>CM057722.1:5692812-11167812 GCA_030064385.1 Melaleuca quinquenervia
CACACCACTCACCTGGCAATTCCAACGATTCCACCACAACGTTACTCGAACGGTCGATCTCACAATCCTATCACATAAGCGATAATCGACATTATAATCGAGTAAAATAATGCTCTAATGTCTTACTCGACTAATCACTCCCGTTGTCGAAGAAACAACACTTATTAGCCAACTAAAAGGCTTACCCATAACGAAGATAACTATTTCCCTTAGTGCCCAACTCGCGCACATAATTTATTTGTGTCATAACTTTCTCCACAGAACTCCGTTCCTAACGATCTTATAGTCCATGGAAAGCCCTTTCAACGTACTACAAGTTTCATGAATTGACCTCACCCAAAATCAGCCCGAAAACCAACAAAAATGGGCCATAAAGCTACTGTTCGCGCGTGAACAGTGCGTGAACAGTACACACCGAACTTCAAAATTCCGTTTCCGACGAACCGTGAGTCCAAATCGAATTCCGTCAGTTCCTATAGCTTCGTGACACCTTAACCTACGATACCCACATAATCTTTCACCCAATTAGTTCCTAAATCAGACTTCGCAGCTCCAATACCCCAAAATTCCGAATTTCCCCTTAATTCCAAATTTAAGCCGAAAATCCAAAATCTATTCCGATTAACTAGACGAGGGGCGCGTATACTTACCGGGCGCTGCGACTCGAAGTTGGATCGGCCTCGCGATGTCCCGGAAGCATGGCTTCCTTCTCTTTTCATTTTCCTTCTCTTCCTTTTCTCTCTCTATTTCTCCTTCTCTCTTCCTCCCTTTCTCCCTTCTCTTCCCTTCTGGATGAATCGCGCGTCTCCCCCTTCACCTTGTCGAAGTCCCGAGAGATTTCCTTCTCTTTTCTCTCTTTCTCTCTCCGTCTCTCTCTCTCTTCTTTCTCTCCGTCTCTCTTCCTCTCTCTCTTCTTTCTCTCCTTTCTTCCCTTTTTCTTTCCCTTCTCGATCGTTCTCTGCCCCCCTTTTTGACTAACTCCACCGCCTCACTTTCCTCCTTTTTTGACTATTCAACCCTCTTTTTTTTTTTTTGACTTGAGCTTGGGTTATTACATAAACTTTATTAGCTTAATTACCTTCTTAAACTTATCTAAAGAATGTTCCCTGGATAATTTGAACTGAATCAGACCAGTGTTCTTGCTCAAAAGTTGACTTGCGCTTCTGGGTTGTAGCTGCCATTCTCTGCCTTCTCTTGATATTAGACAATTCTATAGGGCGACCTTTGAATTTGGCTCTCCAGCACTCTGATGCTTGTCCATGCCAATGCCACTTTGAAAGTGACCATTGTCAAATTATTCTTAGTTGAATGTCAGCTCATTCAATTATCATCTCTACCCCTGAGACTTATTAAACGTGTATGCATATCAAGAAAATAATCAGCGCATTGAAAATTATAATATTTTGTTTATTGTTTCTTAACAAGTGCTTGTGAGCTTTCTTTTAACAGTATCACGTGTGTGTTACATCACCGCAAGTACTGAAAATTGTACTTCAGGCATATTTCATAATTCTTTGAAGTGTTGAAAATTGAAAATCCAACTCTTAAATGAGATTAAACTTATTTGAAACTCTCAATTAAGCCAAAAATCACTTCACATGATAAGTAAGGAGGAAGTTATATAATTTATACAACTAGAAAATTGTTGATGACAAGTAAAACTAATCTTACCAAATGATCTAAAACCAACCAATAATGATCATCGTCATATGTTTAGTAAGAAATTAGTAATAGTCAACTATTTATTGTTAATTATCGTCAGACAAGCGACAAGTTTTTATTGTTATTTTATAAACTTAGTATCATCAACACTTCAAATTAAGTACTTGAATTTCGCTTTCTTTATAACCTTATTTAGTATGGACTTGAAAGATTCAATCAAGCCTAGAATTTACTTAATATTTCTTAATTCATTTAACAACACAAAAAGAATAACCGGGGGGCAAGTAGAAGCATGTCAAATATATAGATTAACCTTCCAATAATAAACGTTGATCTATATTACAGAATACAGCGTACCTCTATGAGAAGATGGTGCCAGAAGCAGAGAAGCCTAGTCAATATAGAGTACGAAACGAGGAATACATTCGGAATTCACAGCTGGGAGTGATTTTTGAAGGAAGAACAAAATTCAAGGTCCATTTTGAAATAACCAAAACCATACGGCTCAAATTGTAAGACGAACCAAATCTTTTTCACGCAATCTCGTCACATAAATGTATTACAGCAGATGGAGATGCGTCTGAAATCTCAAAGTCTAAAACTAATCAGCCAATAATGGGCCGATAATGGATGTTTCTTAAGCAAGCACATTTTTAGATTCATATTCAAGGAGGGAGTCTGACGAATCCAGGCAGCGATACGCGGGGAGGAGGCGCCTCGATCCCCAGACGCGCTCAGAGGGAGACACTTCTCTTGTCTCACATCGCCTATATAGGGGGGAGTTCTAGGGCCAACTTATAAGGTTTCGGGCCTCCTTAATAGTATGGACGCATTTTCTCGAATAAACCGAGAAGAATAAAATCATGAGGACTCAGTGTCCATGTAGATAACGCTGAGGCGTTAAAAGTGATATAAGAGTTGACTCCCGACCACGTGTGGGACCACAACGAGAACGATGTGCTCCTAAGGGGGGAGAGTGACGACCCAGGAGGCGGTGCACAGGAAGGAGGGATGATGGTGTGTGGGGAGGATTCCGCACATCGGTACCCGGATGTGCGTAAAGGGAGGCACTTCTCTTATCCCACATCGCCTATGGGGTAGTCCTGAGGCCAACTTACAAGGTATTGTGCCCCCTTAATAGTATTGACGTGTTTTCTCGAATAGACCGAGGAGAACAAAACCATGAAAACTTGATGCCTAAAGTTGACAATATAAGTATTATGGGTAATATGGGTAATGACGGGGCGTTACACTTATAGTCCCATGTAACGCACGGCAGTAACATTTCGAGATTGTCATAACTAAAATCTAAAGCATAGTGATGGAGAAAAGTTGATTTACTTACTTAATTTGGAATCTCTCGATGACGATCCAAATTGCAAGTGTTTTTTCTTAATTTCCCTCTGTATCACGACCCTCGATTTCTTTCATGCTTTTTATGTGGGGTTTTTTGTGAATTAAAGAGAGATTTGAATGCTATTTATAAAGTTTTTAGTTATGATCTCCCATTACGAGTCAAGCTCCACTTGACTCACATCTGTTAAGTTCAAATTAGATTGATTGAAAACTTGTATATCTAATTTTATTAAATCATTTTTATATAACGGTAAATTATAATCTTAATTATTTAACCGTAAAAAATTCTTCCATCCCATCATTATGATTCTATCCACTCTACGATTACTAGAATGAGCACATAAGATATCCACCTTTTCTGCACAAAAAAAGTGTTAACAATCTACAATCTACAAATGCCAAGTGCGGGATAAGTGGGAAGGACCAATTAAAATGAAGCTAATTTTGAGAGCCGATGCTGCGGCCTTGCGACACCTCGGCACTGATTCGGGTTGAGGATTTCAGATCCTAACAAGCTATTCCCTTCAAATTTTTACATATGACAGAGAGTTCAGTGGAGGAGCTTTTATTGCCCCTCTTCATCCGAATCGACTCCACTTTAAGCATCGGCAACAATTGTCATAGCCCAAACACCACGGAAATGGAAAATGACACAGCCGTTCTTTTTACAAAGGATGCAACTTCAAACATAATCAATAATTTGATATCAACAAATATTCTTCCAAAATATATATAATAAATAGGAGGTTAGTTTCAATATCAGAGTTTCCTCAATCTAAACCACTTTGAGTTCAACTAACCCAAAAACTATCAATAATCTCATATAAACCACTAATTAAAATATACCCAAAGTTCAAGTACTTCTCAATAGCGCTCTCTTTTACTACTGACCGCTAGCCAAGGAACCTGAAAATAGTAAATATGAATAAAATGAGCAACCACAACCTAGTGACTAAAGATAGATCGAGCAACTACTATGCATATGGATAGATAAAGCCAACCCAGAATTCATAGTTTAATTTCGACATATAATATACATACTAAATCAAATGTGCATCATTAACACTTCAAACAAATATAGTTAAACATCCACAATAACATATGCTAATCTCCATCAAACCATATCAATGGTTAATTTCACTAATCAATCTATTATTCACACTATCATGGTTACGACGCAATGCCTGGTAACAAGGCAACCAAGATTCCCCTTAATAAGGTCTCTACCTACAAAGTCGGTGGCTCAGCCCAAAAGAATATCTGGACCTGCATGCCCTTCACTAGGCTCACAGCTATATTGAGCATCACAACGTGCATAATAAACACTTTTAAAAATATATAAAGTCAACTTAGAATCATTATCACAAAGCAATTTCATAAACTCAAACATATTTTTCATTTCGACAAAAGACTAAAAAAATAATTCATAAAGCAACACATAATGTTTCAACATTTTAATTCATTCATTGGAAACATTTTTCCAAACACGCTTTTGAAACATTCATGATGATCAAAAAGTAGTAAATACCCGATCCAACTTTTATGCAATAACCATTCCTTTTTGTAACTCATACTATAGAGATTTCATATTGCGTTCAAAATATGAATTTACAAATTTAAAGAAGATATCGAGCCACTCAGTTCGTCCACAACCAAACAACAATTTTGACTCACTTTGGATCTTGCAATCCTATCAAATAAGTGAAAAATAATGTCAAAATCGAGTAAAATCTTCCTCAACGACGAATTGACTAAACCACGCTTTTGCTGTAACCAAATAACTCATACATGCTAATAAAATTTTCATCTGAAGAAAATTTTCAAGTTGTCTGCAATGAGAAATTTTAGCGCGAAACTTAATTGCGCAATAACTTTTCCAACGATTTCCGTTTCAAGCGAACTTATACTCCAAATAAAAGTCTTTTAAAGTACTAGAAGACCTACATAAATGGCTACCCAAAAATTGACCTGAAGATGACAAAATTTGGCCTGAAATACACTGTGCGTGTGTTGTTCATCACGGGTGAAAACTTCTAAATTTCATTTCAAATAAACCTTAAGCCCAAATTAAATTCCGTAAAATCCTATAACTTCTCTACACCCCAGTATCATAATCCAAAATATTCTTAGCCTGATAACTAAAAAATTGGACTTCGTTGCTCATTTTATACGTGCCCTAGTTTCGAATATTATTTTAATCGGATAAACGAAGAGAACGAGCACTTAGCGGAAACATTATGATGTGTGATGCGTGCGGCTTGGTGAGCTTCTAATGGCGTGTGCACAAAATCCCTATTTTCCTTTCTTCTTTCTTTCTCTCCTTCTTTTTCCCCTCTTTCTTTTACGGAAGTCTACTGTCGGAGTCTCACTCTTTTGACTGTTTGACCTTCTTTTCCCTTTCTTTTTATTTTATTATGGGGCTAACCACCTTCTCTTGACCTAGTAAATGAAAAGAATGTGGTATGACAACAATTTCTTCAACTTATCCAGAAAGGTGCCATTAATATAGTTATCAAGGTGTCTGTCGATGTCCCTGTATTTCTGAAGCTATTTTCACCAGCAATGGATACGAAATGGGTTCGCAAATTGTTATATGAGGACTCTTTAAGTATACTATAAACAGACAACTATTTTTGTAAGATATTAACTTGAGTGAAGTACAGTGATTTATGACAATAGAAGAAAACTAAATGTGTAAATCGCATTCATAATTGTTTGAGGCACATTAATTACAGTTCCCCTCATTTATTTAGCAAATGCGTGGAGACATGCCCTAGACAAAACAAGAGACCTTGTCCTTCCTTAGACTTTGGCGTGTTTCTCACCTGGCTGGGAAGGGCAAGAAATCCACTTTATCAGAGTCAAGAGCCAAGAAATTTGCTGGAAGGTAGACATGCAGAATCTCTGCTTGTTTTTAATAGTATCACGCCTCGGAAGTCAAATAAGAGCCCATTTAAAATTTTAAGTACGGATCCCCAGTCGCTAGTCATGGTAGGTGAAATAATGTCCACTTTCTCAGGTATACGATAATGGACATCACAGCATCTCAGCAACACGCCACATATTACGCCAGCACGAAAACAGTAATTCCAACAAGAAGTTGCACAGAAATTTCGGGTGAATACCGGTAACTTCTTTATGCCTGAGCCCCTGAGGAGGTGACAGTTCACAGTCATGCTCCCGCTATAAATTTCTGTATGAAGTTAATCCTGCTTCATTACTGTCGGCCGATTCTTAGACTCAACGAAGCATGAACACCAATGGTATTCTGAAACATAGTTGTTTGCCTGCACATGTTTAGTGACCTTCACCGGAAACAATTATCTGAAAATGAAATCAGTAGCCGGCCGATAGCCACTCAGGGAAAATGTCACTCTCATTGACGACAGTATGAAAAGATATTCAGTACTTGCAGCGAACTTGCCTAGTGAACGGGAACTTTTATCATTCAGTAAAAGTCACTCTCAGTAACATTATTATAAAGATGTATTCGGCACTTGCCGGGAACTTGCCTAGTAAGAGGAATCTTTAACCATTCAAGAAAAAGTCACTCTCATTAACATAAGCATAAAAGTACATTCAGCAATTGCAGGGAACTTTCCAAGCAGACAAAATTTTGCTTGTAATCTATCAGAAGTTTGCAACATATAAAACATGAGTGGACTGGAAATCAATTTTCCTATCATTTCCTTTGAAAAGTTGAACAACCATCTTAATAAAAATTTCACAGAATTAGTTACATTTATACACAAGCCAAGCAAATTAAGTTGCGTCCAATCATACTAAAAGATATCAATAATAGTCTTTGAGCTTACTCAAGACAGAGGGTAGGGTTTTTTAATTTTTTGAGTGGATGCCCATCTTGACCAAACAGCCATAAACTGATAGATGACTAGACATACCATTTGGTCCATTTCCACACCAAACCCCCAGCCTGGGGAAGCACTGCGTTAGTGGATACCCGCTAGTGTATTCTCCAGCATTTCAATAGGTGCAAAATAGAGCATGGCAGAAATTGCAGTGAACTTCCTTCTTGACAAGCTCAAGGATTTTATTGAGAATAGGGTACTATTGAGCGGTGCTGAAGAAGAAATTACTTTAGCGAAGAGACAATTGGAGTACGTAAGGGCATTCCTGAGGGTTGCAGATTCCCTGGAAGAGAGTGATGAGGAAGTCAAAGTTTGGGTGAAGCAGCTGAGAGAAATCGCATACGACACTGAAGACGCTCTTGATGAGTTCAAACTTCTCCTGGTGCATGATCATGAAATTGGTTTTCCTGGTCTCCTCTCCAAGATGTCCTGCTGTATCAGGAACATGAAAGCTCGATATCGAATTGCTTCAGAGATGAAATCCATCAACTCCAGAATCAGAGACATATATGATGGACACTAGAGTATCCGAGACAAATTAAAAGTCGAACATCGTTATGGCTCTAGTAAGCCAGACGACACGTGGCTGGACCAGCGAGGGCATGCCCTTCTTTTAGACAAAGCTGAGCTCGTGGGCATCAGCGAACCAACGAAAAAGCTTGTCAGCAGGCTGATTGAGTGCACTTCCACGCGGAAAGTAATCTCAGTGGTGGGCATGGGAGGACTGGGGAAAACTACGTTGGTCAAGCAAGTTTACGAAGATCCAGAAGTGAAGAAACATTTCACGGTACGTGCTTGGATAACTCTTTCTCAATCTCCAAACATAAAAGAGCTCCTCCAAGGCATGGTTCGACAAATTTTGAGGCATACCCAAGAAGCAGTTCCTCCTCTAGAGGACAACATGGACAGATTATGCCAGAAGATGATAATCAAGGACCTGTTACAGAATGAACGGTATCTGATCGTCATAGATGATGCGTGGCATATAAATGATTGGGATGCGATCAAGCATGCATTGCCTAACAACAACTGCGGCAGCCGAATAATCATCACGTCCAGGAATTCTGATTTGGCATGTACCTCGTGCGGGGAATTCAGGGGGATGGTTTACAAGATGGAGCCACTGCCAGCTGAACAGTCATGGAAGCTTTTCTGCGCAAAGACATTTCAGGGGAACTTATGCCCTCCTCATCTAGAGGAGACCTGTAGGCTTATACTAAGAAAGTGTGAGGGATTGCCACTTGCTATAGTGGCCATCAGTGGTGTTTTGGTTTCAAAAGACGCGAGCAAAAAGAATGAATGGGATCTGGTTCGTCGGAGTCTTCGATCTGAAATCAGTCACAACGACAAATTCAAAGCCTTGAAGAGAGTCCTTTCACTTAGCTTTGATGACCTGCCATATTACTTGAAGTCCTGTCTCTTGCATTTGAGTGTATTTCCCAAGGGTTACCTCATTGAGCGGGGGACATTAATTCGACTATGGATCGCAGAAGGATTTGTAGAGAAAAAAGAAGGCATGACAGAAGAAGAAGTAGCCCAGGACTACTTAAATGAGCTCCTGAACAGAAGCCTGGTAGAGATGGCTGTGAAAACAAGCAATGGAAGAATTGAGTATTGCCATATCCATGATGTGCTGCTGGATATCATTACTTCAAAGTCAAGCGACCAAGGCTTTGCAGAAATAGCCGTAGAAAAGCATCATAAATGGCCAGACAAAGTTCGCCGTCTATCTTTGCAGAACAGCCCGCAAGCTATCCAACAGAAAAGGTCATTGTCTCAACTACGTTCTTTATACATGTTTGGGGTAGAGAGATCTTCCATGGATGCTGTTCTAGGTAGTGAAATGAGACTGCTCACTGTTCTGGACTTGCAAGCTGCTCCTTTGACTAGGTTTCCAGCTCAAGTTGCTGAGTGGTGCTACCTGAGATATCTAAGTTTCAGGTACAGCAAGGTGAGAAATGTCCCAAATTCCATAGGGAAGCTTCAAAACCTAGAGACCCTAGACCTTAAACACACATATGTCACAGAATTGCCAGTTGAGATCTCAAAGCTCCAACGACTTCGCCATCTACTCATATATCATTATGAAAACACAGCCTACTCATGGTTTAGGTACGGCTTCAAGTTCCCAGAAGGAATAGGGGCTCTACGGTCCCTGCGAAGGCTCTGCTCCATAGAAGCAGACAGCATTTTAATGAGAGAGCTTGGAAAGTTGAAACAATTGGACAGGTTAGGCATCTTGAAGTTGAGAAAAGAAGATGGAAAGGAATTGTGCTCATTGATCGAAAAACTAACCAAGCTTCAAGCATTATCTTTGACTTCAGTCACTAGAAATGAGATTATTGATCTGCAACCCCTCTCCTCTTCACCCTCATTTCTCCAGAGAATCTCATTGACTGGACGTCTGGAGGCATTACCACATTGGATATCATCTCTTGATAGCCTAATGGTATTGAGCCTCAAAGATAGTCAGCTAAAGGACAATCCCCTGTCGTCTCTCAGGAATTTGCCTAATCTTGTGCGTCTCAAGTTGCTTCGGGTTTATGAAGGAACCGTGTTGTATTTCAAAGCCAATGACTTTATGAAGCTACGTTATCTGATCCTTGGTTCTTTTGACAAACTCAAATGTGTAAAACTGGAGAAGGGATCAATGCCTCGTCTTGAGGAGTTGTTTATTGAGAATTGTAAGCTGCTGGAGAAGCTTCCATATGGTATTGAGCACCTGGAAAAGCTGGAAATTCTGAAGTTTGTCAACATGCCTGATGAGTTAGTGAAGAAACTCAGGCGAGACAGACAAGATGATGATTACCTGAAAGTGGCACATGTTCCAGAGGTATATTATGGTTATCGGAGAGGTGGGGAACGGGATGTTGTGCTCACCAAGGCATTTGCATGAGGAGCATTGAATTTCCTCCATGCTGAAAATGAGCAGCTGAGCCTAGAATGCAGTATGTATAATATTCCTCACAAGGTATGAGTGATTGAATGACTGTAATCCTAAAAAAGAGTTGTTACTTTGTGATAAAGTTTAGCATAGTGTAAGGTTACCATGGGTCTGTAAATGGCACTTAGCATCTGGTAAGCAATTATTCACGACGTCCCTTTTCCTCAGATAAGGGAAGGGTCAAGCGGGATGGTGCATCTGAACTTGCTGGAGTATATGCGGATTTAAGCTGAATTTCTGCTATTATGAGAAACCATCTACATGTTTGTCACTACCTCATACAATTACGTTTCCGTGCCTGGCCCATAGGGAACATGTCAGATCGTTATAGCCTCATTTATGAATCACCTGAGAAGACCTCTTCCATCTGACGAGGGACTTTACCTGTTGCAATTAGAGTCGCTTTTGTCCATCAAGCAGTCTCAACATGGCTCTTCTAATGAATGGTGTCCTCAGTTAGCGAAGGGCGAAGAAACATTGGTTAAACTCTTTTTGCTTTTCTACAAGTCAGTGAAGACACTTACCCATATTTTCTTCATTCAGCCCATCTTCACACATGTTGGTTTCAAAGAAATGCCAACCCCCCTGGAGTTCTCCACCGAATTACAAGTCGGAAAGAGACTTTTAAATGGTCTTTGCTGCCCAGACCATGACAAGTCTCTCACAGTTGTGTTAGTCGATACCGTTCCCATGCCAGGAATTTTAGCGTGAGACTTTTGGTGAAGGTCTTGCTTCCCTCCAACTTCCACTCTTATTTCGGGAGTGTCACGAAATTCTCTCTCTCCAACCGCCACAAACAGCAATTTTAAGTAAAACTTGAACTTCAATCCTGAGTCGAATCTTCCAGGATTTTGCACTAAAAGGAACTTAAGGCTGGCAGTGCAAACTGACAATAAGCACCAATTAGGAGGAGTATCCATAATGAATCAGCAAAGAGTGAAACGAACGAGACCCCAATCAACTTCGTTGGCCATACAAACGTCCATTCACATGAGAGTAGCATCTTAATGGAGAGGAATAGCTCTACCGTCATACAATTGCGTTCATTTTTTGCATCTTTTGCAATATTTTCAACAGCATTCTGTTACTTCCGAAGTATTGGGCGGTCGCATCCACAGCAGGACTGGTCCCAACAATATGAAGATGCCGAGAAGTTCTTGGATCGGAGTACAAGAACAGCACAAAAAGCATCTCGCTAAGGATCCTGTCCTTCTCGCTGGAGTGGTGTGTTGATAAATGCTGTCGTCGAGATCGTATCATTTAGCCAATCTAGGAGACCAGAACACGCGTAGCTGGAAAATTTTTTAATGGAATCAGGTTATGAACAGCATGAACAATCAGCGTCACATACAAAATCATTCTTATTGATTGCAAAACGTCCTGGCATGCCAATAAAATTTCTCCATTACATCGTGTGGAATAATTACATCTCCGTCAGCTTTTATAGTAGCCAAATTACATAAACCGACCAACCATACCCCTCAGAGGATAAGAGCAAAAGCTGGACTCTTGAGCCGACCAAAACCACAGCTTCCAGATTCAGTAGTTTCAGGTATAATCCTCTCGGCGTCCGCCTTGATTATGCTCCACTTGAGTGTGCCAAAACTCCCCATCTAATACAATCCATCATCCCAAAAAGGTAAGCAGGGGCCCTCGCTTGCTCAGTTTTTCCACTGGCTTCAATAAATGCAGATGGCATCAAAATTTTCATAACATTTGGTCAAATGAGGACTATTATAATACATGATCGCCTAAATAAGCATAAACTCTTCGTTTAAATGCTCTTCCCAGTTCAACGACCTCAGATTCCCTCATCTGCCGATGCATCCTGTCTAGCTGCGTAATCCTAATATTTCTTTGGGACATCCGGTTTGCTACGTTAATGGTCAAGCTGGCCATATCTCTGCTTTTTGTCAACATCTGTAAGCTAGCAGCAGAATACGCCGGGTTGGACACAAGCCGGTTGAGTAATATCATAGCTTCTCGCATCAGTAAGCTCCTGAGAAATAGTACAGGTTAGTGCACGAGAAAAAAAGGCAAGAGAAACTAAGTCAACAGGAAAGACCCTGAAAGGGATGTTACAGGACTGATCATTAACTGGTATCTCAAGAATAACATGCTGAAAATAAATGCAAGCACAAGCACCTTCAAATCTAAAAGATAGTGGCACTGCCACATGACTAAGGTGTTAGATTTAACTATCAAACAAACGAATCATCAAATAGACAAGAATAAAAAGGAAGAGTACTGCATCCAGCATTATTTTGTACTGTAGAACCATGCAATATCTTTAGTTAGTTTTGTTATGACAAACATTTTCTTTTTGTGTAAATACCAACCACAGTGAGTGAAGTCATTGAAAGAAATACATCATTCTTGTACTGGCATGTAGCGGGACTTGTCAACTTTTCCCAAAAAATTGTTCGATAAAATTTTTCTTCCAGGCTTTTAGAGAATTCAGGAGAGAGGCCCTCAACATCAAACTAAAGAGAACGAAATTGAGGTAGCAATGTCTCACAACAGATGTCATCTTAATTTATTCTGCAGGAAATTGCAACGATAGAACAAAAAATCAAGCGACGCGCAAGGGAAGAATTAAAGCCAAAAAGATCTAGAGATGCTGGTCATATCAACTACCTCTCTTTCAAGAGTTCCGGTGGCTCGGTAGGACATCCTGCTTCCACATCCATCTCTGATATCAATGCTTGCAAGATCAACATAAGGAAGTTTGCTCCACTCAATAGCTTGAATTTCATAAGGATTTCAAAGCCAGTTGTTCCAGATGAGGCTAAAAATGCCAGAAGCATTGTTGCTCTTCTTTGAAGCTTCAAGTCCTGCAAGTGGACATTAAGTGCAATTCCAATGAATTGATGATTTTGTTCATACTATCATTAGTAGGAATGCTAACTTAACATATATATTGACAAAAATAAGCTTTTGGCTGATTATCATATAAGTGTGGTGTCAATTTATATCAAAGCAACTATAGAACACAAGAACACCTGAAGAACAATCCTTACTTGTACGCTACTTTCCCTACATGATACACAATCTGCCAAACCCTCAAGAATGACATCAGATCTTCGAAACATTGTCATGTTTTTGTTATCGTTGCCATCCACAGAGCAAGCGGACTCCCTGTTTTCAAAACCGCAGAAGAACATCTCCAAGTTTTTTGGACCTACAAATAATAATAGAAACTTAAATTGTAAGGATGGGTTCTGAGCTTATGCAAGCAAAAAGCACATATACCAAGCCCCACTACTTTCAAGGTCCAGGGCTAAGGCAACATTGTTAATTAACCTCAATCTGATTTTTAAGTCTCAGCAAACTATGCTCATAGAAAAAAATTCAAAAGGAAAAGATCACATAAACCACACATACTATTTAATAGAAGGAACAGCAGGTGCAATGCTTGCTCTTGGACGCATAATCCAGATTCCTTCTTCAGGAGTGTTGAAATGCTTTCAAGAACAACTGGACATCCGAACCTAATCAACAGTCAATTAAGTCAATTTTAAAAAAGAGTCAAATAATTGTTCATCTTTTTCTTTAGCAGTACATAAGTCGCTCATCCTAAGTTGTTTTAATTTTAACTGGCAGGCGCAATCAGAGCTTACTTTTCCCTGTCCTCATAAGCGCTGCCCCTTAGCAGAATCAAATTCATGATGGAGACAGCCTCTACCCTTATACATTCTTCAGTGTTCCTCTGGACAAGTCGATGCATAAGTTCAAAGATAGAAACCCAGTCTTGCAAGGAGAATAACAGCATGCTATGGCTCTTCATCAACTGTATCTCTGGATTAGAATAGCTTAAGCACTGTGAACCATAGAAGGTGTAAGATGTCCCATCCCAATTCAATGAAAGAGGGTGTCCACTGATTCCACTTCCATATTCACGTATGCACGAAAAACTCTTCTTGGATGGAAGTCCCTCTACTATGATATTTTCCCTGAGCAGAGTGCACTGGAAAAATCAAATTAAAGCTCATAAGCATCTAGATATTGCTCAATTAAACAGAGTTAACATAACATCAGAGTATGCAGCATCTTTGGCACCAACTGTAACAACGAGAAGGCATTTCATAAGAGGGATACACCACATAGCAGTTACCCTTAGTGTAATGAACCAATTAAAAGTGAGATACATACCCACATGCACCGAGTAAAATCCATACCACACGGGCTACAGTAATTGGTTAGTCACACCACATCATCACAGCAACGTGGTATACCCATCAAATAAAATACTTGCTCTATGTTACCACTCATATACTGCACAAAAAGGTATCCTTTTTTAAATAATTCATGGTAGTGGTGTAAATAAAATACAAGTTAGATAGGCCACTGATTCAATAGGTTGGTTATAAAATGAATAAGCAAATATTAAAAAGTACGAGCAAATAAATGATCCTACCCTGCATCAATTTGCTGAAATGAGACCATCTTAAAATATGCACATAATCAGAAAACGGTGTCACAGAAACATTATTGATACAACAAATGAAAGAATGTCCAAGGAAATTACCTTCATCGAAGCTATGTCAGAAAATGTATTTACTTAGTGTTCACGTGAATAATAACACAATTATCAAGCTTTTCAGTGCTCATGCTCCACTCAAATCTGCTTTCATTGGCAGCCATTGCTCAAGTTCTTCAAGCATATAAATAAACGCGGATAAAATACTTCATGGCAGAAAAGATCAAGCAAATATCTGATGAAAAAATTGAAGATGCTACTATTCAGAGAACTGAAGTTCAATGATCCGTAAAAAGCGTCAATTACATACCTTTCCCCACATTTCCTTTCCTCACTACACAGATGCTTCAGAATCAGGTGCAGTATACAGAGGGACCTGTGCACAATACTGACCTGTGCCCAGGAAATAAACGTCACCCAACATAATATAGATTAAAAATATGCATCTGGGGATAAATACAACTTCAGCCAGAAAGAAAATGGGAAAAAGAAAAGGAGGCAGCTGAAAAATGCACAGCCAAGAAGGTATCAACCCCTATTAAGCAAACAAAGTTCCTCATAGTAACAGATATACCAGAATTGAGAAAGAAGCATCACACAATTAACCTCCCTCACCCCTGAGCTGAACAGGGACAATATACAAGACAAAACGACTACAAGATCAGTGAAACTGTGACTTAGAGGGCATAAAGGAAGATATGAGGCTTCCTAGTCAAACGCTTGTTAAGGAAGGACATGAAAAAACAAAGGAAAGTGCAGACATTGACCTGAAACATGTGAATGACTTTTATCCTCAAAGATTCATAAGTAAGGACATCATGAAAGAAAACATCCTATGTATGTATCACACCAGACAAGATTACCTAGAATATTTAGACTCTTGGTGCTTTGAATAGAAAACTTTCACTTAATTTGACACTTCATTTTATGAAGCACTATTCTAATTCCGTTCCTTTCTAAATGAGAAACAAAAGTCTCGTTAAGATGGTACCAAGGCAAGGGTTGTACTGCCCCCAGGCAAATGGCTTACCCATTATAACATCATGCATCCATTTAATTTGAGCATTCTCATAAATAAACACCTTGAGTAATTCAACAGGACAATGGGTCGGAGGCATTCAGATAGACCAACTGAGTAAAAGAAAAGCAAGGAAGCAAAAAGAACAGCACAAATCAGTAGTATGGAGCACAAGCAATATTTTCATATCACACCTTCTTAAACATTTGGTCTCCTACAGCAGATGACTATCTTGGAATTACCATTCCTCCGATTAAATAATAGTTGCCTTCGGCATTTGCTAATAGATTTCAATAAGAGTAAATTCCTACTATAGTATTAGATTATGAGTGAATGTAAACTTTGCCACAAAAGCAGTCTTCATGACTTACGTTGCCTAAACTACACAGATCAAAGAGGGGTTGGATCAAGGCTTCTAACTCGGACATTCCATTGCTAACCTGCATCACAGTTAGAAATGACATCAATATTCAAGGTAAGTTATTAGCGGTAAACACGCTAATATCAGAGAAAGCCACAAGATAAGAATGGCACTGTCCAGCTTTACTGGATATAAGCCCTCCAATATAGTCACAACTAACTCTGCATTGTTAGGATCTTTTATGATGAAAGGACCTCAAAAGAAAAACGTGAATCAAATTTACCAAAAAAAAAAAAGAAAAACGTGAATCAATTGCAGAAAAAGATAGGCAACCCCTCCCTCAATGTTCCAGAGTTGCATAGGCAATATGTATTCAAAATCACTTAGAATAAACAGATTGCTGTGATCAGGCATCAGAATTGTCACATGCTTGGAAAAAGTCAAAATTTTCTACCCAACCTTGCAACAAATTTTATGCAAAATGAACAACCAAGTGAACTGCAAATTCCTGAATGTCCTAAAGGGATTGAGAACTTTTGTGGGACCGCTGTCAGTCAATCTAAGAAACAAACTATTCGATCAAGTCATGACTTAATATCCAAATGTTGTTAAATTCCCCTTTAAGGCAGGCCTCAGTTTAGCATAAGACAGAAGCATGAAAATCAGTTACATTGGTTAGCCAAATCAAGGGCCCCACAAGATTTGACGATAGTACTTCGCACTTCCCACTCTAATACCATCAGGAATTTGTGAGCCATTACCAATCTAAAAACTTGAGATGAAGGAGCAGTTTAATATTTAAATGCTCTGATAAAGAAAATACCACCAGCAGTTTTGACCACTTTCCTCATTCTTCATATTAGTTCCTAAATCATAAAGTACAAATTTTAACTCCTGAAAGAGTGTCATTTAGCAATGCAGAATGTACTAATTCTAACATTAATTGACCCAATAGCCTCATTTAGTTGAGTTTATTGCAAAAATACCCACAGGCCCAAGCATCTAGTCAGTAATGTAGTTGAAGATCAATCTACCTGAATCAGTGTAAGCGTCACTTCTGCATGCATGACATCAAAGAATTGTGAACTATCTATGACAAGGCCAAGGGGCTAGCGAATCTCAAAATATGTAATTAGGATTAAAGAGTGAGTTTGAAGCTTTAAGTACCAAATAAAAAGTAGACTTCAGGAGCTAAACTTTAGATAATCCTGGTATTGATTTCCCTAGCTTAAATAGTAATATAAAGCAGTCAGGTAGTTCTGTAGCAAATCAACATCACGAGCTAAAAAGAGCAAAGTGAAGAAGCAAATAACAGCAAAATCCAACAGGAAACAAATCCTTCCCAATTTCTGTATCTGAAACAAATCTAACAATTTGTCCTAGTCCTTCCGAGACTAGCCAAACCGGTGAAAAAGTGACGAAATAGTCCATTATTGGGGGCCTTCTGCTCATCAAATGAGTCATTTGGCCAGGACAAGCCATGCACGCCATAAAAGAACTTGCAATTGAGCTTGTATGATCAAGTGGCTCCCTCTATAGGCACTGCTGAGATATATGTTGACAACTGGTGCTTTGAAATATTTTCAACAAGTTTCGGAGGCTTAGGGGAAATTATATAATCCAAATATTGGGTATGACAAAGCAATGGACTAGACACCTTTTAGTAAGCTTCTCTTCTCAACATATTACCAACCCCAAACAAAAGCATTTGGCATTTGAGAAGAAATTGTTACATACAACAAGTCTCTCCTCAAGAAAACCTAAATTTTCTTCTCTCTGAACTCATCAATGTTTCCTCCAACCCTTCTCTAATGTGATCACCCTATATTTATCTTCGCCAGAAGTATTTTTTTTCCTTTTATTCATGGGGTTTAACAGACAAACTCGACTGAGGACACAACACAACCTTGACACCTCTATTTTTCTTTAGGATGAGTGAGAGCTATGCCATCTTCCCATTTACTTATGATATATGAAGAAATATACTGCAACAGAATACAACAGAATACAACCAAAAAAAATCATTATCTCCAACAGCCAAGATATCCCTGTGGCCTTGCAGGTTAATAGGCTCACAACTTAACAAAAATGCAGCATGTGAAGGAATAGTCTACTACCTTTGTGAATATAGAATGAAATTTAGACATTTTAGCAGCTTCTGAAGCAGTGAGAGGATGCAACCAAGACAAATCAGTAGAGCTCCCATCTGCCAAAGAGTCCACTTTGATTTTGGAGGACACATCTATGCCCATGCATCTGAAAAGGGAATGACAAGCAACATACAACTTTGGAAGAAGACTTCTTCCAGCATTTTGGTCAAGTGAAGGACTCCACACAGATAGCAACTTCCTAGAGAGACCATGACGAGCACATAGATCATTATTGAACTGAATGCCAGTTGTTTCACCAGCTTCATCTGTTTGAACTCCGACAGTTTTAGAGGTTGATTCTGCCAGAGAAAGGTAACACAATAGAATTGTCAGAAGCCTGTCTCCAAAGAATGAAGACCTTGCAGAAGAAATTTTAGGACCACTTTAAAACATCATAAATCAATGCCTACCAATCTTAGTCTGAGACCTAGCCTGATCATTCGATGATTTTGCATTTTCAACTTCCAGCACAACATTGTCTGAAGTAGGCACTCCCTTATCCCTGCCATAGCAGACTTCTTAAGATTCATACTTCTCAATATGCAAAATCAAACATGCAGAGGCTTCAACAGTAAAATTGTAAAATGCATGTAGATCTAGACCACGATAACATAATAACTACTTGAAGGCATTCTCTGTCAATCATTGGCTTCTCATTCATGACTCACAAAACAAGCATGACAGTCACCAGAATACACCTAGTGAAGAGTCATTTTATTTCAACTAAATAAGACTCTCTGCAAAGTATCAGGATTGCAAATGTTTAAGATGTCTGTAAAATGAAATTTTTCAGAAGCTCTGCTGGTTATTGAAAGTACAAGACTGCATATTTTTCTGGCCAAAAGGAAAAGGCCACATGCCATTTCAAAAATTGTAAATTGTTCGCAATTCACGGGTGGAGAAAACAAATCATATGGCAATATTTGAAGCAACTAATTGAGGTTTATCTTTATAGAGATAGTGTTGAGTGTAAGCATTAGAAAATGAAAGAAAAGAGAAGAAGAGAGCATTAAAAAGGTTATTTTAGAAATGGAAAGAAAGATGCAGACAATTAAATTCTGAAAATAACCATTAGCAGTTGCAAGATCATCTTAAACTGCAGTATATATTCAGGAACGCTGCCTGCATCATAAATATAAACATACATATCAGACACTCCAATGTAGTTTGACTTATGCTACCCATGACAATAAAGAAGAATGGCCTTATGTTGACTCTGCTCACCTGTTCAAATCTATGAGGACGCCCAGCTTATGTAGGTCTGAACGACCAAGACTCATCTCCTAGGAACTGTCTTAGCTCTCATGGGACATTGTACATCACATGAAAGCAAGAAATGGAATACCAACTAAGAGGTATAGGTCCAAACAAACACAACTCACGCTGTCTTTTAGGTCATGCATGCTAGTGTTATGAAAAGCCAGATCACAAATATTTTTCCTCTTGCTGCTAGAAGCAAATTAGATATATCCAATGCCTTTGCCTCCTTCATAAGCATCAGACTTGCAATCAATGACTGAGTAACCAGGAAAAAGAGCTTCACTTACGAGCCAATTCTCTTTGAACTGTGATTTTCAGCAAACCTCCCTCCATCACAAGAAGATATGGATTTAAGTTGCTCCTCATTTTTTCCTCTATCCTTCCTAAATTTAGTGTGTTCCGGCTCCTGAGAGTTCATTAAAAAACATTTCTTTGTTAAAAAAAAAAACGACATGGTATAGTAAGAATGCAGAAAAAAGCAAGAAATAGTGAAGAAAAAAAAATAGAAGAACAGATGGATGCTCAGCTATCTTCATGAGTCAAGAAGTAGTCCGGGAAGAATTCAAGAACCTCTCGCATATTTCAAATAAGAAGAGGGAAAGACCACCGTTATACCGATTGAATACTATGTTAGTAGAGTTATGTGTTAAACCACACGCCAACATGGTATTGCAGAAACATACAAATATCCATTTGGCTAACATTATCATCAGACTGAACTCTGAAGAATGAAAACGCCAAAAACGATCCAACCGCAAGACTAAAAGCTATTCTTTAGCCAAAACATCTTTGAAGACACCAGCAACCGTGCATGCTAATTCGTAATCCAATTAATCAAAGTAAAAGAGAGAGAGAGAGAGAGAGAGAGAGAGAAAATGAAAGAAGAGAAACATACTCGGTGCGTGATATCCTTCGGGACACACAGGAGCTCTCTCTGCGTTACATCGAAAGACAACCAAAACATCACTCACCAGAAGGCAATAAGGAAACTATGAGATAAGCTATTCGTACGCTCCGAAATTAAGGCAAACCATATTCGTCATCTCAAAAGCCCTACCTTTAGACTCTCAATCTCGAGCTCCTTAAAACTCCCGGAGCGCGACGCAGGCAACGAAGAGGAAGGCAATGTGGACGCAGTCCTGGCGTCTCCATGCGGCGGTCTCTGAGAGAGCTCCCTGGGAGGCGAGTAGCTGACGCAAGCAGCGTTCGGGAGGGAGGAGGAGGAGGAGGAATAGGCTGCCGCCGCGAACCGACGCGGCTGCGGCGGGGGTCGAGGCGGAGGAGGCAAATAGGAGGTTGGAGGATGCAGAGACGAGGGAGTTGGAGCATAGATTTGCGAAGGATTGGCGGAGAGAGCTCGCTCTTCGACTTGAATGACCTGGTCCAGGAAATCGGCGTCCCACTCCTCGAAACCTTCGCCTTCTTCCTCCATCATATCTTCAGGCGACGATCGGCGGAGCTCGGGATGATGAGTTTCGGAGCTTTGCGTCGCAGTGTTGCCATTGGAGAGTGAACAGGGCGACAGACCGAGAGAGGCTTTAGCAGGAGGAGAGGAGGTGAGGTGGGCTGAAATATGAGATGCTTAATTAAGATTTGGCCCTGGAAATTCACTTAATTTCGGTTTTTGCCCCGTCGTGGTTCCTCTTTATTCTATTTTCCTCCCCAGTGGTGGTCTCGTGGGGCAGAAAATGTAGTCGAGGCAACAAGAGGCAATCGAGGAGAACGTGGACGGTACTGGGAGAAAACTTCGATTAATGCTGTGTTTTGCGAAAAATTAATTAAAAATATATTTTTCAAAAAATTATCGCTTAAATAATTATCTGATAAGAAAATTTCAATATTGGAAATGATTTTTATATTATAAAAAATATCTTATTTGTTCATTTATTTTAGAAACGATACAAATAATTAATTTTCAAATATTTTTTAGATTATTTATTTTTTCACGAAATAAATATAAATTATTTAACCCAACAGTGGGTTAAGGGTTCAAAACCCGCAACTAATAACGTTTTAAATAGAGGGTCATAATGACCCTTATATTTCTCTTGAGATATAAGAGCCTAATTTTTCAATACTGTCCGAACACAGGAGCCCGTGTAGAATCCTCGGTTACTAAAAAAAATGGAAGTTGTTTTATTTAAATGTTGTCGATACCAAAGATATGTAAAGCGGGAGTAATTAATATTGGTGGATCTCAAATCCTAACTTGTCATTCCATTTGGAAATCTATAAACTACTAAACCATAAATTCTTTACCGGGTCCCATTAGATTTGCCGGTTCGACACATTCACAAATTAGTAGATATGCCTATCCATGGATTTAGTTTTTACATTTTTATTTAGATACTTTACAAAAATTGAATCTCTTGATTTATTATTCGTAAATTTGAAATTGTGACACAGTCTTTTTTTATCTCGATTTGCCTGTCACATAGAGAAGGTTCATGATGAATGAATGAAGGGAATAGTTCGACCAGAAAAAGAAAATTAAGAGAACAGATGTGATGAACAGAAAAATGTCCCTCACATAAGTATGAAACTATAAAATCAGTTTGAAAGTTAATTTACAAAGTAATTTTGGCATGATCCAGTCGAATGATTGAATGTTGTCTGCTGATCAGACCCAGATTACACGGAACACCAGGGCCTCATCTTTGCTAAGGTCACACATCGATTTCACACAACATTCGCAGATGCATTTGTACTTACACGAGATTGAAAAGAAAGATCTGCATTGAAGCTAAAGAAATCGTAAGGCTTCCCGTAAAGACTCTGATGACTAAAGTTTCATATATTGCAATGTGTAGTTTTTGCTGAGAAACTGCACCAAGCGGCAAACAACCGAGGGCGGCGACGGCCTCGCCAGCCTCCTCTTGGCCCGCCGTCGATGCACCAAACATCAAAAATTTACAAGCACACACGAATTGAAAGGCAACGTGTTTCTTTTTCAAAACTCAAACTCTAGACAGGCGTCGGTGCTTGCAGGAACATCAGGAAGCCAAGAGAGAGCTACAGCGGCACCCGCAGCTTATGCTCGTTGGCCGCTGGCTCGACAAGCCGCTCCTTCCGAGGGCCGCGATGGCTCCCGTGGTGCGCCCACGGCTTCCTCTGCCACGGCCGGTGCTGGTGCTGGTGCGGGTGCGGGTGCAGCCTACCGGCGCGGTGCTTCCGTGGCGAGTGATGGTGGATCCCTCCAGCGGTCGGGTGGTGCGGCGAGGCGGACGCGGCCAATACGAGGAGCGCGAGAACGAAGCATGCCAACAGGGTCTTGTGCTGCACCATCCCTCTCCCGCTCGCTCTGTGAAGAGGGTGTTGGAGATGTCGAGGAACAGTTCTGAGCTTTTTCTCTCTTGTGGCTGGACTCCACCGAGTTTGAAATCACGCTTATACGTACGATCTCCAAAGCGCCTTTTGAATCGGTGGGATGGCGTCGAATGCGGGTGCGGGTTAGTGCTGTTTAGGTGGAGTTGGTCGCCAATCTTGACTTAGCTTCGTGCTCCATTAGCGGAGCCATCGTAGGGACACGTTTCATTCGGGACCAAGTCGTGAGGAATGGTCGTCGGGCTAGTCTTCTCGGTCCCCCTTCGAGGGGATTAAGAAAATGCACGACCTGGTCAGATGCAAGTCCAAAACGCTTCGCAACTAAGCTTGGATAGTTCCAAGTTTTTCGAGTCCATGGTCCAAGATTCATCGTAGTCGTGCATTGTATCGAAAGAGTACTATCTTATTATTTATGGAGCTCACCAGAGCGCGAATTCATTAGGAGATGTACTCATTTGAGCACGCATGTTTGATGTATTGAATTTTTTCACATTTTATTAATGTTTAATTTGCCAATTTTAGCCATTATTCACCGGCGTAAAACATTGGTCATCCACGCGGTACGTCCGTCATTAAGAGACATTTTTTATGACATTTTAATTTTAAAAAACGGTTTCGAAATTTTCATTAATCATTTTACATTTTATTTTTCTTGTCTCTTCTTTTTTTTTTTTTCATTTTTGTGCTTTCTTCCTATGATAGCCCAACCTCAATGATGGGCGAGGACTAGCCAAAGGCTACAATCGGCAAGTAGCAATCTTGCAACCTCGAGTGAGGCTCTTTCTCATTAAAAGCTAGTGAGGGACTAGCCTCGCCCAAGGCTCACCAAGCTGGCCCCTCACTGGTCTCAAGTCATGAACTCGGCTAGGCTCAAAGTGAGCCTTATTCTCGAATCTATGGTCACCTAAATTCTCAGCTCGCTCAATGCCAAATCGAGGTCACAACAAGCCATGCTTGTTTTTTAACAAATCTCAACGGTATTAGATCTATTTTGAAATACTTTTTACACTATACGATACAAAAAAAATGAAGTTGAATCTCAATTGGCGCATCGCTATGGTTTTTGTATTATGTCCATAATAATATTTTCTTATTCTTCAGAAAAAAAAAATTGTTCATAAAAGTAATTTATCAAAGGATTTCATGATAATTGACCGACAGCGGGCCACCAAAGTCTTCCGGTTCCCCCGTTCCTGCCCCCCAGCATTTATATTCGAACGTTTGAGGTTCTTAATAAAAGTCAAACTTCTTCCATGAAAAGTAAAGGTCAGAAAATGATGGCTGTGTGGTCAGACTCTAGATCCGAATCTCGCAATTTTCAAATTCGAAAAAAGAAAGCTTCCGGGGTTCAAAGTAATCATGCGGGTGACCAAATCCTCGGCAAATGAAGATTTACTTAAAAATAATACGAATATAACAATTTGTATGCATGTACGGATATTAATTGAGTTGATGATGTGAATATCAAATATTAGTTTGGAAAAAGCCCAGACTGAAATTTTTCGATTCGGCCCAAGCCCATTTGAGCCAAGGACCCAATTCTTTTTTTGTATTTTCTTTCTTTCGGAAAAGTATTATTGGTTTTCCAACATAAAATTAGGAAGTAATTACCTAAATGAAATTTACACTCTCCTACTCTTATAGGACAAAGCTTTGAATTCGAATGGAACGTATGAAGGTCGCCAGTCCGTTTTCCTCCTTAAAAATCCATATTGTTAAACATGTTTTGGGCTTTTTTCCCTCTTTTTAAGATGTACGACACTGATAACAAATACGTTCATATTTGTCTTCCCGGAAATATACGAAACAAACATAAACACAATAAATAAACATTATTAAACGTTCCCAGCACGGGCCGGGCCGGGACAGTGGGCTTTATTCTGGCCCGGCCGGGAACAGAAGTGCAAAACAGGCCTTAAGACTGGATCGATCATTTCGGGTCTGTCGGAGGGTCCGTTCCCTATTCGGGGTCGGAGTCGGAGCTCCAAGCCAGGGACGATTCCTTTCTTTGTCCTCAAGAAAGAAAACAACTCCAAATCGGCAGGACGGGGCGCAGGCGTTCTTGATTTCTCAAACTCGCTTGCTTTGCTTGTGAACGAGGCCTTGCTCTCTCTCTCTCTCTCTCTCTCTCTCTCTCTGGTGGAGGCAGCCATGGCAGCTTTGCAGTACCTTGACACGCTGCGCACCGCGCACCCGGAGATGGCGGAATGGTACAGCTCGCTGGCGGATCTCTACCAGAAGAAGCTCTGGCACCAGCTCACTGTCAAGCTCGAGCAGTTCGTCGCTCTCGCCGTTTCTCAGGTCAACCCCCCCCCCCCCCCCCTCTCCTTCTATCTCTGGAAGTTTGTGCTTTCGGGATTATGTCAAGTGTGTTCTATTGCCGCGTGGGATCGGAATTGAGGCCGCCTTTGGGAGGCCTCGTGTTCTGCTTTTTTGTTTGTTTTGACTTCTCGTGGTTGGGAAATTATGGTCTTTTGGCTGAGGTCGTTATCGATTAGGGTTGTAGAATCCTTTTTGTAATCCCTTAGTGGGATGAAAAATTGTTTGGAGCTGAAGGAATTTGGAATATGAGAGTTTGCGATGTTTACCGGTTGCGGGATATTTCCTTGAATGTTGTTGACTGAGGTGGCTATGATCCTGTGTTGCAGTTTTGCCCTTTTAAGGAAGTGAAACGTACTTATTCGCAGTTGTGCCCTTTTAAGGAAGTAAAACGTACTTATTCGCTTTGGATTTGAATGGGGTGGGGGGAAAGAGAGAGGGAGGGAGAGAGCAATAGACCTATAAAGCCTTTTTCCTTCTGTTCAAGTTTTCTGCATTCAGTGTTTGCTAGGATGGCAGTTCTTCAATAATGTGGCCAGCGACCAAAGCTGTCAATTTTGATGTTAAGGCTTAAGCTGGTCAAAGCTGTCAATGTTGATGTTAAGCTGGTCGGATTGTCTAGCCAGTTCTGAGGTTCCATGAGGAAACTATGTACCGAATTTTGGGGAAGTATTGAACCAGAGTATGCACCAAATAAGTAACCTGCTAAAATTTCCTGAAGTGAAGCAAGTTTAGGGGGACTTAAATGGCGAGGGTGTCTCCAAAATGAGATCTATTGGGTTGTTTTAAGCAAGCCTTTATAGATTACTTAGTGGCTAGGAACCCAATGTTTTTGTGGCCATATTAAATTGTTTAATCAATCCAACTTCTAGTCCTAGTGGTGGATCATGATTGCCATTAGGATTTGCGCTTACAGTGCGTTTCTTCTGTAAGTCATTGCACAGTCAGTCACGTAGTTCTTTTGTGGATAGTTCGATAAGCATCAGTAGTCGATCAACACCCTGCTCCCCCCCCCCCCTCTCTTCCCTCCGTGGCTTGATTTTTTGAATAGATGTGCCTATAGGGGCCATATATGATATGAGTAGAATGCGTTCTTTTCAGTAGAATGTGTTTCACAGAATATTAATGACAATATTATAGCCGACTTTTCTGTAAATCACTGGTTAAAGACAGTAGAAAATAAATTATTATGGAATAAGATGGTTGTATTTATTAATAGCACAAGTGGGCATTATTTCCTTTCTATCTTGACAGTAATAGATGAATAAGTGTGATTAATTGACACTTAATCCGAGTATGAATATATGAGGCTGGACTTTCTGACCTGAGATACCAATGAAAATCTACACAAGATTGTAAGGTACTCAGCCCATTTGTCGAAGGCTCACCTTAAGCAAATGGCACTGTTCTGAAAAATGATTGATAGTGACGTTAAATTCTATAAAAATTTTGAAAGGTTGACGTCTATGTGATCTTCAGTCTTCTGTTAGTGGGCAATCTTTGTAAGGTACAGCTTTCTCTAGAAAATAAAGAATCACATATCGATTTTGCGAATGTGGATGTGACAAAATATAATTATAACTTTCAATGTCTAGGATCAGAATAAATTTTGAGGATGTTCAAGGCACAAGGCAACTTATGAGTGTGAAATGAATTATATAAATGGTGTAAAGTCTAAAAAAAATTAAGCTATTGACAGTTTTGGGACTAGGAATGGGGCAACCCTCACTGTCCCTTGCTCCATACTCTCTCTTACTTCTTCATGTATTTGCATGTTAGAATGAGGTAAATCTTTGTAATATCTGATTTTGGTGGTTAGTGTCGCAGTAAGTTTTCTAAAATGAGGTCTAGGATTTGTTTTGTCCTTTTCCATATAGAGGGCCCGTGGCACTGCGGCTGACTTTAGCAGACTAAAGTAATGTCGTCAGCATCATTGATGTGTTTCGACTACTAGGCGTAACTTTTCTTGGTCTATCCTTGTCTTGTAGAGATATGCAACACGTGCCATTTTGGCGAGTTTCTTTCAACTTCTTGCCACCAGTTAGTTACACGATGTTTATCTTCATAACCATTGGTTATATCCGGCATTGATGCTCGTCTGCCATACTACAACCCGTAATTTTGCTTTTGCTGACTTTCAGGCTGGTGATTTGATACAATTGTATCATAATTTCATCACTGACTTTGAGACCAAAATTAATCTCCTCAAGCTTGCGCATTTCGCTGTAGTAGTTTCTAGGCAGTATTCAGAGAAACAAGCTTCCATTAGTTATCTCGAAGGGATTATTGAGAAGCTTCAATCCACCAGAGAGCAGCGTGTGGAAGAGCCTATTCTCTACATTAAGATGCAGATAGCTATGTTCAAGCTTGATGAGGAGCAAAAGGAGTGTAAAAAACTTTTGGAAGAGGGAAAGAGCACTCTTGATAGCATGACTGACATAGATCCATCTGTATATGCCAGCTACTATTGGGTTTCATCACAATATCACAAGGTTCGAAAGGAATATGCAGAATTCTATAAAAGTGCTCTCCTCTATTTGGCATATACCTCAGTGGAATCTCTTTCAGATGCATTTAAACAGGTACGTGTTTTACAATTGCATCATTCTATGTAAAGCAACTTTCTAGAGAGGAAGCTGTTCCTGATCATACTTCAATCTTAGATTTAAATTGCTTTCTATGGGTTTGTCAGTTCTCAATGATGGTTTAGTTTTTTCATGAAAGTGTCAATTCATTTACTCTTGGTTCTTGGAAATTTGGATGCCCCTTGGTTGGAGACATGTAAATGGTGAAGTGGGATAATCACTCTACTCATTAGAATTTTTCATGTAGTGCTGTATATTGCCTTGCCGCCAACCTTGGTTTCCATGCAAATAATTTGATTTTTGTGTTTGTGTATAGATCTTACTCTCCTTTTGGACTTTTAGTGGGATTTTGCTGCATGATGCTTACTATTGTAAACTATGTTGAATGGACTTCCAGTAAAATGAATCTCCATTTGTCTTTCTCCTTAACTTCAATTGAAAGTGGATAGATTCTGAATTAAACTGCTTGGTGGAGTTATATATTTGTAAAAGATTTTTGTAGCAGTTATAGGTCAGGAATGTTTTACATTGAGATTGTCATCAAGGAGTTGGAAATGACCTCAGTGAAGAACAAGCATGGCAGATTCTTCTTTTGTTTCTGCATGCTGAATGACTGATGCTTTTATTTCATTTAGTATACTGTAATATTGGTTTATGAGGATCAGTTTCTGACACATTATTCTTTATTAGGATTTGGCATTTGATTTATCTCTATCTGCACTACTGGGAGACGACATATACAACTTTGGTGAGCTGCTATCGCATCCTATTGTAAGTACTTCGCCAAAAGGTTATAAAATTAAGTTTTCTTTCTATAAATTTTTTCTGCATCAAGTTTAGATGGTAGGTCTCATTAACATAAACAAGTACATAACGCTCTCCCTAGTTTCGCTTGAGGCACTTCCACAACACATGTTCATTATGTAGCTCTTAATATTATGTTGATACACATTTTCTACCAGGAAACTTCAGGAATCACTTGCTTTTAGGTTACATGGTCCTTTCCTATTTGCCATTATTTGTTTCATATTTATGTTTATCCTCATATTAATATCTCAATTTTAACATTTACCAAAAAACATGGTCCTTTCCTATTTGCCATTATTTGTTTCATAGTTATGTTTATCCTCATATTAATATCTCAATTTTAACATTTACCAAAAAAAAAAATCTCAATTTTAACTAATTTGACAGATAAAGAGCCTCTTGGGAACGAAGGTCGAGTGGATATACTATATTCTCGAGGCATTTAATGCTGGTGATTTGCAACGCTATCAAGAACTATGTCATGTCTACGAGGCTGTTCTTAATGCACAACCAGGTTTGGTCAAAAATGAGAAAAAACTATTGGAGAAGATCAACATTCTCTGCTTAATGGAAATCATATTCAGGTCTGGCTTTCTATTATTTTCCTATTCCATTTCTGTCTTACTTATTATATTATTTTGCATTTTACATCATAAGCATGTATTCCTCCCCATATAATGTATGCATCTTTATCCTTGCAGCCGCTCATCAGAAGATAGGACAATTCCACTGAGTGTTATTGCTGAAGGGACAAAGCTTTGTGTAGCTGACGTTGAGCACCTTCTCATGAAGAGCCTTTCTGTGAGTCTTCCCAATTCTTTAGTTTCTCTCCCAGTGGTTGTGTCATTCTGTAGCGTCTTATTTGGCAGACTGTTTATGAATTGGATGAGAAGATTGGATGTCATCTTTATTCTGGCTGTGTCTATATGATCCTTCCCTAGTTTTGAGTTCATTTGGATATATTAGACTTGGCCTTATAATGTGCCTGTGAACATGAAGCATGAAGACAGAATGAACTCCATCTCAATAGATTAGTGGTTTATATGGTTAAAAATAATGAATAATGAATAATCATATGTATAGATAGAAGCTTTATTCCTAATTAAGAGGGTGTACAAGAACTCCTATGTTTCTCCATGGTCTGACGCTGCAGGTGCATGGTCAGTAAGATCTCTTGTTATATCTTATTTCTCTTCATTTTTGGTTAATCCCAAAGTCCATTGGATTGCGTCCTTTTCTCATGCCTTTTCATTTTCTTTTTTCATTTTCTTTAGAAAGAGTTTTATGCCTGTATATTCAGTTATATTTAACTATGGTTATGTTGATACAGGTTCATCTTATCGAGGGTGTAATTGATCAAGTAGAGGGAACAGTGCATGTTTCCTGGGCCCAACCAAGAGTTCTGGGCATTCCACAAGTTAAATCCTTGCGAGATCGGTTGGATGGTTGGCTGGATAAAGCACACACTGCTTTGTTATCCGTTGAAGCAGAAACACCTGACCTTGTTGCCGTGTAATCTTGTGTTGCTTTCCTCTCCACAAATTGTAACATCCCCTGACTAAATGTACGGACAACAACAAAGCCAAAGGAGGTGAAAGAAAAGCGACAAAGTGTGAGGCAGTTGGGCATTTGATCCGTATTATTCTTCCTCCTGTGTTCCTAATTTTTGTCCAATCATTTTTCATTGTAAGTGGCTGTCTCTTGTGCTTTGGGTGACTACATTTGGCAATCAATCAGAGAGTCAGTTATTAGTTTAAAAACGATCATCTACTTGCTAAAGACAGACAGTAGAATATGCAAGGAGATTCTCATTTGATATTCCTAATATAATCTGTGTCGTGTGGATGAAGTGCTCATTAAATTTTCCAATGAACATGAACTTATTTGTGCCAATGGTCTCTCTCGCGTACTCTCACATTCGTGTGTGTGTGTGTGTGTATATATCATGCTCCTTGCCCTTGAGTTCTTCATGATGAAGACTTAGGTTTCCGCAATGGCTTCCACTGGGTTGCCTCTGTACGTATCTGAGCACTTCATGGCCTTAAGTTCTTCATGATTGAAGATTTGGATTTTCATTTTCTGCAAAGTCGAATCTACACGCGTTAAGAGCAATCTCATATGGCACCATCGTCTCTCTCCTTCCACAGGGGCTATCGGCAATTTCTGAACTCGATGAATTTCTTCTCGCTTCAGCTGTCTAGCTATCCTATTTAGGGCATGTTTGGTAACCATTCTGGTTCTTAGTTTCTCGTCCCAAACCCCTGGACGAGTTTGGGACGAGAAACCTGTTTGATAAATACCCTTAAAATTTCTGCTCCCGGGATGAAAAAAAGGCTGGGGATGAGCCAGGGACGAGAAATCAGTACCAAAAATTTTTTGGTTCTCTATTTCTCGGACAAGTTTGAACAGTGCAAAAAAAAAATTCATTTGATCTTTTTAAGTTTTTTCTTTGATATTGTAAATGTATATTTTAAATGACAATCAAACTAAACTTTCATTTGATAATGTTAATTGCATTTCTTTTTTTTGTACTTAATACTTTCCCTTATATATTGTGTACATACCACAACAAATTCACCACATGCAATGTTTTACGGTATTTCTTTCTAAATGTTCATTTACGTCCCTTATTATTGAAAATAACGAAAAAAAATAAGCTTAGCTCATTCTCAAATTCTGACTTTTCTCTCTCACTTTCGTCACATCCTTCCAACAATGCTCACACCACCAAAGGAATCGACTCTCAAGATGAGATCTCACTCAAACCGCAATTCACTTTATTAGTTCCTCGTATAGCACAACTCCATCGTATCAAGCACAAGAAAAAAAAGAACAAAAGATGATGATGAGAGTAATTGAGTCTAATACTAGACCAATCTCCATTTCAAATAGGATCAGGTCCAAGAAATGAAGTTGAATATTTTTATACTTTGTTTCCTCTTGGTTATTCACCTAACAAATCATTTACCTAATAGTTTTATTTATTTATTATGAATGCATGAATTTAATTTATAAAAGTTATTGTCTTAGATAATAGAAAAGTGTTTCATATATCAATTTATTGTCTTTATTAATATTTCTTCAATTAAATGAAAAAAAAAATCCAAACAAACGCATTTCTCTTCCCTAAAACTCATCTGAAGACCATTTCTCAAAAAAACTCACTCTTAAAAAAACCTATTTCTGGGACGAAAATGGTTACTAAACGCGCCCTTAGCATCTTTTTATTCAAGCTATCACTAGTATGAGAATGATACACGAAATAAACGGGTCTCACTGAAAAGAAACCGAATCGGATTTTGAAGAAGGGGAAGGAGTGGAGTAATTCATACTCTTCCAAGAAGGTGAAACCTGCTTGAAATTTCAGATCAGATTCAGTAGGTATAATACCAGCCATCTAGTACTTTAGAAACTGCTCAAGACCCCTTTGCCTGGTGGAAATTTAGGCTGGGTATGGACACCTAGCCAGATAATAGCTCGCAAGCAAAGCGACTTCCTTGCAGTCGGAATTAAAATCACAAGAACTACCGGGTACTACGTAAAACAGAACTACGGGAGGAAGAAAGAGATTTTAGAGGCCAGGAAAATAAAGGAAAGGTGGGGGGGGGGGGGGGGGGGGGGGGGGGGGGGGTTCCCCTGGCTAGAAATACACTTCCTTGAATCTCTTCTTGACATATACATTCCCACTGGGTATTTTCGAAGAATTAAAGCGACCAAGATGCAAAAGAAACAAAATAAAGAAACTCCAGCTCGGAGACAGTTTTGGCAATCTCCATTCTCATTTCTTCTACACCAAAACAAGAACCTCAAGTGGAGCCACGAGTCTGACAAACTTGCTATTCTTTAGCCAATCAAAACCAGTGTTGTTTACAACATAAAACACAACAATTCATGCGCTTACCTCCCATTTCAGTCTATGCTACACTTGTACTGAGTCTCGGATAAGTCCTTGTATTAGTCTTGCCTGATGTATGGTGAAGAGCTCATGTCTGTACTGTAAAATGAATCCTCCTGTCCACCGTAATAGTTGTCATCTCTCTCCTCATCCCACTTTAGAACCTCTCTTATGTACTTAAACGACTCATCAACAGTCACTCGATCCCTTGCTCTAGCTTGCCAGACGAAAAGCTTACGGCCGGTGACAGAAGCATAGAGATCTTTGAACTTCATTGCCACATAGTAATAAGCTTGTTGGGCCAATGACTGGTTGTTGTTGTGGGGCTGCACAGGGCTGAAATCGTTAAACCACTCACAGGAACTTAATGATACACGGTTGACCTTATCCTCAAAAAGGTCATATTTGTTCAATATCAACACAAAGGGTGTTTCCTTAAAGCAAGGCTGTCTCACGACTTTCTCAAAGAGTTCCTTGCTTTGCATCATCTTGTTCTGAAGTAGTGCACCACTGCCACTGCTGTCTGTAGCAAGCGACATCTTATCATAGTCACTAAGGGCAACGCAGAAGACCAACACTCGCACGTCTTCGAACATCTCAACCCATTTGCATCCCTCATTCATCCCCTTTGCATTTACCCTTATGAGTTGGTATCTGCATCAAACATGTGAAGTTTGAAAATTCTTAGAAATTTGGCCTCCCAAAGAAGAATGATTTAGTGATAGTATAACTTCAGAAAACCATGTGTTTTGAAAATTCACTTGTGGCAAGTGGACATGATTTTTACAAGAACAAGAAAAGGATCTGCTAATTTCCTAAGAGCAAATGCTCAGACCTAATTGCGCTTTTAAATTATAACAATTATAAAAATGGGCATTTGGAATGATAAAAGACAATTACTTGGTCAAAGGTTGGGGTGGAGGATCGACATTATCCGTGTATGTTTCGGACATTGGGCTACGATCATCAAATGAGAACTCCATGAAGGCTAAACCATTTCCTTGGCTGACACCTTCTGCATATACTATATCTCGCTCTGAAGGTTCATATTCATTGCTTGATACCTCAACAGCCTAGAAGGGAACAAATCATCATGACTGAATTTGCAGAAACAGAAGGCAGCAGGCATGAAAAGCCACATAGAATGAACAGCAGACAAAGCCTCTTTAACCTATCAACATCAAAAAATGCTCTTTGCAACTTGACATGTTTACTCAGAACACAAACATAAGCTGTAAACAGTCCAATTTCAATTGCATCTCCACAAATTTGTTTGATACACATCAGACAACACACATAACTGAGTGTCAGGACAGAATAACATAAATAGAGGGAAATATAATTACTTGTTCTCTACGAATAAAATTTAGCAGATGAATCAGGCAAGACTATTCGTCGAAAATTTGTCTACTGTCTAAGGAATGCTGAACTAGGAAAGCATATGTAGAGAGGGCATCCACATACCCGGCTCAAGAAGAACTCTGCAACATCAGGAAGGAAATGAAGCTCATTCCTTCTCCGATATGTCTCCTGTATCGCAGGATCCCTCCACAACTCTTCAACCAATGGAGCGTACTCACGTGTTGCTGCGGGGAAGAAAGCATCAAGATCTCCGGTAGCTATGATGTCCAGAAGCCAGTCAGAGAAATGCTTCAACCTTGGGTTAATGGAATAAATACAACGACCATCTACAAGTGATGCAACGCTTTTGCCTGCTACAAGAGGATGTGTTTTTAAGACGTCAATGGAATAAAACAAGGCAATTTGCCACATCTAAGATCGAAATGATGTAATATTAATATCTCACAAAGGAGCAAATGGCAGGAAGTATCTTCCAGAAAGTATAAGTATGATAATTATTACAACTTTTTTAGTGCTAATTAAGGTTCCCTTCCCACAGAATGGCTGCAGGTATCAGAAATTCAGTTGAGTAAATAGGAACAAGATTTAATACTACATGATCCAAATTTAAGTTCAAAATTGTAAGAGATAATGGAATATTAACAATTGATGATTAAAGGTCCGGACAACTAATTCACATTGTTCTTGCAATGCATTCAGTCTTAACTACTTCCAACAGTATCCCCGATGCAATTAAAAACAATATAGAACCTGTCAATAGATAAAAAAAAAAAAAAAGTGGCCTTGCACAAACCAGAGATCCTTATAATAAAGGTTCAATTTATCAAGCATATCTGCAACCTCTTATATGGATATATGAAGATGTTCTTCCCGTTACACAATACCAAAGAGAACTGACAATCACATCCAACCTAAATTAACAGCTACTAGTCAAGAAAACGCTTTAATTAAAACTCCCAAACAGTAGAAGTCACACTCTGCTTCTCGATGGACTGAATTAGCTGATTATTCTCAGTAGTACAAAATACACATACAGGGAAGACAAAGTGAGCGATTGTGTATTTTACCTGCTTCAGTAGCTTGATTGTCCGAATTTAGGTTTCTCATCCTAGACAGGGCTTCTTCTTCAAAGCGCTCTCTGCCATCAAGCAAAATGCTAAGGTATCTGTACATGTTGCTCTGGATCATCAACTTAATTCCTTGCAGTTCATCTGCATTGAACTTGTTTCCATAAAGAAACTTTGCCTGTGCAAAATGAAAAAGAGATAACATCAGGGACAAATCATAGTGACGAATCCCCAGCCATGAGAAAGTGCACTATTGCAGCATTTTGCAACTGTTCTTGTCAAAGGGTACAGCTTCACCTGCTTAAAGATTGTGCTTGTTCCAGATCCCTGTAGTCCAAGTAAAAGAATCTTCTGTAGATTCTTCTGCTCCAGATAATTTGGAATAGTAGTATAATTACTAGTTTCATCACGCAATCCGTGAGGTTGGCCATGGGGCACTGGTAAAGAGAACAAGGTGCAGACAAATCTTGTTGATGCCTAAGTAGGATAGAGCAAATCAATATCAGTTCAAAAAGTACTCCTTAAAGCAATCAATGACAAGAAGAGACTTCCACAGAAAATGTTACATCACATACCTTTTCCCAAATATTTCCCCTGATATTGTTCTGACCTTCCTCCTCATATCGACCATCATCATAGACCCAAAAATGTGTATCCCGTGGGCATTGGACATTTGCCAACTAAAACATCACGCAAGTAGATAAAAGAACAAAATGAATTAAGTAATTAACATCATGAGAAGCAGTGAAGCACTCCAGCACAGATTGAAAAAGCCTATTAGAAATGCATTACCACAAAAACACAAGGATGCAATCTTTCTACAAGCATGAGAAGCAAGTTAGAAAACTTAAGGACACTAAATAGCAGCATCTTTGCACAACTAAGGATTAATTTATAAAACAGAGGCAGTAAAGAAGCTATAAAATAAACTTTTGCAATGGGGGCCAACAGTTTACCTTAAGTATCCTCAGTTCAAGTTTCGTTATTTCTCGCCCATTCATAAAAACTTCAGTATTACCCTTGCTTGCATCCGGCCTAAGCTTCCCCGCAAAATTCAGATTTGAACTAATGATACTATCTGGCTTTTCTCCTTCCTGTAAAATTGGCAAATGCAACCATTAAAGAGATTGACATTGCATCTATTAAGCTGGCATTGCATTTATTAAGCTGACCGATAACTTAGATATTAAGAAATGAAGTGAAATCACAAGCCTGACTAAATAATGTAGCAATACTGGTCCTACCTTCCCCCAAAGACCAGATTCCTTGTCATACCAATATTTTCCTGGTTTCAACTTTCGTGGAGGCAAAGGGCACCCGATTAGTTCGGCCATTTCCTCTGGCTTTAAAGGGTATCCATTCACAATCACCTGCTCTGGCCGGAGCTGATTTGCAGCGCATTCTTTTTCAGCTTTCATAATCTGCTTTACTTCCAAAGGACTGAGCAACCGAGACAGGACTCTTGAATGTTTACCCAATTTGAAGCGCTTGGACTCATCAATTGGTTCACCAATGCAAGTCACACATTTACGCCCTTCCGGCATCGAGCCCATTGCCCGAAGCACACAATTGCTGCAATACTTAGCACCACAAACAAGGCATGACTCCTTAGTCTCCCACTTGGCTTTTCCACATCTGTAGCATACTTTTCTCTTCTTTTGCTTTCTCTCTTTTGAGACGGCAACATACTCCGAAAAGTTAGGCTCCTCGCCATCAAACTCTTTCGGCTCGGATCTATCATTAGTATTAAAAGTTACCACCGGTGCTCTCCTAACTAATTGATTAGGAAGTTCATCCGGCTGGCCATCACCATAATGAGGAGAACCGCAAGGCGAAGCCGAGGAAGAATCGGGATGCTGCAACACAGAAACTACCGATTCCGAACTTGCCGATGCCCTTGGACTTTGGACAGGAGAACTCATGACGTTGGCAATGCGAGAAACTGGAAGCGAGATTGGTTCAACAATTGGAGGCCCCTCATTGGCATCGGTCTCAAGTGATTCCGACAAGGGTTCTGCTGTAGGTATCAGCCGTGGGTTCAGATCAACTGGTTCGATCCTAGGAACCTCATAAGGCACTGGCGGACCCACGTACTCCATGGCGATGGAGTAATCCAGATTGGTAGCATCGTCGGGCAGGGAGGCTCCTGGTGGGAGAATCTTCCTCACCAATTCCTTCCAGTTTTCTCCTCCCTTCTCATCCATTGCTCCACAAACTAAATCTAACGCCACATCCCAACTATTATCTCCAAAGCAGAAAAGCCAACAAAAGTAACTCTACGCATGAACAAGATATCCCTTGCAAAGTCGTAAAACATTCAGGAGAAAGTAGCTGCCACAGACTACTCTTCCTTATGCTCAGTTTGGCCTTTTTTTATGAGGGTTGCAAATAAAATCTCGAGAAAGTCATGATGGAGCCGCAATCAGACCAGTCGTCAGAATAGCTCATCCGCTTTGAAAGCCTTCGAATTTGAACAAACCAGATCATGAACCACGACGCAGGAGCTTGTGTCAAACCTAAAAATTTTCAAACTTTCTCAGTCCAACTTGAATTTCTTCGCTAAGCACCCGCACATCAACAAAAGCCAGATAGCATCCGACCCGGCCTGAAAATGACATTTCCCAAATTAAAAACGATATAAGTCAAAGTCATACCAGAAACAACAGTGCGACTTTTCAAGCACGAATTTCTATCCAACGCGTAGAAACCCAGAGACGGCAAAGTAATCAGTGATTAGAACAACAAGTTTGACATGTTGGAGCGAAAATCATAATTGTACAACTTCTTGAACAGTCCAGGCGTTGAAAAGAATAGGAGTCAAAAAAAGGATGGAAAAAACAAGAGCAGAATCGTAAACAGCGGAAGCGAAATGGGACCAAGACCCATTCGAAAAAGGCGGAACAAAAGAATTTCGTAGTTGTTCAGAACAAAAGAATTTCGTAGTGGTTCAAAACAAAAGATTCTTCACTGACCATGAAAGCTTTTCTCTCAAAAGAATAATCAAGAAAGAAAAGGGCACACGAAAAATGCCCTTTCGAGTAAAGGGTAAAGCTTTAGACTTTGAGAGAGAGAGAGAGACAGAGAGAGAGAGGGAGGGTAAGGGAGGGTACCCGAGTGGAAAGGGACAAAGTGCAAGAGCGAATCGGAGCTCAAAAAATCATACCACCCACAAATCCTAGTAAAAGAAAGAGAAGCGGGTCTTTGCTTTCTGCGACTGTGCTAGCAGCTTCCTCAGATGGCGAGAGAGAGTGCCTTTGAGCTCGATAGAGCAGAGCAGGAGCTGGCGGTGGCGCAAGAAAAGCAGCGCCCGCACGCACACGTCCACCACCGGACCTATCAGAGCGTTAGTGGGTTCAGTTCAGATGTCCACCCATCAATCAACGGGAACAGAAAGCTTCATCTCCCACAGAGAGAGAGAGAGAGAGAGAGAGAGAGAGAGAGAGAGGTGGGATCCACAGTTTCGAGTCTATCAAGATACCAGTTGAATTGGAAAAAGCGATGATGGGGGGACACCGAGAGGAGCAAGGTCGCGACCAAGATTTGTTTTTTCCTAGGGAAATATGTTGGAATGGATAATATGAAGAAAAAGGATAGATTTTTATGTTCTTGGGACAATGCGCTATGGGGGCGCCGTGGGACATCAATCGACAAACAACATAGGACATCTCAACAAGTGAATCCCATGTCCATTTCATCCTAAGCATGTTCAATCTCATTGTCTATCCCTCTAGTATCATCCATTCCGTTAACTAGAAATATAGTACGACTCTTATGATAGTTTTGTCTCGTAAAGCTAAAATCATGAAGTGAAGTTGTTTCTCTATGTGATTTAGTGAACTTAGGAAAGACCCACTCCTCTTTCAATGTGTCTGTTCAACAAGGGCCATAATTAAGACAAAGTGATATAATGTAGTGCATGAACATTTGGGCCAGATTCCACTCAAAAATTTAAAATTTTGATAATTGGCTTAATCTCAAGAGCTAAACTCTTAAGACTCGAGTTTAAGCTTGACTCTAATTTTTTTTATATACATTTGAACTCTCCTAGATCCAACTTATCGATAAATTTTACTCCAAACTTGAAGTAAGCTCTTTTTTATTTTCTGAATCGCCCTATAATCGATGCCCTGAGAGCATGAGGGAAAAGAATTCTAGAGAAAGTGCCCCATTTTTCAAATTTCTTTTCCATTTTCTTCTCTAAAAAATTTAAACAATTTACTTTTCTTTTTGGAGTCATGTCCATTTTTCCCTCTCTTACCTCCCTTTTCTCAATGAAAGCATAAAAGATACTCTCTATTCTTAATTTGTTATTTAGTACTTTTTTTTGTCATATTTGTTATTTAGTACTTAAATGCAATATTTGATCACGAAAATTAGCTTTTCGAGTTTGAGTGCTTTTCAAAATTCGAGTTTGACTCGGTCTAAAACTTAGAGCTAAACAAGCTTGCCTTAAACTCACAAAAAGTCGCATCGAGTTTGAGTAATGAGCATTGTTAAGAAGACCCATATCAAGTGCAAAAATCGAAAGATAAAGAGAAAAAGAGACAGATTCACCAAATAGATGCATGCATTGTATATAATTCACCAATTAGTGTTTTGGCAATTCCACGGTCATCCTAAACACCACGCCACAGTGCAATAAATTCACTGTGGATCTGCATGCACTTGCAGCAAATATAGAGGGAGAGAGAGAGAGAGAGAGAGAGAGACTGAGAAATTATCCGTCTGATAAAAATCACAAAGTTGGATGTCGCTTCTTCAAGCCGGCATCAATCGGAGACCGCTAGATCATTTCACCCATCAAGGGCCACCAATGGCTGCACCGCTCTGGGACCGTGATGAATGCTATTGCGGGGGCTCCACACCTCTGCTCTCCTCTCCAAACCTATGCTCCAGACTCTGACTCCGTGAGTGGTGCAGTTGAATTATTGCTTTCGTTTTCTTTGATGGGCCATAGTAGATCTCTTGATGAGAGAGGCCCCATGTTTTGTCCTCTTCTTTACTAGTTTTTCCTTTGACTATTGGTGGTCTTGTTGACCAAATGCGCTAGTTCCAATTGGGTAACTGTTGTTGTTGGGATCTACTACCGCTACCACCAACCCTGCCCCGTATCTAAACCCACAACAATTTGTTTAGGGCGAGACCCAGGTGTTGCTTTTTTGGGACGCTTTTTGCAGGCTTAGCTAAAAAGCTGCTCAAGAAAAGACATGGGGCAAAGGACAGCAGAGCTTGCGAGGGAAGGGCTTGATTGTTCGTGACGGATTTGGAATCTATGTGTGGATCAAAGCTTGGGACTGCGGAGAATGGCAGTAATGCGATGCCCGCATGGTTTTCTCGGTATCTCAGACTTGGTATATGCGAAAAAGAATGTTGTGTGCCCTGCATGCGGTGACCACATTTGTAAGACGATTCGTCATGCTTATTGCTTTTGACCTCAAGGCTAGTGCCTCCGTTGTTGCCGTAGTCAAACATTTGAATCACGCGTGTATTGTTACCAAACCATCTTGATGACAATCTTGACTGTGCTTACGAAAGATTTTTGGGCACAATGGTTTGGTGGGGTCGGTTTCGTGTGCAATCTTGACCGATCGAAGATAAGAAATACACCTCAGAAACCTAACAACTTTCACAAAATGGAAGTCGGGATCCATGTGGGCCTAGGTCAAGCTCATGACGGCAGAGCACTTGTTCAAGCCCATCCGTTCAATACTTCTTTTATCACAGCAGCCCCCTTAGGCCCATCTGTGACATAAGCCGGCCCTTAGCAAAAGGTGGAGATCTAGCAAGTGGCAAGCACACAATCAAGCTTAGTCACAAGTCACAATTGCTGTTACTCATTTTATCCACCGTGAAGCTCTTTCAGCCGCTGCCTGATGTCACTAATGCCATGAAGTTGGCCTCGGAGTCTCGGTGCTGCACACGAGCTCTACTGACCTCCGCCATTCGATTGCATTAGCTTCAAGTAGGATCCCTCATGATTCAATAGTCGATATAACCTTGGCTCATATGAAGCAAGAGAATGTAAGTATTGCCCGGATAAGGTTGTGGGTGTTATGCCACGGTCTCATCTTGCAGAAATAAGTGCAGGCCTCGCAGAAGAGGAGAAAATCAAGAGCGTCAATCGATTTGGCGGTAAAAGTAAAACAAATCTAAGTAAGTGTGTATAGTGGGGGCTGAGTTATTTTCTGTGACTGATCCCAGCCTAAGTCCTAGTTTAAATTGGAACTCAGCAACATGCTCATGTTGTAGGATGGATAAAGGATCGTCTGGCTGACTTGGCAAGATTCTACAGGTCCAAATGTTGCGAGGAGGGATCTGATGCAGCCATCCCCTCCAAAACGTTATCCTATCCACATATTATCTTCTTGTCTTATAGTCTCTGACACAATCTCATGGCTCCAATCATCCAGCAATCTCATGGATGAGAAATTCCAATCCCAATCTTGAAAGTTATTTCCATATAGCGCTCAAAAAAAAGAAAGTTTCTCACTTTATTAGACTATATCCGCTCACTTCAACTTTAACTTTGAAATCTGAATCCATCCTTTTGGTCACTCAATACACAAAAGCTAATTCTCACCCTTTGCACCAAGACTGGGGAATTTGGCTGCCATGGCCTATCTTCTTGCTTTGCGGGTCTTCTCAGCTTCTTCATTGATATCTTGATTTTTCCTATTAAAACTCTTTTGAGTTTTCTAACGATGAGGATGAATCAGGATGATTAGGACACAAGTCCAACACACCAATGCCTTGACTCCACCAAGAGATCATCTCCAACCCACCCATGTCTTGACTCCACCAGCAAATCATCAACAAATACCCGAGTTCAATCTCCAGTTGAAGGAGCAAAGGTGCTTGTCATTGTTGAAGAGATGTAAGACTATGGAAGAATTTAAGCAGGCACATGCACAAATCCTGAAGTGGGGATTGCTCTGGAACTCTTTCTGTGCAAGCAATCTTGTGGCCACTTGCGCTCTTTCAGCTTGGGGAAGCATGGCATACGCTTGCTCAATCTTTCGCCAAATATGCGAACCGGGTACTTTTGAATTCAACACAATGATAAGAGGGCATGTTAAGGATATGAACTGTGAGGAAGCTGTACTTGTTTATGCTGATATGCTTGAAAGAGGGATTGAGCCTGATAATTTCACATTCCCTGCTCTGCTGAAGGCAAGTGCCCTGTTAAGGGCACTTGATGAGGGAATGCAAATTCATGGACAGATTCTAAAACTTGGGCTTCATGATGACCTTTATGTGCAAAACAGTTTGATCAACTTATATGGGAAGTGCAGGAAGATAGAATTATCGGATGTGGTGTTCAAAAATATGGATCAGAAGAGTGTTTCTTCTTGGAGTGCTATAATAGCAGCAAATGCTAGCTTGGGGTTATGGTCCGATTGCTTAGTGCTCTTTGGTGACATGAACAGTCAAGGTTTTTGGAGGCCCGAAGAGAGCATTTTGGTGAATGTAGTTTGTGCTTGTACTCATTTGGGTGCACTGCATTTAGGAAGATCTGCGCACGGTCTGTTGCTGAGGAACATAAGCTCGCTCAATGTAATCGTACAGACGTCCTTAATAAACATGTATGCTAAATGCGGGGCCATACAAGAAGCAGTGAGCCTCTTCAAGAAGATGCCAGATAAAAATCAATTAAGCTATAGTGCAATGATCTCCGGTCTAGCAATGCAAGGCCAGGGCCAAGAGGCGCTGGAACTTTTCTCAGAAATGCTCAGGGAAGGCCTGACGCCAGATGATGTGATCTATGTAGGAGTTTTGAGCGCTTGTAGTTATTGTGGCCTTGTAGATGAGGGTCTCCAATTTTTCGAGCAGATGAAATCTGAATATGGGGTTGAACCGACCATCCAGCACTATGGCTGCATGGTGGACCTGCTTGGTCGAGCCGGGTTACTCATTGAAGCTTACAATCTCATAAAGAACATGCCCATGAAGCCAAATGAAGTTGTGTGGCGGAGCCTTCTAAGTGCTTGCAAAGATCGTCAAAACTTGGAAATAGGAGAAATTGCAGCCAATGAATTACTCCAATCAAACTCAAAGAATCCTGGCGACTATCTGTTACTATCATACATATACGCAAGAACAGGAAGGTGGGAGGATGTTTCTAGGGTCAGGACAGAGTTGGCCGAGAAGGGGATTTATCAGGCACCGGGATTTAGCTCAGTTGAGGTGCAGAGGAAAACATATAGATTCTTTTCACAAGACATGAAGCATCCACATGATGATGGCATTTGCGATATGATTCACCAAATGGAGTGGCAACTGAAGTTTGAAGGGTATGTCCCGGACACTTCGCAAGTTCTTCTAAACGTCGAGGAAGAAGAGAAGAGGCAGAGACTGAGAGGTCACAGCCAGAAGCTAGCTATAGCTTTTGCCTTGTTAAATTCATCTCGAGGTTCTCCAGTAAGAATCACCAGAAACCTCAGGATGTGTGGTGACTGTCACACTTACACAAAGTACATTTCACTGATATATGAAAGGGAAATTACTGTAAGGGATCGAAACCGGTTCCACCATTTTAGAGATGGAACATGTTCTTGTAATGACTACTGGTGAGTTACAATTGATGTGGAATTTCTGATCTCCAGGTACACATAATCACACGATTAGGAATAGCATCTATTGAGAAATCATCCAGCATATATTTTCGTCATCTCAGTGGGAATTGTAACATTATTACATGGCTGAAATAGAAAAATACAGAGACAAAGTCGAGTGAAAAGGGGGACAAGATGGGGGAATTCAAACTATAATACAGATTGCCTCCTTTTCAGCTGTCTTGATTCTTGAAACTCACATAAAGAACATTATGCAGACTATCTTCGTCCTTGCTCCGCAGTCCCATCTTTATAAATGACAAAAGAGAGGAAAAAAATTCTTTGGACAACCAACTACTAGAGCCTGGAAATCTAAATAGCCTCTACTGTAGGCTTACGCAAAGACTCTGGGTATGAAAACCATTTGCTTATCACTGCAACTACAATTTTTCCAATACATCCAAAGGGATGCATCATGCTCTATACGTACTCTCAACACATTTAATTGGTCTGAGAGCTGAAATATAACTCAGAACAACGGATAGTAGCACAGATGAAAAGGATACTAGTGATGGACCGGGAAAATGATGGAACAAAAGACTATTACTTTTAAAATTCCTTCTGCCAGTGAAATATGTCTTAAACATAGAAGATTATTTCTCTACATTGAATTACAATTGCTTGCTTCCAACCCAATATATTAAAATACAATAGCCATAAACTTTTCGAATGAGAATTGCAATTCCAGTATACAAGAAAGGCAACAAGAAAAGGAGGGACTACTCAATGCGAACAGAAGAGACGTTTGACGTAATTTCTGCAGTTCTTGGGTCACCTGCTTCTAATGATACTCCTTTAGGATCTTCCCCGACTAACAAAGCCAAGACATTGAGCGAACTCCATGCTCTGACAAGGTTTTTGTCAGAATCTCCTAAAGTAATGGCAAAGATTGCATCAAACCCGCCTGCTCCAGGAACCCCAGCCAGCAAAACTCCTTCCATGCCCATAGTAGCATCTAAAAGCCGAGTCTGTGATTCTGGTTCAATCTGTAAATAAATAAATAAAAGTCATTAATGTGATGGAGAAACAAGTGGAGTATCAAATCAGAAGCTTATTTAATTTTTCTTGGAGAATGTAAAATATCCAATGATGAATTCTCTGAGGCAACATAATTATAAATTAAACAACAGTGGACCAGCAATATTTAGGCATGGTAAAAACTTCCGTTTCATTCATTTCTCCTCCTCGGAAGAATCAGATATTAACAAATTACGAAATAAATAGCGGAAGGAAGATGCACTTACATCTAATGGGCAACATTGTTCTTAGATACATGCAGGAAAATATTGGCAACATCAAGATGGTCACAACAGTAGTAATCAATATATTAAGAGTCGGAAATTTAAAAAATGGGCATGAAACCCATTCTCTTCAATGCAAATCCATTCTAACTGTCAAGTATGCATGAGACGGAAAAAGTTTGATCTTCTCCTGAAAGGTTTTATTTTTTGTTATAGATAGTACCTTGCATGATCAGCACACATGTAGAATATCCTCAAGAGGCGCTAAATACTTCATTGAGTTATCCAAAAGTTCCAAAAGCAAGTACATACCTCCCATCTTAATAACAACAGTAGAAAATATTAACACATGCATATATGATTGATCTTGTCTACATTACATGATTTCCAGTGACAGAAAGAACATACAGGAACACCAGCAGCCTGACCCATCGACCGCATTAGATTCCTGATCCCAAGCATAGCATCTCTTGCTCCCAACAGAGCTTTGACAACAGCTTCTTCTCCTGGCTCAGTTCCAAGCTCCATCCACTGTTTGTAAAGTTTGTCAGATCACATAAACTCTAATGATGATATCTGGTTCTCAGGAGTGCTGACCATGAGCAAATAATATTATAGAAGGAAGATAAACTCACTGTAGAATATTTTCCTTCTAAAGATGGCTTCCCTTTATATTAGATGGCCCAATTTTATTTTATTTTTGTGTAAAATGACTAGCAAGTTAGCATTTGAAACTGACAGTTGTGTTTAATTTTGAAAAGCATTAAAAAAATAGAGATATTTGAACACTAAGGAAGTTGACGTCACCAAAGTGTTCCTGCCCAAGGATCCATCCCCCGTATAAAGTCAATTTTCCCTGAAATGTTAACAAGATGACCCTGACTCTATCATATGCAAGTATTTTAACCTTATTCTGCCTCAAAGGCTCACAAACATACTTTGAAGAAACAGAGCTTCCCAGGAGGAGAACAAAAAAAACCATACAGACATTATACACAAGATATTTACAGGATACAGATGAGTACATTATCCAAGTTCTCCTATTTAGGCCAAGCTATATATTAAACTCCAAAAGCTCTACGGACCAACTCATACCACCAGTCTATTCTGTAGCTCTTATGAGAAAAAGCATCCTGCACCATGATTGGTTGGACTCCTAGGACAAGACAGCAGGCTAAATTGCAGCACATCCAGGGACAAAAAAGTTAAGATACTGCAGAGCGGAATCAGAAAAATTTCTCGTCATCCACAGAAAGAAGCATAAACAAAATTTGCTCTCCTAAAAATGCCTTTCTAAATAAAAGATACCGAATACAATGGAAATCAGGTAAACTGTTGAGGCAGGAAGAAATTAGTGATTTGATAAATCAAATAAAACAAAAATGACATTTACCAAAAAAAAAAAAACAAAAATGAAAGCAATTTTTCACTAAATTGTTTCAAAAACATCACATAGGTGGATCATATTTGTCATGAGTTTACACTTCAAGGGAGAGAAATCTGGCTTGGAAAAGTACCTTGTCTGCCTTAAGCAGGCTGCATCTGTCTATAGTACATTTATACACGTCCCAATTTTCCTCTGCTAATTTGCTCAACAAATCAAATTGTCTTTCCAGAGTTGAATTTGATTCTGACAACTTTGTCCACGTCTTCTGGGCATTCTGGGGATCAGATTTTTGCCACCTCTTCACAGCTCCTACCATGGATGGGGTGGACGATCCTCCTGCTCCTGGTTCCCCGAGCAACTAATAGAAAGAAAAAAGTGAAGGGTAAATCTCTCCAAATGGGTTTCTTGCTTTCCTGTGGGTAGTTTATTCAAGCATACAAGTCTCAACACAACCCACTCCATAAACAATGCAAGAATCAGAACAGAAAAGGTCATAAAACAAATGCCTGGTAAACTGAAACCAAACAGTGATATCAATTCTTACAATTTGCTTGTAAATTTGCAGTAGAAAATTGCTGAGAACACAATTCCAGACATCTCAATGAAATGAGGTCAAAAAAATTTCGGTAACCACTAGATGACATTTGGCAGCATATTTACTTCTCACCTATCCATCTTCTTATAATGTGAAAGCACTGGATTTCATTAGCATCAAAGGGAAAAGGGAAAAAAAAACGCTTACAAGTGACATTAATGGTGGCAAGGAGAACTTGGTCCTCTCATGGTCCCACTTTCCGTTCAAGATGTCAACAATTACATCATCCAGAGGCATTCCTTTGACTGCAACCTGGAAATCAATAAAAAAAAATTGTCTAAAATGAAAGCATGTAGTATGTAATATTTGTTGTGGACATTCTCAGAAGCCTTTACAAGATTTAACATGCAATAGAAAACTAAATAATTTAAAATTCATCTGGAGTCCCAAATTACTTATCCAAGTAATGCAACGAGTATTTGCCAGAACCCCCCCCCCCCCAAAAAGAAAAAATAAATAAATAGCTGAAGTAATGCAGAGACTAATGGTAAACCACCCTTTTTACCTTCATCTGAATATTATGTGTTTCAGCAATAACATTTGAAAATCCTGAAAGTACAATTTGACCATAGAATATACAACCGAACCTTGGACATAAAATCAGGCAAACCTTGTGTTAAAAATAAGTTTATGCAAGAAAGGATTCCACAGGTTTGCCCAGAACCAGCAACACGTCCCCAGTTGACCCACATAAACAAGCAGGTCCAACTTTCAGAAAGCGAAATTCAGCATATCAGAGTAAACTGTAAATGCTGATTCACTAGGAATTGTTGCAGCTAACATAAAGGGTGTTAATACAACTCATTCAACCATCTGACACTGAAGAGCGATTCTAGAATAAGTAAAGTTAGCCAAGATATTACAATCTTAGCGGCTTTACCATAGGCAATCAATATCACCTAAACTCAGCCTATCCATGCAGATGTTATGATCTACACCCGATATATCAGCTGAATCATGTTGCTAAGAACCTATTTTGATACATATTTCTGGCCATCAAATGGAACAGAATGTTAAGAGTACTGCTTAAATCATAACAAAAGCAAGGAGACACACCCTGACTTCATCTTTTTTAACTGCAGTAACTTTATGAGACATTCATGTGTTCATCAATCTATATAAGATTTGAAATGTCAAAAACATTTGTAATACTTAGGTGCAGGTTATGGAGTCATTCACTAGGAAGCCCACTTTCTTCTTGATGCATAGTCAAAATATCTGAGTTCATGTAACTTTACAATGCGAGACTCAAAGTTTGGTAATTCAATCTCCCATATGCTAAACCCCTGGGAAGCCCATGCTAACTTTTCTAAAGCTGCAGAAAATGACTACCACTACATAAATTCCCTAGCTTCCTCAAAACATCGATATAGTCAGACTTTGAAAAGAAAAATGTGATTCAATCCTACGTAGGCCTCGACTGGCAATTTAATGAACCAATTTCTTCCCTTTCTTATATGTTATTGGCATGACGTAGGCGAGGCCATTATGAGGAGAGGGAGGGATACCTGAGCAGAAGAAAGCACATCTGGTGAAAACCGGACATAGCGTTGGCTCCCATATACTGCAGAGCTGACATCAAAACCACTGCCGACTTTCCCTTGAGCAATGCAGTGAGCACTTTGGGCGATCATATGCACAACATCAAGCTCCAAGGAATCCGTGGACAAGAGAGAAAGGTTAACAACTCCAAAGTAATGAAGTAAAGCAGCAACCACAGCTGTAGTCATGGCTGCAGAAGAACCAAGTCCAGTTTTTGCTACTTCTGGTTTACATTCTCCATTCGAGTTCTCAGCATTGAAGGTAATTGATGCAAAAGGAGGAAGAGCAGCTAATGACTCTGGTGCCAAAGGTAATCCTTGAGCTTCAATCTAATAAAGAATAAATTCCAATGACGTTCTTAATTCATAAAAAAGAACTGAAATAAAAATTGGAACTGCAGAACAAAATACTTATGGCATGTCTATATATACGTTCTCCAAATTCCCATTTTGGATGCAAATGCTATTGGATCTCATTGACTTCCATCAACTGCTAAAAGAAAATTTATTTGGAACTTAACAAGGACAAACAATCCGACCTCATGCTAAAGCATTACATCAAATGAAACAAATATGAAATTAAAGCAACCATAGAAGTATTTTACCTGATTCCGGTATGAGTAGAAGTCATTGCAGCCTACAATTGTAATATCAAGCCCTGCAAAACTAATAAAAGACATTATTAAAATATCAAACCTCTTATATCTGCAAAAGGCATACGAGCTACAAGCATCAAACAGTACCTTGCAAGAGTAGTTTGTGAAGCTCGTCTTTTTTGTTCTTGTCAAATTTTGCATGTGCAGCTGCCACAGCATACTGTACAGCATGTTCCACAAAGGGGTTCCCGGAGTCACTGAGATTTCAAACAGCTGGGTTATACCTGTTTAATAATATCCCTATACTAGCTCATCATACAAATTATTTAAAAAAACTCTCGATTTTTTCCCAAATAATATAAAAGGTGATAAAAACCTCGAAGAGACTGTCTGGAGAGTCAGATTCTTCAACGACAACTTGTAATTGCTTTGTCTAGACAACTGAGGAGACGTTAACTTGACATCTGTCCATACCTGGAAGAAGATGCAATTGTTCATCCTTGTGCAAGAAAAGTTATACAGGAGAATGAATCAAATCTAATCAAACAGACTCTATTAAATTCTACAAAATCCCTGAAACATTCTAGATCAAATCTAAATAGCCCTTGCATTACAATTATGTCCAGAGGGTCTCGTGGCAGATTGCAGTGAGAAAGACTCTCTCCACAACATCAGCTGATCAGGACACCTTGCTAATATGCCTAGGTGCATCTCACTCCAGCCTTTCAGAATCAACAAAGAAGTTCCGTTGAAAACTTGAGTCTCCAGTGGATGATTTTCACAACTCATGCATCAGAAATGGACAAACCTTAATTATAAGGAACTGCTAACAAAAACCTCAAGAACCTCAGAAGATTAAGGAAATATTTGCTGATGGAAATAGAATAACTTGCAAAAGGTTCACAAGAGAAAGGTCAAATGGCTGATTCTTTTAATTCGAAAAAATTATTCTCCAAAAGAATATTCAAGCAACTGAAAGTGTAGCAATTAAATTTGACAGATAAGAGTAGTGAAATCACGAACCCATGCCCAGCTGTCAGGTTTGATTTCTTCATTAAGAGGTTTCACAATTGCATAGAACCGAGCATTTGTGCTAAGAACAATCCCTGCATTTGGCCTCTCCAAAATAAGATACCCGCCGGTCATCAAGACCTTCCCAGGTGCTGATGCAACACTGATTATCACATATCAAAATGTCAGAATCAAGCATCATTTTCTCCTCGAGGATGAAGCTTATAATGAGATTTATGAACAACTAACGTCCGCATAGTCGATTCCAACATTATATCCTCTATTGACCAGCAAAACAAGAAACGCCATATGGAGCAGACAAAGGAAAGCATCCAGCTTTTCATCTAATGGTAAAGAAGAAAAATTTCAGCCAAGCACCCACTACCCAAGAGATGATCTTTCTTCCAGTTCTTAGCTTTTCATCCGCAAATGAAAGCGGAATCAGCAAAATCAATCGAGGTCCGCCGATGGGTATAATTCAGCGATCCAATAACAGCGAATATCAAATCAAATGGGGATTCAAGAGCTCTTACACTGCCATTGTCTTCTCTCCCTCTCTCGCTATGTCACTCCGCGGGACTTCCTTAAGCGGAAAATCCAAAGCGAACGTCACCCCACTTCAACTGACAGCAATTAAAGCCCAAAATTTTCCACTTTAAAGCCGTGCACAGGACACGCAAACACACAGAACCCACCAGAGAGAGAGAGTGAGCTCTTGCCAGATGAGATCCGTTCACCCTCGACAGTGGCCGCGAAGGCGACGGTAGAGTGTGTAGAGTTTTTCTGACGAGAACTTCGGTGCTACTGATCAATGCCCAAACGCATTCGCCTACCTACCATGTCTGCTCTTTGTTCTGCATGTGAATCAACATGGGCCCCATTCGGCCTCACCTTGGTCAAATCTCAATAACTTGAAGAGTCCTATCTTTCTCCTAATTCTTTAAAATTTGTGTCAAAATTAATAAGTGGAGTTCTTTAATTGGCCTGACCATGGATCCATTGTTTCTTTGACGCAATCGGAAAGTCGAAGTCCGAAAATTGCATTTCTTTACTTTCAGACGATGATTAACATGAATCTGTCGCGACAATTCCAGCCATAAAAATAAGGATGAGTTGCTTCCAAAAATGGCTCATTCACCTTCAAAAACGAACACAATAAAGTATTACAATAATTTATAAATTTTAATATACAATTTGTCGAATTAAAATTCGGTCACAACTTTACTAAAGAAGATCTTAATTTTTTTATTGATGCATAGGACCATGAAAAAAAAAATACCTGATATTAGCATGAATTCCCTATGTTACCATGTCGAGTGTCATCTTTTCAGGTGAAGTAGCACTAATAAAATGGCGGAGCATTCCAGCCAAAGTTGACCGAGGGGACCATCTCCCAGCGGCTGTATTTTGACTTCGATCCCCGTCCGCCCTTTTTGAATGTATTGTCTTTTCATTCTCGTTCTTTAATGCTCGGAGAAATCGCATGCCAATTGTCAATTTTGGGAAGCCAAAAGCTCAAGGTGATCGCGACTATACTTAGGGACGAGTAATTGTAAATTCCTCATAAGTGGTTCATGACACCTGCCCATTGAAATAACCCGAAACTCATTATATTGAAGAACGCAGGATCCATTTCGAAATCTAACATGTTAGGTATGCTTTCTTAATTGGACGATTTTAATGAATTATCATCTCTAATGATTATAATCTATTGTTATAATTCATTGATCATGGCTGACACTTAGACAAGCGAAATATGTGAAATATCAATAAAGAAAAGCTTCAATTACGTACATCATTGATAGTGGAAACTAAAACTAGTGATTTCTAATTACTACTCATCATCGGATACCATATAATATTGTAAAATTGCTTAGAAACATAGATATAAAAAAAATACAAAAACTCATTTTACATTACAGGTTCCAAGTTTAGGAATCGAGAACAAACTTGTTGAAATAGGTTCATCAAATTTTGATATCTAAGACCGATTCTGCATTTTTTTAAACCGGAAATTTTGATCAATTTTCATCTTTCAGGTTCATAGATTTCCGAATCTACTTGAGAACCATTCTTGATTGTGATTATAATCTCATGAATCAAGCAAATCTCGCATAGATTCCATCCAATTCAACGACACCAACGGTGGACATATCAATAATCCAATCTTTGATGTACTTAGAGTCCTGCATTATGCGAAGCTATGACCAGACTTCATCCCTCATTAGTATCGTTAGCGGAAGTCCCTCATGCACAATGGTGGTTGCACCTCTTTGCCGCCGTGCTATAATCGACCGACCTTCACATCGTGATTGCTAGGACGGCCCGACCCTCATATGATGGCGGCAAGACATAGATTCACGATTGGATGGCGGCAAGGTACCAAAGTTCCAAATTTGATCAGAACCAACTAAAATTGGAATCCCAAATCTTGAGGGTTCTACAGTTCGGACCCACTTTATTTCGATATAATATATTGCGGATTTTTGGACATGTAACAAAAACTGGAGAAGCAGCGAAGCGATCCTTCTTGATTTCAGAATGTCATCTATTTCTTTTTTTTTTTCCAATTTCGTCCTTTTGGGCCCCTTTTTTGCACAGTCGGGGGCCTATTGGGTCCGTCCATAGTCTTTTAAAATTGGGGAGCCTTTACGGCCCAATCTTAAGCCCAGCCCCACAGAGTCAACGAATTTCTTTGACTCTCCTTCCTCTCCTCCTCCTTCTTCTTCTTCTTCTTCTTCTTCTTCGGTTCACGAGCATACCAGATTGACGAACTTTCATCGAGCAACATTGAAGCGCGATTCGAAGCAGGTACTCTCTATCTTTCGCTCCAGACTCTCTCCCTCGCTCTCGATTCAATTCAACCATCGTGTTTTCCCCCCGGGGAGAGAGGGGGGGGGTTGTTTGTCGGTGATTTGGGACGTTTCGAGTTTGCTTTTGTTTCTTTGGTCACTCCAGGCGAGACGGTGTTTTCCGTGGGTTTTGATCCCGTGGGTTATTGGCTCACGCGAGGAGTCGATTTGGGAAGACGAAAAACTAAGAAGCTGCGAGCTTGCGGGTTGTGGGTATGTTGAAAAGCGTGGAGCTTGTGGAGGAACTCTACAGGCATTGCGAGCTCATGTGAGCTCACTCTCTTCTGTGCGGTTCACTCAGACCATCAGTGACGATGACGTTGATCGAAACAAAGGGGAAGAAAAGGAGAATTCCAGTTATTAATTAGGATTGTCTTGAGGGAATCAATTGGTGTGCCGCCGGTTCTTTCTATATTGCCTTGGCATTCTGCAAAAACGATGAGCTTTTCCCCGTAGGGTATGAGTCTGATTTGGTCCAGTGGCATCCCCGTGTCTTTTATAAAATCTTGGAGCTTTGATATGAGGAAAGGGATGCAAGCAAGTCGAGCTCCTCGTGAGCTACTCATGACTTAACTTACGTTATTTCGTGTTCTACTCAGCTGTATACAAGTTCATATTCAGTTTGAGCTAATTGAGCTGCTTGAGAGTTGAGCCTCTTGAGCTACTTGAGCGTCCTTGTAATAGTGGATATAGCTGGCGAGTCGTGGGTTATAAAAGGAAAATTTTTCATGAGAGAATCATTCGTATGCTATCTTGATAACTTAGCCTGCGGCCATCCTTGATTTGTGGGTTCATCTACTGTTAGACCAGATCCTACCTTTTTGATCTGGAACAGCAATACAGCATCAATTGATCAATTTTGATAATCTCACCATCCTACACTGATCACTTTAACAGACACTAGGGATTTCATTTGAATATTCAGTTTTTACTGGCCAAGTACATATTTAAGTCTCGAAATTGGTTGTATTACGCAATGTCCTGAGAATGATTATGATGAAAAAATAGCCTGAGCTAATCCTGTTCTTTTTCAGCTTTGAGTGACAGATTTGCAATAAATACCGTCTCTCTGAATTGGGGAAGAGATGCAGACACTGGGCAATTTCAAGTTACCTCCATTCTTCAACTACCCTCCTTATTTCACGTAATTACTTAAACTCCTTGCATCTCCTCTTCTGCTGGGACAGTTTCTGTTGTATCACTTATTCCATTAGTTGTTAGGATGCACTTCTCGTCATTAAATTAGCATCAATAATCTGATGTACAAAAGTCAATAGTTTTCTGAAACTATATGCCATGGTCATTGTTAAGCCCTTCCATTTTTCTATGGATCATCTTCCAAGGAGCACATTGTTTCCGCTTAGTTTATCAGTGCTGAAGTGCAGCCTGTCTTACAACCACAACCCTGGAAAGGGTGGCTTTTGGTCAGTGGCACTATTTTAGGTCTCTGCTTGTATCACAACTCTGTTTCTTTATTTCCAATGGAGTGTAGGCAAGACAGGGTTTTTCCTTGCTGAATCTTTGAGAAAAAGTTACTGGTTTCGGGATAAGTTGGCCCCTTTAGAATTTTATGGTATGGCCAATAGGGATTCTTTTAATGAGCACTAGCAAGAAAATTTTGTTAGTCTGTGTGGTTAAGTAGCTACTAGTCTATGTGGGCCAGTTTCTTGGCTCTGTTCTTTTCGGCATTGAGACAACATTTTATAGCTTACGTTATAATCTTTAGAGTATCTTACATGTGCCCATTGAGCTATTAGTGAGATTTTAAGATTCAAGGTTGTATATGCTTTGGTTTGACTAGTAGTTGTGTGCTGAAACTAGTTTCTTTTGAACTGTCTTTTATAATTGAAGCGCAAATGTGTGCTTTAGCTTTCTATTTGGCATGTGAATGCGTAAGTCATATGAAACAAAAATGTCACAAACTGCGATCTCCATCAGTGGACAATATATATGTCTGCTGCTCTTATATGCTATGTGCCATCTAAAAAAGGTTGTTGATGCAAGTTGGCTGCAAAAGATATCTCAGGCAGCCTTCTACTTTTTTCTTTATGAAATAAACAAATAGAGTGTTGATGGTGTATATGAAGTATTGCTTTCCCTGTTCCATTCTGCCTAGTCGAAACAAATGACATCGATTGTTTTGGTAGTCTTCATAGTTCCATTGCCAAAACTTCATCTGCTTTTCATTTAATAGTGGGAATTCATACGATCACAACTTGGCTATAACTTCTTCAGCTTGCAGCCGGTAAGAGACACGCACGAGAAGCAAGTGCAACTCTGGAAGGAACTTATCCTTGATTACTGTAAAACGCAAAAGTTATTTGTCATTGGATTGGAAGAAGAGTTTCCACTGTTTTCAAATCCGGCAATTGAGAGTAAGGGCCTTTTCATCAATTTATGCGTTAGGTACTTCTGTTGGTTATTTCTGCAACCAGCCTAGGGCTGTGTTGACTTCTGCTTTGCCAAGATCATGGTGGCTGGCAGAAGGCTTTGGGTCAGAGCAGAAGGTACTTAATAGCAGGCACCGTCACCCAAAAAGTTCCATGTCCTGGTGTTTAGTGTTGAGGGTTTCATCTTTTCTCTCTTACAGAAGGATTCATCGTGTCCATCATTCACTGGTTGGTTACAGTGTATATCCTTGTCTTTTGTCCATCTGCCCGTGTTCCTGAACGATACTAGGTCTTACGTCGCTCCTGAACAATTTTATTGTTGGTCACAGTTTAGTTTGCACATTTGTCATGATGATTCTACCATTTCTTTCCACTGAATTGATTTCCTTGTGCCATGCAATCTTTTTTAGCTATTGCACTGGTTTGAACCCTTCCCCAGTTCCTCTCACATTGTTGTTGGCCTGAGATCACTAATGCTTTGTCTGCCTAACAATATACGTGTTTTTACTCTTATCACTCTGATAGTGCAGGATCTCTTACTCATGAAGCAAGGGAAGCATTCCTTGCTGCCTTAGTTTCTGAAGGTGGGAGTACTTCATAAATTCTTTCTTTTCTGTTTTATGTTTAGTTTAATGTCATATACTGATCTCCTAATGTCATATTGTATGGGAGACTATTAATTGCCTTCCTCTTCTAGCAGGACGTGCAGAATGGTTGGACAAAGGACATAGGAAGTGTCTCATTCTTTGGCACCGCATTCAAGAATGGGCTGATATTATATTAAACTTTGTGAGTTAGTTAGAGGTTCAGTACAATTTGAAGCTTGTTAGGTTAGTAAAAGTTCGCTCACCACCCTTATTTGATTAGGTGAAAGATAATGGGCTGGAGGACTCTGTGACGACGGTTGAGGAAATTCGTTCTGGGCCTGAATCCCGGGGGACAGGTAAAGTACCTTTTGCATGTTTTAAGAGAGAACTTCAAGACTTGCAAACTAGGAAACATCATTGCTGTTGAATTCAACTTACATAGAATAAAAAAAGAGCTGTTTTTTGCTGTAAGTCCTGCGGTCAAATAATGCTATTCACAGACTCATGAAAAATTCCCTCTCTTTCTTGAAGTATCTCTCCTCTCATCCTCTCCTCTTGTCCGGAAGCAGTATCATCCAATCTTAAGTGAATCATGGTTTGGCAACTCATTAGTATTGGCACGACTCCTTCATGCAACCTAAGTGATGTTTTTTTTTCTCTACTAGATCTTCAAGGTGTGGACCGCATTATCCTCATGCGAGCTTTGAAACTACTGGAACACAAGGGGAAGCTGGCAATTTTCAAGGGCAATTCCGCGGATGACGAAGGCATTAAATTCTCAAGTTGATGATGATGAATACCTGTGTTTATTTGAACCCTCTAGCATCTGAAACGGCACATGCACTGTTTCTGGACGCTTTTATTCAATCTTTCTACAGGTTTTTGAGTGAGAAAAACATAGTGGAATCTCCCTCCTACCTGTGGACTAACTTAAGAATGTGAAAGGCAGTAGGAGAGGAACGCCAGGTGATTATGGACCTGATACTCGTTACCCAACTATTAGGCGGATCCCAAAAATGGCAACTTGAATTACACGCCAAGGTTTGATATCCCCATGCTTAACCTCGAAACTGTATCGGCCGATGCTGCGAACTATTGATGACTCGTAAAACCGCGACGTAGGTGCATGAAATGGTTTGGAAAAGTCGAGGGCGATGCACAAAGCCGGTCGGGGAGGACAAACCTCAATCCACTTGATTTTGTTAAAAATGCGATTACGGATGTTATTAGTTTCTTTGCAAATTTAATTTTGTTCTATTTGAGAGTATGTGGAATTCATTGTTTTGGTGTCATATGCTTGGAGTGTCACTTTCATTCGATCTTTCAACGGCTAAGTTAAGCTATTTATTGTCTCTTTTTACCGATTGAATACATGCTATGTGAACTGTAGCATTTAGAAAGAAAGAAAAACGTACGTCGAACAACAAATCAATGTAGGAAAGCTCATGAAATTCTCTCGACTCCTTTTTAACTAATTTCAAATTACACCGCCTTTAATGTAAAATTATGATCATTTCTATTTTTTTTACTGAATAGATTTGCTTTAAAGAAGGTAAGATTTTTAAGATCAAAGCGTTTCTAAAGGACCTAAAATTGAAAGAAATATCAGTTATGCATGTTTCAAATAACTTCAGTTTTTTCTTCTTTTAATAAACTATTGTTATTGTAATTTTTATACTATAAATGCCATAAGCTATCGTTCAAATGGCATTATTAAATTGTAAGTAAAATTGGATAGGTAGCATACTTATTCACATGTTGAAATGACTTATGCTTTAAATTATAAATTTTGTTCTTTTAAAAAGATATACTTCTCATTTTAAATTTAGTTTTTAATGAACTGCATAAATTGTGTACATCTATAATTTATGTATTTTCACTGTTTCAATCTCAAATCAACAAGAGGTAAGAGTGAAAATATATAAAATGTTTAGGAAGGGTGATAGTTATTATTCTCACAAAGTTTTCTTTTTTTTTTCTTTTTTTTTTTCAAACTTAAAATCAACCAGAAAAATATAGACTATATTTTAGATAACTTCTCTTTATCTGTTTTGTGTGTGTATGTGTGAACTTCAACTCAATGAAAAAAGAAGTTTGAAGATAACAAATCAACATGCCTCACAAATATTCTCTTCACTTCAGATTCAGTTGTATAGAATATATAAGATACACTTCTCTTTCTAACCTAAATTTTAAATCAACCGGATTCATTCTCTAGATCAATTACTTCCACTTCTCTCAATTTGAAAATTGATAATAGATAAAAGTCGAAAAATGTGGCAAGTCATTTAATTGCAACAAGGCACAAAAGGTGGAAGAGTTCATAATTTCGCTCTTTCATCTCATATATTTTTAGCTTCTGTAAAATTCTCAAGATGATGAGGAGGAGGACATTATTAAGTTCAAAGATTGCCAAACTGCCAAGGCTACTCAATTCAAATATATTGATATATTTATCGATTTATTATCACCTAACCTCTATCTTTTATTGAGTCAAATTCGAAAGGATAAAACAGACAAAGAAAATGTATTTCAAATTTTGCTCTCTACTATTTATCTCTCTTGGTTTTTTTGTCATGTTGATTATAACATTGAAATAAAAAAAAAGGGTTAAACAGAGACAAAAATATTTCGACAATTATATTTGATTTTTATTACGAAACGCTGGACACCTTTTGAAATGAGAGAAATATTGACATTTGAATATATTTTTTCACATTTAAAATAATCTTTTTGATCTCAAACTTAGAAGATGAAGTAACGAGTGCAAATAATAAGCAGGTCTTTGTACACTTCATGTCACTAGTCAACTAAAAAGAAAAAAATGTTTCCCAATATAAATTGTCAACATTTAAATATCGTTGCAATACGAAAATACCTATCTGAAATTCGAGATACTTTTCCATGTTACCAAATTTTTTTTTTAATTTTCCGGCGCTCATCAACAAAATTCAAATATAAATATATAATTCAACAAACAAAAGCGTTAGAGAAGATCACATAACACGACGTATGTCCGGACAGATGTGCGCACGGCGTACCTAGTAGCCGATCGGCGCATAATAGTAAATCCTTCTTCATCATACGCCGCCCTCTCCAAGGTGGCTCGAGTACCATCCGAATCACCTGAGGCTCGTCACTTCGGTCGAACTCATTTTGCTCTGTTTTTCCGCCGTAGCACGTCTCTCCCTCCCTCTCTCTCTTTGATTCACGCGACGCCGTTGAGAATTTGCCTCCGATGGCGGCGGATTTGCCGGAGGGGACGGTGCAGAACGTCCTGGAGCAGGAGACCTTGAAGTGGGTGTTCGTCGGGGGCAAAGGCGGCGTCGGGAAGACCACGTGCAGCTCGATCCTGGCGATCCTGCTCGCCAGTGTCCGATCCTCTGTCCTGATCATCTCCACAGATCCGGCCCACAACCTCAGCGACGCCTTCCAGCAGCGGTTCACCAAGTCGCCGACCCTGGTTAATGGGTTCACGAATCTGTACGCCATGGTAGGAATTCCGTTCCCTTCTCTTTGCTTTTCCCGAACGTGTGGACATTGTGTGATTTCGACGGGATGCAGCGAGGCTAGATTGAGATATAACGCTTCGATATCTCGGTGTGATGCTTGGGTTGGCATTGAAATGGAGATTAGCGATTAGTCTGTTCATAGGCAGATAGGCTATCTATTTCTGGCTTCATGCTGTTGGGTCAGTGGAGAAATTTCTGCTTGGGTTGAAGTTCGTCAGCGAGGATTGTACTTTAGGCTGGTTTCGGAGGAGCCATTCCCTCTATCCTGCCAGTAGTGCGTTTTGCCTGCTAAAAGTTCCACTTTTTGATTTAAAGTGATGTTAGGCTATAGGCAGATATAGCTCTTAACATGTATGGAATCAGTGCTGTGTCGCTAGATCAGGAGGTGCACCATTCCCAATTAAAGGCACTTTTGCTTGCTCATGTATTTTCTTTTTTCCTCTTTTTGTTGATGAATAAGTTATGTGATCCTGCGTTACTCTTGGTTCATCTCTGCGACACATCATTATTACAAATGGTATTTTGTAGGAGGTGGATCCAAATGTTGAGCAAGAAGACTTAGGTAGTTCTGAAGGGATGGATGGCTTAGTCTCTGAGCTGGCAAATGCAATTCCTGGGATTGATGAGGCAATGAGCTTTGCAGAGATGCTGAAGTAAGGAGAAAGCATGCTTTTTGTGATATTGGTTTTGCTAACAAATGCTAACATAGAGTACAATGTTTTCAAGTTATATCAAAGGAATAAAATACGGTATTTTCACACATTAAAAGAAATTGAAACACGCAATGTTGGCCTGTTTATATTTTCCAAAGCTCCTTTGATGGAGTTTAGCAAGTCCCTTAGATGCTCTCATCATCTTTCTTCTATTATCGAATGTCACTATTATGGATTTGGATTGTAGTTCATACTAACTATATGTGTCCATGCACATGTAACTGTTTGTTTGTTGGTTGTGACTTCAATTGGGAGATGGTAAATGGTGTTTGATCTCTTAGATGGCCATTTTAAGATTTTCCAATAGTGTCTTTCGGGTTGACATATATGCCTCGACATTGATTTGAGATTTGCAGGTGTGACATTAATGAAGATAACTTTAGATTGTGTGCCTGTCATTTTGAGTAGATGCAAAGCTCTCCTGACAAAGTGATGCCGGGCCATTAGTTGGAACTGGATAGAAAGGTTGTAGATTTTATTGTGTTAATTAAGTACCGTTTGCCATCAATGTGAATTGCAATGAAAAAATGAGGTTTCTCCCTTTTAGGCGGGAGGGAGGGCTTTTAATTTTTTTTAATATTTTTTTTTGGGGTGGTTTCGGGTGGTTATCATTGACAAGGACAGTCAAGTATTAGGTGAATGAATGTTTATAAGGAAATCTTTTCCATCTTAAATTATCTGTGAAGTCTAGGATCTTTGACTACTGAAGAATCATGCTTATTATTCCTTTCAAATGTTTTACCTTTCAAGCACTGTCCATGAGTTTTCGTGGAAAAAATATTTGTGCAGATTGGTGCAAACAATGGATTATTCTGTCATAGTATTTGACACAGCTCCGACTGGTCATACACTTCGGTTGTTGCAATTTCCTTCAACATTGGAGAAGGGACTAGCAAAAATGATGACTTTGAAAAGTAGATTTGGTGGTGTTCTGAATCAGGTATAGTTCTGTTCGCGAGCTTACCAATGAACTGGTTAATATTGAATTGGTCTTCGATGTTGAGTATAATTTCATGTATCTCTTGATTTGGTTGTATCTCAGTGCTTGATTTTTGGAGGCTATGTTGGATCTACAGCTTTTTTTGTGTACGTGTGCTGTTGCATGTCTCTGTGTGTATCTTTTGATGTCTACTCTAGCTTAGAACAGTGTGACACTTGTGGGTTGGTCCGTGGTTTTTAGGGCATCGGTTGATTATGTTTTTTATATCCTGTCAAGTATCGTGGCTTAGTGTTCAGCTGATTGCAGTTGATTTGTCCCAATGGCTCTGCCTCCTGTTCATGTTTAAAAGCTGATGTTAACATTTGTCTGGCACTGCAGAGCATCCCCAGTGACGTTTGTGTAACATCAGCTACAGCTGTTAATTTAAAACCTGGATTGGTGATGGCAGATGGTTAATAGAAAGATATCCTGGGCAAGCATTTTAGAATATCATGAAAAGGTTAAAGATTACCTGTAACTTCATAAGATGGGGGATATTTATTGCAATTGGTCATTTTCTGTTCTCTTATTCCTTCCAGTTTTGCTGTAGAACTTAGAAAATGTAGTTCTTGCTCTGTAATGTCTTCCTCTGACCTTTCAGCATGGTGAAACTCAGGACCAAGTTGCCCCTTTTCAGTGTCCTTGTGATATTGGAATTTAATTACTCAAAATTCTTTTATGATGCTTCATGTTGCTCAAATGGCAAATATAGCTATCAAAGACATTTCATCTTGCACTATGTCGCATGAACTTGGATATGATCCATGAGCAAGAACTCCTTGATAATTATGTGACAATGATACATGCTGCAGATGACGCGTCTTTTTGGTGTTGATGATGATTTTGGTGAGGATGCGATTCTGGGTAAGCTTGAGGGAATGAAAGATGTGATTGAACAAGTAAACAAGCAATTTAAAGACCCTGTAAGTAGGTTTTCCCCCAATTTGTATCTGCCATAGGTTTATGAGGATGGCGTACATCCTTTTTTCTTGTATTGCACCAGACCTTTATGTTATGTTTTTCTTCTTCCTCAGGACCTGACTACCTTCGTCTGCGTTTGCATTCCTGAGTTTCTCTCCCTATACGAGACAGAGAGACTGGTGCAAGAGCTCACCAAGTTCGAGATCGACACTCATAATATAATCATTAACCAAGTACTTTACGATGAAGAAGGTCTTCATGCTAGTGGCATCCAATTTATGTGATTTTCCTATAATGCATGCAGGAGTTAATGTTTGCTAATGATGTTGTGCCTGTAGGTGCTGAGTCAAGGTTGCTCAAAGCTAGAATGAGGATGCAACAGAAGTACATTGATCAGTTCTACATGTTGTATGATGATTTTCACATAACCAAGCTCCCTTTGCTACCAGAAGAGGTAATTGGATTGCAAAACAATATGAAACTTCACTGTCTGTTGGGAAAAATATGCAGATGGTTTCTTTCCTTCGGTGAAACTTGTATAACCTTATCCTTCTCTAGCATCATAAAGCTCTCATTTGATCCCATTAGCTCTGAATCTTTATATACATAGTTCTTCTTTAGGTAATCTCTGACTTGATTTTAGCTCCCCCTTCACTCCTTTTGCTTTAGTACCAGACTTTGCCCATTGACATGCCAACTTTGTTTTGACCCCAAAACCACTTGCTGGATGTATGAAATTCTAAAGCATGTATCCTCTTTGGGAACAGGAAAAATAGAATTTCATGACTTGTCTCATTTTGGCACATACTTTTGATTATTGATGGGGGGATTTTGCAGGTTACTGGAGTAAATGCTCTCAAGGCTTTTTCACAGCATTTTGTATCACCTTATCAACCTTCTACCTCCAGAGGTAGCGTCGAAGGCCTGGAGCAAAGAATTGCAATGCTAAGGCAACAGTTAATTGATGCGGAAACAGAGCTAGAGAGACTCAAGAAAGGAAAACAAAAGGTCTAAGATGTTATCTTCAATTATTTGCCCTTTGTCCCTGTTCCTTTTTCAGTCTCCTTTTTATACGATTTACTCGGGCCTCTGGTCAATTTTTGTTTAGCCGCTGGATGTGTCGTCCATTGTAACCGATTATTTATCTACTTGTAGAATTGATTTCTTATTGGATCTTAGTATAAGCATTCTTATGTAATGCAAAGCAAATTTTCACGATGTATGAATGTTGACATGTAGAATAACATATACCTTTCATAATTTCTCCAATTATAGATTGTTATTTCAATTTCGGCGAGAAAGCAAAAGATTACTGGCTGCGCGATGTTCAAATCTAGAGAGCGCAGGTGCATGATCCTAATTGTGCGAAATGTTCTTTTTACATAAGTTTCATCTACAAAAGTAAATTTTCTTGAGAGTTGGTGGAAACGTGATCCGTAAGGCAATACCTGTACAGGATGCACCGGGCACCCGGGAATCATTCGAATGGAGCTTGAACTGTTTTGAGCAATGTCATAGTAGACTCGCCGCTTGGACTGGCCAATGAGTCTCTGTCAGCGTTTACACGTGTTCAAAATTCGATACTTCTCTCTTACTGTTGCGAGTGCGAAGTTACAGTCTGCAGACAAGCCCACAGGGAGTTACTCATGATGGTCCGTTCTGAAGTTTTGACATGTGACCGCTCCGTTTCTTCAAAAGTTGGTCTCTTTTTTCTTCTTATTTTATGAAAGTTGGTTCCGTTTTCAAGAACTACAATCATAGACGTGACTCTTTCCACCTGCTTCTCAGCACCACGATTTGCCGGTGCACTAGCCTTTCTTGAAGCGTAAAATCTTCACTGCCTCCTCCATTTGCTTCGTTGATACCAAATGACCAATCTGGGTCAAGATGATGGGTGTTTTGGCTAATGATTCAGGTGATTCGCATGAAGCAGCAGCAGCAGCAGCAGCAGCACGGGAATGGTGTTCGCTGAAGGCAAGTTGTGCTAGCGCAAGCAAACGGGGCATGGTCTGAGGAGAGCAGGTACAGTCTCAGGGCCTCTTTCCCTTGGCAGGCGTTGGAAATGCATTTTCCAATGATTCATTTCGGATTGGATGATCTGCCAAAGGAGAGTTGCCCTGAGACTGCCCTCTGCTCGAACATTTCAACGTCTTTCCCTGCAAAGATCTACCTATAATTCACGTCATTGTTGACGCAGCATGTTTCCTTACATATGGAAGATTGAAGCGTATATGCGTCCCAGCATGGTCATCGACAGGCGGGATGTGATGTCTGACGTTGCAATCTCATCTCAACCATGACGATTTCATCAAGTTCCCTAATCAAAGCACCTAGCTCGGTATGATTCCCTTCGTTAGTAGGATTTCTAAAACGACGTGCAAAGGGCATACTCTTCCATCTGTTCAAACGACAGTATCTTTCTTCATTGACATAGACATCTGTTTGATTTCCCAGCTCGATGCCTCTGTACTCCTGTCTGTTGAAGCTTCATAAGGAAGGCGACTGAGGCCAATAATCTCGTTTTTGCTCCACACGTTTCTTTGGCAGTTCTTCAAAACTTGCAGCACTTCATTGCGCATCTTCCTGGAAAATTATACGCTCTATACGAACTGAATAAAGCACCTGGGCTGAGGGGAGTTGTGATCATCCCCAGACAAGGAAAGTTACCCTGTGAGGCCAGAGCCCCAAGACTGCGTTATGAGCTTTAGCATGTTAAACATTGTAATCTCATGCGTTTCAACTTCCGTTTGTCCCATAAGTGGCCAAAATCTGACCACTTGCGAATTGGGACCATTGATAAGTAATTCAATCGACGCATTTCTTGGACAAGATTAAGGACAAGCTTCAATGAACAATGGAAGTAGCTATTCTATTCCCTGTCATATTGCTGGTAGAATACGTAGTCGTCATTAGATTGGTATGATAGATCTTCAACCAGGCTATAGATACGTCTGGTGGATTATCTGTTCATATGGAACAAATATCATATTCTCACCATGTTCCATTTTCCAGAACCATACACGCCCTAATGTTCAGACATAATCTAGATGTCCCAAAGAATATCTTATATCCTGATAGAGCCAAATAAGAAAAGCAACTGCTCCTTAGCTAAGATACAGAGAGTTATTTGAATTCACCAAATTGAAAGAGTCTCTGGAGACATAGCAGCAAAAAATGTGTCATAAGTTGCGAAAGGGATTCTTGACATGGGCCAAGTAAATACAAGCAATGATTTGATAAGTAAAAGGTAAGGTCAAGCAAGAGGAATAGCCAAAATAAATATACAGTCACTAGCATATGAATAAAGAACTTTCATGTTCTTGTCTGTTTGTTCTTCTCCAACTGCTCTAATATATGGCACAATTGACTGCATCGTGTAGTCATTTCCATCCATTTTCATTTAACAACAATCTGATCAGATTCACTAACCACCATGTAAAGTTGAAATGAAAACTACCACGTCCTTCTCCTCCAGTGTGGTATCCAGTTGGCCGCTGAGCTCCCAGTCACAATCGTTCACAAGGACTAGAACACCAGGTCTCCTGCACAAATACATTAAATACAACATGTGAAACTATGAATAAATGTACCAGTCATGAATCACAGGTGTCCTCTTGCAACTGGAATAGATATTTTGTGATTGGTATATTAGTTCAATTGTTTTTTTTTTGGTCAAGGTCTATTAGTTCAATTGTTTGTTTTCCTTGAAATCCACAATCATACTCTCTGATATATTTAATCAAGATTATCATTTGCTGAAACTGTTAAATAAACAAAATTTCTTAAAAGCTAAAGTCCATTAATTTGGAATAGCTAAAGAATGTCCCTCCTCCAAGCCAAATTTAAGTGTTGCTCTCAGAAACTTACACTGTGTCTCCCTTGATGAACATTTCAGGCCTCTCCTTGATCAAGTTCTTCTGAACCCACACGAGCAGATCCCTCATAGTTAACTGAGGAAAAAGTACAGAGACTTAAGTTAATGCTCAATTCTCACAATCATAAAGCAGGACTTAAAAACCAGAATAAAATCCTACTTCCACAGTCAGCCAAATGAGAGTTATTCCATCACAAATTAACAGCGGGTACCTGTGGTGCTCCCTTTGGTGTTTCAACGCTGACGTTGTGAATCTTCACAGAATTGCACAGAAGCTCCAGTCCCCCGCTGTATTTAGGCATTACAAAACTTATTCAGAGTTATGACAGGGCTTTTTGTGGCAGAATCACCCAGCAAAAGCATTCCCGGGCAAGGAATATAACAGAACCAGATCAAACGCAATAAGCAAAACTGTGTCAATCGAAACGTGGCCGGGATTTCTAAAGATTCCAGAAGTTCATCAAGAAAAAGAACTACGACCCTCCTAGCAATTTAAGGTTAGGAAGGCTTGCAAGATTCTAATGGCAATGACCGGCGGTAGAAGCTGCATATCCCGCACATGAAATTCGAGAAAGGAATTACAACAGAACTTGTTAAGAATCCAACCTTTTCCCCTTAACCATTAGAGCAATCTTACTTGACGAATCATAAATACTCTTAGCTGCACCATTTATTGCCAACTTAAAGGGCAGTAAGAGGGCCGACATGATTTTTCGATACGAACCCGCCCGAGAAAAAGCGCGGAAACCCCATTTCCGAATCTCAGTTTCGACTGAAAGGGAGACACACTCTCTCGATCCTCGCAGCCCAATCTCAGTCGAAAACCAATAGGTGGTCGCGGATCCCGCCATGAAAGAAACGGATTACAGATTCTGCAGTAGCCCGAAACAGAGCCCAAGTTCGAAAAGAGGCGAAACTCGACAAGAAAACAAGTACAGAGAAGAGGACGGACCCGAACTCCACCGTGAGTTGCATCTTGGGTCGCTTGGATCGTACGTCGGGAGGAACGCAGAGGGATGTCACGGAAGACGCAAGACCCTCCTTCTGCAAGATGCCCTGGTCAGAAGACTGAATAGAAGAAACTTCAGGGGCAGATGCCACCTTAAATCTTTCAGGTCTCTGAAAGCGGCGAACATTGGAATATAACACAAACTACTCCTGAAGTATGGCTTACCAAGTATCATGATTTCTAAACTGTAACTTTCTTCTAAAAAATTAAGGTATGACAAATTTAAGATTTTTAGTGATATAAAAAATTCTAGATATTTATATTACCATGAGCAAAGTTTGAATTTTTTTTTTGTATTGACACTAATTAATCCAATTTTTTTCTAGATATTTATATTACCATGAGCAAAGTTTGAAATTTTTTTGCATTGACACTAATTAATCCAATTTTATCTCAATCTTATAGTGCATATATACGAGACCTTAATATTTCGTATTAACATGAGTTGATTAATCATAATTTTAATTTTCTTTGTATCGAGAAAAACAAAAGAACTCTCTCGATATAATGAAAATTGAAAATTATGATGTAATTATGATACTTTGAACTCTGTGAAAAGTTATGAAATGTTCCGAAGGACCTATTAGATGCCTTATTAGTAAACTTTCGATTTTGAACCAATGGAGATGTCCCCCAAATGTTTTTGATTGCCTTTGTGACTTGTCCATCGTTTGTACTCTTGTTTTAATGTACCACCAAGGTTGTTGGACGACGATCGATAAGCGATTAGTTAGTGGGGCCATTCAGTTGTCCTGAGCGTTAAGTAATCTCGATCGTCGTACAGGTACATGATTCTTAATTCTCAAAGATGATCGCTAAGCATAAACAAACAAGCAAAGAAAAAGTGAAAAAAAAGAACACACAGCATAAGGAGCTGTCATGCTACATCCTCATGTCCGGTAACATCAGTAAGTTTCTCAAGGCATTGGGGGATGCCGAGGTTGCTCAGAAATGCAGATAGAAGCAGCAACATGGTCAACATGGTTATATCTCATCGGAATGAGTACGCGAGGTCATTTGTAATGGATCCATAGTACAATTCGGCTTCAAGGGTCATGTTTCGTTACCGTCAAATGACAGCAGAGCGCGATACACAACTGTGCTTTAGAACTATTGGCAGATGACCGTTGGGAAGCTGCAAATGCGGAATGGATGTAGCTGGGAGTCGTGGAAACGCAGTCAGGACTGCACAATTTATTCTGGTGTGCATTGCTTCCTTTCATCATTACAACAAAGTATATGGTCAACAATCGGTGTGTAATTTGTACAGCCAAAAATAGTACATATCAGGATCTTTTCGACTTGGTTAAACAAGAAAGAAACCGCTACAAAAATATCTTCTCCATCCAAGGATAATAATAAAAAAGGAAGCAGAAGATGTACATGAAGAAATGAACTCGACCGGGAAAATGCAATGGGTATTCTCGTCACGATCTTCATTCAGAAATCCAAGCGACTCTGATTAATATGGCACGTCAGATGGTTAGGTTTTCTTGGATGGCAAGAAATGAGCCCACAATGTTTCCTCCAACATCTGGGAAATTTTCGCATCCTGGCAGAGGCCTCACCTTGCCCTTCCGGTCGACATCAACGGGATATTTTAGGAGATGCCCATGCATCTCTGACACTTCCTCAGCTGCAAATCGTTGCCAGTTCATCTCGCCAAGTGATCTGACCCTCCTAACACATTCTATACTTTCTGGCTGTGTGAAGCAATCCTCGATCCCTCCAATGTGCTCAGCCCACAGTGACATCCTATATCCATGGATCTATAAAGCCAAGACAGGGACAAGTCAGTATCCTGTCCTACAAATACTATCTTCACATGACTTCCCTTACTCATCCATCATATCTTTGCATAAAAATCAGCAACTTGTAAGGCACGTAGCAAGATAACTTCCACAACATTATTTCACTTAAATCAGTTTAACGCTATCCCTAATTTACAACTCCGAGGGAAAAATAGCTTCTCCTTCATTTTATTCATCACCAGTCAACATGCAAAACTATGAATTTGAAATATTTTTGAGAAAAGAGATCCCCAGACAATATAAAAAGCCACCTGTCCGCGTGGATTAGATCCTTTTCTTGCCCATGTATGCTGAGGCTGGTAGGCCCCCATCGCAATCTCAGTGTCTCTTGTTCCCTCCATAGAGCGCTGGTTGATATTAGCTGACCCCAATATCACATACTCGTCATCCACTATCATGCCTTTTGAGTGGACATAAATCATGAATCTCCGACTTTTCTGGCTTTGTGCCTGAAATTTCCCAAAAGTGTAGAGAGCTTCATACATCCGTTCATAAAAGCAGAGAGTCCATAATTGATCTAAATTTCAGAAGTAAGACAGATTTGGATAATTGAGACTGTGAGAACATCAATTAATCAGTAAACAACAATGACATCTGTAAAGAAAATGTTCATTGATCTCAGAGACAAGTGGGCACACAGTAAAACCGAAACGAAGCTTAGCTTCTTAGGAACAAAAAGTACCTGAGGAGTATTTGAGGCACTGGGACTTCCAGTCTGTGAAGTATCACTCCAATCTGGTGCCTCACGATTCCCAAGACAGAAGAAGTTCAAAAAATCTTGTGGAGCAAATGCATCTTCAAGCCCAACCTCCACCAATGCCTTGTATATGGTCTCATACATCATTTGCATAGTTTTATGCTGCACAAGCAGGAAAACACACCGAATGCTGATCACAAGAGAACACGACAAGCCAAGATGCTTTAGCTTTATGCTGTACATTGGATATGATCAGACATTATCAGATATGATCATCAATCAATGCAAATTGATGGATTACAAAGATCAAAAGAAAATAACGATACCATGAAACCTAACGAACTTGATTGAATTAGCACATTAGGTGCACATTACAATAATATTTATTAACGTTTCTGTTACAATCAACTGTATTTGCTCTACAATCCTCTTCTTTCTTTATTTCTTTGTGTTTTTTGGACAAACCAGAGAAATCTTTTCTTTTTCTGGGTTATAGCCGAGTGGTGACAAAAGCTGTTGAGAAAGAAAAAAGTTTTGACTACTTATACAATATTGACATACCTGCCAAAACAGAATCCTTTGCGTGGCAGCCCCAGTTGGAACACCCTCTGGCCACATGGGGACAACTATATATGCAGCAAATCTCTCATGTGCTCTGATTTTATTGGCGATTTTGAGAGCAATTTCCATTGGAATGAGATTATTAGCACCTACAAAATATGTATTAGACTGATTCAAAATTCATAATTGGTAGTAGAAAATGAGAGGTTTTACTAAGAACCAAACAACCAAATCCATCCTAGCAAAGAAAAGTATAAATCAAGTTTACGATAGATCTTCATACCTAAGTCCTTGTGCTGACTCCAGTTGAAGGACGATCCAATGAAATATTGATTCTCGATATAGATAAAATGTTGGGCAGAACGTATGGCTTTTACATATGCTGTATGTATGCTCATGTCAATCAGCACGTTCTTTCCACAGACAAGATTCTGCTTCACCAAAGTAAATAGTGAACTCTCAAGAAAGAGACTGATTTTAACAGCTGTATGCAGACAAAACAGGAGACGGCTAAGTTATTTATTTCCCCTCACCGTTTTGGTAGCATCTTTTGGATCCTTTGGGAAGGAGCCCTTTACAGAGCTGGAATCAATTGAACGAAAGATCTGCATTGAGTTGTTTAACTCTGCTCAATAAAATATCCATTGATAGTTTTTGGGATATAGTTCTTCAGATATATAAATATTTCAGTACCTGAACATGCCATGACTCAGGATCATCCTCCCTCACAAAAGAAACATCAGATATTCCAACAATATCTGGAATTCTGTCTATCCTGAGCAAAGCATCATCATATGACATCTTCAGCTTTTTAATCCCGTGGGGTTTAGCAGCTCTATACCAGCGTTCCTCAAAGTTGGTTAAGACATCATACGCAGCTGGACCATTGATTTTACTATGCAAGTCATGCCACGGTTCTCTTGGGGCCCCGGCAGTATTACCCTACTCAGGTGTAAGACATTAAACAATGACAAAAAAAGTTGTCAAAAGAACTGATTTCAACCCACGTAAACGGTATCAGCAAGAGTGCTTCATGAATTCTAAAGTTTTGCACAGTTATATGGGTAATGCCATCGAAATAAAAGTGGCCCAAGTAGTTGTCTTGTCATGCATTTGCCTTATGGCCAAATCCTTTGTAGTGGATTAATAGCATGCATGCCAATACAGACGATCACATGAGGCAGGAACACAACCAGTATCAGCGAGAGTACTTCACGAATCCTAAAGTTTTACACAGTTATATGGTAATGCCATCGCAATTTAAGTGGCCTATGTAGTTGTTCTTTTCATGCATTTACCTTACAGCAAAACCCTTTATAAAGGACTAACAGCATGCTAATACAGACCATCACATGCGGCAGGAGCACAACTACGATTTCTCCCACAGTATCACTAACTAAAAGCTCTCTTTATTGTTAACTGAAACTGGTGGCCGGAGAGTATATGCATTCTGGATGGTGATGATAGATTCCTTCAACCTCCAGAACATTAATAACAACAGATAATTAGGTAGCTGAGTAGATCAAATTGATCTTAATCAGATGATTGCTTCTATAAGGAACTTTCAAGGACATCTTTATAAGGAATTAGATATCATCGACAACATACGGGAGAATGAACAGGAGATCCAACATGCAAGATCTTAAGATGATCTTAGCGCAAACAACTGTTCACACATGAGATGACATCACTTGTTGAAGAAGACATATGGGATTGGATTGTACTTGAATATCATTGTTGTTGTAGAATACACACAAAAGTTCAAACAGTGATGGAACGCAATAATTAACTCAATCTCTTCTTTCATGCAGTGTCCATGATAATTCTGTTCCATGCAATATGGTTGGCTATTTCCACTTTTAAGTCCACTGCAGATGAAAGTGTTAGGAAATTACAGTGAAAGTAGGGTTATGGTAGTCATCTTTATGCACTGTTTGCAATGTTCTAAACAGAGGGTGTTGAGGAGTGTCATATCGCCCATCACATAGATCAAGCCCTCCCACAAAAGCTATAATTTTCCTTCTGCTGTTTCCGGCGTCTGCATCCACAATGACAGTTTTTTGATGGTGTGTATAGATTGTTCCCACTTCCTGATAAACATGGAACTCATGTGATTAAATCTCATAATTTCATACACAAAACATCACAAATATCCAAAAGTCCAGTGTTCTCTTCATACAAATACCTGATAGTCTTATACTGCCAAAGGAAAGGAAATCATTGACATCCAAGAAGGCAGAATTAACCTTTTATTTTCTAGATTAAATCATTTGTTCAAAGCCAATCATGCTACCAAGAACAAAATCATAAGGACTGGATAATGAACATATAGTTAAGATATCAAGGGGAAAGTAATAGAGAAATTAAAATGGAACTATGATTGCAACTAACCCTCTGCTTGACCCAACTATTCCTTTTTCCAGCAACTCTTGGACAAAGTAGCACCTGCACAGACGAATGCTTGAAAAACCGGCGAGTTTCCTCATCATGGGTCGCCATAATTCCATCCTGCACCAATTGAAGACAGACATTACTTTGAGAAAGCAAATGTCACAATTTACAAATAACAGATGAAATGGATAATGATCAGAAAGTAAAACTATTTAGGCAATTGTTGAGGGGACCTAAATAATAGTGAGAAACAATTCAGTTAAAGGTATACAGATCACCAATGTTGGATTCCAGTAAATAGAAACATGGAGTTGTCAATAACGCAATTACTAATAAGAAAAATTACAAATATCCTAAGGTCTTCCAAGTCAATGGAGTCATGTAGCCCCACAAGAGACTTAGGGACTATGAAGCCCTTCTATGTGTCTTCACTAAATTTGTTCCTTCCCTATTAAAGAAAACTAGGACATGGGATTTCGGGAGGATCAGCTAAAATCACCTCTTGTTTTAAAGTTTCATCATAATCTTTCGCAGGAATTAGGGCAAAAAGTTTGAGAATGAACGCCAATTATTCATGATTTCTCCTCGGCAACTAACAAATAATCATTCTACCAATCCCAGGTTAACTGAAGGTTTGTTGAAGCTACATTAAAAAAGAATGGCATCTTCCTCTCTAGAGAAGCGAGGCATCTTTGCATGAACATTCCACACTGGTAAATCAGGAACTCACAGTGATGTTTACAACAAAAGTTTCTTCCTCCCAAATCTGGTGCTATAAAACAAACTGATTTCAATCATTGCAAAGTTGGTAATCAAGAGTGAGATCATGCAAAACAGCCATAAATTTAGTAAACTACCATTCAATTTTTAGAATTAGGACAAGTGCCATACTGCAGACATTCTTATAAACTTCCTACCGAGGAAACATCATAGAAATTTGGCGTTAAGAGGTAAGGTACTCACTGTTTTATAGCCCAAAATGTTCCTAGAAGTAGGGTCATCCCACACAAGAAGCAGTACTCTCACTCCTTCTTGAGACTTCATCCTCAAAAGTTCCCCCAAGGTGCCACCTGAGCCAGAAGCAGCATCGCGCACCAAAATAACTTTGTGCCACACAGACCAACCTGTTATATAAATCAACTTTCGTGCTTGTCGTATTGCATCAAAAATGTCTTGCCAGCACTTTCCATGGGCATAATACATCCCGCCATCAAGCTTCACATTGGGAAGCAACCCATCTGGAACATGGGCATCCTGATAAAGAGTAACAGTTCCACCTTTTCTTAGGGGAAAATATGTCCCAGGAACCCCTTGATAATCGGGACCGGCCCCCACACCATGATGATAAGTGCCAAGCCTTTCTATTGGAGTGTACTGAATTGATAACCTCAATTGTGCTCCAGGCTTACAAGGCTTGCCATTACTGTTCAAGATTGGATAAGTATCCTCAATCTTTGCTCCTGAATATATCCGTTCCACGGGAATCGCCACAACTCCCATAACTTGTGATCCTACCACATCACTATCCTTAACAACAAAATGGACTTCTGCAGCATAGTGTGCGACAGGCACATAAAAATGTTGACTCCAAACAGGATTTTCGGAGTTGCTTATCACGTAAGTCCTACCAATGACGGCATTGGACACGGATATCGTAACATAGGGATCGCTGGTGACCTTGCTACTCATATGCCCTTCAATCTTATTTTGCACATTTCCTGGCAATTTACTAAATACGTCGCCCAAAGTCTTGTGGAACATGTCCATATTTGGAAGATTTCTTGCTTCATGTACCCAAATATCCAAATTACCATGTAATAGGAGAACCTTCAAAGATCCTTTTGGATGTTGCAGGGGCACAATTTGCAGATTCTGACTATGCTGTGATTCATTAAATGAGTTTGAGTGGACATAAGCAGAATTAGTGGATGTATCATATCGACCTGAACTTTCCTCCCAGCCACTTGAGAACGAGTCATTCGGGTAGCCATAGAAATTTGCATGACTATTAAAACTCGAATATGGAGAAGAAGCCTCCAATTTTGGAACCGCCGGAGCTGGAGGAGACGCAGGGGCAGTTGGGTGACCTTCTGATATCCGCATAGAACTCAGGAGATCATCCAGCGGAGGATAAATGGAAGGGTAATTGGGGGATGCGTCATGTGCAGTCTCATGACTTGGGGATGCACTGCCGGAGAAACTCTGGGTGCGAGAAGGGACATGGGAGTGGGCTGGCGACGACTGCTGTTGGTAGTGGTAATTGGCTGAACCATAGTGGAAGCTGCTGTGTTGCTGAAGAGACGGTTGATGAGAAGGAGAAGGAGGAAGAACCGGGTACTGATAGGGATATGAGCTGGCAGGACCTGACGGTCCATGGTGGTGGTGGTAATCTAATTGTCCGGAGTGGGAGGCGGTGGATGCGGGCAGCACCGACTGCTGGGGGTAGTCCAAGGGTCCGGGATAAGAGGTGGGAGGCGGAGGGGGCGGGTAATGAGGAGGGTATGCATAGTTCGGAGGAGCATGATAAGGGTGAGGCTGCGGTGGCGGATAGGCGTGATTCGGAGGTGGCGGAGGATATGCATAAGGATTGCTGTACGGATGATGTGGTGATGAGCCATAATTATCCATTTATGAACAACAACGGCAGCAGCAGCAACACCACTACGCCGCACACGCAGAATTTAGAAGGAGACCCACAATCAGCAAGACGTTCAGGAACCAGAGTCGCTTCTCAAATCAGATAAGCAGGAACGGGAACGACGCGAAATGAAACCTGAAATCGAGCTCGTCCCGATTCCAGAAAACCTCAGAAGGATCCACGCGCGCGCGTTATCTCCGGTTCTCCTCCGGGGGATGATCGCATGCGGAAATCAAACGAACAAGAGAGGGCGACGAGGAAGGATCACCTTTTGCCCACAAACCGCGATCCAAAACCGCCCGACCGGAGCCTCCTTCCTGAAAAGGACCCGCTCCGCGCGATCAGAGAGATGCAGCCGGAACAGGAAGAGAGGGACAGATAACGACCCGTACCTTGAACAGAGATATCCACCCGGCGACGATCAAGAAATGGAGGTGACGGGAAGATCCGCCGTGGAAGCTTCGGAGAAGAAGGTTTTTTAGAGAGAGAGAGAGAGAGAGAGAGAGAGAGAGAGAGAGTTGCAGGCGAGTTGGGCAAATTGGGTTGGCGAAAACCCGTTACCGGCACTACCAGATGCACCTGGCGGAGCCGTTTCTCCTCCCTCCTCTTCTTCTTCTTCGTTTGCTTCGTCAAAGCCACCAGAGATGTGAAATTACCGCCAGATGCCCCCCGGGTCCCCGCCACGTGGACGCCGAGCTGGAAAACGAAAGAGAGAAGAGAAAGATAAAAAGATAATAAAAGGGGAATATCGAAGGGGATTCCGTTGTGTCGGTCCGAAAAGGCAAGCGGATTCTTGTCAGATGCGGGCCGGCAAAAAGGGAGAACGTGTGACGAGATAACGATAAGCTCCAGTTAGGGACATGCAACGGAAAGATTCGACCAGAAGAGTTTCACTATGGAATTATTGGATATTCCCATATATTGATACATGATACACGAGCTTATTTATAAAACGCAGACGAAATTAATGTGTGATACCAGCTATAGTTACTGGGGTTATGCACAATAAAGGAGAATGTATATACATAAACCTTAATGATATAGAGAATAGATTAAATATAATGACGTTACCATTAGTGTGTATGGAATTTTTTCGTTATATATCTAAATTTCAAAATAGTACCTTAATGTTGGTTTATTGAAGTGTTCAGTGGTCTCCACGAGATTGGAACATCCCATCAGTCATATGTCAATTGATTGATTGATATGTGAAAATTCTTTTTACTATGCAAATAGCACAGAAGTTAGTGAATCTTGTAATTCAAGTCAAATTCAAGAAAATTAGTTATCAGCGCATGGCTCGGTCATGGTGCCTACCCCACTAGATGTAAGGGAAACAAATTACCTGACTGTGCGTCCAGTGACCTGTTTCCTTTATGAACCATTCGATCAAAAGATGGGACGGTCCTCGATTAAAGAAAATTCGGTCACTAGACGCGCGATCAGGTGATCTGATATCCTAATAGAAGAGATGTGATTCTATTCGGTGAATAGAGACATGAGAGCCAACAAGAGGAATGTTCGAATTTTTTTGTTTGCGTGAATTTTTTTTTCAAATGAGTTATTTTGCTGCCGTTCCATCAACCTAGGATTAGACGGACGGGCGACGAGGGGCAAAGGGGTAATTTCAGGTAACATCGGCCACCGATGATTTTCGTTCACACAGAAGATCTAGTTAAGAAACCAACTAAACGACTTGTATGTCGCGAAACCAAGGGGGTGTTTGACACGTGGGCAACTACTATTGGATGTCGTGAATTCCGATGAAGACGCAAAAGGTCAAAGCCGTTCTAGATTATGAAATCCGAAGTTGCTGGATTTCTTTACTTTATAAGGATTCCTTAGTTGAGTAGGTCACATGGGCAAATGTTAGTATGCCCCGCGCACTTTCGGTACAGTTTGCGACGAGATCTCCACCGTTGGATCAGAATGACAATACGACCGGTCTCTCCGTTTTCAACTAATTTGCTTAACATTTTTTTTTTGTTAAGGTTACTAATTGATTTATTGAAATCATATGAAGACCCTTTTGTTTTAGACATCCGGTGCTCATCTTTTTTAGCGCACGTGTTGTGTATGATATCTTGTGATGTGCATATCTTGATATTGCGGCACCTTGGCTTAAGAAGAGTTCATGTGGATGCTCGGAAGGCGAAAAGAGATATTGGCGTAACTATTTTTCCAAACGTTATTATAATGGTTGCTTAAGCAAGCAAGCAAACGTTAATTATGCACTGCTCATGACCCGTAAGTCCACGGTAGAGGATTTTTGTAACCTTGACCTCATCAGAGCGTTAGAGATCTAGAAGCCAATTCACCGATTTTAGAATCTGGCATCATGTCACATGCAATTCCAACCTTGCGAATCTCGTAGATTCGAGTATTTACCTATTTGCCGCGTTCGGGGATAGCAAAACGAAAATTACACCAACGGTCTTCCTTTTTTGCCCCGCAGAATTTTTTTTTTCCATGGTAGCTTCAAGGTCGTGGTTCTTCAACCGACTCCCAAGTGGAAACCCATCTTCTCATGTCATAAGTTGAACTTTTCGCCCACTCCATTCACTTTCCACATTCACGACTTCTTCAAGGCCCTTGCCAGTTCAAACACGTTAAGGTTGCGGCTCCCGACCTCATCCGTTTCAGAAGAGCAAATTGACAGGACCAAGTTCCTCTTTTTTGTCTTGTTGCCTCAGGTTCGTGGATTTCGTAGCCAGTGACGTCTCCGGAAAACGCCACCTTGTCCTTTTTCACTTGCGTCCGTCCTTTTCAACCGGGAAGGTGCAGAAATCAACGTGCGTCGCGAAATAAAACTACACTTAACTGGAAAATCGGGTCATCAGTAACTTTTCTTGCCAACAGCTTCTCGGCACGGACAAGCATCCGCTTTCTTAAGATGGAACAGTAGAGACAAATTGCAATGTTTCTAATTGGAAAAAGAAAAAAAGAAGTGCATCTTCGAATCCGGAAGAATTCGCAGCGCGACTTGGTGCCCTTGGAGTTCATCGTCTGGCTTCAAAGTTTCCCCTTCCCCTGTGTATCTTTAAGCCCAATCTGGGTCTCTGATCCACTTCTTACAAATCATTCCAAGTTCTAGTTCCAGGTTACGGCAATTGGACTCCTCACAATGTACGTCCCAGAGACCCAAGCAATTGACCCGAAAGACGAGCTGGATGAAACAGAACCTCCTCCTACTGCTACAAATGTCACCTTGTAACTCTGCTTCTCTCCTAGTTTCCCGAAAACCAAATTTCTCGGCTTGACGATGACAGACACTCCGTCGGGTTCATCCACCAGCACCCTGTACCTGCTCATTGGATTGCCGACATTCGTTGCTGTCCTTTTGTGTGTCATGCTCGCGTTCGTAGCGCCGTCCTTGAACAGCACCGAAAAGGATGGGTAGTTCAAGTCGCCAGGATGTGCGGCTGCCTTTCTAGGACAGGTGTAATTCGTCCTCGCGAAAAGAGCTATTTGCGAGGAGTTGTACTTGAGACTGCACAGATGATTCAGGTAGTCAACAGTTGAAATGTCATAGATCAGTCCAGGATTCGAGGCCCGCTCAGGATCGACGTGGCCCGAACCAAATGCAAATGGCGTGGCCACTTTGAAGCCCGAACTGATATCGGAAATGGGTTCCCTTCTGTTGTCTACAGTGTAAGATGTGGTCATGAGGGCAGATTTTATAGCAGCCGGTGACCAGTCCTTGTGCACCGATTTTAGGAGTGCGGCTAGGCCACTAACATGAGGGCATGACATCGAAGTGCCCGAGATTATGTTGAATAGCACTCTCCGGTTGTCACTCCCCAGGAGCGAAGGAGCGGCAACAGGGGTCCAGGCAGCCAGTATATTAACGCCCGGGGCGGTGACATCAGGCTTGATGACTTCAGGACCCGCCAGGCTTGGGCCCCTCGAAGAGAATGCAGCCATGACCGGTGCTCGATAACCGTACACCGTGCCTCGGAAAGAGATTGAAGTGGTCGGGTTGTTTGATAAGTTAAGGTATTGCTTGATGGCTCTGGCTGCCGAGGCTCCCACAGAGGTGGCTGGCAAAATGTGGGCGTCAGCCAGAGTCTCTTCGCCTTCATTTTCGGTGTTGAGCATGATCATTGCAGCCCCGCCTACTAGCTTCACTTGCTGTCCCTTGTCTGTCCGGCTGTTCAGGCCCCGGTCGCAGATCACGGTTTTGCCCTTGACAAGCTTCGGGTCCAGCGTGCCTGCCGTGCAATACTCAGCTCCTTTGCGACCTGCGGTCTCTCGGTACACGAGTGGGAGCCGCTCAGTGGGCTTGCCTGAATATAGGGATGATCCTTCGAAAGTCTGGCCATCCCCGAGCCTGACTTTAGTCGGAAAGCTCCTGTCAAGGTAGCTGGCAGCGACTGTCATGATCCACGGTGCGGCATTGCTCACAGTCGAAGGGCTTGGCCCTGAATTTCCTGCCGAGCATGACACAAAAATGCCTCTTTGGACGGCATTGAATGAGGCTATCGCAATATTATCCGCATAAAAAGGCCTCGCAAAGCCTCCTAAAGAAAGTGACAGCACGTCCACGCCGTCCAATGTGGCACTGTCCATCGCGGCTAATATGTCCGAGCTGGCACAGCCCAGCCTCCAGCAAACTTTGTAGATGGCGATCCTAGCCGTGTACTTCATGCCGGTGGCAGATCCCTTGGCCAAACCAAAAAGGCTTGCCTTTCTTGCAATATTGCCAGCAGCTGTAGAGGCCGTGTGAGACCCATGACCCTGCCTGTCGCGTGGAGATCGGTAATCTGTCACCTCATTGATTTTTCCGATGACAGATTCGTAGCCCTTGAAGAAGGCCCTCGCGCCAATAAGCTTTCTGTTGCAGTTCGAAGATGAAAAATTCGTGCCGCCTTCGCAAGCACCTTTCCATCGAGATGGCACTTCGGGCATGCCCGTGTCTCGGAAACTGACGTGCTCTGGCCAGATTCCGGTATCGAGAAGACCAATTATTGCGTCGGACTTGAGCTTCATGTGTTCCCATAATCCTCTGCCATTTTGCAGGCCGAGAAATTGGGGTGAGTGTGTAGTGTGGAGAGTAAGCAATTCATCTTCCGTGGCAGAGAGGAACCCGTCAACGTTGGTCAACGAGCGAAGCTGCTCGGATGAAAGCTTTGCGGCAAACCCAGAGATGGCAATTTCATAGGCATAAAGAAGCCGAGGGGAAGAAGAAGAAGAAGAAGATTCTGTGATGGACTCCAGGATTGATTCATACCATTGCTTTGAGTCCCCTTGATAAATGTTACTTGGTTGGGCCATTCTGGTGTTATCCATGTGAACGATGTAAGTCTTTGTGTCCCCTGAAGCATTTGTGGTCGCGATCAAGAAGGCTAGGAATAGGGTGAATGTCCATGAGTTCATCGTGGCTCTGAAAAGAGTGCAGATCAAAGCAAATCAATCAAAGCAGACATGTCAATTAATCAAAGCTAATTGCTCTGAATGTGCAAAATGTGCAGAGGGAACACAGAGTCAGCTCGTTATCCTAAATTTAGACATTAGAAGAATATATAGGGATGAGGATATCAGTAATTGATTGACTTGCTTATTCATCAACGTCGATTGTGGTAAACAGCTTGCAGACTTAGCTAGAGTAAAGATTTAGGTCAGTGAATTGGAAGCATCAGTTTTCTGAGGTGCTATATTGCTGTGTTCTCTGAGCCTTATTTGGACTTGCAGAGGATTAGATTCGGCTCACCCACGACCATAATCTCATGAAACCAACTAGCAGAAGCTGTTGATATAGTGGTGCTATACGGGGAAGTGCATGATTTTTCTTATAAATGGAGCCAAAACTCTATCATGGAGTAATGAGGCTGTCGGTTCAAGTGTCTAAACAAGTCAGAGACAAGATGAAGCCATGAATAAAGCATGTCATAGCCAATAATGTAGACACACAGTACTCACAAATCACATTCTAATCAACAGTACTCACAAATCACATTCTAATCAAGACCTTACACAGAAAGAAAGAGAGAGAAAGGGAACAAAAAGGGAAGGATCAATGTCTAACCTGCCTCAAAGATTGACTGGGTAGTGAATATATGTGTGGGAGGCAAGTGAGACAGCAATGCAACTTATATAGGCCCAAAGAGGAAGCGGGGAAAAGACTGCATGTGATGTGCTGAGGAGGTGGTCATGTCTCCTATTCCCATCAAATTACAACCTTATCAAAAGAATAGGATCTTGCCCACTTTCTACTTCATAGATCTGCGCATGCCCTTTTGTAGGATAAAAAGGAACTAGAAAAGGAAAGGGGCCATGAATACGTGTGGTCATAGTAGCGATGCTTCACAAACACTCATGAATGCCGTGAATGGAAGTGGAGGTTCTAAAGAGGGACCATCAGTACAGGCGCGAGTTGCTCATGAATCAAAGCGAGAGCATTTGCAAGATTTGGCTTTTCTTTTCTTTTCTTTTTTAACAATCTTTTCGAGGGGTTATTTGCTGCAATTGATTAAAACTTCGGGAACACTGGAGTAGTTCATCTGTTTTGTGGGTTTGAGTGATCATAGAATTTAATCATGCATATGCTATGCTTAATTTTGTTGTTATGACATGTCGATGTGGAACATACTAGAATAGATCTAAGTAGAGCATTGTTAGTCACGACATTCGTATGTACTCTTCACTTTGAATTGCCTCATTCAACAAGGATGAGCAATAGACAATATACCTGCATTTGCCAATCGTGCGACCTTGATTATTACTTGTTTTTTTAAGATATCGCATGACTAATGGGTCCGCGAAGTGTGCTGTCACTATTGATTTTAAGCGCATTTTGTCCGAGTAAAACTGTGTCTAGAACAATTCTCATGTGACCTATGTTGCGTGGGACATCAAAATCATGCATCGTAATTGAATTTCAATAATGCTGCCGGAGGAGAATGTATTGTTCATGTACCTTGGTACATTCTAACTACTAGGGCTAACAAAAGGCAAAGATTATTTAAACTTGGGTGGCCCTTGAATCACAACAATGATGGAGAATGATTGCGCCACTGCGCAGGAGTGGAAATGACCGGGTGGGACTTTTTGTAGCGAGAATGCAAGGAAGGGCTGAGAAAAGGGGGTCAAGATCGGCTAACATGGCATAGTCCACTTTAGCCCATCCTGACCCTTAAAGTCCCCCCTAATAGGGAAGTTCTAAATAGGGCCTTTCTATCAATTGAGTGCTAGTTAGTTCTAAATAGGGCAGTCCTCTCTTTCTTGGCCATCTTCTCGAAAGAAGGTCTTGGGAAGCTATCGTGCGGTGCTTTTGCTTTGACCTTCCGGATCTTGAGCTCTGAGGCGTTTGCAAATGCCGCTCAATGAGTTGCGATATTTCGGTGAGAAAGGCAGTACCTACTTCCGAGGCGCCTTCATCGAGAAGGCATCACGATGTTAAAGGCAACTCCTGTTGTCATCGGTCCGGTTCGTATGAACTCGGCTCGTCCGGTAGTTCTTTAAATTAGACAGGCCCCAACGGGACTCTGTCCGATTTGGCTAATCGAATGCGTCGTGTTCACGTGATCCAGATTTTTAATTTGAGCCGTGCCCATGGAATAAGAAGAGTATTAGCTTTTGTAGGGCCATGGATGCGAATGGAAATGCTCGGAATGAATGAGTGTTCACGTTAAAGATAAGGACGACACATGGGCTTGGAAACACAGAGCAAGTGCAACCCTTGAGTCCATCCCAAGCAAAGGAGCGTCCTCTGGACTTGCAGGAAGACATTGTTCTGTGATTGTTTCATCATAGAAAGAGAAGTGAAAGCCAAGAATGGCACCGCACACGATACAAAAAAGCCATGCGCCCGCCTCAGAGAGGGGAGGTAGCCAGCTGTTAATTTTAGATAATTGTTTCTGGCGAAAGCTACCAAACATTTGTGGCCAACTGTTCTGATTCAAAATATCATCGATTTAAAAAGCTTTGGGGTTTATGGTAACGGAGCAACTTAATTTCATATAGAACTTTACACCAGACCATAACTTTGAATTGTTGCCTCCTCACAAGTTCAGGCAAGAAGAAGTTTTGGTATTCCTCCATCAATTTCTGTGCAACTTCTTGTTGGAGTTAGTGCTGTCACACAAGCGTAAGAAGATCGAGTGACTCATTGCTGAGATGCTGGAAACGTCCATTGGTGCTGAGACAGTGGAAATTAGTTTCATATGCTATAATAGACAAGCCACTGAGGCATACACTTAAAATTTTCATTGTGCTCTTCTTTGGTTCTTCCTTGGCTTCATACTAACAGAAACATCATTTAGTGATGCCAATATGGAGATTTTGTACATCTACCTTCGAGCAAATTTATGGGTTTCTAGTCTCTAATAAAGTAGATTTCTTGCCCTTCCCTGCCAAGTGAGAAATAGACCAAGTCTAAGGAGTACAATGGCTGTTGTCTAGGGCCATGTGTCCACTCATTTGTCGTATAAACGAGGTGAACTGCAATCAATGTGCCTTGGAAAATTATTGATGTGATTTACATATGTAATTTTCTTATGATGTCGTAGATCACTCTACTTTACTCAACTTAATATCTTGCAAAAATGAGTTTTTGTTTATAGTACATGCAATATGTCAATACCCTCAGACAACATTGGCCAAGACATTTTCGTGTCCATGGCTGGTAACAACAGCTTTAGATTTTGACAAAAAAAAAACAGCTTTAGAAATATAGGGCCATCAGCAGTTACTCTGAAAACTTTGAAATTATCAGCACCCTTCTAGATAAGTTGAAGAAGATGTTGCTGGTGTTTTATTTGGGATCGATTCAGATGAAGTGAGGTGGTAAAGATCTGAAGGTAATTACCTTGTTAGGATCTAAAATCCTCAACATGTATGATTGGAAGGCATCATTACACTGTAGCCACAGCTCTCAAAATCAACTTCACTTTAGTTGGTCCTTTCCAAGTTGTCAGCTGATTAGCCTTAAGATTTATAGTTTTCACCTTCATCTTATTTGGTACAGTATATGTGACAAGTTTGCTCGAAAAAGATTTGGTCTGTCTTACAATTTGAGCCGTACGGTTTTGGTTATTTCCAATCGATCCTTGAATTTTGTTCTTCTTTCAGAAAGCACTCCAGCTGTGAATTTCGAATATACCCTTGTTTAGTACCACTCTTGAAAAGCCGGCTCTTCTGTTGATTAGGCTTCCCTGCTTCTTCTTGCCCTTCTTCTCATAGATGGATGCTCCTTTCAGTAATAGAAGAACGCTTCCAGTTGCCACCAATTACTTTCTTTTGTTGAATGAATCAATAAACAAAAGATAAGTTCTGGGTTTGACTGAATCTTTCAAGTCCATGCTAAGGAAGGTCATCAAAAAAGTGTAATTCAAGTGTTGATAATTGTTTGATGATAACTAAAATTCAATAGTGCTTTTTTTGGGTCAAATATAAATCAATAGTTGAACGTTACTAATTTCTTATTAAACGTATAACAATGATCATTCCTAGCCGGTTTAGAATATTTGGCAAGATTTCATTTGTCAACAGCAATAGTGTAGTTGAATTAATTAAAAACCTCTTACTTACCATATGAAGTGAATTTTTCACTTAAGAATGACCGGACTTTCTTTTATGCAATCAAGGAAACACGAGACTGGACATTTGCTAGAAAGTTCATTTATCAACGCATCTGCCTACTACAGAAGAGCCATTGCTGCAATAGCTGAAGGCTAGCACCGGAAACATCTCAAACCTGGAGTAGCAATTAAAGAGAAGAATCCTTGAATCTTCTGGCGGTGAAAAGGCTTTTAAATAAGAACTCCTAACGAAATCTTGAATGTTTTCTTGCGCCAGTCTTTGAATGCCTATAATGTGCCTTAAGAGATCATGAGAGGGTTGGACCCTTCTTATTGTATTTGTCATGATCTACTCAGCTAAAACTTTCATGGTATTGATGAAAAAACAGGACGACATTGAACGAGAACAAAGTAATTAGCTCCTGTACATGTTTTAGGTTTTAGGTATCACACAATAGAGTGAGAGCAAGAACAATCACAAAAAGACTACATTTTTACTAAGAAGCTTACTAAAACATTACATACGAGCTCTATGTATAGAACATCCAGAAACACAACTAGGACCCTAACAGCGAGCTCCAAACATTAATAACATACTTTTGACAGCTCCCAGATGGTATTTACAGACAGACTCGCAGTCACAGCTGCCTTACTATACCTTCACATTTTGCCAGTCATAAGTCACATACATTTGGCAGACTCACGTTTATTCACTTACATTGTACGTTCTCACTTCCATTGTACGTTCTCACTTCCAGCATGGTGGGAACTCATTGCTTCTCATGCTAGTGCCTGGGGTGGTAGTACCATCTCTTTGCACTGACCTCTCGATTAACTGGACGTCCCAACCCTCATCTCTCCAGTAGCCAAAATATACTTCTGGAACATGCGCAACTTTCTGAAAGTCATCATCTCGTCCCCCTTCTCATCTGGCATATCGAAAATCTCCAGCACTTTCAGCCTTGTTAGGTGTTCAATACCTGATGGAAGCTTCTCTAGTAACTTGCATCGCTGAATGACAAGCTTCTCAAGAAAAGGCATCGCTCCCTTCTCCACTTCTATGCACTTGAGTCCGTCGAAATGATCGAGACCCAGATTCCTCAGCTTCTTAAAGGATTTTGCTTTAAAGCACGATGAGCTTCCTTCGTAAACCTGAAGCAACTCAAGATGCACAAGATTGGGCAGATTTTGGAGAGACAAGAGAGGGTCATCCTTTAGGCGACTGCACCTCAGGTGCAATTTCATCAGGCTACTGAGAGAGGGTAGCCAGTGTGGTAATGGCCCCAAGCATCCTCTCAAGTAGATTCTCTGGAGATATGGAGGTGGACTAGAAAGATGTTCCAGATCAATAATCTCGTAATCATTAACAGAAGCTACAGATATTACTCGAAGCCTGGTTAGTTTGGAGATTGAAAAGCACAAATCCCTTCCATGTTCTTTTCTCAATTTCAAGATGGCCAACCTATCGAGTTGTGTCAACAGTCCAAGCTCTCTCATCATGCTGCTGCTACATTCGTCATCTGCCTTGATATAGCAGAGCTTTTGAAGGGATTGCAAAGCCCCTAATCCTCTAAGGGCCTTAAAGCCAAATTTGAAGGATGAATAGGATAGATTCTTGTAGCGATAAACGAGGAGATGACGAAGACGTCGAAGTTTCAAAATCTCAGCAAGCAATTCGGTGACATTTGTGTGTTTAAGGTCTACAGTCTCCAAGTTTTGAAGCTTCCCAATAGAAGTTGGAACTGTACTCACCTCAGTGTACCCGAAACTTAGATATCTCAGATAACACCAATCAGCAACTTGAGCACGGAACCTAGTTAAAGGAGCCGCTTGCATATCCAAAACACTGAGCAGTTTCATATCAATGGCTAGAACTTTATTCATAATTGATCTATCTATCGCAAACATATAGAAAGAACGAAGTTGAGAGAAGGACTGGTTCTGTTGCGGAAATTGCAGGGTGTTCTGAATTGACAGGCAACGAACTTTGTCTGGCCAGTCATGATTTTCTTCTTTGGCAATTCTGCAAAGCCCTGATCAGTTGACTTTGAAGTAATAATGTCCCGCAGAACATCATGGATGTGGCAATGCGTGATCCTTTCATCACTTCGTCTGGTAGCGACCTCTATTAGGCTTCTGTTCAATAGCTCCACAAAGTAGTCCTTAGCAACTTGTTCAAGGGTCTTTCCTTCTTTCTATTCAACAAATCCTTCTGCAACCCATAATTGAATCAGTTTCCTACGCTGAGTTGGATGACCTTCGGGAAATAAACTTAAGTGCAAGAAGCATGATTTCAGATAGTATGGCAGATCATTAAAGCTAAGTGAAAGAACTCTCTTTAGGTTTTTGAGTTTGTCGTTGCAATCAATGTCAGCATGAAGACTGTGGCGAACCATCAATTCTGTTCTTGTCTTTTGTAGCCAAAACACCACTGATAGCCACTATAGCAAGGGGCAGTCCTTCACACTTCCTTAAAATAAACTGACAGGTCTCCTCCAGATGGGAAGGGCATGAACTCCCCTGAAATGTCTTTGTGCAGAAAAGCTTCCATGACTGTTCTACTGGCAGAGGCTCCGTCTTGTAGATCTTCCCCTTCGATTTTCGGCAGGAGGTGTGTGCTACATCAGCTTCCCTGGTTGTGATGATTACACGGCTGCCGCATGTGTTATTAGGCAGTGCGTATTTGACAGCATCCCATTCGTCCATCCTCCAAGTGTCATCTAGAACAATTAGGTACCTCATTCTCTGTAGCAAGTCCTTGATTATCATCTTCAGCCAGTGGATGTTTGTGGTGTCTGCACCACAAGGAATCGGTTCTCTAATTGCTCTCATAATTTGCAGAAGCATGTCCCGGAGGAGCTCTCCTAAATTTGGAGAGCCGGAGAGAGTGATCAAAGCTCATATCATGAAATGTTTCTTCACCTCTGGATCTTCATAAACTTGATTTACCAGTGTGGTTTTGCCCAATCCTCCCATCCCAACAACTGAGATAACTTGCCGCCTAGAGGTGCCCTCAACCAGCCACCCGACCAGCTGCTTCTTTGGTTATTCAATGCCCACAAGCTCAGTTTTGTCTAAAAAAAAGGCATTATCTTGGTGTTCATGCCATGTATTGTCAGAGTAATTGGAGCCTGGGCCATGTTCAGCTTTACTAAACTTGTAGCTTAGCCTCTGGTGTCCATCACATACATTTTTAATTCTTGAGTTGATATTCTGTATCTCCAAAATGGTTCGATATTGAGCTTTCATCTTCTTCACACAGCAAGATATCTTACAGAGAAGACCAGCAAAGCCAACCCCATGATCATGCGCACAGAGAAGTTTGAACTGGTCCAGAGCATCTTCAGCATCATATGCAATCTCTCTTAGCTGTTTTACCCATACTTTTGACTTTCTCATCACTCTCTTCCAGGGAATCTGCTGCCCTCAGGCATGCCCTTAGGCACTCCAAGGGCGAGTCTTTTTTGGGGCCTGTCCTCTCACCGAACTAACTTCTTCCTCAGCATCTCTGAAGAAAGTTGCACTTCATTCTTCAGAAAATTTGTGAGTTTGTCAATAAGGAAATTTACGGCAGCTTCTGCCGTGCTCTAAATGTGCACGGGCAGAAGGTGTGTATTAGAACTCTGCCAGAAGCCTTTACATAGTGGCTCCAAAAGTTGGGGAGTCTAGAGGGGAAATGGTGAAGCGTATGATGTTCAACATGGATTTTGCATTTTGTCTCTTTCCTGGTGGTCCACATCTGCTATAACATTTGCTCAAATTATTATTTTGCAGTCATTGTCCCAACTACTGTCATTGTTTTCTATTCCTACCTCAGGCTCTGTAATTTGTTCCATTTTTGTAGAAGTGCCTTTTAATGCAAGAATTTATTAATTTTTCAATCTTTCTAATGAAGTAACACAGATTTATCAGCTAACTTGATTCGCACTTCCATATTTTTTTTCCTTTTATAAACACTTTAATCTGGTTCTAACCAGAAAATCGCTGACTAGGCAGGCCATCGCAAGTTTTGAAGAAAATTCCTTGTCTATGTCAATGAAGTATATCATTTCAGCAATTCCATGAATGAAATTGAATTGGCTTGCTGTGAGTTTACAAAAGACCTCCATCGTGGAGATTCATATCAAAGTCTTCAAGACAAATTCGAAGTCATAAATGGAGAGGGTGGAAAATCATGTACCATCCATAATCAGAACTAACCCCCATCAAAGTTCGACCGAAGGCATATTTGAAATCACAAATGGAGAGAGTGAAAACAAGTGCTATCCATAATTAGACACGCAACTAACGTGTGAAAATCAATTACTATCCATTAATAAAACATTTGTGGATTGTAATAATCTAGTTTGCCCGATCTGTAGTCCACGTAATTATGTAAACCCCCTCTGTGGTTCACGTCCAAATCTAGTTGACCCCATAACTCTTCACGCAACTAACGGATGAAAATCAAGTACTATCCATCAATAAAACATTTTAAATTGGAGGATTTTGATATATTTTCAATGTATACACTAATCAAGGATAAGTCGGCCTATTTATAGGATTTATTCTCAACTTTGGTCCCTTTCTCACATAGGAGATCCCCAAATATCTCTAGCATGATTATTCTTCTCATTTATCCTTCTATCACAATTTCAGGCTAATTATAAATCCCCGTGCAATTTCTTTTCGGGATAGTGACCATTCAATTTTTCGAACCCTTTTGTGATGATATCCTGTGTCGAATTGCCTATAATGATAAGATTGGATCTATTCGCACTTTAACAAAAAATGGGCAATACCGATAAACCTCGATCTCCTATTCTAAAATCCAACTTTATATAGCAAAGTCCATCCATAAATTAACGGAAATTTGTAAATCAATTATTGAAAGAAACACTTATCACCACACACACACAACCACGTCATTTCAGTAAATTAATTATTAAAAGAATTTCATGTAGGGCTTCTGGACCGCGTTTACTAGTTTTTCTATTTTTCTATTTTTTTATTTTTTTTATTTTCGGGAAAAGAAGAAAATTGTTTATGCGAGTCAGTTAATTTTCTATTTCCCATAAGAGAGATGTCATTAGAGAATAGATTTGGAATATAATCAAAAATACAATTCTTTTACTTCTTGTTCCCAAAAATAATTTTTTGGAACAAGTTTTCTTCTTTATCAAAAAAGGAAAAGAAATAAAAATCAGAAAATTAATTTTTTACTAAACATAAATATGTTCTTTTTTTATTTTGGAAATATTAGTTACTAAATGTGTTCTTTTGCAAAATTTTTTTAGGGGATAAAAATAGAAAAAATATTATTTTTGAAAAGAAATTGTTGCCAAGAATAAAAATGTCACTAAACGCGGCTCTAAAAACAACACTTCAATTCCCCCAAGGAAATGAGAAAATATTTTACGGGCTTGGGTGATGTCATCGACGGATATAAAAATACTTGCTTGAAGAAGCGGTCCAGCCAGGCCAGTTCCATCGCTGGCTAAGTACATCCCCTCCACACACACACCGTCTCTCTCTCTCTCTCTCTCTCTCTCTCTCTCTGTGATCCAACCAGTAAAGAAGAAAATGGCGGAGCCATAGCAGCTTCTCTGCTGAGGCTGATCCCTGCCCTATTGAAACTATCGAAAGACGAATGGGACCTCGGTTCACAGGCTAAAACGGAATTGATGCATCTCAAGGACTTGATCGAAGCCATCGGGCGTTTCCTCAAGAAAGCCAACTCGAAGGAGGTCATCGATGAGGATCTCAAAGCGTCCATGAAGCGAATGCGGAAGTTTCTGTATGACTCTGCAGATGCTGTCGATGATTTCATGGAATCTGAAAACTGTATGTGGGATGGTCTTGGTGCCGTCATTTACAAACACATCAATTACCGAACTTTTGCTTCCAAAGCAAAAAGTATCAGCAAGATGGTGGAGAACTACGACACCACACTGGAGACTTTACATAAGTTATCCACAGACCTTGCCAAGTCCAGCTCGGCCTGCCATCAGTCGGTGTCCATTGCCTTCTCCGATGAGAATGACTATGACTTGGTGGGCATTGAAAAGGCAAGGGAGCAGCTGTCTCAATGGCTAACAGAGAACAGTTCGACGCGGAAAGTGATTTTTGTGCACGGCATGCAAGGAGTTGGGAAGACTAGTCTAGTGGGCGCCGTCCTTCGCAACAACAGAGTGAGGAGCCACTTCGAGTGCTATGTATGGGTCAAGGATTTAAGATCCTGCGAGTTAGCCGATAACAAAGCGGCAGCGCTCCTGAAGACAAATGCAGAGATGTGGGATATGACTGAGGAGCATACCCAACTTGAACTCGAAGCGGTTTTCAGGCGCTTGCGGAACAAAAACGTCAAATGGGTGCTCGTATTGGATGATGCTGGCAGCACGCATGTGTTTGAGTCTCTCCGGAGTCATTTAGCTCAAACTCGTCCGAGTGTGCTTGTCACGACTCGAGACAGCAGCCTACAATATAACTCCAGAACTTTCTTGGATTCTCAAATGGCACAATCCGATGGTGCTCCTGTTGAACCGGCCGAACTCCTGTATGATATCCGCAACTTCAAGCATCTTTCCCTTTCCTTGAAAGATTCTTGTACTCTACTTTGCCGGAAGACGTTCCAGATGGATGGCCATCCAGATTATTTAACAGATGCTATTGATAGCATCGTAGAACAATGCGGAGGATTGCCACTTGCGGTTCTTGCGGCAACTAACCTTCTGATGCATCTGGATTTGCAAGATGCATTTTGTGATATAAGTGTGATGACGTTTGAGAAAGGGGGTTTCCAACAACTTCGCTTTTTGGGCCTGGATACATTTGAGAATCTTACATCCATAACAGTTGAAGAAAAAGCACTCCCCACTCTCGAAAGATTATCCCTGGGTCGATGCAGAAACCTGACAACAGTGCCCCAAGGTATGACCCTTCCGGAACAGTTAAAATGCAATGAACTTTATGAGATGCCTGAGGCATTCTTGACCGCGGTCAGAGCGGACGAGGCAGTTCACGCGTAGGTGAAGGCTCTAAAAAAACTATGGATAGACGGAGCTGTGGTGGAATGCCCAAAGCACGCAACCGAACCCAGAACGGACTGTCCAAAGAGCCCTCGGCAGCCGCGTGCAGGCAAGAAATAGTTCCCCCTAAGGCTACAGGTAAACCACGTTCCAACTAAAATTTAGTTAAAATTGTTGTGTATAGGTCAAGTAGGCTCACGGAATTAAATCAATCATTGCATAAAAAGGTATCCCTATTCCATTTGTCCAACAATGACCTGTCTTATTGAGCAGTTATTTATTAGATTCGATTAATGGGAGGATCCCCAGCCCCTAAGGTTGGTGCTCTTCATATTTCGCCTTCAAAGAAACAAAGTGCTATGGAGCTCCCTCTTTAAATTAAGTCTCGTTAACTGCATATATGATTTTTCAACTCAGTAATTGCTTGAGCTTCTAGTAGTTCTTGTTTCCTCTGTACCTATGGCTTACTGTGCCTGTCATTTCCCTTGGGTTTATTTACAAATGTTTCTCAACGCAATTAAAATTATATGCCAAAATGTTTGAAGCTAAAAGGAAAAAAAACATGTTTAGGTTTGTTTGCCTGGATAATTGCAAAACTAATCTCAATACAAGTATATTTTTAACAAACAACGATGTTGTTTTAGTTACTTTTCGCTTTTGCCCAATGCTTGTGGAAGCAGATTTGAAAGCAAAAACTCTAAGTCGTCACATGGAACTTGTCAGCTTGGTGTTCTGACTAGTGTATCTCTGTCAAACTATTATAACTGCATCAGACTATGATGTTTTCAGTTGCACTTCACTTTCTTCCTTTTGGACATGTACTTGATACATGAATGACTGCCTGCAAGAGAAAAGATTTCTGTATAAAGTAGCATGAATGTGATATTTTTTTTAAATGCCACCTCTTATGCTTTGGCTCCATAACTCTTCATACGTCTGAAACATTTATGGATTGTAAAATAATTTAGTTGGCCCCACCTTTGGTTCATGTAATTATAATATTATGTTGTCTCCATGTCCTAATCTAATTAGCTCCATAGCTCTTCACGCAACCAACGTCTGAATGTCAATTCTTCACGCAACTTACCTTCTTTCTCTCGGAGTGCGAGGTCTTTATGAATCTCTCTATATATTGCAACTTACGTTATTTCTCTCGGGGTGCGAGGTCTTTATGGCAGCATCCACTCAATCTCCGTTAGGTCATTCTTGAATATTGAACGGATGGGATTAATTAGCTCCTCCTTTAGAACAAAACTTGTTGACCTGATTAACCATAATGGCCACGCTTTCTTCCAGCTTTCTTCTGCCTGCCATCTTTTCAATGCATACATTAATAAAGGATAAGTCAGCCTATTTATAGGATTTATTCTCAATTTTGGTCCCTTTCTCACATAAAAAATCCCTAAATAAATCCCTAAATATCTCTAGCATGATTATTCTTCTCGTTTACCCTTCTATCACAATTTTAGGCTAATTATAAATCCCTATGCAATTTTTTTTTTGGGATAGTAGCCATTCAAATGTTTCAAACCCTTTTGTGATGATGTCCTGTGTCAAATTGCCTGTAATGATAAGATTGGATCTATTCACACTTTTACAAAAAATGGGCAATACCGATAAACCTCGGTCTCCTATTCTAAAATCCAACTTTATATAGCAAAGTCCATCCATAAATTAACAGAAATTTACAAATTATTTATTACAAGAAACACTTATCACCCCACACACACAACCACGTCATTTCAGTAAATTAATTATTAAAAGAATTTCATGTAGGGCTTCTAGACCGCGTTTACTAGTTTTTCTATTTTTCTGTTTTTTTATTCTTTTATTTCCGGGAAAAAAAGGAAATTATTTATGCGAGTTAGTTAATTTTCTATTCCCCATAATAGAGATGTCATTAGAGAGTAGATTTGGAATATAAATAAAAAAAACACAATTCTTTTACTTCTTGTTCCCAATAATAATTTTTTGGAACAAGTTTTCTTCTTTATCAGAAAAGGAAAAGCAATAAAAATCAGAAAATTAATTTATTACTAAACATAAATCTATATTTTTTCTATTTTGAAAATTCCACGAAGCTCCTTCTTGTTGTCAGCTCTGGGTGCGTTCTAAGGGAACTGTCCACTTCCTATAGAACCTATGATAAGAAAAGTACCCCAAGAGGAGTGCTCTTTCCAACGGGATAGTCAATTAATATTACAATTCAAATATTATTTATACTTAATTATTATTTTAGTTTATTAATGAAGAAGTTTGTTATTCGAGAAAAAATAACATTTGTACCACAAGTGCAAGAAGGCAAGAGACCAGAATGATTTCCTCTGTCTCTCTCTGATCCCTCTCCTATTCTCTTTCCTTTGTTACGATTCTTTTATTCAGTTTTTGATGCTCTTCCTTTTCTAGCACAATATTTCCCTCGGAAACTTATTTCCTTTCCTTTTCTGACTCTGTTTAATCTTTTTTTTTTCAATTTTATTTTATTTATATAGAAAAAAAAATCTTGGCTTATCCGTAACGTCGTCTCTTCCAATCCACTTCTATATAAAGGGAAATGGTCTACTGGAAATACAACATTTTCACTTTGTCTCGAGTCGACTCTCCTCACCAAAAACCAACCAATATGTCCACTTTATCTTTCACCGCCACATTACTCCTTCTCATCGCCGCCAAGGTCTCCATCACTGCGGCCGCCACCTCTAGCACTCGAGAATATGTGGCTCTTCGATTGGCCAAATCAATGGTCTCGCAGGCCAAAGTCTTGGTCGACGACATATTCGAGTCCCTTGACCATAACAATAATGCAGAGATCAGCAATAACAGCAACGTGATGAGGCACAAGTTGGCTCTGAGTGCTTGCTCTAAGCTCTACGGGAACAGCGAGTCTCGACTCAGGCGGTTGCTGGACGGGGAAGACTATACAGTGGAGGACGCTCGGACGTGGCTGAGCGGCGTGTCGGCGAACCACCGGACTTGTTTGGATGGCTTGTGGGAGGAGGGTCATGCTTCTTTGGATGGCCTAAGTGGGGCATGGATCGGACTGTCATCACCGGCAGTAGAAATGTTCCGAACGGTTCCACCACTCTGGCTTTAGCTACATTTGGTAAGAAATTAAGCTCTCAAAACTCTGGTCAATGAGCAGCTTATCAATCTATTTTGCGACTGTAGGAGTTTCTGTATGACTCTGCAGATGCTATCGATGATCTCATGGAATCATTCAATCACATAAAGTCCATAATATTTAGGGTCCTTAGTCACTTAGGCCATGTTTAGTGACATTTCTATTCTCGGCAACAATTTCTTTTCAAAAATAATGTTTTTCTCTATTTCTATACCCTAAGAAAGTTTTTCTTTTTTTGCAAAAGAACACATTTAGTAACTATTATTTCCAAAATAGAAAAAGAATAGGTTTACGTTTAGTAAAAAATTAATTTTCTGATTTTTATTTCTTTTCCTTTTCTGATAAAGAAGAAAACTTGTTCCAAAAAATTGTTCTTGGGAACAAGAAGTAAAAGAATTGTACTTTTGATTTATATTTCAAATTTATTCTCTAATGACATCTCTATTATGGGGAATAGAAAATTAACTGACTTGCATAAATTTTTTTTTCCCGGAAATAAAAGAATAAAAAAAACAGAAAATTAGAAAAACTAGTAAACGCGATCGAGAAGTCCTACATGAAATTATTTTAATAATTAATTTACAGAAATGAGGTGGTGTGCGTGGTGATAAGTATTTCTTTCAATAATTGATTTACAAATTTCTGTTGATTTATTGATGGACTTTGCTATATAAAGATGGATTTTAGAATAGGAGACCGAGGTTTATCGGTATTGCCCATTTTTTGTTAAAGTGTGAATAGATCCAATCTTATAATTATAGGCAATTCGACACAGGACATCATCACAAAAGGGTTTGAAACATTGAATGGCTACTTCCCGAAAAGAAAATTGCATAGGGATTTATAATTAGCTTGAAATTGTGATAGAAGGGTAAACGAGAAGAATAATCATGCTAGAGATATTTGGGGATTTCCTACGTGAGAAAGGGACCAAAGTTGAGAATAAATCCTATAAATAGGCTAACTTATCCTTTATTAGTGTATGCATTGAAAATATATCAAAATCCTCCAATTTAAAATGTTGTATTGATAGATAGTACTTGATTTTCATATCATACGTTAGTTGCGTGAAGAGTTATGGGGTCAACTAGATTAGGATGTGGACCACATAGGGGGTTTACATAATTACGTGGACTACAGATCGGGCAAACTAGATTATTACAATCCACAAATGTTTTATCAATGGATAGTAATTGATTTTCACACATTACTTACGTGTCTGATTATGGATAGCACTTGTTTTCGCTCTCTCCATTTGTGATTTCGAATATGCCTTCAGTCGAACTTTGATGTTGGCTATTTCTGATTATGAACAGTACTTAATTTTCCACCCTCTCCATTTGTGATTTCGAATATGCCTTCGGTCGGACTTTTATGGGGGTAAGTTCTGATTATGGATGGTACATGATTCTCCACCCTCTCCATTTATGACTTCGAATATGACTTGAAGACCTTGATATGAATCTCCACGATGGAGGCCTTTTGTTGACAATTGACCCTCGATGCTCTTATTCGGTCGAACTTTAATGGGGGTAAGATGGCAGGCAGAAGAAAGCCGGAATAAAGCGTGGCCTTTTGTGGTTAATCAGCTCAACAGTTTTTGTTCAGCGACGGAAAACCCCTCCGGTCTAGAGGAGGAGCTCATTAATTACCATCCATTCTATGTTCAAGAATGACCTGACGGAGATTGCGAAGCGAGTGGACTCCGCCATATATAGTGATTCATGAAGACCTCACACCCTGATTGAAAGAATGTAAGTTGCATGAAGAGTTGATATTTAGACGTTGGTTGCGCGAAGAGCTATGGAGCTAATTAGATTACGACGTGGAGACAACATATCATAATTACATGAACCAAAGATGGGGCCAACTAGATTATTTTACAATCCATAAATGTTTCAGACGCGTGAAGAGTTATGGAGCCAAATAGATTATTACATGGACAACAGATGGGTTTTACAGTTGTGCTGGCCAGAAAGAGGAAATATAATTAGTCTGCTTCCCTAATCACTAATTTTTCGTCTTGGTACTCCAACTAATTTAAGTGATTCGACCATTTATAGTAATTCTTTTGCAAAATGATAAAAACAAATGAAATTTAGAATGAGATACCAACGAGGAGATTTTATTTATTCACTTATAGGGCCATCCCCTCAAACATAAGTTGCAGAAGCAATTCTTCAATGATTAACGCGGCGGAATCGATTTTTTGTGGATTGGCATTCCTTTCCATCCGCATTAATCACTGAAGAAATGCTTCTGCAACTTATGTTTGAGGGGATGGCCATATAAGTGAATAAATAAAATCTCCTCGTTGGTATCTCAGTCTAAATTTCATTTTTTTTTATCATTTTGCAAAAGAATTACTATAAATGGTCGAATCACTTAAATTAGTTGGAGTACCAAGACGAAAAATTAGTGATTAGGGAATCATACTAATTATATTTCCTCTTTCTAGCCAGCACAACTGTAAAACCCATATGTTGTCCATGTAATAATCTAGTTGGCTCCATAACTCTTCACGCGTCTGAAACATTTATGGATTGTAAAATAATCTAGTTGGCCCCATCTTTGGTTCATGTAATCATGATATGTTGTCTCCACGTCGTAATCTAATTAGCTCCATAGCTCTTCGCGCAACCAACGTCTAAATATCAACTCTTCACGCAACTTACATTCTTTCAATCGGGGTGTGAGGTCTTTATGAATCGCTATATATGGCGGAGTCCACCCGCTTCGCAATCTCCGTCAGGTCATTCTTGAACATAGAATGGATGGTAATTAATGAGCTCCTCCTCTAGACTGGAGGGGTTTTCCGTCGCTGAACAAAAACTGTTGAGCTGATTAACCACAAAAGGCCACGCTTTATTCCGGCTTTCTTCTGCCTACCATCTTACCCCCATTAAAGTTCGACCGAATAAGAGCATCGAGGGTCAATTGTCAACAAAAGGCCTCCATCGTGGAGATTCATATCAAGGTCTTCAAGGCATATTCGAAGTCATAAATGGAGAGGGTGGAAAATCATGTACCATCCATAATAAAAAAAAATAGCCCCCATCAAAGTCCGACTGAAGGCATATTCGAAATCACAAATGGAGAGGGTGGAAAATAATTAAGTACTATTCATAATTAGAAATAGCCCCCATCAAAGTTCGACTGAAGGCATATTCGAAATCACAAATGGAGAGAGTGAAAACAAGTGCTATCCATAATTAGACACGCAACTAACGTGTGAAAATCAATTACTATCCATTAATAAAACATTTGTGGATTGTAACAATCTAGTTTGCTCGATCTGTAGTCCACGTAATTATGTAAATCCCCTCTGTGGTCCACATCCTAATCTAGTTGACCCTATAACTCTTCACGCAACTAACGGATGAAAATCAAGTACTATCCATCAATAAAATATTTTAAATTGGAGGATTTTGATATATTTTCAATGCATACACTAATCAAGGTCAGCCTATTTATAGGATTTATTCTCAACTTTGGTCCCTTTCTCACATAGGAAATCCCCAAATATCTCTAGCATGATTATTCTTCTCGTTTACCCTTCTATCACAATTTCAGGCTAATTATAAATCCCCGTGCAATTTCTTTTCAGGATAGTGACCATTCAATTTTTCAAACCCTTTTGTGATGATGTCCTGTGTCGAATTGCCTATAATGATAAGATTGGATCTATTCGCACTTTAACAGAGAATGGGCAATATCGATAAACCTCGATCTCCTATTCTAAAATCCATCTTTATATAGCAAAGTCCATCGATAAATTAACGAAAATTTGTAAATCAATTATTGAAAGAAACACTTGTAACCACGCACACCACCTCATTTCGATAAATTAATTATTAAAATAATTTCATGTAGGACTTCTCGACCGCGTTAACTAGTTTTTCTATTTTTCTGTTTTTTATTCTTTTATTTTCGGGAAAAAAAGAAATTGTTTATGCGAGTCAGTTAATTTTCTATTTCCCATAAGAGAGACGTCATTAGAGAATAGATTTGGAATATAAATCAAAAATACAATTCTTTTACTTCTTGTTCCCAAGAATAATTTTTTGGAACAAGTTTTCTTCTTAATCAGAAAAGGAAAATAAATAAAAATCAGAAAATTAATTTTTCACTAAACATAAATATGTTCTTTTTCTATTTTGGAAATAATAGTTATTAAATGTGTTCTTTTGCAAAAAAAAAAGAAATTTTGTTTAGGGGATAGAAATAGAAAAAAAACATTATTTTTGAAAAGAAATTGTTGCCAAGAATAGAAATGTCACTAAACGCGGCTCCAAAAACAACACTTCAATTCCCCCAAGGAAATGAGAATATATTTTACAGGCTTGGGTGATGTCATCGACGGATATAAAAATACTTGCTTGAAGAGGCAGTCTAGCCAGGCCAGTTCCATCGCTGGCTAAGTACATCCCCTCCACACACACACACTCTCTCTCTCTCTCTCTCTCTCTCTCTCTCTCTCTCTCTCTCTCTCTCTCTCTCTCTCTCTCTCTCTATGTGATCCAACCAGTAAAGAAGAAGATGGCGGGAGCCATAGCGGCTTCTCTGCTGAGGCTGATCCCTGCCCTATTGAAACTATCGAAAGACGAATGGGACCTCGGTTCACAGGCTAAAACGGAATTGATGCATCTCAAGGACTTGATCGAAGCCATCGGGCGTTTCCTCAAGAAAGCCAACTCGAAGGAGGTCATCTATGAGGTCTCAAAGCGTCCATGAAGCGATTGCAGGAGTTTCTGTATGACTCTGCAGAATTCTTTTATTCTGTTTTTGATGCTCTTCCTTTTCTAGCACAATCTTTCCCTCGGAAACTTATTTCCTTGCCTTTTCTGATTCTGTATAATTATTTTTTCGATTTTTACGTTATTTATTTAGAAAAAGAAAAACTCTTGGCTTATCTGTAACGTCGTCTCTTCCAATCCACTTCTATATAAAGGGGAATGGTCCACTGGAAATACAACATTTTCACTTTGTCTCGAGTCGACCCTCCTCACCAAAAACCAACCAATTTGTCCACTTTACCTTTCACCGCCACATTCCTCCTTCTCATCGCCGCCAACACCGCCAAGGTCTCCATCACTGCCGCAGCCACCTCTAGCACTCGAGAATATGTGGCTCTTCGATCGGCCAAATCAATGGTCTCGCAGGCCAAAGTCTGGGTTGACCACATATTCGAGTCCCTTGACCATAACAATAATGCAGAGATCAACAACAACGGCAACGTGATGAGGCACAAGTTGGCTCTGAGTGATTGCTCAAAGCTCTAAAAGAATTTGTAACAAAGGAAAGAGAATAGGAGAGGGATCAGAGAGAGAGAGGAAATAATTCTGGCCTCTTGCCTTCTTGCTCGAAGGGGATCTTGTAACGTCCGCCTCAACCCCACCACCAACAATATTGTCGGCTTTAGCCCTACCGCACTGGCGCGGACGCACCGCCATCCCAGTTACGGTCTCGACCTTACGGCTTTGTTCTTCTCGGTTTATCCAAGAAAACGTGATATTGATGGATAAGGGTGGACCTCTCTACATAAGTCTTTCCAAGACTTTCTCTCTAGGCGATGTGGGACAGGGATATCACAAATTATATCGAAATTTCTAAATTACAATCGCATGAGCCCACTAATTAGGGATTTACCCGGGTCCCTAGTCGAATCCAGTCCATTCGACAAACTACGGGTACCATCACCATTAATTGGCCGTCATTTGGCTGATCATTCCATTTTGGTAGCTTGCCCGAAATGTCACAAATTAATTATAAGACACAATTTGCCCCTAACCAAGCAGAATCTAAATAATTGCTTTCAAATGTCAAATTATTGCTCCAATCACGCCCAATGCAATATCAATATCATATATAATCAACACTCCCTAACCTTGTTCCAAATTTCCAAAACTAATATTTTGCCCTAAATTTCCATAATTACAATTGTGCCCCCTCACATAGCCAAAATTTACAATACTGCCCCTGACTTGGCTAAAATCACAATTATGCCCTTGACCTAGTCAAAATTACCGTCATGCCCCTAACTTAGCCATAATTACAACTATGTCCCTTCATCTAGCCTAAATTTCAATTTTGTCCCTAAATCATTTAATTAGCCGATTGGCCCCCATATTCCTTTGAAATCACAATTTACCTCCGATTTATCTAAAGTCACCAATTTCATGGTCAATCAACCAATTCAACCAAAACAACTACTAAGGCGAGTGACCGCCTAACTAGGAATTAGGGCGAACTCACATTAATCCAAGTTTTTCGCGCGACGAGCGTCCACAGCTCCACGCCAGTTGCACTTTGGATGCACGTATGGTCCATCACTACGCAGCACGGCTCAGCACGATAGGATGGCAGCTACGGAGGATGGTGGACGGTGGTCAACGGTGACCCACCGTGGTCAACAACCGATGCTCTCAAATTAGAGCAATTCGGCCAAAACATGCAACCGTCCCTGGGGCGGCTAATTGAGCATTGGAGGTGGCTCCTCAGAGCTCGACGACAGCTAAGCTCGACGAGGGTGGCTCCTAGAGGTCAGCCGAGGCGTGGGTGGCCGTCAGTGGCGTCGAAACAACGCCGATGACCGATTGGCGCTTCACGGTCAGAGAGGCAGGGGAGGCGTTCGCAAAACAGGGGACGACTCCCGCGTGGAATCACGGCCAGGTGAGGGAGAACCGACTGTGGCGAAGGCTTAGGGGGTGACCATAAAGGTCTCAGGAACCTTTCCCAAGCGGTATCTGCAGCTGGGTCGGTCCGAGTTGTCCACGGCGACGGCGGACAGCAACTTCGCCCTGAAACAGGGGAATGGCTCGTCGGTTGAGTTCCGCGGCTTTCAAGGCGGCAAAGACTGTGGCCAAGCTCTCAGGAGGGTCGACTCCATGTCGGAGAACATCGTGTAAGTGGTGGCGAGGCGTGGGCATGGCTGGGCTCTCGCGATTTCCGCCGCGAGCCATCGGTTCGCGAAACAGGGCAGTGCCCGATTCCGAGGTATTTCCCTGTTGATATGGCGGTTCCGACTCCGCGGTGGGGCGTTAGTGCAGGCTTTAGCGGTTCAGCGAGTCTCCCCCGACAATCTCGCCAGGTTTCTTGATCACGACGTCCACCCCCAACCACTCCACGGCAAGGGTTTATCTAGAGGGAGTTCATGTGATGAGAACGGAGGCCGTTGCTGTCAACGCGACTATTTCGCGTTGACTGTCGTGGCTGCAGAAGAGATGACTGGGCTGGATGAGAAAATAAAAGAAAAGTGGGAAGATTTGGGTTGTTACAGATCTGACCCCAAAAAAAAAAAAACAGTCTTCTGGACTCGTGCATAGAACGGCACGTAAAGCAAAAGAGGAGGAAGAAGACTTCTGTGGTGAGAGGAAGAAGAAAAGGAGGACAAAAACAGAAAGAAAAATGTTAAGCACAAAGCACCGAATTATTTTAGTTTAGCTCTACTTTGCATGCCTTACTTTCTCTTATTTCAGTTAAGCACAAAGCTCCGAATTATTTTCTTAAAATTGATGGTTCGAGCCCGTTTACTCTCCGACTTTCTCTTTTCTCATGTTTTTATGGCACAATTCCCTTATTTTGCATCGATGGAAACCTTGCGTTGCCCGTGGTTAGAGATCGTTTTACTCAATTCTTTTTCATCACTTTTACTCTACTTGCATGTGCTTTGATCTAAATGTTCTTTATCTACAATTTCATTAATTCGATAACGGTTAAATCGGCAGCTAAAAAATGTTGCTGGAAAATTTTATCGAGGGTCGGTTTAAATCGTCATCGAAAAAGTTGAATGATTTAAACCTTTAGAACAAAAACTGTTGACCTAATTAACCATAATGGCCACGCTTTCTTCCGGCTTTCTTCTGCCTGCCATCTTTTCAATGCATACACTAATAAAAGGGTAAGTCGGCCTATTTATAGGATTTATTCTCAATTTTGGTCCCTTTCTCACATAAAAAATCCCTAAATATATGTAGCATGATTATTCTTCTCATTTACCCTTCTATCACAATTTTAGGCTAATTATAAATCCCTGTGCAATTTTCTTTTCGGGATAGTAGCCATTCAATTTTTCAAACCCTTTTATGATGATGTCCTCTGTCAAATTGCCTGTAATGATAAGATTGGATCTACTCACACTTTAACAGAGAATGGGCAATACTGATAAATATCGGTGAAGGTTTAGAAGTCAACTGGCAAAATTAAAATAATTAAGACTGAATTAACACATATGTGATAGGTTCTAGAACTTTTTGTATACTTTTTCTCTGAGCATGGTAACCAAGATGTCCTCCTCAAAACATCAAAATGTATGCGCACTATATTGAAATCATAAAAATATGAGCTGTCAAATATGCAAGGAAAACTTTATGAAATCGCCACAAAAGCACGAAAGTTAAGATCTTTAATGAGATGAATTCCATTTGAGGGGTACACGACCACATCATTAAAGCTCGCGGTGCTCTGTCAATTTCCAAACTAGTTCTGGGTTTGCCTCAAAAAATATCAAGAAATTTACTAGTTTGGATTTCAAAGAGTTTTCACCCTAAAGTTGCCCTTCAAAGCCCTCAAAAAAGGTAAACGCGCTTTTATCTTTAGTTACAACATTTTAGTGGCATTTGGAAGTCGGCATTAAATGCAAGTCTTAAGTTGCGGTTACAAACAAGTCAAAGTAGAAGTGGGCAATAAATAATTTGTCGACCATTTACATAAACAAAAGCACTCACATGGACGAAACACTACCTACGCAGAGCGCACACGCAAGAAGCTGCTGACTGTCATTGAACACAAACCACCTAACAATCAATCAAAATGTTGTAATCCTAAATATAGATGTTTGGCTTATCTGTAAACTGCAACTTAAGACTTGCATTTAATGGCGAACTCAACTGAAGACTTGCATTTAATGTCGGACTGTCCAAATGCCACTAAAATGCGGTAACTAAAGATAGAAGAAGGGCTTGCGCATTTTCCTTCTTTGAGGGCTTCGAAGGGCAACTTTAGGCTCAGAACTCTTCGACATCCGAACTAGTCAATTTCTTGATATTTTCAAGGCAAAATCCTGAACTAGTTTGGAAATTGACGGAGCAGCGCGAGCTTTAGTCACGCGGTTATGTATCATTCCCATGGAATTCATCTCATTAAAGATCCTAACTTACGTGTAATCAATAATCTCCTCAAATTAAATTATGTAGTATAAAAATAAGAGAAATTACTTTTTCTTTTCTTTTAGGGATCTCATCTGGGTCAATCCACTTATAATTCTAATCTCTCCATTTGCCCATCACTGAGCTACCAAGAGACCCCGGTGCGGGCCTTGAGGCTCTCTATTCGATATGGATGGACATACCGGCCGCAGTCGTATGAGAATGGAACCAAATGATGTCAAAGAAACGGCCACCATTGTAAGTCCTAGAGGAATATCTACATCTCTAAGTTAATACATTTTGAGTATGAAAAAACGCGAGTGCAACTCATTAAAAGATCATGATTTTTTACTCTCCTTAGTGCGATAATTAAGTGATAGATTAAGAGGATATATGTGATCGTTTTTCCTTATCATTATCGACCTCGTTGAGTACAAGTACCGACATCTCATCATCCAGCATGTCCTACTATCTCTTATGGAAGCTTGTATGATTCCCAATGCTGCGTGGAACCTTCCTTCTTGAATTACATAAAACCCATGGCGTTGTCAATTTGTTCTCATGTTTCTTGTGGTAAGATGAACCATTCGTGTACGAGCCCGTGTTCAAAGATTAAAACCCGGATTACAAAACGATAAAACCCTTGAACTAAACGTTCGAAACACGATTCAATCGCTTCCAAGTTATGGAAAAAGATCAAACGATGCAACATATGTATGGTTCGAGAGTAAATCTATATAGACTATTAACGAGAAGCCCTCTGCAGCCTTTCTAAATGTATGTACTGCTCTCTTGTCACAGTATATCAGCAATGCCCTCCGGACATTCAATTATGACCTCCATGACCGATGTCATATTTTCACGTTTCAGAATCGTTTACGTAATTTTTGTTCTTTGTAATATTTGATTTCCTTTCATAACATTTCCTATTATTATTAGGTTTTCTATATAATTACTTTTCCTATTATAATTAGATTTTTTATTTTAACCAAATACAAAAGGTGTTTTTAGGGTTTCGAAGAGCATAATTTTTGATACCTTGATTTTGATAATCACACTTCAGACAACGATTTGTTTCTTTATTAATTCTTAATTTTTATTGAGCTAATTATCTGTTGCGTTTTGTCAACACACATAATTTATTAACTAGTCTAGATTGATTAGGTACTATTCTAAAACGAAAAGTAGAGCCCTCAGATTCGCCATATCAATTATGCTCGGGAAAAGGGGGACACTCTCATGTTTTTAAGTTAAAGAAAGCATTACATAATTGGCAGACCAGTTAGCAAGGGCAATCTACGTCCAGTTCGTGCTTCAAACGACACACTTGTCATGTGTTTTTACTCATGTTCTTAGCTCTTTCGAGAGAGGGAGAGGCCACGTACGGATTCTCATATGAAAATTGTCTCCACCCTGTTGTCCGTGTTTTTTCGATCAGACCAACTGGCCTTTTTCTTTAGGTTTTACGCTTATTGATGAGCGTAATTTCCACAATACGAAGGTTATTTGGAGCATGGACCACTTTGATATCTGGAACAAAAATAGAGACATAGAATTTCACTTCTCAAAATTACAAACAGGGTATATGTTATGTACAAAAAAAAGGGTAGTTTTTGGATCATGCAGTTAAGATGCAACATGATTTCTTCTAAGCTTAGGCCATTTTTATCCCTCAAATGAGTTTAGACGCACCTTAAAATTTAAATGATTTCAAATAATTCTCACTAATGGTAAGACTGATAGAAAGAGAAACATACACCTTTAATGTAGATTAATGATTATTAACAACCTCTCACATTTTGTTGTTTCCTCTTCTTTTGTGTTCAAATCAGACAAGTTTACATATTGATTACTTTTCTCCAAGAATCTTATAAGATTCGAATATTTTTGACAAAATGTTAATGATTGGGATTTCTAACTTGAAAAAATGTTAATAAAATAAATTTATTCACAACTTCTCTCTTAACTTCAATCTCTGATAACTCTTTGTAATATAAATATATTATGTTCAAGTTTTTCTTAGGGGAATTATTTGGTTAAAATTGTCTTTTTTTTATCACAATTTATATTTAAGACATGTTAATCAACAAAAAACCAACAAAATCCACATGAATTAGAAAAAAATATTTTAAGCAAATAAACTTGAGCCGAGACGTTGTTTTTCATGAAGCAACTTTTTATAATCCAGTTCTATTTAGCAACTTCTCTCTTAACAAACGAACCGGCAACACTGATGGGCCTCGGCCTTCAGTTCCATAATCCAGTTCTATTTAGCCAAACCCCATTAGTAAATTAGCAAAAGCAGTTGTTCTTCTACAAATTATGTCTTTGATGTTGCTTGAGCAATATATGTTTGGAGACTTTTTTTTTAGAAAATGTTAAAGAGTGCTCCTAAGGCACTTGCTAAAAGTCATCAATTGTGGTTCAAAATCTCATTTTTTGGGAATATGTATGAAGCGCAATAATTATCGCATAGCCAGTGGGCAATGCCACATAAATGACACAAGTTAAGCAACTAGGTGCTGAAACAAATAAGTCATTGTTGGGTCAATGAAGAATAAGTTGTTTTCCATGAAATTAGAGGAAGCGATTGCTAATAACATTAGAGAACATTAGTTCGACCCTTGAGAGAGGCTTTGTAGCCAGGGTGACACAAGTACGATTAAATAGATACGAACAAGACTAGACACGTATTTATATATTGACACAAACCAATATTTCATCCTATTAGGTATTTCAGTCATGCAACATATTACCAGATACCAATATACCCCAATAAATGAGACGAGCCCAACGGCATGGAATGGCAAGAATTGCTACACTTGAATTCAAGAGATTGGTTCAGACAAGATGACTCAAAAGTAATATCCAAAAATGAAATATTTGCTGATGGAGCCCATGGGCTTTCCAAGTGCTCTCCTCATTCTTCAATCCGCATCTCCTAGAGAAATTGCGTACCACCTTGGACATATAAGATAAAAAGTTGTGTCGACCAAGACACTTGATTGTTGATGGATTAAAGTCATCTTCTATACTTCTTTCCTCCATTCACTAATTGATCGATAAGTTTATAAATTTATTTATGACTTAAGATTGTCTCACTCCACTTTAAGTGGAAGTAAGTGGGCTAAGTTGCTTGCTTTAGGTCTCGGGCGCGCATGATACAATTTCTACTTAGAAAATGAATTTTAGAACAGAAGTAGATTTTTATATTTCTATTCTAGAATGAGTTTCTCAGGGAAAAAATTACGTTTGATAAGGACAAATAATTTCAATTCCAAAAATATAAATCTGTTTGATAATGAAAAAAAAACAAGTTATTTATATTTCTGTTTCATTTTAAAATAGAATGCAAGCTTGAAGTCACAACCTCCAGCATTGGCCACGGCAATGAAGGCCACTACCGATGCCGAGATCAAGGCCCAGCCTCAGAAGACCCCAGGTCTAGTCCCCTGAGGCCAGCAACCTCCAATTTGAGGTTGTGCGCTGGTCTTTGATGGTCTTCGTTGTGGAAGATGGAAACTTGCAGGTGATTCTTCCCTCTCTCAAATTCTCTTTATCCGAACTATATCCGGTCTGTGTGTTTTCCCACACAAGGGATATGAGATAAACAATTCTATTTGGAGTAATATCCCATTCAACCACCTTATGTATGTACATCTCCTTCTTATGCAACGAAACTGCATTGGGCCAAAAATTAAATGAACGTGTAGATGGTTCTTATGCGAATGGGTCGATATACTTTTAGCCCTAACTTGAGAAGTTTTCATGGGCTCAACCACACATAGTTTCCAACCTTTACACTTTTGCAGGCCCACTTAACCCGCTAATGCTATTTCCATCAATGTTTCCACATTCGAAGTCTCTATTATGGGCCCATGCAGTAATGAATAAGCAACGTGGAGAGGAAACCATGAAACTTGAATCAAGCAAAGAAGGCCAATTACTTTCAAATTAAAGAGGGGTGATATGATTTGAAATCATAAATGGATTTATGAAAAAATTGAAGATTTCAAATTAGTGCATAGAGGAAAGGAAATTGGAAGATGGAGTAATCCATGAATGATCAAGCGTCTAAATCGACCGCGACTTGTTATCTCTTGCGTGTTAGGGGAACAAAGTTTCTCGATGAAATCAAGACACGAGCAAGAGGAAAGCTTGGGAATCCCATGGGCTCCTACTGATGTGATGCAAATTTGGATTGAACTTGAAATAAAATTTCAATCAAGCTAATTAGAGCAGCTCTTGGAATCAGGAGTGATCGTCAATTTTTTTTTAACCATCCACTAAAGACCAGTTCAAAAAGTTAAAACCAAGAACTGCATGTTGATTCCATGGCCCCACCCAACAATTAGATCGGACTAGCAGTCCGATTCCTAGGTAGATCCTTGGAAGCAGTCCCACCAAGCAACCAACAAAAAAAAAAAAAAGAATGCCCTAGGATTGCGTCCAATTTCATTGCTCCTCAGCTTGACCGTCTAATTCCGTGATTTAAGTGGGGGACCCTAGTGGTAGGTTGCTGGTCAATCTACCTTGAGGTATTGACTCGCAAATATATAGGTCCAAAGAATTAGCAAAAAGTACTGACGGAAAAGGGGATCCTCGATCATTAAAAAAATAAAACTTGACGAGGTGACTATAAAATGATTTAGCTAAATTAAGTTGCCACTTTTAGTGATGCTTATATTGTCAGTTTATTTTTGGAAGAGTAAATATCTTTCATTACAAACCAATTAATGTGAGATGACCAGCCTACTTGTAGGTGTCATTAATACATGGAAAACAGCGAAGAGCTAATTAGGCAACTGAAATAATAAAAAAAATCTATACTCAAATCAATAAAAATCTGATCTTCCAAGGTCTGCAAAAGCTTTTATTGTAGCTCAGCAGTGTTCTCTTGCCATCTTCCAATAGAGATTCAAACGCGATTCCTGCAGGGAACGGGACACTTGCAACAACAACTCTATAAGAGTGGAGCTTTCCAGATCCAAGAATGTTAAGCTGATGAAGCCCAAAAACTGCAGACAATGCTCCCAGATTTGCTCTGAAGTAGCCATGGAAGAACAAACGGTCTTCTGATTCATGTTCCAGTTTGCGAAAAACATGAACTCCCATCATCACAGCTCCATTTGTTTATCCTTTTAAAGGTTTGCGACCTACTGTTGAGTAGGACTGGCTAGTCGATGAGAGCAAACTTAGGCGCATTTAATTTCAACCAAATGGGACTGATGCTGACTGCTTTAAAGTTCTCTGCATCTGGTCAATTCCCTCTCTGTATTTAAGGTGAACTCCCCCTCTGTCTTCTGAGTTTGGATAGGGAGATATGCAGCCTTGCCAGCCACAAAGTGGAGCCATGTATATAAGCCCGCATATTAGACAAATTATTGAAGTCAAAATCGCAAGTTGAGAGCTCGAGTTGTATGAGAATCGCGAGTTTCGTGTCTAAACAACCATTTGTCTTTAGAGCATAACTGTCAGATTGGCTAGTTGTTGTGTCCATCTTGGATATCCTTCAAGTGATTCAGCTATTACCTCATCATATCAGCTTTCTACATCTTCTGGAAACCAGCAGAGTCCTTTGCGTATTTTCATAAACTGGGATTTAGTTCCAATGTGGATGCATATGATGTGTTGGCTAGTCTATACAAACGTCAAAGTAGAGAGAGCTAGCATGGTTAAATGCAAACTCACTTCATACATGTTCATTTTCTAATGGAGGGCCAATATAAAGTTGAGTAAGTTCAAATCTACTCAAACTTTTTGCCATAGTAAAAACCCGTAATTCTTTAACGTGTCCAGGTAATTAATAAACTCGCTCTAAATAAGATCCAGGACGAGATGTGGGGATTTGAATCCTTCCCGATGAATGAAAGAATGCACATGAAATTTCTATGCTCGAAGTAGGTTAGGCTGGGCTGAGACATGCCCCTATTGGCCATGCCCAAGCCCACTTATAACCTACGAGAAGTATTTTCATATTGAAATCTTTAATAAATAAAGTTGAGCTTAACTGGTCCATTTCACATTTGGTCAGTCTTCATGGGCCAAGAGTCGTGCCCAACTATCTTATAAGAGATAAGCCGAGGCAGCTTCAGTAGTTGTTTTGTATAGGATGTGTATAACTATCTTGTATAATCCGTGATAGTAGTACAAAATTGTATTATATTATCATATGAGGGAAAATATTAATTTTATTATTTATTATAAATACATAAAGCACTAATTTAAATTGTATCTCTTACAATATAAATTGGTAATTAAAAAGATATCATTGAGCGAAAAAATCAAATTGTTCTTTCAAATTAGCTAATTAAGATTTGGAACGATTGAAAGTGGCAGCCCCTCCAGTTGACCGTTGCCCTTTCGTAAAATATGAGAAGTTTTCATGTTATGGCATGCATCTTAATGCTCCACAAACCAAAAATTTTCCTCCCTTGGAATTTCTCGATCACACTTCTCACTCGAGACATAATTACAAACACAATGTTTCCAAACAATCATTTGACAAGAAAAAAATTCAAATCAATTCTAGGAATCCTAACCACAGCTCTTATATTAGTTATTGTGAAATAACATCGAAATTAACGGATTTTCCAATAAAAGTCTAATATGAGAAGAAATAAAATTAGTAAAAATAAAATCAAGAAGTAACAGGGCAAACATTAGAGAATTTACATAGTTCAATCCAAATATATGTACATGCTTTACAGGAAGAGCTGGTCCCCAAGAAATCTATTGTAAATTCAAGGGTTAATACCACGAAAAACTCCAAACTTTGCCAACTGTGACACATTTACCTTGAACTTTTTTTTGTGACATCAAAAACCCGAAACTATATGTTTTGTGACACATCTACCCCATTTTTTTCTGTTTTCTTTTCTCTTTTTTTTTTTTCTATACTTAGCCGGCGAGCACCAGCGGAGAGGGCGGCGAGCCCTGGCCGACCTCGCCCGCGGCCAACAAGGCCCAAGCGAGGCCAGATATGGGTGGGGTGAGGTCGCCCAAGTCTAGCCGGTTATGAGATGGTCAGGAATGCTACAGATCTGGACGAGGAGCCTTAATATGTCGTCCTTGCCAACGAATGCTGCAGCGTGGAGCAGTGAACTGCCCATTACAGCCCGGAAATTGAAAAATGGCAGATGGATCAGTTTGCTTCGCAAGCCTTTCGATCTGAGAGATGAACTTTTTAACATTATCGCAAACGATGATTTTTTGAAGTTTTTGAGCAGATGCAAACGCGTCTGTTGGATCTTGTTGTCCATGTTTTTCCAGTCAGATCAACTGGCCTTTTTCTTTAGGTTTTACGCTTATTGATGAGTGTAATTTCCACAATACGAAGGTTATATGGAGCATGGACCACTTTGATATTTAGAACAAAATAGAAACATAGAATTTCACTTGTCAAAATTACAAGCATGGTAGTTTTTATGTACAAAAAAAAGAGGGTACTTTTTGGATCATGCAATTAAAATGCAACATGATTTCTTCTAAGCTTAGGCCATTTCCATTCCTCAAATGACTTTAGACGCTGTCGAGACTTACCCGAACCCAGGAGAGGGATAGGGGAATAGGTTTAGAGGTATTTGCTCTCGATTCATCAATCTCGAGCTCGGATACTCCCAAATCCATACGTCGCGTGACATTTAGGCGTCTTCACTTTATAAGCTTTTTAATAACCTAAAACAAATCTAGGAGTCGCACACTAGCCTATTTTGGTTAGCTAGAAACTGAGTGAAAGCATGAGAGAGATGCTTCACTTTCTACGCAACCAGAGATTTCTAGGGTAAAGGGGTTTGATTACATTAACTATCTAGTTAATGCCCTTTCGGTACCTAAAGTTGACCATCTTGTTAGCTAAAGTGTTCTTATGCAGTCTTATATTCAACTAAAGACTAGTCCACTAATTAAACATGTGTTATTAGATTCAAATCCTAACTGTGCTAGAAAGAAATTAACAATCAATGTAATAAAATGTGCAATCAAGTGTAATCGAAATAGAGTGCGCAATCAACAATCCTAATATTATCTCTAAAAGAAAAAAAAACAATCAAACACTTCCTAATGTAAAGCCTTAAGGGCTTATTCAATTGAGTTTTGAATTTTTTGGTATTTTGGAGTTTTTTTTTATTAATTTTCTATTTTTTTATTTTTTTTATTATTTGTATTATTTTTTGATTTTCTATTTATTTTCTATTTTTATTAATTTTCTATTACTTTCTAATTTTTATTAAATTTATGATTTTTTTATTGATTTTCTATTTTTTTCGAATCTGAAAAGGATTTCGGACCGGGTCGGGGAGACCCGATCCGATCGACTGACCCGGACCCTAATGGTCCGGGTTGGGTATTCGGATTGGGCCAAACCCATGGCCCAACTCGACTAAAAGGGGTCTAAATCAAATTTTAAATTTTGGCCCAAAACTAAAATAGGCCCAGGCGAATTTTCATGTAAAACAAAAGCCATATTAACCTCTAGCCCACAAAAACAATCAGCCCAAATCAACAAAGGCCAGCCCGGTCTACATGTGTGAAAGGCCTCCCCTTGCGCGGCCCAAATCCACGCGCACAAGACACCTCCCGGCCCCGCTTCTCTAAATAGTCATCTTCTTCCTCGCGACACACTTTTACGCCTGCGTCTCCTTCAACTACATGGCTGAGAGTCTCAACAAACCATTTCCACAACGGAGCATGATTCTATTTATTAAGCCACGCCCCCAAAACTCCCGCGCATGATTAAAAATCCAGAACAAGACTAACATCGACATTTAAACATTCGGATTCGGTTCAAGCATTTCATCGAACGCTTGAGGTGCCGTATCGATCGACAAGCTCTAATGTTAAATAGACCTGGATCCAAACCTACGGTTCGCTATACATGTTCAATCAAGACTTACAAATGGAATTAAACATCATAGAAAGCTCAAAAAGCAAACGAATCAACATCCTAAACTAAATCAATGAAATCACACCATCAAGACGTCAAAACACATGCTAAGTGGGAAGACAACCAACCGGTGAACGAGAAGTTTGACAGACGTGGATGAACTTTAATAGATCCACGGAATCCAGGAGGAATCACGCTGCACCTCCTCTTTCCTTTCACTGATCCAAACTTTTCTTCGGTATGAAACCGAGAGACAAAGACCAGGATTAGAAACAACAACCAAGAGCAAGAGCTTAAGAGAAGATTGAGAGTGAGGGAGATCGAGTTGCCGAGAGAGGACTGAGAGCGAGGGAACTCCGAGAGATAGATCCGAGCTAGAGAGAGTTGTTGAGAGTGAGCCGAGGGCCAGAGCGAGAGCTCCCGAGAGTGCCGAGAGCGAGCCAAAAGCCAAAGAGTCTTTCTTTGAGCTCCGCCTGAGAGATTTCCAGCGAGAGAAAGAGCTTCCCCGAGCTTCTTCGATTAATTCCCCAGCGAGAGAAACCGTGGGCTAGAGAGAGAGAGAGAGAGAGAGAGAGAGAGAGAGAGCCCCCTTCTTTTTTCGTTTTTTTTTTACAGAATGATCCTCCCCTCGGATCTTGTCTCTCTCTCCCCTTTTGTCTCTTCTGCCGAGCTTTTCCTTCCTCAAAACGTTCATACCTTCGCATGGGCTGAAGAAAAAAGTTTTGGAAAAGGCCGGGTCCCCTAAATCATGAGCTCTCGAAGAAGGATTCACATGATGGGCTCTTGGAGCGGGCCGAGTTCGCGGATGGCCCATGTGTCACGTGAAGCGAAGCCCAATTTAGTCAAGTTCGGTCATTGGGCTATTTTTTAAATTGTTTTATTTTTTAGACAAACTTCTAATTCCTAATTAACACTAATTTTCAGAAAATAGATCGGAAAATGGTTTATCAGACCGGTAAAAATTAAGAGTCAACAGACGCACCCTGAAATTTAAATGATTTCATATAATTCTCACTAATGGTAAGACTGATAGAATGGAGAAACATACACCTCTAATGTAGATTAATGATTATTATCCACCTCTCACATTTTGTTGTTTCCTCTTCCTTTGTGTTCAAATCAGATAAGTGTACATGTTGGTTACTTTTCTCCAAGAATCTTATAAGATTCGAATATTTTTGACAAAATGTTAATGATTGGGATTTTAACTTGAAAAGATGTTAATAAAATTCATTTATTCACAACTTCTCTCTTAACTTCAATCTCTGATAACTCTTTGTAATATAAATATATTATGTTCAAGTTTTTCTTAGGGGAATTCTTTGGTTAAAATTGTCTTTTTCATCATAATTCATATTTAAGACATGTTAATCAACAAAAAACCGACAAAATCCACATTCATTAGAAAAAAATCTTTTAAGTAAATAAACTTGAGCTGACCCAAGATTTAAGAATGGGAACGGAGCTGTTGAAGCCGTTCTCCGAGCCTGGCGTGATCGGGAAAGGAGTTCCGTACAGCATTTCAATCTGAGAAAACAACCTCCTTGCTCAAGGCGGCGCGGGATGGTGGTTGCAGAGAAAATGCTTATCTATATATATTGAAGAAGAGGGCAGTGGAGTGTAGTATATTCGAACCGTTATAAAACGTACGGTACGTATGTAATGAATATTCATTATTACGGCAGTTTCATTTCCGTATTCCTATAAATAGGAGTTCGGTTATGGTTATTGGAACGATACCAAAGATAAAAGTGATAATAATCAGAAAGAGAGTTTCTCTACTACCTTCAATGTTTATCTATTTTTCTCTACTCCGTCTTACTCTATTCTCTCGATTTTATTCTTTGAAGCAACATTTTTATCGCACGTTATCAGCACGATAGATCTCCAAATTGAGTAAGTGGATTTTACGATGTAAGTGTTTCATTTATTTCACGCTTCATCTCATTTTATCGATTTTTTACATTTCATTAGCCTAAAGCTAAAAATTTCGAATCTGAAAGTATTCTTCTGCTCCTGAAGTAGCAGAGAATATATCAAATATGGCATATATTGAAAAGCCAAAATTTTATATCCTCGAAGTGAATGGAAATAATTATTTGTCATGGTGCCTTGACATGGAAATGCACCTCTAAGGGCAAGGTCTTGCACATACAATTGCAGATGACGGAACGTCAAATGCAAAAGATAAGGCAAATGCACTGATTTTTACCTATCGTCATTTGCATGAGAGCCTGAAGTCTTAATATTTATCAGTGCGAGACCCTCAGACCCTGTGGAAGAGGTTAAAGGATAGGTATGATCATACTAAAACGGTTATCCTACCTCAAGCACAATTTGACTGGCAGAATCTCAGGCTGCAAGATTTTAAATCTGTGTCTAAGTATAATTCCGTTTTATTTGACATAGTTTCTCGGCTTGAGTTATGCGGCATTAAACTCACCGATGCGGAATTATTAGAGAAAACTTTCTCTACCTTTCATGCCTCAAATATTGTATTGCAACAGCTATACAGGCAGCGTCAATTTGCCACATACTTTGAGTTGATTTCTGTGCTTCTTACTGCTGAGCAAACTAATGAATTGCTCCTGAAAAATCATGATCTTAGACCTGCTGGCTCAAAAGCATTGCCTGAAGCACATACTAACTTTGAGAATAATAAGAGTCATAAGTGCAGACAAGAGCACAATCCTCAAAGGGATGGCAGAAAATTTAATGGCCCTAAGAAATTTAACTTTGTGTTAAATAAAGGCAGAGGAAAGAAGTCAATAAAGGAGGTTAATGAAAGTGCTTGCCACCGTTGTGGCATGACTAGGCATTCGTCACGTACTTGTCGTACACCAAAGCACTTCGTTGACCTATAATAGGCATCTTTAAAGGGTATTGGCATGCGTCGTGAATCTCACGCCATTGCAATCAACCCTAGTACCAAAACCGCTGCTGAGGCCAATAACATCTTTGCCGGTAGGACATCTCTTACTCCTGAAGGAGCAAATGCATCTCTTGCTCCTGAAGCATCAAATGCATCATTTGATGTCTCTGATTTCCTTGAGGATTTTTAATTGGCTTGATTTCGAAATTCATGATTTTCTTTATATTTGTTCTATTATTTATTACATTTTATATGTTTATGCTTATGAGTTTTTTAATATTTTGAACTTTTTATACCTAACTGTAACTTTATTGATACTAGACACCTGAAGTTGTCAATATAAATGCAAATGGCATATACCGAGAATACGGAAGATGTTTGTCTGCTTGACAGTGCATTAACCCATTCCATATTTTATAAAAAAACATTTTTTCTCGAGTATGATATTGCGTAAGGCATGTGTCCATACAATATCTGGTCCCATATCAATTATTGATGGTTCGGGGAATACCATAATTGTTTTGCCAAATGGCACCATCTTTCATATTGAGGATACGTTTTTAAGCAGCACATCAAAAAGGAATTTGCTTAGTTTCAAAGATATACGCCGTAATGGGTACTATATTGAGACTATCTATGAGCAAAACAAAGAATATATTGGCATTACCTCTTATAAGATGGGTCTGAATGCCATCCATGAGAAATTATAAGCTTCTCCTATGGGTTTGTATTCTGTTAAGATTAATGCCATTGAAACCTACGCAACCATATCATGGAGATTGGTAAACCCTAATCAATTTGGGTTGTGGCATGACCGTCTTGGTCACCCTGGTGCTACAATGATGCGTAGAATAATTCATAATACAAAAGGGCACCTTTTAAAGGATATAAAGATATTTGTTCACAAGAAAAGCTCATAATAAAACATTCAATTACAAAGGTTAATCATGAATCCCCTATATTTCTGCAAAGAATTCAGGGTGATATTTGTGGTACTTGTGGATGCATCCTGTAGATGGTCCCATGTTTGCCTATTATCAGCCTGCAATGTTGCTTTTGCACGATTACTTGCGCAGATTATAAAGCTCCGGGCACAATTCCCTGATTATCCAATTAAAAGCATAAGGATGAATAATACTGGTGAATTTACATCAATGAGTTTTGATGTGTATTGTGCTTCACTCGAAATCAAGGTTGAGCATCCAGTTGCATATGTCCATACTCAATGGATTGGCAGAATCGTTGATCAAACGTATTCAAATCATTGCCAGAACTTTATTATTGAGAACAAATCTCAAAGATACAGCATGTGGTCATGCAGTTTTGCATGCGGCGGCCTTAATAAGATTGCGTCCCACTGCTAGTACATTACAATCTCACATTCAAATGGTTCTTGGTTATGAACCAGATATTTCACACTTACGCACATTCGGGCGTGCAGTTCAGGTGCCTGTAGCACCACCGAAAAGAACAAAAATGGGTCCCCAAAGCTATTTGGGCATTTATGTTGGGTTTAATTCACCATCCATCATTAGGTTCTTGGAACCAATTACTGGTAATCTTTTTACTACAAGATTTACAGATTGTCATTTTGATGAGACTGAGTTTCCATCAATTGGGACACCTACAACTTCAATAGTTGCTAAGCAGACACCATTCAAGTTTTTTTTCTATGGGATGAGAAAAATTTATCTCAATTAGATCCAACAACTTCTGAGTGTGAAAACGAGGTACAACGTATAATCCATTTACAAGCTATGGCCAATAGACTTCCTGACGCATTTAATGATGCTATTAAGGTAACGAAGTCTCATATTCCAACTGTTAATGCTCCAGCTCGAATAGTTGTTCTTGAAGGACATGCTAAAATGGATCAGAATCCCCTGCGCCTGAAGCATGGTAGACCGATAGGATCAAAAGATATCGTTCCTCGTAAGAGAAAGGGAAAGAATCATGAATCAGCTCCAGAAAAGTATGCTCCTGAAGAGCTTATTACCCCTGAAGAGACACAAACCCATGAAAAGATCAACCCCGGGAATATTGAGAATTCCATTATATATTATCATGAGATTTGAGATTGAAAAGAAATCATCGTTGATGATATTTTTGCATTCTCAGTTGCTTATCAAATTATGAATGATGATTATAAGCCACAATCCATTATTGAATGCCGTCAAATGCAGGATTGGCCTAAGTGGGAGGAAGCAATCAATGTTGAATTAGCTTCCCTAATCCCTAGCTAAATGAGAGGTTTTTAGACTTATAACTCGTATCTCCGACAATGTAAAGCCTGTTGGATATAAGTGGGTATTTGTCCGAAAACGAAATAAGAAAAACAAGATTGTCAGGTATAAAGCCCGACTCGTTGCTCAAGGATTATCCCAGAGACGTGGGATTGATAATGATGAAACATATTCACCTGTGATGAATATGATTACATTTCGTTTTCTAATTGGCTTGGCCGTCTCTAAAATGTTGGAAATGCGTCTTATGGACGTTGTGACAGCATATCTATATGGCTCATTGGACTCTGATATCTATATGAAAATTCCCGAGGGATTCAAAATGCCTGAAGCAGACACTCCCCGCAATTTGTTCTCAGTAAAATTGCAACTCGCATGTGGTATCAACGCCTAAGTGAGTACCTGATTAAGGAACGGTATATAAATGATCATATATGCCCATACGTACTTATTAAGAAATCAGAAATCGGATTTGCTGCAGCAGCAGTTTATGTCGACGATATAAATTTAATTGGAACTCTAGAAGAGTTAACCAAAACTGCTGACTATTTACAAAAAGAGTTTGAAGTTAAAAATTTGGGTATAACCAAACTCTTTCTTGGTCTAGAGCTTGAACATAAATCAAGTGGAATAATTGTCCATCAATCAGCGTATATCGAAAGATTAATAAAATGCTTCAATATGGACAAGGCTTACCCATTGAGTACCCCTATGGTCGTACGGTCTAGATCCTATAAAGGATCCGTTTCGTCCTAAAGAATTTGATGAAGAGATATTTGGTCTTAAAGTACCATATCTTAATGCAATTGGGGCGTTAATGTACTTGGCACAATGTACGAGACTTAATATTGCTTTTGCGGTAAATTTATTGGCTCGTTTTAGTTCTGCACCAACTCGGAGACAATGGAACGGAATTAAATATATTTTCCGTTATCTCTAAGGGATCATAGATTGTGGTTTATATTACTCAAAGAATTCAACTACCTTTGGTTTAGTTGGATATGCTGATGTTGGGTGTAAATCCGATCCACATAAAACTCGCTCTCAAACCGGTTATTTATTTTGTTATAATGGCATCGCCATTTTTTAGCGTTCTACGAAGCAACCACTCGTATGGCTTTATATGAAGTTGGAAGAGAGTGTATTTGGTTAAGATCCGTTATAACGCATATCCACAACTCATGTGGTTTGCAACCAGTTATGAATTCTTCTACTATAATTTATGAAGATAATGCCGCTTGTATTGCACAAGTGAGGGGAGGATATATCAAAGGTGATAGGACCAAGCATATATCGCCAAAATTTTTCTATACCCATGAACTTCAAGAAAGTCAAATTCGATCCATAAATAATCTTGCGAATCTTTTTACCAAATCATTGCCAAAGTCAATTTTTGATAAATTAGTATATGGAATTAGTATGCGGCGAGCTTATAAGATGCAAGATTGATTAGCTCCAGAAGTAGCTATATGGTTTGATTCAGGGGGAGATATGATGATCTATGTGTTGCACTATTTTTCCCTTTTGTCCGGTTTTTATCCCACTGGGTTTTTCCGGCTTAAGGTTTTTAACGAAGCAATTAATGCACCCATAAAAGGGGGAGATCATGACATTAGTGCTCTGTACTCTTTTTCCCTTTCGTCCGGTTTTTATCCCATTGGGTTTTTCCGGCTTAAGGTTTTTAATGTGGTAGTATCATGCACAATCCCAATATAATGAATTCAAGGGGGAGTGTTATAAAATGTACGGTACGTACGTAATGAATATTCATTAATACCATCAGTTACATTATTAATGGCAGACGTTACGATATTAATGTCAGCCCTTACATTGTTAATGACGGACATTACGATATTAATGTCGGACGTTACGTAATTTATTACGGCAGTTTCATTTCCATATTCCTATAAAATAGGAGTTCGGTTATGGTTATTGGAACAATAACAAAGATAAGAGTGATAATAATCAGAAAGAGAGTTTCTCTACTCCGTCTTTCTCTATTCTCTCAATTTTATTCTTTGAAGCAACATTTTTACAACACGGACAACAATGTAATGATATCTTGTTAAGATGTTAGAAGTGAGCTCGTCTTCTTTAGATCGCCTCGGTCCTTATTTCGTTTAAAGAGATACAAAAGCTTTTACGAGATTTATGAGTAGAGCAAATTTCATCATAACCTTATACGTTTTTAAGGATTTCATGTTCAGGAAGTCCAAGCTCCAATGTCCGAATTCAGAAAACTGAGTTTAACCGAATTAAACCGGACCGTGCTATTGTGCTATGACTTACTTCTAACATACCAATAGCACGTGGCAGTTTAAGTAATAATTCCTCTATTTTATGACTTATGATTGTACATAAAGTGTGGTTGACTGGGGTTTGATTGCTAGGAATGAAAATGCGAGGACCAAACTCGGGCAAGTCATTCATAACCAATAAAAGAATTGAAAATTATGCAAATCTCTTTTAATCAACTTGAAGAGAGGAGTTTTGCGGCTTGCAAATAGAAAAATCTACAAGTTGAGATTGAGTGTATCGTTAGGGTTTACCGAGAAAGTTTTTGAACTAAGTAGTTTTGGACATCTTTTTGAACCCATTTGTTTAATCCAAGTAAATGATACCGAATCAAACGGTGCACTTGTTATGCCACTTAAATTCGTCTAGCAATGGCTGTGTTGAATACCCTTTCACGTTCACACCAATCCTATATGCCAGAGGACCGATAACTAGTCTCAAGTGAATAAGAGATTTTGCGCATGGTTGGTCCAAAAGTTCTATTGTTCTTTGCCTAATGAAGCAAAAAAAAAATTTCAATGCTGATAAATTTCACTTAGAGCTGGTAATTTTTAATAAGTCATTGGTGCGAACAAAGTGAGCGCCGGCCTTTTTTGAAGTACCTTCTTGGTTATTTACATAGGCCTTTATGAAATTACCTTTTCTTTTGGTAGTTAACAAATTAGCAATGTTTTATATTAACTTACCAACTTTTTTTCCCAACTTGTTAACATTTTAAGACTTTGAATTTGCTAATACTTGTACGAAACTACCAAGCTAAAAAGAGCAATCTTCCGACTTTTATGTAATTACCATATGTAGTTAATAAATAACTGGCTTTTCTATATAAAAAAAAATTCCGATTTTTTCTACTGGGTTACCCACTTTCAACCTAAAGGCCAATGATTTCAATTTATTACAATAGAAGGACAGTTCCGTGGCAGGCTTTTATCTCATCATTCGCACCATATCGCATTCTATCCCTCATTGGAGTACATAAAATGTTTATCGACATCTAATATTTGACAGCTATTTTTTTTTTCCTTTTTTTCCTCGTTCTACCACAAGATGAGAATCCTCTGTGATTCATGTCTAGTCTCCGTGAATAAGCTCGGGACCAAAACTCTTCCAAAGTCGAGGAAAACCTGAGTATTCGTCACCATTGAGCCTACCGACAACAGCACTCGTCCCTAACATAACTGGAAGAAGGATGGGCATGAAATTCATCAAAACTCTTCACTTGCTCCTTTTAGGAAACAATCTATAGACTTCATCTGATATTTCGCACAGCGATAATACTCGATGGTGGAAATCCAACGCAAAAGCAACAAATCCCAACGCGGCCATTACGATGTGAAATTTCCCAGTCGACTAGGAACTTACTTAAGCTCGAAGACAACGGAAAGATGACTAGGATAGGCCACATTAGTGCATCATCATCACACTCGACAAGATGAATACACAAAACACACCTCCCTTAAATTTACATTACATATCCTTTTCTTATATTCATTCTACATGTTGTTTATCAAACAGAGTCCATGAGTGAGAGTTAAAATCAAGAAAACGAACTCATGAAAAAAAAGAAAAAAAAATGCAAACAATTCTACCCAACTTGCACTTAGCCGATGATAGGAATATTTACAGCAGCCCATTCTACTGATGCTCAAACTCAACACCCTCATGGAGATAACAAGCAATCTAATCCTAACTAACAAGCCTCCCCATCCACACTTTTGCATCATGGAAAGGATTCTCTTCGATCCGGGCATGTTACTAAAATAGTAACATCTTTCGTCATCGCGAGATTAAAATAGTAATCTAACCAACTAGTACTTTGATTTTTTGGATGAAAGCCTCTTTGACGTACATATATAGCACCATGATCAACCGTAGTAAAATAATAATGGATATGCTCCAATTATACATCGAATTATAATTGGTTAAGGTAGTTATTGCTTAGATTTACATCAGCAGTCAGGTATTTGGTAGTGACATTACTAAATTATATAATAATTATAGTAGTTCTTTTTATATTATGGACTCGATATTTTTATCCTATCGATTATTTAAATTTTGGTATGATTTTATAGTGCATTCAGTATTTTTCCGTTTATAAATATATTTTCTCCTCAGCAATTTGTCATTTCTTCTTCTCTGTATTCTTAGGTAAGTTGTTTTGTTTATTTTGTTAAATAGAAGTTAGGTCTTGTAAAGATTTAGCAATGGACTCTTATGGGGTTGACACATGCACATCAACAATCTTAAGGACCCGATGGCACCACATGGCCTCAAGTTGGCGATCGAGGACTACCCCTTTGCTAACGACAGCCTCCTCTTGTGGGACACCATCAAGGAGTGGGTCAGTGACTACGTGAACCACTACTACCCCGATGCTGGCTGCATCGCGACAGACGATGAGCACTAGTCTTGGTGGATGAGATCCGGACCGTTGGCCACGGCGACAAGAAAGACTCCCCCGGGTGGCTTGACCTTAAGACCCCATTCGACCTCATCCACATTATCACCATGGTCTAGGTCACCTTCGACCACCACGCTGCAGTCAACTTCGGCCAGTACACCTACGCTGGCTACTTCACGAGCTGTCCCACTATTGCCAGACCGAGATGCCTGTTGAGGATCCGAAAGAAAAAGAGCTCACACTCTTCTTGGACAAGCCCGAGGGCACGCTGTTGAGGTGCTTCCCCTCACAGATACAGGCGACGAAGGTGATGGCAATCCCTGATGTAGGTGATGGCAATCCCTGATGTGTCGTTAAACCACTCGTCGGATGTGGAGTACCTAGGATAAGTACCGGAATCGGCGTAGAAGGAGGAGCTAGCAATAAAGGCGGCGTTCGAGATGTTCAACGGCAGGCTAAAGGAGCCTGAAGGCATCATTGATACGAGGAACACCGACCCAAGATTTAAGAATCGGAACGGAGCTGGGGTCGTGCTGTATGAGCTGTTAAAGCCATTCTCCGAGCCTGACATGACCGAGAAGGGAGTTCCGTACAACATTTCCATATGAGAAAACGACCTCCTTGTTTAGTCGGCGCGCGATGGTGGTTGCATAGAAAATGCTTACTTATATATATTATAGAAGAGGGCAGTGGAGTGTAGTATATTCGGACGACAATGTAATGATATCCTAATTTGGGAACATGTTAGAAGTGAGTTCGTCTTCTTTAGATCGCCTCAGTCCTTATTTCGTTTAAAGAGGTACAAAAGTTTTTACGAGATATACGAGTAGAGCAAATTTCATCTGAACCTTAAAAGTTTTAAGGATTTCATGTTCACGAAGTCCAAGCTCCAATGTCTGAATTTAGAAAACTGAGTTTGACCGAGTTGAAACCGGACTATGCTATTGTGTTATGACTTACTTCTCGTTTACCAATTGCACGTGGCAGGTTAAGTATCAATTCCTCTGTCTATGACTTATGATTGTACGTACAGTGTGGTTGGCTGGGGTTTGATTGATAGGAATGAAAAGGCAAGGACCAAAGCTCGGGCAAGTCATTCATAACCAATAAAAGAAATGAAAATTATACAACTCTCTTTTAATCAACTTGAAGAGAGGAGTTTTGCGGCTTGCAAATAGAAAAATCTACAAGTTGAAATTGAGTGTATCTTTAGTGTTTATCGAGAAAGCTATGAACTAAGTAGTTTTGGACATCTTTTTGAACCCATTCGTTTAATCCAGGTAATTGATACCAAATCAAACGGTGCACTTGTTGTGCCACTTAAAATTTGTCTAGCAAATACCCTTTCACCATTCCTATATGCTAGAGGATCGATAACTAGTCTCAAGTGCATAAGAGATTTTGTGCATGGTTGGGCCAAAAGTTCTATTGTTTTTTTTTTGGTAAATCCAAAAGTTCTATTGTTCTTTGCCTAATGAAACAAAAAAAAATTTCAATGCTGATAAATTTCACTTAGAGCTGGTAATTTTTAATAAGTCATTGGTGTGAACAAAGTGAGCACCGTCCTTTTTCGAAGTAACTTCTTGGTTATTTACAAATGCCTTTATGAAATTACTATCTTTTGTAGTTAACAAATCAACAATGTTTTATATTAACTTGCCAACTTTTTTAGCCCAACTTGTTAAGATTTTAAGACTTTGAATTTGCTAATACTTGTACGAAACTACCAACCTAAAAAGAGCAATCTACCAACTTTTATCGAGTTGCGGTATGTAGTTATAAATGACTGTGTTACCCACTTTCATTTGTATTCATCAACAATCCCTTACATTGACTAACCTTCTTATAAATATCTAACAAAAATTGACATAATTGCTAATATTTCTCCCCTTAAATTACTACTTAATATTGGTTAATACCAGCTCTAATTGGAGTTCATTACCTATAGATTATATATATTTTTCAAATTTTCAATATCTCTTGTTGTTTACGATCTATAATTTTCATTTTCTTAACAATGAGTAAAAAGAACGACCTTTTTTTTAAGAAATTGCCAACGGCTATATCTCTGCAATTACCTTAAAATATAGTTAATCCACTTTTCCAAAAATTTTCCCCTAATAGCGACGACGATAACTTCCAGCCACTTATACTCTTTGTCTTGACAAAGTCGAAAATGAACATTATCGATATCTTCTAGTATGATTGCATACTACTTAATTTGCTTGGTTCTTGTATGAACATACTAATTCTGTGAATTTTTTATTATTAAATCATTGTCTGACTTTTCTAAAAAAATGATAACAAACTTAAGCAATGTCCAATCCTCTCTTGTTTTATATCTCAGGAATTTCTGGGAAACTTATGATATGGTTCAAATCAAAGTTCTTGTTTCCTAGGCAAGTTCACTTTAAGCACTACATATAGTTTCATATTAATGTTAATGAGAGCGATATTTTCCTGAATTGCTATCGGCATCAGCCGGCTATCAATTTTAGATGATTGTTTCTAGCAAGAGCTACCAAACATTTGTGGCCAACTGTTCTGATTCAAATACCATTGATCTAAAAGCTTTGGGGTTTATGGTAACGGAGCAACTTTAACTTCATACATAACTTTACAGCAGGCCATAACTTTGAATTGTTACCTCCTCAGAAGTTTAGGCAAGAAGAAGTTTTGGTATTCCCCTAGCAATTTCTGTGCAACTTCTTGTTGAAGTTAGTGTTGTCACGCAAGCGTAAGAAGATCGAGTGACTCATTGCTGAGATGCTGGACACGCCCATTGGTGCTGAGAAAGTGGAAATTAGTCTCATCTGCTATAGTAGACCAGCAACTGTGGGCATACACTTAAAATTTTCATTGTGCTCTTCTTTGGTTCTTCCTTGGTTTCATGCAAATAGAAACATCATTTAGTGACGCCAACAAGGAGATTTTATACGTCTAACTTCGAGCAAATTTATGGGCTTCTAGTCTCTAATAAAGTAGATTTCTTGCCATTCCCAGCTAAGTGAGAAATAAACAAATCGATGAATCGAGCTAAATGAAGAAGACGAAGAAGACGAATCGAGGAAGACGAAGATGATTATGAAATTCCTCTGTATATTGAGAGATAATTTTGTGTTTCATCTGAAAGCCTTACATTGATCTCAGCTCTTTCTCTCTATATAAGCTTCACAGAGCTCATTGTGTAGAAAGACAACTCTAACAAACTAACAGAAACTGAGTTCATTACAAAAATAGAAAGTCAACGAAAGTCAACTAGGGTTCCAAATAATGGCCTTACAAATCAAATTAATTATCTCAACTAAACTCAAATTAATTTCAATTGCACTCTTCTGACTTCATTATTCGTTGATTCATTGGACAAGCATCACTTCTTTCATTCAATTGATGACTCAGTTGTTGAGACGATCCTTCCCCTATTTTTGAGTTCTTCTATGTTGAACAAGCTTGAGGTTCTCTCTTAACAGCCCCCCTCAAACTGGGTGGCGGAGGAATTCCGAGACTCAGTTTGATACGAAGAACATTGTGATGAAGACGAATAAGTGGTTGGGTAAAAATATCAGCAACTTGTGAATAGCTTGGAACAAATTGAAGGCGCAGAACTCCTAAGGATACTTTGTCTCGGACAAAGTGGAAATCAATTTCCACATGCTTCGTGCGGGCATGCCAGATAGGATTAGATGTCAAGGCAATGGCAGACTAATTATCACAGATTAAAGGCAGTCCATGTCAACTTAGCTGTAGTGGAAGCTAAGGCTCAATACTCAGCCTCAAGAGATGAACGTGAGACTGTATCTTGTCGCTTAACTGACCAAGAGATTAAATTTGAGCCAAGATAAGTGTAATAGCCAGTGGTAGAACGACGTGTTGAGATGCAACCTCCCCAATCAGCATCAGAAAAACCATATAGATGTAAGGAACTAGTAGAATGAATGAAAATTCCAAAATGTATAGTGCCTTTGATATACAATAAGACCTTCTTTAGTTTATAGAAATCAGCTACTGTGGGACTTAGCAAGTGCTAACAAAGAGTATTAGTAGCAAATGCAATGTCAGGCCTTGTGTTTGTCAAATACTGCAAACCTCCAACCAGGCTATGATATTCAAAAGGATTAGGCCATAGAGTATAATCGGCTGAAGTAGGTGGTGATTTGAGAGACATTGGTGTGGACATGGGCTTGCAATCTTTCATTTGAGCACAATCTAGAAGATCTAGAACATACTTTGTTTGACAAAGAAACAACTTGTCATTAGTATGCTTAGCTTCAATTCCAAGAAAATAGTGTAAAGTCCTTAAGTCCTTCATATGAAATTGAGAACTCAGAGAGTTGATCAGTTGAGTAAGAAGCTCTGTGGAACTACCAGTCAAGATAATTCAACATATAGCAATAAGAGCACAATTTGTGACTTAGTGTGTAAAATAAGGAGGGAAGGATCATTATTGCTGTAAGAGAAACCAAGCTCCAGGAAATAATTATTTACTCAAAAAAAAGCTCCAGCAAATAATTGCTAAAATGTTCAAACCATGCTCTGGAAGCCTATTTCAGTCCATAGAGAGATCTCTTAAGTAGACAAACTTGTGTTGAATCAGCAATGAACCCTGGAGGCTACTCCATGTAGATGGTTTCATTCAACAAGCCATGTAAAAAGGCATTTTTGACATCTAATTGATGTAAGTCCCAATGATGCATCATAGCAAGAGATGTAACGATGCGAATAGTTGCCTGCTTTATGACTAGGCTAAAGGTTTCATGAAAGTCAATGCCCTCAGCTTGATGAAATCCCTTGGCAACCAAACGAGCCTTTAACTTGTCTAAAATGCCATCTGCAGCCAATTTGGTCTTAAAAATCCACTTACAACCAATAATATTCATGTGAGCTTCTCGAGGAACTAAAACCCAAGTTTGATTATCATGTAAAGCACTCATTTCATCTTACATAGCTTTATACCAGCTTTCATGTTTAAGAGCTGACTTGACTGATTTGGGTTCATGTGGAACTAGATACTCAGCTAGACAAGCATACTTAGGATTAGGTTTATGAATGCTAGATTGAAGTCAAGTATGCATGTGGTGCACATTATTGAGAATAGATGTAAAAGGATTAGAAGCAAGGGAAGATGAAGAAGGAAAGTGTGTAGATTGATCTGGAGGAGCTAATGATTGAGTCTGAGAAGTAGGATAAGTGGAGACTAATGGTAAAGCATTAGTAGAAGGTGAGATATGAGGATACTTACTGGAATCATATGGGAAGCTAGAATGATCATACTGAGAAGATCTTAGAGTAGGAGATTCAGCATGTAATTGTGTTGTAGTTGAGTGATTATGAGAGTTCTCGTAGAATTGAATTTCTGCAAGCCATTTCTTAGAGAGCTCAGTAGGAGAAGGAAAGACACCACTGAGTTTTTGAGCAAAGGGAAAGAAAGACTCATCAAAGACCACATGTCAACTTATATAAACTTGACCATTAGTTGGAAGTAGGCACTTATATCCCTTATGCTTATCATTGTATCCAAGGAAGATGCAAGTCACGGATAGAGGGTGAAATTTATGTTTCATATAAGGTCTGAGACATGGAAAACTTGCACAACCAAAGACCCTAAGGGAAGCATAACTTGGATGAACACTGTAAAGCTGTGATGAGGATTATCTAGCTGAATGATTGGTGCTGGCAAATAGTTGATGAGATGACTGGCAGTCAAAAAAGCATCAAGCCAATATGTCAAAGGAACTTTACTGTGAAACAACATTGACAAACCCATCTCAGTAATGTGCCTATGTTTCCTCTCAACTACCCCATTTTGTTCAGGAGTGTATGGACATGACATTTGATGTTTAATGCCATAGTTTTGAAAATGTTGATGAAGTTTTACACCAATGAACTCACCTCCTCCATCACTCTGAAGAACTTTAATTTGATGACTAAGTTGATTTTCAACCAACTTTTGAAACCAGAGAAATATTTGAAAAAAATTCTAACTTGTGTTTCATAGGATAAACCCAATTGTAACGAGAGAAGTCATCAACAAACACCATATAATATCTGAAATGTTGAAAAGAAGTCACAGGAGCAGGAGCCCAAATATCACAGTGTACCCTTTCTAAAGGTAAAGTAGCTCTAGTGTCTAAGTTAGGAAAGACCAGTTTAGAGCTTTTAACAACTTGACAACTTCTACAAATTGTCTGAACATCCTTAGTCCAATGAATAAGCCCTCAAAAAATTTAGAATCTGAGAGCCTGCATGACCAAGGCTTTGATGCCATACTTCTTGAGGCACCCTAGTTGTTTTTTGAGTGAACAAGGCTTCAATTATTGGTGGATTGACCTTGTATAGGCCCTGAGTCTTCCTTCCAAGCATTGAAACTGAATTCGTCCGATTGTCCTTGACATACACACCATAATTGTCAAATATAAAAGTGCAAGGATAATTTTCAGTAAGTCTAGAGACAGACAAAAGATTCTTCTTTAGAGTAGGAACTATGAGAACATCATTTAAAGGCAGAGAGATATGCTCAGTGGTGAGATGTGTATTACCAATGGAAGTAATAGAAAGACATGACTCATCTCTTATCATTACACTATCTTGACCTCTGCAATGAGTAGAGGATGAAATGGTACCAGGATGAGCTGACATATGGGCAGTGGCTCCTGTATCAGGATACCAGTCACTGCCCTGAGAATTTTCAATATGCATCGCAGCCAGGGCTGTAGGTATCTCCTCAATTTGATATGAGTTATCAAACCTATACCGGCATCTCAAAGTAGCATGGCCAGGTTTCTTACATATCTAGCAAGTGATTCTTTCATTGTTCAAGACCGATGTGTCCTGAGTGTGTTTATTGTCTGATGGAGGATAAGACTTGGTGTCTTGGTACTTTGGTGCTGAACTAGCATAAAGTCGAAAACCCTATCCCATGCCAGAATGTTGTGGAACTACTACCTCTTGATTTCTATATCCTTGATTCCTTCCTTAGAAACCATAGCCTCTACCTCTATTGAATCCACAGCCTCTATTATAGCCTTTACCACATCTACATTCAAAAACTCTACCATTACTTCTATTTACAAAGGCACGAGTTAATGAATTAAACACAGGCTGAGACTCAGATTTATAGTCACTTTCTTGAGCTCTTTGTCCATAGAAGGCCATAGTTGAGTTAAATCGATTTGTTGTATAGTTATGCAGCCTTGCCGCAAACCTTTCAAGATGTGAAATGACCTCATCATAATCCGACTGAGGTTTGAAACAATAGATTATAGTTCTAAAATTCTCATAGTCAGAACTCAGCCCTTCTAACACTCCAAAAACCATTGTTATTTCGTCTACAAGTTTGCCAATGGCACTAAGTTGATCGCAAATCAACTTCAATTCACGCAAGTATTCTGACAAAGATCGATCACGTTTATGGCACGATTGCAATCTACCTCTCAACTCAAATTCTCTTGCTATTGATTTTTGACTAAATGGTTGCACAGAGTCTGCCATACCTCTTGTGAGGTCCCACGGCCAATGACTAGCCCTAAGATGCTCTCAAAAACAGATCCACTAATCCACGATTAGATCAGTTGATCTATTTTGATCCAGTCGATGTAATCAGCATTTGGCAATTCCACTTCTCTTCCTTCGATTTCTTCAAGTATCATTTGCGAAGAAGGAGAAATCTCACCATGATGAACCCAATCGGCTCTTGACTTCACAAAAATCCATAGAACTGTGCTTGCCACAGAAGGTAGTTATCTTCCACAAGCTTTGTCATAACGAAATTTCATATGTTCACATTTACAGGAAAATGATACTTTGATTTCGTGCTACCATATCTTTGTGTTGAAGGCTTTCAGAGTGGCTCTAATACCATGAACGAATCGATAAATCGAGCTAAATGAAGAAGATGAAGAAGACGACTCGAGAAAGATGAAGACGATTTTGAAATTCCTCTGTATATTGAGAGAGAATTTTGTGTTTCATTTGAAAGCCTTACATTGATCTTAGCTCTTTCTCTCTATATAAGCTTCGCAGATTGTGTAGAAAGACAACTCTAACAAACTAATAGATTTGTACAATATATGTGACGAGTTTGCTCAAAAAAGATTTGTTCAGTCTTACAATTTGAGCCGTACGGTTGTGCTTATTTCCAATTGGTCCTTGAATTTTGTTCTTCTTTCAGAAAGCTCCCCAGCTGTGAATTTCGAATATACCCTTGTTTAGTACCACTCTCGAAAAGCCGGCTCTTCTGTTGACTAGGCTTCCATGCTTCTTCTTGCCCTTCTTCTCATAAAGGGATGCTCCTTTCGGTAATAGAAGAAAGCTTCTAGTTGCCACAAATTACTTTCTTTTGTTAAATCAATCAATAAACAAAAAATAAGTTGCGGGTTTGACTGAATCCTTTAAGTCGATGCTAAGGAAGGTCATCAAAAAAGTGTAATTCAAGTGTTGCATTTAAAGTGTTGATAATGGTCAGGATTGGCTAACATCCACGTTAGCCGATCCAGACGCTTAGCCGATCCAGACGCGAGAGTGCATGGCCATCATTACTACTGAGCTTCCCTATTCCAACGAGACGCTTTTTGTTCCCTTCTATATAAAGGGACCAAATCAAGGCAAAGGACAACCTCATACGTTCCCCAACTTCATCGTACCTCTCCATCTTCAGTACAGTAACAATGGATCATCTTCCAAAGTTTGTAACATTTGTCTTCCTTTCTCTCTTGATTGCTCCTTCCATTTCTGGCTTCTCGATAGGTGATGCGAAATCTTGGTGTAGCAAAATGCCTTACCCACAGCCATGCGAATACTTCATGACCCGCAACCCTAAGAATATCCCCATCAAGCAAAAATCCAATTTCCTCGAGGCCTCGATCCAACTCACACTCGAGCGAACCTTGCGGGCTCATAGCAACACGTACTCGCTCGGCTCCAAGTGTCGTAATGAGCACAAGAACGCGGCGTATGAGTGTAGTATATTCGGATGACAATGTTATGATATCCTAATTAGTGAACATGTTAGAGGGGAGCTCGTCTTTTTTGGATCGCCTCGATCCTCATTTTGTTTAAAGAGGCACAAAAGCTTTTACAAGATTTAAGAGCAAAGCAAATTTCGTCTGAACCTTACAAGTTTTAAGGATTTCATGTTCAGGAAGTCCAAGCTCCAATGTTCGTATTCATAAAACTGAGTTTCACCGAATTGAAACCGGACCGTGCTATTATGCTATGACTTACTTCTCACATACCAATTGCACGTGGCAGGTTAAGTATCAATTCCTTTGTTTTTGACTTATGATTGTACATAAAGTGTGCTATTGTGCTGTGACTTATGCCCGGTATGATTAATCTAGGAATCAAATAACCTCAAAGCTTGAGCAAGGAACCCCATCTCAATAAGTCCATCTTATCTCAGCAACAAGTTAGTCCCTCAACCGCTATAAGCCTCTAGAACTGGAGACACCACTTTTATTTAATAGTCTCTCCATAATAAGTATTACATTATGGGATTTAAACAGGTTCCCATTATTTTTCATATGTCAAGTGAACATGGTATGTCTGTCCTAGGAATCCATAGATCTCCTTGTACGAATCTTCTCACTGAAAATGGCTCGACGTCCGAAGGGCTCTTCAAGACATGGAAACCTGGCTAGTTCACCCTCCCGTCCGTCGCCGCGCCATGGCCTGAGTTCATGTACTCTCCGTAAAATAGGGTCTTGAGGAACTCGCCGCTCCACTCATCCCATCCCTTCGGGTCTATCAATTCGTCGAGATCCGTCTTCATAATTACAGTTCTCAAGTACTCCTTCTAGGGGCGTCCCAAGTAGCTCTTGAACAAGCCCTTGACTGGGGCGAAGTCGGGGGCAGGGGCGACTCGTGACTCGTGGATGACAATCCCCGTGGTCTTGTTCTCGCGGTCTCAGCCTTGAGCTGTTACCATGTTGGCCTGGTGGTCCATCAGCCTCCTGACGAAGATGTCGCAGTTCTGGAGGACGGCAGCAGCGTCGCCAAAGATGAATTCGATGGTGTTGTAGACGTGGCAGTCGCGGTAGAACTGGCGATAGAAGAACGTGAGGAGCATGTCCTAGTAGGCCTTGAAGCTGCACCGATAGAAGACGGATTGATCCGAGCTAACCAGCAGCACGATGGCTTGGCCCTTCTGGGAACCTGCCGTGTTCTCAAACGTGATGTCTCTTGCCCAGAAGCCATCCCCGTAGACAGCTGCATTGATTTAGAGAGTATTACTTCAAGAGCCAATCAATTGATAAGCCGCACATTGACTAAAGTTTTGGGAGCTTAATTCTTACCAAACGTAGCTGAAGTTGAAGTGGTGGAACCGTCTTGAACATTTTTACTACCGGTGATGACAGTCCGATCCATGCCGTCACCGACAAACATCACGTCCTTCATGTCCCTTCCGACTTCAACTTTCTCATTATAGACCCCCGATTTCACATAGATGACCACTCTCTCGGGCCGACTCTCGCCCATTCTAGCGAGCGCGGCCATGGCGTCGTTGATCGTCATGTGATCGTCGGAACCGTCTTGGGCCACGACGAGATCGGCCTTTGAAGTCGTTGCATTCCATGATGCTAAAAGCCCGCCGTTCGAGTCCAGCGTAAACCTCGGCCGTGTTCCTATAAGCAAACACAATCCCTTTTCAAAAAACTAGCACTCCGAGCAGATAACTAAAATCGAGAAAGCAGATAAATTACCCCTCATTGATTTGTCTGATTGAAGATCCATACGTTCTCAAGTGCTAGAGACGATGGCGACAGTGATGGAGGCCTTGGCGGTATTGGCGGCGATAAGAAGGAGGAAGGTGGCCGTGAAAGAGAAAGTGGACATAGTGAAAATCAAGTCGGCGCACGATGGTGGTTGCAGAGAAAATGCTTACTTATATATATTGTAGAAGAGGGCAGTGGAGTGTAGTATATTCGGACGACAATGTAATGATATTCTAATTTGGGAACATATTAGAGGTGAGCTCGTCTTCTTTAGATTGCCTCAGTCCTTATTTCATTTAAAGAGGTACAAAAGTTTTTACGAGATATATGAGTAAAGCAAATTTCATCTGAACCTTAAAAGTTTTAAGGGTTTCATGTTCAGGAAGTCCAAGCTCCAATGTCCGAATTCAGAAAATTGAGTTTGATCGAATTAAAATTGGACAGTGCTATTGTGCCATGACTTATGTCTCAATACCAACTGCACGTGATAGGTTAAGTATCAATTCCTCTGTTTATGACTTATGATTGTATGTAAAGATAATTCGGTAATTAATTTACCGTTTAGGAATTAACCATCGTCCTAAATCAACCGTTACAAGTTTTAACGCTGATTAATACGAACGTTACAACCTTAATAACACGGCTTTAACTCAGCCATTACCAACTGTTACGAATTAACAGATTAAAACCATCATTTAATCCGAATCTGACGGTTACAGACTCTACCGTTGAGTCTGGTGTTCTTCAGACTATACAAAGTCTGAACGCATCTTCAGACTTTACAAAGTCTGATCGTCTCCAGAGTCTGATCACACCTTCAGACTTTACAAAGTCTGACGTCTCCAGAGTCTAATCACTCCTTCGGACTGTAGATGAATCCCGCCCTAACCAAAACATAACAGTATAGAAAGAAGGCAAAAAGTGAATTGTTTCTAAGCCCACTTTTCGGAGTTTTCCGGGGTTGCATTCGTGTGCGCAGGTCGCACGCTCGTGCACAAGTTCAGGTTCGACGGGAACCGGATTTGCACGCCCCCTGCACGTGCGCACGAGGCATAATACTTGTGATTTTAAGTTAACACTCTACAGGAATGTAACCACATATAAAACCCTCCAAAGCCTTCCTTTTAGTCTATGTTGGACAAGTGTTTCTACACTTTTCGCTAACAAAGTTGCTTTTCACATGTGGGACCCACATCCCACTAAGAATTTTCTTCTTGAGAACAATTTCTCATTCACCCTTATATTATTCCAAAATTCCAACACTATTTACTAGTCTCTCCACAATTTTTTCCATTCTACAGTTTCCATTGCCATCATCATTTTGGTGGAAAGTGATCAACTTTTTCCTTGTTTTGGCCAAAACTTATAAGATCAACTGGTTACATCTTTTTGTTCATAGGAAACCATCATTGCTTAATGACATTATCTAAAAGCCCAATAAACCATTTCTTCCTGCAAAAGCGGGGCGAATAACATCTAAAATGGTTATAAATCAGTGATTGAAGTCACGTTGTCGGAATTCAATACTTTTTCTTTGAAAAAATAAAGTGTATCATTGCATAAGCTAATAAGCTTCCAAATAAATATGCTGGCGTTAGTTTCCAAGAAAGTTCTCGCCTTTATACATACCAAAGAACTAGACCAAGTCTGAGGGGGACCACAACAAATCAAAAATGGAAAGAGGACATTAATTACAACCGAGCTATTAAGAAATAAGCAAGTCATCACACTCAATTATCAATGAGCAACGACATGAAGCATTGAAAACGGGGTCAGACCAATAGATCAATGCATCTACACGGATAAGAACACACGTTAAATGGAGCTAACATTGATCCCATGAGGATGAACAAGCTACTTTTACCAGCACCGATCAACTGAATGACCACGCCACACCCGAAAAAAGAAAAAAAGGAAAAAACAATCCCAAGACACATATGTTCAGAGCCGCTCACCCTTGGTGCGTGCTAGCAATATCTTCTGTCAGGTATCTTAGTTTTTTGGTCTCCTCCTTGGCATTTTAGGAAACGATTGGTGGACAGGCTCGCGAGGAAACATGGGGTGAATTCTTCCAAGATTCCAAGAAGTAGAAAAGTCGGTCTGTGTCATTATCGGTGACCCTAGAAAATGAGTTGTGATCGACAAGGATTTGGCTGTTCATATTTAACAAAGGCGAGCAAGTTTCCTCCCACTTGCGTAGTTGCCTAGGTTGTACATGTTACTCAAAGCTTTTACAAGATTTAAGAGTATAGCAAATTTCATCTGAACCTTCAAAGTTTTAAAGATTTCATGTTCAGGAAGTCCAAGCTCAAATGGTCGAATTCATAAAACTGAGTTTGACCGAATTGAAATCGGACCATGCTATTGTGCCATGACTTACTTCTCACATACCAACTGCACGTGGCAGGATAAGTACAATGTGGTTGGCTGGGGTTTGATTGCTAGGAATGAAAAGGCGAGGACCAAGCTTGGACAAGTCATTCATAACCAATAAAAGAAATGAAAATTATACAAATCTATTTTAATCAACTTTTATCCAACTTGAAGAGAAGAGTTTTGCGGCTTGCGAATAGAAAAAATCTACAAGTTGAGATTGAGTATATCGTTACGGTTTATTGAGAAAGCTTTTGAACTAAGTAGTTTATGACATCTTTTTGAACCCATTTGTTTAATCCAGGTAATTGATGTCGAATTAGACGATGCACTTGTTGCGCCACTTAAGTTTGTCTAGCAATGGCCATGCTGAATACCCTTTCACCATTCCTATATGCTAGAGGATTGATAACTAATCTCAAGTGAATAAGAGATTTTGTGCATGGTTGGGCCAAAAGTTCTATTGTTCTTTGCCTAATGAAACAATTTTTTTCAATGCTAATAAATTTCACTTAGAGCTGGTAATTTTTAATAAGTCATTGGTGCGAACAAAGTGAGCACCGTCATTTTTCGAAAAAAAAATTCTTGGTTATTTGCACATGCCTTTATGAAATTACCTTTTTTTTAGTTAACAAATCATCAATCTTTTATATTAACTTACCAACTTTTTTTTAGCCCAACTTGTTAACAGTTTAAGACTTTGAACTTGCTAATACTTGTACGAAACTACCAACCTAAAAAGAGCAATCTACCAACTTTTATCTAGTTACCATATGTACTTAATAAATGACTGGCTTTTTTTATAAAAAAATTTCCGATCTTTTCAACTGTGTTACCCACTTTCATTTGTCTATATCAACAATCCCTTATATTGACTAACTTTCTTGTAAATATCTAACAAAAATTGGCATAATCGCTGATTTTCTCCCATTAAATTACTACTTACTATTGGTTAATACCAGCTCTCATTGTAGTTCTTTACCTATAGATAATATTTATTTTTCAAATTTTCAATATGCCTTGGTGCTTACGATCTATAATTTTCATTTTCTTAACAATGAGTAAAAAGAACAAGATTTTTTAAAAATAATTACCAACGAATATATCTCTGCAATTACCTTAAAATATATTTAACCCCCTTTCTAATTTTTTCCCTAATAGCGACAATAGTAACTTCCAGCCCCTTATACTCTTTGTCTTGACGAAGTCGAAAATGAACATTATCGATATCTTCTAGTATGATTGCATACTACTTAATTTGCTTGGTTCGTGTATGAATATACTAATTCTGTGAACTCTTTTTTTTTATATAGTACCATGATCAACCGTATTAAAATAATAATGGACATGATATGCTTGTACCTCGAATTATAATTAGTTAAGGTAGTTTTTGCTTAGATTTACATTGGCAGTCAAGTACTTGGTAGTAAAATTACTAAATTATACAATTATTATAGTAGTTCTTTTTATATTATGGACTCGATATATTTATCCTATCGATTATTTAAATTTCGGCATGATATTATGGGGCATTCAGCATTTTTCCAGTTATAAGTATATTTTCGTCTTAGCAGTTTGCCATTTCTTCTTCTCTGTATTCTCGTGTAAGTTCTTTTGTTTATTTTGTTAAATAGAAGTTAGGGCTTGCAAAAATCTAGCAATGGACTCTTATGGGGTTGACACATGCACAGCAACAATCTTAAGGACCCGGTGGCACCACATGGCCTCAAGCTGGTGATCGAGGACTACCCATTTGCTAACAACGGCTTCCTCTTATGGGACACCATCAAGGAGTGGGTTAGTGACTACGTAAACCACTAATACCCCGATGCCGGCCGCATCGCGGTGGACGAGGAGCTCCAGTCTTAGTGGATTGAGATCCAGACCGTTGGCCATGGCGACAAGAAAGACTCCCCAAGGTGGCCCGACCTCAAGACCTCGTCCGACCTCATCCACATTATCATCACCATGGTCTGGGTCACTTCCGGCCACCATGCTGCAATCAACTTCGGCTAGTACACCTATACTGGCTACTTCCCGAGCCATCCCATTATTGCCCGGACCGAGATGCCTGTTGAGGATCCGAAAGAAGAAGAGCTCACACTCTTCTTGGACAAGCCCGAGGGCACGTTGTTGAGGTGCTTCCCCTCGCAGATACAGGCGATGAAGGTGATGGCAATCCCTGATGTGTCGTTAAACCACTCGCCAGATGAGGAGTACCTAGGACAAGTACCAGAATCGGCGTGGAAGGAGGAGCCGGCAATAAAGGCGGCGTTCGAGATGTTCAACAGGAGGCTAAAGGAGCCTGAAGGCATCATTGATGCGAGGAACACCGACCCAAGATTTAAGAATCGGAACGGAGCTGGGGTCGTGCCGTGTGAGCTATTGAAGCCGTTCTCCGAGCCTGGCGTGACTAGGAAGGGAGTTCCATACTGAGAAAGCTTTTGAACTAAGTAGTTTTGGACATCTTTTTGAACCCATTCGTTTAATCCAAGTAATTGATACCGAATCAGACGGTGCACTCGTTGTGCCACTTAAATTCGTCTAGCAATGGCTGTGCTAAATACCCTTTCACGTTCACACCATTCCTATATGCCAGAAGACCGATAACTAGTCTCAAGTGCATAAGAGATTTTATGCATGGTTGGCCCCAAAGTTCTATTGTTCTTTGCCTAATGAAACAAAAAAAATTCCAATGCCGATAAATTTCACTTAGAGCTGGTAATTTTTAATAAGCCATTGGTGCAAACAAAGTGAGCACCATCCTTTTTCAAATTAACTTCTTGTTATTTACAAAGGCCTTTATGAAATTACTATTTTTTTTGTAGTTAACAAATCAGCAATGACTATTTACTAAGCCATTACTATTTACTAAGTTATGAACAAGCATTTTCATATCATAAAAATCACGTGGCATGATGTTATCATGAGGCAATGTTTCTCGCATTACATCAACGAACGAGTTGAAACACTTATCTAACACATTATGATTGGCTTTAATATTTAGCAATCTTGCTCTGACGGATAACTTTGTGTAGTTCTCATAACATGCCCATAAAGGTTCATTTGTTGTGCTAAACACTTCACGAAACTGGTTACACACATTTTCATCAAATGTTGGGGCACCCATATAATGAAACTGTGATGTATGACTAAAACCCTCTTGTTCGTGTGTGCTTGCATGGTTCGCTTCCCAAGTTGCAAAATTATGACTAGCAGCATCAATCACCATACGCTGGTACGGATTCAATTGCAAATAATAGCTACATTATGCCCTAACAGGAAATTGGTGAGTTTGTCGATATTCCTCGTCAGACATAAATGGTTCATCATAACAAGTCCAATTATAGTAGTTCGGAGTAAAGCCGAATCTGTAAATATACTCTTCAACTATATTAACCTCTTAAAATCTACAATTACTGCACTTCCTACACGGACACCTCATCGTACTTTCGTCCATGAACTCAACGTTTAAACTAGCAAACTCAATAAACATTTCCAACCCACCAAAAAACTCATCAGTCAATCCTCCACGTCTAGGTAAGTTCTTATTATACATCCAAGACATGTCTCTTTCCATTATGTCTATATTGGAAAAAGATTCAACACATTTACATATTTATCACAAAATCACAAACCCTATAATAACGTAAATAAATAACATCAAGTTCCAATTTTTTACAATAATACCACACAACACACCTTTCGTTTGAACACGAAGCCGGCCATGCTATCCGCAATCCATAACCACAAATTCAAACATGATCCATTTTCTTTTTCCCTAACTTTTATATAATATTTTTCATTTTTTTTTCTCTATGACATATGTTGGGTTATTAACACAAATAATGCCCATTGCCCTCATGCAACTACACAGATCTGGGTGAGGGCGAGCTTCTCTCGCCCTTGCATAACCTCGAAAATGGAGGAGGCCACGACACAACCTCGCTGAAGCACAAAACCGTAGTTCCCACGAACAAAGCCATATGTGCACGAATTAATTAACCATAACCAATCCCCCTCGAGCCCATGACTAACCATATATATATATATATATATATATTTGCTTAACAATGAGTAAGAAAGAGAAAATGGACTAACCTTAGTTAGGGTTTTTTCTGCAGCTACAAGTCTAGGAGAAAGGGCACCTCTTGGGGGAGAAGAAAGTGAGAAAGTGCGAGATGTATATTGTACTTATATGCGGAAATTAGCACCGAAATATTTCGTCGTCACTAAGTTAGTCGCCAATTAGTGATGACAACATGTTCGTCGGAATTTGCCGACGGATTTAGAGACCGAAGCATGTGGGTAGTCGCTAATCATCAATGACATAAGAGATGTGGCAAAGGTTGTCACAAAATTCGCCCCGACCACATCAACACTCGTCACCGAATAGCCACTCCATTTGCTACCAAATGTTACCCGTCGCAAGTTAGAGACGGATTTGGCCTTTCAAACGTCAATTTTGTACCGACATGCGATTAATTTCTACCTGCAAACTGTCTCCTCATCTAATGAACTAATTCCGTAAACCAGACGAGGGAGAGTTAGAATTATTAGAATGGGAAGTCAATCAGCTATGGGCTTGATAATGGTATCAAGTCAGAGGGACATCTTAGAGTCTCGTGATGGAGGATGTGCCCGTGAGGTTAGTCCTGATTCGGTTGGCTTGGATGCGAGTCACGCCAGTCACGATGTGGATGCCGATTTCGTCCCGTTTTATGGTCAACCTCATCAAATGAGCCGGACGTTTTTATGGTCCTTAACGAGTCATGAATATGGCGATTGAGGATAGAGATCTTCGTCGTTTAAAGAAGTCATTCTTGCGGTTGTATTTATCATAAGTGCCATCATCTAGATTGCGATAACCATCGACAAATAGACACTAGATCGAAAGGTTCGGCGATAAATTATTGGTAAATCTAAATTTTTCTAACTAATAAAAAGGCGAGAAAGGACGAATAACGATAAACCGGAACCGTCCCGGTTCATTGGCAAGTCAGAAGTCGCGGTCCAGAAATCTTTCGACGCTGATCTCAAGTTAAGTCACTAAGTACGCGGTGGCCCTATGACCGTCGGATCATATCTAACGTCAATATTCCTGGGAGGTGATAATCGTGTGGAGCGAAGCGCAAGCGAGCCGCCGATTCCCATTTGCGGAAGAGGAGAGGGAAGAATTCGTTTCTTACCAAGCCGTTCGTCGGCTTAACTGTCGAGCCCTCATTGGTCGGGAACTCTCACCTGTCCGGAAGCCGACTACATCAAATCTTATTTTTTTTTCATCTAGTGAAGCAATGTAATGCTAATTTTTTCATCTAGACCCCACAATCCCGAAGACATTAGGGAAGGAGAAGACAAACAGGAGATGTATTGAAAATAGAATGCCTATAACATACGGTATCATCGAAGCATATGATCAATCGCTTCTATTTTAAAGATCATGTATATGCATAGCACGCGTCCGAAATGTAATTTATATTAAATTACTAAGTCTCGCTTTTTGAGTTTCCTTAATTAACATTGTTACAATTACAAATACACACGTCCTTAAAACATTCCCACTTTTTTCATTTTACAAGATAATCGTCCAAATTACTTCATCATCTAATTATTGTACACATGCCGCTTATCTTAAATATCATTGTAAATTTAATAGATAACTGGGCGTACGATCCATGAATCTCAAACATCTTAAATTTAAACATAACATCTTGTATTATCTCATGTCATTATATTTATAATCTTTGGCCTATTCGCATTGTGGCCAACACATAATTTTTCCGCCACTTTTTCCCCCCTCCCTCAATCTTTTGCAAAGAAGGACTCAACTCTTCGTTAATTTTTCAAATGGGCCCAATTCCACTTTCAAATTCTCAATATCGACCGTAAAATTCAACCCATTGTCTCCATTTCTTCTTCTTCTTCCGCTTCAATCGTTAAACCCCCCCTAAAACCCTAGAAATGATCTTCGCCAAGCTCTCCCGCCAAAGGCCACCTCGCCTCTCTCACTCCTCGACGCGTCACCTCCTCTCTACCTCCACCTCCGCCGCCTCCTCAAGGCTCCGTTCTCTCTACGCCTTCGAGCCCCCGCCCTCTCTCCATCCCCAGGGCAACGGCCCCGACCCTAAGCCCCCGTCGAAGAAGAAAACCAAACCGCCGTACCGACCGCCCTCGTCTCTCGATCGGACTAGGATCAAGGCCGTGAAGTCGGACCTGCCGTTCGATTTCCGGTTCAGCTACACGGAGAGCAGCCCCGACGTGAGGCCGATTGGGCTGAGGGAGCCGAAGTACTCGCCGTTCGGGCCGGGGAGGTTCGATCGGGAATGGACCGGGGTTTGCGCCCCGGCGGTGGTCCGGAAGGCAAGGTCGGTGGAGGAGGGAGTGGAGGACCCGAAGTTGGAGGAGAAGAGGAAGGCGATGAGGGAGAGTATCCAGGGGGAGCCGCTCACTGGGGCTGAGAGGAAGATATTGGTGGAGAGGTGTCAGAGGCACAGGACCAAAAGGCAGATTAATTTAGGTATATTGTTCGTTTTTCCTATTTGTTTATTCGGCTGTATTGTTTGTTGACGTGCTGATTGATTTGTCGTACTTTTTGTGATACGATGATTGTGTCAGTATGGTTTGCTTTTGGATTTGGTGCCTTCACTGCATACATGTGAGTATTGCTAGTAATAATCTTGAGTGCCAGTAGGCAAGTTTACAGCTAATATCCCCTGGAATTTATACTTCCTACCTGCACCTTGCTCTCTGATTCTCCCACTGATGAGTTTCTGTTTAATCGAATAAAAGAGTTTAAAATCATATCAGATATGAGAATTTATATTCAATCTCGTATTCAGACATAATGTTAAGAGTATGTGGAGCAAATTCTGGATTGTTAGATATATTCGATCTTTGTTCTCCGTTGGACCTGAATTTTGTTGGAAGATAGTGAGCTGATTTCTTTGCGAGGAAACTGGCTATTTGAATGTGCTGCCTCAGATTTTGTCCTGGAAAATTGGGAATCACCTACTTGGCATCCCTTTCTGGGATTAAATTAAAGGGCTAAAGCTCGAGCATGCTACTGAAATTTGAATGAGAGTTGATTGATGGAAAAACCATTTTTGAAGAAGGCAGACTCATGCAGATAAGAAGGACAATTCATGAAATATTTCCCATGTATATCTCATTGCATGCAGACCTGAAAGATTTAATGATAAAAAAAATTCAAAACGGCTGGGGCTGCATAGCTGATGAACAGAAATATCTCATTCGTGAAATTAAAAACTGTTGAAGATCTTTGAGTCATGAAGTTCTGCGGGGTCTCAGGGGTCGGAAGCTAAACATTTTTTAGTTGAAGTTCTGCGGGGTCTCAAGGATATACTTTTATTGATGAGTCTTCACACTATGTTTAGCAGCTAAGATTTCATATGTTGGCTTTAGGTGACGAACTTATGGCCTTGGTTCAAGGTGATAGGGTTAAGTTTTTAAGCCAATAACATGATTGATTAAGTTTTGTGTCGCCTTGTTGACACGTAAGATGCGGCAACTTTCGCTGTGAGAGAAGTAGTGTGGAAGGCAAATATTGGTAGAGCTGAACCAAGAAGGTGATTCCATTGAATGTCAGTATCCCTAGTTCCGGTGTCTTTGATCAAGACAAATTGGAAATTTTGAATTTTATATCTGATTGAGAGTTGTTTTTAGATAAAAACAATAAACTGGCTCTTTCAGTATCAACCTCTATTTTACAAGTTTAATTTAATGAGCATGTTATTCTCAAGATGTGGGAGACTTGGATTGAACATATAGTTCTGCCAGTTGTAGCTTTGTGAGTTATTTCATGTTATCTTTTTGCGGTACCTCTTGTACATTTACTTCTCGCTTCAAGAAATTTGGTTAAAAAGAATAATCTCTCTTCTGTCAAGTTAATTGTTTTTAATAATTTATTGTGTTTATTTAGGATAAGTCGCTGCTTCTCTTTTGAGAAAATAAATCTAAACCCAAATATGACTATGATGGTAGCTTGATGGGTGTGACATATGTCGTTGCTTCCTTTTCTCATATGAAATAAATCTAGCTAGAATCACACCAATTCACAACCAATTTGTTGACCATTACCTATCAAATCTTGCTCAATTATCTCTTTTGACTTTGTTGTCGAGATAATCTCGTAACAAGACGCATTTAAAATAGTAGTCATTAGTGAAACCCAAATACTTGTACAAACCAATGAAGTACTCCCATCTTGATCAGTGTAAAGATTCTAACCTTTGTAATATTCTAAACCATTCAGAATATCATAGCAGTAGAATGATTCGATCCAGGCACTTACAATTCTAGTATGTTCAGTGGTACATTATGTCATCTTGGCAGGGAAATACGGCTCTAAACCACTATATGAAAGTATGGTGTACGTAGTGCGGGATCCAATCACAAAAACATTAAACAAAATACTAGTCTAATAGAAATATGATAACTTGACAAAAATACATCTAAATGGATGATTCAATATGTATACGAAATTGATACGGGTCTATACATTCTTCATATGGGCTCTTTCCTCCAGGTTAATTAGAGTAGAAACCTCTCTCGTACTTGGGAGGTAAAGTGACCTTGTAGTATTCTCTCATAAAGAATTAGTGTACAATAGGAGTGCATTTTGTTGGGAGTGCGTAGCAAAAGCCCAATATATTCAGTGAATAATAGTAGATAAATGTCAGCATATATTGAGAACCTTTGAGGGAATTGGAGATGGGTCCTGGATATCTAAATGAAGAATATTCAACTTGTTGTTTGGTTGTATAAATAGCCGTACTGAATTTAGTCCCATGCTCTTTCCCAAAGATGCAATGCTCACACAAGTCCAGCTTCTTGTCTTCCAGCCCTTTAACAACCTCCTCTCACTTAGTATTATTATACGTGCCTAACTCATATGTCCCTAACATGTATACCATAATTGAGTCAAGTTAGAGTTTGATGCTCCCGTCATAGGCTCTGTCACAGGCTCTCTCAGTAGATGATAGATTGAATTATCTTTCTTTCCCATCCTCAGAGTCACAGCACTTTGAGAGACTTTCAGCATTCCACTTTCAGTGATGTACTCACATTCGATGCCATCGATTGTCCCCAAAGAGATATGCAATGAGTGAAGGTGGATCCAACTAGATGAATGGCTTCCTCTTGGCAATATTCCTCTATAGAAGTTCAGAGCTCCTGCTGTATGACTCCTGCTGTATGATTCCTGCTGTATGCTCTGAACAGATTTCTGTTGTCATATACTTGGAATAAAACATGATTTTCAACCATGTTTTCTAATTTTATACCCCATAAGTTGGGCCTTAGTCGCTATTCAAGTCAAGCCAGTTAGAATAAATGCTCTTTATTTTTCTTTTTGTATGTTGCAACTACCTTACTTCATTAGCCTTCAACTGAAAAACTTTTCCATGCATACCGCTGCTTTCATAATATGGGCATCCTTGTATCCTTATGTAGGGAGAGATGGCTTAACTCACAACATGTTGAATGATATCCATAATCACTGGAGGCGTGCTGAGGCAGTCAGGATTAAATGTATGGGTGTCCCAACAGTTGATATGAAAAATGTTTGCTTCCAGCTAGAGGTATTTTGTGTTACGCTTTTTTTTGTGTGTCAAACTGGATCTTCTTTTCTGGACAGCGATTTGTTGTGCACTGGTTTCTTTCTGTCTTCTGTCGATCATCTGGTTAATTTATTTGTTGTTTATGTATGGACTTCTTTACCCATGTTTATGGTGAAATTTGGCATAAACCATCCATTACGCAAGAAGTGGCGAGTAGATGTTTATTGCTTCAATGTTTACTATATGATATATAGTTGCTAATGTACATAGGATCTTATAGCACAGTCTCTTGTTTCCTTGTCCAAAACTTCTAATGCAAGTTGAATGTGCATGTTTCAGGATAAAACCTTTGGAAAGATAATTCATAGACATGGTGGTCAGCTTGTATTGTACAGAGGTAGAAACTATAGTTCCAAGAGAAGGCCTGCAATACCATTAATGTTGTGGAAACCCCATGAACCTATATATCCCAGGTTGATCAAAACCACGATTGAGGGCCTTACCATTGAAGAAACGAAGCAAATAAGGAAAAAAGGACTATCCGTGCCCGCTCTAACAAAACTTGGTACATCTTTAGTCTCATATTTTCTTGGTTTGTTTGACCATTGGAGATGCTGTTTCTCAGTCATTTTGCAAATGCAGCCAAAAACGGGTACTATGGTAGTCTGGTGCCGATGGTCAGGGATGCATTTCTCACCAGTGAGCTTATTCGGATAGACTGCCGGGGACTTGAGAAAAGTGATTATAAGAAAATAGGCTGCAAACTTAGGGTAAGATTCTGTTATCCCTTCTGTCCCCCTCATCAGTTCCAGTTTCAGTTTGTTCCATTTATGGCATTTTATTTAAGTCTATATATGTTTTATCTGTTCAAAATTTGTTATTTGTATAGAATCAAATCTTATGCTAACTGGCTGTTTTACTGCATTTAGCAAGAAATAGGATATGAGTGCTGCCCTTCTATGCCTTAATTTCTGAGTATTGCAGTATAGCACCTGTATTTCTTTCTCTTTTTCGTTTTTTTTTTTGGGCTTGGCTTATAGCACTTATGTTCATCAGATGGAAAGTGTATCGAATAATTGTTTGACATTTCTTTCCTTTGGATTCTATTTAGTGTCTGCACTGTGGGAAAATGGAATAACGTTTGTACAATATATTCAGCTGTGCCAATAGAAGGGTATTATTCAATGGGATATCTTCCTGTGTGACATGAGGAAGTCTCCTCAGTACCTGTTTTGAGGAGTTTCCAAAACCTCATCTTCTTTATTGCTGCTATTATCTGGACAAATGCGGATGATGGCAATGACATGCACGGGAACAATATAATATGTTGACAATAATGTTCCATTTCTCTGTTCATGTAGGACCTAGTTCCTTGCATCCTTGTGACATTTGACAAGGAACAGATTGTCATATGGAGAGGGCAGAATTATAAGCCTCTGGAGGATGTGCAGTTCCCTATGGATTGGGATGAAAGTCCAAACGGCACATTACTTAATGGTGTTGAGGATGTTCATAGGTTGGATAGCAGCAGTAATGAACAGTGGTTGAGCTCGAGTGATGAAGACGACTCGTCTGTTTCCTGAGTTTACTCAACAGAGCCAGCTGTGCATTTGCTGAATTAGATCAAGCTTGTATTGGGAACGCAAACTTCAGAAGGCAAAGTCTTGCTTTCGTGTTGCTTGCCAGGACTACTCAAAGAGACACGTCCCAGGAAACTTCCTGGAGAGCAATTGCTGATATGCTCAATCTCGGTACGAAAGGGAAAAAACAAGAACCGGAAACGATGGATTGAACTATTTGGAAAAGAAGGCTTCTCACGAGGATAGGCATGGGAGAAGTATTCGCTTCTCACCCCCGCGAGCCACTATATGATTTTGAGACAACCAGGTTGTTGTTTTGGGCTCTGATCCCGGGGCTGGGCTCTTCTTTTCCCATGCATCTCGACCTTCGGTTTCCGTACACTGCGTCAGGAGCTGGTAAACTCATTAGAGTGTGTAGATACTACAGTGTGTTGAGGAGCCCTTAATAACTATTTATTCAATCCTTTACTGTTGCGGAATTCGCTCTTGCATGATAATATGAGAGCTGAAACCGGGACTCAGTCATCTCTAGTTCTCGGCGAGCGAAGACGACGGTTGTAAAAATAACGTCGGCAAGCTGTAGGGAAACAAAAGACCCTAGATCAGATCCTGTTTCCAGGGCGACATGGTGGCTGAATCCTTGTGGCGACGCAATTCGAAGCGTGTGAACCGGCCGCTCCAAATTTGACCGTTCAATCTATCAAAGATGAACGGAACGAATACTACAATGATAACTCCTTCCTTCACGATTTGAAAAGGGCCCAGGTCAATGTCTGGCTGGTTCCGTCGTCCCCACCTGTCGCCTACGAAAAGCTAAAGAAACTTTGGTGGAGCCCCCATTTCATGAGACGCTGCCTGAGGGAACGCTACGAAGGAGATTGATGGACAAGAATCAACAAGGAAGGCGAACTAAGGGAGCGAGGCCATCATCGTCGGTAATGCCCGCCACGTTCTCGATCCAGGGCCCGAGAATGGTAAAGCACGGTCTTGTGGTCTTGGATCCACCACGAAACGTATGGTTGACGCTCTTTTCAGCGACGTGTTGGATCCTCTATTGAGACCATCGGGATCTGTACGGGTTGTTTCGTTTTGCTTCCTACCGAAGATAAAGGCGCGTCGTCTTATGCCGGCCGCAAACGAGCCGGGTTCACGCTTGGGCTGGAGTGGAAGGTAATAACCAGGGATGCGCTTTTCTTGCCCTAATACATGTAGCTTAGTGGAAAGAGGGCGGAGGCAGTTTTATGCAGGTGATCGTGGAGCATTCCTCATTAAGCAGTCTGCATGAGAAGCTTGCATCTTACATAAGAACCCTGTGCTTCAGTACACAAGAAGCATCCTTAGTAAATGCGGAGTAGGAATATAGAGGCACGGTTTGTTTCGCGGAAAATTAGATGGCTTGAAAAATTTCTTCGTTTTCCGAATATAAATGTCCGTATCGCTTGAAAAATAATTGGTCAGTGAAAAATATGTTATTTATCGTCCAAAGAATTACATCCAAATATTTTAGGAAATCTTGTTCGTTTACATTTTGCGAATGGTGCAATCAATTATTTTTGTGGTGCCATCTTTCGAAATACTTCATTTTCTCGCGAACAAAAGAACTTGTAGAAAAAAAAAGGTTGTTTTGGGGGGAATTATTTTTCGACTTTTCGGCGTCCGGAAGAAGGACAACTAAACGAGTTCCTCCATAAAGTGAAAATGATAAGCTCGGATGTTAGTAAAAGGATCGCTCCTTTAGTCGAGACGGAAATCACTTTCTCCAAAGGGCTACATGAATAAGCATTAACTATTTTATCTTGAAAATGATTTCAGCATTCCTCTTTTTTTTTTTTTTTTTGGGTTTGCCGGGGAGTTTAAGTTTTCGCGGGCGTAATCGCACTGTGAATTTTTACCAAAGTTGCGTATAAAGCGACCCTATGAACGGGAATACCCCAAGGGCGAGAAGTTCAATGACATTTTAGACCCCCGCCGGTTCACATAGATTCTCGAGAGCGACAGGCGAAATTCAAAGACGCAACTAATAGTCCACGCCCCCGCTCGCGCTCACACACGCGCCTCCTCTCCGGCGAGCGCCATCCTCGGGAGGAGGCCGGGGTCGGGTCGTGATCTACCCCACGCGCAGCAGCAGAAGATCAGGTGGCCACCTAAACTTTCTCGGCCTCTCAAGGGAAAAAGAACTTTTCTCGGGAAAAATCCAGGCACGACGGATGACGGTCAAAGAGGCAGGATGAGATCCGCACATATTAATAGAAAAAAATGCGTATGTCATGTTAAATGGATTTCGCATTCATGATTTTCCCATCCCCGTCAGTGCTGAATCCCCGCGCCCTCTGGCACGTTCCAGGTGTCATCCCATGCTTTCTGCCCACTGACCAAACATAAGAACTCTCTCTCTCTCTCTCTCTCTCCGTGTTTCGTAAAGTTTCTCCCTCTTTCTACACGCGCGCTCTCTCTCTCTACCTTCCGTTCTTCACTTTTCCCACATTTTCTTTCTCGTCTTTTTCTCAGTGTAAGTCTTCCCCCGTCCTTCTGAACTCCTCAATGGCGAACCAAGATCTCACCTCCCCTCTCCTCCCTCCTCGGCGACAGCCGTCCGATCCTCCACACTCCGTCGTCCGCATACACGAGAACTGCCCGTCAGCAAACGACCAGAAAGGCCGCTCCCCTTCCAAGCAAAACCTTCGGAAACACAGACCCAGAACCCAAAGCCACCACCGCCACCACTGCCACAACGACAACGGCGATAGTCACTCCTACCACAACGGCGATGACAGCAACGGCAATCACGTCCACTACGACAATAACACCCGCTTGGAGAGGCCCAACCCCTTCGAGTTCTTGGGTTCCAGGAGCTTCTCCGTGCCCGCGGCAAGCACTGTTGACCCGTTCCTGAACCACACCGAGAAGGTCGATGGGGTCTACGAGGTGTTAAAGATTGTGCTGTGCGTGCCCATCGCTTTGGTGAGGCTTGTGATTTTCGGGGCTTGCTTGTTGGTGGGGTTCGTTGCGACCAAACTGGCTCTTCTAGGTTGGAAGGATAAGGAAAATCCGATGCCCAGATGGAGGTGTCGGCTAATGTGGGTGACCCGGATTTGTGCCCGTTGTATTTTGTTCTCATTTGGGTGAGTTCGAATTTTCTTTTTTTGTTTTATTTTCTCTAGCTCTCTGGAATTTCGTTTTGGATGTTGCTCAAGAAATAGAGTTTCTTTATCGTGAGGGTGCAAAATTTTGAATCTTTTAGCTGATTGGTTTTTCCGGGTAGAATATGGTAGATTGGTGCATTTAGTCGCTCGTGGCCTGTGAATTGAAATGAATGATTGATTTAGTTTGAAAGAACATGAAGCGGCAGATGTTCTCAATATTTGCTGGACTCAGAAAATTTTGAACTCCGAATTAGGGTGGTAACACTGGGTGATCATTTGGAGTTTGAACAGTTCCAGTCGTTTTGATATCTTTGATGCGTGATTGATCGGGTCTCACCTTTTGCAGCTACCAGTGGATAAGAAGAAAAGGAAAACCTGCTCCAAGGGAGACTGCTCCTATAGTTGTGTCAAACCATGTGTCATATATCGAACCCATCTTTTATTTTTATGAGTTGTTCCCTACCATGGTTGCTGCCGACTCCCATGATTCTTTACCCGTAGTTGGAACAATCATCAGAGCTATGCAGGTAATCTTGGAGCATTACATTGTGATTTTGAGCTTTTCACACTTGTAACTGTGGAAGTTATAGTTGGTGGAATATCATACTTTTCTCACTTAACAGTCGATGTAATTTTTCTGTCTTCTTAGGTTATATATGTTAATAGGTTCATTCCTTCGTCAAGGAAGAATGCGGTTAACGAAATAAAGGTAAAAAGCTTCTATCCTCTGAGAAACTTGGTTTGAGGTGGCAATCTTTTGAACATTCTTCTGATTCTTTGTAAAGAACGATTATCAAATCAGTGCTGAGACATTCTACTACTTTTATTTCTCTTTTGTTTTATTTCCTGTGCTTTTAAACAAAAAATTGCAAATCATTCAATGTCATGAAGATGAAACAACTATTGTTTTGCATGTCCCTCAACAAGGAGGGCACATTATGTTTAGTGCTCATTGTCTATCTGCTTGATCATGTTGGAAGCCCCTTCTTTCTTTTGATATCTCCAGGATGATGAAATTAATATTGAAAAACTGGATGTCTAAAACAGAGTTATGGCCGTTTATGTCATAATCCAATATTCTCTGTGGTTCATTAGTTTTCTTGATAGCCATGTAAGTTCGGGTACTTAAGTTTCCTGGCATTTCAATATTCTGATGATTCTATAGGCCTCTCAGTTGTCAGCCTACCTTGAGCAGCTATTATATGTGTTACAAAAGGAGTGTTGTTGATCCCTTAGATCTATTTGTTTGCTTTGGACATTGCAAAGCGAAGGAGACTATGCTTATTAAATTTGTGCTGTTTTGGCATCATAGTTCATAGTGCAAAATTAAGGTTTTTATGTGTTGTAATATTATAATAAATAGAAGTCTTTGGTAATTTAGTTCCTTTATGAACTAAATTTTGGCATCCTCTAGTCAATATTCAAGCTATTTGATACAGAAATGTGGTTTAGGGATTCTATTCTAAATACAGAGAAAGGTTGCCTGCGATAGATTTCCTCGGGTGCTGCTCTTTCCTGAGGGAACAACTACAAATGGAAGGGTCATTATTTCATTTCAACTTGGTGCATTTATCCCTTCTTACCCGATACAACCAGTAATTGTCCGTTATCCTCATGTACACTTTGACCAATCTTGGTAAGGCTCCTTTTCCTTTTTCAATTGTGTCCTTGGTGCTGTTTGCGATGTTTATCATTCAAATAACTCTGGTTGGCTTTTCTTTTTATTTTTTGTTGATTGTGCACAGGGGAAATGTCTCCTTGGTAAAGCTCATGTTTAGGATGTTCACTCAGTTTCACAATTTCATGGAGGTCTCTCTCTCTCTCTCTCTCTCTCTCGCGCGCGCGCGCGCATATCCATGATGAGTTTTTGTGGTCACTGATGCTGAGTGAAATTTGCAATTAGTTCACTGAAATTTGATTTCGATCACTCAATATTGTGGAAATTATGCACTTTGGTCAGAACCAGTCTTTTTTCCAGCAAACTTCTGGCCTTCTGGATGCATGATTGTTGAAGATGTCATGTCAATGCTAAATTTGCAGTTCACAATTAAAGAATTGAAAGTTTAGTTTATCGGGCGATTTAAATCAAAGTCATTGCCTGGCTGAAACTTTCACTAAAGTTTAGTGATGACCTGTGAAATTTACCAGTTCTTTTGTGGTCAGGGTAGGAAAAAGGGTAGGGGTTTGGACTTTGTTCTGACATTTGTATCACTTCATCTGTGTTTCAATGTTTGAGAAAGAAATGATGGTGATTCATTCAGTTCTCAGGTATGGGCTTCATGTTTTCATAGATATATCAGCTTCTCAAACTGCTCAAACACTGAGAGGTGTTTACCATTTTATTTCAATATTTTCTGCTACTTTCTTCAGTAAATGTTGTTCCACACGCCAAGAAACTTGAATTGGCACACACATGGTAATTTCATCACAGAAAATTAGGTCTTACCGACGCTGGTAATGGTGTAGGTTTATTTACTTTTGATATTTGCCAGCTGGAGTAGTAGACCTTATAAGTTATTTTTCAGTGTTCATTGATGTCTCTTGGATTTTGTCAGGTGGAATACCTTCCTGTTATCTATCCACTTGAGGACCAGAAAGAAACTGCTGACTGTTTTGCAAAGAGAGTGAGTATATACATGCTTATCATTTTCCTTTTACTTGTGTTGATGATTGAGAGATCTCAGGAAGTGGCTCCCCAATCGGTGATATACAGCAAATTGAGCAATTCAGGAATTTTAGAATAGGGTAGCATTTTTTTTTCCTTGTGTTTTCTGTGTCTAAATAATTTAAATTTGTCTTTCTGATATTTGCAGGCTAGCCATGCTATTGCGACAGCGCTAAACGTCACCCAAACATCCCATTCCTATGGGGACGTGATGCTTCTCATGAAAGCTTCCGAGTCAAAGCAGGTTAGTGTTCTATTCTCTGATCTTTTGGCAATAGAAACTTTACAACGAGAGTAGAAGCCTCAAAAAGTTGCTTAGTCTAAGTGATCTCTCATGGTGCATAAATTTGATTACATTTGTCTTTTGAAATCATGTGACTGGAAGAAATTAACGGCTTTGTGTGGTGTGTTCACTTTAAACATAGATAGTACAAATTGAGATAGACTGCAGAAAGAATTAAATATTGTTTTCTTTGGTCCAATGGCATTTTAGTGTTAGAGGTAAGAGTACAGTGTTCAAAGCAAGTCAAACCCACATTTATTTTTCAAATATTCGTTTCACATGTTGCAGGAGAAGCCTTCGAGTTATATGGTTGAAATGGCGCAGGCAGAATCTGTAAGTTTGTAAATTTGATGATATTCTGTCTCTCTTCCATTATGTATAAATAAGTCATCCTATGCTTGCAAGTTGAGAAGTCACCAAGTTGTTTTGAAAAAGCTTGGCTGTTTAAAGGCAATGTGCAATGTGCAAAAGAGAAGAAAAAGCTTGGCTGTTTAAAGGCATTGAGTCTTGAGAACCCATAGACCAATTGCCTTTCGTCACTGGATTTCTTGCATCAACTGCTTTGCGGATAAGGAATTACTGGTCTTGTGGAATAACAGCCTTTCGTCACTGGATTTCTTGCATTACTGGTTTTTTGAATGCGTAACCGCTTTTTGATAGAGGAACTTCTTGCTCAAAGACTGATACTAGATTGAGAAGTGACATTGTGCCCTAGGCTACAGTTGGAGAAGAAGCTTCTATTTTCTCTTCTTTTTTCATAATTATTCAAAAATGGTCGATATGAAGGCAGATAGATATTGTACTTTCAATTTTGCATTGGTTAAATTATTCTCTCTTAAATATTTACCATTGAATAGTTAAATAAATCTTCTCGCATCAGAATTAAAGCATAGTTAGGCAATAATGATGGGGAGTGTTTTCATTAGAACAGTCTTGATGCTACATTGAAAATAAAAAAAGAGGGGATCCTAGATATAAGGAAAAAAGGAAAAAAGAACAAAATCAAAATTTAGGAAGGAATCTAGCAAAATATTTTCTCTGAAAAATGGTGTTAAAAGACTAGGAGAGTTTTGAAACGAATTTGAAACTATGGGTATTTTTTCCAATAGGAGTAAAAGGTGAGGATAAAATTGAAAGCCTCGCAAATGGTTGGGTTTATTTTGTCATTTGGCCTTTTCTTTATTAGTCTGAAGGCATGACAGGCATTTTCAGAGATGTTAATCCAGATGCAGACCCACAAGGAAAGATCATGCTTCTTGTTTGAAGTTAGACTGTAATTTTGCTGGTACCCTGTAGACATGACAGTTATTGTATGAGATGTTAATCCAGATGAATTTATTATCATTTATATTTTGAGAATCATTTGTCTCGATGGATTATTTAACATACGAAACTTTTTTACCTCTTGTTTCAGCTCTTCCACTTGAGCAGCATGGAAGCCGTTGACTTTCTGGATAAGTTTCTGTCAATGAATCCAGACTCAAGGTACTCTTGCCCATTTCCTGAAAATATATAAATCCCTAGTGCCTTGCCTCTTTCAAAGTTTTAGCAACGGCTATATTCTATGTATTTAGGCTGTGGGTTCTCATTCTGGTAGAAATGTTTATTTTTCTTCTAGTTTGCGTGTTAGTAGGAATGATGCACGATAGGATATTGTCCATGTGAGGTTTCTTTTGTAAAATCTAGCAACAAAACTCCTCCCTACTTGCTGTGGTATATGCCTTTTGGCATCGAAATGTTTATTCTTCTGTTGTCAAGTCTTCTCCCCTTCAATACCTGTGGATTTCTTGTCTTGGAAATGAGCACTTTTTTGGTTTTCGGCTCTTTTTGTAGATGATTTAGCACCCCCTGGTGTCTCGTCATTAATTCCCTTGGTGCCACCTTTGTAGAGTGCATTATTGCTTTATCTTTAAGCATAAGACTTCTACTATTTAGTGACTGCAATTCTGGTTAATAATGTGATGAAATGAAACAGAAAGCCTGGCTAAGATGTTGGATGAGCAAATTCTCTTGGCTTGTCATATTATTTTAAGGTTTTGCGACCTGATTGTTTAGTGCTATCTTTCAGTGGGCATGTGTCGATGGATGGCTTTTTGAGGGGCCTGAGACTGAGAGCTTCTACTCTTTCCGAAGAGGTTAGTGATCTTTAGGTTAAGCCTTTCTTCATAGCCAGACGGATGCTCCAGTTTTAAGAGCTTGGCACTTGCCTCTCTGCTCATTGCTCATTCACCTTTTACATACATAGAATTTTCAAATTTTTAAAGTCTACTTGCTCATACCCCCCCCCCCCCCCCAATCCACCTTGCAAAAGCAGTGGATTTAACACCTGTTAAAAAACATGGCATGGCATTCAGTGAATGATCAAGTATCCAGTGAATGATCAAGTTTTTAGAAAATTTTCATGTTAAGTTAGATGAATGTATTCTATAACTGTGCTTGAGCAAAGTTTTCCGGTGCTGTTTTGGGTCAGCTTCCTACTTTCAGAATGTGAAATTGGGAAAAAAGATTAGCAAAGTGAAACAAAACTCAGATTTATCTTATGGGTTGGATATTGTTCTTCCATTGTCTTCATACTAAGTAAGAAAATTTTGGATGACAGATATTTAGGTTCCTTGATGTGGATAACTACAGAACGATCACATTCAAGCAGGTAAGCTTCACTCTCAGTTTTGATAGCAAGCACATCTCCCTCTTACAACTGACGGAACTAATCAGTAGATTATAGGTTAAATTAGGTTAATATATTTGTCTAGGGACTTGGCTTTTGGTGCTGTTCTTGTTGAAATTTGAATGAAATGATTTGTTTCTGCGTATGCAGTTTTTATTTGGGTCAGCTCATGTTATGAAGCAACCGTTATTTAGAGAAGCCTGCCAACTGGCACTTCGGGAATGTGATGTAGGAGGCAGAGGTTACGTCTCAGAGGAACAAGTGAGCCTTTCTTTTTCAGCCCTTATATAATTTGAGGAGTCTTCTTTTTCTCAATTTAAACCTTCTTACTGATCTTCGGTCTCCCGTTGCTTCTGAAACAGCTGGGAGACAGCCTTAGAGCAACCATGATGAATATGAGTAAGGAAGAGGTAACAAACCCGCATTCTGATGTTTGTTTCGGGTTATTTAGAAATGTTGATGAGCAAATAAATATTTCGAAACAGATTTGTTGTTGAATTTGCGTTGTGTCTTGCCTGCTCTTTTTTTCCTATACATGACAACCATGCTGCTATGTTCTTGCAGATTCATGAACTGTTCGAATTGTTTGACGGGGATGGTGATGGAAGGGTGAGCAAAGACGACTTCATGTCCTGCTTAAGAAGAAACCCGCTCCTAATAGCACTCTTCTCTCATTGTTTATGGCACGATGACTCATTAGAAGACTGCGACCGAACACCAGATGAAATTGTTTGACTATTGGTTTCCTTGCCCCATGCTAGGTAAAGTTTGTATTGTTTGCTGCTCCAGCGGGTTTTGATCTGAGAGACAGAGAGATAGAGAGAGAGAGAGAGAGAGAGTGGGGTGCTTTCGATTTTTCTCAGTGCCCCTTAGTAGGGAAGGGATTTCTTGAATAGACCCTGTATCAAATTAACATCCAAGCTTTGGTCTTGAGATTTACCCTTCAAAAGAAAGATTTTTTAATCTTGGAATAGGAACTCTTGTTTGTCTTGAGATTACCATTCAACGTAGTTTTTTCTATCTTGGAGTAGGAGCTCTAGATTGGAAAACACGAAAATATAGTGACTCTTGACAGAAGCCGTGACAGGCTCGATAATGCATGCCGGAGTCGCGGATGATGCATAGCCTGAGGACCATGGGGTTTTCAGGAGTGTTTTTATTCGGTAAACCGAAAGGGGCAAAAAAGAATAGAAGAATCAGGTAGGAAGCTTGGGCTAGTAACCTCGAATTCTGACTTTCACACTTTGATTTTGACGGAGTATTTGATGCCAAAGGGCCAGTTCGATGACCCTCGTACGGCTCTCGTACGTGTTTGAGGGCGAGCACTGGAACCGGATCAAACTGAGGATGGTTGATCCTCAGTCTGATTTTCAACTCCAGGCGTAGATTGAACCAACTGAACTGGATGGATACTTTTTTTTTCTTATTATTAGTAAGTTAATGATATTTGATTATATTTTATCACATTTTTATCGTCTTTCCACCAAGATTTTTAAAGTCAAAGGCCCTTGAAGGTAGAGAATGAAAGTGTAGACTATGCAACAATGCCTGTAGTCTTGTAGGGAATAGGGGAAAAAAAAAACCTACATACATCGTGGATTCTTAGACTCACTTGAGGATCAAATTGGTTTTTAAGACTAGGTGGGTCGGTTTTGGATTTCATAAATGAGGAATTGACCCTTTTAGTCCAAATCTTTTTAGGCAAAAATTTTCTCATCCTAGAATCAATCATTTTAATTTCGTGTCATTCTCTCGCCTTCAGTAAGTGCTCCTTTCTTGTGACACTGGTCCGTCAAGAGCTGCAAGATAAGCCGATACCATCTTCACTTCAAAACATTCTCTTGCCAAGCGACGCATACATTTGGCCTGTGAGCCCTTTTCCACAATGCAAAAGGCCCTAGCTTTGCGTTTCCTGAGCTTGACCGTGACGGTGCCGCACTTAATATAAATCCTTAGACCACTCGAGGTAAAGTGTTTTATCAGTTTGAGTGATGGAAACATGTCATGGAAGATGCGGCTGCTGCGGTGGGGTTTCGGAGGCGAGCTCCCTGATCGATCTGGGAGAAAAGTAGAGTTTCTTATCTCTATTTTTCAAAAAAGAAAGCTTTGAAATGGTCTAATAAATGAAAGTTAAGAAAGTATCATCAGCTGCAGAGTCATGCTCTTGAATGCCGCCCAAGAACAGCTTCGAAATTATTTGCCCGTCTGTCTGTAATGTGAAAGAAAAGTCAAAATATTGATGGATTTCTTATTAAAAGCACTGTCCTTTAAAAAAGTACGAACTTCAAAGATCACCAAGAATATAAAGGGTGCAGCAACTCTAATTTAGTCAGAATTCGTATCTGGACACGCCCTTATTTTGGTCAGAAGTGTGTTTGAAGATTAAACTAAAGCATAGAGAGGCAAACTTCTAGGCTTGTGCAATTGCTTCAATGTGACTGCACAATCTTTTTCTCTGTTCTTGTTCAGATGTCCGTTTATTCTGCTTTTGGATTTAAAGAAACTAAGAGAAGAGACGTTGTAAAGGTATACAAATTTTCCCTGCCACATTTAAGTTTCTGGATTGAGCCGTATGTGCATTGCAGGTCAATTTGTGATTAATTTCTGAGCGCAAACAATGGACAAGGAGAAATTTGATATTTCTATGTAGTTTGCAATCAAGCCTTCCCTTTTTATTCACCAGAAAAGTTAATATTTCCCACCAAGAAAGGCATAGCCTGCTTTTGCACAAGTCCAATTCCATATCTTCACAATAATTATTGCATTGAGTTATCCCATTGTGAATTTGAATGAAAGAGTGAATAACATCTAAGAGAGAAGCAGACAGCATCACTGCTGCCCATGGTCATTTAACACACCGGAACTTTGATGCCATAATAGCTATTATGAATGTCAAAAGTAAGATACGATTGCTATACCTGTTGAAATTATGGCTAAGGAACTGTGTATATGACAAGGAGACATGATGCTGAGATTTGAAGCACATTTACTTGTTCCTGGAATCCAAACTCCTGTCTTTTCCGGAATGCATCCCAACATAGATTTATATCTATTTACTTCGCATGCGCTCTACTTGCACCTAGAACACAGTGAATTTGAAGGACAAACCCATTTCACTCTGATCTCCTGCCTCAGGATGGCCAACTCATTGGAAACTACACTATGCTTAAAGAGTATGTTTAGGAGAAGAAACCAAGTAGAGAATCATATTTATAGAAGATGCTGACTTTTTCTCTTCCATATATTGTTTAGAGGAGCCATCCTTGAATGAAATTGGTTTCACCAGCAGCGCTCTTTGTAGCAGATGAACCTTCTGCTTGCACATATTGGTACCTGTTAATGCACCGCTCAAAAAGATAAATAAACAAAAGATATAAACAAGAATATGAACAAAGAAGATAAAGAAGATGATCATGATGATGATTTACAGGAGGCGAAGGAGAAAAAATGCACAGCAGCATAAGGGTTTTCATTTTAACCTCTACTTTATTCATGCCAGAACAATTAGATGATTATACAAGTCAGTGCAATCTGTTCAACGAAAAAAAGGGTTGAATAATGTCAATTTTATGATGGACATGCTTGTGTTCACTGTCACCTCGTGGCAAGCTTGATATCTTCCAGTATTTTAATGCACACCAATTCGAATGGCATGTTTTCTCATAATTATCTTCAGTTGTTAATCTTAATATATATTCGCAGCTAAATCCATTGCCTTGTTCTTTTGGGATGCTATTTAGTACGAGTTTCATCTGCCCAGCTGAAGATATAGAATGCAGTTTCTAGTGTTGCACCACTAAGCCAGATCCTATCAAAACACTGTCTGCACAATGAACATCCCGTGGAACTCACTTGATCTAAATGGTAAAGAGTTACTCCTCATAAAAAGGAAAATGGGCAAAGAGAAAGTACCCTATTTGCAAGACCGGCTCGGGTTCATACTCCAAGGGATTGGGTTGAGAATGTTGGGCATGGAAGGTGCTAGTTCCTGCTGCATCAGAATTGCTGGTCCAAAGCCCTTGAATGGCCTTGAGATTTAGTCCTTCTGCCTCCAGCTGAGAAAACATGAATCATCAAGCATCAAGTGATAGTTGAAAATTTCTAACTAATGCATCTTAAGGACATTGATCTTGTCATGACTATGAGGTATAATGTATGAAATAGCAATTTTTGGTACCTGGAACTTGAGTTTCTTATTAAGATCTCCGAGCTGCCGCTCCTGCCATTATGTCATTGAAGGCCAAAGAAACATTGCATTCAGATACAATGGGGATTAGCTTGGAAAGGGATGATATGGATCCTCTCAAATGTACAATAAACAGACTCATTGTGTACTCATGAAATGATCACAAATAGTTGAACGGTAAATTTATATTCAGTTGTGTTGATAGATATCAAAATTTGTTTTTCATCTTCAGATGATTTACTTTCTAATTGAGATGAAACAGATACAAAGAGAAATGCGTAATTTCAGAACTTACTTAATAAATTACCTACCTTTCTGCGGAGGTCTTCCATTTGTTCCGACAAAAGTTGTGTCTACAAATTGGATAACAAAAATAGATATAAACAAAGTGTAAATTCTGGATCTTACTAAGTTTATGTCCGGAAAAAGGTAGACATTGGAGAATTAGCTTCTCTTGAGGATCAACGACATGAATAAGATTTTTAGATTTAATTGACAACTGCTCTTAGAGTACTCCATTTTTCTTATGCCAGAATTGAAATGATGATAAAGATCAATAGAAGAGAACAAAAAAATGAACTATATAGTAAACCTTCGCATGCGTCAATGATGGATCTCCCTTTTACCTGGTTCAAAACTTACTTGCATGGATCTATTAGCCATTACATCTTGATCAATATGCATGATCAATTGCATCTAAGTCCTTCAAAAGATGATTGATTTCGGCAAATCAGATCAATAATGAAGATTAAAATTTCAATAGACATGACGTGACATTCAAAGATTAATATTGGCTAATTGAGCAAAAAAGGTTCCAGTTTCTTTATAATGTGCTCAGAGCTACGTGTATAACCATCTGCGATGGGTTCAAAAATAAATTCAGGCGCAGTGAAGTTAAACAAAAACCTATGTTCAGTTAAAAACTTTGGAGAAAAACTTCGACCATGCTGGTCCAACATTCGCTAGTGGCACATGGATTGGGTGAAATACCTTCCTTCGCCTAGCTTGTGCAAGAGCCTGTTCAAGCTGCTTCTCAAGATTTTGCAACTCTTTCACATTCAGCGGTCCGAGGTTTTCTCCGAGCAAATGCCTTAATTCAGTATTCCGGGTCAGCACATACTATGGTATTAGCATATTAAACTTAATAGATTGATTAATACATTTCCTTGGAGAGATGCAGTACTTGAACCTATGAGATGATATTTTGGGAAAAATGAGAAAAGAGCAAAACCTCTGAGTTTGTTGAAGAGATTCATATTTTGCCTTCAATTTTGACACCTCTTGAAACCAGTTCTGCTAAACATAGAAAAGCACCAAGTGAAGTGAAGACTGACATATCGTACGCTTCATCATAAGGAAAACCCAATATGTAAATACACTAAATCTCTTTGACAAACTGCTGTTTCACACTTATTATAGCCTGAAAATAATGAATTATCACGCAGCTGGTTTAACACGTCAGATATGAATCCCGGCACGTCACTATTGACAGTAACAGCATTAAATGATATGTATGAAGGAGAAGTTCCAGGCTTTTACCAAAAAGAATGGATTTCTTTTCATTTTCTTTTTTTAATTGCATTGAGCAGCCAATATATATCTGGTACAATGAATACAAACCTGTGTTTCACGTTCAACAACGTTGTTTTGAGGAGCGGAGTTGTTACGTTGGTATCGTTCCAGCGTCTTATTGATGCTGCAGAGAAGAAATATAGAAACGTTTAGTCATCTTGATTCGTAATTTTCACATACTTTCTGCCCAATGCAATCAAAATTTACATAACAGGGTTCAAGAAATGAAGCAACAAATTGAGCAAGCGGCCAAGAAAACATGGCCCTAGATGATTCTCGTAGGAGAAATATCACAGCTTGGAGTTTGTGAATATTTCCCACTGTTAAAGTCCGTTAAACAAGTAACTATACAAGCAAATGGGTTCCACTTTCTACTCATCCCTAATCAGAAAAATATGTTTCCATGCAAAGTCATTAGCCAATCCTTCTTAGACAATACTCATGAACCTGTCAAAGAGTCTATAACCATTACTTGCGAGCATGCGGATAAATATAGGTTAACACATTTCTCCCCTCACTATTTACCTACACGGACTCGCAAATCTTGGATATGGAAAACATGCCATTAGATTACTACTATAGGTAGTGGTCTCTAATATGGCAAAGATATGTTCTAACTCTAGAGTTATAGAACAAAGTCCTACAATCACACCAATCTTATTGATAAATCACTTGAAATGTGTGTAATATTTTTTTACAGAGACCATTAGTCGGACTTACCCTCGCTTTCTTTTAGATTTGTTAGAAGATTTAGATACTTCTAAACCTGTTAGTGAATTGTACATGGACTGGGGATGGAAAGGGAGCGCTACAGCCCTTGAAGCTACATTAATGCCCTTTTGACTTAAGTACGGGCCACACATATAGCTTTTATTAGTCAATATGACCAAAATAGTTCAAATGAAAAGAACCACCGCAAAAAAAAAATAAAAAAATAAAAAGGGCATTCATTGACAAGTACTTATGTAAGCTACGGTAAGATGAACTAATGAAAAGTCGCCCCTCCTCTTACTGCAACTGAAACAGACTTCCTCCACAAATTGCAGGTTTTAGGTTATAACTAATGGCATATGATTAATCATAGGAAACACTTGCTGCATTACACCGTCTCTTTATGCATGCCATGTCTGACTTTTGTTTGTTGTAGAATGGAAGAGAGTTATTCACCATTATAACCGCATGTTCTTTAAATAAGGGGAGAAGAAATACCCCGGGCCACATTTTTGGGGAACTGCTAAAGAAATAGAGAAAAATTGCCGAGAGAGAGAGAGAGAAGGCAAGCAATGTTGCCCAAAGAAAAGAATCTGTCTTCTTCTTTGTTCTTTTTTTTTTTCTACAGAAGAAAACTTAGTAGATTAACCTGATGCAAGGACGGGATTTTTCTTCTAGGTATGAAGAAAAGATAAATGAAATGAGAGGACAGATTGTACATAAAGAAGTTATTACACGACAGAATTCATGGGATGTCCAGACCCAATTTTGATACCTTCACACGAGAGAGAGAGAGAGAGAGACAGATATTCCGTGGAAGACATTAATGTGATTGATCTACACCACCCTCACTCCTGAAGCCTATTACTCGAAATTATCTTGTAGATGAAAGTGCACAGCCAGGAGATCAAACGACCAAACACAAGAACCTTGTTTAAGCGCGCGTGTGAGAGAGAGAGCACTGAAGAACCCTAGATCCTCCGACTTCCACAGAGGTCCGAGAGAGGGCACAAGCTCTACAGAAAGAAGTTATTACATGACCTCAAAGTCATAGGATGTCAAGACGTAAATTTGACACCTTCACACGGGCCAGCGAGCGAGCGAGAGAGCGAGAGAGAGAGAGAGAGAGAGATTCCGTGGAAGATATGAATGTGATCGATCTGCACCATCCTCACACCTAAAGCGGTACTCAAAATTGTTTTGAAGAAGAAAGTTCGTAAACCAGAGGATCGAACGACTAAAAGACACGAAGACAAAAACCCGTACACTCTTTACTGTGCGACTAGCTTTCTCTAGAGGGAGAGAGAGAGAGAGAGAGAGAGAGAGCACTGAAGAACCCTAGATCCTCCGACTTGCACAGAGGTCCAAGAGATGACGCAAGCTATTTGTTTCAGGGGGAGAGCAAAATGAGGAATATTGGTTTCAGGTGATTGTTTCAGAGGAGACTCGTACAACTCCACTACCACTGTTGGGATACAATTCCATGAAAGAACAAGAAAGAAAGCTATAAAGCAAAAGCACAGAGAGAGAGAGAGAGAGAGGGGGGGGGGGGGGGGGGGGGGGACATGAAACGTGTCGATCTTGCATTGGCAACATGTCATGGCGGTTCCTTGAGAGATCCAATACAACGCACATGAAAAGGGATAACAGGAAAACAGGAAAAGCTCTCAAAGCAAAAATATCCTGACAGACACCAGAACCATGGACTGGGAACCAGAAACAAGAGAGAAGAGAGAGAGAGAGAGAGAGAGAGAGAGAGCAGTTCACTGAAGCTTAACTGATGAAATGGCATCAAACAGTACAAGATGAAAATGAATATTGATGAAACAACACCCGCTTGTTGCTAAAAGCCAACATGGAGAGGACGAGGAGCACAGTTTGGTTTCTTGGATTTAAGCTTTTTTCACAATGACTTTCCGGGAAGGGGAAAAAAGAAAAAGAGGAAGAATCTTTAAGAGTGATAATACTTTCGATGAAACCCACAAAAGAAGAGAAGAATCCCAGAAAAAGAAAACCAATGAGAAAACTAGATCAACAGGAATTGAGAGAGAGAGTACCCAGAAGGGCCAGAGCTGCCAAATTCATAGAGCTTGCCACGGCTAGAGAAGATGATGAGTGCGACCTCCACATCACACAGCACAGAGAGCTCGTACGCCTTCTTCAAGAGCCCGTTCCTCCTCTTTGAGAAGGTTACTTGCCTGTTAATTTTGTTCTCTATCCTCTTCACCTCCACTCTCCCTCTCCCCATTACTCTCTCTCTCTCTCTCTCTCTCTCTCTCTCTCTCTCTCTCTCTCTCTCTCTCTCTCTCTCCTCTCTCTCTCTCTCTCTCTAGGTAAAGTGTTTGGATATGGAAACAGTTCGTCGTGGAGTTCGCTAAGGTTGAAGAAGATATATGTACTATAGCGCTAGCCTCTCCTCCTGGTTGTTTGGCTTTTTCCTGGTGGGGTTTTGGGACTGCTGTACTAAAATGGAGGGTGAGAGACGATGCGCCTATGTATTTGGTGAAAGAAGATGAGCATGAGTAGATATAGAAAAGCAGAGAAACACATCTGTTTCTTTCTAGAAGGAAAAATAAGAAAGCAGAGAAGAAAGAAAGAAGGGCTGCATATTGTGGTACAAGAGGTTATTGTACGCAAGATATGAAAGCCCTACAAAAACTTCAGATGTATAAGAGGTTAAATAAAAGGGCAAAGCATATTATAGTAAGGCTGTCGATTGATCTAGGATTTGAAATTGTCATGGAGACTCTACATATAAATTGTACCAATTGATAATGTTGTGTAACTACATTTCTCGTGTAGGTAGGGTCTAACCAATCAAATACCGAAATGCAAAATTATATAGTTGAGAAGGTATATAACGGGCTTAGAAATATCTGTATACAATAAATAGTTACTCAATAAAAGATCATCGTAGATGGAGAAACATATGTGTTTGGAGATAATTGGGTCTCAGGCATTTCCAAATTGAGAATGCATTCATGATAACACGATACCTCTAAAATAATGGAGGACAACCCCTTCTTTCCTCATTTTGCATTTTTTTTCTTTTCGTAAGCATACTTAAAGAGAAAACGAAGTTTTCGATATTTTGGGTCTCGCATTAGTTGGAAGAGGCATGTTAACTGATTCATAAGTTAGTATTCATTTTCACATCGCCATCACTTTATGTGGTTGTTTGGAGCACTTTAAGACTTTAGCTCGTACGGATTAGGTCGGGTCGTTGCAATTTGTTATCCTTTAGGCTTGGAATCATCAAAAGAACTCGTATTATTTAGTCAATTGAGCCATTATATATTAGCATATTAGTCAATATAAACCTCCATGCTAGTACGTTTCCACACTTATAAATTCATTATGCAATAAAAAAAAAAAGGCATGCATGAAAACCGTGGGTTGGTCCGAAACACAAAAGTATCGTGAGGAAATTTTCCTGGTTAAATGTCATTTTCATACTTAACTTTTTTCTTGGAGTGAATTATTATGGGCGTGAAGCATGATCCACTGGAGGTAGTTGCGAGATATTATTCGAAAAGCTGCAATCTTTTACCCTTCCAGGCCAATAATCATTACGAATATCCGAGTTGATTTGTTGCCGTTTTGGGCTAAACTGCTTTAAATTGATAGGTTCCTATGCAAGTGCCTATTGCTACTTAAAATGGAAACAAACAAATAAATATTAACTTCATTTAATATTTGAGCAATGCATTAAACTGAGTCAATCAAGCTTCTAGAAAAGGGTTTAGGGTTACCTACCCTGATTTTTTTTTCTAAAAAAAAACCCTTCCCTAAACCTTTCATTCCTATTTAATGGGGACCGTCTGATTAAAAATCAGATAGTCCCCATCAGTCATGGGATCCGGTCACTTGTCACGCCGTTAGGTGATCCGGATCGCTGGAAAAGGCAAGGAGCATGTATTGGGCATATCTCATAATTTTATCTAGCGATTGAGCTATTTTATTATATAATTTAATATCAAGAACTATTGTTGTTATTAATATCGGAATTTCGTACCTTTTTCTGAAAAATTTCTTTTCTATTCGTTAATTTTTAGGGCTGAGAGGATTTTAAGCTGCTTGAATTAATAACGTTGAGTAGCTAACTAGTTGTGCGATCGAAGTGTTTAAGCAAAGTTCAATTAACAAAATGTCGTTAGATAATTGACGTTACTCTCTAAGAACGGAATTTGAGCTCCTGTTAGAAATTGATGTACAAATTAATCCGGTCGTACTTGTGGCGAGTTTGGCCACGCTTTGGCTTTAAGACCTTGCATTTGAACAAAAGGACATTGACTCTAAAAAAATATTAATTGTGGAAAAACAAAATAGCGTTTGGTAAACACCGTCTAAACTAATTATTACAAAACGAAATTTTTTAAAATAAGTCAAAAAGGTAAAATTAACGCGATGGAAAATGGAGGAATTCACGATACTGTCGACCTCACGACGACCCCAAGCGATGTACTGCTGAGGTCGGCAGCCTCAACCAAGAAAAAGATCGAACTTATTTTCCTAAAAAGCCTCAAAGCCAAAACAAATAGACTTATCTTGAGTTCCAAGCATTTTCAAAGTAAAAACGATGCATCGTAGTTTTCGAAATTCGATTACCAAATACCAAAATTTTACCCCCAATAGCCTTTGGAAGTCCGAAACTGCTTGTAAATGCGTTCCCACAACTTTATCCCCAATCGGTCAAATGTTAACTAGAAAAAGTGTCGACACCTTGTCATGCGCTTGGGACAGGTTTTAATTACAGCCAAATACATCAATTCATAAGACCATCGTATCCTTTTAGAGTACTGATGGTGTGCAGTGATGTGGACCGTGTCGGTTGATTCGTTCCTTGTCATCATGATTGATGTTCTTTTCACAAAACAAAACAAAACAAAACAAAAGAATTTAGGGGATGAGCAAATGATTTTTTTGCCCCTCATTTATTAAAGGTCAAATTGCCTTTCCCCTTCAGGAGTTGGATCTTGAATCTCTTTTCTACGTATTCTCCTTTTCTTGCACAAATTTGAATTGGAGGTCAAATGACTTTCTTGTAAGAAATGGAAAGAAATTCTCTTTGGTTAATCAGAGTCAAATGCCATATTTGATTATGTAGTCTAAACGTGGGATGCGCTCCATATTAGCTCCATTCTTTATGCATATTCTAATTCAAGCTAAAAAGGATTTTCTCTCTCTCTCCGATCTCTCTATTTTGCGAGAAGAGAAATTAAAGTCGCGAGTTGATTAAAAGGAGGCGTCAATGCAAATGTAAAGCCTCGCGTGCCCATAACATGAATTATACGCCGTATCTGCCGCTGGAGGAAGAATGTATATTGCCTCTCACTTGGTCGATGTGAGACGCTGCTCAAGATGATTTCTTGATTAGTGAATATGATACTTCGGTCTTGCACTTAAAAAAAAATTAACATCAACTCGGGCAATTCCGTCTCCGTCTCTGATATAAGGGGTCGAGAGATCTTACAAAATGGACTTTTGAAATTGGTTCTTATGAAAACGGAATCCTAGCTAGTTGATCCGTAATGCGTACACCTTTAACTCAAGGGCGAATTTTGAGGGCTCACCATCCTTCATCTAAAAGAACACGCATAAAAAGAGATAGGTCGGCCGCCGCCGATGACTTCGATGCAGTCGTCGTTGCCGTGCGGAGGTGATCGTCCGGCCCGGTCGAAAATAATATCGAAGAAGCCAAGATCTTGGAGAGGTTTGAAGCATTTCGATGTAATCGGGACTGGTGATGCAAGATTGACGGATCCAATTTGTAAGTCCTGCGGGTCAGCCTTCGAGGGTTTTTCTTCACAAAGTTGAACTCAGGAGGTTGGCCCAAAGCTAATCCAACAAAAGAAACGGCGTTGACATTCCGCGCGGGCTTTTACCACCTCCGGGCTAACCTTAGAAACTCGGAAAAATACTTGTCTACATCTGGTCTACATGGTTAAACGACTGCATCTTGTAAATCGAGCGGTTGGGATCGTTGTACGACTCCCACATCTGATCTTGCATCGCGACTTTAAGTATGGTATGGACTTTGATCATAAAAGTTTTACGGACTCCACAGAAGTGTGTTAACCATATTGCGTAAATCGAATGGTATCGTCGTCCGAATCCCATCTTCCCCTAAAGAATGGATTAGTAATTTTTCTGGCCCCTTCCCTTTCTTACAAGTTCGACATGATTAATTCATTCCTTACCAGGTTGTTAACAACCTAGGCTCTGATACCAATATTGAGTACTCTCAAAGAATGAAAATTTCCTTCACATTATCCATCAACGCTTTCTCTAACCGATGTGGGACAATCTGAATAATGACTATGGCCAAACACGAATTTTCCGGCGAAACACACCTTTACTGGAGCTTAGCTGAGAGAACTTCACTAGCAAGGCCCCCAAATAGCAATGACCTCGATCGAAAGGAGGCAAGAAGAGACAGGAGGGGAGGCCGATGATTCTTCCGCCGACGGCGGGTTCCACACTGTCGATCAACAGTCCCTTCAATTTGCGCCGCTTTCGGCACAAGTCATGCACCTAACGGACGCCCAATCCACATCGAGGGGCCAGCCGGCGGTGGTTGAGGGAGGGCTTTTCCATTTTGGGAAATGCCGGCACCTTCCTCCTTCGCCTCCCCCCCCCCCCCCCCAAATCAATCCTCTCACACCAAACAGCACGCTGGCTTTTCATCCCCTCGCGATGAAGAGCGAAAGTGATGAGAAGATATTAGGTGGTCCAAGTGCAGTGCACCCAATCCACTAAGCGAGTGGGCCCCGCCTGCTATCTCACAGCGCGCGGGGCCCACTCACCAGGCGACGCCCGATTAGTGGTCGGGCGCACTGAATTTGGGACCATTGGAAGTTTTTTCGAAAGTGGCGGAGCCGAAGGGGGCTTCCTCCGATCGATCCTTGGTCTGCGCATTTCGCCCCTCCCCGTACGCCCGGGGTGAGAACTGAGGAGTGAGAACGACCAGTGATTCCGAGCACTCGGGATCGTCCCGAGAGCTGAATCCGGCAATGAGGAGAGCCGCGTACTGGCAAAAGTCTGTCTCGTTGTTCCAAGATTCGCGCGGGATGTCGGGGCAACGTGGCTTTTAGAACTCGTTCATCGTATGTAGACGGGACGTTTCCCGACCGCATCCGCGCCACTGAACACCGAGGATTGAGCCACTTAACCGGTGGCCAGATGGATCTTTGACCCATATACAGTAGCACGGGTCATAGAGGAGTCGTCCTTGAGTTTTGAAAATAAGTTTTAAGTGAGTAATAGATTGATTACTTAACAGCTTAACGTGTCTTCAATGAGCTTTACGTGGATTAGCTAACTATTTCAAACGAGTCGTAATGAAATGATCATTTCTTAATTTTGTGATTTTTATTATTATTTCATTTTTTTTCCTTCTTCTTTGGCCGATTGCCGGCCATAGGCCGAAGAAGAAGGCATGAGAAAATGAAAGAAATGAAAAAAAATGATTAAGGATTCAATTTCTTTAAAAAGAACTTATAAATCTTGCCCACAGTATTTTAACAATATAATTTTTTTTTCTGTGAAAATTTATAAGAAACAAGTTTTCCTACACTAGAATTAAGGTTTTGTTCATTTCACAAAAAAATATAACATTTTTGGAAAATATTTTTCAGAAAATCATTTTTTCTAGAAAATGATAATATTTTTCGGTATTCGTTTATTAAAAGCCGCCAGCTTGCGGACCTCGAGCAAAGTTGATGCACACTGTTAGAAGTCGTGATATTTAAAGGTAAATGAAGAACACGGAAAATGTTTTCCCCTTTCAAAAGCGGAAAATATTTTTTTATACTTTTGAAGGTACTTTTTCTATTGAGGAAAAATATTTTCTTTGACTATTTTATTTTCGATGAAAAAAAACGTTGGAAATTTCGAAAAATATTTTTCTAGAAATTATTTTCAGATAATCGAACATAGCCTAATAGGGAAACGTTTTACCTAAATGGGTCGGGTTGGGTATGAGTATGGGTCAAGAAATTTGTATTGCCGTAAACGGATCATGAACGAGTTATATGGGTCAATTTGGATTCGGCCATCCATGACCAGAGTCGAACTCCATCCAACCCCACCTGTTTGCCTAACGCTTCGTCCTGTGTGCCTTACTTGATTATACAGCCGATAAGGATATTCCGGGGGCCCGACGCTTCGCCAGTTCGCCCTACCAAATGTGGGCGTCTCTTCAAGAAGCGAAAAGAAACTGACTTCCGAGCGCAAACGCGAAGACGCCAATTACAACTTGTGAGAAGAGATCGCACCCAGGCCCAGGATTAGGCCCAGGCCCAGGTCCAGGTCCAAGCCCATGTCCAGTCATAAGCCCAAGCCCGAATAGCTGCAATTGGGACTAAGCTCTAAAGCCTTGATCTGAAGTGTGATTTTGGTGGAGAGTGAACAGAAACCGGAGTGACAGAGGTCCCAGAGCCGAAGGAGGAGGAAGAAGCTTCGAGAAATCGGACATGGCAGAGCCACCGAAGAGACAAGGAGGAGGAGGAGGGGGAGGACGGCCTATGCCTCCGCCTGGGAGAGGCGGTCCCCCGATGATGCCGCCTCCTCGCCCCCGCTTCGAGCCCGTCGAGCGAGAAAAGGTTTTCACCCTTGGAGCATGTCGTCCGAGCTTGTTTTGCTTCGTCCTGCGGGAATGTCATGAATCTGCAACTTGCATCTCCTATGACACCTTCTCTCTTATGCATTCTCTGTCGTTCGGAATTAGCCATAGACGCAGACGTTGGTGCTTTATTAGGGTGCATTTTGCTCTAGGGTTTAGTTTCGCGGCGAGGATTCTGACGTGGTGTATAGCCTCTGGGCGTTCTCGGAGAGCATTGGATGAAATTCTTATTGGCAATCTCTCTAGTTCTCTCTCATGTTTTGGTACCCTGAAGGTTTTGCAAGTGACGGGAGGTGGTTCTTGTGATTGCTCGGGTCTCTTATCGTTTTAATATCTAGTCGTACATTGCGGTAGTGGTTAGCTTAGTGTGATTCTATGTTGTCAAAAAAGATCGAGAAGCCGTTGTTTCGTTTCCTTTGGTAGGTAAAGATGATGTGCTAGAAACAATCAATAGAACATGCGCTTTAGTATGAAGGGGGTCTATGATGGAGAAGAAATGGTTTATTTCTTGAGCGTGCTATCATGGGTGTTTGGTATTGATGAGGACTTCTGTAACTGATAATTTTTCCTGTTTTATAATGCAGACATGTCCATTATTGCTTCGAGTTTTTACCAAGGTATGCTTATGCTTTATTTTTTTATTTTTTATTTGTGTTCCTTTCACTTTGCATATGTGGAGTCATTCGTGCTAAGCCACTGAAAATGTTGAAGTTTATGGTTTATTGAGAAGCTCTAATTATCGAAGGGATGCCTTCTTCTATCTGGTTGAATTGTCATAATCTGAAGCTAGCAGCTTAAAATATGCAAGAATGATAAAGAAAGCATTAGATGATGTACGAAAATGGCATCATGCTTGACTACGACATTTTCAAGTTGTCTAGAAATAGCATAATGGATGCTGGTGAATTGCTTCATTTCTGAATAATAGGTTGTTGGTTGAACTATTACTTGTTATTCATTCCTTGATGATGAATAAACTGTTACTGTCATTATTCATCTTTCCTTTTGTTTTGTGTGAATTTGCAAAAAATTGACTGGGGAGGTTTTTCCCCAGTCCTCCCCCCCTCCTCTCCCCCTTTCTTCTTGCCACACACCCCCCAGGAAAAAAAAAAGATACGATATCAAAAAACAATTGAGGAAAAACAGATTTGATGCAGGCATCTTTACGGTTGCTTGGCAGTATGGTTGTGCTAGAGCACCTGCCTTACAGCAGCACATCACTTTCTTTACCTATCATCATTTGTGCACTCTTTGTATATCTGGATGTGGTGATTCTCTTTCATTTGATAAGACATCCCTGTTCAGAGAAATTATATGGTGATCCCGTTATAATGATGCGCTGGATTTACCCGTCGCTGTTTGCTAGTGAGAGCTTTAGAGCTGTGAAACTCTCTTGTGTCCTTTTCCGTGATGTCTACAATAATTTCTGCCCGTACAATACTTTAATTTCGCAAACGGAAGGATGAAGATGACTACATTGTTGCTAACTGTTGACCATCAGCTGGGGTGTTTTTCTTGTCAGTCAGAGGTGGCCTATACAATGAACTTTACTCATTTACTATGTGTGAATTGAATTTAACAGCTTGGGGGCCATCATTCCAAGGAAGACTTTGCAGTAAGAGGCAAAGAGCCCAAAGATGAGGTTCAGATTTATACATGGAAAGATGCTACTTTGCGCGAGTTGACTGACCTGGTATGTGTTGTTGCATGACTTTATTTTATTGTTAGTATCCCTTTCTATGCATGTCCATGCATTTGATATAGGTCATATATGGAATCTGAAGACTTCATACTGTAAAATTCCAATAATGAATTACCTTCTGTGAAAATTTAAATGTAGCATTACCAATTAGGTGTGCATGTAAAAGGACGAAGCATGTTTTTTATTCTGTTTAAGGGTTAGAAGAGGACAAAAGGGTACTGGTAGTGGGAAATTTGACTCACTAGTGAGCTGTTTTAGATCCCTTGAGTTATTGAAGAGCGTGGTGGAGGTAAATGGTTGAGGAACAGGAAAAAAGTATGAATAAAGGGGATAAGATGCTTTCTTCTTGCAATATTTGAGCTCTAATTTGCATTTGGATCATGTGGAAAACCAGATCATAGTTGAGAACTTGTAGGAATTCCTTTCTTTAAAGATTTCCGCTGAGAGATTGTTATGAGACAAATAGATGAGCAAGTGAAACGGTCCTCACTAGCAAGCGCTGGAGGGACATAGAGTTGGCATTGACATGATGCTTGCATAACTTTGCTACATTTTCATTTAGCTTGTTTGGTGCTGGGAGGTGCTTCTTCATTTTCTTTGTGGTCTGTTTGTTTTATCTTTAACAAGGTACTTTTTTCTTTTTCTCTAAAATCCTGAAAACTGTGATTATGTATACTCTACCACTTTGTAGGTAAAAGAGGTAGCTCCGGAAGCCAGGAGAAGGGATGCAAAATTATCATTTGCTTTTGTTTATCCAGATAAAAATGGTCGTTTTGTGGTTAGAGAGGTAACTCTCTCTCTCTCTCTCTCTCTCTCTCTCTCTCTCTCTCTCTCTCTCTCTCTCTCTCTCTCTCTCTCTTGTTGTGCACACCCATCCATATCCACAATCCACACGGCATACGCACACCTTCACCCACAAACACGTGTCTCTGTTGACAAAAGCTATGTGTCTCTGTTGACGAAAGTTATGTTTCTTAGGTTCTGTATAGTATGGTCCCTTGTCATTTATAATTCTATTCAATGTTGCTTTTAACTGATCAGTCTATCTAATTTTTCCGACTATAAATAATGGATACTTGTCAATCATCATTCTATATTATTCTTCACTCTCTTACAGGCATTACTAGTGCTGGTATAGCCTTGTGTTCTTTTGTATCAGTAGCTCTTTTTGCTTGCTGTCTGTCTTTCTCTGTAGTCTCTGAAATCCTTCTCTCATCCATTGAGCTGTTATGTTTAAAACGTATGACACAAGGATGGTGTGCATATTTTTGTCTAGTATGATTTTGAGGATAATGAAGAATTGACGGATCCAAGTAGGATCCAAGGTGCCCGGGTAGGTAAAAGAAACTTCCATGAGTGTCTCATGATCCTGGGTCCTAGGTGTATTTGCTGTATACAAATTCATGACAGCAAGATTCCTTGGAATCAATAGATTGTCACTGCTGGAGGTGAAGGTTGATCAGCGCTATAACTTCTTTGATGTTTGTTTTCAGAGAGTAGGAAGATAAAATGCTTATAAACTCAACCATTTTTTATACCTTGAGGACATATTTGCTATGCATATGTGCTTAAAAGATTTGAGCCTTGCCTCTTGCACGGCCGGAACTCAGAGGCTTAAATAATGATACATCCTTGTTCCATGAAGGTGGGAAAGACCTTTTCTTATGGCAATGGGAGACGACTAGACGATGCGAAGACATTGGCTGAACTGAGCTTTCAGGTGAGATATCACCCTCCTGAATGTCACTTATCCAACTTACAATCAGGATATGTTACTGAAGCCTTTTGTTGTCTTGACAGATCGGGGACTATCTGGACGTGGCAATTCTGTAAAGAAGTGTTATCCCGATCTTTATGTTTTGTTTAGCCTAAATTTTAGGTTGGGCTGCTTGTGATGAATTTTTGTTACAACATTTGTAAGATCCTAAGGGTAGAATGCGTTAGCTTATCTTTCGCTCACATGAGAGGACTTCGGTCTATCTCTTTTTGATAGAATTTCTGGACTCCTGAGTTTGAAAAGCTGGTTGTGGCTTTTAAAATCCTTTAGTAGGTGCTGGCTATTGGTCCCGTCCATGAAACGAGTTATCCCAGTGCGTAATTGTGTAGACTTTTTTCTTTCTACTTGATTTGAATTTTGCGACGATGACTGTCAAATGGATGGTCGAGTTTGAGTTGGCTCGAAAATGGTCCAACCCAATTGACTTGTTGGAATATGAACTTAGCAATCCGTAGCCAATCTTACTTGACACAATCCGGTACCCATCTCTAGCAATTTTTCTTCTTAAATTGTTACATCTGAATAATAGGCGGCTTTATGAAGCGGCTCGATGAGTTTGTGAGTGAGCCCAGGTGCCGCGGCTTATGGATGGGGATGGTGAAAAGTATGTTTCGGGGGCCATTTTAAATTATGAAATGGGTTCAGGCTTCGACTTCGATGCTAACGATATATTTGTGTTAGTCGGTTATTTATGCTCGACTGAAAATAGAGAGCAACTTGGTCTACGCCTAAGAGCTACCTCAGGGTAATTTTAGTTGCAGACACATTCACCTTTAAGGTCATCTATTTAGGGTTCAAATGCGTTGCTTACCCAAACCATGGGAAAAAGGGGCCCTGGAATCGCAGTGAAGATTGATTTTTCAGGTCGTAGGAAAGAATCAAGCAGTGACGGAATGTCTCGTGTTCGAGTGCACATTATTCAGTTTGCTTATACGAGAGCTTCAATCCATTGACAATCTCCTTTGAAGTTGAGCCGCCTTAAGTGAAGCTGAATAGCACGTTTGGTCCCAAAGCTATTCATAACTAGAGGTCCAACGATCGTTCCTTGCCTAACTTGTCCAAACACCTAGTCTATTATCAATGCTAAAACAAGTTAAAAACAAAGACTATATCGTGAGGGAGAGATAGGATCCGGGGATACTGTCATTTTATCAAGACTTGACCCCATACCAATCCAAGCGATATTAGCATTCGAAGCTAAGGCTATCCTACACATGCAACCAAACTCATCTGATCTCGTTCATTTGCTATCGCCAATCGATAAACGACCAAAACTGTCCTCCCCTTGCGGCGGCGGAGCTCAGAGCACCAAAAGCCCCTCAGGCCCTAGCCCCTCTAAAGCCCAAATGCCAGCAAGCTGGACCCAATCCTTGGACCACCGCCGAATCCGGTGGCTGCATCATCTTGGAGGTCTCCATCAGCATCGGACGGCGAAAGGAAAGACGGACACGCAGAAGAAGAGGATGGTGACGATGGCGATGGCGATGGCGATATTGAGGTGAAGAATCGCCATCGGAAGTAGAGTGAAAGGACAGACGAAGCAAGAATTGGAGATGTCCTCGCCGTTTGTATAATCCTAAACAGTCCGTATAATACCCATCTAATAACTTATGGATTGGAATATGAGTTCATGATCCATTTCTCGACACTCTTATCTTTTTTCCCAACTCGAAAGATCCGAAACTCTTAAAATATACAAGGTACGTGAATTCTCGTATACAATTTTTTTCTCAATACCTTTTTAAAAATTCAGATAGGATTTTTTTTTTTTTTGATTTTGGTGGCTCCGCCACGTGGGTTCAAGATTGTGTTCTGAACGTGGGCCCGTGATTTTTGACGATTCGCTTGATCTTGACAACAAATACAACTAAAGATGCTTCTTGAGCGTTCCTTCCACAACTTTAATTTTTGCCATTTTTACCGGACGTGCTTTCGTAAAAGCGGGACCTTAGAATGCGACAGGAATCGCCGTGGTCCAGTTATAGACACAGCCTGCGGTAAGACATCACATCGAAATTCCGAAGTCGACGGGTTGATAATCGAAGTCGACAACGGCACGAAATCGTTAATTTTCTCCGCTTCATATGTGTCACTAAACTTCGTACAAACGGTTCATTAAACTCTCGCTTGCACAAAGAAAAAACCAAAAGACGAAGAAAGCGATCGATAACCTGACATAAAACGCCATATGCATATATAAATTATATGCCCGGTAATATTATTCTTAAACTTTTAATTTATTTAATATAATCCATAATTTTTAATTCAATGTGTAATATTACTCTTAAATTTTTAAGTTGTCCAACATAAATTCATGGATTGTTGACCCACTTTTAATTAAGTCCTTATATTATGCGAAAATGCTCGACATAATTATTTTATTTATTCAAATTTAAAGATAATATTAAATATTTTTTATATAGTCTATAAATAAAATTGAATATGTACCAAAAATTTAGAAACAATGGTGTAATTTATTTCAGAGTTTAGGGATTATTGGTCCGATTACCCCCAAAATTAGAGATTGCCGAGCAGCGGAGAGCTTCGCTACTGGTTGAAACGCCGTCGTTTAGTGGTAATCATGTCTTAGTCGACAAAGGAGATGATCTTGAGAGCATGATAGATACACACGGATATCATAAGGCGAAGAAGCCCCCGAAAGCGATCGCTCTCTCTATCGGACGTCCCGTTTCCTGAATTTTTTCTACTCACACTCCCCCCAATTGGCCTTCCGCCGACGCTCGCCGACGCTCCCGGCCACTCGCTCCAGTCGCCGCTTCCCGGTTCCCGCCCCGGTGGAGAACGGCCTCTCCGCGGCGAGGTCGCGGCGCCATCTCCCCAATCTCCGCGCTTCGAGATCGCTTCATGATTTGAGCGCCGCAAGTGCGGGACTCCGTCCCTGTCCCTTTCTTCGCTTCTTCGCTCGCGTCGCATTCGCTCGGCTCGCGGATTTTGGACGTTCGGGCGGCTGATTAGTGCGTTCTGGCGGTTTGCAGGTTCCCTTCTTCTGGTTTCGGCGGTGCGATGGCGTTGAAGCGAGGAGCATCCGGCGTCGGGATCGGCCGGAGCAGGATCGGCGGATCGCGGCTGGCGCTCATCGCGCTCGGCTTCTTCTGTGTGCTGTCGCCGCTGGTTTTCTTCTTCGGCCGAGGCCTTCACACCGGCTCCGCTCACGGTCAGTGCTTGTGGCGTTGAAGTCACGGTTTTCTGTTTCTCGTTTTGACGTGTCGATTTGTGTTTGGCATTGTCATTGAGCAGGATGTGTAGATCTTACTAGGCGATGCGATGGGCGATTGGTTGACCTTTCCTTTCCCCTTGTAGTGTACTTGACCTCGCACGTGCCTCGTGTGTGGGCGCGTGTATTTCTTCTTCTTCTTCTTCTTTTTTTCGGATCTCCAATGGCTGTGATGACAAAGATGATTGGGATTATAGATCATTGAGGAGTTGCTTTTGAATGAGGAAGTATGCTGTGCTTGACTTTGTTCTGTAAATGACTGGACGGTGCCAGCATTTTTTTTTTTTTTGGGTAAAGAATGAGAAGGGCAGAGAAAAAGATTGTGTTCAAGGCATTCCAGCGTTGTTTTGGTACAACATTGAACTGAGTAGATTCGATTTGTGATGGATAGGCAACGACATTGAGGTAGCAAGAAGTAGATTTCAATAATCTTAAATACATTATCATATATTGAAGCTTAGGTTGAGGTTTGGTGTCAGCCAACTCCTTAGCGACTTTTATACTTCTGCTGCTAGGTTTATGAACCTGAATTAGTGCCCCTCTTTTTGTTTACTAATGTCCGTGTTTTATATGACCTGAAGATTACATGAACCTTTTTAAAACTAACGTTGAAGTTAGGTGGCAACAAAGTCTGCAAGGAGGAATAGGATCAGAAAAAGGCGATGCCTTTGAATTAAGCTTCTTCAGGATGTCTACGAGGGCAGTTTTAGGGGGCTTCCTTGGTCTTAGGCAGGATAATATTCTAAAAAGTTGCAATCTCAAATGGAGACTAGTTCTACCATCCTTCATAAGAGATTATCCTTCATGAGTTTGGTGGTGGTATTTCATTGGTTTAAATTAGCCACTTAATATGGTTCATTAGTTTGTCATCATTAAAAAGAGGAGCTTGTGAAAATTCATGATTTTTCTTTTTGATAGGTAAAAAGAATATTATAAGGCACCAAGCGGGGTGCAGACCAATATACAAGAAGAGCTCAGATCTGAAATAGCTAAGTTACAAGATCAACTACAATGTTGATGAAAGCATTGACATTTACACATAATTTCCGCTATACAATAAGTGTAAGACTTTCAACCAACTTCCAATAATTTCAAAAACGGGCATCTCCTCTTTGAAGAAGGCTCTCTGATTCACTCTTCCAAGTCAACCAAAAAACAGCAAGAGGCATTGAAGAGAACCATCTTTCCATAACCTGAGGCAAAAGAAGACAATGCTAAGCCCATAATCCTTGTTAAATAGATCCTCCTATAACCAAGATAGCCTGCACCGGAATAAGAGGCTGTCCATGTCATCCTTGTCCACGGACAGTGAAGGAGGAGATTTCTCATAGTCTTTGCATCTCTTTCGCAAAAAAAGCATCTATTGACCAGCACAATCCCTCTCTTTGCAAATTGTCTAAGGTGAGAATAAATTCCCGGGATGTTTCTTTAGCAAAGAATGAAACTTCAGATGGTATTTTTATCTTCTAAATAGCTTTCCAAGAAAAAGCCTCTCTGCCACCAACAGTATTCTTTTCGAGCAAGTTTTGATAAACACTTTCCAGATGTTCCATTTCTACCAAAGACAGAGTGATGACAGGAGAAATATTAGAGTTGTAAAGCAAATTTAAGTACTGACAAAAGCTTCAAGTTCCCAATTTTGGGCTTGTCTCCGTTGGGAGGAACGATAGCAATCAGACACGACATCTCCTTGTTTCTAGTGATGTGAAAGAGGTCAGGAAAATGATCTTTGACTAGACATATTTCACCCAGTGTCAAGCCAAAAGTGTATCTACTTACCCTCTCCCACAAAAAACTTTCTCCACTCATCTCTATCGATTCCATTCTATTTTTAAATGTTAATATCTACTGGTGGTGTGCTTATGCGATGATTTAGAAAAGATTTCAAAAAGATTTTATCTGTATAATGAATAGTTCTAGAGTGACCAAATGATGTGATATATCTTTGAGGAAAAAAATGGTTGAGGAAGCAGCCTTATAGCATTTCTTTTCCTGTTAGTCTCTATTTTAATTGAATACGAGAATTATTGGTAGTAGTTTGTGAAATTAGCTAGCCTTTTCAATGGAACAGGTTGTGGAAGTAAGGCTTCCGAATCTAATAGAGAAGAAGTTTGTTATAATGTTGAGGCTGGAAAGCCTGGGCTACAAATTATATTATGAAGTAATAGAGGATGCCCATGGGTTTAAGTTATTTTCCCCTGCTAACATCGCTGTATGGAAAGATGCTGGTCAAGAGTGTTTTCGTCAGTTGTGGTAGAGTTACCAAGGGTGAGAAGGGAATGATCGTGTCATAGTGGTGTGAGAGAATTTTTGTCAAAAATAGATCGCTAAGCTAGTTGTCAATGGCCATTCTTATTCAGTGGCTTTTGATTTTTTTGGGCTGTATCGGAAAATGATTGGATTTATACGTTTTTGCCTTCAACCATCCCGTAGAATACAGTTTGAACAGCTTCCTATTATAATTATTCCGTGTTGATCTATGAGAAAAAGAATTACCATCACATTTGTACATCATTCTTTTTACATTTGACCATGAGATTGAGAATGCTAATTTCCATTCTGCACTTCCTGTACTGGTTCCATTTGAAATTAAGCTGAGTTTCCTGTGGAGTACAGTTTGAATAGCTTAATATTATTATCACTCTTATATCCAACTATGTAGTCCCAAATCAAACATTAGATAAGTAATTACCCTTCCATTCGTACATCTTTCTCTGTCACAGTTATTCATTAGAGTGAGAATGCTAATTTCTTATTCTTTGTGTCCCATCTTTATTTTATTCTAACCAAAGTTTTGCTTTCTTATGAGCCTAACTCAAGAGTAAGCCTCTGGATCCTACCTGTGAAAGGATGAATTGGTTGGGGCTGATATTGGAAAATCACCATTTTCAGTTATAGCCTGTGAACTTTTTGAATTTACCTATGATTGTACATGCTGTGGCAATGCAGTGTTTTACCTCTTATGAACTCACATGTTTCCATCTACAATTGTCATCCAATAAAGATGATTTATTATTCCCCCTCTTGTAGGTGATGATGATACGTTAAATGGTTCAGGCAAGGAGGTATGCCTTTGATATGTATTTTAATGAGTCAACATTTTCTGCAATTTAATTATGCTAATATACATAGTACTTGGAACTGTAGAATATTGATTGGCGAGAGAGGATGGCATTGCAACATCTTTCATCTCTTTTCTCTAAAGAGGTAACATTTGAATTTGATGACTTTCACTTGAGCTGCCTCTTTAAGTTTGCTGGTTGTTATCTAATAGTATTGAGATATATTGCCATGGCAATTATGTTCTGCCTCCTAAATGTAGGTACTTGACGTCATCACGGCCCACATAGACGATTCAAACCCTCTAAGTCTTGATAGTTTCAGAAAAAGCAACATGTCTGCTTCATGGAATATAGATGGAACAGAGGCATCATTTGATTATCAGGTTATGGTCTTTCGTTGCTCATTAATACCTTAAATTGCTTATTATGTGACTAAAATCTGCCAACATAGCTATGACCACTGTTTAATTATGCCATTCTGTATTATTTTTTTTTCCGAAGCCTAAGAAGTCAGCTGCTGATAAGAAACAACAAACACCAAAGGGCACGGTGACTGATTCTTCAGGTAGCTTCCTTTATCTGCAATTTTTGGATGTTTCTTCATGGAGACTTTCTGATCTTCGTTTATTTCCTCTCACAGATGAACAATCACAATTTGTTGATTCACCAGCAAAGCTTGCTCGTAGGGTAATGCTTTTGGCTAATGAGAAATCTCTGTAAAGATGATTCAGTGTTCCTTGTTTTGTCCCAAGGACCAGAGTTTTTCCATCAATTTGTAAATTATATGGAAAATCTGTACTGGCCCTACTGGGAGTTGGATTTTTTATGACTGCTTTTGCACTGTTTACAAATTGCTTGCTTGTTTCTGACTTCTGTCTATGACCACTTCTGCAGCAACTTAGAGAGAAAAGACGTCTGAAGCGTGCAGCTGAGTTGGTGCAACAAGATGAGGAAGTGACAGTTAAACTTGAAAATGCTGCCATTGAGCGCTCCAAGTCAGTTGACTCTGCTGTTTTGGGGAAGTATAGCATTTGGAGGAAAGAGAACGAGAATGAGAACACTGATTCAACCCTACGGCTTATGCGGGACCAAATGATAATGGCAAGGGTGTACTTAACCATTGCAAAGATGAAAAACAAGCTTGACTTGTACCAAGAATTGCAAACTCGGATCAAAGATAGTCAGCGTGCATTAGGGGAGGCAAGTGGTGATGCTGATCTACATCACAGGTACTGCAATTGTCTTGTAAATTTTACAATTTTCTCAAATATTTCTATTTTCATGATGTGGGATAATGGTACTCACCTCACTATTTGTCATTTTTCGCATAGTGCACCTGAGAGAATCAAGGCTATGGGCCAAGTTTTGTCAAAAGCTAGAGAGCAGTTGTATGATTGCAAATTAGTCACTGGAAAACTGAGAGCTATGCTGCAAACAGCAGACGAACAAGTTAGAAGTTTGAAAAGGCAGAGCACATTCCTGAGTCAGCTGGCTGCTAAAACAATTCCAAACGCAATTCACTGTTTGTCTATGCGGTTAACCATTGAATACTATCTCCTCCCTCCTGAGAAGAGAAAGTTTCCCAGAAGTGAAAACTTGGAAAATCGTGATCTTTACCACTATGCTCTCTTCTCTGACAATGTTTTGGCGGCATCAGTAGTTGTCAACTCAACAGTTATGAATTCAAAGGTGAGATAGAATTCCAATTTTCTTCTTGTGTTTACAATGCACCATCAGGATTTATTTCTTGCATTTTATTTCAAGAAGAATAAGGCATGCCTCAATCGTGGTAACTCTTGAGAAAATCTTCGTGATGAAAAGTTCGAACCTGACAATCATGAGATTGATTGCTGTTAATATTGATCTCATAGTGGCCTAATATTTCCTCCTCTTAGTCCTTGAATATCTTAACTGACTGGACCTCTTACGGAGAACGTTTCATGTTTGGACTGCAGGATCCTTCAAAACATGTGTTTCATCTTGTTACTGATAGACTTAATTATGGGGCAATGAACATGTGGTTTCTACTAAATCCTCCTGGAAAAGCAACAATCCATGTTGAGAATGTTGATGAGTTTAAGTGGCTTAACTCATCATATTGCCCAGTTTTGCGTCAACTGGAGTCAGCGGCAATGAAAGAGTATTATTTTAAAGCAGATCATCCGACCACTCTTTCGTCAGGGTCTTCCAATCTCAAGTATCGGAACCCGAAGTATCTCTCGATGCTTAACCATCTACGGTTCTATCTTCCACAGGTTTATCCTAAATTGGATAAAATTCTTTTTCTTGATGATGATATTGTTGTCCAGAAAGACTTGACTGGATTATGGTCAGTTAATCTGCATGGGAAAGTAAATGGCGCTGTGGAAACCTGTGGTGAGAGCTTTCATCGTTTTGACAAGTACCTGAACTTTTCGAATCCTCATATTGCAAGAAACTTCGACCCAAATGCTTGTGGATGGGCATATGGCATGAACATGTTTGATCTTAAGGAGTGGAAAAAGAAGGATATCACTGGCATATATCACAAGTGGCAAAATATGGTGAGTCAATGACCATTCCTCCTGTTTCTTTTTTCCCATTAAGCATTAAACTCACAATAGACAGTATTGATCTTGGGGTAAATCCAGAGGCTTCCCTTTTGGAAACTGATAACCATGTCACTTATATCTTAGACTTTTGGACCATAGATCCGAACCTGCCTGCCATGTAGACACCTAGGTTTTGATTTTAATATATCGACTCGACAATTGTCTATATGTTATTGCAAGGCAAGTTTCTTTAGTGAAAGCAAAGTGACTAGTTTCAAGGGTTTGACATTATACTTCCCCTCTCCCCACTGAAACAAATAAAAGAAAAAAAAAACTGACTCTTTTTCTTTTGGCAATAGAATGAAGATAGGGTTCTTTGGAAGCTTGGAACACTGCCACCGGGGTTGATCACATTTTACGGGTTGACGCATCCTCTTGATAAGTCATGGCATGTTCTTGGTCTGGGTTACAACCCAAGTGTTGATCGTTCAGAGATTGAGAATGCAGCTGTGATTCATTACAATGGAAATATGAAACCATGGCTCGAGTTAGCCATGACAAAGTATCGACCGTACTGGACCAAGTATATAAAATATGATCATCCCTATCTACGGACCTGCAAGTTGAGCGACTGAACATGGCAAAGAAATCCAAGGTACAGTTGAATGCTCTGTGTCATTCGGGTTAAAGGATTACTACCATTTCAATGCCTGCGAATGGATAAGATCTGTTGATGCCGGGGTCCTTTTCCGCATTGTTTAAATTGCTTCATCATTCATTGATTCCATTCTCACTGTCCCTTACCGATTGAAGGTAGGTAATGTTGAACATCCCACTTGACTTGTAAAACCTCACTGATGTAGTCCACTCCAGCACTTTGTCTAACATGGGGTGTAATGAACAAATATCTCGCAGTCCTTGTCATTGAATTGGAGAACTGGCTTTATTCTTTAGACTTTTGTTAGCTCTGAAGAATCATGTAAAAGTGGTTTAACGTGTTTGGTTTCCTGTTCTAGTTTTCTTTGTATTCATTGTCTAAGTAGAGCTCCGCTGCATCTGGGATGCTACTTTTGTTAGTCTTCCTTGTGGAGTTAAATTCATGCACTCGTTCTTAGAAGGCACAACATCGAGGTGGCTGCAGCTGTTCATCAATGTGATTAGTTGACTGGTGGTTTTAGCACGATCTCATGCATAATTTCCCCTCTAGCAAACCGTTAGAATTTGTCAGTTGTTCTCTAGATGCATCGGTCATTATTCTCGTCTTCCTGGAACACACGAAAGGGGCTCGTCAAGTTCTGTATCTGAAAAAGTGAAGTCGGGGGGAAAGTGAATAACACTCGGGATGGCATCTTCTCTTCTATAGAAACCTAGTAAAAACCAAATGATCCAACGACTTCACAATAGCGTAGTATTTGAACGCGTAAATACAGTTCCCAGTTCGACTTTTGAGTGTTGGGGGAGCCACAAGTTTCTTGGAAACCTAGACCGATGTGATTCCGCAAAGGATTTAGGTACAATGTCATGCTGTGTTACTTTCACTCTTCAAAGTTTTAGGGATTCAGAATTGAAGATTTCACGGTTCAAATTGTAATTCTGGTGGATGAAATTTCCCGGAATTTTAGAGCTTTTTGTTCAACTCCGAAAAGTAATTAGATTAGACTCTGGTAAATTTTTTTGCAGCAACTCTAACTAGAGAGAGAGAGAGAGAGAGAGAGGAAATTTCCCAGAATTATAGAGCTTTTTCTTCATCTTTAAAAAGTGAAGCGGTAAATTTTTTGTACAAACTCTAACGCGCAAGAGAGAGAGAGAGAGAGAGATTTTCAATTGTTCGTGTATATTTTCAATTGAAATCGAATTAAATAATCTCAGTATAGTTTTTAGGTTAGATGCAAATCTCGAATCTCTCTTTGTGAGCTCATACACTTCTATCAGCTCGTGCTCGTAATCTTGCTCGCTCTTGCTTTATAAATAGAAGGAACCCTTGTTCCATCGTCGATGGAGTTGTAGAGCCGAAGCCAATGTTCCATTACAAAGCTAAGAGCGCAAGAGGTGGAATCATCTCCGACGACGCAAGCTTTACAGCGCGGTCGCTTGTTGTGGGGGGTGGGGGTGGGGTGGTTTCGAGTGCTATAAGTGAGATTCACCAAGGCTTGAACCCGACGCCATTCGTCGTTCGGGCACGAAAGCTGCTTCTTGTTGCTAACGACGCCGTTTAGGCGAAGGTAGCCTAGGTTGATGGGAACCGACCACGCAGTAAAGAGAGCCGAATCTAGAAGCCGTCTCATCGGCCGAACCCAGTGGAGGCCCATGCTTGCTTCTTCTTTTAGGAGTCTTCAAGATTTAATCGCATAATCGATGAAGCTTTTCGACCAAAGTGCACTTGTACAGCAGATCGAACAGTCTTTTTTCCATTTTTATACCATTATAGAACCGGTCACTAGATCATCAAGCTTCAATCTCTGTGTTGAGGAATTCGTGTGAACATTGGCAAGAACTGCAGACCCTAACCACAAGTATAATTCACTGTATGTATTAGAACGAAACTCCATCTGTGCAAATCATCGGGTACGTGTATAAACTCAAAAGCCACATAAAGTCTCGTTTCGTTAACGAGAAATCAACCTTGAGGATAAAATGATAGGAATCGATATGAACCATGAGGTATCGGAACGATCATTGATCTTTAAAATTATCACTTCTAGTATCTCTTGGAGCAAGAGTGTAACCTATATATGTCTCATTACTGTAGTTTAATTTTTCATAAACATAACTAAAAATTAATAAAATCGTGTTGGTCCAGCCAAAGCTTCACCATGTTGGCATGCTAGCTGGCAATGGTCCCGCGATGATCTCGTGCAGAATGAGAACTCCTCAATGATTGCGATAGTACAAATTTCGTAACGGTCATGCCCCTGATAGTTAGGTCGTGCTTGGGCCATGTTAAAAAAAAATAAAAGAGTTTTTTGTATCGCGTAGGGAAATATACATATTTTTTGATAAACGGAACCTATCGATCGCAATAAGGTCTACAATATCTTTATTTATTTGTTTATTTATTTATTTTGCGGTTTAGAAGCTCGATTTTCATTTATCAACGTTCATGTAAATTCAAACTCTAAACGTGTAGGATATATGCATTTACTCTTCGAAATCGAGCGAACCCTTCCTAGGAGGCTATCGTCCTCCTTGTCGGACCCATTTGATTATGTTGTGCTCCTTTGACGGGACGAAATCTACTCCCTTTCGCTCGCGTAATTAACAAATGGGCTTTGGCAAATTGATGAATTTTGCGTTGGGTTTGCGAGCTAAGCTTGTCTTCGCGATGGAATTTTGCAAGTTCTGATGCCCATGGACTTTCCCCTGCAAATTGCCAAATTCAAAACTTAACTATTGATCCAATTTGAAGTTACCATCTGCATATGTTCATCTTTCACCTTTGCTTCTTTTCGTTACCACCTCCCTCCGTGTTTTGTGAAAATCAGGTGGAAGAGAACTCTTCGTTCTGAGTTTGCAACTCCTATTCCCCTTCATCCCCAGTGACCAGACATTATTCATTAATTAGACAGGAACGAGGATCTTATTCTCATTCCGCTGTATCCATTGCCAGCAACCGGACATGACCTAAAGTTAGGTTTGATTAAGACAAGTGCCGGTCTCTGTTTTACCTTTGAAACGCGGACCGCCGAAGAATGATCTCGCTCTCGTAGTTGATGATGTGGCTAGCATTCGAAGAGAGGGTAAATAGGTTATTTTAGGTAATTTCGAGCCGTTAAAATGAATTTCACATGAAAACAGAGTCTGACGATATTATCGGATTCAGATGAGTACTATAAATTATCGATGATGAATAGTTAAGGGATAGAGAAGTTTATATACACAGAAATTACAGTGATTCGATTTATTGTGAGCCTACATCCACTCTTCATGCAAATAACCTACTTGCTGGATTTTATTAGTGAAATAATCAGAGGTTTAAGAAGGGAGTGATAAGACTCAATCTTGATAGATCTCACTATCTTAGAATCTACTCTCGATGATCACGATGTTGAAGGGTACAAAATATCTTTGAACTTTGGAATTTCATATTCATCGCCTCACTCTCTTCAACCCTAAAAAGTTCTTTTATACTCATTTTTATATACTTTTTCTTTCAATTTGGCCATTGGACAATCTCTGAACATTCTCCAATCAACTCGTTGGACATCAATGCTTCAAGAAAACTTGCTAGCATAGAGTGAAGAGATCAGGATTTCCCATTGATTCGATCGCCCATACAATTAAAGCTGGGTTTCCACAAGTGGATTTTCTCATTTGAAAAGGATATCTTGTCTTTAAAAGATTGTCAATCAATTGAAGATGTTTTGCTTTGAATAAGGTCATCAATTAACACTTTATATAAAGAAATTCGAGCCAGATTACTAGCCATTGCGAATTATCTTCATTGCCTCCTGCATTTGAATAGAATTTTTAATTAGATGGATAGAGTCCGAGTTTGAGTATTTTTTAAGTCCGAATAGACTTTGCATATAGAGTATGAAGATGCTGAATGCTTTGACAGTATTCACATTCAAGCCATGTTTATTTTTTCATATAATTCTAATTATATCCATGACATATATGATGTCCATGAAATAAATTATCAGAACTTTGGATGCAGTATTCATATTATATTAACTAGAATCTACTTGAAATTACACTCATTAGATATAATAAACACTATGCAAGATTTTGTCACTCTTCAAAACAAATTGGAGAGTTTCTCTCAACAGTTGCTATTATTCTTCTTCAATTTTCTTCAACTTCTGTTGAACAGGGTTGAGGAAAGGATTTTCCTAAACTCTTTAAAAAAGATTTAGGACTCTTGGTGCAATTTCATTTATAAAGTCAACTCTAATTTAGTGGAGCCGATCTCAGCACTCAACATATTCCTCCAGTAAAGCAGCCAAAGTTAGCGGCATCAGGTCATGCGTTTTATTGTTAGCCTCCATTTTCTCCCATCACTTCTATCTTGAATTCTCCTACTGCAGCAAGTTGAATGGACTCCTTGCTCATATTGCTGAATGAGATCTTAAGTTGCGACGTGGTCGTACCTGTATCATCAGGCTTGGTCACAGAAATCTTGAAGTGGAGTATTCATTGATCTCATCTGTTTGTGCAGCAAGTTGAGGATCAACTTGTCCAGTACGGTGAAGGTGCCTGACCTGTGAGATGAGGAAACGTTCAACCAGACAAGTGTCACACTCAAGTTGACCAGCAGAAGAATCTATTGAAAAGCTATGGAGACTCGATATGCATCTCACGATGCAATTGATCTCTTAAGCTGTGTTTGGTCGCCCGGATTTCTAAACGATATAGGACTGGATAGGACATGATAAGAAATCCATTAATTTCTTCATATCACATCCAATGTTTAGTGAATTTCGGATTTAAAGTCGGATATCCCCATATCCTATCCAATCTACTGTTTGGTATACTACGGATTTAAAGTCGGATATCCTCGTATCTTATCAAATTTATCGTTTGGTAAATTGCGAATTTAAATTCAAATATTTTAAAACAATAATATACTGCAAATACAAATTGGCATGTTTAATATTTAAAAAATCATCCAAAATAATTTTTTTTTTCAAATTAACAGATTTTCTTCGAGTTTCATGATTACGTATTGTTTTTTTCCGTTCCTTTGAAATAATTTTTTGGTTACCCCTTTCAACATCAAATGTTGTTAGAATACCTCATTTTCAATGTATTCACTTTGAATCATGAATTCTTTTTCTCTCTTACAAGTTTTTCATTAGTTTTCATTTTGTTATAGGTTCAATATCAAATCAAACAAATAGCCCATTAGAAAAAAGCATAAAGTCCAAAGTTCATTCATTTTTTTTTCCATCTATCACGAGTATGTAATAACAATTAATCACGTTAATAAACAATCTTTGAATAACATAAAGTACATTATAATTCATCGCTTTCGTAAAATTTGATGTGAATCGGAGAGCTATCAAGGAGAAGGTTTTGATGTTGATACTTTCGATAAGAGTTTATTCAATTGATTTAAAGGGTTTTCTCTTTTTTATGTTAAACTAAAAATGTTTATTAAAAATAAAAATATAGAATTGGTTCATGACTTATAGAATTAATACTATATGAAATAAATTGTTGTCAAACACCTAGACATTTTTTTAACAAAAATGAAATTTTGAATTTTTTTAATTTCTGGTATTATTATTTTTATTATTTAGTTTTTTTAATTAAAAAAAAACTTCATAACGGGTCAGGGAAACCCGGTCCAACTCTATGACCCGAATCCAACAAAGGAGTTAGAGTAGTCTGTGAGTGAACGACAGAGAAATAAAAAAAAAACGCGAGGTTTTATGTTTTGAATAAAAGAAATCTTATTATACTTTATCCTATCATCCCCCTGAGGTTTTTTTAACCGGTCTATATCCCTCTATATCTTGCCTTATTTTATCCTAAAGAGTTACCAAACATAATATAGGATAAAACATATCATATCATGCCTTTTATCCGGTTGATCAAACGCAACCTTATTTCATTCCCTATAACTAACCTTCAACTCATCAAGTTATCGGAGTTTGGCATCGATCTTCAACTGACTTTATGAATTTTAACCAAAAGTGATCTCTACGGGACTCTTCGTCCTTCCCTGGAAGTGATGTGATTCTGATTTTTGTTTTCTTCTTTTTTTGGCCTCTCTTATTCTTATTCTCTATCTTTCTTGCACAAGACAAGCTCTTTTTAGCCCACTTTACATTATACTCCTCTTTTCCCGTCGATCATCCGAACCTGATAAGAATTCCAGATCTCTTTGCTCCCCATTACTGAAGCTTTCATTACACCTGCCCAAATTACATCACCAAGGCTGAAAGAACAATGTGTACGAATTGTGCAGCTGTAAAAAGAGGGCGTGATTTGAAGTTCAATAGCTTCTGGGGGGGAAGCTGTGACTCATATTCATGATCAGAATCTTCTTGTCTGAACATAAAATATTAATAATATCCTGCAAATGGCTCATCGAATCCATCTTAGCTTCTTTTGATTGGAGTTTGTGGCCCTGCTTTTTATCAGCATGATGCTGCGTCAAAACATCACTTTGTGAGGTGCTACTCATGGGTCATGGCATCTATTGGCTAGTCAAGAATTAGTAATTTATAGATAAAGTCCTGTCGTAGCTCGCTTTTGTGCTAAGCCATATTAGGAGAAGCATCCTGTTTTGGTCTGCAAAGTCTTGCGGACTTTTTCCTTTCTTTTGGACCACAAAGTCTCGGAACTTCATTTTCAGTAATGTGCAATAGATCCGCATAACACGTATCCTGAGGTTCCATTCTGGAAAAACTTTCTTTGTTCTTACGCAATTCTTTTTTGCATTTACAGTTAGTCTTCTGTTTAGTTCCTACCTAATTCGGAGTCATATGGCAAGTCATAAGATGTTTTTTCCTCATTTTTGCACTAAGCAGTCAAGTGAACAATGATGAACTTTGGCTGAATCATATTGCAGATAAGAGGGGAATGATTTGGCCAACTTACATGAGCTTGTCTCTGCTCTCTTCAACACCGAAAGCAACACAGACATGTGAACTCACACATAGGCGATTGGACATAGGACAGCCTCCGAAGTGATAGTGACTGCAAGTAAGTGCATAGATATTTAGTATTTCGGTAGGATTAAGGGAAAATGGGTATTATCGTGGTGGTTCCTGTCCACACAACGCTGGATCGATTCTCCAACAAGCCCTCAGCTTTACTCCACTAAGACAGCGTTTAAACTTTTAAAAAAGATCTCTTAATCCCTGATTTGATCGCCTTTTGCCCATTACTTGTTGTTGCCTTGTTGGGAACTGCCAGATGCCCACTCACCTGTGTAGATGAGAGAACCATCCTGGGTAGTTCAGATTACCTTCTTCATTTATTCAAATTAGGAATTAATTGGTATCCTCTTCTCGTGCTCTCTTTTCTGGGTCGATTTTATATCACCAGGGGCACCTTTTTATTGCTAAAGCCGCGATTTCTGTCCATGCCATGATCGATCACATTGAGAACGTGGGCTCTAACGGGCGTTTCTGATCAGGCAGATATCATGGAAAAAGTTGGCTTTTGTTTATGGACAAATTATCACGACATCCTCTTTTGAGGATGGAAAGGAATAACATGCTTATGTTTTGTCGTTTGTGCTTTCAAAGCACGGTAGCAAAGGACCCAACATTCCTAGCTATTGAATTTGACTGTTTACCTAGGATCTGTTACAGAGATCAGCAGTGGCCTACCCTCAGGTTTCTTCTTGAGAGTACTTGAAAGTATTATCTTCCTCATAGATTGTGTATCCCTGTGAAAGTGTCTCGTCGGGGCTTGTAATTTCTTTTGGCCACATTTTTCCACCTCCAATGATTGGAAGAAAACACGGTTTCAACTGGTTTGGTGGTCAGACCTGTGAAAAGCAGATATCAGCTCAGAAAGGCATCTGTTTTCGTTTTAACAGGTTTGGTTTCTTGGCCAGCATTATTTCCATTTTTTTTAACTTGCTTTATTATTACCGTGACTCTCTCAAAACTCAGGGATGTCACAAGAGTTTACCCTAAAAATGTGCAAGAGAAACTGTTTACTCAAAAAGGAGATTTATGCTATCAAGTATAGAAACTCTTTCTGGAGTCAATTCGTCAGGAAATTTTTATTTGCAACTAATATAATGCACGTACAGCTCTAATCTTAAGGGGAAGCATTCACTAAATCAAGCCTAACTCTTTTTTAATCAAGTCGGGTATTGTAATGAGGTCCTCTTTTTCTTTTTCCTGTAAGCTTAAGGTCAAAGAATGTTTCGCTCAATGCATCTTTCGCAGAGAAAGCCAATGTGACTGGGAGACTCATATATCTGCATACTCCTAGCTCTTAAGTATGCTGTTAGTTCATTTCACATTCCAATAATTTTTCTCACGGAATATGGCTGCAGACGTATACATAACAACACCTGTTATACATGCTAAGAGTCAATGTATTAAGAGGGAAGTGGGTCGGATGAGTTCAGCTAGCCGATTACATGAATCCAGCAAGCAATAAACATATAGACACTTGACGAGGAGGTTCAAAGGCACCTGAACACTAAGAAGTGATTGGTGGTTTGGCATCCGAGGAAGAGAATCTTCTTCTTGATAGGCCTTGTTTGGATTGAATATTTGTATTATTTAAGGTCTAGAAGAGTATGAACAAGCGTTCCATGCCAGTTCTGGCTACTGTCTTGAGTCCAAACAGAGTATTTCAAATACTGGTTTTGGTTACTATTGCGCCAATGTCAGGTCTCCACTCTCGTTGCATCTATTGCACCGGAAGTGACAAAATATAGGACTAAAAACCCCCGCTCCACCAAGTGACTGAAAATCAAAGGGATTTTTCAATTGGGAGCATGATTTGGATGGAGAGAGAGATAGAGTAAAAGGAATGACGCAACAGTTAAAACAATAAGATTCCAATATTTGTTCACGACCTCCCCAATGAACGGCCTTGGCTTTTCCCTCCTCTCTCTCTCTCTCTCTCTCTCTCTCTCTCTCTCTCTCTCTCTCTCTCTCTCTCTCTCTCTCTCTCTCTACCCTCCTTTATTAAACTCACCAGCTCAGTCCTTTCTCTTCCTCAATCAACTAGCCATCTCTCTCTCTCTCTCTCTCTCTCTCTCTCTCTCTCTCTCTCTCTCTCTCTCTCTCTCTCTCTCTCTCTCTCTCTCTCTCTCTCTCATAAGAACACTGGTTTTGAAATCCCTCACTAGGTACAATATCACAAAAATGTCGAAGTGTTGCATCCCTTTGCCTCCTCTTCAGCCTCCGTTACCAATGGGGGACTTAATGAAAAAGGAAAGCGAACATTGCCCAGTTTTTGATGCTTCCATCCTTCAACACCAAACCAACATACCCTCCCAGTTCGTTTGGCCCGACGAAGAAAAGCCGTCTTTGACCGATGCACCAGAACTCGTAGTCCCCCTGGTCGATTTAGGGAGCTTCCTCTCAGGAGACCCCACCGCCGTGTCAAAAGCGTCTTGTCAAGTTAATGATGCATGCAGGAAACATGGATTTTTCCTAGTCATGAACCACGGGGTCGATCCAAGGCTCATAAACAAAGCTCATGAGAATATGGATTTCTTCTTTAGGATGCAACTGTCAATGAAGCAAAGAGCTCAGAGGAAGCCTGGCGAGCACTGGGGCTACGCGAGTAGCTTCACCAGCAGATTCTCCTCCAAACTTCCTTGGAAGGAAACGCTTTCATTCTGCTATTCTGCCGATTATCAATCATCAGCAACCGTCAAGAACTACTTCTTGAATGTCATGGGAGAGGATTTTCAGGAGTTTGGGTAAGAAAACTTACACGTTTTTACGTTCTTTAGTTTCATCCGGCTCACTTCCGAAGTACTTTGAGGCATGTCGCAAACAAACTAATTAGGACAACCAATTTTAGCTGTATAACAAGCAGTACTGAGTTTATCGAATGTAATGGAACGAACGGTAAGAGAGTGGCATTCCAATATTCTATTTACACTAGATAAGAAATCATCTTCTTCCTTACTTGGTTTCGTTCAGGGAGACATTCCAGGAATATTGTGAAGCAATGAGTAACCTCTCCCTAGGAATGATGGAGCTCCTAGGAATGAGCCTAGGAGTCGGCCGGTCACACTTCAGGGAATTCTTCGAAGGGAACGACTCAATAATGAGACTAAACTACTATCCGCCTTGTCAGAAGCCCGACCAAACTCTGGGAACCGGCCCCCATTGTGATCCCACCTCTCTAACCATTCTCCACCAGGACGAAGTAAGCGGCCTCCAAGTGTTTGTCGACGGGAAGTGGTACACGGTGAGCCCGAACCCTGACGCCTTTGTCGTCAACATCGGCGACACATTCATGGTATGTAATTTAAGCCTAATGACTTTGTCGTATACTAAGTGAAAGGTTCTCGTTGTGCCTCAGTGAAGTGTATGTGGCCTTGTGCTTGTCCAGGCTCTATCAAATGGGATCTACAAGAGTTGCTTGCACAGGGCCGTGGTGAATGATCAAACGGCGAGGAGATCTCTGGCTTTCTTCCTGTGCCCAAGAAGGGACAAGGTGGTGACCCCACCGAGTCAATTGGTTGACGGACAGGACTCAAGAAGAATTTACCCAGACTTCACATGGCCAACTTTCCTAGATTTCACTCAGAAGCACTATAGGGCTGACACAAAAACCCTCGATGCCTTTTCTGACTGGCTTCGAGAAAGAAGCAATTGATGGAGCCATAAAACCAAACCGTTCCCCAATATAAGCAGCCTTTCTCTCCTCTTTTCTCTTCTCGTCGCGCTAATTGGGAGTACCTTCCAATATAAATCCATATATGCTATACAGTGCTTCTGTTTTGCAAGACAATTTATGCCTTTGGATGTAACGTGTCAAGTGCTTTTCATGCTATCTATTATAATAGTCTTCTAGGAGAATGAGTGTGCATTTATTTCATGGTACATGTCATGATCTTAAAAGGCTACAGTGAGTTAAGAAGAAACTCCGTACCCACCCAACATCTCGCATTCTCTCCTGCAGTATTTGTTAGTGGAAACGCCGCCGCCACAGAGCACTAGAATGTCGAAGAAAAAATTAAATGTGAGTGCGCTAACAAAACCAGTTGTAAGAGTTTTTCCTGATGTGGGCTAAACTACTTAAGATTGTAATTAATAGTTTTACAGAATAAGTCTAATAAGGTCAGATATGAAGATTTGTAACTAGTTTAACATGGGTCTGGCTGGTGCATATTGAGTTGAACATAGCTCGTAATGGGGTAGCCTGATTGAAAACTCTATATTAGCGCTTGAACTACATATCATCGTCAATCCGCATAAAAACCAATGGATTCCAAATCAACTAAGTAAATCAACTCTTCTCTGTTACAATATTCTAGATTTTAGTTACGGCGATATTATGGAAAACCATCGTTGCTGTCATCAAGTAAGACACAAGAATTTGCACAGTTCAGTACCTACATCCACTAGAGAGAGAGAAACACCCCGTTATAAACCAAAGTAAACTGAGGGGCTGTTAGTATAATGCCCCTTTTACATATAATACACGTACGTCCCTAAATATTTTGCATAAACCTTCCCTTTCTCACATTCTTGCTCAACTCAGAGAAAAATGCTCCCTAGCGGTTTATACACGTACAAATACATATCTTCTCATGCTCGGATAAAAATCTTTCAATTTGTAACTTAATTTCCCGTGTCTTTATTTAAGTAAATTAATGATGCAACATGTGAAAATACTAACAACAATAAACATAATATTCTTTTGAATTCTTTGTCAGCTAACTCAAAAGCGGTGGTGGTTTTCAACTACTGCATAATTATATTTCTGAAAGCCTTCCTATTTAAATAGTCCTATTCTAGCAACCAAGTTTTCTTCTCATTTAAGGATACAATAGAAGCAAGTTCTTGATAAGATCATCTTTAAGATGAGCTTTCTTCACGTACTATTCAAACTAAGTTGCAGCGCGTCACTTTTTTGCTGTGTATCATATCAGTGGGGAGCGAAGTAATACGATCGATATCTCGAAAGTGCTTCTCACTGCTACACGGACATGGATCACTTCCAGGTCGATGTCGCCGGGCGACGCACTAAATTAGTGTGGCACGGGGAAAGCGCATCAGAGCAGAATCGACAAGAGATCGCGTGGGACGACAATGGCATCTGAGGAGATAAAAGAGGAAACTGGAAAAGAGATAGAAGCCGACTGCTGGAGGTCGGGAGTGGAGCAACTGAAAAGCATGACAAGAAGTTGATCTTGAAGCCTGGCCTTGTATTTGCCTTTGCTCTCCGTGAGAGAGAAAAGTATGACTTGAAAATTTGTCGGAGGCAATTCGGGACGTTTGATGCTGATAGATATTAAGGGTCCTAATTCTAAAGAAACTGTCAAGAACTATGACAAGCTTGGGTTGGTCCATGTCATCCCTTTTATTGAGCTCCAATGCGGGCAACGACGAACGTATATGGTGGACCATTTCCTTTGGTCGCACTATCAAACTCGATTGCGAAAATAGGTAGCAAGTGACTCTTCATAGCCTAGAACATGGTAATCGACCGTCTTCATACTCATTCGGCTATGATAAGATCTCGTAGTGTCGTACGATTCAACCGGCGTGCTCCCCTTCTATATCACGTATGCAATACTATGTACTGATTTAGACTTCCTTTTAGACTTAGATAATTCGGCGACACCAAGCCTACCGTTCTCCATCAACATCACAAATCGATACACGGTATAGCGGACATGTTGTCTTTGCACTCTTAAATACTACTTTTATTTTGGAAAGAGTTGTTGAAGTTTTTGACGAAAAATTGGACACGCAAATCAATTCGATTTGGAAATCAAGGATTATTTGGGAAGTCTGGTTTAATTCAGGAATCGATTCGATTTGGAATACTGAATTGTTGAAATCGACTCCATTTCCACTCTTACGGGCATGATCATGAGCAAGTCACGCCCCGACCAAAGACGGGATTTCCTCAGGGACCCCAAGAAAATCTCACAAGGAGGGCCACATCGAATATCAAGCAAAGATCGAAGAGGGGTCCCGCCATCAACTTTTCTAAGTTAGTACCAAACCCACTGTACGAACGAAGACGTTTCGGCGTTTCATTGGCGATCCAGTAGAGACACGAGGCGGTGGGGCAAAGTAAAGATTCATCTGCCAGAAGAATAGAGCAGAAGAGATCCACCTTTGAGTCTTTCGACTCGTTGTCGCACCCGAAGTGCATGCGTGCGTCTTCTCCCAGGGACATAAGGAAACGAGGCTCTGTCGTCCGGTTTGGTACTCTGCACCTTTTCATGCGTCTCTCGTCTGAATGCATCTAGTGCATGCAGCCTGAACACATATGGTGACGTTCCCATCCCAAATCGTTTGAGAAGAGTCTCTCAGGCCAACTCATATAGTGTGACTCGGCCTCGAATTATCGACGGCGCGGTTTCTCGGATTGCACGCTCGTGAGTTACTTCCGAGGGCTGCGAGGACGGTGGACTCAAGAAAAAACAAAGCCATAAGAGAACATTATAAAGTGGTATCAGAGCCGACTCCCAACGGCGTGTGGTGACCATAGTGAGCGCCCGTGAGTGCCGCTAAGAGCATAGCAATCTCTTCCATACTTGGCTTGCCATGGCTCGATGGGATGAAGTGAATATGGCGACTGGACTAGCACAGCGACCTCTTCGAGATGCATGTGAACATGGCGATGAAGTTAAGAGGACTACTTTCTTTATTTTCAATGTTAAGTCGCTCTCTTAGGTGGATCAAGTTAAGTCTTACACAGATCTAGCAACGGCAGATCTACAAAAGGATGGTGAAAATTGAATAAATGGGATCTTCATGTGAATACGTGTCCATTTTAAAACTTTGAGACGTGCTCTATCACAGCATCCGTGACTTAAAAAGAAGAGGCAACTTTGTTATTTTCAACTACATCATCTGTAAGATTCAAATAATTAAACTAAGGTTTCTCCATAAAGAAAAGCTCATAAACGTTTAGACTTTGAACATACAGTAATAAGCTGCATATGCTTAATATGATCTTCCTTTTACTGCAAACTAGTTATTTGGCCTGCAGCGCTTCGCCGGCCATGTTCTTATTCATGGTTTTGAATCGTCAATAATGTCAATCAGAGGACAATGTTGTGTATAAGAGGAGCTGAGGGTTATTGAATCAGAAAATTTCTCTAATTTCAGGAGTCCAAAGATTGATAAGAGGAAGAAAAGAGGTCAGGGAATTATAGCAAAAATTAAATTTCCAGCAAAACTAAAATAAATAGTGAAATTTGAATCTTAGGGCACTTTTTTCTTAATTACTTGTGGATTTTTCTTCAAAGAAAAGAGGATGGAGATGATATGTCTTTTGTCTGTACTTTTGCAAAGAAGCAGGTTTGAAATATGTGCTATAAAAGCTTCTATCTTTGGTCATTACTTAGTTAAATTAACATACCTATTATGTAGAATTTTAGTTGGATTGTTACATTAACTGAAAAGGTTATAGTATGATAAACTAAAGCTCCTGAACTTTGTCCTATCCGCAGGTTCTTATTAATGTAGGTTTAAACTAAATTTTATTTTCGTTGCTATTAATAATAACGATGTTCTAAAATAAGTTGTAACGTTTTCACTACGTACTTTTATTTTATTTGTGAACACGTCGCAAGTACGTAGTGATTACAATTGTATTGTGACTTTGATGTTTAATAGTCGAAGGCAGAAAATACAGTGGCTATGTATTTGGAAACAGCAGCGAAAATGATATCGAAAATTTTGTTTCTTTTTTGTCACAGTGAACTAAGCTACTTTTGAACAAAAAAGAAAGAAAAAAGTCGAGCTACTTGAATGAAAAAAGTGATATTTATAGTTATTCATAAGTTTTTGTTTCTATTTTTTTAAAGTTCCAAGTTAAATGCAAAATCTATTTGGCCAAGGCAATGCCCAGAATCATAAATTTTTATGACAATTTTTATATCCAAGGAAAAGCATGTAGCACGACGAACAAAAAACATATGAACTTTATCAATACCGACATCTTCAATCATCCCGATTATTTTTTCTAATTACTAACATTCGATCGGACATCCAACGGGACGTTTTTTTTAACATTTCCTTTTATCGGTACGAACCGATTTCGTGGCCGGAATACAAGTATAGGTCGCTGATTAATCCGATTCTCATCGTAGCAGAGTTTTGGAAAGTGCGGTGTCGAACGACGAGACGTGATAATATGGAAGAAGCTGAGGTTGACATGGAACTGCTTCGAACCGAGAGTGCCTGTCTCGTGAGAGACCAGTCACAGATTCCAGTCCTAATCCGCCGTTTAAATCATCCGCAATTACGTCATTAATCGAGTCACAAGATTTGCAGCTCATGCATGCAGGTACGGACAGTTGAGAAGAAGACAATAGAAGCAACAAGCAAAGGGACTCCCGAAACGTACTTTTAAACTTTTCATAATGCTATCGCCATCGTCTCTTTTTAGAACTTGTTTTGTTTTGGTTAATCAACTAAGCACTCGTTTCAGTCACTCTACTCGCCATCCAGTGTTTTAGAGACAGCCTGTGGAATCCTCAGAAAAAGTACCTTTTTTTATTAATGGGGCATCTTCACTGTTTACGCAAGACCATTGTTTTTGTGGATAAGCATGGAATCGAGGTGAAGGAGGAGACAGTGGAAAGAACAAAGTTAAAGACTACAATGTTCCTCGAAAGACATCTTCCGTTTGTTCTTTTTCGTTCACGTTGTTGATCTTGGTCCCTTTCTAGAAATCTGGTTTTCGATTAGGATTTCTTTTGTAAAGGGCTTCTTATTACCTGCGTTTCCGAACGGGCTAGGGCAGCATCGGATGGCCCATTCGTGGACAGTGGATAGCGATCAGACCCCATTTTTGGTTCTCCTTCTAGGTGTCTCGATCCAATAATGATCTTTCCGATAAGAGATCACACGTACCACCGATCAGTTGTAAAGGACAATTAGTACTTCAAAGTCCGATTTGCTTAATTGTCCACATCAACGTTATGATTTCAGCACCAAAGCGTTCATTGAGTTGAATAGTAGATTGGGAGGCTGTTTCCAGTTCAACCTCTGTTCAGGCTTGAGAGTTTGCATTGAGATCTGGTGATTCGTACTGCAGCTTGTAACTGGTTTGGTTGGTGGGACTGAGAGAGATCAAGCAACTAACGTCACAAAAAGAGTTGATCTTTACTTACGCCCTGTCGCAGTTTAAGCAAATGTGGCGTGAAGGCTCTGCTAGTGATGCATGGGACGGACATTGTATAGCACCGGATGTAGACGGTGTTAAAGCGGATAGATATAGTCCAGGCTTAGAGCCTGAACCGAAAGACCATTCCATCCAAGTCGATTACCAGAAAAAGAGAACTATCAAAATGTAATACGAAGAAGTTCCGGAACACAACATCAGAGGTAGAGCTATACGATACACAAAGCAGGATGTAATGCTTTATCTTCATTATACATGGAAAGGTGCTCAGTAATCCACACGTCCATTTCTAGGGTCTTGCACCCAACAATAAATGCGACAGATCACAAGGCCTACCCAGTATCGTAATTCATCCTCTATTTCGTTCCTCAGCTTCTTCATAGCACCGACACGCTGTCACAAGATCAGTCGGCTTTCGCCAATTCTGGCGGGGGACAATAGGACGGAATCATCATAGGGAACAATATAATCAATAATCAAGTCGTTTCCCTTTCGAGATCATAGAATAACTATCATATCATTGCTACAGATGGTTTGTTACCCACATGATACACAGCTTGCAGTGATGCAAAATGGATGCCGTCAAGGCACACATTTGGAGACCAAACTATGTAGAAAGACTGCTTCAGGGAAAGCCAGCTGAATCTAGTTTAGTAGTGGTAATAGAGCCCCTATATACCGGTGGAGCAGTTGGTTCACTCGTCCAACACAGGGGAAAGCAAGGGCTTATCTGAAAAGAAAGCTTCCAAGTTCCCGAAGACGAGATCGCATAAATCCGATAAGGATTCCGGGGTAAAAACAGCTGTATGCGGGGATAACATGACATTATCAAGAGCAAGGAGCTCTTCAGGAACATTGGGCTCATTCTCAAACACATCTAACCCGGCACCTCCAAGCTCTCCCCGGACTAGAAGTTGCACCATATCCTTTTCATCGATAATTGATCCACGCCCAATGTTAACAATCACGCCTTCCTTCATTCCCCAAGGCTAATAGTACTTCCCTATTGATCATGTGGTGGGTTTGCTCATTCAGGCCACAACAGATTATGAGAGCATCGCAATTGGTGGCGAGGTCGCAGACATCAGAATAGAAGGGGTACGAAACAGATGGCTTCTTCTTCCTTGAGTTATATGAAACGTCGCAGCCAAAGGCCTCAAGCCTTTTAGCAACTTCTAGGCCAATCCTTCCCAATCCAACAACTCCAACTCTCTTGCCTCCTAGCTGCAAGTGAAATTGCCACCACAGGCGGAGAAGATAAAATTTACACTTCATATATAACCGAGACAATAAGATCAGGTCGCATAAAACCATAGGGAATCTCCCCGAATCATGAAAATAAATGACAACATACTGTTCTACATCTTCACCTCACTAGTGACAGAAAATCACACAAGCATGAGTTAAGCCAATTAGATCAGATGAACCTATGTTATGCCCTGCATCTGTTACTGACCTAAATGGATTGTTCAAGTGTGCTTCATAGTCAAATCCATCAGCATTAAAATTTTCAAGAAAAGACAAAACATTCATATAACCAATTGCCTAGATATAGAATACCGTATGCCACAGCTGTAAATTATGGAGAGACAAATGTTACAATATTTGGTACCAAAATCAGTAGTTGCACCATTGAACTTACTAAGCCAAGCCAGGGGGATGCTCAAGACGAGTAACTCTGTCAAATAACATATAAGACTGAACTCCCCATCAAAGATAAATCTTGTGGCCACATCATCGATCTCAAATGAAGATTTTGCCTATGATATTCACCATCGGTAAATGAAAATTTAAAGTGTCCGTAAGTTATAATAGACTAGCCACTGAGGGCATACACTTAAAAAGTTTTCATTGTGCTCTTCTTTGATTCTTCCTTGGCTTCATGCTAACAGAAACATCATTAAGTGTGCCAATACGGAGATTTTGTACGTCTACCTTCGAGTAAATTTATGGGCTTCTAGTCTCTAATAAAATTTCTTGCCCTTCCCAGCCAAGTGAGAAATAGATCAAGACTAAGGAGTGCAATGGCTGTTGTCTAGGGCCATGTGTCCACTCATTTGCCGTATATACGAGGTGAATTGCAATCGATGTGCCTTGGAAAATTATTGATGTGATTTACATATGTAATTTTCTTCTGATGTCGTAGATCACTCTACATTACTCAACTTAATATCTTGCAAAAATGAGTTTCTGTTTATAGTACATGCAATATGTCAATACCCTCAGACAACATTGGCCAAAACAACTTCGTGTCCATGGCTGGTAACAATAGCTTTAGAAATATAGGGCCATCAGCAATTACTCTGAAAACTTTGAAATTATCAGCACCCTTCTGGATAAGTTGAAGAAGATATTGATGGTGTTTCATTTGGGGTCGATTGAGATGAAGTGAGGTGGTAAAGATCTGAAGGTAATTACCTTGTTAGGATTTGAAATCCTCAACATGTATGATTGGAAGGCATCATTACACTGTAGTCACAGCTCTCAAAAATCAACTTCATTTTAGTTGGTCCTTTCCAAGTTGTTGGCTGATTAGCCTTGAGACTTATAGTTTTCACCTTCATCTTCTTTGGTACAGTATATGTGACGAGTTTGCTCGAAAAAGATTTGGTCTGTCTTACAATTTGAGTTGTATGGTTTTGGTTATTTCCAATCGGTCCTTGAATTTTGTTCTTCTTTCAGAAAGCACTCTAGCTATGAATTTCGAATATACCCTTGTTTAGTACCACTCTCGGAAAGCCAGCTCTTCTGTTGATTAGGCTTCCTTGCTTCTTCTTGCCCTTCTTCTCATAGATGGATGCTCCTTTCGGTAATAGAAGAACGCTTCTAGTTGCCACCAATTACTTTCTTTTGTTGAATGAATCAATAAACAAAAAATAAGTTCCAGGTTTGACTGAATCTTTTAAGTCGATGCTAAGGAAGGTCATCAAAAAAGTGTAATTCAAGTGTTGATAATTGTTTGATGATAACTAAAAATCAATAGTGCTTTTTTTGGGTCAAATAAAAATCAATAGTTGAACGTTACTAATTTCTTACCAAACGTCTAACAATGATCATTCCTAGCCAGTTTAGAATATTTGGCATGATTTCATTTGTCAACAGCAATAGTGTAGTTGAATTAATTAAGAACCTCTTACTTACCATATGAAGTGAATTTTTCACTTAAGCGTACAAGGTTCATCATAAAAGAATGACCGGACTTTCTTTTATGCAATCAAGGAAACACGAGACTGGACATTTGCTAGAAAGTTCATTTAGCAACGCATCTGCATACTAGAGCAGAGCCATGGCTGCAATAGCTGAAGGCTAGCACCGGAAACATCTCAAACCTGGAGTAGCAATTAAAGAGAAGAATCCTTGAATCTTCTGGCGGTGAAAAGGCTTTTGAATAAGAACTCCTAACAAAATCTTGAATGTTTTCTTGCGCCAGTCTTTGAATGCCTATAATGTGCCTTAAGAGATCATGAGAGTGTTGGACCCTTCTTATTGTAATTGTCATGATCTACTCAGCTAAAACTTTCATGGTATTGATGAAAAAACAGGACGACATTGAACGAGAACAAAGTAATTAGCTCCTGTACATGTTTTAGGTTTTAGGTATCACACAATAGAGTGAAGCAGGAACAATCACAAAAAGACTACATTTTTACTAAGAAGCTTACTAAAACATTACATACGAGCTCTATGTATAGAACATCCAGAAACACAACTAGGAACCTAACAGCCTTAATTAATATCACCAAACAGCTAGCTCCAAACATTTATAACATACTTTTGCAGCTCCTAGATTGTAACGACCCGTGCCCAACCCCATCTTCGAGATCCAATTGGACGAATTTACGGGTCTAAGTAGTGGTCATCGGGCCCGGGAGTGTCCTGGATTAAATTGTGAAAATTCATCTCGGATGATTTCACACTCCGAAAATTGCATTTTGGTCCCCCAACTTTTGGATAATTGCATTTTGGCCCCAAAAGAAGTGAAATTTGGGACTATGGGCAAATTTTAGAAGATTTTAGAAATGTTGACTTTTGGTCAACATTGACCGTTGACCGGGTCAACGAACCGGTCAGTCTTCGCGTAGGCCGGCCCCACCGTGGGTCGGACCGGTCCGACCGCGAACCAACTCGGTTCTTCTCTCTCTCTCTCTCTCTCTCTCTCTCTCTCTCTCTCTCTCTCTCTCTCTCTCTCTCTCCTTTTTCCCCCTCTTTTCCCGTTATTTTTTTTCCCACATGATTAACTTTGACAAGAGATTGGACATCTCTCTTTCTCTCTCCTCTGGTTGGCATGTTGCAGCACAAAAGGACGCCTCTTGAGAGACAACCAGTCCCATCTCTCTCTCTCTCTCTCTCTCTCTCTCTCTCTCTCTCTCTCTCTCTCTCTCTTTCCCGCTTCTTCTTCTTCGTTTCTGCTGCTCACGAGTCATCCTGCTCGGGATGGTAACTTCTTTCTCGGACCTCCGTTTCGGTCGCCGTTGGTGTCGTTGGCTTCCTCGTGACACCTACTTTCCATCCTGCTCAACCGTAAACTCCGTCTCGGCCTAGATCTCCGCCGGGATGCCCCAAAAGAAGCCTTCGCGGACAGCTCCGCCTCTGTTTTTCTAGATTTGCTATCGGAGCTTCAAGTCGCGAGATCTCCCAAACCTTTGATCTTTAGCTCTTGCTGTCATTTCCAATGGATTCCTAGGTACCCCTCTACTCTAATGTAGGCTTTGGTTGGGATTAATTTCATCTGGAATCGCCAAATTTTCACCCAAACCGTCAATGGTCCCTGTTTCAACCTGAGCAGCTGTTCGTGGCCGGCGTGCCTCCTCCGGTGAGACCCATCCCTCGCCACCACCTCCAAATGATATCTGGGTGTCCTACGATCACAACGGCACCGTTCTTGGCCTCTGAAGTTACACCGTTTGGGAGAAATCGACCCAAAAGCGCTTCTACCTCCATCTGAAGCCCTAATTCCGGCCAGCAACTTCAAGGAGCGATTACTCGCCGCTCCGACCACCTCAGACGACGCCACCACTACCAATGGACTCTTATGAGTCCCCTCTTCAAAGCCCAATAGGTCTCCTTCTCCAATTTTATGCCGTTTGCTCGAATTTGGTCCCAAACTGACTAGTGCTCCTTGAACCCGATTTTTGGGTAAGCTGGTTGCGCGACTCCGGCGTGTCTCGGAGCCATTCCGCCGCCACCCACGGCCATCCATGAGCCCCTCAACCCTCCAAGACCACCAAGGAACATCCCCGGCCGCCGTCAAGCCTCGAGCAACTGCCCGATTGCCGGAAAACGGCCCCGACCAGCACTGTTTGTTCTTTAGGCGGGCCGTTTGGGCTTCGCCGGAGTTGTCTGGGCCCTCCTCTCACCTCACCGCTTCACCTGTGGGCCCAGCCAGCTTACCACGGCATCGGGCCGCCTCCGAGAGGCTCGCCGGAGCCTCGCCGGAGCTCCTGCAGGTGTCCAGAAGTTGTTCCCGACCTCGTTCATCCCTCCTGTGGTGTCGGATCGATGATTGGAAAGTCGCAGCAAGCCCGAGCACGATCGGAAGTACAAGGATCGCGTCGCCGTGAACCGCTGATTCGCGAGAGAAATGCCAAGTGAGTGGACTCTCTATACTTCAATTAGATGCATTTATCACTTTAGTAGAATTATTGGATTTATTTGAATGACTGGATTGGGAGGAATGGAGCCAAGTATGGCAGAGTGGCAACATGGAGATCGATTGGGAGGCTAGTGAGCCTGATTGAAAGAATTGAATGGTTGAACTGTGTGATTATTGGACGATGAGATTTATTATGACCATTTTGGATGGTCGAGTTGTGATTAGACGATTTGGTCTATTAAGGGCCCCATATTATTATTTGTTGTTTGTCAGTGGTAATCGGAAGGACCGATCAGGTGGCCTGTGAGCCCTTATAACTGATTTGAGGTTTATAGGATTTATTGGGAGGCCTGATTAGGTGATTGGATGGATTGAGGTGGCTAATGAGCCTTAAGTAATGGCTGGACGTCGAATGAGTTCGATAAACGTTTGATAATATTATAGTTGGTGGCACCGTGACGTTTTAGTATGACCATTATGATTATTTGTCTATGGTGAATGAGAGGTTCGATCATGTCAAGAGAATGGGTCGATTATGTGCCTAAAGGGGCCTAATCAAGGGTTAATGGTCAACGAGACCGGATTTAAAGGCAGTTGAGTTGCGAAAGTGATGATGAGGGGTTATTAATGATTTTTGGATATTTTAACACTTAGTCGGTCAATTGGATATTTAAATTGAAAGTCGATGGGACTCGATTGAGTGTCGACAGGGCTACGTTGGACCGATTTGATTTCGTAAGACGATTGAAGCGGTCATTGACCTCGATTCACTTTGATTTTGGCTTTAGCCGAGGAATTAGGGCAGTGAGCCCCAGCCATCAATTGACGGAATGACTTGAGCCGATTTTGGTTCGGTACGTTATGTCATGGAATTTGGCGAATTAAATAGTGCCATGGACTTGGCGACTTAACGAACCGATAGACGGGATGACAACGTGCCATGGATTTGGCAGTTGACGATTTAGGCCAATTGTGGCTTGATATAGGACGCCATGGATTTGGCGTTGATTGGTTGGAGGGTCGATTGAGTAAATGGGAGGCCTAATTGTGACTTGAATAGTGCCATGGACTTGGCAGGTCGAACGAACAGATAGAAGGGATAATAACATGCCATGGACTTGGCGACGGTATATGAATGAATGGTTTGGCCGATAAGCCAATTTGAGGGTGAGATGACAATGAGGACCATTGAACGTGGAAAACGACAACGAGCCGAGAAGGCTTAATTAGGGTCTTAGGCCGGTTGTGGACGGTCTTAAGCTTTTAATTTCGTAATTTATTTATTTAATAATGCATTATTTCATTATTCTGCAATTTATTCATTTAAAGGTTATTTATTTATTTATTTTATTCCATTAAACTATTCGAGCGAATGTATGATGCTAAAGGGGTTGATTGGACTGACAGGTATGTGGCTTAGTGCCAAGTCTCGGTCATAGACCGATTGACTCATAGGTAGATTGGTTAGCAAAGAGAGAGAGGCTTGTGACGGGCTGGATGATAAAAAGAATGTGATTGGTAAATGAATTATGAGTATTTAGTTAGTCTATTCTATTGGAAGTTGACTTAATTGAGGAGTCAGTGGCGATGCTGGCACTAGATGCCGATTTGAGGATATTTACTGATTGTGGTCACGATGTGACGTTGTCGAACAGTTTTGGGCCGAGTCTCAGTCGCGGATCGGTAGACTGACGGATCTAGCTCACAAGTGTGATTGATTCGAGAATGTGGGCTTGAATTCGAGGCTAAGAATGGAGTTAGCTAGAGATAGCGAAAAAGAATTTCGGGGTGATCATGAAGGAATCGAGGAATAGGAAATTGATTGATCTCGAGGAAATAAAGAATATATGATAGTTGCACTTGAGAAAAAAATGATATTTGGAGGTCGAGCAGTGAGCAGGGACCCTAGGGTGATAGTGTTTCTAATTTTGGTATAGAGATAAACTGATTAAGATATTTATATCACATCCCGTTGTTATTAATCATTTTCAGGTGCATGGTTAAAGATGGATTTGGGGGTGAGTACTGTGGGAGGAGACTCATGCTTCCGTTGAAGACTCGAAGGTCGGTGACAAGTCCTGGGATGTTGCCATTTGATGGCCAAAGTGAAGGAAAGAAATCAGAGGCCGTCGCGTGCCTAATGGCGGGGCGTGGCGGGTCCTGACATAGATGGTATTTACAGACAGACTCGCAGTCACAGCTGCCTTACTATACCTTCACATTTTGCCAGTCATAAGTCACATACATTTGGCAAACTTACGTTTATTCACTTACATTGTACGTTCTCACTTCCAGCATGGTGGGAACTCATTGCTTCTCATGCTAGTGCCAGGGGTGGTAGTACCATCTCTTTGCACTGACCTCTCGATTAACTGGACGTCCCAACCCTCATCTCTCCAGTAGCCATAATATATTTCTGGAACATGCGCAACTTTCTGAAAGTCATCATCTCGTCCCCCTTCTCATCTGGCATATCGAAAATCTCCAGCACTTTCAGCCTTGTTAGGTGTTCAATACCTGATGGAAGCTTCTCTAGTAACTTGCATCGCTGAATGACAAGCTTCTCAAGAAAAGGCATCGCTCCCTTCTCCACTTCTATGCACTTGAGTCCGTCGAAATGATCGAGACCCAGATTCCTCAGCTTCTTAAAGGATTTTGCTTTAAAGCACGATGAGCTTCCTTCGTAAACCTGAAGCAACTCAAGATGCACAAGATTGGGCAGATTTTGGAGAGACAAGAGAGGGTCATCCTTTAGGCGACTGCACCTCAGGTGCAATTTCATCAGGCTACTGAGAAAGAGTAGCCAGTGTGGTAATGGCCCCAAGCATCCTCTCAAGTAGATTCTCTGGAGATATGGAGGTGGACTAGAAAGGTGTTCCAGATCAATAATCTCATAATCATTAACAGAAGCTACAGATATATTGCTCGAAGCCTGGTTAGTTTGGAGATTGAAAAGCACAAATCCCTTCCATGTTCTTTTCTCAATTTCAAGATGGCCAACCTATCGAGTTGTGTCAACAGTCCAAGCTCTCTCATCATGTTGCTGCTACATTCGTCATCTGCCTTGATATAGCAGAGCTTTTGAAGGGATTGCAAAGCCCCTAATCCTCTAAGGGCCTTAAAGCCAAATTTGAAGGATGAATAGGATATATTCTTGTAGCGATAAACGAGGAGATGACGAAGACATCAAGTTCAAGATCTCAACAAGCAATTCGGTGACATTTGTGTGTTTAAGGTCTACAGTCTCCAAGTTTTGAAGCTTCCCAATAGAAGTTGGAACTGTACTCACCTCAGTGTACCCGAAACTTAGATATCTCAGATAACACCAATCAGCAACTTGAGCACGGAGCCTAGTTAAAGGAGCCGCTTGCATATCCAAAACACTGAGCAGTTTCATATCAATGGCTAGAACTTTATTCATAATTGATCTATCTATCGCAAACATATATAAAGAACGAAGTTGAGAGAAGGACTGGTTCTGTTGCGGAAATTGCAGGGTGTTCTGAATTGACTGGTGACGAACTTTGTCTGGCCAGTCATGATTTTCTTCTTTGGCAATTTCTGCAAAGCCCTGATCAGTTGACTTTGAAGTAATAATGTCCCGCAGAACATCATGGATGTGGCAATGCGTGATCCTTCCATCACTTCGTCTGGTAACGACCTCTATTAGGCTTCTGTTCAATAGCTCCACAAAGTAGTCCTTAGCAACTTGTTCAAGGGTCTTTCCTTCTTTCTTTTCAACAAATCCTTCTGCAACTCATAATTGAATCAGTTTCCTACGCTGAATTGGATGACCTTCGGGAAATAAACTTAAGTGCAAGAAGCATGATTTCAGATAGTATGGCAGATCATTAAAGCTAAGCGAAAGAACTCTCTTTAGGTTTTTGAGTTTGTAGTTGCAATCAATGTCAGCATGAAGACTGCGGCGAACCAATTCCCATTCATCAATTCTGTTCTTGTCTTTTGTAGCCAAAACACCACTGATAGCCACTATAGCAAGGGGCAGTCCTTCACACTTCCTTAAAATAAACTGACAGGTCTCCTCCAGATGGGAAGGGCATGAACTCCCCTGAAATGTCTTTGCGCAGAAAAGCTTCCATGACTGTTCTACTGGCAGAGGCTCCGTCTTGTAGACCTTCCCCTTCGATTTTCGGCACGAGGTGTGTGCTACATCAGCTTTCCTGGTTGTGATGATTACACGGCTGCCGTATGTGTTATTAGGCAGTGCGTATTTGACAGCATCCCATTCGTCTATCCTCCAAGTGTCATCTAGAACAATTAGGTACCTCATTCTCTGTAGCAAGTCCTTGATTATCATCTTCAGCCAGTGGATGTTTGTGGTGTCTGCACCACAAGGAATCGGTTCTCTAATTGCTCTCATAATTTGCTGAAGCATGTCCCGGAGGAGCTCTCCTAAATTTGGAGAGCCAGAGAGAGTGATCCAAGCGCATATCATGATTTGTTTCTTCACCTCTTGATCTTCATAAACTTGATTCACCTGTGTGGTTTTTGCCCAATGCTCCCATCCCAACAAATGAGATAACTTGCCGCCTAGAAGTGCCCTCAACCAGCCACCCGACCAGCTGCTTCTTTGGTTCTTCAATGCCCACAAGCTCAGTTTTGTCTAAAAAAAGGCATTACCTTGGTGTTCATGCCACATATTGTCAGAGTAATTGGAGCCTGGGCCATGTTCAGCTTTACTAAACTAGTAGCTTAGCCTCTGGTGTCCATCACATACATTTATAATTCTTGAGTTGATATTCTGTATCTCCAAAATGGTTCGATATCGAGCTTTCATCTTCTTCACACAGCAAGATATCTTACAGAGATGACCAGCAAAGCCAACCCCATGATCATGCGCACAGAGAAGTTTGAACTGGTCCAGAGCATCTTCAGCATCATATGCAATCTCTCTTAGCTGTTTTACCCATACTTTGACTTCCTCATCACTCTTCCAGGGAATCTGCAGCCCTCAGGCATGCCCTTAGGCACTCCAAGGGCGAGTCTTTTTTGGGGCCTGTCCTCTTACCGAGCTAACTTCTTCCTCAGCATCTCTGAAGAGTTGCACTTCATTCTTCAGAAAATTTGTGAGTTTGTCAATAAGGAAATTTACGGCAGCTTCTGCCACGCTCTAAATGTGCACGGGCAGAAGGTGTGTATTAGAACTCTGCCAGAAGCCTTTACATAGTGGCTCCAAAAGTTGGGGAGTCTAGAGGGGAAATGGTGAAGCGTATGATGTTCAACATGGATTTTGCATTTTGTCTCTTTCCTGGTGGTCCACATCTGCTATAACAGTTGCTCAAATTATTATTTTGCAGTCATTTTCCCAACTACTGTCATTGTTTTCTATTCCTACCTCAGGCTCTGTAATTTGTTCCATTTTTGTAGAAGTCATTAATACAACACCTTTATGGATCAATAAATATAATCCTTTTCATTTAGTATACATAAATGCATGCTTATCTTCTTCATTAATACATCATCTTCACCGGAATTCAATCCTTTTCATTTAAGTATACATAAATGCATGCTTATATTCTTCATTAATAATGTAAATGAATGTGTACACCCTCTAGCCTATAAATAAAGGTGTTAATGAGTTAACTTTTGCTCTCTATTCTGATCTCGTGTATATCTCTTCTCTTATTCTATATTTTTGAGTTGATTCCAACATTTACTTTCATAATATTTTATTCAATTCAAGCTAGCTCCCTCTGGAATAAATCTAATCCCATGATTTCTTCGCAGGTCTCGCTGTAAGACCTAATCCCTTGCTGACTGTATTAGCACTCCATTGGTGAGGGATCCGACAACCAAAGGAGGAAGAATGGCTACTGCGGTCCTCGCCTCGTCACTGCTATTGTTCGCCTTCCTTCTCGTCGCGCCGCGAGCACGCTCTGACATCGTCCAGGACACTTGTAGGAGGTGCGCGGACTCGAGCCGCGATGTGAACTTCACATTTTGCGTTAGCTCCCTGGGTTCGGACCCGAGGAGCCGCGGTGCCGACCTCCGGGGGCTCGGGTGGGTCGCGCTCGACTTGCTGCGGCGCCAGGTGACGAGCACTATCTAGTACATCCGGCAGATCAGTTCGCAGAAGTGGGACCAGTACACGAAGCAATGCTTGTCCGACTGCTCCAAGGTGTACGAAAAATCGTCCACCACCCTGGAGGATGTGATCCCGGCGTACATGGCGGGGCGATATGACGACGTACAGACGTGGGTGAGCGCGGTGCTCTCCCACGAGGACATGTGCGAGTTCCAGTTCTCGATGAGGAAGGGCGGGGTCTCGCCGTTGACGAAGCAGAACAACGACACTGTCCAGCAGGGCGTGATCGCGCTTGGGATCGTCAGCTTCGTTAAGACAGGATCTTGAGGAGGGATCGAAGCGGGGCAGCAGTCAATCCTCAGTGGAATAAAAAGGATCAATAAATTTAGTGGATTGTCATGTCTTAACCTCGATCTCTTAATGCTAATCACATTATTCATCGGGTCTTCAATGGCTGGAAGCTCGTGCTTTTCTTTGCTTCCTCCGGTATAACTAAAGAATGCAATCTAAACTAAGCCGATTAAATTGTGAATAAAAGACTTTTACATTCTCCATATCGAATCATCGATGCAAAGCTAATGTGAATTATTGGGATACGGTTCGTACTCTCTCTTGATAGGAAAATGCATGGATCTCGCTCCCTAGTGAGCAGGTTAAAGTGCTTTCGTAGCTTGGCCAACCTATGTTTTTCTCGGCCTTCGGCTTTTCTATGTGCTGCCCCTATATATATTTTTTCTTTTATAATTGGGAATTTAATATAAAAGCGTGATGTACTAATTTTAGTGAAGTTCTTTGTCGGATGTAACTATAATTTAAGGGTAAATAGGAATAAATCTTGTGACTCTCTTTATTTTATTTGTGCATCTAGTCACGCATAAATGCTTTTAATATGAATTTCTTTTTCAAAGCGGTGATAGGTTTAGTCTGCTGAATATTTAATCCACTGTTGATTAATTTAAAACAATATTGGTAAGTTGGTTGGCATACAAATGAGGGCATAATGGAGCCATGCCAATCTAAAAGTATATCTAATCATTTATTTGACTCTTCAAGCAATCAAGTATAGCCGTAGAATCGGAAATAAGCACTCTTAGACTCCGCTCGTTTCATGAAAAATAAATTCCAAGAAAATATTTTCTGAATTTTCCAACGTTCGTTTCACGGAAAATAAAATAGTCAAGAAAAATATTTTCCATCAATGAAAAAAACACCTTTAAAAGTAGAGAAAATGTTTTCCACTTTTTTAAAAAGGGGAAAACATACCTTTAAATATTGTGGTCTCTAACAACATGCATCGACCTCGCTCAAGGTCGGTAAGTCGGCAGCTTTTGACAAACGAATACAAAAAAATATTACCATTTTTCAGGAAAATAATTTCCTAAAAAATATGAGCTTGTCTAAGGCTAGCGAGCTCGAGCGTTGCCGAGATCTAGCCCCTTGCTTGAGGTCAGGTGGCAGCCATCGTCGTAGCCAGCCACTAGTAGAGAGAGAAGAAAAAGAAAAGCATAAAATAGAAGAAATAAAAGAATAAAAATATTTCAAAAAATCAAGATGATCAGTTTCCAAATTTTTTTTACCCCTTTCACAATTCACTTTCTCAAATTTATACATTAATATTTTTGTTGATTAGAAAGTATTTCTGGTTGATTAAACATTTTCAACGAGCCAAACAAGGGAAATGTAGAGAAAACTAATTCTTGAAAATACTTTTTCCCGAACAAATGCACCTTCAATGTAAGCAAAGCAAGTGACAATTTCGCACCAAACTCACCAATCCCCAATTGAGTGCAGGCTCGGGTTACCTGATCAATCTCATCAATGTCAAACAAGCACCAAACACAATTTAAGCACATACGTCAATCAATAAAATAAGATGGTCCATAACCAGTCTGGTTCATTTAATAAAATTATAAGGTACGCATCAAATATAGTTTAACACAAATTGCTCTACACTAGTGGCTGCCTCAGCACGCCAATTAGGGATCCACCCGGTTTCCTAGTTCAAAGAACAAATCATCGTTAGGTAATTTACAAGCGCAACCACCTTAATGGACCGCCGTTTTGGTTGACAATCTTCTATCCATTCTAATTTACTCACGATATGTACATAATCAATCGCCGGCTCCAACCCGATCCTAAATATAGTTTATGCATATTATCAGTGTAGTCAATTTATCCAATTCTATTAAAGCGAGTAACGTCCCTAATCAGAATGTAAACTCACCTCTAGGTCTACACATCCTAGGCAATCAACAATGACAACTCGCGGCGAGCTCGCAAGTCGCGTAACTCGCTCGATGAGGGCACGGACAGTATCGCATGGTGTGTTATGGCTCGGCACTGCGCATCACAGCAATGACACTATTCCAGTGAGCTCCGATGGGTCTCCGGCAAGGCTCCAGCGAGTCTCCGAGCTGTGGTTTCTGGTGGCGACGAGGTGGCCGGTTGTAATAACCCAAGCCCAAGAGAAAAGAGAGAGAGAGAGAGAGAGAGAGAGAGAGAGAGAGAGAGGGTTGAAAAGTCAAAAAGGGAGGGAAGTTGAGGCGGTGGAGTTGGTCTATAAAAGGGACAGAGGCACGTTCGAGAAGGGAAAGGAAAAGGGAAGAAAGGAGAGGAGAGAAAAAAGGAAAGAAGAAGAGAGAAAGAGAAAGGCTCCCGGGATGTTGCCAAGCCGAGCTAGCTTCGAGTCGCAACGCCCAGTAAGTATTCGCGCCCCTCGTCTATTTAATCGGAATAGATTTTGGATTTTCGGCTTAAATACGGAATTAAGGGGAAATTCGGAATTTTTGGGTATTGGGGCGGCGAAGTCCGATTTCGGAGTTAATTGGGCAAAAGATTATATGGGTATCGTAGCTTAAGGTGTCACGAAGCTATAGGAACTGACAGAATTTGATTTGGACTCACGGTTTGTCGGAAACAGAATTTTGAAATTCGGTGTGCACTGTTCACGCACTGTTCACGCGCGAACAGTAGCTTTATGGCCCGTTTTTGTTGGTTTTCGGGCTGATTTTGAGTGGGGTCAATTCACGAAACTTGTAGTACATTGAAAGGGCTTTCTATAGACTGTAAGATCGTTAGAAACGGAGTTCTGTGGAGAAAATTATGACACAAATATATTATGTGCGCGAGTTGGGCACTAAGGGAAATAATAATTTTCATTGTGAGTAAGCCTTTTAGTTAGCTCATAAGTGTCGTTTCATCGACAACGGGTGTGATTGGTCGAGTAATTCATTAGAGTATTATTTTACTCGATTATAATGTCAATTATCGCTTATTTGATAGGATTGCAAGTTCGACCGTTCAGGTGACGTTTGTCGTGGAATTATTGGAATTGCCAGGTGAGTGGTGTGTCTCTTCTTTGTATTTGCAAACTCATATTTCGAAAAGCGATATAAGTTTGATGTATTGTGAGATATAAAGTAGCATTTTTATTGCATAAAAATCTGGATCGAGCATTTACTGCCTTTCAGAATTTTGTGGGTAATTTGATGATAGTTTGATGAAAAGCATTAAGATGAGATTTATGCGTATGAATTGATGAACTGATTTATGGAATGATTTTGAGAATAATTTGAGAAAATGTATTTCTAGCGGATGAGCCGTATTGTGAAGGATTATATGTTTGATTTGTGAAACTATTTTCTGAACGGGTTTCGAATTGTCTTGTGAATGGTGGAGGATTTTATTGTGTGTTGGATTTGTGCTCGATATCGTCGTGAGCCTATTGTGAGGCTTTGTGGGTATGCGCATACTAGTTAGGATATCCTTATGGGCCGAGCCACTGGCATTGTAGGTGGAGACCTAACCAAGGGGGAATCTTGGTCGCCTAGTCATGGGGCGTTATTCATGACCACGGCTAGACATTTGAGTAAGAGTTTGGTCAGTGGATGGACCATTGACGTGTGATGCGAGTTTGATCAATAGGATATGCCATTGATATGTGATTTGAGATTGGCTAATGGGATGGACCATTGGCATATGATTTTGATGAGATTGATCAATGGACTTGACCATTGATATTTGTTATGATATCATTGATTTGAAGGCAATTAAGCATTTATATATCTTGCTTGTGTGTGTTGAATGGGATTTCGAATAAAAGGATTATGATATCATTTTGTAAGATGCATAGTGGGTGCTCGATCTGCTTAGAAAAAATGCACTACTCACTGAGCTGTGGTTGCTCACCCATCTCTTTTCTAAACATTTTCAGGTTTCATATCAGTACGAGAGCGCTACCGGTTGGGACTTTTGGGAGCTTGATCTCTTTTAGACATGATTTGAGGCTGTGTCCTTCGAGAGGAAGAGAAGGACGGCCGTGTCACCGCCCTTATTCCTACGGGATTTGGGGTGTGACACCGGTAGCCTGGGTGGTGGGGGGGAGGTGGCTGGACGGCTGGGGTGGCATGAAACAGCGGGACACAGCAGCTGGCGGTGGCTCCAATGACTCCTCGCGCGACGACCGTGGGAGGGGAGGAGCAAAATAGCGCGGGACGACGTCAGGAGGTGGCGACGGTGGTTGGAGCGTGGCGTGGAGTGGCGGCGCTTCAGTGGTGCCACGACAACGGTGTCGTTTCGTGTCGAGTGGCGCGGGTAGAGCTTGGGAAGCTCTTCACGCGGCAGCTCCGGGAAAAGCGACGTGTCAGCAACCACATCGCGACGGACGAGGAGCGACACAGCAGGAGCAGCGAGCGCCAGCCGAATCGAAGCAGAGGCAGAGACAGTGGCGGGTGTCGTGAGCGAGGCAGGACAGAGGCAGAGGGTGGTCGCGTCTGAGGAGCTCGATCAGAGTTTGTGGCGGGGGTTGCGAGCTAGACCGAAGCAGAACGAGGGGAAGTAGGAGCAGACCCAGAAGCCGAACGAAGATGATGAAGACGGAAGAAGCAGAAGCAGAAGCCGAAACGGATTAGAACCAGGAGCAGGAGCTGAAGATCCGAAGAAAACCAGCAAGGAAGAAGACGGGCCAAGAGGGGAGAGAGAGAGAGAAGAGGGAACGCGATTGGACGGGGACCTGCGCAGTGGGCCCCGTCCGCGCGCATTGTAGGGGGCTGGAGGAGAGAGAGTCGGTCTGGTCAGCAAGGGCAGGGGATAGAGGAGAGAGAAGAAGGGGGAAGTCAGCAAAGAGAGGGGGAAAGAAAGAAAAGGGGAGGAGAGAGAGAGAGAGAGAGAGAGAGAGGGTCGACAGAGCAGAGAGGAAAGAGAAAGAGAGAGAGGCCGTATGAGAATTACCGAAAATGCCCTTGGTCAGAATTTAAATTTTTAGGGGTCAAATTGTAAAAAAAGTTGGGGACCTTTTTGCAATTAAAAAAAGTTTGGGAATCACCAAAAATAAAATTTACAGTTTAATCTGGAAGACTTTTGAGGCCAATGGGCCACAAATCTAAATCCGAAATTATAAATAATCATAAACCTTTTGACCGAGTGATAATTTACTTTTTCCAGTTAATTTTGGTCAGATATTACTTACATGACTAATATTGATAATTTTTAATATTTTTGTAATTATTTTTGTTTCTATTTTCAATTATTTGTTCTCTCTTCTTTCTTTTATTGTTGACCAGCCACTAGCCATAGGAGATGGCTGGCCATCAACCATGGTTGAGCGCTCTAGTGTTAGTTGGGTGAGGGTTGCTTACCACGGGCAAGGCCCGGCCAAGCAAGCCCCGATGAAGGTTGGCCTTGCCTAGGCTAGATTTGGCAAGGCGACCTTCAACCAAGTGAGGGTGGTCTTGTTAGATTTTGTGAGGGGAGCCCTCATTGGGGCTTACTCGATCTGGCCTTGCCTATAGTAAGCAACGGCCACGTCTGCCCAGGCAAGACCAATTTGCCTAGCATAACTGGTAAAAGAAAGAATAAAGGAAAAAGAGAAAAAAGAAAAATAAGAAGATTGAAAAATATCCATGTCATTTTCAATGATGCCATGTAGGCCAACTAGCATCCGCATCAATAATATCTAGCCAAAATTAGACAAAAGGATTGAATTGCTACTAGGTCAAAAAAAATTAAGACTAAATTAGTACTATAAAAAGGTTTAAAATTAAATTTTAAGTTTAGGACCTTTCTAACACTTTTTCCCTACTTTAGATGCTCCATCTTGATGAAGGAGCTTAAAACATGAGATGACATTCTACCACTTGAAAAAGTAATTCTAAAATTTAGTTCACAGCATCAAAATATTGTGCAAGTCGACTTTGAATTGCAGATTAAAGAGCATGAATAGCTACTTCTTTTGGTTTCCTTGGTGCTTCTGTAGTGTCTACAAAGAGTTTTGTGTTATTCGCGTTCAATTTACACAATACAATAATTAAGGTAGAATGAGAGAGTAAATTAAACGAATACTCTTGAAACAATAGGACTCCGGTGGAAATGAGTGATTGAAAAGATCAATGTAACCACGTTTCTATTAAGTGAAAATGTTGTGCTCAGTCTTTACTTTGTGGAAGTTGCCAGCCATTCCAATTATGTACCAACATTTGATTTGTCCAAAGTTAGCAACCTATTTAAAACTATAATACTTTATATTGGTTTGGTTGTATTTTCTTCTCCGCATCGGAAAGTTAATAATCAAGAAAAAATGTTCACCTTTAATGAAGTCGTATTAGCTTTGAAGTGGCCTCTATAATAGCAAACTCACCTCGAATAAACTAACCCATTAAGGTTGGCTAGAAACTAGGTGAAAGCATAGGAAAACGCTTTACTTTCTACGTAACTAGAGATTTAGGAACGGGGATTTGGTTACACTAGTAAGTAAACTAGTATCATTTCGGTATCTAGGCTTGATTATCTTATTAACCAAAGTGTTTTCATGTAGTCTTTTTATCCACTACGAAACTACCCAACTAATTGATCATATGTTATTTTTATTCAAATCCTAACCACGTTAAAAGAAAAATAACAACTAATGTAATGAAAGTTCACAACCAAGTATAATCGAAAAGAAAAGCGCAATCAACAATTATAATATTGTCTCTTAAAGAAAAATTAAGCAAAACGCCCCATAATATAAAGCTCTAAGAGCTTATTCAATTGAGTTTAAAACCTTTTAGAGGTTTTCTTATTTTTTATGCTAAATTAAAAATGTTAATTCAAGAATATAAAACTAATTCAAGACTTATAGTATTAATACTTAAAATCTGTAAGATCAATTGTGGTCACTCTCTTAGGCACTTTTTTATTTTTATTTTTATTTTTCTGAATTATTATATTTTTAATTATTCGAAAAAAGGGACTTCGGACCGGGTCGGGAAAACCCGATTCAACTCGCTGACCCGGACCGTAACGGTCCGGGTTGGGTCTGCGAATTGGGCTGGTAAATGGTTTCAAACTAAATTATTAAACCTGACGCAAAACCTAAATAGGCCCAAAACTGGAATAGGCCCAAAGAAACGAATTTTTATAATGAACCAGCCCAAAAAGCCTTCTACCCCACCAAATCAGATCAGTCCAATCCCTTAATCCAGCCACTCCGACCCAGACCTAATTATCTGACCCAAACCACAAAAGATATATAATTCTTTTGTTATTTTTGTTGCGAATGGTCTTCTTCCCCCACGTTCTTCTTCTTTTTCTTCAAAGCACATCATCAAAGAGAAATGACCAAGAAATTCACCACATAAATTCAAATTTTGGAATTTTAAATCATTCATGCTCATCATACAAAACACACGCATTAAGATAAAAAAAACGAACTGACTATTATTAAAGCATAAGGAATCCAAATTTTTTTATTCTTTTTCCTTCCTTGTTGTTTTCCTTCCTTCTTTGTTCTTCCCCCTGCTCGTGCACTCCATCCTCCAAATATTTTCTTTTCTTTTTGTTGCACTTTCTTTTATAGCTCAATGTTCCCTTCGGAGATTAATTTCCTCTCTTTTGTTTTTGTTTCCATTTATTCTCGCTCGATGTTTCCTTCATATGCTGCCCTGAAAATATTTTCCTTCTTTTTTTAAATCTTTTTTAAGGAATATTTAAGGTGTCAATAGACACGATATCGAAAAATGGATAAGAGAAAAACATGACAGTGGCACTCCACGATTAGCTAACAAAACATGGAGAACGGCGTCACCGCCGCCACTGCCACTGCCGTCGAACTCTCTAGTATACGTGGGTGCACGTACTGGAGTTTGGAAGGCGACGGCCTCTCCCTCCTCCCCACCAAAGCGGCGCCCCTCCACGACACTGACCACGCTTAGGATTAGCAGCTAACATTGCCGCTCGCACCACCTTCAAACCCCCAATCGACGTCTCTCTTTGTGGCTGAGTCACCGAGGCTGACTCGTGCCTTCGGGCAGGTCGCAACTGGATTGTAACTATCTATGACATGATCTGCTTGTCACCACTTCAATATAATTCACATGGGACAAGGTAATTGTCCCGTGTTGTGTTAATTAATTGAATCGAAAGGTACATCTCGTGTCATAAAATAAAAACAAATGTGCTTCATGTGAAAGTACATAAATATTAAACAACGTCTTCACCTAACGGCTTAAACTTTTAGGACAGTTGGCAGTGGTCCTTCACAAAACTTCACATGATATCAGAGCGGGAGATCCTGAGTTCAAATCTTACCAGGCCCCTAGTCTCCCCAAAGTCCTTCCACGCTTAGTACTAGGTAAAAAAAAAAAAAGACCAGACTAAGCGTGAGGGAAGTGTGAAAGTACATAAATATTAAACCACGTATTCACCTAACGGCTTAAGCTTTTAGGACAGTTGGCGATGGTCCTACAAAAAAACTTCACACTTCACATGTAATAATTTATGTAAATGGGGTTCAGTCTATTAGACTCAAGAGATGCTGTGTGCTTGACTTCGACTTCGAGCCCTTATAATTGATAATCGAAGGACTTGGAGAAGATAGCTAACCTGGAAAAAAAAATTGATGAAAACATGTACAAATAGGCAAAGTAGAGGGAAGTATACACATTAAAATATCTTTTCTTAGAAAAAGAACATAGATATATTGATACTGAAATCTAGCTGGATCAATCGACTTCCAATCGATTTATAAGAATTTTAAATTACCCTAAGCCGATCCACGTCGAACTTTTTCGAGTTGGCAGCATCAGGGAACTTGGTTTTAAGATGGTGAAATCAGGTGATATTAATTCTATTGCAAAGGGGTTTCTACAGAGAGATTAACGCAAAGCTTTATAATGATTTTTCGCGAAACCAAAGAACATGGAATGTAGAAGTATTACACAATGCCTGCCTCCTCAACTATACAAAAAGAAGAGAATGGAAAGAAGAGCAAAAACAAGTTGCCTTGATATAATCACTTGATTTGTCTTTAAATTTGCATTGACTGTAAGATCGATGAAGCATTAATTAGGATTTTGCAGATGCACGTGATTGACTTGATCATGTAGAACAAAATGAAACATCAGAACGAGACAGGAAAAAGATGGAGACCACCCACTTGGAAATCAGCAGTCAATTTTGGACGTTTATTCATTTCAAAATTTGAGCTCATCATCGACAGAATTTCCAAGAAAGGGCACAAAACACACATTCTTGGGAACTTGAGTTCCAATTCGCCGTGATTAGGAGAGAAAAACAAGTTGAGTGGACAATCTCGAAGCACTTAAAATTTGTGAGCATAATTAGGAGAGAAAATTCAAGTCAACTTAGGAAACTTAGGAGCAGTATGCCGCAAGCTACTCTATAACATCCATCTCTTGCAAAATGTGAAAAAAATACATCATCTTATAAAACATCAGAGACCAAAGTATGGATGATATAAAAATTTCCTCAACAAAATTTTGCTTAAGTCATCTTTTTAATGCAAACTCATTATTCATTTCTATTTACAAGAAGTTCTTCTCTTGTAGTTCAAACCATTCAAGCTGACCTTCACTTGAAGAGTTACAGTTAGTTTAGCAACAAGAGTAATAATTATTACCCATAAAAACTTATTAAGCGACCCCTTAAAAATTGCTAAATATTCTGAATTATTTACTACTACGACTCTTTCAAAAGAAAAATAAACAAATGTGACTAGTCGAAAATACCATAAAAACTGGTTAGCTGCTAGACGTTACAAAGACATATCACTTTTCCAGGTGTCCGATGTTGACACGTGGCTTCAGAATATCCAATGACGTTTTTTTGTCCTCGAGGTTAGTGTTAAAAATGAGTTTATATCTTGTGAAATTATCTATGCTCCTCAACTTTGACGGTTGTGGATTAGAGAGAGCAATGCATGGCAACCGTCTTTTGTTCCCCTTGGTGTTCTTTTCAAGACACGTTCTCTGAGTTATTTTGGGTTTAATTATTTTATGACTATAAAAGAAGATGAGTGATTAAGAATTAATGAGCGACATGTTACGTTGGAAGAAACGAAACCCTAATAGTTAGTGTCATTTAATTATGAGTAATCACGCATTCCCCACCGACAAAAAGTTACGGTGGCCATTGGTTCCGCACCACCTGATGTTTGCCCCACCCGGCGCATTATTGGGTTTTTTTAAAGTTTATGGCTTGCAAACGTTGACCAAATACCCGATGGCCAGGCAAAAGCGCATGGTGATGGTTCTGATTTTGCACCACATCGTGATATGCATGTACTCCCGATTGGCTATTAGTATGGATCTCTCTTAAATAGTTGGAATCTTAGAATACGGAAATGTGTTTTAATTACAAAACTCAATTCAATGCGGTGATATCAAACAAATGACTTATAGAATAGGTCTCAACAAATAATTATTTTAGGGAGTGACATATACGAGGCAGGTAATGAATTAAACTAATTTATCTCAAATATAAAGAAAGTCTGTATCACATGGATACGTCATTAAAAAAAATTGAAGATAATTTTATTAAATATTAAATAAAAACTTAATTTAACTTAACATACGATTTTCTATAATTGATAATACGTCACGTCTTGTATATAGTATTAATATTTTTTAGCCAAGCTAAACAAAAGGAAAGAAAAAGAAACAGCATCGACGACAATTGGGAAGTAGCTGGAACTCATCGTCCAATGCAAAAAGGTCAAAGGACGTGAAAAGAGAGCAAAATAAGATTATAGCGATTTCATCCCATCCTCGTCTATAAATAGTCACGATCTTGCCGTCCTCTCTTCATCCTCAACACGAGCCTTCTTTTCTCTTCTCAGTGTCAGTATCTGCATTCGTAGTAGCAGAAGAAGAGGATGGAGTTCAATTCCCAGCTGTTCCTTTACGTCGCCATCCTCTACATCTCTCTTTGCCTTCTCTTCCTCGTCTTCCGAAAGAAATCCTCTTCTCCTAACCTGCCGCCTGGCAAAAAGGGATGGCCCATCATCGGTGAGTCCCTGGATTTTTTCGGTGCGGCGAAGAGCGGCTGCCCTGAGAAGTTCATAAATGACCGCACGGCGAAGTACTCCCCGGATGTCTTCCGTACCTCGCTGCTCGGGGAAGACATGGCTGTATTCTGCGGCGCCTCCGGCAACAAGTTCTTGTTCTCTGGCCAGAACAAGTACATCACCACCTGGTGGCCCACCTCCATGAAGAAGGTCACCATCTTCCCCGAAACCATGGAGAAATTCAACAAGGACGACCCCAAGAAAATGCGCAGCTTCTTGCCGGAGTTTTTGAAACCCGAGGCTCTCCAATATTACATACCTATCATGGACTCCATGATTAGGGATCACTTGGAGAGTGACTGGTCTCCTTATAAGGAAGTGAAGGTGTTCCCTTTGACAAAGAACTATACCTTTGCTTTGGCGTGTCGCTTGTTCATGAACATTAAGCACCCTAATGTCGTGTCCAAATTCGCCGACCCATTTGCCCGTATAGCTCCGGGATTCACTTCGGTGCCCATCAATGTTCCCGGCACACCATTCAACAGAGCATTTGAAGGAGGAAAAGTAATAAGGCAAGAACTTCTCAACATTATCAGACTAAGGAAGAAGGAGATTTCGTAAGGAAAAGATGCAAACACAAGGGACTTGTTGTCTCGATTGCTCCCCGAAGCTGATGATGACGGTAGTGTTTACTACGAAATGGATGTGTCCAATAAGATTATTGAATTGCTTATTGCAAGTCATGACACCACCAGTACGTTTATCACCGTTATAGTGAACTATCTTGCTTCGTTGCCTCATATCTACGAGAAAGTTTACAAAGGTAAATTGTTCTATTTATATTCTGTAAACAAGATGGCAACATCAATATGTCTTTTTGGGATTTAGTTTGCTTATATTTGACTCACTTGCTTTACGGTCAACAAAGCAAATGGAGATTGCGAAATCTAAAGCCCCAAGTGAATTACTGAATTGGGATGATATTCAAAAGATGAAGTATTCATGGAACGTGGCTTGTGAGTCAATGAGACTAACTCCACCTACACAAGGGGCATTTCGAGAGGCAATTACTGACTTCACTTTTGCCAGTTACACAATTCCAAAGGGATGGAAGGTAAATGTCTACTTATGGCCCTCTTTCTTAGCATGGTTACCCAATGAATAAATACATTGAATCCTTCAGTTACAATGATATTGATTGATCATCATCAATTTTTTTCTTGTGCAGACATTTTGGACGGTGTATACCACTCACAAGAACCCCAAGTATTTCCCAGATCCTGAGAAATTCAATCCTTCAAGATTTGAAGGTAACAGACCCTCGCACTTCACCTATGTTCCCTTTGGAGGCGGACCTTGCATGTGCCCCAGAAAAGAGTATGCTCGGCTTGAAATACTCATTTTCATCCACAATCTAGGGACCAAATTCAAGCTCGAGAAGGTCATCCCAAATGAAAAATTTATCTATAATCCCTTGCCAATCCCAGCCAATGGTCTATTTATTCGCCTCCGAGCCCATAACTAATTGTTTAGTTTACTCATGTGACCTTCATACGATCAAAGAACTTTTGTACGAATAATCATATGTTTATTGCAAGTACACCGTCTTTATTCCGGTTGAGTTATATGCACTACAAAAAAAATGTGTTTTAGCTACAAAAAATAAGCCCCGTCACCAAAATCGTCGCTAATTGCGACGAATTTAGCAACCGAAGGCACGTTTCCGTGGGTAATTTGTGACAAAAAAGTAATCGTCGCTATTTGCCACACATTTTGGGACAACCGTATAAACGTTGTCGCAATTTAGTGACGACAAACACTTTCGTCGCCAATTATGTCGCTATTAGCCACAACAACCACAAAGTCGTCTCTAATTTGCCACAAAAATAGCTGCGAACGGTCAAAGCGTCTCTAATTTGCGAGGACATTCTACGATCGTCGCTAATTTACCTCGACATATATACTCCATCGCCAATTACATCGCTAACTTGCGACGCCAGCCCTGTTCGTCGGTAAATAGCGACAAAATTTAGTGACAGATGTGTATTTCATCGCTAATTTATGACGAATATTTGTGCTATGGCAAAATTGGTAACCAATTTGCTACTGATGTCATAATTTGTTGCTAATTCTGTTTCTATTTAGCTACGACTAATTGTGCGTCGCTAAAGTTGTAGCTGATTTGCTATAGGATAATTGCACCGTCGCGATTTAGCTACTCACCAAAACAGCTGTCGCTAATTAGTAACGACATGACATGTAGCAAAACAGCTACAACATATGTAAGCGTCTCTAATTAGAGACAATTATAGCATCTTTGTGGCTAATTGGCGACGGTTTTAAAATGTGCGTCGCCAATTAGCGACGAACAACTGTTGCGTAGCTAATTAGTTACAAATATGTACATTGCTAATTAGCCACGATTGATGAGCATCACTAATTGGCGACAGAGGTTGAACGTGTGCCGCTAATTAGTGAGGGTTGGCATACGTGCGTCACTAATTAGCGACACACGTTACAATATGTCGCTCAATAACGACGGACTGTTGCCGTCGCTATTTAGTGACAACGTAGGGCTTGCCGTAGCTAATTAGTGACGGATTTGCCCTAGTCGTAGCTAAATGGGTACGGATAAGTTATTTCCATAACTAATTAGCGACGGGTTTGCCATAGTCATAGCTGAGTAGCTATATTTTATTCGCCGATCTCTCTCTCTCTCCTAGGGCACGAAACACTTTCATCTTTCTCTGCTAGGCTATAGCACGAATCTCCCCACCCGATCTTCGCACTTCCCCCACTCGCCCGTCACACGTTCCTCGGCTCGTCTTCCGACAATCCGCTCATCCTCCTCCACCTAGTTACCGATTTGCGTCCGTAAGAAGGTGAGTAGTCCCCTCTGCTCCTCCACCTCCTTCTCTAAATCGAGCTAGGGCTTAGTCTCCCTACCCAGTCGCCGATTTGCGTAGTGACGAAGCTTTGTCTTCCGAACAAGGACGAGGCTGTGGTTCGACCTTTGGCTGACTAGTCTAGCCAACCTCCGCCCACGAGTTCTCATCACTCACTGTTCACTCGTTGTGCAGCAAGTCGACGCTCGCCAAGCTTCACATTAATCGTAAGTGTTTTTTTTTTTTGACGTTGGATAATTTGCTATTCTGTTTGGTGTTGTTTGTTGAATGTTTTCCCAGGAAGTGAGGAAGATGAACGGATTGACTTTCACCACACAACTTAGGTTGATTTATGTTTTATCTTTGTTGCTCTTGGCCATTGTTGTTTGAGTTGTTGTAATGGAGTTTGCAAAGACATTGTTTGGAAGATGTGTTAATCAGTGTTGCTACACTGTGTTGTCCATTTACTTTTAAATTTATTTGGTGTCTTGGTTGTTGTTTGTACATGAAGTCACTGTGGGTTGAGTTTATAGTATATAATTATATTTGATTTGCTGCGATATGTGCAATCAATATGGAATGTTTGTTGATAATTAAAGGCATAACTATGTTGCGCAGTTAAACTTAAGGTTATTTACTGGCTGGAGTCAATTGATGAAATTCAAGTGAAAGTGTTTTAATGTACTGCTGTTAGGAGGAAGAAGATGAATTTGTGAGCCAAGGATCAATACTCCGGGTGTCCGATTGAGCACGTATTGCCGGGGGTTGCAAACCAATGATGGTAAGCTTCATAATACAATGATATAGTTGATAAATTTGTTGAATGTTTAATAACCAAGTTACTTCGATTGCAGAGACCTCATGGTCGACGTATAAGATGTGGGGCTCGTCGTGCAGGCATTGGGGCTCGTCGTCCCCATGGAGTTAGCATAGCCGATTCCCCTTCCTCGGCCTCAGCCTCGACCCTGACCCCGACCCCGACCCCGACCCTTTGGACTTCCCCCACACTTGATTCAACTCCTCCAGCAGACCCTCCACTAGAAATACATGATGCATATCATTATGTCGACCACCTCGGCACATCATACAAACCTTCGCCCCTCCCCCGACTATTTACATAACAGGCAATGGCAAGTTTATCATTGGCGATGTTCTCAGGACGAAAGAATTATGACACCGTCTTCAGCTAAACAGTTTCGGGATTTAGGGTTTTCGACACCCTAAAACTGTTTTGTAAGACAATATGAGGTTAATTACTAATAGTTAATTGTTTATGATGTTGCTATATGTGTAACTATCCTCCATGGTTGGAAAGTTCATTCAATATTTGCTGCTAGGTGTCTTTTGGATGTTGTTGTGCTAAGTTATGGTTGATGTGCATAGTAATTGAGTTTGTTTTGGTGTATGAAATGTTTTATATACATAGTTGCTATGTGTGCTGTTTTTATTCCATATGGAAGTGTTGGGATTACTGCTAATGCATATGATATTGAACTCAATGGATTGAGTTCAATGTATATATCGTGTAACAATATAGACTTTTTACATGTTGGGGCTGATCGACTATTTGATTCTATGGATATATGATGTATTTGCTGTCATTTCCTTGGATTTCTTCATATATTAAGAAATGTATATAATGTATTGACATTTTATTGATTGGATCATGATGAAATATAGACGTTAATATTGTCATATGAGTGACAAAGGATGTATGTTGTATTTCAAGAATGTTACTTCATTTAATCAAGTATGCCCCAATGCACTTTGTAAATTATTTTTTTTTATTTGTAATGTACAGAGTACGAACAAGAGCGTGAAGTATATATGGATGGAAGCATGAATGGTGCGGATGCTGGCATCGGTTTAGTACGTATACCTATATATGTTTATGTTATTGTAAATAGGTTATGAAAAAAACATATTAACTCTTTTGGCTTATGTAATTGGGATATGGACTTAGGATCCGCACTTTATATAGTGTTTATTGTGTTTGCAGGATTGTAAGTGTTATGTATGTTCATGTAGGGTTGTAAGTATCATGCGTGTTCATGTGAATGAATGCTTATGAGCACAATATATATGAATATATATTTCATGTAGTACATTATAATATTACTAATGTTATGGAGTGCTTTATAAATAATAATACGTTGTAATGGTGCTGATTGATTGTAATAATTTAAGCGAATTAGTGTTGACTTTTTTCATTCTAAAATCATGTTCGAAACACAAAAATCATATCACAATTTGACAAATTTTATTAAAGAAATAAACAAATTAGGGACAGTCAGTGCACGAACGTTGCTAAATAGTGACAAACACAATATAAGACGTAGCTAATTAGCGACAGATAATGACACATGCATCTCAAATTGGCGATGGTAAACCGCTGCTCGTAGCTAAATGGCGACGATATGTTTCTAATAATCATCATTAATCAGTGACAGCAACGTAATACCATTGCTAATCAGCAATGGAACATTCACTTATTGTCGCTATTTAGCTACGGCAAGTAGACTTTCTATCGCCGAATAGCTACGAACGAGGCATAGTTCGTCAAAGTATCTTGTAAAGTTTGCGACGATATTCACGTCACTAATTAGCGACGACATATACGGTTGTCATAAATTAGACATGATGTATACGATAGTATATTGTTGTCGCTAATTAGCTACAACGTATTAACCGTAGCTAATTAGCTACGGATTGCCGAACTTCCCGTCACCAAAATTTAGCGACCCCCTAGCAGTGATGGTATATGAGCCGTAGCTAATGTCGTAGCTAAACTCATTTAGCGACGGTTTTTTACGGATTTTCCATCGCTGATGGCTGTAGCTAAAACGCATTTTTTTTGTAGTGATGTTTCTTCTTCATCATCCCTACAATCTAGATACGTAGTCTTCAATTATATGAAATCTGTCGAAACTTTATATGGTTACGTTCATGAAGTACGTGTGTCTTCCCTTGTTCGTTTAACTTTGGCGTGACCGAACGAGCGGCTAGGTCGAGTCTAAACTCATTTCTCTACCCAATAGACGTGCATCTAAGATACATTGAAAGCTCCAGTTTTCGTATTCAACTGGCTTTAGAATTTCATGTACGTTGAACCCAATTGCACCTTTGGTTGTAGTCTCCATGCATTGTCGCCATATGCTTTTCGGCCAAAAAATTGATGTAATATTGAAAAAGAAAGTGTGTTTGTTGAGGTATTTGCATTCGAGAGCGATTTAAATGCTTATTTGTCAATAACTAAATTTCAGAAGGAAGGAACATGAAAATTAGTAGCAAATGTTTTCCAATTTTTAACTCGATCGTATTATTGAGCTTGAAGTTCTAACTTTGACCGGGGGAAGCTCCAAATTTCTTATCATCTTTCAATTTTAGCGAAATCCTTTCTCGGTCTTATTCCAATTATATCTTCAGAAAAGAATTGCCCTACAAAATTCTTCAATAGGTGGGTTCTTCCCCAGTCGATTTTTCATCTTTAGCTTACTCAATTTTTGCATCAAATGTCTCTCCACTGGGACTTATGATGGCTGCCTCCTATCATTTTTGGATCTTAAACAATGTGTCCATCCACCAGCTCTAGAGGCCTCGACTGAATTCCATGTATCTCAACTGAATTCCATACGTCCGACTCCCACTATTGATGGTTGCGACAAACTTATTGAGCCTACTAAATATGAATTCGTACGAAGAGAGAGCATCAGAACGATGAAAAAGTATATGACGTTTGGAGAGAATACATTGTGCGTGCGAATTGCGGTCGTGCGTGCGGTCGGAACGACAAGGCTGATTATGCTTTGTTTGTGGAAGTTAGTGAACGAGAAAAGCTTAGGAGTAATGGAAGAAACGCTACTTGAGGGGATAACGTAAAGGTGGACGGGGGCCATAGGAAAAGATATTGAGTGATCCGGCATCAATGATTCCGGCTTAGGAGGGGGTACCTGGCTGGTGGATCCTGCGTGTTGTGAGAGAGCACACATGGCCCACCGGCCAGGTGGCCCCCTGTTAGACTATTAGTGGTCCGGGACCATTGGTGTGGGACCACTCAAATTCTTTTCGATGGGATGGGAGGGGATGCTGATAGCGACGAGGCTGATCCTCTGACAAAATCCGTTAGTGATAGGGTGATTTGTGCCTAGGGACAGTTGTGATTTCCAGTCGCATTTGCACTAGATTAGCCAACATCCCACAAAGAGAAAATTTTGATTAAACTTTAACCTTTTTTCTTTTTTCAAAATGTAATTTAATATATATTTAAAAAAATTCTCTAACATGGCACTTACATGTCTTAAAAAATAAATTAAAAATGCCACGTCAGCGTTATCCGTTCATCTAGTTGAACAGAGGTAATAGAAAGATTTGATTAAATCAACTTGACAAATTTTAAAATCTATTACACTTTTTGCAAGGTTTAAGACTCACTTGCATTTTTGTACCAAGTTGGAGGACTCCTGGTGAATAATAGAGACTTAGGGTTAGTTTGTCAATTTTTTTGTTCCCTTAAGTAGAAAAAAATAGAAATCTATCCAATATTGTCAATTGATTATTCTAGTCCTTTCTTTCTTTATGTTTCTTCTCCTTCCTTTGACGGTTGGCTAGTGATCGACAGCTAGCTAAAGTACTCACCAAAGAAAAATAAGATGGAATAAAGGTTTACCCAAGTTTACCTAGAATAGAGCTATGTCCTCTAAAAGATTTCACTATATTTTGCAGCCGGTCAATTCCATACATTGATCTCTTACTATGTTTTGGAGTGGAACCCGTCATTCCATACATAGATAAGTAGTTGGTTCATATTTTGATTTTTCTAAACTCATGGACGTGCATTGTATGATAATATCCTCGAATATATTCATCAACTCCAACATAGGATACAAATAATTGTTAAATCGTTCGAAAGAATTGTTCGGCACTTTTGATGAAATTCAGATATGCCAATCTCTAATTTGATGTTGAAGATGCAGTACAGTCCAAGAGAATAGATCCAATCTTATCATTACAAGCAATTTGACACAAGACATCATCACAAAAGGGTTTGAAAAATTGAATGGCTACTATCTCGAAAAGAAAATTGCACACGGATTTTAATTAGCCTAAAATTGTAATAGAAGGGTAAATGAGAAGAATAATCATGCTAGAGATATTTAGGGATTTTTTATGTGAGAAAGGGACCAAAATTGAGAATAAATCCTATAAATAGGCTGACTTATCCTTTACTAGCGTATGCATTGAAAAGATGGCAGGCAGAAGAAAGGCGGAAGGAAGCGTGGCCATTATGGTTAATCAGGTCAACAGGTTTTGTTCTAAAGGAGGAGCTAATTAATTCCATCCGTTCAATGTTCAAGAAATACCTGACGGAGATTGAGTGGATGCTGCCATACATAGCGATTCATAAAGACCTCGCACCCCCGAGAGAAAGAAGGTGAGTTGCGTGAAGAGTTGATATTCAGACGTTGGTAGCGTGAAGAGCTATGGAGCTAATTAGATTAGGACGTGGAGACAACATATCACAATTACATGAACCAAAGATGGGGCCAACTAGATTATTTTACAATCCATAAATGTTTCAGACACGTGAGGAGTTATGGAGCCAACTAGATTATTACATGGACAACATATGGGTTTTGCAGTTGTGCTAGCTAGAAAGAGGAAATATAATTAGTCTGCTTCCCTAATCACTAATTTTTCGTCTTGGTACTCCAACTAATTTAAGTGATTCAATCATTTATAGTAATTCTTTTGCAAAATGATAAAAAAAAATGAAATTTAGACTGAGATACCAATGAGGAGATTTTATTTATTAATTTCTTCTTTGCGGTAAGAAGCCATTATCGGATTCGGGAAGTATTGTTTTGGCTGTTCACGTTTCTCCCCTTGGGTGTTTAGCTAACAAGGAACCATTATCATTGGAGTGCCCATTATTCAACAGTGAAGAACCTCACCGCTAGAGGATAGGATAGAACATCGTTGACTATGTTCGTTCTGCATTGACGGACCAGTGGGAGGTTGTGAAGCCACTAGGGCGAGAACTGGCGTATGCAAATATAAAGAAAAATAAAAAATGAAGATTCTTTTTATTTGGTTTCTCCCGAGAGTAAAACATAAAATCATATGTAATATTCCGGATTGTAAAACAGTTTATACTATGATGGAAAAATCCAGAGATCAATCCATTCTGCTGTGGTTGGATCAAAACTATAAGAGAACAAGAATACTTTACAAAGGGAAAGTAGTCAACTAGAATTTTTCTTGACTTTTCCAACGAAAATTAATGGCGTACGCATGGCGTAAACAGTATAGTTTCTGCTTTCAGTAACGTGTACTTCCCAGGCAACTACGCAAGCGGGAGGAAACTCGCTCGCCTTTGTTAAATATGAACAGCCAAATCCTCGTCGATCACTGCTCATTTTCAAGGATGACCGATAATGACAGAGACCGGCTTTTGTACCTCTTTAAACGAAATAAGGAATAAGGCAATCTAAAAAAGACAAGCTCACCTTTAACATGCATTACATTGTCGTCCGAATATATTACACTTCACTACACTCTTCATTTTCTCTGCAACCACCATCGTGCGCCGACTTGATTTTTACTATGTCCGCTTTCTCTTTCACGGCCACCTTCCTCCTTCTCATGGCCGCCAACACCGCCAAGGCCTCCATCACTACCGCCACCGTCTCTAGCACTCGAGAACGTATAGATCTTCAATCGGGCAAATCAATGAGGGGTAATTTATCTGCTTTCTCGGTCTTAGTTATCTGCTCAGAGTGCTAGTTTTTTGAAAAGGGGCCGTGTTTGCTTATAGGAACACAGCCGAGGTTTACGCCGGACTCGAACGGTGGCCTTTTAGCATCATGGAATGCAACGACTTCAAAGGCCGATCTCGTTGTGGCCCAAGACGGTTCCGGCGATCACGCGACGATCAACGACGCCGTGGCCGCGCTCGCTAGAATGGGCAATAGTCGGCCCGAGAGAGTGGTCATCTATGTGAAATCGGGGGTCTATAACGAGAAAGTTGAAGTTGGAAGGGACATGAAGGACGTGATGTTCGTCGGCGACGACATGGATCGGACTGTCGTCACCGGCAGTAGAAATGCTCAAGATGGTTCCAGCATTTTGACGTCACCTACATTTGGTAAGAATTAAGCTCCCAAAACTCTAGTCAATGCACGGCTTATCAATTAATTGGCTCTTGAAGTAATACTCTCTAAATTGATGCAGCTGTCTACGGGGATGGCTTCTGGGCAAGAGACGTCACGTTTGAGAACACGGCAGGTCCCTAGAAGGGCCAAGCCGTCGCGCTGCTGGTCAGCTCGGATCAATCCGTCTTCTATCGGTGCAGCATCAAGGCCTACCAGGACACACTCCTCACGTTCTCTTATCGCCAGTTCTACCGCGACTGCCACATCTACGGCACCATCGACTTCATCTTTGGCAACGCCGCCGCCGTCCTCCAGAACTGCGACATCTTCGTCAGGAGGCCGATGGACCACCAGACCAACATGGTAACAGCTCAAGGCCGAGACCGCGAGAACGACACCACGGGGATTGTCATCCACGAGTCGCGAGTCACCCCTGCCCCCGACTTCGCCCCGGTCAAGGGCTTGTTCAAGAGCTACTTGGGACGGCCCTAGAAGGAGTACTCGAGAACTATAATTATGAAGACGGATCTCGACGAATTGATAGACCCGAAGGGATGGGATGAGTGGAGCGGCGAGTTCCTCAAGACCCTATTTTACGGAGAGTACATGAACTCAGGCCACGGCGCGGCGACGGACGAGAGGGTGAGCTGGCCAGGTTTCCATGTCTTCAAGAGCCCTCAGGACGTCGAGCCATTTTCAGTGAGAAGATTCCTACAAGGAGATCTATGGATTCCTAGGACAGGCATACCATGTTCACTTGACATATGAAAAATAATGGGAACCGGTTTAAATCCCATAATGTAATACTTATTATGGAGAGATTATTAAATAAAAGTGGTGTCTTGTGGACACCTAATTCCCCAGCGAGAGAAACCGTGAGCCAGAGAGAGAGAGCCCCCATCTTTTTTTTCGGTTTTTTTTTAACACGATCCTCCCCAATAGCGGACATATTGTCTTTGAACCACGGGGTCGATCCAAGGCTCATAAACAAAGCTCATGAGAATATGGATTTCTTCTTTAGGATGCAACTGTCAATGAAGCAAAGAGCTCAGAGGAAGCCTGGCGAGCACTGGGGCTACGCGAGTAGCTTCACCAGCAGATTCTCCTCCAAACTTCCTTGGAAGGAAACGCTTTCATTCTGCTAGTCTGCCGATTATCAATCATCAGCAACCGTCAAGAACTACTTCTTGAATGTCATGGGAGAGGATTTTCAGGAGTTTGGGTAAGAAAACTTACACGTTTTTACGTTCTTTAGTTTCATCCGGCTCACTTCCGAAGTACTTTGAGGCATGTCGCAAACAAACTAATTAGGACAACCAATTTTAGCTGTATAACAAGCAGTACTGAGTTTTATCGAATGTAATGGAACGAACGGTAAGAGAGTTTGTAAATTGGGAGGCTGTTTCCAGTTCAACCTCTGTTCAGGCTTGAGAGTTTGCATTGAGATCTGGTGATTCGTACTGCAGCTTGTAACTGGTTTGGTTGGTGGGACTCAGAGAGATCAAGCAACTAACGTCACAAAAAGAGTTGATCTTTACTTACGCCCTGTCGCAGTTTAAGCAAATGTGGCGTGAAGGCTCTGCTAGTGATGCATGGGACGGTAATTGTATAGCACCGGATGTAGACGGTGTTAAAGCGGATAGATATAGTCCAGGCTTAGAGCCTGAACCGAAAGACCATTCCATCCAAGTCGATTACCAGAAAAAGAGAACTATCAAAATGTAATACGAAGAAGTTCCGGAACACAACATCAGAGGTAGAGCTATACGATACACAAAGCAGGATGTAATGCTTTATCTTCATTATACATGGAAAGGTGCTCAGTAATCCACACGTCCATTTCTAGGGTCTTGCACCCAACAATAAATGCGACAGATCACAAGGCCTACCCAGTATCGTAATTCATCCTCCATTTCGTTCCTCAGCTTCTTCATAGCACCGACACGCTGTCACAGGATCAGTCGGCTTTCGCCAATTCTGGCGGCGGAAGACAATAGGACGGAATCATCACAGGGAACAATATAATCAATAATCAAGTCCTTTCCCTTTCGAGATCATAGAATAACTATCATATCATTGCTACAGATGGTTTGTTACCCACATGATACACAGCTTGCAGTGATGCAAAATGGATGCCGTCAAGGCACACATTTGGAGACCAAACTATGTAGAAAGACTGCTTCAGGGAAAGCCAGCTGAATCTAGTTTAGTAGTGGTAATAGAGCCCCTATATACCGGTGGAGCAGTTGGTTCACTCGTCCAACACAGGGGAAAGCAAGGGCTTATCTGAAAAGAAAGCTTCCAAGTTCCCGATGACGAGATCGCATAAATCCGATAAGGATTCTGGGGTAAAAACAGCTGTATGCGGGGATAACACGACATTATCAAGAGCAAGGAGCTCTTCAGGAACATTGGGCTCATTCTCAAACACATCTAACCCGGCCCCTCCAAGCTCTCCTCGGACTAGAAGTTGCACCATATCCTTTTCATCGATAATTGATCCACGCCCAATGTTAACAATCACGCCTTCCTTCCCCAAGGCTAATAATACTTCCCTATTGATCATGTGGTGGGTTTGCTCATTCAGGCACAACAGATTATGAGAGCATCGCAATTAGTGGCAAGGTCGCGGACATCAGAATAGAAGGGGTACGAAACAGATGGCTTCTTCTTCCTTGAGTTATATGAAACGTTGCAGCCAAAGGCCTCAAGCCTTTTAGCAACTTCTAGGCCAATCCTTCCCAATCCAACAACTCCAACTCTCTTGCCTCCTAGCTGCAAGCGAAATTGCCACCACAGGCAGAGAAGATATAATTTACACTTCATATATAACCGAGACAATAAGATCAGGCCGCATAAAACCATAGGGAATCTCCCTGAATCATGAAAATAAATGACAACATACTGTTCTACATCTTCACCTCACTAGTGACAGAAAATCACACAAGCATGAGTTAAGCCAATTAGATCAGATGAACCTATGTTATGCCCTGCATCTGTTACTGACCTAAATGGATTGTTCAAGTGTGCTTCATAGTCAAATGCATCAGCATTAAAATTTTCAAGAAAAGACAAAACATTCATATAATCAATTGCCTAGCTATAGAATACCGTACGCCACAGCTGTAAATTATGGAGAGACAAATGTTACAATATTTGGTAACAAAATCAGTAGTTGCACCATAGAACTTACTAAGCCAAGCCAGGGGGATGCTCAAGACGAGTAACTCTGTCAAATAACATATAAGACTGAACTCCCCATCAAAGATAAATCTTGTGGCCACATCATCGATCTCAAATGAAGATTTTGCCTATGATATTCACCATCGGTAAATGAAAATTTAAAGTGTTCGGAAGTTAAAGTTATTAAAGTTGAACGAAGGAAAATAACAAAATCCAATCTTTCCAAGGATCATCTATTGATAAAGAGGTCGTTTTGGCCCTCATAACGAAAAATCTTTTTATAATCTAGACAGAGTCTATATACCTTAAATTACTAGTGTTAGCCCCTACAAGATGTCTGAGGTCCATGATCACTAGAAGCCAGACCCTTTGTATGGGCCATAGCTTTTTCTTGTCAAAGAATCATGCTTGGCCAGCAAAAAGAGCTAAAGGTCTCAACTTAGGGGCTCCCTCACTGGCTCGGTATAAACATCCTCCACCTGCTCAGCCAATTAATTGCAGAATAATCTGTAAACTACTTCTACCTCAAGAAACAAGTGAAAACTATGCTTGTCCTAATAAGCTATTCTTTCCCCAGAAGTTGATCCATAAAGAGCACACCGCAGCATCGTCAAATGATTGTGTTTAGCTAGAAAAAAATCATCAATCTCTCTATAGTCTGGAGGCCAAAGCTTTAATACAATGCAACAGAGCACATGATCATCACCGGCAAAACTCGCTTTGTCAAATTGCCGATTACTAATATGCCCGCTCTTGCACGTTCCATGAAAGCTCACTTTCGCTTAATTCTCCTCTCTCGATTGCCGAACACTCATCCAGACGACTATTGATGACCACAATCGTCACACACAGGAAAAGTGATTGAGCAAGCACTAATACCTTCGAACCGAGCGCAAAATCTCCCTCACTGCTCCACAACCCACGCCTCACGTACCGGTCGCCTGCCGAGACCTTCCTCAGAACGTCGATCAGCAGTCCGACCGCCAAATCCGCCACCTCCGCCGAGTACACATCCCCAGCGCTGGCGACGGGGATCCCCCGCCTCCGGCACTCGGCGAGGTCGATGTGGTTGAGGCCGGCGCTGGTGGTGACGACGAGGCGGACCTCAGGGAGCCGCCGGAGCATGTCGGCGGTGACAGGAACCCCGCCGGAGGTGAGGATCCCCTCGGCCTGGCGGACGTCGGCGGAGGCGAGGAAGTCGTCGAAGGGGAGCGGCGACTCCCAGGGCTTGAGGAAGCGGAAGTTGTCCGGGAGGGGACGGTCGAGGAGGACGAAGTGGGAAGGGTGCCGGAGGAGGAGGATGCGCGGCGGGGGACGGCAGTGGAGGGGCGGAGGAGCGCCGTCGTTCCGGGGGTGGGAGGCCATGGGAAGTGAAAATGAGCGATTGAGAGAGAGAGAGAGAGAGAGAAGGGAGAATTTTGTTGCCGTAGCTTTGAGAAAAGGTGACATAACGTCGTACCCCTAACTTTCTGCCAGTGGATCCAAGGATGTGGGGACAATCTTCCCCGTACAATAAGAGGAACTTTTTTTTATTTATGGGTGATCTTTTCCCATAGGGTCACGGTGGCCCCTTACGATAATGTTTCATATCATCTTGTTAACATGAATTTGTTATCGACATAAAAATGTCATTTCAAATTAAGACTTAACTATATGAGTAAATTTGAAAAAGGATTGAGGACAATACAAAATTGGAGAGGAATTTAGGACTCGATCTATAGTTTATGATTTTTATTAGAAAAAAATAAGAAGTTTATGATAAATTTGAGACTAAACTTAAAGTTAGGAGTATTTTACGAGACAAAATAAAAGTTCATAATAAAATTATCACTAGTCCTAAAATTGAGGATTTTTGATGGAATTATGCACGCATCCATCTACATAGAAATTTTCTCATTCGTAATTTCATGTGCCAGCTATAGAATATTTCAAGCCATGGCTATAAACATAGAGCGATCCATATCACAACACTCGATAACATGTATCAGTAATTGCACAAGCCAAGCCAAACAGGGAATGCTCAAGACTATATCTCGCTCCATCGAACAACACATTAGATTGATCAGACACATGAATATTCAGATAAATTTTGAGAAGTCGAATGCATCCAGAAGAGTTGAACGAAGAGAAGTAGCTCAATCTGGTCTCTGTCGATGAAAAGGTTGTCATGCCCCTCGTGACGATAAAACCAAATCATGCATGTAGACGCAGTCTACAGTTGGTAATGTGTACAAACACTTCTACATCAAGAAACGAGTGAATACTACGCTGTCTTCCACAAAGCCAATATAAGCCGGCCGAGCTGTAGGTTCACTCAACTAAAGCGGGGGAAAGCAGGGGCTTGTTGGAAAAGAAAGCCTCCAAGTTCCCAATGACAAGATCGACTATATCCGCAAAGGATTCAGGGGTAAAAACAGCTGCATGCGGCGATAATACGACATTATCAAGAGCAAGGAGCTCTTTAGGAACATCGGGCTCGTTCTCGAACACATCTAAGCCGGCGCCTCCAAGCTCTCCTTGGACCAGAAGTTGCACCATTTCCTTTTCATCGATGATTGATCCACGCCCAACGTTAACAATAACACCTTCCTTCCCCAGAGCTGATAGTACTTCCCTAGTGATCATGTGGTGGGTCTGCTCATTCAGGCCACAACAGATTACAAGGGCATTGCAGTGAGTGGCAAGCTCACGGACATCGGAATAGAAGGGGTATGCAAGGTATGGCTTTCTCTTCCTTGAGTTATACGAAATGGCGCATCCAAAGGCCTCTAGCCTTTTAGCAACTCTTAAGCCAATCCTTCCCAATCCAACAATTCCGACTCTCTTGCCTCCCAGCTGCCATTGACATTATCACCACAAGTAGACAAGACATTATTTGCACTTCATGTATGACAGAGAGAATAAGATCGAGTTGTATAAATGGAATAATTGTCCCTGAATCGAGGAAATAAGTGACGACGTACTACTCTACATATGCCCCTCACTAGCGACAGAAAACCACGCAAGCGTAACTTAAGTCAACCAGTTCAGAAGGCCTTGCGTTGTGCTGCTGCTTCTGCTACTTACCCTAAATGAATTGTCCGACCGTGCTTCACAGCCAAATCCATCAGCATAGACATTTTCAAGAGAACAGAAACATTCATAATTTTCAATCGCTTTGATATAAAATAATTATGCCATGGCTGTAAAAAAAAGACTGACCCACTGCATCATTTGATAAAACAGACAAAATCAGCAATTGCACCATCAAATTAGTTAAGCCAAGCCAGGTGATGCTCAAGACCATAAAATTCTGTCGAACAATGTATGAGACTGAACTACCGATCAAAGATAAATCCTGGGGTCGAATCATCTATGTCAACTAGAAGATCTTACCTGTCATACATTTACTTTTATAGTCTGACACATGAATACTAGATAAATCAGGAAACATGCACACTAATAAATCAAAGTTGAAAAATTTTAGGAAGTTGAATGTGTTATGAGATGAACAAAGGAAAAACAAATCGAATCTTTCAAAAGATCATCTATTATTAGAGCGATTTTCTGCCCGTCATGATAGAGAAAGCTTATTAGGACTTGGATCATTTGCCATAAGGTACGGTCCATGGCAAACCCGATCTAAGGCCCGCAGCAGTCGGATCGTTGATCGGACGGCTGCGAGCTGCAGATGATGGGGCTCCACCTTTAATGGGTGTGGGCCCCACTTTTTTATTTTATTTTATAATATAAAAAAAAAAGCACTAAGGCCCGCAGCCGTCCGAGATCAAGTTTGCCCTGGGCTGTACCAAGGGCAAACGATCCAAATCCTAGCTTACTATGCTTCTGAACAGTGTCTTTAAACCTTGAACTACTGGTATTACCCCTTACAAGACATCTGATATCCATAATAACTAGAAGGTAGACCCTTCGTACCGATCATGCCTTTTTATTGTCAAACAGTCATGATTGGCCAACCCAAAGAGTTAAAGGTCTAGACTTAGGGGCTCATTCAATCATTATGAACATCCTCCGCCTGATCAGACCAATTGATAGTGGAATTATCAAGTCAACACTTCTACCTCAAAGAACAAGCAAAAGCGATGCTGTCGTATTCACATGTTCTTTCACCAGAAGTTGGTCCATACAAACCAAATCGCCCCGTGTTCAAATGGCTGGGTTCAGCTAAAATAAATTATCATCAATCTCTCTGCGGTCTAGGGTCCGAAGCTTTAAGAAAAATGCCATCATCAATGGCGAAACTCGGTTGTCAGGTGGTCGGGTACTATAATGCCAGCTCTTGCACTTTTCAAGAAAGTTCACTCTCACTTTAGTTTTAGTTCAGTTCGCTTCACAGAAAAAAAAAATTCATGAAAAACACTTTTTAGATTTTTCGTCGTTCATTTTATAGCAAATAAAACATGTAAGGAAAATATTTTTTTTTCTCAATTTTGTGTGAAAAAACACCAATCAATGTAAAACAAATAAAAAGATAAAAAATATCGATTTTTGATAATTTTTTCTAAATTTTAAATATCTGAAAGCATTATTATCTTCTTAAAAATAACTTTCTAAAAAATATTTTTTAAATATATTACGTTTCCGTTGCTAAACACTCGTCCAAACAACTACCAACCACAGGAATCGTCGGAGACAGATGAAGAGATCGAGCGAGCTCCATTACCTTGGAACCGAGTGCGAATTCTCCCTCACTGCTCCACAACCCACGCCTCACGCACCTGTCCCCCGCCGAGACCTTCCTCAGCACGTCGATCAGCAGCCCGACCGCCAAATCCGCCACGTCCACCGAGTACGCGTTCCCCGCGTTGGCGATCGCGATCCCGCGCCTCCGGCACTCGGCCAGGTCGATGTGGTTGACGCCCGCGCTGGTGGTGATGACGAGTCGGACGTCCGGGAGCCGCCGGAGCACGTCGGCGGTGACCGGAGTGATGCCGTTGGTGAGGATCGCCTCGGCGGAGCGGGCGTCGGCGGAGGAGAGGAAGTCGTCGAGGGGGAGCTGCGATTCCCAGGGCTTGAGGAAGCGGAAGTTGTCGGGAAGGGGACGGTTGATGAGGGAGAACTCAATAGGGTTCCGGAGGGGGAGGACGCGTGGCGGGGGAGGGCGGGCGACGGGCGGAGGAGCGCCGTCGTTGTGGGGGCGAGAGGCCATGGGAAGTCAACCGTGGCGATCGCGAGCAGGTCGGGTCGGATGGACAGAGATGGGCTCCACAAAAGTCAAATTAGAGTTCATTGCTCGCGCCATTCCATGTTTTTATTAATATACTCGGTTAAATTCATGTCACAATCATATACGCCATTCATGCAACCTCGAGCCATGCCTAAATTATTTTACGATGTGAATACATTGCTCTATCCTCTCTTCTTCTTCTTTTCCACTAAACGTCTGTTCGTTTGGCGGAAAATAAAGTACTTTCGAAAAATATTTTTCAGTAAGTTATTTTCCTGAAAAATGGCACATTTTCCGGTGTTCGTTTGAAACTTAAAAATTTTTCGAAACTTTTTTTTGAGAAAATTATCCGGCAACAAGAGGCGGCGGGCGGGGCGGGCGGGCGGCGTCGGCCAACAAGGGTGGCGGCCAAAGGGGGCGACGGCTGACGGTAGCGGGCGAGCGGGGGCGGCCAACGGGGGGTGGCGGGCGGTGGGCAGCAGGCGGGCGGGCGGGCGAGCGAGCGACAGGCGGCAACGGTGGCGGCAGCCGACGGGGTGGTCACCTGCGACAACGCGGGCGGCAGCAGCGAGCGGGTGGTGGCCGAGGGCGAGGGGCGACGGCGGCAGTGGTCGACGGGGTGACCGCTGGCGACGAGCGGGCTGCGGCCGCAACCGACGGGCAAGCGGCCGAGGGCAACGGGTGGCGGCGGCAGTGGCGGACAGGGTGGTCACTAGCGACGGGCGGGGGGCAGCGGCAGGCGAGCGGCTGCCGCAGGCGGCCGGTGGCAACAGGCAGCAGCGGCAGTGGCCGCCAGCAACGGGCGGGCGGCAGCAGCGACGACCGATGGGGGCGGCGGCCACATCCGACGGGCAGGCGGCCACGAGCGGCAGCGACAGTGGCTGACGGGGTGGCCGTCGGCGACGGGCGAGCGGCAGCAGCGACGACCGATGGGGGCGACAGCGGGCGGGTGGCAGCGGCGGCTGACGAGGGCGGTGACCACCCCGTCGACCGCCGCCACCGTCGCCGCCCGCTACCCGCCCGCCGCCTCCAGTCGCCGGATAATTTCTCAAAAAAAAATTTCAGAAAATTTTTAAGTTTCAAATAAATACCGAAAAATGTGCCGTTTTTCAGGAAAATAACTTACCCTAAAAGTTAACAAAGAATGTGGGGGTTGGGTCAAATCGAGATTTCTCCAAAGCAGATTTTTGTCGTGTTTGAGAGTTGCATCCTTGCGTCATTTCAAGCATCAACGCCCTATAGACTGCTTTATGACATCAGCATACTAACCAATTTGAACGAGCGCAATTCCGACGTTCGAATTGTGGAACCACTAGATATCTTGATGTTGCAAGTAGACCTATGAAAATGTATTGTAAACTTATTTCTCAACCCATATTTGACGGATTTGGTTATGAGTTAGTTATATTTAGTAAAAAGGGTTTAGAATGGTGAGGCCTAAAATAATATGGTTATTTAAATAAGGTCATGCCTTACTTAGACCCAACCCGCTTCGATAACTTTTTTTTCCCTCATTTGGTCTCACGTTTGCTCAGTCCGCGCACTTACCCTAGTTCGATTACGAACTTTTTAAGATTTGGTTAAATATATAAGTATTTCAACAATATGAATCGAATTGAGTATAGGACGCTCTTGCATAAAAATGGGTTAATTTAGATCGGATCATATTCAATCCAGCCCAACTCATCCATCTGATAGGTCTAAGTGTGAGGCCAATCTCAATCTACCTAGTTCGATCCGGCCCGATTCATTCATTTGATAGGTTTACCTCTTTGGGTCCATTGCAATCGGAATGGGCAAAGAGACGACAGAAAGGACATTGAATTCGGGCGGATCCGAGCTTAAAACAGGCGGGCCCGAGGGGAACCGAACCGATTCAAACTTTGCTTGAATGTATTAACTCAGTAGGGGACCAAGGAGCATTGATGTGTCGTTGTCCATACATGGGGGAGCGGTCGGAAACGCTACATGGGACTTTGGTAAATAGGGGGGAATATCGAGGGTGTCGGCTCGGTCCAAATCCTACTTTCCATCTGGGGCGGTCGATTGGGACTCTTCAGACGTTCTGTATATGGTTGATTGGTATTGGCAGGCCGTGTTTGCTGCAGTACCGGAGATGGTTCTACTGTAAAAATTGCAGTGGGATTCTTCTCTGATCAAACTGTGTGGTGATGACAAGAGAAGACCAGTAACCCTTGAGCCGTACGGAGAGGATCTTTCGTGATCCATCTTCGTCAGGCTTCTCGCCCGCAACATTCAAGATGTGTTTGGGTTAAGAGAAGTAGACGGCGAAAAGAAAAAGTTGGGAAGAAACTGAGAAGAGCAGCGACACGGGAAGGGAAGGGTTCGAGGCCTTAACGTGAATGTTTTTCTCAAGAGACTGATTATCGAGCGTTCCCAGTGTATTGGTTTCGTTTCCAGAGTACTGGCTATACTTACTGTGAGAAAAACGGTGTGTTGATAACTGTAAACTTCTGCTGTCCGGCTGATCGACACTCCGACTCGTTCTATTCGACCGGCATGTCTAATGTCACAAAATTAAGAGGCGCTCTTGCTTAGAACATCACCAAGGTCATCGGTGAGGTAAAGTCTAGTTGATTCAGATCGGTCCTCGGCTCGGCGCGGCGCGGACCATCCTTTTTGCTTTGACAACCTTTGATAGTTGGGTAACCCCACTCTCTAATCCACTCGATTGGCCTCCGTCGAAGTTGCAACGAGCATTGCAACTCCAAGAAAAGCATCTCACCCCACCCTCGCGCGACCCTGCCAATCCTCAAAAGCTCTGCTTTTTGCAGAGAGACACCCAAGAAGACTCTTCAGCTTTGTTGGGCCCAGAGGAAATTGCAAAGTCAGAACATGTTTTGGTCCGCGACGTGATCTGACGATTGATGAATAGAAAGTAACCGAGAACGATCATTTTGCTTTACCATAATGTCCGAATCCACCAAACGTACAGAGGCTCCTCAAATTCAACAGCTGCGAGTAGCAAAAGCTCGTGTGGGCCTCTGCTCTGTCCCCAACCAAATCATTAATCCTCTTGATGCCGAGAATGATGATGCGCAGGTTGTAGGGCCGAAGCAACTGTCCTAAGCAATCATCGGAACGCACAAGGAAGTGCATCGTGCGACTTCATATGAATCTATCGGCGACGTTGCGTAGTCATGCCACGCGATATTAGTGATATTAGCATTGCATGACAAGGTTTTGCGATCAATCAGAGGCCAAAAAGGATTAGAAAAAAGTACCTACAGTGAGATGCCTAAGAAGCTTTCTCTTTCTTCGTGTTTTCAATTCCAATCTTTTGTTCCATTTTTTTGTCGCATCAGAAATCTACAGATGACGATAATTGCTGAAACCCAGCGGACATTTTACACTCTACAGTCAAGTCAGTGGAAACCAGACCATGGATTGAAGTCTAGGTTTCCGATCGAACGCTCACCGGGCCTTCTTTCGGGACTTGAACTGGAAATTGGACGGTGGTGATGGGGAGAACTCGAACGGCAGGTCAGGTGGCTCGGCCTCGCCGGAGAGCATCCCCACGACCTCCCCCATGGTCGGTCTTTTCGCCGGCGACCGTTGTAGGCAGAGGAGGGCAACGGTGATGCAGAGCAATGCCTGTTCCTTGTTCAGTGAGTGCATGGAGCTGTCGACAAGATCCAAGAGCTTCCCGTTTTGAGCCAATTGCCTTGCCCAAGAAATCAAATTGGCCCTCTCAAACTCTGCCATCGGAGAGGCCGTCACTTGCAGCGGCCTCCTCCCCGAGATCAGGACCAGAAGCAACACGCCGTAGCTATACACGTCACATTTCTCTGACAATTGCCCACCACCTCCATACTCGGGGGCAATGTAGCAAACAGTCCCTCTCATACTCGGCGTGCTACTAACACCGCCGCTCTTCTGTATTATGTCGCCAGCGTTCGTGCAAGACCATTCCTGGCTGTTCCTCCTCCCGTTTCTCAGCTCTCCACTCAATCCATCCATCCACCAATCGATGCTGCTTCGACTGCTCCTACTCTTCCTCTTCTTCCTCTCCTGCGCCGAGTCGTCGTCCTTCTGCCACCACATTTCACCTCCAGCGCTCGAACAATGCCCTCGCTTCTTCTTTGTCTTCTTGGAGAGCTCATCGCAGAACTCCTCCCTCCACCATTCCTTCGGCTTCCGCTTCTTTTCCTTCTTTGGCGCTCGCTCCTCGTCTAGCCAGGCCCACCATTCCCACCTTTTCCTCTGCTTCTTCGGCGGCTTGAGCTTCCGGCTCGACCCCTCATCTTTTACTGCAGTGGGGGAAGAAATCCAATCGCTCTTGGGCCTTTCCTTCCTAATCTCACTGCCTATCCACTCCATGACATAATCTTTCACTCTCCCCGACTCGCACCCTCCTGCATTGTCTTGCCTCCACCACCAATTACTCCTCAAATTCCCCTTCTTCTCGGCCCCACCGGCATTCGCTCGATTCACATCCTTACCGCTCTCTATGCTAGTCCCATCGAAACACCCATCAGACACACTCCCTCTTTCTAGTCCCATTTCAGGCGACACCACAGCCACCTCCGGAGACTCCTCCGAGTCCAAGACCCTGATCACGCAGCTCTCAGGCGACCGCTCCGCACAGCACCGACTGCTGCCCTCATCACAGCCAGTCGCAACACTCTCCGACTCCTCCAAGATGGATCCATTGTTATCATCCTCAACGAGCACCACCGTCCCATTCTCCACCCCATCCACATTATCACCCTCCTCCATTATTTCCTCAGTCTTCAACCGAGCGAGCCCGAAATCCCCAATCTTTGCCCTAAACTCCGAATCCAGCAACACATTGCTCGGCTTGATGTCCCCGTGAATCACCGGGGGATCGCAACAGTGGTGCAAGTACTCAAGCCCCCTCGCGACATCAGCCGCGATCTCAAACCGCCTGTGCCACTCGGCGAGCTCGGCGCACTTCTTGTCGAACAGAGCATCTTGCAAGCTCCGATTTTGCATGAACTCGTAGACGAGCAAGAGCCTGTTACCTCGGCGGTTGGTGGAGTAGCCGTGGATGGACACAATGTGGGGCGAGCCGTTGAGGACGTGGGCCAGGGAGAGCTCGTTGCGGAACTCGCGGTCGGAGGAGGCGGCAGCCGCGGAGGAGGCGGCGGCGGCGGAGGGGGACGACATGAGCTTGACGGCGAGGGGCAAGGGGTGGGAGGGGAGAAGGGCCTTGTGGACGGACCCGAAGGCGCCGTGGCCGAGGAGGGAGGAAGGGGAGAAGGAGGAGGTGGAGCGGCGGAGGAGGGAGTAGGAGAAACGGCAGAGTTGGTGCTCCTGCTGGTGGTGGAGGCGGTGTGGGGACTTGGAGTCGGCGGGGGCGGTGCGGGTGCGGGAGAGCTTGCGGTAGAGGAAGACGGAGAGGAGGAGGACGAGGAAGAGGAGGAGGAGGGAGAGAGACGCGGCGCCGGCTAGGATGGCGGGGAGGAAGGGGTGGAGGTCGCCATGGTGGTGGGCGCCGGCGGGAGGCGGCGCCGGCGGAGGAGGTGGAGGAAGGCGGGAAAGCATGGTACAGGGTGAGTGTGGAAGTCAAGGATGAGAGAGGGAAGAAGGCATGGCCATTAAGAGAGAGGAAGAGAGAGACAGAGACAGAGAGTTGCAGAGAGTAGCGTGAGTTGCAGAAGAGAGAGGGGGAGAAGAATTTATTTATCTGTTCAAGGAAATATTTTATTATGCGGCGAATATTATCAAGAAAAGTTTATTTATGGAGAACTAAGCTAATTTAAAATATATGTTCCACCGGGGGGAAAAAAGAAGAGGCTAATTTTAATTATGAGATTTTCTAAGATTCACACGAGTATTGCTTTGTATAGGCACCATGGTTGACATTCGCCCCACGATTCATATATATATATATAACTAAAATTCCAATTAATGTGGAGACAGCGTGCACGACCAATTTTCATTTTTTGCAATGTTGCCATAAAGTAATAGTATGATTAAAGCTCCGTTTGTTTCATGGTAAATATAACATTTCTATAAAATATTTTTCGAAAAATTATTTTCTTAAAAAATAATAATATTTTATATTGTTCGCTTATCAAAAGCCGCCAGCTCGCCGATCTCAAGCGAAATCATGGTGTTGAAAGCCGCAATATTTAAAGATAAACAAAAAGAATTGAAAATATTTTTTACTTTCAAAAAAACAGCAAACATTTTCTTTACTTTTGAATGTGTTTTTTTATTGGTAAAAAATATTTTCTTGACTATTTTTTTCCATAAAATGAACGCCAAAAAATTCGAAAAATATTTTCGCGAAAGTTTTTTTCCATGAAACGAACAGAGCCTAAATCAAATGGATAATATTTTAATTGTCTTAGTAATTAAAATAATAATCATTCGAAACTTAGAAATAAGAAATTAAGAGAGAGAGAGATGAAATCAATTGCTGCACTGTAGATTAACGAAATAAAATTTTCGAGTGCAATTTTTAGTAGAAAGCGTGGAGATAATTTTTTTTATGTTTTAAACTTTAACTCAATATACAATATGCTCCTTAAACTTTTAATGTGCTGATGTTATCTCTCAATCTTTGGTAAATGTTCAAACTAATCCCTAAACTATTTGAAAATACTTAACGTGGTCAATGAACTTAAATTTAATGTAATGGATGGACAACGGTGAATATCTTTAAATAATTGAAAGATTAGTTTGAACATTTACTAAAAGTTCAAAGACATTGAAATTTTGGAAACCAAATTGCATATATAGACAAAATTCAATTTGTTTCTTTTTCTTTTTTCTCTTCTTTCGAGATTAAATTACATTGGTAATTTGAAAACATTGCAACGCTTACATACATATATATATATATATATATGTGTGTGTGTGTATGAAAGGCTGATGGAGAAAGTAAGAAGTGAAACAAAATCCAAAGTTTTTGTGTTAAATGTATAAATACTTGAATTTTGTTTTCCCGCTGCGAGCCAAGAGAGAGGGAGAAAAATATCTTCTTTCGTTTTTTTCTGCTTTTTCGCCTTGGAGCTTATCCTTTTGAATAAATTTCTCCTTTTTCGCCATATTTCTTTTTCGATAATGCTGGACCCAATGATCGGCGCACGTGCGAAGCTACACGTCTCGATGACTCCGAAAAATTTCTCATGTCACCGCTTGTATTTTGAATGAGAAATAAAGATGGGGAAGGATTATTATACTTTTAAATTGGTCATCATTAGTAATTAGGAATATGGCTAAATACACACATATAGAAGAAAATGTAACAGGTTCTTCAAACAAGATTAGGTTCCTACTTTGATTAGATTCCAATCCACTTTTAAGTACTTTCAAATAAATCGGCTCACGAACTCTATCTCCAATCATGTAATTATACCATTCGATCACCAGAAAAAAATAAAACTTTTCAGATACTCTCTCTCTCTCTCTCTCTCTCTCATGTGTGTACTGTCTTCAATAGTGCAGCGCATAATATCAAAATTTATCCACATCATCATCAGTAATTTGAGTTTGCCGATGAAAATCAAATAACTTAAGTTATCCTGAATTGAGAACACAATTCAGAGGACTAAAATAAAACTTAACCCCGTTTTTCATGAAATTACGTCTCATTTGACCCGTTTTAGTCTTGTAATCATGGTCATTATCGGTCTCGATGGATCCCCCAACCGAATATTACTATTCATATTAAGATCTTTGTACATATCTTCTAGGCAATCTGTATCCATCGGATTTACCAATCTAAAAAGATACTCAATTCCGCACCCGACATTTTTATCGTTTTCTGAGTTATGATGTTTCACCTACAATTTTATCTTTTTCCCCCCCTTAAATCTCGTGTTCGACAGTGGACAGTACGTACTTCTCTGTTTTTTTTTTTTTCTCTCTGTCTTTCTGCTCTCTGCATTGCTTTTGGTTTCGTGACTCTCAGTTTTTGAAACGGGATACTTTTTAAAAGGGGGAGAAAGAAAATTGTGTAGCCGACCATTATAAAATCCTCGAACGTTGAGATATCTTTGTCTTTGATTATGAATCTTAACCAGAATGAAAACATGAATTTTTTATATTCTTGCCTCGGGAATTAGTCGTCGTGCTTTGACAATTAGGCTTACAGCACTTCTGGGTATTTTAAATATATGGTTGATTGCTGATAAAAGAATGTATAAGCCGGCGCACAGAGCTAAAAAAAAGGGGCTTTAGAAGTTGAAAAATGGCGAGATTTATACTTGGATCGATAAGATTTCAAAATTTAAGCTAAATAACGTTTCGTACTTTCAAGGATTTGTACGATTTAGAATTTTAGATTGTTGCGCCGGTAATATATTAATGCCAAAACAAATATATACTCTCACAAAAAAAATTGTAATGAAAAATTCATTCACAAAACTCTCGAATTTATATCTTTGACTTAAACGTATAATTTATGAGCGTTCCGTTAAATATCCTATTAAAATATAAACATGTTGACATACGTGGCAGTCATGCCAATTATACGATGAATTTGATGTAGAGAATACCAGATCCGACGTGGAAAACCCATGCGTTTCGGCACATAGGCCGTTTTTGATGGGATACTCGCCCTAATGCTAATGGAATATCAATTTGGATCGGGAGGATCGATTTGAGATTTTTTTATGAAAAAAAAAGTTGGGAGTAAATGTGTCATACCATAATATTTTAAAATTTTCCGTAAGATTAAAATCAATTTCAAATAATTTATTTTTCAAGTCATGGGATACCATTATAAACTTTATATAGCAAAAAAAACCAAAATTATGTTCATTGTGATATAGTTATCATAAACTTTTTATATATCATAAAAGAATTTAAAAATGCCAACCGTGATGTAAATAATCTAATATTTTTGCGTCACGAATCACATCACAAAAAAAAACCTAAACTTTCATATATAGCATATTTTTCATATAAATACAAATTTAAGATTTATATCTCATTAGATAAATTTAAGATTTTTGGCAACGCCAAAAAAAGAAAATTTGAATTACTTATCTCGAGCAAAATCTAGAATTTTCTTTAATGATGTTCGTCTTTTTTCTTGGTCCCCAGGAATTGCGTTTGCAGATTGTGACGGATGGAGGGCGCATTGAATTCCCAGCTATTTGCCCTGCCGTTCCCCCTACACCCCTTCATCTCCTGTAAAAAGTTTGGACAGCGACGGTGCGTGTCTCTGTGCGCGTGGGTCATTATTGCGGGGCGTTGACCCGTGAGCTACAGGTGGCGGCTCGTGGTTGGTGGGCTCCTTTAATCCCTCCTCGGGAATCCGAAGCTCGCTCACGCGCGGTCCCCGCCCAGCCACGTGAGCCCGTGACCCCAGGACTGGTCCGCCGGAGCAACCATGTTCTCCCCCTTTTAATTTCTTCTCGTGCTTTTTTTTTGTCCCTTTCTTGCTTAGGATCGTCAGGAAAAATGCTTGCTGGCGATACTTCCGGACTCAAATTGGTTACAACCATTGGAGTGGTGACAAGATTCACGTAAGAAGGCGAGATCGACATGGAAAATGTTGTTGCCAAAGTGCCGTATCAATAGGGATCGTTCATCACGACAATAATAAAAAGCGCTGTCATTTGGAAATATTTCGAGAGAGAATAGCATATGTCGGGACGCCTAAAGGTGTTGCGATCGTCTTGGGTATATGGAAAATGCCGTTCTCTCAAGGACAATCGGGAATTTCTCCAACACATGCGGATATGGATTCGAGCGCACACATGAAGTAGCCCTTCTCTCGCCCTTAAACCCACGACTACGAATATCGAGGATTGAGAGTACGAGACGTTCGCGGGTGTTGGCTAATACCAGGACGGCGTTCAATTATAAGCTACACTAAAGAGACCGCGTCCGATGAACTTCTCACGTAGAATTATCCGCATTAGGTCGTGACTTGCCGGCCGTCCTCCCGCCCATGATTTAAGAGATACCTAACGAAGTAAAAGAACTACCAACAAAAAATGATAAGCGATTTCAGAAAGAGATGTTCGACGTCGGGAGAAGATATTTCCCCTACCTCTTATGCCGCATTACGGATTAAAAAAAGAGAGGGGTGAAAGCAAAAGGGAGCAGCTCTACAAAGAAGGGATCTCTGGCGGGTGGTGATCGATGCTCCATTGACTTTTGAGCTTGGTAAAAAGAATCTTCTGAGAAATGTAGATAGTGCCAAAAGCAAGACTTTATCGCTGACCTGTAAAAAAAAAACACGAAGGGCAGAGTCTGAAGAGAAAGGGAAAAGGACAGAGAACAGACTTTACTGCTAAAAAGTTAAAGACGTTTACCTTGAAAGAGGAGAGAGAGGGAGAGGGGTGACCTTGTTCCTATAATTACAAGATGAACATGGGTTCCCTCATGTACCAACTACAAGAGATGCAACATATCAAATAATTCGAAACGGCCGCCCTATGTGTTCGGTCTTCTGTATCGCCATGCTCGAACAATTCCCGATTTCAAGTCGTACATTCGAGTCGCGGCCGGCAATGTCGAGCGATCCGTCGAGTCGGCGAAGTCCTTCACGGGTCGGGAATCTCACTTTTTCCGCGGATCCTTCGCAATCCTAGGACTATATTCGGGGCAATCGATAAAATTTTAGGGATTGAAAAGCCAATGTGCGGCGTGCTCATACAGGGGCGATGATCACGTGAGCCCCACTTCTTCTATATAAATGTGAAGTTAAAAAAAGGAAGAAAGAAAGGATGGAGAAAGGGGGAGGCCCGAAGCTTGTCGGGGGCTGACCCGCCCTGCGCGGTGTTTCCCAGGCCATCTTCAAACGATCTGCCTCCATGAATACTTAATTATTGCTAACGTGGAATTATTCCCTAGATGGGATCCGAGAAATAAAAGATGGCCGTGACGAAAATTTACCCTCTTTCTCGGTAATTTTCTGTGTCTGGGGAGTCTCTGATGGATTATTAGTGGGGCCTTTAAAGAGAGGAAAGAATAAAATAGGGGAACGGAAGGAAACAAAAGCATGTGGTAGTGACAGAAGCCAAAATTGGAGGGAATGCAATGAAGACCAGTGGCTTTCCTCCGCCCCTCTTGCATTCCGCTATCGGAGAGAAGAACCTCGTCTCAGCACCAAGACTGGGGAATCTGATTTTGATACACCAGCATGTAAAAATTGCAAAGTTGTATTGATTATGGGCGCGAAAAAAGCTTTTTGATGAAGGAAAACGTTTTTATGTTTTTCGCGAAAACCATTTTCGAGAACAAGAGACGCTGATTTCCGATCGTCCGGTGATATGTTTAAGAGGAAGAAGCGAACGGATCCAGTGATGTGAAGTTACTAAATCCGTAGTGGCTACCAGCCGTCCATTCAAAAATGAACAGCCGGCAGTTTTTGTTAAAAAAAAAAAAAAGAAACCTGCCCCCTAAAAAATGGGGGACTGTCCGATCAAAAATCGAACGGTCTCTATTGTATGTCATAGTTAAGTCACGGATCCCCAAATTAGGAGATTGGGATCCGAGGAAGAAGGGAAGAACTTTTCGATATTCGGATTTTACTTTCAACAAGTTACTCAAACCGTTATAGTTATAACTTATTATATTGTAAGATAGGATGATTTCTAAGATATTACTTATACATGAAGTACGAATTTTACGCTTTCGCATTATCGAAATGATGCAACCCAAAAGAAGATGCAAAAGAAAAGAAGTACCAGTGAATCTTATGTTTTTCTTTTAAGGATGGAGAAATCTTGTTCTTCAAATTAACAATGGCCGTTTTCATTGATCATAAAGTTTTTTCCGTCTACGGTCCGCTTTTAGCGAGCAAGATGCACTAAAAGTCAGCAAAATCATCTCGTGAATCTCTCTTTTTATAATACAAACACATCCTAAATGTGAATCACACCTGCATCACAATGACAGTTCAGCAAGCAAGCAGTCCAACTCGGGACATGATTCGCGACTACAAAGGTATTATAAAAAAAAACATTGCAGCAGCAAGTGAAGCGGCATATCGTCCGGTAATGAATAAACTCACATATATGCCGTATAACCAATATCCGTAACTGGGGAGAAACAAAACTACTGCCGCCATCTATTCACCTGCACGGTAGTCCGAAGAGAAACAGAAAATTTAAGATAAGTTCCATTTCCCCTCAATAGCATAGTAACAGAGTAAAAGCAAGCTAGAACCAACCGTCGATTTGCAAAAGCCTCCACATGAAATCACATCCTTCGGTTATAGCTATTGCAGGGGCCGAGAACTGCCATTTTCTGGAGTACCATTCACCGGAGTCGTGCTGCCATTCCTCCTGTTCAAGCTCGAGCTCGAGTGTCCTGTAAGGCTACGTCCCATGAACTTGCCTGCTTTGCTTAGGCCACTTCCGACAGCTCCTAACCCACTTCCAACAAGCCCCACTCCCGCACCAATGCCGGTCCCGACCTTTCCCACCCCGGATCCAACCAAGGATGCTGCTCCATCAAGTGCATCCATCGCACTTCCGATGACTCCAGCCTCTTTCAACTTCTTTCTCGTTTCCAAGATCTGCTTCTCTTCTTCTAGAGCTGCTAACTGTTCCTCCGCATTGAATTCATGATAGAAAAGCTGAAAGTCCAAACCGGCATAAAAGAGAAGATTAAAAGTCAAATATAACCCAACATTATCATCAACGAGGGTTATCCAAGCAGTGATGGCTTCAGCATAAATTGGGAGAGGAAAAAAGAGAAACAACATCCTAAAGCACCAAGAGATAGTAAAACTCAATTATGCGGCAACAAATAAAAATAAGCACTGGAGCTTCTACTTCTACGCCCTCATCGATCCAGAAAGTTTATAAAGTGGGAAGGTTCAACAAATAGAAATGTAAAAACAAATTTTAGGTCAACTGCAAGTGGAAAAGGGAAATTTGCTCATTCATTGTTGGATGAGAAGTATGTGTATTTGAGATTGATTTTCTGACTGTAATTACGTTTTACATCAGCAGTGGCTCTAATAAAAACTTGGTGTTTTGTGCTTGGAAAGTTAAAATGTCAAGTGATATTGAATAGATTTTTTCTATGTACAGAAATTAAATCTCTACTTATCTGCTGCAATTCTTAAACATTGTGGCAAGATGGAAAAACTAGCGAGATAATGACTCGAAGTTTTCTAGGGCATGATCTGAAGTTCTCTTGAAAACACAAAATAAGTACATGCTTCTTACAAAAATCAACAGAGGCAATCGTCCTCACTATTAGCCATGTAGACCCATCCCTCATTTGTGCAGAATTAACGCTATAGTTAAGTTATAAGATGCAAACAATACCTTGAGGGTAACAGTCCCTCTGTCCTTCTTGTCCTTTATTTTCAGCATATCAAGAGATGGAAGCAATCTCACATCGACCTCTTTCAAAGTCTCAGCTTCCAGCTCAATCAAGGGCAATTTTGCAGTTCCTAACCGTTTGTCTTGTCCGATGTCCTCATCAAAAACCTGTTGGGAAATCCACGAATGGATTATAGTTTAATACTAAGAAATTTTATCAGCATGAACAAAATAAGATTTGTGTCTCTGCGTCTGCACTGCGGATCTGAAACAGGTTCTTCAACATAACAGTGACAGCCAACTATTGGTTCACTAGCTATGATTCCACGTTTATTAGCTAGCAAGCCTCCACCTAGAGCTATTTAAGAAGGAAAACGATCTTTTGGATACATTTCTAGCAAAGGTAAAAGTCTCTGAAAAAGGAGAGAATATGAGCTGAAAACCAAAAAGAGACAAAGAAAACAATTCAGAACCTCAATAATCAGTGACTGCGTCTCCTTGTCTTCAACAATCAGATAAAAAGTTTGATCCCAAACTGGATTCAGGTTGTCGTCAATAACTTTCGTTTTGACCTTGAAAAGAGGCCGGATGTAAACAACCGCATACGGGTCAGATTTTCCAATCATCTCCATGTTCTTCAAGTCATTTGCTTTAACTACCGTTACCATAAGCTTGCCCTGTGGCTTCAGTTCTAATTCACTGCATCATAAGAAGGCTAATTATTCAAAGTAGGATATCTAAGAAAGTGAATGTAGCAGACAGAGTAGCACTGGATCGACTCTGATCTATTTAGAGTCTTCTTCCCCTATAGGATGTTGTCATGAAGAAACTATAGTAGGGAAAAGAAACTTCGCATTGTGCAGCATAATAAACAGAACTCTATAGTGAAATCCTTTAAATTTGATAAGAAATTTGATGATCCAGACAAGTCATTCATGATTTCCTTTATTTCCAATATGCTTACATCACTAAAAATGCTCCAAAGGCAAATATTCCAAAAGGTAGACCACTACAGACGTAAGGTATGGCCATACTTTAACTTCTCCATAACATCAAATTACAGCCATCCAACTCAACGAATTCTTGACCAAAAAAAAATAAAAATTAAGTGTTGGGTAACCAAGACTATCAAGATAAAAAGAAAAATCTCGCAGCCATAATCTACAACATTAAGCATCATGAAAAAACGAAAGAGCATTAATCTGTACGCATCTAACGAGCAAATCAGTGAATAAGTATCGTCAAGAAAACAAATGCTGGAGATAGAAAAGGCTAGTGATCTTTTATCTTTTTAGGCAAATTTCACAAGCTACTACAGTGACTTATTCCTCCAAAATTAGCATCCAATGGGGACAGACTCAAGCTAAACGGTGTCCATTGTGTGATACAGCAATTTCTACTTCATTAAATTGCTCCGTAAATGTATGTGAAGAATACATCTGAACTATGATAACCATCCATGAATGGTCATGACAGCTAATACTAGTGCCTGATATGATGCATATTAGCTTCAGCTTGATATGTAAAAGGCCTTCTAACTTTCTATTTTAGAAACTGATATGTAAAATGCTTCATTAAAGAATTCCTCACATAAAGACAGAACACACAACTACAAGAAAGGAAAGAGTTAGGTCTCTCTTCACTCGTGAAAAAATGTTACAACCTCACAAAATTTTTAAAAATTTCATCAACATGAAGCCTTTCTCCTGTAACTAAGAGTCAATCAAATGTAACAGAAACCATCTGGTCAAATTTTAAATAAATATATATACTCTTGATCTAAAGACCAAAGTCGGAAGGCAAATGGCTTATTTACCTTGTATCTACAGGTATACCACCTAGCGGAACGACAATCCTGTGGGGCCATTGAAGCGTATCTGTCACAATTGAATTCACAGTATCCTACCATTTGCACGATATTACCAGATGTCAACCTTTGCAAGAAACCAAGAGCATATTTGGAGTTCTCTTGTAGCAAAACTCACATCAATCATGTCTGAAAGTCCGGGAATGGCTGTCAAGCTTCCGCCAACGGCCTTCAGGATATAATCAATTTTTGGCTCTGGCTGGTAAGTTGTGCGGGGTAGTTAGTGACTTTGACAGCTAACTACTGGGAAAGTCTTTTTATACAAAATGAACAGTTCCTTCTGATGGAGATATTATTAATGCCCAGTAGGCTAAGATGAAGGGCAAATTGAGAAAGAAGAAATAAACAATATATCAAGTAATGGAATAATGTTTTGTCAAAACCAACTATTCAAATAGACACCAACTTTATTAAGTAATCAATCAATATAATACATATTTAATGTACCTCAGAAAGCAGGGCAGCAACAACAGCAGAAATGCACGGGATCTCATCAGCCAGTTGGAAGATAACACGAACAACAGCGAATACTTGAAGATCCTTTAACTGGAGCAATCAGTATTTTCCCAAATTAATTGTACTAAACCAATTCCTTTTCAGAAACTAAGAACTGTGACGAAGAATTGACAGCAAAAAATGACAGAATAATACTGACACTAGAGCATTGTTCTTTTAAACAACAAAAATCACGCCGCACCAACCTGAATGGGTATTGACGCTGCAAGTGCAGTTTGTACTGCTAAGACAATGCTGGGATCACCTCCCCATCGAAAGTCAATATCCATAGTAATTTGACCTTCTTTAAGACTCTGAACGCGTATACCTACATCGTTCAATTTACAAGCTAAAAGAAGAAGAAGAAGTGTGCAATAGTGCACCCTTGAAAAAACATATACAAGAAAATGAAGATAAGGAATTACAAGAACTTACATTCAACATGAATCACTAATATCTTTTACAATTTATATAGGTTATAAAATACTACACAGACAAGGAGCTGAGTCTCCGCACATTATGTACAAGACATTATAATAGCTGCAGATTATGTCATGGCTGAGAGACCAGCAAACCTAAGCAGATAAGAAAGTTATGGAGAAAGGACACCACATATTTGTTGATTTATACCTTCTAGTTTTGGTGCCACATTTCCGAGAGACAGCTTGCTGAACTTCAGTGAAGTTATTCCTGGAGGCCGGTAGTCTTCCAATAGTGGTTCAATAGATTCCTTAATCACTGCTGTTGCAGCCTGAGAACAAAGACAAGAATTTTTATCTAAGAACTTGTAAAATTGGGCCATGGAACACAGCTCCATTTCTCTGTTATCGACCCCTTGCCCTGGTCAGTTCGCTCTCATGTCATCGTCCCCTTTTTCCAGTAGGATTGAACCTTTGGAAGGTAAAATATGCACAACATGTATAAAGAACATATTCAGGGGTCCAATTCCAATATAGTGCTGTCATGAGTCAAACTGTTTGTCAAACAAATGATCTAGACCTGGAGTCTGGGTTAAAAAATGAAGCCTCATTTGAAGAAAACTATAATTTCAAGATATAACTAATCTGCATGAGGACGGACGCCATCAGAAGCATGTGTATAGGGAGTTTCTAATGGTGTATATGTAAAAGTTTTTCTCTTGACACATATCTAGGAATCAGTAAATAAGGGTAGAACAAGAAAGTAACAAACACTGTGAGAAAACATAAGCAAACAGTTCACACACTACTGGCTGAAAAAATTCAATTGATGAAGATCATATTTGAGTGTTAAAGTATCACAAGCTTGTGCTGCAAAATAACATCTCCAAGAATCTTATTTACTAGGACTGATCAGAAAATGACGGTTATTTTCATATTCTCCTATCAGCAAAGGCAAAGAAATAGACACATTACCTCTGCAACATAAGGCCACAATTTGCTGAGTTGCTTGTTTAGCCATTTAACCTATTAAAAGGAAGGCAGATACACCTTATTATAATATAAAAACCAAGTATAAAAAAGAACAAGAATACTAAATGAGTTTGCTTCTCAGCAACTACCAAATTGGAGAGGTTCAATTCAGATTCAGAGCAACATATTCTATAACACGATAAGTGAATTTGATCAACATTCGCAAATCTAAGCAAATATGTAGTTATCCACCAGTGCATTGACTAGCCAATCATTGTATGATTATTCAACAAATAATGTATGGATATTTTCAAAATGTTTCAACAGCTTTCCTCTGATCACCATCTTTTACATGATTATGTTATAATAACATAAGTAAACATAGGTAACGGAAATAACTGGCAGAGGAATCTGCGGTTTAATGTAAAGAAAGAATTCCGCACATTTTGTCAAGCTGAAGAACCATGTGGAGATTCGGGAGAGGTGAAAACCAACCTGCTCAAATTCTGGAAAAGATATCCATTCAGGAAAGTTATCACCGCAAATCTTCTTCAAGTCATTTCGATCAAGAGAACCCAGTATTTTGATATCCATAGCCTGTGAAAAAAAAAAGTACATTAGAGCACAATCAATGACTAAGAAAATTCTGGCTTAATCAATAAAAAAGGCCAGGATCAGCGAAGCTTCAGCATCTGTGAGAAATAAGGACTCATTTTTGCATAAATAGAATGCTAGAATGCCACAATGCAGCAAGAACTGAAGCTTGTGGAAGACTGCAATTTGCCAGTGGTCAATATTTAGACAAATCAGGTGCTTGATTTTATTTTCTGAGGCATGACATTGCAAGGAATCGCAAATTTAGTAGCCCTGTGAATGCTTGCACTTCAGATTATTGCTTAATTTGGCATGAGCCCCATAGGACGGTATCAATTGCCCATAACTTGCAATTATGTGCCACGACACTGCCCCTTGATCTCCGTATTCCATACTTACAACTTCATTTAATTCTGACTTCGGTCTAGCATTTCACGTCTAGTCCAACAAAGCAGCATCAATGGACTGCCAACTCTGCCCTATTCAAACTGTCATTGAATCAGTCACTGATAAAAACAAAATCCAACTTCCGTCCCAGCTCCCAACTTCTATCTCGCATTTCAAACATTAAGTCGAGAAAAAAGCAACCCAACGAGGAGGCCACCTCGATCAATTCAAAGCGTCACTGAACCCGGTCAATCACAGGAAGGAAATCCGGCGGTTACCTTGGCGATGCGTTTGGCGCTGCGGTACCGCATCATGTAACTCCATCCGAACATCAGCGCGACCCCGACCACGGTCCCCATGAAAACTCCCGACGTCAGCCCCATTCTCTCTCTCTCTCTCTCTCTCTCTCTCTCTCTCTCTCTCTCTCTCTCTCTCACCAAAGAAATCTCCCCTCACAAAGAATCACAAAAACCACCTGCTTCTCCGAGAAGCCTCCGCCGCCGCTGGAAACTAATCAGTCAAACCAACGAACGCATCGATGATCGGAGGAACGGCGACTTGGATTGGATTGATGAAAGAGGATCGACGAAAAAAAAAAAAAAGAAGGAAGAAAGAAAAAGGAGCGACGGCTTCTTCGTCACTCCGCTGTGGACTCAGCTTCTCGGCTTTGCATGAACGGAACGAGCGGATCGAGGCCTCGTCCTCCGCGCTCCGCCGCGCCGTCGATCGCGAAGCTCCGATCGGCCGAGCCTGCAGAGGAGACTAAGGAGGGAGAGACAGGGCGGGAATGCGGATCGCGGTGAAGACGAGGAGGAGCGAGGAGGGCGACGCCGTCGATGGAGAAAAGCAAAGACGCGGACAAGTGTTCTCTTACACCAAGTTATGCTCAACGGATTCAAAGTTAAAAATTAAATTATTCATATTTCGGGGAGTTATTACGTGTCGTGAGGCGGACGACATCGTTTTCAGTTACTTATCGCAAGGGACAAGCCCTTGTTCAGAAGTCACGTAGGATATAACGCGAAGACCAGAGGGGCTCGTGAAAGGTAGTGGAGAAGTTTCCATCTGGGGCTGAGCACCTGGGAAAGGCTGAATGTGTTTCATTGACCAGCCCGAAGAGTTTTGGTGAAGAAACTTATGCGACTACACAGCATGCCATTCTCGGAAATGGATCGCTTTCCCCCTCCCCCACCCTTGGATTCCCGACATGGGTCAGAGGATCTGGATCCGCCGTTCTCGGCCTGCGTCACGAAGCATACAATGAGTCGGGCTCAGGTGGAATAGTGCAAATAAGGAATTTCCCGAGCCTCGATGGTTGGTTGTTTGCATATGAATTTCTTCTTCTGATCACGCTTCCACATTCACAAGGCTTGACTTTGGTTCAGATCAACCGACTTAACATGGATTAAGTCAGTTGATCATCCTTTTGATCGGACGGCTGCAGTTCAAATTTTTGAAATTTTGAATTTTGGTATGAATTTTTTTTTTGGGTGCAACCACAGCTGTCCGAATCAAATCAAATGGTTATAGTGCCATTATATCACTATTGCCATTAAGTCAGCCGATCCAAATCCGGAAGGGTACACGGAGATCACTGTCTTCTGGCAATAAAGGATGTGTTGTGATGAAAGAAAGCGATATGCATTAGTCTATAAATATATCAATTCACTTATTTGCAGGATTACAGTGAGATTAAGATTTGAAAAGGAGGAGGAGGAGGATGAGGAAGAATTTGATTATTTCTCCAAAAAGCAGAGTTTCTACTTGAGATTATAAGTACTGTTGAGCACATAATATCATCATTTACTTGTGAGAAACACCTCAGTTGACCCCATTTTATCGATTCTGCTTTTGATCCATGCTGTAGTAACACATGAAAAGGTAGCTCTCGACATTCCTTGACATAGGTGTGGCTGAGTTCGTGCTAAGACCGGATCCGACGCGGTTCCAATGGGCTCCAGGTGAGCGGTAACATGGGGTTCGCATTGGACTCGGTTTGCTCCTACACCAATGGCCTTGGCCATGCTTATAGAAGGTAAACGTTGCGGCCCGATTTCTCCCATACTAATGCAGGCTGCTATCGGTCGGTCTGGAAGTTTTTGGCTAATGACATACGGATGTCAATTTATTAGGTGATGGATTTTCGGGTGTTCGTTTTTCAAAAACCATCGGCTTGCTGGCCTCGAGCGAGGTCAAGACAAACTATTAGAAGCCGTGATATTTAAAGGTAAATAAAGAATACGGAAAATATTTTCCTCTTTTAAAAAAGTGGAAAACATTTTCCCTACTTTTGAAGGTGTTTTTTCCATTGATGGAAAATATTTTCCTTGACTATTTTATTTTCCATGAAACGAATGCCAGAAAATTCGGAAAGATATCTTCCTGAAAGTTATTTTCGATAACTGAAAGTTATTTTCGATAAAGTGAACGGAGCCTTAATGTCTTAGAAGTTGTTAAGAACCCGTTCGTCACAATTTTGTATTTAGGCATTTGCTTTTGATGGACTTGCGGTTGGACCTTTTGAGCTCATTGGAATTATGTACTTCCAAAGAGTATACCATGTATTTTGCATCGTGATGCAGGTTCCCAAGGAATGGAAGCTGGATCCTGATTGGCATGGGGAGCCAAAACAAACCCAGCAGTTAACCCACCTCAAAGAGTTTTTCTGGTAAATGGAGCTCAGCTGCTTCCTCACAGGATCCTACAAATTAAAATGAAGATTGTCGAACTTTTTAACCTGCGGATCTCTTTGACGTCTCTGAGCGCATTGCCGGCTGCGTTCTCCACATTTCTGGTCCGACTTTGTGGAGACGAGAGAACATGATTAAGGCACCACATCATGCAAGCTTTTCTCGTCGGTCGACCGCATGTAATTACATCGGACAAGTACTAATTAGCTCAAGAGGAGGAAGATCCTCCGGAAATATTACCTTCATTACGCTATATATCAGCGTAATTTGCTTCATCTTAAGCTCCTGAGATGTTAATGGCTTCGGAGAGGGACAGCGTAGCTTCTGTTGAATTTCAGTCATAAGAGAAGGAGGAAAGGAAAAAGTAGCAGACCATAGAAGATGAAAATTGCTAATTGCTTCAAGCATATTCAGGTGTACAGATGAGTTTTGATTCAGTATGAAAGATCTAATTTACAAGAACTTTTCAAAAGCACGGAGCAGTCTCACCATTTACAGCCAATTAAATGAAAAAGGATTACAGGAATAAAAAAATATGCTATACTCTCCTATTCTACTCTAATAAAAAAAAAATGGTCGACAAAAATGAATACCTCAATCCACAGAGCCTCTCTCTCTCTCTCTCTCTCTCTCAGCTTCAACTCATAGTAATGACAATAACTAAACCGTCCCAAAAGAAACTATCGGATACTCAGAGGGGTTGCAGGTTGATCCGCTTGTCCGATACAACTTTGTAAACTCTCATAATCAGCGAAGCCACGAGTCCAGCATTGACAAAAAAAACAATCACAAATGCCGCTCAATCTGTGCTTGCAACCTTTGCTCTTCCGTCTAGCTGTGGAGTTGTCCCCTTGGATTCATCAACTGACCAAAATTCAATCTCCTTCGACTATGGTTTTATAAGAGGGCTAAGCCCATCGCCCTCCCAACCCAGCTTGAGCATTTGATCCACGACTCTCAAACTCAACTGAGAGAGAGAGAGAGAGACAGAGAGACAGAGAGAGAGACAGAGAGATTATGAAGAAGGCAATAAAATATTCTGCAAGGGAAAAGGTCCTAGCCATGGCATCTAACAAGTCCAATGACTCTTAATATTCGCATCAACTTTTAAATACCAATCATTATATGTTGGATCAAATTCTTTAACATCAACTGACTCCCACACAAGGCTCCAAGATCCAATCAACCGACGCAGATTGATAAGAAAGAGCGATCAAAGATGAGTTTGATCAAAGATAGTTTTACTTACTGCTGGATCAGTGAATATTATCAACTGCTTGTCTGCAGTAGACACCAAAAGATTTGTGTTGTCCTTGTTCAGCGCCACAGCTGTGATATCTTGGCCATCCACCAGTTTTAGTGTGTGATACACCTGCAAGATCAAATTGTAGATTAAATACCAAAAGACAAGAACAAACTGTCAGCTACTGAGAGTTTAAAGAACCGACCTCAAAGAAAGCACAGAACAATGCTTCAGGAAAAGCAAAAATGAGCGACAGCTACAAGGTTAAAACAAAACTGATCTTGAAGACCAGCTAGGGTATGATAAGTAATTATAAAACTGCATTTGATAGCATTGCATAATAGAGAAATGCTAGCTCTTAGAAACCTGCGTCATCTTTCTCCCTCCCAACCATATCTCCGCATTGAAATCGCTATGGCAATTGCATTCATGCTATTTATGTGATTGCATGGAGAGTACAGTGATAACTGTTTACCTATTCTTAAAGTTAGGTCAATACTAAACTTCATCCCTCACATTGTCGAAGTCACCAAGTCATGACAATTTATGCGGATGATCATGCTAATCTCAAAATCAAAACTTATATGTTACCTTAAGAGTATGGAGATCTAGGAAACAAAGTGACGGCGACTGAATATCTAACATTCGACCAGTTTCATCCAGCTCCTTATCATTCTCTTCGAGGACAGAGGTTTTGAAGTTCAAATCCTTGTTACTACTAGAGAATCCAGAGTTCTCTGAAGATGAACTTATTCCCAGCAGAGCATTTTCCCCATCCATAGAAATCTCAATGCAACTGATGTTGCAAGAAAAAGGGAGTTGTGCTGTAGCAATTGGTACACCATTAACAGTAAAAGTGCTGAGTGTATGTCTTACTTCGTTCCAAGTCATAATAACTCCCTTGGCTGAAAGGGAAATAGCATGTGCCTCAACCCCAGCCAATCTTCTGATCAACCGGCCCCTCCTTACTGAATGCAATAAAACATCAGATGAATAGGAACATGACACAACAATCCCTAGATCTGAGCTAACACAGCAGCAACTTATTTCCCTGAGGTGGCCTCGAAGAACATGTATAGGACCTTCAATACGACGCCTTCTGCTTTTGTCAGCCAGGATGTTTTGGGTACTGTCGGTGCCTGAAGTTGGTGTGCCTGCACTAGTAGGAAGATCTGATATGCTACTTGAACCAGTACCAAAGCCCCGATGAATCTTCCAAAGTAAAACTGTTGCATCTCGTGAGCCGCTTACAAGGTAGAAGCTATCTGGTGAAAGAGCTAGGCAAGTCACTGGAGCACAGTGTGCAATTGCTGTTTCTAGTGTTTTTGCTCCGTCAGAAGATATTACCTTGATACTGTTATCTGCATGTCCACCTATTAAAAAACCAAAGATTTTAGGAGGACCTCACTTAGACACCTTAAGAAAATATGTTGACAAATTACCATTAATTAGGGTAATCCAGTATAGGGAACTCACGTCCATAGAAAAGCTGAGAAAGACAATATTCAACAAATTACCATTTAATAGAGTAATCCAATAAAAGGGACTCACGTTCATGAAAAAGCTGAGAAAGAAACCCCCACCCCCCAAAAAACTTCTTTCTCTGGGACCATCTCTCAATTTAAATTTTGCAAGGCTAGACATTCTGGTTGGAAAGAATGAAACAGAATCGATTTTTATGGAACATTTCACTGTATTTAAAAGTATACAGCCAATAACAACAGACAATTTTAAAATAAGAGCACATTAATTGCTCCCCATTAAACCATTAAACCACACTGCTACTAAGAATGGAGAACATTGCCAGGTCTTCGATAATATTACAAGCTTGTGAGCTATCTAAAACCTCATCCTTGAAAGAAAAACATAGTAAAGGTCCTTCTGCAGACTTTCCATTCATGTGAACTTTCTGTTTCTTGGATAATACTTTCAAGCATGTGGACCACTGCATAAATGTTTTGAGTTCTAACTTTGGCAAAGTGAGGATGCCATTTCACATGCCCAAACTAGGGGTAAATTACTCTAAATGTCTCAGGGAAACACCATCTTTATGCTGGATATTCTTTGGGGAATATTTTTAAAAAGTTCTGTGGTGTATTGGCATGTTTTGGAATAGATATAGAAGCATCCTCATCTTGCCCGCATTGGTGAGACAACTACCTCATTCTTGTCCAGACCAGCGAACTTATAACCGATTCATCACTAAATCTTTCTGACAATGGAAGTCATGATTTTCTGTGTTTGATACATGGAAATCTCAAAATAAACAAACAAGATGCTTCCTACAAAGACATTTTCACAAACCGAAGACATGTTGATGTGTATCAACATGTCTTTCTTCATAACAAATTCTATGGTATATGATGTTCAAACATCAAGTTCACATAATCTCTCCTCTCCTAATTAACCCCTGTAGTTACCTTTTGATAATAAGAAGCACATCACTATCTTAAAAATTCCTAGAATTATTTATATTTCCTTTTGCTCTGTTCCTCCTTTCCTTCATGTATTTGAAGCAAGGAGATGGTGAAACTCCCCGGAATTTGGGACAATATGATCATCCATAGGAAAAAATGACATTTGCACAAGTTGGTTACCTGTGATAATTTCTTTGTCAGATGTGATGGAAACTATTGCTGAACTTCTAATTCCTGATGTTGCAAATGCTAGTGCTTGGGGAAATTTCCATTCGTCTGAACCAGGTCCAGTGGTCCCTTTGAACATGCGCATGAATGTTCCACCAGGGGCGTTTGCAGCAGCCCTTGTGTGCTGGAAGAGGAAAGGAGTTCCTTGACCGTCGGGTGTGTTTGGCTGCCATTTATGCTGTGCAACATGTGCCGCTGGAGCATTTATATCAACAATGACAACTGAATCTGAAGATGCATGCATTGCAGCTGCAGGTAGATTGCATCTCTCAGGTGTCGGGACAGTATAGGGTCTGACTTCTTTAGGGTTCCGGAATATTGTCTGAAAAAAAAGAGGTTTATGAATGCCACTTTAAACAAAATATCACTAGCGCAAGATGTAAAAGAGTCCATTCAACCAGATTTCGCAATCTCAACAAACGAACAAGGTTCTTTTCTTCTAAATTTCAGCTTAGCCTGAAATTATTTACTGCTCAGACTAATCCCTACAACAGATCAGTATAAGTGCAGGTTTTATTTTCACGTCCTGAACTATGTCTTTTGGATTCTGACATTATGCAAGGTGGCGTCTCCTCATTATATCTCTACAGACAGAAGCCTATTACAACATGTATCTTCACAATCAAGAGAACTGACTTAACGCCGCCTGCTCCAAAACATGACTGTCCTTCCTCCTCTGTTTAGCTCACCCTCTCTCACAAAGAGAGCACCTTCCGCATCGCTTGTAATGACCCAGCCCTTTCCACATGGGCCAAACCTCAAAAATTGTAGTCTAGCAGAAACACACAAGGTGGTGACCATTTGAGGGTGGGTCTTACATATGAATCCCTTCACAAGGCCACTCTCATCCAGTGTGGGACATCGGGATGTCAAAATTCCAGTTTCGTATTACTCTGTTAATCATTAGGAATGGGCTTTTAAGCTATCGATACTGATATTGAAAGGTCTGGTGAATTAATGGCTAGTGCAGACATGTTATCAGCTGATGCATGACAGAATTGCAATAAGAATTATTCACTTGTGTTATCTTTCTTGACAAGCTTTAAGAAATAATTCTGCAGAAAGAGCTGGTACATGCCTAATCATTCTAGAATTACCAAATGATGTCATTGAAACAATGCTCCATAAAAAAATTTTACTTTTGACATTCTACTTCTCTGCGAGCACAACCAAACCATACATTAAGACAGAAGTCTCTATTTCTCCACATGGATAATGATTTGTAATACATATGACAGCAAACAAAAGCAGACCATGTCGACTGTGTGCTTAAAATAGTTAGCAACTGGACTTGTACAGTGCACGCATACCAGCAAGCATGTGAATCTATAAATGTTGCAGACCCATGTATTCAATGAATAAAAGGTGCAGATGTTGGCGTAGAAAGATGTCATCTATATCTTTAACAGAATATTCACTGATAGGTAGCAAGAACAAGAAGGTACCACCCTCATTCTAAATCATTTACAAGAAAGATAATCCATAAAAAGTAAAATGCAGGATAAATTTCTCAGTGAACTAGTATTATGTACAAATTCCATTTGTAGGCATTTCATGTCTACATAGAGGAAGGAGTGTCAATTTGACAATGATGAAACAGTTGTTACATGAGCACCCACAGAGCCTTCCAGCTGGACAACATATACATTGCAGGCCAAAGTAAATTGTCCTCCTCTTTGTGACAGAAAAGAAGCAAGACAAACCATTGGGAATTTAAGCTAATGTGCCTATATGAGCAGACTGGAAAAAGCATCGGTTTCTTACAGAGCATTAATCATCAGTAGCCTCCATAACCTAAATTTACTTCCTATTTTTTTGCTGGTTTTCCTAATGAATTAAACTTGCATATTCCGTTACTGCGACCTTGTTAGAAACTGAATACAACAAAAAGTTACAGATATTACTTCTTCAAGTTCATTTGAACTTGCCCAGAAATAAATTGTTGAGTCGATCATTTTTCTTGACAGTCTATTATTGCAACTAATAATTTAGTACGCAAAATGAACATATTGCCAAATGATCTTCAACATCATTTGAGACAAAATGGAAGGTAGAATATATCCAGTTAGGGTATCCCGAACCCTATTCAAGCAAAGACATCAGCATTATGCCATAAAAGCATCCCTGCAATTACCTGTAAATGAAGAACGTCAGCTAATGGCAGCCTCTTCACATGTGGTACAGTCAAGAGCTGGGATGGCGTTTGTCCAAAATAAGCTATTTGATCTTGTGTAGCACGCTGATGTACCTATTTTTTCACAAATGTTAGTATGTAAGAAAAAGAACCAGCAAGGGGAAAAATTGAAAAAGTAGAAGAACAAGATTATACTGGGTCTGAGATCTTGTCAATATCAACTGCTCCTTCGTAGGTGACATAGAAGAAGACATTGTTTGCTGATATGGCTTCCTTTCCACGTTGTTTATACCTGCAAAGACTCATAATTTTATGAAAACCTTGATTTTACCTCAAAATTTGAAAAACAATTCCCGTGTTTCATCCACTGGTCATAATATGGAATAGAGAAAATGCAAAACTAAAACCAGAGGTTTGGAGCATACCCAAATATAAGATCAATCCACTCATGCAAATGTGCAGATACATGCTCACTTTCAAGAGCCATCCGATGCTTATGGATGAAGTCAATCGGGCTTTCAGCCCAAGGCGGAAGTTTCACTCTATCTGGTACCAACAGCAAAATAGAAATAAGGAATTACAGTTTAGAAATTTTAAAATTGTGCCATCAACACATACTTCAGATACGTACCAAGCTTGTCCCCCATCTGTGTTGCACCAAAATCAATGCAATTCTCATTCGTTAAAATCTCGGGAAGGTAAAATAGCTCAGGAACCTGATGAGAGGGACATCAGCCACTACTTCCTCATAAGTCAAAATTAAATGAACAGATTTTCATGTGAATCAATGTATGGGGCATAAAAAACATCCATAGAAAAACATACCAATTCCTTCACATCACTCATGTCCTCAAGAACTCCATTCCAAGTAGCAGCTACGTCAAAAAACATTCTGTCTGCATGGTCGAACTTACCACCTTGCAGTTGAATGGACAAAGTTGTGAAAGGTTCAACCCTTACAAGATAATATAGTACCTATAAAAGAAACATGAGCAGCCAGAAAGCATTACTTCACTCTGCGTACACATTAGACTAGAAGCAGAAGATATGCACAGATGGCAATGAGACATATAGAAGCATAAGAACATAAGGACATTCACACATATTCACAAATAGAGCCACCAAATATACCTTTCTAGATACCTGGCAAGTCAAATGGAAGGGAAGGTCATGAAACAACAAAAGTGAGTTCAATTATGCACGAAAAGAAAGTGAAACCACAGACTTGATTACTGGACCATGTAAAATCCGCAAAGCCAACAAGAAATGCTCAAAATTTGTAATGATATCAATCTCAAGGAACAGCAAATGCGTCCTTCGTATACTATGCAGTACATAGATCTGCCATTTACAACTTTGCCTAGTCGCAGAACAATCAAACAATAAGGTGCTGCATGGACCTCAGATGAGGTCAAACACGTCATAGGATAATTTCATTAATGCGCCATGAATTTTGAGGATAAAAGCAAGGAGACGAGCAATCTGAAGAGTTCAAAATCCTCATGCCAATAGACAGACATGAGATGCAGCTTCTCATATGAAGCCAAATGAATTCTGCATATAAATGACTAGAAGGACAGTGAACTGAAAATTCCTTAATATTTTGTCCCAACAACCTGAAATTAGGGAATCACCAGACATAGGTAGGTCATTTGTGCAAGTAGGATGAAAGACACTACATATCCTAACAGAGATGTTAAGCGGGGAAATAGACTGGATATAACATTTCAAGCAGGTCAGGTCATCACATTGCATCTTTTATTACCGGAAGATTTGATCTTCGCAAATGCTTCTGTACCATGGATTTCAAGCTCCCTTGCATGGGGCCATCTTTAGAGGCAGGACACCAAACGTTTTAACATAATAGCAACCTTTGTCTTTTCATAATAGCAACATTTGTCTATTCTACAAGTGAGATAACGGCTAGGGTTAAGGAATAAAGATCCATTGGGGTCAAGAATTGATAGCAAAAAAAAAGATAGGCATAAGAACAATTTACAGCAACAGATATAAATGATAAGAGGCAACTACAACATTAATAATAACAAGGATAAATGGACTTACTGTCCCGGCACTGGAATAATGTGAACCATAATGGAATTTGGGGATAATGGGATCATCAAAACTAGAATATCTCTCTTGGAATTTTTCTAGCCGATCAGGGTTCAAGGCACCAACAGGCTGAAAAAAAAAATTCCCTTTAATGGCTCAAACGAAGCTACCACAGTCAGGAGAAGCAAAACTTCCAGTTTTCTCAGTCACCTTTGATAGATCTCGATAGGAAGAAGGATCAGAAAGATCCAAAATTTTCGAACTGTAATCAGCCAGAATCCAAGGAAAAACTGGATACTACAGACAGAAGAAAGGAAGTTAAGAAGCATAAAAGTTCAACAAATGGCAGTATATGTTCATTGTAGAATGTACGAAATGAAAAAGATCACCTGAGTGATGTCATTGTAACTGCGTCCTGCCAGGGTATTCAGATGCATTAAATATTCAAAGTTGCTAATCTGCAGGTTAACACTTTTCTGTTAGCAATGTCTTCCTATACTTCATATAATACTGCTAAGGAATGTGCAAGCGTTAAACAAAATCAAACATTTCTATAAGAAAAGGCCGATAAAACCTTCCAGCTTTTCTCACCTCTCGCCTAGCCCAACGATCCATCAGCTGAGTTCTCTTGAGAAGTTGTTCTGGCCTCTGTGATAAAAATAAATAAAAAATTCTAGATTGTAAATGATGTGGGCAAGGTATATTCCAACCAGATGTTGCAACAACAAAAAGATCGAGTTATAGTAACAAACATTAGTAAAGTATCATAGCTTTTATGAAACCCCACCCTTATTTCAGTCCACAAAAATAAATGTTTGAGAGAAACTTGTTGCACCCAAAGTACCTACCATGTCAAGCCCCCCCCCCCTTCCTCTCTCTCTCTCTCTCTCTCTCTCTCTCTCTCAGAAGAGGGCAAAAATAGAAGAGAGAAAAGGAAGAGAAAGGAAACACCACCGCATAAGGTGCAAACCTGGGTTGCAAGATAAATGTTGCTCAGATGAGGAGGATGTGCTTGAACTATGGCCCGGTAAGCATTTCTTCTACCTTCTATACTCTGTATAAAGCGAAACCAAAATTCACATAAGCACAAACATCACGAAGTAGCCCTAAAATTTTGGAATAACATTGTTTTCTTCACAACATGAATTAAAAGAAAGAAATGAAAGATACCCCAAAATCAAAGAAGAAATTCGAACGATCAACCATAAATAATTCCAGAGCACTTCGTCTTAACAAGTATCTGCAACAGAAACATATCAATAAGAATAAATCAGCTGAGAAGCCAAAGTCCCAAGACCAAAAGGAACGAGAACTTAAGGCTTATAACCCCAATTTAATTTGCATTAAAATAGGATCATAATAGGCTCACTGCCATTGTAAAGAACTTTTTACACATTCACCATTGGATGGGTGACGTGTACTGGATGCAATCGTGGCCATTTAATAAAGATAATTACCATAATATATAAATTTTAAACCTCTTTCTCTTCAGCGAAGACAGTGGAACGTTAGCATGAGAAGATGGATGCAAAATAGACCATAATGCCAAAATGATCCGATTCTTACAGACTAAAACAGTGTTTAGAACCACAACAGTTTAGGCCTCTGCTTCACAGTTCAACCAGCTGAACAGTACAACAGGCTAGTTCGAAGAGCAATCTACGATTTGAATAGTTCAATCAATGTAACGTAACCTAAATGTCAACGAATGCACAGCACCACATTAAGGCAGGCGTAAGATAACTCACACTTTAATCTGACCTGAGCCAAATTATAATGATAAGCAATTCGGCCTCATTTGCTTAGCATACATGTTTCATGACATAAATGAAAGAGCTGGGCAATGTTTGCTAAAAGAGAGCCAATAAGGCATTAACAATGTAGATGTTATTTGACCTTCGGCTGTAGATCTGATGAAGTGTAGATATCGGCCAGCTGTAATCCTTTTCATCCTCTGTTGATTTGCATTGGTCTTCCATATCATTTGTGTAATTATTGTCCACAACATGCTCGGCAATGAAGTTTATTCTCCTGGTTGTTATCTGAAATGCAGAAATCTCTTCATTAACAACTAATTAAAAATAAGGAGAAAAATCTAATGCGTCATAAATTAATAACAAGATTTCCATATGAAACACTGGACATTTACAAGTGTAACTCAGTGGCGAGAACCGCTACTTTTGCTAGGATAGATTTTCAGGCTAAAGTGTTATGTAGCAACAAGGTTATTTGCTTATAGAAGGTACACCACCCCAAATGCAAAGGCAAAATGAGTTTAAGACCCAGCCAAATTGGTAGAGGTTTAGGCAGTAGACTCAAGTTTGAGTCTCACTGCCCCCTCCCACACTTCATGTAACGAAAAAAAAGTAACCAAACCATGAACCCTCTCGAGACCATTGCCTATCTTCGGAGTTCCCCCAAAAACTAATATTCTGGTTACTTTGGTTCTTCAGCTCAGAGACTCGAACTCAAAGCAAAAAGCATAGCGATGCTTGGCCCATAATCAAATCAACCACAGAAAGTATATTTAAACTTTTATGATTCAAGCGTATTTTCATACACACATACAGCACACAGACACACCACACTCATTCTAATATCATTAAACAGAAAATGCATGATATCCAGATATGCAGACAGAATGCAGCGAGTAAGATCTAGAACGCACTTGGAAGGTTCCTCGTACAACCCTCAGAAGTCGGACCATAGATGAAGGCAGCTCAAGCACAATTCTTTCATCCACTTGACTAGGCACGTAGCCAGGAGCAACAGCAGACGAACTTTGAACCAAGTCCTGCTCACCACCAAATTGAATATCACCAGATTCTGCCATCACCTGCAGGTTTTGCTGTGCTTTTCCAGACATACTTGATTGGTTTTCCTCACTCTGATCAACATTACTGGTTTTACCCTCAATATTGTCGATTTCTGCCTGTTCATCATCCTCATTTACAAGCTCCATTGAAATTGCATCAGCTGTGAGCGCAGGAGCACCAGATGGATCCATAACATTCTTCTGATCTAGTTTCTTTTCAACTTGATCCTCATGATCAGCAGCAGCGCCATAATGGTCACATCCTTTGTAGTTCCTTCTCAAACACAGTCTCATCCTGGAGGAAGTTTCCATGGAATCCAACTTCCAGAAAACCTACCCAAATATATATCAGGTCAATCCCAGACTTCAACAATGAACTAGACATAGAGAGAGAGAGAGAGAGAGAGAGAGAGAGAGAGAGAGAGAGAGAGAGAGAGACCATTAAAAAAATGAGATTCTAAATGAATGTGGAAGCTATAATAGTTGTCAACAGTACATAATGAGCCTGATACTGTTTATACCTTAGTAGAGTCGCACAAGCGGTCTTTAAATGTTGCAAAAAGACTGTTCATCTCTATCAAACAATAAATGAGTTTGCGCCATCCATGAATTCCAGCATACAGATGATGCCTAGCGAATTGATCAACTTGTGCACGTCGGTCAACCTGGAACAGCAAAGACAGGCAAGGTAAGACTGGTATGCACTACCACAAGTTGTGGGAAATCAGCAGAACAAGCAGTGATCATACCTCTGACCGTTGCATGTTTCTTGCTAGAGCAAAACTTGCAACAAGAACAGCAACAAATTTGTAGGTCAGAGCATTAAAGTCCTTCCCATACACTGATTTTCTGTCGACAGATTGTAGACATTCCATCCAGGCAATTCCCATTGCTTCAGAAAGATTCCATCTCCTGACCCGCTCCATATCACTCACATTCCTACGCTGAGCAGATGTGGCCATTGCTACAGCACTGAGACCCCTCCCTGAACCGATTTTTGCATTACGCTCAAGATCACGTGCTGCTGCCAAGGCAGCAGCTTTTGCAGCAGCCCTGTCCTTCAGAACAGCTGGTGATTTGTTAGGTACCTCCCCAGTATGTTGGAAGCTGGAAAATGTATGGAGCCTAGCTGTCTTGCGCTCAAGCAATGATGAGTCACGCCTGAGCTGAGTACTTGTTATCGGAGCCGGAGCATCACCTCCAGCTGCTCCAGCAGCAATCATTGCCAATGCCATTGCAGCAGGGGGTGATGCAAAAGCAGCTGCCCAAGAAGGAGAAATCATGGAAAGAGCAGCCTAAAGAATTACAAACAGACATTAATAGCCTGCTTGGTGTATGTAAATTTAGGCAAATAATCAACAAATCGTGCTATAAAAAGCAAAGGGATGAGATAAGGCTGATGCAACTAAATGAAGAGGAAGGCCTTCTCTTCTTGTGCCCTTCGACAAAGCAAGAGCCATCAAGTCGAATAATCATATGAAAATGAAGAATGAATAAACAAAAGCTGTAATAGCACATAATCAACAGAAATCAATGGCAAACTTTCTGGAAATCCCAACTGGAGTAAAGAAAACTTCTGCATCATAATCATGATTGTTTGCAGAAATGCGAAAATAACAACAGGAAACTATAAGAAAGAGACTATGGAAAAAGTGTAGCATTAACACCCAATATCCACATTGGCCCATCATATCTCAACATTTTCCCATCAACATCGTCTCTCAGGGGTCCTGGATTTCACGTAGAATAATAGCATTTATTTCCTTAGCTAGGGAAAACTTTTCTCACTGTGTTTGCTAATGCAGCAAATGATAGGAAGACAGTGTAGCAGCTAAGCTGCCAAAGACAGTCTAGCATTTGAACATTTTGCACTGACTTCATTTCTACAGGAAACATAACCTGCATGGCTGCACCTCACACAGCCAAAGAGAAAAAGAACACCACTTGCACGAGTGAGTGATATTATGAACGATTTCAACAATCTCCTGCACCATACTTTATCTTGGCTTCCATTCAGATGGAGCAGAAATTATGTTAATCAAGCATGTATAGTATTTGAAGTTCAAGAAAATATGCAATCCAACTTTGAGCACTGAATATTAAGTATGGAGTGCTAAAATGCAGGAAGTTGAAACAGTTTGATGTTGTGTAAAGTTACCATAACTGGGATTGCTTGTTTACTAACCATTTATTAACAATTCGAGATATCCAAATATTTGATTGTAAGTTGATTGTCTGTTTAAACAACTGATTGCACCTCCTAAAAGAACTTCAGTAAAGTTTGATCTATAATGCATGTACAATCGACGACTCATATAAGAAGAGCAAGGAGTATATTTTTAGATAAACGCAAGAGCCCCCATCTCTCCATGGCCTCCATCCATGCTGTCTTTTCCTCCATCTCCACCTCCTTCAAGCAATGCACGATCAATTTGGTTAAGGAAATAATCGGAAAGGGAAAAAAGCTTGCCTGTGGAAACTTATGCCTTAGAAGATGAAGTACTAGAAAATAGTATGCTGATAGGTTACAACTAGCTGATTAGTTTTTCCAATTTGAGTTCTCTTGTGAACAGATTCTGGCTAGAATAGGAGGATTTTTTTTCAGTCATGAGCTTCAATAATAACATTGTCAGAAAACGTGAAGAAATAAAGAAAATTTTACAGATTCACTAGGACTTTGTTCTGAAATCATCCACTCATGTCAGCCACTCAGTCAGTGCCGTAATTGCATCATCTGCCGCTTCTCATCCGACTAACAACATTAACCCTTGTCTTATCATCTAATAGTGCACCAGATCGCATTTGAACCACAAACATCACTGAAAACATTGACCTTTTGGCAAAGCAAGCAGTGTAGGAAAATGCATAGAGGGCATAAACATTTTACAGTTTTGTCACCGCTTCAAAAAAAGATAAAGGGATATAATGATTAACGTGTACATTATTCAAAGTCGTCAAATAAATTGAATAAGCTAAATGCTGGGTTTCTAATTTAAAGCAGATAATTAAGCTATCAAAAAAGCTCTTAGTTGTATGGGACATTCTAATTCTCAAATTATCCCGCATAGTCCTTGCAAATATCTTTGCTCAGGCAAAGATGCTACACAACTTGCAATCAATGGTTGAGCGACTGTACTACATCCCCATATAATCATTATTATGGTCCCCAGAAAATAGGTAAGAACCAAGAATCCAGAACGAGATTAAAACTTAAAAGGGCTGCCACCTCATTGATAAATGGTTCACAATTACCTCTATAGGAAGCGCATCAGCTGCCAAGGCACGATCATCAACAATTAGAGGGTTCAGACCATCAGCAGTTGCAAGCTCATGTATTCCAGCCAAGAGTGGTCGCCACCTCCGCAATACTGCTACAAATGGAGGTACAATAGCCTCAAGATACTGTTTCCGAAGAGGTTTTCTGTCCCTGCCCACTGCATGCCATACCTACAAGATTCAATGCCAAAACAAGAGTCAATGACAATGCCAAAAGAGTTCCACATAAGAATTTGAAAGAGAGTTACCCATCAAAGCAGACTGAACTAGAAACTGACCTCAGAGTATAGAACACAAGATGCAACCAGCACCCGTTGCCTTTTGGATTCCGAAATAGGCATGTTGAGAACTGGTGAAAGTACACTGCAAACAAAAGCCCATGAACTTCCTAAGAAATCATATAACATACATCCAGAACAGCAAATTTATAGTGTTCCATTTGAATAAAAAGGGCAAACTATCCACGGTTGGTAAATCCATATAAATATTGGCAAGTAGCAAATGTGGTTGGTAAAAATAACATAACCCGCAACTTGTTTACCTGGTAATTCATTGATAACTTACCAAAGATATGAAAGTATTTACCAGCACTAATTCAGTAGTAAGCTATTGACCTGTTTTCAAATTTGCCATCGAAAACAACATCTTACCAGTCAAATTAGTACATTACAAAGAATTTAGTAATTTGTACCTCTTCCGACTTAGATTTGTTTGGTTCGCTTCCAATTTAACAACATGCATTTGAATTTACCAGCTTATGGCCACTTTTATGATCATAACTTACTGACAATTCAATAAGGTTACCAATTAAAGTCAGTAGTAAGTTATCAACTTATTTTTCCATGTACCATTAGAAATACAATCTTAACCATCTAATTAGTAACTTGCAAAGGAATTTAGCAAAATGTATTTATTACTAAGCTCTATTCAAATTTCTTAAGGTGGGCAAATTAACCAACTTTAGGCTGCTTTTCCAGTCATAACTTACTGGCTACTTAATCATGTAACTAATTTAAATTTAGTAAAATTCATCATCTTGTTCTATGTTTACCATTTGAAACAAAACCTTACAAGATGAATAACTAAGTTGAAAAGAATTTACCAATTCATAGTCAATTACCAACATGCATTTATATATACTAATACTCAGCAAACTTAGAAACTTTAGGCCACTTTTACGACTATAATTCCAGCCATGTCTGCTATTTACCAATGAAACACTGATTTTACCATTTTCAAATTTCCTATTATATTATTGATTGTTTAAAAAGTTTAGGTTTAAGCACCGTTACAATCTTTTAAATCTATTCTTTTGTACATTTCAGTCCTCTAATTGTTTATTGTGTAATTGAATCCCTAGCTATCTCAATTTGTGCCATCAAGTCCTTTTGTCAATGATCATCAGTAACGCCCCCAAATTGCCAACATGGCAAACAGACCAACATTGTTCAACTGGGACCAGTGGTGTTGATGTGGTACCAAATAACATCAAGCAAACACAAGCAAGAAAATATTGTGAATTTACCAACATGCATTCCAATTCACTATATTGTGAAAATCATGTCAAATCTAATCAAGCAATGGGAATTTTCAAATTTTAAATATTAAACAGGTTTAAGAAGTAGTTTTAATTTTGTAACTCGTCACATATATAAATCTATGTATTCTAAATTCAACCTTTCAAAGAGCCAAACATTAGCAAGCAAATTGAAAGACCAGATCAACCCATGCCATTCAAAGCACCCAAATTAGCCGAAATTGTCCTTATATTTTGTGAAAAATCACATACAAACCAACCAAACCTAATCACAAGTTCCGTCTCCCTCTCTCTCTCCCTCCCGAGCACCACGCCCCTCACAGCTCGCTGCCACCTCCGTCACTAGTTGCAGCCAGCAACAGCGGGAGACAACCCTAGGCCACCATCTAGACAACCCCACTGCGCCACTAAGCATCGGTGTGCCACCTACATCAATTTGTCCAGTCCTATCCTCTGCATCACTCACCACCACCACCCTGCCACTCACAATTCCATAGGTTGACATCCTCACACAACCATCTGTTGCCATCGCTCATCTGGGCATGCAACCTCCATAAGGGATATTACAAGTTCCACAAAGAAAGAGAAGAGGGTTACTAGTCTTACCAACATAGGTGTTGTAATATTTGAAAAGATGTAGGTACAGGAATACTAGATGAAAGTCAAGCTGATGAAATTCTCATACTGTTACAAAGCCCGCAACCCAAAGGCATGATTTGCACCATCTAATGTCTAGAACACTCAGTTAAGACAATGAAGCTTTCAGACAATTGGTGTTGCCATATCATCATTATAAACTTCCATAGAGTTTAAGTAAAATACTTCGATTTTTATGAAGTAACATGCAAAGGCAAGGGCATTAGGAGGACCCTTTTCTTTCCTTCTTTTTCTTCAGAGAATGCAAGTAAAGAGTCAGGAACAATCCTGCAGTGCTTAGGAAACATGGCAAATTGTATTTTCTGTGTACCTCCAGAGCAAAGCTGAGCGTGGTTTCCGCGATGACATTCGAGAGCTGTTATCTAGAGTCATGAGGTTGCCCACCATGCGATTTGATGCATCTGATACACCATCTTCTATGCTAATGTTCCTCATTAGCATTCTATCTTCACCATTGTCCTCTTCCCTCATAGAAAGAAGGACCATTCTGAGCATGCATAAGAATGGCTGATCACTGTCTAGTAAGTGGTAGAGTGCTGCCATTCCTCCCATACCAGTGCCTGATCCTCCGCCAATACCAAGACCACCCCCAAGTCCAGACTCATCCAGTAATAAAGCTTGAAGCATGGCAACTGACTTCTTTACCAATGGAAGTTCAATCCAGTTTCCATTTGCATCTTTTTCCAAAGCAGACTTCCAGCATTCCCAGCCACTACCTCCACCACCAAGGACAGAGGCTTTTGATGGAAGACCAACACCATACCATAGCCGGCTCCTAAACTTCCAACCCTCTGCTAAATCAACTGCACAGCTGCCGTAAGACACAAAGGCACAGGAAACAGATTCATAAGGCTCAGCCGCAGCTGCAGCAGTCAGACGCTCCATAACTGCAGCAGATATTTGACCATTAGCATCAGCCATAGACGCAAGCACCTGAAAGAAGATAATTGCAAATTGGACAATAAGACAAAGGAATGTGTCCATAAAATAACAGGAAATAGACAGAAAAGTAATTGACAATAGTACTCCTTTTCAGCATACACCAAGATAGAGAACTGCCATTCACAGGAGCGACAAGAAAGTCAATATGGTCAGTTAAAGGTTCCTCCTACATTTTGAAAAAAAATAAGGAAGCCCATTGATTCTATCTTCTTTTGGTGTGTTCTATAATTTCAAATTAGTTGTGCCAGATATATTTTTAAGAACGAATCGAGTGACAATTTTGGTGGCTCGGTGAGATAAAGTGATTCTGTGACAATTTCGGTTTTGTTGTGTGCTGCAAAGTGAGAATTTTTTTATGAGATACTCTTGCAGCAGGACTTCTTACATTTTTTGTAAAACACAAAATTAATACACAAATGGTTAGAAGAACAGCTCGTTTTCCCAGAGTTTCCAACAGTTCTCTTGATGTATGGAAATTGATTGGCTTTGCAGCTTTAAAAAAACCTATTCAATTTCACAAATAAAAGAGAGAGACCGATGCAAATGAAAATATGTACATAAACAGATAACATATCTAAATAAAAATAGACCATTAGTTCTTGCAAATTTTGACACAACACATACATCAAGAGGAAGTCCAGTGGAATCACTGGACAATGATCGACGGTCATCCGTAGGTTCTGATGATTCTCCAACGTTTGTTGATGAATTTGAGCGGTTAGCCAACGGAGATACAAGTGAAAGGGGAGAAGGGGAAATATCAGTGGCCCTTGATGCATTAGATAATTTGCTTTGCAATCGTAAATGATCCTCAACAAGCATCAACATCACTATTGCATTCTCTACAAGAGCCACAGAGAGCTGTGCAGCATTCTCTGCTTCCACTTTTGCCTCTTTTGGGGATAACCCCTCAGCTGCAACACCAGCAGCTGCTGCAGCAATAACTTGAGTCTGTTGTATAAGGGAAACATTTAGGAAAGATGTCAGATTTTTCACCCTATTCTCCATCGAAGGCTCTAAAGAATATATAACTATGCTAGTGGAAAAGCAGCACAAAACATTAGCATTGAATTCCACAAGTGGCATGAAAAATCAAGACAGAATGCTTGACACAAGATACTGAGGATATGGCAACCCACATCACATTAATTAAAGGTCTTTCTAGTCAATAGATAATGACTGACTCCAGCTCATCAAGAACATTAGATGCAATATTGAAACAAACCATTAGACTTTACCTGAACTTGTAATTCTCTAGCAGCAAAATCCAGCAAACCACCCAGAAGCCTTCTCTTGAATATAGGCAACGATTCCTCACGTCTTCAGAGGCCCATGAAAGTTACACATTGCATGCAAGGGAACCGATAAGTATGATTTGACAAAAAAGAACGCTAACTGTTTTGCTATTAAATATATTCAGGCCATTTTCCATTAGAGATAAATTATACAAGCTAATTAGATTCCCTGATATTAGCATGCGGAATGTTCAATCATAGCGTAAGTAGAAACTGTGAGATTTTCTTTAATCTACAGTGACCACTTCCTGTCAAATAATGAAAATGTAGAATCTCTGTGATGTACAATGGAAAATGAATATTGAGTTCTGAAAGGTAATGGCAATGTATACCTGATCATCCCAATGTCTATTACTCAAAGGATCATATTTTAAAGAAGATACACAATCTAGTGCACTTTACACTAACTAATTGATGATTTTCCTACTCTTGTAAGCTACATCAGAAGACTAAGAGACAATTTGTTTTTTTTTTCAGAAGAAACTATTTTATACAACTCAAATTGCACACGAGTCTTGTGAGATTTTGTGGGACCGCTGTCAATTATTCTAAAAGCTTAAACTGTTGATGAAAACAAGGCTTAACATTTCAATATTATAACATCCCCCATCATGCATAGTCTTGTTTTTTTTGGCCTAATACTAAGCATAGCTATATTTAATTAGGGAGACAACTGAGGCCTGGAAAGACTTGAGCTGAGGCCCACCAGCTTTCTACTATGTGAGATTTTATGGAACCATTACCGACTATTCTAAAAGCTTAAACTATTAGATGAAGACATAACTTAATATTTAATTATTCTAACAAGTCTAAGATCATCGACTAAATAAATGCTTGATGAGCAGAAAACCACTAAAATAGTCAACTGATCAATTCAAATGTGTTAAGACCACTCCCTACCAATGAAGTCAAACCAAAAGGTGAAAAAGCAGCTGCATAAACGGAACATTGTGACTTTATACATAAGGTGTGAAAGTAAAATTATTGCTACCATTAGAAACAACACTAACTTGCATTTCAAAGAAAATCAACCATAAATCCTCCACTTTAGATGCTTAAAAACAAAACTAGTACGAAAGCAACAACCAGTAAAATACTGATACCTAATTCGTTGATCTCCGGTACTAGAACCACCAACTATAGAAAGCCATTCAGCACAGTGAATTGTGGCTTCAATATCCTGCAATAGAAAAAAATACTAAGTAAACTGCACGACTGAAAATGTTTTAAGTCAAAAACATGTAAAATACACAAATAAACCAGTCAACAAAGTGAAATACTTGTCTCTTGGTAGCAACACAGACAAATTACCTTGACATGCCATCTACATTACTATAGTTTCTGGCAGGCTATTTCTAAAGCACAACCAACCAAGCAAACAAACTCATGTAAGTGTGCATCTTGGTGAGATGTCCACATCCCAATTCACGGACCCAGAGTGAGAAAACTGCAGTAATCCATGTGGGGATTATTAGCGATTCATTGTGCTAAGGATTCGACGGTTAAGGAAGAACTTTGGGCTTGGAAAAGCTTTGTTATGTAAATAACAAAGAGTGGAGATCAATGTTTTCTGCAATCCCTCCAGCAATGCTCTGCCCTAATTGGATGAAGAGAAATGTGAGGGGTTTGAGAGTTTAGAATCAAATTTCTTAGATGTACAGAATAGATGGCAACATTTTTTTTGAGTTATTGAGTTTCCATAAAACCACTTTCCAAATTGGATAATTGGTTAGACTTTGAAGTTTTTTCTTAATTTGTTCTTTTAGTAGTTGCCGTACCACCTTGTTTCATTGCTTATCATTTCTTTTTCACTTTGAAAGGGGTGTTTCTTCAGCAAACGGAAATTCAAAAGTAAATGACACCCTAAACAAAATAATGCTTGAAATCTTAATTAACACATAAATTTTGAATGGAATTTAACTTTTTAAGCTATGTAATGCTATTTTCTGATTTGAACCCCAAGAAATAAGGGTATGTGATCTTATGGTTCTCTTTTTCAGATGTTATGGCATAGTTAGTGGAGCTGATTCTATGAAAACTGTGAAATTAAACTTGTCTCTTGATCCATTTTTAGTCTGGAGTTTTCTGATACAATCAGTGTGGTGAACTTTAAGATAGGACTCACCGTACCTGTTACAAAGCAAGTTTGACAAACCACCTTGATTGTAGCCCGTTGCCACATTTTAAAAAAAGTACACATCTATTGAAATTTAACATCGAGTCATGTAGATAGAAGAACTATAAAAAAAATTACAGTTTAACCAAAGAATCTGTACACACTGCAGCATTAAAGGCCTGGGTAAACATGATAGAAAGAAAAAGGGCTTGGATCACCAGACATCACCATAGAAGTGCTGAAGAATCTAGCAGAGGTAGGCAGAGCTTGGCAGATCAAACTTTTAATAAGACCTTAAAGAAAAGTTTACCAAGTATGGAAATTGAGGTGAGAGACTAACAAATCTAAGATTGAATTGGATATACGCTTAAGTACTTCACTAAAATGATCACTATTTCTTGCCAACATTTACAATCCGGTAAACTGATAGACATAAAACCCAGAAGTTGTAATTCATACATCTAAAATATCATTCGGCGAATTTGGAAAAGGGTTCCAAAAATGGAAGCAAGATTCATATATTGAAGTTATAAGGAAATGCGAGTCATTGGCTGGGTCAAATTAAGTAAAGAATTGCCACCTGACACAATAAACATCCAGCATTCAGGAGCACAGTGAGCCATAGCATGCCAATAACCAACAGCAAGGATGCAATTATCAAGGACCACTGGCCCCAGCAGTGATAAAAATGAAATGGCACACAACATCAACATGAAGAATCTTATGTTAAGTTGGAAAAAAGCGGCATCATCAGGTTATATAATAAGACAAACCTTCCAACCATCCTTCTGGCGCATTGAATACTCTAAGATGATTATCAAGAAATTGTGTATAAGATCCTCCATATCTCCTAAGCTTGGTGAAGTAGAGTGGTTAATGGCACCCATCTGAAAAATCAAGTAATTCTGATAGGCATCATCTCCCAAAGAGAAGGCATCTCTTGAAACAAGAAATAGTGAACTAGAAGTTGAAGAACTGTCTTTCTGAATACTGCAAATTCTTACATTCTGCAAATACTTCCATCATGCTTCTTCAAAAATAATATAGAAAAAAAATAATATACATAATTTCCTGTCAGCATGCTAGCTGTGTGGGGCAAGCATGATAAGTTAAGACTGCTTGTGTAGCAAGCAACTTCACAGAAATAGCCAATGGTACCTCATAATTGGAGATAAGAATTTCAAGGATCCACTCAGGCCATTCCTCCATTGTAGTCAGACTATTTCTATTTTCTGGATGACTGCAAGCCAAAAACAGAAGATCCTGAAATAATGTAGAAAAAGAAAACTGCTCAGGCGAGACAACCAGAAATGCTAATTTCTTTAGAGGATATCATCGACTTTTCTGGGAAAACAATGGGAAAAAGATTCAAGAAACACTGAAGAGCACCCAATATGTTGCATCGAGCCAGCAAGTAAGGGATAGAAGCAACTTGCTGGAACATCTTAAGCTTTTAACAACCAAAAATGAGCTCAGATTCAAGATTGTAAAGGAACAAAACCTACAATCTTATATGAAGCTATTGAGACGTGCGCTTATTGTATTCAGTGATATATCCAGTGAGCAGAACAATCAAAATTTGAACAAAACTTTGCATAGTGTAAATCAAACAGACGAAGACCCACCTTTGCATAATGTAAATCAAACAGAAGAAGACCCACCGCTGTTGAACAGCTCAAGGAATCAAAGACTAACATTAGACTTGCACAATCTCCACAAAATTGCATTTAAAATTTGCATAACCCAAGCTTCTGGCTCATATCCAGTAAGTAATATCTTAGTTTATGATAAGAAAAGGTCTTCTACCTAATTAAGCAACAACAATAAGAGATAAATCTTTAATGCCACCTCATTCAGCAAATAGATAATTTTATCTAACCATAACTTGCACCAATATAGGGAGTATGACCCTAGAAAGTGAGTGTTGGCTTCCTAAAGAGTAAAAATCATTAAATACCACCCACTTGCCCAACCTTTTATAAAATGCCTCCTCAGAAGAACTAGTCCAATAATTATCGTCAGGAAGCAAACAAAAAAATTCTGGACATTCCTTAACAACCTCTCTGGAAATCTGAATATTAAAACTTCCATAAAGTAGGCTCAAGGAAAAACTTAAGGTTTCAAGACCAAGTCACACAAGCTTCAAAAACCAATTTCGAAAGGAAAAGAAGCCAAAATGACTAGGCCATTGAGGTGAATAAAGTATACACAAACATTACCTGCAGGGCCCTGCTCTGCAAGGACCTGGAAGTGTAGGGAAGTGACCGTAAAAGGACCAATAGAAGCTGCGAATGCTCAAAGCGATGACCAGAGTCATAAAAGTTTAGCCCATCATCTGTTGAAGAAGCATTTATCTGAAATGAAAACAGATGCTCGAGTAAGCAACTCAAAATCATACAGTATACCTGCCGCTCATGGTAAATAACCATATATACACAGTAAAGATAATCCGACCCTGCCTATACAGGGTGTAACAAATATTTTGACTCAAAATGTAGACATGGTGGCAGGAAAAAAAAATTTCACGGCTGGAAGTTCGTTTCTCAACCGGAACTCATCGAGGAGTATTTTAGGAAAAACTCTCTTCACTACCATACCAATAATCAATGCTTATGATACAGAAAGAGCTGTTGCACTTGTAGACCAATTGCTCTGCACGAAAGCTACACTAGCCGCAAGGCTTTTAATGGGACTCAACAATGTTGTCAGTGAAACTTTCATCTGCTTTATATCTCTCATTAAGAACATCTGGATATGATAGAAAGCATGGACAGTAGAACTTAATATGTCAGTATAGATAATAAAGATCTTAATCTCTCCAACCTAGAATAGGATGCATGGTTTTTGTGGGTATTCCTAAATAATCACAAGGATGACAATTTATTAAGTACTGAAGATGGGGTGACGCCATGACAGTAAAGCAAAGGGACCACAAGGACAGGCATATGAAGACTCAAAAAGAGAATGGCAAGAATCCACTCAAACCAAAAAGGAGAACATATATTTGACTACCAGATCGAACAAAATAAATAAATTTTCAATTGTACACTACTCCAGTGGCACCGTATAACAAAAAAAGGACAACCTGTCAATTGTGATTGCTCATTTTAATCAGGATCAAAAGCCTTTTCTTTCCCCATGTCAAGCCAAGATATATTGCCTACTTTACAAGGATTTCAGTATATTTTTTGGCTAGATGACTTTTGCACTCACATATGCAGTTGCATTCAGGCGCATTCAGGCAAGTTTAGGAGTACTCATAAATATGGACTGCTATTTTTATTTATAATAAGAACAATATAGAAGAGGTTTTCTATGCAATACCGAGGCTGCCAGCAGAGCTGTGTACACATTGCTTGTCAGTAGCCTGTTGGGTGCTGCCTGAATTGCTCTTTGTAGTGCAAAAAGTAAAAGAGCAACTCTATCATCAAACATGGTACTACCTCCTTCATGTAATCCACTACCCATAATATTAGTTGTTGTATCCAAGGGAGCAGAAGAACCAAAATTCAGGAGTCCCAGAGATACCAAAGCACCTAATAATCCAATAATTGCAACAACTATTCCATCACTCTTATCGACATTGTAGACATTATTCCTCGCATTATCAGCACTAATTGATAAGGTTATACCCCCCAAATTCTTCAAGAAAGGATTTTCAGACACAGATATCATCCTTTCAATCTTCAAGCCGGAAGAAACAGGAGTGCCACTACTACCAGTGGGGGAATGATCATGATGCTTCTCATTCGAAATTGAATCATTCACTTCCAGAGCACCTTCTTCATTCTCTTGACTAACTTCCGAAAACCCAGTACTGCTCTCCAGTTGCACTCCATGAGGTGAAAGACTTTTGCTATTTTCAGTCGATAATTCTGGAATACACTCATCGCCAGCTTTTGTTTCTCGTTGCAACAAAACAAGAAGGGTTTCTATGCCACCACATGCTATGAATGCCTCAGCAAACATGTGAGCTCTAGATGTATTAGGCTGAATCACCAATCTGTAGACCAGATGCAACACCCTGGCAACCTGAACAGGTATTAAAACAAGTCACTGTACAAAGGAAACATTTATTTCTGGGGCATATTCCAAATGAGAAGGATTCGCTTTTTAGTGAATTATAAAGTTAACTACACAGCACATAATCCAGTGGATAGGTAACGTCCAAACTTACACTGCCACTATCAAGCAAGACTTACCACAAACATTTCAAAATAAAGATTATTTCATGCTAGCAAGAGTAACATACTACTTTACATGACAAACGCTGGAAAATTGGAGCTAATCAGATTTATAATCCAACTACAGATGAATATCAACTCTCCATTTCTCCTCCAGAACAAACTCATCATCAGCATTTATCTCCATGCTACAGTGTACAGGCAATACAAAGAATGGCATGTTTACAAACTTTTTATCTAACCAAACAAAAAGAAAGGGCTTAACAATTCATGAAGGTAGCATAGAAAAGAAGAAATTGACCACAATGTTAACTTGAATCTAGACTATCAATTGGCAGAAACTGTTGCTGGTTGATAGTTTTTACCCAGTCAACTCAAACCCTATTTTGGCATAGTTGACAAATTAACTTAGAATCAGTACTCAATAAAGAGACTATATGTTCCCTCAATTATTTGCTCTCTTTCGTACAAAGTCAATTTTCCCGGACAACATTTTACCTGACTGGGCTGGGGACAATCAACCAAAAAACCAAGCAGGCACCGAATGTCATCTGCAGCTATTGATGGAGGTGCTGAACCAATTAAAAGCTCAATGATCACCAAGAGCTCATCTACTAAAGCATTGACTTCACCTACTGGCCGGGTCGTATCGTTTAAAGAAAAGTTATTGACAGACTCCTTTTCGCGGATTGTCCAATAGCATTTTCTACAGCCATCAAGAAGCACTTGAATAGCATTGGCATCTCGCATCACCAATGACTCTGTAAAAACCATGTCTGCCAGTGAAGAAAGAAGCTTCTTCTGCAAACCGTAGTTGCACAAGCTCCAAATTTTTAGATCCAACAGCAGCCTACTAAAAAGCTGCACTTTAAGAGCATGGTTAATCTTCTGAGACTGACATAAGGAGACAATTGCTGCAACAAGTTCCTCGTCTGCTACACCATCACTCTGGTCAACATTGATTGCTGACAAGGTTTGCAAAAGGTGGTCTAGAAGTCTGGAGAGAACTTCAGGTCCCCTGACACGACACAACTCTTCATTGTTCCCAGGGTGCTGGATAGCTCTGGATATTATACGGAATATTGGCGCAGCAAGGTTAGTTGTGGCCAAAGAAAGCGGAAGATCCCCTAGTTGCGGTTCAAGGCTATCTTTATCAACATCAGCAACCGCAAAAGGAAGTAAAGACATGGGACCACCATAAGCCAAGGCCCACAACGCATCCACTGGCCGCATTCTAGTTGCAACATGAACTTGCCCAAGAACCTCTGCCGGCCGTCTGAGTGTACCTGAACCACCAAAAAGAAACTTCAAGAATCACGCTCCATCGAGATGCATGACAGGATGCAACGTAAAGCTTTCCATAATCAAAGAATTGTTGCGACAAACTAAGCCAAGCTTAAGAAATTATTGTTCATGAGTTTTGACAGATCCCAAAAGTTATCCTTCATTAAGCACATGACCTAGTGATAATAAATGAGATCTAGACAGACATGCCTTAGCAGACTTTGTTTTTCAAATTGAATATGCTATAAATTCTCTCTCCTCCTACCATTTCTATGTCCCTTGCCTCTTAAGGAGCGCACATAAAATTTTCTCCATCCACTCCTAAATCTCATTATTCTTCATTCAACTTTCAAACTAACAGGATTTTGCTAATTCATCTGCTCCCTAAGAGGCATAGCCTGTATATACTGCTGAAAATCTTCATGAATTTCTAGCTGCCCTCATTATATATATACCAGTTTGCAAGGGAATAACCATGGAGAAAAACCAAAAAGAGACCAGGCTTGCTTGATGAGCAGTAATGCTAAGAGCAAACAGAATACAGAATTCATAGGAGCATATTCAAAACAAGTTAATGGAGAGAGGCCATATTTACTTACACAAGCAATTCTTCCATTTGTATTAAAGTATTGCAACAGGCAACTCCAACAAGCATAGAGAAACCATCAGATTATTATAATATCATTACAACAACTTATACCTCAGTCATCAGGATTTCACAAATTCAGATACCAAGGCACAAACATTCTACAAAAGAATCACCGCAATAACATTGAAGCACAATATCAAGTAGAGGACCTACTCTTGACAGTTAACAGAGAGCAAGACATACCAGCAGCGCCACTGGGAGAAGCATCTGGACAAAATCGGCCAGCAAGTAGACTGGGATGATAGAGAAGGTGGATGCATCCTCCAATTTCAGTATCAAGGATTGCACTTGCTTCAGCTGTATTTCGCACATAGTCATTTGTCGCCAGCCAAGGCAACCCGGCTCCTGAGCCAAATGCAGGCAGCACATCCCCACCTCTGTAAGCTAAGCGTGCCATCCTATCAGGGCCAATTGGTTCCTTGAAGATATAAACAGGCCCCATCTCAGCAAACAAAGGGCATTGGCGGCGACGTCTTTGTAAACCAGCCATTGTAGGAGGAGGATTTGTTCCAATACAGCAAAAAGAAAGAGGCTTAGAAATTCGAGGGAATTCAAAAGGGCGACTTTCATACAAAGATCCATCAATATACAACCTGAGCTCACTGTCTGCTTTCCCAAGAATCCCCTGCTTGCTTGTATGTTCAAGACCAATGAAATACCAGCATTGCGGCTTAAATGCATGAGTAAAATGCAAAGATGCCTTCTTGCCCTTTCCACTGCCACATTCAACAACTAGAAACTGGGCATGGAAGTATGCCTCTACCCCCTGATTATCAGCTGACAGGAAACTGAACAACCTTGGCATGTGTGCAGTGCCTTCACCAGCCAATGCACTGGCGGCAGCAGCTGCAGACATGGCTGATGATTTGCCAGACTTAGCTGCAGCTGCAGCAGCAATTGCTGCTGCAGCAGTTGCAGCATTTAATGTATCTGCAAAAGATTCAATATATAACCATGTTGCAAAACCGTAACCATTCATAAATGGCCAACGGCTCTCCCCAGGACCGAGCAGGCCAGAGCTTTCTCCATCAAACTCAAATGTACATGCAGGCCCCCTTGACTCCTTCCCACCCATAGCCTTCTCCAATCCAAGCATTAACCTTTTTGACCATTCAGTTTTCAGAGTTCTATTAATGACGTGAAACCATCTATGCAAATCGACCACACTAAGCGAATGCCCAGCCAAGTATTGAATGCAGTAGCATAAAGGAGTTCCATCCCATGTTGCCTCAATTGAATTATCTTCCCGGAGAAAAATCCTCTCGGCAGATATCAATAGAACACCCAACAAACCAGCCATGGAGCACATTTCTCTGTTTCTAGTACATGCCCGTAATATAGCAAGTAGTCCTCTAACCATCCTTGTCCTGGGAGACATAAACTTATCATTATCTCCCACCCAAGGAAGCCAAGGAATAAGGTCACCTGCCACAATGGCTGCCCGCGAGTTTAACATCACACTAGGGGGATTGTTGTCTTCATCCTCTTCAAAACTCTCTACACCACCCATCGTGGCAATTAGAGAATCAACTACCAAGAAGGCAATACTATCCATTTCATCTCCAGATCCAAAATTCTCATCACCACTAACAATATTCTTCAGCTTTTCTAAGCTCTCGGGCTTCCCCATGATTGCAGAATCCACCAAATGCAACAACTCTGGAGATACATTTGGCATGACAGCTCTTAATTTATTCTTTTGTGGGGAATCAACAGCAGAGTATCCAACATCCCCATGAAAAGCTGAATCAAAACTGGTTGCAGAGGACGACTTCTTAATGGCATTGACCATCTGCCTCTCAGGCCCAGGACTTGATGCAGAGTAGCCATGGTGTATTTCAGCAGCAGCTGGAGAGTCAAACTCTGCTGAGTATGAGACAGATGTGTGCCTAGCATTGTCTGAAGTTGATGACCTGTTTGAATCTACTAAACTGTCATGGTCTTGGCCAAAAGACTTCTCTTGATCTTTCAAAGAAACCTGCTCAAAATGGTCTTCGTCTGTGATTGCAGCTATACAGTCAATTCCTTCGTCAATGAGGTTGTTATTTTCTACTTGTGATGCACCACAATTCTTTGTATCGTGAGCTTGATGAGATGGTGTGATTTCCTCTATCTGTCCAATATCACCCGAATCTTTGGAAGGTAGTTCATTTAGCTCATTATTTTCTTCTTCTTCTTCCATAGTGTTGTCCATGGACTGAGTCAACTTTCACTCCATCTGCGGATCCCGTAACTAAGAATAAGACACAAAAAGAAAAAAAAAATTTGAGTGAAGGGCAGAGGAACTAACAAAGCAATGAATCATCATGTTGTACCTCTATGACCGTGCAATGGTATCACATACTAACTCTCTTTTTCAACAGACAGAGAAACCAAAACAAATTTTAACTGCGGACACAAGTAATCTTCATAGTAGAATGACATCAAATGTTCACGACAATATAGTTAAATATATATTTGCTATATGACTTCCCATTAGCAACACAGTCCAAACATGCATAGAATAACACTTTCTCGAGATACAGACACTAAAAGTGCTATAAGTTTTATCCGACGCTCACTATGGCACCATAATGTTGCAAGCAATCATTTAAGTGTCAACTAACTTATAAAATCAAATCACTTAAGTCACATCGGTGATTTTTTTGCCGCAAAATCCTATTTAACATTGATTGCCAGCCCACATAGCATTTTCAAGTAGGACAATTTCTGGCAAGAAAATCGTCGATTTAACTTAAGCGATCAATTCTCAAAAGTTGCAACACTTACATTATTGCTTCAATAAGTGTGCATCTTACTAAAGTCATTGCACCAAAGTGAGCTGTATGAAAGTTATAGCACTATAAGTGTTCTTTTCCATACTTTATGTTCCAGCAAGTACTTTGATAGAAATATAACATATGATTTCCATCCTCATTATGCTCCCCATAAACATATGCAAATAGATTCTTTCTCTCAAAACAAACCACCACCCCCCCCCCAAAAAAAAACAAACAAAATATGTTTGTCTAGATCAGTCCACATTCCACATAAACAAAAGCAGACAAAAGAATACGTAGTTTTGAAAGATTTTCTCAACTTTTACAACTTCCTAGGTTTAAGTTCATTAGACCATAAAGAAGCTCCAAGAAATAATGCCACAGATAACATAAGCCAATAGTTTAATGTACCCAATCCAATTCATCAAATTGTGTAGAAAGAGAAATCACTGTTCGTAATCTAAAGGCTTAAAGGAAGAATGCATACTCTAACACTCACCTTTGCATGTAAACTTGGATTTACCAAAGACTAAAGCATGGACACAGAATCATCCTGCTCCAATTATGTATATATTTAACCAATGCTAACTGATTTAAAAGTTTAAGTTGCTAAAGGAAGGCGAAAGAGTAGTTTATAGTTATGTGCTCTGACGATAGGGTATAGGAGAATCAAAGCAAATTGAGTCCTTAAACCTAGCTTATCTAGCATGAAGTCTTGAAATCAAAATCAATGGAATATTAGTCTGCCTCTTAGCAAAAATGTGTTCTTACGATAACTAGAACAGCAGCAGCAGCTACATCAACTAAGCCATATCCCACTATGTTGAGTCGACTATAACAATCCTTATGATATTATGATCCATTCTATATCAGCTCTTACCCAAGGCATAGGGTGAAAGTGGAACAACAAAACAATGGAATAGAAAGGGTAATGGTGACTTCAATTTCTATTTTAGGTTGTGACATAGAAAGGATGTGTACGAGAGAAGGAAAAGAAGAAAGCAAGTGTACACTTTTCAAAACTTTCATTTAGGGAATGAAATGTGCATTCTCTATTGAAGGAATCTTATCTAACAAACCATACCAAATGTAAAGAAATGGTACAGGGAAAGGAACAGTTCTTCTTTCATCCTTATTCCCACATTCCAAACAGGACCTGAGCATTCATTTCTTTCATATTGTCTTGTTAGGAGGCGAAATTGGCAGAACCACTAAATAAAATAGACCTGAAAATCCCTTTGCTATGGGTGTTGCTCCCAAAACTACAGTAAAACCAAGAAAATGATGATTTCATGAACCCTCTCCCTGTAAGCAATTTTTGGAAGTAAATTACTGTGTGTCTCCTAGATTAATTCGACTTGAGAATTGAAGACACGGCAGACTATATAGCTCCTTCGCAATCTCGAATCAAAGTTCCCACTGCCATAAAAACAGCTCCCAAAACAAAATTCCAAACTTCAGAGTTTACTCTCCTCGCCACCATTAATCAAACAGGAGAACTTAGTCGAACAAGACTGCCCGAATGCAACAGTCTCTGACGCCATTACAGCAACAGACAGAACAAAGAAGCGGCCAACTCCAACGAGGAGCTTAAAATTTTCTCTTTTGACAGATCCAATTACACGCAGGGCTTCATTTCTCACTGGAAAGGCCGACAGACCATGAAACGCAGCTGACCGACAAAAACGTGACGACACCGAAAGCACGCGCAAATCGAAATCAACCAATTGCAGAACACGCAAGACGCCTACTTCAAACAATCACAAAACAACCGATTCGAGCTCCACAGATCCCGCGGATCAAGCAACACACGCGAAAAGAAGATCGGGCAAACGCGATCGACGCAACTCGAGACGGAAAAACGAAAAATGCCAAGCAAATTTACCGGTGAACCAAGAGACTGGGCGCGGCGCTGATCCGATTCAAAGGTCTCTCGTGGACGAGATCGCGATCGGCGAATCGTATTCGGGGGGAAAATGCTGCGGAGATGGAGGTGGGGGAGAGATCGAAGAGTCGGAGCGAATTACGAGAGCAATGCGTCGTAAGCGCGAGGGGGAGGAGGGAAGATGGAATGGAAATTTTTAGCAGGTAAGCCAAGTAATAATCCCGAAAGCCCAGTCAAAAACCACAGGAGGAAGATGAACCTGAGGTCAAGGTTTATGGTGATTAACGCCCGTTTCCATGGGGCTTTTGGTAAAAGCAACATTTGCTTATTCTTCTTTTTATTACTTTTTTCGCTTTTCGTTTTCTCTTTCTAGTTGCATTTTTTCATTCATTTTCATTCTTCGACATAAGTAATCCTTAAACTTTATTTCGATGTCGAATATGATATGTGAATTTTTAATGTGGGCATTTGAACGTTGGCACATATTCAACTTAATTCTCGAACTATATAAGAATGCTCGATGTTATCTTTTCATCAATACAAATTTTTTAATAATCTTAAATATTTTGTTATAATTTAGAGATTGAATTGAACATATATCAATAATTTAAAAAAAATAAATAAACAAATTAACAGTTCAAGAACCATATTACATACTGAACTAAAATTCATATATCATATCGAATAAATCAAGATTTTATGTTCCATTTATGTTATATTATTTTCTTTTAATTATTGAGATTTCATATGATATTGTGATGGTGAAAATTAAAAATAGTAATTAATAATTTATCTTTGCTTGGCTTACACGTGAAGAGAGTATGAATGAGGAGTTAACAACGAAGCACTAGCTTCTTCGTGTCTCCCGTCATTTCATTTTGATCTAGCTTGAGTGATACTCACTTTTTTCACCTTTTTGCTGCCCCTTGATAAACTCATTTTTTGGATTTTGAAATTTCAAAGCTATTTTTAACTGAATAGCATGCTATATAAAAAGACTATAAATAAATAGATCCCTTTTATTAGTATCACGTGCCGTTTAGTTTTCATGAGAAAGTCAATATTTTGGTTCTCACTAATCAGAATTTTTCAATCAACGTGCGCATCATACGAAATAAAGTTTATCATAAATAGCAAGGAAACTTGTTACTTACTCTCTTGATTCACATCATAACAACATCACAGTGCTAACGTTTTCCAAAACATTGCCAAATCTTCTTTGTCTTTTTATTGGGACAATGAAATTCCATGAATTTTGAATTAATGTGCAACGTGATTAATGAATTTTCAAATTGTTCAATATAATTTCCGAACTTTTAAATTATCTAATGTGGTATTTGAACTTTAACTATGATTCATGAAATTTCAACTTGTTCTATATAATTCATTAACTTTTGATATATGTCTAAACCAACAATTAAATTATATAAAAATGTTTAATATGGCACACTGAATATTTTTATATATTTTAACGATTAGTTTGAAGATGTACAACAATTTCACAAACCACATTAAATAAATTAAAAATTCACAGATCACGTTATGCATCAAGTTGAAGTTTAAAATCACATAGAACAAATTAAAAGTTTGGGGATAACATTATATATTTTGCTAAAATTTATGAATTATTTGTATCATTTTATCCTTTCATTAAAGTAATACGGCATATGTTATGATTCACTCGACAAGTCATCATAATTGGTGGTGCTCATCGCATTTATTACTCTTAACGAGTTACGCAATTCATGCATTGTGAAGACATACATCGTTAAAACATAATTCTACCTGTGTCAAGCACACATTTATATTGTTATATGTTGATTGAGGTTGTTCTCAATTTTTTAGTGAGTAAGATATAGGGTAAAAAACATTTGCGAAGCTGGACATACGAAGGTGGTATGAGAGTTTAAGTAACATTTAATGTAATAGAATATTAGAAAAGAAGGGTATAAAAACTTTAATATACTCGTAAACTGAGTATTATATTTTTCATTAATTTGCGGGGGAAATTGTTGTGAATAAAGGCGGCAAAGAAAGAAACCCGGGTTCAATTGCGGCCTCTTTCTTATGGGCCTGATCCATTCGGATCGAATGGGTATACTCATGGGCTTTATAGATGCCTAATCTAGACTTCATGGGCTCTTGACGAACTCTTTTTCAAATAAATCCAAATAGGCCCAATCGAGAGCTTGGATAGGTCTAATGAGTCTGGGCCGAAAATAAATGATCGCGTCATCTCGTCCTCCTCACCACAATCGCTGCTCCATTTTTCCAACGCTATAATTTAATAAAATCGAAAATGAGAATATGATAAAATTAAGAATTAAAAGCTGGTTATATAGGCTTTGATTAGATTGTTGGATTTTAGTATTAAATTTCAGGGTGCGTTTGTTTCGTGAAAAAATGTTGTCTGAAAAAATATTTTCCCAAATAACTTAAAATTAGGAAAATGATATCCGCTTTGAAACAATCGAAAAATATTTTTACAAAATACATCTGAGTATTGTTATTTAGACCCGAAACTCTATACTTTGGCATAAAACTCCCAACATCAGTTCTCGGATTTCGATGTTTAGGAAAAGGTCTCCAGTGGCCATACCTTAGCTTCCCCACACTCTAGCCTGAGTCGATTAAGGCCTACTTGTGTTCGATGCCCCAGTAGCCAAACCTAGGCCCACAAAAGCCATGTTCAGGCCCATGATGCTCAAGCTTGAGTCTACAAAAATCGTGCACTAATGATTGGCTCTTGGGCACAAATCTTTTATTATTGAAATATACTCTCTTTAAACATATTTTTTTGTATAAAAAAACGAAAATTTCAATAATTTTTATATTGGGAATTTTTTTTATATTTTAAAGATTTGAATGCCTAATTCTTTTTTTCTTTTTGATTCTTGCTTGGTTGGTCGATCACGGCGAGGTTTAGTGACCGGCCACATACAAGCCTGAGCCTCATTTGAGGCTAGCAAGGCTTGAGCTTGTTAGACCATGAATATTGTTCTATCTAATAAAGTTGAGCTACCTAAGGCTAGGAGATATCCCTCTAGAATTTGGTGGCGACAGCTCATCTATGGCCATGATCCTTAACAATTAGGTGTAAATCATGGTGGCCACGGATGAGCAATGGCTCTGAACTCAAAATGCAAAACTACAATTAAAACAATAGAAGGAATTGCAAAGCTAGCCACAAAGACAACAGAGGTGGTGGTCAACCTGGAGATGGTGCCAAGAAGCACAATGAGGCTCGAGCTTAGCCATGGTTGTGATGGAGGAGAAGAGAGAGAAAATAGGGCAATGGCACTAAGTAGGTTTTCAATTTTTATTTAAAATTCGTCTAGACTTGTGGGTGGATCGACTTAGAAAAATGAGCGCTACGTTAGTTACGATGAAGTGGCATTCTCAAAGTGAATATTTTCTCGCTAGAAGAACCATCAGACTTATAGAGGGGTGACATTGAAAGCGATTTAAAAGTATGGGGCTAAATTGAAAATAAATGAAACAGCAGGGACGGTCGCTAGAATTACCCGCAAAATACAGGATCGATAATTAATTTAATCTCTTTTGCCCCCAAAAAGAAGTTCTTGTGCTTCTTCTTCCCCAAGCGCCCGCCGACGGCGGAGCGGCAAATTTTACTCAACAAGCAGAGAGAGAGAGAGAGAGAGAGATGGTGGCCAAAGGGAGGCGGCGGAGAGAGAAGAACTACAAGGCGGCTCACGGCGGAAGCACCGCCCTCCCTCCTCCACCCGATCCCTCCCAGGTGGACGCTTTGCCTTCCAAGCTTCGCAAGCTCATCTCCTTCGCTTCCTCTCGACCTCGACCTCCACCTCCCCAAGGTCCATCCCTCTCTCTCGCTCTCTCTCTCTCTAGCCGACTCTGTCGCATGTTTGCTGATTCTGTTGAAACATATCGTTTTCCGCATTCCCTCTGCGCTTTTCAGGTGCCGCGAATGATTCGAAAGACGATAAGACCCGCAAAAAGAGCGAGTTGGGAGACGATAAAGTAAGTTGCTGATGTTGCTTACATTTATCCCAGTTCCATAACTTCGTATGATTGGTCTTGGGGAATGTTTGCGGTACTCCCCAGCTCCCAAGTATTTTGTCGTTGATTCCGCAATTTTCTTTTGTAATTGATGCCTGGAAAGCGGGCTTGGCTTCGTTATTTCTGAAATCGCAAGAATAAATCGTGGGAAACATTGAAGTGTTGATGTTGTGCCGTTTGGTTGAATTCAGCTTCCTTTTCTTCCTAGACAGCTGTCTTTAGTGGCTGTTTTGATTCCATCGCCAAGCATTCATTAACTCAGTATGTACGATTGTTTTTCCTTGAGATTTTCATTTCAGACTTTTGTTTTATCGAAGTCCAGCGTTCGTTGTTCCTTGCAACTCAATGGATTTAAAAAATGCTTATATCGTTGTTTTCATGGAGTTACAGAAACAGAAGCTTCTGCTTGTTATGACCTGCTTGATTAAAAACGGTTTGGAAATGTCATTATGTATGTGTGATACAATTCTAGTTGCACTCGTGATTGGGATAGTTTCTTCCGTATTTGAATGGAAAGCTCTCGTGATTAGCGGTTGTATGCTTACCTCCAGCCAGATTATAACTGGAACTGATCTCGAAAACGATTATCCAGGGAACGGAGAATGATGATTTATCTTTTGTCTTGACTCATCCGTTCTCCTGCCTGTTCTGATCATTGTTTTTCTTTCTTCTGTTCCTACGCTAGATGTTCCAGGAAGTTCATCAGGTTCTGACTTTTAAATTTTGTTTTGCAGAAACACTCTTGGAAGGGTGAGCTTGACTCAAAAGCTGCTGCAAGTGAAGTTCGACATGGTGATGCGCGGTTAAGTACACCTTGGAACGACAATGAGGAAATCAGTCAGAAGAATGCAGGTAAAAAGAGAAAGAGGAAAGGAAAGAAAGGGCAACCCGAAGATCTTCGATTCCTAGCTGCGGAGGAATCAAGTACCAGTTCTAGAAGGAAGGAACGCAAGAAAATGTATTCCCTGATAAGTTTTCTCGACAAACGTGTAGCTTTTCATTTTTATATTAGTGATGGCACCTATATTTAAGTTTCTACATTTTGTCATTGCCTTTCTTAAGCTAGTCATGGTAAGAGGATATACTCGAGATTATTTCCACTAGAAGAGGTTTCTCCGTTTGTGGGGATCTTGTGATTGAATAAAGATGAACATGATGAAATGTGGCTCATAACAGCAGGTCAATCTGCTACTTCTGGGATGAATATGAGGGAGATCCACTTTTGTACTGTCTGATGCAATATTGTCAAAGGGAAATAATTAATCTTTTTGTTGGGTTGAAGGAACAATGAAGTGAGTTCTAGAATGACATGAGATTCAGTGAAGCAGTGTATTGGCATTGGAGCTAGTTATTGTATAACACGACATTTGCAGAAGGAGATCATTTGCCAGGCATTGGTATGGGGTAAATTCTCATACAGTTCAGAGATGAAGGAAACTTAGTGATGGACTCAAATGTGAGGAATGAAGCTTTTCAAGTAAAGAGTAGTTGCATAGAAGACGGATATGTAAGAATCCAGTACTGTCACTTTGACACAGATTTCTAAATTAGGAAAAAAATAATTATTTGGAACTACAAACTAATAAGAGTCTCTTAATGTCATTTATGTGAGATCCCTAGTCTTGCCCAAATTAGCTGTCTCTTTCCAGTGACTTCTGCAAAATCCTCATGCATGTGCAATCTACACCTGTTAAATCTGGCTGTGCATCTAGTGAGTATTTTGGGTGAAATGTAATGTGAGTGTCCGTGAGCTAGTTGATAGTCAATTTGGACTCATATCTGATTTGCTTCTTTGCTAGGAGTCATGGTAGTTTCGAGATGCTTTTGTTTGCATATATCTTATTTAGACTGTCTTTCTGAGTATAATCTTATATTTGTTTGTTTTTTCTTTGGGTAAATATTTGATATTTGTTTTTTAGGTATAGAGAATCAAGAAAAAAGAAACACAAGAAGGCCAATGATGAGGATGACATGGACTTTCCTGGACATGAGAAGGTTAAATTTGGGGACATTGTTGAAGCTCCACCCAAATTGGCTGCGATCCCTAAAGTAGTGCTCTGTGTTTTGTGGTCAATTGATTAATGCTGCAAATTTTGAAAATGGTTATATCATTCCTGCTTACCAATTTTAACTTTTTTTCATGTTGATTTGGGTGAAGGCATTGAAGAACCGGCAAAATGCATCCCAACAGCGACTTCGTTTACAGGCCATCGAGGCGTACAGAAATCGCAGAGGGTGGACATCCCGGCCTGGCAACCAACTTCCTTCGACAATAGGCTCTTCATTATCATCATGACCTTCCTTTGGGACAATATTTTGGCCCTATGTTTTGGGGCAATTTACGCGTTTGTTTCCTTTGTGATTATTATATTGTTAGTTTTGATATCTAATTGTTGTCATGGGATGTCTCATTTCTTTTATTATAGGAAGAACCATTCTTCTTTCCCTTGTTTTTCAGACATTTAACCAAGTGCTTTAGTTATACATAACAGGAAAATGTTTTCTCAGCATATAGGCTTGAGAATAGGTCTAGATTAGCCGAAGCCGATTAGCTAAAGCTTATAATATCAAGAAGTGCTGCATGGCTGATTATTAGATGAGACATGTTAGCTTGTTAGCATCTCAGAGGCTTTATAGGGATAAGATTTTATAAGCATTATCACAAAGCCTGTTGAAATCATAACTTACAAATTATAAACGGAATTCAAGCAAAACACCTAACATTCCAATGTTTACATGCAATATAATAAAATCTTGTAGTGCACATCAGTATAAACCACTAGCATCCAACATTAGAAATCCATACGTTGCAATGGACCATTGTCAATGATAATCCAGTTATGTAGCCAATCTGGGAGCAGCATGAAGATGTAAGCCATTGTCGATGTGAAGGGTGAACATGACCTTGTAGGTTACAGGTCTAGTTTCATCAGCTAATCTGAAACGGAAGAAGCGAAGGAGAGCTATTGATACTATTTTCATCTGGCGATATGCAAAATCCTTCCCAAGGCAGATCCTAGGACCGGCCTGTAAATAGGAAAGTAAGAGCATTACTAAAGATGCTTGGAATATGTACACTCTTCGAATATTCAATTCACGAAAACTTGGGATAGAGAGACAAACATTAAATGCGACGAATTTGAAGGGTGATTCGTTTTGGAAAATTCCATCCTTCAACCATCTTTCTGGTCTGAAATCTTCAGCATCTTCTCCCCAGATGTTATGCATTCTTCCCATTGCGTAAGCCAAGTAATATACGCCGTCCCCCTTTTTCACGTGGAAGCCATCTGGGAGAACATCATCTGTTTCAGCACATCTTCCATCCTGTTGTGCGGAACTAGGAAATATCAAATTTAGCACGTTTTGGCACATAAAGCTGAATATTTTTAAGTGCGTGTTCTCTTTGTACTGTGCTTGATTTGTAGTTGCCCATCTGAGGATTTATAGCATCTGCATCGTTACTGATCATGGTTTTTTCAGAAGAATATTGACCCTTTTGTGTGGCATTTTACATTTGAATACGACTAAAGGACTGGTTGCATGATCATGCTGTCAGAAGGGTAGCGCTAGTATTTGTTCATGAATTTAGAGATGAATGAATATCTAGTGTTTAATCTATGATGGAAATATTTGAGCTGTATAGTCACTTAATGCAAATGAAAGTATTCCCGGACATGCACTTATTACTTTGTCATAAATGCACTTCAGTAATGCAATTGTAGCTTCTAAAAGTGAAGAATTATGATGTCTTAGATTTTTGTTGTGCAAGGTCAATGGCGGTTTACTCAGACCCACTGTGATTAGCTCTTCAAGCTCCAACGTTCTGCTTATGTACTGATTTGAGTTCATAATTAATATCTCAAGCTCAGTTTGAACTTTATATTTTTCTGTGACTGTTAAGAGGTTGAAATTTAACTCTTGCAAGTGAATAGAAGATTACCACCGGAACTGCGGGATAGAGCCTCAAAGTCTCTGTGAGTGTGGCATGAAGATAGTGCATTCGGTCAAGCACTGGATCAGTTATACTTTCCACGAAACAATCAGGGGCAGCTTCGCTTGCTTGATCGCCCATCACTCCCTTTATTTCATCGACAATCTTTTGCTGCACGAGGGGGTGTTTGCAGAGCATGTAGAGGAACCATGATAAGGTAATTGCACTAGTATCTTTTCCAGCAATCATGAAATTCAGAATTACATCCCTTAAGTACTTCTCATTGATATTCTCAGGATCTTTCTCGCTCTCGAGCAAAAATCTTGATAGAATGTCCTCCTTGTCATTCTTGTAGGAAGAAAACAGGGAAAAGGAATAATCAGTCAAAGGAATTGCCTAAGAATAAACCTGGAAAATATAATATTACAATTGTGTTAAGGACAACAAGCTTTAGATGGCGCCACAAGTTTTTCTAGCCAATTCCTCTGAGAACTAAATGTGCTTGAGCTTCTACAGAATTCTTTCTAGCTATTGTAACTAAGGTCTTCCCAACATCACATTCTATAGTGCCTCTTCCGAATTTGCATTGTGTCGACAGAAGAAGGGCCTGATTATAAAATATCAAATAGCTAGCTAAATGTGCACCAAGTACTCACACTGCTAATAAAAAAGAAACAAGAAAGTACTCACGCGTTCTCGCTGTGCTGGGAGTTGATTCCTCTTGGTTCTGATAAGTTGATGCACGAAATTGTCGATGAGTGAAATGTTATTCCTAAGATGAGCTTCTGAACCGATGTTCAGAAATCTTTTGAGCTTCCAAGAGGGATCAATGTATCGCCAGTAGATTTGTGCATTCGCCTCATCAAAAGCTTCCATGAAGACTCTTCCCTCCTTGCTTGATCCTTCCAGGCAATTCAATTCCACACCAAATCCAACTTTGAAGATGGAATCCAAAGTGCTTCTCATCAATATATCCTTCAGACACGATGTAAGACAATACGATGAGCAAGCTAAGGTACAATGATCTGTTTGTTACCTTCTCTTCTATTTCAGAGACGATTATCAGGAAATGTTCCTACTTCTAATACTATGGTTGTCCTCTCTCTCCCTTCTCGCTACTGTGTTCGAGTGACCTCAACAGTTTTCATCAATCCTGGGTTTCTTTTCAAGACTGGCTATCTCTAATTCTTTAGTTTGCATACATATCCAATCATTTTTCAGACATAGATATGGTATCTAGCTATCAAGCCCGAATGACCGACTTTAGCATGTTTTGATTTTCTATTGCGGATATGCGGGCTTTATGTTCGATTCCATTCGACTTATCTTTCTTTAACAATGGTTTCGGTCCTTGAAACTACTCACTTGCATATCGAATCCCTCAGAAGCAGCCGATAATCCCTCCACAACCTTGACCAGCTTCGCAGCATTCTTCCTGAACACGGAACAGCTAAAATCTCTGAGCACCCTCGTCGCAAACTCAAAGCTCGCGACCTTCCTCTGCTTCTTCCACTTGTCTCCATCCACTGCGAAAATCCCCTCCCCGAACAAGTCCTTGACTATGTCTATGTTATACTCTCCCTTGGTGTAATCCTCGAACTTGGTCTTCAATATGTGCTCGACGTTCCTTGGATCAACCGTGTAAATCTCACTCTGGTCCGGCGCGAGGAGCCGGAACGTTGGAGATCTCCTCACAACTCCAGTGCCATGGTCGTGGAGCCGGTTGAAGTAGAAGAGTTGACCGAAGACAGTCCCGTGAGCGGGCGGATACTTAGAGCTCCAGAGGGACTTGCCAGTGAAGGTTTTCAGGAGGAGGAGGGCCAAGGCGATGAAGAGAGCGACCGGAACGAGCGCCGCGTAGTAGAGCATCGCAGACACGATGTTAATGTCCATTCTGCTTGTGAAGAAGTCGGCAGGTAATGAGGATGGAGATGAAGGAGATGGTATCCTTGCCTGTATATATGTCTCAAGACCCTTGACTTTGCCCATTCGTTTACGTAGCAATTATAGGTATTGATAATGTGGAATCAATAGTAAATTAATGTTTGTGATGAAGACATATTGCTTAGGTGGGAAGCAAGGGTCGTGCATAGAGAGAGACGACGTGCAAGTTCTGGTTTGATGCGCGTGCTGTGGATGATGCGGAGGACTCAGCAGGCTTGTCACTCTTTTGGCTTCTGGTGCTTGATGGATGAGGATCACGAGAGAATATATCTTGATCATGATGAAAGGTCGTTGAGCTTTCTTTCATCGTAAGGAAAGAATAGGAATACAAACCATGAAATTTTTGGTTGGCTAAAGATAGCGAGCCAAATCAAAGCACATTTAAGGTCAAATAGGATACCTTCGCTTAAAATTAGAAAAATGTCATTCCCAATTTTCAATAAAGGAAGTAATTTTTCCAAGCATAGTGGATAAGCCATTATTTGAAATGAGATTCAAACCCCTTAAAATGTCTTCAGCCACTCTTTTTTCAGCATAACCACCAAGCAAATGAAAATTATCCATTATCCTAAAAATGATTTTTGTGGAAAACCAAGCACATCCTAAGTAGGAACCCCCCAATAAGAAAGAGTTAATTTATAGGAATTTCTCGAGTCACATGTTAAGCTACTAAACTAAATCAATTGAACCTCATAATATGATCGTTTCCTTTTCTGAACTCCCTCCAATCACGCCCATCATACAAGATCGTGTATCGACTTCTAGGGCTTCGCTTCTAACCGGGTGAAATTGAATCGCTCCAAAGTCGGTATTTTTCCAATGAACAATAAAAATAACATTTTCTACGATTCTGTTTGCTTGAGAGATTCAAGATCAACATTATCTCATTCAGTGGTACTTGTATCTATTTCTAATATTAGTTAGATATGTCGAGATAGTGATAAAAATTGCACATTCAAATTGTAAGCAATGGAGACGAAAGTCAACGGGGACGTCCATTTCATTAATGGATGGTTTAGAGGAAAGAATCAGCGAAAATGGACCAAGAGTTGGTGGTTCCTATGCGTCACATGGATATAATAAAACAAGCTTTGTTGCCGTCCTTTTGCTTCCCCATGCCCAAAAAGGGCCACCAGAACTGACCGTGGGGTAGCATCGAAAGCAATTAGAAAGTATGGGGTAAATCTAAAATAAATGAAACAGTAGGGACCATCGCCAGAATTACACGCAAAATGCAGGACCAACAATCAATTTTCTTCTTCAGCGCGCGCGCGAGAGAGAGATAGTGGGAAAATAGGAGAAAATATTGGGTAGGACTGGCTTAACCATGTTTTGCTGGTCAATTGACTAAATGGTGCAGATTTCGAAATTAGTCGTGTCATTTCCACTTAACCATTTAATTATTTTCATTTTGATTTGGGGGAAGTCATTGAAGAACCTGCAAAATGCATCCCAACCGCGACTTCATTTGCTGGCCATTGAGGGAGAAAAATTTTCTGATCAGTTTTAAATTTTATGATAGCTTTTTCCGCGACTTCATAATAAAAATTTTCTTATTATGGCAATATTTTTTAGAGATCTAGTTTTAAATTTCATGATAGTTTAGACATTTAACCAAGTGCTTTACTATACATAACAGTAAAACTTGTTCTCAGTATGTATTCTTATGGATAGGTCCGGTTCAGCTAAAGCCAATTAGCTGTTATTGGATTGTTATGTCACTGATATTATAATGAATTGCTGGATGGCTGATTATTGGATGAGCTTGAAAACCATTAGAGTTCTAGGGACATATCAGCTTGTTGGCCCCTCTCAGAGGCTTTATGGAAATAAGATTTCATTGGCATTAACAAAGCCTGACAAACTTATAACTTATTACATGCTGAATTTTAGCAAAACGCCTTAATATGCTTTACATGGAACGGTAAGATCATGCAGCGCACGTGCTTACCTATCAGTAGCATACAACATTAAAGATCCACATGTCGCGATGGACCATGCTCAAACGTAGTCCAACTCTTATGTAACCAATCTTGGAACAGCTTGAAGATGTAAGCCATTGTCGATGTGAAGGGTGAACATGACCTTGTAGGTTACACGTCGAGTTTCATCAGCTAACTTGAAACGGAAGAAGCGAAGGAGAGCTATTGAAACAATTTTCATCTGGCGGTAAGCGAAATCCTTCCCAAGGCAGATCCTAGGACCAGCCTGCAAATAGGAAATAGAAGTGTCATTGAAGATGCTTGGAATATGTACACACTCATTGATTATTCAATTCAGTAGGACTTAAGATAAAGAAACAAACATGGAATGCTACAAATTTGAAAGGTGATTCTTTTTGGAAAATTCCATCCTTTAACCATCTTTCAGGTTTGAAATCTTCAGCATCTTCTCCCCATATATTATGCATTCTTCCCATTGAGTAAGCCGAGTAATTAATGTTGTCCCCCTTTTTCACGTGGAAACCATCTGGGAGAACATCATCTGTCTCAGCACATCTTCCATCCTGTTGTGCAGAAGTGTGAAAGATCAAAGTTAGCATGTATCTCTTTGGCTTGTGCTTGATTTGTAATTGCCAATCTGATGCGTTTCTAGCATCTGCTGTGTTGCTGATCATGTTTTGTTCAGAATAATATTAACTCTCTTGCATGGCATTTGACATTTGAATTCAATTTAAGGACTCGTTGCATGATCACAATGCAGTAAGGTTGAATTTAGAGATGAATGAGAAGCTAGCATTTGATCTGTGATGGAAAAATGTGACCTGCATGGTTGTATAATGGAAATGAAAGGGTTCCTGGGCATGCGCTTAAGTATAAATTTTAGTCTCTCATAATTACACTTGGATGATGCATTGTAGCTTCTAAAGTCAGGAAAATTGTGATGTCTTGTGGAGCAAGGCCAAGGGCGATTTAATCAGATCCATTGTGATTGACTCTCTCCAAGCTCCAACAATCCACTGACGAATTCATTTGAGTTCAAAATATCTCAAGTTCAGTTTGAACCTTTGTTTTATTTTCCTGTGATCAGTTAGGGGTTTGAACTTCAATGCTTACAAGTGAACAGAAGATTACCAGCGGGACTGCAGGATACAGCCTCAAAGTCTCTGTGAGTGTGGCATGAAGGTAGTGCATTTGGTCAAGCACCGGATCAGTTATTCTTTCCACGAATCCATCTGGGTTAGCTTCACTTTCTTGATCTTCAATCACTTCCTTTATTTCGTCAACAATCTTTTGCTGCAACAAGGGGTTTTTACAGAGCATGTAGAGGAACCATGATAAGGTATTTGCACTTGTATCTTTTCCGGCAATCATGAAATTCAGAATAATATCCCTCAAGTACTTCTCATTTATATTCTTGGGTTCTTTCTCGCACTCGAGCAAAAATCTTGAGAGAATGTCCTCCTTGTCATTCTTGTAGGAAAAAAAAATGGGAAAATGAAACATCAGCCAGGGGAATAACCGAAGAAAAAACCTGGAAATAGTACGACTTGTGATGAAAATGTGCCACAAGTTTTTCTATTCAGAGTTACTCCTCTGAAATTAGTTCTTGAACTTCTGAAAAATTTTCCATTGCTACTGTCATCAAAATGTCCTGCAACATAACATGCCATAATGCCTCTTCCAAATTTGAGTACTGGCTTGACAAAAGAAGAGCGTGATCATCAAAAATTGAACAGCTAAACGCACACTAAGTACTCACGCATTCCCTAATACAATTTGAAGGAGTACTCACACGTTCTTGCTGTGCTGCGAGTTGATTCCTCTTGGTCATGATAAGTTGATGCACGAAATTGTTGATGAGTTTAATGTTATTCCTAAGACAAGCTTCTGAACCGATGTTGAGAAGTCTCTTGAGTTCCCAAGAGGGATCGACATATCGCCAGTAGGTTAGTGCATTTGCCTCATCAAAAGCTTTCATGAAGACTCTTCCCTCTTCGCTTGATCCTTCTAAGCAATTCAATTCCACACCGAATCCAACTTTGAAGATGGAATCCAAAGTGCACCTCATCAATATATCCTATAGACAGGATTTAAGACAATAATGAGCAAACTAATATACGATGTCCTGTTACCTTCTTTTCTACCGTAAAGACCATTATCAGGAAATGTTCTTTGTTCCGCTGCTGCGGTTACCATCTCTCTCTCTCTCTCTCTCTCTCTCTCTCTCAGGACTGATGACTACCACGTGATGTTCGCTATCATCGTCGAAACACCACGATGGTTTTCGTCTATTCAAGGTTTCCCTTCAAGACTAGCTATCTCTAATACTCTTTAATTGCATGCATATCCAATCATTTTCCATCAAAGTTACATATCTATCGAATCCGGATGACCAACTTCAGTATATGTCGATATTCTGTTGGAAATATGCAGTCATTATGTTCGATTCCACTCACCTTATCTTTGTTTCACAGAAGTTTTGATCCTCGTGGAGTTCTCATAATTCAAAAATTGAAACTACTCACTTGCATATCGAATCCCTCTGAAGCAGCTGATAACTCCATCACCACCTTGACCAGCTTCGCAGCATTCTTCCTGAACACGGAACAGCTAAAATCTCTGAGTACCCTCGTCGCAAACTCGAAGCTCGCCACCTTCCTCTGCTTCTTCCACTTCTCTCCATCCACCACAAAAATCCCCTCCCCGAACAAGTCCTTCATTATCTCTATGTTATACTTTCCCTTCGTGTACTTATCGAAGCTGGTTTTCAATATGTGCTCGACGTTCCTCGGATCAACCGTGTAGATCTCACTCTGGTCCGGCGCCAGGAGCCGGAACGTCGGAGATCTCCTCACAACTCCAGTCAGGTAGTCGTAGAGCCGGTTGAAGTAGAGGAATTGAACAAAGACCGTCCCGCGAACGGGCGGATACTTGGAGCTTCGGAGGGACTTGCCAGTGAAGGTCTTCAGGAGGACGATGGCAAAGGCGGCGGACAGAGCGACGGGAACCAGAGCTCCGGAGTAGAGTATCATAGACATGATGTTGATGTCCATTTTCTAGTGTGAAGAAGATGGAAAGTAACGAAGATGAAGATCAAGTAAAGGATGTCCTTGCGTTGATTTATGTCTCAATACTCTTTTGACTTTGTCCATTTGTTTCGCTCGGCACTTTAAACTATAATAATGTTGGAATCTATGTGCATACTCTGGTTTATTCTGTTTGTCGCGGGGGAATTCAAGCACTCAGATTGCCGGCCGGTCTTGGTCGTGAAGTTTCAAGCTTCATTTATCATGAACAAAGTACACAAACATAAACCCAGAAACTCTTTTTTTTTTTGTGGAAAATTTACTAGGCATAAAACTATAGGCATTATAATTGCGTTTGGGTATCTTCAAATATGTACTAAGTTACTAAACATGATACGATTATTTTCCTTGTTTTCCCCGCTCCCCGTTAGGCCTGCTGTAATCGGGATCATATAAGAATGTGTTTCAACTTCTAAGATTTTCTCTCTGAGTTAGTGAACTTCAACAACACCAAAGTCAGTATTGTTACAATGATAAATGGTATTATTTGCTTGCTGTATTGTTTGAGACATTCGAGATCAGATGAATGGAAACTACCAAAATTATAATAATGTAATAGTAAATATTGTAGGTATCGAAGGCGCAAGTCGATGGCGATATTTTTTTTTTGTTAATAAATGATTTTAGTGGGGAAAATATACGTTAAAATGGACCAAGGTGTGGTGGTTCCTATATGGCATATGAATATCATAAAACGAACTTTGTCAATTCCCTTTTCTTTCCCCTTCTAAGCGCCCAAAGGGGCCACTGAAACTGACTGAGGGGTGCAATTGGAAGAGATTAGAAACTACGAGGCTAAATCTAATAACAAATGAAACAGTAGGGACCGTCGTTAGAATTACACGTGAATCACGGGACCAATGATCAATTTGCTCTGCAATTCTTCGTCGCCAATCATCCTCTGCAGCAGAGCAGAGACAGAGGAAGAGAGAGAAGAATTACAGGGTGGCTCGCCGTGGGAGCACCGCCCTCCCTCCTCCACCCGATCCCTCCCTGGCCGACGCTTTGCCTTCCAAGCTTCTCGTCTCCTTTCACTTCCTCTCGAGATCAGCGTGTTGCTTTCGATTTTTATATCATTGATGGCACCTCGTCTCCAGTTTTCATGTTTTGTCAATACCCCTCGAAAAGCTGGCGACGATAGCAGGATACGCTCGAGATGGTCGCCGCTGGAAGAGATTTCGCCTTCTGTGGAATCTTGGGAGTGAATAAAGATGAACGGGATGGAACGTGGCTCGAAACAGCCGGGGGTCATTCTGCTTCTCCTGGGGATGGATATGTGGGACAGCCATCGTCGTAATGTCTGAAGCCAATACTGTCATGGGGAAAAATCAATCTTTTTGTGGAGTTGAAGGAACAGTAAAGTGAGTTCAAGAGTGATACGGGGTTCCGTGGAGCAGTGTACCGGCACTGGAATCCGTCACCGTATGACATAACATTTGGAGGAAGAGGTCGTTTTGCATGGCATCCGCCATGCGATAGACTTAAACTGTAATTCTCATACAGGTCAGGGATGATGGTTGGAAACCTCAGTGATAGACTAAAACGAGGGGGCTGGAGCTCTACAGGTATAAGAGTAGTTGCATGGAAAAGGGATATGGAAGAATCTATTACCGTAGCCTTTGGACACAGACTTCTGATTTAAAAATAAGAAAGATTTTTTGGGAACTGAAAGCAGATGGCAGTCTTTTGATGTCATTCACACGAGATCCCCAGTCTTGCCCAAAATTTTCCTGGGAGTTCTGCGAAGTCCACGTGCAGTGACTATATATACCTGTTGAACCCGGCCTATGCAACTGGTGAAAATGTCACATGAGATCTAAATTCAAGTGTGTAAGAGCTAGTAGACTCATATCAGACTTGCTTCTTTTGCTAGGGAATCATGGTAGTTCCATAATGCTTCTTGTCGCATATACAATTCAGACGGTCTTTTTGAGTATGATGTTATATTTGTCTATTCAGGTATACAGAATTAAGAAAAAATGAAGGAAAGAAGGCCAATGATAAGGATGACATGGGATTTCCTGGGCATGAGAAGGTCACATTTAGAGAGGCTATTGAAGCTCTGCCCGAATTTACTGGAATCCTTAAAGAAGAGTTCTATGTTTTGCTGGTCAATTAATTAATGCGATCTTGAAAATAGTTGCTTCATTCCTGCTTGCCCCTGTAATTCTTTTCATTTTTGTCTTGGTTGAAGGCATTGAAGACCCTGTGAAATGCATCCCAACAGAGACTTCATTTGCAGGCTATAATACAGAAATTGTGAAGGATGGGTAGCTAGGCTGGCCAGCCTACTTCCTTCAACAATAGGTTCTTCATTGTCATTTCCATTATCTTGTTTCCGACAATATTATGGCCACATGCTTTGGGGCAATTAATGATGGTATTCTGTATTTTTCCTTTGTGATTATTGTAGTCTTAGTTTTGAGATATCTAGCGTTTGTTGTGGGACATGTCATTTCTTTTATTGCAGAAGGAGAACCATTCTTTCTTTCCGTTATTTTGTGATAGTTTAGACATTTGACCAGGTGCTTTACATGCGATGAAAAGTTGTTCTCGGTGTATAGACTTAGGAATAGGTCTGGGTCAGCAAAAGTCAATCAGCTGATTACCAGATTGGTATGTTAATGATATCATGATGTGCAGGATTGCTGATTGTTAGATGAGCTTGAAAACCATTTCAGTTCTAGGGATCACAGAGGTTCTATGAGAATAAGACAATAGTAGCACTGTTGCAAAGCCTGACGAACTAATCAATTCAAACTATGTATAGAATTCAAGCAAATCACTTCACCATTCCAGCGTTTACATGCAACAGTAAGATCTTGTAATGCACATGCTTACTTATCAGTGAAAACCTCTTGCATCCAACATTAGAAAGCCATATGTTGTGATGGACCATACTCAATGATAGTCCTGCTGTTATGTAGCCAATCTGGGAACAGCACGAAGATGCAAGCCATTGTCAATGTGAAGGGTGAACATGACCTTGTAGGTTACAGGTCTAGTTTCATCAGCTAATCTGAAACGGAAGAAGTGAAGGAGAGCTATTGAGATTATTTTCATCTGTCGATAAGCGAAATCCTTCCCAAGGCAGATTCTAGGACCAGCCTGCAAATATCAAAGTAAGATTGTCATTTGAAGATGCTTGGAATATGAATACACGATTTGAAACATTCAATTCTGGAGGACTTAGGATGGAGAAACGAACATGGAATGCAACAAATTTGAAAGGTGACTCGTTTTGGAAAATTCCATCCTTCAACCATCTTTCAGGTTTGAAATCCTCGGCATCTTCTCCCCATATGTTCTGCATTCTTGCCATCGAGTAAGCTAAGTAATTTACGCCGTCCCCTTTTTTCACATGGAAGCCATCTGGGAGAACATCATTTGTCTCAGCACATCTTCCATCCTGTGGTGCAACGGATGTATGGAAGATCAAAGTTAGCCATGTTTTAATACCAAAGCCGAATCTTGTTAAATGTATGGTCTCTTTGCTTTGTGCCGATTGATAATTGCCAATCTGATGGATTTATAGCCTCCGAATTGCTACTGATCATGTTTTGTTCTGAGGAAAATCAACTCTTTTGCGAGGCATTTTGCATTTGAGCTCGACTGAAGGACTATTTGCATGATCATTATGCAGTCAGGAAGTGTAGCAGTAGTATTTTTTTTCATGAATTTAGAGATGAATGAAGAGCTAGAATATAATCTATGATGGAAAACTGTGATTTGCGTAGTTGTGTAGTGCAACTGAAAGGATTCCTGGACATGCATTTAACTATATCGTCTAGTCTGTCAAAAATACACTCTGATAATGCATTGTCGCTTCTGTAAGTCAGGACAATTATATACTTTAGATTTGTAGTGCAAGGCCAATGGCGATTTACTTGGACTGGCTGTGATTAGCTCTCTCCAAGCTTCAGTTCAGCTTATCTGTTGATTTGAGTTCATAATATCTCAAGCTCAGTTTGCACCCTTTTTTTTTTTCTTGAATTGTGATTAGTTAGAGGTTTGAACTTTAATTCTTACAAGTGAACAGAAGATTACCAAGGGGGCTGCAGGATACAGCCTCAAAGTCTCTGTGAGTGTGGCATGAAGATAGTGCATTTGCTCAAGCACCGGATCAGTTATGCTTTCCACGAAACAGTCAGGGTTGGCTTCGCTTGCTTGATCTCCAATCACTTCCTTTATTTCGTCAACAATCTTTTGCTGCACTAGGGGGTTTTTGCATAGCATGTAGAGGAACCATGATAAGGTACCTGCACTAGTATCTTTCCCGGCGATCATGAAATTCAGAATTATATCCCTCAAGTACTTATCATCCATATTCTCGGGCTCTTTCTTGCTCTCAAGCAAAAATCTCGACAGGATGTCCTCCTTGTCATTCTTGTAGTGAAAAAAAGGCAAAAGGAAAATTAGTCAGATGAATTGCCAAATAGAAAACCCGCAAAATACCATGGCTCTGTGATGAAAACAATCCTTCGATGGTGGCACAAGTTTTTCTAGCCAGAATTCCTCCTCTGAAAACTAAATGTACTTGAGCTTCTACAGAATTTTTCTAAGTTCTTGTCATTCAATCTTCCCCAACATTACAAGCCATACCGCATCTACCGAATTTGAGTTGTGGCTTGACAAAAGAAGAGCTTAAACTTCCAAAATCTGACGTCTGTACTTACACTAAGTACTCTCTAATGAAAAAAAAAAAAAAGAAGAAAAGAACGTACTCACATGTTCTCGCTGCACTGGGAGTTGATTCCTTTTGGTTCTGATAAGTTTGTGCACGAAATTGTCGATGAGCTTAATGTGATTTCCAAGACGAGCTTCTGAACCGATTTTAAGAAGTCTTTTGAGCTTCCAAGAGGGATCTACATATCGCCAGTAGATTAGTGCTTGCGCCTCATCAAAAGCTCTCATGAAAGCTCTTTCCTCTGTGCTTGATCCTTCCAAGCAATTCAATTCTACACCAAATCCAACTTTGAAGATGGAATCCAAAGTGCATCTCATCAATATATCCTACAGACATGACGACGTCAGACAATACGATGAGCAAACTAACGTACATAGTTCTGTTGCCTTCTCTTGTATTCTGAAGATTGTTGTCAGGAAATGTGTTTGCTTCTACCGTTATGTTACCGTCCCTTTCTCTACTCTTTAGATTGCATACATGTCCAATAATTTTTTAGTCAAAGTTCGACACTACATCAAATCTGGAAGACCAACTTTGCAGGTATATTTTGAAAAATTTTTCAAATATGCAGTCTTTATGTTTGATTCCATTGAACTTATCTTTCTTTCGTTGTGGTTTTGATCCTCGTGGAGTTCTTCATATATCAAAACTACTTACTTGCATATCGAATCCCTCAGAAGCAGCAGATAACTCCTCCACGACCTTGACCAGCTTCGCAGAATTCTTTCTGAACACGCTGCAGCTAAAATCTCTGAGCACCCTTGTTGCAAACTCGAAGCTCGCAATTTTCCTCTGCTTCTTCCACTTGTCTCCATCCACTGCGAATATACCCTCCCCAAATAAATCCTTGAGTATATCTATGTTATACTCTCCCTTTGTGTAATTCTCGAACTTTGTCTTCAATATGTACTCGATGTTCCTTGGATCAGCCGTGTAAATCGCACTATGGGCTGGTGCGAGGAGCCGGAACGTTGTACTTCTCCTTGCGACTCCAGTTTGGTGGTCGTAGAGCCTGTTGAAGTATGTGGCTTGCCCGAAGACCGTCCCGTGAACAGGGGGGTACTTAGAGCTTCCGCGGGACTTGCCGGTGAAGGTTTTCAGGAGAAGGAGAGCAAAGGCAACAGAGAGAGCGATTGGAACGAGTACCACAGAGCAGAGCATCACAAACACAATGTTGATGCCCATTTCTTTTGTGAAGAAGATAGAAGAAAATGATTTGAAGAGTGGATGATATCCTTCCGTTGATATATGTTTCAAGACTCTAGATTTTTTTCATTCGTTTTACTTAGCACCTCAGAATATAATAATGCGAAAGAAAGATTTAAAGTGATGATTGTGATTGAGATGTGCTCTGGTCCCAAGCAGAGAATCTGCGCTGGAATTGATGTCCATGTTCTTGTTTTTATCTGTTTGTAGTGGGGGAAGTCAGAACTCGGATGGCTTGCCATTCTTTTGGATTTAAGTGCTCGATGAATGCGATGAGACAAAGCCATCTCCTTCATGATAATGATTGGGAGCTTCATTCATCATTAATATGGAAAATTAACTAGACATAAAAGCTACTTGCATTCTAATTACGTTTTGGAATTGGTTTAAGTAGAAATCGCCTAACTAGATAGAGTTCTACTCAAATTTTTAAGAGTTTCTTGAGTCATTTGTTAGTTAAGCGGGTAATTTAAATAAAGTAAATCTGATAATTGGCGGTTCCAATGTGGCACGTGAATATAATAAAACAAGCTTTGTGATATTAATAGTGAAAAGAAGGAGAAAGATGGCAGGTTTTATAGTTTACAGTTCACAATTAACTGAGCGGTCAAATCTTCTAAAAATATTTCTAGTTAAGAAAGGTTCGTTATGACAGACATTATAGACAGAACCATACAAAGCCCAGTGATATTAATAGGATCAACTTGCTTCTGTGCTCGAGAACAGGCTTCAAATTTTCCTTTTGTGTTGGCCATTCTCATGCTACTGAAGGTCACCCTTATAGAATTACAAATGTCCGGTTCTCCCAAAATGACGGAATGGATACAACTAAATGCTTTCTGGCAAAAATATTAGGTAGGTTATCAGTTTTCTGATCCTACCTACAAAGCATAGATGGATGCCATTGTCAATGTGAATCGTGAGCATGAATTGTTCCGGCTCAGCCAAAGCTAATTAGCTGATTATCAGAGTGGTATGTCAATCATATCATGAAGTTTTGGATGGCTGGTTATTAGATGAGCTTGAAAGCCATCTCAGTTCTACGGACATATCAGCTTGTTAGCCTCTTAGAGGCTTTATGAGTAATAAAATTCTGTTAGTGTTGTCACAAAGCCTGACGAACTTTTAACTTCAAATTATTTACGGAAATTAAGCAAAAAACCTTAATATTCCTAGCTTTACATGCAATAGTAAGATCTTGAAGTTTACATGCTTTCTTACCAGTGAAAACCACTGGCATCCAACAATAGAAATCCATTTGAACCGAACTTAATGATAGTCCAGGCTCTTATATAGACAATCTGGGAGTAGCACAAAGATGCAAACCATTGTCAATTTGAAGAGTGAAAAAAACCTTGTAGGTTACAGGTCTAGTTTCATCAGCTAATCTGAAATGGAAAAAGTGAAGGAGAGCTATTGAAGCTATTTTCATCTGGTGATAAGCGAAATCCTTCCCAGGCAGATCCTGGGACCTGCCTGCAAATATGAAAGTAGTGTCACAGAAGACGCTTGGAAAATGCACTCATGATTTGGATATTTAATTCAGGACAACTTAGGATGGAGAAACGAACATGGAATGCAGCAAATTTAAAAGGTGTTTCTTTCTGGAAAATTCCACCCTTCAACCATTTTTCAGGTTTGAATCCTCAGCATCTTCTCCCCAGATTTTGTGGATTCTTGCCATGTAAGCCAAGTAATTAATGTCATCCCACTTCTTCACGCGGAAGGCATCTGGGAGAACATCATCTGTCTCAGCACATCTTCCATCCTGTTGTGCAGAAGTGCAAAAGATGAACGTTAGTCTCCATTGAAACAAAAGCCAAAGCTTGTCAAATGCATGTTCCCTTCAGCTTGTGCTTGATTTGTACTTGCCAATCTGATGGATTTCTAGTATGCGCATTGTTACTGATCATCTTGATTTCAGAAGAATATTGACTCTTTTGCGTTGCATTTTACATTTGAATACACTTAACGGCTAGTTGCATGATGATAATGCAGTCAGAAGAGTAGCACTAGTATTTATTCGGGAATTTAGAGATGGATGAAAAGCTAGCAGTTTTTATTGATGGAAAAATGTGACCTGTATAGTAGTTTAAAGCAAATGTAAGGATCCCTGGACATGCACTAAACTAAACTTTGTAGGCTGTCATAAAGACACTTAGATGATGCATCTAGCCTCTGAAAGTCAGGATAATTGTGACATCTTAGATTGTTGTTCTGCAAGGCCAATGGCAATTTACTCATATCCACTGTGAGTAGCTCTCTCCAACATTGCTGCTTATGTATTGCTCCAACATTTCTCCTTATGTATCGATTTGAGTGCATAATATCTCAAGCTTATTATGAACTTTTTTGTTTTCTTTTTCGCTGTTCAGTTAGAGGTTTGAACATTAATTCTAACAAGTGAACTGAAGATTGCCAGCGGGACTGCATAATACAGCGTCAAAGTCTCTTGAGTGTGGCATGAAGATAGTGCATTCCGCCTAGCACTGGATCAGTTAATCTTTTGACAAAACAGTCAGGGTTAGCTTCACTTGCTTGATCTCCAATCACTTCTTTATTTCGTTGACAACCTTTTGCTGCACTAGGGGGTGTTTGCAAAGCATATAGAGGAACCACGATGAGGTAAGATACTACTCTCCGGCAGTCATAAAATTCAGAATTATATCCCTCAAGTACTTATCATTCACAAAAAAAATTCCCTGCTTACGCACGGGCAACAAAACCAGCAATATGTGTACGTATGGCGTGAAGCTAAGGGCATGGACTTGACATTTCAGTTGAAAGTTTGCTAATCCTCCCATGTTTCGGTCTGTCATGAAGAATGCAGCTCAGAGTTTCATTTAACGAACGCATTAAATTCTAATGATTTTGCGATAGATGCACTTCGTCGTTTTTCTTTTTCATTTATTTTTCGATCCTAGCAACTGGGCATAGATTTAGGCCATTGTCAATGAAGCCTGATCATGACCCTCTGTAGAAAGTCATCACCATATCTTTCTTTTACTATGAATTTCCATTTCAAGCAATAGACAACGATATACCCTACTAACGCACGGGCAACACGACCAGCAATATCGGCATGGCGTGAAGCCAGGGACATGGACTCGACATTTTTCAGTTGAAAGGTTGCTAATACCCCCTTGTTTCGGCCAGTCAGGAAGAATACGGCTCGGAGTTTCATTTCAGTAGTGAGACACGTTGAATTCTAACATTTGCTATTGATACAATTCATCGTCTTTCTTTTTTTCGCCAACTTCTTCTCAGAAAGCTTACGATGTACTTAATCATTGCAGAGATGGCTCTTGTGCTTCAGTTTAGGAGCGCAGCGGGTCATTATACTTGTGTTGTGCTCTGGTTGTTACTCACTCATTTCCTCGCATGTTGAACGAGGATAATTGGAAGAGGGTCAAGATGCATCCATCACAAAGAAAATCTAAGTGTCCGAGATCCATATCAAACTGCACCAAAGCGATATCCCAACAATTTTTTGTGTTAAATCAAAAGCCGACGACCCTCAACATGGAAGGTGGTTCATGAAATGTCTATCAGATACCCAGAAATTTAGTATAAATTACAACTCAGAACAGCACATCCATGTCAGAGAGGATTTTTAATTTCATAGTCTGATTGCAGACGCATATATGCATCTAGATTGCAAATAAATGAATAAAAAGATTTTTCGATGTATGTATCTATACTGCTAGTACTCAGATGACAGATGCCCCTACAGCAACCTTTTGAGGCATCTGGTTGCTTCCAAGCTTTCGTGAGACAAACGACGGAGCATTCTCTGCTGGGAACGGAGAAATGATAACTTTTCCTCGAGCCCTTCCGGTCTCTAAGTATCGAAAAGCTTCAACGACATCTGTAAATGCATAAGGTCCAGTAGGATCAATTATGGCCTTGAGCTTTCCATTCTCTAAATAAGGCCTAAGCATCTCCAGGCTTTCTCCAGAAACCGTCAAGCTTGAATAAACTGCCCTTGGATGTGATGGAGGCCAAGTTATGTCAATGATTGGGGCTTCATCCTTAGCCACGACAAATGAGTTCTTGCAGTCCCCTGAAGAAGTCAAGAGATAGCGATGAAATAACATCTAAACGCAACTTAGCATCATTTTAGTTTCTAATCTTCCGGTGGTCAAAGCAATCTCTAGAACCCACACAACCGCTTTCTCAACCATTCTAAAAACTACATGAGATATATATTTGGCCCACTGTCAATGGACACATGAGTTGATTGCACAAACATGAGACACGAGGAGTTTAAGATGCTCAAACTTTTTAAGTCTCCTACAACCGATGGTGCTCGTGCAAAAGAATTGCTCCACCACCGTGAACATAATAAAATTTCAGAAGACATGAAAGATTTAAAAGCCAGGCAATGTCATATAGTTTGAAGAAACTGCCTGAGTAGTATGAAGTACTAAGGTAGAACTAGCAAATGAGAATTGGTTGTTTAAGGAACTCACCAATGGTATCAAAAAGAAAGTCAAATTTCTCCTCGATTTCTTCATACTTGGTATTTGTGTAGTCAATAACTTTGTCGGCTCCCAGTTTCTTGACAAACTCCACCTTTGGCAAGCTACATGTTGCCACAACATAGGAAGCATTGTAAAAGTGCTTGGCCAGCTGCACAGCTAAAGTCCCAACGCCACCTGCACCTCCAACGATAAAGACTGTCTGTCCCCTTTTGAAATCTGCCATTACAAACCCTTCAATTGCAGTCTGAACAGCTAATGGCAAACTTGCTGCTTCCTCAAATGACAGGTTCTGGGGCTTCAATGCCACCAGCATCTCCTCCACTGCAATAAATTCTGCCAGTGTCCCAAGCTGCTTCAGCTTTCCAGGAGCATTAAAATCCTGAATATTCCCATAAACTGCATCGCCTATACCAAATTTGGTAACACCAGTGCCTTTCGCCACCACCACACCTGCCATGTCACAGCCTGGAACCACCTATCCCATATCAAGCAATGAATCTAGATTCATTACACCGCTTGTTGTAAGGTAATGATCCGCTTAGGACTTTTATTGGTTATGGATATTCTCACTTGTTTTACTAGTAAAAATCAGCCTAAAGGCATACTCGTTCTGCCTGGTTTACAATAAGTTAATAACTCACATGGAAGTGTCCACGGTTCTCCAAACAACATGCTGTTTTCATTCCACAAGCAAATTTGTCATTCAAAATTAGTCGCAGTCAATCTACATCACATAGAACTAGCCAGCTTAACAGGATTGCCGCCAAGAATTTACTAGAGCAAAGTGGGGGATAGGAAAACATAGCACATCAGTAAGTATGAGAGAGCCACATATATATTTTTTCTCTTTGCTTTGCTCCCTTTCTCTCTCACAAAACATTTTCAAACATTTTACTCACCGGAAAGTCTGAAGGAAAGATGGGACGCTGGCGTCTTTTAAAATCGATAGGATTTAAAGCAGCAGCTCGAACTTGGACAATTATTTGATTATGGCTGGGAGTAGGAAAAGAGAAGTCCCCCAGCTTGAGAACTTCCTTACTTCCGTACTCTTCATAAAACCAAGCTTTCTGCATATTTGCTCCCCTAAAAAATACAACTACATCTCCTTGCTATATATAGAGGAATCTATCCGACTCAGGTGCAAGTTTGTCTGAAAAATTTTGTGATCTAACACGAGATGGAGTAGGTGGTCATATTTATGGTGTGGAATGTGGACAGTGGATAGTGGAAAGATAAGATGATGAAGGCAGCCTCAATGAGAAATCACTAACAGCATGACAATGTCATCTTGTCATAGATACTTCCAACAATTGGGCCAAAATCTATATTTTATTCTTAATTCAAAGAGATGCTACTAGTTGGGCCATGAATTTATTGCCATAGATAGCTACGTCGAGAGAGCTCTTTACGTAAATATCTTGATGATTGACCACAAACTCCAACCATAAAAAAGTAATAATGGCGGAACACTTGATTGCATGGTTCAAACTTGTAATTAGAAAGACATGGACTTCATAATATATATTGTCAAATGAGGAAGTTCCTACTGGAGTCTAATCAATTACAGACGGTATGAGCTGCCTCTATACTACCTTTGTTTTAACAGGGAGATGTAAGCTCTCCTTATCATATGAATCCATAGACTAAACGTAATCCACAGACTAAAACCAAGCCTTTTCATGAAATTGAAAGTTGAATAACATGCCCAGCAACTACTATATCACAGTAACCCAATTCAGCCATCATATATACGTAGAACCTGGTTTGGCTCATGTCAGATGGTTCTAATCAGTGACCACTGCTGATCACCACTTGCCATCGTTATTAAATCACCTCATGCGCAGAGGAATAATCCAAGAGTTAATGGAGAATTCATCAGGCAATTCTAGCTCTGTTGTTGATATCGCTCTCTTCAATTTTGGCCTTCATTCAAATGCAACAAGAATGGCTTAAGATAATCATTCACAAGAATGGCATAACTTGACCCAGGGTGGCAAAATGAGAGCTATCTTCACTCTCGGAAACATTAATGTCAGAAAACTTTGAAGGAGAAAATTGTAGCAGCATGTGTGCCTTTATATTGCACGCTTTTAAAGCAGGGAACCAGTAGCTCAAGCACTTCTGATAATTTCTTTGGAGGAATAACCAGGATTAGCCTTTTTTGCCCCTAGTTCAAGCCCCGGATTATCTCAATTAAAGAGGCACCCTCCATTTCTTCTTTTCTTCTGAAGTAGATGGTGATTGGTAGGGTAGCACAATTCCATGGACCAAATCATCAGGGAGAATATCCTGAAATATCTTTCACTTCCACTGATAATTTGATCTCCACACATCTGCTATCTTGGCTTGAAGTTTTGCTTGATCAACGGGGCTAAAAAGCACAGTTCAAGAGTAAATTACTCATGATCCAACGATCTAACTAAAATCTCACAATGTTGCCATTCCCTACTCCCCATACGCCACTCACTCACCTCGTTCTGGCTGTTCACTATTCCCTTTCAAGCATAAGAAGCTCCCTGAGTAGTTTTAAGTAGTCTAGAAGTTCAGGGACTCCTAAAGAAATTTGTTCACCTAAACAAATTGGGTTCACCTCTTACCATCAGTTAACGCATGACATGGTGCCATTATTAACAATGAGGGAAATGGCTTGGTGGATAAGGAGAAGAAAAGCTAGTCAGTGGCCTTGCAACTCACACGCATGCACCTTTTTAATGGAGGCACAAGGGAAATTAAAAGACAGTCTTTTTCAGACATTACATGCAATAACCTATCACTCTCCATATTTAAGGTCATGTAATAACACTGAAGGAGAAGGCTGGTATTCGAGATAATATTCAGCACAAGTAATGCCGTCCATGATTGCCACCCGTTGTATCATCCATCTTTCATGGAGAGACGCCGCGACATGATGTGCACCAGCCAGTCCTTCCAGCACCAAAACAAAATATAATGTTGTTTTCAGTGAAGCAGTGAATGCATCCGATACACAACGAACCTGGACAAGTTAAACACTAGAACAGGAGCATTTTCCCGGGTCCCGATTAGACCAGATAAGGCGGGCCATACATGCAGATGTATCAAGCAATCAAATCACAGGTTCGTACCTCAGTCCTCAAGCGGAAAAGATAACAAGTCCGCGTGAGGCTGTATGAACTTACGTACGTAGAAAAGAGTTCTTGAGAAATATTTATCTGGACCATCCACGCAATACTCCTGTCCAACAAAAGTAGAGATAATCGTAACCTGTAAAACTCCACCTTTTCATCTAATGACAGATAAGCTTCCGTTTCAAATTGATTCAACCTTTTCACGACGATTCACATCACCGCTTCTTCGGCATAAATCTAGAACCACATGAGCTCAACCAATCAGTTATCTCCAAGCACGAGCCATGAGGGGCCACGTCACTATCAAAGCCGTATTTCCTTCATTACAACATCCCATCCACGACGAAATACAGAGCTTGCCCATCACTCTCCTTCATGAATTCTTTGTTTGGTGACCACTTCAACTTCCAAGGAAAAAGACCCACGGCCGAAGATCAGATTTTTCATGCAAGACACACCTCGTGCCGTCTGAAACGATGAAAGGCGCAAAGAACCAACCACTTAAATGCAAGAAAACGATATGAGGTTTCTCTTAGGCATTACGTCGAACAGGATCACGCCGGGAAGGTCTGTCGCCAGACGAAACACAGGCCCGTCTTGTAGAGAGCAAAAGTTCGTGCGGTAAAACGAATTGGTGACTCCTTTTATAGGGGCAGGTAACTCCTAGAAAACACATATTGTGTAAGTCATTGGATCGATTGGTAACTTCAAAACAATGAAGTTAACTTGCTAGTGACTCCAATAGGAGTGAATGAAGCAAAATTACTTGGTAATTCCTTTTTTAAGATATAAAATTAACTTTCTAAATGACTCAAAAGAACATATAAATCTAAAATTAATTGATGACTTAATTAAATAAAAGTCAATAAATTGCTGAAATTAAAGTGTATTATTTCGTATTAAGAGTCCATAACTTACTCGACAAGTTGTAAACTTAATTTGACGGTTAGATGTTTGTAAATTATTCGTAAAAGTTTGTTAACTTCGAAAAATCAAATTAGAGTTACTAAATGACTAAAAAAGAATAGGTAAAGTTATAATTAGTTGGTCACTATCAAATTGGATTAAGTTGAAAATATCAACCATATTAAGATCAATTATCTCGTATGAGGGAGTCGATAAGAACTAAACAGGTCAATTACTATAGTAAATAAAATTTCAATAATTCATTAAATGGTTAATAACTTAAAAACAATCAAATTAACGATATTAGACGACCCAAATAATGGTGGATATAGCTAACATCAGTTGGTATTTAAATCATATAAAGGTTGGTGAGAGTCAGTTCAAATATGTAAGAGTTGACGACTTTCTAAGGTTAGTGACTTTGGCAAATAGATGTTAACATCGCCAGGGCACTAAAAGATGAGTCGGTAATGTTCCCATCAATGTCTCTGAGAGAGTTCATCAAAGGATCAAGCTGAAATAAAGTCGAACTCATAGCATTTTCAATTACACCAACAATTTGTCATTCGCCGGCCCGCTGATATAAATCAGATGAATAAATTTAGAAAAGTGGTGATTAAAATAGATTAGAAAAGATGATGTAAGAACAAATCAACGCCACCTACTAGGCTACTAATCATCATCTAGAATAGATTTCCGAAGGTTTCCGCCCGCAAGTAAATTGAAGAATGGATCTTCGACATTGCCGCTTTTCGCATAAGTTTGGTTTGAATTGAGATCCGCATTACTCAATGACAAAGGTTTCCTTATGGAAACAAAGGCCACCGTTTTGGTTGCAGATTTCATGTTCAAAGGGCCTGAACTCGGAGACGGACCGTCAGGAAACCCACCATCTACAGAGAACTTGTTCTCAGGCGTTTGTGCAGTTGTCACATTATGTTCCTCCTTCCTCGAGACATCATCCTGCCTCCCATGGCCACAAGACACGGAGGCATTGGGAGGAGATCCAGTCCCATCCTCTTTAACTTGAAGCAGAGCTTGCTCCACGGCTTTATCCATCTCTGCCTTCTGAGGGACGGAGACGCATTCCTCTGCGATAGAGACAAAGGATATGAGGACATAGAGAAACAGAAGCTGAGAACAACAGTAGGGCAAGATGACAGAACTTTTTCGCAGAGCGAAAGTTGAGTAAATTAAGTTCGCGAATGACAGATTGCAGGTCAAATCAACCCTCCACCCCCCCCCCCCCCCCCCCCCGGCAAAGAAAAAAACAAAAAAAAAGATTAAAAAGAAATAAAACAAACAAAAGCACAATATCTATTTTGGCAAACTAAGTCCAAAGCATAGGTCTTTCCTATAATTGCAGATTGCCATGCAATAAGCTGGAGAAGCTAAAGCATAGAGGATGGAACTCCATTTGCTGGCAGAAAAGGGAGAGAAGCAAGAAGTGACTATAAGCACATCTAATGACAACGATCATCGATTATATGAAAAAACAACAAAATATCTTCACCTTCGAGAAAACAGTCAATGCTTCTGTATTGTATTTCCGGTGCCCCTACTAAAGCATTTTCTCCGTCACCAACTGTATTGCTATCCTCACTCTTGTATTTGCTTTCAAGCAATATGAATTTATCAGTTTGCCATACGCACTCTAGAATTATATAATCTTGATGTGTTGGATAATACTCCCTAAAAACCTGTATCAATAAAATGGAAAGTGATCATAAGTGAAGTAAGCATTGAGACTAATTTAATCTTCATAAAGAAGCTCCTGACTGACCTCAATTCCTTCATGCGTTAATTTTACAGACTGCTTTTTCTGTGAAATAGAAGAAACAATGTTGAATACTGAAACAACATCCAGTAATATCTGCAAGTTAGAAAAGTGACAACCAATTCAATGAGACAATCCAATGAAGCACCTAAACTTTGTATGAAAACATATGAAGAATGACCGACAGCTGAAAGAAGCAAACTCTGAATAGATCTTTTGTTTATTGCCTTTGGCAAATACAAACTCTTCTTAAAAGTCTAACTTCATTTATGGGTATAATGGTAAGTATATAATTCTGTAAACTGCACGATATATGATAAATCAATGTTAGGTGACAAAACTTGAAAAGGCCTCCCCGCCCAGCTCCCAAAAAAAAAAACTAAAAAAATAAGTAAAAGAAAAGGAGAAAAAACCTAATTCCCCACGCCCGCATTTTTCTTGATAGGTAAAAGGAGATTTTTTCCTAATCGGTAAGGACTAAGAAAGGATATAACACATGACACGGAGTCTGTTCCCATCCAAACTATTTTAGTTACCACTCCTACAAAGGCTCATATTTTGGAACAAGGAATAGCTATCAATGTCATCGCCACATCAGCACATATTTAACCAGGATACATAAATTACTATTATGTTCTCAAAGACCAAAAGCAGAAACTGGACTGAATTGCTTCAACGGTAGAATAAGGAAGAGATACATACTTGTTGAACCAGTACTCTAAGACGCGCTAGCAATGACAAGATTGTCATGGAAAATCCCATGAAAAATGATTGAGCAAGTAAGATCGATATCTGGCTATTTAAAAGTCAAGATAATTGAGAAGCATAAGCAAGGACATAAATAATTGCATGTCCATCTAGATTGATTCAAAGTGATTAGGCAGCTACTACAAACTTAAGTGAAGAAGTTGGACATGAAATCCATAAATTTAACATGCTTTTCGCCTTTCCAAATTTAAGATGCAAATGTGTTTGTTATATGTTGGCAAAAGAGAAGGAGGATACCATGCTGCCTTCAACATTGGTTCAACCATCTGCACAGAAACATAGCACATTGACAAATGTCCAATTTTATACAAAGCAATTGGGAACAAGAAACTTTGATCATTTGAGGTTCAAGGAGAGTCCAATATCCATCTTAACTTCATTTTTCTCCTGAAATCAGTGTTCGGTAACTGCAACTATCTCAACCAATTGCAAACAGTGGAGCATCTTTTTTAGTCGAGGCAGAACCAAAAAAGAGAATAATCAGTTAATACCTGCGCCAGTAGTCGTGTGACGCCATGAAGTTGTTCAATGAAATTAGGCTTCCCAACATCACACTTCCTCCACTTTAGGCTACAGCACAGAATTAGGGAGACATTAGTAGTATCAGATAAAACTATTCTATCATGGCTTAATTAAAAAATAATGCATTTAACAAGCTGCCTAAAAATGCTAATAGATTTTTTTTTTTGGTAACCGAGGTGTCCAGGCCAACTTGCGCGCGCACCTTGACTATAAACTAACAGAGCAACCCACTGCCATGGCCCTCCACTTAAATCACAGGCGCTTCTCTGGGGAATTGAACTCAAGACCTCAATAAAATCCAAATTCGCCCTAACCAGCTTAGCTACCCAAGAACTAAAATTGCTAATAGTTCATATGCAAGAAACATGGAAACATGATGACCATTTGCCAGATAACACAGAATCTCTTCTGGTGATCCCTGATCACCTCTAAAGGCACATACTAAGAGCTAATGGTAGATTAATGTTAATTGCCAAAAATTCCATGTGCATTACAAGAAAGCCTAATGTACCTTTCTAAAAGATGAACTTTCTGTTTGGGCTTCTTTCCAGTTATCACTAGAAAGCAAGAACTCAGCAAGTCCTCCAGCTTAGCTGACTGCAAAAGCCTCAAATCCCTTCTTACCTGACAATACAACCATCCTCAATTCTAACAAACACGGAATAGTTAATCTTTTAGTTAGTAACAAGATAAGACTTTTGAGAACATTGGTTTAAGCGTTTTAGGCTGTATAAACAAAAGACTGCTGGCGTTCTTACCAAAAAAAAAAAAAAAAAAACAAAAGACCACCAGTGAGCACTTAAGATCCATGAATTATTCATCGGCTATTCATCTTAACTTTACACTTTCTCATTTATTTATTCCAAAATTAGACATTTTTCAGATTCTATTGCCTTTCTTGACTAATTAAAACTGACTCCTAAAACAGAACATGACACTAGTCAAATTGGGGGCGAGGAAAGAACCTTTAAAAGATACTGGAAATAGGAGCAACGCCTATGCTGGTTCTTGTTTTTGTACACCATCCTTTCAAGAATGGCACATTCCGCATGGAGCTGGACCAAGGAAGACTTCAATCTCTCCTCAAGCATTTCAACCTCCGAACCCATCATGTACCGTGGATGATCCTTAATTCAGTATGCTGTCATGGAGAAGTGAGCAAGCTTGGTAAGATAAGCCGACACGGGCACCTGCTAACTTAGTGTCACAATCGCTGAAACACCAAACGCTGCAGTTCGCTCGGGAATTCAAGCAAACACAGAATCTGCACGCAACATGATTGAACGGTCACACTCACGGCCCAGAAAGAAAAAGAACAACCCAGCTCGAGAATCTCAAACAGACACGTCTTCAGTTGAAGTCACGCAAAACCACGTCGACCCTGATAAGCTACATATATACTGCTTAATCGATCGATTCAAGCCAAAATTATCAGTCCAGTTAATAAGGACCTACTAAGGATCTGCAGAGAGTCGCCGGAGATGGGTAGCGACGCCCAAGACGATCGGTGTGATTGACGAGGAAGAGAACTCACGCAGTAGTCCGGATATTGGACGGGTCGACCGAGATCGGAGGTAACAGCCCTCGGAACGATGGGTTCTGCTGTTCTTCTTTTATACTTACCTGTTGCGGGCTCCCAAGGCGATTACCGACTCGCGGCGACCGAACAGACATTTACCCGACCCGTGTTCTATTCGGGTCGGGTTTTGGTGCAAGGCGGGCCTTCCCTTATGCAGGTGGGTGCGTTTGCTGAACAAACGTCGTATGGACCAGATCATTGGGCGGGGCCACGCTAAGTGGTAAAAAAAAAGTACTCTGTCCGGGCCGGGAAGGCCCAAATATTCAGGGCCCACTTCGGTACCGAGGCCCGCCTAGCAAATGGACGAGGTGAGCCAGGCCTACCCAGCCCGCCCGAAGTATTCGCCCCTCTCGGCCCAAATCTTGGAAGAAGATGGAGAGAGAGTCGAGGGACGGAGGGAGGCGTTGAATGTTGGAAAACAGAGGGCTCCCCACTTTTTAAACATCTTGGGCGGGCCGGGCCTTAATCCGGCTGTTTTAGCCCCGTGTGCAGGTCGCCATCCCAAACGGACGGCAAAGGCCCAGGCATAAAAGGGAAGAGGGCCTGTGCCGGCCCTGGGTACGCGGGTCACGGAGTCATCTGGGCCTTGGGCCCCATATGGCTTCGCCCCGGTCCGAGGGTAGCAGCAGAATTCTCCCTCTCTCTTTTCTCCTTTTTTATTTTTCCTCGGTTCCCCATGCTCTCCTCCTTTCCTCTTCGTTCTCCCTCTCCCTTTTCTTCTCCCGTTCCTCCCCGATCCGTCCTCTGCTCCTTCCTCCTATTTCTGACTCCGAGCGTGCAGAAACCCTTACTTGGTGTTTCCCCCTCGCTGACCTTGCGTGTGCAGGTCTGCCGGTGCTTCCCCCGCTTCCCTCGAATAACGGGCCACAGGCCGGGGAAAATCTTCTTCCCTGCAAGTGCAACGTTGACTGGGCAAGAAAATGAACAGGGAAAGGGCCGGGGAGATGGGCTGAGGCGCGATGGGCTGAGGTGCGGTGGGCTGGGAGAAGGAGAAAACAGCCCAAAGTCTGGCTAGAACAAGGAGAAGAAAGGGGCGAGAAATGGGCTGCGAGGGCAGCCCACGAGCGTGGTCCGCGTCAGTCCGGACGCGGGCCGGATCCGACCCAGTTCCCCCCAACCAATTTTTTAATTTTAATTTTAATTAATTTTTAGAAAATACACTAAAAGGATTTTTTTTTAATACAAACTTCTCATAGATTAAGCCAAAGGTAAATTGCAGGATCGGCAAAAATTAGGTGTCAACAAATAGGTTTGGTGAAGCATGGCCAATTCAAATTAATTATGTGAAAATGGGTCAATTTGGTCCACATATATATGTATCCAATCTGCCTAAACTGAACTCGCCACATTCATTTGCCTCCTCTAAGCATAGACAATGATGGATTTGTCGCGACCTACCCGAACCCGGGAGGAGGGATCTAGGGATAGGTTTAGAGGTATTTACTCTTGATTCCTCAATCTCGAGTTTGGATTCTCCCAAATCCATACCTCGCGTGACATTTAGGCGTGTTCACTTTAGAAGCTCTTTAATAACCTAAAACATTTCTAGGAGTCGCCACTAGCCTATTAGGGTCGTCTAGAAACCGAGTGAAAGCATGGGAGATATGCTTCACTTTTAACGCAACCAGAGAATCTTAGGGTTCGGGGACTTGTTTACGCTAATATTTCTATTAACGCCCTTTCGGTATCTAAGGTTGATTATCTTGTTAGCTTAAATGTTCCTGTAGTCTTATATTCAACTAAAGACTAGTCCACTAATTGAACATATTAGATTCAAATCCTAACCATGCTAAAAGAAAATCAACAATCAATGGAATGAAATGCGTAATCAAGTGTAATCGAAATAAGTGTACAATCAACAATCCTAATATTGTCTCTAAAAGAAAAATCAATCGAAACACCCCCTAAGGTAAAGCCCTAAAAGCTTATTCAATTGATTTTTTGGATTTTTTGAATTTTTTGAATTTTTTATTAATTTTCTATTTTCCTAATTTTTATTAATTTCTGAATTTTTCATTTTTTATTGATTTTCTATTTTTTTGACTTTTTATTAATTTTCTATTAATTTTCTAATTTTTATTGGTTTTCTGATTTTTTTAATTTTTAAATTGTTTTTAATTTTTATTGCTTTCTGTTATTTTTAAATCAAAAAAATTTTCGGATCGGGTCAATGGAGTCCCGACCCGATTCGATGACCCGGACTCTAATGGTCCGGGTTAGGGATAGAGATGAGTCGGATCAGACTCTGACTGGGCTCCGAGATTGGACCGAGTATGGGGATGGTTTGGCTCCGAAATGGACTGGGCTTCAAATAGGCTGGGCTTCGGAAACAACTTGGGTTCAAAGTACAGAAGGCTTAGAAGTAATATGGGCTTTGGAATTTGGACTAAAAATGAATTGGATTTGGCAATGGGCTGGTTTTAAAAATTCGGCCTTGCTCTGCACGCTGACCCAAAGGAGACAGGTCTTCATCTTCTTCTCCACACACGCCTGGAAAATGGAGGCAGCAACTTCGCCGAGCGCTCCACCGAAGAGAAACGACGGCCGCCGTTGTTTTTTTACTTCTATTCAACTCTAACGTCGCTAGTGAGACTCTCATAAACGACTAAAATTCTACAACTAGGCCAAAATATCAAAGGAGAATACTCGGTTTTCATTTAAGCATTTCATCGAACATGTAAAACTCAATATCGAGCAGCAAGCTTCTATGTCAAAATCAACTCAGATCTAAACCTACAGTTCGCTATAGATGATCAATCAAGACTTACATGAAACTATAACATCATAGAAAACTCAAACGAAACAACATCTTACGTCTAGCTCATGGAAGCTCTCGGCCATGACCTCTAAGAATCCTATTAGACGGGCGCGAAAGCTTACCGGTGAGCGAAAATCGCAAGTGAGCTTCTACCCGCGACGGTTGAGCTTCCTGATCAATCCCCCGATGCCGATTTTTTTCGTTTCTTCTTCTAACAGAATCCCTCCCTTTTCGTTTTTCTTCTACCTCCTTCGTTCTGCCCCCCTTAGCTTTTGTTCTGCCGAGAGTTGGACGAGAGTCCCAGAGCTCCTTCCTTCAAAGCTAGCCAGATGAGCTCCCGAGAAAGAGAGAACTCCAGAGGATTTTTCCGAGAGAGCGAGAGCGAGTGAGCCTCTCTTTTCCCCTCTAACCGAAAAGATTCCCCTTCGCTCAATGCATTTGTTTTTTTCTCCCCTTTCTGTTTTCTTCTCCCCGAGAGCTCCTCCCCTTGCGCGAGCTCAAAACAAATGGGGAAAAGGCCGGGCCTCCCTTCTTTGGGCCAACCCAACCAGTTGAAGATAGAGGACAAAGGGGCCAGGCTTTACTTACTTGGGCTCAAGAAAATCATGAGGTTTGGGACTTGTGGTCCATGGGCTTTTTATTATATTTTTATTTATTTTAGAAAAACTTCTAATCAACACTAATTTCTTAAAAAATTGACTAGTAAATGGTTTATTGGGCTGGTAAAAATTAGGTGTCAACAGGATTCACTCCTTGTTTTGGGACCATCATATTGATTTTGGACTTGAAAAAATGTTGAGCCACTAGGAGAACAAGGTAGTGAACTAATTCAATAATCTAAAACTCCATTTATTTCACACAAAAATGAATCAATTAAAAAAATATTTTTTTAAAAATGATTAATTGTATCACTTAGAGACGATAAGCCAATGAAAAATATTTTCATTGTCAACTGCAACTTATGCATAAACATTTTCTTGTGAAAATGGTTATAAATGGTCATTTGTAGGATTTTTTTTTCAAATTATGTTTTTCTTATAAAACAAGCAGAGCCTAAGCAACATATCTTAAGTCGCATGATTAAATAAGTGGTTTTTTAGGGGTCATGTGTATGCATGGATTGATCGTGCAACATCCACGCTATCAAGTTATCAAATATATATAAAAAAAATTCTTTGAAAAGGCTCAATTAGGTTCTGGCACGTGTTTCAATCTATCTATATAATTAATGGAGGGCTTCCTTAATTCATAATTATTTAAATTATGCATGTGAATTTTTTTTCTTCGTTCGAAGAAAATAGCTTTCGCTACATCATAGGTCCAGAATCAGAAGATAACAAAGCCCAAAGAGGTGGAGGGAGCTTTGGGCAGCCAAGTATTGGGGATTTGGATTGCTTGTACATACTCATGTGATCAATCAAATGGCAGCGGCAGCGGGGAGGGCGACGGAAGACTTAGGTTGAGAGACTGGGTGTGGCCTAGGATTTGTTGGGGGTGATGTCTAGTTCAATTATTTCTCCAAGAATTAGGTGAAAGCTTGCATTTCCAGAAATAGAGAAGGACAAGTGATAGATGAGAGAGAAACTCAAGGTATGTTTGTGGTCTTATTTAAGAGAATAAAACTGATAAGATGGACACATGATTATACAGGTACATTGCAAATTTGATTTGCGTGCTCATCGTGATGTTTAAGGTTTCTTCAATTGTCCGTAAATCATAGGTACAAAATAATGTAAGGAGTGCAACTTTTAATAATTTACAATGTTGGCATCTACGCCATGAACTAAGGTAAGTAAGACTTTTGATATTTTACCAAGCAACTTGCGTCATAGGTATCTAAAATGGGCAATTGGATAAAAAAAAATTTCATAGCACATCTAAAGTAACGATGGAAAGTAGTAGATTTATGGGGATTTATTCCATCTGATTAAGAAGGATTGGTCACGAAGCATGATAAATGCGATTGGTTAAATTGAAAAGTTAATGATCGAATTGACATCTGTAGAATATGTAGAGGAGGAGAAAATATTCAGTGGTTGCTAAGCACCACTTTAGTGCATTTTTTTACTTATACCCAATAATAAGTTGACATGTGTCAGCTGAGGTGGAATAAAAAAATAAAAAAATATTTTTTTCTTCTTCTTCCTTATTCTTGCAGAGCTGGTTTCCATGGCCGTCGACGCTTCTCCATCACAGGGCACCATTTCTTTAGTCATCACTTACAGTCGACCAAGCTCTTTATCGTCGCTCACGGCAACTTGTTACTTATCCAAATCTGGCCTCGACAATGTCCGCAAGCTTTACTCGTCCATGGCCTCCGATCGAACTTTCAGATCTGGAGCTATGGCTGCGAGTTGACTCCGAGGCGGACGGCGGCTGGCAAGGCGGCTAAGGCAGAGCTTTGGTGAATCTGTCGTTCTTGGTCGGAGCAGTGGCGACAAAGGAACAACAACAGCAACTTGGGTAGCAACACATAAGCAAAAATCCAAAAGAACTTGCTGAGGATGAAGAAGAACTCACGCAGAAGGAAGTCGCGCTCGGGGGGAAAGGAGAGAGAATCGGTGGCAGATAACCAAATCTGCCATGGAGGAAGGGCCGGTGGCCATGGAAACCAGATCTGCAGGAGGAAGGAAGAAAAAGAAAAAAAATCATTTATTATTATTATTTTATTCCATCTCAGCTGACACGTGTCGACTTATTATTATGTATGAGTAAAAAATGCACATCACGTCAGCGATTGACGTGACGCCCATCATTTACTGAATATTTTCTTGTGGACATGAATACCAAAATGACATACGGAACGAAAAACTCATTTACGATAATCGTTTTAAGGGTTTGGTAGAGTCTTTCCCAGTTGTCGCTTTTAGCACCGCGTGAACTTGATTAACACGTCGATAATCACCTAGACGTTGGGACGGAGTAACTAATGACGCTAACTATCGTTAATCACTTTCTTAAAGGTCTCGATAAATTGCAGATTCCTAGAATATACCCTAAAATTATACTATCATGTTCCCTTGACAAAATTATTTCGACCGTCGCGAATAGGGGGCCAGTCCGAATCAATAATTATCTATCATTTTTCCAGCCAATAAATGAAGCATGCACGCGAAATTATTCGCTTAGATAGCCGCCCCGCCCCGCCCGACAAGGATAATGACTTTCTATTGGTCGTAGCCTTTTCCCCCACCGCCGCCAGCTGCTCATAATGACAAAATCTTGACCTTCCATTCCGTTGACTATCCGTTGAAATTTTGAACTGGAACCGACGCCGTACAGCTTCCTCCACTCAAGTTACTCGACCGTTGCGGAAAAAAGAGACCAATTGGAAAAACCGTTACGAGGGTTAGAAAAACGCACCAAATGATGCTGCGCAGAAAGAAAAAGAAGAAGAAACACACCCCTGTTAACCAGCTGGAACCCGGAAGAGAGATCCAAGGGTTGGGAAGGCTTTCATCTAAAAATCGAGCAACGCTAGTCGCTAGATTTGCATGAAAACCCACACATCTAATGATTCATTAAAAACACTAATGACATGTTGTCAAATATGATCATCAATAAATATACCTTTTAAACTAAACTGATTCATGCATGTTCATATTAACTGCTTATGTTATATGCGATGAGATATATATGTATTCATTCAAAGAAAAGAAAGGAAATTTAGAAGTGCTGTGATTGTATTTTTCTAATCACGACTAAAGATTAACCTTTCAAATTAATCCGAAAGCTGGATTCACGAGCCAAATTATACCGCTACACATTTGAATCACACTTAAAAAAATGTAAATTCATCAACCCACTCTCTTTACCATACGCCAGCTTGATCCCATTATCACCCGCTCCTCATCCGAGTGCCACCATACCTGGCGACATCTTTGCTCCATTCACCTCTCTAATTGATTTCAATCTTTCTTTTTTCAAGATCGAACCATACACAAAGATTAAAAAAGCGTGCTTCGCAAATAACGATGATCAACGGTGGTTGAGAAAAGACAGAGAGAGAGAGATGGGAGACTATGCACAACGGTGGTGCAATAGTTCTCTAAGTTAGCCAAATTGATGCGTTAAATTCGATTAAGCACATGCATGATATGTTTTAAAAACAAAAAGCGCGCACAAATCCTCGTTGGAAAAAGTTGAACATGTGACCCCTCCGAAGATTAATTCGAAAGTGCCATCATCACATGTTAGCATGAGTGGGAGCCCTGGAGGGGCATTTTCGTCAATTCCACCGGACGTAGGGGGCAAAGGAAGGAGACAGCACCGGCAAGGCAGCATATGCCCCCGTCGCAGAAGCCTTTAACGTCTTCCAGCTGTAACCGAACCCCGCTGGAGTGGACCCCACCCTTCGAGCCCACATTAACCATGGTTAAGTCCCCCTCTGACCAACCCCGGTTGGCCTCCCTCTGTCTCCGTAGCTCTATTAATCGCCTCTTGCTCGCTCCACTCACTGTCTTCAGTCTCTCTCTCTCCCTCTTTCTCTCTCTCGCTCTGTTGTAGCTGCTGCTAGTGCTAAACTTCACCATGTGCGCATTACGCCCCCTCGCCGCTTTCCTCTTCCTCGTCCTTTGCTCCGCCGCCGCCGTCTCCGCCCACAACATCACCGAGATCCTCGAGGGCTTCCCCGAGTACTCGGTTTTTAACTCCTACCTCAGCCAGACCAAGCTGGCCGACGAGATCAACAGCCGCCAGACCATCACCGTCCTCGCCCTCGACAACGGCGCCATGTCCGCCCTCACCGCGAAGAAGTCCCTCGCCGTCATCAAGAACGAGCTCGCCATCCACGTCGTCCTCGACTACTTCGACCCCCAGAAGCTCCACCAGATCCCCAAGGGCTCCACCCTCTCCACCACTCTGTACCAGACCACCGGGAACGCGCCCGGGAACACCGGCTTCGTCAACATCACCGATCTCCAGGGCGGCAAGGTTGGCTTCGGCGCCGCCGCCCCCGGCTCAAAGCTCGACTCATCGTACACCAAGTCGGTGAAGCAGATCCCCTACAATATCTCCGTCCTCCAGATTAGCGCGCCTATCATGGTCCCGGCGATCCTCGCCGCCCCGGCGCCGTCGGCCTCGGACGCGAACGTGACGGCATTGCTCGAGAAGGCCGGTTGCAAGACGTTCGCGAGCCTCCTCGTCTCAAGTGGCGTCATCAAGACGTACCAGTCCGCGATGGAGAAGGGCCTGACGGTGTTCGCGCCCAACGACGAGTCTTTCAAGGCCAAGGGCGTGCCCGACCTGAGCAAGCTCACCAATGCCGAGCTCGTTTCGCTCCTTCTGTACCACGCGGTGGCGGACTACACCCCGATCGGCTCCCTTAAGACGAGCAAGGCCCCGATCAGCACCCTCGCCACGAACGGCGCTGGTAAGTACGACTTCACCGTGAAGACCGCCGGCGACTCCGTCACGCTCGACACCGGGGTCGGCTCCTCGCGGGTGGCGAGCACGGTGCTCGACTCCACGCCCGTCGCGATATTCACCGTCGACAGCGTCCTCCTCCCTACTGAGCTGTTCGGCGAGTCCCCTTCCCCCGCGCCGGCCGCGGAGCCGGTGTCCGCGCCTTCTCCTGCGCCGGTCAGTCTAGCTCCGGGCCCCGCGGTGGAGGGCCCGTCGCCCATGGCAGCCTCGCCTCCTGCTCCGCCGATGGAGACACCGGGGGGTGCTCCGGCGGAGGGCCCGGCGGTGGAGTCAGCGAACAGCAAGTCGGATAACGCGGCCGGCGACTCAAAGGCACCTGCATTACTGGCGGCGGTCGTCGCCGTCTCCGCCACCGTGGTTTCTTCTCTCCTCATGTCCTGAGTGGTAATTGTCCCGTCGATTTTTTGTTTTTATTATTTTTGGCCACGTCTCGATTTCTGCACCATCCGTCCGTCGTATCTTGTTCCTTCTGCGCTGAGAGATTCGATTTTATTTATTTAATTTCGCGATTCCTTTAATTAGTAATTGAACTTTTAATTTTCCGATTTAGTTTGCTCAATTAGTTTAACGAGCGAGCACCGACATTCTGTGATGGTGATAGCGATCGGGTGTTACGCGGCGCGGCATTACGACCGTGTGTGGAACTTTGTCGGTGAGGTCTTGCGGAAGGAAACTGAAGCGCGAGCCGCGCTGGAATTGACAGCGAGGCCACGTGGGTGGGGTCCAGGTGCCTGCCATTGCCGTACTTTTCTGTTTGGCCCTTTCCAATCCGGTCTCTTTCTTTAGGAAAATTCGAGATCGTCCCCCCAAAACCTCATGAAAGCTTCGCAATTTAACCCCAATCGGTTCGGGAATTCGATGGACGCAACTTGTTCGCGAGGCATTTTGTCGGTCGATTGATGTCGCCGATATATATTTCACTGAAGCGCGGCATCATTTTGGGATAATTCGAACTTGTCCGGAACGAGATTTTGTCGGACGGTGAAATGGGGGGTAAAAATGAAATTTGGACCCTTTTGGAGGACAGAATAGGAATTGCAATTTGCTGTGGGGACCCGTGCAAGTCGCTAGTAGGAAGTGGGAGGCGTCCACGTGTACTTTTCTTTTTCGGTCTGGTATCCGACCACGGGGACGCCCATTGGAGGGTGAACTGCACGCGCCGATGGGAGTGGGGGGTCCCCGGCAATTAAAAGGTGGGCAGAGAGCGGAGGGGTCTCGGTGAGCTGGGGAGTGGTCCTGCGTTCAATTCGTGCTTCTGCCGGGTGGGGCAAAGCGCCGCCTAATTCCAAGCAATGGAGAAAGATCGACAAGCCGATCACGGACCCACTTAGTAGAAAAAAAAAGAGGAGGAAAAAATTGACATAAAAGATTACTAAATCTTGTTTTCTCGACTCATTGAGGGTTGCTCGATTAGTAAAGATCTTTCTATGATCAAACATTTCTGTTCTCGCTTAGTAGAAACTGAGGTTTTGAGGATTGGACCGAAGACGGACGATCGATTATCGCGGGACGAGGTTGAAATGGAGTTGCCGTGAAGGGGCAAAGCTAAAGCCAAGAGGGTTCAAGCTAAAGACATGGGGGAGTTCGTCATGTGACCTTATTGAGTTTATGCTTCTACGTTTTTGAGGCCCTCGTGTTTTCTCTTTTCCTCCCTCTAATAGTCAAATGCAATAAAAATGATTGTATAATATATCCGTCGGAGGTAAAAAGCGACGCGGCTACGACATATGCAAGCCTTGCAAGGTCAGTCTGGACATGAATTTGTCCTCCCCCTTAATATGGAAAAGCAAGTATGGCTTAGTCGTAGGATAATACGGTTCAGGCATGCATGAAGTGGGATAGTTATGCTTGCAAGCTCAGTCTACGACGTGGGACTTTTGACCTAGTCATATACATGGGCTTGGTAGATGGGCCATAGAACTGGACCATGTACCAGCAAAGGCCTTTGTCTTCAATAGGCCTTTGTTCTCCGGTGGATATGTATGAAGGTATGCATTGGGCACTTCTATGGGCTTTACGTTCTCCATGGACTTGCGTTGCTTTTCTCCGTGTTTAATACGTACGGAAAAAATGAGTCTCACGTGATCCATGCTGTTTGCTTTCTCTAGTTGTGAGAATCTGCAAATATTACCCCTCATGTGGATTTCAGAAACGGATGTGGATGCCCTATCTTGTAAAGTGCTTCCTTTGGCGCCCTGGCCCGTATTAATCGGTGATGTGCGCATCATTTACATGTGCCGACGGTTCAGAGTCGATCGAGACCCGAGCGAAAGGACCGTGCGAGGCAGAAGATCGGCCTCGCTCTAGAATCGAGTTCCCTAGCACAACGCCGACCAGTAACCTAATTCCAGTACCAGTTAGCACCAATTTCGAATCCAAGTTGAATCCCTCTTTGCCAACTTCCTTCCTCGAGCGATGGTGGTAGTGGTAAATTGTCCCTAGCCGTTGCCCATCTTTTTTTTTTTTTTTGGCAAAGGACTTCTTCATAACCCCTCATTCATGGAATATGAGTCTTTCGTGAATGTCTTGAACTGACTCCCTCGTGGTATTGATCCCGAGTGTTGATTATAGGAGACATTAAAAGATGAAAGAAATGTAACTTGGGCCAACTGTTGAGAGATCTATCTCGAGAGCTTGTTTTTGGAAAGATCTAGAGATTGAAGCTTTGCCAGATTTGCTACAGAAGGTGGGATGGAATCGGTAAGAATATATTTTTTGAAAGGTTAGGCAAAACAAGTGAATTCAAATCTCCAACGAAATCGGGTATGCGTCCTTCATATAATTCATCAGTTTCATCGCATATTATGAATATCGAGGAACCACAGTTGAGGATGAAGCAAACACTTCAAATATATTCATATATTCGAACGGATCTTAACTAGCAACCATTGCCGTGGCATAGAAACTATGCAGCAACTTGGAAGGAAGTTCACTTAGAAAGGTCTATGATACGCGAATTCCTAAAGTTAAACTGGCCTCCATATGTTTTGATTGGAACGTGAAACTTATTGGATTTCGAGATAATAGCTTGAGGCTTGGTCAATTCTGATAGCTGTCAAGGGAACCCATTGAGATCTTGGATGTAGCTAAGGTTCAAATATTCAAGCATTGTACAATTCGCCAAAGATCTTGAGAGAGGCCCTTGAAATTGATTCTCTATGAGGTCAATAATCTTCAATGCACATTCTTTTGGGTACACATGAGGAATCATGTGCTCAAGTTTATGTTGGAATTTTGCTCAAATTATGATAGGAGAATCTTGAATTACCCAATTCCAAATTAGGAGTACTTACTCTTGCCTCGTAAAGCAAGTGCACATTTGGAACAAGATCTCGAAATAACTATTAAAACCGAAAAGCCTAAAATCATATCAGATGTTGAATAGACATATGTAGCAAGTTGATTACTATCGATTCGATTTTGCATTATGCATTCCCCCATACTTGGAAATGGAGAATTGTCAAAGCAAGCTCAGTGCACTAGTCATTCTCTTGGTGATTGCATCTGGTAGGTTTCTCTCTATCTCTCCTTTATCATTATTGTCTAGAGCTGCACTAATGAATCTCCCAAAACTTCCCTTCTTCTAAGGTCTCGCTGTCTCACAAGCTGAGGAAGGAGTAGCTTGTCTTGACGTGCTGTGTCCTGGTGGGTATCCTCCGGTCGTCAAGGATGGCAAAATGTATCTGCCTTCCATCAAAGCTGGAGGATGTCTCGGCTAGTCGGGTTGAAAAAGACGCATGTGCTGCAAAGAAGTGTCGTCCCGGATTTACACCTGTCTTTGCAAACGGCAACTGCATTTGTGGTCCAATTAATTAATTGGTCAGGCCAACATTGATTGGTGTAGATTGTGAGTATGTCCGTGAAAAGGAGAGTAAGCAAGAATCAAGAAAATAATATGGGTTGATCCTAATGGGTATTGGCTTTTTCTTTTTTCAGTCTCGATAATTTCCAACGTTAAAAAATGATGGGTTTCCGGCATTACCATTACATTGCACTATTATTGCTGTCCCTGTAGGTTAGGCAAACGATTGAAGATCAGTAAGAAAATGTAGATTCAATATTTGCTTATTAAAGACGAAACCACAAAGAGGGAAAAAGAACATAGCAAGTGCCATAATTTTCATGCACGGCGCTCTTATCTGTGCTCTATCTATCTTAATTTTTGTAGGCGCTTGTTGAGTGTTGTAACTTTTTTCTTGCACTTTAGCACCTTGACTTTTATAAAATGTTCACCACAAGTGCCTTCCTACGTCGGATTTCAGACCCTTTTGTGTGCATTTTTTAAAAATGTTTTTGCATTTAATTGATCAATGAAAAGTTATGGTACTCAAGTAAATATTTTTAAGAACTTGCAGCACTTAGATAGTCAAGAAAAAAAGGTTGTGATACTTGAGTGAACTCTGTACAAGAATTGTAGTACTTTTGGTATTCTTATCCCACATAAAGAGGCATGCACTTGATATACTCGCATTCTCAAAGTTGATTGCAAAAGAATTTCAAATAAAACAGCCCCATAAAAACATGTGCATGAACACGTAGTGGCTTCTATGCCTTTAGGATCATAATTGGTTAAAACAATGCAGGTCCCTTAGGTAACAACTTTCCAAGTTAGAGGCACCGAAATGACATTAATGTAAATATTAATGTAATCAAGTCATCAAGTTTAGAATTTTTGATTGAATGGGAAATGAGAGAAACCTTCCACGTCTCATTTAGTTTCTAGTTGAAACTCCCAGAAAATACTTAGGTTGTTGAGAATTAAAGTATAAAATTCAACATTGGGCTAAGTATGGGCTTGGAAGATCTTAATGCATGGACCTCTTGGACAGTCATAACATGGATCCTCAAAGCCATTTTGTCGATGGACTCTTTAGATCATCTTTCAAGCAACATCTGTAAATTTGTTTCCATACCTCAATTGGGGAGAGTAGACGGTTAAATTGCAGTTGCTGAAGTGGTTTGCCTACTCAGAAAAAAACTGCGTTGCCTACTCAATTGAGGAGTGAATTGTCGATTTGGACGATACTAGCCATTCAACATGTCTCTATCAACATGAGGTTGTCTTGAAAGATTGGCTATTTAACGGTAGTAGTGGTGTTCATGATGGCATTTTTATTTCACGATCCCAACAAGGGCCTCATATGGCCTCATATGGAGCGACATTCGAGAAGTTGAGATCGATTGAATAATTTTTGTTGTTGTTGAGATCTTGGGTTCTAAAGCAGACAAAAACTCAGGGTAATCATCTCGACAAATAATTTCGCCAAAGACGTAATGCCACCTCATTTCTTTGATGCAATGGCTCCGCTGAGAACAACATAATTGAGCAAATCGGAAATATGACAACAACTCGTGCTGAGAAATATCAAATTGACCATCAATAGCCTTCCAAATCAAAGTGGATGTAATTAGTTAGAAATTCGGATGATCAAATGCGGCCAACGAATTGGATTTCTATTAGTCATACTCTTGCAATTTTTGCAACATATTTTAGTCGGGTCAAATAATGATATGCTTGGTATATTTTCTTAAATAAATAAAGAACCCCCTGAAAAGTTTTTTGGGATTTTGCTCAAATTATAGTAGGAGAATCTTGAATTACCTAGTTCCATACTATGTGTATTTACTCTTACCTTGTGAAGCAAGTGACATTTGTATCGAGATCTTGAGATAAATATAAAACCAAATACAGCTGAAATCATATCAGACGGCGAATAGAAATATAATTACTAATCATTCAATTTTAGATTTCACATTCCCTCATACTCGAAAAGTAGCATACTTGAGACATCTATATAAACCCAAGCTCATATTTGCTCTCTATACCTCACACAATCAAGCCAACGTACTTGGAAATGGAGAAGGGTCAAACCAAGCTCAGTGCACTAGTCATTCTCTTGGTGATTGCATCTGGTGGATTTCTCTCATCTATCATTTATTGTTAATGACCTAGGGCTACACCAATGAATTTCCCAAACTTCCATTTAATATTTTTTGATATCTAGAACTGCACTAATGACTCTCCCAAACTTCTCTTCTTCTAAGGTCTCGCTGTCTCACAAGCTGCGGATGGAGGTGATTGTTCTGATTTGCCGTGTCCTGAAGGGTCTCAGCGGTTCCGCTGGAAGGGCAAATGTGTCTGCGCTCCATCAAGTGTGAACGCATGTCCAACAGATGTGTGCCCTCCCGGATATATTCCCTCCATTGAAGACGGCAAATGCGTTTGTCTCGACCCTCCACAGGATGTTTAAATCGTATGTCCTCTAGAGTGCCCTCCCAGATCTATTTCAGTTGTTAGAGACGGCAAATGCGTTTGTATTGGAACTGCATAGGAACGCAAACATTGATTGGTGTGGGCTGTGGATATGTCCGTGAGGAAGGAGAGGAAGCAAGTAATGAAAGGAAATAATATGGGTTGATGCTATTTGAGTATTCGGCTTTCTTTTCTTTTGCAGTCTCGAGAATTTGCAGCTTGTCAGAAAAGATGGATTTCGAGCATTTTCATTACATTGCACTCTAGTACTTGATAATGCGGTAATCAAAGGGGATGATCGTTGTCCCTGTATGTTAGACAAAATATTGAAGATGGATAAGAAACTATTAGTTCGATAGTTGCGTATTAACAGCAAGTGCTATATAACTTTCATGCACGGTTGCTGTAACTGTGTTTTGATCACTTGATTATCATAATTTATGTGTGGATTGAATGTTAAAACTTGCACTTAAGTGCCTTAATATTTCTTTAAAATGGTGACCTCAAATGTCATAAAAACGTTGAAGCATTTAACTGATCCATTGAAAGTTACAGCACTCAAGCATTTAACTGATCCATTCCAGTACCAGTTAGCACCAATTTCGAATCCTAGTTGAACCACTCTTTGCCAACTTCCTTCCTCGAGCGATGGTGGTAATGGTAAATTGTCCCCAGCTGTTGCCCATCTTTTTTTTTTTTTTGGTTTTGGCGAAGGACTTCTTCATAACCCCTCATTCATGGAATATGAATCTTTCGTGAATGTCTTGAACTGACTCCCTCGTGGTATTGATCCCGAGTGTTGATTATAGGAGACATTAAAAGATGAAAGAAATGTAACTTGGGCCAACTGTTGAGGGATCTATCTCGAGAGCTTGTTTTTGGAAAGATTTAGACATTGAAGCTTCGCTAGATTTGCTGAGGAAAATGGGATGGAACCGATAAGAATATGTTTTTTGAAAGGTTAGGCAAAACAAGTGAATTCAAATCTCCAATGAAATCGGGTATGCGTCCTTTATATAATTCAAAATTGAATGAATAGTAATTAACTTGCTATGCATATTTCTATTCAGTATCTGATATGATTTTCAGCTTTTTTTGTTTTTATATTTATTTTGAGATCTTGATCCAAATGTGCACTTGCTTTACGAGGTAAGATTAAGTACTTATAGTGCTTTTTTTTTTAGTAAGGAAATTAAGTACTTTTAGTTTCTAACTGGGTAACTCAACATTCTCCAACCATAATTTGAGCAAAATTTCAAAGTATTGTTGAGGCTATAGTTAAATATTTATGCTCTTTCTTTATTTAAGAAAAGATGCCAAGCATGTCACCGTTTGACTCGACTAATATATGTCGCAGAAAGTGCAAGAGTATGACTAATAGATATCCAATTCATTGGCTGCGTTTAATCATCTGAATTGTTAACTAATTGCATCCACTTTGATTTGGAAGGTTATTGATGGTCAATTTGATATTTCTCAGCAAAGCAGTAAGCACCAGCCGTCATATTTCTGATTTGCACCATTACGTTGTTCTCAGTGGAGCCATTGCCTCAAAGAAATATGGTCTAATCGTGTGAGAATGATGAAGAAAGCAGCGGCTCTGGAGAGAGGAAAGAGGAGAGAGAATGAAGGAGCAAGGGCAAATGGGTGTTGCGAGGGTAGGTAAAAAGTTTTGGAAAATGCTTTCATTCCTTTCTAGAAAGAAAATCATTTTCCTTATTTTTAGAAGAATATCTTTCTTTGATTGAAAATATTTTTTTTGAAAAATTATTTTCCGCCCCCGAACACCATAATTTAAGACCATAAAACGAACGGAGCCTTAGCCGCAACCTCGATCCTTAAGTGTTGACTCAACTGGACATAATGATGACCGAAGTCGATCTAATGAACAACAGGCCCTGAGTATCTAGAATCACTTCGTCTGCCATGATTTCTCTTACCACCATCAAATTTTGTTACTTAAATTTCAGCTCCACTTTGATAATTAGTATTGAGGAATAATATTAGGTTCTCCATCAATCAATGTAGAAATATTCATACACATTCCTTAATGGATGACCGACGTGTATATGGTTAGAGCTAAACCTATCGGAATCAACGATGTGAGAATTATACATAACCTTTAATTTTTTTTCCTTACATGGGATAAGATGGTTGTCCTATGTTGTGTTAATTAATTGAATCAAAAGGTACAACACGTGTCACAAAATAAAAATCAAACATGCTTCACATGCGGTGATTCATGTAAATGGGGTTCGGTCTAGCAGACTCAAGATGCTGCGTGCTTCACTTTGACTTCAAGCCCTCGTAATTGATAATCGAAGGACTTACAGAAGATAGCTAACTGAAAGAAATTGATTAAAATATGTACAAGTAGGCAAAGTTGAGGGAAATATACACATTAAAAAAAATATTTTTTTCTTAGAAAAAAGAACAAGGATATCTTAGTACTGAAGTCTAGATCAGATGACTTCCAATCGAACTATAAGAATTTTAAATTACCCTAAGCCGATCCACGTTGAATTGAAGCTTCAAAGCCCACCAGCGTACGAGACAAGGGTTGAATACCGCTGGACATTTCCGAGTTTTAAAATGGTAAAATCAGGTGATATTAATTCCATTGTAAAGGGATTTTTACAGAGAGATTAACGCAAAACTTTATAATGATTTTCAGGAAACCAAAGAACATGGAACGTGGAAAAGTATTACACAATGCCTGCCTCCTCAAATATACAAAAAGAAGAGAATGGAAAGAAGAGCAAAAACACTTTGATCGATCTTATTGTTGCTCATTTGCCTTGATATAATAACTTGATTTGGCTTTAAAGTTGCATTAACAGTAAGATCGATGAAGCATTAATTAGAATTATAAAATGCACGTTATTAACTTGATCGTGTGGAACAAAAGGAATCATCTAGACGAGAAAGGAAAAAGATGGAGACCACCAACTTGGAAATCAGCAGTCGATTTCGGACGTTTATTCATTTCAAAATCCGAGCCCGCCATCGACAGACAAAACACACATTGTTGGGAACTTGAGGTCCAATTCGCCGTGAATAGGAGAGAAAAATAATTTGAGTGGAAAATCTCGGAGAACTTAAAAATTTTTGTGAGCATAATTAGAGGAGAAAATTCAAATCAAAGTATGGGCGATACAAAAATTTCCTCAACAAAATTTTGCTTGAGTCATTTTTTTGATGCAAACTGATATTCGGATTTTCTATGTGGATATTCGGTCAACACTGTCTATCTTACGTGGCTGAACCTCCATGTACGCATTTTTCGAGATAAAATCGCTAGAATGACTGAAATTGTAAATTTTCTAAAGATTAAGAACTGAATTGATCATATAAAAAGGTTTAGAACTGAATTAGTAAAAAAATATTATATTTAGGACTTTTTCGACAATTATCTCATCATTACATCTCTCTGACACTTTTGGTCATAATTGATATAATTAAAAAAACAAATTAGAGAAAAGAAAAGAAAACTTCTTACACGAACACAAAATTTTGGGTCACTCTCGGTGATCGGCCGAGGATACCGTTGGAACGGTGGATTTGCCATTTGGTTAGCTGCTAAACGTTACGAAGGCCTGTCGCTTTTCCAGGTGTCCCATGTTGACACGTAGCTTCAGAATATCCAATGACGTTTTTGTCCTCGAGGTTTATGTTAAAAATGAGTTTTTATCTTGTGAAATTATCTAGCTCCTCAACTTTGACGTTGTGGATTGGAAAGAGCAATGCGTGTCAACTGTCTTTTGTTCCCTTTGGTGTTCTTTTCTAGAAACGTTCTCTAAGTTTATATTGGGTTCAATTATTTCTAGCAAAAACAAAGTACGACTATAAACAAAGACGAGCGATTAAGAAATAAGTTATTGCTAATCACATTTTTTTATAATGTGCGATGTGAGCGTTCAAGAGACGAAACCTTAAAAATTACTGTAATTTGAATATCCTCGTTCTTCTGTGATGTAAAAATGCTGCGTACAATCTGCCTTTTCTGGAAAATTTATGAGTAATAATGCATTCGGCAACGTCACGTTTTTGGGATTTTCAAAGTGTATAGCTTGCAAACATTGACCAAGTACCGGATAGCCGTGCAAAAGCACATGGTGACAGTTCTGATTTTGCACCACATCTTGATTTGCATGTACTCCCGGTTCGCGATTAGTATGGATCTCTCTTAAATAGTTACAATCTTTGAATACAGAAATGTATTTTAATTACATGGTTCGATTCAGGCAGTGATATTACCGCATATGACTTATAGAATGCATCTCAACAAATAGTTATTTTCAGAGAGTGACGGCCGACGCCGGTGACGAATTGAACAATTTACCTCAAAAATAAAGAAAGTGTGAATCATGTGGATACATCAAATATTAAATAAAAACTTCTTTCTCTTAAGATACGATTTTTTTTATAATTGATAATATGTCACGTCTCGTTTATAGTATTAAGAATTCTTAGCTAAGCTAGCCAAAAGGAGAAAAAAAAAGCCTCGACAACAATTGGGGCGTAGCTGGACTATTGGTCTAATGCGGAAAGGTCAAAGAACGTAACTTAATTTATTCATAAACTAAACTTTTTCAAAGGACGTGAAAAGAGAGCAAAATATGATCGTAGCGATTTCATCCCATCCTCGTCTATAAAGAGTCACGATCTTGCCGTCCTCTCTTCATCCTCAACACGAGCCTTCTTTTCTATTCTCAGTGTCAGTATCTGCATTCTGAGTAGTAGAAGAAGAAGATGGATTTCTATTACCAGCTGTTCCTTTACATTGCCATCTTCGACATCTCTCTTTACCTTCTCTTCCTCGTCTTCCGAAAGAGATCCTCGTCTCCTAACCTGCCGCCTGGCAAAAAGGGATGGCCCATCATCGGTGAGTCCCTGGATTTCGTCGGTGCGGCGAAGAGCGGCTGCCCTGAGAAGTTCATAAATGACCGCACGGCGAAGTACTCCCCGGAGGTCTTCCGTACCTCGCTGCTCGGGGAAGACATGGCTGTATTCTGCGGCGCCACCGGCAACAAGTTCTTGTTCTCTGGCCAGAACAAGTACATCACCACCTGGTGGCCCACCTCCATGAAGAAGGTCGCCATCTTCCCCGAAACCATGGAGAAATTCAACAAGGATGACCCCAAGAAAATGCGCAGCTTCTTGCCGGAGTTTTTGAAACCCGAGGCTCTCCAATATTACATACCTATCATGGACTCCATGACTAGGGATCACTTGGAGAGTGACTGGTCTCCTTATAAGGAAGTGAAGGTGTTCCCTTTGACAAAGAACTATACCTTTGCTTTGGCGTGTCGCTTGTTCATGAACATTAAGGACCCCAATGTCATGTCCAAATTCGCCGACCCATTTGCCCGTATAGGTCCGGGATTCACTTCGGTACCTATCAATGTTCCCGGCACGCCATTCAACAAAGCAGTTGAAGGAGGAAAAGTAATAAGGCAAGAGCTTCTCAACATTATCAGACAAAGGAAGAAGGAGATTTCGGAAGGAAAAGATGCAAAGGCGAGGGACTTGTTGTCTCGATTGCTCACCGAAGCTGATGACGACGGTAGCGTTTACTACGAAATGGATGTGTCCAACAAGATCATTGGATTGCTCATTGCAAGTCATGACACCACCAGCACGTCTATCACTGTTATAGTGAACTATCTAGCTTCGTTGCCTCACATTTATGAGAAAGTTTACGAAGGTAATTGTCCTATTCATATTCTGTAGGCAAGATGGCAACATCAATATGCCTTTTTGGATTTAGTTTGCATATGTTTGACTCACTTGCTTTACGGTCAACAGAGCAAATAGAGATTGCGAAATCTAAAGCCCCAGGTGAATTATTGAATTGGGATGATATTCAGAAGATGAAGTATACGTGGAACGTGGCTTGTGAGTCAATGAGACTAACTCCACCTGCACAAGGGGCATTTCGAGAGGCAATTACTGACTTTACTTTTGCCGGTTACACAATTCCAAAGGGATGGAAGGTAAATATCTACTTATAGCCCTCTTTCTTGGCATGGTTACCCGATGGATAAGTACACATAATCGTCAATTAAGAATAATATGCATCTATCATCATCAAATTTTTTTCTCTCGGCAGACATTTTGGACGGTTTATACCACTCACAAGAACCCCAAGTATTTCCCAGATCCTGAGAAATTTGATCCTTCAAGATTTGAAGGTAATGGACCCGCACCTTTCACCTATGTTCCCTTTGGAGGCGGACCTCGCATGTGCCCCGGAAAAGAGTATGCTCGGCTTGAAATACTCGTTTTCATCCACAATCTAGTGACCAAATTCAAGCTCGATAAGGTCATCCCGGATGAAAAAATTATCTACAATCCCTCGCCGGTCCCTGCCAATGGTCTACTTATTCGCCTCCGGGCCCATAACTGATCGCCTAGCTTAGTTATGTAATCTTCATACTATCGAAGAACAAGTATAACGAATAATCATATGTATACTGCATGTACACTGTCTTTACTCTGGTTGAGTTATCTGTTTTTTGTTCTTCATCCCTAGACTTATAAATGTTCGGTGGATCTAATAAAAGTTGTCGTAAGTCATGTACAACCTTCAATTATAAGAAATCTGTTGAAACTTTATATAGTTACGTTCATCAAGTACGTGTATCTTCCCTCGTTCGTTCGATTTTGACGTAGCCAAATGAGCGGCTAGGTCGAGTCTAAACTCATTTAATAACCCCGCAGACGCGCATATATGAAAAAAAAATTGTGTGATAGTTTTCAAGATGGGCCGAGTCGAACCTGGTCGACTGAAGACAAAATCGCATAATCCAAGGCTTTGCCATGTAAAAACTTTTCCTCAATCTCCTAATTAGCTGGTACTTATCAGAGTTTGCTCTTCCCTCCCCTTACTCTTTTTTTTTTTTTTACCCTTTGTCTGACTTTGTTTCGTCGCGCTGCCATTTAGTACAGTCTTAAAATTATCTATTCATGAATGTTTATGTAACTAATAGATATACCTCGCAATTAAATACTTCCCGTGACTTATGCTTAACTATTGAATAATATTAATGTGATTAAGATTAATTATGTTTCGAAATTTGTTGAAGCTCCAATGTTCGTATTCAACTGGCTTTAGGTTTTCATGTACTTGAACCCAATTGCACCTTTGGTTCATATGCTTTTTGGCCAAAAAATGAAATGTAATATTGAAAAACAAAGAGTGTTGTCAATAACTAAATTTCATAAAGATGGAACATCAAAATTAGTAGCAAATGTTTTCCAATTTTTAACTTGATCGTAATATTGAGCTTGAAGTTCTAGCTTTGACCGAGAGGAAGCTCCAAATTTCTTATCGTCTTTCGATTTTAGCGCAATTTTTTCTCGGTCTTGTTCCAGTTATATCTTCAGAAAAGAATTGCCCCATCAAATTCTTCAATAAGATGGCTCTTCCCCAATCGATTTTTTCTCTTTAGGTTACTAATTTTTGCATCGAATGTCTCTCCCCTGGGACTTATGATGGCTACCTCTGATCATTTTTGGATCTTGAACATGAGTCCATCCACCAATTCTAGAGGCCTCAAGATTCAAATCGTGCGAATTGGCAGCTAACAACTTGGAATTTCTAAACTTGAAAAATTTGAATGGTCTGATTAATTACCTAAGTACAGAAAGATAGCTGTGCACTTGCAAAACCAATTTATTATCTAGTACACATAAATAATAATTTCATCTAGAGACGTGATAACAGATGGCTATATGTAGTATCATGTCATGATGGAATGCCTTCCTTTTCCCACTAGGGGTTTGCTTGGCAATGTTTTTATTTTCATGAACAATTTTTTTAAATATTTATTTTTATTTTTATTCTATGGATGAGATTCTTTGCAAATGAATGCACTTGGTAACTTCTATTCTCATAATAGAAAAAGAATAGTACATACATAATTCTTAAATATTTTTCTAATCAATTTGATTTTTTTTTTCATTTTTTCCTTATTTTTCCCTTTGTTGTCCATCGACCCTTGACGATGGTTAATTACTGACCAAATATTCGGGCCGGAGAGGACAAGCCCCTAGCAAGTTTGACCTCACCTAGTTGTTGGCAAGGCTCAATCTTGCTGAGCCATGGCAAGGCTAGCCTCACAATGGCAGTCCCTAGAAGGCCCGACCTTGCCTAGCCATCACAAGGTCTCCTAGATTTGGCAAGGCTCAACCTTGCCAAATTGTTGCAACATTGACCACGTAATTGTTATGCGGTTGGCCTCACATGGCCATGGGGAGGTTTGGCCTTGTGACGGCTAGGCAATGCCTAACCTCACCTTGATTTGGTGAGTTTAACCTTATTAGCCCAAGTCTCTAGCTAGCTGTCAATCACTGGCCAACACCTAGTCAAAGGAAGAAGAAGAAACATAAAGAAAGAAAAAAAAAGAAAGAAATTGTTTTCGTGAATAGAAGTAATATTTTTTTACTTCTTATTTCTATTCCAAATTTATTCCCTAACCACTTTTTCTATTTATAGGACTAGAAAAATTAACCGATAGATTTCTATCAGTTAAAATTTACAATAGCGGATAGATTTCTATTTTTTTCTATGCTTAAGGGAACAAAAGAACAAAAAAATTGACAAATTGCTAAACTAACCCTAAGTCTCAATTATTCACCAGGAGTCCTACAACTTGGCACAAAAATACAAATGAGCCTTAGAACTTGCAAAAAAGTCGATTTGATCAAACCTCTATGTTAGCTCCGTCCAATTAGATGAATGGATAACGTTGCCGTGACATTTTTAATTTATTTTTTAAGACATGTACTCGCCATGTCAGAAAAAAACTAAAATTTTTTATAATATAAATTAAATTACATTTTTGTACAAAAATGAAAAAGGTTAAAATTTAACCAAAATTTTCTCTTTGCACGATGTTGGCCAATCTAGTCCAAATGTGACTGGAAATCACAGCTGTCCCTACGCACAAATCACCCCATCACCAACGGATTCGGTAAGAGGATCAGCCTCATCGCTATCAGCATCCCCTCCCATCCTATCGGAAAAATTTTAGGTGGTCCCAAATCACTAAAAAGGGGCTATCTAGCCGGTGGACCTTGCGTGCTCTCTCAAATGCATAGGGCCCACCAGCCAAGTGCCCCCTCGTGGCGGGGACCATTGGTTCTGGACCACACGATATCTTCTCCCATTACCCCCGTCCACCTCCACGCCATCCCCTCAAGTAGCGTTTCTTCCATTACTCCTCAGCTTTTCTCGTTCGCCAACTTCCACGAACAAAGCATAATCAGCCCCGTTGTTCCGACCGCACGCACGACCGCAATTCGCACGCACGATGTACTCTCTCCGAACGTCATATACTTTTTCATCGTACTGTTACTCTCTCTTTGTATGAATTCGTATATAGTAGGCTCGATCAGTTTGTCGCAATTGTCGATCTTGGGAGTCAGATGTATGGAATTCAGTTGAGATACATGTAATTCGGTCGAGGCCTCTAGAGCAGGTGGATGGACACATGTTCAAGATCCAAAAATGATAGGAGGCAGCCATCATAAGTCCCAGCGGAGAGACATTCGGTGCAAAAATTGAGTAAGCTAAAGATGAAAAATCGACTGGGGAAGAACCCACCTATTGAAGGATTTTGTAGGGCAATTCTTTCTGAAGATATAATTGGAATAAGACCGAGAAAGGATTTCGCTAAAATTGAAAGATGATAAGAAATTTGGAGCTTGCCCCCGGTCAAAGTTAGAACTTCAAGCTCAATAATACGATCGAGTTAAAAATTGGAAAACATTTGCTACTATATAATTTTGATGTTCCTTCCATCTGAAATTTAGTTATTGACAAATAAGCATTGAAATCGCTCTCGAATGCAAATACCTTAACAAACACACTTTGCTTTTCAATATTACATCCATTTTTTGGCCGAAAAGCATATGGCGACGATGCGTGGAGACTACAACCAAAGGTGCAATTGGGTTCAACGTACATGAAATTCTAAAGCCATACGAAAATTGGAGCTTTCAATGTATCTTAGATGCACGTCTATTGGGTAGAGAAATGAGTTTAGACTCGACCTAGCCGCTCATTCGGTTACGCCAAAGTTGAACGAACAAGGGAAGACACACGTACTTGATGAACGTAACCATATAAAGTTTCGACATATTTTATATAATTGAAGACTACGTATCTAGATTGTAGGGATGAAGAAGAAGAAACATATAACTCAACTGGAATAAAGACGGTGTACTTGCAGTATACATATGATTATTCGTACAAAAGTTCTTCGATCGTATGAAGGTCATATGAGTAAGCTAAACAATTAGTTATGGGCTCGGAGGCGAATAAGTAGACCATTGGCAGGGACTGGCGAGGGATTGTAGATAATTTTTTCATCCGGGATGACCTTCTCGAGCTTGAATTTGGTCACTAGATTGTGGATGAAAACGAGTATTTCAAGCCGAGCGTACTCTTTTCCGGGGCACATGCGAGGTCCGCCTCCAAAGGGAACATAGGTGAAAGGTGCGGGTCCGTTACCTTCAAATCTTGAAGGATCGAATTTCTCAGGATCTGGGAAATACTTGGGGTTCTTGTGAGTAGTATACACCGTCCAAAATGTCTGTGCGAGAAAAAAATTGATGATGATCGATGAATATCATTGTAACTCGAGAATTCTGTGTACTTATCCATCGGGTAACCATGCCAAGAAAGAGGGCTATAAGTAGATATTTACCTTCCATCCCTTTGGAATTGTGTAACCGGCAAAAGTGAAGTCAGTAATTGCCTCTCGAAATGCCCCTTGTGCAGGTGGAGTTAGTCTCATTGACTCACAAGCCACGTTCCACGTATACTTCATCTTCTGAATATCATCCCAATTCAATAATTCACCCGGGGCTTTAGATTTCGCAATCTCTATTTGCTCTGTTGACCGTAAAGCAAGTGAGTCAAATTTATGCAAACTAAATCCAAAAAGGCATATTGATGTTGCCATCTTGCCTACAGAATATGAATAGGACAATTACCTTTGTAAACTTTCTCATAGATACGAGGCAACGAAGCTAGATAGTTCACTATAACGGTGATAGACGTGCTAGTGGTGTCATGACTTGCAATAAGCAATCCAATAATCTTATTGGACACATCCATTTCGTAGTAAACGCTACCGTCGTCATCAGCTTCGGTGAGCAATCGAGACAACAAGTCCCTCGCATTTGCATCTTTTCCTTCTGAAATCTCCTTCTTCCTTTGTCTGATAATGTTGAGAAGCTCTTGCCGTATTACTTTTCCTCCTTCAAATGCTTTGTTGAATGGCGTGCCGGGAACATTGATGGGCACCGAAGTGAATCCCGGACCTATACGGGCAAACGGGTTGGCGAATTTGGACACGACATTAGGGTCCTTAATGTTCATGAACAAGCGACACGCCAAAGCAAAGGTATAGTTCTTTGTCAAAGGGAACACCTTCACTTCCTTATAAGGAGACCAGTCACTCTCCAAGTGATCCCTAGTCATGGAGTCCATGATAGGTATGTAATATTGGAGAGCCTCGGGTTTCAAAAACTCCGGCAAGAAGCTGCGCATTTTCTTGGGGTCATCCTTGTTGAATTTCTCCATGGTTTCGGGGAAGATGGTGATCTTCTTCATGGAGGTGGGCCACCAGGTGGTGATGTACTTGTTCTGGCCAGAGAACAAGAACTTGTTGCCGGAGGCGCCGCAGAATACAGCCATGTCTTCCCCGAGCAGCGAGGTACGGAAGACATCCGGGGAGTACTTCGCCGTGCGGTCATTTATGAACTTCTCAGGGCAGCCGCTCTTCGCCGCACCGACAAAATCCAGGGACTCACCGATGATGGGCCATCCCTTTTTGCCAGGCGGCAGGTTAGGAGAGGAGGATTTCTTCCGGAAGACGAGGAAGAGAAGGTAAAGAGAGATGGAGAGGATGGCAAGGTAAAGGAACAGCTGGGAATAGAACTCCATCCTCTTCTTCTGCTACTACGAATGCAGATACTGACACTGAGAAGAGAAAAGAAGGCTCGTGTTGAGGATGAAGAGAGGACGGCAAGATCTTGACTACTTATAGACGAGGATGGGATGAAATCGCTATAATCTTATTTTGCTCTCTTTTCACGTCCTTTGACCTTTTTGCATTAAACGATAAGTTCCAGCTACTTCCCAATTGTCGTCGATGCTGTTTCTTGTTCTTTCCTTTTGTTTAGCTTGGCTAAAAAATATTAATACTATATACAAGACGTGACATATTATCAATTATATAAAATCGTAGGTTAAGTTAAATTGAGTTTTTATTTATTATTTAATAAAATTATCTTCAATTTTTTTTTAATGACGTATCCATGTGATACAGACTTTCTTTATATTAGAGATAAATTAGTTTAATTCACTACCTGCCTCGTATATGTCACTCCCTAAATATAATTATTTCTTGAGACCTATTCTATAAGTCATTTGTTGTGATATCACCGCGTTGAATTGAGTTTTGTAATTAAAACACGTTTCCGCATTCTAAGATTCCTACTATTTAAGAGAGATCCACACTAATAGCCAATCGGGAGTACATGCATATCACGATGTGATGCAAAATCAGAACCATCACCATGTGCTTTTGCCTGGCCATCGGGGATTTGGTCAACGCTTGCAAGCCATAAACTTTAAAAAAACCTAATAATGCGACGGGTGGGGCAAACATCAGGGGATCCGGATCCTTGCTTTGCTGACATCAGCAATCACCGTAACTTTTTGTCGGTGGAGAATGCGTGATTATTCTCATAATTAAATGACATTAATTATTAGGGTTTCGTTTCTTCCAACGTAACATGTCGCTCATTATTTCTTAATCACTCATCTTCTTTCATAGTCATAAAATAATTAAACCCAAAATAACTCAGAGAACGTGTCTAGAAAAGAACACCAAAGGGAACAAAAGACAGTTGCCATGCATTGCTCTCCCTAATCCACAACGTCAAAGTTGAGGAGCATAGATAATTTCACAATATATAAACTCATTTTTAACACTAACCTCGAGGACAAAAACGTCATTGGATATTCTGAAGCCACGTGTCGACATGGGACACCTGGAAAAGTGATACGTCTTCGTAACGTCTAGCAGCTAACCAGTTTTTATGGTATTTTCGACCAGTCACATTTGTTTATTTTTCTTTTATCAATTATGACATAAAGAGTCGTAGTAGTAAATAATTTAGAATATTTAGTAATTTTTTAGGGTGCGCTTAATAAGTTTTTATGGGTAATAATTATTACTCTTGTTGCTAAACTAACTGTAACTCTTCAAGTGAAGGTCAGCTTGAATGGTTTGAACTATAAGAGAAGAACGTCTTGTAAATAGAAATGAATAATCAGTTTGCATTTAAAAAGATGACTTAGGCAAAATTTTGTTGAGGAAATTTTTATATCGTCCATACTTTGGTGTCTGATGTTTTATAAGATGATGTATTTTTTTCACATTTTGCAAGAGATGGATGTTATAGAGGAGCTTGCGGCATACTACTCCTAAGTTTCCTAAGTTGATTTGAATTTTCTCTCCTAATTATGCTCACAACAACTTTAAGTTCCTCCAGATTTTCCACTTGAATTGTTTTTCTCTCCTAATCACGGCGAATTGGACCTCAAGTTCCCAAGAATGTGTGTTTTGTGCCATTTCTTGGAAATTCTGTCGATGATGAGCTCAAATTTTGAAATGAATAAACGTCCAAAATTGACTGCTGATTTCCAAGTGGGTGGTCTCCATCTTTTTCCTGTCTCGTTCAGATGTTTCATTTTGTTCTACGCGATCAAGTCAATTACGTGAATCTGCAAAATCCTAATTAATGCTTCATCGATCTTACAGCCAATGCAATTTTAAAGACAAATCAAGTGATTATATCAAGGCAACTTGTTTTTGCTCTTCTTTCCATTCTCTTCTTTTTGTATAGTTGTGGAGGCAGGCATTGTGTAATACTTCTGCATTCCATGTTCTTTGGTTTCGCGAAAAATCGTTATAAAGCTTTGCGTTAATCTCTCTGTAGAAACCCCTTTACAATAGAATTAATATCACCTGACTTCACCATCTTAAAGCCAAGTTCCCGGATGCTGCTAACTCGGAAAAGTCCAACGTGGATCGGCTTAAGATAATTTAACTTCTTATAAATCGATTGGAAGTCGACTGATCTAGCTAGATGTCAGTACCAATATATCTATGTTCTTTTTCTAAGAAAAGATATTTCAACGTGTCTACTTCCCTCTAGTTTGCCTATTTGTACATGTTTTCATCAATTTTATTCAGGTTAGCTATCTTCATTAAGTCCTTCGATGGTCAATTATGAGGGCTCGAAGTCAAAGTCAAGCACACAGCATCTCTTGAGCCTAATAGACTGAACCCCATTTACATGAATTATTACATGTGAAGCACATTTTATTTTATGACAAGAGATGTACCTTTCGATTCAATTAATTAACACAACACGGGACAACTACCTTATCCCATGTGAATTATATATTGAAGTGGTGACAAGCAGATCGCGTCACAGATAGTTGCAATCCAATTGCGACCGGCCCGAGGCACGAGCCAGCCTCGGTGACTCAACCACAAGGAGAGATGCCGTCGAGGGTTCCGATCAAGGTGGTGCGAGCGGCAACGGTGGCTGCTAATCCTAAGCGTGGTCAGTGTCGTGGAGGGGCGCCGCTTTGGTGGAGAGGAGGGAGAGGTCGTCGCCTTCCAAACTCCAGTACGCACACCCACGTATACCAGAGAGTTCGACGGCGGCGGCAGCGGTGATGGTGATGCCGTTCTCCATGTTTTGTTAGCTAATCGTGGAGTGCCATTGTCATATTTTTCTCTTATCCATTTTCCGATATCGTGTCTATTGACACCTTAAATGTTCCTTAAAAAAGACAAAAAAAAAAAGAAGAAGGAAAATATTTTCAGGGCAGCATATGAAGGAAACATCGAGCGATAAAAAATAAAAGAGAGGAAATTCATCTCCGAAGGGAACATTGAGCTATAGAGGAAAGTACAACAGCAGGGAAACAAAAATAACGAAGAAAAGGAAAGAAAATATTCGGAGGATGGAGTGTACGAGCAGGGGGAAGAACAAAGAAGGAAGGAAAACAACAAGGACGGAAAAAGAATAAAAAAATATGGATTCCTCATGCTTCAATAATAGTCAGTTCGTTTTTTTTTTTAACTTAATGCGTGTGTTTTGTATGCCGAGCATGAGTGATTTAAAATTCCAAAATTTGAATTTATGTGGTGAATTTCTTGGTTGTTTCTCTTTGATGATGTGCTTTGAAGAAAAAGAAGAAGAACGTGGGGGAAGAAGACCATCGGCAACAAAAATAAGAAAAGAATTATATATATTTTTTGTGGTTTGGGTCGGATAATTAGGTGTGGGTCGGATTGGCTGGATTAAGGGATTGGACTGATCTGATTTGGTGGGCTAGAATGCTTTTTGGGCTGGTTCATTATAAAAATTCGTTTCTTTGGGCCTATTCCAGTTTTGGGCCTATTTAGGTTTTGGGTCAGGTTTGATAATTTAGTTTGAAACCATTTGCCAGCCCAATTCGCAGACCCAACCCGGACCGTTACGGTCCGGGTCGGCGAGTCGAATCGGGTTTTCCCGACCAGGTCCGAAGTCCCTTTTTTCGAATAATTAAAAATATAATAATTCAAAAATAAAAAAGTGCCTAGGAGAGTGACCACGATTGATCTTATAGATTTTTAGTATTAATACTATAAGTCTTGAATTAGTTTTAGATTCTTGAATAAACGTTTTTAATTTAGCATAAAAAATAAGAAAACCTCTAAAAGGTTTTAAACTCAAATTGAATAAAGCTCTTAGAGCTTTATATTATGGGGCGTTTTGCTTAATTTTTCTTTAAGAGACAATATTATAATTATTGATTGCGCTTTCTTTTCGATTATACTTGGTTGTGCACTTTTCATTACATTAATTGTTATTTTTCTTTTAACGTGATTAGGATTTGAATAAAAATAACGTATGTTCAATTAGTGGGGTAGTTTCGTAGTGGATAAAAAGACTACATGAAAACACTTTGGTTAATAAGATAATCAAGCCTGGATACCGAAATGATACTAGTTTACTTACTAGTGTAACCAAATCCCTGTTCCCAAATCTCTGGTTATGTAGAAAGTAAAGCGTTTTCCTATGCTTTCACCTAGTTTCTAGCCGACCTTAATGGGTTAGTTTACTCGCAGTGAGTTTGCTATTATAGAGGCCACTTCAAAGCTAACACGACTTCATTAAAGGTGAACATTTTTTCTTGCGTATTAACTTTCCGATGCGGAGAAGAAAATACAACCAAACCAATATAAAGTATTATAGTTTTAAATAGGTTGCTAACTTTGGACAAATCAAATGTTGGTACACAATTGGAATGGCTGGCAACTTCCACAAAGTAAAGACTGAGTACAACATTTTCACTTAACAGAAACGTGGTTACATTGATCTTTTCAATCACACATTTCCACCGGAGTCCTATTGTTTCAAGAGTATTCGTTTAATTTACTCTCTCCTTCTACCTTAATTATTCTATTGGGTAAATTGAACGCGAATAACACAAAACTCTTTGTAGACACTACAGAAACACCAAGGAAACCAAAAGAAGTTGCTATTCATGCTCTTTAATCTGCAATTCAAAGTCGACTTGCACAATATTTTGATGCCGTGAACTAAATTTTAGAATTACTTTTTCAAGTGGTAGAATGTCATCTCATGTCTTAAGCTCCTTCATCAACACGGAGCATCTAAAGTAGGGAAAAAGTGTTAGAAATGTCCTAAACTTATTACATTTATATCAATTTAATTTTAAACCTTTTTATAGTACTAATTTAGTCTTAATTTTTTTTGACCTAGTAGCAATTCAATCCTTTTGTCTAATTTTGGCTAGATATTGTTGATGCGGATGCTAGTTGGCCTACATGGCATCATTGAAAATGACATGAATAATTTATAATTATATTTTTCAATCTTCTTTTTTCTCTTTTTCCTTTATTCTTTCTTTTACCAGTTATGCTAGGCAAATTGGTCTTGCCTGGGCAGAGGTCGCCATTGCTTGCTATAGGTAGGGCTAGATCGAATAAGCCCCAATGAGGCTCCCCTCACAAAATCTAACAAGACCACCCTCGCTTGGTTGAGGGTCGCCTTGCCAAATCCGGCCTAGGCAAGGCCAACCTTCGTCGGGGCTTGCTTGGCCGGGCCTTGCCCATGGTAAGCAACCCTCACCTAGCTAACACTAGAGCGCTTAACCATGGTTGATGGCCAGACATCGCTTATGGCTAGTGGCTGGTCAACAACAAAATAAAGAAGAGAGAAAAAATAATTGAAAATAGAAAAAAATTATTAAAAATATTAAAAATTATCAATATTAGTCATGTAAGTAATATCTGACCAAAATTAACTAGAAGAAGTAAATTAACACTCGGTCAAAAGGTTTATGGTTATTTATAATTTCGGATTTAGATTTGTGGCCCATTGGCCTCAAAAGTCTTCCAGACTAAACTGTAAAATTATATTTTTGGTGATCCCCAAACTTTTTTTAATTGCAAAAAGGTCCCCAACTTTTTTTACAATTTGTCCCCTGAAAATTTAAATTCTGACCAAGGGCATTTTCGGTAATTGTCATACGGCCTCTCTCTCTTTCTCTTTCCTCTCTGCTCTGTCGACCCTTTCTCTCTCTCTATCTCTCTCTCTCTCTCTCCTCCCCTTTTCTTTCTTTCCCCCTCTCTTTGCTGACTTCCCCCTTCTTCTCTCTCCTCTATCCCCTGCCCTTGCTGACCAGACCGACTCTCTCTCCTCCAGCCCTCCAGCCCCCTGCACCTAATAATTTCTCGATGCGCGTGGATGGGCCCACCGCGCAGGGCCCCGTCCAATCGCGTTCCCTCTTCTCTCTCTCTCTCTCTCTCTCTCTCTCTCCCCTCTTTGGCCGCGACGGCTTCTTCCTTGCTGGTTTTCTTCGGATCTTCAGCTCCTGCTCCTGGTTCTAATCCGTTTCGGCTTCTACTTCTGCTTCCTCCGTCTTCATCATCTTCGTTCGGCTTCTGGGTCTGCTCCTACTTCCCCTCGTTCTGCTTCGGTCTAGCTCGCAACCCCCGCCACAAACTCTGATCGAGCTGGTCAGACGCGACCACCCTCTGCCTCTGTCCTGCCTCGCTCGCGACACCCGCCACTGTCTCTGCCTCTGCTTCGATTCAGCTGGTGCTCGCTGCTCCTGCTGTGTCGCTCCTCGTCCGTCGCGATGTGGTTGCTGACACGTCGCTTTTCCCAGAGCTGCCTTGTGAAGAGCTACCCAAGCTCTACCCGCGCCACTCGACACTAACGACACCGTTGTCGTGGCACCACTGAAGCGCCGTCGATGCATACGTATTCATCATTCTCTTTTTTCCTTTTTAATTATCTCTTGATCATTATCACACCAAATGTTGATTACTGTCTCCATATGAAACATAACTTTCATGCCGCACATATTCGACATTACTTGAGAAACGTTCCCCGTTAACCATCTTTACATTACTTTGCAGTAGACACAGCTTAGCACCAACCAATTCGGAGTTATTATGCTTCAGGTGCCGGTGAGTTCAGACTGAAAACAGAGATCAATATTCAGCTACAAACACTAGAGATGGCAAAAAAGGAAAGAAGCTCGAGATTCACGAGTCTGCCACCAGAAACGAACTCATCAGTCTTCGATTCCTAATGCTTAGGTTAGAGAAATTTTCCCTCCATTCGGTGTGTATCAATGTATGAATGCGTTAACTTTTTCTAGTGCTCCTCTTTCCTTTTGTATCGTCGCCATGTACTGGGATTTTATTAGTTTCCACTAAACTAATTACTGCTTACCAAACAAAGGCACCCCACTGAAATTCTAGAACAGCCCTGTACACATCATACATCCTCCTGTCCCAAGATGAAAGTGAGTAGAAAGAGGAAAAGGGGCGGCTCAGCATCATCTGTATGTGATGGCACTTCATTTCCACCAATCGCAGAGATGGCGAGCGAGGATGATCCTGAATCTAACGCAGCAAGTATATGTTGCCATAGTCTGAAGACATTCTTATGACACCTAGACGTAACTTTCCTGAATCTGCAGCGACTTTTCAAGTCTCTATTACCAATAAAACGAAAAAAAAAAGTTACAAAAGGTTGAAAGACCGTCGTTCTTAACCAGCATCTTTCTATTATTGTTATTATTATTAGCATTCGTTACTCGGTCCTTCGTTCCCAGAAGATGCATTTCTGCAGATTTCCCTATCTCCCTGTTTCCCTTCTTTTACTCTTTCGTCTCTTCTTGGTTAAGTCTCTGCCTCGATTATTTCCTCAGCACACATAGCTGGGTTTGGTCTTCTTCCCTCATTATTCACGACCTGGATGTCCAACCTAAAATACAACACTCACCATTGATGCCCATCCTTCGCGTTAAGCAACAAAATCAAGTGAGCATTTTGCCTGAGAGCGACATTTACGAGCTTCACACAGAGGGCTAAACATGTCTTACTCCACCAATGACCAACTCCAGTCACCACGTGAACCCATACATACATCCACTGGCCAACCCACATGCACGGAACCAAAGATACGCAGGGCGCACCTGGAACACACAGACAGAAAACGAAGGAAAATCTCGGCCACGACTTAAAAATCAAAGGAAGCGGAAGCAAGACTAGCGAATCTTATGCAGATGTGACGATCTGGGTATGAGATAAACGTATATGCAATCGATTTCAGAGACAGCCTCTCGAAATATATGTACAATCTCGCTCGTTAATTTTCACAAACAAGTGGTGATCGGTTCAAACACGGAGCACAGGAGAATCATCAAAGTACTAATTCCGATCTGGAAAATTGCAGCGACTCCAAAGCATGCTCAGAATACTACTTTGTCCATAATCAATGCTCTATTTTTTTTTTTCACTCGAGCTTGAATTAACAACTTTTGAACGAACTTACTAAAACGGAACGATGATGTCCAAAACTTGGAGATGCGGGGTCTGGCCACGAATGGCCATCGAACAGATAGCCGAGGTCAGGCGTAGTCATTGGTACTTGGTGCAGGCGAAGAAGCCTCAAACAAATATTCTAAGTCTTTGGATTTCTCGGCCTCATTACAGTGAAGGAAGCCTATAAGTGAGACAAATCGATAAGAAGAGTTCGTATCGATTTAGTCTCTCTGGTTTTTTGGTGATCTCTTTTCTCACGGGCGTGCTCTGTTGCTGCTGCGAATGAGCAAGAGGTGGCCGGCCATAGAGATTCGACGGTGGCCGACGGTGATTGGAGGTAGTGGACGGCGGATTGGGTGTGATCGGGAGGAAAGCCAGAGACTTTCTGTTCTTCTCTGCAATGTTGTTGTCAAACATATGAAGGGAAAAGAGCATGAGAGAAAGGCTAGTAACTAATTATTTCTAAAATAGAAAAGAAGACTATTATAAAAATTCAAACGAACGATATTACAATAAGAGGAATATTTACATTACTCATCCATGTCCCATGAGTAGTTGACTGCATGTGCACCTCCTCGCCGCTCAGTGCCTTCCCGATCTTTTCCATCTTCTTGCCATTCTCTTGGAGTAGTGTAAGAACCACCCGCTCTTCTCGTCAATGATCAAGTTCCCCAACACGACCCCGATCAGAAACCCGACACCAGCGCCGATCAGCACAAACTTCCAATCCAAGACGAACGGAGAATCTTCCCCGATTTCCTCCCCGGGGGATGGTGGTGATGGTAAGGTGTCTCCGGTTCCAGGGCATTTATTTGGCAAAGGACTTCCACATAACCCCTCATTCACGACGAACGAATCGATCGGGAATGTGCTGAACTGAGTCCCTCGTGGAATCGGTCCCCACAGTTGATTATGAGAGACGTCGAAATATGAAAGGAACGTAAGCTGAGCCAGTTGTGTAGGGATCTCCCCTGAGAGATTGTTTCGAGAAAGATCTAGAGATTCAAGATTTGTCAAATTTGCCAAGGAAGGTGGAATGGGACCAATCAAAACATTGTTTGACAGGTTAAGGAAAATAAGTGACTTCAAATCTCCAATGACATTGGGTAGGCATCCTTCAAATTTGTTATGGGACAAGTCAACTACCATAAAGGCATTCCAAACTTTTGAGTATTCCCTTTCTGTGCCTTTATTCATCAATTTCATGGCAAATTGCACAAAATAACTCCTTAGATATTCGCCATTATCCCCTCCAATATAACCCACGTCTCCACCATCAAACAGGTAGTAGTCGAACTGATTTTGACTACCAATCCCTTTCATGGCATGGAAACTCTGCAACAACTTAGAAGGAAGTTCACCACTGAAACCATTATGCGAAAGGTCCATGATATGCATATTGCTAAATTTAAATTGCCTCCCATGTATTTCTATTGGACCATGGAACTTATTGGATTTCAAGATAACAAATTTCAGCTCCGTCAACTTTGATAGCCATAGAGGGAACCCATCGACGATTTGATTGTAACCGAGGTTTAAATACTCTAGCATTGTACAATGTGCCAGAGATCTTGGGATAGGCCCTTGCAATCGATTCTCAGTGAGGTTCATGATCTTCAATGCACAACCTTGTTGGTAAGCATGAGGAATCATGCCCTCAAATTTATTTTTCCCAAGTTTCAAAATTGATAGTGACACGATCTTTCCCACGCACGAAGGAATTGTGCCATTCAAGCTATTGTTGGACAAATCAAGAAAGATGAGGGATTTTGCTCTACAAATAGATTGAATTTCTCCGAAGAGGTTGTTGTTGGAGATGTCACAATACTTCATTGATGGAGGTGGAGTAGGGAATTCCATTTTGAGCGAGTTAGAACTAATGTCAAGATATCTCAACTTGGGCACTTGTAAGTTGATATGCTTGTTTTCAAAGTGAGTCAGAAAATTGTGAGAAAGATCTACCCACTCCAAGGATTCTCTACTACCATTGCCCATCCAGGTAGGAATACTCCCTCTGATTTTATTGTTTGATAGATCCATAGTCTCTAATCCACTTATGTAGGCTAAAAACTTGGGAAACTCTTGTAAGTTGCATGACCGTAAACTTAAAGTGGAAAGTCTTGGAAGAGTGGCATTCGTCTCGGTCCTACTGATAAAAGATATGTTGTTGGAGTCCAAATATAACCAAGTCAAGTTCTTGAGTTTGTGTAAATCCACGATGACACTCAAATTGTTCCGACAAAGGTTCAAATTTTGAAGATCCTTGAGCTCCGATAATGAATTTGGAATATCACCTTCCAAATAATTATCCGAAAGGTCAAGTGACACCAACCGCATCAAGTTCTCAAAAGAAGGTTCACCTTTCAAATAATTATTCGAAAGGTGAAGATAAGCCAGCCGCGTCAAGTTCTCAAATGAAATTTCACCTTTCAAATAATTATCCGAAAGGTCAAGGTCAACCAACTGCGGTAAGCTCTTAAATGAAATTCCACGTTCCAAATAATTATTTGAAAGGTCAAGGTACTCCAACCGCGTCAAGTTCTCAAATGAAATTTCACCTTCCAAATTATTATTCGAAAGGTCAAGTGCAACCAACTGCGTCAAGCTCTCAAATGACGATGGAATTGGACCACTTAGCTGAACTCCTGCCGAATGTAAAGAAGCAAGGATGGTTAGTTTGGCTACTAATTGAGTCTAGACGTTTCATTTTTCTTTTTCTTTTTGGGGTTAAGAAACCTTGCTACTAGTTGAAATATTACCTGAAAGGATCAAAGTGGTGAGTTTTGACAATTTGAAAAGCCTATGCCATGTATCACCTGTGAAATTATTGAAAGAGAGATCTAGAAAGAACAACTGGGTAAGATTAGTGAAGGAAACGGGGATTGGACCATGGAATTTATTATGTGACATATCCAGATGAGCAAGCTGAGAAAGATTACCCAGTGAACTAGGAAGTAAACCCGAGAAATTACAAACCCGAATTGTTAATTCATTCAAGAAAATGAGTCGTCCAATTGAAACGGGTATTTCTCCTAAAAAGTTGGTGCCTTGAAGATCCAAAGATTTCAAGGGACTACCCCAATGTAATTCGGGGATAAAACCAGAAAGGTCGAAATTGGAACTGATGTCGAGGACTTCTAGGTTTGGTAGTTGAAAGATGCTTGCCGGAAATTCGCCATGCAAATCACATTCCACAAACTTAAGTGACTTCAAAGAAGAGAAGTTTGCAAGCACACGAGGGAATTGTGACGTCATGCTTATAAAAGAGAGATTGATTTCTCTAAGCATAGTTAAGTTATGAAAAAAGTTGTCTATATTGGGCATCTCAAGCTGCCCATAAAAAGAAAGAGATGACAAATCGAGAGAAATTAATTCCGAGAGTCGCGAGATATCCGATGGAACTTTCCCTGAGAAATGTGAATTAGAGAGACTAAGGTATTGTAACCTGGAAAGATTACCAAAACCGTATGGCATTGGGGAAAAGTTGAAGCAATTCCAAGAGAGATCGAGTGATTTCAAATGGAGGAGGCGAAAGAGGCTAGTATTGGAACTTATGTTACCAAAGAGACAACTATTACCAAGGTCAAGGCCTGTAACGTGACCACTGGCTTCATCACACTCAACTCCATCCCATGAGCAGCAATCTTCGCTTCTATCTAGTGACCAGGATTCAGCCTTTGGATGAGCACAATTGCACATTGTTCTGTCGATTCTCAAACTCAGCTTGAATTCCATCAAGGCTGAGCTCTCGTCTTGATGGCATAATGGTTTCGCAAGCGAAGTATGAATCATCACGAGGAGGACGACCCAAGTACAAAACACGAAGAAGGACGAGGGTGCCATATTTTCTTTTGTTGTTCTTTTGCTTTGTGGTGGAGTTCGTTCTCACTGGCGAGTCTTTTATAGGCAGCGATAAGCAATTAAATCATTAAACTTTCATGCTTTGGCCAGTTATGCACCATACAATTTTGAAAAGACTTTGGAATGAGTAAATCTCCCAAGTGAGATTCCTTTATATTAGTCAAGACGTCAACATGAGGGCCACTGGGCACATAATCAGAACAAGCACTGGTACGTTTATCTTGTCGATATGTATATTACCTTATGCGATGATATGACTTGATTTTCTAGTGAAGGAAAAGCGATTTTCTTTTCTTTTTTGGGGGGAAGGGGAGAAAAAGCAGTTAGAAAGATAGAATGTTGAACGAGAAGATAGCGTCTGCGTCATAGCCAATGGAAACATGAATTGACATACAGTAAACATAGCTAAGAATCTTACTTCACTTTGAACCATTCTTAATTCGAACTAGACACACAGCATTCCAAAACTAATCATATGTCACATATATACACGACTATGTGCCCAGTTCCTGATTAGATCAGTGGGTTCCTCATCTTTTCCACGCTTTTCGTTTTCTCTTGGAGCAGCGCAAGAGTTCCTGTCCACAAACAGCTGAACTCCCTAGTGACTCAATGTTCCCTTAGCTTCATATAAATGAATTAACAATCAATATGAGAAATCTCACTGGTAAGATGATAATTAAGATCGACCATACTATTATCTCTTACCGAAGATGTTTTGTAATTTCAACATCTTGCCTAAGTCTCAAAGTTTTTATTTTTAAGTAATGGTAAAATTTCTAAGCAAGTAGTCATCTTTTTTTCTTTTTTCAAAAGGGAAAAAAATTGGTCACATATCCACAAGAGAGAAATTAGGTTACACTCTCATGCATGTCATGATTAATGGTTCATGTGTGATCACAATTGCGTGGTCGGTCCCGTCAAATAGCATCTTAGATCAATCTAGAGATGTCAAGGAAAAGACTTTTGCGCATCTTTCACGTTGATGAACAGGAGCCTTTCTCCATTTCTTTGGAGTACTCTTAATCTTCAAAATGCAAAAACAAAAAAAATCGTAATCATTGATTTTTTTTTAAATTATATATATTCACATCACTTATGTAAAAACAATGATAAAATATGCGCGATTAACATAAATTTGCGAATGGACATCAATCCCTCGGACACAATTGGAGCTCCAATAGAAAGTGAACACGGTAGAGTAGGTATTGTTCAATTTCAACATATTGCTTAAGCCTCCCCTTTTTTCCTAAGTAACATTAAAGAGTTAAAAGCAAAGAGGCATTTTTTTTTTCAAACAAGAAAAATGTCCATGCATTGAAAAGGTACAAGTTAGGTTGTTCTCACGCATGCCGTGATTGACCACTCATGTGTAGTCATAATTGCATAGTGGGTCCTGATGATCGACATCTTATATTTTTCTTTTCCACATATGATCCAAACTTGAGAGACCCATCGGAAGACAAGTTAGGTACAAGTTAGGTTGTTCTCACGCATGCCGTGATTGACCACTCATGTGTAGTCATAATTGCATAGTGGGTCCTGATGATCGACATCTTATATTTTTCTTTTCCACATATGATCCAAACTTGAGAGACCCATCGGAAGACAAGTTAGGTACAAGTTAGTTTGTTCTCACGCATGCCGTGATTGACCACTCATGTGTAGTCATAATTGCATAGTGGGTCATGATGATCGACATCTTATATTTTTCTTTTCCACATATGATCCAAACTTGAGAGACCCGCCGGAAGACATTTGCTCATCATGGAGATTGACAAATAAGAAGTTCTTGTCATGTCTCGTGATTGAACTTTCATGTCGCTTTGGCCATTCGTGCACCATGCATATTTGAAAAGACACTTGGGTTTGATTGAAGAAAGAGTTGCTCTAAAAAAATTACAAAGCCTATTGACCCGTGCTATGCATGGCCAAAGTCTTAGGATGTGGATTGCTTTGATTGAAGTAAAAGTCGCCAAAAAAATTAGAAAGCCTATTGACCCGTGCTATGCATGGCCAAAGTCTTACGATGTGGATTGCTTTGATTGAAGTAGAAGTCGCTTTAAAAAATTAGAAAGCCTATTGACCCATGCTATGCACAACCAAAGTCTTAGGATGTGGATTGCTTGAACTATTCATTATACATTATCCTTTTTTTTTGGTAAAGATAATTGTATTAACTTTTGCCAAAGTGCATATGTACAAGAAAGAATCCCGACACCTCAAAACTTACACTCTTGATGACATTAGCCAATGTCCTTCAAAAGTGGAAGGGTGTCGTGGTTTCAAGGTATAAAAAGGCCAAGCTAGGCCAACAAGGCTAAATATCAAAGCTATAAAAGAGTTCTACTAAAGTAGAAATTACAAGAAAATAGATGGGTCAATACTCCAGCTATGTTGTAATATTCTATTCCTAGGAGGATCCATCACTTTGTTAAAGGTCATGGCCATGTCTTTGACCACTTTCATAAGTTGCTTCTTCAAGCCCGGGATGAAAATAGATTGGTTTCGGAATAAAGCGTTATTCCTTTCCTTCCATTATACATTATCTGTTGGTCATTATGAGTAGAATTTTATTCCACAAATGAATTATTCAGAAATTTAGTTGAATATAAAGGTGGAATTTCCATCCTTTGTATGGTTTTGAATATGTTGAAGGATTGTATCTTCTTGCTAGCGTCTTAATTAACATACTTCCTTTCCAAATTACAAGTATTCATTCTATATAAGGAGTCGCCGCTAGCCTATTGAGCTTAGTTAAAAATTTGTGACATCCATGTATCATATCGCCTAGGGAAGGAGTGCTGGGAGTGCTTAAGTAGTGAGATCCACCCTTAACCATTGATAATGTGTTTTCCTCGATTGTGTGCTTGTGAGTTGCTGTGGAAGGCCTCGAGGATGGTGGACCTGAGGAAAAACAAAGCTGTGAGGGTGGGGCCTAAAGCAGATAATATTGTAGGTGGTGGGGCCGAGGAGGACATTACAAAATTAGATAAATATTATGATTGTACCTCATTTCATGCGCAATCAAAGCACTAGGACTAAGGCTTTGATTTCATCAATTATCTAACTAGTGCTATTTAAGTAGCTAAACTTGATATTGAATCAACTGTCCACACTGCTTTTTTTTTTTGTGTAATTTTGAATCCTAAAGTCCGAGTGTGGCCTAACCACCCAACTAGACTAAACAAAACATGAGGAACTCAATCACGGAAATGACATGGAAGAATGAAAACAAGCACATCAAAAGCGATAATAAATGGGAGAGTAAAAAGTAGAGTGCGGAAAAAGTCCCAAGTAGGGTTCGGTTCTTATCTCTTGATATAATCAGATTAGTGTGAGGGTATGCTAATCAGATTATCTCTTGGTAATCAGATTAGTCTGGGATAAAAGGGCCGTGAGCAGGGAACAATGGATGGCTTGATTAGGTTTAACGAGTTCAGATAGTTTCGGCTTGTTTCAATTTTCGGACTATGTTACTTGACTTAGTCTTGTTTAAAGTATTTATGCCATTCAGCAACAAAATTGAGTGGAAAAACAAGCTTATCTCCGATGCATACGTATTCATCATTCTCTCTTTTTCCTTTTTAATTATCCCTTCATTATAATCACACCAAATGTTGATTACTGACTCCATATGAAACATAACTTGCACGCCACACATATTCGACATTACTTGTCGGTCTCGACTAATAACAAGCTATACCCATCTGATTGACATGTTTAACGATTAATTTACTTGTCGACTTTCCTAATTATCTTGTCGGTCTCGACTAGATTTCCCGAACTAGACTTTGCTGTGAGTAAATCTCCCAAGTGAGATTCTTTATATTGGCCAAGAAGTCAAAGTGAGGGCCATCGGACTTTGGACCATTCTTAATTCGAACTAGACACACATCATTCTAAAACTAATCATATGTCACATAGATATACGACTATGTGGCCAGTTCCGGATCAGACCAGTGGCTTCCTCGTCTTTTCCACGCTTTGGTTTTCCCTTGGAGCAGCGCAGAATTCCTGTCCACAAACAGCTGGAAAGTCTAGAGATTTTGGGCATAAACTGGTCTAGCCGCTCAACTCCCTGGTAACTCAACGTTCCTTTAGCTTCACACAAATGAATCAACAATCAATATGAGAAATCTTACTGGTAAGATGATGATTAAGATCGATCATACTATCATGTCTTATCAAAGGTATCTTGTAATTTCAACCTCTTGCCTATGTCTCCCCTCCTTTTTTTTGGTAAGTAATGGTAAAGTTTATAAGCTAGCAGACATCTTTTTTTCTTTTTTCAAGAGGGAAAAAAATGGTTGCACTCTCATGCATGTCATGATTAATCGTTCATGTGCAGTGACAATTGCGTGGTCCGTCCCGTCAAATGGCATCTTAGACCAATCTTTAGACGTCGAGGAAAAGACTTTGGCCCGTCTTTCACGTTGGTGGACAAGAGTCATTGTCCATTTCTTAGGAGTATTCTTAGCCCTTGAACTACAAAAACAAAAACAAAAATCGTAATAATTGATTTTATATTTTTAAAATTTTACATATATTCACCTCATATATGTAAAAATAATGATATAATATGCGTGATTAGCATCAATTTGCAAATGGACATCAAACCCTTGAACACAATTGGAGCTCCGATAGAAAGTGAACACGGTAGAGTAAATTAAAAAGAATAGTAGTACAAGAGAGACAATTGCTATTGAGGTCTAGGCCAACAACATGACCGTTGAATTCGTCACGCTCCATACCCTCCCACAACTACTAATCTCCATTTTTCACCTAGTGATGAGTGACAGCCATGGTTTGAGTTTAGGATTGATGCAATGAGAATATGCTCGGTTGATTTCGAGACTCATCTTAAATCATATAGAGGCTGAGCTCCCGTCAGCATGACGCAATGGATTAACAAAGCATGAATGAAACAGTGAAAAAAAATTGATCGGGAATGAAACGGTGAGAAAAAATGATCCGAGTACAAAACATCTACATTAAGGACGTTGACATGATATTGTCTTCTTCACATGTCATGGAAGAGCCAAAGGAGATTGTGATGCAATAGCTTTTCAGGATAAGAATTCTGGGATTTCTATTTAGCCACCTCATACTTTTATGTGGAAGGACCGTGCGGCGACTAAAGGAAAAATGTTAGTCTTTTTGGGCTCACTATTTTTCTTTGGATGACCTGTCATCTTCACATAAGTAGTCATCCTCATTCATGGCTGCCAAAATCTAGGCGTTTTTTTTTTCCTAAGGTTAAGAGAGTAATTCTTTATTAACTCTTCAATTTGAGTGTCAATAACCTACCTCCAATCTAATCAAAGGGGCAAATTTAATTTTGACTCAAATTTGACCGAGAAATCACCATATACGGACAAGTGAAAGATTTAGAAATTTTGGGTGTACATATTAGGCACGTTCTAATGATCTAACTGCTTGGCTTCTTAATGAATCACTGTTTACATAGGTTCTTGCAATTGAATATAAAATTAACTTGAAAAGCAAGGGGTTCTTATAATTGAACATCCAATTAAGATGGAAAAACTAAGGTACTGATAAAGTGATAATTAAACATTGAAGATACTATGTGTAAATATCTTGCTTTAGATGTTCTATTTCAACATATTGCTTAAGGCACCCTTTTTTCCCTAAGCAATATGAAAGAATTACGAGCAAAAGGGAATTTTTCTTCCAAAAAGAAAAATGGCTGTACATTGAAAATGTTCAAGTTAGGTCGTTCTCATGTGTGTCGTGATTGATTGTTCATCTGTTGTCATAAGTGCATAGTAGGCCCTTGTAAATGACATCGTATACTTTTCTTTTCCACATATGATCCAAACTTAAGAGACCCGTCAGAAGACTTTTGCCCATCCTGTAGATTGAAGAATAAGAATTTTTCGTCATGTTTCCCTATTCAACTCTCATGTTGGTTTGGCCATTCGTGCACCATGCAAATCTGAGAAGACACTTGGGTTTGATTGAAGAAAGAGTTGCTATAAAAAGTTAGAAAGCCTATTGACCCGTGCTATGCGCGGCTAAAGTCTTAGGACGTGGATTGCTTGAAATAAATATTATACATTATCTATTGATCATTACGAGTAGAATTTTATTGCGCAAATGAATTATTCAAAACTTTACTTAATTACAAAGGTGGAATTTCCATCCCTCATATGATTTTGAAGATATCAAACGGTTGTACCTTTTATATAGTGTCTTAATTAACATACTTTGAATCCAAATTACAAGTATTCGTTATTAATATTTGAAGAGTGAAAATTTTTTGCACCAACATTAGACACCCCATGATTTAATGTGGAAGGACCGTGCGGCGACTAAAGGCAAATTGTTAAAGTCTTTTTGGGCTCACTATTTTTCTTTGGATGACCTGTCATCTTCACATAAGTAGTCATCCTCATTCATGGCTGCCAAAATCTAGGCGTTTTTTTTTCCTAAGGTTAAGAAAGTAATTCTTTATTAACTCTTCAATTTGAGTGTCAATAACCCACCTCCAATCTAATCAAAGGGGCAAATTTAATTTTGACTCAAAATTTGACCGAGAAATCACCATATATGGACAAATGAAAGATTTAGAAATTTTGGGTGTACATATTAGACACGTTCTATTGATCTAACTGCTTGACTTCTTAATGAATCACTGTTTACATAGGTTCTTGCAATTGAATATAAAATTAACCTGAAAAGCTAGGGGTTCTTATAATTGAACATCCAATTAAGATGGAAAAACTAAGGTACTGATAAAGTGATAATTAAACGTTGAAGATACTTTGTGTAAATATCTTGCTTTGGATGTTCAATTTCAACATATTGCATAAGGCACCCTCTTTTTTCCCTAAGCAATATGAAAGAATTACAAGCAAAAGGGAAATTTTTTTTTTCCAAAAAGAAAAATGGTCATAAATCGAAAATGTTCAAGTTAGGTCGTTCTCATGTGTGCCGTGATTGACTGTTCATGTGTAGTCATAAGTGCATAGTAGGCCCTTGTAAATGACATCGTATACTTTTCTTTTCCACATATGATCCAAACTTAAGAGACCCGTCAGAAGACTTTTGCCCATCCTGTATATTGACGAATAATAATTTTTCGTCATGTTTCCCTATTCGACTCTCATGTTGGTTTGGCCTTTCGTGCACCATGCAAATCTGAGAAGACACTTGGGTTTGATTGAAGAAAGAGTTGCTATAAAAAGTTAGAAAGCCTATTGACCCGTGCTATACGCGGCTAAAGTCTTAGGACGTGGATTGCTTGAAATAATTATTATACATTATCTGTTGATCGTTACGAGTAGAATTTTATTGCGCAAATGAATTATTCAAAACTTTACTTAATTACAAAGGTGGCATGTCCATCCCTCATATGATTTTGAAGATATCAAATGGTTGTACCTTTTATATAGTGTCTTAATTAACATACTTTCAATCCACATTATAAGTATTCGTTATTAATATTTGAAGTGTGAAAATTTTTTGCACCAACATTAGACACCCGATGATTTTATGTAGAAGGACCGTGCGGCGTCTAAAGGCAAATTGTTAAAGTCTTTTTGGGCTCACGATTTTTCTTTGGATCACCCGTCATCTTCACATAAGTAGTCATCCTCATTCAAGGCTACCAAAATCTAGGCATTTTTTTCCTTAAGGTTAAGGAAGTAATTCTTTATTAACTTTTCAATTTGAGTGTCAATAACCTACATCCAATCTAATCAAAAGGGCAAATTTAATTTTGACTCAAAATTTGACCGAGAAATCACCATATATGGACAAGTGAAAGATTTAGAAATTTTGGGTGTACATATTAGGCACGTTCTATTGATCTAACTTCTTGGTTTCTTAATGAATCACTGTTTACATAGGTTCTTGCAATTGAATATAAAATTAACCTGAAAAGATGGGGGTTCTTATAATTGAACATGCAATTAATATGGAAAAACTAAGGTACTGATAAAGTGATAATTAAACATTGAAGATACTATGTGTAAATATCTTGCTTTTGATGTTCAATTTCAACATATTGCTTAAGGCACCCTTTTTTTTCCCTAAGCAATATGAAAGAATTACGAGGAAAAGGGAATTTTTTTTCCAAAAAGAAAAATCGCCGTACATCGAAAATGTACAAGTTAGGTCGTTCTCATGTGTGCCGTGATTGACTGTTCATCTGTAGTCACAAGTGCATAGTAGGCCCTTGTAAATGACATCGTATACTTTTCTTTTCCACATATGATCCAAACTTAAGAGACCCGTGAGAAGACTTTTGCCCATCCTGTAGATTGACGAATAATAATTTTTCGTCGTGTTTCCCTATTCAACTCTCATGTTGGTTTGGCCTTTCGTGCACCATGCAAATCTGAGAAGACACTTGGGTTTGATTGAAGAAAGAGTTGCTATAAAAAGTTAGAAAGCCTATTGACCCGTGCTATGCGCGGCTAAAGTCTTAGGACGTGGATTGCTTGAAATAATTATTATACATTATCTGTTGATCATTACGAGTAGAATTTTATTGCGCAAATGAATTATTCAAACCTTTACTTCATTACAAAGGTGGAATTTCCATCCCTCATATGATTTTGAAGATATCAAACGGTTGTACCTTTTATATAGTGTCTTAATTAACATATTTCGCATCCAAATTACAAGTATTCGTTATTAATATTTGAAGAGTGAAAATTTTTTGCACCAACATTAGACACCCCATGATTTTATGTGGAAGGACTGTGCGACGACTAAAGGCAATTTGTTAAAATCTTGTTGGGCTCACTATTTTTCTTTGGATGACCAGTCATCTTCACATAAGTAGTCATCCTCATTCACAGCTGCCAAAATCTAAGTGTTTTTTTTTCCCTAAGGTTAAGAAAGTAATTCTTTATTAACTCTTCAATTTGAGTGTCAATAACCCACCTCCAATCTAATCAAAGGGGCAAATTTAATTTTGACTCAAAATTTGACCGAGAAATCGCCATATATGGACAAATGAAAGATTTAGAAATTTTGGGTGTACATATTAGGCACGTTCTATTGATCTAACGGCTTGGCTTCTTAATGAATCACTGTTTACATAGGTTCTTGCAATTGAATATAAAATTAACCTGAAAAGCTAGGGGTTCTTATAATTGAACATCCAATTAAGATGGAAAAACTAAGGTACTGATAAAGTGATAATTAAACATTGAAGATACTATGTGTAAAGATCTTGCTTTGGATGTTCAATTTCAACATATTGCATAAGGCACCCTCTTTTTTCCCTAAGCAATATGAAAGAATTACAAGCAAAAGGGAATTTTTTTTTCCAAAAAAATAAATGGCCCTAAATCGAAAATGTTCAAGTTAGGTCGTTCTCATGTATGTCGTGATTGACTGTTCATGTGTAGTCATAAGTGCATAGTAGGCCCTTGTAAATGACATCGTATACTTTTCTTTTCCACATATGATCCAAACTTAAGAGACCCGTCCCAAGACTTTTGCCTATCTTGTAGATTGACGAATAATAATTCTTCGTCATGTTTCCCTATTCGACTCTCATGTGGGTTTGGCCATTCGTGCACCATGCAAATCTGAGAAGACACTAGGGTTTGATTGAAGAAAGAGTTGCTATAAATAGTTAGAAAGCCTATTGACCCGTGCTATGCGTGGCTAAAGTTTTAGGACGTGGATTGCTTGAAATAATTATTATACATTATCTATTGATCATTACGAGTAGAATTTTATTGCGCAAATGAATTATTCAAAACTTTACTTAATTACAAAGGTGGAATTTCCATCCGTTATATGATTTTGAAGATATCAAACTGTTGTACCTTTTATGTAGTGTCTTAATTAACATACTTTCAATCCAAATTACAAGTATTCATTGTTAATATTTGAAGTGTGAAAATTTTTTGCACCAACATTAGACACCCCATGATTTTATGTGGAAGGACCGTGCGGCGACTAAAGGCAAAATGTTAAAGTCTTTTTGGGCTCACTATTTTTATTTGGATGACCTGTCATCTTCACATAAGTAGTCATCCTCATTCATGGCTGCCAAAATCCAGGCGTTTTTTTTTTTCCTAAGGTTAAGAAAGTAATTCTTTATTAACTCTTCAATTTGAGTGTCAATAACCTACCTCCAATCTAATCAAAGGAGCAAATTTAATTTTGACTCAAAATTTGACCGAGAAATCACAATATATGGGCAAGTGAAAGATTTAGAAATTTTGGGTGTACATATTAGGCACGTTCTATTGATCTAACTGCTAGGCTTCTTAATGAATCACTGTTTACATAGGTTCTTGCAATTGAATATAAAATTAACCTGAAAAGGTAGGGGTTCTTATATTTGAACGTCCAATTAATATGGAAAAACTAAGGTACTGATAAAGTGATAATTAAACATTGAAGATACTATGTGTAAATATCTTGCTTTAGATGTTTAATTTCAACATATTGCTTAAGGCACCCTCTTTTTTCGCTAAGCAATTTGAATAAATTACAAGCAAAAGGGAATTTAAAAAAAAAAGGCCGTAAATCGAAAATGTTCAAGTTAGGTCGTTCTCATGTGTGTCGTGATTGACTTTTCATGTGTAGTCATAAGTGCATAGTAGGCCCTTGTAAATGACATCGTATACTTTTCTTTTTCACATATGACCCAAACTTAAGTGACCCGTCAGAAGACTTTTGCCCATCCTGTAGATTGACAAATAATAATTTTTCGTCATGTTTCCCTACTTAACTCTCATGTTGGTTTGGCCTTTCGTGCACTATGCAAATCTGAGAAGACACTTGGGTTTGATTGAAGAAAGAGTGGCTATAAAAAGTTAGAAAGCCTATTGACCTGTGCTATGCGCGGCTAAAGTCTTAAGACGTGGATTGCTTGAAATAATTATTATACATTATCTGTTAATCATTACGAGTAGAATTTTATTGCCCAAATGAATTATTCAAAACTTTACTTAATTACAATGGTGGAATTTCCATCCCTCATATGATTTTGAAGATATCGAACGGTTGTACCTTTTCTACGGTGTCTTAATTAACATACTTTAAATCCAAATTATAAGTATTCATTATTAATATTTGAAGTGTGAAAATTTTGCACCAACATTAGACACCCCATGATTTTATGTGGAAGGACCGTGCGGCGACTAAAGGCAAATTGTTAAAGTCTTTTTGGGCTCACTATTTTTCTTTGGATGACTTGTCATCTTCACACAAGTTGTCATCCTCATTCATGGCTGCCAAAATCTAGGCGTTTTTTTTTCCTAAGGTTAAGAAAGTAATTCTTTATTAACTCTTCTATTTGAGTGTCAATAACCTACCTCCAATCTAATCAAAGGGGCTAATTTAATTTTGACTCAAAATTTGACCGAGAAATCACCATATATGGACAAGTGAAAGATTCAGAATTTTTGGGTGTACATATTAGGCACGTTCTATTGATCTAACTGCTTGGCTTCTTAATGAATCACTGTTTACATAGGTTCTTGCAATTGAATATAAAATTAACCTGAAAAGCTAGGGGTTCTTATAATTGAATATCCAATTAAGATGGAAAAACTAAGGTACTGATAAAGTTCGAATTAAACATTGAAGAAACTATGCGTAAATGTCTTGCTTTAGATATTCAATTTCAACATATTGCTTAAGGCACCCTTTTTTTCCCTAAGCAATATGAAAGAATTACAAGGAAAAGGGAATTTTTTTTTTCGAAAAAGAAAAATGGCCGTACATCGAAAATGTTCAAGTTAGGTCGTTCTCATGTGTGCCGTGATTGACTGTTCATGTGTAGTCATAAGTGCATAGTAGGCCCTTGTAAATGACATCGTATACTTTTTTTTTTCCACATATGATCCAAACTTAAGAGACCCATCAGAAGAATTTTGCGTATCCTGTAGATTGACGAATAATAATTTTTCGTCATGTTTCCCTATTCAACTCTCATGTTGGTTTGGCCATTCGTGCACTATGCAAATCTAAGAAGACACTTGGGTTTGATTGAAGAAAGAGTTGCTCTACAAAGTTAGAAAGCCTATTGACCCGTGCTATGCGTGGCTAAAGTCTTAGGACATGGATTGCTTGAAATGATTATTATACATTATCTGTTGATCATTATGAGTAGAATTTTATTGCGCAATTGAATTATTCAAAACTGTACTTAATTACAAAGGTGGAATTTCCATCCCTTATATGATTTTAAAGATATCGAACAATTGTACCTTTTATATAGTGTCTTAATTAGCATACTTTCAATCCAAATTACAAGTATTCGTTATTAATATTTGAAGTGTGAAAATTTTTTGCATCAACATTAGTAAATCTTACTTACCCCAAAAAAACAAAAAGACGTTTTGTATTGGTTTGTACTTTTCAATGGCTACGGTGCCCCCAAACTCATCATTTTGTTCTTATAAATCAAAGTAAGAAACTCTACAAGAAATTAATGACTAGAATAACAAGGTATCCCTTATGTTGTAGAGTTTATGCTATGGAATCTTGCAATCAAATCGATGCTAAATCACTAGTGAAATTAGGAAAAAAAGGAACATGTGATATTTGCATTATCTTATTTGAGTAGCAATATCTACGTTAGAAGCAAATAATCCATTAATAATTATAGAATCAAAATTACAATCGCTCAAACTTGAGGGTCTCTCATATCCAAATTACTATGTGCGATGGAAGAATCTCCACTGTGTGTCCTCTGAAGAAGTCCTTGGAGAATTCTAATAAGAAAGTGGCGAATTCCCTGAAGGCAAACTTCCCCTCCTAATGTATTTCAAAGATGCTTGGCGATTGCTATTTCCTCGTTGAGCACTAGGGGCGTTAAATGAGTGGGTCGGGTCGTGTTTGGGTTGGGTTTGACCCATATTCATATAGCGTAAATATGATGACCCATACCCGACCTGACTCATACCCGACTCGATCCGTATTGATAAAATACTTCCATATTTAACCAAATTCAGAAAAATTTGCTTGCCGATATCTTTTAAATGTATTGTTAAAATAATTTTTTGAAATATGATTATTTGATAATTTTTTTCTAATTTTTTAAATTTTTTCGAAATTTTAATTATTCTTATTTTAAAAAATATATTTTTTCGTTCTTTTTTCTTTTTTCCTCTTCCAGTCACCAGAGTCTAGTGAGCTCATCACTTGCATCTTGGCCAACAACCAACTTAGAAAGAGGGGAAAAGGAGAAAAAAAAAAGGAAAGACAAAAAGAGGGAAAAAAAGAGAAAATAAAAATAATCATTTTTATTTTATAAAATAAAATAATTAGAATAATAGAATTTTCATAATCTAAAAACGAATTGTTAATAACATTGGAAATTATTTGTTAATAATACTTAAAATTAATTAGATAACCCGTTTAGAACCCATTTATAACCCATGAGATTGGTAAATGACTCATTTAAAACCCATTTAACATTTTAAAATGACTCATTCATGACCCATATTATCAAATATCTGTTAAAATATGGGTCTTTGACCCATTTTGCCACCTCTATTGAGCACTAAAGATGACTTCCTTGTTACTGCGGCAGCAATCGAAACTTTCCAAATCAACAGTCGGTCGGGTTTTATTTGACTGCTCAAAGTCGAGACAAATCTAATGCCCTTTATTATTGTCATATTGAATCACTCGCCTAATATTGTTAGGAGAATTTTGATTTTAGTTCTATATAAGGAGTCGCCGCTAGCTTGTTGAGTTTAGCTAAACATTCGTGACATCCATGTCCCGTATTGTCTAGGGAGGGAGTTTTGGGAATACTTATGTAGTGAGGTTCACTTTTAACCATTGATAACGCGTTGTGAGTTGCCATGGAGCGCTTGAGGATGGTGGACCCGAGGAAAAACAAAGCCGTGAGGATGGGGCTCAAAGCAAACAATATTATCGGTGGCGGGGCCGAGGAGGACATTACAAAATTAGATAAATATTAGGATTGTACCTTATTTCCTGCACAATCAGAGGCCTAGGACCAAGGATTTGATTTCATCAATTATATAACTAGTGCTATTTAAGTAGCTAAACTTGATATTCAATCAACTGTCCACACTGTTTTTTTTTTTTTTGTATAATTTTGAATCCTAAAGTCCGAGTGTGGCCTAACTACCCAACCAGACTAAACAAAACATGAGGAACTCAATCACAGAAATGACATGGAAGAATGAAAACAAAGCACATCAAAAGCGATAATAATCAGATTAGTGTGAGGGTATGGTAATCAGATTAGTCTGGTATAAAAGGGCCACGAGCAGGTAACATGGATGGCTTGATTAGGTTTAATGAGTTTGGGCTTAAGTTAATTCAGATAGTTTCAATTTTAAGAAGTTCGGCAGTGTTTTGCTTGTGTTTAGAAATGGGCTTGTGACTTACAACCGAAGACGGCCTGATTATTTGAAGAGATAATGTAACTTGACTCCATACCCTCACATTAATCTCCATTCGTCCCTCTCTTTCGGATGTTATTATTGACCATTTGTCTAGTGATTCTGCCGGGAGCACGTATATTTCGGACTATGTAACTTGACTTGTCTTGTTTAAAGTATTTATCCCATTCAGCAACAAAATTGAGAGGAAAAACAAGCTTATCTCCGATGCATACGTATTCATCATTCTCTTTTTTCCTTTTTAATTATCTCTTGATCATTATCACACCAAATGGTGATGACTGTCTCCATATGAAACATAACTTGCATGCCGCACATATTCGACATTACTTGCGAAACGTTCCCTGTTAACCATATTTACATTACTTTGCAGTAAACACAGCTTAGCGCCAACCAATTCGGAGCTATTATGCTTCAGGTACCGGTGAGTTCAGACCAAAAACAGAGATCAATATTCAGCTACAAATGCTTGAGATGGCAAAAAAAGGAAAGAAGCTCGAGATTCACAAGTCTGCCTCCAGAAACAAACTAGTCAGTCTTCAATTCCTAATTCTTAGTTTAGAGAAATTTTCCCTCCATTCGCTGTGTATCAGTGTATGAATGCGTTAGCTTTTTCTAGTGCTCCTCTTTCCTTTGCATCGTTGCCATGTACTAGGATTTTATTCTTTCCATTAAACTTATTAGCATTCGTTTATTATTAGCATCTTTCTGTTACTATTATTATTAGCATTCGTTTCTCGGTCCTTCGTTCCCAGAAGATGCATTTCTGCAGATTTCCCTATCTCCCTCTTTCCCTTCTTTTACTCTTTCGTCTCTTCTTGGTTAAGTCTCTGCCTCGATTATTTCCTCAGCACACATAGCTGGGTTTGGTCTTCTTTCCTCATTAGTCACGACCTGGATGTCCAACCTAAAATACAACACTCACCATTGATGCCCATCCTTCGCGTTAAGCAACAAAATCATGCGAGTATTTCGCCTGAGAGCGACATTTATGAGCTTCATACAGAGGGCTAAACATGTCTTACTCCACCAATGACCAACTCCAGTCACCACGTGAACCCCTACACACATCCACTGGCCAACCCACATGCACGGAACCCCAGATACGAAGGGCGCACATGGAACACACAGAAAACGAAGGAACACAGTCGCTTCGAAATCTCGGCCACGACTTAAAAAATCAAAGGACGCAGAAGCAAGACTAGCGAATCTTAGGCACATATGACGATCTGGGCATGAGATAAACGTATATGCAATCGATTTCAAAGACAGCCTCCCCAAATATGTGTACAATCTCGCTCGTTCATTTTCACAAACAAGTGGTGATCGGTTCAAACACGGAGCACAGAAGAATCATCAAAGTAGTAATTCCGATCCGGAAAATTGCAGCGACTCCAAAGCATGCTCAGAATACTACTTTGTCCTTAATCAATACTCTATTTCTTTTTGTCACTCGAGCTTGAATTAACAACTTTTGAACTCAGCTTACTAAAACGGAGCGATGATGTCCATAACTTGGAGATGCGGGGTCTGGCCACGAATGGCCATCGATCAGATAGCCGAGGTCTGGAGGCGTAGTCATTGGTACTTGGTGCAGGCGAAGAAGCCTCAAACAAATATTCTAAGTCTTCGGATTTCTCGGCCTCATAACAGTGAAGGAAGCCTATAAGTGAGACAAATCGATAAGAAGAGTTCGTATCGATTTAGTCTCTCTGGTTTTTGGTGCTCTCTCTGCTGCGAATGAGCAAGACGTGGCCGGCGATAGAGAATCGATGGTAGCCGACGGTGATTGGAGGTGGTGGACGGCAGATTGGGGGTGATCGGGAGGGAAGCCAGAGACTTCCTGTTCTTCGCTGCAATGTTGTTGTCAAACATATGAAGGGAAAAGAGCAGGAGAGAAAGGCTAGTAACTAATTATTTCTAAAATAGAAAAGAAGACTATTATGAAAATTCAAACGAACGATATTACAATAAGAGGAATATTGCACACCCAAAAGATTACATGACTCATCCATGTCCCATGAGTAGTTGACTGCATGTGCACCTCCTTGCCGCTCAGTGCCTTCCCGATCTTTTCCATCTTCTTGCCATTCTCTTGGAGTAGTGTAAGAACCACCCGCTCTTCTCGTCAATGATCAAGTTCCCCAACACGACCCCGATCAGAAACCCGACACCAGCGCCGATCAGCACAAACGTCCGATCCAAGACGAATGGAGAACCTTCCCCGATTTCCTCCCCAGGGGATGGTGGTGATTGTAAGGTGTCTCCGGCTCCAGGGCATTTCTTTGGCAAAGGACTTCCACATAACCCCTCATTCATGGCGAACGAATCGATCGGGAATGTGCTGAACTGAGTCCCTCGTGGAATCGGCCCCCATAGTTGATTATGAGAGACGTCGAAAGATGAAAGAAACGTAAGCTGCGCTAGTTGTGGAGGGATCTCTCCCGATAGATTATTTTGAGAAAGATCTAAAGATTCAAGATTTGTCAAATTTGCTAAGGAAGGTGGGATAGGACCGGTCAAAAAATTGTTTGACAGGTTAAGCAAAAGGAGTGACTTCAAATCTCCGATGAAATTGGGTAGGCTTCCTTCAAATTTGTTATCGGAGAGGTCAACTCCCATAAAAGCATATGGAACTTTTGAGTATTCCCTTTCTGTGCCTTTATTCATCAATTTCATGTCATAATCCACATAATAATAATATATAGAGGTGAATAGAGGGATCCTTGCAGCAGCTTGCATGTAGTAGTCGAACTGATTTTGACTACCAATCCCTTTCATGGCATGGAAACTCTGCAACAACTTGGAAGGAAGTTCGCCACTGAAACCATTATGCGAAAGGTCCATGACATGCATATTGCTGAAATTAAATTGCCTATCGTATGTTTCTATTGGACCACGAAACCTATTGGATTTCAAGATAATAGCTTTTAGCTCTGTCAACTCTGATAGCCATGGAGGGAACCCATCAACAATTTGATTGTAACCGAGGTTTAAATACTTTAGCATTGTACAATGCCCCAAAGAACTAGGGATAGGCCCTTGCAATCGATTCTCTGTGAGGTCCATAATCTCCAACGCACAACCCTTTTGATAAGGATGAGGAATCATGCCCTCAAATTTATTTTTCCCAAGATTTAAAACTGACAATGATTTAATGTTTCCCACGCACGGAGGGATTGTGCCATTCAAACTATTGCTCGACAAATCAAGAACGACGAGGGATTTTGCTCTACAAATAGATTGAATTTCTCCGAAGAGACTATTGTTGGAGATGACGTAGTACTCTATTGATGGAGGTGGAGTAGGGAGTTCCATTTGGAGCGAGTTAGAACTAATGTCAAGATATGTCAAATTGGGAAGTGGTAGGTTGAACTGCTTGTTTTCAAAGCCAGTTAGAAAATTGTGAGAAAGATCTACCCACTTCAAGGATTCTCTACTACCATTGCCAATCCAGGTAGGAATGCTCCCTCTGATTTTATTGTTTGACAGATCTAACCACTCTAATCCGCTTAAGTAGGCTAAAAACTTGGGAAACTCTTGTAAGTTGCATGACGGTAAACTTAAAGTGGAAAGTTTTGGAAGAGTGGCATTCATCTCGGTCCCGCCGATAAAAGACATGTTGTTGGAGTCCAAATATAACCCAGTCAAGTTCTTGAGTTTGTGTATATCCCCGATGCCACTCAAATTGTTCCGACGAAGGTCCAAAAGCTGAAGATCCCTGAGCTCAGATAATGAGTTAGGAATTTCACCTTCCAAATAATTACCCGAAAGGTAAAGCTCAACCAAGGATTCTCTACTACCAATGCCCATCCAGGTAGGAATGCTCCCTCTGATTTTATTGTTTGACAGATTTAACCGCTCTAATCCGCTTAAGTAGGCTAAAAACTTGGGAAACTCTTGTAAGTTGCATGACCGTAAACTTAACTGGAAAAGTTTTGGAAGAGTGGCATTCATCTCGGTCCCGCCGATGAAAGACATGTTGTTGGAGTCCAAATATAATGAAGTCAAGTTCTTGAGTTTGTGTAAATCACCGATGCCACTCAAATTGTTCCCACGAAGGTCCAAAAACTGAAGATACTCAGGTAATGAGTTAGGAATTTCACCTTTCAAACAATTACCCGAAAGGTCAAGCCTAACCAACCGCGTCAAGTTCTCCAATGAAATTCCGCCTTCCAAATGATTATCCGAAAGGTCAAGATCAACCAACCGCGTCAAGTTCTCCAATGAAATTCCGCCTTCCAAATGATTTTCCGAAAGGTCAAGATCAACCAACCGCGTCAAGTTCTCAAATGATGATGGAATTGGACCACTTAGCTGAAAACCTGTCGAATATAAAGAAGCAAGGATGGTTAGTTTGGATACGAATTGAGTCTAGACATTTCATTTTTTATTTTTTATTTTAGGTTAAGGAACCATCTACGAGTGGAAATATTACCTGAAAGGTACAAAGTGGTGAGTTTTGACAATATGAAAAGGCTATTCCAAATATCACCTGTGAAATTATTGAAAGAGAGTCCTAGATAGGACAACTGGGTCAGATTAGCGAAGGAAACTGGGATTTGACCATGGAATTCATTATAAGATATATCCAGAGAAGCAAGCTCAGAAAGATTACCCAATGAACTAGGAAGTAAACCCGAGAAATAACAATCCCAAATTGTTAATTCATTCAAGAAAACAAGGTTTCCAATCGAAACAGGCATTTCTCCTGAAAAGTTGGTGCCACCAAGATCCAAAGATTTCAAGGGACTACCCCAATGTAATTCGGGGATAAAACCGGAAAGGTTGAGACTACCACTGATGTCGAGGACTTCCAGGTTTGGTAATTGAAAGATGCTTACTGGAAATTCGCCATGCAATTCACAATCTGCAAGTTTAAGAGACTTCAAAGAAGAGAAGTTTGCAAGTACACGAGGGAATTGTGAGTGCATGCTTATAGAAGAGAGATCAATTTCTTTAAGCATAGTTAAGTTCCGAACAAAGTTGTCTACATCTGGCATCTCAAGCGGCCAATTAGACAAATCGAGAGAAGTTAATCTCGAGAGTCGCGACATATCCGATGGGACTTTCCCTGAGAAATATGAATAAGAGAGATTAAGGTATTGTAACCCAGAAAGATTGCCAAAACCGGATGGCATTGAGGAAAAGTTGAAGTCATTGGAAGCGAGATTGAGTGATTTCAAGTGGAGGAGGCGAAAGAGGCTAGTATTGGAACTTATGTTACCAAAGAGACAACTTTCACCAAGGTCAAGCCCTATGACGTGACCAGTGGCCTCGTCACACTCGACTCCATCCCATGAGCAGCAATCTCCGCTTTTATCTAGTGACCAGGATTCAGCCTTCGGATGAGGACAATGGTATATTGTATTGTGGGTTCTCAAACTCAGCTTGAATTCCATCAAGGCTGAGCTCTCGTCTTGATGGCATAATGGTTTAGCAAGCGAAGTATGAATCATCACGAGAAGGACAATCCAAGTATAAAACACGAAGAATGATGAGGGTGCCATATTTTTTCTTTTGTTGTTGTTCTTTTGCTTTGTGATGGAGTTCGTTCTAAATGGAGAAGCTTTTATAGGCAACGATAAGCTATTAAATCGTTAAACTTTCGTGCTGCTTTGGCCAATCATGCACCATACAAATCTGAAACGACGCTTGGATTTGATAGAAGAAACGGTCATCTCTAAAAAAATTAAAAAGACTGTTGACCCGTGATATGCACGGCCAAAGTCTTATGATGTGGATTGCTTGAAATAATCATTATACATTATCTATTGATCATTATGAGTAGAATTTTATTGCTCAACTGAATTATTCAAAACTTTAGTTGAATATAAAGTTGGAATTTCCATTTCTTGTATGGAATTTTATTGTGCAAATTTTTTTACACCAATATTAATAAATTTTACTTACTCAAAAAGGAAAAGATGACGTTTGTATTGGTTTTTATTTTATAATAGCTATGTTGCCCCCAAACTCATCATTTCATTCTTGATAGTGTGCTAACTAACAGATGTTCAATCCAAGTTCTGAGTAATTTTTATTAATATATGAAGTGTCAAATTTTTTCACACCAATAATTATAAATTTTACTTACGCAAAGAAAAAACTTTTGACTTTTTATTTTTCAGGACTATGGTGTCACCAGGCATACCATTTCATTCTTCTAAATCCAAATTACAAACCTCTTTATGATATCGGTGATTTGGGATAACAAGCAATCCCCTTATGATTGACATGTTTAAAGATTAAATTACTTGTCGACTTTCCTAATCATCTTGTCAATCTCGACTAGATTTCCCAAACTAGACTTTGCAGTGAGTAAATCTCCCAAGTGAGATTCTTTATATTGGCCAAGAAGTCAACATGAGGGCCACCACTGGGCACATAATCACAACAAGCACTGGTACGTTTATCTTGTCGATATGTATATTACCTTATGCGATGATATGACTTGATTTTCTAGTGGAGGAAAAGCGATTTTTTTTTCCTTTTTTGGGTGGAAGGGGAGACAAAGCAGTTAGAAAGACAGAATATTGAACGAGAAGATAGCGTCTGCGTAATAGCCAATGGAAACATGAATTGACATAAAGTAAACATAGCTAAGAATCTTACTTTACTTTGGACCATTCTTAATTCGAACTAGACACACATCATTCCAAAACTAATGATATGTCACCTAAATACACGACTATGTGCCCAGTTCCTGATTAGATCAGTGGCTTCCTCATCTTTTCCACGCTTTTCGTATTCCCTTGGAGCTGCGCAAGAATTCATGTCCACAAACAGCTGAAAAATCTATATATTTTGGGCATAAACTGGTCTAGCCGCTTAACTCCCTGCTGACTCAAAACTCTTACTGAAGATGTTTTGTAATTTCAACATCTTGCCTAAGTCTCCCCGTTTTTTTTTTTTAAGTAATGGTAAAATTTATAAGCAAGTAGTCATTTTTTTTCTTTTTTCAAAAGGGAAAAAATGGTTGCATATCCACAAGAGACAAATTAGGTCACACTCTCATGCATGTCATGATTAATGGTTCATGTGCGGCCAGAATTGCGTGATCGGTCCGTCAAATGGCATCTCGGATCAATCTTGAGACGTCAAGGAAAAGACTTTTGCCCATCTTTCATGTTGATGAACAGGAGTCATTCTCCATTTCTTAGGAGTATCGTTAGTCCTCAAACTACAAAAAAAAAAATCATAATCATTGATTTTTTAAAATTATATATATTCACCTCACTTTATGTAAAAATAATGATAAAATATGCGTGATTAACATAAATTTGCGAATGGACATCAATCTCTCGGACACAATTGGAGCTCCAATAGAAAGTGAACACGGTAGAGTAGATTAATAAGAATAGTTGTACTAGAGAGACAATCGCTATTGAGGTCTAGGCCAACAACATGATTGTTGTATTCATCACACTCCATACCCTCCCACTCCCACGACCACTAATCTCCATTTTCACCAGTTGATGAGTGACGGCCATGGTTTGAGTTTAGGATTGACGCAATGAGAATATGCTCGGTTGATTTCGAGACTCATCTTGAATCATATAGAGGCTGAGCTCCCATTAGCAGGACACATTGGATTAGCAAAGCATGAATGAAATACTAAGATAAAAAATGATCCAAGTACAAAACATCTACACTAAGGACGTTGGCATGATATGGTCTTCTTCTTTCTTTGAAATTTTTGTGTTTGATCTAAGAGCACACATGTCATGGAAGAGCCAAAGGAGATTGTGATGCCATAACTTTTATGGCTAGGGATTTTGGGGTTTCCTCTTAGCCACTCCACAATTTTATGTGGAAGGACCCGTGAGTCGACTAAAGGTAAAATGTCAAAGTCTTTTTGGGGTCACTACGTTTCTTTGGATGACTCTTTATCTTCACATAAGTAGTCATCCTCGTTCAGGGCTGCCAAAATCTAGGCGTCTTTTTTTTTCTAGGGCTTAAGAAAGTAATTCTTCATTAACTCTTCAATTTGAGTGTCAATAACCTACCTCCAATCTAATCAAAGGGGCAAATTTTATTTTGGCCCAGAATTTTAAATTTGCCCAAGACATCGGTAGATATGAACAAGTGAAAGGTTTAGAAATTTTGGGTATACATGACAGGCACATTCTATTGATCTAACTGATTGGCATCCTGATGAATCATTGTTTACATAGGTTCTTACAATTGAATATAAAATTAACCTAAAAAACTAGGGGATCTTATAATTGAATACCCAATTAAGATTAAAAAACTAAGGTACCAATAAAGTGATAATATTGAAGATACTACGTGTACATGTCTTGCTTTAGATATTGTTCAATTTCAACATATTGCTTAAGCCTCCCTTGTTTTTCTTAAGTAATATTAAAGAGTTACAAGCAAATAGTTTTTCTTAAACGAGAAAAATGGCCAAAAGGTACAAGTTAGGTCCTTCTTACGCGTGCCGTGATTGACTGTTCATGTGTAGTCATAATTGCATAATGGGTCCCGATAAACGACATCTTATATTTTTCTTTTCCACATATGACCCAAACTTGAGAAACCCGCCAGAAGACTTTTGCCCATCCTGTAGATTGATGTATATGAAGTTTTTATCATGTTTCCCAATTGAACTTTCACATTGCTTTGGCCATTCGTGCACCATACAAATCTGAAAAGACACTTGGGTTTGATTGAAGAAAGAGTTAGTTCTAACAAAATTAGAAAGCCTATTGACCCGTGCTATGCACGACCAAAGTCTTAGGATGTGGATTGCTTTGATTGAAGTAAAAGTCGCTCTAAAAAATTAGAAAGCCTATTGACCCGTGCTATGCACGGCCAAAGTCTTAGGATGTTGACTATACATTATATGTTGATCATTATGAGTTGAATTTTATTGCGCAAATGAATTATTCAGAAATTTAGTTGAATATAAAGGTGGAATTTCGATCCCTTGGATGGTTTTGAAGATGTCGAACGGTTATACCTTCTTGCTAGCATCTTAATTAACATACTTTCTATCCAAATTACAAGTATTCGTTATGAAATTTTTTTGCACCAACATTAGTAAATTTTTCTTACAAAAAAAAAAGACGTTTGTATTGGTTTTTACTTTTCAGTGGCTACGGTGCCTCAAACTCATCATTTCGTACTTCTAAATCCGAGTAAGAAACCTTTTTATAAAATAAATTAATGATAAGAATAACAAGCTATCCCTTACGTTGTAAATTTTATGCTATAGAATCTTGCAATCAAATTGACGCTAAATCATCGCTCAAGCTCGAGGATCTCTCATATCCAAATTAAGTTTTAGACTCGTGGTGTTGAAACATAGACGACACAATTGATCGTAGAAACTCACATAGCACAAAATCACCGTCTGCGACCGAAGAAACTCCACTGTGTAGCCTCACGAATCACACAAAGATCCCCAATAAGAAAGTGGCCAATTCGCTGGAGGCAAACTTCCCCTCCTAATGCATTTCGAAGATGCTGGCCGATTGCTATATCCTCGTTGAGCACTAACGATGGCTTTCTTGTTACGGCGGCAGCAATCCAAACTTTCCAAATCAACAGTCGGTTAGGTTTTATTTGACCGCTCAAAGTCGTGACAAATCTAATGCTCTTATTATTTTCATGTTTCCCGATTGAATCACTTATTGAGGTCTTTTTTTTTTCTATTTCTCGATCTATACTAACTTTCCAACCTAGATTTTCGCATGTTAAATCTCCTAAATTAGATTTTCCAAAATAGTGAGGACGTCAAACTGAGTGGCAAATCATGATATTGGAGAAAAAAAGCAGTAGCGTCTCCACAATAGCCAATGGAAATCATGAGTTGTCATGAAGTGGACGCACATAAGATCTTAATTTTTTTTATAAACATTCTCAATTCATACTAGAACTTAAGTAATAATCTTCACATGGATGTATGTGATGCATAGTCATGATCAAATCAGTGGCTTCCTGATCTATTTCCATGCTTTTGCTTCTCTCTTGGAGTAGAGTAGGAATTATATCCACAAATTCATAAAATTTACCAACAATAGCTACGGCATTACAATCTTCTCTAGCTCCTCCATGACATACGTATGTTGACACCTAATTTTGTCAATCTCGTGAGTCATTTTTTTAACTTAATTTTTTATAAATTCGTTACTAATCAGAAGTTAGAAATTTCTTTAATTTCCTAACAAAAATAATTTAAAAAATTTAAATTAACTAATTAATTATTAAAAAAAGAAAGAAAGAAAAAAGGAGAAGAAAGCAGCCATGGACCGGGGCCTTTTCACTTGGCCCACGCCCGAAGCCCGCGCGAGCTCTTTATTTGTCTCTGAGCCCATCGCCCATTCCTCTTCTCCCCCCGGCCCATCTCTCTCTCGGCCCACAGACCTCACCTCAGCCCACTCTTTTTCCTTTTCGTGCGTTTTTCTCTCTGACGCCAGAGGTCCGCGATCCCCAGCTGGAGGGGTTTATGCTTCGGGATTTCCTGGCTCCCCCGGGCATGTAACAAATTCAAATTTGAGTTCGTCAATATATCTAATTGAAATCACATTATACAAACTCTTTGATATGAATTTTTTTTAAACATAATTTCCATGAGCATCTCAACAAAATGCGTGCTTATCTTCCAGCGGAAATGTGAAAATGCTTTGGGTCCTTTAATGGGATTTATGTTCACGATAGCCTTGCTTTTCTCTATGTTTAATGAGCCTATTATGCTTTATCTTCATGGCTGGCCACTGTTCGTTAAGATGGGGACCATAGACAAGGTGGTCACGACTGCCAGTTACCATATACCTTCGTTTTGTTGCCTGCCTTTTTCTCTATTTTTTTTTGTAATATTACTATCCAATCTGCATATATCCCACCTCGAATTTCGGATTGGATGATTGATTCCAGTTCTACCCCGCCTTATCTTAAAGTGCGACACTAAGACTCCATTCATTTCACAAAACATAATTTTTAGGAAAATATTTTTCGGATTTTTTGGCGTTCTTTTCACGGAAAACAAGATAGTGAAAGAAAAATTTTTCCACCAATTGAAATAACTCCTTCAAAAATGGAGAAAATATTTTCCGCAAGTGGAAAGCATTTTCCATCTTCTTTGTTCACCTTTAAATATTTTCCATTTTCTTTCAAAAGTAGCTTGTGACTAGCGGTCAGTCAATGTATAATTAAAAAAATGAAAGAAAAGAAAAGAAAACTTAAAAAAAAAATCGATCTTTTATAATTTCTTCTAAGTTTTAAATAGACACCCAAAAATATCGTCATTTTACATGAAAATGATTTCCTGAAAAATATTTTTCAAAAGTACTACATTATTAGTGAAATGAACAAAGCCTTAGTCAAATTTGATTAATGTAGTCTATTCGACACTATAGTATGTTTCATGTACTTGAAAGATAAGCTCCATAGGCCTAATCAATTTGTCATATTTGGAGCTATAGTTAAATATGAGTATCATGATGGATTGATCCCACTTGCTTTCTCAAACTTACCATCTGTCTAGATTACTCCTCAAGTGGACTCCAAAATGGATGTGGATTCTCCATCATGTTAAGAGTGTTTTTTTTTTTTGGGAATATCAACCTATTTTAGCCGTGGATGTATGCCTTATTTATATGCACTAACGATTGAAAATTGGTTGAGGCACCAAATGCGAGAGGACCATGCGAGTTAAAAATTTGCATTGGTCAATATTTTCCTTACATCCTTCGATTCGACTTCTGATCGTTGTTGCTATGCTCAGCCATCATTTTAATGAGGCTTTTACTAGTCAATTGGCAGGAGCAGCTTTTGTTGGAATTAGTGAATATTTCGAGAAACCTTATTTCTCTTACTGAACACGCTGACCTGAGATTAGGAAAATCAAAGTATGAACAAACGAGAAATGACGGGAGTTCTACTCCCGGGTGAGCGGGCAAAGGCTTGGGGACAGCCTCCTCAAAATAATCTCAGGTTTAGACTTGTATTTAAGTTGATCCCTTTATTGTGGGATCAAAGGGATTCGGACAGGCTTAGATTTTAGGCCAATTTATAAGTCCTATATATTATGCTTGTATGAGAGACCATTATAATGAATTGTGCAGTTGCAATCAATAGTAAAATTATTTTATAAGATGTAGTCCTATTCTAGGATAAACTTTGATGAATTTGCATGTCATTTTTTTTTGTATGTGATCATTCAAATTTGATTTACGATACAATTCATCAACTTTCCTTTCAAACTTGACACTAAGAAAAATGGATCTTTTTGTATGATAAATGAAAATTAGTTAAAATAACATATAGGTGATAATTCTATACGTATTGTACCGTGATTAAAATATCGGATTGGAGGAAAAGGTTAATGTGCCTTCCTCATGAACAAGTGACGTGCACGCAACCGAACAACGAGTTGACTGCTAAAATCGGAAAATATAAAATATAACTAATGAAAAGACTTCTCTTGGACTGTACTGCATCTTCAACATCAAATTAAAGATTAGCATATCTGAATTTCATGAAGAGTGCCGAACTATTCTTTCGAATGATTTAACAATTATTTGTATCCTATGTTGGAGTTGACGAATATATTTGGGGATATTTGTTTATCATATCGGGTATGCCCACATGAGTTTAGAAAAATCAAAGTGTGAAATAATGGGTTTCGCTCCAAAATATAGCGAGAGATCGTTGTAATGAATTGACCAGCTACAAAATATAGTAAAATCTTTTGCAGGATATAGCTCTATTATAGATGAACTTGGGTAAACCTTTGTTCCTTCTTATTTTTCTTTGTGTGATTTTTCTGATTCAATTTACGATACATCATGTTACTCTATTATCGATGAACTCAACCAATCTCATGATAAGTTCATGTGTTTTTGTCAAGATTTCCAGCGGGCATGCATTTGCCTCTGAAATCTGTTCTAATTATGTGGTGTCCATCGGCGATCGTCATGCGGTCAAGTGTAGGAGAATCATTATGAGCGGTACATCACGAACATACAAAGACAGTGCCCAAATATTATTTTGCGTCGCTGCTGCTGGAGTAAAGCCTTGAAATCATACTTATTATAATACGAGCACTCGCGACCAAGTCTCGGGAAGCCCCGTGAAATCATATCAACAGCTTGCAGCTATTTAGTTATGGGGTAGGAGGTGAAGTAGAAAACCTTCGACGGTAACTGGCACCGTAGCGTAGATAAACTTCTCATCCGGGATGACCTTCTCCAGCTTGAATTTCGTCACCAAATTGTGCATGAAAACGAGCATTTTGAGTCTTGCATACTCTTTTTCAGGGCACATACGAGGTCCGCCTCCAAAGGGAATGTAGGTGAAAGGTGCGGGTCCATTTCCTTTGAACCTTGAGGGTGAAATTTCTCTGGATCAGGGAAATACTTAGTGTTTTTTTGGGTTGAGTAAACCATCCAAAATGTCTATGACACCGTCAGAATCAGAATGGCTGTGTCGTTAGACTGATTATTTATACACTCATGACACGGCTTAGCATTTGGAGGGCACCTAATCCAGGTTCGAAGATTACCTTCCATCCCTTTGGAATTGTATAACCAGCAAAAGTGAAGTCCGTCGTTGCCTCTCTACATGACCTTTGGTACTTCATCTTCTGGACGTCCTCCCAGTTAAGAAATTCATCTGGACCTTTAGATATGGCAATCTCCGTTTGTTCTATAGATATTAGAGAAGTGTGCTGTCAAGCATATACTGGAGTTACAGGACTCGAGATTCAGCCTTCCCAAGCAGATTTGGGAGGGTTAATTAATGAAGCTTCATGATCGGACTGATTTCAAAAACAATTTCTTCAATTCATGAGTTTTTGTTTTTATATGGCATGATACGGGCTTTTGCCCTCAGGATTTTCATGCACCATTGACGACATGTTGGAAAGTTCAACTCAAAAGCTCTAGAGGCGCTGGTCTATTCTCTCTGTTGTTACTTGATCCTTTGGCAACAAACTCAATGGGTTAGCATTTGACAAGTAAATAAAAAACAACCAATTAGAGACGTTGAGATCGATTGAATGATCAGGTTTTTTGAGATCCTGGGTTCTAAAGCAGACAGAAATTCAGGGTTATTATCCCGACAAACAATTTCCACAAAGACGTCACGCCACCATATTTCTTTGATGCAATGTCTCTACTGAGAACAACATAATTGTGCCAATCGAAATTATGACAACAACTCGTGGCTACTGCTTTGCTGAAAAATATCAAACTGACCATCAATAGCCTCCAAATCAAAGTGAATGTAATTATTTAGAAATTCGGATGATCAAATGCAGCCAACGAATTGAATTTCTATTAGTCATACTCTTGTACTTTTTAGTCAGGTCAAACAATGATATGCTTGGTATATTTTTCTAAATAAATACATAAAAACATAATTATTTAACTACATCCCTTAAAAGTTTTTTAGGATTTTGCTCAGATTATAGAAGGAGAATCTCGAATTACTCAGTTCCATACTATGAGCACTTACACTCTTGCCTTGTATATAAAGCAAGTTCACGTTTGGATCGAAATCTCGAAACAAATATCAAAACAAAAAAAAGATAAAATCATATCATATGCTGAATAGAAATACATAGCAAGCTAATTATTAGTCATTCAATTTTGGATCTCTGTGTTCCCTCAAACTCCAAGAGTAGCATACTTGAGACATCTATATAAACCCACTTCAGGGGGACTCTTGACACATATCTTCCACAATCATCTCTATTGATCAATCCCATATTTCCTCCCTATAATCCTAAAAATTCTCTTCACGATCCTACCTCGCACAATCAAGCCAACGTACTTGGAAATGGAGAAGGGTCAAACCAAGCTCAGTGCACTAGTCATTCTCTTGGGGATTGCATCTGGTAGGTTTCTCTCATCTCTCGTTTATTGTTAATGTCTAGAGCAACGCTAATGAACTTTCCAAACTTCCATTTATTACTTTTTATATGTGGAGCTGCACTAATGAACCTCCCAAACTACCTCTCTTCTAAGGTCTCGCTGTCTCACAAGCTGAGGAAGGAGTAGCTTGTCCTGTGTGTCCTGGTGGGTCTCCTCCGGTCGTCAAGGATGTCAAATGTATCTGCCCTCCATTAAAGCTCGAGGATGCCTCGGCTAGTCGGATTGAAGGACGCCGATGTCTTGCAAAGAAGTGTCATATTGGATATTTTCCTGTCGAAGTAGACGGGCAATGCATATGTGCTAAAGTTCCACAGGCACGCAAACATTAATTGGGGGACGTTGTGAGTATCTATGTGAGAAGGAGAGGAAGCGAGGATGAAAGGAAATTATATGGATTGATGCTCTTGAATATAGGCTTTTGTGTGTGTGTGTGTGTGTGTGGCAATCTCGAGAATTTCCAACGGTAAAAGAAATATGGATTTCGGACATTACCATTACGTTGCACCTAGTCTTTGATAATGCGGTAATCAAAGGGGATGATCGTTGTCCTTGTATGTTAAACAAATGATTGACGATCGGCGAGAAAATATAAATTCGATATTTTTCTTATTGAAGATGAAATCTAGAAAGATGGGGAATATGGTAAGTGACATGATTTTTGTGCATGGTGCTCCTATCAGTGCTGTAACCATCTTTTGACCACTCGATCATCATAACTTATGTACAATACTATTTGAGTATTACAAATTTTTTTAGCACTTAATTGATCAATTGAAAGTTACAATAAATATTTTTGAGAATCTAGAGCACTTAAATGGTCGAGAAAAGAGTTATGGCACTTAAGTGAGTAGTGTACTAGAATTATGATACTTTTGATATTCTTATCCTCTGTAAAGATGCGCATAGTTGATATGATCGCGTCCTCAAAGTTGATGGCAAAAGAAATTCAAATGTATTTAGAACATTCTAACTACCTTCCTATTGATTCATTGGTTGGCCATGCCAAGATATACAGCCATAAGCAAAAATTTACCAGCCACATTTTTGGAATTGTGTAACCGACAAAAATAAAAGTCAGTAATTACCTCTTTAGATCAAGTGGATTTAGCCTCAGCGATTCACAAGCCACATTCCGTGTATACTTCATCTTCTTGACATCCCCCCAGTTCAGTAATTAACCCGGGGCTCTAGACTTTGTAATCTCCATTGTTGACACCTACATTTTTACGCATCATTTTATATATAGTTAATAGGGACATTCTGTATTTTGCAGGTATATTTTTTACTTTAACTTGGTAAGGAATATTGGGCATATTTTGAGCAGAAAAAAGACAGGAGATATATCTATACCGAATACAGAGAGATTAGGACAAATAAGAATGAAAAGAGGAAAAATCTTTGAAAAAATTCGATCAAATCTTTGGAGATATTTGACCGAAGATTTCATAATCCTTGCCTAAAGTCGTCCAAATAAAAAGAAGAGAAAAAGATACAGGGGGATCTTGAAGATAATCCGGTCAAATTTTTCTTTCTCCATGCTTAAAAGCGTCCCAGAAGGAGACCCAAGGGAGAGGGACGAGCAGTAAAAAAGGGAGGGGGAGACTGACTCCCACACAAGGGGGAGATCGGGACTTTGGACTCCGGGGCCTCTCTCGTTCGAATCTTCAGCTCCGGCGACTCGTCCACGGCGTTCTCTGTCCACGTCCTTCGCGTTGCACCGGTGAGTTCCCGTTACTGCCCTTTTCTCGAGGCACCTATCCATGCTTGTTTTTGCTGCCTTTTTTTTTGGTTTGGACAGGATGCTGGTTGATTCGATCAATCTCTAGGTTTCTTAATTGATGGTTCTTGGTTGTCTGCCCTTCCTGGCTGTCCTCGACGCATAGTAGGCCTAGATTTTGCCTCCCTTTTGGTCATGAAAGCTAATGTCCCTCACTGTACCGCACATGTTCGTTGAATTGCTTGAATGAATCTGCTCTGGTTTTCTTCTGTTTCGCGTGGTTCTTGTGGTTTGTTTGTGTGATGCATCGCCGCCAGAGAGCCACCGGTGAGCCGTTCGCGTTTCAGGTTCCCCTCCGACGATGCCTGTCGTGCCCCCATCGTCGGACGTTGGTGTACAGGGCGCCTACGAGTCGTCTACTCATGCGATGCCCGCGAAGAAGAAGGCCAGCGGAGCTTGGGCTGAGTTTCTCCTTGGGCCGACTGTCTCGCGCATGGGCCAAGGTGGGAATCGGGCTTGACGTCTCGCGCGTGAGGAGCTGGACGGTCTTGGACCAGCGTTCAGTTGGGCCGGGTGTTTTGCTGTCTGATGGCCGAAGGCTGGTGACGGGCCTGGTGTGTTGCTGGCCCATGGAAGGAAAAGCTGGACTGGGCCGGCCCAGTCCAGATGCTTTTGGGATCTTGCAACTTGTTGAAGAAACACGGATAGTGGGACTGTCGCCTTTCATTGAATCTGAGGCTGATGGCAATGATATACCAAAAAAAAAAAAGGAATTATTCTACAGTTGCTTTTATAAATTTGTCTAAGCATGTCTGTCCTTATATGAAAATCAATATATTTGAGTTGCATTTTATAATTGTAAGTGACAAATCCATCCGTTCATTTGGTAATTACAATCGTGCCGTTGTGGTCCCTCTAGTCCTTCTGGTCCCCCTAATCCTTCCGGTCCCCATACTGTTGGCCGAACTTCAGAGCTTGCAATTTTGACCGAACTGTACATGATGAGCACGATCAATTGGGTCAAGTTAGACATTTTAGGACAAAAATGCCACTGTTCATTATGCAAAATATGGCACTCGATATGTATGTGCTTATCTTTTGGTGAACATTTTTACGTACTAATGGGATGCGGTCGATTGAGATGAAGTCATCAACTTCATGCAAAGACAAAACCCCATTTTGGGAGTACTATAAAAAAATGCACATTTTCGAGATTTCTTTTTTGGGTGCAAACTTTGCCAAATATATGTATTTTTAAACAAAGAATCTTCTCAAGAATATTAAATATAAATATATTCTTCTTGGTCTGGTCTAGTCTGTAATCAGCTTGAAGATCACGTTGGGCCTTAAGGTTGGATTGATGCATGTCTGATAGAAGCCATATTATGACTCTTTATGAATATGCATTTCATATATTGCTAGTGATTAATTGATAAATTGCACTATTAAGATATCTCACCCGTGCGAAGAGATTGGGAACATGAGAACTTTCTTTGAATATTCAATGGGTTTGATGCGGGCTAAAAAATGCTTACTAAGTTCTTTATTTCTAGATTTTGTAGCACATGGTCAAGTGATAGATCGGATGGTAAAAAAAGGGCAGCTAATAGGAGTAAGTTATTCAATTTATGAATTTTGTTCAGAACTAATCTTCGCTATAATCATCATTTCAAATTTGAAATGCCTTTGAGAAAGATCATTTGTAAATGTATGTGAAATTATCAGTTTCCTAAGTAGACGGTGAATTGTTTTTTTTTTTCCATTTTGTGTGGATTTTCTCGGATTAAATCAAATATTATATGGTTTTCTTGGAAATTAACAAGGATACACATGCCCAAAATTGATCATCTCTCTCTCTCTCTCTCTCTCTCTCTCTCTCTCTCTCTCTCTCTCTCTCTCTCTCTCTCTCTCTCTCATGAACATTTTTTTTTGTCTTTTCTAGTCATTCTCGAGTGGTTTTAGCCAAGAAAACATCTCTCTCTCTCTCTCTCTCTCTCTCTCTCTCTCTCTCTCTCTCTCTCTCTCTCTCTCTCTCTCTCTCTCTCTCTCATATGAAGAATTTGATGTCTTTTCTAATCATTGTCGAGTGGATTTGGTTAGGGTTTAGCCAAGAAAACATGTGACTTTAGAGTCCTTCCATAGCATTATTGCCTAGACCAACTAGGTCAAGGTCGGCGTGAATGTTTGAATTCAACATTTCCATTGGAGTTTTGCAAAAAAAAAAAATCCAAAATTTTGGACGCATTTATTAGTAAATAATCTGTCATAATCTTCTTTTGTTATTTTATGGATTATTCCAAAATGAACAAGACCAACTTAATAAATGAGTTATCCCTTAGATCTCTCAAACATTCTCATTTAATAAAATCTTCCTCATCCAGTATTTATTTATGTAACCAGTCTATAAGGACAAATTTGTCACCCATACCTTTTTTCCTTTCACATGTTTAAAAATTGCTTCGCCCGTCATTCTTTAATTGATTAAGTCTATGCAATATTTTTTTCCTTGACTTAAAAAATCAGAGCCATTAATTTAATTCAAATGGTTCCTCCTAAAATTCTACAGCGATATATAGATTTACATAAATATGGCCAGGGAGTGAATAGAGGTAGAAATGTGGCTTGGGGGCGAAATTTCAGCACAATTGGCTTTAACTTAGAATTTTAAAATTTTGATAACGATGCTATTATATGATAACAACTTAGACAAATTGTTTGATAGTGCACAAAAATTACCCAGTTATTATTGAACATGTGATATTCCACACAAAAATAATTAAGACCATCAATATATATAATGAAAGATTTAAATATCTTACCTTCATATTTCACTATTCATGAAGCAATAAAATCAGTTTCAAACCAAGTTAATAAATGAACGAAGTATCGATAAATATTTATGTTCAATTGGCACAATGTTTGGGATCAATTTTTACAAACTTTAACATTTTAAAGCACACTTCGAGTAATATTTTGTTATGCATTAACGTAGAAACTCAAATTTATTGGAGATTTAACATGTCGTCAGCGCCAATTATGAAGATGTGAAAATATATCAATCTTATTAAACAAAACTAAAACAATAAAAAGATTCTGGTTACCTTAGTTCCCCGGTTTTGGCTTAAACCGTGGGCGCGATGAATCAACGAGTCAGAAATGCCCTGCTTAACTCGTCTTACTTGGTGGCCTATGTCTATTTAATACTCTCCTTTTCCTGTTTTATACGCTTAAGTTATACGAAATTCAAATTTATAATATTTCAACCACCTTGCAATAATAACTTTGGAGCCAAATCAAGTGAAAAGAATATCATTGCCAATGAGACATTCAAAAAACCATTTGGCTAGAGAATAGCTATACCAAAATTAAATTTATAGATGCGTCTTGCATGATTTAAGAAAAAATGAATATCAAATGCATTTATAAATTTAACTTTGTAAGTACAAATGTTATTGTAATCCGGCATAGACAGGCTAAAATGTAGCTTATTGTGTATCCTCCAAGCCAAAGCATCCTAAGATCATGGGATCACGAAGACAAATGCCCCGAGAATAATTACCTTATATGTAATAGGAAAAAAAAAACGAAATAAACCATGCGTATGCTATGTGACCATCGATTTGATCGTGCGTATCATGTGAATAGAATTATTTTTTTTTACATTCTGAACTTATGATATCACAAAGAGGCACAGATTCTAGTTTTTAGGCAGTTTCAAAAAATGGCATATTAAAAGTGGTGATAAGAATGAGTAAAATGCAAGTTATGCAACAAACACTTAGTGGTAAAGAATTGCTCACATGTAAAAATTTAGAGAAATCTCTCTGCAATTTTATAGAAAAAGTTAGCAAAGTTGTTTAGAAAATCAAAAATGACAAATAAATACTCTGTAAACAACTCACAAAAGTAGGCGCAGTTAGTTGGGGCATCAAGATATTTCCAACTTAGGAATTGAACAATCGAATTCCACCAATTACGTACAAACTGTTGTGGAAAAGGTCCCTCCATATACCAAAGGCTTGAGTGTAACAGGTTCATGAGACTTGCAATGTGTGCCTGTGCCCCTAGTATAGCAAAAGAATGCTAATGTAAACCCTAGATGAAAGACGAAATTACAAATATAACCCTAGGCAATAAAGAAGTCCGGGAAAAATGGAAAAAATAAATTAGACATAAAAGATCGAAACTCCCCCCCCCATTTGGCTACAGTATACAGGTTGGAATGAACTTTTACTATCGACATTATGGTCCTCGCCTTTTTTTTTATCAAAAGTTAAAGTTGTTTTTTTACACATTATGTGAATTTTCACGTTCGGGTATTTGCCTATCCAAATGCTTCATAAAGTCATATCAACCGCGTTCACAAAGAAAATGCTATTTGATTCTTTTCGGTTGAATTCCTAATTTGATTAACCATAAGATCATGCACACAATATAGTTTCACATGTAGATATGGCACTCCATGAACCTAGAAAGTCTCTACATCTAATCAAATGGATGCAAATTAGAATTATTCTCAATGAAGAATAAAAATTCTCTTGATTCCGACCATAATTGAAAGGGTCGTCGACAGAATTGTTGTATGACCAAGTCATAACTTTTCATGATGACTCGCGTTTTTTTTTTTTTTTACTTTTTTGCCTCAAAGTGGAACTTAACACAATTCTGATTATACAAAAAGGAAGAAGAAGAAGAAATTAGAAATGAGGAACTCGTCAAAGAAGAGAAGCTGGCCTGCCATGCGGCACAGGCTGAGTAATTCTCTAGAAATTTCTGAAGTCAATTTTTCCCTCACTTATGACTTCAGTCATGTTAATAGTCTTCTAACTTTTTGTAGCGACGAGGCACGAGCCCAGTCAAGTCTTCGCACACTCTTGTCCCATCTATAATTTCCTACCAAGAATATTCTAATTTGAATTAAATACATTCTATAATTAATTCGTCGTGATATCGTATCCAATGGAGCCTACCAAGGGAAAGATGCATCCAAATATGAAAGTATAATTATTTGAGAGAGTGCCTTCTTAATCTGAGTAAGTGCGCAAGACATGCTACGAAAATTTCGATAGTCCCAATTAAAATGTCCTGCATGAAATAATGAATTTAGGATTGCATTTCTTGAAGACATAAGTGAGAGCTTTTATCACCTTTAGTTAATAAGCATTCTCCAAAATACCGTGAGTGTTATAATAAAAATATCCAGAATAACTTCTATATATATATATATGTATGTATGGTCTTATTTTATTCCGGAATCAATTGTTTGTTACAAATGTGTAAACTCAAAAAACTTATAGAACCTTTCTGGAAAGGAACACCAGGGGAACGAAAGACAGTTACCGTCCACCGCTCTCTAATCCACAAGTCAAAGTTGACGAGCATTGAACAATTTCATAAGATATGAACTCGTCTAATTTAACATATTTTCAACGACCAAAAAGACCAATTAGTACTCTAAAAGCTGCGTTGTCAACATGGAACACGTGACGGTGGAAAGACATGGTCATGACCTTTGGTGGCCGACCATATGGCATGCAACCTTAATGTCCAACGTTATTCTCAACCGATCACAGCGAACGACTGAATAAATTATTTTGTCTTTGTGACCTTAATAAAGGTTAGCTTGGTTGATTTGAACTGTATAAGAAGAAAGCATTTTGGATCGAAATCGCCAATCGGAATTATGTCAGAAATTTTTTTAAGGAAATTTTTCAGAGGACCAATAGTTGGCGTGTCATATGATTTTTTTTAGAGCTATAACGCTTGACAAAGTGTGACCTACATGAGACTATATATTCAAAATAAGAAAAAAAAAACAAACAAAAGAAAGAAGACTGAAAAGGTCGTAAACTAGCGTGTGGCATAGCTCTTCCTTTGATCATGTTTAATTATCGTGATTGTCGTAAAGGTCGTAAGTAATTCCTAGATCCGTCGTCGTCCAATCAACTTCAGTCATTTTAATATGATGTTTGACCAACAATTGTCGATCAAAGTTGGGGATTAAGTATAGAAATAACCTTTTATCTCATATAGTAAAGAGACTAAGTTGATTCCATGTGAATTGAAATTTCCACTCACAACAACCTTACCCACTAAGCTCGCTTTCCTTTGAATACGCCCATCACGGCTTACCAAATATTATTTAAAACTTGAGCTGTCGGATTCTTCACGTACTCGCCTGTCGGATTTTAAAAAAAAAAACTTTGTACTTACTATTATTTGCAAGAACAAACATGTAACTTGTTTATATCACAAAGGAAATCCTAATCCCGTTATATACTTGGTAATTTCTAAATTCAATGGATAATAACCCTTAGTACTATATTTAATTAATTGTTCACATTAACCAAAAAAATGAGAATAAAAAAATTTAAAGTGCGTCTACTAATATATGCCCCCGCAAAGCGCATGCTGAATAATGAATCTAGATTGAATATTGAAAATTTCCTTTAGTATTCACGGATAACGGAGAAAATACATCCCAAAACCAATATTAATGCTGAAGTTGCCATTTCATCAAGCCGAGTACCTCTAGACCATAGATAAAACAAAATCTTATTATCAAACTTGTGCATTTCGTTTTGGGTAAAAAGGAGGAAAGTTCTGCACTTTATTAATTAAAGATGAGAATGTTTTTCCACATTGGAAAATCACTTCCATCGACTATAGTCTGAGACAAATTATGCAAGATGACATTTACATCGGTGCCCCTAAATTGTCAAGAACGACAATTATACAAAACAAATGACGAAAGATATAATTTTTCTAGACGGACTAAGCGAACACTTTATTTTTGGTCGACTTACACTAGGAAAAGTATAATAACAATAATAATAACTCCAGTAGGATGGAGATTGTCCAACAAGAGTATCCATATATGAGCTCTAGAAGATTTAGAAGTCACTGAGTGCACTAGGCTTTAAGGGGCATGAGGCGAATAAGAAGACCATTGGCAGGGACTGGCGATGGATTGTAGATTATCTTTTCATTTGGGATGACCTTCTCAAGCTTGAATTTGGTCACTAGATTATGCATGAAAATGAGTACTTCGAGTCGGGCATATTCTTTTCCAGGGCACATGCGAGGTCCACCTCCAAAGGGAACATAGGTGAAGGGTGCTGGTCCATTTCCTTCGAACCTTGAGGGGTCAAATTTCTCCGGATCAGGGAAATACTTGGGATTCTTGTGAGTTGTATACACTGTCCAAAATGTCTGATAGAAAAAGGTTGAAGAAGATCAATGAGTATTATCAGTCTTGTGAATTCCATGTATTAATTCATTGAATAACCTACCTAGAAGAAGGGTTGAAAGTAAAACATTTACCTTCCATCCCTTTGGAATCGTGTAACCGGCAAAAGTGAAGTCTGTAATTGCCTCTCTAAATGCCCCTTGTGCAGGTGGAGTTAGCCTCATTGACTCACAAGCCACGTTCCATGAATACTTCATTTTTTGGATATCATCCCAATTCAGTAATTCACCAGGAGCTTTAGACTTGGCAATCTCCATTTGCTCTGTTGACATAAAGCAGATGAATTAAATACATGCAGACCACATTGATTTTGCTTCAAAAGAGCATAGTTAGGTGGTCATGTTTTTCATGAAAATATAATTAGAATAGTTACCTTTTTGAACTTTCTCATAGATGTGGGGCAACGAAGCTAGATAGTTCACTATCACGGTAATAGTTGTACTGGTTGTGTCATGACTTGCAATCAGCAATCCAATGATCTTGTTTGACACATCCATTTCATAATAAACACTGCCGTCATCATCTGCTTCGGTAAGCAATCGAGACAACAAGTCCCTCGACTTTGCATCTTTTCCCTCTGAAATCTCCTTCTTCCTTTGTCTGATAATGTTGAGAAGCTCTTGCCTTATTACTTTTCCTCTTTCGACTGCTTTGTTGAATGGCGTGCCAGGAATATTGATAGGCACTGAAGTGAATCCCGGAGCAATACGAGCAAACGGGTCAGCGAATTTAGACACAACCTTAGGGTCCTTGATGTTCATGAACAAGCGACACGCCAAAGCGAAGGTATAGTTCTTTGTCAAAGGAAACACCTTCACTTCCTTAAAAGGAGACCAGTCACTCTCCAAGTGCTCCCTAGTCATGGAGTCCATGATAGGAATGTAATGTTGGAGGGCCTCGGGTTTTAGGGAATTCCGGCAAGAAGCTGCGCATTTTCTTGGGGTCATCCTTGTTGAACTTCTCCATCGTTTCGGGGAAGATGGTAACCTTCTTCATGGAGGTGGGCCACCAGGTGGTGATGTACTTGTTCTGGCCAGAGAACAAGAACTTGTTGCCCGAGGCTCCGCAGAAGACGGCCATGTCTTCTCCGAGCAGCGAGGTACGGAAGACGTCCGGAGAGTACTTGGCCGTGCGGTCGTTAATGAACTTCTCGGGGCAGCCGCTCTTCGCAGCGCCAACAAAGTCTCGGGATTCACCGATGATGGGCCATCCCTTCTTGCCAGGCGGCAGGTTAAGGGAGGAGGATTTCTTTCGGAAGACGAGGAAGAGAAGGGAAAGAGAGATGTAGAGGATGCAGATGTAAAGAAATAGCTGGGAATAGAAATCCATCTCCTTCTCTTCCTTCGCAGAATGCAAACACTAGTACTGAGAAGAGAAAAGATGGCTAAGGTCTAGGATGGAGGAAAACCACCAGCATCGGTTTCATTTATATAGGAGAGGATGGGATTGACTCCCGACGCATCTGGTCCAATTTGACAAATTTTAAATTACTAATTACATTTCTAGAGGGTATGTTGCGTGTATTGACCACTTCTGCATTTAAGGAGTTCCATTTATGCCCATGTAATGGAGAATGGGAGTGCACATACTGATCCTTCTTGAGTTAATAATAAATACGTAGCGACAACATTTATCGAAAATATTACAATGGCATTTAGAGCTTCTCCACAATCACGCAAATCTCAACCCATGGCTGCACGGATTTGGGAATGGGAAGCAATCATAATACAAGGTTGGCATAAGAGGGTTTGCAGCCATCAATCTTGACTTAGATGATTCACAGTTAAAATACGTAAGAAACTTACCCATGGCTGCACGTATTTCTCTCGTCAAAATACGTAAGAAACTTCAGTAGTAAATGATTCACAGTTACAAACGGGGAATACTGCCACGGCCATTTTGACCGTGTCAGACCACCTTATGCGTTTGTTATTTAAATGTATTTGTTCTACGTACTTAATTCAAATAACCTTGCCAACCCTAATCCAAAATAAAATGACAAGACTGACAAGAGTACATGTTAATTGCTTATAACGTGCAGATTTTTTAATTCGCATCCATTTGCATATACTACTAATAGATAGAAACCTTACCATCTTGGTTTAGATCCTCTAAATGTAGGAGGAAATATAGGAGCAAAAAAAATGCGAAAAGATTACGTTTGGTTGTACTAATTTACATTTCAACTGCGTACTAATTTAGAGATATGAAACGAGATAAATCGAGTGAATTGACTCTGTCTCAATTAAGATGAGGTCAATAGTGTATTGTTTATTTGTAGTTCAGTTTATATTTCATTGAAAATGTCTAACTAAAAGACCTATTAAATCTTAAGTCTAAATGAGCGTCAACACCCGGCGAACCCTTTTAAGGTTGTTGTTTTGTATTGCAAGACAAAAGCGACGTGCATGTGTAATTTCACGAGGTGATTAGATGCGGTTCTCTTTTAGCTTATTGGTTGCGGAGAGGAACGTTATTTCATATTTGATAGAAGATTTGCTGTCAACGTCGAAAATCTGAAAGATAATTTTTCAACCCAAAAATTGGGAAAAGCTCGCTTAAGTGCGGCAATTTTGTTAAAGCATCCCCAAGCGGGATTTGTCTTGAAAAGACCTCTCTCAAGTTGGTAATTTCATCACAGTCAAACTCTCATCTCATTGGCCAAACATTTTTGCTGGACCTTGACCGCGGAAAAAATATGGTACAAACAGTTCTAAACTTATTGTACGTTTGTCAATTCAGTCCTAAACTTTTAAGTTTTGTCAATTCAATCTTATACTTTTTAAAAATCTTACCAATTCAGTCATTCCAGCAAATTTATCTTAGAATATCCTTACGTGAATGTCCGGAAAATGCTAACATGTTTGAGATAAATTTACCAGAATGACCGAATTTGTAATATTTTAAAAGGTTTAATTAGGATTGAATTGAGCCCAAGCATTTCACATGCATAGGCATTTGATACAAAATCTTCAAATCTTATATTTAATAAAACCCTAATTCCTGAATCACACTATACCAGTCCTTCTCCTTAAAGAGAGAAGATGAAATCCCAATTTGTTGAAGCAACATGGAGAGTGGGATTGCCGTGGGATTGAAAAGGCGGTCCTATCGTTGGATGCAACACTAAAGGAATGATGATGCGCAAAATAGTTTTTTTTTAAGTGTCGATTTTGCTTGTTTGGGATGATTTGTCTATTCGTTATTTTTCCTTTTGTGTGAATTAATGCATCTAAGTTGCATTTTGAAAGTGCAAATAGCATCCATGTGTACATTCGACAATTACAGATCGCGCCATCATGGTTCGTGCGGACCCCATAAAGTGACATGCACTTGTTAATCCTATGGTGAAGATTTTGCCGTCTGTGACATGTGAGGTCAATGGAGACAAATCACCAATTTCATGAAGAAAATTGTCCCACTTTGGGGTTTTTTTTTATACGGTGTATTTTTTTTCTTTGGAAAAATAGAAGTAAAAACATGCCCAATGTTAATCATCTCTCTCTCTCTCCATGATGAAGATGTTTTGTCTAATTATTCATCCGGATTATTGCCTAAATCAACTGTAATTCATGGGGTCAACGTCCGCGTCGATGTTTGAATTGAAACTAGTAATCACATGGCATATAGATGTAGAGATTCTGGCAAAGGAAAGGGCACAGGAGACAGCAAAATCTTGGCCGATGATGTCGGTCAAAAACGAACTACAGCTATTAAGACGGATTAACGAGTTTAATTAGCTCCGCTTCATTTCGGGCTTTCTAGAAAATGATGTGGCTCCTTAGGTCAAGGAAGCCAGTCGGAAGCGAGCGGAAGTAAAGAAAATGTGAAAATGAAGAGCATCTAATTCGATGCGTGAAGCATGTGGCTTCATGGTATGTTGAAAGCCGAAGTAACCCTTGTTTTCTTAGGAAAGAGATTGATTTATACGTCTAGTAGTCAGCCAGCAATTTTTTTTAATTTTTATTTTATTTTTTGCATATGATCTCAATTATCGGTACTATTAAAACGAGGTTATAAGTCTTCTTTTGTTGTGAAAACTTTTTTCATTCAGTGCTTATTTTAAATCTATCTTGAAATAATCTACACTTGCATGTATCCTGTCTATAAGGACAACTTTATCACTTCCATCTTGTTTTCTTACATATGCATTGAGTTTGCTTCGCTTGTCATTCGTTAATTGAGCAAGTCCATGTGACATTTATCCACCTTGACCTAAAGAATCAGAACCATTGATTCGAATGGTTCCTCCCAAAATTCTAAGGCGAGATATATGTATTTTACCTAAGTGTGGTTGGGGAGTGTTCCCCAACGGAGCTAGGAGTCCGGCTTGGGGGATGACATTTCCAGCACAATTTTTCCGTCCAAAATTCTGATAACTTTAGTGCTATGCGGTATCGACTTAATTTGTTGATAAATAGTAAGATCGTGTATGTATGAAACATAAAAGATCAAGTTTGAAATAAGTAAATAAAATGATTAAAGAGTATATAATCAAAAGGTTATGTTCGGTTGGTGCAATGTTTTGGAACAATTTTATGAACTTTCATATCTTAAATACACTTAGAATTGAATAATATCTTGTTACTGCGTTAAAATAGAAGCTTAAATTTCTTGGAGATTTACTACATTGTTCATGCCAATTATATAAATTTAAAAGCATATCTAGCTTAGTAAAAAAAAAACTAGTACAAGAAAATATGATATAAATATTTGCAAGTTACCTTCAATAAAAACAAAAGGAGGCATTAATTTCTATTATAATGCAGAAGAATGGCGCAAGATTTAAGCTCGGGATAGCCCCTGCTTGCGTCTGCCCGACCTTGATTGGGAGGGATTATTATTGTTCTCATCATTATCAATCATTATGATATTTATATTGCATTATTGAAAATATCACAGTTAATCACGTTTTTCTTTTTTCTTTTTTAAATTGAAAGGGCGAACATCATTACCATTGCGTTGACCCTTTTCTTGGAATTAGTGGGTAGTCTCATCCTTCAAATTTCAAAGCAGACTTAACTGTTCAATTTTAGAGAAAAAGAAAAGTATGGACGTTTGAATCTCTATTATATCAACTTGTATTTTATTTACAAGGGAGAAAAAAATAGAGAGAACAAAAAAAAAAAAGAGAGCACGAGACGATTAATTGGGGTCATTTGTATTAGATCACTACATTCAGAAATAAAATTAAGTTAATAGAATTACATATCCGTCAAAACTATTTAAGTGCATTCTTGACATTATTCAACCCTGGAAATACAAACTACCCATGAATATGGTCAGGACAATGAAAGTGTAAAATCGGCATGACTCTAGCTGAGAATATAGACGATTTATGGTCGTTTCATCTTTGCGACGCATTTTCCAGGCATTGTATAATTGGTTCTTGGAATAAATAAGGAGGAGGAAAAAGAAACAAACCATTGCTATCAGGAGTTTCCTTCATTCAATGGTCTCAAGCTCAAACCAGGGATGCAACGAATGATCAAGTCGGAAATGTGCTGCTCGGGTAGTCCTCCTTGGTGGTCTTTTTCTATTCAATACCTTGTCTTCATTCCCTCACTGGTGTGAAATTAAAAATCATAACCTGTCAATCTTGAAATGGTAACTTGTGGAGCCAAATCAAGCAAATGATATCTCCGCGGAGGAGCAGTTTCTAGATTGGTCTCCTCCTGCCTCCTAGTTTTTCTCTTTTAGATTATTTTCTAAGTCTATCCATGTAATTAGGGAAAAACAAGTTGTCCACTCGCTGGTGCTAGTTGAGTCGTAGTTATAACTATCATCACTAACACGCAGCACCTAATCTTAAGACAGTGTCTGAATCTCCTGTTAAACTATCATTTTACCGAGGCGTGCAAATCGTCCTAAAGCTCAAAACAGGAGTCCTCCTTTCACGAAAAGCTTGCGGTGGCGAAGAGTTCCGACTGGTTTTTGCGGACGGCTTCATGAATCTTCAGATAATCAACCTCCTACACTCTCACTCAGACTCCTGATATATAACGGAAATAATAGAAGAGAGGAGGGATCATCACGACTTAGGTTTAGTACAGAGAGAAGATAATTAAATGAACGGGCAATTATTTCTACTTGTGACGACAACTTTGTACGTGTCCTCGACTCCTTAACTTCGCCGGTTGACGTCAACTTCGGTTCTGCAGTGCGCCATCTTTCCTCAAAGCCATCTAGGAGGATCAAAACAAGTCAAAGGTCAAGCCAACAACAACTTGAGCTCCATTTACATGGATCTGAAACAGGTGCGCCCTGTCCAAGAAACTGCAACCTGGCCATCAGCTGAAAACAGGAGGCCATCGGTTGACGAAGTGCATCCAGTCAGTAGTGAAGTCGAAATAAGAAGATGAGTATTATTAGACGAAAAAGCATCGCGTACATGGTGAATAATTCAATAAACAATTGACTAAGTGATAGCTACGCCAAAATGTTATTCTACGAAGTATGTCTTGCATGACGTAACTAAAGCATCATTAAACCGTCATTAACATGCTCCGAACGCAGTTGCCCCAAACGACGCAGGTGAACAAGTAGAGTTTGCTGGGGGCGCCTGAGAGAACCATGTCGAAGGAAAATGGCAAAACGACCCTGCAACACTTTGAGAGAAGGGGTGCTCAGAGCGGTATATGCCAATTCTCCATGGTAGATGAGTGAATCGTGGCTTGTGTATCCCGTATGCTAAAAGCCTCGTATGATTATGGGGCCCCCACAAGAATGTGAAGTTTGTATAGAATCACTGTCAAATGTCCTAAAAAAATGTGTGGATTAATATTTAAGTATTATTACACTCCTCTTACGCTTAGTCTAATCATTTTCTACCTAACAGTAAGCATGGAAATATTTGAGGAGACAACATAGGGGCCTGGTAAGATTTGAACTTAGCACATTCTACTCTGATACTTAACTGTCCTAAAAGCTTCAGCCGTTAAGTGAAAGTATGGATTAATATTTAAATATTTTCACACACATGTTTAATGTGACTACAATTATTTTTAGATGTGGATTACTTTATCGTGTAATGTGACTATGATTATTTTGTATATTGTTACACACACACACAAACACACATTCTACATTCTTAGGCGTGCTTAACCACTACATTTTTAAAAAGGCACAGCAAAAATAGTGATAAGCCGGAATAAGCTCGCTAAACACACTCAAGCGCAAAAGGACCTTACAAGTGAAAACTTACAGAAATCCTTGGGCCATGTTACTGAAATAGCGATCAAAGTTATCCGAAACATGAAAAATACATACTCTACAAACAACTCACATTGCGATTTTAACCCATCGGTTTGGCACAGTCAGTTGGGGTGGCGGGATACTTCTAGTTGAGAAATCGATGTCATTAGTTCGAGTCCCATTAGACGTGCACAAAACGCTCCAGGTAAAAGCCACTTGCACAAGCTAAAAGTCTAGACTTAATCAGAACACAACGCTCCAAAAGCATGTCATGTCCTTGGATTATCAAATCATGAGAAAAAATAATTGAAAACACTCAACTGAAGGGGGAAAAATAAAAATCCTAAGCAGTAAAATTGCAGAAAAAACAGACACAACAAATCGAAAAGTATCCCTGTTTTGGCCATAGTACAGAGCCCAAAACGCCATCTTCATATGGATATCATGCACCTCACTAACTCTTCTAGAATTAATAGCTGTGGTCGTTCGATCCCCGATTTTGTGGATCTTCCAAGTCCGCCTGTTGGATTCCTGACCAGACAAATGCTCCACAAAGTCATGGTAACGAGCTCTTTAAGCCGGTGATGTAGCCCTCATAACTCTTCTTGGATAAGAGAAATTAAAAGGCTGCTTTCGCTTTCAAGTTCGGAAATCCCCTGTCGTTCCCGATAGCTCCTAAAGAAGATGCTCTAATTACGTCGTCTTGTGCAGTGTTTGAATTCTTCAGGTTCCTATCCTAATCATCCCCCAAAAAGTCACAGTAGCCTCGTTCCTTATTTAATTCATTCGGTCGAATCTCCCTTTTCAAGCACGGCGTGTGCGCAACATGGTTTCCCATGAACCCTGAAGGTCTCTCCCCTCTAATCAAATGGATGTTGATTATCACTATTTCGCATGAAGAACAGAACTCTCTTCCCCATTCCGGCCATCAGGGTCATCAAGAGAATCAGAACGTGACGCGTTCATAACTTCTCGATGATTCGCGACTTCCCTTGGCTACCCATTGCAGACTTTATAGCAACCTCGTTCATTGCAGGTGCACTGATTTGAAAACTTGTGTTAAATGATGTTCATTTTTCTAGAAGATGGCCTGCCACGTGGCGAGACCCGAGTGATTTTCTAGAAATTTTTTGGTGCCAAGTCTTCGCTTTGCTTTCGACTTCAATCGTGTTTATAACTTGGTTCAAATTCATCCCTCTTGCCCAATCTATGATTTCCTATTAAAATGTGTGGAATTTGATTGAGATACATTCTATAAGTACTGGTCAAGATATCACTGTTTTAAATGGAGCCCACTGATAGAAAGATTGATCTAAAACCAAGAATCATAACCATTTGAGAGAGATTCTTATTCATGACGAGTACGTGCGAATCATGATGCAACACAAAAATGTTAATCGTCTAAAATATTATAGCCGGCAATATTTCCAGTCATTCCTCGTTAAATTCATGTAATCATGCAAATTAAATTCGACATATATCCAAAGCAATGCATTTTAAAGACGGGATTGTATTTGCCGAAGACGTTTACTAAATCACTTGAGTTTATGGGCACTATCCAAAAATCACGTAAGGTTAAAATAAACCCTATCGGGGGTAAATCATTTCTTTTAAGAATTGACTTTTTTCGCTTGAAATGATTGAACTTAAATCACTTAGAGAACACCGTAGGAAGGAACACCAAGGAACCAAAAAAAAAAAAAAAAAAAACCAGTTACCATGCTTGGCTCTCTAATCTAATATGTACTGTCTATAGCTACCAGAAACAGATCCCTTGCCGTGACTGAGCCACAACCGTCCGATTTAAATCGAACGGCTGTGGCCAAAAAATCTCCATATTAAATGGGAGCCATCTAGTCTCAAATCAAACATCTCCCAAGGCCGGATCCCCTACCTTCACATCCGGATCCATAGCTACCGCCGCTAGGAGTTGATTGCCTCAGTTCTTGGTCGGTTTCGAGCTGGCCATGTACGAGAGGTATGGCTATCTTGTATCCTGCCCGTTCCTCCTAATTTTAAATGCAATGAGATTTACTTGAGGTCCGCATGCATGGCATATTCATCTTCCTCTCCTTTGCTTATTTGGGCGGAGGAAAATTACCGATATCATTAGAGCAAATGCGAACGTAATCCAAAAATGCGTGGGATATATAAATTTTCTCAACACAAAAATTACATCAACAATATTACAAGGTTGTGATTCATTCAAAACCTCACAAGCTTGCACATGACTTGCGCGTAAACCTATAGGCAAAGAGAAATCCGGCTTGCATGTGAGAGGAAGAATTGAAGTTATTTAAGTATTATTATCTGGTCGCCGGCTTGACCGGATTCGGTCTGGGATTTCTCCGCCCTTTTTTCCACCCCCTCACTCCTCTTTTCACAATGAGCTGCAAAACAAGAGCGACGAATTGAAGAAAGCGAAGGAAGTACCTCCCTCACTTGACGCCCTCACCAAGTGAATACTGCTCTTCGAGTCGCCTCCATCTTTTCCCCTATTTTTCTATTCTCGAACTTTCATCATGGAACAAGTCAAATTCGGTTCAAGTGACGTGGCGTCTTCGTAGGGGCAATTGTCCAAAACGTCCTAAATCTTTTATAACTTTGCCGATTTAATCCGAAACTTTTTTTTATTGATTCAGTCATAAACCCTTTGGAATGTTGACATGTCAGTCCTTCTAGTGACTTTGTGCTAGAAAATGCCTACGTGAATGCCTGGCCACGTCAATGGGCATTTTCTGGCACAAAGTTTTCGGAAAGATTAAAATGGCAACATTCCAAAAAGTTTAGGACTGAATTGACAAACAAAAAAGTTTATTACCAAATCGACAAAGTTCCAAAAAGTTTAAGACTTTTTGGATAATTACCCCTATATTCAGACGACATGTCAAGATGCTACTCCAAGGACCACGACAAGGAGGCGGTCTCGCTTTCCGCCCTGCTAGTGCGAAGGCAGCGAGGATGCAACGAACAACACCATCTTCCTACATGGGAAATGCAGATAACGGCACCTGAATTTCTGCCAATAATTAAAGCAAGAAAGAAATGATGATGATGATGATCAATAGGAGAATGAAAAGGCTTCAATCCATTGATGTTGATTCAGGCCATCACTATGTTTAAAACTCAATCCATTAGCCCAATCAAGATGATAACTCATTTAGGCTCGGCCCAGAAACTACATCGTTCCGTTTCCTCAACCAAACGGAGCCCAATTTGATTCGTTTGAAATAATGAAGCCCATAACTCGGAAAGGAGAAGGAAGCCCATCCAGAGAGCCCCGCCTGACTGACTTCTTCCGCCTTAGACCCCGGCAGCCTAGGTTGACGACAGGTGAACGCGCGCGCGAAACAGGGGATGGAGGTGACGAACGGAATCCTCCTCATCTCTCTCTCATTTAGCCGAGTGGCTTCCCATGCGAGAAACGGATTCACGCGCGGACTCCGACATCGCTTTCTGACGTCCCGCCGCTGCCGGTCAACACCCGCTCCTCATCTTGCTCTGTTGGGCCCTGTATATCGGCCGAGAAGCTCGAGGCAGTTGATTCTTTACAATCTCCGTCTGGCCGGGAAATTATTTCGCTGGTGTCAAACTTCACCATCCATCTTTCCGGACTTCTTCTTACTAGTTTAACAATCGATCAAGATCTGGACTCTTCCTTGCCAAGGTAGACCGCACATACTCTGTCTCTGCCTCTTATAAACGAAACAGATTCCCCTCTGTTTTTCCCTGTTTTAAAACCGAGATCTATGAATAGGCTTATGAGAATTAACAGACCCACACAATATATTCCAAGGGGGAGAAAAAAAAGTTTATCTTGTTGTTGACGACTTTGGCCATTATCCATTTGGATGTTCATGAATCGCCGGAAACAAGACTCAAGAAGGTTCTGAGCAAGTTAATGGCAGAGAAGCCCTCGAGATGAGTAAAACTTGGCGAGGTCAGGTCTTTTACGCTTTTCTTTATCCTCATAATCTTTTCTCCCTGATTTCTGCCGTTTTCTGTTATTTGTTTCTCAGAGGAAGGTTTGCTTTGGATCTCTTGCAATGTTGCAAAGCCTAGTTTTACTGTGGATGATATTAAAGACGTCGGGATGGAAGATGTTGAAGATGGGACCGCCTGGGAGGACGATTTTTTTTATTCCATTTGCAAGCTGCGTGATAACGATGGTGACCTTTTATGGTACATGTCTTCCTCCCTTATTTTTCTTTTCCTCATATTTACCTTTTTGGTCCGTTTAATTTTCAAAATTATAGATTTTGTTTAGTATTATTTTTGTTCCGAATAACAATTTCTTCTTATAAATAATTTTTTTTTCTACTTCTATGTTCTAGACAAATTTCTTTATGGAAGAATTATAAAGAGAACAAAAGAGCGTTTAGTACAAAATTAATTTTTGATATTTTTCTTCTTTTTTTCCTTGTCCCTCTTGCTAGTCACTAGAGACAGGGACTAGTTAGAGATTCAAGCTAGCAACTGGCGAGGCCAAGGCCAGGTGAGGCTTGACCATGCCATGGTTGGCAAGGCCTAAAGCGAGCCTCGCCCAACCATTGATGTAGTGGCTAGGTGAGGCTCAACCTCGATGTGACTGGGCTAGCCTTGACCTTCCCCAACCGCGACGAGGTGGATATTGCCCAACCACAAGAAAGCCAAGCTTGGTTAGGGGCTAGTGAGATCAAACTCGCTAGATATCGCCTAGATCCAACGACTGACTAAAGAAAGAATAAAAAATAAAAGAGAAAAACTTGTTCAAACAAATTATTCTCAGAAACAAAAAGTGTTCAAAATATATTCTCTAATTACCTTCTTATTTTGGAAAATAAATATCAATTGACATACATAAATGCACTTTTATTATTTTCCTGTTCTCGGAAATAAAATAATAGAAAAACAAAGAAACATAAGCCTTACTTAACGCAACCTTCTTAGGGTGTCTTCTCTATTTTCTCTATTTATTGTTTCCTAGAATAGAATAATAAAAATTCATTTATGTACTTTAGTGAAATTTTCCAATTCTCATAACAGGAAATTGTCTGGGAAATAAATTTGAAATAGAAATATAAAAAATTCTACTTCTTATTCTCGATAACAAAACTAAAAAAAAATCTATTTTCTTTTTTCTTTCCTTAGTAAAGCGACCGAGTAAAGGAAGAAGAAAAGAGGAAAAATAAAAGAAAAGAATAAAAAATATCTTAGAAAATTACTACACACATTTCTTTTCTTTTTTTGGTTCTAGGAATAAAAATTACTAAATGCTTTTTGTTTATCTAGAAATTTGTCCAGAGAGTAGAAATAAAAAGAATGATTTCCAAATAGAAAGAATTTTTTGCGAATAGAAATTATTTCCAGAAACAAAGCCATTACAAAATGCACCCTTGTGATTCCACAAGAGACAAATTAGGTCGAATCTCATGCATGTCATGATTAATGATTCATGTGCGGTCACAATTATGTGGTCGGTCACATCAAATGGCATCTAAGATCAATCTAGAGACGTCAAGGAAAAGACTTTTGCCCCATCTTTCACGTCGATGAACAGGAGTCTTTCTCCATTTCTTAGGAGAGTTCTTAGTCCTCGAACTACAAAAACAAAAAAATCGTAATCATTGATTTTTTAAACTTATATATATTCACCTCATTTATGTAAAAACAATGATAATGGAAATCAATCCCTCATACGCAATTGGAGCTCCAATAGAAAGTGAACACAGTAGAGTAGATATTGTTCAATTTCAACATATTGCTTAAGCCTCCCCTTTTTTCCTAAGTAACATTAAAGAGTTAAAAGCAAGAGGCATTTTGTTTTTCAAACGAGAAAAATGTCCATGCATCGAAAAGGTACAAGTTAGGTTGTTCTCACATGTGCCGTGATTGACTATTCATGTGTAGTCATAATTGCATCGTGGGTCCTGATGAACGACATCTTATATTTTTCTTTTCCACATATGATCCAAACTTGAGAGACCCGCAAGAAGACTTTTGCTCATCCTGTAAATTGACAAATAAGAAGTTCTTGTCATGTCTCGCGATTGAACTTTCATGTTGCTTTGGCCATTCGTGCACCATGCATATTTGAAAAGACACTTGGGTTTGATTGAAGAAAGAGTTGCTCAAAAAATTAGAAAGCCTATTGACCCGTGCTATGCATGGCCAAAGTCTGGGGATGTGGAATGCTTTGATTGAAGTAAAAGTTGCTTTAAAAAATTAGAAAGCTTATTGACCCGTGCTGTGCATGGCCAAAGTCTTAGGATGTGGATTGCTTTGATTGAAGTAAAAGTTACTTTAAAAAAATTAGAAAGCCTATTGACCCGTGCTATGTACGGCCAAAGTCTTAGGATGTGGATTGCTTGAACTATTCATTATACATTATCTTTTTTTTTTGGGTAAAGATAATTGTATTAACTTTTGCCAAAGTACATATGTACAGGAAAGAACCCCGACACCTCAAAACTTACACTCTCGATGACATTAGCCAATGTCCTTCAAAAGTGGAAGGATGTCGTGGTTTCAATGTATAAAAAGGCCAAGCTAGGCCAACAAGGTTAAATATCAAAGCTATACAAGAGTTCTACTAAAGTAGAAATTACAAGAAAATAGATGGGTCAATACTCCACCTATGTTGTAATCTTCTATTCCTAGGAGAATCCATCACTTTGTTAAATGTCATGGCCATGTCTTTGACCACTTTCATAAGTTGCTTCTTCAAGCCTGGGATGAAAATAGATTGGTTTCGGAATAAAGAGTTATTCCTTTCCTTCCATTATAAATTATCTGTTGGTCATTATGAGTAGAATTATATTCCACAAATGAATTATTCAAAAATTTAGTTGAATATAAAGGTGGAATTTCCATCCCTTGTATGGTTTTGAAGATGTCGAAGGATTGTACCTTCTTGCTAGCATCTTAATTAACATCTTTCTTTCCAAATTACAAGTATTCATTCTATATAAGGAGTTGCCACTAGCTTATTGAGCTTAGCAAAAAATTTGTGACATCCATGTCTCATATCGCCTAAGGAGAGAATCTCGAGAGTGCTTATGTAGTGAGGTCTACCCTTAACCATTGACAATGCATTTTCCTCAATTGCGCGCTTGTGAGTTGTTGTGAAGGGCCTCGAGGATGGTGGACCCGAGGAAAAACAAAACTGTAAGGGTAGGGCCTAAAGTGGATAATATTGTAGGTGGTGGGGCCGAGGAGGACATTACAAAATTAGATAAATATTAGGGTTGTACCTCATTTCATGCGCAATCGGAGCACCAAGACTAAGGATTTGATTTCATCAATTATCTAACTAATGCTATTTAATTTAATTTAATTTATCTAACTAATGCTATTTAGTCTGGAGAAGTTAAGCTAGTACATTGCAGCTCAGAAGATCAAACTGCAGATGTGTTTACCAAATTATTTCATGTTAGTCGTTTTGAGTTTCTTAGAGCTAAGCTAGGAGTGTGCAACACTTGATTTAGGACGAGAATGTTGATGAATCAAGGTCTACAGCAATTGTTTTTCTATTTAAGTCATGTCCTATATTTTAGGAGTTAGTGGGAGAAAGTGTTGGTTCAGTTTTTTAGTAACTGCTGCACAGTTATTTGTTGTTCAAGTATGTTGCTTTTAGTTTGTACTTAAGACTGTTTTTTTCAGAAGTAATGTAAATGCAATTTTTCCCTTCCATTGTTGCGTTCCTATTGCATATTTTGTTCTTGCTGTGTTGCTGTAATCCGCTGCACAAAATACAGCAAAAGCATGTTTTGTTCTTGCTGTATGTTCTGTATTATGCAGCAAAGAACAAGCACTAAAAACCAGCAGAATCTATCTTCTGTTCTGTTCAAAATGTAGGAAACAACAGTGAAATATTGCCTAGGGTAAGTTTTGAAGGAAGTAAAAGCTTATTCTCCTCATAGGCTTTTTACTTGATGAGAAAACTCATTCTTACTGCCATTCACAGCAAATTTCCTCCCAAGAGTTACAGAGTGACACAAAATGCCGAGAAGCCTATTTTTTCATCCACAAAGAGACGAATGTACATTTAACAAAAGCTGCACTCCCCATTTTATACACGTAACACCTTTTTATTTCAGCTTCGCAAGTGTTTGTCACAACTAGGCGTGCTTTCCCTATTAACAGCAGCCGTGTCCCAAGAGAACATTTTCCCATTTGACACTTCCTCCAGACTAATGCCATTGCCCATACTTGCTGGTCCTGTTCCTGTCTAAACGCGCATTTCGGACAGCCTACTGGATTTGTCTCTCGTGCTCTTTCAGCATTTCATCAATGTTCCCTCCTGGAGGCACCAGTGGTCCTGAATAGTGGATCCTGTTTTTCTCCGGTACATACCCCTAATTTGCAATTACAGAGGACACGTTAGCAGTTGTAAAGGCAGAGCCTGGAAATTCTTTGCCAGGAAGAATTGCACGGTGCATTTGTGCACTTGTCTAACATAACACCACGTGGTTCCATGTTACATTTTCCGTTTTTGGAACAGGCGAATCATGCATATTATGACTCGATGCACCGCAGGATGCAAGTGAATTTCATAAAAGTGGCATGTATTGTAGTCAATAAACTCAGGCTTGGAAATTCAGGTGGTATTTCAAGAATGAAAGGGATTGAGCTGAAAATGCAAGTATGGCTACCTGCACCAATTCTTTAGGAGCCCCAACATCATTCTTTTTAAGAGATGCATGTGACAAGTCTGCGGTTGCATGAGGCATGAGAGACTTCTGCATCTTCAACTCTGCTTGATGCTTCCGGGAGCTACCCTTACTGGTCAATGAAGATTCGGTTACATTGGGGTGAATCATTGAGCTGCAATGAGAATAACCATTTGGTCTGTTTACTCTCGGAGGCTCAATTGGGAAACCAGAGCCACTATCCTCCTGGGGATTGAACTTATGACTAATGCTTATAGGATTTGATTGTCCCTGCAAATTTCCCAGTTTGCATAGATGAGATGTCGAAGAGAACAAAAGAGAATGCGTCATCATAACCTTAATCATACCTGCAAAGAAACCTCCCCATTAGCATCAAATTCTGGCGTTGGCAACTTACCATTTCTTGAACCCTTCCTAACAGAATAGGGTCCTCGTCCCTTGACTGCCTCTGCTTTTTGCCTGAAGTTCAAATTCAAAAGTCACTTATAAAAGCCTCCCATGATTGGAAAAATTGCAGAACATTCTAAAGAACAACGGAAGCTGACAGTAGCATCCTCAAACGTCGCAGAAAGAAAATTCAAGAGCCACAGAACTTTAAGGTGATTCATTCTGGCATAACAAGAATATTTCCTTTATCTGGCCCTAGCTTTTATGCTCTCTTTCATTGAAATTGTACCCTGCACATGCAAGCAGTTGCTGAGTCTGTCTTATATTTTGCTTTTGGAGCGGCTGAATGCATCTATAAAAGTGGAAGGATTAGTGTTTGCCAAACACTTAAGAATTAGAGTCATGCAAACTGTGAGTGCACCCTGATATTAAGTCACCCTGATATCAGTTTTAATGTACTAGCTTAATTTGGTCTTCTTCCCTCATTATTCACGACCCGGATGTCCCACCTAAAACACAACACTCACCATTGATGCCCATCCTTCACCTTAAGCAACAAAATCACGTGAGCATTTCGCCTGAGAGCGACATTTTCGAGCTTCATACAGAGGGCTAAACGTGCCTTGCTCCACCAATGACCAACTCCAGTCACCACGTGAACACCCAAACACACGTCCACTGCCCAACCCACATGCACGGAACCAGAGATACGCAGGGCGCATATGGAACACACAGACAGAAAACGAAGCAACACAGTCGCTTCGAAATCTCAGCCACGACTTAAAAAATCAAAGGAAGCGGAAGCAAGACTAGCGAATCTTAGGCACATATGACGATCTGGGTATGAGATAAACGTATATGCAATCGATTTCAGAGACAGCCTCTCGAAATATATGTACAATCTCGCTCGTTCATTTTCACAAACAAGTGGTGATCGGTTCAAACACGGAGCACAGAAGAATCATCAAAGTACTAATTCCGATCCGGAAAATTGCAGCGACTCCAAAGCATGCTCAGAATACTACTTTGTCCCTAATCAATACTCTATTTCTTTTTTTCACTCGAGCTTGAATTAACAACTTTTGAACTCACTTACTAAAACGGAGCGATGATGTCCAAAACTTGGAGATGCGGGGTCTGGCCACGAATGGCCATCGAACAGATATTCGTGGTACTTGGTGCAGGCGAAGAAGCCTCAAACAAATATTCTAAGTCTTCGGATTTCTCGGCCTCATAACAGTGAAGGAAGCCTATAAGTGAGACAAATCGATAAGAAGAGTTCGTATCGATTTAGTCTCTCTGGTTTTTGGTGATCTCTCTGCTGCGAATGAGCAAGACGTGACCGGCGAAAGAGATTCGACGGTGGCCGACGGTGATTGGAGGTGGTGGACGGCGGATTGGTGGTGATCGGGAGGGAAACCAGAGACTTCCTGTTCTTCTCTGCAATGTTGTTGTCAAACATATGAAGGGAAAAGAGCATGAGAGAAAGGCTAGTAACTAATTATTTCTAAAATAGAAAAGAAGACTATTATTAAAATTCAAACGAACGATATTACAATAAGAGGAATATTGCACACCCAAAAAGATTACATTATTCAAACGAATGATTCGCCGCTCAGTGCCTTCCCGATCTTTTCCGTCTTCTTGCCATTCTCTTGGAGTAGTGTAAGAACCACCCGCTCTTCTCGTCAATGATCAAGTTCCCCATCAGAAACCCGATCAGAAACCCGACACCAGCGCCGATCAGCACAAACTTCCAATCCAAGATGAACGGAGAATCTTCCCCGATTTCCTCCCCAGGGGATGGTGGCGATGGTAAGGTGTCTCCGGCTCCAGGGCATTTCTTTGGCAAAGGACTTCCACATAACCCCTCATTCATGGCGAACGAATCGATCGGGAATGTGCTGAACTGAGTCCCTCGTGGAATCGGTCCCCACAGTTGATTATGAGAGACGTCGAAATATGAAAGGAATGTAAGCTGCGCCAATTGTGGAGGGATCTCTCCTGAGAGATTGTTTCGAGAAAGATCTAGAGATTCAAGATTTGTCAAATTTGCTAAGGAAGGTGGGATAGGACCGGTCAAAAAATTGTTTGACAGGTTAAGCAAAAGGAGTGACTTCAAATCTCCGATGAAATTGGGTAGGCATCCTTCAAATTTGTTATCGGAGAGGTCAACTCCCATAAAGGCATACGGAACTTTTGAGTATTCCCTTTCTGTGCCTTTATTCGTCAACTTCATGTCATAATCAACCACAAAAACATAATAAACCACACCATTCGTAAAGGTGGATAGAGTGATATCTATATCATCTCCCATGTAGTAGTCGAACTGATTTTGACTACCAATCCCTTTCATGGCATGGAAACTCTGCAACAACTTGGAAGGAAGTTCGCCACTGAAACCATTATGCGAAAGGTCCATGACATGCATATTGCTGAAATTAAATTGCCTATCGTATGTTTCTATTGGACCACGGAACTTGTTGGATTTCAAGATAATAGCTTTTAGCTCCGTCAACTCCGATAGCCATGGAGGGAACCCATCAACAATTTGATTGTAACCGAGGTTTAAATACTCTAGCATTGTACAATGAACCAAAGATCTTGGGATAGGCCCTTGCAATCGATTCTCTGTGAGGTCCATAATCTCCAACGCACAACCCTTTTGGTAAGCGTGAGGAATCATGCCCTCAAATTTATTTTTCCCAAGATTCAAAACTGACAATGATTTAATGTTTCCCACGCACGGAGGGATTGTACCATTCAAACTATTGCTCGACAAATCAAGAACGACGAGGGATTTTGCTCTACAAATAGATTGAATTTCTCCGAAGAGACTATTGTTGGAGATGACGTAGTACTCTATTGATGGAGGCGGAGTAGGGAGTTCCATTTGGAGCGAGTTAGAACTAATGTCAAGATATGTCAAATTGGGAAGTGGTAGGTTGAACTGCTTGTTTTCAAAGCCAGTTAGAAAATTGTGAGAAAGATCTACCCACTTCAAGGATTCTCTACTACCGTTGCCCATCCAGGTAGGAATGCTCCCTCTGATTTTATTGTTTGATAGATCTAACCACTCTAATCCGCTTAAGTAGGCTAAAAACTTGGGAAACTCTTGTAAGATGCATGACCGTAAACTTAAGGTAGAAAGTTTTGGAAGAGTGGCATTCATCTCGGTCTTGCCGACGAAAGACATGTTGTTGGAGTCCAAAGATAACCAATTCAAGTTCTTGAGTTTGTGTAAATCCCCGATGCCACTCAAATTGTTTTGACCAAGGTCCAAAAACTGAAGATCCCTCAGCTCAGATAATGAGTTAGGAATTTCACCTTCCAAATAATTATTCGAAAGGTCAAGCTCAACCAAGGATTCTCTACTGCCAATGCCCATCTAGGTAGGAATGCTCCCTCTGATTTTATTGTTCGACAGATCTACCCGCACTAATCTGCTTAGGTAGGCTAAAAACTTGGGAAACTCTTGTAAGTTGCATGACCGTAAACTTAAAAAGGAAAGTTTTGGAAGAGTGGCATTCATCTCGGTCCCGCCGATGAAAGACATGTTGTTGGAGTCCAAAGATAACCAAGTCAAGTTCTTGAGTTTGTGTAAATCCCCGATGCCACTCAAATTGTTTTGACCAAGGTCCAAAAACTGAAGATCCCTCAGCTCAGATAATGAGTTAGGAATTTCACCTTCCAAATAATTATTCGAAAGGTCAAGCTCAACCAAGGATTCTCTACTGCCAATGCCCATCCAGGTAGGAATGCTCCCTCTGATTTTATTGTTCGACAGATCTACCCGCACTAATCTGCTTAGGTAGGCTAAAAACTTGGGAAACTCTTGTAAGTTGCATGACCGTAAACTTAAAAAGGAAAGTTTTGGAAGAGTGGCATTCATCTCGGTCCCGCCGATGAAAGACATGTTGTTGGAGTCCAAAGATAACCAAGTCAAGTTCTTGAGTTTGTGTAAATCCCCGATGCCACTCAAATTGTTCCCACTAAGGTCCAAAAACTGAAGATACTCAGGTAATAAGTTAGGAATTTCACCTTTCAAACAATTACCCGAAAGGTCAAGCCTAACCAACCGCATCAAGTTCTCCAATGAAATTCCGCCTTCCAAATGATTATCCGAAAGGTCAAGATCAACCAACCGCGTCAAGTTCTCAAATGATGATGGAATTGGACCACTTAGCTGAACACCTGTCGAATATAAAGAAGCAAGGATGGTTAGTTTGGCTACGAATTAAGTCTAGACATTTCATTTTTTATATTTTATTTTAGGTTAAGGAACCTTGCTACTAGTTGAAACATTACCTGAAAGGCGCAAAGTGGTGAGTTTTGACAATTTGAAAAGCCTATTCCAAATATCACCTGTGAAATTATTGGAAGAGAGTCCTAGATAGGACAACTGGGTCAGATTAGCGAAGGAAACTGGGATTTGACCATGGAATTTATTATATGATATATCCAGAGAAGCAAGCTTAGAAAGATTACCCAATGAACTAGGAAGTAAACCCGAGAAATGACAATCCCAAATTGTTAATTCATTCAAGAAAATGACATTTCCAATCGAAACAGGTATTTCTCCTGAAAAGCTGGTGCCACCAAGATCCAAAGATTTTAAGGGACTACCCCACTGTAATTCGGGGATAAAACCGAAAAGGTTGATATTATTAGTGATGTCGAGGACTTCCAGGTTTGGTAATTGAAAGATGCTTACCGGAAATTCGCCATCCAATTCACAATCCGCAAGTTTAAGAGACTTCAAAGATGAGAAGTTTGCAAGTACATGAGGGAATTGTGACGACATGCTTACATAAGAGAGATCGATTTCTCTAAGCATAGTTAAGTTATGAACAAAGTTGTCTACATCAGGCATCTCAAGAGACCACTCATTAGACAAATCAAGAGAAATTAATCTCGAGAGTCGTGAGATATCGGATGGGACTTTCCCTGAGAAATTTGAATTAGAGAGATTAAGGTATTGTAACCCGGAAAGATTGCCAAAACCGTATGGCATCGGGGAAAGGCTGAAGTCATTGAAAGCGAGATTGAGTGATTTCAAGTGGAGGAGGCGAAAGAGGCTGGTATTGGAACTTATGTTACCAAAGAGACAACTTTCACCAAGGTCAAGCCCTATGACGTGACTAGTGGCCTCATCACACTCGACTCCATCCCATGAGCAGCAATCTCCACTTCTATTTGGTGACCAGGATTCAGCCTTCGGATGAGCACAACCGTACATTGTTCTGTTGGTTCTGAAACTCTGCTTGAATCCCATCAAGGCTGAGCTCTCGTCTCGATGGCATAATGGTTTAGCAAGCAAAGTATGAATCATCACGAGAAGGACGATCCAAGTACAAAACACGAAGAATGATGAGGGTGCCATATTTTTTCTTTTGTTGTTGTTCTTCTGCTTTGTGGTGGAGTTCGTTCTCAATGGAGAAGCTTTTATAGGCAGCGATAAGCTATTAAATTGTTAAACTTTCATGCTGCTTTGGCCAGTCATGCACCATACAAATCTGAAAATTAAAAAGACTGTTGACCCGTGGTATGCACGGCCAAAGTCTTATGATGTGGATTGCTTGAAATAATCATTATACATTATCTATTGATCATTATGAGTAGAATTTTATTGCTCAACAGAATTATTCAAAACTTTAGTTGAATATAAAGTTGGAATTTCCATTTCTTGTATGGAATTTTATTGTGCAAAATTTTTTTACACCAATATTAATAAATTTTACTTACTCAAAAAGAAAAAAATGACGTTTGTATTGGTTTTTATTTTATAATAGCTATGGTGCCCCCAAACTCAACATTTCATTCTTGATAGTGTGCTAACTAACAGATGTTCAATCCAAGTTCTGAGTAATTGTTATTAATATATGAAGTGTCAAATTTTTTCACATCAATATTTAGAAATTTTACTTACGCAAAGAAAAAACTTTTGAATTTTTATTTTTCAGGACTATGGTGTCACCAAGCATACCATTTCATTCTTCTAAATCCAAATTACAAACCTCTTCATGATATAAATCGGTGATTTGGGATAACAAGCAATCCCCTTCTGATTGACATGTTTAAAGATTAAATTACTTGTCGACTTTCCTAATCATCTTGTCAATCTCGACTAGATTTCCCAAACTAGACTTTGTAGCGAGTAAATCTCCCGAGTAAGATTCTTTATATTGGCCAAGAAGTCAACATGAGGGCTACTGGGCACATAATCACAACAAGCACTGGTACGTTTATCTAGTTGATATGTATTTTACCTTATGCGATGATATGACTTGATTTTCTAGTGGAGGAAAAGCGATTTTTTTTCCTTTTTTGGGTGGAAGGGGAGACAAAGCAGTTAGAAAGATAGAATATTGAACGAGAAGATAGCGTCTGCGTAATAGCCAATGGAAACATGAATTGATATAAAGTAAACATAGCTAAGAATCTTGCTTTACTTTGGACCATTCTTAATTCGAACTAGACACAGCATTCCAAAACTAATCATATGTCACCTAAATACACGACTATGTGCCCAGTTCCTGATTAGATTAGTGGCTTCCTCATCTTTTCCACGCTTTTCGTATTCTCTTGGAGCAGCGCAAGAATTCATGTCCACAAACAGCTGAAAAATCTATATAGTTTGGGCATAAACTGGTCTAGCCGCTTAACTCCCTACTGACTCAATGTTCCCTTAGCTTCATATAAATGAATTGACAATCGATGTGAGAAATCTCACTGATAAGATGATAATTAAGATCGAACATACTATTATCTCTTACTGAAGATGTTTTGTAATTTCAACATCTGGCCTAAGTCTCCCCGTTTTTTTTTTAAGTAATGGTAAAATTCATAAGCAAGTAGTCATCTTTTTTTCTTTTTTCAAAAGGGAAAAAAATGATTACATATCCACAAGAGACAAATTAGGTCACACTCTCATGCATGTCATGATTAATGGTTCATGTGCGGTCACAATTGTGTGGTCGGTCCCGTCAAATAGCATCTTAGATCAATCTAGAGATGTCAAGGAAAAGACTTTTGCGCATCTTTCACGTTGATGAACAGGAGCCTTTCTCCATTTCTTAGGAGTACTCTTAATCTTCAAAATGCAAAAACAAAATAATTGTAATCATTGATTTTTTTAAAATTATATATATTCACATCACTTATGTAAAAACAATGATAAAATAAGTGCGATTAACATAAATTTGCGAATGGACATCAATCCCTCGGCCACAATTGGAGCTCCAATAGAAAATGAACACGGTAGAGCAGGTATTGTTCAATTTCAACATATTGCTTAAGCCTCCCCTTTTTTCCTAAGTAACATTAAAGAGTTAAAAGCAAAGAGGCATTTTTTTTTCAAACAAGAAAAAAGTCCATGCATCGAAAAGGTACAAATAAGGTCGTTCTCACGCGTGCCGTGATTGACCGCTCATGTGTAGTCATAATTGCATCGTGGGTCCTGATGATCGACATCTTATATTTTTCTTTTCCACATATGATCCAAACTTGAGAGACCCGCCGGAAGACTTTTGCTCATCCTGGAGATTGACAAATAAGAAGTTCTTGTCATGTCTCGTGATTGAACTTTCATGTTGCTTTGGCCATTCGTGCACCATGCATATTTGAAAAGACACTTGGGTTTGATTGAAGAAAGAGTTGCTCTAAAAATATTACAAATCCTATTGACCCATGCTATGCATGACCAAAGTCTTAGGATGTGGATTGCTTTGATTGAAGTAAAAGTCGCCAAAAAATTAGAAAGCCTATTGACCCGTGCTATGCATGGCCAAAGTCTAACAATGTGGATTGCTTTGATTGAAGTAGAAGTCGCTATAAAAAATCAAAAAGCCTATTGACCCCTGCTATGCACAGCCAAAGTCTTAGCATGTGGATTGCTTGAAGATGTGGATTGCTTGAACTATTCATTATACATTATCCTTTTTTTTTTGGTAAAGATAATTGTATTAACTTTTGCCAAAGTGCATATGTACAAGAAAGAATCCCGAGACCTCAAAACTTACACTCTCGATGACATTAGCCAATGTCCTTCAAAAGTGGAAGGGTGTCGTGGTTTCAAGGTATAAAAAGGCCAAGCTAGGCCAACAAGGCTAAATATCAAAGCTATACAAGAGTTCTATTAAAGTAGAAATTACAAGAAAATAGATGGGTCAATACTCCAGCTATGTTGTAATATTCTATTCCTAGGAGGATCCATCACTTTGTTAAAGGTCATGGCCATGTCTTTGACCACTTTCATAAGTTGCTTCTTCAAGCCCGGGATGAAAATAGATTGGTTTCGGAATAAAGCATTATTCCTTTCCTTCCATTATACATTATATGTTGGTCATTATGAGTATAATTTTATTCTGCAAATGAATTATTCAGAAATTTAGTTAAATATGAAGGTGGAATTTCCATCCCTTGTATGGTTTTGAAGATGTCGAAGCATTGTATCTTCTTGCTAGTGTCTTAATTAACATACTTCCTTTCCAAATTAGAAGTGTTCATTCTATATAAGGAGTCACCACTAACCTATTGAGCTTAGCTAAAAATTTGTGACATCCATGTATCATATCGCCTAGGGAAAGAGTCTTGGGAGTGCTTAAGTAATGAGGTCCACTCTTAACCATTGACAATGTGTTTTCCTCAATTGCGCGCTTGTGAGTTGCTGTGGAGGGCCTCGAGGATGGTGGACCCGAGGAAAAACAAAGCTGTGAGGGCCGGGCCCAAAGCGGATAATATTGTAGGTGGTGGGGCCGAGGAGGACATTACAAAATTAGATAAATATTTGGATTGTACCTCATTTCATGCGCAATCAAAGCACTAGGACTATGGATTCGATTTCATCAATTATCTAACTAGTGCTATTTAAGTAGCTAAACTTGATATTCAATCAACTGTCCACACTGCCTTTTTTTTTGTGTAATTTTGAATCCTAAAGTCCGAGTGTGGCCTAACCACCCAACTAGACTAAACAAAACATGAGGAACTCAATCACGGAAATGACATGGAAGAATGAAAACAAGCACATCAAAAGCGATAATAAATGGGAGAGTAAAAAGTAGAGTGCGGAAAAAGTCCTGAGTGGGCTTCGGTTCTTATCTCTTGATATAATCTGATTAGTGTGAGGGTATGCTAATCAGATTATCTCTTGGTAATTAGATTAGTCTGGGATAAAAGGGCCGCGAGCAGGGAACAATGGATGGCTTGATTAGGTTTAATGAGTTCAGATAGTTTCGGCTTGTTTTAATTTTCGGACTATGTAACTTGACTTAGTCTTGTTTAAAGTATTTATGCCATTCAGCAACAAAATTGAGTGGAAAAAGAAGCTTATCTCTGATGCATACGTATTCATCATTCTCTCTTTTTCCTTTTTAATTATCTCTTGATCATAATCACACCAAATGTTGATTACCTCCTCCATATGAAACATAACTTGCACGCCGCACATATTCGACCTTACTTGTCGGTCTCGACTAGTAACAAGCTATACCCATCTGATTGACATGTTTAACGATTAATTTACTTGTCGACTTTCCTAATTATCTTGTCGGTCTTGACTAGATTTCCCGAACTAGACTTTGCTGTGAGTAAATCTCCCAAGTGAGATTCTTTATATTGGCCAAGAAGTCAAAGTGAGGGCCATCAGACTTTGGACCATTCTTAATTCGAACAAGACACACATCATTCTAAAACTAATCATATGTCACATAGATATACGACTATGTGGCCAGTTCCGGATCAGACCAGTGGCTTCCTCGTCTTTTCCACACTTTGGTTTTCTCTTGGAGCAGTGTAGAATTCCTGTCCACAAACAGCTGGAAAGTCTAGAGATTTTGGGCATAAACTGGTCTAGCCGCTCAACTCCCTGGTAACTCAATGTTCCTTTAGCTTCATATAAATGAATCAACAATCAATATGAGAAATCTTACTGGTAAGATGATGATTAAGATCGATCATACTATCATGTCTTATCAAAGATATTTTGTAATTTCAACCTCTTGCCTATGTCTCCCCCCTTTTTTTTTTGGTAAGTAATGGTAAAGTTTATAAGCTAATAGACATCTTTTTTTCTTTTTTCAAGAGGGAAAAAAATGGTCGCACTCTCATGCATGTCATGATTAATCGTTCATGTGCAGTGACAATTGCATGGTCCATCCCGTCAAATGGCATCTTAGACCAATCTTTAGACGTCAAGGAAAAGACTTTGGCCCGTCTTTCACGTTGGTGGACAAGAGTCATTGTCCATTTCTTAGGAGCATTCTTAGCCCTTGTACTACAAAAACAAAAACAAAAATCGTAATAATTGATTATATATTTTTAAATTTTTACATATATTCACCTCATATATGTAAAAATAATGATATAATATGCGTGATTACCATCAATTTGCAAATGGACATCAAACCCTTGGACACAATTGGAGCTCCGATAGAAAGTGAACACGGTAGAGTAAATTAAAAAGAATAGTAGTACAAGAGAGACAATTGCTATTGAATTGCTATTGAGGTCTAGGCCAACAACATGACCGTTGAATTTGTCACGCTCTATACCCTCCCACGACTACTAATCTCCATTTTTCACCTAGTGATGAGTGACGGCCATGGTTTGAGTTTAGGATTGATGCAATGAGAATATGCTCGGTTGATTTCGAGACTCATCTTAAATCATATAGAGGCTGAGCTCCCATCAGCATGATGCATTGGATTAGCAAAGCATGAATGAAACAGTGAGAAAAAATGAATCGGGAATGAAACGGTGAGAAAAAATGATCCGAGTACAAAACATCTACATTAAGGACGTTGACATGATATTGTCTTCTTCACATGTCATGGAAGAGCCAAAGGAGATTGTGATGCCATAGCTTTTAAGGATAAGAATTCTGGGATTTCTATTTAGCCACCCCATATTTTTATGTGGAAGGACCGTGCCGCGACTAAAGGCAAAATGTTAAAGTCTTTTTGGGCTTACTATTTTTCTTTGGATGACCTGTCATCTTCACATAAGTAGTCATCCTCATTCATGGCTGCCAAAATCTAGGCGTTTTTTTTTCCTAAGGTTAAGAAAGTAATTCTTTATTAACTCTTCAATTTGAGTGTCAATAACCTACCTCCAATCTAATCAAAGGGGAAAATTTAATTTTGACTCAAACTTTGACTGAGAAATCACCATACATGGACAAGTGAAAGATTTAGAAATTTTGGGTGTACATATTAGGCACGTTCTATTGATCTAACCGCTTGGCTTCTTAATGAATCACTGTTTATATAGGTTCTTGCAATTGAATATAAAATTAACCTAAAAAGCTAGGGGTTCTTATAATTGAATATCCAATTAAGATGGAAAAACTAAGGTATTGATAAAGTGATAATTAAACATTGAAGATACTATGTGTAAATGTCTTGCCTTAGATGTTCAATTTCAACATATTGTTTAAGGTACCCTTTTTTTTTTCCCTAAGCAATATGAAAGAATTACGAGCAAAAGGGAATTTTTTTTTTCCAAAAAGAAAAGGTGTTGTACATCGAAAATGTTCAAGTTAGGTTGTTCTCATGTGTGCCGTGATTGACTGTTCATGTGTAGTCATAAGTGCATAGTAGGCCCTTGTAGATGACATCGTATACTTTGCTTTTCCACATATGATCCAAACTTAAGAGACCTGTTAGAAGACTTTTGCCCATCCTGTAGATTGATGAATAACAATTTTTCGTCATGTTTCCCTATTCAACTCTCATGTTGGTTTGGCCATTTGTGTACCATGCAAATCTTAGAAGACACTTGGGTTTGATTGAAGAAAGAGTTGCTATAAAAAGTTAGAAAGCCTATTGACCCGTGCTATGCCCTGCTAAAGTCTCAGGACATAGATTGCTTGAAATAATTATTATACATTATCTGTTGATCATTATGAGTAGAATTTTATTGCACAAATGAATTACTCAAAACTTTACTTAATTACAAAGGAATTTCCATCCCTTATATGATTTTGAAGATATCAAACGGTTTTACCTTTTATATTGTGTCTTAATTAACATACTTTCAATCCAAATTACAAGTATTCGTTATTAATATTTGAAGTGTGAAAATTTTTTGCACCAACATTAGACACCTCATGATTTTATGTGGAAGGACCGTGTGGCAACTAAAGGTAAAATGTTAAAGTCGTTTTGGGCTCACTATTTTTCTTTGGATGACTTGTCATCTTCACATAGTAGTCATCCTCATTCATGGCTACCAAAATCTAGGCATTTTTTTTCCTAAGGTTAAGAAAGTAATTCTTTATTAACTCTTCAATTTGAGTGTCAATAACCTACCTCCAATCTAATCAAAGGGGCAAATTTAATTTTGACTCAAAATTTGACCGAGAAATCACCATATATGGACAAGTGAAAGATTTATAAATTTTGGGTGTACATATTAGGCACGTTCTATTGATCTAACTGCTTGGCTTCTTAATGAATCATTGTTTACATAGGTTCTTGCAATTGAATATATAATTAACCTGAGAAGCTAGGGGTTCTTATAATTGAATATCCAATTAAGATGGAAAAACTAAGGTATTGATAAAGTGATAATTAAACATTGAAGATACTATGTGTAAATGTCTTGCCTTAGATGTTCAATTTCAACATATTGCTTAAGGCACCCTTTTTTTTTTCCCTAAGCAATATAAAAGAATTATGAGCAAAAGGGAATTTTTTTTTCCAAAAAGAAAAATAGCCGTACATCGAAAATGTTCAAGTTAGGTCGTTCTCATGTGTGCCGTGATTGACTGTTCATGTGTAGTCATAAGTGCATAGTAGGCCCTTGTATATGACATCGTATACTTTTCTTTTCCACATATGATCCAAACTTAAGAGACCCGTCAGAGGACTTTTGCATATCCTGTAGATTGACGAATAATAATTTTTCGTCATGTTTCCCTATTCAACTCTCATGTTGGTTTGGCCATTCGTGCACCATGCAAATATGAGAAGACACTTGGGTTTGATTGAAGAAAGAGTTGCTCTAAAAAGTTAGAAAGCCTATTGACCCGTGCTATGCGCGGCTAAAGTCTTAGGACGTGGATGATTGAAATAATTATTATACATTATTTGTTGATCATTACAAGTAGAATTTTATTGCGCAAATGAATTATTCAAAACTTTACTTAATTACAAAGGTGGAATTTCCATCCCTTATATTATTTTAAAGATATCGAACGGTTGTACCTTTTATATAGTGTCTTAATTAACATACTTTCAATCCAAATTACAAGTATTCGTTATTAATATTTGAAGTGTGAAAATGTTTTGCACCAATATTAGTAAATTTTACTTACCCAAAAAAAAAATACTTTTTGTATTGGTTTTTACTTTTCAATGGCTACGGTGCCCCCAAACTCATCATTTCGTTCTTATAAATCAAAGTAAGAAACTCTACAAGAAATTAATGACTAGAATAACAAGGTATCCCCTATGTTGTAGAGTTTATGCTATAGAATCTTGCAATAAAATCAATGCTAAATCACTAATGAAATTAGGAAAAAAAGGAACAAGTGATATTTACATGATCTGATTTGAGTACCAATATCTACATTAGAAGCAAATAATCCATTAATAATTATATAATCAAAATTACAATCGCTCAAACTTGAGGGTCTCTCATATTACTATGTGCGATGGAAGAATCTCCACTGTGTGTCCTCTGAAGGAGTCCTTGGAGAATTCTAATAAGAAAGTGGCGAATTCACTGAAGGCAAACTTCCCCTCCTAATGTATTTCGAAGATGCTTGGCGATTGCTATTTCCTCGTTGAGCACTAGGGGTGTCAAATGAGTGGGTCGGGTCATGTTTGGGTCGGGTTTGACCCATATTCATGTAACGTGAATATGATGACCCATACCCGATCCGACTCATACCTGACTTGACCAGTATTGATAAAATACTTCCATATTTAACCAAATTTAGGAAAATTTGCTTGGCGATATTTTTTAAATGTACTGTTAAAATAATTTTTTGAAATACGATTATTTGATAATTTTTTCTATTTTTTTAAATTTTTTCGAAATTTTAATTATTCTTATTTTAAAAAATATATTTTTTCAATTTTTTTCCTTTTTTTCTCTTCCAGTCACCAGAGTCTAGTGAGCTCATCGCTTGCATCTTGGCCAGCAACCAACTTAGAAAGAGGGAAAAAGGAGAAAAAAAAAAAAGGAAAGACAAAAAGAGGGAAAAAAAGAGAAAATAAAAATAGTCAATTTTTTATTTTAAAAAATAAAATAATTAGAATAATAGAATTTTCATAATCTAAAAATGAATTGTTAATAATATTTAAAATTAATTAGATAACCCGTTTAGAACCCATTTATGACCTATGAGATTGGTAAATGACTCATTTAAGATCCATTTAATATTTTAAAATGACTCATTTATGACCCATATTATCAAATATGTGTTAAAATATGGGTCTTTGACCCATTTTGCCACCTCTATTGAGTACTAACGATGACTTCCTTGTTACGGTGGTAGCAATTGAAACTTTCCAAATCAACAGTCTGTCGGGTTTTATTTGACTGCTCAAAGTCGAGACAAATCTAATGACCTTTATTATTGTCATGTTTCATGATTGAATCACTAGCCTAATATTGTTAGGAGAATTTTGATTTTAGTTCTATATAAGGAATCGCCACTAGCCTGTTGAGTTTAGCTAAACATTTGTGACATCCATCTCTCATATTGCTTAGGGAGGGAGTCTTGGGAATACTTATGTAGTGAGGTCCACTCTTAACCATTGATAACGCGTTTTCCTGGGTTGTGCTCTCGTGAGTTGCCATGGAGCGTTTGAGGATGGTGGACCCAAGGAAAAACAAAGCCGTGAGGGTGGGGCTAAAACAAACAATATTGTCGGTGGCGGAGCCGAGAAGGACATTACAAAATTAGATAAATATTAGGATTGTACCTTATTTCCTGCACAATCAGAGGCCTAGGACCGAGGATTTGATTTCATTAATTATATAACTAGTGCTATTTAAGTAGCTAAACTTGATATTCAATCAACTGTCCACACTGTTTTTTTTTTTTTTGTATAATTTTGAATCCTAAAGTCCGAGTGTGGCCTAACTACCCAACCAGACTAAACAAAACATGAGGAACTCAATCACGGAAATGACATGGAAGAATGAAAACGAAGCACATCAAAAGCGATAATAATCAGATTAGTGTGAGGGTATGGTAATCAGATTAGTCTGGTAAAAAAGGGCCACGAGCAGGTATCATGGATGGCTTGGTTAGGTTTAATGAGTTTGGACTTAAGTTAGTTCAGATAGTTTCGGCTGCTTTTAATTTTAAGAAGTTCGGGTTTGGGCGGTGTTTTGCTTGTGTCTAGAAATGGGCTTGTGACTTACGACCGAAGACGGCCTGATTATTTCAAGAGATAAAGTAACTTGACTCCATACCCTCACACTAATCTCCATTCGTTCCTCTCTTTCGGATGTTATTATTGACCTTTTGTCTAGTGACTCTGCCGGGAGCACGTATATTTCGGACTATGTAACTTGACTTGTCTTGTTTAAAGTATTTATCCCATTCAGCAACAAATTTGAGAGGAAAAACAAGCTTATCTCCGATGCATAAGTATTCATCATTCTCTTTTTTCCTTTTTAATTATCTCTTGATCATTATCACACCAAATGTCGATTACTGCCTCCATATGAAACATAACTTGCACGCCGCACATATTCGACATTACTTGCGAAACGTTCCCTGTTAATCATCTTTACATTACTTTGCAGTAAACACAGCTTAGCACCAACCCATTCGGAGTTATTATGCTTCTGGTACCGGTGAGTTCAGACTAAAAACGGAGATCAATATTCAGCTAGAAATGCTTGAGATGGCAAAAAAAGGAAAGAAGCTCGAGATTCACAAGTCTGCCTCCAGAAACAAACTAGTCAGTCTTCAATTACTAATTCTTAGTTTAGAGAAATTTTCCCTCCATTCGGTGTGTATCAGTGTATGAATACGTTAGCTTTTTCTAGTGCTCCTCTTTCCTTTGCATCGTCGCCATGTACTAGGATTCTACTACTTTCCACTAAACTTATTACTACTTAACAGCCCTGTACATATCATACATCCTCCTGTCCCAAGATGAGGATTATCCAAGTTAAGTTTCTGTATAGAGGTTCAATTGACGTTTTGGAGATTGGAATTTCGTAACAAAAAATTCTTGCTAAAAGTTAAAAAAGTGAGTAGAAAGAGGAAAAGGGGCGGCTCAGCATCCTCTGTATGTGATGGCACTTCATTTTCACCAATCACAGAGATGGCGAGCTAGGATGATCCTGAATCTAACGCAGCAAGTATATGTTGCCATAGTCTGAAGACATTGTTATGACACCTAGACGTAACTTTCCTGAATCTGCAGCGACTTTTCAAGTCTCTATTACCAATAAAACGAAAAAAAAAAGTTACAAAAGGTTGAAAGACCGTCGTTCTTAACCGGCATCTTTCTGTTACTATTATTATTAGCATTCGTTTCTCGGTCCTTCGTTCCCAGAAGATGCATTTCTGCAGATTTCCCTATCTCCCTCTTTCCCTTCTTTTACTCTTTCGTCTCTTCTTGGTTAAGTCTCTTCCTCGATTATTTCCTCAGCATACATAGCTGGGTTTGGTCTTCTTCCCTCATTATTCACGGCCCGGATGTCGAACCTAAAATACAACACTCACCATTGATGCCCATCCTTCGCGTTAAGCAACAAAATCACGTGAGCATTTTGCCCAAGAGCGACATTTACGAGCTTCATACAGAGGGCTAAACATGTCTTACTCCACCAATGACCAACTCCAGTCACCACGTGAACCCATACACACATCCACTGGCCAACCCACAAGCACGGAACCAGAGATACGCCGGGCGCACATGGAACACACAGACAGAAAACGAAGGAAAATCTCGGCCACGACTTAAAAATCAAAGGAAGCGGAAGCAAGACTAGCGAATCTTATGCAGATATGACGATCTGGGCATGAGATAAACGTATATGCAATCGATTTCAGAGACAGCCTCTCGAAATTTTTGTACAATCTCGCTCGTTCATTTTCACAAACAAGTGGTGAACGGTTCAAACACGGAGCACAGAAGAATCATCAAAGTACTAATTCCGATCCGGAAAATTGCAGCGACTCCAAAGTATGCTCAGAATACTACTTTGTCCCTAATCAATAATCAATTTTTTTTCACTCGAGCTTGAATTAACAACTTTTAAACTCAGCATACTAAAACGGAGCGATGATGTCCATAACTTGGAGATGCGGGGTCTGGCCACCAATGGCCATCGAACGGATAGAGGAGTAGTCATTGGTACTTGGTGCAGGCGAAGAAGCCTCAAATAAATATTCTAAGTCTTCGGATTTCTGGGCCTCATAACAGTGAAGGAAGCCTAAAAGTGAGACAAATCGATAAAAAGAGTTCGTATCGATTTAGTCTCTCTAGTTTTTGGTGATCTCTTTTCTCAAGGTGGGCTCTGTGTCTGCTACGAATGAGCAAGATGTGGTCGGCGATAGAGATTCGACGGTGGCCGACGGTGATTGGAGGTGGTGGACGGCGGATTGGTGGTGATCGGGAGGGAAGCCAGAGACTTTCTGTTCTTCTCTGCAATGTTGTTGTCAAACATATGAAGGGAAAAGAGCATGAGAGAAAGGCTAGTAACAAATTATTTCTAAAATAGAAAAGAAGACTATTATTAAAATTCAAACGCACGATATTACAATAAGAGGAATATTGCACACCCAAAAGATTACATTACTCATCCATGTCCCATGAGTAGTTGACTGCATGTGCACCTCCTTGCCGCTCAGTGCCTTCCCGATCTTTTCCATCTTCTTGCCATTCTCTTGGAGTAGTGTAAGAACCACCCGCTCTTCTCGTCAATGATCAAGTTCCCCAACACGACCCCGATCAGAAACCCGACACCAGCGCCGATCAGCACAAACTTCCAATCCAAGACGAACGGAGAATCTTCCCCGATTTCCTCCCCAGGGGATGGTGGTGATTGTAAGGTGTCTCCGGTTCCAGGGCATTTCTTTGGCAAAGGACTTCCACATAACCCCTCATTCATGGTGAACGAATCGATCGGGAATGTGCTGAACTGAGTCCCTTGTGGAATCGGTCCCCACAGTTGATTATGAGAGACGTCGAAATATGAAAGGAACGTAAGCTGAGCCAGTTGTGGAGGGATCTCTCCTGAGAGATTGTTTCGAGAAAGATCTAGAGTTTCGAGATTTGTTAAATTTGCTAAGGAAGGTGGGATGGGACCAGTTAAAATATTGTTTGACAGGTTAAGCAAAAGGAGTGACTTCAAATCTCCGATCAAATTGGGTAGGCATCCTTCAAATTTGTTATCGGAGAGGTCAACTCCCATAAAAGCATATGGAACTTTTGAGTATTCCCTTTCTGTGCCTTTATTCATCAATTTCATGTCATAATCCACATAATAATAATATATAACGGTGAATAGAGGGATCCTTGCAGCTGCTTCCATGTAGTAGTCGAACTGATCTTGACTACCAATCCCTTTCATGGCATGGAAACTCTGCAACAACTTGGAAGGAAGTTCGCCACTGAAACCATTATGCGAAAGGTCCATGACATGCATATTGCTAAAATTAAATTGCCTTCCGTGTGTTTCTATTGGACCATGGAACTTGTTGGATTTCAAGATAAGAGCTTTCAGCTCCGTCAACTCCGATAGCCATGGAGGGAACCCATCGACAATTTGATTGTAACCGAGGTTTAAATACTCTAGCATTGTACAATGAACCAAAGATCTTGGGATAGGCCCCTGCAATCGATTCTCTGTGAGGTCCATAATCTCCAACGCACAACCCTTTTGGTAAGCGTGAGGAATCATGCCCTCAAATTTATTTTTCCCGAGATTCAAAACTGACAATGATCTAATGTTTCCCACGCACAGAGGGATTGTGCCATTCAAACTATTGCTGGACAAATCAAGAACGACGAGAGATTTTGCTCTACAAACAGATTGAATTTCTCCGAAGAGACTATTGTTGGAGATGTCGTAGTACTTTATTGATGGAGGCGGAGTAGGGAGTTCCATTTTGAGCAAGTTAGAACTAATGTCAAGATATGTCAAATTGGGAAGTGGTAGGTTGAACTGCTTGTTTTCAAAGCCAGTTAGAAAATTGTGAGAAAGATCTACCCACTTCAAGGATTCTCTATTACCATTGCCCATCCAGGTAGGAATGCTCCCGCTGATTTTATTGTTCGACAGATCTAACCACTCTAATCTGCTTGAGTAGGCTAAAAACTTGGGAAACTCTTGTAAGTTGCATGACCGTAAACTTAAAGCGGAAAGATTTGGAAGAGTGGCATTCATCTCCGTCCTGCCAATGGAAGATATGTTGTTGGAGTCCAAAGATAATGAAGTCAAGTTCTTGAGCTTGTGGAAATCCACGATGCCACTCAAATTGTTCCGACTAAGGTCCAAAATTTGAAGATCCTTGAGCTCCCATAAGGAGTTTGGAATTTCAGCTTTCAAAGAAGTATTCGAAAGGTCAAGCTCAATCAATTGAGTCTAGACACCTGCTGAATGTTAAGAAGCAAGAATGGTTAGTTTGGCTACGAATTGAGTCTAGACATTTCTTTTTCTTTTTTTCCTTTTTGGGGTTAACGAACCTTGCTACTAGTTGAGACATTACCCGAAAGGCGCAAAGTGGTGAGTTTTGACAATTTGAAAAGCCTATGCCAAATATCACCTGTGAAATTATTGGAAGAGAGATCTAGATGGAACAACTGGGTCAGATTAGCAAAGGAAACTGGGATTTGACCATGGAATTTATTATATGATATATCTAGAGAAGCAAGCTCAGAAAGATTACCCAATGAACTAGGAAGTAAACCCGAGAAATGACAATCCCAAATTGTTAATTCATTCAAGAAAATGAGGTTTCCAATCGAAACAGGCATTTCTCCTGAAAAGTTGGTGTCACCAAGATCCAAAGATTTCAAGGGACTACCACAATGTAATTCGGGGATAAAACCGGAAAGGTTGATATTACCACTGATGTCGAGGACTTCCAGGTTTGGTAATTGAAAGATGCTTTCCGGAAATTCGCCATGCAATTCACAATCCGCAAGTTTAAGAGACTTCAAAGAAGAGAAGTTTGCAAGTACACGAGGGAATTGTGACTGTATGCTTATATAAGAGAGATCAATTTCTTTAAGCATAGTTAAGTTCCGAACAAAGTTGTCTACATCTGGCATCTCCGACCACCAATTAGACAAATCGAGAGAAATTAATCTTGAGAGTCGCGACATATCCGATGGGACTTTCCCTGAGAAATATGAATTAGAGAGATTAAGGTATTGTAACCCAGAAAGATTGCCAAAACCGGATGGCGTTGGGGAAAAGTTGAAGTCATTGAAAGCGAGATTGAGTGATTTCAAGTGGAGGAGGCGAAAGAGGCTGGTATTGGAACTTATGTTACCAAAGAGACAACTTTCACCAAGGTCAAGCCCTATGACGTGACCGGTGGCCTCGTCACACTCGACTCCATCCCATGAGCAGCAATCTCCGCTTCTATTAGGTGACCAGGATTCAGCCTTCGGATGAGCACAACCGTACATTGTTCTGTTGGTTCTGAAACTCAGCTTGAATTCCATCAAGGCTGAGCTCTCATCTCGATGGCATAATGGTTTAGCAAGCAAAGTATGAATCATCACGAGAAGGATGATCCAAGTACAAAACACGAAGAATGACGAGGGTGCCATATTTTTTCTTTTGTTGTTGTTCTTCTGCTTTGTGGTGGAGTTTGTTCTCAATGGAGAAGCTTTTATAGGCAGCGATAAGCTATTAAATCGTTAAACTTTCATGCTGCTTTGGCCAGTCATGCACCATATAAATACGAAAAGACGCTTGGATTTGATTGAAGAAATGGTCATCTCTAAAAAATTAAAAAGACTGTTGACCCGTGGTATGCACGGCCAAAGTCTTATGATGCGGATTGCTTGAAATAATCATTATACATTATCTATTGATCATTATGAGTAGAATTTTATTGCTCAACTGAATTATTCAAAACTTTAGTTGAATATAAAGTTGGAATTTCCATTTCTTGTATGGAATTTTATTGCGCAAATTTTTTTACACCAATATTAATAAATTTTACTAACTCAAAAAGAAAAAAATGATGTTTGTATTGGTTTTTATTTTATAATAGCTATGGTGGCCCCAAACTCATCATTTCATTCTTGATAGTGTGCTAACTAACAGATGTTCAATCCAAGTTCCGAGTAATTGTTATTAATATATGAAGTGTCAAATTTTTTCACACCAATATTTAGAAATTTTACTTACGCAAAGAAAAAACTTTTGACTTTTTATTTTTCAGGACTATGGTGTCACCAAGCACACCATTTCATTCTTCTAAATCCAAATTACAAACCTCTTCATGATATAAATCGGTGATTTGGGATAACAAGCAATCCCCTTCTGATTGACATGTTTAAAGATTAAATTACTTGTCGACTTTCCTAATCATCTTGTCAATCTCGACTAGATTTCCCAAACTAGACTTTGCAGTGAGTAAATCTCCCAAGTGAGATTCTTTATAGTGGCCAAGAAGTCAACAGGAGGGCCACTGGGCACATAATCAAACAAGCACTGGTACGTTTATCTTGTAGATATGTATATTACCTTATGCGATGATATGACTTGATTTCTTAGTGGAGGAAAAGCGATTTTTTTTTTCTTTTTTGGGTGGAAGGGGAGAAAAAGCAGTTAGAAAGATAGAATATTGAACGAGAAGATAGCGTCTGCGTAATAGCCAATGGAAACATGAATTGACATAAAGTAAACATAGCTAAGAATCTTACTTTACTTTGGACCATTCTTAATTCGAACTAGACACACAGCATTCCAAAACTAATCATATGTCACCTAAATACACGACTATGTGCCCAATTCCTGATTAGATCAGTGGGTTCCTCATCTTTTCCACGCTTTTCGTATTCTCTTGGAGCACCGCAAGAGTTCCTGTCCACAAACAGCTGAACTCCCTAGTGACTCAATGTTCCCTTAGCTTCATATAAATGAATTAACAATCAATATGAGAAATCTCACCGGTAAGATGATAATTAAGATCGACCATACTATTATCTCTTACCGAAGATGTTTTGTAATTTCAACATCTTGCCTAAGTCTCAAAGTTTTTTTTTAAGTAATGGTAAAATTTCTAAGCAAGTAGTCATCTTTTTTTCTTTTTTCAAAAGGGAAAAAAATGGTCACATATCCACAAGAGACAAATTAGGCCGCACTTTCATGCATGTCATGATTAATGGTTCATGTGTGATCACAATTGCGTGGTCAGTCCCGTCAAATAGCATCTTAGATCAATCTAGAGACGTCAAGGAAAAGACTTTTGTGCATCTTTCACGTTGATGAACAGGAGCCTTTCTCCATTTCTTAGGAGTACTCTTAATCTTCAAAATGCAAAAACAAAAAAATCGTAATCATTGATTTTTTAAAAAAATTATATATATTCACATCACTTATGTAAAAACAATGATAAAATATGCGCGATTAACATAAATTTGCGAATGGACATCAATCCCTCGGACACAATTGGAGCTCCAATAGAAAGTGAACACGGTAGAGTAGGTATTGTTCAATTTCAACATATTGCTTAAGCCTCCCCTTTTTTCCTAAGTAACATTAAAGAGTTAAAAGCAAAGAGGCATTTTTTTTTCAAACAAGAAAAATGTCCATGCATTGAAAAGGTACAAGTTAGGTCGTTCTCATGCATGCCGTGATTGACCGCTCATGTGTAGTCATAATTGCATCGTGGGTCCTGATGATCGACATCTTATATTTTTCTTTTCCACATATGATCCAAACTTGAGAGACCTGCTGGAAGACTTTTGCTCATCCTGGAGATTGACAAATAAGAAGTTCTTGTCATGTCTCGTGATTGAACTTTCATGTTGCTTTGGCCATTCGTGCACCATGCATATTTGAAAAGACACTTGGGTTTGATTGAAGAAAGAGTTGCTCTAAAAAATTACAAAGCCTATTGACCCGTGCTATGCATGGCCAAAGTCTTAGGATGTGGATTGCTTTGATTGAAGTAAAAGTCGCCAAAAAATTAGAAAGCCTATTTACCCATGCTATGCATGGCCAAAGTCTTACGATGTGGATTGCTTTGATTGAAGTAGAAGTCGCTTTAAAAAATTAGAAAGCCTATTGACCCGTGCTATGCATAGCCAAAGTCTTAGGATGTGGATTGCTTGAACTATTCATTATACATTATCCTTTTTTTGGGTAAAGATAATTGTATTAACTTTTGCCAAAGTGCATATGTACAAGAAAGAATCCCGACACCTCAAAACTTACACTCTCGATGACATTAGCAATGTCCTTCCAAGCGGAAGGGTGTCGTGGTTTCAAGGTATAAAAAGGCCAAGCTAGGCCAACAAGGCTAAATATCAAAGCTATACAAGAGTTCTACTAAAGTAGAAACTACAAGAAAATAGATGGGTCAATACTCCAGCTATGTTGTAATATTCTATTCCTAGGAGGATCCATCACTTTGTTAAAGGTCATGGCCATGTCTTTGACCACTTTCATAAGTTCCTTCTTCAAGCCCGGGATGAAAATAGATTGGTTTCGGAATAAAGCGTTATTCCTTTCCTTCCATTATACATTATCTGTTGGTCATTATGAGTAGAATTTTATTCCGCAAATGAATTATTCAGAAATTTAGTTGAATATAAAGGTGGAATTTCCATCCCTTGTATGGTTTTGAAGATGTCGAAGGATTGTATCTTCTTGCTAGTGTCTTAATTAACATATTTCCTTTCCAAATTACAAGTATTCATTCTATATAAGGAGTCGCCACTAGCCTATTGAGCTTAGCTAAAAATTTGTGACATCCATGTATCATATCGCCTGGGGAAGGAGTGCTGGGAGTGCTTAAGTAGTGAGGTCCACCCTTAACCATTGACAATGCGTTTTCCTCGATTGTGCACTTGTGAGTTGCTGTGGAGGGCCTCGAGGATGATGGACCCGAGGAAAAACAAAGCTGTGAGGGCGGGGCCCAAAGCGGATAATATTGTAGGTGGTGGGGCCGAGGAGGACATTACAAAATTAGATAAATATTAGGATTGTACCTCATTTCATGCGCAATCAAAGCACTAGGACTAAGGATTCGATTTCATCAATTATCTAACTAGTGCTATTTAAGTAGCTAAACTTGATATTCAATCAACTGTCCACACTGCTTTTTTTTTTTGTGTAATTTTGAATCCTAAAGTCCGAGTGTGGCCTAACCACCCAACTAGACTAAACAAAAAATGAGGAACTCAATCACGGAAATGACATGGAAGAATGAAAACAAGCACATCAAAAGCGATAATAAATGGGAGAGTAAAAAGTAGAGTGCGGAAAAAGTCCCGAGTGGGCTTCGGTTCTTATCTCTTGATATAATCTGATTAGTGTGAGGGTATGCTAATCAGATTATCTCTTGGTAATCAGATTAGTCTGGGATAAAAGGGTCGCGAGCAGGGAACAATGGATGGCTTGATTAGGTTTAATGAGTTCAGATAGTTTCGGCTTGTTTCAATTTTCGGACTATGTAACTTGACTTAGTCTTGTTTAAAGTATTTACGCCATTCAGCAACAAAATTGAGTGGAAAAAGAAGCTTATCTCCGATGCATACGTATTCATCATTCTCTCTTTTTCCTTTTTAATTATCTCTTGATCATAATCACACCAAATGTTGATTACCGCCTCCATATGAAACATAACTTGCACGCCGCACATATTCGACATTACTTGTCGGTCTCGACTAATAACAAGCTATACCCATCTGATTGACATGTTTAACGATTAATTTACTTGTCGACTTTCCTAATTATCTTGTCAGTCTCGACTAGATTTCCCGAACTAGACTTTGCTGTGAGTAAATCTCCCAAGTGAGATTCTTTATATTGGCCAAGAAGTCAAAGTGAGGGCCATCGGACTTTGGACCATTCTTAATTCGAACTAGACACATATCATTCTAAAACTAATCATATGTCACATAGATATACGACTATGTGGCCAGTTCCGGATCAGACTAGTGGCTTCCTCGTCTTTTCCACGCTTTGGTTTTCTCTTGGAGCAGCGCAGAATTCCTGTCCACAAACAGCTGGAAAGTCTAGAGATTTTGGGCATAAACTGGTCTAGCCGCTCAACTCCCCGGTAACTCAATGTTCCTTTAGCTTCATACAAACGAATCAACAATCAATATGAGAAATCTTACTGGTAAGATGATGATTAAGATCGATCATACTATCATGTCTTATCAAAGATATTTTGTAATTTCAACCTCTTGCCTATGTCTCCCCCCCCCCCCTTTTTTTTTGGTAAGTAATGGTAAAGTTTATAAGCTAGTAGACATCTTTTTTTTCTTTTTTCAAGAGGGAAAAAAATGGTCGCACTCTCATGCATGTCATGATTAATCGTTCATGTGCAATGACAATTGCGTGGTCCGTCCCATCAAATGGCATCTTAGACCAATCCTTAGACGTCAAGGAAAAGACTTTGGTCTGTCTTTCACGTTGGTGGACAAGAGTCATTGTCCATTTTTTAGGAGTATTCTTAGCCCTTGTACTACAAAAACAAAAACAAAAATTCGTAATAATTGATTATATATTTTTAAAATTTTACATATATTCACCTCATATATGTAAAAATAATGATATAATATGCGTGATTACCATCAATTTGCCAATGGACATCAAACCCTTGGACACAATTGGAGCTCCGATAGAAAGTGAACATGGTAGAGTAAATTAAAAAGAATAGTAGTACAAGAGAGACAATTGCTATTGAATTGCTATTGAGGTCTAGGCCAACAACATGACCGTTGAATTCGTCACGCTCCATACCCTCCCACAACTACTAATCTCCATTTTTCACCTAGTGATTAGTGACGGCCATGGTTTGAGTTTAGGATTGATGCAATGAGAATATGCTCGGTTGATTTCGAGACTCATCTTAAATCATATAGAGGCTGAGCTCCCGTCGGCATGACGCATTGGATTAGCAAAGCATGAATGAAACAGTGAGAAAAAATTGATCGGGAATGAAATAGTGAGAAAAACTGATCCGAGCATAAAACATCTACATTAAGGACGTTGACATGATATTGTCTTCTTCGCATGTCATGGAAGAGCCAAAGGAGATTGTGATGCCACAGCTTTTAAGGATAAGAATTCTGGGATTTCTATTTAGCCACCCCATACTTTTATGTGGAAGGACCGTGCGGCGACTAAAGGCAAAATGTTGAAGTCTTTTTGGGCTCACTATTTTTCTTTGGATGACCTGTCATCTTCACATAAGTAGTTATCCTCATTCATGGCTGACAAAATCTAGGCATTTTTTTTCCTAAGGTTAAGAAAGTAATTCTTTATTAACTCTTCAATTTGAGTGTCAATAACCTACCTCCAATCTAATCAAAGGGGAAAATTTAATTTTGACTCAAAATTTGACCGAGAAATCACCATATATGGACAAGTGAAAGATTTAGAAATTTTGGGTGTACATATTAGGCACGTTCTATTGATCTAACCGCTTGGCTTCTTAATGAATCACTGTTTACATAGGTTCTTGCAATTGAATATAAAATTAACCTGAAAAGCTAGGGGTTCTTATAATTGAATATCCAATTAAGATGGAAAAACTAAGGTATTGATAAAGTGATAATTAAACATTGAAGATACTATGTGTAAATGTCTTGCCTTAGATGTTCAATTTCAACATATTGCTTAAGGCACCCTTTTTTTTCCCTAAGCAATATGAAAGAATTACGAGAAAAAGGGATTTTTTTTTGCCAAAAAGAAAAATAGCCGTACATCGAAAATGTTCAAGTTAGGTCGTTCTCATGTGTGCCGTGATTGACTGTTCATGTGTAGTCATAAGTGCATAGTAGGCCCTTGTAAATGACATCGTATACTTTTCTTTTCCACATATGATCCAAACTTAAGAGACCTGTTAGAAGACTTTTGCTCATCCTATAGATTGACATATAATAATTGTTCGTCATGTTTCCCGATTCAACAATCATGTTGGTTTGGCCATTCGTGCACCATGCAAATCTGAGAAGACACTTGGGTTTGATTGAAGAAAGAGTTGCTATAAAAAGTTAGAAAGCTTATTGACCCGTGCTATGCGCTGCTAAAGTCTTAGGACGTAGATTGCTTGAAATAATTATTATACATTATCTGTTGATCATTATGAGTAGAATTTTATTGCGCAAATGAATTATTCAAAACTTTACTTAATTACAAAGGTGGAATTTCCATCCCTTATATGATTTTGAAGATATCAAACGGTTGTACCTTTTATATTGTGTCTTAATTAACATACTTTCAATCCAAATTACAAGTATTCGTTATTAATATTTGATGTGTGAAAATTTTTTGCACCAACATTAGACACCTCATGATTTTATGTGGAAGGACCGTGCGGTGACTAAAGGTAAAATGTTAAAGTCATTTTGGGCTCACTATTTTTCTTTGGATGACCTGTCATCTTCACATAAGTAGTCATCCTCATTCATGGCTGCTAAAATCTAGGCATTTTTTTTTCCTAAGGTTAAGAAAGTAATTCTTTATTAACTCTTCAATTTGAGTGTCAATAACCTACCTCCAATCTAATCAAAGGGGCAAGTTTAATTTTGACTCAAAATTTGATCGAGAAATCACCATATATGGACAAGTGAAAGATTTAGAAATTTTGGGTGTACATATTAGGCACGTTCTATTGATCTAACCGCTTGGATTCTTAATGAATCACTGTTTACATAGGTTCTTGCAATTGAATATAAAATTAACCTGAAAAGCTAGGGGTTCTTATAATTGAATATCCAATTAAGATGGAAAAACTAAAGTATTGATAAAGTGATAATTAAACATTGAAGATACTATGTGTAAATGTCTTGCCTTAGATGTTCAATTTCAACATATTGCTTAAGGCACCCTTTTTTTCCCTAAGCAATATGAAAGAATTACGAGCAAAAGGGAATTTTTTTTCCAAAAAGAAAAAATGGCCGTGCATCGAAAATGTTCAAGTTAGGTCGTTCTCATGTGTGCCGTGATTGACTATTCATGTGTAGTCATAAGTGCATAGTAGGCCCTTGTAAATGACATCGTATACTTTTCTTTTCCATATATGATCCAAACTTAAGAGACCCGTCAGAAGACTTTTGCCTATCCTGTAGATTGACGAATAATAATTTTTCTTCATGTTTCCCTATTCATCTCTCATGTTGGTTTGGCCATTGGTGCACCATGCAAATCTGAGAAGACACTTGGGTTTGATTGAAGAAAGAGTTGCTCTAAAAAGTTAGAAAGCCTATTGACCCGTGCTATGCACGGCTAAAGTCTTAGGACGTGGATGCTTGAAATAATTATTATACATTATCTGTTGATCATTACGAGTAGAATTTTATTGCGCAAATGAATTATTCAAAACTTTACTTAATTACAAAGGTGGAATTTCCATCCCTTATATTATTTTAAAGATATCGAACGGTTGTACCTTTTATATAGTGTCTTAATTAACATACTTTCAATCCAAATTACAAGTATTCGTTATTAATATTTGAAGTGTGAAAATGTTTTGCACCAATATTAGTAAATTTTACTTACCCCAAAAAAACAAAAAGACTTTTTGTATTGGTTTTTACTTTTCAATGGCTCTGGTGCCCCCAAACTCATCATTTTGTTCTTATAAATCAAAGTAAGAAACTCTACAAGAAATTAATGACTAGAATAACAAGGTGTCCCCTTTGTTGTAGAGTTTATGCTATAGAATCTTGCAATCAAATCGATGCTAAATCACTAGTGAAATTAGGAAAAAAAAGGAACATGTGATATTTACATGATCTGATTTGAGTACCAATATCTACGTTAGAAGCAAATAATCCATTAATAATTATAGAATCAAAATTATAATCGCTCAAACTTGAGGGTCTCTCATATCCAAATTACTATGTGAGATGGAAGAATCTCCACTGTGTGTCCTCTAAAGGCGTCCTTGGAGAATTCTAATAAGAAAGTGGCGAATTCGCTGAAGGCAAACTTCCCCTCCTAATGTATTTCGAAGATGCTTGGCGATTGCTATTTCCTCGTTGAGCACTAGGGGTGTCAAATGAGTGGGTCGGGTCGTGTTTGGGTCGAGTTTGACCCATATTCATGTAGCGTAAATATGATGACTCATACCCGATCCGACTCGACCCATATTGATAAAATACTTCCATATTTAACCAAATTTAGGAAAATTTGCTTGGCGATATTTTTTAAATGTACTGTTAAAATAATTTTTTGAAATACGATTATTTGATAATTTTTTTCTAATTTTTTAAATTTTTTCGAAATTTTAATTATTCTTATTTAAAAACATATATTTTTTCAATTTTTTTTTCCTTTTTTCCTCTTCCAGTCACCAGAGTCTAGTGAGCTCATCGCTTGCATCTTGGCCAGCAACCAACTTAGAAAGAGGGAAAAAGGAGAAAAAAAAAAAAGGAAAGACAAAAAGAGGGAAAAAAAGAGAAAATAAAAATAATCAATTTTTATTTTAAAAAATAAAATAATCAGAATAATAGAATTTTCATAATCTAAAAATGAATTGTTAATAATATTTAAAATTATTTGTTAATAATACTTAAAATTAATTAGATAACCCGTTTATAACCCTTTTATGACCCATGAGATTGGTGAATGACTCATTTAAGACCCGTTTAATATTTTAAAATTACTCATTTATGACCCATATTATCAAATATATGTTAAAATATGGGTCTTTGACCCATTTTGCCACCTCTATTGAGCACTAACGATCACTTCCTTGTTACGACGGCGGCAATTGAAACTTTCCAAATCAACAGTCTGTCGGGTTTAATTTGACTGCTCAAAGTCGAGACAAATCTAATGCCCTTTATTATTGTCATGTTTCATGATTGAATCACTAGCCTAATATTGTTAGGAGAATTTTGATTTTAGTTCTATATAAGGAGTCGCCACTAGCCTGTTGAGTTTAGCTAAACATTTGTGACATCCATCTCCCATATTGCCTAGGGAGGGAGTCTTGGGAATACTTATGTAGTGAGGTCCACTCTTAACCATTGATAACGCGCTTTCTTGGGTTGTGCTCTCATGAGTTGCCATGGAGCGCTTGAGGATGGTGGACCCGAGGAAAAACAAAGCCGTGAGGGTGGGGCTAAAGCAAATAATATTGTCGGTGGCAGGGCCGAGGAGGACATTACGAAATAAGATAAATATTAGGATTGTACCTTATTTCCTGCACAATCAGAGGCCTAGGACCGAGGATTTGATTTCATTAATTATATAAGTAGTGCTATTTAAGTAGCTAAACTTGATATTCAGTCAACTGTCCACACTGTCTTTTTTTTTTTTTGTATAATTTTGAATCCTAAAGTCCGAGTGTGGCCTAACTACCCAACCAGACTAAACAAAACATGGGGAACTCAATCAAGGAAATGACATGGAAGAATGAAAACAAAGCACATCAAAAGCGATAATAATCAGATTAGTGTGAGGGTATGGTAATCAGATTAGTCTGGTATAAAAGGGCCACGAGCAGGTAACATGGATGGCTTGGTTAGGTTTAATGAGTTTGGACTTAAGTTAGTTCAGATAGTTTCGGCTGCTTTCAATTTTAAGAAGTTCGGGTTTGGGCAGCGTTTTGCTTGTGTCTAGAAATGGGCTTGTGACTTACAACCGAAGACGGCCTGATTATTTCAAGAGATAGAGTAACTTGACTCCATACCCTCACACTGATCTCCATTCGTTCCTCTCTTTCGGATGTTATTATTGACCTTTTGTCTAGTGACTCTGCCGGGAGCACGTATATTTCGGACTATGTAACTTGACTTGTCTTGTTTAAAGTATTTATGCCATTCAGCAACAAAGCTTATCTCCGATGCATACGTATTCATCATTCTCTTTTTTCCTTTTTAATTATCTCTTGATCATTATCACACCAAATGTTGATTACTGTCTCCATATGAAACATAACTTGCACGCCGCACATATTCGACATTACTTGCGAAACGTTCCCTGTTAACCATCTTTACATTACTTTGCAGTAAACACAGCTTAGCACCAACCAATTCGGAGTTATTATGCTTCTGGTACCGGTGAGTTCAGATTAAAAACGGAGATCAATATTCAGCTACAAATGCTTGAGATGGCCAAAAAAGGAAAGAAGCTCGAGATTCACAAGTCTGCCTCCAGAAACAAACTAGTCAGTCTTCAATTCCTAATCCTTAGTTTAGAGAAATTTTCCCTCCATTCGCTGTGTATCAGTGTATGAATGCGTTAACTTTTTCTAGTGCTCCTCTTTCCTTTTGCATCGTCGCCATGTACTGGGATTTTATTAGTTTCCACTAAACTAATTACTGCTTACCAAACAAAGGCACCCCACTGAAATTCTAGAACAGCCCTGTACACATCATACATCCTCCTGTCCCAAGATGAGAATTATCCAAGTTAAGTTTCTGTATAGAGGTTCGATTGACGTTTTGGAGATAGGGATTTCGTAACAAAAAATTCTTGCTAAAAGTTACAAAAGTGAGTAGAAAGAGGAAAAGGGGCGGCTCAGCATCCTCTGTATGTGATGGCACTTCATTTCCACCAATCACAGAGATGACGAGCGAGGATGATCCTGAATCTAACGCAGCAAGTATATGTTGCCATAGTCTGAAGACATTCTTATGACACGTAGACGTATCTTTCCTGCATCTGCAGCGACTTTTCAAGTCTCTATTACCAATAAAACGAAAAAAAAAAAAGTTACAAAAGGTTGAAAGACCGTCGTTCTTAACCGGCATCTTTCTATTACTACTATTATTATTAGCATTCGTTACTCGGTCCTTCGTTCCCAGAAGATGCATTTCTGCAGATTTCCCTATCTCCCTCTTTCCCTTCTTTTACTCTTTCGTCTCTTCTTGGTTATGTCTCTCCCTCGATTATTTCCTCAGCACACATAGCTGGGTTTGGTCTTCTTCCCTCATTATTCACGACCCCGATGTCCAACCTAAAATACAACACTCACCATTCATGCCCATCCTTCGCGTTAAGCAACAAAATCAATTGAGCATTTCGCCTGAGAGCGACATTTACGAGCTTCACACAGAGGGCTAAACATGTCTTACTCCACCAATGACCAACTCCAGTCACCACGTGAACCCATAGACACATCCACTGGCCAACCCACATGCACGGAACCAGAGACACGCAGGTCGCATATGGAACACACAGACAGAAAACGAAGGAACACAGTCGCTTCGAAATCTCGGCCACGACTTAAAAATCAAAGGAAGCGGAAGCAAGACTAGCGAATCTTATGCAGATATGACGATCTGGGCATGAGATAAACGTATATGCAATCGATTTCAGAGACAGCCTCTCGAAATATATGTACAATCTCGCTTGTTCATTTTCACAAACAAGTGGTGATCGGTTCAAACACGGAGCACAGAAGAATAATCAAAGTACTCATTCCGATCCGCAAAATTGCAGCGACTCCAAAACATGCTCAGAATACTACTTTGTCCCTAATCAATACTCTATTTCTTTTTTTCACTCGAGCTTGAATTAACAACTTTTGAACTCAGCTTACTAAAACGGAGCAATGATGTCCATAACTTAGAGATGCGAGGTCTGGCCACGAATGGCCATCGAACAGATAGCCGAGGTCTGGAGGCATAGTCATTGGTACTTGGTGCAGGCGTAGAAGCCTCAAACAAATATTCTAAGTCTTCGGATCTCTCGGCCTCATAACAGTGAAGGAAGCCTATAAGTGAGACAAATCGATAAGAAGAGTTCGTGTCTGCCGCGAATGAGCAAGAGGTGGCCGGCCATAGAGATTCGACGGTGGCCGACGGTGATTGGAGGTGGTGGACGGCGGATTGGTGGTGATCGGGAGGAAAGCCAGAGACTTCCTGTTCTTCTCTGCAATGTTATTGTCAAACATATGAAGGGAAAAGAGCATGAGAGAAAGGCTAGTAACTAATTATTTCTAAAATAGAAAAGAAGACTATTATTAAAATTCAAACGAACGATATTACAATAAGAGGAATATTGCACACCAAAAGATTACATTACTCATCCATGTCCCATGAGTAGTTAACTGCATGTGCACCTCCTTGCCGCTCAGTGCCTTCCCGATCTTTTCCATCTTCTTGCCATTCTCTTGGAGTAGTGTAAGAACCACCCGCTCTTCTCGTCAACGATCAAGTTCCCCAACACGACCCCGATCAGAAACCCGACACCAGCGCCGATCAGCACAAACGTCCGATCCAAGACGAACGGAGAATCTTTCCCGATTTCCTCCCCAGGGGATGGTGGTGATTGTAAGGTGTCTCCGGCTCCAGGGCATTTCTTTGGCAAAGGACTTCCACATAACCCCTCATTCATGGCGAACGAATCGATCGGGAATGTGCTGAACTGAGTCCCTCGTGGAATCGGTCCCCACAGTTGATTATGAGAGACGTCGAAAGATGAAAGGAACGTAAGCTGCGCCAGTTGTGGCGGGATCTCCCCTGAGAGATTATTTCGAGAAAGATCTAGAGATTCAAGATTTGTCAAATTTGCCAAGGAAGGTGGAATGGGACCAATCAAAACATTGTTTGACAGGTTAAGGAAAATAAGTGACTTCAAATCTCCAATGACATTGGGTAGGCATCCTTCAAATTTGTTATGGGACAGGTCAACTCCCATAAAGGCATTCAGAACTTCTGAGTATTCCCTTTCTGTGCCTTTATTTATCAACTTCATGTCATAATTAACATAATAATCATATATAGAGGTGAATAGAGTGATCCTTGCATCAACTCCCATGTAGTAGTCGAACTGATTTTGACTACCAATCCCTTTCATGGCATGGAAACTTTGCAACAACTTGGAAGGAAGTTCGCCACTGAAACCATTATGCGAAAGGTCCATGACATGCATATTGCTAAAATTAAATTGCCTTCCGTGTGTTTCTATTGGACCATGGAACTTATTGGATTTCAAGATAACAGTGTTTAGCTCCGTCAACTTTGATAGCCATAGAGGGAACCCATCAGCAATTTGATTGTAACCGAGGTTTAAATACTCTAGCATAGTACAATGCACCAAAGATCTTGGGATAGGCCCTTGCAATCGATTCTCTGTGAGGTCCATAATCTCCAACGCACAACCCTTTTGATAAGGATGAGGAATCATGCCCTCAAATTTATTTTTCCCGAGATTCAAAACTGACAATGATTTAATGTTTCCCATGCACGGAGGGATTGTACCATTCAAACTATTGCTCGACAAATCAAGAACGACGAGGGATTTTGCTCTACAAATAGATTGAATTTCTCCGAAGAGACGATTGTTGGAGATGACGTAGTACTCTATTGATGGAGGCGGAGTAGGGAGTTCCATTTGGAGCGAGTTAGAACTAATGTCAAGATATGTCAAATTGGGAAGTGGTAGGTTGAACTGCTTGTTTTCAAAGCCAGTTAGAAAATTGTGAGAAAGATCTACCCACTTCAAGGATTCTCTACTACCGTTGCCCATCCAGGTAGGAATGCTCCCTCTGATTTTATTGTTTGATAGATCTAACCACTCTAATCCGCTTAAGTAGGCTAAAAACTTGGGAAACTCTTGTAAGTTGCATGACTTTAAACTTAAAAGGATAAGTTTTGGAAGAGTGGCATTCATCTCGGTCCTGCCGACGAAAGACATGTTGTTGGAGTCCAAAGATAACCAAGTCAAGTTCTTGAGTTTGTGTAAATCCCCGATGCCACTCAAATTGTTTTGACCAAGGTCCAAAAACTGAAGATCCCTCAGCTCAAATAATGAGTTAGGAATTTCACCTTCCAAATAATTATTCGAAAGGTAAAGCTCAACCAAGGATTCTCTACTACCAATGCCCACCCAGGTAGGAATGCTCCCTCTGATTTTATTGTTTGACAGATCTAACCGCTCTAATCCGCTTAAGTAGGCTAAAAACTTGGGAAACTCTTGTAAGTTGCATGACTGTAAACTTAAAAGAAAAAGGTTTGGAAGAGTGGCATTCATCTCGGTCCCGCCGATGAAAGACATGTTGTTGGAGTCCAAATATAATTTAGTCAAGTTCTTGAGTTTGTGTAAATCCCCGATGCCACTCAAATTGTTCCGACTAAGGTCCAAAAACTGAAGATCCTTGAGCTCAGATAATGAGTTAGGAATTTCACCTTCCAAACAATTACCCCAAAGGCGAAGCTCAACCAACCGCGTCAAGTTCTCAAATGATGATGGAATTGGACCACTTAGCTGAACACCTGTCGAATATAAAGAAGCAAGGATGGTTAGTTTGGCTACAAATTGAGTCTAGACATTTGATTTTTTATTTTTTATTTTAGGTTAAGGAACCATCTACGAGTGGAAATATTACCTGAAAGGGACAAAGTGGTGAGTTTTGACAATTTGAAAAGCCTATTCCAAATATCCCCTGTGAAATTATTGAAAGAGAGTCCTAGATAGGACAACTGGGTTAGATTAGCGAGGGAAACTGGGATTTGACCATGGAATTTATTATATGATATATCCAGAGAAGCAAGCTCAGAAAGATTACCCAATGAACTAGGAAGTAAACCTGAGAAATAACAATCCCAAATTGTTAATTCATTCAAGAAAGCAAGGTTTCCAATCGAAACAGGCATTTCTCCTGAAAAGTTGGTGCCACCAAGATCCAAAGATTTCAAGGGACTACCCCAATGTAATTCGGGGATAAAACCGGAAAGGTTGATATTGTTAGTGATGTCGAGGACTTCCAGGTTTGGTAATTGAAAGATGCTTACCGGAAATTCGCCATGCAATTCACAATCTGCAAGTTTAAGAGACTTCAAAGAAGAGAAGTTTGCAAGTACACGAGGGAATTGTGATTGCATGCTTATAGAAGAGAGATCAATTTCTTTAAGCATAGTTAAGTTCCAAACAAAGTTGTCTACATCTGGCATCTCAAGCGACCACCAATTAGACAAATCGAGAGAAGTTAATCTCGAGAGTCGAGACATATCCGATGGGACTTTCCCTGAGAAATATGAATTAGAGAGATTAAGGTATTGTAACCCAGAAAGATTGCCAAAACCGTATGGCATCGGGGAAAGGCTGAAGTCATTGAAAGCGAGATTGAGTGATTTCAAGTGGAGGAGGCGAAAGAGGCTAGTATTGGAACTTATGTTACCAAAGAGACAACTTTCACCAAGGTCAAGCCCTATGACGTGACCAGTGGCCTCGTCACACTCGACTCCATCCCATGAGCAGCAACCTCCGCTTCTATCTAGTGACCAGGATTCAGCCTTTGGATGAGCACAACCGTACATTGTTCTGTTGGTTCTGAAACTCTGCTTGAATTCCATCAAGGCTGAGCTCTCGTCTCGATGGCATAATGGTTTAGCAAGCAAAGTATGAATCATCACGAGAAGGACGATCCAAGTACAAAACACGAAGAATGACGAGGGTGCCATATTTTTTCTTTTGTTGCTGTTCTTCTGCTTTGTGGTGGAGTTCGTTCTCAATGGAGAAGCTTTTATAGGCAGCGATAAGCTATTAAATCGTTAAACTTTCATGTTGCTTTGGCCAGTCATGCACCATACAAATCTGAAAAGACGCTTGGATTTGATTGAAGAAACGGTCATCTCTAAAAAATTAAAAAGACTGTTGACCCGTGGTATGCACGGCCAAAGTCTTATGATGCGGATTGCTTGAAATAATTATTATACATTATCTGTTGATCGTTATGAGTAGAATTTTATTGCTCAACTGAATTATTCAAAACTTTAGTTGAATATAAAGTTGGAATTTCCATTTCTTGTATGGAATTTTATTGTGCAAATTTTTTTACTCCAATATTAATAAATTTTACTTACTCAAAAAGAAAATTTATAATAGCTATGGTGCCCCCGAACTCATCATTTCATTCTTGATAGTGTGCTAACTAACAGATGTTCAATCCAAGTTCTGAGTAATTGTTATTAATATATGAAGTGTCAAATTTTTTCACACCAATATTTAGAAATTTTACTTACGCAAAAAAAAAACTTTTGAATTTTTATTTTTCAGGACTATGGTGTCAACAAGCATACCATTTCATTCTTCTAAATCCAAATTACAAACCTCTTCATGATATAAATCGGTGATTTGGGATAACAAGCAATCCCCTTCTGATTGACATGTTTAAAGATTAAATTACTTGTCGACTTTCCTAATCATCTTGTCAATCTTGACTAGATTTCCCAAACTAGACTTTGCAGTGAGTAAATCTCCCAAGTGAGATTCTTTATATTGGCCAAGAAGTCAACATGAGGGCCACTGGGCACATAATCAAAACAAGCACTGGTACGTTTATCTTGTCGATGATATGACTTGATTTTCTAGTGGAGGAAAAGCGATTTTTTTTCCTTTTTTGGGCGGAAGGGGAGACAAAGCAGTTAGAAAGATAGAATATTGAACGAGAAGATAGCGTCTGCGTAATAGCCAATGGAAACATGAATTGATATAAAGTAAACATAGCTAACAATCTTACTTTACTTTGGACCATTCTTAATTCGAACTAGGCACACAGCAATCCAAAACTAATCATATGTCACCTAAATACACGACTATGTGCCCAGTTCCTGATTAGATCAGTGGCTTCCTCATCTTTTCCACGCTTTTCGTATTCTCTTGGAGCAGCGCAAGAATTCATGTCCACAAACAGCTGAAAAATCTATATATTTTGGGCATAAACTGGTCTAGCTGCTGAACTCCCTATTGACTCAATGTTCCCTTAGCTTCATATAAATGAATTGACAATCGATATGAGAAATCTCACTGATAAGATGATAATTAAGATCGAACATACTATTATCTCTTACTGAAGATGTTTTGTAATTTCAACATCTTGCCTAAGTCTCCCCGTTTTTTTATTTATTTAAGTAATGGTAAAATTTATAAGCAAGTAGTCATCTTTTTTTTCTTTTTTCTAAAGGGAAAAAAATGGTTACATATCCACAAGAGACAAATTAGGTCACACTCTCATGCATGTCATGATTAATGGTTCATGTGCGGTCACAATTGCGTGGTCGGTCCCGTCAAATGGCATCTCGGATCAATCTTGAGACGTCAAGGAAAAGACTTTTGCCCATCTTTCACGTTGATGAACAGGAGTCGTTCTCCATTTCTTAGGAGTATCGTTAGTCCTCAAACTACAAAAAAAATCATAATCATTGATTTTTAAAAATTATATATATTCACCTCACTTATGTAAAAATAATGATAAAATATGCGCGATTAACATAAATTTGCGAATGGACATCAATCTCTCGGACACAATTGGAGCTCCAATAGAAAGTGAACACGGTAGAGTAGATTAATAAGAGTAGTTGTACTAGAGAGACAATTGCTATTGAGGTCTAGGCCATCAACATGATTGTTGAATTCATCACACTCCATACCCTCCCACTCCCACGACCACGAATCTCCATTTCACCAAGTGATGAGTGACGGCCATGGTTTGAGTTTAGGATTGATGCAATGAGAATATGCTCGGTTGATTTCGAGACTCATCTTGAATCATATAGAGGCTGAGCTCCCATTAGCAGGACACATTGGATTAGCAAAGCATGAATGAAATACTAAGAGAAAAAATTATCAGAGTACAAAACATCTACACTAAGGACATTGGCATGATATGGTCTTCTTCTTTCTTTCAAATTTTTGTGTTTGATCTAAGAGCACACATGTCATGGAAGAGCCAAAGGAGATTGTGATGCCATAACTTTTATGGCTAGGGATTCTAGAATTTCCTCTTAGCCACTCCACAATTTTATGTGGAAGGACCCGTGAGGCGACTAAAGGTAAAATGTCAAAGTCTTTTTGGGGTCACTATGTTTCTTTGGATGACTCTTCATCTTCACATAAGTAGTCATCCTCGTTCACGGCTGTCAAAATCCAGGCGTCTTTTTTCTTTCTAGGGCTTAAGAAAGTAATTCTTCATTAACTCTTCAATTTGAGTGTCAATAACCTACCTCCAATCTAATCAAAGGGGCAAATTTTATTTTGGCCCGAAATTTTAAATTTGCCCAAGACATCGCTAGATATGAACAAGTGAAAGGTTTAGAAATTTTGGGTATACATGACAGGCACATTCTATTGATCTAATTGCTTGGCTTCCTGATGAATCATTGTTTACATAGGTTCTTACAATTGAATATAAAATTAACCTGAAAAACTAGGGGATCTTATAATTGAATACCCAATTAAGATAAAAAAAAACTAAGGTACCGATAAAGTGATAATATTGAAGATACTACGTGTGCATGTCTTGCTTTACATATTGTTCACTTCAACATATTGCTTAAGCCTCCATTTTTTTTCTTAAGTAATATTAAAGAGTTACAAGCACATAGTTTTTTTTAAACGAGAAAAATGGCCAAAAGGTACAAGTTAGGTCGTTCTTACGTGTGCCGTGATTGACTGTTCATGTGTAGTCATAATTGCATAGTGGGTCCCGATAAACGACATCTTATATTTTTCTTTTCCACATATGATCCAAACTTGAGAAACCCGCCAGAAGACTTTTGCCCATCCTGTAGATTGATGCATATGAAGTTTTTATCATGTTTCCCAATTGAACTTTCACATTGCTTTGGCCATTCGTGCACCATGCAAATCTGAAAAGACACTTGGGTTTGATTGAAGAAAGAGTCAGTTCTAACAAAATTAGAAAGCCTATTGACCCGTGCTATGCACGGCCAAAGTCTTAGGATGTGGATTGCTTTGATTGAAGTAAAAGTCGCTCTAAAAAATTAGAAAGCCTATTGACCCGTGCTATGCACGGCCAAAGTCTTAGGATGTGGATTGCTTTGATTGAAGTAAAAGTCGCTCTAAAAGATTAGAAAACCTATTGACCCGTGCTATGCACGGCCAAAGTCTTAGGATGTAGACTATACATTATATGTTGATCATTATGAGTTGAATTTTATTGCGCAAATGAATTATTCAAAAATTTAGTTGAATATAAAGGTGGAATTTCCATCCCTTGTATGGTTTTGAAGATGTCGAACGGTTATACCTTCTTGCTAGCATCTTAATTAACATACTTTCTATTTAAATTACAAGTATTCGTTACGAAATTATTATGCACCAACATTAGTAAATTTGTCTTACAAAAAAAAAAGACGTTTGTATTGGTTCTTCCTTTTCAGTGGCTACGGTGCCTCAAACTCATCATTTCGTCCTTCTAAATCCGAGTAAGAAACCTCTTCATAAAAATTAATGATAAGAATAACAAGCTATCCCTTACGTTGTAAAATTTATGCTATAGAATCTTGCAATCAAATTGACACTAAATCATCGCTCAAGCTCGAGGGTCCCTCATATCCAAATTAAGTTTTAGACTCGTAGTGTTGAAACATAGACGACACAATTGATCGTAGAAACTCACCTAGCACAAAATCACCGTCTGCGACTGAAGAAACTCCACTGTGCAGCCTCACGAATCACACAAAGATCCCCAATAAGAAAGTGGCCAATTCGCTGGAGGCAAACTTCCCCTCCTAATGCATTTCGAAGATGCTGGCCGATTGCTATTTCCTCATTGAGCACTAACAATGACTTTCTTGTTACGGCAGCAGCAATCCAAACTTTCCAAATCAACAGTCGGTCGAGTTTTATTTGACCGCTCAAAGTCATGACAAATCTATTGCCCTTATTATTGTCATGTTTCCCGATTGAATCACTTATTGAGGTCTTTTTTTTTTTCTATTTCTCGATCTATACTAACTTTCCAACCTAGATTTTTGTATGAGTTAAATCTCCTAAATTAGATTTTCCAAAACAGTGAGGACGTCAAACTGAGTGGCAAATCATGATACTAGATTTTCGTATGTTGACACCTAATTTTGTCGATCTCGTAAGTCATTTTTTTAACTTAATTTTTGATTAATTTTGTTACTAATCAGAAGTTAGAAATTTCTTTAATTTCCTAACAAAAATAATTTAAAAATTTAAATTAACTAATCAATTATTAAAAAAAAAAGAAAGAAAGATAAAAGGAGAAGAAAGCAGCCATGGACCGGGCCCTCTTCACTTGGCCCACGCCTGAAGCCCGCGCGAGCTCTTTATTTGTCTCAGAGCCCATCACTCATTCCTCTTCTCCCCCCGGCCCATCTCTCTCTTGGCCCACAGACCTCACCTCAGCCCACTCTTTTTCCTTTCGCGCGTTTTTCTCTCCGACGCCGGAGCTCCACGATCTCCAGCTAGAGGGGATTATGCTTCAAGATTTCCTGGCTCCCCCGGGCATGTAACAAATTCAAATTTGAGTTCGTCAATATATCTAATTGAAATCACATTATATAAACTCTTTGATATGAATTTTTTTAACATAATTCCCATAAGCATCTCAACAAAATGTGTGCTTATCTTCCAGCGGAAATGTGAAAATGCTTTGGGTCCTTTAATGGGATTTATGTTCACTATAGCCTTGCTTTTCTCTATGTTTAATGATCCTATTATGCTTTATCTTCATGGCTGGCCACTGTTCATTAAGATGGGGGCCATAGACAAGGTGGTCACGACTGCTAGTTGCCATATACCTTTGTGTTCTTGCCTGCCTTTTTCCCTATTTCTTTTGTAATATTACCATCCAATCTTCATATATCCCACCTCGAATTTCGGATTGGATGACTAATTCCGAGTTCTACCCCGCCTTATCTTAAAGTGCGACACTAAGACTCCATTCCTTATTTTTTGGATCGGCGTTCGTTTCACGGAAAACAAGATAGTTAAAGAAAAAAATTTCACCAATTGAAATAACTCCTTCAAAAGTGGAGAAAATATTTTTCGCTTTGTAGAAAGTGGAAAGCATTTGCCATCTTCTTTGTTCACCTTTCAGTATTTTTCATTTTCTTTCAAAAGTAGCTTGTGACTAGAGGTTAGTCAATGTAGAATAAAAAAATGAAAGAAAAGAAAAGAAAACTTAAAAAAAATCAATGTTTTATAATTTCTTCTGAGTTTTAAACAAACACCCAAAAATATCGTCATTTTACAAGAAAATGATTTTCTAAAAAATATCTTTTAGAAATACTACATTATCCGTAAAATGAACAAAGCCTTAGTCAAATTTGATTAATGTAGTCTATTCGACATTATAGTATGTTTCATATACTTGAAAGATGAGCTCCATAGGCCTAATCAATTTGTCATATTTGGAGCTATAGTTAAATATGAGTATCATGATGGATTGATCCCACTTGCTTTCTCAAATTTACTATCTGACTAGGTCAATTCTCAAGTGGACTCCAAAATGGATGTGGATTCTCCATCATGTTAAGAGTGTTTTTTATTGGAATATCATCCTATTTTAGCCGTGGATGTATGCCTTATTTATATGCACTGATGATTGAGAATTGGTTGAGGCACCAAATGCGAGAGGACCATGTGAGTTAAAAGATTTGCATCGGTCAATATTTTCCTTGCATCCTTTGATCGGACTTCTGATCGTTGTTGCTATGTCAGCCATCATTTTAATGAGGCTTTTACTAGTCAATTGGCGGGAGCAGCTTTTGTTGGATAGTGAATACTTCGAGAAACCTTATTTCTCGTGTTGAACACGGGACGTGAGATTAGGAAAATCAAAGTATGAACAAACATGAAGTGACGGGAGTTCTGCTCCCCGGTGAGCGGGTAGAGGCATGGGGACAGCTTCCTCAAAATAATCTCAGGTTTAGACTTGTATTTAAGTTGATCCCTTTATTGTGGGATGAAAGGGATTCGGACAAGCTTAGATTTTAGGCCAATTTATAAGTCCTATATATCATGCTTGTATGAGAGACCATTATAACGAATTGTGCAGTTGTAATCAATAGTGAAATCATTTTATGAGATGTAGTCCTATTCTAGGATAAACTTTGGTAAATTTGCGTGTCGTTTTTTTTTTATATGTGATCATTCAAATTTGATTTACGATACAATCCATCAATTTTCCTTTCAAACTTGACACTAAGAAAAATGGATCTTTTTGTATGATAAATAAAAATTAGTTAAAATTTACATATAGATGATAATTCTATACGTATTGTACCATGATTAAAATATCGGATTGGAGGAAAAGGTTAATGTGCCTTCCTCATGAACATGTGACGTGCACGAAAACTCAACCGAACAACGAGTTGACTGCTAAAATCCGAAAATATAAAATACAAATAATGAAAAGACTTCTCTTGGACTGTACTGCATCTTCAACATCAAATTAGAGATTAGCATATCTGAATTTCATGAGGAGTGCAGAACTATTCTTTCGAACGATTTAACAATTATTTGTATCCTATGTTGGAGTTGACGAATATATTTGAGGATATTTGTTTATCATATCGAGTATGCCTATATGAGTTTAGAAAAATCAAAATATGGAATGATGGGTTTCGCTCCAAAACATAGCAAGACATCGTTGTAATGAATTGACCAGGTACAAAATATAGTGAAATCTTTTGCAGGATATAGCTCTATTATAGGTGAACTTGGATAAACCTTTGTTCCATCTTATTTTTCTTTGTGTGATTTTTCTAATTCAATTTACGATACATCCTGTCACTCTCTATTATCGATGAACTCAACCAATCTCATGATAAGTTCATGTGTTTTCGTCAAGATTTCCAGCGGGCATGCATTTGCCTCTGAAATCTGTTCTAATTATGTAGTGTCCATCGGCTATCGTCGTGCGGTCAAGTGTAGGAGAATCATTATGAGCGGAAAAAAAAAAACAAGTTTACATCACGAACATACAAAGACAGTGCCCATATATTATTTTGCGCGGCTACTGCTGGAGTAAAGCCTTGAAATCATACTTATTATCATACGAGCACTCGCGATCAAGTCTCGGGAAGTCCCGTGAAATCATATCAATAGCTTGCAGCTATTTAGTTATGGGGTAGGAGGTGAAGTAGAAGACCTTCGATGGTAACTGGCACCGGAGCATAGATAAACTTCTCGTCCGGGATGACCTTCTCCAGCTTGAATTTCGTCACCAAATTGTGCATGAAAACGAGTATTTCGAGTCTTGCATACTCTTTTTCAGGGCACATACGAGGTCTGCCTCTGAAGGGAATGTAGGTGAAAGGTGCGGGTCCATTTCCTTTGAACCTTGAGGGTGAAATTTCTCTGGATCAGGGAAGTACTTAGTGTTTTTGTGGGTTGAGTAAACCATCCAAAATGTCTATGACACCGTCAGAATCAGAATGGATGTGTCGTTAGATTGATTATTAATACACTCATGACACGGCTTAGCATTTGGAGGGTACCTAATCCAGGTTCGAAGATTACCTTCCATCCCTTTGGAATTGTATAACCAGCAAAAGTGAAATCCGTCGTTGCCTCTCTACATGACCTTTGGTACTTCATCTTCTGGACGTCCTCCCAATTAAGAAATTCATCTGGACCTTTAGATATGGCAATCTCCGTTTGTTCTATAGATATTAGAGAAGTGTGCTGTCAAGCATATACTGGAGTTACAGGACTCAAGATTCAGCCTTACCAAGCAGATTTGGGAGGGTTAATTAATGAAGCTCCATGATCGGACTGATTTCAAAAACAATTTCTTCAGTTCATGAGTTTTTGTTTTTATATGGCATGATCCGGGCTTTTGCCCTCAGGATTTTCATGCACCATTGATGACACGTTGGAAAGTTCAACTCAAAAGCTCTAGAGGCACTGGTCTATTCTCTCTGTTGCTACTTGATCCTTTGGCAACAAACTCAATGGGTTAGCATTTGACAAGTAAATAAAAAACAACTAATTACAGAAGTTGAGATCGATTGAATGATAAGTTTTTTTTTGAGATCCTGGGTTCTAAAGCAGATAGAAATTCAGGGTTATTATCCCGACAAACAATTTCCACAAAGACGTCACGCCACCATATTTCTTTGATGCAATGTCTCTACTGAGAACAACATAATTGTGCCAATCGAAATTATGACAACAACTCGTGGCTACTGCTTTGCTGAAAAATATCAAATTGACCATCAATAGCCTCCAAATCAAAGTGAACGTAATTAGTTAGAAATTCGGATGATCAAATGGAGCCAACGAATTGAATTTCTATTAGTCATACTCTTGCACTTTTTAGTCGGGTCAAACAATGATATGCTTGGTATATTTTCCTAAATAAATAAATAAAAACATAATTATTTAACTACATCTCTTAAAAGTTTTTTGGGATTTTGCTCAGATTATAGAAGGAGAATCTCGAATTACTCAGTTCCATACTATAAGCACTTACACTTTTACCTTGTAAAGCAAGTGCACATTTGGATCGAAATCTCGAAATAAATATCAAAACAAAAAAAGATAAAATCATATCGTATGCTGAATAGAAATACATAGCAAGCTAATTATTAGTCATTCAATTTTGGATCTCTGTGTTCCCTCAAACTCCAAGAGTAGCATACTTGAGACATCTATATACACCCACTTCAGGGGGACTCTTGAAACATATCTTCCACAATCATCTCTATTGATCAATCCCATATTTCCTCCCTATAATCCTAAAAATTCTCTTCACGATCCTACCTCACACAATCAAGCCAACGTACTTGGAAATGGAGAAGGGTCAAACCAAGCTCAGTGCACTGATCATTCTCTTGGTGATTGCATCTGGTAGGTTTCTCTCATCTCTCGCTTATTGTTAATGTCTAGAGCAACGCTAATGAACTCTCCAAACTTCCATTTATTACTTTTTATATGTGGAGCTGCACTAATGAACCTCCCAAACTTCCTCTCTTCTAAGGTCTCGCTGTCTCACAAGCTGAGGAAGGAGTAGCTTGTCCTGTGTGTCCTGGTGGGTCTCCTCCGGTCGTCAAGGATGTCAAATGTATCTGCCCTCCATTAAAGCTCGAGGATGCCTCGGCTAGTCGGATTGAAGGACGCCGATGTCTTGCAAAGAAGTGTCGTATTGGATATTTTCCTGTCGAAGTAGACGGGCAATGCATATGTGCTAAAGTTCCACAGGCACGCAAACATTAATTGGGGGACGTTGTGAGTATCTATGTGAGAAGGAGAGGAAGCGAGGATGAAAGGAAATAATATGGATTGATGCTATTGAGTATCGGCTTCTGTGTGTGTGTGTGTGGCAATCTCGAGAATTTCCAACGGTAAAAGAAATATGGATTTCGGACATTACCATTACGTTGCGCCTAGTCTTTGATAATGTGGTAATCAAAGGGGATGATCGTTGTCCTTGTATGTTAAACAAATGATTGAAGATCGGCGAGAAAATATAATTTCGATATTTTTCTTATTAAAGATGAAATCTAGAAAGAGGGGAAAAATACGGTAAGTGACATAATTTTTGTGGACGGTGCTCCTATCAGTATTCAGTGCTGTAACCATCTTTTGACCACTTAATCATCATAACTTATGTATGATACTATTTGAGTATTACAAGTTTTTTTAGCACTTAATTGATCAATTGAAAGTTACGATAAATATTTTTGAGAACCTAGAGCACTTAAATGGTCGAGAAAAGAGTTATGGCATTTAAGTGAGTAGTGTACTAGAATTATGATACTTTTGATATTCTTATCCTCCGTAAAGATGTGCATACTTGATATTCTCGCATTTTCAAAGTTGATGGCAAAAGAAATTCAAATGTATTTAGAACATTCTAACTACCTTTGTTGTAGATTGATCGGAACAATAAAGTTTATGTATTGATTCATTGGTTGGCCATGCCAAGATATATAGTCATTAGCAAATATTTACCTTCCACATCTTTGGAATTGTGTAACCGGCAAAATAAAAGTCAGTAATTACCTCTTTAAATGCCCCTTGTGCAAGTGGATTTAGCCTCAGTGACTCACAAGCCACGTTCAGTGTATACTTCATCTTCTTGACATCCTCCCACTTCAATAATTCACCTGGGGCTTTAGACTTTACAATCTCCATTGTTGACACCTAAATTTTGATTTGGACAGGATGGTGGTTGATTCGAGCAATCTCTAGGTTTCTTAATTGGTGAATCTTGCTTGTCTGTCCTTCCTGGTTGTCCTCAACACATAATAGGCCTAGATTTTGCCTCCCTTTTGGTCATGCAAGCTAATGTCCCTCACTGTACCGCACATGTTCGTTGAATTCCTTGAGTGAATCTGCTCTGGTTTTCTTCTGTTTCATGTGGTTCTTGTAGTTTGTTTGTGTGATGCGTCACCACCGCAGAGCCACCGGTGAGCTGTTTGCGTTTCAGGTTCCCCTCCGACGATGCCTGTCATGCCCCCCATCGTCGGACGTTGGTGTACAGGGCACCTACGAGTCGTCTATTCATGCGATGCCCGCGAAGAAGAAGGCCAGCGGGGTTTGGGCTGAGTTTCTCCTTAGGCCGACTGTCTCACGCATGGGCCAAGGTGGGAATCGGGCTTGACATCTCGCGCGTGAGGAGCTGGACGGTCTTGGACCAGCGTTCGGTTGGGCCGGGTGTTTTGCTGTCTGATGGCCGAAGGCTGGTGACGGGCTGGGTGTGTTGCTGGCCCATGGAAGGAAGAGCTGGACTGGGCCGGCCCATTCCAGATGCTTTTGGGATCTTGTGCAGGTTCCAGCGTTCGGGTCGGATCCGAACCAACCCGGTTCGGATGCCAACCTGGATTCCCTTTATTTTAATATTATTTTCTTGTTTTCAAAAAAAAATAAAAAAAAATCTTTGTTTCAAAATTCGATTTGAGCATTTGTTTGGTGCTGCTTCATGTTTAATTTGCTTGAGTTAGTTAATGCTAGGATAGTTTTGGTGTGTTTTTCCTATTTTTGCATGTTTAGAATAATTGCATGATTAGTTTAAATTTCATGTTTACATTAATCACACGTTTATATTAAAAATTGCATGTTTAGTTTAATTTGCATGTTAAGATTAATTTTCATAATTGATTTAGATTTTATTTTAGATATTTTTGTTAGGATAATTTTAGCTAAGTTTTGCATTACATGATATTATTCTTGGTTGAGTAAGATTTTAGTTTAAATTAAGAATTAATATATGTTATTTCCTAATTTAGATTATATGTTATTTAGTTATGGATAATTAGGCTCATTAGTTAATTAATTCATAGAAATTACAAAAAAAATTACATTTCATGTATTGCATTAAATTAGTTGCATTTATGGTTAATCCCAAAAAGATCATTTGACCCGCTTTCTTTGAATGTTTTTATATTGATGCTTGCACACCCATGTGGTCATCATTGCATGTTAGGGAGTAGATTAAAATTAATTCAAGTTGCCTACCGATTTTTTTTAATAAATGAAAGGAACCGAAATGGTGTTAAATTAGTCTAGTATAATCAAGTCCTCGTACCATAGATCTTTGCTACGTAGGAGTAAAGTACAACTCCCAGTACTTTACATAGGTTTCTAATTGACCCACCATAAATTGATTACTGGCGACTCATTTGAAAATATTTTGCATGTTTAAAAGTGAAACTTAAATCGCGAATTGATATGGGTTGGGGAGAACTCGAGCTTGGTCGGACTTAGCAATCCATTAGCTAGACCCTAAGTAGTGCACTTTCAGAGAGGTCGCGACATCCATTTGCTCTGTCGACGTGATGTTGATGAGTTAAATATATGCAAACTCAAAAGAACACTACAATGTGGTCTTAATCCCCAAATCACTCAATTTCAATCATTCATCCAGAGAGAAGATGAAATCGCAACTTGTTGAAGCAACACGGATAGTGGGACTGTCGTGGGATTGATAAGTAGGCCGCCTTTCATTGAATCTGAGGCTGATGGCAATGATGGTACCCCAAAAAAAAAAGAAATTCTTCTACAGTTGCTTTTATAAATTTGTTTAAGCATGTCTATCCTTATATGAAAATCAATATATTTGAGTTGCATTTTCTAATTGTAAGTGACAAATCCATCCGTTCATTTGGTAATTACAATCGTGCCGTTGTGGTCCCTCTAGTCCTTCTGGTCCCCCTAATCCTTTGGGTCCCCATACTGTTGGCCGAACTTAGAGCTTGCAATTTTGACCGAACTGTACATGATGAGCACGATCAATTGGGTCAAGTAAGACATTTTAGGACAAAAATGCCACTGTTCATTATGCAAAATATGGCACTCGATATGTATGTGCCTATCTTCTGGTGAACATGTTTACGTACTAATGGGATGCGATCGATTGAGATGAAGTCATCAACTTCATGCAAAGACAAAACCCCATTTTGGGAGTACTATAAAAAAAATGCACATTTTCGGGATTTTTTTTTTTGGTGCAGACTTTGCCAAATATATGTATTTTTAAACAAAGAATCTTCTCAAGAATATTAAATATAAATATATTCTTCTTGGTCTGGTCTAGTCTGTAATCAGCTTGAAGATCACGTTGGACCTTAAGGTTGGATTGACACATGTCTGATAGAAGCCATATTATGACTCTTTATGAATATGCATTTCATATATTGCTAGTGATTAATTGATGAATAAATTGCACTATTAAGATATCTCACCCGTGCGAAGAGATTGGGAACATGAGAACTTTCTTTGAATATTCAATGGGTTTGATGCGGGCTAAAAAAAGTTTACTAAGTTCTTTATTTCTAGATTTTGTAGCACATGGTCATGTGATAGATCGGATGGTAAAAAAGGGCAGCTAATAGGAGTAAGTTATTCAATTTATGAATTTGTTCATAACTAATCTTCGCTATAATCATCATTTCAAATTTGAAATGCCTTTGAGAAAGATCATTTGTAAATGTATGTCAAATTATCAGTTTCCTAAGTAGACGGTGAATTGTTTTTTTTTTTCCATTTTGTGTGGATTTTCTCGGATTAAATCAAATATTATATGGTTTTCTTGGAAAATAACAAGGATACACATGCCCAAAATTGATCATCTCTCTCTCTCTCTCTCTCTCTCTCTCTCTCTCTCTCTCTCTCTCTCTCTCTCTCATATGAAGAATTTGATGTCTTTTCTAATCATTGTCGAGTGGATTTGGTTAGGGTTTAGCCAAGAAAACATGTGACTTTAGAGTCCTTCCATAGCATTATTGCCTAGACCAACTGGGTCAAGGTCGGCGTGAATGTTTGAATTCAACATTTCTATTGGAGTTTTGCAAAAAAAAAAAATCCAAAATTTTGGACGCATTTATTAGTAAATAATCGGTCATAATCTTCTTTTGTTATCTTATGGAGTATTCCTAAATGAACAAGACCAACTTAATAAATGAGTTATCCCTTAGATCTCTCAAACATTCTCATTTAATAAAATCTTCCTCATCCAGTATTTATTTATGTAACCAGTCTATAAGGACAAATTTATCACTCATACCTTTTTTCCTTTCACATGTTTAAAAATTGCTTCGCCCGTCATTCTTTAATTGATTAAGTCTATGCAATAATTTTTTCCTTGACTTAAAAAATCAGAGTCATTAATTTAATTCAAATGGTTCCTCCTAAAATTCTACAGCGATATATAGATTTACATAAATTTGGCCAGGGAGTAATCAGTGATAGAGGTAGAAATGTGGCTTGGGGGCGAAATTTCAGCACAATTGACTTTAACTTAGAATTTTAAAATTTTGATAACGATGTTATTATATGATAACAACTTAGACAAATTGTTTGATAGTGCACAAAAATTACCAGTTATTATTGAACATGTGATATTCCACACAAAAAAAATTAAGACCATCAATATATATAATGAAAGATTTAAATATCTTACCTTCATATATCACTATTCATGAAGCAATAAAATCAGTTTCAAACCAAGTGAATAAAATGAACGAAGTATCGATAAATATTTATGTTCAATTGGCACAATGTTTTGGATCAATTTTTACAAACTTTAACATTTTAAAGCACACTTCGAGTAATATTTTGTTATGCATTAACGTAAAAACTCAAATTCATTGGAGATTTAACATGTCGTCAGCGCCAATTATGAAGATGTGAAAATATATCAATTTTATTAAACAAAACTAAACAATAAAAAGATTCCGGTTACCTTAGTTCCCCGGTTTTGGCTTAAACCGTGGGCGCGATGAATCAACGAGTCAGAAATGCCCTGCTTAACTCGTCTTACTTGGTGGCCTATGTCTATTTAATACTCTCCTTTTCCTGTTTTATACGCTTAAGTTATACGAAATTCAAATTTATAATATCTCAAACACCTTGCAATAATAACTTTGGAGCCAAATCATGTGAAAAGAATATCATTGCCAATGAGACATTCAAAAAACCATTTGGCTAGATAATAGCTATACCGAAATTAAATTTATAGATGTGTCTTGCTTGATATAACAAAAAAATGAATATCAAATGCATTTATAAATTTGACTTTGTAAGTAAGAATGTTACAGTAATACGGCATAGACGGGCTAAAATGTAGCTTGTTGTGTATCCTCCGAGCCAAAGCATCCTAAGATCATGGGATCACGAAGACAAATGCCCCGAGAATAACTACCTTATATGTAATAGGAAAAAAAAAACGAAATAAACCATGCGTATGCTATGTGAGCATCGATTTGATCGTGCGTATCATGTGAATAGAATTATTTTTTTTACATTCTGAACTTATGATATCACAAAGAGGCACAGATTCTAGTTTTTAGGCAGGTTCAAAAAATGGCATAGTAAAAGTGGTGATAAGAATGAGTAAAATGCAAGTTATTCAACAAACACTTAGTGGTAAAGAATTGTTCACATGTAAAAATTTAGAGAAATCTCTTTGCAATTTTATAGAAAAAGTTTGCAAAGTTGTTTAGAAAATCGAAAATGACAAAGAAATACTCTGTAAACAATTCACAAAAGGAAGCGCATTTAGTTGGGGCATCAAGATATTTCCAACTTAGGAATTGAACAATCGAATTCCACCAATTACGTACAAACTGTTGTGGAAAAGGTCCCTCCATATACCAAAGGCTTGAGTGTAACAGGTTCATGAGACTTGCAATGTGTGCCTGTGCCCCTAGTATAGCAAAAGAATGCTAATGTAAACCCTAGATGAAAGACGAAATTACAAATATAACCCTAGGCAATAAAGAAGTCCGGGAAAAATGGAAAAAATAAATTAGACATAAAAGATCGAAACCCCCCCCCCCATTTGGCTACAGTATACAGGTTGGAATGAACTTTTACTATCGACATTATGGTCCTCGCTTTTTTTTTTTATCAAAAGTTAAAGTTGTTTTTTTTACACATTATGTGAATTTTCACGTTCGGGTATTTGCCTATCCAAATGCTTCATAAAGTCATATCAACCGCGTTCACAAAGAAAATGCTATTTGATTCTTTTCGGTCAAATTCCTAATTTGATTAACCATAAGATCATGCGCACAATATAGTTTCAAATGTAGATATGGCACTCCATGAACCTTGAAAGTCTCTACATCTAATCAAATGGATGCAAATTAGAATTATTCTCAATGAATAATAAAAATTCTCTTGATTCCGACCATAATTGAAAGGGTCGTCGACAGAATTGTTGTATGACCCAGTCATAACTTTTCATGACGACTCGCTTTTTTTTTTTTTTTACTTTTTTGCCTCAAAGTAGAACTTAACATAATTCTGATTATACAAAAAGGAAGAAGAAGAAGAAGAAATTAGAAATGAGGAACTCGTCAAAGAAGAGAAGCTGGCCTGCCATGCGGCACAGGCTGAGTAATTCTCTAGAAATTTCTGAAGCCAAGTCTTCCCACACTTCTGACTTCAGTCATGTTAATAGTCTTCTAACTTTTTGTAGCGACGAGGCACGAGCCCAGTCAAGTCTTCGCACACTCTTGTCCCATCTATAATTTCCTACCAAGAAGATTACAATTTGAATTAAATACATTCTATAATTAATTCGTCGTGATATCGTGTCCAATGGAGCCTACCAAGGGAAAGATGCATCCAAATATGAAAGTATAATTATTTGAGAGAGTGCTTTCTTAATCTGAGTAAGTGCGCAAGACATGCTACGAAAATTTCGATAGTCCCAATTAATATGTCTTGCATGAAATAATGAATTTAGGATTGCATTTTTTTGAAGACATAAGTGAGAGCTTTTATCACCTTTAGTTAATACGCATTCTCCAAAATACCGTGAGTGTTATACTAAAAATATCCAGAATAACTTCTATATATATATATATATATACATGTATGGTCTTATTTTATTCCCGAATCAATTGTTTGTTACAAATGTGTAAACTCAAAAAACTTAGAGAACCTTTCTGGAAAGGAACACCAGGGGAACGAAAGACAGTTACCGTCCACCGCTCTCTAATCCACAAGTCAAAGTTGACGAGCATTGAACAATTTCATAAGATATGAACTCATCTAATTTAACATATTTTGAACGACCAAAAAGACCAATTAGTACTCTAAAAGCTGCGTTGTCAACATGGAACACGTGAAGGTGGAAAGACATGGTCATGACCTATGGTGGCCGACCATATGGCATGCAATCTTAATGTTCAACGTTATTCTCAACCGATCACAGCGAACGACTGAATAAATTATTTTGTCTTTGTGACCTTAATCAAGGTCAGCTTGGTTGATTTGAACTGTATAAGGAAGAAAGCATTTTGGATCGAAATCGCCAATTGGAATTATGTCAGAAAATTTTATAAGGAAATTTTTCAGATGACCTATAGTTGGCGTGTCGAATTTTTTAAGATGATATCCTTATTTGAAATTTTGTGAGATATGAATGTCATATGATTTTTTTAGAGCTAGAATGCTTGACAAAGTGCGACCTACATGAGACTATATATTCAAAATAGAAAAAAAAAAAACAAAAGAAAGAAGACTGAAAAGGTCGTAAACTAGCGTGTGGCATAGCTCTTCCTTTGATCATGTTTAATTATCGTGATTGTCGTAAAGGTCGTAAGTAATTCCTAGATCCGTCGTCGTCCAATCAACTTCAGTCATTTTAATATCATTTTTGACCAACAATTGCCGATCAAAGTTGGTGATTAAGTATAGAAGTAACCATTTCTCTCATATACTAAAGAGACTAAGTTGATTCCATGTGAATTGAAATTTCCACTCACAACAACCTTACCCACTAAGCTCGCTTTCCTTTGAATACGCCCATCACGGCTTACCAAATATTATTTAAAACTTGAGCTGTCGGATTCTTCACGTACTCGCCTGTCGGATTTTAAAAAAAAAAACTTTGTACTTACTATTATTTGCAAGAACAAACATGTAACTTGTTTATATCACAAAGGAAATCCTAATCCCGTTATATACTTGGTAATTTCTAAATTCAATGGATAATAACCCTTAGTACTATATTTAATTAATTGTTCACATTAACAAAAAAAATGAGAATAAAAAAATTCAAAGTGCGTCTACTAATATATGCCCCCGCAAAGCGCATGCTGAATAATGAATCTAGATTGAATATTGAAAATTTCCTTTAGTATTCACGGATAACAGAGAAAATACATCCCAAAACCAATATTAATACTGAAGTTGCCATTTCATCAAGCCGAGTACCTCTAGACCATAGATAAAACAAAATCTTATTATCAAACTTGTGCATTTCGTTTTGGGTAAAAAGGAGGAAAGTTCTGCACTTTATTAATTGAAGATGAGAATGTTTTTCCACATTGGAAAATCACTTCCATCGACTATAGTCTGAGACAAATTATGCAAGATGACATTTACATCGGTGCCCCTAAATTGTCAAGAATGACAATTATACAAAACAAAATAACGAAAGATATAATTTTTCTAGACGGACTAAGCGAACACTTTATTTTTGGTCGACTTACACTAGGAAAAGTATAATAACAATAATAATAACTCCAGTAGGATGGAGATTGTCCAACAAGAGTATCCATATATGAGCTCTAGAAGATTTAGAAGTCACTAAGTGCACTAGGCTTTAAGAGGCATGAGGCGAATAAGAAGACCATTGGCAGGGACTGGCGATGGATTGTAGATTATCTTTTCATTTGGGATGACCTTCTCAAGCTTGAATTTGGTCACCAGATTATGCATGAAAATGAGTACTTCGAGTCGGGCATATTCTTTTCCAGGGCACATGCGAGGTCCGCCTCCAAAGGGAACATAGGTGAAGGGTGCTGGTCCATTTCCTTCGAACCTTGAGGGGTCAAATTTCTCCGGATCAGGGAAATACTTGGGATTCTTGTGAGTTGTATACACTGTCCAAAATGTCTGATAGAAAAAGGTTGAAGAAGATCAATGAGTATTATCAGTCTTGTGAATTCCATGTATTAATTCATTGAATAACCTACCAAGAAGAAGGGTCGAAAGTAAAACATTTACCTTCCATCCCTTTGGAATCGTGTAACCAGCAAAAGTGAAGTCGGTAATTGCCTCTCTAAATGCCCCTTGTGCAGGTGGAGTTAGCCTCATTGACTCACAAGCCACGTTCCATGAATACTTCATTTTTTGGATATCATCCCAATTCAGTAATTCACCAGGAGCTTTAGACTTGGCAATCTCCATTTGCTCTGTTGACATGAAGTAGATGAATTAAATACATGCAGACCACATTGATTTTGCTTCAAAAAAGCATAGTTAGGTGGTCATGTTTTTCATGAAAATATAACTAGACTAGTTACCTTTTTGAACTTTTTCATAGATGTGGGGCAACGAAGCTAGATAGTTCACTATCACGGTAATAGTTGTACTGGTTGTGTCATGACTTGCAATCAGCAATCCAATGATCTTGTTTGACACATCCATTTCGTAATAAACACTGCCGTCATCGTCTGCTTCGGTAAGCAATCGAGACAACAAGTCCCTCGACTTTGCATCCTTTCCCTCTGAAATCTCCTTCTTCCTTTGTCTGATAATGTTGAGAAGCTCTTGCCTTATTACTTTTCCTCCTTCAACTGCTTTGTTGAATGGCGTGCCAGGAATATTGATAGGTACTGAAGTGAATCCCGGAGCAATACGAGCAAACGGGTCAGCGAATTTAGACACAACCTTAGGGTCCTTGATGTTCATGAACAAGCGACACGCCAAAGCGAAGGTATAGTTCTTTGTCAATGGAAACACCTTCACTTCCTTAAAAGGAGACCAGTCACTCTCCAAGTGCTCCCTAGTCATGGAGTCCATGATAGGAATGTAATGTTGGAGGGCCTCGGGTTTTAGGAATTCCGGCAAGAAGCTGCGCATTTTCTTGGGGTCATCCTTGTTGAACTTCTCCATGGTTTCGGGGAAGATGGTGACCTTCTTCATGGAGGTGGGCCACCAGGTGGTGATGTACTTGTTCTGGCCAGAGAACAAGAACTTGTTGCCCGAGGCTCCGCAGAAGACGGCCATGTCTTCTCCGAGCAGCGAGGTACGGAAGACGTCCGGAGAGTACTTGGCCGTGCGGTCGTTTATGAACTTCTCGGGGCAGCCGCTCTTCGCAGCGCCAACAAAGTCTCGGGATTCACCGATGATGGGCCATCCCTTCTTGCCAGGCGGCAGGTTAAGGGAGGAGGATTTCTTTCGGAAGACGAGGAAGAGAAGGGAAAGAGAGATGTAGAGGATGCAGACGTAAAGAAATAGCTGGGAATAGAAATCCATCTTCTTCTCTTCCTTCTCAGAATGCAAACACTAGTACTGAGAAGAGAAAAGATGGCTAAGGTCTAGGATGGAGGAAAACCACCAGCATCGGTTTCATTTATATAGGAGAGGATGGGATTGACTCCCGACGCATCTGGTCCAATTTGACGAATTTTAAATTACTAATTACATTCTAGAGGGTATGTTGCGTGTATTGACCACTTCTGCATTTAAGGGAGTTCCATTTATGCCCATGTAATGGAGAATGGGAGTGCACATACTGATCCGTCTTGAGTTAATAATAAATACGTAGTGACAACATTTATCGAAAATATTACAATGGCATTTAGAGCTTCTCCACAATCATGCAAATCTCAACCCATGGCTGCACGGATTTGGGGATGGGAAGCAATCATAATACAAGGTTGGCATAAGAGGGTTTGCAGCCATCAATCTTGACTTAGATGACTTAAAAGATTTCTCTCGTCAAAATACTTAAGAAACTTCAGTAGTAAAGAATTCACAGTTACAAACGGAGGCAACTGCCACGGCCATTCTGACCGTGTGAGACCACCTTATGCGTTTGTTATTTAAATGTATTTGCTCAACGTACTTAATTCGAATAACCTCGCCAACCCTAATTCAAAATAAAATGACAAGACTGACAAGAGTACATGTTAATTGCTTATAACGTGCAGATTTTTTAATTCGCATCCATTTGCATATACTACTAATAGACAGAAACCTTACCATCTTGGTTTAGATCCTCTAAATGTAGGAGGAAATATAGGAGCAAAAAAAAAATGCGAAAAGATTACGTTTGGTTGTACTAATTTACATTTCAACTACGTACTAATTTAGAGATATGAAACGAGATAAATCGAGTGAATTGACTCTCTCTCTCTCTCTCTCTCTCTCTCAATTAAGATGAGGTCAACATTGTATTGTTTTATTTGTAGTTCAGTTTATATTTCATTGAAAATGTTTATACTAAAAGACCTATTAAATCTTAAGTCTAAATGAGCGTCAACACCCGGCGAACCTTTTTAAGGTTGTTGTTTTGAATTGCAAGACAAAAGCGACGTGCATGTGTAATTTCACGAGGTGATTAGATGCGGTTCTCTTTTAGCTTATTGGTTGCGGAGAGGAACGTAATTTCATATTTGTTAGGAGATTTGCCGTCAACGTCGAAAATCTGAAAGATAATTTTTCAACCCAAAAAGTGGAAAAAGCTCGCTTAAGTGCGGCAATTTTGTCAAAGCATCCCGAAGCGGGATTTGTCTTGAAAAAAAACCTCTCAAGTTGGTGATTTCATCACAGTTAAACTCTCATCTCATTGGCCAACCTTTTTGCTGGACCTTGACCATGGAAAAAAATGGTACAAACAGTTCTAAACTCATTGTACGTTTGTCAATTTAGTCCTAAATTTTTAAGTTTTGTCAATTCAATCTTATACCTTTTTAAAATCTTACCAATTTAGTCATTCCAGCAAATTTATCTTAGAATATACTTACGTGAATGTCCGGAAAATGCTAACATGTTTGAGATAAATTTACCAGAATGACTGAATTTGTAATATTTTAAAAGGTTTAATTTGGATTGAATTGAGCCCAAGCATTTCACATGCATAGGCATTTGATACAAAATCTTCAAATTTTATATTTAATTAAATCCTAATTCCTGAATCACACTATACCAATCCCTCTCCTTAAAGAGAGAAGATGAAATCCCAATTTGTTGAAGCAACATGGAGAGTGGGATTGCCTTGGGATTGACAAGGCGGTCCTATCGTTGGATGCAACACTAAAGGAATGATGATGCGCAAAATAGTTTTTTTTTTAAGTGTTGATTTTGCTTGTTTGGGATGATTTGTCTATTCGTTATTTTTCCTTTTGTGTGAATTAATGCATCTAAGTTGCATTTTGAAAGTGCAAATAGCATCCATGTGTACATTCGACAATTACAGATCGTGCCATCATGGTTCGTGCGGACCCCGTAAAGTGACATGCACTTGTTAATCCTATGGTGAAGATTTTGCCGTCTGTGACATGTGAGGTCAATGGAGACAAATTGTTGGAGGGTATACACAAATCTGATTAATAAAATACAATTCAAATAGACTTCAATAGAACGATGCAAATACAAATAGATTGAATCAATTGCAAAGCTAAGAAGAAAACATAATATGTTTTCTAAGCCCACTAATAAGAAAACATAAAAGTGACTTATTTCTAAGCCCACTTTCTGAACTTATCCGGGGTTGCATTCGTGTACGCAGGTCGCACACAAGTTCGACGGGAACCGGATTTGCACCCCCCCTGTGCGCGCACGCGAGGCATAGTGCTTGTGATTTTAAGTTAACACTCTAATGGAGTGTAATCACATTTAAAGCACTCACAAACCTTCTTTCTATTCTATGTGGGACAAGTGTTTCTACACTTTCCACTCACAAGGTTGCTTTTTGCATGTGGGATCCACATCCCACCAAGGGTTTGCTTTTGAGAACAATTTCTCATTCACCATTTTTATTCCCAATTTCCAACACAAATCACCAATTTCATGAAGAAAATTGTCCCACTTTGGGGTTTTTTTTATACGGTGTATTTTTTTCTTTGGAAAAATAGAAGTAAAAACATGCCCAATATTAATAATCTCTCTCTCCATGATGAAGATGTTTTGTCTAATTATTCATCTGGATTATTGCCTAAATCAACTGTAATTCATGGGGTCAACGTCCGCGTCGATGTTTGAATTGAAACTAGTAATCACATGGCATATAGATGTAGAGATTCTGGCAAAGGAAAGGGCATAGGAGACAGCAAAATCTTGGCCGATGATGTCGGTCAAAAACGAACTACAGCTATTAAGATGGATTTACGAGTTTAATTAGCTCCGCTTAATTTCGGGCTTTCTAGAAAATGATGTGGCTCTCCTTAGGTCAAGGAAGCCAGTCGGAAGCGAGCTGAAGTAAAGAAAATGTGAAAATGAAGAGCATCTAATTCGATGCGTGAAGCATGTGGCTTCATGGTATGTTGAAAGCCGAAGTAACCCTTGTTTTCTTAGGAAAGAGATTGATTTATACGTCTAGTAGTCAGCCAGCACTTTTTTTAATTTTTATTTTATTTTTTTTGTATATGATCTCAATTATCCGTAATATTAAAACGAGGTTATAAATCTTCTTTTGTTGTGAAAACTTTTTTCATCCAGTGTTTATTTTAAATCTGTCTTGAAATAATCTAAATTTGCATGTATCCTGTCTATAAGGACAACTTTATCACTTCCATCTTGTTTTCTTACACATGCATTGAGTTTGCTCCGCTTGTCATTCGTTAACTGAGCAAGTCCATGCGACATTTATCCACCTTGACTTAAAGAATCAGAACCATTGATTCGAATGGTTCCTCCCAAAATTCTAAGGCGAGATATATGTATTTTACTTAAGTGTGGTTGGGGAGTGTTCCCCAACGGAGCTAGGAGTCCGGCTTAGGGGAGGACATTTCCAGCACAATTTTTCCGTCCAAAATTCTGATAACTTTAGTGCTATGCGGTATCGACTTAATTTGTTGATAAATAGTAAGATCATGTATGTATGAAACATAAAAGATCAAGTTTGAAATAAGTAAATAAACTGATTAAAGAGTATATAATCAAAAGGTTATGTTCGGTTGGTGCAATGTTTTGGAACAATTTTATGAACTTTCATATCTTAAATACACTTAGAATTGAATAATATCTTGTTACGGCATTAAAATAGAAACTTAAATTTATTGGAGATTTACTACATTGTTCATGCCAATTATATAGATTTAAAAGCATATCTAGCTTATTAAAAAAACTAGTACAAGAAAATATGATATAAATATTTGCAAGTTACCTTCAATAAAAACAAAAGGAGGCATTAATTTCTATTATAATGCAGAAGAATGGCGCAAGATTTAAGCTCGGGATAGCCCCTGCTTGCGTCTGCCCGACCTTGATTGGGAGGGATTATTATTGTTCTCATCATTATCAATCATTATGATATTTATATTGCATTATTGAAAATATCACAGTTAATCACGTTTATCTTTTTTTTCTTTTTTTGATTGAAAGGGCGAACATCATTACCATTGCGTTGACCCTTTTCTTGGAATTAGTGGGTAGTCTCATCCTTCAAATTTCAAAGCAGACTTAACTGTTCAATTTTAGAGAAAAAAAAAAGTATGGACGTTTGAACTCTCTATTATATCAACTTGTTTTTTATTTACAAGGGAGAAAAAAATAGAGAGAACAAAAAAAAAAAAAAGAGCACGAGACGATTAATTGGGGTCATTTGTATTAGATCACTACTTTCAGAAATAAAATTAAGTTAACAGAATTACATATCCGTCAAAACTATTTAAGTGCATTCTTGACATTATTCAACCCTGGAAATACAACTACCAATAAATATGGTCAGGACAATGAAAGTGTAAAACCGGCATGACTCTAGCTGAGAATATAGACGATTTATGGTCGTTTCATCTTTGCGACGCATTTTCCAGGCATTGTATGGATGGTACTTGGAATAAATAAGGAGGAGGAAAAAGAAACAAACCATTGCTATCAGGAGTTTCCTTCATTCAACGGTCTCAAGCTCAAACCAGGGATGCAACGAATGATCAAGTCCGAAATGTGCTGCTCGGGTAGTCCTCCTTGGTGGTCTTTTTCTATTCAATACCTTGTCTTCATTCCCTCACTGGTGCGAAATTAAAAATCATAACCTGTCAATCTTGAAATGGTAACTTGCGGAGCCAAATCAAGCAAATGATATCTCCGCGGAGGAGCAGTTTCTAGATTGGTCTCCTCCTGCCTCCTAGTTTTTCTCTTTTAGATTGTTTTCTGAGTCTATCCATGTAATTAGGGAAAAACAAGTTGTCCACTCGCTGGTGCTAGTTGAGTCGTAGTTATAACTATCATCATTAACACGCAGCACCTAATCTTAAAACAGTGTCTGAATCTCCTGTTAAACTATCATTTGACCGAGGCGTGCAAATCGTCCTAAAGCTCAAAACAGGAGTCCTCCATTCACGAAAAGCTTGCGGTGGCGAAGAGTTCCGACTGGTTTTTGCGGACGGCTTCATGAATCTTCAGATAATCAACCTCCTACACTCTCACTCAGACTCCTGATATATAACGGAAATAATAGAAGAGAGGAGGGATCATCACGACTTAGGTTTAGTACAGACAGAAGATAATTAAATGAACGGGCAATTATTTCTACTTATGACGACAACTTTGTACGTGTCCTCGACTCCTTAACTTCGCCGGTTGGCGTCAACTTCGGTTCTGCAGTGCGCCATCTTTCCTCAAAGCCATGTAGGAGGACCAAAACAAGTCAAAGGTCAAGCCAACAACAACTTGAGCTCCACTTACATGGATCTGAAACAGGTGCGCCCTGTCCAAGAAACTGCAACCTGGCCATCAGCTGAAAACAGGAGACCGTCGGTTGACGAAGTGCATCCAGTCAGTAGAGAAGTCGAAATAAGGAGATGATTATTATTAGAGGAAAAAGCATCGCGTACCTGGTGAATAATTCAATAAACAATTGACTAAGTGATAGCTACGCCAAAATGTTATTCTACGTAAGTATGTCTTGCATGATGTAACTAAAGCATCATTAAACCGTCATTAACATGCTCCGAACGCAGTTGCCCCAAACGACGCAGGTGAACAAGTAGAGTTTGCTAGGGGCGCCTGAGAGAACCATGTCGAAGGAAAATGGCAAAACGACCCTGCAACACTTTGAGAGAAGGGGTGCTCAGAGCGGTATATGCCAATTCTCCATGGTAGATGGGTGAATCGTGGCTTGTGTATCCCGTATGCTAAAACCCTCGTCTGATTATGGGGCCCCCCACAAAAATGTGAAGTTTGTATAAGATCACTGTCAAATGTCCTAAAAACATGTGTGGATTAATATTTAAGTACTTTCACACTCCTCTTCGCTTAGTCTAATCTTTTTCTACCTAACACTAAGCATGGAAATATTTGGGGAGGCAACATAAGGGCCTGGTAAGATTTTAACTTAGCACATTCTACTCTGATACTATATGAAGTTTTGTAAGACAACTGCCAACTATCTTAAAAGCTTAAGCCGTTAGGTGAAAGTGCGGATTAATATTTAAATTCTATCACGCACATGTTTAATGTGACTACAATTTTTTTTAGGTGTGGATTACTTTATCATGTAATGTGACTACAATTATTTTGTATATTGTTACACACACACACAAACACAAATTCCACATTCTTAGGCGTGCTTAACCACTACATTTTTAAAAAAGCACATCAAAAATAGTGATAAGCAGGAATAAGCTCGCTAAACACACTCAAGCGCAAAAGGACCTTACAAGTGAAAACTTAGAGAAATCCTTGGGCCATGTTACTGAAATAGTGATCAAAGTTATCTGAAACATGAAAAATAGATACTCTACAAACAACTCACATAGCGATTTTAACCCCTCGGTTTGGCACAGTCAGTTGGGGTGGCGGGATACTTCTAGTTGAGAAATTGATGTCATTAGTTCGAGTCTCATTAGACGTTCGCCAAACGCTCCAGGTAAAAGCCACTTGCACAAGCTAAAAGTCTAGACTTAATCAGAACACAACGCTCCAAAAGCATGTCATGTCCTTGGATTATCAAATCATGAGAAAAAAGAATTGAAAACACTCAACTGAAGGGGGAAAAATAAAAATCCTAAGCAGTAAAATTGCAGAAAAAACAGACATAACAAATCGAAAAGCATCCCTGTTTTGGCCATAATACAGAGCCCAAAACGCCATCTTCATATGGATATCATGCACCTCACTAACTCTTCTAGAATTAATAGCTGTGGTCATTCGATCCCTGATTTTGTGGATCTTCCAAGTCGGCCTGTTGGATTCCTGACCAGACAAATGCTCCACAAAGTCATGGTAACGAGCTCTTTAAGCCGGTGATGTAGCCCTCATAACTCTTCTTGGATAAAAGAAATTAAAAGGCTGCTTTCGCTTTCAAGTTCGGAAATCCCCTGTCGTTCCCGATAGCTCCTAAAGAAGATGCTCTAATTACGTCGTCTTGTGCAGTGTTTGAATTCTTCAGGTTCCTATCCTAATCATCCCCCAAAAAGTCACAGTAGCCTCGTTCCTTATTTAATTCATTCGGTCGAATCTCCCTTTTCAAGCACGGCGTGTGCGCAACATGGTTTCCCATGAACCCTGAAGGTCTCTCCCCTCTAATCAAATGGATGTTGATTATCACTGTTTCGCATGAAGAACAGAACTCTCTTCCCCATTCCGGCCATCAGGGTCATCAAGAGAATCAGAACGTGACGCGTTCATAACTTCTCGATGATTCGCGACTTCCCTCGGCTACCCATTGCAGACTTTATAGCAACCTCGTTCATTGCAGGTGCACTGATTTGAAAACTTGTGTTAAATGATGTTCATTTTTCTAGAAGATGGCCTGCCACGTGGCGCGACCCGAGTGATTTTCTAGAAATTTTTTGGTGCCAAGTCTTCGCTTTGCTTTCGACTTCAGTCGTGTTCATAACTTGGTTCAAATTCATCCCTCTTGCCCAATCAATGATTTTCTATTAAAATGTGTGGAATTTGATTGAGATACATTCTATAAGTACTGGTCAAGATATCACTGTTTTAAATGGAGCCCACTGATGAAAAGATTGATCAAAAACCAAGAATCATAACCATTTGAGAGAGATTCTTATTCATGATGAGTACGTGCGAATCACGATGCAACACAGAAATGTTAATCGTCTAAAATATTATAGCCGGCAATATTTCAAGTGAATTCCTCGTTAAATTCATGTAATCATGCAAATTAAATTCGACATATATCCAAAGCAATGTATTTTAAAGACGGGATTGTATTTGCCGAAGACACTTACTAAATCACTTGAGTTTATGGGCACTATCCAAAAATCACGTAAGGTTAAAATAAACCCTATCGGGGGTAAATCATTTCTTTTAAGAATTGACTTTTTTCGCTTGAAATGATTGAACTTAAATCACTTAGAGAACCACCGTAGGAAGGAACACCAAGGAACCAAAAAAAAAAAAAAACCTGTTACCATGCTTGGCTCTCTAATCTAATATGTACTTTCTATAGCTACCAGAAACAGATCCCCTACCTTCACAATAGGAGATCCAGATCCATAGCTATCGCCGCTAGGAGTTGATTGCCTCAGTTCTTGGTTGGTTTCGAGCTGACCACGAACGAGAGGTATGGCTGTCTTGTATCCTGCCCGTTCCTCCTAATTTTAAACGCGATGAGATTTACTTGAGGTCCGCATGTATGGCATATTCATCTTCCTCTCCTTTGCTTATTTGGGCGGAGGAAAATTACCGATATCATTAGAGCGAATGCGAATATATTCCCAAAATGCACGGGATATATAAATTTTCTCGACACAAAAATTACATCAACAATATTACAAGGTTGTGATTCATTCAAAACCTCACAAGCTTGCACATGACTTGCGCGTAAACCTATAGGCAAAGAGAAATCCGGCTTGCATGTGAGAGGAAGAATTGAAGTTATTAAGTATTATTATCTCGTCGCCGGCTTGACCGGATTCGATCTGGGATTTCTCCGCCCTTTTTTCCACCCCCTCACTCCTCTTTTCACAATAAGCTGCAAAACAAGAGCGACGAATTGAAGAAAGCGAAGGAAGTACCTCCCTCACTTGACGCCCTCACCAAGTGAATACTGCTCTTCGAGTCGCCTCCATCTTTTCCCCTATTTTTCTCTTCTCGAACTTTCATCATGGAACAAGTCAAATTCGGTTCAAGTGACATGGCGTCTTCGTAGGGGCAATTGTCCAAAACGTCCTAAATTTTTTGGAACTTTGCTGATTCGGTCCTAAACTTCTTTTTTATTTTTATTTTTGTTGATTCGGTCATAAACCCTTTGAAACATTGACATGTCAATCCTTTTAGCGACTTTGTGCCAGAAAATGCCAATGCCTGGCCACGTCAGTAGGCATTTTTTGGCATAAAGTTTTCGGAAAGATTAAAATAGCGACGTTTCAAAAAGTTTATGACCAAATTGATAAAAAAAAAGATTTATGACTGAATCGATAAAGTTCCAAAAGGTTTAAGATTTTTTGGACAATTACTCTTATCTTCAGCCAAGGACCACGACGAGGAGGCGTCTCACTTTCTGCCCTGTCAGTGAGAGGGCGGCGAGGATGCAACAAACAACAACATCTTCGTACATGGGAAATGCAGATAACGGCACCTGAATTTCTGCCAATAATTAAAGCAATAAAGAAATGATGATGATTATCAATAGGAGAATGAAAAGGCCTCAATCCATTGATGTCGATTCAGGCCATTACTATGTTTAAAACTCAATCCATTAGCCCAATCAAGATGAGAACTCATTTAGGCTCGGCCCAGAAACTATATCGGCCCGTTTCCTCATCCAAACGGAGCCCAATTGGATTCGTTTGAAATAATGAAGCCCATAACTCGGAAAGGAGAAGGAAGCCCATCCAGAGAGCCCCGCCTGACTGACCCCGGCAGCCTGGGTTGACGACAGGTGAACGCGCGCGCGAAACAGGGGATGGATGTGACGAACGGAATCCTCCTCATCTCTCTCTCATTTGGCCGAGTGGCTTCCCATGCGAGAAACGGATTCACGCGCGGACTCCGACATCGCTTTCTGACGTCCCGCCGCCGCCGGTCAACACCCGCTCCTCATCTTGCTCTGTTGGGCCCTGTATATCGGCCGAGAAGCTCGAGGCAATTGATTCTTTACCATCTCCGTCTGGCCGGGAAATTCTTTCGCTGGTGTCGAACTTCACCATCCATCTTTACCGGACTTCTTATTACTAGTTTAACAATCGATCAAGATCTGGACTCTTCCTTGCCAAGGTAGACCGCACATACTCTGTCTCTGCCTCTTATAAACGAAACAGATTCCCCTCTGTTTTTCCCTGTTTTAAAACCGAGATCTATGAATAGGCTTATGAGAATTAACAGACCCACAAAATATATTCCAAGGGGGAGAAAAAAAAGTTTATCTTGTTGTTGACGACTTTGGCCATTATCCATTTGGATGTTCATGAATCGCCGGAAACAAGACTCAAGAAGGTTCTGAGCAAGTTAATGGCAGAGAAGCCCTCGAGAGGAGTAAAACTTGGCGAGGTCAGGTCTTTTACGCTTTTCTTTATCCTCATATCTTTTCTCCCTGATTTCTGCCGTTTTCTGTTATTTGTTTCTCAGAGGAAGGTTTTCTTAGGATCTCTTGCAATGTTGCAAAGCCTAGTTTTACTGTGGATGATATTAAAGACGTCGGGATGGAAGATGTTGAAGATGGGACCGCCGGGGAGGACGATTGTTTTTATTCCATTTGCAGGCTGCGTGATAACGATGGTGACCTTTTATGGTACATGTCTTCCTCCCTTATTTTTCTTTTCCTCATATTTACCTTTTTGGTCCGTTTAATTTTCAAAATTATAGATTTTGTTTAGTATTATTTTTGTTCCGAATAACAATTTCTTCTTATAAATAATTTTTTTTCTACTTCTATGTTCTAGACAAATTTCTTTATGGAAGAATTATAAAGAGAACAAAAGAGCGTTTAGTACAAAATTAATTTTTGGTATTTTTCTTCTTCTTTTTTTCCTTCTCCCTCTTGTTAGTCACTAGAGACAGGGACTAGTTAGAGATTCAAGCTAGCAACTGGCGAGGCCATGGCCAGGTGAGGCTTGACCATGCCATGGTTGGCAAGGCCTAAAGCGAGCCTCGCCCAACCATTGATGTAGTGGCTAGGTGAGGCTCAACCTCGATGTGACTGGGCTAGCCTCGACCTTGCCCAACCGCGATGAGGTGGATATTGCCCAACCACAAGAAAGCCAAGCTTGGTTAGGGGCTAGTGAGATCAAACTCGCCAGACATCGCCTAGGCCCAACGACTGACTAAAGAAAGAATAAAAAATAAAAGAGAAAAACTTGTTCAAACAAATTATTCTCAGAAACAAAAAGTGTTCAAAATATATTCTCTAATTACTTTCTTATTTTGGAAAATAAATATTAATTAACATACATAAATGCACTTTTATTATTTTCCTGTTCTCGCAAATAAAATAATAGAAAAACAAAGAAACATAAGCCTTACTTAACGCAACCTTCTTAGGGTGTCTTCTCTATTTTCTCTATTTATTGTTTCCTAGAATACAATAATAAAAATTCATTTATGTACTTTAGTGAAATTTTCCAATTCTCATAACAGGAAATTGTCTGGGAAATAAATTTGAAATAGAAATAAAAAAATCTACTTCTTATTCTCGATAACAAAACTAAAAAAAAATCTATTTTCTTTTTTCTTTCCTCAGTAAAGCGACCGAGTAAAGGAAGAAGAAAAGAGGAAAAATAAAAGAAAAGAATAAAAGATATCTTAGAAAATTACTAAACACATTTCTTTTCTTTTTTTGGTTCTAGGAATAAAAATTACTAAATGCTTTTTGTTTATCTAGAAATTTGTCTGGAGAATAGAAATAAAAAGAATGATTTCCGAATAGACAGAATTTTTTGCGAATAGAAATTATTTCCAGAAACAAAGCCATTACAAAATGCACCCTTGTGATTCCACAAGAGACAAATTAGGTCGTATCTCATGCATGTCATGATTAATGATTCATGTGCGGTCACAATTATGTGGTCGGTCACATCAAATGGCATCTAAGATCAATCTAGAGACGTCAAGGAAAAGACTTTTGCCCATCTTTCACATCGATGAACAGGAGTCTTTCTCCATTTCTTAGGAGAGTTCTTAGTCCTCGAACTACAAAAACAAAAAAATCGTAATCATTGATTTTTTAAACTTATATATATTCACCTCATTTATGTAAAAACAGTGATAATGGAAATCAATCCCTCGGACACAATTGGAGCTCCAATAGAAAGTGAACACAGTAGAGTAGATATTGTTCAATTTCAACATATTGCTTAAGCCTCCCCTTTTTTCCTAAGTAACATTAAAGAGTTAAAAGCAAGAGGCATTTTGTTTTTCAAACGAGAAAAATGTCCATGCATCGAAAAGGTACAAGTTAGGTTGTTCTCACATGTGCCGTGATTGACTATTCATGTGTAGTCATAATTGCATCGTGGGTCCTGATGAACGACATCTTATATTTTTCTTTTCCACATATGATCCAAACTTGAGAGACCCGCGAGAAGACTTTTGCTCATCCTGTAGATTGACAAATAAGAAGTTCTTGTCATGTCTCGCGATTGAACTTTCATGTTGCTTTGGCCATTCGTGCACCATGCATATTTGAAAAGACACTTGGGTTTGATTGAAGAAAGAGTTGCTCTAAAAATTAGAAAGCCTATTGACCCGTGCTATGCATGGCCAAAGTCTTAGGATGTGGATTGCTTTGATTGAAGTAAAAGTTGCTTTAAAAGATTAGAAAGCTTATTGACCCGTGCTGTGCATGGCCAAAGTCTTAGGATGTGGATTGCTTTGATTGAAGTAAAAGTTGCTTTAAAAAATTAGAAAGCCTATTGACCCGTGCTATGTACGGCCAAAGTCTTAGGATGTGGATTGCTTGAACTATTCATTATACATTATCTTTTTTTTTTTTGGTAAAGATAATTGTATTAACTTTTGCCAAAGTACATATGTACAGGAAAGAACCCCGACACCTCAAAACTTACACTCTCGATGACATTAGCCAATGTCCTTCAAAAGTGGAAGGGTGTCGTGGTTTCAAGGTATAAAAAGGCCAAGCTAGGCCAACAAGGTTAAATATCAAAGCTATACAAGAGTTCTACTAAAGTAGAAATTACAAGAAAATAGATGGGTCAATACTCCACCTATGTTGTAATCTTCTATTCCTAGGAGAATCCATCACTTTGTTAAATGTCATGGCTATGTCTTTGACCACTTTCATAAGTTGCTTCTTCAAGCCCGGGATGAAAATAGATTGGTTTCGGAATAAAGCGTTATTCCTTTCCTTCCATTATAAATTATCTGTCGGTCATTATGAGTAGAATTATATTCTGCAAATGAATTATTCAAAAATTTAGTTGAATATAAAGGTGGAATTTCCATCCATTGTATGGTTTTGAAGATGTCGAAGGATTGTACCTTCTTGCTAGCATCTTAATTAACATCTTTCTTTCCAAATTACAAGTATTCATTCTATATAAGGAGTTGCCACTAGCTTATTGAGCTTAGCTAAAAATTTGTGACATCCATGTCTCATATCGCCTAAGGAGAGAATCTCGGGAGTGCTTATGTAGTGAGGTCTACCCTTAACCATTGACAATGCATTTTCCTCGATTGCGCGCTTGTGAGTTGTTGTGAAGGGCCTCGAGGATGGTGGACCCGAGGAAAAACAAAACTGTGAGGGTAGGGCCCAAAGTGGATAATATTGTAGGTGGTGGGGCCGAGGAGGATATTACAAAATTAGATAAATATTAGGGTTGTACCTCATTTCATGCGCAATCGGAGCACCAAGACTGAGGATTTGATTTCATCAATTATCTAACTAATGCTATTTAATTTAATTTAATTTATCTAACTAATGCTATTTAGTCTGGAGAAGTTAAGCTAGTACATTGCAGCTCAGAAGATCAAATTGCAGATGTGTTTACCAAATCATTTCATGTTAGTCGTTTTGAGTTTCTTAGAGCTAAGCTAGGAGTGTGCATTACTTGATTTAGGACGAGAATGTTGATGAATCAAGGTCTACAGCAATTGTTTTTCTATTTAAGTCATGTCCTATATTTTAGGAGTTAGTGGGAGAAAGTGTTAGTTCAGTTTTTTAGTAACTGCTGTGCAGTTATTTGTTGTTCAAGTATGTTGCTTTTAGTTTGTACTTAATACTATTTTTTTCAGAAGTAATGTAAATGCAGTTTTTCCTTTCCATCGCTGCGTTCCTATTGTATATTTTGTTCTTGCTGTGTTGCTGTAATCCGCTGCACAAAATACAGCAAAAGCATGTTCTGTTTTTGCTGCATGTTCTGTATTCTGCAGCAAAGAACAAGCACTTAAAACCAGCAGAATCTGTCTTCTGTTCTGTTCAAAATGTAGGAAACAACAGTGAAATATTGCCTAGGGTAAGTTTTGAAGGAAGTAAAAGCTTATTCTCCTCATAGGCTTTTTACTTGATGAGAAAACTCATTCTTACTGCCATTCACAGCAAATTTCCTCCCAAGAGTTACAGAGTGACACAAAATGCCGAGAAGCCTATTTTTTCATCCACAAAGAGACGAATGTACATTTAACAAAAGCTGCACTCCCCATTTTATACACGTAACACCTTTTTATTTCAGCTTCGCAAGTGTTTGTCACAACTAGGCGTGCTTTCCCTATTAACAGCAGCCGTGTCCCAAGAGAACATTTTCCCATTTGACACTTCCTCCAGACTAATGCAATTGCCCATACTTGCTGGTCCTGTTCCTGTCTAAATGCGCATTTCGGACAGCCTACTGGATTTGTCTCTCGTGCTCTTTCAGCATTTTGTGAAGTTTTTGTGAAGGACCATCGCCAACTGTCCTAAAAGCTTAAGCCGTTAGGTGAAGACGTGGTTTAATATTTATGTACTTTCACACTCCCCCTCACGCTTAGTCTGGTCTTTTTTTGCCTAGTACTAAGCGTGGAAGGACTTTGGGAGACTAGGGGCCTGGTAAGATTTGAACTCAGGACCTCCCGCTCTGATACCATGTGAAGTTTTTGTGAAGGACCATCGCCAACTGTCCTAAAAGCTTAAGCCGTTAGGTGAAGACGTGGTTTAATATTTATGTACTTTCACACATTTCATCAATGTTCCCTCCTGGAGGCACCAGTGGTCCTGAATAGTGGATCCTGTTTTTCTCCGGTACATATCCCTAATTTGCAATTACAGAGGACACGTTAGCAGTTGTAAAGGCAGAGCCTGGAAATTCTTTGCCAGGAAGAATTGCACGGTGCATTTGTGCACTTGTCTAACATAACACCACGTGGTTCCATGTTACATTTTCCGTTTTTGGAACAGGCGAATCGGGTATATTATGACTCGATGCACCGCAGGATGCGAGTGAATTTCATAAAAGTGGCATATATTGTAGTCAATAAACTCAGGCTTGGAAATTCAGGTGGTATTTCAAGAATGAAAGGGATTGAGCTGAAAATGCAAGTATGGCTACCTGCACCAATTCTTTAGGAGCCCCAACATCATTCTTTTTAAGAGATGCATTTGACAAGTCTGCGGTTGCATGAGGCATGAGAGACTTCTGCATCTTCAACTCTGCTTGATGCTTCCAGGAGCTACCCTTACTGGTCAATGAAGATTCGGTTACATTGGGGTGAATCATTGAGCTGCAATGAGAATAACCATTTGGTCTGTTTACTCTCGGAGGCTCAATTGGGAAACCAGAGCCACTATCCTCCTGGGGATTGAACTTATGACTAATGCTTATAGGATTTGATTGTCCCTGCAAATTTCCCAGTTTGCATAGATGAGATGTTGAAGAGAACAAAAGAGAATGCGTCATCATAACCTTAATCATACCTGCAAAGAAACCTCCCCATTAGCATCAAATTCTGGCGTTGGCAACTTACCATTACTTGAACCCTTCCTAACAGAATAGGGTCCTCGTCCCTTGACTGCCTCTGCTTTTTGCCTGAAGTTCAAATTCAAAAGTCACTTATAAAAGCCTCCCATGATTGGAAAAATTGCAGAACATTCTAAAGAACAACGGAAGCTGACAGTAGCATCCTCAAACGTCGCAGAAAGAAAATTCAAGAGCCACAGAACTTTAAGGTGATTCATTCTGGCATAACAAGAATATTTCCTTTATCTGGCCCTAGCTTTTATGCTCTCTTTCATTGAAATTGTACCCTGCACATGCAAGCAGTTGCTGAGTCTGTCTTATATTTTGATTTTGGAGCGGCTGAATGCATCTATAAAAGTGGAAGGATTAGTGTTTGCCAAACACTTAAGAATTAGAGTCATGCAAACTGTGAGTGCACCCTGATATTAAGTCACCCTGATATCAGTTTTAATGTATTAGCTTAATTTGATCTTCTTCCCTCATTATTCACGACCCGGATGTCCCACCTAAAACACAACACTCACCATTGATGCCCATCCTTCACCTTAAGCAACAAAATCACGTGAGCATTTCGCCTGAGAGCGACATTTTCGAGCTTCGTACAGAGGGCTAAACGTGCCTTGCTCCGCCAATGACCAACTCCAGTCACCACGTGAACACCCAAACACACGTCCACTGCCCAACCCGCATGCACGGAACCAGAGATACGCAGGGCGCATATGGAACACACAGACAGAAAACGAAGCAAGACAGTCACTTCAAAATCTCGGCCATGACTTAAAAATCAAAGGAAGCGGAAGCAAGACTAGCGAATCTTAGGCACATATGACGATCTGGGCATGAGATAAACGTATATGCAATCGATTTCAGAGACAGCCTCTCGAAATATATGTACAATCTCGCTCGTTCATTTTCACAAACAAGTGGTGATCGGTTCAAACATGGAGCACAGAAGAATCAGCAAAGTACTAATTCCGATCCGGAAAATTGCAGCAACTCCAAAGTATGCTCAGAATACTACTTTGTCCCTAATCAATACTCTATTTCTTTTTTTCACTCGAGCTTGAATTAACAACTTTTGAACTCAGCTTACTAAAACGGAGCGATGATGTCCATAACTTGGAGATGCGGGGTCTGGCCACGAATGGCCATCGAACAGATAGCCGAGGTCTCCGAGGCGTAGTCATTGGTATTTATTTGGCGCAGGCGAAGAAGCCTCAAGAAAATATTCTAAGTCTTCGGATTTCTCGGCCTCATAACAGTGAAGGAAACCTATAAGGGAGATAAGAAGAGTTCGTATCGATTTAGTCTCTCTGGTTTTTGGTGATCTCTTTTCTCACGGGCGTGCTCTGTGTCTGCTGCGAAAGAGCAAGACGTGGCCGGCGATAGAGATTCGACGGTGGCCGACGGTGATTGGAGGTGGTGGACGGCGGATTGGTGCTGACCGGGAGGAAAGCCAGAGACTTCCTGTTCTTCTCTGCAACGTTGTTGTCAAACATATGAAGGGAAAAGAGCATGAGAGAAAGGCTAGTAACTAATTATTTCTAAAATAGAAAAGAAAACTATTATTAAAATTCAAACGAACGATATTACAATAAGAGGAATATTGCACACCCAAAAGATTACATTACTCATCCATGTCCCATGAGTAGTTGACTGCATGTGTACCTCCTTGCTTGCGTACCTCCTTGCTGCTCAGTGCCTTCCCGATCTTTTCCATCTTCTTGCCATTCTCTTGGAGTAGTGTAAGAACCACCCGCTCTTCTCGTCAATGATCAAGTTCCCCAACACGACCCCGATCAGAAACCCGACACCAGCGCCGATCAGCACAAACGTCCGATCCAAGACGAATGGAGAATCTTCCCCGCTTTCCTCCCCAGGGGATGGTGGTGATGGTAAGGTGTCTCCGGCCCCAGGGCATTTCTTCGGCAAAGGACTTCCACATAACCCCTCATTCATGGCGAACGAATCGATCGGGAATGTGCTGAACTGAGTCCCCCGTGGAATCGGTCCCCACAGTTGATTATGAGAGACATCGAAAGATGAAAGGAACGTAAGCTGCGCCAGTTGTGGAGGGATCTCTCCTGAGAGATTGTTTCGAGAAAGATCCAGAGATTCAAGATTTGTCAAATTTGCTATGGAAGGTGGGATGGGACCTGTCAAGATATTGTTCGACAGGTTAAGCAAACGGAGTGACTTCAAATCTCCGATGAAATTGGGTAGGCATCCTTCAAATTTGTTATCGGAGAGGTCAACTCCCATAAAGGCATACGGAACTTTTGAGTATTCCCTTTCTGTGCCTTTATTCGTCAACTTCATGTCATAATCAACCACAAAAACATAACCAATCATTCGATTCGTATAGGAGGATAGAGTGATATCTACATCATCTCCCATGTAGTAGTCGAACTGATTTTGACTACCAATCCCTTTCATGGCATGGAAACTCTGCAACAACTTGGAAGGAAGTTCGCCACCGAAACCATTATGCGAAAGGTCCATGACATGCATATTGCTAAAATTAAATTGCCTTCCGTGTGTTTCTATTGGACCATGGAACTTATTGGATTTCAAGATAACAGCTTTCAGCTCCGTCAACTTTGATAGCCATAGAGGGAACCCATCAGCAATTTGATTGTAACCGAGGTTTAAATACTCTAGCATAGTACAATGCACCAAAGATCTTGGGATAGGCCCTTGCAATCGATTCTCTGTGAGGTCCATAATCTCCAACGCACAACCCTTTTGGTAAGCGTGAGGAATCATGCCCTCAAATTTATTTTTCCCAAGATTCAAAACTGACAATGATTTAATGTTTCCCATGCACGGAGGGATTGTACCATTCAAACTATTGCTCGACAAATCAAGAACGACGAGGGATTTTGCTCTACAAATAGATTGAATTTCTCCGAAGAGACTATTGTTGGAGATGACGTAGTACTCTATTGATGGAGGCGGAGTAGGGAGTTCCATTTGGAGCGAGTTAGAACTAATGTCAAGAAATGTCAAATTGGGAAGTGGTAGGTTGAACTGCTTGTTTTCAAAGCCAGTTAGAAAATTGTGAGAAAGATCTACCCACTTCAGGGATTCTCTACTACCGTTGCCCATCCAGGTAGGAATGCTCCCTCTGATTTTATTGTTTGATAGATCTAACCACTCTAATCCGCTTAAGTAGGCTAAAAACTTGGGAAACTCTTGTAAGTTGCATGACCGTAAACTTAAAATGGAAAGTTTTGGAAGAGTGGCATTCATCTCGGTCCTGCCGACGAAAGACATGTTGTTGGAGTCCAAAGATAACCAAGTCAAGTTCTTGAGTTTGTGTAAATCCCCGATGCCACTCAAATTGTTTTGACCAAGGTACAAAAACTGAAGATCCCTCAGCTCAGATAATGAGTTAGGAATTTCACCTTCCAAATAATTACCCCAAAGGTCAAGCTCAACCAACCGCGTCAAGTTCTCAAATGAAATTCCACCTTCCAAATAATTATTGCAAAGGTAAAGCTCAACCAAGGATTCTTTACTACCAATGCCCATCCAGGTAGGAATGCTCCCTCTGATTTTATTGTTTGACAGATCTAACACCTCTAATCCGCTTAAGTAGGCTAAAAACTTGGGAAACTCTTGTAAGTTGCATGCCTGTAAACTTAAAAAGGAAAGTTTTGGAAGAGTGGCATTCATCTCGGTCCCGCCGATGAAAGACATGTTGTTGGAGTCCAAATATAATGAAGTCAAGTTCTTGAGTTTGTGTAAATCCCCGATGCCACTCAAATTGTTCGAACGAAGGTCCAAAAACTGAAGATACTCAGGTAATAAGTTAGGAATTTCACCTTTCAAACAATTACCCGAAAGGTCAAGCCTAACCAACCGCGTCAAGTTCTCCAATGAAATTCCGCCTTCCAAATGATTATCCGAAAGGTCAAGATCAACCAACCGCGTCAAGTTCTCAAATGATGATGGAATTGGACCACTTAGCTGAACACCTGTCGAATATAAAGAAGCAAGGATGGTTAGTTTGGCTACGAATTGAGTCTAGACATTTCATTTTTTATTTTTTATTTTAGGTTAAGGAACCTTGGTACTAGTTGAAACAGTACCTGAAAGGCGCAAAGTGGTGAGTTTTGACAATTTGAAAAGCCTATTCCAAATATCACCTGTGAAATTATTGGAAGAGAGTCCTAGATAGGACAACTGGGTCAGATTAGCGAAGGAAACTGGGATTTGACCATGGAATTTATTATATGATATATCCAGAGAAGCAAGCTCAGAAAGATTACCCAATGAACTAGGAAGTAAACCCGAGAAATGACAATACGAAACTGTTAATTCATTCAAGAAAACGACGTTTCCAATCGAAACAGGCATTTCTCCTGAAAAGTTGGTCCAACCAAGATCCAAAGATTTCAAGGGACTACCCCAATGTAATTCGGGGATAAAACCGGAAAGGTTGAAATTAACACTGATGTCGAGGACTTCCAGGTTTGGTAATTGAAAGATGCTTACCGGAAATTCGCCATGCAATTCACAATCTGCAAGTTTAAGAGACTTCAAAGAAGAGAAGTTTGCAAGTACACGAGGGAATTGTGATTGCATGCTTATAGAAGAGAGATCGATTTCTCTAAGCATAGTTAAGTTCCGAACAAAGTTGTCTACATCTGGCATCTCAAGCCGCCAATTAGACAAATCGAGAGAAGTTAATCTCGAGAGTCGCGACATATCCGATGGGACTTTCCCTGAGAAATATGAATAAGAGAGATTAAGGTATTGTAACCTAGAAAGATTGCCAAAACCGTATGGCATCGGGGAAAGGCTGAAGTCATTGAAAGCGAGATTGAGTGATTTCAAGTGGAGGAGGCGAAAGAGGCTAGTATTGGAACTTATGTTACCAAAGAGACAACTTTCACCAAGGTCAAGCCCTATGACGTGACCAGTGGCCTCGTCACACTCGACTCCATCCCATGAGCAGCAACCTCCGCTTCTATCTAGTGACCAGGATTCAGCCTTTGGATGAGCACAAATGTACATTGTTCTGTTGGTTCTGAAACTCTGCTTGAATTCCATCAAGGCTGAGCTCTCGTCTCGATGGCATAATGGTTTAGCAAGCAAAGTATGAATCATCACGAGAAGGACGATCCAAGTACAAAACACGAAGAATGACGAGGGTGCCATATTTTTTCTTTTGTTGTTGTTCTTCTGCTTTGTGGTGGAGTTCGTTCTCAATGGAGAAGCTTTTATAGGCAGCGATAAGCTATTAAATCGTTAAACTTTCATGTTGCTTTGGCCAGTCATGCACCATACAAATCTAAAAAGACGCTTGGATTTGATTGAAGAAACGGTCATCTCTAAAAAATTAAAAAGACTGTTGACCCGTGGTATGCACGGCCAAAGTCTTATGATGCGGATTGCTTGAAATAATTATTATACATTATCTGTTGATTGTTATGAGTAGAATTTTATTGCTCAACTGAATTATTCAAAACTTTAGTTGAATATAAAGTTGGAATTTCCATTTCTTGTATGGAATTTTATTGTGCAAATTTTTTTACACCAATATTAATAAATTTTATTAACTCAAAAAGAAAATTTATAATAGCTATGGTGCCCCCGAACTCATCATTTCATTCTTGATAGTGTGCTAACTAACAGATGTTCAATCCAAGTTCTGAGTAATTGTTATTAATATATGAAGTGTCAAATTTTTTCACACCAATATTTAGAAATTTTACTTACGCAAAGAAAAAACTTTTGAATTTTTATTTTTCAGGACTATGGTGTCAACAAGCATACCATTTCATTCTTCTAAATCCAAATTACAAACCTCTTCATGATATAAATCGGTGATTTGGGATAACAAGCAATCCCCTTCTGATTGACATGTTTAAAGATTAAATTACTTGTCGACTTTCCTAATCATCTTGTCAATCTCGACTAGATTTCCCAAACTAGACTTTGCAGTGAGTAAATCTCCCAAGTGAGATTCTTTATATTGGCCAAGAAGTCAACATGAGGGCCACTGGGCACATAATCAAAACAAGCACTGGTACGTTTATCTTGTCGATATGTATATTACCTTATGCGATGATATGACTTGATTTTCTAGTGGAGGAAGAGCGATTTTTTTTCCTTTTTTGGGTGGAAGGGGAGACAAAGCAGTTAGAAAGATAGAATATTGAACGAGAAGATAGCGTTTGCGTAATAGCCAATGGAAACATGAATTGACATAAAGTAAACATAGCTAAGAATTTTACTTTACTTTGGACCATTCTTAATTCGAACTAGACACACTGCATTCCAAAACTAATCATATGTCACCTAAATAGACGACTATGTGCCCAGTTCCTAATTAGATCAGTGGCTTCCTCATCTTTTCCACGCTTTTCGTATTCTCTTGGAGCAGCGCAAGAATTCATGTCCACAAACAGCTGAAAAATCTATATTTTGGGCATAAACTGGTCTAGCCGCTTAACTCCCTACTGACTCAATGTTCCCTTAGCTTCATATAAATGAATTGACAATTGATATGAGAAATCTCACTGATAAGATGATAATTAAGATCGAACATACTATTATCTCTTACTGAAGATGTTTTGTAATTTCAACATCTGGCCTAAGTCTCCCCGTTTTTTTTTAAGTAATGGTAAAATTCATAAGCAAGTAGTCATCTTTTTTTCTTTTTTCAAAAGGGAAAAAAATGGTTACATAAATCCACAAGAGACAAATTAGGTCACTCTCATGCATGTCATGATTAATGGTTCATGTGCGGTCACAATTGTGTGGTCGGTCCCGTCAAATAGCATCTTAGATCAATCTAGAGATGTCAAGGAAAAGACTTTTGCGCATCTTTCACGTTGATGAACAGGAGCCTTTCTCCATTTCTTAGGAGTACTCTTAATCTTCAAAATGCAAAAACAAAATAATCGTAATCATTGATTTTTTTAAAATTATATATATTCACATCACTTATGTAAAAACAATGATAAAATAGGTGCGATTAACATAAATTTGCGAATGGACATCAATCCCTCGGCCACAATTGGAGCTCCAATAGAAAGTGAACACGGTAGAGCAGGTATTGTTCAATCTCAACATATTGCTTAAGCCTCCTCTTTTTTCCTAAGTAACATTAAAGAGTTAAAAGCAAAGAGGCATTTTTTTTCAAACAAGAAAAAAGTCCATGCATCGAAAAGGTACAAATAAGGTCGTTCTCATGCGTGCCGTGATTGACCGCTCATGTGTAGTCATAATTGCATTGTGGGTCCTGATGATCGACATCTTATATTTTTCTTCTCCATATATGATCCAAACTTGAGAGACCTGCCGGAAGACTTTTGCTCATCCTGGAGATTGACAAATAAGAAGTTCTTGTCATGTCTCGTGATTGAACTTTCATGTTGCTTTGCCCATTCGTGCACCATGCATATTTGAAAAGACACTTGGGTTTGATTGAAGAAAGAGTTGCTCTAAAAAAATTACAAATCCTATTGACCCATGCTATGCATGGCCAAAGTCTTAGGATGTGGATTGCTTTGATTGAAGTAAAAGTCGCCAAAAAATTAGAAAGCCTATTGACCCGTGCTATGCATGGCCAAAGTCTTACGATGTGGATTGCTTTGATTGAAGTAGAAGTTGCTTTAAAAAATCAGAAAGCCTATTGACCCATGCTATGCACAGCCAAAGTCTTAGGATGTGGATTGCTTGAACTATTCATTATACATTATCCTTTTTTTTTTTGGTAAAGATAATTGTATTAACTTTTGCCAAAGTGCATATGTACAAGAAAGAATCCCGACACCTCAAAACTTACACTCTCGATGACATTAGCCAATGTCCTTCAAAAGTGGAAGGGTGTCGTGGATTCAAGGTATAAAAAGGCCAAGCTAGGCCAACAAGGCTAAATATCAAAGCTATACAAGAGTTCTATTAAAGTAGAAATTACAAGAAAATAGATGGGTCAATACTCCAGCTATGTTGTAATATTCTATTCCTAGGAGGATCCATCACTTTGTTAAAGGTCATGGCCATGTCTTTGACCACTTTCATAAGTTGCTTCTTCAAGCCTGGGATGAAAATAGATTGGTTTCGGAATAAAGCATTATTCCTTTCCTTCCATTATACATTATATGTTGGTCATTATGAGTATAATTTTATTCTGCAAGTGAATTATTCAGAAATTTAGTTAAATATGAAGGTGGAATTTCCATCCCTTGTATGGTTTTGAAATGTCGAAGCATTGTATCTTCTTGCTAGCGTCTTAATTAACATACTTCCTTTCCAAATTAGAAGTGTTCATTCTATATAAGGAGTCGCCACTAGCCTATTGAGCTTAGCTAAAAATTTGTGACATCCATGTATCATATCGCCTAGGGAAGGAGTCTTGGGAGTGCTTAAGTAATGAGGTCCACCCTTAACCATTGACAATGTGTTTTCCTCGATTGCGCGCTTGTGAGTTGCTGTGGAGGGCCTCGAGGATGGTGGACCCGAGGAAAAACAAAGCTGTGAGAGCGGGGCCCAAAGCGGATAATATTGTAGGTGGTGGGGCCGAGGAGGACATTACAAAATTAGATAACTATTAGGATTGTACCTCATTTCATGCGCAATCAAAGCACTAGGACTAAGGATTCGATTTCATCAATTATCTAACTAGTGCTATATAAGTAGCTAAACTTGATATTCAATCAACTGTCCACACTGCTTTTTTTTGTGTAATTTTGAATCCAAAAGTCCGAGTGTGGCCTAACCACCCAACTAGACTAAACAAAACATGAGGAACTCAATCACGGAAATGACATGGAAGAATGAAAACAAGCACATCAAAAGCGATAATAAATGGGAGAGTAAAAAGTAGAGTGCGGAAAAAGTCCTGAGTGGGCTTCGGTTCTTATCTCTTGATATAATCAGATTAGTGTGAGGGTATGCTAATCAGATTATCTCTTGGTAATCAGATTAGTCTGGGATAAAAGGGCCGCGAGCAGGGAACAATGGATGGCTTGATTAGGTTTAATGAGTTCAGATAGTTTCGGCTTGTTTTAATTTTCGGACTATGTAACTTGACTTAGTCTTGTTTAAAGTATTTATGCCATTCAGCAAGCAACAAAATTGAGTGGAAAAAGAAGCTTATCTCTGATGCATACGTATTCATCATTCTCTCTTTTTCCTTTTTAATTATCTCTTGATCATAATCACACCGAATGTTGATTACCGCGTCCATATGAAACATAACTTGCACGCCGCACATATTCGACCTTACTTGTCGGTCTCGACTAGTAACAAGCTATACCCATCTGATTGACATGTTTAACGATTAATTTACTTGTCGACTTTCCTAATTATCTTGTCGGTCTTGACTAGATTTCCCGAACTAGACTTTGCTGTGAGTAAATCTCCCAAGTGAGATTCTTTATATTGGCCAAGAAGTCAAAGTGAGGGCCATCGAACTTTGGACCATTCTTAATTCAAACTAGACACACATCATTCTAAAACTAATCATATGTCACATAGATATACGACTATGTGGCCAGTTCCGGATCAGACCAGTGGCTTCCTTGTCTTTTCCACGCTTTGGTTTTCTCTTGGAGCAGCGCAGAATTCCTGTCCACAAACAGCTGGAAAGTCTAGAGATTTTGGGCATAAACTGGTCTAGCCGCTCAACTCCCTGGTAACTCAACTTTCCTTTAGCTTCATACAAATGAATCAACAATCAATATGAGAAATCTTACTGGTAAGATGATGATTAAGATCGATCATACTATCATGTCTTATCAAAGATATTTTGTAATTTCAACCTCTTGCCTATGTCTCCCCCCCCCCCTTTTTTTTTGGTAAGTAATGGTAAAGTTTATAAGCTAGTAGACATCTTTTTTTCTTTTTTCAAGAGGGAAAAAATGGTTGCACTCTCATGCATGCCATGATTAATCGTTCATGTGCAGTGACAATTGCGTGGTCCGTCCAGTCAAATGGCATCTTAGACCAATCTTTAGACGTCAAGGAAAAGACTTTGGCCCGTCTTTCACGTTGGTGGACAAGAGTCATTGTCCATTTCTTTGGAGTATTCTTAGCCCTTGAACTACAAAAACAAAAACAAAAATCGTAATTTGATTATATATTTTTAAAATTGTACATATATTCACCTCATATATGTAAAAATAATGATATAATATGCGTGATTACCATCAATTTGCAAATGGACATCAAACCCTTGGACACAATTGGAGCTCGATAGAAAGTGAACATGGTAGAGTAAATTAAAAAGAATAGTAGTACAAGAGAGACAATTGCTATTGAGGTCTAGGCCAACAACATGACCGTTGAATTCGTCACGCTCCATACCCTCCCACGACTACTAATCTCCATTTTTCACCTAGTGATGAGTGACGGCCATGGTTTGAGTTTAGGATTGATGCAATGAGAATATGCTCGGTTGATTTCGAGACTCATCTTAAATCATATAGAGGCTGAGCTCCCGTCAGCATGACACATTGGATTAGCAAAGCATGAATGAAATAGTGAGAAAAATTTGATCGGGAATGAAACGGTGAGAAAAAATGATCAGAGTACAAAACATCTACATTAAGGATGTTGACATGATATTTTCTTCTTCACATGTCATGGAAGAGCCAAAGGAGAATGTGATGCAATAGCTTTTAAGGATAAGAATTCTGGGATTTCTATTTAGCCACCCCATACTTTTATGTGGAAGGACCGTGCAGCGACTAAAGGCAAAATGTTAAAGTCTTTTTGGGCTCACTATTTTTCTTTGGATGACCTGTCATCATCACATAAGTAGTCATCCTCATTCATGGCTGCCAAAATCTAGGCATTTTTTTTCCTAAGGTTAAGAAAGTAATTCTTTATTAACTCTTCAATTTGAGTGTCAATAAACTACCTCCAATCTAATCAAAGGGGCAAATTTAATTTTGACTCAAAATTTTACCGAGAAATCACCATATATTGTCAAGTGAAAGATTTAGAAATTTTGGGTGTACATATTAGGCACATTCTATTGATCTAACTGCTTGGCTTCTTAATAAATCACTATTTACATAGGTTCTTGCTATTGAATATAAAATTAACCTAAAAAGCTAGGGGTTCTTATAATTGAATATCCAATTAAGATGGAAAAACTAAGGTACTGATAAAGTGATAATTAAACATTGAAGATACTATGTGTAAATGTCTTGCTTTAGATGGTCAACTTCAACATATTGCTTAAGGCACCCTTTTTTTTTCCTAAGCAATATGAAAGATTTATGAGCAAAAGGGAATTTTTTTTCCCAAAAAGAAAAATGGCTGTACATCGAAAATGTTCAAGTTTGGTCGTTCTCATGTGTGCCGTGATTGACTATTCATGTGTAGTCATAAGTGCATAGTAGGCCCTGGTAAATGACATCGTAAGAGACCCGTCAAAAGACTTTTGCCCATCTTGTAGATTGACAAATAATAATTTTTCGTCATGTTTCCCTATTCAACTCTCATGTTGGTTTGGCCATTCGTGCACCATGCAAATCTGAGAAGACACTTGGGTTTGATTGAAGAAAGAGTTGCTATAAAAAGTTAGAAAGCCTATTGACTCGTGCTATGCGTGGCTAAAGTCTTAGGATGTGGATTGCTTGAAATAATTATTATGCATTATCTGTTGATCTTTATGAGTATAATTTTATTGCGCAAATGAATTATTCAAAACTTTACTTAATTACAAAGGTGGAATTTCCATCCCTTATATGATTTTGAAGATATCGAACAGTTATACCTTTTATATAGTGTCTTAATTAACATACTTTTAATCCAAATTAGAAGTACTCGTTATTAATATTTGAAGTGTGAAAATTTTTTGCACTAACATTAGACACCCCATGATTTTATGTGGAAGGACCGTGCAGCGACTAAAGGCAAAATGTTAAAGTCTTTTTGTGCTCACTATTTTATTTTGGATGACCTCTCATCTTCACATAAGTAGTCATCCTCATTCATGGCTGCCAAAATCTAGGCATTTTTTTTTCCTAAGGTTAAGAAAGTAATTCTTTATTAACTCTTCAATTTGAGTGTCAATAAACTACCTCCAATCTAATCAAAGGGGCAAATTTTATTTTGACTCAAAATTTGACCGAGAAATCACCATATATGGACAAGTGAAAGATTTAGAAATTTTGGGTGTACATATTAGGCACGTTCTATTGATCTAACTGCTTGGCTTCTTAATGAATCACTATTTACATAGGTTCTTGCAATTGAATATAAAATTAACCTGAAAAGCTAGGGGTTCTTATAATTGAATATCCAATTAAGATGGAAAAAATAAGGTATTGATAAAGTGATAATTAAACATTGAAGATACTATGTGTAAATGTCTTGCTTTAGATGTTCAATTTCAACATATTGCTTAAGGCACCCTTTTTTTCCCCTAAGCAATATGAAAGAATTACGAGCAAAAGGGAATTTTTTTTCCAAAAAGAAAAATGGCCGTACATCAAAAATGTTCAAGTTAGGTCGTTCTCATGTGTGCCGTGATTGGCTGTTCATGTGTAGTCATAAGTGCATAGTAGGCCCTTGTAAATGATATCGTATACTTTTCTTTTCCACATATGATCCAAACTTAAGAGACCCATCAGAAGACTTTTGCCCATCCTATAGATTGACCAATACTAATTTTTCGTCATGTTTGCCTATTCAACTCTCTTGTTGGTTTGGCCATTCGTGCACCATGCAAATCTGAGAAGACACTTGGGTTTGGTTGAAGAAAGAGTTGCTATAAAAAGTTAGAAAGCCTATTGACCCGTGCTATGTGCGGCCAAAGTCTTATGACGTGGATTGCTTGAAATAATTATTATACATTATCTATTGATCATTACGAGTAGAATTTTATTGCGCAAATGAATTATGCAAAACTTTACTTAATTACAAAGGTGGAATTTCCATCCCTTATATGATTTTGAAGATATCGAACGGTTGTACCTTTTATATATTGTCTTAATTAACATACTTTCAATCCAAATTACAAGTCTTCGTTATTAATATTTGAAGTGTGAAAATTTTTTGCACCAACATTAGACACCCCATGATTTTATGTGGAAGGACCGTGCAGCGACTAAAGGCAAAATGTTAAAGTCTTTTTGGGCTCACTATTTTTCTTTGGATGACCTCTCATCTTCATATAAGTAGTCATCCTCATTCATGGCTGCCAAAATCTAGGCATTTTTTTTCCTAAGGTTAAGAAAGTAATTCTTTATTAACTCTTCAATTTGAGTGTCAATAACCTACCTCCAATCTAATCAAAGGGGCAAATTTAATTTTGACTCAAAATTTTATCGAGAAATCACCATATATGGACAAGTGAAAGATTTAGAAATTTTGGGTGTACATATTAGGCACGTTCTATTGATCTAACTGCTTGGCTTCTTAATGAATCACTATTTACATAGGTTCTTGCAATTGAATATAAAATTAACCTGAAAAGCTGGGGATTCTTATAATTGAATACCCAATTAAGATGGAAAAACTAAGGTATTGATAAAGTGATAAATAAACATTGAAGATACTATGTGTAAATGTCTTGCTTTAGATGGTCAACTTCAACATATTGCTTAAGGCACCCTTTTCTTTTCCCTAAGCAATATGAAAGAATTACGAGCAAAAGGGAATTTTTTTCCAAAAAGAAAAATGGTCGTACATCGAAAATGTTCAAGTTAGGTCGTTCTCATGTGTGCCGTGATTGACTGTTCATGTGTAGTCATAAGTGCATAGTAGGCCCTTGTAAATGACATCGTATACTTTTCTTTTCCACATATGATCCAAACTTAAGAGACCCGTCAGAAGACTTTTGCTCATCCTGTAGATTGACGAAAAATAATTTTTCGTCATATTTCCCTATTCAACTATCATGTTGGTTCAGCCATTCGTGCACCATGCAAATCTGAGAAGACACTTGGGTTTGATTGAAGACAGAGTTGCTCTAAAAAGTTAGAAAGCCTATTGACCCATGCTATGTGCGGCTAAAGTCTTAGGATGTGGATTGCTTGAAATAATTATTATACATTATCTATTGATCATTATGAGTAGAATTTTATTGCGCAAATGAATTATTCAAAAATTTACTTAATTACAAAGGTGGAATTTCCATCCCTTATATGATTTTGAAGATATCAAACGGTTGTACCTTTTATATAGTGTCTTAATTAACATACTTTCAATCCAAATTACAAGTATTCTTTATTAATATTTGAAGTGTGAAAATGTTTTGCACCAACATTAGTAAATTTTACTTACCAAAAAAAAAAACAAAAAGACGTTTTGTATTGGTTTTTACTTTTCAACGCCTACGGTGCCCCCAAACTCATCATTTTGTTCTTATAAATCAAAGTAAAAAACTCTAGAAGAAATTAATGACTAGAATAACAAGGTATCCCCTATGTTGTAGAGTTTATACTATAGAATCTTGCAATCAAATCGATGCTAAATCACTAGTGAAATTAGGAAAAAGAGGAACATGTGATATTTACATGATCTGATTTGAGTACCAATATCTACGTTAGAAGCAAATAATCCATTAATAATTATAGAATCAAAATTACAATTGCTCAAACTTGAGGGTCTCTCATATCCAAATTACTGTGTGCGATGGAAGAATCTCCACTATGTGTCCTCTGAAGGCGTCCTTAGAGAATTCTAATAAGAAAGTGGCGAATTCGCTGAAGGCAAACTTCCCCTCCTAATGTATTTTGAAGATGCTTGGCGATTGCTATTTCCTCGTTGAGCACTAGGGGCGTCAAATGAGTGGGTTGGGTCGTGTTTGGGTTGGGTTTGACCCATATTCATGTAGTGTAAATATGATGACTCATACCCGACCCGACCCATGAAGTATTTTATCAATACGGGTCATCATATTTACGCTACATGAATATGGATCAAAGTCGAGACAAATCTAATGCCCTTTATTATTGTCATGTTTCATGATTGAGTCACTAGCCTAATATTGTTAGGAGAATTTTGATTTTAGTTCTATATAAGGAGTCGCCGCTAGCCTGTTGAGTTTAGTTAAACATTTGTGACATCCATATCCCATATTGCCTAGGGAGGGAGTCTTGGGAATACTTATGTAGTGAAGTCCACTCGTAACCATTGATAACGTGTTTTCCTAGGTTGTGCTCTAGTGAGTTGCCATGGAGCACCTGAGGATAGTGGACCCAAGGAAAAGCAAAGCCGTGAGGGTGGGGCTCAAAGCAGACAATATTGTCGGTGGCGGGGCCGAGGAGGACATTACAAAATTAGATAAATATTAGGATTGTACCTTATTTCCTGCACAATCAGAGGCCTAGGACCGAGGATTTGGTTTCATCAATTATATAACTAGTGCTATTTAAGTAGCTAAACTTGATATTCAATCAACTGTCCACACTGCTTTTTTTTTTTTTGTATAATTTTGAACCCTAAAGTCCGAGTGTGGCCTAACTACCCAACCAGACTAAACAAAACATGAGGAACTCAATCACGGAAATGACATGGAAGAATGAAAACGAAGCACATCAAAAGCGATAATAATCAGATTAGTGTGAGGGTATGGTAATCAGATTAGTCTGGTAAAAAAGGGTCACGAGCAGGTAACATGGATGGCTTGGTTAGGTTTAATGAGTTTGGACTTAAGTTAGTTCAGATAGTTTCGGCTGCTTTCAATTTTAAGAAGTTCGGGTTTGGGCAGCGTTTTGCTTGTGTCTAGAATGGGCTTGTGACTTACAACCGAAGACGGCCTGATTATTTCAAGAGATAGAGTAACTTGACTCCATACCCTCACACTAATCTCCATTCGTTCCTCTCTTTCGGATGTTATTATTGACCTTTTGTCTAGTGACTCTGCCGGGAGCACGTATATTTCGGACTATGTAACTTGACTTGTCTTGTTTAAAGTATTTATGCCATTCAGCAACAAATTTGAGAGGAAAAACAAGCTTATCTCCGATGCATAAGTATTCATCATTCTCTTTTTTCCTTTTTAATTATCTCTTGATCATTATCACACCAAATGTCGATTACTGCCTCCATATGAAACATAACTTGCACGCCGCACATATTCGACATTACTTGCGAAACGTTCCCTGTTAATCATCTTTACATTACTTTGCAGTAAACACAGCTTAGCACCAACCCATTCGGAGTTATTATGCTTCTGGTACCGGTGAGTTCAGACTAAAAACGGAGATCAATATTCAGCTAGAAATGCTTGAGATGGCAAAAAAAGGAAAGAAGCTCGAGATTCACAAGTCTGCCTCCAGAAACAAACTAGTCAGTCTTCAATTCCTAATTCTTAGTTTAGAGAAATTTTCCCTCCATTCGGTGTGTATCAGTGTATGAATACGTTAGCTTTTTCTAGTGCTCCTCTTTCCTTTGCATCGTCGCCATGTACTAGGATTCTACTACTTTCCACTAAACTTATTACTACTTAACAGCCCTGTACATATCATACATCCTCCTGTCCCAAGATGAGGATTATCCAAGTTAAGTTTCTGTATAGAGGTTCGATTGACGTTTTGGAGATAGGGATTTCGTAACAAAAAATTCTTGCTAAAAGTTACAAAGTGAGTAGAAAGAGGAAAAGGGGCGGCTCAGCATCCTCTGTATGTGATGGCACTCATTTCCACCAATCACAGAGATGACGAGCGAGGATGATCCTGAATCTAACGCAGCAAGTATATGTTGCCATAGTCTGAAGACATTCTTATGACACCTAGACGTAACTTTCCTGAATCTGCAGCGACTTTTCAAGTCTCTATTACCAATAAAACGAAAAAAAAAAGTTACAAAAGGTTGAAAGACCGTCGTTCTTAACCGGCATCTTTCTGTTACTATTATTATTAGCATTCGTTTCTCGGTCCTTCCTTCCCAGAAGATGCATTTCTGCAGATTTCCCTATCTCCCTCTTTCCCTTCTTTTACTCTTTCGTCTCTTCTTGGTTATGTCTCTCCCTCGATTATTTCCTCAGCACACATAGCTGGGTTTGGTCTTCTTCCCTCATTATTCACGACCCGGATGTCCAACCTAAAATACAACACTCACCATTGATGCCCATCCTTCGCGTTAAGCAACAAAATCAAGTGAGCATTTCGCCTGAGAGCGACATTTACGGGCTTCACACAGAGGGCTAAACATGTCTTACTCCACCAATGACCAACTCCAGTCACCACGTGAACCCATACACACATCCACTGGCCAACCCGCATGCACGGAACCAGAGATACGCAGGGCGCACATGGAACACACAGACAGAAAACGAAGGAAAATCTCGGCCACGACTAGCGAATCTTATGCAGATGTGACGATCTGGGCATGAGATAAACGTATATGCAATCGATTTCAGGGACAGCCTCTCGAAATATATGTACAATCTCGCTCGTTCATTTTCACAAACAAGTGGTGATCGGTTCAAACACGGAGCACAGAAAAATCATCATAGTACCAATTCCGATCCGGAAAATTGCAGAGACTCCAAAGCATGCTCAGAATACTACTTTGTCCCTAATCAATACTCTATTTCTTTTTTACACTCGAGCTTGAATTAACAACTTTTGAACTCACTTACTAAAACGGAGCGATAATGTCCAAAACTTGGAGATGCGGGGTCTGGCCACGAATGGCCATCGAACGGATAGCCGAGGTCTCAGAGGCGTAGTCATTGGTTCCTGGTGCAGGTGAAGAAGCCTCAAACAAATATTCTAAGTCTTCGGATTTCTCGGCCTCATAACAGTGAAGGAAACCTAAAAGTGAGACAAATCGATAAGAAGAGTTCGTATCGATTTAGTCTCTCTGGTTTTTGGTGATCTCTTTTCTCACGGGCGTGCTCTGTGTCTGCTGCGAATGAGCAAGACGTGGCCGGCGAAAGAGATTCGACGGTGGCCGACGGTGATTGGAGGTGGTGGACGGCGGATTGGTGGTGATCGGGAGGGAAGCCAGAGACTTCCCGTTCTTCTCTGCAATGTTGTTGTCAAACATATGAAGGGAAAAGAGCATGAGAGAAAGGCTAGTAACTAATTATTTCTAAAATAGAAAAGAAGACTATTATTAAAATTCAAACGAACGATATTACAATAAGAGGAATATTGCACACCCAAAAGATTACATTGCTGCTCAGTGCCTTCCCGATCTTTTCCATCTTCTTGCCATTTTCTTGGAGTAGTGTAAGAACCACCTGCTCTTCTCGTCAATGATCAAGTTCCCCAACACGACCCCGATCAGAAACCCAACACCAGTACCGATCAGCACAAACTTCCAATCCAAGACGAACGGAGAATCTTCCCCGATTTCCTCCCCAGGGGATGGTGGTGATGGTAAGGTGTCTCCGGCTCCCGGGCATTTCTTTGGCAAAGGACTTCCACATAACCCCTCATTCATGGCGAACGAATCGATCGGGAATGTGCTGAACTGAGTCCCTCGTGGAATCGGTCCCCACAGTTGATTATGAGAGACGTCGAAATATGAAAGGAACGTAAGCTGAGCCAGTTGTGGGGGGATCTCCCCTGAGAGATTGTTTCGAGAAAGATCTAGAGATTCAAGAATTGTCAAATTTGCCAAGGAAGGTGGAATTGGACCACTCAAAATATTGTTTGACAGGTTAAGGAAAACAAGTGACTTCAAATCTCCGATGAAATTGGGTAGGCATCCTTCAAATTTGTTATGGGACAGGTCAACTCCCATCAAGGCATATGGAACTTTTGAGTATTCCCATTCTATGCCTTTATTCATCAATTTCACGTCATAATCCACAGCGTAACCCCTTGAAGAGGTGAATATACGGATCCATGCAATAGAATACATGTAGTAGACGAACTGATTCTGACTACCAATCCCATTCATGGCATGGAAACTTTGCAACAACTTGGAAGGAAGTTCGCCACTGAAACCATTATGCGAAAGGTCCATGACATGCATATTGCTGAAATTAAATTGCTTATCATATGTTTCTATTGGACCATGGAACTTGTTGGATTTCAAGATAATAGCTTTCAGCTCCGTCAACTCCAATAGCCATGGGGGGAACCCATCAACAATTTGATTGTAACCGAGGTTTAAATACTCTAGCATTGTACAATGAACCAAAGATCTTGGGATAGGCCCTTGCAATCGATTCTCTGTGAGGTCCATAATCTCCAACGCACAACCCTTTTGATAAGGATGAGGAATCATGCCCTCAAATTTATTTTTCCCAAGATTCAAAACTGACAATGATTTAATGTTTCCCACGCACGGAGGGATTGTGCCATTCAAACTATTGCTCGACAAATCAAGAACGACGAGGGATTTTGCTCCACAAATAGATTGAATTTCTCCGAAGAGACTATTGTTGGAGATGACGTAGTACTCTATTGATGGAGGCGGAGTAGGGAGTTCCATTTGGAGCGAGTTAGAACTAATGTCAAGATATGTCAAATTGGGAAGTGGTAGGTTGAACTGCTTGTTTTCAAAGCCAGTTAGAAAATTGTGAGAAAGATCTACCCACTTCAAGGATTCTCTACTACCATTGCCCATCCAGGTAGGAATGCTCCCTCTGATTTTATTGTTTGACAGATCTAACGACTCTAATCCGCTTAAGTAGGCTAAAAACTTGGGAAACTCTTGTAAGTTGCATGACCGTAAACTTAAAAAGGAAAGTTTTGGAAGAGTGGCATTCATCTCGGTCCCGCCGATGAAAGACATGTTGTTGGAGTCCAAATATAACCAAGTCAAGTTCTTGAGTTTGTGTAAATCCCCGATGCCACTCAAATTGTTCCGACGAAGGTCCAAATACTGAAGGTCCCTGAGCTCGGATAATGAGTTAGGAATTTCACCTTCCAAACAATTATTCGAAAGGTCAAGGTAATCCAACCGCGGCAAGTTCTCCAATGAAATTCCACCTTCCAAATGATTATTCGAAAGGTCAAGATAAACCAACTGTGTCAAGTTCTCCAATGAAATTCCGCCTTCCAAATGATTATCCGAAAGGTCAAGATCAACCAACCGCATCAAGTTCTCAAATGATGATGGCATTGGACCACTTAGCTGAACACCTGTCGAATATAAAGAAGCAAGGATGGTTAGTTTGGCTACGAATTGAGTCTAGACATTTCATTTTTTATTTTAGGTTAAGGAACCTTGCTACTAGTTGAAACATTACCTGAAAGGCGCAAAGTGGTGAGTTTTGACAATTTGAAAAGCCTATTCCAAATATCACCAGTGAAATTATTGGAAGAGAGATCTAGAGAGGACAACTGGGTCAGATTAGCAAGGGAAACGGGGATTTGACCATGGAATTTATTATGTGCTATATCCAAATTAGCAAGCTCAGAAAGATTACCCAATGAACTAGGAAGTAAACCCGAGAAATGACAATCCCAAATTGTTAATTCATTCAAGAAAACGAGGTTTCCAATCGAAACAGGCATTTCTCCTGAAAAGTTGGTGCCATCAAGATCCAAAGATTTCAAGGGACTACCCCAATGTAATTCGGGGATAAAACCGGAAAGGTTTATATTATTAGTGATGTCGAGGACTTCCAGGTTTGGCAATTGAAAGATGCTTACCGGAAATTCGCCATGCAATTCACAATCCGCAAGTTTAAGAGACTTCAAAGATGAGAAGTTTGCAAGTACACGAGGGAATTGTGACGACATGCTTACATAAGAGAGATCGATTTCTCTAAGCATAGTTAAGTTATGAACAAAGTTGTCTACATCAGGCATCTCAAGAGACCACTCATTAGACAAATCAAGAGAAATTAATCTCGAGAGTCGTGAGATATCAGATGGGACTTTCCCTGAGAAATTTGAATTAGAGAGATTAAGGTATTGTAACCCGGAAAGATTGCCAAAACCGTATGGCATCGGGGAAAGGCTGAAGTCATTGAAAGCGAGATTGAGTGACTTCAAGTGGAGGAGGCGAAAGAGGCTGGTATTGGAACTTATGTTACCAAAGAGACAACTTTCACCAAGGTCAAGCCCTATGACGTGACTAGTGGCCTCATCACACTCGACTCCATCCCATGAGCAGCAATCTCCGCTTCTATTTGGTGACCAGGATTCAGCCTTCGGATGAGCACAACCATACATTTTTCTGTCGATTCTCAAACTCAGCTTGAATTCCATCAGGGCTGAGCTCTCGTCACGATGGCATAATGGTTTAGAAAGCGAAGTATGAATCATCACGAGAAGGACGATCGAAGTACAAAACACGAAGAATGATGAGGGTGCCATCTTTTTTTTTTTTTTTGTTCTTCTGCTTTGTGGTGGAGTTCATTCTCAATGGAGAGTCTTTTATAGGCAGCGATGAGCTATTAAATCGTTAAACTTTCATGCTGCTTTGGCCAGTCATGCACCATACAAATCTGAAAAGACGCTTGGATTTGATTGAAGAAACGGTCATCTCTAAAAAATTAAAAAAACGGTTGACCCGTGGTATGCATGGCCAAAGTCTTATGATGTGGATTGCTTGAAATAATCATTATACATTATCTATTGATCATTATGAGTAGAATTTTATTGCTCAACTGAATTATTCAAAACTTTAGTTGAATATAAAGTTGGAATTTCCATTTCTTGTATGGAATTTTATTGTGCAAAATTTTTTTACACCAATATTAATAAATTTTACTTACTCAAAAAGAAAAAAATGACGTTTGTATTGGTTTTTATTTTATAATAGCTATGGTGCCCCCAAACTCATCATTTCATTCTTGATAGTGTGCTAACTAACAGATGTTCAATCCAAGTTCTGAGTAATTGTTATTAATATATGAAGTGTCAAATTTTTTCGCACCAATATTTAGAAATTTTACTTACGCAAAGAAAAAACTTTTGAACTTTTATTTTTCAGGACTATGGTGTCACCAGGCATACCATTTCATTCTTCTAAATCCAAATTATAAACCTCTTGATGATATCGGTGATTTGGGATAACAAACAATCCCCTTCTGATTGACATGTTTAAAGATTAAATTACTTGTCGACTTTCCTAATCATCTTGTCAATCTCGATTAGATTTCCCAAACTAGACTTTGCAGTGAGTAAATCTCCCAAGTGAGATTCTTTATATTGGCCAAGAAGTCAACATGAGGGCCACTGGGCACATAATCACAACAAGCACTCATACGTTTATCTTGTGTCAATATGTATATTACCTTATGCGATGATATGACTTGATTTTCTAGTGGAGGAAAAGCGATTTTTTTTTTCCATTTTTGGGTGGAAGGGGAGACAAAGCAGTTAGAAAGACAGAATATTGAACGAGAAGATAGCGTCTGCGTAATGGCCAATGGAAACATGAATTGACATAAAGTAAACATAGCTAAGAATCTTACTTTACTTTGGACCATTCTTAATTCGAACTAGACACACATCATTCCAAAACTAATGATATGTCACCTAAATACACGACAATGTGCCCAGTTCCTGATTAGATCAGTGGCTTCCTCATCTTTTCCACGCTTTTCGTATTCTCTTGGAGCTGCGCAAGAATTCATGTCCACAAACAGCTGAAAAATCTATATATTTTGGGCATAAACTGGTCTAGCCGCTTAACTCCCTGCTGACTCAAAACTCTTACTGAAGATGTTTTGTAATTTCAACATCTTGCCTAAGTCTCCCCGTTTTTTTTTTTTCAAGTAATGGTAAAATTTATAAGCAAGTAGTCATTTTTTTTTCTTTTTTCAAAAGGGAAAAAATGGTTACATATCCACAAGAGACAAATTAGGTCACACTCTCATGCATGTCATGATTAATGGTTCATGTGCGGTCACAATTGCGTGGTCGGTCCCGTCAAATGGCATCTCGGATCAATCTTGAGACGTCAAGGAAAAGACTTTTGCCCATCTTTCACGTTGATGAACAGGAGTCATTCTCCATTTCTTAGGAGTATCGTTAGTCCTCAAACTACAAAAAAAAAAATCATAATCATTGATTTTTTAAAATTATATATATTCACCTCACTTATGTAAAAATAATGATAAAATATGCGTGATTAACATAAATTTGCGAATGGACATCAATCTCTCGGACACAATTGGACCTCCAATAGAAAGTGAACACGGTAGAGTAGATTAATAAGAATAGTTGTACTAGAGAGACAATCGCTATTGAGGTCTGGGCCAACAACATGATTGTTGAATTCATCACACTCCATACCCTCCCACTCCCACGACCACTAATCTCCATTTTCACCAGGTGATTAGTGACGGCCATGGTTTGAGTTTAGGATTGACGCAATGAGAATATGCTCGGTTGATTTCGAGACTCATCTTGAATCATATAGAGGCTGAGCTCCCATTAGCAGGACACATTGGATTAGCAAAGCATGAATGAAATACAAAGATAAAAAATGATCCAAGTACAAAACATCTACACTAAGGACGTTGGCATGATATGGTCTTCTTCTTTCTTTCAAATTTTTGTGTTTGATCTAAGAGCACACATGTCATGGAAGAGCCAAAGGAGATTGTGATGCCATAACTTTTATGGCTAGGGATTTTGGGGTTTCCTCTTAGCCACTCCACAATTTTATGTGGAAGGACCCGTGAGTCGACTAAAGGTAAAATGTCAAAGTCTTTTTGGGGTCACTACGTTTCTTTGGATGACTCTTCATCTTCACATAAGTAGTCATCCTCGTTCAGGGCTGCCAAAATCTAGGCGTCTTTTTTTTTTCTAGGGCTTAAGAAAGTAATTCTTCATTAACTCTTCAGTTTGAGTGTCAATAACCTACCTCCTATCTAATCAAAGGGGCAAATTTTATTTTGGCCCAGAATTTTAAATTTACCCAAGACATCGCTAGATATGAACAAGTGAAAGGTTTAGAAATTTTGGGTATACATGACAGGCACATTCTATTGATCTAACTGATTGGCTTCCTGATGAATCATTGTTTACATAGGTTCTTACAATTGAATATAAAATTAACCTAAAAAACTAGGGGATCTTATAATTGAATACCCAATTAAGATTAAAAAACTAAGGTACCAATAAAGTGATAATATTGAAGATACTACGTGTGCAGGTCTTGCTTTAGATATTGTTCAATTTCAACATATTGCTTAAGCCTCCTTTTTTTTTTCTTAAGTAATATTAAAGAGTTACAAGCTATAGTTTTTTTTAAACGAGAAAAATGGCCAAAAGGTACAAGTTAGGTCCTTCTTACGCGTGCCGTGATTGACTGTTCATGTGTAGGCATAATTGCATAATGGGTCCCGATAAACGACATCTTATATTTTTCTTTTCCACATATGATCCAAACTTGAGAAACCCGCCAGAAGACTTTTGCCCATCCTGTAGATTGATGTATATGAAGTTTTTATCATGTTTCCCAATTGAACTTTCACATTACTTTGGCCATTCGTGCACCATGCAAATCTGAAAAGACACTTGGGTTTGATTGAAGAAAGAGTCAGTTCTAACAAAATTAGGAAGCCTATTGACCCGTGCTATGCACGGCCAAAGTCTTAGGATGTGGATTGCTTTGATTGAAGTAAAAGTCGCTCTAAAAAATTAGAAAGCCTATTGACCCGTGCTATGCACGGCCAAAGTCTTAGGATGTTGACTATACATTATATGTTGATCATTATGAGTTGAATTTTATTGCGCAAATGAATTATTCAGAAATTTAGTTGAATATAAAGGTGAAATTTCGTTCCCTTGGATGGTTTTGAAGATGTCAAACGGTTATACCTTCTTGCTAGCATCTTAATTAACATACTTTCTATCCAAATTACAAGTATTCGTTATGAAATTTTTATGCACCAACATTAGTAAATTTTTCTTACAAAAAAAAAAGACGTTTGTATTGATTTTTACTTTTCAGTGGCTACGGTGCCTCAAACTCATCATTTCGTCCTTCTAAATCCGAGTAAGAAACCTCTTTATAAAATAAATTAATGATAAGAATAACAAGCTATCCCTTACGTTGTAAAATTTATGCTATAGGATCTTGCAATCAAATTGACGCTAAATCATCGCTCAAGCTCGAGGATCTCTCATATCCAAATTAAGTTTTAGACTCGTGGTGTTGAAACATAGACGACACAATTGATCGTAGAAACTCACATAGCACAAAATCACCGTCTGCGACCGAAGAAACTCCACTGTGCAGCCTCACGAATCACACAAAGATCCCCAATAAGAAAGTGGCCAATTCGCTGGAGGCAAACTTCCCCTCCTAATGCATTTCGAAGATGCTGGCCGATTGCTATTTCCTCGTTGAGCACTAACAATGACTTCCTTATTACGGCGGCAGCAATCCAAACTTTCCAAATCAATAGTCGATCGGGTTTTATTTGACCGCTCAAAGTGATGACAAATCTAATGCCCTTATTATTGTCATGTTTCCCGATTGAATCACTTATTGAGGTCCTTTTTTTTTCTATTTCTCGATCTATACTAACTTTCCAACCTAGATTTTCACATGAGTTAAATCTCCTAAATTAGATTTTCCAAAACAGTGAGGACGTCAAACTGAGTGGCAAATCATGATATTGGAGAAAAAAACAGTAGCGTCTCCACAATAGCCAATGGAAATCATGAGTTGTCGTGAAGTGGACGCAAATAAGATCTTAATTTCTTTATAAACATTTTCAGTTCATACTAGAACTTAAGTGATAATCTTCACATGAATGTATGTGATGCATAGTTCCCGATCAAATCAGTGGCTTCCTGATCTATTTCTATGTTTTTGCTTCTCTCTTGGAGTACGTAGGAATTATATCCACAAATTTACAAAATTGCTACCGACAATAGCTACGGCATTACAATCTTCTCTAGCTCCTCCATGACATGCGCGCTCTATGTTGGCACCTAATTTTGTCGATCTCGTAAGTCATTTTTTAACTTAATTTTTGATAAATTTGTTACTAATCAGAAGTTAGAAATTTCTTTAATTTCCTAACAAAAATAATTACAAATTTAAATTAACTTATTAATTATTTAAAGAAAGAAAGAAAGAAAAAAGGAGAATAAAGCAGCCATGGACCGGGGCCTTTTCACTTGGCCCACGGCCGAAGCCCGTGAGAGCTCTTTATTTGTCTCTGAGCCCATCGCCCATTCCTCTTCTCCCCTGGCCCATCTCTCTCTCGGCCCACAGACCTCACCTCAGCCCACTCTTTTCCTTTTCGCGCGTTTTTCTCTCCGACGCCGGAGCTTCCGCGATCTCCAGCTGGAGGGGATTATGATTCGGGATTTCCTTGCATTGGTCAATATTTTCCTTGCATCCTTCGGTCCAACTTCTGATCGTTGTTGCCATGCTCAGCCATCATTTTAATGAGGCTTTTACTAGTCAATTGGCTGGAGCAGCTTTTGTTGGAATTAGTGAATACTTCGAGAAACCTTATTTCTCGTACTAAACACACTAACGTGAGATTAGGTAAATCAAAGTATGAACAAACATGAAGTGACGGGAGTTCTACTCCCCGGTGAGCGGGCAGAGGCTTCTCTTGAACTGTACTGCATCTTCAACATGCATATCTGAATTTCATGAAGAGTGCCGAACCATTCTTTCAAACGATTTAACAATTATTTTTATCCTATGTTGGAGTTGATGAATATATTTGGGGATATTTGTTTATCATATTGGGTATGCCCACATGAATTTAGAAAAATCAAAGTATGGAATGATGGGTTTCACTCCAAAACATAGCGAGAGATCGTTGTAATGAATTGACCAGCTACAAAATATAGGATATAACTCTATTATAGGTGAACTTGGATAAACGTTTGTTCCATCTTATTTTTCTTTGTGTGATTTTTCTGATTCAATTTACAATACATCCTGTCACTCTATTATCGATGAACTCAACCAATCTCATAAAAAGTTCATGTGTTTTCGTCAAGATTTCCAGCGGGCATGCATTTGCCTCTGAAATCCGTTCTAATTATGCGGTGTCCATCGGCGATCGTCGTGCGGTCAAGTGTAGGAGAATCATTATGAGAGGAAAAAAAAAAACAAGTTTACATCACGAACATACAAAGACAGTGCCCAAATATTATTTTGCGTGGCTGCTGCTGGAGTAAAGCCTTGAAATCATACTTATTATCGTACGAGCACTCGCGACCAAGTCTCGGGAAGCCCCGTGAAATCATATCAATAGCTTGCAGCTATTTAGCTATGGGGTAGGAGGTGAAGTAGAAGACCTTCGATGGTAACTGGCACCGGAGTGTAGATAAACTTCTCGTCCGGGATGACCTTCTCCAGCTTGAATTTCGTCACCAAATTGTGCATATGAAAACGAGTATTTTGAGTCTTGCATACTCTTTTTCAGGGCACATACGAGGTCCGCCTTCAAAGGGAATGTAGGTAAATGGTGCGGGTCCATTTCCTTTGAACCTTGAGGGTCAAATTTCTTTGGATCAGGGATATACTTGGTGTTTTTGTGGGTTGAGTAGACCATCCAAAATGTCTATGACACCGTCGGAATCGGAATGGATGTGTTGTTAGACTGGTTATTTATACACTCATGACACAGCTTAGCATTTGGAGGGCACCTAATCCAGGTTCGAAGATTACCTTCCATCCCTTTGGAATTGTACAACCAGCAAAAGTGAAATCCGTCGTTGCCTCTCTACATGACCTTTGGTACTTCATCTTCTGGACGTCCTCCCAGTTAAGAAATTCATCTGGACCTTTAGATATGGCAATCTCCGTTTGTTCTATAGATATTAGAGAAGTGTGCTGTCAAGCATATACTGGAGTTACAGGACTCAAGATTCAGCCTTCCCAAGCAGATTTGGGAGGGTTAATTAATGAAGCTCCATCATCGGACTGATTTCAAAAACAATTTCTTCAGTTCATGAGTTTTTGTTTTTATATGGCATGATCCGGGCTTTTGCCCTCAGGATTTTCATGCACCATTGATGACATGTTGGAAAGTTTAACTCAAAAGCTCTAGAGGCACTGGTCTATTCTCTCTGTTGCTACTTGATCCTTTGGCAACAAACTCAATGGGTTAGCATTTGACAAGTAACTAAAAAAACAACCAATTAGAGAAGTTGAGATCGATTGAATGATAAGTTTTTTTTTATTTTTTGAGATCCTGGGTTCTAAAGCAAACAGAAATTCAGGGTTATTATCCCGACAAACAATTTCCACAAAGACGTCACGCCACCATATTTCTTTGATGCAATGTCTCTACTGAGAACAACATAATTGTGCCAATCGAAATCATGACAACAACTCGTGGCTACTGCTTTGCTGAAAGAAATCAAATTGACCATCAATAGCCTCCAAATCAAAGTGAATGTAATTAGTTAGAAATTCGGATGATCAAATGCAGCCAACGAATTGAATTTCTATTAGTCATACTCTTGCACTTTTTAGTCGGGTCAAACAATGATATGCTTGGTATATTTTCCTAAATAAATACATAAAAACATAATTATTTAACTACATCCCTTAAAAGTTTTTTGGGATTTTGCTCAGATTATAGAAGAAGAATCTCGAATTACTCAGTTCCATACTATGAGCACTTACACTCTTGCCTTGCAAAGCAAGTGCACATTTGGATCGAAATCTCGAAACAAATATCAAAACAAAAAAAGATAAAATCATATCATATGCTGAATAGAAATACATAGCAAGCTAATTATTAGTCATTCAATTTTGGATCTCTGTGTTCCCTCAAACTCCAAGAGTAGCATACTTGAGACATCTATATAAACCCACTTCAGGGGGACTCTTGACACATATCTTCCACAATCATCTCTATTGATCAATCCCATATTTCCTCCCTATAATCCTAAAAATTCTCTTCACGATCCTACCTACACAATCAAGCCAACGTACTTGGAAATGGAGAAGGGTCAAACCAAGCTCAGTGCACTAGTCATTCTCTTGGTGATTGCATCTGGTAGGAATTCTCTCATCTCTCGTTTATGGTTAATGTCTAGAGCAACGCTAATGAACTTTCCAAACTTCCATTTATTACTTTTTATATGTGGAGCTGCACTGATGAATCTCCCAAACTTCCCTTCTTCTAAGGTCTCGCTGTCTCACAAGCTGAGGAAGGAGTAGCTTGTCCTGTGTGTCCTGGTGGGTCTCCTCCGGTCGTCAAGGATGTCAAATGTATCTGCCCTCCATCAAAGCTCGAGGATGCCTCGGCTAGTCGGATTGAAGGACGCCGATGTCTCGCAAAGAAGTGTTCTATTGGATATTTTCCTGTCGAAGTAGCATGTGTGCTAAAGTTCCACAGGCACGTAAACATTAATTGGTGGACGTTGTGAGTATCTACGTGAGAAGGAGAGGAAGCGAGGATGAAAGGAAATTATATGGATTGATGCTATTGAATATCGGTTTTTGTGTGTGTGGCAATCTCGAGAATTTCCAACGGTAAAAAAAATATGGATTTCGGACATTACCATTACGTTGCACCTAGTCTTTGATAATGCGGTAATCAAAGGGTATGATCGTTGTCCTTGTATGTTAAACAAATGATTGAAGATCGGCAAGAAAATATAAATTCGATATTTTTCTTATTAAAGATGAAATCTAGAAAGAGGGGAAAATTACGGTAAGTGACATGATTTTTGTGCACGGTGCTCCTGTCAGTGCTGTAACCATCTTTTGACCACTCAATCATCACAACTTATGTATGATAATATTTGAGTATTGCAAGTTTTTTTAGCACTTAATTGATCAATTGAAAGTTACAATAAATATTTTTGAGAATCTAGAGCACTTAAATGGTCGAGAAAAGAGTTATGGCACTTAAGTGAGTAGTGTACTAGAATTATGATACTTTTGATATTCTTATCCTCCGTAAAGATGCGCATAGTTGATATGATCGCGTTCTCAAAGTTGATGGCAAAAGAAATTCAAATGTATTTAGAACATTCTAACTACCTTTGTTGTAGATTGATCGGAACAATAAAGTTTATGTGTTGATTCATTGGTTGGCCATGCCAAGATATACAGCCATAAGCAAAAATTTACCAGCCACATTTTTGGAATTGTGTAACCGGCAAAAATAAAAGTCAGTAATTACAAGCGGATTTAGCCTCAGCGATTCACAAGCCACATTCTGTGTATACTTCATCCTCTTGACATCCCCCAGTTCAGTAATTAACCCGGGGCTTTAGACTTTGTAATCTCCATTGTTGACACCTAAATTTTTGCGCATCATTTTATATATAGTTAATAGGGACATTCTGTATTTTGCAGGTATATTTTTTACTTTAACTGGGAAAGGAATATTGGGCATATTTTGAGCAGAGAAAAGACAGGAGATATATCTATACCGAATACAGAGAGATCAGGACAAATAAGAATGAAAAGAGGAAAAATCTTTGAAAAAATTCGATCAAATCTTTGGAGATATTTGACCGAAGATTTCATAATTCTTTCCTAAAGTCGTCCAAATAAAAAGAAGAGAAAAAGATACAGGGGGATCTTGAAGATAATTCGGTCAAATTTTTCTTTCTCCATGCTTAAAAGCGTCCCAGAAGGAGACACAAGGGAGAGGGACGAGCAGTAAAAAAGGGAGGGGGAGACTGACTCGCACTCAGGGGGAGATCGGGACTTTGGACTCCGGGGCCTCTCTCGTTCGAATCTTCAGCTCCGGCGACTCGTCCACGGTATTCTCTGTCCACGTCCTTCGCGTTGCACCGGTGAGTTCCCGTTACTGCCCTTTTCTCGAGGCCCCTATCCATGCTTGTTTTTGCTGCCCTTTTTTTGGTTTGGAAAGGATGCTGGTTGATTCGATCAATCTCTAGGTTTCTTAATTGATGGTTCTTGGTTGTCTGCCCTTCCTGGCTGTCCTCGACGCATAGTAGGCCTAGATTTTGCCTCCCTTTTGGTCATGCAAGCTAATGTCCCTCACTGTACCGCACATGTTCGTTGAATTGCTTGAGTGAATCTGCTCTGGTTTTCTTCTGTTTCGCGTGGTTCTTGTGGTTTGTTTGTGTGATGCGTCGCCGCCGGAGAGCCACCGGTGAGCCGTTCGAGTTTCAGGTTCCCCTCCGACGATGCCTGTCGTGCCCCCATCGTCGGACGTTGGTGTACAGGGCGCCTACGAGTCGTCTACTCATGCGATGCCCGCGAAGAAGAAGGCCAGCGGGGTTTGGGCTGAGTTTCTCCTTGGGCCGACTGTCTCACGCATGGGCCAAGGTGGGAATCGGGCTTGACGTCTCGCGCGTGAGGAGCTGGACGGTCTTGGACCAGCGTTCAGTTGGGCCGGGTGTTTTGCTGTCTGATGGCCGAAGGCTCGTGACGGGCCGGGTGTGTTGCTGGCCCATGGAAGGAAGAGCTGGACTGGGCCGGCCCAGTCCAGATGCTTTTGGGATCTTGCAACTTGTCGAAGAAACACGGATAGTGGGACTGTCGTGGGATCGATAAGCAGGTCGCCTTTCATTGAATCTGAGGCTGATGGCAATGATGATACCAAAAAAAAAAAAAAAGGAATTATTCTACAGTTGCTTTTATAAATTTGTCTAAGCATGTCTGTCCTTATATGAAAATCAATATATTTGAGTTGCATTTTATAATTGTAAGTGACAAATCCATCCGTTCATTTGGTAATTACAATCGTGCCGTTGTGGTTCCTCTAGTCCTTCTGGTCCCCCTAATCCTTCCGGTCCCCATACTATTGGCCGACTTAGAGCTTGCAATTTTGACCGAACTGTACATGATGAGCACGTTCAATTGGGTCAAGTTAGACATTTTAGGACAAAAATGCCACTGTTCATTATGCAAAATATGGCACTCGATATGTATGTGCTTATCTTTTGGTGAACATTTTTACGTACTAATGGGATGCGGTCGGTTGAGATGAAGTCATCAACTTCATGCAAAGACAAAACCCCATTTTGGGAGTACTATAAAAAAAAATGCACATTTTCGGGATTTTTTTTTGGGGTGCAAACTTTGCCAAATATATGTATTTTTAAACAAAGAATCTTCTCAAGAATATTAAATATAAATATATTCTTCTTGGTCTGGTCTAGTCTGTAATCAGCTTGAAGATCACGTTGGACCTTAAGGTTGGATTGACACATGTCTGATAGAAGCCATATTATGACTCTTTACGAATATGCATTTCATATATTGCTAGTGATTAATTGAATAAATTGCACTATTAAGATATCTCACCCGTGCGAAGAGATTGGGAACTCGAGAACTTTCTTTGAATATTCAATGGGTTTGATGCGGGCTAAAAAATGTTTACTAAGTTCTTTATTTCTAGATTTTGTAGCACATGGTCATGTGATAGATCGGATGGTAAAAAAAGGGCAGCTAATAGGAGTAAGTTATTCAATTTATGAATTTTGTGCAGAACTAATCTTCGCTGTAATCATCATTTCAAATTTGAAATGCATTTGAGAAAGATCATTTGCAGATGTATGTCAAATTATCAGTTTCCTAAGCAGACGGTGAATTGTTTTTTTTTCCCCATTTTGTGTGGATTTTCTCGGATTAAAGCAAATATTATATGGTTTTCTTGGAAAATAACAGGGATACACATACCCAAAATTGATCATCTCTCGCCAGAAGGTAGTGTAGCTCTTCTTGCTCTCCCAATTCAGGAAGACGAAAATCGCCGGTTGGGTTGGTCCAACCAAGAAAGACATGGGATTGTTTGGGCATTGCTTAGGTTGAGTTAAGTAAAGACTAGCTACCTATAATATCTAGCTGGCTTCTATGATTGATAGGGGAAAGTCTTCAATCTTCCTCTTCTCTTTCTCTTTATCTAAGGCTGATCTGGCTGCAGAATGGAATTGGGTAAAGAACGAAGTGAAGGAGGCGACCTTCTGGCCACGAAGAAAAGAAAAGAGGACCACTATCTTGGGTCCATTCCGTCAGGTTCTCGCATCCTGGGTCCTCCTCTCTCTCTCTCTCTCTCTCTCTCTCTCTCTCTCTCTCTCTCTCTCTCTCTCTCTCTCTCATATGAAGAATTTGATGTCTTTTCTAATCATTCTCGAGTGGATTTGGTTAGGGTTTAGCCAAGAAAACATGTGACTTTAGAGTCCTTCCATTGCATTATTGCCTAGACCAACTAGGTCAAGGTCGGCGTGAATGTTTGAATTCAACATTTCTATTGGAGTTTTGCAAAAAAAAAAAATCCAAAATTGGACGCATTTATAAGTAAATAATCTATCATAATCTTCTTTTTGTTATTTTATGGATTATTCCTAAATGAACAAGACCAACTTAAAACTTACCAAAAAAAAAAAACAAGACCAACTTAATAAATGAGTTATCCCTTAGATCTCTCAAATATTCTCATTTAATAAAAATCTTCCTCATCCAGTATTTATTTATGTAACCAGTCTATAAGGACAAATTTATCACCCATACCTTTTTTCCTTTCACATGTTTAAAAATTGCTTGGCCCGTTCATTCTTTAGTTGATTAAGTCTATGCAATATTTTTTTTCCTTGACTTAAAAAATGAGAGCCATTAATTTAATTCAAATGGTTCCTCCTAAAATTCTACAGCGATATATAGATTTACATAAATATGGACAAGGAGTGATCAGTGATAGAGGTAGAAATGTGGCTTAAGGGCGAAATTTCAGCACAATTGGCTTTAACTTAGAATTTTAAAATTTTGATAACGATGTTATTATATAATAACAACTTAGACAAATTGTTTGATAGTGCGCAAAAATTACCCAGTTATTATTGAACATGTGATATTCCACACAAAAAAAAAATTTAAGACCATCAATATATATAATGAAAGATTTAAATATCTTACCTTCATATTTCACTATTCATGAAGCAATAAAATCAGTTTTAAACCAAGTGAATAAAATGAATGAAGCATCGATAAATATTTATGTTCAATTGGCACAATGTTTTGAATCAATTTTTACAAACTTTAACATTTTAAAGTACACTTTGAGTAATATTTTGTTATGCATTAACGTAGAAACTTAAATTCATTGGAGATTTAATATGTTGTCAGCGCCAATTATGAAGATGTGAAAATATACCAATCTTATTAAACAAAACTAAAACAATAAAAAGATTCTGGTTACCTTAGTTCCCCGGTTTCGGCTTAAACCGTGGGCGCGATGAATCAACGAGTCAGAAATGCCCTGCTTAACTCGTCTTACTTGGTGGCCTATGTCTATTTAATACTCTCCTTTTCCTGTTTTATACGCTTAAGTTATACGAAATTCAAATTTATAATATCTCAAACACCTTGCAACAATAACTTTGGAGCCAAATCATGTGAAAAGAATATCATTGCCAATGAGACATTCAAAAAACAATTTGGCTAGATAATAGCTATACCAAAATTAAATTTATAAATGTGTCTTGCATGATATAATGAAAAATGAATATGAAATGCATTTATAAATTTGACTTTGTAAGTAAGAATGTTACAGTAATCCGGCATAGACGGGCTAAAATGTAGCTTGTTGTGTATCCTTCGAGCCAAAGCATCCTAAGATCATGGGATCACGAAGACAAATGCCCCGAGAATAACTACCTTATATGTAATAGGAAAAAAAAAACGAAATAAACCATGCGTATGCTATGTGACCATCGATTTGATCGTGCGTATCATGTGAATAGAATTTTTTTTTTTACATTCTGAACTTATGATATCACAAAGAGGCACAGATTCTAGTTTTTAGGTAGGTTCAAAAAATGGCATATTAAAAGTGGTGATAAGAATGAGGAAAATGCAAGTTATGCAACAAACACTTAGTGGTAAAGAATTGCTCACATGTAAAAATTTAGAGAAATCTCTTCGCAATTTTCTAGAAAAAGTTAGCAAAGTTGTTTAGAAAATCAAATCTGACAAATAAATACTCTGTAAACAACTCACAAAAGGAGGCGCATTTAGTTGGGGCATCAAGATATTTCCAACTTAGGAACTGAACAATCGAATCACACCAATTACGTACAAACTGTTATGGAAAAGGTCCCTCCATATACCAAAGGCTTGAGTGTAACTAGTTCATGAGACTTGCAATGTGTGCCTATGCCCCTAGTATAGCAAAAGAATGCTAATGTAAACCCTAGATGAAAGACGAAATTACAAATATAACCCTAGGCGATAAAGAAGTTTGGGAAAAAATTGAAAAAATAAATTAGACATAAAAGATCGAAAAAAGCCCCCATTTGGCCACAGTATACAGGTTGGAATGAATTTTTACTATCGATATTATGGTCCTCGTATTTTTATTTTATTTTTTGGATCAAATTTTAATGTTGTTTTTTTACACATTATGTGAATTTTCATGTTCGGGTATTTGCCTATCCAAATGCTTCATAAAGTCACGGCAACCGCGTTCACAAAAAAAAAAAAAGCTATTTGATTCTTTTCGGTTGAATTCCTAATTTGATTAACCATAAGATCATGCACACAATATAGTTTCACATGTAGATATGGAACTCCATGAACCTTGAAAGTCTCTACATCTAATCAAATGGATGCAAATTAGAATTATTCTCAATGAAGAATTAAACTCTCTTGATTCCGACCATAATTGAAAGGGTCGTCGACAGAATTGTTGTATGACCCAGTCATAACTTTTCATGACGACTTGCCTTTTTTTTTTTTTTTTTTACTTTTTTGCCTCAAAGTGGAACTTAACACAATTCTGATCATACAAAAAGGAAGAAGAAGAAGAAATTAGAAATGAGGAACTCGTCAAAGAAGAGAAGCTGGCCTGCCATGCGGCACAGGCTGAGTAATTCTCTAGAAATTTCTTAAGCCAAGTCTTCCCTCACTTCTGACTTCAGTCATGTTAATAGTCTTCTAACTTTTTGTAGCGACGAGGCACGAGCCCAGTCAAGTCTTCGCACACTCTTGTCCCATCTATAATTTCCTACCAAGAAGATTATAATTTGAATGAAATGCATTCTATAATTAATTCGTCGTGATATCGTATCCAATGGAGCCTACCAAGGGAAAGATGAATCTAAATATGAAAGTATAATTATTTGAGAGAGTGCCTTCTTAATCTGAGTAAGTGCGCAAGACATGCTACGAAAATTTCGATAGTCCCAATTAATATGTCTTGCATGAAATAATGAATTTTGGATTGCATTTCTTGAAGACATAAGTGAGAGCTTTTATCACCTTTAGTTAATATGCATTCTCCAAAATACCGTGAGTGTTATAATACAAATATCCAGAATAACTTATATATATAAATATGTATGGTCTTATTTTATTCCCGAATCAATTGTTTGTTACAAATGTGTAAACTCAAAAAACTTAGAGAACCTTCCTGGAAAGGAACACCAAGGGAACGAAAGACAGTTACCATCCACCGCTCTCTAATCCACGAGTCAAAGTTGACGAGCATTGAACAATTTCATAAGATATGAACTCATCTAATTTAACATCTTTTAGACGACCAAAAAGACCAATTAGTACTCTAAAAGCTGCGTTGTCAACATGGAACACGTGAAGGTGGAAAGACATGGTCATGACCTATGGTGGCCGACCATATGACATGCAACCTTAATGTCCAACGTTATTCTCAACCGATCACAGCGAACGACTGAATAAATTATTTTGTCTTTGTGAACTTAATCAAGGTTAGCTTGGTTGATTTGAACTGTATAAGAAGAAAGCATTTTGGATCGAAATCGCCAATCGGAATTATGTCAGAAAATTTTTTAAGGAAATTTTTCAGATGACCTATAGTTGGCGTGTCGAATTTTTTAAGATGATATCCTTATTTGAAATTTTGCGAGATATGAACGTCATATGATTTTTTTTAGAGCTAGAACGCTTGACAAAGTGTGACCGACATGAGACTATATATTCAAAATAGAAAAAACAAACAAAAGAAAGAAGACTGAAAAGGTCGTAAACTAGCGTGTGGCATAGCTCTTCCTTTGATCACGTTTAATTATTGTGATTGTCGTAAAGGTCGTAAGTAATTCCTAGATCCGTCGTCGTCCAATCAACTTTCAGTCATTTTAATATCATGTTTGACCAACAATTGTCGATCAAAGTTGGTGATTAAGTATAGAAATAACCATTTCTCTCATATATTAAAGAGACTAAGTTGATTCCATGTGAATTGAAATTTCACTCACAACAACCTTACCCACTAAGCTCGCTTTCCTTTGAATACGCCCATCACGGCTTACCAAATATTATTTAAAACTTGGTAATTTCTAAATTCAATGGATAATAACCCTTAGTACTATATTTAATTAAAAATTGTTCATATTAACAAAAAAATGAGAATAAAAAAATTCAAAGTGCGTCTACTAATATGTGCCCCCGCAAAGCGCATGCTGAATAATGAATCTAGATTGAATATTGAAAATTTCCTTTAGTATTCACGGATAACGGAGAAAATACATCCCAAAACCAATATTAATACTGAAGTTGCCATTTCATCAAGCCGAGTACCTCTAGACCATAGATAAAACAAAATCTTATTATCAAACTTGTGCATTTCGCTTTGGGTAAAAAGGAGGAAAGTTCTGCACTTTATTGAAGATGAGAATGTTTTTCCACATTGGAAAATCACTTCCATCGACTATAGTCTGAGACAAATTATGCAAGATGACATTTACATCGGTGCCCCTAAATTGTCAAGAACGACAATTATACAAAACAAATGACGAAAGATATAATTTTTCTAGACGGACTAAGCGAACACTTTATTTTTGGTCGACTTACACTAGGAAAAGTATAATAACAATAATAATAACTCCAGTAGGATGGAGATTGTCCAACAAGAGTATCCATATATGAGCTCTAGAAGATTTAGAAGTCACTGAGTGCACTAGGCTTTAAGGGGCATGAGGCGAATAAGAAGACCATTGGCAGGGACTGGCGATGGATTGTAGATTATCTTTTCATTTGGGATGACCTTCTCAAGCTTGAATTTGGTCACTAGATTATGCATGAAAATGAGTACTTCGAGTCGGGCATATTCTTTTCCAGGGCACATGCGAGGTCCGCCTCCAAAGGGAACATAGGTGAAGGGTGCTGGTCCATTTCCTTCAAACCTTGAGGGGTCAAATTTCTCCGGATCAGGGAAATACTTGGGATTCTTGTGAGTTGTATACACTGTCCAAAATGTCTGATAGAAAAAGGTTGAAGAAGATCAATGAGTATTATCAGTCTTGTGAATTCCATGTATTAATTCATTGAATAACCTACCAAGAAGAAGGGTCGAAAGTAAAACATTTACCTTCCATCCCTTTGGAATTGTGTAGCCGGCAAAAGTGAAGTCGGTAATTGCCTCTCTAAATGCCCCTTGTGCAGGTGGAGTTAGCCTCATTGACTCACAAGCCACATTCCATGAATACTTCATTTTTTGGATATCATCCCAATTCAGTAATTCACCAGGAGCTTTAGACTTGGCAATCTCCATTTGCTCTGTTGACATAAAGCAGATGAATTAAATACATGCAGACCACATTGATTTTGCTTCAAAAGAGCATAGTTAGGTGGTCATGTTTTTCATGAAAATATAACTAGAATAGTTACCTTTGTGAACTTTCTCATAGATGTGGGGCAACGAAGCTAGATAGTTCACTATCACGGTAATAGTTGTACTGGTTGTGTCATGACTTGCAATCAGCAATCCAATGATCTTGTTTGACACATCCATTTCGTAATAAACACTGCCGTCATCATCTGCTTCGGTAAGCAATCGAGACAGCAAGTCCCTCGACTTTGCATCTTTTCCCTCTGAAATCTCCTTCTTCCTTTGTCTGATAATGTTGAGAAGCTCTTGCCTTATTACTTTTCCTCCTTCGACTGCTTTGTTGAATGGCGTGCCAGGAATATTGATAGGCACTGAAGTGAATCCCGGAGCAATACGAGCAAACGGGTCAGCGAATTTAGACACAACCTTAGGGTCCTTGATGTTCATGAACAAGCGACACGCCAAAGCGAAGGTGTAGTTCTTTGTCAAAGGAAACACCTTCACTTCCTTGAAAGGAGACCAGTCACTCTCCAAGTGCTCCCTAGTCATGGAGTCCATGATAGGAATGTAATGTTGGAGGGCCTCGGGTTTTAGGAATTCCGGCAAGAAGCTGCGCATTTTCTTGGGGTCATCCTTGTTGAACTTCTCCATGGTTTCGGGGAAGATGGTGACCTTCTTCATGGAGGTGGGCCACCAGGTGGTGATGTACTTGTTCTGGCCAGAGAACAAGAACTTGTTGCCCGAGGCTCCGCAGAAGACGGCCATGTCTTCTCCGAGCAGCGAGGTTCGGAAGACGTCCGGAGAGTACTTGGCCGTGCGGTCGTTTATGAACTTCTCGGGGCAGCCGCTCTTCGCAGCGCCAACAAAGTCTCGGGATTCACCGATGATGGGCCATCCCTTCTTGCCAGGCGGCAGGTTAAGGGAGGAGGATTTCTTTCGGAAGACGAGGAAGAGAAGGGAAAGAGAGATGTAGAGGATGCAGATGTAAAGAAATAGCTGGGAATAGAAATCCATCTTCTTCTCTTCCTTCTCAGAATGCAAACACTAGTACTGAGAAGAGAAAAGATGGCTAAGGTCTAGGATGGAGGAAAACCACCAGCATCGGTTTCATATATATAGGAGAGGATGGGATTGAGTCCCGACGCATCTGGTCCAATTTGACGAATTTTAAATTACTAATTACATTTCTAGAGGGTATGTTGCGTGTATTGACCACTTCTGCATTTAAGGAGTTCCATTTATGCCCATGTAATGGAGAATGGGAGTGCACATACTGATCCTTCTTGAGTTAATAATAGATACGTAGCGACAACATTTATCGAAAATATTACAATGGCATTTAGAGCTTCTCCACAATCATGCAAATCTCAACCCATGGCTGCACGGATTTGGGAATGGGGAGCAATCATAATACAAGGTTGGCATAAGAGGGTTTGCAGCCATCAATCTTGACTTAGATGATTCACAGTTAAAATACGTAAGAAACTTACCCATGGCTGCACGTATTTCTCTCGTCAAAATACGTAAGAAACTTCAGTAGTAAATGATTCACAGTTACAAACGGGGGCTACTGCCACGGCCATTTTGACAGTGTCAGACCACCTTATGCGTTTGTTATTTAAATGTATTTGCTCTACGTACTTAATTCGAATAACCTCGCCAACCCTAATCCAAAATAGAATGACAAGACTGACAAGAGTACATGTTAATTGCTTATAACGTGCAGATTTTTTAATTCGCATCCATTTGCATATACTACTAATAGATAGAAACCTTACCATTTTGGTTTAGATCCTCTAAATGTAGGAGGAAATATTGGAGCAAAAAAAATGCGAAAAGATTACGTTTGGTTTTTACTAATTTACATTTCAACTAAGTACTAATTTAGAGATATGAAACGAGATAAATCGAGTGAATTGACTCTCTCTCAATTAAGATGAGGTCAATATTGTATTGTTTTATTTGTAGTTCAGTTTATATTTCATTGAAAATGTCTATACTAACAGACCTATTAAATCTTAAGTCTAAATGAGCGTCAACACCCGGCGAACCTTTTTAAGGTTGTTGTTTTGAATTGCAAGACAAAAGGGACGTGCATGTGTAATTTAACGAGGTGATTAGATGCGGTTCTCTTTTAGCTTATTGGTTGCGGAGAGGAACGTTATTTCATATTTGATAGGAGATTTGCCATCAACGTCGAAAATCTGAAAGATAATTTTTCAACCCAAAAAGGGGGAAAAGCTCGCTTAAGTGTGGCAATTTTGTCAAAGTATCCCGAAGCGGGATTTGTCTTGAAAAAACCTCTCAAGTTGGTGATTTCATCACAGTTAAACTCTCATCTCATTGGCCAAACATTTTTGCTGGACCTTGACCGCGGAAAAAAATGGTACAAACAGTTTTAAACTCATTGTACATTTATCAATTCAGTCCTAAACTTTTAAGTTTTGTCAATTCAATCTTATACCTTTTTAAAATCTTACCAATTCAGTCATTCCAGCAAATTTATCTTAGAATATACTTACATGAATGTCCGGAAAATGCTAACATGTTTGAGATAAATTTACTAGAATAACTGAATTTGTAATATTTTAAAAGGTTTAATTAGGATTGAATTGAGCCCAAGCATTTCACCTGCATAGGCATTTGATACAAAATCTTTCAATTTTATATTTAATTAAACCCTAATTCCTGAATCACACTATACCAATCCTTCTCCTTAAAGAGAGAAGATTAAATCCCAATTTGTTGAAGCAACATGGAGAGTTGGATTGCCGTGGGATTGACAAGGCGGTCCTATCGTTGGATGCAACACTAAAGGAATGATGATGCGCAAAATAGTTTTTTTTTAAGTGTTGATTTTGCTTGTTTGGGATGATCTGTCTATTCGTTATTTTTCCTTTTGTGTGAATTAATGCATCTAAGTCGCATTTTGAAAGAGCAAATAGCATCCATGTGTACATTCGACAATTACAGATCGTGCCATCATGGTTCGTGTGGACCCCGTAAAGTGACATGCACTTGTTAATCCTATGGTGAAGATTTTGCCGCCTGTGACATGTGAGGTCAGTGGAGACAAATCACCAATTTCATGAAGAAAATTGTCCCACTTTGGGGTTTTTTTTTTCATGTAGTTTTCCCTATAAAACTCCATTCGTTTCTGAAAATATAATATTTATGGAAATGGAGTTATTTTCTTAGAAAATGACACTATTTTCAGTGTTCATTTCAAACTTAGGAAAAATTATATAAAAAATCGATTTTTTTAATGTTTTTCCTCATTTTTTGTCCTACATTGATTGGCCACAAGACATTTTTGAAAGAAATTGAAAAATGTATAAAGGTGAAGACAAAAATGGAAAATGTTTTCCCCTTTCAAGCGGAAAACATTTTTCTTACTTTTGAATGTATTTTTTCAATTGATAGAAAATATTTTCATTGACTATCTTGTTTTCCATGAAACGAACGTTGGAAAATCTAGAAATTTTTTTCTAAAATTTTTTTTTCGTCAAAACGAACGGAACCTAAAATTGAAGAACCCTGTTCTCCGTAATATTATTGTCTAACTTTCATGGTCTGGCCCAATCTGTAAGCAGCTTGAAAACCACGTTGGAAATTAAGGTTGAATTGATTCATCACTGCTAGACGCCATCTTATGACTTTTTAGGCAATCTTTGATTTATTTATGGATGCATTTAGGAAAAGGGGAATTCACCATATGTCGCTAATGGCTAATTCAATAAATTTCACTGTAAAAAATGTCTAAGGCTTGCATAGCGTTTATGAGCATCCCACCGTTAATTGTCAATACCCTTCGAAAATGTAATTAATTTGACGTGGGACAGAATATGTTTAATTAGGTCATTATTTTTAAATCTTAGTAGCAAATGGTCACGTGATAGATACGATGGTCAAAATGTAGCTGCTAACATGGATAAATTATTCAATTTAGAATTTCGTGATGGACTTGTCTTCGTTTTATCATAATTCTACTTTTGGACTGCGCTCGCCATGTTTCAAAGATCGTTTCACAATCAACAATTTGAGAAAGAACGAATAATTTCCTTATCATTATTATTTCCTTGGGAGTACATATTCATTATCAGCTTCCTAAGAAGACATATGATCGTGGCCTTACTTGGTACCAAGTGTGGCTGACCGTGAGTAAGACGGTGAATTATCTCCCATTTTTTGTTTGGATTTTCTTGGGTATTATGCATGTATTGATCAGCTCTCTCTCTCTCTCTCTCTCTCTCTCTCTCTCTCTCTCTCTCTCTCTCTCTCTCTCTATCTCTCTCTATCTCTCTCTCTCTCTCTCTCTCTCTCTCTCTCTCTCTCTCTCTCTCTCTCTCTCTGTGTGATGAAGATGTGGTGTCTAATTATTCATCCGGACTATGCCCTAAACCAACTGTAATTCGTGGGGTCAACGTCGGCGTCGATGTTTGAATTGAAACTAGCAATCACATGGCACACAGATGTAGAGATTCTGGCAAAGGAAAGGGCATAGGAGACGGCAAAATCTTGGCCGATGATATCGGTCAAAAACGAACTACAGATATCAAGACGGATTGACGAATCTACAGATATCAAGGCGGCAAAATCTTGGCCGCTTAAAGCTCCGGCTTTCTACAAAATGATGTGGCTCTCCTTGATATACATATGCATGCACCCGTCTGTTTTGGGTCAAGGAAGCCAGTCGGAATCAAGCCAGCCGAAGTGAAGAAAATGTGAAGATGAAGATCATCTAATTCGATGCGTGAAGCATGTGGCTTTATGGTACGTTTGAAAAGGGAAGTAACCCTCGTTTTCTTAGGAAAGAGATTGATTTATAGGTCTAGTAGTCAGCCAGCATTTATTTTTATTTTTCTTTTTATTATTTTATATGATCTCAATTATTGGTACTATTAAAACGAGGTTATAAATCTTCTTTTGTTGAGAAAACTTTCCTCATCCAGTGTTTGTTTTAAATCTATCTTGAAATAATCTAAATTTTCATGTACCTTGTCTGTAAGGGCAACTTTATCACTACCATCTTGTTTTCTTACACATGCATTAAGTTTCCCTCGCTTGTCATTCCTTAATTGAGCAAGTCCATGTACTTCAATTTTAGATTATTTTCTAAGTCTATCCATGTAATTAGGGAAGAACAAGTTGTCCACTCGCTGGTGCTAGTTGACTCGTAGTTGTAACTATCATCATTAACACGCAGCACCTAATCTTAAAACAGTGTCTGAACCTCCTGTTAAACCTCAAAACAAGAGTCCTGCATTCACGAAAAGCTTGCGCTGGCGAAGAGTTCGGACTGGTTTTGCGGACGGATTCATGAATCTTCAGATAATCAACCTCCTACACTCACTCGGACTCCTGATATATAACGGAAAAAATAGAAAGAGAGGAGGGATCATCACGACTTAGGTTTAGTACAGAGAGAAGATGATTAACTGAACGGACAATTTCTATTTGTGACAACAACTTTGTACGTGTCCTCGACTCCTTAACTTCGCCGGTTGACGTCAACTTGGGTTCTGCAGTGAGCCATCTTTCCTCAAAGCCATCTAGGAGGACCACAAGAAGTCAAAGTCAAGCCAGCAGCAACTTGAACTCCATTTACATGGATCTGAAACAGGTGCGCCCCGTTCGAGAAACTGCAACCTCGCCATCAGCTTACAACAGGAGGCCGTCGGTTGACGAAGCGCATCCAGTCAGTAGTCATTACGTATCATCAACGAATTTGGGCGGACTTGTTATCGAATGTGAACTTGAAATAAGAAGATGAGTATTATTAGAGGAAAAAGCATCGCGTACACGGTGAATAATTCAATAAACAATTCACTAAGTGATAGCTACGCCAAAATGTTATTCTACGTAAGTACGTCTTGCATGATGTAACTAAAGCATCATTAAACCATCATTAACATGCTCCGAACGCAGTTGCCCCAAACGACGCAGGTGAACAAGTAGAGTTTGCTGGGGGCGTCCAAGAGAACCATGTCGAAGGAACTCAGCAAAACGACCCTGTAACACTTTGAGAGAAGGGGTGCTCTCCTATCTTTCATTAGGAGAGCGGCATATGCCAATTCTCCAAGGTAGCTGGGTGAATCATGGCTAGTGTATCCCATATGCTAAAAGCCTCGTATGATTATGGGGCCCTAAAGACAAATGTCCTTACAAGAGTGTAAAATTTTTGTAGAACCACTACCACATATCCTAAAAGCATATATGGATTAATATTTAAATACTTTCACACTCCATTTACGCTTAATCTGGTCTTTTTCTGCCTAGCACTAAGCGTGAAAATATTTGGGGAGACAAAATAGGGACTTGGTAAGATTTGAACACATAACATCCTACTCTGATACCATGTGAAGTTTTATAAAACCACTGCTAACTATCCCAAAAGCTTAAACCGTTAGATGAAAGTGTTGATTAATATTTAAGTACTTTCACAGAGAATATATAAGAAAATGAAATTAACCGATATAGTTATTTCTTACACACATTAGCTAATGCTATGTATGTGCTATGGGGCCATCGATATGATCAATTCCCAATTTTATCGTGTGATGTGATTACAATTATTTTGTATATTGTTACACAAGCACAAAAACACAAATTCTACGTTCTTAGGCATGCTCAACCACTACATTTTTAAAAAGGCGCAGAAAAAATAGTGATAAGCAGTTATAAGCTCGCTAAACACACTCGAGCGCAAAAGAACCTAACAAGTGAAAATTTAGAGAAATCCTTGGGCAATGTTATTGAAATAGTGATCAAAGTTATCCGAAACATGAAAAATAGATACTCTAAAACAACTCACATAGCGATTTTAACCCCTCAATTTGGCACGTTCAGTTGGGGTGTTGGGATATTATCTAGTTGAGAAATCTATGTCATTAGTTCGAGTCCCATTAAATGTGCACAAAACGCTCTAGGTAAAAGCCACTTGCACAAGCCAAAAGTCTAGACTTAATATGTACCCAACGCTCCAAAAGCATGTCATGTCCTTGGATTATCATATCATGAAAAAAAAGAAGTTATTGAAAACACTCAACTGAAGGAAAAATAAAAATCCTAAGCAGTAAAATTGCAGAAAAAAAAAACAGACATAATAAAAGGAAAAAGTATCCCTGTTTTGGCCATAGTATAGAGCCCAAACCGCCATTTTCATATGGATAACATGCACCTCGCTACTCTTCTAGAATCAAAAGCTGTGGTCATTCGATCCCTCGGTGGATCTTCCAAGTCGGCCTGTTCGATTCCTGGCCATACAAATGCTCCACAAAGTCAAGGTAACGAGCTCTTTAAGCCGGTGATACAGCCCTCATAACTCTTCTTGGATAAAAGAATTAAAAGGCTGCTTTCGCTTTCAAATTCTCAAGTCCCCTGTCGTTCCCGATAGCTCCTAAAGAAGATACTCTAATTACGTCGTCTTGTGCGGTGCATGGATTCTTCAGGTTCCAGTCCTAACCATCCCCCAAAAAGTCACGGTAGCCTCATTCCTTATCTAATTCATTAAGTCGAATTGAATCTCCCTTTTCAAGCACGGCGTGTGCGCAACATGGTTTCCCATGAACCCCTGAAATGTCTCTCCCCTCTAATCAAATGGATGTTGATCGCCACTGTTTCGCATGACGAACAGAACTCTTCCCGACTCCGGCCATCATTGAAAGGGTCATCAAGAGAATCAGAACGTGACGCGTTCGTAACTTCTCGATGACTCGCGACTTCCCCCTCGGCTACCCATTGCAGACTTTATAGCAACCCCGTTCGTTGCAGGCGAAGTGATTTGAAAACTTGTGTCAAATGATGTCGATTTTCGTAGAAGATGGCCTGCCACGTGGCGCGAGCCGAGTGATTTTCTAGAAATTTTTTTGGAGCCAAGTCTTCGCTTGCTTTCTACTTCAGTCGTGTTTATAGCTTGGTTCAAATTTATCCCTCTTGCCCCGTCTATGATTTCCTATTAAAATGTGTGAAATTTGATTGAGATACATTCTATAAGTACTGGTCAAGATGTCACTGTATTAAATGGAGCCCAGCGATTGAAAAGATGGATCTAAATCTCGAAAATCATAACCATTTGAGAGAGATTCTTCTTCATGACGATTACTTGCAAATCACGATGCAACACAAAAAATGTCAATCGTCTAAAATAATATAGCGGGCAATATTTCCAGTTATTGCTCGTTAAGTTCATGTGATCATGCAAATTAAATTCGACATATGTCCAAAGCAAGGCGTTTTAAGGACGGGATTGTATTTCCTTGAAGACGTTTTACTGGATCACTTGAGTTCATGGGCACTATCCAAAAATCACGTAAGGTTAAAATAAACGCTATTGGGATAAATCATTTCTTTGAAGAATTGACTTCTTTTTGCTAGAAATGACTGAACTCAAATCACTTAGAGAACCACCGTAGGAAGGAACACCAAGGAACGAAAAAAAAAAAAAACCCCCAGTTACCATGCCTGGCTCTCTAGTCTAATATGTACTGCCTGTAACTACCAAGAACGGATCTCTTGTTGTAAGACAGGAGTGTCGTGACCGAGCCACAACCATCCAATCTGAATCGAACGGCTATGACTTAATAAAAAAACAAAAAACAAAATCATCCATATTAAATGGGAGCCATTCAATTCCAAATTGGACAGCTCCCAAGGCCAAATCTCCTACCTTCACGATAGGAAATCCGGATCCGTACGTAGCTACCACCACTAGGAGTTGATTGCCTCAGTTCTTGCTTGGTTTCAAGCTGACCATGAACGAAGAGGAATGGCGTCTTGTATCCTGCCCTTTCCTCCTGATTTTAGAAGCAAACGAGGGTTACTATAGGTGAGCATGTATGGCATATCCATCTTCCTCTCCTTTGCTCATTTGGGCCAAGGAGAATTACCAATATCATTAGAGCGAATGCGAACACAATCCCAAAATGCTCGGGACATGTAAGTTTTCTTGACACAAAAAAATTACATCGACAATATTACAAAGCTTAGCTTGTGAGTTATATAAAACCTCACAAGCTTGCACAGGACTTGCGCGTAAACCTGTAGGCAAAGAGAAATCCGGCTTGCATGCGAGAGGAAGAATTGAAGTTATTAAGTATCATTATCTGGTCGTCGGCTTGACCGGATTCGGTCTGGGATTTCTCCGCCCTTTTTTCCGCCCCCTCACTCCTCTTTTCACAATGAGCTGCAAAACAAGAGCGACGAATTGAAGAAAGCGAAGGAAGTACCTCCCTCACTTGACGCCCTCACCAAGTGATACTGCTCTTCGAGTCGCCTCCATCTTTTCCCCTATTTTTCTCTTCTCGAACTTTCATCATGGAACAAGTCAAATTCGGTTCAAGTGACTTGGCGTCTTCGTTGGGGCAATTGTCCAAAACATCCTAAATCTTTTATAACTTTACCGATTTAGTCCTAAACTTCTTTTTTATTTTTTATTTTTGGTTGATTCGGTCATAAACCCTTTGGAACATTGACATGCCAATCCTTTTAGCAACTTTGTGCCAGAAAATATCTACGTGAATGCCCGGCCACGTCAGTAGGCATTTTCTAGCACAAAAATTTCGAAAATATTAAAATAGCAACGTTTCAAAAAATTTATGACTAAATTGATAAAAAAAAGGTTTATAATTGAATCGATAAAGTTCCAAAAAGTTTAAGGCTTTTTGGACAATTACTCCTATCTTCAGCCAAGGACCATGATGAGGAGGCGGTCTCGCTTTCCGCCCTTGTCAGTGAGAGGGCGGCGAGGATGCAACGAACAACACCATCTTCCTGCATGGGAGATGCAGATAACGGCACCTGAATTTCTGCCAATAATTAAAGCAAGAAAGAAATTATGATGATGATGATCAATAGGAGAATGAAAAGGCCTCAACCCATTGATGTCGATTCAGGCCATTACTATGTTTAAAACTCAATCCATTAGCCCAATCAAAATGAGAACTCATTTAGGCTTGGCCCAGAAACTACATCGGCCCGTTTCCTCAACCAAACGGAGCCCAATTGGATTCATTTGAAATAATGAAGCCCATAACTCGTAAAGGAGAAGGAAGCCCATCCAGAGAGCCCCGCCTGACTGACTTCTTCCGCCTTAGACTCCGGCAGCCTCGGTGGACGACAGGTGAACGCGCGCGCGAAACAGGGGATGGAGGTGACGAACGGAATCCTCCTCATCTCTCTCTCATTTAGCCGACTGGCTTCCCATGCGAGAAACGGATTCACGCGCGGACTCCGGCATCGCTTTCTGACATCCTGCCGCCGCCGGTCAACACCCGCTCCTCATCTTGCTCTATTGGGCCCTGTATATCGGCCGAGAAGCTCGAGGCAATTGATTCTTTACCATCTCCGTCTGGCCGGGAAATTCTTTCTCTGTTGTCGAACTTCATCATCCATCTTTCCCGGACTTCTTCTTACTAGTTTAACAATCGATCAAGATCTGGACTCTTCCTTGCCAAGGTAGACCGCACATACTCCGTCTCTGCCTCTTACGAACGAAACAGATTCCCCTCTGTTTTTCCCTGTTTTAAAACCGAGATCCATGAATAGGATTATGAGATTTAACAGACCCACGAAATATATTTCAAGGGGGAGAAAGAACAGTTTATCTTGTTGTTGACGTCTTTGGCGTCAAATTGTCATTATTCATTTGGATGTTCATGAATCGCCGGAAACAAGACTCAAGAAGTTTCTGAGCAAGTTAATGGCAGAGAAGCCCTCAAGAGGAGTAAAACTTGGCGAGGTGAGGTCCTTTACGTTTTTCTTTATCCTCATCATCTTTTCTCCCTGATTTCTGCCGTTTTCTATTTTTTTTTTTTCTCGGAGGAAGGTTTTCTTAGGGTCTCTTACAATGTTGCAAAGCCTAGTTTTACTGTGGATGATATTGAAGACGTCGGGATGGAAGATGTTGAAGATGGGACCGCCGGGGAGGACGATTGTTTTTATTCCATTTGCAAGCTGCGTGATAACAATGGGAACCTTGTATGATACATGTTTTTACTTTTAAATTAGACTTTGACCGAAGGATGAGAGGCCACGAGCCAACTTGGTAATCGGCAAAAGACAAGTGTTACCGGCAAGTGGCGAAAGGAAATTCACGGTAGCGTCAAGCGAAGAGCTTGATTCGCGGGGGAAGTTTGGCAATGGCAGACGCTTCCCGGGGTGCAGAAGCTTCGTCAGCCCAGAGGGCTGCTACGGTCGTGGAGCGAGCTCGACTGGAGCGGCTGGTCTCACCAGGGCTGCCGTGGCGTGACGGAGGCTGGCGGAGGAAACATGGAGGGAAGAAACAGACGCAGCAACGAGGGCTCCGTCGACGTTATCGCTGCAGATTCACCCATGGCTCGTGGCGGGGTACAGGGGACGACGGTGGCTGTCGTAACTTGCTGGAAACCACCGGAAAAGCTAGCCGGCTGCGGCCGACGAAGGAAACTTTAATGCGACGGAAATCTCTTCTCTATCATGGAAAGCAATAACCATCCTCCTTAGTAATCTGATCGTGAATCTTCTGTTGCTTTTTACCTTCCAAATCTCCAGTTTGACTCAAATTTTCTCCAACTCCACGACCTCTTTCCTTCCGCATCTTCTTTTCTCCGCCGAACACGGCGAACAGGCTCCCTAAGTCACGACCAGATTGCTTTCCTCCGTAAATTGACCGAAGCTTCTTCTCTTCTTAGTTTTCTTTCACTAGTTTCTCACAGCTATCTATTTGTTTCGATATTAAAAGCTCAATTTCCACTTTCTCCACCACACTAGCTTACCCTTTAACTTTTTCTTTCTTTTCAAACTTTTACCTTATTAACCCCACCGACCAGGTTCCTTATTCCTTCATTTTTTTCTCCTTTTTTTTAATCTCTCTATCTCCCATCAGCGTAATGTCCAAATTAATCCTTGAATCCAAAGTTGAACCAATCTTGAGTCTGAATTTAAATCTCCAATGGAAGACTAATCAAGATAGCACCATCACAGATTATGTGCCAATTTGGTCAAACTGAGCACCAATATTGGATACATTTTCGTCTTTGCCCCTCGTGACATGCGCCATGCAGACAAATTAGTCTAAATGCAATGTGATATAATGTGTTGTGGCTTTAATAGCTTTAATATGCTTTTGATTACTCGCGGTGATTGATCCCTAACTTTTCCATGTAGAGAATGCTTGATGGGCCGTCAAAATTCAGGTGTCGGTCCATTTTAATAATAGATATATAAATGCACTGGAAACAAAATAATATATATGTATATATAAGAAACCATGCAAAATGGGATCCATGCTCGTGCCCTTAATTTATAAAAAGAAAAATTATGCAAATCTAATGTATAAAGATATATATATTATGGAGGGACCAAGTGAAAATTTTATTTTTGAGTGACATAAAAATATCACATTGGCAAAAACAAAATAAAAAGACTCCAATAGAAAATACTGAAAAAGTGTTGAGAGTAAAATGGGAGTATCTATGTATGAGCTCCAAAAGATTTTAAGATCTTATGAGTGAGAAGTGAGGTGCGGAAGACCTCTGGCAAGTACTTGGCCTTGCGGCTGTTTATGAACTTCTCGGGGCAACCGCTCCTCGCTGCACCGACGAAATTCAGGAAATGGATCATCTGCCTGGGGTGTTCCCCAGAGCAGATCTGATCTGCCCCTTGCGGCCGTCCGATCAAGACGGCTGCAAGCTTGCAGGTGGTGGGGTGGGTCCCACCTTTTTTGTTTTATTAGGCTCACTTTTTGCTTTATTTAAATAAAAAAAACACAGCCGTCCGATCGTGATTGGACGGCCGTAAGCTGCAGATCAGATCTGCCCTGAGCCATACCCCAAGGTAGACTATCCAGATCCCGAAATCGAGGGACTCGCCAAAGATGGGCCATCCCTTTTTGCCCAGCGGCAGGTTAGGAACGGGGGATTTCTTCCGGAAGACGAGGAAGAGAAGGTAAAGAGAGATGTAAAGGATGGAGAGGTAAAGAAACAGCTGGGAATAGAAATCCATCTTCCTCTTCTTCTTCTTCTTCTCAGAATGCAAACACTACTACTGAGAAGAGAAACGACGGCTAAGGTATGGGATGGAGAAGCACCCCCCGAGATTGGGGTCATATGTATAGGAGAGGATGGGACTGAGGTCGCAACAAATGTTTAGACATTTGTTATCAACAACAAAAGTATTCTTGTTGACTAATAGTTTTTAGAGATCCAAGCAAACATTATTTTTCAAAATCATTTATTTTTCACAAGATAAACGCACCCTCAGGTGCAATACTCGAATTTCATGTGAGATTAAAATAAAATTATCTTGAATAATTGTTTCATTTATGAATTATTATTATTATTATTATTATTATTATGTTGCAAGAAAGAATTAAACTGAGAGAATCACTGCACAAAGGAACACCAAGGAACAACAGAACCAATTACCAGGCATGGCTCTCTTACTTACAAAGTCAAAGTTGACGAGCATAAATTATTTCATAAGATATGAAGTCATGTTCAACTTTATCGTCAAGGACAAAAATGCCATTTCATATTATACAACTCACGCCCTTCAACGTGGAACACCTGAAGAAGTGACGACGTTATTTGACAAAATATGGGCAGAGCGGGACTGGAATAGAAGTGATAATATATGTAGAGTTAGAAGAATTCAGGGCGGACAGTGATGACCGAAGTGATTCTAGATACGTAGGCCCGGTCTTCATTCGATCGACTTCAATCTTTTTCTATCCCTTATCAATTAATATTAAAGAGACTAAGTTCGTACCAAATGGATTAAAAATGTTCCACTCCCGACTACATTACGCACGAAGGTCGCTTCCTTTGAATTGGCCCCATTACGGCTATTAGCTCTTAATCGATAAATCATTAGCAAGCAAAATATGATTTGATCTTCTTATGAGGACGTACTAGATTGGATTAGATTAGGAAAAAGGGGTTTTACATACTATTATTTGCAAGCACATAGATTAAATTATCCTTAAGCATTGTAGCTGTTTGAAAACCCTCCAAACCTTGTTCTTATTATATCTCATCCTGGAGCAAGATCTCCATCGGGGTCCGATGTCACGGTCTCGAGAGGGTGACCTAATTTGATTTACTCCCCATAAATTAAGGAAGTACTCCACATTCTATTGGAGCTCTCTTCATGGTAAGAACTCGTTTCTAACTCTCTCTCTTCTCAACGAGAAGAACGTCAGTTCGGATTTAGAGCTACCCATTTCTAAGTCGTGAAGGACTTCGTCACCGAAGTCCCGCGCGCAACCTTGAAAATCCAACGCTATTCTCGACCTGCTCCGGAGGATGACCAAGAAGCGTAGTTTTTGTTTACCAAGAAGATTCGTTCTCTTTTTTGACTTTTATCTTTTTGGGTTAACATCACATATGAGGTGAAAAAAAGTTGAAAGTGTTGAGGTTGATGTCTTGTATTCTATTATAAGAAAAAGTTTCCTATTTCTATTATGATGAAGTTATAGGATGAAATTTCCTATAGAATATGTGGGCAATTTTGTAATTTGTACCATTTAGTGTTCCACTATAAATATGTGTTTAGAGCGAAACAAATCTCGGGTTTTAGGGTTAGGCAGAGAGGATAAGGAGTATTGGTTGTACACTTTTCTTCATAATTAGTAAAACTAATCTTATCCCCCGGGAACGTAGGTATGCGAAAAACTCCCCCACCGAACCATGTAAATTCTTGCGTTGTGCGATTTTCATTACTTTCTTACATAGTTAATATGATCGAATGTAGATATCCGACAAAGAGCCAGGTTTCAACAAGCTGTCAAGATTGCAATTAAAACTGCATGGGAGTCCCTTTCCAAGTTGGGGTCGGCCCCTGGCGTCCTTGCTTTCGGGGAGGAAGATGCGCATGCATATATTGACATTGGAACGTCAGCTTGACAAGTGGTCTTTAAGCACCGTCCTTCTTAGAGAAAGCCTTGGGTGCTCAATTTGTGATTAGTTCGTTCGTGGAAAGTACATGAAGTGTTCAAGCGTCGACGAAGGCAATCAAATCTGGCTTAAGATTGATTTTATTCTCTCGTAAGATTAAGAGACTATTCCGTGAAATATTATGAGGGTTAAACACTTGTAGCTTATTTGATGCAATTGGGGCCTAGAAAACGTTAAAAGTGTTTGACTAACTCGAGTGTGGTTGCAAACTCATTTATATCACTTGATTTTGTTATTACTATTCCCGTGAATGTAAGTCACTACGGTTAAACCTAAATCCGATGTCCTAATTATTTTCTTATTCTATATGCTTTATTACTTGATCGCTTGGCTTCCGCAACAGAATTCCTTAGCACTTACGATTCTACTCGATTTCGATTTCGAATCAAATCAATCATTAACCCTCCAGTGTTAGCGTAATCGGTTGGACATTGGAGGGTTTCCAATTTAAGAACCAAGAGTTACTTGTTCAAATCTCATCATCCACATGATGTCCGAGTGGTGCTATTTTGTACCGGGCTAGCAAAGGGTCTTATAAACCTCTAGATAATCTGAACTCCATCGCAATGGAGTTGAAACATGTGTACCATGTTCGAGAAGCTGCAACGTTTGTCATCGGCTGACGACGATAGGAGGGGACCCGCGCTCTGGAGCGGACTTAATGTGGCAAAAAACAAGAATATGAAGCATTAAATAGTAATGCATTAGTAAATCAATGATCAATCAATTGACTATAGCCACGTGACGTGAAAATAGAGAATGTTTATACAGCTATTTGTTACGCAAATTAGCCATTAATTGTTGCGTGATTGTCGAGCTGATCGTCCCATATTTTGGTCGTATCATATGACTAGAATTTACTTGTACATCGTGAATTTACGGTAACCCGAAAGTACACAAATTTATATATTTCGGCAAGCTCAGCTATTGCCCGGCGGAGTTGGTGATAAATAGGATGAAACTCACAAAACAGGCACTCGGATGCAAAACACTGTTCTCGGGGGCGAAAATTTAAGAAAACCTCTTTTATATTATTGAAATATTGACGAAAAATTACCTGAAATGACGAAAACCTGAAAATAACCTTAACCAGGACAAAAGGGATTGGGAATGAGAACCTTGTGAAACATTCTAAGACCCTCAGAGCATTGAAGATGTCATGAACTGAGCATTTCTCTAGAAGTCTTGTAGCCAAGTCTTCTCATGCACACGCACTCAGGCACTAAACAATCGGCCACGATTGACGGTTCATAGAAGTCTCTTTGATTGAACGGGTCAATCCGAAAGACACGGGAGAGGTGAGATGACATGGTCACCGAAGTTTTTTTTTTTTTGTTGTTTTAGCTCTTTTTCTCTTTCACACAAACTCGCAGTTTTCTTCTAGAAATCTTGAAGATGGTATGAACAGAGTACTTCTCTAGAAATCTTGTAGCCAAGTCTTCTCATGCACACGGACTCAAAGACTAAACAGTCGCCCACTGTTGACCGTTCATAGAAGTCTCTTTTCTGGATCATTGAAATAGCGGTCGAAGTCGTCTGAAACAACGTTGGAACAGGATAGATATCTACTTTGCAAACTTCTCACAAATAGGAACTAGAGATCACCCTCGGATGTTGTAGCTTTAATATGCTTTTGTTTACTGGTCGTGATTGATCCCTAATTTTTCATGTAGTGAATGCTCGATAGGCCATCAAAATTCAGAAGTCAATCGATATTAATAATAACAATATAAACGCAATGGAAACAAAATAATATATATAAAGGAAACCGTGCAAAATGGGATCTATGCTCGTGCCCTTAATTTGTAAGAAGAAAAATTATGCAAATATAATGAATGAAGATATAGATATTATTGAGGAACAAAGCGAAAGTTTTATTTATTAGTGACATAACATTATTACACTGGCAAAGACAAAATAAAAAGACTCCGATAGAAAATACAGAAAAAGCGTTAAGTGTACAACGGGAGTATCCATATATGAGCTCTAAAAGATTTTAAGATCTTATGGGTAAGCTAGGCTCTTAGTTAAGGGGCTGGAGGCGAATATGCAGACCATTAGCAGGGACAGGTGATGGATTGTAGATGATCTTTTCATTCGGACAGACTTTCTCAAGTTTGAATTTGGTCACAAGATTGTGGATAAAAACTAGTATCTCGAGCCGAGCATACTCTTTTCCGGGGCACATACGAGGTCCGCCTCCGAAGGGAACATAAGTGAAAGGTGCAGGTCCATTTCCTTCGAATCTCGAGGGATCAAATTTCTCAGGATCAGGGAAATACTTGGGGTTCTTGTGAGTTGTATACACAGTCCAAAATGTCTGCAAGAAACATGCATATCAACATTGCTTTAGGATTCTATCAATTGACTCGTTAAAAAACTATGTCAAGAAAGGGCTATAAGTAAACAGTTACCTTCCATCCCTTTGGAATTGTGTAACCAGCAAAAGTAAAGTCAGTAATTGCCTCCCTGAACGCCCCTTGTGCCGGTGGAGTTAGCCTCATTGATTCACAAGCCACGTTCCAAGAATACTTCATCTTTTGAATATCATCCCAATTCAGTAATTCACCTGGGGCTTTAGACTTTGCAATCTCCATTTGCTCTGTTAACGTGAAGTGAGTTAGATATATGCAACTACATTCAAAAAGGCATATTGATGTAATATCAGCAACGAATGTTACCTTTGTAAACTTTCTCATAGATGTGGGGCAATGAAGCTAGATAGTTCACTATGACGGTGATAGATGTACTAGTGGTGTCATGACTTGCAATAAGCAATCCAATGATCTTGTTAGACACGTCCATTTCGTAATAAACGCTACCGTCGTCATCTGCTTCGGTTAGCAATCGAGACAATAAGTCCCTCGCGTTTGCTTCTTTTCCTTCTGAAATCTCCTGCTTCCTTTGTCTGATAATGTTGAGGAGCTCTTGCCTTATGACTTTACCTCCTTCAACTGCTTTGTTGAATGGCGTGCCAGGAATATTGATCGGCACCGAAGTGAACCCCGGAGCAATTTGAGCAAATGGGTCAGCGAATTTTGACACGACCTTAGGGTCCTTAATGTTCATGAACAAGCGACACGCCAAAGCAAAGGTGTAGTTCTTTGTCAAAGGGAACACCTTCACTTCCTTATAAGGAGACCAGTCACTCTCCAAGTGTTCCCTAGTCATGGAGTCCATGATAGGTATGTAACATTGGAGAGCCTCGGGTTTCAAAAACTCCGGCAAGAAGCTGCGCATTTTCTTGGGGTCATCCTTGTTGAACTTCTCCATGGTTTCAGGGAAGATGGTAACCTTCTTCATGGAGGTGGGCCACCAGGTGGTGATGTACTTGTTCTGGCTAGAGAACAAGAACTTGTTGCCAGAGGCGCCACAGAAAACGGCCATGTCTTCCCCGAGAAGGGAGGTGCGGAAGACCTCCGGGGAGTACTTGGCCGTGCGGTCGTTTATGAACTTCTCGGGGCAGCCACTCTTCGCTGCACCGACGAAATCCAGGGACTCGCCAATGATGGGCCATCCCTTTTTGCCCGGCGGCAAGTTAGGAACGGAGGATTTCTTCCGGAAGACGAGGAAGAGAAGGTAAAGAGAGATGTAGAGGATGGAGAGGTAAAGAAACAGCTGGGAATAGAAATCCATCTTCTTCTTCTCCTCAGAATGCAAACACTACTACTGAGAAGAGGAAAGATGGCTAAGGTATGGGATGGAGAAGAACCCCCGGGATTGGGGTCATATATATAGGAGAGGATGGGATTGAGGTCACCACGCATTTGGTCCAGTCTGACGATCCAGTCTGACGAATTCTGCCAAATACTAAATAAATTTCTAGAGGACAAGTTTGCGTGCTTTGACCACTTGTGCATAACTATTTCGGATATTGTGGATTAGAAATTATATTAATTTCGGAGAAAATTAATATTTACTATTTAGTACTACATTTATTACGCATTTGTGTATATTAGATTAGTACTTTATGTATACTACCGTAGTTTATTATTTAATATATGCCAAATTGGCTAGAGAGATGGATCATAATCATAAAAGCAGGTCAAAAGAAAATATCGTTTTGGAGTTTTGTTGAAAATTTGCTCATGACCTGTTTCCATACACTTTACATTCACTTGAGCATAGGCTCGGGAATTTATCACCAAAAAAAAAAACCCTTGAAGTTGGCAATTTCGTCTCAATCAACATCTTATTTTACCGGGTTATGACCATTCGTGCCATAAAATCAACAATTTTTATAATTAATTAAATCCAATCACCAAATCATTCGCTCGAAAGAGAGAAGATGAAATTATAACTTGTTGAAGTAACAAGGATAGTGGGATTGTTATGGGATCGACAAGGCGACTACTGTCATCAAATGTGTGACACCAATCAAATGATGATGCATGAAATAAAATTTTATCATTGCTTTTACTTGTTTGAGAGGATTTGCCTCTGCATATGTCTCCTTTGGGCGAATCAATGCATCTGAGTCACATTTTGGCTATTTTATTTTCTGTGAAACGAACGTTGAAAAATTCGGAAAATATTTTTCCATAAATTATTTTATGTAAAACGAACGAAGTTTAAATGTATAGAATGAAAAAAGAATATGATGAAAAATCTATGTTCGGGCGATACAATGGTTTCAATCTATATGCGAACCTTCTCATTTTTAATTACATTTAAAACCGAATAATATTTTGTATGCAATAGAATAGAAACTCAAAGTAAAGATTAGTGTGTCGTTCATACCAATTACAAAGATTTAAGAGGTGTATCTATTTTATTAAAGAAAACTAATACAAGAAAAAGTACTTTAAAATATTTAGTTTCATCAATCACTATAGTGTTTCCATTGCATTGTCGAATATCTCAATGTCAAGATTATGATGATCATAAATTATTATTTTAATTGAAATGATAAACATTATCGACCACGCATTGACCCTTTTCATGGAGTTAAGCGGGTAGCTCTCTCTTCAATCTTCAAAATAGGGTAGCTCTCCCTTCAATCTTCAAAATAGGGTAGCTCTCCCTTCAATCTTCAAAGTAGGGTAGCTCATCCGTATTCGATAATTATATTCAAAAATACTTTATTAAAAGTAACGTTATCAAAAAATTATTTTAAAGTATTCTCGACATTTAATCCAATAAGTATAAATACTAATGACTACTATTACGGCTGCTCAAGCGTCGAATCAACTCCAATCTGACAAAAAGCATTAGGAAAAATTTTGACATATTTCATCGATGGACTAAGAATAAATGAGGAACAAGAAAAAAGTGAGGCATTTCTTTCGAAAGTTCCTTCGTTCCATGGTTTTGGCTAAAACTGTGGATCCAATCAATCGACCAGTCCTGAATGCCTTGCTCGAGTCATCCTACTTCGGGGTCCACGTCTATCTAATACTGTCTTTTTTGTCCTATTTGATTATGTAATGTGAAATTCATGATCAAAATCAGGTTCCAAATCTATATAATACTTACTTTTTTGTTTTATATGATTATGTCATGTGAAATTCAAAATCAAAATATATCTATATGTCATGATTAAATAATGTGAAATTGGAAATCCCTACTATCGGAACGATCTCAAATAATAATTAATACGCAGCACCATGCTATTGGAACGTCAGCTTGACAAGTGCTCCGCAAGGTTTTTCTCCATGAGTTCATTCGCGGAAGCACATCAAGTATCCAAGCGTCGATAAAGCCAATCAAATCTGGCTTAAGATTTATGTAATTCTTTCGTGCGATTAAGAGATTATTTCGTTATATCACTTGATTTATAGTGGAATTCGTTATTGTTATTCCCATGGACATAAGTCATTATGACCACTACGGTCGAATCACGTAAAATCCAATGTCCTGTACACTTTCTTATTCTGTCTGCTTTATTACTTAACCAACAACATCTTCACCAGTGGATGGAAATCAACATCGTTTCGCATCAAGAATGAATGAGTCCTCTCGATTCCGACCTTTGATTGAACGGGTCAATCGGAAAGGACACGGCAGAGGTGAGATGACACGGTCATTGAACTTTCTTCCGTTTCCCTTTCACGCCGACTCGCACTTTTCTTCTTCGTCCGGGATGCACGCTGCCTCGAAGTAGAATTTCACCTGAAACATGAATGCTCGAAGTAAAAGGGATTGGAAATGAGGATCTCGTGAAACATTCTGAGACCCTCAGAGCATTGAAGATGGCATGAACTGAGTATTTCTCTAGAAATCTTGGAGCCAAGTCTTCTCATGCACACCCACTAAGGCACCCTAAACAATCGTCCGCGATTGACGGTTCGTAGAAGTCTCTTTTTTGGATCATTGAAATAGCGGTCGAAATTGTATGAAATGTCGAAAAGGATAGCTATCTACTTTGCAAACTTCTCGCCAACGATTTTAACCCTCGAATGGGTAATTTCAGTTTAGGAACTAGATATCGCCCGTTCGAATCCCACATAATACGTATAAACTGCTCTGGACAACCGGCTCTGCTCAGACCTAATATCTGGACTTAACTTATTTGTGGGGCTCGGAAGATATACTTGTGCCCCTAGATTATCTGAAAAAGGTACTCTCCAAACCTTGGATGACATGGAAAAAAAATCCAAAAATAAAAGTCAGTAGTTAAAACGTTTGAAAAAAATAAACAAAAGGTCAAGATTGAGACACAGAAATAGAATTAGAGCTCTAAACAACGTTTCATATTAATGTTACAGTTGCTACAGTTGCTATAACTCCTCTTATATCAAAAGTTCTGGTTGTTTTGTCGAGCGTTGTACGAACTTTTAAAGTTCATCTGTTGAATTTCTACCCTATTGAATGCTTCAAAAAGTCACGGCAATGCCATGAACTATGAAGATTTCTCCCATCTAATCAAATGGATGTTCATTACTACTATCCCACAATGAAGAATGTAATTCTCTTCATTCCAACCATAATCGATGGGGTCATTGACAGATAACTCTTCACGCTGACTCGCATTTTTCTCCTTTCCACAAGATGCATTTTTCCTCAAAGTAGAATTCCACACGATAGTGATATTCAAAGAGAAAGAAATGACAATTGAGGACCCCGTAAAACATTCTAGACCCCCCGAGCATAGAAGATGGCCTGCTATGTGGCAAGAGCTGAGCATTTCTCTAGAAGTTCACCGAGCAAAGTCTTCTCTCACTCCTAACTCCAGTCATCTTTGGATTCTTTTGATTATCATTGGTCGGCTTGAATCAACGCAAGGTAACCTAAATCAACCGGAATTCGACACTAGAAAGCACGAACCCCAACTTGGGACAACTAACTCGAGAAGAGAGACGAATTCAGCAGCCGCGATGGGTCAACTCAAGGGGGGTAGTGGCCCTAGCTGTTAGAAGTAGTTGGGAAGATGAGATCAATTCCTGGAGGAGTCCTGAGCGCAAGCTGCCATAGAGTCAAGGTAGGAACATGCCAAGAAGCAATGGCCGTGCCAAGACGCTAATGCTGCGTCAACAAGACTGTTCGCAGACCCGATCTCGGAGCCGCCGTACTGGGGCCGGCCATCAGTTGTGCAGCTTCTCGGTCGAGCGACTTACTCGATTGAAAAACCTACTCTCATAGAAAACATTTAGGATCATCAAAATGTACGCATGTTGAAAAGTCCTGGGTGCATTACATGGGGACAAAACATGAGGAATGAACCTTTGCTGGTACTTTTTCCCAGTGAAGATCAATTAGGAGTTATTGCATGCGACGCCTATCGAGGGCGAAACTCATTGTTTTCCGCTGATTAATGACGAGATGAAGCTCAAGTTATTTACACCGGAATCTAACAACCAATTTAATATTTTTGACTGATTAGTGATATGGTCTTAAATGCAAATGCTGTGCATAACTATTCGACCTTTGAGTTTCCCGGTGTTTGGTCAAATTACAACGAGGAATGGCGGTGGGGCCAGGGTCTGGTAGACAGCTCTCGCAAACCCTAATAAGGCCAAAATAGGTTTCTAGTCAGGATTGCGAAACGGGTTTGGTAAGTCCAATTACGAAATCCTGTAGAGTTGGGACGGATTGGAGATTAATTTGTCTTCTAGGTATAACTTGAGATCCAAATCCGAAATTGGACCATTTTTATGACGCTTTTACCCTTTGTCAAGAATATAAAGTCGCTAATGCGAAGTCGCTATTGTGATATTGTATTAATTCGAAAGTAGGCGTGGTACGGTTGGTCATTATTACGGTTGTGACTTTGGGACGGATGATAAATGCTTATTATTACGTTCGGTCAACTACGATTAGATCAGCCACCTCAATCTCTAACGCTACCATCTCCGTATTATTATTACACTTGAGCGACTTAGCGATCAAGTGGGTGGTTTAGAATGCCGGATTTCATTTTGAGATCACGATATTTCCGAGTCAATACGTCTCTTGAAGACAATGGGCACAACCTTGTCGGTGGTGGACTAGGTGATGCAACTTTTAAGGCAGTCGTGCGTATGGGAAAAAGTCGAGCCGAACGATTTTGTACGTATCAGGCTACGAAATGACCGCCCGAAAAAATCTGATTTGGCCGAGAGACATTCTGAAAATTCATCTTCTTTAGGGCAAGGACGCAATATACGCATGCCCTAATTATAGAGAATATATATATTTGATTCTTCATATCTTAAAAAGTCCGGCATCTCCTATGACTAGAAGTAAAGAAGTGTCTAAACCTTCCTTAGTAAGGGGTTTAGCACCAACCTGGACAAGATCAATGTGAAGATATCGCCACTTCTGAGCATGCTTTCTCAATGATTCTTTATTGAATAATTGAATCAAAGAGATTGATTCCGAAAGTGGAATATTTCTTTCCTCAGTTAAAATACAATAATCGTTTTTCTCAAAAATTTTCAAATTAGAAATTTCATAAATCTCATCATATTTCACCTTAGGAATTCTTCAGTTTTCAATTGATTTATTAAAATTTTCAATGTTGATTTCTTCTCTATTAACATGATCAATATCTTCTGTTAATATAGATGTAGTTCTCCAATATAAATATATCTGTATATATATACATTGGAGGGCAAAAGTGGAAAATGGGTAGAAAAAACAAAACCGTCCTGTAGCTGCGGCGTTGACTTGGATTGAGATCGTGGAAACAAGATAGTCAAAACCTCCCTTCAAGGGCGAACCCCAAAGTCCGACCTTGATTGATGTCCCGGGCAAGTTGTCGGTGAACGTCTTCAAACTTAAGCAATGGGCAAGATGTGATGTTTATCTACGCATAGAAAAATCCCTCGGAAAATAATTTACAAAATCCTCAATAATGATTTCCTTAATTCTTATACATTATGATTAGCCACTATGAAACAAAATGATAAACGTAAGCAAAATTTGTCATAGAAAAACTCGTTTTATATGATTCGATTATACACAATGAGGAATGCGAAAAGGGATAGTTCATGCACCGACATGCTACATGATTTTTTAGCTGTTCACTTAGTAATTTTAGTATTGCGAAATTAAATGTACCTTTTAATTTTCATGGTAGGAGCAACGGTTAGATATACGTCCATGGCGCATATGGAAAGTTGAACAATGTTGTTTTTCAATGACTCAATAGAATGATTAACGCAACACGACATCCTTCAATTGAGCTATTCGAGGTATTGTCCACTTTGTCTCCCAATTTTGCTATTTAATGTACAAGTAGGTGCACTTTCAGGATGTTATCCAACCCGGTACATTGCTATTTAAGTTGAAAAGCGCCTCCCTCCCTACGAAGTGTGCAATTTGGATTATTCCTACTTTATTAGCCATCTTAAAAGCCTGCCAAGAGCCGTTCTTTATCCAAACCCTATCCTCCCGATGATCATTCTCTATCCTCATCCAACCGGCTCATTACATGGAAAGAGAGTATTCCACTATATCGATCTTTTAACATTTTCGGTGTACTCGTATTTAGAATTTGCAATTACGAAGATTACACGTAGTCCTTCAAATGTTTTGAACACGCAAGGTCGTTCGAACAATAGTTGAATTTTTGTGACGAAGACATTCAGCAGTCCTTAAAAATTGACGTCTATCTTTTGAAATTTTTGTGACGAAGACATTCAGCAGTCCTTAAAAATTGACGTCTATCTTTTGAATTTTTCTGAAGAGTCGCATAGCTCGTCCCCACAGCCATTAAATATTTGTCTCGAAGACCAAGACATTTCGAAGTCTATACCTAACAAAACAACCATCAACGATATAATAATATCGACAATAGTCATTATTCTTCGTAAACTGATAATAAGTAACAGCATGATTTCAACGTGAATGACGCAACTTTGATTGGATTTTACCACGAGGATGTGCCTCTTTTCAGGAATTTCGAGAACTTCTCCTTATTTAGTGCTTTGTAAAATCATTTTCTGATGCTCTTTTTCTTCAGAAGCGCACGTTTAGCACACGATCATGGACTAAACTGCATAATCGAGGGGGAATTCGAGGGGGAATTGTGAAATAAGCAGAAGCTTCCCCCGTCACAAACGTCGATCGAAATGAGAGAAACACGCGTCCCGTAATGTAGAATGACTTTAAGAAATTAGTCGTGCGTAGATTTAGGGAAGATTCTATGAATGATGACTTATTAATATTCAGCTATAGTTGTTGTCAATAGGAGAGGTTGAACAGTCTTGTTAGCTTGACTACCTTGCGGGAACGTTATCAACCAGCGAAGATATATTATTAAGGTTTGAAGTTTCGATCTCGCGGTTGAGATCACGTTCCGATCCGAATCAATCAATTCAAGCTTGAGTTTTAAAATATTTACTCATTGATAATTGATTCTAGTCGGACTGAAATTTACCGATAACATTGAGCAAGTTCTAGGTTAGAGAAAAAAAAAATATCATGGGGATCAACCTCGAGTCGAATATTTGCCCTTGCACAATTGATCGGGCTTACGCCCAGATAGGAAATTAGAGGTTATGGCACTTTGGCATGACCATATCATGATGTTAGATTCTTAAGAATGGTCGTCTTTATAGGAATAATTCATTATGGAGAAAGGTCCGAGTGTTCCATAATAACAATACTGATAGTATCGTTATCTTCTTTTCATAAACTGAAAATAATTAGACATGAATGACGTGAATGATTGGATCGGGAGGTCTATCTCTTTAGCTATGAAACATGATCCTAATTACCGTATAAAATTAGTCACTGGAATTCTCCTCCGATAAGCGGTTGCAAGAGCGCAAAGTCTAAGAAATTTCGAGGATTTTTCCTTTTTAATGCATTTTTAAAGTCGTTGTATGATCCTCTTTTTCTTCATAGGCCCACGCTTAGCACATCTACAATGACTTTACAGAATTAGTTGTCCGCAGATCTGTAGAAGATCTAATATTACGATATAAAATATAGATTTCCAGCCGTAGCTGGTGCTTGGCTAGTATTAACAGAGGAAAAAGAAATCAAATTGAAATATTGGGAAGAAAACGACTTTTCCCATTGAGAATTGTTAGCTTGAATACCTTGCGAGAATGTCATCAATTAAATCGAGGCCGGGCTCCAATGAATTTACTCATTGATGATCGATTCCAGTCGAGCTAAGAATTGATCGATGGTATCGATGGGGAAAAGAAAAAAAAAATCAAGTGGGTTTAACCTTGAGTCGAGTATGGGCCCTTGCATGATGGGCCCAAGTTAGGCCCGAGTAGTAAAGTGGAGGGTAGGGCCCTTTGGGCCAAGCTCAACCAAGACATTGGACTCTTGACAGTAGAATTTGGAGATTTCGGCATATGGGCTCTCTTGAGAGTTTGCCGCAGTCTTTTCTATGGACAGAGCCTTTTGAGGGTCATGATGGGCCTAGTTCATGCATCTTCTTTATCTTGCCCTCTTCTCTAGGGAAAAACACGGCGATGTCATTTGAAAGTTACAGTCTTAGACACGGCGATGTCATTTGAAAGTTACAGTCTTAGTTTTCTTTTAGTCGTTAATTGAAGCTAAATGATGCCATTTTGTTTTGTGGCATATACGTTAGCGCTTGGTCTGGTTGCGTCGAATGACCGGCGCTGACTAGGTATCCACATAGATATTTTTCGAGCTAAATTATTTTAAAGGATTAAAGTGGCTCTAAATTAAGATCTAAATCAGCTAACGTGGAATACTCCACATTAGACGATCCTCACACTCTAAATTAAAGGTTTGTTGTTAAATTGACGTATTTAAAAGGTTTATAATTGAATGGGTATTAAAGTAATAAGTTTAAGAGCTTTCTGACATTTTTTCCTCAATTAGTGACTATATTACATGAATAATATCCATTGTGTGTGTATCTATACAAAATGCGTATTTTATGTTCTTCAATTTTACTTTATATAAGATGGATACGTGTAAATTTCTGTCGAGGCCCGGTAATTGTGAAATTAGGTTCATTTCAACCCAAGTAGTAAACAACAAATTGATGTTCGTGCTGGTCAATATGACCTTCAATTGATTAGCGTATAATCTCAAATGACTGCTATTAGGGATGAGCATGGTTTCAAAATAGAATCAAGAATCTGATAATCGAATCGGTAAATTGAATCTGGTTTCAAAATTTAGAATATGCAAGGTAGATTTCATATTTCAAAAATTACAAAATATGTTCCGATGAATAAGTTTTGAGTTTTAAGAAACCCTTTTTGTGTTTTTCTTCTTCTAAATCTTGATCTTATGTCCAATGATGAGTGGTTGATGTGAAACAACTAGTACCAACTTCCATTTTCGATGATATATAATGTAAAAAAATTATAAAAAATAAAATTGGTCCGGTCCGATCTGACTCTTTTAGTAATTGGATCGGGTCGCTCAAATACAGGTTTCACTTTTTGGAACTAGAGATCATATTGACACATCCGATAACATATTATCAATTCGATCAATCTAATTTGCTCATCCCTAACCATGTCGACACTCCGATTATGAAATGGTATCAGGATGGACTAATTGAAAGAGTCTTTTAGGGAAAAATGATAATTTTGAATAAAGGAAAAGAAAAATAGACGAAATGATTTTGAATTTCGATGAAAATCATAGAGCAAGGGCGAAGATCATTTCGCCAATAGTATATAAAGCAGAGCTCTCCAGAAGAATCCCGTCCAAAAAAAAAAAAAGTACAGAAGAATCCCGTCCGGTGGAAACCAAACGCCGTTCATTTGCTCTCGACAACCCACCGGTGAAGCTCAGCTCGTCGAAACAAGCAAACTATCTCCTCCTCCTCCTCCTCCTCCTCCACCTAAGCGGCCGCCGCCGCAGTCGAGATGGTGAGTTTTTCTCAGGATAATTTCATCGAACACTTGCCTTGCCTTCATTTATACCCGCCCCCCCTTCTTATACCCGCCTTTGTTTTCGTTGCAGTCTGTCACTCTGCACACGAACCTCGGTGACGTCAAGTGCGAGATCTTCTGCGACGAGGTCCCCAAAACTGCCGAGGTCAGTGACTTTCGTTCCCTGTAGTCGTCTGGTGATTTATGTGCTCTTTTTCGGAGCTGATCAGGTGTTTGTGGATGTTTCAAATTCTTCGCACCCACCCTGCTACTGGTCGGGTCAAGCATGCAAGTTTTAGGCTTGCTGTGAAATGTATCGCCCTTATGAAGATGCCGGTATAACCCACTACAGATTGACTTTAAGATTGAAATTTACTAGGTCATTGGAGATATTGAGACCTGAGTGGAGGTACTGCGCTCAAGGAAGCTTGGATGGTGATTTGGGTGGGGGGAATTTGCTTGTCTTGTCGAGTTTCGTAATTGCTGACATTTCTTTAATTTCTGAAATTCTCTGTTTGCTGCTTAATTTCCTGAGAGTAAGTTCAAAAGGCTGGAATTTGTCATTAAAATCTGTCAGCCGTTTCTCTGTTAGCTATTCTTTCAAAGGCTTCTGCTCATTTTCTTGATTTTCCAGCATTTTAAAGAATAAATGGATTGCACTTCAGTTGGTTGTTGCACGGAGAACGGATGGTCTCAGTTCTTCCGCTTAGGTGTTGCTTTTACTGATACTGAGCTGTATAAGTGTGAAACAAACAACTATTAAAATCTATGGATATATTGCTGAAACCAGTAAATTAGATTAGAAGGGCGGATTAACATATATAGTCATGTCTTTTGGGATTCAGGCATTCAGTTTGTAAGCAGGCTAAGAAGTGAGGTGCTGTGTACTAGCATATTAGATTAGATGGGCAGATTAAGATGTACAGTCATTTCTTTTGGGATTGCATCAGTCTGTAAGCAGGCTAAAAAGTGAGGTGGTGAGTAACCTGATGGATATGTGCGATCAAAAATGTTCAGCAACACTTAACCATGTCCCTCTGTCGTTTCATTTACATATTTTAAATTCCAAACGCTCATCTTAAAAGGTAGTTTATATTTGAATCATGGACTGTGGTTCTACTATTGAGTATTAGTTGTACATATTGGACATAATGAAGGTTACAACCTTGCTGAATTAAAAATAAAAAAAAGGATGTTCATATGATGTCTACTTCTCCAACCTTAAAGCTTCAGCCTTAAGGTGCATGTCGTTTTTTTTCCCTATTTATAAGTGTGTTCCAACCAAATTTTGGATACCCAGTTGATTAGTGCTGCAACGTGCATTTCTTGTTAATGCCTATCATCTTGATTTCCCCTTATCTGGCTAAAGTTGAGAGAATAATTATTTCTAAAGAGAAAAATGGCAAGACTTCCCGAGAACTGTAGTTTTGCCTCCTAACTCTTGGCTGTTGATTTAGAAACTGAGTTTAACAGATGCAGTGACCATTATATTATCTCAAGCAAATTAGTTCACCTAATTCTATTCCAGATTTGAGGAAACAAAATATCAAGATGAAGTTTACATCTTCAAGATGATAGATTGAATAAGGGTCTATAAGGAAGAAAAGTAATGTCCAGATCTACTGCATTGTATTATTATATGACAACTCTGTGCCTTTAGTTTCTTTGTCTCAGTTTTTGCTTTCAATATTCTGTTAAGAAAATGAAAGTGCTTCCTTGCAGAACTTTTTGGCACTGTGCGCCAGCGGTTATTATGACGGCACCATATTTCACCGAAACATCAAGGGCTTTATGATTCAAGGTGGTGACCCAACAGGAACAGGCAAAGGTGGAACAAGCATCTGGGGCAAAAAATTTAATGATGAGATAAGAGAGTCTCTCAAGGTATTCATGTACCGTGTAGTCCTTCGCTTTTTTCTTTTCTTACCATTCATTTTGAGGAATTATGATCTGAGGATCTGGAGATTGAGTAGCTTCTCTTTTATTATGGAGTAGGTCATTCCTCCAGTTAGAGAATGAATGGACTGTTTTGTTCAATTTGAAATGTATCAATGGTGCTCAGGAATTTAATGAGTAAACTTTTTGTTGTTGGATTGGTCTTAAATAACCATCTATTATTTAGTGGAACTGTCCTCTGTAATGAAGTCATGCTCCCTCCCCTCTACATGGCAAGTTGAGAAACATACTGATTATAAACAATCATCAAATGATGTCTATTGTGAAAGTGAAGCCAACTTCTTTATTTTCCTTATGAGGTTGACTTTATGTATGAAGAAACCTTGATCAAGGCCTTTTATCCCTGCATAATTAGCTGTCAGTGATTTATTTTGTCTTAGGTTTATCTACTTATCCGTCATCATTCTAAATGAAGTCTCTCCTTTTTCCAGCACAATGCAAGGGGAATACTCTCAATGGCTAATAGCGGGCCTAACACCAATGGAAGTCAATTTTTCATCACATATGCCAAACAGCCGCATCTAAATGGACTATACACCATCTTTGGCAGAGTGATTCACGGGTTTGAGGTCCTAGATCTCATGGAAAAGGTATATGGACCGCTTGAGATTAATTATTTATTAGTGAATCCCTGGAAGATGATCTAATGAACATCCTCTTTTTTTCGTTATAAAGTGATTTCATTAATTTGGAGCCCTCATTTTCTGTTCCCATTGTAATCTTTACTAAACATGGTCTTACAAATAGGGTGTTTCTGTGGGACTCCAGGTATGGTATGTCGGGCTAGTAAACTCTTGTAAAACCCGTTCATCTCTACTATTTTTTAAGAAGAAATCATCATGCTGTTCTCATTCTTTAAAAAAAAAAAAAAGTTTCTCGAACTGGTCTTTGTCCATGTTACCTCCCGCAGAGGACACTGAATTGTGCTTCATTTATTCTGGTTTGGCAGACTCAAACAGGGGCAGGGGACAGACCTCTTGCTGAGATCAGACTCAATCGTGTCACAATTCATGCAAATCCTCTTGCTGGATAGCCTCTTTTTGATGGGTGTTTTCTTCTTATCTTCCATTTTTGTTTACTTGGACCATGACAGTTTTGCTCCAGCTTAGGGATCTCTGTATGCCGATCATAGATATGGAAGAGGGTATTTGTAAAATTGAAAGTACATTGATCTACTTCAAACCATGTACCGGAGCATTCGAAATGCAATAGATCCAAAGATGCTTGTTAATATGAACCGGTGGCTCATCAATTCTGCTGGTTGCATGGTGGTTGTTGGCGGTGCATTCATCGTGTTCATCCCTAATCAAAATTTGATTATCATAAGGTTGTTTTGGAGTTTCTCAAAGGGAACAATCCTTGGCTGATTTTCACGTCGAATGAGAGGAGGCACGTTGGGAACTCGCTTAATGTGACCGATGAATGTGAGGTTGGCAAACATATGCTAGACATGCTCTTGTTTAAGATGCATGAGGATGTGTCCGAGGTGGAACTAAAATTGATGAAAGTCACGTAACGCAATGCTTGAAATTCGATAAAGTAACATCTCGAGGAAACAGTCTACATCGAGCAGAAAAATATTCATTTAATAAGTAATTAATGAGGAAAAATCTCGACCCCATGTTTTAAAAGCGCTTCTTTGTCATATATATATATATATATATATATTTAGTAAGTTAGAGAACTAATCGTTTCTTTAGAATATGCAGATTGTGAATGTTTTTGAATACATTTAGTCAGTACTCTAGGAATGATGACATTTTGGGCAAGGAAAAAGAAGATAGATATCAAACATAAGAAGATATTACTCAATCAAATACAATATGATCGCTCATGAATTTCAAAGCATTTATTTTGTAAGTATCTTGATTTTTATTATATCAACTCACTATGATACAATGACAACCCCTTATTGAACTTATAATATGTTTGGTTATGTTTAATTGTTTTTCCTCTATTTGTTTCGCAAAAAATTGATAATTTGAAAAAAAAAATTACTTATATCACTTAGGCTAATTAGTTGATAAAAAATATTTTCGCTGCCAATGATGATTTATAATTAAATATCTTCATCAATGAAGAAAATGATTTTCGTTAATTATAATGTTTTTCGGCACCCAGTTACTTCTGTTGGTGGCTCCCGCGCGCTTTCCACTTCTTTCGCTCCTTCAGTCGAGTTCTCCTCTCTCGCGGGACCAATCAATTTAGGGTTTCTCCGCGCCACTCTCGATTCCAATGGCAATCGAAGAAGAGAAGCAACCGGAGGCGTCGCCGCCGGCAGTGAAGACGACGGCGAGCCCCGGGGGAAACGTGTCGCAGAGCAACTCCTGCGATGCTCCGCCGAAGCGCGGCGAGGAGGAGCCGAGCAAGCCACAGAGCCCGCCGGAGTTCATGATGGAAGTCGCCTCCAGGTTGGCCTCGGAGCCTCTGAGCAACAACGACCCTCGAGTCTGGGGCGTGCTTACCGCCATTTCGAATAACGCCCGCAAAAGACACCAGGTGCGTTGTCTTCTTTTTCTCCCGTTTCGGATGATCTTGAGGTCGATCACCTGGAAACTCTATATGGATGGTTAAAAGGTAGTACATTGCTCTCGGGTTTGGTGAATGATTATGGCTTTTGCTCGTAATTCGAGTTTGAGGTGGAAGTAAGACCTTGTTTCTGTTAAAGTTTTAAATTTGATAATCCCACTGCTCTAGTTGTCAGGAAGTACTACATTGGAAAGGATTTCTTTTTTTGATTCCTTAGTCGTGGAAGTAACTGGATCTTCCTACTGAGTAAAGGAGTACATTAGAAATAACTTGGTAGACTGTTAGTCTAGCTTTTTAGTTGTTCTGGAGTAAAGTGCATTGCTAGATGTACTTGCATTTTACTTCCTGGGGCCTATGAGCTTTTATTGCAGTTATTTGTGTTGGCACGTCACATCATTGAATGTTCTGAAGCAAGAAAATGGTTTTGAGTTCTTTTATTGATTGATGTGATGTTGTTTGACATGGAGAAGCTGATAGATTTACGAGAAACATATTTTCCCATGGTCCTATTGAGCCAATGTCTACATCCATATATCTTCATGATCACCAAGGATATTTCAACTGATGTGCAAGGCAGCATTTTCTTGGTACACTGGCGTCAATTGATTTTTTGTATTCTTTTAATAATTTCATATTACCTTGTTCCTTTAAAAAAAAAGTTAACCTAGGTTGCACTCATCAAATTTGTCCTAAAAATTGGTTTTCCCAGTTTAGTACCTTAGCTGCAAATTTGTTGTCCGGTGTCAAATGTGAGATGATGATGAGCAAACACAGCTCTTAAGGTAAAGCGGTTGAAATGATTGTCATGGGCGGAACATATGAGGAAAATCATCTGGAAGAGAACTGTTTGAATTTGCTGCTCGGGATCTGTGAACTATACCCTGTAGTATTATTGATCAAGAGCCATCCCTTTCAACTTTTGAAGCAAAAACTATTCATCTGACTTTTCTGCCAATATAATAGCATCATTGATTGTTAAGTAATTTACAAAAATTTCAGTGGATTTGAAATGGCCTTATATTTCCATGTAATATATGTTTATTTAAGATTTGAGGTGTCCTTTGTGTGTATCAAATAAAAGTCAAATCTCAAATGCTAAAAACAATAGTATAAATGCAAAAATCAATGGAAACAGACCTTTAATCATTGTTAGAAGTTGAATTTTGTTAGCTATTTGACAGTGAGGGGGTGAACAGATCTTTTTTACTACGTTTTCCATAGTTTTAGGAGTTAATTGAGTTACTTCTAGAATAGTGCAACTGAAACTTTGGGCTTGGGAAGGTGCCTTTGATTTGTGTGTTGGAAGCACGTAAGCTTATAAGGTTTTCTCATATGACTGGGTTAAGAGCATGTAAGTGGATAAGGTTATCTGATGCAAAGATATTAGATATGAATAGCTTTTGTTGCTGCTGAACTAAACAGGGCCGTAATGTCACTGATTCTCTTAGGACTGGAAGTAAGAGTTGTGGATTTATTAAAGCTCTTCCAGGAGATTTGTAGATAATTAAAATAAGATGACATGGGCAACTTTCTGACTAAAAGTTAGACAGGCAGACTAAGGACAAAAATGTTGATTGTACAACGAAGACCATTTTAAGCTGCCTGAGCTTCTCATTTTACATTCTGTCCTGTATTCAAGCTTGAGCATGAGAACCAGCTGCCGTAGTCAATCAAATTTCTACAGCATCCACATGCTCCATTTATATGATATTGCTTTGTCATTGGCTTTTGTTGTGCATTATATATGGTAGTATGTGTCTTTCTATTATTAAAATTTTAATGTTGCAGCCTCAAGATCTATATATTTCAATTAAATATTTGTCCAACTGATGAATCTCTCAGAGTACTTTTTCTAAGTGGTATTTCTTTATACTAGTGAGCCTAACACATCAGAGATTTGAATGTTAGGGATCAAATATTCTTCTTACAGCAGATGTGCACAAAATTGGTAGAATGGTGGTGGATTCACATTTTCGGATCGACTCCTTAGCAGTTAGTGGGAATCATTGCATGATATACAAGAAGACAAACCCTGGTGAAGCTTTGCAAACTTCTAAGGGTCAAATATCAGTTTTCTTGAAAGATACTAGGTATTGCCTATCGCATCACTTCTGTATTTTTTATTTTGCAGCTTTTTCTCCTTTTGTATTTCACCTTCCTTCCCTACTGATGGTTGCATTGAGCCTTGCTCAGCACTAACGGAACATACCTTAACTGGACAAAGTTGAAGAAAAGTGGTCCGGAAGCCAACATCAGTCATGGAGACATTATATCATTTGCCGCTCCTCCTCATCAAGGTAGTACATGTGATGCATGGTCAAGGTGTTGCTTCCACCCTTTTAAATTACCTTCTAGCGTGAAATTGTTGTTTTTAGTTGGGAGAATTTATTTTAATGGTGAAAGTTAGAAGTTTGCCTGACATGAACATCTAGCTTCAAATTGGGTCTGTATAAAATATAAATGTAGTTTTGGTTGGAACATAAACCATTTTGAAGGGAGAGAATTGCGAGGGCCTTGAAGAGTTAAGAGTCTGATCTTTTTGATGTATAGAATTGATGGCTATAGGTTTTGAGTTTTGAGTTACTAAAAGATCACTTTTGGTATTTCCAAAAAAAAAAAAAAAGATCACTTTTGGTATTGAGAGGTTGTTAGACTTTGAAGACTCTCTTTATAATTTTGTGAATGGGATAAACCACCGCCTCTCTAGGCCCTCGGCTTATTCTACCATAAAGGCCAACAATAGACAATAACTTCCCCTCTGAACACGGCCTACAACTTTCATCATACTATGCTCTCCAACGAGCGACTCTTCTTAAATTTTCAAAGGGTAATGAGTTGGAATCCCATTCTAACTAAGGATTCTTCTGGTTCCGGAGGATCCAGATACAGGAGAACCGGGAACAGAGAGCTTTCCTCCCTTTTCTGCCCGACTCTTTGGTTTTAAGAATGTTGGTTTTAAGAATGAGTGATTGCCCTTCTCTGACCCTTACTGCTCAACCTAAGAGCAAACAGCTAATGCATTCCACTTATTGAACAGGATCCTATGGTCAGTCCTAGGGGTAATACCCCACTGGTTCTTTTAAAAAAGGATGTGGTTGTTAAGCATAAAGAATTAGCTTCTTTTTTTTCCTTTTTCCATCAATTCTTCTGAAATAAAGAACTCAAGCAAAGTGGAGTTGAATAAATGAACATTCATTCAAGATACCAAGTGTTTCTGCTGCCAAGTTAGATTGTTGTTAAATATCTTATCGATCTATTTTTTTTGCAGAAGCTGCCTATACATTTGTGTTTCGGGAAGTCACCAGGTGCACTTCAACCATGGCTGGGGGATCTGCTAAAAGAAAAGGAGGTATATCTTCATGACATTGGGTATACCAAATGCATTATATGGGCCCTTCTTCTTCTTATGGGCAAACATAATAGGATTTAGGATTTAAGTGGGGATGCCCTCATGCAATGAACAAACTATAAGTGTATCCATGCTTTCATGGTTGTGACATCTATGCACTGATTTATTTGTGGATTTTCTTGGAGCTTCGGCATTGCCAATCTTTTGTCCCCCCTCTGTTGGCGTGAAACTTTACTCAGATCATGGAAATTATGGCCTGTTGGATGATGCTAATGGAAGTTGCTAAGCACAACATCCAAAGAGTGATAGCAAGGACAGGGTTCAAATATTGAATAACAGTAGGCACTAGAAAAGTAGTGTGGTTCTAGATGGGACACCTTGGTGTGTAATTATGCATTTTTTGCTTCGACGACAAAAAATTGTGCTTCCTTGCATATTGAGCATGATTGAAGTGGCAAAAGAACTGTCAATATGGTTACTGTTTCATGACTATTCTGAAAGTTTTGGGCACAGTAAATCTTGTTGAAACTTCTGTGCCCATGGCTCTGAACTTTGCAGAGGAAATTGGTCCTGAAATCAAGAGACTTAAGGGCATTGGCATTGGTTCTCCTGAAGGTCCAATATCTCTTGATGATTTTCGAAGCCTGCAGCGGTCAAATGCAGTATGTTTATTTGCTTGCCCAATCTTAGTGACTGATATGGCTAATATCTCATATGCATTTGTCTCTTGAAACGACAGAAGATTATTTATCTACCTTGGAACTTGCTATCTATAGGAATTAAGGAGGCAACTGGAAGACCAGGTCTGTCAAATTGATGCTTTGCAGGATGAGAATCGTGTATCTGTTGAGCGTCATGAAAATGTATGCTCATTCTTCAAGTTGACCTCTATTCGGCTTTTTTTACCACAATTGAGTTTTTCATTGGCTCATAGGTGTTTACATGAAAACTTTTTTTTTTTTCTAGATTTGACTAGTTCCTTGAGTAGAGGTAGCTTTTCTGTCTACTTTTTGCTATCTTTCACTTCTATGCTTTAATGGACATGACAACTAAAATTTTGATGATGTAGGAAATGAGGGAGGTAAAAGAATCAATTTCAAGGTCCTATCTCAAACAGGTTAAAGAGTTACAAGATATGGTTGACACAAAACAGAAGGACCTTCTGGAAATGCACAAGTCATCAGCTGAACAAAAACATGTGGTGGAAGATCTTAATGAAAGGCTGAATGCTTCTCTGCAGTCATGTGCTGAAGCAAATGAAATTATGGATAGGTATGTCACTAATGTACATATTTCTTGTCCTTCACTAATTTATCAGAACTGTTATCCCATACTACCCCCGGATTTTTTTCCCCATAAATGCTTTACACTGGAATAGATGTGGTAAGAATGTTATATGTAAACTTTGGATTCATAGTTGTCCAATCAGTGGGAATTGCGTTTTGATTTGTCTTTTTTTTTTCTTTGTGCACGTGTTAGTCAGTGTTTTATGGTTTAGTTTCCGATTTCTTCCTTGCATTCTACTCCTCTTCTTATGAGCCTTTTTGAAAGGATTTACATTACTCCCTTGTTATGGGTGGCAAGGCTGTTTTTTCTTATGGCCTAACTTCTGCAAAGCAACCATTCATGTGTGGTATGGCATGGACTTGTTTTTGTTGGGCTGCTTATGGTGGGCTCACTTGACCTAGAGAGGGTGATAGTGGCTTGAATACTTGCTTTCAGTCAAAAGGCATCCATAGCTAAACTTAAAGAACAGTTGGTGGAAGAGCGAGATCAAAGGAGAGAAGAACGCGAAAAGGCTGCAGCAGATCTAAAAGCTTCTGTGCAAAGAGCTCATGCAGAGGCTCAGGAGGAGCTAAGGCGGTTTTCAGATGCTGCCTTAAAACGGGAGCAAGAGCAGCAAGAATTAATAAATAAGCTCCAGGTTTGAAAGACTAATTAATGAACTTAGATTTGCAATGTTTATCTGGGAAGAATATGAGAGAGAGTATTTGAGCATCTGATTGAAAATCTGGTACTGGATCCTCAGGATACAGAGAGAGAAAGGTGCTCATTACTGGATACTTTGAGGATCAAATTGGTACTTCTGCATTTGCTTTTCCTTAAGTTCACTTGATTTATTATTTTTTTGGTGTTGGGTGGGAATTAAGATGATTGATCAAAAGAGGTAATAACGTAGATTTGCCACAGGAGGATACGAGGCAAAACTTGGTCGTCTCTGACAATAAAGTACGACAGTTAGAAGCTCAACTTTGTGAAGAACAGGAAGCCTGTGCAGATAAAAGAAAAGTGAGATGTTTCAGACTATACCACAAATGATTTTCCACTTCTAATTTGTTGTTCCACACTTATGCAAGTTCCATAGCGTCTAATTTCTCATGCCTCACTGCCACATGTTGGGGCAGAGAGTAGAAGAACTTGAACTTCAGCTCAGGACATTGAGAAAAGAGCTTGAAAGTGAGAAGGTATGAATTTCCACTCTTTGCTTTTCCCTCTCATGACATAGTCCATCACCTCTTAACCAAAGATGGGCAGTGCCTTTACGAACATCACAGGTTAGAAGGCTTTAATTGAGGGCCAGGTGAAACATAGTAACAATAGCCAAATGAGTTTTCTTGCAAGCATAGTTATGCATATTGTTTTTCTCTTTTTATCAATGTCTGAAGACAACTTCTGTAAAGTAATTCAGTAAGAAAACTCTTCTTTCACAATGGCTATATTTATTGTGAGCCCTCTCATTTCAATGGGGAGTTGGACTTCTCTTTCAATGAGGATTTTCACTGCTGGCTTTCCTGAGAAAGCACTAAAAAAGTTTCAACTGAATTCAGGCTTCTTTTATCTGATCTAGGGGTGATCTATTAGGGAACAAACTTTTTCCTTGAAGTGTTGAAATTAGTCAAATGGCAACAAATGGATTAACTTGGGCTGGTTTGTATAGCTGCCAGCATCCTTGCTTCAATTGATATTTGGATGAGGATAGATGGGACCTACTATATCTTGTCAGATTAATTAAGCTGAAAAGAAGCCTACATATCTTGCTGTGGAGTCATGTCTCTTTTTTCATTTGAGATTTCTCTTTAAGTTGTTTGGACGTTGATTTCATCTTTCTCAAGTACTTGATCTGAGGGAGCACAGGTAGTCATATAGTTTTCTACTCCCATCTTGTTCTTCTAAAAGATTGGGTAGATTGATATTTGCTTTCTTGCTCTTATCTCAATGTGCATGTTGAATTGGATATTTGAGAATTTATTGCCTTTAAGTGCATCTGAGCTGAGGCATTCCTTGGTCTTGGTAGCAGGCTGCTCGAGAAGAAGCATGGGCAAGGGTTTCAAAACTTGAGCTTGAGATTAGTGCTGCAATCCATGATCTTGATTTTGAGAGGAGACGGTTGAAAGGCGCCCGGGAAAGAGTGATGCTGCGGTGAGATGTTTGAAGTCATTGACATTCTGCAATATTTGACATTTGCCAGTGTAATCTCTGCACATGGCCTCAATGTTCACCTTGCTGTTTCATGATTTTCTGGGGGTTCATTTCTCATGCAGGGAGACTCAGTTACGGTCATTTTATTCCACAACTGAAGAAATCATGGTGTTATTCTCAAAGCAGCAGGAACAATTGAAAGCGATGCAGAGGACCCTGGAGGATGACGATAATTATGAAAACACTTCACTTGAAATCGACCTCAATGTAGCTTATGGAAACATTGACTGTATCATGGATAGAAGGAAAGCGGAGAACAGCAATCGCGGTAACAACGATGCCAAGGAAAATTCAGCTACCTCAGCACAGAGATGCAACATTGTTCATGTTGTGACATCTACAGATGAAGCCAGCGTCACGGAGAAACATGAATGTGATATCAGAAGCCAAGAAGACGCTCAAAATACGCAGGAGGTTGATTTTACCAGTGGTGATCAGAATGTCAAAGGAGGATTTGGCTCTGAGATTGATGGTGTTGGAACGGAACCAGTTATGGAGGGAGATCCCGTTGACACTGAGCAAGTTCTTGAGATAGAAAACCCTAGAATTGATGATGGGCAAAATATCGATCTGAATAGAGTTAGTACGCTGGCCGGGGACACAATGCAACTTGATGAGGGATCAAATGTGCAAGAAACTGCTGACCAAGCTCAAACACTTAGTCAGGAACAGGAAACTCTACAGCATTACGAATCAAATAATGCTCCTGAAACCTTGAAAGCCACACAAGATATTGAAGCAGAAACTCTGGGCACGATCAGGACAGCAGACCTCTTAGCTTCCGAAGTTGCTGGGAGTTGGGCTTGTAGCACTGCTCCTTCTGTCCATGGAGAGAATGAATCTCCTAGAAGTAAAGGTGGTAATGAGGTTGCTGCAGCACCTTTACCTGATTCCAATGGTTTTGTTGCCGAGAGTCAAAGTACTCCATCATCCGATGCAGCTGCAACTAGACTGAATCAAGAACGACGTGCTTTGACTGAGATGATTGGGATTGTTGCCCCTGATCTGAGGGAGAAATTTGCCGGTGCAGTGAACGATGACCGCTGTGAAGGGAGAGAAGACCGGGGTTCTGTTTCAGACTCTGATACTGAGGATTATACTGAGAGCGATCATGCTAATGGCAGTGCCCGAGTCCAGTCAAGTCTAGATACAGAGACCGAAGAGAGCAATCGAGCTGATGAGGGTCGAAATTTGGGTGATCTGATGGATGAAGATGATGAAGATACCCAAGAAGACTCGCTTGGCTAGAAATTATGTATGTGGTATCGGAATCAGGTCTTTTAGATGTTCAACACTGAAAGGATCTAAATTCTTCGCTCTCTTCTTTTCCTCTGGAATCAAAATTTTATCCTTCTGTAAATAACTAAATTGTTAATATAAATTATAATTTGCTTATGTCATTTCCTGTGGAATCCTTCTATTCATACTGTTTGGGCCACAAAGTACGTGCTTCTTTCAAATGAAGGGCCTGCAGTTTATTGCAGGAACTACGCTTTTCGATTGAGATGGTCTGTACTTCATACTGTCTTCTGATTCCATCGTGAATTAAAACCAAAAGCCTTGTGGTTTCCTTGGGGTCTCCCGGTGACACTGTGTTTAACTTTATGACTCTTTTCAATGTCGTTCAATCGAGTGCGTCTTGCATTAATGTGATTAAAATGCTTCTGTCGATTGGCATCAGAACTACTTGATGAAGCCTTTCTACTTGGGTTTCTCATTGGATTGCATATTTCAGCAACTTCCATAGGAAGGAAGATTTAGCCGCTGTCACGTTTTGAGTAATCTCTCTCAGTTGTCCATTAGTTACATGCCTCAGCTCTCACTGCGATTGCCAGTCTTCTTTTTGCCAACTAGTTTTTGTCGGATGCAACAAGCATTCTGCAGACGGCCTGGATAGTATCTACTAAATGATGTTTGCTGGAAAAGAAAAAGGAGGCAAATCATGTAAATAGCTATCCGTGTAATGCTTCTAGTTTCAAAGTGATACGCCCTGATTCTTGTTCCAGCTAATTTCGTCACTGAACAACATGGTAAAAGCAAAATGGGACATGAAGGATGTCTTTTTGGAAGGAACATGACCAGTATCAATATAGTAACTTGCACCAAATTTGTGTGCTTATGTTTGCATTTTTCAGGAATCTATCATCAACAGTAGCTCTGCTTCTATGGCTTGATGAATAGCTATGGAGTTGCAGTCAAAGTGAAGCACGGAGATGATGATATGGAAATGAGCGACATATGATAAAGAGGGATGAAGTTGTGAAATTCTCAGCTTAAGTAATCAAGCCATGAACACTGAAAGGTATAATTCGAGTCATATTTACGCGTGTCAAGAAAATTCCAACAAATTCTCGTAATAAATTTTAATAATCTCCCGAAAGATGAGTCTTTGAGTCTCACATGCCAATGTCTGAGAAAATAATTAGTTACTGGTGATCAATACTGACTCACTTCAAGTGAGTCATTAGATTATGCCGGATCATTTTTTTGATGTCTGACTAGACACACAAAAAAAAAAAATAAGAAGGATATGCTTTGGCGCAAGAAAAACATTGGACAGAAAGAGGAATGGTGCTGTAGTCAATGCAATGCTGGAAATATTGAGACATTAAATCTACTTAATGGGCTTAAAAATGACGCTTAAATTCTTATTATCACCTTCGATTTCTAACTCAAGAGTGTGTCTAGTTAGATCTTCGATGTTATTTTTTGCTTAATATAAATCTTGCGATTTATGCACTTTGACTTTTTGTCCTCGACACCTGAAACCTTCACAAGATATAATATCGACATGGAGAATCGTACATTTCTTATGATTTTTACAAAATTTTATGATATTTTAAATTTCAACAGGAAAGCAGAAGAGTACTTTTGACATCAAGATGGTAACAATCTTTATTTCTGCAGAATTAATCCAAATGAAAGAAAATTTTGATTATCAACGTCTAGAGCTCTTGAAACATGTAAAAAAAAACAAATTATCCTATGACGACATGGTGGCTATGCAAATCAAGACGGCCAAGGTCAAAGTTGTAGAGTGGATCAGTCACCTTTTTTCAATTAATCTTACGCCTAAATGGGTTTAGGCAGAACGTGACGCCAACCCTCAACCTCGACCTCATCGTCGAGGTCGAGGTCGTCGAGGTCGAGGGTTCGAAACCTGCAATTGCTAGCATCTTAAGTGGAAGGTTATGGTGTTGAAATTCTATGGTAGTCTTTTTCGAGGTATAACAACCTAGCATTTTGGTGCTGTCCTGACACAGGAGGCCCGTGGTGGATTCATCATTCATCAAAAAAAAAAATTTACAAGCTTGATTGCTTTACATTATTAAAAATTATATCTCTCATTGCAACAATAGTTATTTTTTAACAATTTGGTCATTCAAATAATTTGAAGGCTAACAATGTGTTTGATAATCACATTAAGAAAGTAGAATATTTTAGAACTTAACTTGGCTAAGTGCATTTGATAACCTTCAACCACGCATAATTTAATTGATTGTTTTGAGATAGCAATTACTTAATTGTGTAAGGAAGAGCTTACATATTTTGTTCAAAAGATTTTAAACATTCAAGAGAAGTTAACATCTTTACAGTTATATGTTGTCAAAAGCCTTCGATAATTCTCGCTATTCCATGTTCGGTTGAGATGGTCCATCAAGATGTGTCTGCCACAGCTAGATCCTTGCAGAACATTGGAGTGGCATGTGAGAGTTGAAGAATTAGCACTAGTAGTGCCAGTGTACCACATCCGGGCTTCAGTCATCTGCTAAAATAGTAGGATTAACATCCACCATGAATAAGCAGCTGTGCAAAAAGGAACTACATAATGAATAGGAAAATGTTGATAGCACCCCCCCCCTCCCCTCCTCTCTCTCTCTCTCTCTCTCTCTCTCTCTCTCTCTCTCTTTGACAATAACCTCAGAATAAAAAAGGTCTTGAAATAGCATGCACAATAAATTTCATTAAAAGGTGTAATATCCCAGAAATATGCTTACATGATATATTTTTCACAGCAGTGAAGCAACTTATCAACCAAGGATTCATCAATATGATGCTTTCCTGACAAACTGTTCTCCTCAGTGTTATCCTTCAACGATTTCCAGTGGTGCAATATAGTAATTATCCATTTGAGCTGTTTAGAAGGTGAAGGAAACAAATAGTTTGGCAAGCTAGCAACTTAGGCTCAACATCAAGCAAGGTGCATGAGTCTTGTAACTCACAATAATGAGCAGATTGGTTCTAACATTGAGAATGATTTTGTAAATATAGGATACGGCCATAATTATGACATTTGGCTTAGTCTGGCAACCATCAGAGCTTCCATGTTCAATGAATGAATCTGTTTGATGGTCCAAAAGATCTTCCTCGATCAGATCACACTTGCTTGCAAGAAGTGACGCATATTGATACAAACTGGAGGATCCCAATTCACTTTCCTTAATATGAGCCAGCAATTGGAAAATAATACTCCACAGAGCATTCCGTGCTTCTACATCGTTTGCAGCAAATGGTAATATATCAAGCAAACCTTGTAGAAAGGGCAAATCTGGAGGATGCCGAATGTCAGTTCCATTCTAGTTGTAAGAGGTGCAAGTGCGAGCAAAAAATCAGGTGAAAGATTCAATTGACACAGCAGAACAAAATTACCTAGTGACATCTCTGTAGCTAGGTTGGTAACATCAGACATAATGTTTGCCATCAGAACTGCTGCAGTAACACAAGAACCGGCAATCTAGGAAAAAGCATCACAACAAAGAAAAGCATGGTTCTGTCAATTTCAATGCCATAAGAAACTAGTAAGGCATGAATTTAAGTCTCCAACAAGACAATATGCCAAGGTTCCGTTGGGAAGGTACCCGAAGGGGTACCACCCCTATGCAAAATGGCTTCAGGTAGAAGTCACCCATTCAAGATGCATAAATTCAATCAGCAGCAGGAAGCATGCTACCGAATTTTCAGAAAGAGATAAAAATACATGGTGCATGCCCATCCCTGCACGCACCCTCAAGAAAATTCATATCAAAAGTACCAATGCATTCCTGAAAATGCTAAATACTGGATATATATAAGAAAATCTTAGATCTTCAACCATGGATGGTTCCACAAATTAAACAACCACAGTTGGATGCTTTTGACAATATCAAGCACTCCTAAAGTTTGGAAATTGCTATTGCACGTGCACCATCAAAATGCACTTACCTCCATCTTATCAGGAAGTTTGATTAGGTCACAAACAAGTCCAGTGAGTTCCTTATTTGAAGAGATTCTGTGAGAATGATCATCCGTCACAGATAAAGTCTCAATTGCTCGGAGGATTACATCGAGCACAGGGTATCTGAAATGATGCGTATACATATTACTAGAGGAATTTCATTTTGCTCCTCAAACCATAACCCTCAACTTAACATCCGCCAGCGCTGACCTGACACATCCATACTCAAACACAGGAACACATATAAACAGGCACTTGAATGCTTCTTTATGCACTTTGAAGAAAAATCCAATGTTGATAGAAAGGAAAAAAAAAACTCAAAAACCCCATAGGTGTTCAATTGCAAATGTTCTTTGAAAAGTTCTATAGAGCAGTGTAGATGTTATGTAGACCGATAAGATATAACATGTATCTTTAACAAAGTATGCTCAGCAATATACAAGAAACTACATTCTCACAAATCAATATCACAGCATTTCAGCACACAATTCTTGAAAACAACTGCAACTCATGAAGATTGACTACTTCATCGCCTAAAGAGTTTAACAATCTTCCTTCCATCAGGTCCCTTCTCATCAACAGTCAATGCACAAATTTCAAGAATACCTTTCGGGGTTTCTCTCACTTCTTAGTTGAATTATCTCATAAGCCAGAAGATTGAAGAGGACATTTGGCAGGCCAATATCAATCAAAGGAGGAAGAAGAATTGATGCAACTTGTTGATTGTCCGAGATCATTAAAAGTAGCCCAACACTCTGTTTGAAAAAGAAAACACCTTTAGCCAAAGAAACAAATTATGTTTACATGCAATATACCTTGACCTAAAAGAATCAAACATCTACTGTACTGTCGATCATTTCCACAAGCAGTGGATTCAAGGTGTTCTCTGCAATCCAAACAAGACAGCGAATAACATGGTCAGGCAGCAAAGCCTCTGCCCAAGTAATACTTTCATTACCTTGAATAGCCAAGGTCAAAAACCTGTGTCAATACCAATCACAAGATGTATGACAAACTTAGAAATACATCATAAGCTAGCCCATGCTTTGAAGTATAACACCAGCAGTAACAAATGAAAATAATGCAATTAAAACAAATTACAGATATAAAAACACAACCAGCACCCAACTAAATCTTATCCTAAATAGGAAAAGGAAGACATGAATAAAAAGCACTTTATGACAAGTGACCCTGTGATTTCACTAATCTTGTACATTATAAAGACAAAAGAAGTTCCTTCTTTAGTCATTTAATGCAGTCCACTGAGAAAATAAAGGAAACACTGCTCCCAGAACTATAAGAAAACAAACTAATGTCTAGAAAAAGAACACAGAGTGAACAAGAAATAAGGATAACTAACCGCATTATCAAGCAAAGTCAATGCAGTGACAAGCATTTTGGAATTACAGAGAAAAGTGAATGCAGGAGATGACAACAAGAAACTCAATTCCCAGCCCCCAACACCCCCCATTCGCACCCCCCCCCCCCCCCCAAAAAAAATAAAAATTGAGTGTTCTTCTCCACCGTTTCCCGAATAAAATTGTTAGACTGTGACCATTACAAGCAGAAGGAAAAAAACTTCCATAATTAATATCGTACCGGCAAGTTTCACATAAGCATTGTTTATCATCCAAAAACAGTTGATCCACAATTGCGTCAACAAGCCCCTTAGTAGAAACTATACTCTTCATGAGAACCTCATGGCAAGCAACATTCCCTATAATTCCAAGACAAATCTCCTGTAAACCAATAAAAGCAGGAAGAAATGGAAAAAGATGAGTCCGGCTATTTGGAACCAGCTGGTCCACCATTCCCAAATGTGGTGTCCAAATGCCCACCATCAAAACTGTTCAAGAAAAAAAGAAGCATCTGGAGTAGCTTACTCTAACCCTAGCGGATTGGGAGACTGTGAGGTTTGCCAAAAGCACGTCCAGGACAAAGTTCTCAACATGTGACATGCATAATATATAATGAGTAAAGCAACTCCTCAGTTTAATCAGATATTCACTTATTGTATTATACAACATTTTCCTTCAGACATGGTTTTTTTTTGCAAGTAATTCAGTTAAGGCTGCAAGCTATTAGAGTGGATGGAGCTCATATCTCGCCTACTATGGATCCCATGCTAGCCCCCATAAACTGAAAATCCATAACTCCAATTGCTATGGGAATACCATTTAGTCGACGGACAATGTGAGGAAAGCCTCGAGAGCACGCGCCTCACGCGCCGCGGCGGTAACGAGATAAGGCCAGCCACGATTTTTCGTATTTTTCGAAGAATTTGACCGAAATACAAAGTATATGAATATTCCATCGGGACGGGCCCGTCGATGCTAGCATTTTGATGGGTGGCCTGTCCCGAAATGAGGCCGGAAAAGCGGCGCGTGGGCCCCACGCGCCGCAGCGTTGGCTCTCGTGCGACCGTACTGTTCATAGGCCGTATTTTTATTTTTCGATGAATGAAATCATGATTTTATTTCACAGTTAGAAATTACTCTTCAAGACGAGCGTTTTGAGTGGTCGCCGGCCTCGAGAGGCCGCCGGAAGAGGCCGCACGCGCCTCACGCGCCGCGGCGGTGTCGATATAGGGCCAGCCACGGTTTTTCGTATTTTTCGAAGAATTTGACCGAAATAAGAAGTATATAGATATTCCATCGGAACGGGCTCGTTGATACGAGCATTTTGATGGGTGGCCCGACCCGAGAAGAGGCCGGGAAGGCGGCGCGTGGTCCCCACGCGCCGCTGCCACTGGCGCGTGACAAGCACGCGCGCCAACGTCGCGGCGCGTGGGGCCCACGCGCCGCCTTCCCGGCCTCTTCTCGGGTCGGGCCACCCATCAAAATGCTCGTATCAACGAGCCCGTTCTGATGGAATATCTATATACTTCTTATTTCGGTCAAATTCTTCGAAAAATACGAAAAACCGTGGCTGGCCCTATATCGACACCGCCGCGGCGCGTGAGGCGCGTGCGGCCTCTTCCGGCGGCCTCTCGAGGTCGGCGACCACCCAAAACGCTCTTCTGGAAGAGTAATTCCTAAATGTGAAGTAAAATCATGATTTCATTCAGCAAAAAACAAAATACGATCTATGAACAGTACGGACTTAGAACATAAAACCGGGCCATAATCTAAATATATTCTCAAAAAAAAAATCACCTTTTGATCAAGAAACAATAACCTGACTCTAATACTATTGTTAAAAGTAATTTTCAATTAAGAAATTTACTTAATTACCTCTTGTAAAATGATTAAATAATTACCTTGAAATTATGGTTAATTGAGAATTTTCTACTCAATGACTGTCCGAATATAATCACGAGGAATATATTCTTATTTCATAATTACTAAAGGATCTCATGCAACAATATTTAACATCATATTGAAAAGTTTCCTCGTGCAATGAAAAGTTATTTGGAGAATGCAGCTTCTCCAAATAATCTGTACTTTCCATGAGGCTATGGAGTTCCCCCATAACTATGTCTAGGGCTGCATGTTTTCCTGGAAAAGTGATGCTCTAGCACTAAGCAAATTGCTTCTCTATTTGGTGGGGACTTGCCATATACATGAGCCGATTTGATTCTAATTATATGGGGCTTAGTCATTGCCATAGACATTGCATTTATCTTGTATCTCCCAAAGGTATTTTGGGTTTGCATATTTGATCACTTCTTCTTACTAGGTATACACTTTGCTCCTCTGCTCGTTAGTTCTTTGACTGCTTAGTAATGAAATTCCAATCAGAGATTATGGTTTGAGGTCAAAGAGTCAGGCAATCAAAATGATATTATAAAAAATCCTATTTTATCTTACCTTGCCTTCTTGAGATTATAAAATCCTACTTAGAATGTCTACTCTTTTGGCTTATGTTTTGGAAGATGGAAGGAGTTGAACTGTCATATGCTCCTCCTCTGTGATTAAGGCGGTTGCTACCAGCAGATGTTGAAGGTGAACCGTCTGGAATTTTATGCCTAGTTCTATTTCCCTTGTGACATTGTGTGTGCTCTCTTTTATTTTCTACCCATTCGACAGAAGGAAAGAGAGGAAAGGAGGAACGACTTCGCTCCATTTACTACCTGTCGTGAAACTCTGGCGGCACTTCATTTGCATCCATGCATTTTGGAGCTCTTAGTATAAGTCATTTCGGTCGAAATCTTCTGCAGCGTCCTCTTCTAAGTTGGTTTGATTTTCCCATGCACATGAAGCTTCACAACCATCATGTAGGACTATTCAGTATTCTAGATAGTCTAGAAGCGTCCTCTACATCGGGCTAGTATAAATCGAGGGTACGAGTAATAGTGTCTTTGGTTCCGATACTTTAGAATAGGTCTAGGCTCTTCTGTTTCTTCACGAGAGTGACCCTCCATTGGCTTTCACACTCTCAGGTAACTTTTCTTTACATGATATTCCAACGATATACAGAGAGCCTTTGGCCCTTTTCAAGTATCTGATGGTACTTACTCAAACATGTTAAGTAATTTCATGTTGGTGACTTCAATGTGTTTCGTTGAGGTCTTGGTAAATCACGGATGAGAGTCGTCCTAGTGATAGTAAACAAATGCTTTGTCATGTAGACCTGAGTGAATTGCACTGCCGGTCCTTGGATCTTTTCCTTTTCCCTTTTCTTTGTTTTTTTTTGTGTCGAGGGCTTCTTCAAGAGCTGGGGCTGCTCTGATGGAGCAATTCAAGCAACGAGCATGCTAGGAGTGGCAGATTAAAAAAAGGGAAGCCGAGCTATCAAGCATCCCGTGAACCTGCTGATGATTTCAACTTGCTGATGCGTGGAAATTAAACTACCGGATCTCAATCATAGGGAGCCCTCCCGCAAGCATAAATTATCCTTCAACAACCCTTGCTTACACATTCCTGCACATTACGCCCCCATAAAGTGACAGCACCAAAAGTGGGAACCGACGAAACCCGCGATTCCTTTCTTCTTATCCAAGGAAAAGGGAGCAACAGCATAGTATTCGAGCACAATTTGGCAGTTCATAGAAGAACACTAAAATGCGCTGGCGGTGAAGTGACAGGCGGTCGATTGCCTGACTTGCTTTTCAGGGGCAGAGGCAGAACTTACCGACGATGGCTCCGTTGCTATGTTGAAGTAGCAATCTCTTTTGGTCAAGCACCAAGATCAGAACGTCCAGCATTGAAATCTAGCATCATGTGCGTGGCTGTACCAACTGGTGATATCGAGGTGTCTGTGTGTGTGTGTGTGAGAGAGAGAGAGAGAGAGAGAGGCAGGCGTACCAACCAAGCACTCTATTTAGGGTAAGTCTGGATTTTCTTTCCAGGTTTCTGTATAGCTTGGAGTCCTTTCATGCTGTTTCGTTGAAGAAGAATAGTCGGGGAGTTTCTAGGTTTAGGGTTTGATCATGCCGTCTCCAATGATGGACCTGAAGGGTTTATCCTCGGCATACCACATTTCTGATGATGTCCATTTTCCCAATGAGGCATTTGCAAATTATGCCTTTGCTTACTCTCCTATTTAATTTAGCTGCACAGGTGCTGTTATATATTAATCAGTGCGTTGAATTGTAAGAGCTATCCAAGCCTTTCTTACATGAAGCGCGTTGAGTGGAATAATTGGTGATTGAATAATTTCCTTCTATCAAACTTTTTCCTTCATATTTCATAACATGGAGTTTCTCACATATTTCACAACATGGTTACTAAAAAGTTGAAACAAAATTATAATGTTTATCCATTAATCAAACATATTTTAGTTTCAATTTTAGTGCATGAAGTCTTCAAACCCGATATTCAAGCAAATTTTTTATTTGATCCTAAACTTTTGTAATTTTGTGAATATAACTCTAAATCTTTTGACAATTTTTTGTTTTCATCTTACATAGCACAATCGGCATTCAAATAAACCTTTTTTTTCACAATTTTCAAATTTTCAGAAATTTTCTTTCTTTCTATTCTATTATTTTCTTTTTCTTTTGTTGGCCCCCAAGCGATAGTCTTGCGCCCCTCGCCCAAAGAACCGCGACAACGACCAGCAACTATCGAAGAAACAACGAATAGGAGAAAAATAAAAATTAATACAAATTGAAAAAATTGAGAATACATACTAAAATCATTTACTCCCGCGAATTGGTTGGAATGACTGCGTTAACAGCTAGCAAATCTTTCAAAAAATAAATTGACGACTATGCTATGTATCTCGAACTATTTGCGACGATTATCCCTATAAGTACACGCTTCACTCTCCACAGCCTGCTTCTCCCTTCCCTCCTAGAAAATAGCAAGTTTCATCACTCGGGCAAAGTCCTTTCCAAGATACAAATAGACTAAATTCACTCGAACAGTCGTTCATCACAGCCTCTCAATCCTATCTAGAGAACAAAAATACGTCGCGTGCGCATAGCACGTGCATTTGAGCTGGTACTACATATAAAAGTTTTCAAACTTTGGTGTCCACCCATACTGCTATCATAAAATAAAATCTAGAATTTGATCCTATCTAGTACCATTATACAACTTATGCAACCAACGAAAAAGCTTCTCGAATCCAAATCCAAGCAATCATGCAATGTGTCCTTTCTGATCATTCTGGACAAATAGTTGAATGATTGACATGCGACGGAGGGAAAGATCTTGGCAACTTGTGTGAATGCTGGGACGATTCTACTGAAGAAAACTCAAAAGCCACGGCTACAGGCAAAAACATCTCTATCTCTTCATATTCTATCACTTCTAATTCCGAAAAAAGAATAACAATTACAGAAAGAAGAGGATTGAAGTTACATGAGCAAAACTATCATACATATCAAACATGAAGTTCATTTTACCGGAGATCAGCAGGATCTAAGCAAAACGGGGCCCACTGATGAGCTCAGCGCTTCACTCAGAGCTACCTGGACTTCGTTTGAGCCGTGTTCGCAGCATATTAAGCTTGAAAATAATGGGAAAAAACAAGCCAAGTTCTTCTCGAACGAATTTTCCCCCAAACTGCATATGGCCTGTAATGTCACCACGATAAGAGGAGCACGGGCAGCTAATTCTCTTCGCTTCCCAGAGCCCAAAGGAATTTGCCAACGTGGCTGCTCTCCTGAAGAAGACTTGGTTACAAGTCCAGAGGAGGAAGCCGAGATATAAAACTGTAAAACCTCTTGACAAAGGTCAACCAAGTGCTTCTCCACCTCGACCTCATCGTAATCTGTAGGCTTGTCCAGCATCAGATTCTGTAAGAATGTCAGACATATTTGGTAGCACTCATTTTCAAGCCGTAACAACGGAGGGTCCTGCATTTGGGTCATTGAGCCAAATTCTTGCAACTTTGAACGTAGAGCAGCATCACTGTTGATCTTGTGTGCATGCGATGCCACATCATGCAGGGCATCAAAGAGGACCAATATATTCTTGGCAGAAAGGTGAGAGCGGTACATGCTGTAGATCTCCATCACCGCCTGTCAGTCAACAAAGAAAACTCAGCATTTCTCCCAAAACCAAAGAGTTCGTTGAGAAGTGAATAAAGACTTTAAACCTAAGACGAGAACAATAGGGAGTGGATACCAAATGCTAGAAAAATTAGAGAGACTTCCATTTGCACCAAGATTATTGGGTGTAAACCATACTAAAAGCTGACTGAAAATGGAAATTAGGAAATCATGTGCTTCTCCTACAGGATGTTGTCCTTTTTTTTAAGACACAGTGCATACGCTATGGAATCCAACCAAAGGGGACTGAGAGTACTTTTTATTTTCTTTTCGTTAAATACATTTTAGTGTCTCGGTTCTAGACATTGCTGAGATTCCAAAAGAGATATGACCCTAAAATCCAAGGGCTAGCCTAGTAAGATTCTCTGAGAAGGATCAACTTTGTGCTCCTGGTCAGTTCTAAAAGCATGGATAAGAGAAATGCAGGTGCAAATTTGGTTTTACCATCTTCCTACATACAGACCTCACATCTGTTTGGTAAGTTTATTATCATCCTTGATTGAGAACCATGAAATGAAGAAACTACCTGGATAAGTAGAAGTTGGACAGCAGCTCTGCACTTCGCATCAGAAATAGAAGCAAAAAGATGCCGAGCCCTTGCATTCTCTGGATCATCATGAGGAGTTCCAGCCTCAGCCGACTCATCACTACTTTGTCCATTGATCATGTGCTCATAGCTCCCAACTGAGGTTTCCCCACTGAGGATATAAGAGAAATCAGGGAGTGTGGCATTAGCTGCATCTTTGAATGACACAACCACTTCCTGCCACTTCTCATCAGAGAAGAGATGCCCACAGTTGCTCATCAAACGGACAAATGCAGCAATACCAATGCCAGCAAGGCTTTGGTGAGGACGCTTAATGAAACTTACGAGAAGTGTTAGAACTTTTCTTAGTAGGGGATTCACTGTACTGTAAAACTTGACAAAAAGATCCACGACTAGTTGGAGGGCCAGAGTGCATGTGTCATAGAGCCATGAATCTTGATCAAGCTCACCCATGTCACCGTCTGGACCTTGGCCAGGTGAGTTTCCCCCAGAAGGATCAATAGCATGCCGCACATAGTCAAAAATGGGGAAGAGAACTGATTCAAATACTCTTTCCCATAAAGGCAGTGAAAAATGGTGTCCATGGTTGCGTAAAGTCTCAAATAGTACTTGCAAGGCGCTCTTCCTTATTTCAGGCCTAGGATCGAAGCTGAGTTCTGATAAACCTGTATAAGTCATATGCAAATAGCTTAAAGTCCAGCCAATTGCTCCATAAAGGTGAATCGAAATCTCTTATGAATAAGCCATGCATATAGTATTGCAACAAATCTCTCCTCTTCAACAATGAAGTTCATCACTTAATTGCTCTGAAGATTCATGACTGAGGAAGATAGTTTCTTATAAAAGCCAGGGCACTAAGAACCAACATGCCGTCTTGCATCAGATGTTAAGGCTGGGTTCCAGAATGTGGAGAGGGATTGTCTGGGAACAGCAAATGCTTTTCCTTAGCTAATGACAGAGAAGGAAAAGAGTCTATTTTTCTTCGATAAGCTCTAGTTTAGTTATGCTAATTGTGGACTTCCATATCTCTTTTGCATGGCTAGTAGTAAGATTAACCGTTTCCCAATAAATAGCATTCAGTAGATATGGATCGAGAGGTAGATGGCAGGTTATGCAGGAAATAGTAACAAGGTAATAAGATCTACAATGGATTTTATATCAGAATAGCACTCATAGCATCAATGGATATGGCTCTGTTCTGTGTCTTAGAAGCTTCAATCATGGTAACATTTTCTGGTTATAGTTTGTTTTAATGTCTTTATGCATTTTTGGATGGTACAGAGAGACAGAAAGGGAATCTGAGAATAAAGGAAGCAACCCCACTACAACCCACGTGTTCATGTTGATATTTCTCCTCATAATGGGTTGCACCTCCTTGGTACTCTTCATCTAAACCTTAAATATACATCTAATAAGAAAGAAGGAAAAGATGATAGTGAGAGAGTTTTTCATTCCCTACTGGTTCTATAAAGGACCTATAGGCATGTAAGCTGATCAACTTTTCCTACTTTTTATTCCTCACATTTTTCAGTTAGTTTGGAAGAAGAAACCTTGAGATGCTCTATTTTGGCCATCAGGAGGCCTTTGGAAACAAAGAAAATTCTATAAAAATGACAAAAGCCCATTAGCTCTCTTATGTTCATTAAGCATTAGGCAACAAATTTTTATTGAGAAGCCTTCGCAGGGTATATGCAAACTTTCTATCCTAATTAGTTCTTCAGAGATAGCAATCCCATGGTGTCCTCAGTAATTCATTGCTGGTTAATTGGAAAATAAGTATTGGTTAATTGGAAAATAACTATGGCAAAAGGAAGTTGTGTTGCATCCTTACCAGCCAACAGTGGGAACCAGAAGTACAGGTGATCATCCTTCTCCATGATTTCTCCATTCTCCACCTTTCCATCTTTACCCCTTCGAGGGGATGGAGAAATCGTTCCTGAAGCTTCCTTTTCTTTATTCTGTGATGAAGACCCAAGATCCCCTTCAGCAAGTTTTGTTGCGCAGAATCGGAGAAAAGCAATAGCATTCAAGCTAATTTCCTTGTTGAATCTACTATTGGTGAATGCAATGAGGCAGTTAACACAGTCCGTAAAAGTGGTGGTTTCAGTTTCCGTGATGTATGGGAAATAGTCTCGTATAATCTTCTCAATTATTTCAAAAGCCAGGAGTACAATGCTTTTGTGATCATCATAAGCTGCTGTTGTGAAAACCTGAAAAAGGTTAAAGAACAATGATAAAAATCAGCACCATGTCGAGCAAAAAAAACTGAGCTCCTTCTGTCACTGAAAACACAGATGCAGAAGTAGTATGCATACCATGAACATGCTCTTCCACCCTGATTTAACATTCGTCACCCGAGACAAAACCATTTGTGAGACACATCTGATAATTAGCTCTCTGATTTCAACAGCACTGCTCTTACGCATGACAATAACAAAAGGCTTCATGAATTCATTCTGGAAGTTATAATTTGCCAGCTCCTCTCGCTCTAAAAATTTCATTGACAATTGCCGTAAAGAATCCATGGCAAAAATTGCAATTGATAGATTTTCAGAGCAACCAATGGTTACAAAGAACTCAGACAGCACGTGCCAGATGCTCGACCACACAAGTCTGATGCGGTTCATGTTATAGTGCCTGTCATAAGAGATAAAAATTACATATACAGTCTAGCATTCCATAATAAGAACAAGTTTCTAATAATGCAGGGGAAAAGGCAAAGAGTGAAAGGAAAGTGCATACGCAATCTCTACAATCTTTGTTAGGCTGAAAACACGGGGATCAGAAGCAGATCTCAATTCATCCATAGAGACCTTGCAGAGAGCCTTCACAAAGTCTATGATAGCCTCACTGTTCAATTTTTGACTCCGTGTGAAAATCCGATTCATTTCTGAGCTTCCAACTTGCTCCAACATGTTCAAGTTGGAGACTAAATTGTTCATCTGTTCAGATGTGACTGCCCCAGAAGCATTGCCACCATCATATGAACCCCTTAATACAGAAGCAGCTGCATGTTGAATTCTTCCGGCTCCTTTCTTTTTAAGAACAGGAAGGATATTTGATTTAGCTTGTTTTGATTTTTCAGATTCATTTTGAGGAAATGAAAAGAATGTGGCGTCTGGAGGAGCACCCTCTCCCAAAAGGTGTAGATGCTCAAACCGAGAAACGCATGTCAGGACATGCTCCCAAGCTTCCTGAAGGTAATTCCCATCCTCGTCCGCAATGGTTACAATTGCCTACCATCATCCAGTACATGAAACATCAGATCCACAATAAGGAATTATTGAACTGGATTTTAAATTGGGAAATGTACTTTAACAGTAGTTTTTTTTTTTTTTTGGGGGGGGGGGGGGGGGGGGGGGGGGGGCGGGGGGGTTAAGGTACTTTCACAGTAGTTGCATGCATCAATTGAGCATCTATGCATAGAGAGATCAGCAAATCCGAACATTCAATGCCGATTTATATTGCTAGAACTATAAGGATTTTGCTTGAAAACAATTAACTGAAAAACATAAATTAACAAAAAAAATAAAAGTGACAGAATTTAGGGCCAGAGTGCAACCTTAATTGCCTCGATGTTCTTCTGTTTAATATCACCAGGTGAATGCAGGGAGGTAAACTTGGCTAATGAAGTCACAAAAGCATCTCTATGAGTCTTCATGGACATAACTGCAGTGACATGGACGGCATAGCGGAAGCCTTCCAGGCAAAGAGCTAAAACTACATCATCATCACTCTGGTCAAGTGGGACGCTGAAGGCTGCCAACATCGGAGCCCAGCATGCCTCAATCATGAATCTAAGAATAACCACATCTGTAGCTGCATAGTAGACTGACCTACAATTTCCAAAAAAAAAAACATCAAAAAGAATGCCCCCTTTCTTTCTAAAATACCACCAAAACGTAGACCTCGCACGACCCGATTAGAAATCCACCAAGTGCTGTCAAATTCTATAGCTTTAGCTAGGCATGAAGATGGTCAAATTCATTGAATTTCCTTTGCATTCAACACAGACATAGCAGAAATATTACGCAGAAACCTAATTTATTTAACTTCTTTAGGATGCTGTGATGCAAAATTTATTGGGCATATCTATGCACAACTAATGCAACATCCATTCAGGAAAAATTAACTGTTTGCCAAGAGAACATGCTTGGGTTGTAAATGGCAAAAATTTTGAAAATGTATGTTTACACAAGGAATTCAGAATGGCAAATCATTCAAATCAAAGGAAGAACAGTTAATCTTACTCGGACTTGCGAGCCTTTTCTTTGAATTGTTCTTGCATGTGTCTAATAAGATCATCACTGGACCCCATCTGATTTTCTTCCCCTCGCTTGCGAATCACAATGTTTAAGATACCATCCAAACCCAGAATCCTGTTAGTGTTCAAAGACTGCTTCTGCTGAGGGGCCAGATCGTCTTCTTTCATTTTGATTTCGTTTCTCGATATACGATCAAATAGTGATCTCAGATACTCCTCAGGTAGATCCTTCCCATCATCAATCCCACGATTATTTCTTATGAAGTCATCAGCTGACATCTGCACAGTTTGAAAAAAGGAGACAGCAAGAGAGATATATGAAGACCTTTCAATGACATAATACCCAATCAACTTAATGAAGTGATTGTACCTTGCTCTTCACCATAGGATTATGAGCATCAGTGTTCAGCAATATGACAGAGTAAGCAAGAACATAGGCTGTGTCAGCACTGGTAAATGCTTTTGGGTTACACTTGCAATAACGTTCAGCAAACTTCTCCATGATCCGGTCAATCTTTTGTGCTTCTCCAGGCAATCTAAATCCACGTACGAACACCCTTATAGCTTCATCAAATTCCATTCCTTGGAATTCAAAAGAATCAACATATGCATGCATCACTTTCAGCGATAATTCTTCCCTTTCACCTAAATAATCACCAATTAAAGTCTTGTTCAAGCCTGATGCATTCTTAAGAAACTCTGCTATCTCCTCTGGTGAATTCCCCACCTTATTCGCATTGATGAGAAATTCAATTCCTTTCTTAGGTTTCCTGTTGAAAAGAGATATACCTTCCTGGAAGAAATTTTTCACAGGGGATTCCACCAAAAAAAATGAGCAAATAATGGAGACAAATTATTTCTGCACTGCGTAAAGGAAATTGGATGATCACACACCTGAAGTTCAAGTTTGTAAGCCCGACGTTGCTCAATTGTCAAAACTTCAGAGGCTTCGCTTGAAGCTTCTGAATTAGCATCAGATCCTTCAACAGGCTCATCTCCATTCCCATTTGCCATAGGAGTTGCCACTTCAGAACTGTTCTCGACTGGTTCAAGCTTATTAGAATGGCGATCTGGTATGCGCAACTGCTTGTTCATCCAGTCTCCCATTGATTTTAGAATACCCACTAAGCACTTCATAGCTTCAAGTTTCATGGTTGCCTCTTGTGGCGGCAACAGTGAAGTAGCAGTACCAGGAGGGACACCTTGAGCAGTTTTAAGCAGTCCATTGACAATTCTGGAACAATAAGTAAAATGGATTGGAATATATCAAATTCGATGATAAATAAGCAAAATCATTTGCTGCACTACAGTGTCAAAAGGAGCCAATTGCACCAAACAAAAGACACGTACCTCTCAAATATGTTAGATGAATTGACATCACAATCATAATTGATGAATATGTCTACCAAGATCTGTGAATCGTAACAGAGCTTATCTAAAAACCGGAGCACTATCATCTTCTGTTGAAAATTAGGTTGAGCAACGTTCTCCAAAACTCTCAGTACAATCATAGGAAAGAATACTCCAATCTCCGCTTTCAATCCAGCTCTGAATCTGGCCACCAGACTGATGAAAATGGAGCAAGAAAGCTGGAAAACGATCATAAGCGTGGAAGCACTGTTCTTCAATAATGACAGACACAGATATTGCTTAATAGCACCTAGAAACCTGTTACAACAAAAGCAGTCAAATAGAAAATTAATTTGAGAGCTTCATTTATAGAAGATTTTGTCACATCAAAAGAACATGACTTTGTACAAGGAAAAAGACAGAAACCTAAACGATGAGACCTTTTATGTTCTGAGTACATTGTTACAACATCAAAGCGAGGATATGATACAAGGTTAAAGGCATGAAAAGCAGCAAAATTGCAGCAGGCAGGATCCACAGAAGAACAGAAGTCAACAAAAAAAGGGCAAGATTTTGATCAGCAATTAAAAAATCGCAGACAAGAGCGGTATCCCGAAAAAAATTATACAAATTGCAGTTCAAACGAGGGACGAAGGAATGCTTGAACAAAGATGTGAAATTTCGACTCGATAGTATTAAACAAGCAAAAAGCATGGAGGAAGAAAAAAAGCTTGAGCAGGGACAAAGGAAGGAGGTGAGCTTGTGAAAGCTTCGACTTTATAATGTTAAAGTTTATTTCGCCAAGCATCATCAACAAACCTGGTACAATAATCAATCAAACTGAAAATCTATGACATCATTCATCCAGCAAGAGTAATGGCAATGGAGCCACCAAACCAGAAATTAACAACTAAAGAAAGTTTCTACTAGCAAGGCAGGGTATTCAGATGGTTAAATGCTCTAGACACCAAAGAGCAAGTAGATATCCATATTTTGGTACAGATCAGTAAAGCTGCACATGCATCCCAAAGTAAGGGCGGGAATCCCCCACAAAATAGAGAGAACCATGCCACTGCGTTAGCTCATCTAGACGTTATTCTCATCATCCAGATCAGCAAAACCTCAGTATATACCTCTTTCTCAACTCTTATCGTCACACTTCAGGTTTGCAGCAACCCTTGTATCAAATATTTACTTAGTCATAAAACACGCTCTCTCTCATTCCAGTTTCGATAGTTTTATCTTCTGTTGTCATGATATTCCAGCATGCAGTTTACACGCAGATATACCACAGAACAAGTTCCTGAATCAAAGCTATCATGCAGCCATGGCACAACCAGTAAGTCAAGCTAAATCCAACTTAAGTGAACAACCGCACACTAAATTGATAATCATCATAAAAATCCTCCAGCAATGGGTGAGTACAAATTGCAGCACTCAAATTCTCATTCGTTCCAGTTTGTGGTCTAGTTACCTGTCACTTGTCCTAAAAACAGCTCCTGCGTTCTCTAACAAAATTTTCAACAACTCCAGAGCCACAATCTTTCCCTTCATCAGCTGCGGGTCTGCCACAGCCTCCTTTGGAGGTGTTTTCATAGATAGCTTGCAAAGTGCTCTGAACACCAAAAATGCATCTCTCCTTAACTTATTTCCAATCTGGACCTCTAAATCATCTTCTCTCTCCAATTCTCCATCTGCTAACTCCCCTTTCCTACCCTCTAATGCCGTCTTATACATACTAATCTCCCAATATTTTGCATCCAACATATCCTTATCGGTCGAATCCAATAAGTCTGCCGGATTGGTTGTTTCAACTGTGGTAGTCTCAAACGCCCCATCATGCCCGCCGAGGGGATTCTTACTGGGCGTCACTGGATTCAACACCACATCAATGTCCTGCATGATTTTGGTTATGAACCCCTGAACAAACTGGGTCATTGACCCATCGACATCTGATTTTTCAACTGGCTCCATCAACTCCGCAACCACAATAGGCTGTATCGGGACAGTCGAGCTATCTGCCTCCATTCTCCTAAACACAATCACGAGCATCTGCACTAATGACGCCTTAGCGGTCGTCTGATTCACCACGTTCTTACTATCCAGGTATATATCATAACAAGTCCTCACAATCAGAAGCAAACAATCCCCGTGAATCCTCAAAGACATTGAAGTCACCGCGGACAGCAGGGCCTTCAAGACCAACAATTCGACAGCATCGTCCCCCAGCTCGCGGCACTTGCACACGGACTCGATCACCCTCGCCAGCAGCTTCGCCTCGGCCCCGCCCCCGGCGGGATCTGCCTCGCCACGGAGGTAGCCGTACGCGATCAGCTTCTGCACGCAGTCGACGGCGGGATCGGCGATCTTGATGTTGCCGGACAGGCAGGCGTTAATCAGGGGGCCGAGGACGGACTCGGAGTCGGCGAGGGAGAACTGGGTGGGGCCGTCGAAGAGGGGCCCCGGGAGCGACGACTCGGGCTCGGAGGAGTCGGGGTCAGGGGGGGAGGGGAGGGATTTCTGCGGCGAGGTGAGCTTCTCGAGGAGGGACTTGCACTCGTGGGCGAGTTTCGAGTGCTTGCGCCAGGAGGCGTTCTTGACGATCCGCTCGAGGGCCGGGGCGACCACCAGGGTCAAGCGAGAGAGGGAATCGGCTTCCGGAGAAGCCATTCCCCCGAGTTGACCCGGCGAGCTAGCAGATCCGGGGATCGGCCCGGGCGGAGGAGGAGGCGGCGGCGGGGTTTTTCCGGCGATGCGACGCCGCGATCCGTCTAGTGAGAGAGAGGGTCGTGGAAATGTCCTTCGACGAAGAAGATGAAGAAGAGGAAGAAGAAGAAGGGAGTGAGCAGTGCGTTCCGCGCAGGGAAGGGCGTGCGTTCGAGATTCAGATCGGGTTTTCTATTTTTTCTTCTTTTTTTAACCGCGAAGTCCAAGACCGGAGCCGATTTGACGAAATCGCCCCTCCCTGCCCGTCGCCTGGATCCCTGGCGGCTGGAGGGTTGGGCTCGTTGGGCTGGGTGGCAAAGTCGTGATTTTACGCGCCGGACGGGAGGGTATTCCGGGGACAGTGCGGTCGAAAAGCTGACTGGAAAAAAAACGGCGGAACGTTTAATGATCGGAGCGGAGCTCTTCGTCGAGTCAGACCGGTGGACTTCAGCGAGGAAAGGGTCGGATCGGCTTCCGCCGTTTCTCCGCCGTCATCCGCAGGGCTGCGCAGTTGAGTCAATTCCGGAATCGAATCGTCGCCTGCTCTCCATCAATTGAATCCGCTCGCCAATTGAGGAAATTAGAAAGGTCATCAATAAGCACGTTTTAGAAACTTAATTTTAGTGTTGTTAATTGAACTAGCGAGCACACTTAGCACGTTTCATGAATTTCATTGCCCAAAAACCGACATCATAACCATTTTCCGGACTTGTTTTTACTGTATGTAGAGATTAATCATCGTGTTTAGTATAGTGTAAATTGATATACCAAATTATAAGGTAGAGAGTAAATGATTCACATCTGATATCCGATCAAGTGGACGTATCAAATTATGAGAGCCATACCTCCACGTGCACTACGTCATCCTTAGCATGTTTTTTTTTTGTCGAAAAAAAAAATCATCCATTTCTTAAAATAATACATTAGAGGTATAAAAAAAACTATGATCGAGGAATCTACCATCAAAGGGCCAAGCCCATATACGTCGAGAGACTAGTACATAGAAATATTTCAAGTTTAGCAAATCTTGAAGAAAAAAAAGTACATAGATTAAGGAGCATATTGCGTAGTTGTTGAAATATCGTGACGTAAGCATGTGTCACTCTAGAATGTCCAGGGATGTAAGGGCTTAATTATCGTTTACTCTCAGCTTCACCTTTGATCTTCTCCTTTTATTATTTTCCTTGCCTTTTCTTTTATCTCTCGATCTGTTTTGAGAGTTTGTTTGTCCGAATAAATTTCTGCAGCGAATCTTAAGTGACCGTGGAGTCCAATTCAATCATGTATCGGGTAGATAGCTATCGATGAGGTTAATTATGATGTAATTTGATAGTTTCTTCAAGATCATGTCGCTCTTTCCTCATAATTTAGATTTTAATCTAGATTTCGGAGTTTTACTCTCCCGAACTGAATTTATGAGTTTCTTATAAGTACTTGATTAGTGTTGAGTACAGAATGTACAGAATTTGTTTGTTTCAGAACTCTTGTTAAAATAGGCAAATCTGTAAAAGCATCAATATCCCTTGCTTCCGCATCGGCTCTCGCCTTATTCCGTGACGGGTGATGACGCGACCGGAGCATTTCATGGGCCCGATGTACCTAAACGATAAGTGCCGCAATGACGTCACCTCCCATTCACACGACCCTTTGTTGGGCCAGACCATGTAACTACATCATCGAGTAGCCCAGCTGAGCAAAGGAGGACTACTGACTTGGGCCTAAAGGTTGAATCTGGGCCTAGCGCTCAAACACACCCTAAAGAGATGCCCAATTTTCGGAGCCCAGTGAAGCCCAAGACTCAAATATCTGCGGTGCCTTTTGGGCCGCAAAGCCGTAATATCTTCCAATTCGGAAATCACATCGTCCGCCGGCTCCCGGAATGCACGCAACCGGTCCCGTTCAGGAGCATCGAGCAACATAGGGTGGTGGCCGAGGACCTCCGGATTGCTCATTCTCTGATTCGCCGTAGAATATATAGCCGAGACCTTTAACAACGTTTCGAACATCGATCGGGAAACTCACGTACAATGTCTCCCGCAGCGGTTCGTAACTTGGAGTATCTTTAAGTTCTTAAATTGCCCATTAACGATGATGGATGGATAAATCGATATGAATTTGGCTAAAGAGTAAGGAACGGATTGAAGAGAGTTTTTGGGATCTCACTCGCGTCGCGTGTAATGAATAATTTTTAAATCAATCTGTTCCTATTAAATATGTTGAGCAAGGGTACCGCGGTGAGTAGCAAGGATGATGGAAGCGGAAACGTTTTGGACCATCAATGATGTTGAAGACCCTTTTCGTGTGATGTTGCCTTGGAATCCACGCAAATGCAAGCACATCTATTATGTAATTTGGTCCCCTGATAGTGAAAACTTTTAGGAATGCGCATTTACTTACATTTTCATTATGAGATTTTCATTTGAGAAAAAATATCAATTGGGTGGTTCGTTTATTTCGAAAAAAGTAAATAATTTATAAAATGTTTGCATGTATCACCTATGAAAATGAATGAATAAAAATATTCATTATTCATGAGAATATTCAAAAATTATTTTTATTGACCGATTATTTTAAGTGACGTAAGTGATCAATTTACCAAAAATATATTTTCTAAATTATGCATTTCTTACGAAACAAACAAAGTCTTGACTATGAAAACTCTCCTTTTGTTTATATCAACGTTGCTCTCGATTATTATGTGCAATGCTATGGATTTCTCACCATACTCAGATTTGCAGTAAAGTCTGTCTCACTAGGTTAGGTCAAGCTAATGTAATATCTCCGAAAGCCTTTAAACAATTACTGTTAATCACTCTCTCCAAATAGGTGAGCAACAAATTAAATGAAGGCGTGCCTATAGCGAGAAATCAACACCACACTTTGATTTTACATTTTTTTCTTAGATTTCACCCGCGATTTTGCTCCAAAAATGACGCATTCATTCGTCTTGTAATCTTGTATAACTTCTTCTTTGATACAAGTAATATATGTTTTCCATTATCACTAGCGTTGGGACTAACAACACAACCCAAAAGAGGGTTAAAATGGATTAAGTGAGAATCTTCAGCAGAATAAGGACAATCAACAATGCAAAGTGTGAGAGATATAAACCAGCATGTGTGACGAGGATGCACCGATGATATAGATAATAAATGTCGAAGATAGATCACGTAATGAATTTATAGTGGTTCGGCTTGGTATCTAAACCTATGTCTATTCTCCAGGTAACAGCTTGATAGCGGCTGGATTTCACTAGTAATCAGTAATACAAGTCAAAATCGGCAATTGTTATTTCCTTTACAAGATAAATCGCACTATTAGGACGGAAAACTCTACATTTACACTTGTACACTGAACAATTTGCCATTGTATAGCCAATTGTGTACAAGGAGATATCAACAGAGATGATTTATCGCTCAAGTTTGAAGTCACAACAAGTTTCTCTAGTGACTAAACTACTCTGAGCCTCGTTGATCCATATTTATAGAAGTCTTCAGTCCAATTGCTAGAGATATTCAACAACACTAGATAGCCTTTGAGATTTGGCAAAGACCTATGCTAGAATTAGGGTTGCTAATGCAGTTGCTTTCCCCCAACGTATGTAGGTTTCCTAACATAGAGTGTTGCATATGTCCTATCACCTCAGAGCAGAAACTAGATATCCTTATCAATTTTCAGCTACAACTCTAGCGCTTTCTATATCATCAACATTCGTCTTCAAAAGTGTGGTCCACCATCATTAGTGTTAGCTCCTCATCAGCGCTATCCGAATTGACAAGGGTAGACTTTAGGTGAGTTGATTGATAATCTCTAGCTACTTTATAAAGGCTTTCGAGAATGCTAACCTGACATAAGCACCTCCACATTATCATGAAATACCACTGATGCTCCTTCTTGTGTACTCTAACCATCACAACCTAGTTTCTCTTCTTTGCTAATGTAAAGGAATTATTGATATATGTAAAGCTAATTTTTCATCTACACTCCTTATGATAAGTATTAGTACCAAAAATAACTTCAAGATCTTCGAAATTACATAGAAATTTTGTTCCAACACTTAGTACTTCTTCTACATATATATATATATATATATATATATATATGTCCTTTATTTACTTTAGGTAAAGTGGTGTAAATCATAAAACTCTGTATAATCAAAAAACAAGATGCTAAGCTTATGCATGCGAGCATCTGTGCATCCGTATACGAGTACGTGTTGTTTTCCCCCTCTACTTCCCTCTTCATTGTATGGTCTTGCTATGTACACAATTAAGAAAAAGAATTTTAAAAGCACAGTAAGAAAGTTACAACATTAGCTCAAACAATTGAAAAGTTATAGCAATCAAATTAACTTTTTTCAAAAGTCACGTCACTCAAATGATCGATTGAGAAGTTACATTACTCAAAAGAGTGACATACGAAAGTTGCACCACTTATGGTATTCTTATACTGTGAAATTTTGATAAAACTACTGCCAACTGTTTTAAAAGTTTAAACTGTTATGTGAAGACATGATTTAATATTTATGTACTTTCACACTCTCCCTCACATTTAGTCTAGTCTTTTTGCCTAATACTAAGTGTGAGGAGACAGGAGCCTAGCAAGATTTGAACTATGTGAAAGTATATAAATATTAAACCGCATCTTCACCTAATGGCTTAAATTTTTAGGACAATTGGCTGTAATCCTACAAAACTTCACATGTTATTAAAATAGGAAGTCATAAGTTCAAATCTTGCCACGCTCCTGTATCCTCCACGCCTAGTATTATGCAAAAAGACCAAACTAAGCATGAAGGAGAGTGTGAAAGTACATAAATATTAAACCACGTTTTCATATAACGGCTTAAACTTTTAGGACAATTGGCTGTAGTCCTACAAAACTTCACATATACCGTATCATTTTATGACTCCCATTAGATCTACTATATTGTGTGATATGATATGCACATGTGTGTGTGTGCATATAAGTTAAAGCCAAAAACCGAGTCAAAGCAGGTAGATCACTGTACATTGATTGCTTACCAGGCTAGTTCTTGGATTTAAAGTGATTAGATGGGTCCAAACCATTTCTTTTGACTAATCTTTAGCAAATGTCAAGAAAGTTCAGTACATATACCCAAAGTCCTTATTGTCAATGTTTACTAAGCTAAATTAATCAATTTTGCCCCCATGTTACGTTAGGGCGACATCCTCCGTTTAAAAAACACTTCTTTTATTTTTTTTTATAAATTGACAGCTAATAATAACGATATGTCGCAAAATAAAATAAAATAAAATAAATTATTGTATAATCTCTAGGTGTTGACCGCACTGGTGTGGGAAAAACTAGTGGGTCCAATGTGGACACTTGAGCAACTTGGCTAAGGGCGCGTTTGGTAACCATTCTCGTCTCAGAAATAGGTTTTTTTGAGAAATTGTCTTCGAATGAGTTTTAGGGAAGAGAAACGCGTTTGGTAACTGCACAAAATTTCTGTCCCTGGATTTTTTTCATTTAATTTAAGAAATATCAGTAAAGACAATAAATTGATATATGAAACACTTTTATATTATCTAAGACAATAACTTTTATAAATTAAATTCATGCATTCATAATAAATAAATAAAACTATTAGGTAAATGATTTGTTAGGTGAACAACCAAGAGGAAACAAAGTATAAAAATATCCAACTTCATTTCTTGGAGCTGATCCTATTTGAAATGGAGATTGGTCTAGTTTTAGACTCATCATCATCTTTTCTTCTTTCTTTCTTGTGCTTAATACGATGGAGTTGTGCTGTACGAGTTGATTCCTTTGGTGATGTGAGCGTTGTTGGAAGGATGTGACAAAAGTGATGGATAAAAGCCAAGAATTGAGAAGGAGCCAAGCTTTTTTTTTTCATTATTTTCAATAATAAGGGACGTAAATGAACATTTAAAAAGAAATATCGTAAAACATTGCACGTGGTGAATTTGCTATGGTATACACACAATATATATAAGAGAAAGTATTAAGTACAAAAAAAAAAGAAAATGCAATCAACTTGATCAAATGAAAGTCTGATTGTCATTTAAAACATACATTTGCAATATCAAAGAAAGAACTTAAAAAGATCAAATGAAAATTTATTTCTTCTTTTACACTGTTCAAACTTGTCCGAGAAACGGAGAACCAAAAATTTTGTTGTTCTGATTTCTCTTCCATGGCTCATCCCTAGCCTTTTTTTCATCCCGGAAACAGAAATTTTAAGGGAATTTACCAAACATGTTTATTGTCCCAAACTCGTCTAGGGACGAGAAACCAAGAACTAGAATGGTTACCAAACAGGCCCTAAGAAGTAAGAAAAGATGAGCCATCGTTTCAGGTTGGAAAAGTTGAGGCAAGAAATCGTAAGTATATTATTAATTTTTTTTTGAAATTTAGAATGAAAAAATAATACTAAACTAAAAAATGATTTAATCATGAAAAGAGTTATTTGGACCGCATGCCTTACGTCACATGGCCAAAAAAAAAAAAACCAAAAAACCAAAAAAAAAATTCCCTGTTAAATGGGGGCCGGCCGATCTGAAATCAGACAGTCCCTATTTCACGGTAGGTCGGATCACCTAACTGATTCTTAAAAGAGTGTCGGGAGAATTTTCGGGACTAAATTAAGAAATGTGCATGTGTTGGTGTATCCTGTAAAAACGTGTGGGGTCCTTCACAATGTTTTAAGGGAGCTTTGTCACTTGAACTTCCAACATGATGAGTGTATTAAATAATCAATGTTGTCGTTTATGCCGAGATGTTTTGTTTTTTAGTGAAAAATCAATGGTGGAATTTCCTTCTTTTAATAATAATAATAATAATAATTATTATTATTATTATTATTATTATTATTATTATTATTTTGTATTTCTTGACAAGAGACCATTCAACGGAGTGAAAATGGGAAATGTATTCCCTGCTTTGCCCCCAGCAAAGCAGGGAAATCTAATCAAGGCAGCCATTCGATCAAAAATCAGACGGCTACACTTTTTTTTCTAAAATGAAAAAATAAAAAGGAGTGGCCAATGGGGCCCACTCCTCTCTCATAGATCACCTGTTTTGAGAGCAGCGGATCCGGATCCGTGAAAATGATGCTTCCAAATCGGACTTTCACGTGCAATCTCATTTAAAAAAGAAACATAAGCATGCAAAGAAAAATATTTTATTTTACTTCATCACTTTTCATGCCCCCCATCCCAATTTATTTTTCCCTTGTGAGTGGCACATAGATAGATGCATTAAAATATAAAAAGAACTTGCAGGGGTAATACAGTCATACATGGTTCCACAAGGACCGGATCAAAACTTCCAAAGAGCTTGGCAAGTCCAGCCTGAACCGGGTAGTTTCGGATTGGGCGGTTCATTATACTCGGCCTAAATGGCCTTGCAAGCAAAAGGAAACCAACCGTTAAAGCGGCAGGAGGCTAGGAGCGAACAAAGACAACATCTCATTCCCTCGCTGAATAAGATCCGGAGAGAGGGAGAGAGAGCTCGAGGGGGTTCAATGGCGCGAAGCTTGGTTCATTTGAAGAGCTGTTGCTCGGCTTCCGCCTTCAGAGCATGCGCCCCGGGGAGCCAGCCCAGCCGCGTCCTTCTCCCTGATAAGGCCAGCGATGCTCGCGTCCTCGTCCTCGGCGGCACCGGCCGGGTCGGCGGTTCCATCGCCGTCGCCCTCTCCAAGCTCTCCCCCGACCTTCGGATCGTCATTGGCGGTCGGAACAGGTAACACGTTGTTGTCGTTTGGTTCTCCAGCTCAAACGATGGATTCGCCTTCAACCGCCGCGCCATCTTGGATATCTTTTGGAGCAGTTTTGAGCTCCGTTGCGTAGTCGAACGAGCAGAAACTAGTGATATATAATGGTCGCCATCATGTCGTGGACGATCAACTCCTTCGTGGGAGTTCGTCTCCGTTTCGTCTCTCAAATGTACTTGGAATGAGTCGGAACTCGAGGCGTAGTCAAAGATGGAGTGAGAATTAGTACGCTCTGGCGAGCATGACATCGTTAAGAGTAGTTACACTTGCTCGAGTGACAAGTCTGATGACTGATGCCAGTCTGATTGACCAGAGTGAACTGCGCCTTAGCTCACTTTTGAAGCATCGCAAATAAACGTCCTTACATAATGCAGGCATTTCGGTATTAGTATCATAAAGATTATTGTATATATTTACATTCCTCTCCTTGATCGTGTACTGGTTCTTGCTTCCGGTTTAGATGACAAATTGACAGTAATTGTCTGATTGTGTCTTACGTTGTGATGCAGGGAAAAAGGTGAGTCGATGGTGGCTACGTTAGGAAGGAACTCTGCGTTTGCTCAGGTCGACATTGAAGATATGGTATCCCTGGAGAGAGCTTTGGATGGTAAAGTAGATCTCTTTTACATTCTTAGAACTAGAGCATGGATGCTGTTTATCTGCTGATAGTGCTATTGTCGATCTACTGATTTTTTCTGTAAAATCCATAGTAATGCTGTGTAAATGATCATGTGAGGAATTTGAAAGCTTTTCTAGCGACAAAATTTTGTAGGAAGTGAGAACCTTCATCGTGCCCTTCCTCCCTTCCCAGTGGATGAGAAAAACACAATGTATATTTGTGACGGAATTGAGCCTTGTTGGATCATGCATCAGCCATTTAAGCAACGATTTTAGTTACTTTTTGCATATCACTTCCATCATCACATCATTGCAGATGTAGATCTTGTGGTCCATGCAGCAGGACCCTTTCAACAGGCTCAGAATTGCAATGTACTTGAGGCAGCTATAGCGACCCAGGTGAGACATGGTAATCGATATATTTGGGTTCACTGGTTGTTAGACATTAATTGATGTATTTGCCCTAAAAAAAGGGATATGATGTGATTACAGATAATTTTTTTCTTTCTTTTGGGTCTATGGGCTTTCTTTGCAGACTGCATATGTTGATGTTTGTGATGATACTCCCTATGCATTGCTTGCGAAGTCATTCAATGACAAAGCTGCTGCTGCAAGTATTTCGGCCATCACGACTGGTGGAATATGCCCAGGAGTGAGCAATGGTGCTATGATCAACTCTTACGATTGCCTTCTTTTAGCTGGTTCACAGTGCATCCACTTAGTTATATCTTAGCATTTTAACCTATAAACTGAAGGGAAAAGAGGACTTTGAACAGTATAATTTTAGGTCGAGGTTACCAAGTTCATCTAGAAAGACAACAGTAGTGAAAACAATAGGTTTTATCATCAGCTCTTTTACACATATTGGAGCCAAATGCCGACGTAATTTCCACCTTAATGACAGTTATGGCAGCTGAGCTTGTCCGTGCAGCCAAAGATGAGAGCAAGGGCGAGCCTGAGCAATTGAGGTGAGAATCTTCCGGATGGTCACCCTAACTTTGAGCTAAATCATTTTGTAGGCCCTTGAGGATGGGCTATCTCTCAACATTCAGTCAGAAACCATGAATTAGGTTTATTCATCGTCACTTTTCCTTGATAGAACTGAGAATCGATTAAATATATTCTCATTACAGATAAACTATTCTTTTCATGTCCATATATGTCAAAGCTGTTAACATGTAAACGGTCAGAAGACAAAGAGGATATGGTGGTACTATACTTTGTTTGGCCTAGGGGGGATAATTTTATTTGGCACCTCTCCAGCATCAAGGCAAATTAGAATGAACTTCAAGAGTTCCCTCTGTGAATTTGGATGAGTAACAAGCTCTGTAGAGTTGCTTCGTCTTTTCAGCCTGTAAATATGTTAAATATCATCAAGTTCTGGTCCGTTCCGTATTCCTATTGAAGTGGGAAGATTACTGTTACTAAAGAAGGCATTTCCTTCTGATGTGGACATGCTGGCATTTCTTAGCTAGCTATCCTTCATATACTGTTTCCTATCCCCTCATCTTTCTAGATTTCTTCCTTTTTCTCCCATTTTTCTCTCTCTTTTCTTTACTCTGACTTCACTCATCATCCATGGGCTCTCTTATTTGTATTTGTCGGTCAGTTTCTTTACTGCCCCAGCCCCATGGCATATCTCTTCTTCATCATTTAAGTTTTCCTCCAATTTGAGTGGCGCAACTCGGTCCTTCATGTTCTATTTTGCGTTCCCCTTTGTCAATTTAATACCATGTATTTCATGTTCTTCAACAATATTAAGTTGTTTTCTCTTCACTGGACATTCCAGTGTAATGTGAGAAACCTGTCGTGAGTTGTAACGTTCTCAGACAAAGTACAATCTAGATCACAAGAGATTTTGTTAAACTGCAGAGGAGAGATATACTAGTTCAAAATAAACTTACTATATTTTATATTTCAGGTGCATGACATATTAGATTTTAGCATGCAGTAGCGTTTTGTCTTTATGAGCCATCTGTTGCCTCAGTTCAGGCCTTACGAGCACCTACTTGCATACAGTACTTGTAGCTGCTTTAGTTATTTATGGCTATTATCAATGAGTTTCAATTGCCTAGAGAAGGCACTTTATTTACTCCCACCAATTGGCATTCCAATTTGCCACTGCTTAAGTCTTTCCACTTCTTCTCTCCTTATATTTTCTATTTCCTCCTTTTCTCCTCCTCTTAATTCTTCCTTGTATGTACTCGAGGCTGTGTTTTTTTTTTCCTCTCTCTCATGTAAGGCTGTTTTTAGTCTGTTTAGACATACCAAAAGGTGCCCATGAACATTTGCACCTATAATGATCTGGTTGTCTGCTTCAATTTTGTATTTCTTTTCTAGCTAAAAGAACAGTAGAACCTTCCATATACCTGAGTTTCATTTTACTATGTAGGTGCTGCATAACTCATAATATATTTATTATCACTAAAATAGACAATGTGCTTTTGCTCCTTACCAAAGGCATTGCATTCTCTCTCTGCTGTCAATCTAATATTCCTTTTGGATGGTTAGTTAAGTGACGCTTTTCTGCTATCTATTGTTGCATTGATTGATACTGGCTACGAAGATAATCAGAGCACTCTTTTATATGTCGTATTTTCTTTTTGTTCACCACATGTGTCCATTTTAAATCGACAGAAATTTGGTAGTAAACGTGCGGTGCAATCTCAGTAATTTAGCTAATTGTTAATATCTCCAGTCCCTGAGTGTGCGGTGCTTAGCTAATTGTTAATATTTCCTGTCCTTGAAGTGGTAATAGAAGACAATTTCCCTTTTACTGAAACTGGTAATCAACTTACACCATGATTTCTTGTCAGATTCTATTACTACACTGCAGGTACCGGCGGTGCTGGTCCAACTGTTTTAGCAACTAGCTTTTTACTTTTAGGAGAAGAGGTAGTTGCCTATAGTAAAGGTTAGTAACTATTTTCATGTCAAACGTACAGTCTATATTTTTGTGATGCAGAAAGATGACAGTAGGCTGTTCCTATATTTTTTTTATCAGGAGAAGAGATCAAACTAAAGCCATACAGTGGAGGTCTAAACATTGATTTTGGAAAGGGGATTGGAAAAAGAGATGTTTTCCTACTGTAAGTTCCGGAAGAAGTCTTGTATTGGCAGTTCAACCCTTATAATGAGAATATGTCAATTTCTTGGTCCAATTAAATGTTGGATTTGATTTCTCCCCGGCACTCAACTTGGATGGCTATATTCAACCGTAGATACTTGATATAGCTGACCTTTAGTTTTACATGCTGAGAAAGCACTTCCATGATAAGCTGGATAATGCCTGCCAGACCGAACTCCACGTTGCTCTCTTTAATCTATGCTTTTAGGCAATCTCACCAAGCATAACCTCTTCTCCAGGAACTTGCCAGAGGTCAGAAGTGCTCATGAAATTCTTGGAGTGCCCACCGTCAGTGCTCGTTTTGGAAGTGCCCCATTTTTCTGGAACTGGGGGATGTCAGCAATTCCAAATCTTCTGCCTCCTGTAAGCTGCAATCCGAGACTATTTTAGTATTTCATGGCCACAGGTTAGCAGGGAGTCGGGGACGTGCCCAATTGCTAAGTTATCTTGGAAAGACTGGCTGAATAGCCTGGTAGCCAGGACAATTGACTATGACCTTCTACAGGAATAGCAATTGATTTCCCATTTTCGTTTTCAACTTTCCTCAGGACACCATCCTTATAACAATGATGACAATGACGCCAACAACAAGCCTTGTCTGTTGTCCAACTAAGTGGTTCAACTATATTAATCCTATTATGCCATTATGCTTGATCTGTATTACATCCTCAAAACCTAGCTTCAGCGCAATCTCATGGAGGATTTGTTTCATTAAGAATTCGACGATAGGAAAAAAGAATGCTGGCTGTCAATTACGTGACACTCTCCTCCCCTCATTCTTGTGCGGACTTAGGGCTGGTGGAGTAAGAGAATCCTACTTAGGTGGAGTTGCATGTTATTGATATCTATGTAGATCACTCCAAATATGTTATAAATGGTAATCGGCCTTGGTCAGGACATGCTAGCAGTAGGGGTGCCATGGATCATAGACCTGTTTAGTAACTCATTTATAGGCAAGCCTCACAAGTTGAGAACTTGATTCTTTTCTTGCTAGTGACCAATACTTATTATTGACTTTGTTCCTTGTATCAATAGGACCAGAAGCATAATCTTTTGCTGATATATACTTGGATCAAACTGTGCAGGAATATCTTAGAGACAGAAGCAAAGTACAAGAATTGGTTCGACTATTTGATCCCATAGTTCGTGCAATTGATGGGATAGTGGGAGAGCGTTTTTCCATGAGGGTGAGATTTACTGAGTAATTGCTATGTATGAGGTATAATCTCCCTGCATGTCATATATTTGCTATGGCGGGAGGATCCTGTGATATGTGAACCACCTCCATCCCATTGAATGTTGTGTAGCTAATTTTTATTTTTAACTCGTTTCCATCAATCTTTTGGCAGGTTGATTTGGAGTGTTCTGATGGACGTCATGCAGTTTCTATACTTACTCATAGGAGACTCTTAGTGTAAGAAATCTGTACATGAGTTATCAATGTCAACAGCCCTTTCAATTGTATAGACGTCCACACAGACATTTTCTGACTGCTAGTGCATATACTTTTACTTTTGATGGAGAGATCTTCATAGGATTTTTGTACTCATTGAGATGTCTTCTTTCCCTGAAGAATGCGGAAACTTTGCTGAAGGCATAGGTAACTTAAACAGATCTTTTCTTTTTGGATCCCTTTCAGGTCGGTTGGATATTCTGCTGCTGCATTTGTTCTCGCAATGTTGGAGGGAAGTTCACAACCTGGCGTATGGTTCCCAGAAGAGGTGTGGACATTTTCGCGATGACTAGAAACCATCTTAAGCTTCCTGTTGATAAACCTTATACATATGGTTGCATGCAGCCTCAAGGAATTGCTGTGGAGGCCAGGGAGATTCTATTGAAACGCGCAACTCAAGGAACTATCAACTTTGTGATGAACAAGTAACATCTGTTTCCATGAGCTAACTTTTCGGTGCTGCCATCTCTCTTTGCTCCACTTTGCTTACCCTCTTCTGATCCACAGGCCTCCCTGGATGGTGGAGACTGAGCCAAAAGAAGTTGGATTGAGAATTTACGTATGAACACATTCTTGATGATGAACAGATCGAAGAATCGGCCAACTGTACCAAGCTGTCTCCCTTGAGTGATGCAAAGATGGTCCTAATAGCTGCCACTTCCGTCTATGACAGTGTCATTTTGAGATTGTTTTTTTTCTGAATCTCATATTTCATTATGAATTATGACTCAAGCTATTGATGTGATTCTGCGGGTTTGCACATCAGATATCGTCTTTTGTCCCCTTGTTCTCACTGGATTTGAGATACTAACGAGCAAGCGATGTTTTACTTCATAGATCCATGCACACTTTTTGACATAGGCCCAGGAACACAGCACTTGAATCAATGAATGATTTCCTTCTCTGGTGCCTTTCTGGAGTTAATAGCGAATATGGTGCTAGTATTTCTCAATTTTTTTTTTTGGTAAAGTTAAATTGGGGTGAGAGAGGCCCGAAAATTTTATTTCATGAAAACTTAACTTTGCCGATAATTTTTTCGAAAGAACTTATGTTCAAGGGAAATGAATGGCTGGATGTACTTTGCAAATGATTTCGAAGTTACCTTGTGAAGTTATGGTAAAACTATGAAGCGCATAATATAGAAAAAGTTTGTCGAGTACGCAAGGTTCAAACGTTGGGGGTCCCAGACCTGGACTCGTGGGACCCTAGCCCGGGCCACGAGAACCCCTGTACACGAGCGTTAGGGTCCTAGGCTTGGCCGCCAGAGACCACATCCGAACTAACCATTGTGATACGAAGAATCTTTTACAGTCGGTGTAAGAAATTTAATTTAACGTTGTTGACTAAACTAGCGAGCGCACTTAGTAACGGAGCATTTCATAAATTCCATTGCCCAAGAGCCGACATTGTAACCATTTTTTTCAGATTTGTTTTATCGTATGTAGAGATTAACGATCGTATTTTAGTATAGCGTAAATCGATATATCAAGTCATGAGGTAGAGAGTAAATGATTCATATCCGATATCTAGTCAAGTAAACGTATCGAGTTCAGTGAGCCAACCTTCATGTGCCACGTCATCCTTAGCATCTTATCGGGTTAACTTCTCCACCCCTAATTGCAACCTCCGAGGCAAGACTCTACGGTTTAGGATCGCAGGCGGTATTAACGTCATTGCTTAGCAACCTTCATGATTAGGCACTTCAAGATGCATAATATTGATATCTTTGATATTAAGGCCTTTTCTCTTTTTACTTAGTTCTATATATCTCTTTTCCTTAAAATATCTTACTATTTCTATTAATATTTTCACCCATTATAACAAATTTTCTTTTTATAGTATTATTTATATCTTTTTTTTGGACATTAATATCTTAGTTCACGCATTTTTTTTTCCATTTTCTTTATATTTTCCATTTTTTTACCAAAATTAAGCTGAAAATGGGGAAGTCTATAAAAAAAATTCATGAAAAAATGCCTTTATCTCACGGTGGGTTAAAGGTTGTCATGAAATGAAAGTTCATGGGATCAATTATAGCAGCTAAAAGTATAGGGACAAATGTATATACTAAACCTAAGATCTATAGGAGTTTTGTATAACTTTCCATATGAATTTACTGGCAATTCAAATCGACTGTAACAAGAAGTATTTAGATTTTGTTTGTTTAATAGGAAATAAATAATTTATAAAATATTTTTATTTTGATCGCTTATAAATCACCTAATGGATTTATAGTGGTCCGACTTTGTATCTAAACATACGTTTATTCTCCAGGTAACAGCTTGATAGCGGTTGAATTTCACTAGTAATTAGTAATACAAATCACAACCGCAATTGCTATTTCTTTTACAAGATAAATCGCACTATCATGATAAAATACTCTACACTTACATCTGTACACTTGACAATTTGCCATTGTTTGGCCAATTGTTTACAGGGAGATATCAACAAAGATGATTTCTCACTCAAGTTGAAGCTACAATAAGTTTCTCTAGTGACTAAACTACTCTTAGCCACGTTAATTCATACTTATAGAGGTCTTCAATCCAATTGCTGGAAATATTCAAGGACACTAGCTAGCATTCGAGAGTTGGCAAAGACCTATGCTAGAATGAGGATTGCTAATACAGTCGCTTCCCCCAACTTATGTGGGTTTCCTAAGATAGAGTGTTGCGGATGTCCCATCGCCTCAAAGCAGAAACTAGATATCCTTATCAATTTTTAGCTACAGGTCTAACGCTTGTAACAATTATCTTCTATATCATCAACGTTCGTCTTCAAAATCGTATTCCATCATCGTTGGTGTTAACTCCTCAACAGCGTGATTCGAAACTCATCAATGACAAAGGTAGACTTTAGGTGAGTTGATCGACAATCTCCAACGACTTAGTAAAGGCTCGCCAGAACGCTAACATGACATAAGTACCTCCAAGTTATCATGAAATACCACTCACACTTGTTCTTGTTTACTCTAACCGTCACAACCTAATTTCTCTTCTTTGCTAATGTAAAGGAACTATTGATATCTGTAAAACTAATTTATAATTTGCACTCCTTACGATAAATATTAGTACCAAAAATAACTTTGAGATCTTCGAAATTCCATAGAAATTTTGTCCCAACACTTAGTACTTCATATATATATATATATATATATATATATATATGTCCTTTGTTTACTTTAGGTAAAGTTGTGTAAATCATTTGAAACTTTGCATAACCAAAAATAAGATGCGAAGCTTATGCATGCGAGCATTCGCGCATTCGCATGTGAGTACATGTTGTTTTTCTCCACTACTCCCCCCTTTGTTGTATGGTCTTGCTATGTATCCAATTAAGAAAAGAATTTCATAAGCACCGTAATTTTTGTATGATGTTAACTTTAAAAATCGAAAAGTTATAACAATCGAGTGAATTTTTTTTCAAAAGTCATGTCACTCAAATGATTGATTGAGAAGTTATATTATGCAAAGGAAAGTCATACAAAAGTCGTACCACTTGTGATATTCCTATACCGTATCTATTTTATGACTCCTATTAGATGTACTATATCTGTGTGATATGATATGCACATGTGTGTAGAAGTTAAAGCCAAAAACCGAGTCAAAGAAGGTAGATCACTGTACATTGATTGCTTGCCAGGCTAGTTCTGGCATTTAAAGTGATTGGTTGGGTCCAAACCATTTCTTTTGACTACTCCTTAGCAAATGTCAAGAAAGTTCAGTACATATTCCTAAAGTCCTTCTCGTCAATGTTTACTAAGCTACATTAATCATTTTTGCCCCGTGTTAGGGCGACACCCTCCCTTAAAAAAAAACATTGTTCTAATTTTTTAATAGATTGACAGTTAATAATAATGATATGTCGCAAAATGAAATTAATTATTGTATAATCTCTAGGTGTTGACCGCACGGGTGTGGCAACAACTAGTGGGTCCTTTGTGGACAGACACTTGAGTAACTTGGCTAAGAAAAGATGAGCCAACGTTTCAGCTTGGAAAAGTTAAGGCAAGAAGCCGTAAGTATATTACATTTTTTTTTTGAAATTTAGAATGAAAGAATAGTAATAATTTATAATAATAAAAAAATGATTTGATCGTGAAAAGAGTGGCCAGGAGAATTTTTGGGACTAAATTAAGAAATGTGCATGTGTTGGTGCACCCTGTAAAAACGAGTGGGGTTCGTCCTTACAATGTTTTAGGGGAGCTTTGTCACTTGAACTTCCAACATCATGAACGTATTAAATAATCAACGGTGTCGTTTTTATATACCGAGATGTTTTGTTTTGTAGTGAAAATCAAGGGTGGAATTTCCTTATTTTATTATTATTATTTTGTGATTGTTGAGGTCTCTTGTCATTGCTGAGCCGAATAATGACAAGAGACCATTCAACGAAGGAGTGAAAATGACGCTTCCAAATTGGACTTTTTTGTGCAATCTCAATTAAAAAAGAAGCAGAAGTATGTAATTAAAATATTTTATTGTATTTTATCACTTCCCATGCCCCCCATCCCAAATTTTATTTTTATTTTCGGGTGGCACATAGATCCATTAAAGTTACAGTCATACATGGCTCGATCTCATTTGATAATTAGAAAATTAGCATATAATTTAAGCTTTACAAATATTGTCGGCTATATATAGTATATCTTAATATATTCATAAAATAGACACACACTTTCGCGCAAGCAAAAAAAAGAAAAAGAGAGAAGAAAAAGGAATCTAATTAAAAAGATAAAAATTGTGATTTGACTTGATTAATTTAAATAACCGAGGGTGGGAGCAATTCTATTTTAATTTAGAGATTTTTATGTGATTATGTCATTGTTACATAAGCTCTTTTAAATTATCACCATGGATATTACTCAAAATTTTAAGATTAAAAAATGACGTTAGATTTACTTTATAACGCGGAGAGACTAACTTTACAATAAGCGACTTTTGAATTTTCACCGTGGATATTACTCAAAACTTTAAGATTGATTTACTTTATAATGCGGAGAGACTAACTTTACAATGAGCGACTTTTGAATTATCACCGTGGATATTACTCAAAACTTTAAGATTGAAAAATGACGTTAGATTTACTTTATAACACGGAGAGACTAACTTTACAGTAAGCGATTTCGAATTATAAACTCGACTCATATCATAACGGAGAAGGTCGGCGAGTAGACTCGGTTCGACATTTTCCCGACTCCGTAACGACTTCCCAATTCCTTTTCAAGATAAATCAATTGTTCAACGAGTTCGAATGCATCAAAATAAATATTGGAAGCGAGGAAGAAGAAGAAGATCGGCAAGAATCGCGAGAGCAGGAAATTGAAAGGGGAGCTTGGAGGACGTGAAACGCCTAGCCATAGACGGCGTAGGCTGTCGCTTTGTCGAAGTACACGTGTCGAGTGAATAGGGGGGTGGTTAGGAGCTACTGTCCCTTGCTTCCTCTTCACTCCCGCACGGACCGGACAAGAATCGGACGGCGCGGAAAGTGCGCCGTTATCTACTGTTCTGTTACCCATTTCTGTTCATTCTCCCCTTTTCCCTTTTTTTCTTTCTTTCTTTTCTTTTTGGAAGGGGCCTTATGGCAATTTTCCTGATCTCTATGTATATTCAGAAATCCCAAAATTCATAATAGTCCACATCGATTTTTAAAGGAGGAGAGTACATATACCTCATGGGATAAATTTTAGTTCGGAATTGAATTCATGGTACAAAAAGTTTGCATCCTATTAAGCATCGAATGTGACACGTATTTTGGATTCTGAAAGATGTGATTATATTTTATGTCGTTGGATGTGTGAATTACATTCTCTATTGGTGATATTGGTTGCATTCTCTACAAGTTTGGTTTATATCATCAAACAATTGTGTACCGTAATGATCTTCTCGAATTTTGTGAGAGCTCTAAAGCCGTATTCAGTTGTCCAGATCTGTAACAAGAATAGGATTAGTTATGATAGGATATTAAATATGTCGAGTCTCCTGTATCTTGTCCATTGCTTGGTTAACTGTAATATAAAGTCGGGTATTTTCATACAACATCATATATATTATTTGAAAGGCAACCTCGACATCCGTTGCCTAATTGCCCCAATTTGCAATATTAGTCAAAGACTTCAACTCTACTTCTTCTTCCACACAAAACTAGATAGTTTGCCCCTAATTTGTGTATCCACTATAGCTAATCTCGTTTTCCATTGCAAACGCTCTCTTTAGAATTTAACCTAAACCCTCTTCTCACCAGCTCAAAAATGCAAGGTCTCCTAGATCTCACTGCTCCTTTTTCGTGCTTCCATTACTCTCCTGTAAGCCCTAATTTTTTTTAGCTTCGCTCACCAATTGTCTAACTTTTCTCGCTCTACAATCGTCGATTTATGGGTTGTCTAAGTATTGTTAATTTTGTTTGTTAGGCATGGAGTTCATGTACCCAAGATAACAAGGGACACTAAGAATAACGATCGACTCATGAACCAACTTAGGAGGACTTGGTCGGAGGTTCTCAACTCCGACAACTAGAACCTGTCGAGTTCTAGTCCAGTTCCCTTCTGGGATGGAAACTAGCTCACATGAGAACTGATCATCCTTAATAGCGGCATTCTAAAATCACAAATTCGATTCTGACAAGAAATGTAAACTGGCTACAATTTACTGATAAATACTGAAACTCATAAGAGAGAACATATGATTATTTACTTTTGTGATTTCAAAAGATACAATGTTTCAATTCTCTTGCCTACTTCATTTTTATTTACTAATTTTATTATTTTCCCTCTCTTTCTAATATTCTTTTGTTCCCTTTCATCATACCTTGTAAAAAATATTAAATAATAAAATAAAAACGCGACTAACAATAAAATAAAAGTTGTTGTTGTGTTAATTTGAAATTCATTTTTCTATATCAAATTCAAATTTTATACGTATTTAATTATCAATTTAATTTCATTAATTGAAGAAGTTCATTGTTCATGAAAAGTAGCTTTTATGTCAAGATATAACTTTATCCCGCCTATCTCATGAGATATTCTTATATGCGGCTATATCCTATTTTATCCCGTTTTAGGCGGGAATTGAAAACAAGATACGATAAACATTATCATGTCTTGAATTTAATTCCGACCATCAAACATAAACCTAAGAGTTAATGCGGTTGGTTGGGTTGTTGAAGCATTTCCGGCAACAAAACTAGCAGTTATTTCTTCAAATCACACAAATAACATACAAATCACTCTGGACATACCAAAAGTTTGGATATCCTCCGTCTATAGAATTCACGAGGAGCTTTTTTACGAGCTTTTAAGTAATTAGTTCTCCTCGTCCGTATTCATTTTGTTTTTATGCTCATATTGTTCCGCTCGGTAAATTAATCAGGGAGATTTTCGTCTATGGAGTAAAAGGAAATGTAATGAAAAGATATTGGCGGAAAAATAGAAACCGGAAAATTGAGGGGGAGCGGGACTCCTCGTCCTCTTGCGGCGAACGGCGGGCAGTCCCAGGTTTTGTGGGTGGTGATGAGGACGAGTTTCACCGAGCCGTTATGGTTCGTAATCACCGGCTCCGACGTGGCGGCAGGTGATTGGAGGAGGCAGTCACTGTGCTTTGAAGTTTGAACGCCGAACGTCGGCCTTTTGACCGATTGATTTGGTTCGGTCGTCGTTCGGGATTTCATCAGCAAGTTGGTACTTTTGGCACGGAAACTGATGACTCCACCCTCTCTCTCTCTCTTTCTATGGAAGTACTTTTTTTTTTTTTTTAACTTTATGTTCTTTTTATTTCGCAAAATGTAAATAATTTGAGATATATTTTTCTAGAATTAATTACTTATATCGCTTGATTAGTGAACAAAAAATATTATGTTATTGATAATAATCTTGTCTAAATGTATCTGTAAACAAAAGAGAAGAATTCATTCGTTTATACCGTTATTTTTAGGAAATTATTTTTTAAGCCGTTTATTTTCTACGGAACAAACATATTCTGTAATTTGGATTTTCGATGCTTGTGTAATTATGGCTCACACTGACTTTTATTTCAGTCACAAAAATTTTTTGGAACTTGATTTTAGCTCTTATTGAACTTAAAAGCATTTGAATATCGACAAGGAGTATCGTATGTAATCTTTCCGTTACTTTCACAAGTTTAAAATCTAAAAAGAAAGCCACAGCAGGTTTTCATTTTTGAGCTATGGCATTCTCGTTTGGATCTTAAGGGAGATGTCCATAGCTTGGACAGGACACTTCTTAAATAACCACAAATAAAATAAAATTATAATTCTTAAAGGAATCATCTTTCTCCGTGACCTCATATATAAATAATATCTTGAAAATCAAACATAATATAATAAAGTATTCGTACCAAACATTGCGAGGTACTCATGACCAAGACATTTTTAATTATAAATTTAATATTTTGTGAGACTCTTGTTAAATGTTGGCCCTAAAGAGACACGTATATACATTGAAGATCACATACTTTTCTTACTTGAGCCACTTATTGATAAAATGTATTTTTCTAAAAGTTTGATGAGATTTATCTCTATGAACCGATGGAGTTGGCTCCGTCCGTAAATCCTGAGGGTTTTGTATCTTTTTTCGAAATGATTAATCATATATCTTAATTTCCCACTTTACTTAATGAGCTACTAATGAAGAAAGAAGATCTCAATTTGACTTCCCCCATAAGACATGGGTTCGATTCTCTGTGCCGTCCAGCATGAAGAAGCTTATGTACGAAGCACTCATTTGGATTTTGACTTGGTCAGAAGTCGAGCAATTAAGACGAAATCCCACACTAGAAGGGAAAAAAAGAAAAAGAAAAATAGCCTCATACCTACAATTAACACTTGCTAAAATTGACGTGCATTTTATGATGTGGCAAATCTTCATCTTAATTATATAGCTTGCTTACCCTAATGAACTGCAAAGTGGATCAATTCTTTTCCAAGCAGAACAAAAGCACTAGAAGCTATTGCCCGACTATATTCTACCTAAAATTTATACAGAAGACTGAGTTTACATGCATGTACAGAAACACATATACATATCACTTGACACCTCTTTCAAAAAGTGGAAAAAATTACCCAATTAGTCGTGAATCTATTAAACGAATGCTAATTCGGTTCTAAACTTCTCAATTTTATCGTAATCCTTTTGGCCAGTTTTCACAACAAATTGCTAATATGAAGATGTGCCATGTAAGGCAGTTAATGATGATTAAACCTCTACTTTAATGACTTATGGAGAAAATTGATTGGAATGACTACATTGAAATTTTATGCAAAGGTTGAGGACTAAATTAATGAAAGAAAAAATTTTGCGATTAAATTAACATTCATACGTCAAATTTAAGATTGATTGGGTAATTTTCCCTCTAAAAGTATCTTCTGGTGGTCTAGTGTTTACTATTATGCTTCTATATATGTTTTCACTTTCGGGTCAAATAATCAGTTAATTTTAATTATTTCACTAAGTTATACGACTCAAAAGTTATAGTCAACTATATCGTTGAGTTAGGTCTTCTTTTAAAATAAATCTGTGTGTGACTTTGGACTCACAAGTCCCACTATCTCAACATACTTGAAAATGATCTTCCGGCTCCCCCTTAGGAATTACATAGATACCATAATCTTTTTGGGATCAAAAGCTACGATTTATAGCAAAAGGCTAACCAAAGCTGGTTGGCTTCTACTACTGCAGTCTCGTTTTAACTAGGAAAGAAGTTGAAGTCATGAGTAAAAGTCTCTCCAAACACACTTGATTATGTGACGGTTATCATTGCTGAAGTTCTCTTACACTAACTTCTCTTGCTACGACGCATTAAAATTCCTCGAACCGACCTTTAATTCAACACCCCCTTCCCAATCTCGACCTGCCCCAAGGTGCATGCTCGACTTCCTGACCAATCTATTCATTCAATATCCCTCTCCTCCATGGAAAATGATGGTTAACTACATAACTTCAGATTGGGATAAGCTTCGATTTAGCTGGTGTAGGAAACTATCGCCATTAAATGATAAGATCCACTAATTGATAAAACAACGACCTAGCTTTTTTTTTTTTTTTTTAACATAGGTTTGTGTCTAGCTCCCTAGCTTCTACTATATATTTGCCAAAGCAAACTTTAGAAAATGCGTTGAATGTTATCCTTTAATCGGTGTACGTGTACGCACCAACATACGTATAAAGACACAAACCTACCACACAATGGCATTATGAACATCTAAGTACGACGTGTGTGGATGTGCCTGTTCATATATGGATTGTATAAGTCGAAGTGAACACTTATTCTCTCAGAACAAGGAATGAGAATCCAACAAGGGTTACGTAAGGACCGGACGGATATGGCAATTACTAAGGGATGCCAACTTTTTTGACGTTGATATGGGCTTTCCATTTGGGGTTGACCTAAAGGAAGATGACAAAATCATTATAGTCTCGTGTCATCAAGATAGACCAATCTCTTCATACCCTTTTTTGGCAACCAAATATCGGGTCTCGTTTGCTTATATACATGTACCTAAAATGGTCTTCTGTATAAATTAAAATATATCAGAGACAGACAACATGGCCCTTCTCTTCAGCCTTAATAAGGATTGCCTTTTAGTCTCCAGATGCCACGAATCTATACAATAAGACTCGGATTTCAAAAGTTTCTCCATCCATAGAATGGCAAGTGAACAGTCGCACCCATCTTTGTAATCTCCGTGCTCCCTTCTTTCTTCTTTATTCTTTTTATGGTAGGGCTTTGGAGGAAAATAATTCGATTTTCATTAGGAACTGCCGAGAATAGACGTGCATATGCAGAGCGGGATGAGTCGGGCATTTCGAGTCTTTTTCAGCACCCAATATTGGCTTTGCGTTTTGTGGAATGCCGAGTCATTTTCAACGTCGCGCGAGAGAGAGAGAGAGAGAGAGAGAGAGAGAGAGAGAGAGGGCGTCTTTTGCCCTGTACGCAGCTTCAAACACGCAGTGGCAAAGAAATGGACGCACCCTTTGACACGTTTCGGATCTCCAGTAAAACCCAAAATTTTTTCTTTATGAAAAATCAAAATTTGCAAGAAACAATTAGCTAAGAGTGACTAATTATATTCAGATGACATACCCACAAATACACATCGAGAGAGAGAGAGAGAGAGAGAGAGAGAGAGAGAGAGAGAGAGAGAGAGAGGTTATGGCCAAGGCATGTTGAGTTCTTGAGAGAGTTATTTTGGCTAATAAATACACGATGGAGAGAGAGAGAGAGAGAGAGAGAGAGAGAGAGAGAGAGAGAGAGAATTGATTCACGAGAAGATGAATCAACACAAGACATAAAAAGAGAGAAAAAAGAAAAGGAGAAGGCAGTTGAGGATAGCTAAGACTTATCGCATGTTTGCTTCACGCAAGCGGCTAAACATGAGAGAGGTTTGTGTTTGCTCCCTCGCGTGGCTTTAAAGGCTTCCCCTTGGCGTTTTTAAATGGCTCATCCCGCACCCTCACTCCCCTTCACCTTTTCACCTCCTCTTCTTAGAGAGAGAAAATACAGCAACCCGAAAAAACATCCTCTCAGATCCTCACAAACCCAACCAAGGAACACACCAAACCCTAAAGTCAAACTAAACTCTTCCTCCCAATTCTCTTGTCTCTCTCGCTCTCCTTCCTCATGGCCCCTCAAACCCTAATCTTGGGAAACAGTTTTGGTTATGATCATTAGTTGGGACCATGAGTTCGAACCCGAGCTCTAGCAGCGGAGGCGGAGGGGGGAGCGGTGGCAGCGGAAGCGGGAGCAGTGGCGGGAGCGGGAGCGGTGGTAGCGGCCCATGCGGCGCTTGCAAGTTCCTGAGGAGGAAGTGCGTGCCCGGGTGCATATTCGCGCCCTACTTCGACTCGGAGCAAGGCGCGGCACACTTCGCGGCGGTGCACAAGGTGTTCGGCGCGAGCAACGTGTCGAAGCTCCTCCTCCACATCCCCGTCCACAAGCGGCTCGACGCGGTGGTCACGATCTGCTACGAGGCGCAGGCCCGCCTCCGGGACCCCGTCTACGGCTGTGTGGCCCACATCTTCGCCCTCCAGCAGCAGGTACGCGCCCTCATCGTCTCAATCGTCGGAAAATTTCGTGAGATCATCGTCGATCCCTTAGAAAATTCAAGCGATTTTTTTGTTAATTACAAGGCATCTATAGCTCGAGAGTCTCGCTATTTTACTCTCTCTTCTGCCCATTTACTTCTGGTTCCATTATGGGGAAATTTTTGCGCCCTGAGGAAAGATTCCCTTCTCGTTTTGTGTTCTCTATAAGCTTCGACCGTATCTGATGACTCCTGAACTTCCTGCTTGAAAGTGACGAAAAATTACAAACGAAGCGATAAAATTGCCCGATCAACTTCATACTGGGCAATGTTTTCCATAGTTCAATGCCCATGAGATGATTAATATGAATAGCTTCTACTTTTCCATCTAAGACTATTGATAAAAGCTGGTCTCATTCTTCATCATCTTCTGATTTGTTTGTGGGAGGTGGATGGAGCCCCAAAAATACACAGGGGGTCTCTTTTTCTGAAAGTATATAATCTTTACTGTCTCCTTGCTCATAATGAAAAAACAAAACTGTATTTTTCCAGAAAGAAGGAAAAAAAAAAACGGTGAAAAGAACAGGTCTTGAAGGCAGTGGATATGCATTGCGGGTCATGACGTGAGTGTTTTCAGGGCTTTTTTTAGTCAGCTTTACTGAATTCTAGAAAAACTTTTCTTTGATATCATATGGCGCTGATGATGATGGGTTGGGCGTAAATCGTGTTTTTAGCTGTTATTAAGGAAATGGTCGGCTTGCTTCCTCTTCTCAAATAGCACCTAAAAAAATTAAAAAAGAAAATGTGACTTTTTCTTCAATTAAGGGCAAGGTCAGGAAAAGAAGAAGAAGAAGAAGAAGAAGAAGAAGTAGGTCTTTTCCTCTTCAAATAATGTCACTCGGCATGGGGAAATGGGGGCAGTTTGTCATAATATTTATGGATAATTTTTGGACTCTTTCCTAATTCCTCTTACCCTTTGATTAATGAATGATAGATGCGCCTAGAGTTTGATAATCTTGAATCTTCAGATGCTAACATTCCATGTGTTGTGAAGGAGTAGTACAATGATCTAATCGTTTTTGTCAGGCATATGCTATGATCCAACGTGTAACATTCGAATTAGCTTTATAATATGATTGCTTATGCACTCAATTATTTGGTAACAAGCTATATTATATAGTTTTCGAGGACATTTAAAGAATAAAAGGTGGACCCACCAGAGAATTCAACTACCTGCTTCGATGTACGCTCATCCCAAGGGCAATTATGCAAGTAAAACGAAGAAACATTTTTTAATTAATCCTTTGTCCCTAGGCTTATTCTTAAGTCTCTCAAGAAACCTTACATTGTTGGCAACTCCACGTTCCCATGCACGTTGTCCAAGCACGCACTTTTTCGAGCATACCACACAAATCGCACAAGTAAGCTACGCCCGACGATTTCGTCAAATGTTTCACACTCGAAATCATTGTAGTTAATCATTTCCTTGAGCTGCTCGATCGAGGTGAGACTGTATAGTATCATTTCCTATGGGTTCTGCCTTATCGTTCATTCAAATCTTTTATAGAAAACTATGGACCTTGCGTCCCGTGTTGGCAATTCATTAATTGCTGAGAGGAATGAGATGTGCTGTTGTGGGGGAGGGGGGTTGTATCGAGAGGGTTTTGTTGGTTTTCTAGCAATGTCTAATGCGTGCGATCTTTCCCAAACTAAGACCGCTGCTTGAGGCAAGCAAACTTCCATCTCGTGGAGCTTCTTCTTATGATGTATCTGATATGGATACGTACGTTACAAAGGAATTTTTTATCAAATTTTCGAAACAACAGGTTTCGATCCCGTTATGGATCGACTGACACGAAGCACTCGCATGCAATGGTCAATTCTTTCTATGTGCTATCGTACTGTATACGGGACTGGTTTACGAATTACTTAATGAAATACACAAGACACATAGATACGTTACGGGCACTGTTCTTCGAAGTTTGAATCGTGACGTCTTCATGCCGGTTTTGACGGATGAGCTGACACGGAGCACTTCATGCAATGTGTTGATGATTCTTTCTTTTAACTATCTTTTCTTGTGGAGAACGAGTTTTTTTTCCCCTCAATAATTATGTTAAATGGATTGTTTTTGAAAGTTTTAGACCGAGCTCATTGATAAGCTGACATTAAGCACTTGAATGTAATGGCTGGGATTCTCCTCGTTTATCTCCTTGTTAGAGCATTACTGATGTATCAAGACGCCTATGTGGGAAGATGAGCAGGACTTCTCCGCTTTTACAGTATTTTTGGCAAATTATACAGTTTCTTGGGCTAACTAAGCCTTTTGGTCCATTTGGGAATCGCTGGTGCAGGTGGTTAACCTCCAAGCCGAGCTGTCTTACTTGCAAGCCCACCTGACAACGTTGGAGCTCCCGCTGCCATTACCGCCCCCACCGCCACCCCAGGCGGTGGTGCCGCCGCATCTATCAATAGCCGATCTCCCATCAGCCTCATCGATCCCCGCTACTTACGATTTGTCCTCTCTTTTTGAGCCTATGGCACAAGCGGCATGGATGATGCCACAACGGCATATCAATCCCCGTCAATTCGAAGGCGGTGGCGGCTCGTCGGCTGCCGGCAGTGGTGATCTCAATGCGCTGGCTCGGGAATTGCTACGGCGGCAAGGATCTCCGCCTCCTGGTTCCATAGATGCGATGTCATCGCTGTCGTCCCTCTCAAAATGAGACTGACAACCCTAATCTATACTAGTACTTGCCCCGGGATTTACAATTTGACAATACATATCATAGCAAGGGAGTTTTAATCTTCTTGTTATACTTAGAGGCAAGTAATAGTAACTAATTAATCTTTGTAGCCTGGTTCTATTTTGCCTATTCTCTTCTAAAGTGAAAAACTAGTGCAATTGAACGCTAGATTATACATGTATTGGGCTTCAATTTGAAAGTCTCTATCAATTAAATTTGTAATTTTCAAGTTATTTTTATCATGAGCTCATGGACCATCTTGAGAATAGTCCTTTTAGAGGAATGCTTGAACTTTTCAAATCTCATTCTCTTTTAATTTCGGTAAATCATATTTAAAAATGAGATTGGCGTACGGGAAAATTATTTGTTTATTCTGAAGAAGAACAGTTTCGACAAAAGGCACGACCACCACATTACTTAATGAACTTGGTGATCATTCGATTAGAGACGTGTTCTAATTTTAAATGGAATTTTGTTACATATCTATTAATAAGATTTTTTTCCATGAACTTAGATGATGGTCGAATTGCTTTTTTTTTTTAACTTATAAGGAAAAAAATAGAAGTCAGTCGAAATTGTATTGCAAAAAGCTTTTGAGACATCATATGTAACTGCGTACAACGCCATTACAATGTGGTATTCTATTGCTTTATATGCGAAAATACAAATTTTTTCCTTTTCATGCCAACAAATTTCAATTAGATTGATAATTGTCGCAAAATTATTGGTATAACAAGTACACTTGCAACTTTCTTTCTATGTAATTTATCTGCAACTTACCGATACTTTTATGAAATTGTCACTTATTTTTAATAGTTTCCAAATTGGTAATTGTTGTTACGATTTGCCAGCTTTTACTCGTGTAACGAATCAACGCTTCAATTTTATTAAACTTCCATAGAAAATTACCAGCATAAATTATAATGGTTTATCAACTTTTGTTAGATTGGATATCGATAAGTTTTTGGTTATCAATTCTCATTTGAGTTACGTTTAATTTTCTTTCTTTTTTAATTTACCAGTATTTCTATCAAGTTATCATATTATGATTGCACCAATTACTAACCCTTACGATCTTCTATCACATTTTGATTGCATGAAACGCCAACCTTTCTCCCATTAAATTATCACCAAGTATCATGTCACCAACTTGCAATTGACTTATTTTTTTCAACATTTATTTGGTTTTCTTTTAAGTCGCCAAGATTTCTTATCGTTTATAAATTTTTACCAATATATTCTAGTCAGCACCTTCAATGCACATTTTGTTTCCTTTTATATATTAATTTGTTTTGTTATACGTTATTATGAATTATGAGATATCCGGTAATTCTTGCCAAAAGAAAGTAATATTCACCAAAAGAAAACGGGGAATTTCATTAAAAAGAAAGTGAAGTATATGGAGAAGCTCCAATTCTCTTCAATTTGATAGGAGCAAATATGGAGAAGGGAAGAGAAATCATTTTATTCTTACCCTCAGGAAGATTCCAGACAGATAGCTCGTGATGTATAAAGGAAGGAAACTCCTGAATCGACGAGAGGGGCTTGCCAACAATTATTTAACAACATGCTTTTAGCTTTTACTATTCCCTAGATCGCGTGCCGGCGATAAATTCGAGTCCCGCTGAAAATCAACTTGCCAACGCCCGAAGTAACCCCATGACCTGGATAAATCAAACGGCTGCATGTCAAATGAGCCACGGTCGTAATTCGATAAGATTAGTCTGATGTCTTAAGGGATTTGAAGGTCCGTGTTAATAAAACATTGCGTACGTACGTCTTCGTTTTTACTTGTCTCTTTCTCCTGTTCATTGCGAATTCTTCTGTCGGCCTATGAATGACCAAAGAGCGACACGAAGCAGAAGTTTGCAATGCAGACGTTGAGTATCGGAGTCTGTAAAATAGGCGAGTGCGTCTATCCGTCGGCTCGTGAAAAAGGAGGCTGCATTCCAGGGACTGCAGAGTAAAGACTGAAGTGAATAATGAGTTGGAACTTCATAGGCAGTTTGTGTCAGATTATGGTTCGTGGACGTCGTGTGCATTTCGACTAAAAAATTATTAAAAGTACATTAGATTTATTATACTTATATTAATTGAATTATAAATTTATCAACGTTTTGTCAATTAAATTCATCCAATTAATTTTAATGAAAATTATTGACATAAATATTAGCCTTAAATGGCCCATGCTCCAATAATTTTCTTTAAAAAAATTGAATTATTTATTTTCTTTCTTTTTTTTTCCAAGTTCAACCCTTGCCCAAATCACGACCCTCATTAGCGGTCAAGGGAGGGCTTTGTGGCCCTTGCCAAATTGGAGCAAGGATCGCAATCCTTTATTGGCCCTCAATTGTTATCGGCAAGGTCAATCGGCTCTCACATTTGACTAGGCCTCACTGCTGAAAAAGTTAACCAGTATAGATAATTCAATTTTTCAGAAGATTTTATGAAAAATGTCTATGTTAGCGCCAACCGTCTTACATGGCACTACCGGTGTTCATATAAGCCATTTCTTGCTAAAATTGATTGGATGAATTTAATTGGCAAAATGTGAAAATGTTTTAGATTTGCACGAATGAAATCTTTATAACAGATATCACACAAATGTAGTAGGTGTATGATTTTCTTTTGGGGGTGATTTTCCTGTATTTTGAGAGGTGTCTCGGAAAGAATCAAGTGTTCTTAATTTAAGTCCATGTGTATCACATTTCACTAATATAAAAACACAATGCGGGATAAAATTTTGTCGCTTTAGGGTATGTATCGAAGGTGACAAACACTTGATTGGTCGTCTAAGTCAAACATATAGGCATCTTGTCGCCAATAATTCAATCAAATTTGGGACAAATTCGAGCCTAGGGCGACAAGCATGAAATTTTTATCACATCAAGCTACACCAGGAGCGACCAAGACATTGATTTTGTCACCTTACGTCATACCTAAAGCGACAAAATAGTGGTCTTGGAGCGTTCGATTCTGCCCTAAGCGACAAAAGGCAAACATTAAGAAGGGAGAGTTTCGAACTTACGGGCAAACGGAGACAAAATCAGGTTGACTTAAGGTAGATCTGAAGCAATAGATCATTTTTTATCGTCGTATTCAATTTGTACCCTAACGTGACTAGATTAAAGTTTATCATCGCATTTGCTTGGACGAGTGATGAAAATCTAATTTAAACATGGCATAAAAGTAAATGGGTTGTTGAACATATTATCTATGTTTGATTTGATGTAGCGAAAGTATTCGTCTAGCTCATTTAAAATTAGATATAAGGAAGTTACGAATTGTCAAACATTTAAGCTGATCTTCAAATATCAAAATGGTTATGATCATATTCCAATCAGAATAAATAAAGGGTATCGCCACGCCAAATTGGAAAACAGATCATCATGCGGCAAGAGCTTTACCGGAGGCGAAGTCTTTCCGGTGAAGTCTTTGTCAAATTAATGCTTGTTTAGCTTTATATGTAGACTTAAAGTCTTTGTCGCCGTAGGCTTGACGAACGCAACAGATATTTGTCACCTTTGGCAAGTTCATGGTGACAAAAAAAAAAAAAAAGAGTTTCGTCTAATTTGAGCAATCAAAGCTAATTTTATCGCCTAATTACCAAGGTCGACAAATAAAATCTTAATTTCTCCCCTTTAGCGTGTAAGATTAAAAAAAAATTGTCGTCCGAGGCATCAAAGGCGATAAAACAAACGATTTATGATGAGAAAAAGAAAAGGAAATTGTTGCTTTCATTTAAGTTGACCCAAAAAAAGAAAAGCGTCTTCTGAAGTGTTTCGAGTAATTTCGCTTCAGACCGGTTTCCAAGTTGGCGTACAAGTCCTCGTTGCAAGGCCAAGGCAAGTGACACATACACTTTATTACTTAATCACAACATTGACAATGTATACATTTCGAGCCAAGTAAATTCACGCTCCATTTATTTCGAAAATCATTTTCCATCGACGAACATTTTCATTATTTTTGGTATATGCATTATTTAGGAAAACGAGTTAACAGAAAATCTTTTCATAGTCAATAGAAAAGCCTATATTTAAATAGAAAAATTATTTCCTCTTTTAAGCATTGGAAATCACTTTCCACAATAAAACGTGTCGCTTGGACGAGGGAATCCTAAAGTTCATGTCCAAATCCTTGGTTGCTTGGTCCAGGTCAATAGAGACTAGGCGTCACCCTAGTGCCAGGGCTCGGGTCCTTGGTGGCCATGTTTGAGAACTTGGTTCCCGTAGTCGGGACCTTGGTGGCCATGCTTGACACCCTGGTGCTCGTGCTTAGGTCCTCAGCAGCCATATTATCGAGGCTGGGATTGGGTCCTCAATGGGCCTCGAGGACCTTGACCCCTCCCAAGATACAATTTCCTATGCGTGGATACTAGGTTCTTATGCCCAAGTCACTAGTACTCAAGCCTATATGCTAGGCTCGAGACTCTAGTGTCAAGTGCTTGACGGCCATGCCTGCACCCAAGTTAGTGGCATTCAAGCATGGCCCATAAAGGGCAGGACCTCGCACCCAAGTTACTAGCGCCTTGGCTTCGATTAATCAAGGCTGGCATAGGTCCATGACAATTAGGCCCAAGACTCGATAGCCATGCTCTAGTACTTGGTTCTCACGGACCCCAATTCGACGCTTAGGCCCAAATCTATCGAGACCAAGCATAGGTCCACACTGTCTTGCTTGAGATCTTGGCATCCATGCTTAGGCACTCAAATCCTACACCTAAGTACCTCAATTTCCATGGCTAGGTCCCCGGCAATTGTGCATGGCTACCTTACTATACTGTCCATAAAGTTCAAACTCAGGACCCTAATACTATACTGTCACTAACTCTAATTTTGATTATCCAATGCTTTGAAGTACTTGCCATCTTTTGTACTTGATGCACTTCAATAGGATTTTAGCCGATTTTCACATGTTGGTGTGATATCAACGTGGCATTGGCATGGTGTCCAAAAAAATGACGCAATTTATTCACTTTGACAAAAATTAGTTGGATTTCATCAAATTCATAAATTGAAAATAAAAAACATTACAAGCGGAGTTATAATTGAAATCGAAGTCGGGTAACTTGATTGCAAAATCTATGGAATTTCACTTATTATGAACGGAACCTATATAATTAGTGCAAATAGACCAAAGGGAACTTTATGGCCAGGATCTCCGCTAGCATTTATGACAGTAAGGCAATTGAACGTTTAATCAAAGAGCAAATGTTACCAAAGCTCGACCATCAAAGAGGTGATCAACAAGCACATGAACCGATCATCCTCCAAAAGCTCGATAGGCAACGGGCGGGCTTGAGCAATGTAAGCATGGCCTATCCAAACATGGTCGGCCCGCCTGACCATATGTACGCAAATTTCTATATTATGGTTGAATTTGGACAAGACATTATGACCAACCATATCGAAACTTATCCTGCTTGAACCTCACTCGATGATCTCCTCTGTTGTCCATTTAAATTGAGCTTAAACATTGGTAGCTAATGCCGAACTATATTGGGCTTTCAACAAAGCCAACACTGCATAAGTTAACACAGAGTTTGTGGAATTACCCAACCCTTCGTTTGGCAGAAAATGGCAAAAACCCTAACTTTTATCCTTTGGTTGCAATCTTTTCCTCTTTCCCGATCGAGAGAGAGAGAGAGAGAGAGAGAGGGAGAGAGATTGAGTGATGTGTGGGAGATGACAATCGAAAAGACACAGAAGATTAGATGGGTTGAAAAGCACCACTTGCGGCTCGCACGTGGCGACCATCCTCTCGTGAAAAAAAAGAAGAAAAATCATGGAAAATCAAATTTTTTAAGAAAAAGAGAGAAAAGAGAGAGAGAAAATTTAGGTGCTTCTCTTTTATTATGTTTGCTTCACGCAAGCTGCTTGCCACAGCTGCTTTTGCTAGCCATTCATTCTTCCCACACGCTTTGCCGTGACTTCAAAGCTTTAGATTAAGCAGACTCAATCTGCAAATCTCCCACTCCATCTTTTATCTAATTGTTAAAACAAGTGAGCTGTTGGAAATGAATAGATCGAGCAGTCACTTGTCAAGTGACCCGCTGTCAAAGATCTCTCTCCCAAGATTTGAGATGGAAACCGAGTCAATTTTTTTGGGGATGATTTCACCTCAAATCAAGCATTTGTTTAACACGTGCTTATGTGTGAGATGGTTCAGCATTAATTCAACACCTATCGAGCCATGAATATCATTAGAAATTGTGTGAGAATCCAACGAGGACAGATTTAGAGGAGAGAACATGTGCAGATTACCCAAGACAGCAATCCACTTTAGCTTGCCTTCAAGCGTTTCTTAAACTAAAGGCATGTTGATGGTGATAGCTTAAGCATTGCATTCGTTTGAAATAAGAAGTTGCATTTTGAGAATGGACGCAAAAGCGAGAGGGTTGGAGTTTATACGAACAAAGTAATCGGGTTTTGCATCCGTCGAACCTAATAATCATCATGATAAGCATTTATACGTGTTATATTCTTTGTTCCATCGTGTTTATAAAGAAAACATTTAACTTCATAAGGTGGACGAGATGTCAAGATATTAAATGTTCCATGCTATTTAATCTCTTGATATTCAACGTACAAATTCGGTATGCATGATCTAATGCGACAAATGTTTAGACAAGCAATAAATTAACATAATAAATTTCTAGATTAATTTTAACAGATTTTAGGATGAATCATGCAATAAATTAGAAAAAGAAAACAATATGGTTTGAGACTGATGACCCACCACCAAATATAAGGGCGATGACCCACCACCAAAAGGCTCTCCATTTACCTTCCCCCACCATATATTTGCTCTCAGTCTCTCAACGTGGAACTTCATCCCGCAGACTTCACCTCTTGAAACCCTCGAAGATGAGCAATAGGAACGACGATAGCAGTAGCAACAACAACAGCGATCCCAACGGATCATCATCGTCGAGCGCCACGAACGGCGCCGGCAGCGGCGGGCCGTGCGGCGCGTGCAAGTTCCTGCGGAGGAAGTGCGTAAGGGGGTGCGTGTTCGCGCCCTACTTCGACGCCGACCAGGGCCCCGCCCACTTCGCTGCCGTGCACCGGGTGTTCGGGGCCAGCAACGCCTCCAAGCTCCTCGCCCGCATCCCCGCCCACCGCCGTCTCGACGCCGTCGTCACCCTCTGCTACGAGGCCCTCGCCCGGGTCCGCGACCCCGTCTACGGCTGCGTCGGCCACATCTTTGCCCTCCAGCAACAGGTAAGCGCACTGTACTGTACTCGTGCACTTCATTCAGCGACCGAATTGATGTCCCGGCGCGGCGACGGAAAATCTTGTCGGAGCTATATCATTCATATCGTTGGCCCAGAACTGGGTACTCCATAAGCTGGAAATAGGTGGAATTATGCGTAATCTAGGCACGGACATCGACGGTTCTTACTCACAGAAGCTTTTCGAATTTTGGTGCTTTACTTTCTGTGTTCTTGGCTTCTATTTTAATATTTTTGAAAATCATGTTACATTTTACAAGAAAACCCAGCGTTAAAACTTAGCTCCGTAAAACCTAATTATGGGTGCTCCACTTCATCCCTAAAAAACTCGTGGTTCTTGTTCACTGCGGTCGGTTTGTTTAGTACAAGATTGATCATCATCGCATGGGTCAGATGTCAAAGAACTAATACGAAATCGATTTACTCTTATCTGCTGTTGAATCCGAAAGTAGCTGAACCGGTAGGTTGTTGATTAACTCGAGAAAGAAATTCTCCGTTCGAAAAGATGACTGCCTCTGGATTCCATAGGGTCTTGACCCCGGATCTATGCATGGTGTATACTTTTGATCTCCATTACTATTGAAATTGAGAGAAATTCTTTAAAGAAATGTCGGGCCAAAAACAAGAGAGGCGGTCATTGCGACAGTTACGTGCGTACCTGGCCAAATCTTACCGATCGAAGAAAACATATTTCAAGTTCCTGGTCTTTAGGGTCTCCGTTTTCTTCATCGGGCGTGTTTAATGGGCTACGCACATGTAGATTTATAGGTTAGGCTGGTGACATCTCCTCTACCACTCTTTGAACGGCCGGTCACGATGCCGCCGTCCTCCTCCTCCGTCAGATTCAGCTCCGTAGACTGGGTGGGCCGGACGTTCTGATTCTGATACAGCTTCTCATAAATCATGCGTTGAAATCCATTTATGTTAGTTTCTTGAATCGTCTTCTTTCTTCTTCGCGCCGGTGAGCAGTAGCAGTTTCACCTTTCCCCTTTGGGTCATAGATTGTCGCGTTCAATCTGCAGTGAAAGCAAACCTTCTTCTTTGTCCTGTTCATGAGGGTTTTGCTCTGCAACTTAATAAATGCGCGTTGGTCTTCCAAAAAATCCGCGGAAAGGTCGTACTGACTTCTCGTTTTTGGCCACTTACTCTCACTCACTGGCTGCAAGAGAGGGGTGAACAAGTAGGTACGAAGTCAAAGTTTTGCTTCCCGGATTTCCAAGCAAACTTTGTAGCAGCTCGAGGGATGGTGCATTCGAATTTTGGAAATTGTTTTTTCTCTAGAGTTCCTCCATTCACATCCGTACCTCCGGTGGGAAAAGTATGGTTTGCAAATTCCAACCAGTGTTTATGAAATTGATAAGTCATGTTAATGAATGTCCAAGAACACCTTAATACTTTGCAGTCGATTAAGATAATCTTACCATCTTCAATGAGTTAATCACTTTCATCTTACGCACCTTTAATGTCAAATTATCTCAAACAAAAATGTACTTAAGACTACCCTTTTATGGGCGTGATCTGACATTGGCATTTACTGCGTCTTCTTTAGCCATGGAATGTTGCTACTTCGCTGCCAGCTTCTGCGGTCTGAATCTGACATGGGCCACCTGAGAAAAAAATACGTTCGTGTCAGGATTAATCTCGATCACTCACGGTCTAAAATCGAAAATTGTCTAATTGCTTCGCCCGTTTTCGCCAATTTCGTAGGGTTTTCTATAGGAGGTCACGGTCAGATTTCAGTGGTCTCCGACAAGTTCAAAAGCAGATAGAAAGGTCCCTTTCATAGGTTTCTGTGACTTAAAAAATCATCTAATAGATAGCTGCAAGGGAGTCCACATCCACATCACGTCTCCTCTGACACACAAAAGACGCCAATTCATTAACTTGAGCTATTATTATAGTTGTCATATTAGTGTAATGTTCCAATAATTTGTTTTACTTAGGTTTAATATGCGTGGGTCTCTATTATTAGCTCGTTGGCCTTGTTAAGCTGCTCTGGATAAGGATCGTTCTTGGAAGTATTTGACAGGGAGACCAGGTTCTTTTCATTTGCCGAGACGAGACTGTCATGATAATGCTAACTAATGGGACTATACCTAAGACAAAGATTCTAAATTTATTCTGAATTTTCTTGTCTGAAATGAAAAGAATGTTAAAATTTTACTCTTAGTTTGCAATCTGCCCAAATATCCAAAAATCACCGCTGGCTTTCTCAAAATTATTAGCGTTTGGGATAGTTAAAGATTTATTATCGGCATTCGCATCTTCACCAACACCCTAACGTCAGTATAGAATGATAGTAGTCTCGTAATGTTCATAATCTTGAACAAACAGGTGGTGATTTTTGGACAAGTGAATAGACTTGAGAATAGAGTGAAAGCTAGGAAATTTTTTACAAAGAAAAGTTCGGGACGGAATTGGATTTGGTTGTAAAACAGATAGTCTTTCTGGGATTTAGGCCTAGATAATGTATATTTTTATGCTAGAACTTATGATTCACCTAAATATGACCAAAATCACACATAGGAAATCCAATTTGAACTATGTATGTCCTCTCTCTTGACCCATCAAAATGAAATGGCTTGGAACTTACTCTACGTTCTTATCCTATTTTCTCATTCTCGTTGTTTTTTTCCCTATAATACCTGTGTGCGTGTTGGGGTAGAGAGATGAAGTAAGCATCTTATGTGAATTTTGCTTAATTTTGCGACATAGATCTTATGATAATGTCACTGTAGTTTATTCTTTGTGCATTCTAGTTGCTGCTGTGATTTTGGAAGTCATGCTTTACTTATGCTTTTGATCAAGAAACAGAGAATCGTTGGTAATTTGGTACATGTATGAACAGATGGTCACTAATTAAGCATTTTTCTTCTCCATTCCGAATTGATTTACTAGAAGTACATATGTTGCATGCGTTCATCGTAGGCGATGAATTTGCAAGCCGAGCTAGCCTACGTCCAAGCGCGTCTTGCTTCACTGCAGCACCTCCCTCCTCCGCCACTGCCTCCGCGAACCTTGCCACCGTCCGATCTCCACTCCTCCTCCGACGCAGCATTGCTCTCGGAAATGGCGCCCAGCCCGACTCTGCCGACCATGTGCTTCGACTCCTTTCAGCTTCACGACGGTGCCTCCGCTTGCCTGCAGAATTTTCGTATGAATCCGGCTGAGGAACGAGGGCTTGACGACGCACAACTGCATTCCCTGGCCAGGGTTTTCATCTCGTCCCGGCACTTGCCTCCCCCGTCGGTGAGATTCGACGGCTCGAGTCCGCGCAAGAATTTATAGGATGTTCAGAATAGCATGTTGGTGCAATCTCAAGTGTCTCTTGCCCCCGGCTTTTGCCAGATGTAAAGCGCAATCTGCGTCCATCATGACAAAGTTTCTAACCCTTGCAAAAAGGCCATGTTCGAGCTGTGGATTTTGCATTTTGTGCGCCTGAATTCATGCCCTCGCAAGCTGGTTTGACGTATGTTATGAAGCCATGTGGGCATTGAATTGAATGCGTGACTCCATTGTACTGAACTTTTTGAAACTCGATCACGATCGGGATGAAGAGCAAGAAATGTAGGCGACAAGGCGGGTAATATCTGCGATAGGGGATTGAATTATGTATCATCTGACTGTCTTGCAGGACTTATAATTGAACTAATATAATTGAACTAACGCATATAGAACAGTTAGCTCGTGCAAAGACCTTTTTGATACCGGCCGAATTTACTGGAAAAAGAAGAAGAAGAAGAAATTATGCCGATTTAGAAGGGCATTGTTTATTTTAATTTCCGCTTGATGAAAAATAATAAACCAAAATAGAAAATCGTGGGTCATTTCATTTCGATGGAACATCTACGCCTAAGTTTCATAGCCTTATATTTGATATCTTGATCATGATTTTTCTATTCACGAAAGGAACGGTAATTTTTTTTAAACTTTTACGGATAGTTTTTTCAATACTCAACAACCTTTTAAAAGTCCATACTTTTTCCAATCATCTCACTTCCTCGTACTTCCGTGCACGTTCTGGATTTGATTGAACCCCATTGTAATATACATATTTCAACCATCATCCCATAGGCCTTAGCCTGAAAAAGTAACGTTAAGATATAGAATGTGCATCATGCCACTCTCCAGCAATTTTAAATTTTTGAAGAAAAGATTGCAGCAGCCTATTTTAAACTGACTTCCTCGTTCGTGAAGGTAGAGAGCACTTGCCTCTGTGTCGTGACCCTATCGTGGCGAACCTCGAGAGGAGCTAACATATTACTAAGCGGATGCAATTAACCCGAGAGTGAAGTGGCGCTTTGTGCTACCATGGACTTAGAGGTGTCAAATAGGTGGGTCGGGTCGGGTTTGGATCAAGTCAAATATGGATCGACCCATATTTGACCCATTTAACACGTTTTGACCCATATTGATGTAGTGTAAATATAATGACTCATACCCGATCCATACCCGACCCAACCCGTATTTCTAAAATGCACTAATATTCTTGAAAACTCATGCCTCCTTAAAATGTATCTTTAAAATAATTTATGACAATGTGATTTATTTGATAATTTTTTAAATTCTAATTTTTTATATAATTCTTAAAATTTTATTTTATATCTTTTTTCTTTTTTCTCTATTAGTTTGCGACAATACTTCGGCTTGCTAGATTATGACAAGCTTAAGGCGAGGTTTAACCCGACCTAGGGCGAGCTTGAGCTCATCAACCTCAATGAGGTTTGAGCTAGCCAATTTGGTGACTCGATTCGGCTGGACTCGATCATGATCAAGCAATAGAAATGGTGAGCTTTAAAGAGTCCCTTGCGGTCCATGTTCCTCCGCGTTCGAGGCCCATTAGCTTAGCTCACGCAAGACTAAGGAATCGGCCGAGAGCAATGGCGTCACTGCCACCGCGGCCTTCGGCGCCGGTGACGAGGACTAAAAGAAATGGCTCGCAAGGAGCAGCGACGCTCGGAAGAAAACCCATAAGGAAGGAGAAGAAGTTGGGCGTCCAAGAAGAGAGAGAGGGAAATTAAACGAGTCAAAAGTCAACAAAGCAGGGGGCAAGCAGCGGCAAAATGGAAAAAAGAAAGGTGGAGAGAGGAGAGGAGAAAGAGGGAGGGGTGCCGTGCTGTTACAGTCGGAGGGCGAGAGAGACGCCAGGTGGTTACAAATATGGGTTAAAATATGGTTTACTCTATTGACTTATATTTTAACTCTTTTTTGGGCTTTAACTCTTCTTAACCCATTTTAACCCATTTAAAAAAAAACGAGTTATCTATTTAATTTTTGATCTCTTGAAAATGGCTTACTAAATGGGTTGATGACCCATTTTGACGCCCCTACATGGACTTTCTAAAATGCTATTGATAGTAACTAAGTTTCTCTCATCAACTTCTTATTACTTTCGAGTCGCCACTGACTTTTTTTACCGAGCGGATTAAGAGATTGGTAAAGTGCATGAGATCATTTCACTTCAATGATGTAGAGAATTTTAGATAAGGAAAATTGGTTACACTAGATTAAACTGACATCCATTGATTATCACCTTCTTCTTCTTTTTTTCTCGTTGAAGTAGAGCTGCCGAGTGACAAATAAATCTCGAGAAGAATGACAGAGAAGAAGAAGAAGAAGAATTCAGGATGCGGCCGTGTATTAATTTTTCGCCTGTGCCAACTGGGACCTCTGCGAATGATCAGTCCCTCGCAAAGCAGGAGAGAAGAGAAGGCTCCGAACATGGAGCTTCCTCCTACTTTCTCGTCAGACATCCTCCTGATAGTAGTAACCCGATGATCGATGACTCTACAGACTCATCCATCTCCACCAGGACCCTGCACTTCGCACGTTCACGATCCTGAGAATTACCCCCGATGGTATGCCCCTAGTCCCCTCTGAATTCCTGCATAACGGCAAAGATGATGAGGATTTCGATGACCTACCGCAATAGGTGGGTTATTCAATGATTTCAATCTCTCTTTGTCCCGCACTTCTGCTGATTGAGGACGTGCGCATCTCAATGGCGTTTGCCCTCCTGGTGCCCTTCAGTTTCTCTTTTGTCAGCGTAAACGCAGCCCTTTCTTCCGAACTGCGGATACTTGTGCAGAACACATGCTCTTCCCGGGGATGCAGACTCTCCAGATGAAATCAAGGGAACATCTGTTGCAGAGCATCTTGATAGATTAAGCTTAGGGTTGGTTTCATCAAATGGATTGAAGTCAATAATGAAATATGTGAAAAATACTTAAATGTTAATCTAACATATGTTCTTCCCGAGGAGTGCAGTATCTCCAGATTAAGCTTAGGGTTGGTTTCATCAAATGGATTGAAGTCAATTATGACATATATGTAAGTACTTAAATATTAATTTACGCTTTCACCTAACAGTTTAAGTTTTTAGGACAGTTGGCAGTGGTTTTACAAAAACTTCGCAACATACACCTACAAGCTCTACAATTACGACTTGGTTTTACTTGGACTATGGTGATTGAATTTTTTACTAAGACAGAAAAACGGGAAACAGCGACCAAACTATTGATTGAAATTAGACGTTTTCATCAGATTACGGAGAACGCTATAGGTTTAAAATATCTAACAACCTTGCTCGGCCTCTCCCCCCACCTTTTTTTTTTGCAGACAAATGTGCAAGTGCCATTAATTAGATGCAGTACAGAAAGTTTTTGGGCATCCTCAGTATCACAGACACCCGTAATTATGCGAGAATATCGAGTTCGGAAGCCTCGAAATAGTTGCTTACAAAGCATTTGCCTGGCAGGGTCTACAGTTCTGGATAAGTGAAGCCCCACATCTTACAATTTCATTAAGCAAATTGTCCAAAAATCCTAATCATATAATGCGATGGTCAATTCAGTTTTGAATTTTTCAATTGTGTCAATTTAATCTTAAACCTTTTAAAAATTTATCAAATTAGTCCTAAACATTTTAATTGTGTCAATTTCAGTCCTAGTGACTTTTCGATTTAATTATAAACCTTTTAACTTTGTGCTAATTTAGTCATTCTAGCCAATTGTCCTATATGACAAGATTAGTGTTGACATGATTTTTTTAATTTTAAGAAATTTACTTTTTTGCGTTTTTTTTTGTAGTTTCTTTTTTCCCTCCGTCGGCTATCATTGATGGTTAGTGGAGGTCACCGACTTCACTCGATCTTGGGAGGGCTGCTCTTGCCAACTAAGCTACGGTGGCCCTTGCTTGAGGTTATCGACCTCTGCCGGCTATCAACAAGGCCCAACGATGGCCAATGGCGGGAAAAGGTAAAAAAAAAAAAAAAGGAAAGAAAACGAAAAGAAGAAAAAAAATTCATAAAATTACAAAAATTATTACCATCAACATTAATCGTATCGCATAGGATATATAGCTAGGGCTGATTAGATCTCCATGTCAGCAATTTTCGATCAAGATTGCAATATCATGTAAAGAATATCTTCCCATGGTTGATATAGCGAACTGCCTTCTGTCAGCTTCTCTCGAGTCTATCATAACTTCTTACCAGTAGTTAACCTAGGAGCTGCTATCCATTCAGTTTTCTTGGTACATCGGCGTTTAATTCATAAGTATCCATTCAGCTTACTTAGAAGTTAGAACCCTTTCATCTCTTTGCCTCCATGAGCCCTACTGGATTTCATAAGTATCTTTACATGTCCGGTTTGATTCCGCCTTAGTCAATTCCTCCAGCGAGCCAAATTAACCGATTGATAATAAGATAACATCTCGTCGTATTGTGTGGCCATACAAGTCGCCGATGGCAATAAAATGATTGATTATTTTTTGGTTAAAGCGACACTTGGGTGATCATTTGAAAAGTTCTGATACTAAAGTGAATGTTGTACCAAAGTTATGGCACTCGCGGTGTACTTTTTCCGAAATATGAATACCAATATCTGTTTCTTGATTTGAAACCCGCTCGTCTAAATCTAATCTGCTGGAGAAAAAAAAGGACATGGGCACGGGGCACTTCGTTTGCCTTGAGTTTCGGCCGAGGTACTTATGCAATCTATGCTAATTTTAAGTGGGAAATGTTCTACTCCTAGCTCAGCACGGTGGGACCCGGATCCCCTGACTTTAAGTCAGGGCCGGATCCCTAACATTCATCCCCTTTATTAAAAAAAAATCAACAAGATTATTAATATATTTTTATTTTTTCCCCAGCCGTCCGATTCAGATCGAACGACTGTGGGAGAAACAAAGTCACCCATGACTTAAGTCAGGGGATTCATTTTCGGCACAGTGAACCAATCACATTATTCGCTGTGCATTTAATGTATGTAGATGGTTGCCACGTAAGGTCTAATTTTGAACTATAATATGCTCCATTCCTGATGGTTCCTCAACATTTCCGCTTAGCATCGTGGAAGCTTCCGTGGCCAACGGTCTATAATCTCGAGTCAAGAGACTCTCGATGGGCCCCAAAAGAAATTAATACAAAGATAGAGATTAGTCCGGAGACTCTTGGACCAACCCGCCGTCCATAAAATTTTCATACTCTCTCTCTCTCTCTCTCTCTCTCGCTATAATAATATAGTCTTTTCAACGTTCTATCGCCGGGCATCAGCTTCGACATGTGTCCGAAGATTATCTGAGGCCACCAACGTCTCAGGAGAACAAGTCATGCCTGGTGGACTTCCTGGGTGCTTCACTAGGCCATAATCAAATAGACCAAGATCAATCTTTTCACTTGGCCCGACGCAGCCATGCTCGTAGTCGTACTATAAAGTGTTTTTTTGTTGAAGTACCCGTTGATTTGTAATTTTCTGCACGTCCAGAGATCTTTACTTCCGCGACCTTTCTTGGGAGTTTCTCGGAACGTGACTGGATCTGGCTTGCTGTTTTATGTAGCAAGAGTTTATGAAACGCTCTGTAGAGCAACCAGAGCTATATAACCTTTCCTTGCTCATCGAGACCAAGAAGTTCGTGCAGTCTGCGGGAGATCACTTGATCACAATGTGGCCTGAAAAATTGGCATGAAGAGATCCACACATCCTTCTTTATTCCTCTTGCTTCTTCTCTCATTCATATGTGTCCCCGCATTGACATTGCTCTTCAATATCTTTCTCGATTTTCGCCACATTTTCGTTTCTACCTTCGCGTTTATCGCCAGATTGAACCTGACCGTCGCCTACGTCGTGCTTAACTTCATCATCTACGTGATCTTTCTTGGGTTCCTGAGGAGTTCTAAGCCAGTAATGAGCGGAGATACCGATGGAATGTTCTTTGTGCCACCTTCACCGGACGATACGCACCATGAAATAATATTGATCGGAGAAGAAAATAGGGAAGGTGGCAATGGTAACGATGACGAAGACAACAACCAAGATGATGAATACCACGGTTATGATGGCTTCGAGGAAGATACCAAAAATGACATGGAAGCGGAAGAGGATGAGGATAGTGAAGATGAAGAAGGATGTAGCGATTTGGAGAGGAGGAGTGAGGAGTTTATTGCGAAGATGACTAGCAAATGGAAAGAGGAGTTTTGGCATGAAAGGCTTCTTTGCATCGATGGAGGGACCTCTTCGGGATATATAACTGGAGCCGTAACAGTTAAATAGGAATTTGAGTTGATAAGATCCTAGTTGCTTCCTCCGTTGGTTTGAAAGAAGGAAGCATATATCTCGTTGTCTGGTTATGTGGGTGACCTTTGTTTTCTGTAAAAAGATTGTATGAGTCTATAATTAGGGCCGTTGATGTTGAACATAGAAGCATTCATCGAGCAATAAGATGTCATGTATCAACAACCCTAGCTCATTTTGCAATGGAAGAATCAATACAGTAAGAACAAGGTTGTTATTTATGTATTTCGGGTTAACTAGTATTCTATTTGTCTCAAGCTGAACTAGCCTATGGACAAGCCCGTCTCGTTATGCTGCTGCACTTCCCTCTACTGCCGCTGCATCTGCAAAACCCGACCTTCCGATCTTCAATTCTACTCTGACGTAGCATTGTTCTCGGAAATGACGCCCAACCTGACCTTGCCAAACATGTAGTTCTACTCCTTTAAGCTTCACAATGGCGCATCGGCTGGCCTACAGGATTACAGTAAGTGCCAACCAAAGAACATGAACTTGATGACACACAATCGAATTCACTGGGTAGGGTTCCTATCTCTCCGTCCACACGCTTGCCTCCTCCAGGGGTGAGATTCAACAGTTTGAGTCCGAGCATGAATTTGAATTTATAGGATGTTTAGCATGGTGGATTGGTCCAATCTCAACATTTCCCGTACCGCCAGTTTTTGCCAGATTGAAAAGTGCATCTGTGTGTCTATCGTGACGAATTTTCTAACCCTTGTGTAAAAACTTTGCCTTCTAGTCGTGAATTTGCATTCTGTATGCATTAGTTCATGCCACAGCAAGCCAATTAATGTGTTTTCTGGAGCCATATGGTATTGAATAACATGCGCAACTCCATTGCACCGAACTTTTAGGAACACAATTTGGTCGGTAGGAATGAAGAACAAACTGAAGGGAACAAATTCTAGAAATCTGAGGAGTCCTTTTCTTCATCTACTGTTGGATTTCACCTGACCCAACAGTTCATGCGAGCTAGGTTCATATGCTTCCCTCAGGGCGGGCAATTTCTGCTCCTCTTACATTTTAGATTAGCAGTGAAGCCTAACAAATGCAATTATAACCAAACTGTGCTCTCCTATCATTCCTATCTTCATTTTTTTCTTCGTCGATTTCAGTGTGTGCCTCTCTTGGGAGTGATGCTAGCCGGTCACTTACCTCTTGCCTCTTTAAGATACTTCTCAGATCTTGATATTTGTCAACTGCAGAAATCTAGGATGGGAAAGAAATTGGAGGAAGATCAAGTTGCATAGTGATTAATTCTTTCCTTAAAAAGAAAAGAAAGAGATCTGTTTTGGGCCAAAGCTCTTTAATTCGGCCGGACTATTTAGACCTTTTCAATTTCTCTAAATTTTTACTGTTGTTGCCCCCCCCCCCCCCCCAAAATAAAGGGAAAGAAACGCAGCTTATATTGTATTAGAGTCGCAGATATTCTTTAGACAAGATATTGATAGAGGATTGATGAAATTATTTGGCTTGAGTTATTTGAGTTTAGGATCTCATTGTTTATTTCCTATTTTGTTTGGAAATTTCTTTATTGTATTTTGGTTTTTTTCAGGAGACTTTTATTCTATATTAGGGTTTAACTGCCGGTAACTCTATAAAATACTAGCTATACAATGTTCTCTAGTTCACTTTTGCACATTTGAGAGTTTTAGGCCGTTTTGATATAGCTGCAGCTGAATTGTAATTGTGCTCTACTGTGAAGTGCCGTAAACCGAGAATCTAGTAATTCTTTTAGTTCGATTGAAAAGTCCATTCAGTATAATTGTAGTCGAACTATAACTGTTCTGTCAAATGTCGTGAATTTTTTTCGTCGAATGTTGTGAAAAAACCATAATGCCATTTTTCACGGTCGAAGATGTCACGAGAAAAGCTGTACTAAATAACCTTTTTGCTCCTCCTAGAGTTCTTCTCGTCTTGACAGGCACTCCTTTTACCAGCAGTTTTATTTTGATTCTCATTGGCACTGATTCAAATTTACCAGCGCGGGGAAAAAACTTCAACGAGACACGCGATCATGCCATTGATTACCACGCAAGAATATGAACATCCGTGTCTTGATCTGATAGCCGCTTGCAAGAATAGTCAAGAAGTCTGCACCGGCCATATTTTAAGACAAATCTTATGTCTTGGAGCAAAAATGGACATGAACATGGGTCTGGTCATTCGATTTTCTTGTTTTTGTTTTTGTCAGCAGTACTTATGAAATCAATTCTGATTCCGGGTGTGAAAAACTCTATGCTGGCTTGGCAAGATGAAATGAGCCAATAACGTTATTCCCCTATGCGTTCAATCTATTGCAGATAGTTTGTCGTACATGTTCTGGTTTAGAACTAGAATCTGCTCTAACAAGCGCTTCCGCGGTACAATATCCTTGCAAAAGCTACAGTCCGTGAACTATTCACGATCTCTAAAGTCAAAGAGCGGTTAGCCGAAATATTTATATATACGTAAGTTAGGAGACTCCTGAACCGACCCTTTGTATTTGGAATTTTCATAATCTCTCTCTCTCTCTCTCTCTCTCTCTCTCTCTCTCTCTCTCTCTCGCAACATGTTGCTTTCAGTCCTAATAATAAATTCTTTCTGACATTCCATCTCTGACGCAAGTTGGCATATGCCCATAAATTCTCCAAGTCCGATGACGTCTTCTGAGAACCTGTCTTGCGGAGTGCACTTTCTGGGTACTTCACGAAGAATAATGAGACGGGCAACGATCCATTCATTTGCTTGCGCCTGGAAAGACTGACGTTCATAACAAAGGGTTCCTTAAATAGCAATTAATTTAAACTTCCTGCGCGTCTAGAGCGGCTGACTTTTGTGAACTTCCTTGTGAACTTCCAGGAACTGAGCTAGATCTTGCTTGCTTTGGAATTTAAATAAGGGTATATCAGACACTATAAATTCAACATCACAGATTCTTTGGGTCCTCATCAAAACCAAAAAGGTTGGAGATTTCTGCATAAAATCGTTTTGATCGCACAGGAGGCCCGAGAATTGGCATGAAGAGGTTGGCACGTCATTCTCGCTTTCTCTTGCTCGTTCTCTTATGCATGAGTGTTGCCGCATCGATATCGCTCTTCGATATCAGGGTCACCAGTCGCAATGTTTTCAGTTCCGCCTTTATGATCGTGGCAAGACCGAGCCAGACCCTCACTTACGTCGTGTTCAACTTCATCAGCGTCGTGATCTTTTTCGGGTTCCTCAGGAGTTCGAAGCAGATGACCACTGGAGATATTGACAGAATGTTCTTTATGCCAGCTTTGCCAGAACATATCTACCATGAAATCACATTGATTGAAGACGAGAATCAGCAAGGCAGCAACAGCGACGATGATGAAGACGAAGAATACCATGGTTATGATGGCTACGAGGAAGATAACGATGACGACATGGAAGCAGAAGACGATGAGGACAGCGAAGCCGAGGAAGGAGATAGCGATTTGGAGAGGCGGAGTGAGGAGTTCATTGCTAAGATGAACAGCAAATGGAGAGAGGAGTTTCTGCATGAAAGGCTTCTTTGCATGGTGTATGCATCAGCTCCCAAACTGGAGCTCCTGTAGATACGTTAGGAACTTGAGTTAATTAGGTTTCATTTGCTTCTTCCACCGTTTTAAAGGAAGGAAGCACATACGGTGTGGTTTGGTCATGTAAGTTGCTTCTGTTTTCTGTGCATATATTGCATGAGGCTATAATAAAAGGTCGATTGATGTTGAATGGACATGCACTCATCAAGGCGAAGATTACATCATCTACAAAACAACTTGTAGCTCCTTTTCTAATGGACGAATTTATACACACTAATCGCAAAGGAGTTATCGTGTACAAGAGATGATCGACTGGCAGCGGGATCGAGCTCGGAACCAAGCGTTGTATGTACCACGCCAATCCACTCCAATCGATTGAATCAAGCAAGTTACAAGATTGTACGGAGCTTAACTAATCGACTGCACTTCTTTCTAGCTAACGAAGTTCCCATCTTAACTGATCTATGAAGTTTGTAGGTGGGCTTCATAGTCATTAAGGACAAAGATTAACAGTACAAGTACTTAGATTATACCAAGAACCGTGTGCTAAACGATGTGCTAGCTTAATGCGACATGCTAATCAATCGCCGTGCTCGGTCGTCCTCCTACTCAACATGTCTCAACAACGTGTTTGAATTATCTCGTCGTCCTTTTATCTGTCTTTTGTATGGGGGAAGGTGTTGAGAATCTTACGTTGAGTTCATTAATATGACTTTAAGGTGAGGAAAGAAATTTATGTTAAGGCCACTAAACAAAACCTTGAAGGGGATGGATTATGGGATTCGAATACTTGCCAAGAAAATCATTATCACGAGATTATAAAATCTCTGGCCGGCTGATTCAGATCATATGTCGACATGGGAAGTCGATGATCTGCCGAATTGGCAGCCAAAAATACTAATTCATTGGATTGTTTTAAGGAAAAAAATTATTTAGCTCTTGACGGAATTGGCAAAATTTAAAGATTGACTATCACAATGAGAAAAATAGAATGTCGACACATAGAGTTTGAGAAAATAACAAGCCCGACGCATGAACAACTTTTCTAGAAAAATATATATATGAAGAAAAAATGTTTTTTTCCCCTTCTTGATAACCTACTCACTATTTTAATCCTACTTGGCGAACTTATGTTTTTCTAGAGAGCATCAAACTAAATGAAATCAAAACCCTAATTTCCCTGGCTCGAAGTAGATATTTCCCGGCACGTCGTCAGCTTCAAAGAAGCGCGGGGCATTACTTTGATTTTGTCATGGTCTTTGATTAATAAGAATGGATTCCTAAAGTCAATAGATTGAGCCCAAAGATTGCTAGCAAGTAGATATGACGTCATAGAATGACGTCTGCCTCAATACGTGTAACTATACCAAAAAAAAAAAAAAAAGAGTTGGACGGCATGTGGGGACAACTTTTAGGTTATGGATTTGCACATCCTTAGATGTTGATTGGTGGGTGGCCAGTCAACGTTTTCGGCCACGGCCGAGTAACTTAGCTGAAACGCTGACAATCTTGGCATAGAAGTCAGGAATTTCTGCTCAAGCAACCTCTCTAGGGTTCCTTCTCAGGAAAATTACAAAAAGTCGTACATATACTATCGACGAATTTCATTTTTTGTTCCATGCGCCGTAATTCATTATGATTTCAATCGATTTTCCCCTCGACTATTCAACACGGGCGTATCAATATGTGGCGGCTACTTACACAGATTTCCACATAAAAGTTACATGCTCTGTCCTCTGGCATTTAGGAATGTCCAATGCTGGCACTCGCGATTTGTTTTGGTTACAAAAGAAAAAACAGTCCTTGAAGGCATGTTTGGTAAAAAAATTGTTTTTGCTTCTCGGAATAAAAATTTGTGTTCTTTTATTCGAGAGAACAAAAAAAGAATAAAAAACGCGTTTGTTTATACTTTTGTTTCCGGGAATATATTTGGAACATAACTAAGAAGCAAAAAAAACTTGTTTCTTATTCTCGAGAACACTTTTTAAAAAACAAAAGAACAAAAATCTAAAACTTGTTTCTTTTAAACACTTGATTAGCTATTACTATAAAACTCTTTTTAAGAAAAACTCAAAACTCAACACTTTTTAAGAAACAAACAAAAGAACACGTTAACTATTACTAAACTTGTTCTTCTATTCAGAAATTGTTCCCGAAAATAGAAATAGAAAAAACTATTTATATTCAAAAATTATTTATCGGAATAGAAATGTTACCAAACACGCTCTTAATTTCCTTGCAAGCCACATCTTTATCCTAAAAGGACAAGTCCAAAAACAGATTACCTAGCACTAATATTGTCACAAAAGATAAAAACATGACATATGGGAATAGAATTTGCACGAGTAGGTTCCACTTTCACTCATCGATTCGCTAGTGTAGACTAAGCATAATCCATCCACATTTGGACCGAAATTTGAAGGGTGTCCTTAAATTATCGCTTGGATAACTGGAAGGACCAAGTTATAATGAAATATAGTAGGGGGACCAAAAGTTAATTCGGGCAGCAGTATATATGATTTATAATTTAGCTTAGTCTTTGAATGAAATTATAAGGGAATTTCCACTCGCCGAAACAATTCCTTGGATTCATGAACCAATCCGTGACCTATTGATAGAGGACGCAAGTTGAGAAATTATGGGGGAAACTACATTTACGTGGCAAAAGATGCAAGGGAAGTTCTGGTCATTGACTCCGCCAATTGGAAGATCGAATCTTGTCGAGGGTCGAATCCGATTTCTGTGGAACCTTCCTTGAGCCGAATGAAATTCGATCACGACATCGATTTATTCACACCGGGGTTCGATCGCTTGGTCATTACGTATGTCTAGCGCATATTCTTCCTTACAATTCCCCTAGATTTACTAGTCGTCTTGGAGTTTAAGACACGTGATATATCAAACCGTCACGATCGCTGGAGGAGATGTCGGATTCCATGATTACATGCGTCATTGCCGATTGGCGAGTGAGCCTAAATCATCAAGCAATGGATGTGTTATCCTTAGAGATAGTTCTCAATCTGTGGAATTGGGAACGGACCCTCTCTACCCTAGAAACAGATAGACCGGTCCCGGTCCAATTGTCTTAGGAACCTATGACGCTATTATTTTAAATGTTCTATTTTCTTTCCCACAAGTTCCTAAATATATCAGAACTTGCTCTAGTGTAGAATGAAATTATTAATCACAAGAAAATTATTAGGAAAAGAAGAGATTATTCCTATTAATAATACGTGCTTGTTTCCCCTTGCTAAATAGAAAAATGATTGTATAGTTTGAGACAGTTTCGTCGATCTGATCTGGTCTCTTCTTGGAAATCGAGAATTGGACCAAATTTTGCGGGAGCCACCTCGAACTGATCTGCTCGATATGGTTTCAAGATTTGGATTGTACAACAGTTCTTTTCTCATTTTATGAAGGTCTCACGACCTAGACGACGACTGCCCAAAGCATGCGGGCTAAGATTTCATCAGTCAGCATAAAAAAGATAAGAAGTGTTTCCCAACGACTTCAATCTAGGGCAGGTCTTTGCTTATGCTAGAGGAGCACAAAAGCAACGGCTCCACTTGTTAGTGCTTTCGGCGTTTTTTGATTGATTCGACTTTTAAATCGTTGACCATTTTTATTTTGTCTAAGTTGACGAGAAAAGAAGAAGAGGAAGGAGAATTTACATTTCCCACGACTTTAAATCGCCATGAATTTAGACTTTTGACCACCTTAGTTTGAGCTTTTGACAATTAAGTTGTTACAAACGTTTAAGAAGCACCGGGCAAGATAGAGGATTTCCATCCGAGCAAGGTCGTTTTGTATTTGGAGTTCCCGAAATGTTAGGAAAGAAAATGCGTCGAAAGCTCGAGATCTTGAACGTTTCAATTAACTCACAGCCCGCAATCAAGCCCTTTCGACAGAACTCGAAATTTGTCTAAGCTCTGCTTGAAATTGCCAGCGTAGCATCCCTAGTTAACACTTTTGAACATAACTTTAACGACTCAATTTCGTCATCCATAAAATTTATTGGACTTAATTGCACTTGATTGAAAAGAGGTTTAAAGATTTATCACATCATTTGCCGAAGATTCAGGATGTGATCGAATCAATTCAAAAGTCTTGGGACTTTATTTCATGACGTACATAAGGTCCAGGACTTGTGGTGTGATTCTCTCGGAAATGTTCCTTGGAAATATAAATATTCTTGTCATTTCGGAAGTCCCTGCAATTTGTTTTTCTATTTTTTTCCTCTAAATCGGAATAGTTGGGTTGGGCTAGAGTTGTTTGGGCTTTGTCACGCTAAACCGAAATGTTCTTGTTCATTACTGATGGTTGTTGGGCTTCAGCCCAGGTTCTTCTTAAAAGCCCAGGACGATTTAAAGGTAAATGGAACCAAATATATTCCAAAATATAGTTTATCTACTTTAAATTATCTAATGAAAATCTTGAGATTCTTGTAACCGACGAGCCAAAAAAATTTGAACAAGTCGGTCTGTGAATGAAATTATAAACTCTTATCAGGTTGTTAGACAAGATCTGTCAGAAACAGTGCAATTCAAATCTTCGATGTGCGCCAATTCTTAAATTATTATATGTTCAATGAGTACTTTAAAAAAGAGAGTTTGCAAAAAAAAAAAATCATACAATAACTCAGGTTTTAAAATTTAATTATGTGTTGCGATAGTTAAAAACTTAAGATGATGAATCATTCTAAAATTATATGTTTATGTATATCTTTGTTGTGAAATTCTCTAATGTTTTGGATTAGAGACATATATTGAAAAAGTGTATGCTAGAAATTAATCCTAAAATTATAAATGGAAAATGTTATAGATTATTTTTTTAGTTTCATTTAAATTACATAAATGCCATGCTGACACTATTTACTTTCAATCGTTCATGTAGACAGATTTTTGACGATGTAACCCTAATTAAGGATAAATACGTTTATAAAAGTATAATGTAAATGTGTCGGTGGATTTTGCACAAAAGTAAAAGGCAAAAGTTGATCTACAAATTCTGGCAAAAAAGAAGAAGGAAAATCTCACTGAGAGACTAATGTAAGTGGTGGCAAATGCGTAAAAACGGAGTCAGCCAGGGGCAATTGGCTATACGACCGAAGTTCACTGGCCGCTCGCCCAAGAAAAGGGTTCTATTCCTTCCCAGTTCCATCGCGCGATCGATTGCCTTTCGAGCCTGAAAACCAGACGAGTCGAGCGCGAAGTCTCTCTCTCTCTCTCTCCGTCTGTAGATTTCGGTCTTCTCCCACCTTCGACGATGGCGAAGCAACAGGCGAATTGGTCTCCGTACGACAACAATGGAGGGTACTCTCTCTCTCTCTCTCTCTCGCTGTGTGTTCGTGGCTCGAGCCGTGTGCGCTTGTGTCTGATTGGGGGGGATTCGATGTTCTTCAGCTGTTGAAGTCTTTTGCGATTTGTTTCGTTCTTCTTGCGCAGATCTTGTGTGGCAATAGCTGGCAGGGATTACTGCGTGATCGCTGCGGACACCCGGTTGTCGACCGGCTACAGCATCCTCACTCGCGATTACTCCAAAATCTGCAAACTGTACGCGTCTCGACTGGTTTCCAGTGCTTTTGAGCTGATTTTCGGTGTTTGATGCTCTTGCTGATGATACGCTGAGCTTAGGATTTGGTGGCTCGGCCATTTGTGTTTTGAGATTTGTATGGATGCATGGTCGGAGGTTGAAATGTCTTTCCTTTGAACTGTTGGATGTTGCCTGGGATTCTTGGTAGGGAATGATGTGCAATAACTTGATGAACTCTGAAGGAGCTGCTGCTTTCTTTGTCTTGTTGTCTCTCTCTGTTGCCTTTCAAGGTTAAAATTTTAAGTTACGGATTGATTCTATGTATTTCGTCAGATTTGCTAGATAAGTTCAATAGTTCTTTGCTTTTTAACTGGAAGGGGGTTAAATATTGGGTTATCCTGTTCAAAAGGTGCTTGAAACTGACTTCTTTTTCATCAGAAATTGGGAAGTAAGCTGATTGCAGGCTATATGAGTCATTCCAGAACTTCAGAAGTGTCGTTTGGTCATTTGGGAAATTTTTGGTCTTCATTGATGATTTAAGAGTTTTTCATTCTCTGTGGCAGAATGGGTTGTAATCTGTGTTACCTTACATTGCTTCTGTTATTTTCTATTTTTTTGTGTAAATTTAACTGGACATATGACTCTTCGAGTGTTTAAATTCTTGATGTTCCTTCTTCATTTTTTTTTAATATTCCAGGGCAGACAAAGCTGTGTTGGCCTCTTCTGGATTCCAAGCTGATATCAAAGCCTTACAAAAGCACTTAGCTGCCAGGCATTTGGTGAGTTCTCTGGAGACTTTTAGTTGGATTTCGTATACATCCTTGACTTCTTGAGAAGGTAGAGCCATATCTGGACTTGAGCCATTAGTGTAGAGTTTCACATTTGATATTTCCTTGGAGTCTATTTTTGCTGCATGTTTCATTCCAATGATTTTGGTGTGTTATCACCACATTAGCATGAGTAGCTGAAACTGGTCTGTGGTTCAATTTCTATGGACAACTGGTACCTATGCAGACATTACTTTCCCTGTTTGGGGCTGCTAGCTTAAAGAGCAAGAAGTTAAAATGGTTCCCCCCCCCCCCCCTGGGTGAAAGGAGAGTTGTTTTTTTTTTTTTGGTTGACCCGTCCTATTACTTCATGTTTGTCCTTTTTTGATACTTGGGATACCTGGGTTCATTGTGGCGGTTTAAGTCTGGTTAGTTGTCGGGTAGTTATCCATTGTAAAGGTTCCTATCTTATATAATCTCTTCACAAAATTGGAGAGCATAATATTATGGTTACAACATTTTGTTTAAGATGTGTTTCGATGTGCTTTGATCAGGGAACCTGTGTGGGTTGAAAGAAAATGAGGAGGGAAATATTCAAATTGGTGTATTTTTCTCTTCCCAAGGAGGTCTAGAGCATTAGGTTGTTATAGCTGAGGTGAAATTTGAGAGAATTAATTGGACAATGGGACAAAGTGCATTAGTATCCAAGTTATCCAGTAATTTGGGTTAAGACTTTGTATTTGTTTGGTTATATAAGGGAAAGGCCTGTTTGACTCCTGTAGGATACACTGTCTCTCATCCCACCCAAAGGTCTGAAGTTTGAACCTTTGACCTTCCATTTTCAAAGATGCGAGATGTCGCTACACAACAACCTCTTGACACTCTAGAATTGGTATAGTGAACACAGATAAGATGAAAGGTGGATTAGAATGAAGCTTCAGTCAATTTCACGAACATGGATAAGACTAAAGGTGGTTCCATAAATTTTGACGTAATTCGTCTGCTATTTCTGGTCGGATAAAGTAAAATGACAGGATATAGGTCAAGTATGAATCTAATTCCCATTGCCAAGTTATGAACAAATTTATGTTTTCGGTCATTTCCTACGAGATATACTGGAGAATTTAGTGAAGCTAATACTTTTTAAAATAAGAGAACAGCATGCATGTCATTTGTTAGTGAACCTCTTAATTCATCTATGCTCATTTTTTCACTTGGCTCGAGTTTTCTCGTTATTAAGCTATCTTTTTTTCTCAATTTGTTGATTTAAGTCTTCTTTAGGGAATTTCTTCTGCTCTGCAACTTGATATGTTGGGATTTCGCAATTTGTGATGATATCCATCATCACCTGTTCGGAGTTGTCTGGTTAATGTTATGTGTACCTATCAGTTTTTCTTTTCTTTTTGGCCAGAGGTTTACCTATCAATTGGCAGCAGTTTCTCAGCTGACACCAATTTGAATTGTTCTTAGTGGATAGTCCTTTTTCTATGGATTTGAAGAATTAATGCTATTGTGCCCTTGAAAGTTGATGAGATATATGCTATGAAGATGCTCTGTTATTCATTGAGATGTCATTCTGATTATTTGATGCAGATCTACCAGCATCAGCACAACAAGCAAATGAGCTGTCCCGCAATGGCTCAACTGCTTTCTAATACCCTCTACTACAAGCGCTTCTTTCCCTATTATGCCTTCAATGTTCTAGGTGGCCTTGATAATGAAGGTGCGCAAATACAATCTCCCAGTTGTGTCTGAGCTGAGTTGTTGTACAACTTGGAAGATTTTAAATTTTACTGGAAATCTCAGGGAAGGGCTGTGTTTTTACATATGATGCTGTGGGTTCCTACGAGAGGGTCGGCTACAGTGCACAGGGATCTGGTTCGACTCTAATAATGCCTTTTCTAGATAACCAATTGAAGTCTCCGAGCCCGCTCTTATTGCCCGCACAGGCAAGAACTGTTTATACGTATCTTCTGAAGTTTGGCTTTTCTCTGCAATTATCTCATTCATTTTCTTATTTTTACAGGATGCCGTTACTCCACTTTCAGAATTAGAAGCTGTTGATTTAGTCAAGACTGTTTTCGTATCTGCAACTGAAAGGGATATATATACTGTAAGTTCTCCTGTTTTCTTCATGTCATTTTTTAAACTCCCTTAGTTTGGTTAAATGTAGAATCTGAAGATTCTTGTATGTATAGTATGAAATCTGTCACCATACCAAGGGAGTTGACATTGGTGCCCAATCTGACAAAAAAGTACAGGATAGCTTATCACTAATCGCTCGCTGGGTGTACTTAACGGCAGAATTTTATTTACTTTGCTGCATACTTCTTTTAGCCTAGGTCAAACCTCACGAAAAGCCAAAAGAAAATGAAAGATACTTTTGGGCCTGATACACATGAAAAAGTATTTGTCATAATGTTAAATCTTTTAAAACACTGCTATAGAATCACTTGGTTTTTTTGGGGGGGAGGGGAGTGGAAAGGTATAGATGGTTAAACAGATATTTATATATTTAGATATTTAGATGTTTGCGGGGAATAGCAGTAGATGGTTCATGAATCATCACTTATGTTGTTGATGTTCTGCAGGGAGACAAAGTGGAAATTGTCATCTTGAATGCCGAGGGTCTCCGTCGGGAATTTATGGATCTGAGGAAGGATTGAAACTTTGGTCCCTGTAACTGGTTTGCTGAAGAAAGAAGGCTGTCAGTGCAAGTATTGGTCATTACTTCTTTTGGCACGCTCTGGAGCATATCTGGAGCATTTCTGTGCGAGAGATGAATATCATTGTTAAGACGCTGCTTTGTTTGCGGTAAACTAAGTGCACGGTGGTCTCATGGAGAGGATACAAGTTTCGTTCTGTGTTTGAACATCCTGCGATAGTTTTCTTTCTTTCTCCAAAGCAAATGTTAGATGTCTCGAGAAAATTGTTCCGCAAGTGAGGCTCATGAGCTCATGGGAGAGAAACTAGAATTACGAGGAAATATATCCTTAATTACTTATACGTGCAGATTCAAAAGTCGAGGGAAATTCACTGATGATTTTGAAGCCAAAGCAAAACATTAGGCTACAGGGCTGGTCATCTGGAATCCCCTCAAAGAATCAGGGATAGTTATTCGAATCAGCCATCAATTCTTGCTCGTAGTTGCGACCTGAGGATGGTGGCCGACGTTTTCTTGGATATGTTGGTTAAAAGACCCAAACGAATGAATGTCCTTTTTAGAAGCTGTCTTGTGAAGCCCATCCTTTCTTCTCCAACTCCAAACGTAAAGCCTGGGATGCAAGCGACTGGTCCGTCATAAAGGTGTTTTTGCAGCCATGAAAGAAATATCATACCAGGTAATAATGGGTAAAGAACATACCTTAATTCTCTTCCTATTGATATCAAAGTCGAAGTTTCCCAGCCTTGATGCCGATCGGTATTCTACAATCGAGTTCTTTCCCGGTGGGAACCAAAACTCAACGTCATCTACGAACTGTTAGCAACCGAGTGTCAGTATTTTTTTTCAGTCAATCGATGGAAAGAACTTCCTCTACAAAAAGCTTCGAGTTTGAGAGACGTACCCCCAGTATGGGGCTCTCGTATTCCACTCGAAGGTAGTCGTCCTTGTTTTCGACTATCCGAGGCACAAACTTATCCGGCTTCAATGATTTTATCTGTGTGGGCACGCGATGAATTCACGATTCAGTAAAACGACTAAGACAAACTATGCAGACGGTGCGTGGAAAGGGTTTATGCAAAGAGCCTCTAAGGTCCTCTATAATTCGAGTCTGTCCAGGTTTTTACCACTTCTATGAGCTCCTCTTTGGCTACTTCTCTGCTCACGGGGTTTTTCCTGCCACGACCTCCTTCGGGGTTGTAGTTCCTGCCATCGCAAAGGGGAAATGCGCAAAGATTAGTGGACCAGATAGCGTGCACCTTAAAACAAAATGCACGTTTTGCATGTCTTGTCTGCCAAAGAGTGAGGTACGACAGTGCATGATGATGCCAGGACCAGAGTGTTGTTAGTGTCAAGCATTCAGAACCACTAAGGCCCCTCTATATCTTCTGTGATGTCTAAGTCTAGGAATGTGATAACTGTCGACAAGAGTTGAAATCATCACGGGACTTGAATGTTAGGTCCCTTTCCTCCTTTCGAATAGGAGCCATATAACATGGATGCACCATGACAACAATCATGTGATTCCGACTGATTTGAGCTTTTCGCTTGCGAATTGCTTTATGTGAAGTTGGTTTTGCTTTCCAAGATATGAACTATGAGGTTGGGCATACACGCTGTACCCTATTATGCAAATTCTCCATGGAAAATAAGAATCCAATTTAAGCTTCCCATAACTTCAGTAGCGATATCAATATTGTGGAAGTAAGTTCGTTCTTCCGATCTCCCGCCAATTTAATTCTTCCATCATCCATATGCAGCTCCAATTTTTCAATTTCTAACTCAAAATCGGAGGAACCCGAAGAAGATCACTGTCTTCCCCCATTTCCTTCTCCTCTCTTTTAAGTTTCAACATCCGAAGAGGAAGTGCCCTTTCAGACTAAAGAATCACAAGCTACTCGGCCGCGTCTCTAAAAATCCTCGCCGGCCATCACGAAGCTACACCATTATGTACACACGCTGGTCTCATGTCTCGTTCTTGACTGAGTAACCATAAAAGGAAAACAAAGAAGATATCGGAAGCTTACCAAGGCGGGGCGTAGTGGTTGATATCGGCGATGTTCTCGGAAGTGGAAACACAGTTCTTGGTGGCTGGACACAGAGCCAGCCCCGGCGTGCTCTTCTGCACTCCCAGATACTCCGGCTTCTTCCCACTGCAGTGAATTGAGCAAGCACATTCATTCCAAGATTCAACATAACCCCCCAACATCATCACTTCATACATAGCCAATCCTGCCAACTAAGAGCATCCAGATCAAGCCAATCCTACCAACTAAGAGCATCCAGATCAACCGCGAATAATGTCGCTCGATGAGGATCCAAAAAGAAACCTTAACAAGACATGGGAAATGGGGGACTAGACATATTCAACAGCTTATTGGGTAGAATTACGTTAATCGGAGACGTGGAATACTCAAAATAAACAAGGATGTTCATGCCTATCTTAGCAGGCAAAACCAGCACGCAACTAAAAGTTTTGTTTTTTTTTTCTTTTGGGTCCCTTTTCGTTTCGACCAGTGATTCCGACGCTTGTCCTAAACCTCGCAATTCACCGATCGATGAGAAGGAAGACGGAGGCACCTCAACTGGAAAATGGCTCCGACCACGGCCAATTCGCTGCTCCTCAGTATGATTTCTCTAGAAAAACAGAGGAAAAAGGCAAAAGTCACCTCACGCACTCCACAATCCAAATCAATCCGGAGCAATCGCGCACAGAGAGAGAGAGAGAGAGAACCTGCGAGGGAGGGGCGGTGGCGCTGGTTCGTCGCCCCCATCGTGAGAGAGAGCGATGCGGGGAAGCACCGCTCTGCCGCCGCGGTTGGTTCCGGCGAGGCGGCTCTTGTGCCGGTAGCGACAGCAGCAGGTGGTCGGAGGCGCCGCCACCGAAGCAGCCATTGGTGAGCTGCGATGCTCTCTCGCCTCGCTCTTAATGGGGGTTCAGACGTGGGAGGGTCCACCGTCGCGCACCATCGAACCACCGAAGAGGATGAAAAAGTTGCGCTCGGCGGGTCAACGCGCCTTCCGCTAAAAACATAAAAAAACATCATCCGTACGCAAAACGTGCAACCTGCATCAGCAACAGTGAGCGGATTCGAGCCGAGTCGAGTCGAGTCGACCGGAGCAGAGCCGAGTTCGAAAGCCAGATTTCTCGGTCTTCACTTGCAGCGCTCAATCCCGAGACACGTTGGACGAGCTTGAACTCGAGCTCAATCGGTGCGATTCTTAGAAATCAAAAATGATTGAAATTCGAGCTCCGTCGAGTTTGTGTCAATTAATGATATATGTGGAGAATGATAATTTGAGATGTGATGGCCGATACGAAGTGAGTCAATTTAAATGGGAAAATCATAAATGTGTGATAATATGAATCATATATATATTGAGACTAGAATGGGAAGGAAAAAAGGCTAAACAATCGTCTCCCTTCCTTTGATACACGACGAGAAATTAGGCGGCCTTGAATTGACCAGTTTCAGAACTCGTTTTCGCTAGTCTTGACTTGACCTTCCCGAGGACCTGAATTCTATAATTTGATAAGACTTCTTTGGTGGTTATTTGGGGTTGATGAATCTTGACAAGATCTGTTTACATGACATAGAGCGGGACGAAATTCGATGTGCCTGGAGATGATATAATTAGTTTCGTATCGTGACGAAGTTTGGGTTTTATGCAAATAGATCCGCTTAATCTGTTCACAATTTGATATGTTTAGTTTCAAAGGTGGGAAAATACCATCAAAAATCATAAATTACACTGTTTTGAACACATTTACCTCAACTTAAAGGCATAAAATTACATCTTTGTGACATATTTATTTTAGTTTTTTTCTTTATTTCTTTTTTTTTTCCACTTCACTTTGGTTGACGAGCAGTGGTTGGTGCTGATAAGGGTTGCGGGAGCTCACCTTCCACTAGGCGAGGGCCACAAAGGCCTCGTTAGTGACTAGTCAGGGCTCGCGCCTCTCAACCAGCCTTGCCTAAAACAAGGGCAAGGATAGCCTTGTCACTTACGGGCAAAGGCAACCATGCCCTTAGTAGTGGCTGGTGAGGTCGTCCTTGCCTAGTTATGCTTCAGGGTGATGGAGGGCCACTAGCCTTGGCCCACCGTCAGCGAGGGTTTCATGGCTTTTGCCCGATGGCTAGTGAGCTATGGAATGCTCATCGGGGTTGACTATAGTTTATTGGCCAAAGTGAGTTGAAAAAGAAGAGGAAGAATAAACTTTTATAGTAAATATGTCATAATGACTAACTGTATCACAAATGATAGAATTTAGGACTTTTGATCGCACTTTTTTATACGTTTAAGAACGTGTCATTTTTTTGGTCCAAAAAAAGAAAGGGTGCTATTTTTCACTTATTTTTTTATTTGAACAAAACAAAAGAAGCGCTAAAAGTGAACAAGTCTCTCGGCGTTTCTTCTCCAAAAGACTCGAGCTTCCCTGACAAGCTGATACAATTCCTCTCTCTCTTCCAATGGCGAGGAACAAGGTACTTTCACCCTCTCCCTCGACACCCATCAATCTTGAACCTTGTTTGTTCTCGCTTCCTTGCGCTCTTCCTCTCCCTCTCCTTTGTTCTTTCTCCTTTTCGTGTGAATCTTGCTTCTCTGTTCGTTTCGGTTCTGTTGCTTCACTTCCTTTGTGTTTAAGCTCCAAAATTCGGTGATGCCCGCATCGTTTGCCGATGGAAAGGCCATGGCTTTTTGTCGCTATTGTTCTGTTCCCGAGGGTTTATGGTATGGGGTTTCTACGTTTTTCAGATATCGATTGCGTTTAAGCAAAAGAAAAAAAAATGCTGCTTAATTGAGCAAGAACATCTTTGATGCCTGGTGAGGATATCACTTTTTATATGATCATCCGCGCGCGAAGCCTCCAAATGAGCTCTGTCTGCACAAGTAGTGAACTTACCGATTCCTGTGGTTCTTTGTACTGGTGTTTTGGTCGTTGTATAATACCAGACTAATGCAATTTGATTGCAATGTGACTGACAAAGAGGACATTATACAGCCCCACCAAGTCTGCATGCAATTCGTGTTGTTGCATAAGTATCCATTTTTTATATTACGATGCATAAGTTAACGCCAAGAACTTGATACTTTCACCACACCAACTGCTCGCCAAAAGTATCCGGGTCTTTTTGGTTGTTTGTCCAACCGACTTTTGCATTTGGACTTTGAAACTCTCCCTTCTTGTGAGCCAGTTGCTCCATGTGTCATGCCCACATGGCATGCGTGTCACACGATATATTTGCACGGCTAGCTGAGAGCCCGAGATGCTTCCTCTTGTTTCTTGACGCCATTACCCTACTGCGAGACTTTCTTAATCTGTTTGATGGGAGAAGCTGCTTCTTCTGGAAGGCCCTAAACTGTGCTTAATAATAAACGGTTGTACATCTAGTAAAGTACGATCTGTAGACAAATCACTTGCCTTTGCCATAAACTGGTTATAGAAGGGCAGCCTGAACAGGCGGCATGTACCCTGCAGTCAGCTACTTCTTGGCTTTTGGGTATACCATATGAAAAAGCTCTCCCTATAAAATGAATCATGCAATTCCTTAAATCCTGATAGTCAGACAGGTGGGTTATGCATTCTATTTTAACAAAAGGAGTAAATTATGTGGTTTGAAGCAAAAGTACAAGCAATGAATGGTGTTCAACTTGGGCGAAATCATAGTTGATTTGATCAACTTAGCTTGTTCTATGTGAAGTTAATTATGAGATTCACCCTAGATGGCATGGTCCATGAACTCAATGGAGACTAAAATTTTAGCGGGAAGTCCCAGTACATATCAATTGTATGCTATGCGGAGAAAACACCTGTTTAGTTTTCCAGATTCAGTATTAATCATTCAAGTCTTACTTGCACTTACTATATGTTTATATTTGGTTTTATCAAAGGAATGGCAAATGTTGGACGGCTTATTTTGTATATGATCTTTCTTGCCTTATCACGTGGATACAATGAATACTTTTATTTGCAAATTTAGTACCATAATGATCATGTTTTTGTGATGTAGTTTTTATGATGTTTGGTTTGCATAAGAGTTCCAATGGTGTAAAAGTAAGTCTTTTGTTTGCATGAAGAAACTATCTCAGTGATCCATCTATCCAATCTGAAGTAATGTCATCTGGTAACTTAAAAGTTAGCCCCTACAACTAAGAACAAACCTGTTTGGTACAGCCTCTCTCGCCCCGTGCACCCCCCCCCCCCCCCAAAAAAAAGAAAAAACAACTGTTTTAGCTATGAAAAGGGCGCTATAACTTTATAAGGTGTTCGGAGAGCTCCTAATAACTACAGGACCCTCACAATTGTAAATAGCTTGTAGCATCTTCTTTGAAGCTGCCCCATCCAACTTTGAGGAGCTTCAACTTCAAATAACAGCTATCAAAAACACATTTACAAGATTTCACAGTGCAGCTACAGTATGAACTACAAATTTAGCGTAGCTACTGCTATGCCAATCATACACTAGGTCATCCCCTGTTAATTTTCTTGTACCTTGGCATTTCTAGTTGTACCTGCACACATTTATGATGATATCCAATCTTTGGTGCCAGGAAGCTTTGGTGTTGTTGCTTGACGTAGGACTGTCAATGCACCATCTTCTCCCTGAGGTTGAAAAAATCTGCTCAATGATTGTACAGAAGAAGGTATGGGCATGTCAGTTTGTAAACTTTGGTCTGTATACTTGTCTGTCTTTCCTTTCTTTAAAGGCGGAGAATGTTCTTTTGCCTCGGGCGAGGAGGAAGGAAGCCAATGGAAGTCTGAAATTTTGTGACTCCTTTCATTACTAAATATTAATAGACTGGTCTTCCTCCTGTATGGTCTTCAGTCAAACTGTATGTTACCGACTTTCTCCAATATTAGGATTTTAAATGAACACGGTGATTCTTTTTTTCTTTTTGAAGGAGCTAATATTCCTCCAAATAACTGTGCAGTTAGTTTACAGCAAGTATGATGAAGTTGGAGTTGTCCTGTTTGGAACTAAAGGTATTATACCTGTTTCTGTGCTGTTTGATTTGTTCTTTAGTTTGTAGACAGAAAGAGATGACACATGTCGAATCATATCTTTTATTGTGTGGTCCTTGAAGTGGCTATTTCCACCCTTGTTGTCTGCTAAGTGCATAATTCACTCTGGAAAAGTTCATATTATTTTTCTTGAAGAGATATATGAATTGAATTTCTTAGTACTTTCAAATGTAGGTTCTCTAGTTGTAAGATTGAGTATTACTAACCTTGAACTTTATTTTGCTCAGAGACTCAAAATGAGTTGACAGTGGAAGTGGGTGGCTATGAACATATCGTTGTTCTACAAAATATTAAAGTAGTTGATGGAGATCTTGTTGAAGTTTTGCGGCAAATTCCTCGAGGGACTGTTCCTGGTGATTGTATCCAAACTTTTATTTGTTCTTGTAGAATGCTATTTTAGTTTTGCTTTTTAATTCGAGAATTCACTATCCTTAGATTTTTGGCTTAATGACTTCATATTCTGGGTTATTAACTGTCACAGCTTTTGTAGTTTGTCCTTTCTTCATTTCGAGAAGGCACAATGTTCAAAACAAATTATGGCCAGATTATCTTGCTATAAGTTATTGTAATATTGAAAGAAGCTTATCTCTGCACGGATCAGTATTTTTTCTCAGGATATGTACACTGTCCAGTGATATGTCTAAAGACAATTGAGAGAACCTCCTAGTATCATGTGCTGGACAAAATACACTAGGACCTGGATAATATCTTTATTTACTGTGTTTGATGTTGTTGGGTCACCCTGCACACTTGGGGCCTTGACTGCTCTGTAGTTCTTGATGCAATTGTGGTTGGGATGGATATGCTGATAAAGAAATACAGTTCGACAAACAAGGGGAAGAAACGACTGTGTCTTATAACTAACGGTTTATCTCCAATTAAGGATCCATATGAGGGAAGTAAAGAAGACCAGGTCAATGCCATTGCTGAGCAAATGACTTCACATGGCATGAAATTGGAATGTGTTGTTGTGAGGGAAAGTGTAGTCCATGGTGAAAATGTTTCTGTGATGGAGGAAAATGATGGGATATTGAATCTTTTTCCAAAGAAAACCTGGGCAAAGACGGTCTTTGTTGAGAGCTCTACCTCTTTACTGGGTGCACTTAAAACTCGAAATATATCCCCTGTTACAATTTTTAGAGGCGATCTCGAAATCAGCCCCAAACTCAAGATAAAGGTGAGCATTTTCTGATCTTTATGGAAAAAGTACTATTACGTAACAGGTCAAGATTTTTGTACATTTTCTACTTTTGGAAACTGCAGAAGCACTTGCTGCTTGTTTCCAGAATTTGACATTTGAGAAGGCACGATGGGAATGATTTATCTTCAATGTTCCTACTTGGGCCTATTTGCAAGATAACAGCTAAATTTTGACAATGTGACTTATATTTAATGTTCTTATTGCTGCTATGCAATTGCTATTTTTTGTTTTTGAAGAGGCAATTTGTGTCACAGCTTGTTGACAGCACTAGTGTAATGATTCATCTTGGCACTTGGTTTTGTTAAGCTATAATCATTTCCGCTACTCTTTAGGAAACAAGAATTTATGACAAGGTATGAACTTGAAATGTAATCAGGTATGGGTTTACAAGAAAACATCAGAGGAGAAGTTTCCAACTTTGAAGAAATTTTCAGATAAAGCACCTTCAACTGATAAATTTGCCTCTCATGAAGTCAAGGTAGATTATGAGTACAAGAGTGTTGAAGACGCTAATAAAGTTGTCCCCCCAGAACAAAGGATTAAAGGTTATCGATATGGACCTCAAGTAGTTCCAATATCTGCTGATGAATGGGATGCTGTGAAATTCAAGCCTGAAAAGAGTGTGAAGCTTTTGGGATTTACCGATTCTTCAAATATCATGAGGTACAATATAGCTGCCTTTTCTATATATTTGTTTTGGTTTTAAATGATGATGAGTCACAAGTCTCATATTTTCTGTTTTTTGATCAATTACTCTGTAAATGTATTAGGCACCATTACATGAAGGATGTGAACATTTTCATCGCTGATCCTGGTGACCAGAATGCCATTGTTGCAATTTCTGCTTTATCTAGAGCAATGAAGGAAATGCATAAAGTAGCCATTCTACGCTGTGTGTGGAGACAAGGGCAAGGAAATGTTGTCGTGGGGGTTTTGACACCAAATGTTTCTAACAATGATCATGTGGTATGTTTCGATATAAAGTCGTTTATTAATAGTTCTTTCATATTTACCCCCTTTTGGTTTATGTGAGGCTTCATTTAATGGGCACATGCTTTTTTATGTGCAGCCCGATTCATTTTATTTCAATATACTTCCTTTTGCGGAGGATGTTCGGGAATTTCAATTCCCCTCATTCGGCAATCTTCCAGCCTCATTACTGCCAGATGAAGAGCAACAGGAGGCTGCAGATAACTTCGTGAAAATGCTGGATCTTGCACCTTCTGATAAAGAGGAAATGTTGCAGCCTGATTTTACGCCGAATCCTGTTTTGGAGGTTAGGGCAATTACTTGTTTAATTTTTTCGTATGGTACTTCAAATGGGTAAAACCTTTTAGCTAAACTACAGGTTACTTACCTCCTCTGAATAGGCTCAATTCCATACCAATTATCTTGCTTGCAAATGAATTGATTACCTGCTTGACTCACAATAATTATGCATTGTGGTAATTGTGGGTTTCGTGAGCCTACTTAACAATTCCAAATGCTTGCAAATAGCTTAATGTGATTCTAGATTTGGCTAGACTTTTGTCAATTAGAAGTATGTGTTAATTCGAACAGTCAAGGGTAGTTTCCTATAAAATTTGTGTTCATGGAGTACGAAGATTCAACTTTTCCCTCTTTTATGATGAACCTTTCAGTAGCTTATTTTAAACTTGGACTACTTTATAATTCACATGGCCATCAGAGGTGGTTGGATTGGTTAATTTTCTCGAGCAAACATAAGAGTGGGAAGTCATTTCTTTCTTCAGATTTGGCTTTTTGAACAAGTGTTTACTTGCATCTCTTAAAGACCGGCTCTAAATGTAATCTACAGCAGCACAGTGTAATAGGGTCTCAATGCTTGAACTTGTCTTGTAATTTGGAGGTTAAGTGGTTGCAATTCACATGTATATATAGTTATATGGCAATGAGTAAATCGTGAATGCTGGATGATAGATTATTTTCACTATGATCTCACAGTACCCAACGGGTGTTACATTTTCAATTCATTAGCTGTCATCAACTTATCCTAGAGGAAAATAATTTTAGTTTGATGCTGGGTCAAATTATGAGAAAAGCACCTAGTCTTGTAGAGACGTGTAGGAAATTGTTGGTTTTCCTGTACTCGTGGGGCTTGAATATTATGTGTTGGGTTTCTGGGTTATTCCTTCTTTCGTTTAAGCTATTTCCCTCTGCATGTTGTCAGCGTTTCTACAATTTTCTTGAGTTGAAGTCTAAGCAGCCGGATGCAGCTGTTCCGCCACTTGATAAAACTCTTAAGAGGATAACCGAACCTGATCCAGAACTTCTTGCCAAAAAAAAATCTGCCATTGATTCACTTCTTAGACATTTTGAAGTGAAGGAAAAACCCAAGGTTAGTTTTATTAAATCTCCTCTGGAACAGAAATTTCCAATTTCGCCTGATATGTATTTTGGTGATTACGATCCTGGTTTGTAGCTGAAGAAATCGACAAGGCGAATGCGAGAGAAGCCATCTGGTTCTGACGATGAAGGCAACTACAAGCACATTTCCAGCATAAATGAAGTTGATCCCATTGAAAATGGCGACAAAGTTGAGAAAATTGGAGATTTGACGCCGGTCCAAGATTTTGAATCGATGATGTCATGCAGAGACAACCCTGAATGGGTCAATAAAGCTATAACGCAAATGAAAAACAAAGTACATGACCTGGTCGAGGACTCTTATGAAGGAGATAATTATCCTAAAGCACTGGATTTGCTGATTGCACTTCGCAAGGGTTGCATCCTTGAGCAAGTACACACACTCTCTCTCTCTCTCTCTCTCCTTCCCTGACTAGTTGTTTAATGTTTGGTTTTCAGGAAAATAAAGAAAACTATGTTCTTGGTAATTTGTGCTCCCTTTTCACATGTACAGACAGTTTGATCTTCCTGTCGCTCAACGCTATACGAAAGATCTAGTGCATGTGCTTCTTCATCACAGACTTCTATAAAAAAATTGTGCACTTCTATATCTCTCAAATATGCTTATGGGACCCCAAGAAGTGCATTTTTGTGTCCCTTGCTCTCATAACTTTAAAAATCTAACTGTTTTGTCGAATAACACGTCACCTGGTTTTTCTATATATTCTGTTGGAAATGGTGCTTAACTTAAATATGCTTCGTGTCAGTCTGGGCTTGTTATGCTTGCTCACACTCACTCACAAGATTTGCTGTGCATGCCATAATACTTCATAGACGATCTTTGTTCATGGAAACTTTCCTACGCATTTATGGTTGGAAGAATTTGAACTGTCATTGACTATCTGGCTGGTTATGGCATCAATGGATGATGATTGCTGCTCTGACTCATGATGCATGTTCTGCAGGAACCGAAACAGTTCAACAATTTCCTGCAGCAGCTCTGCAAATTCTGCATGGACAGCGATCTTCGTAGTTTCTGCGATTTTCTTGCCTCCAAAGGAATCACATTGATCTCCAAAACTGAAGCCATAGACAGGTATCAGATCTTCCGACCTCATCCTCCTCTTGATGTTGTTCAGACCAACTCTCTTTATACTCCTTCCTTTTCATTTGGCTGGTGCGTAATGCTCACATGACTGTTCTTTCTATGCGAGCAGCGACATCACAGAGGAAGAGGCTAGAAGCTTTTTATTGAAAAGAGAACCGAAGCCAGAATGAGAATTCAGCTTTGTCTCTTTGATGGGCATGACAAGTAGGTTCAATCCTGTGATCGTGTCGATTATTTTGTCTATCAGGCGAGATCACTGTACATAGATGGCAACGAGATTATATTTAGCAGTATGATGTTCAGCTACTTGTACAGTTTGTTTCTGCTCGTGTTGAATCTCAAGGATGATGGTGTCTGATAAATTATGTAATCAAGTCGAACATTCTTTCGGCTCCCTAAATCTTTCTGCTCTCGTTGCTTTTTGGGTGTTTGGTTAACTTCTCATTGCAATCTGAGCGCATCCCAATCCAGTGAACTATTTTTAATCTCCACCCTCTAAATTAATGAATTTTGGATGAGAGCGTTGAAAGCAAATTGGGCATGGACAGTCAAATGAATCCCATTATGGTAAGTCTTAGATTAGGATAAACCTTAAAGTAAGGCAAGGACAGCGAAAGCAAACAGAAATCCATAGGGAGATGGAATTAAGGCAATTAAGATGGCATCAATCTAGGGTGCGTTTAGGAAAATGAGTCAACATAAAGTGTTCTTCTTTTCTGGTTAATAAACAGTGTTTTCCTATTAAAACTTAAATGCAGAAAAATGATTTCTACTTTGAAATAATTAGAATATGATTATGTATTAATATATGGACTCGAGCATGAAAACTCCAATGTTGGTTAAAACAGCTTTTAACATATCTTAAAAAATTTTGAGTTTTTAATTTGTAATTTTTTTCTTTCTTCCTTCAAAGAATTGCTATTACCTTATTAGGAAGGAAAAAAAATAATAGGAAAGAATCAAATTGGTGAAAATGTACAGTTTTTTCTACTCTCTTTAAAGTTTTACATCTAATTCTCACCTATCACGTATATGAAAATAAGTTTTTTACGAGTTAAATGATTGACACATGAACGGATCCAATTACAATACTAAATCCAAAACACCTACCGGCCATCAAATGTTGAAAAGGGTAGTATTATTTTTAGATGTTTTAATTATTCATATATATATTTTTGGTCGAAGTAATTATTTATATGGGAAAAAGTGCATTTAAGTAAAGTCCAGTGGTTACTTTCCACACTATAATCAGCGCCTTGTTATAATTAAAAATCACGCGACGTTCCAGCCATTACCCTTCGTTGACTAGCACACCATCGTGAGATCGGCGGATCCACGCCATTGAAGCCGGCGGGCCTGACAAAGCTAGGGTTTTGGGCTTTCTCAGGCATCGCCGGCGATTAAATTTGTGCTCTACCTTCGACGCCCTCATCTGGTGATCTTTGAAGGTTGTCTTTTTTGGTCTTTTACTCGTCATTTCCCCATGCAAAAGATTGTTGTTCGTGTTACCGGCGCTTTGAATCCCTTCAACTTCTGCACAATGGGAGCTTTCGATTAGATTATTCTTTCCGTAGGTTTGAATGAGCACGAAATATCCAACTAATTGGAGGTTTCTTGAGGTTGACGTACTTCCATTGGGCTTGTGCAGTTGTCTGCGGCTGGTTTTCCATAGATAAGTTGGTGAAGAAGAGGCAGTGTCGGTTCTGAGAGGCTGTGGGTTGCTTGAATTGAAAGGAAAGGAGCTGGGCTATCGTGAAAACTTTGTCTTGATGGAAAATCAAGCTGATCAGAGTGCCCCTTCCAATGAAATGGAGTCTTTCTCCATCAATTCTCAGGCAGACGGGGGGTCCTCTGCCAGTTGCCCAACGGTTACCCAGTAAGCCCTTCGAATCCCACCTCGTCACGATTTGGAAATTGCATGAAAGGATCGCGCTGTTGGTCTGTGAAATCTGTTTGAGTTTCGTTGATGGGCTTGTTTTGGTCAGGATGAGTCCAGAGGCAAGGTTTCAAATTGTGAGGAGCGTCGGGGAAGAGTGCATTCAGGAAGATGAGCTGTTGAATCTTCTAACCAAGAAACCCCTACCCATTTGCTATGATGGGTTCGAACCATCTGGCAGAATGCACATTGCTCAGGTCTTGCTTTCCCCTGATTGCCCTTAAGATAATCTGATTTTCTATTGGGTTGATTTATTTCTTTTGGCCATTATAGTTTAATAGTATACTCTATTTAGTTTGACTTTAATAGTGTAATAAGCTTGCAAATCGCCATTCCATAGTGCATAGTTTGATTTGTTTGCCTAGCATTGCCTATTGCCTGCATCATCACCATCTCTCTCTCTGCTTTTATTGTAGCTTGTGCTTTACTATGCTTTGCCTTCTTCTTCTTCTTTTCAAAGAGAAAAAATATCTTGGTGTGAAGCATTTATCTGCTGACTCTTCCAGAGGACTCATTTTAGTTTTAGAGACATTTTGCTAATTAGTGCACTGTTTTCTACTGTTTTGCTTGCAGTTTTAAACAGAGCTTACTTAATTTTGAGCTAGAGGTTATTGCTAAAATTTTGTTGGGACTGGCTTTTTATCAGTTTTGAAGTTCATTTTTTCATTTTTAATTGGTGCACAGGGAGTCATGAAGACGATAAGTGTGAACAAAATGACTTCTGCTGGATGCAAAGTGAAGATATGGATTGCTGATTGGTTTGCTCAGTTGAACAACAAAATGGGTGGAGACTTGAAGAAAATCCAGACGGTTGGACGCTACATGATTGAGATATGGAAAGCTGTCGGCATGGATCTTGCAGATAATAAAGTGGAATTTCTGTGGTCATCAGAAGAAATTAACTCCCGATCACACGAATACTGGCCACTAGTTATGGACATTGCCCGCAGAAACAAGCTCCCCAGGATAATCAGGCATATAACGAAAATTTGCAGTTATTATATTGATCATGACTGATATAATGGATCATGGCTCATAGATTTTCTTGTTTCCAGGTGCTCACAGATAATGGGTCGTAGCGAACAGGATGAGCTTAGTGCAGCCCAAATTCTCTACCCATGCATGCAATGTGCCGACATATTTTTCTTGAAGGTTCTTATGGGATTCTGTCGTTAGACGTTATTGGAATACTTGTTTTCTGTCAATTCTTACGTTAGTTGGTTGATGATTTCCTAGAGAAACAATCTTTGTTTGGTTTTTATCTTCCGTTGTCATAATGTTCTTAGCAGTTTGTTCTATATTTGGATGGCAACTTGTAAAAACTGCAAGTGCAATGATTGCCATTAAGGACTTGTGAGCTGCATGCATGAGTTCATACATCTTTTTGTTGGATAATATGAGGTATCCAAACCTTTGGGTCGGCTCTTCTCCTCTTCCCCACAAATATATGCAAACTAAGTGCTATTTGTCATCTATAGTTCTGTAAATGACTTTGCAAAATGTGTGTGCTAAGTTGTACTTGATAGTGCAGTGAATGAATCATGATTGCGACAGCTGGACTGTATTCCAGTAGCCTTGCTTTCTGTGTATATGAAAGTTTGTGCTGTATCTGTTTGTTGCTACTAAATGTCTTTCCAAAATGCTTTTATTCAAACAGGCTGATATTTGTCAACTGGGAATGGATCAACGGAAGGTGAATGTACTTGCCAGGGAGTACTGTGATGACATAAAGAGAAAAAATAAGCCTATCATTTTGTCTCATCGTATGGCTCGACTCACTTTCTTCTCATAAATTCAGTTGTGTTCTAAGGTTGGAATGGTTATTTGGTCTCAATTGTTTTGCTATGCAGATATGCTTCCTGGTCTGCAGCAAGGCCAAGAAAAAATGTCAAAAAGTGATCCTTCCTCATCCATATTCATGGAAGATGACGAGGTAAAATTTTATGACACAGCTGGTTATCCTTGTGCAGTAGTGAGGAACTGCATCTTTATTCTATCTTCTGAAGAATTAAAATTTTATGGCATATGTAGGCTGAGGTGAATGTGAAGATAAAAAAAGCATACTGTCCGCCTAAGATTGTTGAAGGCAACCCATGTTTGGAATACATAAAATATATCATATTGCCGTGGTTTAATGAGTTCAAGGTGGAGCGATCTGCAGATAACGGTGGTGACAAGTGAGCTTCTCTATGATATTGAAATGCCGTTGCTTTCACCTACGAATTTCTCGTGCTAATTGAATATTGGCGTATTTTGATTACTTTGTTTCTCTTTCTTGCTATCTTGCGGTGTAGGACCTTTAGAAGCTTTGATGAACTTGCTGTTGACTACGAAAGTGGAGATTTGCATCCTGGTGATCTGAAACCAGCCCTTTCAAAGTCTTTGAATAAGATACTCCAGGTAAGCTCTCCTTCGATCCTCACGGGCATCCTTTATGCAGGCACAAACAGTTGAGAACCCTGAATGCCCGTTTGGTCTCATCATATATGAGGAGCCAAGCTACATGTTTTCCTCCAAGTGCGAATGACAGCATGAGAATTTCCGTGCATAAATCTTAGGAGTACACACTTATTTTGCAATCACAGCAACAGAAACCCTTGTAGACTTCTCTAGGGGTGACACGGAACTATCTATATAGCCCCCTGGCGAAAGTCATGACTCACTTTTACCTGTGCAGCCTGTGCGCGATCATTTCAACAAGGACACGAACGCGAAGGATCTGCTGAAGAGAGTTAAGGTATGGGTTTTTGTTTGTCCATCCAAATTACTTAATCAATTAGGTTCCAGTTTCTAAAGCTCCTTACATGTTCTCTGAGGTCAACTTGCAACCATTGATCTTTCCAAAATCAATGTTTGATTTTGTGCTCTGTCAATGTAGGGATACAGGGTCACCCGATAACGCGGCGCGTGGTCGCTAAAGGACGTGACGACCGGTTGATTACCATCGCAGTCCTTTCGACGAAAATCTAGTTTTACATCTAGACACCAGAGAATTCTTTTGTCCTCGTGCTGTGATCGCGCTGAGTATCTATTTGCAAGCCACTGGTGACTTGCACTAATTTACGCGACATCTTCATCGAATCGGAACAGAATTTTCTTGTAACTTGCTGCCGCGGTCGAGAATTTGGCCAAAAGTTTTGCCTGGTTTTGATTCACTCTTTTATTCAACTTAAGAGCTTGCATCCTAAGTTCCTAGCAGTAGAAGGAATTGGCTCTGCATCTTTGCTACATTAACCTTTTGCGACGGCTCTTCCGAATTTAGAAGGTTGACACAGAGAGATGTTCTGCAGACGAATGTTTGTCGAGATTACAACTTCGAGACGGCCGACGTGTAATTATTGTCGCATCGACATTGAATCGAATTCATCATCTTATCCATGTCTCTCTAACAAAGAGAGATGTATTGCTTTGAACAAAAATGTTCTGTTAGCAATATCTTGACAACTCGAAATGCTGACGTGGCGCCAACCGTCGGTAATATCATGAAATTTATTTTCTTTGCGTTTAGCCTATTTTCTCTCCAAGTTTCCCGAGAAAAATCCCTCTCCAAATTAAAAATTGAAGAATCACACCATACAGAGAGAGAGAGAGAGAGAGAGAGAGAGAGAGAGAGCTGAGCTCTAGAATGGTGGCGCAATCTCTTCTTCCCCGCATCCTTCACCTCCCCATGCTCGCCAAGCCAACCATTCCTCTCTTCTTCTTCAATGCCTCAAGCGCTAAGCCCTCCTTAAACCCTTCCTCACGACCCTTCTCCACCCTCCTCAGGTCCACCCTCGTCGCCCCTCCATCTCTCGAAGACGCCGACGATCCCCTCGGCGCCGCCATTTCCGTCCCTCATATCCCCGCCGACCGCCTGTTCATCCCGCCGGAGACCGACTTGCCTGCCGGCGACGACGCCGCCGCCCTGAGCGCCAGGGTCTTGAAGGGCTCGAACATCGTGCTGAGCAAGTATGCGAGGGACGCGCAGGTGGTGCAGGCCGAGTTCGTCAAGAGCAGCGTGAGGACGGAGGACTGCCCGTCCGATGGGCTGCCTGAGTTCGCACTCGTCGGGAGGTCCAACGTTGGCAAGTCTTCGTTGCTCAACTCGCTCGTCCGGAGGAAGCGACTGGCTCTCATTTCAAAGAAGCCCGGTAAGTGCGTCTTACTTATTTGTGTCAATTCCTATGTGAGGGAAGAAGAGAAAAGTCGGTACTTTTGCAAGAAATTCGCCTGATTTGTTGGATTGGTGTGGGAGTTTGTCCATTTCTTGGATTTGTTAGGAGAAGTAGGACCTTAGCTTGCGAGAGTGATAAAATTCTTATGCTTTGTGGATTCTTTCCTCATATGACGATATTCGAGTTGCTGAAGATGAGTGTGGAATTGCAGTTCTGTGTAGTTTATGTTGTTTGAGGTTCATTTAGAGGATTTTTTTATCGATTCTTTGAGTGTGTTCTGTTTTTATGTTGATGTAGGGAAGACACAATGCATTAACCATTTCCGGATCAATGATAGCTGGTATTTGGTGGATTTGCCTGGATATGGGTATGGCTTAGAGACTTCGCTTACTTGTTGTCTCCATTGTTTTTTATTTCATTAAGAGAGATCACTGCTTATGATATACAACTTGACGATGCTCATTGTAAATCTGAGGTTTTGAAAACTCAAATTCAATTCATCTGGATCTAACTAGGTCTGGGTTTCATACTCAGTGTCACATCCTTGTTTCCTCAATTTCCGACGAGAGATGACTGATTGACTGAATTCTCTTTCAGGATGATCTATCAAAGATTTTATTGACAGATTCTACTATTATAGTTAGTTTCTAGTGTATCCAATCTGAGATGCAATGCTCTTGCATCTTCTTTGCTAAAGTAAAAATGACATTTTCTTGTTCTATCTTCTTTCTTAATATATTCTCGACTTAACTATCTAAACATCAGTGGCGTTTAATTGAAATTGCTGGTATTGCATGCTTTATGTGAATGTCCATGGTGTTCTTGTATGCAGTCGCGCACATTGTTGAGTCTCATTCCTTCTTTTTCAATGGCTTTTCTTCCATTAAATTTCACATGGACTTTCAACTTAAAATGCATGTACATATGCCAAATTCAGGTGGCAAAATGACAAATATGTAGTGAATTACTTTTACACTCAAAACATTCTTCAGAAGCCATGTGGGCAAATCTCTGTGTTTGCTATAATCTGGATGTTCCCTCTTAATTTGAAACTCGAGGCTTGAAGATATATTTTCAAAGTTCTTTATTTAGCTAGATTGTGTACCTTGTGATGATTATTCAAGGTTGTTTTCTTTCGTGCTCTATTCAGTCTGTTGTGAAATTTATGTTACTCTGGTAATGTGTTTACATATAATTTGTCTGAGTTTTTCTCTAATGGATGGGATTTTAGGTTTGTGTAATTGTGTATTCTAAACAGGTATGCTTCTGCACCTCAAGAACTGAGAACAGATTGGGATAAATTTACCAAAAACTATTTCCTAAATCGCTCCACACTAGTCGGTGTTTTCCTTCTCATAGATGGCAGCATTCCTGCAAAGAAAATTGACCTCGAATATGCAAGTTGGTTGGGTCAAAATCAGGTATATAATTATTCCTTGGATGGTGGGAGAAGGTGAACCTTGTAAAAACATGTCGAATAGCTTTATTTTGGATTTGGTGTATATTAAATTTGAATTGCTTCTTGCTTAGGTACCTATGACATTAGTCTTCACCAAATGCGATAAAAGGAAGAAGAAAAAGAATGGAGGGAAGAGACCTGAAGAAAATGTTCAGGATTTCCAGGAGCTGATACGAGGCTTCTTTGAAACAGCTCCACCATGGATTATGACCAGCAGCGTTACGAATCTGGGTCGAGATGAGGTATTGCTGCACATGGCACAGCTGCGGAACTATTGGCTAAAGCACTAATCAAGTAAACGTAGTGCTTTCTCCACCCACCTCTACCGCGTACATTATCACCGATTCGGTCAATAATCCAAGTGAGGAAGTCTCTGCATTGTTGACTGGTGGAGAGGGAAATTCCAGATCCTGAGATTTTTTAGATGCGGAAAGTTCACTTTGCTTAAAGAGGCCTTGTTGGATGCTAATCTCTCTCTTTATCGAAATCTGTAAAATGGCCAGACTGATATAAACAACTCTTGTATATAGTTCAAAACCATTGTTCTGTGCAAACTGCAACTCGAGGAAGCAAGCCAAAGGATTGATGATCATGTTAGTGTATCATGCTTATGATCTGCCTAATACCGGACATAGCATAAAACATGAGAAGCTTTCAATGATTGGAAGTACCGATCGTGCCTACTTAAAAGATGAGAGACGGAACTAAAGAATTTTTTCGGAAAATCAATCTACATGGCTGGTCGTTGAGTCCATGTTGGCTCAGTGACAGCTGCGAACGAAAAGGAAGACGCTTTTTCTTGCAAGTCTCACGATCTTCATTAGAAAACATCAAAGACGATGGCATTGAGGTGAAAAATGCAGGCTTTCCATCAGGAGATGAGATGGGAACCTAAACCATTGAATTATGTCTCGAAAGGGATCGTTTCAAAACACCCTAGCCCTCGAGGAGTCACGCAAATAACAGGTGCAAATTTTCCTAAGTTGATATTGATTTTTAAGTGTGTCAATTGGGCATACATGGTTCCGCTCCAATCCATTGGTCGACAAATGTGAAATTAATGCGTTCTTTGACAAGTGTGGAAGCTAAGGAATCTGTTCTACTGTTGGTTCCTAACCAAGACAACAAAGAGCTGTCAATCTTCCTTGAAAAGGAAGGTTTAATTCTGCCTCAGGAGTGGGCCATAGTTCCCCAAGAGGATTGGCAATGTCATAAGTAGAGCTGTTTCATTTGTTCTAGATCAAGTAATTATTAAGTTCAGGAAGTGAACTGTGGTCGGCCAGCTAGTTTTGTGGCCTTGAGCAGGAAAATAACTAGCCGATGTCGTTTACGTCCTGATGTTTGCTAAGTTTTTAAACATATTGGTTCTTTCAATGGCTTTCTTTTTTACTCTAGTGGCTACTGACGTGCTCTTATATTCATGTTGTTTACTATTGAGGAATGGCAAGACCCTTGAAAAGAAAAGAAAAACAAAAAATTTGAGGGAAAAAAAGGTGATGGTTCAATTGATGACCAGCCAACTAGACCATACTGGGCCTTCACGGCCCCGGCCCGTTATCCTTCCACTGCCGGGAGCGGGAGGTTGTCGCTGCTCTGTGAAGCCAGCCTAGCGCAGTCCCCTCCACTCTAAGGCCCGCGAAGCCCGAACCTTCGTCCGAGACTCGCGGGCCAACTCCAGGCTTGGAACGGGCAGACCAGTAGACAGCCATAGCAGGCCCGGCCCAGATAATTGGCCCAACGTCCCACCACCTCATGATGCCCCCACTTGGGTAACAAGCCCTCGCAAGTGAGCTCGGCGATACCCTGGCTGTTTAGTGAGTAATATAAACTGCATAATGTATCGAGGAGAAACAATGTGGGACATTTAGGGTGAGGGGTGATACTGTTGCAGTTGCTTTTGCGGTACTTGACGTCTGAGTTCTCACGACGAGGGGCGCAAATGATGGGCGAGGCATCGCATTGATCTTCGGCAGGTTAATCCGAATCGTATGAAGCTGATCCTCGTGGCCATAGATTTGTGTTTCCGAAATTTCCAAGCATCTCGAGCGTAGGCACGGCATGGATGAGAATAGTGGTAATGGAATGCAGTCTGCTCCTTGCTTCCCATCATATTTCCTTTGCCGGACCCGAGAAAGAACCCAAAGCCGGCGTCACTTTGAAGAAGCTGAGAACGAGGACTACGTCTTCTTGACGAAACTTCATGGCCATCTGTTGGCCTCTTGTAACTTCGACTCGATTTACTATTAACTGGTCGATTATTGACAGAACGCTGCGTTTGCTGACTGTCTTGACAATTAAAAGATAAAAAAACTGAATTCATAGTATAGTCTTGAATGTCTAATTTGCATGTAAGGAAATACAGTTAATCTTTGAACTTTGAATGTGATAAAAGCCTCGGGACGTAAACACAAAAACGCACAGAGCCATGATCCAGTCTTTAACAGTTGTGCTCTATGCCATTGCAAAACGATGCTCTTCCATAGAACTATCGGTGGTATACTCTCGGCAGATACTTGCCACAAAATTCCCGCAACAACAGGGGATCATACAACCAGCGATCATCTACCATTCTGGCGTAAAAGAATTACTGTGTAATTACAGATTTTTGACTGTCCAGGACAAAAAGCAGACTCCTTTAGCGGACGCGAACCACTTCAATGTCATAGACCAACCATGAATCAGAAGGAACTTTGTGATTGCTTCCTCTATTCACATAACTGCATCAAGTTGGACAGTCACATCAAGGCAATGAAAACAGTAGACTGGAAACATATGCCGGCTGGAAAATATATTAATTACCTTAGAGAGGGTGGAATAGTAAGCCTTCTTTTGCCACCAATTCGCATGCCTGAGAAACAAAAATCATCCATGCATATGATACAAACTATCAAAAGATAAGAATACCAATGAGAAACGGAGAAAAAGATTTATGACTAGATAATACCATCAAGGCCATCATCCCAACCCTTCATAACTTCTCCAGAACCTGAACGATGCAACAAAGCCGTAAGACAAGATTGGAAAGTTGAAAAGTTGCACTTATACTTTTAAGACCATCCTCAAAAATAAATTTAAGGTGAATTGATCAAGAAACTATTGCCATCCCATCAAAGACATACCTAAACGGAATTTTAAGGGTTTCCCACTGATATTCGAATCAAATACCAGCCCATTCTCCATAAACTTGCCAACATAGTGAACACTGATCTGAAACCAAAAAAATATTGATCTAAATAATCACCGCTTTAACCGCTATTGTGCACAAAACAATTAAAGAGACAAACTTTCTGTCAAATCAACTCCACTAAATATTTCACAGCTTACCTTTTTACCAGGAGCAACGACTTTACCATCCAGATTCCCGATTTCAAGCTCCTCAATTGTTAGTCCATTTGGCAGCTTCCTAACTTGGCAGTCATATTCAGCTTCCTGGTCTTCCATCTTGGTGTCCAACTTGAGCTTTCTATCTGCTGGTAAAACATTCTCTCGGTTCATTATGTCTGCCTCACTATGCTTGGCTCTATCCTTCTTTTTCTTCTTCACATCTTTCTCAGAATCTTCTCCAGCAGTTACTTGCTGAGCATTAAGAGCCAAATTCCTATACACCATGCACATAATCTATTGCTTTATGCTCATCAAAACAGTTATAAAGCATGACTTTTCATTGCTACTACAAAAAAACTGTCCATATACATATATAAGATGCTTTATAGGGGGAAAAACAGAGTTTAAACAGAAACTTACATAGATCAAAATGTTCTGCAGATGGAAAATTGAAAATTAATCGTATGGGCTATACTTTTAGCTACTATTAATGAAGGTAATAGAATATATTTTCTAAGAAAACAATGGGTTACTAATAGGGATCCTCTTATTACTTGAGCAAATAAATGCTATCCCAGGCTTCCGCTATTTCTATATATGCTTTCTCTTCTATATTGAATTTGTATTCTTCTCTTTTTTCTTCTTACTTTCTGTTGTCTTTTCCTCAATATAATCCGAAATTCTTAATTCTGTCGTTTTTTTTTATACATCCATTTTTTCAAAATGAATTTCACCATCCTGGAGATATCAAAAGAAAAAAGGAATAGGTCTATCTTGTCCAAAAAAAGAGGAGAATGCCCATTTGCTTGAAACAATTCACAAGTAACTGTTTTACGTTTTTGAGAACGCATAGAGCCTTTGATTATGTCTCGACAAAAATCAATTATGTGCCACAATAATTATGATTCCCCTGCACGTGGAATGTTATTCCAAACACCTGACACAGATTACACTATTGCCAAATGAGATTATGCCATTGCTGCATGTTCATGAATTTGGTCTTTGGACAATCAAAGGCCTAGAGAATGAAGTACTCACTCTGGGACAACTGGGTTCGCATTGTTCTCAACATTGTCTTCTTGTTGTTGAGACTTCTCATTTACACGTTTCTTCTTTTTCTTTTTCAAAGCACTTTGATTGGCTGCCTCATCTGATGTTGGTAAGAAACCATTGACTTGATCAGCTTCTCTGCTTGAATAACAGATTACCAGGACCAGCCACCCCAAAAAAAATGCAACAAGCATCATTGAGGATTCAAAGTCAACATGGGGCAATAAAGCATTCTTGGAGGCTTGAATAATGTACATTTATTTATTACACAAAGTAAAAGACATACTTATCAGCACCCGCAATACCCTGACCTTGCCGGGCTTGATTCTCCTTGAGCTTATCATGAGGATTAGCTTTATCAACTTCCATAGGGGATTCAATAAATTCTTCTTTTCTCTTCCTCTTCATCATTGTGCCAGCTTCAGGGATTCCACTGTGGAAGGTATTAAGGTGTCAAATGCACAGAAATCATATTCATAGTGTGTTGGCACTATGCAATCCCGAAAGCACTAAAGCAAAGGCATCTGTCTATCTCGGAGATCAGATAGAAAGTCATTATTATGTATGGGGACTGCTGAATAATGGACAAAGAACCTCCTCTTTCAAAAGACAAGTTGGTATCTATTCAAAATGTCTGAAGACGTAGCATGACACATCACTAGTTCTCCACACTAGTCACCTTTGAGGTTTCTCTTCCGGGCCATCTATCTTGGAGTCATTCACCACATGCTTTTTCTTAAGCAAGGAGGATATAAAGAAGGTCTCTTCGTCTTCACTTTCTGATGCCTGCGCCTTGGCCTTGTCATCAACAATGTTATGCTGTTCAAAACTACCTTCCTTGTCAGATTCACTGGGATGATATTTCTTTTTAAGTCTTCTCTGTCTACCTTTCCTCTCCCTGGGTTTTCCACTATCTGATTCCCCATGTACTGCAATTAAAATATCATAAGACAAACACCTCAGAACAAACATACTATTAATGGAAGATGTTGCTACATCTTGCATATAGTACAAAAGATAAGGATGAGACAGTGATAAAAAGAAAGAAAAAATGAAAAGGATGAGGTAACCATTAAACTTCACATAAACAGGTAGATCCCCTTATCTTCAATTATAAGCTTTTAAGTCCCTTCACTTGTCAGATCTAATAAATCAGTAGGTTTGATGTAATTTTGATAACGCAAGGAACATAATTTCAGAATCAGTAGGTTTGATGTAATTTTGATAACACAAGGAACATAATTTCAGATTAGAATGAAGAGCAAGGCAGGAGAAAAATTTGTGTTTCATCTAAACTTTCTAAACGTCACTGCAAAACTCAGTCAATTAAGTTCATCTGCAGAAGGAAAATCAGATCAAGCTCAGAGAACTTGAAAACAGCTATTGACAAATGGATCTTCCAGTTGCCCCAGATGATTGGCAGCTTTTGCATGTAGTACCATCCTGTTTCTCATCCAGCTTTCTATCACTCAGTTCCAGAAGGCAAAGAATGACAATGTTCCAAACTTCTTTTTTCCATTTTTTCCAAATATTTAACATTATACTGACAAGACAAGCTCTTCTCTATCAACCAAAACCAATAACCAGAAGGCGGTTAATAATAGCGTCCAAGGGTTAAAAATCCCATTTGAGTGGGTCTGTGTGTGTCTAACCCTGCAGATAAGCTACAACTATGAATGCGACCAAGCAAAATAGATATCAAGAAACAAACCATTTAAATGTCATATGAGATGCTAAAAACTATGAAAATATAATCCAGAATGCAAGATGAAAAGAGACAGTCCAAGGACACCAATTATCAGTTAAAAATTAGCTGGATACATTGAGCAGTCTTTTCTCTCACATTATCCTGAATTGGTACTAAGATATAGGATCATAATGAAGGAGATAACTGCCAAACTGTCATTAGAAATAGACCATACGGGAAAATCACCAATCATTATAGAATGTGCTTTGCACCAAAATTCATGATGTGTATCACTTTCATTGAGAAACAAATAAGTCCCTCAAATTTCAGTGTAAATAAAAAAGAAACGGAACGTTGCAGAATGTGCTTCACACCGAAATACATAATGTGTATTAATTTCATTGAGAAACAAATGAGTCCCTCAAAAGTTCAGTTTAAGTAAAATAGAAACAGGTAAATGGTGAAGTACCAGAGTCATTTAGCGAAGGAGAAGGAGGTGAAAATACTTGTGGATCATCATCATCAATGAAACTACCCTCGTACTCATCTTCATCATTGGATCTCTCTGTATCAGTCCCTGCGATATCTTCACCATAAGATTCTCTAATGATCATTGTAAAGGAGGAAGACTTCATGAGTAATGCTTGGAATTAACATTTTAACTCCTTTCTTCTATGACAAAAAAAAAATGAAAATGTATCCTTCTTCATCAACTAAAACAACTCATCTCAACCACATAAAATTTCTTCCAAGCTCGTTCTAAAATAAGGTTTTCATTTTAGTTATAAACACATTCCAATATAAGATGATTTAAGGGAATACATTAGGATCGAGAATGAAACCTAAAAGGCTTAATAAAAGGATACGACTCATCATCTCCAGTGTAATGTCGACCACTCCCCAGGTAGAAACCACAGAGGTGCACACTCCGAGGGCCAATAACAGAAAAGATGACTTCCTCAGCCTCCTCAAATTCCAAATTCAGTTGAGACGATTCCGCCTGGTTAGGAAACAAAGAGCAAAGAAAAACTGGACTCTTGTTCCCCACATTACACTGGACTATGCTTTTATTCGTGGCAGAACCAATCCCCAGCGTCGCCTGTCCAAAATGATGTCATTTTATCAACTAAAACAATTAAGAAGGAATAAAAACTAAGATTCTTCCCTCAGCTATCAACACCAAGCACACAACGGGCTCGATAAAGCGCACAGAAAAACATCAAAAGCCATGCCGCAGAGACACTGGATCCGAATAAACAAAAATATAAAAATAAGAACAGAGCCAATAACAGACTCTCACTCAGCCATTCATTACCTGTGCAATATGGAGCCTTTGTCTCACGGCGCTCGACGGATGAACGAAGGGTTTGCCGGGTTTCACCTCGACACCTGAATAGCCCGAAGACGTTACACTCATACATAGCTTCACTCGCGACTCGCAAGTTCAACTAAACTATCAACTGAAATTTCGCAGTTCAACTGAAGATTCCATTCTCTCGAGAGGACCCTATTGGGAAAAAAGTAAAATTCGCGTCCTACTCCCCGCGCTTTCTCACGCACGGAAGCAAATGAAATATAGAGAAAGGCCGGAAAATAAAAAGAAAGAAAGAAGAAAGAAGATGGAAGAAGAAGTTGGCAGAGAAATGAGCTACGGACCCCAGAAAGCCATTGCCGTGCGAGACGGAAGCACCGCCGGACGCGGCCGCTGGATCCTAAAGGAGGAGGAGGAAATGACGCGGGTGAAGCGGAGCTGCTTTGGCGATTGCAGCGGATCCTCCCTCCTTCAAACCCTTTCGAAACAACGCGGAAGAAGAAGGAGAAGGGAGGGTTTTTCAATTAGGGCTCTGAGTTTGGCGGGACATGAGGGAATGCGGGCGAGCGAGGGAAGGAGACGATGACGTCATCTGATTTAGGCGCGCAATGACTCGATTTTATATTTACTCCCTTTTTCTTTTTTTGGCTCTGAGTTTTCTTTTTCTCTCCTTTTCCTTTATATAGAGAGTTAGCTATAAATTTCTTCATATAATGTTATCTAATTGCCTTCAAAAAATTTATCATTAATGGTAAAAAATTTCCCATACTTGGTAGGGAATCATGATTGACAACAAAAACTCTTGTTAAACAATAATTTATTAATCAACCCCTCTACTAAATTAATCTGAAATGTAGGAGCACGTCGGGACTATTGATGGACAAAAATTGCTATTTAGGATAATCAAGATGGTTATTGTCGGATATTTCTTAAATTACTCAACTTTCAGTTTAATATTTTCGTCAATTCTCTTTGAATGCGAAGTTTTTTTTTAGCTTTAGAAATACTACATGGCAGTCGTTATGTCTTTTATTGCGTGATACTTCCTAAGAAGTGACGGGTTGACCATAACTATGTGACAAAGTTTTTCGCTTGGTAAATACATGTAGTTTGTGATGAAAGCCATTAATGGTTTTATAAACGAAGAAGAACGATTAGGGTAACCGTTGTCACTCTTTAGCAACATGTGATTTGCTTTCCGTAAATAACTACTAAAAGCGCCCGGATGTGGACGCTGACCAAAATGTAGAATTCTATAAAATGTGTACACCCTTTTGAATTTTGCTTATTTTAGTTATAAAAGTTAAGAAATTTAGCGGATGGAGTAGCTTCTACTTTTGGATATTTTTTTACTTCTTAATCTTGGCCCATATCACGTATTTTTTTAAAAAAATATCTTTATAGTTGTTTTAAATTTGAATAATATTTGAAATTCTGGTGGGAAAATAGAGAAAAAAAAAAAGCAATGTTGTTTGGATGAGGAAAGTGATTTCTTGAAATTAATTTGTGATGAACCATTGTAATTTTCTCCGGAACAAAGCATGCGGACCAGGTTACGTGAAGCATGATATTTGACAATGGAGCAAGACACTGCATGATCAAGAAAGAGAAAAGCATCGGATTGCGGTATTGCTTTCCGTCCCTAATCGACACATTCACAATGATAAATTGCTTGCAAAATTCGAAGCACGCTTTCAAGCTATTATGTAACAGAGGAGGAACACTTGGGCATGATCAAGTATTGGATAATGCCAGAGAACCTGTAATAGCAATTATATATCATGCAAAGCCTCTGTTAAATGGCCAGAATTATTTCATAGATTTAGTGAATCCGGTATATACATGCTCAAAAACGCTTCAGGTGAGGGAACAGTTTCGGAGAAGAACGGTCAGCTTGCTGGAGACTTCATGAGCAAAATGGTAGAGGCAACATTGCTAATGATAACCTTCCGCGGATTGATATTGGCTTAAACCCCGAGTGAGTTTGGTGTGCAGCATCTTATGGTTTAAACATAAGCCACGACAAGATGCATCTATGGGCTAAAAAAGGCCAACGACCTGATGTTACATGATCTTCAATAAGTACGATGAGCCGACCAACTCTCGGTGAAATTAACTTCACTAGATCCATTGAGGAAAGGGTTATTTTCCAATCAGAAAGGATGGCATGATGGTTGTACTTGCATCCAACCATACCAAGTCAAGTTCCAGATGAAGCCTAGCTGCATCGATCCCTGAGTTGATTCCTTGAGAACTGTAGCTAATGTCTTTCATAGACTCAAAAGAAAAAAATGAAGCACGTAATTTGTGAGGCCTCATTTTCACCCAGTAACACAAACTAGTCTGAACAAGTGAAGCAAATCATTAAGAATTACCTATTTGCTGGCATGAACAAGATAGAATTAATGTCGGGAGTCGACATGTCTACATGATTCTGACACCTTCCAGTGAGAGATCACTTTCAGATAGTAGCTTCAGTTTCTGTGATGCCAAGAAATCATGAGAAGCAGCATAGACTTTTCAGACTGATCTATTAAACATTTTTGCTCTTGATATTCATCCAAAACTTCATATCAGGATCTGCTAAAACTACCATATAATGCACAAGCCGCTGTCTTCAAAACAATAGTTGTCTTGATCATTCTAAATCTTTCATAGTTCTTACGGTGGATCAATCAAATCATAAGCAATACTTATCAGATGATAACTTAGAGAGAACTTATAATGAGTTTAAGATATTTTCTTCTGATACCACACTAGTCAGGAAGATTTTAGAAGGTTGCAGAGCATTTTCAGATTTTTCTGTGGATGTATTCTCTACAAGAAAAGCATGAAGGAAATTGCCATGCCACAAAAATTGCCTGGAATCCACTGTTACTTTCTTTGAAAATGGTCTGATAATAAAAGAGAATCGGATAATATTACCGTCAGATATTGCGGGGGATCATCTAGACTAGTAGAACCTAAGATGACTTCCCTCCTTAATTTTGTTGTCAGCTTGTGACAAGCTCTCAACTGAAAATTTGACCATGAAAACCTCATAAGATAGTAATCACTTATTGGGAGACCATTCCCCTGGCAAAGATTTGCATTGAATACAAAAATGAGAATCATGTGGGAATGAAAATTTACCTCAGATCGAGTTGCCCCACCTATGATAAATACAAAAATACGTTGCCCCATCTTCCTGAAATCTGAAGAAGCATGCCTCAAGACTGAGTCACTGCAAAGAATTAGAAGAAAGGTTGCAGTACCAATATACATCAAATTCAAATCCAAAAAGATTTGCTTTGTTGTGTAGGAGTTCAAATGAACAACGAGGTTTCATTTGTATTTCAGCATGTGTCGGACAACAGTTGGAGAATAAAAGTGTATATCGTCTCCTGCTTGTCAAATGAGTGCTTGACTGGACAGAAAAAAATCCTTTCGATATGGAAATAAAAAGGCGAGACTACCTTGAATATCCATCATCAGAATTTTGAGATCGTGCCCATGTGGCAGTGCGTCTGGATCTCATGGACTGAGCTGGAGCCTTCTTTTCTGCCTGAGGAGCAGGAGCTTGACTTTTTCGTACTGATTTAGTGTTAGTACTGGTAACCCCTTGATTTGCTTGTGGATCGTTCATACAAGCATACTCACTCTTTGGTAATTCACCTTGGCTTAGGCTCTCAACAAGCTCCTGAGACATAGATCATACCACATAAAGCAATTTTTCTTATTCCTTTTCTGGAAAAGCTGTAGTAAATAAACAACAATCTGGCGTGAAATAACAATGAAAAAATGGTAAGCTAAGAATTTGATGTTGGAAAAAGATGCCCTTGCCAATGTATTTCTTCACATAATGGTCTCTTTTTCGCCCTGTTCATGTTTGGAAGGAAAAAGTACAGGTGAAACAGGCATTAACAGAAACCAAATGATTTTTGAGACGGTTCATTTTACCACCCATGTGGATTTGAGAAGAAGGATTTGTCTTATGTTTACTGGGACTGCACACAGACGCATGTGCATGCCTGTGCATGAGAGAGAGAGAGAGAGAGAGAGAGGAAATGCATCCTATGTTTTACCTCGATGCTATCCTTTTCAAAAGTTTCAGTTGATGCTGTCCTTTAGGGACCTACATTACTATCTCCCTTATCCAAAGATTTTACAATAAAATTAGTTTGCTGTGTGAATGCCTACGTAAATTCCGTACAATAGTTTCTCAATTTTCTAATGTTGCAAATATTTGGCCATCTGACATTGATCCTTGAGTATTCATCTTGTATTGATAGAAACAGCAATCCCTGTCATCTAATGTGGTCTCCTAGCTGTTCGGCTCATCTTGCCATTAAGATAATTAAAAACCGGGCAACTGGGCACTCTTTGTCTAAATTGAGATCATGATTAAGCTTCAAGTTATATTAGATCACGATAGAAAGAGTGCTATGTAATGTTCCAATACCAGGTACAAGCTGAATGAATTATCCTTGCACCATTCTTAACCAGGGATAATATATTAGCAATTTAATGTGCCTTACAGAACTATCTGAACTACTTAACCAAGATAAAGCATCCAAGGAACAATACTCCACCAGCGTTGGACAGGAAGCCTAGTGACTTACTCTAGAAATATATATGACATAATAGATAATGTTAACAATAATCTCAAGCAGTAGAAGAAAATATATGATCCGGCTTTGACTTCTTGATATTCTGGCCATACCTCTATCATGGGGTAAAACCGTGAAAGTTGCCATGTCTCCTCCTCATCAGTTCGGTCCTTTCTTGCTGCATTTTTGGTCTATTTATCAAAAGATGTTCATCAAAACTTGGAAGTTGTTTAGTTGCTCTACTGTGATAAAGTAAAATTTCAGATAAATTTGATCACAAGTGTCTCGACATTTTAAGTGATTACCTTTTGGCCATCAAATTTGAGTGAAAAACTGCTGCTCGAGCTTTTAGCTTTGGAAGATCCAACGAGCAACTTCATGTTACTGATGACCTTCATGTCGACGGCTGATAATTTGGCCAACTGATAACAAAAGTAGCTTTTGATTAGTCACTGCAGCACAATTTTTTTGAGCCATTTTGATTTTATGAATTTCTTAAAGATAAATAGAGGTGAAGAGTACAAAAACACTAAACCAATCAGAAAAATCAAGTAATGGTGAAGATAAAGTTGAGGCAGAACAATAATTAAGAGTATCATCTAAAGCAAGGGAAAGCAGAAGATGATGACACGGGAGTTTCAGAAATTCTGTGTGAAATAAAAAAGTTTTTGGACCAAAAATGTTGCGTAGAGCATTCCATACAAATGATGATTATCACCTAATTAAATAGTTCTATGGTCTTACACAGTTGATGACATGGTAGAGATAATCAATAACACTTTAGAAACCATGTAGGGAGTATGCCCTACTTCATAAGATGTAATATAGTCTTGTCATCATTTGTGATATGTCATTGAACCAGTCAACAACGTTATTAGGAGACTAATACCATTCAAATTACTTCGCTCCTCACATCTGTATTATTTATTTTGTCTTATTCTCATCATCTCATGTTTTTGATGAGAGAGCATCGTGCATTAAGGATGATATTTTTCCCAATTAAAGTGAAACTAAAAAATCTGATGGAACATCTCCCCCAGCTAACAAGAGATAAAGAGCACTGACTTATCACTGAAAGATCAAGATCCTACCTGTAAAAAGGATGCTAATCCCTACGTCATTCCCATAAATTTTCCTTTCAAGAAATCTATTTAAATTAGGTAAACTATAGGACTGAAGATGAGTAGGAAAACATGAAACAAAAAAGAAAATTTCAATTTTTTTTCAATAATTACCAGAACCAATTGCCAAAAATGAACGAGTCAACGGCATCATTTTACAATATGTTGCTGTTTTGAACTTGTGAAGCTTTGCACAACCTCAGGAAGTCCTTCATACATGAGAAATTTAGGAACAGAAACACAATTTCAGCAGAAAATGAGCTCTGGAATGACTGAATGAAGCCCATAGTTTTCTGTAGTAAACAAGGTAGATGAAAAATTAACTAAAAGGATCTGGGATCATACAACCAGTTATATGTATCTAGATTGAAGTTAGCTGCTTGTGAGTAACTTCTCTCTTTACAATCAGGACCTATACAGAAAGACAACTTTTGTAAAATGAGATCATCAAACAACTCCATAGAGCTAATACACGTGTCTAAAGAAATCCTTCTCCCATTGGTTTTCCCCTATCCAAATCTGCATAATAACTTTTCTCTTGTCTATGTGAAGTTATCATCCAAGGTTGGCAAGACAAATATGGAGGAGGCTATGCATCAGTACATGTCTCTGGATTCTCTTTTATACTTCCCTTCTAAGGTAATGCCTTATTAGAAATGATGTTGCTATTTTTCCTTTTGTCTTGTTTCTTGATAGCTACTAGCTTCAGCTTAAAGTGGTTGACAAGCATGGTGTTAAATAGAAGGTTTATCCTCTTTGGCTTTCCTGCAAAGATTGAGCTAATAGAAGGTTAAATAGAACTTTGGATTCCAATCACCTGCATTAGCTTTGAAGCTTTATCCCCCTCAAACCTCTCTGGGTATACAATTGCAAATATCATCATCAAACGCAGTTTATTTTCTGGAGATGCTTCCTGCATATTTAACAAAGCTTCTCAAAGACAGAAAATGCATAAATGACATGTTACGCATATGCACTAAGCCAGAGAAAATCCATATAATTAAGAATAGCACGAAATAACCTGCTTTGTCCTCATAAAACTGATGACATCCTTAGCACCAGCATCTCCAAATACAAGATCCTGCTCCAATTGCCCAAGTTCCCTTAAACCTATTTCCCTAATAGTTTTGTTGATTTTTCCAGCAATCTACATAATGACAGTTACAAACAATATCAGCACATAATCAAAACCAGAAATGATCTGCGTAAAGCCTGCCCCACCAGAAATGCAAGAGCACAGAAGCCATATTGCAAAAGAGATCTATTCAGAAAAAGCGGGTAAAGCTGAGATGTAACTGCTGTATAATTGCAAAAACCATAAGAAAAGGTCAACGCACTCTCCCAAAAAACTACACGGATGTGCTTCCATTATTTCTTTTGAAGTCAATATGAACAAACCTCTACGTGGAGGGAAAGCTTGTCGACTTGTTCACCATATTGAGGAAGTGCTTGAACAATTTTCTGCAGATCTCGTGTAGACAACTCACTCCCATCTCTGCATAAAGATGAGTCTTAGTATGAGAAGTCCATGCAGCTGGATTCTTCACGGACACTTCTCATACTTCTCTTTCTATCACAGTTTCAACTGATATAACAAGTAAAGCTTCACAAGTTATTTGGCCACATTGAAACTGAATTGAGCCAGGATAATATTGGAATGTCCTTTTTTCACCTCATCGAAGAAGGTTATAATGCAGCAGCAATATTGCTATGAGAAATTAAGAGCACCGTTACTTCTATGTTTCTAAGACCAAATGATGATGCAGTGCTAATGCCATATTGGGGATTATACCACAATACATACCAGGTAACCAGGTAAAAAAAATAGTTTCTTATGATAGAACAGCAATTGAAGACTTTTCCTCTGACATAGTTATCATCATCCCTTGTAAAACGTCCCAGCAAGCAATAGGAGCATATCATAATAGTATGCTGGAAGCACCACAAACAATAATAAAGGAATAAAGTAAAAAACTTGATACCTGCCTGAGAACGCAATTAAAGAAGGCACTTAAGCCTAAAAAAAAGGCCATGGAAACCAACCTTGAGCTCCTTTGGGCTTGTGCAGCTTTATTCTTGTTTACAAAGTTTGTCATCTTCTCATGTAATCTTTCACTAGCCTGATAAGACACATAATTGGATTTGCATTGGTGATTAAAAAAGGATTTGATGAAGCAAAACATATACCCAGAAAAGAAAAGTATAGGCATACATCTGCTATGTGCGAATGGCGGAGCTCTAGCCAGATTGGATCTTGATTCTCAAGAAGGGCCTCCTTCTTTTGAGGCTGACCTCCACTTTGGCTAGGAACCTGAAGTATATGTTATGTTTTCCATATGTAAGATTAGTTGGGAGAGATATCACATAAAAAATTTGCCAATATGAGAAATAATTACCTCATACACATATTTGTTCCCATCCATATCTAGTAAATCATGGCACATAGCATCATAAGTCCATTCATGTATGACAGGAGCAATCTGGAATTGGGCATATCTGATTAAAGAAAAGAAGAAAGAAACAAATAGAACCCATTGTAGAGAAAGTACCAGATCAACAGATCTATCCAGGATGAGCAAGTCACATGTTTCCTTCTGTGGAAAATTGGGAATGGATTTGTATTTCATGAGACAGCTTGAAATGGCACTGGCAAGCTTTGAAGGAACCAAATCACGAGCTTGTGGTGAGTCTTTTGCTTTACCAGAATGATACCAAACATTTGGTAGCTCCTGAAAAACAAATGAAACAGAATTTAAAAGAAATTTAGATTACTCTTCGACCAATTTGCTGTCACACTTCACAAATGTAGTTCAAAATGGGACCCCTGCTCTTTTAGCACGATGCTTGTTGGTGTTTCTTAACAGCCGTTCATGATTTATAGAACTCCCAGAAGTGACATCACCATCTTTAAGCATCTTAGTGGACTCCATTAACTATGGTGTAAGTCTGTTTCAACTAACTGCTGAGAAGGGAAGCACAACCTATATTAGACCTAAAATAACAAAAGAAAATGCATTTTGATCAAAAGGGAGTTTCTAGCATTTATGCAAATTCCATTGGACAAAGACGAGTGCATGATTGATCAAGTGAGGATTATTTGGTTCTAGATAACCAGAAACACCAGAACAAACTTGTGATCTCTGTGAAGAAAAATGCAGATTTAAAAGTTTAGTTTTTTGCTATAGAACCATAGATTTTTTTTTCCAAACTTCAGAAACCAAAAGCGCAAAAATAAGCGGGCAAAATCCTGAGCAGAGCTTTAAATGCCAAAGTTTATTGTTCTAGAAGCAGAATATTGGGGAATTGCGTAATTTCCATGACAGGTGTTAATGATATATGGAGGTGATTCTTCTGCTTATTCTCCTTGTTTTCTCTGTAATGTTACTTTCTTACATACCGAACAGCAGAAACCCAAAATGAAAACAGAAGCCAATGCCATGATCATGCCAGCCGTGGCTAGACAATAACTATCAGGACATAGCATAGTTTATATCTTACATTTAAAGACGCAAAAACTGTAGATATTCGAGTTGCCATTGTGTTTAAACAAGCGTCAAATGTCCGTGTATTCTCAACGTTGTGCCCGAACAATTCTTCCAGTGCTCTCTCATGATCAGTGACAAAACCCTGCTCATTTCACATAGGAGGAGAAAAAATCATGTCAACATGATCTCCGGTGGCATAGACAAAGGACTGCAATATACATAGCAGCTTGGGGAATAGTATGATGATCCGAAATTTATGATGGCACTGTGCAAGAGAAACATTGGACAATTTATAGGGAATATCCATTGTGTTCAAGTAAATCAAAAACAATAGAAGAAAGCATCAAAAGAACACGAAGAGGACAATGCAACCAGTACTTAATTAAATGTACTTCAAACAAAATCAAAATTCCTAGAAAATTTCTTAGCATCATCAATCAACAAAAAAGGACAAGGAAAACAATAACAATCAAGCCAGATCTCTGATGACCATTGGATTGGCTGTTAAAAAGTATGGTTGATATTCCAAGCAAATCCTTGACAATACTTTCTGGTAAAAAGCAAAAATGTATAGGATTGAAGAAAAAAAGCATCCTAGGTATGAAAAGTGATGTATATACCAAAGCATCACCAATATAAAATATGGAAAATGACACAGACTCCCTCTAGCCAATGCAACAAGGACGTACAGTAGAGTTATCACAAACCTTTCAGGGAAATGACCAAATATAAGTGCACCGTTAATTATAATTATGCTCAAAGGCCAAGAAAATCTTTCAACTTAATCAATACAAGAATGTCTTGCTTATAGAAGTGAATGCATCTCCAGCAGATTCATCACCCTACAAAAGAACCAAAAGGTGTAAAACACTAAGTACCTGACTGTCTATGGGAAAGTACTCCAAGTTCACCTGCAGATTCGTGACCAAACAAATAAATCATATACAAGACTTTAATGATTTGTTATATATAGCAGGTGCTCTGTGTAGTGGTAATATATAGTACCTCTCTCAATGCACCTATTCTTGGAAGCACACTAGTATCGCACTTTATGTGATTAATCAACTCCTTAGGGACAGGTGAACTGAAAAACAGGTATGCCCTGAAAAAGGGGAACAGCATTAAGGAATAATCAGAATATGGCTAGGCCGAGTTTCCAGCTTTAGCATTAAAAAGAGGATGAAATTCTATTATGCCAGTGTTTAACATGGAAAGGAAGCAGTTGCATACTTCTTATATAGGGGCACCCTTCCAGACATGTCTGACAAGAACATAATTACACTGCAGCTAGCAAAAGATAAAGTTAGAAAGGTCCTCAGCCAGATCAGTAGTATAACAAATGATTGGGAAAGGGAAAAACAAGAAAAGCATAGGGCTCTACCAGATATAAGGGGTAAAGTCACAAACTACATGGTTGAGGTCTCAATGACAATGCTAAAAAGCTCAAAAGGTCTCAATGACAATGCTAAATCAGAAATTTTATGCTAGAGATTTGCTAAAATATCCTATATTGCTTCTTTACAGGTTTCTCTGGCCTGCATATACATGTAGTTCCCCTCTACAAATTTCAGGGCTTGTGCCACTTGTCTAGGCTGTAGATGTATGTAGCTCCCTCCAGCTTTTGGATTGGACTACACTGGAAACAATGGCAAATTGACACTTAATTCCTGATATGTCATAAATAAACTGTAGGAAAAAACCTATAAGATGACAGGGATGAACTTAAAAATTTTTATGACAGAATATGCTACAATGATATACAGAACTATTTTTAGGTTCTCCATACAGAAGGTACACATAAGATCTTAAGTTGCATAGAGTGGATAATCCTCTGGCCATAATGAACATAACTAATGCTAAAGACTCTAGTGAACAGTGATAAAATTGGGATTAGTTCACTCACCGGTTAGTAAATACAAGATCGCATTGTGTCAAGTATATACAAAAGAAAAAGTTGACATGTTAAGCTCTTAAAAGACCGTGCCATCAGTTCAACCTTATGTGTCACATGCTTTTCATTAATTTCTCATCAAGTAACGATCAACAATGGAAATTCGCTCAGGCACAGTCCTCAGAGAAGATAATCGAAAATGATGTAGATATTATGGCACATCCGTTCACACTTCAAGCAAGGCATCTGCATGTGTTATGATGGATGAACGAAATTTATGAGCCAAAAAAGGAGAAAATACTTCTCTTTCGATGGCTGGACGAAGTAAATAGCATCCATGGATGGCAATGGTTGTCTTCTGCGGAAGAGATCTTCCACCACTGGAGGAAGCCAGAATTCACACTTTAGTAAATCGTGATGCAGGTAGTAATGATTGTTGATAGGAGGAAATACATCTACTTTAAACAGCCAATGACCCGATCTTTAGCATTCTGGTCATAATTAATTACAGTTGTGAAGAAAAGTTGATGTCTTCGACTCTTATATACCTAATCCAGGCCTATGTGCACTATCGGAAAAAAAGTAAGATGTGTAGTTGGAGTAAAGCACTGAGAAAGCCAAGCAAGCATATTTAAATTGTTCTTACAGGAAACGCCTTGATCCGTGATATCTGCCATTTTACATGAAGATGACATCACCTTAAGTGTAACTTTGTCCATGATGAGTACCTATAGAAGGTCAGTCAAAGTTGACAAGAATAATCCACAAATGGATTTGGAACAACAAGCAGTCTTATAACAAAAAACAGAAAAAAACATGGAGCACATCGATCAAGGTCAAGAGAAAGAAGCAAATTTTTGGCAAGGTGAATTATACAGTAATTAATTTTTAAAGGAATCTAATTGGCAGCACAACGACCAATTCAAGACAATAATTTTACAGAAAATGGTTGGTAGCAAACTTGGCTCCTGCGATCTAAATCCCCAAAACCAATTTCTAAGTCTCTATACACAAAGATGCTGGCAGACTATGTTCTCGCATCTGGTAAGATAATAGCTTACAAAAATGAGCATATGCCAATGGTAAAAATAACTTTAACTTAAGTCATGTGATAAATTCAAGCTGCCACTTTTAGATGGTCCAGGAGCATGGAGAAATCTCAGCCAGCGTGCCCTCAATGGTAATTTAGTCATCAATTTGTTTTCAATCTTACTTTCCAAGTTCATTTACTACTAACGCATGCCATTTTTTTAGTGAAAAAGTCTCCACATGCTGCATTGAGTTTCTTGCTTGAATGGGTTAACAATAAACCAATATAATGTTTTTTTCCAAGCAACTCAAGTGAGTAGCAATATAAAGTGCAGCGGCAAAAACTGCACAAATCATCTACAACCATGAGGCTTAAGGAAAACGCTCTAGTATCATGAGGCTCCTCATCAGTTGTTCCTTTTTTGTGCAAATAGCAGCACCTTTCTCCGGTCACATCCCCGAGAAAAGCATCAGAAGAACTCAAAATTAATCTCATTTCTCATTTCCACTGTGGAATTCAGCAATTTCAACTCTCAGACGGGAGGCCTTTTCGATTCTTTTTGGATAAACTGTACAATTCAGTGGGAACTTACATTCTTGTTAAATTCAATTTACATAAATGTGGGTGGCCCTTTTCGATCCAAGAAGATGATTGCAAATATTTAGTCGGATATATACTGGGGAAATAGCATTTCCTAGTCTTCATTAACTTGGAGTCCATAAAAGTCCTGGTCGGGTAATTCTTTTCCCCATCAGAGCTTTCTCCCTCCCCTTGATTTTGCAGGATCTTTAATGCTCATGCATTTCAGGCATTTTCTTCCTACTTAAGCGCTAACCACCATAGCCACCAAATCTATATAAAAAGCACCTGATCAACCTGATTTACATGGAACTGGTTCGCACAGATCTGTGCCACAAACTTCTAGATCAACGTACCTTCCACGTCGATTTCGAATCCCCTGTTTTCGCAGATCCGAGCATTTCATTGAGCAGACCTAAACGCATGCAAAAACCAAAAGTCATACGCAAAAATTCCAAAAGCAAACACGCCACCGGTTTGGCAACATTGACCAGCATCCAGCTCGAACTCAAGAGGCGATCGAAAAATCCTCCAAGTTCTTTCGCTCGATTTCGTCTCTCCTACCAATGAGAGAGAGAGAGAGAGAGAGAGAGAGAGAGAGAGAGAGAGAGAGAGAGAGAGAGAGAGAGCTCACGGTCGCGGCTGATTTGGCCGAAAGTTTTGTATTCTCCGCCGTGAGAGGACCACTCCGAATCGGAGAAAGACATCGCTGCCTTGCACCGCGAGCTCGGAGCCCGCACTCCAACGGCGATAATGGAGAGAGAGAGAGAGAGAGAGAGAGAGAGATGAGAACGATGGAGGAGGAGATGAGCGAGCAGGAGGTGATGGCCGTTATGGCCGCGGCGCGAGTTTCGCTCGCCTTTTTTGAACGGGGAGGAACCAAATTAGATCGGAAATTCGGCCTTAAAATAAGCAAGTTTTTAAAGGTAAAATAATAAGAAATAAAATAAAAAGCGCACGCGTCCATATAATAAAGGAGATCTAATTGATGTAATTACATATAGCTCAATATAATAAAAAGCGCACGTGTCCATTCACCACAAATTTTAGCCTAAGAACCTCGGAAAACAAAATAAATCAGGATTACATATAGCTCAATAAAAGATGAAATCATAATACATGATGTAATTACCAATTACAACACATTTTTTTGTAATATAAAAAATCTCAAACGTATATAAACGCGACACATTTACATCAAATTTTTTTGTAACATAAAAAAACATCAAGACATGAACATCTAATTGGCGGAATTCTCCAAAAATGTAATATCCCACATTGAATTTTACTAACATTGAGAATCTAAAATTGACTTGTCAAAATTATTTTCAGATATTGATTCTTATTGATAATTAAAAATGATCCGCTTGCAAGTTCGTTATTTGATTATGTAATCTAGTCTAAATTTTCAACGACATGCACGAAGAAGAGCAAAACGTGCATGCATGGCAAGGCATGACGTGAGCGGATGTATCCTCAGCACTGCAATAACAAATACAAAAGGACAGAGACAAGCGGTCTGATATCTCGCACAAAGCCCTCGGACGTATCAGTTTTCGGTCTGATGCCAGTTTGTTACTTCGAATGTTACTGTGTTCGGCCTGATGTACCGAATCCCGTAGTTTGCCTGGAAAGGCTTCAACCGATCTAGAGATGGCCCTTCTCCTTGCAGCATTGGATGGCTCCGTCGAACATGTCCTCGATCCCGTACTTGTACTTGAAACCGGCGTCCAACAGCTTCCTCAAGGAGAGGCCGGAGAGCCTGGGGCCTTTCACTTGCTTCAAGGACCTTTGGAGATTTGAAAAACTTTGCTGTCAGGTTCAAGAACAGCAACAGGAGATCTTTTGGATCATGGAATGAAATATGACAGGACTTACTCCGGTGGGGGTAACTGAAACTCCGGGTACCTTTTGGAGAGAAACTTGGACATCTCTTTGATGGTCATTGGGGCCGAGGAACATACGTACCGCCCCTTGCTGTCGGGGTGCTCGAAGAGGAAGATGTGCGCACTTGCAATGTCATCGACATGCACAAGAGATGCTCTGAGGAGAAGACAGTACAGGCTCTCGTTCCCTGTCAATGACGGACGGGAGTTTCCGCAGTCAAATCAGGACTTAAGAAAGCGTGTATCATCGAAATTGACATGAACATTTACGTGGACGGCTTATAGTCTTGTCTTCCTTTGTCATATATTTGACATTGAACGGACAAACATTGCCAAATTATGGAATTGATGCATCTTTCTGGCGTCCAAATCAATCGAACTGGTCATGAATTTGACTATAGCATGTAAGGTGTATCACGCAAGTTTTGCAAAATCTGTGTTTCGTTTTGGTCAATATTATTTGAACCATCAATTATATGAATCTCACGTTATCAACAGTCTAGATATACGTCGCATACCTAATACCAAAGCCAGCGACTTCTAGACAGATGTGGCGAACTTGGGACAAATGAACGGCCCGTGGACGAACGAGGGAACGTTCGTCACCACTTCTAGTCCGTGCTTCTCCCCGAACTCGGGTTCCACCTTCCCGGTCAACGTCTTCGAGATCGCGTACGGAGCTGCAAACCACGTCATTCCCCTGAGGACTCAGCATCACTCCAGGAGTCCTCATCCTGCATATCGGCACCGGAGTCGTTGAGATGAACCGCGGATGAGCTCGAGGTGGACACAACTCGCTTCACGGTCTTGGATTTCAGGCAGGCCCTCAGGATGCCTAACGCTCCATCCATGGATCTTTTGGTGACGACTGGCTCTGGTTCTCTGGCCTCAAAGTCCACCGGGGTGGCGACATGGAAGACTCCGACGCAGCCTTGGACGGCTGGGCCGAAGCTCTCGGGGTCTCCAAGGTCCGCGGTGACGATTTGGAGCCTTTCTGATGCTCCTGGTAGATTTTTCAAGAAGCTGATGTCTCTAGGGGTGATCGGTTCCCGGGCGGTTCCGGTTCCCCTAGGAACCGGGAACCGGACCGGTGGAACCGGTTCCCTATTATGGAGAACCGGGAACCGGACCGAACAAGATTGGGCGGTTCCGGTCCGGTTCTTGCCGGTCCGGTCCGGTTCCCGGGCGGTTCCCGGTTCCAATTAACGCAAAAAAAAAAATTCTAAAACAGAAAATAATTGCACGTCGTCCACGGTCCGCTCGTCGCATTCGTCCACTCGTCCACGGTCCATTACTGGACGTCACTGGACGTCACTGGACGTCCAGTTTGGACGCCCAGAACTGGACGTCCAGCGGACGTCCTGGACGTCACTGGACGTCCAGTTTGGACGCCCAGTTCTGAGCGTCCAGTGGACGTCCAGTTTGGACGCCCAGCACTGGGCGTCCAGTGGACGTCCAGTTCTGGACGTCACTGAACGTCCAGTTTGGACGCCCAGAACGGGGCGTCCTGGACGTCCACTGCTGGACGTGGACGTCCAGTGACGTCCAACACTGGACGTCCAAGTTTCTGGACGTGCACTACGTCCAGAAATTTGGACGTCCATTCCATTTGAACGTGTCTAAAAATGCACATCAAGACTAAAATACAGAATAGAAAATGCAAAAACTCGTGTACAAACTTCATAAATATAAATTTCAGAATTTTTTTTTGAACAGTACCGGTTCCGGTTCCGGGCGGGCGGTTCCACCCCCGGAACCGGGAACCGGACCGAATTTCCCGGTTCCATTTTTTGTGGAACCGGGAACCGGACCGCCCGTCCGGGAACCGCCCGGAACCGCCGGTTCCGGGCGGTTCCGGGCGGTTCCCGGGCGGGCGGTTCCACTTGCTCATCCCTAGATGTCTCTGCTGCCATCTGATCAGAACAAATCCGTCAATCGCCTCCCGAATAGAAGCTCAAACATGTAATCGGACATGGATGGGCATGAGAATCGGAGAAACTGGTCCAGAGGAAAATCAACTTATACAACACGACTCATTCAGGAAATAATCGGAATAGACAAATTTTTTTAGCAATATGGACTCAAGAAAAGCTGATTCAAGAGAGAGTTAAGAGAGTTCATATTTCGAACAAGAGCAAAAGATTTTGTCCTAATCACCTCGCAGATATGGAAAATGTACATAACTGACCGTATAAGTGATATCCGATCATCGTTAACCATATCTATCGCCGTTAATTTAACCTGTTTATAGCCCATCTTATGCCTTCTCATGCTTGAAAAGCAGGAGATTGAAAAGCAGGAGAAAGGGGCTGCTCTTCTTAATCTTCTATGTCTAATCGTAATTCCAATCGAAAATCATTCCTCGATGCCTGAGTCGGACAGAGCATAAAGATTTTCCGCAATAGTTTGCGCCCCAACCTTTTTTGCGTTCATTTCTCCGCAAACACAGACCATCTGAAACACGTAGGTACTGTGCATGTGCATGCACGAACAGAACAGAGCACGTATGGACAGCACAAAACATCAGTCAAAGACTCCACACTTTGATTCAGAACTCATGGCGAGAGTGAATCTCCATGTTCAAGCAGGGAAGGGGAAACAGGAAAGAAAAAGGAGATACTTACCAGGGTCGAGTCTGACGCTGGTCCGGACGGAGTAACCATGCTCAAGGAGCCGCATGATGAGCCATGAAGCTATGAAGCCAGTACCACCCATCATGCACACCGTGCCTTTGTTGCCCGCCATGGCTTGGAGAAGTGAAAAGGCCCTCAGGTTTCAGAAAGCAGCAGACTTTTATAGCGTGACCTCTGTTGTTTTTGGCCTGCAGAGCGCGGGGGCGCCTCCCTCAAGAACGGATGCCGCAATGGAAAAGTGGGGGTCAACCATTTCCGTCCGAGAGTTTTTTGGAAAAGTCCTAATCAAATCATAACTACTCCGTCTATTCATCTTCGATCTGTCGCTGCCGCCTTACACTGTCGGACCCCTAGGCCGCCACCACAGTCGGTGGCACAACGCCATGGTCTACATAAGTCGGGCAATATGTTATATGTACAGCACTCGCCTGTATATTTAATGTCTCCAGATTGTCGATCACTGGTTTGATGCAGTTATGTGAATATCTCGTGTTTTACATGAAGGTCCGATTCACACGCAAGGAAAATCGTCATGTAATATGGTATAAATATAATGCGACGAGGCATTTTAACAGCTTAAATTTTCATGGGGAAAAAGCAATTTATCTAATAATTTAGAAATTGATTTTGCTTTAATAATGATGAACCGAATAATTCCTATAAAGATTAAAATGCATGCTTTAATGATATAGAGTGGTGGGTATCAACGCATGGTACTATATTACACCGGTAATGAAATTCGTAAAATCTTTCATGTCAAGTAATATAAACTTGTTTTTTATAACTTCATTCGTCTTTCAAATCAAATAGATAATCATGGACTCGTTCAAATGTCGAGCGGGGCTGATGGTGCTCAGTATCAGTCCAACAAGAAAGGGGCTTCACATAGCAGAAACCCTACTTTTCAACTTCTCTGAACTTTCTAACTGGGGACTTCTGCTAAATAAGCTGTACTCCTCGTCGTTGTCTGGCAGGTGTCGATCATTCACGTGAGCTGTGGTCGCAAAGCTGTCTGGGACTGTGTTGTCTCGATAAGCGGCCAACATGATTAGGTTTAGTTCGTGAAAAGTTGGCTCTGTCAAGAATTGCCAGATACACCTCGGGAGTCTTGGAGTAGCGCTCGTGAAAAGCCGTCGGAGCTTTGGTGTTCTGCTCCTCCGACCACCCACACACACACACAAGGGCCTCGGTTGCGGATCTGACTCCGGCCACTGTCGACGGTGCAGATGTGGTTGGACCGGATCTGGCTCTGTCCTTGACGGATTAGGCGTCGGGTCCGTTCTAGAGCCGCTAGCTCACGGGCCCGAGAGAGGAGGATCTCTAAGAAGTACCTAATTGGCTTTATCGTGCTCGATACCGTATAAGAAATCGACAGATTGATGTAAGATCATTATACGATCGTTCAAAATTGTTCACGCGCATTAAGTACATACACCACTACCATCGAAATGGAAAGCTGCTATCCGAGCAAGTTGGGCACCTTCAAATGTAACCATTTACTTTGCAGCTCCGGATTGCTCCATCGAACATGTCCTCGAGGCCATGCTTGAACTCGAAACCAATGCCCAAGAGCTTCTCCGATGAAAGGCGCGGCATCTCATAACCTCTAATTTCCTTTAGGGCACTGAAAAATAAGAGGCCCTTTGGTTGGCGCCAAAGCAATAGAATCGGAAATTCGAGTCTTTACTTTGGTTCGCTATCGATGTAGTCAGCAATTGAAGCGGCTTAATTATTCTTGATGTCATGTCATTCTTCCCCGAATTTTGAAAGTCTAATCTTAAATACTTCGAATTTTTAAAATATATAAACATTCTTCGACTCTAAGCATGATCAAATCATACCCCCACCTAGGGAAAGTGATCTTTTTCCCATTGATAATGAGCGAAATAAAACCAAGAAAGCGTGTGTTTCAAGAGTTACTCAAGAGAACATGTGAAAATTGGAAAAGCTTTACCTTGACGATGGCAGTGGAAGCTCCGGGAACCTTTGAGAGAGAAGCTCCGCCGTCTCTTCGAGGGTGATCACGTCGGAGGAACAAATGAACCTGCCTTTGGCTTGAGGATGTTCGAAGAGGTAGATGTGTGCCCTTGCCACGTCGTCCGGATGCACCATCGACGTCTTTGATAAACACAAGTTCTTATATGGGTTTGTGTCTCCTACCAATATTAAGGTAAATCAAACCCTAATCCCCGATTTCACATTTTTAACTAAATTGGGTCATGCTCAACGCCAAGCCCCGGCTCTTTCACCGCATGAATTATTTTCTTATCGTCATGATAATTCCCCGTCATGCATGTCAAGAGATGATCTAGGAGTGAACCTAAGAGAATGCGCTAGTATGATGTGATTTGTTCATCAATTCAATTCATCGACCGGTTTTTGCGCCCTGAAGACAATTGTCCAAAAAGTCCTAAACCTTTTGTAATTTAGTCGATTTTGTTTTTCAATTCAGACTTAAATCTTTTGAAATCTTGTCAATTCAGTCATAAACCATGAATTTTCCAAAGTTAAATTGGCAAAATTTCAAAAAATTGATATACTAAATCGACAAAATTGCAAAAAGTTTAGAACTGAATCGATAAAATTGTGAAAAATTTAGAATGTTTTCGATAATCGCCCTAACCAAACTCAAAGGACACTATAACTCTTCGTTTTCTCGAGTATCTAGCACCAATCGAGGGATTTAGGGACGTACCCAAGGCTATAGACAGTGCTACGCCAATTGAAGCCGGAAGCTTGGGGCAAAGGAAGGGGCCAATCATGAAGGAAGGAACAACCACCACAACATCCAACCCCATCTCCCCTCCGGAATCGAGAACCGCCTTCTCGGCCAGCGTCTTGGAGATCATGTACGGTCCTTCGGTTGTCTTCAATCCCCTGATCATTTCGACGTCGGTCCAGAAGCTCTCGTCCATGGTGTCCGCACCGGTGGCGTTCCCGTGCACGGCGGCGGAGCTCGACGTGTACACCACCCGCCTCACCGTCCCCGTGCTTAAACATGCCTTCAGGATGCCGACCGCCCCCCGCACGGCTCTCTCCGTGAGGACGGCCTCTGGCTCTCGGCCATGGAAGTCGATGGTGGCGGCCATGTGGAAGACGCCGACGCAACCCTCGACGGCGGGGGCAAAGCTCTCCGGGTCGTCGAGATGTGCGTGGAAGATTTGAAGGCTCTGCGGCTCTTTCGCGAGGTTTGTGAGGAAGCTGATGTCCCTATTGCCATCTACATGCCAAGGAAAACACACGAGAAGCAAGCACCTGGTCTCAAACGCATCCATGGGCTTAAGCCAGATCGGAATCGCGATCCGTGTGCTTACCAGGATCGGGACGGACGGTGGCCCGGACGGAGTAACCCTGCTCGAGGAGCCTCGTAATCGTCCATGTAGCCAAGTATCCAGTCCCACCTGTTACACAGACCGTGCCTTTACTGCTCTCCATCAACCTCTCTCTCTCTCTCTCTCTCCCGACAAGCTAGTTTGCCATGGAAGTGATGCTTCTTTATGCTCCTGGAGATGGAAGATAGACTCTCGACCACTACCATCTAAGGCTCGTGGCGTCCTTTCACCGGTTCACTGTTTTGGAGCATCCCTTGGGACCAGCAATAATGCATCTTCAAACTTTTCAATTGTATTAATCTAATTATAAGCTTTTTGACGATTTGTTAATTTAGTCATAAATTTTTCAACTATGTCAATTTAGTCATAAACCTCTTCATGATTTATTAATTTGGTCTAAAACCTATTGTTTAGGATGTCGGTCGAAATGTTTAGAATTAAATTTACAAAATTTGAAAAATGTTATAACTAAATTGACACAATTGGAAGAATTAATAAATTGACACAGTTGAAAGGTTTATGATTGAATTGGTCGCCCAACGATAGGTTTAAGACATTTTGTCCAATTTTACTCAACTCCGAGTGATTTTAGTATCACGAGTGAAGAGGAGAGAAAGTAAAGGCAAACTTGTGTTAATGGCCAGTCCCAATGCTATCGTTTAGGTAAATGACTCTTTTGATTGTGATGCTTTTTGATTTGGCGTTGGAAGAGATGTGTGTTAACTGGGAAGTGCAAAAGCCTTTCGTATCGAATAAGGAAAATGGTTCTTTAAAGGAAGAAAATACTGTCTTGAAGAAGGAATGCGCGTTTTATGCAATATTCCCAGTAAGAAAGGTAGAGTTGCTTGATATAGCATGGATTAAAAAAGATAAGAGGAGAGGTGCTTATTAATATCAGCCTTTGCATATTATTAATATGAACAACGATTTGGCAAACTATCTCAGAATATTAATTGTTATTGACTACTAAAGATGAACCGTTTGCAGTTTGCTATCGCATTCTGTAATCCAATCTTAGAGTACGTGGCAACTTAGATGGCGCAGTAAGCTTCAAAAAACGGAAACTGTCGACCATATTCAAGAAGAACAGAACGTGCAGCGACCTATGCTACAAGTGCTTACATTCTCAGCACTACAATGTCTAATACAAAAGAACAGAAACATAAGAGTGCCAAGATTATTCGACCCGGTTTATTGTATCGTACATGGCCCTCAGAGTCAGAGAAATCAGTTTTCCGCAAGGTGCGCAGATACACGGTATGCGCTTTCTCGACTTGTTGCTCCGTTCTTTCTGCAATTTTGCTTAAGAACTATATGAATATAAACCCAGCTCAGGTCGGAAATAAAATAGGTCACACAAATTATATGGCATCATGCCGGCCTTTCAGTACTTTGAACATTACATCCTATGGCCTGATGTACTGGCCTTGGCTGATCTAGAGATAACCCTTTTCTTTGCAGCATTGGATGGCTCCGTCGAACATGTCCTCGATCCCGTACTTATACTCGAAACCGGCGTCCAACAGCTTCCTCGACGAAAGGCCGATAAATGTGGGGCCTTTGACTTCCTTCAAGGAGCTACAATGAATTGAAAGACTTTGCTCTCAATCCAAGAATGGCAATATTAGATCTGTCGGATTATGAAATGGGATGTAACAGGACTTACTCTGCTGAGGGTATCTCAAACTCCGGGTATCTTTCGGAGAGAAACTTGGACATCTCTTCGATGGTCATCATGGCTGAGGAACATATGTACTGCCCCTTGGCGTCGTGCTGCTCAAAGAGGAAGATGTGTGCTCTCGCGACATCGTCCACATGCACAAAAGATACTTTGAGAAGAACAGGGTACTTATTCTTGTCCCCTGTCAAACTCGAACCACAGTCAAAACTAAGATTTTAGATTGTTTGTATCATCGAAATGAAGATAAAAAAATGAATGAACAGATTATGGTCTTGTCTTCCGTTGTCATATACTTGACATTGAACAGGGAAAGGTTGTCAAATTATGAAATTTAGGTATCATTCTTGTGACCAAGACAATCAAATTGGTCATGAACTTGACCAGTATGGAAGGCGTATCAAAAAACTTATTGTAAGATCTATAGATTGTTGGGTTTATACTTTATAAACCCCAGTTAATCTGAGTCTCTCTGCAGATCTCACGTAGCAATGGTCCAGACGTACTTGTATCGTTTGATTCACATGGATCAGGTGATTATTTTTTCATGTATCACATACCTAATACCAAAGCCAGCGAAGCCCGGACGGATCCCGGGAACTTGGGGCAAATGAAGGGGCCGTGGACAAGCGTGGGAACCACGGTCACCACTTCCAGTCCGTGCCTCTCTCCGAACTCGAGAACCGCCTGCTCAGTCAACGTCTTCGAGACCGCGTACGAAGATCCAAACATCGTCCTTTCTCGGAGGGAATCAGCATTGCTCCAGGTCTCTTCATCCAGTAAATCGGCGCTGGAGTTGGTGAATCGAATTGCAGATACACTCGAGGTGTAAACGACCCGTTTAACAGTATTGGAGTTGAGGCAGGCCCTCAGGATGCCTAACGCTCCGTCGATGGATCTTTTGGTGACGACGGGCTCTGGCTCTCTATCCTCAAAGTCCACCGGGGTGGCGACGTGGAAGACTCCAACACAGCCATCGATGGCTGGGCCGAAACTCTCGGGGTCGCTGAGGTCGGCGGTGAGGATTTGGAGCCTTTCCGATGCAGCTGGTAGATTTTTCAAGAAGCTGACATCTCTTTTGCCATCTGAGAGGAACAAATCGGTCAATCCAATTGTTAATAAAAGCTGAGGACGTTTAGTGGAAAGTTGATGTCTGAGCTTAATCCGAGAAAGCAGTCCAGAATAAATCGACTAACACGACTCCTTCAGGAATTACAGCATTAAACCTAGCAACATGAACCGCAAGAAAAGCTGACTTTAGAGATAAGCTAGTGAGGCTATATGCAGAACAAGAGCAAGAGGTTTTATTTTAGCCACCTCAGCATACGGTGAACGTCCATCTGAATCACATAAGAAAAACCATAACAGTCATTAACCGACTTGATTGCCATTAATTCGACCCATCTTTTAGTATCTTATGCTCTCTCATGCTTGAAAGGGCAGCAAAAAGGGTTTGCTTGTCTTATAGTTTTACGTCTAATGACAATTCCGACAATTCCGATCGGAATCGATCCTCAAACGCGCGGATCAGACAAAACATACAAAAATTTCTCCGTTTGTCAGTACTGCAAACCGCAAGTTTCAGCATTTAAATTCACATACGCAGACCGTTGGAAACACATAAGCAGTCCCATACACTTAATCTATAAAATAAATCTTCGATCAAGAAAGCTAATCTTAGTACTGCCGCTTTATGTGCCGGCACAAACAGATCGGAGCAAATTGGACTGTCGACAACTTGCACAGCGCAAAACATCGATCTCGGACTGCACGCTCGATCCGAACGCCTGGCGAGAATCAATCTCCATGTTCAAGCTGGAAAAATGAGAGAGTTACCGGGGTCGGGCCTGACAGTGGTCCTGACCGAGTAACCATGTTCAAGGAGCCTCATGATGAGCCACGAAGCTATGAAGCCAGTACCCCCGGTCACACACACCGTGCCTTTGTTTCCCTCCATAGCTTAGAGAAGTGAAAAGCTTCGAGTTGCAGAAAGCAGCAGAGCTTCTTCGAGCGACCTTGATGCTTCAGCCAGCAGAGGGTGCGTGCTTCTCGCTGGAAGCGGATGCAACGCCGCCTACTTCACTTTCGTTTTCTTCGACGAAACGGAAATTAGTGGTAAACGAAGCTTCTTCCACATTTAAATAATCATGAGCGTTCGATCTACTTTTCTACCATCGGTCGAGTCAATCTTGATGGCTTGTATCATAAACCGTATTAGAAAAATTACACGATAAAAAAAGGTATAATATGGCGCAAAGATTTAATTTCACTATTGTTTTGCGGCGACTCAATTCGTACAATGACCTCTCATGCATGCAGAATACATAACACTTATAAATGGATTTAATATTTACGTCCATCCTAATCGTTTTTATTTTACAATAAACGGACCCACTAAATCCCGTGATTTCATGCTTGGATTTCCCTAAACTCATGTGAGCATATCAAGTATGAGAAATAATAATCATTGAAGTATTCATCAACTCCAATAGGTCCTACACCAATGTTTTTCGATGGTTGATTATTTGATCAGTGTGATTTGTGTATATATACACAGAGGACGCTAAGTAACATGCTATATGTATAATGTCAGCACCCATCTATACAATTGAAACTTTTCAGAAGAAAAAAATCGTTTATGTGACGATTGGTCTATAAATCTTTTGACTTCATACAGTTTAATGAAATCGTCGTCTTATTCAAGTGTCTACTCTATCATCAATCAATAGTTAGCTCGAAAGTGTTACAATTTGGCCAAGAATTCCATGATTATTATTTTTTCTACAGAATGTCAAGATCATAACAAATACATAGGAAGATCTTAATATTTGAAGACGCCGACGCAACCCTCGACGGCGGGGGCAAAGCTCTCCGGGTCGTCGAGATGTGCGTGGAAGATTTGAAGGCTCTGCGGCTCTTTCGCGAGGTTTGTGAGGAAGCTGATGTCCCTCTTGCCATCTACATGCCAAGGAAAACACACAAGAAGCAAGCAGCTGGTCTCAAACGCATCCATGGGTTCAAGCCAGATCGGAATCGCGATCCGTGTGCTTACCAGGATCGGGACGGACGGTGGCCCGTACGGAGTAACCCTGCTCGAGGAGCTTCGTAATCGTCCATGTAGCCAAGTATCCAGTCCCACCTGTTACACAGACCGTGCCTTTACTGCTCTCCATCAACCTCTCTCTCTCTCTCTCTCTCTCTCTCTCTCTCTCCCGACAAGCGAGTTTGCCATGGAAGTGATGCTTCTTTATGCTCCTGGAGATGGTAGATAGACTCTCGACCACTACCATCTAAGGCTCGTGGCGTCCTTTCACCGGTTCACTGTTTTGGAGCATCCCTTGGGACCAGCAATAATGCATCTTCAAACTTTCCAATTGTATTAATCTAATTATAAGCTTTTGGACGATTTGTTAATTTAGTCATAAATTTTTCAACTATGTCAATTTAGTCATAAACCTCTTCATGATTTATTAATTTGGTCTAAAACCTATTGTTTAGGATGTCGGTCAAAATGTTTAGAATTAAATTTACAAAATTTGAAAAATGTTATAACTAAATTGACACAATTGGAAGAATTAATAAATTGACACAGTTGAAAGGTTTATGATTGAATTGGTCGCCCAACGATAGGTTTAAGACATTTTGTCCAATTTTACTCAACTCCGAATGATTTTAGTATCACGAGTGAAGAGGAGAGAAAGTAAAGGCAAACTTGTGTTAATGGCCAATCCCAATGCTATCGTTTAGGTAAATGACTCTTTTGATTGTGATGCTTTTCGATGATGCTTTTGATTTGGCGTTGAAAGAGATGTGTGTTAACTGGGAAGTGGAAAAGCCTTTTGACGAACAACGTTGTATCGAATAAGGAAAATGGTTCTTTAAAGGAAGAAAATACTGTCTTGAAGAAAGAATGCGCGTTTTATGCAATATTCCCAGTAAGAAAGGTAGAGTTGCTTGATATAGCATGGATTAAAAAAGATAAGAGGAGAGGTGCTTATTAATATCAGCTTTTGCATATTATTAATATGAAAAACGATTTGGCAAACTATCTCAGAATATTAATTGTTATTGACTACTAAAGATGAACCGTTTGCAGTTTGCTATCGCATTCTGTAATCCAATCTTAGAGTACGTGGCAACATAGATGGCGCAGTAAGCTTCAGAAAACGGAAACTGTCGACCATATTCAAGAAGAACAGAACGTGCAGCAATCTATGCTACAAGTGCTTACATTCTCAGTACTACACTGTCTAATACAAAAGAAAAGAAACATAAGCATACCAAGATTATTCGACCTGGTTTATTGTATCGTACATGGCCCGCAGAGAAATCAGTTTTCCGCAATGTGCGCAGATACACGGTATGCGCTTTCTCGACTTGTTGCTCCGTTCTTTCTGCATTTTTGCTTAGATAACTATATGAATATAAACCCAGCTCAGGTCGGAAAGAAAATAGGTCACACAAATTATATGGCATCATGCCGGCTTTTCAGTACTTTGAACATTACATTTTATGGCCTGATGTACTGGCCTTGGCTGATCTAGAGATAACCCTTTTCTTTGCAGCATTGGATGGCTCCGTCGAACATGTCCTCGATCCCGTACTTATACTTGAAACCGGCGTCCAACAGCTTCCTCGACGAAAGGCCGATAAATGTGGGGCCTTTGACTTCCTTCAAGGAGCTACAATGAATTGAAAGACTTTGCTCTCAATCCAAGAATGGCAATATTAGATCTGTCGGATTATGAAATGGGATGTAACAGGACTTACTCTGCTGAGGGTATCTCAAACTCCGGGTATCTTTCGGAGAGAAACTTGGACATCTCTTCGATGGTCATCATGGCTGAGGAACATATGTACCGCCCCTTGGCGTCGGGCTGCTCGAAGAGGAAGATGTGTGCTCTCGCGACATCGTCCACATGCACAAAAGATACTTTGAGAAGAACAGGGTACTCATTCTTGTTCCCTGTCAAACTCGAACCACAGTCAAAACTAAGATTTTAGATTGTTTGTATCATCGAAATGAAGATAAAAATATGAATGAACAGATTATCTTGTCTTCCGTTGTCATGTACTTGACATTGAACAGACAAAGGTTGTCAAATTATGAAATTTAGGTATCATTCTGGTGACCAAGACAATCAAATTGGTCATGAACTTGACCAGTGTGGAAGGTGTATCAAAAAACTTATTGTGAGATCTATAGATCGTTGGGGTTTATACTTTATGAACCCCTATTAATGTGAGTCTCTCTGCAGATCTCACGTAGCAATGGTCCAGACGTACTTGTATTGTATGATTTATATGGATCGGGTGATTATTTTTTCATGTATCACATACCTAATACCAAAGCCAGCGAAGTCCGGACGGATCCCGGGAATTTGGGGCAAATGAAGGGGCCGTGGACAAACGTGGGAACCACAGTCACCACTTCCAGTCCGTGCCTCTCTCCGAACTCAAGAACCGCCTGCTCAGTCAATGTCTTCGAGATCGCGTACGAAGATCCAAACATCGTCCTTTCTCGGAGGGTCTCAGTATCGCTCCAGGTTTCCTCATCCAGTAAATCGGCGCTGGAGTTTGTAAATTGAATAGCAGATGCACTGGAGGTATAAACAACCCGATTAACAGTCTTGGAGTTCAGGCAGGCTCTCAAAATGCCTAACGTTCCATCGATGGATCTTTTGGTGACGACGGGCTCTGGCTCTCTATCCTCGAAGTCCACCGGGGTGGCGACGTGGAAGACTCCAACACAGCCATCGATGGCTGGGCCGAAACTCTCAGGGTCGCTGAGGTCGGCGGTGAGGATTTGGAGCCTTTCCGATGCACCTGGTAGATTTTTCAAGAAGCTGACATCTCTTTTGCCATCTGAGAGGAACAAAACGGTCAATCCAATTGTTAATACAAGCTGAAGACGTTTAATGGAAAGTTGATGTCTGAGCTTAATCCGAGAAAGCAATCCAGAATAAATCAACTAACACGACTCCTTCAGGAATTACAGCATTAAACCTAGCAACATGAACCGCAAGAAAAGCTGACGAGGTTATATGCAGAACAAGAGCAAGAGATTTCATTTGAGCCACCTCGGCATATGGTAAACGTCCATCTGAAACATCTAAGCAAAACCAAAACAATCATTAACCGACTTGATTGCCATTAATTCGACCCATCTTTAGTATATCTTATGCCCTCTCACGCTTGAAAGGGCAGCAAAAAGGGTTTGCTTTTCTTATAGTTTTATGTCTAATGACAATTCCGACAATTCCAATCAAAATCAATCCTCAAACGCGCAGATCAGACAAAACATACAAAATTTTCTCCGTTTGCTGTCAATACCGTACACCGCAAGTTTCAGCATTTAAATTCACATACGCAGGCCGTTGGAAACACACAAGCAGTTCCATACACTTAATCTATAAAATAAATCTTCGATCAAGAAAGCTAATCTTAGTACTGCCGATATATGTGCCGGCACAAACAGATCGGAGCAAATTGGACTGTCGACAACTTGCACAGCGCAAAACATCAATCTCGGACTGCGCACTCGATCCGAACGCCTGGCGAGAATCAATCTCCATGTTCAAGCTGGAAAAATGAGAGAGTTACCAGGGTCGGGTCTGACAGTGGTCCGTACCGAGTAACCATGTTCAAGGAGCCTCATGATGAGCCACGAAGCTATGAAGCCGGTACCCCCAGTCACACACACCGTGCCTCTGTTTCCCTCCATAGCTTAGAGAAGTGAAAAGCTTCGAGTTGCAGAAAGCAGCAGAGCTTTCTTGAGCGACCTTGATGCTTCAGCCAGCCGAGGGTGCTTGCTTCTCACTGGAAGCGGATGCAACGCCACCTACTTCACTTTCGTTTTCTTCGACGAAACGGAAACGAGTGGTAACCGAAGCTTCTTCCTCATTTAAATAATCATGAGCGCTCGATCTACTTTTAAGTCAATCTTGGTGGGTTGTATCATAAATCGAATTAAAAAAATTACACAATAAAAAAATATATAATATGGCGTAAAGATTTAATTTCACTATGTTTTGCAGCAACTCAACTCGTACAATGACCTTTCATGCACGCGGATATATAACACTTATAAATGGATTCAAAATTTAAGTCCATCCTAACCCTTTTTATTTCACAATAACTGGACCCACTAACTCCCATCATTTCATGCATAAGGTATTTATGCTTTGATTTCCTTAAACTCAGTATAAGAAATAATAATCATTGAAGTATTCACCAACTCCAATAAGTCCTACACCAATGTTTTTCGATGTTCGATTATTCGATCAATGTGATTTGTGTACATATCTTGTATTTCAAATGTAAGTCTTGATGTTAAGTAACATGCTATATGTATAATGTCGGCACCCATCTAAACAATTGAAACTTTTCGGAAGAAAAAAAATCGTTTATGTGACGATTGATCTATAAATCTTTTGACTTCATACAGTTCAATGAAATCGTTGTCTTATTCAAGTGTCTACTCTATCATCAATCAATAGTTAGATCAAAAGTGTTACAATTTGGCCAAGAATTCCATGATTAATATTTGTTGGTGAAAATCAAATTGTCGATCGACCATGGACATAATAATGACACAATACATTAAAATGCTTTAAAGAACATAAAGTTGTGGGCATCAAAATGTCATGACACGAAATTATATAAGCAATGCCATTTATTTGTGAAGTATGTTTACACAATTAAACGATATATATAACCATTCATGTCAAAGAAGAGAAGCGAATATCTTAATAAAGTTGTTACCTAGACAACATGAACTACTACTCTATATACATATAACACTAAAATTTCTCGATTAGAATCAAAGAAATACCCTAGCCCATGATACTAACTTTGGCGAGATTATTCATGGTTTGGACGATGAAATCTGTACGATTCATAATTATTGTGTCTCTAAAAATGAATGACCGTCGTGCCTTTCGATGTGAGTGGAGGTTTCCATATTTCACTGTCATGGTCCTGATCCAACGTTGGTGGTGTTGGTGCTCGGCATCTTTCCAGCAGAGGGACCACACATGGCGAAACCCTACTTTGCAACTTCTTTCAACTTCCTGTTTTTGGACTTTGGCGAAGTAAAGCTCTAGTAGTCACTGTTACCTGGCAGGTGTCGATCGTTCATTCACACAAGTCTTTTCGTCGCCGAGCTGGGGCTGTAATAGACGAAAACAGTGCCTCAAAGCAAAGCTACTTTTCCTCGTCTCTGTTGTTCTTTCGTCCCGTCGGTTCACCCGCAGTCAATCATTCGATCTGCGCACAGGTCTTTTCCTCACCGAGCTGGGGCCGCAGGACACGAAAACAGAGCCTCCTAGCGAGGCTGCTTGTCGTCGTCTCTCTTGTTCTTTCGTCCCCTCGTTTCACCCACAATCGCCATTTGATCTGCAGTTCCGCACGTCGGTTTGCTTCTCAGAAGACGTGGGTGATTCTGCTCTGACCCAACTGCTGCATTAGCCCCCCTGCAATCGGCGATTAGCATCGGTATGTCCATTAACGACACCACATAGCATCTGTTTCTGCTGCAATATTTAGGCCCACAAGCAAAATAACAAGAAAAAGGGCCCAAAGCCCAAGTAATTCTGTAAGGCCTTAGCCCCTTGAGAGAAACAAAATTCGTGAAAGAGCGTCGACAATTTGAGTGAGAGGCCATGACGAGTCCAATTTGAGCATCTGGTTAGTGAGAGGTGCTTATATCTTTTTTGAACTTAAAAAAATCATATTTCGAAAGTGGTAAGGGTTAATGAACATTTTTGTCGCATAAAAACGGATCAAGTGTTTGTTAGCATTTAAGGTACTTGAAATAATTTGAATTGATTTTGATCATTAATAGTTTGATCTTAACACTTGTGATCAACGTGAGAAATGGATTATGAAATGAATTGCGAAAGGTTATACGAACTGATCGGTGAACCTCATTTGTGGAATTAGATGGTGCCCGAGAATCTTGTGCTATGGAGATACGTCGGTTAGGGACTAAAATTTTATATGGTAACGCGAGTATCATTAGAGTCACCTCTAGATATATGTACTACTGATACAAATTGGTTAAAATACTAAGCGCTAAACTGCAAAATGAGTACTGGGGAAGCCACCTCTGGACCTTGCTTTTTATGTTACGTGAATCCTACATGTCAACACAAGTCTCTTGGGAGTCTGGTCTAGAACCTTGAGTCATGATGACTACAATGAGTCAAAGATGAATTATATCGTGAATATATTGTGTCATGTATGTTGTCTATATATGTATTCTACGCATTGTGTTAATATATTTTCTTATGAAAGGGTATGTGTTTTGGTCTGTAAAAACGATCTATGTTATGGATTCTAGTTTGATTTTGTAGGTTGTAAGAGAATGATGGTTTGATGCTCATTTATCGGTGTAAAACTGGTCAGGAGTTTTTTGATATACATACTAAGATATAATTCTAGACCAACCATCCAATTAATAGTAGGTGGAAAATTTGTCAGATAGAATATTCGTTGGTCAACTTTATCACCATATATTGTGTCATGATCATGCTTTGGTGTTAATCATGAGATGCATCAATGGAATTGACCATTGATGCTTGCTTTAATATTGTATAGATTGAATAAGTAATTTTGATACATACAGAGTTTTGTTGAAAGAGATAAACTCATAGTTAGATATGTCTGCAATGACGTATGTTTCGATTTTGACCAAGTATATGCATTATTTTTTATGGAGTTTAGGTATCTAATTCTGTATCTAATCTGTTTCATTATATATATTGTGATAAGATTTGTACTTGAGATTGCGTCTTTACATAGGAGAGACGGTCATGTCAATTCCCCTGCTTGAGGGAGCCGAGACGTCACATCTACTTCAAGTGATTGCACTTCCTTACCGACAGCCCAACCAAAGATCCAAGGCTTAGATTCCAAATGCAAGTGCTGAAGTATGGCCTGCAAACCAAGAAAAAGCACGATGCCGAGGTTCCTTGATCATCATGCAATGCGCTTCCCTCCCTGGTGTGCTTACTGGTTCAACAACCATAGCATCGGTGTTGAGCTCGCGCCAGCCTTTCGCCCCCTATTATTTTGTGATCAGTAAAACGTGAGTCGGTAGTGAAAACCACAGCATTACGCCCGAGTCATGGAGCCCGTAAGCCTGCAGGGAAGAAAAAAGTTCTATGCGATCGAGGGTTAGCTTGACGAATTAGTGTCTTCATAGTAGTGCGGGCGCAGTCCCTCGAACTAGATCAAAACTGCACCGATACCAGCCCAAAGTTCTTTCGATCCGTCGCTCACGCTGACCGCACGTTCAGGCGCCTCCTCCTCTTAATGGCATAGTGGAACAAGCAGTATTAACATCCAGACCTCTTCTCGCCCGAGCGGATGTGGGGGCAATTCTATTGCGGGATGATAACAAGATGGAAGATGGAATGCGAGGAGCAGCATCACTGTCCACACCCAGCTCCTGTCATCTTCTGGCTTGCTCCAAGGATCCAAGCCTTCAGCCGAATGATGAGCATCGTTCGAAGTAAAAGCGCCCGCCTTGTCCCTTGCGCACCTTCCGATCTGGACTGCCCATATCACAATTCATAATATCGTTAGGAAAGGGATAAGAGCCTGGAAAAGTCCCAAATTCCCGTAGAAAGTCTAGCAGTCCTTCACTTTCAACTTCAAATAGCTAAGAGGCGAAGGCCCAAGTAATGGATCCCCTGAAGGGCGAAACCCTGGTCAGTTGTCACGTGCAGCTTTATCAGCAGGGGATAAAATACAGTTCATATCTCGAGAAACGAAGACTTTGGATTTACTAAAAGTTCGCCTTTTGCCCAGAACTCTCACAGAAAGACTGAATGGTGTCCACTACCAATTGACAACCTGCCTCAGTAGATTAACCAAACAAGAACAAGTTGTCTGTAAAGAATAAATGCGAGAAAGCCGAGCCCCCTCTCGAGACCTTCACGGGCTTCCGGTCGCCGTTGCGACATACCTCTTCAATCAAATAACCGAGTATCTCCATGCAATGGATGAACAGGTAAGGGTAACTGGGATCGCCTTTCTTTAGTCCCCTGCTCGGCGAGAAAGGATGTAGCATACCGCCGTTCATAAGGATAGTGGGAGAAGCGGTAGCGATGCAATTCATTTGTGATTCAAGATCCATTTGAAAGGCAAAAGAACCTTTCTTCGCTTTGGCACGTTGCATCATATGAAGAACTACTATCGCAGCAACATCATATGAAGGACTACTGAGGTCATCAAGAGAAGTCCTCAAACGCTGGACGAGTAAGCCAACGTACTTGGTTTTCTAGATCGTTTCCTTTACTTGGCGAAAGAGACAGATTTTAAAGTTTGGACCCTTTTTTTTCCTTTCGTGTAGCATGGCCCAATATTTAGCATGTAACAAGGAAAATGAACGAAGTTTTCATGGCGCGATCCCGTCGAACCATCTCCATCTCTTCTAGCGTCGCTACCGACCGACCCAAGCCGGCCCCTCCGTCGTTGGTCGCGGTCGGGTCCATAGTTGCTCGTCCACATTTGGCTGTGGAGGACTTCAGATCTAGCCTCGACCATGGCCACAAGCCTTACTTGTCCATAACTCACGGTGCAGCTCGACCGCAAATTTGGCAGCTGCAGCTCGTCCATGGTTGGTGTTGAAATATAATTATACTTCGCTTTTGCCACAAGTCTTCTTGTTATTTAAACGGAGTCTCCCTCCTCCTAATACCTTAAATTTTTTGGATTGGACTTTCTAACATGGTATTAGAGTTGATGTTATCCCCTTCATGTATGCACATCCACCACCATCAATTTTCATCTTACATGTGAGAGAATATTGTAATGTCCAATATCGTTTAACAACTAGTGTTAACGTGGCCGTTGCTCAAAGAAGAGAGGATGTGAGAGACAAAGTCGGCAAAACTTTGGCGAAAAAGGTGGTGTAATTGTTCCTCTTTGTGCAGAATTTTGAAACGCAATTGTCACGTAGTAATTTGGGGAAATTATATCAATAGTGCCTAAACTTGAGTTTAACATGAAATTTTAAATGTTCAATATAGCTCTTGACCTGTCCTAAATATCCAACATAGTCCTTACATTTTTTATTTTTAAGTCTAATCTCTCAACTTTTCACAAAGTCAAATCAATCATTAAGTATTATTTACAGATTTTCGTAATTACACCGTTGCTCCAATTTTAAAATATCTTTTCGTTTCACTCATAAATTGATTAAAAAATATGATGTTTTCATGTTATATGTTTAAACTTTTTGGTCCCATAACAATAATTCTACTTAAATAAAGTGAACTATGATCTCTATAACAATAAAATTAGAATCTAAATCAGAGTTGTCTCACGTTAGCATCTCTATTACTTTATATATAAGTGCTTTTATAATGATATTAAGAAAAGATATTAGTAATATCGATAGATGTTTGAATTTATATGAATTGAGAATAAGTCAATCCTTGAGAATTTTACTAATCTGAAATAAACAAAATAAAATGCAACTGTCTTCTAAGAAACTACTTAAGAGGGGGAAAATGTGAAATCTACCATGGTCAAATTACCAGCACAGAGAAAAAGAAAATTTACTGCCTCCCCTAGAGAAACACGAAGACATATTCTAAAGGAACCGTGATTTCAGCTCGAAGGTTTCTAGAATCCTGGAAACAGGAGAAGAGGTTTATCCTATATTTTCCTTTGTCGTAATCATGTGCTCTTGTGGGAGAGAGACATGTTTAGCTGGTAAGAGGGAGGACACCTTCTAGATTGGAAGACCAACGTACCGAAGGAGCCTCCCCCAAGAAACTCCACCGTTGAAAAGCGCCAATTCAAACAGATTCCCGACCTCCATGGAATAAACATCTCAAACCCGTTTGACTTTGATCTTCACTAATTTATTCTAAACCTCAATGGTGTAATGCTTGATTTGATTCTATAGCAAAGGAGAAAACCACATTACCTGGTATCTTTCAAGCTTGAGAAGCGCAGGCCTCATCTGTCTCTTGGGAAGCTGGCCCCTCTCTTTCTCTTTGCATAATCCCCACCTAAACCCCCCAAACTGAAGCACAAAAGAGCCCATTTGTTTATTTATTTTTTCTCTCTCTTTCCCTTTTCGCCATTTTCGCTGCTTGTTCTTCTCAGCTGTAAACACAGCTTATTAGAGCTCGGAAGCAGAGGGAAGAGGGGGGGTTTTTAACTTTTGGGTCTCCCTCAAAATCTTGATTTTGTTGCTTTCCGATCTTTTGTGGGAGTAGTACTATGTACAGATCCGGTGCTGTGATGGCTTGGAACGTGTTCAAATTCTGCACGGCACTTCGCGGTCTCGGCTCGATCATGATCTTGCTCGTCTTGGGGGTCGTCGGCGTCACCTACTATGCCGTCGTCTTGACCAATTATGGTCCGAGCTTGTACGAGGGCGGGCTCGACTTTTTCGTTGCTCTTGGTGTCTTGATCTTGTTTCACTGTCTGGTTAGTTAGCTAGCTTCTTACCATGTTCGTTCAGCTAAAATTTATCTAAAATTAGCAAATTTTGGAGTCTGTTTCTGTCATTCCATTATTTTTCTGCTTTTTTCTTTTTCTTTTTCTGTTCTGGTTAATAGGTCGGTAGAAACTTTTGGGTTTTGGTTGATGGGTTGATGATTATGATGCTTTGAGATCAGTGGAATCAGTGGGTCTCCTCATGCTGTGGCTTTTTATGTATCTAAATTTAGCAGACTGTACTTGTGGAGTCAACTTCTGATTCCCGTCTTCAATGCTGTTGAAATAACCGGTCTTGAGAGCATGTTTGCTAATTTTGTTTCAGGCCGTTCATTTAATGACAGCGATATGGCTAACGCCCGTTAGGAATTCTATTATCTTCTTTGAGAAAGCCATTTGACTTTTCTTTGGATATTAAATATGATAGGCGCACTCAGCTTGGAATACATGGTTTTCTACGATAGTTCGATACATTTTAATCCTGCCCATCAGTTGATTGACTGAATAACAGGAGCTGTTGGATCTTTTTTTAAGAATCTTTCAAGCTGCGGTTTGAGTTTCATTGTGAGTTGATATGATGGGTAATTGAACCCAAAGAAATAGATACTCAGAATGGAAAGGCTTGGTGATGTACAGTTGTTGATGCTGCTCTGGAGTTACTTTTCAGTCGTGCTGACGGACCCCGGGAGTGTGCCGCCCAACTGGAGGCCTTCTGTTGATGAGGAGAGAGGAGAGAATGACCCATTGAATGGTTCGGACTTTGGCATTTTGCAGTCTGATCCATCCCTCATGAGAGTACGCTATTGTCGGAAGTGCAACCAGCCAAAACCGCCACGATGCCATCATTGTTCTGTTTGTCAGTGTTTCTACATCATCCTATGTTTTTGTCTGTTTTGGGCAAGCTTTCCCTGTGGAGAACTTAACCTGTCATTTTTTGTAGGTGGAAGGTGTGTACTTAAGATGGATCATCATTGCGTGTGGGTGGTTAACTGTGTTGGTGCTTTGAATTATAAATATTTTCTGCTTTTCTTGGTAAGTTACTGCCTCCTTGGTAGCAGCTGTCAGACTATTCTTTGAGAAACGATGTTGCCTTTTCTATCATATCACAACGTTCATAATCTTCTATATTCTGCCTTTCCTGTATCTAAGAATGTGGACCAAGATATAGAGTATGTTGGAACGACAGTAAACGTCTGGCCTTAAAATATTTAGCTGAATCCGTTGAACTGGGGGTTCCAAGACCCTTAATTATATATTTCAGTTAAATCAGCTGTTAAACTAGTTGCCTTTGCACTTACTAAACGTATGTGTTTAGTAAGATACTAAGCTCCTCTAGTCAAAGCAGATATTAGAATTGGAAGCCAACATAAAATAAAAACCTTGCATGTTCTTCCGATCCACAAAGCTTCGATTCTCAATGATCTCACTGTGTTTTCTAGGAGATTTGCTGTTGTTTTCTTCTGATCCTTAGCACTAAGGGAATCTCTTTGCTGTGTTTTGCTTTAAAATGGACATCTAGGTCTTTGTGTTTGGTTATGTTGCACAGCATCTGCATTTATCCTCAGAAGTCTGATCCACTGTAGATGAATCAAATGTGATCATGCCCATAAAGCAGATTACTTTTTCCATGCCAATCATGAACTTGTTCATTCCACTTTTATGTCATTTTTTTCCTAGAACATGCAAGATATCAGACAGTGTTCTAATTTTAGTTGTTAAAATTCATGCCATTGTCCATGTCTTTGATGTTTTAACTGTAGATATCCATGCTCCTTCAAGTCTAAATTAATAATGCTTATAGGTGAGTACAATATGCTCTATTTATCTTTTAAAGTTTGTCAAAACAAAAACTTATGATGAGCTGTGGACTTCAGCCAATTGAATGTGTGGATTTTCTGCTACTCAAAAATCTTGGGAAGCATATGAGATGATGAATGCACTGTTTTGGTTTATTGAATATCTTGATGACCTATCCTTGTGCTAGCCAAGTGTGGTCATGATGGCTGTTAGCATTAACCCAGTGGATGTTTACTATAGCATGAAGCATGATATTGTTTCTCAAGATCGTTTTCTATTTTTGCTAATTTCTACTTTATGTATGAAGATGGAAAAATGTCTTTGAATGCAGTTCTATACATTTCTGGAGACAAGTGTAGTTACTTTGTCTTTACTCCCGCACTTCATCGCATTCTTTAGTGATGGAGAGATACCCGGAACACCCGGAACACTTGCGACAACTTTTCTTGCCTTTGGTAAGGTCTAAATCATCTATTCCAGGTCTGATGTTTTATCTTCAGAATCTCATAAACAATTCAGTTATTTAATTTGGTGCAATTTGCATGCTTTTTTGTAGTCCTCAATTTGGCTTTCGCATTGAGTGTCCTGGGGTTCCTGGTCATGCACATTTCCTTGGTTGCTGCTAATACAACAACAATAGAGGTATCCTCTGTTGCTTAAGCCTGTCTTCTGGTCGAAAAACTTCTGCAGCTGCGTTAGATGGTTTCATTGGTTACTTTTCGGAGAAGCTGATTTGATGTAATTTTAGAAGTGTCATGCCAAAAATCCTTTTCCTGGTGATTCTTTTGGGTATTGAATATCAGTTAGAGTACACACTCCTTAAAAGGGTTAAAAACCATAAGTTGGAAATCTGAAGGTCCTTCTTAGTTTGTCGTTTACAAACACTTTCCCAATTCCTATCACTGGCAAGACTTTGACCAATGTCCCATTTTGCATTATGACAGAAAGTAACATTGGCACTTCTACTTCCCTATTTGCATGCCCTATTTCTTCAGTGAGATACTGTTAATGGTAAATGAGGATCTTTCTTCTGCTTGTTAATTATCCTGATGGTATATCTGCCTTCGGTCAGGCATATGAAAAGAAGACCACCCCAAAATGGCGTTATGACCTTGGACGGAGAAAGAACTTTGAACAGGTAGTGCCCTTCAGTTAGTGGCATCATATTACTTGTTCTTCTTGAACCTGTTGCTAGAGACTGGTTGTGTAGTGTGATCTTTTGGGCAGGAAATTATTAGGTTACTATAAGAATAACTCTTTTTTCTTTTGCTCTGCTTATGATATGAGAGAGAGCTAAAAGTCACTTATTCAGGGAAGAGATATCGCAAGTTTAGTTGAGAAATCGTGTGGCTATTAGCTAGAAAACCTTTAAGGGCTTAAGTCACTGACAAATAAGAAACCGATCCGAGGCTTTTATTTGTGGCCTCTGCATATTAGTCATCACTATTCATGGTGTCAGGAAGCTTCCTAGGCTTATGTGTTTTGCTGATATATTATGGGCAATGTTTGCTCAACCTTTGACGGCATTCGTAGGTCATGCATTTGTTGGATCTGGTGCTGGGGCATACTTTATGTTCAGTATTGACTATCCAAGACTGCTTAAGACACAAAAATCGATTTACAAGTGGCCCGCTTTATTTTGAGCATAGACATAATGGATGATCTATATTAGCAGACATTCCTCTATCCATCCCAAAACATAATAATGGCAGGATTTGGATGCTAGTTCTCGATATCTCCGTTGGAGGACTTCTTAAATTAGCTGGCGCCTTCAAGCTCTGAACTTTTCATTAATTTCTTTATCTTTGACCCTGAAAAACGATAACTCTTTCCTTAATATAGATAATGGGCTGTTAGTGCAGTTGGTTCTGCAACATGGTTCATTGATAGGATTTGTGCCCCTGTTGAAATCCTTGATCCTCTATAGGGCTTTCCTTAACCGAACTCACTTGTGCTTTGGTGGTGCTTCAGGTTTTCGGGACGGGTAAACTCTACTGGTTCTTGCCCACTTATTCAGAGGAAGACATGAGGCGGATACCAGCGCTTCATGGTCTCGAGTATCCATCGAGGCCCGGTTTCGACAGCGAAGAGTTCTGAGAACACGCCGTGTGCTCTCAGAGAGGTTGACCTATTTGACCCGATGGACCCGGGGGCCCCCTCCACTGACTGTTTATTATTTACTGATACCGCACAAGGATGCACCTTTTCTCACGGCTTCCTTCATGCTGATACCGCGGCTCTCCCCATAGAATTGGCTCAGAGAGAGAGAGAGAGAGGGAGAGAGATGCGGCAAGCTGATCTCTGAGTTTCACTTCCATGGTCCTGGGCCATGGTGTAACATATGCTTGGTTTAACTTCCACAAGTGTAATACCAGATGTGAAACTTTGCCCTCCATCAATTCCACGCATGCATCCTTGAAGTTGGATGTAGATAAAGAGTTTCCTGTGTTCATAGTTTGTAGAAAACACCCTTTTCTCCCCCTCCTCCTCTTCATATTTTTCTGCTTCTTGTCCTTTCATCTCTTCCTATTTGTCAAGAATTAATGGCAAGAATTTAGCCGGTCGAGAGACGATATCGGGTTTTCGTAGATTTAAAAGCTCATCGAGTCGAGCGATATCGTGCCGCCTACCTTGTCTAGCAGCATTTCCGACTCCACAATTTTTCCCGCCCGAAATGTGATTTGTTTTCGGATAGCAAGTTCTCAGTACCGTTACTTTCTTGATCCGGAAAACTTCTTTTTGGCAGAAGATCTAAGATTTTGCGACCGTGACATGAATTTTCTACAATTTACAGGAAAAACGGCGATTGGATAATTTCTTTTTTTAACGGTCGGATGTAATTGGATATTGAAAAGATGAGATCTTGACCGTTTACGAAGGGTTTTCTATTTACTTGCATGATCATTATATTTAAATTTCAAAATTGAGGAAGCCAGAAGGTTCTCTAGCTTTCGTGAGAGAAGGTCCGTATATAAAGCCAACCCCCCTGAAATTCCCCCACCACCAGACTGTTGGAGTTCTCTTCATTTCTCTCTCGCGCGATCTCTCGAAGCGTGGTTCCGGGGAAAGCTCGAAGAAGGTAACGATCGATCCTCAGTTCTTCACCTGCTCTCTCTCGACAGCGCGCATGGCTTCCGTTTTCCCGCCTGTTTGCGGCCGCTGGCCGTCGATGATCGGACGCGCCGCAACTCGAGTGGCGTTCGCTCCGTGCTCGAAGTTCGTCAACTCTGTAGCATGATCACCGATCGTTCTTTCTTTTTCTTTATATTTTTTGTGTTTTGTTTTTGGTTTTTTGCCTGGTAATGGGATGCGAGATATGCGTAGAACTTTCGCGTGCTGATGGTACCGGAACGTACGAGATTATGTGAAGTTTTGCGTTTGCTGCGGTGGCGATTGATGAGCAGACGACCTCCGTTTGGAACGGTGCTCGCTTTTTGTGATGGAAGTTCGTCAACTTCGTAGCATGATCATCAATAACTTTTTTTTTTCTGTTTTTTCCTGGTGAAAGAATGCGAGATGTCCGGGAACTTGCGTGAGCTGATGCTGCGGAACGTACGAGGCGTCTATAGGAATTTCCTTTACCATGTGAAGTTTTGCGTGCGCGCGTAACTGGTTGTGTTTGCTTGGATTGCGTGGGCGCTTGTGCTTTGGTGTGTTCTTATCCGTTTCTCTTGCGTGAATGGGATGGAAGTGCGTGGGAGCATGTCTGGAGATCAATGCTAGATAGCTGCAGGGCAGACGAACATGTCTGGTGGATAGATTAAAAGAGAAATCGGGTAGCAATGCTCTGTTATTTTGTGTGGTGGTATGCTGATCAGCAAAGAGTGTTTTGTTGAGTTTGTATCAATGGATCGTCCTCTTGGCTAAGTTTATGGAGCTTTGCTTTTGGCTTCCGAATGCATGGACAACATGGAGGATTTCTTTACTCTCAAACCTTTCAATACATTTGCCGATCATGTACCATTCATAGAGTACATGAAGTCTTGGTTAAGTCACGTTGCTGTTGTTGTCTGTCTTTATACTGAAGATGGCTTCATGTGTCTTGTCGTCTAGAGTAGCCAATTATCAATGTGACGTATTCTTTCTTCTAATTTGGTCCAAAAGAAGTTACGGTGGACGTTCTGTGTTTTTTCCCGAACTTGACTGTATTTGTCTCTAGATTATTGAAAGAATAAGAAGGGACTAGAGAATAGGAAAAAACTGCAGTGACTTATTGTAGTGTTGGAGGCCTGAGTAGGGAGGTGTGCCTTTGAATGTTGGAGCTTGTCCAATGTCATGAGCTTCTTATGGCAAAAATATGACAATTAGCGACTGCTTGAGTGTGAGAATTCATGCATTTTCTATACAATGATTTTTCTTCCTCCCTTCCTCTGCTGTTCTTCATCTCTGTTCTACTGACGTACTGTTAACTTCTCTTTGTGATGTAACACTTTATCTTTTAGTTGACATATACCCCATGATTTTTCATATTGTGCTCCCTGGACAAAATAATTAAACAATCAGTGATTCTTGGTGACTTCAAGGGCTAATTTCTTCTTGTTTCGACTTCTCTTCTAGCTCCATCCTTCTACGTCTGCACTGAAAACACATGATATTCACCAAAATGAGATTTTTTTGCTTCTTGTAGGAAATTTTCCATCTTGAAAATGCAGTGGGGAAGACAGGGAAGGGAAGAGTCCTTCAACATTGGTGACCCTTTTAGCAGTTTTCGTGGGTTTGGAAGTTTTCCTACCCTTTTTGGTGGAAGAGATCCATTTGACGATCCATTTTTCACCCGTCCTTTAGGTAGCATGTTCAGTACTGGGGTGTTTGGCCCTGGCTATGCAATTGATGACGCTCCATACTCCAATAGCTCTAAGGGACTTGTCATTGAAGAACTAAACTCTGATGATGAAGGAGAAAATAAAGAAGATCCAAACCACAAGAAAAATGGAAATGATGGACATCAAAGGCATGATGCTTCAATCAGTGCTCCATCCGTTGAGCACCCTGATGATGATGTTCCTGGTACATGAATAATATATCTCTGCTATATAGGAATGGTTTTCATCCTGGTTTCAGTAAACATGTTTTTTGGAGTTAATCACTGTTTCCCTTTTATATGATTGGGTAGCAGAGAACAGGAGCGATATTATTTACAGGAGTGACAGGAGCAGGGTTGGAGAGAAGCATAATCAGGGTCGAAGTTTCAGTGCACAGAGTTGCAAAGTCACCTATGGTGGTGTGGATGGAGCATACTACACTTCCACAAGAACTCGAAGAACTGACAAAGATGGGGTAATGAATGAATGCATTGGTACCTGTGCTCTCCTAGTCTTACAGTTGAAATGTTTCATCATTCTGGTACTGTGCTCATGCATCAGGTTGTGCTTGAGGAAAGCAAAGAAGCAGATACAACAACTGGTCAAGCAACACACAGGATTTCTCGTGGTATTTATGATAAGGTCTGTGTGCTGTCATCTTTCCACTACTCTGTTGAGAAAATTATGAAGGACTTTGTTTTGCTCTTTGCAATTTCAATGGGTTTATGCTTGCCTAATTGATCATTTGCAGCTCATCATCAATTATACTCTGGTTTGAAGAGACAAAAAGGAACAAACTTACATTATCTAGAAATTAGGAATTGTGCTCGAGAAAAAATTTTGTAGAGGATAATTCTTATTTGTTTCTCCTGTACGGCCTGATATATACTGCCAAGGCTTCGGTGTATAGCCTCGTCTGGGTACTTGTTATTCCTTTTTTAACCGAAGCTGCAGAGGCAGATGTTGGCAACATGAGATGGCATAACATTGTTACGATCTGTGGTGATAGCAGTGTGAACTCCGCACTTAGTAGGATAAGGCATAGACGGTGGTGTTTGTTCTGGTGTTAATAGCTGTCTATATGAAAAGCGTTTGATTATATAGCTTTCGTATGATTTTCTGTTTTCTGTAATGATTTCTGGGCTGTTATTAGCGAAGAGAGGAAATTGTTCCTTGGGAGGTTAACAGTTAATCTTATCTTTCTCTTTCTTGGCAATTATTGATGATCCTATAGGGTCATTCGGTCACAAGGAAGCTTGGGTCAGATGGCAAGGTGGACACAGTGCAAACCTTGCACAATCTGAATAAAGGTTAGTGGGATCATCATTGGATACTTTGCTTGGATCTGATCAATCCTTGCATTTGAATATTGTCATGTGATGGACTTCAGTATGACTAATATAAGGAATGTATCAGATGAACTTGCTGGTTTTGAAGAAGCATGGAAAAGTAGTGGTAATGGGCCTTCAACTGGATGGAGCCATGACTATGATTTGCAGCAGAAAGCAGGTAAGCTTTAGTTGGCTGGAACCCATGGATTATATCAATAATCTAGATGTTGGACATTTTATGCAGGCTTTAGTTCAATTACATAAAATGTTAATACTTTATAGTATCTTAACCTATGTCAATGAAGGAGTGTGTGTGCTCCCTGATAATGGGCTGGTAAGCATGTATATAGTGAAGAACTTTCTGGCAACTCTTCAGTGAGTACACAGTAAAGAACTTTGTTCAGCAAATTCCCAGTGTCCAGCGATATGTTTTCTTGGGGTCACATTCAGTGGTTGCATTCGGTTATATGTTTTCTTGCAAGTGTTTTAATGTATAAATTTGAGTTACCAAAAGGTGTCCCATGTCAGCCCTTGGTTGGGTTTCTAACATGGCTTCTTGATCATTGAGTACATTGATGACTGACAAATTTTTTGATATTGAGAATATATCCTTACTCACATGAGATGTGCCTCAGTTTGCCATTAAGTTTATAATGGAAGGTGCAGCCGTTACCTGAAGCACAAGATATTAGTTAATTTCTAAATTTACATGCTTAGAATAGGAGAACTGGCAAATAAGTTGATTTTGGTGGTACTGTAGAAGTTGTTCAACTCTTATCATTCTTCTTGTTCTGTGTGTGTCGGTAGACAGCTGTTATCTTTCATTTTGGATTCATCCTCTCATGTTATTGAGGCAATTTTTTCATGACCACTAAATTTCTACATTTGGGAGATGATGATATAATTTGACACCCAGGCTTACTTGTATCATTTGATTCAAGATGGTGATGTCAATCGACCTTTTATCTGATCCCCTTTAGCTAGATGGAGCTTCCTTCTCAGTCATGAATTTAATTTCGAATATATTCGATGGGTGCAAATATCTGCAGCACCCCCCCCCCCCCTCCTCCCCTTTTCTTCCTCCTCCTCCTCCTCCTCCTCCTCCTCCTCTCTGCTTTTCTTGCAGTTGACAAGTTATTAATTGATTGGATTAGAGTGTTACGGCAACAGTATAAGGAGCTGTAGGCATGGGTGTTTGTAATGTTCTTTCTATATTCACAGACTCATTCTGTATTGATGCATGTGGGTGTCTGATGTAGGTCGCGGCAGTGATGCACCGAAAGGCGGCTCGAGCTTTGGAGGGTGGGCACTTCCATCTGTAGACCAGATGACGAGGCTAGGCAGAATGGGGCCTAACTACGCAGCAAAATCTGCACCTTCTGATGAGAGGTCTAAAAAGGTGGTTAGGATCAATATAGACTAGAATACGAGATCAATCTTTGTTTACCGTGAGATCTGTGGTGTTTCATCAATTGTTTGTTGGAAGTGTAGAACTGATTGCTTCTTGCTATCATATTTCTCCGTACGCTAATCAGCATTTGTCTGTGTCAAAGAAATGTAAGACCCTTGCATTTGTTTGATCTTCTTCAATTGTCGGGAGACATTCGCTTCTCCACAGGTAGGCACTTTTCTGATTTTGCAGGAAAATAGTGCCAATTCTACTGGCATGTCGCGTCTCACCTTGTGGGTAATTTCGTGTTCATGAATGTGACAAGTGTACCTAATAGTGTTGTAGGGTCCGCCTTTGAAGAGTCCAAGGAGAACATGGAAACCTACTTGTTGACCGGATAGCCGAATGTCTAACCTATATGAAAATCCCGATCACCTAAAAAGCCCTTATATTTGGTCGGCTCATGTGCTCCTTGATTTTGCTTCAATTCTTGAAGATGCCACCCTTTGACTTTCCTCCTTTTTTTATTGGCAATCTCTTTAGTTGATCAAACGAAAATTTCTTTCTTCAGGCACTTCAGAAAGATCAGTGTCTTGAATTAATTGTTCTAACTTCTCTCTTGATTGTGAAACTCAACTGTTGAGCCCGCAGCTCATATCTAGTGTGTGCTCAAACCATACTTATGGGTTAACTTAGCTACTCTATTTACTGCTTTAATTTCGAGAATTCATTCGTGTTCATCAATTAATGGAGCCATCCTGTTGAGATATAACTGGCTGGTTGTTCGAAGGAACCTCTCTCAGAGAAGATGGGCACAGCGGGAAGGCTTATGATATTTAAAACATGCCGCAATTTCCACCGTACATGAAAAGAGATTCATAATGGGATAAAGAAATAGCCGTAACAGCTCCGTCTTTTGATTTGAAAGTCTCTTACCAAAAAATAACAGGCCGTCGATATGGTGACCAGCTTCCATCCAAGAATCAGTATCAGCACCAGGGCCATTTTGCGTCCTTCCAAACAAAGCATCGGTCTATGCGACTTTTGCCAGATGACGAATCCGAACCACTTCTGGTAGGTGGTGAATCTTTCATTCCATCCGGATAAAATGCTTGGCCACATCTAAGTTCTTGATCGCGTTCTGCTGCTTCCTCTCTATAAGTGGGTTTTGAATAGCGCGGGTGCTGGATGAATGACACATTTTTCCACCAGAGCTTAAAAGCCTGAAAAAGTAGAGAGAAAGATGATGAACAGACAAAGGGTGATGAATAGCTCACAATCTTTAGGACATTAGGGATCATCTTACTGATGTCATCTTAAAACACGAGATAAAACTAGCCAAAGATATCCTTGAAATTCAGGTGACTTGATAACTTAACTGTTCATCTGCATTAGCCAGTTTGACCTCAATTGATTACCATGGCAGACTCAGCATCTCAAAGTGGTGACATGACACAGTTAATTGAGTACTCCAAATAACATGTAGGGAACTAATTCGAACTGCTTAAACATGGACCACATGACATGCAAATTAGAATAGGTAAAGAGATGAAAGTGGAAGGGCCCAATCAAGCAGCTCTATACATCTTAATTAGTAATGATGATCCAATTTTGTTGTCGAGGAAAAAAAAAACTGAGGCTTCCCATGGTTATTGTAAGAAAGAACAATCTATTCAGGAACCCACTTAGCATATGTTGGTTCAAGATTCCACAAGGCAATCTTTAACATTCGTAATTTTGTCCATGCTCCCACTAGTCTTGTGGAACTAATCTGGGGGCGAAGAGAATTATTACCTAACTCAAGCCACCAATAACAAATGAACTGTCCATGTTTAGTCATTGACAGGCCTTCAGCTATAAAAATTCATGGCATCCAACTCGCATATAGCACTGTATGTCAGAGTTGTCTATTCATAGACTGAACCAGAGTTGGGTGGAACTATTGCGCATGGGACTTAAAACCATGATTGTCAGTTAAAAGAGAACACGATAAACTAGTAAAATTACTTATCTAGGGACAAATTCTTTCAGTTTTGGCACGATGGTAAGCTGGTCAGAACATAAAGAAGCAAGCCTATGAGACTGAATGACAGAAGCAAACAATGAGTATTTCGTTTTTATAACCTAGCTAAGAAATTCACTTGAAGGTGTATCATGTAATTAATCCTTGTGAAACTCTATCAGGGTTCTGAAAGACCCTTTGGAAGCGTTCCCATTCACAAACTCATGAGGAATGACCTTTCTCACGAATTTCACCCCTGACTACTTTGTCAGGTACTAAATCTAAAAGATATATGGTGTGCCCCAACCAAAAACATTATCATACCTAAATTTGTCAGATATCTTCCTCTTAATAACTTCATCCATAAGATATTTGATCTTCCATATAATTACCCAAAATAAAGCTGACTACTCGAAAATAAAGGCCTGATTCAATCTTGGCATGACTTCCAGGAAAGAAAATTAAAAAAAAAAACCAAAAAAGAGGAAAATAAAGGGTTCTACTGTCTAAGCTGATAAAAAAAGCTACAGACAGACTATAAAGACACTTTCACTCACATGCCAGTAGATCCATAATGCCACCTTATGAGGCATCAACCAGAAGAATGCTGCATGATCCGACAGGGTTGACGAGGAAACTCTTTTGGCTTTTAGGGTAGCTGTGAAATAGTTACCAAGCTTGGGATGCTGAACTGAAATGGCCACAAATAGATTGTCCCCAGGAGCATTTGCTTTTATACTCCAATTTCCAAGCATGTCCTGCAATTACTTTAAGCCGAAAAAGTGTAATAAGTTTTTCTTTCTAAAAGATCCAAATGATAAGCAAGGAGACTGAATAAGAAACTGCATGCTATTTTACAGGAAAAAGGTTTGTGTTCTGTGCAGATTTTCGATACCTCTTGATAAACTCCTATGTTATCATAGATAAATGAACTACTGCAACACTAATAATAAGCAAAGTATTGCAAACACTTTGTTTAAGATTTAAATTTACTATTTTAAGATTGAGTGAGAAAATTCATATAATGGGAGATAGCAATCTGATCCATCATCAGAAGTAGGAAATCCTTAGATTAATTTTGGCATGGGTAGGTCATACATAATGTTCTAAAATATTTTCAGCTAACACAGGGTGAGGTTATAGCTGCCAAGTTAGCAATTCAACAGGTGTCAAGCAGGATTGCAAAACATCCATAACTGGAGGTGCTCAAAACTTTTCTGATCTGCTCTATTTTACTTAACATGGTAAGATGGAGGCACATGTCGTGCAAAACATCCATAAGTGGAGTTGCTTAAAACTCTTCCTGTCTGTTCTATTTTATTTAACATGGTAGTAGGGAGGCACACAACAGGCTTAGGAAACCACAATTTTGTGAGAAGGGACACCATTTTCACTCTCCATGTGTTTTGTCTCTATAGGTCATCCATCACTTGGTCTACATATTCTAATGTAATAAATTTCAAGTCCTACATCATGCGTGTACCATTTGAACTTTGACACTGTTCTCTAAGATGTTTAAGTCCTTTACTAATTGAATTGGAAATGATATGCAAAAAAAAATTTGGTAGATGATACTGACATGTTTCCAATCACTAGTCGCAGGTACAGAGGAAAGCATCACTTGCCTCTTGTGAAAAATAATTATTACTGAATGAATAAAATTTGCATCTACATAGTCAAGGCAACTTGTAATAGGATAACTGATGGTGTATATTCATGTACTAAATAATGATGTCAAAGTAGTCAGGCATACACAATAAATATCAGAATTATTGGATAGCAAAGGATAAAGAGCGCTGGCATGGATCCTCTTGTTTCTTATTTTTGCAAAATGTCTAGTCCATGGTGTTATTTAAGCATATACAAATGAGGCACTCCATTGACAATGAAGATGGGACCCTCATGGATGACCAACCTTCAAAAATAATCTATTTGTCACGCACGAACTAAAAGCAGAGGAAAGAGAACTACATGAGTCAACAGAATTGTACATACCATGAATGGACTGACATGCAGAGGCTTTGCGACCAAATCAGAATTTGGATTGAAAACAAACAAGACCCTCTCACCCCATGGCGTATTAGTTACCTATACCAAAAAAAGTTCATCAATAACTGCAAATGTTAAAATAAAGGCAAGCATCTTCATTATAAATCCAAGATGTCAAATCAAAATATAATTTCCAGTTAAAATAGATAAAAAATCTTAACGTTGAATGCTTGAAGTCAGCAGCTGCAACAACAATTGCACAAAAAACCAAGCAAAAGATACTTCAGATACATTAACACGATAATAAAACATATGGGATAAGATGGTTGGCAATATAGTCCTGTGACTTTACTTCATTACATATAATATAAAGTGGTGGGTCAACATTCAGTATTTCCATATGAGACCCTTGCACACCTGCATTATGCAGATTTCATAATAACAATCTTATGTTTTCAATCTGCAGTTTCACCTATTAATGCCTTAAAAACATGCACTAATTATGTGTTGATCGCTACTTAATCAACCCCAATGAAACAGAAGATTAGATGGAGTAATAATTAGCAGATTATCCAGTATCTGCATTATAATCCACATGATATATGTTGGACTGGGTGGTATACATTTCCGGAACAAGCTGAGTCTCTAGTTTGATGTCCCATGCAAAAGGTACTGTAACACCTAATAAAATAAAGCACAACTAAATAAACCAAATTCCCTGGATGCTCACTGCACTAACTTAAGTCAATTGCTCAGCTCTTAAATTTTGCACATTTCCATAGGACTAAAGGGAATTGAGGGGTTTAAATCATAATTCATGTTGTTGCTACAAATCGGTCAAAAGGGGTTCTCTAGATTTTGAGAAATACGAGTTTTTATGAACGAGCCATAAAAAGTGTCCATACTATTTACACAAACCTTTCAGCACATGTACTGGAATAGTCATACCTCAGCAATGCACTTGTGCAAATGTTGAGTGGCACCTTTTAGAGCATAGCAATAGTACAAGCTCAATGGGTTCTGCTCATATCCCACACTAGGAGGTATTGTCAAGAGAAATCTGCAAGAGGAAAATGAATACCTCAGCTTGCAGAACACTGCAGCTTAACAACTAGAGAAAGTTGCAGTTCATGTGGAAGCGGATGTTGCGGACGTTATGTAGTCTTGGCCTTCACAGCGTGAATTTTTTTTTATTTAAAGCTGCACAATTTGTTTTAAAAGGGAAAATTTCTTAAGTCTTCACCGACTAAATCCACTAATCTTCTAATTTTATCGACATTTGATTGATTTTATGTAACAATAAGCAAGATAACCGAATTACTACTTTCTTTCACTCTCGTATTTCAATGTTAGATCGTGTAATATAGAGAAAAACTTGCTTTTGATTTGTAGAAAGAGGATTCAAAGCGATCAGGTTTCACATTAATATAACAAGAAAAACAAGAAACAGAAATCATTACATGGGTCCATTCGTATCGGCGAACCGTCGCGCTTCGTCGCCGGAAAGGTGGCCGGGCGCCGCGTGGGGCGCGCGGTCAAGGTCAATGAGCGCGTATCTGACGCCGTACTGGAACGAGTGGTGGACGGGGCGGCGCCGCTCGTGCCAGACGGTGCCCTCGTAGAGAGCGGCCGGCTCGCAGCCGCCGTCGACCCGGGAGAAACCGGCGGCGGCGGCACGCGAGCCGCGCAGCCATCTGACGAGGGCGTGGACGGGCAGGAGGAGGGAGAGCGCGAGCGACGTGAAGCACGTAGAGACGATGGAGCCCAACAGAAAGAGAGCTTCCATCGCTAATCGTTGTGGCTGGGAAACGCCGGGAAGGAGCTCTTCTCTTCTCTTCTCTTCTTGTCACGTCATCACCCGTTGGATCATCGATGGTCCAATCATCTCCGTCCATTCTTTTGACTTCACGAAAGTCCACCGCTTCACCGCGGGATGTAATCCAGACCGTTCGATTTCAACAGCGAAACCGTCGGGGCTCCGATTGAAGTAGAACGGACTGAGATTTGAGAAGAGGAGAAGATTTTAGTTTTCAAAAAAGATCTTGGAAAATTTGAACGTGAGCAACTTTTTTTTTGAGACGGTAAAAGTATTATGTGAAGTTTCGTCTTTTTGGCATGTATTTCTTGTTAATTGTCTGTTTGCAAGATTAGAAAATGGAATGCGAATTTATTCTCTCTTCTTCAAAAAATTGAATAGTAAAATCATATAACCAGCAAAATAGTAAATATTGTTAGTTGTTAACAAGTATGATTAAGACATAAAACATAAATATAGGTAATTTAACGACCGCTACTTTGGCACTGTTCCAACTAAACAATAGCATGAATAAGCAGACAAAACTCAACATAAATCACGCTATGCTTTCTCAATTCTTAAATTTCATGTGAATATTAGATGATACTTAGGATGCAGAGTTTCTCAATTATAGGCTTATAAATTGCATCCTGAAATAAAATAACGCTAGAGGTGTGCATGATTAAGGGCGGTTTGATTTTTCCTCGGAACCGGGAACCGGACCAGATCGGATTTGTCTGTCCAATCCTATTCCTAGGAAATCTAATAGGATCGGTTGGGAATCGGAATTTTTAAAAAAAATTGATTTTCTTTACTTTTTTTAAATATGTTAGTAAAAAGTTAAGTAAATATTAAAACTTTAGATATTTAAGTTGAGTTTTTTAAATACCTTTTGACATCTTTATTTTCACTAAAATATATAAAAAAAAAATTATCGGTCCGGTCCGAACCGCCCGGACACCAGTCCCACTTTTAGGAACCGGAGACTGGACCAACACTTCTAGTCCCTAGTCGGTCTGGGCGATTCTTGGTTCGGGCGGTCCAAGCTACTCACCCCTAAATAATACCACACTTTCCTCTTCTGTTTTCTTCTAAAACCAGTTCTTCTACGTTTTATCATTGAGACTATCAAAGAGAGTCGGGAGAAACACGTCAGAAAATAAAAAAAGAGTCCGATGAAAATTATCCTTTTATTTTGCCACCCCCGTGGAAATTGTCTGGAATTATAAAAAATTAATGGTCGGCTGTTACCGTCAATGCGCGCGACATGATCGCGCTCAGATTCATGTGCTCTTCAATTATGCATGTTTAGGTCTGGATGTTGACCACGCCAAAACCTAATAACCATATAATCACATATATACATATATATATATTCTTTTCAGTGGTATTTTCTTTTAATCACTTAATTAATCACTTTTGATTTCGTTATATCTAGAAGGAAGGAACAGTGTCTCAGCACCAACAAGTGCAACCCCATGCTTCACGAGCAAACTCCCATACCTTGTCCTCCTGTCGCTTACAAAGTTGATGCAAATTGTTCATATGAAAATGAATTGAAGACCATATTATGTCACGTATGAAGGAACATAACAGCTAGTCGTGTGAATCTATTGGGGAGTGTGCAAAAGATGATGAGCAGAATACCAGTAGACCAAATTTTTTTTTCCCCCATGACTCAGAAATCTATCTTGGAAAATCTCAAAATGACAACTGGGGAATTTGATTAAAGAAGGGTTTCGTAATCTCTTCAGCCTTCGTGGTCTGGCCAGCATGCGGGAGACTAGCAGTCGACATGTTGGAGATGTACATGCCCTTCATCGCACCTTAAAAGAAAAACAAAGAGAGAAAATTGAAAAAAGAAAGACTTATAAATAGATTATGACCTAGAAAAATATGGTCAAGGGCAAGCAATAATGTAGAGAGAGAAGAGTATCCTCAGAACAAGTACGTGTTAGCCAATGCATGCATGTGCATGGCGAAAACGATGAAGAGAAGTCGCACCGGCCATAGACATGCTGAGATTTAATATGTTAGATTGGTCTAAGAAAGTACTTAGGACTAATAATAATTGAGAAATTCTAAGTCTCGAGACCCAACCCTACACGGGTGATTTAAACAATCAAGCTAGGATGTGACAAAGGCAAAAGCGAAATTTCGTAGCATTGATAAGCTCGAAAATCGTGGATGTGCCAGGTGACTAGATAATCTGTGGATGGACAAGTCTATTGGCAAAGGATTAAGCAAAAGTAAAAGTACATTTTTACTTTCTAGTCGAAGTTTAAGGTTTTGTTAAATTATGACGAAATACGTATAAACCGATGGATCAATTTTGGGATGCTATGAGAGTTTCGAGTGTCGTAGATTTTAAAAAAAAATAAGAGTGCATGAGTTATAAGATTTGAATATACTTTTGGCATTACGAAGGGAGACACTTGAAATGAGCCATGGCGACGGGCTAAATTCAGCAGAGGGCAAAGCTGTGTTTTTTTGGAGGTAACTCGTTAGCAAGGGACACAATGCATCTTCTTCCACTTTTCCATTATTTCTTGAACACTTATTTATCTGAAAAATACTTTTTTAAAAAATAATTATTTTTATTATTTACAATAATTAGTCAAAAAATATTTCCATTATTGATCATAATTTACGCCTAAAACAATTTCATGAACGACGAAGATGTATTTTATTAATTCATTTTCATAAACAATGCAATCGATCAATGTTCAATTTTTTTTTAAATCATAGATTTTGTGTTCAACAAACACACCCTTAAATCGGTCGATGTTCAATAGAAATTACAAATATCATAGATCTCAAAAAGAGCCGTGCTTAATAACTCATCAATTATGCGGTCGATGATCAACATAGAGATAATCTAGGTAACCAAATTAAACAGTAACATAGTTATACAACCAATAGCCGACACTTTCATGGTTTAGGCCTCTAATGTCACTGTCATGCCCTAACCTTAATCTCCACAAAACGTGTCCAATTTTCCTAAGTCTTAAATCTTAGTTGATAATACAATCTTGGATTGAAACCGTGTGTCGCCACTGCTTGTCTGATTTCACCATTGTCGCACATGTCTCGCCCTTTCCATAAATTTCACATCGCATCACGTCACTCTCTTAGCAAAATTATAAAATTGCACCAAGAAAATAATAAGATAACATGTAAAATATAAAAATATTAATGCCTCCTCCAATTAATTGTCTGACCGTAGTTCCCTCAACCACGAACCTTCCTTCAGATGCTTCCATACGGACCTGCAGATTACTAAAAATTGCCCAAATGAATTCCTCCAAAATAAATTATTTTCTTAAATTTCGCATCGTATTATTGTCTATATAAGTATGGGATGGTCACGTTCCAACTCCAAGGAGCAACCTGAATTCCTACAGTCTCTTTCAGAAGAAACTCGTTCCCAACGAAGCTCACAATGGCTTGCTGGTCGTCCGAAAATGCCACGAAAGCTTACCTCCGGGCCTTGAAAATGGTAAGCGAAAGAGTTCTTTCGTTCATGCGAAGTTCAGTTTAATCAAGACTAGGGTGGGCATGGAATGTTGCGTGGAATGAAATGAAACCGAGCAAGGTCTAACGCAGGCCGTGATCATCTTTTGCAGGGGAGGAGAGGGAAAGAGCCTGATTCGGCAGAGTTCATATCTGCTCTTGCGGCAGGGAACAACGCGCAGCTCATGGTGATGGTGTCGTCTCCGCGCGCCGTCGAGGACGCCTCCATGACGCTCGCGCTTGTGGCGGCCGCGCACCAGACGGGCGGGCGGGTCGTCCACGTCTCGCCCGGGCTGGACGAGTCGAGAGCCTCTAGGGACGCGCTGGGGCCTCATGCCCGGTGTGTCGAGTTCTTGGTGGGGAAACCGAGGACCCTTTTGTTGAACGAGCTAAGAGGCGCGGATTTCGTGCTCTTGGATTGCAAAGGCGATGATGCACGCGGGGTCTTTGAGGCGGCGCAGGACGGCGGAGTGGGCAACGGCGTAGCGATCGTTGTGGGGTACAATGCCCTTCACAAGGGCACATTGTGGAGTGGATTGAGAGCTCACTATTTGCCAATAGGGGAGGGACTTATGGTGACTAGGATTGTGAAAGATGATAATATCGGTGGCCAGATTGGCAAGATCGCCGGCGGCCGCCGTGGCGGGTGCAGGAAGAAGAGCAGATGGGTAGTTACGGTGGACAATAGCACCGGCGAAGAGCATGTTTTTAGGATCGTTTCGCCGCAGAGGAAAGAAATCGAAGCTTGAGGACGAGATTCATTTGGTTCTGGGATCTGCCAAAGAAACAGAGAGGACCAAGAGTTCTTCTATATCTGTATCTGGTCATCCTCACTAGTAAAATTTTGCAAATGTAAATAGCGATTAATCGAATTATCTAATGACAATCTGCAACTCTTTTTGTCCTTTTCTATGGGTAAGCTGTGTTTTCTGCAGAGCTTGCCTCCTTTTCGCCCTCAGAAGTGAGGGAGGGGAAAGAAACTATCGAGAAAATATGACATTTCGGCACAATCTAGACCAGGGACTCAACATTCTATTTCAGTAAAGCAAATCCCCGTTCGCCAAACACATCTGTAGTAAGTCAGAAACAGTTGATCCATTTATTGTCAAACGGCATAATCATTAACAACATGGTCTCTTTAAATCAAGGAGCGCAAGATTAAAAAAGGATTCGAATTGGAACGCAATCAGTTGTTTTCAAGCATTCTTATAAGTATAATGCATTGAACACCCTCTAACTATTGAGTCCTGAGCACAAGGCATACCAGTTACATGCTTTGATGCATTACAAGCTTACTCATGCCCTTTCTTTCCCCTAACAACTATGACAATGACTGATGCTTAAGAGAGAAATCCATCAACCTCAGAAAGGTGCTGTCGCTGTAGTCTCGCCTCTTGGTGAATGAAAATCACAGTAACAAGTGATAGCGCAACTATCGAGAAATGCCAATCCGAGTATTAAGTTCCTGCAGCACAGTTCTCATCGATGGCCTGTCGGTAGGAGAGTCCCCGGTGCAAAGAAGTGCAATCCGAGCGAGCAGGGTTGCCTCGGTCTCTGAGAAGTTCCCCTCAAGGTTCTCATCGACAAATTCCTCAAAACAACATGCTTCCACTCCATGCCGGCTCATTGGAGTGATCACACGCTTCCCCGATAAGACCTGGAGCACCAGAACACCAAAGGCATACACGTCGCTCTTCTCGGTGAAGTAGCCAGTGCTTGTGTACTCCGGAGCAAGGTAGCCCATGGCAGCGCTGGCCTTGATCATGGCAAAGACTACATCGTCTACAAGGAGGTGGTGCAGACCTGAGTCTGAAAGCAGCGGGTTGTTCCAGTGATCGATGAGGACTTTCTCGGCCGATATTGACTGGTGGACTAGCCTGGGTTTGTCTTCTTTATCTTCATGTATGTAGCTGATACCTGTAAAAAAGAAGCGAAAATGAAGAAACTGAGAGGCTTTCGGTGGCCCCAAATTGATGAATTGAATCAATGGATTAACATTGACCTTGAGCAATGCCAATTATAATAGCAACTCGGGTAGGCCATTCAAGAAACTTCCCACTTCCAGGCTTCGTGTCAAGATACTGCAGCAAATTCCCGTTTGGCACGAACTCGTATATCAAGAAGCACTCGCCTCGCCCTTTCGAGCAGCAAAATCCCCTCAGCCTGACGAGGTTTTCGTGCTTTATTTTGGTTAGGAGTTTCAAGCCCTTGAGGAATTCAGCCTCGTCGGACTTGCAGGTCATCTTGGCATAGCGCTTCACCGTGACAGCCGACCCATCCCTCAGAATTCCCTTGTGAACAGAAGAGAAGCTGCTCTTCTCCAACAAATTGCTCTCCAGGAAAGACTGGGTCGCACGCTCCACGTCCTCCAAGTTGAACATGAAGCTCTCGAAAACCTCCTGGGAGAAGGCGCTCCCGCCGCCCCCATTGGCCAGTGGGTCCCACCCATTCGAGTACTCGAGACTGATGAGAGGAGAGGCGCCCTTCGCATAATTCTCAATAACTTGACCAGCACTGACCCGCTTATCCGAAGCTTCCAAGGAGCTTGAGGTTCTCTGTTTCCGACGTCGGTGCCATGAGAAGGTGAGAAATCCAGTGACCGTGAACCCGATGACAGCTATGACAGCAACCACACCTAAAACGACACCCGCTTTTCGGCCACCTAATCTGTTCGAACAGTGGGCTTTCCCGCATCTAGACTTTAAATCAGCTGGCTTGGGAATGTTCTTCTTCGAAAGAGCATCGGGTCCAAGGGGCTCCGGCCGGTCCAGGAAGACGGTCGGACAGGGTCGTACGTTGGGGAACCCGACTCCACAAAGGTCAGGGTTGTTTTCATACTGGAAGCCATCATTGAGCCTTTTCAAGCCTAAGAACAAGAAATATAAGCCGAGGTCGGTTAAATACATCCTTCTAAATTGAATGGAAAAATGAAGGCACCGCGACAGCAAAATCCGAGCAGACTAAAAGTTACCTGCAGGGACATGGCCCGATAGGGTATTGTTGCGCACGTCCAGGACTTCGAGACCAGAAGCATTGACCAATCTCGCTGGGATTGAGCCGAAGAAATAGTTGTAGCTCAAGTCCAACCTCTTTAGGCTTGCCATGTCTCCCAAGCTGGCGGGGATCGCGCCGGTTAGTCCATTATATTGCAAGGCAAGGACGCTCAGCTTCTGCAGGGACCCTAGCTGTCTAGGGATGCTTCCAGAGAAACGGTTGTAACACAGCTGCAAAACTGCAGAGCCCACAAGAACAAGGTTCGAGCTCAATTATACTAACAGCATTAATTGGCCAAAGGTCACATGAGTTCAGAGCCTAGAAGTTCAATTTGCTCGGACTAGGAAAACCGAAAATCTTGGATTTGGCCAAAAATGAGACGCGACTAGCAAGCTTGATAAGTCCGGAGCGACTAATGACCGGCCTAACTTGCGATAATCGAAACACTCTGCTCACAGATGAAAGAAAGCTTACAAAACAGAAAAAGAAAAAGAGCTACCAACCAACCTTGAAGATTAGTCAAGTTGGCAATGTCAGGAGGAATCTCCCCAGAGAAGCCGTTGACGTCCAGGTACAAGTCACTGAGCATCCTCAGACCCCCAATCTCCTTGGGTATCCCACCGCTCAGGTCGTTGAAGTGCAGGTACAGCCCGCTCAGACTCTTGAGCCCACCAATCTCGGGCGGGATCCTCCCGCTCAGGCCCTTCCCCTGCAGCGAGATGTTCGCCACGCGGCCGCCCTCGTCGCACGCCACGCCGTCGAACGAGCTGCTGGCGCACGGGTCGGAGCCTGGGGCCCACGAGGTCAGGACCCGGCCATCCGGGTCCAGGGAGTCCTTCAGGGCCATGAGAGCGTCGAGCTCCGCGACGGGCGATGAGCGAACACGAGGGTGGCTGGGGACGAAGGAGAGGGAGAGGAGGACAGAGAGGAGGAGGAGGAGGAGAGAGTGAAGCATCATGCTTGGTGGGGGAGGCTCGTCCTGGGTTCAATCTTTCCCAGTCAGGGCAATGCATGCAAGGTGGGGGAGAGACAGAGCACAGAAGACGAGGTTGCGTTGACGTTGGCAGATGGCGGACGACCGGAGGGCTTGTGCATGAACAGCGCCGTCCGACGTTTCTTGGCTTGCAGGAGCGACCGAAGCCAGTGTGGGTCATGCGTTTCGCAGCAGCCCCAGGACAAGCCAAAGCATATTTATATTTATGAAGACTGAACAGGGGCCGATTGGGACCCACGCTCGACCAATGATTGGCCGTTTAGCGTGAGACAAAGTTAGCGAGTGGGTCCCCGGCGTGGGAAAGCTTGCTCGACGAGTTGGTGGCCGTCGGATGAGTTTCTTCACGAGACGAGATCATAATGGACGTGGGGCACGACACGATGTGCGCGAGGGATATTTTTGCTGGCAGTCAAGTCATGGAATCAATCATTTCATTCATTGAAAATTTGGTTTACTGATAAAGTTATAAAGTGCGATCCAAAAGCCTAAACTGAGTGAAGAAAAATGGTGTAAATATAAAAAGTAATGATGACCAATTATTGAGCAATACGAGGTTATATTTCAACATTCTATATCACGTGCAAGTTAGATTATGATCGACACATGAAAATTAACTAATAAGTAGTGGAGAACACTCGAAAAATGAATAATATCGGTTCTAATATCATGTTGGAAGGTTTAACATAAAGCTTAAGTTAATAAGTAAAATGATGTTGCATGAATATAAAAAGCATTTAGAACTAGTTATCAAGTCACATTGAACGATATTTCAACATGTAAATAAGATGCCCCCTTTGTTCAACACCATCCAAGAAAATTATTTTCACTAATCATCACATTTTACATTTTGAAAATCTCTTCTTCCTATGTTGACATTATATTTATAACGATATCATTCGATCCCGTTCGTAAAAAAGTCCCCTCATGAACTTATGTCGATATTTTCTCTTTTAGTATTTCTAGCGGCCTCGACAAATTGCCAAATAAACCCACATAAATCGTATCCGACCAGGGTTATCATAAAATTACGACCTACCAGCCTGATATAAAAAGCCAAAAACGCACAAACATTTGAACTTTCGACTTTAAATTGCTCTCATGCTAAATGACCAAGCACTAAGTGCTGATGGGATTTAGAGAGAGGTTGACTTTGCTGCTGCAATGATCTCTTAATTGGAATTTGCCTAGGGTGAAGTTTAACCTTGTTCACTCACATGCATGACAAGTGAAAAAGGACATGGTCTGTTTTTCCTCTTTCCACTTGTCAATTACTCCGAGGTTTTTGAAAACCTGGCGTTTAGTAGCTGTAATCATCCGATGATGCCCGATTAATTAATCACTGATGTGAGATCCTGCCCATCGCCAAATGGTAGCTGACAATAATCATTCACATTATTTTCTTGGAAGCGAACACAATTGGAAAAAGGGACCAAGAAAGCCAAAAAAGAAAAGGAACAAATTATTTTTGAACATTTGAACATGGAAGGCCGTTTGAGAGAGCAGGCGTGGATATTAGCGAATGATCATGGAATTGTTGCACGGGACAAAATGAAATGGTAAGAATAATATATTCTCGAAGCACAAGGCTGCATGGGGAAAGGACAGAGGGATTCTTGCTTAGATCTGCAGGTGGTATGTGAAATTTTTGGGTTTTTCTGCGAGAGTTCCAAAAGGATGAAGGGATGGGGGAGCTCAGATCTTGCATGCATGCAGCCAGGAAAGCGAGGTTTCAAGAGCCGCGCAGAGGGAAAAGGATAAATAAGAGAGAGAAAAATGATGTCTATGAAGAAAAGAGGGAGAGAAAAAAAGGTTTGAGAATGGTGGAAAAAAGTCTAGCTGCTCTTTGACCTTTAAGATCATGCAGGGGTCTTTCTTTGTAGTATTTGTCGATGATTTGATGATTTAAGTCCATAAGAATTCAGAAATGTGGTGGTTTATCGATAAGAAGGGAGTGGATCCGCTTACTCTAGAGGGGTAAGGGTGCATTCTTCACTTACCCTTCTTAGGAGATTGGTGTTTCGACATGTACATTACTCATGGGTACCAAGGCCAAATTCCTAGGACAGCTCGCCGGAGCACCCTCCCTCCTTCTCTGGCCAGCCATTGTCCCTGATAGGATGACCAAAAGCCGGAGGCAAAATCTAAAACTAATATCATGTTAGAATATCTAACGGTTTACAGATGAAAAAAGATCACATGTATAAGAAAATCATGCAAGTCCAATAGAACAATAGCTTCAGCTACCACTTTGGATTGCCCCTTAACCTTCAATTATAGTTATTATTGCGGAAGCAAGCAATTGAACAATAAAATAGACATAACAGGAAAATAAATTAGATATCAGGTTTACGTGGTTCGGTCGAGATGCCTTATGTACGAGGAGAGCAATAAAGAATTTAAACTCGAGACATATTTTTCAACAACTATCAATTGACGCCATGGAAACAGTTGAAGACAAGTTCAACGACCAATTAGGAACAGAACTTTGCGACATCATTGCATCACCCATGATGGGCAGGATTTACTAACTCCCGAGGAACATTTCTACGCTCGAACAGGCGAATCCTTAGTATCCGAGCTTGTGAGCTGCAGGTTCTTTGGGCATGCCTATGGAGGACAGGAGTCTGCAATCCATTTCCAACTTTTGGCATGAGGATTGCACCATGTGATCAAGGAGAGTCCACCTCAAGATAAGAGAGCTGGACCACTTGCTGATGGCTACAAAGGACATTGATTGTTGGTGGTGAGCGTGCTCCTCTCGAGGAACAAGATGGAGATAAGCCTCCTCATGACAGACCTTCTCACAACCAAAACTTTAAAGGGTGCAATTGAAAATGAAGTGTCGATAAGTTCGATCTATCTCCTAGGGGGAAAAATTAGCTTATGATAAATTTTAAGGTGGCGGCTGGAATATAACATATGTTCTGAGAAATTTGGAAAAAATCTAGTTGATAACCGAGGTGCAACATAATAATTTAGCCAATGGACAGAGGCCAAACTCCTCCATTTATAGCACGATTGCGCAGGTTCAAGGGGCGACTCTCATCATGCGTTGCTCTTGTACCATTTGTAACGATCCGACTTGATTAATGTGGACCCGACCCCAAGGGAAGTACTCAAAGGGGCGGCTATTTCAGTACAAGTCGCATTGATGAATCAAGCCATGAGTCTTCTTCCATGTAGCGCAGAATTGGGTGGGCAACACGGTCACAACTTCTACCAGCTCTTAGTTAAGCTTTTCATGTTTCTCTACTCTTATAGCGGGAGTGTTATTTCTTTTTTTTTTCTCGACTAATCCCTCCTTACTCTCCATGTGTATCAAGCCAGTGCTCTACTTAGAGATTAATCCGAGTAAAAGGCTATGAGACCTAGTCTGAACATAAAGCTTGTACAGTTTGAGGACACATGATTTAACCATCGACAAGGTACGTTGGATTACAAGAAGAGGATACATGCAATAAGATCATTCAATTTCTTAAGGCTGAATACTCTTGTGGAGCAGAATCTTCCCGTGGAAAAGTGTACCATGTGACAATGTCCCACTCCTCAAAAAAGAGGCTTGGAATCACATAAAACTCCCAAAGAAAGTGACCTCAATGTTGAGGAGTATGTACCTAAGAATCACAACAAAAAAAGCCTAGTGATGATCCTAGAAACGTGTGGACACTATACACCAATCTGTCCATCGCCGACGGACCCACCCTTATGGTCTCACGTGAACTTTCCATGTCCTCTTTTGTCGTTCATCTTTCCACCTAACCACCAGAGGTCCTGCACTAGAAGAGGACCTATCTATTCTCGACGGGTCTCGCTCTCGGGCTATGTCACATTCTGAGCTCAAGCACGGGGCGGATCATCATATCCTACTTGTGGATGTTCAGCATATATTGGGAAAAAGAGGGAAAAGTCTGACTTTGGTTTGACTAGGAGTGGCAAAATATGGGTGATGGAGTTGGCTTCAAGTCGAGTTTGGTAGTTTACCTCACAAGTGCCTTGGACTTAGTTTCTGTTTTGTGATAACGTGACTCGAAGTACTTACGTGAAAGCAAAAGAGTTGCCAGTATATGTATCATTATCGTTCAAAATTATGGAGATTCTTTTCTTTTTCTGGTTTCCTCTTGAGATAAAATTATAAATACGTGTGTACTATGCTATTTGTCGTACGAAACTTAAACTGGTAATCTTTTTTTTTTTCTATTTAAAAGAAAAGGGTATAGACAGAGTTGTGATTTACCTAACCCAGTGCTAGAATATACAGTTTAAGGTGCCAATAAAGCATCAACTACCAACCGAGTAAGCCGATCACCACAGTTCCAACAGGCATGAGTGGCGAACTCGACCGGCGAGATGCGAAATCTTAATTTGCCCTCTAGAGACCAACAAAGGTTGTCTGAGATCATAGTTAATTGGGGAATAGAATTTTGTGACCCTTGGCTTGCAAACCTAGTATTGAACCACTCTTTGAACTACCCGATTAGTCTCAAGTGAGTAATCTGAACACGTCTTCAATTGTAGAAGATGCTAACATAAATCAGTGGGAAAATTGCCAAAATAGTCCTAATTCTTTGCCACTTATGCCGATTTAGTCCTCAACCTTTTTTTTAAGCCGATTGAGTCCTAAACCTTTTCAACATTCGCCAATTAAGTCCTTCCGGCAGGTTTTGGCCGGAAATTGCCTACGTGGACATCGCCGGCGACGACCGGACCTCGCCGGCGACGACGTGGCGATGACGTGGCGATGACGGGGCGACAAAATTCTTTCTTCTTTTTTTTTTCTTTTCCTTTCTTGCTCCGGCCGCTCCCATGGGCAGCGAAGCCCTCGCCGGCGACCGGCGAGGGCGGCGGGGGCTGGGGAGACCGCCGCCACCCTCGCCCGTCGCCGGCGAGGGCCGGGCGAGGCCGCCCTCGCCCAGATCTGGGCGGGGCTGCCCCGCCCAGCCCAGATCTGAGCGAGGGAGGGGCTGCCCCGCCCAGATCTGGGCGGGGCCGGCCCCCGCCGGCCGCTGGCGAGGCCGGCCAGTAGCCGGCTGGGGCCGGGGGAGGCCGGCCCCGCCCAGATCTGGGCGGGGCAGCCCCTCCCTCGCCCAGATCTGGGCTGGGTGGGGCTGTCCCGCCCAGAACAGGGGCGGGGCTTCCCCGCCCAGATCTGGGCAGGGGAGAACAGGGCAGCCCCGCCCCTGCCCAGATCGGGGCAGGGGAGAACAGGGGCGGGGCTGCCCTGTTCTCCCCTGCCCAGATCTGGGCGGGGGCGGCCTCGCCAGTGGCCGGCGGGGGCCAGGCGAGGCCGCCCCCGCCCAGATCTGGGCGGGGCAGCCCCGCCCCCGCCCAGCCCAGATATGGGCGGGGCAGCTCCACCCAGATCTGGGCGGGGCCGGCCTCCCCCGGCCCCAGCCGGCTATTGGCCGGCCTCGCCAGCCGCCGGCGGGGGCCGGGGGAGGCCGGCCCCGCCCAGATCTGAGCGGGCAGCCCCTCCCTCGCCCAGATCTGGGCTGGGCGGGGCTGCCCCGCCCAGATCTGGGCGAGGCCCGGCCCTCGCCGGCGACGGGCGAGGGTGGCGGCGGTCTCCCCAGCCCCCACCGCCCTCGCCGGTGGCCGGCGAGGGCTTCGCCGCCCATGGGAGCGGCCGGAGCAAGAAAGGAAAAGAAAAAAAAAGAAGAAAGAATTTTGTCGCCTCGTCATCGCCACGTCGTCGCCGGCGAGGTCCGGTCGTCGCCGGCAATGTCCACGTAGGCAATTTCCGGCCAAAATCTACCGGAAGGACTTAATTGGCGAATGTTGAAAAGGTTTAGGACTCAATCGGCTTAAAAAAAAGGTTGAGGACTAAATCGGCATAAGTGGCAAAGAATTAGGACTTTTTTGGCAATTTTCCCTAAATCAGTAGGAGTACAACTTCTATAATCTAGGGGGACATAAGTGAATAACCCAGCTACTTGGATACCTACAGCACATCTTGCAAACCTCGTAAAGTAGTTAAGCACTTAAGCTCAGTCCTTTTGCTTATACAATTGGACATGACTGAAAGTAATTCACATCTAGTTGGTCAAATACGTAATGAAAAAAGTAGTAAATTTCGGCTTCAAGATATAAATTTTAGTATACCAAAACACAGGAGCAGTGAATTATATATAATCATACACTGCCTGAAATGTCTAGAATATCTTTCCCTTTCCAAACCAAAGTAAATTTTGGGCTGTGGGCACCTGATCTAAGGATTCAATAATTTAGGCCACGTGAAAGGTCAATGGAGGTCCAATTATAGACGAGGACCGACCCACATGTTCATGCTGAAAGGAACAAATAGTGAGGACCAAGGGTAGACACTAATTAAGGAATCAGGCGATTTTGAGAATCTCTCTTCCGACAAAAGAAAGAGGTCCTGAAGTCACATGCAGGTGCACCAGTTAATTTTGCATGTCTTCTAGCGCACCGGCACTCTAGGTAGGTCGGGACTAATAATGCTGGAAAATATCACACGTTTCCATCCTTTCTTATATTTTTTCTAGTTTCCTAATTAAACACTAATTAGGTTAGATGGAGACTAATTATGTTATTCATGCAAATAGTGCGCGCGCGTGACTGAATAGAACCCCCTTTGGGTTGGATGTATTCAAGATGATTCTACTGCTCAACATGACAGCAAAAGGAAAAAAGTGGCACCTGTTCACATCATAATTAACTCGATTTTCTGTTCTTTCCTCATCAGAGTGAAAGCAGTTCAAAAGGCCAAACAGAGAGAAGAGACCCTAATTTTCAAGTAAATGAACAATGCAAAAGAATACGACAGCCCACGTACCCCACAGTCCTGTCTTTCCTATGGGTGGAAGAATTGATACAAGGAACAATCGACCACAATAGCAACAGAAGCTTCGGCTAAACTGCAGCATCAGTAATATGAGCATTAGTACAGCGAGCTTCGGCTTGTGACCACTGATCTTGCAAACATTTGTGCTTTGCCAAAGAGATGATCTCATTGCTCAATAATGTGGCGGCATGAATGATGCATAGGATGAATGAATTCGGTTCCTTACAAGTGTGCTCTTACTCTTTGCTATATCTGTTGACATGAAGTAGGCATATCAAAAGTCATATTTTGTCCTACCGCTACTCAAGATGAGGCATAGCATATCAGCTATGTCAGAAGAGGAGCTGAAAAAATTCCAGGACTCAAGCATTAGCCGTTTCCTTGATCCTTTGAAATGAACAACCTGTGGACCAGCAAACTTTAAGCATCAGTATTGAGTGTCATTCTAACAATTAATGGCATCTCACAGTTTGGATTATTCTCATAAAACGCACTAATCAAGCCCCTCCAAGTCACCTTGACATCAAAATAAATTACTTATGCTCAATATACCTTAACATCCAAAGGCATGCCATGGAATTGACCAGCACCTTCAGGTGGTGTCCAATTGTACATAGAACATGGCAGAAACAGCACAGAGGCACCCTTGATCTCTTTTAAAAAGGGTTGCGCTTTGGCAAATAATTTGGCGTCAAAAGAAGCGCTGGATGTTACAACCCAAGCAAGAGCCAGTTGGTCACCCAGCATTCGTGAAGCACTGGTATACTTGGAGATATAGATTTCAAGTACTTGCTGTAGAAAAACCTTTGCCCTGGATTATCATGTGCATCAAAGTTACATGCCAGTCTAGTTTATTCTGCAATAATGAAAAGGAAATGAATCTCACAATAGCTACCCTTCAGAGCGCAGAGACAAAAAGACAGCCAGGGTCCCATTATTATCATCTTAGAAATGCTGCGGATGACGGAGAGCATGTCATAAGTGTGGTATGGAAATTAGTTCTACCTCTAGATACTACGATTACAGGATGTAAGGCATAACAAATTGGTTCATGCCCACCACCTCTCTTATTTCTGGAGATGTCAGCATATATCCACAAATATTTTAGCAAAGCCTATGGTAAGCAAGTTTCTCAACCGTTAAGCTAAAAGATTAAGCTTTGAAGCAAGAAGGCCAACAATGTACTCAAATATGTTTCTTACAAGGCAAAAAGCGATTATCAGCAGAAAAAGGTTCTAGGTGATGTACTTTCTAATGAAACAGGAACGGGATCAAGTCCATGAGTCTGAATTAGAATTGACATGGAAGTTGTGAATAAATGTGATGTAACAAAAGCATAGCACAGTACAGCAAACATACACATGCTTGTTGCCTACCTATTCATTCCATCATAGGTACCCCTCACTGCTACAAATCCTGAATTGAGAGGTTGTTGCTTGTTGTTCCGAAAAGTCAGGGCCACGTGAAAATTTGGGTAATTACGAAATACTTGGCCAAGGTCGTCAACAACTGCTATGTCTGAATCAACAAATATGTAGTTCTGCATATGATCCCGCGAATGGTCCTCAAGCTTTCTTTCTAGGAAGGCCTGACGAAAGAAACGAGAGAAAATGTCACTTTGGAAAATATCTGATCAAATCACAAACCGGTGCACAACTCTTTGATCAAGGATGTCCAGAAAATGCAAGAGGTTGGCAAATCAAAGTGCCTACCTCCTCATAGATGATTCGACTGGTCAACATACAAGAGAAGTGCTCCACTTTAACATTATAAAAAAAAAAAGTTTAACCAATCCCTATTGGGGTATTTATCTACAATAGAGAGATAAAAAAAAATACTACTGCACGGTATCTGATTCAAAATGCTCTTACAATGTAAGACCTGATTCTTTGAAGCATCAACTTGTCTCGGGAATATTCACCTTGAATAGGATATATAGAAACCTTGTCTCTGTTTATAGAGAGGTCAGATGCAGGATCTGTAAGAATTATCACATTACTCTGGGGCATAGCCACCTGGAGCAAAAGCGAAATAAGCGAAGCTCAGATTTTATTGATGGATGTAACAGGGCTATAAGGCTCTTTTGCTGAAATATTTAAGTTCCATTGGTATCCTTATGCATCAAATGGAATTAGCTCAATAAAACATTACATTGCTGAATGGGTAATTACCTTTTATCAGCGAAATAACTTTCCAATCAAAGACAGATAACATGGTAACAGTGTACTTGTAGTACAAGAAAAAGAAATGAAGCTTCATTCAATTTAAACTCCTGAAGATGACTAAATGAGACTGATGAGTAATTCAAACAATTACTGCTTTCTATCGCACTGCAGTTCTGCGATCCCTGAGAAACCAAACAAAGGATTCTTTAACCCAAAAATTACCCTACATGGCTGCCAGAGATGTCGACACCTCACCATCTCAAACAATGATGTTGAGCTGCACTCCTTTAACTAAATTGAAATGTATTGCAAACCCCATCCCCCAATTGTGTAGAAAATCCAAATATGCAATTTCCAGTTCAAGCCTCTCTCTCTCTCTCTCTCTCTGATCAATAAACTTGACTATAGGCATATCGAAAACCTAAAAACTTCCATTGCCTTCTGTACCTTCATCAATGATGACCACGAACCCAAAAAAGCCATTTTTATCGAAATACCAGTAATATTACCACTACCACCGTCAGTACAACCACTAAAATCTCCATCTAAACATAAAAATCTCAATTGCTCAAACTTGCAAGCTTCATAAACTACGAAGAAATCATCCAACTCCCTCTTCCTCTTCTTGCAATAAACTAACTTCCCTGAAAGGCCATCAATCATTGACATTTGATGATCTGAACCGAATTGGAGCAAAAGAAGTTATAAATTGACATAATCAATTCAGGGATATGGCTTGTGTGGGTTTGCGTATGAATTGAATTATAGCTGATTTCTTGATTTGGGGCAATATTGAAACCAGACAACAGTGATAATGTGCTCAAATTGGGGACAGATTCCTCCAACAACCATGTAGGACAATTCATATGAAACATGTAAGGGAATGTTCGAAATGTTTTAGGACTGACATATACCCCAAAGACAGCTTTACAACTTATACTGTACATTTTCTCCTGAATTTCCACTATGGCCAAAAACATGTGACGGAGAAGGGATCAAATTGCATGTACGTTTTCCTTCACTTGAAAAGTACACGCATATTTTTTTGTTTTCTTTTATCTTCTGCATTATTGTTGTTCTTTCTGACAACTACAGTCTATAGTTACACATCATTCAGTCTGACAAACATAAGCAAACAACTTACCAGGTACAAGGAAAATATAGAAGGGAAGACAGAGTTAAGTTCACATTTAACGAAATTATGAGGGATTTCTCAGATATAAAGAAAATTTCAATCATTTATGGTGACTGGAAACAAGCTAGAACAATTTATATTTATACACATTTATTGATGCTTTAGATTTAGCAAACAGAGTTAACTCGATCAAACATACAGAGTAATTCATGCGTAAATAAAATATCCTCTCTCGCTCAAGATATTACCTGAATAAAGTTAATGAATACATTCAAGATGGCTATTGATCTCTCCACCTTATTATATGAGGAATTTCCAACAGTTGTCACATCTGATGATCCACTAGTCTTTGACATGTCGGAGGAGTTATAAACTGTAAAGACAGTGACAAAAGCTATGCTTTCTCCAACATTGCTTCTTTTGGGTGAGGCAGAAAAATGTGTCTTGTTGAGAGCTTTGACCCCTTAAAAAACACATAGGTACAGAAAAGAAAATGTGGAAAGCATTAGCATATGGATACCCCATTATGCACGGAAGAATCCACAATTGCAGTTGGAATATCATCCAGTTCCACATCAACAGAGATCACAAGATGAGAATGACATAGATCAGTGGATTTGGTACTATATTTTTCTATATATACATGCAGATTTAGAAGCTTAGTGACAGCTACTGCAAAAAGATTGCTAAACTCTAAAAGGCTTGAGTAACATATCACATATCAAGACACAGAATAAAATGTCCAGATACTTAAGTTTCCAAGCCTCAAAAACAAAAATCTAACCGTTATCAAGATTCCAAAACAACCTTGGCATTGCAATCGGTTACTCAAGCCTTGACCCGCAGCAGGCCCAAGAACCAAATGATCGAATTTATTTCTCGCTTTCTTATGTTGATCACCCACCCTCGGTTCTTGATGCAGTTCCATCACTGAAAAAGGGCAGCAGCACAAATTATGCCATCCTCATCCTAGTAAGGTCAGCAAAAGAACAAACCAAACACTGGAAACGGGGATAGCAAACCACCCACCTGAAAACAGAAGAGGCAAGAAGAAGACGAGCGGAAGACAGAACACTAACCGTCGCCACCCACTGCACAACTTCATGACACCCCCGGTCCTTTCCCAAGGATGGGCGACCAAAGGAAGTAGCACAAAGCTAGTTCAAGAAGCTTCGAAGTCCAAACGGACCCAAATTATTCGCTACCAGTAGCAGAAAAACAGATCAGTTCGAGCGAGGACCGAGACAACAGGCCAGAAAAGCGTCGAGAAACGATTCATCAAAAACCAAACGAGCTCAAAAACAAGCAACCACGAGAACGACGAACGCCGCCACCGCAGGCGGAGGTGGAAATTCCACCGTCCTCCTGTTATCAATGCACGCGCGCGAAAACCAGCATCATAACAGCATCAGCGCGATCCAGCCGGACGTCCCTCCGCGTCACGAAGTTCGCGCGCACCGACTGCGGATTCCGGGAAAATGCAGACGGGAAGAGAACCACGGCGAAGCAATTCCATGGCGCCGAATCGAATGAGAAGATTCAAGAGAGATCAAAGGCGGCACCTTGGAGCAAATCTCTGGTTCCTCCGCGAGAGAGAGAGAGAGAGAGAGAGAGAGAGAGACTTTCACTTCGAACGCTCGTCGTTCCAAGCGAATTTTTTTTAATTGATGCTTTAAATGTTATAAACATTTTAATGGGTGTAAATTTTCCCAAAGAAATTACATAATATATGCACATTTTTTTAGCTTTTATAAGACCAACAGCCCGAACCCGAATCCGAGACCGAGCCCGAGTTAATTGTAATCAAATCAGATCAATTTCCGACGATCGAATATGTGAGTCGAGCTCGAGTTTGACATCGCATCGAGTCGACTCTGTTTGATTGTATCTCTATTTTAGAGGGGTAGCGAGAATTTTGATAAAGATTCTTTTAATGGTATTCATAATATGTGTTTTCATTTTTTTTTTCTCTTTTTGTCAAAACTTCTTGGAATATAAAACTACGGCATGAGTGAAAAAATGTGATAACACGTCCGCTTATGCTGTTTCCAAAGTTAAGTCACGTATATTTATTTTACTAGAAATAGTTTCGTCTTGTAATAAAATGCATATTACTAGATTTGTTTGATGCTCATCTTCTGAATTCTTCCATGGAAAATTTATTTTCATTATCTTTTTCACTGTGGTATGAACTTGATACGAAAGCCTCTCTCATTTTTTAAAACGTAGAAATATTGGTGATTTTTTTAAAGAATGATCATGGTATTGATGTAATTTCCTGTGATTATACTGTATTTGGACGTTAAGACACTCTGTTTGGTCGAAACAATGTATTGGGAAGACAATGATGTATCTTAACTCGTTAAATTGATCTTATAAAGAAAATGCTCGCTTGCTTTATTTTTTTTTCCTCTAGTGCTACTCGATTAAGTGATATGACGTGCCAATTCTTGTGTATTTAGTTAAGTTTATTTCTTTAAAATATTTTAATTGCGACCTCAAAAAATTGCACAATTAATGAAGAATGGAGAGAGAATCTAATTATATCGTCATGACTATTTTGTTATCTCTAATTATATCGTCATGACTATTTTGTCGTCTTACTTTTTATTAGGGAAAATAAATGAAAATTAACTCTTAAATTAGCTCATCTTTTATTTTACTCAATAAGAAAGATATTATAGCATAAAAAAAGTTTATTTTATTCAACAAAATAACCATAAACACAGAAAAGACAACAAATTGAGGCCACACAGGCATCTGCCAAGCAGCTAAACTTGGCCCAAGAGAAAAGCCTTAACACCTTCACCTCTCTCTCTCTCTCTCTCTCTCTCTCTCTCTCTTCCGTCGTGCTTACAGTCGGAGTCTGATCAGTCCGCCCTGACAACCGCCGCGAGAGGAGCCGACCGAGGTCGGCTCGCCATCTCGACGTCCAGACTTATTGCGACAATTAAGTTCCGGTGAGTTCGTGCCCTTCCGAATTCTCTGAATCTTCGAGCTACGGCGCTATTCTCTGCCTTTGATTCTCTCCTCGTCTGGGTAGATTAAGGATGGTCATTACGATATTGACATAGAATGGGGCTGGAAAGCCCGAAGACGCTTTCGGGTGCGGGTGGCATTAGAGTTTCTTGAATGCATTTTGATGTTGCGATCGAGAAGAGCGGTGAAAGAAGAAGGGTTGGGTGAGATTTTGAACTTTTCTTGCAGAACTGGCGCGAGAGAACGATGGGAATCTGGAAGACGTTTGTGCGAATTGATCTTGGGCTTCTTTGCTCTTTATGGATGCTTTAGGAGTACTTAATGGCTTAGCTCAAAAGCTTTCGGCGCGATCACTGAAGGGAAACCTGTTCATTTCTTTGTGCACATCATGCGAGCTTATCCGAATTCTTTCATTCAGATTTTATGATCTCGTGTCATCATCCCTATTTAGCATTTGACAATTCACATTTGGAGTTCTGGAGAAAACTTAGAAATTACTGTTCACGATACTGCAGTAACTCTTTTACCAAAGAAAATAGCTAGTGTGTGGCTTGCCTTCCTGGCTTCATCATTTGATAGTTAGACTTTTTGGCAAGTCTTGTGTCTGTGATGATATCCCTCTGAAGCTGGACGTTAAACTTTCTTTCTCCCTTTAATAAGTCCTGTTGCCGTTTAGATTTGGTGATAATTTGGTTTTCAGTGGGCACCATCTTCCTCCATAAATTGGCTCTTCCAACGGCTTCATGTTATCGGTTCATGATCCTGTGAAGTTTTAAAAAGGGAAGTTAGTTTAACTGTAGAAGGAGCCATGATTGATAGTCGATACATAGTATAAGAAAATTTTGGGCTCCAGGTAATAACCTATCGGAACAATGGCTCTAGCATCGATGAGGCAACAGAGAAACCCAAATAAGAGGAGCAATGCATGCCATTGTCTCTTATAATAGTGTATAAAAGAGTTTATACTTCGAGAAGAGGGCAGGATGTTTGTCCTGATTAATATGAGTGCTGCTGGAAGCCAGTGAATTATTTTCTCCTCCAAAATTTAGCTACCATATCCACATCATTTAGGTAAAATAAGAAACAAAAAACTCTTCTCTAGAAAACCTCATCTATCAGATTTGATGAAGTTCTTCCTAATTCACGGAAGCTGCACTGAAATTTTTAAACTTTATTTACAGAATTCAATCAAATCCTAGACCTTCCTACTGGGGCAATTAAGTGCTAAATTTTTACTCAAAATACAAAATGGTTTGGATCCTATAGATCCCATGTAATTTGAACAGAATTGCCCATTCATGTTAACCTTGAGAGCCATGCCTGCCACCCTATAAGTGGAATTCCCAAGACTTGATAACACCACTTGAACACAACAAGAAGTTAGTGGCTTTGGGTTAAAAAATTGAGGACTTCTTCTTGTAGGTTCGTGTCGACGGGTTGCTTTCGTGTCAACAAATTGATTTTGTGTCATGGTGGGTCGTGCAATTGTATTCACCTGTCAACTCACTATTTAATTGTGTTATAAATGTTGTGTTGTGTTAACCATTAACTTGAACATGCTAAGTATCTTGCTTGAGGAGTGGATGATGTTCATGTCAAGCTGTTTGACACAATCATTAATCGTGTTGTATTTTGGTTGACCTACTTTACAGTGTACCCTTATGTCAATATGACATGAACATGACCTTCGTGCACAACTTGCCACCCTTGGCCTTAACTGGTACACATGGGTGGGGGACTTTGTGTGTACCATGATTAGTTGAGCCGCAAGGCTCGAATATCAAGTGTTTTTAAGAAAAATGCAATGGAATCCTAAAAGTTTCAATTGCTGAAATCCCAGCCTTTACAATCAAGTCACAGATCTATATCGTTCAATCTAAAGCTGCCACATGTATAATTGTAAGGTGCCATGTAGACAAACTATAGTACTTTCATTGAAAGGACTTGATTTCTTTCTTTGAGAAAGATTTAGGAATCGATTACAACTATTGAAAAGTTGCGGATTTGATTTCATCCTGCATGCAAAGGCTAGGACTTCCGGTGCATGTTTACCTTCTGATTCACTAAATTCACTCTTGCTGGTCATGTTTACAGCATTACAATAAGAAAGGTGGTGGTTTCCAGAATTTTGTTTTAGTGTTATGATATGGGTGTTGTATGCCAACCTTGATGGACTTTTGGCTGTTGCCCAAACTGTGTCTAAGTATATATAAGGTGTACATACTTGTATTATGCCTTCAGTGGCCACATTTTCAAACTTCATTGATTAAGATGTCTGTACATGCAGGTTTTTGCTTGACGATGTCAGCCACTGCAATATTGCCCCATATTCCGGCAAATGTTAAATTGTCATCTTTAAGATATCCATGGTCAGGAGTTGCAGTTGTTGGCCTTGCAGGATGCCTTCATACAGCTGCCTATGCATTTGGCCAGAAACTTTGTTCCCAGTTCTGCTTCTTCCATGTAACCAGGCCTTCATTGGTGAATGATTTCAAGTAATTATATGGCAATGTATATCAGCACAAGCAAATGTGATAGTGTCTTCTCTAGATAAGTTGAAGAGACTTTGATATGGCTACATCTGATCACTTATGAGCAAATGATGTTGCATGATTATGCGGTCGCACCATAGTTAATTTTCAAGACTAGGAGATTGTTGACCATACATTACTGTTGTTGCACAACGGGACCTTATCTTCAGGACCTAGCCTTGGGTTTTTTAAGCACAACCCCACGTGCACAGGAGAAGTCTGGATAGTGGTGGCCCTCTGAATTTCCAGCAGACCTTGTTAATAAAATTGCATGTCTGAGAATCCTGTATATGGCTGTGTTTTATTTATTTATTGAAGTTTGTATTTCGAGTTTTTACCATAAAGGCAGAGCTCAACATTCTTCTTTTCCTTTTGTTCTATTTATAACAACATCTTTTGTGAAATAAATTTGCGCACAGGAATTTAACAGCATAATTGCATTATATGATTAGGTTGCAAATGTTTCAGTATAGTTTTTCATTAGTGGACTGGGTAAAATCTTCAAAGAGATTCAATTGGCTCTCCTGTTGGGGAAGCTTGTTTGCATCTTTCTTCTCCCATGAGAAGAGTTTGCCCGTCGTAGGAATTTATTTTCTTGAGTACCCACATACAGCACTTTGTGTTTCAGATTAGTAGAAGTGAAGCATATTATGTTGGTGAGGCCCTATGTTATGATATTAATATGGCTCATGAAAAGAGAGAGAACTCAGTGACCCATATATCCCTCAGCACGCAGTGTAGGTTTTAAAATCATGTGTCAGATTTTGAGCTAGTGATGGGGGTTATCTGCTTGAATATAGTGATTTCCAAGGTGACTTTACATGTAGTAGCATCCTCTTAAATGTTTGGAAAAGTTACAAACATGTTTCCCAGTTATTGTGGTCACAAGCAAAGTAGAAGGATGTCTTCATATTGTTTGAGTCTTGACATTGAGTGTGCTTCTAAGTTTCAGTTAAACTGTGCAGAAACATGGCCTGGTCTGTTCGGAGTAGTGTGGATGGCAGAGGATTGGATTTCGATCCTTCTACAGACAGCACAAATGGCACAACACGATTGATAAGGGCAATTCGAGACTTTCAAAAGAAACTTGGTGCCAAAGTCCAAGAGATCAGGAAAAATTTCCCAATGAAGTTGCTCTTTTTCTTGGTGGGCTTTTACTGTGCAACAGCCTTTGCGACTGTCATTGGGCAAACAGGGGACTGGGACATTCTATCTGCTGCCTTAGCTGTGGTGGTTGTGGAGGGAATTGGAGCACTTATGTACAGGTCTTCTCTTCCTGTATTTAGCCGTGTTAGAAGCCTTATTTCCATGTTCAATTACTGGAAAGCTGGGCTTTCACTTGGCCTCTTCTTGGACTCGTTTAAGTACTGACCGGATGACACGATTGGGTTACACGTAACCCTTCATATTACATATCCAGTTGCAGAGACATGAAGATTTCTGCTAGCCGGATGCATGAGGCCCCAGAGCAGTCTGGGAAATATATTCATTCAGACCAATGGACCTCTTGGATAACATTCTTCTCAAATGAGAAACTGAGCCTGCTGGCAACAAGTCAGAGAGAATTTTAGCTCTATGTTGGAGAATAGAAGAACATGTGTTTTGACTTGAATTGCCTTTCTGCGGTGGATTCTAGGTGGATTGTGCCTCCTGACGGTGGGTGCCTCCTGAATCTCTCCAAAAGGATGAAATTTGCCTTTTCAAATGTCGGAAAATGTAAATAACCACCTCGTGAATATTGCAGCTGGGGCTTCGCTTCATACATAAAACGTGAGGAACATTTTACTGAAATGGTTGTGGTTGGGTAACTTTGTTACTGAATACTGACCATGTGTTTCCAGTTCATATTTCCCATAATGAAACATCTTGATATAATTGCAAAATAGTTGTATTGCTTTCTCACAGCAAATGTAGAGGCTGAAAGAAATGACAATTGCACCTATGAAGCATTGTTTCTTTTTTGCTTCGTTTTGGTCTCACTTCATTCTCTCACCATCCTACCGTGTGTATTTCACGGGGCTCGTCCCCCAGTTGTCCCCATTCCGATCCCTTTGTCATCAGGCGGTGTGCCCAGCGGCAAGGTAAGTTGTTTTCAAGCATTTAAGTTCGTTGCACTTAGAACAGGGCAAGGTAGTTGCTGATACTGTAAAACTATGTAGTTTGCTAGTTGCTTTTGTCTGCTTGCCCGAGACATGGATGGGAGAGAAGAGGATCTCTATTGCATCTGCATGCCAGCCGATCCGAACCAAGTCGAAACTCTACATGTCGGAGACTGGAATGACAGACTAAGTTGGACCATGGACTTGGTGTTCCAGACTGGTAAATTGCATAGATCTTTCCAAAGTGTTGGTATATTTGGTGTAGTAACTTCCCCTATCGTGTTGGTAACTTTCCAGATGGAAGTTGCTGAAGAGGGGTTGGTTCCTGTCAGGGGCCGTCAAAATTGCCCAGGCCAACTCGGCCGAAGCCAAACGGACTCAAAATCTTCGGACTTTTTTTGGGCAGGGTCTTCTTCCTCGGAGTGCCTGATGCGCTGAAATGACACGATTGCAGAGCTTAACCAGAATGCCGCAAAAGCCCAGTAAGTTCCCCTTACTACTCCCACCTTAAATGGCGCCACACTGGTCCGAATCACTGCATATTCACATTCTCTGAAGACGGGTCATGTGTGAACCAACTCCGTATCGACCGGATTAAATTTTGTACTCAAGAAAGTCTGGCATCAGTAATTGCACATAGTGCATGTGGGCTTGAGCTGATACAATAATTTATCGTTGTTAGAGCGCCGAAGTCTTGGCAACTGATGTACTAATCGAGGCGCATTTCGTGTCATGAACCTTGTTATTTTGCTTCCCACAAAGTGAACATTTTGACTGCCCTAGATATTTCGTAATTGCCTAATTGTTGTGATGGATTGTTGAGTGTGTAATGGTCTAACAGGATAAAATAAAGGTCTTTGGACTTTTTCAGTCCGTGCGATATCGTTTTTGAACTTTCCTTTAGTCGTCGGTTGAAAAATCAAATATATATATATATATATATATATATATATATATATATATATATATGCTAATGAACTCGTCACATGAATGTTACTTGACACACCAGGATTCTCTGCGGTGCATCATACTTATAAAAAAAAAACAAATACAAAATATTATTATTTATGATTTGTTTTTGGATAATTTGAAAGTGAAAATCTCCGAGGACGAGGATATACTTGGCATAAGCGACATGGATTTGCAAGCAGGAGTAAGTAGTTCTAGATTCTTTATGAGTTCCACCTAAAATCTTGAACCTATTTGTCAGAATATGTTGCCCATTTTTTTAAATCTGCAACCTACCCTACATATCATGGAATCTAAAACTTACCAAGTTGAGCCTGACCAGTAATAAGGGATCCATTCTAGAGTCTAATATGTTCCATTTGTTTTTTTAAGATCGTAGAGAATTGTCATTTCTAATTGTCACCAGTTACTGATACAATCTATTAGTCGCAACTCATATTTAAATGCAAGAAAAATACAAAACATTAACAAATAAAAGTTTTAGCCAAACATATCGCTAACAATAAAAATTCAGACTATTGTTTCCATATTATCACTTGTCATCATACTCAATGAAATGCTATAAGATCACATGAAATCATAAATCAAGAAATATACAAGAATTTATTTTACATTCTAGGTTTCTTTCATTGTCTAGATTTCATAAACTCACCTATCGAAATAGGTTTTTCAAATTTTGTAATATAGAACCTACCTTACATATATTAGAACTTGGAAGTTGATCGGTTCCTATCAGTTCGGTTTCCAAGTCCTCGATTCTACTATAAAGCCATGCTCATCCTTAGCTGCAAGGGCTGAGAAGGGTCGTGGCGGCAGTGGCACCACCCAGCCACCAGCCACCAGCAAAGGTGGTTGGGTCCTCATCACAATCACCCTCTCGCTTAAGATGGCAAGGGTGGCGACCCTCACCGCAATTGCTCAGCCCGAAACTAAGCAAGGTTAGAGCTCCTGCCTTGAATCGATGGCGAGGGTTGCAACCTTTTGCCTCACACGACAGTGAGGTCATCTCGGTCTCGTCCAAGCATCACTGTGCCTCCTCTCAGTTCGAGTAATGGATCCATGGGTGATTACAGGCCCATGGCCACTGCTTCCTAGCCGCCGGCGAGGGGTCGTCAGACTCGTGGCTCCGCCACATTATCATTGCCCAACGTGTGCCTCCCCTTCTCTCTGCTCCCATCCATAGCTCCCTCCCTCCATCTCTCTCTATCTTTATGCTATAAGAAGAAGAAGATAAAAAGAAGCAAAAGAGAAGTTGGGCAACCTCTCGTGCGATGAGTCAGCAAGCCAAGACCAAAAGTGGACCAAAATCAGAGAAGGGAAAGGGAATCTGCTATTGCCCGGATCCTATGAGATCAGAGGAAATCAAAGGATCCAACGGTGAGGAGGCAAAAAACAGGAGGGAAATGACGGGCCCCATACCTGAGGGGTAGATCCAACGGCGTAAGGAAAAAGATCACTTTGATATGAGATTTGATGATTCTTTTCTGGATAGAGATGCTGACTCCATTTCCACATAGGAGGAAATGAAAATAAAATAATAATTTTTTTGTGCGTCTCTTTTATTGTTCTAATCACGGTGCAATAAAACATTCCTCTCTAATTCCGCGCTAATAAAATATTTTTCTTTTCACGCCATATGTTTTTTTTTTTGTTTGTTCTTATTTTTTTTAATTTCTTCTTAAACATGTTTCGGCAACTTTTTACTTCCCTGCCTCTTTCAGCTGCATGGCGTCTCCTCAAAATCAATAGCCGTTCGCTGTCCCTCTCCCCCTTCGTCGCCAGCGGTTCCGTCCCTTCGTGTTCTCTTTCTTCTTCTTCTTCTTCGTTCGGCGGCTCCGCTCTCCGGCTGGCCCTGAGGTACGGAGCTCTCCCTCTCGCCGTCTTTTCCTTCGTGTCGTGAGCTGCTTGCTCCTTGGTGCTTCGCTGCTTGGCCGGGATGTCGCGGCGGCGGCGAGGAGCGCCGGAGAAATCGGAGGTCGTTTATCCGATCTGTGTTGTAGACTAAGAAGAAGGATGCGGAGTGGTTAGCTCGCTTCTGATTGAGTAACGGAAGCGCGAAGTCTGGCGCGAAACTCTTGCTCTGTTTTTCTTTTGGGTCATTACTTTGAGAGAGAGAGAGAGAGAGAGAGAGAAGAGAGGTTTTTGTGTCTGTCTATACATATGGAAGTGGTCCCTTCAGATTATAGCTGCTGCGATGATCTTTTGATCTTTTTGAAGATGTCGTTGTCCCGTATATAGAGTCCTGCGTGAAATTGGGACGCTGAAATGGCGGGAGTGATCGAAAGCGACTCGAGCAAGTGAGAGTGCTGATTTACTTTTTAAAATGATTCGAGGTTTTTGCAGCGTTCAACGGATCTATGAGGTGCTATTTTAGCTATGCACTGGATTCCCATCTTATAAGCGACTATGTCGTTACTATTGCAGTGTATGGTTGTGCCCTTGTTTGTTCCTTTGTGCTGAAATCCTTGGATTTAGCTGATGAAAGCATAGTAGAAGTCCATATCCTTTATTGGGCCGAAGAGGAATCTTGTTAATAGCGGACAACAGAGGGATGCAGATTATTTTTCCCTTATATCTGTAAACTTTTGTAGTATTGTGAGAAAACAATGCACAAAAATGGCAAATCTGCAGCTCTTGGCTATTCTATTTGTACCCTATACAATTCTATATTGCTGAGCAGGTGATTGTATCTTCAGTTTTGGGTATTTCAGATATGTCGACTATAGTGCGAAGAGGAGTTCATTACTTGCAAAAGCTAAATGCTGCAAATGTTCCTGTGGATTTGATTGAGAAAGGACAAAATCGAGTGATAGATGCTTCCCTTACGCTTATTCGTGAGAGGGCGAAGTTAAAGGTACATGTTCTACATTGTTTAGCTCTTCAAACATGTTTTTTAATAAGTTACATTCAGACTGATAGTGACACTGGTGACAGTGCTTGTTAATAATTTCATTTGTTCATGAGTTGACTTAGTCAATGAGACCTGCTGCTAGGCAAAGTGTTGGATATGAGTTTTCTAGAGTGCCAGAATACTTATTGTCGTAAACAAAAAATAATTTTTCTGTAGGGAGAGCTTGTGCGAGCTTTAGGAGGTGCAAAAGCTTCAACATCTCTACTGGGAGTCCCTTTGGGTCATAACTCGTCATTTCTTCAGGGACCTGCATTTGCACCCCCACGTATAAGGGAAGCCATTTGGTGTGGTAGCACAAACTCAGCAACAGAAGAAGGTCATCATTATTTTTGTTTTTGTTGGATATGGGCAACGAAGTAACTTAAATGATTTTTGGCACTGGTGCTCATGAAATTTAGAGTTCTTCCTATAACTGAAACAGCCACAAACACACTGCGTTGTATAGATCTTGGCATCGGTATAGGAGCATCTGATGCCTAAAATGATGAACAAATGCTGAACTATAGCAAATAATTTTCTTCCATTCATCCATAGCGTGATAGAACACTTTATATTATTAGCAGCAAGTGGTGTCTATTCTTATAAGAAACAAGGAAATAATTATAATCTGATTGTGCACTTGTATCATCTAATCATAGGAAAAAACTTTATCAAACTTAATCTCATACATTGTAACATTTGGGTGTAAGCACCTTATTACTGTCACTGAGATTGTTCTGCTATTTCAGGAAAAGAACTGAATGATCCAAGGGTGTTAACTGATGTTGGCGATGTTCCAGTTCAAGAAATTCGGGATTGTGGAGTAGATGATGATAGGTTGATGAATGTCATCAGTGAGTCAGTCAAGTTGGTGATGGAAGAGGTAAGTGATTTTATGTACCTAGAAGTTATCAGGAGTGTTCTCTGTAGGGACCTTTTTATTCTCTCCGCTGCACTTGCACTTGCATTATGCAGTACTCTTGTGGACACTTGCTTTCTCCTAGTTGAATGTATCTCTTCACTTGACTCATAAAATAGCATTTTAGGATTGCAAGCTCTTGCTGTTTCAAATGAGTAGAGATCTATAGCTCCTGATTGTCCTAGTCACATTGTTACTTGTGATGCTTGAAAGCAAGATGAAAGAATATCAAAATATACCAAGATTTATTTTATAATATAAGCCTTTAATGAAATTGTAATAGCTCAAGAAATTAGATTGTGAAATCTACCTTAAAGCTTTGTTTCCCTTTTTCTTGAGTTAACATACCAGAAAACTTGGATTAATTGCCTCTTATGTCAAATTTCACTTAAGTGTGGATTTGATTGTCTGAAACTGTATTTTTCTTGATGGAAGAAATTTTATTTCACGAACTCCAGCCTTAGACAACTTTCATTCACTTCACCCTCAAATTGCAATCATGACGTTTTTCTGTAAGCTCATCCTGAATATATGAACTTATGTGTTGTAAACTTAAAATCCTCTTCTTTTGTACTGGAAGATGGCTCTGTTAGGATGCAGATCTCTACTAGAGAGCAAATTGAGCTTATTAGAAGATCCATGACCTTCTAAGTGGTGGTGCTTCTAATTTTCCCCAACTAAGTTAATGTTTTCTTATTCATCTTTTGTTTCTTTGCAGATCATTGTAGCCCTTAACTTGATAATTGTTCATGTTAGTGATCTTTCACTTCTTTGTAGATGATTCTTTTAGCAGTCCAGAGCTCATTAGCAACAGCAGCAATGAACTTCAAAATAGCATTTCCTGACCTGCATGTGCAACCCTCTGTCATGGGCTAGTTGGGTTGTAACGACTATGCCTGCACAATTGGATTGATGAGTTCCCGCTCTTTTTAGACTTGCTGGAATAATATCATGAAACACTTGGTTTCTGTTTATTTTGCAAAATTGTGGATGCCTACTTCTTCGGTAGTGAGTTCTTTAGTGTGTATGCTAGGAGAATTTGGAATTTGCTTGTTTGTATTTTTGAAGGATGCCCTTGCTTTTTTGTCGATGGAAACGCACACTGAGGTGAATTTCGACCGTATTCTTTTCCCTTATCAACATAATCGCGGCCATACTGAAAAATTCAACTGACTTGGCAGTTTAGGTTTTTATCATGAGATCGCACTTTACTTAGCTATGATGACCTCACTGATCTGATTTCTTCTGCTTCTGATTATGTTAGGATCCACTGAGGCCGTTAGTTTTGGGTGGTGACCACTCAATATCATATCCGGTTGTCCGAGCAGTTTCTGAGAAGCTTGGGGGACCTGTGGATATCCTACATTTGGATGCACATCCTGATATCTACGATGCTTTTGAAGGAAATAAATATTCACATGCATCTTCTTTTGCTCGAATTATGGAGGGTGGTTATGCACGACGTCTTTTGCAGGTATTGCTTTTGCAATGCATACTATCCACTGTATTAAAGTTGTTTAATGTCCAGCTTGTGCGCAATGGATAAAACTGGAGCTATCTAGTATCATGTACAACAAATATGGAATAAACTTCAGTTGCCTGTGGTCATAGTTATGGCACACATCTCTACACACTTTATCATTTGCGCAGGGGGTTTGGGTACTTTACTTCAGTAGTTGCATATAATGCAATTTGAGGAATTGCATCTGTAATGTATTGTTTTGCGGTTTACTTTATTTTGTCTTCCAGGAAATGAAATCTGTTTATAAGTTGTTGGCTTTGATAAAGGAACGTCTGTTAATTTTCTTCTCATTCAACATTGGTTGTAGCTACCTCTTGTATTCGTACTTTCATTTCATGCATTGAAAAGTTTGTAGTGAAACTTGAATAGTCTTTTAAAATTGGATTCTGTAAAATTTAGAAACATCCTTTTGAAAGTAGGATCTCCAGACTTCTTTATATGGTAAAGCGGCATGTCTGAGAATTGTTATTGAATATTTTGGGCTTATTTGCTGACATTGCATGCAACCTAATTTCATGTTAATACACATGGTTGAGAGAACATAAATTCAGTAACTGATAGAGGTAAAATTGGTCATGCTTCTTTATTACAATTATTTTCAAGGAGAATGCTATATACGGTCATAGTTGCAGAACATTGCGATTTATGCTGAAAGGATGTTCATCTGACGTAGCCTTCAGATTTTCATTTTGATTTGCTGTTGAATGCACTAGTTTGCTGCTGATTAATAACATAATTGTAAATTATCATAATGTGTATGAGACAACTGTTATCTTTAGTTCATTTTGGAGTTTTAGAGTAATTAAATATTAGTCCATGCCTTCATCTAATAGTTTAAGTTTCTAAAATAGTTGGTTGAGGTCTCACAAAATCTCATATGGTAATAAAGTAGAAGTTCTTGAGTTTGAATCTTTTCAAACCCTTATTTGCCTCCCAAATTATATATTTCCAAACTTAGTACTCGGCAAAAAGGTCAGACTAATCGTGATAGAGTAATTAAATATTAATCGATACCTTCATCTAATAGCTTAAACTTTTAGAATAATTGGCACTGTTTCTACAAAATCTCACAAGGAGTAGTTTATTGAGATTTTTATAGGACATGTATGCTCATGTACTTCATTTATTATGGCAATACATCCTATACTTTACTTGTTTGTTAGCTTTGATTCCACTTGACCCTCCTAAGTAAATCAGCTATGACTATACCTGTTCTTGGTGTGTTTGAAGTGGGTACATTTTCCCATGTTTATGATTTAAGTGCTTACTACACAAGTCTTAGTTGCTTTAAGTTGTTCGGTGATGTCAACTGTTGAAAATAATGCACTTTCATGCTGACAATCAGGTTGGCATCAGGTCAATAACAAGTGAAGGGCGTGAACAAGGGAAAAGATTCGGTGTTGAGCAGTTTGAAATGAGAACCTTCTTAAGAGACAGAGACTTTTTGGAAAACCTGGTCTCTCTCTCTCTCTCTCTCTCTCTCTCTCTCTCTCTCTCTCTCTCTCTCATGGATGTTATTTTCCTATTTTCGCTTATATATTTATCATGCAAAGCCCACTGCCTGCTTTGGAATATTCTGTTGGAACAGTTTTTGAATTGGGGAAGATTTTGGCAAGTGATTTCTTGTTGAAAACTGAAGACTCTTTAGATGTTTTTTGGTAAGGAAAAACTCTTTAGAGGTTCAAGACTTGTGATTTCACTTTTATGTTCGTATAGTTTAATCCTCCCATCTTCTGCATTGTGAAACTACGTGCTGGCAGAGGAGTGTCTTCCTTAACCTCCCTCTTGATGGATTTACCATAGCCCATGGGTGAAGATGACTTTTCTAGTTGTCAGCATTTTTCTCTGTAACTAAGATGTATAAAATATGTCGCTGTAGAGAAACGCTAGATTGTTGATTAGTTAGTTTAGAATATAGTTTGTCTCAATTTTATCAATCTAGGCATGGGTTTATGTCTTATAAGCAAGGAGCACGACTGTGCTCTTATAAGCTTCACAAATAATATATTCTCTAAATATATATACCAACTCGAATGATTGTGGTGCAATATTTTACTGAGAGATGGTCCCTGAACTTGCACATGTTTTGGAACTGTGAATGATGCATCTCTGTTTTTTTCCCTCTCTTTTCCTCTTTTGTCTGACAGAAACTTGGAGAAGGTGTCAAGGGTGTATACATATCTGTAGATGTGGATTGCCTTGATCCTGCCTTCGCTCCAGGCGTGTCCCATATTGAGCCTGGTGGTCTCTCCTTCCGTGATGTGATGAACATCCTCCACAATCTCCAAGCAGATGTAGTTGCTGCCGATGTGGTTGAGTTCAACCCTCAGCGTGACACTGTTGATGGGATGACGGCAATGGTTGCTGCTAAGCTAGTAAGAGAATTGACTGCAAAAATATCAAGATGAGTGTTTTCTCCTCCTTGTCGTTGAACATCTGATTCTTGTACAAGAGGAAAGCTTCCGAATTCATTGCTCCCAAGAATATTACTATTTTCTGTTTCTTTTTTTCCAATTTTACTGGCAAAAAATTATATGCATTGCCATCAGCTATGCAAACATTTGGCTACCAGTTATTCTTGTTTCTCTGTGACATTGTAGCATCGTATTGATGGAATTTATTGTACTAGGACATAACATTTGGAATGCCAGCTGCTATTGGGGATGATAATAGGTATAGAATTTCGAATTTGTTCCTTAATTATCGTGTTGATCACTCACAGTCCTGTGTTATTTTTTCATTTGAAGATGACACAAGCGAACCCCATATTTACGATTTACTCAAATCATGTTGCTTTGCCTTTGTTATGTAGCTATCTGTCTGGTAGACCGGAGTAATATACTATGTATTTTGATATCTGCTTTGCTCGGAAATCAAAGTTAGCAAGCATTGCTCTTGAATTTGTTGAATAGATTGAAGTCACATTACCATTTCTGTTGCCCGGAATGCTCATTTTATCAATTTAGGCCAATTATCAGCGACATGAAACGGAATCACTTGTGGTAACTGTTCATGTGCTTTCTTTGTGTGTATCCTTACTATTGATGTTCATGAACTTTTTTGTTCCTTTGCATTTCGAAAACACCCAAATGGTATTAATGTCATAATAACTCCACCTCTTAAGCATACTGTAATTTTCATTCCACTTTGAATCAAACAAAGGTTCTGATAATAGAATCATCAACTAGGAGTATTCCCACGAAACCTTATTCATCAAAGTTCAGCTACCTCGTCAGTCCCATCTCTCTTCTCCATCACTATGCTCTTATATCGCTTTGCATACCTGGCGAAAATTGATAAAATCACCAGAGTCAACATGGCAGATAGAAAGAAAAACCTATCCAAATGGCCATCGTTCAAGTTCGGGGGAACCCAACCATGCCCTCCATTTCTTGTGGTTATATCCATCACTATTGTTAAGAGAGAGCTCCCTGCATAGCACCCAATTGCCGATGATGCCATGGAGAGCCCGATCCCGATGCTTTTCAATCCATCCGGAGACTGCGATGCAAAGAACTCCATTTGGGCGACGTACATGAACGCCTCCGACACGCCGAGTAGCGTGTATTGGGGCACCTGCCAGAAAATGCTTAGCGAGCTCGTCTCACCAGTGCCTGCATGCCTCAGTCTTCGTTGCTCGACTAGGGGCGTCAAAATGGGTCATTGACCCATTTTATAACTCACTTTTAGGATGTTTAAGATTATTTGGGTAACTCACTTCTCTTGAAAAATGGGTTAATATGAGTTATCAAATATTATAATTTAAAAAACGAGTTAAAATATGGGTCAGTTGCTGACCCATATTTTAACCCACATTTTTAAGCGCAGAGTCCACCCCCAAACTCCAAAATCCAACCAAAAGAAGAGGAACACACCCGAAGTTTGCAGCGCAAAGTTTGCGCTCCACCCACAGCATTTACGCTCACTTTGCAGCGCTCCACCCACAGCATTTGCGCTCACTTTGCAGCGCTCCACCCACAGCATTTGCACAAAGTCAGCTGCTGAAAGCCCTCACTGACGCTCACTTTGCAGCGCAAAGTTTGCGCCCACACCCACAGCATTTGCGCTCGCCGCTCTTCTCATCCGTCCCTCAGCTGAGTCAAGCTGCGATTAGGGCTTACCATTGTTCGTGGGCGTGCGTCCGCCGGGCTTCTCTTTTGCGGGTTCCCTTTGGTTCCGTATTTGTATAGGTGAGTCAAACTGTTCTTCGTCCTCTGTGTGTGCGGAGCTGTTCTTTTTCTTCATATCTCGGGCCTGTTGATGCTTCCATGTCGCTTAGCATTTTGGGTTTTGTTTCTTCTTGTTGGGTGACGATTTGATTTTGGTCTATGGCAAGCTACTGTTTGCAGTCGCGCACAATCTGTTTGTTGAAATTACTCTGTGACTTCTGTTTGCAGTCGCCTGAAAATGAATTGTAGTAGCTGCCTGAGGTGGGCTGTTGTCCTCGTTATTCATTAGAATAGACTTGTTGGAAGATGATGGGACGAGAATTAAGCAAGTGGGTGGGAGCGCCTCTCTTTGCTATTACGTGTAAGAGTTGGGGGCAGTAGTAGAGCCAACTTACACGCTTGGGCCGTTATATATATACACCGCCCATCAACAGCATTCGAAACTATCGAGCCAAGGGTCACTAGAAACACAAAACAGAGAGAGGCACAGAGAGAGAGAGAGAGAGAGAGAGAGAGAGAGAGAGAGAGAGAGAGATGGAGAAGGAGATGAAACCATCGAAATTCAAGAGGATTTGTGTGTTTTGTGGGAGTAGCCAAGGCAAGAAGATGGGTTCTCTTTGATTTGATTGAAGTGACATCCTGATATGATGATGGCTTATGTTTCGCTTCACTAGAATGCATAGATGGGTTTCTCTTAATGGCATTGATGGTTCCTTCCATCTTAATTTTATAGCCGTAGGCGACTCAGCTAATCATGGGTCTCTGTTTTATCAAGAAAGTCTCTCTGTTTCTGCAAGCTTGCCAGTATAACTCGTGCAAGCGCCAAGTTTCTCGTGATGAGAGGCTGCAAGCAGATTCTTGAAGATAATGAAACATTGTGTTTGGTATAATTGTGTTTGGTGCAATGAAAGAACTAGGCCTATCATAAAAGTTTATCTTTTCTTTCAATTTTTACAACTTGTTCTAATATATTTTTTCTTTAACTAATCAGTTGACATGTCAAGATCTAATGAGGATCAAGAAGAATATTCAACTACAGAAAAATCCAAGAGACGTAGAGTTGCATCCTTAGTTCATGAGGATGAGGAAAATGACTCTATTGGCTCTAAACGATCAAAAAGAAATACTTCTGTTGTATGGTCTGAATTCGAAAGATTCACAGATGAGGATGGCAAGGAAAAGGCCAAGTGTAAATGGTGTAAAAATACTTACATGGCCAGCCATGGGACAAAGAATTTGTTGCGCCATTTAAGTAATTGTCCTAATCGAGAGGCCAATGTTGATAATACCACCGAACAATTTGATCAAGTTGTGTTTAGAGGTAAGGTGGCAAAAGCAATAATCAAGCACAATTACACATACTCATTTGTGGAGCATGAGGCTACTAGAGAGTTGCTTAGTTATCTCAATCCCAATGTGAAGCACATATCAAGAAATACAGCAAGATGTGATGTTATAAAAGTTTATGAGAAAGAGAAGAGAAATTTGAGATCAAATATAGTGTCGCTTTCTAGCAGAATATGTTTGACTTCTGATTTGTGGACTTCTGTTACAACTGATCATTATATGACTGTCACTGCCCATTACATTGATGAGAATTGGGAATTACAAGCAAAGGTTTTATGCTTCTCCTATGTGCCACCTCCATATAGCGGTGCCATTTTGCTGGAGAAATTGCTGACTTTGTTAAGAGAGTGGGGCATTGAGAGAAAGATTTTCAGTATCACACTAGATAATGCATCATACAATGACAGTATGGTTGATATTTGGAGAAATACGCCTTCTATTAGATCCTCATTTTTGTGTGATGGGCAGTTTTTTCATGTGCGTTGTGGTGCACATATTTTGAATCTCATTGTACAAGAAGGTCTCAAGGTGATTGATGGATCATTACAAAATATTAGAGAGTCTATCAAATATGTGAGAGCTACACAAGGGAGGAGAGCAAAATTTGCCGAATGTATATCACAATCATGTGTGCAGACGGGGAAAAATGTACGTCAAGATGTGCCTACTAGATGGAACTCTACTTACCTTATGCTTGAAGGTGCTTTGGTCTTTGAAAGTGCATTTTCTCATTTGAAGTTAGTTGATTGTAACTTTCTAACATGTCCATCACCTGAGGATTGGATCAGAGCCAGGAAAATTGCATTCTTGTTACAACCTTTTTATGATATTTCTACTCTCTTTTCTGGAGTTAAATATCCCACGGCAAATTTATATTTCTATGGCGTATGGCAGATCCAATTTCGTTTGGTAAAGGCAAGGAATAGTGAGGATATAGCTATTAGATCTATGGCTATTGCAATGCTGAAGAAGTTTGAGAAATATTGGAAGTGTTATAGTGTTGTCCTATCATTTGCTACTATATTAGATCCTCGCTATAAGTTACACTTGTTAGAATTTTGCTATTCAAAGTTGGACATGGATGATCATGTGGAATTTGTACGAAGCATTCGAGAAAAGCTCTATATGCTTTTTGATGAATATGTGACCTCTATGCCAAGAGATGATCACTTTACATCTTCGACTGATCAAGGTAACATCTCAGCTGAAGACCTTGTTGAGAATATTGGGGACAATCTTGATGAGTATGATGCATTCGAGAGTGAACACTTTGGCTCACAATCTACGAAGTCACAATTGGATTTGTATTTGGAGGAGAATAGGCTTGATAGAAAAAAATTCCCTAATCTCAATGTCCTTGATTATTGGAAATCTCATTCACATCAGTATCCCCAGTTGTCTCTTATGGCACGCGATATATTGAGCATTCCTATTACTACTGTTGCCTCAGAGTCGGCCTTTAGCATTGGAGGACGTATTCTAAACAAATATCGTAGTTCTCTTTCGCCTGAAAATGCAGAGGCTGAGTTATGCACCAGAGATTGGTTATTTGGAGTTTCGCCCGAGGAAGATTTTAATGATGAGGCTCTCATTGTCAATTTTCAAAACTAATTGCAGTAGGTACTTTCTTTTATTTCATTCTTTTGATTTCTAATTTTTACTAATTAGAAAAATTATTAATTTTCACTATTTGCATTAGGTACTTGTGGCAATTGGACAAATCATGGTTCATACTAGCACCTTCGAGCAGCTTCAGATTGCACTTGTGGGCATCCTTCCTATTGTGACGGCCATCTACAAGAGCCTTCGCCCCAAGTTGGGTCATCTATTGGGTCTCATGTTCTTCTTTTACTTGGAACTCTCCTTGTTTTGTTCATTTTATGTTACTAGATAGATTATGTCAAATGTGAGAAGAATTATTAAGGAAAATCAAATAGTATTGTCTTCTCTTGAAAGATCTCCCACAGAGTCTTTTGTATGTAGTTGATGCTTCGTTTGCGATCAATTAGTAGACTATTGCCTCTCTCGTCTCTCTCGCCCTCCCTCCCTCCTAGGTTAGCTCGAGCCTCGCCTTGAGCTCGTCGTAATTTGGCAAGTTGAAGCCTTGTCGTAAAATGAAAGAGAATTTTTTTAAAAAAAAATTATATAGATAATTAAACTTTCAAAAAATATAAATAATTAGAAAAACTATCAAATATATCATATTGCATAAAATTATTTTAACAATACATTTTAAGTAGGTATGGGTTTCTGGGAATATTAGTACATTTTTTAAATACGGGTCGGGTCGGGTATGGGTCGGGTATGGGTCGGGTCGGGTATGGGTCATTATATTTACACTACATAAATATGGGTCAAAACGGGTTAAATGGGTCAAATATGGGTCGACCCATATTTGACCCGACCCAAACCCGACCCGACCCACCCATTTGACGCCCCTATGCTCGACAAGTCCAGCAATGATGAGTGCCATGACGGCGATCGCAAGGCCAATGCCGATCCGCTGCAGCTCCGTTGGAGGCTTAGGGTTTCGCTTGGTTAGCTTGACAAACATCGGGGCAATGAGCTTGTCGTACAGGACGATGAAGGCGGAAGTGCTAACGATGTCAAACACGGTCATGCTTGCAGGAGGGACGTGGAAGCCAGACACGGTCGTGTCCATGGCAGCTCCTTGCTCGACAAAGAGGGCCAACATTTGGATGAAGATGACGGAGGATATGATGGTGCATAGCCATATTGGTGTCAACCTCAAAATGCACTTCACTTCTTCGACCTGAGTGATGGTACAAAGGTGCCACGGATTTGGAATTTCGCCTCTGCTCCGCGCGCGATCTGTGTCTCTCGTGACAATGGCGGCTCGATCTAGAAACCTGCTCAAACAAAGATTCAAACAATATGGCTTTTTTAGGGATGTTGGAGAGCCATTTCTGTTGTTAAGTATATCATGTATCATCAAGTTTTGATCAATCAAACTTAGCTTAGCCTCTAAGCATCCATCCATCACCTCCATATACTCAAACCTCTAGCATCTCCTAATTGACATCCCATTTCAATCTCGATGACTTACATATCTACTGATCCCTAGTAAACAATCAAAGTTCGATAACTGACAAATCCATTGTGACTACTTATCTGTAATCATCAGTGTGAAGGATCTTCCTTGAGCCATCTCCTTCACTAGTTTCGTAGAGTCCTTCGCCATTCCTCGGCACTTCGAGGCTCATCTTCCTGAACGAAGCCACGATCACGCGAGAGAACCTTAAGATTGGATCGCTAGCAGGCGGCCTAAAGTGCCTGTATCTTGTGGTTCCACTCAACAGAGACATGTACGCTGCAATCGCACAGCTGGTACAAACCCAAAATGCCAAAGTCCAGTGCCCCCTGCTTTCTATGTAAACCAGGACCGTCTCCGAGACTAGACATCCCAAGTTCCGCGCGACATAATAGTAGCTATAGAAATTGGTCTTGGACTGATTTTCCTCGGGGTCGTCCTCGTCGAACTGCTCTAGCCCCAGGGCAACTAGCGCGGGTTCAGGGGCTCCATATCCGATTGCCATCAAGTAGATAGACACATAGAAGACGGCAATTTGAGCCGGAGTATGAGGATTGCATAGCTCTCCTATCTTGCCGCAACCATTGGGCTCTAGTAGGAGGATTTTCGTCGATATGGACATTGCCAGTAATCCCTCCAATAACCAAAACCAAACGTCTAGTCAAGGTTTAGTACAAAAGTTGCAAGATCTCAAGGAAGTGCCAAGGAAAGAAAATGTGGTGCGACCAGACAGATTATTTCAACCGCAAATGTCTTCCTTTCGGCTTTAAAATGAAAAATTCCACATCATGACTAACCAGTCCATAAGATAAAGAAGATAAAGAGTAACTAATCTAGAAAAGCTAATAAAAGACATTACGTACAATAATGAGGAGGACATGAAAGGCTACGCAAGTGAAGTATCTGCCCAAGTAGGAGTCGCTGAGGAAAGCTCCCAGGAGAGAGCAGAGATACATAGCTCCATCCCATCTGCTGAATGTGTTGGCAGCCTCTTCATTCGTTTGCCGCAGCACCAACTTTAAGAACAGCACCAAGTTCACTTCCACTCCAGCAAATGCTAGTGTCACAAGGCATTGATTCACTATTTCATTTTGCAAATTACACTTATGGTTAGCGCATGAAATTGCGATTAAGTATGCAGAAGAAAAATGTCCAGTCGGGCTCCCGGTTTCCCTATGATAAAAGCCAAAAACCGAGATTTCCTCTGTTGAATTTTGAAGATAAGGGCAAATATCATTCTCGCATCCTCAAAATTTGGTGAACTTTAATTTCCCAATATACTCAAGTTTCATTTTTGTCTTTCATGCAATTGATGCTCTTTTTGCCCCGATTCTGACTGATTTTTGTGGAAAACTTCGACATATCAGCCATGTGACGCCTCCTTGATGACAGTACCGGAAACATTTAATTGAAGTGTTCATTCATTGAATAAAAGCAAATGGACCAAATAGTGATGCTGAAATGAAATGACATTTGAAACAGGTGCTTAGGAGATGGCATTACCTAATACCGTTGCCCCACATCTCCAGCCACCGGTCCCTCCTTTAACTGCTGGCTTCCCATACCAACCAAGCGAGCCATGCTTTGCGCTCTCATTTCCCTCTTCTTCATGCATTTGCTTGACTAGTGCAGTCCCCTATATATAACAAGCAAATTCAAGATCCTAATGAGGTTCAGACTTGGTGAACTCTTTGAAGAACCCGTTGAATCAAGTCTCATAGCGCTTCATTTATTCTCATACGCAAAGAGTCTTTTCAACGAGGGAGGTGTCGAAAAATGAAGAACTATAACTCCATGAGCGCGAAGTATGTACCTTGATCTCAAGGCCACCATTGATGGAGGATGTCTCCCATGAATCCCGTCTTGCTTCCATGTCCTTCGGTTCTGAGGGACGCAGAGAAGGAAAGAGCAACGGTGCATATATATAGAGAGAGAGGGCCTGATAATCATGCAATTCATTTGCTCCTGGACACTGATTACACACAAAGCCCTTGCCATATTTCATTTTATGAACGATGACCTTGGTTCATCAATTGGCGTCACATTATCTTGTAAGATGCCCTTTTGAGAATCTTTGTTTGTTTCTCTTATTATCAATGTTGGAGTTCAAGGATTTTTCTTTGGCTTTTTTACCATTTAAAGATGATTATTTTGCTAAGCTCGAAAGTTGCCGCGATGGCATGCTACCAGTTGAAGTTATGGTAAGCCACTCGTATTTGGGCTTAATCTGGTCGTTAGGAAAGCATGTTTATGCTCTTAATCATTCCTAAGCGATGCCATAAGAACACGCTTGTCAATATTTCCAGAAGTATAGTCTGTCAACAGGCAAACATTGCATGTTCCTGGATTTATTCATCTCTCTCGCTAATTGTGAATCATATTAAATGAACTTGAAAAGGTCAGAGCGAATCTTTGCCATATACGTAGGTTCTAACATTTACTGCTCTCCCATTTCCAGGAACCAACGATCCCAGCTTTCATGTCATATGGTTGTTTCTTTTTGGGATCGATCGTATGAGGACTAAGCGGTTGAATTGCTTTCAAGGAAACTAGACGTGGACCCATGCATTGGATAACCACTGGAAATCGTGCCATTGAGAGATCAATAATAGGGCAGATGTTAAGAAGAGTGTCTTTGGATACCTGTTAAGTCTTGCTAACTGGGTTTTGAAAAATTTAACGTTTACCATTTGAATTAAGTAGTTCTGTTAGATGGGTAATTCTCCCATTTTAAAAGTGTCTCGTGAAAAGTGTTGCTTTCCCTTTTGGTTAATTTAAATGGTACGCCGGATGTCTTCATTAACAAGACTCTAATGACAATTAAGGTTGTAGTTCAAAGCGTGAACCCATCACCTACAGTCGCCCCCGGCTAACTTGCCATCGTCGAGCTCCATCACCAAATCATCGACTTTTGCTCCACTTTGAGGTGATAGGAAGCAACATTCGAGTCTACTTTGTTCTTGACATAGACGTGCAAGATAGAAAGAGCGAGAGAGATGTGGCAACGCAGCCCCGGTGACAACAAGTGAATGACGACCACAATAAGGCATGACAAAAGAGAGAGATTTGGGAATTTACAGTGTTGAACTTTCTTATAGTACCAAGAATTTCGATAAGCTTTGTGTTATTACATGTAGAAAATGGGTATGATATGAGGATTTGTTGCGAGCTGTGAATCCCTGAAGTGATTGGGGTGAATTGGGGAAAATCTCATCAAGAGAGGTGGCTAGCAATCCTAACTTGACACAATCAACACCACTCCAGATCGAGAGATCCAAATCCAATATGACACATGAGGACTACAAGCAAGTGATAACAGTAGTCAAGCGCAGCAAAAGAAAGATAAAAAAGATGAAGATAAAAAGAGGAAGATCGAGAGCAATAAGAAAGTTATTGGGGGGATTTAGGGTTTTGTGCATGTTCTTTCAATATGCACCGGGTGTTATTATAGACTTGAGAGGTTACTAGGAAGGTAGTGCACGAGAAAAGGGAATTCCCCAAGACTTCCAAGATTCTATATCAATATCATTGTCTTCATTCTACTCTACTAGCTGTTGCATGCAGGATCTGACATAACCCTTCCCGTCACTTGTTCAGCTTCAGTCGACTTTCTCGTATCTTTTGACATGTCCTTGTCTTTGTCCAGAAGATTTCGTTTCCAGTTCTTTCATCAAATGCCCTGCCCAGGTCATTTGTATATGCCAATCAATGTCAAAATTATAAGTCCCCGGGATCAGCATTTGGACTTTCTTTCTATGTGCACGTGATGGCCCCCGATTTTGGTATAGAAGAAACACCAGAAAATTAAATAAACTGTAGGATAATGTATGCAACTTCATTGGCTTTGAAACGACTTTCCTCATTGGTATAAGATTTCTAATTAAGATATGATTGTATACGATGAATATGAACTTCAGGATTTTGCCATACCATTTCATATTTACTATTGATGAGTCGTATTAAAGTTGGATATTTTCATCTGGTATGAATGGAATAGTAGTATGAATAAACATAAAGATGCACAAATGGAGATAGTAAAAATCTCTTGTGATTCAATACTAAAGAAACAACAACGGCGCAAGGGGAGACAATCTCTATTCATCAATCCTCGATTATTGTATGATCTAAATCTTTAACTATAAAAGAGGTCATTGTGGCATTCTAGAACCACAAGTTTGACTATGATAAAAAAAAAAGTATACTGGTTACAATAACATCGATAAGTTAGATCAATTAGTGAAAGCCCCAATCCAGTAAGAGGGAAAAAAACATTCTTCTTCTTCTTCTTCATGATTCCACAAAGTATTATACTTAGACTCTCTCGTTAATTTCATAGAACTTCAATGTACACCGTAGAGTTACGGAGTAGGAGTAGTTTCTCAAGTCTTGCTACTTTTATAGACTTTTGACGTGAATCAAAGTACCATGAAGTAGAAGGAGCTTCAATTCTATTGTTCTTTTTGTGGGCAAAGAAACAAGGAGTCATGAAGCTTCAATATAAATAAAAAAAAATGCATATGAGAGGGAAGTTTTATTTTTCATTTTAAAATAAATCCCATTGCCTCTTATTCTTCAAGAATCAAATTCTTTTCAAGTTTCAATTTGTTCGTTTAAACTTTGGGTTCAACTAATCGTTTTCATTTTTTTGTTACTCTTCCTCATTCTTTTTTTTTAATTCCCTCTCTATCATTCCTTAATAAATTTTTATAAGCTATACTAACATACCTAAAATATGTAGTAAGTGTAGATACTATATAGACAAAACATATTATCAAATGGAAAGAAATTCAAATATGAAAATAAGAATAGCTATAAATAAAAAGGAAGGATGTTGTTATTCTGAATTTTATTTTTTCATATTAGAATTCAAATATTAACTATTAATTTAATTTATCAATTTAAAAGCTTTTTGTCAAAGAAAAAATAGCATTCATATCATGAATAAAATAAATCCTTTATTCTACCTCACCCACTAAATATCTTTATCTAGATGATATTCTCATAAATTTTAAACTAATGTATAATATCATCTCTAAAATTTTAATTCATTGAATATGATTATAAGCTTTTAACTTCATATATATATGATTATTTTTTTGAACTTTTTAATTTGTTTGATATCCTTTTAATATGTTAGCCGCTAAAAAGTTGAACTGGAGAGCCAGAGCGGATGAAGCTTGAGTTCGGCGTTCAGTGACCGCTGGCTAGTCTCTCTCTCTCTCTCTCTCTCTCTCTCTCTCTCTCTAATGGTGTCGTCGTCGCTACTTTCCCTCTCTGCAGCGTTTTCTCGCCTTCATTTCATTCCGAAGCTCTCGCTCCCGCCGGCGCTGAGCTCCGTCAGGAGGTCGACCCGCCGCAATCAGCGAGGAGCGCGGCTCTCTCCGTCGTGGCGGCCGCCGCCTCCCGGCCCTCCGTTGGGTTCTCCTTCCTTTAGCTTCTCGACCTCGAGGAAGGCTAGCGCGGATGGCGATGATTTGGTCGTCCTCGGTATCGAAACGAGCTGCGACGACACCGCGGCTGCCGTTGTGAGCTCCCTCTCTCGACATTTGATGGCTCGGAGGGAGTGGTTTCTTTGGCGATTCTTGGTTGTCTCATCTTTTTTTTTCTTTTTGCCTTCAGGTGAGAGGCGATGGACAAATTCTGAGTCAAGTCGTGTCGTCTCAGGTACATGGCTTCGTTTTGGTAATTATGATGTCTGTGGCTTCCGTTATGTGTTAAGGAGCTGATGATGCGTGTAGAAATATCGTTATTTTGGTGTTGTTTTGTTTGTTTGATACTGGTTTTGTACTCGTGTTTGGGTGCTGTTAGCTTATCTCCTCCTTTCTGTTCGGCTTTTAAATTTCGGTAGATCATTAGGGTGAACCGGGAATGTAGCAATGGGAAAAGCGTGGTTGCCCAGTGTGCCTTAGGATGACAGTTTAAGCTGAGTATTTGGTCCATGGATTATACAGAAGTCCAATTGTCAATGAAGAATAGCAGAATTGCTCTAGATACTACTGTAGGTTATCTGCTGCATTGACTCAATCATCAGGCAATAACATAGATTTGAGCTTCCACACCTCGTCTTCCCTGCCTTTATTGTTATTAATATTATTATTTTTTTGGGTTGTTGGGGAGGTTGGGGAAACAGGGCACAAAAACTTTTGGAGCTTGGTTCGCAGTCATTACTGTTAATGACATTTTGACAGGGAAATCCAAATAAATTATATCTTCCAACTGTATAACTAATGGAAGAGCTTACTAGTTTGCATCTTAATCATTGAAAAAGCAAGTTTTTCATTTTCATTTTCTGTCCCATGTGCTTTTGTGGGTTGGAAATTAGGTTACTTATTTGCAAACCAATGTAGCTTTTCTTTTGTATTTGGCAACGGGAGCAGTAATCCGTTTCATGATGCCCAGTGCTGCTGCTTTCAAGATCACTGGCTGTCCACCCAATCTTCTACTGTGTACCTTACGTATGATGAAGCCTTTCTTGATTTGGGGCGTATCAGTCTCGTATAGTGCAAATTTCTCTGTGAACCTTTGTTTTCTTATGTCGACAGGGTGCTTGTCCTATTAATGGTATTGCTCCACAAGTGCCTGAAATTTGGCAGAATGATTACTTTTTATATATCGCAAGCATTTGCCTAAATTCATACCTTCATATATCAAGGCAGATCTGCTCGTTTTATATGGAGGCGTTGCTCCCAAAATGGCAGAAGCTGCTCATGCTGAAGCTATTGATCCGGTAACTTTTTCTCCTTCTGGTCTTACTTTAACGTTATTAGGGTCAAAGCAGTTGTTTGTTATGTTATCTATCCCGTTAGCTTTTTGGCCATCCCTTTCTCCTTCTAATGAGCCAGCATGGTCTTATGGGCATCAGATGCATTAGCAATTTCTTTTCATGTTTAAAGTTTTGTTACTTTAATGCAGGTAGTTGAGAAAGCACTGAGTGAGGCTAATCTGACAGCCAGAGATTTATCTGCAGTTGCTGTTACTATTGGTCCTGGTCTAAGCCTTTGCCTTCGCGGTAATTTGACGTTCTGATTGTTAATCTTTTACTTCTACTCCATGAAGCAGAGTATCTGGTTCACTTTTGGGTTTTTCAGTCCATATTTGTTAACAAGAAGCAAAGGAAAATCCTGTCTGGGCTGCATGCTCTTTCCTTTGTCTCTTTCCATGAATCTTGGGCTTGGTTGAATTTGAAAGTGTCTGTTGGTCATGTTACTTTGAAACCTAAAGTGGGTTTCTGGCCAAAAACGTCTGAAGAATAGCTTGTTAACTAGTTGGCTAAGTTTTGAGTGTGGAACTGAAAGTCGTTTAGGTGCATATGATGTCATTTTTGAAGAACATGTGATATGCTGATGCAGACTAACTTGAGCCTGTGCTTTAGATGATTAAATTACACATTTATATTTTGCAAACATAAATAGCTGTAACTTTGTGGACTGAGCTGAGGAGCTTTGTTTTTATATTTGATGGATTGCTGGTAAATAACTTGTAAGGATGTTTTATTTTCTCACACTGAAATCTGCATCATGCATTCTTGCTCAATGCGTCATATTATGTGGTGCATAGCTCAATGTTCTTTTTTTTTTCTTCTTTTTGTGGTGCAGTTGGCGTGCGAAAAGCTCGAAATATTGCTGGGCTCTTCAGCAAGCCGCTTGTCGGTGTCCACCATATGGAGGCCCATGCTTTAGTTGCAAGGTAAAAAAGAAGAGGTAACTGTTTATACTAAGTTAGAAATTTTATGTAGTTTGCAGAAACATGCTATTAGACATGTTGAAGGACAATTCAAATGTTTTCTCTTTTTTGAAGTCTACTGAATTAGTGACAGCATGCATATAGGATGACTGTGTTTCTCTTCTCTGCTTTAGGGTTATGTTGTTTCTTTTATTCAAGTGCACTCAAAAAAATTAAGGAGGATATGCTTAGCTGTAATTCGTATACTTTCCTCCTGCTGCAGGTTAGTCCAACAAGATTTGCAGTTTCCTTTCTTGGCCCTTCTCATTTCTGGTGTGTGGCATTGTACCTTGCTTTCACTTTATTTGGGATTGAAAAACTCATTCTTGAATCTTTACCAAAAAAAGAAAAGAAAGAAAAATGCATTCTTGAATTGCTTCAGAGGGATTAGAAGAAAGCATGTCCCTCAAATTGTGATTTAGGCATCTTGAATGGATGATTTACTTGTACCGAATATAAATTTGTATTTTTTGAATGCGTATTGAGCCCAGTTTCTCTTTTGGCAAAGATGTAACTGTGAGGTTTTTGTCTTTTTACCAAAAAATGTTTAGTATACATGGGAAATATGTGTTGCAACCTAAATATCTCGTTACTCAATCTTTTTCTATCAGTGGTTTGCAGGAGTTTATCATAATCACAAACACTCAAGTTCATGAACAGAAAATGTCTTAATTGTGAATTGCATTACGTATTTAAAAGCTCACAACATGGAACACTTATGTATCAACTTATGACTGTACGGTTGGCAATTTTAATGGTGCGTGTTTCGTATATTCATCTTTTTGTGAGTTCCAACTAAATATCTCAAACTTGAGGCAGGAATCAAGCCATTATCAGATGAACTAATCAAACATATCAAGCCACATCTGCTTGGTTTGGTATGATCATGTCTATTTTCTGATGAAGTTGTGTTTGTATCTGGTCTGTTGGTGTTGTGCTGTCTTGGAAGACTATTAAACGTTGGATTATGCATTTTTGTGTTTATTTAGTCTTTATATTCTTATCTCAAGCATATAGTTCAAAACTGAGGTAGAATTTGATTTCTGAATGAATTTGCTTCTTTTAGCCATATCTTTAAGAGGAAAACTGACTAAAGTTGGTTCTTACTATGTTATGTAGGTGGACACAATCTACTTATCCTTGCTCAGAGTCTTGGTCAATACGTGCAACTTGGCACCACAATTGACGATGCAATAGGCGAGGCATATGATAAGGCAGCAAAGTGGCTAGGTCTGGATATGAGGAGGAGTGGTGGACCAGCTATAGAGCAGCTTGCCCTGGAGGGTGATGCAGAATCAGTCAAATTCTCAGTTAATATGATTTCAGCTACTGTGTGTCTTCTTAGGATTCTCCTGCAATAGGGATTCCATATACTCCATCACTTTTTTCTCCATATTCTCTCTTGTTTTTCATTTTTCTTACCTTGCTGCTAATATTTTAGATACCGATGAAGCAGCATAAAGATTGCAATTTCTCCTATGCTGGCTTGAAAACCCAAGTGAGGCTGGCAATTGAATCCAAAAAAATGTAAGTAGAACAGTTGTAAGTATATAATCCAGTAGTTGCTCTTCCTTTTGGGTGTAAATATACTTGAAGTGCTGGATATGTGCTTTATTTACTGCTTATAGTAAGTCAAAATATGAATATGTACTAACAATCAATGGTCTGAACAATGATGATCAACTGTTGTAGATTTTAGACAACTTTAATGGTTGAAATTCAGGCCCGCATGTTTGGCCTGCCTTACCGTATCAAACTCAATGAACTTAGTGGTCAATACAGCTAAGTTAAAATAACTTTGTTTGCACTTTTCTTATTTCTATTTAATTATTTTCATTGAGTGGAAATGAGATAGATTGTTTATCCATGGATGGAATGTACTATGAGAGTGGTTTTAACATACTCATTCCTTTTATTTCTTCTCTCCTACATGTTAGGCATTTTAAGTAAACTTCAATATGAATGAGCAACAGTGGGTAATTTACTACTTTGATGCATTATGTATGGATGGAATAGCTGACTAGAGAATTTGTTTGTGTTTGTCAAGATTTGCTTATCTTTGGAATTAAAAGAGGGAAAAAGCTCCGGGTAATTGATTTTTCGGATGAAATACCTCTGATTGTAAATCATGGATTCGGAACAGATGATAGTAGTGTATTGGACGATTTGTGTCCTTATGTCTGTCTGCTTGATGAGAGTTAATTCCGTTAATTGACTAGTTTCTTGGATGAAGCAATAGAAATGTGCAACTCTTTTTGTGTTCCTCTTATAGCCTCCTGGTTAATCTTTTATGTGGCATATGCAGAAACGCTCAGATTCCTATTTCTTCAGCAACTACTCAAGATAGAAGTGACCGAGCGGACATTGCTGCCTCTTTTCAGGTAACTTTGACCTGCGAGACAGGTTGTTAGTTAACAATTAAATTGAATGTATGCTTCGAATTATTTGGAATTTGATAAATGATTGTCACATGCAGAGAGTTGCAGTTTTACACTTGGAGGAGAGATGTGAACGTGCAATTGACTGGGCAATGGAAATGGAGCCATCATTAAAGTATCTGGTGACATTACTGACTATAAATTTGGGATACCTGCCTTCTCATAGTACTTAACATGAGCTTTCTGGCATCTTTTGTTTGATAAGTGATGTCCTTATATGCCTTGTCTAGGTTGTTTCGGGAGGGGTTGCATCGAATAAGTATGTCAGGTCTCGGCTTGATCAGGTAGTGAAGAGAAAGAGCCTGGAACTTGTGTCACCTCCGCCTAGCCTTTGCACTGACAATGGTAAGTCAAATATTTGGGGTGGTAAGCTTCTCTTCAATGACATTCTTCTTCTGGAAAGAGGAGTTAGTACATAGTGGAACTTGGGGTCAATGATTCTAGGGATATCTCTGAATGAAATGATCTAAGGGAAAGTGCTGGGAAAAAATTAATGAAAATGCTTTGTTCTGCGACAGCTCTTGGGATTTAGTGAACCAAGCTGGGGATTTGAAGAAATGTTCAAATACAGAGGGAAATTCTTTTTCGTCAAATTATAGATTGCATTTATCAACTTGAATTATGGATAAGATGGATGGTCTGTCCTTTGTTTGCATGTGTATGGAGAGCCTAGCCCCCCTTTTGGGTTTCTATTAGGTTGCAACTTGTATATATGTATGTGTGTATATGTTCTTTTGATATTGTACTTTTTGCTAGGTTTTGCTTACTGCATAGATTCATGAAAGCTTGTGGATCTAATATAAAGAAGCATGGACAAAAAAAAGTGGATCTAGAAGTTGTAAACCAGTCGAAATTGTCTGTAGACATAGTTGGCACTATCGTTTGTTTATCAGTTTATTACATAGCCTCTATCAGCGGGCTGAAGACGATTATCTTTTCTGACTAGGTGTGATGATAGCTTGGACTGGCATTGAGCACTTCCGGATGGGTAGATTTGATCCTCCACCACCAGTGGATGAACCCGATGATGCTATGGTTAGTTTGATTTTCATGTCTCCTCAACAACAGTTATACCAATATGATGAACTCTGCCCATTCCAGAAAGCTTTGACAATACGTGTCCCATGGTCCATCAGATTGTGAAAAATCTTACATTTGGATTAGACTCATATGAGAGTTGCAGAAACTGCATAGCGTTAATGTCTCTCAGTTAAACATGTATAAAGAGCTTATTCAAGTGAAAGGGAGGTCAAAATTCATGTGTCCCATGTCAAGAAATTAAACAAATCACGATAGTGATAAGATATGCCTTTTTTAGTTTCATTCTGTAGAAGACTTAAAGTACGCAACAACAAATAAAGAGTGTTTGCACTAGAAGATACAACTTGGTCAATGGATAAGTGCATGATGATGTCTGCATCTTGTGTATTGGAGTTGGAGCGTAAGAAAAAGCTGATATCTGTTGGTTTGTGCGCCAGTATGATTTGCGACCCCGGTGGCCATTGGGGGAGGAACATGTTAAAGGAAGAAGCGAAGCTCGTTCTTTGAGAACGGCTCGGATTCATCCGTCGTTAACATCAATTATCCAAGAATCTCTGCAGAAGCAGTCCTGACTCATATCGCCTATGATCAATTCCACATAGCCTGGAGCTCAGCCTAGGGAATTATTGTGGTGGAGCTGCTGCCCCATGTCCGTCATGTCGGGGAAGCATAGAGCGATGCGGAGATCAAATGTCGTCGGCAGCTGGAAAGAGAACTTATTGTAGATGGTGAGAGATTTAGTTGTTTCATCCATTGGTCTGTAAATTGCACCACAGTAAACGAAACACCATGCGAGCTCGACTCGCTGATGGGTATACCAAACGTTCCACTCTCTTCTACGGTATGCGAACTCAAGCTTTACTGCAGTCATATGCCGACGACCCTACGAAGTCAAGCACCTTTTCCCTGATCTATAATCCTTAGTTGAATTGAGAAGACCAATTGAAACATTACGCTCCATGGCTGAAGGGGATGATGGCACGAGTTCCGTTCAGATTCGGCGTGACAATGCTGGATAAGATCGCCGCGGCCTCGGCTTAATAGAGAATGTCTTGCCTCTGTACAATATAAGAGAGAGAAAGAGGATGCCGAAATGGTATTGTGTCCTCCCTTTCTTCTCTTTTCCTTAAAGATTGACACATAAAATTCTCAACATTTTCACACATCCTATGCCCCTGCAATCAAAACTCGAAATCGATGTTTTCCGCATAGAACTTTCCTTTGGTTGTATGAGACAAGGAAGGCTTGAAGGAAGAAGAGTCATGTATCTCAAAGATTTCACTACTTATATTATAAGATTGAGATAACGAGCAGCATCCGTTGTAGTCTAGTTGGTTAGGATACTCGGCTCTCACCCGAGAGACCCGGGTTCAAGTCCCGGCAACGGAACTTTCCTTTTTCACCTTTCATGCCTTTTCGGTTCGACCTTTTTTATTTTTCCCCTTTAAAATTAATTTTCTGCTTCCGCTCGTCTTCTTCGTCGTTTGACGTCCCCCCTCTCCCTCCTCTGCGCAGGCTAGTCCCTAGAATCTACTACTACCACCTCTCTCTCTCTCTCTCCCTCTCTCATGGCGACGGTTGAAGCGAAGGCGAAGGAAGACGATCTAGCCGCCACGCCAATCAGCGAGGACGGCGACGACGACGAGCACGACTCCAAGGAGCTGGTGCTTCAGAAGTATTTCCTCCAGGAATGGCAGCTCGTCAAGTCCCTCCTCGACGGCATCATCTCCCACGGCCGTGTCCCCGATTCCTCCTCCGTCCACAGGATCCGATCCATCGTAACTGCCACCCCATTCTCTCTCTCTGTCCTCTTTCTCTGTTCACGCTAGTTTCAGCTAACCGCATGTCGGTGGGGGGCGTTTTCTGTGTGGCGAACGTGCGGTGCTGATTCGCCATTTCGGTTTGAGGGAATCCTCGCTTGCTCTCGTGGTTTGCATTTCGCCAATCGAGAAGTTAAAAGAAGAAGGCAAGACTAATCTGAAATGAAGACGGGTCAGGAAGGATTTTTACTGTAGTTTGAGTCTTTATGGCAAATGCTGGCGCGAGATTTGTTTAGTGAATGTTCGGGAGTCTGTACAAACCGCATTCTGTGGAAATATGCCCGGAAGAAGTAGGAAAAAAGTGCAGGACCTCATCTTTAGGTGTCGGAATGGGTCTCCACTGTTCTTCAACTTGTTCTGCTGCTCGTGCACTTTTGTGGGTGCATTCTTTGTTTTTCAATTATGTTATTTTAGGAAAAAAAAAAAGATGTAGCCTTTTGAGCGTGTGAAAATGGAGCAACCTCTTTAAGAAAATTTTCCCCCTCTTTACCATGGTTTCGTCGTCATGGGAGCTGGGACTTCTGATCACGTCGTGAGCAACATTAGTTGGATAGAAGGTTGATGCTGTCAACATTCCTTTCGAGCATTTAATGATGCCTTTTTGCACCCTAAAATTATCTGAAAGATGTGTTTCACCTGCTCATGCGTGATGATGCTTTTTCGCACCATAGAGTGGAGGATAAAAAAACTAACCAGGGAAGGTACGTGTATGCATTTACGAACATATCAGAACCTCTACTGTGTTTTTACTGTGCGTTGAAATAGTGCCTTTTCGCTTGTAACATGCGTGACTGCTCAAGCTTTTAACTTCTCTGGGTTTTCTTATATACTTGATCTTTTGCACTCTGGTTTTAGTGTTCAAGTACAAGCCTTTGCATTTTTTGCAGCATGTTCTCCTTAGGAATGCCTCATTGGAAGGATATGTTTTGAAATTGGTAAACTTGACCTTGTGCATGCAGATGGACAAGTATCAAGAACAGGGTCAGCTTGTAGAACCTTATTTAGAGAGTATTGTTTCACCCCTGATGTACATTATTCGCTCCAGAACAATTGAATTAGGAGCATCTGATGAAATTCTCAACATAATCAAGCCCATATGCATAATCATATATTCCCTTGTCACTGTATGTGGTTACAAGGCTGTGATCAAGTTCTTCCCACATCAAGTTTCTGATTTGGAACTTGCAGTATCTCTTTTGGAGAAGTGCCATAATGCAAACTCGGTAACCTCACTGCGACTTGAAAGTACTGGTGAAATGGAAGCCAAATGTGTGATTCTTTTGTGGCTTTCTATTCTTGTCTTGGTGCCCTTTGACATTGCATCTGTTGACTCAAGTATTGCCTGCAATAATGAGCTGGGAGAACTTGAGCCCGCTCCTTTGGTGTCAAGAGTAATGGGATTCTGTAAGGACTACCTTTCGAGTGCTGGTCCCATGCGAACCATATCTGGATTGCTGCTATCAAGACTTCTCACACGTCCAGACATGCCAAAAGCATTTATCAGGTACTTTCTTTGTGATAATTCTGTTATGTTGCTGAATCAGGAATAGAAGGAAAAAGAAAACTCCAAAATTTCTCTACTTCCTAAGCGATTTTTTCTTTTCCTTTTCTTCCCTATTGTTATTGTGCAAAGTTTTTTGGAAGGGGAATTGCTTGAGAAAGTCTCTTCCAAGGTACTTCCGTTCAAAATTGTCTCAGTGTTCATTGAATTATCCAACTTAAATTTTTCAATGTAACTTGGCTCAAAGATATCTTGTTTTCTATTTTGTTTTATTGATGTCTATCTGTCTATACGCCCCTAATTTATGTTCTTTCCATATTCTCCTTCAGATTTATTGACTGGACACATGAAGTTCTCTCTTCCAGTAAAGATGATGTTATGGGTCACTTCCAGTTGCTGGGAGTAGTAGAGGCTCTTGCGGCCCTTTTCAAGGTACTTTTGTCATGCCAATTCAACTAGTTGGCTTTTATATTCTTCCAGTTTATGGGTAAATTAGTGAGATGTTTTGCACATTGGCTGGTTATCTCTGACTGTTGGATACAATATCAATGATGAGGCATGAGCATTAATTTTGCTGTTTACATCCCTTTAATAATTCTCTTAATCCTTTGTGTTCTTCTATATTTTCATGTCCCATTTTGGCCAGACGGGTAGTCGGAACCTCTTACTTGATGTCGTCCCTAGTATGTGGAATGACATCTCAAGCTTATGCAAATCTGACGTTGCGGCCCGCAGTCCTTTACTTCGTAAATATTTGGTAAAGTTGAGTCAGCGGATTGGCCTCACTTGCCTTCCTTTCCGGGTACCATCATGGCGCTATATGGTCAGTACATGAAGGATTTCGTATGTCTCTTTTCACAAACTTATTATTAAGATCATAGACTAATTTTCCAATGTACCATTACCCTATGTGCTTTATGTAGTGCTAATGCGCAAATATCATCCAAGAGAACTGATTAACTGATCTGAATTCAACTGTATTATTTGTGCCATGTAGCACGTGTGTTGGGTGTCTTTTGCAAAGTGGGGTTAGTAACTGTTTAGAGCAAATTTCTTATTTTATAGAAAAGAATCATACAGTCGCACCCAAAATTCAAGGTTATTCTCAGGTAATGTCCTTGGGTAGATTGCACTTGTAGGCTTTTATCAGAGATCTTTTGTTCTCTTCACACTGCACTGTTCTTATATTTGCTTATTGCAATTTGAGTTGAAAATGCACAGTTGCATTGAGCATTGGACATATTGGCTTGCTGACATTTATCAGATTTGCTAGAGCACCTGCCACTTTAGAATCATCCTGATTTCTGATAGAATCTGCAGATTGGCAGGAGATGACAGTATAATTTTGAGTTTATTTTGGTAAATTTCTGCTAGGCTTACAACTTAGCTTCTTAATAAGTTGACCTCAATTCCAGTAATCAGATTCTGGTAAGGGTGTGCATCACATAAGGTGTTATTAGGTACTTTCACTGGTTGGTTCAGGTCTTTGTGTTCTTCTAGTAACCTGTTCTTTGGATGACATATTTTATGACAGAAAACAATGAGGTAAGAGTCTATGCATTTGAGCTATTGTCCCAATGTGCTTGATGGGTTATAAATCAAAAGTTTGAAGTGCTTTTGTTACCCAGAGCTTTTTGTGGACTTTTGCATTTCTGGTTTGGATTTTCTGTGTATAACTTTGTGCTTAGTTTGAGGAAGTTTAAAGAATACTTTTTATAAAGCTCTAATGTCAGTCATGAGGTTTGAATATGAATTTGTATTTTGTGAGTTAGATTTGTATGTTATTCTTTCCATTAGGTTATGCTACTTATTTGACTAGTTATTAGTGAAATATTGATCATGATGTTTGTATTGTAATTGAACTAAACTTTCTCATGTTGTTTCTAGAGCACAGTTACTAAAAAGGCCTGGTGTCTTTTTCTAGGTCATTAGAATGACCATTGTTTCAAAAAGCTTGTCTAATAGATGTTTTTCTGCCTCTTCCCTATGCCTGGCAGAGTAGAACAAGGTCACTTGGGGAAAATGTCTCAAGCGCCTCTCAGAAGTTGGGCCAAACTGATGCAGATTGGGCAACCTCAGGAGTTAATTCGCAGTGCATGGAGGATGATGATGTGGATGTCCCAGAAATTATAGAAGAGATCATAGAAGTTTTGCTTTCTGGGTTGAGAGATACGGTATGTACAATTGGCTCACTTCTATTTCACAATAACCTTTTGATTTGTCCTACTTTGTCGTAAGATACACATCTGAAGAGATACATTTTACCTTATTAAAAGACTAAATATGGGAATCTTCTGAATTTAGATTTCCACTTGTGACAAGGAAAAGAATCATTTGTACTATTTTGCAAACCCTGATGAGGTTTGCATAGTAATTTGACCTGACAAAGTTTGCATAGTAATTTGACCTGATGAAGTTTGCATAGTAATTTGAATAGAAAAAACTATGAGCAAAAATCCAGTCATTATTATGAATCGTTTAGTGTGGTAATGTATCAGGTATTATATTGCTGTTCATTATGGTCAATAATCCATTGGGTAGCAATCTGCTTGTTCCCTTGCAGCTGTTAATTTCTTTTTCATGCCTTCCATAATCATGTAGACAACTTTTTCCTTTTGGGAACATTTATTATTCTTCTTCTTACTATAAGCAATCACAGAGCTTGGTTGTTAATTTTCATGAAACATAAAATAAATATGAATAGTTATTAGCTTCTTAAAAGATTTAACTGACTCATCTGACCCTTTTTTTTCAACATGTTCCTTTGAAAACAAATGCAAAGTCTGTGGTATTACTATGTCCATACTATGTGATGTGGGATGACAAGTCCTATTGAGAGCTTGATCAATTGAGAATTTGAGAAATATCAATGAATGCTTACTCAAAACGAATCAATTTTATAGGCTTCACACCCTAAGCTTCCTAAGCATCACACCTGAGAGAAAAATTCCTTATCCAAAGCAAATACCAGCAAAATCCAATAATTCATCAACTTTATAGACAAGAAAGAATTATGGCAATATTTATAGAATCTTCCAAAGATACTATTCCGAAACATAATTGGAAAAGGAAACATGATATCCTGAAATGTTCGTACCTGGGTCCATATGTATAATGGTGCTGAACCTGTGTCAGGAATTTATTTTTTGTTGTCTGTGGGCTAGAGCCGCTTTGTTTTCACAGTCATCCTTGTCGAAAGTGGGTTGGGAATGGCTGCCTCAACAGATGTGGAACTTTGGGCTTCAAATGAGCCCACATAGATCAGAAGAAACTGGTCTGGTTGATGTCTTCTCATTTCTTAGATTTGGCTTGTTAGTAGAGATAAGTTGTTTCATTTCATTAGGGAGACAATTATGGTTATTTTCTAAATAGAAAAGCTGCAATCTAAGACATTCTTGACCATGATTGTTAAAGGGTTGCAACCTTTGGTGCCCTTTGCATAAGAAGAATAATTACGATGCTCGTAATTTGAGATCATGAATCAATCGAATGTCTGGGCAGTAGCAGTATATCTAACTCGCCTTCATGCAATTTGCTTCCTTTTCACTGTGTCACAATCTACGTATATGGAAATATATATCTGATGTCCAGATTACTGTTGATTCAGGATACTGTTGTGCGCTGGTCTGCTGCTAAAGGTATTGGCCGCATAACTTTCCGTTTAACTTCTATTCTTGCAGAAGAGGTCCTCTCATCCGTCCTTGAGTTGTTTTCACCTGGAGAGGTATTCCATGTAGTTTCTCTCACTTTATTTTCATTTCGTAATTTTCATAGTAATTCTTTGTGTTCTTCACGTCGTAGTTTTTCTGATTGATCCTATGATTTTTGTCTCTCTTCAATAGTAGCAATTTTAGGTGTATTGCTTATAATAAATAGCAATTTTACTTGTGTTTTTACTTTGACCTGCCATGGTGTTCCAGGGAGATGGTTCTTGGCATGGGGGATGCTTAGCCCTGGCTGAACTAGCAAGAAGAGGGCTGTTGCTGCCAAATAGTCTTCCCAAAGTAGTTCCAGTGGTTTTGAAGGTTGAGGCTCAATTTAGTTCCTCCAATATAATAGCATTGTAGGCCCCCAATTTTATTTCAGTGTTCTTCCGTTGGATGATGTTTGATGGTTTCTATGACCTGCTAATTTGTCCTGGAATTTCCTCCTGCACTATATACATAGTCAATGTCTCAGAAGGTCCTAACATAAGTAAAATCTTCCACAATAGATAAATAAAGTGGCCTCATGATTAATTTTTCATGGGTAAGAAAGGCGAGGTCATTTCTCTAGTTTTCCATTTCAGTGAAATAATTGCAAGTGAAATTCATTCGGTCAATTAGCTGGGTTCTATAATTAGGTTGGTTGTCTTTAGGCAATGCCATTTCTTGCCTGTTCTGTCTCAACAATAGTAAGAAAACCAATCAGATCTGTTCTAGTGCAAGGGCCAGAGGAAGATTAGATGATACTGTTTGTTTGTATGTGTAGTGTGTCAGAAGAGAGTTAGACTTTGAGCTTGTGCAGTTTCTGTGACATAGTCACACCTTGTCTGCAATCATGCTACTTTTTGTTTCCCCCGAGGTTGTAAGCACAAGTTTTTTTTTTTTGGTCTTTCGTGGTGTAGTAGGGGCAGGTCAGAAGCTATCTCTGGTCGTGCTCATATGGTTACTAGGACTTTCTTAATTGGTTTTTACAAAGATATGGCTAAATATCTTGCTTATGGGCATTATTAATTTAAACTTCATTCCTGTGGATTGTTTCTGCCTTGAGAAGAAAAGACAAGGAGTGTTTTTTTTTTCCCAGAAGAAAAAAGAAGGGAGGGGGGGACATGTTACTCCACAGATTGTGCTGATTATTATTTGAATTGCATTATAGGCTCTGCATTATGATATCCGGAGAGGTCCCCATAGTGTTGGATCTCATGTACGTGATGCTGCTGCCTATGTTTGCTGGGCTTTTGGACGTGCATATTATCACACGGATATGAGAAGCATATTGGATCAGTTGGCTCCTCATCTTTTAACAGTGGCTTGCTATGATCGTGAGGTGTGAATTACAGTGGTTCTCAGGATCCTATCTACTATTCCAATTTCTCCTTATTTATTGAAAAGGTATCACTTTATTCTGTTTTACTGAGAATTTTAACATATCTTCTTAGGTGAACTGTAGGAGAGCTTCTGCAGCGGCTTTTCAAGAGAATGTAGGAAGACAAGGAAGTTACCCTCATGGCATTGACATAGTAAATACCGCAGATTATTTTTCTCTCTCATCGCGAGTGAACTCTTACCTCCATGTTGCTGTTTGTATAGCACAATATGAGGGTTATCTTCATCCATTTGCTGAAGAACTGCTGAACAGAAAAATTTGTCACTGGGTAAGTATTTCTTTTAAGGATCTAAAGTCACCATAAAGTATATATAACATTGTCTGGATAACGCTTCTGGTTGCTGAAGTAAGAATTTTGAATTGGACTGCATCTGCCTAGTTTCTTCTGGATATTTTTGTTAAAGAATCTAGCTTATACAACTGAATCAAGTAGCTTGACTAGTTGTTTGCTTCACTTTTGGAATTTTCCATTTTCTTTTAGTCTGGCTTTTTCTTTGTATCATCCTTGACAACTCTTTCTTTCTTCTAGTTTGGTGTGTTATTATTTCTTTTTGACTAAGTTAATGACACCTATGCCAATATCCAAATAATTTTTATCTGTAAGGTAAGAGTTGTTGGCCAAGATATGAATCTCTTATGGTGTAAAGTGTTGAATATTTCCTAGGATTATTTGTGATACTCATAGTTTCATCAGGACTTGGTGACTGAAAGGCATTATTGAAATGTGGGTTTGGTTAAATGACGATTTCGAGGAAACTGGTGGACAGAAGAGGGGTTGTCGCAGTTTATTAAGCACTTTATTCAAAGTTTTGCAAGTAGCTTACAGTAAATGAAGCATTTTGGAGTGCTAACTCTGTTGAAATTTGTTATTACATGTTTGGAGCATTTATTAGTCTAGAGATTCTTTGTTAGTTCTTTATTCATGCCATTGCATTTAATCAGCTTCGCTTGCTTAGTCTTCTCCTTTTGTAGCAAACACTAGTTAGATCTTGAACGACAGTGGTTTAGGCATATGTTACCAAGATTTTATACCTATTTTTTCATTTTGCCTGCTCAAGCTAATTTTGAGAAGAGGTGTCGGCTTTAAATCAGAATTATATCATTGCGTCTACCTACTTTTATCTTTGGTTGTATCTCTAAGAGCTTGTCAGCTCCTTACCTTTAATCTCTTCAGGATAAAAGCTTAAGGGAACTTGCTGCAGAAGCACTTTCTGCTCTTGTCAAATACGATCCTGAATATTTTGCAAATTATATTCTGGAGAAGTTGATTCCTTGCACTCTATCATCAGATTTGTGCACGCGCCATGGTGCGACCTTAGCAACTGCAGAACTTGTGTTGTCTTTGTTTCAATGTCGTCATCCTCTTCCAGATGGTTAGTGCCTTTTAATCTTCTTGTCAATGAGGAAATTACCTCAAAATCTTGCTCTTGGATTTTTTAGAGTTCTCAGGTTGTTTATAGATTGATTCTCTTTGAAATGATTAGCATATTGGAACTTTTAGTGATGAAACAGACTCATGAGTAGAGTGAATATGAATAGTTCTAGCTATTTCTATTAGGTGTTTACACCCGGCAGCTATCTACTCCACGTGGAAATCTATCCATTTTACCTGGTAGAAGTGTAATATTCCCAGAGAGAGGCTTCACAAAATAATGAGCAATTAACATTCTTACTATGTCTTTTTTTTACCTACTAGATGCAAATCTGGTATACTAATTTCTTATGGTATGTCCCTATGTACAGATAAGCAGAGAAAAGTTGCTGGTATAGTTCCTGCAATAGAGAAAGCACGGCTTTACCGAGGGAAAGGTGGAGAAATAATGCGAGCAGCTGTTTCCCGATTTATCGAGTGCATCTCATTATCGCGCTTGTTAGTACCTAAGAAGATAATTCGGAGTTTACTGGATACCCTCAGCGAGAACTTGAGACATCCTAATTCTCAGATACAGGTGAATGTTTCCTTGGAAAAGAATTTCAGGAAACTAGCTTTTGCTTTTAGTTTTATGATTTCTCAGTCATTTTGATTTCGCACTGGTTTGCTAAACAGAGTGCTGCTGTTAGAGCCTTGAAACATTTTAGCGTTGCGTATTTTGGTGATGGAGGTCCCTCTGTTGCAACAACATATCTGGATCAGTTAACTGATCACAATGTGGCAGTGCGGAGAGGATCTGCATTGGCATTAGGTGTTTTACCATATCAGTTTTTGGCCACCAAATGGAAAGATGTCATAATGAAGCTTTGTGGTGCTTGTGCAATAGAGGTGAGCTTGGTGGAAGAATTTGTTGCAGTTGTCCTTTGTGTGTTCTACCATGAAAGAAAGTATTTGACGAGCTTATATTTTAATGGAACTTACATGCAGGAGAACCATGAAGAGAGAGACGCTGAAGCACGGGTAAATGCTGTCAAAGGACTTGTGTCAGTTTGTGAGACTCTGACTCAGGAAAGAGAGCAGGCTCCTGCTCTTGCCGAGGAGGATGTCATGTCTCTGTACCTTCTGATAAAGAAGGAAGTGATGATGAGCTTATTTAATGCTCTTGATGACTACTCGGTTGATAACCGCGGTGATGTTGGTTCTTGGGTACGGGAGGCTGCCATGGATGGCCTTGAAAGATGTACAAACATACTTTGTAAGAGAGACAACTTGAATTCCTCTGCAATGCTGCTCGGGGTTGAACGTTTATCAAATCTGTCAAATGACAAATTGGTTGAGAATGACAGGAGATTGCTTTTTGATACCAATCTAGCCACCACTTTAGTTTCAGGAATCATTAAACAAGCTGTAGAGAAAATGGATAAATTAAGAGAAGCAGCTGCCACTGTTCTGCAAAGGGTTTTGTACAATAGAGAAATTTTCATCCCCTTTATACCTCACAGGGAGAAGCTGGAAGAAGTCATTCCGAACAAAAAGGGCCTAAAATGGGGGGTAGGTACAGATGACTTCTTTTTCCTCATTCATGTTGTCACCATATATGAATTTTTTTCCCTGTGCCTTTTTGAATTTCTTGCAGGTACCCGCTTTCTCATATCCACGTTTTGTACAGTTACTTCAAGTAAGTTGTTACAGTAGGTCTCTAGTGTCTGGATTAGCTATCTCTATTGGAGGTTTGCAAGATTCCTTGAGGAAGGCATCTACTTCAGCTTTGCTGGAGTATCTTCAAGGTGAAGACAGTGAGAATCATGATCGACAGAAGTCCAGAGAGTATATTCTTAGCTGCGATGTTCTTTGGGTTCTTGAACAGTACAGGAAATGCGACAGGGTTATCACACCTACCCTGAAGGTACTGCTATAATGTGCTCATGAGGGTTATTGTTTTACCTGCACGAGAAAAATATGTAGTCTGAGTTCCTAATTGTTGAGGCCATAACTAATTTGAAGATGTTTCTTGTCTGCAGATGATTGAAATACTTTACAGCAAGAGAATTTTCTTGAACATGGAGGTCGGTTAAATGTTTCTTGCCCTTGTGCATTCTTTATGTGGCTATTGTGTTGACTGTCATGGCATCTTATTTATTTTGGTTGAGGGTGGGGAATCAGACCACAGATAAAGGCAGTTAGTTGAACAGCATCTTTTGAGACTAGCGAGATTTTTGGATGCCCCACCAGCTTTTGTTTTTTTTTTTTGGGGGTGGGGGTGGGGGAGGCAGGGGGATTAAAATGATTTGGTTGCTATATATTTCGCTAGCGCACAATTACGCTATCTGGTTATTCAGATCCAAAAAGGCGATCTCAATCTTGACAGTGTTTTAGAAGCAGACTGGCTACTCACGTTATGTGACTTATGTCCTCTCTGATTGTATCCGCTAAGAGAGGCAAAAATAAGAGAATATATAGATAGAGCTACAAGCTGCTTGATTGATGATAGTTGGACCTATCAAGCAATTTCACACCTTTGTTTCATCAGCCAATGGCTGGAGTTTTGATCAGATTACTTGTGATGGGAATGGAAAAAAGCACATTTGTTTGCTTTAATCTAGTTCAATGCTGAATAATTGGTTTGAGCCTGCTTTATGATACCACTTTCTGATATCAATGCAGGTTCATACATCAACGTTCTGCATTGGCCTCCTAGATTCTCTGGCTATTGAATTGAAAGGGTCAAAGGACTTCACCAAGTTATATTCGGGCATTGCTATACTCGGGTTTATAGCTTCAGTTTCAGAGCCAGTGAACTCTCGGGCCTTCTCTCATCTGCTGACCTTTCTTGGGCATCGGTACCCTAAGGTGGGTTCCTCTTGAGCGATTTCCTTATTTATTTTCCTTTTGTATTTTCAACCCAAGTAAATGAAGTTCCACTTTTTATGCATCCCCAGTTTGTTCGTGAGTTGACTGGACTTAGTCCTTGTACGCTCGTTGATTTTTTTCCTGTGCAGATCCGTAAAGCTTCAGCCGAACAGATTTATCTTGTACTTCTGCAAGGGGGAGATCTTATATCAGAGGACAAGATGGAGAAAGCGCTTGAAATCATTTCGGAAACTTGCTGGGAAGGTGACCTTGAAACTGCAAAGCAGCAGAGGTTACAGCTGTTTGAGATAGCTGGGCTAGAGCTGGGGACTAATCTCAAGACTAAGACGGTCCCGTCCAAAAATGAAGGCCAGAAGCGGCCTACTTCAATGGATGAGAATGCTTCGTATTCTTCGCTCGTTGAGTCTTCAGGATTTTGAGTGATGTACATCAATTAGTTCCTTCTTTTTTGGTAGAGTATGTTTGTGCCTATCCAGAAAAAGTCTTATTTTTGCACCAAAACTAACTTTCCAATCCTCCGAGGGACTCCTGAATTTAGACGAGAATGTGCACGGCGGCATCATATACTTACCTCAGCAGAGCCAATGTTTGACAGACAGCGGCAGCGGGTGTCTATGTTGTACTACGATTGGCAAAACATCTGAACTATTTGTTGAGTTTCATAGCATAGCGGCTGTCTATGTCGTATCTTTTGCCAGAAGATACATGAAATGACCGATTTCATTAATCATTTCTACCTTGGCGCCTGCCTTCAGTTTAACCGCCTGCAGCCTTCAGTTTACCTCTTTCCCATATTTCATGAACCGCAGGCTAGCTACGCCATCATTACGCAAACACAAACTACAAAACAGGAACTGCCTGCATAGACAAAAGTGACGAATACCGATTAAACTGCAGAAGACACTTTCTCAGGTGAATTAGCGTAAATCAATGATTAAGTAGCTGGACTCTAATCATTAGGTCTTCAAGCACTCTGGAGAATATATGTTACTTGATATCAGTCTAATCAACTACATCCAATTTATTTAAAGTGTGCTGCTAACACGGAAAAGTCATTCATTGCAGGTGCTCATTACAGAATGGAATATTCATTTTCAAAGCGATCCAAAACGAAGTCAAAACTAGTACTGATCTCAGAAAGTCACATAGTCCACTACTTAATTAATACATGCGCCTTAATATTGCTTGAAAGGCTTATAAATTAAGTTAGAATGAAGCAGACTTCATTCATCTTGACAATGCAGAAGCTTATTATGAGTAGGATTGGGAGAAATGGATGTCCAAGCTCATCCAGATACTTGGCATGATGCCGCTACGAAAGTTTTCCACAGCTAGGTCATTCAAACATGCAGCATCGACATTCCTTTTTCATGATTTTGCAAGCATGCTTCTCAATGGATCAAATGCCATTGAAGAACCTTTTCCCACAATCCAGGAATTGAGATCAAAATTGCAATAAGAAAAAGAAAAGGTGCAGTAAGTTGTCAAGATGTCCTCTCATAAAGCAAGCGCCACTCTGACGCTTCACATTGGAAATCTATGACCACAAAACTTCGTAGTTGATGGTGTTTGTCATTCACCTCCAGTAAGTCATGGCTTGAGCCAGGGAAACACATCAGGGGACGAGGGCAACCTTGCCGTTAGCACCTCTACTCCACTCTCGGTCACCTGAAAAGGCGACGTGCAAAAGTGGATGATCATTCGAAGCAATGAAATATTAACAGCTATGTACAGTAACTGACTTGCGGATAAACTGAATATAATCTCTTAGTTGTGGAATCAGAGATCATAGTACTAATATTCAAATTGTACCCTTCATCTTTTGATTCTAGCACGGTTGGTATGTCCCACACTTTTAACTACTCAAGGCTAAAATATAGAAAAGCATATGATTGGCTAATCCATATGGATGAAGATATTCTACAAGCAGAACCAAATTCCCCTCATTCGCTTGGCTGACTCTAGCACATATGGACCTTTCTCATAACATTGAGGCAACACATTCAAATGAATTTCAGGGTTCAATTAAATGGAGTTGGTGACTGAACAGTGATGTTGTATTATAGGATATATGTAAATTCGTTGAGATTCTTTACAAGCATAATGCAACCATCAAATAAAAGAGCATTCCCATCAACTCAACAACATTTTCTCTCTATTTGATCAGTCCTTCTCTTCTAGCATAATTTTGGAAGTAAAATGAAATATTATTACCAAGAGAGTATGCTCAAACTGGGCACTTCGTTTGCCATCAGCTGTAACTGCAGTCCATCCATCAGGCCACATTCTATCACGCCAAACTCCTGTTAGCCAATTATTGAACAAGTGAATTACGAGATAGGCCATTCAGTGAAAGCAAATATAATTCGAGAAAAGACTATAAACAAACCATCTGATGGATTACCTGCATTAATCATCGGTTCGATGGTAAATGTCTGTCCAGCCTTCATCACCCCAACAGCTTTGTTTCCTGCACATTTTAAGGAATACAGAGGAGAACAACCATTGATAGCAATTATTGGTAAACTAATTCCATCCCATATCCATTTATTGTTGAGAAAGCTAAATATGAAGTACATATGTTGAGTCAAAGAGCAGCCATAAGAAGGATACTTCCATAATGTGGAATATTTGGTGCACAATGAAAGAGTTCTCCAATACCATGACCACAATATGATTTCACCTATATTTGCATTGAAAAAATTGGATAATTAATCATACTTGAACACTACATATATCTTATGAGGATATGATTAAGAGTTGTATATTACCACAGAGAAACCTGACATAGAGGAATGGCGATTGATGACTTCACCAATTTCACGAAAACGAACACCAGGTTTCACTGCATAAGTAGCAGCGAAATCATAACTCAAATTTCACGTTTGGAACAATGAAACAAATGAAAAATCAGTAATTCACGCTTTACAGCTATGATCAGGTTACAACGGCACAGAACCCAGTAGCAAGTAATTAACAGTGTTAGTAAAAACTCTTCTCAAGGAGAGGAAAAGGGAAGCACACCTATAGATATTGCTTTTGCTAGGCATTCGTAAGTGCACTGCACAAGTTGTTTGGATGTTTCATCAACGTTTCCCACAAAGAATGTTTCGTTTAGGTCACCTGCTCTTATCAGTTGATACAGGGGTCAAAGATGAAGAACCATTGCACCACTTCAAGAAAATATTATGGAAGGGATTCCTACCATGTACACCTTTGAAATACACGGTCACATCAACATTCACAATATCACCATCCTCGAGTTTCCTTAAGTAATTAGAACGTAAGAATGAGTAATGTCAAAATAAGAAAGGCACTAAAAAAATGTGGCCAAAGCAATAAAAGAAGACATGAGGCACTGAGCAGAAAACCTAGACCATTTACACGGCCAAAACAAGCAAGAGAAAGATGCATAAACAGCAAAAAATCCCATGTCTCTGACTTAATCAATCAGCACAAGCCACTATACAGAGGAAATTGTAGATTGAATATTAAAACAATAAGAAAATTGAACGCAATTAGAAAGAAATTTAATTCCAGTACATTTCATAGTACTTCTAAATGTTGGCAAATTAGCCTGTTAACTTGATGATAATCTGACTCAATTAAACATTAGTATTCTCTCAGCAAGCCGCTTGTCTTTGATTGAAAAATGTTTATGAACTATACTTCATCTATCTGAATCTAAGGAGCACAAACATGCAGTCTTCTCATACCAAATTTTGCGCTACCCCTCATGCCATCCCAAAGAAAAACAACTACGTGCATACACAAGCATTATGTGATTATATCAGAGTCACATTAACACAAACATATGCTTGCGCACACATTGATGGACTAAGTTTTACGCCTGCATGCTCATTGTGCATTAACATCCAGTCCAAGAACAAGTGCGTAAACCAAGAAAATTGCTATAGGTAAACTATGGCTGATATAAGTAACTGCTGAAAAGATGAAGCAACCAAAAAATTTCAATGAAGTCCTACTATTGGGTAACGTAGAGGCAAGCACATTATGGCATTAACCCTAATGACATGAATGATGAGGAATGCACGGCTGAAATTTCCAAAGAAACTGATGTCGACCAATCATGTATTTTTACAGTAAAATCAATCAAAGACCTTTGGTTTAATTAAAATTGCAAAATAACCATGCAAAACCAAAGTTTCACAATGCTAATAGTCATAAAGTAAGCAATATATACTGAACACAACTCACCAAAGGCTCCATGCCACTAAGCTACAAAGCTCTTCCAGAGTGAGCAGCTTTTTGTAATGCAATATCTCTACTAAGCAAGTTCTTTTACAATATAGACAAGTTTTTTTCTGGCTATTCCTTTGATGTGCCTTTTTTCTATTAGAGCCAGTTATTCCATATGATGCTTCCATCAATTGTTTTTGCAGGTAACTATTTATTAATTGTCTAGCATGCAGCCAAGTGGGACATATCATGTCTATCTACACAACAAATATAAACTATATTCTTATTCATAAAAAGGATACCAAAACCATATAACCAGTATATTCACAACACAGAAAGATGTACATACCACCTCAATTAAAAAAGAAAAAAAGAAAAAAAAAAAGGAAGAAGGCACTGGCATGTTCACACACATGAACAGACTCAATAAAATAATTTAAACAGGACAACCAGAATGTGTATTTATCTGACTGTAAAGAGAATACCTGGCATCTGGAATGCCATGGCAAATTACTTCATTAATGGACCTACAGGAACAAAGACGTTGAAGCTGTTTGATCCATCTATTATTATTTCAGACATTGAGAAAACAAAAAAAGACGAGTACCTACGTGCAGCATGACTTTGGAAAGAAGTGATAATTTAGAGGAGATGGATATGCTCCTGTAACCACGTGAAACTAAAGTTAGCAGCACAAAAGTTGTTGACAAGGCTTGAGGGGAAATGAATGCAATTTAAGGAACATCAGGATAGAAGATGTGGGGAAAATGGAGAGCATATTCCACATTATAGGAAGAACAAGTCAACAAGGATAGCAATAAGGTTGTTTTCAATTATTAGCTCTTCTTCCTCAAAAAGAGAACTGTCTTAAAACTCCTATCATTCCTTGCTTGAGTTCTGCACAAGGACCTTGGTCTACCTCCAAATAAAACCTTAGAAAAGCCATGTCATATGCTGTTAAAATTTCCATAATGAACATATAACCTTTTTAAAGCATCATCTATCACTGCATTAATCCTCTTTCAAGCAGCTCTCAGTTGATCGGCATCTAGACATCAGCTTTCACATGTTAGAAACAGGTTCAGATAAAAGGGAGGTTGATAATGTTCTGTCAAATGTCCTAAACTAATAATTATAGCCATGAAATTAACAAAAACTGTAGTTATATAAGCAAAGAGGAAAATGGGAATAGATATGTTTAAGTTTGACCATCTAGGAGAAAAAGTAAGTCGCTGAGTGTCGCCCGCACATATTTTCAAAGACTGACTTATTGAATATGAAAATGGATCACTCAACTAATAATACAAATAAAGGCTTGGTTCCAGCAGAAGATCTTAAGGTCAATAGACGTGCTTAATAAATATGAAAAAAAGAAAAGAAAATTGAAAACTATTGAGGCAATTGGAGGTGATTATGAACTTCCACCATCCTTGCAGAAAAGACAACCAGGAAGATCAAAAGCAGCTGCAGTCAAAAATACACTAGTGAAGCAAAAAATCCATCATCATACCTGCAGCAATAGTTGCTTCATGGACAACTCGATCAATTTCATCTGTCGTAACACCAGGTCTAACAACGCGAGCAGCTGCATCCAAAACCTCCCTGGCAATCTAAAGAACAAATTGTTGAAGACAGAAGCACCCTCCAAAAACGTACTCCAATTCATGCACAATGAATAAGAACTTAATATAACAAAAACTACTTGGTCGAAAACAGCAAAAAATTCATCAGAAAGCTAGGAACTTGAAAGAACGTACTATTACAAGATTTGCCCAAATAACAATAATAACAAAAGTAATTATAATAATAAACAACCATCTCATGCTATTCCTAACCAAATAGAACCACCAAGTATGTGGACTATGCAGTGCATCAGGCTTCAGAAATTTTTAGAAGATCTTGAAGATATCTGCCACTAGACTGTCCACCAGAAATTGCAATGCTCGTGACACATAAGAAGATGGTGGTGCGATAAAACTTGACAGACCATGACAAGAGAAAATTCACTTACTCGACAAGTCTCTCTCATCCTCTCAATCTGCTCAGGACTTTTGATCTGTCAAAGTATACAAAAATCAGATGCGCGTGAAAAGGGAAATAAACTTAGAATTATTCAGCTGAAGGTCATCTTACAAAGGGCAAATCTTAAATTACTTGTTCTTCAGAAAGAAAAAAAAATCCCAATCTCTCATATGCAATCTTACCTCAACAATTTGCTGAAAGTCACTGTTGGGCTCAATTTTAGGGATACCCTAAAGAGATAAAGACAAACAAAAAAACACAGCAAAAGAAGTCAGCAAACAATAAAAAACACTCGCATATTGGTGTTCTTGCTGTTGCATGTGCATGCCTGCTTGTGTGCCCACATGATCACATACAATAATTTGCAGAATGACCACGTTCATGGTAATAATGGACCAGCTCAACATATTCAGCAAAACTGAGAAATATGGGAGAAAGAGAATACATGGAAACACCTATAATATACAAACACCCTAATCAAGCAACTTACATCAACTGCCCAGTCAGGTTGATCGATATGAGAAGGTACAGTACGCATACTAGATATTGGGTATGGCCTTAGTGTCCTGACAGGGGGAAAAATGAAATGTTAAATGAGAAATGGTAAGTAGGTACAGAAAGAAAATGAAATTGAAAAGTGAAAGTGTAAACAAATATATATTCATATCTGCACCACCTCAGACTAAGATCTTAAAAGGTGAATGTCTTTATTAAGAACAAAAATTTTTATAAATAAAAATGGTAAGGACCCAGACTTTCAACACATTTTATTTAATGCAGGCATTGTTGCTCAAAAGTAAGCTGGACGTTTTTATCGGCTTAATTGAAGGAAACTGCAGAACTTAATGGAAGCAATGGACGTTGTCCATGAGATGTCATTATCCACTCAAGTAGCTTTCTTGACCTCCAAAGTCAAATCATTTCATTATCGTTCCATTGTTGGACGAGTGAAAAAAACAAAAAAGCTGAGTCTCATCTTCACTGCTATAGTCTGTGTGAGTTTAAGCAGGAAGGGTCTTCATATTTGGATAATCTTAAAATTATATGCTTTCATGTTTAAAACCATAAGGCCTCAAAAATAATATGAAAAATGGTCATAGATTCATTTTATGATTCCAGGAAAGCATTAAAGCAGTCCCTCTTGTGGCTGGCTGATTGAGTTCCCGGAGAAGTTCAAAGTTAGAGAGATTCCATTGTGAAATAAACTCATGATCTTAGCTGCTTTCACACTGGTAACTTGTAAAAGAAGCGCTTCTGGGAAGCACTTCTGGTCACTGCTAAGTTGCATTAATTTTATGTACTCAATTTCACAGAATGTGCCCACTTTTACAGCAACTTCCAATACCATACATGTCCCCAAAAGACATCAGGGTGCATGAATTAATCCATACAGGTGGTTAGAGGACAAACATTGATAGACCAAATCTCCCTATCTGAATCTGCATAGATGAAATTAAGACTGCACAGACGAGAGTATTATTATTAATTGAGGTACAAAGATTACAAAGAAACAGTAACCAAGGGACATACCCCGTCCAATCAAAATGGGGAAGTTTTGGTGTCCGACCACGTCCTTTCTTCAGACAATATAGCCAACCATCATCAAGGAGTTCAGCTGTCCCAAGGGTAGACAACTTTGCCTTTGAATGAACTGATTTGTGTGAACTCCACGATGCTTTGAAGCACTCTTGAGTGCTGTTACCAAATGAATTTAATATTATATAGCTTGCCAAGAGAAAGTGCTAGTTTATGGATAAAGCTAAACAAAACACAGCATGCTAGCTAAACATGTGTAAACTCAGATTCTCATTAATTTCTTGATGAATGTGACTCTGCCTCTGGGAAAATGAGGGGTCCAACAAGAAGCTACAGAAAATAGGAAATAAATTATAAATGGCAGCCTCACATATGGAAAACCTTCCGCAGTCGAAAGAATACGAGTGGCTCCATAACTAGGAACCCAACCAAGCACTAGAAGATATCATGACATAATAAAAAGCACGAGTCAACTAGAGGCTAAATGAAATTGATATTGTCCCACATATTCAGATAGTTTTTAAACACTGTCGCTGATGTAAAATTGTTGAAAGTAGTGACAAGCTCGTAACTGAGAGTCATTGGAGAACTTGTAACAAGTTTTGGAGTATCAAGGGGTTCTAGTTTTGTAGATTCTCCGCAGAATTTTTTTTATATATAGACTGGAGTAATAAGTGGACATAATGTTTCACAGGGCTTGTGGCAGGACTGCTCTCCCCGCAAGTTGTTTTTGAACAAGCTAACTTACTTAGTTTGATTAACAAAAGAAAAGAAAAGGAAAACATGGATATTGTCAAAGAGCTTACGCCTTCAGTGAACTGATATGAACAAAGATGTATATTAATATTATAAATGACAACAATGCATTTCAGAGAGAGAAGCTGAAGGGATGTAATTCAAATAGGATGTCAACATGCAATGTAAACAGTCTATCCAAGTATGCACAGACTGCTAAGCCAAGAAACCTAAAGGGTTATAATTTTCATTTCTCATAAGAAAACAAACAGTTAAAACAACAAAATCATCAGGTTGGATTCATATTAGCACAAACTTAGATAGTCTGATAGCCCATGGAAACTTCCCTATTAAATTTTTATTTCCATAAATTTTAACTCCTCACAGAAATTACACAACTATCAGAAAGTTTCATGCTTGCAGAATTCTTATAATTAGGACTTTCACTAGCCAAGGATCATAAGAAAACTGGAAATAGTAATAAAAAGCCTTGACCGTTATACCTTTCGAGCAACTATCTTTATTCCGTACACAATAGTCGTCATTTTGTTGAACTAGAGGATGGAGAAAGTAGAGAGCAATATTTTTCTTATTAAAATTTCTCTATATCTACTCTTATATCAAATTATTGTTGGAACCAAAGCAAGATTAAGAAGGAGATACAAAGCATCACCAGAATGCAGCATCTTCGCGAGGAAGCTTTAATTCCACACATTTCGGACACCTGTAGAAAGAATTTTCAAAAAGAAACTGAGACCCGAGTATTCTAATTCAATCTTTTCCAAGCGAGCAAACATGACATCCACAAAGCTCACTAGCTAGATTTTTCATTTTTTTCAACATATTGATTCTGTAGATCCAAGATTAATTGGCAATCAGCAAATGAAATTGATACACAACATAGGAGAGCTCAGAAAAAAATTGCTACTTCGCAAACTTGTTTGCAAACAAAGCAAGAAACTGATGCAGAGATCTAAAATGAAAATCAACTTCAACACAGAAATGCATTGGCAATTGAAGAATGGCTACATTATCGGTTGAAGATACATATGCCTGTAAATAGAATTTAACACTATGAAAGTTTCTAGCACAAGCCTAGACTTTCAAATGAACATAGCCCTGCAATTTTGATATTTTCACATAAAGCCTAGACTACAAAATATGGAAAATAATCCTCTGAAATACAGCATGAGCAGAATCCACAGGGAGAATAATTGGTCCAACAGGAAGAGAGTACAGTCACTGACAATTGCAGAACACGATTCATACGTAACTCATATTATTTCCTCTCATGACCGTAAAAGCCAAGAAACCATTTACGCCCAAAAGAAAGACGCAAAAACATACAAAAACATGGAAAAAAATTTGATGCCTAAAGCAAATAACATGACCCATCATCCACCATTACTAGAATTCTAAACTAAGCTTAACAAGCAAAGACTTCATCAAAAATGAAGAAGCGGACGACGACTCAGCGTGACCAATTAGCTGCACGATACATAAGGATCGAGCCAGTATGATTCAAGAACAGAACTCCAATCAATCACCCATTATCAAACTAAACCATATATCAATAAACAAACACAGACGAAGCTTAGAAACAAAATACACACTGAAGATGAGCTGGCTTGCCGCATCGAGCACAAGTCAGCGTAGCCTCGGCCACATCTGATCCACCGGCCATCGACCTCAAAAAACTCAAACCTCCCAATACAACCCTGCAACGAATACCATCGGCATCATTCATAAGCACCCAAAAGCTCGTACCTTTACCCCCCCAAAACAAGAAAAGCATCAGAGTTAAAGCTCGAGATGAAATACGGGACCTTTTGTAAGTAAAAGAGGGGAGCAGAAAGATTCAAACTTTACCCTCGCCGGATACTGGGTTCACGGTTTAAGAGCCCTAGGAATGGATGAAAGCGAGAAAACAAGAGGGAAAGAAGCGGAAATATAAAGTTACGTGAGCTTGGAGAGAAAGAAAAGAGAAAAGTAGCCGATGAGAGTCGATGATATTTACCGTAGCAGCAGACAGCACCTTCACTGGGCCTAATTTATTTTCTTATTGGTTTTTTTCCTTCGTTTTGTTCAACTTTCTGGACTCTTTTGGTTGGGAAATTTCCATGGAGTGGATAAGAAAAATGGTAGATTTCCAAGTAGGGAAAGTTCGTAATCACTTCCCGGACGATGAAAGTGGAAAATTCAAGGATCAAACTCACAAAACATTGACCAATGATCATTGTTAGCGTCATAATTTCACATAATCCGTTTTTCCTCTTTCTTTCTCGTAAAACACGTCATTATAAAACTCTATTAAAAAAATAGAAATTTATGAATCAATTTACTCACATTTTGTGATTTATGTTTTTCGCTCATTTATACTTTAGCTTAATCTTTTATAGATATCATTTTAGACGACATTTCATTATCTCGTTGAGAATTTGAACACGTGCCGATTAGGTTGCCGCTAATTTTTATAGTGGTACTTTACCCTCAAAAGCTGCCGGGCGATGAAATCGAAGATAACAGGTACAATTGAGCTGGACATTCTCCGGACATGCAGAGGAAAGTGGGGATAATGGAACTTTGTCTTGCTCGCTGTTGCTCCAATCTGGTTTTATCAAAGGGTCACGGCGTTGGCTTTTCCACCTAACCGAAGATGGAGATGAAGAGGGAAGTGAGGAGGTAGCCACTGCAGCAAGGAGCCTCGTTTCCTCATTGGCAAAAGATCAAATCGTGGTAGGTTTCCTTTCGCTTCCGAACTTGCTTTTCAAGTTTCTGAAGTCAAAAAGACCAGCTGCTAAGAACCCCCTTTTCCGCCTTCGCCGGTGATGCGTCGGTGAAACTCCGACGGCTCTTGCAGCACGAACACATGCTCCACCTCGCACTCAAATGATTGCTCGATCAAGACTTGTCATTTGAAAATTAAAAGCGAGTCCCCAGGGCTAACTAGTTGGCCCGGTGAACATTTAAAGTTCTTGCAAAAGTACAATCTTTTTTGTGGTAGTTTTAGGGCCTCCCCTCATTGTCAAATTGTAGCATTGCATTATACTTGAATGACAACGAAATCACATGATTTTAGGCCTTGTAAAGCGAGAAATTGAGGGCATGAAGTAGGTCGTAAAATCTGGAAATTGACGTGGTCCAACGGCTGAGCAACGGTTTGCAACTCCACCCGATAACCAATCCAAACTCCAATTCAAGATCAGCTCCTAGGAAAATTGAGTAGAGATTCATAAGTTGCAAATTTGGGAACTGATAATGTTAGTCTCGATTTCTGGGTTGGGCCTTGAACCCACTTGTATCACTTGGAAGCCGAATCAACCTTTTGAAGGTAGAACCAAATCTTTTTTGCTTGAAATCGAGCTCATAAATCAAAAGAGACGAAAGCAAATAATGTTGTCACAATACAAATTCACTAATCAGTCTCTCGAGAAGTAGGGTGAGTGCTCAATCTATAACTTAGATTTTTATCTTGGCATAATTCCTTCGACCAATCCACGAAGCTCGTTGTTGTTGTCAGCTTTTGGGTGCATGCGTTTAAAGGGAACTGTCTAGTTCCTATAGAACCTATGATCAGAAAAGTACCCCTCGAGGAGTGCTCTTTCCAGCGGGATAGTCGATTAATATTAGAATTCAAAATTAGTTATACTTAATTATTATTTTAATTTATTAATGAAGAAACTTGTTATTCGAGAAAAATAACATTTATACCACAAGTACAAGAAATCTCATCCACCTTCCTTCCACTCTCTCCATGGAATAGTTTTATTTAGACTATATCCTTTTAATGTCCAATTTTATCCTTTTAATGAGTTATCATGGCCATGTAACCATAATCACATCAAAAAGGACATTTTTGTAATTTTACATTGAACCGGTTTTTATTAGTTGCTGTTGTAAGGGGGTAATTCCTAATAAAGAGTCAAGGGCTATTATGGTCAAGTGCCAAGATAATATGTAGTGATATGTGTTATCGCTCTTATCGCTTTTATGAAATTGTGAAAAATTGTATTTTAATTTCTAAAATTGGATAGTGTTTGGATAAATAACTTATGACTATCGAATCATCAATCATGATCTACTTGCCGATTTTGTTCTCGAACTTAATCATAGCAAATACGATTATAGGGCTTCATCATAACCAAAAATGATTTACTAGGCTTAATCACAATGTGATATGATAAGAAATATTACATTATGAGATTTAAACATGGTTTCCATTGTTTTTCATATGTCAAGTGAAAATGGTATGCCTGTCCTAGGAATCCACAGATCTCCTTGTATGAATCTTCTCACCGAAAATGGCTCGACGTCCTGGGGGCTCTTTAGGACATGGAAACCTGGCCAGTTCACCCTCCCCTCCGTCGCCGCGCCTGGGCCCGAGTTCATGTACTCCCCGTAAAACAGGGTCTTGAGGGCGAACTCGCCGCTCCACTCGTCCCATCCCTTCGGGTCTATCAATCCATCGAGATCCGTCTTCATGATTACCGCTCTCGAGTACTCCTTCCAAGGGCGTCCCAGGTAGCTCCTGAACGAGCCCTTGACTGGCTTGAAGTCGGGGGCGGGGGTGACTCGCGAATCATGGATGGCAATCCCCGTGTTCTCTTCCTCGTCATCTCGGCTTTGAGCTGTCACCATGTTGGCCTGGTGCTCCATCGGCCTCCTGACGAAGATGTCGCAGTTCTGGAGGACGGCGACGGCGTTGCCAAAGATGAAGTCGATGGTGCCGTAGATGTGGCAGTCACGGTAGAACTGGCGTAGGGAGTGCGTGAAGAGCGTATCCTGGTAGGCCTTGAAGCTGCACCGATAGAAGACGGATTGATCCGAGCTGACCAGCAGCGCGACGGCTTGGTACTTCTGGGGACCTGCCGTGTTCTCGAACGTGATGTCCCTTGCCCAGAAGCCATCCCCGGAGACAGCTGCATTGGTTTAGAGAGTTGTTTTTTTTCAGGAGCTAGTCTATTGATAAGCTGCTCATTGACTAAATTTTTTGAGAGCTTAATTTCTTACCAAATGTAGCTGAAGTCAAAGTGGTGGAACCATCTGGAACATTTCTGCTACCGGTGACGACAGTCCGATCAATGCCGTCGCCGACGAACATCACGTCCTTCATGTCCCTTTCGATTTCGACTTTCTCATTATAGACCCCCGATTTCACATAGATGACCACTCTCTCAGGCCGACTCTCGCCCATTCTGGCGAGCGCGGCCACGGCCTCGTTGATCGTTGCATGATTGCCGGAACCATCCTGGGCCACGACAAGATCGGCCTTTGAAGTCGCTGCATTCCATGATGCTAAAAGCCCACCGTTCGGGTCCGGCCCAAACCTCGGCTGTGTTCCTATAAGCAAACAGGGGATGATAACCATACAATTTTATTAATGAAAACTTCGTATACTTATTGGGGTTCCTCCCTCGCGTCAACCCTAACATGCGTGTACTTTTCGGCTTTTAGCCCACATGCATGTACATTCATTTTCATTGGTGAAATTACTATCGGGATTATTCTAAATCACTACCGCTCCTAATCTTTCCAATGATTATGACCCTTGTTACGGTTTCTAATTAAAAATTATTAAAAATAGAAACAATCCCTTTTCCAGAAATTTGCACTCCGAGCAGATAACTAAGACCAAGAAAGCAAATAAATTACCCCTCCTAACACCCCTCTGTCTTCCATAAAAAGCCAAGGCATGGCCAAGTGAGCGAGTCAGGTTAACCATCAAACCCCCACTTAGGCCATCCAAAGAAGCATGACCCTCCTCCCGCAAGCCATCCAAACAAGTCCGGTGGTTCGCCGACACGCCGCTCAGCCACGTTCGAGCATCCTCCACTGTATAATCCTCCCCGTCCAGCAACCGCGTGAGCCGAGACTCGCTGTTCCCGTAAAGCTTAGAGCAATCACTCAGTGCCAGACTGTGCCTCATCACGTTCTTGTTGTTGTTGTTACTGATCTCTTCATCATTGTTATGGTCAAGGGACACGAATTTGTGGTCGACCCAGACTTTGGCCTGCGAGACCATTGATTTGGCTGATCGAAGAGCCTCATGTTCTCGAGTGCTAGAGGTGGTTGTGGCAGTGATGAAGACGTTGGTGGTGTTGGCGGCGATGAGGAGGAGGAAGGTGGCGGTGAGAGTGCAAGTGAACATATTGGTTGGTTTCTGGTGAGATGAGTCGAGTCAAGACAAAGAGAAAATGCTGTATTTCCGGTGGAGGAAATTGTGATGGGGCGAGATTCATTTGTAGTAATTGCTTGTGGAAGGCGACGCTTGGAACGTGGTCATGCCCATGTGTCATCGAATGGATATGGTGTTGACCTTAGTGTAACGGTACTCAGATACCGGTGAATTAATCAAGTTTCGCAACTAATACACAGGTCAACCCATGATTGTAAAGAAGCTATTGTTATACTATCACTGTGCACGTTTTCGTCAGCTCCGCTTTCCAAGGGCTAGAAACCACGTCGGTCAACGTAAAAAACAAAAATGAAAAAGCATCGAGGCTAATGTTTACGGTAGAGAGTGCTTGAAGATGAGCAAATATCTATCCTCCTCAGTTTCCCACTTGTAATAGCTTAATACCTTTTGAATTATAATAAGCCAGATCATGAACTTTAATTGCATGTTCATCCATCCTACCGCAGTTGCAGAAGCAGAAAAACTATGGACGAAAGCGCAGACAAAGTGAAGACAGCAGGCAAAACAATGAAGGTTAATTTCTGGAGACCCCAGTTTCATGCATCACTTTACATATATCTATCGAGTTCTCTGATGAATATACTTGGCAAGAACCGGTTGACGTGTCAAAGCGGGGGAACCGGGCGGTGGTGATTTGGCACGGCCACCGCATACGTGTTGCCATACTCACTCGGGTCAATATAGAGATGGAAACCTACAGCACCGACAGAGATGTCTTCAAACAAGTGACGAGGGACTCCGAACGCGAAACCGTTCTTTCTTGTTTTGTGAGCTACGGGACAAGTGCTGATGCTGTGTTTTTCCGGGTCGTTCATGCCTCATGCGGATGCGGATGGAGTAACCAAGTGGCTTACTCGTTTGAGCACGTGTGAGGCCATTTGTCTGATCATTCACTCACCCGTCAATGCAAGTCAGATGATCGACAAGTTGTTTGTTGAAGTGTGATTACCGCGTTTGCTGGGTTTTGATTGGGCCTACAGGTGAGCAACGGGCGGCCCATTCAGGTTGTGCTGAACGGGTAGGTTTGGACAATTCTTTTGCGTAAGCGATCCAGCGGCCCGCCCCAAAAATTGAATTGTTATCCAAATTCTATTCGGTGGGCAGATTCGGTAATCACAATACATATTCACTAATCAGTCTCTCAAAAAATAGGTGTGAGTGTTCAATCTATTGACTTAGATTTGTATCTTTGCATAATTTTCTTTCGACCCATCCACGGAGCTCCTTCTTGTCTTTTGGGTGTCCTGGGGAAATTGTCCAATTTCTATAGAACCTGTCACAAAAAGACCTCTAGACGAGGGCTCTTTCCTACTTGCTCAAGGGACAGCTGATTCATATTACTTACTAGTATTATGGTTGGATTGGGCTCTTGATTGCAAGAGCTCCTATTCCAATATATATATATTGATGCATTCCCGGTGATAGTTGGAGTATTCTGCTTGATTTTTGGTGGTTTGACCATCAGTTGGAGCATTCGGCAATTACTAGCACTTTTTTCATATTACAAACTTTGGTTTTAACTCCACGACCTGTAAACAGTACATTGCGCTATTACTTGGATCTAAACCAAGGAGAAGTATTTAGAAATCCCAACATGCCACTCGGTAAATGATATCTATATATATAGGCGGAAAAAACGTGTGAATATCACCACAAAGGTACTATCATTTGCCAATTACAATCATGAAAGACTCACAGCATGATCACTTTATTATATCAGACATCTATAATGATGGGGAACTATATAAGAAATAATCTTTTGCTAACTATCTACGTGCTGCGTAAGGGTGAAACATCTGTGATCCTTGTGAGCCGCCTTGTACTCCTATAAGACTAGCACTCCACCTCTGATTTTCCGTCTTTAAAGAGCTTTAAGGCCGGGTGTGTACGGTACGCCAGTGGCGGGCAACCAAGAGCCGCCGGCAATAAAGCTCCCAACGGTGAACTCAGAAGCCTCGGTCGCGCTTGTGATGACATGGTAACCGGCCCATCTGACCCTATTAGCAGTCGATGACCCAGGGCCTGTGTTTAGATACTCTCCATAGTACAGAGTGTCGAGGGTAAAGTCGCCATCCCACTCCATCCAACTGGCTGAGTTAATCAAGCTATCAAGATAAGTCTCCATGTGAAAACCGTCCTGGAATATCCTTTCCACGGCCTACCGAGGTATGTCCTCACGGAGATTTGATCGGATTCTAGGTCTGAAGCAGCAGTGACCTTGCAATTGTGGATAGAGATGTTTTGTTTCAGATCAGTTCGGCCTTGTGCAGTCACAGTATTCACCTTATTAGGAGGGTTTTTGGCATAGATGTTGCAGTTTTGGAGAACAACAGTCGTATTCTCAAAGATGAAGTCAACGGTGCCATAGATATCACACTCTCTGTAGAATTGGCTCTTCGAGTGAACATAAAGAGGGTCCTAATAGCCATCAAAGCCACCTCTATAAAACACCGAGAGATAGGAGCCAGAGCGCAAAGCAACGGCCTGGTGATTTGCTGCACCAGCGGTGTTGCGACAAGTGATGTCTTGGGCGATGAATCCATCACCAACGACAGCTGAAATTTGAGATTAAAAGAATTACTAGAAATAAAATATGTATAGACCAGCCACTAGCCGATTAGAGACGGAGTGTGGTCTTGCATGCTACGGACAAGGCAGAAGGTCGCCGATGTTGTCTATTTCTTGAAGACATGCGAAGCTATGTACGTCATACATCTTCATATTAATAATCAATGCTTGACCTAATTAAAGTAAAAAACTATGATTGGATGAAGGCTTAGTTTTCTAGAGCTGTCAAAAACTAGGTCAACTATTCAAGTTTTTTCTTTTTAGTTTTCTAGAGCTGTGAAAATATATGTCAGACTATTCAAGTTTTTTCTTTTATCAAAACATTACCCATCAAAATACTCTCAAAGGCTTAAGGTCATCGTATATACTTCCTAATAAGCTAAATATATAAAAAAATAATTTTTTTTCTTATTTTCGGTATTTATTGACAATAAAATAAAGAGCATGAGAAGTGGCTCAGATTATATTAACTTACCAACAGTCGCTGAATTGAAGGTGGTAGAGCCTCCGCCGACGTTTTTGCTTCCGGTGATTATGGTCTTCCCCATGCCATCTCCGACGAACATAATGTTCTCCAATTTCGATCCAACTTCGATGTTCTCATTATAAGTACCGGCCTTGATACAGATGATGTACCTTGCAGCGCCAGACCTCTTTGATGCCGCGGTTCTGGCTTCACTGATTGTCTTGTAGTTCCCTGAGCCATCCTGAGCCACCACGATATTGACCATAGATGTCGCGGACGAAGACTGCAAGAGCTTTCGGTCACCAGGCCTCACCCAGGTGGGAAACCTGTTAGTGTAGTTATGCGTAGCGTAGGGTGCATAGTTGAGGGCCAAAGTGTTACTTATCAACTTGGAGACATTATTTGACATCAAAGGCAACACATTTTCAGAGATGCCTAATTCGACAAACCCAGCTCGGCACGTCTCGAGATTGGTCAAGGCCGTGCTGAGCCACGTTTGCGCCTCATCCTGGGTGCACTCCTGGACTATAGTTCTGTTCAAACGAAGAACTGTCTGCTCATACAGCTGGAGGCAGTCGGCCCAAGCGGCCGTCTCGCGCTCGTTACTGCACTTTGACGCCAATGAGTGCGTGTGTTCGTGGGCCAGTTGAGCTCTTTTCGAGAGCCAGTTGCATCGAGACCTTGAGGAAATCGGATTTTCGGTTGATGGGAGCTTGCTTGGGGTTGTGGGTCAAGAAGTACTCACAAGGCTGTGGATAAGGCATTTTGCTGCACCAGGACTTCACATCGCTAGAGGAATAGGCAGAAGCGGTTTGAGACAGCAATAGAGGCAAGAAGAGAAGGATCATGAACTCGTGATGAAAAACCATCTTGGTCTTGTGTTGCTAATGGCATTCGACGCGACGAAGCAAGGAGGAGATTGTGATAAAGCTCTTGCGTTTGGTGATTGAATGCCTCGGACCATTCCCCTTTATATAGAAGTGGGTGGGAAGAGACGATGCAGCCATAACGTGCATGGATCATGCACGTTATGGATAAGCCAAAAGTTTTTCTTGTAAACAAATAAAATAAAAATCGAAAAAAAAAAAAACAGAATCAGAAAAGGCAAGAAAATAAGTTTCCCAGGAAAATATTGTGCTAGAAAAGGAAGAGCATCAAAAACTGAATAAAAGAACTATAAGAAAGGAAAGAGAATAGGAGAGGGATCAGAGAGAGAGAGAGAGAGGAAATAATTCTGGTCTTGCCTTCTTGCTCGAAGGGGATCTGACCAAAAAAGAAGAAGAAGGAAATAGTCTTCTGGACTCGTGCATAGAACGGCACGCAAAGCAAAAGAGGAGGAAGAAGACTTCTGTCGTGAGAGGCAGCAGAAAAGGAGAACAAAAAAGGAGAAAAAAAAGTTAAGCACAAAGCACGGAATTATTTCAGTTGAGGTCTACTTTGCATGCCTTACTTTCTCTTATTTCACTTAAGCACAAAGCATCGATTTATTTTCGTGAAATCGATAGTTCAAGTCCGTTTACTCTCTGACTTTCTCTTTTCTCGTGTTTTTATGGCACGATTCCTCTTATCTTACATCGATGGAAACCTTGCGTTGCCCGCGGTTAGAGAACGTTTTAGTTAGTTCTTTTTCATCATTTTTACTCTACTTGCATGTGCTTTGATCTAAATGTTCTTTATTTGCAATTTCATTAATCTGATGATGGTTAAATTGGTGGCTGAAAAACGTTGCTGGAAAATTTTATTGACAGTCAATTTAAACCATAGTCGGAAAAGTTGAATGGTTGTTGGTGTCGTTAGCAAAACTTGATGACACGTGTTAGAATATAATGGTTTTTCTTTTAGACATGTTTCGGCTAAAATAAAGCTTGAAGAAGAGAAATTGAAGAGGACATGCAGAAAAGAAAAGAAATAAAAAGAAAATTGAAAAAATAATAAATAATAAATAAATAATCCGAAATTGGAAGTTGGAGTCGGGCTGCATATGTGCTGGGAATTCGGATTGGGCTTATTCCAGATTTGGGCTGTTTTTTATAAATTTTTTTTTGTTTTTGGCCTATTTCAGTTTTGGGCCAGCTTTTGTAATTTAGTTTTAAGCCATTTTCAAATAATTGGGTTCGGCCTTTGTCCAGCCCAATTCGCGGACCCAACCTGGACCATTAGGGTCCGGTTCAGCGAGTTGGACCGGGTCTCCCGACCCGGTCCGAAGTCCTTTTTTTCGAATTAAAAAAATCAGAAATTCAAAAAAATTCAATACAACTCAGATAAATTCAAAATTCCATTTAAAATAAAAAAGAGAATCATAAAATTAAAAAAATTAAAAAAATTAAAAATGCTTAGGAGAGGGACATAAATTTATTTCGTTGATTTTTGGTATTAATACTATAAGTCTTGAATTAGTTTTAATTTTGAATACTAATTTTTAGTTTAGTATAAAAAAGAGAAAACCCTTAAAAATTTTTAAATTCAATTGAATAATTTCTTAATGTTTTACATTAGGGGGTGTTTTGCTTGATTTTATTTTTATAGATAATATTAGGTTTCTTAATTGCGCTTATACTTGTTTTTGAACTTTTGTTACATTGGTTATTAGTTTTCTTTTAGCATGGTTATGATTTGAATAAAAATAATGCATGATTAATTAGTTGCTTAGTCTCGTAGTGGATAAAAAGACTGTGTGAAAACACTTTGGTTAATAAGATAATCAAGTATAGGTACCGAAAGGGCACTAGTTTACTTACTAGTGTAATTAAGTCCCTGTCCCCAAACCTATGGTTGCGTAGAAAGTGAAGTATTCTCTCGTACTTTCACTTGGTTTCTAGCCAACCTCAGTAGGCTAGTGACAACTCCTTATATGAGTTTCTATTATTAGAAATTTTGTAAGATTTTCCAATGTCGTGCGAGATATGAGCTTGGGAAGCCTAAGTTTATAATGGATGAGTTAGTCATCTTTTAAGGACGCGTATTTGAATCTCCTCATGGACAATATCTCTAAACCTATTCCCTTGAGGGTGGCCCCTTGACGGGTAGGTCGCGACAACAATGCACCGTGCAACTTCTTACCATGCGATTTTCCCGGTATGGGGCTTTCCGTTAGGTTGTATGAGAGAAGAATCAAAATACGACAAATTGGTCAATGTTGAACGAGGATGAGAAGAGAGAAAAAGGTGCACTTGTCAAGCAGCAAATCACTTGGCTACCCTTGTTTGGGTTAAGGGTATGAACGAATGCCTGGACTTTTCTTGTCGTGTTGATGCTTGCGCTATACAATTCAAAAAGACAACCAGACTCAAGCGTGAGCAAATTCTTTGTAATTTATGCCTTAGTGGGAATATTACTGGGGACAACTACTCGATCTCAACGCGGAGGGACGAACCCAAGAGCGTGTCTTAGCCGTTTTACATGACCCCTGACCAGTCGGAAGTGGAATGACTCAGCCCGACGGCTGGTGCCTTTTCGAGCCTTTAACTTTTAACAAGTCTTTAAAAGACTGCCCTCCGTCGGAGTCCTTGCCATTTCTGCAATATATTTCTCTTTGGTGCCTTTTCCTCCAAGGGGACCAAAACCCTTTTGTCTTTTGTTCAGAGCGAGCCCTAGCACCTACTAAGTACAAGATAAAGGGGAGTTACGTAATTGCATGATGGATGTAGTATCCTTCCATTTGCATAGTGCATCTACGATTGGCACATGTATTTTGCAATTTTTCTGCAGTTAATAAATGTATTGATGATGCAGCCAAGTAATGGTATATGAAGTTTGTAACTATTCATAATATAAATCTCCGAAGGGGTACGAAAACCAATTATATATTGATGCATTTCCGATGATAATAGAGCCCTTTTATGTTACTAGCAAGGTTCGTGAGGTGTTGGGTACTTAGATAGCCCTTTCTTTCTTTTCTGGGTAAGAGGTAGGAGGTGGTAGACATCCAACGGTTGGGACTGCTCCCGATCGTAAAATGATTTGCTTTCATTGTCGGACTGATTGATTCTTAGTGGGTTGACCAAATATCATTCAGTTGGAGCATCCAGTAATTATTAACACTTTTTTTATATATATTACATACTTTGTTTATAACTCCATGACCTGTAAACAGTACATTGCGCTATTACTTGGATCTATACCAAGGAGAAGTAGTTAGAAACCCCAACATGCCACTACAGAAAATGATATCTATATATATATATAGGCACAAAAAAACGTGTGAATATCACCACAAATGTATAATCTCGAAAGAATAACAAATTACAATCATGAAAGAATCACGGCATGATCACTTTATTATATCAGACATCTATAATGATGGGGAACTATATAAGAAAGAATCTTTTGCTAATTATCTCAGTGCTGCTATGACTGGAACACCTGTGTTCCTTGTGAGCCTCATTGTACTCCTGTAAGACTAGCACTCCACCTTTGATTTTTCCGTCTTTAAAGAGCTTAGAGGCCGGATGTGTATGGTACACCAGTGGCGGGCAACCAAGAGCCGCCGGCAATAAAGCTCCCAACGGTGAACTTAGAAGCCTCGGTCGCGCTTGTGATGACATGGTAACCGGCCCATGTGACCCTACTAGCAGTCGATGACCCGGGGCCTGTGTTTAGATACTCTCCATAGTATAGAGTGTCGAGGGCAAAGTCGCCATCCCACTCCATCCAACCGGCTGAGTTAATCAAGCTATCAAGATAAGTCTTCATGAAAACCGTCCTGGAATATTCTTTCCACGGCCTACCAAGGTATGTCCTCACAGAGCTTTGAACGGATTTTAGGTCGGAAGCAGCAGTGACCTTGCAATTGTGGATAGAGATGCCGGTGTTTTGATTTGGATCAGTTCGGCCCTGTGCAGTCAAGGTATTTACCTTGTTAGGGGGGTTTCTGGCATAGATGTTGCAGTTTTGGAGAACGACAGCCGCATTCCCAAAGATGAAGTCAACGGTGCCATAGATGTCACACTCTCTGTAGAATTGGCGCTCTGAGTGAACATAAAGAGTGTCTTGATAACCCTCAAAGCCACATCTATAAAACACCGAGAGATCGGAGCCAGAGCGCAAAGCAACAGCCTGGTGATTTGATGCACCAGCAGTGTTGCGGAAGGTGATATCTTGCGCGATGAATCCATCACCAACGACAGCTGAAATTTGAGATTATAAAAATTACTAGAAATACAATATGTATAAACCGACCATGAGCCGATTAGAGATGGAGTGTGGTCTTGCATGCTACGGACAGGGCAGAAGGTCGACGATGTTGTGAATTTATTGAAGACACGCAAAGCTATGTACGTCTTCTTCATATTAATAGTTAATGCTTGACATAATTAAAGTCAAAAACTATGATTGGATTGTAGGCTTAGTTTTCTAGAGCTGTCAAAAACTAGGTCAGACTATTCAAGTTTTTTATTTTATCAAAACATTGCCCATCAAAATACTCTCAAAAGCTTAAGGTCATCGTATATACTTCCTAATAAGCTAATATATAAGAAAACCATTTTTTCTTATTTTTGGTATTTATTGACAATAAAATAAAGAGCATTAGAAGTAGCTCAAATTATATTAACTTACCAACAGTTGCTGAATTGAAGGTGGTAGAGCCTCCGCCGACGCTTTTGCTTCCAGTGATTATGGTCTTCCCCATGCCATCTCCGACGAACATAATGTTCTCCAATTTCGATCCAACTTCGATATTCTCATTATAAGTACCGGCCTTGATGTAGATGATGTACCTTGCAGTGCCAGACCTCTTTGATGCCGCCGTTATGGCTTCACTGATTGTCTTGTAGTTCCCTGAGCCATCCTGAGCCACCACGACATTGGCCTTAGATGCTGCAGACGAAGACTGCAAGAGCTTTCGGTCACCAGGCCTCACCCAAGAGGGAAATTTGTTAGTGTAGTTAGGCGTAGTGTAAGGTGCATAGTTGAGGGCCAAAGTGTTGCTTATCAACTTGGAGACATTATTTGACATCAAAGGCAACACATTTTCAGAGATGCCTAATTCAACAAACCCAGCTCGGCACGTCTCGAGATTGGTCAAGGCCGTGCTGAGCCATGTTTGCGCCTCATCCTGGGTGCACTCGTGGACAATAGTTCTGTTCAAACGAAGAACAGTCTGCTCATACAGCTGGAGGCAGTCGGCCCAAGCGGCCTTCTCGCGCTCGTTACTGCACTTTGACCCCAACGAGTGCGTGTGGTTGTGGGCCAGTTGAGCTCTTTCGAGAGCCAGTTGCATCGAGACCTTGAGGAAATCGGATTTTTGGTTGATAGGAGCTTGCTTGAGGTTCTGGGTCAAGAAGTACTCACAAGGCTGTGGATAAGGCATTTTGCTGCACCAGGATTTCACATCGCCAGAGGAATAGGAAGAAATGGTTTGAGACAGCAATAGAGGCAAGAAGAGAAGGATCATGAACTCGTGAAGAAAAGCCATTTTGGTTTTGTGTTGCTATTGGTATTCAACGCAACGAAGCAAGGAGGAGATTGTGATAAAGCTCTAGCGTTTGGTGATTGAATGCCTCGGATCATTCTCCTTTATATAGAAGTGGATTGGAAGAGACGATGCAGCGATAACGTGCATGGATCATGCACCATGCACCATGCAACTTCGCTTTTTGCCCCTTGATTTCCCCGGTATGGGACTTTCCGTTAGGTTTTACCAGATAAGAATCAAAATACGACAAATTGGTCAATGTTGAACGAGGATGAGAAGAGAGAAAAAGGTGCACTTGTCAAGCAGCAAATCTCTTGGCTACCCTAGTTTGGGTATGGGTTTGAACGAATGCGTAGACTTTTCTTGTCGTGTTGATGCTTTGCGCTATACAATTCAAAAAGAAAAATAGACACAAGCGTGAAAAAATTCGTTATAATTTATGCCTTAGTGGGAATATTATTAGGCGACAACTACTCGATCTTAACGCGGAGGGACGAACCCAAGAGCGTGTCTTAGCCGTTTTACATGACCCCTGACCAATCCGAAGTGGAATGACTCGGCCCGACGGCTGGTGCCATTTCGAGCCTTCAACTTTTAATAAGTCTTTAAAAGACTGCCCTCCATCGGAGTCCTTGCTATTTCTGCAATATATTTCTTTTTTGTGCCTTCTCCTCCAAGGGGACCAAAACCCTTTTTGCTTTTGTTCAGAACGAGCCCCAGCACCCATTGAGTACAACATAAATGGGAGTTACGTTATTGCATGATGGATATATTATCCTTCCATTTGCATAGCGCATCTACGATCGGCACATGTATTTTGCATCTTTCTGCAGCTCATAAATGTATTGATGATGCAGCCAAGTAATGGTCTGTGAAGTGTGTAACTATTCATAATATAAATCTCCATGGGGGTACGAAAACCAACCATATATCGGTTGTGAAAATTTTACTCATTTTTTACCTAATTTGCATTTCAGTTACTTTATTGGATTTTTTCACCATCCAAATAACATAAAATAATTAAGTTATATAGACTATGTCATTCTCAGTTCTTGAATAATTTTAGATATGTCCGCTCATTAATATGGTTTGACCCAATTATTATGAACTTTTTAAAAATTTTGGTACCAGAGACAACTCAAACCAAATAGAATTAGTTTTTCGTCCTGAAAAGACATGGCTGGAAAGCCTCAAGTGGGGCCTATATTAGGTTGCTAGACATCAAATATGTGTCTCATCTGATATTGTTCATGTTTAAGCTATTACAATTTTAGATAAGTTCCGCGATCTCAAATTAGCATTATAAGAAGTGCAACACCATTCGACCGTGGGGTAAAGGTGACCATGGGCCTGATAGCCTATTGGAACTCACCCAAGATTAGTCAATCCTCATTAGTTAGAGGGCCAAATGAATTGGTCTCGGCAAGCAATTCTCCTCTTAAGCTAGCCCTGCGGAGCTCACCTAGGCCCTATCAATTATATATAAAAAAAATTAATTTGATTTGTCTACTATTAAGTTCGGCACACACAATAAAGTAAAACGGCGAGAAAGAAAATTGATATACGAGATTTTATCATGATTCATCCTTAAACTAGGATTATATCTAGTAGGGGAATCCACTATATCAGCACTTCACGACTTTCATCCATATGATTACATCACTCAGTTATAAGCAAAAAAAAGCATGTGCTACTATTCATGAGGTTAAACCCAACTAATAATCGCTATAGTCCTCTGGTGTCCAGGAGGTAGCGCCCCCTTGAGACCCCTGCCAAGGCGGCTCTTTTAGACCCCTACCCACTCAACATGGAGCGTGTACTTTCTTCTCGCAAGGGAGTATGAACTATACTCCAATATTTACATTAGTCGAATGCTTGACCAGCTTTAAATGAACTTCAAAATTGTTTGGCGTCGAAAAGCTTTGCGGCTAGCTTCCGTGTGTCCTTGTCTCTCGATTCAACGGCACTGTTTTCTTACGAAGAATGAAGACTCCGTAAATGACCATTCATATCCCGGCAACTAAAGACGAATGAAATTACCATTATTAGTAAGACGACAACTTGGGCGACCCCCAAAAGGTCAGACATTTCAATGAGAATCTTCATCCATGGGTTTTGGTTTCGTGGGTTGTCTTGATTCACAGACGTCGTAAGCGAAATGATTTTTCTCTTCCGGACAGAGGTGCCGCGTCAGACATGTACGAGGAGCCGTCGCCATCGACTCTAGGTGTTGGATAATTTCGAAACCGGAGTTCAAAGTCTGTGGTTGTTTCATTAGTCAACGAGTTGGTAAAGAAGAACAGAGATTCGCACGGAGTTCTGTTCACTGTTCTGTCCACACACGCGCGAAAGCGAAAACGGGGTAGCTAGTGTACGGCAAATTCCGCACGTGATGTTACGTGAACTTCTTGGAAGCTATTGCGGAACTATTTGTGGAATAAACTAGTGGGATACCTTGACGGAGGGTTTCCAATCCTAAGAACTCGTTTCTTTAATGGTGTGGATAAAGTAGTATCTTCAATTCCTATTTGAGGAATGCGATTAACAGTTTAAGCTTTGGGGATAAGATGTTTGTTTGATATGATATCGGTGACAAGTCTCTCTCTCAACTATATTGTGAAAGAAGATGGAAACAATTGTCACTCGTTTGATCTTATGGCTATTTTATATTAGAAAATCCTAAGCAAGCCGTAATAGCAAGAAATATAATTACTGGTTGGCTAACATGTTCGGATTCTGGGTTTCGAACTTAGGGCTTTATATTTGATTAAGTTTTTGAATTATTGGCAGAATTTGGGGAAATTTAGAGCTCTATCTTATATAGAAAAATTTCCCCAGCATTCCTAGAAACTCATCCCTTGCTTGATATCTTAATTATTAGGACATGCAAGTATAATTATGTACAATTGCGTCAAATTTAGGACAAGTACATTTTTTTAAATTTTATTTTAACTATATCAATTTAGTCATAATTATTTGAATTATGCTAAGTAAATCCTAAATATTTTAACATTTTGTTAATTGAGCCATCCGATCAATTTTGATCAAAAATTGTTGACATGGACACCTGTCATCCTTTGTGGCTTGACTAGTCACGGCAAGTGCTGACATCATTATTTTTGTGATTTTGTTTTATAATTTTTTTGTTGGTTTTCCATTTTTCTTCTTCCTTTGCTAGCCACCTGTAAGAGCCCATAGCCCAAGCCCACAAAAAAAAAAAAAGAAGAAGTTTGAATAGTCAACAAATTGAGGCGGTGGAGTGCTGTGGAATAAAAAGGGGGAGGCGCACGATCCAGAAGGAGGGAAAAGCAGAAGGAAAAGAGAGAAGGAAAAAGGGAAGAAAAGAGAAAGGGAGGAAGAGAGAAGGAAAAAGGAAAAAGAGGAGAAAAGCTTACACTCGGGACTTCGATAAGGTGACTCGAACTTCAACTTGCAGCTGTGAAAGTATGTAAATATTAAACCATGTCTTTACCTAACGACTTAAACTTTTAGGACAGTTGGCAGTGGTCCTACAAAAACTTCACAGCAGCGGCTGGTAAGTATTCGCGCCCCTCGTCTATTTAATCAGAATAGATTTTGGATTTTCGGCTAGAATTCGGAAAATGGGGGAAATTCGGAATTTGGGGATACTAGAGCGGTGAAGTCTAATTTCGAAGTTTATTGGGTGGAATATTGTGTGGGTATCGTAGCTTAAGGTGTCACGAATTCATAACAACTAACGGAATTCGATTTGGACTCACCGTTTGTCGGGAAATGGAATTTTGAAGTTCGGTGTGCATTGTGCATGCATTGTTCACGCGCGAACAGTAGCTTTGTGGCATGTTTTTGTTGGTTTTCAGGCTGATTTTGAGTGGGCCGTTTCATGGGTCTTGTAGTACGTTGAAAGGGCTTTCCATGGGCTGTGAAATCGTTAGAAACAGAGTTTTATGGAAAACGTTATGGCCCGAATAGATAAAGAGCACGATGAGCTGTGAAATTGTTAGAAACGGAGTTTTATGAAAAACGTTATGGCCTAAATAGATAAAGAGCACGAGTTATGCAAAAAAAAGGAAAATTTGTGATTTCCGTTATTGGCGAGTCCTTTTAGTAACACTTAGGCGTCACTCTTGTCAATAATAGGCATATGTAGTCAAGTCATTTGTTAGGGAATTATTTTACTCGATTTTGATACCGTTTTCCCATTTAATTAATAAGAACCCAGAGACGTTGATTTGTCGATGGATAGGAGTTTGGCGTTTGACTGTTGTAAGGTGAATGGTACTATTTCTCCTAAGAATTTGAAAGCTCATGTTTTGAAAGATATAATGATTTGAGGTGTTTTGATATGGTAAATGCATAGTTTGTTGCATAAATTAAGGATCCAGCAAATACTTCCTTTTTTGGATTTGATAATGATTTCTAAGAGTATGTTTTGATATGAAGTGTTATGTTTTGATTTGCGAAATGCTTTAGCAAATGTATTGTGAAAGGGGTTTGATATATGAAATGAACATGTTTTGTTGTGAATGATTGTGTTTTGACTTGCGAAATGTTTTTGGCAAATGTGTTGAATTAGGAAATAGGTTTACGAAATATTTTGTGAAAGAAGTTTGATATGTGAAATGTTATGTGTTTTGATATTGTGATTGTGAAAGACATGGATGCTCTGTATCTCTGTGAACCTGTGTGGTTTTGTAGGTATGTGCATACTAGTTGGGATATTCTTGTTTGATTTTGAAGGATAGTGTATTGGATTTGATGTTATTGTGATATTTTAAATTATGCATAGTATTTGTTCGATCCACTTATGAGAAATGTATTACTCACTGAGCCGTTGTAACTTACTCCTTTCATTTCCATTTCTTTTCAGGTGACTTAAGGACCTGCTCGTAGGAAGAGAGCACTTTGTACTGGGATTTTAGATAGCGGGATTTTGGTATGAGTTATGTTTGAGTTTAGGTATTCGTGATGGATGTATGTTAGCGTTGAAAGTAATAGTAAGCTCTAACTTTGTAATCAATACCTTTTATCATATATATATGTATGATATTTTGATATAAAGTTAAATTTGACCGTTTGAGGATGCGTCCTTCAATGAGAGGGACGACTGTGTCATACCCGTCTACCTATGAGTTAGGGAGTGACACCACCATGGTTGGCACTTAGCTAGAGGCAAGGGCCAACAAGGGTCTTGCTCGCCATATTTGGCAGCTTGAGCTTGTTGGGTGAGCCTCCCTAGAAAGTGGCAAGGACAGACTTTACTAGGGTAGGGTGAGGGTGGCCTTACCTAGGTTGGATGAGGGTGACTCTTGCTAGAGTTTTCAGTTGGGCTCTCTTATTAAGAGCTATGCTCAACTCGGCTAATATCAGTCAGGGCCCAATTCATATTAGACTGGTTAAAAATTCTTATATCTAACCTTATCAGACCAAACCCGTAAAATGGTTAATTACAATATCAATTTATTTAGCCCACTTAAAAAAAACTCTTACACCAATTGCATAGAGACCTTGAGGAAATTGGATTTTTCTTGTCTTTTTTTTTTTAATTGATGGAGAGATTGCTTGGGGCTGTGGATCGACAAATACTCACACGGCTGTGGATAAGGCATTTTGCTTCAGCAAGGTTTCACATCGGAAGAAGAGAAGGATCATGAACTTGTGATGGAAAAGCCCATTCTGGCTTGGCGTTACTAATGGTGTTCGGCGCACCGAGGCAAGGAGGAGTATCGAGACTTAGATAGAACTCCGTTGAGTCTGGCGAGGGAAGTGAGATGTAGCCACCAGTATGCATGCATGCACCATGCAACTTCGCTTTTCGCCATGAGATTCTTCTTGTTTAGGGCTCTCTTTTTAGCTCTTATAATAATCCAAATTCACTCCATGACAAACCGGTCAATTTTGAACAAGAACCAGAAGAGAGAAGAAGGTGCACTTGTCAACCGGCAAATCTGTTGGCTACCCTCCTAGTTGTGAAAGGATATATATATATATCCACACATTCATCTAAGGCTTAAACTTTTAGGATAGTTGGCAGTGATCATATAAAAACTTTACATGGCATCAGAGCAAGATGTCCTAAGTTTAAATTTTTCCAGACCCCTAGTCTCTTCAAAATCCTTCCACGCTTAGTACTAGGCAAAAAAAAAAGAAAAAAGAAAAAGGACTGGACTAAGCGTGTGGAGGAGTGCAAATGTACATAAATGTTAATCCACACATTCACTTAATACTTAAGTTTTTAGGACAATTGGCAATGATTTTACAAAAATTTCACACTAGTTTGGGTTAGGGTTTGAAAGAGTGTGCACTTTGACTTTTCTCGTGGGGTCCATGCTTGCAGTATGTAAATCAATAAGAAAAATCATCACCCCGTGTGCGCAAGTCTTTCGCAATCGCTGCCTTGGTGGAACATTATTGGCGACGGCTGCTCGATCTACTCGTTGAAGGACGAATCCAGAAGTGCGTCATTAGCGGTTTTTGATGACCCGTGACCGATTGGAATTGGAACGATTCAGCTCGACGGCTCCTGCCCTTTGAGCCTCTAATTTTTAACGAAGTCGTTTTGCTATTTAGCTCGACGGCTCATGCATTTTCCCGATGCATCTACATAGGTTTGCATTTTTTTTTCTGCAGTAATGTAATGATAATACGGCCAAAACACGACCAAGTATAATTTGCATAACATCATTTACTTGGAAAGTGAAAATATTATAGTGTGTCACTAGATTTGGATCCCTTGACTTAAGGAGCCCGACTTAAGTCATGGCTGGATCTCAGCCGTCCGATTGAGATTGGATGACTGAGATTTTATAAAAAAATTCAATTTTTTTTAAAAAGGGATGAAACTTATTTAACTCATGATTTAAGTCAGGGAATCCATTTTCGTGTGTCGCCATTCATACCATACAGCTCCGAAGAGTATGGAAAATTAAGATATGACAAAAAAAAGGGATTTTTTTGTCGCTTTTACCTAATCTGTAAAAAAAAAAAACAACGTCGCATTTCAAAGATCCTCGGTTGACTAATATAAACTGGGCTTTCTTGTCATCCAAGTAACACAAAGAGGAAGTTAAGATACACACCATATATAATGTTCTCCGTTCTTGAGTGACTTCAGTTTATATCCATATCATTTAACATTGTACTACCCAATACTCCAAACTTTGATAAAATTGGGCTAAGCCGGAACTAACTCAAACCACAGCACATTAATTTGGTTTGAGTTAATTCTCTAGCCCAAAAAGCCGTGGTTAGAAAACATTGGGAGAGGCCTAGATTTGGGTGGTTGCACATCAGACATATCTCTCATTTCACATTTCACATTTCACATCGTACTTGTCTGGATTGTTGTGTTTGTAGGTTGGTCTCGCAACATAAAATTATCACGATATTCATTAAAGCCAAGCTGGCGTTGGGGTAAAGGTGATCATCGGCCTAGCGGCCGATCGGGGCTCATCTAAGACCGGTCGATTTCGGCTATTTAGAAGGCCGAATGGATAGGTCTAGGCAAGCAATTCTCCCTCTTAAGCCTGACCCGCCGAGCTCGTTGAGACCTAATCAATTTTATGTAAATGATCTGATAAATTTGTCAACCATCGTGCATGGATTTTGGTTCCGTGGGTTTTTCTTGGTCCTCAGACGCCGCAGATGAGAGGAACCTTCTTCCCGACGGGGGTGCCACGCCAGACAATGGACGAGAAACGGTAGCCATCAACGTGGGGAAAAATCAAAACCAGAGGCCGAAGTCTCTCGTTGCTTCCTTAGAGGACGAGGTGGTCGAAAAGGACAGCGACCCCGCACGCAGTACCGTTCACGCAAGAACACCAAGTCCTCCTCTGGTTAGGGCTTGCGAGTTTCGCACTTGCCGTTGCGTGAACCTTTCCGAAGCCGTTGTTGAACAATCCATCTGTTGAACAAGCTTTGCTTCGCTGATGAATCGAGGTAAGGATTTTAAATCTTCGAAGGGCATTAGTTGTGTGGTGCGAATGAGTTACCTTACTCGCTTGTTAATTAAGTGATGTGACAGAACAGTTTAAGCTTTGAGAACAAACTGTTTGTTTAATCTTATATCAATGAAAAAGTCTCTCGATTATATCTTGAGTAGAGAAGAGAACATTTGTCGGTGTTCGACATTATAACTATTTATACTAGAAAATCCTAGGCAACTCCGAACAGCAAAAAACATAAAAGAAGATCGAAAGTAGATAAATGCGCTAAAATTAGAGAAGTGATTTAGGCCGATGAATTTGAAGGATTTTCAGGTTGAAAATGTCCTCGAGAGGATACTTGAATTTGTCCTTGGTACGATACTTTGAGCGAGATGTCGAGACCGATATTACAGGCTCCGTAACTCTTCTAAGATGAAGATTTTTGAAGGTCATTGAACATATGTGGCTGAATTGAAGTCAAATCCAAGGAGTTCATCGCACTATTGATGCACAACACTTCAATTTCCTTTCCAGCACTCCCATGTAAGTTATCTTATATTTACTTCGTTTTCCATATCTTCTATGTCAAAATGGAAGAAGACCTCAAGATTAAGACCATGTACACATTGTGTGCACGGCAAGGGCATAATTGAGAAATAAGGCGCAACTTAAATTGTCAAGACTCGAGAATGAAAACTTGCTCAAGGCATCTAATCTCTTACGATTTGACGTCACGGTTCTGCATGCCTCACGCCATTGTTGCTCTTAAAAAAAAACATTATACGATCTATGAATTTTTTAGATCAATCCCACTCCAACATCATGTGGTCCTTAGGGTGAGATTAACATTATCAATGGTTGAGATTATATTGATCCACATGTTACGAGCAATCCGCACTATAACGTTCTCTTGGATGATATAGTCCACGTTATCATGGTATGAGTTCTCCCTGAATTTTCATTTTAAGGCTATACAATTGAGAGAACTATGGACCAATATAGTTCACGTTCTTATCTCAATTGGACAATGTCTTGAGTAGTCTCCGAACGTTTCCTCAATACTCGTTATCGATTTGAACTTTCAATCAATTCAATCCCTAAACTACTCCAATTCTGCATAACGTCATCCTTCCGTGAGATGCGTGCCTTTTGGCTTACAAGGACAGCCAACACAAAATTCTTATGGGCCAGCTGACCCTATGGAACGATCGACGTCAAATGCAACCTTGGACATTGAGCGATCAATTAATGACAGTGGACACCGCATTAACAATTTTCATTAGTCCACTTGACGGAAGGGCAGCATAAAACTTAGTTATAGATTTGAATTGTCTATTTGTCATGTCATGTAGAATGTGATTATGTCATGTTATGCCATCTTCACGTTTTTTTCTCATCATGTTTGTGTTTTGAAATTTCCATCTCACGCCACATGTGGCTATTGTCATGTCATTGTATTTTCTCATTACACTTTGAATACAAATTATAATGTCATTATGTATGCAATTATTGTCATGTTATGTCATTTTATTGTTATGTTTAGAAACACATATTTGGTAGCATATCATTTTCTCATTATGTCTGAAATTTCGAAGTTGCCATATTGTTATCATGTCATGTCATTTTCTCAGATAATGTTGCATTTAAGTTGACATTGACATACACACTTTCACACATAAAGGCAGTCGCGCCACCACCATTGGCCCTCTTCATCCGCTAGGACACGAAAGGCTAATTGTCGATACTGAATGATCCCTTTGCACAAATAGTTGCATAAAATTGCCAATTCTAGACGACCTTCTGACTTTGGAAACAATTGTTCATACTTCATTAAGTCACGATCACAATCCATGCCTCTAGATTACATTATCTATGAATGCCCAAATAAATAAGAGAGGACAACCTCATAAAATATGAATTCTGACTTCCAAGTTTCAAAGTTGCTCGGTGCACGTCTTAATGAATATGTCGTTGTTCTTTCCCGCTTACCCTTCTTCCTCTACCCTTCTTCGTTTGGAATGTTCTCAAAAATGCCCGGAGCCTGCATTTTCACCAGCCTATTAAATCTCACTCTCTCCACACCATTTACAAAGCGTGTTGTTTAAGAGTTTAACTAGTAAAAGCAATGCAGATACCTAATTGAAAATTTGAAAAAATTATGAGCACTACCGATGCCTTTATCCTGCTCAGGAGCGCAATCAATCTAAGCAAGCTCGCATTTAACTACTAAGCCAACCTCATAAATTCACCTCATTCAAGTAGCCAGGCAAGAGAATTGACTAATATGTGTAGACTAGTGCGTATGCCTACTACACGGCAATTAGGCAATCATGTCCACATATAACATTAATCTTCTGGTTCTCATGTGTGATTCTATTTGCTACGATTGTCATCTTTTCTTTTGTGGTCACTCGAAGAAAAAGCTAACATCCATTTGTCTAGCATAGTCCTTCGACGTGATAATCAAACAGCGAGAGCAATTACAATGACCGAATCAATTTATAAAGGTGGTCCCCTGGAGAAATTTTCTCCACCGAGTCATAATTCCCACCGGAAAAGGGCTCCCACGCAAGGCCGGCTATAGAAGACTTAATTAAAATCTCATGAGCAAACCGTGAGCCAATCAAATTTGACTTGCGATTCCTATCGGGCTAGTCAATACATCCATAGCTGGATGTGGGTTCATTCCCTTATGGGCATGACTGAATCGTTGCCCAATGCTAGTCCACGTCGGTGGGATTGCAAGAACACATACGAACGTGTCAACAACGCGTTGTTAGTCTCGCTCTACCTCTTTTCCGGTTTGTAATGAATCCGTATGTCAACTCCCCACGTATAAGAGAAGGCAAATACACTATCCATCCGATTTCTAACGTTTGTATAATGAACGTTGTTTAAAAAATAACATATCCAGAGAATTTTGCTAGTTGGCAAGTATGCTTTCATTCTTCTTTATTCATATTCATATTCTGTTTTTGCTTTTGTTCCAGTGAGCAGAACACAGAAAAGCAAAGATAGTGCGTGGCCATCATTACTATTGAGCTTCCCTATTCCAACGACACCCTTTTTGTTCCCTCCTATATAAAGGAACCAAATTAAGGCAAGGGACAACCTCATACGTTCCCCAACTTCATCATACCTCTCCATCATCAGTACAGTAATGATGGATCTTCTCCAAAAGTTTGTAACCTTCGTCTTCCTTGCTCTCTTGATCGCTCCTTCCATTTCTGGCTTCTCAATAGGTGATGCGAAGTCTTGGTGTAGCAAAATGCCTTACCCGCAGCCATGCGAGTACTTCATGACCCACAACCCTAAGAATATCCCCATCAAGCAAAAATCCGATTTCCTCAAGGCCTCCATGCAACTCGCGCTCGAGCGAGCCTTGCGGGCTCATAGCAACACGTACTCGCTCGGCTCCAAGTGTCGTAACGAGCGTGAGAAGGCTGCGTGGGCTGACTGCCTTGAGCTCTATGAGCAGACTATTCTCCGCCTCAACCAAACCGTCGACCTCAAGTGCACCCAAGAAGATTCGCAGACGTGGCTCAGCACGGCCCTGACCAACCTTGAGACTTGTCGGACGGGGTTCGTTGAGCTTGGTGTCTCGGACTACTTGTTGCCTTTGATGTCAAATAATGTTACAAAATTGGTAAGCAACACTTTAGCCCTAAACCATGTGCCGTACAAACCCCCAAGCTACACGAACGAGTTCCCCACTTGGGTGAGGCCTGGTGATCGGAAGCTCTTGCAATCCTCATCCCCGGCATCGAAGGCCAATATAGTGGTGGCTAAGGATGGTTCTGGGAAGTACAAGACCATTAAAGAGGCTGTAACTGCAGCATCGAAACGGTCCGGAACCGCTAGGTATGTGATCTATATCAAGGCCGGGACATATAAGGAGAACATTGAAGTTGGTAGCAAATTGAAGAACATTATGTTTGTGGGAGATGGTATTGGGAAGACCATTATCACCGGAAGCAAAAGCGTGGGTGGAGGATCTACCACCTTCAAATCAGCCACTGTTGGTAAGTACTATAAGTTTGATATTAACCTTTTGAAATTTTTTCTCAAAAATTAGCATGCAATAATAAGAAATCCATAAATGATTGTCTCTTTAGGTTGCCACGCAGAGCTCGGTATTCAAATAATTCACGAAAAATGCCTATTAAGTTTATTTCAAGGACAATATTCTCCACCAAGTCGGAATTTTACAATAAATCGAAGGAATTACTGACTCAGTAATTAAATAGATCATTCGACCACTCTGCTCCTAGAAAAGAAAAGAAAGTAAAATTCATATAAAGAAAACTATTAATATAAATAAGCCATGCCACAATTTTCAGAGATGAGGTGCTTGAAAGACAATGCCAGTCATCTGGACTTAACTAAATTTGTGCTGGTCACTATAAATTGCATTGACCTCTGCATTCCACGTAATATATTAACTTGTATTTGATATGTTAGTAAAAAGAACTAATATTCTCAACAAAAAATGTTTGAATTAATAATAAGTAAATGAATTCATCGATGGATTATTTTTCAGCTTAGTCTATTTGTGTTGGAAACAAGTGTAATAATACCGGTTTTTTTTTGGTCGAAAATATACTGGTACTTTTAATCTACATAAGTTGTGCGAAAGGATTAGGGTTTGGCTGCTGAATGATAATGAATTAAGCCTAAAGAGAGGAATTATTGTATTTGACTTTAACCCAGTCAAGCAACGACTTTGTAAGGAGACGTACACATCTATTGCACGTCGTCATCATCGATGAAAGAGACAACATCCAACGACTTTTTAACGTGTCTATTCATGGACACCACTCAGAAAATTTTCTGTGGCTGGTCCCTTGCCTCCTAATGGCGGTCAATAGGTGCTGTTAATTGCTCTCGTTGATTCTGGATGCAAAAGTCTGTACTTTCTAGATTTGTAGGTTTGTAGATTTGCTTGGAGAGAAAGCAACCATACAAATTAAATTCTTTAGTTGATTGTGCAATTCTTGGAGCATGGCCCTCTTTGAATAAGTGTATGAGATTCTGTGATAGATACTAAGCCTATGTGATGAATTCCACCTAGTGGAACCATGGGTCAAAGGGTAATGCGTCTTATGGTGATCGGATTGTTTATCATCTTGGAATTCTTAGTGGTTAAAGGGTCGGTGTCTAGAACGACTTTATAATCTGAATTTTCATGTTATGGATAAACTATTGAGACACATGTCCAAATACATGCTTAGTACTTAATTTCCTCTTTCTTTTTTGTTGTTAATTCGTAGTGTTTTGAATGTCTATTAATCATCTAGATGATCATGACACGTTTGACGATGAAGCAAACCTAGAACACGGAAGGGACTATAGATGTTAGTGTATGGGGACATACAAGATTGCGACTTCTTTTGATGTGAAAACTCACATAACTTTGCGTGTTATAATGAAAAATTGTAGTTTATTCCTGTACTTTGGCCTTGCCTTCCGATCTAATCTTTCTTGTCTTTTCAGCCGTTGTTGGTGATGGATTCATAGCCCGGGACATCACTATCCGCAACACAGCTGGTGCGGCCAATCACCAAGCAGTTGCGCTACGGTCTGGCTCTGATCTCTCTGTCTTCTACAAATGCAGCTTTGAAGGTTATCAAGATACTCTTTACGTCCATTCCAATCGACAATTTTATAGAGAATGCAACATCTATGGGACGGTGGACTTCATTTTTGGAAACGCAGCTGTTGTTTTACAGAATTGCAATATCTATCCTCGAAACCCTCCCAATAAAACTAACACTATCACCGCACAAGGTCGGACCGATCCAAATCAGAACACCGGCATCTCCATCCACAATTGCCGGGTCACTGCAGCTTCAGATCTAAAACCGGTCCAAAGCTCCGTTAAGACTTACCTTGGTAGACCTTGGAAAGAATATTCCAGAACCGTCTTTATGAAGACTTATCTTGATAGCTTGATTAATCCTGCTGGTTGGATGGAATGGAGTGGCAACTTTGCTCTTAAGACTTTGTACTATGGTGAGTATATGAATACTGGACCCGGGTCATCAACTAAGAACAGAGTGAAATGGCCTGGTTATCGAGTCATTACTAGCGCGTCGGAGGCTTCGAAGTTCACTGTTGGAAAGTTCATTGCCGGCAACTCTTGGTTGCCAGCTACAAGTGTGCCTTTCACTTCCGGCCTCTAAATCAGGAGGTCGTAAAATTGGAGTGCATATTGGTTCATTCTATTTCAATAACCTCAAGTTGCAAAAGTAAGGTAAAGGAATCACAAATTAAGGAAAGCATGGCATCAACTGTCATATTTTATGTTGTCAATAAGTACAACTGTACATGGATCGTGAAGATTCTCTGCATTTGACGGTTTTCACTTCTTTAATCTTCAGCTTGTCGTGATGTGCCAAGCATTTGTAATTCTTTATTATACTAATATACGATACGCGCTCGAAAGTTGTTTCCTATTCATATTCTATGTTCCCCATTTGACTGTTTTCATGTTGGTAGATATTGCACGGTCGTTCACTCTATTTGATGATTGTTTAACTGGATTAAGCTATAAATGTGTAATTTGAATCATATCCTAATATTTCTAAACTTTGACTAAATGGTTATGCATATAAATTCATGTTAGCATTAGAGTTAATTTTAATAATCTATAAGTATAATACGCATCATACACTAACTTTTGAAGCTTATGAAGTAAATGGTTTGCACACTTAAATTATCTTTGAGCTTATCTTTGAAATAGCTTATTCATTGAGTTCACAAAAAGTTGTGACTCATTAACCAAACTTAAACTACTTAATGCTGCTAACCCTTTTGCATGAACATCATAACTAACTTGACGAAGGCGACAACTTTGAATGAATATTTAATATGATTTAGTTCATCTCTTTATACTTGCGACAACACCATAGCTAAGGCCAGTGATTTCAACTTCTTATAATGGAAGGACAGTTCCGTGGCGGGCTTTTATCTCATCATTCACACTATATTGCATTCTATTCCTCATTGAGTACATAAAAAAATTTATTGACAGCTAATATTTTTTATAGCCTTTTTTCCTCGTTGTACTCTTTGTTCTATATAAACATCTTTCATCATCACTAGATTAAGATAGTAACCTAACCAATCTATACTTTGATTTGTTGAATGAAAGCCTCTTTGATGTACATATACAGTACTGTGATTAACCAGATTAAAATGATAATGGATATGCTATGCTTATCCCTCGAATTATAATTGTTAAGGTAGTTTTTGCTTAGATTTACATCAACTGTCAGGTATTTGGTAGTAATGTTACTAAATTATATTATTATTATAGTAGTTCTTTTATATTAAGGATTCCATATATTTATCCTATCGATTATTTAAATTTTGCTATGCTTTTATAATGCATTCATCATTTTTCCATTTATAAATATATTTTTTGTGTTAGCAGTTTGCCATTTCTTCTTCTCTGTGTTCTCGAGTAAGTTGTTTTCTTTATTTTGTTAAGTAGAAATCGGGGCTTGCCAAAATCAAGTAATGGAGTCTCATGGGGTTGACATATGCACAGCAATAATCTTAGGGTCTGTTCGTTTGACGGAAAATATTTTCCGGAAACTGGGCTGTTCGGGGGCGGAAAATATTTTCCAATTAACCAAATATTTCCTTTTAAAACTAAGGAAAATGTTTTCCGTTTTTTAAAAGTGGAAAGCATTTTCCAAATCTCATCTCTTTCTTTCTCGTCATGAGTCTATGAGCAATCTAATTGCCGACGATCGCCGCCACTGCCGCCCGTCCACCTCTGCCCTTCGTCGGCCGCCGCCGCCACCCCCCGTCGCCACCCGCCGCCCTCCGTCGGCCGTTGTTGGCCATCGCCGCTCGCCCGCCCGCCATCGCCCTCGTCGCTCCCGGTCGCCGCCGCCTACTTGCCGCCCCCCGTGGCCTCTGCCTGCCCGCCCACCCACCATTGGCCACCGCCACCCGCACCCCCCGCCCATTGCCCCCCGTCGGTTGCCGTTGGCCGCCGCCGCCTACCTGCCGCCCCCTGCTGGCTGTCGCCTGCCCGCCGGCTGCCGCCACCCCGCTCGCCCCCCCGCCGGCCGCCGCCGGCCGCCCACCCTCCATCGCCCCCCTCGCCCCAGGCAGCCACCGCTTACTTGTCGCCCCCCGCTGGCTGTCGCCTACCCGCCGGCCGCCGCCACCTGCTCGCCCCCCGCCAGCTGCCGCCCCCATCCGCCACCACCGCTCGCTTGCCCACCGCCATCTGCCGGCCAGTCGCCTGCCCGTCGCTGCCGCCATCGGTTGCTAGTCGCCGGACAATTTCTCAAAAAAAAAATTTCCGGATAAAATTTTTCGAAAATTTTTTAAGTTTCAAACAAATACCGGAAAATGTACCATTTTTTCAGGAAAACGACTTCCTGGAAAATATTTTCCGGAAGTGCTTTATTTTTCGCCAAATGAACGGACCCTTAATGAAAGAGCAACCTCTTGTAATAGCCTGCTTCTGACCCTTTTTCCAAGGCCCAATTGGGCAATTTTACGGGTTTAATCAATGGTTTGTTAGCCCCGGAATATTCCCAGACTAAACCGTAAGATTTAATTTGGGGTGATTCCGAACTTCTGGAAATCCCGTTTTATCCTCCGAGAATTGGTTATTTGCATTTTGGCCCCAAATTAAGTGAATTTTGGGCCCGAGGGTAGTTTTGAGAAAAATTGGGAAAAGTTGACTTTTGGTAAATGATCAAAGGTCGAACATTCGAACAGTCAACAACCGGTCAATTCATGAGAAGAACCGGTTGGTTCTCGCGTGGACTGGTCCGATTGCGAGAAAATTCGGTCTAAACGCAAGAGAGCTATTCCGACCGCACGAGATGCCGGTCCGACTGGGAATTGAGTCGGTCCAACCGTGTGTGGACCCAGTCCAGCCGCAAGTTTGGCCAGCCATCTCTCCCTCTCTCACGTGTTCCATCGAGTGGGTGGTGAATGCATGGCTGGGAGAGCCAACCGAAGCTCAACAATCGGCTAAATGCTGGAGGAAGCTTCTAGCCGCCCCTAGGGCCTAGCTGGGGTACACGCCAGCCAGTGGGTGGCCGCTGGTTGTCCCTGGCGAGCTTATCCCTTCCCCAGTCTCAGCCTCGCCCCTATTTTCTAGTCGTGCGACCTCCTCTTCTTTGAACGTCGATTTCTCCTAGCTCCGAGCTCCGTTTAGCTCGATCTTGGTGGCGCTAGAAAGCTCTTGAAGCTATCTTTAGATTCCCAGTCAAACGTCACCACCGATTTGGCCTTGTGCGCCACTGGGACCCCCTGAAAGGAGGGCCTACAGCTCGGGTTCGCCCTCTGTTTAGGCCAAGGGTTTCGTCCGATCGCTGGGTCTCCTCCAGTGACACCTAGCCACCATCGATGGAACCAAGCAACTCATGGGAGTCTAGTGAGTAAACCCCAAGTCTTCGATTTGGTTGATTTTGTCCAGATTTGGAGAATCGAGCTCCGATTCGATTTGTGCCCTAAACAAGCTCGAGCTACCCAGTTGTCAATTTGCCATCCTAGGGCCATTCCATGGCCACCCACGGCCAACCACAGCCTCTCAGGCCACTCAAAAGCCAATCCCGACCGTCAGCGGACCCCTATATTGCCGATGGGCTGTCAGAGGGGGTCTGGCCAGCTCATTTGGTCGAGAGTTGGGTCTGCTCGGCCCTTGCTAGTGCGATTCTGGCCACTGTGGGCCTTAGTTGCCCCAACCATGGGCTGGGCTAACCTCCTATGGCCCTGGGCTACCTCCGGGAGGATCGCCAGAGCTTCATCGGCACCGGAGGGTCGCCAAAGTCCGCTGGAGCCGTCTTGATGCTGCCCTAAAGCTGGATGACGCATCCGAGGTGTCAGATCAGAGATTGGACCATTGTAGCAAGCCGAGGCACGATCGGAAGTGCAAGGATTGCGTTGCCACGAGCCACCGTTGTCGATTGCCGTATCACGAGGAAATCAAGGTGTAGGTCTGAAGGGGGTTTTGGAGGTGAGTCCTGTGGAGTGCCCTGGGGTGGAGACCTGCACCTCCTTTTGTACTAAAGGCTGGTAGTGAGTCCTGGATCGTCGCAACACATCGGCTGAAGTAGAAGAATGAAGATCGGGGACTACTGCGAGCTCGGAAAGCAAGGCGTGACACCTCCCATTACCCGAACTGACTGTTCACCCTTTATCCCCTCATGTCATGTATAGAATTTAGTCTTGAAAAAAGAATTCCAGCTGGAAAACAAAATATGAGTTTAAAATTATTTTATGGTTTTCACATATAGATATTGTTTTGGCAGTATAAGGTGTCCGGAAAAAACATAAAAAAAGTTCTTAATCTATTGCATCGATACCTTCAGTTTTAAACTTTTTAATTGGACCAAGTTAGTCTTAAGTATTTTGTATTGGTGCCAATTAAGTCCACTCAACCACTTTTGGCTAGAAAACACTAAATATGGACACAAGTTGTCTTATTCAATATGACCAACGTTGATGTGGTTGGCCATTGGATGAGGGCCGTGGTCCTTGTGGGGCGACTCTCACTTAGTGGCTGACAAGGGCCACCTCACTTGGAGCCCTTGCTTAGTTGGGTGCAAGGGATGTGCCCCTTGCAAGCTACTGGCAAGGGCTACGCGCCCTTGCTCGCGGCTAGCGAGGGCTCATAGGTCCTCACCTAGTGGTTGATGGGTGCCGTTGGGCCTTGGCTGATGGTCGGTTGCCTCCTGCTAGCCCTTAATAGTTAAAAGAAAAAAGAAGGAAAAGAGAAGGTATAAAAAGAAAAAAAATTCATAAAGATCCAAAAATAAAATAAAATATTATGTAAGATGCTCACGTTAGTGCTGACCATGCCATGTGAGATGGTCAATGTCCAAGTTACCACTTTATTGCTTAAATTAACCTAAAAAAATAATTGGTAAGATTTAAGACTAATTTGATATAATTAGAAGTTTTTTGATTGAACTAATATTAATATAATATATTTTCATCCAATGATGGGTAGCTGTGTTAATTAACAGTCTATCTCTTATCGTCGAGGTTACATGTTCGAAACTCATAATTGTTTGCGTCTTAAGTGGGGGATCATAGTGTTGAGGTTCTATGCTAATCTTTCCCAAGGTATAATGGCTTGACCCTTTAATACTGGGCACCGGGAGAGTTTGTGGTGAAGTCCTCAGTATCAAAACATAATATATATATATATATATATAATAGGTTTAAGATTTTTTTGATAGGTGTCCACATGCTCTAATACGTTGGAAAATAAATATGTTGTATGACTCCCAATTTGGTTGAAAAGTGCCACTCGCACACTTGTTATGTAATTAAACAAAAAATACTTCAATATTTTGAAAATCAATAATTTACTCATCAAGTATGATTGAAGAACCTATTTCATGAGAATTGTGAAGGTTAAACATCATAATTATTGGGTATAATTGAGGAATGAGAAGTACTAAAAGTATTTGAGTGATTTAAGTACGGTTATCACATTTGTTGTATCGCTTGAACCGCAGTGGAGTTTCGTATTGCTTTCCTTATGGGGTGGGCTATATTGAGTGAACCACACAACTCAGATATTTTGATGTACTTTCTTGTTTTTCCGTTTTATTATTGTCCGACCGCTTGCTTTCCGGCAAGACACGGATGCCTGAAATTTATGGGGAATAGGTCTTCTTTGACATGCATGAAGGCTGTCGAGACAATATCGAAGGATAAGACATTGACCTACGACTCTGAAGAGGCGCGAAAACTCCACGTTTACGTGCTTGACAAAGCGCATGTTCAAAATCTCTATCCTCAACTGCATGGCTTTGCGTGGATCTTCAAAACCGACCGTCGTCAAAAAGCTTGCGTCTTCCTCTGGCTTAGCCCGTGACCTCTTATAGCTAGATCCGGATAACATCTTCTCCACGAAGACCAAGCACGATAGAATGCGCCTCCAGCGACCACAGAGAGAGAGAGAGAGAGAGAGAGAGAGAGAGAGAGAGGTTTTGAACGTTCTTAATCTCTATCAGTTAAACAAATGGCTGTCATTAGTAAGCCACTAAATAGTCCAAGAAATTGTTATCTAGAAGTTAATCGTCACGTGACCAGCGACGTCAAATTGATAAAATCTTTTGCGTTGTTCAAATGATTACTCATTGTTACTTAATATGTAGTAATGAACAACACAATTTGATACCACCGAGCATCGCAACCCAGTAATTAGAGGTCGCATTGTCTTCTATGATGTCAAAAATTCCAGACGTATTATCAGCGAACCTTAGACCAGTTTTTTTTTTTTTTTTACATTTGCCACATAACATAGAGAGACCTCTTGGCTTTCGGCATTTTTTTTTTGGGGGGGGGGGGGGTTCACATGCTTGTAGATCCACAAGTGAGCTAAGCAATTATAATTCAAAGTAATATTTCCAAACGAATTTGAAACTATTATGGTAATGACCACTGCGGTGACTTTACTGGTCACCCTTTCTAACCTTTTAATCCATCCTAGAAAGAAAGAACATTTGATATATTTGATTATCTTATTAATATGATGTCAGCATGCTATGATATACAATCATTATGAAGAACACAGCTTTTGAAGCTTAAGTTTCAAATATACTAAAAACAAGCAGTTCATTCTTGTCTACTCGTACGGATTATCAATACTTCAAAAGACTCGAAAAATTTCTTGTCGCAGACTTGGTTTTTTTTTTCTTTCCAAAACAGATCATTTGTAATGTTAAATTATATATCGAGTTTGAATTCGAATAACAATTTATTAAATCAAATTCATTTATAAAAATTTCTCAAGAAGATTTCATAATTTGGATTAAGAAGCCTATTTTTTATTGGACTTCTTAAAGTTGCACAAAATAAGAAACAAATTAAAAGGGAATTCTTTTAGCCTTTTACGATTTCCCTTCGACAGATGAAAGAGTCCAAGTCAAACAAAAAAGAGGAAACAAGTGATTTGCTTTTTGAGAAGTCAACAAGTCAAAAGAAGCTGCAGATTTCCTTTATCACAAAACGATGGAGCTCAGAAGGCGTGTTTAGTAACCATTCTCATTCTTAGTTTTTCATCTTCGAATAAATTTGAGACGAGAAACCTGTTTGGCAAATTCGCATTCTCATTTTGTTCATAGGATGAAAAAATTGTTGGGGATGGGTTTGGGACGAGAAATGAGAACCAAAAGTTTTTTGATTTTCTGTTTTTAGGACGAGAATGAATAGTATCAAAAAATAAGTTAATTTTTTTTATTTTGCTATTTTTTAAATTTTGCTCTTATCTCTTATGTTGCTGGTTGCCGTCGGTTGGCCGTCGCCGCTATTTGCCGCTCGCCGCCGCTAGTCGCAGCATTTCTTTTATTTTTCTATTTTGGGGACGTAAATTTTGTGCAGCTACCAAACACATTTCTTTTCTTTTTCTATTTTATAGAAATAAAATTTGTACAATTACCGAACACGTTTCTTTTCTTAAAAACTCATTTGAGAATCATTTCTCAAAAAAATTATTTTTGGAATAAGAATGGTTACCAAATGCACCCGAAGGAGCCGTAACACATAGAAGAGAAGAAAGAAGAAGTGCCGTGCGAAGATAACGCAAAGGGTTGTCTTTATCCGTGTGAAGGTGTGTGTAGCCGCTTAAGTGTTCGTGAGTTTTATTATTTATTTTATCCGATCGACTTTAATATAAATACTTAGGATTGGATATAATTTAGGTGAGGAAAATATGAGCGTATTGAGTATAGTAAATTATTCTTGCTAACTCTTTCTATCGACGTGGGTACAAATATTCATATTGAATCACGTAAAATGTTAATATTCTTATTATTCTTCGTTATTTTTCTGTGCTTTATATATTGATATAAATTACAAGATATTAATTAATTTTTCGCATTAATTTACAATATATAATGTAAGTGCACTAATTAATCATGAAACGCTACATGACACAAATACTTCCTTCAAACAGTCATCCATCTCTCTCTCTCTCTCTCTCTCTCTACTTCCTTCAAACAGTCATCCATGGTTCTCTCTCTTTATTTATATATAAACGTGAAGTGAAAGAACTTCTTAAGATAAGGGTGCAAAAAGAAGTCGTCAAATCAATGATATTGATTTAACAAGTATCCACTTTTTAGCTTTTGCATGACCAGGCAATATGGAGAGAAGCGAACCGTCGACATCGCCTCTAGATGTTGCTGAAACTCGAGCCATTTTCATTAATTGTAAGCCGCCCGTAGCTTCTTCCCTTAATGTCAACCGTCACATCTTATCATCAATGCGGATTATTATAGGCCTTTTGGGCGAAGCAATCCATGCAGCTTTTCCAACGTGCGGTGTCTTACGTGAAGCTTTTTGATGTCCGTAGTTCGTTGAGAGGGGAAGGCATTGACATTGGTTGTAGGGTCCGAATGCCCTACCTATTCGTAGAGATAGGGGATTGTATCATTCCAATCTTAATTCTTTAGTCCATTCAAACCGAAGAAAAAGAAGGGGCAGCACGCTTCCATAAACAAACGAAGAAGATCAATATGAGATTCTCTAAGGATAATATTGAACAAGCCTGGCATATTAGCATTCTCTCTTATCTTTAAACTTGCTATCTATTCCTCTATTCGTCCCGCTGTTATCTCACTGAGTTGGTTGTGTCCGCATCTATATCTTTCTGGTTTATTATTGTTTGGTCACTTATTTTCGATAACCAAATACAAGTATGTGAAATTTCTTTGGAATAGAACATTTTTGACACGCACAAAGGTCGTTAATGCACCATCAAGAGATAAGACCATTGCCAAGGACTCTGAATGGTCGTTAAAGCTCTACATTACGTGCTTGACAAAGGGTATATTGAAAATCTCTCTCTCTCTCTCTCTCTCTCTCTCTCTCTCTCTCTCTCTCTCTCTCTCAATTGCATGGCTTTACGTGGATTTCGCACTACCTGCCTCAAAAAGGTCGAAGCTTCCTCTGGGTATCCCATGACCTTTATAGCCAGATTGGGGTAACATTTTCAGCATGAAGACTTCACACGACAGAATGCACCTAACTTTTGCTCAAATCCAACGGCCAGAGAGAGAGAGAGAGAGAGAGAGAGAGAGAGAGAGAGAGAGAGAGAGAGAGAGAGAGAGAGTACTTGTATGTTCTTAATTTATTTCAATTGAATGAATGGCTGTTGTTAGTAAGTCGTAACATTTGACCCCAAATAGTCCAAGAAATTTGTTATCTACACGTTAATCATCACGTGACCCACGACAGTGAATTTATAAAGTATTTTATATTGTTTATATGATTACTAGTTATTGCTCAATATGTAATAATAAACAGCAACCTTCGATACCACCAAGCATTGTAAACCAATAATTAGGGGCTACACTATTTTCTAGGATGTCACAAGTTAGAGCCATATTATCGGCAAACCTCAATCTGTTGTGGGTTGTGGCAATGGACTTGTACACCGACTTGTGAGTTGAGAGTAGTTATAATTTAAACTGAATATTTCCGAACGAGTTTATAACCCTTGTAGTTACATCCACAGCAGTAGTTGTGCCGGTAGCTCCTAGTTAACCTTCTAACCCATCGAGGAAAAATTAAAATAAAAATTGATATACTCGATCTATTTTCTTGATATGATTTTAGCATGTCATGAGGCATAATTATTATTATGTGATATCGAGAATTTATTTAGAGGGTACTTAATGAATAGCCATATAAGAAAAAGTAGCAGCTCTTTTTTCAAAGAACCCGACTTATCAAGAAATATTCATTATCGATACTTTAAAAGTGTACAAAAAGATTTCAAAAGCTGTATGTATGATCTGCATATGTATTTCCTCTTCTCATTCTCCCTGAAGTACAAGAACTTCTTAAGATAAAGGCGACACGTTCATGACACCCTTTTCCGTGGTCAAAATCCAAGGAGAAGTCTTCGGATTCAACGTTGTTGACCCGACAATGCCCAGTTTTCGCTTTCGAATGATCAGGCAATATTTATTGGAGGATCGTTTAGCCGCCTTGCTTAGCTGGTTCCCCAAAATGTCAACTGTCTTATCTTTGATCAGAACAAACAAAGGATTTCGGATTATTCCTAGGGTTTTGAGCCGCACGACGCATGCTGTTTTTCCAACGTGGGAAGTCCTTAACGTGAAGTTTCTTTTGATGTTATTCGTTGACCGAAGGGCATCAACCGTGGTCGTAGTGACCGATTCCCTATTCACTTGTGGAGATATGGCATTGCAATTTGACTCAATATACGATCTGATATTTGACTTTCGATTTGATGTGATTCTTAAATTTTAATCCTTTATCGTCTTTGAAATTTTTATTTATATAAACATGTTCAATATTATCTTTTTAGTAATTCAAATTCAAGGACAATATTACGCATTGTATTGAAGTTCTAAGACCACATTTAAAAAAAATTAAAAATTTAGGGATCACATTACATATCGAGTTAAAGTTTGATGATTATTTGTGTTATTATCCCTTCTTTTTATATGGTTTGTTCAGTGGATGTGGTGATGCCCATTTTTTCTTTGCTTGCACGAATAGGCTTATATAGGCATGGGAAAGAGCGTTAAGAAATATGTTATAGCATAATACTATCCCAAGTCGCTTGACGAATTGATCTATTGAAAATACCATGCTTTAGGATGAGTTATAATCCTAAGTTACAACAAAATGGTATGTGTTTGCGTCTCATATTCTAAACTCGAACTTAGATTTCCCTCATCAACAATATTTTAGATCACATATTCACTTCTGAATATTATTTAAATCATTGCCTGGGATTGGTGCTGTTATTTGGGACATTATTGCATTTCTAGCTCAAAACTTGAAGGTTATACGTTGAACTATCATCAACTACGTGAAAACTACTGCAGATGAGAATAACTTGCACGAGCCAAATGCCTTAACTGGTTAATTGGCTTGCAGGTTATCTTATGAGCTTATGTGCTTGCCCCTCTGGATTATTAAAAAAAATGATTGGGATTTTGACACACTTTGTTCATGAATTTATAACTAAACTTCACGTTATCTTGCTCTGTAATAATAAGAAGAGTAATTATTGCATAAATCGGTAGTGTAAAAGTAATTTGAACTAATGTCCTTCTATGCTGCTGATTTGGGAGAATGGATAGTTAAAATTCTTAAACCAATGATGAATAAAGTCGTCTGCATAAATCTGACGTTACATCAACGACCTATATTTTTTCTTCTAGGAAAGGCTTCATTTTCCCAAAGCCTCCCTATATTTCGAGCTTGATGCCTAGTCCAATGTCATCCTAAGTTCCTAGTACTAGCGTTGGTTTGTCTTAGGTAATTTTTACTAAATGCATCCTATTTTTCACTCCCTAATTACTCACTCTCCTCTACTTTACTTTGAAAATACCACTTACCTTCCTTTAACAAATCTCATCTGTAAGAAAGGCCAAACTACCTGATTTTAGAAGTCTGAATCCTCCTAATTTCTCTCAAACCCTCACCTCTTTCAATCTTCCACCACCCTTTACGGCGGCTGCTATCGCGACCTCTCTGAAGGTGCACCACATAGGATTAGGCTAATGGACTACTAAGTTCAACTTAGCTTGAGCTCTCCCAAACTCATGCCAATTCGCGACTTGGGTTTCGATTCTTAACATGCAAAATTGATTTCAATTGGAGTCGTCACTAATCTATTTATATTTGGCTGATTAGAAACCCATGTAAAACACCAAGAGTTATACTTTACCTCTACGAACTAGAGATTTTAATTAATCCCTTACATGTGAAGTGATCATGCAATGCAATTAATGTCCTAATCTTATTAACTAGTAAAAAGAAAATTCATGTAATTACTTTAATATGACCTATGATTAATGTGCTTAATTCTATATGACATGCAATTCCTAATTAGATGAACCTAATGTGCAACTATATAACATGATTATATTGAATCCTAATTTAAATGAGGAAAATATCCTCACTCTTTAGAAATATTTAAATATGCATTCTATCTAAATTATTCTAGCACACAATCTTAAAAATAATATCTTAACATGCAACGTCTTTTGTGAGACTTTTACTTTAGAAAAAAAATTAAGCAAAGAAACCTATCCCCTTAAAAGATATCATCAAGCCTGACAATTAATCAAGTAAAATCCATAGCCGTTAAATCATACAATTTATTTGAAAATCAGTGCAATATATTCAAATTTGGTAACTAATAAAATTAATGAATCGTATCTTGAGCATGAGGTCGGATTGATCAGTTTCCCGTGTAATCGCGAATCGTAACTCGAGTATGAGATCGGACTATCGACCAGTGCATGCTTCGAATTAGGAAATGAATCCCAATTTGGAGGCTACTCAAAATCCCACAAATATTAATATCACGAAAGGTCAAACAAAAATCAAGATCTCATGAATTAGGCAATGAAATATGTATGAACCAACTTAATGAAAATTCTTACCTAATTCGCAATGTTGCTCAAGTAGAGTTTCCAAATCCGGACTCGATGGGCGACATGGTTGGTGCGGCTGACTGGGTCATGGACTAGGGTTCACAGCGTACCTTGGCTTGAGCTCATGGCTACAACGCGCGCAAGATAGTGGTTGGCACAACATGAATGAACTTGTTAATGAAGTAACAAATGTCACCAAATAATACGATACTCTCAATGAAACTAGCTATGCAAAAATCAACCAAAGATAAAGGAAAGGGAAGCTCGCCGGACGCGGATGAGGTGCGGTGAAGTTCAGCCTGGTTGGACGCTCTCGGTGCGCCGTTAGTTTGGCAACGAAGCTTAAGGCTTTGCATGTGTCATCGCGAATCACAGCTTCATTGGTGGCCTCATGAGCAATCGGTTGCCACGAGGAGAGAGCTCGATCTCCGAAGTTTGGGTTTTCCTCTTCATGAACAATCACAGCTTCATGACGTGTTTTCCTCTGACAAGACCAACCGCTTAACTATGGGCACTGTTGACTAGAATCTGTCGCCTTGGCCGTGGACTATCCTCATGCGGTGAAGCTACTGAGTTGAGGGACGCCACCGGAGATTCCCACAAATCATCTTAGCGGAAGTGTCGGGATCGGCATCGTGTGTTCTCGGAGAGATGGATTGTGAGATGAACTCGTCAAGGTGAACCAGGGGAAGCGTGACCATACTCCACTGTGAATTGCCCCATTGATAGTGGACAAACCCCAGTTTATGGCGTATTCTCCAATTAGTTTTCTTCTGCTTTCTTTTACCCTCTACTCTCTTGTACTCATGAGAGCCGAATGCTCCCAATTTCTCTATCGTGTTTCGCTCTTTTCGAATTTCTCTCTCTTGTGCCAGTCTCTCCCCTTTCAATGTAGCCGTGTATTTAATGTGTGGCCTCCTTTTCTAAAAGATCTCATTGTATCTCTTTTATAGTATCAGAAGATCAGGGAAAACAAATTCTTTCATCTCTTCTCAATCAAGTGAGATTGATTTTTATTTTTCCCCTTTTTTTTATTTCCTTCCTAAGATCAAATCTCTTGGCCGATTTCTCGTCAAATGTATATCATGAAATCTCTTCCTGCCAAAACAATATGCAATCAAATCAAATTTTTCTGCTTACATATTTCGTAATCTTGACTGAATCCATAAAATTGATGCATATATTCCCCCAAAGATCGTTTCTAATTATTCATTAATGTGACCAAAATTTAGATATCAACGGCCGCCATCATAATGGTGGGCACGGTAGCGGAAGGCTTCGGCAAATGGTTGGTCGTGACAACTGAGCTTAGGGTTAAATTACAATAAGTGTGGAGACAATTGTTATGTAAGTTAAGAACTTAAATAATGGACATTATAAAAATACCACTCGTCAAGTCATCAAATGTCCCGCTATCCAGCCATGCACTAAGAGATAATGAGAATAAATATATTAAGTTAGTTAAAGTTATACATCCTTATTGGGATAATGTATGAGCAAACTTCGTTGACAGTCAAAGAATTCTGGTCAATCTTTTTAATAATTAGCTTTTCTTCGCCTAATGTTAGATTAGTTAATCAAAGTATGGTTTATAATTGAAAAATGTAGTGAATCGCAACACTTCGATGACAATTCAGATTTAATCATAATTTTTGCAAAGGTTAAATAAATTGATTTTCATTTTTATTTACCTTTACTTTCATTTTACGAATATGGCAATCCACATCAATCAGAGCTGCTGAAATAATCTGAAAATCCTTTAGGTGGTTGCACAACCAACACGTACGACATAAGCAATCCAACGGGAAAACAGTAATAGAAATCGACGTGTGCTTGAAAATATCCTGATAATATGATAGACCATTCTGGAGATTGGCTCTTGATTTTGAAGCTGGATCATTTAATGTATTGGATTTCTATGGAATTGTTTGGTTGAATAGGAAGTTTAAGCTAAAGTTTGACAATTTCGTTATCAACTTGCATGCATTAAGTTTGTCCAATTGAATACGGCTCTCAATGGCTTCTTTAACCTCCATATGAAGTCATCTTAGTTTCTAGCTTCGAAAGAATGTATATGCACTTTGAAGTATAAGTTTAGACTTTACACAAATTGCATAACAGCTCTATTTTCGGTCTTTGAGTATGCACATATCAAACCGTGTCCTTATTGGAACCTGGAATTATACAAATATTGCTAGACTTACTAAAACTTGTTATGATATCGAGTCATTGTGCCGGATTGCGAATGACCCTTTAAATAAGTGGATCATATTCAAGAATCAATAATAGCATGACGTATTACTTTATACATCAAATTTGCAGGGAAGTTTAGCATTTTTTCGTAAAGAAATGTTTGACTGGGTCCCCTTTCGGAGAGAAAATAATCGTAGAAATACCTATAAGACAAGTATTTAGTCGTCATAACATCTCTAAAGTGAAAAGACAGATCAAGGTGCTCTGTAGCCCGTCCCATCCTATTAATCAAGGTAGGACCATTCTCCGTCATTTTATGTGTTCACTCAGCACTACATAAAATTTTGGATTTTATATTTGAAGAGGAGATAAATTTACCTTTAACCGCACACAGAATTAAAAATTTAGCTTAAAAGAATCAATAAGCGATGCTTGAAAATTTTCAAAACTAGGAAGGATCCACGAAAAGCTTCCCATCTCATTAATGACCCATAGACATGCATGTGCATGTATAATTATATTAATAGACAAATTGTGCCGACAACTGCATTTGTTTTGGACATGTACGTCTTTTGGTTCTGGCCGTCTCAGAGATAATAATATTCAATAGATGATATTGTTCAAACAATAGGCTGTTATCGGTAAGCTGTAACATCTGACGCCAAGTTGTCCAAGAAGCTCGTCGTCTACAAGTCCATCGTCACGGGGTCCACCACGAGCTATCAATAAAATCTTTTGTCTTGCCCTTTATGATTACTCATCGTTGCTCGATAGATAATAATACACAAGAGCATTGGATACCACCAAGCATCGCAATCCAGTAATTAGGAGGGGCACGACCATAAATTTCGAGCCCTATCATTGGAGAACCTTAGAGCAACTTCTGACAACAACATTTGTTATGCCATGTGAAGAGACTTTCTAAATGGTAATATATTCGCGATGTCACATATGCGCTACGTTATTGTGATAGGCCTCTGCAGTCTATGAATGATTCAATTATAACTCAACTTGAACATTTCAAAGCGAATGTAAAAGCTTTTATGATAATGCTCATGTGAGTAACTGAACCGGTTGTCCTTCTAACCTTTAACCCATAAAAAGGGGGACGGTCCGTGTATTTGATTTGTCCCTTAAATATGATATCAGCATGTCAGTGGGCATGACTAATACATAACACAGATTTTGCTTCTAAATTAACTTGAGAGGGTACTTCTTAGATAGCCAAATAAGAAAAGTATTGGCAGCTTCATTCCACATACAACTAATTTATCTGCTAATCTGGATCATCGATTCTTTACGGCTGAAACATCTTATCATTTATTTACTTGGACAGATATCAGAACATTAGGGTAATTGTAAGACATTAAGTAATATATGCTATCTTCAAATGGTCATTCGTCTCTCTCTCTCTCTCTCTCTCTCCCTCCCTCCCTCCCTCCCTCTCTATCTATAAACGTGAAGTAAAAGAACTTAAGATAAAGGCGACACGTTCATGACGCCCTCTTTCTGGTCAAAACTCGAGAAGAAGCCTTCGGATTCAACGTTATCGATCCGACGACACCCGGCTTCCACTTTTGAATGATCCAGCAATGGCGACGGAAAGACAACCGTCGACATCCCTTCCAGACGTCGCAGAAACTCGAGCCATTACTTCTTAGGTGACTACTAAGCCGCCTCGCTTTAGCTGCTTCCCCTCATGTCAACCGTCTTATCTTCCATCAAATATAAATAAAAAAAAGTTTGACGACGCGTGATGTCCTTACGTGGAGTTCCTTTCGATGTCGTTCGTTGACCGAAAGTCATCGGCCGTGGCCGTAGGGCCCGATTACCCTATCCGCTTATAGAGATATTGGATTATACTACTGATGCAGTTTTAATTATAGTCCATTCAAACCGGAGAAAAGAAGGCCCAACGCGCTTTGCATAGACTACCCAATAAAGATCCACTTGTGATTCTTTGAGTATCCATCAACTAATTCGAGCTTGTTGCCGTCCACTCTCATCATTAATCACGAAAGATGGTGTAAAGAAATATGTTGTGGGCCACGTTATTCGACAAGTCAATAATTTTGAAACGAACGGGTTTGACTAATTAGACGAGTTATGATTTTCAGTTCTAACGAAATGGGCAAAGTCGTAGTTCGATGGTACACCTGAGATAATTATCAGGTAAGTGTATGTGTGTGGGCGTCATGTTCTAAATCTGAATTTAGATTTCACTCATAGTAAAAACAAATTTAAACAAATTCTCCGGGGCGTGATTGGTTGGGTTATCATGTGATTTCTAACTCAAGAGTCAAATGTTTCATGTTAAAATCTCGCAAATTGCATATCAACTTTTTTAGGTTAGACCCACCAGCATATGTCTAGTGTGCAACTTTTAAGAAAGGATTTACCCAAAGCCTCCTTTCAATTAGAGCTTAACACTGAATCCCATGCCATCTAAAGTTCATCTTGCTAGTACTAGCTTGTTCGTCTTAGGTAATTGTCATTGACAAACCATCCTCACATTTCACTCTATAATCACTTGGTCTCCTCTACTTTTAAAAATACCACTTTTATCATCCTCTACCAAATTTTCATCTGCTAAAAAGATCAAATCGCCTCTTTTAGGATTTCCAATCCTCCAAGTTTCCTATAAATCCTCTCCTCTTTCATCCCTCACCATTGTTTCCCGCTGCCACCACCATTGCAACAACGGGCAAGGCGGCCGCCAATCGCGGTCAGTGATTGCGTTTTTGGATTGGTTTTGGGGGATTAGGTGTGGTAGGAAATTCAGGACTTGGGAGGTGGCATTTGTGAAAAAAAGAAAGAAAAGAAAAAGAAGAAGCTCTTATTGTAAATAAGGCAAGACATGAAAATGCAAAATAGACTAAAACGACAAAACTCAAGATGTTAATCAGTGATTGTGAAAGTAATCTCTTTTTCGTAATTAGCTTCTCCATTCCCGTCAATACAAAACGTATTCCATGACGTTTTCTATTCCCCCTTCTCTTAGTTGGGTTAGGTAAATCAATCTTCTAATTTGATTTAATTGTTTTTGCATGTTTTTTTTTTTTTACTTTGTTCAATTAAGTTCACTAACTTGACAAGATCGTTCAGTTAAGTCAGTCGTCACTTTCCATTAATTGAACCGTTACGTTGATGCTTTAACATTGGTGAGGTGGACTTATCTAAATTGGTGACCTCATAATAAGGATGGAGATTACGTATATAGCTTACACTGATTTAGGTAAGTGGGGACATCGCAATAATTGGATAAGCTAAGATCTTAATTAGTCGACAATATAGAAGTACAATTTGTAAAGTCATCAAATGCTCAGCCACAAATTTGCGCGGCTTCTCTGTACCCTCACTAAACAAATTAGTGAAATCAATTATGTTTAATTACGTGAGTTTTATATCCTTAATGGACAATATATGAGCGAACCTTGCTGACAGCCAAAGAATAGTCGTAATTGATGCGCTAGAAAAGGTCAGATTAGCTCATCAAAGCATGGTTCAATCAGATTTAGTTTCAATTTTTCGTGAAGGCTAAATCAATCTGTCTTCATCAAGATGCCGAAATAATTTGAAAATCCTTTAGGTGGTTGCACAAGCAAACCGTACGGCCTAAGTTATCCAACGGGACAACAGTAATAGGAATGGACGTCTGTTTTAATTGTACGCTGAAAATATGTTAGATTATTTGGGATATCGATTCTTCATTTGGAAGTCACATTGCGAAATTTATTGGACTTGTCCGATATTGTTTGTTTGAGTATGAAGTTTAAACTAATCTTTGACGATTTTGGTCCAAGTTAAATGCATTAAGTTTGTCCAATCGAATACGGCATAGACTCAACTGACTACTTTGAGCTCCTTCTGAAATCAATAGGTTCTCGAGTTCCAAAAGATTACGTATGTGAATTTTTCCAAAGACAAGTTTGGACCATTTTACACGAATTGTACTTGTTTAGACTTACCTGAAAATTCAAGATTCTGATTACGTTTGGCCTTTGAAGATATGCATCAGAAATCGTGTTCTCATTATAATTTGTTATTGAACGAGCAAAGTTAGACTTAGCGAGACTGATTATAAAATCGATTTACTGAGTGACATGTCAGATGGAGTGTCACACCTTTAAATAAATAGGCCATGTTGATGAACCAATAATGGTTAGGCACATCATTTAGTATATTAAATTCGTAAATTTTTTTTTGACATTTTCTTTGGAATCAAATAGGGATGAGGTCCCCCCCCCCCCCTCCCCTTTTTAGAGAGAAATAATCATATGATAACTAAAAGACAAAATTAGATGTAATAAAATCGCAATCTTTTTTAAGAGGAGATTACTTTTAATCACTACATAAACTTTTAATCACTACATAATTAGACTTAGATAAAAGAATCAACTAGCAATACTTGCAAACATTTATTCCTGGATTTGAATAGTCTGCTCTGCTTCATTAGCAGAGCAGACTGATTTGCTGACGGCTGTCTTTTTTCTGAAAAAAAGAAAAGTAAAAAGGGGTGAGCCCTCTTTTTTTTTTTGGGAAAAAAGACAGTCGTCCGATCAATGATCGGACGGCTGTCATGGGCAGATTAGTCAGCTCTGCTGATGAAGCAGAGCATACGATCCATTTCCTTTATTCCTAGGCAAGTTGAATGAAAAAGGGAAAAGGAAAAAAGAAATAAAGAAAAGAAAGGAAAGGAAAGGAAAAGAAAATTAACCATTACAAAAATTTTCCATTGTGGCGCTAGTTATGTCACGTAAGACAACCGACACGTCAATAATTTTCGATCTTTATAGGAATGACTAAATTGACAAAGGGTTAAAATGTTTAAGATTAAATAGGTAAATCATTAAAATATTTATAATTAAATTGGTACAATTGTTTAAAACTGAGTTACCCCCATACAATAGATTTATGACTTTTGGGCAATTGTACCTCTCCATTTCCCCCTAGAACCAACAAAACAAAATCTCATTACTGGGTTCTATACGTGCATGCATACATAGTTATGTTGTTGAAGAAAACCACGTAAAAACTAAAACAAAGAACGTAACACTGCGTGGTCGCAGATGTTCATGTCTTTTTGCTTTTCGGTCGTCCCGGAGAAAAATTAAAATATTCCATTCAATTATATAAAGTCAGCAAGTTTTAAAGCACAAAACCGTGAGCCATCCAATCTGAAAATTCCAACTGGAGCCGTTCATCGCAAACAGCTGGACTCTCCTGATTTCCCACTCTAATTACCTAGACTTTCACAAATTAACATTTTACACACGTGTTTCCCAAGTCAGTTTGCCGCCTCTTGATTCTTCTCTCTTCTTGCCTTCTCTTTTCCCGTTCTGGGAATTCGTCAACTATCAACAAGCACCCGGAAAAATTCAAATGCACAATTTATTTCCATCGTTGGGAAAAAAAATACTCCGGCTTTATTCAGGGAATAATGTGACGAACGTCTGTCCAAGTTGACAAGTGTACGCGTTCCCTTCTTCTCTGTTCTTTCCCACCATTCAAAATCAACCCATTGGATAATGATATGACAATTGAAACGAAAGGTTCCTTAAATGGGATGATCATGAGGCAAAGAGGAAGCAAGGCGGTGCAACTGCATGCGTCTTGTCCCCATTGTGCCTTCGCTTCTATATAAAGAGACCAATCCAGAGGCAAATGAATCACCCCCAATTCAACATCACCAATCTCAAGTTCTCTCATCAACTTCTCATTTCTCTCTGCATTCCCTTACCCATATTGAAGTTCTACCTAGCCACACACACGATCAAACGACATGGGTTTTCATCAAAAGTTGATGATCCTTCTGTTCTTGCCTCTGTTGCTATCTAAAACCATTGCTGGCTATTCCTCTAGTGATGTGACGTCATGGTGTAGCAAGATGCCTTACCCACAACCTTGCGAGTACTTCTTGACCCACAACCCTAAGCAAACACCTCTCAAGCAGAAATCCGATTTCCTCAGGGCCTCGATGCAAGTCGCCCTCGAGAGAGCTGAGCTCGCCCGAACCAGCACGTACTCGCTGGGCTCCAGGTGCCGCAGCGAGCGGGAGAAGGCGGCGTGGGCCGACTGCCTCCAGCTATATGAGCAGACGGTCCTCCGCTTGAACCGCACCATTGGTAGTCATTGCACTCAGGAGGATGCACAAACATGGCTCAGCACCGCCCTGACCAACCTTGAGACCTGTCGGGCGGGGTTTGTCGAGCTCGGCGTTTCGAACAACATATTGCCCTTGATGTCAAATAACGTCTCCGAGTTGATAAGCAACACTCTGTGTACGAACTATGTGCCCTATGTTGCGCCGAACTACACCAATGAGTTCCCTACTTGGGTGAGGCCAGGCGACCGGAAGCTCCTGCAGTCTTCGTCCGCGGCGTCTAAGGCCAATATCGTGGTGGCCCAAGATGGTTCGGGGAACTATAAGACTATTACCGAGGCTGTAACTGCAGCATCGAAGCGGTCCGGCACGGCAAGGTACATAATTTATATCAAGGCCGGCACGTATAAGGAGAATGTTGAAGTTGGAACCAAGTTGCAGAATATTATGTTTGTGGGTGATGGTATTGGAAAGACCATAATTACCGGAAGCAAGAGTGTCGGTGGCGGATCTACTACCTTCAAGTCAGCAACAGTTGGTGAGTTTTTAATATATAAGTCATTTATGCTTTTGTGAATTTTATTTAAAATAAGTACTTTGAAAGTTCAAAAGAAAAAAAAGAGGAGAAAAAAGAGAATTATCAACTGCCTGTTAATCTATTCATGGGACCAGTAGGCTTATCTTAGTAACTTAACATGACCTATAAGATCATAGATTTGAAGATCTGTTCAACTTGTGATCTTGTTGGACTGTCGGAAAAATGTTAAGACGTGCTGCATTCCACATGTGATGAGATCCGCAGAAATTATTAGTTGAACCCAGCTAATCTAATAAATAGCCAAATAGACACTCCAACGAACTAAGGTCGTCGTCTGATAATAAAGCCAATACAAATCTTCTAATTAGTCAAATATTGTGGCCCACGTAAGATGTCATTTTGAGCAAACCGACCTTCTTTTTTCCTAGATCAAAAGAAGAGAAAATTACATAGATATTGGATAAATTTACCTATAAGGACTTCTTATTTTTGTACACTAAACATTTGAAGCAAGCAAAGATAAGAGATTAGACGTAGACAAAGTTCATTACTTTTAATAACTAAATAAATTCATGTAGTATCGGGTTAACGTTAAGGTTCAAAGGCAACTCTTTATATGTATAGCAATGAATGAACAGTATTTTTACGTAGCTTCTATTACTAAACTGAAACTTTTGCGCTAAAGTGGCTAATTTTTTAATATTTTTTCAAAAGCAAACGCATAATGACAATAATTTAGATATAAGAATTAATAAAACCGAATCGGGATTTTGATTGCTGTAAATAATCAAAGCTTAATCGGAGGATAAGAATGATAAGGTTTGACTTCAATTAATCTGATCGAAGATTGACCTTGATTGGGAAAGCATGCACAGTTTCACTTATTATACTTATTATATGTGGGACGACTCTCGGACCACAATCCCCTCGTTGGTCCCGTCGGCCTCCAAATGGCGACCATCGTTCCTACATCTAGAGAGATATAATAGCCTTTATATTGATTATAGAAGGTAGCAGTGGCATTAAATTTATGAATTATCCGATTCTTTCGCTTCATATAATGCAATAATTAGTGAATATTGTTGGACAACTATTTGGCTCTATATGAGGCAGTCAATAAAGCATTTAGAGGTCTGTTTGGTTTGCAAGATACTTTTCGATCAAGAAGGAGGCATGCGTACTGATAGTCTTGTTATGGTCTTGAATTTCAGCTGCTGTTGGTGATGGATTCATGGCCCAAGACATCACGTTCCGTAACACAGCCGGTGCGGCAAATCACCAAGCAGTTGCTCTGCGTTCCGGCTCCGACCTCTCAGTCTTCTATCGATGTGGCTTTGAGGGTTATCAAGACACTCTTTATGTTCATTCTGAGAGACAATTTTATCGAGAGTGTGACATTTATGGCACGGTTGACTTCATCTTCGGAAATGCTGCCGTCGTTCTTCAGAATTGCAACATCTATGCCAGAAACCCACCTAACAAGGTCAATACCATCACTGCACAGGGTCGGACCGACCCCAATCAAAACACTGGAATCTCTATCCACAATAGCAAAGTCACTGCAGCTTCAGATTTGAAATCGGTTCAAAGCTCCGTCAAGACATATCTTGGGAGGCCATGGCAAAAGTATTCAAGGACTGTTTTCATGAAGACTTATCTTGATAGCCTAATTAACTCGGCCGGCTGGTTAGAGTGGGATGGCAACTTTGCCCTTTCGACTCTGTATTATGGAGAGTATATGAACACGGGACCTGGCTCATCAACTGCAAATAGGGTCAAGTGGACAGGTTACCATGTCATCACAAGCACAACAGAAGCCTCAAAGTTCACCGTCGGGAACTTCATTGCTGGTGGCTCTTGGTTGCCCGCCACCGGCGTGCCCTTCACCTCCGGTCTTTAAGCTTTGCAAAGGCAGAAAATCCATCAATATAGATATAGATAATAAAAGCAAGCATAAATTGTGGTTTCATATATAGAGTATCCTATTTTTTTTTTTTTATGTATCATTTGTAATGAAGGAAAATCAAGTGTCATTCTTTCAAAATTGTGTAATTTGCATAACTATAAGGAATTTCCAAGAACCTCTTTGTTTATATCATCTCTCAATTAGCATTCCTTATTGTTATACCAACTCTCAATTTGGGCAGTCAAACGTATAAGAATAATGATGCGGACAAGAAAATTACAATTTTCTTTTTGTATAATTTGACATCTATTAATAAAGAATACTCAACCTATTTATAGCATGTGTTAGATAGCTATCTCAAGATAATATCTCAATCAAAATATGCACAATTAAAAGGAGATACATGTGCGATGTACGTGCGAAATAAGTGCGATATACTTGCAATCTTGAAATATAAGGATAATCAACATATCGTAATTATCTACAACACAAGAAAGTAACCTGTAGAAGTCATCAAGCCGACTTAATCAGCTTAAGTTTGAAGTCAACTTAAACACTACCGCGGAAAATTGCTTAGAAGATAGGGATTGTGCCAAATTTATGAATAGTAGGTTCATATAATGATTAAATGAAGCACTTCAAGATCATGAATGCATGAACTGGTGAATATGGTTGGATAACTATTTGTATTATGTGAGATATTCAATAAAGCATTTAGGTGTCCGTTTCGTTTGCCTGCTACTTTTCTGTTTAGATTATATTAACAAGTAGACCTGTGTTTTAATAATCTTTGTCATATTGATTTCAGACTGTTGTTGGTGACAGATTCATTGCTCAAAAAATCACTTTCCAAAATATGGTCAACGCAATGAATCACCAAGTTGTCACTTTGTGTTCCAGCTCTATCGAGGTGGCTTTAAGGGTTATTTGGACACCCTTTAGTTCATTCTGAGTGATTGCTCTATAAAGAATGCGACATTTATGGCACGATTGAATTCATCATTAGAAATGCCGCTATCATTTTTCAAAATAGTAACATCTATGTAAGAAAACCCCTTGGATAAGGTCTACACCATCACTCCACAAGATTGGACTTATCCAAACTAAAACACTAGAATCACCATACATAACTATAAAGACACTGTAGCTCCACATTTGACATTGATTCGAAGCACTGTCAAGACGTACGTCCGGAGGCATAGGAATAATATCCAAGAACTGGCTTATGACGAATTTCCTTTTATTTGAGTGGGATTGTGACTTTGCCATTATGAATCTTTACTATGCCAAGTATATGAACAATCGACCGCATATAGGGTCAAATCATAACTTTCCTACAAATTATATATATATATATATATATATATATATATATATATATATATATATAATCAGTCTTATAGGATGATACAACAACATATCATCTCAAAACTGAAATATAATGTACATAAAAATACATAAAATGAATCATAACTTTCCAATAAATTTTATATAAATATAATCAATCAACAACAATATTTACTTCATAATAATGAAACAACAACAATGGTCCATCCCATTGATTAATCTCATCAAATCACCCACTAATGATTTATTTCATTGATTAATCTACTACTCAGTATCTAACTATAACAGTGTTTAGACAATGCAATTCCTATGCAATATCCACAAACAAATATCAGAAAAAATATCAGGAAACAATTAGAAAAATTATAAACGTATTACAACTGTATATTTTTAGTTCATCCAGCTAATTTTGATCAACTAGTATTGACATGACCTAGCCGATGTTGAAGTGAACAAATTTTAACAGTTTTTAATATTTTTAAAATTTCCTTTTTTCTCTCTTTTTTTTGGACAAATCAAGTCAACAATTGCTAGTCATAGTTGCGCCTTATGTTGTCTGAGCAAGGACCACGATGCTTAATCCACAACCAAGGGCCTCTGCCTCCTCAGTTATGGCCAGTGAGGGTGTCACAGGCCTCACTTGGATCTAGGTAAGGGCTCGATGCCTTTGGTAAGAGTGGGGAGGGCCTCTCATGTGGCTAGTGAGGGTCGTGATGCCCATGCCTAGACTAGTCAAGGGCAACACAACCCTCACTGGCCATTAGGCAAGGGTGTAGGCCTTTGCCTGAATTTAGGCGAGAGGGTGGTGACACCTTGGTCAACTAGATTTGTAAAAAATAAATAAAAGCAAAAATAAAAATAGAAAAAATCGAGGTTTTTAAAATATTAATATTGATTATCAAATAGGGTAAAGTGGTATAAATATAAAAGGTTTACCATTTAATTGACAAAAAAATTATGACTAGATTGGCATAATTATAATACGTTTATAATTTTTGAGTAATTTTTTTGAAAAATATCTATGAAATGAGGACTTAATTAGAGCACGAGAATCTCGTGATCAACCCTATCCATAGAAAACTGGGGGCGCCTTTAATGATTAGTTAGAAAAAGCATTGATTTTTCGTTGCTATTAGCTTCCCTAAACCTACCATGCTTTTGTCATCCTGCATAGGATGCTATCCTAGGACGGTTTTCAGGACACTTCCACGTGAACACCTTTGCTCATGACAAATGTGTCATACAATCATAGGCTTAATATCCTTTGGATTGATTTTAGAAGAAAGTAATGGTACTCCTTTTACGAATAGTCCAATTCTTTCTGTTCATCTGATTATTACATGAAGCAGGTCAAGATCATGAATGCAAGAATTAGGGAATATGGTTGTATTTCTAATATGAGGTAGTAACTTAAGCATTGAAATGTCCGTGCTTACTTTGCGAGATAGTTTTTGCTTTGAGTTACATGAACAAGTAGACATACGTGTATTAATAATCTCTCTTGTCTTGAGTTTCAGCTGTTGTTGATGACAGAGTTATTGCCTATGATATTGCATTTCCATGACGATTTTGGCGCGACAAATCACCAACAGTAGCTCTACATTTCGATTCTAATCTCTTAGTCTCCTCAATATTTTATGAACGTGGCTTTGAGGGTTATTAGGGCACCCTTTTTTTTCAATTCCAATTGACACTTCTATAGAGAGCGCAACATCTATGGCACTATTGACTTTGTCTTCGGAAATCCTGCCGTAATTTCCGGAACTGCAACATCCATGCCAGCATTCCTCCTACAAAGTCAATGTCTTTACTGCACAAGGCCGGAATAACCCCAACGAGTAGACCGGCTTCTCCGTCCATAATTGCATAGTCATCGCAGCTTCAAACTTGGCACTGGCTTAAACCATTCAAATCATTTTCTTCTTATTTTCAGCATCTATTTTCAATTTAACTAGTAGCCTATCTTAACATCACTGGTAAGTCGACTTTTTCAAGCTATTGGCATTCACCGCTCATTTACGGATCGTCATATTATCAAACTTGCTAAACATGATCGAGCCTTCCACATTTTACCACCCGGTAAGCTGGAAGTAGCTGACAGCAATCGTTGTTTCATCCTTTTGTTCCTCGACACATTACAAGCACTTGAAATTGACCAACTACTACTCCATTTTTAGCAGGTACAAATTATCATTAGTTAGGGCCTCATTGGCATGTCACCTTCATATTGTGAAAAGTGGTTCAAAAAAAAAAAAAACTTCACATGGTATTAGAAGGGGAGATCATGAGTTCAAATCTTGTCAAGCCCCTATCTTATCTCTCCAAATCCTTCTATGCTTAGTACTAGACAAAAAAAAAAAAAAAGATCAGACTAAACATGAGAGGGAGTGTAAAAGTACTTAAATATTAATTTACGGGTTCACCTAACGGCTTAAGTTTTTAGGATAATTGGCAATGGTCCTACGAAAACTTCACACATATTTCACCCTTACTTTGGCCTTGTACAGCAACCAGTTCTAATAGCTTTTTTTTTTCCCCAATTTTAGATCAAATTTAGTGTTGCAGCATCAAGAACACAAATCTCCATAATAATTCTCAGAGAGGCAGCATCAAGATTGATCTGTCCCGTGTAAGACCGCTCTTCATTAATGGGGACAGTCTTAGCTAGCTAAAAATTCTGGGATGGAATCCGTCTTGGTTACAGTTGAATAGTCTTTCAAAAAGCTGTCCAAAACCAGCAGAGACCCCACCGGATAAATGACAGAACGGAGTACCCGAGTTGAAAACAGCAAGTTCAAGGAAACTTTTTCACTTCGATAGCTCCCAATACGGGGCCATATAGCTGTGTCTTTCCGAGGATTCGACTTTGAATTAGATGAGGCACAAAATGGATAAAAGATGATCAAGCTAATCCGGGAAAAAGAAACAATTTCCCCTCTCCTGGAGAAAACAGTCGTAGATAAGCCTTGGCAAGTTAGAGGCGAGTTAATGCGACTGTTCATGCATGAAACAGATTGCATCGACCAAAAGAAGTTGAATCGATGGTTTTTTGGAGTGTCTGAACTTGCGTGCTCATGTCCGGTAGAAGCCATAGGCTTGGCTAGTGTGCTCGGCAGTGGGGGCGACGAAGTTGCAGATGTTTTGTGTTCCTGGAGTGTCTGCAAGTGTGGAGGATTCAGCATGAAAAGACGAAGAAGAAGCGTGGAACTTACCGATGAATGAAATTTCACTCATGTATAATTTGTTTCACAGAAAATACAGTATTTCTAAAAAATATTTTTCAGGAAATCAATTTTCTGAAAAATAATAATATTTTCCGATGTTTATTTAAAATTTAAGGAAAATTATAAAAACGATAGATTTTAAAAAAATTATTATACATTGATATGTTGTCAGTTACAAGTCTCACCAGACTTCCACAAGCTCACCAGGGGCCATGAATTTCCCAATTCAAGGCAAGCCTCGAGCTCGCCTCTAGAGGCTATGAGCTCTCGCTATCAAAGGCCACAGTTTGCCAACCTCGGATGAGATCGAGACACGCTACAAGAGGCCGCGATATTTAAAGGTAAATAAAGAAGACGGAAACTAATTTTCCTTTCAAAAAGCATAAAATATTTTCTTTACTTTTGAAAAAAAATTTCCCATTGGCAGAAATTTTTTTCCTTTTTTGTGAAACAAATGGAGTGTCGGTGACATTTAATTTTTTCGATCATGAGCAAACAAAGAGTGTTTGGTTGAATTTATATAGGCCGAATCGACTCCGACAACCCACCTTCTTTCGATCTGTCGTGCACGCGGAGTGTTCTTTTCCAGAAGCTGCATATGAAGCCCACGAGTCTTCGGAGACGAAACCCCAAGTCACCGAAAGATGTCGTATTATGCGAAAGTCTTCAGAGTCAAATTCGTTTGTTCAATTGCAATGTCAAATCTCCCACAGTATTAACCGGAAAGATGCATTAAATACTCCCCATCTCACTACTGGCTCGTCCACTTGCATGTGCGTGTACAAGAATGTCAAGGCAAAAGTCATGTGAATCATTGAATATTCATCAAGATGACTAATGAAAGAAGCATAGGAACGCCTGCTCGGCAGACGTTCACACTCCTTGCCTGTGGTCGTCTGGGGAAAAAAAATAGTGTCACCCTAAACAATGTCCGTAACAAATGAGAGACTCGGGGAGAGCAGGCTTTGAAGACTATAATCTAAAGGTTTCAGGCGCAAGCTAGGAGCCATTCCATCTGACCAAACGGACACGTTGCGTTAGGCGCCACGACTCCGTTTCTTTTTGACCAATGATATCGAAACGCAGGTTCCCTGGAAGGTGGTGTGTAACTGCTTGCCTCTTGTTCCTATCATGCCTTCACTTCTACATAAGGCACTCAGATTCTCTTCATATTATTCCATTTAGCAATAGGCAAAGTCTATCAACATGGGGTTTCGGTTCACGTTCCTTCTCCTTTTGCCTCTTTTGCTATCTCAAACCATTTCCGGCTATTCCTCTAGTGTTGTGAAATCTTGGTGTAGCAAAATGCCTTTCCCACAACCCTGTGAGTACTTCCTGACCCGCAACCCTAAGGAAACCCCTCTCAAGCGAAAATCCGATTTCCTCAAGGCATCAATACTAGTCGCCCTCGAGAGAGCGCAGCTCGCCCGAACCCACACATCCTTGCTGGGATCCACGTGCCGCAATGAACGCGAGAAGGCCGCGTGGACTGACTGCCTCCAGCTTTATGAGCACACCGTCCAGCACCTGAATCGGACCGTTGATCGACGGTGCACTCAAGATGATGTGCAGACCTGGCTTAGCGCCGCCCTAACCAACATCGAGACCTGTCGAGTCGGGTCTGCTGAGCTCGGCGTGTCAGACAACATGCTGTTCTTGATGTCGAGTAACGTTTCGAAGTTGATAAGCAACAGTTTGTCTGCAAACTATGTCCCCTACGCTACCTCGAACTACACCAATGAGTTCCCTACTTGGGTGAGGCCTGCCGATAGGAAGCTGTTGCAGTCTCCGCCCATGCTGTCTACTGCCAATATCGTGGTGGCTCAAGACGGTTCGGGGAACTACAAGACAATTAGCGAAGCTGTAACTGCGGCTTCAATGCGGTCTGATGCAGCAAGGTACATAATCTATATCAAGGCCGGCACGTACGAAGAGAATGTTGAAGTCGGATCAAAATTGAAGAACATTGCGTTCGTGGGTGATGGTATCGGAAAGACCATAATTACCGGAAGCAAAAGTGTTGCTGGAGGATTTACTACCTTCAATTCCGCAACCGTTGGTGAGTTTATTAGGTAGTTTATTTGTGATATCGTGCATTTTAAACAGGATTAGTACTGAAAAGGGAGAGGAAAGAAAGGAGGATTGTTGACCGTCAGTCAACTGTTTCTCCATTTTTCTCTGTTGTGGCCCACGTAAGAACTCTGCGAGCGAACCCACCCTTTTTATTTTCCTAGATCATAACAAAAGAAATATTGTAGGACTTTTCGTTTGGTACATCAACCATGTGAAAGACACTAATCATACAACATCGAGAATTATTAATATGTGCATCAAATCCCACAATATAAGATTTATGTTACTGTTCGAAGGCTACTCATTTTTAAGTGGAAGAATGAATGAACAGTATCTTTGCATAGTTTCTACAAATACGGTGAAAACTTTCTACTCCCCATGTGGATCCTGATTCATGTAGCTATTTATTGATATTTTAAAATTAACTCCAACGTTTTCTCTTCACATAATGAGTAGATGGAGTAGATGTAGATCACGGAATGCAAGAAATAGTGCAAACGGTCGTACAATTATCTGGTTCTAGGAGACAGCGAATTAAGCATTTAGAGATCCGTTTTAGTTTGCTACGATACTTTCCGGCTTAGATTACAATATCCGGTAGACGTACCCGCACTAATAATTCCTCCTCGTGTTTCAGCTGTTGATGGTGACGGATTCATTGCTCAAGATATCACTTTTCGTAACACTGCCAATGCAGCAAATGACCAAGCAGTTGCTCTGCGTTCTAGCTCTGACCTCTCGGTCTTTTATCGATGTGGCTTTGACAGTTATCAAGACACGCTTTATGTTCATTCTAAGCGACAGTTCTATAAAGAATGCAATATTTATGGTACCACCGACTTCATCTTTGGAAATGCTGCTGTCGTTTTCGATAATTGTAACATATATGTCAGAAGCATTCCTAACAAAGTCAATACCATCACTGCACAAGGCCGGACTGACCCAAACGAGAACACCGGCATCTCCATCCAGAATTGCAAAGTCACTGCTGATTCAGACTTGATATCAGTTCAAAGCTCTGTGAAGACGTACCTTGGAAGGCCATGGCAGAAGTATTCTAGAACTATTTTCATGATGACTTACCTTGATAGCCTAATTGACTCGGCTGGCTGGTTGGAGTGGGATGGGGACTTTGCCTTGAACACTCTATACTATGGAGAGTATATGAACACGGGCCCTGGGTCATCGACCACAGATAGGGTAACGTGGGCAGGTTACCATGTCATCACCAGCGCGACGGAGGCGTCGAAGTTCACCATCGGAAACTTGATCCCCAGCGGCACTTGGTTGCTCGCAACTGGCACGCCTTATGCTCCTGTGGGTTACGACGTGCCTTACCCCTCTTGGGGTTACGACGTGCTTTACCCCTCGGGCGGTAACAAACTGTCCATCGGTTTCATTTGGGGTTGCAATGGTTATCGTCTACTCCAATTCTCTTTTATAATTTTTCCTTTTTTCATTATCGTGAAAATCTAGTCTAGTTCAACAGTGTTATTTTACTGCCTTTTCTTGGCTGTCAGGAAGTAATTTTATAGCTTAATTAGATACATTTCTTATGTTGTAAAAACTTCCATATCAAAGAATAAAACAAATTTAAAAGACTATTTTCTTGGGATTTTTGGCATCTATATTCATTATAACGAGTGGCCTATTTTCTAACATCGTGAACAAATTTGACTTCTTTCAAGTGTTCCACATTCTTTCTTTCTGAACATGATCAGGCCTTCTACGTTGTAGCACACGGTGAAGACGAAATAACTGATGACAATCGCCGTTTTCATCTTCCTCATCTCCTTCTGATCATTTGAAACTGACGAACTAGTTCTCCATTTTTAGCAGGTAGGCCTGCTTTGCATATTGGCTTCAAATTGTAGCCTGTCCCTAGTCAAGTATAGCAAGCACTTCTACTAGCTTTTTCCCGCATTTAGCTCGGATTGGCATTACAGCATCAAGAACACAATTCCTCCTAAAGTTCTCTGAGAATGAATATCAAGAGTAGTTGGTCCCGTGCGACTGATTTTTACCAATTGGAGTCTTGCTAAAGGTGAGAGAACATTGAATAGTCTAGCTGACAAGGGATTCTGGGATTGACTTCCTCTTGGTCACAATTCAATTGTCTTTGAAAAAGATTCCCGAAAACTAGTAGAAATCCCCAGATTTCGATAGGACGGAGTACGTGAGTTCAGACAGCAAGTTCAAAAACTCTTTTTAGCTTCGATAGATCCCTATACTGTTGGCATAACTTGTCAATCAAGGCTAATTGAAGAAATTATAGTGTTGATACTTGCTAAATTTGTATTGTGCAATGTCCCGATATTGAGGATAACTAGGTTGTTACCTTGATATATCGTATAGCCTCGAATAACTTTGGTAATTTTTTTACATCGATATATAGTTTTATATTTATTCAGAAAAAGATTTAACTAGAGAAATAAAAACATCTCTATTCATCATGGTATCATAGCAAAGATACTTAGGTTTTGTGTTACGATTAAACCTTGACCAAAAAATTAGAAAAGGGAGGAATCGGACCTAATAAAAAATTATGACAAAACCAACGAATTTGGGGGCGCACCAACAATACGGCAAGAGTTCTTCTGCAAATATGGAGTATTCTTGGAGCGTCTGCAAGTTTGGAAGGTTCGGCACGAAAAGACGAAGAAGAAGAGTGGAACTTACCGATGAGGACAAACTGATTAGACATTCCACTCTGTCAAATTTAATTATTCCGATTATGAGTAAACAAAGAGTTTTTGGTTGAATTTATATAGGCCGAATTGACTCCGAGAACCCACCTTCTTTCGATCGGTCGTGCAAACAAATCGGGTGTTCTAAGCTGCACATGAAGCCCACGAGTCTTTGGAGACATATATACTCCATTATGCAAAAGTATTCAGAGTCAAATTCGTTTGTCTAATTGCAAAGGCAAGCCTCCTACAGACTCAACCGGAAAGATGCATAAAAAAACTCCCCATCTCATTACTCACCCGTCCACATGCATGTGCATGTAGAAGGGTATTTATAAAAAACTGAAAGAAAATTGAGTGCTCCTGGGGCATTGGTCTCCCGGGGAATCAATGTGCTGGGACCACTCGATACTTTCTCGTCCTTATGAAAAAGTTGCATCAATCATTGGATTTTTCATCAAAAGGACTTATGAAATCATAGAACCGCGTGCTCGTGGGATGTTCATATCCCTTCTTGCTTGTGGTCGTCTCGGAAAAAAAAAATAATGTTACCCTAAACAATGTCAGCAAGAAAGGAGAGACTCGGGGAGGGTAGGCTTTGAAGACTATAAACAAAGGGTCTTAGGCGCAAGCGACCAGCCATTCGATCTGACCGAACGGAAATCCAAAGGGGCAGTTCATTAGCACAAAGCTGGAAGCTTCACTTTCATTCCCAAGGTAACATTTGCCCACGTTGCGTCAACGACGCGTTCCACAACTCTTTTTTCATTTAACCAATTCATCATCCTATATAATATCGAAGCGATAGGTTCCCGGAAGGTGGTGTAACAGCTTCCGGATTCCCTACTCTTAGAACTGGGAATGGAGGGTGGAGATGGGTGGAGGTGGGGGTTTTCTCCTTTTTTCAGGGGGCAAAATTAAGTGAATGGTGGAATGGGGATAGAACACCCGTGCTCTAAGAACAGGGAATCCACACCTAATAACTTGCCTCTTGTTGTCCCTATCATGCCTTCACTTCTATATAATGGCACCAATCCAAGGCAAATGAACCAGCCCAATTTGACATCAGCAATCTCAGGTTCTCTTCATATCATTCCATTTAGCAATAGGCAAAATCTATCAATATGGGTTTTCAGTTCATGATCCTTCTCTTTTTGCCTCTTTTGCTATCTCAAACCATTTCTGGCTATTCCTCTAGTGTTGTGAAATCATGTTGTAGCAAAATGCCTTACCCACAAACCTGTGAGTACTTCCTCACCGGCAACCCTAAGGAAACCCCTCTCAAGCGAAAATCCGGTTTTCTCAAGGCATCAATGCTAGTCGCCCTCGAGAAAGCGCAGCTCGCCCGAACCCACATATCCTTGCTGCGATCCACGTGCCGCAATGAACGCGAGAAGGTCGCGTGGACTGACTGTCTCCAGCTTTATGAGCACACGGTCCAGCACCTGAGTCGGACCGTTGATCGACGGTGCACTCAAGATGATGTGCAGACCTGGCTCAGCGCCGCCCTAACCAACCTCGAGACCTGTCGAGTTGGGTCTGCTGAGCTCGGCGTGTCAGACAACATACTGTCCTTGATGTCCAGTAACGTTTCGAAGTTGATAAGCAACAGTTTGTCTGCAAATTATGTCCCCTACGCTACCCCGAAGTACACCGATGAGTACCCTACTTGGGTGAGGCCTGGCGATCGGAAGCTCTTGCAGTCTCCGCCCATGCTATCTACTGCCAATATCGTGGTGGCTCAAGACGGTTCGGGGAACCACAAGACAATTAACGAAGCGGTAACTGCGGCTTCGATGCGGTCTGATACAGCGAGGTACATAATCTATATCAAGGCCGGCACTTATGAAGAGAATGTTGAAGTCGGATCAAAATTGGAGAACATTGCGTTCGTGGGTGATGGTATTGGAAAGACCATAATTACCGGAAGCAAAAGCGTTGCTGGAGGATTTACTACATTCAATTCAGCAACTGTTGGTGAGTTTATTAGGTAATTTCTTTGTGATATTGTGCATTTTAAACAGGATAACTACTGAAATGGGAGAGGAGAAAAAGGACTGTTGACAGTCAGTCAGCTGTTTCTCCATTTTTCTATGAACGTAAGAAGTCTCTGCGAGCTAACCAACCTTTTTTATTTTCCTAGATCATGACAAAAGAAATATTAAAGTACTTCTTGTTTGGTACATCAACCATGTGATTTATGTTACTGTTCGAAGGCTACTTATTTTTAAGTGGAAGAACGTATAGACAGTATCTTTACATAATTTCTATAAATACGGTGAAAACTTTATACTCCCCATATGCATCTTGATTCATGTAGCTATTTATTGATATTTTAAAGTTAACTCCATACTTTTTATTTTCATATGATAAGTAGATGAAGTAGATCTAAATCATCGAATGCAAGAAATAGTGCAAATGGCTGTACAATTATCTGGTCCTAGGAGGTAGCAAATTAAGCATTTAGAGATCCGTTTTAGTTTGCTAAGATGCTTTCCGGTTTAGATTGCTAGATCTGGTATACGTACCCGCACTAATAATTCCTCCTCTTGTGTTTCAGCTATTGATGGTGATGGATTCATTGCTCAAGACATCACTTTCCGTAACACCGCCGGCGTGGCGAATCACCAAGCAGTTGCTCTGCGTTCTAGCTCTGACCTCTCGGTCTTCTATCGATGTGATTTAGACGGTTACCAGGACACACTTTTTGTTCATTCTAAGCGACAGTTCTATAAAGAATGCAATATTTATGGCACCACTGATTTCATCTTTGGAAATGCCGCCGTCGTTTTCGAGAATTGTAACATTTATGTCAGAAACCATCCTAACAAGGTCAATACCATCACTGCACAAGGCCGAACTAACGCGAACCAGAACACCGGCATCTCCATCCAGAATTGCAAAGTCACTGCTGATTCAGACTCGATATCAGTTCAAAGCTCTGTGAAGACATACCTTGGAAGGCCATGGCAGAAGTATTCTAGAACTGTTTTCATGATGACTTACCTCGATAGCCTAATTGACTCGGCTGGCTGGTTGGAGTGGGATGGGGACTTCGCCTTGAACACTCTATACTATGGAGAGTATATGAACACGGGCCCTGGGTCATCGACCACAGATAGGGTAACGTGGGCAGGTTACCATGTCATCACCAGCGCGACGGAGGCGTCGAAGTTCACCATCGGAAACTTGATCCCTAGTGGCACTTGGTTGCTCGCAACTGGCACGCCTTATGCCCCTGTGGATGACGACGCAACTGGCACGCCTTATGCCCCTGAGGGTTACGACGCAACTGGCCCGCCTTATGCTCCTGTGGGTTACGACGTGCCTTACCCCTCTTGGGGTTACGACGTGCTTTACCCCTCGGGCGGTAACAAACTGTCCATCGGTTTCATTTGGGGTTGCAATGGTTATCGCCTACTCCAATTCTCTTTTATAATTTTTCCTTTTTTCATTATCGTGAAAATCTAGTCTACTTCAACAGTGTTATTTTTCTGCCTTTTCTTGGCTGTCAGGAAGTAATTTTATAGCATAATTAGATACATTTCTTATGTTGTAAAAACTTCCATATCAAAGAATAAAACAAATTTAAAAGACTATTTTCTTGGGATTTTTGGCACCTGTTTTCATTTTAACTAGTAGCCTTTTTTAACATTGCGAAGAAATTTTGACTTACTTTCAAGCGTTCCACATTCTTTCTTTCGGAACATGATCAGGCATTCTACGTTGTAGCACACGGTGAACACGAAGTAACTAATGACAATCGCCGTTTCATCTTCCTCATTCCCCTCTTATCTTACTCAAAGTGATTTCGTTCTTAGTGGATATAGAAGGAGCGACATAAGTTTTGAGAATTCAAGAGAAGGTCACGGTGAGATGAGCTGTTTATCATTAGGTCAAATCCGCAGGGGTCATGCAAAGACATAGGCCTCTTCCCTTCTCTTTTGGATGAATGGAGTGGTTTAGACCGTACTTTCGTAAAAGCACCATTGGGCGGTTTCCTCTTTCACCTCGAACAAAAAATCGATCTCGCCATCAGCTCGACTAAGAGGAACCAACCGAAGAAAGGGGGTCAACTGAGGGGCTGGAACACCGAAGCTTGACTACCGAATGTGTGCGCCCGGCCACTTCGACTGAACGTTCGCCACCAACTGTAGCGGCACCATCCACTAAAATTTGTCCTTTTTAATGCATTTACCCCCTAAGGTTTTTGATGTTCTGATCATTTGAAACTGACGAACTAGTTCTCCATTTTTAGCAGGTAGGCCTGCTTTGCATATTGGCTTCAAATTGTAGCCTGTCCCTAGTCAAGTATAGCAAGCACTTCTACTAGCTTTTTCCCGCATTTAGCTCGGATTGGCATTACAGCATCAAGAACACAATTCCTCCTAAAGTTCTCTGAGAATGAATATCAAGAGTAGTTGGTCCCGTGCGACCGATTTTTACCAATTGGAGTCTTGCTAAAGGTGAGAGAACATTGAATAGTCTAGCTGACAAGGGATTCTGGGATTGACTTCCTCTTGGTCACAATTCAATTGTCTTTGAAAAAGATTCCCGAAAACTAGTAGAAATCCCCAGATTTCGATAGGACGGAGTACGTGAGTTCAGACAGCAAGTTCAAAAACTCTTTTTAGCTTCGATAGATCCCTATACTGTTGGCATAACTTGTCAATCAAGGCTAATTGAAGAAATTATAGTGTTGATATTTGCTAAATTTGTATTGTGCAATGTCCCGATATTGAGGATAACTAGGTTGTTACCTTGATATATCGTATAGCCTCGAATAACTTTGGTAATTTTTTTACATCGATATATAGTTTTATATTTATTCAGAAAAAGATTTAACTAGAGAAATAAAAACATCTCTATTCATCATGGTATCATAGCAAAGATACTTAGGTTTTGTGTTACGATTAAACCTTGACCAAAAAATTAGAAAAGGGAGGAATCGGACCTAATAAAAAATTATGACAAAACCAACGAATTTGGGGGCGCACCAACAATACGGCAAGAGTTCTTCTGCAGCTGCCTTCGTTGACAACTTAACAATTCGAGTGACATAGGTCTTGACCAAATCAAACTCAAACCTTGGCACCAAACAACGATTTTTTCGATGTGCAGATTGGCATTAAGTTGGACAGCACCAATCATTCCCTATAGTCCCAACTTGTCCAGATGTAGATCTCTGGCACAGACAAATTAGGATATAACAATGGGGACTTCTCACAGCCTCAATCGACATATCCAACCCTAAAAAAAAAACAGAGAACTTGGGATTCAATGGGCCCGGCCGAAATAGGCATTCTCATTTATTTTCCAGCTTCAAAATGATATGGGATTCGATTGCTACAACATTTTGATGGAACTGACACTTCTAAATATGTAATCTAAAAAGACATGTGAATGGAATGAGAGAGCCCATTGAAACGGTTTATAATGTCCTTCAAATTAATGGATAGAAACGGACTTCCGCCATACTCACCCAGTGGCATGTCCCATTGGTCTAGAGAGTTATAGTTTTGCTCTATAGGAAGATTTAATACATATATTTCCTGATGGGTTGGATGATTGTTTGGATAAGATACTGACGAATGTGCTTCAGATTCGACCACTCCCTACGATTGAACAAGCCTGTGCTCATGTCTAAAGGGAGGATGGACGACAAGAAATTATGTGTCCGGCATGGAACTTTCACATGCCACTGCCATAGCCTCTAAAGGAGTCAATACAAAATCTCAGTGACCGCCAACGCTCTAGATGTCCAAAACTGGTCCTTCCTCTTCGAGAGGTGGAAAGATAAATATAACCTGTAAGACCAAGGCACGATCGGGAGGGGACTATGCATACTTTGGGAACATGAAGTAAACTTGTGAGACTTGCTTTAAGTTTCGCAATGTCTAATGCCCTAACATAACTTTTTTAATGGAAAGTACTAATTAAACATTTGATAAACCTAAAATTGGAAGATATTTTTAAAGACAATATAAAATTGCCTTTAATAGTAACATGATTAGAATTTAGTTAAACGAATCCACTGGGGACACTTGGAAAATGTTCAACTTTGTGGTCCCATTCTTCTACCCTTTCTCGGAAGTCAATGACCAAATTCAAATCCGACTGTTCATGTCATGACCCGCCACGCCCTTCCCTTGAGTACGTGGCGGTTCCCGATTTCTTTCTCTTATGGCCAATTTAATTACGACATCCCAAGTAGGTCACTAGCCTTCTTAGATATTAAGGTTGCAATGCTACGCGGAAGCGATTTAAAAATCGATACTTACAACCCTTCATATCAAACCTCAATATTACAAACACTAGTTCATGTACAACTTTATGTAGCCAACTCCCAAAAACCTCAATACAAGCCTAGGAGGGGTCCACAACTCGTATTAATTCTTCCTCTATCGATGTCGTGGCAATCTACTCTTGCTCGGTCAGCTCCTCCTCTGGCTCTAGGCTTGAGTCCTACAATGGATCTGTGGTAGGGTGAGATACGGGGATATCTCAGTGAGTAAACCCTAACCCAAAACTAGGAACACTACTGCCCTAGGGTCTCTATCGTGTCTCGCCCTTCGATGATCATCTCAATTTCTCTTCCATCGTTCGACTCTCGCCTAGAGTTTAATCGTTTCTAACCCTTCCAACAAAACCCAAAACTCTCTAGTTCTTATCATATATTTTCTATCTATGAGTCAGCCGGTTTGTGAACGGGACTTGGCATTAAGCCCAATAGCCAGTCAGTCGCAATCATCATACATTACACCATCAAATATGTAAATGGCATTTAAATAAATAAATTACAAAATAATGAAATGATGCATAATTAAATAAATTGAGTAAATTTAAGCTTAAGGTCGTCCACAACCAACCTAAGACCCTAACTAAGCTTTCTCGACTCATTGTTATTTTCCACGTTCAATAGTCCCCATTGCCATCTTACCATCAAAATGGCTTATTGGCCAAATCATTCATTCACATACCGTCGCCAAGTCCATGGCACGTTATCATCCTGTCATCGATCCTTTCAAACGCTAAGTCCATGGCATGTTATTCAATCCGCCAATTTCATGGCACTATTCAATCATAAATGGACTAAATCATCAATATAATTAATGATTTTTAATCGAGCATTGCCACTTCTTTGGTACCGTGCACCTGGCCATAATTGGCCCCATCGTCCATTCACGCCATCAAGGCACTCATTGAATCCCATCAATCTCCAATCAGCAATTAGGGCTCACAAGCCACAAAATCAGTCATTTCCAGTTATCACAGACCAATAATAGCATGCGTTCTCAATGACCCTAATCGTCTAATCACACAACTAGACCATCCAAATATTCTCTAATTAGGCTCATTGGCCTCTTAATCAATCACCATGTCACCTCGTCACCGAAAGTCTATACTTGGCCATACTTGGCCCTATTCATCTAAACACTCAGTCATGCCATCCAACTATTCCATCGAATTCATCCATTCATTCCTAATAAGTTTACTAAAGCAATAGCACGCCTAATAGAAGGTTAAAGTCCACTCGATGCTTATTCCTTGAAAACCACGATCAACGGTGATCACCCGCAGTGACGCACTTCTCACACTTCCAATCGCGCCCAAGCTTAATGTGGCTTTCCAATTCTCGATCCGACGCTACGGACGGGACGGTCCAGCTTTGCGGTAGCTCCTAGCTGCCCTCGACGAGGCCTCCCGCGGCTGGTCTTAGTCCCAAGAGGCGGGCCGAGCTCGTCAGTGGTGGTCACCGGCAAAAAAACAGCCTCGATCATCCCAAAATCCGGCCAACAAACTCGAAATTCTTCAACTGGGTCTGGAATCGAGTCAGCGGGGAGGCAGTCGGGTCGCGGCTTGATTTGCCCTCCCCAGGCCAAATTGGCAACGGCGACTGGCTGGGCTTCGAAGAGGAAACTCCCACGAGTCTATTGACTTCGGTGGCAAGGGCTAAGGTGGCCGAAGGAGAGAGAAATGGCTCGGAGAAGATGGCGGCTCGTGGTTAGGGCTTCCAGGGGAGAGAGTCGTGCTTCGAGGCTAGATCTCGGTGAATGGCACGGTGCCGGCGACAAAGGCTAGCAGATCTGGGCCCTTGAGACTCCCAACTTTCCATTGCTGCCGGTGGTGGTAGCTGCGTCCCATCGAAGGAGGCACGGCGGCCTCGAGAAGTCGATGACGGCCAGAATGGGTTTCACCGAGACTTCGGGGGTCATCTGGCGGCTTCTAGTCCAAATGAGCTAGAACGACGGCCACCACAGGGCCGAAGGAACTCCCAGGGACGCATTGGAGGCGGCGGCTTGGCCTAGGTGTGGCCAGAACGGCCCAACTCCGGCGAGGGGAAATTCTGGAAAACTTGGTGAACAGTGAGCGTGGAGGCATTTTCTGAGGGCTACTGGCGGCAATCAAGGAGGAACCGATGGCGACGGTGGCTTGGGTCTTGAAGCCGGCGTCTCAAGCTTTCCATCACCACCAACAGTGAGCGGAACGGAGGCCGGAGGAGGAAGAACGGGCACCGCCAAAGGAAGCTCTACCTCAGGTGTGTGAATAGGGGGCAGCTTGAGAAGGGGAGGAAATGGGCGTCGCGCGGGCAGTTGGTGGCCCACCCACTTGCCGGGGTGCAGGCCGACGGGACGCCTATAGCGTCCTTGCAGGCCTAGCCTGCACCTAGTCAGCCATTGTCCGCCGATGGGACGGCTCCCGCGCGTGCACACCACGTACTCGACAAAATGCCGAAGAGAGAGAGAGGGAGAGGGAAAGGGCTGGGCTGGGTGTGCGGCTGGGCTAGGTCTCGCGGGCTTGTGCTAGCCCGCCCCGGGTCTAACCCGATTGTCCACGGGTCCACCGACCTGTTGACCCGGTCCGAGTTGACCAAAAGTCAACTTTTCCCCAAAATTTCCAAAATTGCTCATAGACCCAAAATTCACTTATTTTGGGGCCAAAATAAAATTATCCAAAAGTTGAGGGACCAAAATACGATTTCCGGAAGTCTAGAATCGCCCAAAATGAAAATTCAAGGTTTAGTCCGGGGCACTCCCAGGGCCAACGGGTTGCTAACTAAATCCTAAAATTCGCATTATTGGGCCTATAAAAGTAGGGTCAGAAGTGGGCTGTTACAGTTCATCTCAAGAAGAGTGGTCATACGAGATTCTGCCTACTGTTGCATTGACCAAAAGCAGTCGAATTGAAGGTTTTTTGGAGTGTCTGAACTCTTGTGCTCGTGTCCGGTCGAAGACATAGGCTTGGCTAGTGTGCTCAGCCGTGGGGGAGACGACGCTGCTAATATGGAGTGTTCTTGGAGCGTCTGCATGTTTGGAGGGTTCGGCACGAAAAGACGAAGAACAAGAGTGGAACTTACCGATGAGGACAAACTGATTAGACATTCCACTCTGTGAAATTTAATTATTCCGATTATGAGTAAACAAAGAGTTTTTGGTTGAATTTATATAGGCCGAATTGACTCCGAGAACCCACCTTCTTTCGATCGGTCGTGCAAACGCATCGAGTGTTCTTCGAGTCCAGAAGCTGCACATGAAGCCCACGAGTCTTTGGAGACATACTCTATTATGCAAAAGTCTTCAGAGTCAAATTCGTTTGTTTAATTGCAAGGGCAAGCCTCCCACCGACTGAACCGGAAAGATGCATAAAAAACTCCCCATCTCATTATTGACCCGTCCACATGCATGTGCATGTAGAAGGATATTTAAGAAAAACTGAAAAAAAAAATTGAGTAATCCTAGTACATTGGTCCCCCCGCAAATCAAGCTACCAGCCATTCGATCTGACCAAGCAGAAATTTTAAAGAGGCAGTTCATTGCACAAAGCTGGAAGCTTCACTAAGATTTCCAAGGTAACATTTGCCCACGTTGCGTCACGTCAACAACGCGTTCCACAACTCTTTCTTTAATGCAGGTTCCCCGGCAAGTGCTGTAACAGCTTGACTCTGGTTGTCCCTATCATGCCGTCTCTTCTACATAATTATGGCACCAACCCAAGGCAGATGAACCACCCCAATTTAACATCAGCAATCCACCCCAATTTAACATCAGCAATCTCAGGTTCTCTTCATATGATTCCATTTAGCAATAGGCAAAATCTATCGATATGGGTTTTCAGTTCATGATCCTTCTCCTTTTGCCTCTTTTGCTATCTCAAGCAATTTCTGGCTATTCCTCTAGTGTTGTGAAATCATGGTGTAGCAAAATGCCTTACCCACAACCCTGTGAGTTCTTTCTGATCCGGAACCCTAAGGAAACCCCTTTCAAGCGAAAATCCGATTTCCTCAAGGCATCAATGCTAGTCGCCCTCGAAAGAGCGCAGCTCGCCCGAACCCACGTATCCTCGCTGGGATCAAGGCGCAACGAACGCGAGAAGGCCGCGTGGACTGACTGTCTCCAGCTTTATGAGCACACGGTCCAGCACCTGAATCGGACCGTTGATCGACGGTGCACTCAAGATGATGTGCAGACCTGGCTTAGCGCCGCCCTTACCAACCTCGAGACCTGTCGAGTTGGGTCTGCTGAGCTCGGCGTGTCAGACAACATGCTGTCCTTGATGTCGAGTAACGTTTCGAAGTTGATAAGCAACAGTTTGTCTGCAAATTATGTCCCCTATGCTACCCCGAATTACACAGATGAGTACCCTACTTGGGTGAGGCCTGGCGATCGGAAGCTCTTGCAGTCTCCGCCCATGCTATCTACTGCCAATATGGTGGTGGCTCAAGACGGTTCGGGGAACTGCAAGACAATTAGCGAAGCGGTAACTGCGGCTTCAATGCGGTCTGATACAGCGAGGTACATAATCTATATCAAAGCCGGCACGTATGAAGAGAATGTTGAAGTCGGATCAAAATTGGAGAACATTGCTTTCGTGGGTGATGGTATTGGAAAGACCATAATTACCGGAAGCAAAAGCGTTGCTGGAGGATTTACTACCTTCAATTCAGCAACTGTTGGTGAGTTTATTAGGTAATTTATTTGTGATATCGTGCATTTCAAACAGGATAAATACTGAAAAGGGAGAGGAGAAAAAGGAGGACTGTTGACAGTCATCAACTGTTTCTCCATTTTTCTATGAACGTAAGAAGTCCCTGCGAGCTAACCAACCTTTTTTATTTTCCTAGATCATGACAAAAGAAATATTAAAGTACTTCTTGTTTGGTACATCAACCATGTGATATATGTTACTGTTCGAAGGCTACTTATTTTTAAGTGGAAGAACGTATAGACAGTATCTTTGCATAGTTTCTATAAATACGGTGAAAACTTTATATTCCCCATATGCATCTTGATTCATGTAGCTATGTATTGATATTTTTAAATTAACTCCAACTTTTTCTTTTCTTATGATAAGTAGATGAAGTAGATCTAAGTCATGGAATGCAAGAAATAGTGCAAATGGCTGTACAATTATCTGGTCCTAGGAGGTAGCAAATTAAGCATTTAGAGATTCGTTTTAGTTTGCTAAGATACTTTCCGGTTTAGACTACTAGATCTGGTATACGTATCCGCACTAATAATTCCTCCTCTTGTGTTTCAGCTATTGATGGTGATGGATTCATTGCTCAAGACATCACTTTCCGTAATGCTGCCGGCGCGGCGAATCACCAAGCAGTTGCTCTACGTTCTAGCTCTGACCTCTCGGTCTTCTATCGATGTGATTTTGACGGTTATCAGGACACAGTTTTTGTTCATTCTAAGCGACAGTTCTATAAAGAATGCAATATTTATGGCACCACCGACTTCATCTTCGGAAACGCAGCCGTCGTTTTCGAGAATTGTAACATATATGTCAGAAACCCTCCTAACAAGGTCAATATCATCACTGCACAAGGTCGGACCAACCCGACTGAGAACACCGGCATCACCATCAAGAATTGCAAAGTCACTGCCGATTCAGACTTGATATCAGTTCAAAACTCTGTGAAGACGTTCCTCGGGAGGCCATGGCAAAAGTATTCTAGAACTGTTTTCATGATGACTTACCTCGATAGCCTAATTGACTCGGCTGGGTGGTTGGAGTGGGATGGGGACTTTGCCTTGAACACTCTATACTATGGAGAGTATATGAACACTGGCCCTGGGTCATCGACCACAGATAGGGTCACATGGGCAGGTTACCATGTCATCACCAGTGCGACGGAGGCGTCGAAGTTCACCATCGGAAACTTGATCCCCGACGGCACTTGGTTGCTCGCAACTGGCACGCCTTACGCCTCTGGGGTTAATAACATGCCTTACGCCTCTGGGGGTTACGACATGCCTTACCCCTCTTGGGGTTACGACGAGCTTTACCCCTCGGGAGGTTACAAACTCTTCATCGGTTTCATTGGGAGTTATAATGGTTATCGTCTAGTCCAATTCTCATGTTTTATTTTCCCTTTTTTCATTCTTGTGAAAATTTAGTCTAGTTCAACAGTGTTATTTTTCTGCCTCTCTTCACTGTTAAGAAGTAAGTTTATGGCTTAATTAGACACATTACATATGCTGTAAAAACTTCCAAATCAAAGAATAACGAGTAGCCTATTTTCTAACGAATAGCCTATTTTGGCATCTATATTCACTTTAACGAGTGGCCTATTTTCTAACATCGTGAACAAATTTGACTTCTTTCAAGTGTTTCACATTCTTTCTTTTAGAACATGATCAGGCCTTCTACATTGTAGCACACGATGAATGCAAAGTAACTGATGACAATCGCCATTTCATTCTTTTCTTCCCCACCCTATTTGCTAAATTATTTAAGTGTCAAATCGGAGAAAAAACGATCACATAAGTGCCAACATAGAGATATTTCGACCAAAAAATGATGTGACATTTATAATTGAATTTTTATCATAATATCATTTTTTTAATTCTAGTTGATGTGGTTTTTTAATTTATTTTTAATTTATATGGTTTTTAATTTATTAAAATTAAATAAACTTTTTCGAAAAAATAGGAGGTCAAAAGGGAGGGTAGCAAGCCATCGCCGCCACCGCCCCACCATCACCGGGAAGGGTCAGCAAGGGTGGGGATGGCCGGTTGCATGGCTCCAGTTACACCGGCCATGGGTTGACGGCCATGGCTGATGTCTGGCGAGGGTCCATAGGTGGGGACGGCTAGTAGGGTTGCCTACCCTTAGCCACGTTGGTCAACCTTGCCAGCAAGGTTGGGGCAGCGATAGCGAGAGCTTACCGCCCTCCCCCCTTGACCCCTTCTTTTTTAAATATTTTTAATATGATCAATTTTATTTTTAATTTTTTTAGATTTTTAATTTTTTTATTATTTTAAATGCTGACTAAACTTTCCAATGAGTCAAGTTCAAAATATTAATAAAAAGTTCCATGTCCAAAGAAATCAGAGTCGGCACTAAAGTAATCATTTTTTAAAATTGACATTTAAGTGATCTGGATAAAAATTTTTGCTATAAATAAGCGTTGTACATAAGCTTTGGCACTTGTAGTGTCATTCTCCCAAATAAGATATGAAGATACAAAGTAATCTTAGAGTGCGTTTGATTCGCCTAAAAACTTCATGAAAAAGTAAAAAGATTCCGTAGAATCATTTTTAAGGAAGATAATTAGTTTTTCCTTAAGTTTGCTTAATCAAAAGATCTCATAATACCTTGCATAATGACCCATCTTACCACATTCATAGCAAAAATGTGGCAACCTTTTATACTTAAAATCAACCATAGTGATGCTGAAACGCAATAGAAAAATTTGCTAAACAAGAATTAGAATTTATAAGAGGGACAAATTGTTCTCTCAAATGTCATTATTAAAATCAAAGTGCCAAAAGTCTAAATAATAACAATAATATACCTCTCGAAACCTTAATACACCTTTTATATAGTGTTGAAATAAAAAAAACCTAGTCATAATAGTAAATCTAATGACAATAGGAAACTTAGTTACAATAGAAAACCTAATTAAAAAAGAAAACTTAATTACAATAGGAAACCTAATTATAATAGAAAATGTTATAATAATAACCTAATTATTATGAAAATGCCACTAGAATAACAAAAATTAGCCTAAAACTCATATAAAATATTCCTAAACACGAAAGTACGATGTTGCAAGTTTTGAGTGCATCATCCTCCCGTGTTAGAAAAAGATTCGCCCTCAAATATGTTTCCCGTGTTAGGAACAACTCCACGTCCCCGACCTCCAAGAGCTCGCCATCCACGACTAACGCGATTCTATTCAGCTATCGATTCAAGCAACCTTTGCTTTGATACCAATTGATGCCGAAATGCGATAAAAAAATTGGTTAAACATGAATTATAATTGATAAGAAGAATAAATTATTCTCTCAAATATTATTATCAAAATCAAAATGTCAAAAGTTTGAATAATAATAATAATGATAATAATAATATACCTCTTAAAACCCCTAAATGCCTTATATATAGTGTTAAAATAAATAAATAAAAAAACCTAGTCACAATAGCAAATCTAATGATAATATGAAACCAAATTGTAATAGAAAATGTTATAATAATAAACCTAATTATTGCGAAAACACCACTAGAATAACGAAAATTAGCCTAAAACCCACACAAAAGATTCCTAAACGTGAAAATACGACGCTGCAAATTTTGAGTGCATCAGATAATTTTTTTCCTTTGAGATCAATGGAGCATCCAAGTGCATAATATTCCGATTTTATTGAATTCAATTCCTCTTGTGTCGACTTTCACCTCTAAAATTGTTTCAATCCTCTGTGCTGCTCTATGGGCAGCTTCCTCGGAATCCCCTATATATGACATTTCATGGATTTCGACCCAGAATGCACAAGTAGAAACCTCATAGCAATGGGGAGATGTATTAGGCTCCCCTGGCTTAAGCATTAATAGGTTGTTTGAAAAAGATCGTGAACCACCTCTAAGCACTGTCATTTTTCCACTTATGATCTAAAAGTAAAGGCAAAGAGGCCAGAATCTACCTAAGCCGGGACTGCATTTTCAATCCTTCGAGCTCTCTTCATCAAATTTAGAAGGGCTTTGAAATTAATAATAGGTTTGTGTATAGTTTCGTCAAGAGAGTGAGACAGTATTCCATTAATTTTTTATTCGATACGACTCAGTCCATTGCAGCTACGTCATTACGTGATCAGAGCTTACTGATCTTTGACAGAGTGAGGCGAGGCGAGCATCAGTGTCCACAGCCTCTTCCATTTAGTTCTGGCTGACTGAGATTACGAAAGAGATGAAAATAGGCAAAAACCAGAAGCTAGCGAGCAGGGAAAAACAGGTAATAACGTTGGATGATGCTCAAACCCATAACAAAAATTAAACTAAGTGCTAACAATATTGGATGTAGGAGTGCATCAAACCTTCTGACAATAGATGAACTTGAAGCATTGACATGTACCTCCCAAGTGAAAGGGGAAAACATATCCATAGATCTTGTCCCTGAACAATTGGACAATTTAGATTCGTAAATCTCTCGCTAACTGCAGTTGTACATGGGACTTCAGCCGCAGTTACTTTAAGAAAGTTACCGAGGAAGATATAAGCAGAGGATGCTGAAATGCCACTTTTGTCCACATCCTGCTGCAATTTCGATCTGCAGAATAGGCATGGATAAAAGCCATTTTTGTGGTGAATGGTCTTGCCGATAAAGCAGGAGACTGGAGTGTATTGCATCTCCTTATATAATGATTGTCATGCTCACTTGGCTTGTCGGTTCGCACTAAGCCATTGCTAGAGAGAGCTGTAGCCCTCCACAGGCGACACCGACGCAGTGACTGCAGTCTCCGATCACCACAGCCAGAGGCTGATCATCTCTCTCTGGTCTAAGGAAATGCCCGCAGGTTACTTGCCTCTGCTTCTTAATGCTCGATTGAATTTGTGATGATGTCGCACAGATTAACGCTGTTGAAGCCTGTAGTTTGAATTCAGTTTCCACCATTTTCGCTAAGGAAACCAGCAGACCCATCGAGCTTCCAGTCCCAGTCCGCTGCTCTGCGTCCGCAAGGGTTCCCAATTTAATGCCAATCGAGGCCGTCCAATTTGAAGACGGTAGACATTGAGTACTGCAGGTAAATTTTATGGGGATCACTGCCACTCACCGTGAGAGAGAGAGAGAGAGAGAGAGAGAGAGAGAGAGAGAGAGAGAGAGAGAGAGAGAGAGAGGAATTTAAGAATTTATCCGCCACCCTTCCCTTCCCCTGACTATCTCATCTCCGGTAGTGCGATGGCGATGAGGTGGTTGCTGGGAGACGGCGATCGCGTGACTGTTCCGTGGCCGCCACTATCCATTGCTGATTTGGATATGGTGAAGCCTCTATCTTATAAGGTTCCACGACTTGCCACCGGCCCACCATGACCACCTCCAGTTGCGGGACCGCCACGGTATAGCGATTACGCAACTGTCGTGTTGCTGCCTCCATCAGCTGCAAGTCCAAATCCCAGATCTATAGAACGTCGAGAAACTAGAGGGGCACTATTGCAATGGGATCGGAATGATGGCAAATGCATGGCAAATTGGCAATAGCTAGTGCCGCCGGCTAGTGCAGCAGCTCATGCTAGGCCCACGACGACGGCTGAGCATGAGAAATGCAAGCTTTAGGAAAGCTTCAACAGTGTGGCTCACATTATTATTTGTTTATCTTTTTATTTTTACTAGATAATAGATATTATATTTGGGTTATTACATTTCCTTGGGGGAATTTTCCCTTTATCAAAATAATAACCAAACATATTTAGATTTTGTATTGCCCTGAACATGGGTAATTGTTCAAAAAGTCGTATTATTTATTGTAATTTTTGCCAATTCAATTCTAAATCTTTTAAAATTTTATCATTTCAACCCTCTCGACGACTTTGTCTCAGAAAATGCCTATGTGAATGTCCGTCAGCATCGTCAAGCTTACGTGGCCGAACCTCCATGTAAACAGTTTTCGAGACAAAGTTGTTGAAAAAAGGTTTATGACTAAATTGATACAAATGCAATAGGTTTAGAACTTTTTGGACAATTATCCCGCTTCGGACACCGAATAGGATAAAAGTTATTTTAAACAGAGTTACATTCGAACCCCTAAACATAGCCCGCAAGTTTTTGAATGTGTACAAAATTTCCATTCAAATCCTCTCTTATTTTGAATTCAGTTAATCAAAATTGATGAGTCAACTGGAATTTTGCAAATTCAAAGTTTTAATTCTTTGCCCTTTAGTTTTTTGCTTATGTAAAAGGGAAAAAACCACCAAAATTTGTAAATTATGTTGATTGTGACATATTGATCCTTTTTTCTTAACATCAAAAATCCTAAACTACTTTGCCTATCGAAACACATTCATGATAAAAAAAAAATTTCTTGTGATATAAAAAATGCTAGATTTGTACATGTGTGATATATTTACCCTTCGTCAAGGCTTCATCAAATTGTATACCAATTGAAACAACGTCATTTTTATCTTTACTTAAATCTCGTTGGTGCCAGGTCAACCCCATTCGCCCTTCCATCATCCATGTGGATAGACTTTTAAAGATGTTCATAAGTACAAGTTTGGCAATTTTTGTGTCCCAAATAAAATATAAGGTAATTATATTATAACAGGTATCACTTAAGGTTTCTGGAGGTTCTTTTTCTAATTTAAAAAGTTACCTTTTCGGGCATCATATCAGCATAGATTCCTTAATGACAAAAGCATTTAATTCAAAGATAAACAGAATAGAGAATTCGATTGCACAGAATGAAGGTTTGATAACTCTCTTACGCAAAACTAGAAAGTTAGTATATGACGCAAATTAGAAAGTTAGTATATGACGCAAAATTTGAGAATTCAATTGCATAGAATGAAGGTTTGATAACTATAACGCAAAATTATTAAGTAAGTATATGAAGCAAAATTAGTTCACAAAAAAAATGTAAAAAAAGGTAGGCGAATTTTGATTTGGAGGGTCCACATTTAATGAACTTTACTTAATCAAAGTCCTTTCAGAGAAAACCTAAACCCCCCTGTCTTCATCTACCCCTACTTTCTCTCTACCTTTAGTCACCCAAAAGCCTCGCCAACTGCAGCTGCAATATGCCAACGCCATGCCCATAAGAACATCTCTCTCTTCCATCACCGTGGATGGATGATCTTGCTCAATCGAGGATGGCCGAGCGTCGACTGAGCCAAATCTGGCTCCATCCGAAAGGGCGGAGCCACATCTAAGTTTTGCCAACGACGAGCCATCGCGGATGGAGCCTCCGCACCTAGTTTTATCGAACGCTCGTGACTCTGTCTAATTCTCTCTTTCATCACTTGCCACTCCGCAGGTGAGCCCAGCTTCCAACTCTAATCCTCAACAATCTGATCAAGATTAGGGTTTCTCTCGGGAACCGATTGATCCCAATCCCTTAATTCGGGGCCATGTACAGTCGCCTCTTTGGACGACCTATTTCGGTATATATTCCAAAGGCATACTCCTCTAACAAGCCCTGTCGGAATTTATTCTTAAGATGATTTCACCTGCGATTCTTAAGCAAGCTAAGGCATTATCACTTTCCCGAATGACTTTAAAAAGTTTGCAAAATGGTCCCGCAGATAGAATTCATGCCGCGTATTCCTCCAAAGAAGTCCATCGGCTCCGATCGATGTGACGTGGAACTTCCTTGTCCCTTTTTTCCTTCACTTTGTGCTTTAACTTTAGTTTTGATTCTGTATTAATATCATTGCCATTACAAATTTTTGGACTTATTGTGGGAGCATACATTCAACATCTCAACTTTTTACGTTGTCTAGGTCTTGAGTTTCGCTCTCACAAGTTTAAAGCAAGGAAAAAAGCAAGTTCCATTTTGACTCTACACGAGGATCGAAATATGCATTTGAAGTCAAATTATATTGTCACCACAGTCAAAAGCATAGGTCAAGACTTAGCTTTGGCCTAAATAAAAACCCAATAAAAAAAAACAGAAATAAAAGATGAAAAAAGAAGAAAGAAGAAAAGGAACTGAGAGATGGACCATATATCCATCATGGTTGTGTCTTCCATGGAATGCAGCATATTCTCGATCGCTCTTCTCAGCCTGATGATGACAAAATCATCATGCACCATCATGATTTAATCACAAATTTATCAGAGACATAAGTTTGATTAAGCAAATATATATACAAAGAGAGAGAGAGCACTCACCCATCACTTTTCGGCAAAGCGAGAGGAGGACGACCAAGACAGCGAGAGCTGCGACTACTCCCACGATGATGGCGACGGTTTTGCCCGCTTGGTCCTCATTGTTGGAAGAATCTGAATATGTGAATTTCTTTTAACAAAATGTTAAAGCCGATTAACTAGACAGAGTGATAAAAAGAGAAATGGAATGAGCACGACGGTGTACGTGATCTCGCGAATATGATCGATGGGTGTCAGCGAGAGGGGCAGACTTAGAATTTGCAGATAGGACTCACATCAACGTGCGACATTAAGTGTCATGGCCACAATGTAAACTCAGTAATCAAAAAGACCATCATGGTTTGTGAAATTATGTGAATGAGTACGATTTACATCCACGAGAGAGACTCAAAAATCATCACTATGCGTGACCACTTAACTTTAAAGTTAGATATTGACGATATAAGCCTACAGAGCGTCAATTACATAAGGCTTAGCAGTCTATGCACATAAATTACAAGTGAGGATTATATTAAGGATGATTAACTCTGCGTTATGTAAAACTAATCATTGTACGGTATAAATTCACTGGAGGAATTCTTAGTTTCATTTATCAATACTTCACTTTTTGGTTTAAGATCAACGACATAAGACTCGCTCACAAATTAGGAACTAGGATTATATTAGGGATGATGTTCGTTAGACAGCATAATGTGATTCAAAGTCACGGCAGAAATTTTTGTCTTCTCCTTCGCAAAGCTTATGAAAACCATCTTCTCTAGGTTGCATATTCTACAAAAATCGACCACATTCCCCAAATAAAAAAAGGAAATGAAGATTTGGCCTGCTGATTCGATGGGATAATGGAAACTAACTTTTCATCATGCTAGAGAGAAAGGCAAGTGTAACAACTAGCGCAAGTGGAAAAAGTATATTACATTAAAGAGAATAACATAAAGGAAAGAAGAAAATAATGATGCAAGAGAATGGAGGCCGGACGAATAATGGAGCTCCATTCCTCAAAAGTTCTTCCTAATGCCCTTTAATGCTTTTGCTTTACAAAAGTGAGCTCTTATGGACTCTTGGCTGATGATTTTTTAAAATTCCACTCACTGTCCCTCACTCTAGAGGGAACTGAAAGCAGTCAATTGTGTTTTTGAACTGAATAGGGCTCTGAGGCCAAGCTTCTGAGGTATTTCCAATACGTGATCATTTACATAATCACACACAAAGAGAAGTATTCTATTTGTTTTGTGAACAAAAATGAATCGGAAATCAAAAGGTTATAAGTACAACTCACTTGGAGAGAAATTATAGTAGCCAGAAGCCCAGTAGCGAGCATAACACTGAGCTAGGAAGACGTCTCCCGCTGCCGCCCATCCACACAGGGTCTTCAACTCCTCCACTGCCTGCGAGAGGCAAGCCGAGCAATCAGCCCCGCTCAGATCGCCTAAACATTGAGCAAAACCCTGGACCAGTCCCGAGCTGCTGACCCGGAACCCCAGCGCCGCTTTCAAGCTGGCGAGGACATCATCTCTACGCCGAAAGAAATCCTGATCACTCTCGGCGCTCTTGCTACACTTCTGGTATTTCAAGCTCATGTCTAGCTTCCCCAAGAAATCTATGTGCTCGTACCTCACGTAACAGCCATCCAGCTGAAGGGAAGCCCCGTATGAGTAGGCACACACCAAGCTCATCTGGCTCATGGCGCTTTGGATGCATTTCAAGCAATCGGCGAGCTTCAGATCGCCCCGGCATTGATATAACCCATAGATTGAGCCGTCAGGTGAGATCGAAGTGCCGTTACCGATAGCGAAGCTGTTGTAAGCCGCTTGCGAGGAGGAGCTCACTATGGATGTGAGGACGGAGTTGAGGTTGGACTCGAAGACCGAGTTCGGTTGATACTTCTCTTGAGAGCAACCTGAGTATATGTAGGTGTAGGGCTTCACTAGGTGGACGTGATTGAGGAAGAAAGTGAAGACGAGAAAGAGAGAAGAGGGATCGAGAGCCAAGAGAGCGCTGCGAGAGGAGTGCTGCTGAAGGATTCTCGCCATCACTTTGTTTATCATTTCCTACTTGTATGCAGCGATGATGCTTGGGGGTCTTTCCGTTTTGTTTCTTTAGGCATTGTTTTATGCTTGGGTGGTGGGGGAGGAAGGGGAGAGGAGAAGTTGCTTTTTAGTCCTTCTTGAATTTTCTCGTGGAAAGCATTTTAGGAAAAAGGGGTTCTTTTTGGACACCTTAATCATTGATCCATAAGCACACTCTTTTTATTGCGGACAATAATATGGACTTCTCATGTACTGGTAAAATTCAATGGCCGTTTATCAGTATGAAGATGACTTAGAGAATTTATTAGTAACTTCCTAACAATTTTAGTAAATTACCAAAATATTTTTATAGGTTGCAAACTAGCGACTTTTGGATCAACTTACCCATTTTTTTATTATGGAAAAAAACATTCAAACTATATTCGTTGTGACATATTTATTTTAAATTCTTTTTTTATGACAATGACAAACTCTAAACTATATTCATTATGGCACATGCATCCTAAACATTTTTTTTGGCTTAAAAACCCCACATTTGTACATGTGATATATAGCCTCTATTAAGATTCCATGAGATTATTTTTCAATCAAAATGTCATTTTTCTATTTCACTTAAGTCACATGGGCACCATGTCAAAAGTGTTTACTTTTGCAGCATCCATGTAAACAGATTTTTAACAATGCTTATTAATAAAATCTTGATGGAAGTTAAATATGTCAAAAGGGTATTAGTTTGGAATTTTTCGTGTTATAGAAAAATTTTTAGTGTAAATATCCCATAGTGAGTACAGTTTAGTGCTTTTAGTGGCTTTTTCCCTAATCTATTTGCATAACTTACTAACATATCAAATTTAATTATTCTCTTAGGAAACCAACATATATTACTGTAACTTACCAAACTTTGTCAGATTAAATTACAATCTTATTTGAGTTGTCGATTCTCATTGAATTACTCCTTACCGCTTAAATTTTTTAATTTATCAACATGGAGCTACCAAATTTTTACTTTGCCTTAGATAGCAAACTTTTACATTTCATTGCAAAGGAATTGGACGAACGCTAGAATTGGATATTAACTGAAAATTTGAGCTTTAATATGAGACCAAAAAAAAAAGGCCAGAATTAAGACCCGAGATAAAAGGGATACCTTTTAAGGGAATAAAAAAAAAGGAATAGCAAGAATTAGGCATGGAGTTAAAAGGTGATACTTTTGAAAGGAAGTAGGCGTATCGAGATTAAATTCACACGTGACTAGAAAAAAAATGTGACAACTGAGTGTCCCACTCACGGGAATAGACAAATCTTCACTGCCGAGTCAAAAAGTTATACAAAACAAAAACTTATTACTGACAGAATTAATAACAAATTAGAAAATCGAGGGTAACCAACTTCTTCATATTATATTAGTATGACTTCTTTTCCCTAGTCACATTTTATAACGTGGTGCATCTGAAACAGTACTTTTTGGTTCTCATGCGTAAACCAGCTAAAGGAGTCATGATGTTTTACATAGTTCTTGATGTAAATTGCAAAATTGATTAACATCATATCGGGAATTCTCTAGATGTGAAATCTTGAATGCATCAAACAGACATAGATTAACTAGTTGAGGTACGTAAAAACTAGCCCAAACAACACTTGACTTTTGTAGTGCCGTGATAGAGGTAGCAAAATAGGTCAAAAATTCATATTTTAACTCATATTTAATAATATGGTTCATAAATGAATTTAGCTTAAAAGATTAAATGGATCTAAAATATGTCAACTATTAATATAATGGGTCTTAAATGAGTTTCAAATAGGTCATAAATGGGTTACCTAATTAGTTTAAAGTGTCATTGACAAGTCATTTTTAAACAATGAAAATTCGAGTATTCTAGTTATTTTTAATTTTTAAAAAATAAAAATTTGATTGTTTTAATTTTCCCTTTTTTTACCTCATTTTCTCCTCTTTCTTAGCCAGTCGCCAACTAAAAGGCGAGAGATGAGCTCACCAGACTCTAAGAAGGCTAAGACCTTACCAAATTAGCGAGCTCGAGCCTCATTGAGGCCAGTAAGCTCAATCTTGCCCTTGGTCAACGAGGTTTGATCCTCGTCTCGAGCAAGCTCAAGAAGCCATGTCATAAGGCATGAGGTGCCAACTCGACTTTACTAGATCCGGTGGCGAGATAGAGCTCTCCCAAGGCTGCCGAGCTTGAGACTCACCAGGTTCAGCGACGTCGAGCTTGCCTGAGACTGCTAAGGTCGAGACTCGTCAAATTTAGATTAGCTCGACCTCGTCTTAATGAGTCTCGAGCGTCATTTGAGGCCGCCAAGGTTGATCTCGTTGAAATCTAGCAAGTTTGAGCTCGTTGAAATCTAACAAGCTGGAGCCTCATTGACGACTGGAAGAGGAAAAGCAAAAGAATTAAAATAGATTTTAAAAAATAAAAATAATTAAAATTTCAAAAACAATATAAACTAAATTGTATTGCATAAAATTATTATAATAATACATTTTAAAAACATGAAGTAATTTTTTATAAATTTTGTTAAATATGGAAGTGTTTTAGTAATATGGGTCAAGTTTGGTATGAGTCGCTAAAATTGTATTGCATAAAAATGGGTCAATATGGGTTAATCCATTTTTTACCCGACACCCATTTGACACCCCTATGCCATGGGAGAAAGTGAGGCATCAATTCAAAAGGAAAACAAATTGTCAACATCCCAACTTGGTAACTTATATTAAAATTTTCGTTTTGTCAACATCGCAAAAAAATAGAGGAAACTATCGAATCCTTGGCCAATCACATAAACGCTAATTCAATCATAATTTTTTCAAACTTTTCAATTGAATTATAAATACTTACCTAAAATTTCAATGTAATCCTTCCGATCAATTTTCCATAAAAATCACAAATATAACAGTCTAATCATCACTGATCATATTACGTTGAAATTTTGCACAAAGAGCTAGACTAAATTGTCAAATTTTTCTATAGAATTCAAGACTGAATTAGCATCTATACAATAAATTTATAACTAATTGAGAAATTCTCTCCAATAAATATACTACTGTGATACTTGATACTAGCATCAAAGTACCATCCACATTTGGAATGAGGTTGATTTCCATATTGTGTGGGAATATGATATCATAACATTATAAACTCGCTTGCTAGTTGGATTTGATAAAAGATCGACGAATGTAAATAAACCAAAGTGAAAGACTCAAATAAACAGAGAAAATACGCTAGAACATAGGACCAAGAGATCAATCGAATCAGAATAGAACTCTAAATTTGTCTCTTAAATAATGATATACAATATAAGATAATTGGTACTATGCACGGAGGCTATAACTTCGACAAACAACGATGAACAGTAATCTCGAAGCTGGGCTTCGGACAGGAGCACCGTAAGCACGCTCATAGGAAGCGAGCGGTATCTTAAAACTTTGAGATGGCAGAGGCCGCCCGAAAGCAAACCTGTGCTGCCACAAATTATGTCGTCGGCTCAGCCACTATGGGCTGACCTTAGGGAAGCGCCGCTCGGAACTGCAATGGAGGTCGCTGATCTCGGCCATTAGGTTCTTGATCGCCTATCGACTCCGTCCAAGTAAGTATTGTTGCAGCATTCTCCAAGGACATCTCTCATACCCTCCCCACCTCCCCTTTCTTCTGTTACGACGTCGTTGTGGGGCTCCAGAACAACCTTTTCGAGCCGTGCCCATGCCAGGCGTGTCGTTCTATGGTTAGAGGGTTGAGCCGCCGGTCCCTACTCAGAAAGATCGAGAATGACAAACCCAACTCGCCGTCCTTAGTTCGAATGAGATTTCAAGCCGATATTTAGCGTTAGGTTGCTTTCTTGAAGTCGCTTGTCTGGTGAATGATACGCCTTACAGAACATCCGACGTGGGCTTGAGAGCAATGGACTCATCAGAGAGAAAAAAGTTTGCCGCGTACTGTACATGCGTCAGACTCAAACTTAGGCTTCCTTAACGATTTTCTTATGTTAAAATATTGGGTTTATGCTGCCTACTTTCGATAAATGATATCAGAATTGATGGTTGATTGATAGGCCCCCAATTTATTATGGTGTCTGGTGAATATCTCAAGAGAGAAATTTCATCATTGATGCTCATTTCAGGTGAAAATTATAAACACGATTCATCTGATGAGAAGAGACCGTGGACAATTGGCCTTATAATGTGTGTCTAGCGACAACAAACCATATGGACAGTTGGTCTAGTGACGCAACATAGAGATTGAGGGATTGAATCCCAAGTTAACATTTGATGATAGTTGTTATGCATTAGTGCAATGAACTAACATGGAGATTCTAGTTGAGACAAGTTAATGTAAAGAATATCTAGATTAAGGTGGAACCAAACCTAATACTCTGCTCTCATATGAGGGATAGACTGTTAAGACATACATGTGAGTAGTGTTGAAAAAAAGTCTCAAATTGAAGAATTAGTATAATGTTAACATGTAATATATATCAATTGGCCCTTAACTCATTAATTTAAGCTTCTAAGTAAAATTGGGTACAACAAGATACATTAACAGTTTCAGACTTAGACTCCCTCTTAACAGTCTCTCTATATTAAGGTACGAGACTTTTGCCGCGTGCTCAAAACACTATGTTTTTTTCATCATGCATGAGAGAAAAGCAAGTATAACAACTAGCGGACGCGAGCAAAGCCTATTGCATTAAAGAGAACAACCAAAAGTAAAAGAACAAAATGATGATGCAAGAGAATGGAGACCATATGAATGACGGAGCTCCGTTCCTCGAAAGTTCTCGGTAATGCCCTTTAATGCTTTTGCTTTACAGAAAGCAGCACTTTATGGACTCTTGGGTAGTTCAAAGCACAAACGACCGGTATAAACTCGAAAGAGAAATACGCTTTAATACATTGCCAATATATCAATTCAATCAGAAAGTAAAACCAAAACTTTGCCTATCAGCTAATAAAATACAATACGCACAAAGAGAAAGTTAGATTTCAATCAATAGCAAAGCACGGTGACCTTGAAGCTGGGGTTCCGATAATGGCATAACGAGTACACTGACCAGTGAGAAAGGAAATCTTAAGCTCAAAACGGCGGCGCCCGCCCCCGCTGCCACAGATTACAACGTAGGCTCAGCCACGGTGATCTGACCTTAGGCGAGCGCCCCTCCGAGGTGCAACGGAGGTCGCCGATCCAGGCCATGGACCTTCCCGATCGCCCATAGACCCCATTCTGGTAAGTACGTCGCCAAATTCACTGAGGCCATCTCTTATGCTCTCTCCCACCTCCTATATCTTCTGCTTCGACGTGGATGTGAGATGCTGGAACAGCCTTTTCCATCCGCGCCAAGGCAAGGCGTGTTGTATTATTGTAAAGAGCAGGACCGCCGCCCCCGGCTGAAAAGAGCAGAACCAAGCAGTATTTAGCGTGAGGTTGCTTTCTTACAGTCACTTGGTTGGTGAATGATAAATCGTACCGAACACCCAACAGCGCGTGCTGATACAAATGGACTCATCAGAATATGAAAAGCGAACTGGCCATTCACTGGCATCTCGCTGCCTAGCAAGACCGAGTTTTTACCGGCAGACGGTTAGCAACCGGGTCGTCGATCGATGCGGACCTATGAGCATAAGGGTGGTCGCACATCGCGGTCCTCCGGCGGAAACGAAGTTAGAAAATTGAGAGAGACCTGCGGGATAGCCGGAGAGACGGAGACAGACCTTGAGTAGCAGAAGAAATGCTTCAGTGGTCGCAGAAATCACCGATCCGGCCCGGCCCACCACTGGTGGCCCACGATTCCTCCTACGGACGTCGATACCCGGCCTTTTGAAATGGTCGTGCGTGGGCCCAACATTCAAACTCCGTCTTTCCATGAACATGCTGGCCGAAAATTTGATCCGATTGAAGAGGTCGGGAAAATTTGATCCGATTGAAGAGGCTTTGTCCACATCAATGTTGATGACATCTAATAGGATAATTGGTATTTGAGTCAGCGAATTTTGGCAAAAAATGACAGGTAGAACTCAATCAGAAAAGAGTGAAAATATTTTGCGACACAATTGACAAAATTAAAAAGGTTATGACTATGTTGGAAAAAAAAGCAATTGGTTTAAGACTTCTTGACAATTTTTGGCTTTATTGTATGAAACGACATTGAGGCTATTCATAAATCGATATGAAAAGCATCATCCAAGGACAAGAAGAGATAGAGGGAAAACAATCTACATCATATTTCTAGTGGGCTTAATTAAAAGAAATGACTTTGGAGTCATTGGTCAATCATGCAAACATCGTCTTATGGGCCAGAGAAGAGAGATGGAAAAGGAGTGGCTCTTGGGGCATGGTCACTGACAAATACTATTTACGTTTGGCGAGGCCAGTAGTGCTAGTAGCAATCATCAAGATTTGGGTGCTCTTTTGGTTTTGCCATCCTGTGGAGAATTGACCCCTCCACTACTTGATACCTCTCTCTCTCTCTCTCTCTCTCTCTCTCTCTCTCTCTCTCTCTCTCTCATATATTTCCTTTATAGTTTTCTTCAATTTTCAGTTTAATTAATATATCTTGATTTTGCAATTTCGATAACGCAAAGATTGCAACAACACCATCAATAGATCAGAGGCCATGTTGCAAAATTTATAAACATTAGGGGTTAATTTGTGACTGCATAACAAATCTAGGGGCAAGATTTAATTCTTCTGGGGAGGACAGTTTTGTCCTGAAGTCCTCTGTGGTGATGGATCACGCCACATCACATGATTGGTTGTCAGGTTTCAATGTAGTTGGAGTTAATGTTGGGGTGACATGGTCGTTACAGAGATTTATGCGAAAATTGAGATATTGGGAGCAATTAGCAACCAGCCTAAAGTTGATACATTTTTCCTCAACTCTAAAGTTAAACCAGCAGTTGTTAGAGGCTTAAGTGGGAGATCATGAATGTTAATCTCCTCCTAGTTATAAAAGTTTGCCCCTTTGGTACCGTCCGGACATGACGAACCCGTGGTGGATTTTTGGATCATTAAAAAAAACAGTCTAAAAGCAATTACACTAAGGAACCTAATGAATTTCCATTTGTATAGGACAAAAATCATATTTCGAAGGCCTTCTAAGATACCGGTTGATTGGTACATCCGAGATCTCAAAAGTATGACGTGGGCTAGACATCGACAATCTTCCTTATAATTCACCCTTGATCGCAGATAAAAGTAAACGTTTTTTGTCCGAAAGTTTACATCGGGTTTTAATTGCACCGTCTATTGAGGTTGCTTTTCCTATAAACGCGGAGTCGAAACTAGATTCATCAATGAGAAGAGTTCATCCTCACATCGATCCCCCATAAGATCGTGCATATTTTATCGTTTACCCTCGCGATCGTGTCAAATCGACGGTCCATGAAACTAGCAAGCCACGCAACAACGGGTCGGGATTGTCCACAGTGGGCAGGGGAGATTTAAATTTCTTGGGCCAAGGCCGAGCAAACATATGCACGGACAAAGTACGAGTCGTGAGGTACGGATGGCCGCGTAAACGAGCCGCGCGGGACACCAAAGAAGGGGGAGGGCCATCGTGGGGTCTATTGCCAAGATGATTTTTTATGGCCATTGTGGGGTCTTTTTCTTTTTGTCGACGAGCAAAGAGCTTGACATGTCCCCATATGGGAAGAGTCAAAAGGAGACATTGGTATGGAGTGGCGTGAATGATTTATGTTGCCAGCAAAGAAGAAACTGCCAAGGTAAAGGTAGGGAGGAAAATTGACTAAAGAGACTGCTTGCCATAACTTTTTTATGTGATAGTGTAGAAAGTAAAGTATGTTTGCGATCGGAAGAATCGGACTGTCTTGTTAGTTTCCTAGCTTTAATGGGAAAAAGCGGCTTTTTCAACTACCGCCTTGCCTCATTGGCATTTTCCATCTCCCTCCTCCACATTCTTTCTTGATTAATGATGTGTAAAAGGGATTTCGACACCGCTCACATTGATTTTGTATCTCATGAATTGCACATTAGCATGAAAACGCACGGGGCCCCTACAACATCGGATTGTGAGAAAGAGAGAGAGAGCCGTAAGAGTCAAAGGAGGGATCGATCGACTTTAGATGGCACAACACAAGAAAGGGCAAATGCCCATGTCGATTTTAGGCAAAAATCAATGTAAAAGCTTAAAAATGTCAAGATGGATCTGTCCCTCCCTCTCTCTCTCTCTCTCTCTCCACACACAATATGACAATCGTGCCATGAGTGTTCTCCAAGATATCACTTAACAGATGTATTCCAAAATTACAAGTACTGTATCACTTGACAACCGACGACCGTTTCTTCCAAGTCATCCTCGAATGTAAATTTAAACTAAATGTCTTTGTCCGAATTTCATGTCATATTGTAATTGCACCGTCAATTTGAGTTGGGAATATCACTTGGACTACCCCAATCAATAAAGAGCCGTGCTCAATAAAACTCCGATTCGAATCTGATCCCATTTATGATGGGAACAAGAAGACCTAAAACTTGAGGTGGAGTTTAATCGGACTTGGGCAGGTAAAGCTCTAGAAGACGAGCAAGCAGCCGTGCCCGGACGGATCTCCCCCACAAGATTGCGACCGCCTGGCAGATCGTCGACGCTCGGGGGTCGTCTATGGTGAGGATCCACGAAACTCCAGGAGCCACACGCGGAAGGGGAATTGTCTCTCGGTGGGGCCCGGGGGCAAGATCTGAACTCATCTAGGACCGGTCCGCATGCGCGGGCAACGTACGAATCGTGCGGTACGGATGGTTGGACAAGAATCGTGCCGCGCGGGACATCTGGGAGGGGGCGGCCGCCGTGGGGCCCTTTGCCAACGCGATATTTGTATGATCTCTCTCTCTCTCTCTCTCTCTCTCTCTCTCTCTCTCTCTCTCTCTCTCTCCTCTTCTTGTTTTTTGCGTCTTGGTTTTGTGGTCAATGTGCAAAGAGCTTCTCAGGAGTCAAAACGACGTAGATTCGGAGCTGCGTCGGGGTCTCAAAATCTTTTGGGCAAATATTTTAGTGTTTGGCAAACTTTCTTTTTTTTTTTTTTGCTTTCAGGTGAAAGTTGGTCTTTGGAAAACTGATTTCAAAAGGCAACTAGGATGAGCTTTCAGCTTTCAACATTTTTCGGCATGCTGAGAGGAGATTTAATGAATTTTTTTCTGTTTCCTTTTTTGCCCTTAATGATTTAATAAAAACCCAAATTTATCCCTTTTCAAACCAAAGGAAGCAAAGGGAAAGGTCGAGAGAGATCGAGAGAGAGAGGGAAAGAGAGAGAGAGAGAGAGCGCAATGACTAAAGAGAGAGTGATGGACAGAATTTCAACTGAGATAAAAGTTTGTTAATGAAAATGTGGGCTACCTTTTTTTTTTATGTGGGCTACCTTGCTAGCAATGGAAAAGGATGTTTTGCACTTGGCACCTCGTATTATTGGTGAAGGGTTTTACATAGTTTCACAAACGCAGTGGAACGAAACCCTAAATAAATTCCATACATATATTGAAATCGAATTAGGAATTTCAGATGTACCTTTTGAATTCGAAGACGAATTCAGTGCCCCAAGTATTTCACTTCTACTGATATCCACACACACAAATTGGAATCTCCAAATACAAGTGCTAGCTTACATATTATAAAGTTCATTCTGCTTGATCGCCTATAATTCTCGAAACTCTCTCGTAGATCTATAAATGCATAACGTGTCTATCTATTTTTCTCCTTTGTGTGACTCTCACAAAAAAGCCCCAGGATTTCTACCGCATATCAAGTGAATGGATCGAGCCCGGTTAAGTCTTTGGGCCATGATCCACAAGGAAATATAAAAATAGTTCGCTACTGTGTGCGACCATGTAGATTCACTAGATAATAGCAGGGTGCTCAAACTCTTTTAGCCCACGAATCATGAACGATATTTAACTAGACTTTAGTCAAATGTTGATATTTCCGACACGACTTAAACCACAACTACCGTTAAAGTATCAACATAAATTGATTTTTAGGGCATACCGCTAACAATTGGGATGTTCCATCTCCTCTCCAGGACCACCTCGTTCGCTCTTGACCACAATGTGTGAAAAGGAACTCGGCACCACTCGAATTGATTCGCCTCTTACGAGTCCCGCGTCAATATGAAGGTGTCCGGAGGGCCCCCGACTATATATGCCGAATCGGTTCTTCGTCGATTGTCTTGCACATCGTGGAAATCGTGTTATTAAATAACCGAGATCAATGTAGGACCGCGCTCCTTGACCTCTAGCCTTCGTAGCCATATCCGCTGTAAAGAAAGGGTGTCGTACCTGTTAAAACGTAATTGAGGTGGTGCGACTTTAGAACAAATACCATCCGACATGCAATTTACGACGCTTCACGGCACAAATAAAAGCATACCATGGTCGCAGCTCAACCGCAGTTATACCGGGCTCCAACACTTTATTTTATTAGCATCCAGGTTTGCTTAGTATGATTTCGATATCATTTGAGAGGTGATTCGATCAATTTTTCCCAGTTCAATTGATGCAAAATAACGAGTCTCCGTACTCCAACTTGGGCTGGTTAAATGCTGACTTTGCTATATCGAGACATAGGATCACGTTTCATCCTTTGAGTTTCCGTCTTCTAATTACGGCCAAGTCCTGGCTTTCTTCAGTAATACGCCTGCTCATTTCATGATTTCCCCCGCTTTTGTTAAGCGGGGGTCACAACTTACCAATACTTTTCCCGTGCAATATAGATATGGCAAGGACTACATGGATTACATACCAATTAAAATTTTGTTAGATCTAAAGATGCCAACTGTCCAAAAAGTTTGAATTATCTAGTGTAGGGCGATTATATATTTCAAATCCTTTAAAAACCGGCATGTGAGCAATCTTGAATAACAATTGAGCTCTTGCTATTTTGATTTCTCGAACCTTCTTATGCGTTGCGATACATCTTGAGTGAAAATACTATAATTATATGTTCGGTATCATTTGATATATCAACTTACACCAACCACGTAATTAACATAGTGTAGCTCGGTTGATGAGATATATAACTTCCTCCTAAGATGATTTCGAGTTGGACCAGATCATTTTGTTGTAAACTAACCACATAAGCTTGACTAACTTCTTTCATAAACCATCCCCCGTCGCCAATTCATAAGGGTAAAGCTCAAGACCTCTCGAATCTTGATGACGAAATGGAAGCATGTTGGCCATCAAAACTTTAATACGTCGACTATATTCTTCACATCAAAAACATGCCGTTGGGGATTAGGGTCTCAAATTTTCACTTTACAACGTCAAGAACCCAAAGTGCGAACCACGTGTCCTTGGAAATAGAAGAGGGCACGACGGAAAGGGATTGGGGTTCCCTGACCACGTATCGAGAATCCTGGGTTTTTGAACGGTGGGGATGGATGTGCCCCTTTACATAGGGAGGAGGATTTAAAAAAGGAGGGCCATGATGGGAAGGATTCCCTAACACGCGGTCAGGGAATCCCGATCCAAAGGATCGGGCTTGGAGGTTGCCAAATTCGCAATTCGAGACTTCCATTCGAGACTTGGAATCGGTCGTTGCGTTCTTTGGTCAAATCCCCTTCTCTTTTCTCGCCTTTTCTGCCACCACTTCCTCGATCTAGTGGGGGATCTTCGGAGTGGATGAGCACGAACGCTGGCGCGATTAGTACAAACCCAATTTCCAGGAACCCACGACACCCTTTTTCCTAAACCCGTAATTTCAACGTTTTAATATTTTATGCATTTATTTCCTATTTTATAGGATTCATGTACATCGTGATGGAGAGCCCAAAAAAAGAAAAGAAAAGAGAAGAGAAGTCCACTTTTTACGCTCACCTTCCGCGCCATATGATGCTCCCATCGCCCAATCATGTAGCAGAACCAGTCTCCAAGTCAACCCCCTATAAAATTTTTAACTAGGAAAAAGAGGGAAGAGAAATAAAAAAAAAAATGGCGTACGTGTCGTATCTTAAGTCGGTCCTTGCATGTGGGCGGACAAGAAGTTTCTGATACCATGTGAAATTTCTGTAAGATCACGATTAATTGTCCTAAAAACTTAAGCCATCAGATGAATGTGTGGATTAATATTTATGTGATTTCACAATGTTGACTTTATTTAAAGAAAGTTATGTATCGTTTCTCCTATTTTTAAAGAGATAACTTTCCCTTTCAGCATGGAGGTAAATGTATATCTCCGCGTTGAGTACACGGTCAAGTTTTCTTAACTAATTTCAATATTGTTGATTTTAGAGATCGGTTCATTAATGGGGGAAAGCTCCACATATCTCGAATTGATGGGTTTCTTGATAGCATCGAAAGCCAAGAATTGTCAACGTTCATACTCATCCGCTAGAAAATCATAATGGAAGGAATCTGGATAATTTAATTGTTTTTTTTTAGTAAGGAAGATAATTTAATTGTGTCCGGCTCAGCTTACGTACACCTTGACTATTTTTCAGGAGAAACTAGTACAGCAACCTATCGCCATGACCCCCTACTTAAATCACAAGTGCTTCCTTGGGGAATCGAACTCAATACTTCAAAGAAGTCCAAATTCGCCCTAACCAGTTGGGCTACCCATAGATAGGGAGGATAATTTAATTGTTAATCATATGTATTTCCAAATATATTCCTAAATTAAAAACAAAGAATAATAAGTTAAAAAGTTTCAGATTTCACATTAAATAGCCTTGTCAATAGGGGTTATAGCCCACGAGATGAGACGGATGGTTAAAGATGAATTTACAATGAATTGTTAATAATTCTAGGACGGATAATATAACAGTTCCATAGTTTAGATTTATTTCCGTTAAAATTTTCCATTTTCTCAACTTTTTCACCAGACTAAAATTTTCATTTATCGATTGTTTAGATAGACATGAAACCCACCCGCATCATGTACGAATTGAATCGGTATTGTGGAGGTATCCTCATCAGAGAATTTTACACAACGAGTTGGGAGAACTTCCTTAAACATATCACTCATAGCCAATCAATCAATCAATTATTGAATTTTCCGCGTAAAATATTCATCATCTGAGGCTTGAAATTTTTGTGGACAATCTATATTTTATACTTGTGTCCAAATTTGCGACATCCTTGGCACGGCTTATAGTAGGTTAACAGAAGAATAATCGGTATTTGATTAATGGGAAATTGTATAGTTCTTGAAAGAATATAGAGCATTAAGAGTTTTTATAAAGAAAAATCTAAAGATCCGATGGAATAATCTGATAAAATATACGAACTTCCAATGCCTTGATCCCTCGAAATTTACAAAACCAAAGCTTCGAGAACAAAAGCAGATGGTGCTGTTGATTCCACATTCCATACTTTTTCTTGGTGGTGGAGCGTCCCCACGAGAAAAATGGACGTGGATGGTGGGGATTCTTGGTGAAAAAGAGGCTCGCATGGAAGCCTGTCGGCTTTACATTTTTCGCAATTGAAATCATAGGTTCTGCCCTAATGTTCCTGCACGATTGGATGAAGATCATATGATCGACTCTTTGAATTACATCTGCTTTATCCAAAGAGTCTTTCACTCCTTTGCAAAATTACACAGACAAAGCGAAAACCTTTTCACTGTACATGAGAAGTACTTTACAAGTCATGGAAGAGGGTGTATTGAACTCCTCCGCGCAGGTGCAAGCGAGTCAAATTACTCGTGCTCGATTCTTCGCTCACTCGAGTAGCTTGTTGAGCCAACCGAGTCGACCGTCTTTAAGCTCGAATCTGGGCTCCTGTATTATTTGTCTCGTGAGTGACGTAAGTAACTTTTATTTTGGTGACATAATTTGAGCACATCGATAGCATTTCTTTTTATATGTAACTACACCTTTCAACTTTTAATGAATTTTTAAATGGTGAGCTTCAAATCTGATTTGGGAATAACTGAGTTGAGTTCCGAGTGTATAAGTAGGGTTGAGCTTGAGCTGGCCATTATATTAGCTCCACTCGACTCGACCGCACCCAACCTTTGGACAACTTACGGGTCTTTCTTGCTTTAAAGTCATAAGTAAGCAACCGGCCTATGAATTTTTAGCATTTTACTTTTCATTGAACAAAATGGATATGGCGATTAAACTAAGAAATAACAATTCAAATGATTGATATCATACACTAAAAAAAATCTCAAACTTTGTCATTTGTGTCACAAATGCTTGTAACTTTTTTCTTGCCACTAAAAATTGTAAACTTCTTCATTGTGGCAAAAATAACTAAAAAGAAAACTAAAAAAAAACTTTGCCACGAAAAACTCCAAATACATACGGGATGGATGTAATTAAAATAAAGGATATATATATGTCGTACATAAATAAGGTTGGATTTTTTTGTGATATAAAAATAAAAACATATGTATCACAGTGAGCAATTTTATAATTTCTTATTATTTTAAAAAATTGAAATATATGTATCACACAGATCATAGTTTAGATTGGTCGTATCTGTCCTCATTCAAATGATAATAATCATAGGATGGCTTCTTCTCCGTTTCCTGACTGTGTTGGGGCCCCGCAAGTAATAACTCATCAGAAGCCGTTGAGCCACACCCAGGGAAGGGAAATCAACGTGAACGCCACCCGGTCCCCTCTCCTAATCCAACGGCACCTATCACTCTCGACTCTTCTGTACGGAACCTTCGCCGTCTCTGACCTTTCTTCTCCATTGACCCTTCCCCCCTCCGCGGCTCTCTCTCTCTCTCTCTCTCTCTCTCTCTCTCTCTCTACCAGCTATTTAACTCGAGTTTTTCTTCCCACATCACCGCGTGCCCCCCACAACTCCATCTCTCTCTCTCTCTCTCGCTCTCTCGCGTCCGGTTGCTTCCTGGAGCGAAGCGGCTCGCCCAAGGTGAACAGGGAGCGTCAGAAGAGGAAGGAGGAAGAAGCGAGGACGGCTTGAACCGGCGTTTCCTTCCCACGCCGACCCGCATGAGACTCGCCTCGCTTGAGTGGGAAGAACGAGCAGATCGGGAAAATGTCTAACGTCCCCTCCTCTCTGTCCGAGGTCTGCCTCACTCTCTTCCGCCTCGCCATGTCCGTCGCCCTCCTCCTGAAACCCCCCACATCCTAACGAAACACACAAATCTCTGTCTGTCTCTATCTCTCCCTGTCTATTTCCCTCTCTCTGTTTAAATCCGCACTTCTCGGATGAGGACTCTCAAGCTCAGGTTCAGGGGCATCAAGCTCAAGAAGCGCCTCTGCCGGGCCACCCGTTGGATCCTCCGCAGACCCAAGAACCCGGTCGCTTACCTCCGCCTCAGCCCCCCGTCGCCCCCACCGGCGCCACCCCGGGAGACAAGGAGGACGCCCGTGTCGAGGCTCCTCACGTGGGGCCGTCGCCTGACCAGCAAGACCAGGTGCCTCTGCTCCGCCAAGCCCGGGTCGGGCTACATGCCCGTGGGCCGTGACCCCCAGCCCGTCTCGGCGGAGGTGCCTAAGGGCCATCTCGCCGTCTACGTCGGCCAGAAGGACGCCGACTTCTGCCGAGTCCTGGTGCCGGTGATCTACTTCAACCACCCTCTGTTCGGCGAGCTCCTGAGGGAGGCCGAGGAGGAGTACGGCTACGACCACCCGGGGGGGATCACGATCCCCTGCGGCGTCTCGGAGTTCGAGCGGGTCAAGACCAGGATCGCCACCGGTGGCGACAGTCGCGGCAGGGCAAGGACGGCGCTGAAGCGTTATTATTGACGATCACCGGTTGCATGCACCGGCCGATGGACCAAAAACTCTCCTTAACAGATGAATCAACGCTTTGACAATCTCGATATGCTGCGTGGCCTACAAAACAAGCGCTGTAGATTATTGAGGACGCCTTTGACGACGATGATGAAAAGTTAGTGACCATGATCTTCATAGATAGAGAATCGTAGTAGAAGAATAGATTATCACCCTTACCCTTTCTTCCTTCACACAATACTGTAGTACTTGAGCTTCTTCCATAGATGTGTATATAGTCAAAGTTTCCGTTCATCTTCTTCGTTTCTTTTCTCTCCCTTAGAGTTTTCATTGTGCTTGCTTTGTGGAAGGAGATGGGTGACGTGGCGTTGCGTATGATTGCGGGAGGTGCTCGATTTTCCATTAATGATTTCCGCCTTTGTTTCTTCTTCCCCCAATTTTTCGACGTGACCTTCGTTTCGTCTTCTTGGTTACGCGCCGACAATCTGGGCCCATACTTGGCGAATTGTAAATGACACGGAAAGGAACATATGCTTTGGCTGGTAATTAGACGAATGTTACAAAGACATGCATGACGAGGACACGAAGGTTTCTCGACCAAAAAAAACAAAAAGAGAAAGGACGTGGAGGCTTTCAATTTGCTTGATGGGTACAAAGGATTTTTCTCAGTGTTTGTTTCTTGCGTGTGGAGATGAATCCCCTGTGCGAATTAATTTGGCTTGGCCTGTAATTCGTAGCTGTTGTGATTTTATTACTAAATTGGCAAATTCATGTGCTATTTTTCTTTTCTTTTCCTTGTGTAAGCAAAATAAAGATTTACCCAATATTTGTCACATGTGCAAAATGTTCTATTCCACCGGGCATAACAAGGTATTGCGGTCCAAGTACCTGCAAATCTTCTAAGTTCTTGTCTCTTCCGAATCGTACTTGCTCAGATCGCACAACGAGAAGAGCTAAAACTCGTCAGAAGCCATGAATTGTTGCACAAACTAAGACAAGTTGAGATATTATATTCCATGTGAGTGAAGGACCAACTAGGTACATTTCTTTTTTAATTACACTAATTCCGACGTATCCGATGGAGTAATTAAATGATGGAAAAGTGTATCGTGACCGATAGAGTCAACTATCGAGATGAGGGCTTCACATTCGACGCACCGATACGTCATTTAAATTTTACTAATTCAGTAGATCAAACTTAGTATACTCGGCATTATCGGGTAAAGCCAGATGATTTCGTGCTTCCTATTGCGTCGTGGCCATAGATGTCTCTTTCGCCAACTTGGGTGGGGGCAGGAGTGGAGAATCTTGAGTGGAGATTGGAATTGGACGTGGGGGCAATCCCCACATCCACTTGAAGACAAACGAAAAATAAAAAGAAAGGCCAAGAAAAGCAACAATGAGAAAAGAATAAATAAAAGAAATGGAAAGGAAGGGCCTCTTTGATGGCTTCAATGGACCCTTCCGGCGAGTTTGATTTATTCAACACTCAAATGGCATTTTGATTGTGGAAGCGAAGGCAACGACTGCGCTGCCGAAGACTTCGATCAAGCCAAGTGTCACAAAAAGAGTCGCACCAATCGAGAAATTGTCAAGTAGCCGATGGAAAAGCCAGTTCGAGGCAGGCCACTTGGGAATAAATTAATCGGTTTACTGCCCCTTAAAATTGAGATTGTATTGACCTTGTAAGCCGCACCGTACTCCGTACGTAATCTACAGACAGTATACGATGGAGGAAAAGGAATGGAAAGGAGGTGGAGGGTAGTATGAAATTTCAATATCTTTGGGCTCCAAGATAGTAATCTGGAGTTGGGAACGGAACACTTCAACAAAGAAGAACTTTCCACGTGCTTTGACAGCGTTTAAGAGTCTTTGGTACCCATGATTGAGCTAGGGAAGAGGGGATAATGTATTTGCTCCCCTTTGACAATTCAACATCTGAAAGAATAGTAGGTTATTCGTACACGAATCAACATTAGATGTGTAATGGGAATTCCTTGCACAATCCCAGGACAAACCCCACCGGAACCCACCGTCGAGATGACATTATCTACTTTGTTTCTTGATCATCTCAGCGCCCTTGTCTTCAAAGTGCAAGGAAGAGTGAGATTTATCCACCAATATGATTATTCAAGTTCGAACGACGTGAGATCAAGCGTACGCCAAAATGCAACTTCCTCCTCGTTATGATACCATTCTAGGCAATCACACCCCGTCGCACCGTCGGGGACGATCGAGGACATTGGTTTTGGTCCTAGGTCATCGGCTTTAGGGTAGAGCATTATAACGTGCCTTTCTTTATCTCCCACTGCGATGATCCGGGCGTAGATTACTTGAGACCACAAACGTAGTTGACGCCGAATTGGTTTCAAGCCAAACGCACAGAACAAGTGAGAAACAAATAAGGAATGATGATCCCATCCACATACGGTTGCCCCATCTTGTCAAAACAACAACGTAAATGTGGATAATGAGAAGAAGGTTCCCCCGTTGACATATAAGGTAAATTTGTATGCGGCAGAGAAGAGAGAGAGAGAGAGAGGGACAGTGGGTCCGAAAGAGGGGGAAAGTATGAAAAGTTCTAAACGTATTGTATTGTTATCAATTTAGTTATAAAAGTTTTCAATTGAATCAATTAAGTTCTAATATTTTCGAAAAAGTGTCAAAAGGTCTTAAATCTATTGCATTGTTGTGAATTCAATTCTAAACTTTTCAATTGAATTTAGTCCTAAATCTTTCAAATAGGCCTATTACATTGGTATCAATTCAATCTTAATTTTTTTTAGTTAGAGAGTCTAACTAAAATGTTTATGACTGAATTGATACCAATGCAATAGACATATCCGATGTGTTTGGGACTGAATTGATATAAATATAATATTTTTTATACTTTTCCAGAGAAGTGAGAGAGAGTGGATAAGGGAGATTAAGGCTTTTTTTTTTGGCATTTGGTTGGCACAGGACGCACACACGACAATGGATACGATCGTAAAAGGAGACGGACAAAGGTGTTAAAATAATATTTTCCTCCTTAACATAGACCATTCTATGTACCTAATCGGCACCTAACGTCTATGTTAATACTCTACAGAAAAACTACTTAATTGATCTATGTTAATACACTAGAGAAAAAGTACATATATGAAATAAAATTGTTTCTCTAGTTCAACCAAAAGGTTTTTGATTGAATTAGTACCAATGCAATAGACTTATTTGAAAGATTTATGACTAAATTGATATCAATGTAATAAGTTTAGCATTTTCTTTGATACTTTTCTTAAGGTGTGAGAGATAGTCGGTAAGGGGGATTACGGCTTCTCCTTTTTTGTTTTTGGTTTTTTGGGTTGAGAAGTGATACGTACACAACGATGGACATGATGATATGTTGGTAACCGGAGATGCAGACAAGATGTTAAAATAGTAATCCAACAGCCCTAACGTAGAGCATTCCAACTTTCCAAGTACCTATTTGGCGCTCGATCTATGTTAATACACCATACAGAAAAGTACATATATGGAGTCAAACCGTTTCTATGGCATATTGAACATTATAACATAGGATTGGCAATGTTGGACGCAAATACGAAACAAGTCAACATATGAACCATAGAGAAAAGATCCAAACAACATGATATGCTTTGCAAGGCTTGGATGATTAATGACGCCTACGGTAAGTCATTTTATGAAATTAATTTACTATATTTGATGAGAATGTGCTTGGGTAAGGACTTTTAAGCTTCATACTCGAACCGATCCACCCATGCTGATGCCACCTATTGATAGGGTTTATTTATCCGTTCATGAATATGTCGCAGAAGCTTTTAATATATATTAAGGGTGGATTTGTTTCGGGGAACAATTCCATGACAAAGAAATGCTTTTGGGAAATTCATTTTCTAAAATAATGTTCTTCCCTTTTTAGATGCATATTTATATTCATCGTAAACGATTTTTCATACGCCAATCATATTCAGCAATCCAAACGTGTGAAAGTACAAAAAAATTAACTCGTAGAGAATTCTTTCGTTTAAACAAACCCCCTTAATTAGTCAAGTTATACCAATGCAACTGCAGGGGACTGCCTCATCGTAGGAAGATCCAATAAGATTTTAAATCATGAAACCCCAAATTATGAGAAAATAATGCAATGGCGAAATAGGACCATACTCCACAGGTTAAGTGCTCTACTTTACATTTATTTTGTCAAATAGTGCTCTCCCGGACAAGTTAAACAAGAAAGTCTATGATATTTAATAAAGATAAAACTCGTCCTTGTTTAATGCGAAACCGTCCTTGTTGCGTATAGCATAAGGTTCCTTTTCATTAAGTACACATTATTCAATCGTCCCTTTGCTGCTTCTCTGCGGCGAACGTACTTGATGCACGGCCCATTATTGCCTCCTCTGTATTTTCTTGTAGATAATGTCTGGTGAAGGCTCACCCTGCCCGGCAATCTTCTAGGACATATCCTAAGGACCACCTCGACCGTTTCAACTGTCAATTATTCCTTAATTGCCGACCTACAATGGTAGTTGGCCAGAGGGCGTAATAGCTTTAGGTCCGAGTCTTCCATCAATTGATATGACATAGAAATTTGCACAATCACCGTCCACAACGTGGAAAAGTCCGTCATGCCTCATCTTCAACGTGGAAGAAGAGGAGAGTTCAGGCCAGATCAAAGAATCAACCGTTGCTAAGTCATGTCGCTTATCCAATGATCGTTGCGTGAAGTTCAGAATCTTCGTTACATTCTCGATCATGACCATTTGGTCTTGCCATGTAGGTGAAGTGAGAAGACGGATGTGAAGATTTCTGGTCGGCCTCGCCAATAATTCCTGACCTGGACTGTGTTATCATAATCTTCTTATTTCTTCGGGTTTGGATGGTTGGTCTTAGACAATAGACTAAAGTTGAGAAAAGGTTCGCCTTACCATGTTAGTATATGTGCTGCAATGACTTTGACAATTCAAACCTAGCTCAGCAGTTGGAAATGATAATACATATACTTTGCGCTGCGATCTTTTGAATATGTCGATCAATCTGGAGGTGATCTTCCATCGTAATTTGCTAATGTCAAGCTCTCCTTCGAGAAGGACGCGACCTGATATTTATTTATTTGGGGTGGTTCAGGGATGGTTGGGATGGACCTCTCAAGTTGTTTTCCCACTGCTGTTCCCGCTTAATTTGGTACTCTACAACGTCAAGATGAACATTAAATTTCTCATAGTATTACTCACCGAAATGAATTGAGGTGGCATTTCCTTCGAGAAATTTTTTTGAGTGTTTCCATAGGACGGTTGTCTCATCGATCTGGGCCAGCCAAAGCGTGCTAAGTCATAAGAATTCTTTTATTTTATTCCTATGACGTAGTTACACATTTTCATGCGGCAATTGGTTCGAATGAGTCTAATTGTTTGAAAATGTCGGGTTAATGGAAATGTTAGTTTTTTTTTGTTTTGGGCGACTTACAGTTTGAAAATCAAGGCCCACCGATAGTGGCCTTATAGGGGTGCCCAGGTGGCCCCGTCCAAGGCCTCAGACATCTTCGATCTTATGATAACAATATAATCCGAGCATCATTGCTTGATTTTCTAAAGTAGACATTGGTCTCGATAAGTACAAGTTAGGCAAGCAATAATCATCCAGCATCGTGCTCGCTGTCCTTTTCAGTAAGGCAATTACCTATAATCTCAAACATATGCAATTGCCATTCGTTTATTGGTTGATTAGGCAAGGCCAAGTAATGCATGCGCTATTGCCTTGACTTCGCTCGTGCTAGAAAAGAAGGCGCGCACTTATGATGTTGGGAGATTCAAAAAAATTAAAAATAAAAATAAAAATCACGATTTTTTTATATCAAGGAATGCATTTATTTTTTGGGAATGGGAATATTCGATTAAATTTAGTGATAATGGGAGATATATGTTATGCAATTTTTGTTATGATGACCGTTTGGACATATATAATTATTATCCTGCGAATAACAAGAATGAATGTTATGCAAATTCTTTCAGTCAAAAATCGAGGTAAAAGTCATGATGAGTTTGCTTTACGAGTTAGAGAAATAGTTATAGTTATGACGATTTTCAGATGTTTGTCTCCTCGTTTATATTGCTGTATTCGACTAAATTGAGGTGCTTTCACATACAACTTGAATCTCATGCATGCAAACACTTCTTTTCTTTTACTAATTTGGGCCTTATGGGTCATGATACGACCATAGACATCGGACGACTTAACCCAAATGATTAAACTACCATGTCGAAGGAAGATATGAGAACTACCATTTTTAGATGTTTATATCTTCCTTTAAACCGACTTATTCAACTAAATTGAGGTGCCCCCACATACAACTCAAATCATGTGCATGCAAACACTTATTTTCTTTTCCTAATTTATGATGCACTCAAAATGACCTTGTATTTTCACGTTTAGGAATAGCTTTTGTGGGTTTTAGGCTAGCTTTCATTATTCTAGTAGCATTTTTGTAATAATTAGGTCTATTATTATAACAAATTTTATTATAATTAGGTTTCTTATTTAAGAGAACGAGTTATTCCTCTATCAATTTTAATTCATATTTAGCCAATTTTCTATTGCGTTCCGTCATTAATGAATCGTTTACGTGGATTTCAGGCTAGCTTTCGTTATTCTAGTAGCATTTTTGTATTACTCGTGTTTATTATTATAACATTTTTTTGTTATGATTTGGTTTCTTATTGTAACTAGATTCTCTAGGTTTCCTATTACCATTAGATTTCCTTTTATGACTAGCATTCCTACTATTACTAGATTTTTTTATTATGACTAGGTTTCTTATTTTAACCTTGTATAAAATATGTTTTAGGGTTTCAAGAGTTATTATTATTATTATTATTATTCGGACTTTTGGAATATTTATTTTGATAATCACATTTGAGAGAACAATTTGTTCATCTTATCAATTCTAATTCATGTTTAACCAATTGTTTATCGCGTTTCGACATCAATTGGTATCAGAGCATAGGTTACTTAAATCAATGGTTAAACATAGTCACGTTGGACGTGGATGGCGAGCACGTAGGGCGAGGGACGTGGAGTTGTTCTTGAAGCATATGAACAGTCGCGTCTAAGATATCTGCGAGATGTAGAAATTGAAGAATAGAGAAGGCTAATCTAGGTGATTGAACGTCCAATCTTGCATCCACAAGTTGTCGCTCCAAATCCTAGATTCGCCTTCTTTGTTCAAGAACGAATTTTTTTCTAACAAGGAAGGATGATGCACTCAAGATTTGCGACTACCATATTTTCGCGTTTAGTAATTATTTATGTGGGTTTTAGGCTAGCTTTCATTATTCTAGTAGCGTTTTCGTTTATTATTATAACATTTTTTTTGTTATAATTAGGTTTCTTATTGTAACTAAATTTTCTAAGTTTCCTATTACTATTAGATTATCTATTATGACTAGGTTTCCTACTATTATTAGACTTCCTATTATGACTAGGTTTCTTATTTTAACACTATATAAATGTGTTTTAGGGTTTCAAGAGATATCATCATTATTATTATTATTCAAAATTTTGATATATTGATTTTGATAATCACATTTGAGAGAACAATTTGATCCTCTTATAAATTATAATTCATGTTTAGACAATTTTCTATCGCATTTCGGCATCAATTTAGGCCTTCTGGGTCATGATACGACCATGGACATCGGACGACTTAACCCAAATGGTTAAACTACCATGTCGAAGGAAGATATGAAAACTACCATTTTCAAATGTTTGTCTCCTCCTTTAAACCGATGTACTTAACTAAAATGAGGTGTCCTCACATACAACTTGAATCATGTGCATGCAAACACTTCTTTTCTTTTCCTAATTTAGGTCTCCCGGATCATGATACAACCATGGATATTGGACAACTTAACCCAAATGGTTAAACCAACATGTCGAAGGAAGATCTTATATATGCAAGATTGGTATGAATAACGTTTCGAAAGGCAGGTGAGAAGAACTACTGATAGACAGCCTTTTTTCACCTAAAATATGGTGTGACCTCATGACATGTAAAAGGCACGTCAAATTGTCGCAACAGATTCTCTACAGTTATCACAAGATCAATTGTACTTACATAAAGACAATAATCGGTTGGTGGGTAGACCCGATTAATATGATCCTAACGAATGATTTGGGTTTATGGTCACCGGATCCTGATCTTATAGATGGGTCAATGTGTTTGTTAAAAGCAAGTACAATACGATATTGGCATCAAATGGGCTGCACATAGTGATGAACGGACAGAGTCGAACTTCTTAAACAATGAAACCCCTTTAGCCCAACTCCCTTCCAATCCTACCACTTCCTTCCATTAATATTCCTCTTGATAGTACTTTTAATGATGAGAAAAACGAATACCAAAAAATGTGCAGGTGTTGAATTCAGGTAATTTGACCCCAGTTACTGTGAGTAAGTTAAGTGGCTACGTTCCTTCTTATTGTTCTTTGCTACTTGGCAAATTTTTGAAGAAAGAATGCAACGGGTGCCTTGCCACTGTTCTTTGGGAGTCAAGTATCAAATTACTCAAAGAAAATGGTGAAATAAGAATAAGAGATGATCTTCACTTGAAAAACATAAAGTGAACTGGCGTAAGCATACAGCTTATTTTAGAATTTTATGTGTTTGTAACTTGATGTAGCCTACGTTAAAAACCCTAATGCTAAACTAAACTACATAGAACTTTGCACAATATTTGGAGTTATATCGTAATTGATAAGAGATTACTTGATTGCGTTCACTGTACCTAACACAACCTTCAAAAGAGTTGAGAGTCTTGCTCTTGTATGTGCTTCTGCAATATGACCTCTAATAACACCATTTTCAGAAGACTTTCTCGCTAGAAAACTCCTCTTATTCTCCTCCAAGCATTTGTTGTTCATGATAACCATATCTGCTAATTCTCTTAGTTCTCTCCCAAGAAAGTTACTTTAGTTTCTAATATACCACCTTGTGTGGCATTGACACGTGGAGGAACAAGTCTTTACATTACAATTATATTAACCCGAAAGTAAGGAGGAAAGAAGCTCCCTCAGATTAAAAACTAGTTTTCCCAGAAAAGAATGCTCTCACGAGACGTAATGCATGCATGACAAAGCAATATGGAAGATAACACTGGAAGGAGAGAGAGAGAGAGAGAGAGAGAGAGAGAGAGAGAGAGAGAGAGAGAGAGAGAGAGAGAGAGAGAGAGGCATGGTTAAAGATAGGTTCACAATACAGATTAAGAATATGAACAAACCTTGACCCATCTGGGTATCGGGTTCAAGCAGCTCATATTGTCTGAGCTTCAAGACCTCTCTCTCTCTCTCTCTCTCTCCCTCTCTCTTTCTCTATAGACTTAATCAATCCAAATAAAAGCTTCAAACACGCCACATGGGCACAAAGGTTAGAGCTTAGAGAAGTCTCTCTTAGAAACGAAGCTTAGAACGATAAGGGACTAACTAGTAGGGACACTTTCATAAGAAGGAAGTAAAGGAAAGACGATAAGTGATCGGATGAACTCAGAAAGAGAGAGAGAGAGACAAACACACACTCACACAAAAGAACGCTTTTTTTTTTTTTTTAAGTTCTTGACCAATTATTAATAGGGGGAGACACCCAAATTTGCTGGTGTGAAGAACCCATCTTTCATGAGCACGTCCTCTCCTTCCTACACAAAATGACACACTATTGTCATTAAAATCGGAGTGTGAGAGCAATTTACTCTTGAAAAAACAAAGGGAGAATATAATTTTTTAGTTCTTCGATATGTGATCAATGTCATAAAACAAATATTATTTGTGCTATCAAGCATGCAGGAGCTAGTAGCACGTAAAAAGATAGGCACTCTGGCTTCACTTTTAGTGTTTGTTTCTGGGTTAAGATGAACTAGGGTTTTCTAAATTTTAATTCTTATGATATCAAAAAGAAGAGGTGGAAAGATGGACCCTACCTGTTGGCGCAAGTTAGCTTTCTTCACGGGCTGATGATCAGGCATAAGTCCGAAATGGATGTGTGGGAAATGGGCCCACTGAAAGAAACCGAAGGTTTGTACCCGTTAATCTCAACTCTTGTCACGTTAGGCAGGATTTTAAAATTCAGAATATACAAAAGAAATGAAATAAGATATTGAATACTTCATAAGTGCTTTGAACGTCAAAAAAAAAAGTTAAGGAGAAAATAGGATTACTCATAAGGTTTTTTTTTTGGGGGAAACGAGAGAGAGAGAGAGAGAGAGAGAGAGAGAGAGAGAGAGAGAGAGAGAGAGAGAGAGAGAGCTTGCGTCACATTTTTAGCAGCAGCACTGAAGGCCTCTCTATGGCTAATATCAGGATTCCCAGCTTTGATGCGTTGGATCTCGTCCCTATGAAATTGATAGATACGTCAATGTCACGCATGACTGTCTTCTTGATAGTCTCACATTCCTTAGAAGCTCAAAACATTTCACTTCATTCTATTTTATTCATAGCTTATACAATCCAATGGGATGACAAGTGTTCAATCAGGAACTTCCTAGTAAAATAACGTATCTAAAAGATTGGTTCCTTTTTGTCACTGAATCTTTTAAGTTTCAAAGCATCAGAAATGAAATTTTTTTTTCTTAAAAAGAAGTCGTAAGTAAAGTAAAGAATGACTCAAAAGATTAATGACTTACTTGATGAAGCGGTTGTATGCAGATGGGACTCTCTGTCTCTTCTCAGGAGCTGAAACAATGGACAGACAGACACGAAGAACAGACAAAGCACGCGTTACTCATAATTTCACTTCGCTGACTTTGGACAAGCTTTCTTATCTCTTTCTGTGTCTGTATCTCCCCAACCCATCATCACCTCATCATGATCTTCGGAAAGTCATTCTCATTATCTTGTCCTCCCAAAAAAAAAACCAAAAAAAAAACTTAATTTGAACGAAAACTTTCTATCTTGTTTGTTCTAAGCAGCGCGAGCGCAGATGCAGCTACAACCACAACTAAAGAACCTAATAAATCAAGGGTCATCTTCATATTAGGGTTTGACTATTTTAGGGTTTGTAAAGATACCAATCTTCTTTTTTTCCTGCGGAGGATGGACACCAAATCAATAACGAAAAGAAGAAAAGTTGTGAAACCTTATCTAGCTTTCGTGGTTCAAGGATGGAGACGACTAGGGCAAACAGCGAGGACATCTCTATTTTAAGAGGGCACGCTGTGGTCTCTAAGAGCAATTTATCTAAAGTGGATGGGCAGATCTTAAAGTGCCCGTCCCAGTTTACCCTGTAAATACTGGAACTTGACAGAGCCAAACCAGTCAAGAATAAAAGCAAGTAATTGAGTTCAATAAAAAGCTTCGCCACATGATACAAGAAGGAAAAAGTTTAGGGGACTGTTCGAGGGCAAGAGTTAGAGCAATTGAATCCGACTCTCTTGCGACTTCTTTCTTAATTTTTGCTTAAGGGGGAACTGCTCGCCGGAAAGGCCCATATAAAAAATGCAGGGATTCTTTTTTTTTTTTACGGCACAATCAAGAAATAAGTAATAAAACATGTGAGGCAAAGAGGTATCCAAAAAGATGTGAAATTAAAGCAAGAGCAGGCGGAATCTCACGTCTGTTCACGACTGGTGGGGGCTTCGGCATATCTTCTATACCTCCTCGTAGCTGCACCATCGGCTCGTTCGGGATCGACGGATTCATCAGCATGTTGGACGGCGCATTCCGGATTTCCTCCTATACATTCCGAAAGATTAGAACCTCAAAACTAAACACAAAAAATAATAATAATAAAGGAAAAAAAAGGAAAAGGAAGACAAGCCTATATAAGCTATCCAAAGTTCTCGATTAGGCTTCAGAAAATTATAAGAGAACTGGGAAAAAGGGGAAAAACAGCCAATTGAGCTACCATTATCGGAGAAACCCTAGCTGTCTTCATCTTTCTTTCATTTTTTATAGCGTCGGCAAGCATGAAACATAAATGTTATATACCATGAGGTTTTGAGGGTTGAAGTAAGAATGGCCAAGGTGAAGCTGATTTGCAGCAGCCGGAGGAAGGAGGAGGCCTCGCATGTTGACCGACAAGAGATTGGTGCAGTGACCACATCGGACTGTGACCGTCTTGAACAAGCTGCTGCACGGAACACTCACCTACAACACAAAAGTCACACCCCCAGGCAAACATATCATAATAAACCCAAAAACTGAAAATTGAGATAAACAAGAAGAAGAACCCATCAGAGGGAGGAAAAGAGAACGAGATAATACAAAGAAGAACAAGAACCGGAGTAGTTTAAATATTTAGAGAGCGAGAAAGAGAGACAGAATAATGTGAGTGAATAATTACTGGGGACAAAAAGTCAGGGAGAGAGAGAGAGAGAGAGAGAGAGAGAGAGAGAGAGAGAGAGAGAATGTGATACCGCAAGGACGGTGTCGCAAAAGTTGCAATGGACATAACAGAGCTGCTCGTTGGGGGAGAGGGGGTCCGGTGAAAAGGCAGATGAGGAGGACATGTTGTTTCGCTTTGATTTGATGGTTGATACGATTGACCGATCAGTGTATGAAGTGAAGTGTGATAGAGAGGTGGGATTGATATATGGGAGACAGATTAACTGCTTTGGATCTGAACTCTCTCTCTCTCTCTCTCTCTCTCTCTCTCTCTCTCTCTCTCTCTCGTGATCGTTCTGTTTCTGTAGGTCGAAGAAGAAAAGAGATGGGGAAGAGAGAGAGAGAAAGAGAGAGAGAGAGAGAGAGAGATAAAGATGGGGATGGATGGGAATTTTGCCGCTAATATATTAGTAGATGTAGCAGGCTTGGAAAGTGACTTTCCTCTATGTCCATTTTCATCAATTTTTTTAGTAGAAGAAAAAAAGTAACAGCTTAGGAGAACATGTTACTGGATGCTAAAGAAACCAAGATTATTTTCCAAACGTGGTTTATTAAAATGATGCAAAGCTCTTGTCGGGTGCTTGAATTTGACCTACGTACCCAATTACAGTTAACTGCACTAATTACTTCGTAAACGGCCTCTCTAAACCAATCTTGCAATTACTCTACTTGAAAAGTCTACCCATTGCTGCAGCATTTGCAAGCTTTTCCCTTGAAATAATTCTTCTAAATGTAATTGTTTGTGTCATTCACTATGAGTTCGTAAACAAGAAATTGTCCGCTGAATTTGTCAGCGTTCTGAACTGGTTACTCTTGCATGGGAAAAAGTTACTTGGTTCTTCAATCACCAAATTTTATATAGGTCCATCTATTGTTAACCAAAGTTTTCCATATGCAAAATCAATTTTGGCCACATAAGAACACACCCTCACACACTCTCTCATCTTCTGTCTTTGCTGCACCAGAAGACCCAGGATCGATGCTGGCAACATTTTTCCAGCCACCACATCAAGCACCTCTGCCTCTAGTCTCTAGCCAAACCACTCCAGTGCCTCAGCTTCACGTGTGAAGTTTCCAGTGATAGAGTTCTCTCTTCCTCTCCCTCTCAGAGAGAAGTGTAAATTAGGGTTTGAAGCACTTTGATCTGGTAAGGTGCATATACTATAGCCAGTAACATTTTCAATGGGAGGCTCATGTAAAAATTATATGGTTGAAAGACCAACTCAACTCTCTCCCCTCTTGCAATTAGCTGGTGACATTCCAATAATATGGGATCCATATTTTTATGGCTTTGATCATCTCACAAACCTCATGCTACTACACATTAAGTTCTGAAGTAGATTGGTAACATATGGATTTTCTTGATTGGTATCAGTCTGTTAATTTGTGTTTCGCGGATGGTGCTTTAAGACCATTATGAGGAACAAGTTTTAGGCGGTCTTTTCTTTGTTTATATGATGTCTTAAATTCGTTCAAGTCAATCCTATTGAACGAGGTAGAACTTCGAGAAAGGTTAAATATCTTACAAGATCTCTGATGCAGGCCCAACTGCCCTAATCGTTCGTATATTTCTACCTGGGGTTGATTTCAAACCTAACGAGATAAACCCAACTTTACCTGGTCCTTCATAATGGCTAACCTTGGAGAGTCAGTGCTAGTTCTCGCCCGACTCCGGTCTATAAACTTAATTAAATGTTTGGTAAAAATTTCTAAAAAGTTACATACAAAAACAGAACAGTTAAGAAAACAGAATATGTGTATTCACTTAAAACCAAAATTTGCTGCTCCCTGCTATTCCTTTTTCATCTGGTTAGTTTGTTTTTTTGCCTTTTTCTGTGCCAGATCTCTGGTATACATTTCTGGACCACTTGTTGATCATTGAAGAATCATGAAGGGTGGCCACACTAGGAGGGGGGGAAAGAGGGGGCACAGCTGCAACAAACAGCTGAAGCTTGAATGAAGAAAGGGCGAAAGGAAAATAATAGTTGAAAATCAATGTAGGGTTTGGCATTCCCGAGGGAGGGGGAGAGAGAGAGAGAGAGAGAGAGAGAGAGAGAGAGAGAGAGAGAGAGAGAGAGAGAGGAGAAAGGGACGTGTGCATGGGATTGATTAACTCTATCTCATTCACCTGTTGTTTTCATTAGTTATGAGGGGGGCAATGCCCCCACGCAAATCCCTCTTTTTATTACCTTCCTGTCTTCTTCTCGGGTTTCAATGTACAAATTCCACCATCAATACTCCAAATCTTTGCTCATTTCTCGACCCAGAAAATGATATATCGATGCGAAAACTCTGTTTCTACTGTACAGCTAAATCTACAATAACGGCGTACAAAAATCGCAGATTAACTGCAGTGTTCATTGATTACATTTGCACACCCTCAGATTATGTTATACACAGGGTGCATCTTATCTCTTGGATCATTGGGGTCTGAATGTAGGAGCGCAGTATATGTTAATTTAAGTCGTCACTGTACCTAATGTCAATCTCCACAAAATCCTGACACGAGAGAGAGAGAGAGAGAGAGAGAGAGAGAGAGAGAAAGAGAGTAGCGGTGCGGGTGCGGCGGAGGTTGACGACGACGGCAGCAGCACAACAGGAGCGCTGGAGGTAGGGGAGCCGATTAGTAGTGGGTCGTGGCTAGAGAAAGAGAGAGAGAGGGGTTAGATCTGAGGTTTTGTTCAAGAGTGGGACGAGCAGAAGATGTAATATCCGCGTTTCATCATGAGAATTAAATAGGAGATAGCTAAGTTTCATCCTAACTTAGGACTCGCGCCGGACAAAACTCACATAGCCTTAATATTCATCCCTTGTGACTTTCCATTTCGTTACGCTCTGCAGCATGAGCATCAACCCCAGATGAGATTTTCCCTAGTATCAATTACAGTGCTGGAAATACATGAACACCCCCATAGCAAAATGATAGGCGCCTAAAATCTGCACTACTTGGAATTAGCGTTGTGCCTTTGTTTCCAGCTCTTCGTTCCAAAATCATAGTCAGTAGCCCTTTCTCGAATTCTTTCTTCTTCCTAGATGTGAGAGGATTCTATCACCACGGTTAGCCGTTCAGCAAATGCTCTTAAAGCCGTGAGACATCCTCCTACTCTTCTAGCCGCAAATGCTCCTAAAGCCGTGAGACATCCTCCTACTCTTCTAGCCCTCTCGGTCTTCTTTTTAAGTTATTGTATTCGATTTTGTTTTCTTTTTTTCATAAAAAGACGTGCATACTGTCTCTAGGCATTTTCTTTCTAATCGTCAAGTAAATCCCTAGACCAAGCAAATGACATACCATCAATTTTGGTCTATAAAAGATCATTAACGTTACAGGTTGTATTTTTAGTAATATAGACGCCAAAGCCGTTTCATAGGTTCTCGTTGGAGAGTGTCCTAAGATGGTAACAATATGTCAAGGAATATATCTTGGATTCAATTTCTCACTATTTAACCTTTTGCATTGTTCGAGTGAGCTTCGTAACCATATAAAATATTCCATCTTAAGAGCTTAGTAAGTATGGATCATATCAACATATAATATCGGTATCACATATGATTCCATGATACAATTCAATAACTCGTTAGGTGCGTTGGTGAGTTATTCGCATTACTCACCCTGGTTCTGTTCCGTTCGTAACATACATACTCCACTAGGATTAGCAGTTCGTGACTTTGATCCGCCCACACAATGTGAAAATGACCTGCAGTTAGGCGTATCCTAGTTGAAAATTCCAGTCACTCCTATAATTTTAGTTGAGTACTGATCGGGTGTCTTGCAGTGGGTTTAAAACGTTCATAACTGCTGTTGAATCCCGGGCAACGGATCTACTTATACTTAGAACAGGGGAAAAAATATAATACTTGGGCATATCCTTAACTGGTCAGATTTTCGGCAACACCTTTGGAGTTTTGTCCATATGAGGTGGTTACCTCATTCAGTCTGGGTTAAGAAGGTAGGACATTGATCATTTCGACACATGCTTTTTGGCAAACAACCTTTCGCTAACGACTGTTGGCTCACTTGCAGGTTATATGGTAGTCAATCATGCGTGCACTGTCTGGACTTTTCCTTAGCAGCGAACTACAAAAACAAAGCTTTGATATAGTCGAATTGATCACTGCGTATAGATTGAGTCCGAAATCCGTCTAGTAAACTTACGACAGGTCATAGCAAATGATGCAGAAAAGAATTTATAAACTGAGGAAAGGGGCCCTTTTTGGAAGGTGACTCTACTCAATTTGACAGAAAAGATCTCTCTTTTAGTGATAAGACATCGTTCGTAAGCGAAAATCCTTCGCAGAGGTTGTGTGACTCTGCCTCACATTCAATGAAGAGGATCTTGCCATCTGTTATTACGACCATAATGACCATATAACCCCAAGAGCGGCTTAGAAAGCCACGCACAACTGCACTGATCGATTTGACCACTCAACTCTCTCTGTTCCAACCCCCACCCCACCCCTTTCAACGAAAAACACGCACGCATACACAAACAAACATATGTGCAGAGATCCGTAGTTGTCAGTGACAACAGAAGCCAGAGATGATCCTTTTAATCTGCTTTAATCTGTCCTTGCATGGATCGATATTTGTTTTTTCATGGCTAGGGTTAGCTAAATCAGTGCGTAGCCCCTCGCGCCTAAAACGACAGGGCTCTTCAAGCCTCTGCCTCCTTTTTCTTTTCTTTCTTCTCTTTTCTGGTTACATGGTTTTGCAAAAGTGAACCCTAAAACTTGCTCAAAAGGATAGTCTGTCAGCTCTCTTCTGTTCCCCCACTGTTTACTTTTCTTCGGAATGACTTCCAAGTTCCTTCTCTTGTGAAAACTAGGGTTTTTCCGCTCCCAATAATTGCCGCTAATGGTTAAGATGTTGGATTATATAGTTATGAATGAGGTGGGGTCACCTACTGCCCATATACATGCATGCAGCTTCATTTGCTTCCGGATTGCGTTCGGCAGCAAACTTTGGGCGCACCGGAGTGTCCTTTTCATTTTGCCTTTTGTGGGGGCCAAAGTTGCAATACAAGTACAACTTTACTTTACTGTTAGAGTCTAAAAGAATTCTTTGGAGGACAGTGCTTTTTCCAACCAAATCGATGCATAATCTATTAACATTTTCAAATCAAAAGGTTGAACTATTTTTGGTGGAGGAATATGACATGCGTATAAGACGCGATTAGTAATCCAGCTATGTGAGAGAATACCTTAATATGATCAAATTTATCATTAGTCATCATGTCACTTTTCAAGAGTGGCTCAAGATCAAATCTCGCCTATGCTTGGGTACAGGTAGAATGAAAACCATCTAAGAATCGATGTATAACTTTAAATAATCTCAAAAGCATACTGGAACAAGCACATTGCTAACACGGGAACTTAGGGCACCTTTTAATTAACTAAAAGAAATAACATTTTTAAAGATACTTTGAATATAAGATAAGTGCACAATCTAAGAAAAGCTATTTACATTAAGGCTTCGCTCGTTTCACGGAAAATAACTTTCAGAAAAATATTTTCAGAATTTTTCGGCGTTCATTTCATGGAAAATAAATTAGTCAAGGAAAATATTTTCCAACAATGGAAGGAGAAAATATTTTTCATGTTCTTTGTTTATCTTGGAATATTGCGGCCTCTAATAATATGCCTTGGCCTCGCTCAGAGGCCGTAAGCCGATAGTTTTTGATAAACGAACGTTGAAAAATATTATCATTTTTTAGGAAAATGATTTAACAAGTGCCTTGAGAACACTTTTTAACTTGTCTCACATAACAAAACATATATCAATTGAACCATTGTATATAACATGACAAATCCACCCATTCAACCGACTAGAGTAGCTCTTTTATTTGAAAAATTACCAAAAATTTGTTAAACTTGTTACACTAGTGTCAATTATGTCTAAACTTTTCAATTACGTTAATTCAATCATAAACATTTTTACAATTTGTCAATATAATTCTTCTAGTCACTTTTGATCGAAAAATGCTGACTTGGCAATCAAGTCAACTCCAATGTCTTAAATGGCGTGGTTAGCATTGACTTAAGCAATTTTATAAATTTTTCTCTATTTTTATATGCTTTTCTTCCCTTTTTTGCTTTTTTCTTTCAAATTTGGCGATGGGTAGTCTCACACGATAGCGTGAGCGAGGTAGCCCTCACCTAGATCTAACAAGTGCTTATAGGCCTAGCCCTCACTGGCGGCAACAAAGGAAAAAAATCGAATTTGTAAAATTCCATAAAATTCAAATTATTTCTTGAAACTTGCAAAAATTATCTACGTGGTGCTGATGATGCTACATAGGATGGTCAAAATAAGTGATTTCCGGGAAACGTTAGCTGGATAAAATATGTTGGCAAATAAGGTTAAGACAAAGTTGTTCAAATTAAGATATTTATGACTGAATTAACACAAATATAATAAGTTTAGGACTAAATTGGTATAAAAAAAAAACAATCCCCTCCCCTTCTCCATATCCCCCAAACGACTACAGCCATCATGCCACATTATGTTCTATGTCGAGTCATCCCACACAATCTTGATCACCCATTCCCACCCAGTCAAGATCTATCTCCCACCAACCCCTCTGTGTTCGTAGGAAGGGAACCTCTTTTGTTGCCGGCGACCTTCCCCCGCTATTGACATATTTAGGTTGCCGAAAATCTGAGGTTGTTGTATTTTTCTGGCTACTATGTCCAACGCGACTTGTCAGCATGCTCAGTCAGCATATATACCTCAAAACAAGGTTGTCTACATGTTTCTACCCTAATTATAAACCGTAATCAAAGACCCTAATTCGGTTTTCCCCGAATTCGAAACCCTAATTTGAAGCACCAATTCAATTCACATCCAGAATATCATGGTCACGTTAAAAGTATGCTCAGATTAATAATTGATGGAAACTTCAACAACAATTCTTGTACCTAAGCTGACTAAACAGAGCAAGGAGGTGTTGGCCTGGAATTGGTGTTCAAATTAAAGAGGAAGGATCCTAGAAGTTTCTTCGCTGGTGAAGGACTGAAGTTCGAGAAACATAGCAAAACAATAGGACTTTGTTGCGCAGGTGTACGGCAACAGCGACGATGATTGATTGCAAGGCATCTTCTTCCCCCTCCAAGCTTGAGGAACGGGCCCCTTCTTCGCCCATGCTTCAGATTTCGCTGTCCTAAGCTACGCTGAACAAGAATCAAAGTATCAACCCCAGGTGAGATAGAGCTCCATTTATCCATGTGAAAACAGAGCTTTGTTCCTTCAGTTTCATATACATACATACATACATACATACATACATACATACATACATACATACATACATACACATACAGAGAGAGAGAGAGAGATTTCCCTCTATAAAACTACGTCATTTTGTTTATTTTGCCAAGGTGGACTAAAAAACTTCCATGTTAAACTGCAATATCTTTATAAAGAAAAAAAGCCACATCAGAGAAAATTAAAAGTCATATTGAATATTTGATTGGATTTTATCAGTGGAGGCACTTAAATGGCCATTTTTTTCTCTAATTTGACACATTAGTGAGCCGATGAAAATTTCGGCATTAAAGTGAGTAACTTACAATATTTTTTTACTCTTCTGGTATCCTTATGTCAATAAAAGGTTAAGTAAGTACTAAGCATTTGTAGCAAGAGACTTGTTATGCTTGCGAAAATGATCTCTCTATTCATAACTGAGAATTCATTTTCCTAATTTTTATGTGTGAGTGTTTTCTTTGGCTGTGAATGTTTCTTCATTCGCCAACCATTTTCGACAAACCAAACACGTGAAAACCCCAAAATAAACACATGCTAAAGCGATTCAAGAATGTGAACCGGAAGGAACAAAAATCTCTTTGTCCCTTTTTGCCTCGGGGCTGAAGCACAATGCTGATCCACCACAAAGAGATGGTACGAAGAGTCAATTCATCTCCAGGACGATCTGAGAGATGAACTCATTCATTGCGTGCAAGAAGCAGACAGTGAGAGATAATGTGCCATGGAGATCCTTGTATTGCAATTCGGTTCGTCTTGAGGTCAGAGAAGGGCGAAGAGATTGGTCAAAGTCAATGGTTTCGTCTGTCTCGAAGCTAAAAAGCTGCTTCCTCTACAAAAGGGCTTGCTTTCACTTTGATCAACAGTCATCTAGTTTAAACCGTCATTTTCTCTATTAAGTGGAGTTCTTAACCAATACCCGATATAGTTGACTCTTTTAGGAAGGGTCAATCGCACCGTAAGTTCTTGAACTCTCAAAGATTGTTCAATGTCCTCCTCGGGCTTTTTTGGATTCGATTGAGTCTCTGGAGTATGACTGTTTGCCACGGTTCGCCTTGGTATTGTGTTTAGATTGCAAGGCCAATACAGGGAAACATATAGCAGAAACAAGGATAAACATGTGCAAGAATTTGGAAATGCAACATACGCAGCGACACTTCTTGAATGCTTTTGTCATCAATTAAAAGAGATAAAAGTTGTTTGAAAGAAACACGATAAATGAATGCTGTCGCAATACCCTTAGAAAACCCTAATGATCTCTACATCAAACCGAGCATAACCAGATAACCACTAATAAAGTGAATGAGATCTACGAGTCCTGAAAGAGCATCAAAATCCAATCTAAAGTGTGGTATGTAAGCCAGAGATTGGTGGGGGTCAAATGCGGGAATCATTCACGTGTAAACTTAACTTTAGAAAGCATTGATGCAGCAAAATCACGTGAATTTCTAACAGGTTAATTTATATCAAGTGAATAGATTAATTTTGGTAATTAGTTGGTCTGGCATCATTTTACTCCTCTACCAAAAAAACTATTTATGGCAAGTTGAGTTGCACCATTGTCCTCCATTGCAAACAAGCTCGACATATCGGATTATAGAATACTGATGAATTAAGTTCCTTGGAGCTAAATCGTGCACAGTCAAGACTTCGACGACTTGCTTGCATAGAGAAAATTTGCAAATCAAAGTTGATATCTGGATCCCCGAAAACTTTCAGCATAAAGAAATCAAGTTTAGGTCACATATCTTCCTTCCCATCTATTGCAACTTCCACGTTTGCCCAGACCATGTCTTCCAGACATTGAAATTCGACTTCTTTCACCGGAGTCGGGGTCTTCAAAACCCACTTCAATAGTGAAATCTCTTCTCTACTAGATCAATTTGAAGAGTTATATTCAATAATATTTTCCAAGTCAAAATCACTCCCTCTTAGGACTTGCCTCAAGTCATCATAAGTCATCTCTGACTCGATATGCAATTGGGCATAACATCGTCTACCCATATCGATTCATGCTTTCAATATCCATGATCAGGTTATTAGCAGATGCTTATACGTTCTTAAATTGTTTGAAGAGAATTGACCCAATAGAATTGGGAAAGGGTACGCAAACGCATTAAAATAGAAACATATAAAGGAGGTCATTATGCTGTTAAAATATTATCCCACATCTTAACATGGGGTCTCATGTACTCTTTATATTTATGTGATTTCTTGTCACCTATCAATTTAAATTTCTGGGTTGGACTTTCTAACAATTTATCAAAGCAAGAAATTCTAAGTTTAAATTTTCTAAATCCCCAATTGCATTATTCCACGCTTTAGGCTAATAGTGGGCCTACACATAAGAAGAATATAAGAATATTTAAATCACACATTCACCTAATAGCTTAAAGTTTTTAAATGTGAGAGGTAGTGTTGAAATATTATTTCACATCACTTAATGAAAAATTCTAAGGTTTATTATATTTACGTAATCTCCCTCCACCTATCAATTTAAATTTTTGGATTGGAATTTCTAACAATTCTTATAACCTTGAACCACACGATGGATTAGGGCCAAAGTTTTGATGTTAAATACTATGCCATGTAATAAAAGCTTCTTTCTCGCTACTAAGAAAGGTATGTTAAGTAACTGAGAGAAGGATGAATGTATAGAAACCTGCACCTGTGTAAAGGTTATCATGATGCATCGTGATAGTTGACTCAAGTTCTCATAATAATGTCTTGATCTCAATGATATATTCATCATGACGATCAACCTCGCTCGCCCACTCCACTAAAAGGTCCTGCGCATTAAAACCCAACGGACAAAGCCACGGTCTAAACAGTGCAAGAGGGACTGTCAGGCAACGTGTTGGGAAGGTTGGAAATCCAATAAAGATGACATTAATTGGAGCTGCCATTGCCATGCTATTGTTTTTTTGGCACGTATCGATGTGTGTGTGTGAGAGAGAGAGAGAGAGAGATTGTGAAACTGAAGCTGAGAAAGTAGGACGTGTGCACAGCTGTGAAGCTGAGGCTGAGAGAGCTGCTATTGCCATGCCGTTGTCTTTTGGCATGTGTAAATGAGCTGTGTTTATGTCGCCATACGGTGCAAATGTCCTGCTTTCTCAGCTCCAGACCCTCCCTCCCTCCCTCCCCCCTCTCTCTCTCTCTCTCTCTCGCGGTGGAATGTACGAGAGAGTTGAGAAGAGATCAGAGCAGCGAGGAAAAGCCACAAAAAGATGGTCTGCCTGCTCAGAAAGTTGCTGTCTTCCCTCTCTAGGCGTCTCCAACACCAGAAAGTGTCTTAACATTTAATGCCTGTGTTCTTCTTCACATTCAACCACGCGTTCCTTCTTTTTCTCGTGGCCTTTTTCTTTACGTGTTAAGCCTTCAATCCAATCTTTCAATTTCATCCTCCGGTTTCTTCCCGCTCTAGCTCACTCGACTTGTGTATTCTGAATCTTTCGTCGCATGAATATACCATAAAGTGCTAGATGTTTCTCTTCCAGGAAAGAAGTAAGTTCCTAAAAAGCTTTCACCCACGAGGGTAATGGCGTAGCGAGGAGGGCAAGTCGACTCCTTACACTCGTTTACTCTCCAATTTCACTTTTTTATGAACATGAACTTAGTGACCTCATTAGAGAGTAATCTCATGGTATGAACATGAACCGAGTGACCCTATCAGAGTTATCTCATGGCATTTACTCATCATGAATTGGGCGTCGGCTTTCGAGTTCTTGCACTTGGAGAGGTTTTACAAAACCCTGCCAATCTGTGCATGTTGGGCTTATCATGAATCGAGCGTCGGCGTTCAATTTATTCCGCTCAGAGAGCTTTTATGACACCCGCCGGCCCGTGCGGGTTCGACTTTGATCATGGGAAAATAGAAATGAAGAGTCAGCTCAATGTCTAAAACCCGAATAGCCATTTCATATAGCTCAGGCCCATGAGTTAAATGGGCTCAAAGTTTCTCTCTCTCTATAGAACCAAGCATGGCCAGTTTTAATGGCTCCATCATCAGTTTGGTCATGATTTACGTTTTGATCTAGTCATGCTGGACACGAAGCTTAGCAATGTTGCAATCCTTAGCACGATTTTCCAGGATTCAATTGAAAAGTGTTTCTTCACGAGCACAGGTAAGGAATGATGTGCAGAACCATTGCCCCGACAATTAACTTATTCCGCGTGCATAATACAGTCAAAGATGCTTGCTTGCGAGGAAAAACCTATTTCATCCACAATAAAGGTAAAGCAATTTCATCTCCAACGAATCAAAGATCAACGAAAACAAAAAAAATGAAAGATTTCTTTGATGGGATTACGACTCTTCTTCTGGTTGGCATAGTTAATTGGGTATATGAGAAGACTTTCAGCTCTCACTAAAGATCGCATGTTCAAATCATCGACGCTGTGCAAATTATTCCGAATTCAAATTATCTCCACAAGCTAAAAGTCTGGATCAATGGGACTCACAAGATTCTCAAAATGTTTCTCAAGCATCCGGCGTGCTCGAGCCTTGATGTTTGGATCCAGGATCATAAAAAAGGAAGAAGAAGAAGTTGGGTTTCGAACTTAGCGGAATGGGGTCCATAGACAATAAGTTAGGAGTGATTGGGAGTGCTTCTTGTTTCTATTATGGCCTGCGGTTCTCATCAAATGCACAGCACATGGAGAGTGGATGCTTCTGAAATTATTACCACGTTCCACCCGAATAATGAACTCAGCGAGGACAAGCTACCAAGTAGGAAGAGTCGTTAACCTTTGTAGGGTCGGCTTTTGAATAAGTCTTTGGAGACCGGCTGGACCTCGGACAGCAGCAGCTAGGTCGGTCTCTGTGAAGCTGAAAATGAGATGTCACCTTCCTCAACTTCGTCCTTTCCTTCCTCGTAGAAAAGGAAAGGGACTTCCGAGAGAGAGAGAGAGAGAGAGAGCTCTCCGATTTTAGAGTTCTGAGATAGGTAGGGATAAGGACGTCGATGACATGATACGATTGGGATGTTGTGTAGGATGCTTTTGTGGGTGATTTGTATACACATCGGACACAAACACATTGGAAGAGATGGGCGTATCGGAATGGCGTCCGCATAGTGGGGGAATCCTGCCTTGCCACTCGATTTTTCCTCGGAATTAGTCATGATCAACAAGGCCAAGAGTCACAAGATGCATATTTAGTGATTTTTTTTAAAAAAGTTTTAAACCCATTGTGATTTTGTCAATTAAATCATAAATATTTGCACGTTTTGTCAGTTGAGTCCATTTGAACAATTGGCACAAGAAAAAGAGAACGGAAAATTAAAATATTCTAAAAGTATTAAAATTATCTATGTCAGAGTCAACCTAAATTGCATTGACATGCAACACAACACAAGTGTCAAACACGACATATTGGCAATAAAGAATTATGGAACATTGTATATTATATATATGTATATTACAAATGATAAATTATCATTTATAACTTCCAGTATTATCAATTTTGAGCTTCCAATATTATCAACCACCAAACAAAATAGTCTTATCTAGATGGTGAGCTGAAACAAAAAAGGGAAAACAACCAATTGTACAAGGGTGATAGCCAATAGGAATAAAAAGGTGGATCAATTCTCTTTGAATCAAGTAATTCACATCTCACTCATTTAATATTTAATAATAAGTAAAAAAGGAAATCTACATTTGATCATCAAACATTTAAAAAGTCATTAATCTAGCGTGCCTTAATGCACTGTTGTGAGAGAAGGGGCGGAATTGGGAGCTTAGGGCACAATTGTTAGAGAAGAAGAGAGACTAGAGAGTTAAAGCACAATTGTGAGAGAAGAAGAGCCAATCTTCCCCCAAAACTTTTCATTATTTTTATTTTTATTAATTTTTACATTTACATTTTGACCCCTAATATGTTAAAATTTATAAAAACTGACCCTGTGCATGTCAAATTTTGGGACTCGCATGTCGAGGAGCGTTGACCGCATGTTCGAGCGTGTTGGAGAGTGTTGGAGCATGTAAGACATGTGTTGGATTGTAGGACACAATACAAAGACCTCCGAAGAGTGTCAGTGCAACCTAAGTATTAGTTGCGTCATGTAAGATGGCTAACGTTTATAATAACGATTTCTAACCAAAATTGATTGAATTAACTCAATTAGAAAAATGTGAAAATATTTAGAACACAATTAACGGAATTAAAAGGTTTATGAAATTGGCAAAAGTGAAGTAAGTTAAAAAAAAAAAAATTAGACATCTTCCCCCGCATGTCTATACATTAGACAATGTCGAAACAGAGAACTATACCTACTTTGGCAAGTGATGCTATCATCCTTGCCGTTGAAATTAAAATCTCAACCAGTGGTTTTCTCTGCTTTTCATCCAACCACATGATGAAAGAGTAAATCACGTATTAATGCTGGTTTATCACGTTGCAATGATGTAGGCAGGCGAAGAACTTAAGACGAAGATTGAGAAACCAGCTGCATTTTCTCCTCACTTTTCACCATAACCCGTTCACGGGTCCTCACCACAGCGTTCATTGATAGCATGGTGAAAGTATAGACCGGAAAATCCAGAATGCAAACATGTTTTTGGGATATAAAGTCCGGTCACTGCAATCTTTTTCCTTGAGTATGTTCACAGGTCAAAACTTGGGCAACTTACAATAGGTAGAAGTCATTCCTGGAGGGCTCTCGTGAGAACAGCAAGACAGATAATAGGAAGAATTAAGCGAGCACACAAGGTTTCTGCCTTGTCCTACTTCGGAACGCTAGATCAGGCGGCTCAGTACCAAGGACAATGTGAAGGTGAAAGACGGAAGGAACTCAAAATTGATTGGAACATGCATTTCTCATCACTTCTGAGAAAGCTTTCCGTTCTTTCTTGAATTTCAATCGGGTGGGAGCCACTCGAGATGTTGGTGTTGAGGAGGCGGATGATTTTCTAAACTCTGACCGCAGTCTTGCGAGATTAGCTTTTAGTTTTCTGATCTAGACGATAGCTGTAGTGTTATGATATTATTGTTTTCGTTCGCCAATCTTTGGTAGATGAATAATGCTTTCAAGTTGCGTGATTTAAGAGCTTTCATTCTCTAGTTTTCCAGTGTGAACAAGGAGATAAGAGCACCAATACTACTAGTTCTGGTTAATGGATGGATCATCCAACATCTTTTCCTGAGAACAACGGACCAGAAAAACTGTCTTAAGCATAGAAAAAGCACAGAGGCATGTAGAAGACGGGACATATAAACTATCCCGCCTGAATATTCTGAGGAGTCCATGCCATGCTTTAACAACATGGTCCGCCCTCAATTTGGAGATCATCTTTTCTAGTCATGCATAATTTTCTGCATTGAATCACGAAACCCTGGTTTCATAAATAGGGTTTTATACATGTGAAAGTTGGTATAGCTTAATCCTTTGTTGCGTGAAAAGTCGTCTGAATTAAGGTGAATTGATATAATTTGAGCGACCCTCGATCTCATAAATAGGACCATCATCATGACTATAAACAGAGGAGGTTACGGATTAATTTTGTGTACTCGTGCCGGTTCGTTTGGCAGGACAATATGCATAGATCAGAAAGACAATTCATTTGTTCTACTCAACACGGACAAGGAAGTTGCATCTAGCAACTCAAGACAAAACCTCAGAGTATGCTATAGCAGTCTTCACTACAGTTAGGAAATGATCATCACAGTAAATCTTCTTGTCAGAGAACTCAGAATAAGACTTGGGTTTAGATACACAACATGACATCTTACTCGACAACAGGAAAACAGATTCACAGATTTGCTATGTATCTAAGTGTAAGAAAAGATAGACCTATACAGTGAGCTCCCAAGAAATCAACTAACTGAAAACCAAATGAAAAGAGAATTTGAAGAACTTTACACACCAGAAGGAACCTCGGTGGATCAGCAAACTCCATAGAGCTTATTACTCCTGATCACTCATTTGCTAAGCTTCACTTGCAAATGACGAGATTTACAGTTGCTTTTCTTGCGGACATCTGTATTGCCAGGAAGTCAAGCTCTCAAAGGATCGTGGCGCTGTCATATCAACCAACTCAGCCGAAACATGTTTTCATCTCGTTTGGCCAGTGTCCAGAGGGAGTGCATTATTGCCCTGTTTCCTACATTGCGGAACCCCAATTACTAGCTTTCGCATTTTAGCCCAGATAGGTACACCTTGCACTGCACAATCGTCTTCCCAATTTTAAAACCTGGCACCACGGTAAATCCAACTCTTGGCCTAACTTTACATGGTGGGATACATCTCCTCAAGATGTCTTCCATGTACACAAGACTGTATTCCACGCCCCTCTCCACTTGGAAGATCTCAACTGCCGGATCAAACGAAAAGGCCAGCTTATGTAGGGTCCATATAGAACTCGCCATCTCGACAAATGATCTGTAAAATACACTCAAAGACTTCCATGAACTCAAAACAGCTTCACCGCCATCCAGATTACTGAAGACTGAAGATTCCATGGACGGGTGGATAAGTTCTTGATACTTCTTTTCGCAGAATCTAGCAAACTCGCTCTCTGGGTCCATGCTTATCACCTCCATAGGGTTACTTGACACATGCCCGAGCAATTTCTTCATGGAGCTAGTACCGCTCAACACATGGCCATTACTCACAACTCCAAGATCATCACCAGAATAGAAACTTTCCGAATCAAAACCTCGAAACATTACCAAACAAACGTACGACAAAAACGCATAGCAGTCGTGACCCTTCTTCTCATAATCAACATCACCATACAAAGAATTAGCTGCCAGATTCAGATTCCACCCAGCCTTTCTCATCAAACCAATCAAGATCTTAGTAAACCTATGTGAATCTCTACAAGCATCGCGCAGAACAGAATCAAACACAGTGATACACAATGAAACCTCGCAAGATGAGCTTAACCTCTCCGACAACCTCTTGGACAGCTTCAAATTACGCTTCTGAATCTCGCCCAGCTGAATCCTCAAACCGTCCACTTCGTTATGCTTCCGGTCGATCTCCGATTGCAGCCTGTTCGAAATCGTCCCAAGAATCCGGAGCTTGCTCTGATTTTCTTGAACCTGAGCTTCCAAGCTCGACACGTTCTGCAAATCATCAACTAAATCATTGTTCCTACGCAATTCCCTGTAGAACTGCTTGATGTCAGACAATCTCTGGAGATGAGAAACAAGCGCTTTATCCGCAGCCTTCACGGTTTCCTCAACAAACGGCACTTGCGCAGTCTGCAATTGCACGTACGAAGCTTCGAAGGAAGCAACAGTCCCGAACACTGAACAAATCAGAGTCTCGATCGTCCTCGCATCGACACCTCTTCTCTGAGCCTCCCCGCTCGATTTACTAATTCCTCTCGACTCCGCGACCGGCAAATCTCGCGAATTCCAGGAGGCATCGCGATCTTGCCCTAATCCCATCACTTCCGGCCCCTTCCCCGTTTCGCTCCACGGCTCCTTCGCCAATCGCGTCGGCTCCGGCGACAACCCGCAAGCCCGCTCGAGCTCTCGCCCTAGGGCTTCCGCCGACGAGAGGCCGGTCTCGGGGAGCCGCGGCTGGGCCTCCGCCGGGGCGGCTCTGCAGTGATCGGGCTTGATGACGACGACCCTCTGGCCGGTGATGACCTCATCAGCGGAGTCAAGCAGGGCGAACCCGTCGGACGGGTCCTCGCCGCGGCCGCCGGCCGCCGCCCCCAGGTCGTCGTCGTCGGCGAAGAACTCGAAGGTCTTGGCCTTGAAGGCCAGGGCGAACTTCTGGAACATGTCGGAGATCTGCGGCGGCTTGGAGGCAGCGCCATTTATGTCCGCCATCGTCGCCACCGTCGATCGAGGAACATCAAAGAGAGAGAAACGGGAAACGGAGGTTGCTCCGGCCAACTCTGCTCGGAGACGAGAGAGAGAGAGAGAGAGAGAGAGAGAGAAGACGAAGAAAGAGAGTGATGGCGTTCAAAAAAGCAAAGCTTGCGAGTGGTTCGGTGCGTTGTGCTGCTGCGTTTTGCCTTGGAAGGAAAGGCATAAAATAAAAAAGGCTGGCAAAGGTGGTGGTGTGAGCTCCAGGTTTGGGATGACTCCACTCTCACTTCTGGTATAATATTTTAGTAATAAATTAATCAATTTTATCTCCTACTTAATTTAATATCACGAAAAACCTCAAGCTTCTAACTATTTACGTCATTGTCCGGCAACTAATTTTAAACCAATGCGATCACATCATATTTACATTGCTACTGCTACATCGATATAGGGTAAATATAGGATGGGACGAACAATTTGAGATTTTTTTATGATATGAAAAAATCAATGGGTGTATCGATCATAGAGTTCTTATAAAGAATAAATCGATTTGAAGTAAATGCGGCATTTATATACTAATTTAGTATTTTATTTAAATGATTAACTCTTGAGACTGCTTGTCGATCTCGTGAGGAGATCATGCCTCGAGGGGTGCTCCACTTATCACGCATCATTGTAGTCCAAACACTTATGGAGAAGATTATTTATCAAAAAATCGGTAGCATTATTTCGATTAAGTATGTATAAACTTGTAAAGTATTTTAGATCAATGCCACTAAAAACCTCAAATACCCAATCAAAATTCATCCTCCATTAGCATTGCTCGATACTTTCAATCAAAATGTGCATATGGTGACTCCCATGAATCTTTCATGTCGGATCCATTATTATCCACTTTCGATTTGTCTTGCAGCCATCGATCACATGTTTCAAGCACGCGTGTATTAACCAAATACTGAGCCGCATCGATGGAGGGTCAATTCAGATCGTAAATATTGAGATTTCTTTTACACGACGTAAGCGTTAATATGTCACGAGAATATTAAATAATGGTGATCAAATAACATGAAAAAGAAAAGGGTATAATTGGGATTCGGAGCGTACGGATCATTTGCGCATCTGCCCTTTTCTAAAATTTTTAATTAATCGGGGGTTCGCGATTAACGGTAACGTGGGGCAGCCGTCAAAGTCGCCGACCGCCGATGTTCAGTGGAGGACCAAAACGACAACGGAGGCTCAGAAATAGTATTAGGAAAATGGAGGGGCGACTCTTGTTTTCTTTTAAGGGTTTGGTAAACCGGAAGTTGACTTCGGGTCCAACGTCCTTTTCTTGCAGATATGTTTTCCTTTCCTTGCTTTCCCTCTTTTCCGAACTTACTTTATTTGCTAATTCTCCTTTGAATTTTCTCCTTCACATATGATTATGGAGTTGACCGGATGCTCTTGTCCCCGAGTTGAATCTCGTGACTTCTTTTATTATTATTGTTTTTTTTCCCGAGTTTGTGGTTGGTTTCGACATGAAGGCTCGGATTTCGAGGAAGACCGATTCGAAATCGAGTCAACGTGGACCTCCGATCGGGAGACTAATGTCCGTCGCATGATGGAAAGCCTCAAGAATGAAAGGTGCTTTAGCAAGCACTCCTAAAGCAGGAAGCTGGTACAGAAACAAGGAGTATGGTCGGGCCTCGTTCGCTAATTTTGTGGTTTAAGATTAATTTAAGACGTGGAACTCGGTAACGACCTCATGGAACTACATGCATGGGGTTGAAGCCTGGGTCGCTCCCGTTACGTGATTGGGCCTTGTTGGCGACGCGTGAAGTTTAGTTGGGGAGTGGTTAGACCATCTGAATCAATGCTGGTCGTGGGACAAAGATTGACCTAGCGAATAAGTGAAAGGGAGCAAGCATTGACTCTTATTTATAAGTTAACTTTTGAGCCGATATGATCCCTCTTGAGAGATAATGATTTTGTGGGTGTTAAAATTTTCTCGAAACCTTAACTTGGAGGCTCTCAAAAAAGAAAAGATCTATCGATGAATTCGATTCGCCCAAAATCATGTTTACCTGTAATCACTACACCTCTTGAATAGAGATTCATGTGAGAAATACAATGTGAGATATATCTAGTTAAATGTTGCTCGGTACTTAGTGCGAGAGAGTTTGATGGTAACGCATGCCGAGTGATGATTGAAGAAACTTCAAATGTTGATTGTGAAAAAAAAAAACAAAAGATGGAAGATAAGAGTCAAAAGATCTTGTTTCCAAATAAAAGAAAAAGAATAGATACTGCACGACTTTAGTAATTGATGGGGTCAAGCACAAATTTAGTTTTTTTTTTAAGTCTCAGCATTTGCGCAAGTCAGAGCTCTAACTTATGTATTTATGCGATTCTATCCTCTAAGTTCTATTTTGCGGAATCAAATCATCGAATCAATGACTCCAACTATGTTGTCAAATTAATGACGAAAACTAACACATGATGTTAATTTGGTGCCAAATGAGTTGAAAAAAATGGGAAGACAAAAGAAAAGGGAAATCATAATTCGACACTATCCGTTATTTCGTATGAGCAAAGAATTGGAAAATTCCATTGCACAAAATTTAAACTTGGAGGAACAAATTTGCAAGAACCTAAAAAATTAAAGGAGGAAATGGGGAGAGTCTTCTGATCCATCGTCTTGCCGGGAGATCTGCAGAAGAGGCCGAAGCTTTGAGCCCATTAACTCATAATGGGCCTCGCACATGGGTCCTCTTCATTCCATTCGCGCCTCCCCCCAAATCGGACGGCCCAAGGACTCTTCCCCGTCGCCCATGGTTGGTCCGAAGCTCGCCCGCAAGCCTGGTGCTCGGCGACTCGCGAGCCCTAACCGTCGTCTCTCCCTCTCCCTCTCTCTCTCTCTGCTCGATTGAAGTTCCGAAGAAGCCTCGGTTCCGCCTCGGCCTCTGCTCGCGGTGAGTGTGTCGTGGATCCTCGGTTGTTCTCTCGCCGGCTGGAGCTTTTCCTGCGGTTCCGTGCTTGGTTGCTCGAATCTGACGGTGGGATTTTGCAGCTCCCTTTGGCATCGCCTGTGGCTCGCGGGATCTGATCGGGGCGTTCCTCTCTCTTCTCGATTGGTCTCCTCGAAACCAGGTGGGTCTCTATCTCTCTAGCCATTCTTTTGACGAAACACAAGTGATTGTTTTGCTGCTGCAATCGAGTTATATGTACATTAGATGAAACATCCGTGGAAGTGATGAGTATGAGAAATGAAAGAGGGGAATTGCCAGAGTTTTGTTGATGATACAGTGTCGATTGATAGTGGGCACCTAACTAAGAGATGCACACGGTTCCAGCAAATGAACGGTAGGGGTTTCTTGTGGTCTGGCCTGGTCTTGGCTCGAACCAGCCGTGTTCGAGTGCGTCCGGCGGCCACCTCCCTAAACCGAGTAAGGGGGACCTGTTTCAACGCGTCTCTTTTCCCCTCCACGCGCTTAAAGCCCCCTCTTTTGCTTCTCGGCCAGAGGCGATGATTCGCCGGTTTTAGTGAGCCTTAAGATTGTTTTGTGACTTGATTGCGTTTTTTATGTTCACCTCGCTTACCCTGTGCAAACTCTGGTTAGAATTTCGGCTTAGCTTTTGCCTTGAAACTATTTTTTTTGTTGTTGTTGCATGCCGGGTGTTCGATGAAATGCCTGAGCTAGATCCGTTTTTTTTTTTTCCCTCTGAGTTTAGTTTAGTTCATCTCACCGAGGCTTTTCATTTTTTGGTAATATTTGCAAGTTTAATTTTGAAAGTATGCTTACTTGGCTTAAGTATCAAACTATTGTCTGTCGGGACTGTGTTGATCCTTTGAATTCCCTTGCTTTTTCTTAAAGTGATCTTTATGCTCATTGTTTATAAATTTGTATGGACTGAAATGTGGCTGCTGTGGCCACTCTTCTTGTTGGCATGATTTCGGATCTCTCACGAGCTGTTGTTTCCTGATTGATTTGAAAGAGCCCATCACATTTAACATACAGAGTGAAGACTTTCTTAATCACCATTTGAGCAAGTTCTTTGATTCACTTCCTTGCAGGCATAGCAGTACTATGGGGGATTTTACGGTTCAAATCAGTAATGAACTTGTAGATCGACTTCTCGACAGGGATGAGAAGTTGAAAAGGAAAACAAGAAAAATGAAACCAAGGTTACCAAAAGAGCCTCAACATCCACAGAGTAAGGTGAATCAGAAGCGACGATCTAATGATTCCACTGGATTGCCAATTCAGCCTCCATTTTTCCTGCCTGCTAGCACTCCTGCACATTCGGCAAAGGCGGAGTTGGATGCTATTCAATCAGTTCTTAAAGAAAGCGAGAGTGTCGTCGAGAGGCTGCAGAAGCAGGAGGAGAACGTGCTCCGCGAGGTAACTGAAAGAGCCAAGGAACTTCGTGATAAGGAGTTCAAGCTTCCATACCAGAAGCCAATGCCTTGCTTGGCTGAGAACAATGCCTGCTTGGAGTGCTACAAGGAGCATGCCAAAGACCCATTGAAATGTGCTCATCTAGTAAGAAGCTTCGCGGAATGTGCTCGAAGAGCGAGGCAGCACGTGGGTAATGCAAGCAAGCAGACGTAACTAATCAACTAATCTTGGGTCGGTAACCCAGTGTTCTTGGGTATTTCTCTTTACTTGGCAGGAGTAATAAAGAGTGATTCATTCTCCTCGGAGGGTATCCCGTTCTGATGTCTCACGGTTGATATTTTCTTTCTCATTTTGGGACTCTATTGAATTGTTTGTCAATGTCGGTCGACATTGCTTCATTATGAGACTTGCGAGAATACATCTCAGTTCATCATCTGATCCTGGATGTTTTTGCCCTCTGGATACCAGATGTAACTCTTCTTATAGTCCTCCTGCATCATCGGTGCGATCCTTGTATGATTCTCTTCCATGAGCTAATGCATAGTTGTCAAATGGAGATATGAATTGGCAACTAGTATAATAAATTCATGACGGTAGGAATTTATAAATTGCTTACTGTTGCATCAACCAGTCCCATAACAAACTGCTAGGATTTGATGATGGGCCTTTTTATCTGGTTGAAAATGGCGGACCTAAAAGGCCACCGGTGCCCAATCATTTCTGATAATGCTTACACTTCACTGGAAAATATGATAGATATTATATCATTTGTCCTGTAAAACTGCGTCAGATGACTTATTGACAGAGTCGTTAGATATTTTACCTAGAGGATTGTATTATTTATGGATCGAGTCATACTTTGATGGTCATGCATAAATGCTTATTAGAAGCATGGACGGAGATACAAACAGGCTCTTCCTTGGTAATGTGTTGCCGACCATTATGCTTTACTGCGAGAGGGTCAGGCCAACGATGTGAAGAAAAAGCAAATGCTTTTTATTTGTGGGAAAAGCTCATCTCCGCCTTCATAGAATGTTCCACTTAAACGACTATTTTGATTTGAGATCAACGACTTGCAACTTCAATGGATTTAATATGACTAGAACAAAAGCATTGATCGTATAAAATTTGGAATTAAGTAGAGCAAAGCACGAGGAATAACCTAGATTAGCATAAAACGAGAGAGAGAGAGAGAGAGAGAGAGAGAGAGAGAGGGGGGGGGGGGGGGGGGAAGATGATTATGTGAGTATTATTATGTGGCTATGTACAACTTTTTCATTTTATTAATTCATCAGGTCAATATTTTTGTTAAGTACTATGTGAAGATGCGTGCATTGCACGAACTTTATAACAATTGACTTATTTTGTTTTTATGTAGACCATGTAGTATGGTCATGCAAAATAATACATATATAAGTGATTGTAGCATTTCACACAAATAATACGTTTTTAGCAACCCATAAACACGACTGAGATCCAACCTTTGGCCAAGTCAATCGGAGCTCCAATTTTTGCAACTTTTCCTCTTGAATTTGGAAAATAGCTTACTAGAAAAAAGGGGAAAATTGGCAAAAAAGAAAGGATGAAAATTTGACAAATCACGTTATCCGAACACATCTAATGTTATTTCTCTAATGGTAACAAACTATGCCTGAGACAATACATATAATATAAACTTTTACTCACGCAAGCACCAAAGATCTAAAAGTATTCACATAGTTGTAAATGTTCGATCCCATCAAGATTAACAACATTAAGACCATGTCCAACATCGGGAGCTAGATTGAGTTTTGGGTTTTGGAGAGCTTATCAAATCCCATTTGGATTTAAACTTTCAGTTATATAGGACTAATACAAGGGCCTTTAACTTTTCCTTATTGTATAGATCCAACTTGGAACGTCCAATTCCAAATTCCAAACACGCGCCCAAGGAAAGCTCAGCTGGGCTTATTTGTCCTATTGCAACCAAAGAAATGAAAGTCTCATAATTGTCTATATAATTTTTTTTATGATGGACCTAAAAATAATCATGTAAACATATATATTATAAATACTCCTGGTCCCATTTAAATCCTTTTTTTTAGTTGAATCTCATTTTTTTACAACTCTTTTCAACACCATTTAAACTTGGAGCGACATATTTTACATCCAGCACGATAAATATGAACGGAAAATGGGTTAATTAACCCAATTTGCACTTTCGACCAAAAAAAAAACCCCAATTTGCACAGGTAGGGGGCAAAAAAAGGAGAGACAATTTGATCCCCCCAAAAGAGAAGAATCAAATAAAGTCAAAATAATCATATATGGAACCTGGTAATAGCGTAAGGTTTCACCAAATACAGAACTAGTAGATGATAACTTTCTCTTGATAACATGCTATAAAGTTTATAAAACAGGTACAGTAATCTGTAAGAGCTTCAAAAATCAAACTGAACTTCAGAAAATGGCACGTCATCAAGTACTTGAACAATCTCCTGAAGACGGTCAAAGCCCCGTGCAAGTAGATCAGATAATGCCGAAGCAAACAATAGCAAGCACACATTGAAAACCAGCCACATGGCCAAGGACAGGCTCGTCCAAAGAATCAACTCGGCGCCGAGAGTCCCAAATACGATGTATAAGCATCGATATATCACATTATGGCTTTCGGATCCGGCCACTTTGATCAACGTCATGAGATAGAGTGCTTCACAAATGATGTAAAACTGCATAGTTATAGGGCTACGTGCCTTGATATGCTGTAAGTTAATAATCGCGATGACAAATATTTTGAACGAGATGAATATAATATGAAATCTTTTGGTTGAGTCAAAACTTTCATGTTGAAGTTGTTGTGGTTGCTCGTCATTTCTACACAGAATAAAGAAATAATGAGGGAAAAAAAATATCCGGAAGGGAAAAAGACAAATTAGCTACTGAATCCGCGCTCTGAGCAGAGTTCTTAAGAGCATATTCACGTGAATGAATTGTGTACCTTTCGAATGTTGCCAAGTGATCAGCCATGCTCAGGAGAAGGAGAAGTTGGAGATGTAAACTCTGTGATTGTTCTTGAGATGAGGAGGTGGACCTATTTATACCCATCCGGGTTCAACGAGGGACGTGGACTTGGGGGTAGGGGGGGTGGTGGGGTTCGACCATCACTCTCACGCGCGCGTCTAGCTAATGTCACTGTGACGTTAGCTGATCGTCACTGTGACGTTAGCTGATCCAATGGCTAGCTAATGTCACTGTGACGTTAGCTGATCCAACGGTGCAAGGGGAGGTGGGAGCACCTCTTCATAGGGGGCAAAAATGAATGGTGGGGATCTTTTCCGCTCGCGTAGGGAATCGTATCGTGTCCAGGCAGGGACATGTACGCGATTCACCAGAGAATGGACCCCTGCAGGTGTATGTTTCTATCTCATCTACACCTGGGGCGGGCCAAATTGCTTCGAAGACGTCGTTGACAATCGGGCCTCCTGTCTTCGACTTGGCTGTTCATCTTGAAGGAACTTTCTGCGAAACTCTGCTGTGCCAATATTTTACAAGAAGCCAAAGCCGTAATGCGTCTAATGAAACGCCCAGTAATGACTGGTGATTGGTTTATCATGCTTGGCAAGAGCAGTGATTAAAGGAAGCCACGGTTCAAAGGGTTGGGCGTTCAATCTAATGCTATACCAATTACTGGCGAGAGCACATATGCTTTGCGTGTGAAATTAAACATGGAGAAGACAATAAATACGTAAAAGCATGCTTTCGAAACACTTGGTCCGTTTAAGGAGATGACTTAAATCTTTCATGAAGCACGAAAAAACAAAAATCCAGAATAAAAGGAGTTTTAGATAGTAGTTTGGAAATTGTTACAAATTTGAGGGGATCACTGTGATGGGAAATATCGGTTTACTTCCGGAATCGAGATTTTGCCATTCGTTCATGTTATTTTAACTACAATTACTCATAGGCTTTTCAAGGGAATTTAATGGGGAAAAAGGTTTAAGATTGATATTTCGTTTATTTCGCGAAAAATAAATTGTTTAAACAATATCTTCCTAAAGGCAATCACCTTTATCGTTTAAATAACTAGGCAATAAAAATTATTTCTATTGTCAACAATAACAATTTTGGCAACGATGAAAATATTTTCTTTTCATGCATTTCTGTAAGCAATTTAGGCAATCATTTTTAGGAAAGTATTTTTCAAACTATTCTTTTTTTTTTTTGGCAAAATAAACACATCCCAAAGCAATATTTTGGCTCCATTTATTTTGCGAAAATGAATACAACATATGCATTTATTAGAAAATAGCAAATTAATAAAAACTTTAATGATTTAAGTTGTTAAAACAAATTTTCCTGTTATTTCTCCTCGTGTTATAAACATGATCTAATTTAGTAGAACATGTTGCGCCTAGGAAGATATAAACTTCTATTCTTGTCAGCACTGTAAGAACTAAAAATGTCCCAACAAGATTTGCAACCTTTTAAGAATAGGAGAGAATTTGAGATGATCTTGTGAAAGATAAAGAATGAGGGGAGTCATGTGGAAAAGGAAAATGCCTTGACGGCATTGAATCGATGATTATTAAGTAGTATTATTTTGTAGATTATTTACAATATTTTGATTAATTCACCCGGGCAGTATCATTGTTATGTACTAGGTAAATAAACTTGAGTTTGTATAGATATAAGAATTAGACTTATTTTATTTTTATGATTGATGATATCATAAGGCCATGCAGCACAATATCTATGGAAACGACACGTAACATTCTATACGAAAACTATGGTTTTAGTGCTCCATACTTGACTCGATTTGGTTCGCATGCATACCGGACTTAACTTAGTCTCCTACATTAATTTCCCCCTCATCTATGAAAAACGACCTAACCAATTAAAAACAGATTAAACATGGGAAAAAAGTTAGCAAATAAGGAATTATTAAAAATGATGACGAATCAAGTTACTAAAACACACCTCCTATTACTTCTCTCCATGCCGGAAGCTTGATCCAATTTAACGGAAGAGACAATGCCAGCGAAGATATGTATACTATATAAAGCCTTACTCTTGCAAATACTAAAAGATCCGAAATTACTCAAAAATTTGAAATTTGCTCAAATCCGTCGAGAAGTTATACGAATGAGACCTTGTTGGAATACCATAAACATCGATTAATGAAGGAACTTGAATGCCCGGCCCCCCCAAAAAAAAAGGAACTTGAATGACTTTTTGGGTTTGAGAAGGTTATTGAATTCCGTCTAGTTTGTATAGGTCTAATCCAAAGGCCTTACCTTTCCTTATTGGACAGTTGCAACTTGGACCGTCCAAGTCCAACTCCCAAGATTAACTCCCAAGGAAAGCTTGAACGGGCCCATTTGTCGTCTCCACAACAACAACCAAAGAAATGAAGTGGCCCATGAATTCTTTATCAAAAGCTGGTTTAGGGATGATTTAAGCTATAATTAATCTTTAAAGGTGTCCATTCATGCTAGGTGACCACGGCACGCCAGAGATTTATTTGTGTTCCATGATTTACTTAAATTTGAGTTTTATTCTATCGTTATACAGGGAAATATATCAAGGTTTCATAATGGTCTATATAATATGTAATGAATGACCCAAAAATGATCTTGAATCTACATGGTCTAAATTATCAGAAGTATCTATAATCAATGACACGCAACGAGATTGATAACCAAGCACCTTATGATTGTAGTAGCCTAAAAAATTTAATTGTATTTCGGAAAATGGCACATCGCCAAATGGCTGAATAATCTCACGAAAATAGTTTAAATCTTGCGCAATCAGACATGCCAGAACAAACACTAGTAAGCACATGTTCACAACCAGCCACACAAAAAAAAAAAAATTGGAATGAGACTTCAATGGATTTAATATGACCATAACAAAAGCATTGACCGTATGAAATATGGAATTAAGTAGACCAAAGCACGATAAATAACCTAGATCAGCATAAAACGAGAGAGAGGGGGGATATTGTAAGAAACGAGAAAATCAGGCATGGTTGTGATGAACTGAAGAAAAAATTAAATTTATCCATTGCATGGATACAAAAGATTATGTTGCTAATATAAAAATAAAAAAAATTAGACGCATCGAAAAAGAAAACGCCTGGATAATATTGAACTCCCTAAATGATTTGTAAGTATCACTCGATAAACATTCGCCGTCTTTTGATTAATTGAGCCTGGCAATATTTTGATTGTCCATTTAGGTGTGCCTTGCACGGATTTTTAAAATTTGCCTTACTTTACTTTTATGTCAATAGTATTATAATCTGGTCGTACAACACCGTATCTATACAAACGAAGTGCAACGTTCTACACAAATAGCATCAGTTGTAGCAACCTATACCCTGCCCGGACTCAACACATAATCAACCCAATTCGGTTTCAATTCTTGGTAATTTTCCCATTGGAATATAGCGTACTAAAAAAAAAAACGGTTAAAAAGCAAATGAAACTTGAAAAGAAAAAACATGCAAGAGATTAATGGTTTTGAACCTTAAGCGAGCAGACATGTCACAGCAAACATGAGCAAGCACATCTTGATGACCAGTCACAAGGCAAGAGACAGGCTAGTCCAGAGTAGCAACTTCGAGTTGAGAGTTCTGAAAGTGAATATGTCAGATTTTTGGCTCGCGGGCCGTGTTAGTTTGATAAGTACTGTCAGATAGATGATTTCGCAAATGATGTAAAACTGTAAAATTGCGTGTCTTACGCTTGTATGATGCGAATTGAAATGTGCAATGGCAAGTAGTTTGAACAAGGTGAATGCAATATGAAGCTCTTAGTTAAGTCAAAACTTTTATGTTGCCGCTATTGTTGTGCTTGATCGCAGTCCCTCTATCGAAGGAAAAATAATTCAATTGAATGATCAAAAGGAAAGAAACAACTATTTTCTTAATCTAGGCAAAGTTCTCCAAAAATATCCAAAATATATTGCATTTTTGTCGATTTAATTCTAAACTTTTCAATTTCGCCTCTTGCTAATTAAGTCAATTTGGCCAAAATTAGTCAATGATGTAAACCAGTCGGCGCTAATGTAACATGACCAACACTAACGTTGATATTTTTTAATATTATTTTAATATGTATTCATTTACTTTTTTTTCCCTTCCCTTACTCTTCAATTTGGTCATCGGGCCTCAATGAATGGTTAGAGGTGAGGACCAGCGAGAGGAACTGGGGCTTAATGAAGCCCGTGATTCGTGGACCATGATGTGGAACAAGCTTGAGATGAGAGCGTACACATTGGTCTTGCTTTATTTATTTATCTAATTGACGCGGACTTGGCTTTTGCGAACGTTCGTCGCATTTGTCTCATGCCGGTTGTCGGACGGGCATTGACGGTTAGACCCCCTCGAGACTTAAATCGACGGTTGGAGAGTGATTTGTGTTTTTACCTTGACGGCACAAGCTTGAGATGAGAGGGAGGGAAGTTCTTTCTCTTTCTCAACACGCTTCCTCCCACGCGCTAAATTCCAATCCCGCATCTGCTAGGTCGTCCTTAGATAGGATGGATATTGAAATCTCTGTCGAAGTTATATCAATAGTATTAACTGCCAATAATCCGATTAAATTTGAATTGCCCATCGTAAATGTGCCTAATGTCTTACTTAACTCTTATAAAAATTTGGACTATTTTTTTGAGTTCAGAATTTACCTAGTAATATGGGTTACACAAATATAGACCGGTCAAAATGGATCACAAATCCATTTCTTAATCCCCATATGTTGGATTGAGTTGTTACATGGATTATTGTACTTATTTAATGGATTTAAACGTAATATGAATACTACATAGGTCATTAATGAATTTACAACATACTTAAACTCAATATACCTCTATGAGTTTTCTTAAATTTGGTTAAATATAGAAATGTATGAAAACGGATTAAATGGATGAATCTATTTGAGTTGAATCATATTCTACCCAAATCATCCTTTTGAGTTTTGACTAGTCTTCACAAATATAAACAATCTGTGATTGAGTTGAATGAATGGTGACATGACACTTTTGGGTAACTAAAATTATCTTCATAGAAAGTACATTAAAAAAAGAGAAAATTATGTGTCCGTTTTAATATAAATGAAATGAAAACGGCTTATTGGATATATTTATTCATATGACTCCACCAAGATACAAAAGGCGATCTCATATTTGTCTAATGATCACTCATATGTCTCTATCCTTAGAAATACTTTATATATACCTTTTAGTAAAAGCCCCACATTAAAAAAAACAGCAAATTGTTTCTCCATGCAAACTTATTTTAGCATATCACTTAAGGTTTACGTGATTCAATTTTTAATTTTTTGTTAGTGTTTCGAGTGGGTGTAAGAATTTAAAAACTAGAGATGTGTGTGTGTGTGTGTTTTTTTTTTTTTTGTAAAGAAAATATCGTTTTCCTACATAAGCACATGAAGATAATTGATGTGAATGTGCAAAGTGGTCTTCAAAATTCAAAACCAATATATAATTTATATAAATTTCTTGTTGTGGATAGAGGCTATTTCTCTTTTTGCTTCTACTAACATATAAACAAGAGTGGGTAGCCTAGCTGGTTAGGGCGAACTTGGACTTTGTTTTAGGTCTTGGATTCAATTCCGCAAAGAAGTGCATGTGATTTAAGTGGGGGGCCATGGCGGTGGGTTGCTATGCTAGTTTTCCCTGAGGAATAGTCGAGATACGTGTAAGCTAGCCCAAACACCTCGGTTACCAATAAAAAAAACAAACAAACAACTCTTCATATATCTTGTTAGCATACGGAAAATGAAGGGACCAAGTTCTTCCACGAATGCAAGCATTGTTACTCGGAGCATCCCATGAGTTATCTTTGGAAGGATTTCTCCTCAAGATTTCATTCCAATTGAGATTTGGTTATTCACCAAGCATCCATGGCTAAATGGTTAAAGCGCCTAACTCATAATTGGTGAATTCATGAGTTCAATTCCTACTGGATGCACGCCAATGGGACCCTACAATAGGTTTATTGGAATTAGCTCTGGATCAATGGAATCTGATCATCCATACATAATGAATTGATGTGGTATATCCATATCATAACATATGAACAAATAATAAGAACTTCAATTGAATCAGAATCACAGAGTAAGAATTTGTAGTTATATGGCTTGCCGGTTGTCCTCTATTTTGGTTCGTACACTTAAGATTATTATGAACTTTAAAGAGCGTCTGGATACGCTTCCTCTTTTGTGTACTTTTTGTTTAGCCCACATCTTGCAAAGGAAAAACATTGATTTTTTTCTTAACCATTGACGCCTTAAACTTTCACAATTTTCAAATTTTGACACATAAGTTATTGCAAAATTTTCCATAATTTTTTGAAACTCGGATTAATGTTTTGAATTCAGGTGGCGCTTTTTGCTTTCGTTGAAGCATACACAAACACGCCCCTAACCTGACATGGATGATAACTTCATTACACTTGTCCTGTCATTGAGAAATTGGTTGTCAGCCCGATGTGAAGATGTCGAATTTTGGTGTTGTAATGACGGATACGATTGGCAACCTGTGCAACAAAGTTGCTTCAAGATTTGGATTGATCTTGGCACCGTCGTCCGTAGTAACTCCTAGGTTTACTCGAAGTTGAATCAGCAACATGATTTTTTAATGGTGCAGATGAATGGATCAAATGAGTAATTCATGGCCAAAATACTAGGGTCATTGATGAGTTTTGGTGAATATAACGTTTTGCAAATATCCAGAAGTCCAGCAGAAGTCTTAACATCATTAGGGCCTTTCTTCTACTTGAATGAGTAGCCTTGTCATGGCTCTTAGGATTCAAGTTCTATCACTGTTTCGATAAGTTCTTATCTCTTTATTTAGTGTAGACTGATTTTTCCTATCCTCATTAGAATTAATTGTCTCAGATTTTTCATCTTCGTGCTATTTGGTTATGGACTTTAGACCGACAACGTCACCCATGGTGTCTGTTGCAAGTATGATTTAGTATATCAGGGGGTGGGGTGACTGATGCGAGGACAAGTAAATGCTTGTTAGATGTGGCGAAAGATAGTCCGGTCAAACTGTTATGATTCGAGATTAACTTCTTGCAACTTGAATGGATTTGAAATGACCAAACTAAGAACATTGATCATATGTAATTTGGAAAGAAGTAGGGCGAATCACTTGAGATTACCTGATCAGAGGCACCATAACCATGCAATATATGCTAGGGAGGGGCAAACGAGGTTTGAGAGCCACGGAGAGGATGGTGAGAAACAAGAAAAGAGAATAGAGTGAATAGAATTTTCTTTTGAGCATGGTTTTGATGACATCATGAAACTATATGAAAATTTTTCATTGTGTGATTAGAAAAGGCCGCGAGATTATTCTGTAAAAGATGAAAACCGAGGGGAGACGTGTAGAAAAAGTGAAATATCTCTATTGTATTTAAGGCGAAAATTGATCATGTGAGTATTCTTATATGGTTGTTTACAATTTTTTTTATCAACTCATCAGGCCGATATCTTCATTAAGTACTAGGTGAAGATGCGTGCGTTGCACGAATTTTGGAAAAAGAAAATTGACTTAGTTTGTTTTTATGTTGACCATGTAATATGGTCATGCAACATCATAAGTATAAAAGTGATTGTAGCATTTTACATAAATAATACTTTTTTAGCAACCCATAAACCCGACTGAGATGCAAACTTTGGCCAAGTCAATCGGAGCTCCACTTTTTGCAACTTTTCATCTTGAATATGGAAAATAGCTTACTGGAAAAATAATTGGGAAAAAAAAAAGAAAAAACCAAAAATTTGACAAATCACATTACCTGAACACACCTAATGTTATTTCTCAAATGGTAACAGACCATGCCTCTTAAGACTATAAAATATGAACTTTTACTCTTGTAAGCACTAAAAGATCTAAAAGTATCCATAGAGCTGTAAATGTTCGGACCGTCAAGATTGATAACATTAAGGCCATGTCCAACCTCGTATGCTCTGACAAATGAAGGAACTTGAATGAGTTTTGGATTTTGGAGTGCTTACCGAATCCCATTTGATCTAATTTTTTTGGTTATATAGGACAAATCCAAGGGCCTTTAACTTTTCCTTATTCTATAGATCCAACTTTGGAACATCCTAAGTCCAAATTCCAAACCCGCGACCAAAGATCTAATTTTTTTGGTTATATAGGACTAATCCAAGGGCCTTTAACTTTTCCTTAATTTATAGATCCAACTTTGGAACATCCTAAGTCCAAATTCCAAACCCGCGACCAAAGATCGGCTGAGCTCATGTGTCCGATCATTGCAACCAAAGAAACAAAGGTTTCACAATTGTCAATATAATTTTTTTTTTATGATGGACTTAAAAATAATCATATATATGTATTATTACTCCTGGTCCCATTCAGATCCTTTTTTTTTTTTGTTGAATTTCGTTTTTACAACTCTTTTTAACACCATTCGTAAAATTGGAGTGACATATTTTACATCCAGGCCGATAAAATGAACGGCAAATGGCTTTATTGACCGAATGGTGTGCAGGTAGGGGAAAAGAGAGAGAGAGAGAGAATCAAAGGAAGTTAGAATAATCATATATGTAACCTGGGAATAGCGTAAGGTTTAACCAAATACACAACACTTAGATGATGACTTTTTCTTGGTGACATGCAATAAAGTTTATAACACAAGTACAGTAATCTCTGAGGCTTCAACAATCAAACTGGAGCTTCACCGACTACTCGAACGATCTCCAGAAAACGGGTGAAGCCCTATGCAGGCAGACGAGATAATGGCAAAGCAAACAATAGGACCAAATACAGAACACTTGGATGATGACTTTTTCTTGATGACATGCAATAAAGTTTATAACACAAGTACAGTAATCTTTGGAGCTTCAAAAATTAAACTGGAGCTTCACCGACTACTCGAACAATCTCCAGAAAACGGTTGAAGCCCCGTGCAGGGAGACGAGATAATGGCAAAGCAAACAGTAGGACTAAATACAAAACACTTAGATGATGACTTTTTCTTGATAACATGCAATAAAGTTTATAACACAAGTACAGTAATCTTGATTGGAGCTTCAAAAATCAAAACTGGACTTCAGAAAGTGGCTCGTCACCGAATACTTGAACGATCTCCAGAAAACGGTTGAAGCTCCGTGCAGGCAGACCAGATAATGCGAAAGCAAACAACAGCAAGCACAAATTGAAAACCAGCCACATGCCCAAGGATAGGCTCGACCAAAGAAGCAACTCAGTGCCGAGAGTGCCAAATATGATGTAAAAGCATCGATATATCACATTCTGGCTTTCAGATCCGACCAGTTTGATCAATGCTATGACATAGAATGCTTCACAAATGATGTAAAACTGCATAACCATGGGGTCATGTGCTTCGATATGCTGTGAATTGATAATCGTGATGACAAGCAGCTTGAACGAGGTGAATATAATATGAAATCGCTTGGTCGAGCCAAAACTTTCATATTGAAGTTGTTGTGGTAGCTCGTCGTTCCTATACGGAAAAGGAAGTAATTAGGGGAAGAAAAATAGATCCAGAAGGGGAGAAAAGAGAACTAGCTACTGAATCTGTGCTCTGAATAGAGTTGTTAAGAGCATATTCACATGAATGAACCGCGTACCTTTTGAATGTCACCGAATGATCAGACATGCTCAGGAGAAGGAGAAGTTGGAGTTGTAAACTAGGCGATTGTTCTTTAGATGAGGAGGCGGATCTATTTATACCCATCCGGGTTCAACGAGGGATATGGACTTTTCTTCCATAGTCGGGGACCTTAACCGTTACATCACCTTGTGAGTTAATAAATCAACGGTCGCAGGGATATGGACTTTCGTCCCTCGCTAAATCATCACTTTCGTCCCCGGCTTTCACACTATGGGACCTCATTGGCAATCGTCAAATGAAAAATTCAGTAGTGATTGGCGATTGGTTTTTATTCTTTAGCGAGAGCAAAGATTCAAGGAAAGTAGATACCGCATTTCAAAGGGTTGGGTGTTCAGAACTAAATACGTAAAAGCATGTTTTCAAAAACATTTGGCCTGTTCTAGTAAACCAGAAAAAAAAAATTCAAAATAGAAGGAATTCTAGATAGTAATTTGGAAATTGTTAGAAATTTGAGGAATCAAAATATGAGATTCGGTTTGCTTTCGAAATAGAGATTTTTCCATTTGCTCGTGTTTTTTAATATTTTCAAGGAATTTAATGGCGAATAAAGTTTGAGATTAATACTCCCTTTGTTTCAAGAAAAAATGATTTATTTGAAAAATATTTTCCAAAAACAAATTCCTTCATCGTTTGAAATAATTAGGTAATAAAAATTATTTCTATTATCGGAACTAATTGATGGCTAATTATTTTCGTGAATAATGAAAATACTTTCTTTTCGTTTATTTTTGTAAGAAATGTAGGCAACCACTTAAAAAAAATTATTTTCCAAACTATTCACTATCCACGAAATACACACCTCAAAGTAATATATTGACTCCATTTATTTCGCAAAAAATGAATAACATATATGGATCCATTAGCAAATGACAAGTTACTACAAATTTAACGACTTAAGTTGTTAAAACGAATTTTCCTATTACTTCTCCCCTTGTTAAAAACATGATCTAATTTAGTAGAACAGTTTGTGCCTAGGAAGATATAAACTTCTATTAAATTGTCAGCACTATGAGAACTGCAAATATCCCATCAAGATTAGTCACATTTTAAGACCGTATCCAAAACCTCACCCTGCGATACTAGAAGGGGTGGGGTGGGGTGGGGGGGGGGGGGGGTGCATTCTCGGCTGAAAAAGAAAAAAAGAAAGAAAAGAAGGGGTCTTCTCTCCGTTTCGAAGAAAAAGCAATACGAAGGCCATCAGCAAGAGAAAATCCAGCCGCTTTTGCCCCGGCGGCCAATTACTTCACGTCCGATGGCTCACCGGTAGTCAAACTTGTGATTGTGGGTTCTTCGCTTCGACGTCGCTCACCGGTAGTCAAATTTGGCCCCGATGCTAAGGTCAACTTGCGAAAAGTCGATCCTTACAAGTTAATGTTCGTTGCTGCTACTTTTATTCGTGAAATTGCTGATCACATCACCAAACCAAGCAAGGAAGCCACCACGCAATCTGTTGCGCCTTCCTGCTGACTCGACGAGTCGGCCACTGAGGAGCAAAATGCGAGAACATTGGCAGGAAAGAGAGTCGTTCGTTCATGGGACTGATTTGGCCACAAGAAGAGCGATACACTGAGAGATCGCGGAAAAGGAGAAAAAGTCTCCACACCCGTTGAAGACAGTGCCCCATCGGCCAAGGAAGGATGAGTTCACTGGCATAGTGCGAACTTCGGCCTCGCCGATTTGGCAATCCCTAGCCTATGACCAACCATCGGCCAAGGAAGGAGGAATATAAAATTGTATAAGTAATGTTAAATGACTACAATTAAAACAAAACGAATTTTCGATTATTTTCCATCATAATATCAACTGATGAAAAATTCTTCCCATAATTTTTTTTTCAGAATTTAGCAAAATATAAAAAAATAATTTTTTCACGAAATAAACTCACTTGAAGAGCCCTAAAAAGAGCCGCCTTTAAACCCGCTCTTCCTTTTCGTTGATGGAGATATCAAATTGAACCGGTCCGGCCGGTCGACTAGGAGTGAGCAAGCGGAACCGCCGGTTTCCGGTTCCGGGGGTGGAACCGCCCGCCCGGAACCGAAACCAGTACTGTTCATCAAAAAGAAAAAAAATTCCCTCACATTCTCTCATTCACAATCACTCCACAGTCCATAACGTTGTTCGGTGACCGAAATTCGGTCCGATGAATGTGCAGGTTTTTGGACGTCCAGCACACGTCTAGTGCTGGATGTGACCCAGCGCTGGGCACACGTCCAGCACTGGATGTGCTGGACATCCAGCACACGTCCAGCACTGGACGTCCAACACACGTCCAAGTGCTGGACATCCATTGCTGCATTGGACATCCAAAAACTGTACGTCCAGAAAATTCAACGTGAACGTGTAATTTTTTTCTATTTTAAAATATGTTTTTTTCGCTTTAATTGAAATCGAAATCGCCCGAGAACCGGACCGGAACCGCCCAATCTTGTCCGGTCCGGTTCCGGTTCTCCATAATAGTGAACCGGTTCTACCGGTCCGGTTCCGGGTTCCTAGAGGAACCGGGAACCGGGAACCACCCAGGAACCGATCACCCCTACGGTTGACGGCCCCTCGTTCTGCCTGCGCGCCTTCATTCTGTTCACCTGGCCCCCCGACGGTCGCCGCTCTCCTTCCTTCACCCATCTCCGCCCGTCGGGTCACTCAGCCGCTTCAGTTGAGCTCGTCGCCTCCGCAGCAGAGCTCCGTCTCTCTAGGCCGTTGCGGTTGATCGTCCTCCTTCGCCTCTCTCTCTCTCTCTCTCTGTCTCTCTCTCTGTGCTAGATTCACGGAGTTTTCTTTTTGGAACTTGACGTTTTGATGTTTGGCTGTAACAGGCATATATGCAGGAGGAAGAGTCGGTGGAGGTAGGATTGGAAACAATGAATGAAGGAATTAAAGAAGGGGAAGAAGGAAGAGTACTGGAAGTCAGAGAAGAAGAAGACGAGATGCTGGAGGAGGACGAGGACGATGAGGAAGCCTGGTCATCTGATTCGGAAATCGAGAACGCGTTGGAATGGTTGGACTTTGAAAGACGGCGGAGAAGCAATGGATGGAGCCTTCGCTCCTAATTCGCGACGTCCGAACGCTCATGGAGGGCTTCACAACCATGCCCGGTCGTCCACGCTTCAACCCCTCTCCAATCGGAGCCAGAAACTCTCCACTCATGTCGAGGTCGTGAGGGTGGCCGGCGTCGCGGCAGTGGCGTGAATGGCTCGCGGTTGAGCCTCGGACCACGGCTGTCCGTTCAAACCAAGTGGGCGATTAAAGAGCAAATCAAGGGCAGTGAGTTACCTACAGGCGTTCGGGAAAGTCTCGGGAATATTTCCCAAGCGGTGATTGCGGCTGGGTTGGCCGTAATCGTCCACGGCGACGGCATACAGGGGCGTCGCTCAGAATGGGGGAAATCGCGCGTCGAGCTTCGTCCGAGACGCCGAGCGACGACGGCGACGACCAGGCGGCTGAGGGCGTGTTCCTATGTACCAGGCGAAGCTCCTCCGTGAATTTTCGTGTGATTTTCTGGTCTGTGTGTTGCGTGAGGGGAGGAGGCGGCAGCTAGGGTTTCCAACAAAACATAGAGGAGGCGTGCGCGAGGAAGACGTAACCAACGCGAGGGAGGGCCAGCTGGTGAATGGCGGGGCTGCCGCGTGGCTGGTCGTTGGCGAAATCGCGACATCCTCGCGCGACTGGCGCGGACGCGGCTAGGGTTTCGGACGTGGGTCCTCACGGCGCAAGGAAGAAGATGAACAGTGAAGAGGAGAAGATGGTACGCGTGAGGGAGAGGGGGAAGCAGGCTGGGCCTGCGCGGGCCGAAGGGAAAAAGGCCGGAAAAAATAAAAGAAAAAGGGAAAGTTGGGCCGAAATTTCAATACTTTGTCTTGAGTCCAATTTATTTCCTTAAAACCAAATCAAGTACGACGTTTCCCCAATTTCAAGTCCCTAAAAACGGGCCGTTACACAATTTGGTCCCCCAAAAAGAGAGAGAATCAGAGGAAGGTTAAATAATCATATATTGTAACCTGGTAATAGGATAAGTTTTCACCAAATACAGAAACAAGTTGATGATAACTTTCTCTTGAAAACATGCAACAAAATTAATACACAAGTCTGGCAATCTGTAAGAGCTTCAACAATCAAGGCAGAACTTAGGACACGTCATTAAATACTCGAACAATCTCCAGAAAACGGTCGAAGCCTCGGGCAAGCAGACCAGAGAATGCCAAAGCAAACAATAGCAAGCACACGTTGAAGACCAGCCACATGGCCAAGGATAGGTTCGTCCAAAGAAGCAATTCAGCGCCGAGAGTCCCGAATATGATGTACAAGCATCGATATATCATGTTTTGGCTTTCGGATCCAGTCACATTGATCAATGCTATGAGATAAAGCACTTCACAAATGATGTAAAACTGGATGACCATGTGATTATGTGCCTCGATATGCTGTGAATTGGTACTCATGATGGCGAGCATCTTGAACGAGGTAAATATAATATGAAATCTCTTGGTCGAGTCAAAACTTTCGTATTGAAGTTGTCGTTGTAATTGCTCATCGTTCCTGTACCAATTAAGGAAATAATGATAGGAACAAAAGAGATCCATAAGGGGTAAAAAGAAAACTAGCTATTGAATTCGCGCTCTGAACAGAGTTGTTAAGAGCATATTCACGTGAATGAACTGCGTACCTTTCGAATGCCACCGAGTGATCAGCCATGCTCAGGAGAAGCAGAAGTTGGAGCTGTAAACTCTATGATTGTTCTTGACATGAGGAGGTGAACCTATTTATTCCCATCCGGGTACAACGAGGGATGTGGACTTTTCTTCCACGGTCGGGGACCTTCACCGTTAGATCACCTCGTGAGCTAATAAAATCAACGGTCACAGGGTGGGTGCACAATGGAATGATGAAAGTGATGGATTGACGGTCCATCAATCCATCACTTCGGCTGACCTTTTGCCCGGATGAAAGTGATGGATTGGGGTCATGACTGGGGTCATAGGTCGTCACTTTCAAAGGGACCGCGGGAACTCATTGGGAATCGCGCCTCCCGTCTTTCGCTTGGCTGTTCATTCTAAAGGAACTTTCGGAGAAACTCTGCTGTGCCAATATATTCCGCGAAGCTAAGGCCGTGATGCGTCAAATGAAACGCTCATTAATAATTGGTGATTGGTTTTTATGTTTGGCAAGAGCAAAGATTAAAGGAAATCGCATTTTCAAACGGTTGGACGTTCAGAGCTAAATACGTAAAATCATGTTTTTGAAACATTTGGCCTGTTTTAGAAGATGACTTAAATCTTTCGTGTAATACAAACCGGAACAAAAAATCAAAATAGAAGGAGTTTTAGATAGTAGTTTGGAAATTGTTAGAAATTTGAGGAATTACTGTGATGGGAAATATGAGATTCGGTTTGCTTTCGAAATAGAGATTTTTCCATTTGCTCGTGTTTTTTTTTAATATTCACAGGCTTTTCAAGGAATTTAATGGGGAAAAAAGTTTTTTTTCCCAAAAAAATCCTTCATTGTTTGAAATAATTAGGTAATAGAAATTATTTCTATTGTCAGCAATAATTGATGCCTAATTATTTTCGTGAATCATAAAAATACTTTTTTTCATTCATTTTTGTAAGTAGTGTAGGCAGCCACTTTTAAAAAATTGTTTTCCAAACTAGTCGTTTTACATGAAATACACACACCTCAAGGTAATATATTGACTCCATTTATTTCACGAAAAATGAATAATATATATGTTTGTTAGCAAATGACAAGTTACTACAAATTTAACGACTTAGGTTGTTAAAACAAATTTTCCTGTTATTTCTCCTCTTGTTAAAAACAATATCTAATTTAGTAGAACAGTTTGCGCCTAGGAAGATATAAACTTCTACTAAATTGTCAGCACTATGAGAACTGCAAATATCCCATCAAGATTTGTAACATTGTAGGACCGTACCCAAAGCCTTATCCTGCGACACTAGAAATCCTTTAGGCATGGTCTCGATGAATTCAAGTGAATGAAGAGACTGTGAGATGATCTTGTGAAAGATGAAGATTGAGGGGAGTCACGTGGGAAAAGGAAAATGCCTCGATGGCATAGAAGCGATGATGATTAAGTCGTATTATTTTGTAAGTTATTTACAATATTTTGATTAATTCACCCGGGCAGTATCTTTGTTATGTAATAGGTGAAGAAACTTGCATTTACATAGATTTAAGAATTATACTTATTTATTTTTGTGATTGATAATATCATATGGCCATGCACAGCACAATATCTATAGAAAAGACACGGAACATTCTATAAGAAATTATATTTTAGTGCTCCATACCTGATACGATTTGGTTCCCATGCATACCCAACTCAACTTGGGCTCCCAAGTTAATTTCCCCCTCATCTATGGAAAAGAGCATAACTAATTGAAAAAAAAATTAAACATGGGAAAAAAGTAATGGTGACGAATCGAGTTACTAAAACACACCGACTATTAATTCTCCCCGTGCTAGAAGCTTGATCCAATTTAGAGCAAGAAACCGTGCCTGCAAAGATATGTGTATGATATAAAATCCTACTCTTGCAAATACTAAAAGATCTGAAAACAATTTGCTCAAATCCATGGAGAAGTTGTTAGAATGAGACCCTGTCGGCTTACCATAAACATCGATCAATGAAGGAACTTGAATGAGTTTTGGGTTTGGGAAGGTTACTTAATCCCGGCTAGTTTGTATAGGTCTAATCCAAATGCCTTACTTTTCATTATTGGACATTTCCAACTTGGACCGTCCAAGTGCAAGTCCCAAGATTAGCGCCTAAGGAAAGCTTGAACAGGCCCATTTGTCTCCACCAAAGCAACCAAAGAAATGAAGTGGCCCATGAATTCTTTATCAAAAGCTGGTTTAGGGATGATTTAAGCTATAATTAATCTTCAAAGGTCTCCATTCATGCTAGATGACCACGTCATGCCAGAGATTTGTTTGTGTTCCATGATTTGCTTAAATTTGAGTTGTATTCCATCTTTATATAGGGAGTATATGAAGGTTTCATAATGGTTTATATAATCTGTAATGATTACCCAAAAATGATCTTGGGTCTATAGCAATAAATTATTATAATTAAAAATATCTATCACCAATGACATGCAACGAGATTGAATTTCGGAAAACGTTGTCAAATGGCTGAATAATCTCATGAAAATAGTCTAAATCTCGTGCAATTATACATACCTGAACAAACACTACTAAGTATATATTCACAACCAGACACAAAAAAAAAAAACTTTGGAATAAGACTTCAATAGATTCGATATGACCATAACAAAAGCATTGACCATATGAAATGGGAATTAAGTAGAGCAAAGCACGTGAATAACCTAGATTAGCATAAAACGAGAGAGAGAGAGAGAGAGAGAGAGAGAGAGAGAGAGAGAGAGAGAGAGAGAGAGAGAGAGAGAGGGGGGGATATTGTAAGAAACAATAAGATCAGGCATGGTTTTGTAAGAAACAGAGATATAGTAAGCACGCGTGCGTTGCACGAGCTTTAAAAAAAACTTACTTATTTTGTTTTTATGTTGACCATGCAATATAGTCATGCAACATAATAGGTATAGAAGTGATTGTAGCATTTCACACAAAATATTACCTTTGTAGCACCCCATGAACACGACTGAGATCCAACCTTTGGCCAAGTCAATCGGAGCTCCGAATTTTGCAACTTATCCTCTTGATTATGGGAAATAGCTTGCCAGAAAAGAAAGGGAAAATTTTGGCAAAAAAGAAAGAGCAAAAAATTTGACAAATCACATTATCCGAATGTTATTTCTTTAATGGTAATAGATCATGCCTAAAACGATACATATATTATAAACTTCTACTCTCGTAAGCACAAAAAGATCTAAAAGTATTCATGGAGTTGTCAATTTTTATGTTTATTTTTTGGGTAAAGGATAGAGTTGTAAATGTTCGGACCCATCAAGATTGATAACATTAAGACCATGTCCAATATCACGAACTTGAATGAGTTTTGGGCTTTGGAGAGCTTATCAAAGCCCATTTGGATCATAATTCTTATATAGGAGTAATACAAGGGCCTTTTAACTTTTCCTTATTTGTATAGATCCAACTTGGAACGGCCAAGTCCAAATTCTGAACACGCGGCCGAGGAAAGCTCAGCTGGGCTCATTTGTCCCGATCATTGCAATCAAAGAAATGAAAGTTTCATAATTGTCTATATAGTTCTTTTATGATGGACCTAAAAATAATCATGTATATATATTATTACTCCTGGTCCCATTTAGATCCTTTTTTTTTGTTGAATTTCATTTTTACCACTTTTTCAACGCCATTCATAAAATTGGAGCGACATATTTTACATCCACCCCGATAAATATGAACGGAAAATGGGTTACTTGACCCAGGTAGGGGAAAAGAAAGAGAGACAATTTGGTCCCCTAAAAAGAGAGAGAATCAAATGAAGTTAAAATAATCATACATGTAACCTGGCAATAGGGCAAGGTTTCACCAAATACAAAACACGTAGATGATAACTTTCTCCTGATAACATGCGACAAAGTTAATACACAAGTATGGTTATCTGTAGGAGCTTCAACAATCAAAGCTGAACTTCAGAAAATGGCAAGTCATCAAATTCTTGAACAATCTCCTGAAAATAGTCGAAGCTTCGTGCAAGCAGACCAGATAATGCCAAAGCAAACACTAGCATGCACACATTGAGAACCAGCCACATGCCCAAGGACAGGCTCATCCAAAGAAGCAACTCGGTGCCGAGAGTTCCAAATATAATGTACAAGTATTGATATATCACGTTTTGACTTTCGGATCCGGTCACTTTGGTCAATGCCATGAGATAGAGCACTTCACAAATGATGTAAAACTGCATAATCATGGGGTTACGTGTCTCGATATGCTGTGAATTGATAATCGCGATGACAAGCAGCTTGAAGGAGGTGAATATAATATGAAATCTCTTGGTCGAGTCAAAACTTTCATACTGAAGTTGTTGCGATTGCTCATTGTTCCTATACCGAATAAGGAAGTAACAAGGGGAAAAAAAGAGATTCATTAGGGGAGACAAGAAAATTAGGGGGCAATCATCGAAAAAGTTATAAACCTTTGATTCAACCTAAATTTTCTTTTTTCCTCAATTTAATCCTAAACCCTTTGCAACATTGTCGATTCAATTGTAAACATTTTTTTTTTGTTGCCAATGTAGTCCTAAACCTTTTGAAATATTGCCAATTCAATCTTGGAAATTTCAAGATTTATGACTGAATTGAAAAAGTTTTAAAAGGTTTAAGATTGAATTGAAAAAAAAAAAAGGTTGAGAACTGAATCAGCAAAGTTGCAAAAATGTTTAAGACTTTTTCGACAATTGTCTTAGAAAATTAGCTATTGAATTCGCACTCTAAGTGGAGTTCTTAAGAGCATATTAACATGAATGGACTACGTACCTTCCGAATGTCGCCGCATGATCAGCCATGCTCAGGAGAAGGAGAAGCTAGGAGCTGGAAACTCAGAGATTGTTCTTGAGATGAGGAGGTGGACCTTATATATTACCCATCTGGGTACCACGAGGGACGTGGACTTGACTTCCACAGTCGGAACCTTAACCGTTAGATCCCCTTGTGAGTCAATGAAATCAACGGTCACAGGGTGGGTGCAGGATGCAGATGAAACTGGTGAATTGCGGGGGCCGAAAGTTTGCAATTACAATCGGGGCGAAAAGTCCAGATGAAAGTGATGATGCGGAAAAATTTTCCATTGGACTCCAGTCCAACCCGAAAATGCCATTTTGCCATCATTTTCAGTGTACTGAAAATGGTATGGACTAAAATTGCAAATGGCATTTTCAGTTGGACTAAAATGGCAAATGGTATGGACTAAAATTGCAAATGGCATTTTCAGTTGGACTAAAATGGCAAATGGCATTGGACTGAAAATTCGCCCCCGCAATAAAGGACTGTGGGACCTGCCGTCTTCGGCTTGGCTGTTCATTTTGAAGGAACTTGCAGAGAAACTCTGCTGTGCCAACAGTTTCCAAGAAGCAAAAGCCGAAATGCGTCAAATGAAAGACTCGGTTATGATTGGTGATTGATTTTTATGCTTGACCAGAGCAGAGAATATAAGGAAACCGTGTTCCAAAGTGTCGGGTGTTTAGAGCTAAATACGTAAAAGCATGCTTTCGAAACATTTGACATGTTTTAAGAGATGACTTAAATCTTTCGTGAAACACAAACGGAAAAAGAATCCAAAATAAGAAGAGTTTTAGGTAGTAGCTTGGAAATTGTTAGAAGTTTGAGTAATCACCGTGATGGGAAATATGAGATTCGGTTCGCTTTCGAGATAGAGATATTGCCATTTGCTCATGTTATTTAATATTCATAGGCTTTTCAAAGAATTTAATGGGGAAAAAAGTTTGAGATTAATACTCCTTTGTTTCCCAAAAAATGATTTATTGAAAAAATATTTTCTAAAAAGTAATTTCTTCTACCGTATGAAATAGTTAGGCAATAAGAATTGTTTATGTTGTCAACAAGAATTTACGTCTAACTATTTTTGTGAAGGATGAAAATATTATCTTCTTTTTTTTTTCCATTTTCGTAAGCAATTTAAGCATCCATATTTAGAAAAGTGTTTTTCAAACTACTCATTTTCCACAAAATAAGCAGGTCACAAAGTAATATCTCGAGTCAATTTGTTTTGCGAAAAATGAATACAATATATGTATTTATTAGTAATATATTTATTAGTGAATAACAAATTACTAAAAACTTTAACGATTTAAGTTGTTAAAACAAAATTTCCTGTTATTTCTCCTCGTATTAAAACTATGATATAATTTAGTAGTACATGTTGCACCTGTCAACACTATAAGAATTGAAAATATCCCGTCAAGATTTGTAACATTTTAAGACCGTATCCACAACCATACGCTGCGATGCTAGAAATCTTTTAGGCATGGTCTTGATGAATTCAAGTGAATGAATTTTTCCATTGTATGAATAGGAGGGACTGTGAGATGATCTTGTGAAAATGAAGATTGAGGGGAGCCATGTGGAGAAAGGAAAATGCCTCGATGGCATTGAAGTAATGATGATTAAGTAGTATTATTCTGTAAATTATTTACAATATTTTAATTAATTCACCCGGGCAATAGCTTTGTTACGTACTAGCTGAACAAACTTGGGTTTGCATAGGTTTGAGAATGAGACTTATTATATTCTTTTTAATGATTGATGATATTATGTGGCCATGCAACACAGTATCTATAGAAAACACACGTAACATTCTATACGAAAACTATGATTTTAGTGCTCCACGCTTGACTCGATTTGATTCCCATGCATACCCAAATTAACTCGGGCTCCAACGTCAATTTTCTCCTCATCTATGGAAAAGAGCATAGCCAATTAGAAACAAATCAAACATGGAAAAAAAGATAACAAATAAGAAATTACTAAAAAATGTTGACGAATCGATTTGCTAAAACACACCACCTATTAAATTCTCCCCATGCCGGAAGCTTGATCCAACTTAGCGGAAGAGACTACGCCTGTGAAGATATGTATATGAAATGAACTCCTACTCTTGCAAATACTAAAAGATCCGAAAACACTCAAAGATTTGAAACTTGCCCAAATCCATCGAGAAGTTGTCAGAATGAGACCTTGTTGGAACACCATAAACATCAATTAATGAAGGAACTTGATTGAATTTTGGGTTTGGGAAGGTTATTGAATCCCATCTAGTTTGTATAGGTCTAATCCAAAGGTCTTACTTTTCCTTATTGGACAGTTCCAACTTGGACCTTCCAAGTCCAACTTCCAATTAATATCAACGCCCAACGAAAGCTGAACGGGCCTATTTGTCTCCATCACAGCAACCAAAGAAATGAAGTGGCCCATGAATTCTTTATCAAAAGCTGGTTTAGGATGATTTAAGCTACGATTAATCTTTAAAGGTGTCTACTCGTGCTAGATGCCCACGTCTTGCCGGAGATTTGTTTGTGTTCCATGATTTACTTAAATTATTGTAGCCAGAAGTATCTACCACCAATGACATGCAATAAGATCGATAACCAAGTACAGTATGATTTTAATACCATCAAAAATCCAATTGGACTTCGGAAAATGGCACATCGCCAAACGACCGAATAATCTCACGAATACGGTCTAAATCTTGCACAATCAGACATGCCAAAACAAACGCTAGAAAGAACATAGTCACAACCAGCCACATGCTCAGAGATAGGGTTGTCCAGAGAAGTAACTCGGAGCCGAGCATCCCAAAAATGATGTACAAGTACCGATATATTGGTTGGGGCTTGCGAGTTGGGTCACTTTGATCAATGCTACAAAATAGATGGCTTCGCAAATGATGTAAGATTGCAGAACCACATGGCTGAGTGCCTTGGTACATTGCAAAAGGAAAAGCTGGATCACGAGCATCTTCAACGAAGTGAATGCAATGTGAAATTTCTTGGTCAAGTCGAAACTTTCATGTTGTTGTGATTGTTCGTCATTCCTGTATCATATAAGGAGAAATTGATCAAAATAAAAGCGCACTCAAACGGAAGAAAAGCTTGCTTCCTATCCCATGCTGCGAGCAAAGTTCTTATAGCACGTTCACACGAGCGAGTTGCGCACCTTTCGAGTGTCGCCGTGCCAGTATGATCCGCCATGCTAGAGAAGTTGAAGCTCAATGAACCATATGTGATTATTTTTCAGGTGAACGAGGTAGGGGAAGAAGCACTTGGTTCAGGGCATATATAGGTCTTGTTTTCTTTCCTTATCATATATCTAGCCCCGCATCTAATTGACATTGACTTGACTCTTGTGGAAAATCTTCGTCCCATCCTGCCGCTAGATCCCCTCAAAAGTGGACAGGCGTCTTAAAAGCGAATCGCATCTCGAGCTTCATGATGAGATAATTCCAGTATCAAGATTGAGCTTCCAGATTTATTGAGTTTCAAGATTTATTAACCTAAAGATTGCGACACACTTTGAAGCTCCCGCGCACCATTTCCCCCAAATTGGGTTGATAATGGATGCGACGATCTATGTTAATGATGTCATTAATTGTCAATACTCCCATAATTCGTGGCATGCTTATATGCTCATTATCTACACTTGAGATTATTTGGAAATGTTTCTACTTTTGCAAAATAAACGGAGCTTAAAAAATCCGAAAACATGCAAAGATTTGAAATTTGCGATGTGAGGAGACCATGTTGGAACACCATAAACATTGATGAATGATGGAACTTGAATGAGTTTTGGGTTTGGATCGGTTATTGAATATTGTCTAGTTTGTGAAGGTCTAATTCAAAGGCCTTAGTTTTCCTTATTGGACAGTTCCAACTTGGACCGTCCAAGTCCAACTTCCAAGAACAGCGGCGGGCCCATTTGTCTCCACCACAGCAACCAAAGAAATGAAGTGGCCCATGAATTCTTTATCAAAAGCTAGTTTAGGGATCGTTTATGCTACGATTAATCTTTAAAGGTGTCCATTCGTGCTAGATGACCACGTCTTGCTAGAAAATTTGTTGTGTTCCATGATTTTCTTAATTTGAGTTTTATTCCATGGGGAATATATCAAAGTTTCATATATAATAGTAAATTATTATAATCAGAAGTATCTTTCACCATTGACATGCAACAAGATTGATAACCAAGTACGGTATGATTGTAGTAGTGTCAAAAGTCTAATTGGATTTCGGAAAATGGTGCATCACCAAACGGCTGAATAATCTCACAAATACGGTCTAAATCTTGCACGACCAGACACGCCAAAACAAATGCTAGTAAGCATATAGTCACGACCAGCCACATGCCAAGAGACAGGGTTGTCCAGAGAAGTAACTCGGAGCCGAGCATCCCGAAAACGATGTACAGGTACCGATATATTGGGTTGGGGCTCGCAAGTCCGGTCACTTTGATCAATCCTACAAAATATATGGCTTCACAGATGATGTAAGACTGCAGAACCGCGTGGCTGAGCGCCTTGGTACGTTGCAAAATGAAAAGCTGGATCACGAGCATCTTCAACGAAGTGAATGCAATATGAAATCTCTTGGTCAAGTCAAAATTTTCATGTTGTTGTGATTGTCCATCGTTTCTGTATTATATAAGGAGAAATTAATCGAAAGAAAAGCACACTCAAATGGAAGAAAAGCCTACTACCTAACCTGTGTTGTGAGCAGAGTTCTTATAGCATGTTCGAACGAGCGAGTTGCGCACCTTTCGAGTGTCGCCGTGCCAATATGATCCGCCATGCTGGAGAGTTGAAGCTCAACGAACCATGTGATTGTTTTTCGGGTGAACGAGGTAGGGGAAGAAGCACTTGGTTCAGGGGATATATAGGCCTTGTTTTCTTTCCTTCTGATATATCTGGCCCAGCATCCAATTGACATTGACTTGACTCTTTTAGAAAATCTTCGTCCCATCTGGCCGCGAGATCCCCTCAGAAGTGGATAGGTGTCTTGAAAGCGTATCGCATCTCGAGCTTCATGATGAGATAAATCCAGTATCAAGATTGAGCTTCTAGATCTACCGAGTTTCAAGATTCATTAACTCAAAGATTGCGACATGCTTTCCCCCAAATTGGGTTGATAATGGATGCGACCATCTATGTTAATATCTTAATGATGTCATTAATCATCGATGCTCCCATAATTCGTGGCATGCTCATATGCTCATTATCTACACTTGGGATTGTTTGGATATGTTTCTACTTTTTGCTATTTGCTTAAACCGAGTCTACATGCATCTGCGTGCATATTTTTGGACGACTAATGGCTTATTTTGGATGGAATGTTGACGGGGGCAGACTTAAGATAAGAATTAAAGTTTGTGAATTTTTTGGGAGATGAATAAAAGTGGGGTTGGGGCATTTATTCTGATATTTTTATGTCTTAGAGTTTCTCTGTTATTTACTTTACGTGTATGCCGAATTCGGCTTGCATCAAATTTGTACTGACTTGAGCTTTTTCTTGCTTATTATCTTGAGACCTTGGCACCCTTCCACTCATAATTATCTTTTAATTGTGAGTGGAAGTTCCTATGGTATCAAGACACCTCATCTTGTATATTTTCGATAAAATACTTACTTACTAAAAAAAAAGTTTTGGATATAAACCGATGGACCTTAAATTTGGGGTTTGTTAAGAAATCAGGACCATCGTTCCAATGACATCTGGTCTACTTTCATAAAGTGACCCAAGAATGATGCTGGTATCGGAAAATCCTGCTATATCACACCAAATCTTGCTTCCCTGTTAAGTCTGCTCTAAACGTCTCCCCCAAACATCATTTAATTCCCCAAGTGCTTCCAAGGAATGAACGTTTTTCTTAGATTCCTCCAAATCTTGACGCCCTTCGGAACAGTCTGCTTGAGGTGCTTTCAGTAGCATCAAGCTGTTCTCAGATTGGTCGGTTTGGATATGTGCTTCGATTTGGTAGAAACATAAGTCGCGACCGCATCGAGAAAGAGTTCAGAATCTGTTTTGATTTCGACATTTTTGTCTCACTTATGAATTATGCAGCTGCGGCCTACTGTTTAATTCTTGACCAATTTGTGTTCCCTTTTGTGTTTAGTCGTGCTACTACTTGATTAGCTATTTTTTAGAGCTTGATTAAACTGATCTTCAACGTATTTTGGGGGTTCTGCAACTGATGTAGAGCATAGAGTTTTAAGGATTCGCTAGTGTCAAGACAATAGGAGAGTTGTCCTAGTCTTTGATCGTTGACTAGGATCGGAAAAGACCGAGTAAGGCGTGACGGAGACAAAAATATGACAAGAATTGAAGGCTTCTAGTAAGAAAACTACTTTTTGTGGATAACGAATATGAATAAAAATAAGTAGGTCTCGGAGCGAAAGCATCGATCAACATGGATTGATTTAATCAGGAAAAGGCTACGACTAACTTAGCCTTCGCTAGGGTGGAATTAAAGTAACCATATTTAAGTGCTGCACTGCTGGAGCCAACAATGTTGGGCACAATGGTAGGAAAGACACCCATGAAGGATGAGATCGATGTGACAGTCAAGAAGCATAGCATAAAATCAAGGTAGTCATTGATAATAATTGTGAATGAGCGGAGTAGATATAATTGGCAAGCGTTTGATTGAAATTTGACAATGAACCATATATTTTTTTTATGTAAAAAATATCTTTTTCTCGAGAAAATTATCTAAAATTCTGAGTTTGAAATTGTTTTACTTTTTTCCTTTTTTCTTCCCTTCTAGCTAGTCACGCGAGCTCAAAGAGATTTTGACATTTTTCTTTTAAGCGAATCTAACATCAAAAAATGAGGAACATGAATCGGTCCGTCCACTTATCACTCGTTGTGCCATCGCCAATGCGCCTTCATTCAGTTCACCCGGCTCACTGTGGCCGATATGCTTCTCATTCACCGGTCGCCGTCGCTCTGCCGCTTCCATGGGCTTGAGTTCAGTTGGGCCTGTCGCTTCCACATCAAAGCTCTGTCTCTCAGTCAGTTTCCGTTGATCATCCTCCTTCGCGTCCCTGTAGCTCTCTCTCTCTCTCTCTCTATATATATATATATATATATATATATATATATATATACATATTCTCACCTTAACCAGCCTCAATGGAATTAGAATAATGAATGAAGGAAGAGGAGTGGAAGTAGGAGAAGGAGAAGAAGACGACGAAGAGGAGGAGGAGGAGGCGTGGTCATCGGATTCAGAAATCGGGGAGGCGGTGGAATGGTTGGGCTTGAAGGACGGCGTAGAAGCTATTGATGGGAGTCTTCGGCCCAACCGAAAGGTCACCGAGGGCTTCACACGCGTGCACGGTCGGACATGCTTCAAGCCCTGTCCAATCTGAGCCAGAAACTGTCCACTCATATCCCCTTTGGAGCTTCTCAAATTCTTCTGTCTTGTCAGCTGACTATGTTTTTCATTTATTTCGTTTAACTAGTTTGTGATTCAGAGGCATGCTTGATTTTTCTATGTTGCTGAGTCCACTAGGGATTAGAGATCTTCTTTGATGTTTGCGACATGTTTGGCCTGCCTGAAAAGCCTAAAGTCGCGTTGTTCTTTCATTTTTTCCGGCTTGAATTGGAGGTACTAGGAAAAGAGGTTTGAACTTCACTTTCTGCTTGAATAAATTGGAGGAGGGAGATGTGGCAACGTCACCACAACAAGATTAAACTTTGAAGCATAGGGTCAGCATCCTAAATGAGCTGTGAAAACGGGTTGGATTTTCAATCTACCTTCTTCGCGAATGTTCCTGACGAAAGCTGAACGCATAGGGTTGTCAAAACCAAATAACACATCCTACCCAGAACCCGGCCCGAAGTTTTGGATAATTCTTAGGTCAGGGTACTGGATTAAATGTTTTAGCACTATAATGTCTCGAGTCGAGTCAAGCCATGTTTCGGGTTGACCAAAAACAATACGTGTGTTCATCTTAATCTCCATAAAAATAAAAATAAAAACGCATGCAAACCCGACCCGATCCGATCCTATCTAAATGTTTGAGTTACATTCTCATAGCATTTTGAATTGAGTATCATAGAACCCGACCCGACCTATTGACATTCCGACTGAACTAGGCCCATTTGTCTCGATTAGCACAAGCCGAGAAATAAAGTGGCCCATCAATTATTTCCATATTATTTTTCCATAAGATATATTTATAAAAAAAAAAACCAGTTTAGGGATGATTTAAGGTGTAACCATTCTTTCAAGATGTCCATCATGCTAGATAATCATGCGTTGCCAGAAAAGACTAAATATATAACAAGAATCCTTTGATATACTTGGCTTATTGTAGAAGATAACTAACACAAAGCAATTTAATCCGTACAAAAAGTTTTTGGAAAAGGGTTGTTTAATCATAATACGTCACTGGTTTCGGAAAAGGGTTGGTGCCTACGTGCCTTCCATCAGCTCGCCTTGCCGACGCTCGCTGCTCTCCTTCATTCACCAATATCCACTCGCCGAGTCACTCAGCTACCAAAGCTCCGTCGACCTCAGCCACTTCCGTGGCGTTCAGTTCATCTGAGCTTATCGTTTCCGCCGCAAAGCTCCGGCTCACGACTCCGCTGCCGTCAATCACCCGCTGTCATGTCCCTATTCAGGTAGCTCTTCCTCTCTATCTCTCTACATTTCGCAAAGCATTTTCTTTTGGGGACTCCCATGTCAATTCCAGACAAGAGCACTTATACCAAAGTCCTCGGCCCAACCTCAGTTGACCTAGGCTTGAGTGCCTTGGTTTAGGGCCCAACCTCAAAGGATTCAAGCTCTGAAGAATTGAACACGGCCTTTGTAGATTCAAGTTGAGCATGACTGATTGACTTCTCAAGTTCAGTTTCAGTGACCAATGCCCTTGCTCATGCCCAGAGCGAGGGATTAGGAATTATGGTCGTGGTGCTCGTGTCGAGTTCAAGTCACTGGCTTCCGAATGGTAAAAATTTCTATTTAGGAATTCTTATCAAATGACGGAAAATATCATCTTATTTATTTCAGGTCTCATTTAAACATCAGAGAGTATTATCTTTTTTTTTGGAAAATAGCCACATAATTTTTTTTTTCAGAATTGTCACATCTTTTGCAAAACAAATGAAATCTAACTCTCCTCAAGTCGCTAGGGTGCATTTGTTTCACAAAAAATATTTTCCAAGATATGGTTCACTTAAGAAAACGAGTCCACGGAAAATATTATTCTACCAAAGCTTAAATTCAGGAAAACGATTGCCACTTTGAAACGACTAGAAAATGTTTTTCGAAATATGATTAGGTATTGACATTTAAATCTAATACTTTACGCTGAAGCATGAAAATCCCAACATTGAATTTCATATCCCAACATTCAGAAATTATTTTTAAAAAATTCGAAACTCGAAATTTTAACTATTTTTTATTTCATTTTCTTTCTTTTTTTTCTTTAATTTTTTTTTATTCCTCTCTTTTTCCTTCTTCCTTGGTCAATGGCACAAGCCAAGGATGAGTTCACTGGCATAGAGCGAACTTCGGCCTCGCCGATTTGGCAATCCCTAGCCTATGACCAACCATCGGCCAAGGAAGGAGGAATAGAAAATTGTAAAAGTAATGTTAAATGACTACAAATAAAACAAAACGAATTTTCGATAATTTTTCATCATAATATCAACTGATGAAAAATTCTTCCGATAATTTTTTTTTTCAGAATTTGGCTAAATATAAAAAAATAATTTTTTTTCACGAAATAAACTCACTTGAAGAGCCCTAAAAAGAGCCGCCTTTAAATCCGCTCTTCCTTTTCGTTGATGGAGATATCGAATTGAACCGGCCCGCCCGGTCGACGGCCCCTCGTTCTGCCTGCGCGCCTTCATTCTGTTCAACCGGCCCCCCGACGGTCGCCGCTCTCCTTCCTTCATCCATCTCCGCCCGTCGGGTCACTCAGCCGCTTTAGTTGAGCTCATCCCCGCCGCAGCAGAGCTCCGTCTCTCGAGGCCGTTGCGGTTGATCGTCCTCCTTCGCCTCTCTCTCTCTCTCTCTCTCTCTGCTAGATTCACGGAGTTTTTCTTTTTGGAACTTGACGTTTTGATGTTTGGCTGTAACAGGCATATATGCAGGGGGAAGAGTCGGTGGAAGTAGGATTGGAAACAATGAATGAAGGAATTAAAGAAGGGGAAGAAGGAAGAGTACTGGAAGTCAGAGAAGAAGAAGACGAGATGCTGGAGGAGGACGAGGACGATGAGGAAGCCGGGTCATCGGATTCGGAAATCGAGAACGCGTTGGAAAAGTTGGACTTGAAAGACGGCGGAGAAGCAATGGATGGAGCCTTCGCTCCTAATTCGGGACGTCCGAACGCTCATGGAGGGCTTGACAACCATGCCCGGTCGTCCACGCTTCAACCCCTCTCCAATCGGAGCCAGAAACTCTCCACTCACGTCGAGGTCGTGAGGGTGGCCGGCGTCGCGGCGGTGGCGTGAATAGCTCGCGGTTGAGCCTCGGACCAGCGGCTGTCCGTTCAAACCGAGTCGGCGATTAAAGAGGAAATCAACGCTAGCGGGGCGAGTTACCTACAGGCGTTCGGGAAAGTCTCGGGAAGATTTCCCAAGCGGCGATTGCGGCTGGGTTGGCCGGAATCGTCCACGGCGACGGCAAACAGGGGCGTCGCTCAGAATGGGGAAATCGCGCGTCGAGCTTCGTCCGAGACGCCGAGCGACGACGGCGACGACCAGGCGGCTGAGGCCGTGTTCCTATGTACCAGGCGAAGCTCCGCCGTGAATTTTCGTGTGATTTTCTGGTCCGTGTGTTGCGTGAGGGTAGGAGGCGGCAGCTAGGGTTTCCAACAAAAAATAGAGGAGGCGTGCGCGAGGAAGACGGAAGCACCCCGAGGGAGGGCCAGCCGGTGAATGGTGGGGCTGCCGCGTGGCTGGTCGTTGGCGAAATCGCGACATCCTGGCGCGACTGGCGCGGACGCGGCTAGGGTTACGGACGTGCGTCCTCACGGCGCAAGGAAGAAGATGAACAGCGAAGAGGAGAAGATGGCACGCGTGGGGGGAGGTGGGGAAGCAGGCTGGGCCTGCGCGGGCCGAAGGGAAAAAGGCCGGGAAAAATAAAATAAAAAGGGAAAAGTTGGGCCGAAATTTCAAAACTTTGTCTTGAGTCCAATTTATTTCCTCAAAACCAAATCGAGTACGACTTTTGCCCAATTTCAAGTCCCTAAAATCGGGCCGTTACACAATTTGGTCCCCCAGAAAGAGAGAGAATCAAAGGAAGGTTAAATAATCATATATGTAACCTGGTAATAGGAGAAGGTTTCACCAAATACAGAACAAGTAGATGATAACTTCCTTGAAAACATGCAACAAAATTAAAACACAAGTCTGGTAATCTGTAGGAGCTTCAACAATCAAAGCTAAACTTCAGACACGTCATTAAATACTTGAACAATCTCCTGTAAACGGTCGAAGCCCCGTGCAAGCAGACCAAAGAATGCCAAAGCAAACAGTAGCAAGCACACGTTGAAGACCAGCCACATGGGCAAGGACAGGCTCGTCCAAAGAAGCAATTCGGCGCCGAGAGTCCCGAATACGATGTACAAGCATCGATATATCACGTTCTGGCTTTCGGATCCAGTCACTTTGATCAATGCTATGAGATAAAGCACTTCACAAATGATGTAAAACTGCATAATCATGGGATTAGGTGCCTCAATGTGCAGTGAAATGGTGCTCGTGATGACAAGTAGCTTGAATGAGGTGAATGTAACATGAAATCTCTTGGTTGAGTCAAAACTTTCATGTGGTTGCTCGTCATTCCTATATCAAATAAGGAAGTAATGAGGGGAAAAAAAACAGAGATCCAAAAGGGGAAAAAAGAAAACTAACTACTGAATCCTCACTCTAAGCACAGTTCTTAAGAGCATATTCACATGAAATGAACCGCGTACCTTTCAATTGTTGCCGTGTGATCAGCCATGCTCGGGAGAAGGAGAAATTGGAGCTTTGGATTCTGTGATTGTTCTTGAGTTGAGGATTTGAGTCAATTATATAGTCATTTTGGAATCCACGAGGGGCCCCATTAATGCCTTTCCATAGTCGGGTGAAGGACGCAAATGACGCAAATGATGCAAATGTAGAACGTAAATGACTGTTGCTGGGTCCATAATTCGCATACCTTTTAGACAAAAGCCACCAAGAGTTGCCCTTCGGAAAGTGATGGCCTTTTGCGGTTGCTTTTTGTCAAAAAACAAAAGCCACTAAGAGTTCATCACCACCCGATGAATCGGGTGGTGATGAATCGGGTGGTGATGAACTCTTGGTGGCTTTTGTTTTTTGACAAAAAGCAACCGCAAAAGGCCATCACTTTCCGAAGGGCTTTGCAACCTCGTTGGCAATCGCACCTCCCGACTTCGACTTGGCTGTTGATTTTGAACTTTCAGAGAAGCTCTGATGTGCCAATATATTCCAAGGAGCTAAAGCCGTAATGTGTCAAATGGAACACTCAGTAAGGATTGGTGATTGGTTTTTGTGCTTCGCCACAGCAGAGATTTCAGGAAACCGCGTTTCAAAGTGTTGGGCGTTCAGTCTAGTGCTATACCAATTACTGGCGAGAGCACACATGCTCTACATGTGAAATAAAATAAGCAAAAGACACTAAATTCGTAAAAGCATGTTTTCTAAACATTTGGTTTGTTTGAGGAGATGACTTAATTTTCTTGTGAAACAAAGACGAAAAAAAAATCCAAAATAAAAGGAGTTTTAGATAGTAGTTTGGAAATTGTTAAAAATTTGAGGAATCACCGTGATGGGAAATATCAGTTTACTTTCGGAATCGATATTTTGCCATTCGCTCATGCTATTTAACTACAATTACTCACATGCTTTTCAAGGAATTTAATGGGGAAAAAAGGTTTAAGATTGATGCTCTGTTTCCTTCGTGAAAAATAAACTATTTAAATATTATCTTCCTAAGAGTAGTCGCCTTTACCATTTAAAATAATTAGGCAATAAAAATTATTTCTATCGTCGACAACAATTTACATCTAATTATTTTCGTGAATGATGATAATATTTTCTTTTCACGCATTTTCGTTATAAGCAATCATATTTTGAAAAATGAATACAATATATGCATTTATTAGCAAATAGCGAATTACTAAAAACTTTAACAATTGAAGTTGTTAAAACAAATTTTCCTGTTATTTCTCCTCGTGATAAAAATAATATCTAATTTAGTAGAAAAGGTTGTGCCTAGCAAGATATAAACTTCTACTCTTGCTAGCATTGTGAGAACTGAAAATGTCTCATCAAGATTTGTAACATTTTAAGACCGTCTCTAACACCGTACGCTGCGATACTATAAAGATTTTAGGCATGGTCTCGATAAATTCAATTAAATGAAATTTTCCATTGTATGAATAGGATAGACTATGAGATGATCTCGTGAAATATGAATATTGAGGGCAGTCGTGTGGAAAAGGAAAATACCTCGATCGCATTGAAGCCATGATTATTAAGTAGTGTTATTTTGTAAATTATTTACCACATTTTGATTAATTCACCCGGGCAGTATCTTTGTTATATACTAGGTGAAGAAACTTGCGTTTGCATAGATTTGAGAATTATACTTATTATATTTTTATGATAGATGATATTATGTGGCCATGCAGCACAATATATATGGAAAAGACACATAACATTCTATATGAAAACTATGGTTTGAGCGCTCAATACTTGAGTTGATTCGGTTCCCATGCATACCCAATTCAACTCGGGCTTCAATATTAAATTCCCCCTCATCTATGGAAAACAACATAACCAATTATAAACAAATTAAACATGGAAGAAAAGTTAGAAATTAAGAAATTACTAAAAATGGTGACGAATCAAGTTGCTAAAACACACCAATTGTTAATTCTCCCCATGCTAGAAGCTTGATCCAATTTAGCAGAAGAGACCATGCTTGGGGAGATATGTATATGATATAAACTCCCACTCTTGCAAATACTAAAAGATCCGATAATACTCAAAGATTTGAAATTTGCTCAAGTCCATCGAAAAGTTGTCCGAATGAAACCTTGTCGGAGCACCATAAACTTGGATTAATGAAGGAACTTGAATGAGTTTTGGGTTTGGGAAGGTTATTGAATCTGTCTAATTTGTATAGTTCTAATCCAAAGGCCTTTCCTTTTCTTATTGGACAGTTCCAACTTGGACCGTCCAAGTCCAACTCCCAAGATTAGCGCCCAAGGAAAGCTTGAACGGGCCCATTTATATCCACCCCAGCAACCAAAGAAATGAAGTGGCCCATGAATTCTTTATCAAAAGCTGAATAGGGATGATTTAAGCTATAATTAATCTTTAAAGGTGTCCATTCATGCTAGATGACCACGTCATGCCAGAGATTTGTTTGTGTTCCATGATTTACTTAAATTTGAGGTTTATTCCATCTTTATATAGGGAATATATCAAGGTTTCATAGTGGTCTATATAATCTGTATTGATTGACCCAAAAATGATCTTGGGTCTACAATAATAAATTATTATAAGTAGAAGTATTTATCACCAATGACATGCAACAAGATTGATAACCAAGTACCTTATGATTGTAGTGGCCTAAAAAATCCAATTGAATTTCGAAAAACGACACATCGCGCAATCAGATATGCCAGAACAAACACTAGTAAGCACATATTCACAACCAGCCACACAAAAAAAAAAATTGGAATAAGACTTTAATATGACCATAACAAAAGCATTGACTGTATGCAATTTGGAATTAAGTAGAGCAAAGCACGATAACAACCTAGAATAGCATTAAATGCGAGAGTGATGGGAAATATTGTAGAAATAAGAAAATCAGGATAATTGCTGATTCAGTCCTAAACATTTACTAATTTTGTCGATTTAATCCTAAACCTTTTAAGTTTAATTAATCCTAAACTTTTTACAATTTTACCGATTAAGTCATTCCGACAGATTTTTGCCTGAAATGCCTATGTGTTGATGACGTGGCTGGACCTCGTCAGTGATGACGTAGTGACAATTTTTGCCCTTATTTTATTTTATTTTTACCACTCTTGAGGACAAACCCCTCGTCGACCAAGAGCGAGGGTGGCAGGGGCTAGGGAAGACGCCATCGCCCTTTCTCATGGTCAGTGAGGGCTGGGCGAGGCCAACCTCGGCCAAATCTAGGCAAAGGCGGGGCTTCCCCGCCTAAATTTGGTGAGGGCGGCCTCGCCTGGCCCTCACTGGCCGCGGATGAGGGCCCTTACCCAGCTCCGAGCCGAAGACGCCAACAACAGACAAAACTCGCGAAGATAACCCACCTAGCTCCATTAACGTCAATAGCCGCCACCGCCAACCGTCGCCCCAGTCACCACCCCAAGTACCAACAAAAAGAAAAAACGAGAAAAAAAATACTAATTATATTAAACACGTTTCTATTATTTTTATACTTCAAGAACACTTTTACCAAACACTCTATTTTACTCAAAAATTATTATATAGAGTAAAAACACAAATAAGTATTTTTGTTCAAAAAATGTTACCTGAAAGAGAAACGTTGCCAAACGAGTCCACGAAAAATATTATTCTACCAAAGCTTAAATTCAGGAAAATGATTGCCACTTTGAAACGACCGAAAAACATTCTTCGAAATATGATTAAGTATTGACATTTAAATCTAATACTCTACGCTGAAGCATGAAAATCCTAACATTGATTTTCATATCCCAACATTTAGAAAATATTTTAAAAAAACTTCGAAACTTGAAAATTTTAACTATTTTTTACTTTATTTTTATTTCATTTTCTTTCTTTTTTTCTTTAATTTTTTTTATTCCTCTCTTTTTCCTTCTTCTTTGGTCAGTGGCAAAGCCACGGCAATGGCACAAGCCAAGGATGAGTTCACTGACAAAGAGCGAACTTCGGCCTCGCCGATTTGGCAATCCCTAGCCTATGACCAACCATCGGCCAAGGAAGGAGGAATATAAAATTGTATAAGTAATGTTAAATGACTACAATTAAAACAAAACGAATTTTCAATAATTTTTCATCATAATATCAACTGATGAAAAATTCTTCCCATAATTTTTTTTTCAGAATTTAGCTAAATATAAAAAAATAATTTTTTTCACGAAATAAACTCACTTGAAGAGCCCTAAAAAGAGCCGCCTTTAAACCCGCTCTTCCTTTTCGTTGATGGAGATATCGAATTGAACCGGTCCGCCCGGTCGACGGCCCCTCGTTATGCTTGCGCGCCTTCGTTCTGTTCACCCAGCCCCCCGACGGTCGCCGCTCTCCTTCCTTCACCCATCTCCGCCCGTCGGGTCACTCAACCGCTTCAGTTGAGCTCGTCGCCGCCGCAGCAGAGCTCCGTCTCTCGAGGCCGTTGCGGCTGATCGTTCTCCTTCGCCTCTCTCTCTCTCTCTCTCTCTCTCTCTCTCTCTCTGTGCTAGATTCACGGAGTTTTTCTTTTTGGAACTTGACATTTTGATGTTTGGCTGTAACAGGCATATATGCAGGAGGAAGAGTCGGTGGAAGTAGGATTGGAAACAATGAATGAAGGAATTAAAGAAGGGGAAGAAGGAAGAGTACTGGAAGTCAGAGAAGAAGAAGACGAGATGCTGGAGGAGGACGAGGACGATGAGGAAGCCTGGTCATCGGATTCGGAAATCGAGAACGCGTTGGAAAAGTTGGACATGAAAGACGGCGGAGAAGCAATGGATGGAGCCTTCGCTCCTAATTCGCGACGTCCGAACGCTCATGGAGGGCTTGACAACCATGCCCGGTCGTCCACGCTTCAACCCCTCTCCAATCGGAGCCAGAAACTCTCCACTCACGTCGAGGTCGTGAGGGTGGCCGGCGTCGCGGTGGTGGCGTGAATGGCTCGCGGTTGAGCCTCGGACCAGCGGCTGTCCGTTCAAACCGAGTCGGCGATTAAAGAGCAAATCAACGCTACCGGGGCGAAATCAAGGGCAGTGAGTTACCTACAGGCGTTCGGGAAAGTCTCGGGAATATTTCCCAAGCGGTGATTGCGGCTGGGTTGGCCGGAATCGTCCACGGCGACGGCAAACAGGGGCATCGCTCAGAATGGGGGAAATCGCGCGTCGAGCTTCGTCCGAGACGCCGAGCGACGACGGCGACGACCAGGCGGCTGAGGGCGTGTTCCTATGTACCAGGCGAAGCTCCTCCGTGAATTTTGGTGTGATTTTCTGGTCTGTGTGTTGCGTGAGGGTAGGAGGCGGCAGCTAGGGTTTCCAACAAAAAATAGAGGAGGCGTGCGCGAGGAAGACGTAACCAACGCGAGGGAGGGCCAGCTGGTGAATGGCGGGGCTGCCGCGTGGCTGGCCGTTGGCGACATCGTGACATCCTCGCGCGACTGGCGCGGACGCGGCTAGGGTTTCGGACGTGCGTCCTCACGGCGCAAGGAAGAAGATGAACAGTGAAGAGGAGAAGATGGTACGCGTGAGGGACAGGGGGAAGCAGGCTGGGCCTGCCCCGGGCCGAAGAGAAAAAGGCCGGGAAAAATAAAAGAAAAAAGGGAAAGTTGGGCCGAAATTTCAATACTTCGTCTTGAGTCCAATTTGTTTCCTCAAAACCAAATCGAGTACGACGTTTCCCCAATTTCAAGTCCCTAAAAACGGGCCGTTACACAATTTAGTCCCCCAAAAAGAGAGAGAATCAGAGGAAGGTTAAATAATCATATATGTAACCTGGTAATAGCATAAGGTTTCACCAAATACAGAAACAAGTAGATGATAACTTTGTCTTGAAAACATGCAACAAAATTAATACACAAGTCTGGTAATCTATAGGAGCTTCAACAATCAAAGCAGAACTTCAAACACGTCATTAAATAGTTGAACAATCTCCAGAAAACGGTCGAAGCCCCATGCAAGCATACCAGAGAATGTCAAAGCAAACAATAGCAAGCACACGTTGAAGACCAGCCACGTGGGCAAGGACAGGCTCGTCCAAAGAAGCAATTCGGCGGCAAGAGTCCCGAATACGATGTACAAGCATCGATATATCACGTTTTGACTTTCGGATCCGGTCACTTTGATCAATGCTTTAAGATAAACCACTTCACAAATGATGTAAAATGGGATGACCACGTGGTTAAATGTCTCGATATGTTGTGGATTGGTACTCATGATGGCAAGCATCTTGAACGAGGTGAATATGATATGAAATCTCTTGGTCGAGTCAAAACTTTCGTATCGAAGTTGTTGTGGTTGCTCGTCGTTCCTGTACCGAATAAGGAAGTAACTAGGGGAAAAAAAATAGATCCGGAAAGGGAAAAAAGAGAACTAGATATTGAATCCGCACACTTTGAGCAGAGTTCTTAAGAGCATATTCACATGAATGAACTGCGTACCTTTCGAATGTCGCCGCTTGATCAGCCATGCTCAGGAGAAGGAGAAGTGGGAGCTTTAGATTCCGTGATTGTTCTTGAGTTGAGGAATTGAAGTCAATATATAGCCCTCTTGGGTTCCACGAGGCGCGTGAACTTTATGCCTTCCATAGTCGGGGACCTTAACCGTAGATCCCAGGGTGGCTGCAGGATTTCGATGACTTCTCCGGAGACAACTTTTCATCGCAAAAAAGACCAGCAAAGTGACTTACGTTTTGCTGATCGCAAAAAAGACCAGCAAAGTTGCGATGAGCAAAGCGTAAGTCACTTTGCTGGTCTTTTTTGCGATCAGCAAAGTGACTTACGCTTTGCTCATCGCAAAAATTTTTGCGATGAGCAAAGTGACTTACGCTTTGCTCATCGCAAAAATTTTTGTGATGGTCTTTTTTGCGATGAAAAGTTTTGTCTCCGAACTTATCAGGGACTGTGGGACCTCGTTAGCAATCGCACCTCCCGTCTTAGGCTTGACTGTTGATTTTGAAGGAACTTTCAGAGAAACTCTGCTGTGCCAATATTTTCCAAGGAGCTAAAGCCATAATGCGTCAATTATAACGCTCGGTAATAACTGGTGATTGGTTTTTATGCTTGGCGAGATCGGAGATTTCAGGAATCCGCGTTTCAAAGTGTTGGGCGTTCAGTCTAGTGTTATACCAATTACTGGCCGGAGCACACATGCTCTACGTGTGAGAGAAAATAAGGAGCAAACACTAAATACGGGAAAGCATGTCCTCAAAACACTTGATCTGATTTAGGAGATGACTTAAATCTTTCATTAAACACACAAAAAAAATCCAAAATAAAAGGAGTTTTAGATAGTAGTTTGGAAATTGTTAGAAATTTGAGGAATCACCGTGATGGAAAATATCAATTTACTTTCGGAATCGAGACTTTGCCATTCGTCGTGCTATTCAACTAAAATTACTCACTTGCTTTTCAATGAATTTAATGGGAAAAAAAGATTTAGATTTGATGCTACGTTTCCTTCGCGAAAAATAAACTATTTAAACAATATCTTCCTAAGAGTAATCGCCTTTACCATTTAAAATAATTAGGCAACAAAAATTATTTCTATTGTCGACAATAATTTACATCTAATTATATTCATGAACGATGATAATATTTTCTTTTCATGCATTTTCGTAAGTAATATAAGCAATCATTTTTTGAAAAGCGTTTTTCAAACAATTCATTTTCCGCAAAATAAACATGTCCCACGGTAATATTTTGACTCCGTTTATTTCGCAAAAAATGAATACAATATATTTATTTATTAGGAAATAACGAATTACTGAAATTTTTAACGATCGAAGTTGTTAAGACAAATTTTCCTGTTATTTCTCCTCGTGGTAAAAATATGATCTAATTTAGTAGAATAGGTTGCGCCCAGGAAGATATAAACTTCTACTCTTGTCATCACCGTAAGAATTGAAAATGTCCCATCAAGAACTGTAACATTTTGAGACCGTCTCTAAGATCATACGTTGCAATACTATAAAGATTTTAGGAATGGTCTCGATGAATTTAATTGAATAAAATTTTCCATTGTGTGTATAGGATAGACTGTGAGATGATCTTGTGAAATATGAATATTCAGGAGAGTCACGTGGAAAAGGAAAATGCCTCGATTGCATTGAATCCATGATTATTAAGTAGTATTATTTTGTAAATTATTTACGATATTTTGATTAACTCACCCGGGCAGTATCTTTGTTATGTACTAGGCGAAGAAACTTGTGTTTGCATAGATTTAAGAATTATTCTTATTTTACTTGTATGATTGATGATATTATATGGCCATGCAGCACAATATCTATAGAAAAGACACGTAACATTCTATACGAAAATTATGAACTTAGTGCTCTATACTCGACTTGACTCGGCTCCCATGCATATCCAACTTAAGTTGGGCTCCAACATTGATTTTTTCCTCATCTATGAAAAAGAGCACAGCAATGAAAAACAAATTAAACATGGGAGAAAAGTTAGCAAATAATAAATTACTAAAAATGGTGGCGAGTCAAGCGACTATAAGACACCGACTATTAGTACTCCGTTTCAGGATTAATTCGGGCGGACATCGAATGTTATCCTTTCCGAAGATTGGGATCGATTTGAGCCCGTCCGGTGATTGATCCTGCCGAGGGGCATGGGGACCTCAAATAGGGGAGTTAGGGAATCACTTTATGCTCTGATAAATTGGAGGAGAAAAATGCGGCAACAACCTTACAACAAGATCAAACTTTGAAGCATAGGGGCAGCATCCTAAATGTGCTTGCAGGTGAAAATGAACAAGGAGAAGTTCCTAAAAAACCACGAGGATTGGTTTCTCTTTTTATTGGCTGTCCTTTGCAGAGGGCTAGGTAATCTGTCGCAGGGTTAAATCTTCCTGTGCTCGGCATGAAGCATGAGTGTATTGTGCTTCATGGATCTAAGGATAATGAACTACACTTATTTTTAGTTAATTATCGGAAGTTTTGAAGTTGAAACAAACCCTTTTGCAAGCCTGATTGGTATCTTTGCTAAATCATTATTTTATTTTGACTTAACCTTTGATGAGTGTATGCATTGGTTCATGTCCCCTTTTGCAATTACTTTTCTGAAGTTAGGCCACTTCTAAAATTTATTGCGGTTACAGTGCCCCACGCCTCCTCCTACTTTTGCTAAAGTTATGGAAACATCTCTGAGATGTTTTATTAGAATTGTTTATGTGGTTGTGCAGGCCGTTGATCAGAGGACTCGGATGGTTCTTGTTGAAATGTTGATCCAATTTCGAGATGCCTCTCCTGCAGGCTGAAAAATTTCCTCTGAATAGATGCGGTTCTCCCCATAAAGAAAGAATGAGTGCTCACTCTATGTTTGGTTTAGGCCCACACAATTTTGGTGCGAAATCTCACCTTTTGGAAATCTCAAATAAAGGAAAGTGGGAGTACAGGTTTTTTTGATGACCTCTCTCTTCTTCATTATTCTAATCATTGAATTAGGTAGGACACTCGCCCTACCCTCCTTCTAAAGATAGATAGAAAACGTGGGAGAGGGATGTAGAAAAGTCTAATAATGTAAAATTCTCTAGAATTTTTTTTGTTGCTAGAATATTCTAAGTTTGTGAAAAAAGATCTTTGACTGTGACTTTGGACTCCTATAAACAGGGGAGTGGAGCGTTCATTTTAATAGTCTAGAATAAGTCCAACTAAATATGTCTATTTTGTACTATCACCAAATAATTTAAGTTTCATATTGTCCCCTTTCACTCCCTTGCTTCCTCAATTATATCTCACACACATCAGACACGCTTTCACAAAATTCCAACAGTTCTCCTCAAGATGCCCAACCGTCGAGTATTTAATGATATACATGGTTGCGTTTCCACTGGTAAAGAAGTATGCTGTCACCTACAGTCAGCAGCACTTGGTCCTTTCTTTTTTCTTCCAATTGAGTGAAGGTGGAACTTCCCAACATCATTGTTATAACTTTGCAATTTTGTCTTGACTCCTTTGTCACTCTAGGCAAGTATCTATCATGCAACAAAATTTGATGGGCAAGAATTGGCAATTAAAATCTACAAGACTTCAGAGCTGGTGTTCAAGTTATTTATTTTTTTCTTATGTTAGGAGCTACTGTCAGTTCTTTTTCTTCATTTGGCCAAAAGGAGCTATTCTTAGTTTGGAATGTGACTTTTACTTCAATACTAGAATATCGGTTCTGTAGTGGTGTCTAGTGCATATAGTTTCATGGTAGGTTTTCGTCTTAATTTAAACTTCTATTTTTTTATCATATGATTTTCTTCCATTGTGGGATGAGGCCATGGACAGAGCCTCATTAATGTAAAAAAGCTAGAAATCTGAATTCTCGGGCCTGCTTTCTTCCGAGAAACGAATTTGAGGCTATATCTGCCTGTCCAATTTCTGTTGTTCCTTTCATCTCGCTCTCCTCCAATGTTATAAGCTCTCTTAATGCTTTTAACAATGGAAGTGAGAACCTTTAATTCTTCTGGATCAAAGCTTATGCCATTGAGTTATCAAAGTTGAGGTGCACTTCTACTAAGTTGATATCGTGAATTCCTTCTCGCCGCTCCCTCCCCCCCAAAATAAAAAAAATAAAAAGTTGATATCATGAAGAACTACGAATGGTGGCCTGACTTCTAAGCCTTGGAGCATCCCAGCCATATATTTACCTGTATTTGGATGCCAAACTGTACCGTAACTTGCACCAACAAACATAGATCACCAGGCAACTCGTGCCATCTCCTGGAAGTTCACCAGTGACCACTTATCCGGATCTGTTCCCTTGACTCGACTTATGTCTTGCAACTCACTATTGTCTTGACTGATTAGCACCGGGCATTTACTCCTTTTGATATTCCATCGAAACTGGTTTTCACCATGAACTTCTCTAAGATTTATATAGCTAGCAGAAGGTGTCTGATGCTATACTGACGCGAACTCCGTATATGTGGAACTATCATACTCATCTGAACCTGGACCATTAACATTGACAATAGTCCACGGGTGAGACTAGCAACTGTAAGAAAAAAACACTAATAAACAGTACTTATTAACAAATTTTCTGTCTCCTTAGTCAAATCACGTGCCTTTAACCTTTGTTTTGGCATTGAACATGCAGTTGATTTAAGAAGCTCCTTGCTTCTGTCAATTCCATGAATTGTAGGTAATAAATGACTATCAGTATAGCATCTTAATTAGCGTAGGAATTTCAAGAGGCTATTAGTGAACTTTGAACTGTGATTTTTTCTTGTCATATGAAAAAGGTCAAAAGGAATTGTAAAGAAACGCTTCCGAGAGACAAACACCATGCCCAAGTCAGCACGTAATCTCGTCTTTCCAGCGACAGGGCATCATGCAGTGGCCACTGGAGAAAGTCCTTTATCCCTTATGAACCATTCTCAGCATTGCCGAATCTCATGGTGTTCGGAGAACTTTCCGAGTGTTCGTTTGCGACACGTTACGATTGGAGAATGGTCCATCAGAGGATGTAGCAGGCCTCGAGTGACTATGTAAAACTATTATGCCTTTGGTCGTTATTGCAATTGGAATCATAATAGCCATGAATGCAGTAATTAATGATTTGAATGAGTTGACCCATTTTTAAATAATACAATTTTAGTCATTTATACTTGACCCGATTCGGACTAAGCCCGTACCCAACCTATCCCGGGCTCTGGTCCTTAGCAGTTTTTTCCCTTATATGTGGAATGCAGCATCCAAAAAAAAAAACTAACCACTTTAAAACAAATTAAACATGAATAAAATTAGCAAATAATAAAATTCTAAACAAGCGAACGAATTAAGCTATTTGAATACATATCCTATCATCTTTCCTAGTGTTATAAACTCGCTCTAATTACCTAGGGAGACCATGTCTCGGAATATATACACGATTTAAATAGTACTCTTGTCAATACTAAAATATAAGAAAATGATTTTATCTTTCAAATTATTCAAATCCATGAGGATTTGGAGCAATTCCTTCCATTTCTACTATTTTACTTCTTTAATATTAAGACTTATTTACTAAAAGCACGTTTAGGAAAGATTTAAGCTGTAATAATTCTTTTAAAGTGTCCATTAATGCTAGATAACCATGTGTTGCTAAAAAAATATTCGTGATATTTTTCCACGATTTTTATAAATTAATATTTACTTCATCTTTGTACCTAATATGGTATGATTGCTGAAGCTTCAAGAATCCGACTAAACTTCAGAAAATTGCACATCTTCGAGCAACTAAACAATTTCACGAAAACCATCGGAGCCTTGTGCAAGCAGCCATACCAAAGCAAGCACTAGCAAGCACATATCGACGACCAGCCACATGGCTAGAGATAAGCTCGTCCACAGAAGCAACTCAGAACTAAAGTCTTGAAAACGATGTACAAGTACCAGTATATTGGATTTTTAGTTGCAGATCCAATCACTTTGAAACTTCACAAATGATATGAAGCTGCAAAACTGTGTAGCTCAATGTCTCCATATACAGCAAATATAAATGCACAAGGACGAGTAGCTTGAATGAAGTGAATATTATATGAAATGTCTTGGTTGAGTCCAAACTTTCTTATCGTTTCTACTGTGGTAGTTGCTCATTATTCTTGTATTGAAAAGGGACTAGCTACTTAATTAGTGTTCTAAGCAAGCTCCTAGAGCACATCTAAACAAATCAATCACGTACTTATGGACTTAGCAGCTTATTTTATGGAAGATATTTTGAGAGTTATCCAGCACGCGCCTCCTTAAAAGGCCTTCCATTAGTGCATAACCTCTCCCTCAACTATTCTTCTTGCAGTCACGCCTCTTTTTCGATGAGTTGTATTCTAAACTGAATAATAAAGATCACACAAATAAAAAGAAAATGGCGCAAGAGTTTACTTTAATTCATCCAGAATAGGGTTACATGCTGCAAAAGATTTCATTATGATTTTGTTACCACACAATTTTTTGTTTTAATATTATATGAGCATAATATATATATGACTTATAAATGGATCCAAAACCTAAACTCATCATAATCTCTTTAGTCCCACAATAAACGGACCAACTTAAATATAAGTCTAGACTTGATGTTGTTTTAGAGGCACTGCATCCGAGCCCGCGCTCGCTCATTGTCGGGCGGAGCTCTCGTCATGTTATGCATATTGATCACAAGTCATTGGTTCATATTTTTTTCATTTCTCTAAATTCATGTGGGTATAATCAATATGAGAAATAATGGTTCTCAAAATATTCACTAACTCTAACATTCTTGACTCTTTTAATTCATTTGGAAAATGGTCTCTATGTGAATGGTTCAAAATATCTCGTGATGAAGAACTTGGCTCGAAAGAAAGCGCCAATCCCCGAGAAATCGGGGCCAAAGTACGATCGGCTTTTCCGATGAATGAGAAAGGATGCGCAACGTTCATGTCCCGGGATAGACTGCTGGAATGTGAAAGAAATAACTGGAAATCAGCACTGAAAAAAGAAGTAGATAAAAGGCAGCTTTGAGACACAGAGACAGAACCATATCATGATAAGGCAGCGATAAAAGCCATCCCTACACACATTAACATTTGCCATCTCCAATGGTCGCTTCCCCACCTTATCGTCGACACGTTCTCATCGTTCGACCTTTGCTAAAAATAAAGGGACCCCCTGGTTACATCCGCGTACTTTCCCGTCTCATTTGCTAATATTTGCTCCTGGAACGACCTTCCTCAGGCCTTTTCCAGATCGCCCTTTTCTCAAGAAAAGGGTGCTTCCATGGCGTCCAGTTTGCTGTAGTGGGGATGACGCCATTCTTCATTTGAAAAACACAGCAGGGTGAATGGGAAAAGGAATCGCTAAAAAGAGTATGAAAGAGCACGTAGAAAAGAGGAAAGGATTCCGACATTTCGCCAGCTAGAGACCCCAAACACATATATAAAGAAAAGATCACGAAAGGTTTGCTTGATGGACCTTGGCCCAACCTTGATGAATCTTGGTATGGGCGTCAAGGAATCTAGGCATGGACACCGAGGACATGGATGCCGAAGATCTTATTTTGATCACTAGGGTCTAGAGCTTGACCTTGATGGATCCAGGCATAAATCCCAGGGGCTAACCTTGATGAACTTGGGCGTAAGTGCCAAGGTCACCAGCTCAAGCTCAACCTTAATGGATAGCTAAGCTCGATCACGATGGACTCAAGCACGAGTATTGAGGACTTAAATACCAACACTGAGAACTTAGGCTCAGTCTTAATGGATCCAAGCCTGAGCGTCATCGACCCAATCTCGAGCACCGTAGTTCCAGACCCAACCTCAGGGTGCCTGCGCGCAGGCATCACAGACTTGGACTCAATCTCGATGGATTCAGGCGAGGGCACTTGTACCAAAGTCCTCAGCCCAACCTCAGTTGATCTAAGCTTGGGTGCCTTGGCTTGGGTCTCGACTTTAAAGGATTCAAGCTCTGACGACTTAAACCCAGCCTTTGTAGATTCGAGTTGAGCATGGGCATTGACTTCTCAAGTTCAGTTTCTGTAGACCTAAGACCAATGCCCTTGCTTATGCCCGGAGCGGGGGAATAGAAATTGTGGTCGTGGTGCTCGTGTCAAGTTCAAGTCACTAGCTTCCAAATAGTAAATTTCTATTTAGGAATTCTTATTGAATGACGGAAAATATCATCTTATTTATTTAATATTATCATTTTTCTGAAAAATAACTATGTAGAAATATTTTTCAGAATTGTCACATTTTTCGTGAAATAAACGAAGTTTAATTCTCCTCAAGTCGCTAGGGTTCATTTATTTTGCAGAAAATGTTTTCCAAGATTCGGTTCACTTAGAAAAATGAGTAAACGGAAAATATTATCTTACCAAAGCTTAAATTCAAGAGTATGATTGCTACTTTAAAACGACCACAAAACGTTCTTCGAGATGACCTGATATTGACATTTAAATATAAAAATTTACGTTGAAGCATGAAACCTATTGATTTTCAAATCTTGACATTCAGAAAATATTTCTAAAAACATTTGATTGTAATTTGTAATTTGTAATTATTTTTATTTTTTTCATTTTTTATTCCTTTTTTTTCCTTTTTCCTTGGCCAACAGAAGGCCATGGCAATGGCCACGGGCCAAGGATGAGTTCGCCGGCATAGAGCGAGCTTGGGCCTTGTTGGCGATCGCTAGCCTATAGCCAACCACCGGCTTATGAAGAAGGAAAATAAAGGAAGAAGTAAAAAGAAAAACATAAAAGTGGTGTAGAATGACTACAATTAAAACAAAACGAATTTTTGATATTTTTCCTCAGAATATCAACTGATGAAAAATTCTTTCCAGAATTCTTTCAGACTTTAGCTAAATATCAAAAAAATAATTTTTTTCACGAACTAAACTCACTCGTAGAGCCCTAATAGAACCGCTTTCAAACCCGCTCTTCGTTTTCGGCGATGGAGACATCGAATCGAACCGGTCCGCCCGGTCGGCGTCCCCGCGTTATTGCCCCTGCCTGCGCGCCTTCATTCTGTTCACTCAGCCCGAAGACGGTCGCCGCTCTCCTTCCTTCACCCATCTCCGCCGGTCGGGTCACTCAGCCGCTTCCGTTGAGCTCGTCGCCTCCGCAGCAGAGCTCCATCTCTCGAGGTCGTTGCGGCTGATCGTCCTCCTTCGCGTCTTTCTCTCTCTCTCTCTCTACTAGCTTCACGGAGTTTTTCTTTCTCGAACTTGACGTTTTGATGTTTGGCTGTCACGGGCATATATGCAGCAAGAAGAATCGGTGGAAGTAGGATCAGAAACAATGAATGAAGGAATTAAAGAAGGGGAGGAAGGAAGAGTACTGGAAGTCGGAGAAGAAGAAGAGGAGGTGGTGGTGGAGGACGACGAGGACGACGAGGAAGCCTGGTCATCGGATTCGGAAATCGAGAACGCGTTGGAATGGTTGGACTTGAAAGACGCCCGAGAAGCAATGGGTGGAGCCTTCGCTCCCAATTCGCGACGTCCGAACGCTCATGGAGGGCTTCACAACCATGCCCGGTCGTCCACGCTTCAACCCCCCCTCCAATCGGAGCCAGAAACTCTCCACTCATGTCCGCGCTTCCCCTTTGGAGGTCCTAACTTCTGTTTCTTGACCATCCTTTTTATTATTTCCTTTAAGTAATTCCCAATGCCTGTAGTAGTTCATAATTCAGGGGCGTGCTTGTTCTTTTATGTTGCCAAGTCCCTTGGACAATTGCATAGCTTGACTGAGAAGTGAAATCTGATGTCATCTTTCTACTGTCGGTGATCAGAGATTTTCTTTGATGATTACAACTTGTTTGGCTAGCTTGCCTAAAGTTGTGTTGTCTTTCTTTTCCGGCTTAATTTGAAGGTAATAGGAAGGGACATTGGAACATCACTTTATGCTTGAATAAATTAGGTGGCACCATCCTTACAGCAAGCATTGTTAGCATCCTAAATGAGCTGTGAAAATGGATTGGATTTTTAATGGTTACGTGCTTTGGGAGAACACTGAAAGGAGTGCTTGAAGAACTTCTTACAGATAAAATTTGAACAAGGAGGAGGCTTTAGTATATACAAGGATTGGTCTCTATTCTTAGGGGCTGTTCTTTTGAAAGGACTGCACAATATAGTGATTGATATAGTGTGGCTAGAGCAATATGCTGCTCACAGTGGTTTGCTCTCTTTGATTGCTTAGTTTTGATCAATTACCTAAGAAGGTAAGACTTCTAATTGAAGTTCTTCAATCCTGCCTTTAGTGTGACAAGAGATTATCCATAGGCTTCACAAGCATTTTTTACAAGCGATGTATGAGTGCTGATGCTTATTGTGTGGCAATGCTTGAAAGACATACCTTGTGTGCACTAGGTCTACTTGCAGTAACAGTCAGATAAATGGCACTAGCAAATCTCCTTTTCACTGACTTGCCGTTTCAGCTGTCTATACTTTGAGTTTCACCAACCTCCGTTGATAGAATTTCACTTTCAATTTTCAGACTTTGTCCAATTTCCAGAAATTTTGGGGGGGGGGGGGGGGGGGAAGAATGTTAGGTTCATGCTGTCGTCAATTTGGTTGGCACACATAGCTAAACTACTTTAGATCTTAATGGTTTTCTTTTGGAACTTTTGACTTGAACAAGCATGTGTTCATGTATAGTGTACTCATACTCGCACTTCCTTCTGCTTCTAAACATGCTTTGGTGGACATTGATGTGTCCTTTAGCTTCTTAATGTGTTGCTGAGTATTTAATTTATTGCAAGAATGAATTGTATGAATGATTACTGCAGGAGTGGGAGGGAAGCGTGAATGTTGGCATGTCCAACACAGTGACAGCTTCAATTCGAGAAAGTGTATGGGATATGGCTATTGGCAAAATTAAGAGTCATGAGAAAGCTGACCGTGCAACTGTCGAGCAGGTAAAGTACATTTAGTTGAAAGATTGACAAGTTATATACTATACTAAGTATTTGGTGAAATATTTCTGATAAAATTCTCCATGCTGTAGTTGTAAGAACAGTCACAATAAGGACTTATTATACAAAGTGTAATATGCCGCTTGGATTATGTCAAGACAATATGCCCCATGTTAATATGTGTCCGTTCCAAAGATCTGTTAGAATTTTTTGTCAATTTTTTCATCGGCCTCCTTCCTCTTTCTTTGCACCTCTATACCAGGACCAAGTTGTCTGTGCTTGGCATGAAGCATGAGTGGAATTAGTTTTTTCAATTTATTCTGCTTCATGGAAATAGAAATACAGGCATTATCAGTTTTATATAATCATGGAAAGTTTTCAAGTTGAAATGAACCCTATTGCAAGCTTAATCTGTCTCTTTTCTATATCATTATTTCAGTTTGGCTTAATTATAGCTGAGTAAACTGTTTGATGGGTGTATGCATTGGTCCATGTCGGCTCTTACAATAATTGTTTAGTAGTAAGACCATTTCTAAAAGTTATTGTGGTTACAGTGCCCCACTTGTAAACATTACTGAAGCTGTGGTTGCATCTCCAAGAAGTTCTCATGGAATGGTTTATATGGATGCGCAGGCCATTGATCAGAGGACTCGGATGGTTCTCTTCAAGATGCTGAACCGTCAAGTATTTAATGATAGAAATGGTTGCATTTCCACTGGCAAAGAAGTATGTTATCATTTGCAATCAGCTGTAGTCGACACTTTCTTTTTACTACCAAATGATTTTTGGTGGAACTTATCCACATCATTGTTATTATTTCACCATTTTACCTGTGACTGTTCATGTTTCTTGCTACTACTGCATAGTCTCATGACCCTTTTGTTACTCTTGACTTTTATAGGCAAATGTCTATCACGCAACAAAATCTGATGGGCAAGAATTGGCAATTAAGGTCTACAAGACTTCTGTTCTGGTGTTCAAGTAAGTGTGATAGTTATAAGTTGTTTGCAAGACCCCTGCATGGGTGTCTGAAAATGCAATGGTGCATTTGCTACAATTTTGTGATTTCATTTTTTCTAGAATTTACAACTGATATACAGTCTGTTGTGATGACTGTTACTCCAAGTTTGCGGTGTGATTTGTCTTCAATACTACAATGTTATTTTTGCAGTGGTGTTTAGTGCATTTGGTTTATGGTAGGTTTTCCTTTTCCTGTCTTTTCATTTGTTATTGTATGATTTTCTTCCATTGTGGCATGAGGCCATGACAGAGTCTCATAAATGTAAAGGAGTTACAAATATGAGATCTCAGGCCCATTCTGATGCCGAGAAAAATTCTCAAACTAGATGTGCTTGTCGAGTTTGTGTTCTTGTTTTCATCTCAATCTCCTCTGATGTAATGGGCTCTCTTGATGCTCTTTGCCACAGCAGTGAGAGCCTATAATTCTTCTGGTTCAGCCTTGTCATCAAGTTTAGAAGTTTAGTTGTTCTTCTGCTACCAAGCGGCCTTAATATTAGATGACTCCTTTGAAGTTGATAATTGACTTCCACTGAGTCCTGCTCCTCACCTCTTGGAAGTTTTCAAGTGACCACTTATCCACATTCATTCACTTGAATCCATTCATGTCGTGTAACTCACTATTGTCTATTCTGATAAGCACCATGCAATTGCTCTCTTTGTTACAAACCATTCATCTTACCGTGTTAAACATTTACTGAATTCTATTTGGTCCCAAAGCCTCTTCCATAATGAATAGTTGGAAATAGTATAAGTGAAAGGTAATAGGAAAGTTAAGCAAGGATGAGTATAGGTAGGGGGTCAGCAGGCTGAAAGGTATGGAGGAGAGATCGTGTCAACATTATAAGAAATGGTAGAAATTGGGATCTAATTGTCTCTCTCAGCTAGTCAATAATTGGCATACATTTAAGCTAATGTCTATGAACTTTGCCTTCTCCAAAGCCATGATGGCTTTGTAACTTTTATGGGCATTCATCGATTAAATTATGTTTTGAAAAATTTAAATCGCATGAGTATGGTCTGCTGCTGCTAATTTATAATGACTTACTTCACTGCTCTATTGAATTCATGTAGGGACCGAGATCGGTATGTTCAAGGGGATTTTTGTTTCAGACATGCGTATGGCAAGCACAATCCAAGGAAAATGGTAAAAACATGGGCAGAAAAGGAAATGAGGAATCTTATGAGGTGAGTGGTGTTCTTTTACAGTTCAACAGTGTCATATCCTGTTATTTTTCAACAAAAAGTGATGATCAAGTTGGTGCTGTTCATGTGAATAATGCTGTAATCTTTGCCTTCCATAATCTGCTCCTTGTTTTATAAATTGGTTCTCAGACATGCATCTAGAAATTTGATTTGGACAGGCTGTTTAGGTATTGTTTTTCTTATGAGAGTTGATTCAAGCATTAGTCATGTTTGAGATATGATGACTTTGGTAACACATGCGGGCTGAAGGCAGCTGGAATTAGATGTCCAACTCCTCATCTTTTGAAACTTCATGTTCTTGTCATGGATTTCATAGGTATTCTTTCTGGATCTGTATCCATATTGTGCATTTCCTTTCTCACTTCCGAAAGTTGCATATTCATACAAATGAACTGCTTACCTTTCGAGGATCATTGCATGATCAGCCATGCTTTGGAGGAGTTAGGGTTCTATGAATTCTATGATCGTTTTTTTCCTTTTGTGTGAGTAGGTGATATATATATATATATATATATATATATATATATATATATATGAAGCCTTGCTTCTACTAGAAAGTGATTTGAATTCTTGGAAATCCCCAAGTCTGCCCTTGGAAAGTGACCTGGTGAACTTGTGGGAATAAACATAACAAAAGATAAATTCCATACCCCGCCTTGAGAATTGCTCAATACAATTCTTAATTAGGTTCCTCAAGCGCAAGCGTTTGGTCAACTTGAGAATTGTTCATTAGGATCCTTAATTAGGTTCCTCAAGCGCAAGCATTTGGTGAACATTGGGGTGGTAGTTTATTTGGTGAGACCGCGAGTTGTTCATTATAAAGTTTTGTGACGTCACTTTATAGTAATAGACACGATGCTTTGATTCGTTTTTCTACAGAAATTTCTCAAGACGCTCGCACTACGTCCCTAGATTTAAGAACCTAACATCTTTGCCTATCGAAGAAAACACTGGCCAATCATGAATTCGTAATGAGTGAGTTTTAGCAAGTGAGAAGATCCTTCCAAACCGCCTTTACCCAATAAAAGATAATAAAAAAAAATCCTTCTAAACCGCGTTCCAAAGTGTTAAGTGGTTTTTGTTTCCTCCCAAAGTACGGATTTGTCCCTCGGCCAAAGCTTCCTCCACCTCGCGTGTCAAACACAATAATAGAAAATACTAAACATATAACAAGAATCCTTTGATATACTTGGCTTATTGTAGAAGATAACTAACGCAAAGCAATTTAATCCGCACCAAAAGTTTTTGTAAAGGGTTGTTTAATCATAATAGGTCGCTGGTTTTGGAAAAGGGTTGGTGCCTACGTGCCTTCGATTAGCTCGCCTTGCCGACGCTCGCTGTTCTCCTTCATTCACCAATATCCACTCGCCGAGTCACTCAGCTACCAAAGCTCCGTCGACCTCAGACACTTCCGTGGCGTTGAGTTCATCTGAGCTTATCATTTTCGCCATAAAGCTCCAGCTCACGACTCCGCTGCCGTCAATCACCCGCTGTCATGTCCCTAATCAGGTAGCATTTTCTTTATCTCTCTATCTCTCTACAGTTCGCGAAGCATTTTCTTTTGGGGACTTCCATGTCAATCCCAAACGAGAGCACTTATACCAAAGTCCTCGGCCCAACCTCACTTGACCTAGGCTTGGGTGCCTTGGTATGGGGCCCGACCTCAAAGGATTCAGGCTTTGAAGAATTGAACATGGCCTTTGTAGATTCAAGTTGAGCATGACTGATTGAATTCTCAAGTTCGGTTTCAATAGACCCAAGACCAATGCCCTCGCTCATGCCCAGAGCGGGGGATTAGGAATTATGGTCGTGGTGCTCGTGTCGAGTTCAAGTCACTGGCTTCCGAATAGTAAAAATTTCTATTTAGGAATTCTTATCAAATGATGGAAAATATCATCTTGTTTATTTCAAGCCTCATCCAAACATCAGAAAGTATTGCCTTTTTTTTTTTTGAAAATTTGCCACATAATTTTTTTTTAAATTGTCATATCTTTTGCAAAACAAATGAAGTCTAATTCTCCTCAAGTCGCTAGGGTGCATTTGTTTCACAAAAAATATTTTCCAAGATATGGTTCACTTAGGAAAACGAGTCCACGGAAAATATTATTCTACCAAAGCTTAAATTCAGGAAAATGATTGCCACTTTAAAACTATCGGAAAACGTTCTTCAAAAATGATTAGGTATTGAAATTTAAATCTAATACTTTATGTTGAAGCATGAAAATCCCAATATTGATTTTCATATCCCAACATTCAGAAAATATTTTTTAAAAATTCGAAACTCGAAAATTTTAACTATTTTTTACTTTATTTTTATTTCATTTTCTCTTTTTTTCTTTAATTTTTTTATTCCTCTCTTTTTCCTTCTTCCTTGTTCAGTGGCAAAGCCACGGCAATGGCACAAGCCAAGGATGAGTTCACTGGCATAGAGCGAACTTCGGCCTCGCCGATTTGGCAATCCCTAGCCTATGACCAACCATCCGCCAAGGAAGGAGGAATAGAAAATTGTAAAAGTAATGTGAAATGACTACAATTAAAACAAAACGAATTTTTGATTATTTTTCCTCATAATATCAACTGATGAAAAATTCTTCCCATAATTTTTTTTTTCAGAATTTAGCTAAATATAAAAGAATAATTTTTTTCACGAAATAAACTCACTTGAAGAGCCCTAAAAAGAGCCGCCTTTAAACCCGCTCTTCCTTTTCGTTGATGGAGATATCGAATTGAACCGGTCCGCCCGGTCGACGGCCCCTCGTTATGCCTGCGCGCCTTCATTCTGTTCACCCGGCCCCCCGACGGTCGCCGCTCTTCTTCCTTCACCCATCTCCGCCCGTCGGGTCACTCAGCCGCTTCAGTTGAGCTCGTCGCCGCCGCAGCAGAGCTCCGTCTCTCGAGGCCGTTGCGGTTGATCGTTCTCCTTCGCCTCTCTCTCTCTCTCTCTCTCTCTCTCTCTCTCTCTGTGCTAGCTTCACGGAGTTTTTCTTTTTGGAACTTGACGTTTTGACGTTTGGCTGTAACAGGCATATATGCAGGAGGAAGAGTCGGTGGAAGTAGGATTGGAAACAATGAATGAAGGAATTAAAGAAGGGGAAGAAGGAAGAGTACTGGAAGTCAGAGAAGAAGACGAGATGCTGGAGGAGGATGAGGACGATGAGGAAGCCTAGTCATCGGATTCGGAAATCGAGAACGCGTTGGAATGGTTGGACTTTGAAAGACGGCGGAGAAGCAATGGATGGAGCCTTCGCTCCTAATTCGCGACGTCCGAACGCTCTTGGAGGGCTTCACAACCATGCCCGGTCGTCCACGCTTCAACCCCTCTCCAATCGGAGCCAGAAACTCTCCACTCATGTCGAGGTCGTGAGGGTGGCCGGCGTCGCGGCGGTGGCGTGAATGGCTCGCGGTTGAGCCTCGGACCACGGCTGTCCGTTCAAACCAAGTCGGCGATTAAAGAGCAAATCAAGGGCAGTGAGTTACCTACAGGCGTTCGGGAAAGTCTCGGAAATATTTCCCAAGCGGTGATTGCGGCTGGGTTGGGCGGAATCGTCCACGGCGACGGCAAACAGGGGCGTCGCTCAGAATGGGGGAAATCGCGCGTCGAGCTTCGTCCGAGACGCCGAGCGACGACGGCGACGACCAGGCGGCTGAGGGCGTGTTCCTATGTACCAGGAGAAGCTCCTCCGTGAATTTTCGTGTGATTTTCTGGTCTGTGTGTCGCGTGAGGGGAGGAGGCGGCAGCTAGGGTTTCCAACAAAAAAAATAAAGGAGGCGTGCGCGAGGAAGACGGAACCAACGCGAGGGAGGGCCAGCTGGTGAATGGCGGGGCTGCCGCGTGGCTGGTCGTTGGCGAAATCGCGACATCCTCACGCGACTGGCGCGGACGCGGCTAGGGTTTCTGACGTGCGTCCTCACTACTTTGTCTTGAGTCCAATTTATTTCCTCAAAGCCAAATCGAGTACGACGTTTCAAGTCCCTAAAAACGGGCCGTTACAAAATTTAGTCCCCCAAAAAGAGAGAGAATCAGAGGAAGGTTAAATAATCATATATGGAACCTGGTAATAGCATAAGGTTTCACCAAATACAGAAACAAGTTTATCACAACTTTTTGTTGAAAACATGCAACAAAATTAATACATAAGTCTGGTAATCTATAGGAGCTTCAACAATCAAAGCAGAAATTCAAACACGTCATTAAATAGTTGAACAATCTCCAGAAAACGGTCGAAGCCCCGTGCAAGCATACCAGAGAATGCCAAAGCAAACAATAGCAAGCACACGTTGAAGACCAGCCATGTGGGCAAGGACAGGCTCGTCCAAAGAAGCAATTCGGCGCCGAGAGTCCCGAATACGATGTACAAGCATCGATATATCACGTTTTGGCTTTCGGATCCGGTCACTTTGATCAATGCTTTGAGATAAAGCACTTCACAAATGATGTAAAACGAGATGACCATGTGGTTAAATGCCTCGATATACTGTGAATTGGTACTCATGATGGCGAACATCTTGAACGAGGTAAATATGATATGAAATCTCTTGGTCGAGTCAAAACTTTCGTATCGAAGTTGTTGTGGTGGTTGCTCGTCGTTCCTGTACCAAATAAGGAAGTAACTAGGGGGAAAAAATAGATCATGAAGGGGAAAAAAGAGAACTAGGTATTGAATCCACACACTCTGAGCAAAGTTCTTAAGAGCATATTTACATGAATGAACTGCGTACCTTTCGAATGTCGCCGCTTGATCAGCCATGCTCGGGAGAAGGAGAAGTGGGAGCTTTAGATCCCGTGATTGTTCTTGAGTTGAGGAATTGAAGTCAATATATAGCCCTCTTGGGTTCCACGAGGCGCGTGAACTTTATGCCTTCCATAGTCGGGGACCTTAACCGTAGATCCCACTTGGAGAGTTGATCAACGGTCACAGGGTGGCTGCAGGATGTCGATGACTTCTCCGGAGACAAAAGTTGTATATCGCAAAAAGACAAGACTCGAGTTGTATATCGCAAAAGACAAGACCGAGTCTTGTCTTTTTGCGATATACAACTTTTGTCTCCGAACTTTCATCAGGGACTGTGGGACCTCATTAGCAATCGCACCTCCCGTCTTCGGCTTGGCTGTTGATTTTGAAGGAACTTTCAGAGAAACTCTGCTGTGCCAATATTTTCCAAGGAGCTAAAGCCATAATGCGTCAATTGAAACGATCGGTAATAATTGGTGATTGGTTTTTATGCTTGGTGAGATCAAAGAATTCAGGAATCCACGTTTCAAAGTGTTGGGCGTTCAGTCTAGTGTTAAACCAATTACTGGCCGGAGCACCCATGCTCTGCGTGTGAAAGAAAATAAGGAGCAAACACTAAATATGGGAAAAGCATGTCCTCAAAACACTTGATCTGTTTTAGGATATGACTTAAATCTTTCATTAAACACACAAAAAAATCCAAAATAAAAGGAGTTTTAGATAGTAGTTTGGAAATTGTTAGAAATTTGAGGAATCACCGTGATGGAAAATATCAATTTACTTTTAGAATCAAGATTTTGCCATTTGTTGTGCTATTCAACTAAAATTACTCACTTGTTTTTCAAGGAATTTAATGGGGAAAAAAGATTTAGATTTGATGCTCTGTTTCCTTCGCGAAAAATAAACTATTTAAACAATATCTTCCTAAGAGTAATCGCCTTTACCATTTAAAATAATTAGGCAACATAAATTATTTCTATTGTCGATAATAATTTACATCTAATTATTTTCATGAATGATGACAATATTTTCTTTTCATGCATTTTCGTAAGCAATATAAGCAATCATTTTTTGAAAAGTGTTTTTCAAACAATTCATTTTCCGCAAAATAAACATGTCCCACAGTAATATTTTTTTTTTGGTAAGGAAAAAAAATAAATAAAAAAAAAATTCCACGGTAATATTTTTACTCCGTTTATTTCGCAAAAAATGAATACAATATATGTATTTATTAGCAAATAACGAAGTACTGAAATTTTTAACGATTGAAGTTGTTAAGACAAATTTTCCTATTATTTCTCCTCGTATTAAAAATATGATCTAATTTAGTAGAATAGGTTGCGCCTAGGAAGATGTAAACTTCTACTCTTGGCAGCACCGTAAGAATTGGAAACGTCCCATCAAGATTTGTAACATTTTGAGACCGTCTCTAAGATCATACATTGCAATACTATAAAAGATTTTAGGAATGGTCTCGATGAATTCAATTGAATAAAATTTTCCATTGTGTGATTAGGATAGATTGTGAGATGATCTTGTAAAATATGAATATTCAGGAGAGTCACGTGGAAAAGGAAAATGCCTCGATTGCATTGAATCCATGATTATTAATTAGTATTATTTTGTAAATTATTTACAATATTTGATTAATTCACCCGGGCAGTATCTTTGTTATGTACTAGGTGAAGAAACTTGTGTTTGCATAGATTTTAAGAATTATTCTTATTTTACTTGTATGATTGATGATATTATATGGCCATGCAACACAATATCTATAGAAAAGACACGTAACGTTCTATACGAAAATTATGAACTTAGTGCTCTATACTCGACTTGACTCGGCTCCCATGCATATCCAACTTAAGTTGGGCTCCAACATTGATTTTCTCCTCATCTATGAAAAAGAGCACAGCAATGAAAACAAATTAAACGTGGGAGAAAAGTTAGCAAATAAGAAATTACTGAAAATGGTGACGAGTCAAGCTACTATAACACACCGACTATTAGTACTCCCATGCTAGAAGCTTGATCCAATTTAGCGGAAGAAACTATACTTGCAAAGATACGTATATGATATAAACTCCTACTCTTGCAAATACTAAAAGATCCGAAGACACTCAAAGATTTGAAATTTGCTCAAATCCATCGAAAAGTTGTTAGGATGTGACCTTGTCAGAGCACCGTAAACATTGATTAACAAAGGAACTTGAATGAGTTTTAGGTTTGGGAAGGTTAATGAATCCGTCTAGTTTTGTATAGGTCTAATCCGAAGGCCTTACTTTTTCTTATTGGACAGTTCCAACTTGGACCATCCAAGTCCAACTCCCAAGATTAGCGCCCAAGGAAAGCTTGAGCGGGCCCATTTGTCTCCACCAAAGCAACCAAAGAAATGAAGCGGCTCATGAATTCTTTATCGAAAGCTGGTTTAGGGATGAATTAAGGTATGGCGAATCTTTAAAGGTGTCCATTCATGCAAGATGACCACGTCATGCCAGAGATTTGTTTGTGTTCCATGATTTACTTAAATTTGAGTTTTATTCCATCTTTATACATGGAATATATCAATGTTTCATAATGGTATATATCATATGTAATGATTAACCCAAAAATGATCTTGAGTCTATAATAATAAATTATTATAGTCAGAAGTATCTATCACCAATGATATGCAACGAGATTGATAATCCATTATCGTAGATTGTAGTAGCTCAAAAATCCAATTGAATTTCAGAAAATGGCACATCGCCAAACGGTTGAATAATCTCATGAAAATAATCTAAATCTCACGCAATCAAACATGCCAGAGCAAACACTAGTAAACACATATTCACAAACAGCCACAAAAAAAAAACTTTGGAATAAGACTTCAATGGATTTAATATGACCATAAGAAAAGCATTGACCGTATGAAATTTGGAATTAAGTAGAGCAAAGCACGATGAATAACCTAGATTAGCATAAAACACGAGAGAGAGAGAGAGAGAGAGAGAGGGGGGGGGGGGGGGAGGGATATTGTAAGAAACAAGAAAATCAGGCATCGTTTCGATGAACTGAAGAAAAAATTAAATTTATCCATTGCATGGATAGAAAAGATTGTGTTGCAAATATAAAAAAAAAATGGAGGGAAGACGCATCGAAAAAGAAAAACGCCTTGATAATATTGAACTCGCTAAATGATTTGTAGGTATCACTCGATGAACAATCACCATCTTTTGTTTTATTGAGCCTGGCAATATTTTGATTGTCCATTCAGGTGTACCTTGCACAGATTTTTTTATTTTGCCTAAACATTATTATAATCTTCCAATTGAGTCAGTCTGGCCAAATTTAGTCGCTAATGTGAACCGGTTACCATTAACGTAATGTGACCACCAGTAACATTTACTTTTTTAAGTTGAGCCTCACTCTTGAACGGCGAGGCCAACCGTGCCAACCCCGGCCTTTGGGCAATCGGGGAAGTTGGCAATCAACTTAAGTAAGAAGGGAAGGGGAAAGAAAAAGAAAAAATAGCATAGTCACACGAATGAATTGCATATGTTTCGAGTCTCACTGTATGATCCGCCATGTTGGGGAGGAATTGGAGCTCAATGAAGTCCGTGATTCGTGAACACATTGCTCGTGCTTTCGTTCCTTTTTGTCTTTTTTTTTTTGCTTTAAATAAATATATCTGCTCTTGCTTTAATTATTTATCTAATTGACGCGGACTTGGCTTCTGCGAACGTTCGTGGCATTTGTCTCATTTCGGTCGTCCGACAGGTCTCGACCGTTAGATCCCCAGGGGACTTAAATCAACGGCTGAAGAGTGACTTGTGTATTTTTCTAAAACGCAGAAGCTTGAGACGAGAGGGCCGTTACTTTCTCTTTCTCAACACGTTTCCTCCCACGCGCTAAATTCCAATCCCCACAACTGCTAAGTCGTCCCTGGAGAGGATGGATATCAAAATCTCTGTCGATGTTTTATCAATACTATTAATTGACGATAATCCAATTAAATTTGGATTGCGATGTGCCTATCGTCTTACCTAACCCTTATTAAAATTTGGACCGATCAAAATGGGTCACAAATCAACAGAGATTTATTAAAAATATATATATATATTTCACTTTGGGGGAGGGCGGCCCTTCCCGGTCTAGTCTTGCCTGGCCCTCCCCTGTTAACTTTTTTTTTTAAACTAGTTTTAATTTTTTAATAAATTAACAATTTATCACATAAAAATAAATTAAAAAGCCACGTGAATATATTTTTTGAATAAAAATTTCACGTGGAAAATATTTCTTATTTAAAAATGCCACGTGAAGTAGATTTTTATTTTTTTATTATTTAAATGCTAACTTGGCTCTTCTGACAAGTCACGTGAGCTACCACGTCGAATTTCCAATAAGTAAGATTGGAGTTGGCACTAAATTGATCATTCTTTTTTTTTTTTTTTGTAAAAGTTGCACTGAGAAGATCCAAATGCATGTTTTGACACTAAAATGAGCGCCGTACACAAGATATGAGACTTGTAATGTTGTTATCCCTATCAAATTAGTAGTTTGTAGCCAAAATAATAGGGTTTTTGATGAGTTTCAATGAAAATAACGTTTTGCAAATAAGTCCAGCAGAAGTCTTAACATCATTAGGGCCTTTCTTCTACTTGAATGAGTACAATCTTTCAAGGTGCCATCATGCTAGATAATCATGCGTTGCCAGAAATTTTGCGTGCGTGATATTCTCCCAATTCCCTTAAATTCGAGTCTTATTCCATCTTTATACGTGAAAATTGTAACGGCCCGTTTTTACGGACTTAATTTCATACTTGATTGTATTTTGAGGAAATGAAATTCGAAACAATTTTGCCCAACCTTTTATTTCTTTTCTTTTTCCCCGGCCCTTTTCTTTCCCCTGGGCCGCACGAGCTCAGCCCACGCGGCTGTCCCCTCTCCCTCTCACGCACGCGAGCAAGGCCCACGGGAATGGCCCGTTCCTCCCGGCCCAGCCCGACTTTCCTTCTCCTTCCTCCTGTTCATTGTCTCCTTCGCGAGGAACGGCCGTGGGTGAGAAACCCTAGCCATGATCAAACCGAAAACGCGAGGAAATCGCGATCTGCACAACGGCAAGACACGCGGAAGCCTCGTCGTTCGCCAGCTGGTCATCTCCTTCGTTAGTTCCGTTTCCATCGCGCAAAATCGTCTTGAAAAGAGACGAAACCCTAGCTGCAAAAGGGGTGGACGATTACTCAACAAATAGTCCAGAAAATCTCACGAAAGCTCGCGGCGAAACTTGGGTGGCTTGCTCTCGGTCGTCTTGTTGCTGACTTCGTCGTTCAGCTTCGTGGACGGAGCTCGGCCGCGACTCCCATACTGGAACGACGCTGCTGTTCGTCGTCACCGCGGGCCACCTCCTCGGACTTCGACGAAATTGGCGTGTGGGAAAACCTCCCAAGAGCTCCTCGAACGCTTCTAGCTGCTGGACGCGGGTCGAGCTCGCCACCGCCGCGTCTCCGGCCACCACCACGCCCCGACGCCGCCTCAGCAGCCTCCCAGCGCCGACCACGCCCTCCCATCGCCACCGACACCTCCCAGCAGCTCTACACCTCGTCCACCGTGCACGAGCATTCTGCAGGTGGCTCAATCGCCCATGAACAGCCACTGTTCTTAACGAATTTGACACGTTATTAATTGATTTTTCAGTAAAAGTTGGTGATTAACTCGCCGGCGTTGGAATCGGCTCACCGGAGCGTCGTCGGAAGCTCGCCGGAGCGTCGCCGGCGAACGGTCGGAAAACTCGCCGGCGACCGGTCGACGAGCTTGAGCTAAGGGTGAGTTCGCCTAAATCCTAATTAGGCGTTTATTTACTTTAGCAGTTAAATTACTTAATTTATGGGTGATTTGTGAAGTTTAAATTAGTTAGGGGCAAAGGTATGATTTTCTAAGGAATTAGGTGGCAGAATAGAAAAATTCGGTAAGATCAGGGGCTGAATTGGATATTCGGATGGCTTAGGGACAAAATTGTAAATTTCGGATAAGTTAGGGACAGAATTGGAAATTCGGATGAATTTTAGGGGTGAATTTGGAAATTTCGGATATGTCAGGGGCAGAAAAGTAATTTCGGATAGGTCAGGGGCAGAAACGTAAATTCGGATGGGTCAAGGGTAGAAAGGTAATTCGGCTAAGATGGGGGCAGAAGGGTAAATTTGACTTGGTCAGGGCAGATTGGTAATTGTTACAGCTAAATGGAGGGCACAATGGTAATTCCTAAATAGCTGGGAATTGAATGACGAATTATAAATAAAATAAATTGACATATATATTTATATATATACTTATTTAGCTATATGAGTTGTTAGAAAAGGAACGGAAAGGATTAGTGTAGAAATAAATCCTGAAATTTTATATTTTTAATTAGCGGTGATGTAAAATGTGTAAATTGTATGCTTGGCCAAATGAGGACCAATTGTGGTGACAAAAACCCGTAGATTGTCGAATGATCTTGGATTCGACTAGGGACCCGGGCAAGTCCCAAATTGGTGCACTCAAGTGGTCGATTGTGACAATTTAGGGTATAATCCCGAAAATTGCACATGTATGGCATTGCTTGTTTATTTATTTAAGGTTCATTTATGGATATTTTGTGGTGAATGCTAAGTAAATTATATATATTGATTCTGTGGTGTTAATAGTTTGATTGGTCTGGAGAGGTTACTTATTTTTAATTTCGATTTGGGGAAAAGAGTGGAATAAAAGGAGAGAATCGAGGGGTGGTTAATGAGAAACTAGGACATAGTTGTAGAACTAGATCAGTTAAAATTTTCTAATAATAATAATAATAATTTATATAATAAGAAGAACGATAAGGACCCTAGGGTGGTATTCTCCTAATTAGGAGTTAGGGTGTAGACTCACTGAAAATCCCATTGTTGTTATCTAACCATTTTTACAAGACCAGACCATAGGGCACCTCCTCGAGGGCCGGATGAGGCTGGAGGCTCTCGATAATTTAGTCTGTTATTTGTTATTTTATGATCTATTTTGAAGTATTAGGATGAGCTTGACTCTTATTTGTTTTGGATTTTATTGTATCTGAATTTGATGTTACGGGAGACTTTAGTTGACATTAATTTGTTTATGAGTTTGATGTTGTTTTCTTGATAGTCCCCAATTTTAGTTAGGGGTTTATTGATTAAGATTCCGCTGCACTTTTGTGTAATTTCAAATGTAATTTCTTTAGATTATATCGGTGATATTACCTGGGAGAATTTCGGGCGTGACAAAAATATTGAAGTTTTATAAATTTCTATAAAGATTGTCCATAAATGGGCTTGCGTCAGCTTTTATTTCATACAATTCATTTTAACTCATTCATAAAATAAGAGTGACCCATTTTAAATCTAACAAGCACATATGTATGATAAACGGGTTAATAAACCATTTTGCTACCAAACTATTGGGCCACAAAAAGTAGTGAAATGAAATTAAAATGAACTTGTGCATAACATGGTAATAGGGAACAGTTTCACCATGCACATACACGATAACCTTCTCTCTTCCCAAAATCAGAAGTATTTATTTAAACTGACATGAAACAAGATTGCAACGCCGATACAGTACAATTGTCGGAGCTTCAAAAGTCGGACTGAATTCTTCGGAAAAAGGCAGATCGTCAAACAACCGAACAACCTCTTGAAAACGGTCGAAACCTCGCGCCAACATACCAGATATTGCCAAAGCAAACAGTAGCAAACGCAAGTCTGCCCTTCAAGTCTGCCCTTGGACAGTGACTTGGTGAACTTGGTGGAATAGACATATATAAAAAAAATTTCACCAACCCCCTCCTTCCTGTCCCCCTTACCCCGCTTCCCCCCTCCTCAAATACAAAGTCCACCAAACGCTGCTTCAGAATTTTTTATCAGGTTCCTGAAGGGCAAGTGTTTGGTGAACTTGAGAATTGTTGATTAGGATTGTTAATCAGGCTCCTCAAGCGCAAGCGTTTGGTGAACTAGGGCTTGCCAGTTGTTCATATAAAGTTCGGTGATGTCACTTTATTATACTAGACTCGATTCTTTGATCTGTTTTTCTACATAACTTTCTCAAGACACTCATGTTACGTCCCAAGTTTGATGAACCTAACGTCTTCGACCATTGAAGAAAACATTGGCTAATCATAAATTCGTAATGAGTTTATTGCGTTTTAGCAAGTGAAAAGATCCTTTTAAACCACGTTCCAGTTCCAAAGTGTCAAGGGGTTCTTGTTTCCTCCCAAAGTACGGTTTTGTCCCTCGGCCAAAGTTTGCTCCGCTTCGCGTGTGAAACAAAATAAAAGGAAAGATTAAATATATAAAATGTATCCTTTGATATATTTGGCTTATTTTAGAAGATTACTAACACATAGAAATTTAATCAGTACAAAAATTTTTGGAAAAGGATTAGTAGTTTAAGGTGCCATTATGATGGGAAACATGAGAGTTAAACCGCCTATGTTGTTTAATTATAATACGTCACGGGCTTTTCAAGTAATTCAAATGCGCAAGGAAGCGAGGCTTTTGTCGGGGATGGAGGGCCTTGGAAGTTTAATGGGAAGTGGGTTAAATTTAGGGTTCATTTATTTAAAGAAAAGATTATTCTCAGAGAATTGTTTTGATGTATGACAAATAAATTGATTCGCAGAAAACGTTTCCATGAACTTCATCCCAACAAATATAGATTAGGAAAAAACGATTAGCGAATTACATTATTCAACTATCAAACATATGAAAACTGACAATCTTTTTTTGAAAATGATTTTTTTGAAATATATTCTTTTGTTATCAGATTTTCAGTGAACTAAATGCACTCTTAAAATTTGATAAGAGTCATAACAAATCGAATCGATCCACCGGGTTGATGGCTCCTTTATTGTTGCCTATGCCTACGTGCCTTCGATCTGCTCGCCTTGCCGACACTCGCTGCTCTCCTTCATTCACCAATCTCCATTGTTCGAGTCACTCAGCTGCCAAAGCTCCGTCGACCTCAGCCACTTCCGTGGCGTTGGTTCATTTGAGCTTATCGTTTCCGCCGCAAAGGTCCGGCTCACGAGTCCGCTGCCGTCGATCAACCTCAGTCTTGTCCCTACTCGGGTAGCTCTCCCTCTCCATCTCTCTACATTTTGCAATGTAGATGTGAAATTTGCTAGAGCAAGATTTCGCGAAGCATTTTTTTCTTTTGTGAATCCCATGTCAGTCCCGGTCGTTTGTGTTTTTTGTTATCCAAACCTGACGAAGGTTCAGGAGAGGTCAAGAAATGCTCTCGAAAGAGGTACAACGTACCTAAATCAGTATTAATAAGGCACCTAAAAACATCGCACTCAAATTATTGAATATCGTAGTTAGATTGGAGTTCCGTTCTTTGTTCATAATTGTCTAAGAACTCGGTTGACGATTGACCAAACAATAATGATGGATCTACAAAGATAAGTCCTTCAAATTAGAAGACTTATTACTATCATCATGCAACATGACATCCAAATACGGTACTGCCAAAATTTCAAAAATGAATCCGCACATCTTCGAATAGCTGAACAATCTCTTGAAAACTGTTAGAATATCATGTGACTTGATTTGCCAAAGGGAGCACTAGCAAGCACATATTTGATGATTAGCCACGGACAAGCTTGTCCAAAGAAGCAACTTGGAGTTGATAGTTGTGAGAATGGCGTATGAGTACCCACGTTCGGGTCACGAGTCTAGTCACTTCAATTGGTGCTACAAGATAGATAACTTGCAAATGATGTGAAACTGCACGATTGTGAGGCTTAGAGATTGGATGAGGTGAATACAACATTGAATTTCTTGGTTGAGTAAGAAATTTCCTGTTGTTTGCTGTTTTTGTGGTTGCTCATCGTCCCTATACCAAATGAAGGATAAATCAATTGGAAGAAAATTTAGATTTAAAAGGATGAAAAAATGCCTACTTAATCCCCGCTCTAACCGGGGTTCTTATTATCATAATCACAAGAATAAGTTCGTTCCTTTCAAGAGTTGCCGACTAAATTATAACCCGATGTCATTGCCACCATTAATTTGATCCGAGCGCATGGATTACATTAAATCGGTGGCCATGATAACTTCTTCGGATTAAGTTAATGGCGACCATGATGACATGGATTGAATTAACGGATATAATATATTAGAGACGCTACAAACAAAAGGTTAAACATGCCTTCATCAATTGATTTTTTCCATCAGAATATAAAATCCCGAATACCCAATAGAAAATAACATCTCGATTCGAGCGAGTCATCCTGAATCGAGCGAGCCCCAATAGAAAATAACCCGCGAGTCCTTAGGCTTGGGCTTGGCTTGGCTAACCCCCGCCTCCCGTCATTGGCTTGGCTCTTCATTTCGAAGGAACTTTCAGAGAAACTCTGCTGTGCCGATATAATATTTCAAGAAGCTAAAGCCGTAATGGGGCAAACGAAACGCTCGGTGATGATTGGTGATTGGTTTTTATGCTTCGCCAGAGCAGAGAACTTAAGGAAACCGCATTCCAAAGCGTTGGGCGTTCAGTCTAATGCTATACCAAACGCTGGCCAGAGCACACATGCTTTGCGCTTGAAATAAAATAAGGAGAAGACGCTAAATACGTTCAAGCACATTTTCGAAACATTTGGTCTGTTTTAGGAGATGACTTAAATCTTTCGTGAAATACAAACGGAAAAAAATTTTCCAAAATAAAAGGAGTTTTAGATAGTAGTTTTGAAATTGTTAGAAATATGAGGAATCGCAGTGATGGTAAATTTGAGATTTGGTTTGCTTTCGAAATAGAGATTTTGCCATTTGCTCATGTTATTTAATTACCATTATTCACAGGCTTCTCAAGGAATTTAATGGGGAAAGAGTTCAAGATTAATACTCCCTTTGTTCCTAAAAAATGATTTATTTCAAAAATGTTTTTCTAAAAGCAATTGCCTTTGTTGTTTGAAATGATTAGGCAATAAAAATTGTTTCTATCGTCGGCAATAATTTATGTTCAATTATTTTCAGGAATGATGAAAATATTTTCTTTTCGTTCATTTATGTAAGTAATGCATGCAACCATTTTCAGAAAAAGTGTTTTCCAAATTATCCATTTTCTACAAAATAAATACACCTCAAAGTAATATATTGACTCCATTTGTTTCACGAAAAATGAATTCCATCTATGTATATATTAACAAAAGACAAGTTACTAAAAACTTTAATGATTTAAGTTGTTTCTTGTTATTTCTCCTCGTGCTAAAAACATGATATAATTTACTAGAACATGTTGCGCCTAGGATCATATAACCTTATACTCTTCTTCGCACTATAAGAGCTGAAATTATCCCATCAAAATTTGTAACATTTTAAGACCGTGTCTAACACCATACACTGTGACGATAGAAATCTTTTAGGCATGGTCTCGATGAACTCGAGTGACATTTTCCATCATATGATTAGGAGAGACTGTGAGATGATCTTGTGAAAGATGAAGATTGAGGGGAGTCACGTGGAATGAGGAAAATGCCTCGATGGCATTGAAGCAATGATGATTAAGTAGTATTATTTTGTAATTATATACAGCATTTTGATTAATTCGCCTGGACAGTATCTTTGTTATGTACTAGGTGAAGAAACTTTGCGTTTGCACAGATTTAAGAATTAGACTTATTTTATTTTTATGATTGATGACATTATAAGGCCATGCAGCACAATATCTATGGAAAAGACACATAACATTCTATATGAAAAACTATGATTTTAGTGCTCCATATTTGACTCGATTCGGCGCATACCCAACTTAACTTAGGCTCCAACGTGAACTTTCACCTCATCCATGGAAAAGAGCATAGCCAATTACAAACAAATTTAACATTGGAAAAAAGTTAACAAACAAGAAATTGCTAAAAATGGCGACGAATCAAGCTACTAAAACACACCGACTATTAATTCTCCCCGTAATAGAAGCTTGATCCAATTTAACGGAATAGACTATGCCTGGGACGATATGTATATGATATAAACTTCTACTCTTACAAATATTAAGATCCGAAAATACTCAAAAGATTTGAAATTTGCTCAAATTCATCGAGAAGTCAGAATGAGACCTTGTCGGAACGTCATAAGCACCAATTAATGAAGGAACTTGAATGAGTTTTGAGTTTGGAAGGTCATTGAATCCCGTCGAGTTTGTGTAGGTCTAATCTAATCCAAAGGCCCTAGTTTTCCTTATTGGACAGTTCCAACTTGGACCGTCCAAGTCCAACGTCCAAGATTTGCGCCCAAGGAAAGCTGAATGGGCCCATTTGTCTCCACAACAGCAACCAAAGAAATGAAGTGGCCCATTAATTCTCTATCAAAAGCTGGTTTAGGGATGATTTAAGCTATAATTAGTCTTTAAAGATGTCCATTCGTGCTAGATGACCACGTCTTGCCAGAAAATATTTTGTGTTCCATGATTTTCTTAAATTTGAGTCTTATTCCATCTTTATACATGGAATATATCAAGGTTTCATAACAGTCTATATAATCTGTAATGATTGACCCAAAAATGATGTGGGAAACAATAAATTATTGTAGCCAGAAGTATCCACCACCAATAACATGCAACAAGATCGATAACCAAGTACGGTATGATTTTAGTACCATCAAAAATCCAATTGGACTTCGGAAAATGGCACATCGCCGAATGACCGAATAATCTCACGAATATGGTCTAAATCTTGCACGACCATACATGCTAGAACAAACGCTAGTAAGAACATAGTTACGGCCAGCCACATGCCTAGAGACAGGGTTGTCCAGAGAAGTAACTCGGAGCCGAGCATCCCAAAAATGAGGTACAAGTACCGATATATTGGTTGGGGCTTGCGTAGTCGAGTCACTTTGATCAATGCTACAAAATAGATGGCTTCGCAAATGATGTAAGATTGTAGAACCGCATAGCAGAGCACCTTGGTACGTTGCAAAATGAAAAGTTGGATCATGAGCATCTTCAACGAAGTGAATGCAATGTGAAATTTCTTGGTCAAATCGAAACTTTCATGTTGTTGTGATTGTCCGTCGCTCCTATATCGTATAAGGAGAAATTGATCAAAATAAAAGCGCACTCAAACGGAAAAAAAAAAGCATGCTTCCTAACCCGTGCTGCGAGCAGAGTTCTTATAGCATGTTCACACGAGCGAGTTGTGCACCTTTCGAGTGTCGTCGTGCCAGTATGATCCACCATGCTGGAGAAGTTTAAGCTCAATGAACCATGTGATTATTTTTCAGGTGAATGAGGTAGAGGAAGAAGCACTTGGTTCAGGGCATATATAGGTCTTGTTTTCTTTCCTTATGATATATCTAGCCCCGCATCTAATTGACATTGACTTGACTCTTTTGGAAAATCTTCGTCCCATTCGGCCGCCAGATCCCCTCAAAAGTGGACAGGCGTCTTAAAAGCGTATCGCATCTCGAGCTTCATGATGAGATAATTCCAGTATCAAGATTGAGCTTCCAGATTTACTGAGTTTCAAGATTTATTAACCTAAAGATTGTGACACACTTTCAAGCCCCCGCGCACTATAACCCCCAAATTGGGTTGATAATGGATGCCACGATCTATGTTAATGATGTCATTAATTGTCAATACTCCCATAATTTGTGGCATGCTTATATGCTCATTATCTACACTTGAGATTGTTTGGACATGTTTCTACCTTTTTCTTTTTTATTAAACCGAGTCTATATGCATCTGCGTGCATATTTTTGGACGACTAATGGCTGATTTTGGATGGAATGTTGACGGGGGCAGACTTAAGATAAGAATTAAAGTTTGTGAATTTTTTGGGAGATAAATAAAAGTTTCGGGTATAAAAGGATGAAACTTAAAGTTGGGGTTTGTCAAGAAATCGGGACCATCGTTAGTATGACATCTGGTCTACTTTTATATAAGTGACCAAAGAACGATGCTGGTATTGGAAAATCCTGCTATATCACACCAAATCTTGCTTCCGTGTTAAGTCTGCTCTAAACATCTCTCCCAAACATCATTTAATTACCCAAGTGCTTCCAAGGAATGAACGTTTTTCTTAGATTCCTCCGAATCTTGAGGCCCTTTGGAAGAGTCCGCTTGAGGTGCTTTCAGTAGCATCAAGCTGTTCTCAGATTGGTCGGTTCGGAGATGCGTTTCGATTCGATAGAAGTATAAGTCGTGATCGCATCGAGAAAGAGTTCATATTCTGTTTTGATTTCGATCTTTTTGCCTCACTTATGAATGATGCAGCTGCGGCCTACTGTTTAATTCTTGACCAATTTGTGTTCCCTTTTGTGTTTAGTCGTGCTACTACTTGATTAGCTATTTTTTAGAGCTTGATTAGACTGATCTTCAACGTATTTTGGGGGTTCTGCAACTGATGTAGAGCAGAGAGTTTTAAGGATTCTCTAGTGTCAAGACAATAGAAGAGTTGCCCTAGTCTTTGATCGTTGACTAGGATCGGAAAAGACCGAGTAAGGCGTGACGGAGACAAAATATGACAAGTATTGAAGGCTTCTACTAAGAAGACTACCTTTAGTGGATAACGAATATGGATAAAATTAAGTAAGTCCCGGAGTGAAAGCAATTGATCAGCATGGATTGATTTAATCAGGAAAAGGCTACGATTAACTTAGCCTTCGCTAGGATGGAATTAAAGTAACCATATTTAAGTGCTGGAGCCAACAATTTTGGGCACAATGGTAGGAAAGACACCCGTGAAGGATGAGATCGACATGACAGTCAAGAGGCATAGCAAGGTAGTTATTGATAATAATTGTGAATGAGCGGAGTAGATATAATTGGCAAGCGTTTGATTGAAATTTGACAATGAATCATATATATTTTTTTATGTAAAAAATATCTTTTTCTTGAGAAAATTATCTAAAATTCCGAGTTTGAAATTGTTTTACTTTTTTCCTTTTTTCTTCCCTTCTAGCTAGTCACGCGAGCTCAAAGAGATTTTGACATTTTTCTTTGAAAAATGAGGAAAATGAATCGATCCGTCCACTTATCACTCGTTGTGCCATCGCCAATGCGCCTTCATTCAGTTCACCTGGTTCACTGTGGCCAATATGCTTCTCATTCACCGGTCGCCGTCGCTCTGCCGCTTCCATGGGCTTGAGTTCAGTTGGGCATGTCGCTTCCACATCAAAGCTCTGTCTCTCAGTCAGTTTCCGTTGATCATCCTCCTTCGCGTCCCTGTAGCTCTCTCTCTATATATATTCTCACCTTAACCAGCCTCAATGGAATTAGAATAATGAATGAAGGAAGAGGAGTGGAAGTAGGAGAAGGAGAAGAAGACGACGAAGAGGAGGAGGAGGAGGAGGAGGAGGAGGAGGAGGCGTGGTCATCGGATTCAGAAATCGGGGAGGCGGTGGAATGGTTGGGCTTGAAGGACGGCGTAGAAGCTATTGATGGGAGTCTTCGGCCCAACCGAAAGGTCACGGAGGGCTTCACACGCGTGCACGGTCGGACATGCTTCAAGCCCTGTCCAATCTGAGCCAGAAACTGTCCACTCATATCCCCTTTGGAGCTTCTCAAATTCTTCTGTCTTGTCAGCTGACTATGTTTTTCATTTATTTCGTTTAACTAGTTTGTGATTCAGAGGCATGCTTGATTTTTCTATGTTGCTGAGTCCACTAGGGATTAGAGATCTTCTTTGATGTTTACGACATGTTTGGCCTGCCTGAAAAGCCTAAAGTCGCGTTGTTCTTTCATTTTTTCCGGCTTGAATTGGAGGTACTAGGAAAGGAGGTTTGAACTTCACTTTCTGCTTGAATAAATTGGAGGAGGGAAATGTGGCAACGTCATCACAACAAGATTAAACTTTGAAGCATAGGGTTAGCATCCTAAATAAGCTGTGAAAACGGGTTGGATTTTCAATCTACCTTCTTTGCGAATGTGCCCGACGAAAGCTGAACGCATAGGGTTGTCAAAACCAAATAACACATCCTACCCAGAACCCGGCCCGAAGTTTTGGATAATTCTTAGGTCAAGGTACTGGATTAAATGTTTTAGCACTATAATGTCTCGAGTCGAGTCAAGCCATGTTTCGGCTTGACCAAAAACAATACGTGTGTTCATCTTAATCTCCATAAAAATAAAAATAAAAACACATGCAAACCCGACCCGACCTGATCCTATCTAAATGTTTGAGTTACATACTCATAGCGTTTCGAATTGAGTATCATAGAACCCGACCCGGCCTATTGACTTCCGTGGCGTTGAGTTCATCTGAGCTCATCATTTCCGCCGCAAAGCTCCGGCTCACGACTCCGCTGCCGTCAATCACCCGCCGTCATGTCCCTATTCAGGTAGCTCTCCCTCTCTATCTCTCTACATTTCGCGAAGCATTTTCTTTTGGGGACTCCCATGTCAATCCCAGACGAGGTCACTTATACCAAAGTGCTCGGCCCAGCCTCAGTTGACCTAGGCTTGGGTGCCCTGGTTTGGGGCCCAACCTCAAAGGATTCAAGCTCTGAAGAATTGAACACGGCCTTTGTAAATTCAAGTTGAGCATGACTGATTGACTTCTCAAGTGCAGTTTCAGTAGACCCAAGACCAATGCCCTTGCTCATGCCCAGAGCGAGGGATTAGGAATTATGGTCGTGGTGCTCGTGTCAAGTTCAAGTCACTAGCTTCCAAATAGTAAAAATTTCTATTTAGGAATTCTTATCAAACGACGGAAAATATCATCTTGTTTATTTCAGGTCTCATCCAAACATCAAAGAGTACTATCTTTTTCTTTTTTTGGAAAATAGCCACATAAATTTTTTTTTTTGCAGAATTGTCACATCTTTTGCAAAACAAATGAAGTCTAATTCTCCTCAAGTCGCTAGGGTGCATTTCTTTCACAAAAAATATTTTCCAAGATATGGTTCACTTAGGAAAACGAGTCCACGAAAAATATTATTCTACCAAAGCTTAAATTCTGGAATATGATTGCCACTTTGAAACTATTGAAAAACGTTCTTCGAAATATGATTAGGTATTGAAATTTAAATCTAATACTTTATGCTGAAGCATGAAAATCCCAATATTGATTTTCATATCCCAACATTCAGAAAATATTTTAAAAAAATTCAAAACTCGAAATTTTAAACTATTTTTACTTTATTTTAATTTCATTTTCTTTCTTTTTTTTGTTTAATTTTTTTATTCCTCTCTTTTTCCTTCTTCCTTGGTCAGTGGCAAAGCCACGGCAATGGCACAAGCCAAAGATGAGTTCACTGGCATAGAGCGAACTTCGGCCTCGCTGATTTGGCAATCCCTAGTAGGGGTGTGCAACCAAATCGGGTAAACCTTGTTCTCGGACCGGCCCACTCTGAAAACAGGGTCGGGAATATGGTCCAATGTAAATAGGGTCGGGTACAGGGTTTAAAACAGGTTCCGGTATAGGGTCCAGGTGTGGAACCTACCCTGAACCTTGGACCCTGTTTCTGATTATTATAAAATAAATTTTATTTAATAAAAACTCTGATTTTATAATTAAATAAACTTATTAAATCATAATTTTTGTATATATTTTTTGGAACATGGTTTCTTGTTGATGTTTCTTTATACATGAATTTTAGGTTTTGTTAGAGATTTTGTACCACGTGGATTGACTCGTCTGATTTCATTTTTAGATGATGAGTTATGTTGGTTTCACTTTTGGAGAACTTATGCTTGCGCTATAAATTTGTTAACCATTTTAGACAAATATAAAGTTTCATGTAATATTATGATAATGAGAAGAATATTAGGTCCATGTTTGTTACCAATATATATGTAATGTTATTATTTTTTATTTATCTTATGATTTTGTTTATGATAATTTACTTTGTGAATCCTTAATTTTTGTTTAATCAAAGAGTTTACTTATTTATTAATTACAAGTGATTAATGTTACAATATAAATTAGATGAATTATGTTGTTTTCTCGCATATTAATATAAAATTCGAAGTCGTATATAATGAGCAAAACATGTTCCAAAATAAAACAGGATTAACCCTGTTCCGGGACCGGAAAAACATGGTAGATAGGGTACATGGTCTAATGCAAACAGGGTATGGTACATGATCCAAAAAATGAGAACCGGTTATAACAGGATCATGTACGGGATCCATGTTTGAAATTTACCCACCCTGTTTTTGCTCACCCGTAATCCCTAACCTATGACCAACCATCAGCCAAGGAGGAATAGAAAATTGTAAAAGTAATGTTAAATGACTACAAATAAAACAAAACAAAATTTCGATAATTTTTCATCATAATATCAACTGATGAAAAAGTCTTCCCATAATTTTTTTTTTCAGAATTTAGCTAAATATAACAAAATAATTTTTTTCACGAAATAAACTCACTTGAAGAGCCCTAAATAGGGCCGCCTTTAAACCCGCTCTTCCTTTTCGTTGATGGAGATATCGAATTGAACCGGCCCGGTCGACGGCCCCTCGTTATGCCTGCGCGCCTTCGTTCTGTTCACCCGGCCCCCCGACGGTCGCCGCTCTCCTTCCTTCACCCATCTCCGCCCGTCGGGTCACTCAGCCGCTTCAGTTGAGCTCGTCGCCGCCGCAGCAGAGCTCCGTCTCTCGAGGCCGTTGCGGTTGATCGTTCTCCTTCGCCTCTCTCTCTCTCTCTCTCTCTCTCTCTGTGCTAGATTCACGGAGTTTTTCTTTTTGGAACTTGACGTTTTGACGTTTGGCTGTAACAGGCATAGATGCAGGAGGAAGAGTCGGTGGAAGTAGGATTGGAAACAATGAATGAAGGAATTAAAGAAGGGGAAGAAGGAAGAGTACTGGAAGTCAGACAAGAAGAAGACGAGATGCTGGAGGAGGACGAGGACGATGAGGAAGCCTGGTCATCTGATTCGGAAATCAAGAACGCGTTGGAATGGTTGGACTTTGAAAGACGGCGGAGAAGCAATGGATGGAGCCTTCGCTCCTAATTCGCGACGTCCGAACGCTCATGGAGGGCTTCACAACCATGCCCGGTCGTCCACGCTTCAACCCCTCTCCAATCGGAGCCAGAAACTCTCCACTCATGTCGAGGTCGTGAGGGTGGCCGGCGTCGCGGCGGTGGCGTGAATGGCTCGCGGTTGAGCCTCGGACCACGGCTGTCCGTTTAAACCAAGTGGGCGATTAAAGAGCAAATCAAGGGCAGTGAGTTACCTACAGGCGTTCGGGAAAGTCTCGGGAATATTTCCCAAGCGGTGATTGCGGCTGGGTTGGCCGTAATCGTCCACGGCGACGGCAAACAGGGGCGTCGCTCAGAATGGGGGAAATCGCGCGTCGTGCTTCGTCCGAGACGCCGAGCGACGACGGCGACGACTAGGCGGCTGAGGCCGTGTTCCTATGTACCAGGCGAAGCTCCGCCGTGAATTTTCGTGTGATTTTCTGGTCTGTGTGTTGCGTGAGGGGAGGAGGCGGCAGCTAGGTTTCCAACAACAAATAGAGGAGGCGTGCGCGAGGAAGACGGAACCAACGCGAGGGAGGGCCAGCTGGTGAATGGCGGGGCTGCCGCGTGGCTGCTCGTTGGGGAAATCACGACATCCTCGCGCGACTGGCGGGGACGCGGCTAGGGTTTCGGACGTGCGTCCTCACGGCGCAAGGAAGGAGACGAACAGTGAAGAGGAGAAGATGGTACGCGTGAGGGAGAGGGGGAAGCAGGCTGGGCCTGTGCGGGCCGAAGGGAAAAAGGCCGGGAAAAATAAAAGAAAAAAGGAAAGTTGGGCCGAAATTTCAATACTTTGTCTTGAGTCCAATTTATTTCCTTAAAACCAAATCAAGTACGACGTTTCCCCAATTTCAAGTCCCTAAAAACGGGCCGTTACACAATTTGGTCCCCCAAAAAGAGAGAGAATCAGAGGAAGGTTGAATAATCATATATGGAACCTGGTAATAGGATAAGGTTTCACCAAATACAGAAACAAGTTTATGATAACTTTCTCTTGAAAACATGCAACAAAATAAATACACAAGTCTGGCAATCTGTTAAGAGCTTCAACAATCAAGGCAGAACTTCGGACACGTCATTAAATACTTGAACAATCTCTAGAAAACGGTCGAAGCCTCGGGCAAGCAGACCAGAGAATGCCAAAGCAAACAATAGCAAGCACACGTTGAAGACCAGCCACATGGCCAAGGATAGGTTCGTCCAAAGAAGCAATTCGGCGCCGAGAGTCCCGAATATGATGTACAAGCATCGATATATCACGTTTTGGCTTTCGGATCCAGTCACTTTGATCAATGCTATGAGATAAAGCACTTCACAAATGATGTAAAATTGGATGACCATGTGATTACATGCCTCGATATGATGTGAATTGGTACTCATGATGGCGAGTAGCTTGAACGAGGTGAATATAATATGAAATCTTTTGGTCAAGTCAAAACTTTCGTATTGAAGTTGTTGTTGTGATTGCTCATTGTTCCTATACCAAATAAGGAAATAATGAGAGGAACAAAAGAGATCCGTAAGGGGAAGAAAGAAAACCAGCTATTGAATCCGCGCTCTGAACAGAGTTGTTAAGAGCATATTCACGTGAATGAACTGCGTACCTTTCAAATGCCGCCGAGTGATCAGCCATGCTCAGGAGAAGGAGAAGTTGGAGCTGTAAACTCTATGATTGTTCTTGACATGAGGAGGTGAACCTATTTATATACCCATCCGGGTTCGACGGGGGATGTGGACTTTTCTTCCACGGTCGGGGATCTTCACAGTTAGATCACCTCGTGAGTTAACAAAATCAACGGTCACAGGGTGGGTGCACAATGTGGATGAAAGTGATGGATTTGAGATTTGAGAAGAGGAGAGACACACTCTCCTCTTCTCAAATCTCAAATCCATCACTTTCATGAGAAGAGGAAGAGACACTTTCCTCTTCTCAAATCTCAAATCCATCACTTTCATGAGAAGAGGAAGAGACACTTTGAGAAGAGACACTTTCCTCTTCTCAAATCTCAAATCCATCACTTTCATGAGAAGAGGAAGAGACACTTTCCTCTTCTCAAATCTCAAATCCATCACTTTCATCGGGGCAAAAGGTCATCACTTTCAAAAGCACCGTGGGAACTCATTGGGAACCGCGCCTCCCCGTCTTCGGTTGAAGGAACTTTCAGAGAAACTCTGCTGTGCCAATATATTCCGCAAAGCTAAGGCCGTGATGCGTCAAATGAAACGCTCAGTAATAATTGGTGATTGGTTTTTATGTTTGGCAAGAGCGGAGATTAAAGGAAATCGCATTTTCAAAGGGTTGGACGCTCAGAGCTAAATACGTAAAATCATGTTTTTGAAATATTTGGCCTATTTTAAAAGATGACTTAAATCTTTCGTGTAATACAAACCGGAAAAAGAAAATCAAAATAGAAGGAGTTTTAGATAGTAGTTTGGAAATTGTTAGAAATTTGAGGAATTACCGTGATGGGAAATATGAGATTCGGTTTGCTTTCGAAATAGAGATTTTTCCATTTGCTCGTGTTTTTCTTAATATTCACAGGCTTTTCAAGGAATTTAATGGGGAAAAAAGTTTTCTTTTCCAAAAAAAAAATCCTTCATCGTTTGAAATAATTAGGTAATAGAAATTATTTCTATTGTCGGCAATAATTGATGGCTAATTATTTTCGTGAATAATAAAAATACTTTTTTTCATTCATTTTTGTAAGTAATGTAGGCAACCACTTTTAAAAAATTGTTTTCCAAACTAGTTGTTTTACATAAAATACACACACCTCAAGGTAATATATTGACTCCATTTATTTCATGAAAAATGAATAATATATATGTTTGTTAGCAAATGACAAGTTACAACAAATTTAATGACTTAAGTTGTTAAAACAAAATTTCCTGTTATTTCTCCTCTTGTTAAACAATATCTAATTTGGTAGAACAGTTTGCGCCTAGGAAGATATAAACTTCTACTAAATTGTCAGCACTATGAGAACTGCAAATATCCCATCAAGATTTGTAACATTGTAGGACCGTACCCAAAGCCTTATCCTGCCATACTAGAAATCCTTTAGGCATGGTCTCGATGAATTCAAGTGAATGAAGAGACTGTGAGATGATCTTGTGAAAGATGAAGATTGAGGGGAGTCATGTGGGAAAAGGAAAATGCCTCGATGGCATAGAAGCGATGATGATTAAGTCGTATTATTTTGTAAGTTATTTACAATATTTTGATTAATTCACTCGGGCAGTATCTTTGTTATGTAATAGGTGAAGAAACTTGCATTTACATAGATTTAAGAATTATACTTATTTTATTTTTATGATTGATAATATCATATGGCCATGCACACCACAATATCTATAGAAAAGACACGGAACATTCTATAAGAAATTATATTTTAGTGCTCCATACCTGATACGATTTGGTTCCCATGCATACCCAACTCAACTTGGGTTCCCAAGTTAATTTCCCCCTCATCTATGGAAAAGAGCATAACTAATTGAAAAAAAAATTAAACATGGGAAAAAAGTAATGGTGACGAATCGAGTTACTAAAACACACCGACTATTATTTCTCCCCGTGCTAGAAGCTTGATCCAATTTAGAGGAAGAAACTGTGCCCACAAAGATATGTATATGATATAAACTCCTACTCTTGCAAATACTAAAAGATCTAAAGACACTCAAAGATTTGAAATTTGCTCAAATCCATGGAGAAGTTGTCAGAATGAGACCCTGTCGGATTACCATAAACATCGATTAATGAAGAAACTTGAATGAGTTTTGGGTTTGGGAAGGTTATTGAATCCCGTCTAATTTGTATAGGTCTAATCCAAATGCCTTACTTTTCATTATTGGACATTTCCAACTTGGACCGTCCAAGTGCAAGTCCCAAGATTAGCGCCTAAGGAAAGCTTGAACAGGCCCATTTGTCTCCACCAAAGCAACCAAAGAAATGAAGTGGCCCATGAATTCTTTATCAAAAGCTGGTTTAGGGATGATTTAAGCTATAATTAATCTTCAAAGGTGTTCATTCATGCTAGATGACCACGTTATGCCAGAGATTTGTTTGTGTTCCATGATTTACTTAAATTTGAGTTGTATTCCATCTTTATATAGGGAGTATATCAAGGTTTCATAATGGTTTATATAATCTGTAATGATTACCCAAAAATGATCTTGGGTCTATAGCAATAAATTATTATAATTAAAAGTATCTATCACCAATGACATGCAACGAGATTGAATTTCGGAAAACGGCACTTTGTCAAATGGCTGAATAATCTCATGAAAATAGTCTAAATCTCGCGCAATCATACATGCCTGAACAAACACTACTAAGCATATATTCACAACCAGACACAAAAAAAAAAAAACTTTGGAATAAGACTTCAATAGATTCGATATGACCATAACAAAAGCATTGACCGTATGAAATGGGAATTAAGTAGAGCAAAGCACGTGAATAACCTAGATTAGCATAAAACGAGAGAGAGAGAGAGAGAGAGAGAGAGAGAGAGAGAGAGAGAGAGAGAGAGAGAGAGGGATATTGTAAGAAACAAGAAGATCAGGCATGGTTTTGTAAGAAACAGAGATATAGTAAACACGTGTGCGTTGCACGAGCTTTAAAAAAACTTACTTATTTTGTCTTTATGTTGACCATGCAATATAGTCATGCAACATAATAGGTATAGAAGTGATTGTAGCATTTTACACAAATACATCAGCCTGTTATCCCCGGCGTACCTTTGATCCGTTGAGCGAGAGCCCAAAACATCGAACTAGAAATAAAATTCGAATTGATTCTGAAATTATGAATCGAAAAAACCCCAATTGCTCCTTCGGATCACTAAAGGCCGTTAAGGACTCACACATACCGCAGTGTATTGTTGTCAACTCACATAGTCGCACCTACCAGCAACAAGACGACTACTCCCTGCATGCCACTAAAGGGCGCTATTTAACGCTTTAGTTCGCCCAATACAAGAATGACAGCCCTTACCAGAAAAGAAAGGGAAAAATTTGGCAAAAAAGAAAGAGCAAAAAATTTGACAAATCACATTATCCGAATGTTATTTCTTTAATGGTAATAGATCATGCCTAAAACGATACATATATTATAAACTTCTACTCTCGTAAGCACAAAAAAATCTAAAAGTATTCATGGAGTTGTCAATTTTTATTTTTATTTTTTGGGTAAAGGGTAGAGTTGTAAATGTTCGGACCCATCAAGATTGATAACATTAAGACCATGTCCAACATCACGAACTTGAATGAGTTTTGGGCTTTGGAGAGCTTATCAAAGCCCATTTGGATCATAATTCTTATATAGGAGTAATCCAAGGGCCTTTTAACTTTTCCTTATTTGTATAGATCTAACTTGGAACGGCCGAGTCCAAATTCTGAACACGCGGCCGAGGAAAGCTCAGCTGGGCTCATTTGTCCCGATCATTGCAAGCAAAGAAATGAAAGTTTCATAATTGTCTATATAATTCTTTTATGATGGACCTAAAAATAATCATGTATATATATTATTACTCCTGGTCCCATTTAGATCCTTTTTTTTTGTTGAATTTCATTTTTACAACTCTTTTCAACGCCATTCATAAAATTGGAGCGACATATTTTACATCCACCCCGATAAAAATGAACGGAAAATGGGTTACTTGACCCAGGTAGGGGAAAAGGAGAGAGAGACAATTTGGTCCCCTAAAAAGAGAGAGAATCAAATAAAGTTAAAATAATCATACATGTAACCTGGCAATAGGGCAAGGTTTCACCAAATACAAAACACGTAGATGATAACTTTCTCCTGATAACATGCGACAAAGTTAATACACAAGTATGGTAATCTGTAGGAGCTTCAACAATCAAAGCTGAACTTCAGAAAATGGCAAGTCATCAAATTCTTGAACAATCTCCTGAAAATAGTCGAAGCTTCGTGCAAGCAGACCAGATAATGCCAAAGCAAACACTAGCATGCACACATTGAGAACCAGCCACATGCTCAAGGACAGGCTCATCCAAAGAAGCAACTCGGTGCCGAGAGTTCCAAATATAATGTACAAGTATTGATATATCACGTTTTGACTTTCGGATCCGGTCACTTTGGTCAATGCCATGAGATAGAGCACTTCACAAATGATGTAAAACTGCATAATCATGGGGTTACGTGTCTCGATATGCTGTGAATTGATAATCGCGATGACAAGCAGCTTGAAGGAGGTGAATATAATATGAAATCTCTTGGTCGAGTCAAAACTTTCATACTGAAGTTGTTGCGATTGCTCATTGTTCCTATACCGAATAAGGAAGTAACAAGGGGAAAAAAAAAAGAGATTCATTAGGGGAGACAAGAAAATTAGGGGGCAATCATCGAAAAAGTTATAAACCTTCAATTCAACCTAAATTTTCTTTTTTCCTCAATTTAATCCTAAACCTTTTGCAACATTATCGATTCAATTGTAAACATTTTTTTTGTTGCTAATTTAGTCCTAAACCTTTTGAAATATTGCCAATTCAATCTTGGAAATTTCAAGATTTATGACTGAATTGAAAAAGTTTTAAAAGGTTTAAGATTGAATTGAAAAAAAAAAAGTTGAGAACTGAATCAGCAAAGTTGCAAAAATGTTTAAGACTTTTTCGACAATTGTCTTAGAAAATTAGCTATTGAATTCGCGCTCTAAGAGGAGTTCTTAAGAGCATATTAACATGAATGAACTACGTACCTTCCGAATGTCGCCGCATGATCAGCCATGCTCAGGAGAAGGAGAAGCTAGGAGCTGGAAACTCAGAGATTGTTCTTGAGATGAGGAGGTGGACCTTATATATTACCCATCTGGGTACCACGAGGGACGTGGACTTGACTTCCACAGTCGGAACCTTAACCGTTAGATCCCCTTGTGAGTCAATGAAATCAACGGTCACAGGGCGGGTGCAGGATGCAGATGAAACTGGTGAATTGCGGGGGCCGAAAGTTTGCAATTACAATCGGGGCGAAAAGTCCAGATGAAAGTGATGATGCGGAAAAATTTTCCATTGGACTCCAGTCCAACCCGAAAATGCCATTTTGCCATCATTTTCAGTGTACTGAAAATGGTATGGACTAAAATTGCAAATGGCATTTTCAGTTGGACTAAAATGGCAAATGGCATTAGACTGAAAATTCGCCCCCGCAATAAAGGACTGTGGGACCTGCCGTCTTCGGCATGGCTGTCCATTTTGAAGGAACTTGCAGAGAAACTCTGCTGTGCCAATAGTTTCCAAGAAGCTAAAGCCGTAATGCGTCAAGTGAAAGACGAGGTTATGATTGGCGATTGATTTTTTATGCTTGACCAGAGCAGAGAATATGAAGAAACCGTGTTCCAAAGTGTCGGGTGTTTAGAGCTAAATACGTAAAAGCATGCTTTCGAAACATTTGACATGTTTTAAGAGATGACTTAAATCTTTCGTGAAACACAAACGGAAAAAGAATCCAAAATAAGAAGAGTTTTAGGTAGTAGCTTGAAAATTGTTAGAAGTTTGAGTAATCATCGTGATGGGAAATATGAGATTCGGTTCGCTTTCGAGATAGAGATATTGCCATTTGCTCATGTTATTTAATATTCATAGGCTTTTCAAAGAATTTAATGGGGAAAAAAGTTTGAGATTAATACTCCTTTGTTTCCCAAAAAATGATTTATTGAAATAATATTTTCTAAAAAGTAATTTCTTCTACCGTATGAAATAGTTAGGCAATAAGAATTGTTTATGTTGTCAACAAGAATTTACGTCTAACTATTTTTGTGAAGGATGAAAATATTATCTTCTTTTTTTTTTCCATTTTCGTAAGCAATTTAAGCAACCATATTTAGAAAAGTGTTTTTCAAACTACTCATTTTCCACGAAATAAGCAAGTCACAAAGTAATATCTCGAGTCAATTTGTTTTGCGAAAAATGAATACAAAATATGTATTTATTTGCGAATAACAAATTACTAAAAACTTTAACGATTTAAGTTGTTAAAACAAAATTTCCTGTTATTTATCCTCGTGTTAAAACTATGATCTAATTTAGTAGTACAGGTTGCACCTGTCAACACTATAAGAACTGAAAATATCCCATCAAGATTTGTAACATTTTAAGACCGTACCCACAACCATACGCTGCGATGCTAGAAATCTTTTAGGCATGGTCTTGATGAATTCAAGTGAATGAATTTTTCCATTGTATGAATAGGAGGGACTGTGAGATGATCTTGTGAAAATGAAGATTGAGGGGAGCCATGTGGAGAAAGGAAAATGCCTCGATGGCATTGAAGTAATGATGATTAAGTAGTATTATTCTGTAAATTATTTACAATATTTCAATTAATTCACCCGGGCAGTATCTTTGTTATGTACTAGCTGAAGAAACTTGCGTTTGCATAGGTTTGAGAATGAGACTTATTATATTCTTTTTAATGATTGAGGATATTATGTGGCCATGCAACACAGTATCTATAGAAAACACACGTAACATTCTATACGAAAACTTTGATTTTAGTGCTCCACGCTTGACTCGATTTGATTCCCATGCATACCCAAATTAACTCGGGCTCCAACGTCAATTTTCTCCTCATCTATGGAAAAGAGCATAGCCAATTAGAAACAAATCAAACATGGAAAAAAAGTTAACAAATAAGAAATTACTAAAAAATGTTGACGAATCGATTTACTAAAACATACCACCTATTAAATTCTCCCCATGCCGGAAGCTTGATCCAATTTAGCGGAAGAGACTACGCCTGTGAAGATATGTATATGAAATGAACTCCTACTCTTGCAAATACTAAAAGATCCGAAAACACTCAAAGATTTGAAACTTGCCCAAATCCATCGAGAAGTTGTCAGAATGAGACCTTGTTGGAACACCATAAACATCAATTAATGAAGGAACTTGATTGAATTTTGGGTTTGGGAAGGTTATTGAATCCCATCTAGTTTGTATAGGTCTAATCCAAAGGTCTTACTTTTCCTTATTGGACAGTTCCAACTTGGACCTTCCAAGTCCAACTTCCAATTAATATCAACGCCCAACGAAAGCTGAACGGGCCTATTTGTCTCCATCACAGCAACCAAAGAAATGAAGTGGCCCATGAATTCTTTATCAAAAGCTGGTTTAGGATGATTTAAGCTACGATTAATCTTTAAAGGTGTCTACTCGTGCTAGATGCCCACGTCTTGCCGGAGATTTGTTTGTGTTCCATGATTTACTTAAATTATTGTAGCCAGAAGTATCTACCACCAATGACATGCAACAAGATCGATAACCAAGTACAGTATGATTTTAATACCATCAAAAATCCAATTGGACTTCGGAAAATGGCACATCGCCAAACGACCGAATAATCTCACGAATACGGTCTAAATCTTGCACAATCAGACATGCCAAAATAAACGCTAGTAAGAACATAGTCACAACCAGCCACATGCTCAGAGATAGGGTTGTCCAGAGAAGTAACTCGGAGCCGAGCATCCCAAAAATGATGTACAAGTACCGATATATTGGTTGGGGCTTGCGAGTTGGGTCACTTTGATCAATGCTACAAAATAGATGGCTTCGCAAATGATGTAAGATTGCAGAACCACATGGCTGAGTGACTTGGTACATTGCAAAAGGAAAAGCTGGATCACGAGCATCTTCAACGAAGTGAATGCCATGTGAAATTTCTTGGTCAAGTCGAAACTTTCATGTTGTTGTGATTGTTCGTCGTTCCTGTATCGTATAAGGAGAAATTGATCAAAATAAAAGCGCACTCAAACGGAAGAAAAGCTTGCTTCCTATCCCGTGCTGCGAGCAAAGTTCTTATAGCACGTTCACACGAGCGAGTTGCGCATCTTTCGAGTGTCGCCGTGCCAGTATGATCCGCCATGCTGGAGAAGTTGAAGCTCAATGAACCATATGTGATTATTTTTCAGGTGAACGAGGTAGGGAAAGAAGTACTTGGTTCAGGGCATATATAGGTCTTGTTTTCTTTCCTTATCATATATCTAGCCCCGCATCTAATTGACATTGACTTGACTCTTGTGGAAAATTTTCGTCCCATCCGGCCGCTAGATCCCCTCAAAAGTGGACAGGCGTCTTAAAAGCGTATCGCATCTCGAGCTTCATGATGAGATAATTCCAGTATCAAGATTGAGCTTCCAGATTTACTGAGTTTCAAGATTTATTAACCTAAAGATTGCGACACACTTTTAAGCTCCCGCGCACCATTTCCCTCAAATTGGGTTGATAATGGATGCGACGATCTATGTTAATGATGTCTTTAATTGTCAATACTCCCATAATTCGTGGCATGCTTATATGCTCATTATCTACACTTGAGATTATTTGGAAATGTTTCTACTTTTGCAAAATAAACGGAGCTTAAAAAAATCCGAAAACATGCAAAGATTTGAAATTTGCGTTGTGAGGAGACCTTGTTGGAACACCATAAACATTGATGAATGATGGAACTTGAATGAGTTTTGGGTTTGGATCGGTTATTGAATATTGTCTAGTTTGTGAAGGTCTAATCCAAAGGCCTTAGTTTTCCTTATTGGACAGTTTCAACTTGGACCGTCCAAGTCCAACTTCCAAGAACAGCGGCGGGCCCATTTGTCTCCACCACAGCAACCAAAGAAATGAAGTGGCCCATGAATTCTTTATCAAAAGCTAGTTTAGGGATCGTTTATGCTACGATTAATCTTTAAAGGTGTCCATTCGTGCTAGATGACCACGTCTTGCCAGAAAATTTGTTGTGTTCCATGATTTTCTTAATTTGAGTTTTATTCCATGGGGAATATATCAAAGTTTCATAATCATCTATATAATCTGTAATGATCGTGGGTCTATAATAGTAAATTATTATAATCAGAAGTATCTTTCACCATTGACATGCAACAAGATTGATAACCAAGTACGGTATGATTGTAGTAGTGTCAAAAGTCCAATTGGATTTCGGAAAATGGCGCATCACCAAACGGCTGAATAATCTCACAAATAGGGTCTAAATCTTGCACGACCAGACACGCCAGAACAAATGCTAGTAAGCATATAGTCACGACCAGCCACATGCCAAGAGACAGGGTTGTCCAGAGAAGTAACTCGGAGCCGAGCATCCCGAAAACGATGTATAGGTACCGATATATTGGGTTGGGGCTCGCAAGTCCGGTCACTTTGATCAATGCTACAAAATATATGGCTTCACAGATGATGTAAGACTGCAGAACCGCATGGCTGAGCGCCTTGGTACGTTGCAAAATGAAAAGTTGGATCACGAGCATCTTCAACGAAGTGAATGCAATATGAAATCTCTTGGTCAAGTCAAAATTTTCATGTTGTTGTGATTGTCCATCGTTTCTGTATTATATAAGGAGAAATTAATCGAAAGAAAAGCACACTCAAATGGAAGAAAAGCCTACTACCTAACCCGTGTTGTGAGCAGAGTTCTTATAGCATGTTTGAACGAGCGAGTTGCGCACCTTTCGAGTGTCGCCGTGCCAATATGATCCGCCATGCTGGAGAGTTGAAGCTCAACGAATTATGTGATTGTTTTTCAAGTGAACGAGGTAGGGGAAGAAGCACTTGGTTCAGGGGATATATAGGCCTTGTTTTCTTTCCTTCTGATATATCTGGCCCAGCATCCAATTGACATTGACTTGACTCTTTTAGAAAATCTTCGTCCCATCTGGCCGCCAGATCCCCTCAAAAGTGGACAGGCGTCTTGAAAGCGTATCACATCTCGAGCTTCATGATGAGATAAATCCAGTATCAAGATTGAGCTTCCAGATCTACTGAGTTTCAAGATTCATTAACTCAAAGATTGCGACATGCTTTCCCCCAAATTGGGTTGATAATGGATGCGACCATCTATGTTAATATCTTAATGATGTCATTAATCATCGATGCTCCCATAATTCGTGGCATGCTCATATGCTCATTATCTACACTTGGGATTGTTTGGATATGTTTCTACTTTTTGCTATTTGCTTAAACCGAGTCTACATGCATCTGCGTGCATATTTTTGGACGACTAATGGCTTATTTTGGATGGAATGTTGACGGGGGCAGACTTAAGATAAGAATTAAAGTTTGTGAATTTTTTGGGAGATGAATAAAAGTTTCGGGGTTGGGGCATTTATTCTGATATTTTTATGTCTTAGAGTTTCTCTGTTATTTACTTTACGTGTATGCCGAATTCGGCTTGCATCAAATTTGTACTGACTTGAGCTTTTTCTTGCTTATTATCTTGAGACTTTGGCACCCTTCCACTCATAATTATCTCTTAATTATGAGTGGAAGTTCCTATGGTATCAAGACACCTCATCTTGTATATTTTCGATAAAATACTTACTTACTAAAAAAAAAGTTTCGGATATAAACCGATGGACCTTAAATTTGGGGTTTGTTAAGAAATCAGGACCATCGCTCCAATGACATCTGGTCTACTTTCATAAAGTGACCCAAGAATGATGCTGGTATCGGAAAATCCTGCTATATCACACCAAATCTTGCTTCCCTGTTAAGTCTGCTCTAAACGTCTCCCCCAAACATCATTTAATTCCCCAAGTGCTTCCAAGGAATGAACGTTTTTTCTTAGATTCCTCCAAATCTTGACGCCCTTCGGAACAGTCTGCTTGAGGTGCTTTCAGTAGCATCACGCTGTTCTCAGATTGGTCGGTTTGGAGATGCGCTTCGATTTGGTAGAAGAATAAGTCGTGATCGCATCGAGAAAGAGTTCAGAATCTGTTTTGATTTCGATATTTTTGTCTCACTTATGAATGATGCAGCTGCGGCCTACTGTTTAATTCTTGACCAATTTGTGTTCCCTTTTGTGTTTAGTCGTGCTACTACTTGATTAGCTATTTTTTAGAGCTTGATTAAACTGATCTTCATCGTGTTTTGGGGGTTCTGCAACTGTTGTAGAACAGAGAGTTTTAAGGATTCGTTAGTGTCAAGACAATAGAAGAGTTGTCCTAGTCTTTGATCGTTGACTAGGATCGGAAAAGACCGAGTAAGGCGTGACGGAGACAAAAATATGACAAGAATTGAAGGCTTCTAGTAAGAAAACTACTTTTTGTGGATAACGAATATGAATAAAAATAAGTAGGTCTCGGAGCGAAAGCATCGATCGACATGGATTGATTTAATCAGGAAAAGGCTACGACTAACTTAGCCTTCGCTAGGGTGGAATTAAAGTAACCATATTTAAGTGCTGGAGCCAACAATTTTGGGCGGGCACAATGGTAGGAAAGACACCCATGAAGGATGAGATCGACGTGACGGTCAAGAAGCATAGCATAAAATCAAGTTAGTTATTGATAATAATTGTGGATGAGCGGAGTAGATATAATTGGCAAGCGTTTGATTGAAATTTGACAATGAATCATATATTTTTTTATATAAAAAATATCTTTTTCTCGAGAAAATTATCTAAAATTCCGAGCTTGAAATTTTTTACTTTTTTCCTTTTTTTTCTTCCCTTCTAGCTAGTCACGCGAGCTCAAAGAGATTTTGGCATTTTTCTTTTAAGGGAATCTAACATCAAAAAATGAAGAAAATGAATCGGTCCGTCCGCTTATCACTCGTTGTGCCATCGCCAATGCGCCTTCATTCAGTTCACCGGTCTCCGTCGCTCTGCCGCTTCCATGGGCTTGAGTTCAGTTGGGCATGTCGCTTCCACATCAAAGCTCTGTCTCTCAGTCAGTTTCCGTTGATCATCCTCCTTCGCGTCCCTGTAGCTCTCTCTCTCTATATATATTCTCACCTTAACCAGCCTCAATGGAATTAGAATAATGAATGAAGGAAGAGGAGTGGAAGTAGGAGAAGGAGAAGAAGACGACGAAGAGGAGGAGGAGGAGGAGGAGGAGGAGGAGGAGGCGTGGTCATCGGATTCAGAAATCGGGGAGGCGGTGGAATGGTTGGGCTTGAAGGACGGCGTAGAAGCTATTGATGGAGTCTTCGGCCCAACCGAAAGGTCACCGAGGGCTTCACACGCGTGCACGGTCGGACATGCTTCAAGCCCTGTCCAATCTGAGCCAGAAACTGTCCACTCATATCCCCTCTGGAGCTTCTGAAATTCTTCTGTCTTGTCAGCTGACTATGTTTTTCATTTATTTCGTATAACTAGTTTGTGATTCAGAGGCATGCTTGATTTTTCTATGTTGCCGAGTCCACTAAGGATTAGAGATCTTCTTTGATGTTTACGACATGTTTGGCCTGCCTGAAAAGCCTAAAGTCGCGTTGTTCTTTCATTTTTTCCGGCTTGAATTGGAGGTACTAGGAAAGGAGGTTTGAACTTCACTTTCTGCTTGAATAAATTGGAGGAGGGAAATGTGGCAACGTCATCACAACAAGATTAAACTTTGAAGCATAGGGTTAGCATCCTAAATGAGCTGTGAAAACGGGTTGGGTTTTCAATCTACCTTCTTTGGGAACGGTGAAAGGACTGCTTGAAGAACTTCTCATAGATAAAAATGAACAAGGAGAAGTGTTCAGTTTATACAAGGATCGGTTTCTATTACTAGGGGCTGTCCTATTGAAAGGGCTGGATAATCTTAGTTATCTATTTCGTACCGATATAGTGTGACTCGAGCCAACATGCTGCTCAGAATGGTTGCTTTCCTAGATTGCACGGTTCTAATCAATTACCCGAGATGCTAAGACTTCTTTTTGAAGTTCCTAACTCCTGCCTTAAGTGCAATGAAAGGTTATCGATAAGCTTCACTAACATCTCTTACAATCGATGTATCGAGTGCCGATGCTTACTGAATGGCACTCGATAAATGACACTACTAAATATTCCGTTCGCTGTCTCCCCATTTCAGCAATCCACACTTTCTAGTTTCACAAACATTAATAGTTGTGATACAATTGCTTAACAACTTTTAACTTTCAAACTTTGTCCATTTTTCATCCTTAAAAAGAACAAAAAAAAAAAAGAACATGGAGTACATTCAGCCAATCGAGTCGTAAATATTTTTACATTTTGCCAGTTAAGTACATTCAGCCAAATTCGATCACTTATGTGGATTGGCTAGCACCAACATAGATAATTTTTTATAATATATATTTTTTAAAATTATTTGTTTATTTACTTCCTTTGCTTTTTCTTCGAGTCGATCGCTGGGCCTTGGTGACTGGCTAAGGCTTGTGAGCCTTGCCAAGGCCTAGTGGGGCTCACCCTTGGCTAGCGAAGCCAAACCTTGCCCAACGATGGCCTGCCCCTTGCGAGGCTTGCTCTTAGCCAATGAGACCGACCTTGCCAACCTCTGCCTCTGGCCAATTGTCGAGACCTAGAAACCAATTTAAGGAAGAAGGGAAAGGAAAAAAAGAAAACAAGATAAAGAGCATAGTCACACCAATGAATTGCATATTTTTCGAGTATCACTGTATGATCCGCTTTGTTCGGGAGAAATTGGAGCTCAATAGTGTGCGTGATTCGTGAACCAGGATGTGGAACAAGAACTTGGCTGCAGAGTGTATATACAGGTCTTGTTAATGTTTTCTTTCCTCTTTAAGTATTTCTGCTCTTGATTTATTTATTTATCTAATTGTCGCGGACTTGACTTTCGCGAACGTTCATCGCATTTGTCTCATTTCGGTTGTCGGACAGGCCTTGACCGTTAGATCCCCCTCCAGACTTAAATCAACGGCTGAAGAGTGATTTGTGTATATTCCCCAAAGGCACAAGCTTGAGATGAGGGCGTAGCTTTTTACTCTTTCTCAACACGGTTCCTCCCATGCGCTAAATTCCAATGACACATCTGCTAATTGATCGTTATACCGAATGGATATGACAATCTATGTCGATAGTTTATCAGTATTATCAATTGCCCATGATCCAATTAATTGGATTGACCATCGTAAATGTGTCTCTTGCCTTACTTAACTCTTATAAAAAGCTGGATATTTTTTTGAGCTCGAAATTTACCTACTAAGATAGATCACACAAATATGGATCAATAAAAATGGTTCATAAATCAATTTCTTAACCCTTAAATGATAGGTAGAATTGTTATATTGATAGTTGTATTCAACAAATGGGTTTAAATATAATATGAGTATTACATAGGTCATAAGTGAATTTACAACATACTTAGACTCAACGTACTTGTATATGAGTTTTCTTAAATTTGGTTAAATTTAGAAATATGTAAAAATGGATCAAAGAGGATTGAATGGATAGATCTATTTGAGTTGAATCATATTCGACCCAAATCATCCTTTTGACTAGTCATCACAAATATAAATAATTTGTGATTGAGTCAAATGAATAGTGACATTGCACTTTTGGGGTAACTAAAATTAGCTTCATAGAAAGTATATATATATATATATATATAAAGAAAATTTCTTTATCCATTTCAAAATAAATTAAATGAAAACGGCTTATTGGGTATATTTATGCATATGACTCAACCTAGATATTAAAGGCAACCTCATATCTATCTAATGATCACTCATATATCTCTATCCTTAGAAATACTTTACATATACCTTTAAGTAAAATCCCTACATTAAAAAGGACCAAATTGTCTCGCCTTACAAACTCATTTACCATATTGGTTAAGGTATATGTCATTCGATTTTCCATTGTTTTAAGTGTTTCGAGCGGGTGCAAGAATTTAAAATTTGGAGATGTGCGTTTTTATAAAGAAAATAGCATTTTCTTACAAGAGCACATGAAGATAATTGATGTGAAGGTGTAAAGTGGTCTGCAAAAGTAAAAGACCTCAACTGTTCCGTGTCGTTAAGGCCAATTTGGACTGTCCATGTCCAACTTCCGCATATGTGCCCGACGAAAGCTGAACGTATCGGGTTGTCAAAACCAAACAACACGTCCTATCCAGAACCCGACCCAAAGTTTTGGATATTTCTTAGGTCAGGGTACTGGCTTAAATGTAAAGTCTCGAGTCGAGTCAAGCCATGTTTCTGATTGATCAAAAACAATACATGTGTTCATCTTAATCTTCATAAAAATAAAAATAAAAACGCATGCAAACCCGACCCGCCTTGATCCTATCTAAATGTTTGAGTTACATTCTCATAGCGTTTCGAATTGAGTATCATAGAACCCGACTCGGCCTATTGACAGTCCTTTTCGTTGATGGAGATATCGAATTGAACCGGTCCGCCCGGTCAACGGCCCCTCGTTATGCCTGCGCGCCTTCATTCTGTTCACCCGGCCCCCCGACGGTCGCCGCTCTCCTTCCTTCACCCATCTCCGCCCGTCGGGTCAATCAGCTGCTTCAGTTGAGCTCGTCGCCGCCGCAGCAGAGCTCCGTCTCTCGAGGCCGTTGCGGTTGATCGTCCTCCTTCGCCTCTCTCTCTCTCTCTCTCTCTCTCTGTGCTAGCTTCACGGAGTTTTTCTTTTTGGAACTTGACGTTTTGATGTTTGGCTGTAACAGGCATATATGCAGGAGGAAGAGTCGGTGGAAGTAGGATTGGAAACAACGAATGAAGGAATTAAAGAAGGGGAAGAAGGAAGAGTACTGGAAGTCAGAGAAGAAGAAGACGAGATGCTGGAGGAGGACGAGGACAATGAGGAAGCCTGGTAATCGGATTCGGAAATGGAGAACGCGTTGGAATGGTTGGACCTTGAAAGACGGCGGAGAAGCAATGGATGGAGCCTTCGCTCCTAATTCGCGACGTCCGAACGCTCATGGAGGGCTTCACAACCATGCCCGGTCGTCCACGCTTCAACCCCTCTCAAATCAAGGGTAGTGAGTTACCTGCAGGCGTTCGGGAAAGTCTCGGGAATATTTCCCAAGCAATGATTGCGGCTGGGTTGGCCGGAATCGTCCACGGCGACGGCAAACAGGGGCGTCGCTCAGAATGGGGGAAATCGCGCGTCGAGCTTCGTCCGAGACGCCAAGCGTCGACGGCGACGACCAGGCGGCTGAGGGCGTGTTCCTATGTACTAGGCGAAGCTCCTCCGTGAATTTTCGTGTGATTTTCTGGTCTGTGTGTTGCGTGAGGGGAGGAGGCGGCAGCTAGGGTTTCCAACAAAAAATAGAGGAGGCGTGCGCGAGGAAGACGGAACCAACGCGAGGGAGGGCCAGCTGGTGAATGGCGGGGCTGCCGCGTGGCTGGTCGTTGGCGAAATCGCGACATCCTCACGCGACTGGCGGGGACGCGGCTAGGGTTTCGGACGTGCGTCCTCGCGGCGCAAGGAAGGAGATGAACAGTGAAGAGGAGAAGATGGTACGCGTGAGGGAGAGGGGGAAGGAGGCTGGGCCTGCGCGGGCCGAAGGGAAAAAGGCCGAAAAAAATAAAAGAAAAAGGGAAAGTTGGCCCAAATTTCAATACTTTGTCTTGAGTCCAATTTATTTCCTCAAGGCCTAATCGAGTACGACGTTTCCCCAATTTCAAGTCCCTAAAAACGGGCCGTTACACAATTTGGTCCCCCAAAAAGAGAGAGAATCAGAGGAAGGTTAAATAATCATATATGTAACCTGGTAATAGCATAAGGTTTCACCAAATACAGAAACAAGTAGATGATAACTTTCTCTTGAAAACATGCAACAAAATTAATACACAAGTCTGGCAATCTGTTAACAGCTTCAACAATCAAGGCAGATCTTCGGACACGTCATTAGATACTTGAACAATCTCCAGAAAACGGTCGAACCCCCGGGCAGAGAATGCCAAAGCAAACAATAGCAAGCACACGTTGAAGAGCAGCCACATGGCCAAGGATAGGTTTGTCCAAAGAAGCAATTCGGCGCCGAGAGTCCCGAATATGATGTACAAGCATCGATATATCACGTTTTGGCTTTCGGATCCAGTCACTTTGATCAATGCTATGAGATAAAGCACTTCACAAATGATGTAAAACTGGATGACCATGTGATTAAATACCATGATATGTTGTGAATTGGTACTCATGATGGCGAGCATCTTGAATGAGGTAAATATGATATGAAATCTCTTGGTCGAGTCAAAATTTTCGTATCGAAATTGTTGTTGTGGTTGCTCGTCGTTCCTGTACCAAATAAGGAAGTAACTAGGGGGAAAAAATAGATCCGGAAGGGGAAAAAAGAGAACTAGGTATTGAATCCGCACACTCTGAGCAGAGTTCTTAACAGCATATTCACATGAATGAACTGCGTACCTTTCGAATGTCGCTGCTTGATCAGCCATGCTCAGGAGAAGGAGAGGTGGGAGCTTTAGATTCCGTGATTGTTCTTGAGTTGAGTATTTGAAGTCAATATATAGCCCTCTTGGGTTGCACGAGGCGCGTGAACTTTATGCCTTCCATAGTCGGGGACCTTAACCGTAGATCCCACTTAGAGAGCTGATCAACGGTCACAGGGTGGCTGCAGGATTTCGATGACCTCGGCACTTTGCTTGTCTTTTTGCGATGAAAACTTTTGTCTCTGAACTTTCATCATGGACTGTGGGACCTCATTAGCAATCGTGCCTCCCGCCTTCGGCTTGGCTGTAGATTTTGAAGGAACTTTCAGAGAAACTCTGCTGTGATAATATTTTCCAAGAAGCTAAAGCCATAATGCGTCAATTGAAACGCTCGGTAATAACTGGTGATTGGTTTTTATGCTTGGCGAGATCAAAGAATTCAGGAATCCGCGTTTCAAAGTGTTGGGCGTTCAGTCTAGTGTTATACCAATTACTGGCCGGAGCACACATGCTCTGCGTGTGAAAGAAAATAAGGAGCAAACACTAAATACGGGAAAGCATGTCCTCAAAATACTTGATCTGATTTAGGAGATGACTTAAATCTTTCATTAACACACAAAAAAAAATCCAAAATAAAAGGAGTTTTAGATAGTAGTTTGGAAATTGTTAGAAATTTGAGGAATCACCATGATGGAAAATATCAATTTACTTTCGAAATCAAGATTTTTGCATTCGTCGTGCTGTTCAACTAAAATTACTCACTTGCTTTTCAAGGAATTTAATGGGGAAAAAAGATTTACATTTGATGCTCCGTTTCCTTCGCGAAAAATAAACTATTTAAACAATATCTTCCTAAGAGTAATCGCCTTTACCATTTAAAATAATTAGGCAACAAAAATTATTTCTATTGTCAACAATAATTTACTTCTAATTATTTTCATGAACAATGACAATATTTTCTTTTCATGCATTTTCGTAAGCAATATAAACAATCATTTTTTGAAAAGTGTTTTTCAAACAATTCATTTTCCGCAAAATAAACATGTCCCACGGTAATATTTTTACTCCATTTATTTCGTAAAAAATGAATACAATATATGTATTTATTAGCAAATAACGAATTACTGAAATTTTTAACGATTAAAGTTGTTAAGACAAATTTTCCTGTTATTTCTCCTCGTGGTAAAAATATGATATAATTTAGTAGAATAGGTTGCGCCCAGGAAGATGTAAACTTCTACTCTTGTCAGCACCGTAAGAATTGAAAATGACTCATCAAGATTTGTAACATCTGGAGACCGTCTCTAAGATCATATGTTGCAATACTATAAAGATTTTAGGTATGGTCTCGATGAATTCAATTGAATAAAATTTTCCATTGTGTGAATAGGATAGACTGTGAGATGATCTTGTGAAATATGAATATTCAGGAGAGTCACGTGGAAAAGGAAGATGCCTCGATTGCATTGAATCCATGATTATTAAGTAGTATTATTTTGTAAATTATTTACAATATTTTGATTAATTCACCTGGGAAGTATCTTTGTTATGTACTAGGTGAAGAAACTTGTGTTTGCATAGATTTAAGAATTATTCTTATTTTACTTGTATGATTGATGACATTATATGGCCATGCAGCACAATATCTATAGAAAAGACACGTAACATTCTATAGGAAAATTATGAACTTAGTGCTCTATACTTGACTTGGCTCGACTCGGCTCCCATGCATATCCAATTTAACTTGGGTTCCAACATTGATTTTCTCCTCGTCTATGAAAAAGAGCACAGCAATGAAAAACAAATTAAACATGGGAGAAAAGTTAACAAATAAGAAATTACTGAAAATGGTGACGAGTCAAGCTACTACAACACACCGACTATTAGTACTCCCATGCTAGAAGCTTGATCCAATTTAGCGGAAGAAACTATACCTGCGAAGATACGTATATGATATAAACTCCTACTCTTGCAAATACTAAAAGATCCAAAAACATTCAAAGATTTGAAATTTGCTCAAATCTATCGAAAAGTTGTCAGGATGCGACCTTGTCAGAGCACCGTAAACATTGATTAACGAAGGAACTTGAATGAGTTTTAGGTTTGGGAAGCATAATAAATCCGTCTAATTTTTTATAGGTCTAATCCAAAGTCCTTACTTTTTCTTATTGGACAGTTTCAACTTGGACCATCCAAGTCTAACTCCCAAGATTAGCGCCCAAGGAAAGGTTGAGCGGGTCCATTTGTCTCCACCAAAGCAACCAAAGAAATGAAACGGCTCATGAATTCTTTATCGAAATCTGGTCTAGGGATGAATTAAGGTATGGTGAATCTTTAAAGGTGTCCATTCATGCAAGATGACCATGTCATGCCAGAGATTTGTTTGTGTTCCATGATTTACTTAAATTTGAGTTTTATTCCATCTTTATACATGGAATATATCAATGTTTCATAATGGCATATATCATATGCAATGATTGACCCAAAAATGATCTTGAGTCTATAATAGTAAATGAGATTGATAATCCATCATCCTATAATTGTAGTAGCCTCAAAAATCCAATTGAACTTCAGAAAATGGCACATCGCCAAACGGCTCAATAATCTCATGAAAATAGTCTAAATCTCGCGCAATCAGACATGCCAGAGCAAACGCTAGTAAACACATATTCACAACCAGCCATAAAAAAAAACTTTGGAATAAGACTTCAATGGATTTAATATGACCATAAGAAAAGCATTGACCGTATGAAATTTGGAATTAAGTAGAGCAAAGCACGATGAATAACCTAGATTAGCATAAAACACGAGAGAGAGAGAGAGAGAGAGAGAGAGAGAGAGAGAGAGAGAGAGGATATTGTAAGAAACAAGAAAATCAGGCATGGTTTTGATGAACTGAAGAAAAAATTAAATTTATCCATTGCATGGATAGAAAAGATTGTGTTGCAAATAAAAAAAATGGAGGGAAGACGCATCGAAAAAGAAAAACGCCTTGATAATATTGAACTCGCTAAATGATTTGTAGGTATCACTCGATAAACATTCACCATCTTTTGTTTTATTGAGCCTGGCAATATTTCGATTGTCCATTCAGGTGTACCTTGCACAGATTTTTAAATTTTGCCTTACTTCACTTTTATGTCAATAGTATTATAATAATCTGGTCGTACAACAACGTATCTATACAAACGAAGTGCAACGTTCTACACAAACAGCACCCAGTTGTAGCAACCTATTCCCTACGCGGACTCAACATATAATCGACCCAATTCGGCTTCAATTCTTGGTAATTTTTCCCATTGGAATATAGCGTACTGAAGAAAAAAACAGTCAAAAGCAAATGAAACATGAAAAAAAAAAAAAAAACATGCAAGAGATAAAGCCCAAATACAGGGTGACGGCGGGAGCTTCAAAAATCGAATCGACTCTCAGAGAATGATGCTTTGTCAAATAGCTAATCAATCTCTTGAAAATGGTTGAAACCTTAAGCGAGCAGACATGTCACAGCAAACATGAGCAAGCACACATTGATGGCTAGCCACATGGCTTGAGATTTGGCTCGTAGGCCGGGTTGCTTTGATCAATGCTATCAGATAAATGACTTCGCACGTGATGTAAAACCATAGAATGAGGCGAATTGGGATGTGCAATGGCAAGTGGCTTGAACTAGGCGAATGCAATATGAAGTCTCTTAGTTAAGTCAAAACTTTTATGTTGCTACTATTGTTGTGCTTGGTCGTCATCCCTATATCGAATAAAAAATAAACCAATTGAATGATCAAAATGAAAGGAAAAAAAAAACCATCTTTTTAATCAAGGTAAAATTGTCCAAAAAGTCATAAATATATTACATTTTGGTTAATTTGATCGTAATCAATTTTTCCAATTAAACCCTAAACATTTTTACAATCTTCCAATTGAGTCGGTCTGGACTTTAGTCGCTAATGTGAACTGGTTACCGTTAACGTAACGTGACCGCCAGTAACATTTACTTTTTTAAGTTGAGCCTCACTTTTGAATGGCGAGGCCAACCGTGCCAACCCCGGCCTTTGGGCAATCGGCGAAGCTTGGCAATCAACTTAAGGAAGAAGGAAAGGGGAATGAAAAAGAAAAAATAGCATAGTCACACGAATGAATTGCATATGTTTCGAGTCTCACTATATGATCCGCCATGTTGGGAAGGAATTGGAGCTCAATGAAGTCCGTGGTTCGTGAACACATTGCTCGTGCTTTCGTTCCTTTGTCTTTTTTTTTTGCTTTAAATAAATATATCTGCTCTTGCTCTATTTATTTATCTAATTGACGCGGACTTGGCTTCTGCGAACGTTCGTCGCATTTGTCTCATTTCGGTCGTCCGACAGGCCTCGACCGTTAGATCGCCAGGGGACTTGAATCAACGGCTGAAGAGTGATTTGCGTATTTTCCTAAAACGCAGAAGCTTGAGACGAGAGGGCGGTTACTTTCTCTTTCTCAACACGTTTCCTGCCACGCGCTAAATTCCAATCCCCACAACTGCTAAGTCGTCCCTGGAGAGGATGGATATCAAAATCTCTGTAGATGTTTTATCAATACTATTAATTGACGATAGTCCAATAAAATTTGGCTTGCGATGTGCCTATCGTCTTACCTAACCCTTATTAAAATTTGGACCGGTCAAAATGGGTCACAAATCAACAGAGATTTATCAAAAGAAAATCTATTTCACTTTAGGGGAGGGCAGCCCTCCCCGGTCCAGTCTTGCCCGACCCTCCCCTGTTAACTTTTTTTTTTTTAACAAGTTTTATTTTTTAAAATAAATTAAAAATTTATCACATAAAAATAAATTAAAAAGCCACATGAATATATTTTTTTTAATAAAAATTTCACGTGGAAAATATTTCTTATTTAAAAATGCCATGTGAAGTAGATTTTTAATTTTTTTTTATTATTTTAAATGCTAACTTGGCTCTTCTGGCAAGCCACGTGGGCTACAACGTCGAATTTCTGGTAAGTAAGGTTGGAGTTGGCACTAAATCGATCGTTCTTTTTTCTTTTTTTTTGTAAAAGTTGCACTAAGGAGATTCAAATGAATGTTTTGATACTAAAATGAGCACCGTACACAAGTTACGAGACTTGTAATGTTTTTATCCCAATCAAATCAGTAGTTTGTGGCCAAAATAATAGGGTTCTTGATAAGTTTTAATGAAAATAACGTTTTGCAAATAAGTCCAGCAGAAGTCTTAACATCATTAGAGCCTTTCTTCTACTTGAATGAGTACAATCTTTCAAGGTGTCCATCATGCTAGATAATCATGCGTTGCCAGAAATTTTGCGTGCGTGATATTCTCCCAATTCCCTTAAAGTCGAGTCTTATTCCATCTTTATACGTGAAAATATTGAAGTTTTATAAATTTCTATAAAGATTGTCCATAAATGGGTTTGCGTCAGCTTTTATTTCATACAATTCATTTTAACTCATTCATAAAATAAGAGTGACCCATGTTAAATCTAACGAGCATATATGTACGATAAACGGGTTAATAAACCATTTTGCTGCCCTTAGAATAAACTATTGGGCCACAAAAAGAAGTAAAATGAAATTAAAATGAACTTATACATAACATGGTAAAAGGGAATAGGTTCACCATGTACATACACGATAACCTTCTTTTCCCAAAATCAGAAGTACTTATTTAAAATGACATGAAACAAGTTTGCAACGCCGATACAGTACAATTGTCGGAGCTTCAAAAGTCAAACTGAACTTCGGAAAAAGGCGTATCGTCAAACAATCTAACAATCTCTTGGAAACGGCCGAAACCTTGCGCCAATAGACCAGATATTGCCAAAGCAAACACTAGCAAACCCATGTTGACGACCAGCCATATGTGCAGAGATAGGCTCATCCAAAGAAGCATCTCGGCGCCAAGAGTACTGAAAACGATGTACAAATATTGGTATACTAGGATATGGCTTGTAGGTCCAGTCACTTTGATCAAGGCAATTAAATAGATGACTTCGCAGATGATGTAAAACTGAAGATCCGTGTGACTCACTGCCTCGGTATGCAGTAAATTGAAATTTACAATGACCAGCAGTTTGAACGAGATGAATGTAATATGAAATCTCTTTGTCAGGCCAAAACTTTGATGTTGTGGTTCCTCATCGATCCTACACCAAATTGGGATCGAAAGTAATTGAAAGTAGAACAAATTCAAAAGGGGAAATAGAAACTCGCTACTTAATCCACAGTCGAAGCAGAGTTACCTACTATGAATTCTATGATCCTTTTTGCCTTTTGCAAGGTGGCGAGAGAGAGAGAGAGAGAGATTTCATGGAAGCCCTGCTTTCAGACAGGGATTTGAATTCATGAAAATCCCCATGTCGGCCCTTGGAAAGTGACTTGGTGAACTTGGTGGAATAAACATAAAAAACAAATAAATTCCACCAACCCCCTCCCTCCTGTCCCCCTCACCCCACTTCCCCCCTCCAATACAAAGTCCACCAAACGCCGCTTTAGAATTGTCTATCAGAGGTTCCAGAAGGGCAAGCATTGGTGAACTTGAGAATTGTTGATTAGGACTGTTAATCAGGTTCCTCAAGCGCAAGCGTTTGGTGAACTGAATAATTGTTTATTCCCTCAAGCACGCAAGCGTTTGGCGAGGGGGATTTAGTGCGCTTGCGAGTTGTTTATTGTAAAGTTTTGTGATGTCACTTTATAATAGTAGACTCGATTCGTTTTTCTTCATAACTTTTCCAAGATGTTCGTGCTAGGTCCCCAGTTTGAAGAATCTAACTTCTTCAACCATCGAAGAAAACGCTGGCTAATCATGAATTCGTAACGAATTTATCGAGTTTTAGCAAGTAAAAAGATCTTTCTAAACCACGTTCCAAAGTGTTAAGGGATTCTTGTTTCCTCCCAAAGTACGGTTTTGTCCCTCGGCTAAACTTTCCTCCGCTTCTTATGTGAAATCAAATAAAAGAAAAGATTTAATGTATAAAAAGAGTCCTTTGATATATTTAGCTGATTTTAGAAGATGACTAACGCAAAGAAATTTAATCTGTATGAAAAGTTTTGGAAAAGGGTTTGAAGTTTAAGGGGTCATCATGATGGGAAACATGAGATTTAAATTTCGCTATTCGCCTTTGTTGCTTAATTATAATCCGTCTCGGGATTTTCAAGGAATTCATAATCCGCACTCTTAAAGGAATTCACAAGTCAAAGTCTCGACTGTCCTCGCATCAACACCCTCTTCACGGGCTTTTAAAGGATGAAAGAAAAAAGTCTACTTAATCCACGCTCTAACCGGGGTTCTTACGATCATAATCACACGAATGAGTTTGAACCTTTCAAGAGTTCCCGATTAAATTATAACCTGAAGTCATTAGCCATTAATTTGAGCCGAGCACATGGATCAAATTAAATTGGTGGCCATGAAAACGTCTCGGATTAAGCTAATGGTGGCCATGAAGACATGGATTAAATTAATGGATATAATTCTTAGGATATCTTAGAGAAACAACAACCAAAAGGTTAGACATGTCTTCTTCAGTTGATTTTTCCCTCAGAAGGGTCTTAGATTTTTCTAAATACTTGTTGCACAATATTTGTATGGAAAAAAAAAATGAAAATTGGCTTTAATTAAAAAAAATTAAGATCTTGTTAGAACTCCTTAATATTTACATTCTTTAAACACCCACAATATTATACAGTTTACTTTTGTCGTTAAATAGTGTTTGTGCATACCTAAAATTACATAGATTTCTATTTGAAAAAAAAATGTGACCCTATATGACTCTGGCTTATTAATTAGTGATTAAGAAATATGACTTTACATCCAGGTACATTTAATTAGTGAAGCGATGCAAATCGAAGTCGAATATCGTTCTAGCAATATCAATGTTCGTTAAGTTGGATAGTTGACCAAAAAAGTCAGCAAGTTCAAGCACAGGACACCAACGAAAGACCCATGTATTCCCAAGTCCCCGCAATTTGCAGCAGAGCCTCAAAAGACATAATATACAGACAACATACTACGTTCAGTAAAATTATTATCTCAAATATTGATTATATCATCAAATAATACATGGAATAAGATAAGTTCCGCGGACATGAACATGATCCTAGAGAAGCTATACTCACTAAGGCAAACACAGTATGATGCAGGAGCTTCAAAGATCAAACTGAACACCGGAAGACAGCATATCTTGGAACAGCTGAATAATATCTAGAAAACGATCGAAACCCCGTGCAAGCAGACCGGATGATGCCAAAACAGACGCCAGCAAACACATATTGAGGATCAGCCACATGGCTAGAGACAGGCTTGTCCAGAGAAGCAACTCAGCACTGAGAGTCCCAAAAACTATGTATAACCACTGGTATATCGGGGTCGGGCTCCTGGGTCCTGTCACCTGGATCAATGCTATAAAATAGATGGCTTCGCAGATGATGTACAGCTCCAGAACCGTGAGACTCAGCACCTCGACAGGCTTCGAATTGGAATGCGCGATGGCAAACAGCTTAAAGCAGGTGAATGCAATATGAAACCTCGTGGTCGAGCCAAAGCTTTCATGTTGTGGCTCGTTGTCCCTATAGCAAATCCAGAAAGGAAATGATGGGAAGGAAAAAATGGATTCCACAGAAGGAAGAAATCAAGAGACGGCTACTCAATCAGAGCTCGATGCGGAGTTTTTTGAGCGCATATCCACACGAATGGGTCACGTACCTTTGGGGCGTCGCCGATGGATCAGCCATCCTCTGGAGAAGGGGAGCACCTGACCAGGGATCCGAAGACTGCTTCTCCGGCAGGAGCTCGTCCGAGTTTTTTGTTATTTGTACGAGAGCCGTGGAGTGAAGTGAAAGGCCTCTGCTTAACTGCAAATTTATAGAGATGGAGATCACTGCGAGGACGCAAACTTGGACTTCCGTTACCCAGAGGCCCCACTGGGAGAAAGGAGGTGGATGTCCGCAACAGCACCGTATTCCTGAGTAAAGGTGGTGACATGCACGCGATTGTGGAGGTGCAACCTTCGACTTCCTTTAACCGGGTAAAGGTGGTGACATGCACGAGATTGAGATTTTAGCCAGATAGAAGTAAAGGAGGTGGGATCCGGACCGCCTGCTATGCAAGCGAGCAGAGCAGGCGATTTGTGTGAGGAAGAGGGGGCCCACCCTTTTTTACTTTTGTTATTTTTTTTAAATAGACAGCCGTCCAATTTTTGATTGGACGGCTGCAGGAGTTAGAGCAGCCTACTCTGGAAAGCTTCCAAAGCAGGCGATCCAAATCCAAGGTGGTGACATGCGCTGGATTCATCGCTTGATTGAGGTTTTAGCCGGGTAAAGGTAAAGGTCGGGACATGCACTCGATTGTGGAGGTGCAAACTGCGACTTCCTTTAGCCGGAGGCCCCACTAGGAAATCCGTGGTGGAGACTTTTTATTTAGAGAGGGAGCCCGTTGAGTGGTGCAGACTTCGATTTCCGGCACTCGTTTTCATCCGAATAATGGTGGTGACATGGGATTTGGACATCATTTAGAGAGGAACGTTGACGTGGTGCGGACTTTGATTTTTGACAGTTGGTTTAATCTGAATAATGGTGGTGCCATGGCACCCGGAGATCACTGAAGGTTGCGAACTTCAACTTCCCTTAGCCGGAGGCCCCACAAGGAAATCAGTGACCACTTATCCGGATCTGTTCCCTTGACTCGACTTATGTCTTGCATCTCACTATTGTCTTGACTGATTAGCACCAGGCATTTACTCCTTTTGATATTCCATCGAAACTGGTTTTCACCGTGAACTATAACTATCTTTCTAAGATTTATATAGCTAGCAGCAGGTGTCTGATGCTATACTGACGCGAACTCCATATATGTGGAACTATCATATTCATCTGAACCTGGACCATTAACATTGACAATAGTCCACGGTGAGACTAGCAACTGCAAGAAAAAAACACTAATAAACAGTACTTATTAACAAATTTTCTGTCTCCTTAGTCAAATCACGTGCCTTTAACCTTTGTTTTGGCATTGAACATGCAGTTGATTTAAGAAGCTCCTTGCTTCTGTCAATTCCATGAATTGTAGGTAATAAATGACTATCAGTGTAGCATCTTAATTAGCGTAGGAATTTCAAGAGGCTATTAGTGAACTTTGAACTGTGATTTTTTCTTGTCATATGAAAAAGGTCAAAAGGAATTGTTAAGAAACGCTTCCAAGAACAAACACCATGCCTAAGTCAGCACGTAATCTCGTCTTTCCAGCGACAGGGCATCATGCAGTGGCCACTGGAGAAAGTCCATTATCCCTTATGAACCATTCTCAGCATTGCCGAATCTCATGGCGTTCGGAGAACTTTCCGAGTGTTCGTTTGCGACGCGTTACGATTGGAGAATGGTCCATCAGAGGATGTAGCAGGCCTCGAGTGACTATGTAAAACTATTATGCCTTTGGTCGTTATTGCAATTGGAATCATAATAGCCATGAATGCAGTAATTAATGATTTGAATGAGTTGACCCATTTTTAAATAATACAATTTTAGTCATTTATACTTGACCCGATTCGGACTAAGCCGATACCCAACCTATCCCTGGCTCTGGTCCTTAGCAATTTTTTCCCTTATATGTGGAATACAGCATCCAAAAAAAAAAAAACTAACCACTTTAAAACAAATTAAACATGAATAAAATTAGCAAATAATAAAATTCTAAACAACCGAACGAATTAAGCTATTTGAATACATATCATATCATCTTTCCTAGTGTTACAAACTCGCTCTAATTAGCTAGGGAGACCATGTCTCGGAATATATACACGATTTAAATATCACTCTTGTCAATACTAAAATATAAGAAATTGATTTTATCTTTCAAATCATTCAAATCCATGGGGATTTGGAGCAATTCCTTCCATTTCTACTATTTTACTTCTTTAATATTAAGACTTATTTACTAAAAACACGTTTAGGAAAGATTTAAGCTGTAATCATTCTTTTAAAGCGTCCATTAATGCTAGATAACCATGTGTTGCTAAAAAAAATATTCGTGATATTTTTCCACGATTTTTATAAATTAATATTTACTTCATCTTTATACCTAATACGGTATGATTGCAGAAGCTTCAAGAATCCGACTGAACTTCAAAAAATTGCACATCTTTGAGCAACTAAACAATCTCACGAAAACCATTGGAGCCTTGTGCAAGCAGCCATGCCAAAGCAAACACTAGCAAGCACAAATCGACGACCAGCCACATGGCTAGAGATAAGCTCATCCATAGAAGCAACTCAGAACCGAGAGTCTTGAAAACGATGTACAAGTACCAGTATATTGGATTTTTGGTTGCAGATCCAATCACTTTGATCAATGCTATAAATAAATAACTTCACAAATGATATGAAGCTGCAAAACTGTGTAGCTCAATGTCTCCATATACAGCAAATATAAATGCACAAGGACGAGTAGCTTGAACGAAGTGAATATTATATGAAATCTCCTGGTTGAGTCCAAACTTTCTTATCGTTTCTACTGTGGTAGTTGCTCATTATTCTTGTATTGAAAAGGGACTAGCTACTTAATTAGTGTTCTAAGCAAGCTCCTAGAGCACATCTAAACAAATCAATTACGTACCTATGGACTTAGCAGCTTATTTATGGAAGATACTTTGAGAGTTATCCAGCACGCGCCTCCTTAAAAGGCCTTCCATTAGTGCATAACCTCTCCCTCAATTATTCTTCTTGCAGTCACGCCTCTTTTTCGATGAGTTGTATTCTAAACTGAATAATAAAGATCACACAAATAAAAAGAAAATGGCGCAGGAGTTTACTTTAATTCATCCAGAATAGGGTTACATGCTGCAAAAGATTTCATTATGATTTTGCTACCACACAATTTTTTATTTTCATATTATATGAGCATAATATATATATATATATGACTTATAAATGGATCCAAAACCTAAACTCATCATAATCTCTTTAATCCCACAATAAACGGACCGACTTAAATATAAGTCTAGACTTGATATTGTTTTAGAGGCGTTGCATCCGAGCCCGCGCTCGCTCATTGTCGGGCGGAGCTCTCATCATGTTATGCATATTGATCTCAAGTCATTGGTTCATTTTTTCATTTCTCTAAATTCATGTGGGTATAATCAATATGAGAAATAATGGTTCTCAAAATATTCACTAACTCTAACATTCTTGACTCTTTTAATTCATTTGGAAAATGGTCTCTATGTGAATGCATATGGTCTCGCCAGCTGGAGACCCCAAACACATGTATAAAGAAAAGATCACGAAAGGTTTGCTTGATGGACCTTGGCCCAACCTTGATGAATCTTGGTATGGGCGTCAAGGAATCTAGGCATTAACACCAAGGACATGGATGCCAAAGATCTTATTTTGATCACTAGGGTCTAGAGCTTGACCTTGATGGATCCAGGCATAAATCCCAGGGGCTAACCTTGATGAACTTGGGTGCAAGTGCCAAGGTCACCAGCTCAAGCTCAACCTTAATGGATAGCTAAGCTCAATCACGATGGACTCAAGCACGAGTATTGAGGACTTAAATACCAACACTGAGAACTTAGGCTCAGTCTTAATGGATCCAAGCATGAGCGTCATCAACCCAATCTCGAGCACAGTAGTTCCAGACCCAACCTCAGGGTGCCTACGCGTAGGCATCACAGACTTGGACTCAATCTCGATGGATTCAGGCGAGGGCACTTGTACCAAAGTCCTCGGCCCAACTTCAGTTGATCTAAGCTTGGGTGCCTTGGCTTGGGTCTCGACTTTAAAGGATCCAAGCTCTGACGACTTAAACCCAGCCTTTGTAGATTCGAGTTGAGCATGGGCATTGACTTCTCAAGTTCAGTTTCTGTAGGCCTAAGACCAATGCCCTTGCTTATGCCCGGAGCGGGGGAATAGAAATTGTGGTCGTGGTGCTCGTGTCAAGTTCAAGTCACTAGCTTCCAAATAGTAAATTTCTATTTAGGAATTCTTATGGAATGACGGAAAATATCATCTTATTTATTTAATATTATCATTTTTCTGAAAAATAACTACGTAGAAATATTTTTCAGAATTGTCACATTTTTCGCGAAATAAATGGAGTTTAATTCTCCTCAAGTCGCTAGGGTTCATTTGTTTTGCAGAAATGTTTTCCAAGATTCGGTTCACTTAGAAAAATGAGTAAACGGAAAATATTATCTTACCAAAGCTTAAATTCAGGAGTATGATTGCTACTTTAAAACGACCACAAAACGTTCTTCAAGATGACCTGATATTGACATTTAAATCTAAAAATTTACGTTGAAGCATGAAACCTATTGATTTTCAAATCTTGACATTCAGAAATTATTTCTAAAAACATTCGAAATTGCAATTTGTAATTTGTAATTATTTTTATTTTTATTTTTTTTTGTTTCATTTTTTCATTCCTTTTTCCTTGGCCAACAGAAGGCCATGGCAATGGCCACAGGCCAAGGATGAGTTCGCCGGCATAGAGCGAGCTTGGGCCTCGTTGGCGATCGCTAGCCTATAGCCAACCACCGGCTTAGGAAGAAGCAAAATAAAAGGAAGAAGTAAAAAGAAAAACATAAAAGTGGTGTAGAATGACTACAATTAAAACAAAACGAATTTTTGATATTTTTCCTCAGAATATCAACTGATGAAAAATTCTTTCCAGAATTCTTTCAGACTTTAGCTAAATATCAAAAAAATAATTTTTTTTCACGGACTAAACTCACTCGTAGAGCCCTAATAGAACCGCTTTTAGACCCGCTCTTCCTTTTCGGCGATGGAGACATCGAATCGAACCGGTCCGCCCGGTCAATGTCCCCGCGTTATTGCCCCTGCCTGCGCGCCTTCATTCTGTTCACCCAGCCCCCAAGACGGTCGCCGCTCTCCTTCCTTCACCCATCTCCGCCGGTCGGGTCACTCAGCCGCTTCAGTTGAGCTCGTCGCTGCCGCAGCAGAGCTCCATCTCTCGAGGCCATTGCGGTTGATCGTCCTCCTCCGCGTCTCTCTCTCTCTCTCTCTCTCTCTCTCTCTCTCTCTCTCTCTCTACCAGCTTCACGAAGTTTTTCTTTTTGGAACTTGACGTTTTGATGTTTGGCTGTCACAGGCATATATGCAGGAAGAAGAGTCGGTGGAAGTAGGATCAGAAACAATGAATGAAGGAATTAAAGAAGGGGAAGAAGGAAGAGTACTGGAAGTCGGAGAAGAAGAAGACGAGGTGGTGGTGGAGGACGAGGAGGACGAGGAGGAAGCCTGGTCATCGGATTCGGAAATCGAGAACGCGTTGGAATGGTTGGACTTGAAAGACGGCGGAGAAGCAATGGATGGAGCCTTCGCTCCCAATTCGCGACGTCCGAACGCTCATGGAGGGCTTCACAACCATGCCCGGTCGTCCACGCTTCAACCCCTCTCCAATCGGAGCCAGAAACTCTCCACTCATGTCCGCGCTTCCCCTTTGGAGGTCCTAACTTCTGTTTCTTGACCATCCTTTCTATTATTTCCTTTTAAGTAATTCCCAATGCCTGTAGTAGTTTATAATTCAGGGGCGTGCTTGTTCTTTTATGTTTCTAAGTCCCTTGGACAATTGCATAGCTTGACTGAGAAGTGAAATTTGATGTCTTCTTTCTACTGTCGGTGATCAGAGATTTTCTTTGATGATTACAACTTGTTTGGCTAGCTTGAAAAGCCTAAAGTTGTGTAAAGCCTAAAGTTGTGTTGTCTTTCTTTTCCGGCTTAAATTGAAGGTAATAGGAAGGGACGTTGGAACATCACTTTATGCTTGGATAGATTAGGTGGCACCATCCTTACAGCAAGCATTGTTAGCATCCTAAATGAGCTGTGAAAATGGATTGGATTTTTAATGGTTACGTGCTTTGAGAGAACACTGAAAGGACTGCTTGAAGAACTTCTTACAGATAAAATTTGAAAAAGGAGGAGGCTTTAGTATATACAAGGATTGGTCTCTATTCTTAGGGGCTGTTCTTTTGAAAGGACTGCACAATATAGTGATTGATATAGTGTGGCTAGAGCAATATGCTGCTCACGGTGGTTTGCTCTCTTTGATTGCTTAGTTTTGATCAATTACCTAAGAAGGTAAGACTTCTAATTGAAGTTCTTCAATCCTGCCTTTAGTGTGACAAGAGATTATCCATAGGCTTCACAAGCATTTTTTACAATCGATGTATGAGTGCTGATGCTTATTGTGTGGCAATGCTTGAAAGACATACCTTGTGTGCACTAGGTCTACTTGCAGTAACAGTCAGATAAATGGCACTAGCAAATCTCCTTTTCACTGACTCGCCGTTTCAGCTGTCTATACTTTGAGTTTCACCAACCTCCATTGATAGAACTTCACTTTCAATTTTCAGACTTTGTCCAATTTCCAGAAAGGGGGGGGGGGGGGGGGGGGGGGAAGAATGTTAGGTTCATGCTGTCATCAATTTGGTTGGCACACATAGCTAAACTACTTTAGATCTTGATGGTTTTCTTTTGGAACTTTTGACTTGAATAAGCATATGTTCATGTATAGTGTACTGATACTCACACTTCCTTCTGCTTCTAAACATGCTTTGGTGGACATTGATGTGTCCTTTAGCTTCTTAATGTGTTGCTGAGTATTTAATTTATTGCAAGGATGAATTGTATGAATGATTACTGCAGGAGTGGGAGGGAAGGGTGAATGTTGGCATGTCCAGCACAGTGACAGCTTCAATTCGAGAAAGTGTACGGGATATGGCTATTGGCAAAATTAAGAGTCATGAGAAAGCTGACCGTGCAACTGTTGAGCAGGTAAAGTACATTTAGTTGAAAGATTGACAAGTTGTATACTATACTAAGTATTTGGTGAAATATTTCTGATAAAATTCTCCATGCTGTAGTTGTAAGAACAGTCACAATAAGGACTTATTATACAAAGTGTAATATGCCACTTGGATTATATCAAGACAATATGCCCCATGTTAATATGTGTCCGTTTCAAAGATCTGTTAGAATTTTTGTCAATTTTTTCATGGGCCTCCTGCCTCTTTCTTTGCACCTCTATTCCAGGATCAAGTTGTCTGTGCTTGGCATGAAGCATGAGTGGAATTAGTTTTTTTAATTTATTCTGCTTCATGGAAATAGGAATACAGGCATTATCAGTTCTATTTAATCATAGAAAGTTTTCAAGTTGAAATGAACCCTATTGCAAGCTTAATCTGTCTCTTTTCTATATCATTATTTCAGTTTGGCTTAATTATAGCTGAGTAAACTGTTTGATGGGTGTATGCATTGGTCCATGTTGGCTCTTACAATAATTGTTTAGTAGTAAGACCATTTCTAAAAGTTATTGTGGTTACAGTGCCCCGCCCCCACTTGTAAACATTACTGAAGTTGTGGTTGCATCTCCAAGAAGTTCTCATGGAATGGTTTATATGGATGTGCAGGCCATTGATCAGAGAACTCGGATGGTTCTCTTCAAGATGCTGAACCGTCAAGTATTTAATGATATAAATGGTTGCATTTCCACTGGCAAAGAAGTATGTTATCATTTGCAATCAGCTGTAGTCGCCACTTTCTTTTTACTACCAAATGATTTTTGGTGGAACTTTTCCACATCATTGTTATTATTTCACCATTTTACCTGTGACTGTTCATGTTTCTTGCTACTACTGCATAGTCTCATGACCCTTTTGTCACTCTTGACTTTTATAGGCAAATGTCTATCACGCAACAAAATCTGATGGGCAAGAATTGGCAATTAAAGTCTACAAGACTTCTGTTCTGGTGTTCAAGTAAGTGTGATAGTTATAAGTTGTTTGCAAGACCCCTGCATGGGTGTCTGAAAATGCAATGGTGCATTTACTACAATTTTGAGATTTCATTTTTTCTAGAATTGAAAACTGATTTACAGTCTGTTGTGATGACTGTTACTCCTGGATTATGGAGAATGTCGGCTTATTTTGTCTGGTAGTTTCTTTCTTTGTGATCTTTACTTAGGAGCTACTGTACGCGCTTTTTCTTTATTAATTGACCAAAAGGAGCTATTCTCAGTTTGCGGTGTGATTTGTCTTCAATACTACAATGTTATTTTTGCAGTGGTGTTTAGCGCATTTGGTTTATGGTAGGTTTTCCTTTTCCTGTCTTTTCATTTGTTATTGTATGATTTTCTTCCATTGTGGCATGAGGCCATGACAGAGTCTCATAAATGTAAAGGAGTTACAAATATGAGATCTCAGGCCCATTCTGATGCCGAGAAAAATTCTCAAACTAGATGTGCTTGTCGAGTTTGTGTTCTTATTTTCGTCTCAATCTCCTCTGATGTAATGGGCTCTCTTGATGCTCTTTGCCACAGCAGTGAGAGCCTATAATTCTTCTGGTTCAAAGCCTTGTCATCAAGTTTAGAACTTGAGTTGTTCTTCTGCTACCAAACAGCCTTAATATTAGATGACTCCTTTGAAGTTGATAATTGGCTTCCACTGAGTTCTGCTCCTCACCTCTTGGAAGTTTTCAAGTGACCACTTATCCACATTCATTCACTTGAATCCATTCATGTCGTGTAACTCACTATTGTCTATACTGATAAGCACCATGCAATTGCTCCCTTTGTTACAAACCATTCATCTTACCGTGTTAAACATTTACTGAATTCTATTTGGTCCCAAAGTCTCTTCCATAATGAATAGTTGGAAATAGTATAAGTGAAAGGAAATAGGAAAGTTAAGCAAGGATGAGTATAGCTAGGGGGTCAGCAGGCTGACAGGTATGGAGGAGAGATTGTGTCAACATTATAAGAAATGGTAGAAATTGGGATCTAATTGTCTCTCTCAGCTAGTCAATAATCGGCATACATTTAAGCTAATGTGTATGAACTTGGCCTTCTCCAAAGCCATGATGGCTTTCTAACTTTTATGGGCATTCATCGATTAAATTATGTTTTGAAAAATTTAATTCGCTTGTGAGTATGGACTGCTGCTGCTAATTTATAATGACTTACTTCACTGCTCTATTGAATTCATGTAGGGACCGAGATCGGTATGTTCAAGGGGATTTTCGTTTCAGACATGCGTATGGCAAGCACAATCCAAGGAAAATGGTAAAAACATGGGCAGAAAAGGAAATGAGGAATCTCATGAGGTGAGTGGTGTTCTTTTACAGTTCAACAGTGTCATCCTGTTATTTTTCAACAAAAAGTGATGATCAAGTTGGTGCTGTTCGTGTGAATAATGCTGTAATCTTTGCCTTCCATAATCTGCTCCTTGTTTTATAAATTGGTTCTCAGACATGCATCTAGAAATTTGATTTAGACAGGCTGTTTAGGTATTGTTTTTCTTATGAGAGTTGATTCAAGCATTAGTCATGTTTGAGATATGACGACTTTGGTAACACATGCAGGCTGAAGGCAGCTGGAATTAGATGTCCAACTCCTCATCTTTTGAAACTTCATGTTCTTGTCATGGATTTCATAGGTATTCTTTCTGGATCTGTATCCATAATTGTGCATTTCTTTTTTCACTTCCGAAAGTTGCAATTAGAATTTATGTATACATGAGTTAAGAACTGCAGGATTCATCATCTTCTTGTACTAAAGCTTTGGTCCTAGTAATTGCTCACTGGTTCAGTTTGAGCATTTACAGATGGCTGGTTGTTCCTAAAGCTTATGGTCATAAGCCAAGAGTATAGTGATGTCATCAGGAGCATATATTGGAAAGTACTAATATTCGTCCTCATGGGCTGAGAAGCATTTTGAGCCTAGTATTCATTGAAGTGAGCATCATCACCTTCTATAGAAATCTGCCTAAAGATGTGCAGCTTTTTTCTTACAAATGAAGCAGAGAATGAACTTTTTCCACAAAAAAAAAAAAGCGAAACTAGATGCCCCTCTTTATTTCATGAGTTCATACCCAATTTATTCGAGCTTATAAGCATTTGACTGCATTCTAATGATAGTGTCTGGGAAGGTCATGAACATATGGTGGCTGCCTTTGTTCTAATCAATGGATCATCAGTGTTTTCTAGTAATATTGCAATTTTCCTCTTTTCATTTTTGCTTTCAGCTTTATTAAAGTTTCAGAGTTACTTATGATATGTTTTGTTTAATTTCCTTATTGTAGGCAAGGCAGGTTGGGCTGCACCTCGTCTTAAGGATGCTGCTTTGTCTTTGGATAAGTTGCGCGAATGTTATCGGGAGGTTTGTCAGTATTAATGTTGCGCTAAATAAAAATTTGGTAACTATGGGTCATTTCATTGTGGACTGTGATGGTTCATGTGAAGTAGATGCACTGTAGCAAGTGAGAGTCTCCATTTGATGTAACGCAAGAGCGATTGTGAGGCTTCCCTTCCTTTTTATTTTTCTCTTTTCTGGTTCTTTCGAGAGGAGAAAAAAGAAAAGAAGAGAAGAAAAGGGGGGTGGGGGGATGTGGAAGAGGGTAGTTGGCTTCCTTTGATAGGGATCTGACTAATGATCTCATCACTTGCGAAAAACTAGTCCTTACTTCTACTTTGAGGCTTCATAAAGGGATTTATGTTATATTTTGATGGAGACCTGTTAACTTTAACTGACATAAGTTTACTCTTGTCAGCTGATTATTGCTATGAGAACATTATATCAGAATTGCAAACTTGTGCATGGAGATCTAAGTGAATATAACATACTTTATTTTGAGGTGAGCGTACAGTTCTATTCTTTGCTTACTTTTTTAACATGGTCATGAAACTTAAGAATGTGGAAGGTGCCAGAAAACTGACTGTATTTCCCATATATTTGGCAGGAGCACCTTTACATCATTGATGTCTCTCAATCCGTTGATCTTGATCATCCTCATGCCCTTGATTTCCTGCGAGAAGACTGCCTTCATGTTTCTGTAAGGTTTTTCCTACTGAACAAGTAGATTTTTGTTTGTAAGGGTACTCTTTATTTCTTGTTTGTATACATGGGTTAATGAGTTGCTAATATACAGGACTTCTTTAAGAAGCATGGCGTTGGTGTAATGACAATCCGGGAGCTCTTTGATTTTATTGTCGATGCATCAATAACTGATGATTCAGTTGATAGTTATTTGGAAAAGGTTTTTCGTTTATGATCTTAGTTTTACAATCTTATTTCCCAAGCAAGCATTATATTTATAGCTCTAGTCTGATCTTTCATTTAAAACTTTTATTACATTGCAGATTCAGCAAAGAATTTCAGAGAGAGGAAATGTGTTGTCACCAGAAGATGAAATTGCAGACTCTGTTTTCATACAGGTTCAGCGTTTTCTCAATTCTTGCACTATCCTTCTTTTCCCTCATTGTCAATTAAATAACAAGATAGTTTTCAATAATAACCATGTGGACTCATCAATTCTGATGCTGGTGGGCTGGTCGGAAAGCATGTAAATTCATGTTCCAGGCTAATTATCTGTGATTTTACTTCTTCGATGTGGTATTTGAAGGGATGGAAAAAGTAGTGGGAAGTTCCTACAGTTATGTACCTGGTGCAAAGTAGAAAAAAGGCGACTTGTCACCAACATGCACACGCCATGCAACTAGCACAGGGTAGTTTAACTGGTAGAACTGGGAGTATAGTGGATAATCCATCTGAACTGATTTTGAGAGTGAACTATGACTGTTAGCTATTAAGGTCTAAATAGTATAGCAGCAGGTGTCTGGTGCTATATTCGTGCGAAACTCCATAGCTGAGGAACTATCATACTCATCTGAACGTGGACCGGCTTTGACACGGAGAATATTCCATGGAGAAGTCTCACTGGAATGGACAGAATTTCTGTCTCCTTAGTTGTTCCGTACGCCTTAACCTTTTCTTTTTTCTTTTTTTTGGATTGAAGAGATGCTTGGGTTGACAAGCTCCATTTTTTGTCAGTGTTCTGAGGGTATGAATGTTCAGCAGGCTATGAAGTGAACTTTGAACTATGATGATGTCTTGTTAAACAAAATATTATGTAGTCCTGGGACCAAATTTGCAAGGCCCTAGGAATTACTAGGAAGCCACATGTGACCTCTTGATGTTCGTAGGTCGCTGGTATTGCTTCTTGGTGGACCCAGTTTTTACTTCTCTTGTGAGGCTTTTTCTTATGGAAACTTTATGCACATGTTTATGATGCCGAGAAAATGCTTCACGCAGTTGTGGTTATGAGGAGATACTATAATGTGGTCTACAGCGAGTAACAATCTAAATTTGCATTCCTCATTAGATGAGGTGACCCTGCAGGTTTGCTGTCTTTATTCAAGAGCATCTGTTAATTAACTGTTTGTTTTATTTCAGTCATATATACCGAAGACACTAGATTCGGTGAAAAATGTGGAAGAGGATGTGATTCGGATAACAAGTGGGAAGGACACTGGCGACATGTACTACAGGACTATTACGGGGTTACATCAGGCTCTCACGAAGGAGGATGGTAATGCTTCAGAAAGGCTGACCGATCCGGGTGGTAACACTAAAGCTTGCGGTGGCGAGTCCAAGTCTGATACAGAGGTAGATGAAGATTCTGAAGGAAATGAGTCGGCTTCTGAAACCGAGGTGCAGGCTCCTGTTGACAAGAAGGCTGCTAGGAAGGAGAACAAAAAGAAGGTCAAAGAGGAAAAAAGGGAAGCGAGGAAAAACAAGGTCCCCAAAGCTGTGAAGAAAAGAAGGGAGAAGTTGGCCAAAGCCCAAAAGACTAGGTAGTAGACAGAGAGAGAGAGTAGCTTATTAATAGGCATAATTTATCAGATATAGAGATGATTTTGCACGTGTCAGCAGTAGCGCAATTTTAGGGGAGACAAGGCGAGAGGGATAAGTCTAGGCCGTCTCGTATCGTTATTGGATGATTTCAGTATAGGATTCCAAGGTAAATTGTGGAGGAGCTTCCTTCATTTATTTTAAATTTGTTTTGGCCAGTTATATTGAGAAAGGACGTACATGAAGGAGATGGCTACCGCCTCAATGTATCCTTGATGAAGCATTATTTTGGGACTCCGATATCAATCGCTATCTGTTCGTTCCTCGCGACACCCAGCCTGGGGAACTGCTTAGGCGCAGGCTCGTCGGCAGCGGCTTCTTATGATGACCTTTTAACAGTCGTAGCTGTCGAAGGACTCCGGCGGTGACTCGTTGTTGAAGGGCGAGGGGTAAAAGATGTTCTGAATTGTAGAGAAGTCATTAGAAATGCTTCAAAAGAACCAGAGAAAGTCGACCGTCTCTCGAGGAACGATTCTCGCAGCAAAAAACCTCACCGATTTGCGAGACTTTTTCAAGTGCTTGGTTGCCAGAAGCTACAACTAAAGAATGGTCCTGAAAAGTTCTACCGAGCGCTTAGAGGATATGTTTAACTATCTCGGCCATAATTGTTATTGGAACTGCAGTCCGATGTGTAGTACATGACCAGTACACTCGACCTGTGATAGTCATTGCTCGAGTAAATATTAAAAGACTATCCGTCCATTCAATTCCCACGTCACATTGGTATGGACGTATTTTTGCTTAATTTGAAGTTATAAGCAAGCAGATTTGGAGTTGGAGCTTGACCTGTTAACTTCAGATGACAAGTCAAATTCAAAGTGCTAGAACATGGATGAATTTCACCGGTAGTTATTAAACTTCGATGGAATTTGCAGCCTTGGCTGCTTTACTTTGATTTCACGAGTCTATCCAGTACATTAAAGCTTCATATATTCTAACCCATGCCCTTTGACCAGCATCTATCCAATTTGTAAGTGATCCTGCCCGTGCGGCGGATTCATGGATATTTACAAAGGACAACAAGTCAGCATACCGTAATGAGATTGGATGTATTTCTATTGAGTTTTGTAAAAGAGAAATGAGCATCGGTCATAAAGTTTCGCCATTATTTATTCAATTAGAGGATATGGACCAAATTTCACGTATCGAACTAAGTCTCTTTGATCCCGGCGAAAAGCAGCCCATCCACATCGACACTATGGAGTTCATGGAAATAATTTCTCATGACCTAACTTCAAGAAGTTGCACAAAATAAAGGCTAAAACCTTAAGCCGATACGCTCGGGGTGGCGCCAGAAGCCTTTAATCATCCAGGCTAACTCTTTGAAACCGGCCATATACTCTTTTGCTTAGAGAAGCATGCGAAATCCATACGAACGCGAGGGATTCATCTGGCGGTTCTCTTCATGCATCGTCTATCGTATCAAGCTTCACAAAGCACTGCGCATGCCACCCATTTTCATGGTTTACTTACGCTTTCATTGGGGTATGTTAGAAGAGTCTAATCTTCTCATTTGTCGAAAAGCAATGTATCTTGGCCAATGAGCTCTAGTCTCGCTCATTTTACAGTACTTTATTGACGTTGACTCCGATGAATCAAAAGTCACAAATCGGGAGGCTTTTCTCACTTGGGCAATACGCCGTTTGGATCTAGATTAAAAGATCAGCTCACGTAAGAAGATTTCACATGAACTTTTTAAGTAAAACCCTTAACAGAAGTCATGAACAGTGAGTCAATCAGCATCAGCATGTAGTACCAACTATAACAACAAAGCAAACCCGAGTTGGGTCGGCTAGGCCATATGAATGTTGTCACGTCGTCGCGCTAGAGCATATGTCTAATTTTCCTCCTCATGAGGACAATTCAAGATTGACCTCGGATGTATGCATCGGGTGACTTAAAATCTCATCCAAAGTCAAGCTATGATGTCGATTACATAGACATATATCGTTTGGCGAAGAAGATTGCAAAGTTTTGACGGAACCACAGTCATCGACTTTCATATCAGATCATGCGTACATACATCAAGATCCAAACCGTAATGAAAGTACACCCAAAACCTTTCTGTGGAACATTGCAACAGCTTCGTAGTGGGTTGCTTGATCATGGCTTTGAGGCGTAGCGGTTGACCAGAGCGAGCGCGTTGCTAGTGACCTGCGCGACGTTCAGCACGCGGGACCTGATCGAATTCTTCAACCGGCCATTCAGCGCCGCACTCGCGTACCCATCGGAGCAGGTAGTCGCATCCGTCAGCGCAGCGCTGACCCATGTCTGGACATTGCTCACGTGCCACAAGAAATCCTGGCCTTTGGATTTGCCCGCGCTCTTGAGCTCCTTCACCGACTGCCCGAGCCGGTCCACGGCGTCGTCCATCTCCTCCAAGCAATCTTTGATAGCTGCATACTCCCTCGCCTTGAGGCTCCTGAACCTGGTCGATGTCGCCACGAAGTCCTTGGTGGACTGAGCCCGGGCTAAGCTCACCGCCAGGGCGGTATGGGCCAGGTGCTGCGGGCTCTGCTTGATGGTCGAGGCATGGACCGCCAGCGACTGCACGCAGAGCGCAGGGTACTGCACGGTGCTGCACGAAGCCTTGACGAAGTCTGCGTAGATGGAAGTACTCGTGGTAGCAGCAGTGGCAGGCACTGTGCAGTGAAAATAGATGGAGAGGGACGATATCAAGAAAAAGGCAAGTCTTGCCATCGATTCCAGCTACTGAAACTTCACAAGGAATTGAGAGGAAGTGGAGGAGAGATTGAGGATGAAGATGACCGAAGTTAGAGGTTCATCGGCACATATAAAACCAATTTCCCAGCGCCCGCAATTCACGGCATTATTAAAATGAGGGTCTGCTCTTTTCTTCTTTGGCATGTCCACACTACTGCTCCAACGTGGGCGGATTCTTCTTCGGACTTGGCGTGTGAACTAACTTTAGGCCAATCCGCAATAGCCACAGAAGAAGAGCTCCCGAAAAAAGAAATAAGTATACCGAGTGCTCCGTTCATTTCAGGGAAAATAATTTTTATGAAAATATTTTTTAAATTTTCCGGCGTTCATTTCACAGAAAACAAGATAATCAAACATCAATGGCAAAATCACATTCAAAAGTAAAGAAAATATTTTCTGCTTTTTAAAAAATAGAAAAAACATTGTTCGTCTTCTTTCTTCACCTTTAAATATCTTTCATTTTCTTTTTCTTTCACAAATGACTTGTGATCAGCGACCAGTTAATGTATAACAAAATAATAATAATAATAATAATAATAATAATGATAATGAATCGATTTTTTTTTTATTTTTCATAAATTTCAAACGAACACCCTAAAATATTGTTATTTTTCAAAAAAAATGACTTAGAAATGCTAAGTCTTAAAAATTATCGTAAAAGTGCATTTGAATAAAAAAACTCTCAAAAAGTGCAATCGAATTTTAAAATATATGAAATTTGTCTAAACAAGTCCTTCTGTAATTGTACTTTTTAAAAAGCTTTAATAATCAATTATTATTCTTTTTTGGTAAGTTTCATGAACTCCATTGCAATTATTAAAAAAAAGTATGACACTTCTATGGAGTGAAAGTCTGACGTGGCTCTGGAACTGTCCAGATCTGGCAGACTATCTTGTCGCCAAAGACACGTAATTTTCGAACAATGTCATGCCGACATGAGTGCGCTGGACCAACCTTTGGGAGAAGTGGTCAGTACCCATCGATCGTGCCAAGTACAAGCAAACAGCAGTAGCGTCAAAACAATCTCTTGTTCGGACAAAAAGAAATCGACTGTTTCGGCGGCCAGATGATTCCATGGGCCGACTTTCGCAGATCAAACCAAATTTCATGTTTTCAATCCGATGAAATTCGAGTTGTCCATTGAGCGACAAAGGGGATTTGCGAGGAATTCTCTTATGGCAGAGCAAAAATTGAACCCATCTGAGACTCCATACGATGCCTCTTTCGAGTCATAAGAAGAGAGCATTGAAGGATGTTGCCAGTTGATTTCGTCGTTGGTCTCCGACCGCAATTAACGACGGAGAAAGCGATGTGAAATTGCTGTCCATCAAGTCTTGTGGAGGACTACTTGTTTATTCCGAGTGACGTGCAAACCGAAAAGAAAGAACGTGAGAAAGGGGGCCTCCAAAAGAAGGAAGAACGACAGACGCATAAAGCATGTTGAACATGTTCTACCCTATCGTTCCATGTGCCGACCCAAGGGGTCTTCTCTGTATCAATATGATGAAGACTACTCGCGTCAGCTCGCAAATTATATTTAACCAGACTGCAAGAATTCAGCTGAAATTTCACCGGGACTGAGGACCCATGACAAAATGATGCGAGGTTGAGGATGAGTTTCCTGGATCAAAAGTGATGCAGATGGCGAAAATTACACGGAAGTAAGGGTATTTCTTTGGGCAGTCTTGGCGAAGCATAACTAAAGATAGCCCACGCACATGCAAAGCAACAGTTTGTGCCTTTAGTTAATTGTAATCCCTGACCTGATATGAGTATAAACAAGGGACTAACTGGTGAGAAATAGTGTACTGATGGGACAGATTCCAAAATAATTGCCATTTCATCTAACTTTAGCTGGTACACATGAAACGCATTGCTTTAAACAAAGTTTGGTCGGTAATGTCGTGACTCGAAAGCGCTGGCTTCCGTACATGCTGGAGCAGTGTGACTGCGTGCACCGTGCAATGTTAAGTCTATTCATCGCATGGGAATAAAATTAAATGCAAAAGCTTGGCTATGGGACTGGCGTCGTGGTCTGAAAGCCCATGTCTACCAGTCCTATCTGTTCCGCTTCAGCATCAATCCAAATAGCTATGTCATTCAATGATATTCATTAATGTATCAAAACAAGAGGTACGTATAACCTGTGACTGGAGAGAGGTTCACTCAGAAGGTAATTTCTGTATTAACCCCATAAATAAGCATGAAAATTTAGCTAGTCATTGAACCCGACCTTCCTCCCTGATTGAATCAGTTGTTGCTCCATCCCAGACAAACGCTACTTACTTCTTCGCTTCTCATATAAACCTGAGGAAGTGCAAGCCACATTTGTTCCAGCAAACCAATCTCTCAAGTAACCATCTCAAACAATCGTTTTGGTAAGTGAAAGTCGAGGTAATTATCTCTCGACTCTTCTCACAATCTATCCAAAGAGGAAGATCATACAAGGGTCAAGATCAAGAATTACATGCCACTTTCCATATGTACAACAAAATTCTAGGATTTTACAAAGGACATCTCACAGGTTCTAACCCTTCCCCCTTTTGTGCAGCCTAGCAAGTCTTCAATTCTAGCCCTCGCTCCAACAACATCATTCTCATCTTCTCCACATCATCCAATCTGCCCACGTTCTCATAAATCTTCATTAGAAGCACGTAATTGTGTTCATTATCTGGCTCCAGTTCAAATAGCTTTTCAGCAGCGGCTTCTCCTATTTCAACATTGCCATGAACATGGCAAGCATGCAGCAGAGCTCCCCATACAGTTGGGCCAGCCTCAAACTCCATTCTTTCTACAATCATTACATAAGCCTCATCAACCATCCCTCTCCTCCCGTACAGATTGACCATACAAGCATAGTGCTCCATGCTGGGTTCAATTCCATATTTCTCTCTCATTTTTGAGAACAACCTTTCACCATCTTTGACGAGACCTAAGTGAGCAAGGGTGGATAGCAATGCCACAAATGTAATGCAATCAGGCACTACGTCAACCCTTTCCATTTGCTCATAATATGACAGGGCATCAGGGAGTTTGGAGTGGGCAGATATAATAGCATTCCATGACACAACATCCCGCTCGGCCATGTTGTCAAAAATCCAACGAGCTTTATCTAACAACCCGTGATTAGAATAGACAACAATCAAAGAATTGGCAATGGACAAAGTCCACTCCAATCCTAACCGAACAACCCAACCATGCACTTGGAGTCCAAGATTCAATGATGGAATACCAGTTAGAATGGCGGATATTGCCACTGAATCCGGCCGAAATCCATCCTGGAGCATCCTATGAAATAAATCCACCGCCTCCACCAAAAGCCCGTGATGTATGTAACCCGTCAACATTGTATTCCAAGAAACTAAATCCCTACTCGGCATTTTGTCGAACATCTTGCGAGCCTGTACAATGTCGCCGCACTTGGCATACATGTCAACGAGTGAGTTGAGCACAAAGCAATCATAAACGAAACCGGTACGAACCGCGTGCCTGTGCACTGCCTCGCCAATCCGAATAGACCCAATTCCAGCACAAGCCTTCAGAACACGGGGGAAGGTATACTGGTCGGGCTCGACACCGTCTTCCTCCATCTGAAAGTAAAGCGCGAGGGCGTCCTCGTACTGACCGAGCTCGGCATACCCCGAGATAAGCGAGTTCCAAGCGAAGGCCGACACGCCCCGTCCAGACATTTGATCGAACACCTCGTGAGCATCGCCGACGCGGCCGCTCGCGGCGTACAACCTCAGCAGTTTCGACGACAACCCAGCATTCTTCCTCAACAGATTAGTGGGTATCAAGCGGTGAACGCGAACGCCCTGATCGAAGGCTCGTAACTGGTAGCAAGCTTCAAGAACGGAAGCGAAGATCCCGACGTCGATGGTGACGCCATTGGCTTTCGAGGCTTCGATATCCGTGACCACTCGATCGAGCGCCAGGAGCTTGGTTCCAGGGTGGGGCTTGTGACTGGACAAGAGAGGGGTGGGAGCTGGTTTGTGGAATGAGGGAGTGGAGGCTTTGGTTTTGCGGCCTCGCCTGGCTGGTTTGGATTGGTCGGCGGTCTTGCTGTGAGTTTCAGATGACGAGCGAAAAACGGGGGACGAGGAGCTTGCGTGGAGACGAGGTGGGATGCAAAGTGGGAAGCATTTCGGCTCGATGCAGTAAACAGGCATGGCGGGGGAGCTAATGGAAGAGATCCCCACGCATGGTGCGACGAAGCAAGCAATCATCACCTACCTGGCCGTATGCAGAGACTGTCGTAAAGAGTTCGCCGTGGTCCATATCCTAATTTTAGGATGCATAAATATAAATAAAATTTTAATCATAACTCCATTGAAAAATTTAAAAAAATAATAATACCCTTTTAATTCGAAAATGGAAGGGTTTATCTAGAAATCCTTCTTGGGAAATATTTGACGAATGATTATTATTATTATTATTATTATTATTATTATTATAGTAAGGAAATTTATGTTCTTGCAATTAAAATATACAAAGTAAATATTTTAACACTGTCTAAACTTGTTTGTCCATAAAAACCATATCCTCATGGCCTTCCAATTGTCCATTACTTCTTACCAATTGGGGGGGCAAAGTGAAATGAAAATATACAGTAGGAGCTTAGTGGTAAATTTTCGGAACTTCCATGGGGGCAGCCATAAAAATTCCAAGGCATCCCAACTTTCCATCTTGTAAGACAAGCACGACCAACAGTCCGTGGACAGAACATAAATGCCCCACATTAACTGCAAAAACAAGAACAAGCGGAGGACTTAGTTAAACATGTAAAATATTTTTAACCGATTAATTTAATTCCTAGCGTTTCTTGTCTATGACCAGAGCCATCCTCCGAAGTTACGTAATCATACACCCTTGTAAGCGGAGCTGAAAGTATCGTTGTGATGAAATAGAGATGCAGTAGTGAAGATACAATTGGTCCATGAGAGTGGTGTCGGAATGATTTGTACTAAGATTCCAAGAATATATATAGATTATATATTTAGGAGCTCTGAAGGCGGGGTTGGCCTCCCGTGTACAAACTAGTCAGGAGCTGATGCAGCTCTCCTGATAAGGCCAATGGAAGGTCGAAATCAGTTGTTATGCTAGAAGGGTGCTGCGAGTCCGAGCTAGGTTGAGCATGACATAATCCGATATAGGGTCATTGTTCGCCGTATTGTTTCATTTAAACAACTATAGGAAGAAAACTGGCCTTGAAGCCTCGACCCTCCGAAACACCGCACGGGCTCTTTTGGTTGTAGAATCTGTAGGCCCGTGACATTGGTGAGGCATGTGCCCAGAGCATATTTAGTCTTTGGTTCTTCCACTGACATTGATGAGCATGACGCCTTGTTCAACAACTCGATGCTGGATTACTAAAGGCTAGGTTAACCAAATCGCAAAAGTGAATTGTCTTCTCATGTTTAAAAAAAAAAGTTCATGCGGTTCTATATGGTCCGGTAGAATACCTTTGTTGGGAAGCTCTGGATGTCTGCTTTCCAATGCGTCATCGAGTTCCATGCAATTCGCGAGGCTTCTAAAGAAAAAAAAAACAAAGGAAAATTCATGATCAGAACGCCCAAGACCAATCCAGTTTTGTCTGTGGGCTAATTGGTGTTTTGCCTTGAGAACTGTAAAGTTGGGTGCCTTGGAACTTGCTTGTGCTTTAATGGGTGTCGGATGTTGTGTCTTTTGGTCATTTTGGGGGGAATATATATACACACGACCAGCCCCACATAGGTTGGATTGTTCAGGCCAGTTGGGCGCGTCTTTAATTAAATCTACTTACGGGAGTTTATAAATTGTGCCTTAGCAATTGTTTTGTGTTGATAATTAATGTTCATGAAACACTTATAGAATGAAATAAGCCAAGATTTCTTATATAGCAGAGAAGAATAATTAGTATGAAATTCATAGGCGGAAGAAGCTTTATCATTTACGGCAGCCTATAAGTATAAGGAAGGATAAGGTATGGCAAATTTCTTAGGAGATGGCCGATAGAACACACGGTCGTCAAGAGATTGAAGATGAGTCAGTGCCATCTTCTTCCGATCATTATGTCCATTGTCCGGGCTACTCCTCTTCCGATCAGAGTAGGCAATTGAAGTAATACAAAACCCTAATATTATTTTTTCTCCATATATTATGGCTGAAATTTTAAAATAAAAATATATATATGTGGCCCGATGGGCGGATTTGAGTAAGATCTTAGGAGGTTCGCAAGCTAGTCCTGCCCTTGGGCGCCCAAAGCCGCCCAATTCGAAACCGGAACAACGTCGCAGTGGTCATTGAGTGAGGCAACAAGAGGGCGAGATGGTCGAAACCCCGATGTGAAGGCAACCGCCGGGGGGGCGGTCCAAGCCCCCTGCGTGTGGCGACCATCACATTGTAATTGCCTCACGTAAGAAACAACGGCATGTCCTTTATCTTATTAAGCAAGATGGCCTGGATGCCCAAGTACACCCTAAGAGATTGCTCCTTTCTCCAATACAGTAAGTGGACATGCATGCCATGCTACATGCTCATTATCACATACACTCAAATTCTCGTGGACAATTGGTCTTGGTAAAGTCATCCATATCTCCACATGAAAAGCATCAAACTTAGTTGTTTGAACGGATGCATTGGCTATACCTAATAGTAACTATTGAGAAAGCACGACAAAAGCACAATACGTCGTTATGGGAGATGATCAAGAGGAAGCTAAAGTTAGAGCTCGTTAGAATTTCCATGTATAGCCATTTTTACTGAAATGCTTAAGTACGAAAGTCATGCACAAATGGGAATTATAATCACATCTTATTGAAAAGTTCAAATCAATAAATTAAGTAGTAACGAGAATTATATTAGTTTATGGGTATCCCAATGTGGGTCTTCTGTTGCCTAATACTCTCGCATGTACACCTCAACAAATCTCCGATTCTGAATTCTTTTGCAGAAACATTAGCTCAGCTCGAGCCTTCAACTTGGCCCGACCAAGATTGGCAAATTTTTTTATTTTTTATTTTTGGATCAACATTGGCAAATGTTGGCGAGGAACAATATCTGCCTTTTAGAGTCCACCTTAGCCAACTTGGCCGGCCACGCTTCACGGAAGCCAGGGGACCATTTGTCATCTTTATTAGGGAGTCCTACTCAAGATTCTTTCTTTAAGATAGAACACTAGACATCGATATGCATATATTGAGAGTCTGCAATTAATCAATCATCGGCTATGATATCAATTGTTCAGACGCGCAACAGAAATCCGATACATTTATAAGGAGAAAAGACTGAGGACACCCAAATCTAAACTCATTAACATCTCCATTAAAACTCACTTTCACTCAAAAGCTAAAGCCAACGAGTTACAAGTTGATTATGATATGCCGTTTCCTCCCTATCGCGCAGCATTTTCGATGTCGGATTTCTTTTGTCGAGCACCCCCAGACGTGCGTCTCAACAGCAACACTCTCCTTATCTCGACGCACTTATACATGACAGATCAATAAGCACGCATAAGGAAACATTTCTGTGTAGACTAGGTCATTAGCTTTTAGGATGTTTGCCCTAAATTCCTCGCATTACCCATGTTCACGTTCGTTTTTCTAACCAGTGCTCGGTTGTTGGGACATCGATAATCCGAACAAATCTCAGTGGACTTCGTGTCACAGAATTCGTCATCTACCCCTCTCTTGTTCCCGATTCACTTTCTCGTGAAACCGAGCCTTCCTCCCAAACTGCGCCAAGAACCAAATGGCAAGAAAAAATCTCCGGATCCTCCACACACGTCACGATGCATGTGGCGAGACACGAGATGGAGAACAAAAATGCTCTCCGCATTCGAGAACTCCACGGGCCGACGGGCAAAGGAGATGGGAAAACGACAGACTCATGCGCGTCGTTGAATCTTGTATTCTTCCCTTCGGATCGAAGGTCCGGACAGGGGAGGAGGGAGAGAGAGAGAGCACGACAGCATGAAGCGGGGAGATGAGCAAGAAAAGTTAATGCCCGGGAAAACGACGCTTCGAGCCACATATTCAATGCATTCAATGCATCGGGAGCAACCCCGCTTTTGACTGTCTTTGCATCTGCACGTCACCCTCGTCTTCTTCTTCTTCTTCTTCTTCTGCTTCTGGGGCTCTCGGGACCAAAGCGCCATGAACAATATCCCATGCCAAGCGTTCGGCCAGGCTTTGGAATGTCAGAGAAAGTATTCATTGACATTCCCACTAGGAATTCATGGAAAAGAAGTTATATTATTTTCGTCGAAGTAGTTCGGGAAATTACTGGACTGCTTCACCTGACTGGGGTCTGTCGATATTTCTAGATGTCATTCACTTCTTTTGAATATTTGGTGTGGGGCAGAATGAAGTGAGATTTCGGTAGCGTTGCATTCAATGGACCTGGAAATTGACATCTGTTTATGCATCTGATTTTTAGAGGGGCTCGTGGTTGCTCAGTGTAATAGACACTAGTTAGCAAAGCTACTATTTATCGAATTTGATTGTCTCCTGACGTGTAAGACTTTGGGACGATGACACAAATGACCCTTGAATTTTGACCCGATGTGTAATATGATCTCTTATTATTCAATGCGATTTTTGAACTTTAACTTGATGCACAACGTGATTTCCAAATTTTTAATTTGTTCAATGTGATTACTGTAACTTTTTGTATATATTCAATTTAATCTTTATAAATGAAAATGTTAATGTTATGATTCCATTAATTCAATGTGTCTATGTACCGTATCAAATAGATTAAAAATTCAATAACTACATTGCATATAAGATTCCAATTCAAGGATCACATTAAATAAATTAAATATTAATGGACCACACTACATATTGAGTTAAAATTCATCAACCATTTACGTAATTTTCCTTGGAATTTTCTAAAAGGACCTTGTTGAGGAATACCCTCAACGCACTCTTTAAAAATGGTTACGACAAAGTACTACTTGTGCATATCACTGGAATAATCATTACATTGAAAATTATCAAAAATTGCTGTATTTTCTTATTGGATTAGTCACCAAGTGCCTCGAGGGCACTTTTAAATAATTCTTTTTTCACATGGGTTCTTATATTTTAATAATATTTAGATATTTATTAATGACAAAATAAGTCATTTTATCCTATTGCACCGTCAAAATCATGAACATGATCTTGGAGTCTTTGGTGTTGAATGTAGACGAATAAATTGTCATCGTGTACATCCACATCATGATATGATTGGACACCTTCATATGTTTCTCTCCGCTTAACAAGTACATAATCAATTTTATTGCACGTATAAATATAATAACATAGTTAAATCTCTGTATGCACATTGAGATTTCAAAATGTATTCCTTTAATCTTCACGTTCTAAAAGTTTGTTTGAGAAAGAAAATATTCATTCCATTAAATTTAGTGTATTCAATATCTACAAGTCTATTTTCACTATAGTGGCTGTAGATTCTTGGGTTTTGTGTGATTATATATGAAAACCAAGATGTATCTAATGAAGCGATCTTTATAAGTGCATTGAGGATTACCCGTCGACAATACCCTAGTGCGTATGTCGAGGGAGATTATTAGTGAAATGTTTAGAACTTAAATGAACATGCTTTACTAATCATTAAGGGAGTCTGCTAAAAAGTCCATTAGACCATTCATTGATTAACCGAATAAAATATAACATAATTTTCAATACATTGATTGCCTTTGTGATATTGTACGATTAATATTTCGTAGCTCGAATATTTTATTATCAAGTGTCTCTAGAGCACTCATTAACAAGACACACTATTCAAAAGGAGCTAATCATACTTTACATAGTTTGAAGACTTGAAAATGCTGAGTGCATTAACACAAGAAAGACAACGCTTTGAAAACTGTAAAACTTTCCTTAATTGTTGCTTAATAAGTATTGTGGAGTCACGCGTTAACAATATCTTAAAGGAAATTAGCATCGCGTTAGCTACCATATTGCTGGCAGTGGGCCATTGCTCTCTCCTCAAATGGAGAGAAATTGGGAAAATGAGGCAAAAAAAAAAAAGAAATTGAGCTAATTAGACCTATGGTCTTTGAATTTTTAGATAATTCCCGAACTTCTAATTTATTCAATTGTGATCCTGAATTTTTAGTTTATGTCCAGTTCAACCATAGACAATATGAAAATGTTCAAGATTGTCTCGACATTGTCATGTAGTTTAGTGACTGAATCGAGCATATACAAAAAGTTTATGAACGATATTAATAAATATTACATATATTTGAAGAAAAAGTGCAGAGGTTATTCTCATCTTTGTACTTCAAAAGAAATAAAAGGGCAAACCGTTATCCTTGCCCCTCCCTAGCTTTGGTTTCTCAACCCTTGTCCCCTGGGAACTAGAAAAGGAAAGCAAGGAAAAGCCCGAAGGGGGGGCCCTGGTGGCGTCGTCCCATGGGGTTCGTGTTGGGGCATGCAAAGCCCCCAAGGATTTCCATCAAGATCCGTGGGACACACACACCCCCGCGCTGTCATCATCTTCCCCACTGTTCTTCCCTCCTCCTCCTAGGGTTCCTGTTCACCCTCTCCCCGCACCAGTCCGCCAATCGGCACCGCACCTTCAACTCAGCCCACCTCCCCCTCTCAGCAATCTCGATCGACTTCCCCATCATGAAAGAAAACCCCGAGAAAAACGAGGTTTTCACTGTTTAGTTTGCTGGTTAGCAGTCTTCTCTCCCCTTCACGTGTTCTTCGGGACTGCATCATTATCAGTCTTTGCCAAGATCTGCCAGGAGGGTTTTGTTTTGCTTGTGTGTTGGGGTCGATGGCACCGCACGCTTTAGATCAGAGGCGCCACCCCAAGATTAATACTGACCAAACCAGATTGCTCAAATTTCAACTTTGGTACGCTAGAGATTTCCAGCGGTGGGTGGAAAAAAAGTGAGTGTTGCATATGAGATTTCTTTTCAAGAAGAGATATATACATTACATGAGAGGGGAGTGCTTTTCCTTTTCCCTTTTTCTTGGACCCACATTTTCATTTTGTTTTGAAGTTGGAAGAGATCGTATGGGAATGAAACCTTTCCATCTTGTTTCGGTTATTGCCCCTCGATATTTTCTCAAATCTAGATAAAGTGAAGCATAATTAAGGGTGCGTTCAATTCACGAGAAAACGAATTGTTTGAAAAATATTTTTCAAAAAATGATCCCTTAAATCATTTTCAAAAATAAATGAATGAAAAACATTAACATTGTTCAAAAAAATATTTATATATGAATCATTGTCGATAATAAAAATATTTTTATTAACTTATTATCTCAAATTATAGAAGCAATTTTTTCAAAAAATGCATTCCAAATCATTGATTTTCTCCAAAATAAACAGAGTCTAAGTTGATTTAGATTTTCCTCTAGTATCATTGCTCTAAGTCCTCTCCTCAAGAGGCAAGCCACCACCATAAGGTAAATACAATTTCAATTTATGCAGCCAAGTAAAATATAGCTTAAATTGACTTTTCATTGAAGCTTATTTATTTCACAAAATATGAATAATTTAAAAAAATATTTTATTAAAATTAATCATCCCTATCACTTAATATAATGATGATAATAACTTATATACACATACTTTTTATACACGACAAGAATATTTTTAATCCGCTCATTAACATGCGCGATTATTTTTTTAAATTATGCATTTTTTTCACAAAAGTTTCATTGTCCAATATTCCCACGAATTGGAAGATAGGTTCATGTCCAAATACCTAGTTCGCCGATTCAAATCGATGCTCTTTCGTACTTACTCTGTTCACAGCTCAATCACGGCGTATTCCAAAAAATCCTACAACTTCCCATGGCTGGAAAGAACTCCTTCAAAGCTAAATAGTGAGATTTGGACCCTGACAAACATGCTGAAGAAAATCACAAGGCAATGAAAATCCTAGGAAAACCCAAACTTCACGACATGCCAGTTCATCAGGTGAACCAATCAAGAAAACGAGATTCCTCCAAAAATAGTCAGATAAGCACAATGAGTATGACTAAGTAGTCAGATATACATATCTTCTAATTAACCCTGAAATGGGATTAAAAGAAGGCAATCACCAAGTTCTGTCACTAACTATCACTCCCTGTAACCTCTACACGAAATTAAAATTTAAAAAGAAGTAAGAAAAGAGCCACTGACGATCTTATATAAGTTAAGGCAGAAATCACCTCCTAGAGAGAGAGAGAGAGAGAGCACTCTCTCCACAAAATTGGGGGATGTCCTGACACTAATTCCCTGAAAATTTCATTCATTCCTTTTCACCTAAGTAATAGAAGTGAATTTGCCAAATATACCGCCTCCCTTTGACCACCAATCCCCAATGTTTTCAATATAGAGGAGCCCTATGAGGGGTCTTCTTCCTCCGGTTCATCAGGCTAGCCGTGGCCGGTTCCGCCGGCCTGCACGGGCTGTTGCAAACAAGCACGCTGGTCCGCTTCTTCCTCACGATGAAGTCGGTCGCGGCGGTGCAGGTGAGGGCCTTGCAACCGACCCCGCCATACCCTCCAGATCCGCTGGAGTTGGTCCGGTTCGAGCCGGCCGGCTCGAGGACCGAGTCAGGAGTCATGAGGCCGTCGTCCAGGCCCGGTTCGGGCAAGGGCAAGAAGTTGCACTCCAGGAGGTACTTGGAGAGCCCACCTTCTGTCCTGATGAGGTAGTCGATCTGCACCCAGGAAGAGCAATCATTCAAGTACAGAGACTAGAGAACAAAAAGCAAAAGAAAGATTAGATTCTCGACAAAACCCGCATGAATTTAATCAACTTGGGTTGTCCAAATGCTTTTTTTTGGTTAAATGATAAATGGAGCACTATTAGGAAAAATGGGAACCTAGTTTATTTGAATTGCTAATGAGGGCAACAGAAATAACCGAGAGAGAGAGAGAGAGAGAGACTTAAAACCCTAGAGAAGAGCAAAGAACCAAGAAGTCACTATTGGAGTAATTAATAAACAGAAGCAGAGCTTTGATTGAGGTTTCATCAGCTTCATTAACTCCACAGTTATCACTATCAGCTTTTATCTCTTTTTGAAGTACCTTGCAGTAAAGAGAACAGAAGAGAAAAGGGTCCTGGAGACTCCTCTCGCAAGTGCTGCAGGTATTACCGGAGCCTCTGCACTGCTTCGCCTGTGGCCTCTGGTTCAAAAACACCACTTTTGCACTGTTTGTTATGTATGCCTGCAAAACCAAGATACCACAAAAAACAGTAAATAGAAAAGAAACCTTAAAGCTCTCCTTGAAAATGAAACATGGTTTTCTTTTCGTAAAAAGAAAACACAGAGGCCCACGTCCTTGTGCTTCCCTTGTCAGTATAATTTAATCTATCTATCCATTTAAAATAGAATAGGCCATATCTGATGTTTCATGAAATTAATAAACGATTTACTCTTATAGAGTACCAAGAATCCAACAGAAGAGATGTCTCACTCCAGCAAGCCATGAAACATCACCACGACGAGAATGGAGGCAAAGCCCATAATTCACATACAAGAGAGAGAGGATGGTTATGGATCAAAGAATTCGAATTATTCTTGATTTCTTGACACTCACTTGGACATAAGCACAGTCGATCAGCTTCGCAGCATCGTCCAGCCGTATGACATCGTGGTATACGTATCTCCTTATCTGAGAATCAATCAAACCGTTTTCACAACTTCTCGACTCAGACCCAGAAGAGAGAGAAAAGGGGGGGGGGGGGGGGGACCAACCTGCAAGAGGCGGTGGGAGCGATGGAGAGAGAAGCAGTGAGGGCATAAGCTGGTGCTGCAATCCAAGCAGAAGATGTTCTTCTCGTTCTTGCGGGCCTCCTCGTGAATTATGCAGGCGTTGAAGAACTTCTCCGACAGCAGCGCCTGCAGCCACCTCGGAAGCTGCTGCTGGTGCGCTTGACCCACAAACTGTTTGAAGAAAGGAAAAAAAAACAATATAAAACAAGGCATAAGGAGGAAAAAAAAATCTACAATCTAGTGCTGCTTGATGGAGAGAGCACGAAGAAATTCAAGAAATTCAACTGGGTGCTCACCATCTTTGGCTTTCGCTCAAGAGGTACGAAGGGCCGCAAGAATTATGATCGTTAGAGCGAGAGATGAGACACGGAGTGAGGTTAATTGAAGAGACGATGCTAGAGAGAGAGAGAGAGAGAGAGAGAGAGAGAGAGAGGATATTATTCACAGGGAGGAGTGCAAGAAAGGAGAACGGCGCCTGCGACAGATAGTTGTACTACTGTTACCAATGAATTGCACACAGAGAGAGAGAGAGAGAGAGAGAGAGAGAGAGAGAGAGAGAGGGTGGTGGTGTCACGTATTGGTAGGATTGCCACTATTTTATAGGCGGAGGAGGGGGTGCTGTTCTGATTTAATGGCGAGTGCCCAAAGCTCAGTCTTTTCTTGGGAAACAGATACGCTCGTATCAATAGATTATATTACCTCTTAACTCCACAACAAATAATAAATCGATGGCGAGAGATGAGCGAGGGGCAGAGAGAGATTTCGAGAAATCAAAAGAAAACTTCCCCTTTTCCGTCTTTTTGGTTGCTCTCTTTACAATGAGAGAGAGAGAGACAGAGCCCAGGTCCCAAAAAACCTTGAAAACCCTAACCATCTGGTTCTCTGTGTATGGTTGGCCGCTCTCTCTCTCTCTCTCTCTCTCTCTCTCTCTCTCTCTCTCTCTCGTTGGGGGTTGGCGTGGTGGCGAGTAAGTGCTAAATGACAAGACCCCAGGAGGAAAGAGAGAAGGAGAAGGGGGTCAGTGTCCTTTCTCAGTTCTCGGTGGACAACGGTTGTAAAAATTGAGGGGAAGAAAATGAAAACTTAGAATTTGAAAAGGGAAAAAAAAGGCATTAATGGCATGATGTGGAAGGGGGGATTTGCTTAATCTAATTTCACTTTGGCCCTCCTCATCTTTTTTCTTTTTGACATTCAAAACTATTTCAGTACATGAATATCAACACGTAAATTTATGTATAATTCATTTTTTCCAAATTCGATTGACAAATTGAGTTTCAATGGGAATGCAAAATAAGTTAGTATTTCTTATGTTTTTACTTTAGTTGAAACGAACGGGTCATATTAATTAGAGAGGATAGTGTTGAATTAGCGACTTGAGTTTGGGGCCAAATCGGTCAATGAGCAACTTGGTTTAAAGATCGAAGTGAAGATAAATCCAAAGATAGTGTTTCGTGGCACCCGATTCAGGGATAAAATAGGGTCGAGTGTCCAAACCCCTTATATTACATGTCCGAGCACCCGCTTGCATACCCAGAAGCTCATTCATCTATGCGCTTCGAACCCAATTACTTGATTTAAATATCATAACAGATTGCGCAAGACAATTAGGTTAAGACCATTGCATATCAGTTTAAGACTAAGAAAAATAGATTATATGATTCAATAATGTAAATTTCTCTTGTTAAATGCAAAACTCTTGCATTTACTTTTGCCGTCGACTAATACTCCGACTGAACCATGTAAAAATCCGAGCATGCTCTTAACTTTTTTTTTCTTTTCTTTTAGTTCCTCTTATAATCTCACGATTATAGTGAAGTGCACGGTGTGATCGCCCTATTCCGCCATGAAATTCCCATCTTTTGCTTCTTCTTTTGGCCGAGTCATTGTTTTCGCACATGATCTTTGTTGGATCCAGACTCATTTTTTGCATGTGCATGACCGTCTGAATCTGTGTTCCTTTGTAGTAAGTCCAATCATCATACGATGAAAGTTGTTTGATCTTAGGGGTAGAATTGGGGTCGGTTGGGTTTGATGATGCCTATCAACTCCTGCGGACTGAAGAATTCTCGTTTAGATGCAGCATGTCTCATCTCCGATTACTGCAACGATTTCTGCAACGTCGCCGACTCACGGCAACTTCCGCCGCCGTCCCCGTTGATGGAGTTCCGGCCTGACGGTAACCAGGAACGCTCGCGCATACCATCTTCCTCTCGCATCTGCGACGGATCTTCGTGGATGTTGAGTCGGTAATTTATGCGTAGGAACGATCGACCGATGCAGCTCCGACCGTGGGTCGAACGCCTGCACCTGCGCATCGCACATGTCGGCGACGAGTTCATGTTGGAATTTGTCCTGCCTTTTTCTGGCTGCTCTCTCCAGTTTTATTCATTGGTTATGCCTGGTGTATTGTCAGATGGCAGAAGTCTGTGCCCTGCCTGCGGTGCTGTGAAAGGGTTCGCCAATTGCATCTGGTTATTAATACTCAGATTTTAGGCAGGATGATGTTTCGATTAATTTTGATGAAAGTCTTTATTGAAATATATATGTTTCCCTCATTTCACAACGTTTGACTCGTTTAGGAGAAAGAGGTCAATGGAAAATATTTCTCTATCGAAATTCAAATTCAGGAAAATGATATCTTCGTTGAAATAATGATTTTCTCAATGAAAATATGATTAGGCATTGATACGTGGATCTGAAACCCTAAACTTGGACACGAGAACTTCAATGCTTATTTTTGAGTCTTGATGTTTAGGACTAGATATCCGACACCTAGGCTTGGCTCCACTAAGGCTAGGCCTGATCCCCACGCTCGTTTCTATTAAGGTCAAGCTTGAAGCCTTGGTGCTCGTGCTTGGTGCCCAAGCTCGCGCCAATAAAGGCAATGCCTAGGTTCCCCATGCTTAGGCTTGAGTCCACAAAAACCGTGCCTAATTAGACTCTTGGTTAATGAAACATTAATTTTTATGATTAAAATATCTCTTAAAAAGTATATAATACTTAATTAATTTTTTGTCTTTTCTTTTCCTTTTTTCTTGCCAATTGCCCATCACTGGGAAGGACAACAATTGGCCACGAGTGAGAGACAAGCTCGCCCAATCTGGCAAGGCTCTATCTCACCAAATTCCAATGAGCTCGACCCTCGCCAAGTGGCCAATCTCGAGCATTGGTGACAGCCAGTCAAGGAAGAATGAAAAGAAAAAAAAGATAAAGATAATTAAAATTTTGAACTTTTCGGTAATTTTCCATGAAAAATCAATTTCTATACCATACGACAACAAATATTTCCTAATTTATTTTCAAATTTCAACCAAACATAAAAAAATATTGTCATTCTCCTAAAAAACGGCTCCTTGCAAAGCATTCCCTAGTACATCTCACATTTTTGTGAAACAAATTAAACTTTGGTGCCCTCAAAACTCGTTGACCATGCTTAGAAAATATATATTTTCATCTTCCATGCGCTAATTTTACATAAAATGGAAAAATTATCATTGTAAAAATGGTAAACTTTCTTCAGTTGAAGTGTCTAACAAAATACGCCCCATTTTCAGTTTAGGTTCGTACTCGCATTTATTGAACGATTTGGATGTCAAAATGCATTAATTACACATTATATAGGAAAATTAGCATTTTGAAAGCGACAAACTTTGTTTGCCGGAATGTTTGACAAGTTAGTTCTTTTTTTTTTTTCTAATATGTTCTTTTTCTCATTTTATTCTACAATTTGGAAGCCAAAATGAAAAAAAAAAATAGCGCATTTATTCAATGTATTTGTTAACAAATGCTTTCATTTCCTCTAATAATTCATATTCATCTCCAATATGTGAAATGAAAAATTGCTAATTAGACACATAACACAAGGAAATTAATGTATTGAACACTAGGTACAATATTTGACTTTATCACTTAACAAGTGCAATCGAGCACTCGTTACAAATCATTTCTAAAAGCCAATACGGATCTCAATATGCTTATATTTAACTTAGGCTCCGTTCGTTTTACGGAAAGTAATTTTTAGGAAAATATTTTTTGAATTTGCCGGCGTTTGTTTCACGGAAAATAAAATAATCAAAGAAAATATTTTCCACTAATGGAAGATACACCTTCACACTTTCAAAAGTAGGGAAAATATTTTTTGCTTTTTTGAAAGGGGAAAACATTTTCTTTGTTCTTCGTTTACTTTTAAATATTGCGGCATCTAACAACGTGCATCGATCTCGCTCCAGGCTGGTGGCCTTTGACTAACGAACACCGTAAAAATATTATTATTTTCCAAAAAAAATGATTTCACGAATTTTTTTCCATAAATACTATGTTTTCCGCCAAACAAACGGACCCTTAATCACGGCATTTTTCTTAAGATAAGTAACTTGACCTTTTCTCAACTCCATCGCTTCATAGGTTAAGCTTTTGGATTTACAATTCACCGCGCACATGACTACGAAGTCAAGTTTCAGTCGGCTATTTTCAGCTCCTCATCCTTCGACTTCCTGCCAATTGTAAATGCAGTTTGCATTCAAGATTTGCTTGTGAAATGGGCATCTAATCACAGGTCGCTCAATTGCAAGATTTATCATGAGCTTGCATTCATTCACGCATCTTCTCCATTCTAAAAAGCTTAAGCTTTGGCTTGCATTCATTCACGCGTCTGAATGATACATTGATCAAAAGGAAAAATTTTATAGTGGTCTAAGCACAGTTTGTCTGGCCACTAGGAGTACGCCACCTAACGGGTGGACCGCGCTTGCTATCTCACAGCGAGCGAGGCCCACTTGCTAGGTGTAACCCCCTACTGATCAAAATGTATACATAAAGTGTTTCCCATAAACCCTTAAAGGAGGCTATTGGTAGAATGTTTTTTGCTCCTACGATTAGGCAATACTCCTTTGTTTTGGTCTAACTGTGTTATCCCAAAAGGAAAAAACGTGAATCTCTCGAGAGCAATAACAAACTTAACGCTACTTCCCATAACCTTTCTTGCATTGATGAGCAAGTATGCATAAAATTGCACAAACGATTCTTAAAATTTGACTCAATATCTAATATGGTCAATGCAATTTTAATGTGTTTAATATGATCCCTGAATTTTAATTTGTCTAATGTGGTTCTTGAAAGTTTGGTACATATTCAACATAGTCCTTGAACCACATGCAAATGTTCAATGCTGCACCTCCATGAATTCGAGATCAAGAATGACATTGGACATTTTTCACAAAGTTTGGGTTTAATGTTATGTATGCATGAAAATACAGGAACCACAATGTATGGATTAAAAATTCAAATGCCACATTATATAGAGTTCAAATACTTATTGCTGTCGTTTTCTCTTAAAATGTGCAAGGATTTGTGAACGTTAGTCCACTCAACATGCATACCATGGGTAAGCTCATATGTAATAGTAGTACCCATTTCTATGTAAGTAGGCAATCCTTCTACCGGGTACATATGGCATTTTCATTCAATGACCAAGAAATAAAGTTAGATAGAAGAGGATGAGATCGAGTAAGTGGTTGCTTCTCTTTCTACCTCTGTTAGAAATGGATCCACTTACATTGTATGGACAATGTCAGTGGGCGACGTCGTTTACTTCTCAGCCGTCCAATCTAAATCGGACGGCTGGGAAAAAATAAAAATAAAAATCAATTTTTTTTAAAAGGTGTGACATTATGTCAGGTGATCCGAATCTCCCTCCATCTGAGGACGAGGATGTTTTCAGTTAACAATGTCATGAACTCAAATTCTAAATGCATGTCAAATGCTCGTGCCCATTATCTTTTAGAACACAAATTTGATCCTCATCAATGCAAAATCATCATATCGTGGTCAGATCACTCATCTCGACTTTCAACTACATATTTTTTTGTCACGTAGTTCGCGATCTATCGAAATATTTCATGAATGAAAAATTTATCCTTCCAACGTTATCTTATATGTCACGTGCTAAACAGAAAAAAGAAACAAAAGGAAAAGGGCATCTTGATTTGGCCCAGCATGAAGACTGGAGACAGTCCTTGGCTCCTTGCTACGTAGATCAATGGTCTAATGCTCCAACATATTCAAATTTTTTATCAAATAAATAATCCCCAATTTTTACTCAAATCTCAAAAGCATCATATTGACCTATGCCCAAAATTTCTCTCGCCAATCAAGCTCGAGCTGCTTGAACATCCCAAGTCAAGAGTCTAAAGCACGTCCAATCATGAGAAATGGAAGACTTCCGAGCATGACAAATCGAAAATCGAGAACGCAAACTCAAAAATCTTGGAGCGAGAAAAAAAAAACATTCACGAGACGAAAAACAAAGATTTGCAATAAATTTGGGTTTAGGGTAGAAATCACTTTATTTCTAGGGCATTAGGCCGTAAATCGAGTTTTCTTTTTGGGTAATTAGCGGCGACATAATTGACGACTTGGACATGTGAATTAAGAAAAGGAGAACGGAGAGACAGAGGAGAGAAGAAGAGTGGGGGAGACACTCCGGCCACATGAAGAGGACAAACAAGGGGTTTTGCAGAGGGAAGGAGGAAGGAGGAAGGAGGAAGGAGGGAGGGAGGGGAAAAAGCATTATTGTCGTTAGCCTTTCTTGGGATTCCCCAAGACGCCGACAAATGGCACGACCCCCCGTACGCCCCCCGACCATCGCAGCCGTCCGCTGGCCGCAGCACGCCCTCCCCAACCCCCTCCGTCGGATCAGGGATTTGCTTGCCCTCTTCGGTGGCGGAGATCGACACTTCCCCTCTCTCTCTCTCTCTCTGAATCTGCAGATCCTTCCTAGCCTTTTAGTACACGATTCGCCAAAACCATGTCCACATTTTGCCAATTCTAGCTAAAGGGTCCTCTCTCTCTCTCTCTCTCTCTCTATCTGCGCAGCTGCTGTGCTGATGCTGAAAGTTTCCACACCTCCACGGTCAATGCGTCATTTATTGTTCCTGTGACTACACGTCCGCCTGCGTAATGCCCGCCAGAGATTAGTCATTACGGACGGCCTGCACCGTCATCATCATTCCTAACTTTAAGCCGGAGAAAAACTCGCTTCGACCCCCCGTTTTACTGGGTGATCTCCATCGTGGACGTCGCCCCTGTTCAGCGCCTGGGTAAATTTTGCGGGCTCGGTCGTCTCCGCTCCCGACTTGCCGCCCGTCGATCGGAGGAAAACACGTATGACCCGCCGCCCGTCGGCGAGCCGCGGCTTCGGAAATTGGAAGCCGGTTCGGAGAGTTCGTGCAGGATCCGGGAGGTTTCCTATGGTCGCTTGGGGGCGAATGTTTCCGGTCGTTTTCGTTGTAATTCAGGTGCGTCTCTTGTCGTTCGGGCAAAAAAAAAAGGAGGTTCGGTTGTGTTGTTTTCATTGTAACGCATCAGCACTCGAACCGGTGACGAAAAATTAATCTTGATACGACGATCCAGGGTAATTACACAAATGATTGATGAACTGTGACTTAACACATAATGTCATTTCGGGATTTTTAATATGTTCGACATATCCCAAAATACGATCATAGAAACGCATGATTCGACTTTGAAAATATTTTTCATTGATGAATTGTTTCGAGCGATATTACTCTTTTTTTTTTTTTTTGCGAAACGTACGTAGCCCTCGATTGATAAAGAAAAGGAGAAAACGAGATTCGAGATCGAATTGATCGACATGACCGCTAAGCCGAATGTAGGGTTTTTTCATCATGCGAGATAATTCGAGATCGCATGTCCTTGTCCTATGTTCGTAGAGTTGTCGGGCGTGGTCAAATCTTGTGCGCAAAATGTTGAAAAGCGAGGTTATGCCGTGGAACGGCTGCGGCCCTAAACACCCCTCTAGTCCGAGATCTAATCGAAAGGCGATCGAAGGGGATGTCTAGTCCGCTTCATCGAGAGGGCAACCTTTTCCTTTCCGGAGAATGAGACTCTATACTTAGTAAAATTCAAATTCCGGTCAAATCCAGACTTTTTCCAAGAAAGGGGACGAAGCGGTCCGTTCGCAATAGTTAAAGATTGACACCATTACGGGCTCGCTGCCAATTGCATAGGAGGAAGCTTCAATAGGTCAATGAGCCTATGCTATGTTTGGGGGTCAATGAGCCTATGGAAAGGGGGAAAATGTAGGGAGACCACCCCCTGTTAAATTTTTCTCATCCGTCCCCATCGTCACGAGCAATTCGAAATCGAAAATCGGAAATTATCTCGATTTTTTATCCCTCCACTTTGGAGTAGGTCGGTCCGTGCAAGGGCCAAATAGGCGGTCGGGTGAAATATTGGGCAACTAGCCTTGATTGGTCCGATTTTCCTAATTTATATATGCATTATATGCTTTTCGAATTTTAGAACTCTTGGAAATCCTACATCGCGTCGCAAGCTATCCACACAAGTATAGCCTGCTAAGCGAATAGCTATACTAGTTAAAGTCAGGCTCGATTCAGGAGTTGGATCATGGAAGCAGCCGGCTTCGGTTCGATTCTCGTTTCCAAAAATCAGGAGCCCAATTCTAAGAGGACAAGATTCTAGGTTCTAATTCGAAAGTGCACTAATTATTTCTAAGACCAAGGTATGTTCGTTTCCCTTTGGCAGGAAAAATGAAATGAAAAGGAAAGTGTGATGCAGAGGGCAAACTGGCGACAAGTGACTTTCTTTGTTCTCCCAGTCAAAGTTCTTCATGCGTCCTCCGGCAAGTAAAGTCGCTTTCCTTCCCTTGGAAATGAGTGAGAGAAAGAGGGAAGGAAGGAAGGAAGGGAGAGATCTCCCATTCTTTGCTCAGCTTTTGTGGCAACTTGTGTCGAGCTCCATTAATGGCAAAGATGATCAGGCTGGCAGGAGGCGATTCATTCTGATCTTTCCTGACAGTGTTCCATCTTTGTGTTCTCGCGCTTCTTTTGAACTCGAGGCCGATGAATCTTTCCCTTGTTTCCATCTCAATTTTTTTTTTTATCAATTTGTTGGTTGAACGCGTGGGATGATGAGCGTAGAAGAAGGAAGGAGAACTAGTAAATAATGATAATACTTCGGGGTTTGGCCAACTTGGAGTCATGTTTTGGTTTTCACTTGTCGTATTGGCCCAAATGATGTCGAGTTGAAAGTTCAAAAAACCAATGCTTTCGAGTTCTTTCTATTCGAAAACGATACGGCTTGTGTATCGGGTTCGATCGGTTATGTTGATTGGGTTTATTTTGATCGGAAAGTGGAGCAAAAAGTGGGCTATTTGGTTAGACTCGGTAGGGAGAATTGATAAAACAAAAATGGTGGAATTTGAGTTTCGAAGAGTATACGGTATACGCTGTATACAGTCAATTGCTATCAAAGTTGTTTGTCAAATTTCATAAAAGAGATCTTATTGATTGCATAGTTAGAAGTATAAAAAATTCATCATTTCTTTAACTCATACATTTTAGGTCATGTATTGGCTCTTTCCAACATTTAAAGGGTCGAGCGAAAGTGGGTTAAAAAAATTTAAAACTCAATTAGACTGGATTTCTAGAGAACTCATTTTCAGCCCATTTAAGTCCAACAATGGTCGGCCTTTCCTACCAAACCCACTGCTATGCGGCCGATATTGCCATCACATCTTGCTCGCCATCGTGTCTCACTCGCCGTCGCGTCTTGCCCATCATCTTCCACTGCCCATAAAGCGTCGAACCTCTATTGCGCCGACGATCTCCGCCATGCCCTTTGTCGATGAAGACAGAGAGGCTCCAACTGGTAGTAAGGTTGCAACCACGGCAATGGCAAGAATTTAACTTCAGCAAAAAGAAAAGGAGCTGAGAATTGTCACCCAAATTGAGTCACATACGAGTTCCGTTTGGTTCAGAACGATTATGGGCCGTCGAAATTACAATATAGAAAAATAGGTTAATATAGATTAGACGAGCCCATAAGAGTCGGACCATTTTCACCCGACCCGACACACCCGATAACTAATAGAAAAGGAACATAAAATGCACAAGTGTCAAGAGAGAGTTCCTCTTAAGGTAATTGCATATATACTATATAACAAACATTACCGCTAATTGCAGTGTAGACAAACGCTGCGAGTTTCTGAATTTGTTTCGCGGGTATAGAGAAGTCGATTGAAACAGTGATTTGCAACATCAGAGTTCTCTACATAATGCTCGGAAAACCACAGCAAACATTCTCAATCACTGGGCAACCAAATTGAGGGTAAAAATCAACTTCAAGTACCAGAGCAACTACCCAAGCATTTTGCAGAAACTTGCCGCTTGGGTATGTGTCCATCCAGCCCCATAAGCAGTACATAAACCGGACCAGAGCGATTACGTCATATTATGTACCAAGTTTTTCATTAGTATCATAGGTTCCGACGAATGCTTATTATATACATAGAGTGGGTTACCCACATAAGCACAATGGATATTTATATACAAGCCAGAGTTCAGCACGAGGAAACTAATGGCAATGAGACGGTAGATAAAGAAATGGGCAGTACTTGGCCATAATCAGTTGTTGCCGAACGTGTTTTCTCCGCTGTATGTGACGTAGAGAAACCCATCCTCATCTTTCTTTTCATCATAAATGGCAGACATTATTGCTCCTGAGATTTTGAGAGAACGTTGTTAGTTGAAACTACAATGGACTTGTTTTAACACGCAATGACGACCGCGTGAAGCGATTTAAGTCAAAATGATCATCTGCATTAAGTGAATTAAGTTAATTGGGCTGTACCTGTGGGTGGAAGGACATTGTCAACAAATATGAAAATCGCCTTTTCAGCACTCAGCTTAATTCTCTTCCTGATCACGTAGACAAACTGACCCACGGTGAGGTCGGCAGGGACAAGATATCTGCAAGTTTTCAACATCAAGTCAGTATAAAACAAGTCAAGCACCGCAGCTATGATTTCTTACAATTGCAGATAACACAATAGGGCTCACTTTTTCTTGTCGATGTTGGGAATATCGCTTCGCTCTGCCTTCTCCACAATCACCTTAAGATGACCAGACAAATGTTAGCATAAGCAGGAAAGAAGTTCCAGAAGGCATCAATAAAAGAACTTCCCACAAATTATGGTTTTGCCAACAAGAGTAAGAAATAACCCTGTCTGATCAGTCCCACAGTAAAACCAACTAAATCACCTTGCCCATTACAAAGCCAGGATATTGTGTAGAATTGTTGCATCATCACAAATTCCCCTGAATAACACATTCTCGACCAATTACTAAATCAGCATGCTTTCCTTATATAGAATGACACTTTGATTTTTTCAGTGCAGAATTACAGAAGCACCAAAACCATTCATAATATGAGCTCCACAGAGGCTCACAACCCTTGTTTTCTTTTTTGTTTTTTTTTTTTGGGGGGGGGGGGGGGGGGGGGGGAGGGGGGACAAACAGACAACTATCATCATTAGAAGTTACATTGGTAAACGCTTGTTCATATCTTTCTATCATATCAAAGTTTCCACTGACTAAGAGGACATCGATATACTGGATGTTAACATATGACCTGCCAGATAAGAGATAAAACCATGGTTGTAAACTCTGCATCCGGTATGGTAATATGTGCAACTGGCTTAAGAGTCAACCTTGTAATATATCCTCAATGCTATACGAGAGTATTGACCAGTAAAAACACAATGCAGCTAGAGAGAGTTGGATGAAGTGACCCGACTTGCAGAAAAAATGACCTTCCTACTAATTTGCAAGAGCACTTCTCGTGAGATCATCTTTCAATCAATATCTTATGCCAATCTGTTTCCCAACCATTTCAAGCTCAAAATGCTATCTAGCAGATTCCTTAGAATGTAATACAGACAAAAGCCATATGAAGGGTCACCAAAGTGATTGATGCTTCTTCAACTGCAAGCTGCTAGCAATCAGTATAACTCGTTATCTACTTTATGAACTTGTCATAATCATGTGTGTCTTCTCCAAATTCTTTTACTCTCCAACATGGAAAACTCTCAATTAATCTCCACTGTTGTTGCTTAACTGCAATGGCCATAGAAGGTCCTGCAGAGAGATCCTAGGAACAGAAAGGTCTTGCTAAGTTATGTTCATGGATCAAGAAAGCAATGGAACATTTCCATAGGAACTGCGCTTTTCAGTTCCTCCTCTTTATAGCAGTCTTGTGGAATCAAAAGATTCAAATATCCTTTTCATCTTCCCCCAGTCTATATTTTCTTATTTTGCTCCGGGCATTACTTTGCCAGCTTATCATGCATACTGAGCGGCCAAATGACCTCTGTGCATCTCCTCTTAAAAATTAATTTTCACTAAATTAAGAAGCAAATAAAAATAGGAGGAGGAGGACGTACAGATTATCAGCAATGGGTACATGGATGAGTACAGCTATGAGACACTTCAGATTAATTGAAATGTTGGTATAATGTAGATGAATCTGAGCTTAAGGATTCAAGGATGTACTGAGAAGGATACTTGCACCACCTAACATTTCCATGACATTGATCAATAACTAAAATCAATGCGTCAATGAACCTTCAGCCCATGGTTTACATGTCGGTCCAATATTGATATCACGAGTTCAAAAAACGTCAAATCAGTGACTCCTGTAGGTGACTCATAATTTTATGCCAGAACTACCAGTTTCAGCTTCATCGTGAAAGCACATTCACCAGTCCAACGCTTCACTGACTCTGCCATTGCACAAGGATGGGCAGATGGCATTCTAGCAGCACAGGATGTCGGTTGCAAGCATGACTAAGCTGATGCTAATACATAAGTTCACATAGTAGGTGAATCGACCAAGTAAGCCGATCAAAAAATGGTCTCAATCAATGACAATTAGAAGATTGCTCTATGAACCACAGCAAATTCACAACATAACTCAAAAGTCTCACCGGAATCCTGTCTGGGTATTTCTCCCTTATTCTCGCCGCCTCGGCACGCCTTTTCTCTACAATCCAAACAAAATCACCAATCGGTCAAAACCAGGTGCATAAACATCGATTCTACTTTCGGATAGATAATACCATCAGCGTGCCAGATAGCAACACGCTGCTATCTACATACCAAAGTCATGCTCCTGCTTAAACACGCTCTTGTTCATCCTCACTCAATCCAACTGCATAACAAAAAACACAAACTTTTAACTCCAATTCCACCCTCGAATGTAAAATCAGACAAATAACAAGCCCACTCTAATTGCGGCACCCCCACCATGAAACCAAAGACCAAAAAGAACACAACTTGACGCAACAGCACTGGGGGATGAACCATCCAACGACAGCAACAAACAAAAAGAAGCTAAAACGTAAACCAAGCCAAGCCAAATTGAGAACCCAGACGTATCCAGCAAGACCCATGATTATCCCAACGAAGATATCAAGCTAAGAACAGACAACGACATCACCACCACCGGACTTGTCCGATATTACGTCGGAAGATCAAGGAATCAAGAACAGAAGAAGTCGTGGAGGGAGACAGGTCAACGGGGACTTACACGGGTAATACACTGGGACAAGAAAACCAACAGAGAAGAGAGAGAGAGAGAGGGGGAATTGCTCGAGAAGAAGATGGAAGGAGACGATCGGGATTGCGAATCGACTGATGCAGATTACCAGATTAGAACGGAGGGGGTGATCACTTCAATGCAGCTGTTGGCTTTGCAATAATGATGGGGCCTCGAGGAGGTTTGATTGTCTACGATGAGGCTCCGTCGAAGGAAGACTCGCGGGGTCCAGTCATTGCATGCCACGTCAGCAAGATCAGAGCGGCCGGCCCTTTTTTTTTTCCCCCTCTTTCTAGTTAAACCTGATTAATCCTTGCATAATTTAAAGGGGAAGAGGCCATCAGAAATTTAAAAACTTTGCATGCTGTTGTGACGAAATTACCCTGAATTTTTTTTAATGAGAATCTCAAACTATATCCGTTATTGCAATACATGTTCCATCATAATCTCTGATTTATATTAATAAGACACATTTACCCTCCATTAAAAATCAAAGCACGTGTATTTTACGATGTCGTGTTGAGTCATGTGGATATCATATTAATATTGTTTATTTTCTGGTATCCACGCAGATATATTTTTTATGGTACTCGTTAATAGAAATTTGATTATAAATAAGTTTGTGATTTTTCATCGTCATAGAAAAAATGGTATGTGATAAATATATCGTCGTTAGCATATTTTCATAGTTTTTGGTGCATTCTTCCCTAATTTAAGAGCAGGAGCAATTTAAGTGGTTTGCTTCTTTATATCTTGATTTAAAATAAAAGTAACAAATCATATCTTATACGATTGCTAGGGGAGAGCATAATTCGATTCGATTTTGCACAATGATCCTAGTTTCTAAACAAAGAAATCGAATCTCCGTCTCCTTATTTGAATTTTAAAGTTGTAAATTTGTAAGTATGTTCATTAAATTCACTATTAGCATGAGAAATAATTCACACGCTCATATCTTCATTTGACATATCGAACGGTTTGGTGGCAAAACTAACTCTTCGACTATCTATCACCGTCAACGTTTTCTTTTATCCCAATCAATATATCTAACAATAGCGCTTCAACTTTTGAAAATTACACTGCCTCATTTTTTTTCTTTCAATTGCATTGGTTTTAGAGCCAAACCGAGTCGAGGTTGCGTGTCAAATAACCATTTCTTGTTAAATTTCGTAAGGATTTTTCTCAATCGAGTCAATTCGATCTAATTTGACGTGCTTACAATATTTAGTAGGAGCTCCTTTTAATGAACATCATAGAACAAATTAAAGATTTTTCCTTTCACTTAAGTCCCGTAGAAAACGAAAAATTTGAAATTTTTTTTTGAAAATAATCTCCTCTATCACTTATAAAATGGAATAAATGCGAAAGATTTTCATTGTGCATGAAACAAAAAGAGCCTAAAATAAAAATAGATGATCAGTGTTTCCTTTTTACCTATTTTGGAGAGAGCTTTGATGCTCTCTCCATAACCTACATTTGGATTATGTTGCCGTGCCCACTAAAAAGATGGCGTTCCGAAAAGGTTAGTTAAAACCACCTTACTGAAAAATATTTAGATCAAAGAAATTATAGAAATGCGCAACACATATATATATGAAAAAGAAAATATTAATTTTTAGATCGGAACTTAAGATTGTCGTGATATAGAAAGTACATAAGTCGTAAAATTAAAATATGTGAGAGATGGTCTTAAAGTATTACACATTTATATTTGCAAATTAGCGAACGAGGATATTCAAGGAAATAAAAGATAATGGAATCTCTTTGGATAACCAACCCAATAAAGCTATAATAATGGAAACTGCTTTGTGAGGTGATAGCGAAAAGTTCGTCGGGGCATGTGAAGATGACTCACATATTAATCCTTTATGATAGGGTGGGGATAATCTTGAAAAAAGAAATGAGTAAGACGATTGATTTGAACAGATAGATCACAAGAAAAAAGTTAAAAGACTACCGCGCTAGTGATTGCTAAGAATCGCGTGAAAATTTGTGGCGATTTTGAATGATCTAAAAGAGTTCGTATGGACGAACTTGTAGATTTTCATGGTGTCCAACATGGAACAAAATTTTAAGAGATTGAAAGGGGAAAAAACAAAACCGCTGACATTGATTCAGTGCAAGAATAAAGTGGGCTTAGCTTGTGAAACTTGGGCTGGGCCTCCGAGACTGAAGAGAATCTGTGTTCCTCTGGAGAACTCAGAAGCCCAAGTTGAGCAACTGGATTTGGTGGGCTTTTTTTCTAGTTTTACGTACAAATCTAATTTAGACTCCGTCCGTTTCACAGAAAATAAATTTTAAAGAAATATTTTAAGAATTTTTCGGCGTTCATTTCACGTAAAATATACCAGTTTTTCCAAAAGTGGAGGAAATGTTTTCCATTTTTTAAATGAAAAATATTTTCCGTCTTCTTTATTTAACGTTTAATACCGTGGCCTCTAATAGTGTGTTTTGATCTCACTCGAGGCCGGCGAGCTGGTGGCCTTTGACAAACGAGCACCATAAAATATTATCATTTTTCAAGGAAAATGATTTCTCGAAAAATATTTTTCAGAAATGCAATATTTTCCGTGAAACTAACGGAATCTCTATGCCCATTCTCATTTAGTCGATGTACGAGTAATGTAAGCTTTAATGAACAACTCGATATTTGCTATGCCTTGACTGCATGTGAGAAGAGAAGGAAGCAATGTTCCCAAGATCTTGTTGGTGGAAATATTTATTATGCGATGTCGTGTTGCCTCGATCGATCTAGATAAAACCAATTGAATAGGTCATCACCGGCCTACATATTGAATTGGAAGTCGGACTCTTGATTTGGTCGTATTGGCCGGTTGGGGAGCAGGTTCTCCTAACAAGATTTAAAAAAAAAAATTCTAGAAATTCATGAATTTAGTGGTAGAATTCGTGGAAGTGGTAGTTCTATCTCTGAAAACCAATGGAACTTGATCCGCTAAGAAGTCTCGAATTAAACATACAGATGCCGATTGTCATTTAAGTGTTTTGATGCTTGTGAACATATGTGCATGTACAGACTAGCTACCGTGTTAGGATTTGACCAAGACATATGTAAGGTACCTTCGTTAGGGTTTCGAGAGTTTTTGCTGAAAAGAGATAAGCATTCAATATAATGAGTTTTGGAAACAACTTTAAAGTAAAAAATTGCAAGAAAGGGGGAAAAACGAGAGAGAGAGCCAAGATCTAGCCCTTCGACGCATCGGCTTAGGCGATGGCCTATCTCCGAGGTCACGAGACCTTAAGCTTTCTAGATCTAGCCCTTCGACAATTGGCATGAATCTAAGCCAAGGTCACTGAGGACACATGACCCCAAGCGATCCCCACAGAGGTCGTGCGACCTTGAGCATTCCAAATTCAGCCCTCCTGAAGGTCCAGCTGTCCATATCTAGCCTTTTACGACAACAAGCATGATCTTAGGCGAGAGCCGCCGAGGGTGCTCGACCCCAGGGAAGGTGCCGTCAGCGTCGCCAGCCACCATGCCAACCCGCATCGGTGCCACGATCGGTCCTCGAATCTGGCGCTTCAAAAACATCGAGCGACCCAAGGCGAAGGCCGGCGAGGTTGCATGTCCCCAGGCGACGTAGTGCCAACGTCGTGGGACCCGACGTCAACGCCTCTCCAACTCTTGCGCAACTAGCCATGATTTGTCCTTGTAAAGTGGAGTGCGAGAAAACTAGCGAGGCCAGCACGAGGAGAAAGAGAGGCCCTTCGACGCCTGTGAATTGGCTATTCGAAGATGCAAGATTGCCGACGTCCCTATCCGAAACCCTTTTTTTATTATCAGCAAAAGCCCTAACTTTCGCTTAAGAAAGCTGAGCCAAACTAAACCCTAAAAGAATTCGATACTATTTACAAACAGAGTAATTGGTCTGGGATACACAAATTTTCCAACGACTAATCTTCGACTACGATACCGTATAGAAAAAAAGCTGGTAATATCACTTGAAAACTGATCCGGAACCCTAAAACCAGCAGATAGAGACATGGCCTATCTTTTGCATGTACCATCAATCCGTTCATCGAGCGAAGCAAGAAAAAAAAAGGGTGGGTTCTACTCATATCTCTCGCTTCAAACGAAAAGATATGTAACTTGGGATATAAAAATGAGGAAGTGTCCCACATTGGCACCTCCATCTGTTGACAAGAAGGTACATAATGCTGCTCCGATCGATTAATGTAATGCCTCCGCCGGGCGGTTCAATTGAAAACACGATCCTCCACAAAATCTCTTTTTTAATGTTGGCACAATTGTCTAGATTGCCTAAGCTCTGCAATCATTAATCTAGGCGTCGTAATTGCAATTGAATTGGTCCTTTTCTTTTATTGATTTCGATGGAGGGTCGATACGATTGGCCTGTGCAAGTTGGCCAGTCATTGGACCGGAGCCTGTGAATGTTTGGACAAGGCTAAAAAAAATAAATATTTAGGGCTTTGTAATGTCTTGGTCCCTTTGTGCCTCCCACATGGGTCGGAGAAACCAAGCTTGGAGATAAGGCTTAGAAAACAGGACACCAACGCTTTCGATGATGCGCAATTTGCTGTTTTTGCTTTCACATTCGGCTCATCAGCTGACTCTCCCGTGGTCTCCATCGTGATCTCGCGCCGATAACAAAATAGACGGGACGACATCTCGCGGCGGTAATTTTTTGAATGCGGTGGAGATTTCTCGATGTTTGTAGTAATTTGGCGGTCGCAATTTCCATTGTTAAGATGGTAATTGCAAGTGCAGACGCAACGCGTGATATAAACCTTGTTACTCTATAGTGAAAGTTAATCCTTTTAATTACTGTAAACCTAAATAACAAAGCTGGCGGGGATGAGTCGGAGAGACTCGAGGGACAGCTTCTTCCATTAATTCCCTTATTTAACATGGTTGGCGAGCTAATGACCTTGTGATGTATGCAATCACCAGTGAAATGTAATGACTCGTGAAGCTAACAAACGGAAACTTCCCAAATGAAATGTCAATTGGTGTCTGAATCTGTACACTAAATGTCGATGCTTTCTCACTCATCTCCACTCTCTGCAATTTGTGCCTAAACTCCATGTTCTAATGAGATAAATAAAGGGTTATTAAGAGAGAGAGAAAAAACACATCGCCTGATGGTATAGTTACCGAAATACATGGAATTTTCAGGTTGTGAATATTTCACCTCAAAGGTTTCTCTTCTCAATTATTAAGATTTAGAGATCAAATTCATCAATGTTGTCGGAATTCGACCCCTAACAAGATGCATCATTATTAGTATTTCGTGCTGCATTTTCTCAATATTCACAATTTGGAGGCATTCTGGATGTGGCCCCACGAAATGTTTACGTTAATCAATAATCATGATTGGAGGTTAGAGTCAAGCGGGCGAAGATAGGAGTACTTGAATTTTGTAAATTTCTCACTTGATCAGCTAAGGTGTAGCTCAGCTGGCTAGTTTGCTTTGTGGGAATGAGGCAGGAGGGGGTTTCAATCCTCATCCTTTTGCAATTCGCTGTACAGATCGATCCACGAGAGATCGAACCGCTTAGACTTGCTTTCGGCATCGTTTTCAAACTTGTCCACCCCGAGTGCCGCAATGTCGGGGGATTTTTATCCACTGATCTGGCATCAATAAGGACAACACAAACTCTTCCTCCTTATCATTAAAAAAATTATCATCTTTATGAAATTCCATGTTTTTTTTTTGGCTTAGAAAATGAATGACACGCCATTTCGAAAACCAGTCGACTTCATACTCGTGTTCAATAGGTACGTTCCATCATGTCATCACTATGCAACATGCATGTACCTGGAGAGGAATGCGGTCGTGTATCAAAGTTGTACACATCATGCGATCTCCTAAAAAGATTTTGGGCGAAAATGACGAGTGATGATCTTTGTTTTTGACAACGTTTGCCCTATGAAAGTTCGATGAACCCGTAATGATTCCCATAAATTAACGAAGCGTGCATGAAAAACCCTACTTAATGGCAAACCTACGACTGTCCACCTTCAATTAACCTGTTCCAATCACGGATTTTTTTTTTCCCTTTTTTTGCATCATGACGCGAACATAATTCCATAAAGTTTAATCGAAAATTCCCCCCTGCCAAATGTAAATGAAGGAAGGTGGAGCGTCGTATAAACTATAAGGTAAAACACGACCCTAAGCAGCACTGCCATCCAAATCTAAGTAATGATTTCGACCCCAGCAATGATGCGACGAAAGTGACAAGGAAGTCCACTCAGCCATGTTGTCGAAATCTTCCCGACGACTTCAATGAAAAAAACCCAACATTAGATAAATTCATACGAAAAAATTTATGAGGATTCAATTATGGCATCGAAGTGTTCAAGACAGCTTGATCACCGGACAACGCCGAATACGTGGAAAGTCAAAGACAGCGGATTATATATTATTAACCTAAGTTCTGGCGCATGCATGCACTTCTTCGAATTAGAAACCAATTTTCTTAATTTCATGTGTGTTTGATTGGATTTAGATTAGTGACCAATTAATCTTGTGGTTGCACGGGGCGGCGTAGGCGTCTCCAAGTCATACACATTTGGTGGTCGTCCAATCAAGTAATCAATTATCTAACCGTGTTTTGTGGGGTCTGATTAGGAACTATAGTTCACAGTATTCTTTTTTATTTAATTGAGGGCGTTGATCACTAATTAAAACCTAGAAAAATGCGTCGGCCGTCGAAGAGTTCGTTTATACGCGTCAGGCAAAAGAGTAAGCCGATCGACAAAAAAAAATATGATAGGGAGATATTAAAAAAAAACAAATTGGGTTTATAAAATTAGTTTTCCGAATTATGAGCTATTGAAAAAGTCATTAAGATGACAACCAATAATCCTTTTTTTTTGCACTTTATGCGTAGAGGATGATGATGGGCATGGCACCAAACTTGTTATGGATGACTGACGCGTGTCCTTTAATCATGTGGAGATATTAATTTTTTAATTTAAACTGGTAAAGCAAAGAGCTTTTAGTCGTCAATTCCTACATGTAAAGTGATGATTATAGCAAGAAAAGAAATGTTGAGGTTGCATTGCTTGAGGCGTAGGGTGTCTTGAGAGGAGAGAAAAGAACATCTTGAGCACCATACTTTTCTGACAAATAATAAAAAGGCAAACAAATCTTTAAAAAATAAAACAAAGTAAAATGAAAAGTTAATTGCATATCAAGAAAGGGCGGGTTCGTATTTCAGCGTATGTTATTTCCCACTTGATCATTGAATCTATCTATCGTGTCGTTTTATAATTTTGTACATTCGGTATCGTTTCTTCCTCTACTGTATTATTTATAAGAAGAGCATGTACATTAGTTTTGTTTCGAGCGGCTATAGAAGAGGATGAGTATAAAACGATAAAGGTCGGCAACTTAAGAAAATCAGGAAGGAGAGGAAGAGAAAGGGGCGCGGGGGGGAAGAAGCAAATGGGGAAGGGAAGGGGCCACTTTACACTTCATTGCATAGGGGGGAATTGGAGGAGGAGCTGTTGGTAGCAATCACATGGGAAGGGGGAGGAGGAGGGGTTAAACTATGCAATTTGTGCCTGTCATGTCCAAGTCATAGTGCCCTAAACAATTCAATGTGGACCTAACTTTTGTCCCTCCAAACCTCCACCCCCTTTCTCTCTCTCTCTCTCTCTCTCTCTCTCTCTCTCCCCCTCCCCCGCTCATCGAAACCCTAACTTCCATTCTTGTCTGGACATGGTAGCCCCCTCTTTCGTAATCTTTACAATTCCCTCATCAAGGTATTCCACTGTTGTCTCAACCTCCCACCCTTAAAGAAAACAACAGGAACAGCAAAAAGAGGGCGACTCTCTCTCTCTCTCTCTCTCTCTCTCTCTCTCTCTCTCTCTGTGCTTGCGCTTGCCCACATAAGACCATGTTCCTTTGTTTTCGGGCCAAGCTATGGGAAACCCCACGTTAGCCAATGGGGAAAGACATTGTCTTGTGAAAGTAAACTTTCGTTGTCTGAGAGCATGTCAATGGGGGGGCTCATGCTGGTGAAGCCACCATCGAAGCAGGCAAGCGAGGGTAAAAGACCCCGCACTAAATCCAAGTGGCCTGTCTCGTGTCCCGCTCCCTGGACTTATCGTACGCAAGTTTTCACGAGGGATGTTTTTATCCATGGATGGATAGACCCTTTCCCCCCAGCCCATCGTTCGTTGCCGACCTCCATTCGATAAGCACGTTATTTAAGACACCTGTGCACATCTTCATACATGAGAATCGGTCGGTCAACAAGGGAGAGCAGTGTCGGAGATTTTCACCCCTCACGTTTTACCTACAGTTCAACTTTCGAGAGGGTTCTTTTGTTTTTTATGCTTTTATTTTTCTCCTTTTGTGCATCTGTGTAAACACTCATGCATTTTTAATTCCCTCACTATTAGTTAACACGCCGACTTATGATTACGACGTGCTATAGGGGGATACAACTTGACTTCGACAAAAGATTATCATATATGGTTTCACGTTAATTGTATATATTCACATGTAATCTTAACTTTTTATCTAGTGTGCATGTGTTGTTAATTTCTTGACAAAAAAATTGGAAAAAGGGAGTTGTTCCCTAGTGATTGTAATTGTACCAAAATTGTGTTTGGTGATCCTATGTTAATTTGCTATTTGTTAAACCTATAAGATGGATATTTTGGTTTTTATTTTAAGGAAAAGTAGTATTCCAAGAACCTCCGTTATATAGATGTTGCCAAATTTTTCGAAAATGTATTATATATTTGAGTACTTTTGCTCACAAGATTAAAAGACAATATGCTGGATAAATATTGGCACTGTAATGATAGATAGTCGCAAAAAAATCAAATATTTTTGGAGAGAACGATAGAAGTATGAGCTCTTTAGTTATATATAATTTCCCACTCGTTATATGTTTATTAAAAGATTATTTATGATACAATTTATTTGATGTTATAAATGATTTCGCTGAAATAATTCAAGTTGGAGCTTCCCGGATATAAAAGTGGAGCATGAGATCCAAAGGCCAAGCAGCAAAGTCTGCTTACTTAAATCTTGAAATCAACCTTTTCCAACTTACTCCCTGGATGTTGAATATCAATGTGGAGCTTTTTCAACAATGATTGGTTTTACAATATTTTTGCTAGAGCATTTAAATGTTCAAATCATGCCTTCAACAAATAAATAACTTAATTTTTTTATTTAAGAATGTTTGAATTGCTCGACTTCATCTCCTTTATATGTGTTAGTCTTACCTTCTTAAGTAAATAAAAATTCACAAGCAAATATAAGTTTGAGATGTTTAAAAGACTAACATAAACAAAATTTCAAATATCTTTATATAGGCAACTCTAGCAATTATGAACACTCTTGTTATACTACCTTATTAAAGAAAACACTTTTGTTATAGTCATTATAAATAACATATTCCTCATAACAAAGACATTACAATCCTAATGAAATACCAAACAATATGGGGCACCAGTTAACTAGTCAGCATTATGGGGAGAACAACTGATAAAATGCATGGTCAAAATTGTTCAAATTGAAAGGAAGAGGGAAGAAATTGGCAAAATCTCAAAGTATCCAAGGCTCATTTTGTAAAATTAAAATTTTACTCATGTGTCTTGTAGTTAGCCCTTTGCAATTGTCAAATCGCAATAATGGTTCTTCACGTTTAGAGTATCTAGGGAAATAGAACACCTACAGTCTTGGGCTCAATTCTTTAAAAAGTCCCAAAATTTAAGTCTTATCCCAATTCTTCCTTGAACGTTTTTTCTTTATTTTAAAAAATCACAAATTTTTACTTTGTCCCTTTTACTCGCCATTGTTTTCTTCGAAATTATTAACATTAGGGCCACTTAGAGGTTCTTATCAAAACCTGCATCTTCATTAAGGCCCTTTGAGAATAACAATAGCCTAATGATATTGATAATTTGAAGAAATCGAAGGCAACTTTTTGGGCTGTGAGTTAACCGGATAGATATGGGATCCAAACGAAGATCGATGATTCTCTATTAAAAGAGTCATAAAAAAATTTTAGATTGGACCTAAACTTGGCATTATTTTTAGGGAAGTCGTCCGATGGTATGGTGAAAAGAAAATTCATGATAATTGGGAATGAGGAAAAAATCATTAGCATAAATAGGAGAGCCGTGAATTATGGCTTTTGGTTTTTACTGTAAAGCTTGTCACTTTCCACGAGCAAATTGAAAGCGACGGTTCACCAAAGGGGACCCAAAGCGGGTCTAACCAGCGGTCCATCGGGACATCACAAAACCCTTCTCGAAAATGTCGAGACCATGCATCTGTTCATGACCCATCTTCATTAAAATGGCAAGATGAAAATCGAGCAGCATAATCTTTTGTGAAAGTGTGACGTGTCGAAATCCCATTACTTGTTTTCCTCTGTATAAATGTACACGAACGGTTCATATACATGTCGAGAGCTCGTAACTAAACCCGAAAACTTAATCGTGCCACTTACTTTGCAATTAATTTACTCCCCTCGAATGATCCTTCGGATTTTTTTTTTGGAAATTTGGATATGACTTTGTATTGAAAAAACAGTGGACAAGCTTAATTCGCTGAATGAATTTATGTGTTTTGGTAGGAAAAGGGAACTAAGTAGATTTGTGGATCCACATGTTGAGAATTGCCAATAGCATATCGAGAGAAAAGAATGGAACAGATCCTGAAATAATGGAAGCATCTCTTTCCTTTGTATATTATAAAGTAAAGGTGGGTGGGGAAGGGGGTGTTAATACCACACTCAAGATTGCTTCATACACACATTTTTCAATGAAAATCCACATAAAAAAAAAATCCTCTTTCAACTTGAAAAAAAAATCCAAATGACTTGACAGAAAAAAAAAAACAGGGGCAGATCTCGAAATAAAAATCAATCCTCTTTCAATGTCATTTCTCCATCAAGAAGAAGCACAGACAAATTCGACTGAGGCAGATATGAAAGAATCCTAAAAGGCCGTGACCATTCATTTACATCTATGCAAAAGGGAAAATGACATATAGATGGGTTAAACCGTCCAAACGAAAACATAGTAGATAGGCATTTATATTCGTATTTTATATTCGTATACGTACATATCTTAAATTTGATGGTAGATACAAATTTTTGTTCTCTTATTGATACAGAGATTAAAAATTCATTCTTGTTACGTTATATAATATCAGATGATCTTCTCCTTACATTTTCCTAAAGTCATGATTAGATATTTTTTAATCGGGCATTTATTTAATTTGAAGCAAATGACCTTTTGCTTTTGTGGGGAGTTGTTTTCATACGTTAGGCCTTTTAATGGGTGATGGCACGAGACATGTAAATACATGAAAAAGTAAAAAAGAAAATCCAATTTCAAAACTATCTTGCGGTGAAAGAGGGGAGGAAAGGTGGCTGGAGATTGATTAATTAAAGAAAAATAAAGGGTGGAAGGGTTAGCCAGTTATTACATCAATTAAATTATACATCTATATGATTCAAGACGAAACGATAAAGCAAAAATCAACACGACTCATTAAGATTTGGTTATTCGGCCGACAGATATGAAGTCGCCGGTGTAGAAATGTCCAAAACATACATGCACATCTAAGTGCATGAATATCATGTTATCTATATAAACTTAAGCAACTGAAATTTTTAAACTTGTGCAATTAGCGTTTGTCTGAAGGCCATACGAACGAACTAGAACATTTTAAGAGAGTCAGTGAAAAGAATCCCAACGAAAAAAAAATTAGGACATGACAAGTGAGAGAGAGAGAGGGGGGGAGAGAGAGAGAGAGAGAGGCAGGGGGGTGAAGGGAACTTTACCACTTTTATATGTTGCACGCATTCGTAGCAGAAACAGAAGGCAAGCGGGGTCCTAAAAACGCTAGAAATAGAAGAAGAACAGGGAAGACAGAGAACTCATCTTCTGAACCCCACTGTAAAATATGCTGAAGAAGGAGAAGACGAAGGAGAGGAGCGTGGTGCTCACGGTGACGTAGCGCATACACTTTGTGTCGCGAGAGAGAGAGAGAGAGAGAGAGAGAGAGAGAGAGAGAGAGAGCAAGTAGATGAAGCCTATCGTGAGCATTTAAGTGTCTCTTTGGATCTGCATGCACTGACAGGTTTCTTCTGCTTCATAGAAACCAAAAGCTTGGTCCTTTGCGATGTTTGCGGGTTTCCTATCTTGTTTGATGCTTCTCTTCTGGTGAAAAAAAAGAAAAAATCAACCCATCTCCTCCTTTAGGAGCTGCAACATTTCTGCATATTGGTGGTGGTTCTTGTATATCAGGCGAGTTATTCTATCCAAAAGACTGTATCGTTCTTGGTTTCTTTTTTCCTTAGATGAAGGCCACTCCTTTAGGGGTGGTGTTGGATTTTTCCGCTTCTTCAGATTCATCCCCGAAGGACCACCACCACCACCCCCGGCGCCACCACCAAGAAGAGCACCAGAGGTGGCTGAGCACCGAGACCTCAAGAAGCAAATTGGCGAATTTCTTTGTGGGCAGCGAGAAATCGTCTTTTCTTGAAATCAGAAGAAGCCCAAGCCCTCAACCGTCCTCTACACTGTCTTCCTCTCTCAACAGCAGCGGCTGCGCTGGCGCCTCCACCGATACAACCGGGGCGGCGGCGGCGGCCGCCTCGGCCAACAACACGCCTCGGGGTGGTGCACTAGGAAAATGTGGGATGGGAGCGGAGGATTGGGAAGCTGTTTTGCCTGAGAATGGTCAAGAGCAGTCAATTATTAGGTTGATAATGGGCGACATTGAGGACCCATCTGTTGGACTGAGCAAGCTCTTGCAGAGCACTGGTGGGTCTCAAGAACTGGAATTCGGTGCAGGTTTTGGGGTGCTGGATCAAGGATTCAACTTTGAACCTTTGACTTGCTCCAATTTGAACACCGACTCTTCTCTGCATGAGCCTGGCTCCCATTTCCCTCTCGGTGGCTCTAATTTTCACGGCAACAGCGTAAGAATTCCTTCAGTCTCAAACCCAATCCACTTTCCTGGCCAAAAAAAACCTAATTCCTTTTCCAGTTCTTCGGCAAACAATGTTCTTGCGCCTATTTTGCCTCTTGGTGTTTTTCAGCAACAGCAGGATGGATCTCTGGATGAGAAGGCAATGGTGTTAGATCCCCAAGCAATTGTTAATCAGAACCAGGCACCGTCTTCCCAAAATCCTTCCTTTTTTGTGCCATTGGGGCATACCCAGAGGCAAGATCACGACTTGTTGCCGCCTCCGAAGAGGCTGAATTCTGGCCCCGGTGGACCGAATTATTCGAGTCAAAGAACGGGGTTGTTGAATTCAGGACAGAATATGTTTGTCCGGCGTCAAGAGCAGCATCACTTGCATCCTCAGCAGTTTCAACAGAGGCTTGTGCCTGCTGCAATGAAACAGAATATGGTAAGTGATGAATTACCAAACCACCAGGTTCAGCAGGCGATAGTTGACCAGCTTCATGAGGCTGTGGAGCTGATCGAATCAGGGAACCCGGTACTCGCGCAAGGGATATTGGCGCGGCTCAATCACCAGCTCTCTCCTATTGGTAAGCCTTTCCTCAGGGCTGCCTTTTATATCAAGGAGGCTCTGCAGTTGCTCCTCCAAAATAATTCGATCAGTCCTCTGGCATCTTCGCCTTTTAATTTTATTTACAAGATCGGTGCTTATAAGTCTTTCTCAGAAATCTCTCCTGTCCTTCAATTTGCAAACTTTACTTGCAACCAAGCCTTTCTGGAAGCATTGGAAGGATATGATAGAGTTCACATATTGAGTTTCGATGTTGGGTATGGGGGGCAATGGGCTTCTTTGATGCAAGAACTTGCATCACGCAACAAAGGCTCTCGCTTGCTCAAGATTACTGCTTTCGCATCTCCTATGATCCATGATGAGCTCGAGCTGAGCCTCACGCAAGAGAATCTAAAGCATTTTGCAAACGAACTGAATATCAACATAGAATTTGAAGTTGTGAATATTGAAGCTTTAAGTTCCAGTTCTTGGCCACAGCCTCTTAACGTGTTGGATGATGAGGCTATTGCTGTGAACCTTCCAATCGCGTCCTTTTCGACTTACCCGTGGATTCTTCCTTCAGTGCTTCGATTTATAAAGCAGCTGTCCCCAAAAATTGTGGTATCAATGGATAGAAGTTGTGACCGAATCGATGCTCCATTTCCCCAACATGTGGTCCAAGCCCTTGATAGTTATTCCAGCTTGCTTGAATCTCTTGATGCTCTGAATGTGAACTTTGATGTTATGCAAAAGATTGAAAGGTACTTTCTTCAACCGGGCATCGAGAAAATTATAATGGGTCGGCACCGATCACCAGAGAAGACCCATTCATGGAGGTCACTGTTTTTGTCATCCGGGTTCTCCCCCTTAGCATTTAGTAATTTCAACGAGTCTCAAGCTGAGTGCCTTGTGCAGCGGACTCCAGTTCGGGGTTTCCATGTGGAGAAGAGACAGCATTCACTTGTGCTCTGCTGGCAGCGAAAAGAGCTTGTATCTGCTTCTGCTTGGACATACTGAGCAGCTGCATTCTGCAAATTTGGTCTGCAGATTAGAGTTCATCATGAAGGTGACTCATAACTCAGCACCTTTAGTTTCTGATATTTCTCTCTTTTGTTTCTCTTTTTAATCCTTGTTGATGGCTCCGGTATGCTAATTACATATGCAGTTTAGGTCTTAGTGTCTCCAATTAAAGACCAGAGAATTCAGTACATGAATCAGTCTGCACTGTCTAGTATTTTATCGTGATATGGGTGTTTGTATGTTATTTAACCCATCTCTTGGGTGTAACTGCTTGTCGTACACTTTGAGAACAATGGTATTCGAGATATTGGCAAGAAAAGAATTTAACCTCTAAAATCAGAATATCCAATGCTAACATTCCTGTGCATCAAGTGTAACTATTGATATGGCTTTCAAAAATTCATGACGTTTGGGTGACTCTTCATCAAGTCGCCAACTGCTATTTCTGTGAGTAACCGTCAGTGGCAAATGGTGCTTGACGTTTAGTGTCTGGAATATGAGTCATACATAGTAAAATATTATGTTTAATCTATTCTTATTATGGTCAAGCAAAATTACATCTGTAGTCTGCTCCCTTGTCATATAAAATGCTCTTTTTGGCTTTCAAATTACTATCGTGCAATGGTGCAAGCTATTCTGAGACTTACTTTGGACTATAAGATTTGTGTGCTTATTCCTTGTTCGCAGCTCATTTTTGTTGGAAGCTTTTATTTTCAGTAAACACGCATGTCTAAGAAAAAGAAAGTAGTATGTGGTGTTAGTATGATCTGTACTTGTCTCAAACTGATGTGGAATTCTATAAGAATATCATGGTGTAACTGGTTTCCTCAAGAGCTAGTGTTTATGAAAGTATTGTCTTTATGGCCTGCAGAGCTCCAAGTAGTTAATAGATTGATTGTGTGGAGTCTCGTGGCTGGTCAGTGATCACAAAACAGAGTAGTAGACTATGTTTCCTGTAGTCATAAATACCTGTTACAATGCCATATTTGGTTTTAATCCTGGTACTGACACCGAGGGACTTGGCCATAGTATTGCTGAGAATGCTAGTCACTGCGTAAATCTCATACGTTATGGAGACTTCTTTGCTTTTCGCCATTGTGTTCACATAAATCTGCCTCATGGTCTTCGACCTTGTGTTTGGGCTTTAGAGAAAAACAACTGTGATTTTGGACATTAATGAGGCATGATTCTTTTGTGACGGCAATGTACAAGACTCAATGTCAACCAATCTTAGCAGTATCCTGTCTTATTATTAGCCACTAAATACATCCAACAGATTCTTTTTGGCAGTGATGTTAGTTAATGTGGAAAGTCAATGTTGCAAAATGGTCGAGTGTTCATTGATTCTTGTCAACACTTAATTCCTCTCATCCACCAAAAATGGTAACGAAACAATGTATGCATTTTGTTTTTTGTGGCATTGAAGATGTGACATACAGTTGTGAGGATGTTGGCTACGTTAATGTTATTTCCTCATACGAAGGCGCACATGATGACGTTGCTTATGTTTATCGGATGATCAGTCGATGATGGAGCATCACATTGAATGAGTTGCGTTTTTCTTGAGGTTGTAGTTTGCGGATTTCGTAAGCAAAGCATTTGTCGTTGTTGTGTTTTCAATGCCTTCCCTGGTGAAGCTACCTTGTCTCGTAGTATTGGGCCGTCACATGATTAGTTTAATCTCTTCCTTTTCTGTCAATTTGAGGGCTTCTTTGTTTATTAGTTTACCATGCTTTCGTCCAAAAGCAATCGCATTAATTATTGCTTTGAGGCCGTGTTGCATATGCGAGAGAGAGAGAGAGAGAGAGAGAGAGAGAGAGAGCATTATTGATGGAGATTGAAGTATATTGTTCACATTTGGAAGTGACAGTCTTCGCACAAATTTTGCTCCTTCGGACGCCGTCCGGCCGGCAGTGGACAGCCTTTAGAAGCGACATGCGGTGGAAACCAATAGAAGGGCTGGTATGCGCTCTCGTATCTTCTACTCGCCCTAGGACCAAGCGACAATGTTATAAAAGAAGAGCATCGCGGGCTAGAATGAACGAGATAGGTAACGAGTAGGAGCTCCGAATGAATCTCCGATGATTTCGAAAGTCGGATGGCGAGGGAAGACCCTAGGGTTGGTTTGAGAACGTCGGATGAAGGATAGATGCGTGTTGACTAGCTGGTCGTCGGAAGTTTCTTGTGGTACATTTCTAGGTTTGGAGCAGTTTGATGAATGGATGGGGCATGGTACATTCAGTAGAAGTATCCCATGATTATCAAACAAGATCGCACCAACCAACTACTGGATCCAAGGAAAACCAGTGAGTATAAGTTGTCGCGTGTTGTAAAGACTAGGGTTTAGACAAAGTCCGTCGGAAAAATGATAGGGAGGGGCCATGCATTCCTTGATGGCCTCAACTCTAAGTCCGACGGACCGGAATTCTTGTCGGTGTCTCGGGAAATATGACGGCAATCATACATTCCTTGACGACCTCCACTCCAAGTCCAATTGGACCGGAATTCTCCTCGGTGTCTCGGGAAAGGTGACGACGTTCGGAGAGTTATCACCGAGCTCGAGAATCGATCGCTCGTCCAGCGCACCTATGCAGATCTCCGGCCAAGAAACTGTGTATAGAGAAAAAAAGAATCGGCATTGCGACGTATCAGATAAAATGATTCTCAAGTATTCGTCTGCCTGTCCAGATAGGAGGCATTGTCATATCTCATCCACCAACTTATGCCTCTTTAAATTCTTCTCTTGATCGACAAATCCCCAGCAACATCCTAGATAGTTAAACGCAGTTTGCCCATAAAATCTTCAAATATGATCTGTACTATTTTAGTAAGACCAGTCAGAGAAAGAGAGAGAGAGAGAGAGAGAGAGCCTCAAGTTTTTAGTAGGCCGGTCAGAGATTTTTCACATCACCTCCTGTCGTTTATCGAACAAGACAGTTCCACAAGGGGACAAGAAAACGCCCGTTGGTCCGGCGGTCCATGGTACTGAGGTAAGTAGGGGAGGGGGAGCAATTTCCCGCACGACAGACATGACACAAAATAAGAAGATTTCATTTTGGGGTTAGCTGGGTTTGGATCAATCTCATGTCGACTCTTCGGGACATCGATCATTAATCGTGCCCTGTTTGTGCCCGACCCGTTAGATATGAAATTGATTTGTATTACTTGCTCGATTTAACTTGTCGGTGTTGATACGACATGTAAGTGACTCGTCTAGATGTGACTAGTTGAAAGGCTATTTATTTTGATATTTATTATCAAGATTTTTAAGATCGATGGTATTTCATTGACTATGAACATATTTTTGTTGTAGGATTGCATGATACACTGTTGCTGAATTATTGCAATTTATGAGTGGTTTTTATGAAAATTTGGGCATACTTCTTGTCTATTGCTGCCAATGGTTTGGTTTGCTGTTAAAGAGTGGCGGGTCATGCAATCGCATTGACTTGTCAATACATTATATACTCTTATCATATGATAGTGTCGGTCGTGTCCATATCGAGTAAATCAACACGATCAATTAATCGTGTCGGGTTCAGTTCGATCTATTTTTCGATAAACTCTTTGGCAAGATAATGGACTTGACTCATGGACACAATATACCACCCCTAAGTGGCGACTTTCCCGAGATCCAACTGCAAGACAAAGGTATAAGAAAATAGAAATGAAGCTGACTCAAATTATTTTTTTCCCAAGAAAAATACCCATTAGTCAACATCGTAAATGTCATTTTCTTTGACTTAGTGACGCTGGTTACAACCGCACGAGTCATGTCGTGTTGTCTAATCTCACCAGCACTAATTGACCGTCTTTGACAGGATTATATATGAAAAAAAAATCCGAAGCCAGCAAGCTTTGACCCAAATTTTACACGCATAAATTATACTAACATAATTATTAAGAACATAATTTTATAACGACATGAGCGCAAGACTCGATTATGACGTGTTAAGTATGAATTGCCGGTCTTTCCGACTCGAACTCACGATGGGTGAGGAGGAAACTCTGGTTGTGAGACAACGATCTTGAGCGCATCTTGATGTCTATATCATGTTCGAAATAATATAGAGATGTGTTATTCGCTAATCTTGAGGACTTATTGAGTTGATTAACACTCGAAAGCAAATTACATTTTAGGATTTTTATCGCAATCGAAGCCCGAGGTGGGCAAAACGATTTGATGTAACACTAAAATTCTAACTATAAATGTCAATAAGTATTGGTAGGTTTCATAAAAAAAACTATTTCTAACTTTGTTTTTTAGTAAACATTTTAGCAATTTACTAGAACTTCTATTAAGCTATCAACGATTATAATAACGTTATAAATTTTTTTATTAATTACCATCTTTTGTTGGCATAATTTATCAACACTTCAAATTTCTAACTCTTATAAGAATTTACCAATATAAATGAGAAGGACTTACCAACTTTTGTCAATTAAATTACTGGTTAAGTTTGGGTTGTTAACCCGCATTTGAGTTCGTTACAAATGACAACTAATTAATCTTTAGTTAGTAAATTAACAGGACAAAAATGGCATTTCACTCAAACGTACGAAGATTAGTTAGTTTGCAAAAAATAGTTAAAAAGCCAAAAGTGTTGGTAAGAAAGATAAATAAAAGTGAGCGAGCGATAATAAAAATTGATAAATATAAGAATGATAATATAAATTGATAGATATAAGAACTAAATCATACGTAGAAGAAACTCCCCTGAGAGTTTGATAACTTGAAACAAGATAATAAGATTGGGAAAAAAAAAGTCGGCAATCATTCAAATAAAGATCGGTAAATTCATGTAATTATTGATGTAAGTCGTTGGCAAGAAAGAAAAATAAAATTTAATAAAAGCAAAGAAAAATGTACAAACTCATAACTTCAACAAGAGCCGACAATTTCGAAAGTACCGGTAAGTTATCAATAAATTACCACTAAATTAGGTAACTATTAAGTGTTTTTTGCCCAAAAAAAATCTCTTTTGACAATTACCAACTTCTTCGCAAATCTATCGAGACGGTCTAAAAAGAAAATCAATTCTTTTGCACACAAAATAGTAGAATTGTAGCAACGTAATAACACAAATTATTGGAAACTTGACTCATCCACTTTACCTCTCGCATGTCTTCTAAGGTCCGATTTTTTCATACTCTTTTTGCAATATAACGAAGAAAAGATGAACTTGAATTACTCAAATTAGATATAAAATAGCTACCACGAGCCACCTAAAAACATAAAAATAATCTTGCAAGAACCACTCTCTCTCTCTCTCTCTCTCTCTCTCTCTCTCTCTCTCTCTCTCTCTCTCTCTCTCTCTCTCTCTCTCTCTCTCCCCTCTCTCTCTCTCTCTCATATAAACACAGATAGATTGAACAATTTAATAATCAAAATTAGAATGTAATTAACAAAGCCATAGAAACCAATAAGCATAGATCTCTCAATGTGTGATGAAGAAGTAAGAAAAAAAATGAGTGTATTAAACTAATCAGGGGGTGGTCCAATGGTACGTAACCCATGTGAGTTCATTAGAGGAGGAGATTAGTTTAATCAAGTGCCCACCTCAGCTAATCCCAATATAATAATAAACCCATGGAGTCTCCTCCAATCTTTTCCACACTAAAAAAAACAAAAAATAATAAGCAGAAATTCTGATTAAAACTAATTAGGCATTAAATAAATAAATGGAAGGAAAGGGGGGGGGGGGGGGGGGGGGGGGGGCTCACTTTCCGGCGGTCCTCGCAATTAGACAAAGACAGGATCATATGATGACATCGGTACGAGAGTTTCGATTTGCCTGCATGGATTAAGAGGGGAATTGGGCCAACATCCACTCGCCTTCATACCCATTTAAATAATTTTTGTGGTCTTCAATACAGATAAATTCTATATATTTCCCGAAAAACGATAACGATGATGAGTTTATGTTCGATTTACGAACATGGGTCGACCCGATAGGAGCTGCCGAAGAAGGGTATTGGCAGTCGGATTTTCATTGCTACGATGAATCCCGGTCCCCTAGAAAAACTACGAGAAACATCCGCCATGGCCATCGACTTAAGTTCACAACCAAACTCCAGCAACTAATTAGATAACAAAATTGCAAGTGCATATGAATGGAGGAAGGGAGTGGATACTTTTTTATCGAACGGAATTTAAGGGTCATATAATCTTACAAGTTATTGCAATTCTCGAATCTGTATATCAGGATTAGATTTCTATCATCAACCGTGATGAAAATTTGTCCCGGCTACATATGTAGCCTTCATCTTCGCAGGATACTGAGCGTCATCGAATCAATTATACGTGAATTTGCATGTGAAAGAGGCGTTTAAGGTTGGACGTTGACGTGAAGAAACTACGAAGAAATACCATTTCATAGAAAACTCGAGATGATCTCTCTCTCTCTCTCTCTCTCTCTCTCTCTCTCTCTCTCTCAAGTTCTAAAGCGTGGCATGGACCAGAAGGCCGAAAGTTTGTCCAGGGTCCCCTTCGAAGGAGCTGTCCCTTTCTTCTGCAATTAATGGACCCTTCCTTCTGCAATTAATGGAGAAAGTTGCCGTAGCAATTCCAGAAACATCGCTCTCTCTCTTTCTCTCTCTCGGTTTTCCTCGAACTTTGTCTGTTCTTCAGTACTCTCTGTCTCTCTCTCTCGATCTGTATCATGGAAGCAAAAAATCACTTTGCATTACCTATTGGTCTGCATTATTGGTCAAAGCTTAGCCAAGGAAGATGTTCTCTCTTCACTAGTCTCAGTCGACAGACACAACATGCCCATAAATTCAATGGATCTAAGGAAGAAAATACGCCACTAGTCAAGCTGGTTCATTGCATTACTCAAAAATCAACTTTCTGGTACACCAAGGCATATTCTCCAAAAACACACGTTATGTTAGGCCATTCCGAGTCATTTCCATGAAGGTTGTTGAGTTGACATACTCAGGTAATGTTAAGTATACTGAGACCGATTGATAAGTATAATACAATAATCGGGGCGATGGATTGCAAGGGCCTTTTCTTCTTCTTCTTCTTCTTTTCTGTTGGAGTCCAAGGGGTTTATGAGTGATTCATAGGGGATACGCAATAAAAAAGAGTCATGTCCGTGTTAGAATTTATATACCGTTCTTGTGGATTGCATCTTTAAGACATGTAACATTACTCATCCGGCTTATACGCGTTCTAAAGAGGCAAATATCGTGTTTAGAAAAGTCTGTGCATGCTAACCCCCGCAAGAGTCAATGGGACCACATGCGTTAAGTGGTGAAAATATTGTTAAACGGGATACGTTATTTCATATCGTTTAATCAGTAAATTTTAGTAAGAAAACTAATGGGTGTTTGTTTACCCTGCAACTCAACTTTCTAGGTTCTTGTTTTGTTTTTCTTTGGGATTCCCTCCTCGAATTCAATGTAAATTATAAACACTGCCAAATAAAAAACAAGCCTAAATTACGCTAAATAGCCTCGAGTCCTCAGAATACAATTTTGCGTACCCTTAGAGCTTCAAGGGTCAATCCTCACAAATACATGACAGTCACTCGACTGCTATCCTATCTTGTTTATATATCTTGCCCCTATGCTTTTTGTCCGGTTCGATGTCAATTAATTGCATCGACCTAATCTTCTCAAAGTACTCTCGCATCATACACTTCTCTAGCCACCTTATTGAAAATGTTTGGTAACGTCATAAGTAACTATCAAACCTTGTGCCGGACACTCGATGTTTTTTTTTTTTTGGTCGTCTTTTTCCTTGGGGAAAGGGTCAAAGAAGGGATGATACCGTCTCTTTCGAATTCTTACGAAACCCACTAAGGTCCAAGGACGTAGTTGCAAAAACAATGGAGTGACTGAAAGAATGACACGGAGGGCTATCGGCAATTCCACAAGTCCAATGATTAAGCTTCACCAAAGTCCTAGCGACCATGAATGCACTCAACACCTGATGTTGTGTGGAGCAGCTGAAATTTAGAGACGAGGGTGCATTAACAATGTGGACCTTATTAGATGAAGATTAGCACCCGGCTTCGGCCGAAGGGATCGGGGATGCACGGCACAGAGAGATGGGGTCGGGACAAGATCGTCAAACCTGCTCGGTGAGGGGTCGGTGTTGAATTCCGACTTGGTTCAACATACTATCATGATCATTAGCTGTATCTATCGTTTGAACCCGACCCTTCAGCTGTCTCCTCGTTGGTGATGGATTACATAGCTTGCGGAATATGTTTGGTCACGTCATAGAACTTCAACCATAGCTACAATATCTCATTTTGCCAAACAGAGTTTTCCTTTTTGGGGGGCAGCGAATGACGCAGGAGAATTTAAGCAGGAGGTGTATCAGTTTTCCACCCATGTAGAACATCAATCATCAATCACAATCATCATTCAAGAAACCCCTCCTCTCTCTCTCTCTCTCTCTCTTTCTCTATAAAGCAACATGGCCTCAATCATTTAATAATATGATTATGTCTAAACAAAAGCAAGGCAAACCAATTAAAAAGAAAAGAGAAGGGCCCCTCAGATTGATAAAATAAGAGGTTAGATTAATCATGTGAGGGGGGTCCAATACCTACCGCGGCCAATGTGGCTATTAGGGAGGCGTACAAAAAAACTAAGACACCGAATACAATGCATCTCAACTACCATTATACTACTTTTGAAATCTGTTAAAACTTAAAATTCAAGAAAAACAACCATTTAAACTTATCACCAAGTAGAAGTATTGATGATCATAGTAGACCCCCCTATGGCTCATATGCATATGCAAGAATAGTCGAGATCCTCTATGGCATAGCGCAAAACACTCACCCAAGCCATTGCTCTTCCCTTTATTTTCAGTAACCCGTGTTATGACCATCGTCCTTGCATGACAAGGATGGGACATTTGCACAGAGAATTAGACATACCATTCAGGACAACATGCATTCCATACATGAACCTCAGAGGACTGCTAAAGAGCATTACCACGAAAAGCAGCTGTCTGGCGTTAATTGATGGTATGATGCAGAATAACAAGTCTATCCTGGTTGCAAGAAAGTGATTCTATTAAAGTACAATCTGCATTAAAGTTATAGCTAGTTCGCGAAGCCGACATTAGGGAAGAGGCTACAATGGAAGAGCTAAAAGTTTCGCATGACTCAAGAAGAAGCTAGCTATGGAGGAAAATTCTCTAAGGAGGAAGACTTCGTGCAAGAGATATGACTCAGCTGGTTATGTCCTCTGCTGGTTGCTCAAGGACTTGAAACCGCTCACAAGTTCGGATTTAGGGAAAGGTTATGCATTCTTCACAGCTATACAAACATTGGAAACTTTCAGATAAAAATCAGAAAAAACTATAGCTGGAGCCGTGTGTTGTTAATACAGATTTTGTGCTAAACCCTGTAATAGCAAACTTGCATTTGAATGTGTTGTGGAAAATAGCATACTAGGTTCTAAATAAATTGAAACGTGTGGAGGCTAGTCAGAAGGATTTCACAATGGAATGGAAAAGAAACTAGCCTATTTTTCTTGTTTTCAGATATGTATGCTTAGAAAAAAGCATACACAGCTTTTCAAGAACCAAGCTAAGGTAAACACGCAAGCACTTGATTCTTCTACCCCAAAATAATAGTAAGCTATGCAAGGTATTTGGAGACTTTGCATGATATCTATACTAATACCACACAAAGCCTCCAATTATCAAGAGAAAAAACTATAGAGTGATCTCTGCAACAAAGTCCCCACAACCTAAGCAGCACCATGAAGCTTACTACATTGAGGATCTAAGATTGGTAAAGAGAGAATGTTGAACAGAAGTTCATCGTGACTTTTCGGAATTTGGAAGTTCAAGTCAATATCTTACTTAACATTGATGTCAAGTGTACAACAATCAGCTACATCCTCAAAACATGGAATAAGCATCATTCACCATTTAACACCCATATCCAAAGTAAGAGGCTAAAACAGTACAAAGTGATTCAGTCACCAAGTTGGTTGGTCTTTAATTGGAAATAGTAGACCCAAACCAGATAGACAATTAGCATACTACATCCATCGGCAATTAATAAAAAGAAAAGATCAGCATCAAAAGGCAATAGGGTGTTTCACCTTCATGATGAAGGCCAATTTGCAGAACTTTGCTCATGAGATGCAAGCTCCTCAGCATCTCCAAGCAGAGGCGGATACAAGCTCTTTCTGCTGCCAGCAGAGCACGAGAGATTGCTGCCTCTTCACCACATGGAAACCCCGAACCGGGGTCCTCTGCAAGAGATACTCGGCTTGAGATTCGTTGAAATTGCTAAATGTCAATGGGGAGAACCCGGATGACAATAACTGCGACCTCCAAAAAGGAACAGTTCTCCCTGGTGTCCGGTGCCGACCCATTATGATCTTCTCGATGCCAGGTTGAAGATAGTACTTTTCAATCTTTTGCAATACCTCTAAGTTCACATTTACAGCATCAAGGGACTCGAGCAAGCTTGAATAACAATCAAGGGCATGGACTACCTGTTGCGGAAATGGGACATCGGTTCGGTCGCAACTTCTATCCAGTGACATCACAATTTTTGGGGAAAGTTGCTTCACAAATCGAAGCGCTAGCGGTAAAAAAGATGGGTGAGCAGAAAAGGAGCCAACAGGAAGATTCACAGCAATCGCCTCACCATCTGGCACATTGGGGGGCAGTGGCCAAGTTGTTGAACTTAAAGCCTCGATGCTTAAGACTTCGAATTCTAAGGCAACGTTAATTTCGTTGGCAAAATGCTTGAGGTTCTCCTGGGTGAGGCTAAGCTCGAAATCGTCATGGGCCGTGGGAGATGCAAAAGCAGTAATCTTGAGCGAGGGAGCACCCCCGTTCCGCAATGCGAGTTCTTGCATCAGAGAAGCCCATTGCCCACCATAACCAATGTCGAAACTAATTATGTGGACTCTGTCAAATCCTTCCAATGCTTCAAGAAAGGCTTGGTTACACGTAAAGTTTGCAAATTGAAGGACAGGAGAGATCTCAGAGAACGACTTGTAAGCGCCGATTTTGTAAATGAGACTATAAGGTGAGAAGGCCGGAGGATGAGTCGAATTAGAATGGAGAAGCAACTGCAGAGCCTCCTTGACATAAATGGCAGCCCTATGAAAAGGCTTACCGATAGGAGAGAGCTGGTGATTGAGCCGCGCCAATATCCCTTGCGCGAGTACCGGGTTTCCATTTTCGATCAGCTCCACGGCCTTATAAAGCTGTTCAACTATCGCCTGCTGAAGCTGGTGGGCCGCGATGTCATCGTTTACCATCTTCTGTTTCATCACAGCTGCCACTGGCCTCTGCTGAAATTGCTGAGGATGCTGCAATTGAAGCTGCTGATTCTGCTGCCGCCGGGCGAAGAGGTCCTGCCCGGAATCCAACAAGCCGCTTCCAGTGACAGAATAATTGAGCTCGATGGAGCCGGGGTTTAACCTCTTCGGCGGCGGCGGCAACAACAGGTGATGATCCTGCATCTGAGCATGTCCTGATGGCAGGAAAAAGGAAGGATTTGGGGGGAACTGTGCCTGGTTCTGGTTAATAATCGCTTGGGGATTGAAAATCATGGGCTTTTCATCAAGAGATTCATTGTGATGTTGCTGAAAAACACCAGGAGGCAAAGCAGGCACAATAGCATTGTTAGCTGAAGAAATGAAAAAGGGGATTGGGTTTGAGACTGAAGGGGCCCTTACATGGTTGCCATGAAGATTTTGGGCACTGAGAGCGAAATCAGAGCTTGAGTCATGCAGAGAAGTCTCAATACTTAAATTGGTGCTGGTCACAGGCTCAAAGCTGAAACCTGGATCCAGCACCCCAAATCCTGCACTGAATTCCAGTTCTTGAGACCCACCAGTGCTCTGCAAGAGCTTGCTCAGTCCCATAGATGGGTCCTCAATGTCACCCATTATCATCCTTAGAATTGACTGCTCCTGACTGTTATCAGGCAAAACACTTTCCCAGTCCTCCACTCCCATCCCACATTTTGCGAGAGCACACTGAGGCGTGTTGTTGCCCGAGGCCGCCGCCGCCGCACCAGTGGTGTCGGTCGAGGCACCACCTCCTCCGCCGCTGTTGAGAGAGGAAGACAGTGTAGAGGACGGTTGAGGGCTTGGGCTTCTTCTGATTTCAAGAAATGAGGATTTCTCACTGCCCACATAGAAATTCCCCAATTTGCTTCTTGGGGTTTCAGTGCTCAACCACTTCTGGTGCTGTACTTGGTGGTGGTCCTTTGGGGATGAATCTGGAGAAGCAGAGAAATCTAGCACCACCCCTTTCCTTTGAAGCTCCTCAAAGGGTAAGGGCGTGGCCTTCATCTAAAGAAAAGAGACACTCGCACACCAAACAAGCAACTAATAAAAAAATGCTACCTTCCGAAACTCCCCCACACACAACCACAGAGCTCCACCGATTCAGACCAAACCCAGAAACGCAGAAGCTCTCGAGAAAAAAAAGGAAGAGAACGACTCAAAAACGAAACAAGAACCCACCCACAAAAGAAGAGACGGAATCAGATTGCAAAACAGCGAGCTCCGGTGTCTCCGAACCAAAAGGAACCCGCCAAATGCATGCAGATCCAGAACACACCACCGTTGCACAACCCAAGCTTGTTCTTCTTCTTCACTTGCTCCCTCTCCCCCACCATGAGCCTACACGCCATCATGTCTCTCCGCAACAACACCAACACCACCCCTACAAACCGCCTTCCCTCTGCTTTCCGCGAGCTGTTTCTCTTCTTTCTCGCGGTGAAGGTTGAGACTTTGGACGAGTCTCCTCACTTTCTTTCTTTCTTTTTTCTTCTGTTTTTGCCCCTTTGTTGTTCTTTCTCTTCTCTTCTGGCCTTTGTAGTACTCTGCCTTCTGTTTTCTGCTATGGATGCGTGCAACATATAAAAGTGGTAAAGTGCCCCATCAACAATCTCTCTCTCTCTCTCTCTCTCTCTCTCTCTCTCTCCTCTCTCTCTCTCTCTCTAGCATGTTTTTTTTCCCCTTTTTTCCTTTTTCTTATTTTAAATGTTAATGGGTAATTCATAAATAAATATTTTATGTGGCTTTTGTCTGTAGACGTACTTAGCCACTTATTGTGAATGCCCTTCTTTCTCATCACGACATAAACATATTTATAAAAAAAAGTTATTTTCACCCTCGATTTTTTTTTACAAGCATAACAAAAAACTCAAATACACTAATTATTGTGTAAATACTTTCGATACAAACTTATAGATACGCGACGTATATACTCTTTATCTCAATAATAATTTCTACAACTCAAAATAAAATTTAAGATATTTTATGCTACAATAATAAATTTAAGACTTTTAATGACAAAAAAAAAGCTTGGATATTTCTGTTTTCCCCTCTGATAAAAAAGTACTCTTTTTTTTCATTTTTTTTGTTTTTCCTTTTTAACAGAGACCAACGACATCGAGGGGAAAGGCGAGCCCAGAGCTTCAGAACTGTTCTTTTTTTTCCCCCTTTTTCTTTAGTTTCGCCCGCGTAGGCTCCCCGAAATGCCCTCGCTCCCCTCGCGCATTCTCGCCCCCGGCCGAGGGCGCCGAGGTCATTTCGGGAGAGCAGCTCTGCTGCGCGGACGGGGGGCCTGGTTTTCGAGACTGAATCTGACGACACGGGATGGAGAGAGAGAGGAGGGAGAAGGATTTTTGGCTTCGAGGGGGATCGGACGGCCGAGATTCGCCTGCCCGGGCGGGGGACGTGCGGCTGCGATCGGGGGTCCCCCCTCTTTTTGACGTTGGTGATCATTAAGTCGGAGGCGGGTGATTAACTCTCGATTTGGGATGATTAGCGGGGTTAATTGAGGGGGGTGTTTCGGTGGGTCCGGGCCGGGCCGGGTCGGACCACCCGGGGCCCCGCCCCTTTGGTGAACCGTCGCTTTCTCGGTTGCCCCGTGGAAAGTGAAAAAATTAAAAAACGACATGCAGTAAAAAGCACTGATTGACGGCCGGTGACTTTTCATTTATTTGTACTTATGTTTCCTTACTCCACAGCCCGTAAACGAAAGAAAAAAAAAATCATCGTCTTATTTAGAACCGCTCGTTTCGCAAAAAATTCACGCTTACATCGTTTGCAGAAATAATATGATGGTAAATTGCCCGTGATAATGTTTAGATAAGGACTAATGTCGGCAACGAGACAATTGGCTTCGAACGATATAAATAATCGTTTTGTAAGAAAATTATTTTTTGAACTGATTTTTTTTTTTTGCCGATCAATATTGGAGCTTGTTCCCCTATCATCCCTCAGCCGACTTTTATGCTCTAAACCTTGCTATCTTAGGAAAAAAAAAGTGGGCAATCAAAAGTTGTTAACAATAGTTAATGCATTGTTTACCTCATATTGAATGTAATATCTATCTTAAAAGTCAACATATTACTAATAAACTCTTTTTAACAAGAGTCTTACGAGCATTCGTTACAACTATTTTTGTTTTTGGTTTCCCAAGCTTTTAACCTTCCACCTTAAGTCCAATTTTTTATCCTTAAACTTTTTTTATCTAAAGAAGATCACGATTTTTTTTGCTAATTCCATGTAAATGCGAGTGTGTTGGTAAAAATGCAGAATCTGATAATAAATATCTAGTTGGCCTTCGTTTTGGCAAATTTGAAGGAATAGGTAGCAATTTTGGAGATACGGTGAAAGTTTGTGATTGTTTTCGACAAAAAAATAGTTGGAATAGAATCGGGATTCATGCTAAGAATCGGATAAAGTTTAAATTATGTGTGAAATATGCGCAATACATATTTATACAAATATTAACTTGAATTCAAGTACCTTAGTTGCGTGTTGAGATCAAGTTCCATTCTCATGCTGTGCGCTCTAGTGAGTCGTGTCAATCACGTTTGTCATCGTTCGTCGAGTACATTAAAATTCTTAAAAAGAATAGAGATAACCTTCATCATAAGTCCAAAAAGTCCAAAAGATTATCTATTGGCTGATAATCAAGTTTGGTCACTCTACATTTCTGTATCACATTGACTTTATGTTTCTAGAAATGCAAATCTCATTTCAAATGGATTTTCTAATCATGTCCCGTTCATACACTACAAGTTGGGGATTTGAAAAGACAATTTGATCGAATTAAAAATGCATTTTTCCCCTTTTACACGTAGTTAAGAAAAATGAGAAGCTAGATTTGACCCCACGGACCAATCTAAATGAGTAGCTCCAAAGAGTCATCTATTTAGCCTTACTCGATTGACCCATAATCGTCCGTTCATATGTAAATCATAATGTCACTAGTCCTTGTTGAAGATTAAGGATCGAATTCACCAAATCAAACCTATTCATACGAGAAGACCTTCAGATGCTTCAAATTTTTTGTTTATCATTGCTTAATATAGGGCTTTGTTTTCCATTTTTTCCCCGGATCTTATGGAAAGATTCCTTACTTTGTCGTGTAATTGTCAAAATTAGAGAAATGGCACAAATGGTTCTTAAATTTTGGTTCAATGTGTAATATCGGCTTGAACTTTTAATTTGTTCTATCTAACTTGTGAACTATTTGTAAATATTCAATCTAATCCCTAGATTATATGGAAATATCCGATGTCGTCTTGTTAATTCAAATTAATGGAATTTATTGACATGACTTTCGATTACTTAAGTTTGTACGGTAGATAAAGAAAAAAAGTTACACAAGTTAATCTGTTGCCATTCTCTAAAGTAGATGCATAAAAAATGCGCATGCTGACTCATTATCAGCATAAGACAATTTAAATGTTTAGAGAAAACACATTGCATATGTACTATTCAGTAAATGAAAAGACTATATTAAATATTTTCCAATAGTTCATATATTACATAAAATAATTTAAATATTTAGGGACAACACTGCATATTAGACAAAGTTTAGGAATCGCTTGTGTCGTTTTTTCTTAAAACTATTAAGGTATCATATATTCTATGTGACTATAATTTTGCATTTACTTTTGGAGCATTCATTCTTTGAGATTCAAGATTGTTCTTTGGGTTCCTTCTTTGTTTTACTTGATTTTACACGGGTGATGGCCTTTTCGTTTGATAGTTCGTGCTGCTAAATTCTGAATTCGAGAAAAAAAAAAGTCGTTCGAAACTCATAGAGTGCTTTTTAACTCATTTAAGTCTCTGACTTATTTTCGATATAAAAACGCGACACATTAATTCTGATGGGCTATTCTAATGATAAACATGCCCGTCTCTTCATTGAAGCTATGAATTCGAATTACCATACTCGAGTATTCTATAAGGGAATCTCTATATATAATAAAAACTTATGTGTCTTCAATAATTGGTTTGAGATGGGGGACTATCGCATCGGACAGGGATTAGTGCTCAAAAGAGCTCCTAATCCCAAGTAGGGATCTACAAGATAGAAAAAGCCTGACGAGGTCAAACCCTTGTCGTCTCAAGTTCATGATACGTCCATTCATGTCCAGAAGCCTGCCTCCAAACCTTAGGTATTTCTTATTCAAGCAAATGATGTCTCCAATCTCCTAAAGTATCACTTGTTTGCTTCGACAAAAATGACCATGCTCCCGCTTTGGAGGCATCCCCGCTAGCCTTAGTTCTCTTTTTTTTTTTTGGAAAATGGGGAAAAATGGAGAAGAATTGTTAGTATTTAGTTTTCATGAATATTAGAGAAAAAGTTGTCGATACGTCGATGTACCAACCTATATCGATCGGTGCGGATCCATGGTGGAGTTGTAATGCACTCCCCAAAGTGATCTCACTTCAAAGTCAGCTCCACCACACCTCAAGCTATAATGACCTGCTTCTGTCCTCAAGGAATTCTCTACTCCGATCTTGAAAGATAGTTGAACAACATTTAATGTTTTACAGAAAATCGATGATTTGAAAAATAATGAATCAGACATAATAATTTCACATAATGTATAGTAAACAAAAGAACCATCTCAAATAGAAACAAACTACAATGGCATCCTACCTTTATATACTCTCTTGCGCTTTGACCTAATTCCATCGTGAGTGTGGGTTATAAATGGTCCTTCGAGAGCTCTTCCCTTGCTCCACATCCTTACAACTAGAGATTTTAATGTGGCCTAATGAAAACAAAGCACACGAAAATGGAAAAATAGATGTGTCAAGCTCTTCCCAAATTGAAAATTGAATTGGATGTGAAACACCCCTTTCGATTCATGCTCACATGTTGCTGATAAAATGCCTATAAGTTGTCCTCATGCTTTTACTTCAAAATTCAGCGTTGGTCCTTTACGTTCTTTTTTTTTTATTAAATAAAATTGTGGCCATACTTTTTTTAAATATTCATTTTTCGTCGTGTGATGATGTGATCGGCCCCCTCTCTCTCTTCGAGCGCACTATTTTTTGGCGGTTGCGTATGTTAGATCGAAGGAGACGGCGATTGCAAACAACGAAGACCAAATACTTGTATTGAGCAACGGATAATGTATAGTAAGTATCATCAAAGATAGTCTATCTTATATCTAATAATGGAGATAGTGTCTCTTTGACTTCATCATGATCTCTCTCTCTGTCTCTCTCTATCACTGTAGTAATATTCATTAATATGTAACAAAAAGATATTATTGTTTTGCTACCATTTTTTAGTTAAGCGAGTACATATCTAAATATTTTTACAGTAGATTGTGTGATTAGTAGGCTAATTATTCAATTATTTATTATTAGGGGGAGAGTCGATTAGAGCAAGCTATTTTGTTTTGGCGAGATCTAGATTACTTCGATTTGGGGCAACGTTTTTGAATTGACATTTAAATATCTTAATTGTCCTATTTTAAGGTAAAATTGATGCCTCGGGATGACATAAAAGTAGCCTGGACCAAAGTCGGGAGAAGACAAAATGAATTTTATATAGTGTTTGGTTCCTGCCAAAAATATGATGAAGTTATATACAAGGGGGATATAATCCAAATAAAAAAGTTTCTATGGGGAAAGTGGAATAAAAGTGAATGAGTTTTTCTTTCATATCTATGGCACAAAAGTTATTTTTTAATAGCAAACTTCTTAAATTAAAAAAATTGAAAGATATAATAATGTAATGAATTTTTTTAAGGAATGATGGAAGGAACAAAAAAGAAATAAAAAATTGATAGGAAAAATAATTCAAAATAAGTAAATAAAAATAAAGCAAAAGAACCCCTATTTTAAATTAACAAATTCAAACTTGAAATGGATCTTTCTAATTCACTGTGTTTCCTTCTTCTCTGTACCTTTGGTTCATATTGAAATTTTAAAACTCTTTCATGGTTCTTTGTTCAAATCAAAATTTCACAAAAACGATGAGTGAGTCGAAGTTTCTTTTCTTTGGTAACTCCTTGGTTCACACCAAACTTCATGAAAGCAACATAAGAGTATAAGATCATCTTTTTCGTAGCTTTGTGGCTATACTTTTCAAAATTGCGAAGGTAAACAACCACGCTTGCTAGCCGATCTACCCTGTTGAAATCGAAAGGGGAATCATTTTACATTAGATGTGTTTAGGGTGAAATTGGAAATTTAATACGTCTCCAAACACGTCGACTTTTTTTGTACTTCTACGAGTGGAGATTATATGAATCTCGTTTTAGGGATTTTTCTTTTCTTTTTGTAACAAAATCATTTGAACCGTCCTCGAGACTTTTATCGCATCGGCCCCACATCAGCGCAGCACCCTACAAGCCAAAATTGTTGACGTCACAAAGGAAAGCAAAATTGGAAGCTTAATATGTCTACAAACATGTCGATTTTTTTTTTTTGTACTTTTGTAGGTAGAGATTAATTGAATCTCATTTCGAGATTTTTCCTTTGTTTTCATTTTGTTTTGTAATGAAGTCGTTTGGCCCCACGTCAGTGCGGTTTCCCCAAGCTAAATTGCTGACGTCAAAAAAAGGAGAGCAAATACCATTTGGGAAGAAAAGGAAAAAAGAAAAGGAGGAGTCCACAAGAGAGATGACGACGTTCATCCTCCGTGTACGTAAAACGGAAGGAGGAGCAAGACGACGACGTACTTGTTCGGGTGCGCGCGCGCGCGAAGTTACGAAGGGAGGAAAGCGCAGTCGCCCGACCCGACGGTGACGAGTTTGTCTCACGTGCTGCCATGGTCGGGGACAGCCACGTGACAGCGACCAGTAATCTTCTCTGGCCGAGCGACTCGCGCCTGGGTCCCGATCTGCCAGTGAACGGTCTCCATCGCGGCCCCTCCGCCACGTGTACGGCTCGATATCCGGGTTCTGGGGATGGGGGTGCGGGTGATTCGGGGAGAGGTGACGATGCGGGTTGCACTCCCACGTAAATGCACGACGCAATCCAAACTGGAAAGAGAAGCAACCCCCACCCCCCCCCCCCCCCCCCGCGGGGTGGGGGGCCTCCGATGGATAATTTAAAACATGTCGGAATTCTTTGTTTTTCTTACTTTTGGATATTTATTTTGTACTCTATATATAAATGGGTAAAAGACACACAAGAAAATCCTAAATTATATCCACTTTGCCGCATTTGTCATAAATCAATAATTGACTTAGACTTACTCTTGAGTAATCCAAGCTTGGCATCGATGAACTTGGGTATGAATGTCAAGGTCTTAGGTGCCGGGGACTTTTATCTTGAGTGCCAAGGTAGCTTGGCCTCAATGGTTTTGGCAAGCCTAAGTATTGGCACTTGGGTCGCTTGGTCTCAATGGAGCTAAGCTTGACCTTGATGGATCCAAGTGGGATATCAAGGACAAGGGCCTAGCCTCGATGGGCTTAGGATCAAGAGTGGGGTCCTGAGCTCCACCTCGATGAATCGAGAGCGAGCGTCGAAGATTGAGGACTAGTCTCAATGGACTCAAGCCTAGGCATCGGGGTCCTTGGCATGGGCCCAACCTTAATGGAGATGGCTCGATCATTGAGGCATCAAAGCCATGCCTCAATGAACTTTGCCTAGTCGCTAGGTCCCGAGGCTTCACATTGACGTACCTTGGCATGGTTGCCAAGGTCCGAGGCTCGACTTCAATGGGCTTGAGTCTAGGCATTGGGGTGTGGGCCCCGACCTTGATGGATTTGGATGGAGGCATTGGTATTGGAGTCTTGACCATGGTTCAATTGACCCTGGCCTAGGTGTAAGTGTCTAGGGATCGACTTCGAAGGACCCAGGGCCAAGCATTGGGGAACTAGCTTGGCCTTTGTGACCTAGGCTAGAGCATTAGGGAGCCGAGTTCTTGAGCTCGGTTTCAATGGACTTGAGACTAGTGTTCACACTCTTGCCCAAGAGTTGGGTATCCTAGCTTTAAGACCTTATTACCTATGTCGAATTCCTTGAATACTTATGTGCAAATCATTAAAGTTCGAATAGTGTAAGTATATTTATGAAAATCAAGAATTTTTTCACTAAACAATGGAAAATATTAGCCAGTTTGTTTTTAAGTCTTAGCCAAACAATAAAAAATATTGTCTTTTTTCAAAAAATTGACTACTTGAAAAATATATATATTTTTCAGAAATGTCGCATTATCCACGAAACAGACATAACCTTAATAGATGAATACATGCTTAACCTAAAAACAAGAATTTGGGTTCTTTTAATTAACGTCAAACCGCTGTCAAATGTTTCATGCGCCCGTGCCAATTGCCAAAATACATTGACTATTGTAAGATTGTAAGATTCTATGGAAACGAATGAGTTTAGCAGTTTGAATTTGAGTTTTGAGCCGCGAACATGAATGTGCTTGCTATATCAACGATCTGTCAGTTTAACCACTTTGACCCCACATTTTAAATTTTCACATGATCAAAATACTAAAAAGTATTTAAATTCTATTTCTTTCATAAAAAGTAGATTGATAGAGGAATAATTTCTCAAAAACTATCACTCGTGTCACTTAAAATAACTTGTTAACTTTCATCAACAGCGATATAGCTTTTATTTGAATATTTTTGTGGGTGATAATAACACATTTTTTGTTCATTAATTTTTTTGTCAGCTGGTGATTATTTTCTTAAAGAAAATATTTTGTAAATTATTTGTTTTTCCTCAAACAAATGCGGACCGTCCGTGAATGGGCATTTGGACATTCCGAAAAGTTCGATTTCCATCCCCAAATGAAGAGGCCAAAGGGAAAATATCTTCTGATCGTGAGACGCGAGTGGTCGGGAACCCGTGGGCGGCGTGGGATGAAGTGGGGGCGACAACAACATGGTCGAATCGAAACACATGTCGCTTAACTCCCCAATGCTTATCCCCCACGACGAAGCGTCCCTGTCGGGTGTTGACCGGCGATCTCGACCGTCCCGTTGGCCGCTCCTCCCCGACAGTGACCGTTGGATCGCGGACAGCGCGTGGGGGAGGATCCATGATGAAATGGTTCCGAGAGTCCTCCCCTTTGATCACATGTTTGCCTAGAACATCACGTTCAATAATTTTTCATTTCATAACACGAAAAAGGACGCGAGGAATTTATAAGGTCATTCAACTTTTTTATTTGTTCAATTTAATTTAGTCTATATGTTTGCTCAAATGACAAATGAGACGTTTGAAAAATGATGAGTCCGCATGTTCATCTTTTTATCTATTTACTTTAGAAAAAGGGGAAAAAAATAATCGAGGCGTCATTGTTAGTTGATAAGGCAAATTATTATATCCTAATTTGAGATTGATATCTTAATTGGATAGTCCATGTATATATGTTTTTTTTTTGTTTATCACTATTCAAACTTAACGGATTGAAAGCTAAATTAATAAATTCCGTTAATTTGAAATAAACGAATTATGGCATTGAACATTTTATATAGTTTAAGGACTAGATTTGACATCTATCAATTATTATGGATTATATTGAATAAATTAAAAGTCGAAGAACGATACTGTATATTGGAATAAAATTTATGAACCACCACTACCATTTTTTTAATACCTAATGATCTCTAAACATATGCTGAGAGTCTAAAAACAATCAATGGGTCAAAACCCACGAATCTTTTTCTCCCCTTTCGGTTGTTAAGTGCAAGGAATAGGATTGCAACGGAGGCAAAAATTTATACTCACATTATTTACATACGACAGTTAACGACCCTTCTACTTATGTGGCCAAATTATATGAGCGCGATATATATAAATCGCCAGCTTATTATAATTAATTATGGAACATATTGTTTTGGTGGTTATTCAAATTTGAGCTTAGTCTCGTTCAAAATGACTCACAAAATTTTGGAAAATGTTTCGAAGGAAGTCTTTCCTTCCAACCATCTATCGGAAAGAAAAGAAACAGAGTGCAAAAATTGCCTGCCTTAAAGGGCTTGGCAGATAGTGATAAATATTGGTTAACGAATGGTTGATGAAGTGACGTGAATGGAAGGGCTCTGAGAATTTGTCGTTTGTAGGAAAGTTTTGACAGTTGAATGACCTGGTTGAACTAACGCAAAATAATATGAAAAACTAAGGGATTTGACTGGGAAAATGAATGATTAGACAAAAAAAAAATATAGGTTTTGAGGCGTATAGATCACTTTATTAAATTTTATTATCTCATCATGGTGGGAAATTAATAGAAAGCAAGATATTGTTGAAATACGACAAAATCTTTAAGAAGTTCTTTTGATGAAACTGTGCATATTGCCAGAGGGTCATATACTTTTTGTATATAACTTTCAAGAGGTGATCAAAGAGACCACTGATAAGCCAGATCCTTTTTTTTCTTCATATGTACAACCCTTGAGATGCCATCAAGATGAATCATTCGCAAATCATAGCTTTTTACTATATGATCCCCCATGCATTATGGATATAGCTATTGATGCTCTTCCAATTCTCAATAAATGTGTCATTAATGATCAACTAATATCATCATTTAACACATCCCATATGACTTTTCTTGATCAATATTCTCAAAATATTACAATTTACTCTGGCAGATAATCAAAAATAGCATGTCAAACATACAAAGATGAACAAATTGACCATTTGAACGAATCTACAACCTCTTTGCACACGTCGCTTGAGCCCCCATTAATCGCCTTTTGTAAAGGGGATAATGACATGAGTGGCAAGGCCCCCAACCATATTAATTAGTCAAATTATGTCCTCACAGTCATTATTCGAGATCTAGATTCCACTCGAAGATAGGTCGAATCAGAACCTTCTAATGCTTGTTTAACAGTCTGCTTTCAACAGAGTTTTTCTTGCTAAAGAGGGTTTTGACCGGTTGTAACCTATGTTTCATTTGCTGCGGGAGTGTTCGATTTGACGTGTCAACGAAGTATCATCCATTTGTTGAGCGAACGTGTGGAATGACCAAGATTTTCCAAGACTTAAGGTGGACTGTGGAAGCGAACTCGTGACATTTAGCTTTGCAAATTAAATCTTGGACCGCTTGATCAACCACCGGAAGGGCTTATGACATTCACGGCGATTGATAATCATTCATACAACTTCCAGATTATCAAAACCTACCGATTCCGTTCTTGATTGAAAAAAAGTTAGTTTTATTATTTATCTGTCGTCACCGAGGCATCAACCACCATCACCTCCTCCTCTGACGGTGTTTATCCCAGTCCCACCACCGGCCACCACCAGCTTCATGTTGTATCGCCGCCATGGTGTTTTTTAATCTCCTACCATCCCTCTAGTCTATTGACAATTGGCAAAGGTCTTATTAGTTTTATCGAGATTATCGCTAATTAATTCCTAATGGCATTAAGACTCGAATACTTTATTTATATTACCGATAAATAACATGATCGTTTAAAGAATTAAAAGTTTTTCTAGACATGTTGACCCGACTATCTAAAAGTCTATGAATTATCTCGCAAGACCTATGAATTGATTAAATTTGGCCTTTGCAAGTGGCTCCGATGCCAAGCAATTCATACGCAGTCGATTAGATTTGAACAGATAGCCTAGAGCTCTCGAGATGGAATTCTTAATTGTCCCAATCAACCGCGCTAATCCCGATGGCTTAGGATAAAAAGGGGTCGATTCCCTAAGTTCCCACCTCAGGTTCCCGTTTCAAATTCTCGCAATGAAATTATAGGTTGACTTTGCCCAGGTTAGGTCAATATAATCTTGCCTGAGTACGCAACGAAACGGCATCAAAAGGGAAGCTTCAACGAGGTAGATGATTCTTGTGCCGGGACAATGAATGAATTAGGTCGCGATTAGATCCTCGCACCCACTAAAATCTCTGCGACCGTACATCATTTAATTCATCTCCCCCATTTTTCCCACCATGTCATCCGTCAAAGAAGCTACCATGCTTTGTTCTTGGACCGCCTGAGAATGAATGAATACCTTAATTTCGAACCAAAAAAAAAAATCTGTCTACCCTACCATGTCAGATACAACATTTGATGTCGCAACTACTCTCATCTATTTGAACTAAATAAGGAGCGTACATCTAGAATTCTACCGTCCGGTGCTTAAAGATACGGATTGTTTCTATCGTGCCGGCAAATTTCAATGCATGTTGGTAAGGATGAAAGAATGCCGTCACAAAAAAAAAAGGGATCGATTGTGTTTTTTCCCTAAGTAATTTGTTCGTAATCTACCGATATGTTTATAAACCTACCGAATTTGTCGATTGTTTGCAAAGTAGCAAATTTTCTCTACACCAATGTACAGACATTTGTCGAAAGCGTTGGCAAGAAAGACAAATAAAAGCGAGCCAAAAGATTAAAAAACAATTCGACAATTTATAGAAAGTGGAAAAGAACAAACAATTTCATACAAATGTCGCCAAAATCATAACGAGTTACGAGGAAATTAGGAGATTGGTAATGTTTCTTATCAATAATTCTTCCGACACTGACCAATCTTTTCCGAAATCTATCAATGAACAATTTATTTTTTTAATATGTCGCGAATGTAGGGAAATCCGGAAATCTGTAGTTGTCGGTTCTCGTCTGTTCCTTTCGAGTGGACGATGCTGCTAGGTCAGCAGAATCCAATGAACCAAGATGAACACATGACGTAACTTTAAGAAAGCGTGAAGAGCATGCATTAATTAATGCATGTCGAGACTTTTTCCGTACATCTTATGACTTCTAGCAAAAGAAAACATAAATGACGAACGGAATCCTCCTTCGATACGCCGTTCATGGAGGCGGCGGCGGCGACGAAATACAAGGGCGGAAGCCGCCAAACCTCCGGTTTCGATGAAACTAGAAGAAGGGCGAAACCGCCGCCCGTGAAACCCTCGTGCTCACGGCGGACACCGACCGATGACAGGGCGTGCGTTGATATCGGCGTGCGGTCGATCGAGATTCCGGTGGCCCTCCCGCCGTGTTCGTGTCGTCAGCAAAGGTGCGGCCGTGTGCATTGTGTGAAAGACCGGGATCCTCTAATTTTGGGAGGTAAATTTATCTTCTCGAGAGGTTGATAAATCTGTATATGAAATTCGGATTTTGTTCTTTCTTTCTTTTCTTTTCTTCTGTTTTCTTCTTTCCCATTCCGCCCTTCCTCGACAATTACTACCGCGCTCTACCACCGCCACCTGATTGTCATCGCTGGTTTGGCTATTTAGGTAAATTTGTCTCATCCAAGGGCATTCTTGTCATTTTGGGGTAAATGGATTTCTAGGAATAATGACAAGAATGATTCATAAACTTTCATTTAATAGGATTTCTAGGAATAATGATAAGAATGATTCATAAACTTTCATTTAATATGTAATATGATCTGAACTTTTGATACGTGTTTGATTTAGTCCCTAAACTATGAAGGAGTCTTCAATATTGGCCTTCTATTATTTTAAGTTCATGGACAGGATTAAATATTTTGGTATAATGTAGCAACTAAATTTAAAAAATCTCGAAACCATATTGAATAATTTAAAAGTTAAGGGATCACATTACACGTTAAGTTAAAGTTGAGAGAGCACATTGAACGGATTTAAAGTTCATGGATCATTTGGCACTTTGGATCAAAGTTCAAGAAATATTTATATAAATTTCTCTTGCATTTATATTAAAGGAACAAATGAATTCAATATCCCACTACGAAAGGGATAATAACTTGTATAAATACCTCCCAAAACACGAAAACAACCTTGCATGCTATATATAAAAAAATCCAAGAAAATAACACCCAATTAATTTGCAATAACGAAATCCTATAATTTTCATTTTCAGTATTTCAAAAATGCAGTGAAATTATTCTGAAAGATTTTTTTTTTAGCAATTCGACGTGCTTGTCATGTTCATCGTGTAGCTATCGCCGTCAATGGATAAGTCCTATTTCCATAAACAGTCTTAATCACAGCATGTTTATATCATCGTGGCTGGTAGCCAATTTCAGTTGTTTACGTATGTGTTATAATTTTGAGATCGTTGGCAGAAAGAAAACTTTATACTTGTTGGGTATAGAAATTGAGGGCAATTAACTATGCTCTCTCTAGGTATATGCACAAACATACAGGATTCTAAATTTTAGCACATTTGAACCTAAAAAGATTAAGAGAGAGAGAGAGAGAGAGAGAGAGAGCGAGAGAGAGAGAGAGAGAGAGAGAGAGAGAGAGAGAGAGAGAGAGAGAGAGAGAGAGAGAGAGAGAAACTCAAGAACACGTAACTGATTTTGGGCACTTCATGATAGAGATCTTTTAGCTGGGATTGGAAGTCTTGTACTTTGGGTCCGAAATCACGACTCTGACACTTGAGATTCCATTGCTCTCTGTGGAAAACTCATCTCCTTTTCCATGGAAATAAGACTATGCATGGTGAGCGAGGCCATGCGAAATTAGGGTTTCATTTCCCTCCCTCTTTATTCACTCTCCACTCACCTTTTTTCCCCCCCACCACCCGCCACTGCTCTGTGTTTTCTTGAGATGCGTCCATGAGGTCGCAGTTCCCCGCAGTGGCAAACTTCTCGGAGAGCGGCTCAAAGCACATGATTACTCAACCTTTTTGGATTGGTCCTGGGGATTGTTCTCGAATACTTTCAAAACCCACGACGGGAAGGAACAAAAAAGGAAGTCTTCATCATGCCCATGATTTCCACGAATTACTTGCCTGGCTAGATTTGGTTGATTAACTTGGTTTAGACCGCGGAAAAAGTAAATGTCGATGTTGTAGTAGCATTTCATGCAGATCTCACATGATCTTATATATATGATGGTATTCGGCGCATGCAAATTTTGGTTATTCGTGACTTTGATTCTTGAAAAAATTGTGAACCCGCTTATCGTTTTGTGGGATGGAGCAGAGATAATGATTTATTATAGCTGCTGAAGAAATCGAGATACCTTGGCTTAGCTAGTGCAATAGTTGATGTGCTCACATAAGAAGCGACTTCACAAACTTGAGGATAAAAAAATAAAATAAAAAATAAAGAAAAAGAAAGTGTACTAATTAAACTACAATTTGAACAATTTATAAGCAAACTATCGAAGTGCGCTTTTATGATAACACAATTTGTGGAGGGAATGATCTTGAACAAAATGACATGATAGGGACCAAAATCAACATCACGGAGATTGCGTATATCTTTTATAGTTCTACCCTAGCAAAATTCCATATAGGAAATTTTGAGATATGCGTGTACGTTTCTATTTGATTGTGATTTGAACCTCTACCTTTCTTTCTTATGTAGATTAACCAGTAGAAAAACATTTCTGCCGGTGCACTTGTACTGGAAATGTTCTATAGCCTTTGAGAACTCGAGCTGTAACTTAATGTAATTTTTTTTGTAATTGTTATACCAAATACCGTAATACACAGAAAAATTTGAAGGTTTACAATCACTAGACGAGATTCTCTCTCTCTCTCTCTCTCTCTCTCTCTCTCTCTCTCTCTCTCTCTCTCTCTCTCTCTCTCTCTCTTTTCATCTGAAATTCATTAAGAGGGTAGGGATCCGCTCTCGAGGGATCTCTAGGAAGACCTTTTCCCCCAAGTCTAAAGAAATTCTCTTGTGGGAGAATGGTAATGTGACGGAATACTACAGCAACCATGTAGGAAAGTACGCTTCTCACACAAATGGATAATCAGTAGATGGAAAATCATTAGATTAACCCAAATTATATAGGTCCAGTGCATCATCTGAACCAACGAGAATCTAATCCAACGGTTCCCATGCATCGGAGGACTAGCTGGATAAGACCCTCATGATCCAACGATTCTCATGTATTGCACTAAATTGCATTGGCTGCACCCAATAACCTATCTTCGGGAATGTTATGGATGGCATTATATCACCCTTTAGAAGTGCTTGAAAAATCAGAGATCAGTGTGAAATTGATTTTCCTTTCACTTACTTGGTCCAACCTTGATATCGGAAAAGCTCGTATGTATGCATGCGCGTACCAATGCCGCTATCGAGAAGGGAGAAAAATCAAATCGTGCATCTTATACATGCAACACAACATTTGGAAAAGTAAATTATTTTATTTCCACAGCTTTTATTTTGACAAAGTCAAGCTTGATGGACAAAAAACTTAAAAAATTCTAATCTTGTCCGAATATTGATTGAACATAAACTCGAGCTTTCCTTTGTCTTTCTGAAAATATCTTAACATATGTCGGCTTATTTGGCACGACCTTAAAGGTATCTCACTAAGCATATGGAGTACTCAATGCACACGGAAGGCAAAATATAATGTCTTAGATTGTGTTAATCATTTCGTGTGCTCTCCTCTTTGTTTTATTGTATCGGAACACTCTGATACATCATAATAACTATATTTCGTTCTTTTAAGAGATCACTGAAACCCTAACAAAGACCTCTCTTTGAGTTCTTGCCCGTTATTGTTCTATAAAACTTTGTTCGCTATCAAATTTTTCGCTCTAGTGATTTCTCGGTGCAATCTCTTAATTCGCCTTTGCTCTCTTTAACAAATTTTCCAATTCGCCTGCATCATTCTACTCTACGGGCGATATGCATTGGGTTAAGCTCTAGCCGACTGATTTTCATATGAACATATGAGGTGAAACTAATGCTTGATCTATGTAAGCCATGCAATAAGGAAAGGAGACCGCCCATGAAATTTCAAATTTTCGTTCGAACTTCATATGAAACACAAGTCTTTACCGGCTTTCGCTAGATACATCAAAGCCTGCTTTACCGATCTCGGTGCAGCACAAAAGCTTGTCTTCCAAAGCTGTACGTGACCTTTCGTCCTTCTTTTTTTTTCCTTTTCGTCTCTTTGGCTTGCTTTAAGACATGAAAGCGAAAGAACGAGTGCAATTGCATGGGGGGAAAAAAAGCAGCACTCCTTTACCAATTCCTTCCCCAAAAGAAGTCTAAACCCTAGCTCCTCCCTGGATCTGCCATATTGCGGCTCTTTAGTCACCTCGCTTCTCGTTGAAAGATTATTCCCCCGCTCGAGAGATCGATAGCGAGAGAGAGAGAGAGAGAGAGAGAGAGAGAGAGAGTACGATTTGAGCATCTTCTAGATATGGAAGCTCTTAAAAGGAGAACCCTTTTTTAGGGCTCTAAAAAGATGAACGCCCTGCCTGGGGAAAGTATAATGATAAGCAACTTTTTATTAAGGAATTGAGGTAAGCACTTTTGTCCCGGAGAAGCCTCCTCGGAGTGAGGGATTTCTCATTTTATAATGATGTTTTAATTTTATATGCATTTTTTTTTTTCACTCGGCGAACAAAGATCTCGTAAAAACATCTCCAGCTTTTGTCGTCTCCAAAGTTCGAAAATGATGGGTGTGGTGTGTGGTGGGGTGTCACTACGTAAAGCTTCGATTAACAGTCGTATCCATCTCGCATTGCGCCAATGTTTCAGCATCTTCATCTTCGCCAGCGAAAAGGGCATTTCACATCAGGGCAACGTCGTTTACAAGAAGTTGCGATCGGAATGACTTATCTAAACCCCCAGCCTAATCGATGCGACGGACGTGTTCTTCCGCCCGACGGAAATGATTTGTTTTCATGAGCAGGAATTGGACTAATCCCACGCCTTTCGAAAATTCTTGCGCACATAAGGGACCAAGTCCTGAATTATCAAGATTTTGGGTTTTTAGCATGAGACAGAGAAAGACGAGTTTATCTAATTATCCGATGGGGAATGTCTCAGTTGTTTCTTGCGCCGGCGATGGACTTGATGAAAACTCAAATCTGACGAAATGAAGTTTGCAAGAAGGGTTTATTTGTCACTTTCATTAGATTGTGATTCTTCCTATTTCATCGTTGAAGCATTTAGTCAAAAGATAGACAACAATTCACATTATTAAACACGACTCATTTAAGAATCTATTCCGAGTTTTTATTATTTTAAGGAACAAGCGGCAATTATACAGTGGACTCGTGCACGAGTCATGCGTCTAGTTATACCTTTCGTAGTTTAAATAATGATATATTACGTTAAGTGAGAATCTCTGGTCCCGACGATTTCAAGATCACACCTACCTGAACTTTCGAGCATGAATGCATGTTACGTTTATATATATTCCTTAGCAATGAAGAAATCCGTCGTTTTCATGGCTTGATTCGTAAATGCTTCCCAGACAAAAATGTCTCTCTACAATGGCATTTTCAGTCGCAATCATGCCCGTCAGTTGTCTTCCACGTAACTCTTGAGGACGAGGCTCATTATAAACGCTTGGCCACCGTGTGGACACATCTGAATCGAAACATGAGCGCTACAATCAAATTGGACAGGACAACATCAACCCGATGGTAAATATTATGAAAAGATGAAAATACTGATAGGGGTGATTTGGCCGAGATAGACGATCCTTTATTTATTTATGGGAAGATAAAGAACGATCGTGGCAGAGACTTTCGACATGTTTTAGGTTATGATGGACCGAAACAGTATGCTATTAGCCAAAATGGTGAAAATAATACTAGGGTTAACGCCAAAGACCATGTGACCACCCGAGGCAAATGGACAAGAGGAGAAAAGTAATAAAAGGAAAGCAAAAGGTGGGGTGAGGTGGAGAGATGCATGGGTGTGCGTGTGCAAGGAAAAGCTAGGGTTTTTGTCATCGACAACAATACTTTGCTTCTCTCTCTCTCTCTCTCTCTCTCTCTCACTCTCTCTCTCTCTCTATCATCTCTGTCTCTCTCTCTCTGAAAACACAACTTTTATAGATGCTTGCCCACCATATCTCCTCAAACACTTCTTTAAGTTTCCTTCATTGTTTTTATATACATCGTTTCTCTTTCAATCCTTTTCTCGCCCTCCATTTCTTAGTCAGCTTAAAGACAACGCGTTCTTTGCATCCCACACATTTTTCCCCCTCTTCTTGTGTCAATCATGCCCCTAAAAGATTTTACAAAGGAACACTGCGGAAAGGAAGCACTCATGGCTTGTCAAAAGCCCCAGTGGTGGTAGGCCCTTCCCATAACAACTAAACAATCCTAATTGGCCTCTTCCTCTCTTCATGCTCAAGACTCCCTCTCTCTCTCTCGGCTTTTTTTGGGGCCCTTCCTTTCTCTATCTATTTAGATAGTTGGTGGAGATTTGGCTCCGCATAAGGGACTTTTGAGATATGAGTTTTCTTGCTTGCTAACCTCCAAGAAAAAAAGATAATTGAGAGCAGTCTTTGGGATTCTTTTTATCCCCATCTTCGTCTCCTTCTCCTTCTTCTCCTTTCTCTTATCTCCTTCCCTTTTGCAACATCCATATCTCCTCGTAATTCAAGGTCAACCATCGTTTGCTTCACACGTCTCTTTCACGGGCCATCTTTCTTTTTATCCTCCCATTTCTATGGCAGTTGGGACCGATCCCAAAACCCTAATAAAATTGATTACATAAACTTGTCCGAGGACGAGTATTATCACTTCATAAGTTTTTGTTCCTGGCGAGAGCTTTAACAAATCACGCGACATCTTAATCTCCCATGACCTCCTCAGTTTTGGACGCAAATGCATTATCTCTACTCCGTCAAGCTAAGGACAAAAGCACCCGCAGCTTAAAATATAAAAGGAAAAAACCAGTTGTTTTAGCTTTTGTAGGTCCACATGTCCTTGGGGTTTCCTTTCTGTCAAAATGTCAAAATATGCATTACTCCTTTTCCAAATTTGTCACGACATCACGGACTGAACCACCCTTTTGACGACGGTTCTAAGCTTTGACACCCAGCAAGGACTGCTTTTAACCACTGCATAGCCAAAGCGAGCTATGGGACTCTAATGACTCGGAAATAATGTTGTTAAGTAGACATGTTAGCAATACTAATACTACTTAGGAACTTCAGACAACGACCTCGTATCAGTATCAATGATGATTTGGGTCATAGCAGCAAAGTATATATGTGTCCAGATAAGAAAGATCACAAGGAGCGAAAGCAGAAGTTTATGAAGCAGCAATTTTTCAATTGGTGATATCATCATGCATCATCTCACAGCTGACATACTCGCATGCAGACGATGAAAATGAGTTCTTATTTTATTTGATAATCAGACATTAAAGGAGGCCGAGGAGACATGTCCACGTGAAAAACAATAAGGGTTTGCGACCGCCAATTAGACGTACCCCTGTGATGTCGTTCGCCTCGGAGAAATAATTAGTTTAGTGAACCTTTCTTGACTTATACTAACCTCATCTTTCGGTTACGAGTGATTGAGGGTATTATCATTATTATTTTCATCCCTCTTAGAATAGTATGTGAAATCATGGAGGCGTATGAAATTTTTTTGATTGATGGGATTTGGTGGGACGTTAGTGGGCCTTCGCTACTCACTATGACTCTCTCTTTCTCTCTCTCCATATCATTTTCAACCCATGATTGATTGCTTTCCTTGGTCAACCTTCAAGGCTGCGAATTTACCCAATGACATTATTAAAAGGTGGACAATACGATCGACGATGTTCTTGAGGCCTCGATGCAACATTGCCTAACAGCCCAACTTACGCCACGTCAATGATAACAACAATGATAACAGCAATACCAATAATGACAATCCTACTTAGGGTCATCACTGCCATGAGGACTCCCCAGAAGGACCACATCATGGTCACCAGGACATTAAACCTCTCTCGTTTTTCGTTGGGGGCCAGCAAGATCATGAGCTCGTTCGCGTCAGCATTCAACAACTCCTTGCTGTAGCGAAGCTTGTTAGGGAAGCAATTTGAAAGTCGACCAGAAAATTAATGGAATCAAAGCGACTTTTGAGTCTCGACATAGTTCTAATATACATGTTCAGACATGATGGTTAAGTGGTGGGATGACAGTGGGAACAAATCGGTTTCGATCTGTCATTTCGACATATTCGGCTGCATTAACATGCAACAATAACCATGGACCGCCATTAAAACGTTTGGAGGAGAAAGAGTCAACACTTGAAAAATTGTTGAAGAGATCAATGCGCCAAACTACAGCATATAGAACTTCAGCTAGGACAAAAGTCGGGTTTCAAAGAATCATGCCAACTGGGGGCTGAAATTCCAGTCTCTACAAGCAAAATCAAAGTCAAAGCATAGTGAAGATAGATCCTTAGATCTCCCTATGACTTGATTCTGTCAGCCAAGGAACCCCAAGCAGCATGACAGATAAACAGGCTTGCAAAAAATTGAGATTATTGACCTTGCGGCCGAAATTATTGATCAGCCAATTATTACAATAGAAGACCTAACAACACCACAGGAAAACCAAGGAAAAGAAAGAAAAGAAAACCTTTACGGAAGCTGCTTCCCATCCATCGAATTGACCAATGACAGCTCTTCTTGAAGATTAACAATGATCTACGGTCACTTAATATACCTTTAACGCTGAAAACAGAGTATGCTTCAAGATCTCGGCTGCCATTTCGAGTTGAAGGTACCTATAGGACAATCGTCTTCATTTCTTGTACAAAAACAACTGATGCCTGCTTGGGTGGCCCAAAGTCCCATCTTGCAACAACCCCAGAACAAAGCAGTGTATCCTCACTTTTTATTGCTCATTCTTCCGATGTCAAACTCCATACAGAGGCAGGATGGTTTTGACAAAAGAGTATACGAGTGCACCCGTGAATATGTAGCTATCTACTCTGTCCAATATTCCACCTGCAGGCATTTCCTCTGATTACAGACGTAGTCCACAAAAGTTGATTTCTCAAAATATCATAAATAACACGGTTCCTACAGCTTCACCAGTATCTGATGCATATTCGATGAGCAGCGGAGGAAGTGAAAAAAGAGGTCCAGGAAACCTCAAGTGACAGACATCTTAGAAACAGTTCGAATCATTACAACCGAGTTATGTATGAAACTTCCAAGGCAAAACTCTTGTAAGTCTCATCTATGCATTTGACAAAGGTAGGTTCATCTGCAGGTGCTTATGTGTTTCTCAACATCTTATAAGAAAAGTTCATTCTCCTGGAAGAGGATATAAAGACCCTTGCTTTTGTGTTCATAGTGCAAGATTACATTAGTCTACTACCCTCCAATGACAAAATTTGGGTATATTTTTTTTATCACAGCCAATGACAAAAAACAACATAGGAGAAGCTTTTCTGCCATTTTAGGAGTGCATCAGCAAATTGTGATGTGAGGGCAATTATACCGGCATTCTACTTGCAAGTTGAGCAAGGAAAATGGGATAGCATGAAGGATATTTCAGCTTCATTTTCTCATGCTCGTCAACAAACGGTAGGCACTAGGCATATGATAAGTTATAATGCTTATCCACATGAATACACAGAATTTTGGTCAATCCAAAATTAAGATGAGTTCCATGCAATTATAATAAACAGACAGATAAGCTAACCAGATTTGAGAAACGAAAAAACACACAATCTTGCAAGTGAGAGCTTCGACTATTGGAGCAACCAAAAAGTTGCACCATTGTAAATCGACAATCCAAATAACTGTAAAAGACCAGATTCATTGAACTATGAAATTTGTCCCAAATAATGTTAAATTAGTTCTTGTAATGATCAGCAGTATGCAACATTAGCAACACGAATAAGAGGCAAAATGCAAAGAAAATAAAGCAGCTTTGCAAAGTAATTAGAGCAAAAGGAACTTACCATGTCCAGGTATAAGGGAACCTGAGTCTTTGACCCCTGCGTCACGTTTGATCATTGATTCGGTAAGATCTCCAAAAACAGACCCAAAAAAGTTCAAGAACCCCAAAGCTATTGCACTGTCAACCAAACAATAAAAAATTAGACAAAAACCACAACAATGGAAAAGAAAATGCAAAAACAGTCTAACAGGATGCAATAATGCAATCGCCAAAAAAGAAAAAAACATCAAACTGAACAAAAACAGGTTTAAACATGACGATGGATCCAAAAAGCTTTGTGCCGGAGGAAGGATAAATTGTCCAAAAGTCCTAAATTCATTGTACGGCTGCCAATTTAGTTCTAAATCTTTTGATTTGCCAATTTAGTCATGAACCTTTCATTTGTCCAAACTTAATCCTAAACCTTTTGAAAATTTCCTAAACCTATTATTTCAATAATTGGCTGGAAAGACTATATTGACAAGCCATTAAAAGGTATAGGACTAATTTGGCAAATCATCAAAAGTTTATGAGTAAATTAGCAAATTGTTAAAATGTTTAGGACTAAATTAATACAATTGTAAACTTACCAAAAAAAAAAAAAATAATAATACAATTGTAAGGTTTAGAATCAAATTGGCCACTGTATAATAGGTCTATTCTCTGGGACAATTTTCTTGGCAGAGGATCAAAATGCTGCCGAGAACTGAGAATACCTTCCTTCAAATTAAAGATGAAGATTATCATACTGATGTTCTTGAAAGCTAAACGGCAACTTGGCAAGACAGAGAGAGTGCCCTTTTATCAATGAATAAGAGCTAACACTGTAGGACGCTTAAAAACAGAATGGATAAAATATAGTCAGAGAAGATGAAACTATGATCAAAACTTGGAAATTAAGGAGGCATAGCTACACTTGCTAAAATAAGTACTAAAATGTTAGCTCAAGAACCTGATATAAACTCAAAAGATGCTTAGAACTAATAAAAGGCTCAACAAAGTGAAGAAACCAGCTTTAAACATGCATGAGAACAGAGGGAACGTGAAGACCACTAGGCAACAAGTTGATCCTTTATATGAAACAATAGTAAAGAGTTAATGCACACATTTTAGTGTTACATTTATGCGAGTTGATTGTACAGTCGATCCATGTAATGACGTTGAAGAGAAATCAAAACAAGATTCCTATCGAATTATCTGGGCTTTTGGCTGCAGAGAAAAGGACCAAAAGTACTCAAGTTCTAGGATTTGTACAACAGATTTTTCGCAATCTGGGTTACAAAAACTGATGACTGAGAAATCTCCCGCATCTACAGGCTAACGACAAGATAATTTCTTTTTGAGCCACCAGATAACATTGAACTCCTCTTCATTGATGTAAGCTACGCAATGGAGTTTTCGTGGATAAGACATAACAACAGCAAAAGCGCTGGACAGAATTGACATCAGAATGGATTAATTGTACAAAAATGAAAGAATTAATACCATCCATGAGATCTACAACCAGGAAATAAGCATCTGGTATACTATGATACCTTATATGCACCTTAAGATCAAGAAGAATATCATAGCCTACATGACAATAATAAGGATTTAATTCAGGACCAATGGAGTTATGAGGAAATGTGTATTTCTATGTGAAAGAATAGCAAGCAAAAAGCGACAGGAAGATGCTTGTGTATACACACAAAGAAAATCATGACCATATTCTAGAGAAAGTAGGTATCGCCCTCTCAATAGGGAAAAGAAGGAAACTCACTCAACACCGTAGGGACATGAAGACCTTCATACAACTCAATGTGAATAGATGATGTCCTTGATATACCCAAAAAAAAAGAAGATGATGTCCTTGAAATAATTCGTAAGTCGTAAAGATTTGAGAGGCATGAGAAGAGACAAGGACGAATTTTCTTATTACAAAAGGGGAAAACCCTTTCGAAAAAGAAAAAAGAAAAAAGTAATACATTTGGAAAACGACATCACCTTCAACAATCTAGGAGAGAGTAGGTATTAAGATGTCAAAGAGTCGATGTAGCAAACTCATCTCAAGTGGTAGGACAAATAAATACTTAAAAGGCGCCAATAAGAGTATGTGACACAACTGAAGTGGCTTATAAAGATCAAGGAAGCATAAGGAGACATGTAACAAACTTATACTCGACAATAGAAGAAAAAAATACAAAAGAAGAAAGAAAGAGAACATTTGTGGGGAAAAAGATAAACACTATGATTAAGGATCTTCTGGTTAATATTATATTAAATGAGCACAATGAGATAGAAGAATCAACCAACCAAACCAACTAAAGCATAACCATATTTCTAACACGGTAGAAGTAGAGGATTCACAATTCAAGTTATTTCCTGGGGAAAAAAGAAGTTGTCCTCTGGTATAATTTTAAAAGGTGGGATCATGTCTAAATAGGAACATTTCGATTAGCCACATCAATATACACTTCCTCATAATCACTCATCCTGTACGAAGAATGTTTGAAGGAGAAATATATAAGCAAGAAAAAAGAAAAAAAAGACTGGAAGACTACAAAAGTTCTATGATACTATCCTTAATAATTAAAGCATAGACATTCTAGCATCCAAAGATAACAAGGACGAACCAGCCACATTCCCTCCTCCTCCTCCTCCTCCTCTTCCTCCTCCCTCTACTCCCCTCTTCTCCCTCTTGAGCACACAAGCATGTAAAGACAATTTAGATTTACACACATCAAAGACAAACTTCTCTTTGCCATCCCACTGGAAATAGATAACTTCACCAAGAATTCCTAATCCTTCCAATTTCTATCCTCGAAACACCAAGAAAAATGTTAACCAACTCCCCTAATCATTAATAAGTTATTTCAGTTCTCATGAAAGAATAAATAGTTTGCAAACTAGACTACAAGAGCGAGCAGCACTACCTCAGCAAAGATGACGGCCAACAAAATATCCTTGACAAGATGATGGAAGTAGCTATACAACCACCCAAGCCTACAACAGTTCCCTCCCATGTCTTCTTGGGACTAATACTAGTAAGTGGTGTCCTACCAAATACCTGCATCAAAATAAAACAGTTTTTAGGTTTCTGTCTGCATAAAACCGCAATATCCCGCATGGTACAGAAGAAGCAAAAGGAATCATCTGAAATCCTAAAATAGAAAAGAAACTACACAAAAGGCACCCAGCAATTCTTGCCTACATTAGATATGATAGTATGAAATGAAGATTAAGAAGTCAACTTCATGCTCGCAAAGCTCAGAACGCGCAAGAGCTACTCTTATTCACTTGCTCTTATACAACGCAAAGATTCAAAGTATGACTTCAGTAAAGTGTTTCATCATGATACAACATTCTAGATAAACCATCTTTATAAGAAAAAAGTAACCAAAAGTCAGTGATCTGTAGTAGAACCTCATTAACGGATACTAATCCACACAATCTCTAAGCACGATTGCTGATACTAGACCATGAGTTTACTCTAAAATAACTTGTCTGAGGTCCTGAATTCCATTCACAATCAGGACAGGGTATATTTTTAAACTTACATACAAGAAAGAATATAGCTAGACAAAGGCATGTAAATTTCAATTGTATGTCAAGGTTACCTATTACAGCACAGATTACAGTGGAAGTCTACAGGCCAACTTACTTTGCCACCAAGAAATGCGTATGTGTCTGCTGCGATTATGCTACTTATTGATGTCAATGCTGCCACAAGGCCTACTGTCCAATGAGCCTGGCCACCTAGAAGGATGGGCCATGCTGCTCCTATTCCTGTTGAAGACAAGCAAGTTAAGAACCACAAGTTCAGAAAAGCATGGGCAGCATTAACGATAATCACTGACAATAGAAGCCATTTCATCACACGTGAAAAAAATAATTGAAAACTGAATTATTCACTGGGAAGGCTTCGTCTTGAAACTTCTCGCATCTTCTGGTACTAATTTCAAGTATGCTGATTATAAGTAGTGTCAATGGATAGATCAGTTCAAGCACAAGAGCCACAGCGTGAGGCCAAGTTCACAAAGTCTTGCACGGATACAGCCGGAATCCAATATCAAAAAATTATGCTTGTTCTAAATTTTCATATCATAGAATATTTTTTTTACAAAGAACGTCAATTAGACTTGAATTCTCTATGATAAAAGTTCTATAGGTTTGCTCAGCATAGTTGGTTTTCAGTTTGTTTGATTGTTCCCCTTATGCCACTGGTTGTTACAATGTCCAATGAAGAAGTCTGTTATAAGCAAGGTAGAAATTAGCAAAAAACAAACTTTCAATGCAACCATTTAACTCAACTGAAAATAATAAAACAGCATAATTATCCATTTAAGTGTAATATGTAAAACTATGACATATCTTCACACTTGGAGAAGTCAAAAGTCTCAAGTGCCAGTAGAATGAAAACCATGATGAACGAGTCAAATACAAAAAAATAATGGTCAAAAGCACCAAAATATTCTTACTGGGCTATTTGTATCATGTAATTTACAATACCAAGTGCTTCTAACATAGGCACTATCGTGATCTAATCTTCATTACACCATTTAAACCTGAAATTTTTCTGCATTTAGATTACTATATGCTACATTGGCTATATTGAATATCATGACCTGATCTTCCTTTCACCATTTAATCTCAAAATTTTTCTGCATTGTTGTTTGCAATTATCTTGTGCACTACACTGATGCTTACATAATTGACAAGTAACATTGTGATCTCATTGACATTTCTAAACTTAATTTGAAAAAAAGGTAGACTGATGGACTGACATAAAACAAGGTTGAACAAATCTTAAGAACAAAATATCAGATGCATGTATCATGAAAGAGGCATCCTCCATCAGGAATAAACCATATCTTACTAGTATGAATTGCTGGTGCTGCTAGACCACACCGGAGCTTCACCCAAAAACAAGGAAGATAACCACAATAAAATAGCCCAAATATTGTACTGCTGAGCTGGGAGAATCGTGGATTTCCTCTCTGTAGAAGCAATGCTATGGCAACAACAAAGGCGGCAGACGTCACAGAAAAGTCTAGACCAAAGTATCTGACATGTACAGCAGCAATTGTCAGTAATCAATGCCCATCATACCCTCAAACAAATTAATATAAAAAATGTGTCTCTTGCCAAATAGAGCAAGGGATTGATAGAGCAATAACGAATTAAGATGAAAGCACTGCTTCCAGGAAAACTTTGATTCATTCCAAAGGTACCCATAAGGGAAAAACAATGGCATTCCATGTGAGATCAGTGAAGTCCACCTGACTTTTACGTTTCAGATTGCCAACAATTTAGAAGAAAAATTGCATCTATACAGAGAATGCGAAAGATTTTCCAGAAACTGCATGCTGAAAAGCAGTCAAAAGTTTTTTGACAAGTATTTGCCACAGTAGAGGGTTTTCTCTCAAATTATGCTGGCAATTCTCTTTCGGTTATTTCAATTAGTTACTACAACTAGATTGGCGGTACATTTTAATTTCCTTATCAAATTTACAGTCTTTTGATTATCTAGTTATTCTGAACAGGATGGTTTTTGAATTTCAGAAGCAAGCAAGCTCCCAAAGCAAGCTCCCATATCTCCCTTAACAAGCTGTGCAGACAGATAACAGAGCCTGTTACAATTCGATAAGATAATATGGGAACATGCAAAGTAATTGCTACATCATGATAAGATTGACTAACTCATAAAACTTTATCAGGAGACAGTTAATGCTTAGAGCTTTGCTAGCAGCAAATTTCTCCACCAAATGCCACAAAATAATATAGCATAGGAGTGTCTTTCAATCTTACAAGGTAAGTATTGGCATCAGGGCACAAATAACTGAGCAAACTCGGGACACGTATCGAGGAGGGGGTGTCATTCCAGCTGCAATTCCACGACTCCTAACCAACTCAAAATACTCACGTGAACCGACAAAAACAGCAGATGCCAAAGCCACAGTAAACACCCATCCTCCTGCCAATACAACGCCGCCAACAGAAATACCAATTCCAAGTCCAAAAAGAATCCTCTTTCTTAACTGACTTGCTTTCTGTTGAGCGTCCATATCAGTCTCTCCCTGTGGCGAAGATTGATGGCCTTTGTCTACTTCCTAAAACATTCCATTTCAGCATCGCTTTACAATCAAATTAACATCAAGATATCATTTACAGATAGATAAGGGTGACAGAGCTAACACCATGACTTGTTCCTCTTTGTTTGTCGACAATTCAAGCAACAAACATTGCCATATCCTGTACCCGCAGATATTCATTCCGTGAACGAGAAGACAGATACAAAGTAAATCCTCACAGACACAATGCATTACGTAACAAATTCACACAGGGGAAGCATGAAAATTAGCAAAGAAACAAAAAAATCGACACATTATCTACACTGATCTTTCTGGCCCATCCAGTTGTAAAGAACCGCCCTTTTCTTAAAAATCAACAATTAAAAGTACGTTCTTCACAACCCTATCATTTGAACTCAGCATAAAGCCAGCATAAAAAAGTACCATTTTCCCTAATACATCCAACAATTCCAGACACCAGTCAAGAAAACAATTACATACACTAATTGTGGATTTCTTAAAGAGATAGAGCCGACCGAAATCACCTCACTGGCATCGCTCTCACTGACTCGGTCCTGCTCGGCCCGCGCCATGGCCGCGATGATGCGCCGGCGGCCTGAGACACCGCGCAAACGCATCCGAATCACTCTCTCGGGCCCATGTAACAGCAACCCAAGATTGAATTTTGATAGAGGACGCGTCAGAACCAGGGCCTTCGTAGCAAAGGGTCGACATGGGCAAGCGCGGAGAGTAGCGAGCGACAGAGGGATCGGCTTGATAGCCTCGATTTGGACATAGGGCGCCATTGAAGGGCGAGAGGGCGAAAGTTGAAAGGACTGGGGCGGTGGGTTCAGGAGCTTCTTTAAGGCATTGTGATCATCCACAGATGCTGCGAAGCGGTGTGGAGAGTGAATTGAACTTGAGACTCGGGAATGGAGTATTGGGTTTTGCGGGCTTATCTACGTTTCTCACCGTCCCCCACCTATCGGCCACTCCGCTCCACTTTCGGTCTTCACGCTCATGAAAACCATGGCTCCGCTACGAAGCGGGCGTGAATGGGATAAGCGTCTCGAAGAGATAACACCGTGAAGACCGCAATACGCATGGGAAGACGGGAAGATAAAGGCGAAAGCGGGAACGATTACTTTCACGAGATACTACCTCAGCAATCCACGGATTTTGTCTGAAACAAGAAAGAAGTCATTTTTTTTTAATTTTGGAGGAATTGAATAATTTGTTCTGTCGCTATAAAATTCGTCGCCCTACCAATTCAATGACTAGTTAGGCAGATTGTGTAGGAAAAAAAATCAATTTTTTTAGGAATAGAATGATTCATTTAATCAGTGTAAAATTTGCCAAATTACAATATTCAATGACTTTGGCACCAAGTGTTCTCGGAATAAATACTATTGCATCGGCTGAATTTAACATTCCAACCTTTTTTGCCTCCCTTTTTAGGACCTATCCGAAATAGAACGATCTTAAATGCCTTATGGTCGTATATTGCTATGATATAAGTCTTATTTGTATCCACGAATTTATGATCGGGAAAAGGGGGTTGTTGATGTGCTACTGCTATGCTTCCCGTATTCTAAGCTGCAATGAATGCTACTGCCTAGCGAGCCACGCAATATATATTTGGCAATGCAAAGCCGAATGCATTGCGGAGTGCTAAAGTTCTCCATTTCTTCGGGCAATGAAGACGGATTGGCATGTCCCAACTCTGATCCGGGTGGCCAATCCCTGGCCAAAATTATGGAGAGAATCGTTTTATAGCCAGCATGTCGCCTTCTTTCACTAGGCAAATTTCTTGAGGCATCGCTTGCTTCAGCAGTAGATTAGGGTCGGCTTGCGATGAATATTACCCGTTTTTAAGTTAATTTGAATGGTTTGAATATCGTCTCTTGAGTTTTGATTTACGACGCTGGAAATTTTTGCTAAGCACGGTTATTTTCAGCTTACTCAAATTTCAATCACATGTAGAGTCCGTGTTAAAGATGTTTTAAGTCTTTCACCTCACGTGAAGTATTATTAAGCGCGCCTAAAGAAGAAAAAAGAAACTTGTCTACCACTCGGTCCGGACCGGACCGGGCCGGTCCAAATGCTTAAGCCTCAAAGTTCAATCGGGCCGGTGCGACTAGACCGCGCCGCTTTTATGTCGCTTCCCTCCCATTTTCTTCACTCGCTCAGCCTCGTAATTTGGCAACGGGCGATCGTCATCTCGTCCGAGGATTGCCGCGACGCTCGCATGGCGAAGCGCCGTCGTTCCACTTCCGACTCGGAGTCCGATGAGGCGCAGGCGGACTCGGGCTCCGAACCGGACCCTTCTTCGACGCTCCCCGACTCGACGAAGAAGACCGTGTCGACTTACGAGAAGCAGAGGCTGTCGAGAATCGCGGAGAACAACAAGAGAATGGAGGCCCTGGGCCTCCGAAAATTGGCGAGTTCTGTGATGGGTTCGAATCAGAAGGCGAAAAGGGGCGAAGCGAAGGGCAAAAGGAAGGTGGGCCAGGAGGATGGCGACGACGACAAGGATGATGATGATTATGCCCCCGCTTTGGACGATGAGGGTGGCGATGATCTTAGCGTTGACGATGAGGAGGATGATCAAGATTTTGAAGTATCTGGGTCTGGTAAAAGAAAGGTCGGTTTTTTTTTCTGCGCCGGGGGGGGGGGGGGGTGGGTGGGTGTTAATCTTTATTTGTTTATGTTAGTTCTGCGTGAATTAAGTTCCTAGTCTAGTTAACTTATAGGGTGCTTGAGGAAATGGAAAGGTAGGTTTAACACAACGGGCTCAAGAGAAACAAATGATCATTGAGTTTCTCATTTCTTGTCTTTTTTTTTTCAATGAGAATGACACTACTGGTACATCTGAAAAGAATTAATACGATAGGGCCATGGAAGTAAACGAAGTGATTTGTCCTAGGGTGTCATGATTTTTCGTCTTGGCAGCTCTGGTTTTAATTCATTCCGGTCGGAACTGTTGTGTTTTCACCACACATCGTCGCTTGAAAAAGTTGCCTATCTATATCCTTCACAGCACTGTCTTATTTATAATTTAATTTTTGGTTAACGTTTACATGAAGTGCATTCGGCAGCACTTTCTTCCTGAGTTTTTCCGGTTCTTTAGACTTCTTCAAGAAATGTTTTTCTTCACAAATTTTGCTTGAGTGGCTGAATTGAGTACCTTCTCAATTAGATTAAATTTTTTTATGCTGCACTCAGATTTTATTTCTTTGATTGTGACATTCTTGAAACTTCATTGGTATTTCTGGGGAAATAGTTGGCTTAATTAAACAGAGGACTGTTATGAGTAGATCAAAGTTGGATCCTAAGTAACCATGAGATTTTTGGCTTGATGTGGCATTGAATATGTAGTTATGCTATTGACCCAAAAAAAAAAAAACTAGTTATGCTATTTCGTTCGCCAACATCTATAGATTACCCAACTTGAGCAAAACTTTGTGAGTTGGTTAGAAACTGTGTTAAAAATAGTACACTTGCTAGTAGGTTGATGTGCTATCCTTCCATTCATTTTTCCAGTTTTCTTTCCTGGAGAATTTGATTTAGTTTCTTTTGATGTTTCTTAGCCTGCATTGGAAATTACTCCAGACTAGCGAAGGACGTGAATTTGGCGATACTCATAAATTCATAATTGCATGTACTTGAAGAGTTGCAGTTAGCTTTTAGTTTCCCTTTCCATTTTCTCTTCATTGTACTCCTTATGTTCCATATGACCTCAGTAATCAGTTTGTCAACTTCCTTGCATGTTTTAGGCCTTTCCAAGTCTAGTGAGCGGAAAGTTCTCTTTTCTTAACCCTTGACATTGTCTTTGATTTGTAAATGGATTTTGTATGAAAAGAGGGTAGCCTTGTGCTGTTTGCGAGGGCTTCCTTCGAGTTGATCCATTGTCAAATACCAAGAAGCAAGTGGTATATCACCTCCTTCTTACGTTGGTTTTTAAGGTGTGTATAATGGAAAGGTTCTTGGTACTTTCAACCTACTCATCAATACTTTTGAAATGGTTTTATCAGTTCACTTAACCAAACATCCATTTAAAGTATTAGAAGATAGTGCCATGGGTATAATGTCAGGTTAGCAGCTGTAAGATGCTGCGTCAACATTCCTTTCTTTTCAGTGGATAGTGGTTGAATAGACTTGCTTGAACCCATTTCATAAGTATATTACCAGATAGAAAGCTTGGAAATTCACTGAATTTAAATACTAGCACTGCAGTTGGATGAATGACTTAACTACCAAATAAGATAGAGTTGAAAATACTACATAGTCTAGGTGTTTTTAGTCAAATTGACTTATGGGTTTAATTTAAGTTTAGCTTTTGCAGTGCTTTGTCACTCCTCTTGGAGTGTGTTTTGGTGGAAGACAATTTTTTCTTTCTGTACCTCCTTTTGCTTTTCAAGTAATTAGATTTCCATTTAAATCAGGATTTAGACAACAATAGAAAACTAGAGATCTCGAGGTGCACTTGGGAACTTTTAGGTAAGTTGTATACATATCAGTCTTAGACATGTTATTATAATAATCGCAATGGATGTATTGAGCATCAGCAACTTCTTCATGTCCTTGGTTTTTCTATGTTAGTTAAGATCTGGTTTGTGTTGTACGGAAGATGTGTAGATTCATAAGTTATGAACTTAGAGAATTTGGCTATGATACTTAGCGCAAATTGTGACATGCTTCGTTTGAAATAAATATTGTTTTCCTTGTTTTTAGTCCTAATTCATTTTTAGTATTTGGATCATATTTCAGATATATCACACATATCCCGGAGGGTGGGACGTTGATGTGAAATAAACAATCACACAAATAAAAGGAGTGAAACCTGAATTGTTGTTCCTAGTCTTCAATGCAAATGGAACAAGTTTAAAGATTGATGTGAGCACAATTGATGAGCTGAATTCAGCGAATTATTTTGATCTTGTATATTTTGATGTATTCTTATAACTGAGCTTCTTGTCCTTCCTGGGTTAATGGACTTTTCTATATTTTTGTGATTCTTCCATCTTGCTTTGAAGTGTTTTGTTTAACCTTTTGTGACTATTGGTTGCTCCAGGGAAAGAGAAAAGTGTCAAAAGCAAAGAAGAAACCTCACACCAAAAGGTTACCAGATAAGTTGGATTATGTTGATGATGATGCTGAATTGGCGAAGGTAGATCTAGTGTTTTCGTGATTACTATATTCTCATTCCATGATGAAGCTTGGGCTTATCTCAGCGTGGATTAGAAATCTATTACACGTGTAGTAACTGCAAGATCAATACTAACAAATTCAGTGGCAAAATGCAGGCCATTGTGCTGTCTCTGCATGAATCTGCCAGAGTTTCAGGGACAGTGAGTTCAGGGCCTTCCAAAAACGAGGCTGGTGTGGATCTGAACGACAGAGTAGAAAAGACTCAGGAAAATCCTAGAATGCTGAAGAGAAAAAAGACGGTCTGTAGCTCATCCTAGTTGATTCGTTTTGTTTTCCTTTTTCTTTCCTGGCTGACCGTTTTTGTTTGCTTCTTTCTTTGATTTCCTGTAAATAATCATCGACATCCAGTTTACCAGCCGGGTGAAGATGACCGAGGATGAGCTGATTATGCACTTCTTTCAGTTTGATGGTAATTTATGTTAATGTAGTTTCCTTGTGTATGCTTGTCAGATAATGGATACATATTTTTTTATGTTCTTTCCTTCATTTTTTTGGCATGGATGGCCGTGGCCACCACGCTGTTGGTTTGGCACCTCAGGTATACTTGTCCTTGTGCATCATGGGTAAATCAATCATTTGCCCTTGAGGATTTGACATTAATCCTCTCATACCTACTAATTGGTGTACTTGAGATGCATTTCCTCTGGCTCTTGAAATAGACATTATATGGACTGGATTAAAGGGGTCTGTCATCCTAAAATTAGGATTCATTTCTTGTTGCAAATATTCACTTGTAGCATACCATACCTCAATTAGTCCAAATGTTAGGAAGGTTCAGAGAAGCTAATTTATTGTTTGGCTGAAGCATTCGCATCTGAAAAACTAAATCTATATAAGGCTATTTTTGAGGGAGATATATATACTCAGCAAATATTCCATCCCTTTCTCTAGTCATGGTTTTGAAAAGGGATATTAAACATTTGAAAATCTGGCAGATTTTGGTTTGCTAGTATGTATCTGAAACTGCCAAAAGATGTCACAGAATATCAATTTTACTACACAGCTTTTTCTACGTTCCTCTGGATACTAACAATGAGAGTTTTTAAGTGGGTGTTGCACGGCAATTCTTTTTCTTTCCGTGGCTTGTAATCTTATTGTGAAGTGGCTACGTCTAGGCCTTATTGGATTGCACAATGTGGAAGGCTGGTGCAATAGGTGCACCTTTTTGGCTTACAAGCCTTTTTATTTCTGGAACTAATGAGCTTGCATGTGTCGTGTAGAAGCCGGGAAGGGTGGCATCACTGTTCATGATTTGGCCAAAGTAGCTGATGCTCATGATTTTATGTGGACAGACAAGGAACTAGCTGATATGATTCACTGCTTTGATGGCGATGGAGATGGAATGGTCTAGCCTACTACTATTTTCGTGTCATCTCCAGTCCTGCATGCTAATCCTTCTGTCAACTGCATTGCTGTGGACTGAACTGTTACGAAATTCTGAAAAATCCCACCATCATCAATTTAATTAACTGCAGTGTTATGAAATTTCATTAACCATCCATGAGGACAGAGTATCTGTTGTTGCTTAGATTCGTAATTAACTTATGGGTCTTGTTGACGAGTGTGCCCACAGCACTTGTTAACCATACTTAATATAGAAATGTTGTCATTTCATTTATTGCGCATAACATGAGAAAGATAATGCATTGGAAATGACAAACTTTCTTTATTGAGGTATTTAAGAAGTGCCCTGGCGGCAATTGTTAACAAAATTATTAAATTATAAATGCATATCTAAATATAGGCGATTTAGAATCATCTCGTGTCAATGTCCATATTTCTAGAATTGGACAGTAGTGAATATGATTTCACTATAATTGTCTGGGAAATTATCACCAACTTGATTTAATCTTAACAATGGACTAGTGAAAATAAATGTAATATTTTGGCAGGACTAGTCATGATCCAGAAGTGTAGGAAAAAGGCTTCTGCTATGATATGAATTTTTACGTTGTTGTTTAAGGTCATTCTCTAGTTAAACCTTTTAGCTACCCCCCTCTTGGCATGGGAGAATGTAGCTTTCTCCATCTTCATCTCTCTTTTATTTTTAGATCTTTTTTCTACATTGAGCAAATTTCTAGTAATGTCATGCAAAGGAAAACAGTTGCGGACAATGATATGAAGGATTGCTTCTTAGGAATCAACAGAAATGTAACGAGGTTTAGTAAACTGGGGATTGAATGTTGATTCTGGTTAATCAAAGTATCTGTTTGTGGTGTGACTTGTCTGTCTATGTTACAGCTAAGTCTTGATGATTTTTCAAGGATTGTCCGTCGATGCAACATGATACAAGCTTCTGAAACCTCCTGAGTGGTTAATACTGCCAAGTCTACCTACTGTTCTGATCAGGTATGGTGGGGCATTGGCTATGACTTCTCCCACCTCTTTCACTAGTTAGCAATGATGATATCAGACTTAGTGACCGTATTAGTGGTAATTGTTGGATGTTAAATTCTTGGGGTTGAGAAAAGACAAAGGAAAAATGGTTCTCCAAAGCTTTCTTTAATTGTCTAAGCCGAGGTGATATGAATACATGAGTTAGAGGTGAAAGATGGAGGATCAAGTGATCTGGAGGATGAGGAAACCAGCATTTTCTTGCCACATAATGGAATGGCCTCATTAGAGCTCTGATTTAGTGAAGCTGTAGTTGCGGATGTATTGACTTCTGATTTGTGTCTTTATGTTCTATTTCAGGAGTGATTGATCAAGAGGTCATTTATCTGCTGGGTTTTGTTACAAGAGCAAGAAAGGAAGCACCCGAGTAGGTGAGAGATAGAAGCAAGAAAGTAGCTTGATCAGCTGCTGTAAAGATGTTTATATCACAAGTTGGAGCTTTCATAGATAACTCACCAAATGCTAGTTGTACATACTTAGACAACTGAAAGGTCTGCAACTTTTACAAGCTGATCTTTTTGAGGTCAGAATTAGCATGATGGCAGATTTTAGCTTGCTTAACCTTTCACACCAGTTGGATTATCTGTTGCGTTTTCCATGAAAAGGACAAGTACTCTGAACTGGTGCTATCGTGAACGATTGGCCCTGCTGTTATGCATGATTGATTACATTGAGAAATTTTGTCTATATCATGACAAATATTCTTGAGCTGGTCAGACTGGAGAAACCCAGATGCATTAAAGAGATGCTGCAATATGCACCTTTAGAATAATCGGGTTTGTCAATGCAGGCATAGAAGCCACAGGCTTTGTCTCAGTTTTGGCTGATACAAAGACGTTGGGATGCTCTTTATAAGCTCGGCCGTCTACCTGCGGCCAATTCTTGTTCTGAGGCCTAACATTTTATAGAGCGTTCAAGTGATGGCTACGCAGAGAACATATATTGTTGAAGAGACAACTAAAGAACCATTCCTGGTTTCCACACTTCGTCAGACATTGCTGGTGATTACATTCTCTTGGTATCCTGGGAAAGGGCAACATTAACGTTATTCCTTGGCTTGCCCCTTTTTTTTTAAAAAGTTTTTGGCATATGCCTTCTACTCTAACTTATCCTTATTGCTTCCCGCAAATGCGCTTTGCCCTCACTGGTTATCAATTTGTGTATGGACTCATATATGCATACTAAGTTTGTGCAGGCACATGTCACGAGTCTTAAGGTTTTCCATACTTAAGGGATGGTGAATCAACCAAGCAGAACGGACATCTCTCTCAAGTGTTCTCTAGAGCATTTCTAAAGGCGGACGATATTACAATTATATAGTATTCTAGATAATTTTAAGCAAGTGATTGGTTGATAGAGAGGTGGCACCTCATTGGCTGATAAGGAGGTGACATCTTCATGATTAAATCCAGGAGAGATTGACGAGCATGATTAGGCTTGTACTCGTATATAAAGGTTAGGCTTGTGCTCGGATATAAAGGGTTCTTCTCCCTCTAATTTGTATTAATCTGACAAGTAGTATAACTATCAAAATTTCTCTGTATGAGATCCTTGTGAGTGTGAGCAAGTAAGGCTGACTTGGAAGAAATTTCTAAAGCTACACCAATAAAGGAATGCTAGATCGATCGATCTGTAAAGCACACGTGTATCTAGCTAAACTAGATGCATGTGATGCCACGTCATGTATACATATATTTTTTCTGTATATTATATATTATGCAGTAGTTATTTCCATAGAGCATAATAAAATTAAAACGGCAAACTAATAAAGATGAAACTAGTTGCATGGACACTAAAAATTCTTTTGGCGATAGAAGAAAGAATGTGCAAAATCGGAGCCCTATGCCATATTATATGAAAGACACGGAATGACGCCTTATTTCGTAATTGCCAAGTCTTCGTGACGAAGCTTATCATGATGGTCAGAGACAGAGCCAGATTGTTCCAGCCTGTTATTGACACTTCCCGCAATAGGCGGGTCCAGGAGAGGTGGCAGATTAACCCTTCCATTTTTTGTGATAGCTGATTTATTTAGTTTTCACTAGTTAGAGTTTTTATGTAGCTTTAGCCGTTTTGGCTTTTGTTGGCCACTGTTAGGCATCTCATCGATTAAATGATGTATTTAGGCGTCCTTCTTTGGATGTACCTTTTGCTTCTTGGTACCATTGCACTTACACATCTATTGTAGTGTTGAGTGCGAGGTTTGTGGTACCAAGACATACGCCTTGTACAGTTTTGCATGGTAAAATCTATATAATACTTACAGTTACAAAAAAAAAAAAAAAGAATGTGCAAAATCGATCTTTATGACATGAGGATGCAAGGAATGCTCAACCAATGCGAGAGGGCCTAATACCCTAAAAAATTCTCAACTTTAGGTTCATTTTTAATTCTATAATAAACTTTTTTTGTCTTATAAAAAATCCTTAACTTTTGATATAATTTCAAGTTCAGCTTGAACTTTGTCTCATAAAGAACCATTAATTTTTACTTCAATTCCATATCTACATATATTTACATCCATCCAAAATTGCCCTTAGTGATGTGGCAGTTCCACTTTATTGCTTTAGTTTTTCCCCAAATTTTAGATCAAAGAAGACGTTTTCTGGAGATGAATTTCCACGCTAGTCCAAACAACATCTTCTTGGATGTAGAATTTGGGTAAAAAGTGGAGTAATTAGAGTTGTCATTCTTCCCTTCCGGAAATGGATTACTCACTTTGGATTAGTGTGCCTTATCCTCTTCCCTACCCTACCCTACCCTTGGATCAAAAAGCCTCCATATTGCATGGGGAATACCCCCTCCCTCACCCTTGAATTTACTAAGGCACATTAATCCAAGGTAGGGAATCCCATAACTCCTTCCATTTCACTTGGGGATTCTTAATTTAGCACTCAATATTCAATCTCTTGTGCTCGATAGTCTTCTATCTTTGACAATCCAAAAAGTCTTGCTTAGGACACTTAAATAGATCTCGCATAGGAGCTTTTTTTATCTCTTGGTTGTCCAGAGACATTTTCGATGGAGGGCTAACATGGATAGATTTATGAGTCAAATAAAAGTTGAGATTTTTTATGAGACTAGAAAAAATTTAACATAGATTGGGAGTAAACATAAAGTTGGAGGTTTTTAACGGATAAAAATAGTTTAGGGTAGAATCAAGATATAACCTAAAGTTAGAGGGTTTTTTTTATGGGCCAAAAAAATTAAGTTAGGATTGAGATGGAACTTAAAGTAATGATTTTTTAGGGTGTTAGGCACATTGCAGCAAGGGTTGCCATCTCTTCGCAACTACCCATGATGTTCCTTTGCCCTTCTAGTGGTTAGTTCCCCTCTCCTTTCCCTCGATTGCTTAACAATCAAACTTTTCTTTTCCTGTCTAGAAGCTGAAATTTCTAAGTCTTATAACATATGGCACACGGTACACTTTTTACACATTCTTCTTTCCAAAATTGCTTAAAATATTTCAAAATTTTTTAGATAAACAATTCACCCCTTCTTGATTGGGTCATATCCTGCGTTTTACTTTTCTCTTTAGTCAAATTTGAAGACAGTGACGGCAGCCGCTTGTTGGCCACCTTTACGCACTGGTGTTGGTCCACCACGCCGTCTTATTAGGCTCATTGATGTTGATCCATGGAACAAATTAAACAGTCAGACGTTTATATTCTTCGGAAACTTCTTAGAAGGGTTGCTACGTACTTTTAACTTTAATGCAGCCCAGCTACGGCGTGGCGAGTCAGTCTGGAGAACGAGGAAACATTCGTCTTTTAATGAGACATGGGCCATATTTTTAATCATCCGATCCTCTTACATCCCTTTTCAATTGTCCGGATGTTTGTCCATCAAAACGTAGGTATATTGGACCTCATGGATTTTGTTGATGTTGTAACGACGTGCATGCTTCATTTTCTGAGATAAATATAAGAACCATTTCTAATGGGGGTCACAACTGTATTCTTGTCATGTATCGCTTTGTTTCTTCCATATGTCCATAGCATGATTATGAACCTATAATGTTTCCAATTTGGTTCCATCAGACGTATTTAAACGAGCAACCTAAATGAATTTTGGGTGCAAATGACATCACTTCTTTGTGTGAGTATATTTATAGATGATCAAAGAGAGACAAATATAATTTTCTTGATTGTGAGAGGGGTGGTAGTCATCGTGATCAGCATATTATTACTATTGCACATCCAAGAAGAAAGACTGTATCTCATTTGATTGACTATCCTTTTAAAGTTTGTGGCTATAGAAAGAAGAAAGGGTCATGATCACTCAAAATGTTGAATGCAACACACAATTTTGATCATTTGACTGATATATTTGGATATTCTACTTGTCGTCACTTTTTTAAAGTTGAAGATTTGATTTTCTAAAGTTGAAGATTAATGTGTGAAAGATATGTTTAAAGTCAAAATTCATCATTGCCAAATTTTGTTCTTCCTTTTCCGACTATTGCTAAAACTGTTTGCAACATAAAAGCTAAATCAACGATGAAAATTTGAATCTTTATTGGATTAGCGGATTCATCTACGATTTGAAATGAGATGCTGAGGGTTGCTTTAGGCACTTATTTTTCTCTCAACCTATGTTGATGGCTCTAACAAAGAGCTTACCGGATGTATTTGAAATTGATTGTACTAACAAGACTAATCGATACAAAATGCTCTTGTTTAATAATTAGTGGAGTCCCCAGCTTTAATGCTTCTTTCTAATGCTTTGCCTTTCTAGAAAGCAGGAAAAGGAAGACTATGGATTGGCTTTTGACAATGTTTAGCAACATATTGGGTGTTGATTGTCAACCTTTGGCTTTTGTCATTGGTAGAATTTACTTTTCCTAGAAGTGCAAATTTGTAGTGTGTTAATCCCATTAGGAAGAATATTGTGGTAAAATGTAAATCTCATTTTGAAAACAGAACGTATTCGGATTCTTATTGTGCAAGGTTCTGAACTCCAAGAGTGAAGTAGAATATGATGAAAACATACAGCAATTCAAAGACTATTGTAAGAAAAAATCAATTAAATTTTAATTACATTAAAAATTAATGGCTTCCTTTTAAAGAGTCCTTTTGCTTGTTTGGACGAACTTGCAAATGAATTTTGGGAATTGCGTTACTTTAGCAGCTAAAGGGACACATTTGATTTTGAAAGTATCTACAAGTTTCAACAAGAGATTTAGACGAGATGAAAAGAAAAATATTCCTTGCCATAGAGAATTAGTTTTAAGAAATCAAAACGAAGAAAGTAAGGGTTCCTCATCATCTTCATATTCCACTTTTCAGGCACGTGATTACTTGTGTTTCAAGCATTTGCTTTAGACAGCCTCTACGAGCAATATGAGATTGATAAAAATAAGGTGAAACCACCTATTTTTACAGTGCATTTTATTTGATCCATGGGACTTCCATGGGCGCATAAGATAAGATTTAGAATTTATGATGGTCTATCTTTAGATGTAATCAATCCACATGGAGGCTTGATATAAAATCTTTTTTGATCATGATATTACTCAAGATAATGGAGTTGATTTATTTAAGCAAATATTTCATGAGTTGGAATGAAATATCAAGAATCATTCTTACTGCTTTCCAAAAGAAAGTTGCTTAAAGGCAAATCGAGCATTTTGTACTAACAAGCGATTCATTCTTACATTAGCTCCTAGCTACATATCATGAAGGTCGAAATTCAACAACTAAAGGAGAGCTGACTTCTAAACGATGTGATCCTTTGGCGTTTCAAATTGTTGAAAAAAGGAACAAGATGTGCTTGTAAAGCTTCTCGGCATAATAGTAAGACATTAAAATGATTGGCTAATGTCAAACACACATTTAAGGCCATTGATATCCGTGGTGATGAAATATAATAGACACAGAGGACTCATACGTACATGCAGTAATTCTACTCATACATGCAGTAATTCGACCTGAAAGGCCTATGCTACGGTAGGAGTTTTTCACTCTATGACACTATAAATTACACCCCGATATCTCTTTTAAGCAAATAACGGCTCTCTTAGAAGCAAATAACAGCTCTCTTAGTAATGTAATTAAAACTTTATTGTTCAATTCGTTTAAAATATATTTATCTCAAGAGAGTAGGCTTTTTTAGGGGACCAAGTAGCTGAATGAACACTATTTCTTTGTTAAGTTGCACATGTATTTTGTTACTATTGCAGTAAATTTGTGCTATGAAGATAATTTGTTTTTCTTTGATGGTTCTATTGAAATTTTAATCAATTGAGAATTGACAAAAAGTATGTATTTTGCAAATGGTTTCAATAAGTTGTCCTACAATGCTGCTACAATTGCCACAATTTTCTCATTACTTATTCCATGTAACAAAAGCAAAGATGATATTCACACGTAGTAATGTTTTAGGAAGCTTTTTCTTTTGAATTTGCACGATAATAATGGATGTGTAGAATTTCTAATGTGCTTGGCCTTGTCATATCGTGGAACCTTTTTTAGAATATCTATTCAAAAATTGTGCAGTGATGAAAAAAAAAGGTTGTAATGTTAGATTTGCCGATCCAAATAAAAGTTGTTCAGCTAAAGTACACATACTATAACAAAATAAGTATGTTAATCAAATGCATTAATTGAAACTAGCAAATAATTCCTTTCACTCTTACTTTTGGTTATTTAAAATAACGGTTTTCTTGTACAAAATAAAAAGATAATCATACAAACATTAATACAATAACTATTTGGTTATCTATCAAATGATACCTTTTTTTCCTGGAAGGAGGGATGCCGGTTTCGTCTCCCATTGGGGGAAAAGACAGAAGCCAAACTGAGTAAGACCTCAGGGAGCTTAAAAGGACAACAAAAGGAATAGAAAAAAAAGTAAGGTATAAGTTAAAGTAAAGAGTAACCCAAAAGACAAGAAAAAGAACAAAAAAAGTAACAAACAAGCTAAAACTAAGAGAAACCCTAAAGACAGTCCACATTTAACCTTTTACTGTGCGGGTAGCTAGATTCGTAAGCAACAATGCCTAGGTTGTGGAAGTTGATTAACTTTTGACTGGTTCAGGTTGCACTTTCTATCCTAACCAAGATGCAAAAGTTTAAAAAGCATGTTAAAGTGGACCGGCGAGGAATAATCCGGTAAAGTCAAGGTAGATCAGCAAAAGTTGCGAAAGCATCTGTTTGTGAACTAATTCTCTCTCTCTCTCTCTCTCTCTCTGCGTGTGTGTGTGCATCAAGAAGTTTCCTGGTGCAATCAGTTTTACTTTCTTTCCTTCTATATCGTTGCTTTTTCTATCCCAAGAAAGATGCATAAGTTCCAAAAGCATGTTAAAGTGGGACTGCAAGAGATCAGAAAAGGAGGGGGAAAAAAGAGATTTTCATTTTCATTTTGCAAGCCAGAAGGAAAACCATTGTTGGAAATTAAACCAAATTTAGTGATATTGTTGATATTGATAAATAGTTATGATCGTTGTTGAAGTTAGAAGAGTCAAATATTAGAGTTTCGGTGTTATAAATACATATGCTAGTTCCTAGGCTCTTAATGTTTTTTTTTAAAGTTCTAATGTCGTTTGACTATCTTGTTTAGAAAAGTCTTGTCTTGTAATTTTAATTTCTAAGGAGTGAAAAAATATTGTGGCCTTTCTGTCTTCTCCTTCAACATTGTGTGAGTTGAGAGTCCTCACTTTCGAGATCTATCAAAAAAATTATCATCGATCTTGTGCCTGTGGCATTGTTTTTTCAACAACCATCGCGCAAATGGGTTTGGTGCAATACGTTGTTTGGCTGTTTGAGAGAATTCTGCATTGAAGAACTCTATAGATGCATAGATAGATCACAAAACCTAACAGATTAGAGATAATCAAAATGTTTCGCAATGAAAAGCTCTTGTCGTTGCGTTCATTTTCCAAAAATCACGACAGATTGAGAAAATAGTGTAGTGCCAAGAGCTTGGTTTTCCCACTGAGGAAAAAAAAAGATATATAAGTAAATGAATGCAGAGGAGAAATATCAAAATGAAGGAAAAGAAAAAGAAAGGGCAAAATCAACCAAGAGCTTGTGCTAGCAACATCACGAAAAATTCAGAAAATAGAGAATTCTCTGAGTCTATAACTATAAGATATGGTCACGAACTCATGATTGAGGAGTGAGCCTTAACCGTTGATTTCACACAAATTTGGTGACGGCATTAGCAAAAGTCAAGTCCACTTCAATCAGATAAATTACTAATTAAAGGAAGAGTGCAGGACCTCTATATATATACACTGCAACCAGTTCCACTTCTTTATTCACAAAAGCAGTTGCAGAGTTTATAGGGCTTCAACTTCTCCGGAACATGGCAGATCACATCATGACAATCGAACGGTATGGAATTCATTCCTGTGAATATGCTCTAAGAACTCCACTTGAAGCGCAGATAGATTTTTAATCTGTTTTTCTTTGAAATAATTAGTTCTTGATTCAGTGCAGAGCTTGACTCTTCATATTTCACATATGTTTATCTCGTTCCTTATGAACTGTATCCTGCTTCGGGTCACCAGCATTTGGTCCACTAAAGCTTTCTCTGCTTACTGGAACTTCTAATTGTACTATTTTGTCATAGTCGTTTTATATCAAGAGTAATTTATACCTTACTCAATTAATCTGTTTAGACTAAATATATAGACTTTGCATGTCATCAATGCTGACCTTTAGTTTGTAATTTGGGACTCGCATATGACATGATGTAATGCATTTTTGCTCTCACAATCATGTATTGTATGTACAGTTCGTTTAATTCATTGTACAGTTTCGTTTGTGTATTAGTAAGCTTCTGTCGAGCAAGATTTAAGCATGCAAGTGGACTGGCTTTGCTACAAGCTTGTATTATATACTCACATAATAAATTAGTGACTTTATATTTTCTTGTTTTTCTATATGGCAGACTCGGAGAACAAGAAGATGCCATCTTTGAAAAATTGAAAGATTTCCTGAAATCCTCGCTGACATGGTCATTAGCTCTTATGCAAGCTAGGGATTTATTTGTGAACAAGCAAGCGACCTTCATTGTGATTTTTGTAGCTATCATTGCGCTCTTTGGCATCAATTCACAAACAATGCGAAGGAATCATCGAACTACGATTATTGGTTTTGTGTTTTTCATATCATACTAGGATGTCTAGTTGTTGGAATAGCAATCGACTCAATTGTATTGAATTTTTACTGCAAGTGGGTCATCTATGGTATATTTCTTGCTATGGTAGCCACAAATCCTGACCACCAGCAATTTTTCCTGGAGATGAAACGAGTCTTCAAGTCCATGCACAGAGGAACTTCTCTGAGACTAAAAAACTTGTTCATTCAATCGCGAGTGATTATCGAAAATCTTTTTGCAATTGATGTTGCGGACAGAGAACAATCATCCATGAGTAACAATTCTGCGACTTGATCAGTTGTGGTGATGGAGCCGGCTGTGGGAAAGCCATTGTCTAGTTGAACTTGTGATGGAATTGGACACCCTTTATCTCTCCTTTTCCTTTTGTATTATTAGATGTTGGTTTGATATGTAATGTATGTCTAAGCCTTTTGCTCTGTGTTTTATGTTAGCATGCTATGCAAAAGTGCGGTCAGACTATAATAGTTGTTCGTTGATACATTAAATTTGCAACACTGTATATATTTGCTCCATCTCCATGAAATTTTTATTGATCTCATTTTTCTTCCTCGCAAAATTTACGTTAAATCTGCATTTTAGATTGTGATTTTGCTCACCGCTGACTGCTTGTTGCTTTTCAAGAACAGTATCTACGTTATGTAATACGATGGTATTATCATTGAAACGATGAGTCATCTGCTTTTGTCCTTATGATATCACTTTTGTCTTCGTCCTGCCTCTTCCACGAATCGACAATTCAATTTCGCACTGAATGACGGTTGCCGGTGGCATCAACAATGGGAGGATTCCATTGACGTAATAAGATTTCTTATTTTCAATCTACTCGATTTTTTTTTTTCCATTTTTCCTCTAATTTAACCCGTAACTTAAACTAATTGAAGAAGTTTTTTCAATTTTAAATGTTGCGTCAGTAAGAATTTGGAAAGCGTAAACGAGAGGGCAAGGAATGTTGGAAAAAACAACAGCATATCGGATCTCTCGACTCTAACTCCTACGAAATTCTCTTTCTTTATCTTTTTTGGCTTTTTGCTCCGATTCGGTGTGATCATCGATGCGATCAAACTGATGTTCACAAAAACGGGTATTGGATCGACTGCATGTGCTGTAACAATCAGATTAACTTCTTACGATGTAAAACACCGGTAGAGGAGGATGAACTCTCAATATGGAACGTCGTGTTTTCAAATTGATACGTTATTTCATTTCTTTTAGACTCCTTTGGTTAATCAGTACATTTGAATAACACTTCTGCACTTGCATAAATAGCATTATAATTGTCTCAAATCGTCTGGGGATATTGCAATAATCAGGCACCCGAATTGTATAGTATGTATAATGGAGTGATTTTAAGGCAAAGTTGAAATATTTTGGAACAAAGAAAATCTTTTCATCTTTGTTTTTGCCACTACTATATCAGAAATAAGATTGAGAAGTCCTAATTTTCATTTGATTATTGGCATGACTAAGCAATAGCAATTATATCTAGTGATCGAGTTCTTTAGAGTTGCTCTTTTTCATATAGGATGTGGAGAAACGAACATAGGAGATATAAGAGTAAACCATTACTTTCTGAGTGGAATTGCCACAATAAGGATGTCGATTAACTGAGCTGAACTGAAAAAGAACTTTCTTCTTAATATTGCGATTTACAAAATTTCTCATCTTTTCACTAAGCTTTTTTTTTTAATATTACAAAAAAGAAAACTGAAAAATTGATTCGAACCGAACCAAAAATCCAGTTTGATTTGTATTCAGTTTGATTTGACCACTCATCGGTTTGGTTCACATTTTCAAAAATCCAAACCGAGACATCTCTTTGTATGTGCTTGTCAGACGATGGATGCATATTTTTTCGTCTTCGTTCTGTGCCAACCACGCTGTTGGTTTAGCACGCCGGGTGTACTTATCCTTGTGTATCCCTAGTCCATTTGGTAGGAAGGTTCAGAAAAGCTAATTTATTGTTTGGCTAAAGCATTCGCATCTAAGAAGCCAATATCTATCTGCAGATCTTCCATCCCTTTCTTTAGTCATGGTTTCGAAAAGGGATATTAAACGTTTGAAAATCGGGCAGATTTGGGTTTCCTAGTATAAAGCTGTGAGATAAGTTGCTTCTTGATTGCTGTAGTATCAGAAACTGCCAAAAAGACGTCACAGAATGCCACTTTTACTTCACAGCTTTTTCTACGTTCCTCTGGATTATAACAATGAGAGTTTTCAAGTGGGTGTCGCGCGGCAATTCTTTTTCTTTCTTTGGCTAGCAATCTTATTGTGAAGTGGGTACGTCTAGCCTTTGCCGGACCCCAAAGTGTGGGAGACTGGTGCAATAGACGCCCCTTTTGGCTTGCGAACCTTTTTTTTTTTTTTTTTTTTTCTGGAACTGATGAGCCGGCACGCGTCATATATAAGCGGAGATGGGCGGCGTCACTGCGCATGATTTAGCCAAAAGTAGGTGGTGCTCATGATTTTACGTGGACAGACATGGAACTAGCCTGCATGATTTACTGCTTTGACAGCGATGGAGATGGAAAGGTCTGGCTTACTGCTATTTCTGTTTCATTTCCAGTCCTGCATGCTTATCATTCTGTCAACTGCATTGCTGGGGACTGGACCGTTACTAAATTCTGGAGAAAGCTCGCTGCGTCATTAATTTAATCGACTGCAGTGTTATGAAATTTCATTAACCATCCATGAGCACAAAGCATCTATAGTTGCGTCAATATATAATTAACTTATGGATCATGTTGACGAGTGGCACTTGTTAATCATACTTAATAAATGAAATGAAATAATAAATATTTTCGTTTCATTTATTATGCATGATCTAAGAAAGATGGTGCATTGGAATTGAAAAACTTTCGGGAAGTGTTTTGGGGGTAATTATTAACAAAATTCTTAACTTATTAATGCAGATCCAAAGCTAGGTGATTTTTAATTATCTTGGGTTAATGTCCATCTTTCAAGAATTGAACAATATTAAGTATTACTTGACCATAATTGTCTGGGAAAGTATAACCAACTAGATATAATCATAACAATGGAGTAGTGAAGGTAGATGCAGTAATATCCTGGCAGGACTAGTCATGCCCCGGAAGTGTAGGAAAAAGGCTTCTGTTGGGATATGAATTTTTACTTTGTAAATTTAAGGTCATTCTTCGGTTTAATCATTGAGCTTAGCCTATATTCTAGGCATGGGAGAAAGTAATTTTCTCCATCTTCATCTATCTCTCTTATTTTTAGATCTCTTTTGCTAGATTGAGCAAAATTGTCGCAATGTTATGCAAAGGAAAACACTAGCCGACAATAGAATTGAGGATTGCTTTTCTAAGGAATTAAATGATGTTAAATAAGCCGGGGATCGAATGTTGGTTCTGGTTTTGTGTCTTTATGGCGTGACTTGTCTATCTATGTTACAGCTTGATGATTTCTCGAAGATTTTCCATCGATGCAACAGAATACCAAGTTCCAAAAGCTCCTGAGTGGTTGAATGACGAGTCTACTGACAGTTCTGACCAGACTAGGATCCCCTGACGTGGGCGGTCCCCACATATGGGGATCCTGTCCATTCAAGCCCCCCCCTTCCTATCCCGTTCTGACCAGGTATGGTGGGGAGTTGGCCACGACTTTTTCCGCCCCTTTCACTAGTTAGCAATGATGACATCAGAATTAGTAACTTACTAGTGGTACTTGTTAGATTTTAGATTCCTGGGGTCGATGAAAGACCAACGAAAAATGGCTCCCCGAAGCTCTTTTCTTGCTTAAGCGAAGCCGAGATCGATACATGAGTCAAGAGGTGAAAGATGGTGGATTAAGTGACCTGGAGGATGAGAAAACCTACATGTTCTTGCTACATAATGGAATGGCCTCATTAGAGCTCGGATTCAGACAAATTTTACTTGCAGATTTCCTCACCAGTCGACTTCTAATTTGTGTTTATGCTCTATTTGAGGAGTGATTTATCAAGAAGTCATTTTACTGCTGTTACCACAGCAAGAAAGGAAGCACCTAAGTAAGCGAGAGATAGAAGCAAGAAAGTAGCTTGATCGGCTAGCTGCCGTTAAGAAGTTTATATCTCGGGTCAATCATATGGACGAATTCGCACGGATGCACTTCTACGTAGGAAGAAAGGGAGGGGAAAATATGTCGACTTTGCCACCTCCTGAATGACTTTTGACTTTGCCAACCCATCAATTATTGCGGACAACAAGCTTTTTGGTAAGCTCAGGATGAGAAAGCATGCATTTCGGTGAAGATGGACGCCAAGACGGTTCTCAATCCGAAGCTAAATTCAAGCAGAAAACCCACACTCCTTGTAGCGATCAAACGAATCGCCACTCCATCCCTGAGTCTTGTCGGCTGCCATGACCGAGAACGGAATCAGGCACATTATTATCTCGCTCGTTCTAAAACCTAGCCCCGCTCTCTTCACCATCTCCCTGCTCCTCGACCTCCTCAGTATCGTCGACAACGTCTTCGACTGCCCCTCCTCCCTCCCTCCTCTCCTGCTGGCCTTCGCCGCCGCCGCCGCCGCCGCCTGGGAGGCGAATCTTCCTCCTTCACCGCCCTGTTGACCGCCCGCGGCGGCGGCGACTTGTGGTTCGCACTCTCGGGCGGTTTCTGGGCCTCGGGGAGGCGCGGCAGGAGCGTGGAGTACTTGGCATGCTTGTCGACGGCTACGATGGCCTTGGTGTTGTCGGTAGGGGACTTGTCTAAGGTCGCGGCCGGGGAGGCGTAGGGCCTCGATTCGGGGGGCTCGTATCGGCGGGGGCAGTGGTACGTAGGGGAGCCGAAGACGGTGGAGGACTCGGAGTTTCGCAACGACGACTTCTTTATGGCGCTTTTAACGGTTTTGGAGGCGGAGGTTACGATGGCTCTGGCGATGGTTTTGAGCGTCGGAGGTGGGGATCGGTTCCATGGTCTCTACGCAGAACTCGGTGGGGTTCGACCAAAAAACAAGTGTAAGGATGTGAGGTTATGACGTAAAGTGAGACGGATTTATTTATTATTTATTATTTATTTTTAAAAGTTGCTTTTTATGCCGGCCATTGGAGGATTGGACCGTAGAAAAAGTAAGGTTTCCAAAAAGTTTTGACGGGAAATTTAATTTTCACGTGCGAACTGTCCTTGGCGCTTCTTCTCTAGCAGCTCGATGTGGCCCCACATCCTCCACGTGGCGACACGTACTCAGGTACCGCCTCCATGATGATGTTACCACTCGGGCACCCAGTAATTTCCGACCTGAATCAGCTTACTTCAAATCAGTTGACTTTAGCTCACTTAGCTGATCCAAGCTCTTAAAGGGAAGGGGGGGTGCGCCTTTTCATGATGGGTGGAAAATGGATGGTGTGTCCGGTGTGAACGGGCTAAGTTTTAGTGACTCAAGTCACTAAATCTAAATCCAGTATTTTCTTCATTTGATCCTACCGTAGCTAAGGGATTGCATTTAAGCACGCGAGTTAACTTTATCGCGATTTGATTGGTCACGTGATCAAGAGCACTTTAGTCAAATGAGCAGCAGTAACACGTAACGTGAATGGCAAAGCAGAAGTGTCTCGGAAAGTCCGTCCCGATCCCACGTCTATTAAGGAATCCCATGTTTGATGCACACCAGGTGCCTGTTCCACTCTCTCATTCATAAAAAAACAATCGCAGAGTTCACTGAGCTCCAACTTTTTTCTGACATGGTGGAACATACAGCGACACTCGGAACAGTGAGTATGATTTAAAAACTTTGATTAGCACGCGAATTGATCAGTTGGTTTTTCTTTTTCCTTTTTCCTCTTTTGAATATGTTTTTGTTGCAGTCGATTTTATCCTGATTTGGCGCAGGTATGAAGAGAAAAAATAAGAGCAGCCACGTTAGGTAAGGTCTGACTTCATGATAAAACTTCATATTGTTTGCGTTGAAACTATTTTTCATCATGCATTTCAATTTGCAGTACGCAATGATAAAATTCTGCAGTTTTGAGTCATTTGCAAAGGCATTTATCGTGTAATACTCACAAGCTTGAACCCGATGTACCGGTATATGTACATCGTTTTGGTGTCTCTCAAATCCTAATTGCTTTTTTGGATAAGCCTATCTTTGACCGTGTGGCTGGTCGTTAAAATGGGCTTGCTATCGTTTGATTTGCCATTATCGGTTGTTCCAATTGGTTTCAAGAGCTTGTTCAATCATTTGAGGACGTGTCTGTTTCCCGAAGTTCAATTTGATTTTTGAAACTCCCGCAATCATACAGTTTTGTGTATTATCTTGTTGTATGTCATGGGTAATAAATGCTTCTGATTGAAGGATCAAAGAATGTTATCATATGCATGTTACGTATTTGCTGAACACCTTACCTTTTCGCCAAGTTATGTATGCGATCATTTTGCTTTCGCTCTCACCTTTTGGCCAAAACTCGTTTTTGTCTAATTTCTTCTGGGAAGTGACTATGAGTTTTCCAGAGACTAATAATTCTTGTAACTCACACCGAAGAGTAATTGATCTTCAGTGTCCATAGTATATTATGGTAAAAATAGTAATTTGTCAATCCACTTAAAGGATCCGTGTATTAGAAATTTTTAGGTGGTTTTAGATAATACACTTGAAAGTCGAGCAATATGACTAGCTCATACGCGAAAAGAAGAAGAAGAAGGTCACAATAGAATCTCCAACTCTTTGTTCCAAATTTGCTACTTTGTCCACTTGGAGCCCCAATGTCCAAAATCAATGAGCCGACTAGTGCAGCTTCAAAAGTAAGTTATTAATGGGGAAATCTCTGCATATAAGGTAGCAATTGCTTGAGGTACACGAAAAAGTCCGAAATTCCTTTATCATACGCTCCATGGTAGGTTCACCCCTTTAGTTCAATTTCCCCAGCTAGACCGGTCAATCGACTAGGGTTACAACTAATTTCATGGTGGACCATGATAATTCATCCTGTAATGATTAATCCCTGTAATAATTAATCGACTAGGTTACGAACCTCAAAAGGATTTCTACTTGCATAGTCAATGCTATAGATTAGTCCCTCTCTTTATGTATAGATTTCTGACAGATTGTCTCAGTGTCAAATTATCGGGAGGCTTTGATTGATTTAGTCATAATGAAGGAGGGATCATCTTTTGCCATCATGCGTATTCGATCAAACCAGCAGAAAAAACTCTCGAGATGCTTGGTCCAAGAAACAATCATGAAACCAGTCGTGGAAGCCCTTGGTCCAACCCTTTATATCACTATCACAACCAGGGTTGGACCGGAGAGAGCACAGTTTCATTTCCCATTGCTTTTATAAAATCATTCATCTGTAAAAGCACAGGTATACTGAGCTTGTTGTCATTTATAGAGACTCCAAAATCATTCGACCATTCACTCGTTCATTCTGCTCTATTAGTTGGAAAGCTAGCACAGATCGGCCATGTCCGACTTCAACACTCCAACTGAGGCTCACAGGTTCGTTCTGCGTCCAAGCTGTCATACTTCACATTGATTAGATAGAACTCTTCTATGTTTGCACATCGAACAGAAACTCTCCCTGGTCTCCATGTGTTGTTCATCTCCTGCCTTCTGAGCCACAACAGATTGCGCACAAGCGGGTGCATGATGTCGACGCAGTGTGTGCGCCCCCAGGGGCCGTGCATCGTCTCCATTACCCGTGTGCACCTAGTGCCGTGCGGCAACCTGTCCAGGGAAGTCGTGACCATGGATCATGTCATCCACGGTGTGTCCATGGATGTCCATGGATCGTGGTGCCGATCATAGACAGTGTCCATGGACGAATTACCATGGATCATTGCGACCATGGAGTGTCCCCATGGATGAACATCGATGGCGGTGTCCATGGATCATGGACGAAAGACTTCAGAATTAAAGCAATAATTAGCCAAAAAAGCAAGCGATAATTTTATTTGTCCTTTTTTTTTTCTCCGGTCAGTTGCCACACCTTGAGGACCAGCCAACCTCGCCATGGCTAGTCGTAGTTTCCCCTCCGTTCTGTGAAAATTTCACGTTTCGGCTTACGCACGCCCGCTCTCTCTCTCTCTCTCTCTCTCTCCCCCTCTCCTCCACACCCCCCCCTCCCCCTCTCTTTCCCTGCCTTTTTCTGGGGCCTTCAGTTCTGTCGCTTGTCTCACTCTATCTGCGTAGTCTTCGATTCAACCATGGCGAAGTCGCCAACTCCGCTGACTCGCCGAATTGGTATGAAGCTTCCTTGGCGTCTTCACGGATCGGCGTGATTTCCTACATTTCCCAACTCTTATTTAGAAACCCTAGTTCAACCTCCGCGTGCAACCATAACCCTAATCCTTGCTAGAAATTTTGAATTGTAGGGTCGGGCGTTGTTGCTTTTTTTAGCTAGTCCCTTGGTTTCTGACCCCATTGACGTCACGGGAGGTGTACATTACATAGAGGGTTTTCCGATCTTAGCAATAGGGCATTTTTTAATGCGATGTGTCTTGGGGTTCGTGGATTCTGGGTTCTCCTTCGGTGCCTTCAAATGGTAGTGGATGGTCGGCCAGATAGAGAAGAAAAGAAAAAGTACGAATAAAATAGTATTAAAAAATTGTATACGTGGGCATCAATCGCGACCCGTAAGAAGACCGGCATCAATTCTGATAATTTCCAATCAAAATTTGAATTAGTATGTATATAAAAAGTTTAGGGATCAATTAAAAAAAAGATTTAGTATTGAATTGATGCAATTGTAATAGGTTTGGAGTTCTTTTTGTGTGTGTGGGTAATTTTCCTTTCCTTAATCTGCCGACCATTTTGGTTCCAATACGCCGTGGATTGCTTGTTTTATTTGCTTGTTCGGCAAATGCCCATTTTGATCTTTCTCTAACACAATTACGCTAATCCTGAGGCTATGTTCTGAGCTCGATTCTCGCGCAGCAGTCATGCTTTCACATAGCTCATTCTTTTGATTTGATGCTGTGAAGCTGAAGTGACAGAGACGATCTTCATTCGCTAAAGAAGCAGATTGCCACGTTGAAAAAAAAAGGAAGAAGTACTCGAGAAAGAGCCTTGAAAAGTTGAAAAACAAAAAAACAGTGAAATAGTTCGAGAGAGAGGGAGGCGCGGCTACAAAATGAAATAGAGACGGAGAAACTGAAAATTGGGATGCAATTTACTAATTTAAGATTCCTTTCGAAATAATAAAATAAAAAATTAAGTAATTTGAGTCGGTTCGATCTGGCCATACAATTGAAAATTGGACCAAGTATTTCCGGTTCCTCTAGAAAACACAAAAAACCTATTGGTTCATTTCGTTTCCTGGATTAGATCGTGACCAATGCACATCCTTATGTTGGTTGGAGCTTCTAAATGTGCAATTTCTGAAAAATCCAACTGTGTCCATCAAGAGTAATCCATTACTTACCCCAATTAATCCGTTTTGACTAATTATATGGACTTTGGAGGTCCCTAATGTTAAGCTCTAGCTAGTCATATCGGATTCGCATAGGACTAGTAGTAATGCAATTTCGGAAAGACCGTCACCATCATATTTCATATGTACAACTCATATTACAATCTTATTTGTGGATAATTAAGCTTCCATAAAGCAACACTTAAGTATGCTGGCGGAGAACTTGTGCTCAAAGCTGGTCTCATTTATTCTCGTCATGAGCTAATGATTTCCTGATCTCGCTATTCTGTTTTGGTAGGTTTAGAGAACAAGAAAATGCCATCATTGAAGAATCGAAAGGTTTCTTGATATCCTCGCTTAGATGGTCAGTTGGTCTTTTAGGACTTAAAGATGTACTTTTCAACGAGCAGCCAGCCTTCATCTTGATAGCCATAGCTCTCATCGTACTCTTTGGCATCAGTTCGAGAACAACATGGAGCAATGATGGAAAGAAATTCATCAATTTTGCATTTCTCATACTAGGATGTCTCGTTGTTGGAGTAGCCATCAACTTGATCGTACTCAATTCTTATATCAAGTGGGTTATCTATGGTTTATTCCTTGCCATGGTAGCTACAAATCCCAATCACCAACAAATTTGCTGGGACATGAAAGGGATCTTCAAGTCCATGTGCGGAGAAATTTCTTTGACACTCAAAAATTTGTTCATTCAATCAAAAGAGTTTATGAAAAAGCTTTTGAAAATTAATGCTGTTGACCGAGACGAATCATCGACGAATAACAATGTCACCACTCCAGCCATTAGTGGTGATGGAGGCGGAGTCGGAGTCGGAGAGGATATTGTCTAGTTGATCTCCTCATAATAATCTACCCCATCTATCTATTTTTTGCCTTATGTACTTTCAGATTTTTGGACGTCATGTAAAGTCAATATCCGAGCTTTTTTCTCTGTATTATGTGTGCAAAAAGTGTGAGCAAAATATAATAGTAGTTCTTCATTTTTTTTGGATAACCGAGAACTTAACCACGAGCCCCGTACCCGGACGACATCAAAAGGCGAGGCTCCTATACCTTAGGGGAGATTAGTATAGAACCCCATTTTTAACTTTTGCATATCTGCTCAAAAATGGCGGTGCAACTCCATTTTCAATCACTCTGGTGCCTTGTGGTCTCGCTTTTATTTTTGTCTTGCCTGGAATATGAATCCATGATGCCCTTTCCCCAAAAGTTGTGATGGAAAGTCCAATCATGTCATGCTTACCACTTAGGATTATATAGCATCTCAGATGACAAAGGAATCATAAGTATAACTAGAATATCAAAAAGCCACGATGAGTTATTTAACTTATCAAGGATAATATTTCAGAATTGACAATTCGTTGTTGCATAAAGTTATTAGTATCAGGGCTCTGTTTTTTAAGTGATATGTTCCTGCACTCTAGTAAGCAAGCTCGAACGTTCAATTCTTCAGAAAAGGTAAAAATGACCCAAGCATTTGGCTGTGGTCACTTTTGTTATGTTAGATATTTGTTGACAACTCAATTTTTTCTTAGTAAAAAAAAGTAAAAAAGTAAAAAAAAACACAAAAAAAACACAAAAATAAGGAAACCTATAATAAAAAAGGTAATCAAGAGAGAGGGAGAAAAGAAAATAGAGATGGAAACATTGAGCAAGAAAAAAGAAATTAAATTAGAAAAGAAAGAAAGGAAAGAGAAAAAAAAAGAATTAACGGATTTTTTAGGGAGATTTTTGTTAATAGGAAAATAATCCGAAAAAAATCCCTCCTGCGTTGGTTCACATTCATTGTCGCGGGGGTCATAGTTCGGGGGCACAGTCGAAAGGAAAGGGATGAGAGAGAGAGAGAGAGAGAGAGAGAGAGAGAGAGGATTCCATTATGGCCTTTACTTCTTCCGAAAGTAATATCTCACCATATCTTTTCAAGCAAGGTCCCATGAATTATCCCATAATCTGACCATCAACATATTGTGGTTTTCTCCAATGTGCACTGGGAATACACGGACGAGAGACAAACTAGAAGCACATTACCCGAAAAAAAATAACACGCACGTCTATTTTATTTGAGTCAGGTTATTTAATCCATCAAGAATAATTTTTCAGAATTGGCAATTCGTTGTCGCCACAAATTTACAATTATCGGCGCTCTCGTTTTTGAAGTAATATGCTCTTGCCCTCTAGTAGATAAGCACGATTCTTTAGAAAAAGTAAAAATGACCCAAGCATTTGGCTATGGTCACTTGTATTATATTAGATATCGATATTTTGTCGAAGATAATCTCTAATCCATGAATAGAGAGAAGCAATCAGAAAAGAAGAACGAAATGAGTCAACCTCATATCAATGATCCCGAAGAAATTATACATTGGATCATATGTGAGATTTAACACATAACATGTTTTTGAATTAGTTAAATATCTCACTTGATAAACCTCGATGTGCTATGACTGTTATCCAAGAGTCCAAAAGGTGAGTCGCTCTATTATTAATTTTTAAGGACTTCCTACATGATAGAAGTTGTCATACTCTGTTAATATTCATAGACTGACAAGGAATTGGCCTTGATGGTAAGGAAGTTCGGTCATCTCCTTTTGATCTTGTTGGTGGGGCATTTCATGCGTAAAAATTCTGAAAACCGGCCTAGACATACGTGAGTGCTGAACCCCAAGAGAGCCGAGCGCTTGCACATACCATGATGGGGAAACTTTCACTTGATCGAACATGTTCACGAAAAAAGAACTTGACCAGGTCCAAAAATCGAAAGGTTATATTTATTAGGACATCAAATGAAAATGTGAATTTTACCAATGATGCAGTCCCGCGAAGGAGGAAAGAGGAAGCACCCTAGAAACTTCTCGTCTTCCTCCTTCGCGTCGCTGTCCCTAAACCGTGTTCACTTTCCTAATTCCCAATATTTTTTTTCTTGTTAGTGAACTTCCACAATCCTTTAATTCCCAACTTCATTTTGTCTTGTTAGTGAACTCCCATAATCTTTCCCTGGTCCTCGCCGCCAATTCCGTACATTTTATCAACCAGATAAAGAGTGATCTTATTTAACTGACCGAATGATCTTATTTATCTCCTTTGATGGATATGGAATTCTATACTAATAAAAAAAGGAAAACAGTATTTAAATAAGAAATAACGGTCACCATAGGACTCCAAACTTTTCCAAATTATTTAATTGGGTCTGTAACTCATCTTTTTTAAGCAATTAAGTCCTTATATGCCATTCTAATGCAAATGCAATCCCCATTTTTTTTTTTACCATATGTTTCTAATCGAAGTCATGATATGCAAGAAACATCTAAATGTAATCTAAATGTTCTTTCCAACTCTAACTTTAGCATGAGCCGCTCTGGTGCTCACAATGTAGCATGATCGTCTGTGCTAGTTTTGAAGGAAGACGCGACCAAGTGTCTCCTTCCCAACACCAAGAATTCAACAACAACGAGAAAACCCCAAGTATCAATTATTCCAATGAGACTTGGTGACAAAGATGGGAAGCACTCACATGGAGTCATCCAGATTTTTACACGATTCCGAAAGTCTTTCCCGAAGGACAAGATGAAGCCATGCACCTTCTTGAGTTCTGAGGGTCGGGGAGAGACTTGGACATGCTTTCTATCTCTTCGATTCGACTCGGCAGTGATACAACTTCGGGCCAATGGCTGAGGAGGTTGGTCGCAAACTAAATCTGGACAAAAAAACAGTAATGGACAAGGACACAAGTACACAAAAGACACAACATGGAATAGCAAGTGATCGAATAAAGAACAGCGACGATCGACTTAGCTTTTTTCAATGGAGTCGGAGTTGTCAAAATGATATGATGGCGAGGTGTTCTAGCAACGGCGGCGGCGATGTACGGTGGGCGACCTCAAGTTGCCGAAGCGTTCTTAGCCTCATAATCGCCCATACGTCGGCAACGCTCCGCGACTTTCTAGTCTCGGCTCATTTTGCAAACCTCCAAGGCTTTATGCCAGAATTCCAACCAGACCTCTTCATCAGATGGTGGTGGAGATTTACCAATCTCTTCCTCAAACCCATGTCTCGTCCTTTCAACTTTCGGTGCTTTCTCACATCCAACATCTGCACTCTTTTACCAGAACCCAATACCAACTCTTTCTCTGAGTGCCCGGCTCCACCATTCCTATCAACCCAAAAGGGAGGCCATCGTCGGTGAGGTAATCCTCCGTATATCCAGGACCTTGTTCCTCGAGTCCTGCTGCGCCTCCCTCAGCTCCACAATGGCTTCCTCTCTTCCCAATCATATTCCGAAACTTCTTCAATCCGGCCCCTGGATTCAAACATTTCCCTGACCTCAACATGCAATTCTCTTTGCCAATCAAACGCGCGGCTGACACAATCTCTCTATAAAAATTGAGTACCGAAGCCTGTAGCGATTGACGATCAGATTTGAGCAAGGAGATTACAGGAGTGACGTGGTGGACTGGAATGGCAGTGATAACCGAAATTTGAGCACTTCACGCTGCGGTGGAAGTGGCAAACAATGACGGCAATGGCCAGTCCGACGGACTGGTGGTGTCAGAGAGGGAAAGTGAAGGAGAAGAATCGCTCCGAAAGAGAAAATTCTTGCTGAGCTCTCTATGCTTGTGAATGCGAAATGTCCTGTGCTGTAAGCTGCGGCGGTTAGAAGTGGAGGCTGAGCAGCGGCCACCGTCGTTAGGCGATCGTGCGACTGAGAGGGAATGAAGATGGAGAAGCTCTTGGAAATCGGTTATCCAACAGATAGTTCTCTGGTCGTCTTATTCTCTATTTTCTGCTCTGAACGGATGAGATCTCTTTGGGCCGGCAATGGTGGATCAACAGTGGCTAGGGACGGGACCGGGAGTGTTTGTGGTGATGAAACAGATTCGTTAGTTGGTGGGCTTGGTTAAGCTGAAGTGGGCCGAGGTGGGTTGGGCTAGAGAGAAGTGTCCGAACTTGGTAGACGGGCTGGGCTAGTGAACTGATGGGTTGGTGTAACGGGCCTAAAAGTCAAGTGTACACCTGTGCACACTAACTTTTTCATTTTTTATTGAAAAAATACTACAAAGAATCCCAAATTATATAATCTGTGATATATTTATTCTAAATTTTTTGTAACATTAAAAACCATGAACTTGTATCATTATGACATATCTACCCACACTTTTTTCTTATATTTTTCTTTAATTTTTTAATTCACTTTGGCCGGCGAGCTAAGCTTAGAGAGTAACACTAGAGCTCCCCAGCCACTAAACGAGAGTTGGGAAGCCCTCGTCGGCCAAATTAGATTCCAAATATAAAGAAAAGAAGAAGAAAAAAAATCTAAGGTAAATGTGTCACGACGATACAAGTTTATGGTTTTTAATATTACAAAAAAAGTCTATGATAAATTTGTCACAAGGATATAAGTTCAAAATTTTTCATGTTACAAAAAAAAAATGGAGTACATGTGTCACATAGGAACAAGTTCGGCATTTTTAGTATCATAAAAAAAGTTTAGCGTAAATGTGTTACAAAATATATAGTTTGGGGTTTTTGGCGGTGCTTTTCCTTTTTATTTTATTTTATTTTCTTGTAATTATCATTCGTTTTATAAAATTGCACACTTGACTTGCCATAAAAAATCCAAGTGTAAACAAACAAACTTTACAGTGGTAGCTGTAGCTCTCATCACGCTCCTTGGCATCTGTTTGGGAACAAGACAAAGCTATCATGGAATGAGATGCATTATTTCACATTCCTCCTATTAGGACATCTCATTGTTGGAATAGTAGTCGACATGATCATTGTTGGGCAAGGTTAGGCCTCACCATAGTTGGGTGAGGTCAAACCTCCTAGATCTAATGAGGCTTTACCTTGCCAGTCCTAACCTTTGGGCTGGTCACTAGGCTCAACAACAGACTTGAGAAAGAAGGGAAAGGAAAAAAAGAAAAAAAATATTAAAGTATTATTAAAAATTGTAAATATTAGTGCCAATCAATCATGTCAACGATTTTCGATCTAAATTGACCATATAGACTCGATTGAAAAAAAGTGAAACGATTAAGGCCTCACTTAATAAAACTGAAAGAGTTTTGACTGAATTGATAAAAATATAATAGATTTAGAACTTTTTGAACAATTTTTCTTAACTAAGCAAGTAACATTTGCTTTTTCCCTCATTAGTTATCTTTTTATTTGTATGGACTATATTATGCTCGCACACACACATCTATTTAACTGAATTAGTAAAAAAAATCTCGTATGTTGTGGGTGATACATATGTCCTATTAATTTTCTTTATTTTATCCATTTTGTAGAAGTTATTTCAAATTAGAGAATAATAACAGTGGACTAATTAAGATGAAATTAAGTGCATGGACTAAAGTTCTTTTAGTGACAAAGAAAGAATGCATTAAATCAAGTTTTAGGACATGAACTTGGAGAATTTGGATATGATACTTAGTGCCAATTGCGACATGATTCGTTAGAAATCTATATCATTTTCATTTAATTTATTATGCATAATCTAAGAAAGATAGCGCATTGGAAATGAAAAGCTTTCAGGAAGTGTCCTGGGGGTACTTATTAACAAAATTCGCAACTTAGTAATGCAGATCCAAAGCTTTAATTATCTTGCGTTAATGTCCATCTTTCAAGAGTTGAACAATATTAAATATTATTTGACCATAACTATCTTGGAAAGTATAACCAACTCGATATAATCATAACAATGGAGTAGTGAAAGAAAATGCGGTAATATCCTGGCGAGACTAGTCATGCCCCGGAAGTATAGGAAAAAGGCTTCTGTTGGGATATGAATTTTAACTTTGTAATTTTAAGGTCATTCTTCCGTTTAATCATTTAGCTAAGCCTATTCTTGGCATGAGAGAAAGTAATTTTCTCCATCTTCATCAATCTCTTTTATTTTTAGATCTCTTTTGCTAGATTGAGCAAATTTGTGGCAATGTTATGCATAGGAAAACACTTGCCAACAATAGTATTAAGCATTGCTTTTCTTAGGAATCAACAGAAATTAAATGATGTTAAGTAAGCCGGGGATCGAAAGTTGGTTCTGGTTTTGTCTTTATGGCGTTACTTGTCTGTCTATGTTACGGCTAAGTCTTGATGATATCTCGAAGATTTTCCACCGATGCAACATGATACCAAGTTCCGAAAGCTCCTGAGTGGTTGAATGCCGAGTCTTCTGACTGTTCTGACCAGGTATGCTGGGGAGTTGGCTACGACTTTTTCTGCCCCTTTCACTAGTTAGCAATGATGACATCAGAATTAGTGACTGTACTAGTGGTACTTGTTAGATTGTAGATTCCTGGGGTCGAGGAAAGACCGAGGAAAAATGGCTCTCCGAAGCTCTTTTCCTGCTTAAGCGAAGCCGATATCGATACATGAGTCAAGAGGTGAAAGATGGTGGATTAAGTGACCCGGAGGATGAGAAAACCAACATGTTCTTGCTACATAATGGAATGGCCTCATTGGAGCTCGACTTCTAATTTGTGTTTATGTTCTATATGAGGAGTGATTTATCAAGAAGTCATTTTACTGCTGTTACCACAAAAAGAAAGGAAGCACCTAAGTAAGCGAGAGATAGAAGCAAGAAAGTAGCTTGATCGGCTAGCAGCCGTTAAAAGTTTATATCTCGGGTTGGAACTTCCACAGATAGCTCTCCAAACGCTGGTTGGATTTACTATCTCAGACGACTTCTGCGACTTTTACATGCCGATCTATTTGGGGTTAGGACTAGCGCGACAGAAGATTAGCTTGCTTAAACCTTTTACACCAGTTGCATTATCTATTGCATTGTTCCACAAAAAGAACGAGTGCTCTGAAGAAACACTGAGGTGCAACTTCAGAATAATCGGGTCTGAACATGCGGGCATAGAAGCCAAAAGGCTTGTCTCAGTTTTGGCTGATGCTGAGACGTTGTGATGCTCTTGATAAGCTCCGGTTTGTACCTGGGATCGACTCTCTTTCTGAGGCTTTGGAGTTTAGAACGTTCAAATGAAAGCTACATAGAGAACAGACAAGGTTATCAAAGAGACAGCTAAAGAACCACTCCTTATCTGCACTCTCTATCAGACATTGCTATTTGTAATTTTTAAGTTTTGGCATGTACCTTCACCTATACTGATCATCATTGCTTACCCCGAATAAGCAGGTAAGAATGTGCTTTACCCTCTATATTTATCTATTTGGGGGAAATTATAAAAAAAAAAATCATCAAGCACTTATATTATTTTGTTTTAAATATTTCAATTTGGTTAATTTGTTTTATAGCATTTCAATTGTGGCAATGGAGCCCTAAATCTTTTGGTATTTTGCCAATTGATAATTGGTCAATTTAGTGACTGTGGCAAAATGTGGTCGGAAATCACTAACGTGAAAATTTAGTTAACGATGGTTGTCCTAAATAGCATTGTCGGTATTGATGTAGATTAATTTTGTAAATTTAGAAATTTTCTACCTTTTCCCTTTTTTATTTTCATTCGCTTCCATTTTATTTTATTTTCCTCATTTCCCTTTGCCATTCTCCAGACTAACGGAGGTCACCGGCCACTACCAAGGGCTATAGCAAAGATGCCATCATATAGCAAGGGGCTGCCTTGCCTAAAAGTTTATGACTCAATGAAAGATTTAGAACTAACTTGACAAAATAATTAAAATATTTATGACTGAATTGATAATAATAATATAATATTTTTAGGATTTTATTGGTGATGCGATGTCCCCGAATTATTTAAGTATATGGAGCACACCACTCTGTTTAACTCATACAGTTGAAAAGAATGGGCATGGCGAGTGATGCCACGTTGTGATATCTTCGTTGTTCTTATACATCATGCGGATTAATATCAAATTAGACAGAAATAAAATTATAATAGTGGACCGACAAAGATGCAACTAATTGTAGGGGAATTAATCGCTTCAGCCATTTAATTATCTAAGATTTCGCTGATTCACTTTTGGTAGTCTCGAAGAGCCACTTATTGGAAAATTTCTCGACTCACTCACTTAGGTGGTGATTTGGTCCTAACGGAGCTAAGGGTTTACGCGTAAGCACGCGAGCTACCTTCATCGCGATTTGACTTGTCACGTGATCAAGAGCACTTTAGTCAATGGGTCTGCTACTGATTACGTGCTTTGAGAACTGTGACACGTAATGTGTATGGCAAAGCAGAAGTATCCTCGAAAGTTCGTCCCGATCCCGCGTCAATTAAGAAAACCGATTCCACGTCAATTAAGAAATCCCATGTTATGTGCATACCAGGTTTGCTTGTTCCACTTCCTTATTCATAAAAAAACAATCGCAGAGTTCATTGAACTCCAACTTTGTCATACATGATGGAACATACAGCGACACTCGAATGGTACGTAATTCATTCACGTGAGCATAATCCGAAAACTTTGATTAGCACGCGAATTGATCAGCTAAGCTTTTCTTCTTTCTCTTTCGAATATGTTTTTCTTTCAATCGATTTTATCCTGATTTGGTGCAGGGATGATGAGCAAAGATAGCAGCGGCCACGTTAGGAAAAGTTTGACTCCATTAAAAAAACTTTGTATTGTATGCGTCTCGTTGAAACTACTTGTCATCTTGCATTTCAATTCGTAGTATACTGGATCATTGAACAATAAGATTTTGCAGTTTGTAATCATTTACAAAGTCGTTGATCTCTTAGCATTGACCCCGATGTACCGATATTTGTACATCATTCTCGCGACTCTCAAATCATAACTGCTTTTTGAGATAGGTCTATCTTTGACCAAGTGGCTGGTCGTTAAGATGGGCTTGCTATAGTTTGTTTTGGCATTGTCCTTTGTGTTCGCACAAGGTTCCAATTGATTTGAAGTGCTTTTCAATCGTTTGACGATATGTGGTTTCTCGAAGTTCAATTTGATTTTTGAAACTCCCGCAATCATACAGTTGTGTGTGTCATCTTGTTGTGTGTCATGGGTAATAAAAGCTACCGATTTGAGGACCAAAGAATGTTATCATATGCAAATTGCGTAATCAGTGAACACCTTACTTTATTGCCATGTTATGTATGCGATCATTCAAAATTTATTTCGCTCCCTCCTTTTGGGCAAAACTCGTTTTTGTCTAATTTCTTATGGGAAGTAATATTGAGTTTTTCAGAGACTAATGTAACTCACACCAAAGAGTAATTGATCTTCAGTGTCCATAGTTTGTTATGTGGTGAAAACAGTAATTTGTCAATTCACTTAAAAGATCGACGTATTAGAAGTTTATTTTTAGATAATACACTTGAAAGTCGAACAATACGACGAGCTCATACCAGAAACAATAGTCACAATAGAGTATTGGACTCTTTGTTCCAAATTTTCTACTTTGACCACTTGGAGTCCCAATGCCGGATTGTGAGTCGACTAGTGCAGCTTCAAACATTAGTTATTAGTGAGGAAATCTCTGCATACGAGGTATCAATTGCTTGAGGTGCAAATTTCACAAAGATTCGCTTACAGGGTGGCACAAATTCATAATATCGTGAAAAATAGTGGGATTCCTTTATCACTAAGTTGATACGCTCCGTAAAAGCCTCACACTTTTAGTCCAATTTCACAAGGAGTAACACCGGTCAATCAACTTAGATTGCAGCCAATTTCATGTGGACTATGATAATTCATCCTCGGTAATGATTGATCACTCTAATCCTTGGGTCAAAAGTATAAAAGAATATATAGTAGGAGGGGCAAAAGTGAAGTAGAATGATGCTTTTACATCTTATGAGATTATTGATGCAATATCCAATTATTAGAGTAAAATTTTGATTAAAATTATCCATATAGTATTTATGCTTTTAGTTCGAGTGGACCTTTTCAATTTTATAATTTGGGACCTTTTCCTTTGCCTAATAGCTCAATGCATGTCTTGATATTAATTTAGGTATCTTTTATACTCATGTCATCTCAACTCAAATCTATCTCTTAGTTTAATATCATTTTGTTTGAGCATGGAACCCAGAGTGACATGGTCATGCTCCAATCTCACGAAGTCATGCGATTCACACGATTTGTTCGTAATTAACAATTTCAAAAGGAGGTTATGAACTTTAAAAGAACTTCTACTTGCATAGTCAGCGTGATGGATTAGTCCCTCTCTTCATGGACCGATTGCAGACGGATTGTCTCGGTATTAAATTGTCGGGAGGCTTTGATTGATTAATCATAATGAAGGAGAGATCATCTTAGCCATCATGCGTATTTCGATCGAACCAGCAGAAAACATTCAAGAGAATGCTTGGTCCGAGAAACAATCATGAAACCAATCGTGGGAGCCGGCTAATTGAAGGCCCATCAACGCGCGGCAACGTGACCATGATCTTCAGAAGGCTGAAGACCCAATCTTGGCCCGATTGATTCACCACCCAATCTTGGCTTGCAAAACTGTCTAAAAGCATGAAAAGTATAATATCACAACGCGTCCACACTTAGCGTATTTGTAATTTATTCAATACTCGTTTCTGAATGGCAGCACCACGGTGCCAGCTTCACTGGATAAAGGGGAAAATCCATCTATATTGACCAAGAGCAGCACATGACTTTTAAGGGGGAATAAGATGGATTATCCCATCCATCTTTACATAAAATTGATCGTGTAAATTTCGTCTATTAAAGCAACGGGAAATGAATCTGTGCGTGCTCCCTCGCCTTTTAATGAAACTATGCATGCTCCCTTGACTGTGCGTTTCCTTACCCTTTATGAAATATAAAGGGTCATAAAATACGAAGGGCAAGAAAACTTACCAAGGGTTTGGGTTCACAAAGTTCCAAACCTTTTATAAAATATAAAGGGTTTACGAAGGGTTTGGAACTTTATGCCATCTGACGGCATCATGTCTTGTCGGATACCATAAAGTTCCAAACCCTTTAATATTACTAGTACCGCCCTAAACCGTTTCATATTATGAGTACCGTTAATATTACTAGCACCGTTTAGGGGTACTATAGGGTTTGGGGTACTAGTAATATTAAAGGGTTTGGAACTTTATGGTATCCGACTAGAGTTTGGGGGTTTGGAACTTGGGGGTTTGGAACTTTATCTAGCGTACTAGTAATATTAAAGGGTTTGGAATTTTACGGTATCCGACTAGGGTTTGGGAGTTTGAAATTTGGAACTTTATTTTGGAACTTTATGGTATCCGACTAGGGTTTGTGAGTTTTTTTTTTTTGGTCTGAAGGGTTTGTGAGTTTGGAACATGGGGGTTTGGAACTTTATCTAGCATACTAGTAATATTAAAGGGTTTGGAACTTGTCATCGGATGCCCATCAGATGGCATAAAGTAACCCTTTATATTTTGTCTTCCCCGCTTAGCAGTTTCTCCCCATCTTCCATGGGGAACCCTGTTCTCACCGATATTATCAATATATAAAGAGCAAAAGCAAGCAAATGAACAGGCGTATGAGCTTGTTATCATTTACGGGAAGTCCAAAAATATTCCATCGTTCACTCGTTGATTCTGCTCTATTAGTTGGCTCGCAGGCACCCTTGCTCGCTCTCTCTCTCTCTCTCCTCCCTTCTTTGAAAATTTCACACTTACAGGCTCGCAGGCACCCTTGCTCGCTCGGGCTCGCGCGCTCTCTCTCTCTCTCTCTCTCTCTTTCTCTCTCTTTCCCCTCCCTTCTTTAAAAATTTCACACTTACAGGCTCGCAGGCACCCTTGCTCGCTCGCGCTCGCGCTCTCTCTCTCTCTCTCTCTCTCTCTCTCTCCCCTCCCTTCTTTGAAAATTTCACACTTACAGGCTCGCAGGCACCCTCGCTCGCGCTCGCGCTCGCGCGCGCTCTCTCTCTCTCTCTCTCTCTCCTCCCTTCTTTGAAAATTTCTCACTTACAGGCTCGCAGGCATCCTTGCTCGCTCGCGCTCGCTCTCTCTCTCTCTCTCTCTCTCTCTCTCTCTCTCTCTCTGTGGGGACTTCAATTTCTGTCGCTTGTCTCACTTTATCTGCGTAGTCTTCGATTCAATCATCGCAAAGTCGCCAACTCCGTTGACTCGCCGAACTGGGATGAAGCTCCCTCGGCGTCTTCACGGATCGGCGTGAGTTCCTACATCTCTGAACTCTTGTTTAAAAACCCTAATTCAACCTCCTCGTGCAACCATGCCCTGCGTCGAATCCTTGCTCGAAATTTTGAATTGTAGGGTTGGGCGTTGTTGCTTTTTTAAGTTAGTCCCTCGGTTTCTGACCCCGTCGATGTCGCGGGTGGTGTAAATTACACAGTGGCTTTTCCGATCTTAGCTATGGTGCGTTTTGGAATGCGATGTCTCTTGGGGGTTCGAGGATGCTAGTTTCTCCATCGCTGCCTTCAAATGGTAGTGGATGGAACTCTCCTCGCGAGGTGTCGACCAAAAAGAGAGAAGAATAAAAAAAAAAAGCACCAATAAAGTATTATTAAAAATATTGTACATGTGGGCACTAATTGCGAAGCGTAATTAGACCAACTTCAATTCCGACAATTTCCAATTAAAATTGTCGAATGGAATAAATTGATACGAACTTAAAAAGTTTAGGAATTAATTAACATAAAAAAGATTCAGTATTGAATTGATGCTAGTGGAATAGGTTAAGAGTTTTTTTGTGGGTAATTTTCCTTTCCTTGATCTGCTGACCATTTTGGTTCAAACACGCCGTGGATTGCTTGTTCAGCAAATGCCCATTTTGATCTTTCTCTAATTTGTTGATAATTAAGCTTCCATAAAGCAACACTTAAGCATGCTGGTGGAGAGCTCGTACTCAAAGTTGATATCATTTAATTCTCTTAATGAACTAATGATTTCCTGATCTCGATGTTTTGTTTTGGTAGATTGGCAGACCAAGAAGATGTCATCATTGAAGAATCGAAAGAATTCTTGATGTCCAGGCTTAAATGGTCACTTGCTATTTTAGGTGGGTTAGGAGGATAATATAATAGTTGTTCTTCATTAATATGTTAAATTTGTAACTTTTGCATATTTGTCCAAAATTGGCGGTGCAACTCCATTTCCAATCAATTTGGTGCCTTGTGGTTTCGCTTTTATTTTTGTCTTGCTTGGACTATGAATCCATGATGCCCTTTCCCCCAAAAATTGAGATGGAAAGCCCAATCATGTCATGTTTACTGTTTACGATTAAATAACATCTCAGATGACAAATGAATCATAAGTACAATCAGAAGGTCAAAAACTCAGCATGGTTAAGCAATTTTCTCGATGTTACCTTAGGAGTTGTGCGTCTATTTTTTGAACACTTTATTTGAATCATAGTTATTTAGCTCGTCAAAGACAATCTTTCAGAATTGATAATTCGTCGTTGTACAAAGTTTTAAGTATCGGGTTTCTCTTTTATGAAGTGATATGCTCCCGCACTCTAGTAAGCAAGCTCGAATGCACGATTCTTCAGAAAAAGTAAAAATGACCCAAGCATTTGACTATGGTCACTTATGTTATGTTTGATATATGTTGATATCTCGAATTTTGCCTTAGTAAAAAAAGTGAAAAAGTAAATAAATAGGAAAAAAAATTGAACCCACATTAAAAAAGGGGAACATAATCAAGAGAGAGGGAGAGAAGAAAATAGAGAGGGAAACATTGAGCGAGAAAAAGGAAATAATAAAAAACATAAACAAGACTAGAAAAGAAAGAAAGGAAAGAGAAAAAAAAAGTGGAAATGAATTCTTCACTGGGATTTCTTTTAATAGGAAAAAAAATCCGAAAAAAAATCCTAACCCTGTTGGTTTCCGTTCAATGCCGTGGGGATTAAAGGTCGGGGACTAGGTCGGAAGGAAAGGTAAGAGAGAGAGAGAGAGAGAGAGAGAGAGACAAACAAACAAACTTGTTATTCTCAATAATTTTTTTTATTTATAAAAATGCACACTCGACTTGCCATAAAAAATCCAAGTGTGAACAAACTTTACAGCTCTCATCAGGATCCTTGGCATCTGTCTGGGACAACCCAAAGCTGTCACGGAATGACATGCATCAGTTTCGAATTCCTCCTATTAAGTCGTCTCGTTGTTGAAATAGCAGTCGACATGACCAGTTTAAATTATTATATCGAGTGGGTTATTAATGGCACGTTCCTTATGATGGTAGCTATACATCCCTAACGCCAACTGCTTTTTCAGGGGATGAAACTAGTCTTTGGGTCCAGGTTCAAAGCAACTTCTTTAGAACTCGGGAATTTATCTATTTTAATTACAAGGGATAATCTTTTGAGAGGTAGTATTGTGGAACAAGAAATATCATTGATGAATAATTACCAAATCGATTTTAAAACATGTTATACGAGTACTAATTCAATTCTTAGTTTCTTGACGCGGCGTTAGAACTTTCTCGTTGCCAAAGACAAGGGTACTAGTGGAGGAAAAGGACATCGGCTACAATGGCTCTGACGAGGGTATTATTAATACCCACAAGCTTGAACCCGATGTGCCGGTACTCATACATCGTTTTGGTGACTCTTAAATTCCTAATTGCTTTTTTGGATAAGCCCATCTTTGACCAAGTGGCTGGTCGTTAAGATGAGCTTGCTATCGTTTGTTTTGGCATTATCCGTTCTGCTCGCACAAGGTTCCAATTGGTTTCAAGAGCTTGTTCAGTCGTTTGACAACGTCTCATTTCCCGAAGTTCAATTTGATTTTTGAACTCCTGCAATCATACGGTTCTATGTATTATCTTGTTGCATGTCATGGGTAATACATGCTTCCTAATTAAGGACCTAGGAGTGTTATCATATGCATGTTATGTATTCGGTGAGCACCTTACTTTATTGCCATGTTAGGTATGCGATCATTCAAAATTTCTTTCGCTCCCCACCTTTTGGCCAAAAGTCGTTTTGTCTAATTTCTTCTGGGAAGTGACCATGAGTTTTCTAGTGACCAATTCTTGTTACTCACACTAAAGAGTAATTGATCTTCTGTGTCCATAGTATGTCATGTAGTAAAAAGTAATTTGTCAATCCACTTAAAAGATCGACATATCAGAAACTTTTATGTGGTTTTATATAATACACTTGAAAGTCGAGCAATATGACGAGCTCATACCAGAAAAAAAAATAGTCACAATAGAGTCTATAACCCTTTGTTCCAAATTTGCTACTCTGTCCACTTGGAGTCCCAATGTCCGAGATCGATGAGCCGACTAGTGCAGCTTCATAAGTAAGTCATTAGTGAGGAAATCTTTGCATATGAGGTAGCAATTGCTTGATGTACGAATTTCACAAAGATTGGCTTTACAAGGTGGCTTGAGTCCATATTATCGTGAAAAATAGCGAGATTCCTTAATCACTCATCAGTCAATACGCTCTATGATAGCCTCACACCTTTAGTTCAATTTCAAGGAGTTACATCGGTCAATCAACTTGGATTACAACCAATTTCATGTGGACTATCATCCTTGGTAATAATTGATCCCTCTAATCCTTGGGTCAAAATTATAAAAGAATATATAGTAGGAGGCGGAAAGGTGAAATTGCAAGATGCTTTTACATCTTGTGAGATTATTGAAGCAGTATCCAACTGAGTACATTTTTTACTAAAATTATCAATAAAGTATTTGTGCTTACAATTCGAATGGACCCCGTTGATTTTATAATTTGGAACTTTTTCCTTTGCCTAATAGCCATCTCAATTCTTAGTCTAATTAATATGGTTGTGTTTGAGCATGGAACCCGGAATGATATGGTCATGCTCCAATCTTACGAAGTTACGTGATTCACTCGATTTGTTCGTAATTAATAGTTTCAAAAGGAGGTTACGAACTTCTAAAGAATTTCCACTTGCATAGTTAGTGCGATAGAATAGACCCTCTCCTCATGGATCAATTACAGACGGATTGTCTCGGTATGAAATTGTCGGGAGCCTTTGATTGATTAATCATAATGAAGGAGGGATCATCTTTTGCCATAATGCGTATTCCGATGAAACCAGTGGAAAAGACTCTCGAGAATGCTTGGTCCGAGAAACAATCATGAAACATCGTGGAAGCGGGCTCATTGAAGGCCCGTCAACGTGCGTCAACATGGCCATGATCTTTAGAAGGCCGAAAAGCCAATCTTGGCCTACTGATTCACCATGGGATTGCTTGCAGAACTGTCTTCAAGCATGAAAAGTAGAATATCGCAACAAGTCCACACTTGGCATTGTGTTAATTATTCAATACTTGTTTCTGAATGGCAGCACCATGGTGCCCTCTTCACTGGATAAAGGGGAAAATCCATGACCAAAAGCAGCATCTGACTTTTTAGGGGGAATAAGACGGATTTTCACATCCATTTTTAAATGAAATTGATAGTGTCAATTTCATCTTCCCCGACATGGAGAGCATGCTCCATCATTACTCTCGATCCACTCTTTGGGGAGATCCCCTCCCTGGCTTCTTCTCCATCCAATAACCTTCTTCAACCTGGTGTACCCGGTTACATGGTGGCTTAGTTACCGGGTACAGTATAGCCTCCCTGGCTTCTTCTCCATCCAATAACCTTCTTCAACCTGGTGTACCCGATTACATGGTGGCTTAGTTACCGGGTACAGTGTAGCCCAATAACCTTCTTCAACCTGGTGTACCCGGTTACATGGTGGCTTAGTTATCGGGTACAGTGTAGCCTCCCGCTTCTTCCGTTAGAATTAAATATATATGTAAATAACTCAATGTCTCAGATTATCTATGAACGAATAAATCCGTTCGTAATCGGGACCAAATGTGGAAACGTGAAATAATCTTTACTAACCTACAGCCATTGATAAAATTTGATGAAGAATCTGTGATGAACGACTAGAAGTGTCGAATGTTCAGAGAGCGGAAATCTCTAACAAATTGCCCTCTAGAAACTGATTGTGTGTTTTTCTGAAATCTTTTGAGGGTTTGGTTTAGAAGACCCCTGTTAAAACTCATGTTCACACCCCTTTAGAAAACTTCTCCCATAAAGAAGATAACAATTTGGGTATCTAGTAATTATCACATAATATCGTGATAATATTTGTTAATGAATTAAAATAGCAAATAAACAAATGTGGGACCGCAATAATAGTATTATAACATCTTCTCCATCCAATAATCTTCTTCAACCTGGTGTACCCGGTTAAAGGTGGCTTAGTTGAGGGATGAAAAGCCAGGGTTGCTTTTATTATCAATTTTATTTATAGAATCGTCCATCTATAACAGCATAGGCATACTGAGCTTGTGGTCATTTATAGGAACTCCAAAAACATTCGACCATTCACTTGTTCATTCTGCTCTATTAGTTGGAAAGCTATCACAGATCGATCATTTCAGACTTCGACGCTCCAGCTGAGGCTCACAAGTTCGTTCTCCATCCAAGCTGCCATATTTCACATTGATTAGATAGAGCTCTTCTATGTTTGCACGTCGATTAGAAACTCTCCGCAGTCTCCATGTGTTGTTCATCTCCTACCTTCTGAGTCACAACAGATCGCGCACAAGCGGGTGCATCAAGTCGACGCAGTATGTGCGGCCCCAGGGGCCGTGCATCGTGTCCATGACCCGTATGTGCCTAGTGCCATACGGCAACGTGTCCATGGAAATCGTGACCATGGATCGTGTCATCCACGGTGTGTCCATGGATGTCCATGGATCGTGGTGCCAATCATAGACGATGTCCATGGACGAATAACATTGGATCATGGCGACCATGGAGTGTCTCTATGGATGAACATCGATGGCGGTATCCATGGATCATGGACGAAAGACTTTTCAGAATTAAGGGACAATTAGCCCAAAAAGCAACGTGATTAAATGAAAATGGTGTAGGTTGTTTTGCCTTGGTTATGATGTAAATCATTCTCCTTTTAGAATGTTCATTAATTGGAAAAGTTATATAAAGATCTTGAATTTATTTTAATCGTGTGTATTCATTTTTTAATTTTCTTTTTTCCAATAGAATCTTAAATTTTTTGTATCTATGTCAATTTAGTCAATCTATTTAATTTTGGGGAAAATTTGTTAATATAGATGCTAGCTGTCCCACATAATGCACTGGAGATCGACATTGATAACTTTTTTTGAATTTTTTTTATTGTCTTTCTTCTTTCTTTCTTTTTATCGCACACCTTAAGGATCGGCGGACCTCGCCCTGGCTAGTTTTAGTTTCCTCTTCGCATGGCAGTTATTAAGCATGTTGCTAGGGCTCGCCGTAACTCAGTTGCCTATGCCGAGTAGTTCTTTGGCCCATTGAGTGTTTGGCTGATTAACCGGAGTTCCAGTCCGTCGTTAGCCATCGTGAAGAGCGGGTTGCCGAGCTCGAGTCTTCTTGTGAATGCTGGAAATTGCTGTAGCGAGTAGTCGGGTCGAGGAAACGGGTAGGGATCCATTCCCTGACCCGGGCTCCCTGGTCCTTCTGTCTGACCCAACTGGCCTGTGATGAATGGAATGTGGGCCAGCAGTGGGCCGAGTGGAGGAACCGAGCTTTGGCTTGGGCTCCTTGTGCCTGCTGTTTGCCCACTATCTAAGGCCAGGCCAAACACATTTTGTTCGGGCCCTGACCCAAGTCCTGGATGAAATGGATAATACCATGGGGAGGCCCCGTAGGCCCAAGGCGGGATTTGTGTGAATCCGTGTGCTCCAAATGGGATTGCTAGTGGAGGTTGACTCACTTGAGTCACTGTTGAATCTTTGCTTCGTTCTTCTTTTCTAGAGGTTAGATCGCTGTGTGATGACTCTTGAATCTTGTCTGAGGGCGTATCTCTCTCGGAAATTGTTTTATCCTTTGTCATGGTAATAATCAGTTGATTTCCTTTGTTGCAAGAGAAAAATTGTAGGTAGCAACAATTTTGGGAGCGGTTTCGAGGATCGAATGGAAGCTCTGATACCATAGTCACGGGTTGAAGGACAAGGCTAGAAGAACACAAGATAGAGAGAAAGAGAGAATAGACTAGATTGTATTATCTTTGTATATATTGTATCTTTGTATATATTGTACAAGTGCATCTATGCTCTTATACACAAGAGTGAATGTAATAAGAAAGGCAAGGAATAAAAGAAGTAATCAATAATTTACATTCCTGACTAAATCTATTCCTATCATGCTTAATAAAGAAGATTTACATATAGTTTGACAACAAATTTTAAAAGGAGGTTAAGAACTTGAAAAGAATTTCTACTTGCATAGTCAATGCAATAGATTAGTTGCTCTCTTCATGGATAGATTGCAGATAAATTATCTCGGTATTAAATTGTCAGGAGGCTTTGATTGATTAATCATAATGAAGGAGGGATCATCTTTTGCCATTGTGCTTATTTCGATCAAACCAGCAGAAAACACTCTTTGAGAATGCTTGGTCCGAGAAACAATCATGAAACATCGTGGAAGCCGGCTCATTGAAGGCCCGTCAACGCGCGACAACATGACCATGATCTTCAGAACGCCGAAGACCCAATCTTGGCCCTATTGATTCACCAAGGGGTTGCGTGCAAAACTGTCTTCAAGCACGAAAAGTAGAATATCGCAACGAGTCCACACGAATACACGATACTTGTTTCTGAATGGCAGCACCATGGTGCCAGCTTCACTAAATAAAGGGGAAAATCCAACTTTATTAACCAAAAGCAGCACGACTCTTAAGGGGGAATAAGATGGATTTTCACATCCATTTTTTAATGAAATTGATCATGTCAATTTCACCTATAAAAGCAACGGGACAGGAAAGCGTGCCGCCGACCAGGAAGTGGAAAAGTCCAGTTAGGGAGCATACATTCCTGTGTCGAGCGCTGGAAGTGACAAAGTCTCCCGTTGATTTTATTATCAATTTCATTGGCGCAGGAAGTGAAAAAGCTAGGGAGGAAGTGAAAATGCTTGGGAGCACCCTCTCCTGTCCCGTTAATTTTATTATCAATTTCAGTGGCGCAGGAAGTGAAAAAGCTGGGGAGCACCCTCTCCTGTCCTCATTGGCGCAGCAAGTGCAAAAGCTAGGGAGCACCCTCTCCTGTCCCGTTGCTTTTATTATCAATTTCATTTATAAAACCATCCATCTATAAAAGCACAGGCATCTGAGCTTGTGGTCATTTATAGAAAACTCCAAATTCATTCAACCATTCACTCGTTCATTCTGCTCTATTAGTTGGAAAGCTAGCACAGATCGGCCATGTCCGACTTCCACAATCCAACTGAGGCTCACAGGTACGTTCTCCATCCAAGCTGTCATACTTCACATTGATTAGATAGAACTCTTCTATGTTTGCACGTCGATTAGAAACTCTCCCCGATCTCCATGTGTTGTTCATCATCTGCCTTCTGAGCCACAACAGATCGTGCACAAGCGGGTGCATGAAGTCAACGCAGTATGTGCGCCCCCAGGGGCCGTGCATCATGTCCATGACCCCTGTGCGCCTAGTGCTGTACGGCAACGTGTCCATGGAAATCTTGACTATGGATCATGTCATCCACGGTGTGTCCATGGATGTCCATGGATCGTGATGCCGATCATAGACGGTGTCCATGGACGAATGACCATGAATCATGGCGACCATGGAGTGTCTCCATAGATGAACATCGATGGCGGTATCCATGGATCATGGACGAAAGACTTTTCAGAATTAAGGGACAATTAGCCAAAAAAGCAACATGATTAAATGAAACTGGTGTAGGTTGTTTGGCCTTAGTTATCATGTAATAATGTTAAGCTCTAGCTTGTAATTTAGGATTCGCATAGGACTGGTAGTAATGCAAGTTGGGAAAGACTGTCACCATCATATTTCATATGTACAACTCATTGTACAGTCTTATTTGTGGATAATTGAGCTTAATAAAGCAACACTTAAGCATGTTGGTGGAGAGCTCGTGCTCAAGGCTGGTATCGGTTATTCTCGTCATGAACTAATGATTTCATGATCTCGCTATTTTGTTTTGGTAGGTTGGGAGAACAAGAAGATGCCATCATTGAAGAATCGAAAGGTTTCTTGATATCCTCGCTTAGATGGTCAGTTGGTCTTTTAGGAGTTAAAGATGTACTTTTAAACGAGCAGCCAGCCTTCATCTTGATAGCCATAGCTCTCATTGTACTCTTTGGCATCGGTTCGAGAATAGCACGGAGCAATGATGGAAAGAAATTCATCAAGTTTGCATTTCTCATACTAGGATGTCTCGTTGTTGGAGTAGCCATCAACTTGATCGTACTCAATTCTTATATCAAGTGGGTTATCTATGGTTTATTCCTTGCCGTGGTAGCTACAAATTCCAATCACCAACAAATTTGCTGGGACATGAAAGGGATCTTCAAGTCCATGTGCGGAGAAATTTCTTTGAGACTCAAAAATTTGTTCATTCAATCAAAAGAGTTTATGAAAAATCTTTTGAAAATCAATGCTGCTGACCGAGACGAATCATCGACGAATAATAATGTCGCCGCTCCAGCCATTAGTGGTGATGGAGGCAGAGTCAGAGAGGATATTGTCTAGTTGATCTCCTCATAATAATCTGCCCCATGTATCTCTTTTTTGCCTTATGTACTTTCAGATGTTTGGACGTCATGTAAAGTCAATATCCGAGCTTTTTTTCTATGTATTATGTGTGCAAAAAGTGTGAGCAAAAAATATAATAGTTGTTCTTCATTTTTTTTTTGGGGTAACCGAGGACTTCACGACGAGTCACCATACCCAGACGACATCAAAAGGCAAAACCCCTATACCTTAGGGGAGATTAGTATAGAATCCCAATTTTTAACTTTTGCATATCTATTCAAAAATGGCGGTGCAACTCCATTTCCAATCAATCTGGTGACTTGTGGTCTCGCTTTTATTTTTGTCTTGCCTGGACTATGAATCCATGATGCCCTTTCCCCCAAAAGTTGGGATGGAAAGTCCAATCATGTCATGCTTACCATTTAGGATTATATAGCATCTTAGATGAGAAAGGAATCATAAGTATAACTAGAATATCAAAAGCCACGATGGATAAGCGATTATCTCGATGTTACTGGAGGAGTTATACGTATTTTTCAAATGCTTTATTTGAGTCATGGTTATTTAACTAATCAAGGATAATATTTTAGAATTGGCAATTCATTGTCGCATAAGTATAACTAGAATAACTAGAATAAGTATAACTAGAATATCAAAAAAGCCACGATGGATAAGCGATTATCTCGATGTTACTGGAGGAGTTATACGTATTTTTCAAATGCTTTATTTGAGTCATGGTTATTTAACTAATCAAGGATAATATTTTAGAATTGGCAATTCATTGTCGCATAAGTATAACTAGAATAACTAGAATAAGTATAACTAGAATATCAAAAAAGCCATGATGGATAAGTGATTATATCGATGTTACTGGAGGAGTTATACATCTATTTCAAATGCTTTACTTGAGTCATGGTTATTTAACTTATCAAGGATAATATTTCAGACTTGGTAATTCGTTGTCGCATAAAGTTATAAGTATCAGGGCTCTCTTTTTGAAGTGACCGACAAAAACAGCAGATGCCAAAGCCACAGTGAACACCCATCCTCCTGCCAATACAACGCCGCCAACAGAAATACCAATTCCAAGTCCAAAAAGAATCCTCTTTCTTAGCTGACTTGCTTTCTGTTGAGTGTCCATATCAGTCTCTCCCTGTGGCGAAGATTGATGGCCTTTGTCTACTTCCTAAAACATTCCATTTCAGCATTGCTTTACAATCAAATTAACATCAAGATATCATCTACAGATAGATAAGGGTGACAGAGCTAACACCATGACTTGTTCCTCTTTGTTTGTCAACAATTCAAGCAACAAACATTGCCATATCCTGTACCCGCAGCTATTCATTCCGTGAACGAGAAGACAGATACAAAGTAAATCCTCACAGACACAATGCATTACGTAACAAATTCACACAGGAGAAGCATAAAAATTAGCAAAGAAACAGAAAAATCGGCACATTATCTACACTGCTCTTCCTGGCTCATCCAGTTGTAAAGAACCACCCTTTTCTTAAAAATCAACAATTAAAAGTACGTTCTTCACAACCCTATCGTTTGTACTCAGCATAAAGCCAGCGGAAAAAAGTACCATTTTCCCTTATACATCCAACAATTCCAGACACCAGTCAAGAATACATACACTAATTGTGGATTTCTTAAGGAGATAGAGCCGACCGAAATCACCTCACTGGCATCGCTCTCACTGACTCGGTCCTGCTTGGCCCGCACCATGGCCGCGATGATGCACCGGCGGCCTGAGACACCGCGCAAACGCATCCGAATCACTCTCTCGGGCCCATGAAACAGCAACCCAAGATTGAATTTTGATAGAGGACGCGTCAGAACCAGGGCCTTCGTAGCAAAGGGTCGACATGGGCAAGCGCGGAGAGTAGCGAGCGACAGAGGGATCGGCTTGATAGCCTCGATTTGGACATAGGGCGCCATTGAAGGGCGAGAGGGCTAAAGTTGAAAGGACTGGGGCGGTGTGTTCAGGAGCTTCTTTAAGGCATTGTGATCATCCACAGATGCTGCGAAGCGGTGTGGAGAGTGAATTGACCTTGAGATTCGGGAATGGAGTATTGGGTTTTGCGGGGTTATCTAGTTTTGCTACCTGCTATGCTTCCGTGTTTCTAAGCCGCAATGAATGCTACTGCCTAGCCAGCCATGCAATATATATTTGGTAATGCAAAGCCGAATGCATTGCGGAGTGCAGAAGTTCTCCATTTCTTTGAGCAATGAAGACGGATTGGCATGTCCAAACTCTGATCTGGGTGGCCAATCCCTGGCCAAAATTATGGAGAGAATCGCTTTGTAGCCAGCATGTCGCCTTCTTGATTTGATTTAATTCACTAGGAAAATTTCCTGAGGTACTGTTTATCTGAGCAGTAGGCTAGGGTCGTCTTGCGAAGAGTATCACCCGTTTTTAAGTTAATTTGAATGGCTTGGATATCGCCTCTTGAGTTTCAATCTACTATGCTGGAAATTTTTGCTCAAAACACGGTGATTCAAATTAAAATTCACATGTAGAGTCAGTTTTAAAGATGTTTTTAAGTCTTTCACCTCACGTGAAGTATTATTAAGCGCACCTAAAAAAGAAAAAGAAACTTGTCTACCGCTCGGTCCGGACCGGACGGGGCGGGCCGGTCCAAATGCTTAAGCCACAAAATTCAATCGGGCCGGTGCGACTAGACCGCGCCGCTTTCATATCGCTTCCCTCCCATTTTCTTCACTCGCTCAGCCTCGTCATTTGGCGACGGGCGATCGTCATCTCGTCCAAGGATTGCCGCCACGCTCGCATGGCGAAGCGCCGCTCTTCTACTTCCGACTCGGAGTCCGATGGGGCGCTGGCGGACTCGGGCTCCGAGCCGGAGCCTCCTTCGACCCTCCGCGAATCGACGAAGAAGACCGTGTCGACTTACGAGAAGCAGAGGCTGTCGAGAATCGCGGAGAACAACAAGAGAATGGAGGCCCTGGGCCTCCGAAAATTGGCGAGTTCTGTGATGGGTTCGAATCAGAAGGCGAAAAGGGGCGACGTGAAGGGCAAAAGGAAGGTGGGCCAGGAGGATGGCGACGACGACAGGGATGATGATGATTATGCCCCCGCTTTAGACGATGAGGGTGGCGATGATCTTAGCGTTGACGATGAGGAGGATGATCAAGATTTTGAAGTATCTGGGTCTGGAAAAAGAAAGGTCGGTTTTTTTTTTCTGCGCCGGGAGGGGGGGGTGGGTGTTAATCTTTATTTGTTTATGTTAGTTCTGCGTGAGTCTAGTTGACTTATAGGGTGCTTGAAGAAATGGAAAGGTAGGTTTAACACAACGTGCTCAAGAGAAACAAATGATCATTGAGTTTCTCATTTCTGGTCTTTTTTTTTCCAATGAGAATGACACTACTGGTACATCTGAAAAGAATTAATACAATAGGGCCATTGAAATAAACGAAGTGATTTGTCCTAGGGTGTCATGATTTTTCGTCTTGGCAGCTCTGGTTTTAATTCATTCCGGTCGGAACTGTTGTGTTTTCACCACACGTCATCACTTGAAAAAGTTGCCTATCTATATCCTTCACAACACTGTCTCTTATTTCTAATTTAATTTTTGGTTAATGTTTGCATGAAGTGCATTCGGCAGCACTTTCTTCCTGAGTTTTTCCGGTTCTTTAGACTTCTTCAAGAAATGTTTTTATTCACAAATTTTGCTTGAGTGGCTGAATTGAGTACCTTCTCAATTAGATTAAATTTTTTTATGCTGCACTCAGATTTTATTTCTTTGATTGTCACATTCTTGAAACTTCATCGGTGTTTCTGGGAAATAGTTGGCTTAATTAAACAGAGGACTGTTATGAGTAGATCAAAGTTGGATCCTAAGTAACCATGAGATTTTCGGCTTGATGTGGCATTGAATACGTAGTTATGCTATTTACCAAAAAAAAAAAAACCTAGTGTTGCTATTTCGTTCGCCAACATCTATAGATTACCCAACTTGAGCAAAACTTTGTGAGTTGGTTAGAAACTGTGTGAAAAATAGTACACTTGCTAGTAGGTTGATGTGCTATCCTTCCATTCATTTTTCCAGTTTTCTTTCCTGGAGAATTTGATTTAGTTTCTTTTGATGTTTCTTAGCCTGTATTGGTAATTACTCCAGACTAGCGAAGGACGTGAATTTGGCGATACTCATAAATTCATAATTGCATGTACTTGAAGAGTTGCAGTTAGCTTTTAGTTTCCCTTTCCATTTTCTCTTCATTGTACTCCTTATGTTCCATATGACCTCAGTAATCAGTTTGTCAACTTCCTTGCATGTTTTAGGCCTTTCCAAGTCTAGTGAGCGGAAAATTCTCTTTTCTTAACCCTTGACATTGTCTTTGATTTGTAAATGGATTTTGTATGAAAAGAGGGTAGCCTTGTGCTGTTTGCAAGGGCTTCCTTCGAGTTGATCCATTGTCAAATACCAAGAAGCAAGTGGTATATCACCTCCTTCTCTTACTTGGTTTTTAAGGTGTGTATAATGGAAAGGTTCTTGGTACTTTCAACCTACTCATCAATACTTTCAAAATGGTTTTATCAGTTCACTTAACCAAACGTCCATTTAAAGTATTAGAAGATAGTTTACCACATGGCACATGGGTATAATGTCAGGTTAGCAGCTGTAAGATGCTGCGTCAACATTCCTTTCTTTTCAGTGGATAGTGGTTGAATAGACTTTTTTGAACCCATTTCATAAGTATATTACCAGATAGAAAGCTTGGGAATTCACCGAATTGAAATACTAGCACTGCAGTTGGATGAATGACTTAACTACCAAATAAGATAGAGTTGAAAATACTACATAGTCTAGGTGTTTTTAGTCAAATTGACTTATGGGTTTAATTTAAGTTTAGCTTTTGCAGTGCTTTGTCTCTCCTCTTGGAGTGTGTTTTGGTGGAAGACAATTTTTTCTTTCTGTACCTCCTTTTGCTTTTCAAGTAATTAGATTTCCATTTAAATCAGGATTTAGACAACAATAGAAAACTAGAGATCTGAGGTGCACTTGGGAACTTTTAGGAAAGTTGTATACATATCAGTCTTAGACATGTTATTATAATAATTGCAATGGACGTATTGAGCATCAGCAACTTCTTCACGTCCTTGGTTTTTCTTTGTTAGTTAAGATCTGGTTTGTGTTGTAGGGAAGATGCGTAGATTCATAAGTTATCAACTTAGAGAATTTGGCTATGATACTTGGTGCAAATTGTGACACGCTTCGTTTGAAATAAATATTGTTTTCCTTGTTTTTAGTCCTAATTCATTTTTAGTATTTGGATCATATTTCAGATATATCACACATGTCCCAGAGGGTGGGACGTTGATGTGAAATAAACAATCACACAAATAAAAGGAGCTAAACCTGAATCGTTGTTCCTAGTCTTTAATGCAAATGGAACAAGTTTAAAGATTGACGTGAGCACAATTGATGAGCTGAATTCAGCGAATCATTTTGATCTTGTATATTTTGATGTATTCTTATAACTGAGCTTCTTGTCCTTCCTAGGTTAATGGACTTTTCTATATTTTTGTGATTCTTATCTTGCTTTGAAGTGTTTTGTTTAACCTTTTGTGACTATTGGTTGCTCCAGGGAAAGAGAAAAGTGTCAAAAGCAAAGAAGAAACCTCACACCAAAAGGTTACCAGATAAGTTGGATTATGTTGATGATGATGCTGAATTGGCGAAGGTAGATCTAGTGTTTTCATGATTACTATATTCTCATTCCATGATGAAGCTTGGGTTTATCTCAGCGTGGATTAGAAATCTATTACACATGTAGTAACTGCAAGATCAACACTAACAAATTCAGTGGCAAAATGCAGGCCATTGTGCTGTCCCTGCATGAATCTGCCAGAGTTTCAGGGACAGTGAGTTCAGGGCCTTCCAAAAACGAGGCTGGTGTGGATCTTAATGACAGAGTAGAAAAGACTCGGGAAAATCCTAGAATGCTGAAGAGAAAAAAGACGGTCTGTAGCTCATCCTAGTTGATTCGTTTTGTTTTCCTTTTTCTTTCCTGGCTGACCGTTTTTGTTTGCTTCTTTCTTTGATTTCCTGTAAATAATCATCGACATCCAGTTTACCAGCTGGGTGAAGATGACCGAGGATGAGCTGATTATGCACTTCTTTCAGTTTGATGGTAATTTATGTTAATGTAGTTTCCATGTGTATGCTTGTCAGATAATGGATACATATTTTTTTTATGTTCTTTCCTTCAATTTTTTGGCATGGATGGCTGTGGCAACCACGCTGTTGGTTTGGCACCTCAGGTATGCTTGTCCTTGTGCATCATGGGTAAATCAATCATTTGCCCTTGAGGATTTGACATTAATCCTCTCATACCTACTAATTGGTGTACCTGAGATGCATTTCCTCTGGCTCCTGAAATAGACAATATATGGACTGGATTAAAGGGGTCTGTCATCCTAAAATTAGGATTCATTTCCTGTTGCAAATATTCACTTGTAGCATACCATACCTCAATTAGTCCAAATGTTAGGAAGGTTCAGAGAAGCTAATTTATTGTTTGGCTGAAGCATTCGCATCTGAAAAACTAAATCTATAGAAGGGTATTTTTGAGGGAGATATTTATACTCAGCAAATATTCCATCCCTTTCTCTAGTTATGGTTTTGAAAAGGGATATTAAACATTTGAAAATCTGGCAGATTTTGGTTTGCTAGTATGTATCTGAAACTGCCAAAAGATGTCACAGAATATCAATTTTACTACACAGCTTTTTCTACGTTCTTCTGGATACTAACAATGAGAGTTTTTTAAGTGGGTGTTGCACGGCAATTTTTTTTCTTTCCGTGGCTTGTAATCTTATTGTGAAGTGGCTACATCTAGCTCTTATTGGATCGCACAATGTGGAAGGCTGGTGCAATAGGTGCACCTTTTTGGCTTGCGAACCTTTTTATTTCTGGAACTAATGAGCTTGCATGTGTCGTGTAGAAGCTGGGAAGGTTGGCATCACTGTTCATGATTTAGCCAAAGTAGCTGATGCTCATGATTTTATGTGGACAGACAAGGAACTAGCTGATATGATTCACTGCTTTGATGGCGATGGAGATGGAAAGGTCTAGCCTACGACTATTTTCATGTCATCTCCAGTCCTGCATGCTAATCCTTCTGTCAACTGCATTGCTGTAGACTGAACGGTTACGAAATTCTGAAAAATCCCACCATCATCAATTTAATTAACTGCAGTGATATGAAATTTTATTAACCATCCATGAGGACAGAGTATCTGTTGTTTCTTAGATTCGTAATTAACTTATGGGTCTTGTTGACGAGTGTGCTCGCAGCACTTGTTAACCATACTTAATATAGAAATGTTGTCATTTCATTTATTGTGCATAACACGGGAAAGATAACGCATTGGACATGACAAAACTTTCTTTATCGAGGTATTTAAGAAGTGCCCTGGCGGCAATTGTTAACAAAATTATTAAATTATTAATGCATATTTAAATATAGGCGATTTAGAATCATCTCGCGTCAATGTCCATATTTCTAGAATTGGACAGTAGTGAATATGATTTCACTATAATTGTCTGGGAAATTATCACCAACTTGATTTAATCTTAGCATTGGACTAGTGAAAAGAAATGTAATATTTTGACAGGACTAGTCATGATCCAGAAGTGTAGGAAAAAGGCTTCTGCTATGATATGAATTTTTATGTTGTTATTTAAGGTCATTCTCTAGTTAAACCTTTTAGCTACCCCCCTCTTGGCATGGGAGAATGTAGCTTTCTCCATCTTCATCTCTCTTTTATTTTTAGATCTTTTTTCTACATTGAGCAAATTTCTAGTAATGTCATGCAAAGGAATATAATTGCGGACAATGATATGAAGGATTGCTTCTTAGGAATCAACAGAAATGTAACGAGGTTTAGTAAACTGGGGATTGAATGTTGATTCTGGTTAATCAAAGTATCTGTTTGTGGTGTGACTCGTCTGTCTATGTTACAGCTAAGTCTTGATGATTTTTCGAGGATTGTCCGTCGATGCAACATGATACAAGCTTCCGAAACCTCCTGAGTGGTTAATACTGCCAAGTCTACCTACTGTTCTGATCAGGTATGGTGGGGCATTGGCTATGACTTCTCCCACCTCTTTCACTAGTTAGCAATGATGATATCAGACTTAGTGACCATATTAGCGGTAGTTGTTGGATGTTAAATTCTTGGGGTTGAGAAAAGACAAAGGAAAAATGGTTCTCCAAAGCTTTCTTTAATTGTCTAAGCCGAGCTGATATGAATACATGAGTTAGAGGTGAAAGATGGTGGATCAAGTGATCTGGAGGATGAGGAAACCAACATTTTCTTGCCACATAATGGAATGGCCTCATTAGAGCTCGGATTTAGTGAAGCTGTAGTTGCGGATGTATTGATTTCTGATTTGTGTCTTTATGTTCTATTTCAGGAGTGATTGATCAAGAGGTCATTTATCTGCTGGGTTTTGTTACAAGAGCAAGCAAGGAAGCACCCGAGTAAGTGAGAGATAGAAGCAAGAAAGTAGCTTGACCAGCTGCTGTAAAGATGTTTATATCACAAGTTGGAGCTTTCATAGATAACTCACCAAATGCTAGTTGTACGTACTTAGACAACTGAATTGTCTGCAACTTTTACAAGCTGATCTATTTGAGGTCAGAATTAGCATGACGGCAGATTTTGGCTTGCTTAACCTTTCACACCAGTTGGATTATCTGTTGCGTTTTCCATGAAAAGGACAAGTACTCTGAACTGGTGCTATCGTGAATGATTGGCCCTGCTGTTTTGCATGATTGATTACATTGAGAAATTTTTGTCTATATCATGACAAATATTCTTGATCTGGTCAGACTGGAGAAACCCTGATGCATTAAAAAGATGCTGCAATATGCACCTTTAGAATAATCGGGTTTGTCAATGCAGGCATAGAAGCCACAGGCTTTGTCTCAGTTTTGGCTGATACAAAGACGTTGGGATGCTCTTTATAAGCTCGGCCGTCTACCTGCGGCCAGTTCTTGTTCTGAGGCCTAACATTTTATAGAGCGTTCAAGTGATGTCTACGCAGAGAACATATATTGTTGAAGAGACAACTAAAGAACCATTCCTGGTTTCCACACCTCGTCAGACATTGCTGGTGATTACATTCTCTTGGTATCCTGGGAAAAGGCAACATTAACGTTATTCCTTGGCTTGCCCCTTTTTTTTTTTTTAATAAGTTTTTGGCATATGCCTTCTACTCTAACTTATCGTCATTGCTTCCCGCAAATGCGCTTTGCCCTCACTGGTTATCAATTTGTGTACGAACTCATATATGCATACAAAGTTTGTGCAGGCACATTTCACGAGTCTAAGGTTTTCCATACTTAAGGGATGGGAATCAACCAAGCAGAACGGACATCTCCCTCAAGTGTTCTCTAGAACATTCCTGAAGGCGGACGATATTACAATTATACACTATTCTAGATAATTTTAAGCAAGTGATTGGTTGATAGAGAGGTGGCACCTCATTGGCTGATAAGGAGGTGACATCTTCATGATTAAATCCAGGAGAGATTGACGAGCATGATTAGGCTTGTACTCGTATATAAAGGGTTCTCCTCCCTCTGATTTGTATTAATCTGACAAGTAGTATAACTATCAAAATTTCTCTCTATAAGATCCTTGTGAGTGTAAGCAAGTAAGGCCGACTTGGAAGAAATTCCTAAAGCTACACCGATAAAGGAATGCTAGATTGATCGATCCGTAAAGCACACGTGTATCTAGCTAAACTAGATGCATGTGATGCCACGTCATGTATACATATACTTTTTCTGTGTATTATATATTATGCAGTAGTTATTTCCATAGAGCATAATAAAATTAAAACAGCAAACTAATAATGATGAAACTAGTTGCATGGACACTAAAATTTTTTTTGGCGATAGAAGAAAGAATGTGCAAAATCGATCGTTATGACATGAGGGAACAAAGAATGCTCAACCAGTGTGAGAGGGCCTAATACCCTAAAAAATTCTCGACTTTAGGTTCGTTTTTTATTTTATCATAAACTTTTTTTGTCTTATAAAAAATCCTTAACTTTTGATATAATTTGAAGTTCAGCCTAAACTTTGTCTCATAAAGAACCATTAATTGTTACTTCAATTCCACATCTGCATATATTTACATCCATCCAAAATTGCCCTTAGGGATGTGGCAGTTCCACTTTATTGCTTTAGTTTTTCCCCAAATTTTAGATCAAAGAAGACATTTTCTGCAAAAGAATTTCCACGCAAGTCCAAACAACATCTTCTTGGATGTAGAATTTGGGTAAAAAGTGGAGTAATTTGAGTTGGCATTCTTCCCTTATGGAAATGGATCACCTACCTTGGATTAGTGTGCCTTACCCCTTTTCCTACCCTACCCTACCCTTGGATCAAAAAGGCTCCCTATTGCATGGAGAATTACCCCCTCCCTCATATTTGAATTTACTAAGGCACACTAATCCAAGGTAGGGAATCCCGTAACTCCTTCCATTTCACTTGCGGATTCTCAACTTAGCACTCAATATTCAATCTCTTGTGCTCGATAGTCTTCCATCTTTGACAATTGAAAAAGTCTTGCTTAGGACACTTGAATAGATCTTGCATAGGAGCTTTTTTATCTCTTGGTTGTCCAGAGACATTTTCGATGGAGGGTTAACATGGATAGATTTATGAGTCAAACAAAAGTTGAGATTTTATGAGACTAGAAAAAGTTTAAGATAGATTGAGATTAAATCTAAAGTTGGAGGTTTTTAAGGGATAAAAATAGTTTAGGGTAGAATCAAGATATAACCTAAAGTTAGAGTTTTTTTTATGGGCCAAAAAAATTAAGTTAGGATTAAGATCGGACTTAAAAGTAATGATTTTTTTAGGGTGTTGGGCACATTGCAGCAAGGGTTGCCATCTCTTCGCAACAACCCATGACGTTCCTTTGCCCTTCTAGTGGTTAGTTCCCCTCTCCTTTCCCTCAATTGCTTAACAATCAAACTTTTCTTTTCCTGTCTAGAAGTTGAAATTTCTAAGTCTTATAACATATGGCACACGGTACACTTTTTACACATTCTTCTTTCCAAAATTGCTTAAAATATTTCAAAAGTTTTTAGATAAACAATTCACCCCTTCTTGATTGGGTCATATCCTGCGTTTTACTTTTCTCTTTAGTCAAATTTGAAGACAGTGACGGCAGCGGCTTGTTGGCCACCTTTACGCACTGGTGTTGGTTGTGGTCCATCACGCCGTCTTATTAGGCTCATTGATGTTGATCCATGGAACAAATTAAACGGCCAGACGTTTATATTCTTCGGAAACTTCTTAGAAGGGTTGCTACGTACTTTTAACTTTAATGCAGCCCAGCTACGGCATGGCGAGTCAGTCCGGAGAACGAGGAAACATTCATCTTTTAATGAGACATGGGCCATATTTTTAATCATCCGATCCACTTACATCCCTTTTCAATTGTCCGGATGTTTGTCCATCAAAACGTAGGTCTATTGGACCTCATGGATTTTGTTGATGTTGTAACGACGCATGCTTCATTTTCTGAGATAAATATAAGAACCATTTCTAATGGGGGTCACGACTGTATTCCTGTCATGTATCGCTTTGTTTCTTCCATATGTCCATAGCATGATTATGAACCTATAATGTTTCCAATTTGGTTCCATCAGACATATTTAAACGAGCAATCTAAATGAATTTTGGGTGTAAATGACATCACTTCTTTGTGTGAGTATATTTATAGATGATCAAGGAGAGACAAATATAATTTTCTTGATTGTGAGAGAGGTGGTAGTCATCGTGATAAGCATATTATTACTTGCACATCCAAGAAGAAAGACTGTATCTCGTTTGATTGACTATCCTTTTAAAGTTTGTGGCTATAGAAAGAAGAAAGGGTCATGATCACTCAAAATATTGAATGCAACGCACAATTTTGATCATTTGACTGATATATTTGGATATTCTACTTGTCGTCACTTTTCTAAAGTTGAAGATTTGATTTTCTAAAGTTGAAGATTGGCGTGTGAAAGATATGTTTAAAGTCAAAATTCATCACTGCCAAATTTTGTTCTTCCTTTTCCAACTATTGCTAAAACTATTTGCAACATAAAAGCTAAATCAACGATGAAAATTTGAATCTTTATTGGATTAGTTGATTCATCTACGATTTGAAATGAGATGATGAGGGTTGCTTTAGGCACTTATTTTTCTCTCAACCTATGTTGATGGCTCTAACAGAGTTTACCGGATGTATTTGAAATTGATTGTACTGACAAGACTAATCGATACAAAATGCTCTTGTTTAATAATTAGTGGAGTTCCCAGCTTTAATGCTTCTTTTTAATGCTTTGCCTTTCTAGAAAGCAGGAAAAGGAAGATTGAGGATTGGCTTTTGACAATGTTTAGCAACATATTGGGTGTTGATTGTCAACCTTTGGCTTTTGTCATTGGTAGAATTTACTTTTCCTAGAAGTGCAAAATTGTAGCGTGTTGATCCCATTAGGAAGAATATTGTGGTAAAATGTAAATCTAATTTTGAAAACAGAACGTATTCGGATTCTTATTGTGCAAGTTCTGAACTCCAAGAATGAAGTAGAATATGATGAAAACATACAGCAGTTCGAAGACTATTGTAAGAAAAAATCAAATAAATTTTAATTACATTAAAAATAAATGGCTTCCTTTTAAAGAGTCCTTTTGCTTGTTTGGGCAAACTTGCACATGAATTTTGGGAAGTGCGTTACTTTAGCAGTTAAAGGGGTACATTTGATTTTGAAAGTATCTACAAGTTTCAACAAGAGATTTAGACGAGATGAAAAGAAAAATATTCCTTGCAATAGAGAATTAGTTTTAAGAAATCAAAACGAAGAAAGTAAGAGTTCCTCATCATCTTCATATTCCACTTCTCAGGCACGTGATTACTCGTGTTTCAAGCATTTGCTTTAGACAGCCTCTACGAGCAATATGAGATTGCTAAAAATAAGGTGAAACCACCTACTTTTACAGTGCATTTTATTTAATCCATGGGCTTTCCATGGGCGCATAAGATAAGATTTAGAATTTATGATGGTCTGTCTTCAGATGTAATTAATCCACATGGAGGCTTGATATAAAGTTTTTTTTATCATGATATTACTCAAGATAATGGAGTTGATTTATTTAAGCAAATATTTCATGAGTTGGAATTAAATATCAAGAATCATTCTTGCTGCTTTCCAAAAGAAAGTTGCTTAAAGGCAAATCGAGCATTTTGTACTAACAAGCGATTCATTCTTACATTAGCTCCTAGCTACATAGCATGAAGGTCGAAATTCAACAACAAAAGTAGAGCCGACATCTAAATGATGTGATCCTCTGGTGTTTCAAATTGTTGAAAAAAGGACCAAGATGTATTTGTAAAGCTTCTCGGCATAATAGTAAGACATTAAATTGATTGGCAAATGTCAAACACACATTTAAGGCCATTGATATCCGTGGTGATGAAATATAATAGACACATAGGACTCATACGTACATGCAGTAACTCGACTCATACATGCAGTAATTCGACCTGAAAGGCCTATGCTAAGGTAGGAGTTTTTCACTCTATGACACTATAAATTACACCACAATATCTCTTTTAAGCAAATAACGGCTCTCTTAGTAATGTAATTAAAACTTTATTGTTCAATTCGTTTAAAATATATTATTCTCGAGAGAGTAGGCTTTTTTAGGGGAGCCAAGTAGCTCAATGAACACTATTTCTTTGTTAAGTTGCACATGTATTTTGTTACTATTGCAGTAAATTTGTGCTATGAAGATAATTTGTTTTTCTTTGATGGTTCTATCGAAATTTTAATCAATTGAGAATTGACAAGAGGTATGTATTTTGCAAATGGTTTCAATAAGTTGTCCTACAATGCTGCTACAATTGCCACAATTTTCTCATTACCAATTATTCCATGTAACAAAAGCAAAGATGATATTCACACGTAGTAATGTTTTAGGAAGCTTATTCTTTTGAATTTGCACGATAATAATGGATGTGTAGAATTTTTAATGTGCTTGGCCTTGTCATATCGCGGAACCTTTATTAGAATATCTATTCAAAAATTGTGCAATGATGAAAAAAAAGGTTGTAATGTTAGATTTGCCTATTAAAATAAAAGTTGTGCAGCTAAAGTACACAAACTATAACAAAATAAGTATGTTATAGTTTCAAATGCATTAATTGAAACTAGCAAATAATTCCTTTCACTCTTACTTTTGGTTATTTAAAATAATGGTTTTCTTGTACAAAATAAAAAGATAATCATACAAACATTAATACAATAACTATTTGGTTATCTATCAAATGATACCTTTTTTTCCTGGAAGGAGGGATGCCGGTTTCGTCTCCCATTGGGGGAAAAGACAGAAACCAAACTGAGTAAGACCTCAGGGTGCTTAAAAGGACAACAAAAGGAATAGAGAAAAGGTAAGGTATAAGTTAAAGTAAAGAGTAACCCAAAAGACAAGAAAAAGAACAAAAAAAGGTAACGAACAAGCTAAAACTAAGAGAAACCCTAAAGACAGTCCACATTTAACCTTTTACTGTGCGGGTAGATTCGTAAGCAACAATGCCCAGGTTGTGGAAGTTGATTAACTTTTGACTGGTTCAGGTTGCACTTTCTATCCGAACCAAGATGCAAAAGTTTAAAAAGCATGTTAAAGTGGACCGGCGAGGAATAATCCGGTGAAGTCAAGGTAGACCAGCAAAAGTTGCGAAAGCATCTGTTTGTGAACTAATTCTCTCTCTCTCTCTCTCTCTCTCTCTCTCTCTCTCTCTCTCTCTCTCTCTCTCTGTGCATCAAGAAGTTTCCTGGTGCAATCAGTTTTACTTTCTTTCCTTCTATATTGTTGCATTTTCTATCCCAAGAAAGATGCATAAGTTCCAAAAGCATGTTAAAGTGGGACTGCAAGAGATCAGAAAAGGAGGGGGAAAAAAGAGATTTTCATTTTCATTTTGCAAGCGAGAAGGAAAATCATCACGCAAATGGGTTTGGTGCAATACGTTATTTGGCTGTTTGAGAGAATTCTGCGTTGAAGAACTGTATAGATGCATAGATAGATCGCAAAACCTAGCAGATTAGAGATAATCAAAATGTTTTGCAATGAAAAGCTCTTGTCGTTGCGTTCATTTTCCAAAAATCACGACAGATTGAGAAAATAGTGTAGTGCCAAGAGCTTGGTTTTCCCACTGAGAAAAAAAAAGATATATAAGTAAATGAATGCAAAGGAGAAATATCAAAATGAAGGAAAAGAAAAAGAAAGGGCAAAATCAGCCAAGAGCTTGTGCTAGCAACGTCATGAAAAATTCAGAAAATAGAGAATTCTCTGAGTCTATAACTATAAGATATGGTCACGAACTCATGATTGAGGAGTGAGCCTTAACCGGTGATTTCACACAAATTTGGTGACGGCATTTGCAAAAGTCAAGTCCACTTCAATCAGATAAACTACTAATTAAAGGAAGAGCGGAGGACCTCCATATATATACACTGCAACCAGTTCCACTTCTTTATTCACAAAAGCAGTTGCAGAGTTTATAGGGCTTCAACTTCTCCGGAACATGGCAGATCACATCATGACAATCGAACGGTATGTAATTCATTCCTGTGAATATGCTCTAAGAACTCTACTTGAAGCGCAGATAGATTTTTAATCTGTTTTTCTTTGAAATAATTAGTTCTTGATTCATTGCAGAGACGGCGAGCAACCGCAACAGGAGCAACAGCAGAGAAGGTTTGGCTTGACTCTTCATATTTCACATATGTTTATCTCGTTCCTTATGAACTGTATCCTGCTTCGGGTCACCAGCATTTGGTCCACTAAAGCTTTCTCTGCTTACTGGAACTTCTAATTGTACTATTTTGTCATAGTCGTTTTATATCAAGAGTAATTTATAACTTAATTAATCTGTTTAGACTAATTATATAGACTTTGCATGTCATCAATGCTGACCTTTAGTTTGTAATTTGGGACTCGCATATGACATGATGTAATGCATTTTTGCTCTCACAATCATGTATTGTATGTACAGTTCGTTTAATTCATTGTACAGTTTCGTTTGTGTATTAGTAAGCTTCTGTCGAGCAAGATTTAGGCATGCAAGTGGACTGGCTTTGCTACAAGCTTGTATTATATACTCACATAATAAATTAGTGACTTTATATTTTCTTGTTTTTCTATATGGTAGACTCGGAGAACAAGAAGATGCCATCTTTGAAAAATTGGAAGATTTCCTGAAATCCTCGCTGACATGGTCATTAGCTCTCATGCAAGCTAGGGATTTATTTGTGAACAAGCAAGCGACCTTCATTGTGATTTTTGTAGCTGTCATTGCGCTCTTTGGCATCAATTCACAAACAATGCGAAGGAATCATCGAACGACGATTATTGGTTTTGTGTTTTTCATACTAGGATGTCTACTTGTGGGAATAGCAATTGACTCGATTGTATTGAATTTTTACTGCAAGTGGGTCATCTATGGTATATTTCTTGCTATGATAGCCACAAATCCTGACCACCGGCAATTTTTCCTGGAGATGAAACGAGTCTTCAAGTCCATGCACAGAGGAACTTCTCTGAGACTAAAAAACTTGTTCATTCAATTGCGAGTGATTATCGAAAATCTTTTTACAATTGATGCTGCGGACAGAGAACAATCATCCATGAGTAACAATTTTGCGACTTGATCAGTTGTGGTGATGGAGCCGGCGGTGGGGAAGCCATTGTCTAGTTGATCTTGTGATGGAATTGGACACCCTTTATCTCTCCTTTTCCTTTTGTATTATTAGATGTTGGTTTGATATGTAATGTATGTCTAAGCCTTTTGCTCTGTGTTTTGTGTTAGCATGATATGCAAAAGTGCGGTCAGACTATAATAGTTGTTCGTTAATACATTAAATTTGCAACACTGTATATATTTGCTCCATCTCCATGAAATTTTTATTGATCTCATTTTTCTTCCTCGCAAAATTTATGTTAAATCTGCGTTTTAGATTGTGATTTTTCTCACCGCTGACTGCTTGTTGCTCTTCAAGAACAGTATCTACCTTATTATCATTGAAAAGATGAGTCATCTGCTTTTGTCCTTATGATATCACTTTTGTTTTCGTCCTGCCTCTTCCACGAATCGACAATTCAATTTCGCACCGAATGACGGTTGCTGGTGGTATTAACAATGGCGGGATTCCATTGACAAAATGAGATTTCTTATTTTCAATCTACTCGATTTATTTTTTTCCATTTTTTCCTCTTATTTAACCCGGAACTAATACTAATTGAAGAAGTTTTTTCAATTTTAAATGTTACGTCAGTAAGAATTTGGAAAGCGTAAACGAGAGGGCAAGGAATGTTGGAAAAAACAACAGCATATCGGATCTCTCGACTCCAACTCGTACGAAATTCTCTTTCTTTATCTTTTTTGGCTTTTTGCTCCGATTCAGTGTTACTGTCGATGCGATCAAATTGATGTTCGCAAAAACGCGTATTGGATCGACTGCATGTGCTGTAACGAATCAGATTTAACTTCTTACGATGTAAAACACCGGTAGAGGAGGATGAACTGTCAATATGGAATGTCGTGTTTTCAAATTGATACGTTATTTCATTTCTTTTAGATTCCTTTGGTTAATCAGTACATTTGAATAACACTTCTGCACTTGCATAAATAGCATTATAATTGTCTCAAATCGTCTGGGGATATTGCAATAATCAGGCACCCAAATTGTATAGTATGTATAACGCTGTGATTTTAAGGCAAAGTTGAAATATTTTGGAACAAAGAAAATATTTTCATCTTTGTTTTTGCCACGACTATATCAGAAATAAGATTGAGAAGTCCTAATTTTCATTCGATTATTGGCATGACTAAGCAATAGCAATTATAGATCTGGTGATCGAGTTCTTTAGAGTTGCTCTTTTTCATATAGGATATGGAGAAGCGAACATGGGGAAATAAGAGTAAACCATTACTTTCTGAGTGGAATTGCCACAATAACAATGTCGATTAATTGAGTTGAACTGAAAAAAGAACTTTCTTCTTAATATTGCGATTTACAAATTCTCTCATCTCTTCACTAAGCCTTTTTTTTAATATTACAAAAAAGAAAACCAAAAATTGAATTGAACCGAACTGAAAATCCAGTTTGATTTGTATTCAGTTCGATTTGATCACTCATCTTATCGGTTCGATTCATATTTTCAAAAATCCCGGAACCGAACTGTTGACATCTCTTTGTATGTGCTTGTCAGATGATGGATGAGTATTTTTTCGACTTCTTTCTGTGCCAACCACGCTGTTGGTTCAGCACAACCCTAGTCCATATGGGAGGAAGGTTCAGAAAAGCTAATTTATTTTTGGCTGAAGCATTCGCATCTAAGAAGCCAAAATCTATAGAAGGCTAATTAGGAGGGATATATATATACACTCTGCGGATCTTCCCTCCCTTTCTTTAGTCATGGTTTCCGAAAGGGATACTAAACATTTGAAAATCGGGCAGATTTGGGTTTCCTAGTATAAAGCTGTGAGATAAGTTGCTTCTTGATTGCTGTAGTATCAGAAACTGCCAAAAGACGTCACAGAATGTCACTTTTACTTCACAGCTTTTTCTACGTTCCTCTGGATTATAACAATGAGAGTTTTCAAGTGGGTGTCGCGCGGCAATTCTTTTTCTTTCTTTGGCTAGCAATCTTATTGTGAAGTGGGTACGTCTAGCCTTTGCCTGACTCCAAAGTGTGGGAGGCTGGTGCAATAGATGCCCCTTTTGGCTTGCGAACCTTTTTGTTTCTGGAACTGACGAGCCTGCGCGTCTCATGCATAAGCGGAGAAGGTTGGCGTCACCGCGCATGATTTAGCCAAAGTGGGTGGTGCTCATGATTTTATGTGGACAGACATGGAACTAGCCTGCATGATTCACTGCTTTGACAGCGATGGAGATGGAAAGGTCTGGCCTACTGCTATTTCTGTTTCATCTCCATTCCTGCATGCTAATCATTCTGTCAACTGCATTGCTGGGGACTGGACCGTTACTAAATTCTGGAGAAAGCTCGCTGCGTCATTAATTTAATCGACTGCAGTGTTATGAAGTTTCATTAACCATCCATGAGCACAAAGCATCTATAGTTGCGTCAATATATAATTGACTTATGGATCCTGTTGACGAGTGGCACTTGTTAATCATACTTAATAAATGAAATGAAATAATAAATATTTTTCATTTCATTTATTATACATAACCTAAGAAAGATAGTGCATTGGAATTGAAAAACTTTCGGGAAGTGTTCTGGGGGTACTTATTAACAAAATTCTTAACTTATTAATGCAGATCCAAAGCTAGGTGATTTTTAATTATCTTGCGTTAATGTCAATCTTTCAAGAATTGAACAAAATTAAATATTATTTGACCATAATTGTCTGGGAAAGTATAACCAACTCGATAAAATCATAACAATGGAGTAGTGAAAGTAAATGCGGTAATATCCTGGCGGGACTAGTCATACCCCGGAAGTGTCGGAAAAAGGCTTCTGTTGGGATATGAACTTTTACTTTGTAAATTTAAGGTCATTCTCCAGTTTAATCATTTAGCTTAGCCTATATTCTTGGCATGGGAGAAAGTAATTTTCTCAATCTTCATCTATCTGTTTTTTATTTTTAGATCTCTTTTGCTAGATTGAGCAAAATTGTGGCAATGTTATGCGAAGGAAAACACTAGCCGACAATAGAATTGAGGATTGCTTTTCTAAGGAATTAAATGATGTTAAATAAGCCGGGGATCGAATATTGGTTCTGGTTTTGTGTCTTTATGGCGTGACTTGTCTATCTATGTTACGGCTTGATGATTTCTCGAAGATTTTCCATCGATGCAACAGAATATCGAGTTCCAAAAGCTCCTGAGTGGTTGAATGTCAAGTCTACTGACTGTTCTGACCAGGTATGGTGGGGAGTTGGCCACGACTTTCCGCCCATTTCACTAGTTAGCAATGATGACATCAGAATTAGTAATTGTACAAGTGGTACTTGTTAGATTTTAGATTCCTGGGGTCGAGGAAAGACCAACGAAAAATGGCTCTCCGAAGCTCTTTTCTTGCTTAAGCGAAGCCGAGATTGATACGTCAGTCAAGAGGTGAAAGATGGTGGATTAAGTGACTTGGAGGATGAGAAAACCTACATGTTCTTGCTACATAATGGAATGGCCTCATTAGAGCTCGGATTCAGTGAAATTTTACTTGCAGATTTCCTCACCAGTCGACTTCTAATTTGTGTTTATGTTCTATTTGAGGAGTGATTTATCAAGAAGTCATTTTACTGCTGTTACCACAGCAAGAACGGAAGCACCAAAGTAAGCGAGGGATAGAAGCAAGAAAGTAACTTGATCCGCTGGCTGCCGTTAAGAAGTTTATATCTCGGGTTGGAACTTCCACAGATAGCTCTCCAAACGCTGGTTGGATTTACTATCTTAGACGACTTCTGCGACTTTTACATGCCGATCTATTTGGGGTTAGGACTAGCGCGACAGAAGATTGTAAGCTTGCTTAAACCTTTTGCACCAGTTGCATTATCTATTGCGTTGTTCCACAAAAAGAACGAGTGCTCTGAAGAAACACTGAGGTGCAACTTCAGAATAATCGGTTCTGAACATGCGGGCATAGAAGCCAAAAGGCCTGTCTCAGTTTTGGATGATGCTGAGACGTTGTGATGCTCTTGATAAGCTCCGGTTTGTACCTGGGATCGACTCTCTTTCTGAGGCTTTGGAGTTTGGAACGTTCAAATGAAGGCTACATAGAGAACACAGAAGGTTATCGAAGAGACAGCTAAAGAACCACTCCTTATCTGCACTCTCTATCAGACATTGCTATTTGTAATTTTTAAGTTTTGGCATGTACCTTCACCTATACTGATCATCATTGCTTACCCCGAATAAGTAGGTAAGAATGTGCTTTACCCTCTATATTTATCTATTTGGGGGAAATTATAAAAAAAGTCATCAAGCACTTATATTATTCTGTTTTAAATATTTCAATTTGGTTAATTTGTTTTATAGCATTTCAATTGTGGCAATGGAGCCCTAAATCTTTTGGTATTTTGCCAATTGATAATTGGTCAATTTAGTGACTGTGGCTAAATGTGGTCGGAAATCACTAACGTGACAATTTAGTTAGCGACGGTTGTCCTAGATAGCATTGTTGGTATTGATGTAGAATATTTTTGTAATTTTAGAAATTTTCTACCTTTTCCCTTTTTTATTTTCATTCGCTTCCATTTTATTTTTTTTTCTCATTTCCCTTTGCCATTCTCCAGACTAACGGAGGTCACCGGCCACTACCAAGGGCTAGAGCAAAGATGCCAACATATAGCAAGGGGCTGTCTTGCCTAAAAGTTTATGACTCAATGAAAGATTTAGAACTAGCTTGGCAAAATAATTAAAATATTTATGACTGAATTGATAATAATAATATAATATTTTTAGGATTTTATTGGTGATGCGATGTCCCCGAATTATTTAAGTATATGGAGCACACCACTCTGTTTAACTCATACAGTTGAAAAGTATGGGCATGGCGAGTGATGCCACGTTGTGATATCTTCGTTGTTCTTATACATCATGCGGATTAATATCAAATTAGACAGAAATAAAATTATAATAGTGGACCGACAAAGATGCAACTAATTGTAGGGAAATTAATCGCTTCAGCCATTTAATTATCTAAGATTTCGCTGATTCATTTTTGGTAGTCTCGAAGAGCCACTTATTGGAAAATTTCTCGACTTACTCACTTAGGTGGTGATTTGGTCCTAACGGAGCTTAGGGTTTACGCGTAAGCACGCGAGCTACCTTCATCACGATTTGACTTGTCACGTGATCAAGAGCACTTTAGTCAATGGGTCTGCTACTGATTACGTGCTTTGAGAACGGTGACACGTAATGTGTATGGCAAAGCAGAAGTATCCTCGAAAGTTCGTCCCGATCCCGCGTCAATTAAGAAAACCGATTCCACGTCAATTAAGGAATCCCATGTTATGTGCATACCAGGTTTGCTTGTTCCACTTCCTTATTCATAAAAAAACAATCGCAGAGTTCATTGAACTCCAACTTTGTCATACATGATGGAACATACAGTGACACTCGAATGGTACGTAATTCATTCATGTGAGCATAATCCGAAAACTTTGATTAGCACGCGAATTGATCAGGTAAACTTTTCTTCTTTCTCTTACGAATATGTTTTTCTTTCAATCGATTTTATCCTGATTTGGTGCAGGGATGATGAGCAAAGATAGCAGCGGCCACGTTAGGAAAAGTTTGACTCCATTAAAAAAAACTTTGTATTGTATGTGTCTCGTTGAAACTACTTGTCATCTTGCATTTCAATTCGTAGTACACTGGATCATTGAACAATAAGATTTTGCAGTTTGTAATCATTTACAAAGTCGTTGATCTCATAGCATTGAACCCGATATACTGATATTTGTACATCATTTTCACGACTCTCAAATCATAACTGCTTTTTGAGATAGGTCTATCTTTGACCAAGTGGCTGGTCGTTAAGATGGGCTTGCTATAGTTTGTTTTGGCATTGTCCTTTGTGCTCGCACGAGGTTCCAATTGATTTGAATTGCTTTTCAATCGTTTGACGATATGTGGTTTCCCGAAGTTCAATTTGATTTTTGAAACTCCCGCAATCATACGGTTGTGTGTGTCATCTTGTTGCGTGTCTTGGGTAATAAATACTTCCGATTTGATGACCAAAGAATGTTATCATATGCAAGTTGTGTAATCGGTGAACACCTTACTTTATCGCCATGTTATGTATGCGATCATTCAAAATTTATTTCGCTCCCTCCTTTTGGGCAAAACTCGTTTTTGTCTAATTTCTGCTGGGAAGTAATATTGAGTTTTCCAGAGACTAATTTGTGTAACTCACACCGAAGAGTAATTGATCTTCAGTGTCCATAGTTTGTTATGTGGTGAAAACATTAATTTGTCAATCTACTTAAAAGATCGACGTATTAGAAGTTTATTTTTAGATAATACACTTGAAAGTCGAGCAATACGACGAGCTCATACCAGAAACAATAGTCACAATAGAGTATTGGACTCTTTGTTCCAAATTTTCTACTTTGTCCACTTGGAGCCCAATAAAGGGGAAATCCATCTATATTGACCAAGAGCAGCACATGACTTTTAAGGGGGAATAAGATGGATTATCCCATCCATCTTTACATAAAATTGATCGTGTCAATTTCGTCTATTAAAGCAACGGGAAATGAATCTGTGCGTGCTCCCTCGCCTTTTAATGAAACTATGCATGCTCCCTTGACTGTGCGTTTCCTTACCCTTTATGAAATATAAAGGGTCATAAAATACAAAGGGCAAGGGAACTTTACCAAGGGTTTGGATTCACAAAGTTCCAAACCCTTTATAAAATATAAAGGGTTTACGAAGGGTTTGGAACTTTATGGCATCCGACTAGTCATCGGATGCCCGTCGGATGGCATAAAGTAACCCTTTATATTTTCTCTTCCCCGCTTAGCAGTTTCTCCCCATCTTCCATGGGGACCCCTTTTCTCACTGAGATTATCAATATTTAAAGAGCAAAGGCAAGCAAATGAACAAGCGTATGAGCTTGTTATCATTTATAGGAAGTCCAAAAACATTCCATCGTTCACTCGTTGATTCTGCTCTATTAGTTGGAAAGATATTACAGATCGACCATGTCCGACTTCAACACTCCAACTGAGGCTCACAGGTTCGTTATGCATCCAAGTTGTCGTACTTCCCATTGAGTAGATAGAACTCCTCTATGCTTGCACATCAACTTGAAACTCTCCCCGGTCCGCATGTGTTGAGCATCTCGTGCCTTCTGAGCCTCACAGATCGCGGACGAAAGACTCTTCGGAATTAAGCGATAATTAGCCAGAAAACCAACATGATTAAATGAAGCTGGCATATGTTGTTTGCCTTGGTTATCATGTAAATCATTCGCCTTTTAGATTGTTCATTAGTTGGAAAAATTATATAAAAAATCTTAAATTCATTTTAATTATATCCATTCAGTTCTAAATTTTCATTTTTCTAGTAGGATCTTAAATCTTTTGTATCTGTGCTAGTTTAGTTCATATGACTAATTTTAGGGAAAAATCGTTAAGACATATCATAGCTGTCTTATGTGGTGCACCCAATATTGACGTTGATAATTATTTTATAATATTTATTTGAATTATTTTTTATTGTCTTTTTTCTTTCTTTCTGTTTTTCTCTGGTCAGTTGCCACACCTTGAGGGCCAGCCGACCTCGCTCTGGCGAGTTGTAGTTTCCCCTCCCTTCTTTGAAAATTTCACACTTCGGCTCACAGGCACGCACGCTCTCTCTCTCTCTCTCTCTCTCTCTCTCTCTCTCTCTCTCTCTCTCTCTCTCTCTCTCTCTCTCTCTCTCTCTCTCTCTCTCTCTCTCTCTCTCTGGGGCCTTCATTTCTGTCGCTTGTCTCCCTCTATCTGCGTAGTCTTCGATTCAATCATCGCAAAGTCGCCAACTCGGTTGACTCGCCGAACTGGGATGAAGCTCCCTCGGCGTCTTCACGGATCGGCGTGAGTTCCTACATCTCTCAACTCTTGTTTAAAAACCCTAATTCAACCTCTTCGTGCAACCATGCCCTGCTCAAGCGTCGAATCCTTGCTCGAAATTTTGAATTGTAGGGTTGGGCGTTGTTGCCTTTTTTAGTTAGTCCCTCGGGTTCTGAACCCGTCGATGTCACAGGTGGTGTAAATTACACAGTGGCTTTTCCGATCTTAGCTATGTTGCGTTTTGGAATGCGACATCTCTTGGGGGTTTGAGGATTCTAGTTTCTCCATCGCTGCCTTCAAACGGTAAGGGATGGAACTCTCCTCGCGAGGTGTCAACCAAAAAGAGAGAAGAAAAAAGAAGTACTAAAAAAATATTACTAAAAAAATTGTACATGTGGGCATTAACCACGAAGCGTAATTAGACCAACATCAATTCCGATAATTTCCAATTAAACTTGTCGAATGGAATAAATTGGTACGAACTTAAGAAGTTTAGGAATTAATTAACAAAAAAAAAGATTTAGTATTGAATTGATGCTAGTGGAATAGGTTAAGAGTTTTTTTGTGGGTAATTTTCCTTTCCTTGATCTGCCATTTTGGTTCAAACACGCCGTGGATTGCTTGTTTTATTTGCTTGTTTGGCAAATGCCCATTTTGATCTTTCTCTAATTTGTGGATAATTAAGCTTCCATAAAGCAACACTTAAGCATGCGGGTGGAGAGCTCGTGCTCAAAGCTGATATCATTTAATTCTCTTCATGAACTAATGATTTCCTGATCTCGCTGTTCTGTTTTGGTAGATCGGGAGACCAAGAAGATGTCATCATTGAAGAATCGAAAGATTTCTTGATGTCCCGACTTAAATGGTCACTTGCTGTTTTAGGAGTTACAGATTTACTTTTAAATGAGCAGGCAGCCTTCATCTTGATATCCGTAGCTCTCATCGTGCTCTTTGGCATAAGTTCGAGAACAACATGGAGCATTAATGCAAAGAAATTAATCAATTTCGCGTTTCTTATACTGGGATGTCTCATTGTTGGAGTAGCCATCAATTTGATCGTACTCAATTCTTATATCAAGTGGGTTATCTATGGTTTATTCCTTGCCATGGTAGCTACAAATCCCAATCACCGACGAATTTGCTGGGACATGAAAGGGATCTTCAAGGCCACGTGCGGAGAAATTTCTTTGACACTCAAAAATTTGTTCATTCAATCCAAAGAGATTATGAACAAACTTTTGAAGATTAATGTTGCGGACCGAGATAACAATGTCGCCGCTCGAGCCATTGGTGGTGATGGAGGCGGAGTCGGAGTTGGAGAGGACATCGTCTAGTTGATCTCCTCATAATAGTGTACCCCATATATCTCATTTTTGCCTTTTGTACTTTCAGATGTTTGGACCTCGTGTAAAGTCAGTGTGTGCTTTTTTCTCTGTATTATGTGTTCGGACAATATGCAAAAAGCGTGGGCAGAATATAATAGTAGTTCTTCAATAATATGTTGAATTTGTAACTTTTGCATATTTGTCCAAAATTGGCAGTGCAACTCTATTTCCAATCATATTTGGTGCCTCGTGGTTTCGCTTTTATTTTTGTCCTGCCTGGAATATGAATCCATGATGCCCTTTCCCCCAAAAATTGTGATGGAAAGCCCAATCATGTCATGTTTACTATTTACGTTTAAACAACGTCTCATATGACAAAGGAATCACAAGTATAATCAGAAAGCCAAAAAGTCATGGCGGCTAAGCAATTATCTTGATTTTACTTTAGGAGTTGTACGTCTATTTTGAACGCTTTATTTGAGTCATAATTATTTAACTCATCAAGGGCAATCTTTTAGAATTGATGATCCGTTATCGCACAAAGTTATAAGTATAGGGGCTCTCTTTTTTGAAGCGATATGCTCCCGCACTCTAGTAAACAAGCTCGAACGTGCAATTCTTCAGAAAAAAAAAAAGTAAAAATGACCCCAACCATTGGGGTATGGTCACTTATGTTATGTTAGATATATGTTGACATCTCCAATTTTCCCTTAGTAAAAAAAAGTGAAAAAGTAAATAAAAAATAATAATTGAACCCATACTAAAAAAAGGAGGTTACGAACTTCAAAAGAATTTCTACCTGAATAGTCAGATTAGTCCCTCTTTTCATGGGTAGATTGCAGACGGATTGTCTCGGTATTAAATTGTTGGGAGGCTTTGATTGATTAATCATAATGAAGGAGGGATTCTTTTGCCGTCATGCGTATTTGGATCAAACCAGCAGAAAAGACTCTCGAGAATGCTTGGGCCGAGAAAGAATCATGAAACCAATCGGGGAAGCCGGCTTGTCGAAGGCCCGTCAACGCTCGACAACATGACCATGATCTTCAAAAGGCCGAAAACCCAATCTTGGCCCTATTGACCATGGTGCCAGCTTCACTGGGTAAAGGGGAAAATCCATCCATATTGACCAAAAGCGGCATCTGACTTTTAAGGGGGAATAAGACGAATTTTCACTTCCATCTTTAATCATTGATCGTGTCAATTTCATCTATAAAAGTAACGGGACCGGAAGGCGTGGTCCCGGAAGTGAAGGCTTTTTCACTTCAGGAGCTGTTCACTTCGGAGATGCGTAGGCTTCCAGGCATTTTCACTCCGGGAGCTACGCAGGCTTTTTCACTTCCGGGAGTCAAAAAAGCTAGGGAGCACACTTTCCTGTGACCATTCATAAAATCGTCCATCTAAAAAAGCACAGGCATACTGAGCTAGTGGTCATATATAGGAACACCACAATCATTCGACCATTCACCCGTTCATTCTGCTCTATTAGTTGGAAAGCTAGCACAGATCGGCCATGTCCGACTTCAATGCTCCAACTCAGGCTCACAGGTTCGTTCTGCATTCAAGCTGTCGTACTTCACATTGATTAGATAGAACTCTTCTATGTTTGCACGCCCATCAGAAACTCTCCCCGGTCTGCATGTGTTGTGCACCTCATGCCTTCTGATCCATGAGAGATCGCGCACGGGGGGGGGGGGGGGGGGGGGGGGGGGGGCATAATGTCGACGGAGTGTGTGTGTCCCCTGGGGCCATGCATCGTGTCCATGACCAGTGTGCGCCTAGTGCTGTGCGGTATCGTGTCCAGTGAAGTCGTGACCGTGGATCGTGTCATCCGCGGTGTGTCCATGGATGTCCATGGATCGTGGCACCGATCATAGACGGTGTCCATGGACGAATGACCATGGATCATTGCGACCATGGAGTGTCTCCATCGATGGCAGTATCCATGGATCATGGACGAAAGACATTTCAGAATTAAGAGACAATTAGCTAAAAAAAGCAAAATGTTTAAATGAAACTGTTGTAGGTTGTTTTGTCTTGGTTGTAATAATGTTAAGCTCTAGCTTGTAATTTTGGATTTGCGTAAGACTGGTAATAATGCAATTTGGGAAAGATTGTCACCATCATATTTCATATGTACAACTCATTGTACAGTCTTATTTGTGGATAATTAAACTTAATAAAGCAACACTTAAGCATGATGGTGGAGAGCTCGTGATTAAGGCTGGTATAATTTATTCTCATCATGAACTAATGATTTCCTAATCTCACTGTTCTGTTTTGGTAGGTTGGGAGAATAAGAAGATGCCATCATTAAAGAATAAAAAAAAATTCTTGATATCCTCGCTTAGATGGTCACTTGCTCTTTTAGGAGTTAAAGATTTACTTTTAAACGACCAGGCAGCCTTCATCTTGATAGCTGTAACTCTCATCGTGCTCCTTGGCATCAGTTTGAGAACAACACAAAGCAATGAAGAAAAGAAATTAATCAATTTCGCATTTCTTATACTAGGATGTCTTGTTGTTGGAGTAGCCATCAACTTAATCGTACTCAATTCTTATATCAAGTGGGTTGTCTATGGTTTATTCCTTGCCATGGTAGCTATAAATCCCAATCTCCGACAAATTTGCTGGGACATGAAAGGGATCTTCAAGTCCATGTGCGGAGAAATTTATTGGAGACTCAAAAATTTGTTCATTCAATCAAAAAGAGTTTATGAAAAAGCTCTTGAAAATCAATGTTGTGGACGAAGACGAATCATCAACGAATAACGATGTTGCGACTGGAGCCATTGGTGGTGATGGAGTCGGAGTCGGAGAGGACATTGTCTAGTTGATCTCCTCATAATAATCTACCCCATTTATCTCTTTTTTTGCCTTACTTTCAGATGTTTGGTGGTCGTGTAAAGTTAATGTCGGAGCTTTTTTCTCTATATTATGTGTTCGGACAATATGCAAAAAGTGTGGGAAGAATACAACAGAAGTTCTTCAATAATGTGTTAAATTTGTAAATTTTGCATATCAGTCCAACATTGGCAGTGCAATTCTATTTCAAATCACATTTGGTGCCTCGTGGTTTCGATTTTATTGCTGTCCTGTGTTGACACCTAATTTTTACCGGTCTAGTAATTCATTTTTTACGTTATTATTAATTAGAATGATAGTTTTTCCGTTACTTAAAAAAATGAAAATGAATATGACTTCGGACCGAGCGTATTTTCCGCCCGGCCCACACTCATGTCCGCACAAGCCCGACCCACACTCGTGTCCGCACAAGCTACATTCTCCATGGGCCCATCGCCCGGCTCCTTTTTCCTAGCCCGTATGTGGGAGCCCATTTCTTCGCTAGGGCCCGCGCGAGAGAGAGAGCCCATCTCTCCCTTTCTTGTTTCTCTTCCACACGGTCAACGCGCGCAGAAGATCGTCCTGTTGCTGCACCATGATTTGGGGGAAGCGTCGGCAGAGGGAGGAGCAGAAGAGATCAGACAGAGAGCAAGCGAGGGAAACGAGGGAAGCATGGAAATGGTTCTGGTGCTCGTGAGTGTTAGCAGAAGATTGGGCATTTTTCTATGTTTAGCAATTTAGGATTAGATTTGAACATCATTGTACAAAGATCATTCTTTTCCTTTATTTATAATTTCCTTTATTACATACTGCCTTATTACTTAAAGGCTATAGCTACAATCGTACATATACGATTGAAAAAATATACAATCGCTTCATCTTTGTCGTGCATTCTTTTGCCGCTCTTCAACTTGTGTCATGGTATTAGAGCAGTGATCCTTTACCCGCTTCCGCACTTTTTCTTCTTCGATTGCCTTTGGCGTCTTCCTGCTACTATCACACCTACACACTTTTTTTTTTCCATAAGCCAAAGTAGTAGGAATTAAAATTTTTACCACCCATTTTTTTACCATGATGAAGAACAAATTTGTTGCTGAGGGAGATCGGTTCTCACAGACAATTCCTGTCTCATCATCGGAGGATCCGCCATCTCACAGTGAAGAACGAAGCAAAGAGCCCACCGAGAACTTGGCTCCCGCTCCAACCACCACTGCCCCTGGGCTCACCAACCCAGTGCAACACCCATACTGGATGTATAGGCTCCCACCCATTTATCCTGGGCTCTACTATCAGGCCCATGGATCAAATACAGGGCACCTACCCGGTTATCACTGGAACATGATGGGCCTTGGGATTGGGCCAAACGCGCTGGCCTCAGGGCTTGGTTTATCAAGGCATCCACTCGGCTCGGGGAGCCCAGGAGGGGGACTACAAGCCTAACCGAATTCTCAGTCGGGTTCGGACCCCTACCTGGTCCCTCCACTCGGATTGACGCCGCCGCTCCTCCCGCTCATCATAGGCCATCCAGAACCAGGAGATCCCCTGCATATGACCGCCAGCGACGGACCAGAGCTTTGTTTAATAACATGAACGCTCAATGGACCGGAGAACTACTCGATTTGGGCGACCGAGCTCCGGCAAGCTCTCGGGACAAAAGATAAGGATGGTTTTTTATAGGGGTGAGCAAGTGGAACCGCCCGCCCGAGAACCGCCCGGAACCGCCGGTTCCCGGTTCCACAAAAAATGGAACCAGGAAATTCAGTCCGGTTCCCGGTTTTGGGGGTGGAACCGCCCGCCCGGAACCGGACCGGTACTTTTCAAAAAAAAATTTCCAGAAACTTAAATGCCCGGAACCGCTCGCCAAAACTTGGACGCCCACTGGACATCCTGGACGTCCAGTGCTGGACATCCTGGACGTCCAGTGCTGGACATCCATCTGGATGTCACTGGACGTCCAGTTTCTGGACGTCCAGTGACGTCCACTGTTCTGGACGTCCAAACTGGACGTCTAGTAGTGGATCGTGGACATGGATGTCCAGAAAATGCGACGAGTGGACCGTGGACGTGCAATTATTTTCTGTTTTAATTTTTTTTTTCGCGTTAATTGGAACCGGGAACCGCCCGGGAACCGGACCGGACCGGCAAGAACCGGACCGGAACCGCTCAATCTTGTTCGGTCCGGTTCCCGGTTCTCTATAATAGGGAACCGGTTCTACCGATCCGGTTCCCGGTTCCTAGGGGAACCGGGAACCGCCCAGGAACCGATCACCCCTAGTTTTTTAGACGGAAGTGTATCGATGCCAACAAACAAACGACTCTACTGATTGTGGCAAAAATGCAAATAGTTGGCACGCACCTGAATCGATAACACAATTAGTCAAGAAATTGTAGCAGGCTTACCACCCACAGAAGATCCGAAAAAATGTGGGATCACATCTACGAGATGTATGAGAAGCTTGATCGTGCGAGGATTTTCGCAATCAAACAACAACTGTCCGATATGAAGTAAGGAAACTCATCAGTTAGGGTTTGCTTCAACCGACTCTTCGCTCTTTGGAACGAGCTTGAAACCATGGAAGAGAAGCTGGAAGCACCGGATCATGTCCTCCAACAGTACCAGAAGATCCGCGAAAGGCAGAAGGCGACCTGTTTCTTGCTAATCTTAAACGAAGATTACCTCACGTTCAGAACTTAGATCCTGGCGATGGATCCACCTCCACTGCTGGGACGAATTTACTAGCTTACCGTCTGAGAGGAGAGCCAATGACTCTTCGCTTAAAGCCACGAGAAGGGTGGCTTCATCCTTGCAGCAAACGGGGCTGGGCAACGGAGGAGGTCTCGCTCGAGTTCTCTGGAAGAGGAGAGAAGAGGCGATCGAAACCCTAGATTTCGGACTGACGATGAAGAGTCGAGTCACGAGCTCTATCCTGCAGAGCCCTTTTCTCGGCTAGATGGGCTGGACAGGGACGGCCCATCTAGTAGGCCTCTCTTTGGCAAACTAGACGGCCCATCTCGTGGGCTTCTTCCTGCAGAAAAGATATATCTCGTGTCTGGTATTGCATGATTCCACTCTGCAAGAACTTCGAATCATTCTCTTGAAGCTTAGCAACCCACGTCTAGGGGGCCAAAAGTTGGGCAGCGGCCGACATCTGCTCGCAGCCCATGGACGACCTGAGGACAGACAACACGGCTTATGGGCAGGTAATGGGGGGCCCAAATCTAAAGGACAATTATATTGTGATTTTTGTAGGCGCATCACACTCGAGATAATTGTTGGAAATTGCATGGGAAACCACATGAGAAAGGCAAAAGAGCCCAGGTGAGCCAGGTGGCTAGTACAAATTAGCCCATTTCCTATGAACAGTATCAATAATTTCTCAAGGCTTTGCACAAAATGGATATTAATGATAAGGGTGCCAGCTTCTCAGGTACTTCTTACTGTCTTATGAACTCACTTTGCATGGATTATAGATTCAGGGGCTAGTGATCATATAATTTGTGATGATAATCTGTATTCTAGTACTCTGGACATTTCCAATTCTTTGAAATCTGTGCAACTTTCAAATGGCAATGTTACTCTAGTGACCAAGGTTGGCACTGTCCATCTGAGCTCAGATATTATATTGCATAATGTCTTATTTGTCCCTCAATTCAAATTCAACCTCCTTTTTGTTTCTAAGGCGTGTGTATACAATTCCTGCCATGTCATTTTTTATGATACTACATGCCTCTTTCAGGACCTTTCGACTGGGAAATTGATGGGAGTGGATAATGAATCTCAAGGACTCTATATTTGGAATGATTCTCCAAATGTTTTAGCATCTTCTACTTTTCCTTCATGTAATGCCAGTGCTAATAATAATTCCATTTTGCATCAATGACTTGGTCACAGTAGTTTAATTCCTTATCACAATTGTCCAATTTGCCCTTTTGCGAAACAATCTCGACTTTCTTTTCCTTTTGGTACTACTCGTGCTACTTGTCGTTTCAATCTTCTTCACATGGATGTTTGGGGCCCTTATCAAATCCCCCATCATGATGTGTCTCGTTTTTTCTTCACCATTGTCGATGATTTTTCACGAACTATTTGGATTTTTCTCATGTAATCCAAGAGTCAAGTTTTTGGGCATTTGACAAATTTCATTTCCCTGATCAAGAATCAATTTGGCAGCACTATTGACAAAATTCGGACAGACAATGGAAGGGAATTTTTAATCATAATTGCACCAATCTTTTTTCTTCTCTGGGGATAGTAAATAAGAGTACTTGTGTTTATACTCCTCAGCAAAATGGGATTGTTGAGCACAAACATCGTTACATTCTTGAAGTCGCTCGAGCTTTAAAATTCCAGGCTTCCATTCCTGATTATTTCTAGGGTGATTGTGTGATCACGGCCACGTATCTAATTAATCGCATGCCGAGTCGAGTTCTTGATGGTAAGAGTCCTTTAGAGGTCTTCTTTAATAAAAAGCCTTCCATGGATCATCTTTGAGTTTTTTGTTGTCTTTGCTATTCTACTGTGGGACCAAAACACAAGCTGGATCCACGTGCTCGCCAGTGTGTCTTTATAGGATATCCAGAGTTCCAGGAGGGATATCGAGTTTATTATCTAGTCACCTGCGAGTTCCTTATCAGCAGGGATGTTGTCTTCCACGAAGATCAATTTCCCTTCAAATATATGGATTCTTCTTTTGGCGATTCTGCATCACGTTTGGCACATCCACGACCACCTCCTATACTTGAAGAAGATCTCTCTGATTCTCTACTTCCAATTCACATCATGCCACCCTCACCACCCGTGGCACCAACTCCGATGGTTTCCATACCTGCTAGCGAAGATCAGAATGCTCTTCCCACTTCGGTGATAGATTCTGCCTCATCTTCTTCAGAGGATTCACTTGTGGCTTCTCCTCTTCCTGTTGAACCACGACTTGGACCAATGATTATATATGTTCTTCTCATGGTTCTTCAGGTATTCCTTATCAGATCGCTTCCTATGTTTCTTTTGATCGGCTTTCCCCAGCACATCGTTGTTATGCTGGTCATATTTCTGAAGAACATGAACCGTCTACCTATCAAGAGGCGGTTCAAGATCCACAATGGCAGAAGGCCATGGCTGAAGAACTCCAGGCTCTCATCGCCAATCACACATGGGATATTATTCCTTTGCCATCTCATCACAAGGCGGTAGGTTGCAAGTAGGTTTATAAGGTTAAGCACAAGGTAGATGGATCTGTGGAACGTTTTAAGGCGCAACTCGTGGCTAAAGGCTTTACTCAACGAGAGGATTTCGATTACCATGAAACTTTTTCTCCCGTGGCCAAGGATGTGACTGTCCGATCTTTTTTAGCAGTTGCGGCTTGTCGGAATTGGAATCTTCATCAGATGGACGTGCACAATGCTTTTCTTTATGGTGATCTTAATGAAGAAATCTACATGACTCTCCCACCAGGCTTACGGCGACGGGGGGAGATGGGAGTTTGTTGTCTCTGCAAATCCCTCTATAGTCTCAAACAAGCATCCTGACAATGGAATGCGAAATTTACCAATGCCCTCAAGGCCATCGGTTTCAGGCAATCTCAACGTGATTATGCTTTGCTTACTTGGGTAAAAGGTGTGTCTCGTATTTATTTAATGATTTATGTGGATGACATACTCATCATGGGGAACGATAAAGATGCTATTGATGATTTGAAGCTTTACCTTCATTCGACATTCCTCATAAAAGATTTAGGTGCGCCTAAATATTTCCTTGGGATAGAGATTGCACGTTCTAGCTTGGCGATTTTTCTTAGTCAACATAAATTTTTTCTAGAGATCATATCAGAGGCAGGGTTATCAGGTTGCAAACCTATAGTCATTCCCATGGAGCGGAATTTCAATCTCACTACTATCAAACGTGATGGTGGACCTTCTTCTGAGGATCCATTACTTGAGGATCCATCTATTTATCAAAGGCTTGTGCATAAGTTGATTTATCTTACCATGACCAGACCGGACATCAGTTTTGCGGTACAGACACTTAGTCAATTCATGCATCAACCTAAACATTCTCACATGACTGCCGCTTTAAAAGTGGTAAAGTATTTGAAGCAATGTCTAGGTTTAAGGATTCTTCTTTCCAAAGATTGCAATATGGAAATGAAGGCTTATTGTGATTCTAATTGGGCAACACGTCCAACGAAACAAAGATCAATAACTGGCTTTTGTGTTACATTGGGAAACTCACTTTTGTCTTGGAAAAGTAAGACACAAGTGACCGTCTCTCTATCTTCAGTTAAAGCAGAATACAAGGCAATGGCTAAAACCACATGCAAAATTATTTGGTTACGCGGACTTCTATTGGATCTCGATATAAAAGTCAAGGGACCAACTATCTTATTTTGTGATAATGAAGCAGCCATTAAACTTGCAACAAATCCTATTTTTCACGAGAGGACGAAGCACATTGAAGTGGATTGCCACTTTACTCGTGAGAAGATTGAAGAAGGAATAATCAAGACAAGAGGAGTAAATACTTTGGAGAAACCAGCAGATGTTTTCACAAAAGCTTTGGGATCAAAGCAACATGCATATCTTCTAAGCAAGCTAAATGTCTTGGACATATACAAACCATTAGCTTGAAGGGGAGTGTTAACAGAAGATATGACCTTTTTCTATGTTTAGCAATTTAGGATTAGATTTGAACATTATTGTACAAAGATCATTCTTTTCTTTTATTTAATATTTCCTTTATTACATACTGCCTTATTACTTAAAGGCTATAGCTACAATTGTACAGATACGATTGAAAAAATATACAATCGCTTCATCCTTGTCTTGCGTTCTTGTGCCGCTCTTCAACTTGTGTCAGTGAAGTCAGAAAAAAAAAAGGAAAATAAAAGAAGAGCAAAAGGGGGAGGAAGGCAGTCTGCGTTCCCCTCTAAAAGGGAATGAGAAGACCCATTCGAGGAGAGGGGCCAAGAAATGGTGAGAGAGAGGGGGGCAGTTCGTAAGAAGAGGGGGAGGTCTGAGAGGAAAAGAAGAAAAACGCCAGGGGAGTTCGTAAAGGAAAGGGGGAGCAAAGAGCCAATATAAAAAAAGATGTGAGAAAAGAAGATGCAGAGAGCGAACGGGGAAGAAATCGGAGAGGAAAAGGAGAAGACAAAAAGAAAAAGAGGAGGGCAGAGATCGGAGAATGGAGAGGGAATCGGACTCAGGCGACCAGCAAGGCTTCGGTGCCGACGACCGGCGAACGCGGCAGTCCTCACGCGACTCCTCCAACGGTCTTCGCCATTTCACCGGTAAGCCCTGTCACAGACCGAACGCCCCCTGGGATCACGGTCAGGGCACTTCGTGGACGAACGACAGCCTGGCTCGACTCCGGTCGAGCACGCCTATTCGCCATCGTCCCTGAACCGTGTAGGGACTCTTAGCGTTTCGGCTTGTCTTCCTCGTTATCCTTTTTCCCCACGGCAACCTACTGCCCTTTTGTTGAGCTTCTCGGATCAATGTGCTTTGCCATCATTCCGGTTGCCCTTGAGTTCCGCTAATGTCCATCTTCATTTTTATGCCTCTTCTTGTTTGTCCTCGATGCTTTGTTGGTGTAGATCTGGCTGTGTTTTAACTCCTATGCTTATTGATATTAGTCGAACCTCACATGCTTGATGAAATGCTTGAGTGAAGATATGTGTGTTTTGGGGTGTGACATTTTTCTTTTTTGCTTTCAACTGTTGCGAACGTCTTCGATTCGGGTTAGAGAGTCACGATTGATTCATAAAGAAGTTAAGACTCGTGAGAGACGCGCGTCGCCGTCCATCCAAGTCTCGGCCGTCGACCGTCCGGCGAGCAGGGGGGGCACGGCATGGAATTGAAAAAAGATCTACGCGCGTTGACTTCGCTCATGTTTAAGAGGCCGTCATTGCGAGTTGATTTTGGTCTTAAAATATGTGTTCATACGACTGGGCATTAATGATTTTCTTGTCTGGAAGTCCCCACGTCATTGGAGCTTCTTTGAAGGCGGAAGAACGTGGCTTTCAGGAAGAAGACGATCTGCAGAGAAGAGTTTAAAAAAAAAAAAGATAAAATAAGTGTCAACTGTTTTAGAATGGGCTAGGCTTAATTAGTTTTGGGTTAGGTTGTTTTGCTGAATTGGCAATGTTTAATTAGTTTTGGGCCGTTCCTATAAAAATTCGTTTTTAGGGTCTGTTCCACTTTTGGGCCTATTTTAGATTTTGGGCCAGGTTTAATAATTTAGTTTAAAACCATTTTCTAGAAAATTGAACAGGGCCTTGTTCTAGCCCGATTCGCAGACACGACCTGGACCATAAGGGTCTGGGCCAGCGATTCCGATCGGGTCTCCCAACCCAATCCGAAGCCTTTTTTTTAAATATAAATAAATAAAAGTAAAAAAAGTAAAAAAATATTTTTGAACATAAGTTTTGTTTAGAAAGGCCAGTCTTGCTTTAAAAAAAAATCAAATGTTAACTTTAAACTTGGCCTAGCTTATTTAATTGGCACCTTTTTCAGAAAAGTTAAAAAAATGATTTTTGGTTCTCAATGTTTGTTAGCTTGATCACATGCCCTAAATGTTTAGATGCATGATTAAGTTGATGCTATTTTGATATCATAGATTCTATAAATGCTTGATCATCGATATTAATGTATGTTGAGTCGTAGCACGGTGATGACAACTTGGATACGTCATGCGCAAGTTGGAGGTGTAGGCTGTTATCCCTTCTGGTCTTATGTATGTACCGTTTAGTCTAAGTCCATTAGGATTATGCCATGATAGACATACATATATTATTATTTAACGTGTTTTTAGTCTAATGAAATTGTACTATTAAATACCCGATGAGTTGCGGGTTTTATGTTTCTCATCGTTAGTTAATCGCATTCAATTATTTAAGTGTTTATTTACCGTATCATATTTTAATACTTTGATTATCTATTTCTCGCACCGTCTTTTAATTAATTGCGTGTTAATTTCTTTTCTAGATTAAGTTAGCCTTAATTTAGACTCACATGAAAATGGTTCCATAAAAACAATTGCATGAATACTTAGCGAATTTGAATGACCTTTAGGACTTTAATGATGAGCAAGAGCGCTTGACCACTTTAGATCAAATAGCCAACTAGTTAGGTACTGAAAGGGCGTTAATAGAAATATTAGCGTAAACAAGTCCTTGAACTTAGAATCTCTGGTTACGTAGGGATCGAGATGACGCTCTAGCGTCTTGATCAGTTTCTAGCCGACCCTAATAGGGTAGTGGCGACTCCTAGAATTATTTTAAGTTGTTAATGAATCTTTAAAATGAAAATGCCTAAACGTCACACGAGGTATAAACTTGGGAGAATTCGTGCTTGATATTGAGGAATCGAGAGCAAATGCCTCTAAATCTACCTAGAAGTTTGGGTAGGTCGTGACATCTTGCCTAGATATGAATCCATGATGCCCTTTCCCCCAAAAATTGTGATGGAAAGCCCAATCATGTCATGTTTACTGTTTATTGTTTACTATTAAAGATCTTGATGACAAAGAAATCATAAATATAATTAGAAGGCCAAAAAGTCACGATGGCTAAGCGATTATCTCAATGTTACCTTAGGAGTTGTACGTCTATTTTGAACGCTTTATTTGAGTCATAATTATTTAGCTCATCAAGAACAATCTTTCAGAATTGGCAATCTGTTGTTGCACAAAGTTATAAGTATCGGGCTATCTTTTTTGAAGTGATATGCTCCCGCACTCTAGTAAGCAAGCTTGAACGCGCGATTCTTCAGAAAAAGTAAAAATAACCCAAGCATTTGGCTGTGGTCACTTGTGTTATGTTAGATAAATGTTGACATCTTGAATTTTCCCTTACTAAAAAAAAAGTGAAAAAGTAAATAAAATAAGAAAAATAAAAAAATTTGAACCCATACTAAAAAAAGGAAACATAATCAAGAGGGAGAGAAGAAAATAGAGAGGAAACATTGAGCGAGAAAAAGGAAATAAAAAAAAACATAAACAAGACTAGAAAAGAACGAAAGGAAAGAGAAAAAAAAAGTGGAAATAAATTCTTCGCGGGTATTTTTTAATAGGAAAAAAATCCGAAAATTTATTATATTGAGTGGAATAGCAGTCCACATGATCATATTAAATTATTATATCGAGTGGGTTATTAATGGTATGTTCCTCATGATGGTAGCTATAAATCCCTAATACCAACAATTTTTTCAGGAGATGAAACGAGTCTTTGAGTTAGGTTCAAAGCAACTTATTTAGAACTCAGAAATTTCTCTATTCAATTATAAGGGATAGTCTTTTTTTTTTTTTTGGTCGGAAAGGGATAGTCTTTTGAGAGGTAGTATTGTGGACCAAGAAAAATTGTAGATGAATAATAACCATGCGACTTGACCGGCTGGTGATGACGATGGTGGAGTCGTGAAGGGTGTTGTCTAGTTGATCTAGTGATGATGAAATTCAATATCCTTTATCTAGCAATTGATATCTGAGTTTCTTTCCCTCTATTTCATGTATTTGCACCATACGCAAAAGTATGGTCAGACAATAGTAGTTCTTCATCTATACATCAAATTTGCAACTTTGCATATTTGCTCCATCTCCATCAACTTATTATGGATCCCTTGTTCTGCCTTTTTTCCCATAGCAACATTAACTTAATGTTGGTTTTGAGGGTGTGATTTTGATTTTGGAAGTTCACATGGCAGGATTTGAAGTAGTATTTGAAGCGCAATCAAAAAATTCACTTTGATGACCCTAGAGCCAAAGATGCACAGCAATTAAATGTGTCATGCTACATGAAACAATCACGGATGCACATAGCACACCTGATATTGGGAATAATTACCAAATCGATTTTGAAATACTAATTTAATTCTGAATTTTTCCACGCGGCCTAAACTTTTTCATCGCCGAAGATAAGGGTACTAGTGGAGGAAAAGGACATCGGTGACAATAGTCCTCGATGTCAACGAGGGAAGAAAATGACATCGGCTACAATAGTTCTCGATGTCGACGAGGGTATTAGCGGAGGAAAAGGACATCGGCTACTAGTCACGTGATCAATGGTGACGGGCGGCATTTCAGTGACACGCAATGCGAACGGCTAAGCAGAAGTGTCCTCGAAAGTTCGTCCCGATCCTGCGTCAATTAAGAAATCCCATATTCTGTGCATGCCAGGTGCTAGTTCTTCTTCTTCTTCTTCTTTTTTCTCTTTCGTATTTTTCTTGCAATCGATTGTATGATGCTGATATTGAGAAAAAATAACATCAGTCACGTTAGGTAAAGTTTGACTCCATAAAAAAAGACTTCATATTGTATGTGTCTCGTTGAAACTGCTGGTCATCTTGCATTTCAAATTGCAGTACACTGGATCACTAACAATAAGATTCCGTTGCTTTAAGTCATTCACGAAGTCATTTATCGCATAACTCACAAGCGTGAACCCGATGTGCTGGTACTTGTACATCGTTTTGGTGACTCTCAAATTCCTAATTGCTTTTTTGGATAAGCTCATCTTTGACCAAGTGGCTGGTCGTTAAGATGGGCTTGCTATCATTTGTTTTGGCATTATCCCTTATGCTTGCACGAGATTCCAATTGGTTGCAAGAGCTTGTTCAATCATTTGACAACCTCTCGTTTCCCGAAGTTCAATTTGATTTTTTAAACTCCCGCAATCATACGGTTCTGTGTATCATCTTGTTGCATGTCATGGGTAATACATGCTTCCTAATTTTTTTTTTGGTCAGAAATTTTGCTTCGATTAATGAAAAGTTGGAGGATGACAAAGTGAACTATAGTCTAGGCATAATAACCGAAATAAGTTTGGTGGAGGATTCGAGATCCATGTGTCTGGAAGAGATCTAGTACTATGGGATTTCGCAACCCAATCTGCAGCAAAATTTGTTTGTCGCCCTTCAAAAATCAGCTGGGCTTCTTTGAGTTGCTCTAGGATGGTTCGACAGTCCGTGACTAGGGGATAGAGGGCCCATGGAACTTGAATTTGGCCCATGATAAGATCAACCACAGATTGGCAATTAGATGAAATGCACACCTTCAGATCAGTTTCTTTTTGTCCTCGAGCACCACTTCGTGCGGAAGACCTCTCTCTAAGAAAGTCTCTCTTTTCCTTTACCCACTTCAAGCTGTGGAGAATGGCTAGGGTTTCTCCTACTTGAGGCGAGGGAGCCTCGATCTGCAGCGCGAAGCCATCAACGATCAAACCGTCATCTCCTCTACAAATACCCGCTGCCGAGTTCGTCGATCTACCCTCTTGCCAAGCGACATCAACATTTAGCTTGAAAGTGTTATGTTCCGGAGGTTTCCATATCGTCGAGCCTGTGGTAGGTATTCTTTTAATTTTTTTCCTTTTGCGGGTTCCATCTCTCAAAAAGAGCATGAGAGATGTTTGCTTCGGCTAAAATCTGACTCACAATCATCTTCTTTCCCTAGAACACAGCAGCATTACGAGCTCTCCATACGGCCTAGAGGAGATGAGCCAAGAGAGCCTTTTGATGCTTCGAACTCCCTGACACAAGGTAATCGTAAACCCATGTATCCTTTCACGTGATAGAAGTAGGATAAATCTGGATCTTAAGTGGCGAATCTGACCACACTTTGTTCGTTCGTGTACACAGCAGGAAAATGTGCTCAGTGGTCTCTGGAAACTGGTTACACAGGGGGCATGTATGAACAAGTATAATCTCTCGTTTGTATAGTTGGGTTCTTGTAGGTAGGCTTTCTGTGCATAGATTCCATAGGAATTGTCTGACTTTTGGGTAAGTATGTAGACTCCATATTGCTTTCCATAGTGTCTGAGGGACTTGATAGGAAGAGGAGGTTTGGAGAGTTTGTGCTGCTGTAGTTGTTTCCTGGAGTCGATAATAGCCTGTTTTCACAGTATATACACCTGATGTATTCCCTGTATAGTTCAATCGATCAGACCTAGGTATAAGGCTTAATGTTGTTGCGTAGATATCCTCCAGAATTTGCTTGTCAAAGATCTCGTTAATGAGCTGTGAATTCCATGTACGAGACCCTTAGTCTATTATGTTTGCCACTAGTTTAGGGTCTTCTCTGTTTACTGGTCCGCCTATATTACCATATTTGAGCCACCGATCTTCTTTGAGATTAACCGAGTAACCATCCCCTATCTCCCATTTCATATCCATCTCCAGGACATCTCTCCCACTCAGGATGCTTTGCCACCCCCACGAAGATCTAGTCCCCTTTTTTGCATTCCAGAAAGAGGCATTGGGAAAGTAAAGTCCTTCAAAGAGCCTACTCCATAGAGCATCAGGATTTTCAGTCATTCGCCAAGCTTGTTTACCTAGCATTGCTTTGTTAAATAACACTAGGTCCTTGAATCCCATCCCCCCTATTTCTTTTCTTCTCTTCATGAAGTCCCAGCTTTTCCAGTGAATGCCTTTATGCTTAGCATTCTATTTCCACCAAAATGCTGATATCTTTCTCTCAATAGCCTTACAGATCGAAATAGGGATTTTGAATATGTTCATTGCATACTGGGGCAAAGCTTGAATAACTGTTTTGATTAAAACTTAGTTTCCTGCCTTAGAAATCAAATTTTCTTTCCAACCCTCTAGCTTCCTGTCCACTCTAGCTAGAATCCAGGAAAACATTTCTTTTTTTGTTTGTCCCCAATCAGATGGCATGCCCAAATACTTCCCAGTTTTATCAAGGATAGGGACTCTCAACATATCAGCGATATTACCGCTTAGGTTCTGTGGACAGCATTTTCCAAAGAAAACCCCAGACTTGTTAAGATTAATAGATTGGCCCGATGCGTAGCAATAACCATTCAGCAAATTAACTATACTTTGGGCCTCCCTTAGAGTTCCATTCATGAAAAAGATAGCATCATCCGCAAAGAATAAATGAGATAGGGTAGGGCAATGGGGACTCAGTTTAATACCTTTTAGTTCACCTTCTTGAACAGCCTTGTTCACCATAGCCGACATGACATTAGCCAGTATAATAAATAGATAAGGAGACAGCGGATCCCCCTGGCGAATACCTCTTGTAGGAGCTATTATTTCACTTGGTTCTCCATTCACTAAAACACGAAATTTCACTGTTGACACATAGAATTTCACCAATTCCACCCATTTCTCACAAAAGCCCATCTTCCTCATGCAATCGCAAAGGAAATCCCATTCAACTCTGTCATAGACTTTTTGCATATCTAACTTTAAAACAACTTGAAATTTCCTGCGTCTCTTTCTAGTTCTGATCTGATGTAGAACTTCCTGGACAACAAAAATGTTGTCTTGTATTTGACACCCTTCAACAAATGCACTATGTTCAAGAGATATCATGGAGTGGAGAAATGGTTTAAGTCTGTTTACCATCACTTTGGTGATGATTTTGTAATTGAAATTACATAAGCTGATGGGTCTAAACTCCTTGATGCTTTACGGGTTTGCCACCTTAGGAATAAGTGTAATGTTTGTCAAATTCAACTCATGATCAAAACTGCCTTCATTGAAGAAAGATTTCACCATTTGATACACATCATCTTTAATAATGTCCCATTGGCTATGATAGAATAGACCGTTCAAGCCATCTGGTCCTGGGGCCTTATCCGACCCTATTTGAAAAACAGTCCTCTTTACCTCTTCCATCGTAATCTCTCCCACCAGTGCTTCATTCATATCTTCCGAAATAGTCACGCCAACTTTCTCCAATATAGGCTAATAAAATCTGGTTCCCATAGAAGTAAATAGCTCATCATAAAATTTCCTGATGTGTTGTCGAATAGTATAGGAATCACGAGTCTAGACATCCTCCTCCACTCTCAGCATAGTAATGTTGTTCCTTTGTCTCCGTTGGATTGTGGAGGCATGAAAAAACCTGCTATTTCTATCCCCCTCTTTAAGCCACTTAATTCTAGAGCGCATACTCCAAAAAAGTTCCTCTTGACGCCATAGCTCCCCAATTTTTTCTACTGTTGCCGTGTACTCATTTTTCACATGTGCTATCTCCACTCTATTCTGTAAGTCGATTAGGTAAAGATTTAGGGATTCAATTGGTTTGGCAGCATTCTTGAAATTTTTCTTACTCTATTGCTGTAAAATTCTGGGCAACCCTCCTGGATTTTTGACACATGCTCCCCTGTGAATCAGATTATGTCCTCCATGCCTCCTCTATCATCTCTTTACAATTAGGATGATCCAACCAAAAAGCTTCAAATTCGAAAGGTTTCCTCCATTTGCGACCATTTGGATCAAGGCATAGTATTATTGGACTATGATCAGAGCCTATTGCTGGATAAGCAAAGGCTTCATCATTTGGATATTACACTCTCCACTTAAGGTTGCATAAAGCTCGATCCAGACGTTTCTTAACTAGATCAGCACCCTCCCTGTTATTAGTCCAGGTAAACGCGTAGCCCTTACTTTATATATCCATTAGGGACATGAATCTACAAATTCCCTAAAGGCCATAATACGATATCTTTCTATTTCTCTCCTTCACACCTTCTCCCAACAGTACATCACTTCATTAAAATCCCCTATGCACAACCAAGGCATACTTGAGGATCCATTTCTATTTCTGATAACATTCCATAGATAAATTCTCTTCTGAAAATCTGTTGGTGCGTGAAGAAAAGGAATTTTCATTGTTGCCCATTATTCTTATCCGTGCACCGAAGATCAATAAGCTCCTGGTTGCTTATAACAGATCCATCTGCATAGAATCATCCCAAAACAAAGCCAAACCACCAGCTATACTAATCGGGTTCACCACAAAGGATGAGCTGAAACTCAATTTTTTTTTTTTGATATTTTCCACCACCAAACTCTGGTTCTTGGTCTCCATAATGAAGACTATATTAGGTCTCTCATGAGCTATTAAAGATCGAAGCTGCTGAACTGTCAAGGGAGAGCCTATTCCTTGACAGTTCCAGCTCAATATCTTCATAGATTTTTTGGTGGCTTATTAGGGCTAGCCACCAAAGCCCCAGTTAGGCTCCCATCCCAAATCTGAACTGGTGTCTCCGTCAGTTTCTCCATATTAATAAGGTTCAGCTCACTTCTTTTCTCATAAGGAGAGTATCTACTTGGCCTTTTGTAAACTTGTTTCTTTGATTTAAGTTTTCCCATCTCCTTATCACTCTCTTCTAGCTCCTTCAAGGTGATGGAAACTTTTTGTTCAGCTGGTGCAAGAGCTCGTTTTCCTTTCTTTTGTTTTGAGAGTTCCACAGTTTGTGAAACATTTTTTATTGGCTGAGTAGTTGGGTCATAGATAAGCAAAGCTTGGCTACCTCCCGAGTTTGCAACTGTAACAAAATCATCATCATTCTAGCCCATAGGTGTATCAGGCACCATATCAACAATTTCAACTTTAGGATCAATAGTTCCATAGAATGTCTTCCAACAAGTGCTTAGATCACTCACCTCTGCCTTTAACCAGGCCCTGTATCTCCCTGGTTTATCTTGTGGCAATCCTGACTCTTTATAGGCAAAACTAGGACAAGAACTGGCATAATGCCCAATCAGACCACATGAGTAGCAATAGTGGGGTAGTCTCTCATATTTAAAATCAATCCACCAGCTACAATTGCCCACATTAATCATTGTTCCCATCTTCAGGGGTTTGAGTAAATTCAATCTGACTCTAGCCTTCCCCGTTTTATAGAAACTATTATTTTTGCCCTCAATTTTGATGTCCTTTACCTCCTCTAGCTTTGATGCCACCTCCCTTATACACTCCTCCTTCAAAGCTGCTCAAGGGAGGCCTACCAAATGAACCCAAAAGAAGCAGTGATTGAATTCATAACAATATTCATGGATAGTCGGATCACCCTCTTGCAACACAACTAGGTTACTGGAAAAAGACCAAGGGCCAGAGTGGAGAATTCTTTTCTATTCGTTAGCATTACTAAAAATGAAAACGAATAGGCCTTGTTTGATCATTTCACATTTAACATCATCCACCTTCCAAGCTCTTTTCATGGTATTCCAGAAAGCTTGAAAGTTCACTGCAAGTTTTGAAAATAGTTCCCCATATAGCAAGAACTCACCATTTTGTTCATCTACCTCAAGAATGGTGGGATTCAGCTCCGTAACTTCATTAGGCGACCATAATTCTCCCATTTGCTTACACAGCATCATAACTCGCAGCTGATTTTCTTGACTGCTGTCCATATTTGAAAGCAGAAAAGAGGGATCGGAAAGAGGGTTTCGTGTATTAGTTATCGGAAGTGGGCTTTTGGAATAAAAATGATCAGAATGTTGGGATTAAAGGGAGTTCTATGAATGGTATGAATGGAAATGGGGAATGGGGTTTTGATGTTTCTCTTCTGAGATTTGGGGACTCGATTTTTTGGGGTTTCGACAAAAGGGTTGGAATGGGGAGTTTCAATCAGGTGGGTATAAGTAAGAGGCATCCATTATCGAGTAGAAGGAGTATAACGAGCTAGGGTTTTGTATTGACTTCTCACATTGGGATAGTAATGGAGAAAGAGGCGCTCGCCCTAGGCGAGAGGAAAGCTCACAGACGGAGATAAGACCTATGCTTCCTAATTAAGGACCAAGGAATGTTATTATATGCATGTCATGTATTCGGTGAGCACCTTACTTTATTGCCATGTTAGGTATGTGATCATTCAAAATTTCTTTCGCTCCCCCCTTTGGCCAAAAGTCGTTTTGTCTAATTTCTTTTGGTAAGTGACCATGAGTTTTCTAATGACCAATTCCTGTAACTCACACCGAAGAATAATTGATCTTCGGTGTCCATAGTATGTCATGCGATAAAAAGTAATTTGTCAATCCACTTAAAGGATCCACATATTAGAAATTTTTAGGTGGTTTTATATAATACACTTGAAAGTCGAGCAATACGATGAGCTCATATCGGAAAAAGATAGCCACAATAGTCTCCAATTCTTTGTTCCAAATTTGCTACTCTATCCACTTGGAGCCCCAATGTCTGAGATCGATGAGCCGACTAGTGGAGCTTCATAAGTAAGTTATTAGTGGGGAAATCTCTACATACAAGGTATCAATTGCTTGAGGTACGAATTTCACAAAGATTCGCTTAGAAGGTGACTCAAATTCATAATATCGTGAAAAACAGTGGGATTCCTATATCACTCATCAGTCAATACGATCTATGATAGCCTCACTCCTTTATTTCAATTTCAAGGAGTTACACAAGTCAATCGACTTGGATCACGACCAATTTCATGTGGACTATCATCCTCAATAATAATTGATCCCTCTAATCCTTGGGTCAAAATTATAAAAGAATATATAGTAGGAGGCGCAAAGGTGAAACTGCAAGATGCTTTTACATCTTCTGAGATTATTGAAGCAGTATCCAACTTTTTTTTTTTGTTAAAATACCTCGTTGTCATATTCTCATTTCGTAAGAACTTTGATGAGACATATTCATAGTATCAGCACAAAGTAAATCGAAAATGCTAGGTGGGGGATAAACCACCCAATTACTCGGAAGAAATTTGTTTCTTTGGGCTTTAGCAACCCAATCAACCAGCTTATTAGCACTTCTAGGGCAGTGGGCCAATTGAAAACCTTTGAAACTCTCCGCGTGGGCTTGGGCTTCACCAATAAGCGCACTTGCTTCCCACACGGATTGATCTACTCCTCCCCTTATTGCCATTACCAGATCAAGACTATCGGTCTCAAACATAACATGTGCTTCTCTTCTTCCACGGAGAAGTTTTAGGGCTTCAATGAGTGCAGCCGCTTTGGCTTGAATCGACGACTCCACTCGAACTGTCTGAGCAATTCCATCCACTATCAAGCCTCCAATGTCTCGGCACATGCACGCAACTGCATCTTCCCCTGTCTTTAGGTCGTAGGAACCATCGACATTCACCTTGAGAGCAGTATCTAACTAACATAGTACGTTTTGACTAAAATTATCAATAAAGTATTTGTGCTTACAATTTGAGTGGACCCTATCGATTTTATAATAATAGCTCAATGCACGCTTCAATATTAAATCAGGTATCTTTTATACTAATGTCTTCTCAATTCGAAACTATCCCTTAGTCTAATTAATATCGTTGTGTTTTAGCATGGAACCCGGAAATGATATGGTCATGCTCCAATCTTACGAAGTCAAGCCATTCACTCGATTTGTTCGTAGTTAACAGTATCAAAAGTAGGTTACGAACTTCTAAAGAATTTCTACTTGCATAGTCAGTGTGATATATTAGACCCTCTCTTCATGGACCAATTACAGACGAACTGTCTCGGTATGAAATTGTCAGGAGACTTAGATTGATTAATCATAATGAAGGAGGGATACTCTTTTGCCATCATGCGTATTCCGATGAAACCAGCAGAAAAGACTCGAGAATGCTTGATCCGAGAAACAATCATGAAACATCGTGGAAGCCGGCTCATTGAAGGCCCGTCAACACGCGTCAACACGACCATCTTTAGAAGGCCGAAAACCCAATCTTGGCCCTATTGATTCACCATGAATTGCTTGCAAAACTGTCTTCAAGCATGAAAAGTAGAATATGACAACGAGTCCACACTTGGCATATGTGTAAGTTATTCAATACTTGTTTCTGAATGGCAGCACCGTGGTGCCCTCATTAAGGGGGAATAAGATGGATTTTTCCCATCCATCTTTAAATGAAATTGATCGTGTCAATTTCATCTTCCCCGACCCTGGACCCACTCTTTGGGGAGATCCCCTCCCTGGCTTCTCCATCCAATAAGGTTATTTCGATGCATGACGAAGACAAAATAAGCTGAGTCACTGAAGATGGAGAAGCTAGACAGCGAGACTCAGTTTATTACGTCAGCGACTCCGCTATTTTACGTCAGCGACTCAGCTTATTTTGACGGAGATGCAGATTATTTTGACGAAGATGGAGAAGCTAGACATGGAGACTCAGCTTATTACGTCAGCGACTCCGCTATTTGACGTCAGCGACTCAGCTTATTTTGACGAAGATGCAGATTATTTTGACGAAGATGGAGAAGCTAGACAGCGAGACTCAGCTTATTACGTCAGCGACTCCGCTTTTGACGTCAGCGACTCAGCTTATTTTGACGAAGAGCGACTCAGCTTATTTTGACGAAGATGGAGAAGCTAGACATGGAGACTCAGCTTATTACGTCAGCGACTCCGCTTTTGACGTCAGCGACTCAGCTTATTTTGACGAAGATGCAGATTATTTTGACGAAGATGGAGAAGCTAGACATCGAGACACAGCTTATTACGTCAGTGACTCCGCTTTTGACGTCAGCGACTCAGCTTATTTTGACGAAGAGCGACTCAGCTTATTTTGACGAAGATGGAGAAGCTAGACATCGAGACTCAGCTTATTACGTCAGCGACTCCGCTATTTGACGTCAGCGACTCAGCTTATTTTGACGAAGATGCAGATTATTTTGACGAAGATGGAGAAGCTAGACATCGAGACTCAGCTTATTACGTCAGTGACTCCGCTTTTGACGTCAGCGACTCAGCTTATTTTGACGAAGAGCGACTCAGCTTATTTTGACGAAGATGGAGAAGCTAGACATCGAGACTCAGCTTATTACGTCAGCGACTCCGCTATTTGACGTCAGCGACTCAGCTTATTTTGACGAAGATGCAGATTATTTTGACGAAGATGGAGAAGCTAGACATCGAGACACAGCTTATTACGTCAGTGACTCCGCTTTTGACGTCAGCGACTCAGCTTATTTTGACGAAGAGCGACTCAGCTTATTTTGACGAAGATGGAGAAGCTAGACATCGAGACTCAGCTTATTACGTCAGCGACTCCGCTATTTGACGTCAGCGACTCAGCTTATTTTGACGAAGATGCAGATTATTTTGACGAAGATGGAGAAGCTAGACAGCGAGACTCAGCTTATTACGTCAGCGACTCCGCTATTTGACGTCAGCGACTCAGCTTATTTTGACGAAGATGGAGAAGCCAAGGAGGGGGTCTCCCCAAAGAGTGGGTCCAGGGAGGGGAGAGTAACGATGGAAAAGCCAGCGTTGCTTTTATTATCAATTTTGTTTATAAAATCGACCATCTATAAAAGCACAGGCATACTGAGCTTGTTGTCATTTATAGAAACTCCAAAATCATTCGACCATTCACTCCTTCATTCTGCTCTATTAGTTGGAAAGCTAGCACAGATCGGCCATGTCCAACTTCAACACTCAAACTGGGGCTCACAGGTTCGTTCTCCATTCAAGCTGTCATACTTCACACTGATTAGATAGAACTCTTCTATGTTTGCACGTCGATCAGAAACTCTCCCCGGTCTCCATGTGCTGTTCATCTCATGCCTTCTGAGCCACAACAGATTGCGCACAAGCAGGCGCAGGATGCCAACGGAGTGTGTGTGCCCCCAGGGGCCGTGCATACTGTCCATGACCCTTGTGCGCCTAGTGCCGTGCAGCAACGTATCCATGGAAATCGTGACCATGGATCGTGTCATCCACGGTGTGTCCATGGATGTTCATGGATCGTGGTGCCGATCATAGATGGTGTCCATGGGCGAATGACCATGGATCATGGCGACCATGGAGTGTCTCCATGGATGAACATCGATGGCGGCGTCCATGGATCATGGACGAAAGACTTTTCAGAATTAAGCGATAATTAGCAAAAAAAGAAACGTGATCAAATGGAACTGGTGTGTGTTGTTTTGCCTTAGTTATCATGTAAATCATTCGCCTTTAGAACGTTCATTGATTGGAAAATTTATTAAAAAAAATCTTAATTATGTTTTAATTGTGTCTATTCAATTTTGAATTTTCTTTTTGTCAATAGAATCTTACATCTTTTGTATCTATGTCAATTTGGTCAATTTAGTTAATTTTGGGGGAAAAATTGCCAATACAAATGCTAACTGTCCTATGTGGTGCACCCAAGGTTGACATTGATAATTTTTTTGAATTATTTTTTATTGTCGTTTCTCTTTCTTTCTTTTTACCGCACACCTTGAGGACCAGCCGACCTCGCCCTGGCTGGTTGTAGTTTCCCCATCGCGTGGCCGTCATGCTTTCACATAGCTCATTCTTTTGATTTGATGCCGTGAAGCATAAGGAACAGAGACGATTTTCATTCGCTAAAGAAGCAGATTGCCACGTTGAAAGAATGGAAGAAGTACTCGAGAAAGAGCCTTACTACACAGTGAAATACTTCGAGAGAGAGGGAGGCGCGCCCGCGCCCACCGAATGAAAAAGAGACAGAGAAACTGAAAATTAAGATTCCCTTCGAAATAAGAAAACAAAAAATTAAATTAATTTGAGTCGGTTTGGTCCAGCCATACAATTGAGAATTTGACCGATTATTCCTGGTTCCTTTAGGAAACATAAAAAACCTATTGGTTCATCTGAATCATGACCAGTGCACACCCTTATCCTCCTTGGGTCACGATCAATTGGGGCACTTGGCTTCCTATGTTTGTTGGAGCTTTTATTTGTGTGATTTCTGAAAAATCCATATATATCAATTAGTAGTCATCCATAACTTACCCTAATTGATCCATTTCAACTAATTATATGGACTTTACAGGTCCCTAATGTTAAGCTCTAGCTAGTAATGTTGGATTCACATAGGACTGGTAGTGATGCAATTTGGTAAAGACTGTCACTATCATATTTCATATGTACAACTCATTGTACAGTCTTATTTGTGGATAATTAAGCTTCCATAAAACAACACTTAAGCATGCTGGCGGAGAGCTCGTGCTCAAAGCTGGTATCATTTATTCTCTTCATGAACTAATGATTTCCTGATCTCGTTGTTCTGTTTTAGTAGATTGGGAGAACAAGAAGATGCCATCATTGAAGAATCGAAAGATTTCTTGATATCCTCGCTTAGATGGTCACTTGCTCTTTTAGGAGTTAAAGATTTACTGTTAAACGAGCATGCAACCTTCATCTTGATAGCCATAGCTCTCATCATCCTTTTTGGCATCAGTTCGAGAACATCATGGAGCAATGATGGAAAGAAATTCATCAATTTTGCGTTTCTTATACTAGGATGTCTTGTTGTTGGAGTAGCCATCAACTCGGTTGTACTCAATTCTTATATCAAGTGGGTTATCTATGGTTTATTCCTTGCCATGGTAGCTACAAATCCCAATAACCGACTAATTTTCTGGGACATGAAAGGGATCTTCATGTCCATGTGTGGAGAAATTTCTTTGAGACTCAAAAATTTGTTCATTCAATCCAAAGAGATTATGAAAAAAACTTTTGGACGGAGACGGACCGGACCATCAACAGATAACAATATTGCGACTCGAGCCATTGGTAGTGATGGAGGCGGAAGCGGAGAGGACATTGTTTAGTTGATCTCCTCATAATAATCTACCCCACTTATCTCATCTTTGCCTTTTGTACTTTCAGATGTTTGGACGTCATGTGTAGTTCTTCAACAATATGTTAAATTTGTAACTTTTGCATATTTGTCCAAAATTGGCAGTGCAGCTCTATTTCCAAATACATTTGGTGCCTTGAAGTTTCGCTTTTATTTTTGTCCTGCCTGGACTATGAATCCATGATGCCCTTTCTCCCAAAAATTGTGATGGAAAGCCCAATCACGTCATGTTTACCGTTGACGATTATACAGCATCTCAGATGACAAAGGAATCGTAAGTATAATCAGAAGGTCAAAAAATCATGATGGCTAAGTAATTAACTCGATGTTACCTTAGGAGTGGTACGTCTAATTTGAACGCCCAAACAACAACGGAGGGCGTGTGTGGAGAGGAGAGCAGAGAGAACGAAGAACAGAATAAAAGGAGGAGAGGATAGAACCCCCAAAAAAAAAAAAAAAACAAGAAGAAGAGCAGGGAGGGGAAGAGATTTTTGAGCAAGAGCGTGCTGATTCCTCCGATTCGTCGGACATTCGCCGGGCAAATCCACTCTCTCTTCCGTCCACAGCATTCACATTTGATGCCGGAAGCTTTACCGCTGATTATTCTGTCGCTGATTTGAGCTTTCGGGCGGTTCCATCCCTCTTGCATTGCACTGATTTTCGATTCATTGAAGGCCACGACAACATGACCATGATCTTCAGAAGGCCGAAAACCCAATCTTGGCCCCATCGATTCAGCATGGCGTTGCGTGCAAAACTGTCTTACAAGCATGGAAAGGTAGAATTTTGCCACAAGTTCACACTTGGCATACGTGTAATATTGACCAAAAGCACTTTTTAGAAGTCATCTTTATGGTCCATGTATGAATGACCATCAATCATGGCGACCGTGGATGACCATGGATCATGGACGAAAGAATTTTCAGAATTCAGCGATGATTAGCCAAGTAAAGTGATTAGATGAAATTGGTCTCGATTGTTTTGCTTTGGTTATCCTGTAAATCATTCGCCTTTAGAACATTCCATTAATTGGAAAAATTATAAAAAAAATTCTTAAATTGATTTTAATTAGGTCAATTTAGTTCTGAATCGGTCCAAGTGTCCAAAAGATGAACCACTTTGTTTTTAATTTTCGAGGACTTCCAACAAAATAGAAGTAGTGATACTCCGTTAATATTTGTTGAACGACAAGGAATTGTTCTTGATGGTAAGGAAGTTCGGTCATACTCTTTTGATCTTGGGTTCAAATCTTGTTGGGGGCATTTCACACATAAAATCCTGAAAACGCGTGAACCCGAAGAGAGCCGAACGCTTGCGTATACCATGATGATGGGGAACCTTCACGTGATCGAACAAGTTCACGAAAAAGAACTTAAAAAGGTCCAAAAATCGAGAGGTTATGTTAGGACATCAAATGAAAATGTGAATTTCACCAACTTTGCAGGCTATGTTAGAGAGGTTATGTTCCGCGATGGAGGAAACTTCTCTGTCTCTCTCTCTCTCCATAGAATGAATCTCTCCCGAGCCTCGTCCGTTCACATTCCTAATTCCCACATCATCGTGTCTTTTAGTGAACTTCCACAATCTTTATAGGTCAACGCTGCTAATTCAATGTATTCTATCAACCGGATAAAGAATGATCTTATTCAATTGAACCGATGAGATAAAGAATGATTTTATTCAGCAGTTCTTATTATTATTATACCTATACCCTTTCTTATTTTGATGACAAGGAGTTGAGAAAATAGCAATTAGGCAGTAATGAGCACTCTGGTCAACAACAGGGCGTTTCCAACGTTCTTCACAATGTTTGTATTCCTTCAGAAGACATAGCTTTTTGCACATTATCTCACTGGCAGTCCTTATTCATCTCCTTTGATGGAACTGGAATTCTACACTATTTTTGCATTTCATTTCGCAAGTTATGTGGTGAAGAGTTTAAAAAAGAAAAACAGTATTTACAATATGAAATAGCTGTACCATAGGATTTTAAACTTTTCCAAATTATTTAATCAGGGCTGTAACTTATCTTTTGCAATTGGGTCCTTAAATTTGATTTTTTTTTCCGTTCAAGTTGATCCTTCCTTTAAAATAGAAACGAGAATGCTAACGTGGAATGACACACTGATGCCACACTAACACCAACTAGTCAGCTGGTATCTCCCCACCCAATAGATTATAGAAATTTAGGATTCTTTCCTTCGCCTGGCAACTCAAACGTACACCTCAATCTAAGCATCATTAATACCAATGTCATCTAAACTTGAATATACACCTTAGCTCGACAGAGTTGCGTTCGAGTGTGGAACCTATCGCGACAATGTCGGATGGGGAGAAAGTGTTTGGATTGCCAACTAGTCAAACACTCAGTTCGGATCCTCTCAAACCCTTCCAATCATGGCATTTGTTGACTCCTACAATTATGAAAACTTGATCTCTTCACACGAGTCACCACTAATCTCTTAGAAGTCGGTTATGAGTAAATTGGAATGAGAGCAATTGTTTCACTTCACAAATCAAAAATTCAAGAGTAAGCCGTGGTTACGTTAAAGTCTATTGGCGCCCTTTCGATACCTTTTTCATCATCACGAAAATGTTTCAATCATGCGATATTCATCTATTTTAAATCCTAAGAAGCATCCATCTAAATGATCATATGTCGAGGTGATATTACAATACAAATAAATCACATCACAAGGTATTTCGAAATAATCAAGATATAAATGAAATGTAAAATTAAAGTGTGGATATTTAACCCGATATAGTGTTGGAAAAAGAATATACATCGCTTCATTGTCAAACTCCAGGACAGGAATACCGTGGACTAAATTCAAAACTACATATGAGTCTAATTCTAAGCTATGCAAAAAGGCTTATTACTTCTAAGTAAACACCACTAAGTGAAACCTATGCCTAGGTGAACTTAAGATAACCACGTCAATCCCTAAATGGCATTCTAATGTAAACGCAATTCCTTTTTTTTTTGGTAACCATATGTTTTTAATCGAGGTCATGATATGCAAGAAACATCTAAATGTAATCTAAATGTTCTTTCCAACACCAACTCAGCATAAGCAGCTCTGGAGCTCACAATGTACCAAGACCACCAGTGCTAGTTTTGAAGAAAGACGCGACGAAGTGTCCTTCCCAACACCAAGAATTCAACAACAAAGAGAAAACCCCAGGTATCAATTATTCCAGAGTCTTTTCCGAAGTGCAAGATGAAGCCATGCACCTTGTGAGTTCCGAGGGGAGAGACTTGGACGTGCTTTCTATTCTTTCGATTCGACTCGGCAGTGGCACAACTTCGGGCCAATGTCTGAGGAGGTTAGCCGCAAACTAAATGTGGATAAGAGGCAGTAATGGACAAGGACACAAGTACACAAAGATTAGACACGACATGAAATAGCAAATCATCGAATAAAGAAGAGCGACGATCGACTTAGCTTTCGCTGGAGTCGGGCTTGTCAAAACGATATGATCGTGAGGTGTTCTAGCGACAGTGAAGGCCATCTACGGTGGGCGCCCTCAAGTTGCTGAAGCATTCATATCCTCATGTCCGCCCATATGGTGGCAAATGCTCTGCGATTTTCTAGTCTCGGCTCATTTTGCAAAACTCCAAGGCTTTATGCCAGAATTCCAACCAGCCCACTTCATCAGATGGTGGTGGAGATTTACCAATCTCTTCCTTAAACCCATGTCTCGTCCTTTCAACTTTCGGTGCTTTCTCACATCCAACATCTGCACTCTTTTATCAGAATCCAATACCAACTCTTTCTCCCAGTGCCCGGCTCCCCCATTCCTATCAACCCAAAAGGTGGCGCCATCGTCGGCGAGGTAATCCTCCGTATATCCTAGACCTTGTTCCTCGAGTCGTGCTGCACCTCCCTCGGCTCCACAATGGCTTCCTCTCTTCCCCATCATATTTCGAAACTTCTTCAATCCGGCCCCAGGGTTGAAACACTTCCCTGACCTCAACGTGACATTCTCTTTGCCAATCAAACACGTAGCTGACCCAATCTCTCTTTATACAAAATTGAGTAACGAAGCCTGTGGGGACTGACGATCAGATTTGAGCAAGCTATCGGACCGGCGTTGGGGAAACCCGACCCGACTCGCTGACCCGGACCCTAATGGTCCAGGTTGGGTCTACGAATTGGGCCAAGCTTATGGCACAACTCTATTTATGAAAAAGAATTGTTTTAAACTAAATTACAAAACCTGGCCCAAAATTGGGATGGGCCCAAAAAAAAGAAACGAATTTTTATAAAAACACCAGCCCAAAACTAATTAAGCCCTCTAGACAACTAACCTCACCAGATCAGCCCATGAAATGATCTGGGCATGCTCCAATTATTAAACCCAATTTAAAACAATTGATTTTTATTTATATATTTTCAAAAAAAATTCTTAATTTTTTATCTGCAGATGGTCTTCTTCCTGACACGTGCCATCAAGCTCATCGAAGCTTGATCGGCGACTCCCTCTTTCGCCAACGATCTTTAGACAAACAACCGCGAATACCACAAAGATAGACGGTCAACACAGGCGGCCCTCCAATCTCACGAGTTGGACCCTTCCAACGATGAGTTCCAACCGTTGATTCGGACATCACCGAACCACGCGCTCCCGAAAAAAATATTATAATCAAAACAACATATGAATGCATATATATCATAAGTGATGAGAAATCGACTTGAGCGGCCTCAAACCGCGGATGTCACTCGTGTGAGAAGGGCGAGGTTTTTCCATAATTGACTTGAACAGGGGATTATGCAAAGCAAATCTATAAAAAAAAAAAAAAATACAACATCAGAAGCAAACCTCGGTATTCTTGAGTTCAGTGTGACAAATTTAGATAACACGTTCGGGAGAAGAATTACATGGTCAGCGGAGTCGGAATTAGTGGTTGAAGCTATGATGCTAACTAAGGGCAGTGACCGGAGCTGTCTTTTTCTCTCTTGACTCCTCCCACGCACTTCCCCCTTCTAATCATCCTTGCTTCTTATTTTATTCACCCCATTGTCCTCTCCTCTCTTCTCTCTTTTTCTTTGTTTCTTTTTCTCTCACGTACTTCTCCCGCTTAATGCATGAGTGGAGAACACCCATTTTCCTTTTTCTTCGGCCAGATCTTCCTCAGGCAAGATGTCAAGACCATAATTCATTTTCCTATCTCTCTGATCCCTCTCTTATTCTCTTTCCTCTTTTTTTTTTTTTCTGTTATAATTCTTTTTCAGTTTTTGCTGCTCTTCCTTTTCTAGCACAATGTTTCCCTCAGAAACTTATTTCCTTTCTCCTTTTCTGATTCTGTTTTCCTTTTTTGTTATCTTTATTTTATTTATTTTTTAAAAAATCTTTTGTTTTAGGAAAAGTTGAGGTGTCAACAATGAGGTAGCAATACCCACCCATGGATAGACTTCGTTGAGATCTTGAGTTCGATTCCTTAGGCAAGCACGTACGATTTAAGTGTGAGGGGGGGGGGAGTCATGGCAGTGGGTCTCGAGGAATAGTCGAGGTGCGCGCAAGCTGCTCAGATACCTCGATTATAAAAAAAAAAAAACACAATGAGGTAGCAATTGCTTGAGGTACAAATTTCACAAAGATTGGCTCACAAGGTGGCTCGAATCCATAATGTCGTGGAAAATAGTGTGATTCCTTTTACCACTAAGTCAATACGCTCCATGATAGTCTCGCACCTTTAGTTCAATTTTACATGGAGTTACATCGGTCAATCGACTTGTCCTATGGCCAATTTCATGTGGACTATCATCCTCGGTAATGATTGATCCCTCTACTCCTTGGGTCAAAATTATAAAATAATATATAGTAGGGGGTGCAAAGGTGAAACTGCAAGATACTTTTACATCTTGCGAGATTATCAAAGTAATATCCAACTACCATAGTACATTTATGACTAAAATCATCAATAAAGTATTTTTGTTATTAGTTCGAGTAGACCCTACAATTTTATTAAATTTGGGACTTTTTCCTTTGCCTAATAGCTCATTGCATGCCTCGATTTCAATTTAGGTATCTTTTATACTAATGTCGTCTCAACTCGAATCTATCCCTTAGTCTAATATCATTGTGTTTGAGCATGAAACCCGAAGTGATATGGTCATGCTCCAATCTTATAAAGTCACGCTATTCACTCGACTTGTTCGTAGTTAACAGTTTAAAAATGAGGTCATGAACTTCAAAAGGATTTCTACTTGCATAGTCAGTGCTAGGGGTGTGCATGGTTTGGGTTGGGCCGGTTCCATGCTCAACCGAAGGATCAACACGCACAGCGTCAGTCCTCAACTTTTGGGATCGTGGACCGACCCGTCAAGCATGGGATCGAAGACCAGACCGACCTTACGGTCTGGTCCAGTCCCAGGGTCAACTCGGGACCGTCAAATTTTTCGTACAAGCATCGCCAAATGCCCGAAAATGCAGCCAACGATGGAATAGTATCTATGAGTATTCCTGAAAATGCAACCGGCGATATTGCTGGAAACGAGAACTTACCTTCCAATGTTCTTCAAGTGAGACTCTATAAGGAAAATCGCATGCCTTTGCAAGCTCAATTGGATGTTATTTTAGTTGTTGAGAGTGTTTCTGTGTTTTCTTGATTGCTTTAAGTTATCGGCTAAATTACATATTCCAAGCCCATTGTGTCTTCTGTTGCTTCTGTTGCTTGAAATGCTGCTTTGTTTACTGCATCTTTGGCTACGGGATTGCTCTCAGTTTCCACAGCAAGCCTTCATGCTACTGGTGCCTTCGAGATGACATCTATATATATAATTGAGGGAATTAAACAAGAAATTGAGGGAAGGCAGAAGGCAAAAGGCAGATTATTGGCTTGTAAAACCCATACAGTACTGGGTTCGAGATTTTAGGATCGAGAACCGACCCGTTCTCTCAAAAATCCAACCAAGACCAGTTGGGTTGGGCCAGTCCTAGGCCGGTCTAAGGTCGGGCTGGTCCTGGGCCAGTCTAGGGTCTATCTTAGACCGTTGCTCACCCCTAGTCAGTGCGATGGGTTGGTTGCTCTCTTCATGGATAGATTGCAGACAAATTGTTGCGGTATTAAATTGCCAGGAGACTTTGATTAATTAATCATAATGAAGGAGGGATTATCATTTGCCATCATGCGTATCTCGATCATACCAGCAGAAAATACTCTCCTAGAATGCTTGGTCCGAGAAACAATCATAAAACATAGTGGAAGCCAGCTCATTGAGGGCCCGTCAACGCGCGACGACATGACCATGATCTTCAGAAGGCCGAAGACCCAATCTTGGCCCTCTCGATTCACCGTAAGGTTGCGTGCAAAACTGTCTTCAAGCATGAAAAGTAGAATATCACGAGGAGTCCCCACTTATCACTGAATGGCAGCACCATGGTGCCCTCTTCAATGGATAAAGAGGAAAATCCATCTATATTGACCGAAAGCAGCATCTGACTTTGAAGGGGGAAATTGATGGCGTCAACTTCGTCTTCCCCGACATGGAAAGTGTTGTGCTTCCTGTCTCTATCATCACTCTTTCCATCATTACCTGTCATTACTCTCGGGGGAGATCCAGTGGAACCGATCCCGAGAGTAATGATGGAAAAGCCAGAGAGCACACTCTCCATGTGCCGTTGCTTTTATTACCAATTTCATTTATAAAAGCACATGCATACTGAGCTTGTTGTCATTTATAGAAACTCCATAATTATTCGACCATTCACTCGTTCATTCTGCTCCATTACTTGGAAAGCTAGCACAGATCGACCATGTGCGACGTCAACACTCCAACTGAGGCTCACAGGTTCGTTATGCATCGAAGCTGTCATACTTCACATTGATTAGATAAGAACTGTTCCATGTTTTGCACGCCGATTAGAAACTGTCATTCACTCTTTCGTCTGCATGTATGGTGCATCTCGTGCCTTCTGAGCCACAACAGATCGCGCACGAGCAGGTGCATGATGTCGACGGAGCGTGAGTGTCCCCAGGGCCCGTGCATCGTGTCCATGACCCGCGTGTGCCTAGTGCCATGCGGCAACGTGTCCAGGGAAATGTGACCATGGATCGTGTCATCCATGGTGTGTCCATGGATGTCCATGGATCATGGTGCCGATCATAAACGGTGTCCATGGATGAATGACCATCGATCATGGCGCCATCAATGGCGGCGGCGTCCATGGATCATGGATGAAAGCCTTTTTAGAATTAAGCGATAATTAGCCTAAAAAAGCAACGTGATTAAATGAAACTGGTGTAGGTTGTTTTGCCTTGATTATCATGTAAATCATTTGCCTTTAGAACATAATTGGTAAAATTATTTAAAAAATCTTAAATTATTTTAATTATGTGTATTCTGTTCTGAATTTTCTTTTTTCCAGTAGAACCTTAAATCTTTTGTATTTGTGCAAATTCGGTCAATCTGGTTAATTTTGGGAGAAAATTGTTAATGCATATGCTAACTGTCCTACGTGGTGCACCCGAGGTTGACATTGATAATTTTTTTGAATTATTTTTTATTTCCTTTTTTCTTTCTTTCTTCTTATTGCACACACCTTGAGGACCAGCCGACCTCGCCCTGACTAGTTGTCCGTTCCCCGTCGCGTGGCAGTCATTAAGGAGACGAGGCTGTGTTCTGGGCTCGATTCTCGCGCGGCAGCTATGCTTTCACGTAGCTCATTCTTTTGATTTGATGCTCTGAAGCTGAAGTGACAGAGACGATCTTCATTCGCTAAAGAAGCAGATTCCCACTTTGAAAGAATGGAAGAAGTACTCGAGAAAGAGCCATATATATAAGACAGTGACATAATTCGAGAGAGAGGGAGGCGCGCCCACCGAATGAAAAAGAGACAGAGAAACTGGAAATTGGGATGCAATTTACTAATTTGAAATTCCCTTCGAAAATAAGAACAAAAATAAGTGATTTGAGTTGATTCGGTCCGACCATACAATTGAGAATTGGACCGATTATTCCCGGTTCCTCGAAAACACCAGGAACCTATTGGTTATCTTGGTTCCCACATTGAATCGTGACCAGTACATACTCTTATCCTCCTTGAGTCAGGATCAAAAGGTGCACTTGGCTTCCTATGTTAATTGGAGCTTTGAAATGTGTGATTTGTGAAAAATCCATCTATGTCAATCAAGAGTCATCCATTACTTACACCAATTGATCCTTTTTGACTAATTATATGGACTTTGCAGGTCCCTAATGTTAAGCTCTGGCTTGTAATTTTGATAGGACTGGCAGTAATGCAATTTGGGAAGGACTGTCACCATCATATTTCATATGTACAACTCACTGTATAGTCCTATTTGGGATAATTAAGCTTCCATAAAGCAACACATAAGCATGTTGGCGGAGAGCTTGTGCTCAAAGCTGATATAATTTATTCTCTTCATGAACTAATGATTTCCTGATCTCGCTGTTCTGTTTTGGTAAGTTGGGAGAACAAGAATATGCCATCATTGAAGAATCGAAAGATTTCTTGATATCCTCGTGTAGATGGTCACTTGCTCTTTTAGGAGTTAAAGATTTACTCATAAACGAGCAGGCAACCTTCATCTTGATAGTCGTAGCTCTCATCGTGCTCTTTGGCATCAGTTCGAGCACAGCATGGAGCAATGATGGAAAGAAATTCATCAATTTTGTGTTTCTTATAGTAGGATGTCTCATTGTTGGAGTAGCCATCAACTTGATCGTACTCAATTCTTATATCAAGTGGGTTATCTATGGTTTATTCCTTGTCATCGTAGCTACAAATCCGAATCACCAACAAATTTACCGGGACATGAAAGGAATCTTCAAGTCCAAGTGCGGAGAAATTTCTTTGAGACTCAAAAATTTGTTCATTCTATCAAAAGAGTTTATGAAAAGGCTTTTGAAAATTAATGTTGTGGATCAAGACGAATCATCGACGAATAACAATGTTGCGGCTCGAGCTATTGGTGGTGATGGAGGCGGAGGCGGAGAGTACATTGTTTAGTTGATCTCCTCATAATAATCTACCCCGCTTATCTCATTTTAACCTTTTGTACTTTTAGATGTTTAGTCGTCATGTAAAGTCAACGTTCGAGCTCTTTTCTCTCGATTATGTGTTCGGACAAAATGGAAAAAGTGTGGGCATAATATAATAATTGTTCTTCATTAATATGTTAAATTTTTAACTTTTGCATATTTGTCCAAAATTGGCAGTTCAACTGTATTTCCAATCAATTTGGTGCCTTATGGTTTCACTTTTTATTTTTTGTCCTGCCTCCTGGATTATGAATCTATGATGCTCTTATTGAAGTTGTCCAATATCGATCAAAGGAAACGTTGATTGATGATTTAAAAGTGTGAGGAAAGCTCTCATCATTTGAGCTAGGGTTACCAAATCCAAGATCGATATCTTCCCCAAAATTAAATCAATCAAAATCTACCAAATGACAAAGCAATAGAGTCAATAAACAATACCAAGATTTTACCCAAAAAACTTCCACTAATCACTAAGAATACTCAAATACACAAATTGTTCTTCTCTAGTCATACACCTAAGATATTAATATTTTCTCATCTGAAAAGATGAATTAACATAAATTAAACAAGAGAATCCTGATCCCAAGAACAAGACCCATCAACTCGTAGCTCTTGGTCTTGCAAACAATGTATTGAAATTTGAGCAAACTCGAGCCAATTCCTACGACTTTCTCTTCCACTCTCTCACGCGGCGTCCTTTCGCTTCTGCTCCGTGGGGTTTCTTTTTTCAACGCAGCAGCCACTTTCTTTTTTGTTTATTCTGTTTTTGACTTTTTTCTTTTTTATTTAATATGCTAACTGGCCCCACTAATCACGTCACGTTTACCGGAGCATCTCAGATGACAAATGAATCATAAATATAATCAAAAAGGTCAAAAAGTCATGATGGCCAAGCAATTATGTCCACGTTAACTTAGGAATTGTACGTCTAATTCAAACACCCAAAAATTGTGATGGAAAGGCCAATCATGTCACGTTTACCATTTACGATTATAGAGCATCTCAGATGACAAAGATATCATAAGTATAATCAAAAGGTCAAATAGTCATGATGAATAAGCAATTATGTCGATGTTAACTTAGGAGTTGTACGTCTAATTCGAACGCCCAAACAACAACGGAGGGCGTGTTTGGAGAGGAAAGCAAAGAGAACGAAGAACAGAATAAAAGGAGGAGAGGACAGAATCCCCAAAAAAAAAAAAAAGCAACAACAACAAGAAGGAGGGGAAGAGATTTTTTGAGCAAGAGCGTGCTGGTTCTCCGATACGTCGGACATTCGCTGGGCAAATCCACTCTTTCTTCCGTCCATAGCATTCACATTTGACGCCGGAAGTTTCACCGCCGATTATTCGGTAGCTGATTTGAGCTTTTCACGCGGTTCCATCCCTCTTGCGTTGCCCCGACTTTCGATTCATTGAAGGCCACGACAACATGACCATGATCTTTAGAAGGCCGAAAACCCAATCTTGGCCCACATTGATTCACGATGGCGTTGCGTGCAAAATGGTCTTCAAGTATGAAAAGTAGAATTTGCAACAAGTCCAGACTTGTCTTCAAGCATGAAAAGTTAGAATGGCAGCACCATGGGGCCAGCTTTACTGGACAAAGGGGAAAATCCATGTATATTGACCAAAATCACTTTTTAGAAGTCATCTATATGGTCCATGTATGGACGACCATGAATCGTGGCGACCATGGATGACCATGGATCGTGGTGTCCATGGATCATGGACAAAAGACTTTTCAGAATTTCAGCAGTAATTAGCCAAAAAAAGCAACATGATTAGATGAAACTGATCTAGGTTGTTTTGCCTTGGCTATCCTGTAAATCATTCGCCTTTAGAATGTTCATTAATTGAAAAATTTATAACAAAAAAATTCTTAAATTTATTTTAATCAGGTCAATTCATGTCTGAATTGGTCCAAGTGTTCAAAAGTTGAATCGCTCTATTTTCAATTTTTGAGGACTTCCAACATTATCAAAGTTGTCATACTCGATGGTAAGGAAGTTCGTTTCTCTCCTTTTGATCTTGGGTTCAAGTCTTGTTTGGGGGGCATTTTTCACATAAATTCCTGAAAACCGGCCTAAAAATTACGTGATCGCTGATCCCTGAGAGAGCCGAACGCTTGCATATACCATGATGGGGAACCTTCACTTGATCGAACAAGTTCACGAAGAAAGAAGTTAAAAAGGTCCAATCGAGAGGTTATGTTAGGACATCAAATGGAAACGTGAATTTCACCAATGCTGCAGTCCCGCGATGGAGGAAAGAGGAAGCGCCCTAGAAATTGCTCCGTCTTCCTCCTGAGCGTCGCTGTCCGTGAAAGCACTCCCCGTCTCCCCGAAACGAATCTCTCCTGCGCCTTCCCCGTTCACTTTCCTGATTCCCAACATCATTGTGTCTTGTTAGTGAACTTCCACAATCTTTCTCGGTCAACGCCGCTAATCCAATAACATTTGATCAACCAGATAAAGAATGACCTTATTCAATTGGCCGGATGAGATAATTAATGATGTCATTCAGCAGTTGTTATTATTATTGTTATTGTCATTATACCTATACCCTTTCTTATTTTGATGACAAAGCGTTGCGTAAATAGGATTGCGTAAATAGGAATTAGGCAGTAATGAGCACTCTGGTCAACAATAGGGCGTTTTCAACTTTCTTCACAACGTTTGTATTCCTTCAGAAGACATTGCTTTTTGCACATTATCTCGCCGGCAGTCCTTATTCATCTCCTTTGATGGAGCTGGGAATTCTATACTAACAAGTTTTTGCATTTTATATATATATATATATATATATATATATATATATAAGGGAAGAGAATAAGAAAGGGGTAAGAGAGATAGGAAAATGAACCATGGTCTTGACTTCTTGCTTGATGGCGATCTGACAAAACAAAAAGTGAAAGGGTCTTCTCCACTCATGCTTCTCCATGCGTCGACGGGAGAACGTACGTGAGAGAAAGTGGAGGAGAGAAAAAACAAAAACAAAGAAAAAGAGAGAAGAGAGGAGAGGACAAGTGGGTGAATAAAAAAGAAGCAAGGACGATCAGAAGGAGGACGTGCGTGGGAGGAACCGAGAGAAAAAAAAGACAGCCTCGATTCGGACAGTCTAGTTCTCGATTCTGGAGAGGATGGAATCGGACCGGACCACTTGTACTGAATAAATATTTAGAACTAGACGATCTCAGTAACAAAACGGAGCAGCAAATATTGACTCTCTCAAAAAGCCCAATACCTCCTTAACATAATAGGCATATACTTTTAGCGAGAAAAGCCCTGTTACTGCACGTCCCTGGCCTCAAACTGTTTGATCCTATCCTGATCGAGATGCAACCTCGCCATTCTGTCCTCAAGCCCGCAGCACGTCTCTGCCAACACGTGTGGATCCGTGTAATGCCTCACGCCTTGGAAAATGCCCTGCAATGTGAGCAAGAACTTGGGTTGTGATTGTTGAGGATGAGGATGACAGTATATAAACAAGAAGGTGGGGGAGGAATGGTGGTGTGCAGTCAGTTCGAGAAGATTTGAGGGAGCTTCATATGAAAATGGCAATGCGCGAGAACCATGAGCAGCTCGAGTGTGGGGCTTATCTTCAACCTTTGTGAAACTTAACTGGTATCCACTTCCATTTCCGTGGCATATTCTTCCTCCCTCGCCCCGCTTTGTGTTCATTTGATTCTTTAGCATGTAGGCAAGGGTTCTTTTATGGAGCGATGATGTCTAGGAGACTCAAGGTCAACCTCTCTCTTTCGAAGCACAAGGCCACCGTGAACTAGGTTATTGAGTCATTCCTCGAAGAAGATGAAGCTCAAGAGGAAGACAACGAATGGAGCGAAGATTGCAATGAAGACGCGAGTGAGATGGTCCCATTGGACTGCCCAATAACTAGACCGGACTGGTTGGTTGGGTTCAATCCGGTCCCAAGATCGATCCAATCCCAAGATCTATCCAGTTCGGTTCCCAATCCTAGCGAACGAAAACCGGTCTCATCGGTCCGATTCATGGTTCCAAGGGTAAACTGGACTACCTGGGAACCGATTACCCTAAACTTCGATCACTACCCTTGTTACCATCGGAACTTCAATGACTAATTCCGACTCCATTGACTAGGCAATTCTTCTCTCAAACGTGCTATTTGAGTTTGCCACGTTGAGCTCAAGAGTACCAAGACTTGCTTCTGATGTCGTAATTTTCTTATCGATTTGATTTGCATAATCTTCTATTCAAGTCAATCATGGAAACCTCGCTTGAATCCTTCTCACACGGGTGACATCCACGGTTCGAGGTTGCTCAAGTCAATTTCTCATCACTTCCGATATTTATGCATTCATGTGTTGTTTTGATTATAATGTTCATTTCGGAAACACGTAGTTCGGTGATGTCCGAATCAACGGCTGGAACTCATCATTAGAGGGGTCCAACTCGTGAGATTGGAGGGCCGCCCGTGATGACCGTTAATATTTGTGGTATTCGCGGGTGTTTGTCTAAAGATCGTTGGCGAAAAAGGGAGTCGCTGATCAAGCTTCGATGAGCTTGAAGGCACGTCAGGAAGAAGACCATCTGCAGATAAAAAATTGAGAATTTTTTTAAAGAAAAAATAAACAAATAACAATGGGTTTAATAATTGGAGCATGTCCAGATCATTTCATGGGCTGATCTGGTGAGGTAAGTTGTCTAGAGGGCTAAAAGGGCGTGGGCTCGCTCTGTTTCTCCAACGGGCCTCTCTCTCGGCCCAATCACTAGTGTGCACAGCGGCTCGGTGGAGCTCCAAGCTGCGAGCACGCACGGCGACCACCACCGGAGGACCAACGGGCGGCCCCACAGCCTTGGCTCGACGTTGTGACTCAAGCGGCGACCCACGGCTCCCCCACGGAACCCCCACAGCACGACCCAACGTTCTAAAAATCAAAAATCAGAAAAAAGAAAAAACTAGGAACTCACTTTGGCATTTCGCCGAGCACTCGATATACGAAGAAAAAGACGACGAGTAAGAGGGTCAAACGGACGTGGATCTCGGTCTACGGCCAACAAGGAGCAAATAAAGCATACATACAACACATGAAAAGCAGCGAACTAGGGGGCGAGGATCACCCGTTCAGGCGCGCGACCGCGACGGTCCGACGAACGCGAAACAGGGGATCGAGGCAGGGGGTTGAAACAGGGGAAAAGGCAAGGGTGCGTACGCGTCCCTCTCGGCTTCGGGGCAGCAATAGACTGACGCGCTCAAACGGAGTTGAGCCACACCTCTGCCCTGCCCCTTCGTCTTTCCCCTGCTCTCTTCTGTCTTTACTGCGTCTGCTCCTGCTTCGCCTTATGGAGTCTGTCAGTCCTCGCCTTTTTCCCAGAAATCGCCCAAATCGCGGGGAATCCGCCGATACCCCCTCTGCCCTCCGCATTGACCAGGTGATATCAAAGAAAGAGGAGAGAGAGCGCGGGCCTGGGTGAGATGAAGGAGACGGGCCGCAAAATCTGAGTGGACCGAGGAAGGAAATTGGAGAGAGTGAGGTGCACCTGGGCCTTGAAGATGAATGGGCGAGGGCCCAAAAAGACAAAGAGACGGGGCGAAGGGTGGGGAATTGGGCTCGGTCGATCAGGCCCGGTCCGAGCCTACTTTCATTTCTTTCTCTCTCTCTCTCTCTCTCTCTCTTTTTTTGTTCTTTTTTTGGAAAATTAAAAAATTCTAATTTCTAATTAATAACAATTTTATCAAAAACTAAACCAAAAGTGAATTATCACATCGATATCAACATTACTCTAAAGTCTATTAATGCCCTTTCGGCACCTTTTTTTTATTATGTTGAAAACATTTCAATCATGCAATATTAATCTATTTTAAATCCTAAGAATCATCTATCTAAATGATCACGAGTCGAGGTGATATCACAATACAAATCAATCACATCGCATGGGATTTCAAAACAATAATGATATAAATGAAATGTAAAATTAAAGTGCGGAAACATAAGCTGATAAAATGCGAGAAAAAGAATATACATTGCCTCATTGTTAAACTCCAAAACAAGAATACGGTGGGCTAAATTCAAAACTAAATATGAGTCTAATTCTGAGCTATGCAAAAAGACTTGTTACTTATTAAGTAAACACTACTAAATGAAACCCGTGCCTAGGTGAACCTAAGATAACACATCAAACCCTAAAATGCCATTCTAATGTAAATGTAATGTACAGTTTCCATTTTTACCATATGTTTCTAATAGAAGTCATGATATGCAAGAAACATCTAAATGTAATCTAAATGTTCTTTCCAACTCTAACTCAGCATGAGCCGCTCTGGTGGTGCTCACAATATACCATGATCGTCGGTGCTGGTTGAATTGAGGACTTGTGGAGACGCGGAATATTGCGGCAAAGTGTCTGCTGCCCAACACCAAGAATTCAACATCGAAGAGAAAACACCAAGTAGCAATTATTCGAATGAGACTTGGTGACAAAGATGGGAAGCACTCACATAGAGTCATTTGGATTTTTACACACAATTTCGAAGTCTCTCCCGAAGGACAATATGAAGCCATGCACCTTCTGAGTTCTGAGGCCCGGGGAGAGACTTGGACATGCTTTCCATCTCTTCGATTCGACTCGGCAGTGGCACAACTTCGGACCAATGGCTGAGGAGGTTAGCCGCAAACTAAATCTGGATAAGAAGCAGTAATGGACAAGGACACAAATACACAAAACTTAGACATGACATGGAATAGCAAGTCATCGAATAAAGGAGCGACGATCGACTTCGCTTTTCTCACTGGAGTCGGACTTGTCAAAACGATATGATCGCGAGGTGTTCTAGCGACAGTGAAGGCCATCTGCGGTAGACGACCTCAAGTCGCTGAAGTATTCATATCCTCATATCTGCCCATATGTGGGCGAATGCTCTGTGATTTTCTAGTCTGGCTCATTTTGCAAAACTCCAAGGCTTTATGCCAGAATTCCAACCAGACCTCTTCATCAGATGGTGGTTGAGATTAACCAATCTCTTCCTCAAGCCTATGTCTCGTCCTTTCAACTTTCGGTGCCTTCTCACGTCCAACAACTGCACTCTTTTACCAGAATCCAACACCAACCCTTTCTCCGAGTGCCCGGCTCCACCATTCCTATCAACCCAAGAGGTGGCGCCCTTGTCGGTGAGGTAATCCTCCGTATATCCAAGACCTTGTTCCTCGAGGCCTGCTGCGCCTCCCTCGGCTCCACAATGGCTTCCTCTCTTGCCCATCATATTTCGCAACTTCTTCAATCCGGCCCCTGGATTCAAACACTTCCCTGACCTCAACATGTAATTCTCTTTGCCAATCAAACACGTAGCTGACACAATCACTCTTTATACAAATTTGGGTAACGAAGCCTGTGGCGATTGACGATCGGATTTGAGCAAGGAGATTACAGGAGCAACGTGGTGGACTGGAATGGCAGTGATGACCGATATTTGAGCACTTCACGCTGCGGTGGAAGTGACAAACGATGACGGCAGTGGGCCAGTCTGACGGACTGGAGATTTCAGAGAGTAAAAGTGAAATGGGGGAATCGCTCCGAAAGAGAGAATTCTTGCTGAGCTGTCTATGCTTGTGAATGCGAAATGTCCTGTGCTGTAAGCTGCAGCGGTCAGCAATGGAGGATGAGCAGCGGCCACCGTCGTTAGGCGATCGTGCGACTGAGAGGGAATGAAGATGGATAAGCCCCTGGAAATCGGTTCTCCAAGAGAGAGTTTTCTGGCCGTCTTGTACTCTATATTCTGCTCTGAACGGATGAGATCTGTTGGGACCGGCAATGGTGGATCGAATGTGGCTAGGGACGGGACCGGGAGTGTTTGTGGTTATGAAACGGATTCGGTTAGTTGGTGGGCTTGGTTAACCCGAAGTGGGCCGAGGTGGGTTGGGCTAGAGAGAAGTGTCCGAACTTAATGGACGGGCTGGGCTAGTGAGCCGATGGGTTGGTGTGATGGGCCAAAAAGTCAAGTGTAGATCTGTGCGCACTAACTTTTTCATTATTCATTTTCTTGTTATTATCATTATTATTTTTTCAATAAAAATGCACACTTGACTTGCCATAAAATATCCAAAAGTGTCAACAAACTTTATAGTGGTAGTTATAGCTCTCATCACGCTCTTTGGCATCTGTTTGGAAACAACACAACGTTGTCATGGAAGTACACGCATTGGTTTCACATTTCTCTTATTAGGATGTCTCAGTTGTTGAAATAACAATTGACATGATCATATTAAATTTTTCTATTTAGTGAGTTATCAATGGTATGTTCCTTGTGATGGTAGCTACAAATCCCGAATGCCAACAACATTTTCAGGAGAAGAAAACGAGTCTCTAAATCCAGGTTCAAAGTGACTTCTTTAGAACTCATAAATTTGTCTATTCAATTACAAGGGATGATCTTTTGAAAGGTAGTATCGTGGACCAATAAAAATTGTTGATGAATGATAAACTGTGCGACTTGACTGGCCGGAGATGAGGAAGGTGGAGTCGGGAAGGATGTTGTCTAGTTGATGTAACGATGCAATTCGTATCCTTTTATCTCTCTTTTTTTCTTTGTATTATAAGCTATTTATACAACATGTGAAATTGATATTCGAGTTTTTTTCCCTCTGTTTCATGTGTTTGCACTATGCGCAAAAGTACGGTCAGCAGTATTTAAAGCAGAACTGAAAAATCCATTTTGATGACCCTAGAGCGAATGCATAACAATTAAATGCAACATGCGATATTAAACAACCAAGGGTGAACATGGCACACCCGATTGTCGGAATAATTTCCAAATCGACTTTAAACATGTTATATGAGTACTAATTCAATTTTAAGTTTCTCAACACGGCATTAGAACTTTCTCGTTGCCGAAGACAAAGGGTATCAGCAGAGGAAAAGGACATCAGCTACAGCAGCTCTCGACGTCAACCGACAAAAGAGGGGTCCTATCGAAATGGAAAACTTTCAGGATGGAGATAACGAGGGTGGCAAGAAGTTGGAAATTGAGAACCACAGAGATCCGCAGTCCTCACATCCTGATTCCTCTGTGGTTCCCCAGATTCTTTGCTTTGCATCCTAATTAGTCCGTGGTTCCCACTTCCCACCTTGGGTGACGTTTGGGCCGGTTGTGGCCTCGCATCCCACCTCTTGTCACACCCATACTCTCTTTCAGGAAAATTTTCCTCTCCAGTAGGACCCTCCTTTTCCCACTCTTTCCCGCTTTTTCTTCCCACGAAGCAGCGTCTCCGTTAAATTTCCCTGCTATTGCTCAAACCAAGAATAAGGACACACCAACAATTCTCATTGTTCACGAGCTTCTCCCTTAGATTCCCCCTATTAAAACCCTACTTTGATGGGCGTGGTGCCCGACAAAAACTGCACTTGCTGCGAGCTCTCTGCCTCTGGTGTTGAGGTTTTAGAAAACGTCAACGCCCTCTGTTGGAAAGCCAGCACAGATCAATGTCGAACATCAGCTCTACTTCCACTGAAGCTCAGAGGTCAGTTTTGCTTCCCAAACAGCCGAGATTTGCACTGCTCTTCATGGCTTGCGCACATTTATATGGTTCCCTAGGGTTTCTCCGTTTCTTGGAACCTTTATTTGTACAGTTTAGTCATTAATCAATTTAAGACTTATCGTAGGGACTTTGCATGTTTCTAAAGCTGAGCTTCTAATTGCTATTTCGCAATCGCATATAACACGTAGTAATGTGATTTGAGAGAAATTCTGACCATCATAATTCATAAGGGAAATAACAAAAGAAACTCATAGATCTACCGCAATTGTGTTGATTCAGTCATAAACCTTTCAATTGTGTCAATTTAGTTTTAAAATTTTAACAATTTGCCAATTAACTCATTTCAACTAATTTTAGTAAGAAATCATTGACGCAAACAACAACTATCTTATGTAGCATAGCCGACATTGTCATGGACAATTTTTAAAAGCTTTTTTAATTTTTTTCTTAATTCAATTATTTTCTTTCCGTTTTCTTTTCCTTTTCATTTTGGTTGGTAAGGGTGGCTGGTATCCCTTGTCGATTGCTGACCACTGGGCGAGGGCTAGCAAGTCCTCATCGGCTGCTAGTGGGGTTACACAAGGACCAACAAGCCCTAACCTAGGCCTTTCTAGATTTGAGCAAGTCAAGTGAGGGCCTTTGCACTCTTGCTTGCGATTGGCATGCCTTGCCCAAATCTAGGGGAAGGCCATCTTGCTTGCCGCCAGTGAGGCTACAATGGCCATCGCGGTTGCCAGCAAGGGTGCAAAGGCCCTTGTTAGCAATCGGCAAGGGCTAGGGGAAATAGAAGAAGAAAAAAAATTGAGTTATTAAAATATTATTAAAGTGTTCACTTGGTATGCACATCAATCATTTTGGATAAAAATTGGTCAGATAGACTTGATTGACAAAATGTGAAAATATTTTGAATGATATTTATACAAATGAAAGGTAAGACCGAATTGATACAATTGCAATAAATTTAAGATATTTTTGGTAGTAATCACTATTTCAAATTTTTACTAATTGTATAGCTTCATTTGTGGATGAATAAGCTCTCGTTGACCAAGTTTAAAGAATCTAGGTGGACTATTCCCAAAGCAAGCTTGTATTATTTATTTGTACCCTAAATAAATTATTTTATATTATGTTGTCCTCTTTGGCAGATTGGGAGAGCAGGAAGATGCCATTGTTGAAAAATCCAAAGATTTCTTAATATCCTCGCTTAAATGGTCACTTGCCCTTCTCGGAGCTCGGGATTTTCTTATTAGCATGCAAGCAACCTTCATCGCGATTTCTGGAGCTCTCATCGTGCTATTTAGCATCAGCTCGCGACTAGCACAAAGCAATCGTGGACTGACATTCATCAATCTGACATTTCTCGTACTAGGATGTTTTGTCGTTGGAATAACACTCCACTCAATCGTACTAAACTGTTATATCAAGTGGGTTATCTATGGTATGCTTGTTGCTAGTGTAACTACAAATCCCGAATACCGACAAATTTTTTAGGAGATGAAACGAACGATGAAGTCCATGTGCGGAGCAATTTGTCCGAGACTCAAAGAGTTGTGCATTCAATCACGTGTGCTTCTCGACAAGCGTTTCAAAATTAATGTTGAAAATCGAGAAGAATCATCGGTGAATAACACTCATGCGATTCAAACAGCGGGCGATGGTGGGGGCAGAGTTGGGGAGGAGATTGTCTAGTTGAAATTGATCTCATAATAGAATAGAACACCCTTATATCTCTCCAACCTTTTTTTTTTACCTTTGCATTATAAGATGTTTGTACGACATGAGATATGGATATTCAAGGTTTTCCCTCTATATTACGTGTTTGTATGATTACACGAAAGTGTAATTGAATTAAAATCATCCTTCGTTCCTCCATTAAGTTTGCTACTTTGCACATTTGCTTCGTCTTCGTGAGATCTTTATTGATCACTTTCTCTTTCAAAGCATCATTTGCATAAATGCCACGTTTTAGGTCGCGATCTTGATGTTGAAAGGTGAAATGTCTGTATTTGAAGCTTTGCTTAATCTACAAGTGGGAAATTCGCTTGATGACACCTAATGTCAAAGATGCACACCTTGTCATATACAGGCGATCAGTCACATGATCAATCAAACCGTCCCACTACGAGCCCTGAAAAAGCGAAATCCAAGTGGGGCGAACAGGGACTGTCGGCGACCCTTTCTCAGAAGAAGCTGCTACATGACAGAAACAAGGAAATGTCCCGTCCAAAAAGAAGCTGCTAGGTAACGAAAAGAAGGAGATGTTGACTTGACTCGCAACGGTCTCTCAAGACTTCAATGTGATTGATTCGGATACATGTTGATAGTAATGGGATTGCGACATGTGCCATTTAAAATTGCTTTATTTGTAAAAAGACAAAGACGCCAGATGTAAATATGCGGATTTTCCAATAATCATAGCACCAGGACTAATTATACCACAACAACTTGGGACCGGCTTTGATAGGTCATTAATTTATTTTATTTTGTGGGGCTAAAATCGCCTTTACAAGTCTCGACCATCCTTAATATGAGTTATCACAACATTTCATTTTAACTTGATAAGTGAAAATTGACATTTTAAATGTGTCGCCACCTTCCCGAAGGTGCACCACCTAGGGTTAGGCTAATAGATTGCTAAGATTAAACCTAGCTCGAGCTCTTCCAAGCCCATACCAATTCGCGATTTATGTTTCACTTTTTAACATGCAACAAATTTTCAATTTGGAGTCGCCACTAATCTAATTTTGGTGGGTCGATTAGGAACCCATGTAAAGTACCGGGAGCTATGTTTTACTCCTAATAACCAGAGATCTATGGGATCGGGGACTTGGTTATGCTAGACTAATCTAACACCCTTTCGGTACTTTTTCATTATTTTCCAAAAAAAAATGGCAGGCAGGTTGGATTAATTTTAACTATATCTCTAACATGCAATGGTGACCACACGGATAGTCAAACGTAAATAAAAATTCAAGAAATGAATGAAATAATAAAACAAATCAAACCAAATAAAATCTAACCAAAATCGAATCGAATCAAATCAAATCAAATCTAGTGAAATCAAATCTAATAAAATCTAATCAAATATCAAATAAAATCTAATCAAATCTAATCAAATCAAATCAAATCTAACTAAATCAAATCTAATGAAATATCAAATAAAATCTAATCTAATGAAATCTAATGCAATATATGAAATGAAATTTTTTTGGAATTTTTTTATGGACTAATTAACCTAATTATCCATAGTTAAATATCATATAATCTAAATTAGGAAACAATATATATTAATTTCTAATTTAAACTAGAATCTACTCAACCAAGAATAATATCCTAGAACGCAATCTAGCTAAAAAATCCTAACAAAAATATCTAATATGCAATCTAAACTAATTATGCAAATTTACCTACACGTGCAAATTAACCTAATCATGCAATTGTTAATCTAAACGTGCAAAAATAGGAAAACACGCCAAATCTATTCTAGCATGCAAATAACATCGAAATTCACTAACAAAAGTTCGCGCTATATTGCAATTAGATAACAATTTAGATTAGACAACCAAATAGTCAAATCAAAACAAATTAGATTGTTGCCTAATTTAAATTCATTACCTAAATCCAAATTGATAGAATTAGTCCACCTTGATGATGCTTGACGATTCAAGAATTCTTTCAAGAGCTCAACACGTGGCTAGGGACGATGGAAAGTTGATGATGGCTGACACAAATTGTTGACCAGGGGATGGTGGACGCCAGGTTGTCCAGCAAAAGTCTCGGCCTGTCAACACAAAGAAATCACCAGAAAATTCAATGAAATCATCCTGGATTTGGTAGAATTGAACCAAAACCCAGCAAGTAAAAACGAGGCAACAAAAATAATGCAAGACAGCCGCTAGGGTGTAATGGGTGATGCTTGGTAGCTTCGCGACGCAGAAATTTTTCTTCTTGACTCAAGCTGGAGTTGGAGCAATCGGTATTGGACTGATTCGCTGGAAACTCGCCCATGTATCACGAAACATGATTGTTGGCTCAGTGTAGGATTAGTGAGAGGGGAAGCTCGATTGATTCACGTGACTAAAAAAAAACTCGGCGCGGTCAAGTTCCACGTAGGGAAACGCATGCACACCCAAGAGAGACACTTCTCTGTGTGTGTGTTTCTTTTCAGCCAGCCCCTGTGTCTACGCAAAAAAGTCCCCTCCTCCGCAGAAGAAATCCCTCCTTTGACCGAAAAAAGTCCTCCAAATGTGTGTCCCTCTCTTCTTCTCCAATTTTTCTTTTATTTTTTCTCTCCCACACTATGCGTCCATGTAAGATGTCCGCCTGTCCCTTTTGACCGAAAAAGTCTCCTTGGAATTGCTCTTGCTCTTTTTTTCTTTTGACCTTCGCAGTGATGAAGAGTAATCGTCTTGGTCTAGATGATGGAGGGCGCGAAGGATCGAGGTTGGAACTCGACATTGGCTTGATGAAGAAACGTGAGGATTCTTCGTTGATGTGCGCTCCTGTGGGCTGATTCGCTGAAGAATGTTGAAGACGTAGAAGGCTTTGGGCACGATGACCAAATGTTGGAGTTTGTGTGTTTTCCCGTCCTCAAAGCCACCACCCTTCTCTCTATTTTATTTTCTCCTTTTTTCTTTCTGCTGCACCCCTCTCTCACAAAAGTGAAGCCATCCCCTCCATTTCTTTTTTCTTTTCCTCCCTCCCTGTCCGCCCCTTGCGTCCAAGAGAGTCCACCTCTTTCAAGTCAAAACAAATATTCGGTCCATTGGACCGAATATTGCTTTTCTTAAAAATTTTATTTTCTTTCCCCTTTTATTTTGTTTCCTCTTTGTCCTTATTTCTTGTTTTGAAACAAAATATATTCTGCTCAATATATGCCCAAGATTTTATTTGAATGCAATATGTTCTAACTATATAAAATAAAAGAAAACAAAAGACGCAAAAATTTAGGTGTCAACAAAATGGAAACTCGTATACAATATTATCGTCTTGCCCTACCATGAGTGTTAAGGAGGTGCCACCCTCCCATGTAAGACATTGAAAATCAGCACAAGACCTTCTCCATATACTATGCAATGAAGTGCCTGTCCCGGTTCCTCTTTCACGAACTTTAAAAAAAAAAATCACAAAGTTTGTCGAGCTCCAACTTCTCAGGAACATGGCAAATCTTATGGTGCCACTCGAAAGGTAAATAATTTATTCGTGTGAATACGCTCTTAAGAACTTTGTTCAAAAGCCTAAACTAGGTAGTTTTTTTTCCCTGATGAAGATGTTTTTCTATCAATTTATTCCTTATTGATTCAATATAGATGTGACAAGAAATTCCAATAATAGAAAGAACATGAAAGGGTCGACTCAACCAAGAGATTACACATTACACTCACCTCGTCACACGCATGTCAATTTGCAGCATACCAACATGCTGAGCCACTATTATGCAGTTTTATATCACTTGCGAGGTCAAAATCATTGGCAAATGGGCAAAACAGGTATGGTCAAAAAGCAATATTGATATTTGTTTGAATTCGATAACACGAATTGATAGATGGGTTAATGAATACCTGAATTCGGGTATCTCGACACATCAAAAGGGGTTTTTCGCTCACATCCTCTGGCTCATGTGGAAGGTGAGAAATGCTTTGGTACTCCAAGAGAGACAACCTCAAAAAGAGAGAATAATCAGCGAAGCTCTTCTCTCTCAACAACTTTTTGAAAAGTGGAATTCGTCTGAAGCCATAAGAGACGGAAGGAGTACCTCTGATCCAACTGGGTGGAAACCTCCAGATTCGGGAATGATGAAGATGAACGTAGACTGCTCATGGCGAGAAGGCAGAGTGGAGAACTCCGTTGCTAGCATCTGTAGAGGAGCGGATGGAGTGTGCATCGCCGGATTTTGCAGCAAATCAACACCCAATCTGTGAGTATGAGTGAAACCCTAGCTATTCGAGAAGCGTTGTTATGGTTGAAAGATGATAGATCTGGTCGAACAAGAGGGTTCTCTGACTCACGAAGTCTCTGTGCAACTAATTTGCCCATGCTCTTATCAAGTGACTCCTTATTAGTCGTGAATTGCATCCTGGGCCGGTGTGAAGTTCCCTAGGGCTTGGCCTCGTACGTAATGGATTGCAGAGATCTAATGGATCAGCTCAGAAATGTCCAACTTATATTCGAGCCAAGACAGACTAATCAGGCTGTAAACTGGTTAGCTAAAGCCCATAGTGCTGGAACTTTATCTAGTAATTGGGTTTCTAACCCCCCGCGTGAACTTTATCTCATTTTGTGTCTAGACTTTAATGTCACTTGTTACCCACCATCTCATTAGAAATCAATGAAGTTTCTTTGACCAAAAAAAAAAAAAAGGTCAAAATCATTGATGGAAATGACTGCACTCATAAGCCCAAGCCGCATTATATCACTACTTGTACACCGTTTTCATGACTCCGGGCTCCAAGTTGCTTCTCTGGACGAGCTTGTCTTCGGTCATATGTTAGGACAGTATGTGTTCGTTAGCGTTTGCTTCGGCATCATCCTGTCTATTTTCAAGAGGTTTCAGCTGGTTTCTAGAGATTGTTCAGCCATAGGACAACGTGCCATTTTTCAAGCTTCTGCTTCATTTTCTAAGCTCCTGCAATCGTACTTTATATGCGTGTCAATTTGGTTGCATGTGTTTATCATAAATACTTGTGATTTAGAGAAAAGAGAGTGTCATCGTATACATGTTCTTTATTTGGCAAACCATACATTACTGCCCATGTTCTGTATGCGAATACTTAGAATTCATTTGATTATTTTCTTGGCCAAATTATTATTTTCTCCTAACTTCTTCTGGGAAGTGTCTATGAGTTTTCCAGAGATCAATTCCAGTGAATCTCACTTTAAGAGCAAGGGATTGAACGAAATTGATCAAATTTAGAGTGACCAGCAAGTTCATCCTAAAAACCAAAATAACTTAACGTCGAATTAAAGGTCAAGTATATTAATCAATTATTATAGAAAAATTTATAGCTCGGCTTTGCAGCGTATTATCCCAAAATAGCTTAAAAGCTTTTACTAACTCCAAAATTTTTTAGATCATGTCCCGTTTCGTAACGGTTTGATCAGTGCTGCGTGGGTCGACAAATGATTTTTTTTACCACATAACCTAGTATGAATGCTGATGATCACTGATTGATGACTTGCACTGAAAAAACCATAAAAATGGCGTAAAAGATAGTCATGATAGTCATTGAAAAGCTGTTATAGAGAAATAGGTCATAAAGATGAATCAAGCGAAGTTGTATTGATATATTCTATGTTGATTAAGTCATTGCTCAAATATGTATGTATCTAATTCCATTATGTAGACAATATTGGGGTTTTACATACATATACATCGATCCGATTTGTCCTTGATTAATATGATGCTTATGATTTAATTTTGCAGACTCTGCAATCTTAGTGCTTGTTCCACTTCCTCATCCACAGAAAAAAAAAAAGTCGCGTAGATCGTTGAGCTCCATGCTCTCCATAGTGTGGTGTCTCATACGGCAACGCTTGAAAGGTATGTAATGCATTCGTGTCAATATACGTTCTCAAAACTCTGCTTTAGTAGTTAGGTTTTTTTTTCTTCTTCTTCTTGAAATCCATTTTTCTTTCAATTAATTCCTCTCTGGCAGGAACGGCCAGCAATCACAAACAGCAGTGACGACATGAAAGATTTGACTCAATCAAGAGATTCCGCATTTTATATACCTTGTTGGAGTTGATTGTTGTTGTTTATTGCAATTCACAGCAAAATCGGGGCTACCGATAATGCGTCTTTGTAGTTTTACATTGTTTGTGAAGTTATTTTATCTTATAATACTGATCGAAGTGACCGGACTCACCAGTCCACGTAAAACATGCCGGTGTTTGTAAGTTCCTTTTGGGACTATTGGCTCCGAGTTGCTCTTTGGACGAGCTTGTCTTTGGCCATGTGGCTGATCATCAATATGTGTTTGCTATTATTCACTTTGGCATCATCTAGTCTACTCACGTGAGGTTCCAATTGGTTTGAAAAGAATGCTCAGTTGTTCGATAATTTGCCATTTTCTGAAGCTCAACTTGATTTTTGAAACTGCTGCAATCATACTCTTTTCATGTATTATCTTGTTGCACGTCATTTGTAACAAATGCTTCCTACATTTCTTTTTTATTGAAAATAGGATTACTATTGAATTACTTAGCCAAATTTGAAGGAAGTACATCAAAAGCATTAGCTATCCAATTCCTAAGAAAGCAGTTAGATCTTTAGGCTTTTGTCTGTTGCAATGGGCCAGAGATAAGCCCGATAACTCCTTTAGCTTAGTCTTGATCCAGTCCATGATGGCTTCTATTTCCTAGCTTGTCTCTATCGTTGCTAGAACTCCTTGCATGAGCGAGAGGCAGTAAAGTGTCCTTGCAAGCTCAGATTAGATTCCGTAGAGAAGAAATCTAGGGTTTCAAGAGGAGCCATGGCCTCTGCCTGTTCCGCCGAGGATGCCGCCACTAGCGTGGAGAAGCCGTTGATGAGTCGACCCCTAGAGTCCCGAAAGATGCAGGCGATGGGTCCCCTGTGTCCGCCCGCTCCCCTGTTCTCCTCCGAATCTGCCGCCACTTCTTCGTGCCGGGCAAATGAGGCATTGATGTTAATTTTCGGCGCATCTGGGTTCGGGTGTAGCCATCTGTGAGTCTGGGCCTCGCTTTCCTTTCTCTCCTTTTGATTTTCGGTTCTAAGTGACAAAGTTCTCGTGTAGAGCTATGGCCTTGAACACGTTTGTTGTGGGTGCAGGGGACGTTGTCCGAAAATAAATGCTTCCTACTTAGGGACTAGAGAATGTTGCCACATGCATGTTCTGTATTCGATGAACCTTACCTTAAAGCCATGGTATGTACCCGATCATTTTAATTTCATATAATAACTTTCGGTCAAATTGTTTCTTTTCCTAATTTCTTATGGGAATACATGAATTAATCATAGGCAGGGCTCGGCTTTGCAGCGTGTCATCTAGAATAGCCTAAAAACTTTTAATACGTCCAATTTTTTGAGTGGATCGGCAATTTGTTTTTGCCACATAACCTACTATTTTTTTTTTGGTCAAAGCCACATAACCTACTATGAACACCGAATATCAATAAGCGACGCCCTAGATTGGAAGAGGTTAAGAGTAATTAAAAAACAATGTCGAATAACTTATGAGTATGTCACAAACATACCATGTCAAGCATTGATCTATTGTACGTGAAATTGGTTGTTTATTCTACTAATATGCGTTCTATTAACTATTAGAAGAAGGACCGCCAAAAAAAAAAAGAGTTCAGCTCTAATCCAACAAATCACTCGATGCCAATCCACAGTCTAATGGCCAAATGGCTATAGCTCAAAGTCGACGCCGGCCATATCACGTAGGACGGTTTGCTAACACGTTGGTAAATTTTTTACTAAAATTAGTTGAATGGACTCAATAGGGAAAATGTGAAACGATTCAAGATTCAATTGATATAATTAAAAAGTTTATGACTGAATTGATAAAAGTACAATAGGTGTATAATTTTTTTGATAATTTTTCCAAGCCTTTCCAAATAACATATGTTGTAACGATGTTATAGATTCATATTCAAGGCCTAGCAGTCACATGATCATGTAGTTTGACACTTCAATTTCATAATCTTCTTATGTAGACAAATTTTCTGTGATTGTATAACCGATAGAAGTCCATCCAACCTTTTAAGATATTAAATGTGTTAAAAGACGGTCATCATAGTATTAGAGCATGCATTATTCATACCGCATCAATCTACGGACTGTCTCTAGTAATTCGTTAGATTGGCCACATAGATTTGCTTCAACCATACCTCAATGCGCATCCACCGAAGAAATTCGCGCAAATTATAAATAAATCTTGACAAAGAGAAAAAAAAAAAAAAGAAGAAGGAAGAACGAGGAGATCCTTTCATTAGAATAGAGGTCCCCTGGAAGGTGAACATGGATATGAAGAAGTCAACAGGACGGCTTCAACGTTCTCGACAATGTCTGCAAGAAAAAAAAGAAAAAGAAAGAGAAAAAGAGACGGGACGTCCCGTTTATTTAAAGGCCGACTCCGCCAGCAAACGCATCTTGGAAAGTTCTTTTCTTGCAGTCCTATTTCAATACATAGCATTTCCAAAAGGCAAGAGGGAGATAGGTAACCCATGTATTTGGTAGGCTTTTTGTACGTTGGGCCTTTACCGCCCAGTCTGCTATATGATTACACTCTCTGGGACAATGGGCCATATATAGATTGCTGAATCTTTTGGTGCGGACTTGGGCTTCAGCGATAAATGCGTGCCATTCCAACTTGTGAGGGCCAAAATAGGACAAAATCATGATTCAAGGACCAAGTTTGTGAAACGGAAACTTCTATATGCCCTTGCGAAACCACACGTCTCATTCACAAAACCCAATTATCTCTTCTTCTTCTTCTTCTAGAATAGCACGATTGATGTAAGAATTCAGTAGTCTGAGTGTTGGTGCCATAACCTCAATCGATAGTTTATCAAAAGTTTGAGTGTCTTTTGACATTTTAATCGGTTACTCATTTATTTGTTGAATCCGTCCTCACCAAAGGAATATATGAGTATAGGCAGTGTTTAAAGACGTCGTTGCCGAAGACAAATCTGGCTGCGAAATTGCTTGGACCGTCGTTTTTATGGAAAAAGAACTTCCGAAAGAAACGATAGAGATCTGCATAGTGAAGAAAAACCGGGACGTCCCGTGATCGACCCATGTTTTTTTATATGAATGAGCAGAGAATTTTTATATACCGAGGGCAACTGTATAAGCACGCTCAGCTCACCTTCCTCTTCATCATTCACAAGATTCGGAGACAGGGTTGGTTGTGCTCCACAGAACAGAGCTCCGACATATGCAAAGTTCGAACAGAGTCACAACATAAAAGCCAAGGAACATGACGGATCATACGAGTGGAACAATTCAAGTTGGGATCGAAAGATACTCAATCCGCTCACGAATACGTTGTTTCGAAAACTGTCGTCACAGTTGGAACTGCTGGTCAAGCTATTGGTCTGTTCTAGATTGATTTTGATCGATTTCTTTCTGATTCGATCCGGGGATGACGATCAGTAGCACACTACCACCAATAGCAACAGCAACAGCAACAGGGAAGGGTTCGAGACTTGGCCTTAAAGATCCAAGTCGAATTTAGTTTGTTGAAGCCGCTCATGATTGCGCGTTTCCATTCGATAAATGTCATCTGCAAAGTCATTTATCTAATATCATCGATCAAGGTGATCCAATCCGTGAACCCAGAACGAACGAAATAAAGAGCTTTGAATTAATCAAATATGCATACACTTGTTTTTTTAAGAGGCGGAAGAAGCTGGGATTTTCTCCTGATAACCGTCATTTGGATGAGGGGATAATGTAGCAGAAATTTTCCTTTTCTGTCGGGGCCGAGGCTCAAAGAGACATATTCTCCCTTTAGTTGAAAGGGTAAGCATACTCTAAGGTATCCTTCCTGGCCTACATATTCATTCTCAAAATGGGGGACCCTTTCCTAAATTATGCCTCAAAAGGACTCTTGATTTGTGAAGATTCTTCACCGACCATCATACAAGTAATGGCTCTTCATCTTGTTGAGAATGCATGACAGAAATTGGATGCATTCACTCGAGGAAATTAACTAAAAGGGAGTCTAAGTTTGAGCTCATCAACATATCCAGTTTGATCCATATTCATTCAAAAGTTTAATCAACGAGTTTTATACTAATTAAGATATATTAACTGTTTCACGCTACATGAAATCTTTGACGTGGGACATATCTACTCATATGTGCACCATGATGTATCTTTCCAAAAAGTTGGATTTTCGAAAATGAAAACAGTAGATGCAATTAGTACTTTTTCTAGCATTTCCTACAGCAAGCAAGTACAATAATTTATAATCATGGTGGAAGTTACACATGGAAATAACAATTAAATCAACGCAGAAAATAAATACAAACAAGTCAGGACTAAATCTGTAAATGATAGTCTCATAAATACTCTACTCAATGAGTTATTATCATTACCGATCTATAGATGCGCAATAATTATGCTTGACATATTTGCTATTTGATTTGCTACATCAATTGAAGGGACTAATCTATTGGGTTTTTCTTTTCTTGTCGAGGTAATGCCATTTTTGAAATTAAATGTATAATCACATTTTTTAAATTAAATGTATAATAACATTTCATTTTGCTCGAAAAAAAAAAATCAAATAATACAAATGATGTGCGAAAACGGAATCAAGGGTGACCCATGGAAAGGCAAAACCGGTCTTCTTGTCTTTGAGTCAATCTTGTGCCTTTCAAGTCGTTTTTCTTTACTCACAACGTAATCTTCTTTCGGGCCTGCGATCGAGACAAATCTTCCATTATAACACTTAATGCGTAAAGGTCAATTTCAATAACCACAAATAAAAATCTTATCCTAATAAACTCATTCCATTTTTCTTGTCCTATCATTAGGTCATAGTCACAAATTGAAATCACAATTAGCAATTGTCTCTATTCAAATTCTGCAATGCGTGCATATCCGCTGCCGTTTTGCGTCAGCCCCATGCCCCCAATTAGCAGCCCGATTTTTTGGATGTTGCAAAAATTTCATGCCCCGAGACATTAGTGTACGGGGCCTTATCTTAGAATCATCAAAATCATTATCTATTTTAATGCATATCTAGTAGTCCCCGGAGGTGAATTTTACCCGCTGAAGATGAATACACTTTCTAATTAAGTATTTGGACAAGGAAAAATATTCTTTTTCCTGATGACTATGTTTGTAATTCTGTGTAATTCCAAGATTATGTCTAATTAGGAGCTTTTTACTAAAATATTTAACTGATGATGGCTTCATCTGTTCATAGATACTACTTTATTTGAATGAACAATGTTGACTAAATCATATATATACAAAGGCGTGTATTAATAACGAATTGTAGAATACCAGTGTCAATACTCATAAAATAATATCTAAGAGGAATAAAATGTTTAACAGCTACTTCACTAAGACATGACAAATGCAATTACCGCATCTTCTAAATAAAAATCAAATATTTTTTTTCAATACTTCTAAATTTCTATGTTGGCTTGATTGAATATAATTCTTCTAACTATTACTCGTTAATCCCTTCAAAACTAAAGGACACGTAAACAATGTCTTTCCATATAGTTTGAAGAAGAAAATCCAGAGATCTTTATATTGCATTTTATTGATGAAAAATCATTTTCCATTTGATTCAAGAAATTTAATTCTTATATTTTTAATTCACGTCCTTGTCAATCTGAGATAACAATTAATTGCAATTCATCTCTACACAAATTGACACCAGTTTGGAAAAAATTCCATGCCAATTTAGTCAAGATGAATTAATATAGATTTTGATGGAAATTTTATGAAAAAAAGAGAGAGTTTTGAGTTTGAAACTAAATATGAGATTACTTCAAACTTCATTTTGTTGGGAGACTATTGACTTATGATAAATACTTTTACTCTCTCTATATATATCATGAATGTTGAGAGGGGAATGGTGACCGCTGCTTGCACACTAACTCCGTGGTCGATCACAAGAAGAGGAACAAATTCATTTACCATTGAAATCAACATGCCATCCTAGTCCTTATCAAATCATTTAATATCGAAAGGTTTCAATAAAGCGATACTTGTACAATTTCCTAAGACATCAACCAGAATTTGATGTCTTGAATGTCCATGTGAACCGCTTCAACGTGAACTATTCACCACGGTCACATGAGACGTCCGATACGTCTCTTTTCCTGGCCTAAAATCCACGGGGTCCATTTCTTGCCGCTCCACTGCCTACGTTTTCAACTGTGCTTTGACGAATGCCTCGTGAGAAAAACTCGATTGAAGTACACATCATCTTCTTTTGTCCTTTTGTCCTTCCTTTTAGCTTCGGTGCCCATCCACGTAACCTGGATCAGTGTTGAATTTAGGGAAAAGGCACGAAAGATTCCACCGGCACCAAGGGCAACTTCTCCGCCAATCACCATAATGATTTGATTAATACGTCCACGTCCATTTGGTTAAAACATTCAATGTAAAAACTACCCTCCCAAGTTTCATACGTCCCGTTCGTTTTAGTCTTATCCCCTTCATTGAAAATTCCTCTCTTTTGGTCTTCTTTCTTCCTCGTCTCTCTTTTTCCATGAACAGTAAAAGCTCGCAACTTGCTAGTCTTCTTCGATCCCAAAATGCGACACCTCCAACAACGCTGCCACACACCGCGGTACAGCCCCGCCTTCCTCCCAAGTCCGACAATGTTAGTATCCTATCTTAGCACCAACTCATGACAATGCTGGTCGCGAGGAGGTCATGACCACGGTAGGCTCCTCTATCTATGTTCACAGTCAAGGATGCAATGGAGGCCGATGATGGGCGGAAGGACTGTAGCTGCGACAATAGATGCGTGGGTGCAATGGCCATGGCAGAAGGTTGGTGATGTGTGCATGACACGGTTAGAAGCTGGGGGTTCGGGATAGGGTTTGGATGTAGGATTTTGTGTGTGGGTAATTTCCAATGGAAATAGGTGCCAGTTGATAATTTCATTAAGACTCCAGGTGCTTACCTTCAAATTTCAGAGGATTCCAATTAGGAAAGAAAATCAAGAAAATACATGACAACTTTAAGGTTTATACATGTCTTGAATCAATTTAAAGATGTGTTAAAGATGTAACACATTTAGTTCTATTAGGACTTCTTTTAAGAATTATAAAATATTTCGACGTTCTTTATAATACTTGTCATGACTCCTTTCCTATATTTAATTGTCAATGCATATGTATAATGCAAGGAGTTTTTTTATGCTATCGAAGTAGTTCTTTTAAATGGTCATTGATATTTAAAATTTAAGAATAAATAGGTAAATAAAATTGTTGAGCTGGCTAGAACTAGTCGATATACCCTAGTGAAGTTAGATATATATTTAACAGAACGTTCTAAATCAAATTATCTATAAAAAAAAATCTGATGATGCATTTTTCATCCTTGTTTAATTAAAAAAACAAGGAGAGACAGAAGAGAGGACATCCGATGGAAGCTTCCGATGGCTCCCCTCTACATATTATCTTTTCGCTTTCTTCTTTGTGTCAGAGCGCGCGCAAAATCAATCCTCCATGGAAATTTCAATTAGTTTTATTATTCCTCACAAGTTCTAAACGTCTTGATGTCTTGATGTATCGAGTGAACGAAACGTAGCTTTCACAAGCATGAACGCGCAATGAGGCTTCTCCAGACATCCAACAATGTGAACATAGTATGCAAGAAGTCAACAATAAAAATTAAACGAAAACAAAAATGGCTTATATAAACCACCATCATCATTCCCTGCAAGCTCATTGTCTCTGGAGCAGACAGCAAAGAAAACATCGACTCTCTTCATTCGAGAGCTAGCAAAGATCAATGTCCGACATCGACTCTACTTCAGCTGAAGCTCGGAGGTTAGTTTTGCATAGAATCGGTCAGAAATTTACATTGATTACTGATTAGTACTCTTCACAGTTTCTGTATGCGTACCTTGTTCTTTATGAACTAATATCCTCCTTTGGGTTGCGAGCATTTAGTGCGCTTGGTTTTCTATGTTAAGTGAAACTTTTATATGCACAAGTTTTGCAAATCCATCCAAACGATCAAGAGTTATTTATTACTTTAGGCAAGTAATCCACTTACGCTGATTATATGAACTTTGCACGTCATTGATGCTGTGCTCTCTAGCCCTTAATTCCATGTGACATGTCGTAATGCAATCTAAAGATATTCTCACCATCGTATTTCACACGTACAGTTATTTTACCCATTGTACGGTTTCATTTGTGGATAAGTAAAAGCTTATGTCGAGAAAGATTTAAGCATGTGGGTGGATTGCTCCTGCTTCAAGCTTTTATTGTTTAGCTACGCTATAAATTAATGATTTCATATCTCATTTTTCTTTCTGATAGGCTCACAGAACAAGAAGATGCCATCATTCAAAAATCCAAAAAGTTCTTGACATCATCACTTCGATGGTCATTTGCTCTTTTCGGAGCAAAGGAGTTCCTTATGGACATGCAAGTGCCCTTCATCGCCTTTTCTATAGCTCTCATCTTGGTCTTCAGCATCAGTTCACGAACAACACGAAGCAATCCTAGAATGACATTCATCAGTTTCACTTTTCTCATGCTAGGATGTCTTATTGTTGGAGTAGCAATCGACTCAATCGTAATGAGTTCTTACATCAAGTGGGTTATCTTTGGTTTATTCATTATAATGGTAGCTATAAAGCCCGATTACCAGCAAACTTTTCAGGAGATGCAACAGATCTTCAAGTCCATGTGCAAAGCAACTTCTTCGAGACTCGGAAACTTATTCAATCGAGTACTAATAGCTATCCAGAACCGAGGAGACCCATCAATGAATAACAACCCTGCGACGGTTAGTGGTGACGGAGGCATAGTCGGTGAGAATAATGTGTAGTTGATCTAGTTGTCTAGTCGATACTGTCTATCTATGTTTGCTTTGATGTTGTAACACGTCTGTACAATGTATGAGATGGATGTCCGAGCCTTTTCCTATATGTATTGTCTCTGTACGAAATGTAAAAGTAGGGTCAAACTGTAGCAGTCAGTCAAATACATTAAACTTGCCACTCTACATATTTCGTCCATCTACATGAAGCCTATTTCTTTCTAGTTTTCCAGTTTCATGGCGCCCTTTTCTTTCCATGTTGATTGGATTAATGACAAATTGATACCTTAAGAAGATTAATATGACTGGTCACGACACATGTTCTTGATCAAATACTGTTCCTGTAAACTTTCGGACAAGTTGGAGCCAGAGATTCGTGCGAAGGCTTATCGACTTGCTTCTCACGCGCGCTTGGCTCTCCACCAATTTTTACTCACCTTTCAATTACGACGTTCCGAACCTCGTCCTTCTGCGCAAGTTTCAAACGCCTTGATAATGTCGTTGTTTATACTGCGGCAACATGGAGACCCACTCCGGTAGTTCATTAATTGGCTATATTTTCTAGCACTAAACTCACTTTTGCAGGTTTCAAGCATTCATGAACGTGAGTGAACACTTGTTTTTGTTTTGTTTTGTTTTTTTTTTGCTTTGGGTTTAATATCAAAACGAAAGGTGGTGCTTTAACCCCAGGAATTTGTACAAATTATAAACAAATTTGACACAAATTGGCGGCCCACCCAAAAAAAAAAAAACAAGAAACGAAGGAGTTCCTTATAATTACAATAAGGATCCTATCTTTAATCTAATCAACTTATTCCAACTCCCTCCCTTCCCCCCAAAAAAATGTTAGTTATTTAATTCAAGCTTAAGTCTCATTTTGATGACAATTGGACAGTAATTAGCGTTTCAATAAACAAAAGGACGTCCCCCACGTTCTGGACAATGTTCGTATTCCTTCATGGTTCACATTATCAACGTGGCGGTCCTTGTCGTCTCTTTTGATGCATAGAGGCCCGCGTGGGTGTTGCAAGAAAGGAGCTCAAGAAAGCCGTTGGATTAAAAGACAGAAGAAACGGGACGTCCCGTCTTATTTGAATGTCGACTACGCAGCTTCTTTCGATGGAGAAAACGGCAAACCTGTTCTTCTTGACAATCCCACGTCCATTGGTCAAATAAATAAAGAAATCCAGACGAGAGATGTTAATTTTACTGAATGAGTTTCATTTGTTAGGGAATGCGAACAAGGGTCTATTGTCGATGTGGCCTTAGATATGCCAACAGACGTTGGTTCCATGGCGGGTTCTTCCATTCGTTTATCAATTAAGGAGGTTGAAAAATCTCAGATAGTCGATATACTCAGAAAACTTGGGAGGTATGGAACGTCCTCTCCCTGGTGGGAGCTGTCCCCACCACCAGACACGGTCGCCGATCAGGTTGGTCTCTTTCGTCGCTCATGGGATTGTACTTTGATTGACCCTCAAAGTTAAGAAAGCAAGAAAGATCTGAATTAATTGGTCCAAGTACCGAACGTTTAGATCATTCCGGCAGGGGATATGAAGTTTTAAAACTGGGGCCACCAAGATACCACGAATTTCTCGCATAGTACTTATATTAAATTACTTACTGAGGTGCGCATATGAGAAAGATTGGTAATGGAAGACCCACGTCGAAGAATTACACGCTATAGAGGCGTTAAGATATCCTAATTCACTTCTAATTTATTGGTTTTAAGTCATTTTTTTATTATAGTTAAAGCGAGTTCAACTAGCTTTGTGACTTAAGCTCTATCTTTACATTCTTCTCGATCAGGATATTGGGTTTCTGCTACAGTGTCTCAATGATCGATATCAAAGTGTATGGTCGTTTGGTGGCCTATTGCAACATGTGTCGGCTTTCAATGCGAAGAGGTGTGACTCCCGGATCAAAGTGGTGGATGGTAGCCCGGAGTTAAAAGCTAAGCTTGGTTGTGCTGAGCTAACTGACGACGGGAGATGTTACTCCGGCTAAACATCCGCCAGAAAATCCGTCAGGCTGATAATGTCATTTTTTTTCTTTTGGGTATGGGGAACCTTTTTTCACGAGTATGTGCAATATTTAAAGATGTTTTGGCCGACGAGACATATGGTTGACCCCTCTTTCTGCGAAGTTACGTGGACCCGTCCCCTTGAAAGAGAAGAAACTTCAGAACAATGACGACCTGCAGATTGAAGAAAGGACGTCCCGTTTTATTTGATGATCGAACTTAGTTTCTTCTGATGTGAAAAGAACGGCGAATTTTTAAACACCGACGGAGACTATATAAGCACGCTCTGTCATCTTCCCCTTCGACTTTCACAACTCGAGAGACAGTTCATCGAGCTCCACAGAGCAGAGCTTCAACATCTGCAGAGATCCGGCCGAGATTTGCAAGGTTGAAGCCAAGGAACATGGGGGATCACGCAAGCGTAACGGTTCAACTCGGAATCGAGAGGTACGAAACTCGCTCTCGAATACATTGTTTCAGAGACCGCCGTCGCAGCTGGGACCGCGGGTTGAGCAGCTGGTCCGTTCTTGATTTTGGCTTGTCTGTCGATTTCTTTCTGATCCGATGCAGAGACGACGATCAGCAGCCACAGCACCAACACCAACACCAACAGCAGCAGGGATGGCTGGACTCGGCCAGAAAGTTCCACGTCTCGTTCGGGTTGCTGAAGCTGCTGATAATCACTCATTTCCAATCTTTATACATCATTTGTGAAGTCATCTATCTAATCTCATTGATTGAGGTGACCGGACCGACTAGCCCAAATTGGGTGTACTGGTACTTGTACATCTTTTCCGGGACTCTTGGCTTTGAGTTGCTTCTCTGGACGAACCTTTCTCTGGTAACGTGGCTGGTCATCAACTTGTGCTTAGTAGTGTTTGTTTTGGCATCAACCGGTCTGCTCGCGCGAGGCTTCGACCAGTTTCTACAGCTTATTCAGCCATTCGGCGATACGCCATTTTCGGAAGTTCAGCTCGATATATGAAGCCCCTAGGATCCTCCTGCACTTGTGTGCACGAATTTGTTGTACATGTCTTTTGTAGTGCTTCTTTAAATTTGTGATGATGTAATCAAGCACACGGTATACTTCGATGTATCTTGTTGTGTACGTCATTTGTAATGCTTCTTCAGACTTGTGACAATTCAATCAGAAATACGGTTTATATCGATGTATCTTGATGAAGAATGATCAAAGAGAAGAACAGATATCAAAGAGAACTTACTTCAATTTGCTACTGTAAAGCTTTAATTGAACTCGCACTGATGCACTTGAGCAGCAATGCCCATTAAGATTGTTCACATCGGTAGAGCTCACGCCTGCTAGGAATATCATCCGCGCTGTTTCAGATTCCAATCTCCCACCAAGTTTCATCCTAAAGGGCACTTCTCATTCCACCTGCTTGTTGTGACCGACAACAGCCAATTTCGCTTGGTGTTTCCTGTCACAGGTATCTTCCACTTCCATAACCAGCGGTCATCAACGGGTTCCTGGATTCGCCCGTCGGGAGTGATCGGCTCCCCGCGACATTCCTTTAGCTCAATTTGATCTGCGCCACTTATATCAACCTCGAGATGCAGCTTCAATTCGCAACGCGTAGCATTCCTCGTGCATAAGCGCTAGCAGAGCAGAGCACCGGCGAGGTTTTCTGGAAAAACAGAGCACCTACCAGCTTCATCAATCCAAGCAACAGGTTGCTGGATATTACTTTCCAAGTCTAGCAGAAATTTCGACCAAAAAAAAAAAAAGTCTAGCAGAAACATGGGGCAAGAAATCTAGCAGAAAGGGATCGCCACTAAATTCACGAACAACACATCAATCTTCCATTTGTCCTACTAAGATATCTCATTATTGGAATAACAATAGGGTCGATTCTACTGAGCTCTTACATCAAGCGGGTTATCAATGCCATCTTCCTTGGGATGGTAACTATTAATCCTGAATTAGCAACAATTTTTTTCAAGAGATGAAACGAATTTTCAGGTCCATATGCAGACCTACTATTTTGAAACTCAATAACTCATCCTTTTAAAAGACACATGATTTTCAAGAATCTTTTGAAAATGAGGCGGTTCAAGAAAAATCATCGATGAACAACCTTGCAACTCGACCAATTGACAACAATGATGGCAAGGCCAGGGAGGACATTGTCTAGTTGATCGGGTGATGGGATTCCTCACCCCTTACTTCTCTTTCTACCTTTGTATCATAAAATTCACACACACAAAAACAGGAAAAGTATATTCCTCGTTGAGAATACATAATTAGTAACCAATTTACATCTTAAAAAGTTAATCTGACTAATTCGCCAGACATCTTGTGCATCCGATACCATCTTTGTGAATATTTATTTTATGGCATCGTCAGTAATAGTCCCGTTCGAGGAGAAAACCAGAAAGGATAAAGGAAGAGAATTCCCGACCAGTTGAAAATCGGAGATTTGAGCAAAGACTTGTTGGACCTGCCACTCATATGTCGTCGGGTCTCTCGACTCACTTTTTTATTATTTAATTTGTTCTTTCTTCCTCCCCCAAAAGGACGTCCCGTACTTCCTCTTTTCCTCAAGTTTTTAACGCCTGGGCCTACGGTATTAAAGGAAAGCCAAGTAGCAATCATCCGTAAGGCTCGAGATCGCAATTGATCAATCACCACCCTCATTGTAAAATCAGGGCATAGATAAGAACTTTTACAATGAAGAAACATGTGAGGAGTCCAAATTTCCATTCCGATCGTAGGCGTAACTAAGCTGTCATTAAGGATACGGCCGCTAAGCAAAGCAAGTCTAATGGAAACTATCTATAAAAACAATTCTTGAACCCGTGAGAGTTTCTTTGATCTATATGAATACTTAAAAGCAGTGGAAAGGAGGTGTTGCGGGAAGAATTGATTCCCTTTTGGATGGAATTGCCGCGGCATGAACATTCTTAACCAGCAAGAATTTTGATCCGCTTAGCCCTACCCTCCTTTTGTATGTTTGTGATTGGTTCTCCAGGAATTGCAACGTGGGTCCCTAGCTTAATTAACCAGGAAACAGGACGTCCCGTTTGTTTGACAGTTGTTTGGCGGTCGACATGGCGGCTCCTGTTGAATACGTCCTACAGCAGACGTGTCCTAGGAAAGTCCTATGCGTTCAGATTAATAAGCAAAGTCCTATGGTCACTTTCTGATGTGCCTTCTGATGTCAGAACAGACTTTGGCCCCGCAGTTATACCAAGCTGTATGCCACATTTGCAACATCCCTAATTTATTGGGAGGATCAGATTTTGTTCGATCCGAAAATATACAAGGACCCAACCTTCGGGCTCCTCCTTTTGGGAACTTGGAAAATAAAACAAGAGAGGAGAAGAGAGCGACCAAGAGAGTGGACTGGTCATCAATGAAGGTGCCGACGACATTTGCCATGAGAGGGAGATAGAGAGATCGACAGCTCAATTGTTCAACATCAAACACTTCAAAAGTACCAAAACCCAACTATCGGGGGCAATTTGCAGGTAGGCCCCCTAAGAAGTAAGACCAGGCACTAGGAGCTTACATTTTAACATCGAGCTTACATTTCAATTGTTTCTTATAATTGAAGAAGTCCAACATTTTAAAACTGCTTAACAAAGAAAAAAAATGTTGACAAAAAAGAGTCTAGCAGAATATTCTATGTTGAGAATACATTGGAAAACTAAAATATGTTAACGTTGGTAGTGGAGGAAGGGGGGGGGGGGGGTGTTGTTCTAGACTAATAATAAATTTACATCTTAAGAAGTACATTTCATCGGTCACAACAAATGTTGTCGATCTAATGCATATAATCATCAATTTTTCTTAAAAATGCTCTGAAGTAAAAAGCTAAAACAGATAAAGAAAGACAATTTTGACAAATCGAAGATGGGCATAGACTTGTTGACCTTGTCTCTCAGCATTTGACAATATATACAGAGAGACACACACACACACACAAAAGGACGTTCCATGCCTTGCGTCTTTTTGCGAGTTCTAAACGCGTGGTCCTACAGAATTAGAAGACAATGATATTGACGAAAAGATAAAGTACCTTGCAACAACGAAATTGCTTTTCTTAATCATCCAAACTACTAGATCAGTATGAAAATGAGGAGTCCAAGATTTCCTCCATCATTGTGGGCATAACTAAATTTGCTATTTATGATATGGCCACCAGCATAGGAAACATATGAAATCTATCAACCAAATTTTCCTCATAACCATTGAAGCAGTCGAGGGGGGGGGGGGGGTTCTGTAACAGTAACCCATTACCTTCTGGGTGCAATTGTCATTACATGGATGCTCTTCAGAGCAAGAATCTTTGTTAGCTTAGCCTTATACTCCCCTTGTTTTTTTTTAAGCCGATTTAGTCCTAAACATTTTCCACATTTTCCATTTCCGGCGAATTTTGACCGAAAAATGCTTACGTGGACCTCATCGGCAGCGACGTGGCGACAAATTTCTTTTACTTTTTTTTTCTTCTCTGGTCGCTCCAAAGGGCAGCAAACTCTCACCGGCATTTGAGTAGGGGCAAGGCTGCCATGTCCGCCCCTGCTCAAATCTAGCCTAGCCCTTCGCCGCCCTTTGGAGCGGCCGAAGAAGAAAAAAAAATGAAGAAAGAAATTTATCGCCATGTCATCGCCGGCGAGGTCCGATTGTCGCCGATGAGGTCCATGTAGGCATTTTCTGGCCAAAATCCTCCGAAAGGACTTAAATGGCAAGGTAGACAAGGCTTATGACTGAATCGGCTTAAAAAAAAGGTTAAGGACTGAATTGGTATAAGTGGTAAATGTTTATAACTTTTTTGACAAATTTTTCCTAATTACGTCGATAGACGCATACTTTCAACTCCATTTTGAATCCCTTATTATGAAAATATTAAAGTGATCCGACACATCTCTAGTCCTAAATATGCTTAAGCAGTTATGGTAAGCCATCACGGCTCTTCACAAGCTTGTTACATGTTAATTTGTGATAGGATGTTGGCTTCGTTGATGTTTTTTATGTAACATATGTCGTTATGGTATTATAAATGAGTTTTCAAGGTTCGACGGTCGTGGACAAGAAGAAAATTTCCTGTCCTTTAAACTAATATATCTATCGAATAAACAATAGGATGCTTTGATGACAAGGCACTTTTCTTTTTTTCCTTTTTGTGGGAAAGAAGAGCAACGAAGCAAGTAATTAGCACCCCAGTAAAGAAAAAAACGTTTCCAACGTTCTTGACATTGTTCTTCGCCGGTCCTTCGCCGTTCACATTACCTCGCATGCAGTCCTTAATTGTCTCTTTTGAAGGATATAGGAATTCCTCACCAATTGACTTTTGAACGTCGTTTCGCTAGTGCCATCTCAAGAGTCCAAGGAAGAAAAAGACCTAGTTTAGATAAGTGATGAAGGCATCGTAGTAGGTCCCTAGACTTTTCCAAATTATATAATCAGATCCTTGAACTACTTTTTGGGGGCAACTGGGCCCTTAAAGTATGTGTGTCTTTTCTTCGAAATGATCATTCCGCTAAAATAAAACGTAAATGTTGACATGGACGACACGTCGGGGGCCAGGCGTTTAAAACTTGCACAAGAAAGCTGGAAGTGCCACACGCGCACTTCATTCTTTATTCATTCTTCTAAGTGAAGAAAGTCCAACAACAACAAAGACTATGTTCACAAAGACCAGTCTTAGCAGAAATATTCCATGTCGACAGTACAAAACGTTAATCTGGTCGATTACAACACACGTTTTTCATCTAATACCATGTTTGTAAAAATCAATTCGATCGCATCGTCAGTAATAATCATATTGGAGTAAAAATCCAAAAAAGATGAAGAAAGAGACGTCCAAAATCACTTTGCTCCTTCGTTCCCCAGCATGACCAAGAATCGAGACGTCCCGTTTATTTGAGCTCCACTACGCGGCTTCTTTCAATAAGTAACGCCACGTGTCTTAGAAAGCTCTCTTTACAATTTCACGTCAATTAGTTAGATTAATGAATAGATACAGATTAGAAAAGCTAGCTTTCCTAGATGAGCGAAAAGTCAAAAACAGAGTCTAGCTGAACGTGATTTCCGAAACATGCCGACAAATATTGGCTTCACGGCCAATTAGATTGCATACTAGATGCCAACGTTCCAACTTGTCGAGGAGGATTGAATGAGTTTGATATGAAAGAGTACAAAGGATCATATTGAACAAAATTAGAACCCAAAGACTATATTTGAATCATCCAAAAGTATAGGGACCATTTCGACATCGATCGTCTCTCATTATTTCCAAATTGTAAATCAATTTTAAGTAACGTGAATTTCCTTTTTTTTCGATGACCAATTATCACTTGTTAAGTAATGTGAACTTCCTTGAATCATATTAAATGATCGTATCCAATATTCATTTATCAATTTAAGTGACGGAAATTCTCAAATGGTCAATATACTCGAAAACATCAGACAAATGAGACATCCTGGATAGAGATAGAATCATGCTTTGACAGTCTTGAGTTTTTAAATCCTCAAAGTCAATAAAGTGAGAAATACATAAATAAATAAATGGGCCACGTACCGAACGTCTAGATCATTCAGGAGAGGCGTCTAAAGGAGTAAAAATGGGGCCATTGAGATACAGCAAAATTATAAGTTTTTTTTTTTTACCGCAATCGAGTCCGATTACATATGTCAAACAGCTCGTGCTTGAGCTCTAATTTGGCAATCTCCTTGGTGAAAGTATCGGGCTTCCCCTTCTCTGTCCCTTCAATTGACATCAAAGTCTATAGTTAAGTGGGAGGATCCAGATATGACCCCGATAAGGAGATTTAAAGGGAAGGGAGTTTTCTCATTAAAATAAGGGGGAAAGTTTTTCTTTTCTTTTTGGTTAAACAACATCCGTCCAATTAGATCGGACGGCTATGGATGGAACAAGGTCACTTGCCATTAAGGCGGGTGATCATGTTCCTGAGAGGACACCTCTTTCAATGTTACTGGAAGAATTTAGGGTATAACCCCCGAATCAATGTAGTGGGCGATATCCTTAACTTCCCGATGTGCTCAGTTGGACCGAGTTAATTGACGAGGAGGGTTAAGTGGGGAAGTGTTCTTCCCGACAACATCCAGCAAAAATCTATCAAACTACGATGTAGATTCAAGTTAAGATAACGTTTCTGCATAAAGATTCTTGGATTGATGCTGAGGTGCACGTTTGAGGCGTCATGTCTCATGCGAGATAATTGATGGGGTTTCGGAAAATTTACTGCAGGAGTTGGCCGAGAGGTAAACACCACTAGTGTTACAGCCTTGCTTTTGCCAGATGACTTGAGTTAGATAACATTTTCTTCGATCACTAGCTTTGATTCCTTTCTCAACGAAGGAACTACAAATAAGTCTTGAGCTTAGGCTGCGTTCGAAGATGTCGGGGCGGAAGACCCATCTGCAGGTTGACTCCTTCGCTGCGAAATTACTCTGTAAAGAACGAGACGTCCCGTTTATTTGACAATCGGGCCCCCTCTTTCTTTCAAGATGAAAGGGCAGGGAATCTTTAAATACCAAGACTTACATAAAGCACCCTCCGCTCATCTTCTTCCTGATCGGCATCCCCAAAGCTCAGAGGCCGTTCATTGAGCGTCACGGTGCAGAGCTTCAACATCTGCAGAGAGAATCACAACACTGAAGGCAAGGAACATGGCGGATAACATGAGCATAAGTATTCAAGTCGGAATCGACAGGTACGCCGCTCGCTCGCTAATACAGTGTTTCGAAAACTGCCCTCCCGTTTGGGACTGCGGGTCGAGCAACTGGCCCGTTCCTGATATCTTTTTCTTCTCATCGACTTCTTTCTGATCTGATGCAGCGGCGACGATCAGCAGCCACAGCCACAATACCAACAGCAAGAGGGATGGCTCAGCTCCGCCGCAAAGTTCCATTTCGTGTTCGGTTTGCTGAAGCTGCTGATAATCACGCACTGTCGTTCTCTATCCATCATCTGCGAAGTTATATATCTACTATCACTGATCGAGGTGACCGGACCAAGCCCAAATAGGGTCTACTGGTACCTGTACATCATTTTCGGGACCCTCGGCTTCGAGTTGCTCCTTTGGACGAACCTTTCTCTAATCATGTGGTTGGTCATCAATCTGTACTTACTAATGTATGCTTTGGCATCATCCGGTCTGCTTGAGCGAGGCTCCGATTGGCTTCTACAACTTGTTCAGCCGTTGGACGACATGCCGTTTTCGGAAGTTCAGTTCTAAAGGCGGCTAGAATCCCACTGTATTTGTGTGCATCAATTTATCGTGTGTGTCATTTTGTAATACTTACGATTTAGAAAATTTACCTAAACATGAGTGTACCTTCTTGTAACAGTGCTCTGTATAAGTGTGTATCGATATCGGTTCATTATGTATATCATTTATAATGAACTCATAACATTCAATAAACATTTTATTTAATGTAATTGTCTTTTCTGTCGCCCCTTCCTTTTACTATTTCTATGGATTAAATCCAACTATAGATTCAATTCCCTATGTATAACATATGTATATGCTCTCTCCGTGTTCATTTGTTATACTAACGTCTGCAACTTTTTTGTGAATTTGCATTAGCAATAGAACATCATTTTTCTCATGAATTGTACACCAAAAATCGTTTTTTTGGGGCCAATGTGATTTACATATAATTAAACACATTTCTCCTATATATCTACACAGTATGAGTATATGCATATATGAGAGATTTCAAGACGAGATGGTCACCGTTACTCAATCCTCCCGGCTCGATGATTGGCCGCAGAAGAAGAGCAAATTACATTACCATCTAATGAACACGTTGTCAAATTTCTCATCAAACCATTTAATTAGTAAATGCAACCATATTCTTCCTTGGTTCATCAACCAAAATCTTAGAGAACCGCTTCTTCTGAACTGCTCGCCAAAATTCCTTTGAGACGTCGCAGACGTTCTCTTCCAGGTCCAAGATCCGCAGGGCCCACGTCGGAGGCCCCTCCGCCTACCAACGTTGCTGATGAGTGCCTGGCAGAACAAACGTCAGCTCGAAGTCCAATTCCTCCGTCGCTTTTCGGTGCAGAGACGCGGTGGATTCAACGGCGACAGTGGGAGAGTTCTGCAGGCCAATCACCATAGAGGATTTGATTGGGACGTATTCAGTGGCAAATGTCCTGAGGAGTTCAATACGTCCCGTTTGCTTGAGTCGGTCCCGTTCCTTGAAAGTTACCTGTTCTTCTTTCCTGCTTTTGTCAAATGATGTAATTAAGTGAACCATATAAATCGATCGACCCAATTGTCTACCCTCGGTAAAACAATTGGATGATGCATTTCTCATCCATAGTTAATGAAAAAAACAAATGAGGAGAGATACCAGAGAGGAGATCCCGCGGAAGGGCTCCTAGATATCTTCTTTTCGCTTTCTTCTTTGGGTAAGAGCGCATGCAAAATCAACACTTCATGCAAAATTCTATTAAATTTAATACTTCTCATAAGGTCTTAAACGTCCTAAAGTTTCAAGGTATAAAAGCGGACGAGTGAAATGCTGTGTTCGCAAGGTTGAGGACGCAATGAAGGTTCTTCAGCCACCCACCACGTGGTGAAATATAAATGCGGAAACTAATCGGATCTTGCAATTTAAGTCAATGCAAAATCGCCGACAAGGTAAAATAAAGGATACTAAATATTTACGTGATTTAGTATGAGTATTGGTATCTATATCCAAAGGGAGATCTCGTGGCAAACAATTCATTATAATTGAAGAACTAGAGTTATTGTCGCTTGTACGCTCGAAATTTAACTCTTTCAATTTAGGGACATATAAGTCCTTGATTTAAAATACTAACAAATTCCGTCGTTTTGCTAGGAAAAATGAAAGGTTTAGATACGAGAGTTTTTGTCCATCAAGTAAAAGTTCGTGTACTGTTTTTGGCTCATAAAAAATGGAGCTTGTCGTCCTGTAACTATTCATTTTTTGTGCATTTGGATAACAACAAGCTCTATAACAAAACCCACCTTATTTTAACTGTGGAAACGATGAAGGGACTCATATATTCATTTTTCACGAGTTGAGGGACTAATTTTTTTCAAATTTAGTGTTGAACAGCTTTTTAATTCTTTGCTCAAAAAAAGATATCGAACAAAAATATAAATGATGGGCGAAAAACAGATTGGAGGGGACCGATTAGAAGGCAACATAGGTCTTCTCGTCTTTGACTCAATCTCGTCCTTTTTATTTGGGACAAACCTCCCATCTTGACGTTTGATACGCACGGTTTGCTTTTGAGAAACCAAGAATAAAAAACTTGTTAATCCATATCTTTGTCAATCCACCAATCTAACGGATAATAGCAATTCATCTCAATTGTGTTATTGATTTGTTGGAATCTATGCCAATTTAGTAAATTCCAAAGATTTGGGTGGAATTTTACCCAAAAAGAGACTCTTGAGTTCGAAACTAAAGATAAGATTACTTTCTTTATAATATAAATTAATACATACATACATAAATACATGTGATTAATCACATTTCGTTATATACCATATAAAGAGAAGTTCGCGGGGAGAGTGAACAAATTCTTTAACCATCTAGGGTTTGCCACGTTCCTTATCAAATCATCTAATCCCCAAAAAAGTCTTCAAAAAAGCTACATTCATCAGTCTAAACAAAGACACTCTTCCTCATTAAATCGACCAAATCTCAAGTATTATAATATCAAGTGATCCCTGAGACGTACCAGACGTCCCTTTTGCTGGCCAAGATCCGCCCCCTGCCCAACTTCGGGCCCCCCTCCATCACCAAAGTCTTCGAGACGTCCCATGATGTGCGCCTCCTCGGGGAAAAAGCACCATTAACTTATGCAAATCCAAAGGAAGGCTGACATGGAGGTCAGCGTTGAAAAATTCAGGAAGCAACCGGGGGAAAGTTCTTGCCCCCGATCGCCCCCTCGAGGGTTCTATCGACGCGTCATCACATTCTTTCGTCCCGTCACGTTCAACGTCGAGCGACGTCCTCCTCGCAAAGTTCCAGTACGTCCCGTTCGTTTCAGCCTCTGGTTAGGACACGATGTGCTTAGGCGACGACTTTGACAGCAGCTCTCACGCTTCGGCAGCTGCACCTCCCGCGAGCTAATGACGACGAGAGATTCCTTCGATTTTCCGACGGCTCGAATGCAAGACGCATTCTCCGATTGCTCGCCGTACGAATCGGATGAATATTACTGCGCTTGTGAATGATGACTAAGCCGCGTTCCTCCGGGGCACGATAGTAATTTTCCTCGATGATTTATCTGTACGAGTTTAGACTATAGTTTTCATGGGATTATAAGATCTTTCTGTGATACTTCTTTGAACTTTTGAATCTAAGGAGATCATCTCGTTATATCTATGGAGCAGACAAACTTCATATATTTTGCGTCGCCGAAGTTGAGAACATGCCTTTGTATCACACTGAGCGACTTTCCAATTTACTTTTTTCTTTGGTTTTGATTTTGGGGGGTTGGGGATTCCTCCTTGTCGGATTATTTACATTATACAATAGAAATCAGTCCAATCACAATATTTCCCTCATTCAAATCCAATGATACTCCTTCGAACTTTCCCGAGGAATTAGTATGGCCAACTTCGATCACCTGTGCATATATTCTAGGTGTTCAAGAATTAATAATACGGCGAAACACCTTCTTGAATGGATTTTGCATAAGGTGGTCGGAGATTCAAATTCCATGAGCCTGGAACTTGTCGTATTAGCATTTTGATGGTGTCATGATGATGGGATGATTCATCTTGAGATATCGTTTTTTCTAACGCTCGGTCTGTCGGTTTGGTGTACTCCGATGGGAGTCGCACAGACATCGCGCTTGATGGGTCTGCTGAACATGTTGTGATCTGGTGTGGAGTATTTATGTTTTATCGTTGAGGGGAGGGCAGCCACTCTTCTTGCCAATTCTCCATTCTTTCCGAGGCCACAATGAATAAAAATAAAAAACACGAAGCAAATGTTAGTCTAGACAGCTTCGGCCCGTAGCCCGCTCACCCAAGCCCGGAATGCAGGACCAATTGTTTGGTTATGGGCTTGTCTCGGCTTACAAGGTCAATTCCGGCCCGGCCCGAGAATTTATGGAGGTGCTCTCAGTCTCTCTCACGTTGACGGTCTCTCTGTCCGTCTTTCCTCTATGAGCAGCTCTCTTTCTCGCTAGAGAAGCCGCGGTTGCACCACCACGCCGGACAGCCACTAGACGCCCTCTCATTCTCTCTCGTCTCTGGGGGGGGGACGACCGACGCCGCCGCATCTGGAATCTTACTCCGCCAGCCCAAGGATAACCACAACGCGAGCACGAAGCATTCCTCAACCGCCCACACTAACAGGTTGCTTTTGGCATTTCTTTTTTCTCTATTTACCCCCAAATTTTTTTGTTCTTTTAAAACTGCAGATGTTGGGTTGCTGCTTTGCTGGTAGAAGAGCAATTTTTTTGTATGAAGGAAATCTACCGGGTCTTTTCATAGATAGATGGATGCCTGTATCGCCTTCACATGTTTTGGTGCCCCTTTTTGGTGGGGGCTAACTTTCGCGCTCTCCATTACCGGTAGAACGAAGGATGATATGTGTCCGAATTGTGGTTTTGGCACTGTTGAATGGCTAATTTGAACTTGATTGCGTGGCATCACATGGTGGCATGTGAAACTAGCCAAAGATCTTCGGGACATAAAGCAGTGGATCCTCAATGAATACATCAACTGGTGCATTTTTCTGTTCTGGCTATTTTCTGGGTCCGTGGTCACATGCCCGTCATAGCTAAGAACTAAGGCGAGAGTCTGCAGAGTGGTCGTCGATCTGGCACGCTTTGAAAAAGCCCTTGCTATATATACATTTTGGCAGTCTTGTTAGTAATCTAATCTTCCACGCTTTGAAAAAACCCTTGCTATTTATATATTTTGGTGCTCTTGTTAATCATATATGTTTGAGCTTTGATTCAGTATAGTCATGTAGCACCTAACACATATAGGAGGGATGAGCTTCTGATTGTCTATAAGTCTAATTGTTCATATCTACCGTGGATTAGGTTCGGCTCACATTGAATGGACATGTCTCTTCCATTGACACCCTCTAAGAGACCCAGTGATCAGACTTTAGAATCAAATGGCAAAGCGAAAAGGCAAAAATCTGTTGGGAAATTGCAAAATCAACCTTCTCCAGGGACTCTTGTTTACCGCGTGCTCTGTCCTGCTGCAAAGTGTGGCAATCTCTTGGAAAATGATGGTATAATCATCTCTCAGATTCATGAAGAAACTGGCGTGGAGGTAAGAGTGGAGGACAGTATCCCTGGATGCGACGAAAGAGTAGTAGTTATTTTAGGTTCTGGAGAGGTGGAATCAGCATCTAAGACGGATCAGGAAGATAGAAGTGAAGAGGCCACTGCTGATAAAGAGGTTGCAGATGTCACTGAGCAGAGTGAAAGCAATGAGGATAAGGAGCTTGTTGAATTTCAAGATTTGAAATGCAAAAAGGAAGTTTCATCTGCACAGAGAGCTCTCTTACTTGTTTTTGAGAGGTTAATTGAAGGAGGAACAGAGCCTGACATAGGTGATGGAGATGATAAGAAATCATCCTCGTATGTACTGAGGCTGCTCGTGCTCTCAAGTCAAGTAGGATGTGTTTTGGGAAGAGGAGGAAGTGTAGTCAAGCAAATTTCGAATGAGAGTGGGGCAAAGATTCATATTCTTCCCAGGGATAAGCTTCCTCTCTGCACATCACCTTCTGATGAATTAGTGCAGGTAAGTTTCAGTAATCCAGAGGGTGCAGGCAACTTTTTTTTTTTTTTTGGTTACAGTAAAGATATTACATTGTCCAGTGACTCCAATCATGAGTTTTGTCTAGTTTGTTGCCAAAAAAAATTTACGTTCTGGTTTTGACATTTAATTCATCTGCCAAAGTACAAGGCAACAAAATCTAAACAGAGTATACTTGTTGATTCTCTGCGATGCATGACCTGCTTGTTTCACTGAGCAAAATTATTTTACTGTGCAATGTTTCTTCTTTCAATTATGACCTGCAGCTTAGGATAGGAGCGACCCTAATATTTATGGTTGCACTGGGTATGACTCTTTGCTTTCAGGAGTATGGTGGAATATGGATTTCCACTGTTAGTAACCAAATCTAACCTAACACCTCTCATATCAGTGAACAATAGGTTTTTTTTTTCTTTTTGGGTGGGCTTTGAAGCTTGAGGTGCCAAGCTTCATCTGGGAGGTCTTACCTCGGAGGTGCTTTAGCAAAGCATTGTCAATTTTACTCTTCTTCAGTGTTTCCCAGGAGAAGGTAGCAGGGAAAATAATATTCTTTGTTGTGCAGCTAGAGGAGGGATAATTGTTAGAAAATTGCAATTTTGATGTAGTACGTGGTAAAAACAGCGCTGCTGAGGGGGGTTGGGTTTCAGTGTGTCTTCCTAATGTATGCGGTAAATGATATGGGTGTTACACCATGCATTAATATATTGGCTCCACTTTTGTCGATTGTCGATAATTTATCAATGATACTGTGCGTGAGTGTCATCACTGTACTAAAGAAGGCAGTTTCCCTGAGAATTTGAGCTTGTTCGACCTCTCTTTAATTTCATCACTGAAACCTTGTAGCCTTGAAGTATTTTTCATCGTGTATCTAATTGATCTGAGATGCTGCTTCATGCCTCTTTTGTGGCTTGTTGCTTGATATAGTGAAGCAATAGAGCCAGTTAGTCGATCAAGTGGATATTGGCATTTAACGAAACATGCGATCGTTTATTGACATTCGTAATGTTTTAGTTTAATTAGTTTCTTTACATATCCTATCAATGCTGCAGATTACAGGAGAGATTGAGGCCGTTAGAAAAGCTCTCTTGTTGATTTCTCAACAACTTAGTGAAAATGCAACTCGAGATAATGAGACATCGCCTGCTAACATGACTGGGCAATCATCTAACTCATCTCATGATGCACTTCATCGATCAGATGCTGTTCAAGGTTCTGCAAAATCTTCTTCTGGTACAAGGGATGGTCGCAGTTATCGTCCTACTGTGCGTCATATGATGCCTAAATTTAATGAAGGTGGTTTAGCAAGTCAAATGAGGCCACCTCAGGATGTTTTATGTTTCCGCTTGCTATGCAGCAGTGAGAGAGTTGGCGGCATCATTGGTAAAGGTGGAAATGTGGTCAGGACTCTTGAGCAGAATACAGGGTGTGAGATCAAAGTTGTGGAAGGTCTCTCTGATGCAGAGGATCGTATTGTTGCCATATCTGGTCCAGCTGTATGATTTCGAAGCTCTTCCTTCTCCTTAATATGTGCTAAAAGTACAGTTTATGGTTGTTTATGGTTCATCTAGCTAATTATGGTGCTTATTTTGATTGGCATGTTTAGTACCCAGAAGATAGGGTATCAGCTGTCCAAGATGCAGTTCTTCGTGTCCAAAACAGGATTGTTAGATCTACACCTGACAACAAGGACAACTCTGTCATGGCCAGGATGCTTGTCTCGTCTAATCAAATTGGTTGTCTTCTTGGCAAAGGTGGCTCTGTAATAGCTGAAATGCGGAAGTCATCTAGGGCTCATATTCGAATTTTGGGAAAGGATCAAATTCCTACGTGCGCTTCAGAAAATGAAGAAGTTGTGCAGGTCCGTTGAAATGTATTCTGAGCTAAATTATAGTTGAAACAAGGGAAGTTGTCTGAATCATATACCTTGAATTTTACATTTAGCATTTACTGCCGATTAACTTGAGGAACTTAGTTTATTATTTGGGTGACTATGCTTCATATGGTTTGTTTATCCAGAAAAGTTATTGTTGCTGCACTGCTTTTTCTTTTTCTTTTTTTTCAGCTAGTTAGCTTATACCCAGGGTAAAGAACACTTTAAAGGCCTCATCATGGTTGGATATAATGCCGTGTTTGTAGTGAATAGATCTCAGAAGGGCGCTTAAACTTGACACTTTTGGAGATAATCTCATAGAAATGAAGTTGATGGCGGCACAATCCTCTGCCTAGATATAGGAAAAATGCAAGGTTGAGTTGACACATCTCAATTTTCTCTGTTTGTAACACGTTAAGTATAGAAGTCTTTTAACCATTTGCACAAGAGGTGCAAGTTTCTGTTCACTTGGTCATGACAAATGGGGATGTATACATATGTGTGACTTTACCTGGTTCAAGCTGTATTATCTTTCTGAAAGGCATTGTTCTATTTTCCTTACTTTCTGTTTATGCTGCTTATATTGTAAATGACAGATTAATGGAGAATATGAGGAAGTTCAGGACGCTCTATTGCAGATAACCAGTAGGTTGAAGTTTCACTTTTTCCGCGATGTATTTCCTATGGTAGATCATCCATCCGTTCCACCCTTTCTGGATCCAGCACCTCCTTTCCCTTCATTTATGGGAAGGAGGGAACTGTCACCCCCTGGCATGTATTCCAGTTTTGGTCCATCCATACGTAAGTTTGATTCTCTAGGTGGTCCCCATGGTGCATTTTATTCCCACGAAGATCCTCCGTTTATGCAAAGGCCATTTGGACCAGGTCTACGCCCCCATATCCTTGAAAGAGGACCTTGGGGTCAGGTATTCCACTATCTTTGATTGAAGTCAACACCGTATCATAAAACTTCTTTCTGTTCTATGAGTTTATCCTTATTATATTTTTTGTGCTTTTGTATAATTAAAGTTTACAATGGTTATATGATAAAGTTCTTAATAATGGCCTGTTTAAGTGTTGGGAGCAACTTTTTGCTCTGTTATTTTTAACTTGTTTTTGGTTGCATGTTCTGGATTCTGAAGTAGGTTGTGCCTTTAAAAATTTCATGGCGGATGCTTGATGCCCCTTGAACTCTCCTTCTTCCCTTAGTTGTAGAAGAAGGGCTTGACTACATTCAAAATATGAATGTTATTTTCAGATATTATTTGATGGATGCAGATTCAATGTATGACAATTACATGTATAAATCTCAAAATTATTTGCAGGGCCATATGGAAGGCGGTGGCCCTTTGGACTTTCCAGATTTTGCAGGTCCCCCGAGAAGAATTCCAGGATTTGGAGGGTGAGTCCACTGTTTGTTGAAAGTTTCAAACTTGACAAATGTCACCAATGACTTCACATCAAGTGTATAATTAATTACAAATGATGGGGATTTGATATTTTTTCCAACTAGATCTTTTGATTTGTCGAGAGGCAGTCAACCAGCCATTATTACCAATACCACTGTTGAAGTAGTTGTTCCCCGTTCTCTTGTTCCTGTAATATATGGAGAAGAAGGTGGATGCTTGAAGCAGATTCGTCAGGTGCCTTTAGCTTCCTAATTTTCTCTTCAAGAACTTGATTTATAGAAATGCTCTTTCTGGCCTTTTGTCTTTGAGAAAACAAATTAATTTGCTCAGCTCTGCTGCCACAAGAAAACCCTAAGCTTTTTCAGCTACATAGATTTCTTTTTACTCCATTGCTCATTTTTCAAGATTGTCTTGTGCAGGTGGAAATTGAGTCTTGCATTTTATATGTGTTAATAATGTGAACTAAGTAAATTAACTGTAACTATATCAAAGCAATTATTTCTTAGGGTCTTTAGGCATCTTGTTTAGTCCATTTGTCGGCTTTGGCTACTTCATTTCAAGTGAATGTCTTTTTGAGCATCTACTATGCAGAACTTTCTTATGAGTTACCCCTGTGGTTACTCAACACATAAGTAAAATACCTTCAGAAAGCATACACTTATTGTAAATAATTGTTGATATTAGAGGAACAAATAATGATTCATTTGAAATAACTTACTATGTAAGAGCCCTCAACAAATCAGTTTTTATATTTAAAATGATTATGGCTGACTCTAAGCTTTTGCACATGCATGGAAATACATGCACCTCCATTTATATGCTTCTAGTTTTTTTTATATCCTCGCCTAGCTGTTTTTTATTGGTGGTGTATCTGCACCTGGCAGCTGTTAAATTATGCTATAAGTGATCTTCATTTTTCCTCAAGCAGATCCCAACCTAGATCTAGTTACTTTCAGCTTTCTTTTCAACCTGGGTGATTCTTAATGGTTCTTTCTGAGCTGGTAAATGATTTTCAAGCAGTTGTTTGTCAGTCAAAATGCTTCACTGGTATATCTTTTGTAGGGAACGTGGTATCAACTTCTGATGCTGGTATAACAATGATAGCTTGCGGCACAGTGGCCTGTTGAATTTTTTAGAATCAGTGTTTTGTTTATGAATGTCTATAGATTAATTTAGTCATTTACTTGCGTTCACAAAAAAAGAAAAGCATGTTAATCACCACTTGAGGATACTATATGTGTTTGGTCTTATGATTAATCTTCATGTCTAGCTAGAAGGCATAGTGAAAGGCTTTAAAAAAATGGTGCCAGCCTGATAGTGAAAAGCTATAGCAATGATAGCTTGCGGCACAGTGGCCTGTTGACAGTGGGAATGGTCCTTTCCAATGTTATGTGAATGGTGCCAGCCTGATCAACCTGTTGAGAGCTTGATGGCTGCTGGTGCAAATAAGTATTAAGTCACGCAGACTTTTTAGCATGTTAAAAAACAATATTACGAGAGAAATATCAGTCTCCCTAAATTGGATGGATTCCCTGAGGTATTTTCACCTATATTCGCCACGGGGAGCACCAATTCCTCAATTCAATCCTGTGAGCCTCTTCAAAGAAGACAGGATCCAAACCTTCCCTCAAGTAGAAGGATTAAGCTTTATAGGTAAAAGGAAAGAATAGTAAAGCAATTTGATCATGTATTTAAATGCATAGTGCTTAGAGGAAATAGTTTACAGTCTCAAAAAAGATAAGCACATTGGAAAAAGGTCTACTGCTGGTAACTTGGTGGAGCCTGATGCAATTTAATGGTTTTGGGATTATATCTGGAGTTTTTATGAGAAATACTGCTCTCTTTGAAGCAAGAAAGGTAAAGGCTGTGAAAATACAGACAAACAGATAATGTTGAATAATTTTCAACTGCTTGGGCTTGAGCTGCATATTTGCTGTAGGGATTGTGGTAATCAGCAGCAAAGTTAGGATATCTATCACCTATAATGTATTTAATCGATGTTTGGGAGTTGGGACTTCCTATGTCTTCTGGAATTCAAAGTGTTGTTCAGGAGATGAAGAGGCAGACCACAATGATGTGAATGAATTTAACCAGATACTCAAGAGCATCCTCTGTCGAGACCCTAAACATGCTAAAAATCTTTGTTGTAGAGAACTACTCTGCATTGCCTAAGCCTTTCATATACTGGATGCAGCTGGCCCATATCTTTTAATAGAAATAGCTGACAGGGATGTCTTGCTTGTATAAGTCAACTCAAAGCACTTGCAAGGTCCACAAAATGTTATCTAAGCAGATTACGAGTTATCATTCTGCTTTCATTTTGTATTATATTTTCGCTCATGTTGTTTCCACCTCTTAAATAGCTTTAAACACATTCTTAAATATAAACAGTTTAAAAGTATCTCATTGGGACCTCATTAATGGCAAGATAGATGAAAGAGGAAAATCATACCTTTAATGTAAATCAATCGATCTCATTATCTTTATGCATCTTTTGTTAACTATAGTTTCTATTTCTTGTATTTAAATTGGAGAAGTTTGCAGATTCGTTGCTTTTTTACAAGAATTCTCTTAGATTTAAGTATTTTGATACATTTAATTATTGGAATTGTATTTTATAAAATATTAATAAAGTGGTGATGTCTAAAATATTTGTTGCAAACTATCTCTAAAGTTCAATATCTAATAGCCCCAAGTCATGTACAAATCTTTGGTTCAAGTTCCTTTTTGAGTGGAATTGTTTAAATAAAGTTGTGAACTTTGTATGAATATTATTTAGATATGAGATATGCGAATTGACAAAGATTACGACAAATCCTTCATAGAGTTCGACTTAAACATATTTGTTAGTATAGGAGTGGATGAAAATGAATGGCAAAAATCAGAATGTGGAGAAATATAATGCCGTTGTTTTGACCAAGGTTGAAAGTCATATATATTCATGACAATTTGCAGCTTTTGCATTTTCAATAAATGTCTACTTTCACTCTTTCTACCTTGTGATTTTGACCAATTAATTTTCATGATGTTGTTTTCATCAACTCAATAAGCAAGGGTGTGTTATTGTCATTTAAAGTGTGGAAATAGAGGGAGCTTTTATTTTTCACCTTTCTCAATCTGCAGAAATGGGTGGCAATGCTGATTGTGAAAATTTTGTTTTCCTCTTAGTGACCTTTGACTTTGTTTGTTATTTGCTATGTGGGTCCCAGCTTTCTATTCTTGATAGTCTTAGGTTCAGGGTTATTAATATTTGGGACAATTAAGAGATGCGAAAATTATCAGTGGAATTTTGGAGTTCATGGTGACTTACTGGCGCTAGTTGACACCAGCATGAATTCCTTTTCTCCAACCCTTTTACAGATTTCTGATGCAAGGATTACAATCACGGAACCAAAGCCTGGTGCCACCGACACTGTGATTATAATATCAGGGACGCCTGAGCAAACTCATGCTGCTCAGTCTCTTATTCAAGCATTTGTAATGATTGAATCAGAATCGGCTTGATGTTTCTCATTCAGGTAATTCTTAGGATCTGATGCTAGTTGGCATTGAACTTTCAGCATTTACAAGTGGTTTGCACTAGTAGGCTCCCGGTGCTATGTCATACAAATTTTAGATTGCATGTGATAGTATCAGGAAGATATTTAGTTTTAAGTGCTTATATGTTACTGTTCAGGTTTGATTGTTGAGAGCGGCAGATCGCGGAGTCTGGGACTAGCTAGAAGGCCATTTTTCCAGATATGTTATTCTTGTAAATTGTTGACAGGCTTGGCAAAGAAGAAGCGATGATGTTCATGTGCTTGTCGGACTCTTTACAAGGGAATCATGGCGTTGAACCAAGTATAGCAGCTGCTTTAGTTTTAGATTTGCATCTTCAGAATAGTTTATAAATTTCAAAATTCTTGGCGAATTCAGTGTGTGATGCCTAATATGGGGACTCGTTGCTTTCGGGACAACTTGTTGTGTTGACCATTGTGCTTGATTCAATGGTTTCTCACATTTGATTACGCTTTAAGTTTGGTCAATCTTAGTGTTTGGTTTAGAAGTTATGTACTGTCTAGTCGAGAGATGACGATGATTCCATTCTTTTACTTTGTTTAGAGTTCATTTGCGTTATCGACTCTCTGTGAACCTTGACCCTTTGCGAATGACGGGAAATGAGCCCACCTGAAGAGTTTAATTGAATAGATGTCTTGTGTGATTTCTGTTCCCCCTCTATTTTGTACTCCTTGACTTTGATCTTTCAAACTTGAAGAGTCTAATTTAACTTTTATTTGTTTTGCAGAAAATGAATAATTTGAATAAAATTATTAAAATAAATCGATTTTATTGCTTGAAGTAATTAGATAATGGATAATGTTATCATTATTAAAAACAAATTATGGCTAAATATTTTTGTGGGCGATGAAATGTCTTTTGATCTTCTGTTTTTTGCAAGCAATACAAGCAATTGCCTTTATAAAAATATTTTCCAATTTTTTTTTCGCAAAAAAGAAAAACATAATTCCATGACTTGACTCAATAAACATAAAGTCTATTTGAAATTATTCTTGCCTGGGAAGTTAGGATTCCAATCCCCTGACCCTGGGTCAGGGGGGTCAGGAGATTTTAGGGAGGGGGGAGGAGTGGTGGTTTCCCCATTAAAAATAGGGGGGAGGTCACTTGTTATTAGAGTAGGTGATCCTGTTCCAGGAAGTTTAATATTTACTCTCAATTTGACTGCATAAACCTTTTTTTAACCGACTCTCCCAAAATACCAATAGTTATGCATTGTTAACTGCAAATTATGCATTTATGCGAACTCTCTTATTTAACCGAAAGAAATTATGGAAGTGGCATAAGATATTCCTCGGCATTGCAGTACGGAAAGGATCAAAGATAGACTGTCGATTTGTGATGCTACTGTTGCTATAATTGAGAGGCATCAATCTTAGAGATTGTCTAAGGCTAAGCATAAAAAGAAAGCACTTTGACCCTTCACCGTTGAACTTTAGGATATTATTCAGATTCTTTGAAATTGTGAAAAACTCATGTGAAAGTGCAACATATTAATGTTGCGAAAGCTTTAGATGTTTGGAGTGAAAAAAAGGTCAAATAAAAAGAAAATAGTATAAGTTAGTATAAACACATCTTCGATTTTTGTCAATCATATCTATGTGACGTTCATAATCGAGGACCCCATTCTATGTATGTGGCTGGACTTCGTCTTTCTGGGGATTAACACTCTCTTATCAACCTTGACTTCAGTCGGTGTCCAGCCTGAAGATATTAGTTAATGTACAGTCAATGATATTAACTGTAGTACCAACTTCTTAATCATTTGACATAAAGTGGACAATTTTAATGGTACCAATGATAAGCAATCATGGTTGTTTCATTGGGATCTGAAAAGGGTATGCATAGAATCCAAGTTTTAACGTACACATCGTTTCTCATCCTACAGAATTTCAACTTTATGCTTGGAAAATAACGCTAGTCACACGATTTCTTCGATATTTCTAACTTCTGTCCATTCTTGCCTCCAGAAATGCCTCCGCTTCTTCTCGGTGATCACTAGAAAAACGACTGAACTCACGATGTGAGATTCCTCTTGGATCGCATGCAGCACAGAGTGAAATCTCCTAGGCCCTCAATATTTGACGAAGTTTCCTTACATCTTCTAAGTCGAGTAACTTTCGTTCTAAGCAACAATTAACTCTGTTTTCTCCGTTAGGGTGAACAGGTTTATGGAGCATCCCGGTGAAGTCTAGGCATTTTGGGGCTTGAAACGCACGGCCAATTCGGCAAGAGAATCGAGGGTTATAGCTGAAATTTAAGGTATCGTCCTGTACCGTGGTTCCAAATTTTCTCGGAATTTAAGTTTGAATGTGTATGTTGGCCATGTATAACCTTTGTATTATCGCACGACAGACAGGTTATGTCAAATGATTTGTTTAACACGTCATCGGACTTAAACTCTCTCGTTATAGCCGCATCACCGCACTAAGAAAACCCCAATTATGTGCTCTTGGAACATGTAAAAAAATCTAAAAGAAAAAGTCGGACATTCTTTACCTGAGATGAATTACAAATTCCGTCCATGCAAACCATCACATGGCCACGCTTTCTCCTACGTGGTCTTGTTATGCCGAAGTGCACAGCGGATCGCATAAATCACAAACGTTTCGTCCTAAAATGCGAGAGATTTGGTAAAAAAGATCACACAGTTAATTTGATAGCAAAGGCTATAAGTTAAAAACGACATCTTCTTTTGTATCACTTGATGTGACTCACCATGCGCATCAGCAGAGTGAGCCGAGTGACATTATTGCAGTGATATAACTGTGAGGATGGACGGAACTTGTAAAATGTGTCATTCTTGGGTCACTGATGAAATGTTGGTCTTTTTAGGGACATTTGAAAGATTACGTCATCTTTATCCCAACCGCAAAAGATTATGTTATTTTCGGGAGACGTTTGGATGATTGTGTTATTTTTCTCTCGGACGTAAAAAATTGAGTTTCATTTTGAGGTTTGACCCTAACATATAATACATAACCAAGAGGAAGAAATAAAACATATAGGAAAGTCTAGACATATTTTATTGGCATGAATAGCGTCAAAAGTAACTGATCAATACGATTGAACGTGTCTAAACGTGTCGTAATTAGATTAAAATAGTCGATTTTTGTACGACAACTTTATTATAATGGGAAAACAAATGAGTTTGTCAGGCAAAGACCGCAATGCTCCCCTCGAGCCTCACCACAGAAGGAGGTTCCTTCAAGGAAGCAATGAACAGTTTTGTCTGTGTCATATGAATACCATCCCAATCGACAAGAATGGAATTCTTTGGAGCTCTTGTTTTTTTGGTTCGGCTCTTCTTCGCGCACGGCCATGTGAAGCCAACTGAAGAAGGGGTTTAGATTTCAAAACACCATATAATGGGGCTGTCCTGCTCCAGCCCTGCAAGCGAACCAAAGATTTAATTACAGAATTGGTGCATAAGAGCATGTGGTGAGGATGTCTGGGATTGAATCGAGACTTCACAGTCCTAGAGCTGCAGATCAATGTTCAGCAGCGTAAGCAATGCTCAGCTCCTGGCAACCTTGAGTTTATCTTTTGTTTTTCCTTTTGCCCTTTCTCACCAGTTTTCTTTGTTTCACCCGTGAAGTAGTGATGCGTTTCTTTTCTCATGAAACCCTTTCGTATCCCTCGATGATCGAGTAGAAATGATGAACAGCTCGAATAGGAGATTTAATTACAGGATTCTACTTGTTTTGTGCGTTTTCCGCCGGCCTTGATGTTTCAAAGCGAAGTGCCAAAGCACAAATGAAGCTTTTTATTAGAGAAAGGGGAAAGGGCCCATTGATATAGATCAATGTCTGGACAGGGGGGAGAGCGTTGGCTGTAACTTAACTTCCTTGCCCCCTATTCACTCAATCCCCGGAAAACCATATCGTTCTTGTCTTTGAAGATATCATGCTGAAAAAAGAGGTAAACCGCACTTGAAATCCTAAGACTTTATCAAATTGGTGCAATCAAGTAAGTCAGTTAGATCCAATTGATTTAAGTAACTAAATATGCTCACGTGAAATTTTCTTTTTTTATATATTATCTTTCGAAAAGAGAGATCTTAACGGGGCATTTGTAACTTTAGCATCTTCTACTTGATTTATGGTCGCCGAAGTCCATCCACCCCTGTTGCTGCCTAACCCCACTATTCCTCGAACCGCTACGCACCCATCATTGCCTAGCCATGGCTGCGAGCTTAAAGATGCTTGGATGCTAGAGTGACCATGGTCGCAAGCTCCATGAAGCTTAAGCGGCCATGGTCCTGAGCTCAACAAAGCTCAAATGACATGGCCAAGCTAGACGAAGCAGCAACCACGGCAACGAGCTCGAAGAGCTGGTGACGGGTGGTTGAGCCTCTTGGTGGTAGTTTTAGATTTTCAGCTTTTCTATCGTTAAACTTTCGGCTTTTCTTATAACTTTTATATCTTTTATCCCTTTTTTTAATTTTTAAGTTTTTTTTTGTGATGTGGCACTTGGCACACTATTGACAAGACAGATCTTTAGCCACATCATTTTTACATTAACCAAATCAGACGGAGATAACAAAGGAATTTAATTACACCAGGAAACTATTTATGCTTTCCTTTGTTTTTTCGTCTGCCCAAACAGCAATTGCCAATTTAAATTTACATAAGCTTACATCATTCGCCAAAGGAAGGAGATCAAAATTTACTCCCGGCCTAATTACATCTTCCTTCCTCTGAACCTGGACAGATTAAATGAGCAACGGCTGGAATTCCCCAAAGCCTTTCATAAGCATTTCTTCTGTTTGTTGCTGTGCTTTCTTGCTCTCTTCGGACCACAATGTTCCGTCCAAGTCGAAGAGAGAATGTTGGTCGCCATCGTAGAGATGTCGATTTTGTACTTCGGCTTACACCTTTGGATCGTCCAAAGGACCGTCGACAGGTGCTCCCTTCATCTCCAATCCAACTGGGCGATGGTGCTGTTGGCATCCATCATCTTCGGCATGGTAATTTACTCGAACGTGGAGTCCCAGATCAAGTGGCTAGCCATCTGGACCTTCCCTTGGGTTGTGCCGACAACAGATCCCTACTTGCTTCGACTCGTATTGGATTGGACAAGCAAGACTTGGAAGCGTCTTGCTGGAGCAACCTGTCGGGCATTTGGTAAATTCAGCAAACTCTGGATTGCTCGCTGGACCAGGCTGTCGAATGAGGGAGGAGCTCCCGAGAATCAAGAAGGTGGTCACCGGCAGTGCGGCTTTGGTGACGAGTTGGTCTAGTCGATCCTCCACTCTCGAAGCCCTTTGGGCCCTTATGGAGATCGTCACATGTCATCTTTTGTTCCCTCGTTCATAATCATGCCTTGTCATGAATGTATTGCAGAAGACTAATAATGGCTCATGTTGTTTTTCACGCCTTACCAAAACCGTTTCTTCTCCGCGTTCATCAATCTGTTTTGACTTCAAAGGTCGCTGTCAACCTCTCAAAAGATTGGCCAGTAGCTATTTGGGGTACGACTTGCTTAATTCTAAATAGCATTGCTTGATTCTTTTACTTCAGACAAGTCTAGGAAAGGAAAACTTATCAAAATGGAGGTGTTAAATATATTGCACTTTTGTCAATTTAATCTTAAACATTCTAATTATGTCAATTGAGTCCTAAATATTTTCGTTTTTTGTCAACTGAGTCCATCCAAAAAAGTTTTGATAAGAGATTGCTTGCATAAGCACCGGCTGTCCTACAAGATATGGTTTGGGAAAATTGCCAAAAAAGTCATAAACTTTTATCACTTATGCCAATTTAGTCATCAACCTTTTTTTTAAGCTAATTCAGACCTAAACCTTTTCTACCTTTGTCATTTAAATATTTCCGGCGGATTTTGACCGGAAAATGCTTACGTGGCGACGGCCGAAGACGAGGCAACACATGGCGACAAATTTCGTTCTTCTTTTTTTTTTGTCCTCTTTCTTGCTCCGACCGCTCCAAATTGATATAATGAAAAATATTAGCAACTAAATTGATATAATGAAAAAGTTTATGATATTGAATTGAAATGATTGTATTGAATTTATGACCTTTTTTTTTTAAACTTTCCCGAATAAAACCAGCCTGGTATTGGTTCGATTATATTCAAGGCAGGGCCCAGGAGACCAATAATAAAGGGATTAACGCGGGCTTGTTGCAGTGATAATAAAACGTACTTAACACGGGAATACTTTGTACGGGGCTCCAAAAATTGTTAGAATTGGAGAGGGCTGGATGTAAAAGCCCGAATTGTGCCCATTAGTCCATACCTGAGAAAGCAGTTGGCGGCCCATTTCCGGATCAGGCCCAAGGGCCTAGCCCGAGTCCCTATTTCCAGAAAAATAAATAAAAAAAATAAGAACGTGAAAAATACAAAATAAACTACAAATGAGTACTGATAGGAAGAGTTGTGAAGATCAACATTCACCCATGCAAAATAAACTACAAATAAGTATCAGTAATGTCCACGATTTGGAGCTCCCCGATCAGAATTTTGGTGCTCCCAATCAGAGATGCCGGATGATACGCCGTTTCCCAATTAACGTCAACGAAGTTGATTCACTTTCGGAGAGTAAAGTTCAGAAGGCATGCGTCATCACATTTTTTTTACTTACATTAAGGGTCTGTTTGTTTCACAGAAAATATTTTTCTGGAAATTGTGGTGTTCGGGAGCAAAATATATTTTCCATTTTTGAAAAGAGGAAAAAAATTTTCCGGAGGCCAACCGATTCTCGATGTCAACCAAATTACCAATAAACCCGCCGCTAGCCGTCGGACCTCCGCCAGAGCACGGGACGCCACAGACGGACCACCGGCCGTTGAGCGGCGGTCGAGTGGCAGCAGTGGTAATAGGACATCCATGAGTAAGAAAAAAAAAACAAAAAGAACAAAAATTTTGTGAAAATATTTTGTGAAAATTTTTTAAGTTTCAAATGCATTCCGAAAAATATTGTCATTTTCCGGAAAAACAACATCATGGAAAACATTTTTCAGAAATGTTTTATTTTCCTCGAAATGAAGATAGCCTAATTTGGGTGATCTAAACTTACATGGTGCAAATTTTATGTACTTCGACACTCTTATATGAATCGTACTTATTATTTATGAAAATAAAGTAGGGTTACTATTTTTATTCTCGAATTATAATCACGTGAGTATCTTTTCGAGGCTCTATGGAGACCCCGGTTAGGTTGTATTAGGATATGTTTTCGTACCAGGTTATCTTTAGGTCTTCGTCGTATTTTGTTTAATTAATTTCATTATTTAGAATTAAAGAAACTTCTTATTTATTTATTTATTTATGAATGAAAAGGTCTTGCCGTTCTCTCAGTTTGCCTCACTTTTTGTTTTTCTTTATATCATTTTTTTTTGCCACATAATGGAATTAAATTAATCTGGACGAAATATTCAATCTCTTTGGGACCATATTCAATCCCTTGTGACGGTAATATATTCAACGCTCCTCGGAATGGTTGGTGGACAAGATATAAAAAAACATAAGTTTTAAAGGCTTTCTTTTATTTATTTATTTATTACCGTGCTGATAAGATAAGACTAAGAATGGTTTAAGTTAATTAATCCGGTGTCATCAGGCTACCGATTGCGTGCAGCGCTGAAAGCTTTCGTCCGTGCGGTCTCCCCAGGTCGACGTTCTCGAAGATTCCACGTGAACAAACGCCTTTGATTGGCCCCCAGCAAATCATTCCCATCATCTCAACGGTTGACCTCCGGTCAAGAGTTTGGCAAGTGCCGTCCCAAAACTTCTTCCGCCGTTGGATCGAATGAATCTCTTAAATCTCAGCCATCAAAGGAAGAAGGAAGCATGTGCATCGCTTATCTTATTCATCGAAGAGAAGACGACGTTTGCTCAATATATCATAAGATATTTTCGGTTACTCGTAATAGAGATCGCAGAATCTAAAAGAACTTTTTAATTATTACAATACCAAGGAAAGTTCTGAATATCGTCCCTAAAATTTTACTTTAGGTTTCCCTTGGTTGGCACTGTTTCTCCTCCCCCTTATTTTTCGCTCCTATTTCATTTATTTTCCAATGAATTTAGAATTACGTATAGTTTCTTTTCTTAATAGTTAGAATTGACAAGTCGACATAATAATGTGTGCTGATAATGAAAGAGCTTATTACATGAATCATGAGATTTTTTAAAAAAACCGTGGATTGGATTGACAATTTTTTTTTGAACTGCTCAATTATGAAAAGGCGTATAAATTTGGTGGAATACGTATTTAAGAAATCATTCTTTATTGTCTGGGAGATCCAACGCAAAATTGTAAACTATAGGACAGACATATAATACATGACTATTAAGGCCAATTGAAACACCGCATCCATATAAAATAATATAGCACATGAATTACACCGAAGAATTTACACTATTATGTGAAGATAAACCATGTGTCTACTATAAGAACGACAAGAACATTTTTTTTTCTTTGGTCAAAACCATCATGGCAACTCAGTACTTACATTGTCTATAAGAAATTTACACCGTCAATTTCTTCGCATTTGAAGAGGACTTATCTATTACATTGTTCACCAATTCTGGTCGCAGGAAATATCCTTCAACACCCTTTTAAATTATAACTTCAAATGTTAAGTGGGAAAATGTTATATTACAATAATGCGATTCCACGTTCATCATGTAATTGTTCACTTCAATTCAGTAATAAATATTACTCAGGTTGCATTATGTGATAACCGTCTAAAAGACGTGATTTCTTGATGGAAAAAGTAACATGAAGAAGGATGCAAACATGAGTTTAATAAGGGTCTTTTAAGCCACATTTTACTCAAATTCATTCAGGAATAAAAAAAAAAAACATCATTTGATTTCAAGGGAGCAATCGACTAGACGATCGCTTAGCATTCTATGAATCATGTTATCGATGAATTCCATCAATGGCTGAAGCTTAGTAAATATTTCTTCATATTTCAGCATTCGGTATAATCGAAACATCAATCCTTCAAATTTTTCTAACACATCCCCACCATATGCATGGAAAGGCATATCAAACGGAACATAAAATACATAAATAAGCCAACTTACTCTTGTATCACTCTTTCCTCTTCATTTCAATCATCACTAACAAATCGGGAGCTCCAACTCATTAATTTGCGTAGAAACTGACCATCTCTTGTAATAGTAATAATAATAAGAATAACAAGAATAATAAGAATAAGTACAGAAAGCAGAGAAGTTCATAAAAACAAAAGATAACGATGCATAGTTCCACGTTCCCTCAACAAACTAATGGAAAATTGGATTGCATGGTTCAAGCAACTGAGTCCACGGCTACAATGCAGGAAATGAGCAGAGTTCGTATCCCCACATGAACTTCCTTAAAACGAGGCCAACCTGACCTGAAAGAGTGAAAAAGAGGAAAGCTGATTCCGTGTAATACTTGCTGCCTATGGAGCATTAGATGCATGAACTCCACATTGAACTGTCCAACCAATGCTCAAACAAACAATATATAGCGTAGATAAAGCAACAAGCGAAACATCTGCCATTTTGACTAGGACTCTTCTATAGAATATATACTGGAGCAATGATAAACTGGTAAGCACCTCAATCGCAAAATCCCAAATCGTCATTCTACTTTTTTATTCAAAATCAAAAGAAGTCAGTCTTGTTGCAGTTAAATGGGGAAGGCCAGCAAAGCCATTAGAACGAGATCATATAGAAATCTGATAATCGAAATACCGGTACCGTGTTTCTTATTACAGAAAAAAGATGCACCAAGGGGACATATATCTTCGTCATTATAAGGAGCAGTTTTTCATCAGATACTAACAAAACATAACCTATCAACAGCTAACTCATTATTATCTCGAAATACCTAGATGTTGGACTGCAAGAAGGATAGCTGAGAGAGATAATTACTGTAGCTAAGGAAAAGACGGATTTTTAGGTTAAAGCATTGTCCATTTAACATAATGATCCATTAAAATGCATTGGCATATCATGACTAAGGACATATATCTTCATCATTATAAGGAGCAGTTTTTCATCAGATACTAACAAAACATAACCTATCAACAGCTAACTCATTATTATCTCGAAATACCTAGATGTTGGACTGCAAGAAGGATAGCTGAGAGACATAATTACTGTAGCTAAGGAAAAGACGGATTTTTAGGTTAAAGCATTGTCCATTTAACATAATGATCCATTAACATGCATTTGCATATCATGACTAAGCTCAACTAAGGACAGCTTGCCCTTACCTCCATGTCCTCTCTCCCAGGGGATGAATCGCCTGGGAAGCATGGTAATCAGTCAAAACAGCGACCAATCTTTCCAAATGCTAACAAAACATATCCTAATTATCTCGAAATACCTTGATGTTGGATTGCAAGAAGGATAGCTAAGAGAGATAATTACTATAGCTAAGGAAAAGACGGATTGATACATTGTCCATTTAACATAATGATCCATTAACATGCATTTGCATAACATGAGTAAGCTCAACCGAGGACAGCTTGCCCTTACCTCCATGTCCTCTCTCCCGGCGGATGAATAGCCTGGGAAGCACGGTAATCAGTCAAAACAGCGACCAGTCTTTCCAAATGATAACAACACAAATGCGAACAATAAAAAGGCATTTCAGATTTTACCCTAATTACCTGAGAAAACCGGGAACGCTCCGTTTCATTTTCTTATTGCGGTTGATAGTCAATTTGATTTGTTCGATGCGGGACTCGTCAGAAACCTCCACGACCTTCCCTCCATCATCACAATCAAAGAAGACTTGACCCCTGGCCTTCAATTGATAATGAAGAAAGACCCCTCTTTCTATTGCCTCTTCACCACCATTTGCATTGATAGCAACAAATTCGATCTCTATCTGCACCCCCCGATTTTTTCCACTGAGGTCGTACTCGCTACTGTTTAAAGTGATAAAACTTTTCGCTGGGATTCTTCGCGCCAGTTTCTTTCTGAGCATGCCGGGGGAAGGACCGGGACGAACAGTACAAGACTTTGGTCGCACTTCTATGGACGAATTAGAGCCGTTCCAGACTTTGCAGTTCTTAGACGCCAACTCTGTCAAGTGTCACATGTAAAAGATCCGTCAACAATCCTATTCTTGAATCCCGAGAAGCAGCGCAGTTTCTAGATGGTGACCACCAAAGATACATCATTTATCACTTGGGGGTCTCCTCGCATTCCAAGAAATATTTTGTGCACGAAAAAAGAAAATAAAAGGAATCATTAACGAACAGAGCGAAATTGTAAGATCCAAGTTAGTGTAAGAAAGAGCATCGAATTCACTTAATATAGCTCGGCAACATAAAAAGATCGGTAATTAAGGGAGAATAAACACGAGCTGATGTGCAACCGTTCAGCGTGAAACTCGTCAGAGCTCAGAACTTTTTCCTCGTCGACAAACTCACGAAACGAGAGTATTGAAATTTCCAAAATCGAACTCAAACAACTCGCACAGACAAAACGACACTCTAAAACTAGGCGACAGAGCAGAGAAAATTCAAGTATGAAAGCGGAGATACATACCCAACAGGCCAGCCATTTTGAGCAGTGAAAGCGGAGGCGAGGGACCCAAGAGAGAGATAGAGAGAGGGAGTGTGCGCGAGGGTTTATCGCGCGGTCTGATCCTGGAAAATGTATTTATAGGGCTGGTGTTCTCTCGGCAGTCGGAACACGCCCGGCCTCGCAATGTACACCTGTGTATCACACCGCACGGCCAATGCGCCGGATCACTAGGGACCGACCTGATGGTGAGTTTCGCTTCTTATTTCCCGAACCATCGAAAACTTCTCTGGGGAGTCGGGATTCCCCGGGAAAAAAATAAAAAAGACGTTTCCTATTCCAGCCGTACGATCTGAATCGAATCGGACGGCTGGAAAAAAAAATCATGCTGGCCGACGTTGGCAGTCGCGCGCCTCAACGGCCGAGCTGCTCAAGCGCAAGCCCGTCCAGAAGACGGCATCCTTCATTGCGGCGCTTGATGGTGTCATCTGATTCAAGAGCGCCGCGATTGCCAAGTCTGTGAAGCGAATCGAAGGGCTCGAAGCATCAAAACGAGAGGGTGAGGCGCGAGTTGGAGGTGTCGCAGGGCTAGGTCAGAGGGCCAGTGGAGAGAGCAAAGGTGATGGGAGCGGAGATTTTGGAAGGCGTCGGCGGCGGCGGCGGCGGCTACGGTTCAATTTAAATAGAGTAAGTAGTGAAATTCGGGAAATTTGGGAAGTTTGAGATTTAGGGTTTTAGTGTAGAGATTCGACGCATTCTGGTGATGTTGCTAATTTGTTTGGATCTTCACTGTTGCTCTATTTGACCAAGGTGAAGGAATTTGAAAATGATTTGTTGAGCCTTGTTGCCAAGTACGTTCTGGATGATCGTCCTATTTTAATGATTGATTAATTAATCCCTAGCCTGCTACTTCTTCTGTCAATGCGATTGAGCCTGACTGTTAAACCTACTTGGAAACAGCTCTTAGTTGATAATCTGAAACAGGACGATCCTTCCAAGCGGAAGAAACTCTGTTTGCTGATGGTAAGAAAATTGTTCAATTGCCTCGTGCTGTTGTTGATTTGAGCATTAATCAGTGGAATACTAGCATCATTGGGCATATCAATGGCAAGGAGATTAGTTTTAGCAGGATTCACGTTGTTTGTAATATGTTGTAGGGTAAAGACTGTTCGATTGATGTCGCCGAAATGCAGATCGGCCTTCATGTCTTCAAATTAGAAGTCAGCAGCGGGGTTTTATACGGAGGTCCTCAGCATATTCAGCATCAGCTTCTAATTCTTTGAGAGTGGGAGCCAGGTGCTAAGTTTGTTGATGTTTCTACCTTAAAGATGCCTATATTAATCAAGCTGCTTAGCATTTCCATGCAAGTTTTTACTGTTGAAGGCCTCCGTTATATTGCTTAAGCAGGTGGAGTACCCTTTTGGATATGGTTGCTCAGGAGCTAACAGTTGACTCTCTTGTGATGGCTCCTACTAGATTAATGAAGTTCCTTTGTGTGATGTTTTGCCTGTGAGGAACTCTTTTGCTTCCTTGATTTGCTTGGCAAGAGGTGATTTTGGTAAGCGTGTTGCTTCTCTATAAGTTTTTTGCGAAGAGGAAACCTTCAATAGCTCAAATGTTAAGAACCCTAGGGCTGCTGCAGCTATTGCGGATGATATCTTGAACAGTCATCTTCAGAACAATTAAAATGCAAAGAAATCCATCGAGGTTTCATCTATTAATGTGAGGATGGGTTCTTCCACTCTTGCAAGCTCTAACTAGTTGAATATTCCTGTCTGGAATATAAGGGAGTTTAAGAACACCCTAAGGCAGAGTGGCTTCACAATTATGGCATGCATGAGTGGAAGACATACTATGTCTGCAGAAAACTAGAGTCAGTCGGCGTAATGCTACTGCTGTTCTGGCTATCCTTCCTGGATGAATTTGTATGCAGAATTATGGCTATCATCATTTAGGGAGGAATCGGATTCTATGAGATGAGCTTGTGACGTTGGAGCCTTTTATTTTTTATGCCCAGCTTGTTCGTCGCCAAGTTTCTAATAATAGTAGTTAGTTTCTTCTGCACTATTCTCTATGGTTTAAATGCTGTACCAGTGAGAGTTTGTGGAAGAGTCTGTTCACTCTTTCCTCCTCTATGAGGAATTTGGCTTGGGATTGCAGCTGACTTTAATTCTATTCTGGTCCCTTCTGACACAAGTAATGCTGGTGGTTGTTCTATCGCTGATATAGATTATTTGTATTTGCTTTAAGAGAGCGCTAAATTGTTTGAACATCCATATGGGGGAACCTGATTACATGGTCCATTCAAAGGGAGGACAGAGTGGTTGCTTGGACACTAGATAGAATTTTGATATCTGATTTCTGGCCTTTTCAGTATTCAAACTCAATGGTGGAGTTGCTCTCTACTGGTATTACTTCTGATCATATTGCTGGACTCATGCAACTTTGTCCAACTCAAGAAGTTACCAATAAGCCTTTGAATTTTTTCACTTCTGGGGAGACCATTCTTTATGTTATGGTACTGTTTAGAAAGCTTGACGCTTAGAAGTTCCTGGGTGTCCTGTGTTTGTTCTAAGTAATGCACTTAAGGCATTAGAGCTTGATTTGGAGAAGTTTAATGAGGAGCATTATGGAGATATATCTGAAAAAAGTAAAATCCACAGAGCTTGAATTTAACGCTTTGCAAGTTGATATCTTTTCTGGTTCTTCTGAAGATGTAAATCGGCAAAGAATTTTGTTTCTTTATGGGCAGAAGTCAAGGATTTCGCTTTAGCTGGAGGACAAAAGCACTGGTTTCTTTTTCAAATCTTTTCAAACAAAGTTTTTTAGAAGCATTATTGAATTTTTTTGTGATAATAGGGGCGCAAGGCTTACTACTTAAAGGGACATCAAGAACGAAGTTGTCTCCTTTTATCAGTCTCTCTTGGGCTTGAGGGATACAAGTTGCTTTGGAGGTTCAATATCCGAATTGCAATCTGTCCTTAGAGTTTGTTTGTTCGAGTGATTTTTTTTTTTTTTTGCAAAATAGTTCTCTGGATTTTCTCGCATTAATTTTGCCGAAAATGATCAGTATTAAAGATCATTTATGGTCAAAGAAAATATGCGTATTTAAAGTTAAGCAAACGAATTCCTTAAAAATAGGAAAACATTTTCCTTTAGTATGAAATTTTCTCCGGAATAAACACATCCCTAGTTTTAGATGCTCCATTGGTCATAAAGATTTACTAGCAGAACGTGTAACTAAATCAGAAATTGAGAGCACTTTCTGGTCGATGAAGGGTGAGAAGAGTCCTGGTCCTGTTGGCTACATAGCTCACTTCTTTAAGAGATCTTGGAATGATTTTGGGCTGGGTGCTGTAAATGCTGTCGCTGATTTTCTCAGATCCTCCAAACTGCTTGGCGCTGTGAATTCTACGGCTATTACCCTGGTTCTTAGATGCTTAACTCCTCTAAAGTGAGTGATTTTAGGGCCTATTTCTTGCCACAAAAGATTGAGAGCAGTTCTTGATTTCGTTACGAACAGCAGTTTATGGAGATTGAGCTTTACAGATATTATTTCAGCCTACAACATACTTTTGCTTCTTCTGCCTTTTCTGTACCTTTATCTGATGGTTTTGCCATGCTACGAACGGGCGCAGGACAAGCCATAAACAGAAGTTTGCAGGCATTTAAGTTACTGTAATTAAGATGTTTGAGGTTGGAAGACTGGTTTAAGCTAATTATTCTGGCGCAACAAGACAGATTGCCGAGGTGATGGGACCAAACCAATGGCGTGGATTATTGAAAGATCTTGTCGCATGTCGAGGTTCTCAAAGATTCTAAGTAAAGGTTATTTAGTTGGCCCCCAACAAATGATTGTTAATGACTTGACGTGTAATAGCAACATCAAGGCAAGAGCATTTTCCGTCTTATCCAGGAAATTTCTGCCGCCGTTGGATGGATGAACCTCGTGAATCTCAGCCATCAAACCTTCCTCCTAAACTTCGGCTTAGAAACTAGGGTTGTCAAGAAGGCCCGATCTGACCAGACCCAATCCAATCCAAACATGAAGAATAAGGGCATTTTGGGCCGGGTTTTAATGTTGTTCAGGTAAACATTTATAAAATCAGTAGGATACTTGTTTTTGATTAGGTCCATGTTTTGTTTTTGTCCGACTCGAAACACGTTTGTTTATTTTTGCTTGATATGTTTCAATTAGAGTCTAATTCCACACATTCCCTTCACCCTTAGACGCTCAACGTCCCTATGATGCCCAAGGTCCGACGACCCTTCGACCTGCTTTGACCCCCGATGTCAATGCCCAAACTTAGTATTTGGAGCGGCAGAGCGGTGAAGAAACTTTCCGGTAAATTTAGTATTTTGTATAATTTTTTTTATTACCTAAAAGTAAGAATTCACGAGCCAGGACAGTTAAGTGCACCGATGATGAAATGACTTATCACATAAATCATGAGATTCTAAAATCCGTGATTGGATCGAGTAAAAGTTAGAGCGAACAATTATTAAAAAATAATAATAACAGAGGAATATATATGTACTTATCTCAGGGTAGAGTACTAAATTAGACGTGTAGTTGGGGAATTGGGTTTTAAGTACGTATTCGTACCTGTCTTGGCACGATGCCCGGTCGAGATCTAGGGAAGGGGGCGTGTCTGTCGTGTGCCCGTCACTGAGCCGATTCTCTGACTTACATCCATTGGAGCTTCCCTGCTCAGCCCTGAGAGTAGGACGAGCTATGTTCATGTTAAGACATTCCACACCTCTAACGCGCAAACAATACCTACTAAATTACCAGTAAGTAATGACATCGCTATTTGAAGAAGAGCTCTAGAAAAATGGCGGAGCACATAAAAATTTGCTTCGGCAATCTTATTATCGTTGCCAAATACATAGCTTCCAGCGAAAGAGAAACCAACTGGAGATCTGGCAACAAGCCAAAAACTTAAAAAGAATTGCCGTTAAGTCAACAAAAGTTTATCTTGATGATTTTAACGAACGAAAAAATATCAAAAATCCATCACCCTCGTGCTAGTCAAGTAATTTGCTATGACTATAGAGGTGTGCATAGTCCAGAATGGTTCGGTTTCCCTTGGAACCGGGAATCGGGCTGATGAGACTGGTCCCCGATTTTTAGGACTAGGGACTGGACCAACTAATCCTAGGACATGTCCGATTCTCGGGCGGCTCAATGGGACCAATAAATCTGGCAAAAGACCCACTCTTAATCTCATTTCATGTTATCCAAACCTCACAAACCAAGCAAAGAGTTGCAAGTTATCTTTGGGGAGAACTTTAGTTCATGCATATAACCTATTAAGAAAGAGAAGTAACGAAAAACTAAACCAAGCAAGAAAGTAGAGTTCAATTTACTAGCAAATTCTGTGTAGTTGTGAGATTAAAACAGTTGCTTATGAAAATGACTCACGTCTTCAAGTCTAGATAATTCATTTCTTCCAATGGACTGAACTTCTTCTCTAAAGAACCTGGGAACAGAGAAATGATCATCTTTACAGCCCCTGCTGCAACCTCCAAGTCGTTTGAGGATGAAGGAAGTGGTTCTTGTGCTAGTTGCAGCACTATGGCCGCATCCTAGCAAACATAAGTCGAAGCTCAGTCGCAATTACTGTTTTTGCACTGAGTTTCTTGGTCTGGACACCATGGTGAGTTTAGAGCTTGAGGACTGAGGACTGAGGACAATATGTTTTTTGGGCTCTTTAGTCGTCTGAAGTCTGGAGACTCTAAACTTGAAACCCTGCAAGTGTGAAATACTTTGGTTCGGTTCATGGAGCGGTCCAGGTGGTCTGGTCCAGTTCTGCCCTACCAGGAACCGAGAACCGGACCACTCAAAAACCGATTCCATTTTTTGGAACCGTGGACCGGACCAAAATTCGGAAGAACCGAACCAACCTAGCAAGTCCGGTCCGGTTCGGGCGGTTTCCGAACTGGACGGTTCATTGTGCTCAACCCTAAGCTATGAGCACGATAGATCGAACATAATCAATTGCACATAACTCATCGACCACAAATCACTTGCATCAATAGTCCTAAGTGAAGGAAAATTCATTATAAACGATCATTACGTTGTGATTGAAATATACGGAGCCAAATGCATAAAATTTCGACACACAAGCATCTAACAAAAAATAGGCAATGGATCAAAGAGACGAACAAACCTAATGCAACAAGTTTATAATCAATCTCATACTAAATATGTCACGACTACTATAAATTTAACTAGACCATGGGAAAGGACAAACAAGAAAGACATTCTATAAGATGAGTTCAGTGCCAGTTTTCCGTTACCGGACGTGATGAGCAAGATGATATTCGTGTTAAGGAGAAGAAAGCTTCACTGTGAAGGCCATCTGGAAAAGACAAACAAGGAAGATTACCGCAACAATGGCGAGCGAGATGCGAGCAATCCCCAGAACCGGACTGTTTCGGGCATTGGACGATTGTGCTGTGCTAGATTCTTGCATATGCGATCGAAAAGCAATAAGAGAGTACCATGCGCATGCAGTTGGCAATGCCTGAGGAGATCGAGTGTATGCAAAGAGAGTGTGCCTAGACATTTTAGCAGATCCGCGAGATGGAAGGGAAAGAGGATGATGATGGTGGTCGGAGAAATGAAACCGGATGAGCCGACGACCCTCTCTTCCCGGTCAACTGTGACCACCATCCTGCGTCTATCCCGCCATTTCCAGGCTGGAAGGCAATCACGTTTTCCCCACTTGCCGCGTTTCCTCGACAATTTACTGCATGTTGCCTCATCTAGCTACATTGATTAATTCAGATCTCCTGTGACCAATCAACACCGAACGCAAACAGAAACGAACGTGCAGACTGCACTGTGGTAACCCCTTGGAAAATGCTCGCCTGCTGCAACGGCAATTTTCAAGGAATGGTTCCTGTGGTGGTCGGGAAATCCAACGCAAAATTATAAGATAGAAAGAATCCAAACAAATAAAGATCAATCGGAATAACGCATCGGTATGAGATATGCTATATGCCCATATATCGTACCTAAGAATTTAGATTATTAAGTGAAGAGAGACTCACAAATGTACTAGATCCACAGCAAGCTTTTTTCTTGGGCAAAACGTCCGTGACAACTCTATATATAAGTGACGTGATATAAATCATGATAATTCTTTTCCTCGCTGTTGCTGAGGATCTAGAACTTAGCAAGAAGATGTACCGTTAGTTTCTTTGCATTCGAGCGGGATTCTTTCGATTATACTTTTTCTTTAACCCTAACTATAGAATATATCCCCAACTGCCCTTTGATGGATGGATTCCAACCATGGACACCACGTCAATTTATATTGAGTTAATTTTGCCTGCGAGTAATGTCCACAGCTTATGGCCTGTCAATGAGAAGTAGGGGCATATGAAAATAATGTTGAAGGGTATGCTCGAATATGACGAATCAATACAATTCAAATGAACTTCAAATGCACGACACAATTATAGATTGACTCGATCACAAAGCCGAGAAGATACATAAAATGTAAAACCGAAGCCTGTTTAGAGACAATCTCCTTAAAATAGATTCATCCCCTTTAGTATACAATGAGACTCTCTCTAGTACACGTGAGACAACGTGAACGTCTCTCTCCCAAGATACAACAAAAAACAGAACTTCGAGCTTTCGGCGAGCTTGAACAACGTTATGTGCTGAATACTCTCTCAAAAACCGAAATCCATGCAACACTTTCTTTTGAAAATAATGTAAAAAGAATGAATGAAGATAAAACAATGTGGGGAGACTTTTCAATATCCAATCTACCATTTCTGAATCAATTCAGATGTTTAGGAAATAAACGTCATCTTAAATCAGCCGTTACAAGTTTTAATGCTGATTAAAACAAATGTTACAACTTAATCTGAATCTGGCAATTACAGACTCTACCACTGAGTCTAATCGTCTCCAGAACCTTGAAAACTAGGGGGAGGAAACATAAATGCTTTTGTACACTTAAGGTTCATACATGTTCTTTGACGTATTGAAAATCTACTATCTCATCGCTTGAACCCTCTAACTTTTGATATTTGTATCGCTAATTCATATTATACGGAAAATAGTCCAAAAAATCCTAAACGTAGTTCACTTTTACCAATTTAATTCTGAACTTTCTAATTTTGTTGGTTGAGTCCTAAACTTTTTTCATATTTTGCCAATTGAGTCCATTTGGTTAATTTTGGCCAAAAGTCACTGGCATGGACGTCGACAATCCTACATGACATGGCCAGTGCTAGCATAAATAAATTTTAATACTATTTCATTATTTTTTTAACTTTTCTTTCTTTTTTTTTCTCCTTCTTCCTCCACGAGTCACCCAACCTAAGCATTGCTAGTGATTATCCAAAGTTATGATTGGTGAGAGTCCAACCCTTGCTAGCCTCTGGCGAGGCTCGACCTTGCTAAGGTTTTGTGACGTGGAACTTGGTATAGCATTGACATTACCTATCTTGAAAAGATAACCACATCAATTTTTTTCATTAATCAAATCAGACGGAGATAACAGAGGGACTTAATTATATCAATTTAATAAGTTTTATGGTTTAATTATACTTTTCGAAAGTTTTGCACATGTGAAACAAATTTCAGGATTTGTGAAGTACTTATATATCCCAATGATATTTAACATATAATAAAAATGAGTAAATAACTAACTTATTTAAATGCTCTTTTCTTTTACAAATTTGATATTCTTCATAAAACCCTTCAATTGGCTAATTACATCCATAGAGATGGATATCACCCATATTTATTTTTAATTAAGTTGAACGGAGGCGACGTACATATCTTTAGTCCACCAATCAAATCCAATTGGAGGAAGGTTTCCTCCAACTGGCACGGATGAAAACTATCGTCCTTTGCTTTTTATCAGCGAAGTTCATCAGGAAACTATTTATGCTTTCCTTTGTTTTTTTGTCTGCCCAAACAGCAATTGCCAATTTAAATTTACGTAAGCTTACATCATTCGCCGAAGGAAGGAGATCAAAATTTACTCCCGGCCTAATTACATCTTCCTTCCTCTGAACCTGGACAGATTAAATGAGCAACGGCTGGAATTCCCCAAAGCCTTTCATAAGCATTTCTTCCGTTTGTTGCTGTGCTTTCTTGCTCTCTTCGGACCACAAGGTTCCGTCCAAGTCGAAGAGAGAATGTTGGTCGCCATCGTAGAGACGTCGATTTTGTACTTCGGCTTACACCTTTGGATCGTCCAAAGGACCGTCGACAGGAGCTCCCTTCATGTCCAAACCAACTGGGCGATGGTGCTGTTGGCATCCATCATCTTCGGCATGGTAATTTACTCGAACGTGGAGTCCCAGATCAAGTGGCTAGCCATCTGGACCTTCCCTTGGGTTGTGCCGGCAACAGATCCCTACTTGCTTCGACTCGTGTTGGATTGGACAAGCAAGACTTGGAAGCGTCTTGCTGGAGCAACCTGTCGGGCATTTGGTAAATTCAGCAAACTCTGGATTGCTCGCTGGACCATGCTGTCGAATGAGGGAGGAGCACCCGAGAATCAAGAAGGTGGTCACCGGCAGTGCGGCTTTGGTGACGAGCTGGTCTAGTCGATCCTCCACTCTCGAAGCCCTTTGGGCCCTTATGGAGATCGTCACATGTCATCTTTTGTTTCCTCGTTCATAATCATGCCTTGTCATGAATGTATTGCAGAAGACTAATAATGGCTCATGTTGTTTTTCACGCCTTACCAAAACCGTTTCTTCCCCGTATTCATCAATCTGTTTTGACTTCAAAGGTCGCTGTCAACCTCTCAAAAGATTGGCCAGTAGCTATTTGGGGTACGACTTGCTTAATCTAAATAGCATTGCTTGATTCTTTTACTTCAGACAAGTCTAGGAAAGGAAAAATTATCACAAAAGGAGGTCTTAAATATATTGCACTTTGTTCAATTTAATCTTAAACTTTCTAATTATGTCAATTGAGTCCTAAATATTTTCATTTTTTGTCAACTGAGTCCATCCAAAAAAGTTTTGATAAGAGATTGCTTGCATAAACACCGGCTGTCCTACAAGATATGGTTGGGGAAAATTGCCAAAAAAAGTCATAAACTTTACCACTTATGCCAATTTAGTTCTCAACCTTTTTTTTAAGCTAATTCAGACCTAAACCTTTTCTACCTTTGTCATTTAAGTCCTTCCGGCGGATTTTGACTGGAAAATGCTTACGTGGCAATGGCCGAAGACGAGGCGACACACGGCGACAAATTTCGTTCGTCTTTTTTTTTGTCCTCTTTCTTGCTCCAACCGCTCCAAATTGATATAATGAAAAATATTAGCAACTAAATTGATATAACGAAAAAGTTTATGATATTGAATTGAAATGATTGTATTGAATTTATGACTTTTTTTTTAAACTTTCCCGAATAAAACCAGCCTGGCATTGGTTCGATTATATTCAAGGCAGGGACCAGGATAACAATAATAAAGGGATTAACGCGGGCTTGTTGCAGAGATGATAAAACGTACTTAACACGGGAATACTTTGTACGGGGCTCCAAAAATTGTTAGAATTGGAGAGGGCTGGATGTAAAAGCCCGAATTGTGCCCATTAGTCCATACCTGAGAAAGCAGTTGGCGGCCCATTTCCGGATCAGGTCCAAGGGCCTAGCCCGAGTCCCTATTTCCAGAAAAATAAATAAAAAAAATAAGAACGTGAAAAATACAAAATAAACTACAAATGAGTACTGATAGGGAGAGTTGTGAAGATCAACATTCACCCATGCAAAATAAACTACAAATAAGTATCAGTAATGTCCACGATTTGGAGCTCCCCAATCAGAATTTTGGTGAACCCAATCAGAGATACCGGATGATACGCCGTTTCACAATTAACGTCAACGAAGTTGATTCACTTTCGGAGAGTAAAGTTCAGAAGGCATGCGTCATCACATTTTTTTTTACTTACATTAAGTCTCCGTTTGTTTCACGGAAAATATTTTTCTGGAAATTGTGGTGTTCGGTGACGGAAAATATTTTCCATTTTTGAAAAGAAGAAAACATTTTCCGGAAGCCAACCGATCCTTGATGTCGACCAAATTACCAATAAACCCGCCATTAGCCGCCGGACCTCCGCTGGAACGCCAGTCACTGGTCGTTGTTGCCAGATCGCCAGCCGTTGGGCGGCGGCGGTAATCAGACATCCATGAGTAAAAAAAAAAAACCGAAAAAAACAGAAATTTTGTGAAAATATTTTCTGGAAAATTCTTAAGTTTTAGACGAACACTGAAAAATATTGTCATTTTCTGGAAAAACGACTTCATGGAAAGATACTTTATTTTCCGCAAAACGAACAGAGCCTAATTTGGGCAATCTAAACTTACATGGTGCGAAATCTATGTACTTTGACACCCTTATATGAATCGTATTTATTATTTATGAAAATAAAGTAGGGCTACTATTTTTATTCTCGAATTATAATCACGTGAGTATCTTTTCGAGGCTCTATGGAGACCCCGGTTAGGTTGTATTAGGATATGTTTTCGTACCAGGTTATCTTTAGGTCTTCGTCGTATTTTGTTTAATTTCATTATTTAGAATTAAAGAAACTTCTTTTTTTAATTTATGAATGAAAAGGTCTTGCCGTTCTCTCAGTTTGCCTCACTTTTGTTTTGCTTTATATCATTTTTTTGGCCACATAATGGAATTAAATTAATCTGGACGGAATATTCAATCCCTTGTGACGGTAATATATTCAACGCTCGTCGGAATGGTTGGTGGACAAGATATATAAAAAAAAAACATAAGTTTTAAAGGCTTTATTTTATTTATTTATTTATTAGCGTGCTGATAAGATAAGATTAAGAATGGTTTAAGTTAATTAATCCGGTGTCATCAGGCTACCGATTGCGTGCAGCGCTGAAAGCTTTCGTCCGTGCGGTCTCCCCAGGTCGACGTTCTCGAAGATTCCACGTGAACAAACGCCTTTGATTGGCCCCCAGCAAATCATTCCCATCATATCAACGGTTGACCTCGGGTCAAGCCGTCCACAAAACTCCTGCCGCCGTTGGATCGAATGAATCTCTTAAATCTCAGCCATCAAAGGAAGAAGTAAGCACGTGCGTCGCTTATCTTATTCATCGAAGAGAAGACGACGTTTGCTTGCTTAATATATCATAAGATATTTTCGGTTACTCGAAAAAGAAATCGCAGAATCTAGTAAATACTTTTTAATTATTACAATACCAAGGAAAGTTCTGAATATCGTCCCTAAAATTTTACCTTAGGTTTCCCTTGGTTGGCACTGTTTCTCCTCCCCCTTATTTTTCCCTCCTATTTCATTTTATTTTCAAATGAATTTTGAATTATGTATAGTTTCTTTTCTTGATAGTTAGAATTGACAAGCCGGCATAATAATGTGTGCTGATAATGAAAGAGCTTATTACATGAATCATGAGATTTAAAAAAAAAACCGTGGATTGGATTGACAAATTTTTTTGAACTGCTCAATTATGAAAAGGCGTATAAATTTGGTGGAATACGTATTTAAGAAATCATTCTTTATTGTCTGGGACATCCAACGCAAAATTGTAAAATGTAGGACAGACATATAATACATGAATATTAAGGCCAATTGAAACACCGCATCCATATAAAATAATATAGCACATGAATTACACCGAAGAATTTACATTATTATGTGAAGATAAACCATGTGTCTATAAATAGACAAGAACATTTTTTTTTTCTATGGTCAAAACTATCATGGCAACTCAGTACTTAGAAATGCGCCACGCACTGGAACAGTATCAAAGTGTTTCTGATAATCTAGAACTTAGCAAGAAAGTACACCGTCAATTTCTTCGCATTTGAAGAGGACTTATCTACTACATTGTTCACCAATTCTGGTCGCAGGAAATATCCTTCAACACCCTTTTATATTATAACTTCAAATGTTAAGTAGGAAAATGTTATATTACAATAATGCGATTCCTCGTTCATCATGTAATTGTTCACTTCAATTCATTAATAAATATTACTCAAGTTGCATTACGTGATAACCGTCTAAAAGACGTGATTTCTTGATGGAAAAAGTAACATGAAGAAGGATGCAAGCATGAGTTTAATAAGGGTCTTTTAAGCCACATTTTACTCAAATTCATTCAGGAATAAAAAAAAAACATCATTTGATTTCAAGGGAGCAATTGACTAGACGGCCGCTTAGCATTCTATGAATCATGTTATCGATGAATTCCATTAATGGCTGAAGCTTAGTAAATATTTCTTCATATTTCAGCATTCGGTCCATAATCACATTCGTTCACGGATAATCGAGACATCAATCCTTCAAATTTTTCTAACACATCCCTACCATATGCATGGAAAGTCATAACAAACGGAACATAAAATACATAAATAAGCCAACTTACTCTTGTATCACTCTTTCCTCTTCATTTCAATCACCACTAACAAATCGGGAGCTCCAACTCATTAATTTGCGTAGAAACTGACCATCTCTTGTAATAGTAAGAATCATAAGAATAAGTACGAAATGCAGAGAAGTTCATAAAAACAAAAGATAACGATGCATAGTTCCACGTTCCCTCAACAAACTAATGGAAAATTGGATTACATGGTTCAAGCAACTGAGTCCACGGCTACAATGCAGGAAATGAGCAGAGTTCGTATTCCCACATGAACTTCCTTAAAACGAGGCCAACCTGACCTGAAAGAGAGAAAAAGAGGAAAGCTGATTCCGTGTAATACTTGCTGCCTATGGAGCATTAGATGCATGAACTCCACATTGAACTGTCCAACCAATGCTCAAACAAACAATATATAGCGTAGATAAAGCAACAAACGAAACATCTGCCATTTTGACTAGGACTCTTCTATAGAATATATACTGGAGCAACGATAAACTGGTAAGCACCTCAATCGCAAAATCCCAAATCGTCATTCTACTTTTTTATTCAAAATCAAAAGAAGTCAGTCTTGTTGCAGTTAAATGGGGAAGGCCAGCAAAGCCATTAGAACGAGATCATATAGAAATCTGATAATCGAAATACCGGTACCGTGTTTCTTATTACAGAAAAAAGATGCACCGATGGGACATATATCTTCATCATTATAAGGAGCAGTTTTTCATCAGATACTAACAAAACATAACCTATCAACAGCTAACTCATTATTATCTCGAAATACCTAGATGTTGGACTGCAAGAAGGATAGCTGAGAGACATAATTACTGTAGCTAAGGAAAAGACGGATTTTTAGGTTAAAGCATTGTCCATTTAACATAATGATCCATTAACATGCATTTGCATATCATGACTAAGCTCAACTAAGGACAGCTTGCCCTTACCTCCATGTCCTCTCTCCCAGGGGATGAATCGCCTGGGAAGCATGGTAATCAGTCAAAACAGCGACCAATCTTTCCAAATGCTAACAAAACATATCCTAATTATCTCGAAATACCTTGATGTTGGATTGCAAGAAGGATAGCTAAGAGAGATAATTACTATAGCTAAGGAAAAGACGGATTGATACATTGTCCATTTAACATAATGATCCATTAACATGCATTTGCATAACATGAGTAAGCTCAACCGAGGACAGCTTGCCCTTACCTCCATGTCCTCTCTCCCGGCGGATGAATAGCCTGGGAAGCACGGTAATCAGTCAAAACAGCGACCAGTCTTTCCAAATGATAACAGCACAAATGCGAACAATAAAAAGGCATTTCAGATTTTACCCTAATTACCTGAGAAAACCGGGAACGCTCCATTTCATTTTCTTATTGCGGTTGATAGTCACTTTGATTTGTTCGATGCGGGACTCGTCAGAAACCTCCACGACCTTCCCTCCATCCTCACAATCAAAGAAGACTTGACCCCTGGCCTTCAATTGATAATGAAGAAAGACCCCTCTTTCTATTGCCTCTTCACCACCATTTGCATTGATAGCAACAAATTCGATCTCTATCTGCACCCCCCGATTTTTTCCACTGAGGTCGTACTCGCTACTGTTTAAAGTGATAAAACTTTTCGCTGGGATTCTTCGCGCCAGTTTCTTTCTGAGCATGCCGGGGGAAGGACCGGGACGAACAGTACAAGACTTTGGTCGCAGTTCTATGGGCGAATTAGAGCCGTTCCAGACTATGCAGTCATTAGACGCCAACTCTGTCAAGTGTCACATGTAAAAGATCCGTCAACAATCCTATTCTTGAATCCCGAGAAGCAGCGCAGTTTCTAGATGGTGACCACCAAAGATACATCATTTATCACTTGGGGGTCTCCTCGCATTCCAAGATATATTTTGTGCACGAAAAAAGAAAATAAAAAGAATCATTAAAGAACAGATCAAAATTGTAAGATCCAAGTTAGTGTAAGGAAGACCATCGAATTCACTTAATATAGCTCGGCAACATAAAAAGATCGGTCATAAGGGAGAATAAACACAAGCTGATGTGCAACAATTCAGCGTGAAACTAGCCAGAATTCAAAACTTTTTCCTCTCAGGAAACGAGAATATTGAAATTTCCAAAATCGAACTCAAACAACTCGCACAGACAAAACGACACTCTAGAACTAGGCGACAGAGCAGGCAAAATTCAATTATGGAAGCGGAGATACATACTCGACAGGCGAGCCATTTTGAGCAGTGAAATCGGAGTCGCGGGACACAGGAGAGAGAGAGAGAGAGAGAGAGAGAGAGAGAGAGAGAGAGAGAGTGTGTGGTGGCCGGGGGGGCGGGTGTAGTGGAGGCGGAATGGATCCTGGAGAATGTATTTACGTATGGCTCCTGGAGAATGTGTAATGTTAACCTGTTCCAGCCGCCTCGCTGGGCGGATGACATCACTCATCCCAGCCGGTATATTCGAGGTCGGCTTGGAAAGTCACGCCATTATCCCTCTCCTCACGTGAGGGGTGACATTGTCTGGATTCAAATCCCCTGCTTGTGATCTGAGAGAAAGATGAGTGGGCCCCATTGTCAATCCATTTTCATCTTTTCTCTTTTAAAAAAAGGTAACCGTCCGATCGAAACAGGGAATCCATTCCCGATATTATCTATCCCAGCCGTACGATTTAAATCAGATCGGACGAATGGGGAAAAAAAATCATGCTGTACGCGGTGGCAGTCGCGCGCCTCAACGGCCGAGCTGCTGAAGCGCAAGCTCGTCCAAAAGACGGCATCCTTCATTGCGGCGCTTGATGGTGTCATCTGATTCAAGAGCGCCGCGATTGCCAAGTCTGTGAAGCGAATCGAAGGGCTCGAATCATCAAAACGAGAGGCTGAGGCGCGAGTTGGAGGTGTCGCAGGGCTAGGTCAGAAGGCCAGTGGAGAGAGTGGAAGGTGATGGGAGAGGAGATTTTGGAAGGCGGCGGCGGCGGCGGCGGCGGCTACGGTTCAATATAAATGAGAGTAAGTAGTGAAATTCGGGAAATTTGGGAAGTTTGAGATTTAGGGTTTTAGTGTAGAGATTCGACGCATTCTGGTGATGTTGCTAATTACTTTGGATCTTCACTGTTGCTCGATTTGACCAAGGTGAAGGAATTTGAAGATGATTTGTTGAGCCTTGTTGCCAAGTATGTTCTGGATGATCGTCCTATTTTAATGATTGATCAATTAATCCCTAGCCTGCTATTTCTCCTGTCAATGCGATTGAGCCTGACTGTTAAACCTACTTGGGAAACAGCTCTTGGTTGATAATCTGAAACAGGAAGATCCGTCCAAGCGGAAGAAACTCTGTTTTCTGATGGTGAAAATTGTTCAATTGCCTCATGCTGTTGTTGATTTGAGCATTAATCAGTGGAATACTAGCATCATTGGGCATATCATTGGCAAGAAGATTAGTTTTAGTAGGATTCACGTTGTTGTTAATATGTTGTAGGGTAGGGACTGTTCAATTGATGTCGCCGAAATGCAGATTGGCCTTCGTGTCTTCAAATTAGAAGTCAGCAGCGGGGTTTTATACGGAGGTCCTCAGCATATTCAGCATCAGCCTCTAATTCTTTGAGAGTGGGAGCCAGGTGCTAAGTTTGTTGATGTTTCTACCTTAAAGATGCCTATATTAATCAAGCTGCTTAGCATATCCATGCAAGTTTTTACTGTTAAAGGCCTCCGTTATATTGCTTAAGCAGGTGGAGTACCCTTTTGGATATGGTTGCTCAGGAGCTAACGGTTGACTCTCTCGTGATGCCTCCTACTAGATTAATGAAGTTCCTTTGCGTGATAGTTTTGCCTGTGAGGAACTCTTTTGCTTCCTTGATTTGCTTGGCAAGAGGTGATTTTGGTAAGGGTGTTGCTTCTCTAAAAGTTTTTTGCGAAGAGGAAACCTTCAATACCTCGAATGTTAAGAACCCTAGGGCTGCTGCAGCTATTGCGGATGATATCTTGAACAGTCATCTTCAGAACAATTAAAATGCAAACAAATCCCTCGAGGTTTCATCTATTAATGTGAGGATGGGTTCTTCCGCTCTTGCAAGCTCTAACTAGTTGAATATTCCTGTCTGGAATATAAGGGAGTTTAAGAACACCCTAAGGCAGAGTGGCTTTACAATTATGGCATGCATGAGTGGAAGACATACTATGTCTGCAGAAAACTAGAGTCAGTCGGCGTAATGTTACTGCTGTTCTGGCTATCCTTCCTGGATGAATTTGTATGCAGAATTATGGCTATCATCATTTAGGGAGGAATCGGATTCTATGAGATGAGCTTGTGACGTTGGAGCCTTTTATTTTTTATGCCCAGCTTGTTGGTCGCCAAGTTTCTAATAATAGTGGTTAGTTTCTTCTGCACTATTCTCTATGGTTTAAACGCTGTACCAGTGAGAGTTTGTGGAAGAGTCTGTTCACTCTTTCCGCCCCTATGAGGAATTTGGCTTGGGATTGCAGCTGACTTTAATTCTATTCTGGTCCCTTCTGACACAAGTAATGCTGGTGGTTGTTCTATTGCTGATATAGATTATTTGTATTTGCTTTAAAGAGAGCGCTAAATTGTTTGAACATCCATATGGGGGAACCTGATTACATGGTCCATTCAAAGGGAGGACAGAGTGGTTGCTTGGACACTAGATAGAATTTTGGTATCTGATTTCTGGCCTTTTCAGTATTCAAACTCAATGGTGGAGTTGCTCTCTACTGGTATTACTTCTGATCATATTGCTGGACTCATGCAACTTTGTCCAACTCAAGAAGTTACCAATAAGCCTTTGAATTTTTTCACTTCTGGGGAGACCATTCTTTACGTTATGGTACTGTTCAGAAAGCTTGACGCGTAGAAGTTCCTGGGTGTCCTGTGTTTGTTCTAAGTAATGCACTTAAGGCATTAGAGCTTGATTTGGAGAAGTTTAATGAGGAGCATTATCTTGAATTTAACGCTTTGCAAGATGATATCTTTTCTGGTTCTTCTGAAGATGTAAATCGGCAAAGAATATTGTTTCTTTATGGGCAGAAGTCAAGGATTTCGCTTTAGCTGGAGGACAAAAGCACTGGTTTCTTTTTCAAATCATTTCAAACAAAGTTTTTTAGAAGCATTATTGAATTTTTTTGTGATAATAGGGGCGCAAGGCTTACTACTTAAAGGGACATCAAGAACGAAGCTGTCTCCTTTTATCAGTCTCTCTTGGGCTCGAGGGATACAAGTTGCTTTGGAGGTTCAATATCCGAAATGCAATCTGTCCTTAGAGTGTGTTTGTTCGAGGGGTTTTTTTTTTTTTGCAAAATAGTTCTCTGGATTTTCTCACATTAATTTTGCCGAAAATGATCAGTCTATTGAAGATCATTTATGGTCAAAGAAAATATGCGTATTTAAAGTTAAGCAAACGAATTCCTTAAAAATAGGAAAACATTTTCCTTTAGTATGAAATTTTCTCCGAAATAAACACATCCCTAGCTTTAGATGCTCCATTGGTCATAAAGATTTACTAGCAGAACGTGTAACTAAATCAGAAATTGAGAGCACTTTCTGGTCGATGAAGGGTGAGAAGAGTCCTGGTCCTGTTGGCTACATAGCTCACTTCTTTAAGAGATCTTGGAATGATTTTGGGCTGGGTGCTGTAAATGCTGTCGCTGATTTTCTCAGATCCTCCAAACTGCTTGGCGCTGTGAATTCTACGGCTATTACCCTGGTTCTTAGATGCTTAACTCCACTAAAGTGAGTGATTTTAGGGCCTATTTCTTGCTACAAAAGATTGAGAGCAGTTCTTGATTTCGTTACGAACAGAAGTTTATGGAGATTGAGCTTTACAGATATTATTTCAGCCTACAACATACTTTTGCTTCTTCTGACTTTTCTGTACCTTTATCTGATGGTTTTGCCATGCTACGAACGGGCGCAGGACAAGCCATAAACAGAAGTTTGCAGGCATTTAAGTTACTGTAATTAAGATGTTTGAGGTTGGAAGACTGGTTTAAGCTAATTATTCTGGCGCAATAAGACAGATTGCCGAGGTGATGGGACCAAACCAACGGCGTGGATTATTGAAAGATCTTGTCGCATGTCGAGGTTCTCAAAGATTCTAAGTAAAGTTTATTTAGTTGACCCCCAACAAATGATTGTTAATGACTTGACGTGTAATAGCAACATCAAGGCAAGAGCATTTTCCGTCTTATCCAGGAAATTTCTGCCGCCGTTGGATGGATGAACCTCGTGAATCTCAGCCATCAAGCCTTCCTCCTAAACTTCGGCTTAGAAACTAGGGTTGTCAAGAAGGCCCGATCTGATCAGACCCAATCCAATCCAAACATGAAGAATAAGGGCATTTTGGGCCGGGTTTTAATGTTGTTCAGGTAAACATTTATAAAATCAGTAGGATACTTGTTTTTGATTAGGTCCATGTTTTGTTTTTGTCCGACTCGAAACACGTTTGTTTATTTTTGTTTGATATGTTTCAATTACAGTCTAATTCCACACATCCCCTTCACCCTTAGACGCTCAACGTCCCTATGATGCCCAAGGTCCGACGACCCTTCGACCTGCTTTGATCCCCGATGTCAATGCCCAACGGCCCTTCCGTGCCCAATGGTCCTTTGACCTTGGAGGGTTCCACTCTCAACGGCCAACGCCTAATTCCCTTCAACCCCAGTCGACCCTTCGACATCCAACACTCCTCATGTTATGTACATGATTCTTTGAGATTCTTTGAGAAGTTTGGAAGTGGTTCTGCTTTTAAATCTGTTGGATTGGAATGTCAATGCATCTTCAAAGGAAGGTAGGACCACAAGAAATTTTTCATTTTATTAGTGTATTGCTATGATATTATTATATGCTCATTAGGAATATATTAGTTATTTTATAAACTAACCGTGGCCAGAAGCATTATGCAAAATGATTGCACAATATGAATGATCATAATTCATTTTCTGTCCTTTACTTTAAGGCTAATCAGAAACAATGAATGGTATAAGAAGACAGGGGGCATTGCCAGAGACATTATTTGCTTTGTGTTTTTTTTTTTCTTGGTTTGATGATTTGCAAGTTCTTATGCCTATCTGTTTTGTTAAGCTTGATCGATGGGCTTTTCTAATTCTAATTAAGGGTTTGCTACGTTATATCTGATTGAAATAATAATTTTACGGGTACTAAGTATCATAGATAGAAGGAGTGCTAGTCCTAGATGTCTACAATAGGTGAGTCTTGTGTCATAGATAGGAGGAGGAGATCTATAACGTGAGAACACTTTAAAAAGATTATTGATCAAGAAAAGACTTTATGTTATATTGTGAGGCCTTATTGATTGCGCTTGTGGTCAAGAGACTAGTTCAATGCCACTATCATTTGGCTAGATGTCAATAATACCCCTAAGCTTATCCTTAGTGAATTGCCTTTTAAGTTTGCGGAGCATGAGGGACTTTGGCGATTTGTGAATAAAATCTAATTAAACTTCTTAATATTGTGAAGTAACACATTGAGGCGCAATTGCTATGATTTATACATGGAGGAAAGAAGTAAACTGAAGAAGTATTTCTCCAAGACTCTCCGAGAGTATGTGTAACAATTAACACATGGACTTCTTGTCAAAATTTGAGTTATATGTGTCTCGCTAATCATTTTGTTGATGCTGATTGGAAGTTATAGAAAAAATTAGTAAATTTTGTCAAATCGCGAGTCATTCTATCGAAACAATAGGAAAAGTGATTGAGAAATATTTGATTGATGGAGGGATTCAAACTATTTTTTCTATCACCGTGAATAGTGCGAGCTCAAATGACTTAGGAATTCAATAACATTCAGTGGGCATGGCGTGCTGTAAGAGTACGACCGTATGGTCAAGATGCTACTCTAGGAAATAATAAGTCAAAGAGGAAGTGGAAGAAGCACGACCCTTTTTCTATTTCCTCCCCAAATTTCATCTATGTTCCCTCTCGGTGAAATTTCGGAGGGAATGAATTTTTAGTATTTGGACCGGCAGAGCGGTGAAGAAACTTTCTCGTAAATTTAGTATTTTGTATAATTTTTTTATTACCTAAAAGTAAGAATTGACGAGCCAGGATAGTTAAGTGCACCGATGATGAAATGACTTATCACATAAATCATGAGATTCTAAAATCCGTGATTGGATCGAGTAAAAGTTAGAGCGAACAATTATTAAAAAAAATAATAACAGAGGAATATATGTGTACTTATCTCAGGGTAGAGTACTAAATTAGACGTGTAGTTGGGAATTGTAAAGGTCGGTATGTTTTTGCCTATGTGGTTTTAAGTATGTATTCGTACCTGTCTTGGCACGATGTCCGGTCGAGATCTAGGGAAGGGGGCGTGTCTGTCGTGTGCCCGTCACTGAGCCGATCCTCTGACTTACATCCATTGGAGCTTCCCTGCTCAGCCCTGAGAGTAGGACGAGCTATGTTCATGTTAAGACATTCCACACCTCTAACGCGCAAACAATACCTACTAAATTACCAGTAAGTAATGACATAGCTATTTGAAGAAGTGCTCTAGAAAAATAGTGGAGCACATAAAAATTTGCTTCGGCGACCTTATTATTGTTGCCAAATACATAGCTTCTAGCGCAAGAGAAACCAACTGGAGATCTGGCAACAAGCCAAAAACTTAAAAAGAATTGCGGTTAAGTCAACCGCTCAACAAAAAGTTTATCTTTATGATTTTAATGAACGAAAAAATATCAAAAATCCATCGCCCTCGTGCTAGTCAAGTAATTTGCTATGACTATAGAGGTGTGCATAGTCCAGAATGGTTCGGTTTCCCTTGGAACCGGGAACTGGGCTGATGAGACTGGTCCCCAATTTTTAGGACCAGGGACTGGACCAACTCATCCTAGGACCGGTCCGGTTCTCGGGCGGCTCAATGGGACCAATAAATCTGGCAAAAGATCCACTCTTAATCTCATTTCATGTTATCCAAACCTCACAAACCAAGCAAAGAGTTGCAAATTATCTTTGGGGAGAACTTTAGCTCATGCATATAACCTATTAAGAAAGAGAAGTAACGAAAAACTAAACCAAGCAAGAAAGTAGAGTTCAATTTACTAGCAAATTCTGTGTAGTTGTGAGATTAAAACAGTTGCTTATGAAAATGACTCACGTTTTCAAGTCTAGATAATTCATTTCTTCCAATGGACTGAACTTCTTCTCTAAAGAACCTGGGAACAGAGAAATGATCATCTTTACAGCCCCTGCTGCAACCTCCAAGTCGTTTGAGGATGAAGGAAGTGGTTCTTGTGCTAGTTGCAGCACTATGGCCGCATCCTAGCAAACATAAGTCGAAGCTCAGTCGCAATTACTGTTTTTGCACTGAGTTTCTTGGTCTGGACACCATGGTGAATTTAGAGCTTGAGGACTGAGGACTGAGGACAATATGTTTTTTGGGCTCTTTAGTCGTCTGAAGTCTGGAGACTCTAAACTTGAAACATTGCAAGTGTGAGATACTTTGGTTCGGTTCATGGAGCGGTCCAGGTGGTCTAGTCCAGTTCTGCCCTACTAGAAACTGAGAACCGGACCGCCCGAAAACCGATTCCATTTTTTGGAATAATGGACCGGACCAAAACTCGGAAGAACCGAACCAACCAAGCAAGTCCGGTATGGTTTGGGCGGTTCCCGAACTGGACGGTTCATTGTGTTCAACCCTAAGCTATGAGCACGATAGATCGTACATAATCAATTGCACATAACTCATCGACCACAAATCACTTGCATCAATAGTCCTAAGTGAAGGAAAATTCATTATAAACGATCATTACGTTGTGATTGAAATATACGGAGCCAAATGCATAAAATTTCGACACACAAGCATCTAACAAAAAATAGGCAATGGATCAAAGAGACGAACAAACCTAATGCAACAAGTTTATAATCAATCTCATACTAAATATGTCACGACTACTATAAATTTAACTAGACCATGGGAAAGGACAAACAAGAAAGACATTCTATAAGATGAGTTCAGTGCCAGTTTTCCGTTACCGGACGTGATGAGCAAGATGATATTCGTGTTAAGGAGAAGAAAGCTTCACTGTGAAGGCCATCTGGAAAAGACAAACAAGGAAGATTACCGCAACAATGGCGAGCGAGATGCGAGCAATCCCCAGAACCGGACTGTTTCGGGCATTGGACGATTGTGCTGTGCTAGATTCTTGCATATGCGATCGAAAAGCAATACGAGAGTACCATGCGCATGCAGTTGGCAATGCCTGAGGAGATCGAGTGTATGCAAAGAGAGTGTGCCTAGACATTTTAGCAGATCCGCGAGATGGAAGGGAAAGAGGATGATGATGGTGGTCGGAGAAATGAAACCGGATGAGCCGACGACCCTCTCTTCCCGGTCAACTGTGACCACCATCCTGCGTCTATCCCGCCATTTCCAGGCTGGAAGGCAATCACGTTTTCCCCACTTGCCGCGTTTCGTCGACAATTTACTGCATGTTGCCTCATCTAGCTACATTGATTAGTTCAGATCTCCTGTGACCAATCAACACCGAACGCAAACAGAAACGAACGTGCAGACTGCACTGTGGTAACCCCTTGGAAATTGCTCGCCTGCTACAACGGCAATTTTCAAGGAATGGTTCCTGCGGTGGTCGGGAAATCCAACGCAAAATTATAAGATAGAAAGAATTCACACAAATAAAGATCAATTGAAACAACGCATCGGTATGAGATATATGATATATACACATAAATCGTACCTAAGTGACGTGATATAAATCAAAACACCAACATGTATCCATCTCTTTTGAGAAACTCAGACCCGTAATTTCTTATGGATTTCGAATATGTGTTTTTATTGCCACGAGGCAGGGGTCTAGACTGTAACGTAGGTAAATTGATCTCATAAATTTTCAAGCAGTAAGACACGTATTAAAGTCTTTCCAGCGGGAGTGAACCTATATAAAAGCTAATACTATGCTTAAAGTTTCAGAAACCTTTTCTTACCTTTTTTTTTTTTATCTCTTTGGGAGAAGCTGCGAGCCTGATACTATCAATATGAGCGGGACTAATTTCACTACAAGCGCTCTTGTTTAAAACCATCGGTCCAAGTCAGATCACAACTTGATTTGTTTGCAAGGGAATTAGTATTCCACTGCAAGCCCTTTCGGATTTACCTCACGAAAACAACGAGGAGGAAACAAAAATACTGTTGTGCACTTAAGGTTGATGCTTATTCTTTGACATATTGAAATTCCACTCTCTCATCGCTTAAACCCTGTAACTTTTGATATGTATATCGCTAATTCACGTGATAGGGAAAATAGTCCAAAAAATCCTAAACGTATTTCACTTTTACCAATTTAATTCTGAACTTTCTAATTTTGCTGGTTGAGTCCTAAACGTTTTTCCCTTTTTGCCAATTGAGTTCAATTGGTTAATTTTGGTCAGAATTCACTGACGTAGACATTGACAATCCTACTATACATGGCCAGTGCTAGCATAAATTAATTTTAATACTATTTCATTATTATTTTTTTTACTTTACCTTACTTTTCTTTTCTTTTTTTCTCCTTCTTCCTCCACCAGTTACCCAGCCTAGGCAATGCTAGTGATCATCCGAAGTCTATGATTGGTGAGGCCAACCCTTGCTAGCCTTTGGCACGGCTCGACCTTTCTGAGGTTTGGCTATGGCAAACCTCATTCAAGGTCAACCCTCACCAGTCGAAGCCTTTGGCCAATCACTGGCCATCGCCAAGGCTGGGTGACTTATAAAGGAAGAAGGCGAGTGTCATCACTTACCCGAACCTCCTCATGGAGGAGGATGGTCCTAGATAGATTTAGAGGTATTACTCGTGAAGAGACATGAATCGTCATCCCTAAAAGACAACTTAAAAATAATATTTAATCGTAATCCGATTCGAGTCATCCATCATGAGCTCGAATTCTACCAAATCCATACTCTCATGACGTTAGGCGATTTAATTTTAGAAGTCATTTAACAATCTAAATATTTCTAGGAGTCGCGACTAGCACATTAGAATCAACTAGAAATCAATCGAGACATGGGAGCGTCATCTCGATCCCTATAGAATCAGATATTTCTAGGGTACATGGACTTGTTTATGCTAACATTTCTATCAGCGCATTTTCGGTTCCTAACTAGTTGGTCGTTTAATCTAAAATGATCACACGCTTACTCTTCTTTTGGCCCTAAAATGTCATTCAAAGTCTCTAAATGTCCATGCAATTGCTTTTTTATAGGATCATTTTCATGAAAATCTAAGCCACCTCTAACTAACCTAGAAAAGAAAATAACATGCAATGTATTTAGAGACAATGCAAAAAGTAAATATTCAAAGCATTGAAATACGCTACGATAAATAAACACTATAATAATTAAAGGTAATTATCTAATGACGAGAAATTGAGTTTTTCCAATGAACTCACCTTGTCAAGGATAAGTCTCAGACACGTAGTTGATCGATATGACACCAGGAAATTCCAGAACTCATCACCGGTAAAGAAGAACGCCGGCAATGGAGCCTCAATCGAGAATGCAGTTCTTCGAGTTTCGCGGTCGAAAAGACAGAATAAAGCAGAGGAGACACAACGTTGATTCACAATGGAGGAGCATTTCCAAATATCTTCTTCCGAGAGCAGAGACTTCTTTCTTCCTCCTCCCCCCAAACGTGATGATGACAATTTTTTTTTATCGAATTCTTTAGAGAGAATCAGTAAGATAGAACTCGGTGACGCTCGAGTCCGCCTGTACTTCCACGGAATTCCCTTCTTTACACGCGAATACATCTTAGTAAGGAGCGATCGCTGGTCACGATGGGTTGCTCAACTAGAAAAAGGAGATCCCGGAAGTCTCTTAAATGAAAATTTGACGCCGGCGAAGGAGGTTCACGAGAATGAAATGCTTCAAGTTTCTCGGCCAATTTACAGAGCCGAACGGAGTGGTTTCGAACAGTGGCAGAAGGCGATGGAAAAAGGAAAATCATTCAGGAATTCTCGAGACTCCAAGTGTGAATTCTGAACTTTTATATGGGAATCAGGTTGGTGAGTTCCGATCTTCATCTTCATCCGCGTGGCCTCAACTTCTATCTCAATTGCTTCGTTCACCTCCTTATTTCTCACGCACATCCCTCTCCTTCGCTGAAATTGCCAAATCCAAAGCGAGGAAAGAGAGCGGCCATTAACGGTCCATTTGCTCTCCACAAAATGAAGTTGAAAAATATTTTTTATACATGTGACCACTAGTATCTTTTGAAATAATTAACAAATGAAAGATATTTTTTTCATCGATAATAATATATATCTTTATTCATATATCTTTATAAGCAATACGAGTGATCGATTTTAAGTAAATTATTATTTATTTCTTATGAAATAAATGAAACCTAAAGCAAGGGTTTCGTTTTTTATTTATTATGACCTGAAAATTTGAGATTTGAGCTTTAGTTGAGACCAAATAGTCACTTGCTGAACTATGCCTTTTTTTCTGGGGAAAACGATTTTTTTCCAAATAATGTTTTTGGGCTTAATTGAGTGATTGGATGGGTATTATGAGTCCGAGCCGATACTGGAATAAGGCCGAAAAAAAAAAAGGCAGGTCTAAAGCGTTATTATTTTCTTCTCTCCTTTTTTCATTTATTTACTCAAAAGTGCATATTGACATATCAGCAAAAATTCAGGCGTCAACACATCCTATCAAGGCTTCGTTCTTTTCACGAAAAATATAGTATTTTTGAAAAATATTTTTCGAGAAATCATTTTTCATGAAAATAATAATATTTTCTGGTGTTCGTTTGTCAAAAACCGCCAGCTTACTAGCTAGCCTCAAGCAAGATCGAAATACATTATTAGAGGTCGCGATAATTAAAGGCAAACAAAGATAACAAAAAATGCTTTTCAATTTTAAAAAGCGAAAAATATTTTCTCCACTTTTGTTAGTGTTTTTTCTATTGATAAACAATATTTTTCTTGCCTATTTTATTTTATGTGAAATGAATGCCGGAAAATTCAGAAAATATATTCTTGAAAGTTATTTTCCATGAAACGAATAGAACTTAAGAGTAAAAATATGCGAGTTTAAGAGAGTCCAATTGTGTAGAAATAACAATTCAAGATGGGAAACGAAATGGATCCGTGTTGTGCCTGGACCGAGGAAGGTAAAGTTGCGGTTAGCTACCTGATTTGCCTATGATCTCCTAGGTAAAAGGTTGAAGAAAGCTCTATAGAAGAAAAAGAAAAAAGGTGATAGTTCTTTAAAATCTTTTGATTTTCGACGTATAAATAAATTTATGAATTTTATAGGTCATATCTAAAAATTAAGAGACTCAATGGAACATTTCATGACACATTAATTGGTAAATTGACCAAAGTAAAAACATTAAGTACTCAATTACAAACGAGCAAAACATTAGGGGCTAGATAACTTTAATAGTGTGATGACATCTATTATGACCCGACATGACGGACAGACTAGTCACATGCCAAACATATTGACATGTGAATCTAGGGTTACATTTGTGAAAATCACATCACTACATTAGTGATACACTCAATTTGGGCGCAATTGTATAACAGTACCCCCGTAAACGCCAAAAACAGCAGCACCGCGGGAACATATGTGAAGCAGCATCGTCGGAAGGTTTTATTTTTTCTTGCGGCAGCGGCTTCTCCCGAGTTTGGGTCATCAATGCCAAGTGAAACCCCCCAGTCGCGGTCCAGTTGCGCCCTGTTGTTGTCCAACTCTTCGTAGAATTCCAGCAATTTGCAGATGTTTCTAATAATCGCGACGAAGTTGAATACGAAGACTAGTGAAGAGAGGACGCATGGAGTCCATTTCAGTTTACACTTGATCTTCGTGGAGGATGACACAATAGAAGAATAAATCACACCTTGGAAGACGAAGTAAAAATTGGTGAACTGGAGAGTCCTATTGATGAGGTCCGTGATACGATCTTCTAGCCAGTCATTGGCCTCATTAAGTATCTTCTTCCTCTCTTCAGCTTGCTCGTGATCTCGTGCTGTGGCTACCTCTCTGTTGCTCATCGGGAGGTCTCCCATTAAATGGATGTTCGCGAGGGACTTGGGATCGACGAGCGATAAGGGAAAAATGGAGAGAGCGTCTCCAGTGATGCCTTCATAATTCACGCCATCATATATTTATATAGGCTGTGACGCCCATGCGTGTGCGATTAAGTAACATCTAGCTACCGTAGAAGTACTTGCTGAGACGAAGTCATCTTAAACATATAGAACCAATGGTTTCCAGGAATATCAACCAATTTTGATCAAGGATCGCGAGTGATGCGTCTTACAGCTCATTGTCCACGGTTTTCAACTTCCCGTTCACAATGAAGAATAATTTGAATGATTCAAAAGCAGAATTAAGAAGAGTTCGTCAGGTGAGAGAAAGTTCTTCGTCTAGGGTTTATTTCAAAACAGAATTAATTGAAGAATTTCCTTCTTAACTTATGATTTTGTGTATTATATACTGGTTTCGCCATATGCTCGTTGTATTGGTAACTGGGTTATGCAATCTTCCATAAAATCACATGTTTGAGCCATGTCGTGAGCAAATTCCTGATCAATTTATGCCTTGGGCATTTTTACTATCTCGTATGATATAGAAAAGGCTTTCTGATTTTTGACACATCGATAGGACTATGCACAACTGCTCAAACACCTGTTAGTGGATTAAGTAGGCATAATTAACTCAAATAGAACATTCAGTAATAAGTAATGGGACTCTTATGGTAATGTCCAGAGGAATATCTATGCCGGTTGCCCCTCCTACTTGTTTTGGGCTTGTGTAAATTTTCCAACCCATTCGCTACAAAAGTTATCTCTATCGCCAAAGGTGTGCCTTGTGTCGCTGCTTTCCCTGCTTCTTCCAAATTATCGTGCACGAATTCAAAGTCTACTGGCAATCATTTGCCCATTTTACGCCCCCAGGTTACAGATCCATTGCTCTTGATTGCTAGGAGTTGTTGAGCCGACTTGAAACGGTCCAAATTCAATTCTGTCCGAGAGAGCGTAATGAGGCTACAAATTAGGCACAGACGGAGCACTCTTCCTTTAAACTGGGTGGCTAACCTCTCTCACTTCCTTTAGATTATTTTAGATATGGATTTCAGTAGTTTATGTAATCCGCCTTAATTGCCGTTTAATGGAAGTTCTGTTTGACAAAAAAAAAACTCAAAAACAAAAAGAAAGAAACGCCACAAATTATTAAATCCTACCTGTCATTCTTGGCTTTCAATTTTGATATTCAAAAGTCATCGGTCAACTTTGAGAATTAGGAACATCCTGTATATCGTCTCCATGAATTGAGTGCCTATAAAGTATTAATGTAACAGCAAACCCCAAATCATTATCATTAAATCAATAGTTCTTCACATATCATGCTGTTGAGGTGCATGTGCGAGTTGTCATGGCGATACCAGCTATCGGCTCAAAATGATGTGATTGCGGTTATCAAACACATGGTGCGATGGATCAACAATGCTTAATGTGGCCTGTCCTATAGGGCACCATGAATCTCGCTCACTCAAAGGCACGGCGCGCTAGGACAACCCGGGCTTTCTATTCTAAATGAGCCAATGGCTCTTCCAAGAGCCACGAATGTTTGTTGCCAGTACCCCAAACCACCGACCGAATAACATTATATTTCATGAGGAGCGAAAGTCTCCGCGAGAGAGTGCATCAGGTTTCCGATTAATTCATTGTCGACAAGTTGGGTCATCTCTAGTCATTCTGATCATTCCTCTTTGGCGAATTAGTGGAGTTTACTTTCAGATGGAACCCCATCAAATGTGCACAAGATGATGTTTTCTAAAATTTAATCATCGAAGGTCTTCTCTAATGGCCTGCGAAACGTACACATCATCTTCGTTATATGGTGAAGTCGTTGTGCAATCAGTTTCGATTTCGACACTCGCGCGGATTTCTTTTGAGGACTGTTGCTTCTTTTGATAAGAGACAGGTCGATGGATATTGAAAGATCACCGACTAATGAGAGTTTGAAAATGATCTGTAACTCGATATTGACTAAATTTGATGCACAGAAAATTTACCAGCAACCGATAAACATATACAACTCTAGTAAAAATTATTAACTGCAAATTATTAGATTAAGAATTTATATTCTGAGCTAACTTATTTGAATAGACACTAATGATGTTGGCAAATTAGTATGAGCGAAAAGTTTTAGTCATTGTCTTTGTGGAATTTTGCCGATTCTTCTATTGACAATATTATTAATCGAATATAGTTTCGGTCGCCTAGCCCCGCTTTCCCCCTCTTAAAGTTGGTGCCTCCTTTGCCTCGCCCTCGCCATCTCTTGAGAGTCACTGCCACCATGACCAAGGCCTTATGCATTCATCAAAGGCGTGACCACCATGACAGCTAGGCCGGGTCATGGGATGAGACAGACTGGTGCGGTCGTCGCCATGGTCGGCAGCAACGGTCGCAATTGTTGGCATCACCATCAATATGTGAAATGTTGGAAGCTATGGATGAAATGGACTGTATTCTGATAACTACATCGACAGAATTCGGAACCAGCAATGTGAACGAACAAATAGACGTTAGAGAAAAGAATTGGATAGTACACAAGAAGCAACAAATGTTGAAAAGCAATGGTCTCTACATTCGTGAACAGAAAATTAAACGTTTGCCTTGATTGATCCGAAAAAAGAGTAACTTGAGTACATCGATTTGAGCCCGACGAATGCACATCATGTCCTTAAGACAAATTTGCCCGCCTCAATACATACCAAGGCCGCCGGACAATCGTTTCTCAAGATAGAATGAATTTTTGGCTCTCTCTCGTGGTACAACAAGGAAAGACTCATCGAACTCAACTGTACGTCATGAATGATATCGCACAGCCCCTAAACCCGAATGAATGACACCTACGATAGTATGAAGTTCGGTTTTCTGAACATGTATGAATGAATGATGATGAATGGTGTCTGTTTGACAGATGGTCACGACCGACCGAATATGAAAATTATTGAAAAGTCGTGATTCTTTGCTTCTGCGTGGAGTAAAAATAAAATAAAGAGAGAGGAAAATATTGTTATAATATTTGGACCTGGGCCCAATCTGAGTGGACGGAGGCGTGCGTGTGGTGGTCACCGGCTTAGCGTATGTCCTCTCTCCTCCAAAAAAGTGGAATGCCCCTTGAGGCCTAACCCCATTTGTGAGGTTTTCATATATATACCCTCACTTTGTCCCACTCTTGTCCAATTTGAGACTCCCCACTTCCACTTCTCATTCACACACTCTAGGGGACACTAAGTCCTCAACATGAAATTGGTGTCAATCCTGATGCTTGATGCAAATTGGGAGTTTTTTGTGCTCTAGCTATAATTTCTGATCTCGGCACCTATCGATTTCTGTGTTCCGGATGGTTGGAGTCATTGCGATCAATATGTAAATTGTAAAGTTGGTGTTAATTGGGACAATTGTTCCGGATAGTGAAATTTCTTGATGATAAATTGATTATTTAACAATGTGACTCCTTATTACTGATGGAGACGATAATGAAGTTCATCAAGTGCACCGACATGCAAGCACATGATATGATAAGGCGAAGGACCTGTACGATGCTAGAAGCATATGGACTAGTATATATCAGACCTCGCTACGGCAGGGATAAGATCCGAGAGAAAGATAAGAGGATTGAGGCTTGCTATGTACATACTTTGAGGGCACTCTTTTTACATTTATTGGTTCATTTTTTATATACAGAAAGTAGCGAAAATTAATGTTCTACTGTATCTGGTGCACAAAGAAAGGTACCGATGAATGGGTTCGTGTTCATAAGCAAGCGCAGTGACTACAAAAGTAGTTTACATCCTTCTTGTTACCATAACTTTTTAAAGTAACTTTTTTGTTAAATTAATAGTTAGATTAAGTTAAAAATTTACGTGTACTGTTAGTAGCTCAGCGACACCCGATCTTGAGATGTCCGCAGCGGTTTGGTATTCGCAGCCTTTGGCAAAGGAGGACAACGCGCGGGCACTGTTGGGATGCAAGTCCGGATACAATAGGAGGTTGACGCCGCAGTAAGCCTCCCGAGAAGATTAGAATAGATGGCTCACCACAGGTGCATGCAGAGTTAGCAGCTGCAAAGGAGGAGCCGGTGACCGCAAAGACTAGCCTGGCAATGGCGAAAAGTCAGTTGACTGTCACAGGGGATAAGTTGGTGTGCTACGAGATAATTATTGTGTCAATGAACGATAAACTTGGTATCGACCTAGCAACACCTCCAGGGACCAGTGCAGCTGCTCATGACGGTGGATCTGCACCAGATGAGTTTCTCTTTATGCCATCTACTAGAGTTCATGCTGGAGTTCAAACATCTGTTGGAGTGGGCTTGAGTATCTTAGGTGACAAAATAAATTTCGTAATTGGTACAAATTTAAACGAAATCTAGTTCGTCATTGGAGGTGCTACAGAGCAGCAAACCAAATTTTGTCGCTATGGAGCATCTATAGCGATGATATCTAATTCCTCACAGTAGGTATGATGCTACAATATTGAATTATATTTCGTCGCTATGAATCAGAGCTATAGCAGCGTTTTTTCGCCAAAGATCATCGACAGAGATGAGAAAATGTCGTCATCATAGACTATGGCGGCATTTGATTCTGTCCTATTGGGTATCAACGTTGATGGAAAACAACATTTTTGTCGTCATAGGTTGATGCAGCGAACTTTAGGCGAAGAAACCTTCTTGATGAAAATTTTTCATTGCCAATGTTCGGGCGACGCGAAAATTTTTGGACCTAAGACGACAAATTCTCCTTCTCCTTAGACCAGTTACTTACTTTAGCCGTGATTGTGTCTGCCGTGGCTCCATCCGTAATCAACACTTTCAAAGCCGCCGTTGTCCCTTCCAAGCGGCTGCCACTAGTCCAGCCTGCGCCATGGCCAACCTCTCTCTCTCTCTCTCTCTCTCTCTCTCTCTCTCTCTCTCTCTCTCTCTCTCTCTCTCTCTCTCTTTATATATATTTATATATATATATACCTGCCCGAGGTGAACTCTGAGGCACCGTTCAAAAAAAAAAAAACTCCGAGGCTCCTACACGGTTGTGGACTCTTGTTGCCCACCTCGGAGGCGTCTCCCCCAGATCCAGAGGCAGTGGTCTTGATGGCCAAGAGGGAGCCTTCTGTGGAGTCGACCTCCGCCATCGACGGTGGACTTTTGATGCCCACTTTGGAGGCGTATCCCCCAGATCCCAGATCCAGAGGCAGCGGTTTTGATGGGCAAGAGAGAGCCTGCTGTGGAGTCGACCTCCACCGTCGACGACAAACTTGGCACCATCGCCAAGTTCCACGAGGGAGAGAGGTTATGTTTAAAATATGGATGAGTGTATACAAAATGAATTTCCACGTCATCGGCCAGTACATTGGACAACAGATAGGACTAGGTCGGGGAGTAACAGATCATCATTAAACAATGGAAGTTGCTTGGCTAAAGTGGAAATGGAATTCCTGCAGTACCGTAGGGGTAACATAGACAGCACCGCAGCAAATCCCCTGCAATACTGCGGATAAAGTAGGGAGGCAAACACTTCTTCTCTGCACTTGCTTATCAGTCATAGAAGATGTACCCGAATTTGGGACTGATTTCAAAGAGAGTTTTAAGGGCCCATAGGTTCTAAAACTACCCCATGGCCCCATGTGTTGTAACAAACAAACGCTACATATAAATATACTTTAGTCACCGAAAAAGAAATAGCCTAATTTTACAATAGTTGTAGAGGCTTTAGAAGAATAACTTTAGCTTAATTGATAGACGGACTACATTGGCAAATTATCGAAATAGTTAGGACTGAATTTTCATCGTACAATATTTTTAGAATTTTTACTTTTGAGATACTATTAAGTACGAACTCAATGCATGACAGATTGATTTTGTAGAAATGAATCATGGTACTAATAGGTGGGAGTGATAGGAACATTTAAAAAAAGTTGGGTTCATTTGGTTTTATTTATGAATATGTATCAAATATTGTATCCAAGGAATTATAATTCCCAGTAAGAACTTCATTTTTTACATAATGAAAGAGATAACCCCTGAATATAAGTCCACACAATCCATAACCATCCACTAGGAAGTGGTTCTGACCCCAAAAGAAAAAATTGGAAGTGTTACATAGATTGGGCCGAAACAAAGAAGCTTTTAATCTTCAAATACAATAGATAAGCACCCAAATAAAAAAGAACAAAAATACTCAAATTCTTGATTTTGAAAGGATAATACCATTCATTTTTCACTACTACTCTCTTTTCCGAGAGGCAGCTCATAGCTGCTGCATTACACAAAGAGTGGAAAAAGCAAAATACAATCTTTTCCCGCACCATCCAACATATTATTTTTGCCAATCATGTAAAAGTAAAACCCACACATCCAAATCCATGAACAATCAATCTTCACTTCTTCGTCTCCCAAGCAAACCACACCAAACCCTTAGACAGCATAGTTGACGACAGACCGATACGTCTGTCCAGGCTGCCACCCGACCGGGATCACGTTGTTGGCGACTAGGGTCTTGCCGGACTCAAGGGAGGTGAGCTTGATTGAGAACGGGGCGCGCAGCTCGCCCGCTCCGTCCAGCTTCCAAACCGCGCCCCAGGACTGCTGCATCGGAACCCAAGAGGCAGAGGCTAGAGCCTGCTTCAGGTAGACGGCGCCGAGCTCACCGTCCCCGTCAACATACTCAATAACCGTAGCAAAATAGTAGGGGGTTGAGCCGGAGTCAATGTGGAAGGTCACCTTCACGCCGGGGTAATTGCACTCTACTCTGCTTGGCATTGAAAATATGTACACGTAAATAGACTTTTAAAAAGCAAGTTATACTATTTGCTGATTATGATAAGTCTTGTGAAAGCAAAGTTTCTTGTTATTTTCAAGTGTTTTTCAATGCATTTTTTCTTATTTTTCCCCCTCCTTTGTATCTTTTAATATTAGAATTCACTCGTAAACATTGATAGGCTCCATAGAGAAAGAATCTATTGCACGGACCTTTGGTATTGAATCTGCAACACCCCGGCATTGCGAAGTTCATCGGCCTTGCCGAAGCTCGCCATGGCTCCAAAAGCCGTGCCACTCAAATCGAAATGAGCAGATTCGGCAACGCAAGGTCCACCAGGGCACTCATCAGTTATAACGATCGTCACCGGATTTCCAGAGCAAGCGGCGTTTGCGGTGCATTTCACCTGAAATTCAATCAACACGGGCTTCAAACGCTACAGTTCCTTCTCATGGTGGTTCTCCTACTTAATTGCGGTGCTTGTGGCATCTAATATGTCGTAAGAAACTTGAACATATTTGACAATACGTACCGAGTCAAAAACTCTGTTTAAATACGAAGAAATCAAACTACTTTTACAAGGAGTCTGGAAAGCTTGCCGTAGTAGATGCTTTTGTGACTTTTGTTCCACGATTATTAATTAAGCAAAGACATATCTCATGAACATATATTAGTTCTGTCCGTGGCGAATTTTCTCCGATAACGGCAAATATAATAATTAGAGAGACACCCTTACCAAAAAAAAAAAATAATAATTAGAGAGACACTTTTCTAGCAAGAGAAAAACCTGGTAACAAGCTCCACATCCTTTGCCTGACTTGAAAATAGAAGGGCCTCCTGCGGACACCATCGACAAGAATGGAGCTTGCTCGACACCATTCCCATAGCCACATGCACCGCCTACGTACAAAATATCGTACAAAGCATATTATATATATATAGTTGCAGATCGGATGGAATGTCTAATTACTATAGTATTGTTTATCGTTATAATAACTTCCATGTTGACCCTTAAGTCTACATACGTTGGGTACAAAGCCCAAATCGATCACTATTAGGTCATTGACCTAGGCTACTCACTTGTCGGAATCGAGCTATACTCAGAAATACTTAATCGTCCAAATTACTAAAAGACTTGTGATGAGATCAACAAAACTTATGTAAAAGAATCTTTACTCCTTTGGGATAGATTAAATCGAGACATCATGTTATTCCATTACCATCGCTTCCAGCGCCATTGGGACTCCCATACCACGTCGCACCCGCCGGCGACCAATTGCCATTGGACAGAACCTTTGAGATGTTAAGCAATCTGGGGTTGAAGCAGTGAGACGAGGTTATGAGAAGAGAAAAGAGAACGACGAGAGGGAAGCAAGACGATGGAGATTGGAGAAGCGCCATGTGATTATCGAGCGCTTCAGTCAAGAGTTTGCTTTCTTGCACTCAATTTGGGAGCCTAACCGGCGGGTATTTATAGTCAAATTCAGCGCACAAAATTACACTTAGCCGGAGTCCTTGTCGTTATTGGAGAACCTAGGCCCGTCAAACAGGTAGATATGGTCAGGTTTGATTGGCTCATAAATGAAGGGATAATCTCAGATCAAGCAGCACGAAACTGATGATCTCGTCGGACATATCAGAATAAGCAATAGTGAAATTTCATTTTTTATGATGATAAATTGATTATTTAAAGATGTGACACCTTAATACTGATGCAGACAATGATGAAGTTTATTAAGGGCACTGACATGCAAGTATATGATCTCACTACAGGAGGAAGATTCGAGAGCATTATAGAGGACATAGATTTGCTATGTACTTATTATGAGAGCAATCATTTTACATTTGGTGACTCATTTTTCTCAGTACAGAGTTGAGAAAATTATTGCTTTACCGCGTCCAGTACGATGAAAGGGATCATAAGCGAGCGTGCAGTGACCATAAAAGTAGCTTATAGTTTTCTTTGTTAAAGCAATATGTAAATTGTATCAAAAATTTACATGCCATGGTAGTAGTTTGGCAATGCCCGATATCAAGATGCCTGCATAGATATTGGGGTGTGATTTATACTCCCCTGCAACAGGCTAGCACATGAGTCCCGCTCGGGGATCCAAGAGAGCCACCTTGGCAGGTGCCCCCTAAACATCATAGGGTTTTTACTAGGGGTGTGCAACCGGACTAGATAAACCCAGTTTCTGGACAAGCCCACTTGGAAAATAGGGTGGGAAACAGTGTCCAATGCAAATAGGATCAAGTAAATAGTCCAAAAAAGGAGAACCGATTATAATAGAGTCGAGTACAAGGTCCAAGTCTAGAACCTACGCTAAACCCAATAAACTTCATTTAGTGAAAACTTCGATTTTGTAAGTAAATAGACTTTATTAAATCATAACTTTTGCATATGTATCTAGCACGTGGTTTTTGTTGATTTTTCTTTATATATAGGATTTTGTACCACGTGGATTAACTCCTCTGATTTCACTTTTGAAAGAGTTATGCTTACATCAAAGACTTGTTAACCATTGTCACGACCAACCCGAACCTCCCCGTGGATGGGGATTGGTGCTAAGGTAGGTTTAGAAGTATTTACTCTCAATTCCTCAATTTTAAGCTCGGACTCTCTCAGGTCACATACCTCACGTGACGTTTAAACATTTTTATTTTAAAGATTCATTAACAACTTAAAATATTTCTAGGAGTCATCACTAGCCTATTGAGGTCGGCTAGAAACCGATTGAGACACAGGAGTACCGTCTCTATCCCTACGAGACCAAAGATTTCTTGGATACGTGGACTTATTTATGCTAACATTTCTATTAATGCCCTTTCGGTACCTAACTAGTTGGTTAGTTAATCTAGAATGATCATGCATTCTTGCTCGTCTTTTAAAGCCCTAAAGGTCATTCACATTCACTAAGTGTTCATGCAATTGTTTTATGGAGTCATTTTTCATGCAAGTCTAAACCAAGGGTAACTTAATTTAGAATAAGAACATGCAATTTATTAAACGACAATGCGAGAATACTCAAGATGTTGAAATGCAATATAATAAATAAACATTCATATAATTGAATATGGCTACGAGAATTTAGAAACCCACAACTCGTCGGGTATTCAATAATACACGGGTTCTTTATAAGCCTTTACAAGATTAAGATAGGAATGGACATCGGCCTAAATACCACGAACTTCACACACGCCATGTTGCGATCACCACCGCCACATCAAACTAAACATGCCATGATCTTGGGTATTATAGCATTCATCCAACAAACCATGATATATGTTAAACTGTACCAATTCTAAACATGAATCTAAGTATCCACATGTGAAGTTAGATAGGGCACGCAATTAAGCTAAGAAATATCGAGAGACGCGTGAAACATCTAATTGTCCATGAAAGACAACTTCTACAGTTTTACCAAAACAGGTATTGACTAATTAACTTAGGCCAATGTTAAATGCTCAAATGCGATTTTCCAAGCAATACTAGTTTTCTTCCTTCTGTCATTTTCTTCTTTCCGTCTCTTCGCCGCTTCCCTGCCTTGGCGTGTGTCACTCCATTTCGCCGAAGACTCAGGGGAGCAAGTCGGTCAAGATGGCATACCAAGCGACAAAAATCGGGGAGAGAGAAGCTTGCGCGGGCCGGGGATGGGCCGAAATAAGTGGCCCGCCGGCATAGGCCGCGAAAAGAAGGTACCCCGCGAAGCTGGGGGAAAATGTTCGTGTGGGCCAAAATGCGACAGGCCAAGAAAGGAAACTAGGGCGACGGGGAGCCATGTGGGCGCGGCCTGATGTCATTTTCTTTTTATTTTATTTTTTTAAAAGTAAAAGAAAAATTATGATTCTAATTAATAACAATTTAAGATAATAATGAAATTACCGAGTCGTTAAAAATTAGGTGTCAACAACCATTTTACATAAATGAAAAATTTTAATTAGCGGTTCTGACCCCAAAAGCAAAATTTGGAAGTGGTACATAGATTGGGCCAAAACAAAAAAAGCTTTTAATTTTCAAGTACAATAGATTAGAAAAAACCTCAGAATAAAAATACTCAAATTCTTGATTTTGAAAGGATAATACCATTCATTTTTCACTACTACTCTCTTTCCAAGAGGTAGCTCATAGCTGCTGCATTACACAAAGAGTGGAAAGAACAAAATACTATCTTTTTCCACACCATCCTATATATTATTTTTGCCCACACATCCAAATCCATGAACCATCAGTTTTCACTTCTTCGTCTCCCAAGCAAACGACACCCAACCCCTAGACAGCATAGTTGACGACAGACCGATACGTCTGTCCAGGCTGCCACCCGGCCGGGATCACGTTGTTGGCGACTAGGGTCTTGCCGGACTCAAGGGAGGTGAGCTTGATTGAGAACGGGGCGCGCAGCTCGCCGGCTCCGTCCAGCTTCCAAACCGCGCCCCATGACTGCTGCATCGGAACCCAAGAGTCAGAGTCTAGAGCCTGCTTCAGGTTGACGGCGCCGAGCTCACCGTCCCCGTCCTCGTACTCGATAAGCGTAGCAAAATAGTTTGGGTTCGAGCCGGAGTCAACGTGGAAGGTCACCTTCACGCCGGGGTAATTGCACTCTACTCTGCTTGGCATTGAAAATATGAACACATAAATAGACTTTTGAAAAGCAAGTTATACTATTTGCTGATTATGATAAGTCTTGTGAAAGCAAAGCTTCTTGTTAGTTTCAAGCGTTTTTCAATGCGTTTTTTCGTTTTTCCACCCTTGAAAACATTGATTGGCTACATAGAGAAAGAATCTATCACACGGACCTTTGGTATTGAATCTGCAACACCCCGGCGTTGCGAAGTTCATCGGCCTTGCCGGAGCTCGCCATGGCTCCAAAAGCCGTGCCGCTCAAATCGAAGTGAGCAGATTCCGCGACGCAAGGTCCACCAGGGCACTCATCAGTTATGACGACCGTCACCGGATTTCCAGAGCAAGCGGCGTTTTCGGTGCATTTCACCTGAAATTCAATCAACACGGGCTTCAAACCCTACAGTTCCTTCTCATAGTAGTTCCACTACTTAGTTGCGGTGCTTGTGGCATCGAATATGTCTTAAGAAACTTGAATATATATTTGACAATACCTACCGAGTCAAAAACTCTGTTTAAATACGAAGAAATCAAACTACTTTTGCTAGGAGAGTCTAGAAAGCTTGCCGTAGTAGATGCTTTCGTGACTTTTATTCCACGATTATTTAAATTTAGCAAAGATATATCTCGTGAACATATATTAGTTTTGTCTGTGGCGAATTTTCTCCGACAACGGCGAAAGTAGCAATTAGAGAGACACTTTTCTAGCAAGAGAAAAAAAAAACCTGGTAACAAGCTCCACATCCTTTGCCTGACTTGAAAATAGAAGGCCCTCCTGCGGACACCATCGACGAGAATGGAGCTTGCTCGACACCATTCCCATAGCCACATGCACCGCCTACGTACAAAATATCGTACAAAGCATATTATATATGTAGTTGCAGATCGGATGGAATGTCTAATTACTATAGTATCGTTTATCATTATAATTACTTCCATGTCGACCCCTAAGTCTACATACGTTGGGTACAAAGCCCAAATCAATCACCATTAAGTGATTGACCTACACTACTCACTTGCCGGAATCGAGCTATACTCGAAATACTTGATCATCCAAGTCACTGAAAGACTTGTGATGAGATCAACGGAACTCAGGGTAAAAGAATCTTTACTGCGCTCGGATTGATTAAATAGAAACATAATGTTATTCCCTTACCGTCGCTTCCAGCGCCATTGGGACTCCCATACCACGTCGCACCCGCCGGCGACCAATCGCCATCGGACTGAACCTTTGAGATGTTAAGCAATTTGGGGTTGAAGCAGTGAGACGAGGTTATGAGAAGAGAAAAGAGAACGACGAGAGGGAAGCAAAACGATGGAGATTGGAGAAGCGCCATGTGAGTATCGAGCGCTTCAGTCAAGACTTTACCTTCTTGCACTCAATTTGGGAGCTTAGCGGGCGGGTACTTATAGTCAAATTCAGCGCACACAATTCCACTTAGCCGGAGTCCTTGTCGTCATTGGAGAATTTTCGGCGATATTGTTTGCTATTATTTAATGTTATTTTATATGGTATGCTTGTGCTACAATATTCTTGCGAGATGAATGCTCCGAGGCAATGATCCCCGTAACCATATCGGGAACGGATCGTGGGACGTCTGAATCGATGAAGTATGGATTCGTGCGGATTCTACGGCAAATAAAGAATTAGCAAGAAGGGTATGTAAGCAGATTTCATGAGGGTCAACCAAAATAGTTCGGATATCACACGAATGTGGGTGCATCTTTTGTGCTTCCGAAAGCATTGATCAATCAATGTCTATGAATGTCCTTAAGCTAACTGCAATTACTTCAAATCATTCTGAAGGTGAGATCTAGCTCCTCCTCCTCCTCCTCCTCCTCCTCCTCCTCTCTCTCTCTCTCTCTCTCTCTCTCTCTTCCTTAAAGATTAGAGGGTCCAAACATCTTCTCATGCTGGGAGAAGGTTTATCAAAATATGGCAAGAGGCAACTCCGGTCCTATAACCTAATTCCCCGGATGTCGAAAATATAATTTGAAACGTTTAATATATTGTCTTTCTCATTTTACATGCCGACAAAATTCTTTATGATTATGGGGAGTAAGACAGCAGAAAATATTCATCAATCTTTAAACTATTTGCACAAGGTCAACAAAGAGAACTCGCCGGATTTGTATACTCAATTTAGACATCAAGGAATTTTCACCTCATATGTTAAAATGATACTTTCAAAATCTCAGATAGGACGTGTAATCTACTCTAAGGTAGAATCACTTGCACAAGCCAACTGTTTGGATTTAACTTATTCATGGGGCATACAAAGTGCTCAATTGGCCTCTCTCTCTCTCTCTCTCTCTCTCTCTCTCTCTCTCTCTCTCTCTCTCTCTCTCTCTCTCTCTCTCTCTCTCTCAAAAATTGGCTAGGTTAAAAGAACAAATAGATTGATAACAAAGTAGATAAGCAATTAGAAAAGTGAAGAGAAGATTCCTTGAAAGCCTTGGAAGAAATTGATTTGGGTGTTTTCATTTTCGGGATTATCATTACTTGTCCTAAACTATCAAAATATATGAAGAGATTCTACATCATTATCAAATATGAGCTATAGATGAATAGATAACTATAATTCTAGGGTCATCCAACCAAAGTTTTCTAATTCTTTGACACGAGAAACTATTACCGTAGAAATTTATGTTTGGAAGATCTAGGTTCAGTGTCCAACTTTATTATTGAGAAGCACAGTCACAACTGCAAATCAAGAATGGAGGCATAGTTGGTTTTTTCATGTATTCTGTTTAATGTTGGGGAACCGGACGATTAGTAATTAGGTTGTAATTATTAGAATATACAGAAGACAAGCATATAGATATAGTGGAAAATACGATCTTATGACTAAGACTATGGTGGTCAATTATCTGACTTATGTATGTTTTCGGAATTTTTCGTAACGCAATTGAATTTTGTGCACTCGTGCCTTGACAAGTTCACGACTCAAATTGTTTATTGTCAAACATTTGGAGGTGATAGAGCGGAAATCTCTCCGATCGGACATCCAACGTCCTCGAATTTGTCCGGGCATACGAATTTTCGGGTCCGTCCAAGCGACTAAGTCCAAAAAGCAGCTATATGCTCGAATAAATTTTGTCCCATTCGATAGAGACTGCTTCTTCTATATTACTGTCCAACGTCCTCGAGCAGACGATCAAAAAGGTGACACTCTCCAACAATTTCTTTTGGCCGACACGTTCGTCCAATTGATTGATTAAGAGAAAATGGGCACGCATATTCTATGGGAAAAGATATTAGCTCTCGACCTTTTTTAATTGATCAAGGTACCATTCACATGTAAAGGTGGACATAAGCATTACAGATTTAATTCAATAATCTCTTAAGTTGAAATATCTAATCATCATGTAGATAATATATACTAGTTAAATATAAAGCAAAAGAGAGGAATTTATGTATATCCAATCTATATAAAAGCAAAGACTACATGAATATATTTATAAGTTTTACAGGTTGACTATCAACAATAACTAAATATTACAAAATCAATTATAATCATCACAAATATATTCATATATATATATATATATATATATATATATATATTGTCAAGATACTCATGAATATTATAAATATCTAAAATATCTAAATGTATATCTAACAATACTTTTGGCATGGTGCGGTTAACATAGCTTACCATAAAAATTCATTCATTATATTATATGATTGTATAAACTGTATCTGGACTAGAAAATAGTGGAAAGACAAGTAAGTTATCAACGCCGCACATGCTTCCATGAAATCCTGCGATCCTGTCCCGAATGATTCAATTTTTAGGGTTTCCACGAGTCACCAGCTTTTAAGGAATTGCTACGGCATCAGTTGAGATAAACAAGAGCAAAACCCACGTCAATGAAAGCGAGATATGTTCGTTGATGCAGCCGTTAATGGAGGTTGTAGGCCGTTGAAGATCTTCCTCCCACCGCCACTTCAGAACTAATTTATCAATTTCCGGTCGAGTCTTTCCTAGCAAAGGAACAACTCCCACGTAATGAATGGCGAGAATTAGGGTTTCTTCACGGGCTAAATTTGCGGGCATCGTTAAACACGTTGATGGAAAAAGTACAGATCCGGAGTATCTACGCTCCTTTTGTCTTAACTCGAGGTTGTCCTGATTTTTGCCCCTAAAAAATCGCCAAACTTGGCAGCAATTGGATGTAATGAGTGTAATTATTATCAATGGTCGGCGACTGATGGGGAAAATTTCTCCATGCGAGAAGTTGCACGACAATGGTTCGATTTTTTCCATGGATTCGATTTCATTTTCAAATCCTCGTATTTCAAAAGTGATGGAGAACTTCCACGTGGGTATCGCCATCAGCCGGATATGAACAGGATTAGACGTTGATTCTCGACCGGCTACAGGATTGGCGCCACGTGGTGGTCGCTTTCAGTGGGAGAAATTTTAATGTTCGTAAGTTTTTAATCAGCAAATTGCGGTTCTTCCTGGTCAGCATGATTTTCGGCCCATGGGGAAGAAGGACTTTAAGAGAAAATAGCATTTGAGTGCATTGAAATTCGTTTATGCGACTGATACACCTTATGTTGAACATAATCTACTTGTTATACGTACATTAGTTTAGTACACTAAGGAGAAATTTTATGTCCTTTCTGAGCAATTGATTCCATGGTGAGGGACTGGGCTTAAACTACACCATGAACAACAGAGAACAAAGAAATCTTCAGAGGACCGACTCAACAATAAAGTAATAGAGAAAGATTAAAGATCAAATGTGCTTCGGTCAACAATTATCTCTTGTAATGTAAATTACCTTTCGAAGTCGATTTTGTGATGCATATTGAAAATACTCACACTTTGGCATTCATCAAGGTTTTGAAGCTTTGCCCGAAGAACAAATCATATGTTAAAGTCGAATGTCTCGAGTTTTATTTTTGTATATTCTCTCTGACATATTTTATATATTTCTGGAATTTGAATGATCCTTCGCTCACAAGCCGCGGATATTAAGATCGAATGCTTTAGGCTTCCTCATTGTATAAGTCTCCGCATGAAAAGGAGTATGAAGCTATAAAACACGGTATGTGCGCCATACTCTATATAACTTAATCTCTAAATGAAACAACTTTTACTCAACTTCTGACATCGTCATCATACACGATTCAACCTTCTATGTATCCCCATGACTTTCATCTTTACCTTGCTATTTTTTCTCTATGTTACACTACAACAAAGTGCGGACCTGCCAATCCTTTGTTCATCACTGTGTCGTGGAGCTGAGAGATCTGAACATGATGCTCCTGCGTCTGTCGCCGAGCTTTAGCTAAACCATTTGTTAATGATGGAAACTGTGGCTCTTAATGCTGCAACTCAAGCTCTTTGATCTCAGAACGATGATTTAGCTAAACCTTTATTCTAAGAGTTTAGATTGAGAAGTCAGTTCATCCATATTATGGTAGTGCAAAGCTTTTTCTAAAGTTCAACCTTCAGGATTAGGACCTGAAGTTGAATACATTTAGTGGCGGTTCGTGAATTGCATGTGATGGATGTGATATTATACCATATATCTAGCGTCTTTGTCGAGTGAAAATCTGATGTCTGACTTTTGCTATTGTTCTTTATCATGCGGTGCTATATAAAAATTGCACTTGTTCGGAGCCCAAAAGGTATGTTCTAATTTATGCTTATCTTTTGCTATTGAAAATGCGCAGTAGAAGTCCGTTACCTAGAGGGATCACCAAGAGAGAGCCTTTAAACCAATAAACTACCAACCAAGTTTAATATATTGATTACTCAACACTATGCCAATTTTCCGATGCGGGAGTTCTCTAACGCAACTCACATGTATATCCTAACAATCTCTCCTTCACATGCAAGACGTTTGCTTATCCTTAATCCAAATTCTTTTGCATCAACGTAATTTGAATCTCCGACACATGCCTTCATCCTTGGTCTCTTTTTCATAGTGAATCACGAAGTTTGCCATCAAGCTCATATCGCTACACCCCAATGCTCACTACTTGAAAACCATGTTGTCTCTAGATTCCTTTCTTAAGATATTCATCAAAGACCAAAACAATTTGGAGGCCCACCAATCTACCATTAACTCTGATTCCAAATTGTTAAAAGCACGCAATAGAAGCCCAAAACCTTTCGCCATTGTCACTAGATTACTTTCTTAAGATATTCGCCAAATACCAAAACAGTTTAGAGGCTCACAAATCTACCATCGGCTCTTATTCCAAATCTTAAAAGCAGGCAATAGAAGCCCAAAACATTTCACCTAGGAAGATTAGCAAGAGAGAACCTAAGTCCAAACCAATCAATATATCTATTTGGACCTACGCTTACTCAAAAATTTAAGGCAATAAGTCATGGACCAAGTATAATATATTGACTTCCAAATACCACACCAATTCTGTGATATGAGATTTTCAAACACAACTCACATGTAATATATGCAAGTTAAGCTAGCATTGAGGCAATTTCGCCTCATCAAAGGACAGAGGGAGCTCTTCCAAAATTACATCATATGGGTCCAACTAGATGCCTAGAACTTAAAGAAACAATTAATGATGTCTAGTCAGCCCATAAACTAGTTGTATAATTTTTTTTGTAAAGGTATATCTACTAGTTGTCGATGGACTCAATTTATGAGCTCCGCCTTAAATCTTCCTACTAGCTATGAAGGTGTTGCAGTTCTTGGTGTTGCCACCTAATAGTGAGATTAGTGCTGATGGTTGACTGATAAACCCTCAATGAATATCGATATCATGACTCAACATGGAATCTTACCCATCTTTAGGATTGCCAAGTGCTATTTGCTAGCACGGTTTGATCTAGGAGACTATTGGTGAAAGGCACATTTGCACCTGTAAGTGATGATTGGAGATTTGGATTGAGATTCATAGGTGCAAAAGAACATCAAACTTGGATTAAGGCGAGTTGACCCAATGTTGTAGACTCATTTGAGTTGAGTGCACACATGAGTGATGTCAAAGACAGAAGTCTCGCCTTAGATATTTTAAGCTAACAAAAGTTCTTTATGTTTCCTAGTTTGTCCATAATTCAATGAAAAAAAAAATTGGGCAAAATGGACAATATTTGATGCCAATGAACTCAAGCCACAGGTCCTCTTTTGGATCTACCCATTATGACGGTATAGGACTTATGGGATGCTTCCCCTAAGATGACTTCGAAAAGCATATTGAAGAATCCTAAATTAGTTGGTGTATTTGACCATTATTTCCAAAATTTGTTGAAAAACTTCTTTACTGCCCTATCACGTTCAATTCATATGAAACTATAACGACAATAATATGAAATTAAATTAGCTAAAGATAATACCACGTAGAATTATATATATTGTTTATGTGATAATATGCCTTAATATGTCTTGTTGTACTATAATTCCTAATTTTTTGTTTCACATAGTCTCTTCTGCCACAAATCCTATTGCGCAAGTTAAAGTCATTTTTTCTCCTCTACTATTGTATAAAAGTTTCATATATAAAATATGTCGTCCTTAATAAAGTCAATTTTAGTTTGATTTACATATATGATTGCATTCTCATGGAGTTACTTCTACTGCTTATTATTACTTTCAAAATTAGTCAGATAATGCGATACTCACGATATCCTTCTCTTTGAAGTTTCTTGTTAAAGAAAACACTGCTCTCTATCACAAAGTTGGTGTACATAGTCTATTCCCCTACTATACTCCATATAAAATATCCATTTTGCAATTAGGCTGAAATTTTTTAGCACAATATAATCAAATATTTGTAATGACACCGAAACTTCCAAGAGATTTTCCTGTAAATATTCCTTTTCCTGGAAAGACGATTAAATATTTATTTTGAAAATAGAATCGTTACGTTAGATTGAATGCATTGAACGTTCAAGATTTTAATGCAGTAATGCAGTTTTGCTAGAAGTTACTAGATTTTAATGCAGTAAACATACTTTGAATTGCAAGCTATGGAATGCTAGAGTGAACACCGAAGCATTTATGGATGTCGAAACGGATAAATTACTACCTTTTCTGGAGAAAATATGATTTTAAAAAATGAGAGTGAGCACTGTCACATGGGAATCATATAACTCTGTGAACCGTTTAATTCATGGGAATAATGTGAATCTTAAATAAATCCAATGTCTTTTGAAGAAAGATCCTGAAAGAGTTTAAACATGAAGTCAGGGATTTCATCCTAAAATTTCCTAAGTATCATGATGACAAATATTTTCTCTGATAGTTATAACATAAAAGTTTTGATGAGAAAAAAGTTTCGAAATTTGAGAGACTAACAAATTTATTTGTTAGTATTTTAAGTTTACAGGAAAACCTAACTCATCTTAAACGAAATATTTTCATCATTCCAAAAGAAATTTTCTTTTTTACAAGGAAGAGGGCCGTAAAAATAACAACAACAAAAAGAAACTAAAACTACTTTATTTAAAACCAAAGCATCCATAATTTCGAACAAAAAGGAGAAAAAAGAATCCTAGATTTTCTTGTTCATTCTTCTTTGGTTGACCAATCATGTCGAGGTAGCAGCATAAACATTAAACAGGGCCAATGTATACGACAAATCACCTACGGATTGGAACCAAGTTGAGTCCCTCAAATTTGGGAGGACAACAGCATATAATTTTTCCTTTGATATGCCGCTAAATGGGAATTTATTCAGAAGCCGACCCTTTGTCATTACAATTGATTTATGTGTTATTTATTTTCCCCGACGATTTAAACATGTGTGGTGTCACAATAGAGACGGTCCCTCGCGTGTCAATCTCATCCACCATCAGGTCATTCTGTAGAAATATTCAAGAAATTTATGTCCTTCCATAAGAAGGCAAAGCCCCAAATATAAAACAAACGAGCAACGGATTAATTTCACCTTTAATAGCCACTAGTTCCCATTGATGTCACATAAGCCCCTTTATATATACCTGTCTTGTTTCACCATAGTTTCAGAATTCTAGGGTAAACAGTCACAATCACACAGCATACGCTATAAACCGGAGGCCCCAAGAAGGAAAACATCATGAGAAAGTCCTTGCTCCTTTCTGTGCTCACACTGTTTCTTCTCTCCAATTTGGTTGATCTCTCGAAAGGTATATTTATCATTTTTTTCCCCTCAAATCTTGATAAAAGGGAAAAGGATGAATCTCCTTCTCCCATTTCGCGAAATGGAAGCTCATTACAAGTACATGGATGAAAAGGATTATTTCCTCGACACTTAGCAGACAAAACCTCTTTGATTTACTCTCGGTTTGTGTTTTCCTTTTCTTGGGTTGATTGTTCAGGAGATCTTAAGTTTTGTCGGAAAGAGAAGACCTACGACGGCGCTTGCGGTAATGACGGGAGCTTACAGTGCGCTATCAAGTTCTTGAATGATTTTGGAGCCAGGGCAATGCCGCAGAGGTGCATATGTAGATCAAGGGGAACCAGCAAGCAGCTTTGCAGTTGCCTTGTGGTTTGCCAGAATGTACCTGCCAAACCCAATGCTTAGTTGTCTATTGCCATTTATTTATAGGCGCCCACTTTGTACCAACTTAGTGAGATGGATCGATGCTGAATAAGGGCTGCAATAATGTGAGGTCCATTTACATGCATCTTAATCCGGGTTAATCCCGTTGCTGTCCCCGGTTGCCGGGGTTTTGGATTCTGCAATCTAGTTATCGAACTTTAATTCCAATCTCTGGATGAATTTATACATTTTCTTCAAAATCCAACCACTTTCTTGGCAAGAACACGAAGTGGGAGAGCATGTGGCAATTAACATGAAAATAACTGTTGGTGCGCTGTAGCTTACTAACATTTATAAATTTTTCTATAGTTGGTAGTTTACCAATTTTGTACTAATTTATTAATTTTTATTTGCATAAGTTATAAACATCTCGGATTTACCAGCTCTTTTATGAATTTAGCGATCGAAATTAGACTAACTTTTGTTAATTCAATATTTAACTAGTAATTGGGCTGAGTAACTTGCCAACATTCCTTAATATATAAAAACAAATTATTAAGTCACCAAAGTTTAGTTGCTTTAATTTGCAACACCTAATAATCTTACTATCTTCTTAGAGTTTGCGAATATAAATGAATGTGACTCACTATCTTTTATACTACTAATTTACCACCAATATTGAATTACTAAATCTAATTTAAGTTACTTACTAATGTTGTTTCTTGCTTTTTTAACTTGCCAACTTTTCTTGTAGTTAAAAAACTTGTATTCATCTTTCTTATGGACACCTTAAATATACCATCTCACTTTAGGAAACACGAACTTTTATCAGAGGGACTTATCCACTAGTCTCGGGTACCAACTCTTATCCAATCACTAACCAAGTTTATTTTTCTTCTTAAATTTTGCAATGACTTATCTTTCTTAACTATGCCTTAAATTTAACAACTCTTAATTGAAACTACACATTTAATTATAAGTAACTTATCCACTTTTCTTTGATTAAGCTATTAACTAATTATAGCTTATTAACTCAGTTTATGAGTTACAAAAGTCTATTTGAATTAGCCACATCAGTTTTTTCTTATCAAAATTGATCAAAATAAGTATGTTGGCAAATTATAAAAAGATTTGGAACCGAAGTAACATAATCAAAAATTTTATAACTAGATTAAATCGAGTATAATAGGTTGAAATTTTTTTGATAATATTCTCAATTAGTCGGTAACCAATCCAAGAAAATTTTCCTAGTGACTTAAATAAACATTGGTAATTAAAGGTGATAGTTCATAAATTCAAGGCATTGGTGGCGTGACCTATTAGAACCACCTCGAGAAGGGGAATGGTATTAAGGTAAGTTTATAGCATCAATAAAATATGGCTTAAAAGCATCATCTAATCGCAATCCAATTCGATTTAATTCATTCATTACGAGCACGGACTTTCTCAAATTCATACCTCAAGTGACATTCAAGCATTTGCATTTTTAAAGTTATTTAACAATATAAATATTTCTAAAAGTTGCCACTAGCCTATTGGGGTTGGCTAGAAACTGATCAAGACATGAAAGTGTCATTTCAATCTCTACGGAACCAAATATTCTAAAATTCAGGAACTTGTTTACGCTAACATTTTTATTAGCGCCTTTCAATATATAACTTGTTGGTTGTTTAATAAAGTGGCCATGCACTCTTATTCATCATTTAAGACTCTATAAATTCATTCAAAGTCTAAGTGTCCATGCAATTTGTTTTTATGAGAGTCATTTTCATGCAAACCTAAATTAAGGCTGAATTAGTCTATGAAAAGAATTAACGTACAATTTATTTGAAGGACAGTGCAAGAAGTAAACGATCAAGGTATTGAAACACGATATGGTAATAACTACTCAAATAATTAGGTGCGACTACCTAAGGATGAGAATATAAAAACCGCACCCTGTCAAGTAAATAATAATACATGATTTTGTTATAAGTTTCGAAATATGATCCCTTGGAAGCTAGCTATTTAAAGCTAAAAGTGAACCTAAGCTTGATAAGTTAATTCAAGAGAAGTCTAAGTTAGACTATCATAATCATTTATCAAAAGAAATGATGTTAAATCTAGATGAATTTTATTAGACAAAACTTCACTCCGATGTGTCTAAATTAACAAAATCCTAATGGACTTAAGCTAAATTTTTACAAAATAAGACTGAAATGGACATCTATCCAAACACTACCGATTCTGTGCGTGCCATATTCATGATTACCATTGTCACGCTATAACTAAACATGCGCCAATCTCAACATCTTACCATTCAATTAAGCAATCCAATATATACATCAAATTACACCATGCCTAATCATGTGTCAAAACATCCATACAAGCAAAGCTAGATACACATGCAATCGGATTCCTTTAATTTTTTTTAATTTTCGAAATTTTTAATAAAAATATTATTTTGTTATTATTATGAAAATATTATAATACTGTAATATTAAAAGGAATCCGGGTCGGTTCGGAACGACCCGGATTCCGGAAAGCACAGCCCCCCTAAGGATTCTGGACTGGGCTCACAATGAGCCCAGTCCAACTTCTCCCATGCACCCACCCCCTTTGGTTGTGACGGCCCAACGCAAACCGGCCCAAGGTCTGCCTCGAGCCCAGCCAGGCCAGCCCAGCTCCAGGGGACCAGCTCAGCCCAACGGCGGTCCATGTTCAACCAGAAACGGACAAACCCCAAACGGGACCAAAAGTCACTCCTTCGGACTGTCGCAGCCACGGCGGTCGGAAATATCGATAACAGAGGGTCGAGTTGTTCTACGGGCAAACAGGGTGGTAGAGACGTCCTACGCGGTTCAGGGGAGCGCTGGCCTGTGGACGCGCCCGAGAAAGCTCGAGCCAGATCGCTAGCGGCCGGCGGAGTCCTTCCTAGTTGACTGCGATCCTCGGGAACGAAAGAAGCAGGGGCGTTAGCTTACCCGGAACGGCGAGGGCCCAGTGTTTCGGGGATGTGCACTGGATGCAGTGGCCGGTCGTCGCGATCGAAGGGGTCCTCCGAGGATAAGAAGGAACGACTTCCTCTTTTCTTCTTTCTCCGTTTGCGCCTTCCCCTGTTTTTTTTTCTCCGCCTTCCCACCCGTCCTCTCTCTTCCTGTCCGCTGCCTTCCTCTGCCGACCCTCTTCCTTCCTTTTTGCCGCCGGCTTCTCTGTTTCCTTTATCGTGTGTGTCAGCCTCTTCCGTCCCGTCCGCGAAATCGCGTGGAGTGGGGGGAAGCAGATCTCGTCAAAGGTCGCCGCGGGGCAGCGGCAAATCAGGGGGAGAGAGCAAGAGCTGGAGAAAGACGGAGATGGGCCGAGGAAAGTAGAAGGGCCGATGGGCCTATGGAGAGAAAAGGGCTCGAATGGGAGATGGGCCGATAGATGGAGAAGTGGGCTGACGGGCCCAGGGTGTGGGCTGATGGAGAGAAGGGATGGGCCGGTGGGCGCGAGAAGGGGTCAGGAGGAACGGGCTGGATAGGGTGAAAACGGGGAGAGTCCACGGGCCCAGGCAGGGGGAAAATAGCTGGGCTGAGGGAGAGCGAGCGAGCCGAGGAAGGGACCGGAGTGAGGCCCACACAGTCGCGGGTGCGGGCTGGATAGCTAGGCCCGATCCTCTCCATTGTTTTATTATAGTTCTAATTAATGACAATTTTCTCTAAAATTAAGCAAAAAAAAATACCGGGCCGGAAAAAATTCGGTGTCAACAATTGGTAAGAAAGTAAAATAGAAATTGGTAAAAATGGGAGAAGGTAATTAAAAGATCAAATAAATTGCACTTAAGTTAAAGTTGGTAACACATAACTAGTTGTTAATTTAATTAGAAAAAGACGGTACCCATTCTAATTAAGGTTGGTAATTTCTAAAAGAAGATATAAATTTAGAGGATCAGTTAATAGAAAGCGGTGAATCCATAGAAAATTAATAAAGGCTAGTAAATATATTGATATGAGAATTCACAAACTTAACGATATATTGTTAATCTAATGGGAGAGAAGTTGTCAAGTTGATATATCATGCATCACCAGAGGAAAAGAGAGAAGAGTTCATCCACGATCGGGTGAATCTAGAAAAATCCACGAAATTTGATTCAGAAGGCATGATCTGAAATATTAACAGACAAGTAAGGAAATAAATCTAATGAAAATAAAATAGGAAGATACGAAAGATAATCAACGTGAAATATCCTGACAATATTCGTAAGGAAAAACAGTTTAAACATCTTCCTTGCTAGACAAAACAAATGTAAGACATAAAACATTTTACATACTTGCGGTCATGAAAGAAAAACATTAGTCATTTAACGCAATGTATAAGATTGTCGAAATTAAAACTCGAACGCATATACAATTGTCGAGATTAAAACTCGAATACATAAATTATACAACTTAACGCATCAACAAATTCTGCAGGAGCCACGACAATCCAAGCTATCTCGAAAATCAAAATCAAGGCCATCTCACAATTAACCAAAATGGGAATTTACTTAAAAGTTTTAAGTATATTGATTTGTCTAAATAATTTTTTGTTTACCTCGCTGGTCTTTTTTTGCGCTGCAACCCCACTTTTTTTCATGCTAGCCAACTTTCAAATTTTTAACTTGTTCGATTATACTTTGAGTAATCATTGAACTAAGTTAAAACACATTCACTAATTTAAATTTCAATGTATATGCGGTTGGTAAAAATGTTCTCGCAAGAACAATATAATAAAATTGAGTTATATATTTAAGTAGTTTTATTCAAAATGTTAAAAAGTTCGCAAGCATGAGAATTATATTTCCTTCTTCTTTTTCTGAAGATGATTAATATTGTCCGGTACTTGAGAAATTTTTTGTCAAGATCTTTTTCCAAGTTCGCTCCACGTTATGTTCCGGCTGCCAATTCCTTTTGGATGGCCACTTATGGTAAATAGATCATACGCAGTCGCAGGAATGACGGTGCCATTACCATAGCAACATCCTTCATAATATATTCTGTCTCTGCATCAGGCTCGTATGCTACCCCTTATATATACACCCCTTGCTTCACAAGCAATTCACGATTCTTAGGAAACTCGTCGCCATAACTCAGCATACGCAGTATCCAGAGGGCCCAGAAAAAGAAAAGGATATCATGAGGAAGTCCATACTCCTTTCTGTGCTCGCTCTTGTTCTTGTGTTGAACCTGGTTGATCTCTCAAGAGGTAGATATAACCTTGTCCTAATACATCTTTTTCTTTTGGTTAACTTTTTTCCTACGTTTGGACAAAGAAGATACATCCTCTTCGCCGATCCACACGGATGAAAAGAATGATTTTCTCGACGCTTAGCGGCTCGGTACGGGGAAATCTCTTGCGACTGCGACAAAGCCTCTGCGGCTTGATTCTTTCTTCTTATTTTCTTCCCTTTCGTTTGATTTTTCAGGAGATCTCAAGTTTTGCCTGAAAGAGAAAACGTACGACGACGGCACGTGCGGAGCCGACGGGGGATATCAGTGCTTTCTCAGGTTCTTGGGCGACTTCGGGGCCGGAGCGATGCCGCAGAAGTGCACATGTAGACCGATGGGAACCAGCCAGCGGACTTGCCATTGCGTTGTGGTTTGCGAGAATGATGCATCACCCAAAGGCAATGCTTAGTTGCGCATTGCCGCTTATTTGTAGGTGAAAGTTTTGCACCAGCTTCATGAGATCGATCGATGGAAATAAGAGTTGATTTAATTAGTTTCGGGAACAAATTTCGCAAATCAAATTTTAGATAGTAGTTGGTTAATTGAAGTGGTCGATGAGAAAGGTAAATAAAGATTGAAATAAGATAAGAAAGTTCTTTGTTCAGAGATAAGAGAATCCTTTTTCTGGGATAAGAGAAGTTGGTGAATTAAAGAAACAAGGTTACTTTCTCAAATGAAAGAAGTGTAGTAATTTCTAAAGGTTTTGGTAAATGTAAAACTTATTTAGCAAGAAAAATCAAAATTGACAAATGATATCCAAAGGTAGAAATTCAAGAATAAACGAAATAAAAAAGAATAAGTCAAGTTAGAGTTGTTATTCAAGAACTAGTTGGTAATTTAACCGAAGAAAATTTCATAAGTTTCTCAAATAGATATTGGCAATTCCAAGTAATAGTTGGTAATTTTAAGCATTGGCAAGAAAGGAAAAGTACAAGTTGGTAAAGGATAAGATGAGTTAGTAACTTATAAAAAACCAAATAAACATTAGTAACTTATTCAAACAAGAGTTGGTAATACAAAACCAGTTGGTAACTTAATCAAGAAAAAGTATTAATCACTCTAGTTAAGGGTGGGAGTTTTTAAAAAGAGTTGATAAATTAAAGAGGCGAAAAGTAAGACAAATAAAAGTAGTTAACTAAATAGATTAATTTAAAAGAAATCAAATAAATGCCCGTAAGCAATTCAACTAAGAGTTGATAGTTAGTAACCTAATGTGATAAAAGCTAATATATCATAAGAGTAAAAGGCCAGTAAATTCATATAAGAGTTGATAAATGATAACTAAATCTGATAGTAAAAGCAAAAACTGTAAACGTAAATAAACAATTCAAATGATATTTGGTAAGTAAGGTTATCTATAGAAAAAGGACTGTAAGTCTTTGCGCCGAAGATTCGTAATTTCATAGTAGAATTAGTGAAATTAAGGCAACAGTAAGAAAGCAACATAAAGTTGGTAAAAGATAAGAACAGTTAACAAATGGCAAGCTATTGGAAAAAGAATTGGTAATTCCGCAGAAGTACTAGTAAATTACAACGAGTTATGGGACAATCATGTGTGGCTAGTAATTTTTTACCAACTTTTTCAAAAATCTACAAACAAGCATAAGAAAATCCATCAGAACAAAAAATAGAATCCTTCTCCTCGCCTCGCATGGCATTTTAGGATGCTCATAACAACTGTATAAAAAGATTGGATTCGCTGCTTATGATTACGCAATGCATTGTCATGGTGTCCATATTGATCAAATAAAGCTAATGATGCTTTGGTACTTGATCACAATCTTAAATTTAGTGAAGTTGTCGACATAATCATCCACTTCTTTCCATTTATGGAGAAGCTTGAATTGGTTCCTCGCATTCTTCACTCATATCTTACGTAATTGAGAGTTGAGACTAATTGAGGAACACCAGTGTGATAAATTTCAGCAAATATATGATCAAACATTGCCCCACTGGTAGGAAGATAAGTGACGTCACTAATGACAGAAAATTATATTTTGAATTTGAAATTTTGATCCCACAAAATATCTCATTAATCTCATGAATGATGACATCAAGTCCATCGCACAATAAACATCAGATCCATATACCTAATTGTGGCCCAAAGTAAAATATAACTGTGACTCTTATTCAAAATCTTCAGTAAATAAGATAAACAGAAAATGTCAAAGTTGCAAACCCTAACAAAATTTAGTCAAATTTCCGTTTTCTTGTTTCTTTCTTCTGTGATATCAGCCGAACTTTTAGAACTAAACAGGAAAATTTTCATGCCCTGGCACTTTACTTGATGGTTGCTATTGATCTCAATCTCATGTTATGTTTTGAGTTCTCCCATGAAGACGCGAAAAAGAGAATATGGGGATGGCAATGGAATCGTGTGGAGGGGCCAGGGGTCGCAATTTACCTCAAGCCCTCGCCCTCAATACGTCCATAAAGATGTAGGGTACAAATTAATTTCTTCATCGTATGATTTGAACGAGCAAAGGTGATTCAAATTGAGCGTGAGAGATCTAAGATCCAACCCGATCTAGTCCTCTGAAAAAAAATCATCATGTTGAACTCCTTTATTTCTTCAAATAAAGTAATATATAAGCAAATCAATCTAAACCAGTTCCAAAGTGAAACACAAAGACCCTTCGGCACGCCCATCAAAATGAGTTCCAATCTATTAGAGCCCAAAATCAAGCCCATGTTTCTAATTAGCCATCTTACTTCTTCTCGAAGTGGGATTTAATCTCCTCTTAACTCATTATTTGGACTCCAATTGAAATTGTTAAATGATTGGAGCTCCAATTTCGATCCTTGTGGCCTAGACATCATCACTATCGTTTAAAAGAATGGGGCAAAGGGATTGTTTCAACTCCCCTTTTCTTTCCTAATGAATGAGTACCCACCAATGCACTCATCATCCACTTTTTCTTTGGGCAATTAGAACATTGATAACTATTTTAAGTACTTGGTAAATTTCTAACTTTTCAAACTACCAGAGCGCGCCATCCTTTTTGGCACATTTTTCGAATTTTCGAATGATTATCTAACATATTATTTTTTTATTTCATGCATCATGAATTGACGGGTCTTCCTTGAAATTCCCAAGGCTAACTTTTATAGTCGTACCAAATGGCTATGTACCAATATATATATATATATATATATATATATATATATATTAACAAAAAATTGTCAGCCGCCCTTTTTATATTCATGTCCAATGTCCATTAATAGATCTCCGTACCATCGTCATCGAGTGGTTAGCCTTTTGACTAATTGAAATCGAAATTAGCGTCTTCTTTATAGGACAGACAGAGATAATCAAGTTTGATTTGCCATCGGGACATGTCCAGGAATCATGAGATCTCATGATGGCAGGTACAATTTGCTCCCCCTTGATTAGGCCAAGTGGTTCGCTGCCTGTCCTGGCGGATTAAGACTGGCAATGACAATTAGAGAACATGTTTGAACAGTGCTAATCAATAACCCCACAAATACAAATGAGCACTATTCCCAATAAGAAATTAGGGTTACGTGCTAACTCGTTTGTGATTAATCTTGTCGTTTAGCCATGCCAAGGCCCTTTCTCGGGTGTTTCCACCTGAGGCATTGTCTTCTGCTGGAAATTGGTGGTAATCAGAAGCGATGCAGCAGTTTGTCCCTGCTGGTGCTGTATGAAATCATATTTAATGATTGGGGAAGTGGCACTGAAATCTCCCGGATCTTGCCCTTAGTTTGATTTTTATTTTTACCTATTGAAAACAAGAGCAATTTCATTTCATCAAGGATAAGCCCAGGGACCACTGTAAGGGGCTTTGGCACAAGCAACATTCCGAAGGGTTTCGGGAAGGATTAAGAACCAAATTATAGGGCAAAGATTTGCTAAAAGCCCTTAGTTTGATTCACATGTTACAATTTTCCTTTCCTAGTTTCATTTAGTAGTCAGATATGGTGTATAATCTTAGGTAATCCTCATGCATCGTATTAAATCCACATCTCTGGTCCAACAAAAGACTAGCGATCCGCACCAGCAGCCCTATGGGATTCACATCGAATTATCCCCTTTTGGCATAGACCCCAAGCGGTCACATCAAGTAATTAAATTCCAAACCTAGTCATAGTTAGAAAGCACACGAACCAACGTCAAGAAAGTTTTTGGTAAGTAAACATTGTACTAGTTACTAGTTTACTATAATATAAGCAAATGATGACTTACATCTTTTTAATAGATGGTTATATTGAGGCGCGGATTGCCGGAGCCGGAGGAAGTGAGCCTACCATACTTATTCGAAAAATTATAATAATGATTCAATTAAAGGAAAGATAAAGGAATTATTATCTTTAGTCGAGTCATTCTTTTCTTCGCTAGTTAAGGAGAAAAGGAAAAGGTCAGCTAAGAAAGGGGAAGGTGGGGAACACTTGTGGACGAACATCTTATAATTGCGATTTGGCCCAAATTAGAAATTTAAAGGTGATTGATTAACAATGTCAAGGTACAATGGTACCAAATTTGAAAAATTTGCCGGGCCCCAATTTTTTTTTTTCAATAGATCTTGGTTGGATGTTCATTGCATATGGGACATACGTGATGATGATGGCTTTAAGCCAAGAGTTAGGTGCTTGTCTCGCGAGAATCGCAACCAGAAAACATGTTGAGATAATCAGTAATTAATTAAACTCTATGATCTAATCATTCTGATTGATTGGGAATATAATTTATACGCACCGTACTAAAATAGATGTGAAAATTGTCTTGTGGCCGCTTTCCACGTTCTTTCGCTTTTGTCTTCTGTTGGCGATACAAGATTATCATGAACCGAGGAGAAGCTCTTGAGGATTTTTCTTTTCCTTTTTCTTCGAATTGATTCCGTCGACAAACAAATCAAAACTGTTTTTATTAAAAAAATCCATTTTTAGGAAGATTAGAAGAAGGTCAATGGGAAGAGGTCTCATTTTTGCATCTCCATGCTTCACGCACGCTTTACAAGTGTCGCTTTCTCCTCATCCTCTCTTTTCACTTGAATTTCGGTAAAATTACGCACGTTTTCTCGATTATGAACATTTTAATGATCAAGATTCCATTCGTTTCACGAGAAATGTAGCGTTTCTGGAAATTATTTTCTAGGAAGTCATTTTCTTGGAAAATGACAATATTTTCGGAGATTCATTTGACATTTAGAAAAATTTATAAAAATAATGGATTTTTTTAAATATTTTTTCTTTTCTCTCATTTTTTTTTCATACATTGACCGACCGCTGGTCACGAGTCAATTTTTTTTAAAATGAAAAATGTTTAAAGGTGAAGAAAGAATATAGAAAATGATTTGCACTTTCTAAAAGCGGGAAATATTTTGCCAACTTTTGAAGGTGTTTTTTTTTCATATGTGGAAAATATTTTTCTTGACTATTTTGTTTTCCGTTAAACGAACGCTAGGAAATCCAAAAAATATTTTCCTAAAATTAATTTTCCGTGAAACGAACGGAATCTAAGTTGCACATGATTTTTCTTTAATTTTTTCCGAATATCAACGGCCATATTGGGTTTTTTTATTTCTTAGCACTTGACTCAACCATTATCGAGTATTTCATGTGATCTCAATCACAATAATTAGTACAATCAAAATTACACCAAGGTTAATTTTCATAAGGAACAAAACTTCATGGTTCAGCTCAAACTTTGCGCATGCACTATCACTAAACATCTTTAATAAATCACACAAAACTTTTTTGAGAAATTACTGAGGTATGGCCATATTTACAATTTTATTATAATTATAGTCGCTGTAAGTTTTCAGAATCCGGGTCGAATTACATATTTGCACATGTATATCAAAAATCCAACCTACGCGTGAGAATGAGTGTACTGATATTTAAATATTAAGCATCCCCTCCATTTTACAATTTAAGATTCTAGAACGATGAGCAATGATCCTATGAAACCTCACCACATATCTAAGTCACTATATATGTATCTCGAATTGAGTCTAGAGAATTGGTTGGTATGTGAAATGTCAGCATTTTGCACCTCTTCATAATATTTTTGGCCGTGTAAATTTTATGGGCCAAAATATTACGATAAGATTCAAGTCGAGGCATATGTCAAGAAAGAACATCAAAATATAAATAAATACGAAAGTCGAGCCGTATCCGGACGTATCAAACTACGGTGTGGGTCGCTTCAATCATTGTACAAGAGGGGTACCTCAATTCACTGAAGTTAAGAGTGGGAACCCATCGCACTAATATCAATCTTGTCCATAGTGTGATTTGCACATCGATGCACATAAGATAGGACCCGCTTTTATTTCTTTGTTATTTTCTTTTCTTTTCTTTGCAATTCCAAAATTATTCTCCCATCGAAAATGAAAAATCCCTCAATATGCCATCTTTCATCGACCTACTGCTCAATAGTCAACTCGCACATGTTTAATCATTATTCTTCATAGACCCATTCTATTAACCGGTCGTCCAATTCCTTTCGAGCGAAAAATCACTTGTCTCTCTCTCTCTCTCCATAGCGTAATTCATAGATGATCACCTAGGCATGCCTCAACACTGACATCTTATTGTTCCAGGCAATAGGTCTTTACGTGCATGGAGGTAGTCAGTCTTTTAAGATTGCAGCCTCAATCGAATTTTCCGGCTTTAAGAACGGATGGCCCCACCTGTTCAGGCTCTACAAATTACGCACGAACTGTTCTGCATCCGGACCATCTGTGCGAGACGAAGCCCTGTACTTACCTTGGCTTGCCTCACTGGCACGGTTCTTCTTGTTCATCTGAATTGTCTGATCAGGACAACACCATTCGACTCCGGACAAACCTAGCTTTGACCTCTCACGTGGAGATAACCTCATTGGATGCATTTCTTTATTTGCAAATTTCACCTGTGAGTACAGCTCTCAATTTCGCGAACGATGAATTACTCTCAATTGCCCTAATTGAAAGAATGGAATTTCTCCATATATTCATCATCAGAGAGAGAGAGTGAGAGAGAGTAATGCTCATTGTACAATGGCCGTACCCAACCACCCCCAAGAAAAGAAGAAAAATAAAAACCACCTGTACATCAATCATCGCATCTGTACACTCAATTCTTTTTCCATCTTTCTCGAGATTTCTTTTTTGATTTTTTCGAATTATGTGAACTACGATGACGGGAGTCTAGAGCATGATTCGGGCAGCGTGATGATTGAACCTCGGATCCACCACTCTCCGCTTCGAGAACTTGATCTCCTCCGCACATCGGAGAGCTCTCTCGATCTGGTATCCACCTCCGATGCTCACCTCTCTCTCCAGGTGACAGCAGTAGCTCTCGAACACGCTCAGGTTCACGTGCAGCTTAAACCCCATCAGGAACAGGAACTCCAGCTCCAATCCGTTGATTTCGTCCGTCCCCAGTCCCCCAACTCGCGCGAAGTAGGAGTTTCTGTAATTCCTGTTCCAAGAAAAGGGAATCGAGAGTTAGACATCTGTGCCATTAGATCATCGGGTTTAATCTAATTGTTTTGCTCAAAAGGGTGATTGGAAAAAAATGTTTTTGGATTTTCGTTTCGAGGGGGGAAGTGAAAATGTCGATAACGCCTGGTATGACATTTAAGCCGTCCCAATCTTTTGTCATAATTCGAAATGACTCCAGAAAATTTAATGCGAAGTTCAAGGAGGGTATTTTCTATTTGGTTTTCTCAGGGCTACAGTTCTGGGAAATGCCAAGAGAAACCCAAGTTTCACTCGAATTCAGCCTTACAGAAAAAGTTCAGAGAAGGAAATTGGAGAATGAAAACTCACATGTCCTCCACATATTTGGAAGCCACCATGATCGTCGTGATGAGTAGCCTATGGACATTCCTAGCATTGATCCTGAACCCCGGGTTGACCTGGCAGAACCGGTCTATGTAGACGTACGCCACCACGTAGACCGAAGGGCCGGCCTTCGTGTACCGGAAGATCCTCTCGAGATAGCTCTGTATCGTCATGTCGGGCGCCTCGTGGCAATCGAAGACGCGGGTCTTCGCGTCCGTCGACAGCGCCCACGAGCAGCTCCTCGCGATCCTCTCGTTCCGGGACATCGTCCGCTCGATGAGCGAGGCGAGGACCGAGACGACGAGCGGGGTCTTGGAGTCCCGTTGGTAGGAGAAGGAATAGAGGTCGGACCGGAGCGTCCTGGGCGAGATCATCGCGAGCGAGGACGAGCCCATTTCTTGAAACGGATTGCCTCGTGCGATGGGGTGCTGTTTTGAGCTTGGTTGGGGGGAGTAGTTTGAAGTACTCGGCGTTGAGGTTGAGACGATATGATTGGGAGGTTTTGAGGGGGGGAGGAAGGGGTTTTATACAGGGCCTCGTTGAGCTGGTGCTAGAGGGAGTGAAAGGAAACAATGAGTATTCATCCAAGAGAAAATTAGGGTTTCCCTACATCTTTCGGAAGGTGGGTGGAAGCAAAGAGATAATATTAAAGATTCGTGCGGGGGTGGAGATTGGGGTGTGCATTGAAAGTACAGACACAACAGCTCAGCTTAATGAATTGTATAATGGCACGGGGCTTTAACCCGCTCTGATATCATTGGGTTTAACCTAATCTAGGCTCTCACGTCGGGAGACTTTGACAGCTCGCCGACAGTCTGATATGGGGCATGACATGGCAGAAAAATAGTTCATCTGAGGGCAGGTTGTCTTTCACCAGGGAACGTCCTCCCCTCTCTCTCTCTCTCTCTCTCTCCTCTCTCTCTCTCTCTTTAACTCGACCATTGAGCATTGAGAATTGCTTGTATTTGCAGTATCTGAAAATGTGGGCACGAGGGGATTAATGAGAGCTTCAGCTGATGATCCGGGTTGCATCTGCCTTTTGGAGTTTTAGACGAGCGTTTGAATCGGATCGCGTCTGTTCCTGAGCAAAATTTAGAAGAGTGGGGGCCAAATTCCTTTGGTCGTAAAATAAAAACTATCTGCCCGAATTCAAAATCGGATTCAATTAAAGCTTTCTGTTTTCATATGAACGAACAGTACACCCCCATACAAATCTTGGGAAAGATTTTCTTTGGACGAATTTTCTCGAAAATAAGAACTCGCCGACACTTCTTATGGCCCCCTGGAAGAGTCCACGAGGGGGGGGACGAAGGTCTCCCCGGCGGGGTCTACGGAATGGACCCCATATTCAATATAATAAAAAAAAACTGAGCCTGCAGCAAATCAGAAGAGGGAGAAAAAACAAGAAGAAGAAAAGCATCTGAAGAAATTAATGAAGGTAAAAAAGAAATAAATGGGGACATGAAGACGGCAATTATGGAGTACGACGAGGGTCTCGACATTTGTGTCGTTCGTGGTGTGAGACTGTGAGTGAGTGAGTGACCAGTTACACGTGCACTGAGTTGACTCACTCTCTCAGATCCAGCCCTCCAGTCTCAGACGGATCTCAGATGGAAAAGGAGAAATGAAACTTCCCCCCAAGTTTCCTCCTCCATCCGTGCGGAGGCTCGTTGGCTTCTTGTGGTCCCTTCTTTAACTTTCTTTTTCTCCGGTGGACAGACATTGAACGAGCTCTTCTTCCTTAAATGTACCTCTCAATTAGTTCAAGAAGTTAGACGCGTCGTGTCGCGCATAGAGATTGCGCTCCTTGCTCCGGCGCCGGCGGGCTCGCGTACATGGACAATGCCTAAACGATCTCGCGGATACTGAGTTAGGTTCATGGGTTTGGAGAGCAAAATGCAGGCGGAGTGCGGAATACCATTGAATCGACCGGACTCGTCCGGCCACTAATCGACACGTACGGGTCCTCGGATGCGCCGGACGCAGTTAGCAAGATTTGTGGGGGTCTCGCCGTTTAGGTACGCGGGGCCTGTCCGATTCGAGTGCGTCAAATGACTCCGTACTTAGACATGAAATCGACGTGAGAGCAATTGGGCCACCAAAGATACAGAGGATCTCGCACTGTTGACCTCGTGTGGCATGGCGCAATTATTTGGGTCAAAATCCTTCCGCTACGAGCACGATTGTCCGGTGCCGACTCGTACGGCCTCTTCTTTGTTCTCGACGATGACGCGTGAACTGATTCGTCGGATTATACTTCGTCTACTATACCAAGCATCACCTTCGGAGGTGTCCACTGTTTCACTACGTGTGTGAGGTTCGTCGGGAAAGAGCTTCTCCTTAAGTTTCTTGCTTGGGATTCTAGGCATTGATCTCGAATTAGTATAAGCGCCTGAGTGCCGGATTTTAAGCAAACTAGAAGTAAATGAGCTAACTTGTATTGAAAATTCAAGTAGAGTGTACATTCTACTTAGGAGAAGCATTCCGTAGTCATTCTGTCCTTTGCAGTCATAAAAAAAAAAAGGAATTGGAAATCGATTGGAAGAGAGATTTGCTGCCTTGCGTTTTCGTTGCTCCCTCTCTTTTGCGACTTTCCTTCTATTGCCAAATTCTCAAAAGGATGCATCAGCTTGAACCCACAAGACAAACATCACTCCCCACCATAAAGCCGTCGGCTGCCTAGTGAATCAGAGTAGTGACAAGCCTAGCACGGGAAGCGACCGCACAATCGGCAACCAGCTTCTTCATTTCAATCGGCAAAGTAGTTTCCTCTCTTTTCTTTCTTTTTGTATGCTCCTGGTTCCAGCGCACTTTTTTGAACCTGTCTGTAAGTAAACATGAATAGGAGACCGAATGACCCTTACGTGAAGCCGACACAATCGGCAACCAGTTTCCTCATTTCGATCACCGCGACATTACAATGCACCAGTGCCAGGTACAGCTCTGACCCTCCACGGGGCTCACGTTTACATTCTTTTGAACTACTTAAAACAGAGGAATTGCATAATAACGGCTATCGAAAAAATTGGCTATGGAGTTTAGAGTTTGTCCTACAATGTACAAAGGTTAATTGCAAGGTCCATGTTTCGGCCGGCAAATAGACAAAGGTCTATACAGAAAACATTGAAGACGAAAAAGAAGAAGAACAAACTACGGCCACAAAGTCTCAGCAGTCAGTGTGCGTTGTCAGATATCCAACCAGAGACCACACTCTCGTCCACAGTTTTTGGACCCCCACACGATCTCGCAACGGACTCAAAAAGCTTCTCAATCTCAGGAGCACAGCGTATGAAGGATCGGTTCCAAAAGTTGTATCGCGGATTCTGTAAATCATAGATCCAACATGTCAGCAAAACCAAGTAAATGGCATCTCGCTTCCAGCAACATTTTGAAAACACGGTTTACCTTGATGAGTTCAATAAAAGTAATAAGAAGACCCCAGGGGTGAGGGCGGTTCACAATTAGGCGTTCGAACAGCACTCTCGTGATCTGCTCTTGGACAATCTCCTGCTACAAGGCACCAGTATATCAATAACCGCTACAAAGCATATGAAAGATTGGATAATGAAGGAACCACAAATAATGATGGTAAGACTCAATATAAAACAAATTGTTTTGACTGTATGAGCCGACGCCAATGAGAACCACAAGGAAATTGAAGTCTTGAGCAGTGTAACACACTCAATACTCATTAATGTTTTGTACAGACAAAGGCAGAAGCATTGAGAGCTGTGAAAGGTAAAAGCTAGCATAGAAATCACAGCATCTACGCTGTTGGCTGTGAGCAGCCATAAAGAATGAAATGTCATAATTCTACCTTAAAATGGTATAAGATCTCGCGTCAATTACATAGCCTATTTCGACAACAAAAATTTACAAAGTTCAGAACACAGCTTCCAAAAGTGAAATTCAAGAGCTAAAATCACAACAGAGACAGAACCATCAAAGTATAGCAACTCATACAAACTACAAGCCTCCGACCCCAAAAAAACAGCTATTAACTATATGACAACTAGCATCTTCTTATCATTGTGATTCTTGGCATTCTTAAAAATGCGTAGATCAAAAATAAACAAACAAAATGGAAGCTATGCACTCCACTGTTTTCCTCTTGCTTGGGAAGAACTCTTGGAACCATCAAACATACAACTACAATGAAATTTTAACACATGTAACATCATCCAAAGTAAGAAAATCAGTAGCAGTGCAGTTACCTGGTTCGCTTCTGCAAATAAGTAGAGGAGGACAAAAGAGAAATAGTGTGTATGGGTATTTGGGTAACGCAGTTGATTAGCAATTGCATTTAGAAAGAGATAGCGTCCTTCAGTATCCAACTCCACTATCAGAGTCTGGAAAATATCCAGAGCTGCACTGATCAGGAAAACAGCCAGTGAAGCAGGATTTACAGGTGTTTGTGCATTAGCAGTCCTCGACTGAAGCTGCTGAATGGCCTGAAACATAGAAATAAAAGCGAACAGCTGTATGTCACAGAGCAATATTGAGAGAGAGAGAGAGAGAGTTTCTCAAAGAATCTAATACTCGAGGTACATTATTCAAAATAACTGTTATCCACATAACTCCATACTGCAGAGAGAGAGAAATTGGACACTCAATTGGAAGCATGATGCAAACAATTAAAAAAATATATCAGGCATCATTTTATCCCAAAAGCCTTTATTTTTCTACCAATATCTTTCTCCATGATAGGGCAAAAAAAATAAATGATGTTTTATTCCTATGTGGTGATGTCCTCGCCTTAACATCATCATGTCAGCCCTCCCATGTTTGAAGACAGACAAGACACGAATGGAACAACAGGCCATATCTATATATTAAAAGAGACACAGAGAGAGAGAAAGAGAGAGGAGTAAATTTCACCCAAGATTATGAAGAAGAGAACAATTCAATGTCAACCAATGAAACAGAATCATTAGAAACAACATCGATTTTGGTAGCTGGAGAGACATTCTTCAGCCGCATTTCCATTTGAAATGAAAATGAGCAGAGAACGCTTCTGCCCGAATGTTAGAGACAAGATCAAAAATGGAAATTCAGGTACTCTATTTCCCATTCCTAGATAGAAACTGAATTCATTTTGGTAGTTTCCAGGTTATCCTTTTCACTAAAACAGAGGACTAGCATAGGAGAAAGAAAGAGGCCTCAACTCAGCTCAATCTACAGCGCCTTCGTTCTCAAAATATTTTGTAAGGGAACGCTAAAAAATAAGATTATTCTAGTCTGTATAAGTGTCACTAAATGTGGCATAATCAGTGCATCAATTATCACTTGCATCTATAAGGGATCATTAATTTAACGAGTCTTATATACTTTATTTAGCCAATGAAGTAACTTGTACATTTAACTCTACTACAGAAATATTACACGTTACATAGCATAGTTTTACCTATGAAACTTACAATAGTCAGTGAGATACCTTATATGTTTAGCGCTTTCGTCGACAAGTATGAGCTGATAGCCAACCAATTAAAAATATATAGGAGCTAGTATAAGAAGGTTGAGGTTTTGACATGAAATTAAATAAATGTGATGTAATCCGGTACCAGACGGTATCTCGCAATTTTTATTCCTCTGGAGAATTCTCATTTTCACGAACAAAGCTTGTTATAATGGAAAGAGATAGCTCAGTACAATAGCTTAGTCTAGAGATTGTTAGGGTGTCTCAAGTAACCGAGAGGCCCCCAAAATCCCGAAATAACAGGAAATCCAGTCAATACCAAAGGGAATTACCTGCATCCCAACATATAGAACAAGAGAATTTATCAACGGCACGTCATATCTGGTACCAGAGACTGAAGCTTCACTCGGTGAAAGCAGTAATCTCTGCTTCAATTCAGTCAAAAACGATGATCCTTGTGGCCTTGTCTGATTAAAAGTACACACAGTATAACAAGATATGTCATATGGTAGAAGGTACTCAATAAAATTAAAAAAACCAAAGTCCATGCGAAATTTCCAATTTTCTTACTGTATGCTACAGGAGCAATTCCAAAATAGAAAACCTACAAACCTACTCTAATAGACAAGCCAGTATGAAAGAAAAGATCACCCATGTATACCTTAAGATAATCATCAATATCAGCCTTCATCTGCTTTGCTTTTACAGCAGCATCAACTTCAGAAAGGATGCGAGGTGGTTGAGTGATCTCCACAAGCAAATCAATCTACAAATGCAGAAAAGATCTTAGTTTTAACATCCATAACCTATGAGAAGTTGCAAGAATATCAATAATGGACACCTTTAAGTTGGGAGTAGATGGATCCGGAAGCCTCATATTGCGAGGAAATGCACTAAGGATGATATTCCGCATCTGGATGCAGCTAGGAGGAATCACATCACAAAATGTAAAATGATAATCACAGAGGAACTCTGGAAAATCGTGAAGTAGCACAAGGAGCACTCTAAGTGTTCCCTTATACAAAAACTGAACCTGTGCAAGTAAAGGGGAACAAATATATTAGAATCATTAATTGCCCATCAAGCAGGTTATATCTTCATCCCATAAAGATGACAAATTGAAAATGATAAAGAAAGAATTAGCCCACCGGAACTCCAAGTTCAGCATTCCTCAAGAATGGCTCCATGTACTGAAACAAGCCAACCAGCAGGCGCTGGAAGTGAGGCCAACCTTTCTGAGAGTTCCCGGAGAGAATCTTTGGCATAAAACTCCTGTGACTAGCCAGCTCAAGCCACGCAAAGCTGCAAAGAGCACGGAAGCATAGTCGATGATCCCCGTGGAAGTGATTTGGCAAAGAATGATCCGCATGAAAGTAATTTGGCAAACATTCAAAGAAACTCCACATCTGAAATATCTCTAACACAAATGGGTAGATGATGACTCTAGATTCCAGGCACAAAAGACCTTGAGTAAGTTAAATGTTCTTTAACATGCCAATCCCTTTTGTTTTAGAACTGCTGGTATTTGCAACTCAGCTGGCTACTAGTCAACAACTTGCAGTCATGGAATCAGTTGCTAGTACAGTAAGAGTAACCCATGGGCACCATGTTTTTTTTAGCTTTAATAAGTAGGTGTTCATTCATTAGGCTGTACAAGGGTGGCTGTTTGGGGCCGAAGGCAAGAACTGGTCCCAGCCACAAAGAGAATTTCTTGACCTGCACCTAAGTGCGACCCAGTGGAAGAAACTTTTGAATCACATCAATGCACGAAGCACAAGTTCTGGGTCAGTGCAAAACCACTAAGCCATTAAACTAACGACTCGCTCCAAAAGCCAAAAGCCCATACAACACATTTGAAAGTCAAAACTCGCAGCATATTACAAAATACACGACGATGCCATGACCAAAATCACTAGTTTTCTCCTTGACTAACCCGTTAAATATTTTTATACCTAATGAGAGAACATAATCCACTTCGCACCCAACTATGTAATCTATTCAATGGACCTAATTGATTGACAAGATCATTTAATATGTCTGTTCAAAGATACTCTGGCGAAATTCTACAAAAAGCAGCAATTGATGGTCTAGACAAAATCAACCAAAAAAAAAAAAAAAGGATGCACAACAATTCCCCCAATTGCAAGCTTCTGAAGTGTTGTCATGCTAACCTGAATGCTGGAACTTTCAGAGGCTGCAAGGCATGGAATGCACTCGCAAATGCTGTCAAAATCTGCATCATCCACTATATGTTAAGTCAATCAGATGGGAGCAAATTCCATCAAACAATAACCTTCGACAGGAATACCTGAAAATGTACACCATCAATAGCAGGATCGTGGGAATTGAAGTCTATCAGCCAATTGATAAACAATCTGAAATACGGTCTCGGATTAAAAGAAGCTTTCTTCTCGTCCGCATCTTTTTGGATATATCTAACAGTAACAGCCAGTATCTAAAACAAGGCAGATCTTTTTATCAGTCTAGCAAAAGGGGAGAAAAGAGTAGTACATAATTATAAACTGCAGCTACATATGTATAAACATCTTACTCGCGAAAAAAGTGGATGATTGCTGGATCCTTGGTCGATGGGACAATACTTTCAAACAAATACAGGAAGAAATAAGAGAAAATTACGACCGGTCAAGCAAAACAAGAAATTGAAATACCACGGCCACACAGAGCTTTAGTTACCTTAACAGCCGAATAGACAAGTTTTGCATATGTATCAATTGCAAGGAATGAAAGATTCTGTACTTGCTGAGGTGATTGTGCCGTGCTTGAATTGATCGCTTCAGAAGAAACGCAATGAGAAACAGCAATATGCTGACATTAGGAAATAAGAGCCAATGGTAAGAAAAAGGATTGCAACTCGATTATAAATCCAAATTTTTATGTATATTCACAAAGGTCACCGTTAAAGCACGGAAAAAGCGGTCTATCATGTCATCAACTTTAAGAAGTCCACTTTGATACAACTGTAAGATGTAATGTGAATAAGCAGCATCATTTGAGCCAGGAAGTTCACAAATCCTGTACCATTCTGTAAAACGCAAGGATACCTGCGGAACATTCAATAGCAAGTTTGTCAGGTGAATGTGCAAATTAATGAATGACAGGAGTAAGCCCAGCAAATGTCAAACATTTGCCACTCCCAATAAATACAGAACACTCATAGCCAGATTTTCCAGACAAACCTAACACTCGTCAGATAATGATGTCTCCTTATCCAGGTACTAAGAATAAATAGAGAAATCTACAAAGAAAGCTGCTGGCTGCCTCCAACACCTTGAGTAAGTTTACATGAAGACACAAGTTGCCCCCCTAGCTGATGACCTTTCTAACGGTGTATATTCATTAGCTATAACTTTGTATGAAACAGTACTTCAAACCTAGACCTCTGATCCTACTCCCACTCTGTACAACATTTAATCAGCAGGTGCATGACGATCTGTTTACCTGCTCACCAAAGCCAGCAGGATCAGGCTCCACAACATCAACATTGTTGTAGTCATCTCTACCGATGGTGGCAGGGCCAGAAGCCTATTTCAACACAAAGAATGAGACAACAGATCACAATAGTCACAACAAGCAAAGATCTTACTATGGCAATTCCATCGACCTTTTTGTCCTTAAGTTGCTTATTCTTGTCCTCCTTTCCACCAGCGACACTAGCAAAGGCACTTGCGTTAGTTCCAGGATTCTTCAAAACCTCAACCAGCTGCTGTAATGACTCGGGCATTCCAGGCTTTGTCACAAGCTACAAAATGAGATCCATCAAACAATAATAAACATAAGACAGAAACAACTCACAAAGAAAGTGGAACAAACCTTTGCCAATGCTTCAACAAGACTATGGAGCTCAGAAACAACACTAGATTCTTCAATTGCTAGAGTTTGCAGAAGAGAAATGGCAAATTCTGTAGCCGCTTCTGCAGATTTAAACATGGGCTAGTCAGTTGAAAATGCTAGAGGATAGATCCCAAAATAAAATGAATCGTTGTGCTACGTACTATTCCTGCCCCCATCTATCAGCTTTGCCATATGAACATTGTACTCAGCAAGGTTCAGTAATTCACTGTGGATCAGTCCCAGAATGATGTCTTTATTGAACTTCCGCTCCTCATCCGAGTATATTACCTGTAACAAGACATCAACTAAGTAATTACCCTCAGCTTGAAGGTAGGGATTCACAATCCATGCCATCATTAGACTAAATCTAAGAAGAATGCAGGGAGTAACGAAATAGAGAGAAGAAATACATAATCAATGTTCTACGAAAAACCAATACAGGGTAGGTTAAGTCAAAAAACCCAAAAAAAAAAAAAAGGTCATCATCATTCGTTACAAAAAAAGGTTGAACTGCATTAGATCCAAGTTAGAAAAGAGATCACAGTCCTAACCAATTGTCTATGTCAAAGTTAATGCTACAACTCAGCAAGTTTCCAATGCCAAATACTCCATAGTGTTACATATTAAGAAAATCGATCACGAGAAGATACGAATGTGATAAATATGTTTTAACATTATGTAAATGTTCGACAGGGGAGGAGTGGGATGCCAGCACAATTTTCCACCGGAAACCAAGCAAAGCTTGAAGCTTCATCACTGATACTGAATGGAGCAAACCAAGCATCCCAACAATATCAAAAGTCCAGAGATTACAGCCCGCAAATCACATGCTTTATTCATGGACAAAAGAAATTCTACTCTGCATTAAGTTGAACTACTAAAGGTAAAAAGAAGAACAAATATATGAGAAAAAGATACAGCACAAAGATCAGATCATCATAGAAGCATTTCCATGCTTGTAAGATATTAAGGAAAACAATATTGCACATTTAAAGTACTCCAGACTGCTAAAAATACCCAAAATTAATAAAAACGAAACACGCATTCATACCCAGCTTGTAACCTCCTTAACCACAAGCTTACAAACATCTCTGATGGCAGCCAAAATTGCAAGATGAGCACTGACATGAAAGTTATCTGATGGATTCTCATACAAACCCTTGAAAACCTGCATAGTATGCAGCATAAGCCAATGAGCAAGATAGGAAGTGAAAGAAAGTTCCAAGGTGATTCTGCATGTAAGAATGCTCATAATAGAACATAGGATACCTTTTGGGCAACTGCCAATGCAGCCTCATCTCGACCTCTGCAGCGTAGTATGATCTCAGGAACTTCAGCAATTATTCTCTAAAACAAATCACAATAACATCAGTGATTATTTCCTCTATCAAATATATGTCCACGAGACTAGTGCACAAATATTTCAATTTAATAAATATAGAAAAACATACAATAAAGAGGAGCCACTTCAAAAATACTGTGAAGAATAATTAACACAGTAAAAAAAAACTATATCTAACATAATGTCTAGCAGAGCCTCGTATCAGAGGGAAGTGCAAGACCTATACAGAATAAACTCAGATCACAGATTCCCACAGGAGAAGAGGAAACAACAGCTTTATATAGCACAACAAGAGTTCCAAAAAATAAGAAAAAATATGTGACAAGCAAAAGAATACAATGAACACAAGTAGTAGAATAATACCTGAACTTCTACATCTCTAGCATCATTAGTCATCAAATCTTCCAACTGGAATTAAAAGAGACAATTGTCAAAGAACCACAACTATGATACACAAACTTACAAGAAGTTGGAGCAAAAAATTTGTAGATAGTTCTTCAGGTATAAAGGTAAGTGATTGGGATATAAGAGCATCCTCATATACGAGAAACACTCCAATACCCAGTACCTAGAATATTAACATAAGCAATTAATTGACAGTTATTATGTGCAGGAAAGGAATAACATATCTCTCACTCCCCAAGTCAAAAGCCAAAAAAGAAATAAGAAAATGATTTTTGTTTTCTTTGATGAAATCCATATTTTTCAACTTGACAGATGTGCAACACGTAACTTGAATAGTTGTAGCAAAGGAGACACTAAGAAGTCCATTTGTATGCAATCACAGACAGCAAGATTATATCCAGTCCATATGGATACAGTTTACATTGATGTTAGTGATGGTATCCCTAAGAAGCCAGTTTTAGAGGAAAATCCAATGGATGTTTCTAATTATTAAACAGAATTCCCCAAAAACAGAATTCCATGAAATTAGGACGCTCTTAATTAAACAGAAGAGTGCTTCAAGAAAGTTCGTTAAAGTGGGAGTGGGGGAGCACAAACTACAGAATAGAATTATTTAGAACCTTCTGTGCAACAATTTGGTACTTGTCTAATGCATCCCTTGGCTGCAATGAAGGTTCCGATATGCTATTTCCAATGCGCTCAGAGGGCACAGGTGAGGGCAACGGCTGGAGAGGAGCATTGTCCTTGAAAATTTCAAGAAAGCACAGCTCAGCAACAGAAAATATCTATGTTATAAAAGTATTGACACAAAAGAAATAGTCTAACTTTCATAGAATTGGAGGTTTCCACTGAATTCAATTCAGACACGGTAACTGACAAAGGCAAGGAAGCGGTAACTGAATTTTTGTCAGAACCATGAGTAACTCCATCCACTGTGCCAACATGAGTTGAGGACACACTGAAATCACAGAGAAAACAATTAGCCAAAAACACTGAATCCCTAACTTCAATTTTAATGAAACCATGAATGGAAATCCCTCCCAAGAAAAAAGCAGGAACCTGAGAAATGGAGCTGAATTAGCTTCTATTCCTTCAGAAGGAATATCCAATTGACGAGAAACTGCTTCAGCCCCTGAGTTATTATAGGACGGAGCATAGCCAGATAGTTGTCCAGACACGAGATCATATGTGGTAGAAGGTAGAGAACCTCCAGATGAAGCTGAATGTCCTGAAGGCATTGAATGTGAACCTTGATTTGAATGGTTTTGCCAGGGAAGCCTATCAAAGTCCTGAAATGGAAAGGTTGCAAAGAGATGCTCAAAAAGGCATAATTTAGCACTTAATCATGGCTTATCAAAACAGCGCAACAGCGATACCTCATAAACCCGCTGTTGAGAAAGGGACAAATGACCAGGTTTGGGGCGAAGAGCCTCTGGGAGAAAGCCCGCTGGACCTTGAGCAAACACAGTGGGTTCGAAATATGCTGGAGCTACACCCTCCCTATGTTTCTTCAGGCTAAGTTGTTGAGAGATTTCACCATCGATGGTTTGAATTGCCTAACAGAAAACAAAAAAACCCACATCCTAGTGACAATACAAAGAGAGAACCAAAAGGCGCTTATCTCAAACATGTTATGGATCGTCAGCTATCCAAATGGGTTGAACATTTGGACCTACTCTATGTACTTCCAACACCCCCATAATAGTATGATTCATCTCAATCCTACTGCCACTATTTAAGTTTAGCTAAGCACCCAGTGCATGCAAGTCCTAGAAAAATCTTGACTAGAGAAAAGCACTGATATGTCTTTAAACTAATTGATCCTTATTCCGTTTATAAAATGTTCTAAGACAGCCAATACCCAATATGAATCAGGAAAGCATATCCCTCAATAGTCAATTCTGTAAAGAAGCATAACTTGCACCTTCCTACTTCAATAGATGAATTTGCAAGCTCAAACATTAATTAATCTTTTATACGAAACTTATGCTAGATTAAATTATATCGCCACACCAATGAAAAACATTGTACTAGGGAAAAGCAAGGGGATAAAACAACATAGAAAGAATCCTAATAATAATAACCTAGATTGTGCAATCCACTCACTAAAAGATGCAAAGAAAGCAAGCATGACTTAGTCCATTTATCTCACCAAACATTGATTACCAACAAGATTAAAGCAAAAACAACACAAAAAGCAGATACTTGAACCCATCAAATTTTTGTTCTAACAAGATCAGATATACAGGAGCTGAATTCTAAACTTGATAGATCTTGCATAAGCTTCAAACATAAATTTACTAACGAATAGTCTATCTAAATTATGTGCATCACCAGTAAATATTGCAACATCATCTTATGCTCAGTTATCATCATTGGGAGAAAAAAAAAAGGCCATATGGAGGGGAAGAAAACGATAAGCTATAAGCTAAATAAGAACTGGACTTCTAACCTTATCAGCTGCAGCCCGTTCAATGACTGCACAGCCAAGGTCAAGATTATCATTGGTAGCCAGTTGAACAGCCTGGTCAAGAAGTTCAGCGGAAATATTTAATCCCTGAAGCGCATTTTTTAGCTGATTTGATATCGAAGCACGCAACGGTTCCTGCTGTCAAATACCAGATCATAGAGGTTACTCTTTGGAGGAGAAAGTATTTAGCTCTTCTGAAAACCCAAAATGACAATGAAGTCCATTTAACCTTTTACAATGAATAACAGTACCTTGCATGTCACATGAGCTAGACTTCCAGCAAGGCTGGCAACCATTTTTCGTGCTGCTTTATAGATTCTTGTCTCATCTGACTCCAGAGCATAATCCTATCATTTCATCCAATAAGCATGAACCACATAAGTTTACTCAACACAAAAAAGAATTATCCCCAACCAGAAAATGACCAATTTGACAATGTGGACTCTCAGGTACAAACATATCCCCAGGCCCAGCATCCTGCCACAATTAGAACATTTTCCATTCTACTCACTAACAAGTTCAGATTCGCAGGATACTGTCACCCATGCAAAACGAAAGGTGAAGATTAGTTTTTTTATATGAATCTAGAACTCGGAAACTGAGCTCATCAATTTTCTCCAAAATTGATCCTAGATTTCTAGTTTGTAAATGCCCAAAGATTTCCCTCTCCATTATTATTTAACAAACTGAAGAGATCAGAGATTGAAAGTGGTGTGAGCACAATATATGTAAAGCATCATTTGTAAAATTAACACGATTATGATGCAACATAGCATCTGCAGATAGTAATGGCTTCAAAAAATTAATAGGAAAGCCATCAGGTCAACAGGCAATACCACTTAAATGTAAAGTAGTTAAAGGTAGAAGTCTTATGTGTGATTGATGGTAAACATGGTAACAAGTTCCTATAATGATCTAAAACAGGTTACACAAAATTAAGGGGAAGGCTGTGACTGGAGAGTAAAGCCATAATGTTGGCCAAAATGAAAAGGGCAGAGCCATGGCAGGGACGTATTAAGAAGGAATTACTATCATCTCCACATGAAAACTGCTTTGGCTGACATTTAGCCACTTTGGACAATTTTACCATCAAAAATACCCACCAAATTATCTAATAATAAAGGAAAAACAATGAAAAAATCTGACAGAGTACAAGGTCACATTCAAAGCGATAGGTTAAACTCTGCATAGCCTTAAAATAACACCTTCAAAACAAGTTCCTTTGTCGTTTGAGTTGCTATGGAAACACTACGTTGCACAATCCCAGGTACTATCTCCTTGATAGCTCTGTCCATTGCTATTGGAACCACCCTGTAATACATGCAAAATAATTTATTCAGCAATATTCAAAGATATACATTTGGAATATAACAGAGTCATCTTTCCAGGAAGCTCATAAATGGATAGCTGGTGGATGAATAGGTGTTCATGTACACAAGTCATGTGCCCAAGCATGCATGCATGTGCAGGTGCATAAAATATATATTCACAAGTTTCTTAAAAACAAGCGGGGTTGGAAGAGAGATCTATGTAATACTAAATGTCTGAAGGGACTAGAACAGTAACCTTACCTCTGGAAATGCAAATGCAAGCCCAGACCAGTTAACTTTTGGTTGATTATAACATGAGTTCCAATGTTAAGAATTGGAGAAGGCAGCTGAAAACGACAGGAAACTGGACTTGTTAACAAACATAACAACATTATCATCCACAACTGAATCTCAAACATACGCAGCCACCTGACTGACAGAGAATGAAGACTGGGATTGGGCAGCCTGTAAGAGTCCTTGAGCAGACGGGAGTTGATCAGACAGACCTAAAGCTGTGAACTTTTCATCCTCGATCAGTGCACCAGATGACAGATGAAGAGGAGCAGCAAACTGAAGATTCACATCATGTCAAATTACAACGTATACGTACCATTTAATGCCCCGAACAAGACAATAATAATATAAATACCTGAGGCAACAAGTGTGTATGGCCACTAGAATCAGATGGACTGGCAATCTTCAGAGGTAATTCTACTTGAGTTATTGGTGATATTATTCCAGATTTTACATCCGCAAGAATCTGTGGTTGGGTTGCGACAACATCTTTGTTTGAAAAATCAGGGTTTCCTTCAACTTCTCTTATACGATCCTTCAGAAGCGACGTAGGTGTCATGTCCTTCAAATCCACCCCAAGATTTTTGAACAGGACCTATGATCAAAACAGTTGTGTAAGAAGAAATCAAGCAACTTATTTCAGGCTAGACAAAATGGAAAGACAAGATTTTTCCAGTCCGACTTTGTCTAACATGGTTTTCATGTACCTCAATATCAAATTTGAGGTTCATTTTCAAGTTCGGCATCAGATAAATTTCAGCTAGTAATCCAAGAATCCCCATCGTCCAGGGATTTGGTGGTTGGTATGCTAGACTGTTTTGGCAGGGCTCGAGAATCTGCAGAAAGAGTAGAGTTACAATAAAAAGTCAAGGGCAGAGGTAATTATCACTACTGGAGCAGATTCAAAATCCTACCTTTGAAGTAAATGGGATAACTGCAATCATTTTACCCTTCTCGTATGCCTGCAAAAAGTAAGCATTTAAATAAATAAGATTATAAATCTCTTAATGGGGTGTCTCGCATAATTGTATACAGAAAGAGAACAAAAGACATTATGCAATTTAACCAAAGAATAAAGTGAAAGAAAACAATGAATAAGACATTATAAGCCAATGATGTTCACAATATATCACAAAGAAAGTTCCCAAAGTGCAAGCACCTCAATAATCAAAGACTTTGGATCTATTTCGCGAGCCCTTAAAACTTGATTCCTGCCAATGGTCAATTTCCCAAGCCAGCTGCCCAAGTTCTTCAACAGTGAGCGCTCTTCTGAACTTGATTTAATGAGCTCAGATCCTAGAAGGACCTAGAAAGTAAAAATGTCCAGTGTCATCCCACTTGTAGTATACCTTATATGCATAGCCAACCAAATTAGTGACAACAAACCTTGCAATTCTCATAAGTTGCTTGAACAATCTCTTTATTTAAGCCCTTTAAATTGACTTTGTCCAAAAACTTCAAGTAAAGGTCATGAAAATTTGGCTCAATGCTTGCTCTGCCAAGAAAAGTAGCAAAAAGTAAGCACGACTAATATAAGTGGAGGCAAAGCCCTCATAATATCTCAGGATCAACGCATAAAGATGTAAGAAAAAGAGACAGAGAAACAATATTGGAAGACATTAATCCTTGAAATAGAAGGATTTTTTTAATTCCATGATGGGGTGTGGAGGCTGTCAAGATGGTTAGGCATGTCCAAGGAATAGAACAGAAGGAAGAGTGCATGTAACTAGACTTCTCAGTAAAAAATTTATAAGTATGAAAATATACTGGTGCACACAAAAACGCCTAATAGTACAAGCAGTTGTCTATAATTGAAACCTTTTCATGACCATGTATTGCGCAAACCATGGATAGAACTGCTCTTTCAGAATTTCAGTAAACTCTCTTGCTTTAGCTTCAATATTCGCCACTGAAATGTTGTTGATAATGAATGATATCTTGTCTTGAGCTTCTGATGCCGGAGCCTGCTTACATCAAGTAAGCAAAAAGATTTAGGGAACAAATGATCCTAAAAAGTAAGCAAAACTAATTAACTATGTAAATAAATGAAAATCAGCAGTAATTCAAATACACGACCCACATAGAATCTGACAACCAGCAGTCATATATCAAATCATCAGGATATATAAGCCAGCAAGATCAATCAGAAGAAAACACGACACAAGACTAAACTGCTTACAACATATTTTGTACCTAACGCATACAAGATATTGACTAGCAGACAAGTAGCTGCCTTGATATAGGCGAGATAGCTCAATCAGATTGAGATCACAAACACATTTTCAAATTAACCAAACTCAAATGTTCTCTGATATAGCACAGGAATCCAACAAATTTTCATATACACATAAGAGATAGTTTAAGGCCACAAACTATATACTTTGATGTAAGCCACAGTATACACTATTTGACAATCTAACACTAAACATAACATTCCAACATCATTTATAGGACCGCCTGTGCATGTCAAGGCCACCTTCCATAGCAGTGGCCATATTATAAAGGGTCATGCTTTTCTACACAAAATGAATGCCATTGAAGAAAGAATCTTCAACATAACACGCAGTAGTGAGTGGTCTTTGCCGTTGTCTCTTGACCTGATCTACTAACAGTCCAGACCATAAAAAACATACTGACTCGACAGATTACAAATTTAGATCGCATTCGAAACAGAAAACGACAGGTTTCATAAGACAACTTAGAAGACATAACAAGATTATGTGAAGAAGTAGGAAGAAGGAGAATAGAATTATGTCAATTGGTGTGGCTTTCTAAGACTGAATAATCTCCTTGTATGAACGAAAATTAGATGCTAGATGTTTTAACTTATAAGCACGCAATACTACACTATCTTGACCACAAAAACATTCCCATGATTTCAGTCCTCAATATAATGATAAAGCAGCCTGGAAGATAAAGTCGGGAAAAGAACCTCTATAGGAGTATCTCGTTTCTCAGCAGCAGCGATGAGTGTCTCAATGTTCAAAGCAGAGCCAAACCCTGCATCAAAATAAGTCATACATTTAACATACTCATCAAGAGTTCAAACAAATCCCTCAAATAATCATGAACACAGGCTTGCAGGTGATAGCAACAGCATAAATGAGGTGATTATTTCCCTCGTATATCTTTCGTGCTTTTTCTGTACAAACAAAGCTCAATGAGGAAGCGCAAAATTTACTAGCCTATCGGAGAAACATTCATATTTCATTTTAGAGAAGATGGTTCACTGACTTTCTACTAGAGGGTAAACACAATGTGGTATGCCCAATGTCCTTGACGGAACATCTGGACATTAATTTCGATCTGTTAATAAAACAAGGGCCTACAATCTACACAAATATTTAAGAGCACTCAATGTCATTTATCAAGATCAATTTTGACTTCGCAAGGGTCAAAGGTAGGCACTCAATCTCACTAATTAAGATCTACTTTGACTTCACAAGGATCAAGATGTGATCCTCATTGTGCATCTTGATCCAATAGATCATTGCCATGCCAGCTCTTCAATGAAGCATTTGTACAAGTTCTCAAGACATCAGACACACAATAACACGTGTGATTTATACAGGAGTAGTAGGAACTTACGGGCAGAAGAAGCAGCCCTGGAAGGACGAACAAAACCAGGTGATGAAGACACCAGTACAGCAGTACTCCCTGCAATCTGAGGCTGCAACTTACCAAAGAAATGCAGACGAAGACATCAGCAATTGATATCAACGAAAGGGAAGGAAAAACGCAGCTGCAGCCCAGTAGCAAGCATACCTTCTGGACATTTGAAGATTCACCTAATGTGCTGGTTGGAGGTTTCCCTGCCACAGGTACCAAAGGTTTCACCTCCATTGCTGAAGATGCATGAGTCTTATGCCTGTCGTCTACAGATGCTTCCTGTCTCTGTTGAAGCTGGAATGGCGAAGGAAGTTGCTGCCCAGCAAGAATTCCTGAAGTGCTATTCACCTGTGACGTTAATCCAAGCCTTTGAGGACAAATTGTCAATTAATGCTAAGTTCATTAAACAAAAAAGCAATTTCGGAAGGAAGACACGAGAAAAAATAACTCCGCCACAAAATAGTTAAAGCCTTCACTATTTAGTCATGGTTAAGTTCAGATATTCTCCTCATTCAGTAACACATTGATCATATGTAGAAGCAGCTTCAAGGGGCCCCCAAAGACCAGTCCAGGATTTCATGTTTCCAACAAACTATACTGTGTGCTAAAAGGGGAAAAAGGGAGAAAAGGGAGAAAAAAAAACATACTTTGTGCTAAAATGTCCTGACATAAAATTCAGTTTGACATTCTGTTGTCTTTGTGACCTCATGCTCAAATTAAGGAATCACAGTTTCCAACAGGGATGCTACAGCCAGGTGTATGCTTTTTGCAGATGATAAAAGTGAAGTAGGCACAAACTTCAACAGGAATAAAGATGAAACATGCAACTAGAACAATGATGGGAAATTTTGAATCCAGTGGCTTTGGTCAAAGTCACTCAAATAAGCACTGTATAGTGAACAACTCCAGTAAATTCGCAGTACCACCAGACAAAAGACCAAAGCAGTACATGCAACATATCCCTGAGGAAATCAATGAACATAGTGATCATGCCATTAACCATGGTGTTTGCAATAGGAGGCTTATCATCCCAGAGTCATTTAAAATCTACTCCCAACATACAAACAAAATATTATTCCAGTGAGAACCTCCCCCGGCAGTCTTCAAACCATTAACTCTAATCCCAAAAGAAATTAATTCTTCAATGCATGCAACATGCCAAAAACCAGACACTGTCCTGACCTCCATATTTGCAGTGCCACCATGAGGTGGCCCATGATGAACACTAGCAGGATTGTTGCCTCCATCAGAATCTGAATGACTTGACGATATTCGCGCAAGAGTTCGCTCAATAAAAACAACAAGATCTGAGTGAGTGCCCCGAAGATGAGATATTTGTAGAATATGATTGCAATACTGTGGCCATTCAATTAATCTATCCACAAACTGCTCCAATGCCTTGGTTCCAAATACAAACATCTGCATGCAGCCAGGCACATCAGCACGGCCATAAATAAGTGGAGTTATTTGTCTCAAATAGTTAACACAAACCTTTGAATCTGGAGGCTTACGGAGCGCATCTAAAACACAACGTAAGGCAATCCCAAGTGTCAGATGAGTTACAAGTTGGTGCTTGATGACGGAGCCTGAACAAGTTTTAGAGCAGCAGTGTAAGGAAACAGCTGACCAAGAAGAAAAGACCAGATTCTCCAATAAACTCAACACAAAAACATCCAAACTTCATACAAACTGTAAGGAAGGTCAACTTACTTTGAGTGTGCATCCATTATTTTTCTAGATCAACATGACAATAACAATAAGTAGTATGTAGATAGAGCAGCAGATATGTAGACAGAGCAGGGCTAACAATCACAAACAAATTATACAGTACATCTTATCAACCTCTTAATTAAGAAATAAGGAGGATTCCTCAGCAATTTCCAGTCCAAACATTTCTAAAAGTCATTTAAGCAAAAGAAAAAAGTCCTAATAACAGGTCATGTTCAAGGTCCATGTCTACTCAGATACCAAAACAGTAAAATATCCCCATATTTCACAGGATTATCTAAGTAAGGTTTGACCAATAGACCTTCTGAATTAGCTATATTTCTAGAGGCTCACCTAATCCATCATGATTTTTTACAATATTGCCATTACTTAACCAGCTTTCAATTCTGCCCCCAAATATTAATTACAGTTTAAATTCTACCCCCGTTATACCACTGTCTGTACTTGGTTAATGTGGGCTTTTCAGTGCTAATGAGACTGCTAAAAGAGCATTCTCAAGGCCCCCCGATGTGGCACTGACTGCTTCAAATGGCAAGCCTATCAGCTATGTGATGCACTCATAATCAAAGTGCCTTATCAGCACAAGAAACAGAGAAAGGTGTGACTAAGGACCTCAGCAGTGGGTTACAAAAAAACAAACCATATCCTCTCAATCATCGGATGAACTTGAAAGAATCTACCCTCAAATATTGTTCAATAATGTGGTTCGGTATGTCTCCTTTAATAGTTTGTTTTAACTTTAAAAATATTTTTTGCATATTTTCTATAACATGAAATTCCGAAACCACGTGTATAGTTAGTGCCACATTGTTGCCATGTCAGGTCAGCTGCCGCCAACAGCATCTAGCGGTCATACTAGCTAACGATAACAATTACACAGACAAATCTCAAAGAGAGGATGAATGTCATTCCGATCGAAGGCTTCTAAACAATTAAGCGAGCCTCCTATATTTTAGAAGAATGCAACACCTATATACAAATCCATGCAACACAAGTTCTCCCATGTACATTAAGTAATTCGTAAGAATAGGAGATAGCCATCAAAGAAATGCTTGACACCAATGAAGGGAACTGCATAAGTAAGCATCTCTAATCCCAAAATTGATTGCCAATGGCACCTAACATGGCACCATATTCTTTTGTACCAAAGAAAATTCTGTATACTGAGCATCCATTTCCGCAAGACAAATAGACAGATAGAGGATCTACATAAACACAGATCCCTGGATCAATATATTTAGATTGAAAGAAAAAAGAGAAAAGCAAATACAAAATGAACGAATTTTTTTTTTTTTTGGTAAATAACGAATTATTTTATTGATATTTATTCAAACAAATAAAAAAAGAATGAAAAATAAAACATAAATTATGGATCCTTCCCTATCAACATAGCAGCTAAGAAGAATTGTTAGGGCTACAAACCTCAGTCTAGTTCATATTTCGGAATATGACCATTTAAGAATGTAGAAGTGAAACCAAATCCAAGAAATTTTCTCCATGGAAGTAAGTTATCATAAGAGGTAATGATAAATTATTTTTTTTCCTTTATATTCATAAACATGCCCTCAATTTCTACACTTTAAGTACATAAGCAGGCCAACAGACAGAAACTGTAAGCATGGCAAGCTAAGTGCTGGGAGAATGCATCATCAATTGTGCTATGCATGAGACTTGGGTATACCAAGCTCAACCAAATAGTTCGTATTATAGGTAAAAGAAAGAAATGGCTACCATAATGGCATACAAAAACAGATATCAGGCAATCAAGATGAGGAGCAGCAATGCATCATGGCTTCAAGAGAACGTACAAGACACCCATCAATAATAATTTCCACAAAGACACTCACCCAAGAGTACAGCAGCAATTCTAAGTTGCATTTCTGGATACTTGGGAAAAAACTTATATTCCTCAAATAGGTTGGCAATCATGCACTCATAAATAGACTGCTCCCTGCAGTTATTGAAGTAGCTCAAATCAATATTCGCAGGATTAATATGAAGCCAACATTTGAACATTACAGGAGAAGTTTCAAAAGACGCTTGCCACAATATTGTATTCACCTGATTATCAACAACTCTTAAAGCGACTAAAAGAGTTTGGCCACATTAATTAATATACCAAGAAACAATCAGCTTCATACCTTTGCTTTCCTTGCATTCTTGCGCATGAATCTAAGTGATATCACTCAATGTTGATCTACCTAATACTTTTTATTCTTGAACAGCCCCATTATGAAAGAACTAAATGGAGAGCACATCATAAGCTTAGATACACACACAATATTGAATACGAAATAGCTTTTAGATTATCACAGGATGTCATGATTGACAAGCTCTTCCTAACTCACATCCATTCGCAAGATATATTCGTTTTAATGGGAAACACGTCATATTATAATCAATATCATTGGGAAAGTCTTAGCCAGTGTCTGGCAAGATTCTTTTCTAGCCAGGATCCAATGAAATTAATAAAGTACCCAGCTTAGCAATTCTACATCACATAGGACACGTCACTTTATCTTTCCTGCTTGACACAGTCAAAGAAAAGCTGCATTCTTGATAAGCTATTTCTTTGAAGCTTGCTATTTAAGATTCATAAGTAACTTATTTGACAAGACAGGTCCAATAGAAGTGGTAAATGATGACCAGGCTCAACAACAGTATACCTCTTCACAGAAGATTCCTTGAACCGTGTCAGCATCTGAACCATGGCATCAATCATTAACTGGCCAGAAAACATTTGCTGGAAATATGAATTTGCTTCTGCCTCTATGTCCTCGGCATATTCCTCAGAGGACGCAGAATCAGCAGCCCCGCCACTTTGAAGTTTCATGGTTGAGGTTGTAAGTGCTATACGCAACCTCTCCAATTCCTCCAAATGTTGGTGGGATGAAATTACACTAACGTGAGCCACAAGCGTCTGCAGAAATGATAGTAACATGATTGAATTTTACTCTGAGATAAATGTACACATAATTAACTCAAATGTCCAACATATAGCAACAGAACCTTGAAGAAGATAGGAATTGCGTCCAAATAAAGATTCAAAAGACTGCCAGAATGCTGAGAGCCATTGGCAATATCCACTGATACACCAGATTCCATAAGCTTCAGGAATTGAAGACACTCCTAGAAAATCATATATGCATCTTAGTAGGAACAATAGCAGCTCTTCAGATTTCAAATTATAGCATCTCAGCATCACTTTTTAGAACAATCACTAACACTTCACTGCCAGAGTAAACAAAGTACTACCTCAAAGAAAATGTGCTTGTAAGTATTCAGATTATTGCTCAACCAATTTTCAAGGTCTATGAGTTCCTTTCGTGAGGCACGGGCAGCCAGTCTGATACCAAAGGAAGAAGGAATCATCTCTAGAACTTGGGGAAGTATCTGGCATCATTAGCAAGCCATGTATCAGTGCAACAGAGAGGAGGCAAAAATCGGAAGAATAACAAGTTTCTCTGTAAACAGAAAAGAATGAGCCCAATCAACTCAAAGATCTACTATCTTTCCCACAAAAACACATATGGAACCACTTTTATATCAGTTAAAAAGAGCTCCACCATCTAATGCACAATGAAGAGAAAGTGTCAGGGTATCTGAGCAATATAATGCAAAAAAAAAAATCCTAGAGGGTAGATCACTAAAAACTTTCAGCAGTATCTCACCTTAAGCTCTTCGCAGATGTCCAGTATTCTAGTCATGCAGTCCGGATCAAGACCCACAGCATCAACAAACCCCCTCAACACAAGAATCGGGTTAACATGCCAGAGGTAAAGGATCATGCCAACACCCCCAGCATTTTTCACTACCGTGGGAAACACGGCAAGAGAGATTTCAGACTGCAGGAGATTATATACAGTCTGCCAGCACAGGAATACACAGATTAATACTCAGGAAGATTATACCAAGACAAATGATGAAAATTGTCAATGCATTTCCAACTGCAAAGGGAGTACATTAATATGGGCCATTGCAAGAAGCAAGACTTCTGGACAGTATTTAAGAGGATATTCAAGCATTGGACGAACAGATCCAGCGTAACCAGCCTCAGCAATTTGACACAGCACATCTAAGAGGTCAAGGCACAACCAAGCATGATTGGCATGTCCAAGCTGGAGCTTATGACCATTTATTGCGTCAACATAAGCCTACACATAATTTTTCCATATAATTAGAGCCAAATAAACAAGAAAGGGAAGAATTACAAGCTCTATAGCACATACCAGCTGCCTCACAGAATGAGCAAAGGTAAATACTTCAGGAGGAGCTGACACAGCATATTTTAGTAATGATATCTGGCCCTCAATATTCTTCCACACAGACCCACACACAGCCTTGAGAGGAAAGGGATCCTGCACAACCCAAGTTCAAGATTCCATAAACTTCAGGAGATATATCGCTAGAGCTCATAATAGATCTTCATGTTCAGGCACAACTAACAATCAAAAACCAGCCAAGACATGCCAACACACCTGACAAGCATGTCGATAAACGGACATAAAGAAAGAAAATGCTTCCTCATTAGGCAAGTAGAATCCTTCATGATCCAGGCTTTCAATTACTGATGCCCAATTGATTCCAGGCGCCTGTATTCAGAGAAGTGCTTCTAAGAATGCAGCGTACTCACACCATTAAAGTCAAAGTTTAATTAAAAATGTCAAACTCACAAGCTGCTTGATTGAATCTACAAGAATATCAATGTTCCAAGAGCTTGGAGATGGAAGATCAGACCAACTACTGTTGCCAAGTGCCACAGCAAAACTTGAAGCCATGTTATTATTATCTTCAAGACCAACATGAGTACGGGCAATTGTACCAATTATTCTAGAGACAGTGACTTCGGTTAGTGGAGAAAACAGAGATAAGGTCTCTTTACACTGCAAGTCATTAGCTGTGCATCCATAACCTAACTCCCTCATGACATCTCCCATGCCAATCTCCTTCTCCATTTCAGCCAAAATAGCATCAAAATCATCTTCTTTGCAATCATACAGTAGATCCAAGCTCCTGCAGCAGAAAAGTATTAAGCAGACAAAACATTATTGTTCAACAAAATCATGGCAATGAGTTGAGCATATCTGGAACCTCATTGTATTGATATCACGTAATTCATCTGAAAGCAAAGGGGTTAAAACGAATGAGGCAACATCTTTAGGCTGCACCAGAGACAACATCTGCATGAAAGAATCTACATGCTTGCACAGGTCTTCTGAGCGCTGAAGGAACAGAATAATTCCCTGGATCTGCTCAGCAGCTTTCAGAGGAGCACGATTTGCAGACAATTCCTCAATCTGAGCCATACAAAAGTTCTTCCCTGGGAATCATGCCACATTGTGCTATTGTTCAGCAACAAAACGTTGCATTAAAAAAATAATAGAGACAACTCATTTAAGAATAAAACTTACCACACTTCCTAATTTCAAGATTTTCAGAACTCGACAAAGCAAGACCAATGCTAATTTTTTCGCACAGGGATAAGCATAATGTATCAGAAAGATTCTCCAGAAAAGCTTCACTCAACACTCCACTTTTTAATGAGAGACAAAAGACTGTGCTAAAGTTTGGCTTCTCCAAGATGTACTTGAAAATTGAAACTAAAGCAGCTTTAACATGAGAGTTCAACTCTGCCCAGTGAAGATTCAGGTAATCCAGGCAAGTTTGGAGCAGTAAAATGCTTCCTTCAACACCATAGCCAAGAAACTGCAGGGAGGACAAAAAATGCGTCAGAAAGAAACGATGCACGCACAAGCCAACAAACTAGTGATGTTGCCCTGCCTGAAGTAGGATGAAGACTTAATGACCATATTGGTGACAGCTGTTATCACTATCATAATTCAAGAGGCTCATTTGGCAAGAAAGAAATAGCAGAGCCTTTCAAGGAGAAGACTCTTCTTCAGACTCCTTAGAGAGGAACGCTCATGTACTCTTCACCTTTTACATAGTAAAAAAGTTCGATATCATACTTTCTATAGGTTAAAAAGATGAGCTATAAGGCACAACTAGTAGTGCAAACCCATATACCAATAGGCTAAAAAACTATAGCCATATACAAAAGAGCTATCAAAAATTATAAGTGAGCTCAATTGCAGGATAGATCATCAACTATATCAACCAAGGCATTTACATCCATATGCAAGTTTCCACTCTACCAAAAGTATAATTATTTAAGCCAATTTCCAACAAAAACAGAAACAGAATATTAGACTCCATCAAAACGATCTTGTTACACTCCTTTCAAATCAACCAAAAAACAAAGAGAGGAATTCAGGCAATTTTTCTTTTCTTGTTGCACTGACAGTGAATGCCCTGCCAAGCCCAAAGTTTTGTATCATAGAACCTCCAATAACCCAAGATAATCTAGTGCAAGCATAGAAAGCAGTCCAAACCATACTAGTCCAAGAGCAATGAAGAAGGAGAGGCCATACGGTATCAGCCTCCTTATTGTACAGGAAACACCCACTAGCCAATACTTACACTCTCTGTTGTAGGTTATCTAAAGTAAAGATTCATTAAGAAATTGCTTTGTTTGGTAAGAAAAGTCCTCCAAAGAGTTCTCCAAATAATATTTTGGTCTTGGATCAGTTTTGATTTATCTTTTGGGGAATATGAATAGTGAAGACAGGATAGGTTCATTTCCAGAGCCAAAAAGAAAGAGAAGAAGCTCTTGTTTGAACCCTCACTTTTCAAACTACTTTCCCACTCCAGTGTACCACCAACAAACTCCCTATGTGGCAGCTTGTAGAGAGACTTTCAAATAGATTCCATCTCTTCCATTGATACACATAAAAAAAAATCCTCAAAATTAGAAAAAATTATATAAAAAAGGCTCCAAACTCCAATCTTGAGCTTGCCTCATGAAATTGACATCCCGAATGATCACAGCATCATTGATACAAAATCCTCAAAATTAGAAAAATTATATAAAAAAGGCTCCAAACTCCAATCTTGAGCTTGCCTCATGAAATTGACATCCCGAATGATCACAGCATCATTTAAACGATAACAAACTGGTATGAAAGCCTCCTTGTTCCTAGCAATGTCAAACAGACCGCAACCAAGCTTTTAACGCTGGGTGCCCACTACAAAGGTCAAGCCAAAACTGTATCTGATTTCCCTGACCTACTTTAAGTGAACTAAGAAGGAACTCACTCCAATCCTCTGTAATCCTCCTCCATAAACCAGTGCCATGTAAAGCTCTCCTATCCTCAGTGATCAGAACTGCCTTTTTAAGGCCACACTTTGTAAGCACTACTCCGATTAAGATGTTAATTTTCGACACTAAGCAGCCAAAGCCATTTACCAAGAAGAGCTTTCTCGGCCAGTGGCTAAACCATCCTCGCTTGTCCGCCTGCTTTCCAATCTACTCAATGAAACTTGCGAGCCTAGTCAGTGGAAAGTTCAATATCATACTTATAGCTTACTGGAAACGATAGAAATGGTCTTTTGCTCTTAAATTTTGTATTGTATATGGGACACAACATCCCTTGAAAGACTTTAGTTAAGGGAATTACCCCGCCAGTGACTTCCTTAATAGAATTTTCCCAACCTTCAAAACAAAGAAGGGGGAACAAAAGGTTTAGTAGGTGTTTGATATAAATTTTTCCATGATTTTTGGCTTATTCTTTGGCTTTTAGAGGATTCGAACTATAAAATGTTTAACTTTCCCCATCATTGAAGTCACCACAAACCTTTTCAATTCTTTTAAATTAAAACATGTCTGGTGGGGAATTCATGTAGCTTTTGGTCAGCTTAAAGCCAAACCAAACAGCCCTTCTTATGCTAAAGCAAATGGGACATTTCTCTTTAACTACCTGGAATATAGCAACGTATTGAGATGTCTTTGATTCTATGGAATATTCTTTAAAAGAACTAAACATGGAAAGAATGGATAAATTCTCATCTGCTAAGAGAAAGAACTATCCCAGCCACCAGTTATTGCTGAAAAAACACTCAATGTTACACAATTACCAGGGCAACATGTTAAACACATCACTGCCAATGCATGCAAGAATTCCTTTTAGCGTGACAAATGGGTGCTATCTACTCTCTTTTTTCTTGAAATGCTAATACATGCAACTGGGTCAAGCAAGGAAATATTGGTTTCAGAAGTTATGAGTAATAATCGATGGCTTCCAATAAACTCTAGATGCTGTCAGCTGGAGGCTATTGAGGCTCAGACCTTATCCTGATTAGCCCCCTTAAAATACAGTAACAACCGTTCTGCTTTTATAAATGGTAAAATCTCTATTCCAGCTAATGAGGTTTAGGTTGATAGATAGAGGCCCTACAATTCATTTGATATCGTATTAATTTGAATTACTCTGGTCAGGGTTAGGTTGTCTCAAGAATGGAAAGAGGTCATTGCATTACCATGTCCAATCATCTTGTTTAAATGTAAAAAGAGATGCAAAGAGGAAGACATGACTCACATCTAGACCTCTCAAATCTTGGTGAGTTAGACTACCACTAAACCAAGCCTTTGTTTATACTGGGTAATGAAAGTGATCGAAGGATCCGCCCTATATAGACGGAAAAAAAGCTCAGCATGATGTTTTGGATAGAGAACTTAGAAGGAACATTACTACTTTATCGTAACTTATTATTGGTAGCGCAAGGACATAAGATAAGAAACCAAGCCCAGCAACTTTGGGACATACACCTTCTTATGTTCTTTCAAATTTCCCTCCTCCTATTTTGCATTGTGCTCCGGCAACCAGCATAGATAACAGAGTTTCCAATCGATCTTCAGCATCACACAATCCAGTGAGCCATAAACTACACATCATACTCCCAATAGGGACAAAATAAGCGTTTTCAAGGGAAAAAAAAAAAGAACATCAGAATGACAATTCTATAAATCAACAATCCAATAAAAATAAGTCAACCAAAATTTGATTGATAAGCCGCCCAAAGCTGGGGTTCTTCTATGAAAATAACCGAACCTGACGGAAACAAAAGTTCTTGATATGTATCCTATCTGCGCCACGAAAAACCACCACCCAAACAAAAGAGAGAGAGGGGGGGGGGGGGGGGGGGCAGCGGACGGGACCCCAAAAAGCAGAAAAGAACCAAAGAAATGTTCAATGTAAACTTGCAGAATGAGATAACCTAAACCGCTCGAATCATCACAAGAACAACGAAGAAAAAACAGAGCGGGCGGCAGAGAAGCTAGGGTTACCTTACCCAATCAGCACAGACGCCAATGCTAACTCTCTAAAATTACGCACACATTGAGAGACAAGAAAGGGCTCAGCTTTACACAGGCAGAGACTAGGTTTGAAATTTATAAATGTACAGAGAGAGAGAGAGAGAGAGAGAGACCTGGTAGAGCTCGCGCGAGATGGAGTCGAGGTTGGATTCGTCGACGCTCCCGAGCAGGAAATGAATCTGTTTCGACACGATGTCCGCGAACTTGAGCATGGTTAGGCGTCGATCGCGAGTCGCTAGGGTTTTTGGAGCGCCCGCGCAGAGAGGGAGAGAGACACGGAGAGCGAGAGATTTGCGGTGAGATTGTGGAGAAGACGAAGATGACGAGAGAGTGAGGACTCCTATTGCGTCTGTCGAGAGTGCCAAATAGAGGAAGCCGTCAGGGGATGATTTGGGCGGGTGACGGGTTGGTCATTTTTAGCCGGGCGAAAGCCGCCACGTGGCTGGCAAATGGTCCTTTTGGCGCTAGTAAAAAGCTCTAGTCACCGTGTCTCCGTGCCACCAAACAAACCCTAACTTCAACCTCAAGTTAACTTATCAATTTGCAATTAATCATTATCTTTGCAGAAAATTGCTGAAGGAGGGTAGAATTGCAATTTTCCAGTAAAATTTAGCCCGCCTTGTAAATTTAGGAAAAATACATGAGGGATAAGTTATTTCAAAAGCGGAGAATGCTCCGACAATGATTACATTTTAAATAATTCAATGATCGGATTCGACCCCTGATATAACGCGACGCATGCTCAACAACTGTTTCACCACTGGAGATTAAAAAAAGAAGTCGGCACTTAATAAGATTAAACTTGTTCGATCGGTTAAGTCAAATGATATCCTAATGAAATAAGTACTAAACGGGTTAACTTCATCCGTTAAGTAGAAAAAAGTAATCGATGGTATTTAGAATCTTGCCAATCTAATTGGTAAAACCGTCAATAGTGATCATATTTCCATTTTAAGCAAGAAATTAATAAAATTCATGCCTCAATTGTAAATTATTACCAAATTGGCACTTAAGATTTGACGCCAGTCTATCTGATGACCTAATTAAGTGCCAAAAGTTGAAGTTTGACACTTAATGAGGGAAAGAAAACTCATTTGATGGCATTGGACAGAATTGACTTGAATGATTCAATTAAGTAAATATCCAATTGATCGAATAAATCCAATAATTACGATTTACATTTGATTTTGATGATGTTATCAGATAACTACTTTCGTGGCAACTTTTAAATGCACCTCCTTCGTGTGTATTATGTACGTAATGTGAATGGGGAACATAAGTGGCTACTTGAGGTTTAAAATGTGTCTTCGTTGTATAACAGAATTTGGGCTTTAAGCAATATCCTTCACCTTAGAATTATTGTCAAAATCTATGCTCAGTCACATCGCCCTTCTCTTTAAACTCAGTGTTTGGCGTGTTGTGTGACACTTAGCATTGTGTTGACATGTGCATCGCTGATCTTACAAATGAATAATAACAAATGATTTATGAACTTTAGCTCAATATGAGATAATTTTAGTTAATTTCCATGAACTTTCAATTTGTTCAATATAGTCCATAAATTTCAGTTTAATGTGTAATTTGGTCCATAACATGGATCACATTGAAAAAATTAAAAATTGATTAATCAAATTGTACATTAAAGTAAAGTTCGTGGACTACATTGAACAAACTGAAAGTTCATATATCAAATTGTACATTGGATTAAAATTCATGGGCCACATTGAACAATTTGAAATTTCGGGAATCAAATTGCATATTAAGTCAAAATTCAATTACCATTTGTATCATTTTTCTTCTTGCAAATTATACACATCATCTACCTCTCTTATGAGTTATTTTAAATTGCTAATAAAATAGAACCGATACTTTAACATCTTGAAATGTTAAAAACAAGAACAAAAAAATTAATTAACTAGTTTTAAACCTATCGCGTGTATGACAATTTAGTCATAAGATTTTCGATTTTGTCATAAACCTCTACATGAAATTATAATGCAAGCTTCCTAGTCGATTTTCGCAAGAAATTACTAACGTGGTACATGAGTCAATTTGTCATAAAACTTTACGTGAAAATTGCAATGGTCAATTTTCGCTAGAAATCACTACAGTGGTGGCATAAAGGACTACGCATTAATTTCACGCAAAAGTTTAAAACTAAATTGACCATTCCTCCACAATAAGATTTTATCTAAAGTAAAACCTAGTCAAACAATTAGATTAATCTTGGCAAAAATAATCCAATTAGATTTAAAATAGGATCGAGATATGTGTTTTCCGCCTAATAAATACGTGGAACCACGCTGCATTAATGGCCTTCCTCCTCCTCCTCCTCATGCTGCATAAATGGCCTTCTTCCTCCTCTCGATGCGTTTTCACATAGTTTCGTAGCCTTCTGCTTTCGCATAGCTCCGACGTAGGTAGACAGTTTCATTTTTGCTCTTTCTTCTTTTAAATTTTCTCTGCTTATATTTAGGATTTCTTTTTAACATGGTTCGTCAGTTTGAAATCATTTTTTCATTTCGAAACGGCGAACGTTAGTGAATAAAATAGCGTTCGTGAAAATTCACTTACAAAAACAATATCCCAAAATGGCAACAAGCTCTATACAAGTACGAGATAACCCTTTGTTCCATGGTCCTCGGGATTGGAGGAATGACATTACGCGGGAGCACAGATTACTGTATTTATACGCGTAGAGCGCCATAATCATATTGAACGAGGCAACATGTTGTGAGCGAGACATGTTGTTTCTCTCCGTATCAAATGTTTCGCCTAGTGTCTTACCTTGCCCGGTGGTGCGGACGTGCTCCGTCTAGCATTGCCCCAAAACGCGGCTCCGGCGGAGGAGTGAAGGAAGAGAGATCTAGCGTTACCCCTGCGATCGGATCTGGCCACGGGAAGATCAGCAAACACCCGGCGACATTTACCCTTGACAGGAACTTTCCTTTGGAAATGCAAAGAAACTAGAGAGAGAGAGAGAGAGAGAGAGAGGGGGGAAAACAATGGAAAGAGAAAATAAAATAGAGAAAAGAAAGAAGGGAAAAAGAAAGGTTGAGCGCGTGATAATGTGCAGTGGAGAGAACAGAAATCTCTCGCTCCAAAGCCGCGCAACGTTACACGGCGAGTCCTTCACGCCCCCTCTCTCACATGGGGGATGGCGCCGTCCGAGTCCACGTCATCCCGTAACCAACCGCGACCGCCACGTCAGCAGACCTCGAAGTCGCGCGGGTGACGATAGGCTTGCCCCGCTCCTCCTCCTCCTTCTCCCCCTTGCTGCTGCCCCTGCCGCGCCTCCTTCTGCCGCCGCAGCTCCATCACCTTCCGGTGCGAGTTCGAGTGCTGGGTCAGCACGAACGTCGGGCTCGCCGCTGGCCTGTACTCCGGCACCAGACGCCCGGACTTGTACCGCACACCGCACGCGTTGCACAGCGTCTTCGGCCCCAGTGGCCCCGCCCTCCACTGCGGCGTCTTCTCCGATGCGCAGTGCGAGCACCGCCTCCGGATTCCCTCCGCCTCCGCGCCCTCGCTCGCCGGCGGCCGGATCCTGCTCAGAGCCGCCGCGGAAGTCCCGGGCGGCCCCGAGCGTTTGCTCCGCGGCCCGCAGCAGGAGAACGCAGCGTCTGGGAGGGCGGTTGGAGTCCCGGCTAATTCGCTCGCCGGGATGTCGGCGAATGAGTCGTCGACAAACCGCGAGAGCCACTCCAGCTCCGCCGCGTAGTCACTCTGCACGGAGGAAAAAGCAACATAAGCGATTGCTCCGAATTCCAGCACCAAACAAGGAAAAAGCAACCAGTCGAAATCGTCAAACCGTCTCCAGAGTGCAGCGACTCTCAACGAAAACGCTCAGAGTCGAAATCATCCAAACAGAAAAAAAATGTGCATTAATCTAGGCGAGATTCCGGCGAGTTTGACTGAAACTACCAACGCGGAACAGAAGGTCGCGAGTTCCATTTGCCTTTTCCTGAGCGAAATGAGGGAACAGTTCCATTTCCATTACGTCAGGGCGAAGACCACCGAAACTCGAGACTCCACAGCCGATCGCGAACCTCAAGAGATCCTCGAGAAAAAACTAAAATCCACGACAGCAAAGGAGAAACCGGAGATTCAGGATTGCGCTTACGGGGACGCAGAGCTCGTGAGCGAAGTCAGTGGCGAAGGTAGGGAAGACAGCGGAGGAAGGCGGGGAGGACGAGGAGGAGGAGGTAGTGGTGGCGGTGGAGGAGGAGTCGAGGCAGAGGCGGTGGACTGAGGAGGAGGTGTGGTCCGGCGGGGGAGGTGGGTGGAGGTAGTGGTGGTCGGAGGATGGGGAGGAGGAGAAGAGGTCGTCGTTGGAGAGGTCGAGGAGGTCGTCGATGGGGAAGGCGTCGGGCGGCGCGGGGAGGCCGTACACGTCCATCGCCGGTGGGGGGAGGGGGAAGCTGCTGGCGTGCTGGTGCGAGCGTAGAGGGAGAGTGATGGGAGGGAGATGGTACGGCCGGAGGGGGGGGGGGGGGGGGGGAGGGGATGAGGCTCGGGAGGAATATATGAAGGAGAGGGGTGGGGACATGGGAACGTGCGAAGAGGATATATCAATGTGATATGGAGTTGGCCTTTTCCCTTCATTTCTTAAGAAAATTATAGTTTTAATCCCCCCCCCCCCCCCCCCCAAAATTTTATTTTTTGCCATTTTGTCCTTGAGGTGCAATAAATGTAGGGAAAATTCTAACCAACGGATTGGATTTGCCCTGATTTTCTTGAAAAAGGACATAAAATGGGTTCTATTTCAGTTAAGGTCTTGGCCTTGAAGTGGCCATTTTAAGGACCTCACCTCGCTGGTTTGCCAAATCTATCGAATGCAATTTCATATAAAGACACTCTTCTTTTTTACCCTTCTTTTCTTCCTTGTCCATCTTCTAATAGCTTCTCCAATGAAGCCAGCTTCTGGTACATGATAATGATGATCTAGGCAATTGCATCACTGGATCAACGAATGGCAATTTTGCCGCTTAGTCCTTGTTATGGATGTCAAATTGGTAGATTGAGTCAGGTTTAGGTCGAGTAAAAAATAGTTCGACTCATATTAACTCATTTAATCTGTTTTGATTTATTGTCATACAATACAATTCTAATGACTCATACTTGACCCAATCCATAGCCGAATTTAATTATATTATTAAAACACGTTCATATTTAATTAAATCTAAGAAAATTTGTTTTATAATTTTTAAAAATATAAATTGTTAAAACAATTTGATGATACTTTTTTTAATTTTAATTATTTTTTTTATTTTCCTCTTCTAGTCATCGGCGAGGCTCTAAGTTACTAGATTTTGACGAACTCGACCTTGCCAATTTCAGGCAACACTCAAGAGTCAAGGCAAGGTTGAGCTCATCGAAATTCAACGAGTCTCGACCTTAGTGGCCTTGAGCAAGCTCAACCTCACCAAATCTGGTGAGTCTCAAGCTCAACAGACTTGAGCAAGCTTGATGATGCAATCAAGATTAGCATAATTTTTTTACATTAAAATTTAGTTTCCTATTGTAACTAGGATTCTTATTTTAATTAGGTTTCCTATTATCATTAGATTTCCTATTTTGACTAGGTTTCTTATTTTAATACCATATAAAATGTGCTTTAGGGCTTCACGAATTATTATTATTCAAACTTTTGACACTTTGATTTTGATAATCAAATTTGAATGAACAACTTATTTTTTTATCAATTCTAATTCATGTTTAACTAATTGTCTAATGCATTCCAGCATCAATTGGCATCAAAGCACAAGTTGCTTGAATCAATGGCTGAATATAATCGGGTTGGTTGTGGACGGCGAGCTCGTGGAGGCTTGGGATGTGGAGTTGTTCCTAAGGCAGATGACAGTCGTGTCTAAGAGACTTGTGGACGTAGAAATTGAAGAACGGAGAATGCGAACCCAAGATTTGGAACGACAACTTGCAGAAGTAAGGTTGGACATTCAATCCAAAAAAGAAGCAAAATCTATTGATCCATCCAATGATAATGAAGACGAGGATGTCAACCCTTTTAGGGTTATAGACTAGAGACGGAATCAAGGAGTACGTCTTCAAAATCCACCCTTTTTGTAGAATCTCGGGATGAAGATTGAGATCCCTGAGTTTCCTGATGAAGGCCTGATTTATGATGAATCCGATATTGAAGAAGATGATGCGGATCTAGAATAAGAAGAGCTCATTTTTATATATGGTAAGTCCTTAGTTATTAGAAGAACTTTAAATGTTGCAATACCGAATGATGAATCAACATTGAAGGAGGCTAAGACCGAAGAGTAGATTTTCCACAACAAATGCTGGAAAATAATGAGGGCTCCCTAGTATGGAAAACAATCATCTGTACCTTTGATGATTCACATCAACTAGTTGCTCATATCATGGCCAACTTAGATTGATTAGTTCCTCATTGTGATGATCTGATGTTGAAATTTCCATGTCCAATCGATTGGAAATTCGAGACAATGCTAATGCCGAGCAAGAAGAAAGCATCAAGCTTGACATATTGATATCTCTTGTTAGTCCTATTGTTCAGATAATGAATCACAAGAATGAGAAATTGGCTGACGTCAACATGATTGAATTAGAAGAGTTTGCCATAGAAGTCCGTGAGTAGCATAAATCATTTGTCAAAACTTCTGCAACTGCAAAATCATTAGAAATGACTACGCTTAAAATTTTGCCGTTGTAGTGATGGAGCGAAATTGCCATTGCAGTGTGGAGCAAAATGTTGACAATAAGTTCAAAATTCCTACCCAAGTTCAATCATTACTTGAGGAGTTTACTGATATTGTACCGGAGGAAATGCCACCTGAATCAATTGATATCAACAACGATGAATCAAATTTGAGGGCGATTTTTTTTTTAACAAGAGAGGATGATGCAATCAAGATTATCATAATTTCTTTAAGTTAAAATTTAGTTTCTTATTTTAATTTAGTTGCCTACTGTAACTCGAATTCCTATTCTAATTTGATTTCCCATTGCCATTAGGTTTCCTACTATTACTAGATTTAATATTTTCTATTACTAGATTTAATATTTTGACTAAGTTTTTTTTTATTTTAACACTATATATAATGTGTTTTAGGGTTTCGAGAATTATTATTATAATTTAGATTTTTGATACTTTGATTTTGATAATCAAATTTGAGAAAACGAATTGTTCCTCTATCAATTCTAATTCCTGTTTTGCTAGTTTTCTATCACGTTCCGACATTTCTTGGCCTCGCTATCAGATCTAGCAAAGTGGAGTTGGTACCTCGCGCTTCATGACTTGACATCTCTAGTTTGCTTGAGGCAAGGATCGAGCCTCGTTGATCAAGAGAGAGGTTGAGCTCACTGACCTCAATCATGCCTGGGCTCGCTAATTTGGCGAGGTCTCTGCCTCCCCAAAATTTGATGAGTTCATCCTTTGCCTCTTGACTAACTACAGGTTGAGAAAGAGGGAAAAAAGAAGAATAAAATAAAATAAAATAAATCGAATTTTTACCTTTAAAAATTAAAAATAGTTAAAATATCAGAATTTTTGTAGTCTAAAAATGACTTATTAATGACACTTATAATTAATTAGACGACACATTTATAACCCATTTAAAACCCATTCTAACTTATTAGGTTATTAAGTGACTCATTTAAAACCCATTAAATCATTTAAGTTAGCTCATTTATAAGCCACATCATCCAATACGAGTTAAAATTTAAGCTTTTAATCCATTTTACAACTCCTAATCCTTATTATCCGCCAAAGTACCCACGTAGAGAAACTCCATGCTAGGAGACATTGGCAAGGAATATAGCCAAGTAGGCGGAGGAGACATCGGCGGCGGTGGCATGGCGGGAAAGAAATGACTTTTGTGGGGTTGAGGAAATAAAAGACGATGAAGGAGGGCGTTGTTGGTGTCAATGAAAAGGCTATGGCTGTTGTTGAGGGGAGTACGATGGAGGGTAAGTTGGATGGGCTTTGGCAACTTCATGCTCTTGTTTAAAATAACATCTACGTTGGTATCTCAAATCCTTATTTGAAATTTTCCTATGAATATATATAGAAAAAATTGATACAAGTAGTGTATGAAGTTTAATCAACCATGCAATGTGAACCCTCAAATCTTAGTTTATTCAATGCGGTACCTGAATTTTTAGTTCACGTTCAATTTAGTCCATAAATTATATGAAAATATTAAATATCGTCCATTAACTAGAATTATAAAAAGTACAACATCGAACATTTCTATATAATACATAAAAGTTGAACATGTATTGGGACTGTTTGTGTTATTATTGTTATATATATGTGCATATTTGTATATGTATGAGACATGTACATATACATTAAGATACAATTTATGGGCCAAAAAAATAGTGAAAAAGAACCGACGTCAATTATAATGGAAAGGTGAAACCATTCTTCAGGTATGTGCAACAAAAATAATTGAAAAAATGAAAGGATAATTACACATATGATTTTAGAACTTTATCCCAATGCACAATATCATTTTTCAACTTTTAATTCGTCCAATATGATTTCTAAAGTTTTGCTCGATATGCAATGTTATCCTTAAACTTTTTATAAACATTTAACCTGATCTTTTAAGCATATGAAAACATCTAATGTTATTATTCCATTGATTCAAATACTTCATAAACATTCAATCTATTTCCCATATTCCATAAAAATATTAAATGTTATCCATTTCATTAATTCAAATTGACGGAATTTGTAAATTTCAGTAAGTTTGAATAGTGGACAAAAAAAATAGAGTTACCACCTGGATTATCGGCATAAGTCATGCAACTGAACTCAAGTAATAATAATTCATTTCATCAAATAACATAGATAATCAATTTTTCAAATTGAACAAATCAAAAGGAATATATTCTAATTTAATATCTAGCTTGGCCAACCCACGTGTAGCCTTCTTATTGTCCAACATTCAAACGTACCAGATCGGAAGCCAAATAAACAAATTCCATTAATTTGAATTAATATAAATATAGTATTGTACATTTTTATATAGTCTAACAAGAAAATTGAACACAAAGAGTTGATGTTGGACCAACGCCAGAGCGAAAGCGGCCTCGCATGACCTTTTCTACGAACCGTTCGAGGCTCGACGGTCATGCATGCATGCAGCACAAGCATGATTTTTTGACTGTTCCCCTCTCGATCATGCTCCACCTAGGCTTTTAATGGAGCACTCCCTCCTTTTCTACGAACCATATGTGCGTTCCCTCCAAACAGTCAAATTCCACACACCGCTCTTGATCTAGCCACCAAGCGAGAGGAGCGCTATCGAAACATCGTCTCGCCATCACTCGATAACGAATACCGTATGCTCTTCGTAGATACACGGGCTGATATACCGCACGCATTCTGTTAACGGGCGTTCCGCGACACGACTTGAGTAAAGTTCTCGATACATCAATAGGCCTGCACGATGCGTAAGTTGTGTTTCGAGAGCTGAGTTATTTCTCATTCGATACGCTTGACGAGTGTCTCGGGCCGGCAAGATCGTGGCGGAGTAGAGAAGGCAATGATTGACCGCGGGGGGTGGCATGACATATAATGCGAAGGCAAATGAAGGAGGGCAGATGTCGGGAAGCATTAAAGCGGGTCGCTAGCACAGCCCCGGTAGGACCCGGGTCCGGAGAAGATTGCAAAATCGTACCCGCTTCTGTACTTTTTCTTGTTCTTTTCGTCCCTTCTGCCAAATATCCCGCCCCACCTCCTTTTTTTATGATAATTTTTTTATGAGTGAGGCCATCAGTTGTAATTTCGATATTTACGTACTTATCAGCTCCTCGTCTATAAGAAGAAAACATTTCTGTCTTATCGGTCTCGAGTTATAAGTTAACGTGGCTTACGAGTAATTATTACGTACCAAATGGGGCGTGTTAAAAAGAAATGACGGTCATAATCGACTCGCCTCTCTCTTTCTCTCTCGCATTTACTTATTGGCACCACGACGCCCCCTCCCTCCCTCTGTTGCCGTCACGATATTGCCCGTTCACCGCCGTCTCTCACTCCCAAACCCAATTACCGCCCATAATAATGCCTTCTCACTTCTCCCATCAGGTCGCCATGGCCTCACGTGGACCTGAAAATCAAGGCTTGAGGTCATGGATCTAGGCAAATCTCAAACCAAAGGCAATGTTTGGTTGCCGACATTAAATTGGTCTTGATTTCTGATTGCTTTAGGTAATTATATGGATTGAACTTGGAGGGTCGAAGCTCGAGATTTTAAGGAAAAAAAACTAATAGAAACTCACTCGATGAATATGCCAAAGATCATTCTCCAGGGTCACTTAGTAGAGGCCCTCTCGAGCCACGTATCTATTGAAGCATCCAAATTGTTAAACTCATCTTCGTTTGATTGCTTAATCTCATAAAATCGTTAGCAATGGCTTCATAAAATTCTACATGATATGAGAGTAGAAACTCCAACATCCAAATCCACTAAAGGCCTAGATTATACCTCTCTGTTTGTATGTATCCGCGCTTCAGTTTTAGCCGAATCTCCAATCTAAGCATGTGGAGATGGGAAGTGCTAAAGCATCCAAATACTAATCATTAGAAAGTCAAAATCAAGAAGTTCAAGCTTATAAATAAAACCGACACTACTTAACATATAAACCCGTTGTCAAGCGTGCGTGGCATTTCAATACCTCATTTCATATGTAAGTCGAACTTGGAGCGGCACATAAAATTAGACTAATGGCTAGATATATGAATGAAAAGGATGAGATCCACCTCCTACGTCGTATTAGAAATTCAAAAGCTTAAATTTATAAATAGAAGGAGATTGCGTATATATATGAGCAACAATAATTACCGCAAATGCTTATTATTACAACAATAATTGATTCTATGCTTATCAAACGAATTAAGCTTCTCGAATAATTACCGCAAATGCTTTTTTCCGATAATGCGATATCTCCCTAGACATCATGGACAAACATCACCGGCCATTCAATCGGGGACGAAATGAAGTGAATCCGTTGAAAGTATGGCCCCTTTCACGAGTTCCTAAACAAACAGTGCAGCCGACATAGCACGTGACCTCTGTGGATAGGGGGCAACGCCTGCCATTCACGAAGAGGGTCACTTCCCACAGAGGGAAAAAACGAAAGGACGTTGACCCAATTTCATGCCGAGTCGATAAAGAATATTGCAATTTCACATGAAATTACCAACAACTTCTTTTTTTTTTTTGGGCGTTGGATTTACATCGGCTTCCTCGATTCGATCAAAGAATATAGATCATCCATCAAGGGTCGATTCGACCGAGATTCTTTTTGGAATCGTTGTTTCCATTTACAAGATATATATAAAGTTATTCCATCCATCAAATAGTTGAAAGTTATTGTAATTTGGTGCTATAAATTGAAAGGGTTCGATAACGATGGAGATGTTGCTAAGTGTCGTTATCGGTAATGCTGCTCGTGCCTACTTCTAAGAAACTTGGCGTAGTTTTGCTCTTATCTATTTTTACATCCAATAGCAAGTTTTGCAATAATTTTGATTGCGTTGCATTCGTAAGTCTTAATACACAAGGGTAACGATTCAGGGATCTAAATGGACTTTTCCCGAATAGCAATTTTATTTTGCTTGTGATGTGGACTCTATTGGGCAAATTTTGACAAATTACTTGAAAATACGAAAGACATCGATGCTCATAATACCGCATAAAAAAGGATTTTTTTTTTCATTTCGTTTCTTCCCTTAAAAAAAACATAAAACTAATACATGAGTATCTCCATGGGAAAATGACACAAAGTGATCTCTAAATGTTACCTTAATATGTAATGTAGTTTATGAATTTTTAATTTGTTTAATATGATTCTTGAACTTTAACCCAATATGTCACGTGTGGCTCTTGAACTTTCGGTGTATATTCAATTTGGTCATTAGACAATATAAAAATCGTTCAATATTGTTCCCGAACTTGAATTAACGGAAGGATAGGAGACTGAGTTGAATATGTACAAAAAATTTAGAGATCATACTAAATAAGTTAAAAGTCCAGGTATTAAGTTGCATATTGAGGTAAAATTCATGGACCATATGAAATGAATCAAAAGTTTGGAAATCATACCACGTATCGGGAGGAAGTCGAGAAATTATTTATGTCATTATCTCCGTCTTTATATCTATTGGGCATAATTTGCTGACAGGGTTGAAAATTTGGAAGTGGGGAGACGAGGAAAGGGCGTGGGAGAATATTTGAATAAAGATTGAGAAGATCGATGGAGGTTTCCTCGGGCGTGGGTTGGAGTTGGGATCTCGAATCACGTGACTCCTTTGACAGAGAAACTTTGGTGATCCCAAAGGGGAGCACCGTCGCACGTGCAACTGCACGTGCGCTGCCATGTGACCCCGCGACGCCCCGGGATTATACTAAGACGCAAATCAGAGTGCGAGCACGCGGGATGAAGCATAATCCGCGGCATCCTTCCATCTTTGTTAATGATTTTTTTTTTACAACGTTCCTTTTCTTTTTCTTTTTTCAATTTAGTAAGATAATATCTGTCCTTTTTTTTTAAATTTTCCTTCATTTCCTTTGTAATGAAATTAATTGATCGGAACTATCGAACATCCTATGTTACGCGCTTGGAAAAGATGTGAGATCCATCAAGTCGCGATGAAGCAAGAAAGTAATTCATCGCTAATCCTTGTTGATAGCTTGCCTTGATCAGATCAAAGTGATGGAATTTAGCTTGGTGTGTGATGACATACTCAAGATACTATCCAATCTTGGTTATGTTGCAAGGACAAAAAGAAGTTACAAAAAAAATTCCTTTTATAACTTTAGGGTCAATGTAACCTACTTGCTTCTGTAAACCGATGCAATGGTCTGCATGTTCCTTTTCCCATGTTTATCATACACGGTACTTTCTTCGATGTCTCGACAAATCTCAACTTTTGATAAGAACTTTACATTCATAAATTTGCGCCCGACATTTATTGAGGCACTAGAGTAATCACCATGTTGGCTAGAAGATTCACGTTCAATTCATTTTCTAGTCCTTACTATCCCCCATTCAATCTCTATCTTGATGTATAGTCTCTCTCGTTTCAAGCATCATTTCAAATGTACTAGACCATCGTGTATTGTCGCCAATTGAGTTTAACTCAACGAATGTAAGTGAAGGTGTATCTAGTCCTTCACTATCCCCGGTGTTTTCGTTAGTCTAAAAGTGGAGCATCAATATACTGCCAAGTCAACTCGAGCTCGATAACACTCTTAATTACGCCGATTGGCAACCCTATATCTTACATTTTGCTTTCAATTTAAGCATGTGCCGGAACCACCAATCTCTCCTAAACAAATAAATAAAAATTGACCAGTTTTAGAAAAGAAATAGAAGACCTACACGTACTCTCACCGGAGGCACTTGGGTTGACCGGAATAATTTATTTTTTAATTCAAATCTGATCAACAGAAATTAAGTGAAAGGTTGGGGAACAGGACGCACGTGCGAGGCATTAATGGGCCGCGTCGGTGAGAATGGGCTGCGGGCCCATCGATCACGAGGGAGACACAAGTACAATTAATGATGCATCACCAGCCGCACATGGTCCCCCTCTCCCCAAGCAGACAACTCCATCAGGCAACCACCTCCGGACACTGCATCTTGCACGCAATGGCACTTTCCTGTCCAGGTTTCCTGGACCGGACCGGACCGATCGATTTGAAAAAAAAAGGGTACACGTCCATTTTTCTAAACGGTTCTCCTAACCGGCTCGTCTGGATACAAGAAGTCGCATTAAGTAGATCTCAGCTATAGCTATGAGACTGCTGGTATTGCCCGCACTTACCTTTTAGAGGGTTGGAAGATCCATTAAGATGAATTCTGTTTGTGGAATAAATTGCTTGATTAACTCATGAGAAAGTTTAATCTGTCAAAAAACGTTTCCTTGCATCAAGTGAGCAGATTTAAATGGATTAATACAGGGTGGGCATATTAGGGGTGAGCAATAGTGGACCGGCCCAACTCGATCGGTTTTGGTTGGATTTGTAAGACAAACGAGTCGGTCTTCGGTCATAAAATCTTTAAACATGTATTATGCGGGTTAGTCATTAGTCCTAAGATATTGGATTGGTTTAAACAATATAATACGTATAAATAATAAATATTGCCATTTTTTTACAAATCCATTTTTATAAATTTCAACGGACATTGGCTTAACCTTCCTTTTCACTTCAATTTTTCCCAAGCCCAAACCAAGAAAAAAAGGCCAATCCACACCCCCAACGTATGTTACGTCTTCTTTAATTCTGTCAACCCAAATGTTTTAATGTTCTTCACTTCTTCTTCATTGAGATTGAACACACAGACTTAGTTGCTCACAATTTCACAGGTTATACAAGTTCTTCCAACCTGTGTAATGCTTCGCTCTTCTTGTTTGCACAGGTTATTGCACAGCCGATCTTTTGCACAAATTGTTTTATATAATTTCTTGTGCAAATAATTTAGCAGTCCCTGGTTAGCCCTAGGGGTCCAGTCCGATCATCGGTCCCAAGGTTGACGGATTGATCCACAATCTCAAAAATTGAGGACCAATACTATGCAGGTTGGTCCTCAGATTGAGCGTGGGATCGGCTTAACTCGGACCATGCTCACCCCTAAGCCATATAGAAGGAAAAACCATAAGTGGGCAGTTACATGAATGTCAAGGACGAAAGAGCATGTGGTTTTGATACCATATTAGATTGAGATTGTCATATGTACATATGATCAATCCATCCTTGTTGGCACGGCAAAATATATTTTCGCATTGAAGAACACGTCGAAGTTTTTAGGTGCTAACGGAGGACCGATCATCCATCCACCCATCGAGCCTGAGCTTCCTTGTCCTGGGAAAGGAAACATGGCCTCGTAGGAGCCGGCCCGGGTATCCAGCCATTACAGCTCCGCATCCTATTGACGCTAATCAAGAGAATTTTGGGGGGGGGGGGGGGGGGGGGGGGGGTGGTTCAATGCAATCAACCAAAAGCGCGCACGTGCGACCGTGTGCATGCATGAGCATCGTCATGTGCCTTTCCAAACGATCATCACTTCCCCAATCAAAATCGATCGAATTGACTTGATTAGTAAAACATTAAAAGGTACAAGGTTTAACTGGTAAAATTGAAAGATTTATAATTATTAGGTTCAAGGTTCAATTGACAAAATTGAAAAATTTATAACTAAATTAGCAAAAGTATAAAATTTTATGATTTTTTTAATTTTTCCGAAAGGAAAGGGAGAAAAAAAAGGGATTTTGGATTAAAATAATGTCGTTTCATTATTTTAGTTAATGTTAGTGCCACCAAGGAAAAAATAATAAAAAAGTCACATCGGCATTTTCTATTAGTGAAATCCGACATAGTTAACGAAATGGTCTTTATCATTTGACAAGATTTATATATGAGTTGCAATTTTTTAAAACATTTTATGATTCGATTGAATTTTCATGATAAATTCTAGAACTTCTTTTTTGAATACTTTTGAATTTCAAAAAGGTCAACATGAAAACTGTTTGATTGCTAAGCTTGAGTCTGACTTCTTTTTATAAGGAAAGAAGTCAAGTTCCACTTTAAACTTTGGGTATATATATCAAATAATTTTCATCACACACAGTTTTATCTTAATTAAATCGGGATTTGAGATTTTAAAATATTGACATGTAGAGCTATACATAATATTTTCTTCGAAATTTTCCAAAACTAATATGATGTATTGCTCAAAATTCTTATTTTGAAGAGAGGGACATAAGTAGTTGTTACAAGTACTGGAAAACTTTCAGCAAATAGGTTTCATAAGTTTATGAACTTATCCATGCTCATGGCACATCACCATACTCAAAACAAATGTTAACAATTATCAAGCATGACAATTTGAATGGGTGCCTCATTTATTCCTATTATACTACTTACATCTGGTGTTTCATAGCCATCATCCACACGAGACCACAATTTCTGGAGGATTGGAACCATGCGAGAACTTGCAATATTGTACTTATAATTCATATCGCATCGAACAACACCTTGATTGATTCAACAGGCCAACGAACTCGATCGCGTCGAAAACAGTCGATTTGGATGTGTTGGATGACATCATATGTGAATTTACTCTCTTAATCCAATAATCACTAATGTCGTATTATCGCATGGTGTAAACAGATCGTGTCGAGCATCACCGGATACGTCTCACATCATATTTAGAATTAGATTCGAGGGCCCAAATAGATCACCAAGCCCGTCGAAAAAGGGTGTGCAGCCCTAAGATCAATCCATCAAGAGCCGAGCTCTCTCCGAATTGCTTCTGCAATCAAACTCTTCAATCTTTGAATCCTATAATCAAATGTTTTTCAGCATAAAATTAATTACTGTTGGACCAAGTTTACAACCCATTTTTGCTCTTTTTTCGTTAGTTTTGTTTGGAGGACACGTCATTATCTGGAATTAATAAATTGATCCAAGATAGAAACCAAAGATATTCAATTGGCTTTCTAATAAGCCGACAAGAAGGAGAGAGAAGAAAATAATAAAAAGAGAAATAAAGCACAGAAAAATGGCGATAAAGCAATAAGAGAACAAAAATCTATGAAAAAATATTAGATGGTTCGAGATTTCTATGTCAGCATGACCCCGGATCACTCGAGAAGTACCGGTGGGCTCATGCGAGGGAAAATTTTTTTGAAGAGAGAGAGAGAGAGGGACGATTTCAACAAAGGGAAGAGAAGATGCGGGTCTCCAATAAATGTTTGCAGATGAGGAGAGAGTGTTTTTTTGGGTGAAGAGAGAGAAAGGAAGGAGGGGCGGCTGCTTCGTGTCTTCTGTTCAGGGGTCCGCAATAAATACTTGCAGAAGGGAGGATGTGCAGGCGCTAAAGTCCAGTGATTGGGAAGAAATTAATATTTTGGGTAAATATTAAGTGTTTATTCGTTTCATAATTTTTTTTAATTTTTTTAAATTTTTCGACATTCATTTCACGAAAAATAAAAATAATTAAAAAATATTTAAAAAAGTATTTTCTTATTTTTAAAAAGTAAAAAATATTTTCATTTTATTTTTTTATCTTTAATATCACGGCCTTTAACGGCTTATCTCGACTTTGCTCGAGATTAATGAGCCAATGACCTCTAGCGAGCTAGTGGCCTTTGGCAACAAGCTCGCAAATTCTAGAGGCGAGCTCGAGGCAGTTAGGAGCTTGTCGAGCCTAGTGAAACTTGTGGCCAATGATTAACTAATAAAAAATAAAAAAAATAATTTTTTCATAATTTTCTCTTAATTTTAAATTAATACTTGAAAATATTGTTATTTTTCAAAAAAATATTCTTCAGAAATGTTATATTTTTCATGAAATAAATGGAGCATAAATCTTCCCACCCCACATGTTGCTACCTGTGTCACTTCTTAAGTGGTCCAAGACCACGCTGAGGTGGAGGTTCCGGATAGCCTAACATCTCACTCTGAACCTGCACAAGAATACATGGTGAATCCTCACAAATCCACGTCATCACATAATTAATCGCGGCCACCACGTCAGTCGACTTTGAGGTCGCGCAGGTGGCGGTAGGCTTGCCCTTCCCCTCCTCGGTGGCGTTTCTGCTGCAGCTGCGCCTCCTTCTGCTGATGCAGCTCCATCACCTTCTGGTGCGAGTTCGAATGCTGAGTCGACACGAACGTTGGGCTGCCCGCTGGCCTGTACTCTGGCACCAGCCGCCGTGACTTGTATCGCAACCCACATGCGTTGCACAGCGTCTTCGGCCCCAGCGGCCCTTCCCTCCACCGTGGCGTCTTCTCTGACGCGCAGTGTGCGCACTGCCATCTCGCTCCTCCCCTGCCTCCTCCGGCTTCCGCAGGCCTCGCTCCCTCCTTCGGAACCACCGGGGAAGTCCAGTGCAGCCTCGAGCGCTTGTTCTTCGGCCTGCCGCTGGAGAGCGCAGCCTTCCCATGCGAGTTCGAGTGCTGGGTCAGCAAAAAAGTTGGGCTCGCCACCGGCCTGTACTCCGGTGCCAGCTGGCCAGACTTGTATCGCACCCCACACGCATTGCACAGCGTCTTTGGCCCTAGCGGTCCTGCCCTCCACTGTGGCGTCTTCTCCGATGCGCAGTGGGTGCACCGCTGCCTCACTCCTCCCCTGCCTTTCTTGGCCTCTGCAGGCCCCGCTCCCTCACTTGCTGGCAAGTGGATGCGGCTTGGAACCGTCCGGGAAGTCCCTGGCAGCCTCGAGCGCTTGTTCCGCGGCCTGCTGCCAGAGAGCACAGCCTTCCTGTGCGAGTTCGAGTGCTGAGTCGCCAAGAACGATGGGCTCGCCGCTGGCCTGTACTTTGGTACCAGCTGCCCCGACCTGTACCGCACTCCGCACGCATTGCACAGCGTCTTTGGCCCCAGTGGCCCTGCCCTCCACTGTGGCGTCTTCTCTGATGCACAGTGAGCACACTGCCGCCTCGGTCTTCCTCTGCCTCCTTCGGCCTCTGCAGGCCCTGCTCCCTTGTTTAAAGCCGCCAGGGAAGTCCCGTGCAACCTTGAGCGCTTGCTCCGTGACCTGCTGCCAGACAATTCAGTGGCTGGGAGGGCGTTAAGGGTACCCACAAGGGAGTTAGCCTGGATATTGGCGAAGCAGTTGTTGTGGGACCACGAGGGCCGCTCCAGCACCATCGCGCTATCCATCTGTGCAGTGGAAAAGCACCATAAACGATTACTGTGAATCAGAGCACAAAACAAGTAGTAAAATCAATCAGTCGAAATCGTAAAAATCTTTCAATCAATTGTCCCCAAAAATCAAGCAGCTCTCCGACAAATGGGTTGAAAAAACAAAGCTTGGAGATACACTAAACCTACATATTTTACTTTTGTGCAATTCCAATTGAGAGTGGCAATCATTACCTGGGTCAAATAAGAAGAACTTTGAGCAAGAAACACAACAATTTCTTGCTTCTTCCTCTCGAAATTCAATTTAGCTCGATCCATCTTTTGTCGCTCTCGTTGCAAATCTTCCAGCAGTTTTTCCCTTTTCCACTTCAGGTCCTTCATCTGGTTTTCCATTTCTTGGTAATTTGCCGGAAGATCGGATGCACCTGCTGCCGACGGTAATGGAAATCTCACATCCACATCCTCCCTTACATTTGACAGGAGGGACAAATGCAGCAGAAGAAGATCCTGAGTTATGTCTAGACGGGAAAAGACAGTCTCTCAACCTGACTAAAAGGAAATATGGCAAGAAAGTACAGAATTCCCCGAGATACAAAAACCATAGACCTTCTTCCAATCTAAGAATTATGCTTGCAAGTTTTCACTTACAGCAGACCTAAATGCATACTCAACTTGATTCTTCCAATAATCGTGTTCAAGACTCGAGCAAGAACACAGTGTCTGTATCGACGAGATTATAAATGATTAAAGATGAGCAGATGTAAGTTAAGAAGCCATCAAGATCAGGAAGGACCGTGAATGGCCACTTTTCACAGCATATGTATATTTTTAAGCAGACCTTCCAGCGTGCAGTAGCTGTTCACACAAATGCAACAGAATTTGTACACGGATGCACATTGTTGTTGATAATGGCCAGAGTGGTCTTACCGGTAGCCAAGGGAATATATGCCGGGACCTCTAATCATTCCGCCATCCAGAGAGATGGCTCCACCACTAATGAAAGGAAGAGCTCGTAGCATATCCATCCTTGTGCTATATACTTGAGTCCGAGAGAAAAGATGGTAAAATAGAGTTTCCCTGAGACCATAACCACTGGCTGTTAAACAAAATACATGGATCATATCCATGTTGACCATATTGACTGCAAAGCCAAGGAAACCAGGCGGAAATTCCCCATTTGGTAATCTGGGCTTTATGAGATCAAGCCTTCTCTGTGGATCATCAGCTACAAAATCACCAACATATGGTCTGACCAAAATAAATGAAGCAAATTAGATTCTCCAAAAGTTGTAAACTAAACACCACCCATCAAGACAGATAAGAACGACACCTTATATCTTCTAAGCAGATGACAAGAAATCTTCCATCCAAAACCCTCCCGATGGAAGAACCAAGCCCATGAAGACCAGCACTTTTATCTATACAGCCTTCTTTATCATATGCTTCAAGAGCCTTAATGCCTTCTCGAGTCTTGCAAACAATGGTAAGCATAGTCTCCACTCCTAAATACTCAGAGAGAAGCCTAAACCCCAGTCAAGGAGAGATGAATTGATATTAGACCAAGATCATGAACCAAAACAACTCAAAGTTCAATCTAGGAAATGCACCAGCAAGTCTGAGATTAATAGAAATTTTAAGTTTGAACTACACCAATTGCTTTGACCCAAAAAAATAAAAATAAAAACACACCACTTGCAGTCACATTTCACAAGCATTCACAAGACACAGCTCACTGCTTCTCTTTCCACAACGTAAAATATTGGTCTCAACACGTCAACAAATGCAGCGACTTCCAGCAAAAAAATAACCAATTCAATTACCTCAACAAAAGGAGTTTGGTTCTAATTTTTAACTACTGAGGACAAACTATACAAACCTGCTAAGATTTTCATTGTCTACTTTGGCTAGAGTAGCAACTACACCGATGACATCCTTTGCTAAATCAAGAATGGGAGCGTGAGTGCCATGATGAGTTTTAAGCTGGCATAAAATTCCGGCAGCAGATTTATTATGCTTCAATATTTGCTCAGCCGTTTCCTCCTCTCCTCCATTGGAAAAGCAATTATCTTCAGGACTAGGTGTGCCAAAAGAATGATATTTCCCAAGAACGACTGAGAAACAACAAGTCAGCAAGAAACATAATAGAAGATGCCATGACAATCAAAGAAGTGGGCACTATGCTTTGCTTTCCTTTAAGAAAATCTGTGAACACACTCCACTTCATGATGTCCATATTATACTTATTGGCATGGATGTATGAGGCTGTTTTTGAGTCTGGCCTTCTGATTTATTTTCACTAATCTTCTGCATGATAAGTGACAATATTGCGAGGAAAGAAGCCCAGACTTCAAACTAAGTCTAGAAAGGTGTCCAAGGTTTGATAGGCATTCACACTGCAAGCATCAGATTTCATAAAACATACCTTCCTTATCAAGAATAGAGTCATCTAATATATTTTTCCGAGCCTTCAGCGATCTTATGTTGTCCTCATGCTGCTTTATTTTTAGACCGAGATATTGTAGATAATCTTGAAGTCCCTGCAGAAATGCAGGTGAACATCAGTAGGATTCAAATGTTCAATCTAAAATAAGTTCTCTTCCCTGTACCAATATGCACTAAAGTCAATAGAGACAAAACGGGCAAAAATCGTTGCGCCCAATAGCCTAAAATGTAGATGGATGTTTGACTTGTATTACTCTCCAAGAAATTCCCGAGACATTTCAAATACAAATCTGAGAACCGTTAACTGATTTATCTGCCTGTAAAACACCTCCACTTAATGCTTCATTGTTCGCATAAGCAGACTCTTCATTCTGATCAATAACCACTGCTGCCAATGAGTCTTGGCCAGCTAATGCTGTTGTGATGACAAAAAGCTGCAAAGAGGTGGACATCATCAACTAATTCCCATGCATAGGCAAACAAACAAGATGAAGAATGCAGTTCGTGCCGTATGGAGTAAACTTGAGCTATAACTATCAATATGAGCATATAACCATTACTCATACGCAGAGAAATTGCGGAAGATGGTGCATGATTAGAGTACAAAGTGTTTAAACTTTTCTCACTTCAGATTGTCAATGGTCCAATAATAAGTAATGAAATATTTGCTCGAATAGATAGCTTCTCATGTAACTAGAGAAACCAAAGGTTAAAACTACTGACACCCGAACTTGTTGCAGTATCTGCCTATTTCTTTTAAATAAGTTCAGCAATATTGTCATAATTGCAACGGTGAACTTTCTTTGTTGCATCAGAATCGAAAGTTTGGTAAAGGATGTGGAGCTTACAGCATTTTGCAAATTTACCTTGTGCCCAAAAATAAAGTGCAGGCTTTTGCATATCAATCGATGACAAAAATTCTAGGCCGCAAATCAAATTGGCAACGTTCAAACTGTAAAGTGACCTTCCTAATCGATGAACCTAACTGGGTAAGGGATTTCATCTGCTTTATACCCATAATCAAACGAATTGGTCCAACACCCATCCAGCGAGTTCTCAGTTCATTCAGCATAAAATACATTAAGCATTCTCACCAAGCTCCTAACTTTTTTTCTTTTTGCCGAAATTAGATATACTTCAGCAAACCGCATGTCTCTCCGAAACTCGCCCGAAACACCGCACAAGCTCGAAAGCTGTGGAATTTCACAAACACTGAACCACCATTCTCCCAAGTAATCAACCAAATTGTCTATCCAGAACCCACATTTCCAATCACGACCCGAATTCCCGACGAATGACAAAGAAATCGAATGCAAACGAAAACACCCACGTCCAGCCCCACCAAGATCGTATCGGGCACCAAACCAACTTCGAATTATAAAGCCTTTTTTTCTTTCGCATGTTTCTTTTTCTCCTTGTTGCCCTCCCTCTGTCAAAGACCCACATCATGAGTGGAAAGACGATCACCGAGAAGAGCACGCGACCCGGGCAAGCACAGAAAAGCGCGAGGAAGTTTGAGGACAAGGGGACAAAAAGAATGGAGAATGGGTTGACGGGCCTGGGGAGGAGACTCGGGGGGGCACACTGGACGGGCTTGGGAAGCAGATCTCTTCACTCCTCTTCCGTGGCTTCCCATGGACCTTCGCCAATGCAACGACAAAGATGGACGCTGCTCTCTGGAATTGGGTGGTCACTTCATCTCCTTAGCTGAGACTGACAGTGGTGGTTGAGCTTGAGATGACAATTGATGGTTTTCTTCTTCTTCTTTTTAGCTTTACTTTTCTGGGGTGATTATCATCTGATTGAATGAGCAGTTGCAGGGCATCCGGTGGACCGTTTTCTAAATGAAAGTATATCGAAAAGCACAATCGCTTTTTAAGATTTCCAAAAATTATAATCTAATTTTAGAATTTATTATAAGAGCGCAATTATATCATAATATAATGAAATTCTAAAATTTGTCCAAGTACAATCAAATTCTATCATTCACACTATCCAATTTAACAAACAGAAAATAATAATAAATTTTAAAACTCGATTACATAAATTTGACAATTTTGAGAATTCGATTACACCAACTTGATAAGTTTTAGTTACGTAATTGGACTTTTTGAAAATTTAAGGACTTAATTGCACTTTTTAAAAGTTGCATGACTCAAATGCACTTTCCTAACAAATTTTGAAATTTTCAGCACGTTAATAATTTTTTTTCCAAAGATTTTTAGGGTTTACTTGAAGTTCTCAATTTCGGAGGTCATTGATTCATGCGAGGTCAGATCGTGGTTGGTTTTTCCACGTTAGCATATCACGTTGGATGTATTGCTGATGTGGAAATGCCACCTTGGACAACAAATGAGAATTTTTGGAATGGAGGACTAAGGGCACGGATTTAGCGCTAGAGTACAAATTAGAAAAAAAAGGACATAATTGGAATTAAACTTAAAATTTTGATTTGGAGGGGGGCATTTTCATGAAATCTCAATTTTCTTTTTATAATTTTTATCATCAAAATGGAGAGCCTTTCTCTGAGATATTTGAATCTCAAAATATATAAAAGAACGCAATTTAGAGGGAAACGAAATTGCCGGTGTATGTATATGGTGACGATATAATTCGTCGAGATAAGATTTATCGAAATTGATATTAAAAATCTAGAACGACTTTTAGAGCTTATCCTTACAAGGTCAGCGTATATTAACACCTTTTCTAAAAGATTTGGTACTGAAAGAAAAAAAAATATAGCAATCTTTAAAGAGTTCACTCGTTCTTAAATGGAAACTCCGTAAATTTATTTAATGTGTTGTGATTTTAGGTTAATTAAGAATTTATGATTGTTATGGATTTGAGTTTAAATAATGTATTATTATCATCTCGCGTGTATTATTATTTTTTCATCAATGGAATTTTGAGTAATTTGTTTAATTTAAAAGAATTTCCATTCAATTGATTGATGGGATAGAGACATATGTGAGTTATTATGATTATCGGCAGTATCCTATTTAGTTTAGGATTTCAAGAGATATCGATCCCAATTAGATTGACCGGAATGACAATTTCTCATTTCAAATATGTAAAGTTAGAATTTCAATCAAATCGTGCAGTAACGTAGATATAAATATTAAGAGATAAATTTCCTAGATAGCAAGAGCGGAAGTGAATTAATATAAAGCTCAATTGAATACACTTTAATATGAAATGTTGTAGAACTGATTTTGAGTTGATACTTGTCATATCACGATTTATATTGATAACCTATGTTTTAACATACTATTTGTAATCACCATCAATATTAATTAACTAAACAAATAAAAGTATGATTGTTAAAGAAAAATTATACATAATTGGGGAGGGTTGGGCCTATTATTGCTTCGACAACCGACTTCACCCTCCTCTCACGAGCTTGCGATTGACCAGAATAATTATTTCTTTCGGTTTTGTCGATCGGTCGATTCGTCGGAAATCGAATCGAAGAAGTTAAATGCCTCGCATCGGAGGATCAAAAATCCGAAATTTCGCCAGGCCCTGTAATCTCCACCTTCTCAGTGTCCTCAACTCTTGCTTAATGTCCCTATAAACAGTTTCTAATTTCATATTTTTCGTCTCGTGCTTCTTTTTTCCTGGGCCAGGAGTTTTCTGGGCCTGTAAAGTTGATCCATCTTCGAACCATTGCGGTGGGCCTGTTAAAGTCCAATGCTAAATTACAAGGGGAATCTTTCTCGTATGTACAAATTGAATAAATTTATTTATCTTCAAGCGATTTATGTTGGTGTCCATTTTTCAAGTCTAATCACGCTTGAATCAAGAAAAAGAAAATCGAATATATATATGGCTTCTTTTTGGTGGGTCCATTCCCTACGTGTACTAGTCCGCCCCCACTCAAATATAATTAAGTGGGGCTAAGATTGATTAGTGGACTATTATGTCATATTGATTAATCCCTGTGGTCGCAATCACACTAGCAAATCACTCCCCGTCGCATGTTGAAATGCTGATTTTTGAGGCCAATCTTCACATTACTTGGATAGATATGAAGTGATGAGTATAGATAAAGCGAGATAAAAGAGCGGATATGGACTAGACATCACCAAATTGATCCTCTACTTGCCACGGTATACTTATGAGGATGGGCTTCATGTTCCGACATCATCACAACCGTCGAATCATGTAAAACTCATTTAATCATCGATGATATTCAGTTTTGTAAAAAATTACGTACTATAAGATAAATGTCAGTATGATTGACATATATCATTTACTTACCATGCGAAAACTTATTTACTAATCATGTGGTATGTAATTATGTAAAAGAAAATAGTCATTGGCGTTATCATTATATAAATAACATAGATAAATCTAGTTGAAATATATATAGGTTTTTTATTACAGTATGCATAATCTGACATTTGTATTGAAAAATCAAAACTAGGGTGTTCTAAGAATAGGGAGGGTCGTGTATTTTCTAGAATTGATGGAAATTACGTCGTAATGACTATTATTGTAAGCAAATATTATGATGGATAATTAACAATTAATACATGTTCTAATGTAACAATCTATATCTATTACAACAGACGTGTCATGTAATAAAAATCATGCGCAAATACTTAAAAGCACTCTGTCGTCTCTTAGCTCTCTAGCTAGGTCGAGAAAGAGAAACTCATGAGAGAGCTTGACTTTAACTCTTTGAATTATAGGTTTCGAATAAACGAGAACGAGAGCGGAGAGCTTGGGGCCTTGAGTGTGAGACGTTAAAGAGAAATATTCATTTGGTCCATCAAGATTGGACTCGAAAAAATTAGGTTTGTCACTTTTCTATTCTCTCTCAACCCTAAACAACTAAACAATTCAGAAAAATGGTTAGTTCAAGTGGTCCGATTTAGTCCTGTCTTACCAGAAATGGGGATTGGACCGCTCGGAAATCGGTTCCATTTTTAGGAACCATGGCCTGGACTAAAATTCCGAAGAATTGGATCAATCAAGCCGGTTTGGTCTGGTTAAGGCAGTTTCAAGATTGGGCGGTCTTGTGCTCACCCCTAGTTACTATGGGCGGATTGGTCCGGTTCATATAGAATTGGACAGGTTGCATAGCCCTACCAGGTCATGTACCTCCACAGAAAACAAAAGAAAAAAAGAAAAAAAAAGCAGCTTTCTCATTCCTCAACTCCAAAATAGTACGTGCAAATCTGGAGGGGAGGCCCCAGCCAGGGCTACTCTGGGATCTCGTGGGCCCCCAAAGATCGTTGTGATACACATGTAATGCAGGCCCGGGCCCTTTCAAAAGACAGTCTGCCGTACGGGGCGGGGATGAATTCTATTGGGCCCTACACAAAAATAAAAGAATAAGAAAATTTCGGAAACTTTTCAAAAATCATATGTACTTTTCAAACTTAAATGAAATTCTGAAAATCTACAATTTGGATGGACTAAATCACTGAGCCGAAAAGACCAACCTGTCCCTCAAATACACTCGTCGGAGCCCCTACATTTTCGCGGAGCCTATCGTCTCTCTCTCTCTCTCTCGAGCTCGACATTGGCGGAGTTCGACCCGCGTTTCGGTTTCTTGATGCGGCAAGCGGTGACGTTGCGCAGTGCCGGCAGCCGTGGGCGGCACCGGGGAGGAGCGAATGAGCTTGAATTGGGTGAGGGCTTTGACAAGTTGGATATTGCGGTAGGTGGGTTTAGAATTCTGGGAGGGATAAATTTAGAAGTAAAACGACAAATCCGTAAACATTATTTAAAGTCTTGGTGCACCTTAAAATGAGATTTCGAAAATGAAAATGATTTTTCGCAGATTTTGAAATCCGAGAAGAAAATATGACATGCGAGTTTAAAAATGAGGAGCATTTGCTAGAACTTTCTCTAAACAATTGCGTATGCGTGTGTGTATATATACAGTCTTGTGCTCCTCGTCGTCGTCATTGTCATTATCATTATAATTAACGAGCGATTTTCTAGAACTTCTCATGTTTGCCGTCCCTCCATGCGATGTCAATCCCGTGAGTTTCAACGTGGCGTCATTCACATATATACCCAAATTCATTGAGTTTCGAGTTATATGTCGAGCTACGAGTACAAAACTCATTCGACCAAAATAAATGTCGTATTACTTGGTCCGAAAATAATAATCCATGAGAAATATTGAATCTATTGATGATTTGCCAATATCGTCTCTTTGATCTGAATTATTGACGCGGGTGTCGCCGTACATGTGGTATAGATGCCTCACGATGCCTATATAGAAGCGAATAGTTTTTATGAGTATTTTTTTGAAATTATATTATATTATATTTTTTCTTTTCTATTTTTTTTTCACTCTTAAGGGCCGATGGGGGGCCATCTCTTATAAGCAAAGGTCGTTCGGCCTCGGCCCCTTAACAATAAAAAAAAGAAAGAAAGAAAGAAGAAAGAAGAAAGTAAATACAAAATTCAGAACAGTCTTAAAAAATTACAAATTTATTTATGTCAATACTGATTATGCCATGTGGGATGATGATGTTCACGTGAACAAAGTCTAGTCAAAATTGGCCGAAAACACCCTACTGGCAAACTGTGAAAATATTTAAAACTAATTCCGTATAGTTGAAAAATGTAATTGAATTAATATATACACACCTTCTAAGATAATTTTGCCCTATTTTTAGTGATGAAGTTCGGGGATTCCATTGCCACGTAAGTCAACACAAGGAATTCTCTTGGGGGACAAAACTGAACTTTCCCTCACCCTCGCCGTGCCAAAGTTATAGCGACGAAACTAGCCTTTGTCGCCCCCTTCCTTGGATGTCGGTCAACTTCTCGCGGCATATGCGGTTAGTCGCTAAAAATAACTTCTGTCGGAGAAATTGCTCACTCCGGCATCATCGCTACAGTCCGAGGCGGTCGTAAAATGTAGCGACGGCGGCGGCAGCCGTAAAATGTAGTGACGGCGGTGGGGTGACCGACAACTATTGTGTCGCTACAGCTTTCGACGGATGACATGGGGCTTCGTTAGAGCTTGAATCTTTTGCAGTGATTACATAGTAAATAAAAGAAAACAAATGCGAATTTTACCAAATTTGGTTAATGAGCAATTAACCTCCAGAGGACCACACACGAGCTATTCGAAAAGAAGAAATTATCCAATCAGCTTTAACCATATTAAAATTTTGCATGAAATTTTAATATAATAATTTCGATCGATTTTAGTTGAAAATAATTAATAATGACTAGATTGACATACTAGTAATTTACAATGAAGATCGACTAGAATAACCACTTTTCAGCAAAATTTTGGGACAAAATTGTAGGGCTGAGTATCGAGTACTGCCCAACCTGGGAACCGCCCGGACCGGACCAGACCGACCGAGTTGGTCCGGTTCTTTGAAGTTGTAGTATGGTCTACGGTTCCATAAAGTTTCTCGGGTGATCTGGTCCACGACCGGACCACTCGGACCAGACCACTAGGATATTCTCGATTCAAACTTCAAATTTCTTTTGGCCCAAGTAACTTGGAAGCCTAACTCCATAGTCTAAAGTCTCTGTCTTAGCCCAAGCTTCAAAATTGTAGAGCCCAAAGTCTATGTCCAAAGTTTCCTCACGTCTTAGCATCTAGCTTTAGATATGAGGAGCTCCTGTGCCCGTGATCGCCGAAGCTTTCTTCTCTGGCGGCTTTCGTATCTCGGCTTTTGTCACGTGTGCTCATATTTCCTTTTAAATTCTTGAGTGGTTAAAGGATTCAACAATGGTGGGATTTCAGTGAGATGGAGTCTGATGGATCTACTGATGCTTATTGCTTAAAGAGTCATGAGTTTTTACCGATATAAGTAAACGATTTTCATTTTACTTTATATTTTTTTTGAATTTTCTCCGGTTCCATTGGGCCGTCCAAGGACCGGACCAGATGGTCGGTTGGGTCCAGTCCGGTCCTAGGATTAGTCGGTCTGGTCATCGGTTCTAAAAATCGGGGACCAGTCCCATCGGTTCCGTCCCCTGTTCTAGGATGAAATTGGACCGCATTGGACCATGTACACCCCTACTAAATTGGCAAAATTGAAAAGTTCGGTACTGAATCGGCATTTGCACATTAGGTTTAAATCTAGTCGAGTTAATTTTCCCTAGAAATTGACTAGCACACGAAATCGGTTTAACTTTCAACTTCCAGAGACAACGAGAGTCATTTTCATTAATAGTGAGTTTCAGTCCGTCTTGGGAAGCAAAGGCGAACGAAATTCCACAATTTTCGTTCCCACATTTCATGGCATTAGAATTTGTTTTTGCTTGTTATAAGTTACATGTTATCCTTTGAGCAATGAATGATGTGTTAGGTTCAGCTTTTTCAAGAGTTTTTGAGCCTCCAAAAGGCCTCTAAAACCCCTTGGGAAAAATATGAAGTGCTTGATGTCATTCTCAAAAGGTTTTGAGGCAGAAAGTTGTCTTGAGAATGTTGAAAGCCGAAATCAAGCTCTAATAGTTTTTAACATTTCTCCAAAATTTATTTTCAAAGTCGAATCAAACACAGCTAAAATATGGAGTTTACATTCCGTCGCTGAAAGGGGGAATTTCTTGCGGTGAATATACTTTTGTCGTCTTCAGAAAGAATCTGGCCGTCAATGGTTTGGCATATCAGAATATGAGCGGTCCATTAACTTTAGAGGTCGCAAATAATAAAAAAAAGCATATCCCAACAACACCAAATTGATAGAATCGAGTTGACTACTTCGCCCTTAAAGTACAGTGGAGAAGCTCAATGCTTACTCCGTCCGTTCGATCAAGGTATTCTCGATGAATATGTTCATCTCAGCACCACGCTAGAGAGTTTTTGCAGCACTATGCAGTGAGTAGTTCACATGTGTATCGATTAAGGAAAATTAATAGAGATTTTGAAGCGACGAGATCGGTCAATAAATGACGCTTGTCGCGTATTGAAAGAGCTTGATCTATCGATACTAATCTTAGTCGTATCCCTATAATCATATGATGTGAGGACTAAAAGTGGGACCTATGAACGATCATGTTGATTGCATCTTGAAAGTTAAAATAATGCGATTTTTGATCGGTGTCGATATTCTTAATTCTTGTTTTAAGATAGTTATACAAGTTATTGGGATCTTCACGTATTTATCGTAAGAGATTGCTTTTTTTAATTGGTTTTGCTGTATTATAAAGGCATCTTGCTTTTTGTTCTTCTCCCACCATGTCGAGGGCAATAAAGCCTTTACAATAAATGTTACACATGCCTCGAAGCCTCTTTCCATTTTCATTTACAATTTGTCTTCTAATAATCGATATGTCGATACTCATTTTAGTTGTATCCCTATAATAATATGATGTGAGGACTAAATAGTGGGACATGTGAACGATCATATTGATTGCATCTTGAAAGTTGAAAGAACGCGATTCTTGATCAGTGTCAATATTCTTAATTCTTATTCTAAGATAGTTATCCAAGTTATTGGGATCTTCACGTATTTATTGTGAGAGAGTGCTTTTTTTTAAAGTGGTTTTGATATATTATGAAGGCATCTTGCTTTTTGTTCTTCTCCCACCATGTCGAGGGCAATAATGCCTTCAAAAGAAATGTTTTTTTTGGGTAAAAAAAATGTTACACATGCCTCGAAGCCTATTTCCATTTTCATATGCAATTTGTGTTCTCTAATAATCGGTGGCGATGTTCTCTTTCATCTAAGTCTATCATTTTGTGTGGAGTGGGGAAATTACCCAAAAAAAAGTCTTAAGTACATTACACTCGTGTCAATTCAGTCTTAAATCTTTTAATTTGATCAATTTAATTTTAAATCATTTGACAATTTGCCACTGTAGTCCATCTAACGAAAATTAATTGGAAGACATGGATGTAGGTCATCCCACATGACACGACCAACGTTGATATAGACAATTTTTATTTTATTTTCCTTTCGTCCGCTTATTCCTTCATCGGTTGTTAGACCAGCCGTTTGTGTTGATCGACAAGGTTCAACTTCGCTACTTGCCCTCACTAAATCAACATTGCTAGCCTTGCCCAATGCTAATGAGGTTGTTTGTTGCTTGCTTCAAGCAAGGCTCGACCTTACCGGATTTGGAGAAGCGAACCTTGCGGTGGTTGGACTTGGTGAAGAAAGCCTCACTGAGGACAATGAGATTGCCCCTTCTTATATCCCGGTGAGGGTGACCCCCACAGGATACTGTCGAGGCCCAGTTCTTATATCCCGGTGAGGGTGACCCCCATAGGCTACTGTTGAGGCCCAGTTACTGGTGGAGAAAGAATGGAAAAAAGATGAAATGAAAAAAAAATGTACACCTCATTAGTGACTATGCCTCCTAGGACAGTCTATGTCTATATTCCCGATTTTTAGTCAAAATTAACTGGATGTACTATATCGACGAACTTTCAAAGGGTTCATAACTAAATTGACAAAATTGAAATACTTACCACTGAATCAGCACAAGTGCAATATGTTTGAAAAGTCTTTTTTGGTAATTTTCCAAGTACTAAAGAACCTAAGGAATTCACAAGACTTGAGATACAGTGACTAGCTAACGTGAGCATAAAGGGAAAAAAAATGTCCTAGTGCGTCTAAAATTCTCTCTTCCAAACAGGAAGATGGATGACGAGGCATCGCGGGAGGAGGTATTTTGGCTACTTGCCAAGTCTCTATTATTTCAGTTTATTTATTATGTATCAACTAAACCGAGATACGCCGAACATATACGAAATTCTATGCCTTGCCGTGTATGTGCCGTGTCAAGATTATATTCTGTGCGTATTGATCGGAATCACTGTACGATTCATTCGATTTGAACACCTACCGATATGTATCTATCAAATAAATTGCTTCTCACCTAAATCGAAAGCGAGTCTATCACCAGCAAATAAATTCGCCATCAAATTCCCGATGCGCCGTAGTCATGACAATCTAAATGATGGAGATGGAAAAACTTTACCTATCTATCCACGTGAGTGACTCAATTTTTTTTCCTTATATGCTTACCTTTTGATATTATGTGATTCTGTCATGTTTTGTGATATATATTGCGATTTATATAGTTGCAGAATAACTAAAAATAATTTTGCACTGTATAATGCAATGATAAATAATTCGTGATTTATATCCAAATGGAATATTTTCTTTCATAAAACAAGGGGAAATTATATCTTCTATATCATCACTTGCGCTTGAAATAAATATGTTTTTTTCAAAATCATAATTCTTGTTCAAAATCATATATCTTATTACACCGACTTTATAAATATATGGATTTCTATCAAATAAACTAAGTGACATTTCCGATTTGTAAATCTAAATTTCAGTTCGCGATACATATCTTTATATAGCAACTACGATTCGGTATTTGAATAAGTAAACACCCTTGATATATAAAAGCATTTTCTCATTAAAAACATAGACATTCGAACTTTCAACTTGCATAATTCCAAAAAAAAAAAAGATGCTGTCATTTGATAATTTCTCTTTCCGTCCATGTAAGCATCCATTTAACTGATCCATCAACTCTTTCGGATGCAGATATGGTCGAATTATGCATGATAAATTAATGTAATCTGGTCAAATGACAAGATAATTGATGGTTAATCAGAAGCACAATCGACAAGTTTTCCTCTTTTTCCTTTTTGGTTATACTGTACTTTCGTACATCCCTTGACAGTCGAAGTCCAGTAAAGGCAGGGGCTTTGTTGTTTTGTCATAAATGGCCAAGGCAGACGGCAGGGGAGAAGACATTATCGACCGTACTTTAACAAATATTTCACACCAACAGCGTCCACAGTACCAAACGGAGTGCTCATGGAGCTATGTCAGGTGCTGTTGACTCCAAACAACTGGTCTGCAAACACCCACCGCCTTCTCTCTAGGGCTACACTTTCCATCAATCCTATCTATCATCTAAGAATGAGTTGCAAATTATGAAAATCATTCGGATCCATGTCTTCATATATGAAAAATAAACGCGAGCCGAAATTATACAGCTCAACCAGTGTCATCTTCCGTCCGAGTAATATCATTGTATTGACATGAATTGAAACTTGGTCTCGAGCTTCGGAGGTTTATCTTCTCATACAGTCACCAATAGGGATAGGAGCATTAACGATGTTAGTATCGCAGTAGGAAGCCTAATAGTCTGATTTTTATAGCAGAAATTAACCAAACTAATCTCCCATTCTACTCAATATCCAACCGAACTATACTGAAATCAAGAGCAATTTCAATATGTTTAACAACATCGTCCGTTTTGATGACAACATAGTGAGAATTACCCGTTCATCAGGTGGGGTGAAATATTCTTAAACCCAATTAGGACATCGCACTTAAATTTTCCCAACTACCCATCTGCCAGAGCTTTGTCTTCTTCACTTCACTTCTCTTCGATCTTTTTTTTTCTTTTCCAAGGAAAAATAAAAGAAAATAATCCATAAAGCAATAGTAGAGGCCTAGATGTATTAAAAAGCCTTCAATGAATTCTGCAAACAAAGGAAAGAAAACGAAAGGAGGAGGAGCTATGGTAGCTTTAGCTACTATGAATCCCATGGACGTTAGCAATCCAACTGCGCATTGAATTCTCTCATCTTATGGCAAATTTCAATCAAGAACCGAACTCTGATAGGGACACCACGTGCCTGAGGGGAGACCCTCTTTTGCCATCACAGCCACCCTATATCATAGTGTTGGCACATCCACATTTATATTTGATCCCCCCTACTAAGTTAATATAGCAAAATATCACCCAATATATATATATCAAAAGTAATATACTGTATATGCTAAAACAATACCATGGACGACCATTCATTAAATTAATCCCACCTGATCTTACTTGTCCCCTCAAATATTAAACTACAAGTCAGTTCAAAGAAAGATGAGACAACACAGGAGCACAGTAGAGAGACGAAAGAAGAACTCGATAACGATGCGCAAACTCGTGCAGTTCACTTGGGTTCTTCTGGATTTACATTGTTTTTTAAGGAAGCAACACAGTGGAAAGCCACGGTAGGTCAAACAGTGGTCTCACCAATGACAGAGAAAACACCACGAAAGACACTTTCAGAAACCTATGTTGAGGCCTTCTATAGAATATACTTGCTCTATGTGCGTGCAGCTTCGGTAATTTACATTTGAGAGTTGAGAAGTCTAGTTCATGGTTCCCACTAGCACATGACATCCTTGAGAAGCTTGTACCTGCGGGTGGTGGTCCTCGGGGAGGGGTTCTTCCCCTTGTCAGCGGCGGCAGGGGTGGGGCTGTTCTCGCGGTCATGCTGCTTGATTATCCGGCTGCCGGAGTACTCCGACTTCGGGACGCCCACGTTGACGTTCGGTGCCCCGGATCTCTGTGACGCAACTCCATGCGATCTTGCGCTTCTCTCCTCGCTCTGGCACCAGTCGCACTGTGCGATCGGCTCTGACGCTTCGCCGTAGTAGCTACTGCAATACCTGTGGGACACCAAAGTCTGTGCGTATCATCTCGTATTATTGAGAAAAATAAAAAACGATTGAAGATAGAGAAGTTTCTTAATGTAATTATCGTCGATCAAACTTATACAGACTTGGTTATTAGAACTAATAATAGTATGGAGTTCTAAGAGCTGCTGATGATCATCATCTATGTCATCAACTAGAGGACGCATGTGCACGATATAATGCTCATAATGCTAAAACCATGAATCTGGGATCCCATGGCCGCCGCCGCCGCAGTTGGTGAGAAGGTGGTTGAAGGAGGCGTTTGGTGAGAAATTCAGTTACGGGTAACTATCAAACATGGATGCCAACATGGGTATAGAAACATAACTTATGTAAACACATGTCATGCGTCGTCAAGATGATGGCCATGCGCCGAACAAGTGCGTGACATACATATATCGGATGGCATGCTTATTGGAGACACACTTTTATGATGATGATGAAAAATGGAGTCCGTACGAGTGTTGAAAGCGGTTGCGGCACTTGTCGCAGCGGAAGAGCTTGTCCGGGAACCCGACGTCGCCGCACATGCAGCACACGACTTGAAGATCCACCATCGTTCACCCCCAGATCAGCTCGAAGGAAACATATATCTGCGGAGAAGAGAAGAGACAGACACAGAGAGAGAGAGAGAGAGGAAGAAGACGACGAGAGAGAGAGAGAGAGAGAGAGAGAGAGAGGTATATAAAGAAGATGAGTGGCCTTGGGTCTTAGTCCATGAATCTAACGTGATGTATGCAGGCGCGCGCGTGTTTAGGTTTATACAAATCTGTGGAATGTGTGTTACAGGTAGACCACAGGTTGCTTTGCAGTCGCTTTCAGCCGAGGGCAAGAGACGTGAACCCTAGATTTTAAACTTAGATAATAAGGTTTTATATATATATATATATATTCATCCACATTAGAATGACAGTTGTGTCCTGGGATGGGGCTCCAACGAATTTTGTTTATATTCTTCATTTCCTAACTCGTAGTCTTCTTCCTCTTTGCTTTCGCATGAATATTAAAAAGGCCTTGTCCCCGTCTGGATTTCTGGCTTTTTGTGTGGTACACACATAACTGGAAGTACGCACCATCATATAAAAATGGGGTAAAAACGCCTCCTCGTTGGGTGTGACAAATCCCATCCACATACTTAATACACGTACTCGATTTAACCAATGTCCCCTCCTTCAGCTGCTTTGAGATGCGGGACAACGTGGAATTATTATTGAAGTTAACACCAACAAAAAAAATCATCTTTGTCTCGACAAAATATTAATATTATACTCACCGTGGTACCCATATCTAAATTTTTTCTCGAACCATTGAGGACTCTAAACTGTGCTAACTGTAAGATCGATGCACCATACATTTGTGACGACGGTACGTGTTTGGAGTATTAGAATATTAATATCACGGTGAATAAAGTTGTGATTTTTCGTGATGAATGGATTGTTTTTTTGTTGTTGTCGCATCGATATAATTTTTTTTTTACTTCTTTAGGATGCGACGGTGGATATGAGACAGGGATTTTAGTTAAGTATTGATCTTGCCAGGGAGTTTGCGTAGGTCAATATAATATGTGGAATAGGTCGAGTCTTTGAAAAACACGTTTGTCCATCCACACTCCAGTCGGGAAAGCAGAGGAGGGGAAGAAAATAAAGAGATTGAAAATGAAAGTGAATGGATGGGTGGAGGAAAAAATAAATAAAATTCTGTTTTGGAGTTGATTGGAAAGATACAACGAAGGTGGAGAAAATGAATATACGATAATTTTTTTTCCCTAGTGATCTGTATATTTACTATTATTACCCTTTTCGCTTTTCGCCTGCCTCGTGCTAGTGAGGACAAAGATGGGAAAATGACAAGCAAGTTCCCATTCCGAGCCACTTTCTTTCCAAATTGGAGAGAATTAAGGATGGGGGCCCAGTGAAATTAATTTCCTTGTCAAGATCAATCACTCTTGTACTTCCGAACGAGGGATTTTGACTTTTAACCAGAAAGATTCTCCCCACGCTAACCCTTTTCCCTACCTTATCCACCTCCTAATGGTAACTCATCGCTTAATGTCAAATCCTTCATATTTTTCGGAGCAAAGATAGTTTTTTCTTTTTCGAATGTTAGAAGAGAAGCCGAGTGTTAATTTTCACAAAACAATGAGGAACAAATGCGCCCTTAATTTTCAACAATCTTCCCTTTATCTCTAAGGGAATGTCGACCTTTGGATTCATGTTTTCCTCCATTCCCTTATACTTATTTGGTCGTTTTTCGATTAGTATACGACATTTAGTGTAGTTTCAAAGCTAGGAAAGGAGAATACATAGCCTTTTTGCTTACGAGTTGTTATGTCCTTACCATTCAGTCCTCCGGAAATCAAATGTACAAGTGCTTGTCTGGTAGATTCAAAGCTTTATCTGAATCTGTAAGTTTTGGGTCAAGCTTTTGCTTGAACTGGAGCTAGAAACCTATTCCTTCATTTGTTAATGTCTGTCCCCTTTCATCACTCGAAACGACAAACCCTACAGCTACTGAGAGTTCTGTATCATCTTCGTATAGAGGCGACTCTCCATTCCTATACTTACGTTCCGTCTGCAATTTTGGAGTCAGTAACGAAGACACGATGGGAAAAATAGCGCCACTTCCGTCGTTGTCGCCGCCGCCCAACCCCTCTTGTCCAAGCCGTGAAGTTTTAGCTGGAGAAGGAAATCTCTTGAGATAATGAATTGTCGTTTCTTGTATGCACCCATTTCTTGGCCGTGAATAAGGTCGCGACGGCAACGCCTTACCAGAGAAGCTGTTGACTAACGTGATCGTTCCCCAATAATCTTCGCTCAGATTAGGAATTTCCATCTTTCTTGGATTGTAGGTCTCTTTGCCACAATTATCTTTCATATCACCAGCCATACGTTATGCAGTTTGAGGAGTCTATGTCCTACTGTCGAATATGTTAGTCGTCAAGGGTTTGGAGGATTTCCCTTTCCGAGAGTGAGCCTTCATTCGCGGTGAGTTTGATCGTTAGCTGCTCGCTTGTCAGTGGATCCGCCACGCTTACTGCGGGGCGCGACAAACAGTGGATGTAGGAAACTTTACGGAAGTATAATTGATAGATCCTCCAACCTGGCGACCGCCATACTATTTGAGAAAATATCAAGTGGTCCAGGACCACCACGTCACCGTGGTCCCGCCCAATTAGAAATCGACACGTGGCTTCACGTGTCGGGCGATGTTGACATCTCAATTTTGGTGTCTCCTTTATTAAATAAAAATTAGGGACTAATCTTTGGGCCCTTAATAAAGATATTATGATCCATAACATATAGTTTCAGGAGCGTTTTGCATATATATGGTTGAGTGCGATGAGAGCATGTAATGTCGGTTAGATTTTTGGCCACGTGAAATAGGCATATCTATATCTGAGTAAGCAGATCGATAAACGCCGATTCAAAAGGAAAGAGGAGATTGGTCGGTATATGGGGAATATCAGCAAGTATACATATCAAAGGAACCCAAATGAAAAAAAAAAAGAGAATCGGTCAACGTGAGGCGTATATTTGAGACCATCTTTAGGTGATCATGGGCGCATGCAACAAGGAAAGAATCAAAGTAAGATGCCCTTCCATTAAAAGCATGTGTGGAGCAACCAATAAAAGGGGGCACGCCATTGAGAAGAAGGGTGGAGGCTTCCTGATCGAAAAGCTTCAGAAAAAGTGAGAGAAGAAGAAAGAGTGGCTGGGCGAGAAGGAATCAAAACAGAAAGAGAGTGGAGCCGTGCAGAAATATTTTGCGAGAGAAAAGAAAGAGGAGTAGACGGAGAGCAAAAGAGAGAGACACCATTGAAGAAGTCAAAAAGAAGGCGGAGGAAAGCAAAGTGGAAGGTGGAAGAGGAGACTTCTCTCTTCCTGGTCAAGGACGCACCTGCACCATCGCGAGGCGATCCACAAAAGTTGCTGAACATCCACCACTGTCAAGCTGAAAATTCAAGTGAACCATCCTTCGCATCCCTCCTGCGTTCCTTCGCCATTGCAGGCGAAGACTTTGCTGCACAACTCCTCGTCCATCATCCCCTGGTCAACAATTAGTCACTGGTCAGCCATCATCACTTTTCATTGACCTTAGCAACGCCTTCAGCTCTCGGACGAGCTCTTGGACCGTCAAGCATCGTCGACAATACTTGGCGAGCAACCACTGGGCAAGCTGGCATCTAGCCGACCCACGAGTCATCGCCCGTGACACCACAATCAGCGATTTGTGATTCGAGTTTCACGATTCAAATTTGGAAGCAATCTGTAAATTAGGTAATCATCCATTTCAACTTTGAATTCAATATCGTTTTTCTTAATTTGGACTAACGCATTTTTTGAGTTTTTTTAGGCATATCCAATGGGATTTCATTGTTCGAAATCTAATATAATTATTAATTTGGTCCGTGCAATTATTTCTTGAGGATTGCGATATCCGTTAATTTTAACACGCGAGCGACAGATTATTTTTTTTCGGACATCACAATATTTTCTTGAGAATATTGGATGAATTTTATTTCGTTTGAAATCTTGTTTGATTAAACCCAATTCTGAAAAAAAAAGTACCAAAAAGGGGCATTTTCTTAAGATAAGATAAGATTACATGTTTGATTTTTTTATTTTGAATTTCTTAAAAAAATGAGTTTCATATAGTTCTATTGCGGTGCATAGCATATAGCACATCAATCTAAAAATTGCATCTTTAGAACTAAAAATCTAGTGTTATACAATGCACGATATGTTAGATTAGAATGCACATGATTATTTTAATAATTTTATTTAAAATTAAATAATCATGCGCATTCTAATCTATCTAGAAATTGCATCCTTTGTACCCACTATCTCTGGTTCGTAGTTGTAAAGAACTCTTGGTACTTTACATGGGTTTACAATGGACCCACCATAGCGGTGACTCCAATCAATCAATCTTGCATGTAAGAACATTAACCTAAGTTGCGAATTTGTATGAGTTTTGGAGAACTCGAACTAAGTCAAATTTAGTAATCCATCAGCCCAACCTTAGGCGGTGCACCTTTGGGAATGTTGCGACAGGCGGCTCCCACTTTCTATTGAGTCAAACTTTTGCCTCCCCTCTCTTTCTCGTACTATTTTCCCCAACAACAATTTAGACAAGTGGTAAAATTCTCATGGGAATACTAACGGCCAGAAAATACATCGCTAATGGTGGGGGATAATTGTCCAACTACTCTTAAACTTACCTTACGCCGTTCAATACGATTCTAGAATTTTCCAATTTTGATGACTTAGTGATATAACTTTTCATTATTGTTTGAGGTAGTCCCTCCTAATAATTTTGGCTAGAATCGTTGGTTCAATTGGTGTCAGTCATCATACATGGCATGATCGGCGATGATATTTGTAGATTTTTTAACAATTTATGAATTTATTTTTCCTTGGGTGAGGGCAGCCGTCACCTATGGTCAGTGGCCATAGTAGAAACAAGAAAAAAGATAAGGAAAAGGAAAGAAAAAAAATTGTTAATGTCAGTACTGTTAGTGTCATGTAAGATTATTAGTGGATATTGATTAGATCGATACGTTAATGATTTATAACTAAAATTAAGTGGACGGATTAAAATGGATAATTGTAAAAAAAAATTAGAATTAAACTGACAAAATTTAAAAAGTTAAAATTGAATTGATTGCCATATAATATGTTGATAATTTTTTCGGACGATTTTTCCCTGATGGTAGCCTCGTGGGGATGGCACATAAGGCTAGGGGTGAGTATGGTTTGGGTTGGGCCGATCTTGCGCTCAACCCAAGGACCGACTCACACAGTATCCATCTTCAATTTTTTGGATTGTGGATCAACTCGTCAAGTTTGGGACCAAGGGTCGGACCGATCCAATATCAATCCAGGACTGCTAAATTATTTGTACAAGAAATTATATGAAACAACCTATGCAAAAGATCAACTATGGAACAACCTGTCCAAACAAGAAAAGCGAAACATTGCACACAACAAAATCATTACACTTGCTAATATGACAATTTGTAGAACAACAGGCGAGTGAGCAGTGGGTGAGTAGTAGCGAGGTCGATGGGAATGTGGTCCTTAAGAAATTAGGGCTTGTGAAATTGTGAGTGACTAAGTTTGAACATTTAATCTCAACGAAGAAGAAATAAAGAACAATAGAACACTTGGGTTGTGAAAAATGAAAAAGACATAACATACGTTGGGCTTGTGGGTTAACTTTTTTTTTTATTTGGGCTAGGGAAGAACTGAAGTGAATAAGGAAGGCTAAGCCTCTGTCCGCTGAAGCTTATAAAAATGAGATTGTAAAAAAAATGGAAATATTTATTTTATATATATTATATTATCGGGTTGGTCAAACTTGACACCCTAAGACCGAGGATTGAGGACTAACCCGCACAGTACCGAGTCAAGATTAAGAACCAACCCGTTCGTCTTAAAAATCCTATCATGACTAGTCGGGTTGGGTTGGTCCAGGGTTGACCCTGGACTGTTGCTCACCCCTACATAAGGCCATCATTAATGACCCCACGACCGGCGACTGTCGCGAAAGCTTTTTTTAATGGCAACTCATACGCTGGACTCAGCGATTAGCCACAAGCCTTCGCTAATGAACATTAAGGACAGCCCTCCCTCTCTCTCTCTTTTTCTCTGCTTCTAGGGGCGATTTTGCCCGTCGACCGTCGCGTTTTTTCCTAGTAGTGACGCGAACGCTCATGCTCGTATCGGTAGCGACGCCGCTTGCGCTTAAGCTAGGAGGGTCCTGAAAAGTGATCATCCACATTCCTAAGGATACGTCGCAAAGGGCAAAGACCAAGCCTAGGAAATCTCATAGTTAGGTGGCAAAAGGCGATTCGGAGGGTTGTCTTGGTTGCTCTGCCCTCGTCCACGCACTTTCCCTACTCTCGATGACAGGGTTCATAAGGAGAGTCACGTGTTGCGCTTGTCCGCATCTCCCCCCAAAAGAAAATTGACCGACCGTCATGCCACTCTCGTCCACGTTACTCTAGTCTCTCGATTCCGTCGACCGACGCGTTTCGTGAATGACGCTTCCGGTGTCTTGATTTTCGTCCGGTGACTGGTATTGTTCTCCAAGAACCGATAGCGCGAGTCATTTTGATCGATCGCGCGAATTTGGATCATCGATCATTTGATCGAGTCGAGATGGGTCGAGTCTCGTGATTAGCATTTGTTATTAACTAGGGAATTCCTGGAGCTGTATAAGGGGGTTCTAGTTGTTTAAGGCCCCGTCTAAGTCTCGACCGAGTTGTACAAAACAACGAACGCTATGAATCTTGGAAACCCGGCAAGGGTTTCGTCGAGAATAAGAGTTCTTTGTTATTCAAACTTCCAATTTGATGTTCCTCAGAATATCAATTTCTCAACCCTCACTTCTTTGTTTCTTCCTAAAAAAGAATCATTTTCCAACTCCTTATTTCTTTAATGGCTTTGATGGAGATCTTTCAGAATGCGAGCATCTGTTCTTTTCTTCTTAGTCAAAAGAGGTTAGCAACGTATTCCTTCCTTGTCGAACAACATTGGAAGATTCGGGAAAATTATCAAAAAAGTCATAAATTCATGACACTTATGCTAATTTAATATCAAAATTTTCTATTTGATCATAAATATTTTGATAACTTATCAATTGAGTCTTTCGGCCAATTTTAACGGAAATTGTTGACATAGATTTAACTGTCCTACATGACATAACTGGTTTAGGATGGACGGCACTGATATGGATATTTTTTTAAACAAATTTCGAACTTTATTTCTTTTTTTTTTTGCCTTTTTTCCCCTCATTATGGCCGGCAAGGATCATTGGCTACCCTTGCTGGCCACTGGGCCGCTAGCAAGGCCGTGAAGGATTGAGCAGCTGGCCAAGGAAAAAAAGAAGAAGAAAAAGCAGAGGGAAAAAGGTCATTTTCTTTTCTTTTTTTTTTTACAAAAGTTACAAAAAATTAATCATATTAGTGGTGGGTGTGCCACGAAGAATAGCCGATATCTTTCATGTAAGCGATTTTCAATCAAAGTTGACTATAATGACTTAATTGGCAAATTATAAAAAAGTTTATGATTATAGAAGTGTTTTAATAATACGTGTATGGGTCGGGCATGAGTCGCTAAAATTGTATTGTATGAATATGGGTCAAAATGAGTTTAATAGGCAATATGGATGAGTCCATTTTTGACACGACCCAAACCCTATCCGACTTGATCCATCCATTCGATGTTCGTACTGATAGGGTGTGGAGTCTCTATGATAACGCCTTGAAAATTCAGTTCTCTCCATCACCTCTTTTCACTCTTTTTTTTTTATTGGCAAAAAAGAAAGTGTTTGCTTGCATGATCTCTCTTTGCATTGAGCTTTTGGTTGTCACCGAACTTTGGCTTCTCTTCGAAACTACAGAAAATTTATGATTTGAAGATCAATTTCCATAAAAATAATCGCTCGTATCATTTGAAATAATTAATCGACTAAAATTATTTTCACTGTTAACAACAATCCATATCTAAAACGGAATATTACGCACAGATGAATAGCTTCGAAGAACCCCTAGAAGAAGTCGACATACCAAGTTATGCAAGCATTGGGCCTTCGTTTTTCTATGGGCGAGGAGATTCCTTGTTGGGCCCGATTGGGCCTAGAAGATATCTTAGGCCCATGAGTCGTGAGTGGATTCCTTTGTGAAGCTCATGGGCCATTCTCATGAATGAATGGAGCACAACATGGCTGGAGTTGCAGGACATCACAAGTCAGGTTGAGCTCGCATGATGGGGAAACATCGGCGTGAGGAAACATTAGATCGTTACAATAATTCTACTTGGTGCAGTCATTTAGTAATCTTATCATGGATTTCAAATCCAACATTCAAGAGAACGGACGGCAAGATATCCCTAATTAGGAGATCATCCTTGGTCGTGTGGTCGAGATGGCAGTGGGGACACGAAAACCTAGTTTGGTGTAGAGTTGATCAATGCGTTGGGTCGGATCGGGTCGAATGTATTGCTAAGCCGGCCAACGAATAAGGTTCATATAGAAATGATCGGCCGTGGTCAGGCTGAGGTCGGGCGGTGCGGCTTTCTCATGTTAGAATGTTGCCCAAGCCCACCAATTTCCCTTTTGGACCTGGGCAGTCCATGCAGGCCGTTCCTCCGTTCGTCATCTTTGAATTATGGAATGAGATAAACAATTATTGCAATATCCAATTCGGAAAGGCAAAAGATAGAATTTTATACGAAATTTTAGAATATATATATTTATTTGACTAAATTTATACCAAGTCTCCTAGGCCCCTTTCCATGATTGAGGATGAAGATGAAATTCTTAATCCATGCGATCCGTCAAATGGGGATGGGATTAGAGGTGGCAAACCCGCCCCGCCCCACCTGAAAATGGATCCAGCCCGACCCAAACGGACGAAGAAAAGTCAACAATTTGCACTTGACTCAACTAAGGCTCCGCTTATTTCACGAAAAATGAATAGTCAGGAAAACATGTTTTCTAAAAAATATCACATATATCACTCGAAATAATTAGTCAATGAAAAAGTTTCTTATTATTAACAACAATTTATGAAAAAAATTTTAGTTCATTCATTTGTATAAATGACTTGAGCAATCATTTTCAAGAAACATACTTTTCATATCATTCACTTTTGACAGAATAAGCATTGCCCTGAACCTTGCTGGTTAAATTGAAGGGGATAAAAGTAGGGGATGTGCTACAATGCAATCTCTTAATTTTAACCCAATATATAGTATGGTCCCTATACATCTTAGCGGGCAATATTGCATATTTTTATATAATTTATGGACATGACAATATTTGACATTTTTTATATAGTTCATGAATTAAATTGAAAATAAATATGGAAAATTCAGAGACTATATTGAATAAGTTAAAATTTTAGGGATCGCGTTATATAATACATTACTATTTATGAATCATATTAGATAAATTAAAATCTCAGGATCATTTGTTATACTTTCTATTGGTGTTGGACAGGGAGTGCTGGAGGAGGATCGATCACGTGGAGAGCACGTGAACTGCAGCCCCCCGAACCAGGGCGGATCCGGGATGCCGGACCTGCGGGAGCACGAAGGGAGACCTACGAGAGACCTCCACGTGCGATCGTTGAAAAGTCATCTCTGACTCCCTCCCTCTTCCATTATCCCCTCTCTCACTCACTGCCACCACCACCATCACACCCAGAAGAGAAAAAGGAAGAAGAAAGTTGGCAGCAGCATTCAATGCATGAGAGAGAGAGAGAGAGAGAGAGAGAGAGAGGAGACAGGCCCCTCACCGTCCGGTAATATGATCGCCATCATCATTGCCTGCAGTTTCACATTGAATCTCGTCTCCTGGGTTGAGATATATAAGTTCCATTTCCGAGCTGATTGGACGATGATTTATGTGTATCTTGAGCCATGGACAGACCGACCGACTTCCGTAGAAAACTTTGCGCGTCGATCATTGATGCTAGCATTGATACTGCGGCCGGCGCAGGGAAGGCGATCGCATGCATCTCGTGTGTGCTGGCCTCGTCAAATCGTTTCCGATTACCGCTCTCTCTAAACGATACTTTTAACAGGGTGCGCTTTCCGTGTACGATGTACCGTGATCGGACAAGCCGGTGAGAGCAATGGCTCCAGAGGTTTGCCTCCGGCTAATTTCACGGTACTTATGATTTGAAACTTTAGGGAGGCGCGTTAGCATTCGGCATCTTCTCGGGGGGAAATGCTAGTTATGTAAAGAGAGTACCAGTCTCAAGGTGGCGGTGCTCCCGGGGACTGCGGGTGGTGAGAAGTCATTAATGAAATGATTTTGTTTTCAACGGTTCTTTTGTTAACCCGATAATCCCATCAAGTTCTTTGTTTGTACTTGATCGTACTTGGTCATGGCACATCTTCTCATGAAGCCATAGCCGACTGTCGGAGAGGGCGACTTGACCTTCTCCGGCTACCGTAAGGGTTATGAGTGACCCTTGCCACAAATCAACCAAGGGTTTGCGACGGCTGTGCCCCCCTTTCTGGCGACAGGCAGGGGTGGCGCCGCCCTTGTCAGCACTAGGCGAGGGTCTATGTGTGATCCTCAGGACAATGGCTGCCCCCATCGGACTACCTTGGCTCGTTTTAATCTGTGAAGTTTCTTTATAGGACCACAACTAATTATCTTAAAAGCTTATGCCGTTAGGTGAAGATGCTGTTTAATGCTTATATACTTTCACACTCCTCCTCACGCTTAGTCTGGTCTTTTTTTTTTTGGTTAGTACTAAGCGTGGAAGGATTTTGAGAGACTAGGAGTTTGGTAAGATTTGAATTTAGGACATTCCGCTTTGATACCATGTGAAGTTTCTTTGTAAGACCACAGTTAACTGTTCTAAATGTTTAAGTCGTTAGGTGAAGACGTGACTTAATGTTTATGTACTTTCACATAATCTTCTTCAATTTTACAAATTTCTTTCTTGGTCTCTTTTTAGGCATTTCGTAGTTTTAATTTATTTATCTTGTCCTTGGTTTTTTGTGTAAGTACTTAAATATTAAACTATGCTTTCACCTAATGGCTTAAATTTTTAGGATAATTGGCAGTGGTTCTACAAAAAACTTTACATGGTACCAGAGTGGGAGGTCATGAGTTCAATCTTACTAGACCCCTATGTCTCTCCAAATCATTCCACACTTAGTACTAGGTTAAAAAAAACCAGACTAAGTGTGAGGGAGAGTGTGAAAGTACTTAAATACTAAACTACGTTTTCACCTAACGCTTAAACTTTTAGGACAGTTGGCAGTGGTCCTATAAAAAACTTCATATTAAGAAACCGTGACCTTGATTTGGTTTGGTTGACATACAACTCATATCTATTTTAGGAATATCTTTTTCCCCCTCTTTAAACCTTTTTTTTTTGTTTTTAATCTGTTTGCTATGAATGAGTGTTTTTAAACTACTTTTACCACAAATGAGAGTTAATAGTTAAGATTATTTAATATAGGTAGCTTTTACCAAGAACGACGGGCAACCTAATAAGTGGGTCGAAAGCGGACCGTCCAAATTGATTGCGGCCTTCGTAATGGCGAGATATGCAACCTTACCTTTTGGTCAATTAATCGTCGAAACCCCACATTCATGTACTCTCCCAGGTCATCACAAAATTCACCGAGGTGGAGTAACGGGAAATGACCATATTATCTGACAGCTCCATCAATGAGACATGCACATCGCGATAAATTTCTAAGTTTCGAAACGAATACGTGACATAATTGGTCCCCCCCCTTTTTTTTTTCCCGGTCGCACGACTTTGTGTTGCAATGGAAATCAGAGTCCCGAAAAAGTTGGGGGCCACACAAAGATCAAAGTTACTTTGCTTGCATCAAAAGGAACGGAAAAATGGAAAGTGGCATGACCTCTGAGTTGTAAAGGTTGCAGGTCAAATACCTGCAGAAGAAGATTCGTGCATGAGTGCAAACCAACTGCACGAGGCGCAGAAGAAGAAGGAGAAGAAGAAACAAAGGAGTCCGGTCGACTCTCGAGATGGTGTGTGTGTGTGTGGCTGTCTCCCTGCGCGGGGCAGGTGAAACTTTGGTGAACAACAATAATGCTTGCCTTCTGGTTCGGGCACCAGATGACACAGCTGCAACACGTACCTCAAAAGTTTTTCATTCGCAGGAGCCCATAAATGATGGTGTACCGTCTGCTGCCGAGGAGAGGTTCGGTTTCTTGGTTGAGGTCCGGGGTGGGGGAGCTGGTCCGGTCCGGAACTCGCCGCTGTCTGAAACCGACCCGGTCAATCTGATTTCCAGAATGGTTTTTCTGGAAAGTGGGGTTCTCGATAACGGGAGCTGGCCTGAGAACTGCTGGAAGGACGGATAGGATTTAGGTCATTTCTTGGGTTTGGTCGGCCGGGAAACAATCGGACAGGATATCATCTTATAAGCGAATATAGTTCGTTTTTTTTTCTCTCGAAAGTCATCAATCTTGATGAAAATCCCCATGTTTACCATCTCCGATAGGATCAGCAACCCTCGTTTTTTCTTTTATTGAAGCAATCCCACATCGGCAAGGGTTTTTGGAGCGAATGAATAGCCGAAAATGGGGAGGTAGTCCAATTGATTGTAAAATCATTGTACATATGCTAATTCGGTCTCGAACTTTTCAAATTTATCAATTTAGTCATGAACCTGTGTGAGAAATTTCAATGTGACCATTCTGGTCACCTGTCATATGATGGTTAGTGACGACTAGACCACCATGTTAGCGGTTTATGGCGAAAATTGATCGAAAAGACTATATTGGAATTTATCCAAATATTTTGTAGTAAAAATTTAAAAGTTTATACTGAATTGACATCTGTATAATATTTTTAAATTGATTAGACAATTTTCTCTATAACCTAATAGGGGTGGGACCCACTATCGAGAGCCCTGGGCATCCCCACCTCAACTTGTCATAATTCCACCGTCGTCGCTTGTGCCGGAACATTTATTCTTTCCTTACGTAAGACCTACATCAGCCTTAATCAAGACAGCCGGAAATATAGTAGGTTGCAACTCTATCATCTTGCAAAAAAGTAATATTAAGGAGAGTACGTGAGATTGTTTACAACATTTAACAAGCACTGAATTACCTTTTAGGTGAATCTAAGTCTTTGGAAATAAGGCGTCGCTTATTGTAGATATTTCTTTCCCCACTTTAATACCCTAACCCTGCCAAAACTTTGCACACCATCAAGCGACTGCAAAATGATTTTCTAAAGTGACAACACATGGAGTGCTATGAGATACATCATACATCCAATTATTTGAGATACATCTCTTTGACTGGAACAAAGACGGTGAATGATGGACCTAATCGTTCACCATCTGTCACGCTCTAAAGACTCCAACTCGCCTAATAATCTAGCTACCACCACGTCGATGAAACATCAGACGGCGGGAGAAGTGGACATGAATAACACGTGCACGGTGAAGATGAGAGGGAGCATCGTGATGGGGGCTCGGGGAATCTGTGATCACAGGCCTGCCCGACAAATGCGTTCTTTTCAGCACTTCAAACCGTCCCCATCGCACCGGATCTCAACGTTGCGAGCTGCTATGAGTGGGAGACCAGATGAAATCCGAGAGAAACATCCGGAGGGAGATTCGGAGCAAAGGCACGTCAACGTCACGAGAGGATGGGAGCCAGGCAGGTGGTCATCGGAAAAAGGACGGTGGCCCACGATTGAGCTTCCTGGAAGGTGCAGGGAGGCTTCATGCAGAGAGTGATAGGAAGCTGCTACGTCCGCATGCAGACTTAGGGCTGGAAGGAACCAAATCTGCCTGGAGATCGGCAAAAAAGATTGAAAAGCAAGAAGCTTTACATAAAGCGGTCGGTCACGAGAAGGTGTAATTAGGGAGTGGATTTTAGATAGTGAGGTGCGATTTGCTGTTTGAGCCGGGAGATCGTAGCCTTTCCTTTGTAAAGGATGTTCAGGCTGTGGTCTAACTTGTCGAGCCGGAAATGAGAAAGAAAACGAAGAATCTTCAAATGATCCATGGCGGAGGGGTCGAGACGATGACAAGCTTCAAGGGCCATGGGGCTAGCGCAAAGGTTGTAGGGAAATCAACTGAAGATGGAATTCCAGAAACTATTTGTTCACCACAAGAAATCTGGCTGTTTAATTTCCAATTTAGGCAATAAGCTTTATGCTCTCTCCTTTTTTCCCATCAAACTTAGTCATTGGCCGAGTCAAGGCCACTCGTGGCCCGACCAAAGCCACCGTGGCCAAGACAGTTGCCGAGATCCTAGCCATCGATTCAATTGTCTGATTTTTATGGTGAAGGTAGTAGATTTCATGTTCCATCTTTTATCATGCCAACGTCGGTCGAAATGCCAACTAAAAAGGTGAAACTTATAGTTGAAAGGAGATCGTGTGTGTTTATAATATATGTAGCGCAACACAGATAAGAGGAAGCTGGAGCAATAAAATCGAAAATTTCTTAGCTTAAGGGTGTAGCGATAACTCAAGACCTTCCTTTCTTAGACTTACCAATATCGACTAATTATAGAAGCTATGTATTCCTAGATGCCCTCCAAGAGTCATTTTTATCGCACTTGAGATCGACTGCCTATTTATTTACAATAGTTGTCTCATCAATAGAAGAGGAGATTTCCTCTCGAGCCATTTTTCCCTGGACCCAGTATCATAAGTCCTATCATTTCGACTTTTTCGAGAAAACCGGTCTTCGGGTATTTGGGCATGGTTTTTTTACACCTTTCTTGCAAGTCGAAACTTATTTGACAAGGAATTTTGCTTCCTTAAGACCGTTCTTTGTTCACCTTAAACGTCGTTTAACTTTTCTAGTAAAAATTTGCAAATTCGACTTTTATCGTAGTTTCAATTGTCTCAAAGCCTCTCAAGACATATTTATACAAATGTGATCACCTTAAGTGGTGATTATGTGACTCACCTATTCGCATGATTGGGCATTTTGCATTTTCCTGATCTAGGCGACCATCTTAATTTGGTCAAATCGCATGCAAACACACATGTGAGTGTGGATTTGGTAAGTGTAATGCCTTACTTGGTGGTTTTTCGGTTAGAGTTGTACATATTCTACTGTCGCTGAACATATAATTGAGTTAGAGACAAAAATAGAAAAAAAAAACATAGCATGAAATATGCAGCTACAAGAATGTTAAACTAAGTTAAGAGAACGTGCATGCCCGTACTTGAAGCTTAAATTGAGTTCATTTCGATATGCTATATAGTTTGGAGTAACACTAACTCGAAGTCATTAATGCCGTGTTAGAATTGAGTTGTCTTCCTATGTCATGACATATAGTGTTGATAGATTGCCCCTCGTATTTGACATATATGTATTTTACCCGAAAATTATTTAACTTTGGACGCCACAAAAAATTTATTGTGATCAACACATTATTTCCAATGTAGTTAGATAGCCAGGTGGGACATCAAGGAGCAGAGAAAGTCCAATTTCCTATGTTGGCAAGATTGGCAAGCAATCGCATCAAATGACTATAATATAGAGCACCGCAAGAAGAAATTATTGTTGTCACAAGACCTAATTCATGATGATGAGTGGCAATTGAAAGTAACTATATGCTAGTGTCACAAGTTTGCTCTTTCTAGCATTCCCAACCCGTGCGGCCTTAAGAATGAGGTTCTCAAGTCAACCTTCTCATTTGGATTGAGCAAGCATGGCAGAGAGGGAGAGAGGAGGCTCTATCAAAATTAGGATTTCATTCACTTAAGAGGCGAACCGATACAAATGAAGGGAAGGGATTCTTTATATACAAAGGCGGACCACTAGGTATAGCCACTCGTTTTCCCTAATTCCTAGCCGACCATTCCTTAAAATCCAGAGCCTCGTTCAGCCGTAGGCCCTAGGTGCCCATTGCTCCGCCCAACCATTGCCGATCCCTTACCCCGCAGTGTATTGTTGGAGTTTGAGTAGCATAGGGGTTTGTCCCAGTTTCCTGAGATCATGTCTGAGACTGTTTAGGGATCAGAGGGCCAAATCACTCTTTAATCTGCACTAGGCGGTTCAAGGATTGGTGTTGATTAATGCAGGGCTCGGGATGGATGAGCGGCTAGATGGGCATGTGCTCGGTTGTCTCACTAGCGTGTGCTTATGGTAAATCCACATCATGTGCCCATTTGGTGAGTATGGCCACCCTCTTTAATCAATTTTCACGTGCTACTTTTAATCTGACTTGCATGTGAGAGGGAGTGTTTTCAAATATCACACATCGCTTGCAGATGGGTTTATGTGCTATTTGTATGCCCAGTTCCCCTTCATCCATTGGCTTAGCTTTTCAAGTCGGCTTTCGGATATGGATGATATATAAAGCCGTCCGATGTCGCTTGCCTACGAATCTATGTGCTCTTTATATATATGCGTATGTGATTACCCTCTAATTATTAGCTTAAGTTTTTGGATTTGACGTTGTAACGTGGTACCTGAGCTTATCCTGCCATGTTATGGTCCCATGAGTTCCTGGTGATGGAGTACAGTGCTTAGACCTGATCACGTGCCACGGGAAAGTCCGGAAGAACATGACAAGACGCATGATGTTTGGTGGGTCTACGTGATGATGTTTTGCCCGTTCTGCGCATGCGCTTGGGAATGTTTTCATCAATCACATTAGGCCCCCGGATGTGGATTTGTTTGGCCCATGATTAGGATTGGACGTGAGAGATCTCCACGGATTAGAGGGACGCAAGACCGAAGGTACCGACCAACCACTTCGAAGAGCCAAAATTTATGGTCCTGCTCAATGTCTTGAGATACCGTTGCGGCTTCAGATAAAGCCTCCCGGCGATGATTCCTCGGAGATCATTCAAAGCGGTTTATTAGTTACAACCGCCGTCTTGTCCGCTCGTTGGGGAGCACGGTCGAGGCGAGTCCTTTGCTCTCAAATGCTTCTGATTGAACACTTGAAACGTTGGTGCATGAAATGAAGTATGATCAATGACACGAACGGTATTAATTTATCGATCATTACTAGATTCCCATTTCTTTCATATAACGCTAAAGTAGGATGCATGAAATGATTACTCGCAATAACGTGTTGAAAGTTCGTTTTCAATACAACTTTCGACCTGGCAAATCGCATGTCATGTCATGTCCTGGTAATAGGCACTTGTGTTCGTGCTGTGCCCTTGCCATCTTCAGTAGTCATCAAGATCAAATGTCAAAATCGGGGAAAAGGTCGCATATTTTATTGGGCAATCGGACATGCGATTATAAAAAATTTATGGATCCCTCTTGAGTTGAGATATCGATGATGTGGGTTACGTTGTCAATCGCACTTTCGACATGGTAAACAACCTTCCTCATTGACTTTACCTTGCGACTTGAATTGATGGAATAGTGTTCAATCTGAATCGGCATTTGCAACTAGGTTTGATATCATACCTTGAACGCGAATAAAACCTTATTGGTTATAGACGGTGCGAAGGTCGTCGAGTTTGGACCAAAGCGATAGAGAAAATAATAATAATAGTGAAGTCGTAACAAGGTAGCCGTACTGGAAGGTGCGGTTGGATCACCTCCTTTTCAAGGAGAGCTAATGCTTGTTGGGTATTTTGATTTGACATTGCTTTACACCCAAAAAGAGGCGAGCTACATCTGAGTTCAATTTGGAGATGGAAGTCCTCTTTCGTTTCTGGATGGTGAAGTAAGACCAAACTCACCAATCTAGTATTTTTTTTAAAAGCCAAGTCAGACGGAGGTAATGAAAGAGCTCGATTCCACCCGTTTGATAAATCTTAAAACTCAATCATATTTTATATATAAAAATTTTAAATTTCGATTATATTTTTGTAATAAATTTTACTGCTTTCGGTGTATTTATCCCAAAAGGCAAAAGGAGAGAAGGAGAGAAAGCCCTAGAAAACAAAACAAAAAAAAAAGGAGGAGGAGGAAAGGTCAGAGAGGGTTTTTTACATGGGAAACGAAGCTGCGATGTATTGGAGGAGGGGGGCCCACGACGAGCGAACTCAGGGGCGGATGGGGCCCAATCTCATTTAATGAGGCGAAGGTGAAACGACCCCCGCGGCGGGGCTCCGGCCGCTTCTCCTTCCGATTGGCCACCCATTCAAAGTCCCCACGGGGTCCGCCGCTCACTCCCCGCCCTCGTCGGAAATTTTCGGACCTGATTGGATCCACGGGCGGGCCGAATTGTCGATGTCGCGAAATCTAAGGTCGAGCCCGCATGAGATCCGCATGATTTAGACGGTCACGATCGATCGGTCCAGCTCGGGTCCTAGACTAAAGGGAGCCCTCCCCTGGCTCAGTTACTGCCTTGCCTTAGTACAATGTTTTTCTTTTTTTCCTCCCTTTCGGTTTTTCACTTCGCGACACTCTCTTTCCTTCACTGAATTCCATTGGAGCCGGTCTCAGTGGCTGCCCCCGCTAAATACGTTGCTTTCGCAGGGGCATCGTCGTCATTCCGCTCCCTCTCTCCTCTCTCCCCCTCTCCCTCTCTCTCTCTAAAGATCTCCACACTCCACCTCGGGATGGAGAGAAAGAAAAGGTAGGGGGAGTGAAGTGAAGGAGAAAGCTGACCCCTCGCAGTTCCCACTTCCTCTCTTTCCTCAGCTCAGACTCTCACACTCTGAAACCGAGCCTAGAGAGAGAGAGACGCGCGCACAGAGAAGAGGAGAGACGGGAGAGTTAAGAAACATCTGCGGAGAGACAGAGAGAGAGAGAGAGAGAGAGACGGGGACAAGCTTAAAGAACACGCCGTTGGAGCGCTTAGAAGAGAAAGAGAGAGAGAGAGAGGCAGAGAGCCAGAACCCTGCAAAAGCGAAATGGCAAGTTAGGGTTCGGGTTCATGTTCTGCAACTCTCTCTGTCTCTGTCTCTCTCTCCCCCTCTCTTCCCACCCAAACCCTAGATAAAGAATATTCGCCTTTCTTGCTAATTGCTTCCTGAAATTTCCTCAAAAAATCCCCCCGACATGTTCCCAAAAGCCACCCCAGCCTCGCACCGAGAGAATCGACCAAACTAAATTCTCGATCTTTACGAACCTCCAATGATGATCTTGGTCTAAAAGTTGATCACCCCCAAAGAAGTTTCCATTTTCTTCTCTTTTTTGGCTCTCTTTTTGTCAGCTGAAATAGCTTCCACGGAGGGAGGAGCAGCCGCGATAATGCTGGAGTACGAGTGGGGTCTTGGCGCGAACCCATCTCAGATTCTGATCTCCACCGACGACCCGATCCATGACCCGACCCAGACCCACCACCACCACCACCACCACCCCCACCCCTTGCTTGACCACTACACGGTCCCGCCTCACCAGTCCTTCCCCCATAACGCCACCGCCACTCACATACTCTCCAACCCCACCGCCTTTTCATCCTTCGCTCCTCCCCATCACCAGCAACCCCCCATCGCCAGCATCCACGACCACAATGCCCACCCCCTCTTCGATCCCCGCGCCTTCGGCGCGTCGTACCCGCCTCCCGCCATCCCCTTCGGCCTCGACTGCTTTGGCGGCGGGGGAAGTGGTGGAGGGCTCCTGATGGTACCGAAGAGCGAAGACGCCGCGGGGGCCCGACCGTCGCCCCCCGCGGCGGAGTTCGCGGCGGCGAGGATAGGGCTGAATTTGGGCGGGCGGACGTACTTCGCGTCCTCGCTGACGGCGGAGGGCGACTTCGTGAGCCGGCTCTACCGGCGCTCGTCGGCCGGGAGGGCGGCCGGGGAGGGGGGCGGGCCGGCAGCCAACGCGCCCCGCTGCCAGGCCGAGGGGTGCAACGCCGACCTGACCCACGCCAAGCACTACCACCGGAGGCACAAGGTGTGCGAGTTCCACTCCAAGGCCGCCGCCGTCATCGCCGCCGGCTTGACCCAGCGGTTCTGCCAACAGTGCAGCAGGTAATCTCCCTCGCTTCCTCCCAGTCTTTCCTCACAAAGAACCGATCTTTATCAAAAGCGAAAGCAATCACATCCTCTTCACGATGAACGAATCACCAAACCTCTTCGACGAGAATTCAGCTTTCAATTCCGTCCGCCCTTGGGTCGAGTCGCGTTGACTTGGGGTGGGCGACCCCAACATAGGTCAAACGATCGGAGGAGGAAACCATCGTGAGCAGCAACATAATCACAGAAACCTTGTAGCGCCGGCGACGCGGAAAGACGGAAATGCCCCTGGGAATGAACCCCCCAGCGGCAAATGATTGAAGGGTTGGGATCGTACAGGCGGGCGGGGGGCGATCCCGAGGGGCATTTGCGTCCGGAAATGCCTCGTCCTGGCTTTCTTCGCCCTTGCTTAATATAGTAGGCCTCCCCCCGGAACCTCTCCCTTTATTAATTACTTCATTTTTCTCTGCGCAACATTTAATTATTAACTACTCATTCCTTTTTCCCTCTTCCTAGGAATGGGATCCGTCTTCCTTTGTCCGTTTTTTTTTTTTAAATTTTTGTTCGATAGTTTTGATCTCGTTCGAGCCTGAAGAAATTTCTTTTTTTGGTCGAAAAGCCTGAAGAAATTGCATTGCTAAGGAACGTGGTTAGTTTTGTTATTTTATATCTTCCCGTTTGATTCCAGTCGCTCTATGGAGGATCTCTCGAATGTGCAGGTTCCATCTCCTCGCGGAGTTCGACAACGGGAAGCGCAGCTGCCGGAAACGGCTGGCGGACCACAACCGCCGCCGGCGGAAGTCCCATCAGCAGCAGCCGAGCCGCGAGCACCCGAACAAGGCGCAGCTAGAGAGCGGCCGGAATTCCTCCAGCGATAACCCCACGAGTGAGTTCAAAACCCCCCTCGCATTCTCTTCCCTTGGGTTTGGCCATTGAACGACTTGAGATCAAGAGTTGGGCCCTCTCATTTCACGTACCGAATCGAGATGTCACCACAGTCCCTTCAAGACCATGACAAATTATATCTCAAAGGGGGGGATCAAGAGGATGAGATCCTCTTTCTAGGGAGATAGCCTCGCCTTTACACTATGCAGTCGGGATTTCTGTGCATCAAATTGAATAGAGGTTCAACGTTTCGCATGACAGCAACGCTAAACCTCGCCCCGTTCGTTTTGCACCCGCTTTGTGAATTGCTGCACTTTCAGTTAGAGGGCGTCCTCAAATCCTTCTTTTCGTCTGGTTTCATCTGGTTGATATGGCAGGGTCGCCGCCGGACTCGGGGACGCAGTCGGCTTCGTCGGTCACCGTGGCGATGTCCCCGCCGAGGATGTCGCTGGACTGCTTCCGGCAGAGCCATCGGGGGTACCAGCCATCGTCGTCTTCGTCGGCGTCCTCGCCCTCGTGTTCTCTCTTCTTCCCCAGCGGATAAAAGGAAGGGAGCGCGGGGCTCGGTCTGCACCTGCGGTCGCGGGCTCCTCCCTCTGCGTGGGCAGTTGAGGAGTAGTAAGCATATCCTCGGGGGATTGACTGTTATCGTTTAAGATTATCACAAGAATGTTCAAGCTCTCTGTCTCTTGCACGTTCGTGGTTGGAAAGTTCATGTGCAGCCCAAGATGGGCATCGTTGTAGACATCAAGTGAAGCATCTAAATTATTGTTTCTTGTGGCACAAGGCATTATAGTCGCACGTGGAACTATGCTTGGCGGTGGTGCTTTTTCTAGCTTTCGTTTTCTTTTCTTTTCTTCTTCTTTTTTTGTTTTTCAGGGAGGGAGAGTTCCAACTCAGCCGATGAGCTCGAGCTCGCTTATGACTCAACCATGATCGAGCCAAGCTCAAATCGGGTTATGTCCGAGTATTACAATTTTCTTGATGAGTCGAGCGGGAGTTCGATGTTCGACTGAATGGGGAATTGAGCTACAAATATCGAGCACGTGAGTCTAATCGAGCTTGAACTTGGGCATCATAGTTCCGTAGCCAAATGTTCAAGATATAGATTAATAGGAACAAATTTATATAAATTGCTTTCTCAAGAAGCCTAATTTTCGAAAGGTCTAATTTCAATTGCAACTCAAACTCTTTCTGTTTAAAAAGCAATTATGAACTTTCAAACTAATCCTAAATCCACCGTGCGTCAAAGAACCCCCACTAGCTTCTTGTGAGAGTACCGATGAAGATGCGGATTTTGATAATGAATCCCTTAACTAGTCTGCCTTGGTGTCGATAAAAAACTGTCGGTGATTTTGGGACGTGAGGATAGAGTTGATCTTATGGCGAAGTTTTGTGATATTTCATTCGATAAATATAAAAATCTTTAGAATAGAATTGAAATTAGAGTTTAAAAGTTGGAAGGTTTTTGTTTATTTATCAAGGGGGTTAAGCCCGGTTCATTGGAAGTGACGTGGAAGGATAAATAGGAGACAGAATACGTTAATGTTTTGTCTGTTTATGGGATATTTCCAGGCACATGGTGCAAACGTTGTCACTCGCAATGATGTACTTTTATTTTCGTGTGTGTGAGGTAGAGAGAGAGAGAGAGAGTGATGGTGATATCTCAATCACGTTGCTTCCTTACATCCGGAGAGGAGACAGCGAGCCACGCTCCTCCTCAATGTCCACAGCAAATTCGTACCAGCCGAAACTCCTCTCTCTCTCTCTCTCTCTCTCGACATTGTCATTTCCATCCTCAAGAATCTCAGACATTCTCAATTTGACCCTTCGGATGCAAATTTTCCCACGAGGGGCTTAATTGACAGCCATCGATGGACTTCGGGTTTGGATTGACACGAACTCTTGTGGCGGGGGGAGAAAGTTCACCCAGTGTCCATGGCGGTTTTTTCGAGCCTGGATTTATATCGGTCGAGTCTAATAGGAAAGACGAAGGAGTTGCCTATCGAATGACATGAATCGGATGAATGGGTTATGTGGACGTCCTCAAGCTTAGTCTATTACCCAAGCTTCGACAACATAAGAAGTAAATGCCTGCGGACGTGATGATATTATTGCCGGGCGGGCGGCACGGCCCGGCAATCGGGTTTTGTTATGTGGCGTGGTGTATGTTGGCATACTATCATAAAATAAGGCGATGTTCACGAAATACTTTCAGAGCAACTTTCGGAGTGAAACTATCCAACCATGAAATTTTTCGAAGTGTTGAAATTGAAAGATGAAAAAGACATGTTGACTCCACTTGACGCAGACATGTCGATTTTGATGCCTAATGACGATTCTTAGTATCACATGATGGTTGACTTAATGGATAATGATTATCAGAGTAAGAAAAGCATGTCTAGCATCTCAAAAAAATGTGCGTCTATAATTTTGACTAATTATTTAGGAATTGTTTACATAGACAATTGGGGATTGACCCTAAACCCTCGCAAAGATAATTTTCATATAGTGAATAGATAACTTTTTTCATTGCATATAGATAAACTTATTGCATTCGGATTAGACCGATGATGGATGGTTAGTGAACTTAATTGAATTATCCGGACTATCCAGACTAGCCCCATTTAGAAGCAAGGTCTGGCTAACCCATGGAGATGTTAGTGGCCGAAAATTATACAAGGAGAATGAGGATACCGAACTTTAATAGATTTGGATTTAGCGCACTAGAGTCGATGTCGAAAGGCTCTGAGCTTAATTAGAATAAGTCCTTAAGGAATTAGGCTTGCTATCGAAATTCATAGGGCGAATGTGCTTTATTGAGCCTCAGTTAAGTGGAAACCAACCCACTAGAGTTTAATTAAGATTAGGCCTTAGGTCATTAGAACCTGTTATCTTAATAAGGCCTAACTAAACTTTGTATAATCAGGTTTGGACCTACTCGAGATCTCCTCGTGGCCAATACCTCATCTGCACTTGCTAGCTGGATGCCGACATGGCACCAGCTTCTCCAGTCTAGCCTCGGCAAAATCCTAGCGAATTAGCGACCTCACCATCGCTGCCTTTCACGAGACGACAACGCGGCTCCCTGCCCTTCATTGATGGGGACCTGCGAGTCGAGCCGCTGCTGAACACTGACGACGATCCATGCACCAGACTCGACCTGCCATTGCTCAACTTGTGCTGGTACTGCGACAATGCACTAACGTACATGCAAATGTCTTTATAGAAATACCGGAGCGTCATAAGAGCGTGACGTCTCACAAATCAAAAAGGATTGTGTGATCTTCGAGACTACAAATGGTTTACAATATTTGATTCACGCGTTTCCCTTAATTTTCAAGATGTCATAGATTTTAGACTCATTTTATAGATTTTCTAATTGCGTTTTGATAACTTTCCCTTTATTAATATCTTTTCTTTAAAGTTATTTGGTTATTTTCTAGATAATGACATCCTTATAAATAGGTGTCTATGATGTTGTAATATGTACTTCTTTATTCAAAATAAACACCATCTTTTGAAATTTCTTCTAAGAATAATTTCTTCTGCTCCTTATAAATAGGCACCTAAGATATTGTGATATGCACTTCTTTATTCAAAATAAACATTATATTTTGGAATTCCTTCTAAAAGATAATGTGAGGGCATATATATAATTGTGAAGAAAGGCAATCAATAAGCCATTATTCCCATTCCAATAGCTCTTCAGCCCGTATTGAAAACATTCATCAATCTTATCTTCAAAGATCTACATGTTGGATTACTACCATAAGAAGTTGTGCTTGGAAGGAATTCCAAAAGATAGTATTTATTTTGAATAAAGAAGTGCAAATCACAATATCTTCGTCGCCTATTTATAAGGAGATCGTCATCTAGATCATAATCAAATAACTGAAATCTAATAACAAAATTAAGGAAAACATATTGATAAAAGGGAAAGTTATCAAAACACAACTAGAAAATCTGCAAAACGTGTATGAAATATGTGACATCTCGGAAATTAAGGGAAACGTGTGAATCAAATATTGTAACCCATTTGTAATCTCGAATATCACGTAATCCTCTTTGATTTGTGGAACTGGCCGCTCTCTAATGTTTCCATATAGGCATTTACATGTTGTTCTACATCATGCACCCATACCTTGTCTGTGGGTCCTGAGCCGCGATTGTTGACTTTATTGAGGAGGAGCCCCCTAACCAAACAACGACAAGTTGCCCCAACCACAACTTCGAAGCAGCATCGACGACGAAGTTTCTCTCTGTTTGTGCAGGTATTTTGATGAGACATTGTTGCCCTCAACTTTCTTGACAGCCCTCCTCACTCCTCACTGTTGTCATTCCCTCACCAACAACTTAGGGTTTATATGGGAATGTTTCTGTTCCTTGATTTTATTTGTTCTTTTGTTCCCTATAACCAAAAAAGAACAAGAATCTGTTTGATAATATCAACTTATTTTTATATTATTTATAATAGAAAAGTAGACAGAGAACATATTTGCAACATAAACAAGAAATATAAAAAAGCAGCTTCTTATTCTTGGGAATAATTTCTAGAAATCAACTAATTTTCTTTTTTACTTCTTTTGTTCTTCTCTCTTGCCGCGGCCACCTTCGGCCGCTTGGAGTCATCACTGACCGCTGATGCCAGCCACCTATTGGCCACCACCTTCCTCCGACTGTCAGCATCCTCCGTCGCTGGTCGCTTCTGCCACTAGTTGCCGCTAGCCTTTGACTGCCGACGCCGCTGCTAGCCAATCACCGTCGCCCGATAGCTGCCACCGATCATCACTCGAATGCCATTGCCCACTGTCGCCCAACCAGCGCTCACCGCCCGTCCACTGCCCATCGGCCGTCGTCACTGGAGCTGGCTGCATTCGATCATCTATAAGTAAGAAAAAAAGATAAAAAGTACAAAATTTTGTGGCTCGTGCTAAACGTATTCCTATTCTTTTTCTATTCCAAGAATATAAAATTTTATATAATTACCAAACGTCTTATTTACTCATAAATTGTTTTGGGGAGTAAAAATAGTAAAGAACTATTTCTCAAAAAAAATTGTTTTCCGGAACAGAAATGGTACCATTCACACCATTACCTCATCGAGAGCCGCCACACCAGGAGCTATCACTTCGACCCCCCCTCATCGGTGTGGTTCTTGCTTGCCACCGCCATTGTCCACCATAAGTACCACTGAGAGCATTAGCCTTCGCCGATCCCTTTGTAAGTCCAAATTCAAATTAGGTAAAATCTTATCTGAATGTGATCACTTGATTTTATTTTCTAACTCGGTGATATTGTGATCTAACCTCCAAATACTCAAAATGCTAGGATATCCCCATTAGGACTATTTGCTAATTTGACAATGTGCATATGGTTGGTAGTTTGCTCTATGGAAATGAGATACGATTATCGACTACACAGAAAGTTGGCAACTTAATCCTTAAGCCATAGGATAAGGGCGTTAGATGTATTTATCATCAGATTTAAATCGATTGATGATGTTTAATTATTCGGTGTCTATTAATGGATTTGGTGTTTTTCTCTTGTCATTTATATTTATCTTGTCCAATTTATTCCTTGTTGGAAAGAAAATACAAAAAAGAAAAATGATTTCATAATATATATTAAGATATTTCGTTTTAGATAAGGGAAAATTTTAAATAAGGATATGAAACATGACTCTTTTCTTAAAAAAGAGCCTAAATTGAATTTTGTCTCAAATAAGATTATGAAATGACGGACATAATCTCAAATAGGAACCTTGTTGTGCATGTGGATGTCACGTACCCCTTTTCAAGTTACGGTCAAGGGCATTTTCGTCCAAATATGTCTTTTTTCTTTCTTCTTCTTCCTTCTTCCTCTAGTTGACACTTTCATTCCTCTTTTCTTTCTCAAAGGCAACCATGTCTTCTTCAATCGCTCGAGTTTAACCACAATTGACAGCAACTGCTCGTCTTGGACTGAGTGTGTATGGTTTCCTTGAGAAAGTTTGGTATGAAAAGGTTGAAACTTTTAAGACAAAGGGTGAGCCAAGAGCTACGATATCTCTATGCCATTGGTGAGGACCAAATATGGATGATCGCCGGATTAAAAGAACATAAAACATACACTCGTCTTCAGAAGATGAAACATTGATCTTTGTGTACATGGAGTTACGGCCCAAATAAAGAACTTCAATAAAGGGCTGCTTCAATAGTGTTGAATTCTTCAGATCTTGCTTATGCTTGTACTGGACTCCTGCCATGGACATATCCATGCGGTGAGAAGAGGCGCCTCTTTGCCGAACCCCATTTTGCTCACCCATTGCAATGAAAACCTCGATCTTACGACTTCAATTGAATCAAGCGTGTGTCCATTTATTGATCACGTTACAAAGTGAGTGTGAAGGTGAAGCAATTGGCCTTTTGAAAGAGTTTTAGTATTTCGTAAATCTAAGGAATCGAAGGTTTCAAAGGAACATGAGAAATCAGCTAAGAGTGTCATCTTTCGTAGCCCTGTCCACCAAACATCCTTCTCCTTTTTTTTTTTGTTCGTCCATAAGACATCTCAGTTCATAACTTAATTTATCAAGCATCAAGTGAACCTGATCGAGTATCTATTTTTTTAAGGAGGAGATGAACGGGAGAGATGAAGAAGAATAAGAAGACGAACAAAGAAAAGAAAAAAAAAGTAGGTGGACAAAATATGCCCCCATCATGGTTTGGAAAGTGGCATGTGAGATACAAATTTTTCACCAAAGCCTTAATTGAGACTAGATTGATAAGTTCAGGCCATTATTTGAGTTAAAGTTAACTTTGGCCCCTCTTTTGAGAAAAGTATCGCACTTGAGATCTTTATATGAAATTCTCCGTTTAGATAACATTGCATGCTAGATAGCTTTTAAAAATTTAAGAGAGGCTTCTAGTTTATTATAGGAGTTAACCCAATTCATTTTCTAATTTGAACTAGATACTATCTTGTTCTAGATTTTTTTTTCTTTATTTTCACCATTTACTAATGACGAATTAAATTAAAAAAAATAGAAAAAAGAGCATGTGCATATGGCATAGAAGCATAGAATAGGTTGCATTATCATATGCCATGTCGTCTTCCCACGTAATCTATGCATGTCATCTTGTATGCCACACCAGCTATGCCATGTCATCGCCATATCACCGTCAATGCCATGTCATCAGTTTCATCTCATAGGCTTGATTTTGTTCCTATCCCGCATCTTTCAATCCCTAGCCTAAGCCTCCATATGCTATGTTCGCTCGAAGTAACTCAACAAAGTTATTTGATAGCCAAGGGTTAACATCCCCAACATCGAACTCGATTTCCCCTTCAGATTATGATATTCAAAAGCCAAGACGATCTTGGCATAAAATCATTAGTGTTTTGTGTTCGAGGGTCAAGCGACGATCTAGGTTGCAAAATTGACCCATTGTATTGCTCCTTCTCTCCGTCAGCTCTTAAATTTGAGAAACCGAATTAGGGTTTGAAGAATTTCGGGAAAATGCTTCATTATCCAAATTAGGGTTTGTATCTAGGGCAAAGCATGTAGGCGATGTCGTAATGCTGACTGAACAAGCTGGCAAGCCACGCCGGTTGGAGATATTAATAAAATATGAACACGTCAGGTTTTCTGCGATCCAAATTTGAAATTGGCACTTAATGATCTTACTTATACTTAAGTGATCCCAAAAAAAAAGAAAAAACTTTTGACACTTCTAACGTGACCATGTCCTAAATTTTCAACATACCTCGGTGTTTTTGGAATTCCTTTTGATCGTCCTTCAGCAAATCTGGAAAGAAAGGAACAACGCCATCTTCGGAGCTCAAGTCCCAGACTTCTGGCCAAAACCCATGCGCAGAACGGAGACTCAGTCGAACCCAAATTGGAATTTGAAAGCCTTCGAAGCATGGTCTTTAGAGAATTAACATCGACTGGCTCTTACCAGGAAAGGGAAAATGAAGGCGCCGTAGCACGTCTGCGTCGCGACAGCTCCGGCCTCCTCGTCGAAGGATTTGCACGCAATGATCAACGCTTCCTCGGCTGTGCAAACGGAAGTCTTAGAACGCCACAATACTTGTAGATCTCGATCTGAAGCTAAGCTGGAGTCGCACCTGGATTCCTCTGGTATGATAAGAAGTGTCTCCATCGCTAATCAGAAGCCAAAGCTCACTTATGATTCTCTCTCGACCTTAGAGCGGGCGGTTGCAATCAAAAAACTGAACCCCTTCTAATGGATTTTATATTTTGGGATTTGCTTAATTCAATGTTTTGAAGCTGAACCTATGTGAATTTCTCTGCAGCATTGATGGCTACACAAAAATGTCAAAGGGGTTGGGTAATTTCACAAGTAAATGATATGTTCTTCTGCCTCCTACTATTGTATAATGAGGAAGGCCCGAGTTAGATAGGCAAAGTCTTACGTTAGTCTCGTGGATTGGTGAAGCTGAATCAAAATTTGAATGGGCGATCAGATCATAATTGCTTTTTTTTTTTGTCGTTTTAACGGCAAATTTTGGAAAGACAAACAAATGCTCACCACTTGTTGCCATGAATTTCGAATAATTGTTTTTCTTTTGCATGGTTTGTAACCCGTTCGAGGAATTAAAACTCATGTCAATTGGGGGCTTATACGTCATGAAAATAAATCGGAAAGTAACATGTACAATTTATTTGCAAATATATTGTATATGCTTCAAGATGATTAATTCTCAACGGAAAATTCAGCCCTAGTCATGGCGGCGGGTCCGATTCCACAAGGGTTGGGCCCCAAGTCCCTTCAGGTTGGGACCAAGTCTCAGGTGTCTGTTTGTAGGAATCTGATGCTCCCGCTAGGGAACTCAACAATCATGGCCGCGTTTCCAAGCTCTAGTGCCTAAGTCACCTGCTCTTGAACCCAACTCCATTAAAATCGAGCTTGATTCCTCGGTAGCTGGGTCCAGGCTAGAGTCATGAGTCTTGAGGTTAGGACTGAGACCTCGCTTTTTTCATGCATGGGTGGGTCCTTGGCGGCTATGCTCGAGTCTTTGATTATTGCAAGCAAGTTGCCAATATTTGAGCATAGGTCCATCGAGGTCGGTTTAAGGTTCATAGAGGTCTTACCCGAGTCCACAAAAGCATGAGCTGGAATCAATCTCCCAAGCTCAAGTTACTGATGCTCGTGCCCCGGTTCGTGCTTCGGTCCCAGTGGCCGGGCTCAAGAGACCCCAACAATTGGGCATGGGGAGCTCGATAGCTGAATGGATCGAAACAGCCATTCGAACAAGCATCGAAACGACCTTTCGGAAAGCATTTTATCGCGGAACAAAATGGATCCCTTAAGGAAAGATGAAGCTTAGGGAGATGAATAAATACGGAGGATCAATTTTGAAGTGAAAAAATAGAAGAGAGAGAGAGAGAGAGAGAGAGAGAGAGAGAGAGGGAAGAAATCCTTTGGTTCCCCCTTAAAGTTTCTTGTTTCCCAACCAAACGAGAGAGAAGAAGCACATGGCTTGTGAAAAAGGGGGACCAAGTAAAAGACAAAGGAGGGAGGGGACGGGATGGGCGTCGTCGTATCTCCGACGTACGATGTATCCCGTCGGTCCGTCCCCCTTCACCCCCCCGGCTGCCGGGGGGGCCCCACCGAGCGGGCCCCACCCTCCCTCGCGGGCGAAGCTCCACCCGCACGCGTGGCCTCGGCCGGTTTTTTACGTACCCGCAACCCGAGCCGCGAACGCGGGGCCCCGCGCGACAGGTGGAGGCGCGGAGGAGCGAGTGGACCGTCCCGCACGCGCGGGCGAGTGAGGGGTGGGATGACGGGGTGCGGGAGCGGCAGGTTTCGTACAAAAGGAGGGAGAGGGGGGAGGGGGGGCGTTCAGAGTGGGGGTGGGTTGGCATTTGTGGCGGAGAGAAGGCTGACACGGACGTTGACTCGGTTGTACGGAATGTCTCCCCCTGTGGGACCGGTTGGGGATGAACATACATAATCTTTCTTCGTCTATTTCGAATCGAAGAAAATTATATAATTTAAAACACTACTTTCCCCAAAATAGTGATTCGCATAATTTTAAATAATTAATGTATAGCAAAACACTTACAATTGATTATTTTTAAAGAGATTTTTTTTAAATTTTCAATGAAATAATTGGAATGTTAAATTCACCGAAACTTCCCCCTACATATACATATGCGCAAGTTATTTGTGCGTCAGCGATGTGATAGGTATAGCAATTTACGAGTGGATGCTCTAGACACTCATTAAGCAATTTAAATAAGAGAAATTCATGAATTTTTACTGCATCAAATTTTTACCTTTGTTTACTTTCTAAATCTCCATATGATCATTGACCAAGAACTCCTTCAAGTTCGGCCGACAAAAACAGGCCTCTTGACCCATTGGTTGAATTTGTGTCGTCAAGGGTTCATTTTACTTCTTTAGTGCATGTATGATGCAATTGACCACAACACTATTGCTATGGACCTTGTGTAGTTTCCTCTCGTATTAAGCTATAAAATTAGCCAATTTGTTCGTATTTTTTTTGGCCCGACAAAAAATTAGAACTAGAGAAGATCAAGAAGTATAGACGACGAGTATAGACAACGAATTCTGTACACACTTTCTGTACACACCCTCTTGACTGAATTCGTCGCGCATCCATTTCGACCCAACACTCCTTTTGGCTTAATCAACAAATTAAAAAGCTCCAATTTTTTTTTCAAAAAATAAATGATTTGGAAAATATCTTCCCAAGATAACCGCTTGAATCGCTCGAGACGATTAGGCAATGAGTAATATTTTCATTGTTGTCAACAAAGTATCTAAATGATTTCGTATCAATAAAAATATATATTTTTCATTTTCATAAGTTAAATGAGTGATCATTTTTAAGAAATTTTTTTCCAAATCATTCATTTTTTACGAAGCAAATATCACATTGTATCGCTTATAAACATGAATGAACCAAACATGTTTTTGTTGTCCTGGAAAATATTTAAATCTAAGTTGTCGCCGATAATGGAACATTTTTGATTGATTAATTATTCAAAGCAATATGAGAATATTATTTTTACGAAAATATTATTTTTACAAAAATATTTTTCAAACTATTTTCTATCAGCGAAGCTGAGCTCAAGAAGCGAACCGAGGATGAAGGACTAGACACCATCAATCGGGCCCAATACTTTCGGGCCTTGCTTGAATTCGTTTTGTACTATGGCGGGCCCGATCCTCCTGGGTTTTCAAATCAGAATTTCCAATTTCTTCTTTCTTTTCTTTTTTGTCCTTGCGTACCTTCCTGCTTTTCCAAGTCAATTCCATCCTAACGTATGAAAGATGTGCATTTCACCCATGTTAAAATGGAGAACGAGAATAATCTGAACAATAATACAACATTATCTTAATATATCATCATAAGATAAAAAGTTAGAAGCCAATGATTTAGGGTCGGAAATGATTAACGCGAACATAAAATGACCCGTGTGAATTATATATTCTTATTATCATGTTTCGATCACATATAAAATGATTCCAACATAATTTATCTCTCATCTGCATCATCTTATTATGATACACAAATAAGGAATTTCTTCAATATAAGTAGTTACAATGAAATAATGAAGACAGATGAGATGGGAGAGGGGTGATTATAATAAGAAGTGGCTTGGTGAGAGGGAAGACATGTAATGCTGCCAATTGAGATAAATGGCAAGGAAATGCAAATGTACATATCAAGAAAATAAAATTTTAAATATCCGCTCTATTCTGAAAGATGAATTTAAAACTTTATGAAATGAAAAGAAAAATAAGTTACACGCAAGAAAGGTTTGAATTATAGTCGGGGAAAAAAATGCCTAAATAGTTAAGGAGTTGTGATTTGGAATTTCAAAGATTCGACTTACTCCTCAGTTACAATTTTAATCCCACATTAAAGGATTATATTTCATCATCGGCTTTCTCATGGAACTTTTCAGGAAAAATCCGAGGTCGAATCTATTTTTCATCTTTTATTTGGATATATTGGAGAGATATGTAGATGTAGATTATTTTGATGTGCAGCCATGATATCAAATATAAATTGCAAAACATGCCTCCAAGTCCTCACCCTAAAGGGCTGTTTTGCTGATTATTACAAGGATTAGTACATCTCCTGTTATTGATTCAAGACAAAGCAGTGTGATTAAGGGATTATTAAATGTTAATATTGCATGTAGTTTGGTTCTGTAATATGATACTAGTTAATAAACCAAACTTGAGATGCCTGGTAGAGCTTTTTGCTCTGTTTGTCTTCAATTTTAGAAAATCCGTTTAAGATATTTATCGGTTAATGGATATTCGTAAAGCCTTTATCTTTCTTTTTGAAAAGACCGTTTTTGTTAAAATTTAGCCTTATACAATAGATTTAAGGATCGATCCTATAATCCGACAATAATATCATAATATTCCAATTACTGGTATTAATTTTGATTTTCATAATATAAACTCATAAATGGTGCATTAATGGATTGATTAGCCCACTAGTATCAATGCCTACATAAACTACTTTCTTATTTAGATAATTTGTCACAATTCCTTGATTGGTTACCATGAAATGTTCCAGATAGCTAATTGATGCTTGATAAGTGGCGTCTCGTGACGAACGCCCCGAGGTTTCTTGGTGCGCGACCATTTTAATGTTTCTAAAGATTTTCTCCGCTAATTAAGGTTTTTAGATTTTTCATTGGGTGAAAGAGTTTGAGGATCATTTTGCTTATAGTGAGGTAGTTTCACTCACTAGCCTGTACTTTTTCTAACACTTGCTATTTGAGCATTCTGACCACAAGTCTCATCCATATCCTTGAATCTATCGTATTGTCGGACCCTATCCTTCTCGTACATGTAGGGGTGAGCAACGGTCGAGGGTCGACCCTAGACCGGCCCTGGACCAGCCCAACTTTGTCGGTCCTGATTGGGTTTTTGAGTCGAACGGGTTGGTCCTTGGTCCTAAAATCCCTAATCCGGTACTGTACGGGTTGGTCCTCCGTCTTAGGAGGTCGGATTGGTCCAACCCAGACCAACCCGACAATATATATATTTACTATGAAATATTTTTTATAAGCCCATTTCATTTGGCATTTTCACCTCCCTTAATTCATTATTATCAAAACCCAAATGTCACAGCCCAAAGTTGCCAAACGCTAAAGCCCACTGTCCACATCCGCGTCCACGCCTCCACGGTCCACGTTCCACGGTGCCATCGCAAGTCCACTGTCCAAGGTCCACCTAAAGCAAAAAGGGCTGAGGCTCGAGACTTTCCTCTGTCGTGCAGCTGCAGCTCGTGCCCTTCTCTTCTTCAATTGTTCCTTTTGTAGTTGCATAACAGAACACTCAGGACATACAATGCCCTAATTTCTCTTTTGCTTTGGAGTTCCACAACTGCTGCCCACCAGAGCGTCGCCCGTCGCTGCCCTCATCGTCTCGCCGCATTGTTGTTGCCCTCAAGTTGACCCCTGCGCCGTCGTGGCCCTTGAGTCGACCCCCTCGCCAAGTTGCCGTTGAGTTGACCCCCTCGCAGTTGCAAGTATGTTAGAGAGTGCATTTATGTTGATGAATATTTTTGGAGCAAGTATTTTGCCACATAATTTTTACCTCTATTTCGGAAATGTGTATGGTGTGTTTTCCTTGCATAAATCAATATTTGTAGCTATTCAGGTCTGAAGCTTTTTGCATTTAATTGATATCGGGTATTTTGTGATGCTTGTGTGAAAATTTTCCGGTCCCGGGTTGACCTTGGGATCGGACCGGATCAATAGGGTCGGTTCAGTCCTCGGTCCCAAGCTTGACGGGTCGGTCCACGGTCTCAAAAGTTGAAGACCGACACTGTATGGGTCGGTACTCGGGTTAAGCACGGGACCGTTCCAACCTAGACCATGCACACCCCTACGTACATGACAATAACTCGGTTGGACGCCCACGGGTGGTTGGACCTTAGTAGACTATATTCGCATTCAATTACTATGTTGTGTATATGGTTCTATGATCTATCATGTTTCTTGACTCCAAAAGGTATCATCGTTGGTACAAGGTTAGGCTCCATTGGACATGGAGCGAAGCGCGAAGCCATAACTTCGAGACAGAAATTGCTGGACCCCTCGTCATTTAAGCCAGCTCGATTGGCATGTCATCCCGTCATTGTACGTCCTCCGGCCTCTTCATAATTGACGGGGTTGCCACCTGTGGACAGCCAGATTTACCTTGTTCTTGTGGTAATTCGTTCTGTTACTTTTGAAATCTATCTTATCACGCATCCGGAGCACGTGCTAATCGAACTAATAAGCGGATATTAATCTCTAAAGATCGGCACGATTGATTGGGTTTTCAGACGATTTCTAACTTAAGAATTGGACGTTATCTTTCAAATCTCATAAAACACACAAAACTCCTCTCGACCGAAGCACTCTTATAGTCTAACGACGTAGACGTAAATGATTCATGAAGCTTAGAGAAGGTTGCATGGATCTTTGCATAGTCTGATTTCTTGAACTCTTGCGGTTGGATTATCAAGAGATAGACGGATCCATCAACCCCTGACCACACTTGAAATTCAAAAATCACCTGCAGGTTGAGAGACGGGGCTAACCAATGTGCCAGGCTAGGCTAGGCCTAGGCTTAGGCTAGCCTACTCCTTCCTATTTTCATGGAGGTCAGAGAGAGAGAGAGAGAGAGTAGAAACTATGCATTTATTTTTTACTCCAGAGGGTTAGTATGGAGAACGCGGGATGGCGTAAATTTTGGTTTTTGTTAGGTCAGGCTCACATTAAATCCCATTAACCCCAGCACATCGACTCCTTCATGAAACCTCTGCCACCACGTGGGGTGGCAGCTCTGGTCCGTCGCCACCCACCGAGGCCGCCAGCACCGCCGAGGTGGTTGGCCAAGTCGTAAGCGTCAAGAGGCCAGGGTGTCTTCCGTGAGGTGGCGAGTAGGATCGACGTCGTGATCGAATCTCCGAATAGCTCGCGCTGCGTCGCCTGACCTCAGCATATTCGCCGTGGAGAGGCTTTGGAACAGCTAGCATTTCATTGAGACTGTGGTGACGGGCTCACCAACCTTAAATTTTCGGATCGCGGGTGGTGGGAAATAGTTGCGTTGCGCATGCGGAGCTTCATGATAATATGTGGGATAGATGCATGTGCCCTCTAAGGTGCGCTCATTCCAACTCACCTCAAAACCTCCGCATGAATGATTTTATTAGCAAGTGATGCTCCAATCAATTTGACCTCACTCGTGAGATTCGAGTCATCGCAGAAGAGAATATGTGGAATAAGGTGCTATCGGATTGAGGATTCGTTAGATTCTGCCGAAAAGAGAATCGAGAGCAATGTTCTCGCAGGAGGAATTGCAATGAGGTCTTTGATCGATGAACTAAAAACTTGGATACCGTCCAAACATTTATTTTCAGTTTAAGTTTGGACGTGACTGATGGCCATGCTTGTGATCAACCAATTAAAGCTTGCTTGGAGAAAACTTCTCTATTCAATCAATCTCGTAACTAAGTTCTCTGGAATATTTAGCGTTCATATGTTATGAGCAAAATGGGCAATTCTTTTTAGGAAAATATTTGTCAAATCGTTCATATTTCGCGAAATAAATGTACCCTAAAAATTTGTCCAGATGCGTGTATAAAACCCCTAACCCCACTTGGAAATATATAGTTGAGAGACCAAGTTCATTAATGTTGGCACAATCCTAGCTGTCCAAACGAATGAACATCGCTAATATTAAATAAGGACCGCAACCATAACATGTTCCAAGACACCATCTCTTACTTGAATAGACTGCCGCGATACTGCTATATAAACAGGGGCCATGCCAAGTCCTTTCTTCTGTAGCAAATCCCTCACGTCTCACCCGCAGACGCACGAACGAAGCCACAAACCCTCGCTCACTAATCTTGGCGACTGCAGCATCAACACTACTAAAAAGATGAAGAGGTCGTCGTCGCTCGTTTGCTTAGTGCTGCTCTTGAGCCTCTCTCTTGCGTGCAACGTCAATGTTGAGGGAGCTCGGTCGCTGAAGGGCAAGGACAAGGTTGTCCACCCTCAGAACGTCTATGGAGGCGTCGGCGGGTACTACTTCCCGGGCCCCGGCACGGCCGGGGCCTTGCCGAGCCCCGGATTCATCGGTGGGGTCGGGTTTGGGCCGTCCGGGTTTTGCACGCTCCCTGGAGGGTGCGTTCCGACAGGTCCCACTGTCCCGGCTTCGTCCGTCGGCGCGTCACCATGAGCCAGGGAGAGAGGAATGTTGATGCTAGACTAACGCTGGGCGTGCGGGTTCTTGCTTGAGGGTCTTAACGGCTCGTGCGAGTCGCTGATTTAGGTGGATTCAGGCATTTTCAGATGGTTTCTTGTGTGGTTTCTCTAGTTCTCTTTATGACGTCTGTATTTTTCTTAATGTTGTCTCAGTCGAAAAGGGTGTGGTTTGGGAGCGTCTCGGCTCATGTTTGAACGTTGTGGACAGAGATAGAGAAATGCGGATGGCAAAAGTAGTGTGCTTCGCAAGATCTGCATTTTGATGATCAATAGGGTCTTTGTGTGGCTTTCATCTGTGTGATCTTATGTAATAAGTTCAACCAAACATGCTCTCTCTCTCTCTCTCTCTCTCTCTCTCTCTCTCTCTCTCTCTCTCTCTCTCTCTCTCTCTCTCTCTCATTTGTGATTTGCAGTCAGGTTTCGTCTATTGCGATCTCGGAGGTCGCACATGCAATTACTTTTGTGTGTGAACGACGGTCTCCTTCTTTGGTTGGTTCGATGTTACAATCGATAGATATAGAACGCGAAGCGAAGATAAGTTGTTCATCCAGTTAAAGTAGCAAAGATCATAGAATTGTGACAAGGGTGACTGCAAGCGGCAACTCTAATTTGAAATTTATTCATGTATTAATTTGACTGAAGCCTGCAATGAACAGAAGCTCGGCATGTTTAATCATGGGAGACAGCAGCTGAACCATAGAGCATAAGACGATCACTTTTCGTCACCGCTACAAATAATGCGGATTCAGCTGAGACACGAATGGACCAGCGACTTCTCCTCGATAAGCTCATTTGCCGTGGCATCCATCTTCGACCTCGAGAAGTCATCGATCTCAAGCCCTGAATGTTATAAGTTCCCGGTTTCGTATAAGTACTAAACATATTCGGATTGCCAAACGAGCGTCTCCCAATTGACGACTTATCACAATGACATTGATGAAGTACAAGATGCGGCCAACTCTGATGAGGCTTTTGCATATGTATATGGCGATTCTTAATTTGCATGATCTTATAATACCTACGTCATAATCACGAATCGTGTGATAGTGTGGTGATCGTAAGCAATCCTGCATTCGCGAGAGGCGCACTACATTTGTGTTCGGTACAAAATGCTGGAGAAGAGGACAACGGAGTTGTACCTTGAACGATTGACCATTCTCCGTTCTGACAGGTGACGGGGAAAGAGTAGATAAGGCCTGGTTGAATTCCATATGAACCATCCGAGCAGACTCCCATGGAGACCCATGTTCCCTATTTCGTACAGTTTCAAGTGATTTGAGGGAACTCATAATGTGATATGCAAAATAAATTGAAGGGATCGAATCATGTGGACCACTTGACAATTTATCGATACCTTTGGTGTGCCGAGCAGCCAATCATGTATATGGTCACATGCTGCACTTGCAGCAGATAGTGCACTCGAAAGCTTCCGAGCTTTGATGATCGCAGCACCACGCTGTTGAATGGTAGTAATGAACTCCGTATTCAACCTAAGTGAACAGATGACGGAAGATTAAAGAGACGTTAAGATTTCTTCGATTTTGGTGAATACTCAACAAATCTAACAAAGTGGAGCAAAATTAGGTATTAGCTTGTTTGGATTTCAACTGATTGATCAGTCCAGTATTGGTAAACCATGGAGACATAAACAAAGGAAACCAGAAGGAGGCTTATTGCGGAGAAGTGTGAACCAATGACAGGCTACAGATCTAGAAGTATCGAAAATAGCGCTGTCAATAGAGACTTTGAGCTACCATTTATCATCGGCTATGAGATCTCTGACAGATCTCTTGCCACTGCCGGTGGCGACGGTGGCATGATTAACGTCTGGATATTGAGTCGACGAGTGGTTTCCCCAGATTATAATGTTCTTCACATCACTAACGTGCACCTTCAGCTTTTCGGCTATTTGGCCCAGCGCTCTATTGTGATCAAGTCTCGTAAGGCATGTGATGTTCTTCTCAGGGATGGAAGCAGCAAATTCTTTCAGGATCAGCGCGTTCGTGTTTGCAGGATTGGCAACCACTAGAACCTGCCGAATAAAAGTAAATAAGAAACATCTTATTAAAGAAAAGCTAGAACTTCCTACGGGTTACTCCATGGGAAAGAAGAGGCTTTTCTCCAAAAACCTGATGTGAAATTTGTCCGATCTGTCTCACCTTGCAATCAGCTGCGGCATGCTGCTCCAAGGCCGAAGCTTGAGCCTTGTAAATGGAGACGTTGCTGGACATCACATCCTTCCTCTCCATGCCTTCTTTGCGCGGTAGTCCACCCAGCATAACAGCTATATTTACGTCTCTGCAAGCTTCGACGACATCCGTAGTGGCCATGACACCTGATAAACCACACACGCGGTAAAGTGACTAATTAGACACTGATCACAACAACATTTCAGGTCCAGATAAGATGAGCAATCGGCTTTAAAATGCTTGCCTCTGAGCAGAGGAAAGGCGCCATCGATCAGCTCCATCTTCACACCATTTAATGCCTCAGCAGCTTGGTCGGTATCAAGCATGTGAATAATCACAGGCTGATCGGGTCCTAACATAACTCCCCTTGCAATCATAGGCAGGAGGGCATAGCCAATTTGCCCTGTGGAAGCAAAATGGTCAACTCTCAGTTCAAACTTAATGGCAACCGGCATGAATTTAAAGGAGAAGCCATGCCGTCACTTTTAGTCTTGACCTTATAAATTGATGGAACTGTAACTTCAGCCCTAACAATGAATCCATGTAATTGAACTTTATGCAAGATTCGACATGGATGAGCCATCCGAGCACTAAATCCTATAGTGACCATCTGATAAGAGAAAATGGAGGTGATCAATTGAAGCAAAAACGTGCCTGCAGCGCCAGTAACGAGTACTTTCACTGGCTCCTTCTCCACATTCATGGAACCCCACATATGTCTGAGGATCTTCCAGAACAAAGAAACTGAGAACGACACGACCACAGTTTTTTCGAAGAGCTTGGGATAATCCATTTCTCTTTAGGATAATAAACAGTTTATTTGAAGGATCCTGCTATATATATAACAGTTCTATCATCAAGTTTGTGCCTGTTCAGAATCAACTTCTAGAAGCCCAAAACAAGAAACAAGAAACAAAAACGAAGTCCACAAGAAACCTAAAGGAATACAATTGAATAGTGTCTTAACTGGGAAACAAAGAATCGAAATGACCATTACTTGTTGTAAACCACAAACTTAATAAATTATTTTTTCTCTAAAGTATGATTTAAAAAAAATCAAAATAGAGGAGGATTACCAGCGGCACGAGGGGCTTGAACTCAATTTGCGTGTTTCGCCATTGATACGGAGCTCTCTAGATGACAGACAAAGCAACTATTGGTAGGAGTGCAATGGACAACGATTCTTCCTTTTCCATCAGTTTAAGCCAGCAATGATCAGGAATGGTGAAAAACAAGTATCGAGGATGGTGATTGTAATAGCCCAACAGGAAAAAAAATGGAAGAAGACCGGTCAACACTGATTCAGTGAAGGTCAAAGCTGCTACAGTGCACCAACGTCTACAAGCTGCGGGAGACCAGAAGGAATAGAAGAAAAAGAGAAAGAGAAGGGAAATAAGAGAGAAGGAGAGGAGAAAAGGAGAGAAGAAGAGAAGGGAAGGAAATCTTGCTTAGCCGATTCAGCTCCGAGATGCAGCGTCGGTAAGCATTCGCGTCCCTCGTCGACTTAATCAGAATAGTTCTCAAAGTTATGACTTAAATTTGGATTTATGTGAAGTTGGGGCCGCGAAATATGATTTTGGAGTTATTTGGCTAAAATATTATGGGATTATGATACTTTAAGGTATTGTGTAGCCATAGCATTTCGCAAAATTCGATTTCAACTTATAGTTTGTCTGAAAAATGAGTTTGTAAACACAAGAAGAGATGTCACACTCACCTGAAAATGTCTACAACTCCACAACACACATTAGTCGAACAATTGAATTCGCATTCTTATCAATAAGCGATAATCAACATTAAAATCGAGTAAAAGAATGCTCATACTCTAAGTTGTCAATGAAGCAACACTTATGAGCCAAAGGCTCGTTTATAACGAAAATCACTATTATCTATTATACGCAACTTGCGCACTTAATCTATTTACGCCATAACTTTTTTCACAAAACTTAATTTTTAATGATCTTATAGTTTAATGAAAACCCTTTCGATATATTACAACACTCCTAAATCTGTCAACCTGAACTCTGGCATGGCCGACGAACTATTGTTCGCGTACTGTTCATTGCGTGCAACAAACTTCTAAATTTAGAGGCTATATCTACTTGTGATTATGACGAACTATTGTTCGTGCACTGTTCATTGCGCACAACAAACTTCTAAATTTAGAGGCTATATCTACTTGTGATTATGAACATGATGGGTCTTTGCCTCGTTCCATTTCGGGATGTTATTTGCATTGAAGTTTGTCAATTTCTCTTCTGACATTAAAGCCATTAAAGCACAGGCCTGCAATTTTTTTCTTCTCCCAGAAGATAAAGAAAGAAGTGCTCCTGAAACTGATGTTTTGTCAATTAAGAGATGTGTCGGTCCCTGCGCGTCCCACCATAAGGCAGTCAAAAACATTTTCAGAAGAAGAACCTAGCTATACAAAAGCTTTCCCGAATAGCCATTACACAAACACAATTTCCTCGAACATGGGCGACAAAGTAAATTCGAGTAAGAACTGAAAGTTTCTTCCTCATGGTTCAAGTTCAATCCTTGAACTAATTCAGTGAATCATAAGTTTGAGAGATTGCACAAATGGACCCAGTATTGACCATAATCCGCCACATTAGTTCCTCATTATACAGCTGCCTCAATTTGAAGTTTTGGCCAAAAAGGCCACCTTTTTCCCTACGCAACAATGATATTGCTATCAATATGTAGGACATTAGGCGAGGCACGAATAGGTTGATGACTTCTCTTCAATAAGATCATTCATTGTGGTGTCCGTTGCCTTTGAAAGCTCGTCAATCTCGAGCCCTGCTCATGAAAAGCGGTTGTTTTGGGGGGGGGGGGGGGGGGGGGGGAACAATCATGGTTTTAAACAGCAAAGATATGTAAACAGCTTCACCCCTTTTATGGGATCAACATCGCAGGAATTTTTACGAAATGACTGGCCATAAAACGTCGTGTATCATCAATACCTTCCTTTTAACGAGACCCATCTCCCTATTCATATGGTATGGATGTAGTCCCTGGACTGAGCACTAGAAACTTCTGGCAGTACTTACAAACCTCCAAATTTACATAGTTGGTGTGACGCGTTCTTAATAGGATCTGTAAAGAGCCCCTGGAACACTGTTGCTATAGATGATCAAATAGCTTCAGCCAGTTCGGGTTTTTGTTCGCAACTCACCTTTGGACAATTGACCATTCTCCTTTCTTATATGGAGCCTGGAAAGAGTAAATGAGACTGGACTAAATTCCATAAGAACTGTCTGGACAAACTCTCATGGAAACCCATGTTCCCTGCTCCATGAATCGAAATCTCAAAAACCTTTGCATAGTTGAAAAATAAAGGAATATCTCTAGATATCGAATTTGAGGTATCGATTATTGACCTTGGGAGTGCCAGGCACACAAACACGTATATGATCATATGCGGCACTTAGCAGACAGCGCACTCAATAGCTTCTGAGCCTTGATGACATCATTCTCACGCTGTTGTGCAGAGGCAATGAACTGTGTTAAACCTAGGAGGATGATCCAAATCATGGTCATAATGGAGCGAAATTGAAATGAATGTGCCTTGAAATGTCAGTACTAATTGTTGGGCCACATGTTTCATTTTTCAGTTCAAGCAGAAAAAGAACAAAAAGTCTGGAGCTACTTCGATTTCGGACAAACTATTAGTATGGAGCTCTATCGACAAAGCTGTCGACTTGGGTTTTGAAGTATCACTTAGTCATCGGAAACATGCTCTCGATTTCTCTCTGCTGCTGATTGTCAAGGTGGCATGATTAGCGTTTGGATCCTTAGTCGACTAGTGGTCGCCCAAGCAACCATGTGTTTCACCTCGCTTACAGGCATCCTTTCGGCTACTTGGGCCAGGGCTCGGTTATGTTCAAATCTCTTAAGGCGTGTAATGTTCTTCTCCTGGATAAAGGGAGCGGAATCTTTCAGGATGAGGAAGTTTGTATACGCTGGGTTGGCAACTACTAGTAACTGTGCAAGTATAAACAGAAGTTCTACCATCTTCTGCGTAGGCAAGAAAATTGTACATTGTTCTTTTAACTTGCCCGAAGTGGTGACCATAACAGATGCGAATTTTAAGATTCTTGAACAGAATAATATTTCAGATCAAGAGAATAAGCTTTAGACGTGGTAATTGGCGCAGAGATGAGAAAAGGAAGCAAAGCAGATACTCTCATCAGTTGAAATCTGCATATTCTCAAGACTTGTTGCTCACCCTGCAGTCAGCAGCGGCATGTCACTCCAAGGTCCGAAGCATCAGCCTTGCGAATGGGTTCGTTCTAACACATCACGTCCTTTGTCGCGGTACCCTCCTCGCACGGAAGCCCCGGCGATCATTTACCGCGACGGTCATGCATTTGCAAGCTTCGATGATGTCCGCAGTCCGAACAACACCCAACGAGCCACCCGAATTAGTGAGCAAGCGAAGAGGCTGCTGTCGATTCGAGCAATATGACTGCTGACTTTGGCATGCTCGCCTTCAAGCAGAGGAAAATGCTGAATCAATCGATTCCACTTCGATCCGTATGAGGGCTCAGCAGATGGTCCGCACTGAGCAGGTGGAGAGTTGTGGTCTGGTCCGGGCCCAAGCTTGATGCGTCCGCGACCATGGGAACGAGCAGGTGGCGACAGTGGCATTCTCTAGTCATGTACACATGAAATCGACAAGGTCCACGCACGTGTATATTCAACATTTCAAGACCAGACCGCATTAACGAGCACGAACAGTGATGACGTGGCACAAATTGTGGCCCCCACTAGTCTGAGTCAGCGTCATCATCCACGCTACAGACTAAACGAATTTGCTCTTACAGTGACGGAGCAGAGAAAGGAAGCTCCCAGCGACGGACACGCGAAGCCAAGATGCGTCGCTTCAGAGAAGCCGCGTCGCTCGCTCGCAATCTTCGCGGCTCTCGCTTCGTCGGCCGCTGCAGGAGCTTCTGCCGTTCTCTGCCAGACGCTGCGCCGGTCGACGATCTCGAAAACCAAGTCGGTATCGATTTCTGGGACCTAACTTTTCTGCTTCTTCTTCGATGTTTTGATGGCGATTCTGGTGAAGTTGAGGTAGAAGTAGGGCTCTAGGTGAAACGAGTTTGTTCTCCTCCTTGGGGCAGGTATTGGTCGAGGGACGAGGCTGCTCGAGGACCGCGATTCTCAATCGGCCTTCGGTTCTCAATGCTCTCAGTACGGCAATGGTGCGTTCGTTGTTCAAAAATCTCCTTTTGCTATCTACACTGAGTTGCTCGGTTGATGGGCCGGTCCCCATTGCCTCAAAATTCATGTTGCCTGTCTTCGATTTCTCCCTTTTTAGAGGAGGCCGCGATTGATAGATGTAGCAACCTGTATTTACCAAAAAAAAAAAGATAGATGTAGCAACGTGTGCTTTTTTGGTTTTCAGGGTGCTAAATTGCATAAACTGTACAAAAAGTGGGAAGATGATCCGGACGTAGGTTTTGTGATGATGAAGGTAGTGTTCTCTTTCGATGCAGACAGATAGTAATTGCTTATTGATGTGCAGTGTTGATTAAAAGAAATGACAATTGTTTGGATGGCGTACTTATGAAGGGCAGTGGCAGGGCATTTTGTGCCGGGGGTGATATTGTTGGCCTCTACCAATTGATAAATAGAGGTAATACCTGTTTTGATTTGTACTGCTATGCCCACTTCTAGTTGCATCTGCTTCCAAGTTCTTTTGGTATCATTATTTCTTCCCTAGAGAAAACATCTGTCTGTTGTTGATCATAGGACAAGACAAAATGTGCTTACCTTTGCCTAAAATAAAGCTGAGGAACGTTTAAGATTTGATTCAGTGAGAGACTGTCAAGTGACAAGTGAATGCTTTACAAAGTAAAATGTTGAATTTTCAAACTCTCAGAGCTGCACTGAACAAGTATCTAAACAACAGAAGACAATTCGGGGTATCCCCCAGAACAGGTTAAGCATTTTATTTAGGTACTCTATTCTATACATGAAAAAGTGGAAATTTTGGATGTCATCTGGATCTGATTATGGTACTTGACAAACTTAAAAATGGTGCCAACCTATTGCTTGGTTCTTAGCCAAAAACATGTGTGCTTGAATAAAACTGTCTTGCTGAAATTTTATGAAGAGAAGGTAGGTATGGCACTGATTAGCTCAAGTATTGGTGCACCTGGTGTTTGCCTTCGACAATATTGGCTGCATATTTTTGTGATTCACCCTTAGGCATATTTTAGAATCTCACTTGAGGGGAACGGTATATGTACAATGGGCACAGTATGTTCACCCTTATCTCTTGTTATTAGTATATTTTTTGATACTTTGAAGTTATTGCTTGAACCTGTTTCCTATTACATATGGTTTTTTCTCTTGTTTATCTTCTATAACCATTCTACCTATTAAAAAAGTAGTCTCTCATAATGGTTCTACTTCCTGGTAATTTCTTCGACTACTTTTAACTTGATGCAGGAAAAATAGAAGACTGCAAGGACTTCTTTAGGACGTTATATAGTTTTATATATTTTCTAGGTACATATTTGAAGCCACATGTAAGTACAGGACATCTTTGAAGTCTGTCATCATAATTTTTGGGTTGTGTCTTTAAACTACTTATTCTCTGGTTATTTATATAGATTTTCCATTATGAGATGCTTAAATACTGTTTCTTGCTCATTTACTTCATAAACAAGGGTTTCAACTAACTATTGACTCTTTTGATATGGATTATAGGAAATTTTGATTCCTTGGGCTTGGGACACTTGTCATAAGTATAACAGAGTTGCAGGTGTTGCATGTTTAAGAGGGAGCAGCTTAATTTAGTTATCGTTTATTAGCGAATTTTTATGATGTTTTAAGAAAGTGTGAAACAATAGATGCAAAATTACAAAGATTACTGCCTGCTTCAGTGGTGTGTTGTCCAATTTAATAAGGAATAGAATGATAAAGCTTAACATGTGAGATGCGAATTTAGCAAAAGAAGCAAGAGAAATGAAGCAAGAATTGGAAATCAAGAACTAAAAAGTTAGATACCTGTCAAAAAAGAACTAAAAAGTCAGATGATTTTCGCAATTGTGGTTGATGCAAGGGATGAAGAAGTCTCTCATGGGATATCAACTTGGAGAATTTTGCAAAGGAAAATTTTATTAAGCAGAGGGCAAGAGTGCTTATGCAGTACAGGACAAAGCATTGGTGAGTAAGATATCAAATCAATATAATATGACTGAACCAGGGATGAGGATGCTTTGTAAGAGCATTCAAGGGAAGATAATCTTACTAGAATGCTTGGGGGGAAATATTAATGATGACATGATTTGGATGCTAAAGATTGGTGGGCTTATGTGCAGAAGGGGAGGGAAAGATTTGAAATAAGATGGTTGTAAATATTTGTTGAACTTTATGTATGCAATAGTGGAGTTCTTGCGGTAGTGCCAATGCAAGGGAGGCATCATTGAACAGGGGAAGAAAGGTTTTATAGCGATGCAATATGCAAAGTTACCAAACATGTGATGTGACTATGATGTGCTTGGTTTCAAATATCTTTGCTTGTTCTAGTGTTTATCCTCCAAATCATGTTCCCCTTCTACAAGTGTTTCAAGTCTAAACTGGTATCTAACACGGAGACTTCTGAGAGAATGCACTCTGTATTAGAATTATCTATAAAGCTACTCCACGAGCAGCAGCAGGAATAGCTAGCCATTGTATGAAGTTGAGAAAGTTTTGTATCAGCAAATGCCAGTGGACAGCATTCCATCAAATGTTCATGTGATCATAGCTTATGAATCATACATAAGTCTCTTATGCGATTTTCCAAATTATGTTGGTGCTTCACTATTCTAAGATATGATGGCCAAGATTTTATCAAGAGCTATTTACATTTAAAAAGAAAAAATTATCATATGGAAGGGTGCACCTAGAGCTAACGGAACTATATAGTTTAAGGTGAAGTACAGGTCATGACTGAACATTCATTATGTCAAAGGGCATTTTAATTCTGAGATTCACAAATCATTCATTTTGTTTTCTCTTGTTAAAAATGTGCTTAAATTATGTATTAGATTATTTAAAGCATTGCCAGTCTGAAAAAGTTTTTTATGTTAACAGAAGACTAAATATTCACTTTCTAATCATTACCAAAAAAAAAAAATATTCACTTTCTTCTTGAGAGGTTCATGATCTGTATCAGTTCCACTGGATAGATGAAGTTGAGAAGCTTGAGGCATGTGTCATTGGTTCATGCTTAGTTTCTTTCATACCTGGCTTTTGCTATCCTCATAGTTTTGGTGATTATTATTGCGCTCAAACTGGTGTCTTAATCTCCAATAAGGTGGCTCTATTAAATGGCATCACAATGGGAGGTGGTGCTGGAGTTTCAATTCCAGGGACATTTCGAGTTGCGACCGATAGAACTGTACGTTTTTGGGAGCTCTGAGCTGTTTATTTCCACTTCATATCATGTAGTTTTAACATTCTTCTGACTTATGCTTTTTTCCATCTTTTGAATTTCATAGTCACATTCACAATCTATGCTTGCTTTGTATCTTGAATGTCCATGCCCTTGGAATTTCTTATTAAGTAATTGATGTTCGAAATGTTATTCTGATGAGTTGTATGGGTGTACTTGTGAAAAGGATTTATTGGATTTTGATGTCCTTTTTGCAATTATATTTTAGAATAAAATAAATCAGGAAACTAGCTTTTTTGATGCTTTCTGTCTGATTGAGCTGGAATACGTACATGACCATGATCATTTTAGGAAACTTGATGCTTTGGTCACTTCATTTTAATATTCCTAACTTCATAGGGAGAGGAAGTTTGCTTAGTGTAATGTTGGCAGGTTCCCTTTTTGTGTTGCTGACATGGGATGCTATACTTATCAAATACACTTTATTTCACTTTTTGAAGCTGGCAGATGTACAGTATCTTGACATAGCCTCTGCTACATTTATTAGCAAAAAGATGTTTGCGGTTTGTAGTTGTAGTGTGAATTGGAGTGTTAGTGGAAGTTTGAGGCTTGGCAGATGCCTAAAGCTTCAAGTTAACACTTTACAGGATTCAGATTGAGCTGGCTTTAGCTGGTTTTACTTGATCGACTTCAGTCACTGCCAGAATTTTTGCCACCTGTAACCATCTGAAGAGGTCCACCTGGAGTATAGTGGGAGCAAGTTCCAGTCCAAATGGTTGAACCTGCTTGCCTGTTTTGGTTTATAGAACATTGGTTTGGAGAAATTACTTGTAATTGCTTCTTTAGGATGAAACCTTGCGCAAGATCACAAAAAGGGTCAGTATTGCATGAGATTAGTATTCAGTGGGTGTTTGGTATAGTGTAAGGGACATGGGTGCTGTACTGCAAAGTCCTTGAGTCTGCACAAGCTTCCATGCCGGAATGTCTGTCTTTTGGATCTTCTGCACATTTATGACTTTTAGGGATCTGTTAGATCTATTTGTATAGAGTACACAACAATGACCCAATTTTTTTATCGACTTCTTTCGTTGAACTACCGAAAGTATTATACTTTAGGATATTGATGCCTGCACTGTTATCTCGCATTGTATTTGACTAGAGCTGTAGTCAGTGATGTTTGAGGAAGCTTTCTAAAGAGTTAGGTGGCAACAAACAAAGAAAAACTGTAGGTACACATTGTCCATGCAGTTCAAAAAAAGTTGATTAGTTGCTTTTTTCCTTGATCGACATTTTTCTTGTCCTTAGTCAATGGCCAAGGAAGATGATGTGCCATAATTCTTAAAATGTCGGATTGAACCGAGCACATGCATTTTTGACTAAAATCTTTTTTTTTTTTCTCTCAATTCCTCTTACTCTTCCTGCGTAGAATGAATATTCTGTGTTTAGCACAAAATTTCAAAACTGTCATGAGTTCCATATCTAGGTATTTCTGTGGTTCGTGTGTTCCTGGATGTTGAGTTAGCTTATATTGCAGGTCTTTGCCACACCGGAGACTCTTATTGGGTTCCACCCAGATGCTGGAGCCTCCTTTTCCCTTTCACATTTACCTGGTCATTTAGGTACTTTGCATTAGTTTTCATTGTTCTTCCAAATTCTACCCCTATTTCAGACGACATTTGCCATTGTGTAGCACTATTGGTATGTCCGTCAAGGAAAGTCATTGTTTTTACTTACCGAGTGTTTTGTGGAAGCATCTTCCCTTTGGTCTGTTAATAATTTGATAGGTGCCTAACGCAGTTTACCTTCTATTCTCAAATGAAATGAATTATGAAATGCACTTTTTTTTTTGTAGGAGAGTATTTGGGTCTAACGGGAGAGAAGCTCACAGGCGCTGAAATGATTGCTTGCGGCCTTGCTACGCACTTTACCCTTGATGCGGTTAATTACTTTTACTCTCCATTGCTCATCAGTGGCTCCTCACTTTAGCACCTTTAGCAGAATTAAGTTCTGTTCTCCATGTCTTGCTGCAGAAACTTCCCTTAATAGAAGAACAACTGGGGAAATTAGTTACAGATGATCCATCGGTCATTGAGAGTATGCTGGAAAAATATGGAGACCTTGTCTGTCCAGACAAGATGAGTGTAATTCACAAGTTGGTGCTCTTTCCACCAAAGATAATATGACACGTCTACGTCAAAACACTTGGGACTTGTGTTATACTTCTGATTTCTCATTCATTTTTTGATCCTTTGATCCTTTGAATCTTACATATGCTTAATTGTCTCTTGTTTAATGTTGAAGGATAGAGTTGGTGGATAAATGTTTTGGTCATGATACGGTTGAAGAGATTATTGATGCCCTGGTAAGATACTATGCCTGATGGATGATCTATGATTGTGAGCTTACTACAGAATAGTTATCTGCATGCTGCATTAGCATAAATCCATGTGCGTTGACTTTGCCTTCACATGCATAGGCAGTCCTGGGATTTTTCATGCATACTCCATTGAATGAGTGTGCGAATGTGCTGGTTTAGTCCTTTTACTGGATTAGTGGGTTCTGATGAGATCTTTTACATTACACATTAGCCGGCTTCAATATTTCTAAAAAAAAGCTAAGTTAACTCCTTTGGCAAAGTAATTGTATGATTACTTTGCTCTTCTTGGCGTGCTTAATGTAGGAGACTCTAAATCGCTGTGGTGCCACATTGTCGTTCAGGAAAGCAAAACAGCTGGAATGAAGGATTCATGGTGCAGTTCTGCCCTTAGGAGACTTAAAGAAGCTTCTCCGTTGAGCTTGAAGGTTTCTTTGAGATCTGTGAGTCCTCATAAGCATCGTAGTTATCTTTTTCCTGTTTACAAGCATTTCATCATTTGATTCCTAAAGTAGTCCAGTGCTTTAGGTACGAGAAGGGAGGTTCCAAACACTTGACCAATGCTTGGCTCGTGAGTACCGCATGTCCCTACAAGGAATATCTAAGATAATTTCTTGCGACTTTTGTGAGGTGAGGTGAAGATTGTCTTCTCTATGTCAGAATGCATGATCTTTAGTGAGTTACTTTTCTGATGGTTTCCTTTTAGGGGGTTCGGGCACGAATGGTGGACAAGGACTTAGCACCGAAGGTATTCTTTTCCATCCTGCATTTTAAAATGTTCCACCTGCGGAGCTAAGTGGGTTGATTAGGCTCAAAGTCAATTGAACATTTTGATCCATGAACATGCATGGAACGCTAATGTCATCTGGTATATGTGTGTTAAACTGCAAATTCTATAATTTGTGGCCAAGTTTTTTCTCATTACGTGTAATACCTTCTGGATTGCGAAATTGCAGTGGGATCCTCCAAGCTTGGATAAAGTTTCGGAAGACATGGTTGATCAGTACTTTTCACCTCTCAGTGAACATGAACCTGACCTAGACCTCCCAACAAAAGTGCGAGAAGCCTTCACCTAAATCTGATTACTTCCATCTTTTTCGTCTCCCCACAAGTGACATCTGTGAAGTGGCAATAACTGGGATTCTAAACGAGACTACCCATACTGGCAGCTGGAATTAGTCAGAAACCACCATTCTAAATTGGAATATGCCTCAAATTGTCAAGGTCCATTCTTCGACTACAGTTTTAGATGGGACAGGATCAACGGCAGCCTTCATGCTAGTTGAGGTTTTTTCTAGGTTTGGCCAGTGATGAAATTGTTATGTTTCTACTGATGGTAAAGTCATATTTGAATCAATTTCCGATCCATTGGCGCACGCTTGCTTATCGTCTGTCTGGTGGTTGTGGCCGGAATCGATTAATGAAAATGTGGTATGATGGACTTGGACCGACGGGAGAAATTACTGTTTTGTCATTTTCGATTTTCCTGGTTAGGAATATCAATCTAAGTTTCCATACCTTGCAATTTTACTGGTGTGGAGAAAGGATTTAGCATGGTAACAGACCACCTGGAAGTCTAGGGCAGAAAGGCAAGCAAATGCATTGACAGAACCGATTGTACATTCACCCGTGCTGATGATACGTATTGCAGTGTATGTACATGTCAACAGTCGACGTCCCAGAAACCATGAAATCCGAGAGGGAAGTTAAATTCTTTAGGCACTTCGAGTCGTGCTACTAGGGCGTCGGCTTCTCCAATCCTCTTTGGGTTCAAAATGACTAGATAACATCTCTGAATCGAGACTGCATACTGCAAGACAGAAGCGAGACAGGTTACATGACTCGCTAGCAATAGCAACAACTGTAGTACCCTAAATATGCCGTAGTTAAGTCATATACCTCGACCACAAGAATGTACCCGTCGTCTTCCCCGCTTCCTTTAGGAACAAAAATCGGCTCGCCAATGAATCTGCGGCCGCCTGTCGACCACGTGCTGCTAGACTTATCCGACATATTAAGCTTCACGACAGAGTCGAACGGGAAATGCGGCAGTGCTGGGCGGGAACCGGAAGTTGTTCCGCCGTATATGTACACGTTTTCTCTCCCTGAAAAATCTGGATTTATCACGGGAAAATCCGTCGGCCGTGTCCAGTTGTTGATGGACTCCACAGAACACTTTTGGCAATCCCCTTCAGCGTTGATGCCAATGGACACCTGCATTATACAAGCCCTGAAGAAGTGAGTACGTACAGAGTCCCAAATTTCATCTTTTTTTTCCTCTATAGGAAGATTAACACTCCAACATAGATGTAACAGCAAGTGCATCTTTTCTTCTGAGTGTCCGCGAGTGCATTGCATCGGCCTATGTATTTAGGGGTAATGAAAGAACACCTGAACCAGATGAAACAACAAGGCCTTGCTGTCTTGTTTGATATTCATGATGGAAGGATCCAATCTACCACTCCGCCAATTATATCCTGTTACGGCCAGAAATACAAGTTAAGATCCTCGCCAAACGTGCTTCGAAGAAATAGTGAAGTGCAGCCAGGACAAAATTCACGTTCCATTCGAGCAAAACATCTGTTATCAACGGGGGATAAATTTCCCCGATTTCAAAAAATTGACACAGGAATTGAACTAGCCAGTTCGGGAACTGGTTCCGGTGGTTCAATTGTTGATGGAAGGTAAAGTTCTCTTTTCCTCCCCTATAAGAGGCTTCAAAACCCGTTCCACAGTACCACTGGCAATTCTTCCGTGGAATCAGGAACCGGACCAATCCTAGGCCAATTCTAGATTCGTAGAATTTGGAACTAAGACGGTTCTCCCTAGAAAAGGCTTGAACCGGTCAGCCTGGGTGCTCACCATTAGGGGTAAAAAGAACTATCTTTTGCATCCGTTTCCATATGATTAAGTTAGGATTATAATAAATATACTGAGTGGGGTTCAGCTAGTTTAGCCCAAGCAATTGCACCAACATACATGATGGCAGCTCAATTAATTTAGATCTAGGATACCCACCAAAGAGCTTTTGGAAATTGAACCATTCATAGGAACAGACACAGGCTTGGAAGCGTATCTCCCTCGTCCCTTCCTCATCGTCCCCGGCCTCGAAGGCATTGCCAAAATGCAGAAGCCAAAGCTGCGCAGGCACTTCAATGGCGGATCTCCAATCTCTTCCCTTCTCCCTCTCGTTTTGTGATCTTGGAAGAAGATAGATCGGGGATGTCGATCCGCCGAGGTCCACTGATAGTGCCGATATCATCGGTGATATACCACACACCGCAGTCATTGACCCTGCATGAAGTTTCAATTTCCAACCAAAATTATCATCTTAATGACCCAAAAATAACATATTATCATCTTACGATCATCAATTCAACTTATGGTAAGCGTCGAAAATACATAAAGAGCTCTAAAATATTTAAACTTAGGACTCTTGCTATATAACACAAAATTTTGTGACTTTATTCTCAATCATTTTAAAAGTTTAAATTGTTAGATGAATATGTACTTTGATATTTGAACATTTTAACATCACCTGGAATGTCGAGCTTGATGCGATTCCCAAATAATATGTAGTGAGTATCGGTGAAAGCCCAATCATGAATCATTAGGTGATCGGGGATGTTGAACTCTTTCTTCTGTAATAGCTTGAAATTCGAGTCAAATTCTGCGCTCACAAAAAGAGCTTACCTTATTAGCAGCAAAAGGAGTATACTTTTATTTGGCCTTTGCATAAGCGAAAACCGTCTCAATTTTTTTTCATAATGCAGGATATTCAAAACTTTCGACTCGATTAATATTCATAAATGCTAAAAAAGTAAAAAATGAGATCACAAATAATTACCATAAAAGGTGAAGTTACTGCGGGGCAACAGCATGTCCTCTGCATTGCACGACAAAGTGAGAAGCCTGTCTTTCCTTGCGTCCACTTTGTAGTGTGATAACATTCTCTTCGCCGGCATCTTGAAAACTCCTGCATTTCGAAACTCCTACTTAGGGCACGTTTGGTAACCATTCTCGTCCCAGAAATAGGTTTTTTTGAGAATGAGTTTTTTTGAGAAATGATCTTCGGATGAGTTTTAGGGAAGCGAAACGCGTTTGGTAACTGCACAAAATTTCTGTCCCTGGATTTTTTTCATTTAATTTAAGAAATATCAGTAAAGACAATAAATTAATACATGAAACACTTTTCTATTATCTAAGACAATAACTTTTATAAATTAATTTCATGCCTTCATAATAAATAAATAAAACTATTAAGTAAATGATTTGTTTGGTGAATAACCAAGAGGAAACAAAGTATAAAAATATCCAACTTCATTTATTGGAGCTGATCCTATTTGAAGTGGAGATTGGTATAGTTTTAGACTCAATTACTCTCATCATCATCTTTTTTTTTTCTTTCTTGTACTTGATACGATGGAGTTGTGCTGTACGAGGAACTAATAAAGTGAATTGCGGTTTGAGCGAGATCTCATCTTGAGAGTCGATTCCTTTGGTGGTGTGAGCGTTGTTGGAAGGATATGACAAAAGTGGGAGAGAAAAGCCAAGAATTGAGAAAGAGCCAAGCTTTTTTTTTCGTTATTTTCAATAATGAGGGATGTAAATGAACATTTAGAAAGGAATACCGTAAAACATTGCACGTCGTGAATTTGCTATGGTATACACACAATATATAAGGGAAAGTATTAAGTACAAAAAAAAAGGAGAAGAAATGCAATCAACTTGATCAAATGAAAGTTTGATTATGATTTAAAATATACATTTGTAATATCAAAGAAAGAACTTAAAAAGATCAAATGAAAATTTATTTCTTCTTTTGCACTGTTCAAACTTGTCCGAGAAACTGAGAACAAAAAAATTTTTGGTTCTGATTTCTCGTCCCTGGCTCATCCCCAGCCTTTTTTTCATCCCGGGAACAGAAATTTTAAGGGTATTTACCAAACAGGTTTCTCGTCCCAAACTCGTCCAGGGACGAGAAACCAAGAACCAGAATGGTTACCAAACAGGCCCTTAAAAGAGAACACAGAAAAGCAACTCACCTAGAGAGATATGATAATAATCCATGGGTATATTTCACGTACCATATAAGATGGGCTTCAGAAAGCTAGCGGCGACGTCCCATACATCGCCGCCGCCGCCCTCACCGCGCTGCAGCTCGCCATGACCGTTGATCATCTTGAGCTTCCCTACCGTGTTCAGCGACCTGGGTTCGATCTCATACGGGTCGCCGCCTTCCCAAAGGCACAGTAACTTCCCTCCCCACTTCACCACGCTAGTGTTGGCGACGTTCTTCATTACTTTGGTGTTGCCAACCTTCCTCCCTCCCTTCAGCACCGAGAACGGGCCTCGGTACGTGAACCGCCACGTGCCGCTCACGGGGTCGTGCTCCTCGACTTGGGCCTCGGTTTTCACGTACCTGGCCATGAACTTGACCTCCTTGTCATCGGATGCCCCGCCGAAGATGAAGCCCCTCAGGTAACCATGCCCGTCTAGAGGGTGCACCGTGGATCCGTGGTCGTCGGCGAAGAGGCCCGGGCCAATCAGGTAATACGTCCCCGAGGGGAAATCCGGTGGCACGGCCCCGTCGATGACCCGGAGCGCCACGGGCTCAGCAGTCTCGGATCGCTGTGACACGAAGAGGAACTGGTAGTCCCAGAACGCAGCCACCCGATCGTGTTCCACCTCCGCTGCAGAGATGCCCGAAGAGCAACCCTCCGAGGTTGAGATCGAGATTGCTCGGGGGACCCGGCTGGCCGCGGCGAGGGTTTGGCCGGCCGAAACACGATCATGTCTTTGGGATATGGGGAGTAGTTTGTTCGGACTTATGTGGCATATTGTATGGGCTTGCATACTGATGGAACAGACCTCGAAGATATTGATGCTCGGGAAGTACGACAATAATGTGGCGAAGGAAATGTGGAATCCATTGGGCTTATAAACACATGACGAAACGGGGAAATGAAATATTCGGCTATTGCTTTGGTTGAGACTACGGATTCGCCATTGCATGTTCTTCAGCTGTCTTGCTTTCATAAATTTGATATGAATGGTGGGGTCAACATATGCTGGAAATACATGGCACATAGAGTCGGCACTTAGGCACTTGCACAAATTCCTGCGTCCCCCCCCTTAGTTAATTCGGTAATGGAGGAGAATGGAGAAACCAATAAGTTCCAGTGGCAGACAAATTTGCTTCATTTTCTCTGATTTACTAATTATCTTTCTGGATTATGAAGTTGTAGTGGCTAGGGATATCTCTCGTCCATCGTGCGAATCTTTTCATTAAACATATGAAGGAAATGGGGCCGGAGCTGATTGATTGTATAAATGGCATTTGTCCATGAATATACATATGGATTTAGTACCAACAAGCCTGTACTGAGGACGCGGGCTTACGCTACCAAATTCATGCTCAAAGGTTTAACCTAATTTGGCTTGTTTAAGCCAAATTAGTGAGATGGGATTGCTTATGACCGGACTCGGGCGACGGATTTGCTCGAACGGCAGCGAGGTTCGACTCCTAACTCAGCCTGATGAGCAAGATTTTGTTCGGAGTACCATCGGTCACGGCAGGTCAGCTATTTAACAAGATGTCGAATGCTTCACTCATGTGGCATCAAGATCAATTCATGTGGAGCTATGAAGAGGAGCACTAATACGACAATCGTAATGATGACGGGTTTGATGCCAAGGAGGGCTTGTTGGAATGGTGCTGCAAAAGTAAGGACAAGAGCTCGGCCGTCTACTGCGGAATCTCATAACTTCATTCTCCAATTTTTCAAAGCATGTTCTAATTGGCCACTTGTGTTCGTCTCTGTGCATAAAATTTGGTTGAGGGGAAGTGTTCATTTTCCACAAAGCCCATGACGCTCTTTGTCTCATCTTTGTCCAACCAAATGTCCCCAATCAGTAGTTCAAGATCGGATGACTTGGCAATTCATGCTCCTTTTATTTTTTTCCTTTCCTTCCTTTCCTTACGTCATACTAATGTGTACTGCGGAATATGTGTTCAAATTTCATTTTTCAAGTATGGAGTTCGTCTATCGGAAGAACGGTCAATCTACTGAGAATTTTATAATACCATTCGTCATCCTCAAGATTTCTAGGGAGGCGGATGGTTGCTTGGGCGGTTTTGTCGATTCCAAGTAGAATGATTCTTCTCGTGCCTCTTGTCGTCTGGAACAGCATCTTGTTTTGAGCTTGGAGGATTGTTAAAAAGGAGGTTACTTGGTGTTGACACCTAAATTTTGGCGAATTCATTGCATCAAAATTAGGGGTTAGTTCGACCCCTAAACAAAAAAAAAATCATAATTTGCATAATTTGCATAATTTCTATTTTTTGCATGACATTTAAATCAAATCACACGTGTGATTGAGGAGAGCGTCTAGAAGATGTTTAAATTTCATATTCAAATTCTCTTGATAAGGATTTAATCTTTGGTTTTTATTTGGTCATTATCTAACCATTGAGATAAACTTTTGAATTGATTGGATAAAGACCCAGCGTTTTTTCTGACATCAAGATTTATCCTAGTTGCCAAGGTGTTGAGATTTTGAAAAAATAAAGACCTCTATAAATAGGATTCCTCGGTCAATTGGAAGGGGGAGGACTTTTCGGAAGAGTGGGCCGCACGCACAGTGAGTGAGAGAGAGAGAGAGAGAGAGAGAGAAGAAAAAGTGAAAAAAGGCGTGAAAAAAAATTCTTCTGACAGGGAGGGGCTTCTTCTACGCAAAGGGATACGGAAAAGAAAAAGGGGAGAAGGAGAAAGTGGACGCAAGAAATTTTTTCGGAAAAATAGAGAAGGACTTCTTCCTTACGCGAATAGAGAGGAGACCCAAGTTCGTTGATTCCGGCGTGAACTTCCGCGGCGCGACAATATCTTCTTTTCTCTGCTCACAGGTGGGTTTTGAACCGTACCATTGATAGCCGATGGGGGGGGGGGGGGTTTTGTGGACGAGCGTCGGTTTGGCCCGAGTTCGCTCGAGCGCGCCGACCCACCACTTCCCCAAGCCGTGTAGGGAGCTTAGTGGCTTTATTTTCGTGACCTTCATGTTTTTGCTGTGTTCTTTGAAATTGAGATGGAGTGCGTTTGATTTGGCATTTTTTTTAAAGCTTCCATGATGCATTATCCCCCCCTTAAGTTAATGCTAGTTGTTTTTATGCATAATAAGCCCATGATTCCATCCTATTATTGTCTTTATGAGTGAGTTCCTTCTCTGTCCTTCATATGTTTAACAAATTGCCAGAGTGAATTAGTCTTGGTCTTCCTTTTGCTTTGCTTGTTTTTTTTCTATTATTGTTGGATGTGCGTCCATGTGAAGAAGAAGGCCAACCAGAGAAAGGCCGGGCTGAGTTTTGCGCGCAAAAGGGGAGATTCTCACGTGGAGGGCTGGGCTGGAATTGGGTCAAAGTTGGCCTTGGGGCTGACTTTTCTTTCTCTCTGCGGGCTGGACGACTTTTGTGTGCGCAGGGACGGGCCTTTATTCGTTTTTGGACTGACTTTTTGTTTGGGCTGGTTTTTTTCTTTTGTTTTGGGCGTGTGGGCTTGTTGTTGCAGGTGAAGGAGAGGTCAAGGAAGCTGGACTGGTCCCTTTGTGCGCCCAGCCCAGCTTCCCGCGGGTCGCCCAGCGAGCGGATCGGGCGCAGCCCGATCCGACTCGCCCCAGAACGGGTCGGGACCGAACCGGCCCGGTTCGGTTCCGACCCGGTTGTTTTTTATTTTTTATTTTTGTGATTTTCGTTTTTTTAAAAAATAATAAAAAATATAAAAAAATCATTTTTTTAGAATTTTACTTTTGGGTGCTTAGTTGCTTATTTTCTGTTTAATTTGCTTTTTATGCATGTTTAGCTAATTTTGCATGTTTGAATTAATTTTGTTGCATTGCATGCATAATAGATTAATTGCACATTTAGGTTAGTTGCATAATTAGATTAATGGCATGTTTAGGTTTAAAATTGCATCTTTAGGTTAATTTCATGTTTAAATTGGGAATTGCATTTTTAAATTTAGAATTGCACGTTTACTTAAATAATCGCATGTTTAGATTAATTGCATGATTAGGTAAAATTTGCATAATTAGTTTAATTTGCATATTAGATATTTTTGGTAGGATATTTTTTTAGCTATATTGCATTATAGGACATTATCTTTGGTTGGATAAGATTTAATTTAAATTAGGAATTGACATATTTGGTGTCCTAATTTAGATTAGGTAATATTTAGCTATGGATAATTAGGCTAATTAAATCATAAAAATTCCAAAAAATTGCACTTCATATATTGCATTAGATTTGTTGATTTTCATGCATATCTTATTTTATTCTATTAGATTTTATTTAGATTTTTATTTGATTTCGTTAGATTAGAAATTAGATTTTTATTTGATTTTGCTAGATTAGATTTTATTTGATACTTTATTAGATTAAATTTCTATTTGATTTTGTTAGATTAGATTTTATTTTACTAGATTAGATTAGATTTGATTTTGATTTGATTAGATGCGATTTGATTTTATTTTATTTGATTCGATTTTGGTTAGATTTTATTTTATTTGATTTGTTTTATTATTGCATTCCTTTCTTGAATTTTTATTTATGTTTGAGTTTATGAGTGGTCACCATTGCATGTTAGGAGTAGAATTAAAATAAATCCAAACTGCCTGCGAAGTTTTGAAAATAATGAAAAGGTACCGAAAATGCGTTAGAGTAATTTAGCGTAATCAAGTCCCTGAGTCTTAGATCTCTGGTTCGTAGGAGTAAGGCTTGACTCCTGATGCCTTACATGGGTTTCTAACCAACCCACCATAAATAGGTTAGTGGCGGCTCCAAATTGAATATCTTGCATGTTTAAGGAAAGTGAAACCAAAGTCGTGAATTGGTCCGAGTTTGGGAGAACTCAAGTTAAGTCACACTTAACAAACCATTAGCCGAATCCTAGGTGGTGCACCTTCGGGGAGGTCGCGACACTTGGGCATTCGAAAAGTGGGCGAACCTTGCATCAAATTTGCCCCCTGCCACGATTGTCAAAGGTCGTGCGACTGTCACCACCCGAAAGCTTTCCTAGTTGAGGGTAAGCACATGCGGTGCCTGATGAGGCGAAATACCATCGAGCAGGATTAGGCCTATCAAAAGGATGTGTTAGGTTGGGTTTGGATTAAGTTGAAAGTTGTTTAGTCCAAATTAATCTATTTTTATGCAATGTAATTTTAGTGACCCAAAACTGAGGCTCATACTTTTCTCCTTAAGTTGTTGCCTCTAAAGAATGGGTAATCAATGGATCGGTTTGTTGAGTCGGTGAGGGAGCTCGGGTGCTTGGATTGAGTCGTGGGCTAGGATTTCGCATGGCACATAAGCAATGCGAGACATTGATAAATTTCCTCAATATTCAAATTTGCAAAAATTATCCGAAATCAACCTGATTTAAATTCTTCCCACATAAAAAGCGCGTGCTCTTTTGCCAGCACTATAGAATAAGAGAAGCAAAAAGAAGAATTATCGATACAGAAATTATGATTGGTTGGAACTATAGAAGAATTATCAGTATAGAAATCAAGACTGATTGGATCAATTTTTTTTCTTAATGTTCTCTAGCATAAAAGAAAAATCACACCTTCAATCCACGGGTTAATACTATAGGAAATCACAACCTTTACCCTACAACACAAATTCTCAGTACTTATTTTTTTTCTTACTAAAAATCCTGAACTTGACCATTGCAACACATCCAAACTTTTTTGTCATAAAAAATCTCAAACTTACATCAATATGACAAATATATGCTAAATGAAATTAAAAGGACATATGTATCGGGGGTGTTAATGTCACAATAGACAAATATAAGATTTTTGATAATTTAAAAAAAATTTGGAGCATTTATAGTACAATAAGCGTAATTTGAAGGATTTTCTGTAGCATCTACCCTCAATCCAAAACTAGAGTCTCCAAAATTCTAATGAGCCACAATCAAGCTCTCAAGCCCAACAATAATCTTCTCCTCAAGCCCAAATGACCCAACCATCTCCTTCTTCTTCCCTTCCTTGCCTTTACTCCCTACGCCGAAATAGAAATTAGACACATGCACACACGTTGTACCTTTGACTTTGAGCTGGACGTCGTCGACAGTGTTCGCGATTGTTCTTCTTAAACTCGATCGTAATTCTCGATGCAAACTCGAGCCAAGCTTCGAGCTTGGAAGCTTGCGAAGTAGCACAAAATGGCCTTTGACTCTTCCTCTGCTTCGACAGCCATCGCGATTCACATATGTTCTGTGCTTTCGCAATGATAATCCTGTTTTGAGCTTCAAATCTCCCCGTTGCCTGCTAGCAACGGTATAAGGATTTTGCATGAAAACCAAGAGATTTCTATTTAAAAATTTTGAGATGAATGATTTTGATTACGCCTCTTTTGTATTAGGTATACAGATACAACGAGATTGCTCTCGGAGTATTCTTGGATTATCACAAAAAAATTATATCAAAAATGTTCTTAAAAGCTATGGCATGTAAGATTGCAAATCAGGTGACACCCCCATTTCTAAGGAAGACAAATTTAGTCTCAACCAGTGCCTAAGAATGACTTTGAGAAAAGAGAAATGCAGAAGATTCCTTATGCATCAACATTAAAAAGTCTAATGTGTGCTCAGATTTGTACACGTTCAAATATTGCATACACTATTGGAATGTTGGGTAGATATTTGAGCAATGCATGAGTAGACCATTAGAAAGCAGCTAAACAAGTTTTGTGGTACTTATAGAGAACAAAAGGGTACATGTTCACATATCGGAGGTCGGATTAGCTTGAGATAATTGGGTATACTAACTCCGATTGGTTTGAATGCCAAGATAGTTTGATATCTACGTCGGGATTTGAAATCTACGTCGGGCTATATCTATTCGCTAGCTGGTGGTGCCACCACATGGAAGAGTGCTAAATAATCACTCATGAAAGTAGAATTTGTAGCATGTTATGAGATATCCAATCATAGAATATGGCTGCGAAATTTTGTCACGAGACTACGTATAGAAGATGGTATTGAAAGACCACTCAAGTTATATTGTGACAATAACTCAGTAGTTCTATATTCTAATAACCACATGAGCTCATCCAAATCTAAACATATAGATATCAAATTCTTAGTTGTTAAAGAAAGAGTTTAGAGTGGATAATTATCTATAGAGCACATCATTGCAAACTTCATGATTGTAGATTCACTTACTAATGGACTACCACCCAAAATGTTTCATAAGCACACTACTCATATAGGTGTTATGCCAATTAAGGAAATTTAGTTTTAGTGAGAGTTTGTACATTTAGATACTTTCCTTTTGTTGATATAGATATCTTAGGTTATTTCAATTCACAGGTATTATAAGGTTATTTTCTGTAAAAATAAAGTTTTCATTCATCCACACTCTATTATTGTTATAGTTCTATCTCATTAAGGTTTAAGGAGGACTAGTTATAAAAAAGCATGTTAAGATCACATTACATGAAATTTTCATACTATAGATTCACATTATAATCTCTATTGTTTTTGCATAAGTATTGAAGGGTCGAGTTACGATAATTGTAATAAATGCTGCTTTGATCTGATGTTGACATGATTAATGGACCGGATTGGTTAGAGATACATTACGGTAATGATAGAAAGTTGAGTCCATACGCTTTATTATAAGGTATTACATATATCTTAAATGGGAAATTGTTGGATCCTAATCTAACATTGGGATAATTTTGTGTTTCAGACTATCATATGGATTTACCCCCATGAAAGTGATTTAATAACATAATTGAGCATTAATGTACCCGATAGTGTGTGGATCTTCAATGTATAGGGACTTTAGGGTAATTTCTATTTTTATGATGGGGTAAAATAAAAATACAAAATAGATAACGAAGACGTTATCTATATAAGGTGATTATGGTCCTAGATGACGCAAATAATAGCATACAACATTTTCTTTTTCTAACATCCCATAACTGGAGAAAAAGAGATCTTAGAGAAACATTAAATGATTCTCACAAGGGAGAACGAGGATATCTGAAAAACCAAATCACGACTCCATAAATCTATTCAAGGTTATGGATTTAAGTATGCTTTCGCTAATCATATTTATAATTCTTAATGGTTCAAGCATGTATGATCTAGTTGGGTTGTGATTTATAATTCAATTAGAGTTTTTACGTTTTACAGCAGATTCATCAGCGAGCCAATTTTCGTCCCCAAGAGAACCGAACAAGATGATGGTTACGTTCTTGGGGTCGAGGTACCCATAGCTACACAACTACGGCACGTTTAGTGGAATCCCAATTATTCCTATTGCCAGCGACAGCCGCATAACTTGTCCCGCTTGTGTCTCGCAGCATGCAGTCTTGATTCAGAGACGTACGTTATCTAGCCATTTGGAATCCGAAGAGGATTGGAGAAGCCGGCGCTGTCGAAGCATGCCTCGAAGTGCCTGAAGAGTCGAACTTACCTTTGGGGTTTCATGGTTTCTGGGACGTCTGCAGGTGATCTGTTCATACGCATCATCCATGGAAGAGATGATTCGAATATCACTCGTCCATCAATAAAAAAACAAAGAGTTTCAGCATACTCGCAGAAACCATGTGAGACCCACTGTCAATGGCCCTCCGAAAGTTCAACGTAGGAAATGATGCGTGATGATGATACGAGTTTCATTAGTTTTCATTTTATATAAATCCAGAATGAAGTTATGGCACCGATGTTGCTATGAGCATTGTCTCAATTATCAATTGAATCGCATTGAGTTCTTTCACTAGAGAAACGAATCAATCAATTCCCTTCATGGAGTGGATCGAGCTGGTAGAGCAACTCTATACAATGACCCTTCAATTGCTAGACTCGGTTTAGACCATCGATATAGTCAGAAAATTAGATTTCAGTCATTTATCGAAAACTTTTGAAGGATTTATGCCGAAGGATATCCATGGAAATCCCAGTAAATTGGTGTCAAACGCACCAAAATAATCTTTCTCGGGCCCTCGAAGGTGTGTTAATAGAGAAGTGGCTGCTTGTTTGACCACGTCTCGTGGTAAGATTTTCCAGGGCCTTTGGAGGCCCAAGAAACATCAAGTCCTTTGGGCCGCCTCTCTTGATTGCATAGGCAGGCTTTGGGCGTTAGAGTAGAGAGGAGATAGGAACGAGCCGTGCGCTCACTTGCGAATAAGTACTCAACATTTACCAATCGGAGAATGTTGACTGCACGTCACAAAAGAAAGAAGTCCTACATTGGATGTGTAAAGTCAAAGGAGCAACGATAACATCCAGTTGACTCTGATCTCAACAGTGAGGTTTTGTGCGAGTTCGACGAGATATCTGAGCAGATTCAAGTTATGAGCTCTGTTCTCGATCTCACCATGAATGTACTGCGATTATGTTGCGTTGTTCCAATATATATGAATGGTCAAGCGTCTGTATCTCAAAATTTTAGCCAAGATATGCAAAGCAAATCAAATGAAGATTCATTACAATTAGGTACTTTAGAAAAAAAAAAAAACAAAAGAAGAAAGATCACCTTTGAACAACAAATATCTGAATGAAGAGGGCATTACGTACCTTAATATGCAGCTTACAAGCAAAACAAGAAGAAGAGACCCGTCTTTTTATATAAGACAGGCATAGTTATTAATTTAGTATAATCAATCAATCGCATTGTTCGCACGATATGCGCTTTAATTACGTGTTGATTTGAATTTATAAAATCTCATTTTAAATTGTATGATTGATGGGATTTTTAAAAAAAAACCCTCTCGTAGGTATCAATTGCTCCAGATCCTTCTGTCTTCCGTCATGGTATGCCATGAATCATGTGCATTTTTCAACACCAATTGCTCCAGATCTTTCTCCAGATCACATGTTCGCACTTGCGAATTCTTTTTATACACAGTATCACCCACCTAATACGCTCTTGCAATTTCCGGGCCCTCATGCATAAATACAATAATAACCAACTAGCGATAGGCACGTCATCGCATTAATACTTTATGTCCCGAGATGTCTCGTCACTTCTCTAGGCAACGTGGTACAAAAGGACCAATTTCATGACATTGGATTCCCCAGTTTCTCAGACCTTTCTTCTCTGTCCTTTTCCGAATTTTCCAGGCAATTTGTCGAAGTGGGTCTTCTTTATAAATGAGCAACTCGCCCTCACTAGAAAAGATTATGTGATGTCTGCATCTTTAATTGCAATAAAGTTGCATACTTTACAAACTAGTGACATTTTCTTTGTTTTAAGTATTAAGGGGAGAGAGAGAGAGAGAGAGAGAGAGAGAGAGAGAGAGAGAGAGAGAGAGAGAGAGAGAGAGAGAGAGAGAGAGAGAGAGAGAGAGAGATTATGATTTGTTGGGCCATTAATGTTGATTAGGGAAAGCTTATTTCACTCTTTTCCAGCACATGGTCTTTGGCATTTGTCCCCTATTTCATTCTTCACCGGTACAATTGACCCATTCTTTTCTCTCCACTTTCTCCTTCTTGATTAGTTTTTCGATTGATTTCCAAAAATTTAATGGATTATGTGCAGAAAGGAGATCCAAAGACAGGTATTCTGTCCCTTAATGACGATAAAAACATGCTTTAAGCTCTACTTTAACTTCATAAGATGCTACTTTCCACCCATTTCGATCTACTGGCGAGAGATTCTATAAGAAATTCCCTCGGGTCCAGCTTATATTTCCCCATTAAGTGTGGCTGGCTATCGAGTTTGTCGGGTTACTTTTAGATTGGGTGATTGCAGAGATGCATGGTTATTTTGTACTCTAGCCCTCGGTTTTGAATTCCAATTTGGACGTGATTGTCAAAAAGTTGCACGAGCGTCGGGATAGAAAAAAATTAAGTCAAAGAAGCAAAGCTAGATAATAGAATGTACAAGGTGCTTCACTTTATTTTTGCTCCTTTCTTTTTTACCTATTTTTAATATTAAGGTGTTCGATAATTTTCTCAACAAATATGTCGCAAATGATTTGCTAGTTTATGATTATTTACAAACAAGGCTAAGTATAATCATGAACATTAAGACCTCTCTTTTAACGTTTTGAATTGTATATTTGGGAAGTGGGGGATGCCATACTCAAGCATCCTATAAGAAATGTTCTCCCTGTTTACACAACTTGTTGTAGGGACACGCATAAGTTCTTGTCACAAGGTCGGACGATAATCTTTATATGGCCTTGCACCATTAAGACTCAGACATCAATCAATCGACAGTGTCAAGAGATTGTCAATCAGCACTCTAGAAGATAAAAAAAATCAGCCTGATTGCTTCGTATCCAATCGAATTCAATTAGCTATCGCTACTCCTAACGCTTCCGCTCGTGAATAGGCCGAGGATGGTGATAATCTTCCATAATCTTAGCCGAGAATCCTAGTTGCTGGTCACCTGTCAAGTTCCCTGAGTTGAAAATTCTCACTAATTAACCGGAAGATCCTAACAAAACAAGCAGCTGAACTGAATTTTCATGTGCAGAACATTAATCCTCAACCGACATTCAACTCCATCATTTCCATGATTCAAGAATATCTACCTCTCGGTTGCACTGTGATATCTCTAATTTAGTATATATTATCTATCAATCAGGTGTTGCGTCATCGGATTTGACCATCGGGGATTCGATATCTGATTTTGAAGAAGTAAGTCCATTTCATTGAGGCAAGTTGAGTCGACACAGCTTAATACCTGAGCCTCGCACGAAATTATGTACCAAGAAAACCCGGTCCATTCACAAACAAGAGAATACATAATCAAATCAGCTTAAGGCAAACTCTGCGCATGGATTCAATCCACGTACAAAGTCCGGTCCCGGCCGTCGAGTCCAATATCGAGCCCTCCGCCCCGTGGATTTTGCCGAAATGTAGTAAACTATTGTTCATTACATTTGATGATTTGGCTCTCACTCTAACATCAGGCGTGAAGCTCCCTCAGTTAGGTCCGACTCTGTGTCAAACCAGTCCTTATCACCCTCAATCATCCTCGTCATCATTGTCCATAATCATGATTTGCTAGATTGTTTCGCTAGCTAATCAGGCCTCCAGCTCATTATTCAATAGAGCCTACTTTTCCCGTTGCTCAAGGTTTGGTCCACGGTGACGTCAACGTGTTTTGTGTGATCATTTGTTTACGGATCATATCTCACCATCATCATATTCATCATTATAATGATTCGATCTTTATACTATACAAGTGAGGCTTGATTTCTCTGATTTTGGCTTAATGTGGTGAGATCTTTAGGCAATTATTATTTAACTGGTGATGGGATCTTATCATTGGGGTAATCAGGAGATCTGCCACTCAAATTGGAGGCAAGTGGCGCCGAGCAATATGTTCTACTTTTTCTTTATTTATTCTTAGTTTTAGTCTCCATTCGTTTCATGGAAAATAACTTATATGAAAATACTTTCCGAATTTTCCCACGTTCATTTCACATAAAGTAAAATAGTCAAAGAAAATATTCTCCATCAATAGAAAAAACGCCTTCAAAAGTGAGGAAAATGTTTTTTTTTTGAAAGTGGAAAATATTTTCCGTCTTCTTTGTTTACCTTTAAATATCTCAGCCTCTAATAGTGTCATTAAATTTCGCTTGAGGCCGGCAAGCTGACGACTTTGACAAACGAACACCATAAAATATTATCATTTTTCTAAAAAATGATATCTCAAAAAATATTTTCTGTGAAATGAACGGGATCTTAAATGAATCTAATTTCCCCATTGAATGCATTTATCTATCAAATATCCGGGCATTATCTATTTAATTTATTAATAACTTCTTCTTATGTTTTGGAACTTTTCTCACAGCATTTTGTGCGCTTTCATTCTTTTTTCTTTTGTCCTTCTCTTTTATTTTCCCCTTTATATACTTTGGAATGGAATTTGGGACACCTCATGTTGAATCTAACATTCAAAAAAAAAAAAACCTTCAGAAGTCGATTATACGACGTCACGTACAAGTTAGAACCAATGAGCAAGTAGCTTTGCAATTGTAGTTAGCCAGTATTTCTGCATTGAATGGAGATAAGTATTAGGTGATTTTCCATTCTTGATGGTTCTACGATTTTAGCCTTTGAAAGAAATTGAAACATGATATCGAAGTTCTTACGTATAATCAAACGGAGAGCATAAGGAAGGGATATCCCTTACAAGATATCATAGCCTTGGGAGAGCACTGAGTTGTGCTCAAAAGTACAGATGCTAGGTATGCAAAACAACTGTGTTGGAGGCCCCATCATGGTTTTGTCCTAATGATTACCGCTTTAATTAAAGAAGATGCTAATCCATGTTTTGCTTTTAGGCTGTGGCTGTAATTAAGTTGGCGTTGTACAAGCTTTTAAATCTAATTTTACTTTGCATGGCATGTCTCCTTATCTGTAGGTATTGCTTTAACATTCCTGACCTACTTCACGAGCCAGTTAAATAGGCCATAATCAAATCTAAGCCCAGAAACTAGCAGCACGAAGCTTTCTATTCAGGCTATCCTGTAGATCCTGTATCACCCAAGAAATGAAGCCTAGAGATATCCCATAAAATGAAAGGTCCTAGACAATTCACTACCATACATGCACCTTCCTAGATTTAGAATCTAGCTTTGTCAATGTCATAGTGAAGCGGGTTAAGGCTACTACTTTTGGGAGGTCACTATCAAAGAAGAGAAAAAGCACCCTATATACCATCTTATCAAAGCTTTTGATGCCATTATATAGCTGTAAAGAAGCCATAATTTCACATTCAATACACCCTTGTCTTTTCTTCTGTCACATTCTTCACAACTTCCTTTCATTGGATTATCCCTATCCCTCCTTCCAGGGCTTTCAAATTTTTTGTTCCTGAAAAGGGCATACAAAATCAATTGGGTGCCTCGAGGGACCCCCCAATATAATTATATTTTTGTATAAGGGTGTGAATTGAAGATCTGTTTGTATGGGGTAGCTCCAAAATGATGGTTGATGTTGAATGAGAAAAATTATAATGATAGTGAGGTCACTTGCTACAAAACGAGCTAAAGTGGTTTGAACAGGTCTCATCACTTTTGGGGGCATGAATGAGGGGGCGCCTTGTGTTTGGCTTTGCCAAGTAGCATGTGCTTGGAATTGGAATCAATGACTTTTTCCCACAATTCCATGACTTTGTCCCCTTCTTTGATCTTCATCACATCTTTTAGAAGGTTGATATCAAAGAAGCAGTGTAGTACGAGTGAGTATTTTTGTTCACAGCAGCATTGGATATGTAATATTTTCAATCGGGAAATTACTAAAATGAATGCCAAAGTCAAAAGTCAAATGAGCTCCACTTATTCTCTTTACTTGCTTTGATTCCGGAGCCAAATTATATGTCAAGTTGAGTTCTTGTGTATCATACTGAACCCGTTGACATGCCGGCAATTAAGAATGCCTTAAGGATTACTTGCTTCTAGGAAAATAGGCTCCGCCAAGTGGATTTAACTTAATGATCTCATGCTTCACGAAACCAAAAGTTCCAAAGTCTTATTGCTGGCCAGATGGGCTAATCTTCCAGGGATTATGCAGTAATTATTCCATTTGTTCATTGGTGAGTCTACATCATTCAAGGTACTACAGTAACATGTACGTCACTTCTTCTTTTCTTTGGGGAACTTCATTTCCCGAGTCTCTCTCGTCGCTATGTACTAGTTCTGCCGGTTTAATGCCACGTATCCTAGTCTCAACTACTTCCTTTTGCTTTCCTTCTTGGTCCAAAAAATGGAAAATCATACTAGCCCTGGATGAACTAGTAGATGTACAAGACGATAGAAAATGGTATTTGTTCACACGTAACAGTATACCTAATCTTCATTCAACGTGTCCTACATCTGATGTCATCATTTACGTAATACCACGCGAAGATTATATATTAGGGTTGAGGTACTGGTAGGTTCCCCGGTCAATTCTCACTATAGATTTCGTTTTTATTATCTTTTGGTGGCGGGTCTTGAAGAGCAAGATTGATGCAAAGGCAAATTGCCAATCAACTGCACGAAACCCCTTCGTGGCTATTCATAAATATACTCCAACTCAACGCTCACAATTAAGTAATCACTTGAAACTAATTTTAGGTGGTGTGTGATCCGATATTACAGCTAGATTAAAGTAAACACCTCGTCTTGCAAGAAACTCAACCATCTCTCTCTCTCTCTCTCTCTCTCTCTCTCTCTCTCTCGATTATACGCTGAAACCTAACCGGGAAGTAGCCCCACACTTTCTTTTAGTGACAGAAACTTGACATATTCACAAGTGGGTGTCCTTGGATTTGAAAACCGGGACGGACGGAGGGTTCGGTGAACAAGAGGGTCAGAATCTTGCCTGAACTTAGTTCACGGTGAACTGAGTGGCCTGAGCAGTCGTGTATGTTGTTACAAAGTAGATTTACAGAACTCAACGAGTCACGTCACTGAATTGGCGGTGGACTAGAGTTTACCTCGACAAGGATCGTAAAACATGTGTAAGATCAAGCAAATCAATCTTTGGCACAAGTCGAGTGTAGACAACTGGTCTAGAAGTTATCCCATGACAAATACGGGTCCTCAAGCCGAGACCCTGAATCTGCAGCACAAACCTGCCATGAGAAGGAAGTACAGAATCCAAAGCCATTGGGTTGATCCACATACAGATCAGGCAGATCAAACAAGGCATCTTCATAGTCATTTGAGCTAAAATTTGTTGATTCTTGTGAAGAATTTGTGTCGGACATGGAGCTCTCAGTAGCATCCCGGCTCAGGTCTGCTCCATGCTCCGACGGGGGCAGTGTGAAAAGCGTGGCGGCCTTTGCAGCAGCTGCTTGGATGTCCTTCGGGGAAGTCGAGGCCGGCCGCGGGAGCTCGGAGGCCAGCTTGGGGAAGTTGAGGTAGGCCGAGTGGCCCTTTATGGCCAATGCCGCCACGTCGTGGGCCCGGGCAGCCATCTCCGCCGTTGGGTACGTCCCCAGCCAGATTCTCGACTTCTTCCTCGGCTCGCGGATCTCGGACACCCACTTACCCCAATTCCGCTTCCGGACCCCCCGATATGTCGGGTGCTCGCCGGAACCCCCGGCCTTGTGCCTCTTGCTAGCTGGCTCCTCCAGGCGGGTGCCCAAGTTCGGAGATTTCCCTGGCCCCTTCTGAGAAGTGCAATCCTCATTTCTTTTGCTTGGTTCTAGCGCCGGATCCGAGGCGGTGGACGAGGCGGATGAATAGGAGGAGCATGAGGCCGTGGACGTGGTTGTTGTGGCGGCGGCGGCGGCAACGGCGGTGGCGGGTGAAGATGAGCTAGGGGAGTTTTCCCGGGCACCACTCTCAATGTTGATATGTTGGGCCATCGGAGAGAGGTTTTTTTCATTCGATTCACCCACAGGATGGACGCTGTTGGGCTTTTTATGATGCCTCCAATAAATTGGAAATAAATGTTTACGTATAAAGAAAAAGCAAAAAAAAAAAAACACAAACAAAAAAAGGGAAATAAATAAAGGAAAGTGAGAAAAAAGAAAAGAAAAGGAAAAGGAAATAAAAAAAAAAGAGGGAGTGGGGCCCATGGCACTAGAATGGGAAGGAGAAGATCACCACGGTACAGTTCGTGATCAGCTTACTTCGGTTCCCATGTGGGAATGAATAGTGATGCATTGGCCCCTTGGCCTTGACGTGATCGCCCGTGCTTTCTCCCTCACATGCAAAATTGTAACTTGGCCTTGGCCTTGGCCTCTTCTTGGGTCGATCCAATTTTCCCTCTATTGAATCTCCAAAAACACTTTGCTCTTTTCACGTTGTGCGTGCACTTTAGGCCCCTCCATGACCAACATCCTCGTATTCGGATGCAATCGAAATCACGTTCGGATCTTTTCATCTACCGACAGCGATTCGTCTTTAATCGAACTTGAGAGATGGCTTTTTGAAGACCGCACACGGATCGATGTTTAAGGTCATCTGTAACTCCACAGACTCCTTGCACAATTTCCTGTCCAGTCAAGCATAAACTTATTTTGAGAATGCCACTTCAATCCCAATTTTTTTTTTTATGAAATTCTAATGTAATCCTTCATTCCGATCAATTCTCACGGGAATTCATTGTTGTGGCGATTCAATCATTAATGACTGGTTGTCTTATGTAGCATACTGTCACGTAATCGAATTTTCAGCAAAATTTGATTGGAAGGATTATCTGAAATTTCTCGCGAAAGTCAAAGACTTAATTTACAAAATTGAAAAGCTTAGGACCATAATCGACATCCTTACAATAACTCCAAGATTCATTTGAATGGTTTTTCCCCAACTTTATTTCTTAAAAGTTCAAATCAACTTTGGCGACAGAAAAAAAATCAGTACTTACTAGATGCTATGGCCACAGTAGTTTACGCGAGATCACGCACGAAACCTAATTTGAACATTGCTCGATTTCCGAAAAGATACATGAACTCGAATTGTGCTTACGTTAGTTAAGCTGAGTGGATCCACTAAATGCACAGATTGCCAATTGTCCTCAAGAACTATCTTAATTCACCACATGTCAATTAATCAAAAAGAAAGACAAGACAAGAAACGGTACGCCCAAACGGGTCGTGCCCCAGGCAACCATGAATTTCACGTGGTATCAAACTTTTCAGCCCTAACAAGTCCTTTGTTGTCGGCTCCTTGATATACGGCGTCTAATTAAATTGGTTTTTTTTTATATAATTATATCTTTTTCAAATTTCCCCAAAAGAAAACCAACATTTTTTTCCTTTACTTTTATTTTCATATCCCCATTTAAAGGATGCGATCACATGCAAATCCTCGTGCACAACACCAAGATCAAGTGTCCCACGTTTTGATCCCCGCGATTCTCTCGACATGTTTATTCATGAAATCGTCTTTCCAAGAGGCGGATAAAATGATAAATTCATGATCATTTCTTTATTGATCAAACTCGTCAAACGCTGTTTGATTGCCTAGAAGAAAGGAAACGAGATTCTCAAGTCCTGTAGGGTTGAAATCGCGCATCATGTGACCGAAGCTTCACGTGAAGATGATTTTGGAGTGTAGAACAAGCTTAGGCGATCAGTAAAACCTAAAGAAAGCACCGTCGGCAACAACGGAACGAAGGCGGGGCGAGCGTAACGGCATTTCGATTGGCCCGATTTTACTTTCGCAACCACCTTGACAGTAGATATCCAGCTGGTGCAATGCCCAAGTGGCCAGTGACAGAGACAGAGACAGAGACAAAGAGCTGGTGGTGAAGATACACAACCTAGTAAAAAAACATGTTACAAAATGAAGTGGCGGGGGAAGGTCTTCGTAGAAAACCAGTGAGGCAGTTCGCACGTGGGGGCTTCGGCCGCTGGTGAAGAAGACAAAGTGACACGACGCAAGAGACAAGTGAATCGCCAGTCCCAAATCATTGGCCTCTGTCCGAATATCTTATTGACAAGAACGCCTACTGGCCGTCGATTTAGAAAATTTGCTAATAGAATTAGATCTCGAATTTATTATCTATTCTTCTCCCTTAATTCTTTAATTAGGGTCGCTGACACACGGTTAATCCATGATTTGCCACAATTTAACGGTGCTACGGCGGGGTCTAGACCAGCCTAGGGCGGAGAGGACCTCTGTGGAATGCTAACACGTGGCCACATGAGTGGGGGCCCAATCACATTGCTGGCTAATGAGTCAATTGCATGGTAATCAAACCCTCTCTCTCTCTCTCTCTCTCTCTCTCTCTCTCTCTCTCTCTCTCTCTCTCTATGTATTTTCTAATTCTTCATCTTTGCACTTTTTTTTTGGGGTCAGGCATCTTTGCCCTTTTACACATCTGATTCTCTGGGTCGTTCTCAAAGTACAAGCTTTGCTGAGAATCATTGGATGGCTATGGTTGTTCATCAACGCCGGGAATCAAGTCGCACATGGGCATGTGCAATGGGCATCGAATAGGTGAGCCAAGTCGGGTTTGAATCGGGTTGAAAATTGTCCGACTCATATTGACGTATTTTCATATAGTATAATTTTAACGATTCATAACCGATCCGACTCATAATATTAAAACACTTTTGTATTTAACTAAGTCTAGAAAAATTTGCTTTAAAAAACACATTGTTAAAATATTTTTATGCAATACAATTTAGTTGATAATTTTTTAAAATTTTAATTACTGCTTATTTTTTTAAAATCAATTTTTTTTCCTTTTGCTCTGCCGATCATTGGCCACGGCTGCTGCAAACTGGCCAGGAGCAAACAGACAAGCAAGCTAGCAAGTCTTCAGCGAGCTTGACCTTAGGTAACGCTTAAGGCTTGCCAGCGCGAGGTTGAGCTCATTGGAATCCAACGAGTCTGGAGCTTGACAACCTCAGGGTAGCTAGACCTTGTTGAATCTGATGAGTCTCAAGCTCATCGGATTTGGTGGGGTTGAGCTGGCGAGACTCGAGCTTGACCTTGTTAGATTTGGCTTGGTTGAGTTGGTGCCTTGTTAGTTTACGCAAGATGAAACTCAAGCCTTGTTGGCCTCAAGTGAGAGTGAGCTTGCCAACCTTAGTGAGGCATGAGCTCATCGATCTGGTGAGGTGTCGGCCTCACTGGAGTCTGGCCAAATCTCAGTCTTGCTAGCTCATTGGAGTCTAGTAAGCTCATCTCTCACCTCTTGGTCGGTCATCGCCTATTGCCATGCTGGTGACTGGTTGAGAAAGTGGGGGGAAAAAAAGAAAGAAAAGGCCAAAACACAATAAAAAAGGGAAAATAAAAATAATTAATTTTTCGATTTTTTAGAAATAAAAATAATAAAAATATCAAAATTTTCATTGCCTCAAAATGACTTGCTTATGATACTTAAAAAAAGGGATTTACAACCAGATGTTGAAATATCAGAAGAATACTCTTTCCAAGATACATCCATACCTAGTAAACATGCTGGTGGTCTTACCTTTACACTTGATGATATCCCATTTAATACTAATTAGGTTATTAAGTGACCTATTCGAGTTTTTAAATTGACCTATTTATCACCCATATTATTTGATATGAGTTAAAATACGAGTTTTTGACCTATTTTGTCACATCTAGACATGTGTACAGGTTGCTCTTAATGAGCTTTGTATAGGTCTTCACTTTGTTTTTCAATTTTGGGTCCTTTTTCTTTGTCTTGAGCTCATTACTAGACCCTAATTCTAAATATGGGGCACACTTGAGTTGCTTTGTCTTTACTTCCTTCCCAAATCCTCGGGCGATCGACGGGGGTCAGCGTGTTTTGCTGCATCAGTTGCCTCTTTGGGAAGAAAAGGCGAGGAGGAGGAGGAGGAGAAAGAAAATAAAAGAAAAGAAAGGGTTTGATGCCTAAAGCTTACATACATTTTGCGGTTTACTCCTTCATATTATGTTGAATGATTACAGAAAAGATGGTAATGATGAAAAAGTGAAGATGCTACTAGAAAAACAATTAAAATTGTCACTTTTCCCATATTTGCCTAAAGAAAAGGGTTTGATGCCTAAAGCTTACACACATTCTGCGGTTTATTCCATCATATTATAGTGAATGATTACAGAAAAGATGGTAATGATGAAAAAGTGAAGATGCTACTAGAAAAACAATTAAAGTTGTTATATTTGCCATATCAATAGATCCATAATAGATAAAATGATAAAGAAGCTGTTGACTTTTTCTCTTTTTACTTTTTCCTAGAGGGGTCAGCCTATTTGTACCGGTTGATTTTCGATAGAACCTCGATTTTTGTTGAGATTTTATGAGATAATTATCGACATTTTTAAAATTTAAACTAATAGATAAAAGGAGATTGCATGTACATAAATAGTATATAAGCCCCATTGCTATTGCCATATGATACAAATATTTTAATACTTCATCTCACGTATAAGTTAGAATTAAAAGTGGAATGTGAAATTTGATTGATGGGGAAGGATGCACATGTCAAAAGGGCAGCTGGTTGTGATATGATGTATGATTTACTGTTTTAATGTTCTAACACCTTTTTCATGTCTCATGAAAAGTAAAGATGTTTAAATGTGAGAATTCGATCTTCCCATCATTTATCATGAGAACCAATTTCTCAACACTATGCCACTGTCCTAGATACGTGGCATCGAGGATTAGACACAATTTGCTTCAACTGCTATTTTGTATATGTCCATTTATCGCCTCCTTGTTGTTCAATATCTTCAAAGTTGTCATCCCTTGTGCATCGAGCGAGATGCTCAAGGTGCAAATTTGAGGAGTACATAACTTTTTCACCCTCTTGGATAGGAGAAACGATTTCTCAACACTATGACATCATCCCATTTGATCGAGAAAGAGGAATTGAGAGGATAAAAATGATTTTTAGGGTTTTGCTCTCTATTCCATCATATAGCAATCAACACAATGTAAATTTGGAATTCTTGATGAATTAAGAGGAGCAGTGATTCGGGTCCCGTCTGTCAGACTATATAGGACTTAGACCAACTTCGTTTGCGAATGAACCGACCAAGTTCCTTGATCCCCGGTCCCATCTTTGATTACCTTCCAGTGTGAATATCACTAAAAATTATAGTGACTATTCAATTGTACTCGATTAGATTATGGATTTCATTACGTTGATTTCATAGGACAGACTGAATTTTCTGTGCTTTTCTAATGTTTGAGAATCAACTCTTTTTTGTGTGCCCAGCACCTAAAGAAGACCAAAAATACGATCTCTCATCTAATGTCAGTTGAGGTAATCTTGTGTCAACCTATTTCAAGTTCAGCAGCATTTGTTCGTTTCATGTTTGAATGCTGAATATTATTTAATAGCAAACGTCTCGAGTCATTGGATATTCATAAGTTTCGATACATAAGGTCTCTCGACATGTTTACATTATTTTCATTATTTCAAAGCAGTCAAAGTATCTCCATAGTGAAAAGGACAGATCACTATCGCCACCAAGATGCCAGTACAAGGATCATCATACCCGCATTCTCGAAAGCCCAGCAAATATCATATGCTAAATGACATAATTCGCACGTGGAGTCAATCAAACTAAACAATCGAGATTAATTGGTCTCAACTAAAATGAATATCTTCCATCTCTCTCTCTCTCTCTCTCTCTCTCTCTCTCTCTCTCTCTCTCTCTCTCTCTCTTCGGTACCCAGATCTTGACCGGCGATAAACATGTGAAAGAAGGTCACGATGTTCGAGCATCGCGTGTGGGAGGATGACAAGAGAGTTTACCTAATTAAACAGTAGAGATCGATCGACCTTCCATCTTGGTACTTCGATGAATCTTTAGCCGTTGATAGCATGGGCACGAGGGACACGATGTTTGAGGATTGCTTGTGGGAGAATGACAAGGGATCGTCCACCCTGTGAACACCCAATACCTATTCCACGTTGAAGTGTCCATCATTTCCTCCTCTCCTATATCCAACCTCGAGTCAAGATGCCCACTGTCTAAATCAAATAGGAAGTTCTCGGGTCGTCGTCTCCACCAACGATCCTTCTTGGAAACTACTCATCACAAAAGGAAAAGAAAGAGGAGGAAAAAGCGCCCGAAATTATTGCAATTAAAACCCAAAACCTAACCATTAGGAACATCCAATGTCCCAGCACACACGCAACGGAAAGTAAGGGTCTACGTCGCGAGCACGAGTTGCTTTTGGTGCCATGTACTTTGCCTTTTCCATCCGAGTACCTTTGCTTTACACGCCGATGCTCGTCCTACTTTGGTTGTTTGGGCACAAGAAACAAAGGCGACACCAACGTTAATGTACTAATCCGGTCGCTCGTCTTCAACTTAGAGATTGAAAGTACCTCTGATTCACACACTTCTCCTCCAACCATACTTCTTAGGCAACATGCATAACCGTGAATGTGACATAAGATTGCTATAAGTTCACCCACCGTCTCTCTAGGGTTTGGCAATTCATGTTATAGTTATCATAATCGTGTTAATAACCTATGCTGCATAGGGTTAGCGTTAAATCATGAAATCTAACCTTCATCGGAAAAGGTAAATTATTGATAAACGACCAAAACATGCTTTGATCACACATAAGTGTCCAGATTTTTTTTCCCCTTTGTGTCACGTATCCTGTAAAAGAATGGTGAATTGAGGGTATTCCCAGCCTTTTGAAGCCTAATTTTTTTTTGTTGATAAAAAAAATATCTTTGGTCACAATATTCGTCTAAAGCGACAAGATCAATTAAAGTTAAGAAAATATTTTACGCACCCCATTTGTTTCATGAAAAATGAATAATTTCGAAAGCGTTTTCTCAAAAATTGACTTTTTTGGTTTATGCTTTAAATAATTAATCAATAAAAAATATCTTCACTATCAACAACAATTTATATCTATATATTTACATGGATGGTAAAAATATTTTTCTTGTATTTATTTTTATAAGTGATACAAGCAATCTTTTTTACGAGAATATTTTCTAATTTATTCATTTTTTTTGCGAAACAATCGCACCCTAATTTTCAAATTTTTACAGTATTTATGTAGGACTAATTTATTACAAGTGGAAGCATTTACGGAGGGAAAATCACATTTGCTCTATTTAAACAATTAAACAGATTTTTTCTTCATCTCACGAGGGTGTATGTATAGATAAAAAGCAATACACCCTATCTGATGTACTTGTACGAAGAGTATGAGCTCAATCCGACATTTTCACTGTAATCAGAAAACATCCTAAACAACTAAATATAATTTCAGTGATTGCGCATCAGATTCAGAGGAGATTTTTAATCTAGAGCATGGTTTGTGACATAAAGCACAACTAATTTACAAAATTCATTTAAATTGAATGATGCCTTTTCAAATAAGTAGCCCGGAATTATCGATATCCAATAAAAGGTGTATCGATTTTGTAAATATATCTTAACCCTATGTCATCGTGTTAGCATGTCCTCTGCGCCAGAAATGGCGCTGATTATGTTCTTTTCCTGTGAGTCATCGCAATCAACGTGAGTCGTGCCAAATGTTTAGGTCAAATGTAAGGTCTCCAAGAAACCAAATGATACACAAAAAGGAACTATAATCTGTTCGGACATTGACATCTTGTCTCGATAACAACATGGCTGATCAAGTAAGTGACGCTCTCCATGTGTTACTACCATCCTAGGGAAATTGAGGATTCCTGAGAAAGAAAGACAGATTAAAACATTCATTTATTTGCATTCTCTCTCTCTCTCTCTCTCTCTCTCTCTCTCTCTCTCTCTCTCTCTCTCTCTCAATCTCATTGGTTTTTACGACTGGAAAAGCCCATCTTACATAATCGAATCCTAAACCTATCCATGAAATACTTCCCTAAACTCTTGGCTCGGACAAGATTAGAAGTGAAGCGCAAATTGGGGATGGATGATCTGAATGTAGAGTTGTTTACGTTATATGCTAGCGATCATTTTTTTTTTCTTGTGTTGAGGGTTTTATCTTTATCTCTTGCGCTCTGTAATGATTTGTTGTCCATAGGCGACTCTCTCTCTCTCTCTCTCTCTCTCTCTCTCTCTCTCTCTCTCTCTCTCTCTCTCTCTCTCTCTCCATGTAGATCGATAAGTTAAAATATCTACTAAATTGGTACACTAAAAGATGTAAGATATTCTGATTGGCTGTTTATCCTACTAATTTCAATCACTACTTACGGAATATCACTAACACTAGAGTCGTTTTGTTAGTCATTGTTGTAACACATTCTCTAGGGGACTATCCAATAATCATGAAGGAGTTGACAAAGGCCAGGAAGTCGGGCCTTATCTAAAGAGATAAGCCCGGGTAGACCGTAGTTGGGCCGGGGTTTCCAAGAGAAATTTTGAGTCCCTGCCCGATTGAAAAGAGGGCTGGCCCCAAAATTGAGCTAAGACAAATTTTAAGGGAACTTAATAGGTTAGTACTGAGTAACATGAAATCCGCCATTTTTTGCGTGTGTTTAATTGTATTATCATGTTTTGCACTATGGTTGACAATACTTACGTAAATGTCTCACAAATCGATGTTCAAATGGAACTTAACGGCGAAGTGTCCACTATAGTTTGACCCACGTTTATCCAACTTCCCTATCGTCTTATGTAAAGGCTCCGGTCATCTAAATATTTTCATTAAAAAGAGATAGCTTCTATTTTTCTTTTTCATTTGAGGCCAAGCAATCGAGTATTTTTATTTGATACCTACCAAAAGAGCACTCACGTGGCGCATATGTAACAAATCAATTCTCATATAATTTTTGTGGAAAAAGAAACATTTCTAAGATTAGACTTGTTTTGATGAGGTAATTTGGAGAATATTTAGGGGGAGATAGTGACAGTCCTAAAACTTGGATCGATCCATTAGTTTAGTCCAAAAAATTCATACGTTCATTCGCTAAAAGAGTTTTCCCTTTGATATCCAGAAGAGATTCGTGCCACGTGAACTTTTGACATACCGTAGAAAAAATCATTAGGAATGTTCAAACTGTGCAAGAGATAAGAGAACACGGTATCGCTCTTTATATGTACTGATTTATGCATCTCCTGAGATTAACTGGATCTATTCTAAGAGCTCCCAGTCTCTCTCTAACGGAGTTCCTCTCTCACCTCACCGTTTTTCTTGCTGTGAACATGGCCACCATGAGACTTGAGCAACCTAAACCTCACCACCAACAGAATACTGTCGTCATGCGCCATGGTGACCGCCTCGACAATGTCGACCGGTCATGGCCATCAACACCCCCAGGCCGTGGGATCCTCCATTGGCTGAGGGTGGTTGGCCAGGGTGCTCGAGACGGCAAGAAACTCTCCTCCCCGCTTAGGTTCCCGATCCACCGGGTGTTGTGTCTCCCTTCCGGAGGTGCGTCGAACCTGCTCTTGGACTGATTGCTGGTCTCTCGGCCCGGACGAGGACCCCAATGTAGTGACAGGCGACAGTGGCATGGAACCATCAAAAGTCAGGGTCCATCAGTCTCCCTTCCACATTCATCTGAAATTGTTTCCTCCTGTCTAACACGTTTTCTCTCTGCTGGTGTCTATAGAGTATGGACTGGGTGAGTTTTTCAAAGACATGGCAATCGGACATCCTCCTCCTAGTCCTGCAAACCATGCGGACTTGGGTTTCAACATTCCAGAGATCGAAGCCTTGATTTCACAGGACACATTGGATCGTACATTGAAGCCAGCGTTCAATGAGGTACAGTAGATTTTTCATGATTGAAGCCCAAAAAAAAAAAAACAAATTTACTACTGAACTTCTCTTTTTATAGCTGCCCCATCGGGAGAGACTGAGCCAAAGGCAAGAGAGCGATATCTCCACACCATTCATTCTCATGCCGATAGATACCCTTCAGAAAATTTGCTGCTTATCAATCATGGTAAGCTTCAACTAACATGCGATCAGATCGAAAGCTATAAATCTCGGGTCTATTGCACCAAGAACTTTACGCGACATGAGCTCAAGTATTTGGCCTTCTTACACATCGAATGTTTTGAAGAAGATCTTATTCGATATGATGACATACATATTACTCGAATAATTCTGTCCTATAATTTCTTAGTATTTTTCTTAGCACTCTCAATCGATCATCAGGCTTCACGCATCGGAATCATCCCTTCGTGTTTATGCAGGGGAAGCAGTGAAGGTCACGGTAGTGATGCATTTGGAGGATGCTGCGAGATTCAGAATTAAGCTGGATTACTACAGATACGCACAACTTAAAAGACAAGTAGCTCAAAACAGCTGTGCTTTAGAGTTCGTCGATTTTGAGCTTCTGGGGAACCATGGCCAAACTGGCATCCGCTGCTTGCCGAGGATGCCGATGTGATCGATATCCTCATGTCGAATGTCGTAAGATTTGTCATACTACATGTCATGGATGGCAAAAGAGCTTGGTTTTTAATGGGTTTGTTTTGTTGCTGATTCTTTCGCATATCAGGGGGACTGTTTTGCTGATTAGAACAGCCTGTTATTGAGTGTTATTCTTTTTATTGTTCGTCATCGAATGTGATAAGTTCTTTCCTCTTTCTTTTTCAGTCGGTCTTATGTCGTTAAGTGGAACCAAAAAAAAAAATCAGCTTCGAATTAGATCGGTATTTTTCAATTTGCCCTTGTTGTTACTGTTTATCTTCTTTGGTGACTGTCACTTGGGATCTTGCAACCTCGGCAAACGCTGCTTGAGGTTGTGCAAGCTTCACCGTAGGCGGCCGTCGCCTAGGTCACAAGACATGGCTGGGGCTCACTTGAGATCGTGCAACATTAAAAGATAGCTGTTGGCACCAAATTTGATTTGTCGACAAAGGCTTTCAAAATTTTTTTTTTATAAAAATAGAAAAAAAAGCAGCTAAAGTCCTTTATAAGAAGAAATTTCTCAAACGCTATTTAAACCTAATTTACTTTATAAAGAGGGTTTTTTTTCTAATAAACACGATAGTGTAAAGGTTTTTATATTTTTCTAGAGTCTGCTTCAAAATTGAATGAAACAAATCTTTCATCGTTTCCATTCCTAATTAAAGTTTTTGGACTTTTTGTATAGCCAACCTAGTACCACATTTCTGGTGAACTTGGAAATGATCGATAATGATACTCTCTCTCGCTCTCTCTCTCTCTCTCTCTCTCTCAAGGGTTTGAGTGAAGAAATTAGAAAGAATAGAGAAAAAGAGAGAGATTAACATGGTAGGTTCTAGGTTTCGAAAACTGGAAATCGGTTTTAACATCGTACGTTCCAGATTACAGTTTTAGGATCTACCCACTCTAGAACTAAGCATGTGCTAAATAGTAACTTAATAATCATGTAACCTTGGATTATTATGTTTTAGAAGAACTAAAGACGCACAAATTCTTTCACGGTATGACGCGTACATTTGTTAATAAAGATAGCTATCAAGGACGAGCAACTCGAAATCAATGAGTAACTCCTTCCATACGAAGGATTATTGAATTTTTGCAGAGAACGTATTGAATGCGAGCACACAACGCACCTAAAATTCTTCTGTGCCATCGGCCTAAGCATCGTCTCTCTGACGGTGCCTAGAGCAAGAGGTCAAAAGTCTATCCGAGGTCAACGAAAGAGAGAGAACAGAGGGAGAGATATGGTCAAATACGTAAAGGATGACTCCAAGGAAGCCGACTGGAACTTTGACGGTGAAGTGTCCATCGGGATAAACCCATACGTGTCCAACTTCCCTTTGAAGACTTTGATTTTCAAATTTAAGAGATGGTTCTTTTGTGCCTTTTGTTTTATTTTATTTTCGGGCAGCAATCAAATGAATTTTAAAAGAAATGCACCCACTTTATGCTTATGTTAAAAAAGAAATCGGTTTTTAAAAGAATTCTGTGGAAATTTGAAATATCTTTAAATTGGCCTCGTTTTGGTAAGACTATTTGTGAAATAGAAAATATTTGAATTTTTAAAGATAGAAATAGGTGGTAATAACTGATAAGGATGGTGAAAGTTCTTAAACTCGTGTCAATCAGTAAGTTTAGTCTTAAAACAATTTTTTTGGGTTATTTAAACCTTAAAACTTGTCGCCCTTCTTTGCATAGTTCTTCTATTTACTCTACCGGATTGTCTTGGACTGAAAATCTACATGAAAATATTTACTTTTCTTCTATATTTTTTGTGTAAATGGCGCTAATGTTGCATCACGTCAGAAAAAGAAAACTAGAACATAAGAAATGACTGAGGCTCCACTTATTTCATGCAAAATGGATAATTTGAAAGATATTTTTCAAAAAATGATAACCTGCAATACTTATAAAAACGAAAGGACGAAGTATGGTCGAATGTAAATTATCATTGATAATGAAAATATTTCTTGTTGATTAATTATTTTAAGCGATGTAAGTGGCCGATTTTGAAGAAACTTTTTTCGAATCATTTTCTTTCCATGGAACAAATGGAGTCTGATTTTGAAATAGACAAAATATCTTACAACGATACGGATAATTTTCCTTAAGATCCCGCCCTCTTTTTTCTTTTCCTCCCTCTTTTTTCTTTTCCTCGGGTTTTGTTTTGTTACTTAAAATTTCGCAATTTAACAGGAAGTTGACATCATATTGTGTTAAAAATCGTTTCCGTTGAGAAGCTAAGAAGCGCTAATTTGAAATACAGCGACAAATTGTTGAATGTAAATGAATAAAACAAAATTTTTAGGACTAAAATGATGAATCGACTCAAACTTTGGAATTTCCGCTGTCATAATTCACAATAGAAGCAACGATTCATGAATTTTTCCATTGATATAATTTTTTTAAAGTAATTACTTGATGATATATTGACTAAGACCCCTTAAAAGTGCCAAGTTTTCTTTAGTTTATATCAGTAAATGAGCACATGTGTTCTGTGTATGTACAAGATACTGACATTTAAATCATTAAGCAAAATGCATTGTCGCAAAATACTCAATCATTGAATAATTAAAAGAAATTAGTGATAAAAATACACGAAACAATGGAATTGTACGACTATATGTGGGAATAGAAAAGATATTTCAAGATTTTAAGTTCAGAAATTCATTGTCGGAAGGAAAAGAAATCAATTTTTTAAATAACAAAACACGTGAGTGTCGCGACCTCCCCGAAGGCACACCACCTAAGGGTTCGGCTAATGGATTGCTAAGCCTCACTTAGCTCGAGTTCTCTCAAGCTCATACCAATTCGCGATTTAGGTTTCACTTTTTAACATGCAACAAATTTTCAATTTGGAGTCGCCACTAATCTATTTTTGGTGGGTCGATTAGGAACCCATATAAAGTATCGGGAGCTATACTTTACTCCTACGAACCAAAGATCTAAGGGATTGGAGACTTGATTATGCTAGATTAATCTAACACCATTTCGGTACCTTTCACTTATTTCCAAAAATCGGCAGGCAGTTTGAATTAATTTTAAATCTATCTCTAACATGCAATGGTGACCACACGAATACTCAAACATTAATAATTCAAGAAAGGAATGAAATGACAAAACAAATCAAAAGATCTAATATATTATATCTAATAAAATAAAATAAAATAAAATCAAATCAAATCAAAATCTAACTAAATCAAATCTAATGCAATATATGAAATACAATTTTTTTGAAATTTTTTATGAATTAATTAGCCTAATTATCCGTAGTTAAATATCATATAATCTAAATTATGAAATAATATATATTAATTCTTAATTTAAACTAAAATCTATTCAACCAAGAATAACATCCTAGAACGCAATCTAGCTAAAATTATGCTACAAAAATATCTAGTGTGCAACCTAAATTAATTATGCAAATTAATCTAAACATGAAAATCAAACTAAACATGCAATTATCTAAATGTGAAACTTTAAATCTAAATATGAAATTTATAACGTAAACGTGTAATTGATCTAAACATGCAATTCTTAATATAAACGTGCAATTAATCTAACTATGTAAGTAATTTAAACATGCAAAGAAGGTAAAATCAAACCAAATCAATTCTAATAGCACCAAGATTCACCAACAAAGGTTCACGCATAGAAATCGATAAATTGATTTTAAGTCTTAAAGATCAAGATATCAATTTTATAGATTCCCACTTAATTAATTATTCTATCCAAAGCCTTATAGATAGAATAAAAATTATGCGCAATTGCAAATCGGAAAACAAATTCCAATTGATCATGCATATCACCCAAATCAAGCAAATTAAGCAACAACATGCTACTAATCAAATATTCAAATCAGACAAGTGCGACGGCTAGAGGTGACGCTCGACATTGAAGTGATCAATCACGCAACTTGAGCGAGAAGCTGCGAGAAAACAACGAATTCCAACAAATCTTGATTAGCTTGGTGAACAAACGGCAAAATTAAGGAATAACGCAAATGATCTATAAGTGCTTATCTTTTTTCGGGACAAAAACTTGCTTGCTTGTGTTGTCATTGGCAGTGGCACTTGGGACCTCAGAGTGTGAACAACGGCCACGTGGGATAAGCGACGTTGAAGTGAAAAACATGCAATCACAAGTTTAATTAGTAATGAGGCACGCGGCCGACGTGAAGTGATTTAGCTAAACGGATAAAAAAGTTGCTGAATTTTTCTTGCTCATGGCTCTCCTCCCGTTTTTCTCTCTCAGCGCTAGACTCCTCCTTTTTTCCTTCAATCCAAAGTCCTCCCAGCCAAAAGTTCTCTCAATATGGCCGTGTATTCAATGTGTGTGGCCCTCCCACTTTGATCGTCTCTGAGGCCTCGTTTTATAGAATTCGGAGATCAAATTTTGATTAAGGAAAAGAAATATATTCTTTGATTTCCTATCGATCAAGCGAGATTGATTTTTATTTCTTTCCCCTTTTTTTTCCGATTCTCTTCCTAAAATCAAACATCTTCGCCGATTTCTTATTATTGGATATTTTCCTGCCAAAATTCACAGGTAATCAAATATCTCCTCATATATTTCGTAATCTTGAATGAATCCACGAAATTGATCGTATATATTCCCTCAAACATTACGCCCAATATTTCCTTTTATGTTGCAGTCAAAATATATCACAATCGAAATATTACTTGATATGCAAGATGCTCTAAATATATGCAATTATTAAAATTAACACCTATTTTTAAATGAGATGCCAAAATTTAGGTGTCAACAGTGAGGGATCGAGTAAAATTACGTAAGTACACAACAATATGTAGAAAGAAGGACCGATTGAGATCTCTCAACAAATTTGAGATTTTTTTATAAATCGACGATGAATCTTCCGGCGTAGTTTCTCGGGTACACGGTTGATTTTTCTGGTTCTTTTTCTCAGCCGACGTTCTTCATCGACTACTTTCTTCACCGAGTTGCACACGCTCAAGAAGTTTCCGATCAACATACAGAGCCACTCATGTTGAATTCCTTATGAATTGCAGAAGAAATTGCCTTCGTATTGTAGAAAAAATTGCTCAGAAGGCACAAGCAGACCGTGTTTCGCAGTTTATATAAGCTGATCTGTGCATCGCCTAACATCAAGAGACGGAGACATATGCTAAGAACTCCTAATCTTTTTTTAACGAAGTTCAGCTCTCGTTCCCTCACCGGTTTTTCTGCTGTGAACATGGCCACCGCCAGAACTGAGCAACCTCACCACCATCATCAGCACGTCGTCGTTATGCGCCATGGCGACCGCCGCGACAACACCGACCCATCGTGGCTGTCCACGGCCTTCAGGCCGTGGGACCCACCATTGGCCGATGTTGGCAGGACCACGGCACTCAAGACGGCCGAGCAACTCCCCGCTCAGCTCGGCTTCCCGATCCACCGGGTCGTCGTTTCTCCATTCCGAAGGTGCGTCGAGACTGCACTCGGGCTGATTGACGGTCTCTCGGCCCTGGACAAGGACCCCAATGTGACGACAGTCAATGGTGGCGTCGACCCATCAAAAGTCAAGGTCCGGTAGTCTCTATCTCACGTTCATCTGAAATTTTTTTACTCGTATATGCATGTGGGAATGATGCCTACCTTGTGATCCTAACATATGTTAACATGTTATGACACATTTTCTTTTCGCAGGTATCTATAGAGTATGGATTGGGCGAGCTATTCAACGGCAGAGCAATCAGACATCCTCCTCCAAGTCCTGCAGATCATAAAGAGTGGGGTTTCGACATTCCTGAGATCGAAGCCTTGATTCCAGTTGACGCTTTGGACAATACAGTGATGCCAGTGTTCGACGAGGTACAAAAGATTTTGGATGTTTTATGCCCAAAAAATAGAAAAAAAAAAAACAAGAAGAATTGTCAGTGATGGAATTCTTTTCTTGATTGGATACATATAATAAACGAATTTGAGTTTGATCTTTGTAGCTGCCCCACTGGGGAGAGACTGAATCAAAGGCAAGGGACCGATATCTCCACACCATTCATTCTCTTGCTGACAGATACCCTTCAGAAAATTTGCTGCTCATCACTCATGGTATGCTTCAACTTTAGTATTAAAAACCCCCAATTTCTTATCCATATCGTTACATGCAATTAGGTTGACAGCTATAAAGCTTAGGTATATATTATACCAAGAACTCCATGCGGCATAAACTTTCAGTGTTTGGCCTGATTACGCATCCAGATGATTACCGTTTATCCACTGATGATGTAATATGCAAATAAATTTGTACTAGAAGTTCAGAGTACAGCTAACGTCAGTTTCATTAGCACTCAAACTATCATTCAGCTTCCCGCATCGGAATCACCTTTTCACGTTAATGCAGGGGAAGCAGTGAAGGTCACGGTCTCGACACACTTGGAGGACGCTGAGAGATTCAAGATTAGGATGGATTACTGTGGATATGCACAGCTTAGAAGACAAGTTGTTCTGAACAGCGACGCTCTCGATGCCGGGGAGTTCGAGCTTCTCGCCAACCATGGCGAGACTGGCATCAAGTGCTTGCTGGTGTGATCAACACCCTCACGTCCTATGTTGCCCAGATTTGTCCTAGTACATAAGATGGATGTCGAAAGAGCTTACTTTTATTATTGTGTTCCTTGGTTTATTATTTCATATGTTGGAAGATTCTTTGCCAATTAAAAAACGATTTATGACTGTGTATCTTCTTCTGTTTCAACATTGAATGTGATAAGGTCTTTTCTCTATTAAGTTTTTTCGATCGGTCTTTGTTGGTCTCGGGTTCTCGTTAAGTCAAACTGAAAATTTCAATTATGAATTAGATTGGGATTTGGATCATCCGTTGTGACGTAAGGTGACGTGATGACTTCAATCGTTCAATTGAAATCAGACGACTGAGATTTTTTTAGATTGGACGGTTGTAGGGTAGGCAACGTCACATCCATTTCCATCAGATCCGGTCACGGCTTTTCATTAAGTCAAATTAAAAAAAATCAGTTTTTAATTAGACTGTTAATCAAATGATAAGCCCGGCCCGGGAGTAATTGAGCCGAAGTTTCCGAGAGAGATAGTGAGTCCCTGTGCAAGACGACAAGAGAGTTGGTCCGAACAGATTACCTTCTGGGTCGGTCTAACCAATGTAGTGGCCGAACTTTTTAAAATTTGCATTCATTTTTTTTTAAAATTTATTTTCTAATTGTATACTTTTTGGTTTATCAAATTTCGAAGATCTCAACATGCAAAATTCCTCTTTTAAACAACTTTAAATCTTTATTTCTTTTTTCTTCCCGTCCGTCCAATTTTGACCTATCACATTTTCAAGATCTAAGCATGTGAATCCTTTCGATTAGGAAGCATAAAAATCAGTTAATCAAGAAGCCTTTAAGGATGAGCAACTCAACCGCGATGAATAATTCTATGCGATTCATCAATTTTGCTGGAAAATGTATTGAATATGAGTGCACAAATAAATTATGTGTCCTCTAACAACGAAATTAATGTCCCATAAGAAAAATTTCTATAAAATAAAGTAATGATCATTCCAACATCATCTCTTAGACTTTGCAAACAATAGGAGATCACAGAGTCAACGCGAAGTCATTGTTTATAATTGTCGTCATTTATTTTCAAGCAAAGCTTTTCGTGTCTTTCCGCGAAGGAGACTTCCTGTACAAGGAGTCAAAAAGAAGAAAGGGCATCGGTCGAGGGACGCATTTCGATGTAGTTTTTTGGCTCGTGTTAAGCAATGATGTAGGAAATTGATATGTGAACATACAATTGTGGACTAGAAAAATATCTTAAGCTAGGACTAAACAGATAAAAATCAAATTTTTAAGTTTGAAACTTGTCACAAAACTTTTTCAATCCTATGGCTTGTCGCCATTTTTCTCCTTGGTGCTTTCATTTAATCTGTCAATTTTTCTTTGACAGAAAATCACGTGGGATTTTTATATTGGTATATACAGTATTTGTTGTATAGGTAGAGTTGATGCGGCGTCAAATCAAATAAAGAAAAATAAAGATTAAGGAAAAAAAGATTAAATTCAAAAAATTAATATATTTTCCCACAGAGAATAGAGAAAGATGAAGGGGTGGTGCGGCCCCCTTTGTTGCCGGCGAGGGTTGGGAAACCTCGTCGGGGTCGCAGCATGGGCGGTGTACCCTCACTCGTGCCCTGAGAGGGACCATCTCCACCGTATGAGTAGGCAAAGTGAAAGGCCCTCGATTAATAAAGTGAAATTAGTGAAAATGACACGTAAAACAAAGAAATCGTATAGAAATGTTTGGGAAGAGAAAGATAATTTCATGATTTAAATTTTCCAAGCAAGCTGCAATAGGATAAAGAAAATTCATAATTTTAATATTGAGATACGCGGGGGATGATATCAAATTAGGTATTTACCTGGTTGTCCACGTACGGAATGTTTGCAAAATAAGTACTTAAGAATACGTCGGGAATGGAAAACAAAGGTTTGGATCAGTCGCACGTAGAAGAATATGCTGGGTAGCTTCTTTGGGAAGTTCACCTAATTTCTCATGTTTGATACTAGTAAGAATCCGGATCTTGACAGGAAACTTCGCGTGACGATGAAGACTCCTTCACCACAATTTCTTTTATCATTGTTAATTCCATTGGGTACGGAAATCTTGGTCCAAGAAGCATCTCCTGGTCAACCTTCGTCACCAAGTCAACTCTGCGGGTGGTTTTGATTGATTGTCCAAGAAATTGTTCGGAAGGCACGAGCAGATAGCGTAGAACTTCATGAAATGTGAGGAGGAAATCAACCCGCCGTGGCTGTCCATGGCCTGAGGGAAGCAGTCAAGGTCACGGCTCGGCACATTCGGAGGATGCCGTGAGATACAAGATTAAAATGGATTACTGCGGATAAGCACACAACTTAGAAGACAAGTCTTTCAACATGGTCACTCGTTCGCGGCCGGCCCGTTCGAGCTTGTCGGGAATTATAGCCAAACCGGCATCCATTGCTTCCCAAGGGCGTCGATGTGATCGATACCTCGCGTCGAATGTTGCTCGATTTTTCCTAATCCATATGATGGAAGACAAAAGAGCTTAGTTTTATGAGTTCCGTTTCTTTGTTAATGCTTTCATATGTAAGGGCATTTCTTTTGCTAATTAGGACGGACTGATGCTACTAGTGTTAATGTTTTGTGATTCTATTGATATGCTATGACATCTGGATTTCCTACATCAACTAATTAAGTGGAGGATAAAAAGGTGACACGGTTGGGTTAATTAACTCTATAGTTGCAAAAGACCCGATACGTATTTCCCCCTCCGTAGTTTTCGAAAAGCGACTGTATTAAGGTTAATCAATGAATATTTATAGCAGGTGGATTATAGAGTAGCAATGAAACAGATATTGCCATAGTACTTATTAATCGAGATTGTCGTACTCTGAGATGAGACTACGTATCGAACAAAGTATTATGTTAACAATCTATTGAGTTTTCTCCTAGTGTTTGGTAACTTTTGCTGAATGCTTTGGTAGGTTCAAATGTAATAACAATGTACAGATCGGACACTAGTTTTCTTGTGTATGTACCAAACTAGTATAAGTCTCACTAACCTATCAAGATATGTGCTTTTAAAGCATATAGGTAAGCCGTTTTTCACTTTTTAATTTGAACATCTCGCTCAATTTTAGCCTCATGTTTTTAACCTCATGTTTTGAACATCTCGGCGACAAAGGGAGCAGCACTTTGCCCTTGTCACCCTGCGTTAAATTCACTTTGTTTTAAGTTCATATTATATTACTAATAATCCCGAAAGTCAAGAGTCGTACTGAAATATTGCGAGACGATGAATCTTCCACCACAATTCTTGGAGACTTATATGTCGAGTGAAGTTCTGAATGATTGTAGAAGAAATTGTTGGGAAGGCGCGAAGAAATTGCATAGAATCTTCCTGCGAGCTAAAAGAAAGAAGTCGATACACAGAGTCCCATAATTCCTGTATAAAGATTTTCGCATATCTCCCAGGATCGGGAGCGAAAATTTATGCTACTAGCTGCCATTCTCTCTCTGAGAAAGCTCTTCTCTTCTTTCCTCGCCATTTTTCCTCCAGTGAACATGGCCACCGTGAGGCTCGACCGACCTCCGCACCACCAACATGTGGTCGTCATGCGCCACGGTCACCGCCTTGACAATATCGACCGGTCGTGGCCGTCGACGGCCCCCAGACCATGGGACCCTCCATTGGCCGAGGCCGGCTGGGCTCGGGCGCTCGAGATAGCCAAGCAACTCTCCACGCAGCTGGGCTTCCCGATCCACCGGGTCGTTGTGTCTCCCTTTCGAAGGTGCGTCGACACCGCTGTCGGACTGATTGACGGTCTCCCTGCCCTGGACGAGGACCCCGATGCAGCGATAGGCGACGGTAGCATCGACCCGATGAGAGTCAAGGTTCATTGGGCTTTCTATCGTATTCATCTGAAATTGTTTGTGTCATATAGGCATATACTAATGATGCCTAGTGTTTTGGCCCTTAGTATTTGCTAATAACAATGTTTTAACACAATTTCTATTGCAGGTCTCTATAGAGTATGGACTGGGCGAGTTGTTCAACAACATAGCAATCAGACATCCTCCTCCTAGTCCTGGAGATCATGGGGATTGGGGATTCGATATTCCTAAGATTGAGGCCTTGATTCCACTAGACAATTTGGATCATTCAGTGAAGCCAGTTTTCAATGAGGTACAAATGATATTTTCATGTTTGAGTTTCCAAACAAAATTTGACAAATTGTCGATTTCATATTACATTTAACGGGCTTAGGCCAGGAGAGCCGAAACCTTGATCGAGCCTGAACACCCACCATGACTTTAAGAGGGCCAGCTAGTGAAGGATACCACGCCAAACCATAGTCGGAGCCAGTGGCTAAACTCTTTTATCTAAGAACATTTTGCTATAGGATTTTGTAAAGTAGGATTAACAGGAAAACTTTTTGACCGTTTTCAATATTTTTTTTGTGAGATTTTGTAGAATTATCGTTAACCGTTCTAAAAATTTAAGCTATTAAACCAATGTATGATTTAATATTTAATTATTTTAACACTCTCCTCATGCGTAAGCTAGATTTTGAGCTTAACTTAAAGTGTTGAAATATGCAATTAGGGAAGCATGTAAATTAAAGTTTAAACCATTAGACAAATTCGTTGCTTGATTAATTCGTGCTTGTTGTCTTGAGCAGAAAGTCGAGAAGGAAAAACAGAAAATCTTCCTAATGTCGTATCTAAATCGAGAGTATCTCTGATCTTGTCTAGTAAATAATCGCTCTTCCTTTTATTGATTGAACACATATGATGAACTAATTTGACTTTGATTTTTCAAGCTGCCACAATGGGGAGAGACCGAGCTAAAGGCAAAAGATAGATATCTCCACACTATCCATTCTCTTGCCGATAGCTACCCCCGAGAAAATTTGCTGCTCATCACTCATGGTATACTTCCACTTTGCAATCAATTTTTCCGAAATATTAATATCCCTATAGTATCATGCAATTAGATTGAAAACTACCAAGGAGTTCACAAGACATAAGTTTAAGTATCTGGCCTATTGGCCATAGAATTGATTGCCGTCTGTTAAATTTATCCGTTTATTTTTTCTAAAGAAGATCTTTACAATGATTTACGTGATGCGGATAGTTTCGTACTATAAGATCTAGTAGAGCTAACGTTATTTTCTTTAGCACACTCAATCGATTTATTAGGGCTTCATGCATTGAATTCCTCACTTCATGTTTATGCAGCTGAAGCAGTGAAGGTCGCGGTCTCGACACATTTGGAGGACGCTGCGAGTTTCAAGATTAAGATGGATTACTGCGCGTATGTACAACTTAAAAGACGAGTTGCTGGACATAGCAATGCGTTAGAGGCTGGTGAGTTCGAGCTTCTCGCTAACCATGACCAAACCGGCATCCGCTGCTTGCCGACGACGAAGATGTGATTTGATGTTGGAAAAAGAATTAGGTAATATGGAAAATAAGAAATTATTGAAAACTTGTTGGGAAAAAGATGAAAAATTAAGGTCAATTATCCGAGGCATGTAAGCATTATTCTCAAGGGTGATTCCGCTTCTCTAAGTATGAAACTCGGAGCAATAGGCTCTAGCAACCCAGCCAAAAAAAATGACAGATATAGAACGAGAAAAGCCAAATTTTTGTTTTGATATATCAAATAGCATTTTCCAATTATGATCGGAGTAACAAGTTGTAGGTAAAATAAATAGAGGCGTTCTCCGTTATTAGTTCTTGCGTTTAATTTAAAGAAAAAAAGTTGCAAAACCGCTGCAAATTGATAACGGGGAAAAACCATTACAAAATTAATAGATTTCAATGTTTCAAAACTTTTGATTTAAGCAACATGTGATACCCTCATGTCCATTGTATCATAACTTTGCCATAGTACACATGATCCAAAAGAGCTTGGCTTTTTGAGTTTGTTTCTTCATGAATATCGCCTTCCGTCGGGGGGATAGTTTGTAAGTACGGACTGCTATTGAATGCGATTATGCTCCGTTCTCTAATTTTCTTTCTCAAGCGGTCTATGTTAGTCTCATGTTCTCATTCAGTCAAACTAATTGAATGTGATTATGCTCCATTCTCTAATTTTCTTTCTCAAGCGGTCTATGTTAGTCTCATGTGATTATGCTCCGTTCTCTAATTTTCTTTCTCAAGCGGTCTATGTTAGTCTCATGTTCTCATTCAGTCAAACTAAGGAGAAAAATTTGTACTGATATGTAAAATGGAGTGTATCCTATGTTCAGGAATTTGTTCATTGGTGGGAAAGCATAGTGTCGCGACCTCCCTGAAGGTGCACCACCTAATTCGACTAATGGATTGTTAAAATTAAACCTAGCTCGAGCTCTCCCAAGCCCATACCAATTCGCGATTTAAGTTTCACTTTTTTAACATGCAACAAATTTTCAATTTGGAGTCGTCACTAATCTAATTTTGGTGGGTCGATTAGAAACCCATGTAAAGCATCGGGAGTTGTACTTTACCCCTACGAACTAGAGATCTAAGGGATCGGGGACTTGATTACGTTAGACTACTCTAACGCCCTTTCGGTACCTTTCATTTATTTCCAAAAGAAATATTTGGCAAGCAGCTTGGATTGATTTCAACTTGACTCCTAACATGCAATGGTGACCACACGGATACTCAAACATAAATAAAAATTCAAAAAAAGGAATGAAATAATAAAACAAATCAAATAAAATAAAATCAAACCAAATAAGATAAAATCAAATCTATTCTAAATAAAATCTAATCAAATCTAATGCAATATATGAAATGCAATTTTTTTTTGGAATTTTTTATGATTTAATTAGCCTAATTATCCATAGTTAAATATCATATAATATAAATTAGGAAACAATATATATTAATTCCTAATTTAAACTAGAATCTAGTCAACCAAGAATAATATCCTAGAACGCAATCTATTTAAAATCATCCTAACAAAAATATCTAATATGTAATATAAACTAATTATGCAAATTTACCTACATGTGCAAATTAACCTAATCATGCAATTGTTAAAATAAACGTGCAATTAATCTAAACATGCAATTTTCAATTTAAAATGGAATTAATCTAAATATGCAATTTTAAATCTAAATATGCAACTAACCTAAATATACAAATATTCTAATATGCAATTTGCCTAGACATGCAATTAATGTAATATGCACGTAATGCAACGCAATCAATTCAAACATGTAAAATTATCTAAATATGCACAAAACAGAAAATAAGAAATCAAACACTCAAAAATTGAATTCTGAAAAAAATGATTTATTTATTTATTTTTTAAAAACGAAAATAACAAAATAAAAAGAGAAGAAAAGAAAAGAAATCGGAGGCAGCTCATTCGGGCAATTCAACAAACATGCGATTGCAGCAACGGGGTTCATTTGCAAGTTCAAAACAGCACAAATCATGGGTTTACTATGTATCAAGGACAACCAAATTCAATACAACCATTAAAAATAACATCATGGAGTTCACAATAAAATCAAACTCCCTACATGGCTCGGGGACCATGGCGAATGGGTGCGCTTGAGCGAACTCGAGCCAAACTCATGCCGAGAGGTCTGCCGATCGTGATCCTCGGGAAGCCAAGGACAAAGCTTTAACGAGCACTTACCGGCGAAGAAAAATAAAGGAGACAATGGACGCTTTGACCAAAAAATCTTCCCCTTCTCCCCTTTTCTTTTTCTCTTCCTCACTGTCCGCGTCCACTTCTCCTCTCTCTGTGCGTCCAATTTTCCTCTTTTGTTTTTTCTCCACGAGAAGCCCCCCTTTTTGTCAGAAGAAATCCTTTCTTTGACTTTTCTTTGCAACTTTTCTCTCTTTCTCTTTCTCTCTCTCTCTCTCTCTCTCTCTCTCTCTCTCTTTCTGTCTCCCTCTTTGCGTCTCCTCCCCCCCCCCCCCCAGCAGAAAAGAAGTCCACCTTGTGCGCTTTTAGGGAAGAAGAAGACCAATCTTCAGTCAACTTCCGAATATTGCAATGTCGACTTTTAATTTTTTTTCCCAATTTTCCATCTTTGGATATCAAATGCAATATTTCCTCTTTTCCGTTCCTTCTTATTTTGAATCAAACGCAATATATACCCAAGATTTTCCTTGATATGCCAAAATGCTCTAATTAATTATATGTAGAAAAAATAAAATAAAATTCATATTTTAAATGAACCCAAAAATTTAGGTGTCAACACATAGAAGAAATTTTTTACCTAAATTTGAATTACAAAGTAAACACTGCCCTGCGTAGTCGTTGTCCGGATGTTAAGCTCAAGTCACGAATGGGTTTTCTTGCAAAATATCATAGATTTTGTCGAGCATGTCCAAAATTAGGTAACAAGAGCATCGATACTGCAACATGCGTAAAAAGAAAACGCATTAGAAATCAAGCCAGTAATTCCATTATTTCCAAGATCATTAAGTGAGATCTTCAAGTGGAAGTTCCCCCCGACGGAATAGAATGACATAAAAACATCATGTCAAAATGGTTTTAAGACCTTTTCTTCTTCTTCTTTTTCCGACAAAGAGTTTAGGTGATGTTCTCTTTCGAGTAATCTAACCAATCCACCTCCTAAAGCAGTGCGAAAGGCGCATTCTCAGTTGTCGGTTTGGTGCATTCATAGACTTCATTCTCAATGTATTTTTAACTTAAGATCATAAGAGATGAGCAAACTCCTTTGTCACGTGCTCTAAAGAAAATCTCACTTTGTGTCTACTATTTTCAACATGCACTCAAACTGATCCTTTGAAGTAGGCTAGGACCTTGATAATTACTAGAGACACATACGTTGTTGCGAAAAGTCGATCTATGTTATCAATCATCCCGATAAAGAGATATCCCCTCAAACATTTTGCAACGTTACCGATTCAATATTAAACATTTCTGCAATTTTGCCGATTCAATCCTAATTTTTTTTTTGTCAATTCAATTCTAAACCGTTTTATAAATTTGCAAATTCAGTTCTAAACTTTTTTTTTCGACACAGTCTTAAACCTTTTGGAATCTTACCAATATAGTCATAAACCTTAAAATTTCCAAGGTCGAATTTGCAAGATTTAAAAAAAAGTTTATGAATGAATTGGTAAAATTATAAAAGATTTAGGATTGAAATGGCAAAAAGAAAAGTTTAGAACTGCATCTGCAAAATTGCAAAAGGTTTAGGACAAAATTGGAAAAAAAAAGGTTTATGACTGAATCAGCAAAGTTGCAAAAAGTTTAGGACTTTTTCGATAATTATTCCCTTTATAATCCAAAATCGACAATTATATACGATGGATATGATTTTGAAATAAATAACAAATAACTTCGTATGGACGGTTAGAAAAGATTGTGCTATCCACTAAAAGTAAAAAATTCTCTAAACTGACGGCAAGAAAACAAATCTACCCAGCAATCATGTTCCTGTATCGATTGCCCGTTGTCGATGACTTTATCGATCAGATTTTCGAGTTTCGATAGCAGCACTTCTCAATAATTATTGTTGTCGATGAGCGAACCATCAATTTCCTTTAAGTTGTCGATTGTCCCGTATATTGTTAATCATACTCTGTTCTTATCAGCTTCTGATGCGTCTACACAAGAGATTCAAGTAGAAGTTCTCTCGACGGAACGAAGTGATGCATAATGCCACGGCGACATTGCCATTGGATCCTTTTCTTCTACCAGATCAACCTTTGCGCTTTCTAAATTGGCCCCGGTTCGTTGGGCGAGAGAGGCGTGCTTTCTTTAATTGATCATCCATCATGAAGTCGGTCCTTCGGGAAACAAAGGACTCGGGGAGAGAAGGCAAATATGCCTCGAGAGATGATAGGCTTGCCGATTGAGAAACCCAACAAAATATGAAAATCATGTTGGCATCATTTGTGGTGAAGTCATTTCACCAAAAAAATAACTTTCATTATCGAGATTTTTTGATATTAAGTTCACTGAAAATAAATTAGCCAAGAAAGTAAATGCCACGTGAGACAAGAGGCTCGCCGATCAAGAAACCCAACGAAACATGAAAGCCTTGTTGATGTCATTCGTGGTAAATGTCGGAAAATGTCTCCACAAAGTGCTTGTTTTTCATTGTCGAGACTTTTCTGCATTAGATTCACCGAAAGGCAAATGCCTTAGTCAAAAAGGCAAGGTAGCTCCGTTGGAAAAAAGTTGGTCAAGAAGGCAAATGCCTTGGGAGAAGAGAGGCTTGTTGATTGAGAAACCCGACAGAACATAGAAACCGTGTTGACGTCATTTGTGGTAAATTTCCTCAATACGTATCCACAAATTGCTCAATTCACCAAAAACAACTTTAATTGTCGAGATTTTTTGGCGTTAGGAAAATAAATTAGTCGAGAAAAATAATTTTTTTCCAATGAAAAATATCTTTAAAAGTGAGGAAAATATATATTTTTAATTTAAACTTCTAATCATTTTTAATTATTCCTTTTTTTTATCTTTCTTCTTTCTTTTTCTCCTTCATCGAGCCTTGGCATAGGCCAGTGAGATTGGAGCTAGCCAGATTTCAGTAAGGTCAAACTTGCTTGCTTGCTTAAGATTGCCAAAGCCTCTCTCAGCTCATCGGATTTAATGAGCTCGAGCCTCACTGACCTATTGTGAGGCTCTAACTCATTAATGGCCGGTCATGGAAGAAAGAAAAGGAAAAATGAAGAACATTTAAAAGATATATTTTTAGATAAAAATAATTAAAAATGTTTTAATCTTTTTGTAATTTTCTCAAACAATTACATTAGATATCAGATGATGCGAAATATTTTTTTATTTTATTTTCAGGTTTTTTCTAGTACCGGAAAATATTACCATTTTTCTATAAGAATGACTTCCTAGAAAACATTTTGTAAAAAATGTTGCATTTTCTACAAAACAAATTGAGCGTTTCATGAAAAATAAGTTATATTCGCTTGTATCGCTTGAAATAATTAGCCGATTAGAAGTATTTTCATCGTTAACAATATTTTTTGTTTAAAAGTTTTCATGGATGATCAAAAATAATTTTCGTTCCTTTTTGTAAGCAATATAATAATTTTTTTTTCGAATCATTCATTTTTTCCTCGTCAAATTGAGCCTTGATCACGACGGTGCTCTTTAAAATCTACATTTGATTAGGCAGCAAGAAATCTTTTTGGAATATCCTTCACTTTTGTTTTCTACCATCGATTACTCTCATCAATAGCCCGGAAGGATTAAGTATGATTCTATTGATTGGCCTTTGGAATGATAAACTTGCTTGGGAAGTTTCCATTTGATAATTTCTTTTCTTTCTTTTTTAATTCACCGACCGGTTTTAATTATTTTATTAATCAGGACTCAACATTTTACTAAAACCTGATCTCACTCTGCTTTGACGAAACCGCCCTTCTCCCATCTTCTCTCGTCATCTTCCCTCTCGCTCTATAGACGTACAGCCTCACCACCTTCCCTCGCCGGCTGCAATGGCGACGACCGTCCAATACCAAAACATCCTCGTTATGCGACACGGCGAACGTGCCGACAATCGCGACGACAAGTCGTGGTGGACCACGGTCCCCAAGCCATGGGACGCCTCATTGACCCCTGATGGCCTGGCCAGGGCGCTCGAAGCCGGCAGGACTCTCCGGGCGCAGCTCAAGTTCCCGATCCACCGGATCGTTGTGTCGCCGTTTCGGAGGTGTGTCGAGACCGCATTGAAACTGATCGTCGGTCTCTCCCCGGCGGACGCCGGTGATGGGAATTCCGCTTACTCGTCAACATCAAGAATCAAGGTCGAGTGATCTCTCCTAATCCCCACCGATTTTGACACTGGAAAACCTATTGCTGAAAGTTACTTGATATTAGTTCACTTTCGATTAGTATTGAAATTTCAAAAGTGAAACCCTTCTCTCTTTGTTATTAACCGAAACATGTATACTTTGATTTGGCACTTTGCAATTTTAATGGAGTCTCGCAATACATATAGCAGTAAGAGAAATGGTAAAATATTCCTAAGATTAATACTGTTTAAAAATATCAAATTGATACGTATATGCCTATATATTCCAAAATAATTTTTTCTCAACAAAAAGTCGTAAATTGATACCTTCGATTCTAAGCCACCGTCCGTCGGATCAATATCCATAAAAACTCACTCATGTCAAACCCACATGGATTTTCCATATCTGATCTGTCATTCTCTACATCATATCCATATCCATATAATTTGTGTCGTCGTGTCAATGCATGTGTATTTCTATGGAATAGTAGATGTGATGCTAATATGGAGTAAATTTGGACTAGACGTATTGGTTTGAGATTTCTTATGATATAAAAATTAACTTGGGGTAAATATAATGCAATACGGATTTTACATACCTTATTAGCATCTTGCGTCGTTCGACTTGGTTTTGCAGCACGTATTAAAAGGTAATTTGCGTAGGCATTTTGTCTGAATGCGATAATCACTAGTTTTACCAAGATCGACGTACGAAATCGATGGATAAAGCGATATGTCAGATCTTTGTTGACCGTGGAATATGGCTTACCTGTTGAATAACAATACATTTGTTCATCGTTTTAACTTTCATTCAGAAATCTGGATAACAATAATTTAATTTCTATTAATCAAATGGTCGGTCCAATAATTTTCTTTTTCCTTTTAACTTTTTGCAGGTATCTATAGAGTATGGAATGTGTGAGATGATGAACGATGTCGCATTATGGTATCACCCCACGGATCTCAACTCATGGGGATTCGACATTGCAGAGCTGGAGGCTTCGCTTAAACAGCACGGGGAAGTCACGCCGGACCGGGTGTTCATGGAGGTACGAGGTTCGATGACGACGCTGGCAGAGCTTTCGTCTCTTTTTAAGCAACACTATAATGCGTGACCACGTTGTTTTAGGACGTGAGTTGTCAGGTTCCATTGAGGTTTTGTTTGTTTGGCGAAATACTAACTATTTAGAAATATTTTGTATAATATTAAAACACACGTTAACTCGAACAATTTAAGTTCTTGAAATAATCTACAGTTGTCTCGTAGAATATTCATGGCATCAGATCGGGATATCCTCGGTTTTTTTCATGCTCCCTCCTATAAAATCTCATAGTGTCGCTTGTGAAAATGTATGAAATCGTTGTCAGTAATGAATTGCACTTTTTATTGGCTAATTGTTTCAAATGGCACAAGCAGTTATTTTTTAAAAAATATTTTATGGATCAGTCATTTTCGCGACATAAACGAAGTTTATGTTACAATCATTTGAGACGTTTTAACAGTAGAGTTTTTTTTTTTGTCCATCATGAAGGAGACTAGAAAATCACCCTCGAACGTTGTAAGTTTTAAGTATGTGTAATTACATGGCCTGAGTTGGAGTATTGTCTAAAATGCTGTAGCTGCCACAATGGGGAGAGAGCGAATCCGGGGCAAAAGATCGATACCTGCTCACTATCCGCACCCTCGTTGACAAATACCCTCAAGAGAATATACTGTTCATCACTCATGGTAAGCTTTAATTTGGCATTTAATTTCCCTCTTTGTCATCAATTCAATCAAAATGCATACCCAATATGGTGTAGGACATACATATGTCTAACTTTAATTGGCATTGGTAATCAACGGTTTGTATAGACATATTCGAACCAATGGTACGAAAAGTAAAGACGGTTCCGTCTTGATATGTTTCTAAGCCGGCTTCAAATACAGGAGAAGGAGTGAAGGCCACAGCCTCGACATATTGGAAGGAGGCGAGAGGGCGCAGGATTGAACCGGACTATCTTGGATATGTGCATCTCCAACGGCAAATACTTCGAAATGGCGATTCATTCACCGCTAATAGATTTAGGGCAGCCAGGAGCCCCAATGAAACTGGCATCGGATGCAAATGAACTAGCGTATGTATTTATAGTATGTGTCAGAGCATCGGGAGGTTTTGAATTGCTTTCTGTGTTGGTTTTGTTATGTGTAGACTTTGTTGGATCATCTCGATCTTGGGATGGTTTATGTTGTTCCGACCAGTTTTGACGGCTTTGAATTGCTTTATGTGTTGGTTTTGTTATGTGTAGACTTTGTTGGATCATCTCGATCTTGGGATGGTTTATGTTGTTCCGACCAGCTTCGACAGCTTTGTTTGACGGTTGGACATTGGATTTGATGAAGTTCTCTAATCTAAATTCCCGTCTCTTGTCAGATTTCAATCCGCGCTCCCACTAACTTCATTTTCTCCAAATCATGACTAATGTTGACTTCACTATATTTCGGAAACATATGGAAAGCCAAGGGGCAAATACTGCTGCAACACATGAACTGGACTTGCATCTTACATGCAATATTCTTTATTCTGATATGAATGCAAAGAACAAACAGGGACGATGACTGATTTGTCACCGAATCTGTCGAGTCGCCGAACACAAACAAAGGTTTCTCGTCTCCTCCGCGGTCCCTTCCTAGCCCGGTGTAACAGATGATCACCACTTACAATGGGCTCGGGAGCTGCTCAAAATGGTCAGGTACATCCATCAGCGAGTCGCTGAAGAAAGCATCCGGCCTCGCACTTACATTCCCGTCTATCATGCTGTCGTCGCTACCTTCATAACACAAGGGAGGGCGTAGTTGGGGTCGTCGAGCCCGTTTCCTTCCTCGGCATGCCTTCCCCTCTGTTTTCTCACCCGCACGACCGCTCCTCTTTGAGTTGCCATTTCTTCTAGCTCTGGCTTCCGTTTCGCGTGGTCTTGGTATCATTTTGAAGCTCACAACGCCCCCTTCAGGGAGACGCCAACCTTCGCCGCCATCTCTACCCCAAACGCCGTTGAAAGGCCCCAAAATAGCCCTCCACAGCGCGATGGAGCCCTGTTTCTCGGTTTGACGGATCAAAGCCGGTTGTTCCGCCCCTTTCTCGGCAAATCTCAGTCCTGAACTGCCATTGTTGAGGAGCGATTTCTCCTCCCTCCAGCCACCTCAGCTGCCGTGGTTGGTATCAATCAACTCGTATGGGAGTCAGCTTCAACACCCAACCAAGCTCGAGTCGAGGTTTGGCCCGAGGAGGAAGAAATGAGATCGAAACCGTGGCACCCTCCCCTGACCCGAACTGGTGCACTCGGATTTGTCCGTGGGGCACGCGTGTGATTGGGCCCAGGTTTGTGGGCTTTGGTCAGCCCAACCCACATAGATAAAAAAAAAAATTTGGGAGCCGCCACCATCAGTTAGAACTACAAATTAAGGTGAAGGAACTTCCTAAATCATTATTAGGCAGGTTTACCGCCCTAATTATATTTTAATAAATTGTTGGACTGATTTGAGTGTATGGGTAGACGGATGAAATTATAAATGGCTGAAATCGAATCGAGGATGTGACGATGGCACTGATAGATGCGATTAGAGTCTCAGACCGGTTGTGGACGGCCTTAATGGTTTAGTTGTGCAAAATTTCTTTATACTGATCATTATTTCCAAGATCATTAAGTGAGATCTTCAAGTGGAAGTTCCCCCCGACGGAATAGAATGACATAAAAACATCATGTCAAAATGGTTTTAAGACCTTTTCTTCTTCTTCTTTTTCCGACAAAGAGTTTAGGTGATGTTCTCTTTCGAGTAATCTAACCAATCCACCTCCTAAAGCAGTGCGAAAGGCGCATTCTCAGTTGTCGGTTTGGTGCATTCATAGACTTCATTCTCAAAGTATTTTTAACATAAGATCATAAGAGATGAGCAAACTCCTTTGTCACGTGCTCTAAAGAAAATCTCACTTTGTGTCTACTATTTTCAACATGCACTCGAACTGATCCTTTGAAGTAGGCTAGGACCTTGATAATTACTAGAGACACATACGTTGTTGCGAAAAGTCGATCTATGTTATCAATCATCCTGATAAAGAGATATCCCCCCAAACATTTTGCAACGTTATCGATTCAGTCCTAAACATTTTTGCAATTTTGCCGATTCAATCCTAAATTTTTTTTTTGTCAATTCAATTCTAAACCGTTTTATAAATTTGCAAATTCAGTTCTAAACTTTTTTTTTTCCGACACAGTCTTAAACCTTTTGGAATCTTACCAATATAGTCATAAACCTTAAAATTTCCAAGGTCGAATTTGCAAGATTTAAAAAAAGGTTTATGAATAATTTAGGACTGAAATGGCAAAAAGAAAAGTTTAGGACTGCATCTGCAAAATTGCAAAAGGTTTAGGACAAAATTGGAAAAAAAAAGTTTATGACTGAATCGGCAAAGTTGCAAAAAGTTTAGGACTTTTTCGATAATTATTCCCTTTATAATCCAAAATCGACAATTATATACGATGGATATGATTTTGAAATAAATAACAAATAACTTCGTATGGACGGTTAGAATAGATTGTGCTATCCACTAAAAGTAAAAAATTCTCTAAACTAACGGCAAGAAAACAAATCTACCCAGCAATCACGTTCCTGTATCGATTGCTCGTTGTCGAAGACTTTATCAATCAGATTTTTGAGTTTCGATAGCAGCACTTCTCAATAATTATTGGCGAACCATCAATATCCTTTAAGTTGTCGATTGTCCCGTATATTGTTAATCTACTCTGTTCTTATCAGCTTCTGATGCGTCTACACAAGAGATTCAAGTAGAAGTTCTCTCGACGGAACGAAGTGATAGCAAAATGCCACGGCGACATTGCCATTGGATCCTTTTCTTCTACCAGATCAGCCTTTGCGCTTTCTAAATTGGCCCTGCTTCATTGGGCGATAGAGGCGTGCTTGCTTTAATTGATCATCCATCATGATGTCGGTCCTTCGGGAAACAAAGGACTCGGGGAGAGAAGGCAAATATGCCTCGAGAGATGATAGGCTTGCCGATTGAGAAACCCAACAAAATATGAAAATCATGTTGGCATCATTTGTGGTGAAGTCATCTCACCAAAAAAGTAACTTTCATTATCGAGATTTTTTGGTATTAAGTTCACTGAAAATAAATTAGCCAAGAAGGTAAATGCCTCGTCAGACGAAAGGCTCGCCGATTAAGAAACCCAACGAAACATGAAAGCCATGTTGATGTCATTCGTCGTAAATGTCGGCAACATGTCTCCACAAAGTGCTTGTTTTTCGTTGTCGATACTTTTCTGCATTAGATTCACCAAAAGGCAAATGCCTTAGTCAAAAAGGCAAGGTAGCTCCGTTGGAAAAAAGTTGGTCAAGAAGGCAAATGCCTTGGGAGAAGAGAGGTTTGTTGATTGAGAAAACCCGACAGAACATAGAAACCGTGTTGACGTCATTTGTGGAAAATTTCCTCAATACGTATCCACAAATTGCTCTTTTCACCAAAAACAACTTTAATTGTGGAGATTTTTTGGCTTTAGGTTCATGGAAAATAAATTACTCGAGAAAAATAATTGTTTTCCAATAAAGTACATTCAAAAGTGAGAAAAATATATATTTTTAATCTAAGATTTTAATCATTTTTAAGTATTCATTTTCTTATCTTTCTTTTTTCTTTTTCTCCTTCATCGAGCCTTGGCATAGGCCAGTGAGGTTGGAGCTGGCCAGATTTCAGTAAGGTCAAACTTGCTTGCTCGCTTAAGATTGTCAAAGCCTCTCCCAGCTCATCGGATTCAATGAGCTCGAGCCTCGCTGACCTATTGTGAGGCTCTAACTCATTAATGGCTGGCCATGGAAGAAAGAAAAGGAAAAATGAAGAACATTTAAAAGATATATTTTTAAATAAAAATAGTAAAAAATGTTTTAATCTTTTGTAATTTTCTCAAACAATTACATTAGATATCAGATGATGCGAAACATTTTTTATTTTATTTTCAGGTTTTTTCTAGTACCGAAAAATATTACCATTTTTCTGTAAGAATGACTTCCTAGAAAATATTTTGTAAACAATGTTACATTTTCTACAAAACAAATTGAGCGTTTCGTGAAAAATAAGTTATATTTGCTTGTATCGCTTGAAATAATTAGCCGATTAGAAGTACTTTCATCGTTAACAATAATTTTTGTTTAAAAGTTTTCATAGATGATCAAAATAATTTTCGTTCCTTTTTGCAAGCAATATAATAATTTTTTTTTCGAAATCATTCATTTTTTCCTTGTCAAATTGAGCCTTGATCATGACAGTGCTCTTTAAAATCTACATTTGATTAGGCAGCAAGAAATCTTTTTGGAATATCCTTCACTTTTGTTTTCTACCATCGATTACTCTCATCAATAGCCCAGAAGGATTAAGTATGATTCTATTGATTGGCCATTGGAGTGATCAACTTGCTCGGGAAGTTTCCATTTGATCATATTTCTTTTCTTTCTTTTCTGGCTTTAATTATTTTATTAATCAGGACTCAACATTTTACTGGGGAAGGACAAAATCTCACTTTAGCTCTATAAATTACCTGTTGCGGAGTAGGAACTGATCTCACTCTGCTTTGACGAAACCGCCCTTCTCCCATCTTCTCTCGTCATCTTCCCTCTCGCTCTATAGACGTACAGCCTCACCACCTTCCCTCGCCGGCTGCAATGGCGACGGCCGTCCAAGACCAAAACATCCTCGTTATGCGCCACGGCGAACGCGCTGACAATCGCGACGACAAGTCGTGGTGGACCACGGTCCCCAAGCCATGGGACGCCTCATTGACCCCTGATGGCCTGGCCAGGGCGCTCGAAACCGGCAGGACTCTCCGGGCTCAGCTCAAGTTCCCGATCCACCGGATCGTTGTGTCGCCGTTTCGGAGGTGTGTCGAGACCGCATTGAAACTGATCGTCGGTCTCTCCCCGGCGGACGCTGGTGATGGGAATTCCGCTTACTCGTCAACATCAAGAATCAAGGTCGAGTGATCTCTCCTAATCCCCACCGATTTTGACACTGGAAAATTTATTGCTGAAAGTTACTTGATATTAGTTCACTTTCGATTATTATTGAAATTTCAAAAGTGAAACCCTTCTCTCTTTGTTATTAACCGAAACATGTATACTTTGATTTGGCACTTTGCAATTTTAATGGAGTCTCGCAATACATATAGCAGTAAGAGAAATGGTAAAATATTCCTAAGATTAATACTGTTTAAAAATATCAAATTGATACGTATATGCCTATATATTCCAAAATAATTTTTTCTCAACAAAAAGTCGTAAATTGATACCTTCGATTCTAAGCCACCGTCCGTCGGATCAATATCCATAAAAACTCTCTCATGTCAAACACACATGGATTTTCCATATCCGATCTGTCATTCTCTACATCATATCCATATCCAAGATCGACGTACATAATCGAACAGTTAATCAAATGGTCGGTCCAATGGCTTTTTTTCCCTTTTAACTTTTTGCAGGTATCTATAGAGTATGGAATGTGTGAGACGATGAACGATGTCGCATTATGGTATCACCCCATGGATCGCAACTCATGGGGATTCGACATTGCAGAGCTCGAGGCTTCGCTTTTACAGCACGCAGAAGTCACGCCGGACCGGGTGTTCATGGAGGTACGAGGTTCGACGACGCTGGCAGAGCTTTCGTCTCTTTTTAAGCAACACTATTATGCGTGACCACATTGTTTTAGGACGTGAGTTGTCAGGTTCCATTGAGGTTTTGTTTGTTGGGCGAAATACTAACTATTTAGAAATATTTTATTTAAAAGCGATTGTTTGTATCTGAAAGAATGCTTAAATATTAAAACACACGTTAAATCGAACAATTTAAGTTCTTGAAATAATCTACAGTTGTCTCGTAGAATATTCAGGGCATCAGAGCGGGATATCCTCGGTTTGAATTTTTTCATGCTCTCTCCCATAAAATCTCATAGTGTCGCTCATGAAAATGTATGAAATCGTTGTCAGTAATGAATTGCACTCTTTATTGGCTAATTGTTTCAAATGGCACAAGCGGTTATGTTTAAAACATATTTTTATATCAGTCATTTTTCGCGAAATAAACGGAGTTTATGTCGCAATCATTTGAGACGTTTTAACATTAGAGTTTTTTTTTTTTGTCCATCATGAACGAGGCTAGAAAATCACCCTCGAACGTTGTAAGTTTATGTATGTGTAATTACATGGCCTGAGTTGGAGTATTGTCTAAAATGCTGTAGCTGCCACAATGGGGAGAGAGCAAATCCGGGGCAAAAGATCGATACCTGCTCACTATTTGCTCCCTCGTTGACAAATACCCTCAAGAGAATATACTGTTCATCACTCATGGTAAGCTTCAATTTGGCATTTAATTTCCCTCTTTGTCATCAATTCAATCAAAATGCATACCCAATATGACGTAGCACATACACATGCCTAACTTTAATTGACATTGGTAATCAACGGTTTGTATAGACATATTCGAACCAATGGTACGGAAAGCAAAGACGGTTCCGTCTTGATATGTTTCTAAGCCGGTTTCAAATGCAGGAGAAGGAGTGAAGGCCACAGCCTCGACATATTGGAAGGAGGCGAGAGGGCGCAAGATTGAATCGGACTATCTTGGATACATGCATCTCCAACGGCAAATACTTCGTAATGGCGATTCATTTACCGCTAATAGATTTAGGATCGCCGGGAGCCTCGATAAAACTGGCATCAGATACAAATGAACTAGCGTATGTATTTGCAGTTTGTGTCGGAGCATCGGGAGGTTTTGAATTGCTTTCTATGTTGGTTTTGCTATGTGTAGACTTTGTTGGATCATCTCGATCTTGGGATGGTTTATGTTGTTCAGACCAGCTTCGACGGCTTTGTTTGACGGTTGCACATTGGATTTGATGAAGTTCTCTAATCTAAATTCCTGTCTCTTGTCAGATTTCAATCCGCGCTCCCACTAACTTCTTTTTCTCCAAATCATGACTAATGTCGACTTCACTGTATTTCGCAAACATATGGAAAGCCAAGGGGCAAATACTGCTGCAACACATGAACCGGATTTGCATCTTACATACAATATTCTTTATTCTAATATGAATGCCAAGAACAAACAGGGACGATGATTGATTTTTCACTGAATCTGTCGAGTCGCCGAACACAAACAAAGGTTTCTCGTCTCCTCCGCGGTCCCTTCCTAGCCCCGTGTAACAGATGGTCACCACTTACAATGGGCTCGGGAGCTGCTCAAAATGGTCAGGTACATCTATCGGCGAGTTGCTGAAGAAAGCATCCGGCCTCGCACTTACATTCCCGTCTATCCTGCTGTCGTCGCTACCTTCATAACACAAGGGAGGGTGTAGTTGGGGTCGTCGAGCCCGTTTCCTTCCTCGGCATGCCTTCCCCTCTGTTTTCTCACCCGCACGACCGCTCCTCTTTGAGTTGCCATTTCTTCAAGCTCTGGCTTCCGTTTCGCGTGGTCTTGGTATCATTTTGAAGCTCACAACGCCCTCTTCAGGGAGACGCCAACCTTCGCCGCCATCTCTACCCCAAACGCCGTTGAAAGGCCCCGAAATAGCCCTCCACGGCGCGATGGAGCCCTGTTTCTCGGTTTGACGAATCAAAGCTGGTTGTTCCGCCCCTTTCTCGGCAAATCTCAGTCCCAAACCGCCGTTGTTGAGGAGCGATTTCTCCTCCCTCCGGCCACCCCAGCTGCTGTGGTTGGTGTCAATCAGCTTGTATGGGAGTCATCTTCAACACCCGACCAAGCTTGAGTCGAGGTTTGGCCCGAGGAGGAAGAAATGAGCTCGAAACCGTGGCACCATCCCCCTGATCCGAACTGGTGCACTTGGATCTGTCCGTGGGCCACACGTGTGATTGGGCCCAGGTCTGTGGGCTTTGGTCAGCCCAGCCCACATAGATAAAAAAAAAAATTCGGGAGCCGCCGCCATCAGTTAGAACTTCAAATTAAGGTGAAGGAACTTCCTAAATCATTATTAGGCGTGTTTACCGCCCTAATTATATTTTAATAAATTGTTGGACTGATTTGATCGCATGGGTGGACGAATGGAATTATAAATGGCTGAAATTGAATCAAGGATGCGACGATGGCACTGGTAGATGCGATTAGGGTCTCAGGTCGGTTGTGGACGGCCTTAATGGTTTAGTTGTGCAAAATTTCTTTATTTACTGATTGTTTTTCACATTATTTTGTTATTAAATTAATGTTGGGATATTTAGATGTTGCGACAGTGGTCGGTTGACCGAAATTTGGCTTAGACCATAGTGCATCTATGGATTCAATGGCATATGATAGGATAAACATGGTAGAGAGAGAAATGGAGAGATTAAGTCCAATGCGATAGTCAATGTGTGTGAGACAGTTGGGGACCCTAGGACGTAAGATAATCCAAATTTTGGGATAGGTAGTTAACTCATTGAGATATCCCAGTATGTCACCTCACAACCCGAACCTCATTTTAGGAATTGTTCATGGACTTTAGGCCAGTGGTGACAATCTCGGAAGAGCTGGAGCTACTGGAAGTATGTCGAGAGATGGTTTCCTAGATGAAGGCATAAGGAATTAAATGTGATTCCTTTGATGATTGTATCAAGCTATAAATGGCAGTACCACAATTAGTTTGTAAAGTGAACACGGGTATGTGGGATTGAGGGACGAATGTAATGTTTGGATTTTATAGGTTGTAAAATCTAATATTTATTTACCTCGTTTCTGCTGTAATGATTTAGCAATTGTTTAAGGAGGATTGCAACCTACTTTGGTCCACCGTTTATTAGACGTGATCGGAAAGGAGAAAAGAAAATTCAGGATCCGTCGCGCGCTCGAAAAGGTGAGGCGTGACAATGCATTTTTAATTTGTTCAATATAATTCTTGAATTTTATTCTAATGTGTAATGTAGTCAATGGACTTTCAATTTATTCAATATACTCCTTCAACTTTTGGTTAATGTTGAAATTAGTCCCTAAATTATATGAAATTGTTCTATATTATGAACTTAGATTAATGAGAGGATAACATTGAACATTTTATATAATTCAATACTAATTTGAACATGTAAAAAGTTCATGAATCATATTGAATAGATTAAAAATGTATACAAAGTTAAGGGTAGATTTGTTCCCTGAGATCATGGGATCAACACAAAGGAAACATACGTATACGTACATGTATATTAACATGATACATAAAACCGTCACAAAGACGAGAACACTCTACAACCACATGTTTCTTTTATCCGTCTTAAAGGGGAGTAGCTCTTTATCAACTTCTACAGAGAAGGGGTCTACTTTGTGGCCGGAAAATAGGTAAATTGACGTGTTTCTTGTCCTGGAATGGATATTATTAGACTGTAAGTAAAGCCCTAGGCCAAGAACATTTTCCGCTCACCTTACTCACTTTCTCTACAATAAATTCTTGTTCTGAATCATTCCGATTATTCTTCCGTCGCCAGAAAGTTGAAAACCGAGGACCGTGAACTGGGAAACTGCATTTACACACGTGACTTAATCCCTATTGGCGCTTAGAGAAGAAGATAATAAATAGTGCTTCAAATCTATTTAGCATGTCAACAATTGATGTTTCTAAATCAAGGGGAGGTCGGATTTGAGATTTAAGTGAAAATTGGTAATGGAATAGAATTGTTAGTCAACCTAAAGTCATTTTTATTTGTGGAATTAGGCCCTTTCTTTTGTCTAGAGAGCATAATGTGCACATGGCCCGTTGTACAGGCTTAGCGGAGATCTTGGGTAGTTAGTCTTAGAAACGTGTGCAGATTTGGCAAAAGATCATTGGCAGGTTATCGAATCTATATTTGATTAATGATAATCTATAGGGAAAAAAAAGGAAAAATTTCCACCGAAAAACGTGAAAAAAGAAGAACACTAAAAAAATCGAACGCACGACTCCTCCATTAGTCTTGGGAACATTATGTGCACATGGCCCATTATTGGGGCTATTAGGGAAGACCCTGGGTTATTAATCTTAGGATTCCATCCGAAAGTAGACTTCAGCTAAGATTCTTGCGTCCTTCGTGGGAAATAAAAAGTTGACACCCAAGAGTGAGAGATTCCTATTTCTTGTGTTGACTGCGTCTTTTGAATTTTAGGCTCTGTTTGTTTTACAGAAAATATAACATTTTTGGGGAAATATTTTTCGGAAAATCATTTTCTTGGAACATATTGTCTAGGAAAACATTTTCCAATATTCGTTTGTCAAAGGCCACCCTTGAGCGAGGTCGATACACAATGTTAGAACTTACGATATTTAAAGGTAAACAAAAAAGAGGGAAAATATTTTTCACTTTCAAAAAAATAGAAAATATTTTTTTCACTTTTCAATGTGTTTTTTTTCTATTTCTGGAAAAAAATTTCCTCGACTATTTTATTTTTCGTGAAATGAACGTTGAAAAATTCAGAAAATATTTTTTTGAAAGTCATTTTCCTTGAAAACAAACGGAACTTTAAAATCGAAACCCAAGAATGGCAGATGGGATTCATGCACGTCCTTAAAGAACTCTCTCTGCAAAAACAAAGACACAAAAAATAGTGTTGCCGTCATTTGATTTCTTTCTTTTTCGCGGAAGTATTGATCATGTGGTAAATTTTCCATTAGATATTTCACTAAATTTACTTTCTCGTGATTAAATTATATTAATTACGGTTCAAATAAAAAATGATCGATTTTTGTTGTTATGGACAATTAACAGACTTAGTGGATGAGAGTAGAGTTTGTTGAAAATAGAAGTCATTGATTAAAAATATAAATTTTGATAATTTCATAAACTGATAGCTTGAAGGAATTTACAAAAAGCGAAACTTGAAAGAGTAGACAAAAAGTGAAATCGTCGTTCTCAAACTCAACTGTCAAAGAAGTAATTGTGCTAGGATAGTGGGGTCGATATCATCGTTTAGTAAATATTTATAAAATTTGTTGGTTTATAATGTCCATTTATAACATCCGTTTGGTAACAATTCTAGTCCAATGAATTTTTTTTTAGAATGAGTTGTTTTGAAAAATGGTTCTCGGATGAGTTTTTGGAAAGAGAAACGCGTATGATAAAATTGGTTTTTCTCTTTCTCGTTTGAGACAAGAGTAAATATTGAGAAAAAAAAATATATTTTCTTTCGTACCGTGCATTTTCGTCCGAGAAAACAGAAAACCAAAAATCTTTTGGTTATGATTTCCTATTCAAAACTCAATCCCACCATTTTTTCATCTCGGGAATAGAAATTTTAAGGGCATATGTCAAAAAGATTTCTCATCCCAAACTCGTTCAGGGACGAGAAACCAAGAACCAGAACCGTTACCAAACCCATCCTAATCATCGCTAGCCTAATTCACACCAATATCTTTTTCTCCAATGCGCTTTTAAGGTGGCTTTTTCTTCATCCAAGTGAAATATCGTGTCCCTCTCCCTCTTACCCTTCAACCCACCTAATGCTATAGACTTATCCCACACTACAAAAGGAAAAATGTAAAGCTCAAGAATTCAGATCTCCCGTCGACACTCATCACTCAGGCCAGAAGCGAAACGGCTGTGTAGAGATCTGCATGAGCGATTGAAGGAGCAAGCAATCATGTGCTCCTTCCTCATAAACTGCTCGAAAGTTTACTTTTATGAACAAGCAAACACGTGCTGAGATTTTTTCTTTTTTTACCTTGACAATCGAACTGTCTCAAGCCCTTCGAGGTTCCGATCCAAGACTTAAGGCAACCATGTGCCAATATAATAATGCCATAGCCCCTCAACCGAATTCTGATCGTTCCCACTTATGCAAACAAGTAACCTTGCGTCCAGCTGAAGATAATGAAGTCAAAAACGTCCACTTGCATCAAACCTAAGCACATAGTTGGCTCTAAACAGCACAACCCAGCAGTTTCAATGTATCTACAAGGACCGCATCAAAAATCCTTGATCAGCGATGCGATTTCACGACAACGATCAGCAAGTAAAGCACAGGCATTGATTGGCATGCCTAGGACGAACTACTAATGTCCAAAAGTTAAAGTGGTAAACCGACTAACAACGAAGCCGGTCTTAACTCTGAAACTCAACTTTCACAGTTTCATCTAACAGCAGAACACACCCTTAGAAAAAGGAAAAAAAATCACCACGCACGTTGTTCTCATGTTGCAAAAACGGGAAAACCCTCCAGCTCAGGGATTGCAATCCCAACCTATCATCGTTGATCTAGCTTAGCTGGCCGGTGTAGTCAAGGGCCAGCGAGGGTGGGGTGGCAGCGGCAAGGAGAAAATTGCCAAAAAAGTCCTAAAGCTTTACCACCTATGCCGATTCAGTCATCGACCTTTTTTTTAAAGCCGATTCAGTCCTAAATATTTTCCACATTTGCCATTTAAGTCCTTCCAACGGACTTTGGTTAGAAAATGCATACGTGGCGATGATGTGGCGACGCCGGAGCTCGCCGGCGACAACGGGGTGATGATGGAGCGACGAAATGTCCAAAACAAGGTTTTTCTTCTTTTTTTTCTCTTTTCTTTGTGCCGGCCACTCCAAAGGGCGGCATAATCCTTGCCGGCAATGGGCGAGGGTGGTGGGGGCTGGGGAAGCTACCATCACCCTCGCCCAGATCTGGGCGGGGCTCGGCCCCTATTGGCCACTAGCGAGCCCAGCCCAGCCCAGCCCAGCCCAGCCCAGATCCAACGGCTAGCCCCGCCCAAATTTGGGCGATGGTGACCTCACCCGGCCCTTGCCGGTAATGGGAGAGGGCGGTGGTGGCCTCCCTAGCTCTCGCCTAGCGAGAGATTTGCCACCCTTTGGAGTAGTCGGAGCAAGAAAAGACAAGAAAAAAAAGAAGAAGAAAAAAGTTTGTTGCCATGTGTAACCCCGTCATCGCCACATTATTGCCGGTGAGGTCCAGTCGTCGCCACATAAGCATTTTCCAGCAAGAATCCGCCGGAATAACTTAAATGGCAAAGGTAGAAAAGGTTTATGACTAAATCGGCTTTAAAAAATGTTGACGACTAAATCAATATAAGTGGTAAATGTTAAGAACTTTTTTGGCAATTTTCTCCAGCGGCAAGGTGTAGCGACCTTTTTTTTTAAGTAACTAATTTTTAATTTAATTTTCATATATCAATTTCATATCACTTTAAAAATAAATTAAAAAGCCACATGCAATATATTTTTGAAATGAAAGTGCCACGTGGAATAGATTTTTTTAAGTAAAAAATGACACATGGCACCTTCAGCAAGCCACGTCAATTTTTGGTAAGAACTGGTACTTCAGTGATCGTTTTTTCTCCGATTTAGTGATCCGGCAGAAAGTTTTGATACTAAAGTGAGCGACATACACAAGTTATGACACTCATGAAGTCCTTCTCCCGATTTTTTTTAGTGTTAGGTTCACGGGAAATAAATTAGTTATGATGCCTCCACAAGATATTTCCAACGGAAAATAAACTAGTCAAGAAGGCAAATGCCTCGTGAGATGAGAGGCTTGCTGATCAAGAAACCCAACAAAACATGAAAGTTGTGTTGACGTCATTTGTGGTAAGCTGACGTTAGTGACTTGACGTCAGCTGATCCAAGTCATTAAGTATGATTTTATTGATTGGCCTTCGGAGCGATCAAGGAAGTTTCCATTTGATAATCGCTTTTTTTCTTTATTACTTCACCGATCGGCTTTAATTATTTTATTAATCAGGACTCAACATTTATCTGGGGAAGGACAAAATGTCACTTTAGCTCTATATATTACCTGTTGCGGAGTAGGAACTGGCCAAAAGGTCTCGTTGCTAACCTGATCTCACTCTGCTTTGACGAGACCGCCCTTCTCCCGTCTTCTCTCGTCATCTTCCCTCTCGCTCTCTAGACGTACAGCCTCACCAACCTTAACTCACCGGCTGCAATGGTGACGACCGGCCAATGGCAGAACGTTGTCGTTTTGCGCCACGGCGACCACATCGACAAGGGTGCCGATAAGTTGTGGTGGACCGCAGTCCCCAAGCCATGGGACGCCCCATTGACCACCGCTGACCGGAACGGGGCGCTCGAAACTGGCAGGAATCTTCAGGCCCAGCTCAAGTTCCCGATCCACCGGATCGTTGTGTCGCCGTTCAAAAGGTGTGTCGAGACCGCATCGGAACTGATCAAGGTTCTCTCCTCAGGGGACGCCGGCCATGGGAATCCCGCTTACTCATCAACATCAAGAATCAAGGTCGAGTAATCTCTCTTAATCCCACCGGTTTTGATAATGCAAAACCTATTGCTGAAAGTTAGTTGATATCGGTCCACTTTCCATTATTATTGAAATTTCAATTGAAACCTTTCTCTCTTTGTTATTAACCGAAACGTGTGTATTTTGATTTGACACTTTGCAATGTTAGTGGAGTCTCACGATATAAATAGTAGTGAGAGAAATGGGCAAAATTTTCCTAAGATTAATACTATTAAAAATCTGAAATTAATACTTATATGCCTGCGTGTTCCAAAATAACCTTTTCTCTAACAATAGTTTGCAAATTGATACCTTTGATTCTAAGCCACCGTGTGTTAGACCAATATCCATAAAAACTTACTCGTGTCAAACACACGTGGGTTTTCCATGTCTGATCTATCATTCTCTACATCATATCCATGCAATCCCAGGTCTGTCTTGTACTCATTTGCATCGGGTCAACACATGTGCATTTCTGTGGAATATTAGATGCGATGCTAATATGGAGTAAATTTGGAGCAGATGTATTACTTTGAGATTTTATACGTCATAAAAACTGATTTGGGATAATGCAAAACGGATTTTACATACCTTATTAGCATCTTGCGTCCCTCGACTTGGTTTTGCAGCACGTATTGAAAGGTAATTTGTGTAGGCATTTCGTCGGAACACGATACTTACTAGTTTGACCAAGATCGATACTCGAAATCGATGAATAAAGCGATATGCCAGATCTTTGTTGACCATGGAATATGGCTTATCTGTTGAATAACAATATATTCGCTCGTCGTTTTGACTTTCATTCCTAACTCAGAAAAGCAATAACTCAATTGCTGTTTATCAAATGGTCGGTCCGATAATTCTTTTTTCTTTAACTTTTTGCAGGTATCAATAGATTATGGAATGTGTGAGATGATGAACGATGTCGCATTATGGTATCACCCCACGGATCACAGCTCGTGGGGATTTGACATAGCAGAGCTCGAGGCTTCGTTTCCACCGAAGCTCGCGGAAGTCACACCGGACCGGGTGTTCAAGGAGGTACGAGGTTTGATGACGTTGGCAGAGTTCTTGTCTCTTTCTAGGCAGAACTAGATGCGTGACAACATTGTTTAGGACTTGAGTTGTCGGGTTTTCATTGAGATTTTGTTTGTTTGGCGAAAAATTAACAATTTAAAAATATTTTCCTTAAAAGTGGTTGTTTGTATCCGAAAGAATGTGTAGATATCAAAATACGTATTCATCTAACAATTTAAGTTTTTGAAATTGTCTACAATTGTCCCGTAGAATATCCACGGCATGAGAGCGAGATATCCTTAGGTTGAATTTTTTCATGCTCCCTCCCATAAAATCTCATAGTATCGCTTGTGAAAATGAATGAAATTGTTGTCAGTAATGAATTGCTTTTTTCATTGGCTAGTTGTTTCAAATGGTACAAGTGATTATTTTTTTAAGAATATTTTTCAAATCAGTCATTTTTCACGAAATAAACAGAACTTATGTATGGATCATTTAAGATGTTTTGACAGTAAAATTTTCTTTCTTTTTTTTTACGCCAGTCATGAACGAGACAAGAAAATCACCCTTGAAGGTTGTAAGTTTAAGTATGTGTAATTACATGGTCTGAGTTGGAGTATATCTAAAATGCTGCAGCTGCCAGAATGGGGAGAGAGCGAATCCATGGCAAAAGATCGATACCTGTTCACTATCCACTCCCTCGTTGACAAATACCCTGAAGAGAATATACTGTTCATCACTCATGGTAAGCTTCAATTTGGCATTTAATTTCTCTCTTTGTCATCAATTCAATCAAAATGCATACCCAATATGACGTAGGACATACACGCGGCTAACTTTAATAAATGACCATGGTATTGCCTGAATAAGTGTTTCGATGTATGGTCCCTGCACCAAATGATTGAATTCTTCAATAATCTATATTCAATTGTACTTCACTTCAAAGATCCCACGGGCGCATAGAATCAACTTCAAATAGCGCCTCTTAAAATCAACGATTTGTATAGACACGTTCGAAACAATGGTACGAAAAGTGAAGATGGTTCCGTCTTGATATGTTTCTAAGCCGGCTTCAAATGCAGGGGAAGGAGTGAAGGCCGCGGTCTCGACATATTGGGAGGAGGCGAAAGGGCACAAAATTGAACCGGACAATTTTGGATATGTGCATCTCGAACGGGAACTCCATCGAAATGGCGATTCGTTCACTGCTAATAGATTTAGGATAACCGAGAAGCTCTATAAAATTCACATCCGATGCGAATGAACTAGCGTATGTATTTGCAGTATGTGTTGGAGCATTGGGTGGTTTTGAATTGCTTTCTGTGTTGGTTTTGTTATGTGTAGACTTTGTTGGATCATCTCGATCTTGAAATGGTTTATGTTGTTCCGTCCAGCTTCGACGGCTTTGTTTGATGGTTGAACATTGGATTTGCTGAAGTTCTCTAATCTAAATTCCCTTCTCTCGTCAGATTTCAGTACATGCTCCCACTAACTACATTTTCTCCAAATCATGACTAATGTCGACTTCACCGTATTTCGGAAACATATGCAAAGCCAAGGGGCAAATACTGCTGCAACACATGAACCAGATTTATTCTGATATGGATGCCAAGAACAAACAGGGACGATGATTGATTTGTCACTGAATCTGTCGAGTCGCCGAGCACAAACAAAGGTTCTCGTCTCCTCCGCGGTCCCTTCCTAGCCCGGTGTAACGGATGGTCACCACTTACAATGGGCTCGGGAGCTGCTCAAAATGGTCAGGTACATCCATCGGCGAGTCGCTGAAGAAAGCATCCGGCCTCGCACTTACATTCCCGTCTATCATGCTGTCGTCGCTACCTTCATAACACAAGGGACGGTGTAGTTGGGGTCGTCGAGCCTCGCCTTGAGCTCTTGGCTCTCGGGCCAGAACGATATGCCTATTTGCAACAGTAGCATATGAGGGAACGGGATGTGCCTGAGGTGATCGGAGAAGAGGCTCTCGTTGGAGTCGAACTCATGCAGAGCCAAATGGCCGCCAGCAATTTTGCATTCTGGGTTTCAGCACGTCTGTCGGCGGCCGAAGTAGTCTCAGCAGCAGAGGATCGATGATGTATGGCGTTGCGCACAAGGGAACTCTCGACTCTCGAGGTCGAGTCTTTCTCCGCTGGAAGAGCTCGGCTTGGGAACCTAAGAGCGAGGAAAGAGCACAAATCCATGCACCTTTCCTCAATTTAGTGACTTTTCGAAGTTAAACATTCTCATGATCGACGATATAACCGACGATTTCGAACTCTAGCAACGACGACATATTCTACTCAATTAAAGGACCAGTTTTCATATAATAAGTCTTCAATCGCATATTTATTATCCGATGTTTGATATGTTTCCTCGAGTTCCCTTGCTGTATGTTCTTCTATTTTTATTGAGAGTTTTTGTGCTAAGAAAAGTATTAAATAAGTTATAAATCTATTGTATTTGTATAAATTCGGCTCTAAATATATCGATTGCATCAATTCAATCTTAAATCTTTTAAGAATTTACCAATGCATTTCCAGTCTCTTCCTCCCTCCCGTTTTTCTTTTCTTTTTCTTTCTTCCTTTTTTTTTCTTCCCCCTTCCTCAAGAGCAAAAAGGGGTTCATGTGGGCAAGGCTCGCATGGTGTGGGCTCAGTTAATCCAGATTGATTTTCTTTGAAATTTTTTCTAAGTTTATTTTTTTTCAATTTAACTTTAATTATTTGATTGACGATTATTAGAAGAGATTTCGAATTAATTAATAATTGACTCAAAAACGTACTAGAAAAATTAGGTATCAACAGCTCTCTTCTTTGAAGGAGAGTTCGAATAGATTTCATTCATTCTAATGTGTAACGCAGTCAATAAATTTTTAATTTATTCAATACAGTCCTTACACTCTTGGTTGATGTTGAAATTGTTGCGGGGGTGCGTCTAAGTTTGTAGACACCAGATGCAGATCAGTCTGGAGTAGTGGTCAGACCTGATTTTAGACATAGATTGTTTCCGAAAGTGTTCAATACATATATTATTCAAGTTTGCTAAAAGGGAGCATTCAGTAAAAAAAAATGATAAAAAGTGGCTTGTCTCTAAGCCCACTTTTCGAGGTTGCATTCGTATACGCGGGTTGCACACTTGCGCCTAAGTTTGTAGGCGTCGGGAACCGAATTTGCGCCTCCCTGCGTGTATGCACGAGGCATAGTGCTTGTCTTTAAATATTATCACTCTAAAAGAGTGTAATCACATGTAAAGTACTTACAAGCCTTCTTTCTTTCCAATGTGAGATAAGTGTTTCTCCATTTTCTACTTCCAATTCAAAGTTGCTTTCTCATGTGGAACCCACTTCTCACTCAATGGTATTCTTTTGATAAACAATTTCTCATTCACCTATATTCATTCCAAATTTCCAACATAAATTACTCCATGAATTATATAAAAATGTTCAATATTAGAAACTTAGATTAATAAGAGGATAATATTGAACATTTTAGATAATTCAATAACTAATTTGAACATTCTTTCTTTCTAATGTGGGATAAGTGTTTATCCACTTCTCACTTCCAACTTAAACTTGCTTTTTCATAGGGAACCCACTTCCCACTCAATGGTATTCTTTTGAGAAACAATTTCTCATTCACCCATATTCATTCCAAATTTCCAACAGAAATTAGTTCACAAATTATATGAAAATGTCATATTAGGAACTTAGATTAATGAGAGGATAATGTTGAACACTTTATATAATTCAAGAAATAATTTGAACATTATTTCTTTCCAATGTGGGATAAGTGTTTACCCACTTCCCACTTCCAATTCAAAGTTGCTTTCTTATGTAAAACCCACTTCCCATTCAAGGGTATTCTTTTGAGAAATAATTTCTCATTCACCCATATTCATTCCAAATTTCCAACAGAAATTAGTCCATGAATTATATGACAATGTTCAATATCAGGAACTTAGATTAACGAGAGGATAATATTGAACATTTTATATGATTTAAGAACTAATTTGAACATGTATAAAAAGTTCATAGATCATATTGAATAAATTCAAAGTTAATTGATCATACTATTTATTGGAATAAAGTTCGTGAATTATATTAAACAAATTAAAAGTCCATGGGTCATATTGTATATTTAGCCAAGTTTATTGACCATTTCTGTCGTTTTCTCCTAAAATAACGACAATAATAGCAAACTCTCTTGCAACGTGGGCCGACATGAAGCTAATCATTGACTAAGAAGATATCATCCTTATCGGAAGCTGCCGATTCTCTTTGCTGGTCTTTTTATATTTGCAAAAGACAAAGACTGAGGAAAAAGAAGTCGATGCGTCGACAGACTCCAACTTTGCCCAACTGAGGAACTCGACAACTCCGTCAAAAGGGTTTGGTAGGAAAAGAACGAACTGTCTCTTGCGAAAGGGAGGACGTAGACTCTAACTTTGTCATCTGTTCTTTTTTTTTTTCCAACTGAGGCATTGAGGACGAGGGTAAACCTTCATAAGATATCTAAACAAATTTACTACGTCGTGTGATTAAACCCTTCATTTACGTCGTGTCATTGTCGTATATCTAAATCCAAATTCTTTAGGTCATTTAGTATAGTAATGGTCTTTAAAATGACATTTCGCACGTCCCTTTTCGATCCACCCAAATCAATAATAAATCTTCTAGGTTAAATTTAGTGAGGTGGGTGGTGGATCTAGGCTTTCGTTCACTTTCGATTTTCATGTATCTTTTAGGCTCAAATGGCGTCTCCTCACTCCTTCATGGATGCTTCGGAGAAGTTTCTGGCTTCTTTGTTTTTTCCACCCTTTCCTGTAAATCTATGTCTATGCCACCTATTGACAATATCAAGAATCAACCCGTTTATAGAGGTCTAAATTTCTAAGTTTTTCCCTAAAGACATCTAATTCGAAAACCTCCTAGTCTACCATCCGTACATTGAAAAGTCATTCGATTTTGTAGGATTCTAGATTTTATCCTAAAAGACATACATTTTAATATAAGACGGGCCGATTAAACTCATAACGTTTTTCATTTCATGTTGAAGACGTCGACTCTAATTTAAACCGTCACAGCTCTCATTTTAAAGTGTTGCCCTAAGCAAAACTAATCGAACTCTTGCGAAAACAACTCTCAAGATGCAAAGGTTTGACATGCCATATCTATCATGTCTATTGCCATACAATTTCATAATAGTCATGAGATATGTTAGCTCTTCCGAACCCACAACAGCTTCGCATAAAAATGGTTCATTCCAATTAACAATCTTGTGACTCAAGATAGATGTTGGACAATTAAAACATTGGAGCTTAGGAGTGAACCTGTCGAGATATAGAACTATCTTTGTAGTCACCAGGATGGACGTTGAGGTTTGTTTCCACCGGAAGATCGGTAATGAAATTATATAATAACGACGAATTATCGCATTTATCTGACATGATGTGACTTTGTGGGGCGTTATCATCCTATGATTTTAAAGTGGACCTCGTCTTTTTCTTGGAGAAAATCTTATACTGTTCTTTGGACAAAATCGCCCCATCTCTCTACTTCTCTGATCTCCTTCGAGAAAACATTGCATCGGATTGATGTTAGGACAGTTTATGTTGTTCGGCCTCTGTTAATCACGACTCATTTAAACACCGCTAAATTGGAAATTACATCGAAAGCATTTCATACTGCTGCGACACGTGAACTAGAGGTGTCTCCTACGTATGTATTCTTGAATTTGTGTAACACCCCGTTTCCGGGCCGTTTCTAAGGCGAAATTAGGCGAGTTTACGGGTTTAGTCAATGGCCTGTTGACCCCAGGAATTCCCCGGACTAAATCATAAGAATTAAATTAGGATGATTCCAGACTTTTGGAATTCACGTTTTAGGCCACCGAGACATGGTTAATTTCATTTTAGCCTTAAAAGAAGTGAACTTTGGGCCTATGGGTAACTTTGGGAAGATTTGCGCAAAGTCAACTTTTGGTCAACGGTTGACCGGTCAAGAACCGGTTGATTTGTGAGGAGGGTTGGTCGGTCCTCGCGTGGACCGCTCCGACCATAAGAAAGACTGTCCAACCGCGAAAGAATCCGGTCTGAATGCAAGAAATCCGGTTCGACTATGAGGAGAACCGGTTTGACCATGAGAAAGCCGGTTTGACCGCGAGGAGGGATGGTTCGACCGTGAGAGGAAGTGGTCCGACCGCGTGAACCGGACCACCGATCGCCGACTTCCTCTCTCTGTCGCATTCCATTGAGCAGCTTGGAGACGCGTGGCCGACGAGCCAATCTGCAAGTGACGAGTGACCAAGAGCTGGGAAGGGATAGCTGCCACCCCAAGAGCCTAGCTAGGGTACATGTTGGCCCTTGGATGGCCACCACTTGCACCGGCAAGCCCCCACGTCCGCACCGACCTCGGGCTTTCCCTGTTTTTCGCCAGAGAGAACACTTCTCCTTTCGAGCTTGATTGCTCACAGCTCGGAGCTCCGTTTGGCTCAAGCTTGGTGCCGTTGGAAAGCTCTCGAGGCTAGCTTCACCGCGTGGCCAACTGTTGCCGTCGTCTCGATCTATAGCATCGCCGGAAAGCCTCGAAAGAAAGCCCCAGACCTCGGGTTTTGCCCTATTTGGGCCGAGACCCTTGTTCCACCACCGTTGCCATTCCGGCGACTCCCAGCCACCGTCGATGGTGCAAAAAGACTTGTAGAGGTCTGGTGAGTAGAATATATGTATTTAATTACGTCAATTCAGGTTTGATGGAGTACCAATTCTTGGCGACCCCCATCATGTCTTCAAATTTTGTTGATGGAGTTGGCAATGTGGTTGCTGTGCAGGAAAGAATAGAAACATGAGTGAATTTTAGTGGCAGCAATGAAAGTGGCCCTGCTGCAGATAACTGCAATGGTTCTTCAATAGAAATGGTGGCTTCTGGTGGATGCGGTGGTTGTGGTGGAGGTTGTGGTGGCTACTGTTAAGTCAGTGCATAATACTTTTTAGGTATCAAGCTATACCTACTCAATTGAATGGGCGGCTCGGAAGAGCAGAAGGACCAGCCCCCTGATCTAGTGAAATACAACTTATTCACAGCAGGTCAATCTTCAGCAAATTTCGAAACTCCCCCATTTGATTGGGCCACGTGGCCATGCATGTGGAACGTGAATATGGTCAAGGTGAAGCTTTTTTTATTGGTACTTCTACATTGGTTGCTTTGTGAACATAATGATTTCGATCATTGAACATGATGGAAAAAGTATGTGATGACAAAGCCAAGGGTCAAATTTGGTGTCCAATCTCTCGAAGTCCACGATACCCTTGACCTATCCATTTATCACTCCGCCGACAGCCAACAATTCTTCAATCCACGATTGTCTTTGTCGTGATCCACGTTGAGCTAGTTTTGCTCTCAATTCAAGCACAATAAGTTTTTTTTTTTTTTTTTGGTAAGGACAAGCACAATAAGTTTTCTTCCTCTCTTTTCGGAAAAAAAAAATAGAGGCTTAAAGACCTCATTTAATCACCTAAAATGCGTCGGTCCTCACGTCCATAAACCATACCTGTTTCCTAAAATTGATGGTGCTAAACTTATGAGCTTTGCAGCGGATTTTACGTACTTGTCTAAGGTACACTAACGTAGGTTTGCAAAACCCGTATATCAAATGTTCTTGCAGACTTAAAGTAAACACTTACTATTTAACCAAGTGAATCATAGTAATGAGAATGTGTCGTATCAAACCATATTCCAACTATACAAAGCAATCATGGTAGACGCACATTTCTCATTAAATGAAGAGGCATATATAGCGAGATCATGCTGCAAAATACATGTAGTCTAACCACTCAAAATTGACCTGATTGACTGAAAAATTAAGGGATTTTTAATTCAGGAATTAGAGGCCGTTCGTTGCAATTCTATCATCTTGTGCAAGCTGCTCTTGATCAGGATAGCCTATCGAGGTCAAGATCGGACCTAATTGGTTGATGGAACTTGCAATACATTTTATAAGCCTTTAAGTAGCTGGATCATGTCTTTCAATTATCGAAAAAGAAAATATATGCAGTTCAGATTTTTGGACTCTGGGTAACGTTAAATGAGCAGGTCAATTTCAACCACCAAAAATGGGATCTGGATCCCCTACCTTTGAGTAAGGGATCTTAATTTTGGGGCCGTCCGATTCAAGATCGAACGGCTCCCATCTAATAAGGGGGAAATGTTTTTATTTTATTTTTTTATTTTTAGAAAACGCGGGGCCGTCTGATTGAAATCAGACAGCCCAGATCCCAACCAAGGCACCATTAAGATAGGTTCTCTAAAGGTAGGTGATCCTTGCCCACAAAAACGATAATACAGTAGACCTTGACGTACCAAATTTGGTACTTCATAAAAGGCCAACGCTAGGGCGTCCCCACCCGCAATAATACAACCTTCGAGGTACCTCTTTAATTGTCATATTGATCGAAATCTGTGAGCTGCAAACTTCATCTCTATGTATTAAGCATTCGTTATCATGGATTGACAAAAACATCTTATGACCAAATTCCCCAGCTCTGTTTTCCCAAAGTCGCCCTCTCTCTCCTTCTCTTTGCATCTTCCCTCTGCTCTAAGCGTACAGCTTGCAGCCTTAAGTCGCCGGTTGCAATGGCATCGGCCATCGAGCCTGAGCAATCAACCGGCCATTGCCAACACGCCCTCATCATGCGCCATGGTGACCGCGCTGACGACGGGGACAAGTCGTGGGGGACTAGGGTCCCCGACCCGTGGGACGCTCCATTGACCGATGCAGGCCGGATCAAGGCGCACGAAACTGGCAAGAAACTCCAGGCCCAGCTCGGGTTCCCAATCCACCGGGTCGTCTCGTCGCCGTTCCGACGGTGCATCGAGACTGCACAGGAGCTGATCGACGGTCTCTCCAAGGGATTCCATGAGGCCATGAACGTTGTGCTAGATGATGGCAATTCCACCGACTCATCAACAACAGGAATCAAGGTCGAGAAATCTCTCCTAATTCTATTGGTTTTTGCCGAAAGTTCTCGATCTAAGCTTTCAGTTCAAACTCCAAAGACACGTTTCCACACAAAAGAACGATACGCTGAGACAAGAAGGAAGGAGTATCTTAAGTGCTGTGGCCAATAAACTTCTTGCAGGTATGCATAGAATATGGATTGGGCGAGGTGTTCAACGACGTCGCCATATGGTACCATCCAACGGATCGCGATTCATGGGGATTCAACATGGCAAAGCTTGAGGCATCATTCCCACCCGGCATCGTGGACCTCACGCCGCACCGAGTGCTCCATGAGGTACAAGGTTTTTATACAGCGCGCTGTACTTAAAGGTTAAGCTGTGATTGTTTTGGTATCGTTGCCCTGGACGAAAATGCTGTGGTCGGGAGCAATCTGAGTCTGCTCACTTTAGGGATGTAGTAGAGACTAGTTCCATTCTAGAGACACTTTTGAAAAATCGGCCTTCAATCCATGTGTTGTTCCGGCGTAAGCTTAAGCATGTGCAGTTGCATGATCTAATCTGGAGCATGTATAAATTGCTGTAGCTTCCACGATGGGGAGAGAGCGAATCCGGGGCAAGAGATCGACACCTTCACACCATTCACTCCCTCGTCGACAAGTACCCTCAAGAAAATTTGCTGTTCGTCACTCATGGTGAGCTCTAGTTTGGCGTTTAGCTTCTCTCTTTTCAATCAATTCAATCAATAGATCTGGATCCTCTGCACTAAATGCAGAGCTGATGTGTAATCTCAGCCATCTATAAGGGGGGCTGGGTTTTCAGGATTTGGCTGCTCTGCAGGCTTGTGAGAGGGAAGGGGTGGGCCCCACTTTAAAAGGGACCCACCCCTTTTTTGCTTTTTTTTTTTTGAAAAATAAGCAGCCGTCCGATCATTGATCGGACGGCTGCAGAAGCAGATCAGATCTGCCCTGGAAAACTTCCAGGGTAGACGATCCGTTTCCGGGTTTTCATGCATGAGGGGCAGGTGGAGTTGAAGGGTGGAGATGGCAGATCAGCTCTGCATTTAGTGCAGAGGATCCTTTTCCTCAATTTACGTAAAGTATACATATGACCAACTTCAATAGACATCATCATGTTGCCTAAATAAAAGCGGACGCGCGGCAAAGCAATTGACTTCTTAAAAGATCCGCACGTCGTCAACTTTGCTTCAAAGATCAATAAAGGACGCTTAAGATAGGCTTGGCGCAAATGTTTACGCTGTGGGCCTATTTGGGGCGTTGAAGATGATGGGTCGGCTCAAGAAATGGCACCCATCATATTCAATTTGTTCATATACGCACCGGGTGGGTATACGCAGTCGTCGTAGCAATGGCGCGACAAGCTACGGTGTTTTCGGCTTTGACATGTGTCTAAACCAGGTTGAAATGCAGGGGACGCAGTGAAGGCCATGGTCTCCACATATTGGGAGGAGGCAAGAGGGAAAAAAATAAAAGTCGGCTATTGCGGGAGCGCGCATCTCAAAAGGCAAATCATTAGGAACGGCGATTCATTCACCGCTAAAAAATTCGAGATCGCAACAAGTCCGCATCAAACCGGCATCAAGCTTGAGCCGGTACGATGCGATTGAATTGGTGTTTGCACTTACGGTATGTGATGGAGCATCGGGAGGGTTTGAGTTGCTTTTTATGTTGGTTTTGTGATTTGGAGACCGTGTTGAATCATATTTGATGTTAGGACAGTTAATTTATCTTTTGTTCATCCTCCTCTTCAACACGTGAACACCGCCACATTTGGAAATTACATCAAATGCGAAATATATGAGGAAGATACGAATTGAAAAGTCTTCGGCATATTTGCACATATCATCACGAAGAGTACATAGACCTATGAGATAATTATCTAAGATAAAATATATGCATGATCAAATGGAGATAGGGAGGATTTCATAAATATCCGCAACATCATAAGAGATATGGAAAATCAAGTGACATGTCTCAAATATCTATAGAAATTTTCTAAAAATGTCTGGCTTCCTCCTCAAACTCAAGTGCGTAGGAGATACAAGTCTGAATAGTATTGCATACACTAGAAACACCAGGATGTAAGCGAGCTTAACGAGTGTGGTAGCTTCTGCCGTCTGATCACAATGAAAATTTAGGACCTGGCTCGTTTGAGATAGTGAGCCTGATGGTGGTGTCGGTCCTCCAATATGAGCATTAGAAGGCCGTGATCTAAGGGAGATAGCCTGCCGCCAATACTTGGCATAGCTGACTAAAATAGTGACTTGACGAACACAGTCGATGCGGCTGGTTTAGCTTTCAAAACTATATTTGACGATGCGGCCTTTACAGCTGGGGTCGTAATGACCAAGCTAAGAATTGGAGAGAAATGACAAGTGACCGACATCTCTCTCCTTGCTCAAGCTCAGAACTGGCGTCCTCGGGGCCCAGCAAGCTGAAATATTTGGAGCCGTCGAGCCTCTCCATGAGCTGTTGGCTTTCCGGCGAGAACCTGATGCCTAATTGCGGCGCAGTATGTGAGGAAAGGGATCTGCATATAGGGTTCGGAGTACAGGCTCTCGTTAGAGTCGAATTCGTGCAGAGCCAAATGGCCGCTAGGATTGGGCTAACCGGGATTCAGCAGGTTGGGCAGCTGGCGAAGATCGGTGTTTCCTCAGCTGAAGAGCACGAGGAACCTAGAAAAGAACAAGCACAAGAGCTTTCGTCGCGCTTACACTATGTCAAAGGTTACGAGATAATCTCTCCAATACAGTATCGAGTAATCCACAAAATTCACTGGAAACGAGGCCAAGAAAGGAAAGAAAGCATAGTTTACAGACCATCAGTGATAGAGTCGAACTATTAGTCTCTCCAATAGGGACATTGTGATGGAGAACAAGAGGGACTTCCCCTTTGTTCTTCTGCTGTTTAGAGGATGAGGCTTGTAGGATCCTGGCCAGCCTCTTCTGTCCGAGGCTCCTGAAGCACTTGACGTCGCTATCAGTCCATCCAGGCAAGTCCGTCGCGATCCTCACCCCATTTGTTCCTGAATTGTCCCTGGAGCTCTATCACCAACCTGTCATTCTTCGCCGACAATTTGCAAACACTGGACGCAAGCGCAACTCAGATAGAGAAATGGACGAATGGCACGAGCAATTAATCAACAATTACTCAATTTACTACCCACACAATGTGACAATGGATAAGAACGAGATGAAAGAATTACGAAGCGACGCGACTCAGGCTATGTATAATTCCATATAGGCAAAAAGAAAAAAAAAAGGTTGGTACTTTTTGAGATTAGGCCTGAGCTTGTTGATCCAGCAGAGGCAACATGACTGGCCGGTGCACTGCAGGAGACATTTGGAGCAAATGGAGCTCTATCCCGCAGGCCTCTTATTCACTTGGTTGATCAGGACCCCGTCTTCCTCTGCCTTCCATGGCCCTTTTAATCCCATGGCCTACTTGAGGCTTGTGATAGGACTTGGACAACTAAGGTCCTGGTGCTTAGGAGAGGAAATATGGAGTGACATGACTTACTTTATCTCGAACGTGTTGCAGCCATCTTTTTGTTCACATATAATCTGAGTTATTGAAGAAGCTGAGCTAGTAGGAGTGTGCATGGTTTGGGTTGGGCCGGTCCCGTGCTCAACCTGAGGACCGACCCGCACAGTGTCGGTCCTCAATTTTTGGGACCGTGAACCGACCCGTCAAGCTTAGGACTAAAGACTGAAGACTGACCCTATCGGTCCGGTCCGGTCCGGTCCAGTCCGGTCAACTCGGGACCGCAAAATTTTCGCACAAATATCGCAAAATACCCGATATCAATTAAATGCAAAAGCTTTAGACCTGAATAGCTACAAATATTGATCTATACAAGGAAAACACATCATACACATTGTGGCAAAATACTTTCTCCAAGAATACTCATCAACATAAATACACTCTCTCCACGAATACAAGAGGCATCTCATTCATGGTTTGAGGGATTTATACTTAACAATACTCCAAAAGTTAAAGCACAAATTATGAAACAAGCAATGCATACACATAAAAGTCTGGCTTTGTAGTTCTCCTGAGGAAAAGAACTTAAAGAATTGAATCACGATAAACACTGGACGAACTTTTGGACACCTGAAAACAAAAGAAACAACATATATAATTAATACTACATATGAGATTATTACTAACACAATTAATTGAACATCTTACCACATTCTTTTCATTTAATTTCAATGCGTAAATTCTATTTAGTTGTGATAGTATCTTCAGTAAGACCATCCAAAACATATTCATTAGATAAACAAATACATTAACAAGGAAAAAGAAACACGTATGATTAAGCTTACCCAATTCAAATTTTTTATCATTTTGAATGCACTCTTCAATATTGATAGGCATGCGGGTAGCTCTCAATCAGTCTTGGGTACAAATCAAAGCTTCTACCACTTTAGGAGTCAAAGAACTTCGAAAGTCATCAAGCACACAACCTGATGTACTAAAAGCTGATTCTGAAGCAATGGTAGTCACAAGAATAGACAAAACATCCCGAGCTATCAAAGATAATATTTTATACTTTGATCCAGTACTCTTCCACCACATCAAAATATCAAGATCAAGAACATCTTTACATTCCCCTTCAAGATACCGATCAAGTTCTGATTTGTTGTTATCTCTTCCTCTCTTCTTTTGATGGAAAAAGTTTTTTCCTCAAGCTTCGATGTTAACTTCGTTGTTATCATCATTTCCATCGGCATTGGAAGCACTACTACTACCACCAATAGTCATAGTTTGATTGCCCAAATCCCAGCTAGTATTATAATCATGAAAAGATTGCTCATAAAATATATACAGACGCTCCAATACATACTTCACCTTGACATGCATTTCATCAACTTTTGCTTCATCATCATAAATTTGCTCATAGCAAAACTTCACATAATGCAACTTTTTGGTAGGATTTAATGCCACAGCAATCAACACCATCATACTTACTTTATCAAAACCTCCATAATACTTATCAAACTTCTCTCGTTTTGTACCCATAGCTCTTAGTTTAGGATCGAAGGCATAACTTGCATCTTTCAAATATTTAAACAAAAAAGCTATCCCCTCAAAATAATCATTCGAAGTAGTATATGAAGTCCTTGACATCTGATTAATAGTATCATAGAACTGCTTCAAAAATTTGGAAAGAATAATGGCGTTTTCCCAATCTTCATTTTTTGGAAAATCATGGTTAACCTCACTTTCGAAAGATAAATCATCTTCCGACATCCTTTCAAAAGCTTTTTTGAACTTTATGGTTGTATCTAACATGAGGTAAGTAGAGTTCTATCTAATAGCAACATCTAAATAAATCGAACCCTTATAGGTGATTCTTTCAGCCTCAACACATGATTGAAATGTCTTAAGTCTCATGGAAGAATTCTTCACATATTTAACAACATTTCGAATACGTACAATAGAATCACGTACCTCAGTTAAGCCATCTTTGACAATCAAATTCAATATATGAGCAGTGCACCTCATGTGTAAAACTTCACAAGCTAAGATCAATGAGCCATCTCTTGAAAATTTATCTTTCAAATAGTCAATGGCAATATCATTTAAACTTGCATTATCCACCGTGATTGTAGACATATTTTTTTTTCTATTCCCCAATCGTAAATGCATTTTTCAACTAGTTTCCTAATTTCCCTACCCTTGTGATTATGTATCACCACAAAATTAATGATCATTTTATGTAATCTCCAATCTTCATCAATGAAATGTACAGTAAGACATAAATAGTTCAAGTTTTGAACGGAAGTCTATGTATCAGTCGTGAGTGTAATCCTTGATTTAAGCTTACCAAAGTAAGTCTTCAAGCAACTTCTTTCACTGATATATAATTTTACACAATCTCTAGCCATGGTAAATTGTGACATATATGTGAAAAGAGGCTCACGAAACCCAACACGTTCAATCATAAAAAACAGTTGTTTATCGACTATGATCATCCGAGCAAGCATGTATCTATATTTTTTTTTTATCAAACCTCCACGTTGACATGACATTATCACTACTAGCTCCGACATTAGTATATTTTCCAGCATTGTCAACCGCACTTAGATTATGCGGTGAAAGCAATCTTTGCTTATTATCAATATTGGCAGGATACTTGTTGCACTTTTTCAATTGCTTTAACATTGTTGAAGTACCATTATCAACTGAATACGAGTACTCCTTCCCACAATGAATGCATTTCACCATGCATGTTTTTTTCGTCTTCTCATTTACAATTCTCGAAAAATTATTCCACACAACAGACTTGTCCATTGTTCGCTTCTTGAAAAAAAAGATGTCGATTAGTGGATACCTTGGTCAACTCTTGTGATTCTTCTTCATGTCCATGACTTGGTGACTCTATCTTTAGACATATCTCATCACATTCTACTTCAATCGACATGTTACTTGATGTTTCCCACTATCGCACACTTAATGTTTTGGAGCCTTGCAAATCTACTGGAACTGTTCAAGGAGCAATTCCAAAAAATCAGAAATTAGAAGCAATCTTGGTACCTCTTGCAGCTAGTAAAAAGAAAACCAAGAGGAGCAGAAAGTTGCAAAATGTGATAACCAACTACTAGACGCCATCCATTCATTTATTTAACATGAGAAGGGTTTCAAATATGTTGTAAAAGATGACGAAAAATGAAAAAGCAAACCTCGAGGAAAGGAAGGAGTTTGGACTTGAAATCAAAGGCGCAGGGGATGGATGAGGGCAAAACGAAACGAGGGGATGATCATGACCCAAAAGTTGTAGCTAAGCTGCAAGAGTCACTTGTTGGGGAGTCCGATTTGTGACCCTTTTCCACCGTCTTGGTTGCTCCACTGTAAATGATGTACTCAAAAAATCCAGAGTGAAACAAATGAAAAATAAAATTCCCATCTCGCGAGTCTAACTAGAAAAGGGAAATTTTATTCTATTTGCAGCCGATATATGGACGTGATGAAATCACTCTTCACAATGGGAGAACAACTTGGCCAGCATATGGCAAATGTGATAGCATTAAAAGCATTCGCATAATAATTGCTACGTTCTTCTTCAGTCTCACGGTTATATCATCCTAAACTTTAATTTAGTGCTAACACGGTTTGTCATATGCACCATTTTCACTCGGGGCGAGAATGCAATATCATATACAGAGAAGAAATGCACCACAAGTCCTCACATTTAACCTCACAGATCGGAAAAAAGGGAAACGAAATTAAGAAACGAAAGTCAACACCCAGTATCCAAACGTTTTGAGCAAAGAAGGGAAAATGGCATCTACCAAAAGGAAGGTTTCTAGGAAGCCCAAACAAGCTCCGGGAGAGGACGCCGAAGTGTGGGCGACGAAGAAGGCTGCGGGGCCGAGGTCAAGGGCAGTGACGGCGAGGGGGTCGACGGCAGCGCGGCGAGACAGCAAGGCAGTCAAGAGCAGCACGGTGAGGGGGTCGACTCGAGGGCAGCAACGACGCGGCGAGACGACGAGGGCAGCAACGGTGCAGTGAGACGGCAAGGGCAGCGACGGGCGACTCTCTACCGGCGCCAACAAGTGACAAGCAGCAGCTGTGGAAGAGAAATTAGGGCATCGTTCTGTCCTCAGTGTCCTGTCTTGTGTATTGTGTAACACACTCCAAAGCAAAATGAAGAACTGAAGAAGGGAAGGGAAGCATGAGCTACACCTGCACAATAGAGAAATAACTCAAATAAGTCTCGGTCCTTTTGTCTTTGGGTGGACCGTGTAGTTGGACGTGGATAGTGGACTGGAGGGCCGTGCATTGGGCTTGGATTGGGCTTATAAAAAATAAGGGAGGTGAATAATGCCAAATGAAATGGATTTATAAAAAATATTTCATATTAAATATATATATATATATTGTCTGGTTATTTCGGATTAGATCAACCCGACCTTTTAGGATCAAGAACCAATTCGTACAGTATCGAGTTAAGAATTTTAAGATCGATGACTGACCCGTTCAACTCAAAAACCTAATCAAGACCAATAGAATTTGGCCGATCTAGGGTTGACTTGCTCAGCCCCCAGAGCTAGGATACGAGGTCCAAAGGCTGGACCAGGCGATTCCACGATGAAAGTGAAAGCCCGATGTCGTTTTGTGAAGGTAAATGTGTCTTCCCATTATTGGACCACGTGGCACGACCATAAGAGAGAGGACGGGTTAGGATACACTGACCAACCTCAAAAGTAGAGCGCTATCAGTCCTTTGTTCCGGTGCCCACATGGAGACTCTCTGCCCTCTATCTCCGTCTCGAGAAATTATTAGGTGCAGCTCGGGTGCCACGCTGGCTTTGCAGTCCACCATTCAGCGCGCGCCACGTGGCGCCAGCGTGGAGGGTTGAGAAGCGCCGCGCGTGGGAGAAAAGAACGAGCGGAGGTGTGAAGATTTTGAAATCACGGGGGAACGAGGAGAGAGAAGCGCCTCTGCTCCACTCTGAGTTATCTCGTGGAGGGCGGCCGGCGGGGCTGCTGGACGGCGGGCCGTGGACGACGGACGGCGGGGCTGCTGCTGGACCGGAGTCGTGCTTCGCCGGAGTTTGCCGAGAGGGAGTCCAGCCGAGAGAGAGAGAGAGAGAGAGAGAGAGAGAGAGAGAGTCCAGCCTCTCGCCGGAGTTCTTCACGAGGAATGGGGAGACGGATTTGCAGAAATGAGGTTCGCCGAGAGGGAGTCCAGCCGAGAGGAGAGAGAGAGAGAGAGAGAGAGAGTCCAGCCGGGAGGGAGTCCTTTAGCCTGAAGAACGAGGATGGAGAGAGAGAGAGAGAGAGAGAGAGAGAGAGAGAGCGTAATTGCTTTCTGCAGGCTAAAGGACAAAGACTGTTCATTTCTTCAGAGTGGAGCAGAGGCGCTTCTCTCTCCTCGTTCCCCCGTGATTTCAAAATCTTCACACCTCCGCTCGTTCTTTTCTCCCACGCGCGGCGCTTCTCAACCCTCCACGCTGGCGCCACGTGGCGCGCGCTGAATGGTGGACTGCAAAGCCAGCGTGGCACCCGAGCTGCACCTAATAATTTCTCGTTCTCCCTCTGTCTCTCTCTCTCTTCATCTTTCCTCTGCTCCATAAGCGCACAGCCTCACGACCTTTAACTCAGCGGCTGCAATGGCGTCGACCGTCCAACCTAACCAACTCCCCATCCATTTCCAACACATCCTCGTCATGCGCCATGGCGACCGCAGCGACGAAGTCGTCGACGGGTCGTGGTGGACCAGGGTTCCCAGGCCGTGGGACGCTCCCCTGGCCGACGCGGGCCGGATCAAGGCGCTCGACACTGGCAAGAAGCTCCGGGATGAGCTCAGGTTCCCAATCCACCGGGTCGTCTCATCGCCCTTCCTACGGTGCGTCGAGACTGCACAGCAACTGATTGCCGGTCTCTCCACGGCGAACGACGTCACCGCGAGCGCTGCGGTAGGTGATGATGGCGATCCCACTGACTCACCAACATCAAGAATCAAGGTCGAGCAGTCTATCCCGATCCACATACCTTTTCCCGAAAGTTCTTGATCTGTTGTAGTATATTCTTTCCGTGTTACACTTTTAGTTCCAACTCCAAAAACCTCATTCAAACAAAAAAGCAATTTGCTGAGATAAGAAAGAAGGAATGCCAAGCGCTTTTTCACCAAACGCCCGGTCCCATTCTTTACGAGGTTTTGCAGGTATCCATAGAGTACGGTATGTGCGAGGTCCTAAACGACGTAGCTATGTGGCATCATCCCACGGGTCGCGACTCGTGGGGATTCGACGTAAAAGAGCTCGAGACTTCATTTCCATTGGGCGTCGTGGACCTCGCCCCGCACCGGGTGTACGAGGAGGTAACGAGGTTTTCATGTGGCACTCTTGTCCGGGTTCAAGAAGATTGGATTCTGATTGTTTGATAAATCAAGTATGTGGAATCGTCATGGTCTGATACAGAGTGTCTAATTTCCTATAGCTGCCACAATGGGGAGAGAGCGAGTCCGGGGCAAGAGATCGATACCTCCACACCATTCACTCCATCGTGGACAGATACCCTCAAGAAAATTTACTGTTCGTCACTCATGGTAAGCTTCAATTTGGCGTTTCAAAATTGGAACCCATCTGATGTAGGGTGTGCACATGGCTGACTTCAGTAAATTATGTCGCATCGCCGGCATGAGCTTCAGTAAATGATGTGGCTTCGCCTGCATGAATGTTTTCGATACACGACTTGTATAGACACACGGTGCGTCCGCTTGGTCCTCGTGATCATGGCACGAAAGGTAGAGACACTTTTGCACCTCGACATGCTTGTAAACCAGCTTCAAATGCAGGGGAAGGAGTGAAGGTCACGGCAACGACATACTGGAAGGAGGCAAGAGGGCACAAAATAAGACCGAGCTACTGCGGATGGGCGCATCTCAAGAGGCAAATCGTTCAGAATGGACATTCGTTCACCGCTAGAACATTTGAGGTCGGTACGAACCCTGAAGAGACAGGCATCAAGCGCGAGCCGCTGCGACACCCGTGAACAGAGCGTTTGCACTTACGGTATGTGATGGAGAGCATGGGGAGGGTTTGAGTTGCTTTCTGTGGTGGTTTTGTCATGTGTAGTTTGTGTTGGATCATTTTGGTGTTAGGACAGCTTATGTTGTTCATCCTCCCTGAATCATGACTCGTCTTAACATCCCTAGATCGGAAATTAAATCGAAATTCCAGTAGTTCATACTGCTGCAGCACATGAACTAGAGGTGTCTCATACATAAATATTCTTGAATCTGATCCGAACACAAACAATAAACAGCGACAAGAATCCCTTTGTCACTGGATCTTTGACAAATCACGGAAGCTTAGACAATTAAAATACTGTCTCCTCAGCGGACACTTCCTAGCTAGGTATAACTTGTATGATCACCACTTCGACGGGCTCGGGAGTGGCTCGAAATGGTCCGGTACGTCCAATGGAAAGTCATCGAAGAAAACATCCGGCTTCGCCGTGGTTATATTTCCGTCTATCACGCTGTCGCTGCGTTTACAACACAATGAAGGACCAAGAAGGGGCATGTCAGGAGGAAATCCCTCTCCGTCCACGAGCTCGGAAGCTTCAATCCCAGGACCCAGCAAACTGAAATAGTTGGGGTCGTCGAGCCTCGACATGAGCTCTTGGCTCTCGGGTGAGAACGGGATGCCCAATTGCTGCAGCGGTATGTGAGGGAACGGCATCTGCATTTGGGGATCGGAGTAGAGGCTCTCGTTGGAGATGAACGCGTGCGGAGCCAAATGGCCACTGGCATTGGGAGTACCGGGGCTCAGCAGGTCAGGCGGTGGCGGAAGCTGTCTCGGTGGTGGCGGCGGATCAGGGATGCTTGGCGTTGCGCACAAGTGAGCCCTCAAGGTCGGCTCTTCCTCTGCTGAATAGGTCAATTTAGGAACCTACAAAAGGATGAGGACAAGACCATAAATCCATGCATCTTTTTTCCATTTCGAGGACTTCGAGTTGATGCTTCAGTTCTCTTGAAACAGTCTAAGAATGAGCGATCATTTAGAACTCGAGTAATAACAACATATTCTACTCCATTAAAGGACCAGTTAAACTGTAACGATGCTAAAACGACATAATCCCTCCAGTACGATGCCGAGTAATCGGCGAAGTTCAGAAGATATGAAGCCAAGAAAAGATTGTATTCAAATTTTGTGTACCTCCACAATGGGGAAATCGTGACGGGGAACAACAGAGACTTCCCTTTTGTGCTTGTGCTGCTTGGAAGATGAGGCCTGTAGGATCCTCGCCAGTCTCTTTTGCCTGCTGCTCCAGAAGTTCTTGACATCGTTGTCAGTCCGTCCAGGCAAGTGCGTCGCGATCCTCGCCCATTTGTTCCCGAACTGCGCCTGCAACTCTATCACCACCCTCTCTTCCTCCGCTGAGAATTTGCAACCACTGGACACGAGCACGACCCAGAAAGAGAAATGAGCGAGAATCACAAGCCATCAATCAACAAGTACTCAATTCCATCCCGACACAACAGGACGACGAATAAGAAAGCGGTGAAAGGATCGCGAAATGAACGCCAACACTGGCACACACAGAGTCGGACATAAGCATAACTCCATGCAAGCAGAGAAAAAGGGTCCACACTTTTTGAGATTAGGCCTGAGCTTGTTGACCCAGCGGAGGCGGCACGACTTGCCGGTGCGCTGCAGGAGGCCTTTGGATCGAATGGAGCTCCAGTCGCGCGGTCCGTACTTCTTCACGTGGTTGATCAGGACCTCGTCCTCCTCAGCCTTCCACGGCCCTTTCCTCAGCACTTGCTGCTCTTCCCTCTTACCATCCATTCCCCCACAACTTCTCATCGACTCCACGATTCCTCCTTCTCCTGAATGATGAAGCAGAAGGTTCTTCTTTCCTCGTCCTTCCTGTACAAAACACATTCGCGTGTCCGTGACTCTGTCTATCGTTTCGTGTCGTCCCATGTTGTGGGATTTTTTGAAAATGGCAGTTGGGGAGGGAGACAGTTACCTCCCCACTTCCCCCACATTCCCCTATTTTCTCTCGCTTTACCAAGGTCTTTTATCTCTCTCTTTTTTTCCTTTTTCTTTTTTACCTATTTTTCTCCCTTTCATTTCAACACGTTGCTTTTTCTCCAAGTAATTCGTGCTTCCGCGGGAGGATTAGAAGGAATGAAGTATGATAGCTCGTTGATCCCACGATTCAAGGAAAAACACGAGCTATGCAATTCAAGGCGAGCAAAGGCTTAGATCAGCATAAAGGATCAAATATGTCACGCGCAGCCGATCTATATACGAACACGAGGTTTGTTCTTCAAAATGTCGATAAGGCGTCGTCGACAAATATTGACAAGTGAGATGATACACTTTGACCCTTTTAAGGTACACGTATTGTTCATTAAGTTATGCCTAATGTTGTTAATTAGCAAATTTCACTGGCTAATAAAGGAGGAAAAGGGAGATATGGAGCAATCTTTGCAAAACTGACTTACTAAAATTAATGAAGTGTGTGAAAACAATTTTCACGGGCTTGTTTGCGTAGTTTTTTTTCAACGTCATTGAAAAATAAGACAAGTGAGTCGATACATTTTGACCATTTTTAGTAACATTTTTTTATATAAATTAATCCACAATATAGCTAATGTACGAATTTTACTGGCAAATAGAGAAAGAATAACTAAATAAAAAGATAATAAAATTTTTAAAATTGACTTACTAATATTAAGGGAACATATGGAAGATTGCCCATGAAACATATTTATCTTACAGATATAATTTGAGGTCTCAAACTTACACAGAGCATGAATGGTTTAAAACGGTGTCGTTCCTCAACTTGATCGAGCTAGGGCAATGATATATATATACAATAAAGAAAGACGAAAACTGAAAATGATAATTAAGAGATAATAATTCATAATAATCATACAATTTCCTTCGATGACCGAAAATATATGTTCATGACTTAGTTTTGTTTCCTAAATCTAAATCATGAGACTTCTATTAGTAAATATTTCTTTTTAAAAGGAAATGAATTGCTTACCCTACCGATTTCCTTGCCTAGACCTTCGTGATGTGAAAGATTGTTGAGAGAAGTAAGGGAGTGGCAAGCAGTGGGAACCAAGGGTAAATTTTTGGCATTTTGTTGTCCACCTGGTAGTAATCTTAATCGCTTCTGATTCGACTTCCCAACATCTTACATGAAAAGGACTCGACAGCAAAAGGATTTTAGCCCTTGTATGAATCACAAGCAAACTGAGCAGTGCCCAAAGCATGTCCATACATGAAGAGCCCTCTGACAATATCTGGCTGATTTATGACATTGGGAGTTAAAGATGTCCACAACACACCCGAGTCTTCTGATGAATGGGGCTGTACACAGCCTAACGAGCTGCTCCCCCAAAGAGAATCGCAAACATTAAGTTTTGCATCATCACTTGAGAACCCAGTCAATCATGGTTCATGCAAGTGTTTCGCCCGTCCCCATGTTAGAACTCCCGTTTGCAGCATCAGATGAGCAATGACATCGTACTTATCTCGTGCTTGCCCAAAAAGCACTAGTTATCAACTAAATGACACATGGAAGAGCCCAAAAGTGTCGTCTCTACCAAAAAATGAGTGCAAGATAAAAATGGAATCACTAATCTGATATGCAGTGGGCATCTTCACTTTGGTTAAGCAACCGGAGTTTCCACATGAGCTCCTGCCATGTGCCATCAAGACTCTTGTCATTGATCATCCGATTTCCTACTGAAAAAACCGTTTGTCAGAGCTAGAAGCCTTAGTCATTGAGCGCCATACAAGATTATCTCACAATTCACGAAGATGTCATGCATGGACAAGAAAGGGGTCAATATAAAACTAGTGTAGGACAAGACAAACAATAGAATCAGGCTAAAAGTTGAAAATGCACAGAGAAGGAAAACCATACCCAACAAAATAAATACTTCTCTCTCTCATTTCTTGTTTCCAAGGAAGCATATGCGTTATGAAAAATTGGAGCACACAACACCAGCGTAAGAAACTTCACACATAATGTCTTATCGACCTAGCTTTGAGGGTTAGTGGAAAGCGTGTAATTAAAACCATCAAATCAATGGCAAACAACACTGCCACACTGCCTGTGTACGGTTCTTTTTACACAGCTAGTGTATGCTATAGTAACTCGTTTTACATCATAAACTTTAAGAAGTAGCCAATTTACATAGTCGCGGGAAAAAAGAGAGATCACGGGAGACTTATAATGTCATAGGATATGGATGGAAGAACATACTTATTCGCCTGTGCATCTGGAGGATTACTGAGGCTAGTCCTTATATAGGTGCCTAACTCAACGAGATCTTGAACCTATAGAAGTCACGCAACCATCAGTAAATCACCAAAAACAAAGATCACGCTATGGCAAGGCCAATTGAAATTAGAAACACCATATATCTTCTTCACTTGGTAGCAAAACGACATGGAAAGAGGCAGAAAATTCTCAGTCTGCCATTGCATGTGGCAGTCGTAGTACAAGCCGGAAAGCAAACTTTTACTGTTCAGATGGAGACTTTTCATGTAATAGTTGGATACGATTATCAAAGCAACCAAGGAACACACATGCATACCCCCACCAATGCTGGTGTAGAGTAGGCATGGAGCAGACAATGTGGAATCACCACTGCCCCATGTCAAGAGATCTCTCCACAAGGGTAGAGGATTGTTAATTGCGTATTTCTCTCATGTCATTTTTATATCACAACACCATGTGAAAACTAAAAATGCCTTCCAACCAACCAGTACGACCCCATAGAGCATCTTGCCTCACAGTGACCCTCAAACTCAGAGGAAGAGATCCACCCCAACTGGGGGCACCTCCACTGACCTACCCACGAATGGCAATTTTTCCCCAGAAATGCCAAAGATTCATAATGCATATTATGATCAACAAGGTAAACCCAGAAGGTGCAGAAACCAAGGACAAATCCTCCCTTACTTCATCTTTTCTACAACTAATCTAGCAACCATGGCGGCCAACTTTCCACTACAGAGCAGACAAAGTCCACCATATTTCTCAGGAAAGACACTAAACAACAGTCCTATGATAACAAATTCCTGAAATCATCTGAAATTTTCCTTCTTATGCCCCAGCAATATCATATTCCAAACAAAACAAAAGACTCTTAAACAGAAGATACATATCACATAATATCTGAAACAACCCTTTTTGCTGCATTCTCTTTATGTATGCAGTGAATACACATTTTGGTACATTAAGGTTGCAATAGAGACCAAGGACTACGCTTTACATGCCGGTGCTCTTCTCAAGGCTGAATTCTACAGATGGCACGAACAAAACGGTGGCGAATAAAGCAAATATTAGCATGAACAGCCTCACGAACGGACGAAGCACATCGAAACAGAGCTCACTTGCTAATTATCAGCATCACCATCATCGCCACCCTATCTGGACTAGCTAACTATGAGCAAAACTCAACTGGAAAGAAGGCAAGAAGAAGAGTTCTGGGGTGGAACCAGAGAAAGGACCTTGCGGATTCCGGAAGCGTGGAGGGCGGCGACGGAGGTGCAGGCGGTGGCGCCGACGAAGAGGGAGGCGACGGCGGCGGCCTTCAGAGGCATGAGGCGCGGGCCGCCAGCGTAACCCCTCAGGCACGACGATACCCCCCACCCGAGCTGCGCGGCGCCGCCCATAGCCCACAACCAGTGGCTCTCGATTCCGATCCCGATTCCGATGGTTTCTGCTCGTCCCCCGCCTCCTTCCTCCTCCGTCGCCATCTCTCCGGATCGACGATCCCCCCCCCCCCCCCCTGCAGCCGTCGAAAAATCCCTCTGTTGCAGGAGCAATTGGGCTTTGTTGGGCTCGTATTGCTTGATGGGCTTATTGGACTATTCGGTTCGGTTCCGAGCCACCTCCGATGTCGACCGGTTTCTTGTCTGAAACGTAGAAATGAGTGTTACTAAAGAAAAGACGATGAGGTCGTGAAGGGCAGAACTGCAAATTCCTCAGATGATTGCGGCGCGGCTGAGGAATATACGCATCTTGGAAACGAGAGAGGTGGAGAGCAAAGAAGAGCGACCGGGAAAGAAGAAGAAAGGGAGGAGCGAAACGGTCACGGACCGCCATAGCTTGACCTTCTTGATTCCCAAAAACCCCAAAACCCCTGCGCTAGCGAAGTCGGCGGGAGCTCGCCGTGTCGCGCGGCGCCGATGGCTCAACCGCCGCCTGGCCATTACCCGATCTACCCTCCGATCCCACCGCTGAACCCCGTGCCCGTCCCCGTCTACGGACATCACATGCCCTGGACCATGCCAATGCCCATGCCCATGCCCGCGACGGTGCCGCCGAACCCCGCCGCTCAGCCGCCGATGTACATCGGCGCGCCGCCGGCTAATGTAGTCAGCTCGAAGCGCCGCCGCGAGGAGGGAGGGGCGGCGGCGGCGGAGGATGATGAGCTGGCGGCGGCGGCGAAGCGGCGGGCCGTGGCGCAGGACGTCATATTTAGGGTCGTGGTCCCGTCTAGGCAGATCGGGAAGGTGATCGGAAAGGAAGGTTGCCGTATCCAGAAGATCCGGGAGGAGACTAAGGCCACGGTCAAGATCGCTGACGCCATCGTTGTGAGTACAGTGCGTTTAGCTGGTCAATTTCTGTGCGGTTCGATGAGGGAGTGGTTCCCGTTTTTTTTATGCTCTTATGATCTTGTTTTGTTAATTTGAAGTGGGAATTGCTGAGAATGGTTGCTGTGCTGATTTCGTGCGTCCTGAATGTAAAGCTGATGTCTTTGAACTGAGTTTGTGATTGAGATTGGATTGCGTGAGAGTGAAGTTTCATGAGTTCATGCAGGATCCTGCAGAATCTGTTTACATTTGTTTCGATGATATAGCCCATCATAGTGAGGAATTTGCACATGCTAGCCAGGGTTTTTCTAATTTTTTTATCCTATATTTTAAGTAGAGGAACGAAAAGTTTTAATCCTCCTGAATAGATAGCCTAGTGATCAAAATTCAATTAGTAGGTGGAGATTAGAAGTTCTCTTTGCTAGACCATGAAGTACTTGCTTTGAGAGCGAAAGAAGGATGATATGTTAGATTTCTATTTGTGATGCAAGATTTGTGGATTCCCTGTTCTTTAGACGCTGCATGGTCTAGCATAGTGGCCTATGGAATGCCAAGATTGTATGCATGTTTACAAGCTTATGGCCTTTCGTCATCTTGTCTTGGGGCAATATGCGGGAGTTGTGATTTAAACCTAAGAAAAGTTCTCATAAAGCTGTGTTCTTTCTCTGAATCATGCTTAAGTTATAGCTTATATAATGTCATGAGGATGATCTATCTTTCCGGGCAATGCTTCAAATGACTTAAAAAATTACTGTATACCATTTTTACTGAAGAAATGGTTGCTTATTTTGACGAAGTGGCTTTTAATAGATACCGATGGACATGTGTTCCTCTTAGTTACTCTATTGAACATCAAATGGAAGATACCAAGAAATTAACCATCTGTTAGGGGCTGAAATGTCATCTTGTCTTGAACAAGAAGCTAATTCAGAAACATCATTTCATAAAGCCATTAGTTGTAGTTAGTCTGTTCTTGGAACTTGATGTATATATTGACACTAACGATCTCTTGCAGAGACATGAAGAACGTGTAATAATTATAAGTTCTAAGGACAATGACAACAATGTTACTGATGCAGAAAATGCCCTACAGCAAATAGCTACCTTGATCCTTAAGGTGATTTTCTCTATTATATGGTTCATCTGGACAATTTTGCTGCCAAGCGTGTGGATGTGCATGTTCTTTGTTTGAGCTCCTTGAGTAAATGATGTTGAGAAACTAATACAATAGGATGAACGATCTATCCACTCTTTTAGTGTTGTGGGGAGAGATCAATCCATTGAGTCAAATATCGACATAGTCTCCATGCCTAGGTTGATTGAAATTGTTAATAAGTACTTACAAGTTATGAAGATGATTCCTGTATTTGTATCACTTGCCAAAAGGCAACGTCAGCATATAAATGGGCGTTTGTCAAGCTATTTGTCAGGATTTTTCTTTTTTTTGCCCCTGTTCAGGACTGTAGCAAGTATGCACACCAACTAATTTCAAGGGACCTGAGGCAGTGTACAGACTGTTTTGGAAACAGCTCTTTAAAGGCAGAAAACAGTTTCAACCTGATTGATGCATTTTCTTAGTTAATGGTTTTTATAACTGTTCTTAGCAATAAGCCTGCATGAGAAATTGCCATTAATGAAGCTATGAATTTCGTTCCGTGATCCTGTCTTGGATTTGAACAGCTAATGCTGCCTATTGGGCTTAACTTGAGATCAATATCTGAGCCTGGTAGTAATAACAATATGTTTGTCATTTGTGGTTGAATAATGTATAAATTTCTTGTTAATTGCAAGTGCTACGTATACGTACAGACTCTGAGGTGCATACTTGGGTACATTTTGGACTTTTTTCCTCTTTGGGAGTTTCATCCTTGGTGCTGAATGGTTACTTCCATTTAGCGGAAAAGAAAAATGAATTTGTAGCATAGTTAAAAGTAAAGTTTGCTAATTGGATATTTGGACTTGTTGAATGAATGAATTGGTATCAATAGCTGAGGGTTTTAGGTAGTTATGAAGTAACTGAATATTTCCCTGAACAGACCTGACCCCAGAGTAGTTGCATAACGTTAAGCTGAGGTAATGAATGAGACAGCAAATGGATGGAAATTTTCCACTTAATGGCTGCCGGTTTGTGCCTTTCAACTTTTGGAAATGAGATGGTAGACATTTGCCTTTAAAGAATAAGTTGTCATTGATGTGCTAATTTTGGTGTCTAGATGTGTAGTAACTTCTTTCATGAGTAGCATGATTGAATGGCAGCTTATGGAAGAATTGCTGAGATGAATAATTGACAAATTGAGCATGACCTTGTCTTATGACAAAAAGGTGACTAGGAAAGAAAGAATGAGAATTCAAGAATATAAGTGGGTGATGGAAGTGGAACCTGCCTGATAATATGTGCTCGTTGTCAAACTATTCAAGTTGTTCTTTGGGTATTCAATGGTAAAGATGGAGGAAAATTTGAAGTTTGCATTTTTAATGGCATCTGAAGGACGAAGCACTTGAAAAATGAGTATGGATTGAAGTGAATACACAGAAAGTTTTTGGCTCTAAATGGATCTGTTCTCAGGCCCATCCCCTTTATTTATATGCTTTTGAAGTCACCTCCTCCCACTCCCTCAATCTTGGCACCCTGCCCTGTACCTGTCCCCACCCCTATCCCTCAATTGCCTACTCCCAATCCCCATTCCTCTCACTTACTTTCCGTTGAATACTCAGGGTGTCGAGGGACTCATTGGAGGTGGTCCTCCATTCAGGTAGAGACTGTAGTACCCGAGCTGGGCTTCTCGCCTCTCGGTAATCTCTCTCTCCCTCTCTCCTCCCCTCCCTTCTTTTTTTCTTTTCTCTTTTCTCTTCCTTCCTCTTGTCTGTAATCAGAGTTTTGACTTCATTCCAGAGTCTCATGTCTGACTTAAGTAGTTTGTGTCAATGAGAGCTTGTCAGTTGGATTCGTTGAGTTAGTAATATTTCTTTTGAATACTTTTACCCCTAATTTAATCGTAGTGACAGCTGATAATACATGGGATATATTAGAAAATAGCCTGGAAACAATAGAAAATCTTAAATCGCACTAGGAGCTGTCACTGCATTTGATGATGTGTACTGAAACAATTAGTGAATATATGGCCTCTGAGTTAGTTCTAGTCTATGTTTGGATGATTTTCCTTTGCAAAGTTAACTACTGGAGGAGAGGTTCTCATTCTAATGAACAGGCAGAAAAAGTGACTTTTTGTGTCTTGGCTGTTATTGTGTCAGGCCAAATGTCAACTAATTTAGGTCCATGGTGCGGAATGGTTTCTGATGAGAACTTCATGTTGCAATAGTAAAATGGCTTTGATTCCCTCTTGAACAGGAAGACGATGGTAATGCTGAGGCATCAAAAGTTGGTGCGGTGCATGTGGCTGCCAATACATTAAGGCTTTTGATTGCTGGAACTCAAGCAGGAAGTCTGATTGGGATGTCTGGACAGAATATTGAGAAACTAAGGACTTCTTCTGGTGCTACAATAACAATTTTAGCTCCAAATCAGTTACCGTTATGTGCATCTGCTCTTGAATCAGATAGAGTAGTACAGGTGAGCCTTCAGGAACTGGTATTTATGGACAAGTATATTATGAAAAGTTTAATTTCAAGTGCTGGGATGTATCACTTTGTGTAGTTTGTACTTTGTTATTGTATTTGGAGTGCCTCTTTAGTAAATTGCCTGTCGAGCCTTCATTTGGTCGAAGCAAGTGGACTAAAAATACTTATTAGTACATCTTTATGTTTCTCGGCCTCATGCTGATACAAACATTATCTACATCTTGTGCAAATTTTGTTCATGCATCAATAAATCTTCTCGTCTGCTTTTGATTAGTTTGATGTTTCTTTTTTTGCTCCTTTCTATCTTTCTTGGTATGCAAATTGATTGGACTTCAAGCTAGCCTCAGATTGCTATTTGCCTTCGAGACTCTTCATTTGGTTCTGACATCTGAATGAGCTCTTGTTTACATGCAGATCTCAGGGGACATCCCTGCAGTACTTAAGGCTCTGGAGGAGATAGGTCGTCAGCTGAGGTCTTGATAGTTGGATTGACAATGTTCGATTGCTAAACATGACTCTTAGCATTTGGAATTCTAACATGAATTTTTTTCAAATGAATATTGTCCAGGGAGAATCCACCTCGACAAGTGATTTCCATCAGCCCAACATACAATTATAATTTGATTCGTCCAGCTCAACCATATGTTGATCCCAATTCAGGTTATCTGACTAAGTCATGTCAAAACTGCACACAAGATTGTTTGTCAACTCTGAATTGTTGTGACAATTTCCTTACCATTAGATTACAATGTTTCAGCTGATTACATGACGTTCGAGATGCTGATATCGGAGACATTGGTTGGAGGTTTGATAGGTAGGGGTGGCTCCAACATATCGAGGATCAGGAATGAGTCTGGAGCAACAATCAAGGTGACCAAACCTCTTAAGTTATCATTTTGAAGCGATGAATAAACTGTTGCTTGCTTTTTTCTTTGTTTTAGTAAGGATTTGACAAACACTAAAGTGAATCTGAATCATGTGGCTGGACGACATTATTCTAATATATCTTGTTAAGTGAGTCATATAATTCTTGATTTTACTCTGTGCAAGTTTCCTTCATCAAGAACTCTTATCATTTCCCTAATATGATACTTGACAAATTGTAATATGTTTCTCATGACTAACTAACTACAGGCTTCTCTTACTTTACGAGGCAAAAGTTTTTCTTTGTTTTTTTACATTTTGTCTTTCAGCTTCATTATTCTTTACTTGCATAGGTCTATGGAGGAAAAGGTGAGCAGAAACATAGGCAGATCCAGTTTGGTGGTACTGCTCAACAGGTATCATATCTGTCATTGTGTTATGTTATTTGTCTTACTCGTTGGAGCATTGGTAAAGTTAAAAGCAATTAATGGCTTAGAATGGAGATTTGTCAATAGAAACCTGGAGTTTGTGGATGGAGCTACTTGTTGCCAAAATGCGAATGCATCACCAGGGATGCAATCATGGGATAGGCATTTGAATGATCATTCCGACTGAGTCTATAGATGTCTTGCTGGGGCTCTGTGAATTGTTTGGACCCTCTGAAGCAATTTTGCTTTTTCTCTTTGACTTTATCCTGGCACGGGTCCTCCTAAATGGTGCATCATTTGTGATGACCTGCTTCATGGGTTGCAAAATCTTGTAAATTTTGGTTCTCGTGTTTCGGGTTTTCAGTTAAACTGCACCATGTTTCTAATTGTTTATGGTAAGGATCACTTACAAAAAAAGAATAAAAAAAATGAAGGATCATGTAATGGACACAAATTCGCTGGGTAACCCTTAGAATGGATTTCAAAAGAAGCATTCACAAGTTCTACTGTCTAAATAAGCTGTCAAGTTTTACATCTAAGCCTTTCATTACTTCCCTGTTTTGTGAAATAACAGGTGGCACTGGCCAAACAGAGAGTGGACGAGTACATCTACTCTCAGTTGACGCAAGCAGATGCTCAACTGCTTACTTAGAATATCCCATTTGATAGGACCCTTGATTCACCTGCTGATTGTAGTGATTGGTAATGGGATGCGATTGTTTTATTTCCTCTAGCTTACTCCTTTTTTCTTTGTGGTCACATAATTTTCGCAGGCAGGGCTTGATGTTTTGGTTGTATTTTATATGTTTGTTATGACCAGAAGTTGAAGAGGTATTCTGTGAGATGTTAGAGCTTTTCCTTCTTTTGTAACAAGATGTTGGAGCGTGGCTCTGCATCCTCGTTTTAAACAAGTTTTCTAAATCATGCTCCTTCATTGTACAGATTTTTAATCTCCATGATGTTCTTTGGTCTCTCTCTCTCTCTCTCTCTCTCTCTCTCTCTCTCTCTCTCTCTCTCTCTCTGTGCATACTTGGGTGTTTCTGATCCATGGTATGCCAGAGTTCATCCGTGCAGTGAATTATGCTCAAATCAATGGGCTTCCTCCTGTAGCTATTGAAAGTTTCTGCAACTCTATTTTGTCTAGAAAGGAGGCGGCTCCTCTTTGTGTTAAATTGTCTGCACTACTCGCTCCTGAGGACTATCTGCAAGAGATAACGAGCCGTCTGATTTGTTCATTTCTTTTGGATGGCCGCTGGTGTTGTGTTTGAGGTCATCACCGATCTAATACCCGAGCTGAGGTTCTATTTGCTTCGTTAAAAAAAATGATCTAATAATTGTTTTGGGGGAAATATTTTTTCCAAATTATTGAAGTTCTTCGCGAAATAAATAGAGTCGAAGCCTTGTGATAAATGAAGAGTTTGAAATTATTATGCCTAAGCGGTCAAAATATCAAAAGCCTTTAATTGCCCATTCTGCAGTTAAGGCTCTATCAAAATAAATGATTCGAAAAATATTTTCCTTGAAAACTATAGCTTGTTTCGTTTAGATAATTGCCATTTAAGTCATAAACATTTTATAATTTTACCGATTTAGCCTTAAATCTTTTTTTTTTTACCACATAAGTCTTAAACATTTTGTAACTTTGCCAAAATAAGTTATTCCAACGAATTTTGGCCAAAATATACATATGTGGTAACAACAAAAAAAGAAAGGGAACAAAAGCGACAAGCATTGGAGGAGGGTAGCGAAGCCCTCGCTGGCTGGGGGCGAGGGCGGCAAGAGCTAGGGAGGCCGCAACTGTTGACCTCCAACCAGCCTCTTGCTTTGTGCTGCCACTTAGCTCGTGCCTCTCTCTAGTGAGTCCCCTAATTTTGTCCCTTGGACCGTTGTGGCTGTTCATTGATCCGAAGGACTCTTGCAACATAGGCATTTTCCAGTCAAAATCCGTCGGAAGAACTTATTAGGCAAAGTTACAAAATTTTTAAGACTTAAAAACAATTGTTCCAAATGATTAACCAACAAGAATATTTTTATTATCGACAATAATCCACGTTTATATATTTCCATGGACGATAAATATATATTTCATTTCTAAGAAAATGTTCTGCAGATCAATCATTTTTTTGCGAAACAAGCCCGAACCTAAATAATTGAATGTGCCTCGCCGAACAAACTTGCTGGAATGATTCTCACTGACAAGAACATACGGATCGAAGGTTCTTGTTGGTAAGCATGTTTTCTGCGAGCTGCTTATTCGGTGCGAGAGAGCAGATCTTCAACAATCGATCTTTTTTACTACAATGAAAAAGCAAGTCATTCATAACGTGAGTAAATGATTTATAAAAAAGAAAAAAAAAACTTCTCGTGACTTCACTGTAGAAATACCTTCGTACAATTGGATCTGGATGCCCTAACTTGGGGATCCATGACTTAACCATGACATACAATGGGAACCGTCCGATTTTTGATCGGACGATCCCCATTTTTGAGGAGGTGGATTTTTTTTAACAAAAACTGCCAGCCATCCATTTTTGAATGGACGGCAGGCAGCCACTACAGATCTAGTGACTTTATGTCACTGGATCCGTTCGCTGTACGGTTCACATCTCTTGACATACCCCATCAATCTCCTCGACGCCGCCATGCATCCGGCTATCTACCGCCGTCTTCATCGGCGCATTCTTATTCAACCCCTCTCTCTCTCTCTCTCTCTCTCTCTCTCTCTCTCTCTCTCCACTTTCCGCCATGGATGAATATTCGATCACATGCGAGAAGAAGAGCCAGTTGAAGGGGAAAAAGCCAATGGCACGTGCTGATGCAGTGTTGTAAAAAGACAATCATGCTTCGTGATGCAATGGCTCTCGCGAGGAGGAGAAAGATGGGAATGTCGCACGTGCAATCATGCCCGCGCACGTGTGGATCCCCAGCCACGACCGTCCGGATCAAAAACAAACGTCGGTGTCGGAGGTTGATCGCCAAAATCCGAAGGCAAATCTGAAAATCCAGATCCGCTTTTATGACGGCCACCCCCCGCACGTGCGAGCCGGCCCCCATCATGGTGCTCCGATCACGTGCGCGTCGGGGGATCGGTCCCCCCCCCCCCCCACAGCCACCATCAACGGCTGGGATTGCGAGAATTCCTCGGACACCGGATGAGCGCGCACCGTACGATTTGAGGACTCAGCTTGATGTGATCTCGCGTGGGCTCCAGTTGCCTTAATGAATGGGAACACCAGAGTTAGTGAGATGGTGCTTGATGTGTCCTGTCGAATCAGCACCCCCTTGCTTCATTAATAGATCTCTTCCCCCCTTTTTCTTTTCTTTTCCTTTTTCCTTTTATTTGTTGGAGTTGCGATTCATCTCGACCGTCAAAAAATGAGCTCTACGCACGTTAAGAAAGTCATGTCCAATTCGAGCTATGCCTATCGTCCAATAGGACCACTCGATTATTTACTTATCTGAAAAAAAAAAGGGGAGATCACTTTCGTTAAGAAAGTCAGTATCGTTCTTATTTTTCATTTTTTATTATTTTGTTCGTCGGAACAACTCATCCACACAACGAGGTTGAAGCTAGATGAGGCCAACCTTGGCGGCCTTTGTCTTTAGCTGATAAGTGGCCATGGTTTGAGGCCTGCTTGACCGGCTAAAAGAGGAAAAAGATAGGAGAAGAAAGAAAAGAAAAGAAAAATTAAGAAAATGGAGAAAAAACCTCAAAAAAAAATTAAAACTCAAAAAAGTTCCACATCACAAATTTTTTTTGAATTGGACCGAATACATTTTTGTTATATTTTTATTTTAGAAATATAAACTTCGTGTAATTACCAAACTAATTATTCTACTCAAAAACACTTATAGGAAATAATTATTATTTCCTGAAATGTTTTCCATGATCCCGCGAAGGACCGATCCATTCATTAGAAGGACGAGTCTCTCTCTCTCTTTTTTTCTTTGTGTACTAAAATGTCTCGCGCGTCTCATGAGAAAACTTGAAGATCTCTAACGAAGGATCAAAGATTCGTAATCCGAGGAACGTCCTCTTCCGAGGTAATTCGATCCGGCTGATGGACATGCTCCTCTTCTTGGAAAAGCGTGAGATTCGTGGGTCCCCTGGGTCAAGATTGTGATCATTCATGATTCACATCCTCTCTCTCTCTCTCTCTCTCTCTCCCTCAGGATCTGATGATCATCTCATCATTAGTGGATACGCAGCTTTGTGTCCCGTCAAGGGTCAATAGGAAAGGCCATCGGCTCAGTTCAATGCTCACCCCTTCCGGTTCCATCACCACACGCTCAAGAGAGGGGCAGAAATGCCCCCTCATGAATTGACCGAACCACATGTTTTAACCACAGTAAGAAGAAGGTACTGATGCAGTAAATAGGGTGGATTCATTCATTGGGGTAGTCTCTCTCTCTGGTGTGGGAACCATCAATCATCATCATTCATGCAATAGGCTGGACTGACACTGATCATCATTGCTCCCTCCCTCTCTCTCCCTCCACTCCATTTATCTTGACATTGTCCCATCCTTTCAGTGTCTTCCAAAAAGGCAGTGGCACCACCAGCCCTGCCCCAAAACCCAAAAAGGAAGCTCAGACATTTTCAATCCTCTGTTCTTGCCCTTCTTGTTCTTGTTCTCTCAGAACCTAAAACACCCAAAACAGAAAAGCCCAAAAGCTGTTGCCGGAGGCAAAGGAAAATTAGCAATTTTTCTCCTTTAGAGGAAGAAGAAGGATTTGGTTTGAGTTTGAACACCCCCACCCCTTCCCCCACTTTGCCTGGGGGAAAGTGGGAAATGGGAGAGCAAGATGATGGTCTGGGGTTGAGTCTGAGCCTGGGATGTGGGAAGAATGCATTGTCTCTGAACCTCAATCTCGTAGAAGCTCCTTCACAGTCCAGGCAGAGTCATGGGAAAGATAGTTCCTGGAATGAGATTTTCCACTCTCCTGGTGAGAGTAGTTTTATGGGTCTGCCCTGATTTGCTTGACTGTTGCCTTCTCCAATGTCACATTCTGTTTTCTTGTTTAATCTTTGAAAGAGTAAACAGTTCTTCTTTACAATCTCTGCTTGTTACGGATTAACATGCATCATCTTGCAAGGCATTTGTCTGAATGTGAACAGTGCATTTTGTACCCTTTGGTTCATAGAAGCTACAAAAAAGTTCCTGTGAGATTTGATTTGGGTTACCTCATGTTTAGTGTCATCTACTAGATCAGATGTAGAAGGCTAAGACCCTAATCTTCATTAGCAATTGCCGGTATTTCTCATTTTCAAGGGGGTTGAAGTGTAAGATTTGCCGTAGAAGCTCGGTTATGTTTTGGAGGAGTGTCATCCTTCTTGGCCTCAGAAATCAAACCCTGATTTATATTCATCAACTTTCAGAAACAAACTCCGAAACAAGGCCGTTCCTTGGAGGAGTTGGCGTCAACCGTGACATACTAGTGGTGGAACTGGATGACGATAACAGGGTCTCATCGCCTAACAGCACCGTGTCAAGCATAAGTGGGAAGAGAAGTGAGAGAGATCCGCATGGAGACAATGAAATTGAGGCTGAGAGAACTTCGTGCTCTTGTGAGAGCATCGAAGAAGATGGCAGCGGAGGAGATGCAGCGAGGAAGAAGCTCAGGCTGTCTAGAGACCAGTCATTGGTGCTAGAGGAGACATTCAAAGAGCATAACACTCTTAACCCTGTGAGCGGCAATTTCGGTCATTTCATTGCGAATTAAGTATATGCTTTCTTTAAACATGTGCCGGTGTTTAATCGCTGCATATAAGCCTGCCTTGGATGGTTGGTTGGAAAAATAGAGTTCAAGGTGCATTTCAGTCACGAGATTGATGTTTGTTTGTAGTTGTTATTTAGTGGTAACAGTCAAGTTGGGGATCGGAGACCTTTCTTGGTTTCTTTTCTGCATTGATTGGATCTGTGCGTATCACAAATTGGTTTTCTTTTTCACTTATGAATAACGATAAAATGTTTAGGTTCCCCTTTGGATGTAATAAAGGGGTGGTTTCGATGACTTTAATTGGAGTTTGGTTTGAGTTTCCAGAAGCAAAAGCTTGCCTTGGCCAAGCAGCTGAATCTTAGTCCCAGACAGGTGGAGGTTTGGTTTCAGAACAGGCGTGCCAGGTAAAGGCTTTTAATTGATACATTTATCTTTCTCCCTTAATTAAATGGCTCTACATCTGCTTCATCTGCATCACTCTGATCATTTTGGATGAAGTATGCGAGGAGTTTTCTTATAGTGGATGCATTTAATCTTCGGGTCCACATGTATGCGCAGTTGGACCACCCTGGACGTGACTTATCTGAACATGTAGCAGGAGTCTGGTGATGTAACTTGTCACTTAGTCTAGGAGTATACTTCACGTCCTCACTTAAGTATGGAGCTCCTATCTGTGGGATCAGTACAAACTAATCCGCCAGGGGAGGAACTAAAGCATGTTAGGGAGTACTCAATACCCAAAATTTGGTGATGCAAGGGCTGATTTCAGATTCATGCACTCCTATAATCGACAATGCAGCTCTGGGAAGGCTCTGTTTATGGTCAGGTCAATGACGTTGGGTCTTTTGCGTTGATGAATTGGTTTGATGGAGAAGCTTCCCTATGTTAAGTTTGAACAAGTGTGCAATTCTTTTGTCTAATAACCGCCATCTGGATTTTCTCAAGCACATGGAAATAGGCTTAGATTTTTTTTCCCCATACTAGCTCCTTAGCATGAAGCTATCATAACTACCTTACTAGATCGAGCCAATAATGCATTATTATCCTAGTGTAGTTTAGGATCAGCAATCTGTATGAGGAGCTCTGTATAAGGACGGACCTTAACATCTTTTTTCTTTTTGACAATCTGGTGTAGGACCAAGACAAAGCAAACTGAGGTGGACTGTGAGTACCTTAAAAGGTGCTGCGACAATCTTACGCTGGAGAACAAGAGGCTGCAGAAGGAAGTGCAGGAGCTTAGAGCACTGAAGCTGCTGTCCCCACAGCTCTACATGCACATGAACCCCCCCACCACGCTCACCATGTGCCCTTCATGTCAGCGGGTGTCTGTTCCTCCGTCCTCGTCCTCGTCTCCATCTTCATCTTCAGTCGCTGCCTCAGTGATTGGCCCCACCGGGCCGGCCCATAATCCGTTCAGCACGCCTGGAGCATCATCCATCAGCCCTTGGGCAAGGCTACGGATGCAACAAGGACTGAACAATTTGCACTCTTAGTGGCTTTTCTGACATTTGTGCGGCATGTGCCAAGGCGTAAAGCAAAGAGTATCAGCTCATCCTGACGATACATTAGCAGATTATAACGTAGAAGGATCAAATTATGGCAAAATAGAGCGTCTGTTGTGCTTTTTGCAGATACTAGGACACTGATTGCTGGGATAGAGAAATCTCATCCCTGTGTTTAGAGTCAAAAACATGGAGGGAAGGGAAGGGGAAAGGTGAACAGTTGTTCATGAATCTTGTTCACTTAGGTAATTTGATGGTCTTTCATGATGCGGGTGATTGTCGGATCTATTCGAAGTTGATGAATCAGGGTCTCATCTACCATGTTGGGTCATAAGCAGTTTCGAGCAATTCAATCATGATTATTTGTTGACAGGTAAACACCGAATATGCCTTTTGAAGCTGAATTTAGGAGCAAGATACTGAGACACAAACAAGAGTATTCCTGTATTAGTAACATAACTCATCACGGAGTAGTTATATGTTTTCCCCTAACCATGGATACGGAGACGGCAGTCACATTCTCTGATTAGGGACCGAGTATATCAGAATACTGAAGGTTCTCTTTCATCTTAATTATGTTTTATAAATCTCAATCGCTGACGACACTTCTGCTCGAGGGAGAAACTGGTTGGATTCAGGATGCGACCGATACATGAAATACTTTTTCCATCAGGTGATTTCAACTAGTGGAAAAGACGGTTTGCTGAATGTGAGTTTGAGGCTCGAGCAGAAAATGACTCTGATGCAGACCCTGCATTTACTCCAACAGAAAATAAGATGCCGTGGCTGTGAACCAGCAAAATGGGACGTCCGTTTAGAACACATGCCTATGTCTCGGTTTATATATGACCCAGTTTTTACAACTTTCAAGATTCTATATACATATGCTCTGTCATGTGACAATCGCCATCTCGTCCACCTTGTACAATCAATGCACAGAAGTCAGCTTCCAAGATGAGTTATGGAGATTTCATTTTAGTTTCAGTTTAACAAAACTGGACCCACTCAAAGTGCATAATCGCCTACCTAAAATCTGGATGAAGACAATCTAAACTGTGTTGATCATCGGGCAGCCAATACTTATGTCAGGAACAAAAGTTTCAATGTTCATGTCAGATTAATCTGTTTTTCTTTTCAGTCGCGCTTGCAAGGGTAGACAAATGCTCAACTCCTCAAAATGAAAGAACGCATATTCTTTAGCAATCTGAAGCAAGTTTAGCTTTGTAAGGACTCAGATACTATAGTTCCTAAAAAAGTGTAACCCTGATCACATTCATGTCAATGACAAATACAGTGCAGCCCAAATCTACGGGAAAGGGAGGTGAGGAATAATACATGGGGAACTTTTTCTCTTTAAGTCAACCGAGAAATAGTCATCATACTGTATTGGTGGTGTCCGCTAAGGAACGAAGTATGCAACCCAAGCCTGCCCTCTCCGTAAGCCTTTCGTGAATCCGCAGGCACTGGTCACAGGTGGGGCGATCCCCAGTAGACAAGCCTCTGTACAAGTATCTGGCAAGCAAGGAGAACATTGAATTACTGGAGGAGGTTCAGGTTTCACAGATATGTTGTGAAAGAGGAGGAAAATCAAGGCATTAACAAACAAAAGAAAGCACACACATGAGCTCCAGCAACACTAGCTATTAGCCTATTACACCACATATTCTCCTACTAACTAGAAAAGGATTGCATGTTTAACTCGTACAAACACCTTAGCAAGAACAGTAATCCGAGCAATATAGTGATGATCGGACAGGAAGAATGACTAATACATGGGGAAACTGAGCCAAATAAAGTAAACCATAGCTAAATTGGCCAAACGCCAAAACCAATTGGTCGCTATAATGTCTTCCTTAAATCTCAGTAAACCAGAGTACAATTGAAAGACCGGTGCTCAATTTGCTTGTCATGAGACCATAATCGCAAACTGAGTCTGACATTCAAAGTCAAATACATGTTAAGCCTACATAAGGCAAACGAAACTGCAGATGCCATCCAATCCCAATCTACCTAATAATTTGTCCCAAATGAACATAGCCACAGCCATAAGTGCACATTCAAGTACTTCAATAAGGATCCTCAAGACATTTTTCTCTTGTCTACCATTTTGCCAATTTTGATCAACTCTAGTACGAACAGTGATAACGAAACATTGCACAGAGCATTTACATGTAATTCCTCAAGGAGAGACAGACAATGCTCTGAGCCAGTCTTACGAATTGACAGGCTATTAAGTCATCTATGCAACATCCATAGAATATGATAGGTTTCAAGTGCTGACAAAAAGAAGGAACATTTTACCCAAAGAGAGGGAAGAGTATTGTGCTGCAAGATGTATCAAACCAATTTATATGGTCAGATGACACTCTTATGGAGGGGAAGAAATTCAAAGCACATTATGGCAGGACGGCTAGGGATAACAGTGTGCAATTGTCTTGTATCGATCATGACATGCCAAAATACAATGAGTGCTAAGAAGAGCACACAATAAAAATAAAGTGGTAAAACTTTTTTTTCTGGCTAGTTGCAAAGACTAGTATCAACCAAAAGAACAAGGCACCTCAGTGAACATTGCAAAAAAATTCAATCTACTCCTGCTGTAAGCTTGGTCCTGAGATAAATAATTTTAATTCATCTCAACTTCAAATCACTCAAAAAAAAAAGACCATTATATCGACCTACTCAGGAAGTCTCAGGCATTTGATCTAGAAAGTATACATTTTAGGACTATATGGTATGAATTTATTTTAGCACTCAAAGAAACAACCAACAAGGAATTCGTCGATACAATTGCTGAAATGCGTTGTCTTAGGATCCAAAGCTATTGGACATTATAGTAGCTTTGAAGCACTGTATACAAGCAGCTGCTTCTGCTACCCTAAACCCACACCTACCCCAAGCATGAACACATATGACCCCTGGACAGAAGCAAATATCATTTAGCATATGTGACCTTCCCCTCCCAAATTGACAACCTTCTCTGCCCTGGTGTAGCCTCTCCAGTCTAACTCTTAGGCTTCATTTGAAAAGGTGAGCAGGGATGAAAATGGAAGGATAATTTAAATTTTCTTCCTACCCTCACCAAACTTTAGACCTTACCCTATTTTCCACACCACCCCTAATTTCCCTCCCCCTCCCCTCCTTCACAAACAAAGCATTAGTAGCGATTCTTAGGAAGAGACAACTAGAATGCCTAATATAAGTCACATCGTAGCAAAAATAAATAAATAGACAAATAAATTCAAGCAAAGTCTGAGCATAACCTTACGTGGAGCTAATTCAAATTACAGCAACATGAGCTTTTTAACAAGCCTCAAATGTATAGACTACAACAAGTCAAAGCATTCGATGAATAGTAGATACTGGCGTGACCGATTCTTCATAAGCAAAAGCGATACACCAATTACCTAAACCAGTCAATAAGTAGTCAGCTGGGGTCAATACGTCATTAGCTATTTCTTAGCAAAGTGATGGCCAAGTTTCATGAATGCCAATTCCGCCCTGATTGCTTTGTTCATTGAGGATATTATCAGTCAAAATTTTATAGGTTTCAAAATGACCAGAAGTAAGAAGACGGATATCAAACTAAGTCATAGGAGAAAAAAAAGTAAGTCTTTGCAAATCCTAATGTGCCAACCCTGATGACTCGGATGAACTCAAGAAACTGAAAAGACAGTTTGCTGTTTCTAGTTATTATTACCCCGTGAAACTTAATCTTCATTATATATCTCAATTGAAAGGTACAGCCAGAACAAGAGGAATCTACCATTGCACTGAGACAAGCAGTTCAAAGTCCCAATAGTCATCATCAGGTATAACATCAATAAATTATCTAGCAGACACGAGGTCCTCTTAACGGGTACCATTTAATTACCCAAGAGGCCTCTTCACAAATCTTATGTTAACCTGTATAAAGGCACTATAGCCTATAGGAGTACCTCAACATCCTAGAAGACATCAGTTTGGCAAAACAATTTAAATCCTGCACACCCTCGCACACACATGGTGGCATTTTCGCATTAATATTGGCATGGAAGGTGAGCAGGATGAACAGCGGCTCACTCTTATGGGTCAAACAAATTTGCAGCCAGCGATAAGTTAAGGTTCAGGTGGGTCAGTAGCCATCAATCAGAAATGCCACCACTACTTGTGCCTTCAAGTGCTATAAATGTAATGGGAACGAGATAACCGTCCCTTTGCTCTCAAATGCTACTATCACTTTGAACGTTATGAAAATTACTAAGCATCATGAAGCAACAATCCGAACAAGCATAAGTCACGGCAAGGTATAAGCAACACGAAAGACCGCTCACTCACTTCATGAGGATGTCGTAGTACTCAGGATCCAAAGATGAGAACAGGGCATCCAGATCCTTTATCGCCATTATCGCTCTGTGTACCACTATCCAGTTCGCCGACTGCAAAACCACGAACGAACGACTTCAGCACCCCGAATCTTCTCTCTCTCTCTCCCTCTCTCTCTCTCTCTCTCTCTCTCTCTCTCTCTCTCTCTCTCTCGAAAAGATCTACCGATACAAGAAGTAAACACCCAAAAATAAGAACGGCGAACCTTGCATCGCTCGTCCCGCGTGTTCGGAGGCGATCCTTCGAGCGCGGTCTTGAGAGCCTCCACCGGCTTCGACCTGCACACAGGTAAAGCCAATATCAATCGGCGAATCGCCTGGACGAGGGCAGAGAGAGAAGAGGGGTCGAGGGGTCGAGTGGAAGTCTACTGCTTGAGCAAGCTCTCGATCTTGCGCGACTTGTGCTCGATCCTGGTGATGATGGCCTCCGCATTGTCCGCTTCCACGAACTCGTGTGCCGCCGCCATTCCGGCGAGCTGCTCGACGGAGGAATCAGAGGCGAAAATGGCTCGAACCTCTCTCTCTCTCTCTCTCTCTCTGAACTTCCGGTCCTTCATTTTCTCTTGGACAACATATCTTGAAGACAATATGACGTCATGTAACCTTACAAATCTATTTACCACACAAAGCGGGTTATAGAAAAATTTTCGTCTAATTAAAATAGGAGAAATTTATTAAAACGAGTATATAGTTGGGACATATTGATATTTTTCCAAATTAAACAATCGTCAATAAAAGTTCCGAACCATTAAAAAATGTTGTTGTGCTCTACGATTCCATCCGTTTATAAAAGTGTATTTATGAAAACGCTGAACTAATATAATGAGATGTATCTTTTTGTATGTACTATTAGAGATCCCATCGATACAAATTCTTTGTAAGCATCTCGATCTTGATAAAATGGCTATACGAGATCAACTCACTTAATATGTCAAGGATATTGTTACTAGGGTTTTGGGTTTGGCTTTGATAGATCCATCCTAGGCTTGACCTTATTGGACCCAAGTGTTGAGGATAGGGACACAAGCTCCAAGGTCGTGATTCCGCCCTCAATGGACCTAAGGGGTGGGTGTCAAGGATTTGGGCTCAAGTGTTGAGGTTCCAGCCCTAGTATTGATGGACGAGGGCACAACCTCGATGGACATGGGGTAGGGTGCTGAGGATCTCAACAATGACACAAGGGTCACGATGCTAGCCTTGATGGTCCTCGTCTTGGATGTGGGATCATGGGCTCTGAGCATGTATCGAGGTCTGGGGGCTAGCCTTTGTAGATGGATTAAGATGTTGACAAGTCAGGCAACGGTCTCGGAGTCTTAGGTTTGGCCATAGGCATTGGTGTATGGATAAGAGCCCTCACATCGGAGTTTCAACCTCCACCTCTTTAGACTCGAGTTTTGCCTAGATGGATCTTGATAGACCCACCGTCCTTTCGGATCCACTATCAAGGGGCCACAAAAACAAGCTTTTGTAGTTCATGTGCCCATTACTTAGTGATATTTTTCTTGCTCGTTTTAAAGAGAAAATCATTTTTTCCGAATTTAAGTTTTTGTAGTAAAATACTGTTGGCTCATTTTACTAAGCCAACGAAATACCGGGATATGCCATGAACTAAATGCAGCCTTGGACACTGAACTTTTTCCATCGTTTTCTTGAATCTTACGGCGTTTCTATCGGACCCTACTATTGATTCTGTGTTGGAAGCAGATCGAAGTCCATCAATGGGACAAAGTATCACAGCAAAAAGAGCATGTCTAGGCCAATTTGGTCCTTTCGGACCGAACGGCCATGGACACTTTTGAAGATCTTGGCCCCTCGCCCCCTACCTTTGTCTTTGCTTTACCTTGGCTTCAAAGTCTTCCTTTCTTCACCACCTCCACTTCTTCTTCTTCTTCTTCTTCACCTTCTTCACCACCACACCCCGCCAGCACCCACAGGAGCACACACACACAGAGCTCAAGCTCAAAGCTTTATTCACTCGCTCGACAATGGCGATTCACACCTCAAAGACCCACCCGCGACTCCCGCTCCGGAGCCTCAACCCGCCGAGCAAGCACAAGCCGACGCCGGCCTCCGCATCCTCGCTTCCCCGCTCCCTCTTCAAGGGTCTCTTCCTCGTCTTCCTCCTCCTCGCCGTCCCTCTTTTCCCTTCCCAAGCTCCCGCGTTTCTCGACCACCTCGTCTTCGCCGAGTTCTGGGAGCTCCTCCACCTGCTCTTCATCGGCCTCGCCGTGTCCTACGGCCTGTTCAGCCGCAGGAACCTGAAGGACGGCGAACCCGGGAGCGCCGAGGGGCACGCCTCGTGGAGCGCGTCGCGCGTGGGCGATTTCTTGTCGATTTTCGAGGACGGGTATGAGATCTCGTGCGGGTCTGATGGGAAGATCCAGAGAACGGTTCAGGAGGCGTGGAGATGGGACTCCGGGCGCTACTCTCAAGGTGAGTCTAAGGTTGCTTTCAGTGATGAAGGTGATTTTGCTAATGAGAAACAGATCAAGGCTAGATCTTTGAGCTCTGAGAATGGTGGTAATGTGGTTAGTAGCTGGAGTTCCCAGTGTTTTCAGTGTGAGCCCATGGTTGTGGTGGCTCAGCCAAACTTTAATCTTGGTGATGAATATTGCAAGCCCCTGGGATTGCCTGTTAGGAGTCTGAGATCACGGACTGTGGAGCCCCGTAGGCGAAAATCGAGAAATGAAGGCGGATCTGGTCCTGTTTCTGGTTCAGGGCACTCTTCAATTAGCTCTGACAGCCGTATCAATGGGGATTTTGGCGATGTAGGTCCAGTTAATTTGGAGAATAAGTTTGACGAAACTGTAGCTGTCCCTTCAGATTCGTCAATACCGTGGCAGTCGAGGTCCGGGAGGATGAAGGTTAGAGAGAGTTTTGGTAATGTAGAGAAGAACCTACATGCTAGGCATATCTCAGTTGAGAAATCTCGATCTAGGCATCATAGATTGAGGTCTTTTAGGTCCAACGGGTCTTCAACTTCGCATACAGGTTCAGCATCATCTTCCTCTTCACCTGACAAGCTCTCTCCCTCACATTCCTTTTCTTCGGACTTGCCAAAAATGGAGGACCCTTGGAACAAGAAGGACCAGTTCCGTTCTTCAAGTGCTGCTTCGCCACTTGATGTTTGCGGTTCTTTGGAGGTGTCTGGCTATGAGAAGGGCATGGGGAGAAACTTGAGAGATAACGACGATCATAGTGAAAATGTAATACATGGTTCGGTTGACGTCAAAGGCACATTCTATTCATCTTCGATGAATAGGAAAGTTACACCGGACATGTCTCATTCTCAGAGGTATGAGAAGATTCTGCTTGAAAAGTTAAATGATGAGCAGATTGATTTGAGCGAGAAGAGAAGCCAGGAATTCTCGGGCGATAAACTTCCACCACATGGATCTCATTCCCGTAGCCATACTAGTATCAAAAAGTTCAATGATGACCAGATGGATTTGACTGAGAAGAGAAATGAGGAATTCTCGGGTGGTAAACTTCCACCGCTTGGATCTCATTGTCGGAGTTACACTAGCATTGAGAAGTTAAATGATGAGTGGATGGATTTGAGCGAGAAGAGTAAACAGGAATTCTTGGGTGATAAATTTCCACCGAATGGCTCTCATTCCCGTAGCTATACTAGTATCGAAAGGTTCAATGATGAGCGGATGGATTTGAGCGAGAAGAGAAACGAGGAATTCTCGGGTGGTAAACTTCCACCGCTTGGATCTCATTGTCGGAGCTATACTAGCATGGGAGAGTTAAATGATGAGCAGATGGATTCGGGCGATAAGAGTAGTCAGGAATTCTTGGGTGATAAACTTCCGCCACGCGGATCTCACTCCCGTAGCTATACTAGTATTGATACTTTTCTTGAGGGGGATGGCCAGAGAAATCTGACGTGTGATTATGAGGACCCAGGTGGGATCAGCAGAGAGAATTTATCGCATCGAAGAGGGTTGCCTCAGGGTTCTTTGAAGTTAGATGTCAAACCACGTGAGAAGACCATCAAAGGTATGCTGAGAGGAAAATCAGTCAGAACATTCAGGGCGAGCAGACGCACAGAAACAGTTGATAAATTCGAACGGACCTGTCGAAATTTCATAGATGACAAGGAGGGAATGATGCATGAAAAGACAGACCAGTTTCGTATGAGAAAGGAAGGAAACAAAACCGAAGGTTCTCATAGCTGCTATGGAGGCGTGGGTGAACCAAGTCTAGGAAATTCCACTCCTGTTATGCAGCAAGAGTATGCTGATTGTGCAAATGGTGAAAAAAATTATTGTGACAACAAACGTGTGAACTCTGGAGGGGAGTGGATGGCTGAGGCTGAATGTGCCCAAAAGAGCTTGGATAAAGAAGCTGTGTCTGACTCTCTCAGTGACGCGGGAACCGAAGCTAATGAGGTTGATAAGAAAGCCAGCGAGTTCATCGCCAAGTTTAGACAACAGATTAGGCTTCAAAAGATGGCATCCATCGACGGATCAATAGGCATAGACATCAGCGAAGATGATAACAGGTAAAGATTGAAAATATATACACTGCTATGGGAAGTTATCTAACCAGGTGTACATCCATTTCATAGCAATTTCCTCTACATTCTTTTTGCCTTGTTCCACATGCTTCATTTCCAATTTTTTTGCCTACAGTTTGTAGTGCTTGTGATCTTAATTTATATTGGTCCTTCTGTATAGAAGTAGATATGTTCCTTTTCTTAGGCATTTGTACTTCTTCCAATCTTCTCCATCTGAATTAGCTGTATTAAGCACCGAACTCGCCGAAGTCATTATCCTTCAGATCCACAACCATGGTCCTCAACTCGGCTATTACAAATTACATGCTAGAGTTCTTCGGCTGCACTCCATATTCACGTCTTCAAAGCACCAGCAGCGAAGGGGAAGTGGATTTGGGGAAGCAGCCTTTATTAATAGGCATATAGAAGCAAATAGGAGACATCTAGCAACTCTTATGTTTTCTCATCGGTTGTTTCAGAAAATCATTTTAAAGACAGCGACAAAAATGTGTTGGAGATCGAACATCATAATTTCTTTTCCTCGCCGCAGCTTCGCAACTGGAGTTTTCAATGCCCCATGAAAGATCCTGTCAGCGCAAGAACTTTGTCAAAGCCTATGGAATGTTTCCTTCCCTTCTCTTTCAATGGTCTAGCTAGATTTTACTCTTGAGCGATTTCCACGCCCATCTTCATCGCTGATAAGCAGTTCTTCGGTAAAGCTCAGGTCCGGCGGTTAGTCAAGCTGCTGCGGTAAACAGGACATCACTCTCACGCCTCAAGAATGTAAAAGAATCCCATTGAAAGCCTGCTCGAAAGGGTATCATCGTGGCTGGGGTCAGTTCTATCCTAGGACTCCATTATTGGGAATTCCAAGTTCTGGACTTCGAGCCTGTCTTAGCGCCATTGAATCACTTCAGGTGTGAACGTGGCCTTGACATGTTGGAAGACAACTCTCGACCCCCGTTGTTCCTGCCGTGAAACAAGCAAAAGGTTTTTATGCTGTGCTCAGATCACCGAGGGATGTCAAAATGAGTCATAAATCTAGTTCTTGAATAATATTTGATGGTTGAGTTGTTATGTAGATTAATTACAAGAAAAATAATGCAAATAATCTTTGAACTTTGGGAAAATATGTAATGTGATCTTTGAATTTTCAATTTATTCAATATGGTCTTTGAATTTTAATCCAATGTGCAATTGGGTCCATAAACTTTTAATTTATGCAATGTAATTTTTGAACTTTTGATGTATATTCAAACCAATCCCTGAATAATATGAGAAAATATCAAATGTGATCATTTCATTAATTTAAGTTCAATTTCATACAAGTCAGTTATTAGTTTGAATTTGTATAAAAGTTTATGAACTACATTGAATAAATTAAAAAGTACATAGACCAAATTGAAAGTACAAAGACAAAATTATTGGTCTAAAGGTCATGTATTATATTGAACAAATTGAAAGTTTAAGAATAGCATTGTATATTGAATCAACATTTAGGAATAATTTATGTCATTATCCCTTAACTATATTCAGTAAATAGATCATAATTTTCAAAATAATATGGATGCTAAATAGGTTTACAGCTTACTTAAACCAAACATATCTCTATAACTCTCTTTTCACTCTCTCTTGCTCTTACTCAATCTCATTTCATGCTCTAACTTCAGTTTGGATGTGAGTTCTTTCATTCGGTTAACTACATAAGTATTGTCATAATATGAGTTGAGTCGGCTATTAGTCACTACATTTATTGGACTGGATTAATTTTTCTATTCATTTGATAGGTCTAAATTGGCCAGTGATATCAACGAGCAGTGGGAATTAAAAGGGACATCTTGGGGACAAGTTCCCCAAGAAGTTGGACTTTTTGTGAATGGAATCCAAGTTTCAAAGAGCATGAATTGAGAATCCAAAGAATCCAAAGACAGTCAATGCCTCGATCCTAGAAGGAAATAAGGGAAATAAATAATATCGATTCTTAATTTGATAGACAATGAGCTCCACGTAGAGATCACACTTTTTCTAGCTTGACATTGACTGATCCATCCATTGACACATATTTTTCAGTAGTTTATGCCATGCATCACGGTCCTTGCATTGGATATCAATAAGATAGGAACTTGGGAATAAATTTAAGGGTGCACCTATTTCACGTAAAATAAATAATTTGAAGGACATTTTTCTAAAAATGATTGGTTGTATCACTATCTTCAGGAAACAAGCTACTTATTTTTGTAAACAAAATGTGCATTGGAACGATGTGAAGAAGAAGCACATGCATATCATTACCAATGAAAAGTAATGTTCCATCCTTATTGAGGAATTGGACAACTGGATTATAAGGTAGGTACACATATATAATTCATGTAATCTTTTTCTCAACAACCCTATTTAGTGCTAAATAATGAAATATTAAGGAGATAAAGGAATTAATTAGACTAGCCCATATTAGACAAACAAACGCATGCCAACATAGTAGTAATATTCCGGGTTGATTTTTCCAACCCGGCAATGAATATGATCGACAATTTTTTTTTCTAAAGAAACAAAGAGAATATTTATTTTTACATTATTTCAGAAACACAAGGACTATTGATCCGATATAATATATATATATATATGTATATGTATATATGTAGGCTTAATTCGACCAACTTTATTTAGGCTCAAGCACCACTAACCCCAATTTAGCTTTGGCAAACTTTGTTAGAATCATCTAATCAACACATCACCAATATTTTAGGACTCGAAAATTGATCATTTTATAAAGCATGCTCAAATGTCTAAAAGAAGACGCCACCGTTGAATCTGGAAGAAATATAATTGAAATGTTTGTGTGCTAGTTAGGAAGAGAGAGAGAGAGAGAGAGAGAGAGAGAGAGAGAGAGAGAGAGAGAGAGAGAGAGAGAGAGAGAGAGAGAGAGGAGGTGTGTTATATAAGTCTTCATCAAATTTTTGGTACGTCTATCATAAAACCATAATCTTAAGATCAATGTTTAAGATTATTCATCCGTTAATTTTTTCCTTAATCTCTGCATTAATGCATCTGTTATTTTCGAACCAATAGACTATTTCTATAAAAATGTCCCAACTTTCGATCCAATTCCAGTTTTGGCCCGAACCTTTTTTTTTTTTGTCTAAAAAAATCAGAGCTTTCAACATAGTTCCAAGTCTACTCCCATGTCCAAAATATTAGATTGCCAACTTTATATTTCCTTGTTGATTACCTTTTTGTCGATCATATATTAGATTGTCAACTAAAGACTTGGTTTTTTTTTTTGGTCAACATTTGTTCTCTTTTAAAAGGACTGAATGATTCATTGATCATTCCATTTAATGGTCATCACATGTCCCATTTTCATTGACATATTTAATTTTCCTTGTCAAATTGCTTCTTGAATTGCTTTCTGAAAAATTTAATTTGTATGGCGACAAGAATGGTGCCACTTTTACTAAATGTTCTTTAATTATTAACACACATAAGACTTGTTGAACACCATTTTTGCTACAACTATTTTAATATCATCATTTTAGTTAGGTTCACCCTCTAACTCATTTTTTTTTCTATTAAAGCCACATTTTGTTCAAATTCATCATGTGGCTACTTATCTCTTTTGTTAAATAATGGCTTATATTTTAGAAATTCTCGTTACCAATCAAAAGAAATCGGCAAAGTCTTGGCCTTCGAATTGGTTTCTTAAGATAACTTTTAACCCATTGAAGGTTAGTGTGGTGGGACATTTATTTCTAGCCTTCTAAATCGAGTGATAAACTAATCTAGCTACTCATCACTACTGTATTAGTAAAGTTTGGTCAAATCAGCAATCGACACCTCATCTATTATTATTATATAAATTGAGAATGAAATTTTCCTTCCATCTTCATCCCTAAGCGACCGAATTAATTGGTAAATTGGTATACTAAGTGTAAACTATTTTCGACAAAGACACATGAAAATAACCTAAGGCTTAACAATTCATTCATTCTTAGTTCTCCATGTTGGGCAAAATATCGACTGATATGTTCATGGTCGACTATTCATCTTCGCCAATGAAGATGGAAAAATCAAGAATTTTAAAACCCATAGGAAAAGACTAATTGTTAATATATTTAAGACAAGGTTTTTGTAAATAGGCCTAACAATTCTCCTATTTAAACCCAAATATTGTCGAATTTCTTTGGCAGATTGTGAGAGATTTAATTGAGGATTTGGTTGGCCATCTTGCCCTCTAGGCAGTGATGCTGGCCTCACTGGACTGTCTATATTGACATGGATTGATAAGTCAGGCCTAATTGGGGTGTTAGTATGATGCCATAGAGAACACTGGCTTAATGATTTCAACCTTTTGCATTTGATCAGTTTGTCGAACGAGATGGTTTTCCAATTTGCTATTATTGACAAGATCATCTTGACCAACATTATTTCCATTATTAAAAGTAGAGGAACTAGGAACTTACCTTGATATCACTAGATCAGATTAAAATGTTGATAGTTGATTGGATGATCCTAGCCTCGATGGAGCATCAGTCGCAGCATTGACGATTATTGGCTCGACCACATAAGCCATGTGACTCGCGATGCAATTAGGTCATATGATTTAGCTATTCTTTGAGCAATCCTCTCATGGCCAACACCATACTGGGATTTGGTCTAACTTCCCCCCATAGTTCTTCATTGAGGTGTCTTGGAAGATCGACATCGTCGTATTCTATTATTCTCTCCCACTTTTTCGGCAATTTAGGACTCAATTTAGCCTCATTACTAGTTTATGCTGATAGGTTGTTGTTACCATAAGTATTGTTGGACTCTTTTTTATCTTGGCTTCTTTCTATCGTAGTCTCATAGAATCAACAAAATCGGCCAAAAATATATACTCCATTCAACGGTGAAATCCTTTTAGAATATGGATCAGAGAGATTTGACCAAGGGTTCTTTGTTAATTTTGGACAGGATAGTAAATGACAAGAAAATTGTAAGTATGGAAATCAGAGACCATTGTGTAAATTACAAGAAAATAAAGATAAAGATATATTTTCCATAGAATGTTAGTTTATGTGATGGAGGTTATTGGGAGAGCCTAATTCTCTAATAAAAAAAAACCCCTAAACTTTAAACCATAAATCTACCCCAAATTTTTTTTTCTTGAAAGAAATTTCAAACTTTAGGTTTAGTCCCAGATCTACCCCAAACCTTTTTTTGTCTCAAAAAAAAATCCCAAACTTAAGTTATAGTCTCAAATCAACCCTGATTTTTTTTTTGTTTGAGAGAAAAATTATCACTTTGCACTATAATCCCAAATTTGCCTAGATTAACCATTCATCCAAGAATATCATTAGTTGTTCCTAATTTTTATATTTTAAAACGGTTTCATATCAAAAATGATATTTTATGTCACCTTATTAATGTAGATTTGTTATCAATATGAAAATATCACGTCAAATTGAGACTAAACCGTAATATTAAATTTGAAAATGGATTGAAAGTTGGTGACTTTTTTAGAAAAATAAAATTTGAGGCAGAATTGGGATTTGATCTAAAGTTTAGTTTTTTTAATATAAAGAAAAGAGAAGTTCATGGTAGATTTGAATTAAATTTAAAGTTATGAGTTTTTATGAAACTAAAAAAATTTGGGATGAATTGGACTAGACCTACAGTTGATTTTTTTTTTTAAATGTAGTTAGGCCTATAAGGAGTATATTTGCAACATTTATAGCCCAAACTTGAAGGTTACATATACAATTATATCGACTCCACTACATTGATTTACTTTACCACTATATGGACTTTCTTATCGATGGTTACTTGACAACTGCATCGATTACACTCTACTAGCTATTACTTGATGATTATATCAGCTACATTGCATTGATAATTACCTCTTTCACGGCTATATCCAATATTATCGACTCTACTAGTGTTGGTTGTGTCGCCGCCACTTCCATGTTAGTTACTTCTTTGTCGATTGCATCCAAGATTGCTAACATAATAATTGGATATTTTTCCTTGTCAATTCTAGGTAAATTCTATAAACCATTGACTCTTTTTCTCAAGATCCATATTATAACACTAACCACCAAAGAAATCTTTAATATTAAAGAGAGAAATTGATTAATTTGTCTCTCTTGTTTGAGAATTGTCAGAAGTAAATTGATGCAAAATTAAGATCTATAACCTTACCTACTATTGTTATCTTTGTTGTAAGGATTTTTATTTTTTGCTGAAAATATTTTCTACTTTTGAGTTAACTAAAATAGACCCCACATAGAATTATTTTCTAAATTATACTCAACTATTTTAGGTGAGCTAACTCATTCCAACATATCAATTCTTGAGCTTTAACCGGATGCCTAATTTGGTCCATAAACTTTTAATTTATTCGATGTGGTACATGAACTTTTTATATATGTTCAAACTAATCCATGAACTATATGAAAATATTTAATGTGGTACATTAGGTTAAAGTTCATAAATCACATTAGAAAATTGAAAGTTTAGGAATTACATTGCATATATTAGCCAATGTTTAGAAATCATTTATGTCATAATCCCTTCCTGATGCGGCCAAGAATATGATCAACAATTTTTGTTAAAAAATAAAAGAGAATAAATAGATAGCACCAGCTTTAAACACTACTAACCCCAGTTTAGACGTAGAAGATTTTGTTAGAGTTATCTCATCAATCTATCGTCATTAATGTCGCTTTAGGGTGCGTTTGGCTTACCTTCCCCAATCAGCTTTAGGGAAAATATGGGGCATTTAACTTAGCATTTTGCCAAATGTTAATCTTAGCCAAGTCGAAAAACCGAGGTAGGTCCTTTGGCTTTTGGCATTTGCAGAAAGCCATTTCTAAAATTAAGTGATTTCTTCCAAAACTATCCTAACTAATCATTTAGTGTTGCGGTTGTGCCCCTTGTTGTAACTCCCTATCTTCTTCATGACATGGCGACTAGCAAGGCCAGATTTAGTTTGTGAACGGCCAGCGATGTCACACAATCCCAGGCGGCCCTGCTTATACGTCAATTTTTCCTTCATCTGGTATAAATGTATATGTTGTTTCCCTAATAATCGGGGCAATTTAGGCTCCATTCGTTTTACATAAAATAAAGCATTTCTAGAAAATATTTTCCCAGGAAGTTATTTTCTTGGAAAATGACAATATTTTATGATATTCACTTGAAACTTAAAAATAAATTCATAAATTTTTTGTTCTTTCCATTTTTTTTTCTTATTAATGGACACTCGACTACCGATGGATGGTCGCTGGGCCGCCGATCACTGCCTCAGCCGCTGACGGAGCAGCAGCCCGGCGACCGGCGGAGGTGGGGGCCGACGGTCAGGCGGCGAATTTATTGGTAATTTGGTTGACATCGATGATCAATTGACTGCCAGCAAATGTTTTCATTTTTTTGGGAAATGAAAACATTTTCCCTGTTTTTACAAGAACATTTCTTTTTGTTTGGAAAATATTTTCCTTGGCAAGTTATTTTCCGCCCCCGAACACCACAATTTCCGAAAAATATTTTTTGGAAGAATATTTTTCTCGAAACGAACGGAGCCTTAATGACGTTATGATTTAGCCTAATCTTTCATGGATTTTCCCAATGATTTTGGTATCTTTTTCCAAAGAAGTGCACGTGCGTCGCCTCGTAAGTCAAGGTTGACCATGAGAGACGATGTTCCAACCTTATCAGCAGACTAGACAACCAGATTTTGGCAGCCAAAAAAAGGAAAAAAAATCGAACACTCTGGATTATAAGGTGGGTAAAAACTATAGTCCATTGTGCTTGCCACAACTTGCATATTCAGCACTAATCGAGAAATAAATCATGAAATTTCAAGAAGAGAAATAAATTTACTTCAGGACAATGCCTACCACCATCGCCTTCTTTCGTGCAAGCTCTTATTTTCCCCCAAAATAAACTATTTTCTGAGCTACACCTAATGCGGAACAATTTTTCGAATTTGACTCGCCCATATTAAGCAAGCCCGTCTCGATATAGTAGTTATGATATGGTTTGTTCACTTTGATACGATGTTTGGTATGATCGATTAGGAAAAAGAAAAATAGAATTAATGACATCCGCTTTAATTAGGCTCAAGTACTGCCAAGTCCAGTTTGGCTTTAGAAGATTTATACTATTGGTCCAACGCTATAGTCTTCACCATCTCCATCCTAGAGAAATTTGTTTGGTACAAGAGAATTCTCCATTGCTCTTGCTCACTCTTCACTACTATTGGCACTCGAGGTTTGTCAATGGCCCCTCTCTCTCTCTCCCTCTCCTCAAAACCCTTAAAAAGAACTACCGTGTTTCAAATTATCTATGATGATAACCCAAAGTTCGTTCATCCATTCTTTTTTCTGTTTTTTTAAAGTGACTACAGCTGAACATACAGCAGCTTGAGTTTTTGGATATGTTCGTTTCACGGAAAATATAGCATTTTTGGAATATACTCTTAATGGAATCATTTTTCTGAAAAATGATAATATTTGACTGCGGCCGTGAATCTATTACTTCCTCTCAAACATGAATATATAATGGGTGAAAGTCATCCACTCCTACTTTCTTCCATTCATATTAATTCTTTCCTAGCTTGATCGAAGTAACGATGCGAAGAAATCCTCAATCCTTGCTTTCCAATTCCTTTCTTTCTTTTTATTTTTTCCCTCTTTAATATTTTGTGAATATGGTCAGGGAATCACATATAAACTCTTTCCTCCTTATGTCCCCGTTTTGAACGAATCTTGCTCAACTTCAAAGCTCTATTCAAGACGTTCTTTCCAGCACATAATCTTGAATGCCGTGGATTGCTCAGAATCACCACATTATGCATATACTCCTAAAAACTATATGCAATAATTCTTTTTTCCTAAAGTAAATCCCTATTATACATTATTAGCCAAAATTTATGTGTCAACAGCATTAAACGAGCAAAGCAGCAGGGAGGAGAGGGGGGGGGGGAGAGAGAGTCAAATAGCGATGCAGGAATTTTTTATAAAAGTAATAGTAAAACCGGCTTTTACGTGGCAGGATTTGATTGGCCCAGGCTGCCATCGTACCCTCTGCGCGTGCCAAATCCCGGGAAATCCAAGCGGGCCCCCGCGAATGGGCTTCGGTGCACGAAAAGGCCCAAGGGAGTTTGAGGAGGCGAAACGACTCGAGTTCGTTCGTGGGATTCAGCGGGCCCAGTCCGTAGTTAAAAAATCGGCCCACCGCAACTCCGCCTCGCTTCGTATTACCGGAAGAAAAGTCTCTACACGAACTGAAATCACTCCTAAGGCTCGTTGCTCGCTCAAACACATCAGCCTCTTCCCGGCCTCCAGGTATTCCTCCGCTTCATACTGATTCGAATCTTGCAAATTTTTGCGGGTCGATTTCTGGCGTTGCCCATCGCTCGAATTCCGGTGCTTCCCATCGGAGATCCGCCGGAATCCGGCGAATTTTTGAATTCTTGGACTCTTTCCGGCTTTGCTGGTTTCGTTGTTAGTGGAGGAGGTTTGCCGCCGTCGTAACCTGCGCGCGCCAAATCCTGCCACGTGAAAGCCGGTTTTACTATAAGAAATTCCCGCACCCCGCCGGACCGCTACGACCATTTGACTCTCCCTCTCTCTTCCCACCCCCCTCCCCTCCTTTTCTCTCTCTACTGCTTCGCTCGTTGAACGCTGACCGAACGGTGTGATACTCAATAGCTCATATGGCGCACCGATTCGAAGGAGACGGCCATGGCTAGCCCCAGTACTCCCTCTCTCCCTCTTTTTGCGCTCCGTTCTAGGGTTTGGGTTCTTGATAGCTCCCGCTTGGTGGCTGCTGTTTCTTTTCCCGTTGATGCTTCGCGTTTGCTTATTTTAGGTTATTTCTCTGAGATTTTTTTGGAATGCATGGAGCGTCCCTTGGCGATACCCGTTTACGGGAATAATGGGGTTTTCCAGGGGAAGGGCAAGAAATTGCCTGCGCAAGAAACATTCCCGTAGGAATATGCCGTGATTGACCACCGTGGTCTTTGATTAGTTTTCATTATCAATCCAGCTACATGGGGGTTTTTTTTGTTGTAGAGGTTGTAGAAAAGGATGGTTTAGACTGGCAGAGCAGTTTGCCTTGTCTTTGGGTTCGTAGAGACTTCTGGATTGTGGTGGTGCGATTCGTAAGTAGCTGCTGAATTGTGCAGGAACAAAAGAGGGATTTCCAGAGCAGTTGACTTGACTATGGGCGATATGGGTCCTGATTTGGAAGCTCAGGTGAGATCGGAGGCTCCGATGGACGGATTAGAGGCTGTGCCAAATGTATCAGTCGCCAAGGAGAATGGAACTGTTCCCCAAGATCCAGAAGCTAAGACAATGCGTTGTCTGAGCAACTGTGAGGACAACGACTTCGACATGGAGAGTTTGCATGATGCAAAATTGCTTGATGGGGACAGGAATTCCGATGTTGATATAATTGATCGCAAGAATCAGAGTACAGAAGGCCCATTTGAAGGTGGCCAAGGGGATACAACTGAAAATTCTAGTTCATTTGGTGATACATCATCTGGTTTTGAGAATAATTTAGCTATGAGTGATGGTGAAGTTGAGTCACGGTATCTTGGTGGCAATATGCCAGGATTACTTTATCCTGGACAGAGTGAACTCTATCCAACAAGGTACTGCGTATAATCTTTGATTGGTCTTGGCTACTTCTTGATTGTTCTGTGGGATCTTCTTCTGATTAGATTCCCTTGTTATTTGCGCTGATCCTTCACCACTTTTATTAAAATGCATAATCATTGACTATACTTTTCATAGGCCTTTTGAATTATAATTTGAGCTAGTCAAAGATGCTTTACTATCTTTGTCCCCTGTACTTGATTTTACGATAATGCTACACCGGTCCCCAGTCCCAGCCTGGTCCCCCCGGGGCGCAAACCAGTAGGTGCCCTACATCAAGCTTGTTTGTCACTTGATGTATCTACTTGCAATGTTTCAAGCTGATGCAGATATTTGTTTCATGAATTTGCTTCTATTGGGCTTGGGTTGGCTGACGTTATAATCTTTATGCAGTACTTATAGACTAGATTAGCAACTCATAGGTTGGATGATCTCCAAGCAAGTTGGCACCATAAACGTGCTGTTGACTTGTTTTGCTTGTCTTAGATTTGAGTTGATGATAAAGAAAATTAATATTATCTGATTGCAGTATTGGAATGGAATATATTGCCCTAGCATGTTGGTTCTATATGTTGAACTTCATATTTATCTTTAATTTTGAGAAGTTAAGATGCCACAAAGTTCTGGCTATCTGAGAATGATCACTTTGAAGTCTTCTGATTCCTAAACTTGAATAATCTCTCCGGGAATATTCTAGTAGCGATAGCTCTTTAACTTATATCTAAATTCATAGACTGGAAACTGAAAGTATAGCAATGATAGAAGGCATGTTGGTGTCTTGTTGTTGATATTTTTTGCCCTCATACCAAGTTCAAGAGGAAGTCTCCCTATGGCGCATCCTGTAGCTGTGAAACAAATTGACTTCAGGTAGTAGGGCCTTTAGTCGTGTCATTTGAATTGAAGAGGACTAGTTATTGATAGAAAAGAGTAGCTTGTAAATGTAGGATAAGCTGCCTCAGTGCCACTCTAAAGAATAATAGCTCATGTGAATCATCCTTCAGGAAAATTATGCTTTACTCTATTTTGATTTCTTAAAGCTCTTTAATTTTACGTACATGGCCCATGGGAGATGACTTTTCTCAACAATTCCCATACTGGTAGGTTGCCGAGTAACAGGCAAAAATGTAATATTTTGCATGGGGGCTCTGACTGAATCCTGGGTTGTACATGAATATCCAGAGAACACTTCTCAGGATGAGGCCTTTTCGCATTTTTTGTTCTGTGGCTAAATTAAAAATGGCAAGGCCGCTCATCATATCATTTATGCTATCTTTGGGAGGTGAGGGATAGGAAAAGTAGGGGTGAAAATGCACAAATATTTGAATTTTCCCTCATCTCATCGAAATTTCCATTCTCCACCCAAAAAAGTGTATGCAGGCTGATTACTTAAATGCATGGTGAGGGATTTTTAATATCACGGGCTGTTGGTAATTCCCTTAATTTATATGACTTAAAAAGGGTTAGAAAGGTTGTCAATAGTGACATCTTACATTATTAAAGCACTTTTCCTTATTCTTGTTACTCTTTCCAGGAAGAAGCTGACGGATCACTGGAGCAGGTTTATACAGCCTCTTAAGTGGCGATGTAAATGGCTAGAACTGCGGATTAATCAGTTGAACTCTCAAGCACAAAAGTATGATAGGAAACTGGCAGAATACAACCAAAAGAAGGAACTTAATTTTGAAAGACCAGAATCGGAAGATTTTAATGCAAAGTCACTTGAATTTTCTGGTCAACTCTCAAGAGAGAAAGTTATGACGAGGAGAAAAAGAAAAAGAGTTGAAGAGACACGGGATATAGCATCATATATGTCACAGCATAACTTGTTCTCCTATTATGGTACTACATTTAAAGTTGTTACCCTGTTTGTTTTATCAAATGACATAAGTTCTGATCTTTTCTTTCTGATCATCCAGGTAGAAAGTCCCGTGCGGATTATATTCCTATGGAAATTCGCCGTGGCAATCAAGGTAAGATGTCAAAGCACCTTTTTATGTCTGTTGAGTACCAGAGAAATTAATTTTAAGATATGTGGGCAATTTGTCCGTACTTTTTTTTTCTTTTTGGCTTCTTTTTGGCGTAGATCATTCTTTAGAATATGAGTGATTGGTTCATCATCATGTTCTGACTTGGTAGCTGTAAAAATCCGCAAGATATGGAAAGTAGCACAGAATTGTTATTTTGTGATGATTGGGATCGAAGTGATTTTAATTTTTAACTTTTGACTTGTGTAGGTTTCGCAACACTCACATTTTAACTTTTATTTAACACAAAACACTAACCTTTCAAACCATTAAAATATTGAAAAGTACAATCATATAGATCTCTTAGATGCACACATGGGGAAAGTTGTTCGCTAGGAGAAATGCAAGCATGATTTGCTGATGGAAAGTCACATGTAGAACAATAACTAGCTGATAAGTTTTACCGAGCAGGCCAAAGTTGAGGCCGAATAACCCTTATGCAGTTGATAAACTCATCTTTTCCATCTGGGAAGATGTTCAGAGCAGGTGATTTGTCTTCTGTCTAGCTTCCTTGCTTGCTCTTCGTCGTATAAGATGGAAATTAGGTGGTTGAGGCATGTGCTTGGATCCTTGCTTATCAAGTTCATCTATTCCCTTTAGTGGATAGTGAATTTATATTGTCACTCAATTAATATTCCTTTTTTCCTTATTTTAGACTGAATTTTTTATTTATCAGTTTGTTCTGCTTCCTTATATCAGAACTGTTGGTCTAACATGCTCTGGTAAATCATATTATATGGAATCACTACTTTGCTGGAATAATTTCTGTAATTTCAATGGGGAAAGCAATCTTGCTTCCGACATTTTTTTGTTTTTGGTTCAATTACTTTGCCTCACCTATTAGTAAATGTTCTAGTTCTGAGAGTCTTGTAAATGTGCTTTTATATATTCTACCAAAATATAGTCTGCAGTAAATGAGGCACGTCCAAGTGTAGGCAAATAATAGGAAGAGATGAGGTAATAGCTTTGATGTCATTCCACAATGGAAAACATATGACAAAGAATGATATCGTTTCTACAAAAGCAATATCAGCGAATTCACAGTGAGAGCTTGTTTACACAAACTCTAGGTGGTGACATGCACCAGGAGAGGATCTCAATGAAATTGACATTAGGACTTAGAAGACCTTGAATTTTTCTATCAAAAGAAAATGGAGGCCACAGATTATGTGAGATACTACTGCCTTCTACCAGAGTGTACAGGGAAAGCCATATAAGCACAGCCATTAAGTGTTGCTTACCCTGTGAGATTTATTCCCTAGGAGCTTTACTAGTCATATATCTGGAATTTGATCCTTTATCTTGAATGTGGAGCGAATGGGGAGCAACCTTTGTGCCAGGTCTGGAAGTGAAGCTTTTGTTGAAAAATGTTACCAGTGAGTGTATCCTCATACACTCATTATTTATCTTCATCTATCATGCTTGTAAAATAAGTTTTAATTTAGAAGGATACCAGATATCTCCTTGTAGAATGCATAATTTGGAATAGCGTTCCAATTTGTGTCATTCTAGAGAGTCGAAGCACTCAATCAGTGTTTCTAGTATTCCCAATGGAAATTGTCCTCGTACATTCATGTGATCATTGTTAATGAGATTCATGTCTAATAATAAATTTAGCCAAAAAGTTCCTGATTTTAGTATGTCATGAAAAATGATTAGAAGAAGCATATTCGGACTGTACCACATCTCCGATGAGTGTTGTTCTGCATTTCGTTTCATCTCACATGGTGCATGATCTACACTCTAAATAATGTTGTGCATTATTTTGGTTGACGACTTGATTGTGTAATTTTTGCTGCGTTCAATGAATTATAGCAATAAACTCATAGTTCTAATTTAATGTCAGGCTACCTATATTATGGTCTTTAACGGAGTTGCTGCACTGTAATGCCAAATTGACTTGAGGAGTTGGTGTTTGAGATAATCTGCATTAGCTTTTAGTGTTTCTGTCCTCCAAAAGCTTTCTTTCATGACCTTATTTTTTTGGGTATTCTCTGATAAATGCTTCCCTAATGTCTTTTGGGCAGTTGGTGATAGTATTTTTGCCAATTCACTTGATTTTGGAGATGGGGAAAATTCCCTGGAGCAAATACTTGCTAAGATTGAGACAGCTAAGTCTCATATATGCAAGTTGAAAGCACGGATGGATAGGGTGTTAAGTGAAAATCCTGGAAAGTTCTCCTCAGTTAATAGGTTGAGCATGCTACCACCAAAAGATGAGTTAACCAGCTTTGATAAGAAACAGGCATCTCATCATGGGAATGGATTTGTGTCTTCTTGTAAATCTGTTTATATGGCATCTCTACTAGTATCGAACCAAACTGAAGATGATATACTTCTGCCTGAAACTGCAAATTCAACATTTGGAGAGGCGACTCCTTTGCCCGATATCATTGAGAGCACTAATCAGACATCTAAAGGGGTTTCTCGTGATAATGTAAGTAATTAAAGCTTTTGTTTATATTAACCTGTGTATCTGGTTCTTATCTTAAACTCCAAATGAAAAGCCATAAGTTTTCTCTTTCTTGATGCAATTCTTGGATGTTCTTAATTTTCTCACGCTCTGCTGTTGATATGGGTCTAAATTTACTGCATGTTTAATTAGGGAAACTAGTAATGGCCAATAGGAGGAATAATCCTTGTGAAATGAATTTAAGCCTTCTTGTTCACTCTCTCTCCCCATTTCACACAAATCTATCCACCTCTTCAGTTTTGCTTTTTAATTTTAACTTTTAAATCAACCACCAAAATATGATCTGTATGCTGAGCCTATCTGGCAATAGTGTTTCTGGTAGAAAAATGAAATGACGGTCTCTGCACTATCAGACTGAGGAAGAAATTCTGTTGAATCAGCAGGCAGTGGAGGAAGAATCATTTGATGTCGAAGAGTTTAGAAATCAGCCCATCATGGAGAAGAAGCCTGAGGAACCACCGGAACGGCATGAAACTGAAACCGGCTGTCTGTTTTCCTCTATGAAATCTGAAACTGACTCTCTTGGAAAAGGATCTAGTCTGAAATCTCCCCCAATATGCAAGACCTATGTACGTAACAGAAGGAGGAGGCGAAGTCGACGAGCATCTATGCATCGATGGAGCCGGAAATCCTCGGGTTAGGTTAGGCTGCAGATAGTTGTAACAGTCGGAGAAGTGTTTGTGGGAGAGGAAGGAAAGTTTATATAGTTTCTGCTTCTGAAATGGTGAGTTGTATAGATCTGCGTATTTAATTGTATATTCTCTATTCGTCCTTTCCCTCTTCCCCTATTGCATTTTATACTTTCTGGTGGGACTGGAAACTCTTTACAGCTCATTTGGAAGAAGAAGATGAATCGAATAGGTCTTGTTTTTCTTTACCTGGAGTATTATGTCCTTTCTTTACATTTCCGGGGTTCAAATTGTTGTTTGAAGCTACATTTTACGATTTTTACCATCACTGATGATTTTTTCATGATCCTTGGATGTTTCTACTTAGTCGAGCTAGCAATATTTAATCTTCACACTATCTGAACCCGTCGGAGACGGTGCATTATTTACTTTTACACTGCACTGGGGAGAGCAAGTGCAAACAAATTTGATCTCACCTGTGTTTCCTCTCGATTACGCTCTTTTAAGTTGGTCAGCACCTTTGAGCATTTCAAATTCGAGATTTCTGCTATTAATATCGTATGCTGTTTGTTTGAGTATTTTCTGGATTAATCGGCTGGAAACATTTTGGAAAAGCAACAGTGTTTGCATATTGTGATAACCTAATCATGGATTCTATTATTGATACATTCGAAAAATCCCAAGAAAGAACTTCTCTCGCTTATTTTTAGTCACGTGCATTCAAATTCCTTAATTTTGCTACTCTTTCTATTTTTCGTTTTGGTCAGAATAAGGATATTCATTCATTCATTCATTACTAAAAAGTCTTAGTTTGCGAGAACAAAGCCGAAGCATCAGAGCAAATTGAACTCCAAAGGTCGGGGGGGGGGGGGGGGGGGGGGGCGGTGGAGGGTGCAAATTTGATGCAGGGAAATTTATTCTTTGGGCTTTAGCTACGCAGTTTGCCACTTTGGTGGACTCTTTATTACAATGAGCCGACTTAGTATGCAGCAGCTCTTGGGGTTTCAGGATTAGCACCCATTTACCCCACTTAAGGAGCCATGTTCTTGAGGAAAACACGTCGAGACAGCTTAACCGAGATGAGGGCTAAAACAGTGGCCGATGGCACGAAGACGACATCAGGGATGGCCTTTATGAGCTTCAGCTGAGGCACATTTTCTGCAGACCTCTTGGCTGCCATAGCCACCGGTGGCGTGACTACTCCGGTGATGACCGTGTAGTCATCGAGCTTACTGAGATTGACATTATCTGTCATGAAATCTATAAAGATCCTCTTTTTCTTTCTCTCCTTGGCTTCTTTCCATTGTTTAAAGCAAAGCTGCATGATGTTACGCATACAATCAGAAGCTTAAGCCGGTAGCCGTCTACCTGTCTGATGTACTGTTTGCGGCAGGCTAAAAGGATGAGCAGAAATCTAGTGAACGTTCAAAAGGGTCAAACAAATGATGTATGTTGCTCACGCATAACTCTCTCCGGAGGATTCCATACCTCTACTTTGTCTTGTGACGGAACGTCCAAATGTTTGCCAGGCAATGCCGAGTTGAAAGCGCTGCACAGGCTTGATACTTTGAACTCCTGTATGACTAGTTTAATAGTTTCTAAATAGAGAAGATGACCTTACTTAAAAATGTCAAGAACAGCAATGTGGAATTCCTCTAAGTTTGTGATATCCTTCTCTATGAATTGTCTATAAAACGTCCCCATCAGGAATCCAATCATCTGCGGTGGTGGCGATGGCACTCCTATGAAGAAATATAGAAAAGAGAAAAGATCAAGGTTAAATTTGAATCATTTATTCTTAATAGCACTTGTAAAATCTTGTCTAGATTTGAATTGTAATGGTAAGATGTAAAGAGTAGAATTTAATACAAAAAAAAAAAAGAGTTTGGATAAGTAGGATATTGAAAGAGGACATCAAGTAATGGTTCAAAAAGTCATAATCAATGAAGATCTGTTCAGGGATGAGACAGAATCACTTACCTTTCCCCAGGAAGCTCATGAACATCCCCATTATTGCAGAATACCTTGGACATGGCAAAGATCTGTGGACACTTGTATATATCACAAAAGAACAATGGAATGGCTTGTTGTCATCCTCCACGACTTTAAGCAAAGTATCATTTTTTCAGAGTCCCAACCTTGAAGTTTGCTGAGAGAGAGAAGGAGGCTTCTCATACGTCCATATTCTGATTCTTGACTTGAAACTTCCTCGTCATTGTGCGTGAGAGAGAGAGAGAGAGAGAGAGAGAGAGAGAGAGGATTGCCCGTAACTGCTAAAATTACAGTGAAAACATTATTTCTGGTGTAGAGATGTTCTGTTTCTCGCTCAAAAACATCTCCTCCATCTAAAATGTTGCAGCCGTCGGACGGTACTGCAACAACCAGTAATGATTCAAGCTGCTAGAGCTCGACCAGGTAACTCAGATTTCCTTTTTAAGTCTATCAGGGAAGGAACTTTTTCATTCATAATGTCATTTTGGCAAGCACAGCGGCTGAAGATTCATTGTCAGTAGCTATTATTTCTCTGGACAAGTCTTTGATCAATTTCCCCGGTTGAATATTTTTTCATCGCCTTCACTAATGCTTGTTATTAACCGTCGCCTGGAGGAATCATGTATATTCTCTGTTTCCTTTCACATGCGCACAACTTCCATGTTCGCTCTCATAGGATTGACAGCACCTTGAACTGCGAAAAGCAAGAAATCACATGTTACACACTCTCCAAAATTTCCTCCGTGCATGTATTAGTTTGTTCCTTAATCAGTATTTTCGCCTCATTTTTTAAACTAGAGTTCTTGCCTCCTAGCTGCATCCAGTTTAGTCAGGACTTTCACTGCAAGAATGATTCTTCCCACTCCTGCAGATTCTAAAGTTCAGTTCGGAGCCATAAACTCACATTGCATATCATGGGATTTTGCAGTAAGGATCTCCTGTTGCAACTTGCAAGGTAGATAGCTCGATTTGCACTGGTGGACCAGGTGAGCAACCTTAACATACACACAGGTGAAAATTAAACTCAAGAAAATATTAGTATTCTCCCGACAATTCATTCGACCAATGTCGTATGTTGAATCGGGAAAGAACCAAAAATTCTAAAATCCCCTATTTTGAACCTTGCAGGTGGAGTCATGGATATTCTCACTTACCTCTCCGACACTTGTAAATTTTTTTTTTCGCTCGCATAATATACCTCAATCCCTAGATATGTCGAAAGCTAGGAATCGAATAATGCGTGCTCGCCGAGATGCACTCTGAGAAAGTTATTATTTGTTTACTCATTAGACTTGGCCCGTGGGTCTAACAATATAGAAATTGGTATGGTTTGTAGCCATTTATGACTGCAGTGTGGCCGATTCTGCAGGACTGTCTTGTCTTGTCTTGTAAAGTCAAAATAGGAAACCTGGGAAAAGTGAAATGCGGTTCTGTTTTCTTCAGTACTTTAGAAAGTAAATGCGAGAGACTCACATGACTTCTTGATCTGACATAAAGACTCGCGGAAAATCGTTATCCACTTGTTCTAATCTGAACTTTTCTTTTATCTTTTTCGAAAGCCCTCGGTGTATTATGAAGTGCAAATTTAGGAAGAGGATTAAGATGGCGCATCATATCTTTATTCATTCCCAAGCTTATACATATCTGCACATCTGTCCCTTCCCTCTCTTGTTCTTGTTCTAGCTCTTTGCTGTGTGTTCTTGGAGGCTCTTGAAAAAAGGGCAACTATTGAAAGTAATTTGATGCTTATACAGTATAATGATTGTTCATTTCATCGATGTCGAGGCCCCTCAGCTTTGCAAATGACTCGACTTTCCTTTCAGTATGTGGAGTTCCCTCAGCCTGCATCATTAAGAATTGAAAGCCATTCAGAAAAAAGAACGAGTGCATAAACCAGCTAAGAAGTCAAGTTTATCCTGCATAAATAGGTAACTTACAAAGCACGTGATTTGTTGCTTTTTTCACCAATGAATAATATTTCCCGGCGATGAATGGGCGCTAACACAAGAGCTATTTCTTCTCTAAGTGGAAAGTTTTGATTGCCAAAATCTTGTTGCCGAGCTAAATGTACTTTGATTTTGAAGTACTTACACCGATAAAGTTTTCTTACATAATCGTGAAAATCATGCGAAATTGTAGACACTTAATTTGGCAACCTCTGCTCGCCTTTTAGCTTCTTCAGTCAAAAGGGTCACGTTTTTAAAAATACCCTTGTCGGGAATTATTATTGGTGTCTCGAAAAAGAAGAAAATAACTCGTTTCTCTTTTTGTTCCTAGAAACAAAAAAGTATATTTTTATACTTTTTTATTTTTATTCCAAATCTATTCATTGATTATGTTTATAGTCGAGAGAATAGATAAAGTAACTGACATACATAAATGAATTTCTATTTGTTTATTTCAAAAAAAAACAAAAGAATAGTCAAATAGAACAGTTATCAAACACCCAAATAAACCTTCCCATAATTGACATAGAAACATCTATGAAAGCAAGAATGGGACTATTGTAACATGATTCAAGGTCTTGATCAAGAGAACCAAAGAAACGTTGTCGTTCCGTTAGTTGATTGACCATCATGTGCTTAGCACTACTAAAAGCAAAATAATGGCAATAACTTATCCGTTAACACACAAAGTAATAACTCTTTACAAATTGGAGAACATTTCTAGATAGGTAGGAAAATTGTCCAATTCAGTTCTAAAATTTTTAGTTATGTCAATTTAGTCCTAAAGGCTTCTAACATTTTTCCAATTCATGCATGAACTTTTTAATGGTATCAATTTTGATCCTAAAACTTTTAGTGAATTACAAATGTAGACTTTCCAGCTAATTTTGTCCAAAAATTATTGACATGTAACCGTGCCGCCTAAGAGAGTTGTTGTTGACTAGCACAATCGGCATTAACATTGCCAACGTTGGCGCAAATAATTTTTTACAAAAATTTATGAATTTATTTATTTTTCTTTTTTTCTTCTTTATATTGCTAGTAGGGCTGTCGATCCCAGAGTGAGGGCTACAAAGCCCTTGTCAATAGCGGCCCTTATTATGGTTGGCGAGGGCATTGTGGTTCTCACCTAAGCCCTTGCTAGCCATAACAAGGGCTCGAGCCCTCTCCCAAATTCAATGAGGGTTTCACGACCCTCACTCAAGGGTTGGTGAAGGTTGTTGGTCCTCGTTCAAAGGCCTTGGGAAGGAAAAAATAAAATAAAAAACAATAAAAATTTGGAAAAAAAAATCATAAAAATTTTAAAAAAATGATCTATGTCAGCATTGCTCGTAAGATGGTCGGAATTGACTAAACCGCTACATGAGCAGTCCTTCCATTAAAATTAATTGGAATAACTATGTTAATAATTTGTTAAAAAGTTTCAACTTAAATTGACAAATTCTCAAAAGGTTTATGATTAAATTATCATAATTAGAAAGTTTAAAGTTGAACTATAAAATAGATTTAGGACTAAATCGACACAATTGAAATATTTAGGACTGAATCGGTAGCCATAAATAGATTTATGACTTTTTTTGACAATTTTACACTAGCTTGTCGGCAGTAGGAATAGAAATTAAGAAAGCCTATCAAATGGATTTCCAAAACAGGAATGGAAAATTTATGTTGTTACCAAATGCAATTCTTTGCTTAGAAACTCGTCCGGAAAATAGCAATAGAAAATCCATTTCGTGTCAAAAATTATATCCATAAACAAAATAATTATCGTCGGCGCCCACAATCCGCTTTGAAAAGATAGGAAGGGGACGGTCACGCGGTAAAAAAAATGGAAAAAATTCAAAACTTTTTTTGTGAAAAATCTTTAAAATGGTTTTATATTCTTTCTCCACCTCTCAAATTTTTCTTTTCCCGATTCCCATCTTCGCCAAACATAGCACAAGCGAACACCTTTCTTCTCATATAAATGATTATCTCAGGCGGGCGACTCGAAGCGGTACAAGTGCAAAGTTTTTAGTATGATATCGTGGAAAATTACAGATTAACAGCAGCCATCGTCATTTTTTTTTACCAAGAAAACTTGTCTAAGCCCCCGTCGGAATTTCTTCTAATCAGTTTTTGTTCCTAAAGAAAGAAAAATAAATAAATCAGACATAAATGAGTTCTTCGAATGCTTCTTGTTCTAGTGCGGAAGAAATCACTAGAGCTCCGTTTCCAAGTCTCCAGAGACAAGGACATATCATGTGTACACTCAACACATGTTCATACCACAACGACTAAGAATCATCACACAGGAACTCTCTAATTTATCCATTTCGAGTCCCCCTCTGCTGAAACGACAGGACATAGCCATTAAGCTTGTGGGGGTCGGGGTCCGAGTCACCGGCCCAGCCAGTCAAGTCCTCCTTTCTCCACTTCAGATCAAGCGACCAGCTCTCGGCCTCTGGCGAGCGGTGCCGCTTCCGAGTCACCCTCACTGGCTCCACCTCGTCGCAACCGATCAGGTGAGGGAAATTTAGCCTGGCCTTGGCTCCACGCATCGTGAACGCGGCCCGGTCATAAGCCAATGCCGCCTCCTCCGGCGTCTTGTAAGTCCCGAGCCACCTCCTTGCGCCGTTCTTCTTCGGGTCCCGGATCTCTGCCGCGAATGTCCCCCATGGCCGTCTCCTCACTCCCCGAAAGCGACACCCTCCGGAGAGCGCCTCATTCGCTTTGACATCTCTGTCATCCACGACCAGTTGCTCATTCAATGAGGGGGGCGACCCGAACCCGATGGCATTTTTCAGGTGATCAAGATAGATGCCCATGTGGTCGTAATCATTCGCTTCGAGTGACATAGTTGTCTCCGGCGATGAAGATGCGTCAACGCTTGAATCTGGGCAATGGAATTGACCATTTCCAGGGATTTTCGCTAGGGTTTCGGAGTCATCGTCGTTGAGGAGATGCTGGCGGATGCACTCTAGAAGAGCAGCATCTGAGTCTGATATCGTTGAACTTGCTGGGTACATGTTGATCCTGAATAGCAGAGAATGATGCGAGGATCGGGACCGATTAGGGTTTTGTGCTTGCTAAGCCGGTTTTTGGGTAGAGAGAGTTGACGCTCGACGGTATATATAGTCGTTTTTTTATGGGTACTCAAGTAAGAGTTCTTTTTTAAACTGGTAATTCGTCTTTTTATTCAGTATTATTGTGTACGTCAACATGGTTTCTTTTTCTAATCAAGTGGCGTCGGGTACGTACAGGTTGGGCCTTAGAGTCTTTCGCTGACAGCTTCATTTTCCTAAATACATGATATGACGGCCATGACGACGCCGTAGTCATCATTAATCAAGGGGGAAAAAAGCGCGAAACTGTTATTCAAATTAGGTATGTAGAGATTGTACAAAAGTATATATATAAACATATATAGAAAAGAACTATCACAATGTGCTTGGATTACAAATTGAATTTATATAATGAATTTGATTTGTCAAGTGATATGTCAAATTACGATTGGTATACGAATAGAACCCACTTAGTAAAAAGCCCGTGCATATTAAACTTTTTTTTATAAATCAATCTAAATAAATCTATCGTAATGGAAATCTGTTAAGTAAACCACACCCGTAAACTTTGAAAGAAGTGGCTAATGTGATTTTTTTTATAGGATGGTGATGGTAATCTTCCCTCATTTCGTTTCCATATTGTATCTCCAATATATATATATATATATAAAATCTGCCACGTATGGTTTGTGCCCTTTCAATTATTCTAAACTAGTGTAACTCTCTCTCTCTCTCTCTCATGTACACACACAAAACTAGGGTTTTTACCTCGGATAGAGGCTGATTTTCCTTCAACTTGAGATATTTTTCCTTTGATCTCTAGCTTTCAGGTGGACAGCATTAATGTTTGATCTAAGAGCAAGAGCTAGCCTCGAGCTTTAGAGGTTGTGAGGAGAGAGAGGAATGTCACACACAGGCAACCATGTCGATGATATCTGCACATTAGCAACTAAAATATCTTGGGACGAACATCACACTAGTCTGACGAAATATCCTTCTTCCTGGAATCTTATTAAGGGGGAGAAGCATCCAAAAAGTAAAAATGAGACAGCCATGACTCGATTCAAGTCTTCATCAAGATTATTGTGAAATACTGTGTGGGAACTAATTGATTCTAATCCAAATCTAACGCAAGAAAAAAAGTTACCTGAGAAATCAATGACGAGTAATGAAGACATTAAAGATTAATGTGATTTGGTTGAGTGTGGATATTTACTCTGCGAAAAGAGCCAGCCACCAATGTATTTACTATAAAGACAGAAAGATTTTCTGATCTCTAGATTACACTCAAAATAAAAACCCACAAATGTTATCCACAAAATTTTATAGAGAACACGTTAAGAGAACCCACAAAAAGAAAACCTTAACACTCATATTAGTCTTTCAAATAGGAAATCCCTAGCTGATTCAAAATAAGAATCCAACTCCGGCTTTTTGCTTCAAATATTTGGTAAACCAAAAGTCAAACGAACAATTTCCTCATTAAAATCATATTAATCGAATTATGGATCAAATTTCATCCACAATTTCAAATTTGAGATGTCATTTAACAGGAGCAGCCCATTCTCATTAAATTGATAGAATTTTCCTGGGCTTAACACTAGTGGAGACAAAACTAACCCGACAAATTGACCTTACGTCTTTGGAAGAATGGTCTAGCTAAGAGGACGTCAAATGAATGTATCACACGTTCTCCACACACATGTTATCAATGTGATACACATAGCTAGGTGAGGTGGCGATTAAAGGGAGTATAAAATTGTTCAGAAGCATCTTTTTTGTCAAATTTTTGCCGCCAAGTTTGACTATAAGTCCCCTGGAAATTCTTCCGACTTATTGTCACCTGAAAAACGTGAAATTATCCTTAAAAAAGAAAAAAGAAAAACGTGAAATTACTACTGAAAACAGGAAGTCAAACTGTAAATCGTCTCCTTTGTTTTTTACCATGGGTTCCAGAAAAAGAACATCTATACTCTTCTTGAAATTAAATATTTAATCTTCAATAGTTGTTTTAACTTTAGACACCTGACGAGGCTGCTCGAACCTTTGCAAAGGTGGGCCTCGCTAGATATGGTGAGAGTGACCTTGCCGACACTTGCCCTCACCCAAATAAGGCTCAGCAAGGCCAGCCCTTGCCTGTGGTGGCAAGGGTGACCCTTGCTCAAGTGAGGCCAGCCCTCGCCGGCCATGGCTAGAGCCGGCCATAGACAGAAAGAGAAACAAAAGAAAAAAGGGTAAAAGAAAGAATTTAAAATTTGACAAAAAATTATAAAGAAATGTCTATATTAGTGTTGGCTAGTATTCACGTCAGTAATCCCTATTCAATGATAAACCATAAAATATTTTAAGACAAATTAATCTAATTAAAATATTTATAATTGCATTGGTACTATACAATTGACTTAAAGACTTTTTTAATAGTTTCTTCACTGAAAATCTATAGTAAGCTTTAAATGAGTGTTTAGAGACACAATGTGATGCATCTGAAAGATTGAGCAGGGTCTCTTACCTTCACTTTGTTTACATCTACAATATCAATCTATTCGAGTTTCTTCACATTTCACTCTTCTAATAATAGTTGTGTAGAACGTTTATCGTCATATTTAACGACCTAAAATGCCTACTGCATAAGAGCAGTACTAAGCCCGTAAGCAGAAATAATACACATTGTTCTTTTTCTTTTGTCTTTACCAGTCAAATAAAATAAGGACAATCTTGTTTCGATGTTCATACTTCATTTAAGAACCTAGCCCGAAATGTCAACACAACACAGTATACCAAACCTGGCTCTTGACTGGAATAACGTGCCACGTGTTGAAGATATTCAGCTCATATCTTTAAAAAATGGAAAAACAGAGTTGGTCAACGCCCAGGACATCTAAGACTCAAAAGATTGACTTTTCTGTTATTCCGTTAAAAAGCTGGAATTGTCTCGTGTAAATATAGAGAGAGTTGATTGCAGATTGTAGTTACGCTCTCGGATGAAGTCATAATTGTTTAGGAATTTCTCTCTATCAAATACAGAGCATCAATAACAGAATTCTTCGCATCTTCATCATCTTCCATCTCTTCTTCTTCATCTTCTTCATCTTCATCTTCGATCATCTTCATTCTCAGCTTCGATCTGTGAGAGATATCAAACTTCTTTACCGCGCAGCGACATTTATTTAATATTCTCCAATACTTGCTTAAAACGTTACATTCCTTTTTATTTAATCATCCACATAGCGACCTACTTCAATTATAGCATGTTTATCGTGGGATAGTCATGCTTTTTGTCCGTTTGTGCTTTGTGCAATGGATTTCGTTCGTCTTTCGTGGTTGCCGTAGTTCAGTAGATTTTGATAAACAAGACATCTAAATCTGTGACGACGACGACGACGAGAGAAGCTGTAATCACTGGATTAACACCTTTACTTGACGCACAGATTCATAATTAGCGGTGACATGGATGCATTATATTCAAGGATTAAACATGATTATTAGTCACGTTTGAGTAAATAATGTCGCTCAAGTGTAGTCAGTTATGCTTTCGAACAAGTTGATTAACTCTAAACTTCAGAACGTTATTGGTCAAATTTGATTTACTTTCAATCCGGTCGCTCTAGTGATCAGTGAAATTCGAAGAGGATCTAGAATAGTTTAATTTCATCTTCAACTCCGAGGAAAATAATGACAATCGCCTTTGGTTCTTCAAAACTTTTTCTCCTCGGACTAAACAAAATAAAGAAAAGTATTATGAGTTCATTTGCCAAAATGAAATTCATATATATTTCTTTGATTGGCTTGAAAATCATTTCTTAGAGCCTAAGGAATTGTTTGTTCTTGACCATGTTTATAAGTGGAGAATAGACAATGGCCAAATCATCAAATCCACCTATCCCTCTCCTAAAAAAATCAAAACATTCCATAAAGACACTCAAATCATAGCTACTCCTTTCATGTAGAATCTGCTGGTATTGCCCCTTCTGATATTAAGATCTTTCAGTAAAACAACTATACCAACCAGCATTTTCATACGATAGGAAATCAACTTGATAGGATTGAATCGTCTATTAAAGCCTCTTCCTTAGCCAAAAAACCATCCTACTAAACCCAAAGTAGAACCCATCTTCAAAACCTTTGGACTTCTCAAAACTTTTAGTGATTAATTTGCTAAAATCTTAGATGATAAACGAAAGGCATTAGGCAAAAGACCTGCAATGGAAACTCCTGCACTAAAAGAGAACACTGATAAAAGTGTTTCTCGTCTTGGAGGCCTAGTCATCAATGACACTCCAGAAGACCAAATACATGTCCTTGACAAGACCAATGGTGATTCCGACCAAGAGCCTGAGGTTAATAAATTCACTTGGAAACAACCTCATAAACTCTATTATAATAGAGCTACTCCTCCTGATGTTACACTAGAAGAGTCCCATTCTCAAATCCAAAATAAGTATTCTCCAGATGTCATTTATGAATGGAACATTGATGGCTTCGTTGAAAGCCATATTCTCAATACCCTAAACTAAATAGTCATGGTAGCAAATGCCTACAAGACCCAACAAGATGTCATTGACCATGCTATTACAAACCTTTTAGTTGCCGGTTTCACTGGTCAACTTAAAGGTTCGTGGAATAGTTACCTAAGCGAGGACCAGAAATCCTATATCACTTCAGTCCATAGAAGAGATGGATCTAGCAAATTTATCTTAGTGGATAACCAATTTATTCAGAATGCTGTCAGTATTCTTATCTATTTTAAATCTCAGCATTTTGTAGGAGATCCTTCTCACATTCTTGATCGAAACCAAGATCTTCTGTTCAACATGAAATGTAAATCCTTAGGACGCTTCAGATAACATAAAGATTTATTTCTTCAGCGTGTCCTTATTCGACCAGATTGTCACCAACCTTTCTAGAAGGAAAAACTCCTTGCAGGTTTACCTATCCAAATAGGCGACCAAGTAAGAAATAAACTTCGAGAAGACCATAACGGACAAATCCCTTATGACCTTCTTTCTTATGGAGAGTTAATATCTTCCGTCTACAAGAAAGGCAAAGAGATGTGTAACTCTATTAAATTCCATAAACAGCTAAAGAAAAAATGGATGTTAACCAATAGCAGTCTAGAAGATTTTTGTGCTCAATATGATCCCTTTTATCCTGAGCCTAGTAAACCCAAAGACAAGGGTAAGTGCCCCACTCATCCTTCTCAAACCAAATCTAAGAGTCTTTTTAGATCCCGAAAACCTAGTAACCAACTAAATAAGCCCAAATCTTTTCAAAAAAAAAAAGTCGATAAAGACATCAAGTGTTATTCTTGCGGGAAAATTTGTCATATTTCAAAATATTGCCAATTTTAACAAAAGGTTGCACGAGTTTTATCTAGGTGACAATACTTTTTACCAGCTAAATGATATCCTAGCTGCTACTGATTTTGATTCTTCTGAAGACTTTCTTGAAAAACAAGGTCTTCACATTAACAACTTAGAATCATCTTCCTCTGATTCGGACCATGAAAATCTTTTAGATCCTACTCCCGAGGTCAATGTTCTAACTAAAGAAGAAGAATTTCTTCTTGAAATGGCCAATCGCTAATCCTAAGGCCAAAAAGGATTATCTGAACAGGCTCCAATCTTCTATAAATAATTTCCCAAAACCAAATTCCTCCAATAGTTTGAAGGATGTTCTTTGTCATAGTCAAAAGTCTCATTCTTGTCCTATCAATCTCGATGATCTTAGTAATGGGATTAATCAGCAGGAACTAGAAATCTAATCTCTCAAAATAGCTCAGTCCCAGATGCAAAAAGAAATTTTGCAAATCGTTTTGAAATTAGGAAAGAAGAAAGTAGACGACAAAGCTAGTATTTCTGATTAAAAAAGAGTTATTGATATTGTCATAAAAATAAATAATGATTTTATTGTCAAAACCACGGCCCTATTTGACACTAGTGCCGACCTTAACTGTATCCAGAAAGGTCTTATACCTACTAAATATTTTGAAAAGACTTCCGAGTCTTTAAAATCTGCTTCTAGTGATAAGGTTCGTATTAGCTATAAATTATCTCAAACCTTTGTTATAAAGAAAATATGTCCTACAAAATCTGCTTTTTTTAGACAAAGAAATATGCCAAAATGTTATCCTAGACTCCTTTTCTTTCACTCATTCAATCTTTTTCAGTTACGAATGAAGGTATAGTTACTAAAGCCCTTAATAAAAATATTCTTTTCACTTTTATAACTAAATACTCTACTCGTAGCCTTGATATTTTACAAGGAAGCTTCATTTTTAGATCAATTACCTAATTTCTGACAAAGAAAAATATCTTCAGTTTCTTAAAGAATACTTCGATTTTAAGAGGCTAGAACAAAACCTTAATGAATATTTACCCAAAAAAAAAAACCTTACTGAAGAAAGAAACCAAAGCCAAGATTTCTTCTTTACATAAACATTTAAAAAATAACAGTTGCCCATCTATCCCTAAAGAATACATTGCCACTATGAAGTAGATCATTGCAGAAGTTGAAGAAATATCTTCTGCCCAATCTCATTACAGTGGAAACACTAATGATGTTGACTGTTATAATATCCATTTAAAAAATGACTATGAAGATTGATTCACCTATCCCTATGAAGCCTACAAATATAAGACCTAAGAGAGAAAAGTGGCCGACAATACTGTAATACCTTTAATTTTTTCTGTAAACAATAATTGTACTTTTACTCTTCATTTACTATAGAATCTTTTACAGTATCATTCTTTTAAGAAACCCTAACCCTTTATAAGGACCACAGTCGAGAAGGAAAAGGGAGGCAAGTCTCCTACTACACACTCCTTTCACTCAGATCCTCTTTTTGTTCCATCTTCAACCGTCTTTTTGCCTCTCAATCTAGAATTCTAAAGTTGCCTTTCTGTGTAAAGAAATTTATTATTAATGCACATATATACCACATAAATGGTTGATTGTATATATTTCTATATCTTAAATAACATATCTTCACTTATGCATGAATAACCGCCTCTGCGAAGAAATCTGGTCTTGTTTTAAATAATTATATCTATCATATTTTCAATATCTTGACTTACGTGTGGGTTACCGCCTCTATGAAAAGATTTGGTCATCATTTAATTATTGCGTTTTTCTAGGGTATGAGAAGAAATTCTTACTTATTCTTATTGTTTTACTCTTTTTTTTTCTTTATCTTTTATTTTATATCCAAGATCCTGTTTAATTTATGGTGCGTGTGTGTTTTATAGACCTAGAACATCAATATATCTTTTCATTAGTAACTCCAGCTATAGGGAAGATTGCCTAAGTATGTCACAATGAAGGAACATGCGTTAATCATATATTTTAGAATTCGGCTATGATAAAATATCAATTACAGTCTATTACAATTATCCTCGGATATGTATAATAAAGAAATATAGAGATTGTCCCATTTTTATAAGTTAGCTATAGTAGCAAGATAGATAGCAAGATATTATGTATTGACATATGTCTCCCAGGTGCTTGTTAAGCTACCACGGTAAGGAAATGCTTAATTTGCACGACATTGATTCATACATGAGGAGAAAATTTTATATATTAAATATCATAATGCTTTCATTATTTTATTATTTTACGTAGTTCCGAATAGAGCTATCGAAATATGTCATAAACCTATTTTATAACTCATATATAGTGAAGTGGGTTATACATGGATCACCTCAAATTTGAAATATAGGTTAGCATAGATTTTAAAGATAGGAGTCCGAAACAGATGAATTGAAGAATAACCCACTCATAAGGTCTTGACCTTTTAAGAGAATCCACCGTTTATTAAACTCTCGGTCTTCATCATCTCCCTTCCCAGCAAGGACCATGGAATTTTTCGCTGCCTAGAGCTTCAATGGCTCACCTCCGCGACCTTGCTTCAAGGTTGGCCAAGGTTTTGACCAAGGATCAAGCTCAATTCATAGTTGCTGAAGCCCCAAATAGATTGAGGTGCTTCAGTGGCCTCACATTGAGGCAAATTGGGAACACTCTGGCAGACGTGCCATTAGTACACAACCGACTAACTTCCCCCTGCCGATACTCTATATTCTTCAAGCTTTGCTTCTTGAATAGAGAGGAATGAGAGCAATCACTTCTTTCTTCCATGTTCAGACTTAAGCCGAGACTCTGCTAGGTGTTTGTAATGGACGTTCTTGTTCATGATTGTTGGGTCTTTGGGTCTTTATTTAATTTGGGCTGCCCAAGATGAGCCGAACCTGGCCCATGGCCCATAACAGTTTGGATAATTGTTGTCTGGCAGTTAAATCTTCAAAAGAGAAGATTTGGTAACCGTCTGAGTTATCTCTCTCTCCCTTCCGAGATGTACGTATGCTTTGGGGGTGTGGAAGAAGAAAACACTCTGTGACTTTCTCGAGAAGAAGTTGGAAGACGTTCATAGGGCTTTGGATCTCTCAAGTGGACAAGTAACTAGTGGATAACAAGTACGATTCGTGAGACGCGATCATACCTTCAAGTAGTGATGCAAGTTTGTGTTAAATTTTGTTTTCGCTGTGTGCTTCGAATTGGTTCGAAGCCTAAAGGAATTTAGTATTCTATAATAGGTATCAGAGCTATTCTACTTGTATTCCTGATGTTAAGCCACTATTCATCATGTATATATGCTGTTTGAGATATAAAAAAAATTTGGTTATGGCATGTTTAAAGGATGTGAGTACATTCTAGGCTTTTTCTGAAAATTTTGATTTGGTAAAAGTTGATTTTAATTACATATTGGAGTAGTACTCGAATAGACAAACGTTTTGAGTGGTCGCATGTCACGAGAGGAGGCCGGGAAGGCCGCCAAAAGACCATCAGCGCCGGCGAGGGTGAACTGCCCACAACAAGCGGTTTCTAAACCACCAAGGGCCTTTGTCCACGAATGGGCTGGGCTAGGCTAATGAGGGCCCAAAAGTCCATGGATCGAAAAGAGATAGGCCGAAATATAATAAAAAAAATACAAAGGCCTAAGGGGGCCATTGGGCCCGCGCAAGATGGGCTTGTGAGCCCAGGGCTAGGCTGACCCGACCCGTGACCCGGCTGACCCGAACCCGCAACCCGGTTGACCGTTGACCGTTGACTTTGACCGTTGACCAAAATTTTTTTAAAATTTTGGATTTGTTTAATCCATTGGTTAACTGATGGTCATAAGTGTTATTGCTATGTGGATTTGTGGATCCCTAATCTTTTATGCATGTGTTGCAAGAACGATGCCTCTGATGATTCATACACCTCATGTTGTACGCACTCCTAAGCAAAAGAAGCTTTTGCAAGAGAGTCTAGAGAAGCTAAGAAACTCTCGCTAAACAAAAGGTACAATGCAAGAGCACGTGATAAAAGTCAATAGATTGATTCAAGAGGTCATTTGGAAAGGTGATCACTTGATGGCAGAGGATACCAAGAAGGCAACAATGCTGCGTTCCAAACTCCCATCTGTGTGGAGGAAAGTCCTTGATATGATCAAGGAGAATGTCTAGGACACAAAAAGCTGATCATTGAGTTTCTAAATGAGTACAAAATGCAAGAGGATAAGTCTCTAGACATGAAGTTCACATGGCGCGGACTGTACCCAAAGAGGATTCCTAAGTGTTAAATTTTTCATGATGCCCAACTTAGTAATTCCTTCCCTGTTACATTCAAGATGACCTACATATGATCTAAGAGATATGTTTGCTTCGTTGCTTGATTATCAGTTTTTCCTTTATATGTTTAGAATGATGTTTTTAGGACAAAAACATTATATTATTTGGTATTGTGAATATTATGTTATTCCATTATGTTATATTGTATTTGTGTTATGACACAATGAATATGGTGTATTTTATTAGTTATAAGTAATTAAATAGAAATGAAAATCTTACCTATATAATTATGTTAGTGATAATTTAAAGTTAGGATTTTGTAATGATGATTGAATACTAGACGTGTCCTTTTGAGTTATAAACCTAAAGTGAAGTTATTTATAATATAATTAGCTAGTGTGAGATAATTGTATAAATGAAGACATTTAATGAAACTTGTGCTGATATGTCTAATGGACTTTTGTGTGCAGAAAATGGCTTCAGCATCCAAGAATATAGTTGCTGAATTGAAAAAATGGGAAAAACCGAATGACAATAACTATGACATATGCAAAATAAAAAGCCAATATGTGCTTGAGGAGCAAGAGACTTTAGAAGCTCTAAACCTAATCATGGAAGAACCCGAGGATGGAAGTACTACACAATATAAGAGAGACAAATAGGCATTTGCTACGTGAAAAATGAAAAATTTCACAGCTCGCATCACGCCATTGAGTAGCATGGAAAATGACATTATGCAAGAGTTTGGCCGCTTTGAGAATGACAAGGATGTATGGAGTGCACTAGCACTAAGGTTTGGTCAGACATTGGTCACCAAACTTAGATAGCTCACCATAAGGTTTGACTCATATAAGATGTCACAAGGTCTATCCATGTGACAACATATGAGGCGTATGGAAAATATGATTAATGAGCTAAAAGATACTGAACACATATTGACTGATGAGCAGCAAGTGCAGGCAGTAATTCGTTCCCTTCCTCATAGCTTAGAGCAAATGAAGGTTCACTTGACTCACAATGAAAGTACCAAGACTTTCGAGGATGTCATACATCATTTGGAGCTAGAAGAGGATCGCCTCTTAGCAGCTAAACCTGAATCGGATATTTATTTTGCTGGTTCTAGCTCACATGGAGTTTCGGGTTTCAAGCGCAAGCATCAAGGTGGTTCAAGAGATGGCCGAGGAAGAGGATGAATCTGTCGGAGAAGAAACCAAATGAAAACTAACATCAAAAAAGGAAGCGTCCCGTGATGAAGAAGAAGAAAGTGTCAAAGGTGAAATATTTCAATTGTGGCAAGAAGGGTCATTTCGCTCGCGATTGCGCCAAGCCCAAAGATGTAACCCTTAATACACGTGAAAGTGTCACTTGTGTGTTGAGTTCTATTTTTCTAACTGAGTCTCATCCTTTGTGGATCGTATATTCGGGAGCCACAGACCATATAGTGAAGGACCGAGGAGCCTTCGTATATATAGGGAACAACTCGAGCTGAAGTGAAGGGCGTCGACACCTGTCAACTCCAAATGTGTGGTGGACTCACTTTGTTCCTGCATGATGTGTTAAATGCTCGTGAAATTCGTCGAAATTTGGTTTCAATGTTTGTTTTAATTAAACTTGATTTTAGTGTGAATTTTCATGATTGTGGTATAGATTTATTCTTATGAACGAATTTATATGGTTTTGAATATTTTCTAGATGGCTTTATAGTACTGTATGTTGAACATTATAGTGTAAATGTGTGTTATTCCTTATTCACATTGCCTAACCCTTGTGAAGATGATTTGTGAAGATGATGTGAATGTGTGGCATGCTAGATTTGTTCATATTGGCTAGCAACGAATGAACAGATTAGCCAAAGAGAGCTTATTAGACAATATTGAAAATGTCAATTTGTTTGTTTGTGAGCATTGCATAGCTGGAAAAACGATACGTAAGCCATTTGGAAAATGAATTAGAGCTGAACTTCCATCGCAATTAATTCATTCAGACGTGTGTGGTTTAATGAGTGTTAGAGCGAGGCATTGGGCTGTTTATTTCATCACCTTTATAGACGATTTTACTAGATTTGGATATGTCTACTTGATTCTCATAAATCCGAAACGTTTAGTTGCTTCGTGAAATTCTTCAATTTGATAGATAATTAATTAGACAAGAAGGTGAATGCCTTAAGATCGAATCGAGGTCGAGAATACTTATCTGATGAGTTCATAAAGTTTTATAATGAAAAAGGAATAGATTGACAGTTGTTTATTCCCTATACTCCGTAACAGAACGGCGTTACAGAAAGGAGAAACATAACCATATTAGAAATGATTAGGTCTATAATGGCACAGGCTAAGCTACCAATCACCTTTTGGGGTGATGCTTTATTGATTGTTGCTTTTGTATTTAATCGAGTGCCTTCCAAATCAGTTGCCATGACGAAAACCCGACTTAGGTTTTATGAAACCACGGGGTTGCGCCGCTTATATTCATGAGCTATCTCATTAGCATGACAAATTGGGTCCTAGAGGCAAGAAGAGTATCTTTATAAGATACTCGGAGCACTCAAAATGATACGTGTTTATCGGTGAACAAGAAAGTGGGAGCATAACTGAAATTGAATCACGATACATAACATTCTTAGATAATGACTTTCATAAAAGGGGCGAGATAGGTGAAAATATTTCCCTATTTGAAATTTTGGACATCGATAACAGAAACATGAGCGATATTCCAAGTGGGAATGACTAAACGAAAGGGAATTGGTTCATGATCGATCGCAAATGGAACCACTTGATGAGATATTGTCAATGTCATCTGATCCGAGTGGGAGCGACACAATATTGAGAGAACTATCCTCAATACGACGAACAAGTCGTCAAAGAGTCCTTCATCAACGTTTTGATGTTAAAGGAGAGGCTTTCATGGTTGTCTCACAATATGTAAAAGATCCGAAAAATGTTTATGAGACTCTAAAAAGCCCTGACAAAGATGAATTGATGAAACCGATGGAAGAAGAGATGAAATCTATGAGATCAAACCAAGCATGGGATAGTTGATCTCCCTAAGGGACAAAAAGTTGTTGAGAACAAATAGGTTCTCAAAATAAAACGCACAGCTGATGGCTCAATTGAGAGATATAAGGCCCGCCTTGTGGCAAAAGGGTTTAATTAATAGGAATGGATAGATTACGATGAAACGTTTTCTTCTGTAGTGAGATTTACCTCCATTCGCCTTATACTAGCAATAGTGGCAAGTATGGATCTCGAATTATATCAAATGGATGTAAATACTGATCTTCTCAATGGAGAATTAAAAAATATATATATAAAACAACCTGATGGTTTCATATCAAAAGGTCAAGAACAAAAGGTATGTTGACTTTTGAGATCGATTTACGATCTTAAGCAGTCATCGAGATAATGGTATATAAATTTTCAAAATACCATAACGGCATATGATTTCTCAATAATAAATGATGATCATTGCGTATATATCAAGAGATCCAAAGATCAATTTGTGATCATATCATTATATGTCGATGATATACTGCTTCCTGGAAGCAATTTGGAGTTTGTAAAAATGGTTAAAGATTGGTTGAGCACCAATTTTGAAATGAAAGATATGAGTAAGACTGCGTACATTCTTAGAGTTAAAATTTCAAAAGATCATTCAAAGAGATTACTGTCTCTTTCTCAAAAAATTTATATAAATAAAGTTCTTAAACGATTCCGCATGCAAGATCATAAGAAGCTTATATGATTATATGTCAATGATATACTATATGTCGATGATATACTACTTGCCGGAAGCAATTTAGAGTTTATTAAAACGGTTAAAGATTGGTTGAGCACCAATTTTGAAATGAAAGATATGGGTGAGGCTGCGTACATTCTTGGAGTTAAGATTTCAAGAAATTGTTCAAAGAGATTACTGTCTCTTTCGCAAGAAACTTATTTAAAGAAAGTTCTTAAACGATTCCGCATGCAAGATTGCAAACACCTAGATACTCCTATTGCAAAATGTGTAGAATTGAGTAAGAGACTTTGTCCTGAAACTCTTCAAGAGATGAAACAAATTGAAAAAGTTCCATATAGACTTGCTGTCAGAAGTTTGATGTACGCTATAATGTGTATAAGGCTCGGCATTTGTCATGCAATTGAAATGCGTGGCTCAATCCACAATAGAGGTAGAATTCGTAGCTTTATTAGCGATGGTACAAGAGGGTGTTTGGTTGAGGAGATTATTGTGTCACTTTGGAGTCACTGAGAGTGCTGCACAACCATTATTGATTCATTGTGATAGCCAGGCAGCGATCTCCTACATCAAGGATCCCAAGTATCATGGAAAGACCAAACATATAGATATCAAGTATAACTTTGTTAAAAACATAGTTGCACAAGAGATTATGAATGTAAAGTACATATCTACGTATTGGATGATAGCAGATGATCATGTATGATTTGGTAACTGCCTAAGTTATCTCTTTCTCCCTTCTGAGACGTACATACGCATTGGAGTGTGTGGAAGAAGAAAACGCTCTGTGACTTTCTCGAGAAGAAGTTGGAAGACATTCCTAGGGCTTTGGATCTCTCAAGTGGACAAGTAACCAGTGGATAACATGTATGATTCGTGAGACGTGATCATACCTTCGATCAGTAATGCAAGTTCGTGTTAGATTTTTTTTTCGCTGCATGTTTTGAATCGGTTTGAAGCCTAAAGGAATTTAGTATTCCATCATTGATCTATTTGTTTCTTGGTTCAGTTTTAGCAGAGCTAGTAAAAGTCACTCTTTTTAGTCCTGAATTTCTTGCCCAAATTTACCAATGAAAGTACTCGATCTACTGAGTTTGTTTGAGATTTACTGACTTTGGAGAGACAATAAAGGGTGGAGATAATGAAATTTCTCTGCCTCCCTTGCTAAATAACCAGAAGAGAATATAATTGGTGCTAAAAAAGAGGCCATGATTAGGCTATGCTAGCCATATTTGTTAGTACTGCATTAGAAATGTCATTGATAACTGAGTTTGAAAATTAGTTCAATCACAAATTGACTTAATTTAAACAGTAGTGACTAATCTTAATTTTTTTAACAACCATCGGCCAGTCTCCTTTAGGGAAGTTCTAATGTTTCTTCTGTCAAATCTCTTTAGCTAACTGGGGATGACCGGCACACTGGATGCATTCTATGGCCAATCATATGGAGCAAGGCAAGTTCATATGTTCGAAATGCACATGCAAAGAGTTGTGTTTGTCCTTTTACTGGCGAGCATACCTCTTGCTTGCATCTGGGCAAATACGAGAATTATACTAACAGCGGTCAGTCAAGAAGTGGGAATATACGTTACATGATCCCGTCACTCTTTGCTTACGGCCCTCTTCAATGCCTTGTGAAGCTCTTGTGGACTCAGAAAATTGTGTTCCCGATGGTGCTAACCTCGGGAACCCTACACTACTGCATATCTTCATCTATTAAGTTCTAATCATGAAAACCCAACAATTTTTTGTGAAGCAGAGGAGCAGTCTTGGCGTATTTGATATCATGTTGGATCAATTTGTTGCTATTGGCACTTTATGTGAACCTTTCTTCTTCGTGCTTCAAGAGTTGAACTGGGTTTTTCGAAGGAAGCCTTATAACAATTTCCTCACACTCCTTAAGACTCGACATTCCTTCAGTAGTAATGACTTGTTAAAATAACACGAGCCCTTTATCTTTCTCGCGAATGTGAAAGATGGATGACATGCATCTACTTACTGATGGCAATTTCTTTTATTGCTATAAGCATGGCCTTGAGGCCATTTGAGATAATGGTGTTGTTGGGAAAATAATGTCGAGAATGAGAATAACAACGGAATTAGACTTTAAGGCGTAATGATACTCTCTCTTTAAGACGTCATTGGCTTCATGATATTAGTTCCTAACAAATATCATCCATGATACAACAAAATCTCAACAATAATACTAGATAGCAATTTTTATATGTCTCCTAAAAACTCTCTAGAGAAATAATTGAAGAATTGGCTCTATCTTTTTTCTTTTCTTCTCTTTTCTTTTCTTTGAAAGGAAGAATCTGAAAAAAGCGCTAAAAGGATATCATTCTTAGAACGGAAAGTGAAAAGATATTTTCTCGAAAGTGACGTAGAAAATTTGGAATAAATAATAATATTTTTATTTTTATTTTTATTTAGAATTTTATGATTTATGAAAATGAAATTGCAACATTTCATGATAAAGAAGTTACATGTAAATAGTCGCAATTCTTCAAAATTGTGTCCAAACTAACACCACTTTTGAAAAGTTGTGAAACATCTAAAATCTGTTAGTCAAAAATTATAAACTCGGCAACAAATGTGCTTTTTAAGGACATATATTATTGGTTAAATCGGTCCTCATCCCTTGTAATGTGATTGATTTGCTCTTGGCTATAGTGAGTTTATGTGGTTGTTTGGCCACATGCTTAAGTAAGACGATTCCACACATATAAATATAGTATTATCTGGTGAATTAAGCATACGCATTAATTAGAGCATCCGCACATTAATTTAATTATCTAATGAATTGCTAGATCAAAAAGACGAAGTTTTTACTGAATTAGGGTCTATGAGCGTCTTTACATGTAGGGTTGTGCATGGTCTAGGGTGGTCCGTTTCCTCTTTGGAACCGGGAACCAAACCAACTTATCCTAGGACTAGTCTGGTTTTTAGGCAATTCAATGGGATCGGGAAAATTCAAAGAGAAGCCTAGTAGGAACTGTGCCTGCATAACGTTCATTGGCAGCTAAAAGTTCATCAGACATGAAGATGTAAATCAATTATCTCATCTATGCCATCATCTCATTTATAAAAAAAAATGCAAATCAATTTATGTCCATAGGCTTGAGAAGAAAAAATAATCGCAATACCTTAGTTGGCTTGGAGTATGCAAAGAGTTGCAAAATATCTTTAGGGGGAACTTCAGTTCATGCATATAACCTATGAAGGTGGGTGTGTGAGAAAGGTGGTGAATGAAATCTTGCATCCATTACTTCTGTGCATAATGCCAAGAGCTCCTTATCCATAGGATGTGTACATTACCCTAAAGAGGAGGAAACGAAGCCGGTGTCTACAGAAAGTCTTAGAAACATTTTGTAAAACATATTATGTGCACTATAAGGAACCAAGGTATTTATAAAAGTAATGTGATTTTCTCATCCAAAATGCATACATCAACAACAAAATCGCCTCAATCATCATATTTGGGAAGATATGGAGGTACTCACCGAGCTTAGCGAGAGAGCAAACTAGAGAATCAAAGCACTCCGTTCTCCCTCGCCACAAGGCCATCCAAGTTCCTTTACCTCCAGCATGTCCAGATTGACTTCCCTTCAAATTCCAACTCCCTCTTCATCTTCAACAAGCTCGCCTCCCTCTCTATCCTCCACAAACCCCACTTCCATGTCCTTACCTGGCATCATGTGGTCAAGGCCTCCACCTCGGCCTCCGCCACGCTTTCCCTCTCCGAGGCGTCTCGAGATGGGGATGATTTGGATCTCCGAGCTCGACTTTGACTCTTTAAGTTATTCGGGAGCTAAACGAGAACGAGAACGAGAGTGGAGAGCTTTGCCTTGGGTGAGTATTGAGCGTGAAAGGATGATCTGAAAATTCTAAATTTTGAATAGAATAGGGCTCTCTGCAAAACGTGGTTTGAACTTTGAAATATTGTTTGCCTAAGTGTGAGATACTTTGAACTGAATTGGGAAATTGTCAATCCAAGTGGTCTGGTCTGGGTGGTCTGGTCCAGTCCCGCCCTACCAAGAATCAAGAACCAAACCACCCGAGAATCAATTCCATCTTTAGGAACCGTGGACTGGACCAAAATTCCAAAAAACCGGACCAACCCGGCCAATTTAGTCCGATCCAAGTGGTTCCCTGATTGGGCGGTCCATTATGCTCAGCCCTACTTACAGATGAGCAGTGGGGTAGCAATAATGAGGATCAGAGTTGATTGACTATTAAAATCGATAGATTATTAACCACATGCCACATATATCTATTTATAACGCACTTCTATTATAAATTATCTATAATGCCCAAAGAAAGCATGAGATGATATAATTCATATGGCATGATACCAATACACTATAATCATATTTTAATGTATTTATTAGTTCTTAGTGCATTATAAGTTTAAAATGATATGGGATTCAAAAATGAAATTTCATGTTTGTATACTTGGTATGACGACGCGACATTTTGTCTTTATTATAAAGGTCAATTTGTCTAATTTATCTTTTAAAAAGGAATATGTTAAATTGAGTGAGTATTTAATTATCATATGATCCTCATTCACCATAACTAAATCCTACAACTCTATCAATGATTCATCCTCTCCTCTTCCCCCTAAGAGAAAAGATCCTCCAACCTTTTCATGATCCTCGTAAGTAAGTGCAATTTAGAATGTGTTTGTTTCACCTAAGAAAAATTTCATGAAAAGGTTTTTCAGACTTGCACGAGGGATACTCTCTCTCTCTCTCTCTCTCTCTCTCTCTCTCTCTCTCTCTCTCTCTCTCTCTCTCAAGATTTTAAAGAAGTCAACAACTAGAGATTGAGATGAGAGAAATTTCTCTCAATTAAGGTTGTAACAAAAATAGTCTTTTTGTAAGCACTTCGAGGAAAATACATCTATGATCATGAAAAGGAAAATTAACGAGATACTTAAACGTTGTACAAATACAATGGTAAAATTTTCTAGGATTATATATGACTATTTTCCACAACCAAGCTCACAACTTGCTATAGCAGAGTGGTTTTACAATGTATACTAATAAAACTCATTTTGTCAAAATGGAAAGAATTTTCTACCCAGCTCCGCCACCTCTAATGTAAAGTTCTTGCTCTAGATGATGTCATTAGCTGATTGATGTTATTTTCATGAGGTACTCTTGTTGACCTCGAAGAATTTCATAGTATAAACGTCTTTATTAAAAAAAATTATAATTATAATCTTGATTTTTGTTCTTTAGTCTTGCCAGATATTCTCGAGTAATTGGTCCGTTGAAATTTCAAACTTTTCAGGCTTGAATTTTCTGGCACGCATTATAGTGTTTTTATAGTTGAATTGGAGCGCGAAAATCACGACTTTATAGTGATATTTGTAGACATTGGATGCCGCAATCGGTTAACGTTGTTGAATTGTGCATGGTCAGCTTTAAATTAATGATAAAGTGTGGAAATTAACTAAATTTGCATCCCCAATAATGTCAAAGATACAGAGAAAGAAACTCATGGACCATATGTTGGAATCTTGAGGAAGCAACAATCTTCAACCACAGTTAGGGGTGAGCATTAAAACTGCCCACCCACCACTCGGACTGATCGATTCCGAGTAGTTCTAAAAAGTAATGGTCCGGTTCCGGATTCCATACAAATGGGACCGGGAATTTTCGGTCCAGTTCTCAGTTCCAGGGGTAGAACCACCCACCCGGACTGGACCAAAAAAATTGTATATCCAATTTTTTATCTTTTTTCATCTCATGTGAAAAATGTCTTGAGCCTCCCGGAATAATTACGGTTTGAACACTTTGCTTAAGATAAAATAGAGAAAAAAAAAGCAGACAACTCGGAACTTGTTTGAACAAAGCATGAGGAAGTTTCCGAACATCTCATGTACTGTAGAGATAAATCAACAGGCATCAATTCGTTAACGAACAAAAAATGAATTCACAGAGCTTAGCTTCAGATTCACATGGAAGAAGAGAAAGTGCAAGAGTAAAGGAATAAACCACCTCAATGAAAAAAAAAAAACAGAGGATCCTGCGAAAAGATGGAACTTTGAAGAGACCCAGATCATATAAGATCCTTATTCGCCCAAAAAAGCAGCAGCGAACTTGTCCTGGAGACTTACTCAATCACACCCAATAATCTCTATCTCCCTCTTTTCCTTCCTTTCCTCTTTGATATTTTCTCTCTCGCCTGCGGAAAGATGGCAATCAGAAAGTGTAAAAGCCAGAGGTACCCGTTCTGGGTTCTCTTTGTCAGACCAGAAACGAAAGTCTTTCATGTTTTGGTCAGGAGAAAAAAATTTGATCTTTGGAGAGCGATTTTGTGGAGGATTGACTCGACTCAACAGATAATGTCGAAGAAGGAACAGAAATCCTAAGTGTGGAAAGGGAACGGGGGGAGATCTGGAGAAAAGCCGAAACCCACGAAAACAAAGCTTGGTACAGTTCAATAATTAATAATTACCCACCCAGGAACCGATCACCCCTAAACCACACCAAATGATAGATAACTATATTGGTTGAGAGCTTCTCCCTCAACGCCAAGATCAAGGATTCGAAATCCGTAGTTGGTAGCTTCTTAAGTGGAAGTCAAGGTGTTGAAGTCTTTTGCTAGTCTCCCATGAGGTATAGAAGCTCGGCCCTTTGGTGCTATTCAGCCACAGGAGAACCGTGATGGATTCATCCCTCATCCAAAAAAATAAAAATAACCACTAAATAATGGAAGTGGCAAGTCAAGAAAATGACTTTTGGGAGGTATATGATTAATAAACCTGTTGTGACTTGATTCAATATGAAATTATATGGAGCATCCTTTTTTACTTATATATGATTCAATGTGGCTCGACAGGGATGTCAATCATTAACGTACAAAGCAAACATCTTTGACAAAACAATCGAGCCCCAGTCAAATTGAGAAATTAGGTTTAAATTACTTGTCAAACCAAACCCTTGCCCCAAATATCAGTTTTTTAATCTGAAGGAATTGTTTGACAGGGGAGCCAACCGACTGTTGGATGATCTCAAGGCAGCCTAGGTGCTGACCGATATAGAGTGTGTTTGGTTGGGCTTTGGGAAAACCCTTTAGGGTCCCAAAGTCCCTTGGGCAAATGTCGATGTGTTTGGCAAACACTTCTAAAGGGCTTTGAGATAAAAGTTGGCTTTGGGAATGCTGAAAGTCCAAAGAAGCTACTTGAAGGAGTTTTGGGCTTTCAACTTTTCGGAATATTGAAACTTACTTTAATGGATTTTTGTTAGTTACCCATTTCCCTCAAAATTTTATCGAAAGTCCAAATTTGCCATGGATTGTTCATCTTCACACAACCTCAGCCCTTCATCTTCTCCAACTAGCGGCTGAGGTCGTGAGGTCCGACGACCTTGTAGCTAGGCGACCTTGCAGCGAGGTCGTGCGGTCCAGTGAAGATGGCAACCTTGTGGTGGACTCCTCTTTGGGAGAGAGAGAGAGAGAGAGAGAGAGAGAGAGAGAGAGAGAGAGAGAGAGAGAGAGAGAGAGAGAGAGGAACAATGGCGTCCTTGTCTGAACTCCAGTGCGACAGCTAAAACCCTAACCACCCTTGCCTTCCCCCTCCCCACTCGCATTCACTCACATTTTCACTCCAGCTCGCAAATGCGCTCCCCTCAGAACCACCAACAGCTTCTCGTGCTGGAATGAGAGGTAATGCCGGTCACTGCCCACTCGATCAATTCGCCCGTGTGGCAGAGCGGAATCAGGCTAGTGTCACCGTGAACAAGTTGCAATCAGAGCGAGGCTTCAGGTTGTGGCGTTGATCAGGGGATCGGTTTGGAGCATCAGGGTTGGCCACTTGCCTTTCTTGCAAACGCATTTACAATGCGGATCGCGTTGAGTTTCCTAGGGTTTGCCCTATTCTTTAAAAAAAAACATTTTGATTAAAAGCCCATTCCAAATTCAAGTTTTGGCAAACACTTATTCAACTCAAAGCCCATTATAAATGCGTTTTTACCAAGTGCATTTTGCATTCTCTCAAGTAGTTTTGGGTTTTAGAAAAACCCTTTTACCTAAAGCTCCTTACAAATGCCCAACTAAGCACATCCATAAAGCCTGACATTGCTAGGATTTTTGGACAAGCCAAGTTACAAAGTGTCTTATGTACTAATTCTTAAAAGTATTATATTCACCGTGATTATTTGCAAAGTTTAGTTAATATAATATGTATCATATAATAGATTTGATACTTCTTTTTTTTCATCCTCATTGGTCAAAACTCTATAGTTGTTTCATGCAGATTTTGATGTGGCTAGTAATATCATTTAAAGGGAGGTGAATAGTTAATTGTAATAATCTTCACAAAATTATGTGAAAATAAATCATCAAGGATGATATGTGTAATTTTAAAAGTAGAGTATGGATATGATCAGGTTCATATGATATATAGCAGTGCAACAATATAATTAGGGATAGAAAACAATGCACACAAAATTTATAGTGGCTTGGTTTGGTATAAGCATATGTCTACTCGCCCAACTGACAGTCTACTGGCTAGATTCTACTAGATAATCAATACAAAAAATTACATTTATATTTAAGCACTTCTCCTCGAAGTCGATGCTACTAATATCTTAGCTAATAGATCTTGCAATCTCACACCTAAGCATAGACTTTTACATCACCAACATGTCTTTAAGATTACAAAATTTAAAGCGCTCAGATGACAATATAAAATATGATGCTCTCGAAAAATGGAATTCTGAATTCTTGATCATCTCTTTCTTTGGTTCTTCAATATTCATTTTATACTCCTCTCACCCAAGCTTCCCATTGGACTATTTTCAAGAGGATCAATCTCTAATCTAGCTTTTGGACATTTGTTGAGAAGGTTAGGTAGTCATCAAGGTCAATCAATTAGAATCCACATTTATTTGGTCACTCATACAATCAAATCTAGGTTTTAAAATACAAGGTGCTTCCATGGAAAGAATCTTGCCTTCGAGATGTTTGTCAACCAACCAAGATTTCTTGCTTGATTGAATAATTTGCGAAGCAAAACTTTAAGATTGATTGGAAATCAAAATCTACCAAAATACGAATCCATACTACTGTTAAATGATATGATGGAATATCATACTTGAAGTTTATGGAAGAATTTTCATTGGTACATGTTATCTCATCATATTCACAATCATTCATTATATCCAGTCTTCGAGAATTTTGTTGATATTCACGCATCAGTACTCTATTCATACTTCTGAAATCCTGAATATATCAATTGTTCTTCTTGAGGAAGTTAGATTATGAATATGTGCATGTCCTGTAGACTTAACATATTGGCATATCCAAGACTATATGTGCTCCACATTGATTATTTAAGTCAATAAGAATCTCTTCACTAGTCATATAAAAGTCCTCATTGAGCAAATGTAATTTGAAACACAAATAACTCTTACATTTATCAAGTTCGACAAAACAAAAATAGTCAGTTTTGTCAACTTCAAAGTACAATAAGAGGTTTCCTCAATAGATTCATTGTCTCGATCCAATCAGTCGAGTCCAAATAAACTTCCACATGATCACCTCAACTGGAACAAAATTTTAAAAGAATCTAAACAAGGTGATCGCAATTTGGAAAGTATTTAGTTGTGGAATTTGCATAGAAACTTATGGTAGTAAGGGCTCTTTCAAACTATAACTTTTTGATGAGAAATGGTGATATGGCTATACTTAATTCATTGTGAGATTAATAGCATTTTCTGGTTCACAAAAAGAAAATTTATAAAATTTTGTGGGGTCCACTCTTAAAAATCCGTGGCTCATAACATTTTATTACTCCCACAATTGTTAAAAGACTGTTATACTAACAAAACCCTTTGTTGATTATACTTTAGTGATATGATAAATGATTATATAACCACCCTTTTTATTGACATCCTTTGAATTGCTACCTACATGGATTCATTTTTTTCCATAGAATCATTTAAACATTGATGTGAAAGATTAATTCATTGAATTGAACTTTCTATCTAACTCTAAAAGCATCACTAACTTGGTTATTTAGTATGCTGTGTTGATCTTTTCTAGCAATTCTATTAATACCAAATTCTCATTTATTTAAGAGAAATTCTTATGCAAGTGTTCATAATCTACTATGAAATAAACGGCATGGTTTGGGCCACAAATAATTATTTATTAATTAGAAATTATTGTAGAGTCCACTTGTTCAAGAATTTATGGCTCATAACATGTTATTACTCTCATATTAGTTCAAAAAGTATTATGCTAGCAAAGCCCTTCATTTAAATGGTTACTTATGGGGGAAAATCCTAAACATTGGTAAAGAAATGATGAACCCACGTACCAACCTCATCTACTATTTTACTTAAACTTTTAGAATAATTGGCATTGGTCATTCAAAACTTTACAAGGGAAACTTTAGAAAGGTAGTGATGGTTAGATATCGAGATAGTAAATGGGTCTAATACATGGAGATAACACCCCTTCACCCACTAGTACATATGCATGCATGAAGAGGTATATGGAAAGCTATTATTACCCATTTGTTGAGAAGAAACATATAATGTTCTCTTCTTCTTCTTCTTCTTCTTCTCATTAAAAGAAAAGATTTTTTATTGAAATAAAATGTACTCATTACTCCAAAAGATACAAAAGAAGTACATAGACTCCTAGAGTAAAGTCAATTGAAGCATAGTAGAAGCCCAAAATGTCATAAACTAAATCCAAATCTATAAAACAAGGAAGACCAACAAAGCACTAGTCGAGTTAAGTATACACTTGTTTCATAAACACAAATCCACCAGGCAAAATAATTGACCGCAGATCACTTCATTTCATGTCATTTTCAGTGATGAGCACACATCGCAAATTCCTTCTCCACTAACTACAGCGTTGTCAATTGCCAATGCGTGTCTAAGTTCGGCTTCCTCTGCACGATCTCCACATGGAGACACCCAAAACAGATTGAAGAAACATACGTCTCACATTTGGAAGAACAAACCTTTGTAATTCAACAAGATACCATAGTTCTTGCGATCATCTTTGAAAATTAAGGTAGATGACCTGTACACAAACAGAGCACAATGGTGTTGAATCCCCAAAAAAAATTATTGAATTCCCCAATCTAAATCAGGAGATGATAAGTCCTAGATCTAGAACTAGATCAAGAGAGTTCAAACTCTCAGATTTAGAACTGAACCGAGAGAAGAAAGCTCTTATAATTAAATCATAAGAGAATAAAATATAATAGAATGACAAGAAAACTCAAATAAAATAAACAACATAGGTAGGGGAGGGTGAGACTAGCTTAAGCGCTCTCCATGATTGGAGATTGAAGAAGACGATAAAGAAAAAAAATTAGGTGAGCAATCATTTTCAATAATAATTTAGATTATCATTGGACCACAATATATGTTAGATATCCTCCCTTATCATTTCCGTTCCCACCTAAGGGGAATAGACGAGAAAGTCTAAAATTTGCGAATCTAACATGTGTTACGAATCAAACTTGAATATGACTCGCCGAGTTGTTCTTCTAAAATTCAAGGGCTTGTTGTTTCTCTTAATTAAAAGCTATATATATTACTTTCATGTCAAGATCTATAATGCATTAAAAACTATATAAGATTATTAAAAAAAAGTGTATGTGAATCTAAATCTTAACATAAGCACTTGTCAAATTTTAAGTATTTTGTATTTAAAGAAAGCTAAATTGTGTGAATCACGTGATTTGGATTAAATAAAAAAAAAGTAAAATAATACAAAGTAGATTTTTATTATACCATGTACAGCAGATTCTTTTTATAAACATTTTGTCTTATTGGGCGATTTGGATTCCCCAATCCACGAGATGGAAACGCATTCACCTACTTCAAGAACAATCCTAAGTATAATGTTCCAGAGTTAATCCCTTTTATAATTAAAAACATCACATGCACAAATGATTTTAGCAACAAGAACGGTACGGATAAAATGAATTTAGAGATGCTAGGCTTCATTTACAAAAGGAAGAACAGAAGCACGTAAATACATCTTGACTTTGACTATACTGACAATTAGAGCAAATAACAGATGCCTGCTTCACAAATAGTTGGTAATCTGAAAATTTTACATCTATAATACATTACGCGGACTTGACTTTGAACATTTGATGCGGTTCTATTAATACAAACTAAAATTAACACCCAAAAATAAAAGAAGCCATGCCTCTCTTTCTTTTTATTTGTAAATGAAAGACTCGCTTTTGCTCATTGAAGACAATAAAAATGTGCTTTTATTTTTTTAAAATATTTATTTTGTGAATTTTGGTTACAACTATTTAAACTAGTTATATGAATAATCTGTAAATTTATCAAAGCAAAGAGAGATTAATCCAAAGCACGATGAAAGGCCATCTAGCATTCTAAAAGGCCTTTTAAAACTCGATCCCAGTAGATAAATGGTTACATTCATCTCAAGCTACACCCGATAAGATCGACTTTTGTATATACACCATAAGTGACTTCTACCATGAAAAGCTACACCCAATACGATTGACTCTTGTATATACACCACAAGTGACTTTTACCATGAAAAGATAGGTAGTTGGACACAACAAGATTTTCGTCATATATGTGATTCTAGATTTACAACAATAATGGGGTAGAAATAAATATTTTGAAATATTTAAGTCAATTATGAGTTGGAATATCTATAAATTTGTTATTATTTGAGTAAAAAGGAACTCTGATGTGCATATAGTAATTAATAAATAAAGAGAAAACAATTTAATAAACTTATAAAATATTATATAGTTGAAAAGTGACTTCGTCCCTTGTAATATATTATCTAGACAAATAAACTTAATTATATTATCTGAAACAGTATATCAAATAGGAAAAAAATATAACACCACGAAGCTATGTGCATTTGTTACATGATTGTAAAAATAAATATGAAATTACTAACACAAATCAATACCATAACATAAATAGTTAAATTACTTTGATTCCATTTAATACTACTTGTAGCAAAACTTGAGATTTGAGTAAATTTTACTTTAAAAAGATGAATGCAAAAAGACAATCAATTGTGTCGATTTAAAAAAAGAAAAGACAATCTAAGGTTCATTTGATTTTATTGGAACATGATATAAACGATATTTAATAAGTATATCTACATTTATATCGAGCCACCTCCTCCTCATGTCCTTCCACTCACACCTAGAACCTGCTTTCAAGCTCTTCAAAAGGCCTTCAACTTCTCAACTAATGGTAAAAACAATCACATTTAAACCCCCGCCCTCCTCTCTACTTACAATCGCCCCCATGCAATCCTCCCCCAACCCAACCATGACCGCCACCCAGCTATTCACTGTCGAGGCGTGGATTATAACAATTTTGTCTATGGAAAAAAATTTTGGTCGTAAATAATTTATTCTATTTCTCTTTCATGAATGAGTTTCTGGGAAGAGAAACGCATTTAATAATCATACAAAATTTTTGTTGTCAAAACAGAATTTCATTTGATAACAACATAAAAGGACATGCAAATATTAATTAGCTAATGATTCACACATCCATAGCTAAGTTATCCTCATTTATCATGATTGTTGTCGCAACCGCCACCACCACTCCTCCTCTTGGCACCGTGACATTCATGGTGCTGCAAAACTACGTGTACAGACTCTCTCACCTCTTCACTCTCCAGGGCCACACCCTACTCTAGTGTCCCACTCTCTTTGTGGGTTGAACCCTGCAGACCATCTCCTCCCTCAGGTCCCACCTCCGACCTGGCGCTCGAGCCCGTCTTCGCCATTGCCTTCACCTCCCACCCCGGCATCTCCGCCTTCTCTACCATCATCTAGGGTTCTCTCTTGTACGCCTATGGCTGCAATACCTTCATCATCAGAACCCTTGGCAAGGGCTTCGAGCTCTTGAATGTACAACTCCTGCCCAGGATCTGCCCCAATTCGAGATGGATCAAGATCATAATCCCCCAAGTCAAGAGCTCTCGACGGCTTATGAACTAGCTCGAGCAAGGCAACTGAAGGAGGATCATCTACTGAGCGCCATGGTGCTTGAGAATTGTTGGAAATTTGGGATAAAAATGTGAATGAGAAATTGTTTATCAAAGAGCACCTTGAGTGGGATGCGGGTCCCACATGTGAAAAAGCAACTTTGAGTTATTAGTGGAAAGTATAAAAGCACTTGTCCAACATAGAATAAAAAGAAGGCTTATGAGTGCTTTATATGTATTTACACTCTTTTAGGGTTGTAACGTTAAAAGCACAAGCACCATGCCTTGCACGCACGCGCAAGGATGCAAATCCAGTTCCAGTCAAACATGAACTTGTACGCAAGCGTACAACTTGCGTACCCGAATACAACCCTGAAAAGTAAGTTGTCTTCTTTTTTTGCTGTTTTATATTCTGGAACGGTGGGATTCGTCTGAAGACATTAGATGATGAGACTCAGAACGTTCTAGGGGTGATCAGACTCAAAACGTTCCGGCGACTTTAAGTCGTAACGGCTAATTTAATCAATTAATTTCTCATAACGTTTGTAACAGTTGAATTGATTGCCGAAAAATGTTTTCCTCTGATCCGAACATTTCTTTTGAAAAAGAGCATCGTTTCTCAGTTCTTTCTACATTGTGTTGTTTTCGAGAGTGTTCAAGTTCGCCAAAAGTCTCGAAGATATGTTCTTCGTTCCTGTCAACTATTGTATTTTGTCCTCACGTGTATAGGATGGGACAAATCTGTTTTAAGGAAACTGTGTCTAACACATGCCTCAGTTTCTTTATTCTATTTTCTTTCAATCATTATGTTATATCATGCTATGATGCTTATATATTATTCATGTAGATTAATGAATTTTTGAATTGTGTATGTGGAACGATCTCAAAGTGGATTTAGGAGATTCATGAAAATCCTCCAGTGTTCAGACTATGTAGAATTTGGAGATGGCCAAACTGAAGGATGCAAGCAGACTATGCAGAGTCTGGAAACCACCAAACTCAAGGCAAAGTTTGAAGACAGATAGACTTTGCTGCCATACTTTATTCTTATTCCATGTGAATCTTTTTGTAAATATTATCCAACAAGATTGAGAAGCCGCCAATGGTGCTAGAGTTCATTGGTGACAGTTCATTGGCGACTTAGAGGTGAACGACTAGACAGCAATTAGGGTCGGCGCATATGAGACGTGGTGGCTAGGGGAGGATTGCATCTGGCAATCGTAAGTAGAGAGGAGGGCATGTAATTGGATGCGATTGTTTTTACTGTTAGCAGAGATGGAAGGCCTTATGAAGAGCTTGATGGTATGTTTTGGGTGCCAATGGGAGGACATAAGGAGGAAGTGGCCGGAGTTGGTGGCAGCGGCACATGGGCTGGTGATGGTGGCGGAAGCAAAGAGGCTGGGAATTGAGGTCGATGTGGTGGGCCACAAGTTTGAGAGTTTCGTCGATAGGGTGGAAAATTTTGTTAAAGTTATTTTATTTTTATTTCTCTTCCAGAAATAGAGAAGTATTTATGTCTCAAACTTATTTGTAGCCTAAAAATCTGTCCCGAATTTTGAAAAATAGAATTACGTTATCAAACAAATTTTTGTTCCAAACATATTACTGGGAACTAAAAAAATGAAAAAACAAAGGAACTGAATTGTTATCATACGTGCCTCAATTGTCTACTTGAAAAAGATGGGGCAAGGGTTAATAAGAGGGGGATAGAAATTAAATAAATATATAAGCAAAATAATTGTTTGGAAAAGTTCTAGAAATTGTTCCATTTCCTATATCTCAACATCTCAAATTTTTTCCCAATTCCCATCTTTTCCAAAACAGAGTATATATATGATTACCTTAGTCTGGGAAAATTACTGATCAGCGGCAAAACTTGTCTATTTTCTCCCAAGAAAATTTGAATGAGTCCCCGTCGACCCCTAAAGAAGTAAAATTACTAAAAGCAGTACAGTCAGACATAAATTATTTTTTCGTTTTCCATTATTCTGGGAAGAAATCGCTAGAATTCCGTTTCGAAATCTCCAGAGTAAGAACATAGCCATTAAGCTCTCGATTTTGTTAATTCATACATAGCCAATCTCCAGAGAAATATTTGACCAAAAAAAAATCTTCAGAGAAATAAGTTATACAGTAGAACATGCTCGTAACAGAAGGACTAAAGTTCATCACTCAAAACCTCTCAATTATTTTCCTTTCGTCTCACTCTACTGAAACGACAGGACATAACCATTAAGCTTGTCGAATTCGCCGGCAGAGACAGTCAAATCCTCCTTTCTCCACTTCGGATCCCGCGAGCTGCTCTCGGCGTCAGGTGAGCGGTGCCGCTTCCGAGTCACCCTCACTGGCTCCACCTCGCTGCAACCGATCAAGTGCACGAAATTCAACCGGGCCTTGGCCCCGCGCATAGCAAACGCCGCCCGGTCGTAAGCCAACGCGGCCTCCTGTGGCGTCTCGTAAGTCCCAAGCCACCTCCTTGCGCCATTCTTCTTCGGGTCCCGTATCTCTGCTGCATACTTCCCCCATGGCCGCCTCCTCACTCCCCGGTACTGACAACCTCCAGGCACGGCCTCAATCGCTTCAACGCGTCCGTAATCCACAACCGGTTGCTCATTCAACGAGCTGGGCGACTCGAACCATACAACGCCCTTCGGGGGGTTCCGATGGACGTCCATGTCGTCATAATCATTCCCTTCCAACAAAAATGTTGTCTCCAGCGACAAAACTGTGTCGAAACTTGAATCTGGGCAATGGAATTGAACATTTTCAGCCTGTAGGGTTTCAAACTCGTCATCGTCGAGAAGATGCTGGCGGATGCTCTCTAAAAGAGCAGCATCCGAGTCTGATATTGTTGAACTTGTTGTGGACATGCTGATCCTGAACAGTGGAGAATAATGTGAGGGTAGGGACTGATTAGAGTTTTGTGCGTACTAAGCTGTTCTTGGGTGGCGAGACTTGACGCCTGATGGTATATATAAACGAATTTGACAGGGAGTTGATAATAATTCAATTTTTTAAATTTGGTACGTCATCTCGTTTATTACTATTATTATATATTTGCTTTTTTCTAAACATTCTAGCACGGAGTGTCTAAAGGTAGGTCTTTGTAGGGGATCTAAGAACCGCCTAGACAAGCCGGTTGATCTGGTTTTTCAGAATTTTGGTATGGTCCATGAAAATGAAACCAGTTCCTTGTTCCTGGTACGTAGGGCAGGATCGGACCGGACCGGACCGGACCACCTGGACTGGACCACTTAGATTGACCCTTTCTCTGTGTTTTTTAGTTGTTTAGTTGTTTAGGGCCGAGAGAGAGAAAAGAAAAGTGACACACCACATTCAATTCAAGTCAAATCTCGATGGGTCCAATAGAATATTTTTCTTCAACGTCTCACATTCAAAGCCCCAAGCTCTTCGCTCTCATTCTCGTTGATGCAAAGCGAATAACTAAAAGAGTCAAAGTCGAGCTCTCTTGTGAGTTTCTCTTTCTTGACCTAGTCAGAGAGTTCAGAGACAACGAAGTACTTTTGAATTTTTGCCCGTGATTTTTATTTCTCTAACTTAGGATGAAATCACATTATGTGTGCCATGTTGGAACGAAATGCTTATTTTTCTTTGAATTTTTTCCATTCTCATTGGACCGCCAAGGAATCGGACGGGAATCGGTCCAATCCTAAGATTGGTCAATCCGATCCTCAGTGCTAAAAATCAAGGACCGGTCCCATCAGTCCGATTCCCGGTTTCGGAAGGGAACCAGACCGCCCTGAACCATACACACCCTTAGATCGTTTGAGTGTTTTACTAAAGCTCCGCACTTTTTTAACAAACGATGGCATGGCAATGACAATGACAATGACAATGATGTATTACATCATTTCAAGAAAAAAATATAGTAATTGCAAAAGTAGTTTTGGTTCCTTCAATATTCTGTAGAACTGATTATTCAAAAACAAGACACGGTAGTAATCATAACAAATTCCTAATTATTTCGAGGCGAGGAATATAAAGAAATGAGCAATTTCTTGATCAGAAGAAAACGTTTTGGTGTGGGATAAACTGATGTATGAGTGACGCATGTGACAGCAACTTCTTGGATTTAACATGTATTTTTTTGTTTTTGTCGCTTTTCAATCGAAAAGAGAATCGTGTTGATCAAGCATTGTCTTTTTTATGGCGTATTATTAAAGATGGAAGCATGGTATCGGCCCAAACCCTAGAAATACACTTCACCAGAGTCTCCAGATACAGCGATACAGACTGGATCACTGTGAGAACGTGAGCACCATCTTCAAGAAGATCTTCGTGAACATCTGTTCTGAACATCCAGATGATCTTCTTTCCTAAGAAAGGCTATGTCTAACTTCATTTATCTGCATGTGGTGCTGCGTGGGGAGTCATTTACGTATTACTGTTGGACTCATCCTAGAAGCCGAACATCAAAGTGCGTTCATTTGCCTTCATCGAACTTGGCTTTTGGATCTCGCTGAGGATTTTAGATACCTGCTAGTGAGAAAGCAGCAAATGAAGTGAAATAATCTGTCTATATAACGTCGTCGGTGATCGCTTTGTTTTTGGTCTTTCAGTTGCAGGTGGAGAGTATCCAAAGCTATGGACATGGAACGCACTTATCTGGTTATGTTGTTGACATGAGTACTCTTACCTTGAATGTAAGGATCCCTCTTTTCAAAAGAAAACTGTTTCTGAAAAATTATTTTGTGACTTTTTATATTTCAATGATGGAAAGCTAATTAGTATATGGAAACTATTTTCTAAATAGTGAAAATAACGAGCCTAAGTTGGGGGCTCCATATATTTTGTGAAAAATGGATAATTTAAAACATATTTTCTTAAAAATAATCACCTATATCTTTAGAAATAATTAGTCAATAGAAAATACTTTTACTCATGTTGACAGCAACTTTATCTAAATAATTTTGTGAATGATGAACAATATCTTTCCTTTATTAATCTTTATAAAACGATACCAAAAATCATTTGGCAATATGATATGGGGTGGTGGTCCAACTTATGGGGTCAAATTAATACGTTCTAAGAAGAAATATTTGAATATCAATCTCATCGATATCATCGATCCCATAAGTATCACACCTAATCTCATCCATCAAATCACTTTTTTCGAAAAAGACAAGACATCTAAATCATACAAGTAAAATGATCTATTTATCGGTAAAAAGAAAAAAGAAAAAATGTGAATGGTGATTAGATTGATGACAAAATATAATCATGGGTCGTGAACAGCGATTCGATTGATGATAAAGAAAGAGAATTATTGGTTCAATTTTCCACCTTAACGACAAAAAAAAGGATTGATCAAATTCTATTGAGTTTGACTCATAGTGATCATTTATCAAAGAATGACTCTAGTTATCAAAGGATTCAACAATCGGGAGCAATTTACTTATGATGGTTTTCCAAATTGTCCTTTTTTTGCACAAAAAAAGTAAAGCCCAAAGAAAAACAACTTCTCTTTCTAGCAAAAAGGAAATTACTTTTCCCAAACCATCAAATAATTCAAAAGTAATCTTCCATGGAAAATATTTTCTCCTATCATAAAATTTTCAATAAACAAACGCATCATTAAGTTTTGAGTACACAAATTTGAAGTCCAGTGTTTCTCTTTTAGCTGGTCATTATGAAACTTAACTAATCTAAGAAAATTTTATATGATATTCTCACTTTTGCACCAACTCGGGGACAATTGTCATTTAAGTCCAAAAATTTTTGCAACTTTTCCATTTAAGTCATTCCGGCTATTTTTGGCCAAAAAAAAAAGCCCTATGTGGCCCGATTGGTCATTGCCGATGACGACGTGGCGATAACGTGGCAAAAACTATGTCATTTTCTTGCCCCAAACAATTAGCCGAATTTCATCCCCACCAAACAATATTTCTAGATAATCTCTCTATAAAAAGTTATGGCTATTTTTTTCTAGGTTGAAGGTTTTTGATTCCATGAGCTTCGGTGGTTGAAATTGGGTGGTTTTGGAACTGCAGAAAAACCTAGAAAAAAACAGCCGTAACTTTTTATAGATATATTACCCGGAGAAATCGTTTGGTAAGGATGAAATTCGGCTAATGAGGAAGCTCTCCTCCAAAAATCACCCCATTTCGACTACCGAAACTCATGGAATCAGCAACCTTCAACCAGAGGTACAGTAATTGGGGCAAGAAAAACAAATTTGGGGACAAGAATGAATTTGGGACAAGAAAACGACGTAGTTTTTGCCACGTCGTCTCCGTGCCATCATTTGCGATGATTGATTGGACCACGTCATCGCCACGTGGGCTTTTTCTGACCAAAAATAGCCGAAAGAACTTAAATGGCAAAATTGCAAAAAAGTTAGGACTAAATTGGTAAAAAAAAAAAAGTTATGACTGAATCAGCAAAGTTGCAAAAGGTTTTGGATTTAAATGACAATTGTCCCCACCAGCTTGCATCCCTACTTTTTAGAAGCACCATCATATTCTATTTTTTCATGAACTTTAGTAATACACTTATAACTAAATCTGTCATTCCTTGGACCCTTACCTTCTGTTACATTATCGGATATAGCCCTTACTATTCGCATAAATTTTTCGATATATGGAGTGCCACTTTTGGCTTCTTCTCTTCTTCTTCTTTCTTCTTCTTCTTCTTCTTTTGGTATAATTGAATCCTTTGAGCTATATATTTTGGTTTGTTTCCGTCAGTTCTCTATTCAGCATATGTCGTAAAAAGACTTTTCATGGATGCACAGTCTAATCAAGAAAAAGTTCAGGATGAATTTGGTAATTCTTCTAAAATTAAATTCCCTTTCTTTGCGCAAAAATGAAAAATTAATCAGTTCACGAGGTTAAATTCGTCCTCATAATGAGAGGAGACCAACAATGTCTTGTTCGGCAACTGGACTCCTTCACACTTTTGCTTTCTTCATTGCATCGTACGTGAATGAGATTGATATGCTCTTCGCTGTATGAAGTTTGTGGTGCAGTTTGGCTATAATTTATCTCATTATGTAGTTGGTTAAGCATACTAAATTCACTAAATAATTCATTCATTAATTTAATTAGCCAATAGAAATGGCAGAAGAAGAGACAGGAAGTGATGAGCGGAGTAGGGTCTGCGAGCATCCTTAGAGGGGATTAGCGGGGCAGCAATAACAGGGACTAAAGTTGATTAATCATAAGAACTGGAGTTTCACATTATTAACCACATGTCACATATGTCCTAATACTCCTTAATATATAATGAATTAATGTGAAATATTAGGAAATCCAAAAATGGAATCACGCGATTGTATATATTATATATGACAAGATATATGGCATGATATTTTATTTTTATCGTAAAGAACGATCTATGTAATCTATTTCTTTAAAATCTTTATTGCAAGTTGAGTTTGTATTTAATTACCATGTGATCCTCATTCTCCTTAACTAAATCGTATACACCTGCCATTAATTCTACCTCTCCTCTTCCCCTCTTGGCCCTGGAGGAAAAGATCCCCTCTCTCTCTCTCTCTCTCTCTCTCTCTCTCTCTCTCTCTCTCTCTCTCTCTCTGAGAGATTTCCCCCAATTAACGATGTAACAGTGGTAAATACTTGTACAGTCGGGTTCACGACTTGCTATGGTAGAATGCTTTTGCGATGTAAAGTTCTTAACTTTACTCTATTTTTCATAAATGACAAAGATATTCTATCTAGCTCCAACAAACATTAATGTAAAGTTCTTAAACTTAATTTGTCATAAATGAACTGCGAATATACCTTACCTTTGCTCTATTAGTATACTTAAATATTAGAATGCGCTTGAACAGTTGACAGTAATTCTATAAAAAATTCCATAATATCATAACATGAAATCCTGATTTCAGATCTTTCTAATCCCTTTCTTGCCTCCCTTATTATATAATTTCACATTTGGTCTTAGATTGAAGTCCAACCAATAAATGGGAGAGAGTGCCAAAATATGCCAAAATACTTTAATATTAAACCACCTTTTCATTTATTTTTAGAACTGTTAAAAGTGATCCGACGATATCTTTCGTAATCAATATGATTGGCCTAAAAGGGCATGTTCGATGAAGCCAAAATGTCACTTAATTTTTCTTATTCCAGATTATGGCACTTGATGATTTATAATGTTTTCATGAGGTTCTCTATAGTTGCGCTAACAGGGCTTTTTCGATGAAGCCAAAATGTCACTTAATTTTTCTTATTCCAGATTATGGCACTTGCTGATTTATAATGTTTTCATGAGGTTCTCTTGTTGACCTCCACGAATTTTCGAGTATAAATAATTCTATCATTCAAAAACCTGGCCAATCTACGTGGAAACTCGACTCCTCAGGAGCCAACCATCATCATGATCTTGATTTTTCATTTGTTATATAGTCTTTCCAAAATGTTCTCGAGCATCTGGCCTGCTGGATGTCAAAGTTTTCGGGCTTGACATTTGATTGCCGTGTACGGTTACCGCTGTTGAATTTCTGCAATGGGCAGCTTTAAATTAATGATAAAGAGTGGAAATTAAATCTCCAGTAATGTCACAGAGACAGTGAAAAGAAACTTACGAAACATGTGTTAGATTTTTCTGGAAGCAAGAATCTCCAGGGACGAAAGACTGGAAGGGGCAAGTCAAGAAAACTGTCTTTGGTGGCTACATGATTAATTCTTATCGTTGACTTATTACCCTTCTCATTTTTGCAATATTTTCAGTAGATTGAACTTATTTTTTCCTTCGCTTTTTGTGAAAGTATAGTTTAACATCGCTTGTCAACGGATCTTATATGCTTTTATACCTAATAGTTTAAGTCTTTGGGTTAGAGTTTCTAACACAGTATCAAAGCCAGTATTGTTCCTTCCAAATACATGCATGTGTCCACCTCACATCAATTGAATTTTATGTGCCACTCCTAATTCATCTTATATTCTCTTTAGATGCAAATGTTCAAGGGTTCTTTTTTTTCTTCTATAATTAAGAGAGATAGGCATGGAGACTCGAGTAATTGAGGGCTCGTAGAACACCTTATAGGTTTCATGAATTGGTGAAGCGTCTACTTTTGGCATGTATTATTGATCTTGATCAAGAGCATCTTATTAACTTTTCCACTTAAAATAAAAAGAAAAAGGTAAGTTTTTCAAAAAAAAATTCCTATCAAAAAAATAATATCCAAACTTTAACAGATTACTAATATATATTTGTATCTAGTGTGGTTCTATTAATGCAAGTAAAGTCTCCGAAAACAATAGGAAGCCATACTTCCTTTTTCTTATCATTTGTAGATAAAAAGACTGGACTTTGCTCATTGAATACAATTAAATTGCCCTCATTTTGTAAAATAACAACTTATTTTGCGAATTATGACTGCAACTATGTAAAGTAATCGTATGGGTAATCTATAATTTATCAAAGCTAAAGGAGAATAACCCAACACACAAGGAAAATTGATCATGCGATGAATCAAATTATAAGGGAAAGCCTTTTAAAAGAGAACGTAACTTCTTTCATCACAAAACATTACATAGAAAATAAATGGAGAACGACATAAATAGTCCTTAAGCTTTAATTCAATATGTAATGCGGTCCCTGAACTTTCATTTTATTCATCGTGATTCAGAATTTTAGCTCAATACATAATGTAATCTATGAATTTTTAATTGTTCAGTATGATCTTTGAACTCTTTTATACTTATTTAAACTAATTTTTGGACTATATAAAAATGTTCAATATCATCTTTCCATTAATTTAAGTTCAGGGATCATATTGAATAATTTTATACAGTTCAAACAAACATCGACCAAAAGTTCAAAGACCATATTGAATAGATTGGAAGTTCATGGACCACATTGTACATTGAATTAAATTTTAAAGATCACATTGAACAAATTGAAAGTTTAGAGACCACGTTGTACATTTAGTCAAAGTTCAATAAGCATTTGTTTTGATTTTTCCAAATTTGAAACTATGCTATTTGAAGCAATATCTCAAAAATAGATAGTATAAACTAAAAAATAAGCACGATGTTGTTAATATTAGGGCATGTAATAGTGGTAATATATATGTGATCACTAACAAAGGTCAACACCATAAGTTAAAAAACTAAGTTACTTCCCATTGTCTCCAACACAACGGATAGCAAAACTCAAGATTGGGAGCCACTTTCAAGATGATGATTCCTTAAAAGAATATGACCAAAGAATGGTCTCATATTCAAAAGGTAAAAGCTGGGCATGATCAATTCAAATTTAGTAGAACGTGATAGTTAAGATCTTTAATGAGTATGTAGTCAATTTTTAAACATTCAAAAGAAGTTTTTCAAAAAAAATTAACATACTGTATATATTATATCTATTTAGTAAACATATAAAGTATTAGGTAGTCAAATTAACCCTGCCAGAATGAGAAAATAATTATGATTCTAATTGCAAGTAAAATTGGCTTTTTTGTTATACATGATGCGACATATTTACAGAAAAAATCTACTCATATGTAGCTATAGAATTTAATGGAGAATATTATTGGTTTCATGGCTTACAATTAACTATTCTAACTCTATCCAATACAACACATAGGAAAATATAGTGTCAGGGTTCATGTTACCTCAGGAAAATAATTACTAGATAGAATTGCCAAATTAGCTAGTTGAATTACATGAAAATAATTCCCAATGAATTCAATTTGCATGTTCGGTAAGCTTAGAGTGAATGTATGTATACGGTAAATGACCCATAAATATCTTCCATATGACATATCATTACCGAGTGATGTTTCTTATATAATTTTATGATTATACTCAGTGCTATAATTTAAAATTACTATTTTCAGATAAGTTGAATGTGCAAGAGTGAATAACCAATTTTAGTAAATATAAATTTTCAAAAAACGAAATTACTCCAAACGTAAAAAGAGGAAAACTTTAATGCCAGAATTTTTCAATTGACCGAAAATAGGACCTCTCCTCCTATAGATGGAACTAATACAAGCATATTCCAAAACCAACAAAAAAAAAAAGGAGACATCTCTCATTCTTATATGATTTGGTTGCGCAACTCTATCGTGGGGACGATCTAAGTTCTTCTATCTTTTTGTTTGGAGCAATGACTTCGTGGGTACCTTAATTTTTATCATACCTATAATCGAATGTCTAACTTTTTCCTTATTCAATTAAGTATCTCAACTTTTCAATTGTGGATCGATGTGAAATCTTCATTAAAATAACGGACAAAAAATGTCGATTTAGAAAGTCACCAAGCCATACGGCCATCATACGTCACACTTAGGAGTCCAACGTCAATTAGCAGAGAATTATTGGGCGGCTAAGACCGTCATAATCGGCGCATGTTATTTATTGACTTAATTCCATTTTGCTTACTTACTTAATTCCATGGTTATTTATTAACTCAGCATCACATCAGCTCCACGTACCCCCGGCCGTACTGGCAATGCCCATCACAGTTTGAGGTGTCAATGCCAAGGAAAAACTTCATCGCACGAGTATGAACATAAGATAAGATGTGATTGAATAAGCACAAAAGTTGCACGATCGAATTGTACGAATTATAAGAGTTCAAGCGGTAATTATACTTAGGCCAGAAAAGTCAGGAGCATGGAACTGTAGTTTTACCTGGAGACTCCAAGGACGGCCAGAAAACGCTGCTGGCTCCCGACTTGTAAGCACGTGAGAAGTAGGGATGAAATCGAGCCAAGTGAAATGGGTCAAGGAAAGGTCAAGCTCAAACATGAGAACTAGGCGTGTTGCTCCAGCTTTAACCCATTACTGGATATCGACTTGACTATGCTGGAGCAAAAGTCAAGTTTAAACAACTCAATTATTTCGCAGGCTCGCCAGCCTACTCAAGCTTCTACGTATCTTCTTAAAGAATACATATCGGATATATGAAAAAGAAAATAGATACCGAAACCATTGCGATTGCTACATGTAGTGATAGATATTCGGGGTTGTTCTTTCAGTTGAAGCTCTAGCTTAATTTGGTACTTTGATTATAACCGAGACGAGTTCAGTTGAGCTTGACTAAATCTCGATTTTCTATCCTAGTCGAGCTTGAATGGGACATTCAATGCTTGGTCGAGCTCGAGCTGTGTTTTGAGCATTGAGTGCGTGATTCAAGTCTGAGTTCAAGCTCGGGAATATGGCACCTCGACTCAACTTGACTCGATAAAACCTTTAAAGAGAGACAGCAACCGGAGACGTATAGTATCATAAGGGGCATTTATCATTTCCTTCTTGTACAGGTGTGATGTTATATTTGCCTTAGTTTGCGCCCCCAGCAGTAAATCGTAACGAGGCATTCCTAGGTCCAGCAAAACCGGGAGGCCGGTAATGGGCCTGAGCCTCTGCCTAAAGGTGAAAATCTCTGGTTCTGGCCATTGCAAAGATCACATCGCTCATGCATTGCAAGTTAGAATCCGATCAAATGAACGCTATAAGACAAGCTGCTAAACAGATGATAATAAGCATGGACAGAGCTCAATAGTAATAATTTTGAGTAGTCTATACACCTGAGTATTTGATTTTGATATTCCTATGAACGTGGTTATCTCAACACTGAGAATCTCAGGACAACAATCTCGACCAATCAGAGCCTTTTCTCTCTCTTTTTTCAGTTTTCTCTTCTAGTGTTTTCGGCCATATGACCCGTGGCAAGTTGAAGCAGCATCCCATCTGCACCACTTACTGGAGATACATGATTTATCGTAAGCTAATGAAAAATACAGTGAGAAATGCAAATTTGGTTACTTCAACTTCTTCGTGAAGTCAGAGAGCTGAAGAATCTCTATCCTGGAAATGCTAGCTGCTTCCTCCCTCTCCTTCTTTGTGTTATAACCCCAATCCCCTGCTTAAACTAGTCAAGCTTAGTGTGCTGATAAATGGGCTAATATGCTAGAGAAAGCATACACTAACGAATGCAGAGACAAAAAATGAGTAATGTAGAAGAAAAAAAAATGTATAAGCAAAGATGGGGAAGCAAAAGAAAGAAAGTGAACATGGGACAGGAGAATTACCAAGATATAGATTCCACCCGTCTAGCTCAGGCTCTTTAATGACATTCTTCAGGGTTGCAAGTCGATCTTCCACAAAGCTGGTAGACAAGGGAAGGACCTCAATTAATCAATTTTCAACTCTTTGAAAGGTGAAGAATTTGGATGATCATTTACACGATTGCAAAGTGATCGAGATTATCTAGGCAGGTATTGCTACATTTCATTCACCAGAAGCAGGAGAAAATCTTACTGTAATTTTAACCCCTGGTGTTCTGGTCTCTTCTGAAGCTGCTTCAGCACTTCCACCTTGGGTCTGCATACAATTCTCAAAATAATTAAAGAGACAAGATCTCGAGGGAACACGCACTAAGTTAATGCTTCTTTACTGCAATTATGAGTGATACACTTACCCGGTCCCCAACCCATATATTTTTTCGGGGGGTATAGTTACCCCTGCAAGTCTCTGCAGCAAAGCATCTGCAAATCGACTCTGAAATGGGCGTGCAGAAGAGCACTTCTAACTTATGAGACAGGAAAAGGGAAAAGAGAATAAGCAATATTAGAATCGTAAGAGCCAACCTGTTTTGTTGTAACAATAAATATACTTGAGCTTGCCAACTGCAGAGCATCAGGAACTCCTGGATAAAATCTGCACGAAGAATGACTGATTATCAATCCTGCACGAGAGAATAAAGTGAAATAGCATAATCAAGCGTACGACACGGATAACGTTCTTAAAAGTCAATATATATGACATAGGACAGAGCCAGCAGGTAGGTTAGTCCTAGACATCGATACATCAAGATTCTTATCATTAGGCCAACATATTTCACATCTAAGTTGCACAAGCACAATATTTGGTTCTTCAATTTAATTTCATATTGTTGTTGAACTCAACTGATCAATAATCTAGCAGATGTATTCAAACTCAACTTACAGGAAATCTATTGTACCAGATTCCCAATTTAAGACAAAATTGTTATGTTGTTACAATTTAAGAGGAGAAGCACAGCGACAATGGCCAGAAGAACTACAAAATGAGTTGTAGTTGGGAGTTTTTTGATTGTGAGCGCACATATCAGCACATGTGGAGCAAAAAGGAGTAGTAAGCCCCAGAAAACAAGCCATATGAAATGATATTATCAATCTTTAATGTTTGCGCTCATTTGAATTATCACAGTAGCAAAACCAAATGCATCAAAATTTACGCAAATTCCCAAAGAAGAAGAATTTCAAATGCCTTTGTTGCGGAACTTAAGACTTGCAAACTCTCATCAACACCATTCCCTTGAGTAACTACCATCTGAAGGTAGAGCTACATATCTTTTTTTCTTATTTGGACTAAGGTAGAGCTACATATCAGTCAGAAGCTTTTTTGTTTTATTTACAAAGCACGTGAAAGTATTTAATGTGATTATGAAGTTCTTTATAAAGGAGAAAATCTAGAGAACCTGTTTGCAGCAATCCAAGTTCCCAAGTCCTTATCCATCCATTCGTCTCTGACCTTTCCAAAAAGGTCTACCAGCATTTCCCTGTTCTCACCCCACTCTTCCATAATGACAGGTTTGATCTTTGACCAGTTCTCCAGAATCCCATCTACGGTGAGTCCCTCTGCAACCTTGCACACCAAAACCCATATCATCAGGTACATCCACTTTCATATTACATTTTAAAAAGTCTTTTACACTAAATATGAGATGTAGAATGCATACGCTATAAAAGTGGTTCAAAGAGGAAAGGTTCATCCATGTACCCACCGAAGACTTGCGAATAGAGCTCATTCTCGACTCCAGCAGCAATCTCACGAGCAGGACATTTTCATATCCAGTCTCCACGACAGGCCTCACCTACCACAGACCATCAGCATGAGCACTCTGCACTACAACCTATTTAAGTACCATACATTTCCAACGTTTTGTGGCAACTTCCATGCATGCTGATGATAACTCATCTTGATCTGGGTTTGCTAAAATTTTTGGATATTAGGATCAATATAAGATCTTCCATGCATGTGACATTGCATCACTCAAAGATAATTGACAAAGAACCCACTATTTCATAGAAAGAGACATTATTCTTCAAGAAAGAACAAGAATAGCAGGTGCAGAATATCACATAACAGATAAGCCAATTTGTGACTACCCTGCCCCCAAAGTGATATACGGCTAATCTTTTCAGGTAAAAATGAACTTCTAGTGACTCATTCAGCTATCTAAGGACAAAGCAACTACTAGCCGCAATCGGAGCTTCGACAATGCAGCGACCACTTTGATCAATATTCATGTCGATGATCCAATCGAGCTCCCCAAGACAAGCGCAGTAGCTTTTTTTCCAACTGAAGAACGCAAACCAATCCGAAATCCCATGATTAGCGTGGAAAGGAACTGATTGACCACTTAACCAAGCCGTCACCGATTCAATCCTCACCAAAGTGAAAACAAAGCGAAATTCAAAGCGATGAACTCGGAATCGAACTAATTGGAAGCTGATTTACAATGTGCATCTGATCCACAATCCAATCCTCGGTGGCGGAATCGACGCCGTCGAAGAGTCCAGGCCATCTCAGCTTCGCGGCCTAAGAAGCAGAGGGAGGTCAGCCAACGGCGAGAGGTTAAAGAGACTCCGAAGCGGTCTCCCCGGAGGACCACGTCGAGTCAAACCACAAGAAAGAGAGAAGTGAAAGTACGAGAGAGAGAGAGAGAGGACCTTGACGGCGGAGAGGGAGCTCTCGCCGCAGCTGTCGCAGAGAACGCCGTCGAAGTCCAAGGCGTAGAGATCCCCCATTTTCCCGGCGGCCTTTGCGCCTCCTCCTGATTCAGCGCCGGCGGACGTCGCGTGCTTCTGTCATCTCCCCGATTGCATTACCCGCCACAAGAACTAGACAATGGAGGGCATGCTCTTGCCTCATTGGCCCACGTGTCACGACACGTTGTAGCTTGTCCTCCCATCACATAGGATTCCAATTGTTTGGCAATCATCACCTTATGAATTTAACAAGACGCTTTCGTAAAAATTAAATTGAAAATTCTAAAATCCATGATGAAAACTTAACTAAATTATGAAACTTTCAAAAAAAGGCACAATTAATCGAATATTAAAATTTTTCAAAAAAAAATTAAATTGACTTTATTGAACTAATTTGACAAGTTTTAAAACTCAATCACACTTTTATAACGGGTTTGATGACTTGATCATATTTTTTAAAACTTTTAATACTCTATTGCACATTTGCAATAAATTTTAGACCTTTGGAATTGTTGGTATCCAAGAAGTGACTCAATTATGCATTTTATGCTCGACCGAAGAATCGTTTCAATGGATCGATGCCAATAAACGTGGAAAAATGCATTCTTGAAGCTGGATGGCTGAAGCAATTCAATACAGTGCAGTATCTACGGCAATTCTTGAAAAGCCATCCAATTAATGTTTCGGTTAGTTTCATGAATCCCACTTCATATTTTCTCTTCTTTTGCTTCTTTCCGGTCATAACAAAACTGATTTTGAAGTCATCGTACCAAACCATAATTACCTCTGAAGTCAAGTGAAAAGCAACTGTCGGAAAAAGAAATTGATGGAGGGAAGATCATGACCCATTTTTAAATTCAATGATGGTCGTCTTAATCACATTTAATTAAGGGAATGAGATGTGCATCATCAATGCATGGAATTTTTTAGACCTGTAGGCCAACAAGATGATCTCGCCATCAACAAGGTTCTAGTATTCCGTTCACATCTTAGCATTCATGTCTGCATCTAAGGATTTGGCCATCTCCTTTGTCGAATTCGCCAGTTTTACGCCTTAAGAAAAATTCGCTCATAAAGCATCGCTCGCTCCTACAAAACCGATCTATCAAGATCTCTCGTGTTTGAGAAAAGCCCTAATTCTTTGAAAGGTCTTATCCAATTCCCATTACCGTGAAGTTGGAAGACAAATTGCGCATGGCTACCGGTTCGCCGCTCGCCTCCCTCAAAGGGTGCTAGGAAAGAGGTCGGGATGCGCCCTTCCCCATCCCCATCATGATAAACTTTCCGGCGGCCTGTTCTTATTCGATCAACGTACCAAAACTGACGCGAATTGAGATTACGTCGACTTGTGCGCACAAGATCCTTCTTCGGCTCTCTTTAGCCGTAGGGCGGCAACCTTTAAGTACTACTGCTGAGGCCCGTCACCACGGAAGTTTCCCTACTTCATGTGGACAAAATCCTGTGGCGATGCATAAGCAAGCAAGAGATTTGTAAAGACGGGAGCTTAAGAACATAAGGCCCCCAGCAATTTTAGCGGTCTCTCTTGGGTCTCATCGGCTCACGTCCGAGCTTGCGACGGATGCCTATGACATGATATCACTCCCAAGATGGTACAACATCCGAATCCGAATCACCTCGTCCACATTGACAAGGAACTGGGACTAGGGACATGATTCGACCGTACAAAGAGTATTAGGTATTGATCAGGCAATAACCACATGAACAAGTCAGTAGTTAGGGAAGTTAGGGGTAAGACACTTGGGACTATCCTCGTCAGTGTTTGCCAGAAGTAATGCTAACGGGAGGAACTCCATTTAGTTCCAACATCGAGCGACCACTATGGGAAAGCATCAGAAACATGGATTTGAGGTTCATTGAAATATTTCAATTAATAATCTCTGCATTAGTAAGATCCAATGAGTTTTGAGTCTCCTACTTTATAAGCTAATCTCGGTATAGACTGTCGAGCTTCGGGTCAAGATCACAGAAGTTTCGTAGAATATTTCCCATTTGGTAGTGCGGTAACAGGGAGAGACAGAGCAGAGAAGCTCTAGGGGGGATTATCAGGAATGCTAGAACAAACACAGCACAGAAATTCCACCAGTCCAAAACACTAAAAGAACTCGAAGTCCAGAAATTTACCGCCAGACTTCACGTCTGTCCCTGGCCCAGCCATCCTTTTACTAGCACTGCCAACACCAACCGGGTCGACTGCCCCGTACTTCCCTCGCAGCTCAGCTTCCACTGGCCTCGGCACCTCTGGAGGTGTGCTGCACCGGATCAAGGCCCAATTCACGCCCTCAAAGAATGGGTGCTGCTTGATCTCGGTTGCACCCCTTTTCACCCCAAGCCTATGCTGTGGCTCTTTTACCAATAAACCATGTATCAAGTCCCGGCTTGCATAACTTGTAGCTGGTGATTCCGGGAACTTGAGTTGCTGTCCAACCACATTGAATAACGTGGCACGGTTCCCAGAGCCTTTAAATGGGGTTTTACCATACAGCAGCTCATGCAAGAAAATGCCAAAAGTCCACCAATCAACTGCACTCCCATGCCCTTCTCCTTTGATAATTTCAGGGGCAAGGTACTCATGGGTCCCGACGAAGGACATTGATCGAGCCGAAGTGGGCTCGGCTACAAGCTCTGGAAGGGTGCTAGAGGGGAATCCTGGTTCTGCACGGGGTTTCTGAGTCTTTTTCTTATTCTTCTGGGGGAATATTCGGGGAATGAAGCAAGCAGGCTGGATGCATGCAGAGGAAGGCTCAATACAGGCAGGCTGGACACAAAAAGCGCCGGCCCTTCTTGGGTCAGAGTCATATGAGGTTCTGATGAGGGTTGGTGATACAGCACATCTTAATGAAAGATCAAAGTCTGAGAGCATAATGTGACCATCATCACGAACCAGAACATTTTCAGGTTTCAAGTCCCTGTACACAACTCCAAGCATATGCAGATACTCAAGAGCTAGCAAAACCTCTGCAGCATAAAACCTGCAAATAAAAGACACAGTAATGATTATTTTACTTCCTAAAATGTTCAAAAAAGCAGGAAATGATTAGAGAAACCAGACCACAAGACAATTGAACATCCTCGCTGAGCCCAGAGAAATTAGTCCTCCAAATCATGCCTAGAATGCCTATAGATATATTTACATGTAATAAAATTTGTCCAGGTCCTACCAAAACAGTATTCAGATCACAAGATTAAACAGGAAAGGTTGCAAGACATGTAAATGTAGCCATTAATAAAAACAGATTAGAGAAATTCAAAGTTTTCAAAGAACACAAGAGACTATAGCCTTCCCTAGCAATATAAAATCGTCAATTTTTAAGAATAAAGTCCAGTCAGGTAAAGCCATGTAAGATATCATACTGAAGGAAATCAGCTATCTCTCACCACTGCTTTGAATGATGAGAGGATAATTACTAAAGGATTCTCCATATATTGAAATTTTATACTCCATACAGATGAACCAGAAATTCTCATAAAAATTACTAAATCCTAGAAAAATTATTGGTCATCTGAATAAAATTGTGTGGAGGAACTTCTTTTAGATTATAATCCAATTTTCTCCAGCATGTCAATCCGTATGTCCTTTGAGAGGTCAGGTGCCTTATACTTAAGTAAGTCATTATTAGCACAAAATGGAGGGGTCTAACAAGAATGAACTTCAATGTATGAGCAATTTTAGGTCACTATTCCCCTACCTTAAAAAATGGGATTGCAGCAATTCTCACTTTCAAGAGAGTAAGCTACTAAAAATGGATTTTCTTCGCTAAACTGCTGGAGGTATTCCATAATCAGATATGACATATTGAAAGATCAAGAGAAGGCATATTTTCCCATCTGAAGTATACGCACCATCTCTTTTTGCATGGTTAACCTTCTACAAACACAAGTGACTTAAGCAATTCACTTTCAGTCAAAAGTAAACATAAATGGTACTTAACACAAAACCACTAGGAAGGAAAAAAGCCTCATTAAAGACTCTAAAAAGAGTTCCATAGACTTTCCATTGAATAACTGTTTCTGGTCACAAGCCCCAGATCATTATTTGGAAGCAAGCACCTGAAGATAGAGGTGACCAGTGAAGTTTATACTAACACGGGAAATCTAAGATCATGGTTGTCCCTGATAGAATAGTCAATAGTTCTTTGTTTTCATTTCTGACAAATATTACTTACTGATGCTAATAGTTTAGCTAGAGGATATTTTGTACAAATCAAAAGATGAAGTTAAAATGCTGATGAGATTCATCATACCGAAAGGCACCAAAATAGTGTTTCATCTTCAGCAAATCCAGCAACTGATGCAAAGTTTCACACGGCAAAAGAGAGGAGCAATTTATTAATTGCGCCAAGCAACGCTAGTAAGCAGTAGAAAAATTTAACTCTCCACTATGCACTAGGTCAATGTTATTAAGCATGTTTACTTGGCGGATTTCTGGATATCATGCTTGCAACATGTTTCTAAGAGTGGATCTCATTCGATAGCTTCAGAAGATAAGCTGCAAGCACACATTTGGTGAAGGGCAGATAAAGGATAATCTAGAACCACTCTTAAAATACTCAGTCTGCTCTCTCCCATATGGCAGAAGCCAACAATCCATTCTCAGATGGAAACCAAAAAAGAAAGATCTCTAACAGAATCTCAGGTCCCCTATCTCAATTCGTATCAAAGCAAGCAACATGTTTTGTGGGAAGAAGTACACACATTTGTAGCAAATGGAATTACCACAGTCCAACCATGCACAAGATCGTGCAAGAAATGAACTCAAAAGGGGTTGCTCTATAGATTCCAGATTAAGTCGCAATTAGTTCGAATTGAAATAGCGCAAACATTTTTACATGCGAAAGATATAAATTCACATACTCCTGCCAAATTCATCCTCATATTTTCTCACTGAATAAAGGAGCTTTCACATAAGAAATGCAAAAATTGGCATACCCTTTCGCAGGGAATGGACTAGAAAGATTTTTAAAAATAAAAATAAAAAAATGAGTACTTGTCTTAAAGTAACAGAAGGGAACACCATAAACAGCTGATGACATGTAGTTATCAATCTTACCGAGCAGCATACTCAGAGAAATGCTTCCTAGGCTGTCGTTGTCTTAGAGTATGCAGATCCCCTCCAGGACAAAACTCCATGACCAAACATGAAAATCTTTCAGTCTCAAAATGCGTATACAAAGTTGGCAAAAATGGATGGTCTAGCAGCTGCAGAATCTCTCTTTCCGTTTGTGCCCTGTTGAGCTTCTTTCTGCTAGCAAGAGATGCCTTGTCCATAACTTTCATGGCAAAATAGCAACGAGTACCACTTAGCTCAGAAAGATACACACTGCCAATATCACCACATCCTAGCCTCTCGAGCAACCTAAAGTGACTCATCCCAAGAATTCCATCTCGCGCTCGAATGGCAAGGATAGCCTTCCACCTAGGATCATTCCCTTTGTGAGGCTTATTGGCACTTCCTGTGATGTTGCTCCAATTACTGTCATCACTTAGGCCACTGCTATCACTAGCTCGACTAATGCTTGTTTTCGCACTCTCAAGTGAATCACCCCGTACACTCCCTTTTGTACTCTCAAAGTTCCTGTCGACACTAAGCATACCGTCACTTGTGAACATATCACTGCGGTATGTGCTGGCGCGACTGTTGACAATGCTCATGGCAGTAACAACGCCCGTACTATCAATGCTACTGTGTGGACTTACATTGCCGCTCGGAGGCAAGGAAGCATCCCAAACACACTCCTTCTCCTCTGTGTCATTTGGAAGGAGAGAATTGTCTGTATTTTGTGATGCGCGAGGAACTGAAAATGGACAAACATCATGAGGTTCTTCAACCAAACTCTCTGCTGGTGAAAGAACAACTGGGCTAGGTTTCTTAGCTGGAGGCTTGATTGATAGATCTTCCAGAGAGGGTCCTTTTACAGACAAGCTTTTAATCAAGCATGTGCTCTCAGGTTTATCTTGACCAAGTGGTACATAAACTGTTTTCATTAAATCTGTGTCAATTGGCTCAGGAGGATGGCTAGCTCCAGAAAAACAACTCGGGCCACCTTCCTCAAATGAATCATTAGCGTCCTTAAATGAGACAGCGCTGGGCACTGATTGCTCTTGTCCAGGAATAGAATCTTTGCCTTTCCATCTTCTTACAGATGCATAGAAGCGTGACTCTTGTGAGTCCTGTAAAACAGATCGGCTAATTTCTTCTCTTACTGACATCAGATGCCCACTAGACACTTGATGTGCGTCTCTAATAAAATGCATGTGCACATCTATTTCTTCTGCGACTTCTCTCACCGTGGGCATACGAACACTGGATACCTGGTCCTTACCAGGCAATTTTGCAGGAAGTACCTTGACTTCTGGAAACCTTTCCATTTCCAGTGATAGCAAAAATTCACATAAATGCTCTCAACAAAGCAACGAAGGAACTCTGCAATGGACCAAAAAACTGTGTTATCACTGAACGCAGGTAACTTCGAAAGTTTTCTATCAACTACACAGTTTCTACTAAAGGCTTCACAACGCACCACACCAAGAAAACCAATCATTCTTGAGGCCAAATACATAAGAGCAGCAAATGGTATTAACTCCCCATATAAACAGGCCAACTGAAGCAAAGGGAGTGACGAGGTTTAAATACGACTGCCATGAACAATTTTGCACACACACAGGTTTCGATAGAGGTACAAGCTTAAAGATCGGGCAGCATAGTCTTAGCCCACTTGAATTTGATTCTGACGCAAAAGTAGAGGGATAAACTAAGAGTAGATTTACAAACTCTAACTCCTTTTGCACGCTTGATTTCTGGAAAACGAAAGCAGCAGAAACCAAGAACACGGAAGGGCTTAAAACAACTTAAAAGCACAATATCAAGAGCAGCAAAATGCGGTGTGACGTTGCTTCCATATGGGTGACAAGCTGCCGCTCATGAACTACAGAGCATGACGATCCAAGCCAAAAATGCTATTGAAGCAGCAACCACGACCACACGCACATCACAAGAGTTTCTGAGCGGCAAGTCCAGCTCGAGGAGCCCAATCAGCTAAACTCGGCTCGTCTTCGCCCGGATCAAGCAACGAATCGAAAGACACGAACAACATTCACACGACGCGAAACGGAAGCATTCAGACTTCCGCTCCGGAACCAGGCAAAAGTGGGGAAACTCCTCGGAGCGCCAACAATTCGAAAAACGAAAACCGCCAAAAGGACGGCGCCGTCCTCTCTCCGCAAACACAAAATCACGTCGCCAAACCCTCGCGCCGCTCCGAGCGAGGGCGACGCAGAAAATGCGGAACCCAGAAGCAGGGAGCAAGCAGAGAAGCAGAAGAACGACGCACCGGTCAAAAAGGCATGGAGGGGGGAGGAAGGAAGGAATGACGAGAACGCTCGTGCAATCGCTCGACGTAAAATGACCCGGAATTAGGCCTCGACAGAGAGCTCCAGCAACCGGCCACGACAAGATTCCTCTGCAAGACCAGGACGCGACCGGTCGTCCACCCTGTCCCCCCCTCTCTCTCTCTCTCTCTCTGCGCGTCCGGAAGCGGCGAAAGCGAAGGCGTGCCTGCAAAGACCGTGCTGTGGTTTTCACTAGGGGGTTAATTCATCTTCTTCCCCCGGGCAGGAGTGCCAGAGAGCTCGAGCTCCGCCTCTGCTTTTCTCTCTCTCTAGACTCTCTCTCTCTCTCTCTCTCTCTCTCTCTCTTTGCGAGTGAAAGCTCTTTGAAGCAGAGAGGATGGCTCGTCGTGCTTAGCTTTTGCTTTAATTCTCGCTTTTACAGTGGCTGTCTTGCGTCCAGTCTAGTCTGTTACTTTTCATTAAAAAAAAATTAAAAACAAATATTGAAAAATATTAATCACATTTTAAATTGTAAAAGTTTTCTTGATTCATTATTAACCCCAAAAAAAACTCAAACTGCATTTATTATTAGACAAATGTCAAATGCTTGAATTTTTTTTATGGCGAAAAAACCCCAACATATGCATATATCATAAATACCCTCCATTTCAATTACAATTAAAAAATATATTTATCGTGCCGGTATAAGTGCGAAATCATTTATACTAAATTGTGTCAAATCTTGAAAGTTAAAAGAATTATGTATAATATTGTGACAAAAAAAATATATTATTACATTGCTTTCCAGACATTCCGACGATATTTTTGAATATTATAATATGAAAATTCACACACCATCCGTTTGAAACTTGGCTTTGATGCATTGTGTTTAGATGACAAGACTCATTTTGTTCAAATGTCAATTTATCAATTTCGCCGTTCTTTTTCATTATTTGATGTCTAACGATATCTTTTAATATTATAACGAATCGCTAAGTTCTCTTGACGACCCCTCGATAGATATGATAGCCCACCCGTCTACGCATCGCCAAGGGACGGGTCGAGCGCGACCTATGGCGCGGCTTAAGAAGATACACGTATGCAGCGATTCGAATCGACCATTCGAGCTAGAAACAGGAAAGTTATTGCCGACTCTAGATCAGAGCCAGTATTTTATAGGTTGAGATCGCGTTTTTCTTTTTCTTTTTCTTGTTCGATTTGAATCTTGCGATGCGCGCACTTTGATAAAAATGTTGGCAATCATATGGTTTTCGGCACGTAAAATTCGCAATTCGCGTAATTTTCGTCCGGGTGTGAATGAATGAAGGGAGGAAAGGCAAAAATGTGGAGTGGCGGGCGTGGGGCCCGGGAGTGGGCCCACAAGGAGTGGGCCAAGATCTGTCCCTTCTTTGGACTACACGGCTTTTCAGTGGGCCGGCGGAGGAGAGCGCGGGGCCCGGCGATGTGTGCGTCTTGCGTTTTTTGTGGACTTTGTGTCGTCATCGCTTGACCCAGCCACGTCCTCCGGCTCCCCCCCACCTCCCCCCAATTTTCTCAGCGGCGGCGCGTGTTCCTCACGGCCCCGGGGTAAGCTCGATTAGGGATGTTCGGCTCGCGAATGTATACGGCGGGGACGATCTTATTGAGCCGGTGTTATCGTCTTTTGCGCCAGACCGCTCATGGACCAGTCGCCGAAGGAGGTCTTTCTAGAGCGGGCGAACATGTGGTTAGGACTTTTTCTCCTCACCCATTTGCATAATTAAAAAAGTGAAAGGGAAAAAAAAACTGACTTCTAAGCTCACGGAAAATAATTTATAAGAAAATATTTTTCGGATTTTCCGGTGTTTATTAAAAAAAAAAGATAATCAAGGAAAAATATTTTTCACTTATGAAAAAAACACCTTCAAAAATAAAGAAAAATATTTTCCGCTTTTTCGAAAGTGGAAAACATTTTCCATCTTCTTTCTTCACCTTTAAACATTTTTTATTTTCTTTCAAAAGTGACTTGTGACCAATAGCCAGTCAATGTATGAAAAGAGTTTTCATAAATTTCAAACAAACACCCGAGAATATTATCATTTTCCATGAAGATGACTCCCCGAAAAATATTTTCTAAAAATACAACATTTTCCATGAAGCAAACGAAGCCCTAATACCAAAGCGAAGAATAAAATATTTTTCGCAACATTTGTTTTTCGAGCTTTTAATACGAAGGCGATAAATTCTTGATCCTTTTATTTATATATTCGGCTCTAGCACCTTTACATCTAAATAAATAATTAATAATAATAAAAAGCCGTCGTAATGACATGACCGTTTCTTTTGGGGTAAAGCCAGTATGTAAATTGGCGCTCAAACTTTTTAAGGCACTCGTTCCATTTTTGCTGAAGCTTGTGAGGTTCCAAGAAAGGATTCTCAACTAAAGCTGGCGTGTGGAATTGTAACCTTTTGCTGCTTTGATTAGGATTCAGTACCCCGAAAAAAAAAAGTGAATATGCTTGCATCAATCGTAAATTAGTTTTTCTTATAACGTACCAATATCATATGACGTAATCGACAGTACATATCAACATCTATACCAATGACACCCCACTTGGATGCAGAAGAAAAGTTGTGATTGTTTCTCGATTTGAAACATTTTAAGCAATTGAGAAAAGAAAAAGAAAAGAAAAAGAAGAAGAAGAAGACATTTCACGTTTGAGATCATATGAGGGGTTGCGCATTGGGTCCGGTTGAATCTAGGGACCAAATTGAATATAGACCGAGACTGATTGTTCAAAGGCCAAAATCGTCGTGGGAATCGGTCTTTTGGTTTGAAACCTCTTTTCAAATGAAAAGTATTGTCGAGGGCCGCCTAATCGTGTTCTTCGACATGAACAAACGGCAAACACAACTACACGACTAACGTGTTTTTTGCAGCGAAATAATGCAACTTTCATACTTTATCATAAGAAATTCGATCTTTTTTCTTCACAAAACCGGAAAAAAAAACAAAGAAGGGGCGAGGGGCGGTTCTTGGCTACCGATCACTTCCATTCATCCGATTCTAAGTCGGCATCGATCCACCCGTGGAACCGATCACGCTCTAACTATAAACTCCGCTGGCGTCTTCAACACGCGATCTGGCTGGGGGAGGAACTTAATTCACGCGCTCCATGGGAGAGCGCGTGACATCAAGTTCCTCTTTTCACTGATGCTAGCGTGGATATTGGGAGGAAAAAAAAAAAAAAAGGTGATCGTTAGGGGGCTCTTTTCATTCGTTTCTGATTGGCCGACGTGGGACCCGCGCGTGCGACTTCACAGTTCGACCTCGTTTGCCAATTCCTGTTTCTTTTTCGTGGTCCTCGTTTGACCGCCGTAGGCCTTACGTAGCATCTCGGAAAGTAGAGTAGGCGGGGCAAGGAATCTACGGGCGTATACGAGGATGACTCGCCTAAAATATTATAAATTTATTGCGAGATCAATTCCGATTTCAGAGCGTCCAATAGCGTCGATTTCATATTGATTATTTTGAGGATTCATCCGTTTCTCCTTAAATCCTATAATAAATCGTCTGGATATTTTTGCGATCGATCAATCTGGCGCAACTAAAAGATTTAGGATTGAACTAGCGAATCGCAAAAAGATTTAGAACTAAATAAATACGAAAAAAAGTTTAAAGACTAAATCGATCTCGGATTTAGAACTTTTTGAATGATTATCTCGACATCTACGTGTCACTCTCATCAAATGACTGTACGTACAAAATCGAATAGTTTTGCCTGGGCAGATAATACAAGGAGGAAGTTTAAACATTTGTTACCTTAGTAGAACAATCCACGCCGATTAAATTTGACCCGAGGAGAGATTCTTGGATCCTTTCGTGCTACCAAATGAGCACGATTATATCGTAATAAGTGGACGAAATTCATTCGAAAAATGCGAGCACCGTTTGACTCAACAGTACTACCCCCACACCAAAGGCATAAATACCCCAACACCATGACCCTCACTTAAGACGCTAGCAATTGCGAATTTCAAATTATTGACCTCGACGATAAAAGAGAAGTTATTAATCAACACAGTCACTCATATTTATCCAAAACTAAATTATAGGTGATAAAAAATCTCAAATTAACATTACGTGCCACATTAACTTTCGAATGATGGGCCAAATCCAATGCCACATATACCTTAAAAAAAGTCATAGATTGACTAAAAATTATGGTAAATGTAACATAAATATATTATTGTGGATAAATATGGTGGCACAGTATACTAATTTATAGTTTCTGCAACACAAATTAATTTAGGATAAATACGGTACGAGTATATTAGTTTAGGGTCATTTTAATGGTATTAGACGAAAGAATATACATTCGACTTCGTTTTTTAGGACATTGTAGATGGATACTTGTGGAATTTTATCGCAAACGACAAGTTTATCATTTGTCTTTTTTTTTTTTGTGGCGGATGAATATTAAAAATTTCTTTTAAGTAGACATGATTACCAAATTTCGAGCCGACAAAGTTCACCTTTCGTTTTCGACCGTCCACGCCGTTCCCGCCGACAGAAAATCTTCCCTCGCGCCCGGCGAATAAATTGTCCAGAATGCCCTTGCGGCAGACTCGAGATGGGACCAGAAAGGGCCGTGAAATCGAGGGGCAACATAGACATTTCGGCTCCCAGGTCGACACGCGTGCCTGGTCAAAAGTAACAAGCTCCTGGCACACGGCAGTTCAGTAACGATAGCGACAAAAGACTGATCGGTCCAGCAGAAACACCAAAAGAAATAATAATAATAGTAACAATAAAATAATTTAATATATATATGCATGCATGCAGAAAAATAAATATATTTATTATATATATATAGTCAAAGTAAAACATGGCCATCTGATCGATCCATTTGAGTCGGGCTCTGGCGATTGACTCTTCTGTGTTATGACCTAATAATAGACTTCAGAGTCGGGGACCAGGTCGAGATAAATGACAAGTTTGTTGTTCGCGTCATGGAGTCGTTACGGTGCGATTCCTGAAACTTGTTAATTTCGCGCACCTAAATCTCGGGCCTCTCATTTTTGCGCGTGTTAAAAGTCCTAAGATTCATCGGAAAAGAAAAGGAAAAAACTGTAAATAAGCAAAATGAAATGCAATGGAAATCTTGCCACTGGCGCTGTTGCCACTCTCGCTATTGCCGCCAACGAGGGGCGTTGGATACAAAGGTCCCCCGTTCAAACCCTACTGGCCCGCTCTTACTTCTTTTTTTATTTTTTTAGTTTATCTGATTTGAATTTCTTTTTTCGATTTCCTAATATGGCAGACAAACAACTTTATTTCGTGTTCAAAAGTCACAAAGAGATTGGAAAAAAAAATAATAACAAGAGTTATGTGCGCATTTCAGTCAATCGAAAACTGATGGACTTGACAGAAGAACTTAAAATGTACGAATTTGACAAGTTTTTTTGGACCTGAATGCATGAAGTGAAGGCTTTCTGATTTCAGTGCCTAGGATTGCAAAATTTAAGATTTTGCACTGTAATTTCTTTTCAAAAAAACTAATTCTCCTAACATGAGAATAGTTGGTGTATTGAAAATTTTCTTATTTGATTGTTTGATAAGTGCCGAAAAGGCACTTATTAACATTATCCATCATTAAAGTGAGATGCACAACAATACTTGGATCTCTGTATTATCAAGTTCCATTGAAGTTTTCGACACGAGTTTTTGCCCAATGTATCTTTGGAGGGCATTTCGTAACACAAGTTATGCACTCGCGTATGCTCTTGAAGCTCTAACAAATCATGGTATTAATAATTTTGAAGAAACTAACGATAACTTTTTTTTTTGATGCGGGGGAAATTTTAGAATTACTTTTATACAAAAAAAAAAGGCTTAGGAAAAGTTGAGATTAGACCTAAAATCAAAGTTTTTTTTTTATAAAGAAGGAAATTAAGGCTACTTGGACGATGTGATAATTAGAGGGGGTACTGCAGCCGTCGTGTCAGATCTTTTTCTAGTCCTCCCCCGACAATTGAAGGCCCATTTCCCCATTTCTTGAAAAAGCAAATTGAGTCATACTTAGTCTCAATTCTAATGACTTAGATTCACTTTTTCGGACATACTTGTACCAGCCCCTTCAGCAGGTGACGTAGACTGGGAGGGAAAAATTGATAATCTATTTTTCAAATTTAAGCTAACTTCGTCGGTAAATGCGATTGGAGGAAATTGGCAACTAGCCTTGGTCTTGTCTATGACTTAAACTATGGTCAAGTGGAACTTCAAATCTTCAATTGCGAGACCAATTACGAGTTGCGGTTTGACCAAGAAATGGATCTGCTGCAGTAGAGAGAGATGTGCTGCCAAAAAACAAAACAAAACAAAACAAAATCCCCCTCAAACAAAATGGGAGGTCGTTCGATCTGAAATCAGATAGTCCTCCCGCGTCAAGTCATGCTTAAGTTACCGGATCTTCAAGTAACCAAGGAGCATTCCAAATAGAAACGGTCCTTTGATATTGATAATGCAGCGCGGGTTGTCCTTTTCTTTCCCAACAAGAACGGCCAATCTTTTTATAAAGACAAAATTCGCGGCACCGTCACAACTCTGCAATGATGGGATCATGCACCTCAGGGGAAATGGATTTGTTGTAGTGTGCAGCAAATCCGCAGAGTGAGACGACTAGAACCCCATATATATACAATTAAATAAATCTCCCCTCCCCATCAAAAAAGAAGGGCCGTTCGATCTGATATTGGACTGTCCTCCTGCGTTAAGTCATATGTAAGTTACCGGATCGTCAAGTTAGACGATCAGGATCCTCACCTCCAGATTGGAATGAGCAGTTTTGACATGAATTGAATATCTCGTGACGGATGCGAGAGGCTTTTTGTGAAGCAACGATACTAATTGTCCCTCCCTCGTCTCGCTTAGGGTTTATCTTCTTCTTCTTTTCTCTATCCGGCCCATGGTGAATCGTGCTTACAAGTGTGGGACACGAACCCCTAGATTAGTCCAATCATCTGCTCTCTCCCATCTCCATATGTTTTCGTGATTTTTTTTGAAAAACTTGGAACCTTCGAGTAATTGACACATGTCAAACGAACTGCGACGTTCTTCGCACCGAGAGGAATTCCGAAGTAGAAGAGTTCGAACAAGTCCATTTGCATGGAGGTGGATATAAAGGAGGAGGAAAGAACAGCAAATGCGTGCGTTAAGTTGGTGGGCAGAAGTTAAAACGTGATATGTACAAAAATCTGATGCAGACGGAGTGTTTACAAATCCTAGCATGCAAAATCATGCATTATCGATCCGGTTTATGTATTGGTCTTGTAAGTGCTTTGTACACATGATACCACTCAAAAAGGAAACCATCGTGAGTTTGATAGTTATTTCGTTTCAGAAGAAGAAAAGGTTGGAAGAGAATATGAATCTCACAGAGGAAAAATAGCTTCCCAAGTGCGATCTCTTCAAGGAAACTGCTGAAGACAAATGGTAAAATGAGGCTGTGCAAACCCTAAACCCTAACTTCATGGGTACGAGTGACGAGAGCCATGTAGGGGCAGATTTACAACTATAGAGTTTTTAACTTTGCAATGCTCCAAGTTACTGTAATGTCAAGCCAGAGGCAAAATGTTCTCAGTTGCTAACCGACACGGCCAACTTTGGCACACTCCAATGTGACAGGTGCACTCAAATCACACTCCAGAAAGCAACGGAAAAGAAGTGGGAATAACCCACTCACTCAGTTTTGTTTTCAGCTGAGATCCCAAAAATGACAAATTCATTTATCATTTTGAGAGAGAGAGAGAGAGAGAGAGTGGGGTTATTTTCAATGCGAAGTGGGATGTGGGATGATGTGGATGATGATTGGGGTGACTTTACACTATTGATTGGTGATGAAGGTCCATCGGCCAAGCTTTCAATTGGAGAAACTCCAATCCCATGGAATAATCAAATAGAAAAAGGAAAGAGAACAGAGAAAAGAGAAAAAGCAACAGAGTTAGTGATGAACATGATTAGCCCCATATTATTTTGCCACTCATTTCAAGTCATTTCCCCCACATTTCCAGAAAAATATGTGTAAACCATAAAGTGCTGTGTAATCACATGTAGGGCCAGGGTTTTCTTCCTAGCTTTTTGAAAAGTTGAAGCAAATTGTGAGGTTTTTCCAAAGTGAGAGCGTTGAGAGAGAGAGAGAGAGAGAGAGAGAGAGAGAGAGAGAGTGTGTTGGAATTAGCAAAAGGTGGGCAGTCAAAGGTGGGCTCTTCCTTTCATCAATTCAATGATTCCTTCCTCACTCTCTGAATTTCTTGGTCCACTTAGGGACCTTTTGAAGTGGCATCACCAGTGAATCCTGCACTAAATGAGGAGCATGAGTTCACTTTTCTGACTCAGAGAGAGATAGAAAAAAAGGAGGGGGGGGTTGAGATCTGAATGATCTGAACATTGAATATCTATCTAAGATACCGGGTAGGAAATTCATGAATCACCAAAAAATTCACAGTATCAATAGTTCAATCCTTACAATTGCATTCCAAATGTTGTCTGCTCTGAAAAGTACTGATCTGTGCACACTAAATTCTCGTTTAGATACATTTCTGTATCTTCAATTACCTCTACTGAGGTATTCTGCTAGAGATTTTGCTTTGCACATGCCATTTTACATGTCAGACAACTCCTTCAGAAAGCAAGCGCATAATATATATTAAGAGCATAAATCTTATCATAAATCTTATCGCTAATGGTGGTGGCCGTACATACTAACACTTGGAAATGTGATGTCAAGAGAGTGAATGTGCTTTACGGTGATGATTTGTGTATGCCGATTTGGTTTTGGACCTCTAGATACTCGTTGAGATAGTGAGAGGGCTTGCTTATCTTGGACCGGTATTGAGTGATAATTCCATAGTCTTAAGATCAGTATGCTTTGTGATGTGCGTGAGACTTGTTCATAAGGAATAGTCACCTCTCCTCGTCCATTTCTTTTACCAATATCCTGTTTTTCAGCATAAGCTGAGTCACATCGGCAAAATATAGGGTGACATCAGAATCTTGTCAACTAAACAACTCTAAAAATGACAAGATTAACGGGCATAATAAAAACAGAAATAATTTTGAGACTATTGATTATGGACCCTTATTTTAAGATATAGTAGATGGCAACATATCTTAAAATTTTAAGCTATTAGAATATGTGCAAACAGAATTCGTAAAGTGCCGTCTTAATTACATATGCTATCCAACCTACGATTTTATTTCAAAGTAGTTGATATTGTGCAGTCAAAAATGCATTTCTCTCTGCTCTGGCTAATTATGTCCATTTCTATTGATGTCCTTCATTTGGAGGAGTACAGACTTTTAAAATCTAATCTATACAAGGAAATTATCATAAACCATATCCACAATTCATCCTATGACCACTTGTTCTATCATGTCCAACGACACCCAACCCCTCCAAAACCAAACCCAAAGTGTAACCATCAAAACCATAAAGCTCAGTTGCCACCACTGGCCGCCGTGGAAGCCTTCCACCCCTGTGCCCACTGTCACGATGCCGGCGGCAGACAGCGGCGGGCAACGAAAGAGGGAGGGTCTGTCGTGATGGGGCCGAGGGTTTGTGAGAGACGTGGGGAAATGAAAAGTTATACAGAGCGGCAATTTGGTGCTTTTGGCAATGGGATTTAGTTAGGGGATGGTTAAGTGCTCTTTGAAAAGCAACGGAGGGTAAAGTGGCTAGGGAGTGAAAGGTGACGAGCGGTTCTTGGCATCTCCTCTTTCATATGTACAAAAGCAAAGATCCTAATCATTCCTTCCCAACACTTGTGAAGGCAATTCAAATGAGTCAAGCCCATTATGAATGCATTTGGGGCTTTCATAAAGGACCAAATCCTCGTTGAGAGTTGTTATTTTGGGATCCTAGAGTCAATCAAGTTCACTTTATCATATGGTCATCGCTCTCAATTTGGGGCATATGGCCAGTGGAAATATGAGACATGGGCTCGATCTTTCAGTCCATATTTCTCTCAATGAAATTGGGCTCTTGAGTGAGAAGAAATATGAAGAAACTTAATGGGTGTTTTGCAAATAATTGGAAGAGTAGAGTAACTAAGTACCAAGGAAGACAACTAGTAATATCTGTACATTTATATATCATATTCTTGGTAGCTAGATGTGGCAAAATGGGTAAAAAATTCATATTTTAACTCATATTGGATAATGTGGGTTGTAAATGGGTTAGCTTGAAAGGTTAACTAAATCACTTAATAACCTAAAGGATCTTAAATGAGTTATCTAATTAATTTAACCGTTATTAACCAATCATTTTAAATATTATTAACAAGTCATTTGTAGACTATGAAAATTCTAATATTGTAATTACTTAATTATTTAAAATAAAAATTTGATTATTTTTATTTTCCCTTTTTTCTTTCCTTTTTTTTTTCTCATTTTTCCCTCTTTCTAAGTTGGTCACTGGCCAAGAGGTGATGAATGAGCTCACTAGACTCCGACAACTGGAAGAGGAAAAAGCAAAAAATTTAAAATACATTTTTAAGAAATAAAAAATTTGAAAAATTATCAAATAAATTGTATTGCATAAAATTAATTTAACAATACATTTTTAAAAAATTATGAAGCAAATTTTCCTGAACTTGGTTAAATATGGAAGTGTTTTAATAATATGAATCGAGTCAGATCAAGTATGAGTCTCTAAAATTGTATTGTATGTAAATAAGTCAAAATGGGGTATATGAGTCAATATGGATCGAACCATTTTTTACTCGACCCACCCATTTGACACTCCTATTGATAGCATACATATGTGCAAAACAAAATCATGTGTTTTAGTATATTTAATTAATTTAGTTCTCGTCCGTATTTTACATAAATTTCCTCCTTTTAAATGAAATGGAGGGGGAATTATTATTCCACGTTAAGTATTACTTTAATTAGGTGATAGTTATAAAAATTCTAATTATAGTTGCTATTTGACATAGCGAAACTTTATATATGATGAGGAGTGTAACTGTAAAATCGAGAGAAACTAATGAAAATATTCCGAGGAGATACTTAATAGAAAGAATTATGGAAAGATGTTAGAATTTTGGAAGATCGAAAATTTACAACATTGAACTCATTAAAATGAAAAAAAATGGTACGCACGTGTCGTATTTATTCTAGACTATTTTGTTTCGCAAAAACTCCAAACTTGTGTACTATTCCATATTTATTGCAAATCAATATATTCATGTTACATTTATCCCAAGTTGCAATTAATTCGAGATTTTTTTAGGGTAAATGTAACACTAATTCGTTAGTTTTGTGGTCAATGGAAAAATTTTGAAAAGACATCAGAGGTGCCATAACCTTCATATGGCGGCAAATTCAGTGTCAAAACTTTTCAAGTAATCACATAAATGCTATTTTTGTATATAAAAAAGAAGAAGAATTAATCACTTCACTACCATCGGCAATTTATGCAATTAGAAAATCCGATGTGGTAATATTTTAATATAAACAATCTAGGGAAAAATTGACATTTAAGTCCTAAAACTTTTGCAACTTCACCGATTCAGTCATAAGCATTTTTTTTCTTTTAAAACTTTGACATTTAAATCTTTTCGAGAGGCTGGCCACAGGCCTCTTTTTCACGTGATTTTCCTTCGCCTCCAGCCACCATCTAACGCCACCGTCGGTTCCCTCACTCTCTTTGCAACTCCATCTACCAATCCCAAGCCACCGCTGCCACTATCGTCGCCTGAGGAGTTTGCTCTCCCAATAAGCCATCGTTGCACTCCTCCCCTGTTCACATGATTAGGTTGACCGCGGACCTCTTGTTCACGTGATTTTCCGTCGCATTCGGCCACCATCTGATGCCACCGTTGGTTTCTTAGCCCTATTTGAAACTCCATCTACCCGTCCCGAGCGGTTGCTGCCATCGTCTTAGCCTGAAGAGTCGCCGGGAGCTGCCTGAAGTTGCCTTCACGGTAAGGCCCTCCCTGTTCGCCAAAGTTGCTGTGGCCACGTGTTGCGCACGGCCCATGGCTACCCATCCCAAAAAACCACCTCTAGAACCTCCATGGGACCTCCCTAGTCACTGCCCAGCCGCTCGCCGCCATCAATTTTGTGTCAGTATCTCTCGATTTCAGTTTGCAACCCATCCTCCCTTGTTTTCGAGCTCCTCGGGTCACGGCTGAAATCGAGCTACTGGTGCAAAATTGATGGCAGCAAGCGGCTAGGGAGTGACTAGGGAGGTCCCATAGAGATTCTAAAAGTGGTGGTTTGGGATGGGTAGCCATGGATAGCAACTCCGGCGAACATGGGAGGGCCTTACCGCGTAGGCAATTTTTGAGCAGCTCTCGATGACCGCTTGTGATGAGTAGATGGAGTTTCAAAGAGGGCTAGGGAACCAACGACGGTGTTAGATAGTGGCCGAAGGTGATAGAAAATTACGCTAACAAGAAGTCCGCAGCCAGCCTAATCACATGAACATGGGAAGAGTGCAGCGATGGTTTATTGGGAGAGCAACTTTCGACAGCTCTCGGCGACTCCTCAAGCGACGACAGTGGCAGCGATGGCTTAAGACGGGTAGATGGAGTTGCAGAGAGGGTGAAGGAACCAACAACAGCGTTAGATGGTGGCCGGAGGCAAAGGAAAATCACACGAAAAGGAGATTCGTGCCAACCTCTCAAAAGGACTTAAATGGAAATGTTTTAAAAGGTTTAGGACTAAATTTGCATAAAAAAAATTTAGAATTAAACTGGCAAAATTGCAAAATTTTTAGAACTTAAATGATAATTTTCCCAACAATGTAGCATGGCTTGTCGGCAAGATGAAATTAGCAAAAATATGCGGGACATCGTTTCGGCCATTTGTTTATCCCAAATTAACAAACTATAGATAAGTCCAAAAATGTTCTTCAAACCCTAACCCTAGATTAAGGAATCAAGGCAAAATTGAAGTCATTTTTCATGGTTTGTAGGTCTCTAATCAATCTTCTTCGCCATGCTTGCCTGGTCATTGAGGCAAAAAATTTGGAAAGCCAAAGGAAGGGAATTCGCTCGACTCTTTTTGCCGAGGCGAAGGGTGCATTTGGTTTATCTACAATTCATTAAAAAAATATGATAGGTTTATCTAAAATTCTAAAGAGGCTTTGAGATGGAAAACTAACATTTGAGAATGCTATAGCTGAAGACAAGTTCTATTAATGTTCAATATTTCTCCAAAGTCCATTTCTAAAGTCGAACCAAACACGGCCAAAGTCTACCTAGGTGAGCCCAAGGAAGTTGCGAAAGAGAAAGCTATTGCTGGTCCAGACGAAAGGGATGAAGAGTTTGAGAAGGACGCCAAAGGTTACAATAAATAAGCAGAGAGCAAAATCGACGAGGTGGAACGCAATCTGTTGCAGATAAGAAGGGTGGTGCCAATTCAAGAACTATCTATCACTATTGTAGAGTTCTTTTAAAAAGTTCCATCGTGGGCCTACACAATCTGTTGCCCAAGCACCTGGTCAGCATGAGCGCTTCCTGCGCCGGGAGGAATGAGGGTCGCAAGACGGCAGAGGCTCAAATCAACTCACGATGAGAAAAACATCATGAACAGCATCGATCATGATCAAAACTTCTGCCCAATAATTTCGTCCCGAAAAAACAGAGGATGAAAGTCAAATTCATTCCCTAGCGTAATTTCTTCCACCATTGTGGTAAAACACAGGCTCACCAAAAAACGGGGATAAACAGCGCTCTGCTGCAGGAAAGACAGAACAATGCTCGACCATCTCCATTCGAGAACTGCTCCCCCAAAGGTTTACAGCTACTAACATCGACATTACATAGATGAAGAGCCTATAAAAAACCAAAAAAGATATAACCAAAAAGGCTACCGACGATGCTTGATCGTATCTCCTCCACCCTGTGGGGGGTGCCGATCAAAGTACCATTTAAGTAAAAACCAAAATCTTTTAGTCCTCTCCGTTCTGACTTTCGTCCTTGATAAGCTTGATCATATCATCAATTCGAAGAATCGTTATAGCTGCTTCAGTGGCAAACTGTGGAGCAAATGGTTACAGAAACAAATTATAGCAGACGAAATCCAAAAAGAGAAATATTAATCATAATTTAGTGAATGCACATTTTCATGCTTCTTCCTTACCTGTATTATCTTTACTTTGCTCATTGCTGGTTCGATGACACCGGCTTCTAAGTTGTTACGGATAGTTCCTTTAGATAGATCTAATCCCATGCTGCAAAGGTTGAAATGAAATCAACATTATCTTTGTTATAAGAGTCGACAGAATAAAGCATGCTAATGAGATACTACCACAAAAGCTTGTCGACATGGTACATGGTCTCATTAGTAAGGTCTTCTTTTGATGCTAGTCCAACTCGGATGATTGAATCAATCTAACCCTTGATCCCAGTTGACATAATATAGATTCTAAAAATTTCCCTACTCCCATGGAATTATTGCTTAATCCTATGACACTCAATTTGAGACAGTAAAATATATCAAGATCCTTTTTTATCAGAATATATTAACTAAACTGCCATGCAAGTTATCTTTCATCTCACTTGTTAAAACAAATCCCACCATCTGCTTGCAGCTCTGAATAATAATATATGTGTCCTTTCTACTGGACAAGTATAATTTCCAACCATACAATGTTTTCTTCTCTGTCAAGGATGTCACTTTGAAGAATTGGTGAATAAGCTTCCAAAGGAGATCAAACCAACATTAACTCCATCCCAGCACATGATGCTTTGCCACAGCAAAACTCAGAAATTGTGTTCTACAGGCTTTTTGGACATCCAACAAATAGTAAGGAATGTTGGAAGAGCACCTATCTATTTGCCTTACAATTAGTTTGTATAATGACAATCCATTTCTTGTTTAAGCCTGACCAACTCTAAGCATCATACTCGACATACTAAGTTGTGAAAAGCGAATGAGGACAGGTGAAATCACACAATTAAGCCGATCATATTTGCTTTTCCCATACGTCACACAATGGTTTGACCCCGATTATTCAAGATGTTCCATCAAAAACTGCCAATCTTGTGTCCACACGTGTTTATCAATGAGAATGTAGGGGTGACCTTCTAACAAATTAAAAAAAAAATTGTGCACTCCTTGCAGTGAATTAGACTAAAATAAGCAGGATGGAAAAGAAAGATCAATGTATCCAATCATAAGACATAATTACCTAAACACTGGCCAACTACAATAGACATTATTGTCAATACACAACAAAGAATTACCTCGATAAATGCTTCTTATCCGCCTTAGTTTGTGCAGTGTGGTGGTAAGCCCGCAGTTTTGCAACTAACTCAGTTGCATCCTTTGCAGCATTGACAGCAAGCACCTTCAACAGAAAATATTTCAATAAAATATGGAAGTTAACTTCCAAAGTACTCCCAAACAGGATGTGGTACTCCATTAAGCCCAGACAAAAATCAAAGTAAAGTTAGAAAAAACCTCAATGTATGTTAATGCAGACCTTTGGTATAATTAATAGTGACTCAGCAAATTCTGCAATAGCCAACTGTTCACGGGATCCCAGTGTTGTTGCCAGATACTCCAAATAGACAGATAAGGCAGCCTCAACTGCACCACCACCAGCTACCACCTGTAATCCCAGCATAGCAATAAAAAGGGGGAAAATGGAAAAGAACAAACCGAAGCAATCATATTCACATTTGCAAGTACAGTGCGAAAGTGCAACTCTTAGTTATGTCATTCTGATACAACCGAAATGCTAATAGATTACGTAAGGAAAATGCTGACATCAAACAATCTACGTAAAGCCATACTCATGCCGGTCCAGTTCTACAAGGAAATACTCTGATTCTATCACTTAATATTTAGCCACTCCCAAAATCAAGGATGGGATGGCTCTTTAGGTTCTTTTATGTGACTTTGTTTTAGTTTCTTTTTTTTTTTTATGACAAAGGGTTGTGCTAGAAGTGGAATAAGAAATCCCCTACTTAAGTACTGAAAGGCGAGCACCAAAAATGCGGTCTTCCTGAGTACTATGTGCCCTTAACCTGACTTAACAAAACCGAAAGACAGCAGAAATCAATTAGCTGGCAGGTAGGTCTAGGAAGCATGCCATCCCTAACTCGAGGACCAATTTAAAGAAATAGGCTAAGGAAACTAAGCAAATTCTCCACGCATCAAAACTTATTTTCCTGAGCCCTGGTAATATCATAATTAATCAGTTCTACGAGAACAGCATCATGAAGGTTATCCATCTCACAGTAAGTTCAATGAAAAAACCAGACTAGCTTCAACAGGCTCATCTAAGCAAAATAAACAAGGCCGAAAGAATTACCGTATTGGATTCAAGAGTCCTCTTGACAATGGATAAAGCATCATGAAGAGCTCTCTCCATCTCATCAAGCATATAATCATTTGCACCTCGAAGGATCAAAGAAACCTACAAACAACCCAACTTGTATGAGACAGCTAGTGTCTACCTTCCAAAATGACGCCACAACATAAAGCAATCAGGTACAGTAAAGGATATTTCTCAGAGCAGAAAACTCGGCAGTGCTTATGAAACATAATATCGATGCTGAAACAAATACTAACTTTCCAACATCTATGTCATTCCTATACAATTTAGGAGACATTATTCCATTACAGTTATCAAATTCAAGACTTGGACTGATCTGAAAAACCATGAACTCACTGCGCTAGTTGTTTTTGTCCCTTTAATCAAAACCACATCATCATCAGAAATACGCTCTTCTACAACTTCATCTGCATGTCCAAGAAAGGATGAATCATATGTTTCTTCTCCTTCCATGTCCGCAAATGTTGAAACCTGCATATGGTCAAGGAAATACCAAGGTATGGAATCAGGCATCTGACTTGGAGCACTGGCAAGGAAAAAGAAAGACAACTGGAAGCAAAAAATGAGCAAAATTATGACTCATGCTCACCCTCTCGATATATTCACTCCCCCACTATGAGGCAAAACAAACAACATACGCAACATCAGATGAGATGATGACAAGAACAAAAAGCTCATGACAAGAACAAGAAGCCATGCACGGGAGTTCCATACTGACAATTCCAATAACCATTCACCGGCAAGGAAAGTAAATGAAGCATCTTACTCGCTCCAACAAGAGTTAGTCACTTCATACAAGGAGACTTCTGTACAGTTTGTTGGCATTTTAGAAAGAGATTCAGTTGTGGCAAACTATCTTCATTCTAACATTGAAAACCCAATAAATAAATCTCATAACTGGCAAATAAAATGATGTGATAGTTTTAGTTCAAACCACTTGTCAAGTATTAGTAAGTCCAATATGAAACAATAAAAAGTCCTGTAGTACATCAGATACCAAAGAGAGGACCGAATGGCACTTCAAAAATCAAAATATAAAGTCAAATATTAACATTAGCATGAACCCATAAAAAACGCAATCCTGCTTCTTTCTTCAACATTTCAAGTCATTGCTAAAATACGTAACGCAGATTATCAACATATGGCATCACATTATTTTGAGCTCTCATCTTACAAATGCTCTTATTAGGAAACTTTCAAAAAAAATTGTACTGCCAGTGAGTTCGAACAAAAAAAAAAATTGGGGAACTTGCCATGGTTGCACCCGTAGCTTTGGCAATGTGACGCATATCCTCTTTCCGCACACGTCTCACAGCGATTGCACCAGCCTCCACGAAATACTGGGACATTAAACAAGAACAAAAGTAATTTATAAACTCCAAATCAAACAAAAAAACTCAGATGAGACATTAGATCATCATTTACTGAAAATACATCAAACGAAAAACTCAGATGACACATTAGATCATCATTTATTGAAAATACATCAAATAGTATGGCATTAACTGAGTGCAGCCAATTTAAGTAAAGACGGAATACAATTTACTTGCCTATAACCACTTCATATATGAGGAGAAGTTTAAGATAAGAGATCATTTGACAAGATAATAAAAACAAACATCCACATAAATACTAATTAACAAAAGATGACTCATGCAACAAGAAATAACCAAAAGCAGAATTCAAATTTATCTCTGCATGCTCTTGATAATCCAGTACAGTATTTCAAGGATAAAAAACAATAAAAAAGCAAATCATGTAGAATATTACCTTAAGTGCCATGTCATCAATCCCTTTTGTGGTCAGGATAACATTGGCCCCAGCTTTCAGTATCTTCTCAATACGTTCTTTTGTCACGTCAGCTTCCCTATCAAAATGCAAATTTTTAATTAGTGCCTGCATTCAGCAAACAAGATGGATGCAAGTGCAACACTATTCAAAGACTATATCTAGATAAGTATGAAAGTCAGAAGGTAAAAAGGTGAACAGGCAACAAGAGAAACCAAAATCTCCCCAAGTAATATGAGCATATTGCATAAAAGACTTGATATCAAACAGTTGCTACAGCAATTTCACTCTCCTAAACCAAGTAAAATGTAAGATATGCTCATTGATGATGATGACTTAGAGCATCTTTGGTATTTTTGCAGCTGTGCAGTAATTATGTTGCAGTTGTGTTGCAGTGTGCTATGCTGTGCTGAGGCACACGGCTACGGCAATAGATCTTTTAAAGCTGCCATGCTGTGGCAAAAATGATTAATGCATTTGGCAAAAGCTGCTGCAAGATTACTATGTATCTCAAGACCAAAAAATAACAATTTGTTATATAGTTTGGTCCTTATTATTTAAGTTTTGAAGATATAAACGATTTTCATCATCTAATTATAACTATAACATCTAATGTCTAATTATAACTAAAACAGCAAATGTTATTTATATGCACAAGTTTGGGGGCAGGAAGAAGTTACAGCCACAGAAAGGAGATAAAGGACTAAAACTTCACTCTAGTAGAAATGAAAAGATCCATGGCTCTAGGGAAATGACTTTGAGTCATACAATCACCAACAGATGACAAACTAAATTCCAGCCTGTCAGAAAAATAAATGCAGTGCAACATCTCACTACCTTTGTCGAATTTTCTCCAGCTCCCTTGGATCAGTCACAACAACTTGGACACCCAATTGCATTTTAGTCTTCTGAAGATTGAAGTCAAGGCATGCGATCTTTGCGGGGGAAACTCTGACAGGCATTCCTTGGGCAGCACGACCAGTATTCAATGCATATCCATTCAAAAGGTAGCTATCTCTGGCACTTTTCCCATGAGCTTTGAGAATATTGATCCCCTGGACATAAAAAAAAATGGCATTAGTATTCTTCAACAATCAGGAAAATTAAGGTTGTAATGCCATCAGCCTCATAGGCCTTTACAGAAAACAGACTCGCGCCATGATTTCGTCTTTTTTGGCAATTCAACTACTGATCAAGATTTAAAAAAAAAAAAAAAGAAGCAGAAGAGCTCCATGTCAACACCTGCCAAGGCATTACCCTGACAAAATGTAAACACGAACTACTAACCTTGATAGGGTATTTAACTTCCCCGCGGGCGTTCGTCATTTTTACTGATTGTACTGCATCTACAACCTGAAAGCAAATCGTCATGCCAGCAACAAACCAGATTAAGATTATTACTTTATGCACCACAAATGATGAATCACTTCAATAATCATCCCAGATATGCTGAATGCAATCATGAAGCATATAGAAAGGCAACTTGAAGCGATTTCGTCCAGCACTGATGACATGACAGGAGTTTTACTCAAGAAGAAACCTTTAGGTTAAGGAGTTTAGGATCAACTCATAAAACTATTTATAGACCAGCATGACTGACTCATGGAAAATATATAGTGACCATATGCGCAGCCTCATCAGCAAATATAACGAGCAACAGTGTTTACACTATCCATGTTACATGCACCATGGCTCCTACATCTCCTCCCAAAAAGGATGCCTCCATACTTGAATTACAACCCCAATCTAGAGGATAAAAGTTCCACCCTTATGTTGACTATCAACATACCAAGTTTGCAAAGAAGTCACTGTCACCAGCAATCAACTTTGATGACATGCTTGTTTTGGCACAGTTCACAAGGGAATCTTTTCCGAGCTTGTCAACCTATGAAAAATCAGACAGCATGATGTTCAATAAAGATATTGATCATAGCCAAACAATTTTATCACCAACAATTGGAAAAATAAGATGGCTAAAATTATTTCGTCAAGGAACCTTCTGTTTTCTTGATGTGTAGATCTTGATAAATGACATAAACATGTATTGTGAGTGTGCCATTCCTATATAAATGAAATGATCAATGCACCTTTCAAGTTGCACTTATGTGTAAACTTTTCTTTAGCCATTAGTCATATCATCACACAAACGACAAATGTATAATAAACAAAAATACTGATCAAATTGTGGACATTATGAATTATACTTGCTCACAAACCATACCTTAACTGCCAATTTTTCATCAACATATTTACAAGCTTCCCTCATAGCAAGCTGCATAATGGGAAACACACTAAACATGAGACAAAATTGCTTGAGAAATATGAGAAATGAGATTATGTAACAGTGCAACCATGCTCGGACTGCTCATTTGTCAACTCCTGTCGTATTCTAGAGAAAATGGAAATACAAATAGTAAAGTGGGAAACAAAGTACTCACTCGGAAACCACTAATGATCGATGTTGGATGAATCTTGTTTCTCACTAGATCATTTGCCCTCTGGAAAAGCCATGACCAAGTCATTGATTAGATAAGGCATCACTTTAAGGTAAAAAGTTACCAGGAAAACCCACAAACTAAGCTGCGCCCAACCTCAAGTAGCTACTGTTTACCTTAAGCAACTCTGCAGCTACAATGACCACTGAAGTGGTACCATCTCCAACCTCTTTGTCCTGAAGCTCAGCCAACTCCACTAATACCTGCATAGCCCAGTGAAGCTAATATTAGTGCCTAAATCTCTGAGCTTCAGAGTCTAGTCAAATAACACAAGGTTACTGTCCACCCACCTTAGCTGCAGGGTGCTCCACTTCTAACATTTTGAGTATTGTAGCACCATCATTAGTAATTGTTACGTCACCGATGTCATCAACCAACATCTAATATGTTGAACAGGACAAAAGAGAAGTGAGTAACATTCACTTCTGGAGAAGTCGCATCGCACAAACTGGACCAAAATGCAATATTCAACAGTAAACTCAGAAGTTATTACCATTTCATACCAGATTGATCCTACAGTTAAAAGTTCAAGTAAGTAAAGCACACAATTAGCACCATTAACGCCTCTGGTGACTCATTTCGTCAAAATAACAAATCATTGCTTGCGTTTTGAGACAAATCGAATCGGCAGCTCTGATAACATGGAAAAAGCTGAAACAAGCACAATGACACCAATCTCAACAAACCACCGAAAGCCAACAACAATCTCAGACCTAACTAAACAAGACACTTGGTTCAGCCACGCCCGGCTGCACCGACGCTGAAAACGAAAGCAAGCAGCGAGTAAACACACGCATCACCGCAGAAACTTACCTTGTCAAGACCAACAGGACCGAGCGAGGACTTCACAATGTTGGCAACAGCTTGACAAGCCACCACTGTTCCAATTTCCAGACCAAAACAACATTCACAAATCTCGCCGATCGGAAAGCAGGGACGAGGAAAAAAAAGAAGTAGGAGAGGAGTACCGTTTTGAGTGCGGACGTCTTGGCCGGACTGGCGTTCACCTAGAATGTCGGGCGTCTGGGCTGAAATGGCCATTTTCGTTACTCTCCGGTCTCAGCTCGCGAAGACGACGAGAGAAGCTCGAGAGCCGAGTGAGTCGGATCTGTGGCGGTGGCAGTAATGCTGGTGGTGGAGAGTCGCTCGGCCAAAGAGTGATGAGAAACCCTAGAAGAAAGAAACGTCCTTCGCGAAGGTTTGCGAGCCAGCGACCATGGCCTCTCGGATGGGCGTCCTCTTCCCTTCATCGCCACGTCGTAATTTTCCCGCACTTCTAAACGACGTCGTTTCTTGCTTCGCTAGAAACATCTCGGATCCACGTCGGCTCCGTTTGCTCTGCCTTGTCCACGTAAGATTCTAGACGCCGTCGCTAACGGAATTATGCGATTATTTGTCGCACTTTACAATTTTGAGGATTTTTTTGAAAAAATAAATGACTCAAGATATTGATGTAACAATGAGGATAAATTATGATTTTTCATATAATGTTTTCCCCAATTTCTTTTATCTTATTTTAATATTGAAGCTAAACAAGGAGCGCAATTAGACAAAAAAAGAGTTGTCACAAGGTATCACGTATTAGCGTTGAGTGCTACTTGAACATTTATTTTGCAAGAGTGATTCATCGTCTTCACTATGAAAGAAACTTTACATTAATATTTAAAAAGACCCTCAAATTGGTATACGTATGAAAAATCTAATTTGTGATCACAAAAAAATCTCAAATTGACATACACATGACAAATTTATTATTCACAAATATCTATTAAATTTTATACTCAAATTGCCAGAAGTTTTTACTTATTTGCTTGTCATAGATTTACTGGCTTATGATATTAATTCAACTAAACAAAGACATCAAAGTATAAAACCGATCGAGGATTGTCAATGTTTATGAAGTTAATTTTGAGTATACTTGTCACAAATGCACCGGTTTGGAGTTTCTCATGGTACAAAAAATTAATTTATAGTAACTTTTATCATAAATGTACCGGTTTGGGATTTTTCATGATATTAATCATAAACTTGTTATCACACTTTACATCGATTTTGCTTCGAACTAGGATCCACCTCTTTCGTATGACTTGCCCCAGTTAGTTTCATTAGTTTGAATGAATTCTTTTGCTGTTAATTAACAATACGCCTCTTTCTATTGAGTATTTCCTTAAACGATCTTTATCATTTCCTCCGATCATGGGATGTAAAATCTAAATATATCATATAACCATGACGATTAGAGATTTTCAATCGTTATTGAAACTCAACATTGTACGATTATTTATAGTACAAAATATGAATTTGGCCTTTTTTTTTTCAAAATTCACATCAGTTTTGCGCAAATGAAAAAAAAAATCCACGCCTTTATGACGCACTGCTGCTAATTATGCTATTTGACTTAGGTAACGAACTCGTCGTTCTTCTATTTGATTGGACGCCCATGATAGGGAAGGTAAAATGATTAAAATGTCCAAAAAATTCTTTATTTGCTTGCCAAATTAAGTTCAAATTGCGTTTTGTCTCGGTAAGTATTACTATATTATAATTATAGGAGTACCGCGCTATAATTACAACTCTTAACTATTTACCTCTTAGATGGCTCGCCTTTTAGTATATTTCAATTACAACTCTTCGAAAGTCGTTTCCTTATTTTTTTTCCACCTTTTATTTTGTTTCTCCATTTTCTTTTCTCATGGGTCCAACTTTCCTTCTTCTTACAGCTCTGTATTCTTCCATTAAATTATTAATCGCATATACGTTATTTGTAATCATTTCAATATGGTAGCTAAGATAATTTGTGATAATTATCATGATTATCATTAGAGAGATGCTACTTCCACAGCTTTAATTGCTAGAACCCATGCAAACATTAGAGCCTTCCTCTAGACTGGGCCCAATTGGGCATGACAGGGCCATTTCGGCCCATTTTATCTAACCATTCTTGAACAAGCCCAGTTAGGCCTAATCCGGACCGGAACTTGTCTATCCAATCTAGGCCGGGCTTCCTTAGACGAATTTTTACATTGCGTACACTGGGATGGGGTTTTTGGGCTTGTCTATCCAATTGCCAGGCGTCAACTAGGGATGAGTATAATAAATCACTCAACTTGGGAATCTCTCGAACCGGACCGGACCGAATCGGTGGGATTGATTCGATTTTTCAGAGTTTTGGTCTGGTCCACAATTTTCTAAAAATGAAATGGGTTCCGGGGCAGTTCAGTTCTCGATTTTTAGGAGGGTGGGATTGGATTGGACCACCTGAACTGAAATAAAAACTGTGATGTATGTTAAGCTATTGCGTAAGTAAGTCCCACATCGCTTGGGAGAAGTCCTCTAACCCAGCATAAGAGCGGCAAAGCTAACCTTACCTCATAATTGTAGTTTTGAGGCTGAGACCCCGAATTGATATTAGAGCCAGGTTAAGGTGGATTCGGATGTATGTTAAGCTCCCGTGGAAGGAAGTCCCACATCGCTTGGGAGAAGCCCTCTGACCTCTGAGTTCTTTCCATCTCAGTATATCTCATATTTCCTCCCTCAAGCCACACTTCTCAGTCAATCGAGGGTCCTCACCTTATAATTGCAGTTTTGAGGCCGAGACCCTAAATTTCTCTGAGTTCTTTCCATCTCAGTATATCTCATATTTCCACCCTCAAGCCACACGTCTTAGTCAATTGAGGGTGGAGACTTTGCTAGTCTAAGTAAGTTTACGCCTTCTCTCTCTCTCTCTCTCTCTCTCTCTCTCTCTCTCTCTCTCTCTCTCTCTCTCTCCCCTTTCCTCGTCCCATTGGACCACCCAGGACCGGACCAGTCTTAGGATTAGTCGGTTCGGTCCCCAATCTTAAAAATTGAGGACCAATCACATCTGTTCGGTTTCTGATTTCAAAGGCGAATCGAATCACCCGGGAAACCGAACATCCTAGCGTCAACTGCCACACGATGCGTGGAAGGCATAAATAACTATTTCTCAATAATAGGAATATCAGTAGTTACGAAGCAACTCTGTAAAATGACTAAGCGCAACGACCAGGAGAAGTACACCCATTGATTTTTAGAAAATTAAAGCCTCATCAAAGATGTGTAAAAACGTGTCAAGCGAAATGATTATGCGGAAGTAGAACTTTTTATATCGAGCAGAAATTAGAGGAGTTGAGGAGATAGAAGAGATGCGGAGCAGATCTACAATGGTCCGACCTTCGGCTTGCCTCGCTCCGATCTCTCAGCTTTCGCGGCCTTCAACAAGATTGGAACTCATTATATGTGATCCGTCGGATTTTACGGCTTTTAGAGAGTGCTACTTTTAGACAAAGTCTCGACAGTTGCTTTCTTGAAGTACTTTTCTCAACACTATATCACTCTCTTTCCATATTACAAACATTCAAATTGTCGATCGAGATTTGCACTCGACAAATCACCCATTTTTTCCTCAAAGGAAGGCAAAAGAACTCGATGTGGACGTGAGTCCTCGGATTCGCCGATCTTCCCGGTCCACTTTGATATGTTTAGATAGACTTCAATTGAGATTTGCAATCAACAAATCACCCATTTTTTCCTCAAATGAAAGTAAAAGAAAACTCGATGCCGATGCGAGTCCTCGAATTTGCCGATCTTCCCGATCCACTTTCATCTATTAGACAAACTTCGATCAAGATTTGCAATTGAAAAGTTACTCATTTTTTCCTCAAAGGAAAGCAAAAAATTCATGTTGATTCAAGTCATCAAATTCGCCGATCTTTCCGGTCCACTTTAATATGTTAAGACAAACTTCGATCGAGATTTACAATTGAAAAATCACCAATATTTTCCTCAAATGAAAGCAAAAAAATTCGATGTCGATGCGAGTCATCGAATTCGCTGATCTTTTCAGTTCACTTTGATCTATTTAGACAAATTTCGATTGAGATTTGCAATCGAAAAATCACCCTTTTTTTTCCTCAAAGGAGAGCAAAAAAACTCGATGTCAATGCGAGTCCTCGAATTCGCTAATTTTCCCGATTCACTTTGATCTATCTATATAAACTTCGATCGAGATTTGAGATCGAAAAATCGCCCATTTTTTTTTTTGTAAATAAAAATCACCCATTTTTTCCTAAAAGGAAAGCCAAAAGAAAAACTCGATTTTAATGCGAGTCCTTTAATTCACCGATCTTCCTGGTCCACTTTGATAGGTTTATATAGATTTCGATCGAGATTTGCAATTGAAAAATTACCCTTTTTTTTCAAAGGAAAGCAAACAAAACTTGATGTCAATGCGAGTCCTTGAATTTGCCAATCTTCCCAGTCCACTTTGATCTGTTTAGATAGACTTCAATCGATATTTGCAATCGAAAAATCACCCATTTTTTCCTTAAAGGAAAGCAAAAAAAAAAAAAAACTCAAAGTTGATGCAAGTCATCGAATTCGCCGATCTTCCTAGTCCACTTTGATCTGTTTAGATAGACTTTGATCGAGATTTGCAATCGAAAAATCACCCATTTTTTCCTCAAAGGAAAGCAAAAAAAAAAAAAAACAAAGTCGATGCGAGTCATCGAATTCACCGATCTTCTCGGTTCATTTTGATCTGTTTAGATAGACTTCAATCGAGATTTGCAATCGAAAAATCACCCATTTTGTTCCTCAAAGGAAAGCAAAAAAAAAACTCGATGTTGATGCGAGTCCTCGAAATCGCCGATCTTCCAGTTTACTTTGATATGTTTAGACAAACTGGCAATCTCCAAAGACGTCCATTGGAAGCTATCCCAATCAAAGAGCTGTAGATCTGTCCTCCTTTGGCCCTTAGAACTGTTTTCTAATCAAGGAACATGTCTTATTTATATAATTATGCATATGAAAGAATAAGATATTGATCACTTTGGCAATCGAGCTAAGCATCATCCCCGCTCGAAACTTGTTCACTCCGCAAACACTAAGCAAGATTAAAAATAAGGCAGCTGGCATTATGGAGAAGACTTCTTGGGCCCTTGTCTCCATTATTTATCTAGAGATTATATAGATTAGTAAAAACTCGATTTCGATGCGAAAGTAGTAATTAAAAGAGAAATGTACATGTCCGTCGTTCTTTTTCGAATAAAGTTTCGTGCTGTATCGAATTCTCATCTATAATTTAGGAGGAGAAATCAGATGTGAATCATCATCAATCCTTAATAAGCAGGTGAAAGTAGCGTCAATTGGAGAGGAGCTGCGAACTTATTGACGAAGTGAGTTCGAGCAAAATCGTGCTTTGTGGGTAGTTACTTTTATTGAAGGAGTATCGAAACCTTTTCTCGTGACAACGAGAGGCAAATCCTAGCCATCTATGATCCTTGGCGATAAGCTTAGTGGCAAGCTTAGTGGCAATCCGTCGTAGATGAGTCGCTAAAAGTTTTCCTCGTGAATTAGTAAGGCTCTGTTCCAGGGAAAACATAATATTTCTGGAAAATATTTTATAGGAAGTCATTTTCTTGGAAAATAATAATAATTTTGGGATATTCATTTGAAATTTAGAAAAAATTATTAAAAAATTAATATTTTAAATTCTCTCCTTTTGTTTGGTTCTACGTGAACTTACCACTAGTCACAAGTCATATTTGAAAGAAAATAGAAAATATTTAAATGTGAAAAAAAAGATGCAACATATTTTCCACTTCTAAAAAGCAAAAAATATAGGTATTTTTCCTTCGATAGAAAATATTTTCCTTAACTATCTTGTTTTCTGTAAAACAAATGCCGAAAAATTCGAAAAATATTTTCTAAGAAGTTATTTTTTGTGAAATGAACGGAGTTTAAGTTTAAAGCTTTGAAGCCTATTTTGTTTTTCTGTCAGAGCGTTCTTTTCTTATACAAAGCTAGCAATTTTTCGCCCTACCCCTCCACCTTATCTTCATCATCTTTCTATATGTGGATAATGATACAGATGGTTCATGAATTTTGAGTCAATGCACAATTTGGTCATTAAACTGTCAAGTTATCTAATGTGCTCAATGTACAATGTAGTTCATGAATTTTCAATTTATTTAATGTGATTTTCAAATTTCTAGTACATAATAAAGTAGTCTCTAAATTATATAAAACCATTCAATTCCGTCGTTTCATTAATGTAAGTTCATGGACCATATTAAATATCTCCATATATATATTTAGGAATTTGTTTGAACATATGTAAAATTTATCGAAAGCTCAATAATCATATTGCATATCGAGTTAAAGTTCAATGATAATATAACACATTTAGTCAAAATTCATAAAATCATTGATGCCATTCTCTCTCGTATCAAATGCCATTTTCATTCTTGTGTGTACGCTAAGAATTCAGTCCAAACTTAGTGGTACTTTTCTCACACAAGCAATGCGCGAGTTTAGGTCTAGCAAAACTACTAGGACCGAGACCCACATGAAAAGCATGCCTATCTCCTCTTTGCATATATTTCTCTCAAACACAGAGGACGACTAAGATCCTTCATCGTTTGCTTAAATTGCAAGGAATTCTATCCCAATTTTTTTTGTCTAAAATAAAAATTTCAAACTTTTACTCTAATCTCAAACCTGCCATTGCATACAAAAATCGCCTTTAATTTCTTAAAAATGATCAAAATTAGAATCAATCAGAGACTTGTTATCGGTATCCGTGTCTTTACTAATACATTGACGTTTGTATGAAGTAACGACAGCATCTCGACGTTGACAAGCTTGAGAAAGATACTGACAACTTTCGGACGCATAGGTGCTTTTGGGCCGAAGTGAAAGTCAGAGATTTTTTGGACAAAAAAACGTTTAAGTAAGAATTAAAATTGAACCTAAAGTTATGGATTTCCTTGGGGAACTAATCCTACTAATGCATCGTCACATTCACGGTTGATTCGAGTGCAGTTGGAAACGATTATCGGGCCTACACCTCGTGCCCTCGAGAAATAAAAAAGATATAATTAAAAATGGCTATTTTCACTCGATATTTATTTATTATCTTTTTACCTTTTTAGCGCACGACAAATCGCACTTTGTGAAGAAAGAGAAGAGAAGCATCACCGTACACAGTCGCGTAGTTTCCCCATCTGTTTTTTTTTTTTTTCATTTTTCGATTCCTTAAGAAGTGGATAAGCCAAAAAAAAAAAGTAAGGAAAAAAGAGGAAAAAAGAAGAGAAAAATCCCCCCCATGTGTTTCCGGGTCAACCTCCGGGATTTGGATCCATCCCCCAACCTCCGAGCCCCGATGACGTGTGCTGAACTCCCGAGTCGACTCGAAACCGACTCGGCTCCCCCTTTCCTCTGCTGTGTCCGTGCCGTTGCCAAACGGAACTCACTCCCCAACCAACCTCGCTTTCTTTGCTCTTCACGCTCCCCGTCTACCTCCGGTCCACCATTCTTGACTCCATACGCAACCCGCAGATCTCTCCCTCTCTGTCCGCTCGTGCCAATGGCGGTTGCGTCCCCTTCGAGCGCCGCGATCACCCAAGCCGTGGAGGCCGCCGCCGCCGCCGCTCGGCCGGTGGCGTCGCCGGAAGCGGCGCGCGGTTTCCCGCCGCCGTCGCCTCCCTCCTCCGGCGCGGGCGAGTCGCCTGATCGGCGCGATCCGTTGAGCTCCTCCGCCGCCGCTCAGAGGGACGCCGAAGTCCAGGTTCGCCCCGCCCGCATGCGGATTGCGGCCTTCTCCTTTTGTTTCGTTTTGTGTTATCTGTCTTCGCTGCGTGAGTCGGTGTGCGCTTGAGCGAGTTCTGAGTTTTCGAACTGGACTCGTGCTCGTCGATCGCCGCCAGACGATGGTTGATAGGCCATTGACTGTCCAGTGTCCTCTTTGAGTTGAGCGTGGGAATCGGAACTGTTTTGACTACAATCTGAATTTCTGTCAACTGGGAAAGAAATTTGATTGTTCCTATAATTCGAGGAAATTCGGCAGTTTACAATGTGAAGGTCGATGTCACGTAGACAGCGTTATTCTTTAGGTACATTGGTACGATGTACCTAAAGGTTATTTGCCATAATCGGCTTAGGATCATCTTTGCACTTCATTGCCACGATCCGCTTAGGATGTACTTTGGTTTTATAATATTGATGATGCACCGATTGTTCTACGGTGTATCCTTAAGTTCTGCACAAAGCCCTTTTTCTGTGGTTGGGAGGAGCTCTGTTGAATGTGCCTGTTCTTTGTGGTTATTGTGCTTTTGTTGTCACAGAATGCAGCATCACTGAAGAGCGAAGAGTACCGGCAACTGTTCAGACTTCCACCTGATGAAGTAAGTGACTGAAAGTTCTTATGCTAGTCATTGAGATTTGCAGAGGTTGCGTCCTTTTGGAGGTCTTTTTCGTTGTTTGCTTTGCCAATAATTGCTTAAGAATCTGAGTGGGAATTTTTCATCTTTTACAAATGGGGGAAAAAAGGAGAGGGACTCCCTGCTGGGGCATATTGCATAACTTAAATTAAGTGCCGCTGGTGCATCCTTTCATCATGGGGATTTTCTTCTGTACACCAGTTCTTGTATGCATGCTTGCATATTCCATGCTTGCTTAGATTATGTGTGCAAACTCTGGAGCTTGTACTATGTGTTGCAATGCAATTGCAAGATCACTCAAGCTACTAGGCAAGTCAATATGTTTATGCTGTTTTGTAATGATTTTTCTCATGCTTGTCTATAAGTTATGCATGTGACAGTTATCTGATTCTTAAGTTTTGAAATACTTTGTGATTAGTACTGCTTCTTTGTCTTTGAGGTAGCTTATTACTCACATTTTCAATCCATTTTTTCTTTTGTGTAGATGTTAATCAAGCTGAAGTTTCTAGGGTCTGTTTGGTCCTTGAAATCGCCAATTCTTTCCATTAACATTTTTCAGTCAAACTGGAGAATTGCTTACAAATTCTTAAGTGGCTGTTGTTTCTATTGAGTTTCGCAATTTAAATCAGACCCAAGGGTTTATAACTTGTTACCAAATGTACAAATTGCAAACTGCTGGATTTGAAATGATGGATTAGTAGGAAAAGATTTAGGAGTTAAGATTGACGGAGTTTGATGAATTGCGTTTGGCTTGGTGGAGAACCACTGTTATGGAATAGACAGGGTTTTGCAGAAATTGACCGAGAAGGCTACTTGATATGGATATTATGGGGAAGCATTTCTTAATTTCCATCCATTGTGTCACTTGCTACTAACAACGATTTCCTATTTCATTACTTCGTCTTTTCTATATCCCTCTACCTTGTAAAATCCAGTCTAATTCTGGTCATCCAAACTATCTGAGGTCAAAGTCATAAATTTCACATTATTGTTATGTAGAGACATAACTAGAGAAGAATTTCAGTGTCGTCCCTTCCATAATGTACCCTAGGTGATTGGCGCTCATTGGCCGTTTAATATAACTAGTCATTGTGGTAGAGGTTATTGGTAACTTCTTGTAGAATTTTTATGTTGGCTCGTAAGAGTAGAGTTCTTCATATTTATGCTCATTCTCTTTACCTTTTCTCTTTCCAATTTAGGTCCTTGTTCAGGATTTTAATTGTGCATGCCAGGAAAATATACTCATCCAGGTACGGCTATCTCTTGTCTATAGGACCTCCCTTGAAATGAGTTCTAGTTCTATCATCTGTTTCCCATGATAATGGCATCAGTTAATAAACTGACCATCCTGATTTTGTGTTTGAAATGAATTCTGTTGATGCTGTTTTGTTTGGACTTTTGTAAAATTAACATTTTCCATCTTGTGATGAATGATTTTTCTGCTGTTGCAGGGTCATATGTACCTGTTCATGCACTATATCTGCTTCTATTCCAACATATTTGGTTTTGAAACAAAGGTATGCTATTGAACTGATATGCGTACAAAATATTAGCACTGCACGATTTGTGATAAGAATTCTCACTTATTGCATATTTGTGATTTTCATTTTTGATATCGGGTGTTGCAGGATGTTGATGACCTCATAATAGTGAATAACCATCATCACTAGACCATTTTAGAGAACATATCTTAATGTCATATATGGAGCACTCGAGAATTTTGAGTTTTCGCATGTTAAATGGGATTTTCCCACTTGATAGTTGGTTCATGATGGTTGTCTGTCAAAAAAACAGCTCATGAAATTCTTTATGAGGCAATGTCCTTTTCTTTGTTTTTGGAATGAAGACTCTCTTCTTGTCAATTGCAGAGTGTCTTTATCTATGAATATCTATTGTCAATGAGTGACAATAGATCCTTTTATGTGATTTTATTCCTTTTTTTGTCCAAGTAGTCTTAAACTTTTCGAACTGTTTATGCTTCAGAAAATAATACATTTTGGAGACATTACAAGTGTAAAAAGAGCGAAGACCGCAGGTATCTTCCCCAATGCAATCGAAATATTTGCTGGAGGGAAAAAGGTAGTCTAGATTTTTGTAATGTCATTTCTTTGCTCATAATTATGGTATGGGGAGCCACACCTTTTCTAGTGGTTTTTTGTTTATTCTGGTTTTCATATAGGACAAGTCCTTTTCCAACATCACAAGTCTTTTCTTTTTCAAAAATAATTTTGCAGTACTTCTTTGCATCTTTCCTGTCCCGTGATGAAGCATTTAAGCTGATTAATGATGGGTGGATGCAACATGGTGGTGATTCCAGAGCAGTCGAGCAGCAGGTGATTTACTTTTTCAGAACTGCTTACTCTTTGGCTTGGTTGAAATGTGTTCATTTAAAAGGGGGTGTGGTTTTTTTTATGAGCATTTGAGAGTTAAGCTGCACAAATCTACGATAAGTATGAAATTCTAACCTGAGGATGCTTTTGTTGCTTTCTCATAATGTTTGAAGCAGGAATTGTTTTAGTGATCTAAAGTCTGCTTTATTGACGGGGATAATTTTCCAAAAAGTCTTAAACCTATTGTGTGGATGCCAATTTAGTCTTAAACGTTTCAATTTTGCCAATTCAGTCCTAAGTCTACTCTATGGTAGTCAATTTAGTTCTAAGCCTCTTGATTGTACCAATTAATCCTAAACATTTTAACAATTTAGTCTTAGGACTTTTTATGATTTGCCAATATAGTTCTTTTCGTTTCTTTTGGTCGGGAAATGCTGAAGGACTTCATTGGCAAATTCTTGAAAATTTCATAACTAAATTAGCAAATGATCAAAAGATTTGGGATTGATTTGGCAAAATTAAAAGTTCTAGGACTGAATTGTGAGCTGCACAATAGGTTAAGGATTAAATTGGCACAATTGAAAAGTTTAAGACTAAATTGGCCGTTGTACAATAGGTTCAGGATTTTTTGGACAATTTTTCCACTTTAATGTCTAGTTACAATAAATAACCAGTTAGTTGCAGACAATGAATTTTATGCTTCTGAAAACTAGAAAGTTCTCGGAGTCTTGTGGCTAGATGGTTGTCTATTCTAAAAAAAATTGTAGTGATCTGTTGTGGCTTATAATTGTGCTGCTATTTCAAAGTCTACGTAATTGTTTTGATACAGCTTGGTGTTTGTATTTGAATCTTTTTGTTGCAAACTATCTCATCTTTATGGGCTTGTCATAGTTTCTTCAGGTACACATCATGCTTTATTCCGTGCAAAAGCTATCTTTTAAACTTTTCAAAAACTAGTTTCTCCACTCAAGTGGTTTGGTACTCAATTCAACATTGAGGATACGCCTCTTGCGAGAGATTTTTCAAGTATTTATATTGGATATAAGATCTATTAAGTGAGACAAAGGATTGACCTAGTTTGCTCGGTCAATCTTGAAGCAATAGTCTAGGTTAAAATTTCATAGCTTCTTTCGACGCCTCCTTTCCTACCGTCATTAGTATGAAAGAAGAGTGAGAAGAAGTGCATATATGATGTGCAATAATCACTAAGGAAAAAGCTTATGCAAGAGTAATGCTAGGGATATTGAGACCAGTTTACAAGAGTAATACTGAGGATATTTAGATTTGTTTAAGAAAGTGGTTTATAAAGTGATGTGTAAAGTGTAAGTAGGCATTGGATTTAAGGGGTCCATATTCAAATACGTAGTGGGAGCCTTCTATGAATCCCTGAGTGAATTATGATCAATCTTAATCTTTCTATTGCTATTCAGTATCCACTTTTAGCACCAGTTTATTGTATTGAGGATTACATGGAACAATGGTGTACATACCTTGGGACATCAGGAAGTGTAAATTTGAAGTCTATTTGGTTATGTTGAATGTTCTGTCTAGAGACTAGAGGATGAATGACAGATAATTTGTGTGATGACGTGGTTGTATACTTCACCGATCACAGGCAGGAACGTCTGAGTTGAGCTTCCGGGAAAATGGATCTGAATCTGATTCAGTGAGAAGCTCGAAATGCCTTGATGATATGGAAACAAGCAATGGGTAATTTTATGTCCTGTTTAAATTAGTCTCTAGTATTTCCTTGGAGTGTGGATCTAATTTGACACACGTATGAATCAGAAATGTCGATGTTCCTATTCCTGTTGATGCTGTGATCACACCCAATGAGGAAGACGATGATGCATCTGCAACAGTTTCAGAATTCCAAGACACTGAAGAGCATGAATCCACAAATATTCCTGTTTGTAGTTCTTCAACTTCAGAGAAGACTTGGTCATGGAAAGTGGAAGATTATGATGCGCCCAGGAGTTAGTTACACTCGACTCTTTTCCCCCTCACTGTTACTGACTTTTAGAAAGCATCGTTTTGCATCAGCAAGTTTTGAGAATTTGAATCCTATACCTCATCTTAATGATGGTTAAAAGAAGTCCTGCTCGGTAGGTGTGAAGAAAAATTTTGGTCGAGCTTGTGAGCTACCTAGGTTGCTTGTGACATTTGTATGGACATTATGAGTTTTTTATGACTAGTAATGTCTGTTTAGTAAAAGGGTGGTTTTTGAGAGAGCATGGATCATGCTCGGAACAGATGTTACTCTCAATTGAATAGATATCGCATAGAGACTGACATATTTATCAACTCAATGAGCTAATGATCGTCTTATCATGGTTGTTGAGGTCTTTCTGAGTGAACCCAACCTTTGGAATGAATCAACACTCAACTTCCTACTTTCTGACCTTAACTTTGATTGGCTGATTTTCTTGCTTTAAAAGCGGGGAGCTTGTAGCCTTCTTTCTTTGTTTTTTTTTTTGAGGGGCCGGGCAGTTGTGGCTTTGGCATCTACATGTCTTTCTATCCAAGTGCCTAAACTACAACATCTATTGTGCCAATTTATGCAGCATTTTTACAAGAAGTAATTAGTCTTCCCATAAATTGGGATTAGTTACATGGATTCTTTTGTGTTAATGCACCTATTATGTGTTATAATCTTTTAAATGGTTTCCCTATATGCCTTTCTTTGTAGTTCTTACTCTTTTTTTTTTCCTTCAATAACAATATTCAGTATCTCTTTGACACGACTTGAAACCATGAAGTCATGTTTTACATTTTGAGTTTCTGCTTAACCTATTCAGATAGCCTTAAATAAGTTCCACTTGCTGATTGTTGACCTTCCTTTTCAGATGCACATTCCATCTTTTATTTCCCTTGTGCTTTTGAGTGTGAACCGAAGAATTTCAGACCTTGTAGTATTGACTAATCAGTGTTTATCGTTTCTTCTGTCTACACCAGAAGGTGAACCTTTTGTAGATTCTCTACTTGGTTTGATTTATGACACTTTCCTTTTGTAGATTCTCTAACGTGTTTATGACACGTTACCAAATGCGCCCTTAGTGTTCTTTTAGGGAATTGCATATATTTGGTGCTCTTATTTCTCATTTCTCATTATTTTCCGAGGTCATGAAATTTGAAAAGCTGCTGTACTGTTAATAGCCTCTGAAACTTGACTGTTTTACAGTTTACATAAGAGGATGTTATTACTTGGATTGACCATTTAATTAAATCTTCTTTTATTCCATCAAATGCTTGACCCCTTTTAAGAAGCGGTTTGTTTCAGATGGTAGGAGATCTCTAAGATGGTTGGTGGAATTGCAAGAATAGCTTGCTTTTCAGGGTAGAGGAGATTGTACTAGGATTTGTGATGGGATAGAAGGTCAATTGATAGCATAATGGACATAGAGCTCAATTAGAAGAGTTCTTCATTTTTGTGATGATTTGTTTCATGTATTATTTTTCTGATCCTGGGAGCTCTTCTTCACACGCAGTACCTGATTATCAGACAAAGGTTGCAGAATCCAAGTTCCCGGTAGATTGCTTTCCTCCTTATGGACTTCTCAGTTTGAAGTGGATTCCCTTTTGTAAAGTTGGCCATGATGATTGACTAATTTCAACATATTTTGGGCATTGTCTGATTTTGATTCGTTTGTTTTATAACCATGGTATGTTTATGTGCAGGTAAGGGTGGAGGAATTCTTTAACCTGTTTTTCTCGGATGATGCTGTCCAGTTTATCGATTCATTTCATAGAAGATGTGGAGACAAAGGTATAACCATGTGGTCTCTGTGTTTATGCACTTTCATCTACTGTTCAATTTTGGGCTACATCATCAGAAGTTTCATTGTTGGCAATTTGCTATTGTTACATTTTTCAGAGTTTAAGTGCTCTCCTTGGCAATCCCATGATCAGTTTGGGCATGCTCGTGAGGTGTCTTTTCAACATCCTATCAAGATATATTTTGGTATGGGGGCACTTCTCCTAAGATGTTTCGGTCACACTGCAAGTTTCTGAATAATTTCATCCATTTTGTGCATTTAAAGATGGATGTACATATATTTATTAAGTTCCCTCTGTTTTCTGGTAAGGGGCAAGATTTGGGAGCTGCCAGGAGTTGCAGAAATTTCGAGTATATAGAAACAGGTTGCTGAATTATATTTTTGCACCGTGTTAATGTCCCTTTTGTTACATATGACGGTCTGTGGCTTTGGTATAAATTTGCAATTTTCTTTTTTTATTTAAATATGATTTCTGAGTTGTTGCATGAACTCTTTCTTGCTTCCTAGACATCTGGTGGACGGAGATCTTTAATGATCTTACTCAAGTACCATTATTGATATTCTGCCCAATGTTTTGGGCTAGTAAGACTTGAGTTAAATTTTTTACCTTGGAGTACCATGCCAACCAGGATTTTTGGTTGCATGTTTTTTTCCTTGATATAGGCAAAATATCCAATTTAATACATAGTCAAGATCGAGATGCATAATACATTTTCAACCACCCACCAGTTCAGAGGTGTCCTACCTGTAAAGTAAATATTATGTTTCATTTGCTGGCATTTATTTTGGTATGTGCTTATTGCATTCTCTTCTTTGCTAATTTGATTATTGTTGAAGTTTTCGTTATTTTGGAATAATTCTTTCAGTCACATAATTTCTTTTTTCTAGTTATGTTTCTATGCTTGCTACTTGACATTCTTGCTTTCATTTGCCAGTCATTTGGTTATTGAGACATCACAAGAAATCAATGACGTACCATATGGAGATCATTTTCGAGTGGAGGTAGCCATCTTCATGCTGAGAAGTTAACTTTTGTTGGTTGTGGCTTCTCGCCTGGTTTTTAGAAATTATTGGTAGCAGAATTAAAGTCACTTTCCTTCCTGTGCGGATGCAGTAGTGTACATGGTGACATACATATACATGTCCAAGTAACTTTAATATACCTTTGTCCTGAGAAAAATCCTCTCGTCGATTATGTGGCTTATCTTACTGATGCTGAGAAATTATTGTTAGTAGAATTAAAGTCACTTTTTTCCCATGTGAATGCAATAGTGGAAAGGAGGCACGTATTGTGTGCATGTCTTAGAGGTATATTGAAGTTACTTTGACATATATATGTACATCAACACGTAAACATATTTGTGCATCCATGCATGTGCAAGTTATGCATGACCATGCACATTGGTATTCTTTCTGTGTGGTTTCTTTAAGGGTTTATGTCTGTTGAACTTTGAGAAAATTAAATTTTTTTCTATCACCTGGTAGATTAGAATTGTGAAGTCTGTTCTGCAGCTCATTTTTTTTTTTTCTGGTTGACCCTATGTACTCAGGGACTATGGGATATCAGAACAGATGGCGATGAATCAAAACAATGTTGCAGCCTGTGTATATATGTCAATGTGGCTTTTGTAAAGAAAACCATGTTTAGAGGTTTGCCTTTTACTTTTCTTTTATATACACCTTGCAAGATCATCAAGCATGATGCACACATTAACCAATATACTTGGCAGAGCAATACTTTGTCCTTGATTGCATAAAGTAAAATGGAAAGGCAATATTTTCTCATTTTTGAGGAACCTAAATAACTTGTCTGTTTTGATATGCTGCATTCTCTTTATACATTCTAGCATATTTCTAGTAAAAGCTAGTTCAAAAAAGGGATAGAAGCTTTTACTGTTAGCGAACTATTGCAATGGAGTTTAAGGGTATGTTTGCTTCACGGAAAACTCAAGATTTGGAAAACATTTTCTGAAAAATGATTGGTTACATTGCTTATAAAAATTAGTCAATGATAAATATTTTCACTATCAATACTAATTTTATGCCTAACTATTTTCATGGACGATGAAAATGTTTTTCATTCATCCATTTTTATAAGCGATATAACCAATCATTTTTTGAAAAATGTCTGCCAAATCTTGAGTTTTCAGTGAAACATGCGCATCCTCAGTACACTTTTGAGTGCCTTGTTGGGTATCTGATAATCGACTATTTGATTGTTGGATCAAGTATGGTTGATTCCTTTCTTGACATAAATTCCAGTTCTTTACCAAGATGCAGATAAGAGATGGCGGGTGGTCCTTTTGGAGTATCTGGATTACTACGTAATGGAAAATGGATATATGCCTTTTCCTAATGCTAATTGATTGGTTGTCCATGGTTGTTTGTTTCATAAACGAATGACTTCTCATAATCGAGTCTTTTTCCTGGATAGGCAGCTTTTGATACATTTTAGTGAACTTTTGCTGATAATAAAGATAATGAGTTTTAATAAGAATCTGGATTTGCAGGCATAGATTAACTGATGCTAACGTTGATTTGAATTCATCTTACTTGGTTTTTCTCCATGGTTGATCTGGGCCATCTGCATCTTTTCAGGAAAAATTGTGCAGTCTACACTGGAGGAGTGCCGGGAAGCTTATGCACTTTGGGTGAACATGGTATCATGATACATTTTCAACTCTCTTTCTAATTTATTTGGGTTAGATTAGACTTTACCATTGAACGGTTTATGTTGACTGTGTTTCTAGGCCCATGAATTACTGAAGGAGAGAAACCTTGAAAGACAAGAAGGTAATAAATCACTACTTGTAGGGTGATTATTCTTTGTTTGCAGGTCTAGTTCTGCACATTCATTTAGCTTTACTCGACTAGACTTGAATTGAGCACATTTTGCCCAAGTTGAATTGCTTTGCAGAATCATGGCTGAGGAATTTTTATTTTGATTGGCTTGTGTGGATGATGGATTTCTTAACTTGTTCTATTAGTTTGCACTTTTGTGCACATTGTTACTCATATCTTTATTCAAGGTTACCTATGTTGACAATCAAAGCAGATAGAGCTCCTGATTGTAATTTGATTCGGAATGGGGAAGTGTGTCTAGAATCAAAAGAAAATATTGGGAATGTTGCAGAGGTGTCTACTGAGATAATTAACAGTACGAGGACACCGAAGAAGGCAGATTCCACAAATGTCCAACAGCAGGAAGCCAGCTTTTTCCATGGAAAATGGATTGACAGTGCCTCTATGCTTTCTGAGCTGAGAGAAACTGTGGTGAAATTTTTGTCTAACTTGAGAAGCCAAACCAATTTTCCACTACTGGTAGCCGTAATTTTTGCTGTGATCCTTTTAATGCAGGTAGGTTTTCCATCCTTAACTTTTATTTAAATGCTGAAGGCACCATATTTGATGAAAAACTGCTTCATATGATATCAATATCGAGCATTCTGTTGGTACTATCATGTATAAGCATGGTTTGCTGTTCACATTATTTGCAAGTTTCAAGTTTTGTGATGATTGAAGTAGACTGTATACTTTGTTTCCTTCTTTCTTTTTGTAGTAGGCTGTCTATCTGCATCATCTCATGCTCAGCTGCAGTATAGGCTGTTATTGTTGGACAGTGTGTGAAATTTCTTCGCCAGATATTTAAATTGTGCTAAACATTATAATATTTTAAAACAGCCGTGAGATTACCTTCGTTGCTTAGAAGAGCATTAAATGTGGTAACATGATATTTCTAATAATGACCATGTGATAAACCTGGATTTCTCTCTCCCAGATGATGGTATGCATATATTGAAGATGTCGGATAGAGGTACCTTTGTGATAAGCTGTTTTCTTCTCAAGATCAAAAGCTTTTGAACAACACCACCAACCCCAACCCCCCCCCCCCCCCCCCCCCAAAAAAAAAAAAAGTCCAACGTAGGCATAAGTTAATAATGGTTAATTGCATAAATTATCTTATAGTCACAGTCGAACCTTTGACCTAAATTTAGGTAGGATAAAGCAGGGTTTAAAAAAAGAAGTTGACAACCAGGTATGAGGCAGCTGGAATGAGTTTGATTGCCATAGGTGCTGTTAAGATATAAGGGCTCACTAATCAACCATAAGAGGAGATTCCCTTTCAGTTGAGGATCATAAAAGTTGATGACCAGCTTGACTGTAATATGATTTATATGTGCTCGTTGTAGCTGTTGCGTGACAATTCTTGCTTGAAAGTTTAGGTGCAACATATGCTTTGTTGCTTTTTGTATCAGTTAAAAATGTGGGTTGTAAATTGGCACTTCACATGGTTTTTACCCATCATTACTGCACCTTCTCCTCTTGTACTTCTCAAAGAACTGTCTTGTATTTGCTATTTTTTTTTTTGGTAAATGTATTTGCTAAATTTTTGGCAATCAGTTATTCTAAAAATATGAGCATTTTTGCCTCTGCTATCTGGTGGGTAGATTGCAGAACGCATGGTCGATCATATGTAAAATACTCACCAATGTGTGGGATACCCGATGCAGGTTAGCATAGTTCTGCTCCTATCCAGGCCACAAAATATGCACATCATTTCTCAAGCCGACTATCTCAGTAGCTTGGGCAGTGGAGGAGCAGGCGAAATGTCTGCTGAAGCTGTCACCTGGTTGGAGAAGCGATTATACCATCTTAAGGAAGAGATGACCATGGTCGAAGCTCGGCTCGAGAGGATGCGTTGGGAACATGCACGATTAAAAGAACAGCTGAGAGAGCTAGAACACGTAAATAACCAGAGAAAAAAAGGTACATGATGTTGTCATTCTTTTATGATGCTTGTACAAGTACATAATTTCTGTAATAAATAGCTAATGTCCTGATTTCATGAGGCGATAAATCGCGGAGAGATTCATCCCATCAGTGGTAACGGGTTTTAGGGTCCTTTGATTGGTTTGCGGTGACATGAAATCTCTGCCTAGTGTGGCTGGCGATTCTAGTAAAAACCGTTTCACTGATTACTTAGTGCACATGCAAAGTACTGTTAGGCATTAATCCCTTAATCTAAAACAAGGCGTACGATCCAGCCGAGAGATCTTAAAGGTGTTCTCGGTCGGAGCAAATGCTTGATTAGTTATTGCAATCTACGTCGACTCGAACTTTGGATACGTTAGGTTTGGATACGTCAGGCAAGACGATAGAGACCGATTACCTTCACCCCAAGTCAGTTGATTGGGTATGTTGGATGTTGTCTGGGCGTTGTTTCGAGGATTTGGATGCTACCCGAGCAATGTGACCGGCATTTCGCTAAATTGGTCTTCTGAACAGGTATTTGAAACACATGGTTCGACAGGACTGGGAGATAGATTGGTGATTCTCCTTAAGCGAAGTAGGGCAGCTCTTAAAGTTGGAAACCGTTCTTTAGCGAGAAAAAACTTAAGCCTTCTCCGTATTTGAGTCTCTGCTTGCCTGCCTTGCTTCTCGATCTACCCGCGATCGGCTCGGTTGAGACTCGAGAGGGAAGGCGCGAATCGGCTGAGTCCGCCGAGCAAGCTGGCGAATGCCTCGTAAAACGTGCCATCTCTTCTCTCTCTGAGTTCAATTGAAAATATCAATCAGGTACGGATAATTTTTGTTATCACTTCAGGCCAAGAGCTGGTGACATCGACTCAACCAAATGTAGTAGATGTTTCGCTTTCTTGGATATGATTGTGACGACATCCCACGCAAAGTAAAATGAAGTAAGAATTTTCATTGCCCATCCGCAATTGATTGGAATAAAGACAAAAAGTCAACGAACGACTGTCTCACAATTGAAACCCTAACTTAGATTATAAAATCCGAATTTAGATTAACTAAAGCTCAATCGAAATTCCGATTTGTCAATCATGGAATTGACCGGTTACAACCACGCATGAGAAGTTCTTTATTCAACTAGTTTTTCTTATTACCATCTCGCAGGCATAAATGTGAATTATACGTAGAAAAATAAGAGCGTGAGCCAACAACAGTAGCTACGACCAACGACCAACGACGCCGTCACTTCTCGCAGTTAATTTATTTTCCTAATTATATTACTTGTTTTGTTTTAAGCTTGCCTTCAAGGGTAAATCTCCTAATAAAATTTCAAAATATGAGAGGGTTGACATTTTCCATATTGAAAATAATTGGAAAATGGGGACCATATGAAAACAAAATCCTCGGGGAAAAATGTGACAATCGGACAACAAGAGTTGATGGAAGGATTAACACCGTTCGATAATCGGCTATAGCCGATGATGCGATAGCGCATAACCAGAGTTTAGGCTAGCAACTGGTCGTAATGGGTACGTGTTCATGACAGAAGATACATTACATTGATTTTCAAAAGTTCAGAGGTGATGCTTAAGGAATTGTCCAACATTTCCGCATCCGAGTTCCTCGTGCTCAAGTTTTCAACCAAGTTATGGGCACGATGGACCACCAACCAAGGATTGTCGCCCGATTCCGACAATGCGCAAAGCTCCAACTTTCAACACGTTCTATCATGACATCTCCCCCTCCCTCCCTCTCCCTCCCTCTCTCTCTCTCTCTCTCTCTCTCTCTCTCTCTCTCTCTCTCTCTCTCTCTCGAACATATAGTGCCGTAGGGGCACAAGTCAAGGAGGGCTCGTGCTGTCGATTCTGTTGGTCGTCCCATGATATGCTTTCACGACACTCGGGATGATCCACATTGAATCACCCTCGTCCCTCCGATCGCATTAGGCAGCATTCCGGTTCTTCAGGTGCACTCAGTAAATGGAAGAATTACCAAAAAAAAAAAAAAACCTTAAACATATTACGATTATACCAATTTATCAATGTTAGCACTGGTCGAGCCACGTCGGATGGCCGGTGCCCGTATTAGCGATTTTTGGTTAAAATTGGCGGAACTGATTGAATTGACATAAATATAAAATGTTTATGATTCAATTTATTACAAAAAAGATTTCATGATTAAATCAACACAACTAGAATAGATCTTATCGTTTTCCTCGTGATAATTCTCCCGACATGTTTCTCGTGATTCCATTGTGTGGTGGGGAGGATTCCCGTTATCTAGAACCCTTTTTGTTTTGGGGGGAGGGTTGTGGGGGACGTTCGGGAGAACCTCAAGTCTCCCACTACGTGAGGGATTCTCCCATAGTGGTGGAGTACCTATGCGTCAATAACGAGTTACAATTGTGGCAACTTGATTCCGGTGATAATGAGGGGAAGATATACCTGGGCCATTCTCTGTTCCGAGGGATGAGGGATGCTGTGGTAGATACTGGGATTTGGATCTAGTAGCGAAAGATAGAACATGGGTATGGCCACCGCAACTCTTTGCCAACCGCATCACTTTATAGCGGCGCCGGAGGCAGGTGGCTCGCAGTCTCGCGGCGCTTACCTGTCTTTGACGATCACGGGTTTGAGCATGATTTGCAGCGCGATCTCAACAACCGCCTATAGGGACCACATTCTGAATAGTTATTGACGCAACTCCCCGTTGAATGAGAGAGTGTCCTGATTTCTAAGCGTTACCAAACCTCGATTGATCGCCGCTTAATTTTGGGTAGTCACTCCTCCTTTCGCGAGCTCGATCCTCAGGACTTGGGCCGGAGCTCTTCTTTTTGTACAGGGACATACCTTCATGAAATAGTTGCCTAATACGTAGAGACCAGCATTTTGGTGTAACTCATCTTCTTTTTCTTTTTCATGAGATACATCATAAGACCATAGAATACCTTACTAATTTCATGAGTTAGGCAAGACAGAAGCGAAATCTATACGGAATAGTAACGATATGAGGGGAAATGCCAATTAAGACATAGATGTCCGTTGTTCGAGTGTCATGGACCTGGGGTTTTCAAGGCATAGAAGGCCGAAGAGGTGGCCAAGATGACCAGGCATACCTTGAAGCTTTTACGTGAACTTGAAAGATTTGTAAATGGTGTATGTCCTGTAATTTGTTACTTTCTTCTTTGGGATGGAGCGCGGCTGATTCCTACTGCGTTCACTGGAACTTGAAAAATTAGTCCATCTTTGTGCTGGTTTATATGGGAAAAGCATGTTTGACCCCGCAGCTATTTGAGCCATGTCCTGTTGATTTTACAAAAGAACTCTCGCTCTCTCTCTTTCTCATGAAACTATATTTTTTCGGATAAAGTTACTACAGTATTTTATCAAATTATATATGTTTGTATATGGTGTTTGTGCTGTTAGGTTACCTCCTCCTCCTTTATTCCCCTTCCTTTTCTCATCATTCTTTTATCGCCAAAAAGAAAAAAAAAATGCATTCATAAATGTAATTGGGGGTTTGTTTGATGGAAAAACATTTTTTTGGGAAATAGGTTTTCGGGACTTTCCAACATTTGAGAAACGGAAACCCAGTCGTTAAACAATGAGCTTAAATTACAGAAAATGGTTTCCCCTTTTGACATGAATGAAATCATTTTTTCCGATATGGTGCATCCAAGTGAAAAGGTTATCTCCCTCTATATCTATTTCATATCTATCATTAAATTCGTTTCCTATAGGTCTCATATATAATTTTCATAGTCTTGTCTACCATATGCCCGATATACTTCATTAATGCTTATGTTCTTCTACATTGTCAAAAGACCTATATATATATATTATATTTTAATCTCTATGTGATTCTTGTTACTTTGATGCAATACAAAATAAACAAAGAAGATGTCGATTTGTTTGTTAGTTATTACATGTCATTTTTAACGATACAAACCGCTTCTAGTGAATTCATTTGTTATTAAATAAGTTAAAAACATTCCTTCAAAGTTATCTTCAGTGCAAATAAATTTACAGAAAATAATTCCAAGCATAAAAAATTTTGAGCGAAACAAACACATCTTAAGTTTCACTTGTTACTCTTAGTATCCATCCTTCAAATATTTAGGTTAAATTTACTTTCATTGCATGCACCGGCCAGATGGCCTGCCTCCATCCGGCTTTCTCAGTCGTTTGCTATGGCCAACCTCGAATTTTCGAGCTTTGACGCCATCAAACTTCGACCTTAAAGCAGAGGCCCGAAGGCCCCATTCTTAGGTGGCAACCTCAAATCGGAGCCGGCCACCCCTAACACGGGGTTCAGTGGTGGCAACGGCATGAGAGAGAGAGAGAGAGAGAGAGAGAGAGAGAGAGAGAGAGAGAGAGAGAGAGAGAGAGAGAGAGAGAGAGAGAGAGAGAGAGAGAGAGAGAGAGAGAGAGTGAATTACACCCTTGCTGTTGAGCAACACCAATTAAAGAAATCGTGAGTGGCCGCATAATGCTTCGCATTAATGGACACTGGATGCTAAAAGGAGGTGTGCAATCGCTTTCACCTCAATTGGTAGTCCCCAGCAAAACGTGAAACCCAGAGAGGTGTCGAGCAACTTAACCATCATGAATCAAACATACCCCCACTTTCTTCCTTTGAGAGATTCCCTAAGAAGAGGCCAACAGAGCGCAGGACCACGAGAGAGAGATGTGAAATTCCCAGAAGTAATTCCTGTTTTCTGCTAATACATTTAAAGGGAACTTTGGATATAAAGGTGGCGTGTAACGGAGAGGAAGAGAGAGCATAAAGAGCTCTGCGTTCCCACTTCATATGTTCACTGGCCACATTCGCAATTACGGCAATGGGTCGCTAGGCTAAGCAGTATGACCATTGCAGTGGGGGTCACTGTTGTACAACCACAATCATGTTACGGTGGCTGCACTTTTGGATGTCCTGTCTGATGTCCCATATGACAGCGTCGCATCTGGCCGTATGCACGCATGGTATCGCCTCTATCTTGATCTCCTCCACTTCGGCTCAATTCCATTCAAGCCGTTGAGAGATTATAGATTTCTATACGCTGGAGGCGAGTAAATATGATAGGAAAGTCCAAACTTGCTCAAAGTTTCGAGGCCCTACTCTCCCACTAGATTGGATCGTCCTCTTGAAGGTCATAAGGCTTGACGTTTTCTTGGGAGACCTGTCTTTAGTTTTGAGACAATCCCTAAGTAGAGAAACTGATAGATTCAACGCCATATATTCAACTAGATTTTATTCTATCATATCAAACACCCTTTGGTTGAAAGTACTCAATTTGACTGTCAGCACTGCACCATCAGTGGAGAAGTAGGGAAAACAAGAAAGGAAAAAAAGAAGAAGAAGGGATGAATGCATGTTATCCGCTGATTTTGGGAAGTGGAGACTTTCCTATTCCTAACTGATTGTGTAAAGTATATTTCACGCTCGCAGTGTTTCAACCAATCGATGATGGTCGTTCACGCCGAAAATGGAGATATTCCAACCTGATGCACGAACACCACCATGAATTCATTTGTTCGATGATGACTGAGATGTGAAGGTAGTGGAACTCGGCAATGCTCCACTCCAAGAGTTTTCAGGTAATATATCAGGAAGAACATATCCAATTATGCTCAGTATCTACATCTATATATGGGGCGAAACACATGATACATGACACGAGAAAAAAAATTTGACCACTGGCTCACTATTATCAACTTTGTCATTTATTCGTAGAGAGAGATTGATGAAAAATTACATGACGAGCATGACTGCCGTACATTAACGACAGAACACCCGTACATACGCAGTAGACATGATATTTTCAACCTAGAGTTGAAAGCAACTTAAGGACAAATTTATTTTCTCACGACACCTTCACCCGCTGTCTAGTGTTGAGGCCATAACAAGTGAAGCCATTGGGGTTCTTTAAACCCCAAATGACCGCACGAGTAGTACACATCGTATGCTATTGATTCTTGGGCGAGTCATGAACAATTCGAAATTATTCATGGATCATGTCGACGTCCCATGAGATCTCTCTTACCCTACTTTTGGAGATTATTTCGTCTTGAATGAAGCAGATCCATACCGAGAACCTCTTTGAGATGGAGTGGGAAAGACTTACCGGACCTGCATGCGTGCATGATTCTCATATTAGTTTCGATGCTGGCCTTTGTCCCTCGATGTACTATTATTCACGCTCAGCACCTTTGTCGCTGTAGCCCTGAAAGGACACTGGGGGCTTACAAACCCACCAATTAACTGAAGATAAGTTTTCAGCTCGTGACATGTGGCGAGATCGACGCTGAGGTCTGGGCACTCCCTGCTGCTCAGCCTCAACTCCCTTCCCACGTCGGAGTATGCTGATGATGCGTACTCCGTCCGCTCGCGGAACAACCACGGGAGCCTTGCGACATCATCTTTTAGCCCCGGCACCTTGGTGACGAGGTCGTCTGAGTTCACGATGCGAAGGACGTTCACCTTGCTCTTCTCCAAGAAGTGTCTAAAGGTTTGGTTCCCGACGCGGGGCCCGCCGAACGATATGACAGTCACCATTGGTGCATTGGAAAAGTTGCAGCTTATGTCGTACGCGCTGAGAATGGCCAGCGCCGCCCCGAGGCTATGGCCTGTGATCGTCAAGCTAAGGGGCTTGTCGCCGTACATTTTGATGATTCTGGCAACTTCTTCTCTTATTATGTCCTGAAATTAGGATAGAACATTTCGATATCAAGCATCAACACATTGATGTTCTCGTCGTTCCTCTTCTAGCAAAACATTATGAGACTTATTTTTTTGGGAAGTACGTTGAACAAATAGTTATCGAAGTTTGAGCTTTTACTCAAGTTCAAAGCTAGTAAAAGAATTTAGTATCTTGCGGCGCTAGTATCAACAAGATGATATTTTGTCAGGAAATCATCACTTGCTTACGTTCAATGATGTGGCAGCATCATTCGTGAGGACTTGATCATGCCTACTAGAATTCATGCGTTTTTAACGTGAATTTTGCTTTATCAACTATTCTTGAAGATTTTTTCCCCCTAAAGAATACACTACGAATAGAATATAGATCTGCACGTGACTCTGTTATCGAACACCAATCTGCTCTTAGTGCGATCTTTTTCCTTACCTGTAAGCTCATGTTTGTGGCTGCCTTTGATGTGTATAAGCTTAAAAACCCACTTCCGACCATAGGCCCTTCCTCATCGCCGTCGCCGCCCACACAAGTCAAGTTGGCACGTAGGTTTTCGATCCACTCCAAGCACGTGCCAGTCCCTCGCAACGCGATTACGACATCCCTCCTCCCCATCCTCAAAATCTCCCTCCTGTCCTTGCACACCGCGACATAACCGATCCAGCTCGACCGCCTGCACATCCAGGTAGGGACATTAGAAGCCCAATGTGGCATTTGGACCCCGCATGTAGCGCGCAGATAACGCGTCACCCGGTATCCAGTCTCTCGGATCCCGGTGCAGGCCAGGAGCGAGCTCTTGGGGTGCTTGCAAGTTCCATAAGTGGGAGAGGAAGGGTTGAAGTCGAATGAGCGGTACGTGGCGTCGACGAACTCCCCGTAGCGGAGTATCTCACAGCGCAAGTTGTCGTCGAGAGGGTCGAGCAGGCCTTCCCAGTTGTTGATCCCTTGGTACTCCATCCATTTCTTGCTGCATATCATGACGCGCTTGGCAGCGATGGTGGTGCGGCCCGTCTCGTGGCGCTTGGGTTGGTGGAAGTAGGAGTATGGATTCGTGGGTTTCCCGATAGAGATGAAAGATGTGGTGCGAGACTTGAAGAGAAGGGCGTGTTGTTTGTTAGGTGATGGAATGGCGGCAACTGTCATTGTTGGACAACCCAATAGCTAACAGGCTTTGCTTCAAGTGCGGGCATCCGGACGAGGCTTTAGGGTTGAAGCTTCTATAAGTGTGGTTGAGGGAAGAGATAAATGGAAGTATGCATGCATTGGATTATTGATGTGACGTGACAAGACGGAACGCGAGTGCTTCTTAGTCGGACCAAAACATGGATCCAACAATTTTTTGCATGCGATAATTGGTCGCGAGCTTTTAGCGGAAATAGTTCATCCACCGTCTCTAGTTTTGTGCTAATTGTATTGCTAACAAAGAAGGAATGGAGACTGTTTATTTCAAAAGCTTGAACCGTGGTGGTACAATGCAAGATAATATCTCATATGTTAACACTCTCATTCACATTCAATGACGTAGGCCCTGAGCATTGGAACCCGATGCGTGTGGGTGTGAAAGATTTGTTGAAACCCATCAAACATAGCGAAAGGGAAACCCAAAATGAGAGAAAGATCCCGGACTACGTTTCATTGCGTAAAATGTTAATTTGTTAGAGTACGGTATGGGACATAACTTATATCTTAGTGGTGCTATGTGAACGTGATAATATTGTCATCTTCTCAAATATAATTAGATTTTCCTAATTAACTACGATCTTCTAAAAAATTTCTTGTCAATATAAATATTCTTTGCTTGGAAAAAAAAATCGATAACTTTCATCCAAATAATAAGAAATCACGTTTCTTTCCTTTCAATTGTGACAAAACTCAAATGAAGATTGGAGATTTAAAATACAAATTCCATCTCTTTCACATGTCAAATTAGCTACAAACCGCTTACGAATCCATGGGGCCATCACAAAATTTTCTAGCACGTTTTTTTATATCGGAAACACGTGGCACGATAAAATAAAACATGAATGAATAAATAAACGTTTTGGGTAATTGTGAAGCTTCAAACAATAGGAAATAAAAAAAAAATTTAGGGGGAATATCAATATTTCTTCTTATACATTCTTTTAATTTCAAGTAGTGTGCATCAAATGATTATGCGCGAATAACTGGGGAAGGGAGGGTGGAGCAATTGACATGGTCTGACCAATGAGAATGCCGTCTGTTGCCCCAAGCTGTAATGGGATGGTTGAAAGAAAGAGTGGGAAAGTTGGAGGCATGTAAATGAGCAATGGTTGTCTTTCTTTCGTTCTTGCTATCTTTTGTCCTCTTGCGATTCATAGTAACAATAATTGTCCTTTCATCCTTTTTTTTTCGACTCACGAGAAAAATGCTTATTCTTCTATTGTCTTCTTCACCTTACGAGTACTCTACGCGTCATTCTACGATACAACAATCCTTCTTTTAATCGTTTATACGGTGAGCAACCGTCGCGATTCATGATCTTAGGGATGACGAAGTGACATTGACAAACTTCACGCTCTGAACGTTCGCCAAAATAGAAAAATTCGTGCTTTTGAACCAAAAAGACATTTACCCATGTCGCTTGAAAGATCCCAAGTTTAATATTGTCTTTAAGGAGAGAAAAAGAAGAAGAAGAATTTAAGCAATGTAGAGTGAACAAAAAGTTGGGTATTCTTGACACTGCTTAATAAGGTAGAGGTCATCCATTAAGGCATTACGATTTCTTTTTGAACTCCGTTTGTTTTGCTAGAAATGGATTTGAGAAATATATATTTTTCAAATAAATGTTTATATCACTTGAAATAACTAGTCGATAAAAAATATTTTCATTGTCGACGACAATTTTAATACATCCTTAATTTTCACTTGATCAAAAAAGATTCAAATGACCCATCACTTGTTTATTCTTAGGAGGACCACCCCCACTTTTGAATTTGGTGGGCGTTGCGCGAGTCCTTGCTTGAGTCCATTCGCGATACTTTTGAGCATCGTACAATAAGTATCAATTATTAGCTAGAGTAGCAATTTTTGTGCATAATGTATATGCTTCTGACAAGGCACTTGATTTCGGATGTGTGCTCAGCATGTGGCTTTTTAAAATTTTTTTTGGCAGGGAGACATTAAAAGTATTAAAAGTTTTGTGCACTTACTTTAGTGTCAATTTTTTTTTTCAGATCACTCGAGTGCTACTAAAAAAATGATAATTTAAAGTGTCATGAGTCGTCGAAAATCTGACATGACCATATTTGATTAATTTCTTAGTCTTACGTGGCTCGCCAGTGTACCTAGTCAGCATATAATCCTTAAATTATTATGTGTAAATAACTTAATGGGTGGATAATTTTTAGTGTACAAAATTGTAAATAAGGATTGCTTGAGTATTAGTTATTCTTTGAAGTGATCACTTTAGTGTCAACTGTTGTTAAAAATTAATCATTTCAGTGTTAGTTGTTATTAAACAATGATCAATTCAATGTTAGTCTCGAGGAAAAAGTGATTATGTGACGTCGATTTTGGCCATCCACATAGGTTGGATATATAGTTTTTAAACATGCTAAGTCATTTTATAATTTTAATTATAAAGACCAAGTAATGAATTTGGTCAAATTTCTCGTCGGATTTACTTAAGTAATAGTTTTTTTTCTCTAATTTGACACTTAAGTGAGCTGGTGAAATTTTTTTATACTAAAGTAAGTGTTGTACATAACTTTAGACATTTCTAGTGTTATTCTTCCCTTTCTTGCTTATGTGTAAAGTACAATAAAGTTTTTCATTTTGTTAAAACCTCAATTTAAATCTGGGTACATAGTGTCATCACCTCTAAATAACCGAGGAAATTGTTTAATGGGTCATAAATATATACTATGAATGCCAATTTGTCCTAAACTTTCAAAATTTATCTATTTAGTCCTAAAACTTTGCACAAGTTCCTGATGTAGTCATTTCAATCAAATTCCACCAAAAAGTGATGATGTAACAATGTGCCAGATGATTAGACTGTTACTTGAGTGATTTCTGAAGAAAATTTGTTTCAATGACTATATTGAAATTTCATTAGACTAAATTGATAAAATTGAGAAGTTTAAAATGAGTATATATACAATAGGTTTGAGCCTGATTGAGTAATCTTTCCCTAATATGCGATGTTTTATACATTGGAAAAATAGTTTCATGGTCATTCGTCCACGTTATTTGAAAAAAATCTCAAAATGATAGCTTGTATTTTAGTCTTTTTTTTTTCTCCATACTTCAAGACGACAGCTAAAAAAGGCGATCCACGAAGACTAAACACTCTTGAAGAATATTATGGATAGATGACGTTAGTGCATACACATGCATGGTATATCATGCATTCAAATATGTTTGGCCAGTTGAATTTAGTGAGTCCTGTTATTAAGTTATCGTTTCCAAGTAATGTAGAGTGCCATAAGCACCGAGAAATTGTCTAAATATATTAAGTGAATGATTATTTCAACTTGACATATAATTTTAGCACGAGAAAGGAAAACAGATTAGAATCCTCATATTAACACCAGTTTTCGACCTTTCTACTTATACGTGATTTTTGTTCATGACAATTTTTGTTTGCACCAAACATGAGTCATAGTTTTTACAAGTAAAAACATTAATAAAATTTAGGTAACGTGCAAAAAAATATAGTAGAAATCAGTGCTTCGAAAGGAAGAAAGTGGTCACGCCAAATGTCACAACCACAAAATCCTCATCCTTTCTTTATATTTAGACCCTTCGCTTATTTATGACATTCATTATCGACGCTCTTCAGTTTTGTCAATACTAAGATTTCGTGCAGTCTGAAAGTATTGTATAACCAAAAATGCATTGAGCAAAATTAATAAAATAAGCTTCTAGAAACACAATTTATTCTGCAAAGTTTTGTCCAATATGTACTTCAACAAACACGTGCGATCGCATGTATGAAAGCTAGGGTCCCGATTCACTTCAGCCACTAATATGGACTTTTGCTTCTGCTAATCCGTGTTAATTTGGCATTATTACCTCATTACAAGTCAAGCATGTCGGGACGACATCTTATTCAAGTCAAACGTGTCGAAATGGCGATGTTCATATATTCTTCGTGGCAATCTAATCATATCGTTTGCGTGCAAGTTACGGATCATTTCAATTTCATGAATCATTTGAGACAGCCAATCCATCATCTATCGTCATTGTTGGAATATAAAACCAAAACGTGCCGACTCTTAAATCGACTTTGGCGCATGCATGATGGTGAGTGTCGATTTGGTATAATTACGTCGTTAGTGGCTAAGCATGTTGTAATGATAGCTCATTCAAGCAAAAGATGCCGAAATGATGCCCATTGTATGCACATTTGTTTGTGGCATTCTGATTACATCTTCTGCATTCAAGCTTGGTATCATCTCAATTTTATGAATCATCTGATGTAGTCAATTCATTGCTTATTGCCATGATTGGAACATAAGACCAAGTCCCCGCGAATGTTAGGTCTACTTTGGCGATTCGTCCAAATCTCATGAGTGAAATCAGTGACCTTAATCGACCTAAACCCGAAAGAATTCGAACACTTGCACCTGAGTTGCATCTCACACTGTTACATCTCATTATTTGGCTAACACCTCTTGATCACGGCATGCAAGAGAAATGCACTACGTCATTTAGGTGGCATTGAGATATCACCATTCCTAAAAACTTGTACCATTAAAATTTGGTGGTGACGACATATCAACTTTCTTAACCCGACTCGACGCGTGAAGCGTGTTTGGATTTTTTTTTTTCCCTTTTGCTTTCTGTCGTGATGGAATCGAGTACAGAGGAATAGGTCAAGTCAAAGTAAACGGTGACTAGATTGATAGGATCTGTTCCTTTTTCACGTCATGCAAGAAATTCTCCAATCATTAGGGTTAGTTAAAGAAGCACTCGCGTGAATTTTCCCGCCCATCATGAAGGAAAGAAGAAAACGATGCTGACATATTCTTGGCTAAGGAAAGCCAGGTGCTTCTCTTTCTTTTGCGCTTATTACACTTTAATCGCAGTCATAGTTCCAATCTCCTAGGACTTTGGATTTGTTCACATATGCCTCATCTTTCGTCCATCAACTTAATTGGTGAGAATCATTTTGCATTTCCCGTTTCGGGTGGATACAATTTATGTCATAGAGGTACTTGTTTTTGTTATCAACTCCCACGATATCCTATTTGGTGTTGTCCGTAATTTGCATTTTATCATTAAGAAGACAAACTTTGTGGTAAAAGTACCCAACTTTCGACCATAGGAGCTCTGTGGTTGCTTGCGACGTTGTGATGCTGGTGGCGTGCTCGATTGTGAAGGTTGGAAGGCTAAGCATGAGAAGAGAAAGGGAAGCAATGAAAGAGGCGTGCTTGGAACATTGAGAAGAGAAGGCAAAGTTTGGTAAAACAATAACCATTAGGCTTGCCTCTATGATTGTCGTGGGGTAAGATACGTGGTTTTAATTTGTTGCATAATTTCGTCAAAGCAATCATTAACCTCAACTTATAGATTTGTCGTGCCCAAAATTGTTATTGCACTTCGAAAAAATGGATGAAGACAAAGTATCCTCAAAATATATTTTTTAAATCCTATGTCTTACTTTTAAAATACTTGCTTAATAATTATATTCATGAATTATGCATTTTTATTCAAGGCCAATTAGCAATAAAGATCCTCATTTTTTTTTCCTCTTTTTATTTTGTCCCCTCCATTATAGGTTGTCAAAAATTGATCCTCACCTTTCAAATTCGTACTTTTGATCACCTTTTTGTGCTGTTTATGCAATAAGATTGAAGGCGCATTTATCTCAATGAATCCCAACTCGAGAGTCCACGTTAAAAGATAAGTCATATTGTGGACTGGTAAGTCTCAACGATCTCAATGACATTCTTCATGATGAAAGTAAGGTAATCTTTTTAAGGGAAAATACCACAAAAAACCCTAAACTATACCCTTTGTGACATATTTACCCTAAACTTTTTTTGTAACACAAAAAACTCCAAACTTATCTTACTGTGACATATTTATTCTAAATTTTTTCTCGTGACATTAAAAACCTTGAATTTATATCTCTGTGACACATTGCCCCAGATTTTTTTTTCCTTTATCAATTTATAAAAAATTTGCTTTTTCTGACAAGTTGAGGTTGGCAAGGACCGCAAGAGCTCCCTAGCAATAGGTGAGGGTCACCAAGCCATCGCCGGTGGCTCTCGCTGGCCAAATTAGATGCCAAAAATAAAAAAAAACAAGAATAAATTTTTTTAGGGTAAATGTGTCACAATAATCCAAGTTCAGGGTTTTTATTGTCACAAAAAAAAGTTTAGGGTAAATGTGTTCCAAAGAGATAAGTTCTGGATTTTTCGTGTTACAAAAAAAAATTGAGATAAATGTGTTGCATAGGTACAAATTCGGGATTTTTGGCGTCACAAGAAAAAATTTAGGGGAAATGTGTCATAAATGGTATAATTTAGGATTTTTGGTGGTATTTACCCTTTTTTTAATGGACTACCAAGAAAATTATATCCATTTTTGTGTCATGTATTTTTTTTCTTCCTATTAACTTTCACATGGATTGGAAAATTTGGCTTCTTGTCCTTGCATTTTCACAACCTTTTCCAATTAAATCTCTATACTTCTTAACTCATCAAATCAAGCCCTTCTAGTTCTACATAATTTCTAATCAAGTTCCTCCGACGCCAAATATGATGAAATGCAACTAAAGTGGATGTTGGACAACGTTGTAATATGACATCAATAAAAAAGTTTATAATGTGGTCATCCACGTAGGCATCTTCATTGACCAATTCTTATTCACATCATACACTGACTTTGTCTACATTGGCTAAATTTTTTCCGCCCATATCCATGTGGCATCTGCATATTTTATCGGCATTATGCTTTGATATCCTCCAACGGCCACTCAGCTGAACTCCGTTGGATTTAATGTCGGAGGGACGTGCTAGACAATTTGCAAAGACAAAAGTGTATTTTTAATTTGACAAATGAAAAATTTTCATCTGAAAAGCACATGAACTTTATTAGCGAAAATGTGAAAGTAATTGGACAAAGAGCTGAATTTTTCCTCCTCTACTTTCAAGCCCTAGCAACTTGGCATAGTAGCACAGTAGACGTAGGGATGCCACACGAGTGAAGGTCACTGGTCTAAAATTCCAAAATGATAACCGTTGGCTTACAAATATCCACTTCTTGAGTTGAGTCCTCTGACGACTTTCACACGGCAGATAAGAAAGTTTCGTTGGAGCTTTATTTTGAGGGCCCTCCAATATATAAGTCAGTGTGTGTTCTATATCCAATGATGCCAAGATATGTGCACATCCCCTCGAGAAGTATTGTCTGATAGGCATCAAAATTGGTCCTTCCTTGTGAGTGAAGGGTTGAGCCCTGCTCACAAGCTGACAATCATCTTCGTCTCTCAATGAGGTAAGGGACCAAGCAAACCCTTATGTATATGGTCGATCTGATTTGGGCCAGAAAGCTGCGTGCCATGGCTCATGAATGGTGTTGATACATACAAAAATGTGGGCCCATTATGTCCTAGGTAGATCTTTCATCTGGGCTTTTGTTCTACATAGGTTCTTAAGGGCAATAAATAGGTTAAACAAACTGCGTCTTCCCCAATTTTTCCATCGTATGGGATATTAAGATGGATTTTGATTAGGTCCATTGTTGGTACAAAAGTTTCTATTACACAAATACCAATGGATGGGTGAGATGTGGGTTCTTATCCATAACTATCTTTAAGTACACATCTCACTTGCTCAGCTGTGAAGAGGAGGTAATAACAGTAATATGAGGATATGGGAACCACAACCTTCAAGCTTCAACTCGATTAACTCATGCAGATACATGCCATGCAAACCATCTCATTCATGTGCATCGAGTAAGACTTCACTCATAATTAGGTGCACCAATAAGTGAAGCGTTTGAAAACTACTCAATCCACGCTCCAATAATGATTAATGGCTAATGGACTTTGTATTGAGAATTTTTTCTTTTTTCTCATCAAAATATTAGGTATAACTACGTCCAAAAGCAAATGCAAAAGCTAGGGTTGTCTCGAAGTATTTAGATTTCTCATATCTTATCTTCTGTCTCTATGATGGCTGGAGAACCCAAAAATACTAGAAATTTTCTAAACCTAGCTATAAGATGACTCCATTTTTCTTATCTCACAGTGTTGGTCCATTGTAGCTTCTACAAAAAGATAGCCCTTTCTTTTCTCAGGCTAGACATGGAGTGTCATTTCCTAGGTGCTCAAACTTTTTGGGTTGAATTATTTAACATGATATCAGCACAAAAAACTCTCTAAAACTCTTCCTGGTTTGCTTTTTTGTAAGTGTCTACCAAGTGCACCTTGAATATGCAAGCGGGTGTACTGTATTCCTACAAAGCCGAGCACGATTATAATAAAAACATATTATTAATTTGTGCTAGGAAAATCGGAGTTCTAGAGACCAACAAGATGTTGATCTGGTAAGGGAGTTTGCTTGTCTTCTTGCTATCTTGGTTCAAGTCTTGCTGGGAGCATTACTAGAGCAAAATCCTAAATGCACCGGACCCATACAGGAAAACGAGTAGTCAAATTTGCTTAGAGACAAGTATGCTTTCTCACGACCATGACCTTTTGGCCTTAAACAAGGGACTACTTTCTAGTCTCCAGACACCATGTATCCGTCCCTTAAAACTCTTCGAATTTAGAAATTTTATGATCCATAGGATCTATAAAGTGACAAATTGAGAGTATACTTATATAACCAATTTATCTTGTCAAGCCAACAATGTGGTTTGAAACATCCAATTCCTATGTAATTGTTATTGTGTCTTGAGTGCATACACACGCTTACTCAGATCAACATAAGATAATTTATAATAGCATCCTGTTTGAGATTGCAAAGAATTCCACCACAGTTGACAACATGACTATAGATTTCAGAATTTCTACTCTTGATTCTTTAGGTTAGATAATCCTATATTGTTTAATGAGCTTAAATTTGCTGATCAGATATAGTAAAATCATAATTCTTTTTGGGAGTCTTAGACTTATTGTATGATAGCCAATTCAATCTTGAGAATTTAAATATTGCCAATTAGTCTTAAACCATTTGATGATTCTCCAATATAATCGCAATTGTTAATTTTGATTGGAAATCGTTGACATATATAATTTTTTTTTCGTTTTGTTTCTTTTCTTTTTTCCTTTTGTTTTCCTTTTTACCGGCGGCCTGTCACCAACAATGCAACTGCATCAACCCCAAGCCATACCACATATTTTTTTTGGGGGGGGGGGGGGCACAGACGGTTGAGCATGTGGTTTAATTTGCTCTACTTACGTGTTGCTCTTATATTGCTTTTTCTTTCTAGAGATATATTTTACATCCTAGAGGGACTATAGTTGGAGATACAATTATTTTTGGTACATAAGTTCCCATTTTGATTCTATTCAATACCAATAAAAACTAGTATTGTTTTTGGTTATTTGTCAATTCCAAATCCAAAAGAATAATAATCCCCTTCGTTACATGATTTCTTTTTTAGAATGAAAGGGAGCGCTTTGACCATTAAGATTCGGTAACCGGTTCGTTCCTTGTGTCTTTTTTTCTACTTTGAATTCTCTTTATTATTATTCCCATCCATATAAGAAGTTTTATTTATTCTAGGATTGTTCCTATTCGTAGGTCATTTATATTATGCGAGAAGGGCTCATGCGATTGCAGTTCATAAAATTATAAAATTTGAAACTCTCATGAACGGTTCTGTAGTAGAGATGGAATTGAGAAAAAATCATAAACTATTACCCTAAAAGTGTGTCTGATAAGTAAACCATTATGCAGTCTTTCAAGGGTGGCTACTTCCAACCAAACCTACTAGCTGTCTCTGTTCGCCTACCTCCTACTACTCTCGCTGCTTGCTTTGAAACAATGCTTTACCCGTAGATATTATGGTCCAATATAAGCGGTTTTCAGCCAAAATTGACTAGATGAGCTATTTTAGAAAATCATAAAAGAATTTGTAATTAAATTGATCAAATTAGAAAGTTTGGGATTTACAAGTTTAGGCTTTCGTACTATTATCCTGTATCTTTTCAAGATAGTAACAATTTTGGATTGTTTAAATTCAAATCCTAATTTGATTATCCATTTTTCAAATTCCCCATCATCAGGCAATCCCAAATCCCATGCTGTTGCTAAATAAAGTTGACAATTGATCAGATCCTTTCACAATGCAATAAGGTTTTATTTTAGAGTAATGTCCACGTCAATGTACTCAACTACCTGCGCAAGCACGTCATCACTTACTATCGACGCATAGTCAAATGGAGTTACCTCCTACTAAACTAATCTTGAAATACCACCTTCAAAATATAAATGTGTGGTCACAATTTAAGTTATAATCCAGCTGTATACATGCCTTATTACACGTCAAATCTCTCAAAAAGTACGGAATACTAATAATAATATCCTATCTAAGGAGGGAGCGGTGGCTTGTTTACTCAGCCAATAGAGCGTTTTCAAAGGGACCTATTCCTGGATATGACCCTTCAGTTGTGGCATGGACCAACCCTACAATGTTCATAGGCTATAAGATTTGACCGATCAATCTGTTCATACCTCAGTCCCAAGGAAATAAATGTTTAAAATTTTATATCTTTGTGCATTAAAATGGCCAGAATTACAAAATAGAGACGTGGATATTATTTTTCAGATTCACGCTACGGCCCATTTGTTTGAAAAAAAAAATTACATTTGAGATTTTTTATTTTTCCAACTTTTTGTTATTTTAGTGACGGAAAACGAATCGATTTAAGAAAAATATTTTTCTTTATCATAAACATTTTAGTGAAATAAATGCATCTTAAGTTTAAATTTGATTGCCAGTGAAATGTTTGCGTGCCTTACGTGGAAGGCGAAAGAGAAGGGGAGTTCCACTTCAACCCTAGTGAAGTGGCGTGGTGGAAAAGAGAACGGGAGGTCCCTTTTTAGCCCGAGTGAAGTTACGTTGATGTCTAAAGCTTTGAAGTTTTTGCGATGTACTTTAGTATGAGTCATGCCGACTTTGTATGTCCGGGCATGGCTTTCTTTATTTAGTCGAACGTATGTTCACCAATTTTCCTCAATTTGTAAAAACACCGACGCACCGCCCTCGAAACTTTTTCTGATTCATCCATATCCCGCACGATATTCTAACCATTCAGTTACCGTGAGATGTTAGTTTCAATCGGATGGAAATTCGAGAATCGCATCACGAGAAGCTAGCTACTAGAAACTTTGCGAGGCCCGTCGTTTCCTTAGAAAATTTGGCCGAAAGCTAAACACAAGCTGAGTCAACTCTTTGTTTAGGAATAATTACTCGAGGGCACTTCTCAATTCGGCATCGGCGTCATGACAGAGGTACACGAGCATTGACCTTCCAGTTGCAACGTCCCTTTCTAATGCCATATTCTCTGGTGTGTCCCCAATTGATCCACGTAGAGATCCAGAGATTCCCCTAGCAGATTAACTACGAAATTATCATTGAAATATTTGATATTGACTTTGGGTTTTCAAGAGGCGTCTGATCATTCCAACTTGGAAAGTCTTGAAGTTTGGTGGGGACTGAGGTGACTCTTCGGGTCACCGATTTTTTTTCTATTTATTCATATATTTGATTGATTGAATTTGGGGTTTCTTTATTTTATTTTATTTTATTTATGAGCCGCAATTCTCTTGCTTTCATTCAGGGAGCAGCTTTTGGGTGGGGGAGGGTTCGTGGATTCCAAGAAACGTACTGAAAATGACCCGATTCGGATCCAAATGGTCTGGAATGATTGGAATTTTCAAAGCCCCGTTGGAATTCGCAAGTGGGTGGGGACCGGGTAGGTATTATTCCCACTTCTTATTTCAATCGACTTTATGTTCTTTTTCTTTCTTCAGATGAAAATTGTTCTTGAACTTTGGGGCAACTTGGAGAATCGGCTCTCAACATCCTGTTGGTCCATGTCTTAAGGCCACCGACCATGAGCTTTACCTTACAATGGCCGGAGGAGAGAAAAAAAATAAATCTCACGAGGTTGTTAAATTTTAATTGCGGAATTCTCGACAATGGTCATGGTTAGTGGGCGCGCTAATACTGTATATTGCTCCACCATATGATAATAATAACAATGATGATGTTTGTGATTAGTCGGACAGATTGAGGGAGATATAAGATAAGCAATTGATGTGTGAATATGGAAAATTATCGAAGAAGTCTTAAACTTATTGTATATGGGCTAATTTGGTTTTAAATCTTTTGACAATTTGTTAGTTTAGTCCGAAACTTTTTAACGATTTGTCAATGTTGTACTTCCAGCCAAATATCTAAATAACATGTTTAGAACTGAATCAACAAATCATCAAAGAATTATGATTAAGCCGGTACAATTGAAAGGTTCAACACTAAATTAATAAGTTGTAAAAGATTTATCACTAAATTGACACATTTGAAAGGTTTAAGATTAAATTGATTGCTGTACAATATATTTAAATTTTTTTGGACAATTATCCCATATGAACAAGATAGTCTACTGTTGCTTCATCAGACTTGTCAATTTATACATTAAAGGCTGGATACTTTGACCCAGTGATTGTCTCCTAGTCACCGAAAGCACTCCCGAGAAGAGAAACCGTAATCCCTGACCAGTGGACAACGGGAGACCAGCCATCTTCACTTCTCCGCACCGTCCATCGAGCTTCGCTAATCAACCATATTGGGATCCCTCATGTTGTTTTAGCTGCGATGTGATCGTAGGTTGTCCGTAAGTGTATGTCCCTAAGACTATGTTTCCATCAAGTTCTCACACGAAGAAAACTCTTAACTATTTGTACCTCAGACGGTTCCCCTCTATAATCAGACCTCGCACGCTATTACCCTTGTGACGAGAGCTCCCGAACGGGAGCCATTGACAAACCCAGTTGAGATTAACTACAGAAATTAGCCATCGAGTTTTGACCTAACTCTAGACATCTTGCATGTGATTATCCTCGCACCTAAAACTTCGGCCGTGCACTCGACATCGCCCTTTGAAATGAAAGGGATGATCATTCGATCAATTTCCTATGGGGATGCATAACTACAACGTCTCTTTCCTTAACAGATAATGCTAGGCTTGCGCCATTCTTCCTTTTCGCATTATGAAGAGACACATCTTATAATCACAACATGAAGAGGACCAACTGGCCCGTAAGTTTTCGTGCACTAGTCTTTGTGACCATCCTGTACACGTAGAACTGTTCCTGTTGACCGGACTAATCCTTTGCAGCCTCATCTGTGGGCAAGAGCTTGTGATTTCTCATTAGAACCAAATTTGCAGAGGCTTATAATTGTTTTCGCTGTTGTCCTTTCCTTGATGAAGGACCGACACGGAGTTAGGTTTGGACGGCGTGGAGTGGCAATATTAAAGTACAACATGTGTCACGATTCGGAGACTTGAACGCGCACATCATCACCGTCGTTCAAGAAGGCGACAAGCTTGCCCTTTATTTTCCCACTACTCGTACATTGTTGGTGGAAGATAGTCAAAATTGAGCACCGAAATCGCTCTCGTTTCGTGTGATTCAATACATATGGGTGCGCCATAGCGACCCAAGGCACGTGAATAGCAACGGCGCAGACAGTGATAGTCTCATTACATACCCTAGTTTGTTCTTCCATTATGCACTGCGTTCAAAGACGAGTGTTCTGAGAGTTGTCAACCAAGGTCGAATGTTGAATTCGATTGGGGCCGTGATGCAAAGCGCCTCGTGCTCGTCAGCAGGTACGAGCTTAGGCAATGTGGAATTTGCAGACGATGGTTCCCCAGATGGTGATTTTCATGTTTCCTCGAAGAGGCGCCGAGGGAGACAAGAGGCATTTACCAAAAGAAGGACGAGTTTCATGAATTTGTTGACCTCAGCCACATGACGAAGGGTTCTCAGGGTTTCTTGGTTGCTATCTGTAATGATCTGAGATCAAGTTTCTGGTTTTCAAAGAACTAAAAACCGAATTGCCTAGGTGAGAAAACAGGACCAACAAATATTACACGGTCTATAGACCGTTTTAGATTAGCCCATCCAAGCCATCAATCATTTAAATCATAAAGTGGGATTCGGTAACTGATAGTCTAGATGATATCTGTGCATATGGTCCGTAGATCACCGAAGAGTATAATCTTTTATCTTTATTATTTTATCAAGGGTGGTTGAGCTAGATGCTGCACATATTTACAGTAGGTATTACGAGTCATCACCTTAGCCATCCCTTCCTGGATTTTTGGTTTGACCTTTGCTTTTAATTTTTGCACTTCTTCGGTGACTTTTAGATGTGATATTTCCAGCAATTCTAGGACCAATAAATTTTTACCGACATACTCTTTATTTATTCATAAATTTTGTGACCCAAAGGAAATTACGGATGAGTTCGTTTCCCACGTATCGAATAAAATGTTGCACTTTTGGTATATATAGCATGTAAATAATATGGGGCACCTCAAACCTTAAAAATAATATAATTACCAACTTTTATCATCCCCATAAATTCTGTTTAATCATTTTTAAGTATGTGCGGAGTTGAAAAAAGAAAACCTTCTAGTTCGGTTTAAAATTAGACTAAATGCGAGCGTAGACCTTTTTATATAAGAATGCCAACTTATTCTATAAAATCTGTGCTAGTTATTTTTTTTCATCTCTTATGATGATCTTAAGGGCACATTACTCCACATTGGTCTAGTACATTAAACAATATACTCTCAGTTCGCCCGGGTGCAAGTTTACTTAACCGATCGATAAAGTATGTTTCATAAGCTCTCAGTTCGCCCGGGTGCAAATTTACTTAACCGATCGATAAAGTATGTTTCATAAGCTTTCGGAGTTTCCCAAAAGTGCCCTCCTCGATAGCGCCACATAACAAGGATCCATATATATTTTTACATGCAAATTATGAAGCAAGTTATACAGTTCAAGTATTTGTGTAATGCTACCTTTTTGGCCGGTGCTTTGTAGTTCTGCATCCACGTTAAGTCTAGCCATACACCAGAAAAATTTTCCCAGACAATAGAGGAAATTGGAGTCGGTATAATTAGTTCGACATTTTTTCTTCTGAGACAGACCATATGAAAACTAATGAAATTCCCTTTTCAGTCAATAAATAGAAATAAATAATATGTGTAATGATACAATTAGATGTAAGTTGACTTAAAAAGGAATCGGGACAAGCAATGTGGGATCACCCACTGGTCCGTGCAATCTCCAACTATGGAAATCAAATTGTGATATTCCATTTTAGGGGACGATCTTAGATATTGCTGATCCACGTCATTCCCGGGGGGCCTATTTACAAACACGGCCATTGCTGGCCCGTCCTTCGCCGGAGACCGGTGAATTATGATCATGCACCGACTTGTTCCGCTCGAGGGTGGCGGCCGCTAAGCACCCTCTTCGCGGTTGCTCTGAACGGGCAGTTCGAGCTTACGAAGCCGTTCACCAGGTGCAGGTAGGTCTTGAGATCGTGACATGTGGCGACGTTGATCCCGCTGAGGTACGGGGAGTCCCTGCTGCTGAGCCTGAGCTCCCTCCCCACCTCAGCGTACACCCACTGTGTGTCCGCCATGCGCTGCTGGATCCAGTTCGGCAAGCCCGCCATACGGACGTCCCGGTCGCTTGAAACGTCATTGTCGTCGGCCCGGTCGATGACGAACCCGGGTACTTTGGTAATCAGGTCGTCCGAGTTGACGATGCGCAGGACCTTGGTCCCTTGCTCCTCCAGGCGGCACCGGAAGCTCCGGTTGCCCACCCGTGGGCCCCCGAAGGAGATGACGGTGACTAGCGGGGCCGCCCTCCCGAAGACCGTCTTCACGTCGTATGCTGTGAGCGTTGCCAGGGCCGCGCCCAGGCTGTGGCCGGTGATGGTCAGGCTGAGCGGCTCATCGCCATAGGACCGCAGGAGCCGTGAGATCTCCTCTCGCATCATCTCCTGCAGGCTTGGGCAAGTCGTGGCGCGCGACGTGTATAGGCTTAGGAACCCGCTCTCCACCATGGGTGCTTCTGCCAACCGGCAGACACCCGCATCAGAGGGTCCCGAGGGGGGGATGTGAGAGAGTGCGGCGCGCAGGTTCTCGAGCCACTCGAGGCACGTGGCTGTTCCTCGGTAGGCGATCACAATGTCCCTCCGCCCCAGCCGGGCGATCTCGTCCTTGTCCTGACAGACCGCGACGTACCCAATCCAGCTCGACCGGGTGGACATCCAGCCCGGAGCCCTCTCTGCCCAGCGCGGCAACTGAATCCCCGAGCTGGCCGTCAGGTTCCTCGTTATACGGTAACCGGTGCTCGGCAACCCGCACCGCTCAAACAGTGAGCTCTTGGAGAACCGGCGCCTGGCGTACGTGGCGGAGGAGGGATCGAAGTCGAAGGCCTTGTACGCGGCATCCACGAAGCCGCCGTACCGGAGGATCTCGCAACGTAGGTTATCGTCGAGCGGGTCAAGGAGGCCGTCCCAGTTCCCGATGCCTTGGTACTCCATCCACCTGCTCCCTAGCCTTGTGGGCCTGGGCATGTGGGTAGCCTGGTCCAGCACAGGGTCGAGGAAGTGCGAGGAGATCTGGCCGGTCTGGTGACGGAAGTGATCCAGTTTCAGGTTCTGGATGGGCAAATCTGCGGCGGGTTGAGCGAGGGTGCAGCAGCGGGAGGGTTGGTGCTTCGGAGGGTCCTTCACCGTGCACGGCCGCACCGGCCGCATAGATAGCTTCATGGCGACGGGCCAAGCGCGCTTATCAACGGAGAAATGGAGAGCCAAGGCTCGAGCTACCGGCAGCTTTCCCTCCTACTTCAGTGGAGGCAAGTGGTGGAGCAGACTGAGAAGAGAGACTTTAGGTAGTTTGTTGTTCGAGTGGACATGCAGAGCGGCTTTATATAGGCGGGAAAAGAGAGGGAGAGAGAGAGAGAGAGAGAGAGAGAGAGAGAGAGAGAGAGAGAGGACAAGGTTTTCTGGTGCAAAAAGGCCATCCTGTGGTGAGATGAGATGACTAGCCAGCGTGAGAGAAAAGAGCGAGATTTTTCTTCGATTCTGAAACGAAATTGCTCCGTGGAAAGGCTAAAGTCAATAAGTAATCCGAAAGGACATTATCGACGTGGCAGCCACACCCAATCACCGCCTACTAACGGAGCCGTGGCGGGCCCTGCATATAATTCCAAAACGTCCATCCCATCGATCCACTCGATTATGTAAGTTGTTCATGTCAATTTGGCTCGATGTCTCCCCCCTCTCTTCTCGAGTGCGTACGCCACTCGGCGTAATGATGCGCGGCCACTGTTCTCCTCATACGCCCATGGCTTCTTCAAGCGAAGATGACCGAAGGCGTCGGAGACTCGGGCCGGGCGTTACGGGAAAAAGGCAACGGTAACGTCCGCTATTTTCATACGGTCGGACGAAACGTCCGGTGTTCGCAACGAGAAAAACGGTCCCACGGGAGAAAGAACGATTCGATCCCAACATGAGCCCGATTCATGGGAGATGTGAATGTTCGCTAACATAAAATATTAGCGGAAATGCGTCCTATGATGGTTTTCTTGTGCGTTTCAGTGATGCCCACGCTTCTGTCTTGCAATTAGATAATTGTCTTAATCGATGCGATGTGCTTGGAGAAAAAAAGAGAAAGAAAGAAGAACATATGGTCTTCGCCGAGCCGGCACGTCGGGATCACTCCGGATCAGTTCGGTTTTGAGCCCAGGCGACGGACCTGATCGCCCACGAGCCGCCGAGCTCACGACCGAGCCCGCGCGTCGCGCTTTCTTGGTGCTACGATAAGATACGAAGTAAGCGTCTTTCGTGGTCTTTTCTGCTGTGAATAATAGAGCGAGACGATCAATAATAGAGTACCGGAGGGTACATTCTTGTCTCGTCCTGGATACTTCTCTACGTCACGTTATTATGGGAACCATGGTGCATTGTTTTTGGGAGGAAAGGGCGCAACGGAAATGAAAAAGGTGGCGAGGAGGGAGGAAAACGAGAGATACAAGGAAGATTTCCTTTGCTTAGTTTCGATCGGAAGTAAATGTGGAAGATCAGAAGGCACCAGAACCTTTGTCCTTTTTGGGCAAAAAGAGATGCTGAGAAGTGAGAACGTTAACATTATGGAGCACTCGTGTTCACTTATGATAAGTCAGAAAAGTGTTCCTTGGCTTTTCCCGAAACGATACGTTATTCTTTTTATTTGCTTATTATTTTACCATAAAGAATCATGAGAAAGCCCTCAGCTACTTTAAAGTGTTAAACAGCTATGATCTTCTTCACATCCATGAAGAATTTCGAGATAGTATGCATCGGGTGCCATTTAATGTCTCAACCTAACGAGATCGGTTTGGGCGTCACGAGATCTCGACTAGCTATGCATGCTCACAAATCGGAAGTTGTCTGCTCAAAGTTACCAACTTCGTGCAAGCTGCTCTAAATCGAGGTCGCATGTAAGGGTTAAATGGTACAAACTTGATCGGTTTAAGAGAATGCCGTGCCCCACTATGCTAGGCTCCAAGATGATTTCGGTTTATATAACTCTGCTTGTCCCAGCTAAGATCATAGATTATATTTGAGGCAATTGCCTTCTTCAAATTGGTTTAGGGGAAATATGGCTCGAAAAACTAGAAATCGGAGGTAATTTCCAAAAATAATTCGAATGAAAGTGGGAAAAAAAGAAAGATTAAGTCGTGGACCAACCGATAATTATATTTTCATTCGAATTTACATGCTGTTAAATTTATTTCTCTGTATTAATTGATTTTACCCATGCGAATGTAAACATGACAACATCATCGCAAATTCTCGCCATGGAAGCCGTGATAAAGGAGGTCAAGTTGTGGGGGATGTGGGGTCAATTTTGCTTTCCAGAATCCTTTTTTTGGCCAAAAAGCTTTTGGTTTTCTATGCTTTAATTTTTGTTATTGTTACTATTTTTTTAATCTTCTGGCCACAATTGTTTTTCAGCCATTGACTCCAGCCGAAATAGTCCAAGACTGCTTTTTTTTTATATAATAAAAAAAGTCTGAACTTTAGGTCTACTTTCAGTTTGAACTCGAGCTTTTTTTATTGTCTTAAAAAAATTTCGAATTTTTACTCTCATTCTGAATCGGCTCAGTTGTCCCAAACCGCCATTGATTTCTTCAAGATTATCAATGTTAGAGGGTTGTTGGTGTTCCATACACTAGCGAGAGTGTTGATGAAAACATGTGTTTTGATGATAAATATGTAAAACAAGCCCTAGTGTTGATAATTTTGAAGAAGTCGGTGGCCATTTTTAAACATGAGGATAGGTTTGCGACCAGAGTGAAAGTTGGGAATTTTTTAAAGATAAAAACAAGTTCAAGGCATGATTGTAATTAAATCTATTTTTTTTTTTGGGTGGGGGGTTGTGAGGTATTAGGGCCTTCTACTATTTCATGTTGATTATTTAATTTCCTCTAACTTTCTCAACATACGAGTAATTTGGTGCTAATAATTAATTTTCGGTATCGAAGTACGATCTTTTCCATTAATTATTTGATGTTTGGTTGCTAAATTTGGAGAGTACATACATGGTGACATGAAAATTGCCTTAGAAAATTAGCGGGTAATTAGTGAAAATGACATGAAACTTTTTTTTTCCACGAGCTGTGTAGTGATTGGAGTAAGCTAATTTTTGTTGTTGTGCCTTTCCGATGTTATTTCGAGGCATTGTTTCAACGTGTTGCAATAGAGATTCCACGAATCTCTCCATCAAACTTGTAAAAAGGGGATAAGTCGATGGAAGCTAAAGATGTGTTGCAGCTTTCAACAAACAGCAAAAGATTGCTTTTGGCGCTGTGCATCCTGCATCTTTTTTGCCGCTATGTAGGTGAATTGAACCTATTGGAATTCGTAAACTTATGTGAAAATTCATATTCACATTGAGATCCGGCGTGCAGGTTTCTAATATATTTCTGAATGGTTTGATCTGGTAAATCGAGTCTGAATAATTGTTAAATTTTCATTAGATCTACATATGAGATAGAACTTCAGCTTATGAATAGGAAAATTTGGTTTGCACATTGAAAAATGTCTAGAAACAAAAATAAAGCATGACTGCGGGACCATGGACCTTATTGCTCTATAATAGAAAGTCTAATACAAAAGTTTCGCAATTCGGAAAAAAAAAAAAGAAACACCCTCTATGAAATTATGGGATGTTATGCATGACAAGAAGTAACGGTGGCTGGCGAACTACGCATGCCTTCGCTGGTGGAGACATTCATTTTCCACCATTTAGTTTAGGGTTCTATTATCATATACGGTTTCGTAATTTAAGTAGGAGATCTTGGCAGCAGATTGTTAGGCAAGTCTCTCCCGAGGTATTGACCTGTGAATATGTAGGTCCAAATACGTACGTTTCAATGACTGGCGGAAAGTGAAGATCCTACGTATGGTTTCGTGATTTAAGTGGGGGACCTTGGCGGCAGGTTATTAGGCCAGTTTCCCCCAAGCTATTGACCCGTGAATATGTAGGTTCGAATATGTAGGCTCAAATGACTAGTGGAAAGTGGGCATCTTTGGTTATAACAAAAGAAAAAGAAAAAGAAAAAGAAAAAGAAGTAACGGCCTAGTAATTAATTCAATCACTTTACAATGAAAATGTAACAAAAGTCTCAATATAGCATTGCGTTTATGATAAATTTTAATCATATGTATGCATTAAAATGAAAAACAAAGGAGTAAATAACGTTTTAAATACTTGGGATTTAAATAAGTAACTTTTAAATAACAAGTCGGACATTATTGTTGAAGTAAAATAGATCATTTACGTTTTTAGCCTTATCTAATTCTCAAGGTAATGTACGGGAGTAAATACTAAAAAGTTGGTAGGTAAATCACATGACCTTCATATTGATGTAGGAAATACTTTTTTTTTTAAATAACCAATTCTACGTCCGTGATGAGATCACGATATTGATTAACCTGATATAAAAAAAGGGGGTTATTTTTCATCCAGCAGTGATTGAAAGAAGCTCCTCCACAAATTGTGTATTCAAGGTGCGTTTGGTAAATGGGGATATTCACAAATTGTGTATTGAAGTAAAAGGGGATATTCACAAATTGAACTTAAAAAGTAGAGGATTTTGTGTATTCATAGTGCATTTGATAACTATTCTCGTTCTAAAAAAAGCTTTTTTTATAATGAGTTTTTTTTAATTGTTCTCGGATGAGTTTTTAGGAAGAGAAATACGCCTGATAAAACCGATTTTCTCTTTCTCGTTTGTGACGAAAGTAAAGATTGAGAAATAAATTGGTTTTCTCTTTCACATAGTGTGCATTTTCGTTCGAGAAATTAAAAACCAAAATTTTTTTGTTCTAATTTCTCATCTCCAACTTTTTTTTAAAAAATTTCGGGAACATAAATTTTAAGGACATTTGCCAAATAGATTTTTCGTCCCAAACTCGTCTGAGAGCGAGAAACCAATAACCAGAACTGTTACCAAACGCACCCTGCCAACCAAACAACGCCGTGATGGGATGAAAGCACGGTCTAAATCCTTAAACTTATCTTCTCAGCTAAAACAAGCGTTCAATAATCAATTTTTTTCATCTTTCTTTTTCTCTTATCGGGATAGAATTAATCTTCTTCACGATCTCTATCATGATTGAGTCCCGCCACAATCGGCGCGTCTTTGGCCTTTGGAATGTAGCGGATCCCGAGGGAGGGGCCCGTTCCGCCACCCGAGAGACCTTATTACCAAAGACCAACGGGGGGACCCCGAACATGTCCATGTCACGAGACCCCGCCCACGCGAGCAAGGCAACGAGGGAGATCGTTCAACGTTTAGCATAATAAACTCATGGACAAATTCCTATCGCATGTGAAACTTCCACTTTTCGAAACCTCAAAAATCATCTCTCTCACTCTCTCTCTCTCTCTCTGAACTTTTTCTTTTTTGTCCCTGCACTTTCCTAGATTGATTTCATCCCTTTCCTCTTCACATCCATCGCAGACCTCTTCTCGTCCTGACTTGCTTTACATGCTCCGGTTCAATACATACGAGGATTTCGATGTTGTGTGTGGCGAACCTTACCATGGGAGGAGAAAGCACCGTAGCTAGGGATCGATTTCGGCCGAGGAGGATGGCATGATTCCATTCTCTAATGTCCTAGATCGAGTTCATGTAGCTGGTCGGGCCCGTCTCGTTTGCGACACCTTGTTACCATGAAAACCAAGAAATCTTTACCCGGAGGAGCGCACCAGCAAATAGGATTTGGAACTTCTGCATGAATTTGTGGATCGAAGGGAATGGCTTGCCTAGAGGCCTCTTTTATCTTTCTTTTGTTAAATGTAATCAATTTCGATAGTCAGTGGATCCGTCATGTCAAATGTAATTTTGGTTTTGTACTTCCGCGTGCCACATGGTGTTTGCACCTTAACGATGCATCTACTTATATGTAAAAACAAGAAGTCATGAGTTCAAATCTTCTTAAGACTAAACCCAATCCAGCATGTAAAGGGGACTGTGACGGTACTTAATGCTAAGGTTCTTTCATATTACGAAACATAAATAATTTAGAAATATTTTCCTAAAATCGATAATCGGTCAATCAATTTTTTTATTCCTTTTTGTAAGTAATATAAATGATCATTTTTAGAACATCGTTTTTCAAAATCATTCATTTTCTATAAAACAAATACATCATAAATAGTGTCTTCATTAGTTTTTAGAATAATTAACAATAGTTTTACAAAAAAATCTCACATGACACCAAAACAGTAAATAATAGTCTTACACCAAAAAAAAAAAAAAAGTAAGTCACTACCACGCATTACTTTAAAGCCTCTTATACTTTTCTTCATGGGAGGTCCTACAATAATTAAATAATTAAAAGTCACGACTTCTTCTAACCATTTAAGACAGTAAACCCACAAGTTTCACATGGGATTTCAATGGGAGACTGTAATTTCAAATCTTCTCAGAACTGAATCCAAGTTTACACGTAAAGAGAATTGTTGCATCACCGCGGTTTTTTGGAATAATTCACAGTAAACCGACAAAGTATTGCATGAAACCAAAGTAGCAAATCACGAGTTCAGATCCTTTCCATCCCTTCCTTTCATGGGACTCCAAAATTCAAGCTGTTGAGTCGGAACTTCGTTGAAAGTGTCAGCGTAGCAAGTCAAAAAGAAAAGTGTGCTGCACGCCGGATTCGCTCGATCGCTGCTGATTTGCCACCACACCACAGCAACCAAAAGTTTGCCCGATTTCGCGCATCGCACGGATGAATTGCTGGAGGAAAAGGACACTGTGAAATCCCCCATGTAATTGCATGTGTTTCGGAATTAATGGGGCGGCACCAGATTTGATTCGAGTCATCATCGCGAGTTGCTTTGAGACAACGACCCTCGATTCCATTGGCCTACAACAAGATTCGGGGGGTTCTCGTCATTCGGCCTTTCTTTCCGTCCATAAGACAACAAGAAAGTACGTACCGACCAAAGCTAGATTTAAAAAACTTGGCAGAAGGAAGAAGAAACCCTACTTTGGAACAGAAGGTACGGCACTTACTTGCAAGGCCGGTTGAGGTTCAATGGCGTTCTCATGTAAGCACAAAGTATCTCTGCTATGTCGACTGCCGTCGTGGTAGATGAAACGATATGAGAAAAATGTCGCAACAGGTGGAAGAAAGAGAGACATGGATGCTCTGTCTGTCACGTAGAAAATGAATGATATAGAAAATATTTACTTAAAAATTAATCACTTGTATTGTTTTGAAGTAATTAGCTACCGAAAAGTATTCTCATTATCGACAATAATTTATATCTAGACATTTCCGTGAATGATGAAGAAATATTTTTTATTCATTTTTTATAAGTGATATAGGCAATCGATTTTACTGAAAATATTCTTCAAATAATTCATTTTTCGCAAAATAAAATGAGTTAAATTTCGATTTATTTTTTAGCTTAACTGAATAGAGAAACATATGTTGATACAGTGTCGAATCCGAAACGGTGGATAACATATCCAATTCTGGATTTTTTCCCTCGGATCTATGTCATTTATTCTACCGGACTCTCAAACTCTTAGTTTGTACAATCAAATTCTGTAACTTTCGTAATGGAATGACTAATGAAATCGGGCCCTTTTGTCATTAGCACACTCAATCATGCTAATCCGGTTGGCAATTTTTAAGATCCAAAGGGCTGAGGGTACAAATTTAGTCCCCTGACTATCGTATCGCAATTTGGACCTTCGAATTTTCTTTTTATGCCATCAACTTCCTTTGTCTATCACAGCAACATTAGGATATACGGTTTATTCGAATTTTCTTTTTTATACCATCTACTTCCTTTGTCAATCCAATTTCCCTAACAGTAAGATGGGAGATGAAAACCTTATTTTCATGAAAAGGTATCATTTATTCATACTCGGGTCTAGGGGGTCAAGGGTCGGGTGCGATGTTTAGAATATATGGCTGAGTTCGAGGGATTTTTTCGAGTAGTACAGCGAGAGAAACGGAGATTTGTTTTATTTTGGGAGACAGTTTGTTTGGTTGCCTTGGTACACAATTGAGGGGGGTAAATATTGTTTTAAAGATACAACGCGTGCAATTATCGGGCTTGAATCTACACAGGCATTCTGTCCATGTTTGGTTTGCTTTACTTAACACTATTCGGTTGCTACTTTTGCCCTCCAATCCGAACATAGACTTTGCTGTTTTCCTAACACTGTCCAATCCAATTTTTCCCTAATAGTAGGATGGGGGAAAAGTACCAAAAAAAAAATTATAAACCTTTTCCATTTGTGCTAAAAAAGTTATCAACTTTTTTTTTGTACCAAATCAGTTCTAAACCTTTGCAAGTTGTGTCATATAAGTCTTGGTGACCGAAGGAAGCACACGTGGCGCTAACGTGGCTCGCCGGCGATGCCGGGGCGCCACGTAGCGACAACTTTTTTCTTCTTCTTCTTTTTCTTTTCTGCCGGCCTTTGGAGCAGCGAAGCCCTTGTTAGTGACGAGCGAGGCCGACGGTGGGGGCAGGAGCGGGGCTGCCTCCCCTAGATCCGCCAGTGGCAGGCGGGGGCCGGGCGAGGCCGCCCTCGCCCAGATTTGGGCGGCTCTGTGGGCAGGGGCGGACAGGGCCACCTAAGGCAGGGGTGGACAGGGCCGCCCAGATTTGAGTGGGGCAACCTCGCTCTAGGCTGGGCGGGGCTGCCTTGCTCACGTTCGAGTGAGGCCGGCCTCGCCCCACCCTCACTAGCGAGGGCTCCGCCGCTTCAAAGGCCGGTAGAGAAGAGAAAGAAGAAAGAAAGAAAGAAAAAAGAGTTGTCACCACGTGGTGCCCCGTCATCATCAAGTCGTTGCCGGCGAGCTCTGACGAGCCACGTCGGCGCCACGTGTGCTTCCTCCTGTCACCAGGACTTATATGGCAAAACTTGTGAATATTTAGGATTGATTTGGTACAAAAAAAAAAGGTTGGGGATTTTTTTGGTACAAGTGGCAAAGGTTTAGGATTTTTTTGACACTTTTCCCGTAGGTAGGATGGGAGATGAAAACCTAAAACCACAACCGCAATCAACATCACCATTAAATACTTACAGTGTTCTTTTCCCATATTAAGCTGTTCCCATGATAAACTTCAATTTCATGGACGCGCATCATACACCTCCAATGTCATCCGCCCATTTGGTAAAGCTATCCAAACTGCCAATTTGCACATTGGGGCTTTGGCCGGCATCAGCATCGCCAGTCGTGGAAAGTCGTTCCCTTGAGAGAGGTTATTTGCCTAGCTCTGCCTATTCAATTGTTAACCAAGCCTCCCAATCTTGCGTGACAATCAATCGAACATTCGAAAAAAGTAAATAGCAAGCAGAATCATCAAGACACATAAATTTACATTGTTTGATAATATTGCCTATGTCCAGGGATTGCAGAATTTGTTGTTTCCCCATCCTAATTGAATAAATCTGGATGAGCTTGAAAGTAGTATAATATGCGAGAGTAAAGTTCGACTGATAAAACTTTGAAGTGAATAACAATTTGGTCTAGACATATCATTAGGGTGAGAGTGAGAAGTATGTCCAAGACTTAGCAGTAAGGGCAGAGACAGAGAGTCGGAGAACGAGCCAAAAGATATCGAAGGACAATCCTTAGAAGGATAATTCACATGTCCAGAATGGTTGCCATAGGTCTTAATAACTTAATATGATATTTCACATGTCCAGAGTCGTAATGGCCGGCTCGTTTCTTATAAGAGGCTCGTTTCTTATAAGAGGCAAGCTCTCAGAAGAAGTACTTTGAATAACCGTACTAAAGTGGAGACCATTCAAGATATGGTAGGTATTTTCTTATGAATTACTTAACAAGACATCTCCTACATGATGTATGACATCCCTGTCCCACATCGCCTAGGGAGGAAGTCTTGGGAGGGCTTATGTAGAGAAGTCCACCTTTATCCATCAACAACGCGTTTTCTCGGATAGACCAAGGAGAACAAAACCGTAAGGTTGAGGCCGTAATTGAGATGGTGGTGCGTCCGCGCCAATGCTTCCGCGCCAGTGCGGTAGGGCCAAAGTAGGGTGGTGGGGCTGAGGAGGACGTTACATAATCATATCAGAGTCGACTTCCGACCGCGTGTGGGGATTACAGTGGGCGCTCGTTGGTACCGAGGGCACAGAGGGGATGCTGTGCCATTGAGGGGGAGAGTTTGCGACATCCCTGTCTCATATTGCCTAGGGAGAAAGTTCTGAGAGGGCTTATGTAAAGAGGTCCACTCTTATCTATCAACAACGCGTTTTCTCGGATATATCAACGAGAACAAAGCTGTGAGGTCAAGGCCATAGCTGAGATGGCGGTGCATCCGCGCCAGTGTAGTAGGGTCAAAGCGAACTATGTTGTTGGTGGTGGGGCTGAGGAGAGCGTTACATGATGTGGAACTATATGTGCCCCACTTAAGAACGAATGTCCCTGTCAAGTGAGGTTTGTTTTGCCCAACAATAATTTTCCTTCCGGATGTGTGGTCCGATCCATCTCTACTCCCTCTGCCAGTCTTAGAAGCCTTGTAAAAATCATATTTTATCCGACCCCTCTCTACATCTCTATTTGATTTTGGACTTTGGTACGTCACAATAAGTATACTCATCAAGGTTTAAAAGTTAGCGATGCCGCTGCAATGTGCATGCCTCTGTACAGTCACTTTGGCAGTACACTCAATGTCTAACCAAGGCACACAAGGACACTTGTACATAACCTAGTTGTACCATCATAAGACACGGTGCAATCTGATGACAGCTAGGAAGAAAATTTCTTGCAGATAAATTGAGTTGCCTTTTATAACTTATACGAAGTAGCTTTCGATTTTTCCCATGCGGGACTAAATGTGGGAACTTGGCACGTTACTCCAGTTGCTCCTTCCGCAAAATGCGATAGTCCCTCGTTTCAAATGCAAGTAACATGTGCAAATTCTAGGGAACATCACAAAACGAAGGACACAGTAACACATGATGGGGTTTATGCCTATGGCACACCAGAGACCCTTCTCTCACATTGGAAATGTGATAAAATTGATTCTCTCTCCCTCATCTATACATACCCAATTGAAATCTGCATGAGCATCAAACGAAGAATAATGAATTGAAGCTTGATGAAAACAAAGCGTGCGTGTACTTTCCTTTTCCCACTCGCCATTTGGGGGCTACCATTATGACTGACCGATTGTGCCCTACAAAGACAGACCTCCTCTCGTTTTGCTCTTTTAGAAGTTCCCGCTTTGGTCAGGGCAATCCACATTCCAAGCTGGCCATCCTTCATGCCCTTGCCCCCCAAGCACCCAAAATCGTTTTCAGAGTGGGGCCTCTGTCAAGTGACCTCATTTCTCTCGTAATAAATCAGAGGGCGGAGAGCGCATGCACTCGCGATGGGACTGACTTAGTCATCGTCATTTGCTATCCGTGTAATCCTAGCCATCAATGAGGGGGGAGAGTTTCCATGCATGAGGGGCAAGTGGATTTGGATGTTGAAGATGGAAGATTACCCCTAAACTTAGTGCATGGGATCTTTTCCCATTACATGATACTTACGATGGATGGCTGGCCCAAAGCAAATCTTTTCATGATTGCTTTGATGATGAACGTTTCAGGCTTCTTAGTGTGTAAAACCCTAAGTTAAAATCGCCTCATTTTTATCATTTCGGGTTTCTTTTGATAGCTAAAATAAAAGTCGGGATTTTATCCTATCCTATATTTGGTTTCTATTCAAGATTGGATAAAGTCGGATATAAATGGGACATAATCCGAAGACAAATATCTCATCGGAGAGGTGTGATAATGTTAGATATGATTTCTTATCTTCATTGTAGGAAAGCTATATGTCTCGAATAATGAAGTTTTCTTAAGTAGAAATAGAAACGACCAACCTCATGGGTCGTTCCTAAAAGCACAGACTCATCACCTTTCTCGGGTTACTCTTAAAAAGCACACTCATGCGACTAATGAAAGCACATTCGCAATTCAATAGAGCGCCTCGCCATCAATAAAAAGACATTTTACATGATTTTGGTGTTTGCTACATCGTATTGATCAATCTTTGAATCTAATGAATCTAAGGCCACCGATCCATTTCACCAGATTCTGTTCTGTCATGTATGAAATCACTAACCTCGCCAAAACAAGCACCGTTTGAAGCTCCTTGCTGAATTTAGCCGAGCCGATGGAGAAGTCAAACTTAGGCTGTGACCGTCAACATTCAGCGCTCTTTCTTATTCTCAACAAACCATCGGTGCCTTTCACACTTACGCTATCCAATTGAGCGAGTCTCCCAGGCGAATCGATATACTACGGAGATAGGACCTCCATTCCTTCTATATTTTGTACTTTGATTGTATGGTTGGCAGTAAAGTCTAAGATCTTTCAATATATACGTACGGATTTGTCAATATATAGTTAGGAAAAGTAATAAAAGGACATGCATGTAGAATTGAAGGTGCACAGCTCAAGTGAATAATACCGTTGTCTTTGTAGTTGCATTCTTATCAAGACCATTGCTTACTATAGATCGTAAATCGTTTTTATTTGATCTGTTCATACTAAGTTTTTGTCACCCTAAGATTATGCATAGAGACACGGGACATGGCATGATGAGAATTGTTGGTCAATTACAAGGCTTCACATAACCTAACTACCCTTTTTGTTGTTTTGACAATGTAAATGTGTGCCTTCAGTAAAGAATTATGAGATATTAACAAATTTATCGTGGAATTTTATGTCATGTACAAATGAGTAGCTATATATTATATATTGCTCATACTTGTCATTATTAATTGAACCGGGCCTTCAAAGTCTCTTGCGGGAGGCCTGCAGAGATATTATTTAACACGACAAAAATGCATAGCTTTGAGATCCAAAAAATCGCGCCATACTTCTCCACTCAACAAGGGTTTCTAAAACAGGTTAAGTACATGGAGTAGTATCTTCTTTTCACTTATATATATGTATGTATATATAATTAATAACTTACCAAATTATCTTGAATTGAAGGAGTCCTCTCAAAACAGGTACATCTCAAGCGACAAACAATGGTGTGTCCAGAAAGAACCTAGGAACTTTGACAAATAATTAGAAATTGACGATTATCCTCGATTTTTTTAGCTCATCTTCTTAACTTGGCAATTTTCCGGTGAGATGTTTCGTACGGAAAGTCCCTGTCCCACCCATTACTCAAATCAAAACATTAAAGAAACAGTCCGCTCTGGCAATTTCACCATTCGATGTTGCTTACATAAAGTCCCTTTCTCACCCCATTACCCAGATCAAAACGTTCTAGAAATAGTCGGCTCTAGGGTTTCGTGAATCGAGACTTGGGGTGGTGGGTGGGGTTTCCAAACTGATCACCACTTGGCAACTTTAAAAACGGCGATTGGATGGAAGATAGGGCGGCCGGGCAGTGAGATATCTACCAACTTTTTTACGGAAAGAAAGAAATTATTGATGCAATATCGATCTCCATCGGGTACAAGTAATTATTGGCGAGTACAAGTTGGATGATCCGCGTTCCTCAACTAGTCACACTTGGCAAGTCGGACGATGGTGTGATTGGATGGAAGATACAGCGTCTGGCCGGTGAAATATCCGCCAAATTTTTGGGGAAATAAAATGGACACTTTTCAACGATTTCCCTTTAGAAATTTGTTGGTGTAACGTCAATTTGATTGGGCGCCCATGACTATTGGTGATAAAGGCGGAGGATCTTACTTATTCCAAAGACTGTTGTCAGCCCACTTCCCAAAATGTCAGAAAGCATCTAACTTTGGTGCACATTCGATGTGGAAGTATGCCATCGTTTTCTCCCTGAGACTGACATAGAAGTTAGGTTACACGGGTCTTCAAGCAAGAGAAATTCGCGCCTCAAACAGATAACGTCACGGTACATAAGATAATGCGTGATCAGAATTGGATCTTCCATGATTGCTGTCGTGCTGTTAAATTGATGATCATGATCAATTTCATTTACACAATTTTTTGCTTGGAGTTGTCCAAGCCCAATTTCTTGCGCATGAGCTCGAGATTGAAGTCAATACATAGAATTATATGATAGAGGTGCCTTAGAACTTTGATGATTTAGATTAATTAGAGGGGAATATTTAAAATATGCTAAAGTAAACATATTTACATAAAAGAATAGCCATAACGAACCCAAACCATGATAGTTTTTGTTAGAAAATTAAATATTAATACATGCTTTCATTTAATAGCATTATACAAGAAGACCAAACTAAACGTGAGGGAGAGTGTTAGAGAATTAAATATTAATCAACATATTCATCTAATAGTTTAAGCTTTTAAAGCAAATGGTCCCACAAAATCTCACAATTTTTGTTTGTAAATCATCTAAAACTATTTTCGATCCACGTTTTGTTTGGTTTCTTTAGTTTCCTCGCTTAATGTAGGCACATTTACATCTTTCGGGTGGTAGATGTATTTAACCACATGCAAACCGTATAACACATGATGATGTGAGGTCGTTTCGACATATAGAGCAAGTTTTCAATTAATTATATTGGGATGAGAAGTTCACACGTAAAAGTTTTGCACCTTCATAAAGAGTTGCTTGGGTTGATAGTATCATTGTTCTTGCATTACTCAAGTTTAGTGTTATAGTAACTTGACATCTCATTGGGAATCATGTTGATGAAATAGATTAGGCGTGGCAACCAAGAAAAGGATGAATTGATTATTTTGGGAAATTTGGAAACAGTTTTCTTTTATGAATACGTGATGGATAGTGTGTAGAAGGTGCACCAACGCGTAAGAAATGTGAACATTCATGCAGAATTACAGTTTTCTGTCAAATAGAAATTGAAAGAATTTAAAAGATAGAAGAAGAATGCAAATTAGATGTAAAATGGTTCGGATTTCCACTTGGCCTATTCTGCTCTCCTATCTCTAACAGTCTCAACAAGGTTTGAATATAATCTACTTGTAATCCTTTACATGTTATAGCTTGTACAAGATGAGCTGCTTCTACTTGAAACTTTCAAGTTTGTTTCTAAAGAATCAAGCACTCTGTCAAAATATGACCATTTTCATTCTAGACTACAAATATTCATACATTTTATTGAGATTTATAATCAAAACCTCTAAATTGCACAAAAGGAAAGCTGAGAGAGAGAGAGAGAGAGAGAGAGAGAGAGAGAGAGAGAGAGAGAGAGAGAGAGAGAGAGAGAGAGAGAGAGAGAGAGAGAGAGAGAGTCAACAACCACTTTGATATGTTTTTAGAGACTTCCAAGTTTCAAACAACCGTTTGGAAGCTTTCTCCAGCCAAATAATCATTGACCCAACATTCATTTACCATCACAAAATTTTTCTGCAAAGCGTTGAACATCATCTCCTAAAGCATAACTCTCTGCTCCTAAAATCTGCTTGACATCTTTTCTGCTTACTCAATAATAGCAAAATAGGACCGATTCACTCTAGGCTGCTTTTGGCGGATTTCCCCACATAAATATGAAACTCTAACTCAAGTCCTATTCAAATTGACTAAAAGCAAGGTCTTCCCACCTGAATTGTAGAGGTTTTAATGTAGAATTTAGAGAACCCTAATTGAAGTCCTACTTAAACACAGTGGTCTATGTACTGACTCTCCACTTTGTGCACCACATCATTCATATTTTCTTGGCCGTCTAGAAGCCCCGTTAAATGGTTTTGTCGTAAATTACTACGAAGTAATGGCTAGAGAACATCAAGTGAAATTTATTGCATATTTAATTTAATCGTAAAGAATAAAGTTAATTTGAGAAGATCGGAAAACAAATCTTTTAATTATCGTTCTAATGAACATTCTTCATTTTGTTTCACAGAGATATGTTATCTCATTATATTCCACAATGTCCATATTGTAAAACAGCGTTTTGGGAAAGGAAATCAGTCACTTCTTCACAAGAGAAGATGTAAAATCTGAGATTGCGCTTCGAATTCCCTTGCTTTAAAATACTTGTGTGCATGATGCAAAGTCTTCAGAAATGATGTATGCTGAGATTTACACCGTCAAGTGAATTTTGTATTTGCTATTTGCAATTGATATTAGGATGTTAATTTGTATGAATATCATGGGATATCCGGTTTGATTCACATGAAAGTACACCAAACTGTTTCGTCCACATACATCGTGTAAAGTTTCACCTGTCGCAAGTTTGAAGGTTACTAATGATGAGAGACACTATCATTTGATGATTGGGATCCTTCAACATAATTAGAACATATAACTTGACTAGTTATGTTACCCTACTTTACCAAAGCACCCTTTAAATTTACAGAAACTTATCTCAAAACCTAAACCCTGATATATATCTCTCATTCATCAGCCAATCTAGCAAGACGGTCGTAATCACTGTGCCAGTGGCCTCCCCAGCCTCCGGCGATCCCGAATTGGGCGAAGCCACTTCAAATTGGAAGTCGCGGCCTGCCTCACTGTTATTATTATTATTTTCTGTTTAGACAACACTTGTTATTCTAATGATGATAAACGTCTTGGATATCAGAAGAATATTCGACATCATTGGCGATGATGCATCAACCTTTCAAAGGGGTAAAGATTAGAACCCTTCGTGGCTTTCAACTCGTGATTCGAATACACAGGTTTGCGATATCCGTACAAAAAAAATTATGTAGGAGGAAAAAAAAGGAGGAGAAAAACAATCAAAATAACGAAGTCACATCCTTGAAAAGAGAAAAGCCACTTGCCGAAGTCAAAATTCCCTAAAATGCTACCACTAAAATGCTTGATAGGGAGATTTCCAATTTGAGGAGAGGAAGAAGACGGAAACAGAGGGCGAATCCAATAGCTGAAAGTACATTACCAGTCCCTACAACAAAAGAATATTCATGATGGTTTCGGTTCATCATGATGGCATGGTATGTTGTCTCCCACTGCACTCAATTTTTGTTGAACGATGTATAGAAAAGGAAAAAAGATGAAAATAATTTGGGAAAAATGTGAAGGGGAAAAGAAACTAGGAAAGCATGCAGATTTCTTGGGAAGGAAGAGTTAAGAATTCATTTTCATCTCATCGTATAGGCATGTACTCGTACCTTGCATTCTATGTTTTCATCCTAAGATAACATTGTGTATAGCTATGAAACGATGATCTGTCACTATATAATTGTGCTCCAACTCTTCTGTCATCTCAATACATGAAAGCTTGTAACATAGACAAATAGAAAAATACAAGGGAAGTAAATAAAAAAAGAAAAGAAAAGATGTTCACGACATAAATGTAAGTTTTTATGGGAATATTATCAAATGTTCTAAAATTTAAATTATTGAATGAAAGCACAACATAATATTTGAATATGCTCACATTGTCCTTTACTTATTGTTTATTTTTTGGTCATATCCTTTACTCATTTGAAAGGAGAGAAATTAAAAGTTTGGAAAGATTTGATTAAGGGTTTCTTGCTTTCGTATTATGTCAAATTTTAAGATATCTAAAAGTTCAAGTTATTAAATGATAACAATGTTTAATATTTAAATATTATAATGGAGATATAGAGAGAATAAGAGATTAGGTTAGGGCCTTTGGCACAAAAAAAAAACCCCACTTTTTAGAAGGCAAACCTACATTGATTACGAAATCACTTTCTTTTAGATTTTTTTAGTGGCATTGAATGGACGGCTTGAAGTATTTGTGTATCCACAAATTCCTACAATACAAAATAAGAGTTTGAGAAAGGGAGGAGAAGGAGAAACTAGAATTATTAACGTACAATATGACGTTAGATATTATGAGATTTCCCTTAATAAGAGACAAAAGAATTGAGACTTTTATTTTGCAGCGTCATCACACGACGGTCTAATATTATATGTCAAGAGCCTTTTTGATTTTGCATGACTGCCCCCAATTCATTTCAATCGGGGCATGAGGTCCCTTTTGACTACGGTTCCATTTTGGGCGGTGTGGCCATTAAATGTGCTACCAGGAGACATTAGAACAATGGAGTAGCTCGTGGAGCATATGGGTACATACATGTCTCCTCTTCGGTTGACGATTTTTCTCTTTCTTCTTTAATTTTCGGTCCATAACCTAGGGGCTTCCAATTGGGATCGCAATGTCACTCTTGAAAACTCAATCATTTTTCCAGAAATCTCGCCGAGATCTTTTCAATCTCACAAGGGAAAAGTTACAGGGATGACCCTTAATGAAGCATATCTGATCCTTCAGATCCCCGAAACATGACTAAAAAGACGTCAACATATGCAATCTGGTGGATTCGATGAACGCCCTACCGTTGGCACAATAATAAAAGAGAAAATTTTCAACCCGTAACCCGTAATTTCGTCTAGACGAGAAAGGGTGCAAAAAAAGTGATCTACCCTTTTGAGCAACTAATCGAAGTCCGTGAATACAGATTAGCAATCAATGGTCCACGGCAGCTTTCACAGTTTTCCTCCATCCAAAGTGTGAAATTGGCTGGACACGAAAAGGCGTCCATTATGTTGGAAACTCACAAAAGATTGAGCTGGGACCTTCTTCGATGAAGTCGTTTAGCATGTGATTCATGGCGAATCAATCAAACACATCAATCTGATCACATTCAAATTCCACAAAAGTAGATTAAGAGTGTGATGTGATAGCGCTCTCTAGAGTCTAGAGTGCATCACTTTAGAAAGATGGGTTCACTTGCATGTTTCTGGAGAAATCGGAATCAATGCCAATGGTAGGGCAGTGTTAACCAATGCCATTCATTCTCGAGATTTTCTTCACTATTCTTAATCTGACCTAGAAATCTAGCAAGTAGAAAGCAAGTTCCAAAAGATGTCGGGAAGCCCTTTTTGTCTTTTCCTTTTTTAATCTGGGTTGAACCCCATTCATATTATTGATCGCTTAGTCAGGATCAACTGATGTAAATGAGAAATCTTCCCACTTCTTTCTCTTGCTTTACCACAACTAACTAGTAAGTACCACCTGTCCACTACGATCATTCACTTTCTATGTAGGATCTCCCAATTTTTAAGTTTCACACTGTTAATTTTGTTTCTCACAGGCAGGCAGGAGGGGGCCATTTTCTAGTTTTATAAGTAGCAAATGAGAAAGCACAAAGATTTACTTTCATAGGTCCAACTAAACGGCTAATCCATCTGTAATTCCCGGCATGATTCTTTTTGCACCATAAAATGTAGACAACTATGAAAGAGATTCTGGACTATCCCAATGAAATGCAATTATTCAGAGTCCAATTTAACACTTAAGTAATAAGTGGACGAAGATCACTTACATATAAAACTCATCAAAGTCTCTTATCTGAGTGATGTAAGACAAAGCTCAAGTGTAAGCCAAATTATAGAATGGCGAGCCAATTGTATACCGCATAAAGTGAAAGTTTAAGAATGTGCGAGATATATAGTTTGCATTATACGCTGAGTTGATTTGTATAATGGATCAAACATGGAGAACCAATACTTATTTTTGCCATCTAAACAAGGTGAGAGAGGGGCAACTAGTGAAATTGCCTCCCCTGAGCATTATCGTGATGTAGTATGCCAATTATGTTATTGCAACGTTCGAACCGAATCACTTTGCACGAAAGCCTCAAACTTCCCTCCAAGGATGTTCTAAAATGGATTAGCTTGTCATCCTGACCTCATCAAGATAGATATGTGATTGGCTCAAAACTACTCAGACTTCATGGGTTGGCTCAATAGGATGAACCAGCGATTTCCTTTGAAAATGCATTAAAGAGCCAAGAGAGGACCATGCTAGCTATTCCAAGGAAGGTCCCCAGTGATAGAAAGATAGGAGAATTTGCTTTGGCATACTTCAATAAGCGAAACCCACCTTGGCCCAACTAGTGAACCCGAACTGGCTTAAAAGGCAAAGATACGGATGCACATCGCATACTAATCCTCTCCGTTACCAAGGATTAGGAAATCGAACTTGACCATCGAACATCTATCACACGATATTCGCTCGATCCTTGGAGAACGTCACGCAATCATAAACAGTGTTTTGTAGGAGAAATCACGCTCCAAATTTATTGCACGAGAAGTTATCGCAAATGCCGAGAGGACACTTACGCATTACCACAATCTCTCCATAAGTGGCAAAGACCATAGAGTGAAACCGAAATTATATTTCCCCATCAGATGTCTGCACTTTGCGGGACTGATTCTTTGAAATAATGATGTTTTGGACTGTTAGGACATGAAGATCCACCGAAAGATATAGCACAATTCCACGGGGGGTAGGCGCACGAAGGGACTTTACTAGCTCATAAACAATGGACAACTACTGTAGGAAGTGGAGCGGGGCCGGTTGCTGCTCAAATCAGGCTACTGAAGATTGAGTGATTGAATAAAGATTCAGAAGGATTCAATTATCTCATCTCATCACTAGCTTGAAAGAAAGATTTCAGAGTCTCGGCATCTCCGTGAATAATTCAATGCAAACAATAGTTAGACAGAAGGCGCATTTTAGTAACTACTCAATGAAACATATTGTAAAGACAGCTCCACAAAGAAACTCTCTCTACAGCACCGAAAGGGATAGCAAAAGCCGCCATTTATTGGACATTTGGGTGGTGGTTGGGGGGGGGGGGGTCCAAGGAGCAACAATCACAAAAAGCTTACTGAATGTTGCAGTTTTATTCCGGCAAGTGAATCATGAATTCCACAAAAGCTATAACCAGGGACATCCGAGGGGTGCGCACTGCAAATTCCATCTCATGAAAAGGATGTCTTGCACGGTTCGCATGACGCGCATGTTCTGGCAGATCCCACATCTCCATCATCTTGCATCAGATGATTAAGTCCAGTCGGGACCGCGATACTAGTGTCCAGGTGTGACCGCAGGCATGGACACTCAAAGATATCCTATATGCCCTCCCTCCATGGAGCGCATGTAGTATACACAAAAGGGCATGACAAAAACTCACTGACATTTGTTCCTTTCATACTTCTAATCAGTCATCAACTACTACATTAAATCAACCTCTAGATGTATCGTCTTTCCTAACCCAGTGTTTGCCTGGCTTTCTAGCATTCCTTGCACTGTGTTTCCTCGTACCTGAGTTCCGGTGCTCAATGGTGCCTCGTGTATTTGAGGATCCAATGGAATTACGGACAGAAGCCTTGTCTTTTTGCTGCTTCAAGGCATTTCTAGAACCTGTTTCCAAAGAGACAGCTTCGTCCCTTGGTTGTTGTTGCTCAACATTGTCATTCGTTGTACCAGACGTTGATGAGGTAATTGTCGGGGTTATGTACATGCCCGGCAACACGACCAAGTCCTTCTTGGGTTCAATTAAGCCATTATTTTCTTGCTGTACTTTCATAATGGTCTCAAATCTCTGCCTTCTACTATTTTCAGAATCTAACAGGAGAAGCTCCCCATTCTCTTCAGGGACATCTCCTTCAAAAATCTGCAATGACAACCAAGAGAGCGCACTTATATCCTAAACCCAGCAAATAAAAATATCAACAATGCTCTCAACAGAATACCCAAAGGAAAAAGGTATTTTGACCACCGATTAGAAGTTTCTTCAGCAGTATTTTTAACAGAATCTCTGATGGCCGAGGACTAATTCATTAAAAGGAGAACCATGAGTCAATGGAAAGGGGAACCATAACTTGCACACAAAAATAACCGCAATTGAAGGTTTTCATTTCCAACTTAAGCCGTTAGATAGACACGAATATTATGCATGTTAAGTTAGACATAAAATCCCTCTGCCTTTCTGAATGATCCGAAATCTAGGAACCTCCCCACAGGAGATATAAGGGAATTAGAACTTATTGCTAAAAGAATGTCACCCATGATAATAAGATAGAAGACCCTGCCAAACCACTGCACAGAAAAGCAGCTGAAAAGGTTATTATAATCAGCAAGGGACATCTAATCTGATCTCATATATTATACAGAAATTGATTTTTGGACATTCAATGCATTTAACTCAATGAAAGGAGCCTTTCTTTTTCCAAATAAGAATTTACAAATTTTGCAAGTAATAAAAAGAGAGTTTGGCACATTTAAGACATTAAAATTTAATGACAGGAGCTTTTCTTAAAAAGAGAAATTTCAAAATTTTGGTAAATGAAGGTAAAAATTTTCAGATATATTTTTAAATTCTAGGTCTAATTTCAATCATCTTACAGTGTATTGTAAATAGTAAATGATTGAAAAAGAAACAGCAGCCGTGTGATAGAGAAATATATTTTATATGTATGTAAGTCCGTCATGATTCATAACATATATACAGAGAGTATATCATTAAGGTATACACAATAGAAGCTATAATGTGTTCATATAGGTTGAGTACAGTAATTTGACTTCATATAGTTTTTTTTTTTTGGTCATAGACTTCATATAGTTTGATAAAGTATATCATGCCACTTTTATCTATCTACTTGGTTGTCATACATCACCGAATTAAGGCTTCGGCTTTTCTATTACAAACACTTATTTGAATGTTGGTCGTATTATGTTATTTAAATATAAACTCACGCCAATTATTCTCAACAATGAGCTTAGCCATTTTTGTGAAGTCCAAAATGTTGCCATATTAATAAAATTGTTACACCTGCAAATTCTATATGCATGAATTCATTTCATTAGCCAAAAGAGTAATTAAACTCTATTAGAAGGAGTGAGTATGGTCCAATGGGCAGTTCCCAACACTAAGGTTTGAAACTGGGAATAGCCCGTCGGTTGTAAAGTGGTTCCCAGGTGTACATCTGGAACCAGTCCCCAATTGCTACAAAGTTGCAATCATCAATTAATAGAACACATAGTAAGAAGTAACAGTCCACTTCACCATCTCCACTTGTCCTTCTCTCAAAACCCCTCCCAACTCAAAGCACTTCAACCAATCAGACTCCCCACATTCCCAACACCCATGCGGGAAACTCTGTCAAAATTGAACTGCACACCTAAACACAACTCAAAGGAAATGCCAATCACTGCTCCTCAGTCCCACAACAACGGAATGTGAAGAAACCTGAGGGAAACTATGGCACGAGAGAGAAAGTTTGCATTGACTATAGGAAGGAAAATCACGGGAAGATGACAATTGAGATTGATGTTCACTAAAATGCCTCAGTTTGTTCCATCCAAGGATTAACATGCGAGAAAGAGAGGGAAGAGAAGACCATGAGAAGGTGAGGGAAAATGTGGAAAAAAAGAGTGAAAATTACAGAGGAAGGGAGATCAGTTGCAAAGAGTGAGAGAGATAGAGTAATTGCAGAATGTGCGGACAGGAGGCAAGAAAGAGAAAATATAAGGGAAAAGACTCACTTTCACTGAAAGTGAGCTGGATTACATAACTACAATTTCACACACACACACACATATCGGTCTAGTCGAGGAGGGTGGGTGGGCGGTTCCATGCTTGAAAATGGACCGCTACTTACTGATTCTAATAAAATGGAACCGAGAACTGGTCCACATGGGAACCGCCGGTTTTGGGCTGGTCCGGTCCAGGTCCTGCCGGTTCCCAGTTCATTTGTCTATAGTATTGTCCATTGTCATATGACCCAAAAAGCAGAAAAAATAAATATTCATAATTACTTTTAGCTAAATGTTGCCTTTGGTTGCGTAATCTTAGGAGAAGGTAAAGAAAGAAAGAAACAGATCTCTGTCTGTATCATGCCTTCTGCATAAGTGATTAGGCCACTATACAGCCATATAAGGTTAATATACCACTGACCCAAACGAGCAAGACCACTTTACTATATGCTTCTCCCCAAGCCAGTTGTTCCTCAACCTATTTCAAGAGAGGCAACAACCAACTAATGCTGACAATACAAATTACAGTGTTGTATGCTTTAAATGATTCTTCTAGACTAGCAAGTGAAATGACATACCGATTTGGAGGAGAATGAGTTGATTAACTTAAGTACATGTTCCAAATCCTTGGCCTGGAAAACATTCCTGCAAACTGGACAGTTTCCCCAGCTTTCTAACCCTGGATGCATGTGTAGCAGCAACCGCTAGTCAAGTACTTGAATATTAAGATTTAAGCATAAATGAGAGAGATTAATGTCTGAAAACAAATTAAGTACAAGCACAACACATCAGGGGGCCTCGTCAGATCATGAAAAGGCATGTGCCAAATACTGCTGCTAGTGTCATAATAATGCTCCTTACAGCCTACAAGCACAAGAAGCATCTAGGAGTTTTTATCCATATAATGATAATTGACTAATTACTACTGCAAAGTGCTCTTATATTTTGGTAAACAGTTGTAAGCAAGAAAAGGCACCCAATTAGCATCTTCCTTATCAAAGACACACCCTACTTTGATGGATTACAGTGCAAACTAAAGAGTATCCATGCCCATGTCACTGATGTTTTATTTGAAACTATTAGTCAGCTTGACGATAGAAACCAGTGTAAGGAGAGCCAGTACCTTGTCAATGACATGAAGAAGAAAATTATTACTAACCATTCAGTAGCAACATGAGATCATGTTTTTGCATTTTTGAATAATTTTCTAAGGTGTCTTCCCCTTCCGAGATAATTCCTATTTCAGCAGAGTTCCCTCAAAATACATCTTAAAGGTCATGCATTAAGTAGCCCTCCGAGATCAAGCAATATGTACCCATACACAGTTAATAGAGCACAAATCAAGGATCAACACAAAGAAAAATAATCAAACAGAAAATCATCCCAAAGAAGATAAATATTGCATCCAAATGGGTAATAAAAATTACACAACCTTGAACTTAGCAATCATTGGGACATTTTCTGAATGCAAAGACAGAAGATGAGACTGTTTCTTTGCATGACAGCTGAAAATTTCGCAGTAGCACTTACATGTTAGCCAAAGCAAGTGTTCTTGTAAGATACTAACTTTAAAATGAACAGACACTACTACTCAGAATCTCCTCAAACTGGTGAACCTATTTTAGATGTCCAAGAATAACACGTGGACAACCTCCTAAGAAAAATTCCATTTAGAAAAGTGAGAGAGAGAGAGAGAGAGAGAGAGAGAGAGAGAGAGAGAGACTAGAATAGAAAAGGAAGTCCACTGTCAGTTGAAAAATCAACATTTCTTTCAAAAATATTCATACCTTTTTCATTTTCCATCTCGCCAACTTTTGTTTGTTTCTCGTTTTGAAGCCAGTTCCACCACCTAATAATGCACTCACTGCCATGGTACCAGGTGAGGAAAATCAAAGTCAAGGAGGTAAAACAAACATATACATGATAGACACAACAAAGAGAGCAAGCAAGTCTAACCTGTGAAAGCAATGGAAACAAGACATCAGCTTCATAAATGCCATATCTCTGTGTTCTGTATCTTCAGGAAACAGAGGATACAGACACATTGGACAGTCACCATCTGGGTGGTTCATCTTAGATAGGAGTTCCACTGCTTCCTACAAAGAAGTTTACACAGCGAGAATAAGACTCAGCTATCTTAGAGAAATTCCACTTCTTCCTTCAAATCACTTCCCATGACTATCACCTTTGAATTGCATTAAAACGATAAGACTCAGCTATGTTCGTTCTCTTCTTGAACATATATCCAAGGTCAATCCTCCATCCATATATATCTAATGTTTCTGTCAACACTAACGCCAAATGGCATGGCTATATGTAAAGTAACGGAAGCTTTGGATTGTTTACTTGAATACATTAAGCTAAATGCAACTCAAAAACATTGATTGCCGAACACTTACAAATGAGTGGTACTAAATTTCAATTCAGACACCATTGGTATACCAAATCAACTAGATTGAGACCCTGTGAACCACAAATGTCTGAAGCAACTCAAACTTTGCCTCTTGTTTAAGGATGCAGAAGGGTTAATCCTTTAAAATTGAGAATTGATATTAAGCTGAAGTTATAAAATATAATGGTTACTCTTCAGTAATGCTATTTTCAAGCATAGTGAATTAGTAGAATGACAAGAACAAAAGTGTATGTCAAATGACCTCGCATTGGTGTCATAAAGGTAAAAGAAATAAGGCCAATAAACATTTGTCTTCAGTAGTCTTGCCAACAAAACTCGCTGAATAAGATTTTTCATACTTGAAAGTAAGGGACTAAAACATGAACCTGACAAAGCCAACACCCTCCTCCTAGCTCGTCCAGCACTTTCTGCAGCTACTCCTTTTTCTACCATACTCAAAACAAGTTGCTTTGCAGGCAACATGGTATCTGTTAATGTCACACAAGTTATGTTTACATACTTCTTAAATGAGTTCTTGGTCCTAGTCACCATAGGCAAATGCAACTCTCAAGCTTGAGCAGCCACCTACATGTCTGCAAGGCAGCAGCCACTTCGGCAACTCATTCAGGAAAACCCAACTTCTGGAGAAAGGAGATTTCACCAGAGTAGTGGCATATACCAGATGATACAGCCAAACATCCAACAATTACCAACTAGGCTTCCACCGAAGAGATCTGAGATGCTAAACAATTTGAGCACACTTTTCTATGAGGTCCATAGACGTCACACCAAAAATAAAAAGTCAAATGAAAAGAAGGATTGCCAGAAGAGAAGACAGTTCAGCCCTTAACAAGCAAACCGAGTCTGTTCTAGCCAGCAATAAAGACAGGGAGAGGAAAGATCCATGTACACAATTGAATTAAGGTGCCCTAGAAAATTAAATGAAGTTAAACATGTTATCGCATGCACGTGCACCATCAGTTAGCTACTAGGAAGATATTTAGGTACAGCCAACAGTAGCTACCATCAAAGAACTTGCGTGACATAATCTATAAGATTACCTCACAAAGTGCTACTAGCATTGAACATGAGGAAAGTTGACAAGCTTTGTCCAATATGCAATCCAAAAGATATTTCTGCCTTCTATCATCAAGACCCTTCGATTCTATGAGTTCAACACCAGGCGGGACATCTGGATACTACAAAAGACAGCAAAAGAAAGTCATACAAAATAGAGTACAACGACTAGCTAAAAGTATAGCTTTTGCAAATACTGAGTAAAAGCGCAAAAGAGTACAGATAGATCCAGTAGATTCGACACAAAACCAGCTGCCACAACAATGACAACGCCCACTAAGTCTCACACAATGAAAGAGAAATAGACAGATGCATCTTGTTTCAAATGCCAACCATTTATTGATAAGGCGAGGTTCAAATTTTTGCATGATGGGAAGAAAACTTTGAAACCTCCACGCAACAACTCACAATTCTCAACATACTCAGTTTGCTAAAACGGTTTTAACTTGACCATTTCTTCACTTCAGTGCACGCTGTTTTGGAAGAGCATCACTTATCTAGAGGACTAACGAAGGTAAAGAGCAATAGCCAGCGTAAATAACAAGGTAAAAACCGATGTCAACGGGCACAATCGACCACTCTCTTGATTCCAAGCTTGAAAAACTATCCAAACGGAAAACAATTCCAGCACCGCCTAGTGGTTACTGTAGCCCAAACCATTAGACATATGCAATCCAACAGTTAAAAAGAATCCTACATGGCTTGTAACTTAATTCATCGAAACAACGCAACCCAGCAATAATTCTTCGATTACTATGAAAATTCGCAGAAGTTGATTACCTGCGGACCGGCACTTATTCCGATGACTGCTTCAACAAACTGCGAGGAAAAACAAAGGCAACACAAATGAGACTCCGCTCGTCCTTATCCTGCGAATCGAAATCGGAGGGGAGAGAGGGAGGGAACCTGTTCAGAAGAGACGTCGGCCGTGCGGGGCACAACGCGGACCTGGAGCCGGGGAGGATACCGGTCGATGACGACGCAATCGCCGCCGTAGACGGACTGCACGGCCTCCACTTCCATCTCCACCTCCTCTTCATGTCCGGCCATCGGAGGCGGCGCACAGAGGAGGAGGAAAGGAGCGTCCGGTGCTCGTGCGACGGTGATGGACTCGAGAACGCCGCCTGCAACGGTCGAAGTTCGGTCCCGCTGGACGTGGCAACCGCGGCGAGCAAATAAATAGTTTCTATTTTTTTTTAATTTTCCTTTCTAAGGCTCTAGGTTCAGATATATTATGATGCTCGTTTCAGAAAAAATATAATAATTTTTTATAAAATATTTTTCATAAAATTATGTCGATTTTTTCTTTTCTCTCTTTTTTTTTTTGTTCTACATTAGTTGGTTGTTGTTAGGGGTGGCAAAATGCATCATCAACCCCTTTTATAACTCATTTTTGTAATGCTAAATTTTATATAAGTAACTCACTTTCTTTTAAAATTGATCAAAATAAATTTTAAAAAAACTAAAGCCTAGAATAAGGTAAAGTATGGATCACTCTTTGACCCCTATTTTAACCCAGTTTCACAAACCCACGGGGCCACAATTTTGGGTCAAAACTAAAATAAAAACATGGCGTTCACGTGATCACAGACTGTTTCAAATTGAGATATGTTTGAAAAGGTGTACATTCGAATACTTGCCTTTGTAACTAAAACATGCTTCATTTGTTTATTATTATTTTTATATTTTTCTAATGTTCATAGTGAATGCATTCGCATGAGACGTGAAGTGCTTTCTACGCAGGTTTGGACTTGATCGGGTCTCAAAAGGCAACACCCGCGAAGGTAAGAGCTAAAAAGAGATGAGAAGAGTTTTTTCCGTTTAGGAGCCTTGATTTTTCGACGAAACGTCAACGACGGACAAAAAGTTTGCATTCTGCAATGGAAATCTCATTCACATTAGTATCCCTAGTTGTCTTATGACACGTGATATATTGAGCATTCCAATAACTACTGTTGCCTTAGAGTTAGCCTTTAGCATTGGATGACGCAATCTAAACAAATATCGTAGTTTTCTTTCATTTGAAAATGCAGATGTTGAGTTATGCATCAAAGATTGGTCATTTGGAGTTCCGCCTGAGGAAGATTTTAATGACGAGTCTCTCATTGTCAACTTTCAAAACTAATTACATTAGGTATTTTCTTTTATCTCGTTCTTTTGATTTCTAATTTTTATTAATTACAAAAATTACTTATTTTCACTATTTGCATTAGGTACTTGTGGCCACATCCAGTGCCCAATTTAATCGTGATTGGGTGGTTTGTGCTGCTTGAGAAGGGTTGGAGCGAAGGAAGGACAAATGTGAGCTTCGTTCAAGGTTATTATCATGCATGGTCTAATTTTTCGTTTTGAAGGGCTTTCGCTAGTGAGGTCTTAGCTCTCTGTTGCTGGTTGTATCATGGTTGTAAGATGTGTTTGCAATTTGCATGTTGGTTTAGAAAGAACCTTTGAGGGTAAACTATTTGCATTATTTAATAATTTTTATTTTTTTAATTTGATTTAAATTTATCAACATAGCTAATATATGAATAGGTAGGTGTGGGTTTCCTCAGACATTAATCCATTTTAGAAATACAAGTCGGGTTGTGTAAGAGTCATTATATTTACACTACATGAATATGGGTCAAAACATGTTAAACGGGTCAAATATGGGTAGGATCATATTTGACCCGACTCACCCATTTGATGCTCCTAGTTGTTGGTCACAAACCTTGTTAGGCCTCGACGATCTCCCAACTCGCCACCAGAGTCCATAAACTCGCTAGTTCAAGGGAAGTTTCGAGCTCACATTTTAGGTCTCACTGCTACAGGTTGCTAGTCTTAGGTGAGGTCAAATCACACTGCTAGATATCGAGGCTACGATATTTAAATGTGAAGAAGAAGATGGAAAATATTTTCCACTTTCTAAAAAGTGGAGAATATTTTCTTCACTTTTAAAAGTGTTTTTCCCATCGATGAAAAATATTTCCTTAATTATCTTGCTTTCTGTTAAACGAATATCGAGAACATGAAAATATTTTCCTGAAAATTTTGTTTTGTGAAATGAATATAGCGTCAGAGAAGAATAGCTTGTCTATGTCTATATATATATATATATATATATGTATATGTTTAAATAAAAATAATAGATACAAATTTTGCCTTTGATTTTTTTCAACCTGCAAAAGCTAAAATTGCAAAATACAAAGAATACCATCTGACACTGTATATATATGTATATATATATATATATATATATGTTTAAGTAAAAATAATAGGTACAAATTTTGTCTTTGATTTAAAAAAAAACCTGCAAAAGCTAAAATTGCAAAATACAAAGAATACCATCTGCCTGTTTATTAAAATTCTCAATCGGTATTATATGATTAAAATTGATTTGGTACATATATATTCATTGAGTCGCTAATCACTTGAATCACAAGTAAATTCATCAATTCACTAAAAACTTCATGATTTATTTCCTTGTATATCTTACTTATTGAAAATGACGTAATATAACAAAGAAAAATAATATCTCCTTATTCTTAGATTCATCATGCATACACAAAATTAAAGTTTCTTTTTCCAAGACCACAATTCTTGCTCAAATCCAATATCTTACTATATATTTCATAAAATAAAATAAAAAAGACAAATCCTTACGACATACTTTCAATATCTTTATTGAACCTAATGATTTTGACTCGGTTCAATTCTTAATTTACAATCCATAAATTCACTATTTTAATTTACAATAAAGATATCGATAAATTCTCGAGTTAAAAAACTCTCCGTTACGCAATTTATTTTAACAAAACACATGACTCGCACGGTGCATTGGTTCCAGTCCCATGATACGCTTGATTAATATCATCGAGGCTCGTTAAAAGTGTGCATTCGATATGAATCTAAAGAATTGAAAGGATAACTTTCATTGCAACAACAGAGAATATTACAAGTATATTCTCTTCTCAACATATCATAAATTGAAAAAAAAAATACCCACTCCCGAGCATAAATAATACTTGATTTGTCAACGGTCATGCCATAGACAAAACATGGATCTCGACAGGTCCTAGGAAAAAGCCCTGTCAAGACCAAGAACAAGGCTTGGTGGCCGGTATCGTCTGCATCATCTTCCGGGGTCCTTTCCTCCCCAAGATTTTATTGGAATTTTACGTGGCAAGTATAGGCGAAACAAAAATAAACGCAGTAGGGATACTAATCTATACAAGTATCTCCAAAAAGGCGTTGTTCGTTCTTGCGTTTTAATCAAAAATCATATTAACAAAAGGATTTTAACGAATTGCCTCTCGTAACATGTCCAAAATAATTTCGTTCAGATGTTCATAATTTGAGCCCTACAATCATTGGATCTTTAGTTCAGACACACCTCTAATCATACATTGAATGAAAGAGGAATTTTCGTGAATAATCAATATTTTGATTGCGCTGGGAATTTTGTGTCAAGCCGTTCTTCTCTCACGTGGAACTCCCTCATTTTTATTTTCCTCTCGAAAAAGTACGCGCACACACTTTTTTTCTTTCTTGAAAAACTGCGCAAACAAATCATTGCAACGTTTTGTTTGACCGGCAGAGTCAACAAACCATTGTAATGGTTTGCGGACCGTGCGGTCAGCAAACCACCGTCCGAAGCACACCCACGGTCAACAACAATATATAACTTAATCAACATGTGCACACTTTTGGGCTTCTCATGATGTGTCCAATTTATCCACGTGTGTACATCACATGTACGCGCTTGTGACTAAAAATTTAAATTGAATTTTGTTGAATATAAATTTTGTTCAACACTACCGTGAGTGCGTCCTTCCCATTCAACGCCATCCTAATTAGTTACGTAGTGTGACATCCATAGATTCATCACTAATTTAGTAGTAAGACTTGTATTAACACATTAATACTTTCAAGAAAATTGATTGTCCCAATCAACCTTTTGATCTTAAAAATCATGATTGACATCTAGCATAACTATCTAAATAGTGTGAACCTGTCAACATTGGTTACAGTATAATTCAATCAATCTATCATATTGTGTCCCCATCGAATAAAGACCATAGAAATATTTGTCAAGTCACTAATTCGATTATTTGTACAAATCTAATTGACATGCAATTTTACAAGACATAAATAGTTTATTTTCATTGCAGCCCCTACCAAAAATTTCAATGCAATGCTATGATAAGATCGCATAAGACATCATTCTTATATGTTGCACGTAATAAAGAGATGTCACGCCCCAACGTCCAGGCGCGTTGTAGACCTCAATATTTCTTTCCAATCGTATCTTTGGTAATCAGAGTATTACAACATAAGCGAGGTAAATAAATATTAATTACATTCTTTCCAACAACATAAAAAAATTTAGATACAATTTATTCAAAGTTAAAATTTCAACGTTGCTTTCCTCTAGACTACGATCCGTGACAATGTCCCCTTGTTCACATCCAGCTGCTTACCAACTTTATCAACTCGAGCCTCTTCCGTTGTCCTTTTTCTCCAATAACTCTTTCTCTAGGTCCAAGACCATTCCTGAAATGGTTTGGGTGGTGGGGTGAGATACTGGGGGTACCTCAGTGAGCAAATCACCTAATCCAAAACTAAGTACGTGAGTCGCCTTAGGGTCCTTATTCGTGACTCATATCTCAATTAACCTAAGACATAAATCGTCCTCCCCTTCTCACCTGTAATAACTATTGTTCATTTGTCACCGCCTCTTCCATACTTTTTCTAAGTTTGTAAGGCTATCAACCTATGTCCTTGGCCGACTCTAGATCTACTCATCACGTCGACCCATACACAGATCCATAATTAATGACGTAAAAGGAAGAGTAAATCGATAAATAATTTACTGGCAACTAAGTAAATTGCATAAATCAATCTAAGATTAAATAAATTATCCAAATCACATAATAAGACCGTTCAAGATCGGTTTGAGACTTAACTAATCTTCCGACTCATCCATTATTGGATTGTAGATAATATACCGGCCATTAAATTAAATTAATAATAAATAAATTGTGCAAAGGAATTGACAACCAATAAACTGTCTATTCCATTCGATGAGACCGTTAAATGTCGATCTGAGACTTATTCCCTTTTCTAACTCGACCATCATTGGATCCAACCCCATCGGTCTCTCATTGGACTTCGGTGTCCAATTTGGTACCTCAGACCCCAAACTTTCTCATTTATTCCCTTTTTGGCCCAATTGCCTTCCATTCAGTTCATTTCAAACTCAGTAGTCTGACATTTAATCTTCTTCGCCATATTGGCCCCTCGTACGTTCTATCTCGGCCATGGTTTTGCCTTGGTCTATTTAATCCTACTGACCATTTGTTGGTTCTATTATGGTCTATGGCCTCACATTGGCCCATTATATCCTTTCCTCTTCAATCGGTACACGATACAATAGTTTAATTCATTGATTTTATTCACTAAGGTCACACAATTGGTCTAACAATTCTACTAAGGCAATAAATGTACCATATTAGGGTTTAGAAGGTCCACTCACATTGAATTATGTGATCTGGCGATCAATGGCGGCAAGTCGCCGCGACGTGATCCTTGCACTTCCGATCGCACCCGGGTTTGATGTGATGGTCTAATCTACGATCCGACATCACGGATGCGTTGCCCAGCTCCCGAGGAATGTCGGGACTGCTCTGTTGGCCTCAGGCGAACCTTCGGCATCTGCGCTGGTGAGCCTCTAGCGACCCTCCTGCGAGGCTCCTGGAGACGGCCCAGGGCCGTCTCCGGGATGCTAGCCCAGCCCATAGGTGGAGCGACGGAGGCCTACGATGGCCCTTAGCAGCTTCGGCGAGGCCCACAAACCTAGTTCTGTGGCCAAACGGGCTGGTCGGACCTATTCCGACGGCCCATCGATAATCTAGGGCCCACCGACAGTCGAGGACGGTTGCTGGGTGGCTTGGGGAGTCTTGGGTGGCTGGAGAATGGCCCTAGGACGGCGAACGGCAACCGGTCAGTTCATACTCCCCTTAGGGCTCGAATTAGATCGAGCCACGATTCTCCAACTCAGGTAGAAATTAATCGAATTAGAGGCCTAGGGTTCACTCACCGGACTCCCATGAGTTGTTTGGTACCAACGAGGGTGGCTAAGAGTTGCCGAAGCGGCCACGGTGGTTGGACAGGTGCCTCGGCCCAAACAGGGTGGAATCCGGGGTATGGGGCCTCCTTTTGGGGGCTACCGGTGGCGTTTCCGGCCTAATCGACGGCGACGGCTGCTCGGAAGTGGAAGCTGGCTCTAAGAGCTTCCCAACGGTACCAAGCTTGAGCCAAACGGAGCTTGGAGCCGGGAGAGGTCGAGCGCCCAAGAACGAACTCGCGCCGGGAAGGAAAACAACGAGAGAGAGAGAGAGAGAGAGAGAGAGAGAGAGAGAGAGAGAGAGAGAGAGAGAGAGAGAGAGAGAGAGAGAGAGAGGTCGGTGGGGGACGTGGGGCTCGCCGGGGCAAGCGGTGGCCACCCACTAGCCGACATGTACCCCAGCTAAGCCCTTGGAGTGGCAGGTGTCTTCCCCCAGCACTTTAGTCACTCGCTGTTTACGAATTTGCTCGCTGGCCACATGTCCTCCATGCGTTCAATAGTACGCGTGAGAGAACGCGTGAGAGAGAGAGGGAGAGGGGTGGTCCGTGGATCGGTTCACACAGTCCGACCCGACCCACATGGTCCGATCCGGCCCACACTAGATCCGACTAGTTTTCTTCCTGAATGATCGGTTCTTGACTAAGTTGACCGTTGACCGGTCAACCCGTTGACGTTGACCAAAAGTCAAATTTCCCCAAAATTTTCCAAAATTACTCATAGGCCCAAATTCATCTCTTTTGGGGCCAAAATGCAATTAATCAAACCTCGAGGGCCTAAAACGTGAATTCCAGAAGTCCGGAATCGCCCTAATTTATTACTTACGATTAAATCCGGAAAATTCATGGGGTCCATAGGCCATGGACTGCACCCGTGAACTTGCCCAGTTTGACCTTAGGGACGGTTCATAAATGGGGCGTTACAAGAGACATATTCTATTTTGCATAACCGTTCTTCTCTCACGTGGAACTCTTTTTTTTTTTTCCTCTCGAAACACTGCATGCATACACTTTTTTTCTTTCTTGAAAAACTACGCACAGTTTGTTTGACCGGCGGGGTGAACAAACCATTGCAATGGCGTACGCTTTTTTCCTTTCTTAAAAAACTGCACGCAAACCAATTGGTTTGTTTGACCGGCGGGGTCAACAAACAGCCATGGTCAACAAAGCAACGTCCAAAGCACACTCACGGTCAACACTAATTATTTTATATAATATAATAATAATTAATTATTATAATAAAATATGTAACTATATATACATGTACACACTTTTGGACACATCATTATGCGTTCAATTTAAACATGCATGTACATCACGTCTACGCGCATATGTAACTAAAAAATTAAATTGAATCTCTCATTCAATATAAATTTTATTCAACTTAATTGATTGTCGTGAATACAAACACATTTCCTTTTAAGATCATCTTCATTGGTTATGGTGTATGATATTTTTAATTTCATCGTTGATTTAGTAGTAAGACTTACATTAACACGTTAATACTTTCAAAAGAGCTGATTGTCCCAATTAGCTTCTTGGTTTGACAAATGATGATTGACATCTAGCATAAAACTTTAAGAACATAATGAACATGTAAAGTTGTCCTGATTGAACAAAAACCATGAAAATATTTGTCAAGTCACTAATTCGATCATTTGTACAAAACTAATTGACATACAATTCTACAAGACCTAAACAATTTATTCTCATTACAACCCCGGCCAAGGATTTCAATATAATTAGATCGGATAGGACATCATTATCATACCTTGCACGTAATGAGGAGACACATTCCATTTTTGTAATCGATGACCATTAAGTATAGAGATAGATCAACGAACCATCAATACAAAATACCCATGAACATGGATGAGCATAGTCCGGGTTGGGCCGGTCAACATGATTATTAATTTTCACTGAATAATTTAAAGCTCAGTTTAACTGTCATATTTTTAACGTCTTAAGAATGGATTAAGTCACAACTGATCTTATGGTATTATTTTCTTTATGATCGAAGAATCCACCATGGATCCCCAGTGCCCGAACGGCACCAAATGGCGATCTTGAGGGAAACTAGCGTATGGTCCAACACCATAACTCTCCACTTAAGATGCTAGCAACGGTAGGTTTGAAGCCCTTGATCTCGACAATGAGAAAAAACTTTCAATTAACACAGCTACCTACTGTTGGGTATTATATGGAATTATTCATTTAGTAATAATTGGACAAATAAATAAATACCTCTTATGTAACTATTACACGATCACTTTAAGGCATACATCCAACATATTTCACCCTCACTGGCCTCCAGAATCAATAAGCTGCTAACCCTAAAAAGGAACGAAGATTTTTTGCAGGGGAGTTGAAATCTTTTTGTGTCTCTTCTTCTGCCGAACGGGACTTGGTGGGTGGTCTTGCCTTGGGGCTGAGCCGAGCCCGGCCCGACCCGACCTCAGCGAGCCCGCAATCTCTCGGTTCCGGACCCGTCGATCGGGTTTCGAAGCAGGCCCGCGTCTCCCGTCCCGTCCCGTCTCGTCTCGTCTCTGCTGCAGCGACGAGCAAAGGCATCTTCTTCCCTCTCTGCCTTGCCCGACGAAAGCCATGGCTTCTCGACCTTCCAAAGTTCTGCGCAATTTCGGTATAATGGACAGCGCTCTGCCTGCATAATTGTTCCTTAAGTCCTCGTGCTTGCTCTCTTACGTCGTGCGAAATTGTTCTTTTTTTTTTTTTCAGGGTACGACTTGCTACTCGGATCAATCGCTGCGTTTTACGTGTTCATGGTGCCTTATACTAAGGTTGAAGAAAGCTTTAATATTCAGGTAACTTTAATTTCCCTTGGCTGTGATTGATTCTGGCCCGTTCAGTTCCTCTGTGCGAGATTACAAGGGGTAAGGAACCGGAAAGTTTTTAGATTTTCTGTCAGAGTTATTTCTGATGTGTCGGTGAATTTAAGGAATCCGGGTTTCTGTCTCGTAGATGATAAGAGTGTTGGTTGAGGTTGGTTTCCTTTGTCAAGTGCTTGAGACGTTTCTGTTGTCGGAGAGACGATATGGTGATGCACTGGTTGTTGGTTTGTCGTAATTCTGTCTTCTGGCTGACTCTCCTGCCCGCTGGCGCTGGGATTTTATTTTGCAGGCGATGCATGATATTCTCTACCATCGGCATCACCTGGACAAGGTAAACTGAACATCATGTTCTTTATTTGGTTGATTCAGAAGTGCGTGAACTCTTCCCTTTGGGGCATCACCCAGCCATGTGGAGAATATTTAGTGTAGACCCCAAGTTCCACAGTTAACTAATTCTTTGCTAGTCTGTAAGAGTTGATGTGCTGGCTATATAAGTTTCTTGTGTTTGCTTCCTGTGCCTTCGTGAATAGTTTCCCTGCTGCAATTTTTTTCCCCTGACTACTTTCCCTTCTGAGAGATTCTAACGTGAAATTTCTTTGGTTTTGGTGACTCTACTAGTATGACCACCTGGAATTCCCTGGAGTTGTTCCTCGCACTTTCCTTGGTAAGCCACCTACAAGTCCACATTGCGTAATTTCTTTTTTAATTTGGATAAGTTCTTCAGTTGTAGATTCTTCTGACCATGAAAGTGGGAAAACATTAGAAAAAAGTCTCTCTTGTTCTTATGCTCAATCTTGAGACTAGTATCATTCACTTGTCTGTCATTTCATCTACTTTGAAGGTTCACATGTGACATAAAAGTGTTAATAGTTCAGTGTACACGTTTTGTTCTAGCATTGGTAGAGGTTGATCCTTTGATGTGGTACATGATACTACTCTGAACTAAAAGCTTATTGTCTTACTTTGGCACCTTTGGTCTCTTGAAGCTCACCACTTTCTGGTTGATTTCTTAGTAATATAGTCTGTTTTTATATATGTTGTGCTTGTACTTTTAGTATGAACCATTGCAATTGCATAGTACTATCTAAAATGGTAAAATGCTCCACATTGGTTAAGTCAGATCCCTATGTAATTAATTCTTCTAATTATTTGTTTTTTTCCCCCTTTTAGGTGCATTCTTGGTATCAACTTTTGCAACACCAGTTGTATTGATAATGAGCTTGCTGCAGTTGCCAAAGATTTATAGTCTTTATGCAGGTTAGTTGGTTGTTATTTTGGGGACTTTTATGAAATTAATGGTCTATATAATCTGAAAATTTCTTCTGCATCTGTGGGAAACTTTGCTTTTTGTTAATACCATTCATGCTTGACCCCATCAAGGCTCCCAATTGAAATGATTCTTTTCTTCTTCTCCTCCTCCTCCATTTTGTTGGTGACCCCTAGTTCCTAACCACTACTTTTGTCTATATAGAGTTGATTTGTTTATTGATGCATAGTTCTGAAATTCGTTTTTGGAAGCCACAATAAAGAGGAAATTGTGTAAAAACACATGAATGGAGTTAGGCTTCCTTTTAACCCTCAGTTTTGTGTACATAAAAGTGGAGTTGGGTCATTGATGAGATAAAGATAATATTTACTCTATATTTAGTACTGGAGTTCCAACATGAAGGAAATGTTGCAACATTCCATATAACCCATATACAGGGCTCACAATATTTTCATATTGTTCCCCTCCACTTGATAGCTTAACTATTAGGTTTCAAAGTCCAACTTGGTACCAGAGCTGCATTTTATTCCTTAATGCCCTATCGAGTATTTCAATTTTTCACATGTGGTTCTACTTTTTCTTATTTGTTTTCATCGACTTCGCCAGCCATCCGTAATTCAGTTTGCACATGAGAGGAGGTGTTAAATATTTGACATCACTTGTATATAGGTGTGCAATGGCCTGATACTTTTCTACTATTGCTCCACCTAATAGCATAACTTTTCGAGTTGAAAATTCTAACATGAAGCTCTTTTATATTTGTATGAAGCATGTTAATGGGGCTGTGTTTATCTTAGAAATTATATAGGCATCAATTGGTTGCTTGTCGAATATCAGTTGCACGTGTACTTTAAAAAGATGTAGAAGGTTATTCATTTATCATAGCAGGTACAAGGTCTGTATTTGCAATTCTGTGATTCCTTTGTATTTTTCTTGCTCCTATATCTATAATAAATGGATACTTCTCTTATTTTTTACTTTGTTGATTATTCATAATTAATGGATTGCTGTGTTTGTAATGGATATTATAAGTAGAGATTTGTCATTGTGAATCCCTTGTGTTATAATATTTGCAGTATCATATTCTTATGCTCATGCTGAGGTTTTTATTGCTATCATCAGTTCGATTGGTGTTAGGTAGCATCATACTGTTGACACTAAGGTTTTGCAGAATTCAGGTATGCTTTTGTATTTTCACCTTTCTTCTACTTCGTATTGCTTGTTATTGTCCCTTTTGCCTGGTAGTTTGATTGCTCGAGCCACTTTTCCTACTTTTGTTGGACCAAAAGTATGTACACAAAATGCATCTGTTACTTTTATGCACATGAAGCATTTAGATAGGGAAAAAAACCAGTTGGAGGATTGTGGATGATCTTGTAGCTTAGTATCTTGTGAGAAGCCTTTCCATGGTATCAAATGGTAATTTGCTTGACATATCAATTTAAGTAGCTATAGTTTCATATTTTCATTGAGTGATAAACAAAAATGTCTTTGGACTGGACATGATTTATTCCTAATCTTTGTATTAAGCTTTGTTTGAGATTTTAAAAATGAAAGAAGAGGACTGAAACTTTTCGAGACTGCTGTCCTATATTGTGTATATTGCCTTATGTTTTGGTCATACAATTGGTCTAGCATGTTTGGTTATTTTGGGTCTTCAGTATGTTCTTAGAAGAATTAAAAGAGAAACTGCACTATTTCCATGGTTTGTTGAACATACACTAGAACATGGTTTATTGTAGGAAAAATCAGTCAGTCCTTCTAGGGAAGTTTTTGTAGATTGCTTTTAGGATGATTGGAAGGTATCTTAATTCCCTTACGAGAAGGTTTGGAGGTATGGGATCCTTATTTATCAATGCTGTGCAGTAACCTTGACCATGTGAGTATAAAAACACTGATAAAATTGTCAAGTATGATGATGCACTTTGTTTAGAGGGAGTAAGGGCACATCATGATTCATTGTGCAGTGAATTTGCTTCTTTGAAGTATGCAGTACAGTTCTGTGAATATGATGCCTTAAGTTGTTTTCCTTAGCCACTTATTGTGCAGGTGGCGCATTTGTCGAGTGGGCATATTATCATACAGCTGCACATTTTTGTGTAGTATTCTTCATGTTAAATACTTTGCAATTGTTGCTATCTCCTTTCTCTCTTTTACTCCTTTTCTTTTGTCTATATCCATTAAAATAAACAGTGTTAGTTGGCCTTTTTAGGATTTTTGAAATTTGATCAATGTTAGTTGATATGTTATTCCTAGAGCAACTTTATTTGATGAGCTTCTGGTATGGCTATCTCTGTTACCATATTTATTTGATCCCTATGTGTGGCTCAGCTGATGAGGCTCATGCTTTATGATGTCTATGGAGGATTCTATGAACACACTCTTTCTTTTGCAGTTTAGAAGTGTAAACTGTGATATACAGGTCAATAGGATAACCTTATTGTTGAGGCAACTGACTGTTGTGTGTTAAAGATTACGACTGGTTTTCTATTTTACATGCTAGTTGGAAGTAGAGGAAATTTCTTTTTTTGGATATGGGTTATCTTCGTATTGTTAAGACATATCTCATCTCATACTGTAATCTGTCCTTTCTGCAATTACTGAACATTTTTACCACCATTCTGATCTTGGAAGATTTTATTTTGATCATGAGGTTTGAACTCGACAATTATGCCTCCTGTAACATGTACTTAAGTTCAGTTTTATTTAGTTCATGATTTGAGGTTGGAAGCAAGTATTTACTAGGATAATAAAGTTCTTTGTTTATTATGATGAAATTAGTTCTACAAACCTACTAAACTATAGTTTTTTTCCCCTTGGTTTGGGCAGGTTAGACATAAATTTGGACATCAAGTAGAAGCTTTCTTTGTAATCTTTAGTGCAGTTCAGTTTCACTTGCTGTTCTATTGCACCCGTCCTCTTCCTAACACACTAGCACTTGGTCTAGGTAAATTGATGATTATCATGACGGTTTTATTTGTTTTTAGGTAGGAATTTCAAGTCGTTCTTCACTTTTCCATCTCTGCAGATTCATTGGTCATTTAATTGTGTAGCAACATGACTTTCTTAAGATGATTGTATCTGATTGGTAGTTTACAAATGCCCATGTGCCACTTTAAATTGTTCACTGCAGTATCTTTGGCTGGGAAGGGATATGTAATACTTAATGTGACTTTCTATATTGGTTTAACTGGCCAACAGTTACCTTTGAAATCTGTCTGGATTTGGAACTCTAGTATTCAGCATAACTTTCACGCGCTATAAGTGAATCATCATTTGCAGGGAGTGATGTCATGACGAAGGTCGTAATTGCTCTCTGTAAAACTTGGATTTGCTGAAGCATTAAACTAAGGATGGAGTCAGGAAGTACGAGGTTGCAACTTTGATGGGTTCCCTTGGCCATATGTTTTTAATAGAAAGCTTAATGAGATATTAGATATTTCTAGGACTTAATTAAGTCATTTTTCTAGAAACCACTTTTCTTTTTCTTAAATGAAATGAAAAGAAAGTGAAGATGCTGTTTGTCCGTTTGACTGTTAAGATAAATTCCATTATGATTGCTGTTCTTGTCAAGTAGAGGAAAATGCACGCTTTAACATCCAGTGAAATTAAACTAGCCTATAAAGGGAGCCTCCACGAGGCTTTATGCTCTGTGTGTGTGAAGAACCACATCATCTGATCATGAGGAGATTATTTGATCTTTGAGGATATATGCAACTGGCTACAGATTGATGACATCTTTTGCTCTGTACCATTCCTTTTCTCAATCACATTTGTCGTGTCCGTGATGTTCCATCTGGCAGTTGTTGATTGGCATCTTTTTCTATCATGGAAATCAACATAAGTGGTGACTTGTTGCTTATTTATTTTTATGTGTGGGTTATTGCCAATCTTTGACTATTGTTTGGTAATGACCTCGCAGTTAATATTGCGTATGCTTATTGGATTAGAGGCAGCTTTTATGCAATGTTGAACTGTCTGGTACACTTTCCTCTTCTCTTAAGCAATTGATTACTTCCATTATGGCCACTCACACCTGTTTGCTTAATTGCATTCTTCATTTGTTGTAACCACTGGGGTTTGCCCCAGTGGCCACCCTTCCCTCATGGGAAGGGGGAGGTGGGGCGTTCGATACCCCACCTTCTCGGGGGGTAAGGGGTGGGGACGTGAGAGTGAGGGAGCAGGGTATCACAACCTGCACAGGACACACAGCACACACAGTTGCTTGCACAATAGATAGAGTAGACAGAGTAGAGTAGGACCTGACCAAAAAAAAAAAAAAAAACTTCTGCTTTGTGCGACTGAGTAGCTTGTCAGTCTGGGGTATGTGAGCATTTCCTCAAATTCCAAAGGAAGTGGGAGTAAACAGTACCATTCTTGGATCGAACAATAATTTGAAATAGAGACACATTAGCTAAATCTTCTTTTATCCAGATCATTCTTCTTTGATATCCATGCACATTGTTCGCACAAGCATGCACACATGAATGTGCTTGTCAACCTGTACCCCTGGTTGAGCCTCCCTCCCAAACAAAACTCAAGCAAACACCCAAAAAAAAAAAAAAAACTTGCGTCCATGCCAAATGCATGTGATGGGGTGTCATCAATACTCTCTGCCATCTGCAAAGAGATACAGCATGTGACTGTATTCAAGTGTTTTTTGCTTTCAATTATCTTTATACTTGATCATTCACTACCTTGCATGGCTTAAGGTTTCATCTCTAATTTGTTGTGTGATGTTTGTATGACTCTTTGCCTAATTATCAGGTTTTTGCAACCCTGGTCTTTCGATGTGATATACTGCTACTGTTGTGTCCTATAGGCCTCGAACTTCTTTTGGTGAGTACTGATTTTGTGGCAATCTCTCCTCCCCCGGCCCCACTCTCTCTTTTCTCTTTCCCTGTCTTTCCTATCTTTCTAGTATGGTCTCCTCCAGCCTTAACGTCTGGATTGTATCCTTATTTCTTGTTGATTGTCAGTCCTATTTTTCACTTACAATCTGTATGAACCAGATCATTTTTTTTTGTGTTCCCTGTGCTGGAAAAAGCAGCAGCGTTTATATGTGTTTGGCTTGTCTTGCCAAAGATGGAAATGTACTTTGTACTTGATCTTATTGGATTCTGGCCAACTGATCAATTTAAAAGTTCTAAATTATAGGAGATACCATGCTCCTGGAGTTTTCTTGTTCAGTTGAATTGAAGTTTTATAGCTTAGAGATTTGAAGTTGAATTCTCAGATACTTTTATGGAATGACATCCTCCTTGGGTTATCTTTGACCACAAGTTTAGTGGCATCATTCTCATGTGGTAGTCAGTTCTGATGAAAGAAGTGGCTTTTCTCTGTCCATAGTATGTCTTGCCAGAGATGAAATGCCTTTTCTTTTGGGATATTCATTCAACATCTGTAATTTGTGTAGCATGAATATGCTCTGTTTTAAATCTTGATTGTCTCGTGTCATTATGAATGTTCATACTTGTCATTTACAGACCAGATCAATTTCATTAATTAAAGCTTGTAAATGGTGCATTCCGATGGCCCTTCTTTGTGTTGGTGAGCCTAAATTTTTTCGGACTTGCTTTTTTCTAATTGTCAATTTGCAATTCAAAATTGCGCAATCCAGCTCCTTTTTTTATATGTGTTGTACTTTTGACAGGGATGACAGCATTTGTGGATTCATTCATGTGGAAGAAGCTCTTGTGGCCTGAATTTGAAGTTTTCTGGTTTAACTCAGTTCTCAATCGAAGCTCTGAATGGGGTGTATCCTTTTGTGGCAATCTTCACATCTTGATATGTTTTCTTTTCCTAAGAAAGATCCATCATTAAAATTTTCAAGTTTAACAAAAGCAGAGGAATTTAAATTTGGACGTCTCTAAATTTCATAAAATTATGCATTTTAAGTACTTGACAAAGGACTTTTCTCTTATGAGGCTATGACCATTGATTGCGTCTTGAGCAATTTGAATATTGAGGTGTAGACAGAATTTTTTTAGTAAGGGTATAGGAGGAGAAGTATTGCAGAAATCTGACTCCGAAGATATTTCTTCCTCCTTTGACTCTTTCTCTTTATCTGGAGTCGGGGGTGGAAGCCCTGTCAACTAATTAATCATTTCCAATGGGCTTTCCGCTTCAAATGTTTGCTTTAGATCACAAGGAGAAGACGGCGCCTAAAGAGCAATGTAGATATCTTCCATGTCCTTCATGTAACTGTTCATGCTTGTCATACTTACATTTTGGTTTGGATTTTGTCCCCAAAGCATTGAACACACATGGTTTTACGTATCCCGAGTATAGTTTTCCATCTGCATACTCGGATTGGATTAATGGTTAAGAGTTTAAACTCTTTAGTGTGCCACTTTTACATTGTGTCAATGTGACTACCTTTCTAATATTGCTTTGCTCTTCAATTGAGTTGAGACAATAATTACCTTTCCTTATGAGTTTGCAATTAGACATACCCAATTCATTGGTACTTGACTTCAGCACTGCCCCGTGCACTGCTTGGTGCATATCCTCTTTCTCTGGTGAGTTATGGAGCAAACTAGCAGTTCTTGGAGCTGGATCACTATCCTTATCCATTTCTCTGAATGGTTCTTCACTGCATTATTAGCTATTTTGTTCAGCTACAAACATGACTTCTGGTGGATGTTTCGCAAAAATAGTCTACTTGACTGTAAAATCAGATTTATTCCTGTTGCTCCCTTCTATAATTGAATGCTGATCTTTTGCAGCTTGGTGTCTTACTTGATAGGAGAATGCTATTTTATATCATCCCTGTGTATTCTTTTGTCCTCCTCTACTCTAAGCTTCCACATAAGGTAATCTTGATGAAACACTGAAACAACACTTCATTGACAATGCTTGTAAATAATTTTGTTAATCTGCTGCAGGAGCTCCGCTTTATTATTGCTGCTGTTCCAATTTTCAACTTATCGGCTGCAGTTGCAGCCAGCAGAATGTATGTTGCCCCAGACATTGTCTGAATCTTTATTTTTTCTCTGTAAGAATTGACAAATGAGATGATGACATGATTTTGATACCAATCATCTTGTTTTGATTCCCTCGCTTGGGCTATACTCACAGTGAAGAATTTGACTTAGTGAGAGAAGTAGTTAGGTCTCACTAATACATTATTATTTCCGAAATTTGCGAAGACTTTAATATTCTTGAAAATTTTCTACAAGCATTGAGAGGTTTCATACCTCCAGGTAAGTGCTTCGCCCTGTTTTGGTGAATGAGAATTTATGGAACAACTTATTCAGTCATTCTTTTGGATTTTTGCCTTTAGATGGGCTGTATGTTCTCTAGTAAGTGACTACTGAAAGTGGTACTACTACATTACTTATTTTGCCAATGATGGACCTGTCGCATTTAGTTGGTGAGTACAGCTTGGTAATGACACGAATTGAGGGGTGATCAAGTAGACTTAACATGATACACTATAGTCAAAGCACTAACCATTGGTGATATACGTGATAGACACTTGATATTTCGTGGATTCAAGTACTTTCTTCTTTCTTCCATGCATGTGATGCTAACCCCTGCTCATATTTGTTTGGATCTGTATAGCTATAACAACAGAAAGAAGCGTCCATGGAATTTACTTTATTTCATCATGGTGGGATTGACAGTTGTCAGGTTAGATTCATTGGTACTTTATCGTTTGGGGGTTTTATGCACATTCAATCTTGTGCTAACGTTTCATCTTGTAGTCTAGGGTGCACGGTTATTACTTTCTTGGCATCATATGAGAACTATCCCAGTGGCTACGCTTTAAAATACTTGCATACAAGTAGTAAGCTCTCTCTTTCTCTGTATATTTGTGTGCATATAACCACACAAATGTGTGCGCATTCATTCTTCATCATCATTTTACAAAGAAATCTGCTGATACAGGGCAGCCCAAGGAAAATACAAAAGAGCAGTGGATTCACATAGACTCTTTTTCAGCCATGAGTGGAATATCTCGTTTTTGTGAAGATGACTCTCCATGGAGGTAGTTTACTGTTCTGGTAACCCATTTCTTTGTAGTCCATTCTAATTTTTATGAGTTAAAGTCAACTAAAACATACTAGTCCGACATTTCTGGCAGCAAATTGACATTTTTTTGGCCTTTAACTCACAGATAGTAATTGACATTGAGATATATACATGTTTTTGGGCTGGTGTAGAGAATAGACTCTTAGAGCCTTTTTATCTGTTGAAGATGGGATTACTTGGAATTTTTGTCATATAAACATGCACAGATAAGATAAACATGGCTTGTTGGAGAACCGATGAATGCTATTGCTGTTATTTTGCTTTGCGTTGGTTAAGTGAATTAGTTTAGTTGATATTTTCTCTTGGAAAAATGCATGGATTAAATAAATAAGCTTTATTGGCCAAAACAAATAATAGAGAAAGTATTAGAGCTCATGGTTAATTTGCGCAGCAGTGGTACCCTTTCATTATAGCTCTTTAATGAATTTGATTTTACTTATAAGTAAGATATAAGATTTAAAGTGCATTGTTCTCTAACAGCTTAAAGTTTAAATAAGGTGGAATTGATTTCACCATTTAAGATGATATTAGAGTTAGAGGTCTTGAGTTACAATCCTTACATGTTCCTTTCACCTATTGTATGGGATTCTCTTCTTTGTTAGTATGTTTCAATTCAAGAGTTCTTTTATCTGAATGCCTTAGTTTCTAACCGTTCAGGCTTTCATTATATATTTGACTTTGCATGAGGTAGAGTGTTAAAATAAAAAATGTAAACGTGGCAATTTTTAGCTACCTGGGTATTGAATAAGTGTGACGGTGGTTCATTATTTCAAGTTTTTCAAAAAAGTATTAGTAAGCACTAACACAAGGTCCAAAGCACCGCATATTTGCCAAGGATACATGATGGCTAGTTCGTAGAACAGTTTATAAGCTCTGTATCTTTATTTTCTATTGTACTATGATTAGGTACTCTAAAGAAGAAGGGATTCCATTGCAAGACTTCCAGTTGAGAAATTTCACATATCTTATCAGGTGAGGCTTTTGGTTATTTTATTTCTGGGAAAACATCAGTCTCAAATTGCTGATAACAAGGTTGAGCCAGATTCTAGTAGGATTCGTTTGTTTTGCCTATGAGAGCACAGATGGAGGCTCATGAACTGAATATCTGAATAACATAAGTCCTATTGATTTGGGACAGTGAGCATATTACAGTTGATGGATTCAAGTGTTTATTCTATGTAAAAGGCTTCTCAAGAATCCGTCTTCAAATTGCTCTTCCTCCAATTATGCTGGTAAGTTGTTTTTACAGTGGCATAGCTGTGACATGATTATTTATTAGGCTGAGATTTTCCTTGTGCTTTTCTAGGTCACAGAGCCCAAAGTATTCGTCCATGGAAGTTTGAAAAACTGGGATCAAATAGATAAAAGTTGGCCCGGATGCTTGTGATTTTGAATTCTGCTATCTGCGAGTATTCTCTGTGGCTGTTAGCACAGTGACAAAATGAGAATATTCTGAGGGGAAATGTGCTGTAGCCAGCCCAGCAGTTTGTATTCTTGGAAGCCTGGCTTGATTCCTGGACATGCTACTTGAGGCTAATTTCTTGCTTGAGATGGAAATCTCTCTGGTGTAATGCATGAAAAGACGCTTTGGGCACTGGAACTGCTTTGAGTCAAGAGAATGCACCAGCAGCATCTGGTTTGTTTCAAGATAGTGTCGTGTAATATGGTCACGTGGGTGTTAATGATTTTGCTTCCACTGGTGTAGAACTTTTGTAAGTAATAACTGAGGAAACAAAGAATGTGTCGTGTGGATGGACAATCTTGTGTCTAACTTAATGGCAAAGACTTGCACCCGCTGTGACTATTTTTGGGCAGAATGAAGTCATTTTTCCCGTGGTAGACCTCAGCTTCTTCACTACTGCTTTCATGCATGATTGCTTGATCTGCTAGAGGGGTTTCTGTTCTCTCGGGTGAAAGCTTAATCTGTTATAGTCAGCCCATTATATCTCCAAACATTTGGCATTTTCACATGAAAGATCTCCCTCGAGAAACATTATTATGACAGAAGCAGAGGCCTTAATATGCTCAAGGAAGTTTTAAGTCTCTCTGCTCGAACATATTTTGAGGTGGATTTCTAGTACTGTTCTTTCATCTTCATTCTAGTTCCACTTCATTCTTGGCCCAAGGCTAATGTAGTTCTATTCGATTCAATCTGGACTCGAGATTTTCACCTTTTGACTTAAGAATATCGTTCCCTCGGTACTAGTTCTCATTGGATGAAATCTCCAGATATGGTAAGGGAACAGCACAGGAAAAGCCGATTTGTTCAACCATCAGAAGTACCGATTACAATCCTAGCAAGTCGGGAAAAAGAATAACACGGCATACGACGCTGCGAGTATCGGTGCTGCTTAGTGTCGAAGTCAGTGGAGTAATTGGTGCATTCTGTGGTCTTTGGTCATTCAATCATCGAGGACGGTGAATTGTGCCACGATTCAGTTTCAAATGTCGACGACGCCATGAATTTAAGTCCGTGCTAAGTTGAGCATGAAGCGCGTCAAGACTTTTCTGGTCTTGAGAGGTCTTCCCGGGTTCTCCATGAAGCCTCAGGCGGTCTCTTGTTCGAACTTTCGGATCATATTTCTCCCCAGCGCAAAAGAACGTCCTTGTCATGACTTTGGCTATGCAAAGTCAAGCATGAAGCGCGTCAAGACTTTTCCGATTTGAGGGGTTTTCCTGGGTTTTTCGCGACTGGCAGCATTAAACAACGTTCTTGTCATGACTTTGGGCCGTCCGCTCTTTTATATATATATATGATCTAATACAATGCCGTCCCTGACCCGCTTCCTCCTTATATTGACGACCAAGTCCAACACACAGCACCATATATTCTTCGCCATCCTCACCCTTCTCCCTCATCCCATCTCACAGATCAAAGCATGTCCAACTTTGGAGTGTCACAAAGACCATCCTCCGTCTCTTCATCGATTCCCCCCATGGAAACTCCCCACGGGCCGAAAGAGAGGTCCCTAAACAACGTCAAGCTCGCATTCCCGCTCGGCCTCCCGGCAACCCCAGAAGCTGCAGCCGCCCGGATCATCAAGAACCTCTCCCACCTCAGCCTGTTCTACATGCTCGTTCTGTGGGTCGGATTGTCCATAAGCCTTGTGCCGGAGCGCAAGTTCTCGCTGCTGCTGCTGATGGCCATGACCATTATTGCTAATCAGTACCTCATTATGGTACGGCTGATGCCAAACTCCATTTGCATAAACAAAGCTCTCGACAAAATGTTTGTCTTGGTGCCTGTGGCGATTGTTACCATCGTGGGGCTCATTCTGACGGGGGCCACGATTCACCTTTTTGCAACTCTGGGTATCGGTACACCGGTCATTTTGATTCACGCGGTGCTTTGGAGGGACTGCGGGTTCGTAAACGAGGATGCTTCTGCTTCTGCTCCCGGAGAATCGGCTCCTCTAGTAGACGATGTTTAATCAGTTTAATCGACATCGTGGAGCCGTCAAATAAGAGGAAATCAAGACCCCCTACAAGCAACACGAGTAGACAGCATAATCTAGTTGCTTTCTTTTTCTTTTCCTGTTTACACTTCCTTTCTAAATAATTGGGCCAGAGAGTTCTGATCTCAGATGAGTGAATAAGAAGATGCTCCCTTCACTGATTCTCCCTCAAAGTCACAGTTAGACTTTCTTTTCATAGAGTGATCAGCCAAATGAAGACGGGTGCTAGTTGGAATGTTAAATTCAGAAGGATCATAGCACTTGTCATGATAGGTTTGACTTGTTAGCATGACGTGTGTCTAAGATTCCTGCCTTTAAATTCCTGTATCATGGTTAAGTAAAGTGGGTGTTTGCCAATTAAATGATAGAATTTGTCTAACATGAGGAGCTTTAATTCGAATTAGCAAACGTAATTCATTGGGTTTTGCTTGGTTGCTGGTCCCCACCGTTTTTGTCACAACACGTTTATCATATTTATCTTGGAATTGAGCGATGTGGATTCAATTAACGTGCTCGATTATTAACTTGCATTATAATTTGAGCCAAACAGAAGGGGTCTAGCGTAATTCTATGGGTGTCCGAGTTATCTGAACAAAATTGAAGGGGTCTATAAGTAATTTACTCTACTGAAGATACTAGAGATGTCCGAGTAATTTAAGCAATTTTATTTAGAGATTGTAACTGTTTATCATGCAAAATATACATTCGTGATGTTCCCTTATTTCATTATTAAATCACACAACTTGATTTTCAATAGTATCTAAGAGTTGACAATTTTCACAAGTGATGTTGACACTGTTTTTCTGGCCGTTTAAACATACTCAGGGCAATAGCCCATTTGTTGTTTCATCTTCATTCTAGCTCCACTTGATTCTTTTGCCTTCGGCAAATATTTTTCCATTTGACGCAAACGCGCACGCGTACCCTAGGGCTTGATACTGCAGGCAAAACTCAGAGCCCTTGGACTTGAGATGTTTCCTTTTCCTATTCACCTTTTAGATTGTGAATATAAGTTACCTCGAGTGTGATTTGGGATTATATTCTTGATTTAGAATAGTTAAGTTCCATCATTACAAGTTCTCATTGAATCAATCTTCAGATATGGTATGAGCAACGACACAGGCTCGTGGTAAGCAAGAATCACAAATTGCAGCAAGTTGGGAAAAAGAAAGACTGGAGATAACACAGGATCATCGTGTTGGCCCTGCTTCTGAACATTGATCAAGTCATTGGTGCATGCTGTAGTTTTGGTCATTTAATCATCGAGCACAGTCAAATGAGTCACGATTTGGTCTCAAATGCTAGTCTCCGAGAAAGTAAAGTTATCACAACACGACTGGGAAGACAGACTCAGTCTAAATCTGTTTAGGGTATCATCTCATTGAAAACACAAAACACACAAAGTCTTTCGATCGACAACGACATGAATTCGAGTCAATGCTATACGCATAAATAGAGTTGAGACTTTTCTAATCTCGAGAGGTTTCCTGTGTGCCCGATGAAAAGCTGAGGCAGCCTCCTGTTGGAATGTTTCCGGGTCATTCTTCTCGCCAACAGACACGAGGGTCCTTGTCGTGACTCTAGTTCGTCTACTCTTTGAACGTCTTATTTGCAGCCCAATGCCGTGCCTGACCCGCTTAATCCTCCGGATACTCTTGATCAAGCCCAATACCCAGCGCCATATAATCATCACCGTCCTCAAACATCTCTCTCTCATCTTCATTTCGTCTCCACGTCAAAACATGTCCAACCTCGGAATTACTCACTGACCATCCTCCATCTCTTCATCACCTCCCCCAATGGAAATTCCCCATGAGCCGAAAGTGAATCCCTTAACGTCAAGCTTGTGTTCCCATTTGACCTCCCGGTGACCCCGGAAGCCATGGCTGCCCGGATCATCAAGAACCTGTGCCACTTTGCGCTATTTTACTTGCTCATTCTGTGGGTCGGAGTGTCCACAAGCCTCATGCCAAAGCGCAAAATCTCTCTGCTTTTGCTGATGGCCACGACCATTATCACGAATCAGTACCTTATGATGCTGCAGCTAATGCCAAAAACCATTTGCACCCACAGAGCTCTTGACAAAATGCTCATCCTGGTGCTTATGGCGATCGTTACTACCGCGGGCCTCATTCTTACGCATGCTGCGGTTCACCTTTTCACGACTCTGGGGATCGGACTACCTGTCATTGTGGTTCATGCGGTGTTTTGGAGGGACGGCATGTTTATAGATGAGGAAGCTTCTGCTTCTGCTCCTGGTGAATTGGCTTCTCTGGTAGATAACGTTTAGTTGGTTTAGTCGACAATGCGGACGATTTCCGAGCTGTTTGGACGATTGATCAAGAGGAATCCAAGCCCCGCTTCAAGCAACACGAGTAGCTAATTTCTTTTTTATTTCATGTTTTTCCACTTCCTTTCTACAATTGTACTGTCGCTTGGCTTCACATGTTTACAATCATTGATCCAGAGAGTTCTGATCTTAGATTAGTGAATAAGAAGATGTTCCCTTCGCTGATTCTCCTTCAGAGTCGTAATCAAACTTTGTTTCGACCAACTGAATCAAATGCTAGTTCGAATGACAGATTCAGATGGGAGTGTAATTCTTGTCATGACACGCTCAACTCTTTAGCATGATTTATGTTGAGATTCCTGCCTATAAATACTTCATGAAGGTGGAACGAAAGGGTTTGTTTGCTAAAAGAAGGTTAGAATTTGTTTATTAGGAACATCTTTTAATTCAAATTAGCTAATGTTATTCACCGGGAGAGATATAAGAGTAGTTTACGGGTTGGGTAAGAATGCGGGGTAAACTACAACTTTTGCATCCGACTCCTTGAAAAGTGGGTTAAGGGGGTTCATTCATTACTAGGCCTCCAGTGATTTTTGCTTGGATCTCACTTACTTTGTCACGGCATGTTGTCCTAATTATCTTGAGACTGAGCATTGTGTATTCAATTAATGTATTTAATAGATAACATGCATTGTAATTTAGGCAAAATGGAATGGGTATCGAGTAATTTTTTAGGGGTGTCCAATTAATGTGAACGAATTTGAAGTGGTCTGATTTATTCTACCGAAAGTATTTTGATAATATAACCATATATTGTGCAACTTTTGATTCACAACGTTCCCTTGTCCATGAACTAAATTAGCACAACATGATTTGAAATGTTATCCAAATTGATACGTTGGGTTATCCGCGGAGGTTACACTTCTTCTTTTTTCACCCTTTTGCTAAAATCAAATTGTGAAAACGATATGACAATAAAGTATTCCATAAGAGTAACCTCCGATCGTGAACATAGGACTCTCTATAACTACAAAAATCTCCTTATTACAATAATTCTATTTAATGCAGTGTCCTCGAAAAGTGCTTCCCATAAACGCCCACCATGAAGCATTCCATCTGGTCTCAGCCAAAGTCGATGAGGATCTCACCTTAATAAGGCCTATTGAGACCTCTCTTTCCATTCATATCGGTTTGAATTTATTGTTAATAATATATCTCGAGTTTAAGTAAATAAACAAAATTCTTTTAATTTGAATAAGTTTTCTAGTTGGAATTAGTTTCCTAAGTAGTGGTCAAATGTTTTGGTAAGTTTTCTTTCAGATCCAGATTATATCTATATAAGAAGGATAATCTTTTCTTTTTTTGAACACCAGAAGGGTAGCCTTTATGAAGAATATCAAAGTGGATACTTTTTGGTGAATTACACTCTTGAAACTAATAAATTTGTGGTAAGATTTGTACATTATTTTGCGAGATTGAAAGATTATTTCATGAAAAATTGTGGGAAAAATACTATATGAGTTATCGAGTACAATTGAGTAGAGAAACATATTGACTGTTGGAATGGCTTGATTATGGTTGTAATCTTTTTTATGTTGATTAATTTATAGTATAATTATGTGCTACTCCATCATGGACATAGGTTAAACTGTTCAAATAGTGTAAATCTAGTACTCGATTTATTTGTTTATTTAGTCTGTTTTACTATTCAATCGATTGCTTTTTGTAATAATTTATATTAGTGCTAGACTTGATAGATTTGAAGTGAAACGGTGGCAATTTGCACTTACCCTTGTCTAAGAAAAACCCATAGTCAGGAAGTAAGCTGATTGGGAATTGTTGCAGGGACAAGTTTTAGGAATTATTTGGTTGACTTGACTCATAATATCGCATTTAATATCGTGAAAAAGAAGACAACTATAGTTTCAATGAAGGCCCTGTCGAACGTGTACAACAAGTCCTCTGCGATTAACAAGATCTATCTGTTGTGACACCTATTTAACTTAAAGATGGAGACAATGCATGAACTACTAATTATGTCAACAAGTTCAATATGGTCATTGACAGTTTAATTGAGATTGACTTTGATGATGAGGTATGTGAATTGATAATATTATTCTTATTGCCTGATAGTTGGAATACTATTATTACTACTGTTAATAATGAAATTTGTCATTTTATCATAAGTGAGGATATCCGTAAAGGAAAATTGGATGAACATGTACCTACTATTTTAGTTGGTGAAGGTAAAGGAAATACAAGTACTAATGTTAGTAAGAGTAGTAAAAGTCTGAATAGACATAATCAGTCTATGGGTAATGATGTTATTTGTTGGAGTTATGGTAAGAGATGACATTTTAGAAGGTTTAGTCTTAAGTTGAAGAGTAAAGGAATTAGAATTAAGTTTATAACCGTTATAGTTATAGCTGACTGTAATTCGAATAGTGCTTATTATGTTTTACCTTTCCCTTAGAATTTATCTTTTGACGGATGGATGAAGGATTTCGGTTATTTGTTTCACACTACATCAAAATAAGAATTTGTTTTCGACTTGTTAATGCCTGAATAGTGGTAAAGTACAATTGGGAACAACACTAAGTATGATGTTATAGGCGTTGACGATGTCAAAATTTGAATGTATGATAATATAATGAGGATATTAAATAGATTAAGGCGCATTCTGAAGTTGAAGAAGAATTGGATTCAGTTGAGTGTAGGTATACTTCAGAAGGTAAGTTTTGAAGGTTTTTTGAGGCGCTCTAGTGATAACTAGAGGAATCAAGCACAATGCTTATGTGGGCTTTATGGTGAGACAGTAACATTGTAGATGTCGGATGCATTTGTTTGAAAATTTGAATTATTTCATATGCATTTGGGGTACATTGGCAATGAAAGTATGATAGTTCTAAGTGAAAGGAATCCACTATATATAGTCATGAGGCTAATAAAAAAAAAAATGCAAGTGCTATGACTTAAGCGAATGGTGAAAAATGCAACTCATACTATTATAAGAGAAATCACAAAAGTTAACAGAGTTGATGCACTTGGGTGGTCGCAGGGTACCATAATTTGCTTCGAGGAAGAGTGCCATACTTATGCTCATAATAGTATATGACCACTCAAAGAAGATTTGGATGTTTGTGTTAATGCACAAGTTTGATACCACTATTAGGATCAAGCATTTAATTAGAGTTTTGATTGAAAATAATACTAGAAAGACAATTAGCATGTAGGGGCTTATAATGATATAATTTTCCTCAGAGCTATTAAATGAATTTTGCATGAAGAAAAGAATAGTGAGACACCGCACTAATGCCGCTAAACTACAATAAATTACAAAGTCGATGAGTAGAACATGTTTAAAAAGGGGCCAAAAGATGCTCTCTATTCTCAATATTAGATGCGCTTAATATGGTGAGCTACCTAGTGAAAGATCCTTATCAATTACTATTGAATGTCAAATTCCCGAAAAAGTGTAGTCAAGTTAGATTGCTGTTTATTTTGTTCCTAATATTTATGGTTGCCTATCTTACTTTCCAATGAATGGGGGGCAAGAAAGTGCATATTCCCAAGCCATGCACAAGATGAGTGAGGCTATTGGTTATGATATCTAAAATTAAATTCACATTTTATTAGTATATAAATTGCATTTGACAAGTCTCTAGTACTGCTGTGTAAGAGTATTATTGGCAGTGCTTGATGTTCAACTTAAGATTGAGTTGTAACTAGATACTCTTGAGGCAGCAGGTACATGCACAGCAGCCAATACAAGATGGTGCTCACAAAGAAGTGGAGCCTGTAAAGCCAACAGTGTCTGTAACTACTAAGTTTGACAAGATGCATATTCATTTCTTGACAAATCTAGATGCAATAATGGTTTTGCTTTATCTATGGTTGAAAATGTTGTGTTTGAAAATCCTTGTATAATATTTAAAGATGCAAGTGGAGTTGGTGTTCTAATGAGGTCCATTTATGGTGAAGTTCAAGCGAGACTTGGACTTATGAAATATCTATGACAGTTGAGCCCATGAGAGGCTACGGGAGAGTAGCAAAGAAGTTAGGATTAGCAAAGCGATTTTAACATGACTCCATTGTCGAACTAAGTGGAGATTGTTGAGAATATATCTCAAGTTTAAACTTAAAAAGGAAACTTTATTAATTTGACTGGGTTTCCTAGTAAGAGTTGGTTTCTTATTTAAGTAGTTATCATGTAGGATTTTCATTTTGGATCCAATTCTTATCTATATATAAGAAAATCTTCTTTGTGAATAATATTAAAGAGGCTAGTTCTTCATGAATTACACCCAGAAGTAAGGTCTACGAATTCCTTTTCGTGACATCGAGAGATTATTTCGTGAAAAATTCTCGAGCTCATTGTGAATCATTTGTAACTAGGAGTCGGGAAATACTGAGTGTTTAAGTGACTTAAATGTGATTCTCTCACTATGCACGTAGATAATACCGATCCAACCCTGTAACCTTGGAAACCTCCGATGCTCGGAACATCGAGACATGCACTATTTCTGCCTCTTCTACACACTCGATCTGTAAACCGGGTTGTCCATAGGCCTTGTGCCAGAGCGCAAATGCCCCCCGCTTCAGTGAATGGCCACAACAATTACTTCTAAGTAATGCCTCACGATGCTACGGTTGATGCGGAACTCCATCCGCATGCACAAGGCCACTGATAAAATGCCAATCCTAGTTCGTGATCCATCTTTTTGCAATGCTAGGGATCTGTGTGCCGATCATCTTTGTTAATGAACAAGCCAGCACTTCGGCCCCTAGTGGATCGATTCATTCGGCGGGAGATGTGTAATCTGAAAATTCGCCAGATCAATCCCTTTGAGAATTTGCTAATTCAATTTTAAATTTGTTATTAGGATATTTGACCAGAGGGACTCTTTGGGACCAAATCGACACATTTAAAATGATTATGAATGTATTGCAAATCGTGAAAAGGCTTACAACTAAATTGAAATAGTCGAAATGTTATTGACTGAATTGGCCAGAGACTTTTTGGATGAATTTCTTGAATATATAGGCATTTCCCTCTACTATTGATTCTTTTGAGTCCATCATTTATAAAATTAGCATTGCTGCACATATTTAAGAACCTATCGATTGACAAAACTCTCTCTTACTGTAGAAGATGTGCTGTCGGTTCATTTCCCCAAGCAAGCCAAACACCAGAAAAATGAGTAAAATGTACTCCCAGGCAAAAGAAAAGAAAAGAAAAGTAAGGGATTCTAACAGTGACATTTCCTCAATGTGTCCGGCATTGATCTTTTGAAAATTAGGTTCAAGCAAGGATGCTTGCTCAATGGACAACCTGGCAATCACGTCTTCACACATTGTGGTGCAACGTGGATCTGCTGTCAATGCGTGAGTCGAATCCCACGTCTGAAGAAGACACGATTCGTACTGCTAACCAAGTTTGTGTCCGCGACGCTGATCAAAGCGACGTGCGTCCATGGACTCCGGAGGTTTTGTGTCGTTCGAACATCAGCTTGACTCCATGTTTGGTTCCCCACGTCTAAGGAGAGGAGGAGCCCCGGATTTCACAGCTAACCCTAAGAATAGAAATTGAGGGAAATAGAAATGTTGCCATGCGCATCTTAATCGGCATGATAGGCCCAATTCTAATAGGGTGGAGCCTGAAAAAGAAGCCACCTGCTTCCGATGTGTCACGGGGTATGATGGAAGCTCGAAATCTCATTATAATTCAACACTTCTTATGAAAATCACATCTTTGTCATCCCTAATGAAGTTCAAGACATCGTCACTGGAGCCAGGTTCCTCATTTGGCAAGAGGAATTGCTGCTTGTGCACTTCCGATTCGGGAAGTATTATACAGGAAATCACCTATATTTTTTGAGCGCGGGTTTCTACGCAACAATTAGAAAATAAAAGCAAAAACATAACAAGGTACAGAAAAAAAAAAAAAGTAACATATACAACGCCATGCGCAGTCATTTATCGAGTTTAAAGGATTTCAAAGTTCGTATCAAGAAAATGACAAATACCACAATAAAAACTCCTAACTATAACTTTTCTCGCAACACAAATACTCTCTTTTTTTTTGCCACCTAAAAGTGTATACTTACTCATTTTGACATAAATACCACCAAACTTGTACGTGTTACGAAAACAATTCCAAACTCATATATATATATATATATGATAGATATACTATCTCATTCATTTCCATCGAAGAATTTAGGGTTTTTTAGTGAAATGAAAAAAGTTCCTGGTAATGGTATTACAATGAATGTAGTTTTGGGATTATGCGGCACTAATTCTTAGAAAAAAAAATAAGTTTTTAAGGCTCCATTTGTTCAATAAAAAATAACTTATATGAAAATATTTTTCGAATTTTTCGGCGTTCGTTTTACAGAATAAATATTCAGGAAAAATATTTTCTATCAATGGAAAAAACATCTTTAAAAGAGGGAAAAATATTTTTCGTCTTCTCTATTTACCTTTAAATATCGTTGCATTTAACATCATGCCTCAATTTCGCTCAAGGTCAGCAGCTTTCGACAACATGAACACCCGAAAAATTTATCATTTTCCCGAAAAATGATTTCCCGGAATATTATATTTTTATATTATATTTTTCGATTACGTAGGCCCCGTATTTAATCCGGACGTGAAGGGGTCGCCGTCGCGAGAAAAGGCCAGGAGGGCGCCCCCACCAGCTCTCGCCCGTTCACTACGACAACATGTGGGAAGCAGCAACAGCGACAGCAACCGGCACCACTTCTCATTTTTGGACCGACACATTAATCTGACCAAATTCTCCCATAATTAATTCTGAAAAATTCCAACTTACATAATAATATAAATAACTTTCCATGTCTATAAATTATTAATTTTGTAAAATTTGTGTGGTGGGCGGACGTTACGCCCGGGACGACTCTCCCCCAATTTTCGTATGGGAGTGTGATCACATGGGGGACATCACATGGGGTTTAGGACATCAGGTCGCATGAAACCAAAGCTATCTATGCACAATCAAGCTTCTTGATCCCGACGAAAATTACTTTATTCAGAGAGAACAAAGAAGAAGAAGAAGGAGAAGGAGAAAAAAGAGAAAGGAAAAGACATGTATCGTTGTCCTCATGACATGCTTTGCTCCTGCTTCACTCCAGAGAAGCATGGGTTCCAGGTGGGCAGTTGCCTAATTAATTCCTGGAATAATACCCTTTCTCTTTCTCTCTTTTTTCTTTTTTCAATTAATTGCGGTTTTAGATAATGTAAATATTGTACCGCAAGATTCACTAACTGGGACAATTATAAAAAAAAATCCTAAACTTTTTATAATTTTGCCTATTCAATCCAAAACCTTCAAATTTTTAAGGTGGAATTGTCAAAGTTTCAAAATGTTTAAAATTGAATTCTCATAATTTCAAAATGTTTATGATTGAGGTCTAGGACTGAATTGGCAAGATTTCAAAATATTTATAATTGAATTGGAAAAATATTTATGATTGAATCGATAAAATTACTAAAAATTAAGGATTTTTTCGACAATTACCTCTTTTTTTAAATTTTTTTAGGGTACCATGGTTCTAACATCTGGGACAGCTAAGATCCATCTGGGTTCTCTTGTGGGAGGAACAGTGCCTTGGACAACTGCATTATTGAGTCAGCAAAGTTGGGCATTCTTTGTTTTAGTATTAAATTCATATTGGGGAAGGGGAAAAAAACAAAGAGTGATTTTCCAGAGCAGTTCGATTCACTTGTCCTCCTCTCTGATATTATTAACATATATAAATCGAACTCGGAAAGTCGCTGTCTTGTCACTCCCTCCAATCTCTTCAAATCATTGCCCCTGTCGAAATTTTAACGGTCGTTGTGGACAAAATTGTCGCAGAAGGCGATTTTTAATAAACTGATATATTTTTGGAAAATTTTTGGCCTTACGGAAAATAATTGAATATCGATGTCCCACGATTTTTTTTTTTAAATTTGTCCTCCCGCTTCTTCCTCCCTCTAAAACTGAAAAAGGGACCGGTGAAAATATCGGTGTTTCATATTAAGCGGAGAGACAAGAGATCGATGAAACACCAAAATTAATAATTGATAGTAATGAGAATTCCGGTGAGTTTTCTTGGCACGATATTTGTATTATGTAGGATCGAGTCAGAAGGGGGATAGCAATGGCGATCGCCTTCCCAAGTGCCAGATGCTCAAAGAGATCAAGGACAAACTAAATGTATCATTACAATATCTAATATAGTTCAATAAGTTAATGAGATATTTTATTAATTATTCGATTAACTTAATTAAGATAATTCTTTTCGCATTAGAAAGAAAAAAAAAGTAAATAAAATTCTTGAAATGGGACGAACTTCTAACTCAAAATAATTTGCATGTATCTATACCTGATTGTGACCCTAATGCTCCTCTGACATGTCCCAAGTAGCAAGCAAAGTGTGGCGACGGACCTCCTAAGTTTAAATTACGAGGAAAGCACTAGCTTTCCGCATCATCATGAGACCACTTCCTTAGTGTGTGATTACTTTAATGATGTCCCATAATTAACTGTAAATTCGAAATTCAAACCCAGAAATTTCTTCTTTTTTTCCCCCAACTTTTCAATTCGTCTCGTTTGGGCATTAGCCATCATACAAATCACAGCAAAATCCAATTCATGTTTCTCTCGAGTCGGTCCAGATTCACAGAACACATGCACAATCAAAGATCTTCCCCCTCCCTGAGAGGGTACGACACATGCAAAGATCTCTCAGCTGTTGTCATTTCACCCAAAAATAAATAATAAAAACATTAGGAAAATTTTAAAAGAAGGGAAATGAAAATTGCTTGAAGGGTCATGAGGCATTAAAAGCAGCCTCCTAAGAAAGTGGGAGCCGAGACCAAAATGGACAGCCAACACTCACATGTTGTCACATGATGTGTGTAATGGGGCATATGCCATTCCCATGCCACCTAATTTCTCCCTACATGAATATCCTGGGGAGGGAAACGACTAAAATAAACAAATGAATGCTAGTCGTGTCATCTCGTGCAGGTCGGACTCTTGATTTAAGGGCGATCCTCACTTTAAATTTCGATTTTCGACACTGCTCATTAGATTTTTCTCGGGTTCAAGTTAGGACCCGCGAAGAATAACGTGACGAGTTAGGAGTGGAAAATGAGTTAGTCATAGGAAAAAGAGATTTATGAATGGAAAATAATATTTTTCTTTGTTCACTCTCTACGAGTCTTTACCCTCTTTTGCAATTTAAAGTTTGAAAACACACAAAAAAAAGTAATAAATAAAAAAATAATATAAATAAAGAAAACGGCGTGGAAAGCCAACTATGATTATAATTTTTTGTTCCGACTATGACCCCATAAACATTCGAGACTCGAAGGAGCAGCGGCTGAAAATCCACAGGGCATGATCGCGATGATCAGCGCACGTCAGGGGTACATTCGTCAATCCGCAGCCCAATCAACTACCACCTTACCGTTGCCGTAAAACTTAATATATATAATCTCTCTCCTTCTCCCCTTTCACACTCCAATCAGTTCCAGAGGCAGAGACACGCCACGAGCTTGGCGAGGACCGGCGAGAAGCATCCCTAGAACGGCTCCGACGACCGGGAAACTGCGAACCCGACACCGGCGAGGCCCGAGGGAGACGCTGGACGATCCCGATGGCTGATCTCGAGGGCCCCCACGCGATGCCCCGGCTCATCGCCTTCCTCTCCTCGCTGCTCCAGAAGGTGGCGGAGTCCAACGACCCCGGCCGCGCCCGGATCCAGCCGCCCCAGAGGATCTCGGTCTTCCACGGCCTGACGCGGCCCGCGATCTCGATCCGGAGCTACCTCGAGCGGATCTTCAAGTACGCCAACTGCAGCCCGTCGTGCTTCGTGGTCGCCTACGTCTACCTCGAGCGCTTCGCGCAGCAGCAGCCGTCGCTGCCGATCAACTCCCTCAACGTCCACCGCCTCCTCATCACCAGCGTCATGGTCGCCGCCAAGTTCTTGGACGACATGTGAGTGGTCCTCTCTACCAACCCCTTTTCCCCCACCCCGTCTTTTCTGTAAGAATTGGAGTGCCAATGTGAATTCTCGACTTCGACGTTCGAAAATCCATCTCGAGTTCACTTAGCGTTGCCTTTGTTTTAAGTTATTTAATTAAGCAGAGTTTTTGTCAGAGGGAATGTGATTGTGGATGCTTAGCTGATTCCACTTAGCTGTTCAACTTTCTACGCAACCCCTTTTTGTGATGATTTCTATCCATCCAAGGAGTAATGGTGTCCACAAGAAAAAAAAGACAGAAACCAAAAGTAGAGGAAAACGACCCGGAGAATCTACTAAATTTTGAAGAAATAGTGAATGATTCATTGATTCCTAGTAGATGATATTGAAAGGGCATTGCTTTAAGTTGCACTTTCTCTCAGCCAGGGATGGAAGAAGCAATGTATCTCCTTCTCTGGATACAATATATCTTGTAATTCGAGCATTTTGAATTTATTGTAAAATCGACATGATCTCTTTCGCATTATGTAAAAAAATACTTCATAAAGTTTCTAAGCGTTGACCTATTGGTATCCGAATTAGATTAAACCATTTGGATCTTTTTGTGAGACGGTAATTAATTTGAAGTAAATTTATTGTGTATATTATAGTTCGATATTTTTTGCGAGATATAAATTAATTTATGATCAACATATCATGGGGTATTAGCTTAAATTCTTATTTAATGGTATAAACCCAATTAAAAAACTGATCATACCATTCTAAAATTTGACGGCAAACTCAACGATTTTGTGATACCATTATTGAAAACTACTTATATTTTGGTGACATTTACTTTGAAAAAAGAAAAAAGGAAAAAAAAAAAACCCATCCCTTTCATGTTACTCATGCATAGTTGTCATTGTCCAAGTTAGAATTGACTCTTGACGATTAAATTCCCCTAATTGACTTATTTTATTGTTCTTTTTTATTTTTTCAGTTACTACAATAACGCCTACTACGCAAAAGTCGGTGGGATCAGCACGGTGGAGATGAACTTCCTCGAGGTGGATTTCCTCTTCGGCCTGGGCTTCAACCTGAACGTGACGCCCAGCACATTCCACGCTTACTGCTCTCACCTACAGCGAGAGATGATGCAGCAATGTCCACTCAGCGTGATGGAAGATGGCAGGTCGCAGAAGCTCCACCTCATCTGCTTCAACGAAGACGAAGCTTCCCATCAAAAGCAAGAATTAGCTGTCTAGTTTTTTTGATTTTTCCCCTTTTTAATCTTTTCTCTTGGGGTGTCGGCAATTGACATATTAATTAGACTGCGGGAGAAACGCTCTCTGTTTCTTTCCTTTTCTTGGGTTATTCTCTTCAGACCTTCTTTTGAGGTTTCCTTTCTGGGTTTTGGATATCACAAGGACAGTCGGTTTTGTACAGATTGAAGACTCTTCTTTACAGTCTGGCCTAATGAAATATTTTCTTCCATTCGTGGACCTCTCGACATGAATCTTGTCCAATTTTGTTTTTGGCTGGAATTTGCTGTTTAGCAACTAAGTACACATGCCAATGTTCCTAACTTGCATATGATCGATATGAGTACCATGTGGGAACCATCGAACTCAATGATTATAAATTTATGATGCACTGAACTCTTTAAAATTATGAATGTCGCTGTATAAATCAAGTTAGTACAAGAATAGCTAGTGTGACATAGGTGAACGGATTTCAAAAGAATGATTACAATTGACACCTAGTCTATTCATTTATCATCAATCTCGATATATCTCACATTATCTGTAATTTTTCCTAACTTTTGAGTTACTCCTCAAAGAAAGTGCATACAGATGGCCATGTCGAGGGGGTCCATGTCCGCTGTCTCCCTCTCAGAAGCCATCAATTCTCTTTGCTCTTGAGATGAAAGGACGTGGCACTCAATTTTAGCCCAAGCCTTGAGTTCCCAAACCTAGGGCAACACCTCTAGATCCAGCAGTCGTGGCTTGTCCATAGTCACGGGATTCGAGAAGCGGAAACGAGTTCAAGAGCAAGAAAGAAACAGAGGAGGGCAAGAATTGAGAAGAGCGGAAGAAGATGGGTAGAGATGGCGGTGATCGGTCGCGTGGGCTGAGATGCCGCCTGCCAGAGGGCGGAGGAGGGATTAGGTGCTAGCTACGGTTTGGTAGGATGTGAATCAGATGCAGTAAGAAACAAAGTGAAGGGCGTGTCGTGGTGCCATGATGGAGACAGCAGATAAGTCCATAATAGTGGACAACCGATCTGCACTCATGAGAGAGAACTCTTGCTTGGCGATGTTTCTTACAGTCCTCAACAAATGGATCTCTAATCTCCCCATGACCATCGCATGAACATAGGCGTAAATCTTCTTTATATAGCGTAAAGCCTTCGAGTCTTGGTACGTTAGGACATTTCACGTGGATTTACAACACGATGCGAAGAATTAATAACATCTGGAGGATCCGTCCTGGATAATTCACGGAACTGTCACGGAATTTGTGACATGTTTGGAAAGAAATTAGCAAAAGAGCAAACCTTAAGAGTGGCGAATTGGGAAGGCCTCCCTGGTGACAGTTGATAGTGGGGTGTCTTGGTGCCCAAAAAAAATGAAAGGATAATATTAAAAAATGAATAAGAAAGGGACAAAAGAAGAATATGTGTAATTATTTTTTTCGAGGTTACGCTGTGTCGTGGGTTATTTGTGGTAATTATTGAGGGCTTTTGTTCTTAACTGACAGGTTGTACTGATTCTCTTACAGCAGACATGGAACATGGGCAATCATGGGCAACTTGGGACTGGTCCAGGAGGGAGATAGGGACCGGCACTTTGATATCTTGCCCTCGGTAGTTTCAATTTTTCCTTTTTTGTTTCCACTTTTCTACATCTCCTTTTGCAATTTTCACTTTTTCTTTTTCTCTAATCCGTCGGTGAGATAATGTTTGTTGACGTGCTTACGGCATGATCATCTAAACATGTTTAAGCAGAACAACGTAAGATCGAAGCTTTTGAATTCTGAGATGAAGCTAAGTGGACGGCGTACGGGTATATAATCCGAGTGCAGTGTCTGGATTTGGAGCATTGTAGATTGAAAAGGACAAAGAAGAAGAGAATTTGATCAAACTTTGGATTACCCATTTGAGTGCTGCTCCTAAAAGTTAGCAAAACTACAAAGCATCATGCGCAACATGGTACTGGTCCGGGGGTGAGAGAGGGACTGGCATTTTATCCCTTGCGCTTGGGAGTTTCATTTTCCTTTTTCTCTCTCTTTGTCAATTTTCACTTACCCTTTTTGTCTGATCCCTCATCGAAACATTTGTTGACCTACTTACGTCATGAGTGTCTGTCTAATCATGTTTAGCAAAACAGGGTAATGCAAAAGGACAATTAAGAATAGCGGGCCCGGATTAGAGCTTTTTCAGAATGGGGATGGATCTGATTAAGTAGTAAACGGGTACATGATCCAAGCATAATGTTTGAATTTAGACCTCTGAAGTTTGGAGGGGGGGGGGGGAAATAAAAATAGTCGCAAGTTATATAGTCGAGAAAGGCAAAAATGATGGAATTTAGCATTATTGAGATTTTCTTTTTGAGTCTGTCTCATTTTGCAAACTGGCAATGCCCATTTCAGAGGGTCAATCAAGATCGCCTGACATACATCAGGTACCGATTGGCCGGTTGTCCAATTAGATCGGACGGTCAACAATTTTCCAAAAAAAAAGAGAAGAAAACAAAACCCTCTCCCCTAATAAATCGGGCCTTCCGATTCAAAAATCAGATAGCCCCCATATTTGGATCCGCTACTAGAAGTTATCAAGACGACAAGCCCATTCATAAACATGCAAGAGAAGTGATTGCACTTAGAATGAAGTCATCTAGGTAAGAAAATTGGCATGCTGAAGCCCGACCTCTATAGATCTCGTTTGCAATTTATTTTTTCCCTTAAACTTATTAACTTATGTTGTCTATTGTGCGCAAAAGCAATCTATTCGTTGTGGTGAAGTCTATGAAATTAGGGTCAGTTCGTTTTGCGGAAAATATTCTTCCAGAAAATGTTTTTCGAAAATTGTAGTGGTCGGGGGGCGGAAAATAACTTGCTTAGGAAAATGTTTTCTAATAAATGAAAAGTTTTATTCTAAAACCAAGGAAAATGTTTTCCTTTCCCAAAAAAAAAAGAAAATATTTTTCGGAAGCCAACCGATTATCGATGTCAATCAAATTTTCAATAAATCTGCCGCCAGTCGGCGGTCCGTTCGGCCCGGTAGTTTGGCGTCCATGAACAACAAAAGAACGGAAATAACAGAAATTGGTGAATTTATTTTTAAGTTTTAAATGAACACCGGAAAATATTTTCATTTTTTAGGAAAATGACTTTCTGGAGAACATTTTCTGGAAATATTTTATTTTTCGTGAAACGAACAAAGCCTTATTTTGTGCTTCCGGAAAGAGCATGTTCATCCCTTCTTGGTTACTCATCTAGACCTAACATCTGATATCGGAGCAGGTTCTCTTTTCCATGAAACTGTCATGCTTTTTCAGATAAAGATTGATGGCAACCACTGCTGGAACTAGGTTGAACGAAGGCAAACTCCACAACCCATCCTCTTGCTGTTTGATGGAAAATGTAGGATGACCATGTTCACTCAATCGAATGGATAGGAACTTCGGTATAGATTGTGCAAAAGCGATGACAAGAGGAAAGTTTGGTCAAATGCAAAAGCGAAACACGTGCTGTGTCGAGCACTTGCTTCACCCGTCCGCATGCACAAAGGGTAAAGACATATGGGATCGATTGAAGGTTATCGATGATCTTTTAACGATCCTCTTAATTATTGACGAGTTTGGACAAGAATTGCTAGGCTTGAACTGGGCAAAATCTTCTCGGTCCGAATGTCAGCCTTATTTTCTTCGGCCGACTCGACCCAAAAATAGCACGTGCATCGGGTCTCATTCTTAAAGCTCTTTGGATTAGCCCAAAAGTTTTCGGCCCAAATTAGACGAGCCCAATTGGTGAAAGAAGAAGTGGGGGAGAGAGAGAGAACATACATTGAGTCAATAGGGGTCCGGGCAACAACCAGCCCGAGCTGGGGATTCCTCAATTGGAAAGTTCGTTGGCACACACTATCCAATCGTCTCCCCATTTCATCATATTTCAAATCAATTGTAAATCGGTTAATATGGGCGAACTTTCCTCCAATCTATTTGAAATGTCAATGTCAATGTCATTATCCATTAACTCAACCACACTATTCGACTTTTGTCTGGTATTTTTTTTTTTTTTGAAGATGAACAGAAGAAAGATAGAAAAGAAATAAATTAGTAAACTTTCGACGAGTTTAGAGATTTCACAAGCAAGCAAATAACATGTAAAAATCACCAACAGAAGCAAGATATGCTCCAAATTGATGATCTTGATTCAGACAAAATCATCGCTCAGGAGACTTGATTCTCAGAGGAAGATGAGGCTGAAGATTAGATTAGGGGAACTAATACTAACTACTTGATTAACTTCACTTAAGACTTATACCAATAGTACTTGCCCATCTGGATCAGCAGCCTCAGCAAGAATGGTAAGAAGCCGGTGAAGAGCAGCCACCGAAACTGGCTGGGCGAGTTGGGAGTGACGGCGAAGATTGCCGAACCGTACGTGACGCCCATCGACACGGTGGCCACCACTACTTCGAGGAAGAACGGGAAGCCCCAGGTGAGGGAGATGATGAGGTTGATGGACGACGAGAGAGCGAGCGTGTTGCAGACCAGGAACACATAGAACGGCACTTTCTGGGAGGCGTAGATAGCCTGGCCGGGGACGTGGTGTTCGGAGCTGTCCTGCCAGACTCCGCCGGGGGGGCTGACCCCTGCCTGGAAGGTGACGGCGGCGATGAGGGTGGCGACGACGAGGAGGACGTTGCGGACCTCAGTCGGGGAGTCGCGGCCCTGGTGGTTGAACAGCAACTTGAGCAATGTCATCGGGCTCTCTGGAGGGTTTGCCATTGCAGAGGGGGAGAGAGAGAGAGAGAGAATAAGAAGGCGAATTGAGTTGATGCTTTCTTTCAAGGAGATATATTTGTAGTGAATAATGGAGGACTAGTTCAACTGGTCCATCTGGTCAAGCATGTGATGGATGCGGACCATTCTGGGAAATGTTGAATTGTTTTCTGAACATGCTTGCTTAGCCATCAGTGGAGGGTCTGTGTCTACCCCCGGCATGTTTAACAATCTCAACTACGCGTCAAGTTGTAGCTCCTGTTCTGCCTTCTTTATTTTACCTCTTGCTGGCGACCTTTTGGAGGCGACATGTCCAATTATTTGCAGCTCCAAGCAGTTCATGATTGAGAGATGAGCCATCTGCCGAAACGAAAAACCAACCCGAATCTTTATCGTTTTTTTAGGAAACTACGGTCACGGAAATACATTTTGAATCCACCGCATAATGCAAGGTTATTAGTCCAACCGGATTTCCTCTTATGACATTTATTGAGTTCATGTTTGATCTAATTGGGGTAGCTAGACCTTTTATCGTCTCTTGGATCATGAACTGCTTTCACGGATAACGTGTGTGGGATATTTTGACTGCAAATCAATGCAATTCTTATTAATTTAATCAAATCTCATTTACTTTCATAACTTAAATAATCAAGTGCATCAGATATTAAATCCAATGAACATGGCTATCAAATCATGTCAGAATAGCGAATTGAGTTTAGTCAATTTGGACCCTACATGGACACCATCGTTGAAAATTTAACAGATGTGACTGTTGAAATATGAAAAATAATGTATTGGGTCCATATGGTCGTGCGTTTATCACTGTTACCCCTAAAAGCCACGTCAATTGAATTTTAGATTAAGTAGGATTCAGGGTTGGAAGATCTAGGCTAGAAAATTCATGACAATAAAGAACTTGATTAGACAAATTATTCGTACAAATATTCGATTAGAAAAATCATATGGAGTAAAGCCTTCGAGTCTTGGTACGTTACGAGATTTCACGCGGATTTACAACACGATGCGAAGAATTAATAACATCTGGAGGATCCGTCCTGGATAATTCACGGAACTGTCACGGAATTTGTGACATGTTTGGAAAGAAATTAGCAAAAGAGCAGACTTTAAGAGTGGCGAATTGGGAAGGCCTCCCTGGTGACAGTTGATAGTGGGGTGTCTGGGTGCCCAAAAAAAGTGAAAATATAATATAAAAAAATGAATTAGAAAGGGACAAAAGAAGAATATTTGTAATTATCTTTTTCGAGGTTACGCTGTGTCGTGGGAATTTGTGGTAATTATTGACGGCTTTTGTTCTTAATTGACAGGTTGTACTGATTCTCTTACAGCGGACGTGGAACATCAGCAACCATGGGCAACTTGAAAGTGGTCCAGGAGGGAGATAGGGACCGGCACCTTGATCACTTGCCCTCGGTAGTTTCAATTTTTCCTTTTTTTTTTTGTTTCCACTTTTCTATTTCTCCTTTTGCAATTTTCACTATTTCTTTTTCTCTAATCCGTTGATGAAATAATGTTTGTTAACGTGCTTACGGCATGATTATCTAAACATGTTTAAGCAGAACAACGTAAGATTGAAGCTTTTGACTTCAGAGATGAAGCTAAGTAGACGGCGATCGGGTATATAATCCAAGTGCAGTGTTTGGATTTGGAGCATTAGGAATTGAAAAAGGAAAAAGAAGAAGAGAATTTGATCAAACTTTGGATTACCCATTTGAGTGCTGCTCCTAAAAGTTAGCAAAACTACAAACCCATCATGCGCAACATAGAACTGGTCCGGGGGAGAGAGAGGGACTGGCATTTTATCTCTTGCGCTTGGGAATTTCATTTTCCTTTTTGTCTCTCTTTTTCAATTTTCACTTTCCCTTTTTGTCTGATCCCACATTGAAACATATGTTGACCTACTTACCTCATGAGTGTCTGTCTAATCATGTTTAGCAAAACAGCGTAATGAAAAAGGGCATTTAAGAGTGGCGGGGCCCGGATTAGAGCTTTTCCAAATAGGGATGGATCTGATTAATTAGCGAACGGGTACATGATCCAATCATACTCTTTGAATTTAGACCTCTGAAGTTTGAAGGGGGGAAAAACAGTCGGAAGTTATACAGTTGAGAAAGGCAAAAATGAGAGAATTTTAGCATTATTGAGACTTTTTTTTAGTCTGTCTCTTTTTGCAAACTTGCGATGCCCATTTGAGTGCTGCTACTAAAAGTTATCGAGAGCGACAAAGCCCATTCGTAAACATGCAAGAGTAGTGGTTGCACTTAGAATGAAGTCATCAAGGTAAGAGAAGTGGCATCCTGGAGCCTGACCTCTGTATATCTCGTTTGCAATTTCTTTTTTTCTCTTAAACTTATTAACTTCTGTTGTCTATGGTGCTAGTTATTTTGCGCGCAAAAGCAATATATTTGTCGGGGTTAAGTCTATCAAATTAGTTCCTGCTTCTTGAAAGAGCCTATTCATCCTTTCTTGGTTGCTCATTTAGACCTAACAACTGATATGGGAGGAGGTTTTCTCTTTTCCATAAAGTTTTCATACTTTTCAGATAAAGATTGATGGCAACCGCTGCCGGAACTAGCTTGAACGAAGGCGACTCTAGTTCCCATCCTCTTGCTTTTTGGTGGAAAATGTAGGATGACTATGTTCACTCAATCGATTGAATAGGAACTTCGGCAGGTTGTGCAAAATGGACCCTTTGTGCGTATGAGGAACGTGAGTCCTCCAATGCACCAAAGAGTGGAGTGGAGTGTATGGCGGATGACAGGAGGAAAGTTTGGTTAGATGCAAAAGCGAAACACATGCTGTGTCGTGCACTTGCGTCACCCGCACTCATCAGGATTCCCTCATGCACAACAGTTAAAAGACATATGGGATCGATTAGAGGTTATCGATGATCTTTAACGATTCTTTTAACTATCGACGAGTTTGGACAAGAATTTTTAGGTTTGACCTGGGTGAAATCTTCTTGGTCCGATTGTCGGCCTTATTTTCTTCGGCCGACCCGACCCACAATGGCACAGGGATTGGGTCTCATTGTTAAAGCTCTTTGGATTAGCACAAAAGTTTTCGGCCCAAATTAGATGAGCCCACTTGGTGAAGGAAGAAGAAGAGAATAGAGAGGGAGAGGAGAAAAAGAACAGAATTTTAGTCAATATTGCATAGGCTTCTAAAGTGATAGGGATCCGTGCAACAACCAGCCCGAGCTAGAGATTCCTCAATTGGAATGTTCGTTGGCACACGCTATCCATTTGTCTCCCCGTTTCATCACATTTCAAACCAATTATAAATCGGTTAACGTGGATGAATTTTCGTCCAATCCATTTGAAACATCGATGTCAATATCCTTTAACTCTATCATACTATTCCACTTTAGCCTTGTAATTTTTTTGAAGATGAAGAGAAGAAAGACAGAAATGAAAAAAAATTAGTGAACTTTCGACGACGAATTTAAAGATTTTACTGGCAAGCAAATAACATGTAAAAATTACTTAAAGAAGCAAGATATGCTCCATATTGATGATTTTTTATTCCAACAAAATCATCACACTCTGTATACTTATTTTTTCAGAGGAAGATGAGGCTGAAGATTATATTAGACGAACTAATATTAACTAATTGAGTAACTTCACTTAGACATATGCCACCTGTAGTACTTGCCGATCTCGATCAGCGGCCTCAGCAGGAATGGCACCAAGCCGGTGAAGAGCAGCCATCGGTTTAAGGAGTTCGTGTTGATAGTGACGGCGAAGATTGCCGAACCGTACGTGAGGATCATCGACACGGTGGCTAACATGACTTCGAGGAAGAACGGGAAGCCCCAGGTGAGGGCGATGATGAGGTTGATGGACGACGAGAGCGCGAGCGTGTTGCAGACCACGAACACCAAGAACTGCACTTCCTGGGAGGCGTAGATAGCCTGGCCGGCGACGTGGCTTTCGGAGGTGTCCTGCCAGACTCCGCCGGGGGGGCTGACCCCTGCCTGGAAGGTGACAGCGGCGATGAGGGCGGCGACGACGAGGAGGACGTTGCGGACATCTCCCATTGAGTCGCGGCCTTCGTGGGTGTACAGCAACTTGAAAATTTGGCACAGCGTCTCTGGACGTTTTGCCATTGCAGAGGAGGAGAGATCAGAGGGGGGAAGAGAGAGAATAAGAAGGCGAATTGAGTTGATGCTTTCTTTCAAGAAGATCTATTTGTAGGGAATAATGGAGGACTAGTTCAACTGGTCCAACTGGTCAGACATGTGATGGCTGCGGACCATGAGAAGGTTCTGGGAAATGTTCGATCGTTGTCTGAACATGCATGCTTAGCCACCAGTGGAGTGTCTGTGTCTGCCCCCGGCATGTTTAAGAGTCTCAACTACGTCGACAAGTTGGAGTTCCTGTTCTGCCTTCTTTATTTGACCTTCTGTCTCTTGTTAATCCGATGGCGACCTTTTGGAGATGACATGTCCAATTATTTGCAGCTCCATGCAGTTCACGATTGAGAGATGAGTCAGCTGTCGAAACGAAAAGCCAACCCGAATTGAGGATTTTTCGTTTTCTTCCTTCTAGCATCTTGTCCTCGGAAAAAGAGACGGGAGGCTTGTTTTAATACAGTTATGGTTTTGTTATAATTTTGTTTGGAAATGCTGGAATTTCTGTGTTTTGAAGATCTATATGCCTTAGCTTGTGATAGTCGATTTTGATTGAAATTGCACATGCTCGAGAGAGATTTGGCGGAGCTTCTTCCTTTTTAACCAAATGTAATCATTTTAGAAATTGGATAGATTCTTGCAATATTCTGATTCGGGTTTCATAGGTCATCTATTTTACCTAGAGAAGCCCTAAGTGGTCGGGACTTGCTTGAGCTTTTAAGATGTTAGACAGAGTGCCCTACGGCTCTAAATTGTTTGGCAAATATTATTGGATGTTAGGGAGGACGCAACTCAGCATATCTCTAACTAGCGGCTTATCGATATGTGATCTAGGAGCATCGTAATATCCTTTGGCAATCAATGTGGTGATACGAGTTTCATTGCCACTTTATTTAATCAACTCAAGAGCAAATACTTGTAAGTTAGTCATAATGGAATCGCTTTCTAACAAACTATACACACAAAAATACATTTTGAATCCCCCACGTACTACAACATTATTAATCCAATCAGATTTCTACTTGTCATGTTCAATCTAATTGGGGTAGCTAGATCTTTTATCATCTCTTGGATTATGAACTGCTTTTCATGGATAACATGTGTGGGATATCTTGACTGCAAATCAATGTAGTTGTATTGTGTTTAATCAAATATCATTTACTATCACAACTCGCATAATCAAGTGCATGTGATATTAAATCCAATTAATTTGGCCATCAGATCATGTCGAAAAGGCGAATGAGTTTAGTCAATACAAACCACTACATGGACAACACCATTGAAAATTTAACCAATGTGATTGTCGAAATATGGAAAGTAATGTATAGATCCACATGGTCATGCATTTATCGATGTTACCCTGAAAGCCACTTTAGTTGAATATTCAATTTAGTAGGATTTAGTTGGAAGAACTATACCAGAAAACTGATGAAAAAAAATTTGATTAGACAGATTCAAAGTACAAAAGTTCGATTAGAAAAATCATGAAAGTATAAGGAATTCTGCAATTTGATCTACTCTTTGATGAACTCGATCGAACCAAGTTTTAATCTCTCAAACTTCAATTTTAAGCTTAGCAACCTGGGTTTGTGAAAAAAACGATAGACCGTCTTCAAGAAAGAGAAGAAAAAATAATTTAAAGACATTCTCTATTACATACGTCTTGAATGCAACACCATTATTGGCCCTTTTGGAGAAGACTGAGGCAAGCACCGGTTCATAGTTTCCTTATGGAACAATGTAATCTAAGTCTTACCACATAACACGTTAGCATATTTTTTTTTCTTGGAATTGCTTTTAACGCTAGTACTTATAGTGAAGACATTTGTCCATGTGAGAGACAAAGCATGCGATGGACTCATTGTATACACTTTGTGGTGTGGCTTATAATTCGGAGAGGGTATCTCCTACGCCGTGTGTACAAAATGTGAGAACTATTATTGTGAGGTCTAACAATTGCTTAATCTATGGTGAAATTTCTACATAAGGCTCGACATCAATTTCGACACTTGCAATTAGATAGCATATGTACTATTGGTGTAACTTATGGAATTAAGCCTATTTAGGCCATTAGAGTTAGAAAGAAGAGTAGATTTTGCCCAGGCTGGACCTCTACAAACCTGTTTGCAACTTGTCTTTCCTTCAACTTGTTAAAACGTCCGCTGTTTGTGATCTCTTGTTTGCTTCGGGTTGGGTTTAGTTCTACAAATTGGTTTGAGTCAATAATGAGACCATAGGCTTCCAAGTTCATATGGGTCCATGGCACGACCAGACAAAGCAGGAGGGCTCAAGTGGGATGTTCGTTAGCACGTGTTTATAGAATTGTCTCTCCGAATTCATACGGATTAAATTTCCAAGATGTTAGACAGAGTGCCGTGTAATTCTAAATTACCTGGCAAAAATTATCGGATGCTAGGGGGACTCAACTCAGCGTATCTCTAACCAACAGATTACCGATACGTGATTTAGGAGCTTGTAAGTCTCCTTTGGCAATCAATGTGGCGATACATGTTTTGTTGCCACTTTGATTAATCGAATCAAGATCAAATACTAATAATTTAATCACTAGAATCGCTTTCTAGCAAACTACCATCATGGAAATACATTTTTAATCTCCTACATATTACAACGTTATTAGTCCAATCAGATTTCCACTTGTGACATTTATTGTATTCTTGTTCGATCTATTTGGATAACCAGATCACCTTTCATCATCTCTTGGATTATGAACTACTTTCACGGATAACAAGTGTGGGAATAATGGAGGACTAGTTCAACTCGCCTGCTTGGTGAAACATGTGATGGCTGCGGACCATTAGAAGGTTTTGGGAAATGTTCGATCGTTGTCTGAACATGCATGCTTAGCCACCAGTGGAGTGGCTGTGTCTGCCCCCGGCATGTTTACGAATCTTAACTATGTCGACAAGTTGTAGTTCCTGTTATGCTTTCTTTATTTTACCTTTTGTCGCTTGTTAATCCGTTGGCGACCTTCTGGAGGTGACATTCCAACTATTTGCCTGGAGAAGCCCTAAGTGAACGGGACTTGGTTGAGTTTTTAAGATATTAGATAGAGCACCTTGCAACTCCAAATTGTCTGACAAAAATTATCAGATGCTAGCGGGACACAACTCAGCATTTCTCTAACTAACCGCTTATCAATACGTGATCTAGGAGCATGTAAATCTCCTTTGGCAATCAATGTGGGGATACAGGTTTCATTGCCACTTTAATTAATCAACTCAAGAACAAATACTTTCATAATAAATTGGTTTCTAGCAAACTATAGTCACAAAAATACATTTTGAATCCCCCGCCCGCATTCCGTAAAATACATTTTACTGAATTAAGCCTATTTAGGCCATTAGAGTTAGAAAGAAGAGTAGATTTTGTCCAGGCTGGACCTCTATAAACCTGTTTTGCAACTTATCTTTCCTTCTACTTGTTAAAACGCCCGCTGTTTGTGATCGATTGTTTGCTTTGCGTTGGGGTTGGTTCTACAAAATCTGTTTGAGTCAATAATGAGACCATAGGCTTCCAAGTTCACATGGGCGGCGGGCCCGTGGAAGTACCAGCCAAAGCTGAATGGCGCTCAAGTGGGATGTTCTTCAGCATGCACTTATTGAATTGTCTCTCCGAATTCACATGGGTTGCCATTATTCTTCTTTTTAGTATTATTATTATAAGAAGGTAAAGCTGTGATGACGTTTTCATGGAGATTTATGGTGACGCAATGGAGGACTAGTTCCAGTATTGTATACTTTCCTGGTCGTTTGGTCAGAAGATTGCTGTGACCACTGCCCACGGGACGGTTTTGGGAAATGTTGGTCGTGGTCCGTGCATGCATGCTCCATTGTGATTGGAGGGTTTTGATTGCTCGACCACGTTCACGAATTCCAGTTCCTTTTCTGGCCTTCTTTCCCTTTTGTCTCTTTCGTTTTGTCTGATTTTCTTTGTTTCTTTCTGAGGTGGAGGCCCCCGCCCTCTGGCGAGGGGAAGACCCTTTGGAGGTGGAGTCTCTAGTTATCTGTAGGTCCCTGCAGTACATGACAGAGAGATGATGAGTCAGATGGGGAAGGCATCATAATTATCTTTCTCTCATGTTTGAATTGCTAATAGTTGAGAGAAAGTGTTAGAAAAGTATCAAATTTATTGTATTTATACCAGCTTCGCCTTAATATTTTAAATGTACTGATTTAGTTGTAAACATTTTGATTTTATGTCAATTTAGTTTTTCCGACTAATTTTAACTGGATACGACTGACGTGGGCGTCGATTAGCCTATACGACTGACTAATATTTAGTCCGACTGACGAATACACACGCAGATGTCCAAGTCAATCCAATGTGTCCCCAGAAGATGCATTCCCGGATCAGGTCAATTCCCAACATATAAAACCAGGATTCTGGGAAATGTTCGATCGTTGTCTGTGGAGTTTTTGTGTCTGCCCCCGGCATGTTTAAGAATCTCAACAAAGTCGAGAAGTTGGAGTTCCAGTTCTGCCTTCTTTATTTCACATTTCGTCTCTTGGTAATCCGATGGCGACCCTTTGGTGGTGACAAGTCCAATTATTTGCAGCTCCATGCAGTTCATGATTGAGAGATGTGTCAGCTGTCGAAACGAAAAGCCAACTGAATTGAAGATTTTTCGTTTACTGCCTTCTAGCATCTTGTCCTGGGAAAAAGAGAGGGGGGTTGTTTTGATATAGTTATGGTTTTGTTATAATTATGTTTGGAAATTCTGGAAATTCTGTGTTTTGTAGATCTCTATGCCTTAGCTTTTGGTAGTCGATTTTGACTGAAATTGCACTTGCTGAAGAGAGATTTGGCGGAGCTGCTTCCTTTTTAACCAACTGTGATCAATTCAGAAATTGGATAGATTCTTGCAATATTTTGGATTCGAGTTTCACAGGTCATCTGTTTTACCTGGAAAAGCCCTAAGTGGTAGGGACTTGCTTGAGTTTTTAAGATGTTAGACAAAGCGCCATGCCACTCTAAATTGTCTGGTGAAAATTATTGGATATTAGGGGGGACTCAACTCAGCATATCTCTAACTAACAGCTTATTGATATGTGATCTAAGAGCATCTTAATCTCCTTTGGCAATCAATGTGGTGATATGGGTTTCACTGCCACTTGTAATTTAATCAACTCAAGAGCAAATACTTGTAAGTTAGTCATAATGGAATCGCTTTCTAGCAAACTATACTCACAAAAATACATTTTGAATCCCTCGCGTACTACAACGTTATCAATTCAATCAGATATCTACTTGCGATATTTATTATGTTCATGTTCAATCTAACTGGGGTAGTTAGACCTTTTATCATCTCTTGGATTATGAATTGCTTTCACGGATAACATGTGTGGGATATTTTTAACTGCAAACCAATGTAGTTCTAATTTGTTTAATCAAATCTCATTTACTATCACAACTCGCATAATCAAATGCATTTGATATTAAATTTAATGAACGTGGCGATCATATCACGTCGAAAATCTGATTGAGTTTAGTCAATGCAGACCACTACATGGACAACCCCATTGAAAATTTAACCAATGTGATTGTCGAAATATGAAAAATGATGTATAGGTCCACGTAGTCATGTATTTCTCAATGTTACCCCTGAAAGCCACGTTAATTGACTTTTCGATTTAGTAGGATTTGGGGTAGGACGAACTAGACTAGAAAACTGATGAAAATTAAAATTTTGATTAGATAAATTCAAAGTACAAAAGTTCGATCAAAAAAATCATGAAAGTATAAGGAATTCTACAATTTGATCTACTCTTTGATGGACTCGATGGAACCAAGTTTTACTCTCTCAAACTTCAGTTTTAAGCTAAGCAACTTAGGTTTGTGAAAAAGATGATAGACCGTCTTCAAGAAAGAGAAAAAAAACAATGTAAGGACATTCTCTATTGGACACATCTTGAAGGCAGCCCCATTGTTGGCCCTTTTGGAGAAGACTGAGGCAGGCACCGGTTCCTAATTTCCCTATGGAGCAATATAATCTAAGTCTTACCACATAACACATTAGCATTTTTTTTTCCCTTGGAAATGCTTTTAACGCTAATACTTATGGTGAAGACATTTGTCCATGTGAGAGACAAAGCATGAGATGGACTCGTTGTATACACTTAGTGGCGTGGCTTATAATTCGGAGAGGGTATCTCCTACGCCGCGTGAACAAAATGTGAGACTATTATTGTGAGGTCTAACAATTACTTAGTCTATGGTGAAATTTCTACATAAGGCTCGACATCAGTTTCGACACTTGCAATTCGATAGCATATGTACTATTGGTGTAACTTATGGAATTAAGCCTATTTAGGCCATTAGATTAGAAAGAAGAGTAGATTTTGCCCAGGCTGGACCTCTATAAACCCATTTGCAACTTATCTTTCCTTCAACTTGTTAAAACGCCCGCTGTTTGTGATCGCTTGTTTGCTTCGCGTTGGGTTTGGTTCTAGTAAATTAGTTTGAGTCAATAATGAGACCATAGGCTTCCAAGTTCATATGAATCCATGGCACAACCAGACAAAGCAGGAGGGCTCAAGTGGAATGTTCGTTAGCACGTGTTTATGGAATTGTCTCTCCGAATTCATATGGATTGCCATTATTGTTACTATTTTAAAATAAGAAGGTAAGATGTGATGACGCTTTCAAGGTGATTCATAGTGATGCAATGGAGTATTAGTTCGAGTATTGGATACTTTTCTGGTCGTTTGGTCAGTGATTGCATGCTGTGACCACTGACCACATGATGGTTCTGGGAAATGTTGGTCGTGGTCCGTGCATGCATGCATGCTCCATTGTGATTGGAGGGTTTGAATGCTCAACCACGTTTACGAATTCCAGTTCCCGCTCTGGCCTTCTCTTTCCCTTTTGTCTCCTTCGTTTATTAGACTTTCTTCTTCTTCTTTTTCTGAGGCGAGGGGAAGACCCTTTGGAGGTGGAGTCTCTAACAACTTTGCAATCAGTTGTTAGAATCAATAGGTCTTCAAATCGTTCAATACATAACAGAGAGACGATGAGTCAGCTGCAGAAGGCATCATAATTATCTTATATTTGAATTGCCATAATTTGAGAAAAAAGTGTTACAAAAGTATTGAATTTATTGCACTTATATCAACTTCATCTTAAACATTTCAAATGCACTGATTAATTATAACCATTTCGATTATGTTAATTTAGTTTTTTCCGCTAATTTTAATTGGATAATACTAATGTGGGCATTGATTAGCCTCTGTTATATTGCAAATACTAAGGTAAATAATGTTAGCCTCTACAAGGGCCCCTGCAACTTATGACAGAGAGATGATGAGTCAGCTGCGGAGAATGTCATAATTATCTTTCTCTGATGTTTGAATTGCTAAAATTTGAGAAAAAAAAGTGTTAGAAAAGTACCAAATTGCACTTACATCAACTTCATCTTAAATATTTCAAATGTAGTAATTTAGTTATAAATGTTTTGATTTTATGTTAATTTAATTTTTCCGATTAATTTGAATCAAATACTACTGACGTGAGCATCGGTTAACCTATGTTGTACTGCAAGTACTAAGGTGAATAATTTTGATAATGTTTTAATAATCTTTTAAAAAACAATTTTCTTTTTTTCATTTTTTTTCATTTCATTTCTTTTTGGCTTTATTCTTCCTTTTTCTGATAATTGATCACCGCCCACAGGTGATGACTCGCCGTTGGGCATATGCCCACAGGTGGTCCTTCCCGATGGCGGCGACCAAGTCGGGATTGATTGTTTGAGCAAAGGGTCCGAGGCCAGCTAAGACAACTTCCTAAAAATCGTTTCTAAGTTCCTACGGTTACTAAGGAGTTTTGCGGCATTCGTCTTCGTTAACTGCAATTGCTGCAGGCAAGTTGTAGCAATGGATTTGAACTCTACTCGGATGAGCTTTATAGCTTGGATACTGCTCAGCTATGTCCTCTAGCGTTGCCACGGAGTATAATTACACCATTGATATCATGGATGTTTAACATATATTGAGCCTCTACCATAGATGTCTTATACTACGCTTAAATTTAATCCTAAACCATATAATACAACCACTCATTGAAAAGTCGACAATATCCATAAAACTGGAAGGGATGAGTGCACTTCACGTGGATGTATTCACTAGTTTCACGACTATTTGAAATGCACCATGTGATTTGAATTGACATGTTATTAAAAAGCAACCATAATGAAACATCAAAGGAATTTATTCATTGATTAGCTTGTACTTGATTCCCGAAATTGTTTGTAATGTAAATAACTATTCAGAAGAGGATAGACATCCTTTAAATTTAGGGATCAACTTTGCCCACTAAAATGATCCTGTCGGACCAAGAAAACCCTTGGCTTTAAGCAAATTTACTCCATGCATACTAAAAAAAAACCCTAAAATGTAATCCTTCGCCTCCTCCAATTACCTGCCACCAGCCACCTCGCCATCACGACCAACTTTGTGCCGCCATCATCGGCCGCATCGTTGTGCTCCACAAACATGCCTCTCACTTGTTGAACTGCCTCACTCTTCCCTTAGTCCCTGGTGAATTAGGTAGAGGGCCTGATCACTTGACAGCCGCAAGCGGAACCTGTATTTGTGGTCGCGTGCTGTAGTTGCGCTCGCGGCTCTCACACCAAAGAGTAGCCTAATTGCCCGAGGCTAGCAACCTTGGATTAAGGATGAACAACCTTACATCTGCAGTGGTGGTTTTGGGGGGTTGAACTAGGTTAGGCAGCGGTGGCTCGAGGTTTGCTAGGCTCAAGCGATTGCATGGTAGCAGCGACAAAACAGTCAAGTTCTCAATAGGGTAAATTTAGTGTACAGAGTTTACTACATGTATTTGGAGGTTTCCAGTTCTTTAGAGTACATTATGATTTACATGTTATCATCTCTAAAGTAGATATAGAGTCATCCACGGATTATACAAGATCGGGAATGACTTTCTCACACTTGATCTTAAGGCAGCCGATGCAAACATTTCTCGACAACATCGAATAAAAGTGTAAATTTAATTGTACTTTATTTAATTAGAACCTGCTTGAGCGCTGTAAAAATTTTCAACTCAATAGCCGATGGTTCTTTAAGCGTGCTTCTCCTAATACCATATGTATTCTATTGGTTTCTGTTTATCAGAAATTAATGTTAACAAGACTAGTGACAAATTAAATTAGATTGAATATATTTGACCATGCATATGCTTTTAATAGCTTATGCTTGGGAAGGCTGTCCAAAAAGTCCTAAATTCATTGTGTGGTAGTTGATTCAATTTTCAGCTTTTCAATTATGTCAATTTAGTCATAAATCTTTTAATGATTTATTAGTAATGTCATTTAATCTAATTTTGATCGGAAATTGCTGACGTGGTAGTTCATGTAATGTTGGTTATCCTACGTAACACTACTGGCATTGGCATAGATAATTTTTTTATTTTGAATTTGTTATTCATTTTTTTTCTTTTTGGTTTTCCTTTTTTCTTTCATGCACCCGTGGCTTCCTGAGGGAGGGCCACACGAGCCCTTTCCTGAGGGAGGGCCACTGAAATTTCTACATAAGGCTGGACATCGGTTTCGACGCTCGCAATTAGATAGCACATGTACTATTGGAGTAAATTATGGAATTAAGCCTATTTAGGCCATTAGAGTTAGAAAGAAGAGTAGATTTTGCCCAGGCTGGACCCCTATGAACCCGTTTGCAACTTGTCTTTCCTTCAACTTGTTAAAATGCCCGCTGTTTGTGATCGCTTGTTTGCTTCACATTGGGGTCGGTTCTAGAAAATTAGGTTGAGTCAATAATGAGACCGTAGGCTTCCAAGTTCATATGGGTCCATGGCACAACCAGCCAAAGCAAGAGGGCTCAAGTGGGATGTTCGTCAGCACTCATTTTTTGAATTCTCTCTTCGAATTCATATGGGTTGCCATTATTTATTATTATTATTATTATTCTCTAGGAGTTGGTCAGAAGATTGCTGTGACCACTGCCCACAGGATGGTTTTGGGAAATGTTGGTCGTGGTCCGTGCATGCATGCATGCTATATTGTGATTGGAGGATTTGGGTGCTCGACCACGTTCACGAATTCCAGTTCCCGCTCTGGCCTCCTCTTTCCCTTTTATCTCTTTCGTTTTGTCTGATTTTCTTTGTTTTTTTCTGAGGCGGGCCGCCCCGCCCTCTGGCGAGGGGAAGACTTTTTTGAGGTGGTGTCTCTAGTTATCCGTAGGTCCCCGCAATACATGAAAGAGAGATGACGAGTGAGCTACGGAAGGGGAACAAACGTTCAACTGCTTTTGATTCACATATGTGAAATTTGTGCAAGGAGTCGAAATTACAAGAAAGAACAAAAAATTTTGTGATTAAGCAATTGCACATAGGAAAGAAGAGTAGATTTTGCCCAGGCTGAAGCTCTATAAACCCATTTGCAACTTGTCTTTCCTTCAACTTGGTAAAACGCCCGCTGTTTGTGATCGCTTGTTTGCTTCGCGTTGGGGTTGGTTCTAGAAAAATAGTTTGAGTCAATAATGGGACCATAGGCTTCCAAGTTCATATGGGTCCTTGGCACTACCAGCCAAAGCAGGAGAGAGCTCAATTGGAATGTTCTTCAGCACGCATTTATGGAATTGTCTCTCCGAATTCATATGGGTTGCCATTATTATTCATTATTATAAGAAGGTGAGATGTGATGACATTTTCAAGGAGATTTATAGTGACGCAATGGAGGACTAGTTCGAGTATTGCATACTTTTCTGGTCGTTTGGTTAGAAGATTGCTGTGACCACTGCCTTTTATAAATTTAGGACGTTTTCAAATGCAACTTGTCAACCCTCACTCTCTTTGGTCTTCTTGGTCTTTTTATAATATATAGTCCGACCGATGGATAAGGGCACAGATGTCCAAGTCAATCCAACGTGTCCCCAGAAGATGCCTTCCCCTGATCGGGTGACTTCCCATATAAAATCAGCATTCGTGGGGATGAACGCCTTGAACAAGAGTGGCTCAACCCTTCTCAAGGTCTCATCTCGCTCTCATCGAGAGACTAGCGGAATCCTCGTGCAAGCCGGAGCCATGGGCGAACCAGAGTCGTTCAACGAAAAACACAGCGCCCTGCTGGTTGTAGCCGTGCTCACAGCAGGCGCTACCTACCAAGCCGTGCTTCAGCCTCCAACCCTTCAAAAGAGAGCCCAAAGAAATGAGCTACATGGCTTCCTTAAAGCATACTGTGATTTCCTGGAAAGTACCGCCGGGAGGAATTTGGCTTTATTTGGCTTCCTGAGCGGCAACACGTTCGGATTCCTCTTGTCTGTTTATATGATCGTTCGTCTCACCAAAGGACTTCCATTGAAGTTGCCGCTGATACTCGCCACGGCCTCGATGGTGGTTACTTACCTTAGCTGCATGGCGACCGTGCCGTCCAAGTCGTTACTGGAGGAAAATTTCACTCCTGCAGCAGCATTTTCGGTCGTCACACTGGCGATCCTGGTGCCAGTTGTTCTTATATTAGTACTACATATTAAAGTACCAAAGAAGATGACACCATATTGACTTTCTTATGGCGCTCACTTATAGTGTTATAATTTTTTTTTATCACTTAAGTGTCATATCTTATATACGGCAGTCATTTAAGTGTCATAATTTTCTTTTTAATTTAATTGAGTGATATATAACTTTTTAATCGATCAGTTAAGTGTCATAACTTTTTAAAAATGTTTACCACAAGTACAATGTCATGTCAGAGTTCCAGCATTTTGGTGAATTTTTTTTAGATTTTTTGGCACTTAAGTGATCAATTAAAAGTTATGGCGCTCAAGTGAATTCTTTTAAAAGTTATGGCACTCAAATGGTCAAAAAATAATTATTATTATGGCCTTGAAGTGTAGCGCCTAACGAGAGTTATGAAACTTATGGTGTCATTATCCCCTATCGCATGATATTAGGCATATGCGTAGAATTTCTTTACCGGATTAACATCCTTGATGTTCTGTAGTCCACAAAAAAGTAGTTCTTATCGTTAAAGATATCCCTCTACTTAAGGGTCGTGCAAAATAATACAAATTGTATCCAGTGTCAGAATTAAGTTTGTCAATAACGCCAGGTATCGATTTGATACCATTGGTTTTCTCCAGTTGATTGTGTAATGCTAGCAGATGCCTCATCTAATTTTTCTTATTGAATGTATCTTGAGCTTATAGCACATTTGTATCTTATTTTCGTCTAGAAAAGATCACACTGCTATCTGGCAGCAATCACTACAAAAAGACAAGGATTTAGCCACGAATTTGTGACGGATATATCTCATGGCAAAATTTTCATAGCAAAATTTGTCGCTAATTAGCAACATATATTTTCACTGTCGCTAATTAGCTATGAACTGTTTACCGTCGCAAAATTTATCGCAAATTAGCTACGGATTCGTTCTGTCGCAAAATTTGTCGCTAAACAAAATTCGTAACTAAGAGGTCGGACCCATATCGTCATTGTCCCCAATCCTCATCATCATAAGCCAAGAGGTGTGGAGCTTTATCACTTCGTCTTGGTTGAAAAATCTACAGTCTTCTACTGAATTTTCTTGACTTTGTTAATGCTCTCCATATTCTTTAGCTTCTCTATAGAATAAGTGTATTGAAACCATAAAACTCATCATCAAATTGTATTTGAGTCTTAAAACTTTCAAAAAGTATGATTAACATTCTAAAATTGGTTGAATTTGAACAATCAAGTCCTTTCGTCAGCATTATTTGATTTGGCTAATGGAAAATGCTGATATAATTTCTTTTTTAATTTATCTAACCTCCCACATGGCATTTTCGACAACCAAAGCATAAAGTGTTAGACTTAAACAACGTCATCCTAGTCCAAAATCCTAATTTGAACACCAGAACTTAGACAAAAAAGGATCACAGAATTTTTCTTAAGTAGGAACTAAAAAAAAGAGAAAAAAAAAACACATTCACACACAGGCACCTATTGGATTGCGTCATTGCCCCCACCATCACCCATTATTTTTTTTTTCTTTTTCCCTTTTTGTTTTACCGTTTGCGCTTTTAAAAAAATTATCCTTTTTTTTAATTTTAAATCTAATTTAACTAAAATGTGGGTTATAAAGTAAGATTTTGGACTAAAATGGTGTCAGTTTCATCTTCTGCTTCACTTTTTTTAATAGAACTGCCGTCTAGGAGAAAGCGATTACAAAAGACCAAGCTTGTCTCTCTTGTTTCTCACTCTCTCTGCACTGAAATTCAGCTAGATCTGGCATGGATTTCCTTCCTCTGGCATCGTTCCAACATGGACAAATCTTCTTTCCGATGCCTTCTGGATGTCCTTTCGAGTTGATTGAGGAGCTGGCTCTCCTCTTCTTCATGTTTGATGCTCACAGAATCTGGCACCGATCTTGAACTCGGAGTCTCATCTTCTTTTCACAGATTTTGGCGTTGAGCTGGTGCACCAACTCCGAACTCCATTCCAAATCGATATTCTGAACTCCATTCCAAATCGATCTCCTTTCCTTCAGTTCTCCTTTCCTCCGTCGCTTTGTTTCGCGTGCTGGAATCTGATTCTGGGCTTGGAACCGGCCGATTGTATTCCTGGCTGATTACCGACCAGTCACGAGCCTCGCCAGTCTAGTTTTCACTCCTGGAAATCGAAATTAGAATCTATAAAGTCAGTTCCGTGTTCTAATTTGAAATCAATTTATCCTGCATTCGATCATCTCTAACTTAAAAATAGTTGAGAAAATGATGGGTCAGGAGAATTTATTACGTTGCCGACGGACTATAAACGTTCAAAATATATCTCTGGACCTAAAGTGCACCCGACTCAAACCAACTATTGGAGGGACAAAATCGGCCAAGCCAGGCTATGAGGCCTGATAAAGGTTGTCTATTCGGGTCGTTCCAGGCTTCCAGGCTTCAGATGGTGAAGCCCGAATTGGCCTGGACCCGCCCGAGCTGTCAATTTTAAAAGGGGCATAATATTGCTAGGGTTATTCAAAGTAGTGCAACACCAACTTGTTTTGTTATTGTTCGATGATCTCCCTCCCTCGGATTTACTCTTCCATCTCTCCCCTTCTGTGCTTCTCTCTCATGTCCACTCATCCTCCTCATCTTCTCACTTCCTCGCTTGGTCCATTTACATGACCCCTAGATCATAATAGTGCGAGTAGCACTACAAAAAATAAGATATTCGCCCAGAGTCTCAATGACGAACCAAAAAAAGAAAAGAGAAGACAAGAATTTATTCCATAAGAAAAGACAGGGAGCAAAAGTCGACTCGCCTCGTCAACTCGTGATAAACGTGAACGGGCCTGAAAAAGTCTAGAGGGCAAACGATTAGGAGAACCACTGGAAGAAGATGATAATGAAAAGGGGCACGACGGCACTAAATATGTGACGATATTCCAATTCGGCTAGAGCCAAATGCAAAAGCAATGCCGTAAAATGGAAGCAATGTGCATCATGAGTCGAGCGATACCGACATCAGCATAAATCAAAGCACGCCCCGTCGCTGCCCCAAATATATGTCGAGCAAAGAATCATGGCGTGGGGAGCTGCAAAATTGTTCAATGATTTGTATACAATGACTTCATAATCTTAAAACTATTCACGAAAGTGCGATTAAGTCTTGAAACTTTTAAAAAAGTATAATGAAATTTTAAAACTTGTTAGTATTTACTATTTGTCAATTTATACGGAGTTAATCTATAGACTGAACCTACCTACGTATGGTTGCGCTGGTGGAGACGTTCATTTCCCAAATCCCAAGTATGACTCTGTTATTTAAGTGGGGGACCTTGACGGTAGATTATTGAGTTAGTCTATTCCAAGGTATTGACCCGCGAATATGTAAGTCCAAAGGACTGTCAAAAAGTAGGGATCTTTAGTTATTTAAAAAAAAAAAGAAAGAATAGACTTACGTTCTTAATCAAACAAAATAGATATCTGCACGAATACAAATATGCTCCATTGCTGCCCTAAATACATCCGCAGCAAAGAATGATTCATTTGATAATTATGTCGACACTTACGACTTGCATACGCTTTAAATACATAATTTACATTGAGACAAATATCGATCTTGGAGGTGATTTGAGAAGAGAATAATGCCCCGCTTGCTTGAGGAGTTTTCAAGATTTGATCGAACAGTTGGGTTATCATAAGTGTGTTGGGAATACTAGGATGATGAAGGAATTAGATGATGCTCGCAGAAATGGAGACTACAATATGAGAGGTCAACAAGGAACGTTGTTGTATAATGCCACGTGTCAGCTCGACAATATCCGCCTTCATAATAGATTCGAAGTGCAAAAGCTCAGTGAAGAAGGATCGCATTCAAGAACAGAGAATACATAGCTGCGTATAGAGGAAGCTTGAAGAAGTCTGAACCAACTAGAGTTTATTAACTAGAGTTGTTTGATGATCTAGTTAATTTCTGTTATTCATATTCTAGAACCTCACTTTGTTGACGAGAACAAATATATATAAGAAGTCTACACAGAAGACTTGTATCGAGAAACAGAGAGCAAAGTGTAGAGAGCATGTATTCAATGATTCAAAGGAAGCGAAGCTACTTATCATCTTCTGAGCGTCTTCTTCTTCTTCATCTTTACGTCATTAGTTCTTTTCTTCTTTACCTACTGTTCTATTAAAGTTCACAAAGTGGTCGCGTGAATAGAAGTCTGCTGTTGCCAGTCTTGTTTCAACACTCGCCAGTGAGCTTCCACTCGGGAACTCTATCAAATGGATCAATAAATTAATGGATGACCAAATCCAAAGGCTTCTCAAGTGAGAGAGACCACAATGAGTTCCGACCAAATGGAGCAAAGGATGTCAGAAGCAGCAAAAAGGGGCAATATCGATGAGCTGAATGACTTGATTGGAAACAATGGGCTCATCCTCGAGGAGATGGCTCTCAAAGGAGCCGGTCACACGCCGCTGCATGTCGCTTGTGTGGCTGGCCACTTGGCTTTCGTCCGAAAGCTCCTAAAGTTGAAGCCTAAGTTCGCGGAAAAAGTGAACGCCGATGGTTTCAGTCCGTTGCACATCGCGGCAGCTGGAGGTGATGTTGAGATCACGAGGGAGCTCTTGCAAGTGGGTCAACACCTCTGCTCCATGAAGGGAAGGGAGAGAAGAATCCCCTTGCACTATGCCGTCATAAACGGAGAGCTCAATGTCATGAAGTTACTGCTTCATGCTTGGCCCGACTGCATCGAAGAGACAACTGCCCAAGAGGAGACCGCACTTCACCTCGCCGTGAAGAGCAACCGGTTTGAGGCGTTCGTTGAGTTGGTGGAACATCTGAAGCAGAATAAGAAGGAGCACGTGATCAATTGGAAGGACCATGAAGGCAACACCGCCTTGCATCTCGCAGTCGCCGGCAAAAATTTCGAGGCAAGTCTTGCCGTTTCCATATTATATCGCACATTAATTTGTACGTTATTTCAGTGAGGGTGTCAATCGGTGTCACTACCATTTGCTAAAAACTTCTAAGCAAAGGTATTTATTTTATCATTACGGGAACATACGATGTCTCGTCCATGTCTAAAATAATAAATAAATTCTGCAGTATCTGAATGTCTGAAAATAAATGAGAGTAAAACAAAGATGGAAAGGAGTTGCAGGTGGTTAAGTTCATGCTTCATGGGCTTGCTCTGGAGTCCGAGGTCGTGGATGTGAACGCCTCGAACGAGAGTGGCTCGACTCCTTTAGATGTTTTAACTCCCTCCCAGACGGGAGCAGGAGACAGAGAGATCAGAAAAATTCTCTCACAAGCTGGAGCCAGACACGGAAGAGGAAGATCAAACTTGCCCGCTGCACGACCGGTCTCAGGGGACGACAGCAATATCGAGGGAGATAACAGCCATCGATCAGATGGGGAACCAGCCACAAATTCTCCTCAGTCATCATCTCGTTCAGAATCGAAACATCAGAACAAAGAAGGAAAGCAGTGGGAAAATGTCAACGCTGTGCTGGTCGTCGCCGCCCTCATCGCCAGCGCGACCTACCAGTCCGTGCTTCAACCTCCAAGCAGTGTGGAATTTCCAAAGGCGGACAAAAATGACATGACAGCCGCGAACAGTCCTTCTGTGGCAATCGAGGAAACCATAGTTTATGGCACGAGCCTGGTGTACCTGGTTTTACTGGGCGGCAACTCATTTGGATTCTTGGTGTCGGTCCAGATACTCATTTGCCTCACCGAAGTTCTCCCGTTGAAGCAGCCGCTTAGGCTTTCCCTTGTTGCAATGGTTCAAAGTTACTTTTGCTTCGTGTTATCCCTGCTGATAACGTCAGATCAGGGTGTTCCGGCTGTGCTGCGACTGACGCCGCTTGTAGTAGCGGTTTTTTTTATACCGATGCAAAAGTACTTGGCGAAGATTATAGATTTTTCCTTGGAATGGCTTTTTAAGTTTAAGCTCTTTGATAAGATGTACCATCTGGACATGGAGGAGAAAAGGACCTAATTCGTGGCTGTCAGTGATGTTATTTCTCTTTCCTTGAGGTTGAGCTAAGACATGCAAGCCTCTAGCAGTATAGTAGTGGAGTAAGGTCGACGAGGTCAGATATTATATTGATGTCCTTGGTCCTCTGCAGTTGAGTGTGTGATGTCTGTAAGTGGTCCGATGTATTGTATTTTTCTAATTAAATGTGTCCAGAGTTTGTATCACGTGTGTAACTTCACGGATAGCGGTCGAGATTTTGAGAAGTGGTCGCGCGTGTTCTGGTCTAAGCACTCATATGGTCTTTGCTTCTTCAGATGGATTGGCCGTGAGAAGAAGATCTTTGTGAGTTTGAGAACGAATTTCTCCGTTAGAGCAGGCGGAATAATTAACGGAGGTCGAGCAAGGAAATAGAAAAAGAGCATAATAGAGGTTGAAAGGAAGGAAGGAAGGAAGGAAGGAAGGAATAAAAACAATAAGGTTTTTCTTTTAGAAACATATAATCCAGTTAAATTCCAAATGTGCATGTGTAATTGACACGTTGAGCTTTAATGGCAACATTGGACGGAAAGTTAGCGAGGGGTCGGATTTCAATAAAAGGTGAAAGTTCGTGATTTTTTATTGGATTAAAATATTCTAAATAGAATTGAGATCCATTCTAAAGTTTGTATTTTTTTTTTTAAAGTGAATTGAGCCATTAGAATTGATAGACTAAAAAACTTATAAAACAAATCAACTCAATAACTCCACGAGCTCTGCAGACCTCAAAGGAGATAAATACTGTCCCTAATATAAATAAGCCTCACGTCACCTATATGTGAACTTATCTCAAGAATTTTCTTTTCTCACAAAAATATGGTGCTTAGTTATGAACTTTAGCAAACATGGAGGAAGGTACTTTTCAGGTTCTGTTCATTCTAGAAATTTAGGAGTAGGAAATTGATTCACTAAAAAATGAGCTACTAAAGTCCCCATGGTATATATCTCCTTGTCCTGCTAATTAAAAGAATGGGAAATTTCTTCTACTGGATTATTGATCTCTAGAACGTGATAAGATTCGGATTGGCAATTCTATATGATCGATGAAACAAAAAGGACGAACATATATGGTAGGACAATAATTCTAGCTAGGTAAGATTTTAAGGATCCAGAGTCTGAAATTATCGTGAAAGCTAGAGTTTGGTAACGGTTCTAGCTCTTGACTTCTCGTTCCTGAACGAATTTGGGACGAAAAACCTATTTGGCAAATGCTCTTAAAATTTATGTTCTTAGTATATAAAAAGGTTAATGATGGATTTTGGGAACCAAAATATTTCTGATTTTGTTGTTTCTCATATGAAAATGCACAGTACAAAAAAAAATCGATTTATTTCTCAATCTTAGAAAGAAAAAATCGATTTTACCAAGCACATTTATCGTCTCAAAAACTCATTTATAATAAAAAAATCATTTTTTGAGACGAAAATGATTACTTAATGCACCCTAAAATGTTGTTGTCTCTTAAGTTCCATCAGCATTTCACTTTCTTTGATTTCCCATTTTCCACGATTCGGCGTCTCTTCGACATCCAATTTCCACGCCAGAAGAGTTGTAAAGTCATCGTACATGACCTGTCGCTATCACTGAGATATTCTGGCCTCACAACAAGCCTTTTGATGAGAGATCAATTGTCCTTCCTCATGTCACGAGTTCGATTCAAATCGTGGACAAATTTTCAAACAACTCATTGTTCCTAATTACAACATCTCTCACATTAAATGGGATTACAATAAGTGGCTCGTACTCTAAATGATGAGATCTCAAGTGCCATGGAGTAACTATAGTTTAATGAAAATACCATAAGAGGTGGGAGATTAGGCTGTGTTTGGTAACATTTCTATTTTAGAGAACAATTTTTGAACAGAAATACTTTTTTGTGTTTCTATTCTCTGAAATAATTTTTGAGAATATAAATAATTTTTTGAGTGTGTTTGGTACGATTCATAAATTTTGGGCAATGCAAATTTTTGCATAAATATAAAGAGAATATATGACTAGCTATCAAATGATATAAGATTATATTTCGATAGAGAAAAAGCCTGACCAAAAGGCAAAAAAATAAAAATAAAAAAGAAACAAAATGATTACATTTGTATCAACAGTTGAGCAAGAAATAATTTATGATTGTGAAACGTAACAAAATTTGAAAGCATAGTTGGCATATATATCAAAATCGAATAGATTTCGTGATTTGCACTGATGTTGAAACTTATATATAGTAAACAAATAGGCTCAAGAAATTGCATGTATAAGCTAGGCTCTTTCTCTTCGTCATCTTCTTTGTGGTTGCCAATTGGAATGTGAGGTCTTTATTCTCAAGACAGATGAGAAAATTATAAAAAAAAATGCTAAATTTATAGAGGATGACCAATTCAATCTTGGACATTTCAATTAATTAATTTAGTCTTAAACGTTTTCACATTTTTGCCAATGTAATATTTTAGTAGAAAAATCGGTGATGTAGATGCCGGGCGTCCTATGTGCCAAAGTTAGAATTGATGTGGACGATTTTTATTTTAATTTTTCAAAAAAAAATTCTGATTTTTTTATATATTATTTGTTGTTTGCTTTCAACTCTAGGCCGGCAGTGATCGTGGGCTGACACTCGTCGGTCACTGGTGTAGAGGCGCGAAGCATAAATTTGTTACCATCCGGACCAGTGTATCGGGCCCAGAGTAAACAAGCCCTACATGGTCGAGCCATACTTCAATTTTAACAAAAGCGAGACTTACGTGAATTCCTACTACTGATATTGTAGGCTAATATCATTCAAATCATTGATTGTATGAGTGCTACCATGGACTCCATATGATTAGCAGCCTAAATGGGCTTGCTGTACAGGGTCCGTAGCTAGTGATCTTTCAGTGTGTCGAAAGACGGTCTAGAGATTAAACTATAGGAACATGTTCTTGTACAAACTACAAGGAATTCAACTCAAGGACAAGGTATGCTATTTCATTGGTGGAGTCCATCCTCCATAGACACCACGAACTCCTTTCAACAAAAAGATAATAGAGATCTTTTCGACTGCCAACTCCGTCGAACCTTTTAGAGATGCGTTACGTTTCATTGACCTCCAAGTGCGTTTCGTAACTAAAAATGAGGATTAGCGTTGGCAGAGTCTACAAGGCTGGTTATCCTACCTCTTTGTATATGTATAAAACCACAATTGGTCGCACTACACAAAATAAGATATTGTCCCAGAATCTCAATGACGAAAGGAAAGAAGACAGGAATTTAATCCATAAGAAAAAAAACAGGGAGCAAAAGTTGACTCGCCTCGTCAACTCGTGATAAACATGAACGGGCCTGGAAAAGTCCAGAGGGAAAACAATTAGGAGGACCACTGGGAAAAAGATGACAAAGAAAAGAGGCACGAGGGCCCTAAAGATGTCATATGAAAGCGATGTGGACCATGAGTCGAGTGATATAGGCATTGGCACGAGAATCCGGACGGCTCTCCTTGGTCATGGTATCTCTGCCTTACGGTAAGAGATCCATTTCATCAGCACGAATGGAGCACGCCCCGTTGCTGCCCTAAATATACGTCGAGCAAAGAATCATGGCGTGAGGGGTCCCAAAGTTGTCTAATTATTTTTATACAATGAATCCACGATCTGAAGCTTCCAACAAGATGGAACTTCATTAATCAAGTCATATGACGACGACATGGCAACAATGGAAGTCGTCATAGGGTCATGCCTGCAATTTAAGGCTTTTGATTTGACTTCACTTTCACCAACCAGAGGCGGAAAAATTTGGCGTGGTTCCGGCGCATTGCGCCTGTTCACTAGGGGCCGCCACCTGGCGGGTGGGCCTTGCTCGCTGTGAGAAAGCAAGTGGGGCCCACCCACCAAGTGGCCCCCTAGTGGCCCGGGCGCAATGCACTGGCACAACATAATATCTGCTCACCGAAGGCAGAGATGCTTTGCCGATCATTTCAAAGGAAAATGATAATAATAATTTATAAATTTTAATTAAATATCTGATGTGGTTCATGAATTCTAACTTAATGTGTAATCTGATCTGTAAACTTTTTATTTGTTCAATGTAGCTTCTTAATTTTTGATACATATTTAGACTAGTCATTGAACTATATGGAAATGTTCAATATATTCCTTCCATGAACCTAAGTTTAGGGATCACATTGGATATTTTCTAATATTCTATGGACTAGTTTGAATATATACAAAAATTTAATAATCACATTAAACAAGATAGGATTATCCCTTGAAGATTATAATCTTGAATCCATTTTTCTCTATAAAAAATGAACTCTCAGAGAAGATTATATGTGTCATCCAAACCTTCAAAAACGTCAGTGAAAATGAAATTCAGATTCTTCAAAAGAATGCACATTTTTGTTTGAAAATCTCATAAGATCTCCATCCCCATCTTCTCATCTATCTAGGTCCCTCTTTTCCAAACCATACATTTCTCTCCAAATTTTCATCTCCAAATATACCAAACCTATCTCCCTTATTGCTATCATAGATACATGAGCAAACTATTCCATTCTTGATTCCAAACTTTTCCCAAAAAAGTATTAGGAACCTCATACCACATACTTCACATCAGCATCAGGCAGTACCTTTACCACACAAGTGAAAAGCAAATCCATAAAAATCTAATTTTTTTTCCACTGTGCCGAATCACTACTAGAGTTCTTGGATCAGCATTTCTTGACCAAGATATTATCATAGGATGAGACATCATGGCTAAGTTTCATGCCCTCAGAATCATACCCAATGATCTCAAATTATATTCACAGTTTCGTAAATGTGTAAAAACTAGAAGGCTTTATCTAATCCAATCATAACAACTTAATATAATCCTCTAACTCCTACTTGAATCGTGTGATGAGAATCGCTCAAAATTCAGCACCAACTATTCACAACCTTTATGGAAAAATAAATATTTCTTTGTCAATCTGCCTTTAGAAAAATGAAAACATCAATCCTACAAATACAAGCCACACATAAATGAATTTAGCAGATATCAGATTGTCAAGGAAAGAATGTAAAGAATTAGTCCAACAAAACCTAATTGAGCCTACAAGCTCTCAATGGGCAAATGAAGCATTATATATGGAAAAGTGAGGATTAGCGTTGGCAGAGTCTACAATGGTTGGTTATCCTACCTCTTTATATATTTCACATCTTTTGATAAATAAATACACACACAATATATATATATATATATAAAGACAGGAATTAATCCATAACAAAAGACAGGGAGCAAAAGTTGACTCGCCCCGTCAACTAGTGATAAACATGAACGGGCCTGGAAAAGTCCAGAGGGGAAACAACTAGGAGGACTACCGGAAAAAGAAGATAATGAAAAGAGGCAAGAGGCCCTAAAAAGATGTGGTGATATTCTAACTCGGCTAGAGCGAATGCAAAAGCAATGCCCTAATATGAAAGCGATGCGCGCCATGAGTCAAGCGATGCAGGCGTTGGCACGAATCGAAGCACGCCCCGTTGCTGCCCTAAATATACGTCAAGCAAAGAATCATGGCCATGGGGGGTCACAAAGTTTGTTCAATGATCTGTGTTCAATGAATCCACGATCTGAAGCTTCCGCCAAGGTGGGACTCTTCATAAATCAAGTCATATGACGACGACATGGCGGCAAGGGACGTGGTCATAGGGTCATGCCTGCGACTTAGAAGTTTTGATTCGACTTCCTTCCACCGACAGGAGGCAGAGATCCTCTGCCCTCGTAAGAAAAAAAACATGAACAAAACGAATAAAAAAGATATTTCCATGGGTGTCGATCATTTCAAAGGAAAATGATATAGATAATTTATAAATTTCAATTAATTATGTAATGTGATTCTTAGATTTTTTTATTTATTCAATGTCATCCATGAATTTTAACTCGATGTGAAATGCGATCTATGAACTTTCTGTTTATTCGATATAGCCCCCTTTACTATTGATACATATTCAGAGTAGCCCTTGAATTATATAAAGATGTTCAATATTTTCTTTCCATTAAACTTAGTTCATGGATCATATTGAATATTTTCTTATAGTATAAGGGTTAGTTTGACACAAATAATAAATCGAAAAATCTATGGACTATATTGTATTTTGGGCTAAAATTCATGGACTAAAATGAGCAAATTGAAAGTTCAATGATCACATTACATATTTGATCACCTTGAACTGAGTTATCCCTCTGTCTAGTTGTTTGAGTTCAAATGACTATAAAGAAGATAATGGACTGTTTTCTTGAAAAAATGAAGAAAAAGCTTCAAGACAATATCTATCAAAGATATATTAATAACGACTCCACCATAGACCCTCTTGGATAAGATGGGGACAAGTATAAATTCATATTTTCTTATGGAACAACTCCTCCAAGAAAGTCCTCTCTTCCTCCAACAGAGTGTCAATCTCCACCTTCTCCGATCCCAAAAACTGCATCAATTAAACCATCTCATAAACTCATCCTCAATTGGATAAAAATTGAAAGTGCTAGTATGAACACCTAGAGGGGGTGAATAGGTCTAAAAATAATTTTTGCGGAACTTTGTATAATGATTTGCTTTCGAAGCTAAGTCTACAACAACAAATTTATAAGTTCAGATTTCAGCAGTTAAATAATGCTATAAACAAAATAAATGAGAGAATATGAACACATAGTTTATAGTGGTTTGGCTTAATTTAAAGCCTATATCGACTTTCCCACGCTAATAGCCCACTAGCTGGATTTCGCTATGTAACAATAGAGATTTACAATGTTGCGATCTTGGTTTCTCAGTGAAGAGTCTTAACTAATCTCTCATGAGGTCACACTAAAAATTTCTCTCTCCCTATTGTGTATAATTTTTTAGCTCAGCAAATAGCAAGAGAATAGAAAGCTTTAGACTTTGGAATTTTTCTTTTCACGCACTATCTCAAGTATTACATGACCTAGTTATTAGTTTTCTATATGCCAGAGTTGCGTGCTCTCCGACCAAACAGTGGCACTAAAGTAAACTTTCAGCAAAAATTTTGCGACGGTAAACTAAATGCTTTGCACACATCATTTAATTAATATAAGTCTTACCGGTCTTTTTCAAATATTTAGTCCCAATCAATCCAACGTGTCCCTAGAAGAGGCCTTCCCCTGTTAATATTAAGTTAACTTCCCGACATATAAAATTATTAAATTATTTCTCGAATTCCCCTGTTAACAATAAGTTAACTTCCTAATATATAAAATTATTAAATTATTTCTCGAACTTGGGATGGTGCATAAATCTCGACCCCTTCGCACGACACAAAGCAATAAGATGCACCGCACAAGAAGACCGAGACTTGGACTACATCTTTATCTGCGCAATTGGGAAATAAATTAAGTTGGACAAATCCTCTCCTCTAGGATTTTTTTTGTAGTCAAATAAAGAGGAAAGAAGGGCCCATGTAGTTGCCCATCAATTTCCTTCTCCCCTTTATTAGTGCACGCACTTAGCTCTTCCCCCATATAATTCAAGGAGCCGGAGGCCATTTGTCTCTGGATGTGGATCCCTTGCCGTGAATCAGGGGTGACGTGAGAAAGGACAGTCGTCCGATTTGAATTGGACGGCTGTCCTTTTAAAGGGACCATTCGATATAAAATCGGATAGCCCTTCCCCCAAGTCACCCTTAAGTCATGGATCTCCAAATCAGACAATTCGGATCAGTCATCTCCCTCTATAAATGCATGCAAATGGCCATGTGCAAGGACGCTCATGAAATTTGAAGGGCTCCGCTGCTGCTTCGGACGTTTGTCTTGTGCCGGTGTTGGCATTTGTTGAGTCCATTTACATGTTGTTTCCTTCCCATTCTCCTATCAAAGAAGAGGACATCTGGAGACGAAAGAAGGCAGAGAAAAGAGAGAGAGCTCCAGAGACAGAAAGAGGTGAGAGCTCGGAGTGATTTTTGCATAGAGTCGGGTTCATCAAACTGTGATGTTGAATTCTGTGGGTATTAGATATACACTAAGGCTGCGAAATACTTGAATACTCGAGAGTAGTTTTCCAAACTCTAAGACCGAACCACATAAATCATCTGCTTTTATTGTACTCGTTCTATTTCTCTGTCGATTTCTAAAGCTCGTAATTTAATCGCAAGGTTACCATCCCCTTTCGTCGCGTCTCCAATTTCATCAGAAACCATTATTCATGCTTGGAGGAGCAAACTGCACTGTGCACATCCTCCATTTCTTCAGTTAGTAGGACACATAAACACATATGCGAACCTAAAATGGCGCATAGGTTGTTAGAAGCGGCACAAAAGGGCAAAATCGATGAGCTGAATGACTTGATCAGAAGCAACGAGCTCATCCTTGAGGAGACGATTCTCGAAAGAGCCGGTCACACGCCGTTGCACGTCGCTTGTGTGGCCGGCCATTTGGATTTAGTCCGAGAGCTCCTGAAGTTGAAGCCTAAGTTCGCGGAAAAAGTGGACGCAGATGGTTTCAGTCCGTTGCACATCGCGGCAGCTCGAGGTGATGTTGAGATCACGAAGGAGCTCTTGCGAGTGGATCAACGCCTCTGCTTTGTGAAGGGAAGGGAGAGAAGAATCCCCTTGCACTATGCCGTCATAAACGGAGAGCTCGATGTCATGAAGGTACTGCTCTCCGCCTCGCCCGAGTCCATCGAAGGGACAACCGCCCGAGAGGAGACGGCACTTCACCTCGCCGTGAAGAATAACCGGTTTGACGCGGTCACTCTGTTGGTGGAGCATCTGAAGAAGCATAACAAGGAACAGGTTATCAGTTGGAAAGACCATCAAGGCAATACCATCTTGCATCTCGCTGCCGCCGCCAAAAATTTCGAGGCAAGTGACGCCATTACTTTTCTTTTATCTCACCTTTCATTTTTTCAGGTAAGGGGGTTGAGCTATATGCAAAAATATTCTGAGCAAAGTCAATCATTGAATCGGGTCTCTTTTGATCATCGCAAGAACAAACGATGTCTCGTCCATGCCAAAAATTTTCTGTATTATCCTAATGTTAGTGAGAACAAAACAAAGATGGTAAACTGCAGGTGGTCAAGTTCATGCTTCGCGGGCATGGTCTAGAGTACGAGACCGTGGACGTTAACGCCTTGAACAATAGTGGCTTGACGCCTCTAGATGTCCTAACTCTCTCGCAAAGGGGAGCAGGAGACAGAGAGATCGGCGAAATCCTTGCGCGAACTGGAGCCAAGCACGGAGGAGGAACATCAAACTCGCCCGCTTCGGGAATAGTCTCGGTGGATGAAGACGGTATCGAGGTAGATGACAGTCAAAAACCAGATGGAAAACCAGTCCCAAATGCTCCTCAATTGATGATAGTTCCTACACAATCGAAAATTTCGAACAAAAAAACAGAGTCGTTGGCGGACATACGCAATGCCCTGCTGGTAGTCGCCGCGCTCATCGCAAGCGCGACCTACCAAGCCGTGATTCAGCCTCCAAGCTATAAGATAAAAGTTTCTGACAGTCAGAAGAAAGGCTTTTTCGGGTATGGTGATCTTAACAGGGCCCTCGGGTACATCTCATTCATCAGCTTCAACACGCTCGGGTTCTTGGTGTCCATCCAGACGATCATTTGCCTCACCAGAGATCTCCCTGTCAGGCGACCGCTGCTACTCTCCTCGTTCTCAATGGTTACGACTTACGGTGTCTTCATGGGATATGCGCCGTATGCGTCGTTGGGCATAGCGTATAGTATGAAAAACTCGACATTGTTCTGCCTGCTGCCAGTCACGATATCAATTCTTCTTCTTCTGACACAGAGGTGGTTGGCCCTCTGTTTAGAACTTTGCGTGATGGTTCTCTCTGAGTACAACATTGCAGGTGATATGTACAACCTAAGGGCGGTGGTTTCCGATACGAGAATACGTAGGCAGCACTTGGTCCAGCTTTTGAGGGAAGCTTTTGGGAGAACGTAAAGGACATGCTGCAAGTAACCTTTGGTAAATCGTAATTTAAGAGCGTATTGGGAAATGATTTCGATTGACCTCTGGTTGATCTTATGTTCCAATTTTGGAAACTCATGTAAGCTACTTATGAGTAATGCAAGTTGTTTCTTTTCAAAAAAAAAACTAATATTTGAGAAAATCACACTTTGCAAAGCATCTATATCTTTCTTTTATGAAAAAAAAACCCCAAAACTTAAATGGTATTTGGATCTAACCAGTAACCACCAGCGAGCAGTGGGTGGTGGGTTGCTAACGTTGGGGCTAACGAGAACGTTTTCGAGAACGTTTTCGAGAACATTTTCGTAATTAGGAACATGTAAACCTTTGGAAATGCAAACGTATCTTTCTAAAGTTATCCGAAAATTTTGTCAAGCATTTGAGACTTTAGATTCTAAAACTACTTGGGAATGCAATTTCTAGAGGCAGCCATGGTCTATCAAGAAGAAACCAATGCCGATTATGTTAGTATGTAAATAAGCATTGGCATTCTTAATAATTATGATTCTCTTTATGAGCTAAGAAATGCCGATTAGGATCATTTACGTATGTATATTACCTCGTTCCACTGCTCTTTGGCAATGTAAAATCATTGGAAGGTATTTCAGCCAAATCACTTATATGACTTTTATAGAATGTGTAGTGACAATTACCTTTTTTATATGCAATCATCTTAAATAAACCACTCTTCCCCATTCACTATAATAATAACAAGATAGATACAAGAGAGTAATAAAAGAAACTTACTTTTTTTTTTGAGAAAATGACATAAATGGTCCTTAAATTTTAACAAAATGTGTAATGTGATTTCTAAACTTCCAATTTGTTCACCCAATGTCCAATGTGTAATCCGACCCCTAAATTTTTAATTTATTTAATGCAGTCCTTAAGTTTTTAATTTAGACTAATTTTTAATGTTTGTCGCCATATTTAAGAAGCACAAACGCAAATCACCTCTTGGGATTGCTTTCAAATGTCGTGGAGTGGCGAGTTTCTTGAGCTTCCCAACAGCTTTTCGGACTCGGCTCGAACTGAACCAAAAAGGCCAAGTATCTCTTTAGGGTCTCCCCTTTCTTTCTCTCTCTCCTTCGCCTGACCTTCTCTCTCTCTCTCTCTCTCTCTCTCTCTCTCTCTCGCACCGACCTCTTCTCCGACCTCATGCTTGAGCCACCGCCATTGTCGGCCGCGGCGAACGGCACGGTCTTAGTCTCCAGCGACGGGCTCACCGCCGATGGACCCCTATCCCTTCGTGCGCCTGACGGTGGGGAACCTTGCGCTGAATATCCCGCGCGGAGGAGCGAGGATAAGGTCAGGCGAAAACTGAACGGGGACGGTTCTTGTCATAAGCTGAGGCCACAATCGAGGGGAAAACTGAGGGTGAGTTTGGTGTCTGGTATGGAGGGTTCTGGCATGAATTGAGGGGTTGAGAGCTTGCGATGTGGGAGTGGCGCTCATAGTACTTTTGGTTAGGAGCCACATCTCTCGAACACCTCCATTTTTCCCATCTGTTCTTCGACACCTCCATTTCTTCCCATCTGTCGTATGCTCAAAATAAAACAGAGGGAGGAACCACATCTCTCGAGCACCTCCATTTCTTCCCCTCTGTTCTTGGGAACCTCCATTTCTTCCCATCTGTCTTATGCTCAAAATGTAACAGAGGGAGGGACAATGGGTGGACGGTCGAGCAGGGGGGCTTGGCGGTGATGAGATCCTCAGCAGCCGACAATGGCTTGGTGGCGGCGGTGAGCCCGTCGCCGGAGACTCCGACTGTGCCGTTCGCCGCGGCCGACAATGGCGGTGGCTCAGGCATGAGGTCGGAGAAGGGGTCAGGTGGAGGAGAGAGAGAAGGTCAGGCGAAGGAGAGGCAGAGAAAGGGGAGTCCTGAAGAGAGAGAAGGGGGGAAACGTGACTGACGGGTGGGCCTGACAGGTGGGCCGCATTGGACACGTGTCACACAATGAATGGACTACTCTATGGATGAGAATCCAAACTAAAATAATATTTGGATCTGACCACCAACGAGCAGCCGACGATGGGTTGCTAAGGGGTCGCCGGCAACATTAAAGTTTTCGAGACAATTTCGTAATTACGAACATATATAGACCTTTGGAAATACAAACGCATGTTCCTGAAGTTATCCGAAAAATTTGTCAAGCATTTGAGACTTTAGACCCTAAAATTCCTTGGGAATGCAGTATTTAGACCTTTGGATAAATCGTTGCCGATTATGCCAGTATATAATTAAGCCAGGTTTCCCTTTTTGAGCAAAGAAATACCAATTAGGACAATCTTCATTACACTACTTTTTGGCCATGTAAAATCATTGGAATGTGCTAAAAGTTATTTCAACTGGATCACTTATACAACTTATAGAATGATGTTGTTTGATCTCAAGTGTAGTGATAGTTAGCTTTTTTTTTTATATGCAAAATCATCTTAAATAGAATTTTATCCAGTTTTCCCCTTTCACCGTAATAATAACAAGATAGACACAAGAGATAATCCATATTTTAACCCATATGATGTGGGCCATAAACGAGTTAGCTTAAAAAGTTATATGGTTTTCAAATAGATCACTTAATAACCTAAAGAAAACTTTTTTTGCAATTTTGTGTCAATTCATGATGTTGCTTACCCGTAAGTTTTGTAAGTACTTCTCTGATTTATTAGAAATTTGGGCTGCTTTTAGCTCATCAGTGGCTACAAATATCATATATTAAAGTAAAACCATTAATAACCTCATGGTCCTAAAAATTCAGCCTAGCCCCTCCATTTTGCATATTGACGAGGTCTACCAACGATAATTGTAATATATGGAAATCTATTTGATGTGCTTGGACGAGGGAAAAATTAAGATAAATATTGTTAAGAGCCAGGTGGAGAGATTGACTTGTATACGGTCCATTTTATGTGTCGTTAGATGGTGCTATCAATATAAATTGCATCTCATTAGATGCCAGACCTCCTTAATAATCTCATTAGATTTCGAAAATTCAGGCTTCCACACTAAGGCCCTCTTTATTTCGAAGTAAATTATTCAGAACGTGTTTTCTTAAAAATGATCTCTTATATATTATTTGAAATTAATAATTGATGAAAAATATTTCATTATTAAATTATGTCTAAACACTTTCATAGACTTCATTTTCATAAGCAATACACCCGATCATTTCAAAAAAAAAACTTTCTAAATCATTTATTTTTTGAGAAATAAACGAAAGTTTAATAAAATTGTCGTGTGCATTTTTGCTTAAATCGAAGAAAGCACGGCTATAATTAATGGTTGAGGTTAACGATCACTCTGAACCGTAAGTAGGACGGACCTACTTATTGAAAACGAATAAAATTCACATGGACTGCAGTGTCCCTAACTCGAGCTAAAACTCCAAAAACCACACAAATTTAGTCCAACCTAAACCATTTGTGTCCCTTACGAGCCAACTCGTGAAACACATTCTGCAAGAGCCAAGCTACGGTCTTCTCGTGAAAGTTTTTTGGTTGTACCTTTATACTCTTTTAAATACTATTCATCTTGGGTAGCTGATGCAGACATTTTGTATCAATTGACAATGTCGAGTCTGATTGATCTTTTTATTAAAACAATTGGCTTATGATTTTAGCTCTGCAATTTTCTTTTTATCAATTGACAATGTCGAGTTTGATCAATCTGATTTTATCTCTGCAATTTTCTTTTTGGTAAATAAACGAGGCCTCTCCATTTTGCCAATGTCGACCATAAATGATAGGCCTCTCCTTACTTTTTGGTAACGATTACTTTATGTTGGTTATCAAGTAGTGAAAGTAAATTCAAGATATGACTATCGACGATGATATATCAAATAGATTTGGTTGATATAATTTGACAATCGTATTGTTTTAATACCTATAACTCACACTTACTTAAATTTTACAATGCTAAAAAAATCAATACCTACAAACAAGCCCTCGATAAAAAGTGAAATTTACTTCGAATTAATTAGATCTCATATAAGAAAATTCGAAAATCCCCAAATTTTCCAAGATGTAAACATCAATGAGAATGGTGGTGGTTTTTCGGGCGGTGAAAGTGGCGGCTGATATGAGAATGAAGGTCAAACAAAAGCAGACTGCAATTCTGCTCGGTATAGGGGACAACTTTCAGGCCAATTTCGAGAGCAATTCCTACCGATACGGATATCTTATCGGGGTAGGGAAGGAGCAATTCCTACCGCTCGGGCCCCAAGATTTTTGGCGGAAAAAAATGGAAAATATATTAAAATTGATTACCCTAAAGAAAACATTAAAAAAACATATACAAGACCGCCGTTCATTTTTTGTTTCCAAAAACGCCGCCTCCGAGGAAAATCTAATTTAAAAACAAATAAGAGTCATTTCCTAGATTGCTGCAAGGAGAATTCAAAATTAAATCTAATTTAGCGAATAGCCGACTGCCGGGGCGGCAGGGGGGAAGGGTGAATTTGCCATTCGGTCACAACCCCATGTTCTCAAAGTAGCGGTTGAAAAAAGAAATCGATGGAAGAATTGGGTTGCTTTCGTGTAAATTACGCAATATTTAAATATTTTGCACTAAGTGTGAAATGTAAAATTAAATCTAACTTAGCGACGTCGACGACGGGGGTAAGAGCGACTTTGCCATTCGGTCATAACCCCATGTTCTCAAAGCAATCGAGGTTGATAAAAGAAATCGATGGAGGAATTGGGTTGCTATCGTGCAATTTTACACAATATTTAAATATTTCGCGCGCGTAAACTAAGTGTGATGGAATGGGTTAAGCAAATAACAAAAATAAATAGGAGGAAGCAAACTCGGGAGCATCATAATGGGCCTAACAAGGCCAATGGATCAACAGGCCTTCTCTAACAGTCCAGGCCCGTCCGCTTTGGATGGGTATGCAAATATTACCCAGCTGGACAACGGCGCATCCCAGAGCACCCTGATTTCATTGCCGAAGGCCCATTAAAGAATGGTGCGGCCTTTACCGCTAATACTAAATTAAGGATAATATTTAGTTACTGCTCGAGATAAAATAAAGCCGGATATAAGAGGGAGTGAAGAACACTGGTCGTCCACCCGAACTTGTCGAAATTAGTTCCTTAATTAGCACACACTGGTGGATGTGATAAACGGTTGTAAATTCAATCTACCTATTCTGAACATGGCACAGATATTTTCGACAGCTAACACATTAATTCCAGGCATTAATTCCAGTTAAACACTATCATATTTTGTCAGTACCCAGATTGTGGAAAGAGAGCTCACCGTGTACGAGCTTAAGAACCACATTGCATCGCAGCATGAAAAGGTTGGTCTTGCTTTGTTAACAGATCTTTTATCTGTGATGTTATAGGAAATGAAACTTAGATTAAAGTGCCAAAGAATTAAGGATCTCGTCCACTTCAATCGTTCCTCTAATACCCAACTATAAAGAATCATCATAAGTTAGCACATACCATATTGAAGTAAGAGGTGAAGCCTCTGCTTTAACCAATTCCTGACCTATAAAAGAAAGAGAACTGAATAATATGTGAATACAATTAATGAGAGCTTATCCAATTTCAAGCAAAACCCTGTCGGCTCCACAATTCATCCTCAGCCTTGCAGAAAAGGCAACGGATCAGCACTTCTCAAATTCAGCAATGCTTCAACATAGAGCAATTAGAACTAGATGATCCCGATTTTGGCCACTAACAAAAACATAAGTAATGAAAAAATGAACTTTAAAAATATAACATCCAGTACTCTAGTCCACCAAAACCCAAAAAAACTCGAACACCTCACTCTATGCAGCAACATGTAACCGAACTTATACTGCTCCTTACAAAAGACTAATTCTAATCCATCAAATAGCAGATCCAGAAACGGCTTGTAAAGCAACTAAATAGTACGACGGATCGACCAATTGATAAATGGTCAAAGAAGGGAGAGTAAACCATATTATGTCGATGACCAAGGCAAAGTCTCAAGGAGAGATAATGGGAAATAGAAGTAATTAAGCTTCTGCAACAATCCAGATTGCTTCTGAAATTAGAATGCATCCGGCTCATCAACCATTAAAAATAGAAACAAAATAAGAACAATTATGAATGCAAATCGCAATAGATGTTTGCAGTGCATCGTTTCACAACAAGATGCTACCACTATGCACAGAAGCAAACATCAATTCTGTCGGCAGAATACTTTCACGGTCCCAATAACCAAAGAAATTATACATTGTTGACATTGATATGACCATTAACAGAGTCCAACCAATGCAAACAACCTCTCGCACCTTAAGAACTGTAATCACCTTGTTTTGTACCAAAAGAAATACAGCAGAAGTAATTGCAAAAAAGCTTGGCTCTTCAGGATTTACAAGAGCATATTCTTCAGGATTTACAAGAGCTCCCAATTAGTGATCGTAAGAGAAACAAGCTAGAGCTTGTCCTATGAATTGATTCTCATGCAGCAAGAAAAAAGCATCACTGATCAGACATCCTTAAACAGAATCGGACCGATTTAACAGCCATTCAATACTTAAGAAGAAAAGAACGAGGATCAAGAGCACGTTTTGGGAATGATATCTCCTCTATATTCGCAGAAGCTGTCAGCTGAGAGAGAAGAACGCATGCGCAATCATACACACAAGATGAGACTAAAGGATGAGGACACGAGATACACACAAGATGAGACTAAAGGATGAGGACACGAGAGAGGGAATATTCAAAGAAGGAGACACCAGCTCTCGGACTTCAATAAAAATAACACGAAGCGGATCTGGATTCGAGAGTGATCTGTTGGGGTCACACACCTTGCAAAGAATGAACCATCATTGATCATACATCAAGCAAACACTGACGAACATCCCAAGGCGTATTTACAATAATCGGAAAATTGTGGGACTGGAGAACACATTCAAACCCATAACTGCCTCAAGAAACAATAGAGGTTATCCAATTCCAGACCATCATCGGCTCACAACAGATCCACCCCCGTCAAGTCTGGCAAGACTCCATCCTGTGAGAAGATGGACTAGACGATAATCAACTCCCCAAAGACAAATTATAATCAATGATCAGAGGAGCACAACCCCTAATGATGCCCACAACATGGCAGAGTACTGGAGAGGCGAGGCCACAACATGCCCCCAACCTTCGGCAAATAACATCGTATAAATAGTATCAGACCGATTTAACAGCCAACCGAGACTTCAGCAAACAGAAAGAATATGGATCATGAGCGCATTTTGTGAATGACACAGCACAAACAGAATCAGATCGATTGAATAGCCAATCAAGACTTCAAAGAGAAAAGAACGAGGATCAAGAGCACATTTCGGGAATGATATAAAGTACTTCGCAAGAGCCGTCAGCTGAGAGAAAAGAACGCATGCACAATCATAGACACAAGATGAGACTAAAGGATGAGGACGCATAACAAAACCCAGAAGCAGATAGTCAAGCAACTAAACAATGGATGAATCGATCGATCGATGGGTCGATGGGTTAATAAAGGATCAAAGAACAGGAACGAAACAAGAAGAAGAAGAATCGTCCGTGAAGGAAAGCTTCATCGTGAATGCTACTTCTCTATAAAGACAATATCGCATTACATAAGGCTACAACATGGAGAAAGAGATGCAGAAGGAACGCGAGCAGAACTAAAAAGGGGTAACGAGGCCCAAGGATGAACAGGGAAGGACTGCTATTTATAGGGAAGGAGACGCTGTGTCGATCGTTGATGATGACGGATCTGGAGCGGGGTCTTGGACGGTTGTGATTAGTCGACCGTTGTCCAGTCGACCGTTGCTCAGTCGACCGTTGTGAGACAATCAAGAAAGAGGAGCGAGATAACAAGGAGAAGAATCGTCCATGAAGAAAGCTAATCTTGGACGGTTGTGATCTGTTGATGAGTTAATAAAGGAGAGTCGGTGGGCGTGCTGTCAATTTCGACCGTTGCGTGAGAAGAACTAACGAATTATCTTTGACTATTAGCCATTATAGCTCCTCCGATTTTGGAAAATTGCAGCTGGCTTTTCATGATTTTAATTTTTAAATAAGTCGCGGTTGAAATATTAAAACATGGCCATTTCATTCAGCGGACTTTATATTCTACTTCTGACTGCTACTTATCATTTTACCCTTAAAAATTCAGAAATAAAAGGAATAATAATTTTATTCTCAGCGAAAAAAAAATTAAGCATATTTTTTTCCTTCGAAAATCAAAACTACCTCCTTTAATTCCTTTTGATTGAAAACCGGCATTCTACCACTTAACTTGCAATGTACGTTCTGGAGCAATTCTATATTGTTGTCATTAACTTGATATAGTAAAAATATTGTTGATATTTTTTTTATAAGTTAAAAAAAAAAAGAGACCTCTCTCTCTAACTTGTGAAATTTATGGCAACTTGTTAAATGAGCTTGTTGCGATTATGATTGGGTCACCAAATCCGAGTCCATGATGGCAAGCGGTGTCATGATGTGGCCAGGGTTGGTTTGACGCAACACTTTAAAATATCGAGTAGATCATAAACAAGACAATGTACTCTTATGTCCATGTTAACAAGATTACGTGGTCCATGTTTGCAAAAGTAAACCAAGGAGATAAAGAAAATCGAACAAGGACTAACATGAGCATTAAAATAAAATAAAATAAAAAAGAGAAATGTTTGAACAAAAAAAAAAGTAATAGAACAGTAGAAAAAATAGAGATGGAGATAATCTGAAAAATAGATTGTGGGCTTACGGTTTACATTGGTAAAAAAAAAAGTATATCTCTATCCACAATCAATTATCCAAGAATTGAAATAATTAGAAAAATGATCTAATAACTTTATGGATCAAATTAATAATTAAGTCATTTATCCCTAATTTGGAGAAAGCCTAGATTCGCAAAATGTTCAAACATAATAAATGACAATCTATTCATCATAGGTAACAGATGATTTGAAATGAAATTAGATAAAATTTGTTATCAAGTTTGGATTATGCGGGAAATCTCGGAGAATTGTCAGAGATTATGGATGAGGCAAAGTCAATGGCTGGCCGGCGGTGGACAGTGTTCGGCTGCTTTTGGGTTGCCGCTTGCGGCGAGATGGCCTTAGACGTTGTGGAATGAGTTGACCGCTGCACCTGGGGAGATTAAGAAATATTTCCAATTGCTGACCTCTTGAACCTGAAGCTATAACTACGATCTTAATTACCGTTAAAGGTCTCGAGTTTCTATTATTCACAAAAATGATCTAAGATTATAACGATTCTTTCAATTAAGTCATTGGAACGTCAAATCACACAATTTATCTCCAATTTAGCGCTGAATATTAGCCCTGCCCAAAATTCTAGCTTTGAGGCTTGAAATTCACACGTCTTCACTCATTTAGGGCTTATTTAGATTAATTTCAAAGGCTTTTAAAATTAATGGGCTAAAGCCAGTTCAATTAAAACTCAAATTACCCAAGTTAATGGGTTGGATGATCCTTCGATCGAACATCCGGGCAGAGGAAGGGACCAAGAACTCTCTAACAGTGTACCTTTATTCAAAATTCTCATTAAAAAAAAAAAGGAAATCGACTCCAACCTAAGTCTTGGCTCTATCAAGGTTGCATCAAGAAACCAGCCAAAAGTCGCATCAATAAGGCTTTGATTCTTTCCTGGTGAACCGTACCCTCTTTTGATTTTGGTGACTTTGAAGTGTTCTTATAATGCCAAACCTTTCAACACACTATAAGATTCTAGGCATATATGGCAAAAAATAAAGTTGGCCAAATAATAAAGTTTAGGAATGAAATGGCAAATAGATGCTTGGATTAAAACGACATTGTAGTTTTATTTTCATATCTTAGCCAAATATTGCCAAGCCATTTGGCATTTTTTGTTAAACAAGTTGGACAAAGTTAACAGAAGGACGTGCTAGTACCAATTTGATGAATTGAATGACTTGACTGTGCTCTTTATAAGTTTTAAAATTCAATTTCACTTTCATGATAAGTCTTAAAATTTCCTTTATATATATTGTCATCCTATTAATAAAGAACGAGAAATTTCTTTTATTGAATTTTCTTTCACAAGAATGTGACATGATTAGGGCAGATAATTTTATATTTTGAATTTAGCAAAAGGATGAAAATATATATTAATAGTTCTAGGTGTCCCATCACTTCTTTGATGTGATGAGAAGAAAACTTTTATGAAGTACGGTATTTCCATGAATCTAATAGTTAAGAATTCAGAGTTTAAAATTATATAAAAACCAAATTTCTTTTTCATCTTGCGTTCCATATACATTTCGCTTTCTTTGTCTCCCTGTTTCCCACTCTTTGTTGTCTCTTCTTCATCCAATTTCTGCGCGAGAGGAGTTGTCATCTTGCGTGACCTATCGTGGGTGAGATTGTCTTGCCATGCCAGCAAAAAGACAATTTGTTCACTGCGCGCCACGTGGCGAGGCGGTCCCACCCTCTTAGGAAATATGAAAGTCGTTTCTTTTCCATATGCTCATCACACTATATTTTCTCCGGCATTTTCTCATCACGTTGTTATTTGGCCCACTGGAAATATGAAAGTCCTGCGCACCACGTGGCGAGGTGACTTGTCTTTCCCCAAGTCATCAGTTCGAGATGAATCATGAACAACTTTTTGAACGGCTCCCTGTGCCCAATTACAACATATTTCATGTTTGGAGACTTTCTAATTACCAGCATACCGATGGGATTTGGAGCTCGCCAACCCTAAATGTTGAGGTCGTGGGCAGTGTGGAGTAACTATAGTTCAAGATTGAAATTCCATAAGGGGTGCAAGAATAGTGACAGGGATAGGGTTGCTGGTTCAACTTGCTCCTCCTCCACCTTTTATCTAATTTAAACATGTTATATGACATGACATATTCATTAGTTTTCTATATGCCAGAGTCGCGTGCTCTCCGACCAAACCGCGGCACTGAAGACATAACGGTGATGCAATTTGATCGGGCAACGGACTTTAAGCAAAAATTTTGCGATGGTAAACTGAATTATTTGCACATATTATGTAATTAGTATTGATCTTTTGGGTCTTTTCTTAATATTTAGTTCGAGCAATAGGTATGCACATAGAGGTCCCAGTCAATCCAACATATCCTCGTTAAAGGCCTTTGCAGACCGACCAATAGATATGCACAAAAAAGTCCCAATCTATCCAATATATCCTCTGTTAAGGGGAAATGGATCGTCTGCAATATTGTAGGCATGCAGTGCTACAGGCGCTGGCCATCCGATTCAAAAATCGAAAAGCCTCCCCCTCCGATCCTCTAAGATCTTGTTAAGGTAACTTTTCAACATATAAAATTATTAAATTATTTGTAAAATTTGGGGTCGTGCATAAGTCTCGAATCGACCCCTTCGCACAACGCAAAGAAATCAGATGCATCGGACAAGAAGACCGAGACTCGGACTGTTTCTTTATCTGCGCAAGTGGGAAATAGATTAAGTTCCACAAATCCTCTCAACTGGGGTCTTGTTTAAGTCAAAGAAAGAGGAAAGAAGGGCCCATGTGCTAGTACGTCAATTTCCTTCTCCCCTTCGTTAGTGCACGCGCATAGCTCGGCTTCGTCCCCCGTATCATTCAAGGAGCTGGACGCCATTTGTCTCCCTCTATAAATGCATGCGACCGGCCATGTGCATGCACGCAGATGAAAATTGAAAGGATCCGCTGCTGCTTCGGATATTTGCCTTGAGCCATTGTTGGCATTGGTTGAGTCCATTTACATCTTGTTTCCTTCCCTTTCTCTTATCAAAGAAGAGGACGTCTGAAGACGAAAGAAGGCAGAGAAAAGAGAGAGAGCACCAGAGATAGAAAGAGGTGAGAGCTCGAAGCGATTTTTGCACAGAGTCGGGTCCATCAAGCTGTGATGTTGAATTCTGCGGGTATTAGATACACACTAAGGCTGGAAAATACATGAGTACGTGAGGGTAGGTTTCTAATTATTGGACCGAACCATGTAAATTTTAGCATGTGCTTTTATTGTTCCTCATTTTATTTTTCTGTCAATTTTCATAACTCGTAATTTGATTTCAAGGTTACCATCCACTTTGGTCGCATCCAAATTTCAACAAAAACCATAATTCATGCTTAGAGGAGCAAACCGCACTGTTCACGTCCCCCATTTCTTCAGTTAGAAGGACACATATACACATACTCAAACCGAAAAAGGCGCAAAGGTTGATAGAAGCGGCTCAAAAGGGCAACACCGATGAGCTGAATGACTTGATCAGAAGCAATGAGCTCATCCTCGAGGAGACGGCTCTCAAAAGAGCCGGTCACACGCGATTGCACGTCGCTTGTTTGGCCGGCCATTTGGATTTCGTTCGAGAGCTCCTGAAGTTGAAGCCTAAGTTCGCGGAAAAAGTGAACGCAGATGGTTTCAGTCCGTTGCACATCGCGGCAGCTCGAGGTGATGTTGAGATCATGAGGGAGCTCTTGCGAGTGGGTCGACACCTCTGCTTTGTGAAGGGAAGGGAGAGAAGAATCCCCTTGCACTATACCGTCATAAACGGAGAGCTCGATGTCATGAAGGTACTGCTTTCCGCCTCACCCGAGTCCATCGAAGAGACAACTGCCCGAGAGGAGACGGCGCTTCACCTCACCGTGAAGAATAACAGGTTTGACGCGGTCGTTCTGTTGGTGGAGCATCTGAAGAAGTATAACAAGGAACAGGTTATTAGTTGGAAAGACCATCAAGGCAATAGCATCTTGCATCTCGCTGCCGCCGCCAAAAATTTTGAGGCAAGTGACGCCATTACTTTCCTTTTATCTCACCTTTCATTATTATTCAGTGAGGGTGTTGAGCTATACGCAAAAATATTCTGAGCAGAGTAACTAATTGAATCGGGTCTCTTTTGATCATCACTAGAACAAACGATGTCTCGTCCATGCCAAAAATTTTCTGTATTATCTTAATGTCGGTGAGAACAAAACAAAGATGGTAAACTGCAGGTGGTTAAATTCATGCTTCGCGGGCATGGCCTAGAGTACGAGACCGTGGACATTAACGCCTTGAACGATAGTGGCTTGACGCCTCTAGATGTCCTAACTCTCTCGCAAAGGGGAGCAGGAGATAAAGAGATCGGCAAAATCCTTGCGCGAGCTGGAGCCAAGCACGGAGGAGGAGCATCAAACTCCCTCGCTTCAGGAATAGTCTTGGTGGACGAAGACGGAATCCAGGTAGATGACAGTCATCAACCAGATGGGGAACCAGTCCCAAATGCTCCTCAATCGATGATAGTTTCGAACAAAGAAAAAGAGCCGTTGGCGGACATACGCAATGCCCTGCTGGTAGTCGCCGCGCTCATCGCAAGCGCGACCTACCAAGCCGTGCTTCAGCCTCCGAGCTATAAGATAAAAGTTGATGACAGTTACAAGAAAGGCATTTTCGGGTATTGTGGTTTTAACAGGGCCCTCGGGTACATCTCATTCATCAGCTTCAACACACTTGGATTCTTGCTGTCGGTCCAGACGATCGTTTGCCTCACCAGAGATCTCCCTGTCAGGCGACCGCTGCTACTCTCCTCGTTCTCAATGGTTATGACTTAACGTTGCCTTCATGTCATATGCGCCGTACGCGTCGCTGGACATAGCGTCTAATATGAAAAACTCGGCATTGTACTGCCTGCTGCCAATCACGATAGCATTTCTTCTTCTGCTGACACAGAGGTGGTCGGCCCTCTATTTAGAACTTGGCGTGACGGCTCTCTCTGAGTCTAACATCGCAGATGATATGTACAACCAAAGGGTGGTGGTAACCGATATGAGAACACGTAGGCAGCACTTGGTCCAGCTTTTGAGGGAAACTTTTGGTTGGGTGTAAAGGACAATAGAAATTCTGCAAGTAACCTTTGGTAAATTGTAATGTAAGAGTACTGGAAAATAATTTTGATTGACCTCTGGCTAATCTTATATTCCGATTTTGGAAACTCGTGTACTACAGCGACTTATGAGTAATGCAAGTTGTTGTTTTCAAAAAAAAAATTGAGAAAATCACACTTCTCAAGGCATTTATATCTTTTTTTTTTTGGAAAAAAGAATCAAAAACTGATGAAAGAGAAAGACTAGCAACCAACGGTCGGCCCACAAATGTCCAAACTTTTGGATCTAACCACCAGTGAGCAGCCAGTGGTGGGTTGCTAAGGCCGAGGATGAAGCGTCACCACCAACATTAAAGTTTTCGAGAACATTTTCGTAATTAGGAACATATACACCTCTGGAAATGCAAACATGTGCACCTAAAATTATCCGAAAAATTTGTCAAGGATTTGAGACTTTAAACCCTAAAATTTCTTGGGAATGCAGTTTCTAGAGGTAGTCATTGTCTATCGAGAAGAAACCGATGCCGATTATGTTGGTACGCAAATAAGCATTGGAATCCTTAATGATTAGGCTTCTCTTTCTGAGCTAAGAAATGTCGATTAGGACCATCTATGTATATATATTACCTAATTACCCTGCTCTTTGGCAATGTAAAATCATTGGAAGGTGCTAAGAGTTATTTCCGCCGGATCACTTATGTGACTTATAGAATGACTTTTGTCTAGTCTCAAGGGTAGTCATTGTTACCTTTTTTACATGCAAAATCATCTTAAATAAAAATTTATCCCTTCCCCTTTCACTATAATAATAACAAGGTAGACACAAGAGAATACTGAAAGAGACTTACTTTTTTAAAGAGAAAATGACATAAATGGTCTTTGAATTTTAACCAAATATGCAATGTGATTCTTGAACTTCTAATTTGTTTAATGTTGCTCCTAAACTTTCACTCAATGTGTAATCCGACCCCTAAATTTTCAATTTATTAAATTCAGTCCCTAAATTTTCAATTGAGACCGATCTTAAATCTTTGTTGCCATATTTAAGAAGCACAAACGCAAATCACCTCTTGGGATTGCTTTCAAATGTTGTGGGGTGGCAAGTTTCTTGAGCTTCCCAATAGCTTTTTGGACTTGGCCCGAACCGAACCAAAAAGGCCAAGTCTAGTGAATGTTTTGTTGGGCTGGGGTTCAAGTTTAGAATGAGTAAGCACGATATGTCAGGGCCAAGCATTAACTTCAACAAAATCTTGGCCCATGCACACCCTTAAGACGGATCATGTAGTTGGGGTGTTAAAACCGAATAATATAGCCGAATCAAAATCTGACCCAACCCGAATTTTGGAATAAGGTAATCACGTTAATTCTAGAGAACTACAATACTTCCAAGTTCGTGTTGAGTTTTGTGTCGACTTGAAAAAATATACATATTTATTTTTTTTGGGTAAATTACATATTTATTTTAATCTCCATAAAAAACATATATATAAACATGACTCGACCCGATTTGATGTTTGAATTACATTCTTATATTGTTTCAAATTAAGTATCATAGAAACCCAACCCATTGACACGTATACATGTACACTGATATCATATAAACTATTAATTGCATGAGTGCGCCATAGACTCCACATGATCAACTGCCTAAATGGCTTGATCTGCATCCAAGGATTAAGTGATTGTCTGGTAATTAAAATACTGAAAGTCTTTGTGGCAATTATAAAAAAAAAAAACTGTATGTCATTTCATGTGTAAAGTTCATTGTCCGTAGCCGCCACATGTTCCTTTTTCTCTATTGATATTAGTGATTTGCTCAACTGTAATGGTGATTGAACCCTATTCCAACATTTATGTTTTCAACTATTGTCCCTGTAACACGTTTGTGGCTTCTGGCACAGTTTGCCAACTATGCCATTAATAACCGAAAACAAGGATTAGCATTGACGGAGGGTGAAATGGACTAGCTCTCCTATGCCATTTTTTTTAATGTCAAACCAACCATGTCATTTAGTGACCGAGAACAAGGATTAGCATCCATAAAGGGTGAAATCGACTAGCTCTTCTATAGGAGCCTACTTAGTATTTGATTCTTTTGTTTATATTATTTTGATTTTCTTTTCCTTTCTCTCCTGATTAGTTTTGGGTATTTGTGGTCTAAATAAATTTTCGCGATTGATCTCGGGTGATTGTGGAATTCAATTTGATCATTCATCGAATTGATAGCTATCAAGAAAGATGTTCGCGACATGGTTTCACAACCTCTCCAAGATTAGCCAACCTTCTCATCAAGATTAGCCAACCTTCTCATCAAGATTAGGCAACTCTCATCTCTCGATTTAGATTTAGGTTAGATATGAGGGTTTTACCCTCCGAACTATATCTACATATAGATATGGGAATTTTTTACAGGTACTTGGTTTGTGTTCTTATATCATACTAATATTAGTGTTTTTATATGATGATGGTGATAAAAGCATTGAACATAAAAGCGCACTGCAAGCCGTTGCAACTAGTGAGAAAGGTGTATGTGCATGCTCATCATTGAGTCTACATTGACGGGCCTGCTGAAAGGGAGGGAGAGCTTGTGCATCCAGTGAAAAAGGAAACTCTGTCCGCCCGACCACATCATTGATAACAATATTTGTTGCCGTCAGGATGCCGGACCCTTATCGTCGTTGTCCCAAATCCCCATCATCCTCATTGAAAAAATATTTGTTGACCTGCTTACCTCATGAGTGTCTGTCTAATCATGTTTAGCAAAACAGCGTAATGAAAAAGGACATTTAACCGTGGCAGGGCCCGGATTAGAGCTTTTCCAAACGGGGATGGATCTGATTAATTGGCAAACGAGTACATGATCCAAGCATACTCTTTGAATTTAGACCTCTAAAGTTTGAAGGGGGGAAAAACAGTCGGAAGTTATATAGTTTTTTTTTTTGGGTCGAAGGAAGTTATATAGTTGAGAAAAGGCAAAAATGAGAGAATTTTAGCATTATTGAGATTTTTTCTTTTAGTCTGTCTCTTTTAGAAAACTTGCAATGCCCATTTGAGTGCTGCTACTAAAAGTTATCGAGACCGACAAGCCTATACGTAAACATGCAAAAGAAGTGGTTGGACTTAGAATAAAGTCATCTAGGTAAGATAAATGGCATGCTAGAGCCTGACCTCTGTATATCTCGTTTGCAATTTCTTTTTCCACTTAAAAGTTATCGACTTCTGTTGTCTGTGGTGCTAGTTATTTTGCACGCAAAAGTAATATATTTGTCGGGGTTAAGTCTGTGAAATTAGTTTGTGCTTCTTGAAAGAGCTTATTCACCCCTTCTTGGTTGCTTATTTAGACCTAACAAGTGATATTGAAGCGGGTTCTCTTTTCCATAAAATTGTCATACTTTTGAGATAAATATCGATGGCAACCACTGCTGGAGCTAGCTTGAACGAAGGTAAACGCTACTACCCATCCTCTTGCTGTTTGATGGAAAATGTAGGATGACCATGTTCACTCAATCGATTGAATAGGAACATCGGTAGGTTGTGAATAGACCCTTTGTGCCCATGAGGAACATAAGTTCTCTAATGCACCGAAGAGTGAAGTGGAGTGTATGGCGGATGACAGGAGGAAAGTTTAGTTAGATGCAAAAGCGAAACACGTGCTGTGTCGTGCACTTGCTTCACCTGCACACATCAGGATTTCCTCATGCACAACAGTTGAAAGACATGTGGGATCGATTAAAGGTTATCGTTGACTTTAATGATGTTATTAATTATCGACGAGTTTGGACAAGAATTTTTAGGCTTGAACTGGGCGAAATCTTCTCGATCCGAATGTCGGCCTTATTTTCTTCGGCCGACCTGACCCAAAATAGCATGCGGATCGGGTCTCATTGTTAAAGCTCTTTGGATTAGCACAAGTTTTCGGCCCAAATTAACTGAGCCCACTTGGTGAAGGAAGAAGAAGAGGAGAGAGAGGAGAGAGAGGGAGAAGAGAAAAAGAACAGAATTTGAGTCAATATTGCATAGGCTTCTAAAGTCACAGAGATTCGTGCAACTACCAGCCCGAGCTAGAGATTCCTCAATTGGAATGTTCGTTGGCACACACTATCCACCTGTCTCCCCATTTCATCATATTTCAAACCAATTATAAATCGATTAACATTGACGAACTTTACTCCAATCTATTTGAAATGTCGATGTCATTAACCATTAACTCAATCTACTATTTCATTTTCCTCTTATAATTTTTTTTTTGAAGATGAACATAAGAAAGATAGAAAAGAAAACCCAACATTAGGGTAATTGTGTTGGTTAACAGCTTCTCCCTTATCGCTAAGGTCAATAATCCGAAATACACAGTTGCTAGCGTCTTAAGTGGGGGATCATGGTGTTGGAGTCATGTATTGGTCTTCGCCGAGATATAGGCGCCCGGCTTAAGTGGGTAATTGTGCTGGTCAACAGCTTCTCCCTTATCTCTAAGGTCAATAATTCGAAATCCACAATTGTTAGTATCTTAAGTGGGGGGAATCATGGTGTTGGAGTCCTGTACTAGTATCCGCCGAGGTATAGGTACCCGGCTCTTTGGTGCCCTCCATGCAAGGGGAGAGGGTCGTGGTGGATTTCTCGGTCATAAAGAAAAAGATATAAAAGAAAAAAAGTAGTGAACTTTCGACAAATTTAAAGATTTCACTGGCAAGTAAATAACAAGAAAAAAGTTCTTAATTATCGATAAGGTCAAAGGTTCGAAATCCACAATTGAGAGGGGCCGCGGTGGATTCATCGGTCATAAAAAAAAAAAAAAGATAGAATTTAAAGATTTCAATGGCAAGCAAATAACAAGTAAAAATTACCTAAAAATGCAAAATATGCTCCATATTGATGATTTTGATTCTGACAAAATCATCACGCTCTGTAGACTTGATTCTCATAGGAAGATGAGGCTGACCATTAGATTAGACGAACTAATAGTAACTAATTGATTAATCTCGCTTAGACATATGCCACACGTAGTACTTGCCGATCTGGATCAGCAGCCTCAGCAAGAATGGCACGAAGGCGGTAAAGAGCAGCCAGCGGAACGGTCTGGCCGACTTGGGAGTGACGGCGAAGATTGCTGAACCATACGTGACGGCCATCGACACGGTGGCCACCACGACCTCGAGGAAGAACGGGAAGCCCCAGGTGAGAGAGATGATGAGGTTGATGGACGACGAGAGCGCGAGCGTGTTGCAGACCAGGAACACATAGAACGGCACTGGCTGGGAGGCGTAGATAGCCTGGCCGGCGGTGTGGCCGGGGGGGCTGTCGCCAGGGGAGGGGGCTGGCGCCGGGTTCGGAGTGGGGGCTGACGCCGCTGGGTGGCTGTTGCTGGGTTCGGAGGTGTCCTGCCAGACTCCGCCAGGGGGGCTGACCCCCGCCTGGAAGGTGACGGCGGCAATGAGGGTGGCGACGATAAGGAGGACATTGCGGACCTCAGTCGGGGAGTCGCGGCCCTGGTGGTTGAACAGCAACTTGAGCAATTTGATCGGGTTCTCTGGAGGGTTTGCCATTGCAGAGGGGGAGAGAGAGGAAGGTAGAGAGAGAGAGAGTAAGAAGGCGAATTGAGTTGATGCTTTCTTTCAAGGAGATCTATTTGTAGGGAATAATGGAGTACTGATCCATCTGGTCAAGCATGTGATGGCTGGACTATGAGAAGGTTCTGGGAAATGTTCGATCGTTGTCTGAACATGCATGCTAAGCAACCAGTGGAGGGTCTGTGTCTACCCCCGCCATGTTTAAGAGTCTCAACTACGTCGATAAGTCGTAGTTCCTGTTCTGCCTTCTTTATTTTACCTTTTCTCTCTTGTTAATCCGATGGCGACCTTTTGGAGGTGACATGTCCAATTATTTGCAGCTCCAAGCAGTACATGATTGTGAGATGAGCCATCTGCCGAAACGAAAAGCCAACCCGAATTGAGGATTTTTCATTTTCTTCCTTCAAGTATCTTGTCCTCGGAAAAAGATATGGGAGGGTTGTTTTGATATAGTTATGGTTTTATTATAATTATGTTTGGAAATGCTGAAATTTCTGTGTTTTGTAGATCTCTATGCCTTAGCTTATGGCAGTCGATTTTGATTGAAATTGCACATGCTCGGGAGAGATTTGGCGGAGCTACTTCCTCCTTAACCAAATGTGATCCATTTAGAAATTGTATAGATTCTTGCAATATTCTGGATTCGGGTTTCATAGGTCATATTTTTACCTGGAAAAGTCCTAAGTAGTCGGGACTCACTTGAATTTTCAAGACATTAGACAGAGCGCCCTGCAACTCTAAATTGTTTGGCAAAAATTATCGGATGTTAGGGGCGATTCAACTCAGCATATCTCTAACCAACCACTTATCGATATGTGATCTAGGAGCATGTCGATCTCCTTTGGCAATCAATGTGGCGGTACACGTTTCGTTGCCACTTTAATTAATCAACTCAAGAGCAAATAGTTGTAAATACATCATAATAGAATCGCTTTCTAGCAAACTACGGTCACAAAACAAAAAATATTTTGAGTCCCCTGGGTACTATAATGTTATTAGTCCAATCGGATTTATACTTGTGATATTTATTGTGTTCACGTTCAATCTAATTAGGGTAGCTAGACCTTTTATAATCTCTTGTATTATAAACTGCTTTCAAGGATAAGGGATATTTTGACAGTAAATTAATGTAGTTCTAATTTATTTAATCAAATCTCATTTACTTTCACAACTTGCAAAATCAAATGCATCTAATATTAAATCCAACGAACGTGGCCATCCGATCACGTCGGAAATGTGAATGAGTTTAGTTAATGCGGAACACTACATGAATACCACCGTTGAAAATTCAACCAATGTGATTGTTGAACTATGAAAAATAATGTACAGGTCCACATGGTCATGCGTTTATCCATGTTAGCCCCGAAAGCCACGGCAATTGAATTTTCGATTTAGTAGGATTTAGGGTTGGAAGAACTAGACAGGAAATTCATGAGAATCCAAAACTTGATTTAACAAATTAAAAGTACAAAAGTCCGATTAGAAAAATCGTGAAAGTATGAGGACTTTTGCAATTTGATCTTTTCTTTGATGGACTCGATCTAGCCAAGTTTTAATCTCTAAAATTTCAGTTTTAAGCTTAGCAATTTGGGTTTGTGAAGAAGATGATAGACCGTTTTCAAGGAAAAGGAAAAAACAACATAAGGACAATCTATTAGAGATATCTGGAAGGTGACCCCATTTGTGGCCCTTTTGGAGAAGATAGAGGCAGACACCAGTTCATAGTTTCCTTATGGAACAATGTGATCTAAGTTTAATCACATAACACATTAGCATTCTCTTCTTGGAAATGCTTTTAACGTTGCTACTTATGGTGAAGATATTTGTCTATGCGAGAGACAAAGCGTGCGATGGACTCTTTGTATACACTTAGTGGCATGGCTTATAATTTGAAGAGGGTATCTCCCGTGCTGCATGTACAAAATGTGAGAAGTATTATTGCGGGGTCTAACAATTACTTAGTTTAAGGTGAAATTCCTACATAAGGCTCGACATCAGTTTCAACACTTGTAATCAGATAGCATATGTACTATTGGTGTAACTTATGGAATTAAGCCTATTTCGGCCATTAGAGTTAGAAAGAAGAGTAGATTTTACCCAAGCTGAACCTCTATAAAGTTTGCAAATTATCTTTCCTTAAACTTGTTAAAACGCCCGCTGTTTGTGATCGCTTGTTTGCTTCGCATTGGGGTTGGTTCTAGAATATTAGTTTGAGTCAATAATGACACCATAGGCTTCCAAGTTCATATGGCTCCATGGAACAACCAACCAAAGCAGGAGAGAGCTCAAGTGGAATGTTCATTAGCACGCATTTATGAAATTGTCTCTCCAAATCCATATGGGTTTGCCATTATTATTATTATTATTATTATAGCTGTGATGACGTTTTCAAGGAGATTTAGGGTGCATTTGGTAACCATTCTCGTCCCAGAATTAATTTTTTTAAATAAGTTATGGTTCTCGGATGAAACTAAAAGAAATGCGTTTGATAAAATCAGTTTTCTCTATTTCGTACTATGCATTTTCGTTCGAGAAACAAAAAATCAAAGCCTTTTTTTGTTCTGATTTCTCATCAAAAACCCATCCCCAATCTTTTTTTATTCATCTCAGGATAGAAATTTTAAGGGCACTTGCTAAATAGGTTTGTCATCCCAAACTCATTCAGGGATGAGAAATCAAGAATTAAAACCATTTCAATATTGTATACTTTCCTAATCATTTGGTCAGTGATTGCTGCGACCACTGACCACAGGATGGTTCTGGGAAACGTTGGTCATGGTCCGTACATGCATGCTCCATTGTGATTGGAGGGTTTGAGTGCTCCACCACGTTCCCGCTCTGGCCTTCTCTTTCCCTTTTATCTCTTTCGTTTATCTGACTTTCTTCTTTTCTTTTCTGAGGCGGGGCCGCCGCCCTTTTGCGAGGGGAAGGCCCTTTTTGAGGTTGAATGGATCCCTGCCCAGGTGCTTTCCCAGGCAAGGGTGATCTGCCCCTAACAGTCTTTCGATTTTGGATCGAACGGCTACCATTTTTTCAAAAAAAAAATAAAAAGAAAAAAAGCCGCCATAAGCCTTTTGCCCTTATTAAAAGGGGAGCCGTCCAATAAAAAATCGGACGACTCTCATGTAAAGGATGCCCTGACCAGAGTGAGACCCGATCAAGGGATCCAGATCCCTTTGGAGGTGGAGTGTCTAATTATTTGTAGGTCCCCACAGTACATGACAGAAAGATGATGACTCAGGTGCGGAATGCATCATAATTATCTTTCTCTGATGTTTGAATTGCTAAAATTTGAAAAAAAAAGTGTTAGAAAAGTATCTAATTTATTGCACTTATACTAATCTCATCCTTACACATTTTAAATGTACTAATTTAGTTATAAACATTTTGGTTTTATGTTAATTTAGTTTTTCCAACTAATATTAATTGAATACAACTGACTTGTGCATCGGTTAGTTTATGTTACAATACGAGTATTAAGGTGAATAATTTTGATAGTTTTTAATATATTTTTAAAAATGCACTTTTTTCTTTTTTCTCCTTTCTTTTATTTTTGGCTTTATTCTTCCTTTTTATGATGACCAATCACCGTCCATAGGCGATGATTGGCCATTGGCTATGTTCAGGGAGGCTGATCTTGCTTGGGTGAGGGCACCATCACTTGTCACTTGTGAGGCCTGGCTAGGTGAGGGCGAGCTCGGCCTGGCAAGGGGAGCCCTTGCTAGTTGTTGCCTTCACTGAGTGACCCCACGCTAGGCAATGAATAATGGATGACTTGCTAAAGTTCGAGTTTACTCTTTTCTTGTGATTTGGTCACTCCATGCAAAGTTATGGCTGTGACATTTTGGTAGGTTTTTAAATTATTTTGATTATGGTACGACATGCATGCTTTAGTGAAATTGGAAGGGTTTCTGCTGGCCAAGCATATTCAAGGGGCTCAACTACGGGTCCCTCGCTTGTGGGCACATCCACTTTCTACAGCACCGACGAATTTTCAAAAGCCGTCGCTCTTCATCAGCCCCTCCCCTCCCCTCCACCTCACCCGTACTATTTCAAAAAGTCCATTCTAAAAATTAAAATTAATGGATATAAAGAGATCACGTAAATATAAAAAGTATATATGACTCGCCGATGAATGACCTGACCAAAAAGGAAAAAGAAAAGAGATAAAATGATTATATTTGTATCGATAGTTGAGCAAGAAGTAATTTACGGTTGTGACACAACAAAATTTGAAAGCATAGTCAACAACTATATCAAAACCGAATAGATTTCATGGTTTGCATTGATGTTGAAACTTATATATAGTCAATGAATAGGCTCAAGAGATTGCATGTATAAGAGCTAGGTTCTTTCTCTTCGTCATCCTCTTTGTGGTTGCCAATTGGAATGTGAGTTCTGTCACAGCACCGCAGGGGCTATGGATGCCCGGTTTAGAATCTCAATGACAAGAAGAAAGTAAATATAGGAATTTAAGCTCCGTTCGTTTCGAGGAAAATATTCTTCCGAAAAATATTTTTCAGGAATTGTAGTGTTCGGGAGGCGGAAAAAGTTTTACCATGAAAAACATTTTTCAATCAATGAGAAATTTCCTTCTTCTATTTTTGAAAATATAGTCAACAAATTCTCGATATCGACCAAATTACAAATTAACCCACCGCTCGCCTCCAATCGCCTGTCGCCGAGCGTTGGCGGCGATAATCGGGCATCCATGAACAAAAAAAATTGGAAAGACCAAAAATTTTATGAAAATATTTAGATAAATACTATAAAATATTATCATTTTTCAAAAAAATAATTTTTTATGAAATATTTTTTAAAAATATTTTATTTTTTGCGAAAATGACAAAACCTTAATTCATAGGAAGAGACAGGGAGAAAAAGTTGACTGGCCCCGTCCACTCGTGATAGACATGAACGGGCCTGGAAAAGTCCAGAGGGCAACCAATGAGGACGACCCCCTGGAAAAAGATGATAATGAAAAGAGGCACGAGGCCCTAAAAAGATGTGATAATATTCCAATTCGGCTAGAGCCAAATGCAAAAGCAATGCCCTCATATGAAAGCGATGTGCACCATGAGTTGAGCGATCTATGCATCGGGGCGAATGGGAGCATGCCACTTTGCAAAAGTTGTTCAATGAGTCGTCTGCGGTGACTCCAAGATTTTAAAACTAGTTACAAAAGTGCAATTAAATTATTATTTTTAAAATATAATAAAGTTCTGAAATTTTGAAAAGATATAATGAAATTTTAAAATTTATCAGTATTTACCAGATTGAGTTAATAAATAGATTTGATTGCATCGACTTAATAAAATTTAGAATTTAATTGTATTTTTATAATATTCCATTATTCAATTGCATTGATAAGTTTTAAGACTTAATTATAGTTTTCGAAAATTTTAATACTCGGTCATATTTTCATGGTAAGTTTTAGGACCTTCGGTGTAAGTATTCCAAAGAAAAAAAAAAAAAGAGGCGCACGAACCTAAAGATGTGAAGTAATGTCCTTGTATGAAAACGACACACATTCTTAATCAAACAACATAGCCATCTGTCGCGAATACGACTACGCCCCATTGCTGGCCTAAATACACCCACAGAAAAAGATGTGACGACGACAAGGGGGTCCCGAAGTTGTTCACTAATTTGTAATCAGTGACTCCTCCAATGAATGACGTGCGACGATGACATGGAGGCAAGTGACGTCATCCTAGGGTCATGGCTGACGTAATGCTTTAGTATTTGATTAGGGGTACGAACGATAACACATCTGTTTTAAGGAACAATTTCTTTTAAAAAATATTTATTTTCTATTTCTACTCTCCAGAATAATTTCTAAATAATATAAAGCAATTTGGTAACAACATAAAATTTCTATTAAATGTGTTTGATACGTATCACAATTCTTTTGTTCTTTTTGTTTTTTCTTCTTACTCACGGACAACCGAACGTAGGCGGCCAACAACGGCTCAAGGTGGCCGGAGGTGGCCACAGCGAGAAAGAAAAATAAAATAAACTAAATAAATAAAATTAACTTATTTATAGAGATTGTTCCTAGGAACAATAAGTTACTTCTTGTTTATTTATTAATTCCGTTCCAAAACTATTTCCGGTCTAACTTTTTGTTCTGGTGAACAGAAAAATAAGTTGACATTTGTTCTGGGGAACAAAAAAAAACAATAAAAATAGGAACGTTGCCATGCGTGCCCTTACTCTACCAAACTTTCTATTTTTGTAGCTGGTGATGCGGAGTGGCACGGAAAGTCGAGGAAGCAGGAGGCCCAGAGCTGTCTTTCTTTTGGACAAAATATTGCTCCCTTTCATGGCGCGAGCAATGGCACGTGACATGCACGTGCTTGTGGGATTTGGGAAGGTGGGAGGGAAGGGTTCGACGGAGACGAAATTACCAATTACATAGCTTACATTGAGGCAAACACCGATATTGGAGGTGATTTGAGTTGAGAAAAATGCCTCGGCTTGAGAAGGGCTTTCAAGATTATAAACGTGTGACTTATGTGTAATCCTACCATAGATAATGTAGATCGATATTATCTAAATCATTCATTTGGTGAGCCCTATTATGTACTCCATATGACCAGCGGCTTAAATGGGCTTACCATATAGGTTTCTACAAATAATGTTCTTTCGATGGATCAAAAGACCACCGATTGATCAAATATCTGCAGCAATTTGATTGGATTTTCTGGACCGTTTGTTATTGGAGAGAAGGGGGGATAACGATTACGCCTTCAATAAAGAAGGTGAATTGCGATGATGTTGTCTAGGAGATTTAATTGAAATGAATAATGGAGGACTTGCTAAAGTTCGAGTTTACTCTTTTCTTGTAATTTGGTCGCTCCATGAAAAGTTATGGCTGTGACGTTTTTGGTAGGTTTTTTAATTATTTGATCATGGTACGACGTGCATGCTTTAGTGAAATTGGAGGGTTTGTGCTGGCCAAGCATATTTAAGGGGCTCAACCACGTGTCCCTCGTTTGTGGGCACATCCACTTTTTACAGCACCGACCAATCTTCAAAAGCCGTCGCTCTTTATTTGCTCCTCCCCTCCTCCACCTCACCCGTACTATCTCAGAAACTCCACTCTCAAAATTAAAAATAATGAGTATAGAGAGATCACGTAAACATAAAGAGAATACATGACTAGCTATTAAATAATATAAGGTTATATTTCGATAGAGATAAAGCCTAACCAAAAGGCAAAAAAAAAAAAGACAAAATAATTTACGTTTGTATCAACAATTGAGCAAGAAATAATTTACAATTGTGATACGTAACAAAATTTGAAAGCATAGTCGACAGCTACAGCAAAATCGAATAGATTTCACGGTTTTGCATCGATGTCAAAACTTATATATAGCCAACGACTACGCTCAAGAGTTTGCATATGTAAGAGCTAGGCTCTTTCTCTTCGTTATCCTCTTTCTAGTCGCCAATTGGAATGTGCGGTCTTTATTCTCAAGGCGGATGAGAAAATTATAAAAAAATTCTAAATCCATTAGACGGTAGCCAATTCAATATTGGACATTTCAATTAGTTAATTTAGTCCTAAACATTCTGACATCTTTGTCAATGTAATATTTTAGTAGAAAAATTGGTGATGTGGATACCGGGCGTCTCACTTAACATTGATGAGGACAATTTTTTTTTAATTTTTTGAAAGATATTTTTCTGATTTTTTATATATATTATTTGTTGTTTGCTTCAACTCTAGGCCGGCTAACGTGGGGATCTGGACCTTTGGTTGCCCCCTCCCTTGTATTGGGAGGGAATTAAGGGTGAGGATGGGCTAACGTGGTCCTCACGCGTTTTTTACGGACCTATTTTGTACGCACGTTGTATCTGTAAGATCCCGCTCTCTCTCCTCTCCTCCCCCTTTTCCCCCGTGGGCCGATTCTCTCTCTCCATTTCCCTCTCTCCTCCCCTCTCTCTCTTTTCTCTCTTCCTTCTTCCTGTCTTCCCTCTCTCCTCCCCTCCCGTAGACCCGCACTTTCCCTCTCTCTCTCTTTGTCCCATGCGTGCGGAGGGGGGCCACCTTACAACCCTCATCCTGCCCCGTCCGATCTCTCTCTCTCTCTCTCTCTCTCTCTCTCTCTCCTCTCGCGGATCTTCTTCTTCCCGTCGCCAACGAACGCCGGCTACTTCCTCCGCGTTCTACTCTTCACGTGCTGCCATCTGCTGCCGTCAGGGCTCCGCCGCCAGTCACCGCCGCTGCGTGCGGCTTGGCTCTTGCTCGCCGTTTCACAGTTCCTCGGGGTCTCTGGTCGTCGTTCCAGTCGCAGACACGGCGGAGCCTCACGCCTCTATCCACGCCGTTCCAACCACAGCCGCTGCCTCGCCCCGCCCCGCCCCGCCGTCGCTTGACCAGCACACCTCGCCTCGTCCAGCCCTTGCGTGCATCGTCCCGGCCACGTTGGTCGCTCGGGACTCGCCGGAGCCACCGACCAGCAACCGTCCTCCGTTGTTTCGTCCCTCTCTAGCCGTCCAGCCACCTCCGCCGCACCACCCAAGCGACCGGCCACCCTGTTGCCAACAAAAACACCCGCCGGTAAACTCGCTAGAGCAGTGCATCGTCGGAACAGTACTTCGCCAGAAAAATACATTATTTACTAAATTTTTATTTTTATAATTTGATTTGAATATATCAACGTGACTAATACATATGAATAGCTTAAATATGTAAATTCTTAACATATTAGTGCATTTGATAGATATGAATGGGGTCGGGTATAAATCGGGTCGGGTATGTGTCGTTATATTTACACTACATGAATATAAGTCAAAATAGGTCAAATATGGATCATATCATATTTGACCCAACTCACATATTTGATGTCCCTAATTATCCTACCTCTTTATATGTTTCATATCTTTCGTAAATATATGTGTATGTGTAAAACTTTAATCGGTCAAATTGGATGCGTATAGCACTACACAAATTAAGATATTCGCCAAGAATCCAAATGACGATAAATAAAAAAGACATAAGAAACAACTGGGAGCGAAAGTTGACTCGCCTCGTCTCGTCAACTCGTGATAAACATGAACGGGCCTGGAAAAGTCCAGAGGGAAAACAATTAGGCTAAAGCGAATGCAAAAGCAATGCTTCTCATAACAAAGCGATGCGCACCATGAGTCAAGTGACGCAGGCGTCAGCACAAATCGAAGCACGCCACGTGGCTGCCCTAAATATATGTCGAGCAAACAATCATGGCGTGGGGGGTCACAAAGTTGCTTAATTATTTGTATACAGTTAATCAAGTCATATGACGACGACTTGGCGGCAAGGGTCGTCGTCATAAGGTCTTTATTGCGACTTCACTCCCACCGACGGAAGGGAGAGACGCTCTGCCCTCGTAAGAAAAAAAAATGAATAAAAAAGGTATTTCCATGGATGCCGATCATTTCAAAGAAAATGATATAAATAATTTACAAATTTTTGTTAAACATGTAATGTAATTCTTAAATTTTTAATTTATTCAAAATGTGTAATATGATCCATGAATTTTTTATTTGTTTAATATAGCCATTTAACTTTTGATACATATTCAAATTAGTTCTTGAATTATATAAAAATGTTTAATATCTTCCTTTCATTAACCTAAGTTCAGGAACCACATTAAATATTTTCTTATAGTCTATGAACTAGTTTGGACTTAAACAAAATTTTAAAAATTACATTAAACAAAATTAAAATTTTATGAACCATATTATATATTGGGCTAAAGTTCATAGACTATAATGAGTAGATTGAATATTTAATTATCACATTACATATTTGACCACCTTGAACTAAGTTGTTCCTCTATCTAGTTGTCCGACCATCCTCTTGAAAAATGAAAAAAAAAAAGTAGCTTAAAAACAATCTCTATTGGAGATATCTTAATAGTGACCCCACCGTAGGACCTCTTGGAGAAGATGGAGGCATGTATAAATTGATAGTTTATAATGGAATAACTCCTCCAAGAAAACCCACTCTTCCTCCCACAAACTGCAAACTACCACCTTCTCCGACCCCAAAAAATCCATTGATTAAAGCATGTTATAAATCCATCCCCATTTGAATAAAAAGGCATTCCTATAGCGTTCCCCATATCCACTAGGTGTTAAAGGTCTAGACATAGCCATGGATGGCACGCATGAGACTCATGTACCAACCTATTGAATCAAGTGTTGATTTGGCCTGAGAGCTTGTGTAGTAGCTAGTATGACGAGAAGGTTAGCGTACCAAGAATAGCGATGATCGCAAGTCCTATGACTAATAGGATAGAACATTATCACTAGTAAGTACGTGTGAGATGGATGTGGCATGTGAGAGATGGTATGGCTGATTATGTGCCCTAGGGCAATTGTCTTCCTAGTTGGGGCTTAGAGCTTAGACTTATTGAAATTTTATCTCATTTGTTGTTATAACCCTTTCTTCCAAGTCTTGATCTTGAAGTACAAGGGTCGGGTGAAACTAGAAGAGCCCGCAGATGGCAGGTGGATGATTAGCATTTTTATATCTGATTACGGATACACTTTTGAGAGATACGAGATGACCATTTAAGAGTTTGATTTTGATTATTGGTGTTGGGTGCCACACCAATACTAGATTGGATATTCCAATTTTGGGAGAGGATCATGGGTGAAGGAGCTTGATCACCATGAAGACCCTTGGAAGGGTACAACGAGCGGTACATCAACTGGTGGAATAATGACCCTCTTGGCAGTCTTGTAATAGATCCTTGAGGTACCCCTAGACTTGCCACTACTTTTTAGACTAACCTTTGTCATGTGTAGAGGGGCTAGGTAGACTCCCTCCTGACCCGTTGTTTGGGTCTATATATATATGTGTGTGTGTGTGGGTTTTGTTCTACTCATAGGTTTATTTGTAAAATGTTGGCATTGATATATGATATGAGAAGTTTTTTGTACCCTGGTTTTGTCAGGGTTTTTATCTAGTTTGCTTTCACTGCATATTTATTTACTATGGCTTTGGGTCGACGACAGGTCATGGGACGTCCCAGGATATGGACCATTGAGAACTTTAGGGATTGCCTTATGCTCGGCCATGGGCTGTGACACCTCGTGATTTTCTAAAAATTCCTTGCTCTTGTTTTTAAATGATCTATTTTAATTAGAAGCTTGCTATTTGTCCACTATGGTGATATGATTTGAGTATACTCTTTACTTGTCACGTTTTGTGGATCATGTGGATCAGAAAATTCGAACCTTAAATGATCATATTTAAGGGTCAAGAGAAACCTAAAGGCAGTCGCTTGTCTAACGCTAGAATGTGCCATTTCATTATTAGGATAACATCAGTAATTCTTTAACCCTTGAACTGCGTCATTTTTTATATATCAGAAATCATGTGTGTCATTATCTCATCATTCTAGAACCTAAGACAATAAAATTACCCTTCATCAAAAGTGAAGTGATAAAGTTGTTGTGTTATTTATTTCCTCATTTTATTGATGAGAGAAAATGAGAAATATCTTCCACCGAGTTTTCTATTATGCTGGGGAGGACGGGGATTGGTGCGTATGTCTGGGAACAGGGCGGGAGGCCCCGAGGCATTTTTTTTTTCAGACAAAAAATGTCTCTGGTCATGGCGCGAATAACGGTCCTCGGAGAAGATTTAGGTTGCTGGTGAGATAGGGGGTTTCCGGTTGACGAGATCACCAATTGCGGAGCTTACTCTGAGGCAAAGATTGATCTCGGAGGTGCTTTAAGAAAAATGTCCCGCTTGAGGAGGGTTTTCGAGAATTTTCTGCTTTTTAGTTTGTAATGTATTTGATATGCCATTTCATGACCGAAAGACAAACCTTTGGCCACAAAACAACGTCGCACAAATCCAATGCTGGCTTTCATTTACTACGTAGTCCTGCCGGTTGGATCTGTGCTTTGATATTGTCAGTATTTTTGTTTTGGGAGGTAAAAATATGTGGGGGTTCTCGACAAATGAAGCAACAACGGGACAAGATAAAAAGAATCTGATTGAATAGTTGGCTTGTCATAAGTGGTTAAGTGCATGGAACTTTGCTGTTGCTAGTCTTATTTTAACTTTCACCGAAGTGCTTCTAGATACTCGGAAGCTCTATAAAATGGATCAATAGTTGCACAGATGTCCAAGTCCGAAGGTGTCCCGAGAAGAGAGAGATCACTGTGAGATCCGATCAAATGGCGCAGAGGCTGATAGAAGCGGCTCAAACTGGCAATATCGACGAGCTGAATGACTTGATCCGAAGCAATAGGCTCATCCTCGAAGAGATGGCTCTTGAAGGAGCTGGTCACACACCGCTGCACGTCGCTTGTGTGGCCGGCCATTTGGGTTTCGTCCAAGAGCTCCTGAAGTTGAAGCCAAAGTTTGCGGAGAAAGTGAACGCGGATGGTTTCAGTCCGCTGCACATTGCGGCAGCTCGAGGTGATGTTGAGATCGCGGGGGAGCTCTTGAGAGGGAATGATAAACTATGCTTGGTGAAGGGAAAGGAGAGAAGAATCCCTTTGCATTGTGCAGTTTTAAACGGGGAGATCCATGTCATGAAGTTACTGCTTTGTGCTTGGCCTGACTCTGTCGAAGAGACAACGGCCCAAGAGGAGACTGTACTTCACCTTGCCGTGAAGACCAACCGGTTTCATGCACTCACTGAGTTGGTGGAGCATCTGAAGCAATGGAAGAAGGAGCAGGTGATCAATTGGAGGGACCACAAAGGCAACACTGCCTTGCATCTCGCTGCCGCTGGCAAAAATTTTGAGGCAAGTCTGGCCGTTCCCTTATTTTGTGGCACTTTAATTTGTGCATTATTTGAGTGTGTTATTTGGTTTCCCTACCATCTGCAAAAATCACGGGAATATAGGATATCTCGTCTATGGAAAAAATAATTCTGTAATAGCGGTAGGTTGCTGTGCTAGTCTCTCCCGAGGAATAGTCGAGGTGCGCACAAGCTGGCCCGGACACCTCGGTTACCAAAAAAATAATAATAATAATTCTGTAGCATGTCAATGTCTGAAAATCAATGAGAATATAACGAAGATGGAAAAGAATTGCAGGTGGTTAACTTCATGCTTCGTGGGCATGCTCTGGAGTATGAGATCGTGCAGGTGAACGCCTCGAATGAGAGTGGCTTGACGCCTCTAGATGTCTTAACTCTCTCGCCAATGGGAGCAAAACATAGAGAGATCACAGAAATTCTCGTGCGAGCTGGAGCGACAGGAAGATCAAACATGCTCGCTTCATCACTAGTCTCCGTGGATGAGGATAATATCCAGGAAGCTTGCAGTCATCAGTCAGATGGGAAACGAGGAAGGATTGCTCATCAATCATCTTCATCTTTGGCATCAAAAAATTCGGAAAAAAAGATAGAGTCAATCAGCGACATACGCAATGCCCTGCTGGTCGTCGCTGCACTCATTGCGAGTGCAACCTACCAATCCGTCCTTCAGCCTCCAAGCATCATAGAAGTTGATAAGGCTGACGATGATTCGGAATTCGGGCAGATTGCTTCCGTTTATTTCAGCTATGGCGCAGGCCTGGTTTACATCCTCTTCCTGGGCGGCAACACATTCGGATTCTTGCTGTCGGTCCAGATGATCATTAGCCTCACCAAAGAGCTCCCCGTCAGGCTGCCGCTTATCCTATCCCTGATCGCTATGGTTCTAACTTACTATTGCTTCACGTTATCCCTGCTGATCACGTCAACCAGTGGTCGAGGCTTGACTATGCTGCACCTGACGCCGATTATATTATCTGTTTTTCTTCTCCTAACACAGAAGTGGTTGGCGATGGTCATAAATTTTTTCTTGAAACGGCTTTTTAAGTTTAACCTCTTTGGTAATATGTATCTTCTGGGCTCTGGAGGACATAAGGAACTAAATCGTGGTAGCAAATAATGTTATTTCTCTTTCCCCTGAGGTTGAGCTAAGACATGTAAACCTCTAGCAGTATGGTATTGGAGTATATTCGACGAGGTCAGATATTAGACTGATGTCCTTGGTTCTCTGCAGTTAAGTGTGTGATGTCTGTCAGTGGTCCGATGCACCGTATTTCCCTAATAAAATGCGTCCAGAGTTTGTATCACGTCTGTAACTTCACGGATACCGGTCCAGATATTGAGATGTGGTTGAGCAAGTTCTGGCCTAAGTACTCATATGGTCTTTGCTTCTTCAGATGGACTGGCCGTGAGAAGAACGTCTCTGAGTTTGAGAACGAATTTCTCTGTTAGAGCAGGCGGAAGTATTAATGGAGGTCGAGCAAGGAAATAGAAAAAGAGCATGATGGAAGTAAAAAGGAAGGAAGAAGAAGAAGAACATGAGGAATTAAAAACAATAAGGTTTTTCTTTTAGAAACATCTAATCGAGTTAAATTCCAAATGTGCATGTGCAATTGACACGTTGAGCTTTATCAGCAGCATTGAATAGAAAGTTAACAGGGGCTAGATTCCGATTAAAAAAATGTAAGTTTATGAATTTTTTTGTAAGATTAAAAAAATTCTAATAGAATTGGGATCTGAATTGAAGTTGGTACTTTTGAAGTGAATTGAGGCATTAGAATTGGTACACTCATTAACTTATAAACAAATCAACTTAATAACTCCACGAGCTCTTTGGACCTTAGAAGAGATAGATACTCTTTCCCTATAATAGAAAATTAAACGAGTCTCTCGTATCACCGTTACATGCGAACTAATCTCCTGAATTTATTTTTTCTCACAAAAAGACGCTGCTTATTCATGACTTCCATCAACCATGGAGGAAGGTACTTTCTCGGTGCTGTTCATTCCGGAACTTTAGGAGTACAAAATGAATTTTCACTATAAAATGAACTACTAAAGTCCCCATGGTATACATCTCCTCGTCCTACTAATTGAAAAGATGAGAGATTTTTTCTATTGAGTTATCGATTACCTAGAACGTGATGAGATTAGGATTGACACAATTCTGATATGACCAATGAAACAAAAAGGCCAAAAGATACATGGTAGGACAATAATTCTACCTCGCTACAACATCAAGGGACCGGAGCTTGAAATCATCGTGAAAGCCAAAATGTCGTTTTCTTTTGGAGTTCCATCCACATCTCACTTTGTTCGTTTTCCCCTTTTTCCACCCTTTGGTGTCTCTTCGACATCCAATTTCCACGCCTGAAGAGTGGTAAAGTTATCGGACATGACTTGCATCGCCGCTGAGGTGCTTGGCCTAGTGATGAGTCTCGTAATAAAGAGGTCAGCTGCTCTTCACCAAATCACGACTTCGATTTAAATCGTGGATGAATCTCCAAACGGCTTGGTGTGCCGAATTATAACATATCTCGCACCAAGAGGGTTTGTAACTGTGAGTATCTAAGTGGGGTTGCGATAATCGGTCCGCCAACCCTAAATGATGAGGTCACAGGTGACGCAGAGTGACTATAGCTCAAGATGAAAATACCATAAGAGGCGTGAAATTAGTGACCACGAGAAGGCTGTTAGTTCTAGTTGCTCTTCCTATTTGTTACTTTTCTTTAAGCTAGAGGGCTGTAGTGTCAAGCGCGCATGCTCTGGACCAAACTATAACCCTAAAGAAATAACGGATTTGCATTGGATCGGCCAAGATTACCTATATCCCCTCGTCCTGCTAATTAAGAAAAAAGAGAGAGAGAAATTTCTTCTATTGAGATATCGATTACTAGAACGTGATTAAATTAGAATTGGCCATTCTATATCACAAATGAAACAAAAAGGACGAAAACGTACGTGGTAGGCCAATAATTCTACCTAGCTAATGCGTTAAGGATCTGCAGTTTGAAATTATCGTGAAAGCCAAAATTTCCTTCTTTTCTCATGCTTGAGGTGTGATAAAAGTTATCTTCCAAGATCTCTCACTGTCGCTGAGATCTTTGGCCTCGTGACATGCCTTGTGATGGAAAGGTCAGTTGTCCCCATCCTAGGTCACGATCTCAATTCAAATCGTGGACAAATCACTAAACGACAAGTTGTGCTTAATTACAACGTGTATCTCACGTTGAGGGTGTTTACAACTGCGAGTATCTAAATGGGATTACAATAACTATTTCGCCAATCCTAAATTATGAGGTCGCAAGTAATGTGGAGTGACTATAGTTCAATATGAAAAAACCATAAGAGGTGCGAGATTAGTGATGGCGAGAAGGCTACTAGTTCTAGTTGCTCCTCCTTACCCTTTTATTTTACTTAAAATAGTTAACCTACCTGATATATTTGTTAGTTTTCTTTCTGTCAGAGGGTCTCAGTGCTTAACGCGTGTGCACTCAAACCAAACCACAACCCTAAAGAAATAAAGGATATGCATTGGATCAAGCAAGACTACATATATATAAAGAAGGAGAAAATGCATCTGCACTAATTCTAGTAACTTGATAAATTTCAAGCAAAGTCTTCCAATGGTAAACTGAATTCGTTGTATGAATTATTTACAGTAATTCCATTTCGCTCGCCACAAATTTGAATGGTAAATCCAATTTTGCGGCACAACTTCTTTAATGTTATACCAATCGAATTCATTCGTCCTCTCTTGCTAACTCGCGGCTTCCTTACACACTCTCTCTCTCTCTCTCTCTCTCTCTCTCTCTCTCTCTCTCTCTCTCTCTCTCTCTCTCTCTCTCTCTCTCTCTCTCTCTCTCTCTCTCATTAATGTGGTATGCAGAGATATATGACTCGTACAACTAATTTTTGTACTCTTCGTACATGAATGTACTGTTGCGAAAGCCAAGCGATCTAATAATAAAATTGACAAAATAAGAAAATAAGTCAAACACCAGATATATGCGATTCGATTGTAATTACCTACATTCACAAGAAGAGCAGCAAATAATTCTATTATGAATCACGCAATATGGCAGAAATTATAATCACATTCGAGTCATTCCAATACTATTTGTTGTTATTAAGTCCCAATTATATCAAATGACTCATAAGTGTTTAATCGCACAATTTTTCACAAAATAATCTCTCAATCACGAACAGAAAACTCCTATTTAATACTATTCAAATATGATATCCACTTATTATAAATAGGTAATGATTTGACCAAAATAGTAAATATGCTTTTAGAAAAATACCTCCAATTGGAAAATAAATTAATTATTCAAAATAGAAAACTTGCTTGAATTAGAATACTTTTTTTTTTGCCTTAAACTCAAGGTATAATTTGAACACGTACATTTATTTCTGTAGGTAGGCATGCGTATACAGTTATGCTCTCGTCGTTAGCATAGCTGAACATAGGGTATCGCTCTTTTTGTTTTTTATGCGTATACAGCTTGCAAAAGCATCAAGGACGACACCTCTGCCAGTTGCAAATGATGACCGCTAGGGCACATCTTACCGACTCGTCCGAATCATTTCGAGCATAGAAAATTTGAATCTTTCAGAAAAAATCATGTGAATGGGAATTATTAGAGTGTTGCACGTTATAAGTCGCTCCGAAATACTTGTATATGGATATTTGAAGAACAATGCGCACCATACAAATTGACGTAAATAAATTATAGTGCCACCTATATGTTATTTGATTCCAACTCCAAAAAATCCCACAATGAACACAAGGTGTTTAACATCGTCGATGCGCTTTGTTAACAAATAATTATAATAGCTGCTCCATCATAATGAAGCATGCCATGGACCGCCATCGTTTTTTCCATGTCTACATGACTGCAGAAGGAGGCATTCGAACTTGGGAAGAAGCTTTCCTCTCATTCTATCCACTCTCGCCGTCGTCTTGCGTCCATATGAATCTCCATACAACACCATGCAAAAATCGTCGCGCTGTTCTCTGCAGAATCCACTCCCTCATCTGATCTTGGGTTGCTGCCTCCCATTGCACAGAGGAGCAACGTGGGACTTCAATTTCACCCGTGGAACTATTTTCTGTATGAAAAAAAAACTTTAGATCTTCGTCAACAGATCAGAGAAGCACGAACGCAAAATATCTGCTGGGGTTCAGTTTCGGATGTCGTGGAGTCGTTAATTCCAACTGAGATCTTATCTATAATCAAGATAGGGATAAGAGGTTGATCCCTCGGTCGACACCTGGCAAAGATGAACCCTGAGCGGACTTTGAAAAGTCTAAGTCTGCGGTTGAAGAAATATCATTTCACTTGTAGAGGCAAGTGTCGAATTACTGCAGTCGTGACTATGACTTAATAATATTGGTTTTCAAAGACCGCGACATTGACTTTGTTTCCACCCAAAAGAGATAATTAAAAAAAGATACATTGCCAGACCAATCAATAAGACGGGTGGCTTTTCAGACGTGAGAGGAGACAGATACTCTGTCAAAGGGTGTCAAAAAGGATCCGGACTTTCTGTCAAAAGTTAAGAGGGTTCGAATATGGAACCGTTGGATTTCTGAATCGAACGGCATTATTATTAGGAGGGTTTTGTTTTATTTTTAAAATTATTAATCGTTTGATCTGAATTAAACGGCTAGAGCCTGTAAGTACGACAAACGATCTTCATCCTATCAAAAATAATTGATCCAATCCAAACTGAAATTTTCGGATCTTTTCAAATTAAACCTTCTTCTTGTTCAATTGATAGGTGAACATTGGTTATCTTAACAGTTTCCATCGGTTCGGGCATTAACCAGAAACTAAACCGAAACATGTTTTAACACTGAGTTCAATCTTCAAGTCCCGAATTTGAATCTGATAAGCAGCAGGACTTTGGTACACAAGAACGCGAAGTCGTCCAAGTCCATCTCCTATAGTCGCCCGTCGTCATCTCGCACCTTCTCCGTCAGATTCCAACTCGTTCTCCCTCCTCGCGGCTGACTCAACTGTGTTGCAGCCTTTCTGGTCAGCCTTGAAGAAGCTCTAGTCGAAAAATATCGCAATAGTCGTCCCCGCCGGAGGTCTGCAACAAGGGCCTCCTCGGCAAGTTGAAGGGTTGCTGCAAGTGTGGTGGCTCGGCGGCATTCTATCTCGGGCCCTAAGGGAGGTCTTCAGGAACTTCCTCTCCCAAGAGGACGCAGGGGTGGGTCGAGTATGTCGAGGAAGAATTGACTAATCAAGGTTCTATTTTCTGCTGCTCTTTTGCTTGCCAAGAAGGAAGTTTCACAGTTTTGACTGGTGATGAGATGGAATCATACATAAAACAGTGAAGATTTTGTTTTTTTGGTGTCAAATGCGATTGTGAGAACTTAGTGGATCTTTTTTTAAGTGTAAAAATAGCCTTATACTAGAATTGACTAATAAAACTTAAGGCTTGATGGGGCTGGTTGTGTCCGTATGCTTCTACGTGCCATTGTTGATGAAATCATGAGCTGCGATAAACCATTGTTGCTTGGAAAAATTTCACATAAGAATTTGAAATGGAGTCATATTCTTCAAAAAAAAAAGTCTAAAATGGATTGTGTATTCAATATAGACATGAAATAGCCAAATCATTTCAATTAATAGTCTGAAGTGGTCAAATCATTTCAGATAATGATATTTTGACCGGTCAATGAGCATGGAACTATTTTGGCCATTAAAAAAAAGCTATTTTAATCAACATATATTTACTTTTTCTTTCCTTACTTTTTTTTCATTCTTTTCTTTTCTCTTTCTCTTGTTATTGTCAAGCTTCGTCAATGGTCGGCAACCTCATAGGTGAGGGCAATGATTGCCCTTGCCAAACATGTCAAGAGATGCCCTCACCAAACCCGGGTGAGGGTCACCTTGACCTTTGGGGAGGGGGGTTTGCTTGGGCTGGCGAAGGCGGCCCTCGCTGAATCAAGCCAGGCCAATGGTCGCTAAATTTGGTAAGGGCAACACTCCTTCTTGCTAGATCTAGCAAGGGCCCCTCGCGTGGGGCATCGACCGGGCTTACCTAGGTGGGCAACAGGGATCTCGCTAGACTAGGTAAGGACAACCTTCAACTTTGCCTAAGGCCAGCGACCTCCGTCGACTATTGAGAAGGTCTAGTGATGGCTAAGGGAGGGAAAAAGAAAAAGAAAAGTAAAAAAGATATATATTTATAATTTTTTACTAAAATACCCCTTCTTTGGTAAGGAGAATAGTCATATAATCATTGGCTGGCCAAAAGGTTGTTATTAAAAACGATTTAGTCACTTCTAGCTCATATTTGAGATAAGAAATATTGTGGGATATTTTTGAAAATGCCACATAAGGCCCTCATTTGAAATTTTCCTTTGTAATACCTTTTGTTAGATAGTCTTGAGTCTCTCTCACTCCAAAAACTAGTTCAAAAGGTAGAGCTTTCCTCTATACTTGAAAACCGACAACTAACTACTGATTACCAATTACTTCCACAATCGATATAAGACAACATTAACAATCTCCACCTCATATATCGAGCTCAAGTTGGAGCCAAAACAACTTGTGACTATCCCATGTGATTGTTGGGGCATATAATTATTGGCAACCTAAGCTCTGATACCGGTATCAAGTGGAGTTGAGCTTTTCTATCTCAAAAATTAACTCAAATGGCGATGCTTTTCTTTACACTTGTAAATCGATCATCATCCCTTTCCACAGTCAATGTGAAATAACTTTTAACACATTACGAGTAAACTCTTTTCAAAAGAGACGTGGGTTTTTATCGAATTATTTATCCAGTGAGAACCTATCATTATATATATAATAAAAAAATAAGGAGAGAGAGAGAGAGAGAGAGCAAACCCAATAACTCAAAACCAACCATTTCATATTTGAGTCAGGTCTCAGTTCGGTTAAAAAATAATGCACTTCTCTACTATCCATTTCGGTTGGGTACCACAGAAACCCAACGCAAACCGATCTATCCACACCCTTAAGTCCGATCCTGTAAAATAAAGATAAAATGAGTTTTATACATTATGATAGCATGTAAACCTAGCTCATGAATTAATTTTTTTGGCTCATAATTAGCGGTTCTCTGTTATGAACTCCGTCCACAACATAGAAAGGTACACTAATTTTACATGATTCAATTCGAGTGAATACCTAATCCATAGAGAAAGTCATTAAATTGGAGAATTATAGAGCTACAATCGTTTATACCCTCAAATATTTTGCAGTCCTCATCTCATGTGCTTGCTGGAACGACCCAGCCACCTCTCAATTGATGGCACACGAGCACATCGACAACACTGAATAGATGTTCTCTTGATCGGCAAAAATTACGAATTCCACACACTTCAAATATATATATATATATATATATATATATATGTTCAAAGAATGTGTGGGCCCCTAAAGATGGAGTTGGCCTAATATTAAAGGAAGTTTAGGCCCGTTCATTTCAATAAAAACAATTTTCAAGAAAATATTTTCTGTCTTTCATTTCATGGGAAAAAATTATACAAAAAAAAATTCCCGCTAGTGAAAAGAGAACCTTCAAAAATGGGAAATTAGAGAACAATTTTCATCTACTTTCTTCACCTTTAGGCCAAGTTTTTTGTTTCACCAAATACATTTTCCTTTATTTTTATTTTTTATGAGAATTCAAATTTTTAATTAGAGCTTATTGCCTCTGGCAGCGTTTGGTTTAGAACGATCGTATTTTAGTATTATATTTCGTATTTTAGCCACATTATTGCCAATCCATATTGACATTTTCCATTAAACAAGTTGGACTAAATTAACAAAAGGACACGATTGCACCGATTTAATAAGTTGAACGATTTGATTTCACTTTTTATAAAATTTTAGAATTCAATGCACTTTCCAGAAAAGTGGTCAGATTTCCTTAATATATATTTTGTCATCCTACTAATAAAAAATGAGAAATTTCTTCTATTAAATTCCTTATTACAAGGATGTGACATGATTAGGGAAGGCAATTTTATTTGATGAATGTAACAAAAGGATAAAGAGATATATTAAGAGTTCTAGGTGTCTCATCACCTATTTGATGTGATGAGAAGAAAACTTTTATGAACGACAGTAATTCTATCAATCTAATAGTTAAGAATTCTGAGTTTGAAATTATATAAAAGCCAGATTTGGTTTTCTTCTTGCGTTCCATATATATTTCGCTTTCTTTGTCTACCTATTTCCCACTCTTTGGTGTATCTTCTTCATCCAATATCTGCGCAAGAGGAGTTGTCAAGTTATCTTGCGTGACCTACCAATCACAGTGGAGAAAATATTGGGTGAGACCGTCTTGCCATGTCAATAGTGAGACAATCCATTTACTATGCGCCACGTGGCGAGACAGTCCCACTTATCAGAAAATTTGCAAGTCTCCCACACAATATTTTCTCCGTCATTTTCTCATCATAATGATGTTTGGCCTACCAATATAGCGGTCATTTGTCTTTCCCCAAGTCATTAGTTCGAGATAAGTGGTGAACAACTTTTTGAACGGCTTGTTGTGCCCAATTACAACATGTTTCATGTTTAGAGACTGTCTAATTACTAGCATACCGATGGGATTAGGAGCTCACCAACCTTAAATGTTGAGGTCGTGGGCAGTGTGGAGTTACTATAGTACAAGATTGAAATTCCATAAGGGATGCAAGAATGGTTACGGGGATAGGGTTGCAGGTTGTGTAACGACCCATGCCCAACCCCATCTTCAAGGTCCAATTGGACGAATTTATGGGTCTAAGTGGTGGCCGTCGGCCCCGGGAGTGCCCCGGATTAAATTGTGAAAATTCATCTCGGACTATTTCAGGCTCCGAAAATTGCATTTTGGTCCCCCAACTTTTGGATAATTACATTTTGGCCTCAAAAGAAGTGAAATTTGGGACTAGGGGCAATTTTTGGAAGATTTTAGAAATGTTGACTTTTGGTCAACGCTGACGGTTGACCGGGTCAATGCTGACGGTTGACCTGTCAACGAACCAGTCAGTCTTTGCGGGTTGGTCCAGTCCGACCGTGAGCCAACCGGTTCGCGGCCTGTCCCATCTCCTATCCCATCTCCTATCCTATCTCCTTTTTCCTCTCTCTCCACCTAGTCGAGTGGCCTTCTTCTCCTTCCTCTCTCTCACGGCTCAGACGAGCGATGGGCATGCCGTCTTCTCCCTCAACTCCCTCGACACACCAGCTTCCAGATCCGGCCAGTCCACCACCTCTTCACCGCCCCCACTGCCGCCGGGATGCCCCAAAAGAAGCCTTCGCGGACAGCTCCGCCTCTGTTTTTCCATATTTGCTGCCAGAGCTTCAAGACGCGAGATCTCCCAAACCTTCGATCTTTAGCTCTTGCCGTCGCTTCCAATGGATTCCTAGGTACCCCTTTACCCTAATGTAGACTTTGGTTGGGATTAATTTCGTCTAGAATTGCCAATTTTTCACCCAAACCGTCGACGGTCCCTATTTCAACCGGAGCAGCTGTTCGTGGCCGGTGTGCCTCCTCCGGTGAGACCTATCCCTCACCACCACCTCCAAATGATAGCTGGGTGTCCTACGATCACAACGGCACCGATCTTGGCCTCTGAAGTTACACCGTTTGGGAGAAATCGACCCCGAAGTGCCTCTACCTCCAGCTGGAGCCCTAATTCCGGTCAGCAACTTCAAGGAGCGATTACTCGCCGCTCCGGCCACCTCAGGCGACGCCACCACCACCAATGGACTAGTATGAGTCCCCTCTTCAAAGCCCAATAGGTCTCCTTCTCTAATTTTATGCCGTTTGCTCGAATTTGGTCCCGAACCGACTGGTGCTCCTTGGACCCGATTTTTGGGTAAGCTGGTCGCGCGACTCCGGCGTGTCTCGAAGCCATTCCGCCGCCACCCATGGCCACCCATGAGCCCCTCAACCCTCCAAGACCACCAAGGAACGTCCCCAGCCGCCGTCAAGGGTCGAGCCACCGCCCGATCGCCTAAAAACGGCCCCGACCAGCACTGTTTGTGCTTTAGGCAAGCTGTTTGGGCTTCGCCGGAGTTGTCTGGGCCCTCCTCTCGCCTCACCGCCTCATCTACGAGCCTTGGGGACTCCCACGGTGGAGAGCCACCTGCCGGAGGGCTCGCCGGAGCTTCCCGAAAGGTCTAGAAGCTATCCCAGATCTCGCCCATCAAATCAAGGATTGGAAAGCCGCACCAAACCCGAACGCAATCGGAAGTGCAAAAATTGCGTTGACGCGGACCGTCGGTTCGCGAGAAAAATCAAGTGAGTGGACTTTAACCCTCTATTAGGCGTGCTATTGCTTTAGTAGACTTATAGGAGTGAATGGATGAGCTCGATGAAATAGTTGGGTGGCTAGATTGCGTGTTTGGATGATTTAGTTCAATTGTGACTAGTATTTAAGGTTCCGTGGATTTTACGTTTGGATCGATTGGGTGTTAGAATACAATGGGAGGTCTGATAATGGCTTGGGCGTGTAATTAGAGAGTATTGACACATGATTGGACCAATTAGGCGGCCGTGGTGCCCTAATTACTATTTTGGATCGATTAAGTGGCCATGATGCCCAAATCGTTGTTTTAAGACCGATTAGGTAGCTATGGGGCTCTAATCACTATTTTGAGGTTAATATGACTTATTGGGACAAATTAGACGTGGATGGAATCCAACGGGTACCTTGATGATGTAAACAGACGGCAGGGCCAATTACGGCCGGATACATAGTACTGGCATGGCTTGGTGAAAAAGGAGTCAATTAGATGGATGATATGTCATGGATTTGACATCGATTGATTGGAGGATCAATTGGGTAAAAAGGAGGCTTGATTGTAGTTCGGATTAGAATGTCGAGGGTTTGGCGTTAAAATGGATTGATTATGTGCCCAAAGGGCCTAATTTGGGATTAATGGTCAACAGGACAGTAATTGGTGTCACCGATATTTATTAATATTTATTAAATTGATCAGGAGGCAAATATGCCCTAAGTTGAAATTGGAAGTCGACGGGACTCGAATAAGTGTCGACAGGTTGAGACGAACCGTTTGATCTCCCGAGTATATCGGAGTGATGTTGATCTCGATCCGCTTTGATTTTGGCATTTAGCCGAGAAAATAGGGCAGTGGGCCCTGATTACCAATCGAGTAAATTAAGTCAAGTGAGGCTTGAATTAGAGTGCCATGGACTTGGCATTTGAATGGATCGATTGATGGGATGACTAGAACCAACTATGGTCGGTATGTCGTGCCTTGGATTTGACGACTGAACGATGCCATGAAATCGGCGAATTGAATGGTGCCATGGATTTGGCGACTAGACGGATTAACGTGCCATGGACTTGGCGACAGTATGTGAATGAATGAATCGGCCAATAAGCCAATTTGATGGCGAGATGTCAATTGGGGCAATTGAACGTGGGAATTGACCATGAGTCGAGAAGGCTTAATTAGGGTCACAGATCGGTTGTAAACGGTCTTGATTATTTAATTACCACACAATTTATTTATTAGTCATTTATTTTATTATCGTTCTTTATTCACTTAAATCGCAATTTATTTATTTATTTATGGTTGTTAATTATTTTAATTGTAATTTATTTCTTTATGAATGAATGAAATGGTCGAATGAATTGTGCGAATGGTGAATCGAAATGGCGTGCCATGGACTTGGCATTGGCTTGATTGGAGAATCGAATGGTTAAGGTTGGTATTGTATCGACCAATTATGCCATGGAGTTGGCGTTAGAATGGACTAATGGGTGGCCGATGAGCCAATCGATGGTTAAGTGACATTGAGGGAAACGGTTGAATTGGAAATTGGCAATGAACCGGAAGGGTTGAGTTAGGGTGTAGACCTGTCGTGAACGGTCTTATTACCTATTTAATTATGTAATTTACTTATTTAAAGAATTGTTATTTATTTATGTATTTATTTGATGGTATAATGTATAAAGATTGTGACTAACTGGTTGTTGGGCTTAGTACCAAGTTCCAGTCACGAGCCGGTTGACTCATAGATAGAAAATAGAGGATGAGAACTGGAGAGTTTCAGGTTTTATTGAAAGGATTAGAAATAGTTAAACTCTAGGCGAGAGTCGAACGATGGAAGAGAAATATAGATGATCATTGAAGGGTGAGACGCGATAGGGACCCTAGGGTAGTGGTATTCCTAGTTTTGGGTTAGGGTTCACTCACCGAGATATTCCGGTATCTCACCCCACCACAGATTCATTGTAGGAGTAGAGCCTGGAGCCAGAAGAGGAGCTGATCGAACAAGAGTAGATCAAGATGAGACCAATAGTGGAAGAATTTTTAAGTATAGTGAACCCTCCTAGGCTTGTATTAAGATCCGCTGAAGTTGGTTGTATTTAATTGTATACAATTAGGTGGCTGTTATAGATGGTATGTGACGAAGTTGATGACATAAATTTGAAGGGTTGCAAGTATTGATTTTGTATCACTTTAGGCCACGACCTATCTGGGACGTTGCAAATTAATTGGTTAGAACAGAAAAAAATCTGTCCAAAGGGGGGGCGTGGCGGGTCCTGACAGGTTGAACTTGCTCCTCCTCCACCTTTTATTTTATTTAAACAAGTTATATAACATGACCTATTCATTAGTTTTCAATATGCCAGAGTTGCGTGCTCTCCGACCAAACCGCGTCACTAAAGAAATAACGGTTATGCAATTTGTTCGGGCAACGGACTTCAAGCAACAGTTTTGTGACGGTAAACTGAATTCTTTGCACACATTGTTTAATTAATGTCGGTCTCTTTGGTCTTTTCGTAATATTGAGTCCGACCGACAAATATGCAAGTAAATGTCTCAGTCAATCCAACGTGTCACTGGAAGAGACCTTCCCAAGGCAATTTCCCGACATATAGAATTGTTAAATTATTTCTCAAATTCGGTGTCACGAAGCAAAGCAATCAGATGCATCGCACAAGAAGACCGAGACTTGGTCTATTTCTTTATCTCTGCAATTGGGAAATAAATTAAGTTCGACAAATCCTCTACACTAGGGTTTTGTTTATGTCAAAGAAAGAGGAAAGAAGGGTCCATGTAGTTATCCGTCAATTTCCTTATCCCTTCGTTAGTCCACGCGCATAGCTCGGCTTCGTCCCCCATATCATTCAACCATATCATTCAAGGAGGTGGACGACATTTGTCTCCCTCTATAAATGCATGCGAACGGGCATGTGCATGCACGCTTATGCAAATTGAAAGGCTCCGCTGCTGCTTCGGAGATTTGCCTTGTGCCGTTGTTGGCATTTGTTGAGTCCATTTACATCTTGTTTCCTTTCCTTTCTCCTATCAAAGAAGAGGACCTCTGAAGACGAAAGAAGGCAGAGAAAAGAGAGAGAGCTCCAGAGATAGAAAGAGGTGAGAGCTCGAAGTGATTTTTACATAGAGTCGGGTCCATCAAGCTGTGATGTTGAATTCTGTGGGTATTAGATATACACTAGGCCAGGGAAAAACTTGAGTACGCCAGGGTAGGTTTCTAACTATTGGACCAAACCGTGTAAATTTTATTATGTACTTTTATTGTTCCTTCAATTTCCATAACTCGTAGTTTAATTTCAAGGTTACCATCCACTTTCGTCGCGTCTTCAATTTCAATAAAAACCATAATTCATGCTTAGAGGAGCAAACTGCAATAAGCACATCTTCCATTTCTTCAGTTAGAAGGACACGAATACACATATTCAAACCTAAAATGGCGCAAAGGTTGGTAGAAGCGGCTCAAAAGGGCAACATCGATGAGCTGAATGACTTGATCAGAAGCAATGAGCTCATCCTCGAGGAGATGGCTCTCAAAAGAGCCGGTCACACGTTGCACGTCGCTTGTGTAGCCGGCCATTTGGATTTAGTCCGAGAGCTCCTGAAGTTGAAGCCTAAGTTCGCGGAAAAAGTGGACGCAGATGGTTTCAGTCCGTTGCACATCGCGGCAGCTCGAGGTGATGTTGAGATCACGAAGGAGCTCTTGCGAGTGGATCAACGCCTCTGCTTTGTGAAGGGAAGGGAGAGAAGAATCCCCTTGCACTATGCCGTCATAAACGGAGAGCTCGAAGTCATGAAGGTACTGCTTTCCGTCTCGCCCGAGTCCGTCGAAGAGACAACCGCCCGAGAGGAGACGGCGCTTCACCTCGCCGTGAAGAATAACCGGATTGACGCGGTCATTCTGTTGGTGGAGCATCTGAAGAAGTATAACAAGGAACAGGTTATCAGTTGGAACGACCATGAAGGCAATACCATCTTGCATCTCGCTGCCGCCGCCAAAAATTTCGAGGCAAGTGACGCCATTACTTTTATTTATCTCACCTTTAATTATTTCAGTGAGGGTGTTGAGTTATATGCAAATAAATTCAGAGCAGAGTAATTTATTGAATCGGGTCTCTTTCGATGATCACTATAACAAATGATGGCTCGTCCATGCCAAAAATTTTCTGTATGATCTTAATGTCAGTGAGAACAAAACAAAGATGGTAAACTGCAGGTGGTTAAATTCATGCTTCGCGGGCATGGCCTAGAGTACGAGACCGTGGACGTTAACGCCTTGAACGATAGTGGCTTGACGCCTCTAGATGTCCTAACTCTCTCGCAAAGGGGAGCAGCAGATAGAGAGATCGGCAAAATCCTTGCGCGAGCTGGAGCCAAGCACGGAGGAGGAACATCAAACTCGCCCGCTTCAGGAATAGTCTTGGTGGATGAAGACGGAATCCAGGTAGATGACAGTCGTCAACCAGATGGGGAACCAGTCCCAAATTGTCCTCAATCGATGATAGTTTCGAACAAAGAAACAGAGCCGTTGGTGGACATACGCAATGCCCTGCTGGTAGTCGCCGCGCTCATAGCAAGTGCGACCTACCAAGCCGTGCTTCAGCCTCCAAGCTATAAGATAAAAGTTGATGACCAGTACAAGAAAGGCTTTTTCGGGTATGGTGGTTTTAACAGGGCCTTGGCGTACATCTCATTCATCTGTTTCAACACGCTCGGATTCTTGCTGTCGGTCCAGACGATCGTTTGCCTCACCAGAGATCTCCCTATCAGGCAACCGCTGCTACTCTCCTCGTTCGCAATGGTTACGACTTACACTGCCTTCATGGGATATGCGCCCTATGCGTCGCTGGACATAGCGTATAATCTGAAAAACTCGACATTGTTCACCCTGCTGCCAATCGTGATATGGATTCTTCTTCTTCTTCTGTTGACACAGAGGTGGTCGGCCCTCTATTTAGAATATTGCGTGACGTATCTCTCTGAGTCTAACATCGCAGGTGATATGTACAACCTAAGGGCAGTGATATGAGAACACGTCGGCAGCACTTGGTCCAGCTTTTGAGGGAAACTTTTGGTTGAATGTAAAGGACATTCTGCAAGTAACCTTTAGTAAATTCTAAATGTAAGAGTGTATTGGGAAATAATTTTGATTGACCTCTAGTTAATCTTATGTTCCGATTTTGGAAACTAGTGTATTACAGCTACTTATGAGTAATGCAAGTTTTTTTTTTTGAAAAAACTAGTTCTCGAGAAAATTGCAATTTGCAAAGCATTTATATCGTCCTTTTTTGTATAAAAAAAAAACCAAAAACTGGGGAAAGATTAGCAACTGGCGGCCGGCCTACAAGAGTCCAAACTTAAATGGTATTTGGATCTGACCACTGGTGAGCAGCCAGTAATGCGTTGCTAAAGCTGGGGCTGAAGCGTCGTCAACAGCGTTAAAGTTTTCGAGAACATTTTCGTACTCAGGAACATATAGACCTTTGGGAATGCAAACACGTGTTTATAAAGATGTCCAAAAATTTTCTCCCCACATTTTTCTTGCCTCGTTTGCTCTCTGCCTCATCCTTGGACGATGCCCCCTTTTTCCTTTTTAGCTCTCTCTCCCTTCTTTTTGATGCATAGCCAAGAGCCCCCCTCTTCTGGGGTTTTTTCTTTAAAAGCCCCTTTGTGCAGGCGTGGGCTGATGAAGATGGAGTGGGCCAAAAGAGAGAAAATGGGCGACAGGCTTAGGGGAGTAAAAAGAGAGCCAAGGCCCGTGCGAACAAGGGGGAAAAAGGTCAAGATGTTCAGGCCCCCGGTCCGAGGGGTTGTTCAGGATGTTTCTATTCTGTTCTGTTTTGTTATTATTTTTATTTTTCAATAAATAAAAATATTTTCGGCTCGGTCCGGGTGAGCAGTTCCACCTCGGAATTGGGAACCAGACCAAAAATTCCTGGTTCCATTATGGAACCGGCATTACTTTTTAGAACCGCCCAGTACCGATCGGTTCGAGGTTCTGTGCGGTTCCTGAGACGGGCGGTATATAATGCACACCCCTACAACACATGGGCATCTAACTAGGCAGGTATCTAGTTCTAGAACATATTTTATCTGATGCTTCAAGGGATTAAAGAATAGCCCATTTCGGGAGTAACCTTTTGACGGGACAAACTCCTCGAAAAAATTAAGTATTAGGAAAGTAATGCAGATATTCCCCTGATCAAGCAATTTCCATTCTATAAAACCATGATTCATGCACATCCACCACTGTCTGTTCTAAGTAGAAGGGCACGTATACACATATAAACACTCAAAATGGATCCGAGGCTGTTAGAAGCAGCTCAGACAGGCGACGTGGGTCTACTGAATGACCTGATCAGAAGCAATCGACTCATCCTCAAGGAGGCGGCTCTCCAAGGAGCCGGTCACACGCCGTTGCATGTCGCCTGTGTCGCTGGCCATTCGAATTTCGTCCGAGAGCTCCTCGAGTTGATAGCGGAGAAGGTGAACGTAGATGGTTTAGGTCCGTTGCACATTGCGGCAGCCAGAGGTGATGTTGAGACTGTGAGGGAGATTTTAAAGGCTGATCGGCCTCAACACCAATGCCTTGTGAAGGGCAGGGAGAGAAGAATCCCTCTGCATTGTGCCGCTGCAAACGGGGAGGTCAATGCCATGCTGAACCTGAGTCCATCGAAGTGACGACTGCCCGGGAGGAGACGGCGCTCCACCTCTCACTGAAGAACAATCGGTTCGACGCATTGGCCATGCTGGTAGAGCATCTGAAGCGGCACAAGAAGGAGCACGTGATCAATTGGAAGGACGGGAACGGCAATACCATCTTGCACCTCGCTGCCGCCACCAAAAATTTCGAGGCACGCAATCTCTTGCACCTTTCCCTTTTTCCTCATCAATTTTCTTCGCTTGTTCTTTTTGTATGATCTGAATGTCTGAACATCAAAGAGGACAAAACAAAACAAACAAAAGGAAAACAAATTGCAGGTGGTTGCCTTCATGCTTAGTGGGCATGCTTTCCAGCACAAGATCATAGAGGTGAACGCCTTAAACGAGAGTGACTCAACCCCTCTGGATGTCTTGTCTCGCTCCGATCCAGAGATTAGAAAAATCCTCATGCGAGCCGGAGCCAAACACGGGCAATCAAACTTGCCCTCTTCAGAAATAGTCCTGGAGGGCGGCGAAGAAAATAATCATCCAACACCACCACAACCCAAAGATCCGTACCAAGGACAAGAGTTGTTGGGCGACGTACGCAGTAACCTGCTGGTCGTGGCCGTGCTCATCGCCAGCGCGACCTACCAAGCTGTGCTTCAGCCTCCAAGCTTTACTCCAAGGGCCGACAACAGTACCAAGAAATGCTTCCTTGCAGCATATGCATCTTTCATGACAAGTGACTTCGTGAGGGATCTGAATTACTTAAGCTTCATGAGCGGCAACACATTCGGATTCTTGTTGTCTGTTCAGATGATCATTTATCTCACCGGAGATCTTCCATTGAAGTTGCCGCTGATACTCTCCACGTCCGCAATGCTTGGTACTTACATTTGCTTCGCGTGCTACCTGCCGTACTCAGAGTCACTGGGTGAAAAACTCAGTCTGAAAAGCGATACATTGTTAGCCTTGCTGCCAATGGGGATATCATTTTTTCTTCTAATAATACAGAAAAAATTAGCAGCAGGTTTAGATTTCTGCATACGATGTTTTTTCCGTATTAGAATAGTAGGTGATATGTACCCTCTAAAAAAGTGATATGATTCGTCAAATAAGATCTTCGTGGTTCTCTCCACTCCATTGTGTAATGTCCCTGATGATTCGCCGTATCTTATTTTCTCATGGGAAATGTTATGCTGCTATTTTCCAAGAAGCTCTCAAAATTGTAAACCAATCAAATTCGAATCATTCTTCAAGGTCCTCTAATATCACTGAAGCTCAACTTGTCACATAACCTTTGTCCAAAAAATAGATTTTTCTATTTTTAATTCCCTAGACGGGCTTATGAGTAGATAAGCATCTTTAACCATGACACAAAATTTCTATTTCCGGAATGAAAATTTATTTAATTTTTAATTTTTATTCCAACCATCTCAAATCGCACACCTTTGGACGGCCAACGGTAGAACAGGCAGTCTCCTGTGGGCAACATTTGGCAGTCGGTGGCCATCAGCAGCCAGCGGTGGGTCGGGACCATTAGCGAGCAATGAGGGCCCATAAGAAGAATATAAAATTTTTATTTTTGTTCCAAAAAAAAAAGAATTAGAAATTTTTTACTTCTCATTTATGTTTCAAAGTTATCTCTAAACTAAAATTTTGTTTCAAAAATGTAAAAATAAAATTACATTACCAAATAAATTCCTGCTTTATACCTGTTCCCAAGAACTGAAAAATAAATCTTGCCAGAAATTGTATAGTTATCATGCGTGCTGTTGCAAATCCAATTAACTTCAGCTGTTCTTTTGCTCTCTATATGCAAATTTTACAGATAGTCTTTTCTTTCGTTCATTGTCGCATTCATTCTCTATTCCTCATATTCATTTCTGCATTTTGCAAGACTAATTCCTGCGTACGTTCTCCCAACCATTTTGTCGAATTGAAGCTGCAATAAATAGTTGTGATTAAAATGTCCCAATGTTCTTGAGGACGGAAACGTCTACGCTGCTAAAAGGTTGCCTTTCCTCTAACCAAATATCAAGATTTAGGTTTCACAATTGTTGTTATTAGATCTTCTCATCATTTTCCTCATCTGTTTTTGAAAAATGACATGATGAATCCTAAACTTTGACTCAATATGCAAGATAATCTATAAACTTTCAATTTATTAGTCAAATCTGCAATGTAATTCATGAACTTTTAATTTGTTCAATATGATAGCCGAATGTGTAAGATGGTTCATGAACTTATAGTATAAAAGTAAATGTAGAATTAGTAATGATGGTATTATGAGCCGCCCAAGATGGGCTATGTGCCCAAGGCCAAGCTCAAGATCAGCCAAGCCCAACACAAGCTTATAAATGGTTATTATGGGACCATTATTGAGATTGACGTTACAGCATTAAGAGGAGAAGAAAACATATGGCATAATTGTTCTCTGTGGTTGCTTCTCTCTCAAGAACAGGTTATTCTTTTGCCTCTCTCCCCGCATTTCTTGAAGGAATTCTCAGGCTGCAAAAGGGGCATATTATCTATGGAAACCTGAATACATTCAATTTACGTGATGTGCCTTTTAGATCAATGATACAACAAATCCTTGGAAAGTTTTCAATTGCATTCGTTATCAGAATACGTTTTCGATTTTCGAGGATTTCTATAGTCCGAAAAACCCAACATTGGTATCAAAGCAAAGGATGTTGTTTCCCGATCAAATGTGAATAATTTATTCTTGAAAATCTGCATATTAAAAGTGATTAAGGGCTCATTTTTGCTTCTATAGAGTATACTGTTCATAGGTCATATCTTTTATTTTACTTGATAAAATTCTGATTTGATTGCATGGTTAGAAACTACTTGGCGAGACGAGTGTTTTGAGTGGTCCCTAGCCACGAGAGGCCACTAGAAGCAGCCGCTAGCGCTCCAAATAGCCACGGTGGTGTCAGTATAAGGGCAGCAATGATTTTTCGTAATTTTCAAAATATTTGATTGAAATACAAAGTATATATGTATACCATCGTCACGGGCTCATTGATATGATCATTTTGATGGGTAGACCGTCGCGAGAAGAGGCCAAGAAGGTCGCCGGTGAGCCCCACGCGCCGACGAGGGGGCTACCCGTGAGGTCGTGAAGCCCACACGCGTGCATGTGTGCCACACGTGCGTGCCAGCGGTTTCATAACTGTTGGCACCGACGTCAGCGTGACATCAGCCACGAGCTGTCGGTGCCGGCGTGACGTCATGCTGACATCAGCCCAAGGTCATGAGGGAACGAACCGTAGGCCCAGGGTTCGCGAACTTCGACCCGCGTGCCCTATGAACCAAATAAGTTCGATCCACATTGAGCGGTGGCTCGGCTCATAATGTGCCCTGTGACAAGGCCCGAATAAGTTCAATCCATATTGACCAATGGCTTCGCGTGCGATTTTTGCCTAGTGGAAAGGCCCAAGCAAAGTCTGTTCCACATGGACCAGTAGCTCAACCGACAATTTGCCCAGCGACACTGCTTGAATAAGTTCAGTCCACATTAATCGGTATCTCAATCCAGATATTCTAATTAGGGGTGAGCATGGGCCTGGTTGGTCCGATCCAGCACCTAACTCAAGAATCAACCCGTGCAGTGTCGGTCCTTAATTCTTAGGATCGAAAACCTGACCGACCCTATGGGTTTGGTCCTATTCCAGGTTCGACCCTATGGACCATCATGATTCAAATGAACCCCCTACGTCGCCAGCAATAAAAAGCACCTCTCGGCAACTATGTGATGGACACATGCTCATTTGTTATCATTGAATAGGGGCATATAAAACTATTTCAAATTCAACTGAAAGACGGTAGACTTGAGAAAAAAAAATTGGGAAAATAAGAGTGCTAGGGTTCGTGTGGTCAGGAAATGAAGAATCAGAACTACAGATCTGAAAGGAGGGGTCGATTGAGGACATCATGTTGCTTATGGGGTAAGAAAAATTTGTGCATTTTTTTGGAAATTTAGGATTTTAATAGAGGGTTTTGCCGGGTTTGAAGTCAACATGTATTATGTGCTTGCAACGTCGTAACTGCGGCTTCTTCATGGGGGTTAATGATCCAATCGGAGCGCGCTGTCCGTTTGCTCTTGCGAAGTACGAAGTTAGTGGAAGCCTGAACTTCAACAAAGCCAAAGGAGAGAGAAGCGATCACCTCGGGGCCCGATCATTCATGGCTTCTGATTTACTGCCTTTGCGTTCCCAATGCTACTGTTACCTTAGTCGATGAGCATGGCTCACATCCAGGAGAGGCAAATGGAGGAAAATGGATTTGTAGATTGTTTGGAGTTTAGGGTCTTTGAATTTGTAATCACAGGACGCCCGTGCTACTGTGTGTTTACATGGCAAATGAACGGTCGGGACCATAAGTTTAGATGGCATTGGGTGTGGTTGGAGCCGTCAAAAGAGGTGTCTGTGTGCTGTGTGGTTAAATTGCGTCGGGCCTTTTTGTGATTGAACTCGTTGTCCTAGTGGTTGAATTAAGTAAATAAGAGTTTGAATTATATGGAAGCTCCAAGCATGGCCAAGTCAGTCCATGCAATGGCCAAGCATGAGCCAGGAATAGCTAAGGCAGTGGCCAAATAAGGCCATGATGTAACTTATCAGTCCAAGCCAAGCATCAAATGCCACAGCCAGTGTAGTCCAACAATGGCCATGGTTATCAGTCCATGCAAAGCAAGCATAGCCAAGCATGCTTGTCCTTTTGTTAGTAGAGCTGAATACAAGAAATAGCACGGCATTCAGAGCGATATGTGTGGTGCTCAGAATCACTTGGCCGGCTTTGTGCAACAAAGTCCTAGAATTCATCATATCAGCATTGTCAACGAGTGTGGTCGGTCCTGAATCATCTTGTCACAAGCAATCAAGGTGTAGCGACACGGCTTGCTAGTTGCCTCTTAGTGTGAGCCCCGCCACGACGCGCAGGGGAGGCTGCTTATGTCGCCTTGTGACTCTTGTTCCTGATTCGAGTCTTGGACAGTCGGCAAGTTCGAACGGGCCAGTCGGCGGAATGGTGCTAGAGTTGGTCACCGCAGCTCCTTCAGAGGCGCGGTTGGGAAGTTTCTCATGCGTCTCCAGCGCTTCGGCTTGCATAAGATCTATCCTCGATCTCTCTTTTGCCCGATTCCATCTCGAGGAGGGACCAGATATCGTCAGGGAGGTGTCAGGCCCCTCCTGTTTGAAGGTGTTCCACCTGCATTTTGCCCCCTCTATTCAGCTCCGGGCACGTCTGATAATGGATGAAGTCCATGGCATTTCTGCCTATGCATGGACAAGTCATTGGCTAAAGTAGCCCAAGCCCGATCAAAGAAGTTGACAAGAGGGGTTATCTAACCACTTTTGGATCACTTGCTGCAAAGACACGTGACATGACCAAGGCTGCAGCCTTCCAATCTAAATCAGATGACTGTGGTTTTTTCAAAAAAAAAATAAAAACAAAAAACCTCCCCCTATTAATGAGGGCCATCCAATTCTAGAAGTTAGATCCATCATGTCACTTGTCATAAAGGCCGGTGATCTGGATCTTGATCTAACCGGTGTTGGTGATCATCGTCAATGAAGTCAAACCACCTTGGAAGCAACTTTATCAATTCGATGGGTCAAAATATCTTCATCTTTTTGTCGATTTACAACAAATCCCTATCTCTACTTGATCCACGTTGGCAAAAATATCATAGGTAAATCAGGGAAAATTTCCAAAAAAAAAAATGAAGGACAAAAAGAGAAAAAAAGGAAGGAAGAAAGAAATGCAAGTGGCACGTTTGTCTAATAAATCATCGACTCATCGGTGTTTATTCAAGCATTTCGAAATTATCAACCATTCCAATAAATTAAAAGTTCCTTATGCAACTTTTCAACATTAGTAAAAGGATCCACTTGAAATCAAATAGGTCTCGATATAATTAACTTTTTTGCTTGGCAAAGCTCCCAAAAAGACCTCAATTACAACCAACCACGACACCTGAACTCTCAAACTAAGCTTGCTCTTAACACTCTTTTCTTGGCACCTCTCTCTCTCTCTCTCTCTCTCTCTCTCTCTCTCTCTCTCTCTCTCTCTCTCTCTCTCTCTCTCTCTCTCATTCTTCTTCAGCTTTGTGCGTTTGGTTAGGTCTTTTTCAATAAGCATTGAGGCTTTAAAACTTTTGTTGGGAAAATTGAGGTGTTTGGTAAATTTTATTTAATTCACTTTATTAAAGAAAATTGACTTTGACGAAGTCGAAAGCCCTGAGTCCCTGAGTTGACTTTCGGCATTCTCTGAACGCAACTTCCACGGGTAATGAATTTTTTTTTTTTTCCGAAATTGCTCCCGCTGTGTTTTTATTTTTTTTATTTTTTCAACTTCCGGTCTTGCCCTTCACTCGGCCACCGCGAGCCGAGGGTCTTCGTCGCCCATAGCCGCCTCCGCCTCACCTTCTAGTCCGCGGTGGAGGAATGGAGGATCGGAAGGTCGGGGAAGAACAAAGGAGCGACGACTTCGATCTGGTCAGCATCGCCAACGACCGGCTCTTCTGTCCCTCCATTGCGGAAGCTCGAGAGACAGAGGGGGAGAGGGAGGTTTCGGTCTGTGTCGCCTCCTCAATTCTTAGGGTTTTCGCGAAGAATAAAGCTCGAGAGACAGAGAGTTGGGGCTAGATTTTTGAAAAAAAAAATGAAATTTTATGATTTTTTATAAATTAAAAAAGTTCAAGGAAATTTTGGAATTCGACCAAAAGTTAGTGTTTTTTTAGTGAATTAAGGCATTAAAATAGGTAAACCAATAAAGTTATGAACAAAAACTCTTAATAACTCCAAGTGCTTGTCAGACATCATCGGCGGAGATAATATACTTTGTTCCTATAATATAAAAAATAATGAATCTCGCGTCTCAATAGCACGTGAACCTAAGCTCACGAGTTAATCTTTTTGCTGTCAAAATAATGGCATTTTTTTATGCACGACTAGTGATATATAATTACAACATATCTCGTATGGAGATACGTTCTAACTATTAATATCTCGGTGGGTTTCAAGTCATGGATAAGGTAGAATAATTTTCGCCCAATACGAACACTAGATAACTAAGTGTGAGGTTAGTGACAGCCATAGGAGTGATTGTTACAAGTCATATTATAATTACATAGAGGCAATTAACGACATCCTAGGGTCATCACTAGGAGGCAACAGTCAATAGTTTTCAAAGACCGGTACATTGACTTTATTTCCACATAAAAGAGTTAACTAAAGAAAAAAGGCATTGCCTTTATTATATATGAGGATTGGCCGAAGAATAAGCACAGTGTATGCTACAAAAGATGGTCCGGTTCCTTAAAAAAAGCACAACTGTTAAAAAGGATTTTCGTTTTAGCTCGATCTCTTTGTCTCATAAGAATATCATCAAACTCTCTCCCCGTATTCAAATCTCGCCCTCCTTAAGTTTTGATTTAATATTGCCATCAAAGGTCTGCGTGTCAATATCATGTGCATATGTCTATTCCTCCGTGTGTCACTGGCCATGTGAAATAATTTCAACTCAATTCTATACATAAAATATTTTTTTTCTGTCTTGTTCGTCCTATTCTTTCCTTGCAACCTCCATCAATGGAGACGGAGCTGCTTGACCTCAAATCTTTATCGATGATTTTCATCTTAACTCCTGCTTTTCCTTCTAGCTCCCCAGCTCATTCCTTACTTTCACAAGACACAGGATGATGCAAAAGTGCCCTTTCTCAACAAGAAGCTCAAACGCCATGGCGTCAACCACCTATGTGAGTTTAGCTTCACTTACCACACCAATTACATATTTATCCTTTTTGCTCAAGTTCCTTCCGTTCCTATAATCATGACGTGGATGCATAAGTGCAAGTGCTTGATGATGAAAGGTAGAGGTGGCAAAATGAGCTTAAAATTCATATTTTAATCCATATTTTATTGTGTGGATCATAAACGAATTCTTATGTTTTAAAAAGAAGCATAAGTGGGTTATCAATGAGTTACTTAACAACTTAATGAGTATTAAATGAGTTTTACATGGGCGGCCTAACTTTCTTAAGGGAGTTATAACAATCAAGTCATTAAAAAATAAAAATTAGCTTTTTTCTTTTTTCTTTTTTCTTTTTTTTTCTTTCTTCTTCAGCTAATCACCGGCCACGGCAGAGGAAAGCTCAACGATTGCCAGATGGTGAGGCTCGTCCCTCACTTGTTGCCGGCGACAAACCAAAGAAGAAGGAAAAAGAAAATAAAGGAAGGGAAGGGAAAATTTTATGGCGGACAATAATTCTTCATAGCTAATAATTAAGAATTCAAAGTTAGAAATTGCTATGAAAGACAAATGGCGTTTCCTGATTGTATACCGTGTAAATCTCACTTTTTTTGTTTTCCAATCTTCAACTCTTTGGTATCTCTTCTACATCCAATTTCCATGCGCAAGGAGTTGTGAAGTTATCTTACATGATCCATTGCACAAGTGATTGGCCTAGTAATAAAGAGGTCAATTGTCTTTCCCTAGATCACAAGTTTAATTCAAATCATGAACAAATTTCTGAATGGCTCCTTGTGCCTAATTACAACATATATCTTGTGAGAGACCTTATAACTACTAGTATCTAAGTGGGATTACAGCAACTGGCCCTTTTAACTCTAGATGATGAGATCACAAGCAGTGTGGAGTAACTATAGTTCAATATGAACATTCCATAAGAAGTGCAATATTAGTGACAACGAGATGGTTAGTGGTTCATTTGAGAAGGACCATGGTCCAATTCTCGGTTCCTAAAAATGGAACCAGTGTTGGAGCGGTCCGAGTCTCGATTCCTGAGAGGGCGGGACCAGATTAAACCACTCAGACATGACCAATCAAATTTTATGAGCAACTATGATCAATATAGGAATGATCGAGCTGTCGGAGTCTGATAAATCATAGTTATGGCCAATCTCTCTATAAGCTTGAATCTTCCCATTTCGACAAAAATCTCTAATCTTTTATCATTTATTCAACTGGTCTATGAGCACCCAAGATTGATTGAGCATTGGCATTGTGAATTTTTGGGCCTTTCTGGGTTTCATGATGGAAATCATAAAAAGCTCGAGCATGTATTTGGCGGATGTTCATGGCTTTAGTGGCTAGCTACTTTCAATTTCCGTCGTTTGCTCGTGATTGTGTAGGGAATATATTTTTGTTTGAATTTTTTCCAGTCTCATTAGACCGCCTGAGAACTGGACCAAACCGGTCAGTGCAGTTCGGTCCAGTTCCAAGACCAATCGGTCCGATTCTCGATTTCGAGAGAGAATCGGATTGCCCGGAGAACCGCTCATCCCTAGGAGTTACAAATTTTTCAAGCTTCACAATAGATTTTCCAACTTTGCTCAAAACAAAGCAAATAGACATAGAGCACTTAACCATTCAATTTTTCTATTTTTCTTTTATTTATTCCCAAAAATATATTTAAAACAAAATTCCATTACTAACATAATTTCATTTATCCATTTTTGAGCAAACTTTTAGCTCAAAACTAAGTTTGGAGCATAATTTTGAAGTAAAAATTTTCACTTTTTTTTTTATTTCTAGAACAGATCAACAAATAATTCTTATTCCTTTACACCCTTTTTAAAAAAAAAATTACCAAAAAAAAACAAATAATTTTTTCCCACTGCTCGTCCTCATCACCCGCTGCCTATAGTGGACCATCGATGGCAATTGGAGAGGCCGACCTCACTATCTTTAGTCGAGGCTCGGCCTTGCCCAGCCATGGCGAGGCTTGATCTCGCCCAACCACGACAAGGCAGCATCGTTAAATCTAGAATGGCAAGGCTTGGCCTCACCTCTAGCCAGTTGCCAACTGGCACCCTAGAACCTTTATTGCCAGTAGATTGTTTTCTTCGCTCTATGTCGTATGGTCGACCACCATTAATAGACCGGGATTTAGGCATGCGGCTTGACAGTTGGGGTCTTGTAGCTCAACTTGGAGGTCACACAACCCTGATTTTTGCTCAAGCTCCTTATTAATGGAGGTCCTAAGGAATGAAGAAGAAGAGGAACAAGAAAAAATAACATAAGGAAATATAAATAATAACGTAAGGCTTTTCCTTTAATGAACAAAAAATATCTAATTGAGCTGAAATTGCCCGTTATTAATGACACGTGGAGGTAGAGAAAATGTGCATATGAAATTGAAACATCCAGCTGTAACATTAGACAGAGAGTTGGGGCCAGATTCTGGAAAAAAAAATGAAATTTTATGTTTTTTTAAATTAAAAAATTTCCCCGAGGAAAAATTAAGATCCGACCAAAATTTAGTATTTTTTTAGTGAATTGGGGCATTAAAATAGGTAGACCAATAAAGTTATGAACAAAAACTCTTAGTAACTCCAAGTGCTTGTCAGACATTAGTGGAGATAAAATACTTTGTTCCTGTAATATAAAATATAATATGTCCCCCGTCACAATAGCATGTGAGCCTAGCTCACGAGTTGATCTTTTTACTGTCAAAATAATGGCATTTTTTATGAACGACTCGTGGTATTTAATTACAATATATCTCGTATGAACAAAAACTCTTAGTAACTCCAAGTGCTTGTCAGACATTAGTGGAGATAAATACTTTGCTCCTGTAATATAAAATATAATGAGTCTTGCGTCACAATAGCATGTGAGCCTAGCTCACAAGTTAATCTTTTTGCTGTCAAAATAATAGCATTTTTTTTATGAACGACTCGTGCTATTTAATTACAATATATCTCGTATGAACTAAAACTCTTAGTAACTCCAAGTGCTTGTCAGACATTAGTGGAGATAAATACTCTGTTCCTGTAATATAAAATATAATGAGTCCCGCGTCACAATAGCATGTGAGCCTAGCTCACGAGTTAATCTTTTTGCTGTCAAAATAATGGCATTTTTTCATGAACTACTCGTGGTATTTAATTACAATATTTCTCGTAAGGAGAGACTTTTTAGCCACTAATATTTTGATGGCTTTCGAGGTGTTTAGTCTAATGATAAAGACTTCAGTTGTCTTTTTCGAAATATTAAGTTCGGTTCAAACCATGAACAATTTTTAATGGTTCATAGTGCTTGATTACATTATATCTCATGTGGAGGCTTTCTAACTCTTAGCATCTTAATGGGTTTAGTTCATAAATAAGGGTTCAATATTGACATTAGATAAGAAGTGTGAGATTACTGACAGCCACAGGGGTGACCATATGAAGAAGTCTTATTTTAATTGCACAGAGGCAGTTGTCGACATCCTAGGGTCATCGCAACGAGGCGCTAGTTATACTTTCTAAAGACCAGGATATTGACTTTATTTCCACCGAAAAGAGATAGTTAAAGGAACAAGACATTGCCTTTAAAATATATGAGGTTAGCCGATGAATAAACACAAGTTTAGGCTACAAAAAATGGCCTGGTTTTGTTTTTTCTTCTTATTCACAGTCGACCGAATGCCACTGCATGCCGCCAGCCTCTCGGCCAAATGAGTTTAGGTGGGCAATTGAGAGGCATTAACTATCATCATCTAAGTGGGGTTATAGTATTGGGTTCGCTAACCCTGAACAATGAGGTCACATTGTAGCGTGGAGTAATTATTGTTCAATATGAATATCCCGTAAGGGGTGCAAGATCAGTAACACTAGAGGGTTGCCAATTCTAGTTGCTGCTCCTAATCCTCAGTCTCTTTGGTCTTCTTGGTCTCATTATAATATTTAGCCCGACTGATGGGCACGCACGCAGATGTCCAAGTCAATTAAACGTGTCCCCAGAAGATGCCTTCCCCTGATCAGGCTACTTCCCAACATATAAATCCAGGATTCGCGGGGGCGAACGCCTTGAACAAGAGTGGCTCAACCCCTCATAAGGTCTCATCTCGCTCTGGTCGAGAGATTAGCGGAACCCTCATGCAAGCCGGAGCCATGAGCAGACAAGAGTCGGTCAACGAAAAACGCAACGCCCTGCTGGTTGTAGCCGTGCTCATAGCAGGCGCTACCTACCAAGCCGTGCTTCAGCCTCCAACCCTTTTTAAAAAAATCGAAACTAATAAGGTGAGCGGCTCCCTTGCACCATACTATTCTTTCCTGGGAAGTACAGCAGGAAAAAATTTTGGCTTATTTAGCTTCCTGAGCGGCAACACGTTCGGATTCCTCTTGTCTGTCTATATGATCATTCGTCTCACCAAAGAACTTCCGTTGAAGTTGCCGCTGAGATTCTCCACGGCCTCGATGGTTCTTACTTACCTTAGCTGCATGGCGAACGTGCCGTCCAGGTCGTTACTGGATGAAGATTTCTCTTTTAAGGGAGCATTATTGGTCGTCACACTAGCATTCCTGATACCGGTTGTTCTTCTATTAATACTACATTTTACAAAACGAAAGGAGATGACACTAGAATAACTTTTTTACGGCGCTCACTTAAGTGTCATACCTTATATACTACACTTATTTAAGTGTCAAAACTTTTTTTTTCATTTATTTGAGCGATATATAACTTTTCAATCAATCAATTAAGTATCATAACTTTTTGAAAATGTTTGCCACAAGTACTATGTCATGTCAAATTTTCAACACTTTGGTGAACTTTTTTTAAGAAGTTTTTGGCACTTAAGTGATCAATGAAAAGTTATGGCACTCAAGTGAATCATTTTAAAAGTGATGGCACTCAAATGGTAAAAAAAATTATTATTATGGCCCTCAAGTGTAGCGCCTAATGAAAGTTATGAAACTTATGGTGTCATTATCTCCTATTGCACGATATTAGGCATCTGCATAGAATTTCTTTACCGGATTAACATCCTTGATGTTATGCAGTCCACAAAAAAGTAGTTCTCGTCGTTAAAGATGTCCCTCTACTTAAGGGTTGTGCAAAGTAATGCAAACCGTATGCAGTGTCAGAATTAAGTTTGTCAATAACACCAGGTATCGATCTGATACCCTTGGTTCTCTCCAGTTGATTGTGTAATGCCAGCAGATGCCTTATCTTATTTATCTTATTGAATGTGTCTTGAGCTTGTAGCACATCTGTATCTTGTTTTGGTATAGATAAGATCACGCTGCTATCCAGTAGGAATGTCAAGTGCTGCTCCCCGAGAAGTTGCACTCGTTTTTGTTTGCCCGGTAGCGACCACCATGCCACCTTAATTTGAACAACTACAATAACCCCAGCGCAATGCATGGGCCACGATGATTAAATATTAAAACAAATCTTGACTCTGATGAATTGGCTTCATTAGAGTTAATGTCAGTATTGTACTTAGTTTCATATAACTTTCAAAAGCAATTATTACTTTCAGAAACAAAAAGTTGAAAACACTACTACTGTATAAACCTCTCTAATATATCATATCGGTATAGCCATTTGAATATGTTTAATAGATAAGCAAGGCTCAATGTCCAATGGTTGGTAACCCGAATAATGTTACCAATTCACATAATTTGACTTTTCAAAGAAATGAAAAGGGGAAAAAAGAACTGAATGAAAGATTGGTCTTGCCTATCTTCATCGATGTAATCAGCAACAGATATGATATCGCTGAATGAATTCTTTGTTGTATCAATCCTCAAATTATCAATATTACTTCGAGCCTCAAATTATCAATATTACTTCGAGCATAGCAATAGCAAACGAATCGGGAAATTGTAGTGTAACCTTACTAGTGAAATGATAGATCGGTTCATTAGTTGTCACTAATATAGTGATGACAACGTGGTTGTATGTGACGTAGCAAATTATAACCTTCTTTTGCAATGGATTAAAATTCATTTTTTGCAATGAATTGAATATGTAAATTTCTTCTGAAATTCATAAAATGAAAGAAAAAAGTGAGTGATGACTTTACATGTTTTTTTTTTATTGAACATCTAAGAACGGTGGAAGAATTACTTTATCTCGTCTCCAAAGTTCTTGATTTCGTCCTCTGATCTTCTCTAGAATCTGAAATGTTTGGAAATAAGCGAGCACGACGGCTCTGCCAGCAGCTACTCCCCTCCTCCTCGTGGAATCAAGCATGTTCAAAACATGTCACTACAAAGCCCATAAGCCATCGAAAGTTCACAATAGACTCTTATCATTAAGTAATATGCTTAATAAGGAATGAATATGGAAAAGATACTAAAAATAGTTGATCTCGGGATAGGGATTCAAAACAGAGATTCACAAATGATAGATTTATCAGCATAATTAAGTGGAATTTAGAACCATTTTTTAGACGAATATTGAAAAGTTTTGAAAATTTAACATCTTAATGCTCGGTCTTGATCCACATCCAGCGGTGGCTCATCTCATGATGTGCCCTATGACAAGGCCCAAATAAGTACAATCCATATTGACCAGTGGCTTCGCTTGCGATTTTTGCCTAGTGGAAAGGCCCAAGCAAAGTCCGGTCCACATGGACCGGTAGCTCAACTGACATTTGCCCAGCGACACTGCTTGAATAAGTTCAGTCCACGCTAATCGGTAGCTCGATCCCGATATTCTAAATAGGGGTGAGCATGGGCCCGGTTGGTCCGATCCAGCATCTAACCCAAGAATCAACCCGTGCAATATCGGTCCTAAATTTTTAGGACCGAAAATCGGACCAACCTTATGGGTTTGGTCCTATTCCAGGTTTGACCCTGTGGACCATGATGCTTCAAATGAACCCCCTTCATCACCAACAATAAAAAGCACCTCCTCTCCTGGCAACTATGTGATGGACAAATGCTCATTTGTTACCATTGAATAGGGGCATATAAAACTATTTCAAATTCAAATGAAAGACGGTAGACTTGAGGAAAAAATATTAGGAAAAGAAGAGTGCTAGGGTTCATGTGGTTGGGAAATGAAGAATCGGAACTGCAGATCTGAAAGGAGGGGTCGACTGAGGACATCGTGTTGCTTATGGGGTAAGAAAAATTTGCGCATCCTTTTGGAAATTTAGGGTTTTAATAGAGGGTTTTGCCGGGTTTGAAGTTGACATGTATTATGTGCTTGCGACGGGGTAACTGCGGCTTCTTCATAGGGGTTAATGATCCAATCGTGGCACGCTGTCCGTTTGCCCTTGCGAAGTACGAAGTTAGTGGAAGCCTGAACTTCAACAAAGCCAAAGGAGAAAGAAGCTATTACCTCAGGGCCTGATCAGTCATGGCTTTGTGATTTACTGCCTCTGCGTTCCCAATGCTACTGTTACCTCAGTCGATGAGCATGGCTTACATCCAGGAGAGGCAAATGGATGTGTAGATGGTTTGGAGTTTAGGGTCTTTGAATTTGTAATCACACGACGGCCGTGCTACTGTGTGTTTACATGGCAAATGAACGGTCGGGACCGTAAGTTTAGATGACATTGGGTGTGGTTGGAGCCGTCAAAAGAGGTGTCTGTGTGCTGTGTGGTTAAATTGCGTTGGGCCTTTTTGTGATTGAACTCGTTGTCCAAGTGGTTGAATTAAGTAAATAAGAGTTTGAATTGTTTGGAAGCTCCAAGCATGGCCAAGTCAGTCCATGCAATGGCCAAGCATGAGCCAGGAATAGCTAAGGCAGTGGCCAAACAAGGCCACGATGTAACTCATCTGTCCAAGCCAAGCATCAAATGCCACAGCCAGTGTAGTCCAACAATGGCCATGGTTATCAGTCCATGCAAAGCAAGCATAGCCAAGCATGCTTGTCCTTTTGTTAGTAGAGCTGAATACAAGAAATAGCACGGCATTCAGAGCGATATGTGTGGTGCTCAGAATCACTTGGCCGGCTTTGTGCAACAAAGTCCTAGAATTCATCATATCAGCATTGTCAATGAGTGTGGTCGGTCCTGAATCATCTTGTCACAAGCAATCAAGGTGTAGCGACACGGCTTGCTAGTTGCCTCTTAGTGTGAGCCCCGCCACGACGCGCAGGGGAGGCTGCTTATGTCGCCTTGTGACTCTTGTTCTTGATTCGAGTCTTGGACAGTCGGCAAGTTCGAACGGGCCAGTCGGCGGAATGGTGCTAGAGTTGGTCACCGCAGCTCCTTCAGAGGCGCGGTTGGGAAGTTTCTCATGCGTGTCCAGCGCTTTGGCTTGCATAAGATCTATCCTCGATCTCTCTTTTGCCCGTTTCCATCTCGAGGAGGGACCAGATATCGCCAGGGAGGTGTCAGGCCCCTCCTGTTTGAAGGTGTTCCACCTCCATTTTGCCCTCTCTATTCAGCTCCGGGCACGTCTGATAATGGATGAAGTCCATGGCATTTCTGCCTATGCATGGACAAGTCCATGGCTAAAGTAGCCCAAGCCCGATCAAAGAAGTTGACAAGAGGGGTTATCTAACCACTTTTGGATCACTTGCTGCAAAGACACGTGACATGACCAAGGCCGCAGCCTTCCAATCTGAATCAGATGACTGTGGTTTTTTCAAAAATAAAAATAAAAACAAAAAACCTCCCCCTATTAATAAGGGCCGTCCAATTCCAGAAGTTGGATCCATCATGTCACTTGTCATAAAAGCTAGTGATCCAGATCATGATCGAACCAATGTTGGTGATCATCATCAATGTAGTCAAACCACCTTGGAAGCAACTTCATCAATTCGATGGGTCAAAATATCTTCATATTTTTGTCCATTTACAACAAATCCCTATCTATTATAGGTAAATGAGGGAAAATTTCCAAAAAAAAAAATGAAGGACAAAAGGAAAAAAATAGAAAGGAAGGAAGAAAGAAATGCAAATGGCATGTTTGTCTAGTAAATCATCGACTCACCGGCGTTTATTCGAGCGTTTCGAAATTATTAACTATTCCAATAAATTAAAAATTCCTTATGCAACTTTTCGACATTAGTAAAAGGGTCCACTTGAAATCAAATAGGCCTCAATATAATTAACTTTTTTTCATGGCAAAGCTCCCAAAAAGACCTCAATTACAACCACCCACCACACCTAAACTCTCAAACTAAGCTTGCTCTTAACACTCTTTTCTTGGCACCTCTCTCTCTCTCTCTCTCTCTCTCTCTCTCTCTCTCTCTCTCATTCTTCTTCAGCTTTGTGCGTTTGGTTAGGTCTTTTTCAATAAGCCTTGAGGCTTTAAAACTTTTGTTGGGCAAAATTGAGGTGTTTGGTGAATTTTATTTAATTCACTTTATTAAAGAAAATTGACTTTGACGAAGTCGAAAGCCCTGAGTTGACTTTCGGCATTCTCTGAACGCAACTTCCACGGGTAATGAATTTTTTTTTTCCGAAATTGCTCCCGCTGTGTTTTTATTTTATTTTTTTTCAACTTCCGGTCTTGCCCTTCACTCGGCCACCGCGAGCCGAGGGTCTTCGTCGCCCATAGCCGCCTCCGCCTCACCTTCTAGTCCGCGGTGGAGGAATGGAGGATCGGAAGGTCGGGGAAGAACAAAGGAGCGACGACTTCGATCTGGTCAGCATCGTCAACGACCGGCTCTCCTGTCCCTCCATTGCGGAAGCTCGAGAGACAAAGGGGGAGAGGGAGGTTTCGGTCTGTGTTGCCTCCTCAATTCTTAGGGTTTTCGCGAAGAAGAAGAGGGGGAGCTGTTTTGGTAGTTTTCAATTGAAAGGATTCCGCGCTGACTTAGCTATTCGAGAACCTTCTGGATCCTTACTTGCTCTGCTCTGGTTGTTCATTTGGGAAAATTTTGGCCGCCATGTGCGGCGAAGAAGAAAGAAGGAAAGGATGAGCGGAAAGAGATGAACAGTAAGCTCCTTCCTGTTTCCTTTGTTATTTTTTTGGCTTCGAGCAAATCCACCATAGACCGGAAGATCATTGGGGGAAAACGCAGCTCAAACCAAAACGCGGGTCCTTCATGACCTTCATCATGCCTTCGGATCGAGGTCGCACCGCCATACGCTCGGCAACCGGGGGGATGGTCCCTTCGTCAACGGCGAGTGGGCCCCGCCACCTCAAGGGCGGCCGCGGCGCCGCTCGGCGTCATTCGCTGATTGCGCGGTGAGGAAAGTCCAAAAAAGGTTGGGGCTTTCCTGGGGGGGGGTAGAGGAGCGCCGGCGAAAGTGGACGACTCGTCAAATGAGGACGCATTATTTTATAAGCTCGCCGAAGCGGAAGGGCAAATGCGTATTTTCAAGGCAAAGAGGTGTCCTTTTCTGACCTTTTCCGCCGTTTGGGATAGCTTCCTCCAGTGGCCAAACACCCCTCCCGTCGTCCCTCTAACTCGAATAGCAGCAACGGAAATCCCAATTCGAAAGAAAAATGGAAAACGGAAAACGAAAAATAAGAAGAATCTGAGATCAAAGGGCTGCTGTTATAAATCCCGAGAGCCGTGATCCACACCGAGGAAGAGAACCAGAGAGAGAAAGGAAAAAAAGAAAGGGAGAAGCTCCGTTTCACGGAAACCCCACGACCGAAAAAGAGGAAACCGTCTATCCCTCCCCTTTCCAGCCAGCGGCAGTCTCGCCGCCACCACATTGAAAATGCCGACCACGTCACGATCCACAGCCGCGGGCGGCGGACGTGGCCGCGGACGTCATCAATGCAACATCCGAGAGGGGGTGGCCTCCAGGGTGGACCCCGCCCCGCCCCCCCCACCCGCTGGCCCTGGCGGTGGACACGGCCCATCCCCGCGCACTTTAGCCTCCCCACACCTCAACGGTGGCCTGGCCTCTCCTCCCTCTCTCTCTCTCTCTAGATCTCAAGATCAGCCGCACACGCCTCCCTACCCCCACCCACCCGCACCCCCTTGCCCACCTCCTTTTAACCTTATCTCCTCCACCCCACCCACATCCACCACCATGCCTTTCTCTTTTTCTCCCCTCTCCTCCTCCTCCTCCAGATCCCTCCTCCCACCGCCCACCGCATCCCTCCCCTCCTCGCTATCCTGCGCCTCCTCCCTTATCCTCCACCCGCCGCCCCGCCCTTCAGCCGCCCGCTCCCCTCTCCTATCCTCCAGATCTGCTCAGATCTGACCCCCGCCGCCCATGGCCACCGACGCCGCCCAGCCCCTCGGCTCCCCGCAGCCCCAGGAGGAGGATCCGCCGCTCGGCCTGCCGGCCCCCTCCTCCCCCTCGCCTCCGCCCCCGTCCCCGCCTCCCATGGCGGCTCCGGCCTCGCCGCCCCTGGCGCATGCCACCATAACCCTGGCCCAGCCGGCCATCACCAACCCCCGGCGGCTCCCGCCGCCGTGCTGGTCCCACGACGAGACGGTGGCACTCATCGACGCCTACCGCGATAAGTGGTACTCCCTCCGCCGCGGGAACCTCAAGGCCAACCACTGGCAGGATGTTGCGGACGCGGTGGCCTCCAACTGCCCCTCCGCCTCTCCGGCCAAGACTGCCGTGCAGTGCCGCCACAAGATGGAGAAGCTCCGCAAGCGCTACCGTACAGAGCTTCAGCGCGCCCGCTCAATACCGGTCTCTCGTTTCATCTCCTCCTGGGTCCACTTCAAGCGCATGGACTCCATGGAGAAGGGCCTCTCCTCCTCGAACCCGGCCTCGGCCACCTTGGCCAAGGCCGAGAAGCCCGACAGCGACGACGACAACTTCGACGACGACGAGGACGACGACAGCGAGTTCCTGGGCAGCGGCCAGTTCGATCACAAGTTCAAGAACAACGGCTCCTCTGTGAATTCGAGAAACATCCATGGCTTGTACCACAACGGGATCGGGACCGAGCCCGCCAGTGGGAGCAAATCGAGCGGCGGTTTCCGTATCAAGATCCCCACCGGCGTCAGCATAGCTCAGCCCGGAGTGAATTACCGGAAGTTCGACAAGAAATTCAACACGGGTGCTGCTGCGAGTGATGTGAACCCTAATTTTAGCACCAATTTCGGCTCTAATTTCGGAGGAAGCGGTGGTGGCAGCGGTGGAGGCGGATATGGAGCTAGGGCTACGAGGGAAATGAGTGGGATAGGGAAGAGGGGGAGAGAGAAGGACCCGTTGGAGGAGATGGTAGGAGCGATCAAGGTCTTGGGGGATGGGTTTGTGAGGATGGAGCAGATGAAGATGGAGATGGCGCGGGAGATCGAGAGCATGCGGATGGAGATGGAGATGAAACGGACGGAGATGATCCTCGAGTCCCAGCAGCGGATCGTGGAAGCCTTCGCCAAGGCAGTGGCCGAGCGGAAGAAGAAGGTCAAGAGGATGCCCACTCCAGAAGCCTGAATTGCATTGCAATGTGTAGGGAAGGAAAATTTCTAGACTTTGCTGTTTCTTCTGCTTCTTCTGAGGTCGACGTTGATATAGATGAAGAACGACGATGACGATGTTGCTCACTTATCAAGAGGGTTTAGTGAGGCCGTGAAGATTGTAGATCAGGGGTGAGGGAAAAGGGCTAGCGAGTGAAGTCGGACAAAGCTGAGCAAGAGCAAAGCTGTCGTTTATGTAGGATTTGATTGTTAGAAGAGCTAAGATAGATCTATTTTGCAGTAGGAATTTTTTTTTTACTTTTGTTTGATGTCTTTAGGGATAGAAGGACTTGGAATATGCATAAGGCAATACCTTTGTTGGATAATTTAAGCTTGTCTTGACAGACACTGCGCATCTTTTGGTCGCCTCTCTCTCTCTCTCTCTCTCTCTCTGTGAGATCTGCTTGTGAAGCTTGTTATCTGGTTTCCCTGTCAGCTCAGTGACCATTCATGCTTTGGCAAGTCTTTTGAGCTGCTCTTGCGGACCCCCGGATGTTCCATTGGACGTGAGTATGATGCCTGGGGGAGTCTTTACGCATCAGTCTTGTAGATACGGTGGTTTATACGCATTAATCTTGTAGTCATACTGTAGTTTTGATCTGGGTGTTGTTTGCCTCCTTGTTTCCTTTGGTTCTTACTTACAGATGTGGATGAGTCAAAGCTCTTGGATGCGGATTCAAATCCTTCCAAGAGTTCGTCCAAATGCGGTGTCATATTGCAAGCTCGATACTGGTAGAAGTGAGTCCATGATTGGGTGACTGAACCATAGAAATGGCTCGCGCCATCGTAATTCAAGTATAGAACATTCGAAAATGCATGCTCTGTTTCGATTTTTATGACATTAAAACGCCTCTTCAGAGACCAGAACGAAAATGTTGCACAGTGCAATGTCAGCCAAATTTCTATGTCTTAAGATCGATCAGTGATTGATCGAATCTGAAAGGCCAGTTTTTCCGAACACATCTAACTCAGGAATCGCATGACCGAATGCACTAGTATAGATTTACACAAACGAAGATTATCAGAATGAGATACGTGTTTCCTCCTCTTAATTTTTTGGAACAATCAAACTAGTCGGACCCTCTCTTACTCTCATGAAATCGGTGTGCTGTTCCCTACCCTCCATGACCTCCAACAGCCGACGTGGCCCGACCATCTATACGGCGCCACGGTTCCATTGGCACCGCTGGTCGCGTTCGCCCCCTCGCCGGACCGTCGGAACCGCTTCCAGTCTCGGAGGACTGCCGTGAGGTCGTGGATCTTGGCCCTTATGCTCCGGCAACAGTTGGCGTGCACGGTGCACACGGACCGAATGTCCTTGCTGTCCTGGCAGAACCCGCTGAAGTAGCGCGTGCTCAGGAACCTCACGTTGAGCCCGAGCTCCCCGAACGCGCCGCCGCGCATGAGCTCCAGCAGGACGTCCTGCTCCTTCTTCCCCGTGGCGTTGTCCTTCCGGGCGTACCACGTCTCGAACAGCGCGACGGTCTTGTTGTTCGACCTCACGAAGTAGAACCCCGTGTTGATGAGGTTCTTCTCCGACCGCGGGTCGCCGTCGAATATGTCGGTGCTGATCTGGAGGTCGTCGCTCTGGTTGCTGCTCAGCCTCGCAAATGGGTTCCTCAGCCACATTACGTCGGTGTCCTGCGATAAGAAAAACATTGAGATCATGTGAAATTTGAACTTGTTATGGACCGATGAATCAATATATGAAAAAAAAATTATGGAAAAGAGACGAATGAAGTTTCTCAAATCAGACTTTATTAAGACTGGGTTAAAGCCTGAAGTCATCTGATTAAGCAAATCATTTTGAAGTAGCGGTTGGTGCATCCAATTACCTAATTGTTATGGATTAGTCTAATTTAGGTGAAATTGGACATTGACTGCGAGTTTGAAACCGACGTGTAGAAACCTTTTTGGGAGGATGAGTTTCCGCCTACAACACGGTTACCTGTTAAAAGTGTAGCTCATTTATGCTATCAATTAAGGGGAAAGGGGGGATTTGAAATTGCCGTCCAATCTCGAACTTTCTTAAATGTGATACTTATGGCATTTTTTCTGATTCCAGTAAAAACACAGTTGAAATAAAGAAAAATTTATCAAAACCCACTTAATGGAGTAGTCGGGCCGATTCAATCCGGAAACCTAATTGTACTTTGCTTGATACGATGGGTTCTAGGCCAATTCAAACAAGATTGTAGTCGATCCCAATTCAAACCCTAAATCTCTATATTTAAAATACTTTCTTAATTGAAATATTTTAATCTGATTTTGTGTTTTCTACGAGAAAGTTTTATATTTCAAGCTAAAAATGTAAATATGCTCTTATCAACAACAATGAAACCAAAAGGTTAAAAAAAAATAGTAGGTCTCGAAATTGACTTGTTCAATTCCTGATTTTGATTTCCTGCTTCAAAAATTGGGAATCAATTCAATCATTCCAAGTAATATCCGGTCTAAAACCGATTACCCGTAAAATATCCTATTAAAATAGATCATCGAAAACACTCGAAGTGATTGTCTTTGGTTTCTGCCCATCGCCAGAAATCATCGACTATGCACACGGCGCGTCTTCGACGGCTATCTAAAACTAATGTCGCGACACTAAGGCCGAGGTTTACGTGATAATATTTCACAAACCAGATTGATAACCACAATACATCTCTTTATATACCACGTTATTAATTAAATTTCCGACCCTAAACACATATCTTGACAATCTTCTTCTCTGTTCAGCGAATCCTACGAAAATTTGGTTCCATGTATGATCTTCATCTTTAGTTCCATTTTCCTTAATTGCCGGTTAATAATGGAGATATTGGCCAAGCAGAAACGGATCGGAATCCTCCTCCTGATCTCTTCCAATTCGAAACCGAAGATCAGGAAAAATCAATGACGCAATCAACCGACTCCACGTACCGTGAAGATGAAGTTGTACCCTCGCCGGAGCACCTCCGTCAAGAACAGGGTCCTCGTCCACATCATCTTCACGAAGCCCTCCGACATGTAGACCACCTCTCCCCTGAAGTCGACGCCCTCTGTTTCCAGCCTGTAGCAGTGGAGCCTCTGGAACAGGCACCGCTGGTACGCCGCCTCGTCGACGGCGACCACCAGCACGTGGTCGAGCAGCCGCCGCGTGCCCTCCCCGAGCCAGAAGCTCTCGAGGAAGAGGCCCAGCATGGTCTTGTCCGACTCCACGCCCTGCTCTGCATACGCTCTGTTCACGATGGCGATGATCACGATCTTGTCCGGCGTCGCCGCCCGGGCCAGCGCGGACCCTAGGCCATCCGTCGAAGCGTGCTCCGACGCCTGAAAAACGACCGGCGTGAGTGAGCGGCGTGCCAAAAGACACTTAACGACCCGACAAGAGAGAAGCTTTAGCGGGTTGAGCGACTCACCGGCTTCTGGGCGATGCAGGGGCGAGGGAAGCGAGTCGCGGAGAGGAAGCAGAGGAAGAGGACGGCGGAGGAGAGGAGGGAGAGGACGGCAAGGTTCAAGACAGAGTTCTTGGAGTAATCCATGCCAATGCAGAGCGTGCGAAAGATCAAACTTTTCCTTAGCGGGCTTAGCTTCTGGTTCGACCCTCGTGAGACTTTACGGCAGCAGTTGGTTATGGCGCAGTTTGCTCACGAACATGGAGACACAGAGAGAGAGAGAGAGAGAGAGAGAGAGAGAGAGAGAGAGAGAGATGGTGATCAACCTGACATGTCGCCCACGAAGAAAACCTGAAACGCCACGACCTCTTTTATTATCAAATGGTAGTAATTTGAATGCATCGAAGCATCAAACTCACAACTCCACCTAAAATCCAAGGAGCGCCCATTCGACATTCGTGCAAGCAAGAGGCGATCTCGACGGTCGCACGATCCAATAAATCGATGAGGAGTTGAGGGTTGGAGGGTCGTTTTCTGATTCTAAGTGGATTACCAATTTAAGTATGTTCATTAATTCGAGCGCTCGCTCTTTTTTCTCTTTTCTTCTTTCTTTTCTGTCTAACGTGAGTAGGGTTCGTCGGTGCGAGTTGGTTCTTCCCAATTCGAGCAACTTCATCGGTTCAAGTTTGTTTCCTTGTTTAAAAGTTCCTGATTTTTTTATAGATTGCCTTGTGTAATTAAACTCCCTAATTTGAATGAGTCTTAGGGTTGAAGTTCAAATAAGTCTCCTAATTCGAGTAAATTTTTTAGTTCAATTATTACACAAGAGAATCCTTCAACTTTGACCTGACGTTTAATCCCGTCATTCGACTTTTAATATGTTTGATGCCGTCCTTCGACTTTTGATATGTGTAGTGTGATCTTTGAACTTTTGGGAAATGCTCGATATAGTTCTTAGGCTGCGTTTGGTCGTCCGGATTTCTAGACGGGATATGACTGGATAGGATGGGATAAGAAATCCTTGGATTTCTTCATATCCCATCCATTGTTTGGTAAATTTCGGATTTAAAGTCGGATATCATCATATCCTATCCAATCTACTGTTTGGCATACTACGGATTTAAAGTCGGATATCCTTATATCTTATCAAATTTATTGTTTGGTAAACTAAATATTTAAATTCAAATATTTTAATATAAATAATAGTAGACAAATACAAATTTGCATGTTTAATATTCAAAAAATCATCTAAACCAATAATCTTTTTCAAATTAACAGATTATCGTCGAGTTTCATGATTATGCATTTTTTCCGTTTAGTTGAAATAATTTTTTGGTTACCCCTTTCAATATCAAACGTTTTTAAAATAACCTCAATTTCAATATATTCACTTTAAAACATGAATTCTTTTTGTCTCTTACAAATTTTTCATTAGTTTCTATTTTGTTATAGATATAATACCAAATCAAACAAATGTCCAATTAGAACAAAGCATAAAGTCCAAAGTTCATTCATTTCTTTTTTTTTCCAACTGTCATGAGGATACAATGACAATTAATCATGTTAATGAACGATATTTGAATAATTCGCACATATAAAGTACATTACAGTTCACCACTTTCATAAAATTTCGATATGAATCGGATAGCTATTAAGGAGAAGATTTCGACACTGATATTTTCGATCAGAGCTTATTCATTTGAGTTTAAAACTTTATAAGGGTTTTCTCATTTTTTATGTTAAACTAAAAATATTTATTTAAAATAAAAATCTATAATTGGTTCAAGAGTTATAGAATTAATACTATATGAAATAAATTATGGTCAAACAACTAGAAATTTTTTTAACAAAAATGTAATTTTGAATTTTTTGAATTTTTGAATCTATGGTATTATTATTTTTATTATTTAGTATTTTTTTAATTTAAAAAATAAATTTCGAACCGAGTCAGGGAAACTCGGTTCGACTATATGACTCGAACCCAACAAAGAAGTTGGAGTAGTCTGAACAACTAGACATTTTTTATAACAAGAATGAATTTTTGAATTTTTTGAATTTTTAATTTATGGTATTATTATTTTTATTATTTAGTATTTTTTAATTTGAAAAAAATAAAATTCTGACCAAGTCGGGAAAACTCGGTCCGACTATATGACTTGAACCCAATAGAGAAGTTGGAGTAGTTTGTGGGTGCACGACGGAGAAAGGAAAAAAAAATGGAGTTTTGTGTTTCGAATAAAAGAAATCCTATCCCACCTTATCCCACCTTCCCCCTGGGATTTTTTTATCCGGTCTATATCCCCTCTATATCCGACCTTATCCTATCCTGAACGGTTACCAAACGCAGGATAGGATAAAACATATCATATCCTGCTTTTTATCCGGTCGACCAAACGTAGCCTTAGATTATACAAGGATATCCAATGTCATCATTTTATTGACTCAACTTCAAAGATAGTAACAAACATTTACCAAAAATCTAGGTAATAAATTAGGCATTTATCAAAACTTCGATAATCATATAAATAAATCTAGAACTATGTGATCACATAGCACATCGGGTCAAAATATAATGACCATTTATGTCGTTTTTCTTTCTTGATTTACATGGCTTTTCAATTTAATGTTTCCTAGTGTTAGTGTGTCTATTTTATAGAAGATGCATTTCCAATTGTAAGCGTGTAGATTTGAGTTAATATTATTTAAGAATTCTCTTGAGTGAGTGATTTTCTTTGGTGCTTTATCCAATTCTTTGGTGGCGATTAGTGTGAAATTATGTCATGCCTCGATGGCGAACTCTTCCATTCCAAAGTCATTTTCCCTCAAACAGCGAACACTTTCATTCATCCCTTCAAACACGTTCAACATTTTATCAGAATCACAAACGCATCACGCAATATTATGCTTTCAAAAAATACTATTCACTATGGTCGTGATAAATAAATTTATGATATAGCAATGAGGATTCTCATAGCCTAGATAAAAATAGTCGGTGCCAAGAAAGGGGAAAAACGATTTACATGGGCAATATCTATTTTCTAGTGGCGGAATACTAATGCAATTTCATTTTTCTCCTCCGAGAACATTATGTCATGTATCGTCGGATCATTGAAATGTAGAATTGCTAGGTTAGCAAATGTTCATGAAAGCTTCAATGGCACCATGATGAGTTCCGGGCACACAAGACATACCAAAGGCAAAAGTTATGCGATTTTGGAGTCATGTCATACATTCATACGCCGGTGTTTCCAAATCATTTTGCATCCTTAACCATAACTTATAACAAAAGAGTATAACACACCTCAGTACAAAACGAGTCGACACATGGTAACTTTCAAATTCCTTAGTTGATGCACGGTTCGAACCACCCCACTTGCACGTCTCTTGAAGCCACCCGTGGAAGCATGAGGCACTCAGACTGGTCGATCGGGGTCCGGGCGGAAGAGTCTCGTGTTGCCGTCGCGAACGTCGCTTTTCAATGCATAGTAGCTTTTACTAGAAGGATTTGATTTGATTCGATTCGATTCGAAACCACGGGGGGCAAGTAAACATTAGGAATTGCGTAGGTGAGGATTAGGCAGGCTTCGGTTGGAGCTAATGCGTAACCACTAACCGTTCCCACCTTCCGTTCCTTCCTCGTACCCCGCGGGGCTCGACCAAGCGACAGCTTCCCGCCTCCTCGCGACACTTGGCTCGACAATTACCTCGATTTTTTTTTTTTTGGCTTGTACCTATAGTCAAAGGTCCACGCATCTCCTTAATGTCTTCGCAATCCACTTTTCAACTCCTTTGGTCTACTCATCTACCTTTGATTTAATTCAATTTGCTCTTTTTGGGGACGACCCTTTCCAAGATTATCATTTGCTTGGGTGTGCATGGTATCATTTCTGTTTCTCCCGATTTCTATTATTTTGTTTCCCGAAACAGAAGAAGAACATAAATTTTATTTGGTAACACCAACTTTTTTTCTACTCCCCAAAATAAAAAATTAGCTCGGGAATAGTCTTGGAACGGAAACAAGAAACAAAAAAAAATTATTTCTTATTTTTGAGAACAATTTCTAAAAATAGGTTACTTTTCTTTTTATTTTTCTTTTGTTCCTCTCTCTTACCGCGGCCACCTCCGGCTGCCTGAAGCCATCGCCAACCGGTGCCGTTGTGTCAGTGACCACCTTCCTTCGACCGTCAGCCACCTCTGTCGCTTGTTGATCACTGCCTCCGCCGCTGACCACCTATTCCTGATTCTAAAGGGAAACCAAATTGTCCAAGAAACTAATAACTCCTAATAAGAATTGCAAACGCATGTGATAGAACTATCTTACAAAATTCCACAATTACAAAAATCCTCGAGAACTCCCGTATTATTTTCTAAGAGGTTTAAAATTTTTTGTATTGTATCATAATTTCATTATGCAGTGAGAGACAATTTCGATAATTATTCAATCAATCATAAAATTATTATACGGACGTAGACAGCTAATGGCCTAGATGAAAAATGTCCATTTGCTGTTTGAGCCACGTCAAACGAATCAGGCCGTAGATTAAATTGCGAAAGCCCATAATGTCGGGTCTCTTGCTAGTAATTGGGTCTCAAAGCCTCCGCAAGACCTTTTATCTTATCTTATGTTTAGATTTCAGTACTACTTGTAATCCATCATGTTAGTAGTAATCATGAAGAATTTCCGACCAAAAAAAATGAGAAGCAGATTCAATGTTGCCTTGATTTCGAATCCCAATTTATAATTTTAGATCTAACTTTCTCACAATGATATCGTTGTGATCTCTTGCTTGTCAGTTGCCTCTTTAGATCAATTATATCACATGAGTTCAATTACTAAATAACAAGTTGTTGGCCTAAACAATGAAGAGGTTAGATCCTCTTGTTGTGATCTCGAGTTTCAACCTTTGGAAGTACCACAAGAGTAATTCCCAGACGTGGCAATACTTATGAGAGTGGATTAATCGAGCAGCATGAAAGTTGGCCCAAACAAAACCTAACTGCTACAATAAAGATTATTAGATAGCTCATATTGGTGTTGTTTTTTTTTTCTTATCAATATTGTAATTATTGGTATTTCATACTTATTGATTTAAGATGCAATTTTTTATGTTCATATATGTGAATTCATCTTCCTAGGCAGATATCGACAAGTCAGTTTTCCCTCAACATTATTGGCTGAAAAATAGATTAGTGACAAAAGATAACATGAGGCAAATAATCACAAAAGATTGGAACGAACGAATCGACCAAGAGAACTTATGTGAACAAAATTACGGAGAGCGTGATAGAAAAACTTTCTTGATTTATAGTGATGGAGTCGATACATTCAGTTGACTCTTTAGAATTACAAGGAGAATATATTTTCAATGCGTTTCAAATGCTACAACATTCGATATGATTTGATCTCTCAAACTCAAGATCCTAGAAGACCTATCTATAACATAGATGAAGTCAACAGTTGATTTAATATTTTTGATGTTTAGATTAGCTTGTTTTGAGGAAAACAATTTTTAAAAAAAATATTTTCTGAATTTTCTAGGATTCGATTCATGGAAAATAAATGAGTTAATAAAAAATATGTTCCATGAGTGAAGAAAAAAAAACAGAACACTTTCTTAAGTGGTGAAAATAATTTCTTCTTTTCCTTCCTCTTTCTTTTACCTAGACCGAGCACATTCTCCTTTGTGCGCTCATTTAAATTATAATTTTTTAATTTTCTTTTTTAAAAAGAAAAATCAAAACTTTTTTTTTCTCTAGCAACCGGCCCTAGATAGGCTCAAACTCACTGAATTCAGGTGTGCCAACCCTTGCCTTAAGCTAGCAAACTCAAGTGTTGCCAATTTGGCGAGGTGGAGCCTCACTTGATGATGGTGGCTTGGCTCGATTGGGCTCGGCTTGCTACACTCATATGAGCTTGAGCCTCCCTAACCCATAGCAAGGCCCAAGCGAGCTTATGGCAAGGCTCAAGCTTACGTGCCGCTGGTCGTCACGACTAGTGATTGGCCGAAGAAAAAGGGATAAGAAAAAAAAATAATAAAAGAGAATAATAAAATAAGGATTTCTTGAAAAAGAAAACAAAAGTATAAAAACAAAAGTTTATTAAAAGGAGTACACAGAGGAAAATCAAATGCAAAAAGAAATACAAAATCAAAGCGGCAAGAGAAATGCATGCCATTTGTCCACTCATTCCAAAGATCATAACCAATCATAGTTTCTTATCTCTATCTTATCAACTAATTCAAAAGAGCATGAAAAGCAACCGCACGTGCATAGCGCGTGCTCGCCCGCTTGGTTTTGTTTACGGGGAAAATTCCAAACGTCACCCGCGGCTTTCACTCCCATGACAATTTTTGCATCTTCGCATCTAAAACCTAACAATTTTAATCCACGGTCGCCCCTTACAAAGCTTGCAATTTTCTTTCCAAAAATATCCTTACCTCTATAAATGCCGTCGCGGCGACGACACCCAAATCGATGTCGACCTGTTTTGCGCGGACACGCATATTATCAAATTATTAATATCGTAACAAGGTCGATCTAGTCATTGAAAATCTCGCCGTATCAAGTTTGCCAACACCATCGCGAATTCAACGGGGGCAATTGCTCCGTCACTGCGGCACCAACAACCTTTTGTTGTAACCCTCTAACTGCACGTGTTGGTAGAGTGAGACCGAGAGCAAGTGAGGGCGGGGATGCCCTCGCCTTAGTTGTTAGTCTTGTTGCTCGGGGTTGCATGAGCCTATCGAAGGCAAATCCAATCTCGGGGGAGTCCTCCTCACTTGGGTCCCAACTCTCTCTCTCTTTACATGCTACTCTCGCAAGTATAGATTAGGCAGATGACCGTGGTGCCGCCGCCTGATGATGGTGATGGGGCAACCGCGCCGCACCGGCGCGGCTCATTCATCTCCTCCCTTCTCTTATTTACTTTTATTTCCTAGTCTTTCATTAATTTTGGAAATCAATGCCAACCGTTCCCATTTCTTACTAAATACATATTTACGATTGATTTACCTTCCATGCCCCGTCAAATACTTGAGCTGTGCCTCTGAAGTCAATATCGAGGGGGTACATTGTAAATGAATTCATTAAATTGGGAGATAGATGAATTGCAAAGATTTTAAAATAGTTAAAAGGGCTAACTTGCCATGATCCCAACATTGCCCTGGATAAGCACTACCACAATCGAGTAGCCAAAAAATATATACATATATACAATATAAAATTATCTTGCCATAATATAAATATATTATTTTAAAATTTAATTATTTCATCAAAAATGAATAATTTAAAAAATAGTTCTTTATAAATAACAACTTGTAATGCTTGAAATATTTTCAGGAATAATGGTAAATTTTTTTGTTCATTCATATTCGTAGGTAATTATTTTCATAAAAATATTTTTTAAATTATTCAGTTTTTTTAAGAAATAAGCGCGTTATCAGCTCGTGTAAAAAGGGGAAAAAAAAAATTATGGTTGGCCGATATTTTGGTGCATTTTGGAAATGTCCCAAAGTAGTTGGATAAATGTGTAAATTCACCCTCCTCTTTCTCTTCGGGTAAGCTGGGTGGAGGGATCCAGTCCAGCACTCTCTCTCTCTCTCTCTGTGTTTCTCTCCCCAAGAAACCCTAGTTTCGTCCGTCTCTCTCCGTCCTCTGATACTTGGCCTTTTTCTTCGTCGCCACCACCAACCCCACCATCGGTTGTCCAGTCCAGCTCAGAGCCTGAAGCATCGTTCTGATGCGCAAAGGCGTATACACGCACGCCATCCCGACGCAGCTGCCCATATCGTAGCCGGAGAGCGCCGTCGCAATCGTCGGAGCGGCGGGCTCGGTGGGATCGGACATGTACAGAGATCGAGGCGGCGGCGGCGGCGGGGGGTCGTCGAAGTCGGAGGTGGTCGATCGGAGGAGGATCATCAACGACGCCCTGGACATGCAGCTCCAGAAGTCCTCTCCTTCCACCTCGAGATCCAAGGACAAGGAGAGGATCCCCGTCCCCTCCACTTCCGCCGGCAAGTCCCACCTCGAACACCGCGACTCTCGCCCGGCTGCTTCCCTGTCCAAGAGCAAGTGCTCCGATGGTCAGTGAGCTTCGTCTTTCTTTCTTCTTCTTCTTCTTTTTTTTTTTTTTTTGCTGTTCTTGGCGTAAATTCGTGAATGGCGGGTTTTTGCTTGGCGCGAGGCCTGCGGTGGTTCACCCGGGGGGTAGATTTTAAGTGTTTTCAGCCCTGGATCTGTTGGGCTTTATGCCATTTTCAGCTTCCGTTTGGCTGTTCCCTGACATTTTTAGGTGCATTGCGATCGATGCGGTGCTTTCTACTTTGTGTGTGTGTGTGAGTTGGGGTGGAGGTTGATAAACCCTATTAGGTTCTGTTCTAGTTCATCAGGTGATGATGGGAAGAAAAAGGTAGGTTTGCCTTTTACTGAAACATGAACTCGTTGAGGATGCTTTATATTTGAATTTGTTGTGTCTTAGCTTGCGATGTTGACACGCTTAGTTTTTCTGAAACCCTTCTTCTTTGAAGTTTTTCTGAAACCCTTCTTCTTTGGAGTCTGAATTCGTAGTTCATTTATATATCTAAGTCGGCGTCGCTTAAATAAATATATTGGTCGATTTATGGAGAGAACTGCCTCGACCCAAGATCAGTGACAACGTGCATGTTTACTTGTTTAATTGGAAAGTTCGATTTTGATCTTATTCTTTTCTTTTAGTTGTATAGTGTTAAGTGGTAAAGAACCTTGGTCTCATTCTTTTACTTTCCTACTGGTTAGCCCCTCTTCAATTTTATACTGTAGATTTTTTTGAACTAATCAACATTTAGGAGCGCCGCCTCTTAAGAAATCCACTGCATGATTGGGAGATCATACCACAATGCTGGTAGTTACAAGGTTCACGATTGCGTTGTCTTAGACATAGTTGTTATACTCATAGCATAGTCTTTATCATATGAATTAGTTCAAAGGAATTGGACAGCTCTTTTTTCCAGCCTTTTGTTCTTTCTACAAACAATTCCTGTCCTGCATACTTTAACTTTTCAGTTTTTCTTCCCTTAAACATGATTCAGCTGTCAAATTTGTTTAGCTAAAATATGTTAGCTAAGCAGGATTTTTTTCTTGTTTGCGATTTTAAAGACATGAGTGAACCTTGTGATTTCTTCCTAGTAATGGAGGTATTTCTTATCCATCTTGCTTCTTTGGATTCCTCTTATGAGACATTATGGTGCATATGCGATGCAGGGTCTTACTGTCTAATTTTCAGTGTCATTTATCTGAACTTAGAAGTATTTCTTCAGAGTGAATTATATCCCTTTTATGTTTCATGCTTATGTGCTGTGCTGCATGGTCATCGGCTTCTAGTGTAGCCCATTGATGATGGATAATTATGTCCAATGGCACAAAAGTTATGTCATTCATTTTCTCTCCTTTTTTTTTTTTGCCAAGTGCTGATTGATGTTGACATCCTGCTTTTCATTAAGCTTTTTGAAGTTCATATTCAGTAGTGATGAAGTAACAGAATGAAGAAAGAGTTTAATCATATTGTACATTTTTCTAGGGAGGGCGGAGAGGAGCTCCTATTGTTTTGTTTGTTTATTACTAACCTGCATGTCCTTTTGGAACAGAGGAACATGAAACAGACAGTGAAGAGTCAGATGTCAGTGGTTCTGATGGAGATGACACATCATGGATTTCATGGTTCTGCAACTTGCGAGGGAATGAATTTTTCTGTGAAGTTGATGATGAATACATCCAAGATGACTTTAACCTTTGTGGGTTGAGTAGTCAAGTTCCATACTTTGACTATGCCCTCGATCTAATCTTGGACGTTGAATCCTCTCACAGTAAGCTCATCCTGACCTTCATCTTAATGTTGATTTTCATGTCTTTTTGAACCTTCCTCCATTTTCAGGGCTCAGATCTCAGGGTTGTACGCTGCATTCAATCATGGCCGCAGTTACTATCATTTGGACATCTCTTCCGTGTTTAATTTGCTAGTGGCTGCAAAATGCATTGTTACGGTTTGGAAATTCTTTTACAAGAATAATGAAGTTAGCTTGGATTTGCTAGAAAGGACTACCTTCATAATTAGTAGATCGCGAGAAATCTCTTTTCCGTATAGCAAGCAAGAGTTTCTGCAAACAAAGTACTCTGCTGAATATGGCTGAGAGTTCAGTTTATCCTTTCCATGCGTTTAAATAGGCTTTTTCAAATGTCACTTTTACAGTGGCTTTGTAAATATGTAGTGTAACGACCGGTAGACCTTGTCCTGATGCAGAAAATGCTTTTTATACGCGACCTAATTTTGGAGGGCACACAGACAAATTCTTTGCATCCAACTTGGCTACAACCTTGAGGATATTTACCTCTTGAAACTTTGGCATCGGTAAAATTTGGAAAATATTTCATGGAGAAAAAGTTCATTCATTCTCATCCATTAGATCTCATTTCCTAAATTTGGAGGGCACTGGAGAAAGCCATAGTTAATTGCGCTGCTCGTTTGTTTTATAGCATATGAGAGGTTGTTCTACTAGTTGAATGTCCATTTTGCCTTCAACATTTATGTGCTTTATAGCTTTAAAGGATATCAAAGTTTAATGTTGAAGTTCAAATTAAATATTAAAGTTTGAATGGCTTATATTATAGTTTTTAGTGAGATTAGTGACATTTTCAGTAATTGAAAGGCTGACTGGCATCTGCTGAATTGTCATTCACCTGATAGAAATAGGTGGTATGGTTTGCTACTTTTGGTATAAATGTATGCTTAGTTTTGACTTGAATATTTAGTTGGTTTATAGTTTTAAAGAAAATGTATGTGTTTGATGTTGAAGTTCTAATCAAAATATTAATGAATGGTTGATTACCTGATAGAAATGGGTGGTATTGTTTGTAACTTCTCTTATAAATGTATGCTTAGGCGATATGTTCACTGAAGAACAAAATGAATTAGTTGAATCAGCAGCGGAGATGCTCTATGGTCTAATCCACGTTAGGTATATTTTGACTAGCAAGGGAATGGCTGCAATGGTAAGACCCGGGTGTAGTTTCTTCATCTGCTAAAGATATTCAATTCTTCATTCATTTTATTGTTCTCTAATGGTGCAATTGCATCTGATGCAGCTAGAGAAGTACAGGAATTGTGATTTTAGCAGATGTCCTAGAGTTTACTGTTGTGGTCAACCATGCCTTCCAGTTGGTCAATCAGACATTCCTCGATCAAGCACTGTAAAGATTTACTGTCCCAAATGTGAAGATATATATTATCCACGGTCCAAGTACCAAGGCAGTATCCTTATTTTCACTTGAGAATCTTTGATGAGTTATTTGTCACTAGATTATATCAGCTGTGAATCTGTTATGTCCTTTCTTTGAATTTATGGGGGAAAGTGTTATAAATGTAATAGAGGTGTAGGGGCCTAGAGAACCAAAAAGCTGAGTAATAATGCTAGAGTTGGTGGACTATATAATTCTTAAGCTTGAACACTTGATAGTTGCTTTTACATAAATGAGGTTGCTGAATAAAAAATGGCCTTGCACTGAGAGGATGAAGAAAAGCTAGGCTATGGCAGCATTAGTTCTTAGACAGTGCAACTGCGGACTAGCCACCCTGGCATTTGCTTGTGAAGCTGATTGAGTGCTTTATAGCTGTATCTGGCCATCCAGTTTTAGGTGGTGCGTATGCTGTTGATTTTTTTTTATAGCCAACTTGTTGGTTATATTCGCTAGCAAGTCCCTGATGTATACTTAAGTTCTAGGGTATGACTCTAGGAGGATTTTACTATTAAGAAAAAAGTTAGAAATAGAGGTGAAGTTTCCTGCTACGACATGTTGCAAGTAATTTGTTAGTGTTAGAGAGTTTTGAGAGGAAATATCTGCAGTTTCTGTAGCTGGTGTAATTGGCTGCTTTATGGATTATTGGGCAGATAGTTGTAGTTTGCCCATAGTTGAAGGGGCAAAATGGCTGATTGGATGTTTGATGTTTTTAAATTTCTGTAATTTTGGTGCTAGTCCGTCTTTTGTTTATTTAGTTTTGCTTACAATACTTGACAAGTTAGTATTCTCCTATGTTTTTTCATCTGAGAAATTACTTAACTTGAACAAGACATTGATGGAGCATATTTTGGAACAACATTTCCTCATCTATTTTTGATGACGTACGGGCACCTAAAGCCTCAAAAGCCAACACAGAGTTATGTTCCAAGAGTTTTTGGCTTCAAGATTCACAGGTCTTAACATGTGAAGTTGACGGCACCATCCTCTGGGGTTTTAATAATTCGGCTACCATCCTGTGCTTGTAAAAGTCTTCGAATCTTTGCCGACTCATTGGCATGGCCATCGGCTAGCACACTTGTCAAAACCTTGATGGGCACAGCAATTGGAATACATTTCATTTATATTGATGGCCAATTGAACTATGGCTCGGGCTATCGTCCAGTCTTACAGGTGTGTGTTCTTTCATATTAGAGCGGTTGTAGCTCCATCATCTATTGTGATTCGCTTGGTTGGTGCTCTTGATGTCTTGCTTAGTTCAGTCACCAGTTAAATATACACGTGTGCTGGCTAGGATTTTGTCTATCTGTGAATTAACAAATCTATTCATTTGTTTTGGTGAAGAAATTAAATTCTAGCATTGGGCATGGTGTGATGATCTTGGAGCCCTTTGGGCTTCTTGCTGGTCTTAACATTAGAGTTCAGCAGTTTGTTCCTTTTATCTTTTCCTTATGTAACAAGCAAGTAAATGGAGATTGCGACAAAAATGCAGGCAAGGTTTTCTCCTCTTGAGAATCTTCTGATGCGAGCCATTGACGTCTGGACCTTGGGGCGATAGGAAATGGGACGGGTATGCGATGGTTGAGCTCATCCTAAACCTGTCCCAATAACTCAGATTTTCTTTCATATTTGTCTCGAATCCACCACGTGTTTTGCTATAGTATTTTTCTATAAAAGAAGTTCTCACAATTGAATGCTGTTTTTTAGAGATGTTTGTCGACACATAAGTATTTGTTACTAAGATTCCGTTCGTTTCACAAAAAATAATTTTTGAAAAAATATTTTTCAAATGTTTAAGCGTTCGTTTCACAGGAAAACATTAAGAAAAATATTTTTCATTAATGGAAAAAATACCTTCAAAAGTGGGGAAAATATTTTTCGTTTTTTTATAGTGGAAAATGTCTTCCGTCTTCTTTGTTTACCTTTAAATATTGCAGTTTTTAGCAGCGTGCCTCGCGCGAGGTCGATGAGCCGATTGCTTTTGATAGCAAGCTCATGATCTTTAGAGGTGAGCTGGAGGCTTGCCTTAGATTGGCAAGTTCATGGTCTATGGTGGCAAACGGGAAGCTTGTGGGAGCCTGGCGAGGCTTGGGCAGGCAGCATGTCAATGTATAATAAGAAAAAAAAAATTAAAAATCTATATTTTATAAATTTTTTAAGTTTTAAATGAATATTCGAAAATATTATCACTTTTAGAAAAATGATTTCGTGGAAAATATTTTCTAGAGATATTATATTTTTCACGAAATGAATGAAGCGTAAGTAATTTTTTGATTTTCAGATTCATAGATTAAGAAGTTAGATATACTTGAGAAATTTAGTCTGTGGATAGTCTCATTGTTGTCGTGGTGGACGTATGATGATCGGGAGTTGCGACCACCACAAAAGAAAGTTGAGAAGGGTAGATTGACGTCGGACTCTCGATCGGTAATCTTTTCAACACAAATATGTTGAAAGATGGTTGCAGGCCTCGCTTAGTGCTAGCAAGGAGGCACTAGCCCTCGTCAAGGGACCAGCTCCTACTCCACTAACGATGGGGTGGTGGTCACAGGCGGGAAGGCTCCAGCCATCTTGCTATATTTTTCTTTTTTCTTTTTTGATTTTTAACCTAAGTTTACTAAAATTTAAGCTAACATTATTTTTTGACAAAAATGTTCTTAACTGATCGGAATATTGATCGGAATATTGAGGTTGCTGGCAAACCGGCAAGGTTAACCCTTGTTTGAAATAGTTACAACCACTTTAGGTCATTATTTGAGATAATAATGACACTTCGTATCCTTATTTGAAACAATATTCACTTCGGGTTTTTATTTAAGAAAACAGTGGTACTTCGGGCCCTATTTGAAATTGTCCCTTAAAGAATTACATTGATGAACTTGAAAATTTCAAAATTCTATTGACTTTCTTATAAGCTTAAGATTGAATGGGTAATTTTTAATCTGAAGCACTAATGATATCATATAAGCAAATTCTGAGTGTCAGCTAAAGGTTGATATGGTAGATGACTATATGTAATTGCAGGATGGAAGTTTGGGAAGTCTGTCGCGAAACTCTAACTTTAGATCGCGATGGGACTTGCCCTTTCGTGTTTTCTTAAAAATCAATTACTCATTACGGTCGAGTAGAGGGACATGGCCGCTGCCTTTTATCCAAAGTCCCTTTCCAACTCGTGGGCATTCTATTCAGGATCTAACGGAGGGATTAAGTGTTGTTTGTGGTGAACTTATTGATGGATGAAATTATGAGAGTCTCAATGGTGGTGACATCCTCAGGCCACTTCGGAAATGGCCTATGTATCTGAAAAGAACTTTGTCGAAAAGTGTCGTGGGAGCTACTCGGGCGAATTACTAATTCAAGTGACTGTCTCGCGTCGTGCGTGATTATTCCAGATCGATTGGCATCTCGAGAATACTTATTATCGCGATTATGATGAAGCGATAAAATCGCCGCTTGATACATCGATTGGGGCACTTTCGAGGTCGAGGCATTTGCAAACAAACGATTTGGATAAAGTCTATTTCCTTTAGTGTTATTTTCAATTTAAGAAAATAAATAAAAGGAGGTAAAAAAAATGGGGCATTTTTTTAACGACATTATTTTGTAATAAAATAAAAATAAAAATAAAGGGCTTGCTTTGACCGGGTCGGGTCGGGTCCGATCCTTTTGGGCACACAACGTTACGAAGCGAAATGTCAATGTCACCATACGAATAGTCGTCGAAATCGAGGCGGAGGCTCCACCTCATCCATCGTCATCGTCATCTTCATCATCTTCTTCTTCTTCTTCTTCTTCTTCGTGTCTTCGACAGAGTCCCTGAAACCCCTTGAATCGTCGCCGCCTCTCCGCGAATCGACACCCCCGAATCCTCTCCACGCTTCGCCTCCTTCCGATCGTCCACTCTGCACTCCAACCGCTTGTTCCGCAAGCTACAGTCTCCCTCTCTCCGACGACTGAGACCTTCGCCGCCTGTGATCCTCCGGCGAGATACAGTGAGGAGGAATGTATCCGCCGCCGCCGCCGCCGATGCTGGTGAACTGCTCCGGCTGCCGCACCCCGCTGCAGCTGCCGCCGGGCGCCAGATCCATCCGCTGCGCACTCTGCCAGGCCGTCACGAACGTCGCCGATCCCCGCGCGGCCCCTCCACCGCCGGCCCACCACGCGCCGCCTCCGCCTTCGCCCTACGGCCACGCGCCGCCGCCGCCTTCGCCCTACGACCACGCGCCGCCGGGGGCCCCCCCGAGCCCCCACGGGCGGAAGAGGGCGGTGATCTGCGGGATATCGTACAAGTACTCGAGGCACGAGCTCAAGGGTTGCCTCAACGACGCCAAGTGCATGCGGTACTTGCTCATGAACAAGTTCCATTTCCCTCAGGAGTCTATTCTCATGCTCACTGGTACTGTTACGATCGAGCTCGTTCAAATGTTCCATATGTCAGATTTTTCGTAAATCTTCCATCCATCTAGAATCATAGGTCAGCTTAAGCTGGTGTTAGATTCGCTGGTTGCTCGATTTGGAGATTTGGCCTTTGAGTCATTAACTGCATTTCGGTGCTATTTGCATATTATCTTTCTTGATTATCATGCGATAATTTGTTTTAAACTTGTTCACCTTTACTGGGCCAAAAAGGAAAACGTTGGTTGATGCTCGATTCGCTAGCTACCATTCTGATTTCATTGCAGATTCTATTACATTATTGAACGGACGCTTTGATGCTCACTTGCTTGTGGCAGCCTCAGTAGTCATAGATGAGTCTGACATTTTCTGAGTAATACTGCAATGTGTAACTTCAAAAAATAAGTAAGCGTTGATCATGTTATGTGGAAATTAACTGAACTTTGTGTTCCGGAACATCCACTAATCATCTCAACGGAAAGTTTTCTCTGGATAATAGGATGCTGCCAAAGCCAGGAGTAACTGACTGTAGCAAAATTACAAAACTTTGCCTCTAAGAACGTCAGTACACCCTTGACTGTGGTTTATAGTTTGTGCCAATTTTCTTGAACATGCTGTAATCTAGACTCTAGTTCTATGAAGGAAACGGCCTCTTGGGTGTGTCAGCTTGCAAGTTTCTCATCATTGCATGCACCTTATACAAATGGAAAGTCTTCAGCAACTTATCCTTAAAACTTGTATTGCAGAAGAAGAAACTGACCCTTACAGACTTCCAACCAAACAGAACATGAGGATGGCATTATATTGGCTCATACAAGGTTGTCAGCCTGGAGATTCCCTTTTATTCCATTACTCAGGTCATGGTTCACGGCAAAGAAACTATAATGGTGATGAAGTGGATGGTTATGATGAAACATTATGTCCCCTTGACTTTGAAACCCAGGGTATGATTGTTGATGATGAGATTAATGCAACAATTGTGAGACCTCTTCCTCATGGTGTTAAGCTTCATGCGATAATAGATGCTTGCCATAGTGGCACTGTACTTGATTTACCATACCTTTGCCGAATGGACAGGTCAGTTTTTCTATTCATTATTAGTGCTTTTCTTAATGCCTTGATAAAGAGCTAGGTATGACCGAGATTATGGCGTCTTTCTATCCCAAAAAAAGAATTATTGAGGTTTTGACATTGCTAGATGGAAAGCATGTGGATTTCTCCACAAAAATTTACCAATCATTGTTGGACCGTCAATATGAATGTTATATTATGTCCAATGTACTAGTTCTAGCTATCTACATTAAGCTGTGATGCCAGTTCTTAAGTACATCCTTAATGCGAGTTTCCTTTGTGGTTAAAGGAATGGCCGTTACATGTGGGAGGACCATCGCCCTCGATCTGGTATTTACAAGGGAACAAATGGTGGAGAAGTCATTTCATTCAGTGGCTGTGATGATGACCAAACTTCAGCAGACACATCTGTAAGTATCTAAAGAAGTATGCACGACACTTATGAGCATCATAATTGCAATTTGCAACTTCAGAATGCAATAAGAGAATTTATTTGACTTAGTACGTCTTTCGATACAGGCTTTGTCACAGATCACATCAACTGGAGCTATGACCTTCTGCTTCATCCAAGCGATTGAGCGCGGACATGGATCTACATATGGTAGCATACTTAGTTCCATGCGTACGACGATAAGAAATACAGGAAATGACGGTGGTGTTGGTATTGGTGGTGGTGTTGTGACATCTTTGATTACCATGCTAGTGACTGGTGGTAGTCTTGCTGGCGGTGGGCTAAGACAGGTGCTTTCCTATGGTTGTGTTGACTGCTGCATGATCCACATTTTAGTAACATTTAGTGCTAGAGGCAGTCATGGCTTTCCTCATAGTGTCCTTCCTTTACTCAAGAAAACAGTGCCCTTTTGGTATGTGTTTCTTTCAAAAAGAGAAAGTAAAGACAAACTACCTAGTCAACAACCTTCGCAGGATATGATGGTACTGAACGCATGTATTCTTAGTGGTAACAGTGTTTTATTTCTCTTATGTAGTTAAAAAATGACATTTGATAGTCTCATCTCACTTTGGTTCCATAGAAATCACTTGTAAATAGATTCACTTATTTCCGGCGATTACTGGCATGGAAAGGTATGAGATGGGGTGGTTCAGGTGGGCATCGTCAAAGGAAGTGGCAGGGGAATTGAATATCTGAAACATTAGATGGGATTCATATAAAAGCACCTACTTATTTCTGATTTCTGGACTGATTTCTGGATGCTCTTCTTTCAACAGGAACCGCAATTAACTGCCTGCCAGACGTTTGATGTGTACACAAAACCTTTCTCCCTATGAAGTCAGCAGTACATTGATTGCCATAGGTCCGGTACAGATAAAACACAGTGAGTTCAATACAGAGGGACTAAGAGGACAATTATTTCTACTTGTGAAATGTTATCTCTTGCATGCTCGTCGGATTAATTGATTGTATTGGTGGATGTATGTTCCTCTTGGTAAGTCACTGTGGTGATTACTTTAGCATGTGAAGTGTGAGCTTGCCTTCTATAGTACGTGATTTGATCGGACATATTCATAAGCTCTGCCCTGAGTACAAGGACTGCTATCGAGCACGGGAGTACACTTGTTCAAGGCCTTGGCAGCCAGGTGGGCATGGAGATCATCTCAAATTGAAAAGCTTGGCCTTGTCGAAAATGGATTCATATCCTGAAAGATCCTAGCTCTTGTGCTTTAGGTCTCCAAGATCCTTTGGATGAGTTGTGCTGAAGGAGTATCTTATATCTACCCTTGAGCAAGGTTGCCTCCGCTTGAGAGTAGTACATATTTAATAAATGACTTGTCCAGCCTTATGCCTGACACCTCTCAATTAAACCGGTCTAATTGCTTATGGACTTGGAACTCCAAGATGATCGTTCCTTATTTGTTTGTGACCTCTACAACTCACCATTGTCCCATCCATTACTGAGACTCCATTGGGTGGTTCTTCTCCCGATTGAACTTAGTTACACTTGATTAAGTTTGCTGCATCATGCCAAAATTAAATTCTCAAGTTGTTAACTAGCCCTTCTCCTAGTTGAACGGCTAAATCAACCGTTATAGACAAGACAGTTCCAACATTTAAAAAGAAAAACTCCTGCAAGGTGCATGAGGGTGACGAAGCAACGGTGGGGATTTAATAGCAATACGGTTCGAGCGAAGCTGAGAGTAAGAGATTTCAGATTTCGGCCGGGGAAATGACGACATGCCATGCGACCGGATGATTTTCCGTTGTTAACAACGTCTGTCTATTCAAATTCCCTCACGTTCGGTATATTCTTACTTCCATCATGTTCGGCTTCACGCAACATGAATTTGATGGAAACCCAGCCTGCGGACCAACACAAGCCTCCCCCACGAGATCGGAGCTTTGAGAAATAAAATGCTAATGTTAATGACAACTATGTCGACTCTCAAAACTCCCCAATCCAAATATCAATCAGACATACTCACGAGAAGAAAAGCAATCATTAGGTGGCCTCAGCAATTTGTCAGTATTTTAAATGTAGGATATTTAAAATAAAAGTAAAAAAAAAGGCGTCTAGGAGACGGTTAAACTAGTTTTTCCCCACTCGAAATCACGTGACTCGGGAATCCAATGATCTGCAAATTGCGAGAACAAAAATCTTCTACATCTGCTTAAACAAGAATAAAGACAGCCCCACCCACAAACGGCTCTCAAGAGACCCAAAGTCATCATCCTTCGGAAAGAGGGGATAAACAGCACTCATCTCCTTCTAAAGCAAACATCGAAACTACAAAAAGGTCAAATCCTCAAGTAACAGTTCCCTTGGACTCCAAGGGATCGCAACTCACAACCATATCCCAGAAAAGAACTCAAAAAAGCCATTCAATCCCAGCCCCGATCTTTACATGACAATCATATCAATCAAAGATAAAACCTCTACTCATACGAGACCGGATTGCTAATTAACTATGTATTGACCATATCGTATTCTCCCTTGTATGCAAACAAACACTTAGCTCGAGGTTAATGCTCCATTGAACCTCCGAAATTGCATTTGATCTTTCAAAGAATAAAACTATTCAATAGCGTGGAGAATGACACCCAAACAGGATATCACCCACACATAAGAAAAAAAAACTTTCTATATTAAATAGCGACTAAGCGCGATACACTGAGCACCATCTTAATCATCTAAATGAACTTGTCTAAAATCCTTGAGCTTATAGGACCTGGTGGCCGAAAATCCTCCAACTGCAAGTTGGAGCTTAACCAAATCTTATTGAAAACAGTCTCACCTTTCTCGGATTTGATCACCTCCAGTGCGTTTCCAAAGACATTCGCCGCAAGCCCAACTTCTAGAAGCTGTCCAGGTTCCTCTCCGCCCTCGCGTAACAAACGCCCAATCTCACTTAATGGAAGCACGTCTTCAACAACAACTTTGCCAAAAATACGGCCAAGAAACTCGGCTGCTTTAGGGGCATCATTGACCGCATCCTCCAAAGTAGTGAGCACAGACTCGAACCTGGGACAGTCGTAAAAGCAGCGTGCAATGACTATATGTATGTTTCATCCATTAATCATCAAAATAAAAAACTTATAACATAACATCATACCCTTTGATGAGGTCCTCTGGACTTAACATGCATTCTTGAGACCTAGTAAGGTTGATTAGGAGCTTGGCCAGAATATCCCTTTCCAAGTCCTTCCTTTCAAAAGAGTCTGTAACCCAGAGAGAAATCATGGAAGGATAGAAGCTTGGAGAATTCAAGTCCTTGATGCATAAACTAATCTCCGCCTCATCATTGGCACTGAAAGTAGACACAAAAAAATTAGCGCATGGTCCACAACAACTTAAAAAAATAATTTCACCAGACATCTTTATTGACTTTCAAATGCAATATGTGCTTATGCAAGAAAGTAATGTCCAACTTAAGGAACACTTGAGCACTATGAAGAGGTATTCTATGCATCTTGCATACCAAGATTATATCAAGCAGAATATTACTTAGTGATTCTTCTCTCCTCTTTTTCCCTCAACCGTTTTCAGAAATGATCTAGAAAGCTACCAGCTTCAGTGAATACAAACAATTGCCTACTTAAAATAACAATGTAACTTAAGTTGCTGCAAATCTGCTGGAGTGTAAAAATATCTATTGTCCATCAAGGTCAGAACAAGCAGAAGGGTACAAAAAAGCACAGCAAACAAGAGCCACCAGGCACCCTAACCCATCATATTGTTACATAGACTGTGTGGTAAGTGGCGTAACCTAATCAAAAGCAGAAGTTTGTCATGCCTAGGCACAAGTCTAGGATGAAAGCAGGGGTAAATGCAGTCATACTTGAAGGGCAATTGCACCTTGTCCAATTTCAGTTAAGTTAATTCATGAGAAACAAGAAGAAACTATGCATTAAAGACCTGGCTTAACATACTACAATAGCAAGATTACAGAATTTCTACTTAGATCACACTAAACAAAGGCAGCAAGCCACAAATAACCAAACTAAAGACCACTGCCCACAGATACAAGATTTTAAACATCAGCACCGAGCAATCCAAATTGCGAATATAAGAGTCTACAATCATCAAGAGGGAAGCAAACATTAACATAAAGCGTTGGAAGACATTTCCCATTTTAGGATGGAAGCAGGGATAAGCGCAGTCATACTCAAAGGGCAAGTGCACCCTGTCCATTTTCAGTTAAGTCAATCCACAAGAAACAAGAAAAAATTATGCATTAAGACCTGATTTAATGTACTGGGATAACAAGATTACAGAATTTCTTCTTAGATCACACCAAACTAAAGCAGCAAACCATAAATAACCAAAAACTAGAGAGCACTGCCCACAGACACAAGATTTTGAATATCAGCACCAAGCACTATAAGAGTCTACAAGCATCAAGAGGGAAGCAAATGGTTAACATAAAGCATTGAAAGACATTTCCGAATTCTAGGATATAAGCAGTGGTAAACGCAGTCATATTCAAAGGGCAAGTGCATCTTATCCATTTTCATTTAAGTTAACCCACGAGAAACAAGGAGAAACCATGCATTAAAGACCTGACTTAACATCCTGCGATAATAAGATTAAAGAATTTCTTCCTAGATCACACTAAACAAAGGCAGCAAACCATAAATGACCAAACTACTGACCACTGTCCACAGATACAAGATTTCCAACATCAACATCAAGCGGTCCAAATTGCCAACATAAGAGTCTACAAGCATCAACAGGGAAGGAAACGATTAACAGAAATTGTTGGAGAACATTTCTCAATTTATGCGCCCCCCTCCTCTTCTTTTTTCCCCCCTCTTCCCTTGGCCGCTACATAAAAAGTCTTAAAATATAGTCATTAGATGGCATCCCGATGACAATTCAACTTCCCAAAACAATGAATACTGGCAATAATATACAAAAGAGAAGTAACTAATATGTACCTATAGAATTCTCTAATTGCTGCAATGGACATATCTCTCAGCCTCTCTTCTGGCCACACTTTCTCTGAAGAAATATCCTGAGAGAGACCTGTTCCCTGTACTTGTACTGAAGGGGAATTGCCACCAGATCTATCAAAACCTTCTCGGCTACCAGGCCTATTTCGATGTACACCAGATTGGTCATAAGCACCAGAGCTTGAAAGCCTATCTGTGTAACTCGTCACAGTTTCCCTAGAGCTGTAGCTTGTCTTCTCTACAGAGCTAAATCCATTCGAACCATCTGCTATTCTTCGAGAGTCCGACAAGCTGGAGGAAGTATCAGCTACAGAAGTGCTTGACATTGATGGCGACCCTCTGAAAGACATGCCCCTGGCAAGCCCACCCTGAGGTCCCAGGATGATTGGATGAGAATCATCACCTAACCTCTGAGGCAAAGGAACTGCCAATGGCCTGGGCTCATGAGGCTGTCTTTCTTCAAACCGAATATCCTGACTGCCCTGCCCACGGACATGTGACTGCAACCCACGGTAGCCACTGACCTGGGCATTTGGAGAGGATAACATACTGGAGCTCCTAGAAGAGAAGTCCACTGGCTGTCCTCTTCTTGAAGAATTGATCCCTGAGGCTCGAGCATTTCTGCCAACTTGGGCATGTCGCTCTTGAGCGGCATCTCTATGGACTTCATCGATCTTCTTTGGCCCTTCAACCTTCCTCCTTTGCTGCCATTTATTTCTCCTTAAATCAATTGAGTCTTTTAACATGAACCTCACCCTTGAGGAGAGATTCATGTTGTTTGACAAAATCCACATCCTCTCAAAATATGCGTCCATGTAGTTCTTTGTTTTTTGATTGTCAAACATCTCCCCAATGGTACTCATTAATTTGCACAACGCCTCAATGTCTTCCTCATCAGGAGTCTCATGTTGACCTCCCAACAGCTTCTTTATGCACCCATGCATTATTTTCTCAGTTAACATCTTCTTCTTGTACAATTCCCCAATTAATCTGATGTTCCCCAACATTCTTCTTCGGGCCTTAACTCTCTTCTCCTCTCTTTCCTCTTCAGACTGTTTGATTTCACCCTCCTCTTCAGCTTTATTGGCTTCCTCTTCCTCCCTTTCCCCTCTCTCAAATTCTTCCTGGCACTTGTTCAAAAGCACCCTCTTAAAAGTGATCTTATGATCATCTTCACCGAAATCAGGCAACTCTTGATCGAGATGACAACATAAGTTGGCATACATTTCACAAAATGTGGGCTCCATCAAAGCCTTAAAAAAGATCTGAGAGATAAGACCTTCAAGAGTGGTTGCATTGTCAATGTTAACAGCTTTTACTTGCTCAAACAATTTCTCGAAATTCTGAGGAGTCAACTTGTTTAATATAGCTTTCAACTGCCTCTGCTTAGCCTCTTCCTCATCCAGAACTTTACCCACTTCATACTTCTTCTCAGCCCTGTGCATCATCTGTAATGGAGTCTGAGGAGAAGGAATCAGGCCCTTCTGCTGGAAGCCAGTAGCGCGGTGCCACCTGTCGGCATCAGAGTTATTTCTCTGCATCCCTCCCTGAAATCCCGACTGCATCGGACCAGATAGTATCCCTCCTGCATATTGGACAGGAGTCTGAGCACGAGGATTCCTCAAAACACCGTAATTACCTCCTTGGCCGGGTCGCAATCCTGGGTTAGGCCCAAGGCCCACATCAAGACGCAGATCGCGCCCTGGACCAAAAGCACCAGGCAGTTTACTCCACTTGTCATCATCAACTAAACCACTTCCCCGGCGATCTAGCCGAGCACCACCACTTGACCTGTCTATCGTTCTCCCAGGACTGGGGTGAGAATCACGAGAAACATTAACAGAAGGATTGAATACTTCGGCTATGTCTGGTTTCACTTCAAAATTCTCGGGAAGATTAGTACATCTCTCAGAAAATTTCAGGAGAAAATCTCTAGAATATTTTCTTGCAACAAACCCATTTCTGTTTTCGCTGCTTGGCACAAAACCATCAACCTCCTGCCTGCTTGTTGAAGGCTCCAGAGCTGGTGAAGAGACATCGGCAGCATCTTCCCAGTCATCTATCTCAGCTTTAATTTGCTCAATATCATCACTCACGAAAGCTTCTTTTGGAGATGTCTCAGATGGTACTTGGTTAGCATGAATGTCCTCAGAAGCAATCTCTGTGCCTCTGGAGGACTTAACTGCTTCTTTCTTTTCCAATGTATTTTTGTAAGCCCCATACAGATCGAGATTTGCCCCAGCAGCATCAGCTTTCTGGAGAAATTCTTTCTTCTTTTTCTTTCCTCTAGCTATATTAGTTGAAGACCTACTTATTTCCGAAGCAGGCTTATCTTTGGGAACTACTATCTCAATCGATTTCAAGCTGCCTCCGACACTTTCCGTAACATCTCCGACATCCCCAGCACCTGCTTTTAAAGAGTCAGACATTGAAACAGAAGAAGAGTCAATCACCTCATCCCTCCCATTTACAGAGGCATCTGCATGAGAATTGTCATCATGAGCACTGGCTAAAGGAACAGCATCACAAGGGGTAGCTTCTCCAATTTTAGAATCCATGGGTAAGGATGTAGGCATCTCCGAATTTCCCATCTTATCAATATCTTGATGATATCTCTCTTTGTCCAGGCTGGTCCTTTCAATTGTGCTAGCTGGAACCTCCTCCCCAGAAGCTTCAACCATTGGGACAGAATCCTGGTCACCCACACTGATGATATCAGAATGTTCTATAGAGACTGAGACAGAAGAAACCACAGAACTATCATCAGACTCTTTAGACTGTTCAACAGGTCCCCTACTTTCTATTTCTCCTCCGTCAGCATCCTTGTTAGCCAAAATTTCATTTTTCTCGGTAGAATCACCTAGAATTGTTTGTTGAGAACTCAGTGGATTATCAAGAACTGGTACGCCAGCAGAAATTTCAGATGAAGCAGAGACAATGCCATCCCCAACAGCATCGTGCTTGAGTTCCAAAATATCAGGGGAGAGAGCATCATTTGTTGAGATCGATTCACTTACAGCCCCTGCAACATCTTCACAAATTCCTGAAGGGTAGGTGTTAATTGTCTTAGCTTCCAAATTCTCAAGCACCCCACTCTGAGAAGATTCATGTATAGCTACTGCTGAGATTGAGCTCCCTTCCTCATCAACCTGTTCAAGAGTGCTAAAAAATGTCACATGCTAATCTGCATTTAAAGAATACAAAACAATACAGACCTAGAAGAATTTTAAATGCAGTTATGCTTATGGTTGCACAAGAACACATCGTACCTTGATTGGACACGAATCATCTCCTTTCTTCCCTTGATTATGATTCTTGATAGAATCGGACCCGCTAAGGTTCTCCATTCTCCTTCCAGCAACATTAGTCGAAGCTGGTTCGGCCAAAGAGTGACCAGCATTTGAAGAACTGGTTAGAGACCGTTCCTCAGAAGCACCAATTGACCCTACATATTGTTTGTTAGGCCCTGGCAATGCCCCCGATTCACTTCCAGGTTCTTTCAACAAGGGGCCCTTGGAAACCTCAGGATCTCTAGATGCTGAATTCCCAGAGAGCTTGACAGCTTTAGGTGATTCAACCTTTTCAAAAGCAGTTAAGAGACTTGGGGAAGGTAAATCAGTAATATTCTCACCATCAGAACCAATTCTGGGCTTAGATATCCCCTGCGCAAGTGCCGAAGGAGGAGCATGGGAATTTTGCATTTGATCCTGCTTGGGTGGCTCCACAGCTGCTCGGATAGAGATACCGGTCCTCTCAGGAAGCTGCACACTATCTTGGGAATTCATTAACGTCGTTCTCTGAGCCCCTTGGTTGACAGGAGAATTAAATCTTGGAGCCTGAGAGGTGGGCGTTATCTGAGTACCAGATAAAGGAAGAGAACTTTGGGTAGGGAAGAAACCATAGCTATTCGCATAATAATTGACTGGATGGTTTGATGGGTATGATGATAGATGTTGCGTCTGAGGAGGTACGTTTGGATGAGACCGGCTTGATGGCACTCCATCAGAAAACCCCTCTGTGCGCTTATCAAGCCTCACCTCTAGATGTGTATCGGGGTGAGTTATTTTGACAGGGGTCTTGCGAGGACCACCGAATTTCGATCCTTGTTGTTGAGAATATGGACTGATTCCAATTCCCAAGGTTCCCACCTGGTGGGAGAATTGGGGATTAATCTGAGGGGGAAAATTCATACCCTGAGCCTGATGTATTATGCCCTGAGGTTGCATCATATGAGGCTGCAGACCTGTGACAAACATCGGCTGCTGCATTGAAGGAGGACCACTTCCCACAGGTATCATAGGCATTCCCATTGGCAATTGAAGGGAAGCAGATACCATTCCTTGAGACTGAATCGAAGTATTGGGGCCATTGAACTGAATAGGAACTGGTGGCTGGCTATAAGGCATTTGCATGGAAATTCCAGGCATGGTGTGAGCTGAAGGTTTTTGTGATTGTATAGAGGGGGGAATGGGCGGGACTTGATCTTTCTTGCTCTTCAAAACAGTATGGCCATCCCCAGCATTAGACTGGTCAGTAACACCTAAATCTCGCTTTGACAATGGATGCTTAGGAGCAGGAGGAACTGGCACTGGTGGACCAGTTTTTATAGCATCATGGCGTGCCTGTTCATATCAAGTCAACAAGCCTAAATCATCAAGAAAAAAAATCAACAATATGCATGCCAATACTTTCATTGTCTCAGCAGAATGTGTATCATAACACATTCATCTGTGTGCAAATGTGCATTGGTGTAGGTGCAGTAAATCCAATCTTCACAAGTAAACAAACAGATGAGAGGGACTTAAAAAGAAGATGCCCCAGCGCAGGGGCCCACCCCACCGGGGGGGGGGGGGGGCCGAGAAGAAGATGCACCTGATCATGTTTCTGCTCATCCAAATTGGGTGGAGCGGAGCTGGTTCTGGCAGGAATCTACAGGTAAAGTCGCATAAGAGAAACTAGCACCATCAGACAAAATATTGAAGAAGTCAAATAGCAAACAAAATAGTAGATTACCTGCATCCCATTCACGAGACCAGGACTTAAAGAGCCAAACTGGAAAGGGTATGCTTTAGAGGCATCTCCAGGAGCTACACCAAGAGAAAAGATAATTCTGAATATTAGCCAAGTCCTCAAAAAATAATGAAATTAGTAATTAAACACACTGGCCAACTGATAGCAAGAGTATGATATCAGCTAAAGTTTGCATTAACAAAGAAATGCAGAACCCCATACCCTTTTTGGGAGTTGAAGGAGGCGGCATTTCAGAACTCATGGTGGGTGGTTGAGAAGTTGGAGCCTTTGGAACAGTTCGGATGCTTCTATTGGAGGATGGAGGTGCTTCGGCAGGCTTGGCAGTGGCGCTTGTATGCCCAGCGTCAGATTGTCCTGAAATGGAGGAGAGGAAAACAAAGTAACAATATCAGCCATAAACAGAACAAAAGGGAACATAAAGATATATTTACCCAAGAACACTGGCTCCATCGGGCCACTTCCCCTCACAATCACACTCAATTTAAACAACTGACAAATGATAAACTGAAGGAAAGTTCCCAAATTTATTCAGGGGGTTAACATCATACCCTGTGGCTGGGGCTGGGGCTGCACATGGGCACCATTTTGCAAATTATGGTGAGTCGGAGCAGCGACCGTGGGCTCCGGGGCGAGGTTCACAGGCCGTACGTTCACCCTAGATTGGCCTCCTTGCACATTGTTAGACTTCTTAAAACTGCGACACGCCAAAGACAATCGCACACACACGAACACCCGCAATCGTCAATAAAACCAGCAGACCTCATACCACTCAGCAGTGAAAAACCCATCTTCCCCAAAGAAAGGCACGGGGCCCCCCGAACGGAAACGGAAACAGAAACCCCAGTGGCCCCGCGGGATTTCCCAAACCCTTTAATTCGTTACCTTCGATTGGAGGAGAGAGAAGGGGAAGGGGCGGGGGCACCGCCGCCCTTGCCGTAACCGCCCGAAGAGGTCCGCTGCTGGTTGAAGCTCGCGGATCGCCCGGCTCTACGATCTTGCGCCGCCTCGCTCTTCTGATACCTGGATTGATTGAAGGACATAAATCCCGCACTGGAAGGATCCCGCAAGCGCCGAGTTCTTTCGGGTCGATCCCCTTGACCCTGTCGCCACCGGAAAAAACAGATCGAAGGAACGAGCTCGAATTCAGGGCGCTCCCCTGCCCAACGAGAAACGGGGAAAACCAAACACAACAAAAAGCAACCAAACGGAAAGGCGGACCCCGATTAGGGCTAGCTCGACGGAGGAGGAGGGTTTACCTGGAAGAGTGAAGCCCGGGAGGAGCCGAAGGCGAGCTCTAGGGTTTCAATCGGCGGTCATGAGAAGCGTACGCAGACACACGTCGATAGAGAGAGAGAGAGAGAGAGAGAGAGAGAGAGAGGGAGGGAGGAAGAGGGAGGGAGAAGAGGAAGAGGGGAGAAGCCACACAAATGGGGAAATGCGGAGGTGCGCGTGTGGCCTTTTTCACTGTTTTGGTTTGGGCGTGTGTGGAAAGGGCAAAAAAAGGAGAGAGTTTTACAGAGCATAGAGAGAGAGAGAGAGAGAGAGAGAGAGAAACTGTGGGAGAGAGTGAGGTGGTCAAAACCAAAGGCAGGTTTTGTAGGAGATCCATTTCTCGTTTTCTAGGGATTTCTAGGAAATTAGTCACGTCCATTATATTTTTCTTCCGATTTTTCTTTCCTTCGAATCTAATTATATCCCATTAACTCTCTCTTTTTTAAATCTTCTGATATAACGATACCGAGGATCATTTCCCCTATTCCCTAAAAACGTGCCGTATCTGCATTCATTGAGCCACCCGTCTCGATCTTTAAATGCCAGATTTTTAAAAATCCGATCCCTTATCGCCGAGTTATAAAAAGCCAATGCTTCGTGGCGAGTACCACATTTTCTTTTGCATAATTTTCTTTTTCGTACGTTCTTCATGAATTATTCCGATAACCCTCTTTCTTTATTTATTAGCAGATGATAGCGACGGTCATCGATTTTCAAATTTACGCCGACGACTACAACGAAAGTTAGCATCTTGACCAAACTTCGTCATGCTTTGAAGTGAAAACCTCCTAATTAGATGAAGGGACGGAGGATTTCTCTATTTTCCCCCATTTCCTCGCAGTTTAAGGTAAAATCGTTTCCTTGCCACGTCACCAAAGGATTCGTCGACTCAGGATAAGTTTGGCAGCAAAATCGAGCGGTGAAGAAAACGAGTTTGTTAAGTTTCATTAAAAGATTCCTTAACGAGTAATTCAAGAAGGGCAAAAGAGAGAGAAAGCACAGTGGGGAGAGGAAAAGAGTTGTTGGGGGGGCGAGTGAAAAGACAACCTCGTCCTCTAATTCACATTGCCCATTATGTCCTCCACAGAACCTTCGGTGGCACGGCCACGTGTCAATGTTGGACCCACCAGGACAGCCCTTCTTTTGTTGCAAAATTTCGTAAAAAAAAAATATTATAATAGTGGAAAATCGAAGTTATATGGAGAACGCACAAGAAATTGGAAATATCCGTTAAAAAAAAAATAACTTTTCTATTGATGTTATGAGAAGGCGATGTGTATTCTGAAAACAAAGCTAAGAAATGATTAGCAAAGCGTACGATACATGTATTATAGTATCCGTACGCTATGGGAAATTGGGGGCTGCATCAAATTTGGTGACCTAAGTACACTTCAGTACATATGTCTCATCCACCGGATACTTTCTCGTATGTATTACACTTCATTAGTGTTCTTTTTTTTTTTTTTCAAAAACTTGATTTGGAAGTACATTTTTTTCCCCTCTTCTTCAGAAAAATAAAAACGAAGTATCATAATAGGTGAAGATTCAGTGGTGAATATGACAAATTACGTTAAAAACGAAGGCAACTCAGCCTGCATATGAAGTTCCCAAACTTTTTTTTTATACCTTTAGTGAATAATATATGAGATTGAGAATATGTTAAAGAGAAATCGAGAATTATATTGTTTTGGTAAATCTATTCTTTTCTTGATAAGGTTTTATAGATCGCCACTAATGCGCGACGTGTTGTCGGAAGGGGCTTATTATTGCTTTGGTATATTATTTTTCCATCATATATGATAAAACGACTTGGAAAATTCCCCGAAAAAAAAAAAGCAAACATAATTTTATATATTTTTTAAAAATCCAAAAATGTGTATAATTGATAAGAAAAAAAGGAGAAAAGAAGTGACCACTCCCACATGACTCTCGTGATGGCCAATGGAGGTCGCGTGGTCCTTGTCGTGGCGAAGCGAGGGTTTCTCTGACTCGACCCCAACCGGCTAGCGAAAGTCGGGTGGCCCGATCATCATCATCCGACCCCGAGGAAGGCGGAGGTGGTCATTGGCCACCGTCGGCCATCTGCCTTCCCTCCTTTTCCTGGTGCACTTTTTGCCTCTTTTTTCCTTTTTGCTCCATTTTCTTCCTTTTTGCTTGCTTTTGATTTTTGAAGTTTCATCTCAAGTTTCACGTTTGACTACCGAGGGGAGCAATAATGAGTGATCTCAGCTGCTCGTAGCAAGTGACGATCACTTAGGACAGATGTTCTGCTTGTTGTTCAAGTGTCTCCTCTGTACTTTTCCTAGTTTTAGGATATGTTTTTATAAGAGGTGTGAAGTCAAATGTGCTTTAGAGATTGGACTTTAAGTATTGATTAGGAGTTTGATCTTTTATGAGATAAAATATCAAGTCTGGTGTGCCGGGGCCCCTAGGTTGAAAAATCTTTTTCTCCATGCTATTTAGTCGCGAACTTGTCTATGGTTGACTTTTTCGACATTCTGTTAGGACTTAAATATTCGAGTTTAAATAACTTAAATCCTATGACGTATAAAGTATTCGAGTTTTATAACTTAAATGCCTGGAAAGGAGTTACGGAAATAGATTGCTCAACCAACATGATTTTTAGGATTCTTGTAGTTAATATGCCCAATTTCCATCCACGTAAGTTATCTGATTAAGTTCATTTATTTTGAGTACATCTTGATGATTAGGAAAATAGAATAGGCATAATAAAGATGAGGGACATGTCATAATTTGAACTCTTGATCCGTGTTCTCTTTGACAAACCGTTCTTAGAAAAGTTTTGAGTTGTCAAATAATGAGCCGACACTGCATTTATGTCGTACTTCCAACAATTTCCACATTATTTTTCATGGTCAAATTTCTTCTTCTTTTTACTATTAGTAGTCACATAGTTCATTAGACATTAAAGAAGAAACATCTTTACATTTTTGTATGTAAGAATCGAGCAATGCGCGTTTTCATTCAATTCTCGTAGATAGAATTTGAAGATATTTTGTCTTAAATAGGGGGAAAAAATCCAAGAAATTACTTTGATTCCACGATGTAAATGATCTTGCAAGGTTGAGTTCTATTGATATGCCATTAGCCGCTCATTAACATATTTTTTCAATGGTTTCTTCTATTGGAAGTCATGCTTCGTTCCTTTTCACCTAATCCAACATTAGATCACAAAGTTTGCTAGTTCTAGCAAAAACAAAGTACATATATAATGTAAGGACTCTTCAGGATTCTAACGTCCTTTAAGATTTGTTTTTGTCAATTTCTCTACTTACACAATGTACTTGTGTCCTTACTTTTTCTAAATCGACATCCTAATTTCATTGCGTATGGCAACGTCGTAATCATATGATAGTATGATTTTTTTTTATTAAGGATCCGTTCGTTTCGCGGAAAATATTCTTCCGAAAAATGTTTTCCGAAAATTGTGGTGTTGGGGGGCCGGAAAATTTTTTACCATGGAAAATATTTTTCAATCAAGAATAAGTTTCCTTCTAAAAATAAGGAATATGTTTACATTTTTTGAAAAGAGAAAAACATTTTCTGGAAACCCATCGATGCTCGATGTCAATCAAAATATTAATAAATATGCTGCCGTATACTGGACCGCCGTCAGTCGTTGGTTGGTCGTCGGACCACCACCGGTCATTGAACCACCACTACTCGCCGAACCTATGCCCACTGCATGGACCTCCAACTGCCAGTTGCTGAATGGTTGCTGGACTATCGCCGGACCACCATCGGTTGTCGGTTGGCCGTCGGACTGCCGTTGGGGCGGCAGTCGGGCGGCGGCAGCGGCGATAGTTGGGCATCCATGAATAAGAAAAAAAGGAAAGAAAAAGAAAATATTTTCTGGAAAATTTAAGTTTAAAACGAACACTAGAATAATATTGTCATTTTTCGGGAAAATGACTTCCTGGAAAATATTTCCGAAGATGTTTTATTTTCCGCAAAATGAACAGATCCTAAAACAAACCTTTCCTTTCATGAAAACAAGTCAAAATACTATAAAGAGCCTGCATTAAAATGATAAATTAGTGAATGCGCTCCACAAATACTATAATTTTAACTATATATGGAAAATTATTAAAATGAAAGAGAAGATGAGAGCAATAGAGTGATGCGGTCATCTCAGGAATTGCGAATATATTTTTCAATCTGAATAGTTGATAAGTTCCATATTAATTTATCTTGGGAAATTTAGTGAATCCCTTTTTTTTTCCTATTTTTTAAGAAATATTATTTTTCCTCTTCCTTCTCTTTGCAGAATCAAAAGCACACAAGGCCATGTAGGATTGAAACAACATTTTGCAGAGGTGGAAGATCTTTATGGAGAAATCATGGAGATAAATCCTGGCGATCTTATCACAGCGACAAGGACCAGGATCGTTGCTCACGATCTAAGACTCATATATTACGGTGTTACTACAGCTTCGGTGGTGCCCATGGGGCAAAATCATTGCTCTCTTCTCGGCAACTTTCAGCATTGACTTGAGGAGCTCCAGGACAATATTCAAATGGCCTGCAGGCTGCAACATTGGCAACGTGCAACGGCGTGTGCCCGGCTCCTTGGAAAGCCGTCTCCTCTAGGATGAGTGCGTTGCTTCTGATCAAGTCATTCAGTTCATCAGCATTTTGCCCCTGAGCTGCTTCTAACAATGTTGGGTCCGTTTGAGGGGACATATCAGCCCCGCTTCTAAACCTTCTCAAGAAGTCACTCTTCTGTTATCGACCTAAAAGCTGCCTGTGTTTTGCAGTAATGATCTTTTGACTTCATTTGAATTTTTGTTGGCACCATTCAATTTCGATCCTAACAATTTCGCATATCTTGCACTTTTCTTCCGATTCTGTGTTCATGGCTTCTCTCATATTTATCCCCATTAGTTTAGTAAGTGCCAGCTCTTATAGACAAATTCTCAACCTGTTCTCACGATGGCCAATTCTTCGAAGAAGCAAGACCACCTGCATAGTGGAAGGAAAACACACGCAACCTGATCTCAGAATCTCGACTACTGCCTGTGAAGTTGCTAACATGCTATAGGCTCTGGATACAATTTATTAGGAAAATAAGATAAAATCAAGAACTCACGGACATTACATAATCAACTGCGGAAAATTAGGGACAGCAAATCAACATCTGACCCTGTCAAACAAACTCCATCAGATACTGCTGAAGGTTTGCATTACTTAGCTCAAACCTCAAGGGATTAATAATGACAAATTAGGTTCTCATACTGTACATATCCCCCAGAATGTTAAACCAAAAAAGCATTTGAAAGTAAAAGTCTAAAGCTAGCGCCACCCACCTCTGTATCAATAGAAGTAGAATTGATATCATTAACGGCAGCACGCTCAACAATTCCACGTTTTCCAGACCAAAGGCTTTCTCCAGTAACGTGAATGGCAGGTAATACGTGAAGCAATAATAAGTTTGAACCATTATGGTCAAAGAGAGCAAAAGCGGCAGCTTGACGCGGAGATCTCTTGTGAGGCAAATGATCATCTGGACTGACACCAAGAATCCGAATGTGTTGCTGCTCATGAAGGCAATGTATGCTAAGTCCCTACCAGGAAGATCCGTCATCCAAGATGCATAGGATGTGAGGAAGCCTTTCGTGGAACTTCTGTCCACTTTTCTTGTAAAGCTAGGAGGTTGAAGCACGGCTTGGTAGGTCGCACTTGTGATGAGCGCGGCAATGACTAACAAGGCATTGCGTTTGTCGCCCAATGTTTCTTGTTCTTTGTTCAAATTATTTGACGGGGCACGTGATAATGATTGAGGAGTATTTGTGACTGGTTCCCCATCTGATGGATCTTCCTCTGAGGGTAGTCTTGGAGCAGGTGAGTTTGATCTTTCTCTTTTGTGTTGGGGCCTTAGACTATACATATCCCCTAGGAAGTTAAACTGGGAAAGCCTTTCAACGCCATAATCTAAAGCTAGCGCCAACTGCCTCTGTGCTAGCAAAAGAAGAACTGACATTGTTACTGGCAGCACGCTCAACAATTCCACGTTTTTTAGACCAAATGCTTTGTCCAGGAACGTGAACGGTAGGTAATATGTGAAGCAACAGTAAGTTTGAACCAGTGCAGCCATAGAGAGTAACAGCGGCAGCCTGATGCGGAGATCTCTGCTGACACGGAGATCTCTGGTGAGGCAAATGATCATCTGGACTGACACCAAGAATCCGAGTGTGTTGTCGCTCATGAAGATGATGAATGCGAAGTCCCTGCCAAGAGGACCAGTTATCCAAGATGCATAGTATCCCTGGAAGCTTTTCGTGGAATTATCATCAACTTTTGTAAGAAAGCTTGGAGGCTGAAGCACGGCTTGGTAGGTGGTGCTAGCAATAAACGTGGCTACGACCAGCAGGTCGCTGCGTATCTCGCCCATTGACTCTTCTTCTTTTCTCAAGTTTTTCGATGGCAAACGTGATGATTGTCGAGGAGCATTCGCTACTCGTTTCCCAGCTGATTGATGACCGTGATACTGTCGTTGTCCCCCGCGCCTAGTGACGAAGCAAGGGTGTTTGATCTTCTGCTTGCGTATTTGGCTCCAGGTCGTGTGCTAATTTCTCTCATCTCTGTATTTCCTGCTTCCCTTTGCGAGAGAATTGAGACATCTAGAGGGTCAAGCCACTCTCGTTCGAGGCGTGCGCATCTACGACCTCCCAATCTATAGCGTGCCCACGGAGCATAAAGTCAACCGCCTGCCATTTTTTTTTTCCCATCTTTGTGTTGAACTCATTGACTTTTAGATGTTTATATAGTACACAAGAACTTTTGGCATACTGAGGGGATGCCAAATTCCTAGAAAGAGAATTGCATATCGCAAAGACACCAAATTGACACCCTCACTAAAATGATGCGTCAAGAGAAGTGCGATAAAGAAAGAGAACCTGCAACGAGATGCAAGATGGTATTGCCTTTTTAGTCCTTCCAACTGATCACCTGCTCCTTTTGGCGCTCCTTCAGATGCTTCGCCACCGCAACGACCGCGTCAAACCAGTTCTTCTTCACGGTGAGGTGAAGTGCCGTCTCCTCAGGGCGGTTGTCTCTTCGAGGGACTCAGGTAAAGCGGAGATTAGTACCTTCACGACATCGAGCTCCCCGTTCACGACGCATAAGGCAAAGGGACTCTCCCTTCCCTTCCCTTCCCTTCCCAGAGCATAGGTGCAGACCCACGCTCAACAGCTCTTTTGATGCAATAATTGAGGGAGAGAGATAGTGGGAGAAAATATGGGACAGCAGGAAGAAAAGAGGGAAAAATATTGGTGGGGGAGAGGGGGAAGAGAGAGACAGACAGACAGACGTGAGGGGGAATGAGAGGGGTGAGAAAATAAAAGCAAGGATGGTCGATCCTAGACTGGTCTTGGACTGGCCCTAAACCGATCTTGGACTAGCCCAACTTAGCTGATCCTGATTAGGTTCTCAAGACGATTGGATCAATCCTTGATCCTCAAATCTTTAATCTGATGTTGTGCGAATTAGTCCTTGATTATGAGATTTTGGGCTAATCCAACCCGACATATATATATATATATATATCATATATAAATCTACCATTTTTCTCAAGCCCAAGAGCAACTTCAACCTTCTTATTCCCAACAAGCCTAGGACTAAGAGTAAAAGCCTCTCTTCTTGCCAAGCCCACAACTTAGGAGAAGCTGGGGGAATCTTTTCTTGCCAAGCCTTGGAATAGTCTTCTCTTCATCGATAGTTTCACTTCCTTCATAGAAAGCCGATTTATATTATTATCTTATATTTATGTTAGACATTCATTAGTGTTTACAGTTTGGTTATTTAATATCACATCATTTATAAATATAAAATTTGAAATAGTATGTTCGTTATTTCGAAGAATGCAATAAATGATTATAAAAAAATAATTAGCAGTCTAGGATTGACCCTATAATTGTTTTCCCGGTCCTCGGTCCCAAGCTCAATGGGTTGTTGAACCGATACTGTGCGGGTTAGTCTTATGATTGAGTATTGAACCGGCTCAACCTAGATCATTCTCACCCGTAGTAGAGAGAGACGGATGTGAAGCAAAAAGAGTAAAATGTAGAAAGTGACATACAATTTGAATATCTCGATAAGTCATATTAACGTGTTTCGACGGGAGGGTCGTTAAATGTCCAACGCGTTTTTGAGTTTGGTCTATTTCAGATCTTCTTTACCTTCTTCCTCCATCGTGTTCACTTAAATGATCGAAAAAAAAGTCTTTGATCACCTAAGCTTTATGAGGAAGTGAATTACCTAATCGCTTTTATTTACCAAAAAAAAAAATTACCTAATCGCTTTATTAGAAATATTATTGATTGCCATGCTTATCCGTCCCCATCCCAGGCACCACCGCGTTGCCCTTTTTGACCACGACATTAGTATTGAATGCCATACTTGTCCTGCGCTTTTCTTCAGACTCCGTGTTCACGGCTTCTCTCATATTTATACCCATTGGTTTAGTAAGTGCCTGCTCTTACAGACAAATTCTCGTACTCCCCAAGATGTTCCCATGATGGCCAACTCTTCTGAAGAAGCAAGACCAAATGAATACTGGAAGGTCGCGGAACCTCATCTTAGAATCTCAACTGCTGTCCGTGAAGTTACAGACGTGCTATAAACTCAGGACACGATTTATTAGGAAAATGGGGTAAAATGAATCACTCACGCACATTACATAATCAACTGCGGAAAAATGAAGAACAGCAAATCAACATCTCATTTTCTCAAACAAACTCCATCAGATACTGCTGAAGGTTTGCATTACTTAGCTCAACCTCAAGGGATTAACAATGACAAATTAGGTCCTCATACTGTACGTAGCTAGCGCCTCCCACCTCTGAATCCATAGAAGAAGTATTGGTATCGTCAGCGGCAGCACGCCCAACAATTCCAGGTTTTCCAGACCAAAGGCTTTGTCCAGTAACGTGAACTGCAGGTAATATGTGAAGCAATAGTAAGCTTGAACCATTGCGGTCACAGAGAGTAACAGCGGCAGCCTAACACCGCAAATGATCATCTGAACCGGCACCAAGAGTCCGAGTGTGTTGCCGCTCATGAGGGCAATGTCCGCTAAGACCCTGCCAAGAGGATCAGTCATCCAAGACGCATAGGATGTGAGGAAGCCATTCGTCGAACTCCTGTCCACCTTTATTGTAAAGCTTGGGGACTGAAGCACGGCTTGGTAGGTCACGCTTGCGATGAGCACGGCAATAACCAGCAGGGCATTGCATATGTCGCCCAATGAATCTTTTTCTTTGCTCAAATTATTCGACAGGGAACGTGATAATGATTGAGGAGCATTGGTGACTGGTTCCCCATCTGATCGATCTTCCTCCGAGAGCAGTCTTGAAACAGGTGAGTTTGATCTTTCTCTTTTGCGTTGGACTTCAGCTTGTGTGCGAATTTGTCTGATCTCTCTACCATTAACGACTGGTTGGGGCCTTAGACTATACGTATCCTCTAGGAGGTTGAACTGAGAAAGCCTTTTCAACCAATAATTTAGAGCGAGCGCCAACTGCCTTTGTGCCAGTAGAAGAAGCATTGACGTAGTTACCGACATCATGCTAAAAAATTCAACGTTTTTGTCATTTGTCCTCCGTTCGGATCACAGTTCGGATTACAGGGTGCAACTCGCCTGCATGAAGCTGGAATCGCTAGCAATCGGCTGTCAGCCATACGGCAACTCCTTCGAGCATGCTCCACTCGGCATGGGGGATAGGGAATATGATATTCTATTCCAACTATATTTCCAGTTACTTTGTTCTCCATTTCTCTTTGAGACAATTTTCTAATAGATTAAATTCCTTCTTTTCATGATTTTCTTTTTTAGTATGAAATGAAAGAGGACCACTCCTTAGTACGAGAGGATTGGGAAGCACGTACCTTATAATATAATTATTTATTATGATATTATAGATAAAAATAAGAATTTCATGGGATAAAACATATTAAAAGAAAAGGTGAAACCTTGTATTTTTTTCTATCTTTCGCAAAGGGACTCTTCTCTCCCTTCCCTTTCCAGATCATCTGTGCGGGCCCACACTCAAAGCTCTCTCGCTGTAATTGTCGAGAGAGAGAATCACCTACCTTAGATTAGTGTACCTTACCCCCCTCTCTACCCTTGGATCAAAAAGTCCCCCCATATTGCATGGAGAACATCCCCTTTCTTATCATTGAATCCACTAAGGTACACTAATCTAAGGTGAGGAACCTCAATTTGAGGGACAGAGAGAGAAGGTGGGTGAGAGCAAGAAGCAAAGAGCGAAAAGAGGGGAGAAAATTTAGTTAGGAGAGAGAGAGAGAGAGAGAGAGAGAGAGAGAGAGAGAGAGAGAGAGAGAGAGAGAGAGGAAAATAAAGAGGAGAGAAAAAGAAAAGGAAAGAGGGCTGACGTCAAGTCACTTACGTTTGTTGATCCAAGCCTTTAAATAAGAAGGGGGAAAACCTTTTTATTAGGGGATTGGGATTCCCTACGGGAGTCAGTTGATCCTTTTCCAAGGGGGGAGGGGAGGGGAGAGAGCATATGTAAAAGGAAGAAAGAGGAGGGAAAAGAAAAAGGAAAATGGAGAGAGATGGAAGCGAAATGAAGGGAGAAAGATATAGAAGTCTACAAACAGTCCGGACATCTCAATAAGTTGCGAGTGTCAAACGTGTTTTCATTAAAAAGCGAATCACTTAACGTGTTCATTATAAATATTATCAATTGCTATACTCATCTATCATCTTCTCGAGCGCCACCGCGTTTTCCTTTTTTACAACGGCATTAATATAAGGTCAAAAAGTGAAGAAAGAAAAAAGAAAGAAAAGGACACAATTGGTCGTTGATAAGGCATCATTTGAAAATAAATTAGAGAATTCATAGTAGAAAAGAGTCAAGATGGGAATGTCACAAAGTTAAAAATCCAAAAGTGATGGCAAGTTCGAAGAAAGCTCCTTGTTTCTTTTTAAATTTTATCTCATTAGACCAGAACGACATATTCAGAAATAACCATCGGCGTTCTCATGAATCAACATCTTGTAGTGATGAAAGTGCGAAAGGGGTCATCGAATTTAGCATTAATTAGCGCTCAAATCAACTATGCTGGTGCACAAACCCATGTAGGAGGGATCTTTTAATGACCAATTTAGAATTATCTTTATCTCCTATTTTTGGTCTTAAAAATAATGAGTTATGAAAGGCATGTCTTTTTTTTTTGTGGTCAAAAGCTAATAGTATTACTTCATAAATTTATGAGTTCGGTAGTACAAAAAAGAGGTATCGACATACAATAAATCCAAAAGGCCCATAGGGGGATTCATGGTCCATGTATGCGGGAGTCTTCTCATCCTCTGTGCCTTGGCGATCCAGTCAGCAACTCCATTCCTCTCTCTTGTGCAGCAGGTGAGCCGAAGCCCATGGTGCCTCTTCATACGAAACTGGGCTTCAGAAATCAGCCCATGCACCTCCCAGTTATGAAAGGCATGTCATGCCATGACATTTGTAAAAAGCCAAAAAGTGCTGTTTGAAGTATATTTGTCATACTCGACCAAAAAAAAAAAGAGTATATTTGTCATACCAAATCCCAATCATGCATTTATTACCTTTGTTATTCTTTCGAAATGGCATGGTGAAGCATTTCTGCAAGTAATGAGTTGATTATTTGGGAAGATGATTTGAGAAATGCTTTATGAAAGTCAATGCAAAAATGCTACCTCCGCTGATTTGTGAACTTGATTTATAAAACGCATTCCATTGTGAATTGTTATATATATATATATATATATATATATATATTATAATTTAGGAAATCTACTTATGATTACAGATTTTTAATTAGTTTTGTAGACTATTGTTAATGGTTTGATGCTCATTATCATTATGGACCTAATAAGGGGATCTTGAGTTTTCATATTGATTTTGGGAATATCTATTTGGGCCAAGTCACTGACATTACAGGTGGAGAGGCCTAATCAAGGGGATAAATCTTAGTCGACTTTGTCACGAGGCCTTGCATTATGAGCATGGTTTGATATTGAGCATAAGATTGATAAGTGGAATGTACATATGTGGTTGAAATCTTTCAATGGAATGGTTCATTGGTGTTTGGTTTGAGTAAGAGATTGATAGATGAACTGGATTATTGATGAGTTATTTGAGATTGATCAATAGATTAAATTGTTCATATATATTTTGATGTGGTTGATTAAATGGGTATGACCTTATATATTACGGTTCATTTTAATAGTATGTGGTTATTCACTTTGATTGTATTACACTTTTCACTCTGAACATATTTCATTAGTTCATTCTAACATAATACGTAAAAACCTGTATTGAAAAGAAATAATTAGTGTTTGAAATTGTACCTATGTTGAGTATTGGGCATAGGATTATTAAGTTTCTAGTATTGTTCTAGTGCATATGTATTGAAGAGATATGTACGGATCACTGAGTGGTGGTTGCTCACACCATTCATCTCATATAATTTTCAGGTTTCTCAGCTAGCAACAAGTTCGATTCGAGCATTACTAGTAAAGAACTTTTGGTGAATATATTTGGGCATGAATTGAGATAGTTGGAGATGTTGGAAATGGTAATTATTAAGGTTTAGAGAGTTAAATTTTGAGAGGTATAAATATCGTAGTTGGATTTTAAATCTTTGATTCCATAATCAACTTGCCGTTTATCAGATATATAAATGGATATATATATATTTAAGTTACGCCTTTTATAATCAACTCACAGTTTTATTGTTGCTCCAATAATCTTTGCCCTAGACTTTTCCAAGTCCAATCTTGGCTCATCTTAATCCCATTATTTCCTACTGGCCCTCAGGAAAACAAACAGTTTAATCGACCTGGACTCAGCAAAGTGCCGAGTCGTTGTCTTCTTGGCATCATCCGGTGAATGATCATTCGATTCACTGCTCCAAGCTGGCCTTTTACTCTTCCCTTCTTGGATTCTCCCTCTACGCGTGCTTATTCGTTGCTTTTTGACCAAGAAGTTAGTGTTGGGGTCGAAAAGCAAGGCAAGAAAAGAGAGATAAAAAAAGGGACGTGATAGCTCGTCAACACGTCAACAGATAGAAATAATTTAGAGGTTTCACGGTAGAAAAGAGTCGAGATGCGAGGGTCACCAACACCGAAATCAAAAGTGAAAGGGCAAGTTCAAAGAAAGCTCTGTCATTACTTTTAAATTTCATCTCGTTAAGCTAGAAGTACAGAATCGAAGCGTGTTTTCATGAATCAATAATGGCACCATTGTATAAAAAAAATCTGTATCCACTGCCCATTTACTAATTTAAAATATTTTAATTACACAAATTGAGTTTTAAACTTTTTCATGGTTTGGTAATTTAGTCAATCGAGGTAATCTTGGCCAACATGGACGTTGACTAACTTATGTGACACGACCAGCGTTAACGTGGATATTTTTTAAATAAAATTTTAATGATTTTCTGAATTATTTATTATTTTTTCTTTTCTTGTCTTTTTTTCCCCTTATTCCTTTGCTCGATTGCCTGACCTTGGCAATTGGTTGACAAGGTTGAGCCTCGCTTGAGGATAGTGAGGTCAACCTTTCTGTCCACGGTCGAGGCTAGGTGATTGGCCAGAGGGAGAAGAAAAGAAAAGGAAAATAATTCAAAAAAAAGTATAAAACTTGAACAAAATTATTAAAATATTTTCGTGTCAATGTTATTCATGCCACATAGGGCCAGTGTCCACATTAGCAATTTTTCGGCTAAAATTGGACCAATGGTCTCAATTGACAAAATGTGAAAATGTTTAGGATTTAATTGACACACTTAAAAGACTTAGAATTGAGTTGACAAATGTGCAATATGTTTAAAACTCCTGATGTAATTTTTCCAATCAGTACCTCATAGCGATATTAGTGTGAAATTGATCAGTGTGAATCGGTTGGGCATTGATAGGGCTCAAATCAACTATTTCGATGCACGACTCTAGTTGGATGGTTCTCCTAAAGATAAATTTAGGTTGAGAGAGAGAGAGAGAGAGAGAGAGAGAGAGAGAGAGAGAGAGAGAGAGAGGTAAAAACATTTTCCCTGTGATTTCCCTGGGAGAGAGAGAGCGCGAGAGCAAGCGATGGCTTGGACGGCGAAGGCTTGGACGGCGACACTACTGGCTCTTGTAATTCTGTCTCTCACGGTGGCTCCGACGTGGCCCATGGCGTTTCTGATTTTAGTCGGAATGATTGCTTCTCAAGTGGTTGCTGCTGTGAAAAAGATGAGAATTGCTGCTGTGGAAAGGAAGAGAAGATGCTCAATTCTTCCAATTACTAGTCCGGCTGTTGCTCTTGCAGATGGTGCGATGGCTCCTATAGTTGCTGCTGCTAGAGGAATGAGAAGACAGCGGATTAGTTTTCTCTGCATCTTTGGGATTTGTATGGTCACTTCAAACTTCTTTGACATTAATCTGGGGGAAACGGTCGTCTGCTTGTCGTTCGACCCAACAAATACACAAAATCGTCTGGAATGTTGCAAATCTTCTTTGAGATGAATGATTGGACCACTGATTTCTGAAAATCAGGAGACCCTATCCAAACTCTAAGCACTATTGATATTGTCCGCTGGGCCTGTTTAGTACTTTTGCTATCTCCTCAAAGGTTAAGATATTATTTAAATTTCGTAAATATTATGGGAAAAAAATTGTGCATGAACTCATGCGTTGATATTTCAGTTTTGCCAATTTTTCGAGTGTTGGCCAAGGTACGCGCTTTCGTCTGAACCATAAAGATTATGGCTTTGTTTTTGTTTGGCCAGAACCATCACACTTGGTCTGAAAAACCATGTTTACCATGTGAAGCGGTTTAGTTTCCTTGATTTGACAGGAACCATCTTCAATCTCATCGTCATTGTCTGGATTCAAGTATGATGTATACTTGAGTTCCAGTGGTTCAGATGCTCGCCACGGAATCACGGATTGCCTTTACGCAAAATTGGCTGATGCAGGGATCCGGGTCTTCAGAAACGAAGATGAACTCATTGAAGGAAAAGAGATCTGGCCAGCTCTAGAAGAGGCGATCAAGCAGTCGAGGATCTCGATAGCCATCCTCTCCAGAAATTGTGCTTCCAGTAAGAGTTGCCTCGATGAGCTGGTGCAAATGTGGGAGTGCATGAAACTAAATGGACAGACTGTTCTCCCGATTTTATATGAGGTTAGTCCCGCCGATTTAAGATACCAGGCTGGGATTTTTGGAAGGTCCTTCAATCAACTAAAGGCCGACAGAGTCGACTCAAAAACCATTGAAACATGGAGGGAGGTTCTTCAACAGATCGCGAAATTAAGCGGATATTTGGGGGAGAAGAGAAATGGGTGGGTAATGCTTTTACTTCCGGTTTTCGTTTCGCTTTCCTGGATCAATGGAAAGAAAGATAAAGTGTAGGATGACGTGAAAATGAACCCGAACCTTTTTTTGAATAAACCTACGTGTAATCATGTCGACAGTGATCGGAAATTTTGACATTGCATAAGAATAGACCGGTGATGGTTGATTTAATTTCTGTCAGTCCATTTCCCACTTCATTTTTGTCTACTTTTTAATGTTTTGGTCACCTTCTTATATGCTCGTGCTTCATCGGTTACGTTTTGTAGGCTCGAGTCCCTGCTCGTAAAAGAAGTTTTTGCCCGTGTGGTGCGAGTGTTGAATAAGGATGACCTCGTTGTGACCGACAAACTAGTTGGAATTGATCATCATATTGAAGAGATGATGAGAAAGCTTGGTGTTGCCTACAGCGATGGGCAAGCCACCGAAGTGCGTGGAGAAGGGGTGCACGTTGTTAACGTGTGCGGAGAGCGAGGTGTTGGGAAGACTACACTTGCAAAGGTTGTCTTTAACAAAACACGTAAGTTGTTTGATGCATATAGCTTCCTCGAAGGTATTAGTTTGAAAGAAGTCGAGGTTTCACGACGAAGGTTGATTGCTGACCTTCAAATAAGAAAACCTGCGCCACTTGAATCTTCCGGCGAAGAGATTGAAGAAATGGCAAGTTTGTTTCGGAATGTGAAGGTTCTCATCGTGCTTGATGATGTGGACAATGATGAGCAAATTAGAGCATTAGCTGGGGACCTGGCTTGGTTTGGTCCGGGAAGTAGAATCATTGTGACGACAAAGAAAAGAAGTGTTTTGAATGCTTTCGACAAGGGAGCAGTTGAAGAACACATGGTTAAACCAATGGATCAAGACGATGCTCTTGAACTATTTTGTGAGCATGCTTTTCAAGGTCGTGCAGCCCCAGAAGTCTGCAAATACTTTGGCTTGTCCATGGACATTGCCAAAGCTATTGGAGGGCTCCCTTCTGAGATTGTGAATCAGGCTTCATCTTTACACGATGATATGAACATAAGTAGATGGAAAACTACCTTGGGTTTATTGCAGAAGAAACGCAAAAAATAGCAAAGCTGCCTTTCAAGTCAGTTATGCAGGAGGATCAGAGCTTGAAGATCCCACTGAAGACAATCCACTCATAAGCCCAATTCAAGATTCATCAATTGACCAGAGCTCATCTTTTAGTTATGCGAGCAAAAGGAGTAGATTTTGGCCCATCCAAGGAGCACAGCGTGATCCAACGGGTCCAATGAGGGGGAAGAAGCCCTGACCTTGAATGCATTGCACCAATCTTGATGCAATGCGAGGCTGGAGGGTTCAATTGCAAGTTTAATTTGTTTTTAATTTCCTATGGCTTTAATGTTTCATAGTTATCATTATAAACATGCGACAGATCCTCCATTATAAGAATTTGGATTGAGATTGATCGTACATGAAATTTTTCCCTTAAGCGAGTGAAGCCTTCAATTCTGTTGTTTATCCATTCCTATGGGGGCTGACCCTGTAAGTTCTTTATCTTGAATGGTGAAAGCTCCTTTATGCTTTAGTGTTCTTTTTTTTTGGTGACTGAGAACTCCACCTGGGCTCCTTCGCGCTCGGCAAACACTAAGGAACCGGGTACCTATACCTCAGGCCAATGCAAGCTAGTCACCATACTCACATCAGCAGTTAAGTCACTTAGCGACATCGTTGGGATTCGAATCTACACCTTTTGCGAGAAGCACAAGGCCTGAACAGTTGTGGTTTTATGCTTTAGTGTTGTACTCCATCTATCCCTAAGTTACTCTCCAGTTTCTTTCAAATGCCGTCAGCTTCTTATTAGTCTCACCGTGCATCAGTTACAAATCTTTAGATGTACATATGTAGCATTGACATATTGAAAAGAAAAAAGGAGGGTGATTGATTGATTAAGTAAAACAACCAAAGGGAAAAAAGCTATAAGGTGAAAATATTATTATTATTTTTTTGGTCGAAATGGTGAAAATATTATTTAAAAAGAAGGATATCGGGATCTATAGGTTTATGAATATGGCTGAAGGACAGGAAAAGTACGGTGGATTTTTTTTCTTATTTAGGTCACTACCATATAATTAGCGAGCGGTTCTTGCAACGTGTGAGAAGAGTTTCTTTGCCTCCAAAATTTTTCAATTCAATGTAGCATCATGATGGCACAAATTCTAGAATAGACTTCCAAACATTTTGGACGGCACAAAATGTAGGCTTTTTTTTCTCCCCCTTTACAGAAGCATGAAATTTGCTCTATCGTTCAATTTTCTTATTGCATATATCTTGCTTCAAGTAAGTTATCAGGCTTAATGCTTACACTTCCTTGAAGAGTAAGTTATGGCTTAATCTTCTCCAAATTAGCGATGGAAAGATATTCGTCGCAAAATCAGTCGTGAATTAGCGACGACGTCCCTAATATGCGATATATTTTTTAGATCGTTGCAAATTAGCAACGAATAGTTTTTCGTCGCAAATTAGCGATGGATTTTTTGCAAATTCCATCGGAATTAGCGATGGACAGTGTTGCATCGCTAATTTTCCGAGATTAAATCCTTTTTTTTTTTTTTGCAGTCACTACATGACTAATGAGATTAGCTAGGCTATTTAACGACAATGTGATTGACAATAACCTAATTGCAATATTATCTGCAAAAGTAATTCATTAACATTCAAGATGTTTAAACAATCATAACTACCCAGATAATTTAAAAAAGTCGTTGATAACCTCAATATTATTTTAGTGAGGGGATTTTTTTTTTACTTCTAATGAAAATTCGAATTTTATTATTATTTTTATACTTTATTATAATGTGGATCACCTAATACATCTATTAAAAAGTCATCTATTATTATTTTTACGTACCGAGTCTTCTATATTTCTCTACCTTCCCTCAGTCATATCCACCTAATTAATAAAATGCATTGGAGCATTTAGACGCGGCTAATAATAGCTTGAGCAACATATATGAAACCTGACTAGAATGTAGTAATCCTCCACCACCAACTGGTGAAGAGTTCAAGGAGTGGAAAGCGAAAGCACACAAGGCCATGTAGGATTGAAACAACATTTTGCAGAGGAAGATCTTTCTGGAGAAATCATGGAGATGGATCCTGGCGATCCTATCACAGCGACAAGGACCAGGATCGTTGCTCACTATCTAAGACTCGAATATTACGGTGTTATTACAGCTTCGATGGTGCCCAAGGGGCAAAGTAATTTCTCCCTTCTCGGCAACCTTCAGCATTGACTGCTCCGGGACGAAATTCAAATGGCCTGCAACATTGGCAACGTGCAACAGCGTGTGCCCGGCTCCTTGGAGAGCCGTCTCCTCTAGGATGAGTGCGCTGCTTCTGATCAAGTCATTCAGTTCATCAGCATTTTGCCCCTGAGCTGCTTCTAACAATGTTGGGTCCGTTTGAGGGGACATATCGGCCCCGCTTCTAATAACCTTCTCAAGAAGTTACTCTTCTGTTATCGACCTAAAAGCTGCCTGTATTTTGCAGTAATGATCTTTCGACTTCATTTTAATTTTGTTGGCACCATTCAATTTTGGTCCTAACAGTTTCGCATATCCTGCACTTTTCTTCCGATTCTGTGTTCACGGCTACTCTCATATTTATCCCCATTAGTTTAGTAAGTGCCTGCTCTCATAGACAAATTCTCAACCTGTTCTCACGATGGCCAATTCTTCGAAGAAGCAGACCACCTGAGTAGTGGAAGGAAAACGCACGCGACCTGATCTCAGAATCTCGACTGCTGTCTGTGAAGTTGCTAACATGCTATAGACTCCGGATACAATTTATTAGGAAAATAAGATAAAATCAATAACTCATGGACATTACATAATCAACTGCGGAAAATTAAGGAAGCAAATCAACATCTGACCCTGTCAAACAAACTCCATCAGATACTGCTGAAGGTTTACAGTACTTAGCTCAAACCTCAAGGGATTAATAATGACAAATTAGGTCCTCATACTGTACATATCCCCTAGAATGTTAAACCGAAAAAGCCTTTGAAAGTAAAAGTCTAAAGCTAGCGCCACCCACCTCTGTATCAATAGAAGTAGAATTGATATCATTAACGGCAGCACGCTCAACAATTCCACGTTTTCCAGACCAAAGGCTTTCTCCAGTAACGTGAATGGCAGGTAATACGTGAAGCAATAATAAGTTTGAACCATTATGGTCAAAGAGAGCAAAAGCGGCAGCTTGACGCGGAGATCTCTTGTGAGGCAAATGATCATCTGGACTGACACCAAGAATCCGAATGTGTTGCTGCTCATGAAGGCAATGTATGCTAAGTCCCTACCAGGAAGATCCGTCATCCAAGATGCATAGGATGCGAGGAAGCCTTTCGTGGAACTTCTGTCCACTTTTCTTGTAAAGCTAGGAGGCTGAAGCACGGCTTGGTAGGTCGCACTTGTGATGAGCGCGGCAATGACCAACAAGGCATTGCGTTTGTCGCCCAATGTTTCTTGTTCTTTGTTCAAATTATTTGACGGGGCACGTGATAATGATTGAGGAGCATTTGTGACTGGTTCCCCATCTGATGGATCTTCCTCTGAGGGTAGTCTTGGAGCAGGTGAGTTTGATCTTTCTCTTTTGTGTTGGGGCCTTAGACTATACATATCCCCTAGGAAATTAAACTGGGAAAGCCTTTCCACGCCATAATCTAAAGCTAGGGCCAACTGCCTCTGTGCTAGCAAAAGAAGAGCTGACATTGTTACCGGCAGCACGCTCAACAATTCCACGTTTTTCAGACCAAATGCTTTGTCCAGTAACGTGAACGGCAGGTAATATGTGAAGCAACAATAAGTTTGAACCAGTGCAGTCATGGAGAGTAATAGCGGCAGCCTGACAGGGAAATATCTGGTAAGGCAAATGATCATCTGGATTGACAGCAGGAATCCGAATGTGTTGCCGCTTATGAAGCCAATGTATGCGATATCCCTGCCAAGAGGACGAGTCACCCAAGATGCATAGTATGCAGGGAAACCTTCCGTTGAATTGTCATTGACTTTTACCGTAAAACTTGGAGGCTGAACCACAGAATGGTAGGTCGTGCTCACAATAAGTGTGGCGACGGCTAGCAGGGCATTCCTTATGTTGCCTATCGACTCTTCTTCCTTGATCAAAGCATTCGAATTTGGGACAAGTTCCCAATCAGATTGATCTTCCAAGTTTGATCTTCCTTTACCTTGTTTGGATCCAGCTCGTGTGAGTATATCTCTCATCTCTTTATCATGGACAACGGCAGATTGGGCCCTAAGGCTGTACATATCCCCTAGGAAATTAAAATGCGAAAGCCTTTCCACGCCATAATCTAAAGCTAGCGCTAACCGCCTTTGTGCTAGCAAAAGAAGAACTGACATTGTTACAGGCAGCAAGCTCAACAATTCCACGTTTTTCAGACCAGATGCTTTGTCAAGTAACGTGAACGGGAGATAGTATGTGAAGCAATAGTAAGTTTGAACCAGTGCAGTCACGGAGAGTAATAGTGGCAGCCTGACGCGGAGATTGACGCGGAGATCTCTGGTGAGGCAAATGATCATCTGGATCGACACCAAGAGTCCAAATGTGTTGCCACATATGAAGCCAATGTATGCGATGTCCCGGCTAAGAGGACTAGTCACCCAAGATGCATAATATGCAAGGAAGCCTTTCGTATGATGATCGACTTTTGTCTTAAAGCTTGGAGGCTGAAGCGCAACTTCGTAAGTTGTGCTTGCAATGAGTGTGGCGACAACTAGCAGGGCATTGCGTATGTCACCTATTGATTCTTCGTTCGAGATATTCAAACTTGCAACTGGTTCCCCATATGATCGATCTTCCTCCGAGAGCGGACTTGAAGCAGGTGAGTTTGATATTTCTCTTTTGGGTTCGACTTCAGCTCGTGCATGAATTTCTCCGATCTCTCCATTAACACAGAAGGGTTGGGCCCTTAGACTATACATATCCCCTAGGAGGTCAAACTGAGATATCCTTTTCAACCAACAATCTAAAGCGAGCGCCAACTGCCTTTGTGCCAGCAGCAGAAGCATTGACATGGTTACCGGTAGCATGCTCAACAATTCCACGTTTTTCAGACCAAATGCTTTGTCCAGTAACGTGAACGGCAGGTAATATGTGAAGCAACAGTAAGTTTGAACCAGTGCGGCCATAGAGAGTAACAGCGGCAGCCTGACGCGTAGATCTTTGGTGAGGCAAATGATCATCTGGATCGACAGCAAGAATCCAAAAGTGTTGCCGGTTATGAAGCCAATGTACGCCATATCCCTTCCAAAAGGATGAGTCACCCAAGAAGAATAGGACGCGAGGAAGCCTTTCATTGAACTATCATTGGCTTTTATCGTAAAGTTTGGAGGCTGAAGCACGGCCTGGTAAGTTGTGGTCGCAATGAGTGCGGCAATGACCAGCAGGGCATTGCGGATGTCGCCCAACGACTCTTTTTCTTTTGTCAAATTAGTCGACGGGGAACCTGATAATGATTGAAGAGCATTTGTGACTGGTTCCCCATCTGATGGATCTTCCTCCGAGGGTAGTCTTGGAGCAGGTGAGTTTGATCTTTCTCTTTTGTGTTGGGGCCATAGACTATACATATCCCCTAGGAAGTTAAACTGGGAAAGCCTTTCCACGCCATAATCTAAAGCTAGCGCCAACTGCCTCTGTGCTAGCAAAAGAAGAACTGACATTGTTACCGGCAGCATGCTCAACAATTCCACGTTTTTTAGACCAAATGCTTTGTCCAGTAACGTGAACGGCAGGTAATATGTTAAGCAACAGTAAGTTTGAACCAGTGCGGCCATGGAGAGTAACAGCGGCAGCCTGATGCGGAGATCTCTGGTGAGGCAAATGATCATCTGGACTGACACCAAGAATCCGAATGTGTTGCCACTCATGAAGACGGTGTATGCGAAGTCCCTGCCAAGAGGACCAGTTATCCAAGACGCATAGTATCCCTGGAAGCCTTTTGTGGAATTATTATCAACTTTTGTAAGAAAGCTCGGAGGCTGAAGCACGGCTTGGTAGGTGGTGCTAGCAATAAGCGCAGCTACGACCAGCAGGTCGTTGCGTATCTCGCCCATTGACTCTTCTTCTTTTCTCAAGTTTTTCAATGGCAAACGCGTTGATTGCCGAGGAGCATTCGCTGCTCGTTTCCCAGCTGATTGATGACCGTTAGCTCCTTGGATGCTGTCGTTTTCCCCCGCGACTAGTGACGAAGCAGGTGTGTTTGATCTTCTGCTTGCGTATTCGGCTCCAGGTTGTGCGCTAATTTCTCTCATCTCTGTATTTCCTGCTTCCCTTTGCGAGAGAATTGAGACATCTAGAGGGTCAAGCCACTCTCGTTCGAGGCGCACGCATCTACGACCTCCAAATCTATAGCGTGCCCACGGAGCATAAAGTCAACCGCCTGCAATTTTTTTTCCCATCTTTGTGTTGAACTCATTGACTTTTAGATATTTAGATAGTACACAAGAACTTTTGGCATATTGAGGGGATGCCAAATTCCTAGAAAGAGAATTGCATATCGCAAAGACACCAAATTGACACCCTCACTAAAATGATGCGCCAAGAGAAGTGCGATAAAGAAAGGGAACCTGCAGCGAGATGCAAGATGGTATTGCCTTTTTAGTCCTTCCAACTGATCACCTGCTCCTTTTGGCGCTCCTTCAGATGCTTCGCCACCGCAACAACCGCGTCAAACCAGTTCTTCTTCACAGCGAGGTTAAGTGCCGTCTCCTCGGGGCGGTTGTCTCTTGGAGGGACTCAGGTAAAGCGGAGATTAGTACCTTCACGACATCGAGCTCCCCGTTCACGACGGCATAAGGCAAAGGGACTCTCCCTTCCCTTCCCTTCCCAGAGCATAGGTGCGGACCCACGCTCAACAGCTCTTTTGATGCAATAATTGAGGGAGAGAGATAGTGGGAGAAAATAATGGGACAGCAGGAAGAAAAGAGGGAAAAAAAATAGGTTGGGGAGAGGGGGAAGAGAGAGAGAGACAGACAGACAGACGTGAGGGGGATCGAGAGGGGTGAGAAAATAAAAGCAAGTCGACCCTAGACCGGTCTTGGACTGGCCCTAGACCGATCTTAGTCTGGCCCAACTCGGCTGATCCTGATCGGGTTCTCAAGACGATTGGATCGGTCCTTGATCTTGAAATATCTAATATGATATTGTACGGATTGGTACTTGATTATGAGATTTTGGGCTGATTCAACCCGATATATATAAAATATTTAAATCTACCCTTTTTCTCAAGTCCAAGAGCAACTTCAACCTTCTTATCCCAACGAGCCTAGGACTAAGAGTAAAAGCCTCTCTTCTTGCCAAGCCCACGACCTAGGAGAAGCTAGGGGAATCTTTTCTTGCCAGGCCTTGGAGTAGTCTTCTCTTCATCAATAGTTTCACTTTCCTCTACAGAAAGCCGATTTATATTATTATGTTATATTTATGGTAGACATTTATTAGTGTTTATAGTTTGGTTATTTAATATCACATCATGGATAGATATAAAATTTTGAAAAGTATGTTCGTCATTTTGAAGAATGTAATAAATGATTATAAATAAATAATTAGCAGTCTCAGATTGACCTTAGAACTGTTTTCCTGGTCTTCGGTCCCAAGCTCAATGGGTTGGTACTTGATCAAAAAAATTAAAAACCAATACTGTGCGGGTTAGTCTTATGATTGAGTACTGGGCTGGCTCAACCTGGATCATTCTCACCTCTAGTAGAGAGAGACGGATGCAAAGCAAAAAGAGTAAAATGTAGAAAGCGATGTACAATTTGAATATCTCGATAAGTCATATTAACGTGTTTTGACAGGAGGGTCGTTAAATGTCCAACGCGTTTTTGAGTTTGGTCTATTTCTGATCTTCTTTACCTTCTTCTTCCATCGTGTTCACTTGAATGATCGAAAAGTCTTTGATCACCTAAGCTTTATGATAAAGTGAATCACCTAATCGGTTTATTAGAAATGTAATTGATTGCCATGCTTATCCGTCCCCATGCCAGGCACCACCGCGTTGCCCTTTTTGACCCCGACATTAGTATTGATTGCCATGCTTGTCCTGCGCTTTTCTTTAGACTCCGTGTTCACGGCTTCTCTCATATTTATCCCCAGTGGTTTAGTAAGTGCCTGCTCTCACAGACAAATTCTCGAACTCCCCAAGATGTTCCCATGATGGCCAATTCTTCTGAAGAAGCAAGACCAAATGAGTACTGGAAGGTCGCGGAACCTCATCTCAGAATCTCAACTGCTGTCCGTGAAGTTACAGACGTGCTATAAACTCAGGACACGATTTATTAGGAAAATGGGGTAAAATGAATCACTCACGGACATCACATAATCAACTGCGGAAAATTAAGGACAGCAAATCAACATCTCATCTTCTCAAACAAACTCCATCAGATACTGCTGAAGGTTTGCATCACTTAGCTCAACCTCAAAGGATTAACAATGACAAATTAGGTCCTCGTACTGTACAAAGCTAGTGCCACCTGCCTCTGTATCCATAGAAGAAGTATTGATATTGTTAGCGGCAGCACGCCCAAGAATTCCACGTCTTCCAGACCAAAGGCTTTGTCCAGTATCGTGGACGGCAGGTAATATGTGAAGCAATAGTAAGCTTGAACCATTGCGGTCACAGAGAGTAACAGCGGCAGCCTAACACCACAAATGATCATCAGGACCGGCACCAAGAGTCCGAGTGTGTTGCCGCTTATGAGGGCAATGAACGCTAAGACCCTGCCAAGAGGATCAGTCATCCAAGACGCATAGGATGCTAGAAAGCCTTTCGTCGAACTCCTGTCCACTTTTATTCTAAAGCTTGGGGACTCAAGCACGGCTTGATAGGTCGCACTTGCGATGAGCATGGCAATAACCAGCAGGGCATTGCATATGTCGCCCAATGACTCTTTTTCTTCGTTCAAATTATTCGACGGGGAACGTGATAATGATTGAGGAACATTTGTGACTGGTTCCCCATCTGATCGATCTTCCTCCGAGAGCAGTCTTGAAGCAGGTGAGTTTGATCTTTCTCTTTTGCGTAGGACTTCAGCTTGTGTGCGAATTTCTCTGATCTCTCTATCATTAACGACGGGTTGGGGCCTTGGACTATACATATCGTCTAGGAGGTTAAATTTGGATAGGTAATAAGATCATTGCTAGTGCCTTAATTGAATATGAATAGGAATAGAATATGTCCCATTACCAACATAAACTTGATCCTTGCTTCCAAATGAAGTAGCATTGAGTGGTGTGGCTACCTTTTCAACCAATAATCTAAAGCAAGCGCCAAATGCCTTTGTGCCAGTAGACAAAGCATTGACATAATTACCGGCATCATGCTCAATAATTCCACGTTTTCGTCATTGTCCGCGATTCGGATAACAGGTTGCAACTCACCAGCATTAGCTGGAATTGATAGTAACCGCTTGTCAATCATAAGGCGGCTCCTTCGTGCATGCTCCACTCGGCTTGGGGATAGGGAATAGGATATCCTATTTTAAAAATATTTTCAGTTACTTTATTTTCTATTTCTCTTTGAGATAATTTTCTAATAGATTAAATTCCTTCTTTTCATGATTTTCTTTTTTAGTATGAAACGAAAGAGGACCACTCCTTCGTACAAGAGGATTGGGAAGCATGTACCTCATAATATAATTATTTATTATGATGTGATAGATAAGTGAACCGACGAGGAAAATAAGAATTTCATGGGATAAAACATATTACAAAAAAGTTGAAACCTTGTATTTTCTTTCTTTCTTTCGCAAGGGGACTCTTCTCTCCCTTCCCTTCCCAGAGCATGGGTGCGGGCCCACACACAAAGCTCTCTCTCTATAATTGTCGAGAGAGAGGGACAGATGGAGAAAGTGGGTGACAGCAGGAAGTAAAGAGTGAAAAGAGGGGAAAAAATTAGTTAGGAGAGAGAGAGAGAGAGAGAGAGAGAGAGAGAGAGAGAGAGAGGCGGGATTGGGGGGGGGGGGGGGGGAGGTGTTGGTGTGGGCAAAATAAAGAGGATAGAAAGAGGAAAGGGAAGAGGGCTGACGTCAAGTCACTGACGTCTCTGCTGATCTACGCCCTTAAATGAGAGGGGAAAAACCTTTTCATTGGAGGGCAATGATGGACGGTCTTCGTAGAAAAAGAATCAGCTGACTAAGTCAGCTGATCCTTTTATGAAAAAGAGAGCATGTATAAAAGAAAGAAATGAAAGGAAAAAAAAAAAAGAGGAAAATAGAGAGAGACAGAAACGAAATGAAGAGAGAAAAATATAGAAATCTACCGACAGTCTAGACATCTAGATAAGTCGCATTAACGCGTTTTGGAGAGAATGTCAAAATGATTGTATAACATGTTTTCATTAAAAAGTGAATCACTTAATGCGTTAATTAGAAATATTATCAATTGCCGTACTCATCTGTTGCCTTCCCAAGCGCCACCGCGTTGTCCTTTTCGACAACGTCATAAGTATGAGGTGAAAAAGTGAAGTAAGAAAAAAAGAAAGAAAAGGACACGATTGGTCCATGACAAGACATCATTTGAAAATAAATTAGAGGTTTCACGGTAGACAAGAGTCAAGATGGGAATGTCACAAAGTTAAAAAATTCAAAAGTGAATGGCAAGTTCGAAGAAAGCTCCTCATTTCTTATTAAATTTCATCTCATTATGTTAGAACGACGTATTCAGAAGTAACCTTATGTGTTCTCATGAATCAGTATTTCGTAGAGATGTAAGTGTGAAAGGGATTATCGAATTTAGCATTAATTAGGGCTCAAATCAACTATGCTGGTGCACAAACCCATGCAGGAGGGATCTTTTAATGACCAATTTAGGTTGAGAGAGAGAGAGAGAGAGAGAGAGAGAGAGAGAGAGAGAGAGAGGTAACGGGTTAAGACCTCCTCTGCCTCTGAGAGTGAAGGTACTAGACCTAGCGATGGCTTTGAGCAAGATCGTTTGGGTGGCGATAATAGCGGTTGCTTTGTTTCTGGCTCTCACGGTGGCTCCAACTTGGTTCATGGCTTTTCCAATTCTGTTCGGGTTAATTGCTCTTGCATGTAATAAAAAAGAAGAGAAAACTCTTCCAGTATCTACTTTGGCTGGTGACACTATGCCTGATGCTTCAGCTCCTGCTGCGGCAGTTGTTGCTCATGAAGTTCATAGAAGAGAAAGAGAAGAGCCAACTCTTCAAGTTTTGGTTGCGGCTGGTGAGGCCTCAGCTCCTGCTCAGAGAGAAGAGCCAACTCTTGGAGTTTGTGCTTCGGCTGGTGATGCCTCAGCTCCTGCTGCGGCAGTTGTTACTCCTGAAGTTCATGGAGAAAAGAGAGAAGAGCTAACTCTTGGAGCTTCTGCTTCGGCTGGTGATGCCTCAGCTCCTGCTGCGGCAGTTGTTACTCCTGAAGTTCATGGAGAAAAGAGAGAAGAGCTAACTCTTGGAGCTTCTGCTTCGGCTGGTGATGCCTCAGCTCCTGCTGCGGCAGTTGTTACTCCTGAAGTTCAAGAAGAGCTAACTCTTGGAGCTTCTGCTTCGGCTGGTGATGCCTCAGCTCCTGCTGCGGCAGTTGTTACTCCTGAAGTTCAAGAAGAGCTAACTCTTGGAGCTTCTGCTTCGGCTGGTGATGCCTCAGCTCCTGCTGCGGCAGTTGTTACTCCTGAAGTTCATGGAGAAAAGAGCGAAGAGCCAATTACTCCTGAAGTTCATAGAGAAAAGAGGGAAGAGCCAATTCTTCGAGTTCATGCTTCGGCTCCTGCTCCTGCTCCGGTAGTTATTGCTTCTCCAGTAGTCAATACTAGAATACAAAATCCGGTTGGTTTTTTCTGTGCATCTTTGGGATTTGGTTTGTTGTTGCAGACTTCTTTTACATTTATACGGTGGAATCGGTACTCTCCTCGTAGTTTGACCCAAAAAATATCGTCTGGAATTTTTCAAATCTCCTTTGACAAGAATTATCGAACCACTGAATTTTGAAAATCATGAGAGATCTGTCCAAACTCCAAGCACTATTGACATCGCTGGGCCTGTTTTGTACTTTTGCTTCTTCCTAAAATTTAAAATCTTATTTAAACCTAGGAAGTCTTACCAAAATAAAAAAAGTTACTTGTGAATTCATTTATCGATACTTAGTGCAACGAATGTTTTAAGTGTTTTGGATTAAAAAAAAAAAAGAAGTCAAAATGCAGGAGCCATAAGATTCAGGTGCAGTCCACTTGTCGGGTAAGGTTCGCCTCTATCGAAACCAGAAGATTATTGTTTTTTTTGGCTAGATGCACAAGACTTGGGCTGAAAAACTATGTTTAGTATGTAATTTTAGTTTTCTTGATTTGACAGGAATTACCCATCATCTCATCGTCATCGTCTGAAATGGATTTTGAAGTCTTTTTGAATTTTCACGGTCCTGATACTCGCCACGGTCCTGATACTTGCCAAGGATTCGCGGATGTCCTTTACAACAGCTTGGTAGGTGCAGGGATCAAGGTCTTCAGAGGAGAAGAAAGCCTCAAAACCGGAGAAGATATCACAACGGAGCTAAAAAAGGTGATCAGGCAGTCAAGTGTCATGATACCTATCTTCTCCAGAACTTATGCTTCCTGTAAATGGTGCCTTAGGGAGTTGGAACTCATGTTAGAGAGCCGAGACTTATATGGACAGACTATTATTCCCATTTTCTATGATGTTAGTCCGTCCGATGTAAGATACCAGGCCGAGGAATTTGGAAAGTTCTTCAATCTACATGAGATGGACAGAGTCGACTCAAAGACCATCGAAAGGTGGAGGAAGGTTCTTCGACGCACCGGGGGATTAAGCGGACTAGCTCGGGAGAACATAAATGGGGGGTATGGCTTTTACTTCTGGTCTTCCTTCTTCTTTCCTATATAAATGGGAAAAAAAAGCGTGGGATGATGTGAAAATGAACCCAAACCTTTTTTGAACAATTATACATGTAATCACATCGATAATGATCGACAATTCAACAATGCGTGAGAATAGACTGTGTGGATATAATATTTATCGGTTTATTATCCATATTGATTTTTGCCCATTTTTAATATTTTCGGTGACTCTGCTTCATCACTTCCGTTTCGCAGGAGCGACGCCAATCTCGTCGCAGAAGTCGTTGAACGTGTGGTGCACGAGTTGCGGTACCATGACCAAGTTATAACCGACAAAATAGTTGGAATTGATCTTCATGTTCAAGAGATGATGAGAAAGCTTGGTTATGCCTCCAGCGAGACACAGGCAAGCGGAGTACAAGGAGAAGACTTATGCGTCGTCGGAATATGGGGTATGCCAGGTGTCGGAAAGACTACACTTGCAAAGGTTATCTATAACAAGCTCCATCGGAGTTTTGATGCATGCAGCTTCATCGAAGATATTAGCTCGGTAGGAGTCTCGTTTTCGCAACGAAAGTTGATTGCTGACCTTCGAAAGCAAACTCGCGCACCACTTGAATCTTCCAGTGAAGGGATTAAAGAAATAGCAAGTCTATTTCTTAATAAGAAGCTTCTCATCATACTTGACAACGTGAATGAGGAAGATCAAATTGTGAAATTAATTGTGGACTTTACGTGGTTAGCTCCAGGAAGTAGAATCATCGTGACTACGAGGAAAAAAAGGTTGTTGTCAAGTGCTTTTGGCGTTAGAGCAGGTTTTCGTGGGATCGTTGAAGAGCACGAGGTTAGACCATTGAGTGATGACGAAGCTCTACAACTCTTTTGGCACACCTTTCAAGGGAATGCTTACGAAGATAACCCTGAGTATTATGACTTGTCCAAAGAAATTGTCAGAGCTGCTGGAGGGGTTCCTCGTACTATTAAGCGTCATGCTTTATATTTACGCAACCACATGAATATAGATAGATGGAGAACTACCTTGGAATTATTGAGGAAATCCCCAAGTGATCGGCAACCTGCCCTTCAAATCAGTTATGCAGATGAATCAGAGCTTTAAAATTCCATTGAAGATAATCTACTCCCTGCCCTTCAAATGGAGTAGATTTTGGCCCATCCAAGGACCATAGCACTATCCAACGGTTCCAATGAGGACATTGAGGAGGAAGAAGCCCTGCACTTTGATGCAATGCGAGGTTGGAGGGTTGAATTATAAGTTTTAACGTGCTTTCTATTTCCTATGAGTTTAATGTTTCCTAGTTACCACTATAAATACATGGCACATTCTCCATCGTAAGAATTGAGATTTGAGATTGATCATATTTGAAATTTTTTCCTTTTCCTCAAGTGAGTGAATTCTTCAGCTGGATTCTTCATCCAATTCTTTGGCAGTGAACCTTTTACGTTCTTTAGCTTGAATGGTGAAAGACTCCTTTTGCCTTAGTGTTGTACTCGATCAATGCCTATGTTACTTTCCAGATTCCATCAAACGCTTTTAGCTTCTTTCTTAGTCTCACGTTGCATACGTATACACATAGCATTGACATATTGAAAAGGAAAAGGAGATTGACCGATTTAAGTAAAACAACCCGCTGTTGCGACTTACCCAAACTTTTTCCAATGAGGGGGTTGGTCACAAAAATAGATTTAGAGGTACCGAAATCCGAATCGCCATCCTTAAAAGACGGCTTAATAGAAACATCTAATTGTAATCTCGACCCGATTCATTCCCTACGAACACAAACTCTCCTAACTACATACCTCATGTGATGTTTAGACGTTTTCAATTTTAAGAGTTTGTTAACAACCTAAAACATTTTTTTTTATGTTTGGGGACTTGTTTATAGTAACATTTCTATTGCGCCCTTTCGGTACGTAACTAATTAGTTATTTAACCTAAAGTGGTCATGCACTCTTACTATTCTTTTAAAGCCCTAAAATGTCATTCAATTCTTTTAAAGCCCTAAAATGTCATTCAAGATCTATAAATGTTCATTGTTTTTGTCGGATCATTCATGCGAGCACTAAATCAACCTAGGAAAGAAAGTGACATGCAATGTATTGAGAGACAATGCAAAAAATAAATAAATATTCAAAGTATTGAAATATGTTGCGGTAAATAAACACTCAAATCTTTCCTCTCTCTGTTTTATTTACAAAAAAATAAAAAATAAACACTCAAATAATTAAACACGATTACTTAACTATGAGTATATAAAATCCGCAACTCACTGGATAATTAATAATACAATTTTATTAGACTAAGTATAATGTAAATATGTGTAACATGGCATAATCCTAATAAACTTAGGCTAAACATTTACATACATAAGATCGACAGGGATATCGGTCTATTGCCACCAACTCATATGAATGCTATCTCTTAAATCACCATTTAGTGACATAATTTGAGAGTGTCGACTTTGACATTCGAATACTCAATTGATGCATTCAATAAAACAAATTATTAGTGATGTGGATATCAAATTAAATAGATAATCTCACAGTTGACATGAAATTAAATTATGCAATTTAATTAGCTCAGGTCAATCCTATAAGTTATCCATCAAATCATGCATAGAGTCTAGTTATACATTTAAATGTCCATAGGCAATTGATAAGACATGCAATTTAAGCTAAGAAACACCAATAAACACAAAAACATTTAGTTGTCCATCAAGGACAAATTCTTCATTTTTCTTCAAAAAGGTGTTGATTAATTAGCCTAGGCCTTTTCGAAAGCTAAAACTTGATTTTTCAAGCAAGACTAGGTTCACTAACCAAACTTCAATTTTTTTGACTTTTTGAATTTTTTTAAAATAATTTTTTATTTTAAAGTATTAAAATATTATTTTAATTTATTAAAAGGGAACGGGTCTAGTTCGGGTCTGACCCGGAGGTAGGGGACCAGGCTCACCAAACCACGGACCGGGCCCGGGCTCGGTTGGGCTTCGCCTTGACCCCCGGCCCGTGAATTGGGTCCTCCTCGCACGGGCTTGGGAAAAAAGGCTCACGGCCCAAATATGAGGACGACCACTTTGGGCTAGTCGCACACGAGCTCGCCTCCCATGCTCAAAGGCCCTGGACGGCCCTACACGCGCGCGGCCCACCTTGGCGGCAAAGGGGGCTAGACCCTCAGTGCCAAAGCTCCCCGGGGCACAATACGGTGAATAACAACCTCGTATCGGATTATAGCACGTTCAGCCTAACTCAAGAGACTTTCTTGTAACGGGACACGCAGCATCTTTATGGCACAACAACTGGTTTCGACCTGCTATGGCCTCATAGGGAGAGCAGCATCAGCCCCCGACCAGTTTGTACACGGGAGACCAAACCTGCATTTAGAGCTCCTACATATATAATCTATCTATTCATGAACTCCTAGTATAAACCACATTGACGTTACTCCTACGAACCAGTTGTATCTTCCCTACTGCAACTCTATTCCATCACTACAACACCCTTAGCTCCACTCACAAGGATACATGAGTACAAAAAAGCATTGGGTCGTGACATTCTCCTCCACTTATTTCCGCAATGCCCTCGTCACGGGTTATTCTGTCGCTTCCTTGCATTCCTAACCATCACCGTCGCTCCCCCAAGACAAGTGAATAGCCACGTTCGCCCAACAGAATAAACCAACCCCCTTTGGCTGCTGTCCAACCCAAATGCTGTTCCAGCCCCTATGTGTACAAGGCTTCATGAATACAACACATCAACGAGACTCCCCCTTGTTGAAAACATGGTAACAACCATATCTTGAGATTTGCCTACTTGATCCAAGAATCTTCTCCCCATTTAGTGAGGAATCAGATTTTCCCTATGCCCCCATTGCCATCCTAGAAACTAGTCGAGAGTCACACATTGCCCGAACCCCTTGGCTTCGGTCATCACTCTCCGCCCTTGTAGGACTGGGAAGACCACAGGTTTTCCATGACTCCTCACTTACTAGAGGAATCCCCGCTCTAATATCATTTGACACGGATTGACAGATTCCATAGCCAAAGAGGCCCGTACGGCACCTGGGAGGGTCGAGGCCTCTAGGCTAGCAATCTCTCATATAGTTGTTCTTAGGAACAATACGGGGAATAATAACCTCGTATCGGATTATAGCACATTCAGCCTAACTCAAGGGACTCTCTCGTAATGGGGCACGCATCATTTTTATGGCACAACAACTGGTTTCGGCCTACTATGACCTCATGAGGAGAGCAGCATCGGCCCTCGACCAATTTGTATACGGGAGGTCAAACTCGCCTTTAGAGCTCTTACATATATAATCTATCTATTTGTGAATTTCTAGTACAAACCACCCTGACGTTACTCCCATAAACCAGTTGTATCTTCCCTATTGCAACTCTATCCCATCATGACAACACCATTTGCTCCGCTCACAAGGGTACATGAGTACATGAAAATATCGGGTCATGACACAAGCGTATCAGCCATACTCATTATTATTGTGGACAAACTTGCATATTTGCATTTAATACACGTCTCCATGGAAGCAATTGTCATAAATGGCAGGTCTATCAAAATGGTTCAATCCAAAAACGGGGTTGCACAATTATTTGTTAATCAATATTTAGGTTTTAAGGGAATTTGATTACCAACCTTAAAATTTTGTGAAATCATTGTAGACATGGCGACTCGATGATATTTGACATGGTTTATTAGATGTACCAATTCATGCTTAAAAGAGCACACTTAACCAAGGTGATTTTTTAAACGAGCACTGCTTTTCGACTATACGCACAAGTACCAAATAACTGAATTGGATGCATTTGTATCATTGATTAAATTGATTGATCTTGCATGAATATTATTACTCGGTAATTTTTGTCATATAAAAAATCATAATAAAACTAAACTCTTTGGAGCATCATGGTGATGAATGGGTTGAAGAATTCTATCGATCAATAGCTTTGTTTTGTTGAAGTTCTATACAAAAATGGAGTTTCTGCCTTTCCATGAAAGCATGTTATATCGTCTCCTCTTTGTGCCATTATAACGGCTTATCTCAATCAGCCCTAAATTAAGATGACACTTCTATTTGAATCTTTGGACAAGTTAACATTTCAATGATCAATCGACAAAATGAATGTCAATAGGTACATGGAAGATTACACGTATCCACCTTATAGTAACTCTAATTCTTGAAACTCGTAAAATCGGATAGGTGAAATGGAAAAGAGTTGGTACATACTATAAGATGGGGCAATAAACGTGTTCAACTCTGCTAATATTTCACTTGTTCTGTATGGCTAATTTACACCATGGATCATGTTCTATGAGACTAAATTGGATTGTTCTATGTCATATAATATAATTGATGAAGGATATCATGCATATTGTTGTTGTTTGAGTTTGAGAACATTGCTGAGTTCATATGATTATTTCATGTATTGGATGCATCCATTGCACATTCATTTGAACTTGTGGTCTTGCTTCCAATTGACATACCGGTGTAATGGGTGGTCTCACATATTGCAAACCAAACATTTATTAAAACTAGAATATTGGAGTCACGAATTATTTAAGTTTCTTATAGTTTGAGTTAATTAGAAGTATATATGGGACTTCTAAGCAAAATAATTAGGGGAGGATCCACACCAGATTTTGTTGATTAGAGAAAATTATGACAGAAAAGATTTGACCGGCTTGTCATTGATTTGAGATCATTCTATTGTCCCAGGAATAACATCACAATTGCTTGAGATTCATATCACATGCTTCATTAGCGGCATAGAAAAGATTAGAACCAATTTCGCTAGAGATCCACACAAAGATGAGAAAGTAAAAGGATGTTTTATGTAATTAAAATTTATTTCAAAATGACAAAGGGAAGCTCACTCCCTACATAGAGCTTTTACACATCTTTACATGTAATAATTGCAAGTTAATCTATTTGCACTGAAGCAAACCCCATGTTCTCTTCCTTTATCTATACATTACAGATGGAGTTTGCTTTGCAAATTGGAGTTCCATAAGACCACGTAAAACATGCGCAAACTTCACTTACCTTCAATGATAGGGATTCCAAACTGCCTCTCCTTTTTATCGTGTTCCCGCTCCAACACTTAACACAAAATCCGCCAAGAGTGAGAGAACACAATTTGCAATTAGTGAGTGATGGGAAGTTAGAGTAATTATCCAAATTGCATTAAGAACGATATTTACTCAGATTAAGACAAAATAAGCTAAGCTGAAAACTTGTTACTTTTGGAAATTCATACCCTAAAGGAAGAGGGATTTGTCGATAGAATATTCTGGCAAATCATTGATCCGACTTTTTAGGGTTAAAGCATATGCTGATGCATCTTCTGCTGAACTCTGCAATGTTTTTTCGTATGTGGGGCATGATCTTTGATGAAACAAGTGGATATCAATTTAAATGCATCGATAGAATTCTTGAGAAATGGACTATAGAGGTTGATGGGAAGACTTTAGCATTTGTCAATAGAGATAGTCACATATGAGGATAGTGGAAAGATCGTGGCTCGAGAGAAATCAGATTTTGAAGCTTGGAGTATCACAAGATAAGAGCGGTATAAATAGGAAAAGAATTGGTCATTCTCATTATTGGTGGATACACCTGCATATTTTGCATTTACTATATTGCCAAACTAAGAAATATCATAAATGGCACAACTTTTAATACTAAAGTGAGCACCAATACACAAGTTTTGGTACTTATAATGTGCTTCTCCCCAAAAATTAAGGGAAGCTCTTTGGCACACACAATATTCAAAATGACCAAATCTCATACAATTTTATATTTGATACATAAAACATTGAACCTGTCAACTATATAACTCATTCTCATGTTCTCTTCTTGTATGGTTTTCTAGGAGGGAGAACTGTAGCTAACTATATATTAAATTACACATAGACCGCAATATAGGAACTTAGGCAAAGCTGCCATTCTCAAATAGACATTTCTTGTGCGATCATGTCTGGCCAGAATGGACTACAGTCATCAGTTGGCAACAAAGCAGTGCCCCAATAGTAGCTTTGCCCTGATATTCAGAAAATGATATCCAAGATATTAGAGAGAGAGAGAGAGAGAGAGAGAGAGAGAGAGAGAGAGAGAGAGAGAGAGAGAGAGAGAGAGAGAGAGAGATCTTACCTGAATGCAACATTTTTGGTAGATCACTGATTCGATTCTTATGTACACGCAAGGCTGGAATATGTGAGACATGACATTGGATGGATCTCAAAATTAATTTTCAAAGATCAGGCATGACAAATGTCTTGCTTCGAAGCACTTGAAGGACTAATAAAAAAGAAGAAATGCAGTTGGTTTAGGCATGGGACAACAAGAGATGAACGTCTCTATAAATACGTAAATACTTTGTCATTCTCATCATTGGTATGGATAGACTCGAACGATTTGCATTTAACATATTCCCATACTAAGAAATATTATTAACGGCATGGTTTGTTAGAATTGATTTTCTTTAAGAGTCTGATCATATATACGCCCTATCGGTGATTACTTAACTATTCGAGAAATTTCAATCTAGACCGTTAGATTGTTGTTGCTTTTGATAGATGAAAACGTCGATAGTAATTTCAAATACTAAAAGTACCTATTATATGTTTGTGATAAAATTTTAAAGTACATAGGTAAACTGCTATTGAAAATAATAGTTCTTTATATTGGGTTTACATCTCTTTCTTATTATAAATCATAAATCAAAGTAGTTGAATCTACCATTGACTCAAAAGATTTGCAACAACAATTATACCCATTTATCCAACATAGTTGTTATGTTTCGACCGTTTCATCAAATAAACGCAGAGAGTAAAATTGTCTACACAATTAACTATTATATAACCGAAAGTAAGAAATTAAATTTGCCAAATTTAACTACATTTGATCTAGAAAATATACAACTCATGTATGAAGCATATACCATTTTCTTAAAAAGTATTTTTATAACCTAGAAGACACAGTTATATTAACTAACTTGAAATACATTAATTTATAATTACCAAAAAACCATGTACAGACCGATACATGATAAATTGGTTTCAAACACATTGTACCCATACCAAATGTTAAAGGCAAATTGTAAAGAAGTTTGGAAACACCTCAGCCACTTTTCAATTCAATGTTTTAAAAATGATCTTAATTTTAAGCTTGCGTTTATTTATTTATTTGATCAAAATCAAAGTTTTAATCCAAATTTTGTCTATATAAAATATGAATTCTTTTGACGTACTGCTAGTGTACGTTTATGTTATTCTTCAATCATGAAAAAAATTATTCTACACAAAACAACGTTGTATGTGCATAATGCATATTTTCTCTCCTGAGATCTTGTTTCACTTTTTGCTAATTTTCCTTTTCTCGCCCATCGTTTCATTTGGAAACTTATTTACTTGCTTTTTTCTTGCTTATGTTTTCCTCTCTTCTTTCCTTTTTTTCCTTGTTAACCTGTTTCCTTCTTTATTATATGTTTTCCTTTTTTTCGATTTTATTATTTTTGACCTCTTTAAATAATTTTTGAAAAGGAATAATTTTCATTTTTCAGTTTCATGTAAATAGTTTCGATTTATATGGAAACTTTATGATCATAAACAAGGATTTATATATATATATATATTGAACTTTAGTAGATATAGCAATAGCAATGATGAGCGTTGCGAAGCAGCAATACCCCTAAAGGAGCTAAAGATATCCAACATGTAAGTTGAGAAACCAACGTGGATTATCAACATGCCATCACTTCTTGGATCATTGAGGACGGGCAAACCTCCAACTAGATTGACTGCCACCACATGATAGCATTGGCGAATTGGGCACCTACTAGTGGGATTCCTGTTGAGCCGCTTATTCACCAATGTTGTGTCAACCACGCTCCCATGATCACACCTATTGATATTTACATTGCTGAAATCTCTTCTAACCTTTTTCCGTGGCAAACTATAAGTAGCTCAACGAAGGTGTTTAGTTTTCCATGGAAGAATGCAAGGTCAACCTCAACAATGTAGGCAGGAGCAATCACAATCTAAAGGAGTTGAAAAAAGTAAAAACAAAAAGATCGTGTGCCCTATCTTCCAAAATTTTTCATTTGAATTCATTTTGCTAATATATATGATTATAAATAAGAATGATGGGAAATAATAGACAAAACACAACTCAGAAAAAAAAACAATGTAAACGTTATGCGATCAATTGATCTAAGAAAATAATCAATCAACTGAATTATAGTAAATTAAAAAAAAAACATTTGATAGAGTTTGGCGAAAAACATAGCATAACCAAACAAGGCAATGAGTAAAACGCATTGAACCCAAGCTCATCTACACGAAGCCCAACTCAAATTCACCTGACCAAGCTAGACGAAGTTCAATAAACAAATTCATGCCCGCTGCTCATTTTCTGCATCTTCTTTCTTTTTTATGTATCTCTTTCCTACCGGACTCCTACGCTTTTCCTTCAGCATTCCCAGGTTGCTCCCTATCAAACTCAAAAGAATCAGCAGCAGAACTTCACATTTATCGGCATATCTAGAATCAGAACTCAACCTGGGTTAACTCGGCTCAATCATTCTATCGAGCTCATGGCGGACAGTTAGACTGAAAGGCATGAATGAAGCAGTCGATGTATCAGTTTAATTCCAAATCATCCTAACAACATCAATGTCTAAGTAAATCCAGAACCAGAGACAATGCAACCTTAGTTCTCGACGTCAAGTGAGAATAAACCAGCCAACGTCTCACACGATCAGTGCAGATGAAGTCATCTAAATCGTGCCAGAAGATCACCAAATTGATCAACAATACTAACGGACACACTCAATTCATGCATTCGTCAAACAGTCGGTAGACATTCAAATCAGCAACTGAGAGTAACGACGGCAGACTCAATACTAAAGTGGTGTGGTCAAAGCGATGTTGTCAAACTGGTTTCAATTGCAGTCTGTTTTTCTTTTATTCAGCTTAACAGAATAAGGAGCTTGAGAGCTTTGTCTAAGGCACAACATCACACCCAGAGTCATAAACCCACCTTCGGCATACCTCGGGCCATAGCTTAGCCTGATGAGCAGATGGGAGAACAGAGGTCAGTAACCGAGGTCGGCTTCAGCGAAGAAGCTATGAATAGGAACCAACTTCCTCGAGGTCTTCGATCAGAAACAAGAGCCAAAACAGAGGCTCCGTTCGGCCTGGCTCAGGAGAGGCAGTTGGCATCGATCGGCGACGGAAGCAATGATTATCAGTAGCCCAAGATGAGCGGAGGATGATATGCGAAAGAGCATAATCAGTGATGATAATCTCCACGAACGTTATACGATTCACAAAAATAGCAATGATGAGCGAAGCGATAACACCCCCTAAAGGAGCTGAAGATATCCAGCATGCAAGTTGCGGTCCCCAGATGGATCATCAACATGTTATCGCTTCCCGGATTGTTGATAACGGGGCAAATCTCCAATTGGATTGACCGTCGCTTCACCATTATATTGGGGAGTTGGGCACCTGCTCATGGGCTTCACCCACAACTCTAACATCCTGTTGAGTCGCTTATTCACCAGTGTCGGTGTCCATTGCATGATCTCCCCTGTTCACATTGCTAAGATATCCCCTGCCTTCTTTCGCGGCAAACTTACCTCCTTCCCTGAGGTACTCACATTAAACAGAAATGAATGGGTAGCTCAGGGATAGAGCTGAGTTTGCCACGGAAGAATGCAAGGAAAACCTCAATGATTTACATAGGAGCAATCATGAGGACATAGCTAACAATGACGTTGGCAAATGAGCACCCATAAGGATTACCTAATTGCAAGCAAAGCCCATGCATAGGCACTCGAATCAAAAGATAGCCCCCACCAACACAATTGTGGAGCAGCGGGCAATCCAATCGAAGGCCCACCCCTCCATCAATGACCTGAGTGAGTGATAAAACATAAGGAATCCATTTAAGTCCTCCACTTGTGCAAGTGAGACATATTTAACTTATTTCTATGTTATCGCACTCATCACTCCTATGTACACCAAAATTCCAAAAAAAAAAAAAAATCTTGCTCATCATTGCAATGTTGATAAGTAAACTGTAACCATATAGAAGAAAAAAAAAAGAGTGCTATTTTCCCCTCTTTTAATTGGAATATAAAATGAACGATGAGAAACAATAAGTGCAATGGATTTTTCATCTAGAATTAACTTGCTTAGCTTAAACAACAAGTGCAAGGGCCAACACAAACACCCATATGTTATTTAATTCTAGATTAAGTCTAGATCAGTGCTCTTAGTTTGTACCCTTTATTTTTTTTCAACTTCATCATCCTTTTTCTCTTCCAATAAATTCCTCTAACTTGCTGGATTTTTGAATGTGAGATAAGAATGATGGGAAATAATAGACAAAACACAACTCAGAAAAACAATGTAAAGGTTGTGCGATTGATTGATCTAAGAAAATAATTAAATAATTGAATAAAAATAAATTAAAGCGAAATTAATTAATACGAGTTGGGCGAAAAATATAATATAACCGAACAAGGCAATCAAGCCCAAGCTCATGTAAATCAAGCCTGGCTCAGATTCACCTAGACCATGCAAGGCTAAGTTTGGTAAACTAATTCATGCCCATTGCTCATTGAGTCTAATTAAAATTTTTATCGTTCTCTAATTTTTTCCCTATTTTCTGCATCTTCTTTCTTTTTTATGCATCTCTTTCCTACCAGGCTCCTACGCTTTTCCTCTTACTGTTCCACATTCCCAGGTTGCTCCCTATCAAACTTAAAGAATCAGGAGCAGAACTTCACATATATCGGCACATCTAATCAGCTACTGCCCTCGGTCAATCCTAACCATCACTGAACCCTCGCCTTCAACCATTGCAGTCACTACCACCAGACACCAAAAACTCAACGCCAAACATTACAAAACTCTTCCTAGATCAGTATGTTGAAAACGTCCGGTAAATGAACTAAGGGAATGTAGAAGAGAACGTTATCACAAAAACTTATCTCTGGTCTTTGTCGAACGCTTTTGACTCCATTTCCTTTCTCATAGACAATCATCACCATGAAATCACCATTGCCGTGAACACAGCAGCTACCGAGAAACACAAACAAAAAGGAAGCGTCAGATATAGTAACAAAGAAATCATGCTCCGTATTGAATGAAAAGTTCCTTTTTCAAAAGTATGCTTGTGCTATTTTCCAAGTAATCCAGAATCAGAAGTCAACCTGGGTTAATTTGGCTCAATCATTCTATTGCATACGTGGTTATGAAGCATCGTTCTACCAGTTTAATTCCAAATTATCATAACAATATCAATGTCTAAGTAAATCCAAAACCAGTGAAAATTGTCTCACAAACCTCAACCATAGATCTCGACCTCAAGAGAGAATAAACCAGCCAACATCTCAAACGATCAATGCAGATGAAGTCATCTGAGGTCAGCGTCAGCGAAGAAGCTATTACTCTTCAAGGTCTTCGATCAGAAAACAGAGCCAAAACAGAGGCTACGTTCAGCATGGCTCGGGAGCGGAAGTCGGCATCGAACAGCAACGGAAGCGACGATTATAGTAGCCCAAGATGAACGGAGGATGATATGTGAAGGAACCAAATCAGTCATCATAATGATCTCTACGAGCATTCTACGATGCACAAGTTATGCTCTGTTCTGGCGATTCTGTGGTTGACCCTCGGAGCAGCGAATGCATGGGTGAAGATTGGAGTGGGTAACGGAGAACGGAGAACGCATCACGAAGTAGTTTCAATAATGCGGGACTCTCGGATCTCGAAGGAAGAGACGAAGTGGTTGCCAATATTTCCGGATGAGGAAGCGCGGATTTGCAGATAGGTATGTGGATTCTATCGAAACCGATTCCGCTAAGAGGATAATAATCTTGGCGAAGAAATCGGGCATGGTTGACGTGGATTTCACCTTCATCTGGCTTTTGAAAACGGGAGAGAGGGAGAGAGAAGATGGTGAGAAAAAGTCGCGTTGCCCTTTTTCCGATTCGTGCAGAGCAGTGCTGCGTTGTTCATTCCGGGAATGCCGTAAGCTTCATCTGTTCAAACTAAAAGGACAGAGTCAGAAGAACCAACTGGATTCGGATACGATTTATCCTGTGTTTGAAAAGCTGAGCCTTGGTTTATCATGAAATTTAAACAACCAATCGCCTCCAAGTCAAGTGGAAAAAGCAGCAATGCAAAACATGCCTCTGAACATGTTCACCTTAACTTGCGCCGTCGAGAGCTCCATGACCTCTGTTTTGCTTACTTTAGTTAGTTTTCTCCCCCACCCCAGTTTAATGCATAGGAAATGGAAAAAGAAAAAGGCCAAAAGAAACCATAATTCGGAAAAACATCATCAAGCCAAGCAAATTAATATCATATATAAAGCTCATCCCATGTATTATTTCTTATCATTCTTATCTTATAATCATATAAATTAGAATAATAAATTCAAATCAAAATGAAAATGGCACATGATATTTTTCATTATTTTTGGTTTTTTTTTCAATTTAGTGTATGTGTTTGCAATGTACACGGGACATTGTGATGATAAACAAGGCTTTCTTTGTTCTTTTTTTCACTTTGGTAAATATAAGAATGATGAGCAGAGTGACGATGCATCTGAAGGAGCTAAAGATATTCCAAGGGCAAGTTGAGGTCTTGATGGGGTAGATCTTCACCTGCAACTACCTTTAGATCCTTCAAGTGTATCATCGCTCTACTTATCACTCTTATATTAGCCAAAAGTTCGAAAATAAATCTTGTTTATCACCACAATGTTTTCATGCACATAATAACCACATACAAGAAATCAAGAAAAGAACAAATAAAAATAATGCGCCCTATTTTCCTCTCTTTTTAATTGAATTTATTTTTCTGACCATATATGATTATAATGAAATAATAAGTGGGCTGTGGACATAAATGAGTTTATGTAAAAATGCAAGGTATGAGAAGAACAAAAATGCACTGAAAGCTGAGACTTGAAGTGACTCAAAATGCTGATGAAGAATACACAAATTTCTGCTTAATAGCTCAATCTGACTCTGATTCTGACAAGGATTCAGATACAGACGATCAAAGCAATGAGGTAAGCAACTACAAAATCCCTATTAAAATTGCAAGATATATAAATGATTTGTATTCCAAGTTGGACTACTCATTCAAAGAGATTTCTGTATTACAGAAAGAGAACTTGATACTCAAACAACATGAAGTTTCCTTGAAAGAAAATGTTGAGGATTCGAACAATGATTTGTTGATTTCAAAAGAAAATTCTCCCTCTCTTCAAAATGAAAATGTTTGTTTGAAAACAGAGATTTCTTGCATTTCAAAGAAATTCTCTTTTGGTTTTGAAAAGTTAGAAAAGATTCTTTCTGTTCAAAGATCTTATTTCAAAAAGGAGGGTTTAGGCATGTCTTTTGAGGTGGTTCCTTTGATAGATTTTCCAAAAGTCAATGAGAGATTCAAGAAAATTCCTTTAAAAAGGGTTTATGAAAATCACTTTCGAAAAGCTTTTATAAAAACAAAACAAAATGGTATTTGGACAGTGGTTGCTCAAGGGACATGACTGGAAATTCAAATTGCTTTGTTAACTTGGAAAGTGTTGATGGAGGAAAGGTTTCATTTGGAGGAGATAGCAAAGGAAAGATCATCGGTTGTGGGACTGTGAAGACAGGAAAATTATCTATTAACAATCGCAATGCTCCTACGTATATTGTAACCATATAAAAAAGTTTTAAAAAAAGAACCCTATTTTCCTATCTTTTTATTTGATTATATATAAAATTACAAGATAAGAATGACGAGAAACAATAAGTGTGAGTTCTATCTAAAATCAACTTGCTTAAGTGCAAGGGTGAACACGGATGCCCATATGTCATTTAATTTTAGATTAAGTCTGAATCAGTGCTCTTAATTTGCACCCTTTTCCAACTTCACTAAAAATTCTCTCTTTGATTCCTCTTAACTTGCTTGGTTTCTGAATTTGATCCTTTTGTGACATAGCACTACTTGCCCCTTTAAATGTTCAGCAACCATACTAAGTGGACTCGCTTAAATAATGCAATAGAAACACGTGTGTGATAAATTAAAGTCTATTTTTGTGATGTAGTAGGTAAACACTTAAAATATTATCACTTAAATACATTCAGTCGAGAAAAACATAAAAATAAAGAGAAGAAAAATAAAATACCACCAATGGCTATATGCCAACAAAATTTGACTATATGCCTGCAACATGAATTAGGAATGAAGAATAGCCATCCAACAAAGTTTTGTAAAATTATTCTAGAAAAAAGTGTGGTGGATAACAAAAGCTCAATTCCAACACAATCTAAAGGAGTTGAAAAAAGTCAAAACAAAAAGATTGTGTGCCCTATCTTCCAAAATTTTTATTTGAATTTATTTTGCTAATATATATGATTAAAGATAAGAATGATGGGAAATAACAGACAAAACACAACTCTAAAAAAACAATGTAAAAGTTATGCGATCAATTGATCTAAGAAAATAATTAATCAACTGAATAAAAGTAAAATAAAAAGAAATCATTTGATACGAGTCGGGCGAAAAATATAACATAAGGCAATGAATAAAAATGCATTCATGCCCACTGCTTATTGAGTCTAATTAAGCTCATTTTATTATTATTTTTCCCCTCGTTTCTGCATCTTCTTTGTTTTTTATGTATCTTTTTCCTACCGGACTCCTATGCTTTTACTCTTACTGTTCAACATCCCCAAGTTGCTCCCTATCAAACTCAAAAGAATCAACAGCAGAATTTCACATATATCGGCACATCTAATCAGCTACTGCCCTCGCTCAATCCTGACCATCACGAAATCACCACCTTCAACCATTGCAGTCAATACCACCAGCCACCAAAAACTCAACACCAGCCATTACCAAACTCTTCCTGGATCAGTATATTGAAAACGTCCAGTAAATAAACAAAGGGAATGTAAAAAGAGAAAGTTATCACAAACACTTATCTCCTGTCATTGTTGAACGCTTTTGACTCCGTTTCCTTTCTCACAGACAATTATCACCATAGAATTAGACAGCAGCAACCGAGAAACAAAAATAAAAAGGAAGTGTCAGATTCAGTTATAGTAACAAAGAAGTCATGCTCAGTATTGAATGAAAAGTTCCTTTTTCAAAGATATCCTTGTGCTATGTTACAAGTAATCCAGAATCAGAACTCAATCTGGCTTAACTCGGTTCAATCATTCCAAATTATCATAACAACAGCAATGTCTAAGTAAATCCAGAACAAGTGACAATTGTCCCACAAACCTCAACCATAGTTCTCGACCTCAAGAGAGAATAAACCAGCCAACGTCGCAAACGATAGATGAAGTCATCTAAACCGTGCCAGAGTATCACCAATTGATCAATAATAATAACGGACACTTAATTCTTGCATATCGTCAAACGGTCAGTAGACATTCAAATCAGCAATTGAGAGCAACGATGATAGACTCACGGCCAGATCAAAGCTAAAGTTGTGTGGTGAAAGTGACATCGTCAAACTGGTTCCAATTGCAATCTGTTTTTCAGATTAACATAATCAGGAGCTTCAGAGCTTTGTCTAACACACAACAGCACACCAAGAGTCATAAAACCACGTTCGGCTTACCTTAATCCATAGATTAACCTGATCAGCAATGATAAAACTGAGGTCAGTAACCAAGGTCGGCGTCAGCGAAGAAGCTATGATTCTTGAGGTCTTCGATCAGAAAACAGAGCCAAAACAGAGGCTACGAGCAGCAGTCGGCATCGATCCGCAACGGACGATTATCACTAGCCCGAGATGAGCGGAGGATGATATGTGAAAGAGCGAAATCAGTCATCATAATAATCTCCACGATCATTCTACAATGCGCAAGTTATGCTCTGTTCTGGCGATTCTGCTGTTGATCCTCGGAGCAGCGAAAGCGTGGGTTAAGATTGGAGCGGGTAACAGAGAACGGATCACGAAGTAGCTTAAATAATGCGGGACTCTCGGATCTCGAAGGAAGAGACGAAGTGGTTGCCAATATTTCCGGATGAGGAAGCGCGGATTTGCAGATAGGTATGTGGATTCTATCGAAACCGATTCCGCTAAGAGAATAATAATCTTGGCGAAGAAATCGGGCATGGTTGATGTGGATTTCACCTTCATCTGGCTTTTGAAAACGGGAGAGAGGGAGAGAGAAGATGGTGAGAAAAAGTCGCGTTGCCCTTTTTCCGATTCGTGCAGAGCAGTGCTGCGTTGTTCATTCCGGGAATGCCGTAAGCTTCATCTGTTCAAACTAAAAGGACAGAGTCAGAAGAACCAACTGGATTCGGATCCGATTTATCCTGTGTTTGAAAAGCTGAGCCTTGGTTTATCATGAAATTTAAACAACCAATCACCTCCAATTCAAGTGGGAAAAGCAGCAATGCAAAACATGCCTCTGAACATGTTCACCTTAACTTGCGCCGTCGAGAGCTCCATGAACTCTGTTTTGCTTACTTTAGTTAGTTTTCTCCCCCACCCCAGTTTAATGCATAGGAAATGGAAAAAGAGAAAGGCCAAAAGAAACCATATTCGGAAAAACATCATCAAGCCAAGCAAATTAATATCATATATAAAGCTCATCCCATGTATTATTTCTTATCATTCTTATCTTATAATCATATAAATTAGAATAATAAATTCAAATCAAAATGGAAACGGCACATGATATTTTCATTATTTTTGGTTTTTTCCAATTTAGTGTATGTGTTTGCAATGTACATGGGACATTGTGATGATAAACAAGGCTTTCTTTGTTCTTTTTTTCACTTTGGTAAATATAAGAATGATGAACAGAGTGACGATGCATCTGAAGGAGCTAAAGATATTCCAAGGGCAAGTTGAGGTCTTGGTGGGGTAGATCTTCACCTGCAACTACCTTTAGATCCTTCAAGTGTATCATCGCTCTACTTATCACTCTTATATTAGCCAAAAGTTCGAAAATAAATCTTGTTTTTCACCACAATGTTTTCATGCACATCATAACCACATACAAGAAATCGAGAAAAGAACAAATAAAAATAATGCGCCCTATTTTCCTCTCTTTTTAATTGAATTTATTTTTCTGACCATATATGATTATAATGAAATAATAAGTGGGCTGTGGACATAAATGAGTTTATTATATCAAAACATCATTCAATCCCAACCTTGCCAAGCTCAATCTCAGATATAATTATACTAAGCCCGTTTCTTTTTGCTATATTAGAGTCGTACCAAGTCCATTTTCCCACTATCATCACATTAAGCGCACACTACATCCATTTCCTGCCATAAAAAGCCCATTTTCTATTGTCTCTTTATCTCTTTCTATTATAACAAGAGTTATCACAAACTCTTACTTTGCACAACATTGGGACATTTTAATTTAGCTTCAAGAGATGTATGAATGCAAACCTCGCTTTCCACGTAACTAAAGATCTAAGGAAGATTTGATTACTCTAATTATCTAACTAGTGCCACTTTGGTACATAAATTTGATTATTTGTCAACCAAGTTATCCATGCACTCTTTTTGCCGGATTATGAGTCTTCAAGTTCTTGTCCGCTAACCAGCCATGCAATGTTTTTGTGCATATTATGTTTCTAAAAGATAACCTAACTATTCAACTAAAAAAGAGACTCAGACAAATAATGTAAAAGAAACACAATCAATTGATCAAATAAAGCAATGGAATAGCGAGTAAAATATAAAATGCAGTAAAATAACTGGCTATGAGTCGGCCAAAGAACTTAAAAATTTAAAATAGCCTAGTTGTTGTGTCTCAAGACAACAACCCCCACGAGCTTAGTTCAAATAGCGTTCAACTTCTGTTCTAAAGCATTAATCTTCCAAGACTAAACTAATTCTAATACAAAAATCTGACAACCTAATTAGGCCTATTTATTCTATCTATTTATCCAGTTTTTATTTTTAGTGTTATATTGATTATGGATATAGAGATTCAACTAAACCGCTCAGCCTGGCCCAAATGTGGACTTCCTATGTTTCTTGAGGCCTTGGTCCAAGATAAGATTTGGGGGAAAATTTTCCCAAAAGTCTTAAATCTATTTGTCAATTCAGTTCTAAATCTTTTTAAAACACTGCCAAATTCAGTCATTCCTATTTTTATCTTTTCTTTTCTGCTTTTTCTTTATTTTTTGTTTATCTTTTTATTTCTTTCCTACTGGACTCCTACGCTTTTCCTTCTACTGTTCAACCTTCCCAGGTTGCTTCGCATCAAACTCAAAGAATCAGCAGCAAAACTTCACATACATCCGGACATCTAATCAACTACCACCGTCGGTCAATCCTCACCATCACCGGACCACCGCCGGCCCAACTACTCAACGCCGTCCATTTCGAAACTATTCCCTTGATCAGTATAAACCAAAACGTCCAGGATATGAACAAACGGAATGTAGAGGAGGAAGTTGTCGCAAAAACTTATCTCTGGTCATCGTCGAACGCTATCTTCACTCCACTTCGTTTCAGACAGGCAGTCGTCACCATGGAATCGCCATTTCTCGCGAGCACAGGAGCAACCGAGCAGCACATTAAAAAGGGAGCGTCGGATTCAGTCGTAGTAGCAAAGAAGTCATGCTCAGTATTGAGTCGACAGGTTCCTTTTTACAAACGTCCGCTCCTACTGCATTCGAAGCAATCCAGAATCATACCTTGAGTTTTAGCTTTAGTCCGGTGAGTAGATGAGAGGATAGAAGTCGGTGACCGAGATCAGCGTCCATGAAGGGGCTACGAATACGCCTTCGATCAGAAAACAGAGCCAGAACAGAGGCTCAGTTCACGCATGGCTCGGGAGGGGCGGTCGACGTCTATCGGCAACGGAAGCGACGGTTGTAAGTAGCCTAAGATCAGCGGAGATAATCCGCCAAAGAGAGCGATCAGTGAGGATACACTCACACCAACTTTCTCCGACTCAAAAACTTATGGTCTGTCTTGACCATCCTCGGATCGACGCTTGGAGACAGAGCAGCGAACGGAAGGAAGCGGATAATGGAGGATGTATCACGAAGTAGATTAGATACTGCGGGACTCTCGGATCTCGACGGAAGAAGACGAAGTGGTTGCCACTTTTCCCGGAGGAGGAAGCGGAGCGTCGCAGATGGCCATGTGGAATATGTTGAAACCGAATCTGTCAAAAGTGGGTAAACTCCTAGAAAAATCATGTATCCTTGATGAGGATTGACCCATCTTTGTTTTGTTGTTGTTCTTCTTCTCTATTTTTCTTCTTTTTCTACATTTTTAACAATGTTTAATTAGTCGACTAAAGTTCATGTGTCACGTCGACTATAGTTTAAGATCTCATAAACAGACCTATAAAGTTTTGTTTAGTTTGCTTATATACGTTTGCTTTGATCTCTAACTTTTATCGATATTTTTTATCCCTAACTTTTTTCGACATGATGATGCCGTAACCTATTGTGTTATAATGTCAATATAGAATTCAATGGCTTTACTATTGGCTATGTACATTGACATCTTATAAAACTAGGATTGATGTGTTTTTTAAAAAAAATCTCATGTATAAAAAATAAGTGGCTCATTTGAGATTACCGGACCCACGTATCTAAGTTTTAATCTTTCAAATTTGATGATTCCATTGTGAATTACCATTTGTTATTTCTCATTCTTTACTCCTGTATTTTTCAATTCTTGTTTAAAATGCCTCGTTCTTGCTAACACTAACCAAAAGAGACCTCAAGGACTAGAGTGTCATGCTCGATTCTTATGCACTAGCTAGCTAACTGATTTTAGGTACTTACCAAAGAAGATAATCTCTTATGTTATTAGAAATTATTGAATTTAAAGTACATAGTATGGTCATTTTAAAAGAAAGAGAGCCCGTGGGGCATTCCCAAGCTGGGAAAGCAATGAAACAAATTCAATCCGTGACGTGCGCACATGATCTTGGAAATTGATCATTAAAAACTATTTATGTCAATGTTAGGCGATTAAAATTGGTTGGATGGATTAAATTGACACAATTGTAATAAAATTATTACTCATTTGATAAAAACAAAACAAAACGATTTAGGACTAAATTGGCAGTATTGCAATATGATTCGGCTTTTTTTGATAATTCCAAAACTACTCTAACAAGTTCTCCATATTAGCAAAACAAGACATGAGGAGACTGTTGAACAGCCTATCTCTCGTACCTTTAGGCTTCAGCTCAGCACATCCTCTCTTTTCCAAGTGTTTTAAATTGAAGAAAACTCAAAATATATTCCAGATTCTGCTGCTCCATAGCAACCGCGATTTGGTATGTTAAATGCTGAATCGAACAAGATTGCAGAGAATTGAGAACCCTCTTCCAAGTCCAAAGACCATGATCATGCAGGAAAAGACCAGAAAAATAAATCGAAATTTACATTTAAGCAGGGATCACGTGAAAACTGACTATTGTATGGATTCCATTTCCATAAACTGGACGGAGTCTCATATAAATAGGTGCATATTCAATTGAAAAGAAGAAGAAGCAGAACCACAAAATAAAATTTTTCTAGCAATTACGTTTAAAGGCCTGCATAATTCAATTTCTAGCCAGAAATTGATTTCTAAAATAGAAATACATTTTTCTCTATATACTTCAAAATGAGTTTCTGAGGGAAAAAAAGTATGTTTGATAAGAACAAATAATTTCTACTTCAGAAATAAAAATTTATTTGATAACAAAAAAATTTTTCTATTTTTTAAAATAGATTTTACCTATTGGATAGTAATACCAATAGTGATGATGGGCCCAATGGTTGTGGTGGTGACCGGTTGGCTAGCCGACCAATATAATGACCGGTGGAGGTGCTCTACCGGCGTGGGTGATGTAGCGGCAACGGTGGTGATGCGACCGGTTGACTATAGTGGGGCCTGTGACCGGCGGTCGACTGAGCTGCGGCGGCAATTAGCAGCAGCGAACTTTGGGGGAGTTGGGCGAAGGAGATATAATTTATTAATTTATCAATTTGGAAGAGAAATCGCAAATTTTTCATTTTTGATTTCTTAGCCATATTTCTTAAATATATTTCTATTCCAGAATTAGAAAAAAAATTCCTACCAAACAAATTCTGGAATAAATTGAGGCTTGTCATGCAGGCCCTTGTCTCTAAGTTGTTTGGACCAGAAATGGATATGAATTCATCGTCTGCATGATCAATTCTATGCATATTTTTGCGGCTCTTTAAATCTGAGAATGCAAATTTGACAGGCTCCAAAAAGGCTAGCCAAAGTAGCGCTGTTGCAATCCAAATTATTGAAGAATCTTGAGAGGATCATAAAAGAGAAGAATCAGCAGAGGAGAGAGATCAGAAGAAAATCCATAAGTAGGATATTGCTTAAGAACATTTACAAATTACTGATTACACATTCAGCCCATTTGGACACAACAGTAAGCACAAGACCTAACAAACTCACTGCAACTTCTTTTGCACTATCAACTTCTTTCGCCCTATTTATGAACGGCCAAAAACTACCACGTCTCAACTTCAGATCAAGCTGCCAGCCATGCTCACATGATCAGTTATGGGATGAACTCAGAGTCAAATGTCCTCAACTGAAGCAGACTCCTTTCGCTGGTAAAGTATCTGATCAAACATATCCTTAAACTTTTTGCTGGAAGTCATCTCTACCAGTATTCTGTCTTCCGCAACCATACTGGACTTTCTTTTGTCACCATTGTCCTTGTTATTGGGGGAGAAAACCAGCTTAGACAATCTCTCTTTTTCTATCTGTTTGCTGTACTTTTTACATTCTGCGGTTCCCTTCATGATCAGATGGTATGCGTACACCACCTTCCCCTGGCCAATTCTGAATGCGCGGCTGATTGCTTGCCTCTCGACCGAAGGATTCCAAACCACGTCAAGCAAGACAACTCTCGATGCTCCAACTAGACTTATGCCCTCAGAGCAGGCCTTAGTCGAAGCTAACATTACTCTCGCCTGGCTCTGTGGGTTGTTGAATTTCCTAATCAAACGCTGACGTTCCCTCAGATCGAGGCTCCCATGCATGTGTAAAATCTCTATTCCTTTGGACAGCCGCTGGAAAGTCAATCTCAGCTGGTCATTGATCAAGGACAATGGTTCTTTGTATTGGCTGAAAACAAGAACCTTCTCATCGAGCGCTTCGCTGAGCCGGATTAACTCCATGAGGAATTTTGTCTTAACCCCGGCATCTGAGCTGATCTTCAGATCTTCAAGCTTGTGACGTTCATGGCAGATAACAGGTTTTTCATTCACGTATGCATTGCAGCTTAGGATCAGAGAAGGGTGAATGCAGGCCAAAGACAGCTTGAACTCATACTCAAACGAGCACTGAGTTGGTTGAATATTATCAACAATCTTCCTTTGCCCTTCCCCTGGGTTTAACACCACTAGACACTCTCTTATACCAGGAAGATTCTCTTTAAGAATGCTCCCTTTGTGAACATGAACAAATGGAGCCATGATAGACCGGAAATTCACAATCGCATCATCAGCCACTTTGTCTTGTGGCTCAACAAGGGAATTATCATCTTTTTTAGCTTTTTTCTGCCGTGTTGTTCTCGTCTGGCAGAATTTCTTGAGACTTGGGGGGAGTTCCTTGGCAGTTGCTGGTCTCACTAAGCACAAGGTGTTATAGAGCTCTAGAAAGTTATTCTGGAAAGGGGTGCCTGAGAGGATGACCCTCTTCTTGGTCCTAAGTTTCAGCAGAAGATTCCAAATGCTGCTCTTATCGTTTCGCGGCGTGTGCCCTTCATCAAGAACCACTAAACCCGGTAAATCAAGAAGAATCTTTCTCATCTCTTCGTCTTTCATTTCAATCCCTGTCTTCTTCAGTGAATGCTTCATGCCTTTTCCTTTCCCGACTGCAAGCTTCTCATATAAATTGTAACTTATACCTAGTATGCTGCTGCTCTTACTCCACGAATAGACCTTGATCATCCGCATCACATCGTTACATTGCTTGAGGTGCCTATTTTCCTCCACCATTCTCACAGCTTCCAGATTTTCTACCCCCGAGAAGTCCGGATTATTCAAGTTGTGGAATGAAATGCTGGTGTCCCATTTCTTGTTCCACTTCTTGAACTCTTCTTCCCAAGTGAGAAGCAAGCTTGCAGGAGCTATAACCACAGGGCGGGAATTGGGGAAGAGTCCAAGATACATGTGCAGAAAAAGTATGGTCAAGCAAGTCTTTCCCGTGCCTGGAGCATGAGATATGATGCACCCACCAACGTCTTTAGGCTCAGAGTTGGACAATTCTTGTAGATCAGTAGATCCTGCTAGATTCTTCCACATAAACTCCAAGCCCTCTAGTTGGTGTGGATACATTTCACTCTGGTCACAGGGGATGAGATCCAAAACAGAGCCGCTCTGATGAGAGAGTTCAACAGAGTCTTTTCCAGATGGCTGAAGACGAATTCCCTCAAACAAAGACAAATTGCCTCTGTTAGGAAACATTTTGGTGCCTGACGCTTCGATGGAGAACTTTTCCTACAGGTTAAAAGGCATTTGAAAAATAAAAAGCAAACAGAAGAATGAGGCAATGATGGTTTTCAAAGATTCTAGTACAGACATGCATAGAGGATGGCGGTGATTGAAAACAGTTAATCTGGGGAAGCAACTATTGATAACATAATTAGTCCAACTATGAAGTGTGGATTTGAAAATGGTATATAACAGTAACAGCCAGACTTGGTAAACTAACAGAACTTACAAAAGATGGTAAAAATGGCGGCAATACATATTTTATCTCAAGCTGTACTTGCTTACAGAAGAGGCAAATCAAACCAATTTCCTCATCACAAATGAGTTCATGCTTTCCTCCTGGACAAAGGGGGGCTCGACTTGTTTCAGTTTCCTCCTGAAGAGCATCACAAGAGCGCTTTTAGAACCACTAAGTCAGTCCTATGCTACTTTCCTTTAGCTATTTGCACTAGAATAAGGTCCAGTTACAATTGCAAGAAAACTATACTTTTCTTTTGCTTTATTGAGGTCACTGGAATTGATTTCCAAACTAAGTAGATGGCAAATATCAATGCAGAACAGCAACACAACGGCAACAAAAGAGACATTAATAGGAGTATATTGTGTTATACGTTACTGCAAATCCCATGAGGCATGGAAAAGTAAATGGGATCAAGCTAAAACAGCTGGAAACAAATTATGCAACTGTGCAGACCGCTTCAGACTAATCATTTAGTTTGAATTGATCGCAGAACTGTTCAACTTTCTTATCTACCGAGTTTGGTAGTCTCAGATATTCAAACCATGCATGTATTGAGGATCAACTATCAAGTATAGAAGAAACTTAGTTTTAGACAAAGTGCCCTTTTGTTTGCAAGCAGGTCTCATGAAACTTACTGGGGAACCGGAAGAACCAATTTCACCAGCTCTAAGAGAAAATTCCATCTCACTCCACATCTTGTGCATCTCCTTCTCTGCTTCAGATTTTGGAGCCGGTTCTGGTTCCTCATCTCTCCAGAAGAACTTCAGAGGAAGCGGAGGAACTACTGCCTGTGGCTCTGTCCTGCTTGCTATTTCCCACACAACTTCCCTCCAACCAGCATCATCTTCATTATCCACGAATAGACGTTTGAAATACTTAAATTCTGTCGACCTACCGGATCTCTCCCAGCGAATATGATAGTCACGGGTGCTCCCTTCTGCTTGATGTACCCCAACACCCTCTTCACCTGACTTAGTCAAGATTTTACTGACTTTCTTCTGCTCATTGATATTTTCTAAGCAGTCTTTTTTTATGCCGCTGGCTGTCATGCCAAAAGTCTCGAACTCCTCCGTGCTTGCCTTTCTCTCTTCCTTCAAGGCACAGTCACCAGCAAACTGTTTCTCTTTCTCCGTGTTTATCTGCTGTATATCATCTTGAAGAATCTCATCCTTCCCCCATATGCAATCGGCAAGTTTGAAGAACGCCTTTTCCCTTGATTCTTCAGCTCTTTCCCTCCTAGTTCTGGATTCCCAATTGCCCCTACAATCATTCCTCACAGCCTCTTCCTTACTTTCACAATGGCTACCTACTGAACTATCCTCCTCTGCAGCATTTATGTCAGCTCCCTTACACGGTTTGCTCAAGGTTTCACTGGCTTTCCTTGGTTGCATCACGGGTTTGGCACTGCTTCTTATGCCCATGGCTTGCTCCTCAAGTTTCCCGATTACCTTTCTCTTTCCCTCCACTGTACCATCAGCAGCTGACCCTTGCTCTTTCTCAGCATTTCTGCTTGCAAATGCTTTCTCGCCACTGCAATTCTCATATTTCCTTTTCTTTTGCAGGTGTTGAATGTTACAGGACAGGCCTAAATCCCTCTCCTTTCGACTTTCGACTTTCAAAGAAGTCACGGATCCTACGACAAAATCAAAGCATGACTGTACACGCTTCCCATATCTTTTGTGCTGCATTCTTCTGTCAACTCCAGAGACCTTACTCTGGGAAGTCGACTTCTCTTGGCTCTGATTCAATCCTTCTTTCTCCGGTGCACAAAAGTTTCCTCTTTCTTCCATCTTCCTGATCTTTCCGTTTTCATTAACGAAAGAGACGTCCATTCCAGCATCTCCATCAAACTCAATCTCTGCTTCGCCTTCCGCCTCCTCCTGTTCATCATCATTTGGCTGCAACCCTTCATCATCATTTTTTACCCCGCATCCTTTGTCCTCCTTTTCCCTCATTCCTCCGCACTCCGACATGCTAAAACTTCCTCTTTCCTCCATTGACCCACTATTTCCATTCTCATCATTGGAAGGACAGTTGATCTCTGTATTTACTCTTTCAACGTCGATTACTTCTTCCTCTTTTACCTCCTCCTCATTACCTTGCAACCATTCATTGACCCATGAAACTCTACATTTCACATTCTCTTTCCTTCTTGCATCATCAATCACTGGATTATCCATGCACTCAATATCAAGCTCAACACCAATCACTTCTTCCTCTTTATCCTCCACATCATTGTGCAACCATTCATTGACCCATGAAACTCTACGTTCCACATCCTCCTTTCCTACATCATCAGTCACCAGATCATCCTTGCACTCAATATCAAGCTCCTTAATAGTTTTCCTTCTGCTGTACAAACTACTTAACTCGCATCTGTCCCTGCGTTTTCTTTTCTTCCCTATCTCCAAATTTTCCTCATGCTTGCTCTCAGACACATACTCTTCCGAGCTCGAACAAGTTTCCCCGTCTGTGCTCAAGCTTTCTGACACATTTGCGAGAAAATCCTCATCGCCGCTATCATCAGCCTCGGTTGAACTCTCGGAAGAGGATAAAGCCTCAGGACCATCATCAGACATCAATGGAGTCCTCTTCCGAGACACATTGGGGGCATAATCATCATTCTTGGAATTGAAACTTCCGCCATTTCCCTCACCCTTTTCACTAAAAACTTTCTCCTCAACACACGGTATGAAGTCATGATCAGAACATGCATCAGACAAGAACTTGTCACCTCTAAACCTTCCATTTTTAGGGCCACCCACACTCTCATCAGACTCAAAGTCTGTGCTATCCTCTTCATCACAGTCATTGTTAACGTCATCAGCAGTAATAGTATTTTCGCATTTGTGAGAAACCCGGTTAGGCTCAAACCTTCGTGCCGCTTGGGGTCCGTAATCGTTGGACTCTTCTTCCTCCTCACCACCTCCAGTCACCAAAATTTCTTTCTCACCGCTGTCTTCACTGTCTGTAATAACAATGACCTCGTGTCGGTCATCACCAGCGCCGCCTCCGCCTCCCAAACCACCCGAAACAGAGGAGACTCTTTGTCGAGCTCTGCCTCTGCGCTTTGCCCCCAAAGGACCGTCTTCCCTTCTTCCGGGCTCTACCTCGGCGAAACACCCGGAAAAGGAATCTTCTTTCTTTGAACGAGCTCTGGTTCTTGATGCTACAGGAAGGCGAGAAGCCATGGTTTGACCAATGAGGACATGAAGCTTGGAGAGGGCGGAAAATGGACAGAGGAGATACGTTGATACAAAGACACTTCTTTTTTTCTGGGGATGCAGAACACTGAGCCCAAAAGGGGAAGGAGAAAACCGAGAGAGAAGAAGGGAAAACGAGGGAAGATGAAGGACTGACAGAGGAGAGGGAATGTACAGAGACGGAACAGGCACTGGTTGGTTTCGCTCGAGGTTGTAAGTTGAAGAGACAGGGGAGGTAATATCAAAGCGAGTTCTCAGACCAAATCTTTCTTGGGCTACAAAATATTTTCTTTTGCTGCCAAAAATAAAATCTGGGCATGTATCAAATGCACTGATTAATTCATTTCTTTGTCATGGCATTAATAAAGTCCCCAGATTGTTGAAGTACGTCATGTGATCACATGCATTTCGGCATTGTATTGATGGTTAACTTAAGATGCATAAACGAATTAGAAAAAGGAAACTTCACTTCGAGTTACCACTCACATTTGGATCGAATTCACAGGCGGTGCACAAGGCAATAATCTCGTTTCAGGGCAGATTGTTTCTTGATTTAGAAACTGGTGTTGTGCGTTTAATCGCACTAATAAAAATTCCGATGTATTACTCTTTATAGAGTCATAGAACGAGTTTGTCTACTTATATGGATTTAGGTTTACCTGACGTCGTCTCATAATATTCTTAATTTTTTTATATGTATAAACAAACTCTATACTAGGCAACCTTCTTTCTTCCCTCGCTATTTGGTGGACTAAACAATCAAACAAAATTGCTCAAGATGGGTTCACTCAACTCGTTTATGGATTATGTATGCTAAAGATTCGCATATGACTCTTTGAAAAATATCATTTTCTTAGCCCAAAAGAAAAGGGGGAAAGCTAGATATGGCTATTGTGAATTAATGCGGAAATTAACCAGGATCTTTTAGTTTACATCAACGCGTAAAGCCCAGAGAAATAATAAGGAATAATAAGGACACTAGAAATTTACATGGTTCGGTCAGAATGTCAATACCTATGTCCACGAGAAAAAGCCAGCAAGAACAATCCACTATAATCGGAGAATCGGATATACAATCGCTCAATACTCTCGTATTTCCTGTACCTAGATTATACCCAATCTCAAGTGTTTACAAAAAACGACTCAATCGGATAAACAAATAAAATAACTCACGAAGCACCCAAATGGCTACACACACCTTCACGCGAAAGAAAGACTAATCCCTTTCCACGCTTGTTTTTCACGCCTGTGACTCTCTCTTTCTTCTCTTCTCTATGCGTGCGGCTCCTTGGACGGCTCAAAAGAAAGTAAAACCCTTTCTTTCCTTTTTATTAAATTCACCCATGGAGGGCCCCACGTTGGTCTTCTTTACTGTACGTCAACAACTCAAAGAGGTAAAACTCTTTCGTTGACTTGTTGACTTCTCTTGGCCCACCACGTGACTTTATGATAAAGGAAACTGGACTTCATCTTTGCGTGACTTGCTTCGCAGAAGATAAATCCGAAAAGACCAAGGAAATCCTTTGATTTGTTTCCTCTTTTGTGCAGATAAGATTTCTTCGTCCAAATAGGAAGTCTTCTTGAGAATACTTTATCAACAAATTCGGTTAAACAAATCGTTATCCGAATTCAAACTCGAGATATAATTCAACAACGGTCTGCCCTTATAATATGTATACTCTGCTGCTATGGAAAAATAGGCCAAATGAAAAGGAAAAAAACTATACCGCAAGGGGCTGCTTAGCATTAAAATCAATGTAAAATTCTTCTACAAACACAAGTAATTTCAAGTGATTTTTCATAACCCAATGCCATGGTACAAGACTAATATTTCGAGAAAATTAATTAGAATATAGCACTTATTAATCTTTTTCAATAGGGGTCATGCATGCACGGAGGTCATGCTCGGCCTTTACTTCGAGACCATACTCTTGTTTGACTGGCCATCACACCATAGAAAATAAGGTAGGGATAATAAAGAATTCTCGTAAGGGAGATGATTGAATAAATCACGACGCCAACCGGACATTATGATTCGCAAAAGCGGCCTGTAGAGCCCTCGAATAGAGTAGGTCCATGGCAAGATTGAGTTCCTGTCTATAAGTTTCATTTAATTACATTTTTTGCATGAAATCGGAAGTTCTCAATATGAAGTTTGTAAAGATTTTGCCACTTCACACAGAGTCGTGGACATAATTTTGCGTGGATTGATTCTTACAGGACAAGTCATAAGTTAAATTTTGCGTGGATTGATTCTTACAGGACAAGTCATAAGTTAAATTTATTTGAGAAAAGCATTGTAGATTAAATTTACGATGTTTGTAAATTTGGAAAATTAAATACTATCATGCACGCTCGTAACACTTGCTCGGAATTCGGTTTGGCTCTTGTGCATAAATGACCTTGCAATGTGGGGTCTGATTGTGATGATAATCTACCAGAGGAAAGAAGCACGGTGCATGAAAAGGTGGAGGATTGTCCAAATAAGACTGGATAAATTTGCATATTTGCATTAAATACACATTCCCATAGTAGCAATTGTCATAAATGGTGGATTTGCACTTTTTTTTCATTGATGAACATTCCAATTTTAAGGAATTTTGGCTGCCAAAGTTAAAATTGCGAGTAACCACTATAGAAATGACAATTTGATGATATTCGACATGGTTTATTAGATGTACCAATTCATGCTTAAAAGGGCATGCTTAAACAGAAATGGCACTAATGCAGCTAAAACTCAAAGAGGATAAATCTTTGTTAAACTCTCGCTACTTTTCTACTATATACTTAATTACCCACTTATTGAATAAAACACATTTGCATCGTTGACCAAACACATTGATCTTCAATTAAATTCATTATTTTTCTAATCTTTTTATATGTAGAGTCATAGTTATATCAAAATTTTGGAGTATCAAGTTGATGTAACTGATCGAAACTTGTCATTTGTAAGATTCTCTATAAATCAATAACTTATTTCGTCGAAACTCAAATAAAAAATGGAGTTTTCACTTTGCATGAAAGCATGTCATGTTCATCTCACATCCATTTGAACTTGTGTTATTGTTTTCAATTGACATACCTGTGTAATAGGTGGTTTCATATATTGTAAACCAAACATCTGCTGAAACTAAATAAAGGTGGTAGTGTATTAGTCAAGTTTCTTTCAATTTGAATTAATCAAAATTATATATGGGCCTTCTAAGCAGCATAATTAGGGGAAGATCCATATCGGATTTTTTTGATCAGAGAATAATATGACAGAAAAGACACGCCGAGCTTGCCATTGCTTTGAGGTCATGCTACTATCGTGGGATTAACGTCACGATTGCTTGGAATTTACATCACATGTTTCATTAGCAGCATAGAAAAGATTGGAATCAATTTTACCAAAGATCCGCACATAAGACGAGAAAGTAAAGAGATGTTCCATGCAACAAAAATTTATTTCAAAGTTAGACAAAAATTAAGGAAAGCTCACACCCTACACCGAGCTAGTACACAACTTTACATGTAACAATTGTAAGTGAATCTGCTTATCCTAAAGGAGATCCTATGTTCTCTTCCTCTATCTATCGGTTACATACATAGTTTGCTTTGCAAATTGGAGTTCCATGGGACCACATATAACTTGTGCAAACTTTCCTCGTCCTCAATACTGGATGATTCTGAACTACTTCTCCTTTTTTATCGTGTTCTCGCTCCAACTCTTTAATAGTATTTTGGACCGGAGTGAGACAACACAATCTGCAATTAGCGAGTGCTAGAAAGTTAGCCAATTATGCAAATCGTGCATGGGAATGATATTTAGTTTGACTAAGGCAAAAATAGTTAAGCTGAAAATTTATAACTTTCAGAAATTCATACCCTCCAGGAAGAAGTATCTGCGAATAGGTCATTTTGGTAAATCATTGATCCGACTTTTTAAGATCAAAGCATTTGGTGATGCATCTCCTGTTGAAATCTAGAGCCAATTCTCGTACGCATAAATAGGTTTCTTGAGGAAATAACTACAGAGGTTGATGGGAAGACTTCACCATTTATCAATAGAGATAGTCGTATATAAGAAGAGTGGTAATATCTTGGCTTGAGAAGAATTAGATTTCGAAGTTTGGAGTATCACAAGATAAGAGCCGTATAAATAGGGAAAAAGCTGGCCATGCTCATTATTGGTGGATACACCTGGATATTTTGCATTCAATACATTGCCATACCAAGAAATATGATAAATGGTAGGTTAGGTAGGAATTGCATAATTTGCTAATATATCAATGCACCTCCTGTCATTCTTACTTGACTTTTATATACATTGCCATACCAAGAAATATGATAAATGGTAGGTTAGGTAGGAATTGCATAATCCACTGATGTGCCGATGCACATCATGCCATTTTTACTTGATTTTTATAGAAAATCAATGTATCAAATTTCAAATTGCTTATGACAATTGCAGATGTGGAAAATCGATGATCAATATTCAATATCGTTATTGAATGAGCTGATAAAATGCCGACGTACTTAACCACTAGGTTACTATATGTGGCCGAAAGCCGTAAATTACCCTTTTTCTTTCTACTATATGAGTACCATCTTTTTCATCTAGAAAAATTTCCAACATCAATCAAGCCCAATGATCTCGCATATATAATTCGATATCGATCCCAGAGAGGATAGTCTTAGTAGGAACAAAGGATGGAGAGAAATGCTCTCTAAAAGCATTTAGAGACAAATCTATGTGAGAGGTAGAATGTAGTGCTAATATCACTTATTGGCAAGTGAAACAATACATCGTTTTACCAATCACCCATCGAACCAATGCCACGAAATTGAGGGCTACACGTCAATTCATGGTTTTACTTAAGTGCTTGTGACAGGTTTGGGCCAATTGTGGATTACATCACATGAACTTATTCAGTTCACAAGATTAGGAGCACAGTAATTACAGACAATTTAACCACAATTAGCTCACCAACTGAGGAACTGGCCGAAAATGGAGTCGCTAGAAAGTGAGAAGATATCTTTTGATTGCTGAGAATGACATTCAAGAAGTATCTAGGAGCCAACTACTCGGGATGATAGAGCTAAATGAGATATGTAGACCCACCCATGCACACACACAAAAAGACATATATTAGTGTACTGGGTGATTTTAATATTTTTGATGCAACAAAAGAGCATACGTTTTTGTCAATTAATAAGGTGAAAAGTAACCGTTGTGGGCACATAAGAGAAAATATACATAAAGGCTTCACTTAAGATCTTCACGGTGTACTTGATAGTTTATACGGGTAAATCATTCATTGACTTAGATACGAGATCTATAGACGTAAATGAACCGGTTCAATTATAGGATCACTTTTTCTATTGTTTGGACTCAAAGTGTGCATGCTTGATTCAGTTTACGCAACTACTTTTGTGATCGCATGCTATCCAAGGCAAGCCAAGACCCTGCTGCAAGCTCAAAACAAGAACCAATCGCTCACAAACTAAATCAGCAACAACATTCCTACGAGCCTAATAGCAGAGACGAGAGAGAGAGAGAGAGAGAGAGAGAGAGAGAGAGAGAGAGAGAGAGAGAGAGAGAGAGAGAGAGAGAGAGAGAGAGAGAGAGAGAGAGAGAGAGAGGTGGGGTAAGGGATCGTGCAAACATCGATTTCCAACAGAGAGAGAGAGAGAGGTGGGGTAAGGGATCGTGCAAACATCGATTTCCAACATTCCAAATCCAGTAGATATTAGCAAACTACGGCAGCCTGAACAACAAATTGAGGATCTAGCCAATTCCTTCAAAAGATGAGCAGGCCCAACCAACCCAGGGGTTCGATCAATGAGATGAAGTTGAAGTTCAGATTTGTAGAATTGCAAAGGAAAGGAATATCCAAAATGCTGATGATTCATATATTAGAGTAGGTACAGGAGCAGCAGAGAGAGGAGGCCCGCACGATCCACTTAAGCAAACTGTCTAGATTAGGTGAAAAGAATTTGCAAAGTTTGCTTTTTCATACAGATAGTGTGGTTATATTACTCAGATTGGGCCAGCCATGCAATTCGTACTGCATTGGCGGAATTGCTCTACACTCTATATAAAGAGAGGCTCGATAAGCTTTTTTTTGGTTAAAAAAAAAAGAGTTTCCTACCGGTGTATATCAAGAAGCCATGGCCCTCTCTGCTCAAATTTTCGCCATTTCCCAGCCACTTGCTGAAATTCACGTTTATATAGAAAATATAGAAAATGCTCTTTGAAATAGTCGAAGAATGTTAAATGGTTTCTTGAGGCATCTTCGCTCCGTGAACCCGACTGCTATTGAAGCCCGAATGGAAGCAAGCCATCAAAGCATTCGGGAACTAATTGCGCTACTTTTCTACTGTATACTTAAGTACTCACTAATTGAATTAGACACATTTGCATTGTTGATCAAACACATTGATCTTGAATTAATTTCGTTATTTGGAAATCTTTTTATATGTAGAATCACAATAAAATTAGACTCTTTGGACCATCAAGTTGATGTTACTGATCAAAATCTGTCATCTAAAAAATTCTCTATAAATCAATAGCTTATTTCCTCGAAGTTTAAATCAAAAACGAAGTTTCCGCTTTGCATGAAAGCATGTCATCTCCTCTTCATGCCATTCAAAAAGCTTAAGCCAGTAAATGCTTGATCAAGATCACATCTCCATTTGAATGTTTGGACATGTTGCCATTTTTCACGATGAGTCGACAAAATGAATGTCTAGCGGTATACAGGAGACTAAATCTATCCACCTGACCATAACTCCAACTCTTGACACTCAAGAAATCAAATGGTGAACATGGAAATGAAGCTAGTACATGCTATAAGATGCGAAAATTGATGTTTTTAGCTGTGTTAGTACGTCACTTGTTCTGTAGGGCTAATTTAAACAATGGATTATGTTCTATGAGTCCACATTTTGGACTCTTGTTTTACATGACATAAATGATGAAAGATATCGTGCACACTATTATTGGAGTTTGAGAATATTGCAGAGTTAATATAATTATTCCGCATCCATATGAACTTTCTTGTTTCCAGTTGGCATACCTGCATAATAGGTGGTTTCGTTTATTGTTACATCTGCTGAAACAAGATAAAGGTGGTAACGTATTATTCAAGTTTCTTTTAGCTTGAATGAATCTAAAGTATATGTGGGACTTCTAGGCAGCAAAATTAGGAGAGGATCCATCATATTTTGTTAATCAGAGAATAGCGTGACAGAAAATATATGCCGAGCTTGCCATTACTTTAAGGTCATGCTACTATCACGGGATCAACGTGACAATTGCTTGGAATTCATGTCACATGTTTCATTAGCAGCATAAAAAAGATTGGAACCAATTTCACCAGAGATCCACACATAAAACGAGGAAGTAAAGAGATGTTGCGAGCGACAAAAATTTATTTGAAAGTTACACAAAAGTTAAGGGAAGCTCACTCCCTACACTGAGTTCTTATACACTTTACATGTACTAATTGCAAGTGAATCTGCTCACCCTAAAGCAGACCCCATGTTCTCTTCCTCTATCTATCAGTTACAAAAGAAGTTTGCTTTGAAAATTGGAGTTCCATGGGACCACATAGAACCTGTACACACTTCCCTTGTCTTCACCGGTGGTGATTCCCAACTTCTCCTTTTTTATCATGTTCTCGGTCCAGCTCTTTAAAAGTATTCCAGAGCGAAGTGAGACAACACGATTTGCAATTAGTGAGTGATGGAAAGTTAGACCAATTAACCGAATCACGTGTGGAAACAATATTTAATCGGACTATGACATAATTATGCTGAAAATTCATACCCTCCAGGAAGAAGTATTTTCGAATAGATCATTTTGGTAAATCATTGATCCGATTTTTTAGGATTAAAGCATTCGATGATAGATCTCCTGCTGAAATTTAGAACATTTTTTCATACGTATCAATAGGTTTCTTGAGGAATTGACTACAGAGGTTGATGGGAAGACTTCACCATTTGTCAATAGCAATAGTTTTATATAAGGAGAGTGGTAATATGGTGGCTTGAGAGGAATTAGATTTCGAAACTTGGAGTATCACAAGACAAGAACTGCATAAATAGGAAAAGAATTGGCCATTCTCATTATTGGTGGATATACCTACATATTTTGCAATCAATATATTGCCATACCAAGAAATATCATAAATGGTAGGTTAGGTAGGAATTAGATTTCGAAGCTTGGATTATCACAAGACAAGAGCTACATAAATAGGAAAAGAATTGGCCATTCTTATTATTGGTGGATACACTGCATATTTTGCAATCAATATATTACCATACCAAGAAATATGATAAATGGTAGGTTAGGTAGGAATTGCATAATCCATCGATGTGTCAATGCACAACCGGTCAATTTGACTTGACTTTTATAGAAAATTTTATTCATGATTTTTTAAATGTGTTGTTAAAATAATTTTATGTATTATAATTTAGTTGATATTTTTTATTTATTATCTTGACATTTTAATTATTTTTAATCTTTTAAAATATTTTTTCTTTTCCTCTTCCAGTTGTTGATGATGCAAGTTTCCCCTCATCACAACATCCACTCATCACAACATCTAGCAAAGTCGAGTTGGCACCTCGCACCTTAAGACCTAGCCTCTCGAGGTTGCTTGAGGCAAGGATCGAGCCTCACCAACTAAGGACAAACTTGAGCTGACTGACCTCAACAAGGCCCGAGCTCGCTAACTTGGTGAAATCTTAGCCTCCCTAGAGTCTAGTGAACTCGTCCCTTGCCTCTTAGTGAGCGACCGACTGAGAAAGAGGGGAAAATGAGTTTAAAAAAGGAAAGTTAAAAAAAAGTAAAAATGAAAACAATCAAATTTTTATTTTGAAAAAAATCATAATTTTCATAATATAAAAATGGCTTGTCAATGACACTTAAACTTAATTAGGTAGCTCATTATGACCCATTTAAAACTTATTTAAGACACATGAGGGCAGTGACCTATTTAAAAGCTCATTTAATCTTTTAAGGTAACCCATTTATAACCAATATTATCACACTCAAGTTAAAATAAGGATTTTTACTAGTTTTTCCACCTTTAGTATCCATGATCGTTGCACGCGGAAATTACATTTGCCAAATTTAATAACTATCTATTAAAGAAAATATGCGACTCTTACATTAATTGACATACAGCTCCACTAATAAATATTACCCTTGGCATGGCTATATTAATTAACTTTGGAATGCATTAGTTTATAATAGCAAAAGATCGCAAAAAAATAAAACTAAACAATCGCAAGTTTGTTGCCCGCTCTTCATTCAAAATTATTAAAAAAACAATAAATCAATTCAAAAATTACTGTCTACACGCGAAGCACTATATATATATATATATATATATATATATATATATATATATATTAGAGAGTAAGGACATATTCAAGAGTTTTTTTTTTATTAGTCACGCAGGATATTATATTATTGAAGGACATAATGATATAATTGTATTTATCAATTTAGATTTATCTTGTTAGTGAAATATTAAATTCAACGCTCATTTTTTTCTATCTTGCGCACATAACTTCCATCTAATTGTGAAAAACAAACTAATTTCTCATACAATAAGAAGAGAGCTTGATATTAGATAATTATTTGAGATTTTTGTCGATACTTATATTACAACAAACGTTTTCTTGTACAATTTTGTATCAAATACAAGAAACATTGAATCTTGTGATCATTTAACTTGTTCACATGTTCTCTTCCTCTATGAGTTTTTAGAACGGAAAACAGCTGCTTACTTTTATAAGACAAGGAATTCCATGTAAATAACAACGCGGAAACCTATGCAAACCTCTCAGCAAGAAAGCCCCAAAGGATATGCCTTAGGACACCTAACCAATGAGAGGTTTCATGTGCATCTAGTCATGGAATTTGGCAGGAATAGTGACTACATCAGCCTTGATTGGACTTTAGGGCATCACCCTATGATGAAGTAGTGCTTCGATAGGGACTTCAATATTGCAAAACTTCTCCTCCATCCCATGGCCATCCCATTGCCTTATTCTGTCATTTTGAAAATGATATCGAAGATACTATGATCATCATTTGAGATATATATATATATATATATATATATATTACCAAGGATGCATTATTTTCTGATAGATCACTGATCTGATACTTATGTACATGCAAGGTTGGAGCATGTGAAAGATGATTATTGGGTGCAAGTCAAAAGAGATCTTCAAAGAGGTCATGCTTTGATGCAATTGTTGGACTAGTAACAAAGAAGAAATTCGGTCGCCTAAGGCATAGTGCAACAAGTGCCGAATGGCTTTATAAATAGGAAAATACCTAGCGATGCTCATTATTAATGTGGATAGACTCACAGGATTTGCATTTAACATATTTTCCAAACAAAGAAATATTATAAACAATAGGATTTGTTAGAATTTATTTTCTCTAGGAGTGCGGCCATGTACATGCCTTCGGTGATTACTTAACTAATTGGGAAATTGAAAATCTAGACTGTTAGTTTGTCAATGATTTTAATGGAAAGAAACGTTAATGGAAATTTCACGGTCTCAAAGTACCTATTGCATTTTTTTTTATAAAACCTCAGACTACATAGATAAATTGTTATTTACTACTAAAAGTTATAGTTGATTATATCAAGCTCACATCTCTTTCTCGTTATAATTTAGGTTCTGTTCATTTCACGGAAAATAAAATAATTTCCAAATTTTTCAGCGTTCATTTCATGGAAAATAAAATAGTAATGAAATTAATTTTCCTCAAAGAAAGACCACCTTTAAAATTGGGGAAAATGTTTTCCGCTTTCCGCTTTCAAAAAAGCGGAAAATATTTTTTGTCTTTTTTGTTTACATTTAAATATCATGGCTTCTAATAGTCTACCTTGATCTCACTCGAGACCAGCAAGCCAACAGCCTTTGACAAATGAACACCCAAAAATACTATCATTTCCAAAACAAAATAATTTCCCAAAGAATTTTTTTCCAAAAATACATATTTTTTCATGAAACGATCGGGACCTTAATATAGTTCCACTTACCATCGATTGGAAGGATCTCCAACAATGGTTAAACTCATTCATTTGGCATATATATTGTTTGATATGTCTCTGAATGTGAGAATTAATATTGAGCTAGTAAACAAGCAAATGCAGAGAAATAATTTTGTCCATCCAATTAACTATTTGGTAAATATGACCGGGGGCTGTGAAAAACATGTTTTCCATATTTAACAACTGTTCTTTCAAGAAATATGAAATCTTATATGAATAGCTATACCATTTTACTGAACAAAATAATACCTTTGACAAGAAGACATAGCCGTATCAATTAATTTAGAAAAATATTTTTCAAGTCATTCATTTTTTATGAAACAACTGAAGCTTTAAGATTAATTCAAAGGATTTCCAACAACGATCAAACTCACTAACACCTCTACCATATATTATTTTCTTTCCTACTTATTTGACCATTTATCCATTAGAAAAACTTCTCAATCTAGATTAACGAAATCACTTACATTTTACTTGCAAAGGAAAATAAAATTAAAAAATCAGTTTAATCCTACAGCATGACAATGATTCTCCTCATTTTCTATTTCACAAAATGGAATACTTTTCCTGGCTGAAATAATTAGGAACTTCAAATATTCTTTGAAAAAAAAATCCAATTTTAGTGATGACAATAATATTTTTTGGATTATAAATCCAAAATACCCTCAAAAGAGATTACTTTTTTAAGGTAGATGAAGCTGCTTTTAAAGTTTTCTAATTACACCGCTGGTGTATTCTAGATATTGATCTTATTTGAAATAGAGAAATTGATAATTCTAGAATCACTTAAGCAACAGCTTATTTTAATTTATATAAGTCCAACCATGCAAAGATTCAACTTAAATCAAATGAAGATGACCTGATTTCGAGAAAATTGGCGAATTGCATAAATTTTATCTAATTGATTCATATTGTCTCTATTCAACCTAAGACCTTAAGCGGGGCTTTTGTGAACCAGAAAGATAGCAAGGATGTGCTTATATCTTCTTTTTTGAGATTGAATTTTGAAGGAACAAGAAAACGTTTGAAATTAAATGGAAAACCACATCACTTGCCCTTCATGTTTATCGATTTTCAAATTCGATTATAAATTTTTAATATGTCCATATTTAAGTAACTGAGGTATAGAGTATATTATGACCATATCGATCAACATAATATTTGATTAGTTGTCCAATTAAAAAAAATTACCTTTGTTTGGATTGGAGTCTAGGACATCATCCAGCAACAGAGCAATGTTTTAAACAAATAGAGAGTTCACTACTGCAATAACTTTCTTCAATCCCCTGCTATCTTGGTGGCTCACACTGTTATAAAGGAATATAGGATATCATAATTATCATGAGAGAGAGATTTTACGGCGAATGAAGCATTCTTTCTGGTAGATCAATTATCCAGCACTTATTTACATGCAAGGTTGAAGTATGTCAAACGATCATCCGATGCATGTCAAAAGAGTTCTTCGAAGACATTAGTGAGATATGGTGCTTGATGCTGTGTTTATTAGGTATCACCCACTAGGGTCTTGCTTTGAAGCACAAGAAGGACTAGTAAGAAAGAAGAAGAAATCTGTTGGCTAAGGTGAGGAGCACCAAAGATAAAGAGCTCGATAGATAGGTAGACACTTTGGCATGCTCATTATTGTTGCAACTAGACTCGATGATTGGTTTCTTAGAATCGATTTTCTCTAGAAGCATGGACAAGTACACCCCTAAGCAGTCGCTCTATTATTTGAGAAAATTAAAACCTAGACCATTGAATTGTCTATGACTGTGATGGACGAAAATAATGGCGGTAATTTCAATGATATCAAATTATTTAAGACATGATAATAAAATTGTATTTCTCGAATTAGATTTTTCTTTTGTTTTGCACAAATAACTTGATTCTAATTGTGAAAAACAAACTAATCTCCTATGCAATAAGAAGAGAGCTACCTTATTAGATATTTATTTTTTATTTTTGTCGATACAAATATTTAAACAAACTAATCTATAATTGTAAAATAATCGGGCTCTCCTACAATATTATACCAAATACATGAAAAGTCGAATCTATCAACCATTTAACTTGTTTGTTCCCATGTTCTCTTCCTCTATGATTTTTTAAGAAGGCAGAGCAGCTGCTCACATTTATAAGACAAAGAATTCCATGTAGACCCAGATGTGGAAACCTAGGTGCAAACCTCTCATCAAGGAAGCCCCGAAGGATATGCTTCAGGGTACCTTCCGATGAGAGACTTCATGTGCATCTAGTCATGGAGTTTGGCGAGGATAGCAACTACATCAGCCTCAATTGAACTGTTGGGCATCATCCAACCAAAAAGTAGTGCTTCAGTAAGACTTCAATACTGCAAGAGTTCTCTTCCGTCCCCTAGCCACCCCATTGCCTTGTTCTATTACTTAGAAAATGTTATACAAGATGTCAGAGTCATCATTTGAGAGAGAGAGAGAGAGAGAGAGATATCTTACCCAGGATGCAACATGTTTTTGGTAGATCACGGATCAAATACTTATGTACATGCAAGGTTGAAGTATGCGAGAAATGATTGTTGGGTGCATGTCCAAAGAGGTTTTATGACAAGCTCTTCTTTTCTTTTAATTTTTTTAATGCCAAGCAAGTTACTTTCATATACATATGAAGTGCATCGCACTTAGTATTGCATGCCTTTCTTATCTTAAGATCATATATATTAGGAAAATAAGTTCAAATCAAAAGGGAGAAAAATAGGGCACGTAATATTTTTTTTTTCAATTTCATGTATATGGTTTCGATTTATATGGAAACATTGTGATGATAAACGAGATTTTTTTATGTTGAACTTTGGTAGATATAGCAATGATGAGGGGAACGGCAATACTCCTAGAGGAGCTAAAGATATCCAACATGCAAGTTGAGATACCAACATGGATTATCAACATGCTATCACTTCTTGGATCATTGATGACAGGACATACCTTCAACTAGATTGACTACCGCAACACGATAGTATTGGCAAGTTGGGCACCTGCTCGAGGGATTTGCCCATAATTATAATGTCCTGTTGAGTTGCTTATTCACCAAAGTTGGTGTCAACCACGCTCTCATGATAGCGCCCATCTATATTGTTGAGATCTCCCCTACCTTTTTCCTTGCAAACTCACATTCAACGAAAGATGAATGAGTAGCTCAGGGAAGGAGTTTAGTTTGCCATGGAAGAATGCAAGGCAAACCTCAACAATTTAGACAGGAGCGATCACGAGGGCATAACTGACGCGGTGAAGAAGCAGCCCATGAAGACACTTAGTTGGAAGCAAAGCCCATGCATAGGCGGTCGATGAAAAGATAGCCCCCACCAATACGATTGCATAGCGACGGCCAATCTAGTCAAATGTCCACTACGCCACCACTCACTCAAGGAGTGGTGACACATAGAGACTCCATGTTAATACCTCAATCTCCACTTGAGACATATTTAGCTTCTTTGTGTTACCACTCCATTCATCACTTCTACATATGCCAAAGTTTAGAAAAAGAATATTGTTGTTTATCATCGCAATGCTCCTAAGTAAATTGTAACCATATAAAAGAAATTGAAAAAAAGAACCTTTTTTTCCTATTTTTTATTTGATTATATATAAAATTACAAGATAAGAATGACGAGAAACAATAAGTGCGAGTTCTATTTAAAATCAACTTGCTTAACTTAAACAATAAGTGCAAGGGTCAACACGGATGCCCATATGTCATTTAATTCTAGATTAAGTCTGGATCAATGCTCTAAATTTGCACCCTTTTTTTTTTCAACTTCATTATCCTTTTTCTCTTCCAATCCATTCCTCTAATTTGCTTGGTTTCTGAATTTGATCTTTTTGTGACATAGCACTACTTGCTCCTTTAAATGTTGAGCAACCATATTAAGGGGACTCGCTTAAATAATGTGATAGAAAGACATGTATGATAAATTAAAGTCTATTTTTGTGCTTTCATATAATAAGTAGTAAGTAAACACTTAAAATCTGATCACTTAAATACACTCAGTCGAGAAAAACATAAAAATAAGGAGAATAAAAATAAAATACCAGAAATGGCACCCGAATGGTAGGAAACTGAAATCTGGACATAATGCCGTCGACATAATGCCGTCAACATTGCTTTTCCACAACAAATCTTAATATGGAATATTGCCAAATTGCAAATGTAACATTTCAAAGAAGCATGTGACAGTAGGTAACAAAAGTATCAAATTGCACATGAATATATCAAGCAAGTTAAGATACTCAATGTAAAGAAAAGTTTGAAGGCACTAGAATTTGACTGAGCCTAAACATGAATTAGGAATGAAGAATAGCCATCCAACAAAGTTTTGTAAGTTATTCCAGAAAAAAAAAAGTGTGGCGGATAACAAAGCTCAATTCCAACACAATCTAAAGGAATTGAAACAAAAAGATCATGTGCCCTATCTTCCAAATTTTTTTATTTGAATTTATTTTGCTAAAATATATGATTATAAATAAGAGTGATGGAAAATAATAGACAAAACACAACTCAGAAAAAACAATGTAAAAGTTAGGCGATCAATTGATCTAAGAAAATAATTAAATAACTGAATAAAAGTAAATTAAAAAGAAATCATTTGATACGAGTTTGGCGAAAAATATAACATAACCAAACAAGGCAATGAATAAAACGCATTGAACCCAAGCTAAATGAAGCCCAGCTCACCTGACCAAGAGAGAATAAACCAGTGAACGTCTCGAACGATCAATGCGAATGAAGTCATCTGAACCGTGCAAGAGTGTCGCCAAATTGATTAATAATGGTAACGGACACAGTTAATTCATGCATTTCATCAAACGGTCGACAGACATTAAAATCGGCAACTGAGAGCAACGACGATAGACTCACGGCCAGATCAAATCTAAAGTGGTGTAGTCAAAGTGATTTCGCCAAACTGGTTTTAATTGCAATTTGTTTTTCAGCTTAACAGAATCAGGAGCTTCGGAGCTTTGTCTAACGCACAACATCACACACAGAGTCATAAACCCACCTTCGGCATACCTCGTGCCATTGCTTAGCCTGATCAGCAGATGAGAGAACAGAGGTCAGTAACCGAGGTCGGCGTCAGCGAAGAAGCTATGAATAGGAACCTAGTTCATCGAGGCCTTCGATCAGAAGACAGAGCCAAAACAGAGGCTACGGTCGGCATGCCTCAGGAGGGGCAGTCGGCATCGATCGGCAACGGAACTGACAATTTTCAGTAGCCCAAGATGAGCGGAGGATGATATGTGAAAGAGCATAATCAGTGATGATAATCTCCACGAACTTTATACGATTCACAAATCAGCTCTGTTCTGGAAATTCTCCGGTTGACCCTGGGAGCAGCGAACGCGTGGGTGAAGATTAAAGCGGCTAATGGAGAACGGATCACGAAGTAGAATAGATCATGCGGGACTCTCCGATCTCGAAGGAGGAGATGAAGTAGTTGCCAATATTTCTTGGAGAAGAAATCGGGCATGGTTGACGTGGATTTCGCCTTCATCTGGCTCTTGAAAATGGGGGGGGGGGGGGGGAGGGGAGAGAGAGAGAGAGAGAGAGAGAGAGAGAGAGAGAGAGAGAGAGAGAGAGAAGGTGGTGAGAAAAAGTCGTGTCGCCCTTTTTCGTTTCGTGCAGAGCAGGGCTGCGTCGTTCATTCTATTTACATGTGCCGGGAATGTCCTAAGCTTCATTGGTTCAAACTGAAAGGTCAAAGTCAGAAGAACCAACTGGATTTGGAGGAAATGGATCACCTACCTTAGATTATTGTGCCTTACTCCTCTCCCCGCTCTTGGATCAAAAAGTCCCTCTATTGCATGGAGAACACCCCCTCCCTCATCATGGGATCATCCAGGATAGGGAAACCCAATCTGGATTTGGATGGGCTTTATCCTGTGTTTGAAAAACTGTTAATTTGGTTTACCAAGAAATTAAACAAAATCTGGAAAAAAATGAGTTGTTTTGCAATTGCTTGGAATCTGAACTTCTTTTTTTTTTTTGGCGTAATAGCCTTCTAATGTGGGGACTGATTATGAGGCTAATTAACAAGAGTAAACAAGCATGGTGCATAGAAAAAAGATGAAAGATTGTATAAATTGGCAAACGTATCAGCCATACTCATTATTATTGTGGATAAGCTTGCATATTTGCATTTAATACACATCTCCATAGAAGCAATTGTCATAAATGGTAGGTCTATCAAAATGGTTCAATCCAAAAACGGGGTTGCACAATTACTTGTTAATCAATATTAAGATTTTAAGGGAATTTGATTACCGACCTTGAGGTTTGTAAAATTATTGTAGACATAGCAACTTGATGATATTTGACATGGTTTATTACATCTATTAATTCATGCTTAAAAGAGCACACTTAACCTAGGTGGTTTTTTAAACTCGCACTGCTTTTCGACTATATACACAAGTACCAACTAATTGAATTAGATGCATTTGTGTCGTTGATTAAACTCATTGATCTTGCATGAATATTATTATTCGGTAAATTTTGTCATATAAAAAATCATAATAAAACCAAACTCTTTAGAGCATCATGGTGATGAATTTGGTCGAAGAATTCTATCAGTCAATAGCTTTGTTTCGTTGAAGTTCTATACAAAAATGGAGTTTCTCCCTTTCCATGAAAGCATGTTATATCATCTCCTCTTTGTGCCACAAAGGCTTATCTTAATCAGTCCTAAATTAAGATGACACTTCTATTTGAATCTTTGGGCAAGTTAATATATCAATGATCAGTCGACAAAATGAATGTCAATTGGTACATGGAAGATTACACGCATCCACCTTACAGTAGCTCCAATTCTTTAAACTCAAAATCAAATAGGGGAAACGGAAAAGAAGACATTACATACTATAAGATGGGGAAATGAACGTGTTCAACTCTGCTAATATTTCACTTGTTTTGTATGGCTAATTTAAACGATGAATTATGTTCTATGAGACTAAAATTTGGATTCTTCTGTGTCACATAATATAACTGCTGAAGGATATCAGGCATACTGTTGTTTGAGTTTGAGAACACTGATAAGTTCATATGATTGTTTCATGTATTTGATGCATCCATTGCACATCCATTTGAACTTGTGGTCTTGTTTCCAATTGACATACCAGTGTAATGGGCGGTCTCATATATTTTAAACCAAACATTTACTAAAACTAGAATATTGAAGTCTTTATTTATGTTTCTTATAGTTTGAGTTAATTAGAAGTATATGTGGGAATTCTAAGCAAAATAATTAGGAGAGGATCCACACCAGATTTTATTGATTAGAGAAAATTATGACGAAAAAAATTTGACTGGATTGCCATTGATTTGAGATCATCCTATTGTCACGGGATTAACATCACAATTGCTTGATATTCATATCACATGTTTCATTAGCCGCATAGAAAAGATTAGAACTAATTTCGCTAGAGATCCACTAAAAGATGAGAAAGTAAAAGGATGTTCCGTGTAACCAAAATTTATTTCAGAATGACAAAGGGAAAGCTCACTCCCTAGACAAAGCTTTTATACAATTTTACATGTAATAATTGCAAGTGAATCTATTCTCCTTAAAGCAGACCCCATGTTCTCCTCCTCTATCTATCCATTACAGATGGAGTTTGCTTTGCAAATTGGAGTTTTATCACACCACGTAAAACCTGCGCAAACTTCACTTGCCTTCAATGAAACTAATTTCGAACTACCTTTCCTTTTTATCGTGTTCTCGCTCCAGCACTTAACACAAAATCCGTCGAGAGTGAGAGAACACAATCTGCAATTAGTGAGTGACGGAAAGTTAGAGTAATTATCCAAATCGTGTTAAGAACGATATTACTTGGATTAAGACAAAAATAGCTAAGCTGAAAACTTGTTACTTTCGGAAATTCATACCCTAAAGGAATAGGTATTTGTCGATAGAATATTCTGATAAATCATTTATCCGACTTTTCAGGATTGCATACGGTGATGTATCTTCTGCTGAACTCCGCAGTATTTTTTCGTATGTGGGGTATGATCTTTGATGAAACAAGTGGATAGCAATTTAGATGCATCAATATAATTATTGAGAAATGGACTATAGAGGTTGATGGGAAGACTTCAGCATTTGTCAATAGAGATAGTCGCATAAGAGGAAAGTGGTAAGATCGTGGCTCGAGAGAAATAATATTTTAAAGCTTGGAGTATCACAAGATAAGGGTGGTATAAATAGGAAAAGAATTGGCCGTTCTCATTATTGGTGGATACACCTGCATATTTTGCATTTACTATATTTCCAAACCAAGAAATATCATAAATGTCAGGTTAGGTAGGATTTGTATAAATCATTGACGTGTCAATGCACATCCTTTGATTATTACTTTACCTTTATAGAAAGCCTAACTAATTATTAATTTAATTTTAATAAATTAAAGGCCATATCAAACAAAAAATAAATTAAAAGGCCATCTATACTAGGTTTTTAAAATAACATTATAATAAATATTTAATTAAAAATGCCACATTTTTTTTTGGTCTGAATTTTCACCATCAATATGTGAATGATCATTTTTCCTTTGATTTGGCACTTAAGTATTCCGGCTAAAACTTTTGGCACTAAAGTGAACGTCCATACACAAATTTTGGTAAATAATGTGCTTCTCCCCAAAAATCAAGGGAAGCTCTTCGGCACAAACTATTCAAAATGACAAAATCTCATACAATCTTATATTTGATACATAAAACATTGAACCTGTCGACTATATAACTCATTCTCATGTTCTCTTCTTGTATGATTTTCTAGGAGGGAGAATTGCAGCTAACTATAATGAGACATTAAATTACAATAGACCACAATATGGGAACCTAGGCAAAGTTGCCATTCTCAAACGGACGTTTCTTGCGCGATCACGTCTGGCTAGAATGGACTCCAGGTATCATTTGGCAACAGAGCAATGCCTCAACAGTAGCCTTGCCCTGTTATTAACAAAATGATATCCAAGATATTATAACCATCATTGGAGGGAGGGAGAGAGAGAGAGAGAGAGAGAGAGAGAGAGAGAGAGAGAGAGAGAGAGAGAGAGAGAGAGAGAGAGAGAGAGAGAGAGAGAGAGAGAGTACCTGAATGCAACATTTTTGGTAGATCACTGATTCGATTCTTATGTACACGCAAGGCTGGATTATGTGAGGCATGACATTATATGGATCTCAGAGACAAATGTCTTGCTTTGAAGCACTTGAAGGACTAATAGAAAAGAAGAAACGCAGTTGGTTAAGGTGTGGGACAACAAGAGATGAAGGGCTCTATAAATAGGTAAATACTTTGTCATTCTCATCATTGGTGTGGATAGACTCGCACGATTCGCATTTAACATATTCCTATACTAAGAAATACTATTAACGGCAGGGTTTGTTAGAATTAATTTTCTTTAAGAGTACGATCATATATACACCCTGTCGGTGATTACTTAACTATTCGAGAAATTTCAAACTAGACCGTCAGATTGTTGATGATTTTGATAGATGGGTACGTTGATGGTAATTTCAAATATTGAAAGTACTTCTTATATGTTTGTGATAAAAATTTAAAGTACGTAGGTAATCTGCTATTGAAAATAATAGTTCTTTATATTGGATTTACATCTCTTTCCTGTTATAAATCGAAGTAGTTAAATTTACCATTGACTCAAAAGATTTGCAACAACAATTATAACCATTTATCCTGCATAGTTGTTATGTGTCGACCGTTTCATCAAACAAATGCAGAGAGTAAATTTGTGTACACAATTTATTATAATATAACCAAAAGTAAGAAATTAAGTTTGCCAAATTTAACTACAATTGATCTAGAAAATATACAACTCATGTATGAAGCATACACCATTTTCGTAAAAAGCATTTTTCTTAACCAGAAGACACAATTATATTAACTAACTTGAAATGCATTAATTTATAATTACCAAAAAACCATGTACAGACCGAAACATCATAAATTGGTTTCAAACACATTGTACTATACAAAATATTAAAGGCAAATTGTATAGAAGTTTGGAAACACCTCAGCCACTTTTCAATTCAATGTTTTAAAAACTAATCTTAATTTTAAGCTTGCGTTGATTTATTTATTTGATGAAAGTCAAAGTTTTAATCCAAATTTAGTCTATAGAAAATATGAATTCTTTTGACGTACTGCTAGTGTACGTTTGTCATTCTTCAATCATGAAAAAATGATTATACACAAAACAACGTTGTATGTGCGTAATGCATATTGAATTCTACTTAAATTATTAAGTGATGAAGTATATGGCTATGTCATACATTTTTTGTCTCATCGAATGCCATATTACTAAGGCATCTGGTAATGCAATTAGATATTTCAACTTAGATTTGTCATATTAGTGAAATATTGAATGCAACTCTCTTCTTTTCTATCTTACACACGTATATTCGATTCCTTTGTAAACATACAAACTGGCTTTTTTTACAATAAGAAGAGAGTTTCCCATTTTATCAAAGCATACACAGATAGGTAATAGGAAACTCCATCACGAATCAAACATATCATATGAAATTGAGCTATTTTCTTTAATTGGTATAAAAAAAAATTTCAGATCAAAATTGGGACATGAATCTAAAGTTGATGCTATATTAGAGAATTCAACTGTTATTTTCCAACCATACCTTCCACGCCTTATATTTTGCAAATATCTAACACTTGACGTATAAAGGTGATCATTATGTCAAATCCGGGTTAATTTGGCTCAATCATTCTATTGAACACGTGGAGGACACCAAAAGGAATGAAGGAAGCATCGATTTACCAGTTTAATTCCAAATTATCATAACAACATCAATGAATAGGTAAATCCAGAACCAAAGACAATTTTTTCGTAAACCTCAACCTTAGTTCTCGACCTCATGAGAGAATATACTAGCCGGCAATCAATGTAGACAAAGTAATGCAAGAGTATCACCAAATCGATCGATAACAACAACGGACATTCACTTAAATTCATGCATTTCATCAAACAGTCGATAGACATTGAAATCAGCTAGTTAACTGATCAAAGCTAAAGTGGTCTTTTGCATAATAAGAAAGGTCTGGTCTTTTGCATTGCTTAAACTTGAACACAAATGTCATAGTTCTTTGGGTTTATTTCAATGGAGAGGAACAAGAGATTTTGATGAATAGTGATATTTCATTTCTAATTTTATTGAAAATTTGTTGACATTATCCTGTATGTGATTGTAAGTGCCATGATTGGCATAGTCCACTTTGACCACACCACTTTAGCTTTGATCTGGCCGTCAACACTCCTTTATTTTTTGTAAGAATCCTCCCTATTTTGTAGGGACCCCCGTTTTTTTGTAGAACAATCTTCCCCGTACAAGGGCGAGAGCATCAGTTGATGCAAAACAATTGATCATAGCCAAAACATGGCTGTAAACAAGTTTGCCTCAACCTATGTTGTCATGGGCTCCATGACTTACATTTTGCTCGGTCATAGTAAGTCCTCTCTCTCTCTCACCACAGTTTGTTTTGTAGTGCATAGAATATGATAAAAGAAAAATAACACAAGGATTATCTAATTTTGGATGTTGTCTAACTTTTTCCTTTCTTTTAATTTTTTAACACCAAGCAAGTTACTTTCATATGCATATGAAGTGCATCGCACTTAGTATTTCATGCCTTTCTTATCTTAAGATCACATATATTAGGAAAATAAGTTCAAATCAAAAGGGAGAAAAATAGGGCACGTAATATTTTTTCTTTTCAATTTCATGTATATGGTTTCGATTTATATGGAAACATTGTGATGATAAACAAGATTTTTTTTTTTAATGTTGAACTTTGGTAGATATAGTAATGATGAGCGGAGCGGCAATACCCCTAGAGGAGCTAAAGATATCCAACATGCAAGTTGAGATACCAACGTGGATTATCAACATGCTATCACTTCTTGAATCATTGATGACGGGGCAATGCCTTCAACTAGATTGACTGCCGCAACACGATAGTATTGGCGAGTTGGGCACCTGCTCGAGGGATTTGCCCACGATTATAATGTCCTGTTGAGCCGCTTATTCACCAATGATGGTGTCAACCACGCTCTCATGATAGCGCCCATCTATATCGCTGAGATCTCGCCTACTTTTTTCCTTGGCAAACTCACATTCAACAAAAGATGAATGAGTAGCTCAGGGAAGGAGTTTAGTTTGCCATGGAAGAATGCAAGGCAAACCTCAACGATTTAGACAGGAGAAAACATGAGGGCATAACTGACATGGTGAAGAAGCAGCCCATGAAGACTACTTAGTTGGAAGCAAAGCCCATGCATAGGCGGTCGAATGAAAAGATAGCCCCCCCCCCCCCCCCAAAAAAAAAATACGATTGCATAGTGATGGCCAATCTAGTCAAATGTCCACTACGTTATTACTGACTCAAGAAGTGGTGATACATAGAGACTCCATGTTAAGACCTCAATCTCCACTTGAGACATATTTAGATCCTTTGTGTTACCACTCCACTCATCACTCCTATATGTACGTCAAAGTTGATCATTTTAAAAGAAAGAGAGCCCGTGAAGCATTCCCAAGCTAGGAAAGCAATGAAACAAATTCAATCCGTGATGTGCACACATGATCTTGGAAATTGATCATTAAAAACTATTTATGTCAATGCTAGGCAATTAAAATTGGTTGGATGGATTAAATTGACACAACTGTAATAAAATTATTACTCATTTGATAAGAACAAAACAAAACGATTTAGGACTAAATTGGCACTATTGCAATATGATATTGGCTTTTTATTTTTTTTTATAAAAGTAGCTCTCCATATTAGCAAAACAAGACATGAGGAGATTGTTGAACAGCCTATCTCTCGTACCTTTAGGCTTCAGCTCAGCACATCCTCTCTTTTCCAAGTGTTTTAAATTGAAGAAAGCTCAAAATATATTCCAGATTCTGCTGCTCCATAGCAACCGCCATTTAATACATTAAATGCTAAATCGAACAAGATTGCAGAGAATTGAGAACCCTCTTCCAAGTCCAAAGACCATGATCATGCAGGAAAAGACCAGAAAAATAAATCGAAATTTACATTCAAGCAGGGATCACGTGAAAACTGACTATTGTATGGATTCCATTTCCAAACTGGACGAAGTCTCAGATAAATAGGTACATATTCAATTGAAAAGAAGAAGAAGCAAAACCACAAAATAAAATTCTTCTAGCAGTTACATTTAAAGGCCTGCATAAGTCAATTTCTAGCCAGAGATTGATTTCTGAATAGAAATACATTTTTCTCTACAAATTTCAGAATGAGTTTCAGGGGGAAAAATTATGTTTGATAAGAACAAATAATTTCTACTTTAGAAATAGAAATTCATTTGGTAATGAAAAAAATTTGTATTTTTTAAAATAGATTTTTCCTTTTAGATAGTGATACTAACAGTGATGATGGGCCTGATGGTTGTGGTGGTGACTGATCGGCCGGCCGACCGATATAATGACCAGCGGAGGTGCTCTACCGGTGTGGGTGATCGCTGGTGGCAGCCACCTACTAGCCGGCGACCGGAGGAGGCAGTGGCAACAGTGGTGATGTAACCGGTTGACGACAGTGGGGCCGATGACCGGCGGTCGACTGACAACGGCAACAACTAGCTGCGATGGCAATTAGCGGTAGTGGACTTTGAGTGAGTTGGGCACATGAGATATAATTTATTAATTTCTCAATTTAGAAGACAAACCATAAATTTCTCATTTTTGATTTCTTAGCTAAATCTATTTCTTAAATATATTTCTATTCCAGAACTAGAAAAAAAATTCCTACCAAACAAATTCTGGAATCAAATTGAGGCTTATCATGCAGGCACTTGTCTCTAAGTTGTTTGGACCATAAATGGATATGAATTTAGCGTCTGCATGATCAATTCTACACATATTTTTGCGGCTCTTTAAATCTGAGAATGCAAATTTGACAGGCTCCAAGAAGACTAGCCAAAGTAGCGCTGTTGCAATCCAAATTATTGAAGAATCTTGAGAGGATCATAAAAGAGAAGAATCAACAGAGGAGAGAGATCAGAAGAAAATCCATAAGTAGGATATTGCTTAAGAACATTTACAGATTACTGATTACACATTCAGCCCATTTGGACACAACAGTAAGCACAAGACCTAACAAACTCACTGCAACTTCTTTTGCACTATCAACTTCTTTCGCCCTATCTATGAACGGCCAAAAAATACCAGGTCTCAACTTCAGATCAAGCTTGCCAGCCATGCTCACATGATCAGTTATGGGATGAACTCAGAGTCAAATGTCCTCAACTGAATCAGACTCCTTTCGCTGGTAAAGTATCTGCTCAAACATATCCTTAAACTTTTTGCTGGAAGTCATCTCTACCAGTATTCTGTCTTCCGCAACCATACTGGACTTTCTTCTGTCACCATTGTCCTTGTTATTGGGGGAGAAAACCAGCTTAGACAATCTCTCTTTTTCTATCTGTTTGCTGTACTTTTTACATTCTGCAATTCCCTTCATGATCAGATGGTATGCGTGCACCACCTTCCCCTGGCCAACTCTGAATGCGCGGCTGATTGCTTGCCTCTCGACCGAAGGATTCCAAACCACATCAAGCAAGACAACTCTCGATGCTCCAACTAGACTTATGCCCTCAGAGTAGGCCTTAGTCGAAGCTAACATTACTCTCGCCTGGCTCTGTGGGTTGTTGAATATCCCATCAAACGCTGACGTTCCCTCAGATCGAGGCTCCCATGCATGTGTAAAATCTCTGTTCCTTTGGACAGCCACTGGAAAGTCAATCTCAGCTGGTCATTGATCAAGGACAATGGCTCTTTGTATTGGCTGAAAACAAGAACCTTCTCATCGAGCGCTTCACTGAGCCGGATTAACTCCATGAGGAATTTTGTCTTAACCCCGGCATCTGTGCTGATCTTCAGAGCTTCAAGCTTGTGACGTTCATGGCAGATAACAGGTTTTTCATTCACGTATGCATTGCAGCTTAGGATCAGAGAAGGGTGAATGCAGGCCAAAGACAGCTTGAACTCATACTCAAACGAGCATTGAGTTGGTTGAATATTATCAACAATCTTCCTTTGCCCTTCCCCTAGGTTTAACACCACTAGACACTCTCTTATACCAGTAAGATTCTCTTTAAGAATGCTCCCTTTGTGAACATGAACAAATGGAGCCATGATAGATCGGAAATTCACAATTGCATCATCAGCCACTTTGTCTTGTGGCTCAACAAGGGAATTATCATATTTTTTAGCTTTTTTCTGTCGTGTTGTTCTCGTCTGGTAGAATTTCTTAAGACTTGGGGGGAGTTCCTTGGCAGTTGCTGGTCTCACTAAGCACAAGGTGTTATAGAGCTCTAGAAAGTTATTCTGGAAAGGGGTGCCTGAGAGGATGACCCTCTTCTCGGTCCGAAGTTTCAGCAGAAGATTCCAAGTGCTGCTCTTATCGTTTCGCGGCATGTGCCCTTCATCTAGAACCACAACACCTGGAAAATCAAGAAGAATCTTTCTCATCTCTTCGTCTTTCATTTCAATCCTGCCTTCTTCACTAAATGCTTCATGCCTTTTCCTTTCCCAACTGCAAGCTTCTCATATAAATTGTAACTTATACCTAGTATGCTGTTGCTCTTACTCCACGAATAGACCTTGATCATCCGCATCACAGCGTTACATTGCTTGAGGTGCCTATTTTCCTCCACCATTCTCACAGCTTCCAGATTTTCTGGCCCCCGAGAAGTCCGGATTATTCAAGTTGTGGAATGAAATGCTGGTGTCCCATTTCTTGTTCCACTTCTTGAACTCTTCTTCCCAAGTGAGAAGCAAGCTTGCAGGAGCAATAACCACAGGGCGGGAATTGGGGAAGAGTCCAAGATGCATGTGCAGAAAAAGTATGGTCAAGCAAGTCTTTCCTGTGCCTGGAGCGTGAGATATGATGCACCCACCAACGTCCTTAGGCTCAGAGTTGGACAATTCTTGTAGCTCAGTAGATCCTGCTAGATTCTTCCACATAAACTCCAAGCCCTTTAGCTGGTGTGGATACATTTCACTCTGGTCACAGGGGATGAGATCCAAAACAGAGCCGCTCTGATGAGAGAGTTCAACGGAGTCTTTTCCAGAAGGCTGAAGATGAATCCCCTCAAACAAAGACAAATTGCCTCTGTTGGGAAACATTTTGGTGCCTGACACTTCGATGGAGAACTTTTCCTACAGGTTAAAAGGCATTTGAAAAAGAAAAAGCAAACAGAAGAATGAGGTCATGATGGTTTTCATAGATTCTAGTACATAGACATACATAGAGGATGGCGGTGATTGAAAACAGTTAATCTGGGGAAGCGACTATTGATAACATAATTAGTCCAACTATGAAGTGTGGATTTGAAAATGGTATATAACAGTAACAGCCAGACTTGGTAAATCAACAGAACTTACAAAAGATGGTAGAAATGGCGGCAATACATATTTTATCTCGAGCTGTACTTGCTTACAGAAGAGGCAAATCAAACCAATTTCCTCATCACAAATGAGCTCATGCTTTCCTCCCGGACAAAAGGGTGCTCGACTTGTTTCAGTTTCCACCTGAAGAGCATCACAAGAGCGCTTTTAGAACCACTAAGTCAGTCCTATGCTACTTTCCTTTAGCTATTTGCACTAAAATAAGGTCCAGTTACAATTGCAAGAAAACTATACTTTTCTTTTGCTGTATCGGGGTCACTGGAATTGATTTCCAAACTAAGTAGATGGCAAATATTAATGCAGAACAGCAATACAACGGCAACAAAAGAGACATTAATAGGAGTATATTGTGTTATACGTTACTGCAAATCCCATGAGGCATGGAAAAGTAAATGGGATCAAGCTAAAACAGTTGGAAACAAATTATGCAACTGTGCAAACCGCTGCAAACTAATCATTTGGTTTGAATTGATCGCAGAATTGTTCAACTTTCTTAGCAACTGAGTTTGGTAGTCTCAGATATTCAAACCACGCATGTATTGAGGATCAACTATCAAGTATAGAAGAAACTTAGTTTTAGACAAAGTGCCCTTTTGTTTGCAAGCAAGCCTCATGAAACTTATGGGGAACCAGAACAAACAATTTCACCTGCTCTGAGAGAAAATTCCATCTCATTCCACATCTTGTGCATCTCCTTCTCTGCTTCAAATTTTGGAGCCGGTTCTGGTTGCTCGTCTCCCCAGAAGAAGTTCAGAGGAAGCGGAGGAACTACCGCCTGTGGCTCTGTCCTGCTTGCTATTTCCCACACAACTTCCCTCCAACCAGCATCATCTTCATTATCCATGAAGATAGTCATGGGTGCTCCCTTCTGCTTGATGTACCCCGACACCCTCTTCACCTGAGTTAGACAAGATTTTACTGACTTTCTTCTGCTCATTGATATTTTCTAAGCGGTCTTTTTTTATGTCACTGGCTGTCGTGCCAAAAGTCTCGAACCCCTCCATGCTTGCCTTTTTCTCTTCCTTCAAAGCACAGTCACCAGCAAACTGTTTCTCTTTCTCCGTGTTTATCTGCTGTATATCATCTTGAAGAATCTCATCCTTCCCCCATATGCAATCAGCAAGTTTGAAGAACACCTTTTCCCTTGATTCTTCAGCTCTTTCCCTCATAGTTTTAGATTCCCAATTGCCCCTACAATCATTCCTCACAGCCTCTTCCTTACTTTCACAATGGCTGCCTACTGAACTATCCTCCTCTGCAGCATTTATGTCAGCTACCTTACACGGTTTGCTCAAGGTTTCACTGGCTTTCCTTGGTTGCATCACGGGTTGGGCACTGCTTCTTACGCCCATGGCTTGCTCCTCAAGTTTCCCAATTACCTTTCTCTTTCCCTCCACTGTACCATCAGCAGCTGACCCTTGCTCTTTCTCAGCATTTCTGCTTGCAAACACTTTCTCGCCACTGCAATTCTCATATTTCCTTTTCTTTTGCAGGTGTTGAATGTTACGAGAGAGGCCTAAATCCCTCTCCTTTCAACTTTCGACTTTCAAAGAAGTCACGGATCCTACGACAGAATCAAAGCATGACTGTACACGCTTCCTATATCTTTTGTGCTGCATTCTTCTATCAACTCCAGAGACCTTATTCTGGGAAGTTGACTTCTCTTGGCTCTGATTCAATCCTTCTCCGGTGCACAAAAGTTTCCTCTTTCTTCCATCTTCCTGATCTTTCCGTTTTCATTAACGAAAGAGATGTCCATTCCAGCATTCGCTCCATCAAACTCAATCTCTGCTTCACCTTCCGCCTCCTCCTGTTCATCTTCATTCGGCTGCAACCCTTCACCATCATTTTTTGCCCCGCATCCTATGTCCTCTTTTCCCTCATTCCTCCGCACTCCAACATGCTAAAACTTCCTCTTTCCTCCATTTGCCCACTATTTCCATTCTCATCATTGGAAGGACAGTTGATTTCTGTATTTACTTGTTCAACGTCAATTGCTTCTTTCTCTTTTACCTCCTCCTCATTACCTTGCAACCATTCATTGACCCACGAAACTCTACATTCCACATTCTCTTTCCTTCTTGCATCATCAATCACTGGATTATCCATGCACTCAATATCAAGCACAACACCGATCACTTCTTCCTCTTTATCCTCCACATCATTTTGCAACCATTCATTGACCCATGAAACTCTACGTTCCACATCCTCCTTTCCTACATCGTCAGTCACCAGATCATCCTTGCACTCAATATCAAGCTCCTTAATAGTTTTCCTTCTGCTGTACAAACTACTCAACTCGCGTCTGTCCATGCGTTTTCTTTTCTTCCCTATCTCCAAATTTTCCTCATGCTGCTCTCAGACACATACTCTTCCGAGCTCGAACAAGTTTCCCCATCTGTGCTCAAGCTTTCTGACACATTTGCAAGAAAATCCTCATCACCGCTGTCATCAGCCTCGGTTGGGCTCTCGGAAGAGGATAAAGCCTCAGGACCATCATCAGACATCAATGGAGTCCTCTTTCGAGACACATTGGGGGCATAATCATTATTCTTGGTTTTGAAACTTCCGCCATTTCCCTCACCCTGTTCGCTAAGAACTTTCTCCTCGCCACACGATATGAAGTCATCATCAGAACGTGCATTAGACAAGAACTTGTCACCTCTAAACCTTCCATTTTTAGGGCCACCCACACTCTCATCAGACTCAAAGTCTGTGCTATCCTCTTCATCACAGTCATTGTTAACGTCATCAACAGTAACAGTATTTTCGCATTTGCGAAAAACCCGGTTAGGCTCAAACCTTCGTGCCGTTTGGGGTCCGTAATCGCTGGACTCTTCTTCCTCCTCACCACCTCCACTCACCGAAATCGCTTTCTCACCGCTGTCTTCACTGTCTGCAATAACAATGACCTCGTGTCTGTCATCACCAGAGCCACCTCCGCCTCCGCCTCCCAAACCACCCGAAACAGAGGAGACTCTTTGTCGAGCTCTTCCTCTGTGCTTTGCCCCCAAAGGATCGTCTTCCCATCTTCCGGTCTCTACCTCGGCGAAACACCCGGAAAAGGAATCTTCTTTCTTTGAACGACCTCTGGTTCTTGATGCTACAGGAAGGCTAGAAGCCATGGTTTGACCAATGAGGACATGAAGCTTGGAGAGGGCGGAAAATGGGCAGAGGAGGTAAGTTGATACAAAGATACTTCTTTTTTCTGGGGATGCAGAACACTCAGGCCAAAAGGGGAAGGAAAAAACCGAGAGAGAAGAAAGGAAAAGAGGGAAGATGAAGGACTGACAGAGGAGAGGGAATGTACAAAGATGGAACAGGCACTGGTTGGTTTCGCACGAGGCTGTAAGTCGAAGAGACAAGGCAGATAATATCAAAGCGAGTTCTCAAACCAAATCTTTCTTGGGCTACAAAATATTTTCTTTTGCTGCCAAAAATAAAATATGGGCATGTAGCAAATGCACTAGTTAATTAATTTCTTTGTCGTGGCATTAATAAACTCCCCAAATTGTTGAAGCACGTCGTGTGATCACATGCATTTAGACATAGTATTGATGGTTAACTTAAGATGCAAAAACAAATTAGAAAAAGGAAACTGGACTTCGAGTTACCACTCACATTTGGGTCGAATTCACAGGCTGTGCACAAGGCAATAATCTCGTTTCATGGTAGATTGTTTCTTGATCTAGCAACTCGTGTTGTACATTTAATCGAAATAATGAAAATTCTGATGTATTACTCTCTATAGAGTTACAGAACGAGTTTGTCTACTTATATGGATTTAGGTTTGCCCGACATTGTCTCATAATATTCTTAATTTTTTTATATGCATAAACAAACTCTATACTAGGCAACCTTCTTTCTTCCCTCGCTGTTTGGTGGAATAAACAATCAAACAAAATTGCTCAAGATGGGTTCACTCCACTTGTATATGGACTATGTATGCTTAAGATTCGTATACGACTCTTTGAAAACGATCATTTTCTTGGTCCAAAAGATAGGGGGGAAAGCCAGATATGACCTGTCCTTATAATTTGTATGCTCTACTGCTATGGAAAAATAGACCAAATGAAAAGAAAAAAAAACTATACCGCAAGGGGCTGCTTAGCATTAAAATCAATGTAAAATTCTTCTATAAACACAAGTAAGTTCAAGTCATTTTTCATAACCCAATGCCATGGTATAAGAATTATATTTCCAGAAAATTAATTAAAAAGTCGTATTGATATAGCACTTGTTAACCTTTTTCGGTAGGGGTCATGCATGCACGGAGGTCATACTCGTCCTTTATTTAGAGACCATACTCTTGTTTGGCTGGCCATCACACCATAGAGAATAAGGTAGGAGTAATGAAGAATTCTCGTAAGGGAGATGATTGAACAAATCACGACGCTGACCGGATATTATGATTAGTAAAAGCGGCCTATAAAACCCTTGAATAGAGTAAGTCCATGGCAACATTGAGTTCCTGTCTATAGTTTTCTTTTAATTACATTCTTTGCATGAAATCGGAAGTTCTCAATGCAAGTTTGTAAAGATTTTGCCACTTCACACAGAGTCGTGGACATAATTTTGTGTGGATTGATTCTAGCAGGATAAGTCACAAGTTAATTTTCTCTTTTTCGTTTCACATTTTGGGATCTTTGAATTCACTGATGAGACTATAAATAAAATTTCAAATGTTCCTCTTCTTATTTATTTGAGGAAAGCATTGTAGATTTAATTTATGATGTTTGTAAATTTGGAAAATTAAAAATTATCATACACGCTCGTAACACTTGCTCGGAATTCGGTTGGCTCTTGTGCATAAATGACCTTGCAATGTGGGGTCTGATTGTGATGTTAATCAACCAGAGGAAAGAAGTAAAGTACGGTGCATGAAAATGTGGAAGATTGTCCAAATAGGCAAAGGCATGGGCCATCCTTATTATTACTGTGGATAAATTTGCATATTTTCATTAAATACACATTTCCATAGTAGCAATTGTCATAAATGGTGGATTTGCACTTTTTTCTCATTGATGAACATTCCAATTTTAAGGAAATTTGACTGCCAAACTTAAAATTGCAAGTAACCACTATAGAAATGACAATTTGATGATATTCGACATGGTTCATTAGATGTACCAATCCATGCTTAAAAGGACATGCTTAAGCATAAATGGCCCTAATGCAGCTAAAACTCAAAGAGGATAAATCTTTGTTAAACTCTCGCTACTTTTCTACTATATATTAAAGTACTCACTTATTGAATAAAACGCATTTGCATTGTTGATCAAAATTTTAAATTAATTTCATTATTTTGTAATCTTTATATATGTAGAGTCATAGTTACATTAGACTTTTGGAGCATCAAGTTGATGTAACTAAATCGAAAGTTGTCATTCATAAGATTCTCTATAAAGCAATAACTTATTTCGTCAAAGTTCAAATAAAAAATGGAGTTTCCGCTTTGCATGAAAACATGTCATATCATCTCTTCTTTGTGCCATTCAAAAGGCTTATGTCAGTAAATGCTTCATTAAGATCACATCTCCATTTGAATCTTTGGACATATTGCCATCTTTCATGATGAGTCGACAAAATTGAATGTCCAGAGGTACACGGAAGGTTAAATCTATCCACCTTACCGTAACTCTGATGCAGCCCGTATTGAGGACCAGCTCTCTCGACCAAGAAGATCGGCCCGCATTCAAGCTCGTCGAAACCTCTTATCGATGAAGTTGTCAAATGCCGATGAAGATGTCGATTCAGCCGAGAAGCCACATTGATGTCTTGAGCCCTTCCCAAAAACTTGAAAGAAGACATATTGGAAGTCATGAAGACATTAAGTCCTTACCTAATTTCCTAGTTTCAAGTCTTTAGTGCTTTTAAGTTTTTAGGTGTTGACTTGTTATTTTCAATGTTTTTTTCTTTATTTCTTTATCAATGCTCTAGCTTATTTTCTTTATAAGTCTTCTAATTCCATGTAAGTAAGGTAGACTACTTTTGATAAATGAAAATCTTGCTTTTAAGCAAATATCGTGAACCTTGCAGAGTTCGCAATCTTGAAAACCTAGAAGAGTTTTCACTCCGTCCTTGAAGAGTCGGAGCTTTCCCAAGTCTGCATCCTTGAAGAGTTGCAGCCATCGATCTCGAAGAATCGATGCCCTTTCAACTTCCTCGATTGCCTAGAAGAGCCATCGTCGAAGTCCCTATCATTTTCTCATTCTGTCCATTCACATTTTTTCCACCTAAACCACAAATTCGACCATCCTACAGTGCTCATCTGAGAAAACCCAAAACATAAAAGTTATAGATCTAGAAGTCTTTGTTCTTTTGGCTTTGGAATCAGGTCAATATTTTTTACCCCTCGTGATGACACTGGAGATAAGTGGCTGCGTACCAATATTTTTCATTCTGCTTGCACAATCATGGGAAAGGTGTGTCAATTAATTATTGACTCTGGTTGTTGTGAGAACGTAATTTCTGAAGTAGCGGCAAACAAACTGAAGTTGGAGTTAAAAACACACCCTACACCTTATTAAATGTCGTGGTTGAAGAAAGGCGCTGAGGTAACTGTTTCAAAACGGTGTCTTGTTAATTTGTCCATTGGTTCTGTTTATTATGACAAGATATGGTGTGATGTTTTGCCGATGGATGCTAGTCACATTATTCTTGGTCGACCATGGCAATTCGATAGGAGGACTATGCATGATGGTTATCGAAATACATACTCTTTCGAATTTGGAGGCAAGAAAATTACATTGGCACCTAGTAGGGAACCTTTGAAAGCTCCAGTAGTTGAGAATTCCTCCTCCCCTACGTTGCTCACAATGAAGGATATGAAGGATGCTTTGAAAGGAGTTCGCATCTTGTATATTTTGCTTGATAAAACAGGTGAAAAGAATGAAGTTGCCTCTGTTGTACCTCATCAAGTTCAACCTCTTTTGGAAGAGTTCAAGGATGTCTTCCCGATGGACTTACCTAATGGTCTCCCTCCTATGAGAGATATTCAACATCAAATCGACTTGATGCCTGGAGCCTCTTTGCCAACCCTTCCTCATTATCGAATGAGTCCAACTGAACATGAGGAATTGCATTGACAAGTTACGGAGCTATTGAATAAGGGCTTTATAAGGGAGAGCCTCAGTCCTTGTGCCGTTCCAGCTCTTTTGGTACCTAAGAAAAATGGTACTTGGAGAATGTGTGTCGATAGTAGAGCGATCAACAAGATCACCATCAAGTATCGATTTCCTATCCCTCGCCTTGATGATCTCTTAGATCAACTTTCTGGTGCAATTATATTCTCGAAGCTGGATTTAAAGAGCGGATATCATCAGATTAGAATCAAACCCGGAGATGAATGGAAGACGGCATTCAAAACGAAAGACGGGTTATGTGAATGGCTTGTCATGCCATTTGGATTGTCAAATGCACCATCGACATTCACGAGGTTTATGACTCAGGTACTGAAGCCTTTTCTGGGAAAATTTGTTGTGGTATACTTCGATGATATCTTGATTTTTAGCAAGTCTACTGATGAACACTTGCAGCATCTTCGAGAAGTATTATGTATGTTGAGGCAGGAACGATTGTATGCGGCTCCTGAGAAGTGCTATTTCATGGTACCACAAATCTTGTTCTTGGGGTTTCATATTTCAAGAAATGGTATTTCGGTGGATGATTCTAAGATCAAAGTGGTTCGAGAATGGCCAACTCCAACAAATGTGCATGAAGTGCGAAGTTTTCATGGCCTCGCTTCGTTCTATCGACGGTTTATTGCGCATTTTAGCACTATTGCGGCCCCACTCACTTCTTGCATGAAGAAAGGAGTTTTCGAATGGACGAATGCAACTCAGAAAAGTTTTGAAGAGCTCAAAGAAAAATTGAGCACAGCCCCGGTACTTGCATTGCCTAATTTTGATCTTGTTTTTGAAGTGCATTGTGATGCATCAGGTATTGGCATAGGAGGAGTTCTAAGTCAAGGAGGTCGACCCATCGCCTTCTTTAGTGAAAAATTGAATGGTGCCAAGCTTCGTTACAGTACCTATGATCTGGAATTTTATGCATTATTTCGCACACTTGAGTATTGGTGGCCATATCTAATTCATCGAGAGTTTATATTATATACTTATCATGAAGCTCTCAAGTACATTTCCGGACAGCAAAAGCTTAACTCTAGGCGAGCAAAATGGGCTGAATACATCCAGGAGTTCACTTTCATTATTAAGCATAAGGCGGGAGCTCAGAATCAAGTTGCCGATGCTCTTAGTCGAAAGAAGAGCTTGCTCTCTACAATGCATTCTACTGTTCTTGGCTTTGATTCTTTTCAAGAGTTATATCAAGAAGACCCCTACTTTTCCAAGATCATTCTCGATGCACATGAAAAGAAGCTTGCTGATTTTACTGTGTGTGATGGTTTTCTTTTCAAAAGAAACCGTTTATGTGTACCGGATTGTTCTCTTCGGCAAAGGGTGATCGATGAAGTACATCGTGAAGGACATTTTGGGCGCGACAAAACTGTACAACTCGTCTCAGCCAAATACTTTTGGCCTCATTTGAAACGTGATGTACATCGACATGTGATGAGGTGTCGACGTTGCCAAATTGGAAAGGGACAAGCTACTAATGCCGGTCTTTATTTGCCTTTGCCAATTCCACATGCCCCATGGGAGGATATCTCTATGGACTTTGTCCTTGGACTACCGCGCACAATCAGAGGTATGGATTCGATCTTTGTTGTTGTCGATCGATTTTCAAAAATGGCACATTTTATTCCATGTCGAAAAACTATGGATGCTTCGCGTATTGCCGACTTATTTTTCAAGGAAATCTATAAGTTGCATGGCATTCCGAAGACCATCACTTCGGATCGGGATACAAAATTTCTCAGTCATTTTTGGCGACAACTGTGGAAGAATGTTGGTACTAAACTACAATATAGTACTGTGTTTCATCCCCAAACGGATGGACAAACGGAGGTCGTCAATCGGACATTGGGGAATCTATTGAGGACTTTGATTGATAATAATCCTCGTTCTTGGGAGACGCGGTTGTCACTTGGAGAATTTGCATATAATTGTGCTGAGAACCGTAGCACTGGATACAGTCCATTTATGATCATATATGGTCGACAACCAAACACTGCTCTTGATCTTGCACCAATCCCTTTTACTGAAAAGTCAAGCAGCAAAGTCGACGATATTGTTTCTCAAATGAGGACAACTCATGAAGATGTGCGCCAACGACTAGAGAGCAAAACTGAATCCTACAAAGCAAGCATCGACAAGCAGCGACGTGAAGTTATCTTTGAACCTGGAGATTTTGTTTGGGCTTATTTGCCACCGGAACGGCATCCTGTGGGAAGTTATAACAAGCTTAGTGATCGGAAGCTTGGGCCTCTCGAAGTTCTTGAGCGCATTAATCCTAATGCGTATCGATTAAATCTTCCTTCTCATATGAAAATTCATGACGTCTTCAACGTTCGCCATTTAACACCTTATGTGGGAGATTCTTCTGATGATGATGGTGAGAATTCGAGGACGAATTCTTTTAAAGATGGGGAGGATGATGCAGCCCGTATTGAGGACCAGCTCTCTCGACCAAGAAGATCGGCCCGCATTCAAGCTCGTCGAAACCTCTTATCGATGAAGTTGTCAAATGCCGATGAAGATGTCGATTCAGCCGAGAAGCCACATTGATGTCTTGAGCCCTTCCCAAAAACTTGAAAGAAGACATATTGGAAGTCATGAAGACATTAAGTCCTTACCTAATTTCCTAGTTTCAAGTCTTTAGTGCTTTTAAGTTTTTAGGTGTTGACTTGTTATTTTCAATGTTTTTTTCTTTATTTCTTTATCAATGCTCTAGCTTATTTTCTTTATAAGTCTTCTAATTCCATGTAAGTAAGGTAGACTACTTTTGATAAATGAAAATCTTGCTTTTAAGCAAATATCGTGAACCTTGCAGAGTTCGCAATCTTGAAAACCTAGAAGAGTTTTCACTCCGTCCTTGAAGAGTCGGAGCTTTCCCAAGTCTGCATCCTTGAAGAGTTGCAGCCATCGATCTCGAAGAATTGATGCCCTTTCAACTTCCTCGATTGCCTAGAAGAGCCATCGTCGAAGTCCCTATCATTTTCTCATTCTGTCCATTCACATTTTTTCCACCTAAACCACAAATTCGACCATCCTACAGTGCTCATCTGAGAAAACCCAAAACATAAAAGTTATAGATCTAGAAGTCTTTGTTCTTTTGGCTTTGGAATCAGGTCAATCCGATCTGTATCGAGAAAGTTATGACTGTTCTCCTGAGATTGCGCAGAATTGAAATTTCTGCTCACGTGTGAATCACTCTCCCGATCCTATTGTTCGAGTAGCCTGACTTGGGCTACATCAAACTCCAACTCTTTAAACTCATGAAATCAAATAGGGGACATGGAAATGGAGTAGGTACACGCTATAAGATGGGAAATTTCAAGTTTTTAGCTTTGCCAATATGGCACTTGTTCTGTAGGGCTAATTTGACCGATAGATTATGTTCAATGAGGCTAAACTATGGAATCATGTGTTACATAACATAAATGATGAAGGATATTGTGCACACTGTTATTTGAGTTTGAGAAGATTACAGAGTTCATATGATTATTTCATGCATTCGACGCATTCATTTCACGATCATTTAAACTTGTGTTCTTGTTTCCAATTGACATACCTGCGTAATAGGTGGTTTCATATATTGTAAACCAAACATCTGCTGAAACTAAATAAAGGCAGTAGTGTATTATTCAAGTTTCTTTCAGCTTGAATTAATCAGAAGTATATATGGGCCTTCTAGCAGCATAATTAGGAGAAGATCCACATCGGATTTTGTTGATCAGAGAACAGTATGACAGAAAAGATACGCCGGGCTTGCCATTGCTTTGAGGTCATGGTACTATCGTGGGATTAACGTGACGATTGCTTGGAATTTCACATTACATGTTTCATTAGCAGCATAGAAAAGATTGGAATCAATTTTACCAAAGATCCACACATAAGATCAGAAAGTAAAGAGATGTTCCATACGACAACAATTTATTTCAAAGTTAGACAAAAATTAAGGGAAGCTCACTCCCTACACCAAGCTCTTACACAACTTTACATGTAACAATTGCAAGTGAATCTGCTCATCCTAAAGCAGATCCTATATTCTCTTCCTCTATCTATCGATTACATATGGAAATTGCTTTGCAAATTGGAGTTTTATAGAACCACATAGAACCTGTGCAAACTTTCCTCGTCTTCAATACTGGTGATTCTAAACTACTTCTCCTTTTTTATCGTGTTCTCGCTCCAGCTCTTTAATAGTATTCCACGGTGGAGTGAAACAACACGATCTGCAATTAGTGAGTAACAGAAAGTTAGCCAATTATGTAAATCGCGCACGGGAACGATATTTAGTCGGACTAAGACAAAAATAGTTAAGCTGAAAATTTATTACTTTCAGAAATGCATACCCTCCAAGAAGAAGTATCTGCGAATAGATCATTCTGGTAAATCATTGATCCGACTTTTCAAGATTAAAGCATTTGGTGATGCATCTCCTGCTGAAATCTAGAGCCATTTTTCGTATGCATAAATACGTTTCTTGAGGAAATGTCTACAAAGGTTGATAGGAAAACTTCACCATTTATCAATAGATATAGTCGTATATAAGAAGAGTATTAATATCGTGGCTTGAAAGAATTCGATTTCGAAGCTTGAAGTATCACAAGATAAGAGCTGTATAAATAGGAAAAGAATTGGCCATACTCATTATTGGTGGATACACCTGGATATTTTGCATTTAATACATTGCCATACCAAGAAATATGATAAATGGCAGGTTAGGTAGGAATTGCATATAATCTGCTAATGTGTCAAGGCACCTCCTGTCATTCTTCTCGACTTTTATATACATTGCCAAACCAAGAAATATGATAAATGGTAGGTTAGGTAGGAATTGCATAATCCTCTGATGTGTCAATGCACATCCTGCCATTCTTACTTGACTTCTATAGAAAATCAATGTATCAAATTTCAAATTGCTGATGACAATTGCAGAAGTGGAAATTCGATGACCAATATTCAATATTGTTATTGAATGCGCCGAAAAAATGCCAACGTACTTAATCACTGGGTTACTATATGCGGCTGAAAGCTGTAAATCGTTCAATTTTTTTCCTACTATATGAGTACCATCTTTGTCATCTAGAAGAATTTCCAACATCAATCAAGCCCAATGATCTCGCATATATAATTCGATTCGATCCCAGAGAGGATAGTCTTAGTAAGAACGAAGGATGGAGAGAAATGCTCTCTAAAATCATTTAGAGACAAATCTATGTGAGAGGTAGCATGTAGTGCTAATATCACTTGTTGGCAAGTGAAACAATACATCGTTTTACCAATCACCCATCGAAGCGATGCCACGAAATTGAGGGCTACACGTCAATTCATGGTTTTACTTAAGTGCTTGCGACAGGTTTGGGCCAATTGTGGAGTACATCACATTAACTTATTCAGTTCACAAGATTAGGAGCACAGTAATTACAGACAATTTAACCACAATTAGCTCACCAACTGAGGAACTGGCCGAAAATGGAGTCGCTAGAAAGTGAGAAGAAATCTTTTGATTGCTGAGAATGACATACAAGAAGTATGTAGGAGCCAACTACTCGGGATGATAGACCTAAATGAGATATGCAGACCCGCCCAGGTTAGTGTAGTGGGTGATTTTAATATTTTTGATGCAACAAAAGAGCATACGTTTTTGTCAATTAATAAGGTCAAAAGTAACCGTTGTGGGCACATAAGAGAAAATATACATAAAGGCCAGTTAAGATCTTCACGGTGTACTTGATAGTTTATACGGGTAAATCATTCATTGACTTAGATACGAGATCTATAGACGGAAATGAACCGGTTCAATTATAGGATCACTTTTTCTTTTGTTTGGACTAGCTAAATGAACCGGTTCAATTATAGGATCACTTTTTCTGTTGTTTGGACTCAAAGTGTGCATGCTTGATTCAGTTTACGTAACTACTTTTTGTGATCGCATGCTATCCAAGGCAAGCCAAAGACCCTGCTGCAAGCTCAAAACAAGAACCAATCGCTCACAAACTAAATCAGCAACAACATTCCTACGAGCCTAATAGCAGAGAAGAGAGAGAGAGAGAGAGAGAGAGAGAGAGAGAGAGGTGGGGGAAGGGATCGTGCAAACATCGATTTCCAACATTGCAAATGCAGCAGATATTAGCAAACTACGGCAGCCTGAACAGCAAATTGAGGGTCTAGCCAATTCCTTCAAAAGATGAGCAGGCCCAACCAACCCAGGGGTTCGATCAATGAGATGAAGTTGAAGTTCAGATTTGTAGAATTGCAAAGGAAATGAATATCCAAAAATGCTGATGATTCATATATTAGAGTAACTACAGGGGCAGCAGAGAGAGGAGGCCCGCACGATCCACTTAAGAGAATTTGTAAGTTTGTTTTTTCATACAGATAGTGTAGTTATATTACTCAGATTGGGCCAGCCATGCAATTCGTACTGCATTGGCGGAATTGCTCTACACCCTATATAAAGAGAGGCTCGATAAGCTCTTTTTTTTTTGGTAAAAAAAAAAGAGTTTTCTTCCGGTGTATATCAAGAAGCCATGGCCCTCTCTGCTCAAATTTTCGCCATTTCCCAGCCACTTGCTGAAATTCACGTTTATATAGAAAATGCTCTTTGAAATAGTCGAAGAATGTTAAATGGTTTCTTGTGGCATCTTCGCTCCGTGAACCTGATTGCTATTGAAGCCCGAATGGAAGCAAGCCATCAAAGCATTCGGGAACTAATTGCGCTACTTTTCTACTGTATACTTAAGTACTCACTAATTGAATTAGACGCATTTGCATTGTTGATCAAACACATTGATCTTGAATTAATTTCATTATTTGGTAATCTTTATATATGTAGAATCACAATAAAATTAGACTCTTTGGACCATCAAGTTGATGTTACTGATCAAAATCTGTCATCTAAAAAATTATCTATAAATCAATAGTTTATTTCGTCGAAGTTTAAATCAAAAACGAAGTTTCCGCTTTGCATGAAAGCATGTCATCTCCTCTTCATGCCATTCAAAAAGCTTAAGCCAGTAAATGCTTGATCAAGATCACATCTCCATTTGAACATTTGGACATATTGCCATTTTTCACGATGAGTCAACAAAATGAATGTCTAGCGGTATACAGGAGTCTAAATCTATTTACCTGACCATAACTCCAACTCTTGACACTCAAGAAATCAAATAGGGAACATGGAAATGGAGCTAGTACATCTGGGGAAATGGATGTTTTTAGCTGTGCTAATACGTCACTTGTTCTGTAGGGCTAATTTAAACGATGGATTATGTTCTATGAGTCCACATTTTGGACTCTTGTTTTACATGACATAAATAAAGAAAGATATCGTGCATACTATTATTTGAGTTCAAGAATATTGCAGAGTTAATATAATTATTCCGCATCCATTTGAACTTGTGTTCTTGTTTCCTGTTGGCATACCTATGTAATAGGTGTTTTCGTATATTGTAAACCAAACATCTGCTGAAACAAGATAAAGGTGGTAGCGTATTATTCAAGTTTCTTTTAGCTTGAATGAATTAGAACTATATATGGGACTTCTAGGCAGCAAAATTAGGAGAGGATCCATCAGATTTTGTTGATCAAAGAACAGCGTGATAGAAAAGATATGCCGGGCTTGCCATTACTTTGAGGTCATGCTACTATCACGGGATCAACGTGACAATTGCTTGGAATTCATATCACATGTTTCATGAGCAGCATAGAAAGATTGGAACCAATTTCACCAGAGATCTGCACATAAGACGGGGAAGTAAAGAGATGTTGCGAGCGACAAAAATTTATTTCAAAGTTACACGAAAGTTAAGGGAAGCTCACTCCCTACATCGAGTTCTTATACACTTTACATGTATTAAATGCAAGTGAATCTGCTCACCCTAAAGCAGACCCTATGTTCTCTTCCTCTATCTATCGGTTACAAAAGAAGTTTGCTTTGAAATTTGGAGTTCCATGGGACCACATAGAACCTGTACACACTTCCCTTGTCTTCACCGGTGGTGATTCCTAACTTCTCCTTTTTATCGTGTTCTCGGTCCATCTCTTTAAAAGTATTCCAGAGCGGAGTGAGACAACACAATCTGCAATTAGTGAGTGATGGAAAGTTAGACCAATTAACCAAATCACGCGTGGGAACCATATTTAATCGGACTATGACATAGTTATGTTGAAAATTCATACAGTCCAGGAAGAAGTATTTGCGAATAGATCATTTTGGTAAATCATTGATCCGATTTTTTAGGATTAAAGCATCCGATGATACATCTCCTGCTGAAATTCAGAACATTTTTTCATATGTATCAATAGGTTTCTTGAGGAATTGACTACAGAGGTTGATGGGAAGACTTCACCATTTGTCAATAGCAATAGTTGTATATAAGGAGAGTGGTAATATGGTGGCTTGAGAGGAATTAGATTTCGAAACTTGGAGTATCACAAGACAAGATCTGCATAAATAGGAAAAGAATTGGCCATTCTCATTATTGGTGGATACACTTGCATATTTTGCAATCAATATATTGCCATACCAAGAAATATGATAAATGGTAGGTTAGGTAGGAATTAGATTTCGAAGCTTGGATTATCACAAGACAAGAGCTACATGAATAGGAAAAGAATTGGCCATTCTTATTATTGGTGGATACACTGCATATTTTGCAATCAATATATTACCATACCAAGAAATATGATAAATGGTAGGTTAGGTAGGAATTGCATAATCCACCGATGTGTCAATGCGCAACCGGTCAATTTGACTTGACTTTTATAGAAAATTTTCTTCATGATTTTTTAAATGTATTGTTAAAATAATTTTATGTATTACAATTTAGTTGATATTTTTTTATTATCTTGAAATTTTAATTATTTTTAATCTTTTAAATTCTTTTTTCTTTTCCTCTTCCAATTGTTGATGATGCAAGCTCCACCTCATCACAACATCCAGCAAAGTCGAGTTGGCACCTTGCACCTTAAGACCTGGCCTCTCGAGGTTGCCTGAGGCAAGGATCGAGCCTCACCAACTAAGGACAAGCTTGAGCTCATTGACCTCAACAAGGCCTGAGCTTGCTAACTTGGCGAAATCTTAGCCTCCCCAGAGTCTAGTGAACTCGTCCCTTGCCTCTTAGTGAGCGACCGACTGAGAAAGAGGGAAAAATGAGTTTAAAAAAGGAAAGATAAAAAAATGAAAAATGAAAACAATCAAATTTTTAGTTTGAAAAAATCATAATTTTCATAATATAAAATTGCTTGTTAATGACACTTAAACTTAATTAGATAACTCATTATGACCCATTTAAAACTTATTTAAGACCCATGAGGGCAGTGACCTATTTAAAAGCTCATTTAATCTTTTAAGATAACCCATTTATAACCAATATTATCACACTCAAGTTAAAATAAGGATTTTTTTACTCGTTTTGCCACCTTTAATATCCATGATCGTTGCACGCGGAAATTACATTTGCCAAATTTAACAACTATCTTTTAAAAAAAATATGCGACTCTTACATGAATTGATATACAGCTCCACTAATAAATATTACTCTTGTCATGGCTATATTAATTAACTTTGAAATGCATTAGTTTATAATAGCAAAAGATCGCAAAAAAATAAAACTAAACAATCGCAAGTTTGTTGCCCGCTCTTCATTCAAAATTATTAAAAAACACAATAAATCAATTCAAAAATTACTGTCTACACGCAAAGCACTATATATATTAGAGAGTAAGGAAATATTCAAGAGTTTTTTTTATTAGTCACGCAGGATATTATATTATTGAAGGACATAATGATATAATTGTATTTCTCAATTTAGATTTATCTTGTTAGTGAAATATTAAATTCAACGCTCATTTTTTTCTATCTTGCGCACATAACTTCCATCTAATTGTGAAAAACAGACTAATTTCTCATACAATAAGAAGAGAGCTTGCTATTGGATAATTATTTGAGATTTTTGTCAATACATATATTACAACAAACGTTTTCTTGTACAATTTTGTATCAAATACAAGAAACATTGAATCTTTTGACCATTTAACTTGTTAACATGTTCTCTTCCTCTATGAGTTTTTAGAACGGAAAATAGCTACTCACTTTTATAAGACAAGGAGTTCCATGTAAATAACAACGCGGAAACCTATGCAAACCTCTCAGCAAGAAAGCCCCGAAGGATATGCCTTAGGACACCTTTCCAATGAGAGGTTTCATGTGCATCTAGTCATGGAATTTGGCAGGACTAGCGACTACATCAGCCTCAATTGGACTTTAGGGCATCATCCGATGATGAAGTAGTGCTTTGATAGGGACTTCAAATGATATCCCATTGCCTTATTCTGTCATTTTGAAAATGATATCGAAGATATTATGATCATCACTTGAGAGAGAGAGAGAGAGAGAGAGAGAGAGAGATCTTACCAAGGATGCAACATTTTTTTGATAGATCACTGATCCGATACTTATGTACATGCAAGGTTTGAGCATATGAAAGATAATTATTGGGTGCAAGTCAAAAGAGATTTTCAAAGAGGTCATGCTTTGATGCAATTGTTGGACTAGTAACAAAGAAGAAATTCGGTCGCCTAAGGCATAGTGCATCAAGTGCCGAAGGGCTCTACAAATACGAAAATACTTAGCAATGCTCATTATTAGTGTGGATAGACTCGCGGGATTTGCATTTAACATATTTTCCAAACAAAGAAATATTATAAACACTAGGATTTGTTAGAATTTATTTTCTCTAGGAGTGCGGCCATATACACGCCTTCGGTGATTACTTAACTAATTGGGAAATTGAAAATCTAGACGGTTAGTTTGTCAATGATTTTAATGGCTGGAAACGTTAATGGAAATTTCACGGTGTCAAAATACCTATTGCATTTTTTTGATAAAACCTTAAACTACATAGATAAATTGTTATTTACGACTGAAAGTTATAGTTGATTATATCACGCTCACATCTCTTTCTCGTTATAATTTAGCCTCTGTTTATTTCACGAAAAATAAAATAATTTCTAAATTTTTCAACGTTCATTTCACAGAAAATAAAATAATCAATGAAATTATTTTTCACCAAAGAAAGACCACATTTAAAATTGAGGAAATGTTTTCCGCTTTCAAAATAGCGGAAAATATTTTCTATCTTCTTTGTTTACATTTAAATATCACGGCTTCTAATAGTTTACCTCGATCTCGCTCGAGACCGGCAAGCCGACGGCCTTCGACAAATGAACACCCGAAAATACTATCATTTTCCAAAAAAAAAATGATTTCCCAAAGAATTTTTTCCAAAAATGCATATTTTTCATGAAACGAGTGGGACCTTAATATAATTCCAATTACCATCGATTGGAAGGATGTCCAACAATGGTTAAACTCATTCATTTGGCATATATATTGTCCGATATGTCTCTGAATGTGAGAATTAATATTGAGCTAGTAAACAAGCAAATGCAAAGAAATAATTTTGTCCATCCAATTAACTATTTGGTAAATATGACCGGGGGCTGTGAAAATTATGTTTTACATATTTAACAACTGTTCTTTCAAGAAATATGAAATCTAATATGAATAGCTATACCATTTTACTGAACAAAATAACACCTTTGACAAGAAAACATAGCCGTATCAATTAATTTTGAAACACATCAGTTTACACAAACAAAAGAACAATGTATTAACCAAAAAGTCATAAAATTGATTTCAAACATTGAAACTCATTGTTGTTTCATCTATACCAATGAAAAGGTATATTGCAAAGAAGGTTGGAAATACCTTAAACTCTTTTTAATTAGATGTTTTTACAATCTAAATTTAATTTTAAGCTTGTATTGATTATTTTCTTGAGCAATGTTGAAGTTTTAATTAACATATTTTTCCATAGAAAGTTATGTATTCTTTTGATATACTCCTATTATATGTAATGTCAGTCTTCGTCAATGATAAAATGATTCTACATGAAAACTAAGTTGTACTCTCATGATCCGATGTTAATTCTATTTAAGTTATAAAGCAATGAAATATTTATGACTCGTTTTAGTTGTCATACATATATTTATATTATTGAAGTACCTAGTAATGCAATTATATATTTTAAAAATATTTATTGTACTTGTGATATATCAAATGCAACTTTTTTATTTCAAGCTTACACACATATATTCGATCTTAGTGGATAACACAAACTGATCTTTTGTACAATAAGAAGAGAGTTTCCTACTATTATTTTGAAATTATGTTATAGAGTGAAAATATTTATGACTCATTATAGTTGTCGTGAAGATTTTTATATTATTGAAGCATCTAGTAATGCAATTATATATATTGTAATTATATTTATCCTATTAGTAAAGTATCCAATGCAGCTCACTTTATTTCAATCTTACACACATATATTCGATGATAATGTATAAAACGAACTGATCTTATGTACGATAACAAGAGAAGTTCCTACTATTATGTTGAAATTTTTGTCAATACATACATAAATTGGGAATAAGAAACTTCTTTTGAATAAAATAAAAAAAATGACATGGTGCTGTTATTTTTTAATTAGGAAGAAATTTTGAGTTGAAAATTGGGACATGACCTTGAAGTTTATTCATTTTAGGGAACTCGATGGTTATTTTCCAACCATATCTTGTATCTCTTATGTTTTGAAAGTATCTAATGCTTTGAAACCTAGAGGCAATCACCATGAAGGCCCAAATCGACTCGGGCATGAAAGTGAAGCCCAATGTGTTGGCAAGGCAAAGCCCATACATAATTTAAAATTTTGCGATGAAACCTCTGGCTAGGCAAAAATTAAGTGAATCTAGCATCTTAATGGAAGGTCAATGCTCAAACATCAAATTTGGACCAAATTTGGGTGGAGCGGACTGTTGATCTTGTCTATTTGTTCTACTAGGCCTTAACATCATTATATATTAGCATTATCCAAAAAAAAAACATCATTATATATTCATCTTAGGTTTCCTTCTATTTTGAAACAAAAGTAGTTTTCTTCTTATGCTCCGTTTGTTTCACGAAAAATAACTTTCAGGAAAATATTTTTTTGAATTTTTCAGCGTTTATTTTACGGAAAATAAAATAGTCAAGGAAAATATATTTCACCAATTAAAAAAAACATTCAAAAGTGGGGAAAATATTTTCTATTTTCTTAAAAGTGAAAAACTCAAGGAAAATATCTTCAGCCAATTAAAAAAAAACACATTCCAAAGTGGCAAAAATGTTTTATATTTTCTTAAAAGTGAAAAAAAATTGCTGTCTTTTTTATTTACTTTTAAATATCGTGACCTCTTATAGTATCCTTCAATCTTGCTTGAGGCCAGCAAGCCCAACGACCTTTGACAAACGAACACCATAAAATATTATCATTTTCCCGGAAAAAAATTTCCAATTTTGTTTTCAAAAATACTCTATTTTCTGTGAAACGAACGGAAATTTAGTTAAAATTTTAGGGAGCTGCAACCTGGGTAGCTGCCTTTTTTAGCATTACTTTTATGTGGAACGGTAGATTTGAATTACAACTACTCAATTCACCAATAAGTATTTAAGTCCGTCACTATAGCCCCACTTTTGATTTAGAAATTAAGAAATCTCTCCACAAAATGTAGATAATGCGCAAGGCACAAGATAGCTGTAGATTTACCCACGGTAAAGCTCGAGCTTGCAGACGTCATTGAAGAACGTGACCTTCTTACCACCAAGCAACCGCACTAAATGATTGCAAAAACCTAGCAATTTGAAACATCATCTGCATATTCTTTAATATAAGTATGGTGATCAAATATCGAGCCATCAGCATGAAGGTTTCTAAGCTTGTGTAATTCAATGATCAATGTCACACACGAAGGACAAAAACAATGTTACCATTACCTTCACGAGATTATCGCATGATCCAAAATTAAAAGGGAGTAAACTCTATATTATCGCATGATCTAGGATATACCCCGCATTAGGAACACTACAAATGGCCCCTGAAACCATTCCTAAGAAACTAATTTAATATTAAATGATTTAACTCCTGATCAATCGATTCAATTACAAGAAAATGCTGAAGTGGGAATCAATCAATTGAGGAGATACATATTTTTTAATTCAATGAGACTAAAACAACTCTTCAAATCACTATTTTCTTCTTCTTCTTCTCAAGTAATTGGATATGCCAATTTCCATATTCTCTGACAAGTCCCTCCATTGACATAAAAGCATGAACACGACCAAACAATTAATTGGAAACGTCAATTTTCCCCCTTTTTCCACAATAGTAAATCAAATAAATTAAAAATATTTGTAAATCCTCATATAACTGATGCTCCATCTTTTTTTCTATAGACATTTGGCAAAGACAAAAATAAAAAACGAGCAATAAAAAAAAAGAACAAAATTTCCCTTGGGTGGTCTCTTCTACTTGTTCCATATTTTAACTCTTTTTGGCCCCTTTTTCCTCACTCCATTTCTTTTCACAATCAGATTCTGACCACCCCACCGATCTTGAACATGACCAAGAATGGTTTTCACGCGACCCCCATAGTGCCGGCCCGTATGGCCTTGTTGCCCTTGGACGACTCTGATTTTCTCGAAGCCCTCGAGGAGGAGGAAGAAGGCGAGGACTACGACGATGGCGACCTTTTCCAGCTCCTCTTTTACGCCTCGTCCTTCTCTATCTGCCCTTGCCAGTTGCCTGCACCGTTTGCTCCAGAACGTCGTGTCCTCTCCGAAAAGAGACACAAAAAGAGTAGATCCCGGTCCGATTCTGACCCGATTCAAGAAAGGCCCAAAAAGAAAGAGGATTATGCCTTGGTCTTTTGCAAGGAAAAAGACGTCGGGAAGTCAGATCCATGCCCAACGAGAAAACGCGGACTGACTACGGTACTTACCTGTCCATCAAGATGTCGGAGTTGAACCCATGGGGTTTGTTGCAGAGGCAGCAGGACCGGCGGAAGTGGGTGGGGCCCACAGTGGCGGTCATCGCACTGGACGTAGTACGGCATCGCCGCTGTCGGTGAGAAATACTTTCTAAAAGCATTTAACGACAGATTTACATGAGATTTTGTGCGAGATATGACCAACAGTGCCAATATCTACAAAACTACTCTTCACTTTCGGCAAACAAAATGTCAAACTATCTTTATGATCTTATTTGGTATTAACAGGTTTTTCCCATAAGATGTAAAATGCATTAGGTACTTTGTGTTTGCATATTAGTTGAATTAAGAAGAGTAAGGTAAATCAAACTATTAGGATCAGAGTCCGCAATTGATGTTATTTAGATTGGTTCATTATCATATGAAATTTTTTTAAACTTATTTTGTGACGGATTTGGCTTGTTACATATACCGATACTTTGAGAACTATGCGACATTAGAGAAGATAGAATTTTCAATGCCTTTCAGAGTACCAAAGCAACTTTTCATCGTAGAGAACTTACGGCTAGACATTAAACTTTGTATATGCGTTTTTTTTTTGTCAGACAGTAAATGCATGGATAATCAACAGGTTATGGCATTGTTATTCATAATTTGATTGCTGTAATTCGGAGAGGAAAGATGATGGCATACACTAATTCAGCTAATTCAAACGGAAAATACACCTCAAGCTACAATTTACAATAATTATACCTTTAGGATGCCGACAAAGAAGTTTCCCCATATAAAATCATCACAACTAAAGCCAAATTTAATCTACACGAGTTGAACTCTACCAGAATCCCATTCATGATTATACTGCAATAACAGGATGAAGCAAATTGTGGACTATATTGTATAAATTTATTTAGCTCAACAAAAGAAATACGAACAAATTAACCAAAATTAGCTCACCACCAGCCATAAGCGGAGTCGCCAAAATGGATGAAGTGGTCCTGGGCTTGTTGGACTCAGGATTGCATCAAAAGTTGAATGGTGTAAAAACATGCAAAATACTAGTCATTCTCTTTATTATTGGAATACAATTGTATATTTTGCCTCCAGTCAGTTTCCATTCTTAGAGATAGAACCAATGATAGATTTTCTTTGAATTGATTTATTCTACAAACTCGACCATGTCCACCCTTGGTTTAGTACTTTTTTGTTCAAGAAAACTAAATTCTAGGAAGTTGTAATTTTTTATTATTTACAGACGGAAATTTCACAATATTAAACATAGTTGTCAGATGTATTCGACAAGCACTCAAATTACATAACCCAAATAGTTTGCTATAGACAGGTGAAACATGAGGGTCACATATGTCTTTTGTTTTGCATTGTGTTTTAATAAACTTCACTCATTTATCTAATAAACAAAATGTTATAGATCGAGAACTGTTACCCGACTTACATCTCTTTCTTTTTATTTTTCTTTTTTTATAGTAGAATTATAAAATCTTTTGGCACATGAATAAATTGAAATAAATGAGTTTGACTGTGTCGTTATTCATGCCAAACCAAATTAACATAACTTATGTCATCAAAACTCCAGGTGTTAATTATGGATTATACAAGCTTTTCATTTGAACAGTGATTTCATATTATTTTTCCCATCGGTAAAACTGTGATATGAGTTATTCAGTCGTTGCATATGTTTTCAAGAATGCACCACAGACTTACTTTGAGATTATAATTAAATAAAAATAATTCAAGTTTCAACCCTATGCTTTCATTTTATTTTATTTTTAATCAATTTTCCATGTTAATAATTTGTCTAATCAAGTCTTTTACTTTCGCAAATTATGTGGTCAAGTCCTTCAACACCAAATTTGGCCAAATCCAGCAATGACGTTATACTATGACGTGAACAAAGTCTTTTCTATATGGTTAATAATGGACAGAGAGTTTACTATTACAATAATTTTCTTCAATTGCCCCCGGTATCTTTCTTGCTCTCATTGTTATAAAGGAATATAGGATATCAGGATAATCATATGAGAGATGGAGAAATCTTATCGAGGATGAAGCATTCTCTGTGGTAAATCATTGATCCGACACTTTTATATGCAAAGTTGAAGCATGGCCATCATTGGATGCTGGTCGAAAGAGTCATTCAAAGACGCTAGTGAGATATGATGCTTGATGTTTTGTTCTGTAGGCATCATCCGCTAGGGTCTTGCTTAAAAGCACAGGAAGAATTAGTAAAAAGATGAGGAAATTTGCTGGCTAAGGTGAGGAGTACCAAAGATGAATGGCTCTATATAATGTTAAATACTTAGGTATGATCTTTATTATTGTGGATAGACTCACAAATTTTGCATTTAAAGGATTCCCATACAAAGCAATAGCATTAAAAGCATGGCCAAGTACAACTTTAAATGATTGCTTAATTATTTGAGAAAATTAAATCCTTGACCGTAGGATTGTCATGGTTGTGATGGAAGAAAGCATTGACGGCAATTTCATGATGAGGGAAATTAGATATTACATGTGTCTGATAAAACCTTGAAATTAAAATACATTATTATTTCACTATTTACTCCAGAAAGTTATAGTTTGTTATATTGGGTTCATATATCTTTCTTATTACAAACTAATAGTTGCATATACCATTGATCAGAAAGATATCCAACGATGGTTGACTCATTCATATAGCATACATATTGTCTAGTGTGTCTCTATAAAAGAGAATTAACATTATTAGAGCAAGCAAAGAAATAAATTTGTCTATATATAATTAACTACCATTATCCATGATGTTGCACATGGAAATTACGATCTCCATATTCAATGACTGTCTTTTAAAGAAAATATTAGACTCACACATGAATGGGTATATAATTCCACTAATAAAAATTACCCTTATTAGGGAGATATGGCTATATTAATTAACTTTAAAATGCATTAGTTTATAAAAGAAAATGACGCAGAGAGATAAATCAAACAATCACAAGCTTGTTGTACACTCTTTATTCGAGCAATGTTAGAATTAAAAAAAAATTACAAAAACTACATTGCACATGCATTACAGATTTTCATTCAATATATTGAAAAGTAATAAAACAAACTGATCTCTTATACAATAAGAAGAGAGCTTCATATTGATATATATATTTAAGATTTTTTTCAATAAATAAATTTAGACAAACTAATCTCTAATCATAAAATAATGGCTCTCATACAATTTTAGGGACAATTGTCATTTAAGTTATAAACATTTTGCAACTTTGTCGCCGATTCAATCATAAACCTTTTGTAACTTTACCATTTAAGACATTACAACTATTTTTGACCGGAAAAAGCCTATGTGGCGATGACGTGACTTGATCGGTTGTCACCGGTGACAATGTGGCAAAACGACATAGTTTTGGCACAATTCATTCTCCCCCCTCCCAAAAAAAACGATCGAAGAACCCTAGCCAAATTCATTCTTCTTCATTCTTCATTCTTGCCCCTTCGTTCTTGACCCCCCCCCCCCCCCCCCCCAAAAAAAAAAACCACCAAAGAACCTACCGAAGAATCTTAGCTTTTGTCCCCAAATTCGTGGTTGCCAGGTTTTTATCCTTGACCTCCCAAGTTTTTATCTATTTTCCCCAAAAAATGTGATTGAACTCGATTCTGGATTTACAAATCGTAATTCAACACAAAGTTCGTAAATTTATGAAGCAACACGAATTCAATTGCAGGGGGAACGAGGGATTGCCCAGTGAAGCTGACGAACCCTGATTTCACACAGAAAAAGAACAAAAAAAAAATTTGCCCCAAAAAGTTCTTTCTTTTCCTCCAGCTTTTTTGTTTTCAGGTTGGGAATCTGACGAGAGCCCAAAAGAATTTGAAATTCAGGAATTTTCCGGGTGGATATTGGGAAAATACATAAAGGAATTCGGTATAAATCGAGGGGGAATTCTGCAAAAAGAATTGGAGAGAGAAAAAAAAAACAGAGAGAGAAATTGCGCTGGGGGGAGCCCCACTCACGACGGCACTTGGATAAACTAACGTGGTACCACGTTAGCTGATTCAAGCAGTTAAATCCCCCTCCCTTGTATAGGGGATTTAACGAAGGGGGATTTAACGGCCTGGGTCTCTCACAACGAAGTAATTCTGATCTGCAGCTTCAACTTCAGGAGAATAGCATGCGATCACCGCAGATTGGAAGCTTCAGCTTCTTTTTTTTTGTTTTTGGTCGAAGGAAGCTGGAGCTTTGACTGCCGAGAGTGCCAGAATTTGCAGAATTTCCCCTAATTCGGAATCACTTTTTTTCCTTTTCTTTTCTTTTCTCGTGTTTTGACGGCGAGACGATTGATTGAGAGTCCCAATTGTTTCACAGTGAAGACAGGATTAGTAAGCCTAGTCAAATGATTATCACATACGATTCTCGTGGAGGAGTTGGGGAATGACGTGATTACGAGCTGTGCTTCGCATTTGGCGACGCTTCTTCGGTGATCTGGGGCAAAAAAAAGAACGAATTTGGGTCCGTTCTTCGGTGGTTTGGGGAGAGGGGGAAGAACGAATTATGCCAAAACTACATCATTTTACCACGTCCTCACGCCATCATAGCTAGGACGACCGATCAGGCCACGTCATTGTCACATAGGCTTTTTCTAGTCAAAAGTAGTAACAATGATTTAAATGGCAAAGTTACAGAAGGTTTAGGAATGAATCAGCAAAAAAAAAAGTTTAGAACTGAATCAGTAAAATTGTAAAAGGTTTTTGACTTAAATAATAATTGTTTCTACAATTTTATATCAAATACATGAAAAGTCGAATCTATCCACCATTTAACTTGTTCCCATCTTCTCTTTCTCTATGACTTTTTGAGAAGGGAGAGCAGCTACTCACTTTTATCAGATATGGAATTCCATGCAGACAACGGCATGGAAACCTAGGCAAACCTCCTATCAAGGAAGCCCCAAAGGATATGCCTCAGGGCACCTCCCCGATCAGAGGCTTCATGTGCATCCGGACACGGAGTCTGGCAGGTATAGAGACTACATCAGCCATGGTTGGACTCTAGCGCATCATCCAACGGCAGAGTAGTGCTTTGGTAGAGACTTCAATACCACAAGAGTTCTCTTCCATCCCCTGGCCATCTCAATGCCTCGTTCTATTATTCAAAAAATGATATCCAAGTTGTTAAAAACATCATAAGTGTGCGTTTGGAAAGGGAGAGAGAGACATATATATCTTACCAAGGATGCAACATATTTCTGGTAGATCATTGATCCGAGACTATGTACGCGCAAGGTTGGAGCATGTGAGAAATGATTGCTAGGTGTATGTCAGAAGAGATTTATAAAAAGGTCTTGCTCTGAAGCGCTTGTAAGACCAATGAGAAAGAAGAAATTCAGTCACCTAAGGCAAGCTGTAGCAAGTGATGAAGGGCTCTATAAATAGGTAAATACTTAGTCATGCTCATTATTGACGTGGATAGACTCGCAGGATTTGCATTTAACGCATTCCCATACTAGGAAAAATTAAAAACGACAAGGTTTGCTAGAATTCATCTTCTCTAGGAGCACGACTACATACAAGCCCTGAGGATTTACTTAACTAATTGAGAAATCGAAAAATTAGACTGTTGATTTGTTGATGATTTTGATGGATGGGTATTAATGAAAATTTCACTATGTCAGAAGTACTATTACAAGTTTCTAATAAAACCTTAAACTATAGAGATAAATTGCTATTTACTGTTGAAAGTTATAGCTCGTTATATGAGGCTCACACCTCTTTCATATTATAAATAAAAGTTGTTGCACTTACCACTCCAACAATGATTAAAACTCATTCATTTGGCATACATGATGTATGATAGGTCTTTGAATGAGAGATTTAACATGAAGCAAGTAAACAAGCAAACGTAGAGAAATGATTTCGTCCGTACAATTAACTATTAGGTAAATATGAGCGTTGATGTGAAAAATAAGTTTTTCATATTTGACAACTATACTTTCAAGAAAATATGCAACTCATATATGAAAAGATATGTCATTTTACTGAAAAAGTATTACCCTTGACAAGAAGACATATTTAGCCTTATTAATTAACTTTGAAACACATTATTTGATAGTTACAAAAGAACAACATATTGACCGACGAGTCATAAATTGATTTCAAACATTGTATCCCATGATTGTTGCATCTAGACAAAAGATAAACGTATATATTAGAGAAGATCAGAAGTAAATTAAACTCTTTTTAGTTAAATGTGTTAAAATCTAACCTTAATTTTAAGCTTGTATTGATTTTCTTTTTTTAATTTGAGCAATGTGGAAGTTTCAATCAACATCTTTTTCCATAGAAATTTAGGTTTCCTTTTGATTTACTCCTATTATATGTCTATGTCAGTCATTAATGATAAAATGATTCTACACAAAAACTATGTTGTACTTGCATGATAAATTTTTTACTCTTATTATGTTATAGAGGAATGAAATATTTATGACTCATTTTAGTTGCCATGCAGATTTTTTATATTATTGAAGTACATGGTAATGCGATTATATAATTGAAAATTATATTTGTCATATTAGTAAAATATCAAATGCAACTCTCGTTATTTCTCTCTTAAACACATATATCCGATCTTAGTATAAAAAACAAACTACGTTTTTTTTTGTATAGTAAGAAGAAAGCTTCCTACTATTATTATCTTGAAATTTTTGTCAATACATATATAAATTGGCAATATTAAAATTTTTATTCAATAAAATCAAGAACATATGACATGGGGTTGTTATTTTTTAATCAGGGAAAAAAATTCAGATCAAAATTCCTTAAAGTTGATTCTTTTTAGGAAATCCAGTGATTATTTTCTAATCATGCCTTCCATATATTATGTTTAGTAGAATTCTAACATTTGAGTTAGAGGCGATCATTATGAAGGCCCAAATCTACTTAGGCCCGAAACTTAGGCCCAATGCATTGTCCAAAGCCCCTACATAAAACATATGATGAAAAGTAAGGAATGGCCAGACAAGGCTTGGCCCAAAAGATAGGTGGATCTGGCCTTTTAATGGAAGAGGCCATTACTCAAACTTGCCCATTTGGAGGAAAGTTAGGTGAAGCGGGCCTTTGGGGTTGTCTTATCTGCATCCTACTAGGCTAAGTAACGTCATTATATATTCATGTTGAAAACAATTAGTTTCTTTGTTACTTATAAAGGTAGGGAGGTGCAAACTAGTGCTACCTTTTCAGGCGTTACTTTCATACAAACTGTTAGATCTAAATTATAGACTACTCAATTCACTCATGAGTATTTGTAGCCTCATTTTCATATCAGGTATTAAGAATTTCTCCACAGAATGTAGATAATGTCTAAGATATAAACTAACGAGAGGTCCACTCGCATCAAGGATCGAACTTGTAGAACTCGTTAAAAAAACGTGATCTTCTTAACACCGAGCAACCATGCTAGATGATTTGTGAAAGCCTTAACTATTCAAGGACATCGCTTGTATTTCTTTTACAATATATATGGTGGTCAAATATTGAGCCATTAGCATGATGTTTCTCAGCCTGAGTAAGTGTGCTAAGGAGAGGACGCACAAATAGGTGAAACACGATGATTTTCAATGATCAATATCACACATGAAAGATAAAAATAGTGTCATCATTACCTACACGAGAAAAATGAAGGAAAAAACTTTTTTATGGAAAAAAATGAAGTTACTAATTTAAAATGAATAGGCCAAAAAAAGTGTCTAACCCTATATTATCGCCTAATCCAAGACATATCCTATCTTAAGAACACAAGAAATGGTGTCGGGCACCTTTCCTAAGAAACTATTCCAATATATACATATTTAAATTCATGATTAATCAATTTGACCACAAGAAATTGCTAAAATTCGAATCAATTTATCGAGGAGATCCACATATTTTTATCCAATGAGATTGGATAAAATTACTATGTTTTCCTTTTTCTTCTCCAAATATTGGTTATGCCGATTCCATGTCCTCCAATAAGTCCCTCCATTGACGCAAAAGCACGGACCGAAATTTAATTGGGTATGCCAATTTCCCAAGTTTTTTTTCCAAGGTGGCGAAAATCAAGCAAATTTAAGAATATTGTCAATTCTCAATAAAGGATGCTCCATCTATTTTGCTCATAGACATTCAGCAAAAAGAAAATGGGAAAAAAGAGGAGGCAGTAAACTTAAAAAAGAAAAAAAGCCACAAAATTTTCTTGGTGGGGTCTCTTCTTTCTTCCTTCTTTTCTTTCTCCTTTTGGCCCCTTTTTTCCCGGATCCGGATCCCTTGCTCTGCAGAGAAGTAGAGTAGGGGTTTTTAAGAGAGAGGAGGGGGTAGGCCCCACTTTAATAGGAGACTCACCCCTTTTTACTTTTTTCTTTTAGAAAAAAAGCAGCCGTCCAATCAACGATTAGATGGCTACGCTTGCAGATCACCCTGCTCTAGAAAGCAACTAGAGCAGGGGATCCATTTCCTTTTTTCCCAGGCTCCGTTTCTTCTCACAATCAGATTCTGGCACCCCTGCCCCATGTGAAGGTACTTAAAATTTTAATTTACGTCTTTACCTAACGGTTTGAACTTTTTGGACAGTTGATAGTGGTCCTACAAAAACTTCACATGATATCAAAGCGGGAGGTCCTGAGTTCAAATCTTACTAGACCCCTATATAGCTTAAGCATTTAGGACAATTAGCAGTGGTTCTACAAAAACTTCACACCCTAGGGATCTCTTTACACATCGAAGGGTTCCATTATACAGATTCCTAGGAATTCTCCTTCGGGGATCCTTTAAAGGGTCAAGAATGGTTTTCATGCAACTGCCACCGTGCCTGCCTATACGGCCCGGTTGCTCTTAGACAACTCTGATTTTCTTGAAGCCCTCAAGGAGGTAAAGGAGGAAGAAAAGGGAAGGAGGACAACGACTATTTGCTCTTGCCTGCACTTTTGCTGCAGAACGCCGTGTCACCCCTGAAAGGAGAAACAGAAAGAGCATATAACGATCCAATTCTGACCCAGTTAAGAAAGGCAGAAACGGATTTTTCCTTGAGCTTTTGCAATAAGAAAGATGTCTGAAAACCATATCTATGCCCAACAAGAAAAGGTGGACTGACGAAATTGACCTGCACATAAAAATGTCGGAGTTGAACCCAAGGGGCTTGTTACAGACAAAGCAGGACTAGAGGAAGTGAGGCTCGCAGTGGTGCTCCTCACACAATACAACACCACCGCCCTTGGATGGAGAGAAACACTCTAAAAGCATTTAGCGACATATTTAGGGGCAACTGTCATTTAAATCCTAAATATTTTATAATTTTGCCAATACGGTCATTAACCTTTTTTTTATGCTAAATAAATCTTAAACCTTTTGTAACTTTGCGAATTAAATTCTTCCAACGGATTTTAGCCAAAAAATGCCTACGTGGCAACAACATGGGCGACCGGCCATCATCAACGACTTCTGACGGATTTTGGCCGAAAAATACTTATGTGGCGACGACATGGGCAACCGGCTATCACTGGCGATGACGTGGCGATAAACTTTTACCCCAAAATTTTTTCTCTTTTTTTTCTAAAAGGAATACTTGGTCGGCGAGCTCTGTCGGCCGGCGTAGCTCGCCAGCCGTGGGCAAGGGAGGCGGGGGCTAGGGAGGCCAGCCGCGGGCGAGCCCTTGCCACCCTCGCCCACGGCCGGTGAGGGCCGGCCTCGCGTAGATCTAGGCGGGAAATATGCTAGGGGCGTCCTGCTAAGTGTCAGGGCAACTCCATAGGGCTCGGCAGCAGCTAGGCACGACGAAGGTGGCTCAAGGAGGTCAATCGAGGCATGGGTGGCGGTCAGTGGCTGCAGAATAGCTCCAGAGGTTGGTCGATGCCTCGCGGACAAAGAGGCAAGGGAGGTGAGCACCAAACCGAGGACGGCTTTGGCGTGGACTGACAACTAGGTGAGGGAGAACCAACGTGGCAACGGCTTGGGCAGTCACTAGGAAGGTCTCAGGAACCTTTCCCAAGCGATGGCTGCATCTGCTACGCATGATTGTTGCACATGGAAATTACGTTTCCCACATTTAACAATTGTCTTTTAAAGAAAATAGGTGACTCTTTCATGAATGGATATACAACTCAACTAACAAATATCACCCTTAATAAGGAGATACGGCTATATTGAATAACTTTGAAGTGCATTAGTTTGCAATAGCAAAAGATGAAAAGAAATTAATCTAGACAATCACAAGCTTGTAACAACAAAAGATGCAGAAAATATTAATATAAACAATCACAAACTTGTTGTACACTCTTTATTCAAAATTTTAAAAAAAATTGATTCAAAAACCACATTGTAAATAAGGCTGAGCATGTCAGCCCGCCCAACCTCGGAACCGCCTAACCGGACTGGACCGATTAGATTGGTCCGGTTCTCGATTCCTAAAAATGGAACTAGTGTACAGGTGGTCTGGGTCCCAGTTCCTAGGAGGGTGGGACCGGACCGCCCCACCGAGACTAGACCAATCAACTTTTATTTGAAATTATAATTAATATAGGAAGGATCGAGCTGTGCAATTCATGGTAAGTCAATTATTTATGAAGGAACTGTGCAATTCATCCTTTGACCCCACCAGAAAACCCAACTGCAATACAATTTCTCTCCATTGATTTGATCCGCAACCTCAAGTTACAAAACCAGAATTACAACCTCATTGACTTCCTCTCAATAGCATGACGATGCGATGGGAGCATCGTCTTCAATATTTTTATAAAAAATTGTTGGATCTATAGTACCCGAGATTCTCTTCTAAAAACCACAAAGATGGGACAAGCCACAAGTAATCGAAACTTCATGCCACGAGTTGGAAGAAAGACCTAAAATCCATTATAGAACTTCCCTAAAAGTCAGAAGCACGAGTAAACCATACACTGGGAAGACAGCACAGATCAAAGCTACAAACATTTTCCATCTTGGGTAAAATTTCTGTCATTTGCTCGTGATTGTGTATGGAGCATATTTTTATTTGATATTTTCCAGTCCCATTGGACCACCCAAGAACCAGATGGACCGTTCGGTCCGGTCCGGTCCGGTCCTAAAAATCAAGACGGACCGTTCGGTCCGGTCTGGTCCGGTCCTAAAAATCAAGAACCGTTCTACTGGTCCGATTCCCAATTCCGAGGGAGAACCGGACCGCCCGGGAAACCGCTTACCCCTAGTTGTAGATACATAGCATAGTTTTATTCGATTTCTATTAGAGAGTAATGAAATATTTAAGAGTTCTTTTTTTGTTAGTCAAGCAGAATATTAAATTATTGAAGACGTGATAATAAAATTGTATTTCTCAAATTAGATTTTTCTATCTTGCACACATAACTTCAATCTAATTGTGAAAAGAAAACTAATCTATTACGCAATAAGAAAAGAGCATCCTTCTGAGATATTTATTTGAGATATCTATAATTGTAAAATAATCAGCTCCGATACAATATTATATCAAATACATGAAACGTCGAATTTATCGACCATTTAACTTGTTCCCATATTCTCTTCCTCTATGATTTTCTGAGAAGGCAAGGCAGCTGCTCACTTTTATAACACAAGGACCTCCATGTAGACACAGATGTGGAAACCTGAGCAAAACTCTCATCAAGGAAGCCCCAAAGGATATGCTTCAGGACGCCATCCCGATGAGAGACTTCATGTGCATCTAGTCATGGGGTTTGGCGGGAATAGCAACTACACCAGCATCGATTGGACTATAGGGCATCATCCAACCAAAAAGTCGTGCTTCGGTAGAGACTTCAATACTGCAAGAGTTCTCTTCCGTCCCCTAGCCATCCCATTGCCTTGTTCTATTATACAGAAAATGTTATACAAGATGTTAGAGTCATCATTTGAGAGAGAGAGAGAGAGAGAGAGAGAGAGAGAGAGAGAGAGAGAGAGAGAGAGAGAGAGAGAGAGAGAGAGAGAGAGAGAGAGAGAGATCTTACCAAGGATGCAACATTTTTTTGGTAGATCACAGATCCAATACTTATGTACATGCAAGGTTGAAGTATGCGAAAAATGATTGTTGGATGCATGTCCAAAGACGTTTATCAAAAGGTCTTGCTTTGAAGCACCTGTATGGACTACTAAGAAAGAAGAAATTCAGTCACCTATGGCATGGTGCAACAATTGATGAAGGGCTCTATAAATAGATCAATATTTAGTCATGTACATTATTGTCGTGGATAGACTCGCAGGATTTGCATTTAACGTTTTCCCATACTAAGAAACATTAAAAATGAAAAGGTTTGTTAGAATTCATTTTCTCTAGGATCGCGGCCATATACATGCCCTTAGGATTTACTTAACTAATTGAGAAATTGAAAATCTAGACCGTTAGTTTGTCGATGATTCTGATGGATGAAAACGTTAATGGAAATTTCATGGTGTCAAAATTACCTATTACATGTTTCTAATAAAACCTTAAACTAAATAGATAAATTGCAATTTACTACTGAAAGTTATAGTTCATTATGACACACTCCTATCTCTGTCCTATTATAAATTAGAATAGTTGCACTTACCATTGATCGGAAAGATCTCCAAGAATGCTTAAACTCATTCATCTAGTAAACATGTTTGATATGTCTATAACTGGGAGAATCAACATTGAGCAAGTAAACAAACAAATGCAAAGAAATAATTTTGTCATTTCAATTAACTATTAGGTAAATATGAGGGTTCTTATGAACATTATATTTTTCATGTTTCATAAAAAAAATTCAAGAAAAATATGCAACTCTTATGCGAATAGATATACCATGTTACTGGAAAAGATATTATCCTTGACAAGAAGACATAGCCATGTCAATTAACTTCGGCTTAGTTTATAATTACAAAAGAACAACATGACTGAAGAGTCATTAATTATTTTCAAGCATTGTATCTCGTGGTTATTGCATCTAGATAAAAGATAATGATTTTAAGAAGATTGGAAATAACTTAAAGTCTTTTTAGTTAAATGTTTTAGAATCTAACCATAATCTTAAGCTTGTATTGATTTTTTTTTCATTTGAGCAATGTCGAAGTTTTAATCAACATATTTTCCATAGAAAGTTATGTATTTCTTTTATATAGTTCTATTATATATCTAGGTTATTATTCATTAATGATAAAATGATTCTACACAAAAACTATGTTGCACTTGTCCGGCACATTTTAATTCTATTTATGTTATAGAGTAATGAAATATTCATGACTTATTTTAGTTGTCATGCAAGTTTTTTAATTATCGAAGCTCCTAGTATTGCAACTATATATTTTAAATTATATTTATCATATTAGTATAAAATTGAATGCAATTCTCCTTATTTCTATCTTACACACACATATTCAATCTTAGTGTACCAAACAATCCCATTTTTGTACACTAAGAAGAAAGCTCCCTACTAGTATATTGAAATTTTTTTCCAATGCATACATAAATTGGGAATATGAAATTCCTTTTGGATAAAATCAAAAACATGACAGGGGGCTGTTATTTTTTAATTAGGCCAAAAAATTCGGATCAAAATTGGGACATGACCTTGAAGTCAATTCTCTTTAGGGAATTCGGCGATTATTTTCCAACCATACCTCATATATCTTATATTTGTAGCTTTCTAACTTTTTGCATTAAGTCAATCATAAAGAGGGCCCAAATCAACTCGGACCAAATAGTTAAGCCCAATGCTTTTCAAAAGCCTCTACATAATTTAAAATATACCATGAAATATTAGGGATAACCAAGCAAGACTTGACCTTTAAACCAAAGCGGGGTGAAGAGGGCTGTTGATCTTGTCTATTTGCACTCTAATAAGCTAAGTAACATTATTTATATATTCATTTTAAGTTTCTTTCTATTTTGAAAAATATCACTTTTCTTTTTTATTTGAAAAGGTGGGGAGGTGCCATTGGATAGCTGCCTTTTCGGGCGTCACTTTCATATAAAATATTATATTTGAATTATAGCAACTTAATTCACCCATGTGCACTAAAATCCATCGTTGTAGCCCCACTTTCATATCAAAAAGCAAGAAATCTCTTAACAGAAGGTAAGATAATGTCTGAGGTACAAGCTGGTTAGAGGTTCACCCGCATCATGGCTCGAACTTGTTGACCTCATTTAAGAACATGACCTTCTTCCCACCGAGCAACCACACTAAAGATTGCTTTCGCCTAGCCATTCGAAATCATCATCCTTATTTCCCTTTGGGATGAGTATGGTGGCTCGAGCCATAAGCATGAAGGTTTTCTAAGCCAACGCAAGTCTGCTAAAAAGAGGAGGCAAAAAATGTGAAACATGGTGATTTTTAATAATCAATATCCACAATAATGAAAATTGAAAAAAATTAACAATATGGGCAATTCTCATAAAAAGGGATGCTCCATCTTCTTCTTCTTCTTTTCTTATAGACATTCAGCAAAATGAAAAAAAAAACAAAAAAAAAGGAGGCAATAGACTTAGAAAAAAAGAAAAACCACAAAATTTCCTTGTCGGGGTCACTACTTTGTTCTTTCTTCCTTCTCCTTTTCTCCTTTGGGCCCCTTTTTAACTCGATTCATTTCTTCTAACAATCAGATTCTAACAGCCCCCACCGATCTCTTTACACATCGAAGGATTCCAAGATACAGATTCCCAGGAATTCTCTCCGGGGATCTTTCGCCGGGTCAAAGAATGGTTTTCACACGACCGCCGCCATGCCTGCCCGTACAGCCTTGTTGCTCTTGGACGACTCTCATTTTCTCGAAGCCCTCGAGGAGGTGGAGGAGGAGGAGGAGGAGGAAGGGGAGGAAGACGACGATGCCGACCTCTTCCAACTCTTCTTTTTGGCCTTATCCATCTCTATCTGCTCTTGCCCGCACCCTTTGCTGCACAACGCCGTGTCACCCCTGAAAGGAGAAACAAAAGGAGAATCCAATTCTGACCCATTTAAAGAAAAAGGCAAAAAGGGATTCTTCCTTGATCTTTTGCAAGAAGAAAGATGTCTTAAAATCAGATCTATGCCCAGCAAAAAAACGTGGACTGACGAAACTGAACTGTCCGTGAACATGTCGGAGTTGAACCCAAGGGGCTTGCTGCGGAGGAAGCAGGACTAGAGGAAGTGGGGCTCGCAGCGGTGGTCCTCGCACCTGGCGTAGTGCGGCATCGCCGCCCTTGGATGGACAAAACACTTTCTAAAAGCACTAGCGACAGATTTACGTGAGAATTTGTGTGAGAGATGACATGTAGCGCGAATTTATGCAAAACTACACATCGCTTTTAGAAAATAAAAGGTGAAACTATGGTTACGATCTTATTGCAAAAACAAATGCAGTTATCTCTATTTGGGATTAACACTTTTTTTTTGCGATAGTATTCTCCTGAAAGATGTAAAAGATGTTAGGTACTTTTGTGTTTGCATATTAGTTGAAGTTAGAAGAGAAGGGTAGATCAAGCTATTAGGATGAAAGTGCGCAATGAAAGATATATGAATTTCACTTAAGCTAAGACCAATATTGCATCATTAGATTGATTCACTCTCTGGGTTTAATATGTGTATACTATGATACTTTTTTGTCACAGTAGAATTCTCATATCTTATGCCACATGAATAAATTGAAATAAATAAATTTTGGTGTGTTGTTATTCAGTCAAATCAAATTAAAATAACTTATGCCGTCAAAACTCAAGGAGCTATTCCAGATTATAGGAGCTTCTCATAGAAACAATAATTTCATATTATTTTTACTATATAATATCTTCGTTTCTTTTGTAAAACTGTAATATGGGTCATTTAGTCTTTGCATATGTTTTCAACAATGCACCACAGATATGCTTTGAGACAATAATAAAAAAAAAGTATTTACTTTTCAGCCCTATACTTTTAGTTTTATTTTTTAATCAAATTCTCATGTAAACAATTTGTCTAATCAAGTCCTACTTCCATAAATTATGTGTTAAGTCCTTCAACACCATATTTGGCCAAATCCAACATATGTGGCTATCAAATGACACCATATTATCATGTATACAAAATTTTCTTCAACGTGGCTGTCCACATTGGTTAGATTTATTCAAATCATACTCGACATTGTTTACATGTGCTAAACTTTTCGGCACTATAAAGTTCCGAACATGACATCCACCTGCCCTCTAAAGCTATATATGATTCCGTTGCTTCCTTTTTTTTTTTTTTTTGGTAAATACTTCCGTTGCTTCCTTTATCGAAAGCTTTCTCCAATTTCTTTCTCTTCATGTACTTAGTTCTTATGTACATTGCCTATTCACCTCTTTTGTTCTTGTAATGCACGAGATTATCAAGTATTCACCCATTGATGATGATTGAGCTACCTGACTGTCTACGACCTTGTGCCATTGATGGTGATGCAAAGTGAAGAAAGGAGGCGTGAGCAAGAAAAAGAAAGAAACAAAACAAAAACTAAAGGAAAAAGAAAAAAGTTCTTAGATATTTAGCTAGCTTTCTAGTTGGGCCCTTATTTGAGATCAAATTAGTCATTTTAGGTCCTTAGATAAGGTTTACTTGAATTCTTCTTTTGAAGAAATAGTTCCACTTCATATCTTTATTTGAATTTTCCCTTAAAGTTTTGAATAAATAGGCATGATATTGATTATCTCATTACTGGTGTGGACACACTTATCTATTTTATATGTAATACATTGTCAAAATGGAAAATATCATAATTGGTAGGTTAGATTATAATTGATTTACTACACCAACATGGCAATGTGCATCCCACATGATTACTTAACTATGTGAGAAAATTAAAATCTACCCATAAGATTTTTTGATAATTTCTATCCATGGGGTAATCAATGAGAACTTAATAGCACAATATCCAAAGTGGTTATTAAGTGCAACCGGTAAATATTCAAAGCAACAAAAAGTAAAAAAATTAATATTTCTTGCCAAAAGTTATGCATCATAATAACATACTTGTATGTTTTTAATATTATTATTAATAGTATCAATACTTTAATGTGTATTCATTTCACTAAATACGAATGATTTGGAAAATAATGTTCCAAAAATTATTGTTCACATTGCTTACAAAAATGAATATGAAAAAATAATTTCATCATTCATGAAATTATCTAGATTTAAATTATTGCCGATAATGAAAACATTTTCGATTGACTAATTATTTTAAACAATAAATAACACATTTTTAGAAAAATATTTTTAAAGTCATTCATTTTTTATGAAACAACTGAAGCTTTTAAGATTAATTCAAAGGATTTCCAACAACGATCAAACTCACTAACATCTCTACCATATATTATTTTCTTTCGTACTTATTTGACCATTTATCCATTAGAAAAACTTCTCAATCTAGATTAATGAAATCACTTACATTTTACTTGCAAAGGAAAATAAAATTAAAATATCATTTTAATCCTACAGCATGACAATGATTCTCCTCATTTTCTATTTCACAAAATGGAATACTTTTTCTGGCCGAAATAATTAGGAACTCCAAATATTTTTTGAAAAAAAATCCAATTTTAGTGATGACAATAATATTTTTTGGATTATAAATCCAAAATACCCTCAAAAGAGATTACTTTTTTTAAGGTAGATGAAGCAGCTTTTAAAGTTTTCTAATTACATCGCTAGTGTATTCTGGATATTGATCTTATTTGAAATAGAGAAATTGATAATTCTAGAATCGCAACAACTTATTTTAATTTAAATAAGTCCAACCATGCAAAGATTCAACTTAAATCAAATGAAGATGACCTGATTTCGAGAAAATTGGCGAATTGCATAAATTTTATCTAATTGATTCATACTGTCTCTATTCAACCTAAGACCTTAAGCGGGGCTTTTGTGAACCGGAAAGATAGCAAGGATGTGCTTATATCTTCTTTTTTTAGATTGAATTTTGAAGGAACAAGATAACGTTTGAAATTAAATGGAAAACCACATCACTCGCCCCTCATGTTTATCCGATTTTCAAACTCAATTCTAAATTTTTAATATGTCCATATTTAAGTAACTGAGGTATAGAGTATATTATCGATCAATGTAATATTTTGATTAGTTGTCCAATTAAAAAAATTACCTTTGTTTGGATTGGAGTCTAGGACATCATCCAGCAACAGAGTAATGTTTCAAACAGATAGAGAGTTCACTATTACAAGAATTTTCTTCAATCCCCCACTATCTTGGTGGCTCACACTGTTATAAAGGAATATAGGATATCATAATTATCATGAGAGAGAGATTTTACGGCGAATGAAGCATTCTTTATGGTAGATCAATTATCCGACACTTATTTACATGCAAGGTTGAAGTATGTCAAATGATCATCCGATGCATGTCAAAAGAGTTCTTCGAAGACATTAGTGAGATATGGTGCTGAAAGCGCTAGTGCAATAAGTAAATATGTAAAAGCTAATGCGGAAATAAAGCTTCGGGATAATAAATAGGATTAGAGAATAAAGAGAATTGAACACAATATGTATAGTGGTTCGGCTTAGATTAAGCCTACGTCCACTCTCCCACGGTGACAGCCTATTGGCTGGAGTCCACTATGAATCAAAAGAGTTACAATCTCAATGTCTAAGCTTCTCAGCTTCACTCTCACGAAGTTCGTGTGTCACACTCTTTTGAGTACAATTAAAGCTCTTCAGACTTTAGGAATTTCTCTCTAACATTCGTACAACACAACTTGAAATAACTCCCTTAAATACTCCTTCATGCCTTCATAACCGTTGGCACCTTCCAAAGAAATTCTTCCAATCTAACCGTTGGACAGAATCAATCAGGAGATCTCAAGCTATAGATAGAAACAATAGAGAATTCGTCAATCCCGATCTCCCATTCAATCAGGATCTTCAGTTTCCTAAAGTGAACACTTGCTCCATATAATTGATTGCTTCCATAAATAATATAATCAGATCCAATCAATCCATAAGCTGTCGAAGATATATATCAATCCAGATCTTCGTGGGAAAAGAATAAGATCAATAAGATCTATAACCAAAATAACTTAAGTCTGTCTTCTCCAGACTTTGGAAAAGTCTGACCACCTCAGACTTTGGGAAAGTCTGAACACTTCAGATTCTGGAAAAGTCTGACCAACTCAGACTTTGAGAAAGTCTGAACACTTCAGATTTTAAGACCGTTTTGTCATCGTCAAAACTAGCGCCAACAATCTCCCCCTTTTTGATGATGACAAAACCTTCCTGCAATCATATTATACGCTATACCAAAACAACTTGAAATATAACATGTTAGCACAACGAAATAAGGATAGCATGATCCATCAGATTATCAAATCAAAGTAAGTGGAAAAACCAAAAAGTCCAAATCAAAGGATCAAAATAATATAGGCAAATATCAAACTACAAAGTTCAAAATAATATAGGCAAATATCAAACTACAAAGTTCAAATCAGTAAATCAGTCCAAATACCAAACCAAACACCAAAACAAAACTAAACCGTGTTCAAAACAAATCGTTTAAACCATCAAAACAAAAACTTCTAAACCAAACCAAACTCCCAGGCCACTTTCTCCCCCTTTTTGTCATCAATCAAAAAGCTAATTAGAACGGGGAGCACGAACAAGATGAAAATTATCCATAGAACGCACAGTCTGCTCAACCCGTACTATGTCTTGTTGCATCTGATCCATCTTCTGATTGACGAACTGCTTAAGCTGCTCAATACTTCGTTCCAGTGTAGAATATTGAGATTGGAGACCAGTAAGTAGAGCAATAATTTCAGCAGAACAATCAGTAGAAGCAATTGGCGTGAACTCTGTTGGTCGAGAAGGGCCACCCTCCGCTGGTTGGTCTACATTAACTCCCCCTGTCTCGAAGCCAGTTGATGTAGGAGTTTTTGAAACCACTTGTGGAGAAGAGGGAGAGATAACAAATGTGCCTTCTGGTGGAGCCATAGTATCCCGTGGAGGACTTGGAACCAGTTCTTCTTCCTCCTGATCAGTCTCTGTTTTCTCAGATTCTGTCTCCTTAGGAGTCTCTTCTTCTGCAACATCTTCCTCAACATCTTCTTCCTCATCCTGGAGAATCAATGACCGCTTTGCCTTTTTCAGCGTGTGAGGAGATTTCTGCAAAGTCTCCTTGCCTTTTCGCTTTAATCCAGATGAAATTGACTTAGAGGGACTAGCTTCTGAGGGTAGATTTTTCAATCTCATCTTTGTAATCATATTTTTCCCAATAGTCAGAGGAACGACCAAAGTCTCACACAAAATCGATGAAATTGGGATGTTCAGATGATGAAAAATTTGGGTGATCAAGGAGGCGTAAGGTATCTGACCTTTACCCTTCTGTACCACTCTGTACATTTGGTATAGGACAACATATGGCATAGAAACAGTTGGATTTCTAATGATGCCATACATAAGCCGAGCCTCAGATTTTGAGATATCTGTCTTTGATGCTGCTTTTGGCTTCAGGCAACTAATTATAATCTTGTGCAAAATAGCATTCAGAGGGGATAGCCGAGAGTATGTGAGTGTACCTTCACTTGATTGATCTGTAGACAGGGCAGCAGTGATTTCTCTGTCTGATACAGTGATAGGGATAAATCCAGTCCGTGAAACTCCAAGGATATCAGCAATTATGTCCACATTGAGAGTATATTCTTTGTTAAACACAGAAAATCTCAAAGTGTGTCGATCAGGGAAAGACAAATTCGAATAAAAATATGTTGTTAGTTCCGCATAACTCGGAACTGTGGAGGAACAGAATTTGTCAATCCCAAGCCGACCAAGGTGGACCCCAAGATAGACCTTGATTGAGTTTAGATACTCAAAATCAACATGTCGTGGATTCATGACCCCACGTTTCAGCAATCCTTTATAAGCATTTTGATGCCTTTTAGAGCAAAAAAGAGGATCGTCTATCTCTGACCTACTAACATCAAATCCTTGCACTGGCTTAAAATGCAAAAACATTTTCTCATCTTCATCCCTGGGTTCGTGAGAATAGGAGGCACTGAATCGTGGGTCTACTGGAAAGTTTCTCCGTGCTTCATCCGCAGTTCCAGGAGGAGCAATAGAAAGTCGTTCCATTTCTTGCAAAAAGACAGGCTGATTTTTGTATCCACTATCGCGCAAAAATTCATCAATAGTTGTCATAGCGCTACCACCACTCACCAATGTCTGATACAATTTATAAATGAACTTTGGGTTCCGTTTTTTGAGAGGTGCAGCGCTACTTACTTGTTCCTGTTGAGTCTCAATCCTTGTTTCCATAGAACCGGTTGCCGATTCTTCATGCAATTCTTCCTCCTCAGTAAGATCAAGATGTGTTGGTCCAGAACTGGTACCGAAATGCTTGTTTGCCAGTCGAGAAGATTTCCGGGAGGCAGACATTGTGCGTTCGTAGAGAGAGAGAAAATTGTGTGTTCGTAGAGAGAGAAATTTTCAGACACGAGACTCTGAAGAAGATGAAGAGGCCTAGGGTTTGTGAAGAAAAATCTATTCTTTTAACGACGGTTTTCAAAGAATAAAAATAGCAATTTTGAAAAGTTTCCAAAAACTATCAACCAACCAGTTAAAATTATGGAAACAAATAAACAAAAAGATACGATGGTTCAGAAATCGTACCTTTTGACAGAATTCCAGAAGTGTCGACTGGCGGTGTCGATTGGCGGGAAACATGATATTTAGAACACTAAATATAAATGATTTTAGAAAAACTGACCATAAGTCTGAATCTTCGTCTGTATCTGAGTCTGAGTCTGAGTCTGAGTCTGAGTCTGAGTCTGAGTCTTAATCTCAGTAGGAGAGAATATTCAATTTGCTTCTAATGAACTCAAACGAACGTTTATCCAAAGGTTTCGTGAAAATATCAGCTAATTGATTCTGAGAATCAACAAATGTGATCTTGACATCTTTTTTCTGTACATGATCTCTGATGAAATGATGTCGTATTTCAATGTGTTTTGCTCTAGAATGTAAAATTGGATTTTTAGTAAGATCCATGGCACTTGTGCTATCACATCGAATTTCAACATAATATTTTTTGATACCAAAGTCTTGTAATTGTTGACGCATCCAAAGAATCTGAGAGCAACAACTCCCAAGAGCTACGTATTCAGATTCAGCCGTTGACATTGCAACAGTATGCTGCTTCCTTGATAACCAAGATACTAACATATTTCCAAGAAGTTGACAGTTTCCTGTAGTACTTTTCCTGTTTACCCAACATCCTCCCATGTCAGCATCAGAGTATCCTAATAGAATGAAGTTGCTTTCCTTGGGATACCAAAGTCCAAACTTTGTGGTAGAAGAAATATATTTGATAATTCGTTTGACGGCTGAAAGATGTGATTCCCTTGGATCTGATTGGAACCTTGCACACAAGCAAACGCTAAACAGAATATCAGGTCTAGAGGCAGTAAGATATAATAAGGATCCAATCATACTCCTGTAAAGTTTTTGATCAACTTTTTCTCCTTCTGAGTCTTTCTCGAGTTTTGATGTCGCAGCCATTGGAGTTTCAACCTTTTTGCAATTTTCCATTCCGAACTTCTTGACAAGGTCTTTTGCATATTTCTCTTGATGTACAAAGGTACCTTCAGTAGATTGTTTCACTTGTAGACCAAGAAAAAAGGTTAATTCACCTATCATACTCATCTCAAACTCCTGCTGCATATCCTTTGCAAAATTCTTGCACAAGGTTTCATCTGGCCACAGGAGCATAAGTTTCATCATAATCAATTCCTTCCTCCTGTGTGTATCCTTTAGCTACCAGTCGTGCTTTGTTTCTTGTAATCAACCCTTCTTCATCTAGTTTGTTTCTAAACACCCATTTTGTTCCAATAATAGACTTTTCTTTGGGCCTTGGAACTAGCTCCCACACATCATTAATAGTAAACTGTCTCAGTTCATCCTGCATTGCTTCTATCCAGCTATCATCTGCTAAGGCTTCTTCTACTTTCTTTGGCTCAATTTCAGAGATTAAGGCAATTGCACTGGATTCCTCTGGTTCTTCAGGAATGATAGGAATTCTTACTTTTGATATGGTTTGACGTCCATCCTCAATATTGCCAATAATATTTTCCAGAGGATGACTTGACTTGTGTTTCCACTTCCTTTGACTTCCTGAGTTTGAATTTCCATTATCCAGATTCTGTGAGTTGTCATCTTCAATTTGTTCAACAGCTTCTAGGGGATCATTAATAACTTCAGTGCCAACTTGTCTTGTAACCTCTGAATCTGTATCTGCCTCACGAAATTTAACATGAATAGATTCTTCCACACAATGAGTCCTCTTATTATAAACTCTGAATGCCTTACTTGAAGAGGAATAACCAAGAAAGATGCCTTCATCAGATCTACTGTCAAATTTCCCAATTTTGTCTGCAGAGTTCTTAAGAATAAAGCATTTACAGCCAAAGACATGAAAGTAAGAAACATTAGGCTTTTTGTCTTTATAAATTTCATAGGATGTTTTGTCCATCAAAGGTCTAAGAAACACTCTGTTGATAATATAACAAGCGGTAGAAACAGCTTCAGCCCAAAATCTAGAGCTGATTTTGCTGTCAATCATCAGAGTTCTGGCCATTTCCTGCAGGGATCTATTCTTCCTTTCTACAACACCATTTTGTTGTGGTGTATAAGGAGAAGAAAACATATGCTGTATTCCAAAGTCATCACAAAATTTAGCAAACTCTGCATTCTCAAATTCACCTCCATGATCTGATCGAATGCTTGAAATCACATATCCTTTCTCATTTTGAACTTTCTTAGCAAACTTTGCAAAATATGCAAATGCATCAGACTTATTTGCTAAGAAAAATACCCAAGTATATCTGGAAAAATCATCAACTATTACCAGACAATAACTCTTACCACCAATGCTTTTTGTTCGATTTGGTCCAAATAAATCCATATGAAGAAGCTGAAGCACTCTTGTAGTAGCAACATGATTTATAGACTTGAAAGAATCTTTTAGCTGTTTTCCCAGAGTGCAAGAAGTACAATCTTCATCTCTACGAAATTTCAAGGATGGCAGACCTCGAACAAGTTGCTTTGAAGAGATCTTGGAAATTTGTTTCATGTGAGAATGACCAAGTCTCTTATGCCATAATTCTGCTTCTTTCTGTAAAGATATAAGACACTTAGGAGTTTCAACATGCATATCCAATAAATATATATTACCATGTCTCCTTCCACTAAAAGTCTGCAAATTATCTTTACTTGACGCAAGACAAATTCCTTCTTGGAATTGAATTTTATAACCAGTATCGCAGAGTTGACTGATGCTGAGTAGATTATACTTCAGTCCTTTGACTAAAGAGACATTATTAATAGAAAGCTTTCCAATCTTCACAGTTCCTCGGCCAATAATCTTTCCTGTGTTGTCTCCTCCAAAAGCTACTCTTCCTCCATCAAAACTCTCTAATTTAATGAAATAGCTTGAGTCCCCTGTCATATGTCTTGAGCATCCACTGTCCAAGTACCATTTTGATTGAATTTCCTGAAAAAGAACTTATTTCTTTTTAGGTACCCAGATCATTTTGGGTCCTTTTTGGTTAGAATAAGATAGGGAAGCTGTCCATTTTTTGCTTAGGGAGTTCATTTCCCTTGAACCTCCTTTTCCATAATCAAAGCACTTAATAGAATTTCTTTCAACAGGTTTAATAAACACTTTTCTAAAATGATTTTCATAAACCCTTTTTGAAGGCATTTTTTCAAGTCTTTCTTTAACTTTTGGAAAATTAATCAAAGGAGCTTTCTCAAAAGACATACCTAAACCTTCCTTTTTGAAGTAAGGTCTTTGTACTGAAAGAATCTTTTCTAATTTATCAGAACCAAGGGAGAACTTTTTTGTAATAGAGGATATTTCAGGTTTTAAACAAATATTTTCTTTTTCAAGAGAACTAAATTTATCCTGAGAAATTAAAACCTCATTATCAAATTTCTCTTTCAAAGAAATCTTCTGTTGTTTGAGAATCAGATTTTCCTTTTTTAGCTCAGCAATCTCTTTAAAGGAGAAATCTAATTTGGAACAAAGATCATTTATATAATTAGCTATTTTAATAGGGACTCTATAATTGTTTACCTGATGATTAAAATCCTCTGAGTCAGAGTCTGAATCAGATTGAGCCATCAAGCAGATGTTGGCAAATTCCTCATCACTTTCTTCACATTCTGTGTCACTCCAGGTTTCAGCCTTTAGAGCCTTCTTGTTTTTCTCGTATCTTCCATTCTTTTGCTTGAGAAGAGGACATTCTGGCTTAATGTGTCCTTTCTTTTGACAATTATAACAGGTAATCTCAGCATAAGCATTTCTTTCATCAGATTGTCTTCTTTGAGCATTCGAGTTCTTCCAAGAATTAGATCCTTTCCAATTTGATCTGTTTCTGTTGAACTTTTTGAACTTCTTAATGAAAAGAGCCATTTCCTCTTCATCAAGATAATCATCTGAACCTGCATCATCAGAAATAATATTAGATTTTAAAGCAATAGATTTCTTACCTTTGATCTCTTCATCGAGATTGAGATTTTCCACTTCATAAGATTGAAGTGTTCCAACTAATTCATCCACTGACAATGGCTGAATTCTTTGAGTTTCTCTAATAGATGTTCTTATATGATTCCAATCTTGTGATAAACCTCGCAAGAGCTTGTTAACTTTCATTGCTCCAGTGATTGGTTGTCCTTGATTTGCAAGTCCATTGACAATCTCTGTGAACCTGCTGAACATATCTGCAATTGATTCACCATTTTTCATTTTGAAGGCTTCATATTGTCCAAGCAAGATATTCAATCTTGTTTCCTTAACACGATCGGTTCCTTCATAAGTGACATTAAGTCTGTCCCAAATTTCTTTGGCTGATTCACAGGAAGAAATTATGTTATATTCAGTAAGAGATAAAGCACAATAAAGAGAATGAGTAGCCCTGGAATCAATATGTTGTCTCTTGACAATATCAGCTTGAGGTACCACTCTAGTTTCTCCAGAACTAGTAGAAGGAATTACTCCTTGTTCGATTATTTCCCATTCCATAGGATCCTTTGACTTCAAGAAAATTCTCATTTTATTCTTCCAGACACAGTAGTCTTTTCCATCGAACTAAGGAGGTCTAAGAAAATGTTGACCTTCCACCACACCTGCTCCACTAGCACTTGCCATAGATCGTTAGCTCAGAAGTAAAACACTTCTTAAAGAGAGCAACCTGGCTCTGATACCACTTGAAAGCGCTAGTGCAATAAGTAAATATGTAAAAGCTAATGCGGAAATAAAGCTTCGGGATAATAAATAGGATTAGAGAATAAAGAGAATTGAACACAAGATGTATAGTGGTTCGGCTTAGATTAAGCCTACGTCCACTCTCCCACGGTGACAGCCTATTGGCTGGAGTCCACTATGAATCAAAAGAGTTACAATCTCAATGTCTAAGCTTCTCAGCTTCACTCTCACGAAGTTCGTGTGTCACACTCTTTTGAGTACAATTAAAGCTCTTCAGACTTTAGGAATTTCTCTCTAACGTTCGTACAACACAACTTGAAATAACTCCCTTAAATACTCCTTCATGCCTTCATAACCGTTGGCACCTTCCAAAGGAATTCTTCCAATCTAACCGTTGGACAGAATCAATCAGGAGATCTCAAGCTATAGATAGAAACAATAGAGAATTCGTCAATCCCGATCTCCCATTCAATCAGGATCTTCAGTTTCCTAAAGTGAACACTTGCTCCATATAATTGATTGCTTCCATAAATAATATAATCAGATCCAATCAATCCATAAGCTGTCGAAGATATATATCAATCCAGATCTTCGTGGGAAAAGAATAAGATCAATAAGATCTATAACCAAAATAACTTAAGTCTGTCTTCTCCAGACTTTGGAAAAGTCTGACCACCTTAGACTTTGGGAAAGTCTGAACACTTCAGATTCTGGAAAAGTCTGACCAACTCAGACTTTGAGAAAGTCTGAACACTTCAGATTTTAAGACCGTTTTGTCATCGTCAAAACTAGCGCCAACAGGTGCTTGATGCTGTGTTTATTAGGTATCACCCACTAGGGTCTTGCTTTGAAGTACAAGAAGCACTAGTAAGAAAGAAGAAGAAATCCGTTGGCTAAGGTGAGGAGCACCAAAGATAAAGAGCTCGATAGATAGGTAGACACTTTGGCATGCTCATTATTGTTGCAACTAGACTCAATGATAGGTTTCGTTAGAATCGATTTTCTCTATAAGCATGGACAAGTTCACCCCTAAGCAATCGCTCTATTATTTGAGAAAATTAAAACCTAGACCATTGGATTGTCTATGACTGTGATGGACGAAAATAATGGTGGTAATTTCAATGATATCAAATTATTTAAGACATGATAATTAAATTTTATTTCTCGAATTAGATGTTTTTTATTTTGCACAAATAACTTGATTATAATTGTGAAAAACAAACTGATCTCCAATGCAATAAGAAGAGAGCTTCCTTATTAGATATTTATTTCTGATTTTTGTCGATACAAATATTTAAACAAACTAATCTATAATTGTAAAATAATCAGGCTCTCGTACAATACTATACCAAATACATGAAACGTCGAATCTATCAACCATTTAACTTATTTGTTCCCATGTTCTCTTCCTCTATGATTTTTTGAGAAGGCAGAGCAGCTGCTCACTTTTATAAGACAAAATATTCCATGTAGACCCAGATGTGGAAACCTAGGCGCAAACCTCTCATCAAGGAAGCCCCAAAGGATATGCTTCAGGACACCTTCCCGATGAGAGACTTCATGTGCATCTAGTCATGGAGTTTGGCGAGGATAGCAACTACATCGGCCTCAATTGAACTGTAGGGCATCATCCAACCAAAAAGTAGTACTTCGGTGAGACTTAAATAGTGCAAGAGTTCTCTTCCGTCCCCTGGCCACCCCATTGCCTTGTTCTATTATTTAGAAAATGTTATACAAGATGTTAGAGTCATCAGTTGAGAGAGAGAGAGAGAGAGAGAGAGAGAGAGAGAGAGAGAGAGAGATCTTACCCAGGATGCAACATGTTTTTGGTAGATCACGGATCAAATACTTATGTACATGCAAGATTGAAGTATGCGAGAAATGATTGTTGGGTGCATGTCCAAAGAGGTTTTATGAAAAGCTCTTCTTTTCTTTTAATTTTTAACGCCAAGCAAGTTACTTTCATATACATATGAAGTGCATCGCACTTAGTATTTCATGCCTTTCTTATCTTAAGATCATATATATTAGGAAAATAAGTTAAAATCAAAAGGGAGAAAAATAGGGCACATAATATTTTTTTTTTCAATTTCATGTAGATGGTTTCATTTATATGGAAACATTGTGATGATAAACAAGATTTTTTTTTTATGTTGAACTTTGGTATATATAGCAATGATTAGGGGAATGGCAATACCCCTAGAGGAGCTAAAGATATCCAACATGCAAGTTGAGATACCAACGTGGATTATCAACATGCTATCACTTCTTGGATCATTGTTGACGGGACATACCTTCAACTAGATTGACTACCGCAACATGATAGTAGTGGCGAGTTGGGCACCTGCTCGAGGGATTTGCCCACAATTATAATGTCCTGTTGAGTTGCTTATTCACCAAAGTTGGTGTCGACCACGCTCTCATGATAGCGCCCATCTATATTGCTGAGATCTCCCCTACCTTTTTCCTTGCAAACTCACATTTAACAAAAGATGAATGAGTAGCTCAGGGAAGGAGTTTAGTTTGCCATGGAAGAATGCAAGGCAAACCTCAATAATTTAGACAGGAGCGATCACGATGGCATAACTGAGGCGGTGAAGAAGCAGCCCATCAAGACTACTTAGTTGGAAGCAAAGCCCATGCATAGGCGGTCGAATGAAAAGATAGCCTCCACCAATACGATTGCACAGCGACGGCCAATCTAGTCAAATGTCCACTACGCCACCACTGACTCAAGGAGTGGTGACACATAGAGACTCCATGTTAAGATCTCAATCTCTACTTGAGACATATTTAGCTTCTTTGTGTTACCACTCCGTTCATCACTTCTACATATGCCAAAGTTTAGAAAACGAATATTGGTGTTCATCATCGCCAATGCTCCTAAGTAAATTGTAACCATATAAAAGAAATTGAAAAAAAGAACCCTTTTTTCCTATCTTTTTATTTAATTATATATAAAATTAAAAGATAAGAATGACGAGAAACAATGTGTGCGAGTTCTATTTACAACTTGCTTAACTTAAACAATAAGTGCAAGGGTCAACACGGATGCCCATATGTCATTTAATTCTAGATTAAGTCTGGATTTTTTTTGGTCAATGCTCTAAATTTGCACCCTTTTTTTTCAACTTCATTATCCTTTTTCTCTTCCAATCCATTCCTCTAATTTGCTTGGTTTCTGAATTTTATCTTTTTGTGACATAGCACTACTTGCTCCTTTAAATGTTGAGCAACCATATTAAGGGGACTCGCTTAAAAAATGTGATAGAAACACATGTATGATAAATTGAAGTCTATTTTTGTGCTTTCATATAATAAGTAGTAAGTAAACACTTAAAATCTGATCACTTAAATACACTCAGTCGAGAAAAACATAAAAATAAGGAGAATAAAAATAAAATACCAGAAATGGCACCCGAACGGTGGGAAACTGAAATCTGGACATAATGCCGTCAACATTGCTTTTCCACAACAAATCTTAATATGGAATATCGCCAAATTGCAAATGTAACATTTCAAAGAAGCATGTGACAGTAGGTAACAAAAGTATCAAATTGCACATGAATATATCAAGCAAGTTAAGATACTCAATGTAAAGAAAAGTTTGAAGGCAATAGAATTTGACTGAGCCTAAACATGAATTAGGAATGAAGAATAGCCATCCAACAAAGTTTTCTCTCTTGAAAATGGGAGAGAGAGAGAGAGAGAAAGAAGGTGGTGAGAAAAAGTCGTGTCGCCCTTTTTTCGTTTCGTGCAGAGCAGTGCTGCGTCGTTCATTCTATTTACATGTGCCGGGAATGTCCTAAGCTTCATTGGTTCAAACCGAAAGGTCAAAGTCAGAAGAACCAACTAGATTTGGAGGAAATGGATCACCTATCTTAGATTAGCGTGCCTTACCCCTCTACCCACCCTTGGATAGAAAAAAATCCCTCTATTGCATCGGGAACACTCACTCCCTCGTCATTGGATCTACTAAGGCACACTAACTCAGAGTAGGGAAACCCAATCCCGATTTTGATGGGCTTTATCCTGTGTTTTAAAAACTGTTAATTTGGTTTTCCAAGAAATTAAACAAAATCTGGGAAAAAAAATGAGTTGTTTTGCAATTGCTTGGAATCTGATCTCTTTTTTTTTTTTTGGCGTAATAGCCTTCTCATGTGGGTACTGATTATGAGGCTAATTAATAGGAGTAAACAAGCATGGTGCCTAGAAAAAACGATGAAAGGTTGTATAAATTGGCAAACGTAACAGCCATACTCATTATTATTGTGGATAAACTTGCATATTTGCATTTAATACACATCTCCGTCGAAGCAATTGTCATAAACGGTAGGTCTATCAAAATGGTTCGATCCAAAAACGAGGTTGCACAATTATTTGTTAATCAATATTCAGATTTTAAGGGAATTTGATTACCGACCTTAAGATTTGTAAAATTATTGTAGACATAGCGACTTGATGATATTTGACATGGTTTATTACATGTACCAATTCATGCTTAAAAGAGCACACTTAACCTAGGTGGTTCTTTAAACTCGCACTGCTTTTCGACTATATACACAAGTACCAACTAATTGAATTAGATGCATTTGTATCGTTGATTAAACTCATTGATCTTGCATGAATATTATTATTCGGTAAATTTTCATATAAAAAATCATAATAAAACCAAACTCTTTGGAGCATCATGGTGATGAATTTGTTTGAAGAATTATATCAGTCAATAGCTTTGTTTCGTTGAAGTTCTGTACAAAAATGGAGTTTCTCCCTTTCCATGAAAGCATGTTATATCATCTCCTCTTTGTGCCAGAAAGGCTTATCTCAATCAGTCCTAAATTAAGATGACACTTCTATTTGAATCTTTGGGCAAGTTAACATTTCAATGATCAGTCAACAGAATGAATGTCAATAGGTACATGGAAGATTACATGCATCCACCTTATAGTAGCTCCAATTCTTTAAACTCAGAATCAGATAGGGGAAACGGAAAAGAAGACATTACATACTATAAGATGGGGAAATGAATGTGTTCAACTCTACTAATATTTCACTTGTTCTGTAGGGCTAATTTAAACGATCGATTATGTTCTATGAGACTAAAATTTGTATTCTTCTATGTCACATAATATAATTGCTGAAGGATATCAGGCATACTATTGTTTGAGTTTGAGAACATTGCTGAGTTCATATGATTATTTCATGTATTCGATGCATCCACTGCACATCCATTTGAACTTGTGGTCTTGTTTCCAATTGACATACCTGTGTAATGGGTGGTCTCATATATTTTAAACCAAACATTTACTAAAACTAGAATATTGAAGTCATGGATTATTTAAGTTTCTTATAGTTTGAGTTAATTAGAAGTATATGTGGGACTTCTAAGCAAAATAATTAGGAGAGGATTTACACCATATTTTGTTGATTAGAGAAAATTATGATGGAAAAAATTTGACTGGTTTGCCATTGATTTGAGATCATCCTATTGTCACAGGATTAACATCACAATTGCTTGATATTCATATCACATGTTTCATTAGCGGCATATAAAAGATTAGAACTAATTTCGCTAGAGATCCACACGAAGATGAGAAAGTAAAAGGATGTTCCGTGTAACCAAAATTTATTTCAGAATGACAAAGGGAAGCTCACTCCCTACACAGAGCTTTTATACAATTTTACATGTAATAATTGCAAGTGAATCTATTCTCCTTAAAGCAGACCCCATGTTCTCCTCCTCTATCTATCCATTACAGATGGAGTTTGCTTTGCAAATTGGAGTTCTATCAGACCATGTAAAACCTGCGCAAGCTTCACTTGCCTTCAATGAAACTAATTTTGAACTACCTTTCCTTTTTATCGTGTTCTCGCTCCAGCACTTAACACAAAATCCACCGAGAGTGAGAGAACACAATCTGCAATTAGTGAGTGATGGAAAGTTAGAGTAATTATCCAAATCGTGTTAAGAACAATATTTACTTGGATTAAGACAAAATTAGCTAAGCTGAAAACTTGTTACTTTCGAAAATTCATACCCTAAAGGAAGAGGTATTTGTCGATAGAATATTCTGATAAATCATTGATCCGACTTTTTAGGATTGAATACGGTGATGCATCTTTGCTGAACTCCACTGTGTTTTTTTGTCTGTGGGCCATGATCTTTGATGAAACAAGTGGATAGCAATTTAGATGCATCGATATAATTCTTGAGAAATGGACTATAGAGGTTGATGGGAAGACTTCAGCATTTGTCAACAGAGATAGTCGCATATGAGGAAAGTGGTAAGATCGTGGCTCGAGAGAAATAATATTTTGAAGCTTGGAGTATCACAAGATAAGGGCGGTATAAATAGGAAAAGAATTGGCCACTCTCATTATTGGTGGATACACCTGCATATTTTGCATTTACTATATTGCCAAACCAAGAAATATCATAAATGGCAGGTTAGGTAGGATTTGTACAAATCATTGACATGTCAATGCACATCCTTTGATTATTACTTGACCATTATAGAAAACCTAACTAATTGTTAATTTAATTTTAAAAAATTAAAGGCCATATCAAACAAAAAATAAATTAAAAGGCCATCTAGACTAGGTTTTAAAAAACATTATAATAAATATTTAATTATAAATGCCACATTTTTTGTTTGAATTTCTTGCCATTAGTATGTAAATGGTTGTTTTTCCTCTGATTTGACACTTAAGTATTCCGGCTGAAACTTTTGGCACTAAAGTGAGCACTCAAACACAAAATTTGGTAATTATAATGTGCTTCTCCCCAAAAATCAAGGGAAGCTCTTTAGCACAAACTATTCAAAATGACCAAATCTCATACAATTTTATATTTGATACATAAAACATTGAACATGTCGACTATATAACTCATTCTCATGTTCTCTTCTTTTATGGTTTTCTAGGAGGGAGAACTGCAGCTAACTATAATGAGACATTAAATTACAATAGACCGCAATATGAGAACCTAGGCAAAGTTGCCATTCTCAAGCAGACGTTTCTTGCGCGATCACGTCTGGCCAGAATGGACTCCATGTTTCATTTGGCAACAGAGCAGTGCCCCAACAGTAGCCTTGCCCTGTTATTCACAAAATGATATCCAAGATATTATAACCATCATTGGAGAGAGAGAGAGAGAGAGAGAGAGAGAGAGAGTACCTGAATGCAACATTTTTGGTAGATCACTGATTCGATTCTTATGTACACGCATGGCTGGAATATGTGAGACATGACATTGGATGGATCTCAGAGCCAAATGTCTTGCTTTGAAGCACTTGAAGGACTAATAGAAATGAAGAAATGCAATTGGTTAAGGCGTGGGACAACAAGAGATGAAGGGCTCTATAAATAGGTAAATGCTTTGTCATTCTCATCATTGGTGTGGATAGACTCGCACGATTTGCATTTAACATATTCCCATACTAAGAAATTATTATTAACGGCAGGTTTGTTAGAATTGATTTTCTTTAAGAGTGTGATCATATATCCATCCTATAGGTGATTACTTAACTATTCGAGAAATTTCAATCTAGACCGTCAGATTATTGATGATTTTGATAGATGGAAACGTCGATAGTAATATCAAATATTGAAAGTACTTATTATATTTGTGTGATAAAAATTTAAGGTATGTAGGTAAATTGCTATTGAAAATAATAGTTATTTATATTGGATTTACATCTCTTTCCTGTTAGAAATCAAAGTAGTTGAATTTACCATTGACTCAAAAGATTTGCAACAACAATTATACCCATTTATCCAGCATAGTTGTTATGTTTCGACCGTTTCATCAAACAAATGCAGAGAGTAAAATTTGTCTACACAATTAACTATTATATAATCAAAAGTAAGAAATTTCGTTTGCCAAATTTAACTACATTATCTAGAAAATATACAACTCATGCATGAAGCATATACCATTTTCGTAAAAAGTATTTTTCTTACCCAGAAGACACAATTATATTAACTAACTTGAAATGCATTAATTTATAATTACCAAAAAACCATGTACAGACCGAAACATCATAAATTGGTTTCAAACACAATGTACCTATACAAAATGTTAAAGGCAAATTGTCTAGAAGTTTGGAAACACCTCAGCCAATCTTAATTTTAAGCTTGCGTTGATTTATTTATTTGATGAAAGTCAAATTTTTAATCGAAATTTTGTCTATATAAAATATGAATTCTTTTGACGTACTGCTAGTATACGTTTGTCATTCTTCAATCATGAAAAAATGATCATACACAAAAAAAACGTCGTATGTGCGAAATGCATATTTAATTCTACTTAAGTGATGAAGTATATGGCTATGTCATACCTTTTTTGTCTCATTGAATGCCATATTACTAAGGCATCTGGTAATGCAATTAGATATTTCAACTTAGATTTGTCTTATTAGTGAAATATTGAATGCAACTCTCTTCTTTTCTATCTTACACACGTATATTCGATTCCTTTGTACAAATACAAACTGGCCTTTTTTACAATAAGAAGAGAGTTTCCCATTTTATCAAAGCATACACAGATAGCGAATATGAAACTTCATTATGAATCAAACATAGCATATGAAATTGAGCTATTTTCTTTAATTGTGATAAAAAAAAATTCAGATCAAAATTGGGACATGAATCTAAAGTTGATGCTATATTAGAGAATTCAACTGTTATTTTCCAACCATACCTTCCAAATTTATCAATAACAACAATGGACATTCACTTAAATTCATAGATTTCGTCAAACGGTCGATAGACATTGAAGTCAGCTACTGAAACTTACGTCGATAGACTCACGGCCAGATCAAAGCTAAAGTGGTGTGGTCAAAGTGGACTACGCCAATCATGGCACTTACAATCACATACAAGTCTCCACTACACCAAACGTGGATAATGTCAACAAATTTTCAATAAAATTAGAAATGAAAGATCACTATTCATCAAAATCTCTCTTGTTCCTCTCCATTGAAATAAACCCAAAGAACTATGAAATTTGTGTCTCAAGTTTAAGCAATGAAAAAGACCCGACCTTTCTTATTATGTAGTGAAGCCATGAAACAACACTCCTTTATTTTTTTTGTAAGAATCCTCCCTATTTTGTAGGGACCCCCCTTATTTTGTAGAACAATCTTCCCCATACAAGGGCGAGAGCATCAGTTGATGCAAAACAATTGATCATAGCCAAAACATGGTTGTGAACAAGTTTGCCTCAACCTATGTTGTCATGCGCTCCATGACTTACATTTTGCTCGGTCATAGTAAGTCCTCTCTCTCACCACAGTTTGTTTTGTAGTGCATAGAATATGATAAAAGAAAAATAACACGAGGATTATTTCATTTTGGATGTTGTCTCACTTTTTCCATTCTTTTAATTTTTTAACACCAAGCAAGTTACTTTCATATACATACGCTTGTTTCGATCCCTAACTTTTACTTACATTTTCGATCCCTAACTTTTATTGACATGATGATGCTGTAACGTATTGTGTTATAATGTCAACATAGAATTCAATGGCTTTACAATTGGCTATGTATTGTCATCTTATAAAAACTAGGATCGATGGTTTTTTAAAAAAATTTATAGAAGCAACTCATGTATAAAAAAATAAGTGGCTCATTTAAGATTATCAGACCCACATATCTAAGTTTTAATCATTCAAATTTGATGATTCCATTGTGAATTAGCATTTGTTATTTATCATTCTTTACTCTTGTATTTTTGAATTCTTGTTTAAAATGCCTCGTTTTTTTTTTGGTAAATTTAAAATGCCTCGTTCTTGCTAACACTAACCAAAAGAGACCTCAAGGACTAGAGTGCCATGCTCGATTCTTATGCACTACCTAGCTGACTGATTTTAGGTACTTTCCAAAGCAGATAATCTCTTGTGTTATTAGAAATTATTGAATTCAAATTATAGAGTATGGTCATTTTAAAAGAAAGAGAGCCCGTAGGGCATTCCCAAGCTGGGAAAGCAATGAAACAAATTCAATCCGTGACGTGCACATATATGATCTTGGAAAATTGATCGATAAAAGTTATACATGTCAACACTAGGCAATCAAAATTGGTTGGATGAATTAAATTGACACAATTATAATAAAATTATGACTCATTTGGTAAAAACAAAACAAAACGATTTAGGACTCAATTGGCACTTTTGCAATATGTTTCCGCTTTTTTTATAATTCCAAAACTACTATAACAAGCTCTCCATATTAGCAAAACAAGACGTGAGGAGACTGTTGAACACCTATCTCTCGTACCTTTAGGCTTCAGCTCAGCACATCCTCTCTTTTCCAAGTGTTTTAAATTGAAGAAAATTCAAAATATATTCCAGATTCTGCTGCTCCATAGCAACCGCGATTTGGTATGTTAAATGCTGAATCGAACAAGATTGCAGAGAATTGAGAACCATCTTCCAAGTCCAAAGACCATGATCATGCAGGAAAAGACCAGAAAAATAAATCGAAATTTACATTCAATCAGGGATCACATAAAAACTAACTATTGTATGGATTCCATTTTCATAAACTGGACGGAGTCTCATATAAATAGGTGCATATTCAATTGAAAAGAAGAAGAAACAGAACCACAAAACAAAATTTTTCTAGCAGTTACATTTAAAGTCCTGCATATTCAATTTCTAGCCAGAAATTGATTTCTAAAATAGAAATACATTTTTCTCTATAAATTTTAAAATGAGTTTATGAGAGAAAAAAATTACATTTAATAAGGACAAATAATTTCTACTTCAGAAATAAAAATTCGTTTGATAATGAAAGAAATTTCTATTTTTTAAAATAGATTTTTCCTTTTGGACAGTGATACCAACGGTGATGATGGGCCCGATGGTTGTGGTGATGACTAATTGGCCGGGCGACCGATATAATGACCGGCAGAGGTGCTCTACCGGTGTGGATGATCGCTGGCGGCAGCCACCCACTAGCCGGCGACCGGAGGAGGTAGTGACAATGGTAGTGATGTGACCGGTTGACGACAATGGGGCCAATGACTAACGGTCAACTGACAGCGGCAACAACTGGTTACTATGACAATTAGCGACAACGGACTTTAGGGGAGTTGGGCGAAGGAGATATAATTTATTAATTTCTCAATTTGGAAGAGAAACCATAAATTTTTCATTTTTAATTTCTTAGCCAAATCTATTTCTTAAATATATTTCTATTCCAGAATTAGAAAAAAAATTCCTACCAAACAAATTCTAGAATAAATTGAGGCTTATCATGCAGGCCCTTGTCTCTAAGTTGTTTGGACCAGAAATGGATATGAATTCAACGTCTGCATGGTCAATTCTACACATATTTTTGCGGCTCTTTAAATCTGAGAATGCAAATTTGACAAGCTCCAAGAAGACTAGCCAAAGTTGCGTTGTTGCAATCCAAATTATTGAAGAATCTTGAGAGGATCATAAAAGAGAAGAATCAGCAGAGGAGAGAGATTAGAAGAAAATCCATAAGTAGGATATTGCTTAAGAACATTTACAGATTACTGATTACACATTCAGCCCATTTGGACACAACAGTAAGCACAAGACCTAACAAACTTACTGCAACTTCTTTTGCACTATCAACTTCTTTCGCACTATCTATGAACGGCCAAAAAATACCAGGTCTCAACTTCAGATCAAGCTTGCCAGCCATGCTCACATGATCTGTTATGGGATGAACTCAGAGTCAAATGTCCTCAACTGAATCAGACTCCTTTCGCTGGTAAAGTATCTGATCAAACATATCCTTAAACTTTTTGCTGGAAGTCATCTCTACCAGTATTCTGTCTTCTGCAACCATACTGGACTTTCTTCTGTCACCATTGTCCTTGTTATAGGGGGAGAAAACCAGCTTAGACAATCTCTCTTTTTCTATCTGTTTGCTGTACTTTTTACATTCTGCGGTTCCCTTCATGATCAGATGGTATGCGTACACCACCTTCCCCTGGCCAATTCTGAATGCGCGGCTGATTGCTTGCCTCTCGACCGAAGGATTCCAAACCACGTCAAGCAAGACAACTCTGGATGCTCCAACTAGACTTATGCCCTCAGAGCAGGCCTTAGTCGAAGCTAACATTACTCTCGCCTGGCTCTGTGGGTTGTTGAATTTCCCAATCAAATGCTGACGTTCCCTCAGATCGAGGCTCCCATGCATGTGTAAAATCTCTATTCCTTTGGACAGCCGCTGGAAAGTCAATCTCAGCTGGTCATTGATCAAGGACAATGGCTCTTTGTATTGGCTGAAAACAAGAACCTTCTCATCGAGCGCTTCGCTGAGCCGGATTAACTCCATGAGGAATTTTGTCTTAACCCCAGCATCTGTGCTGATCTTCAGATCTTCAAGCTTGTGACATTCATGGCAGATAACAGGTTTTTCATTCACGTATGCATTGCAGCTTAGGATCAGAGAAGGGTGAATGCAGGCCAAAGACAGCTTGAACTCATACTCAAACGAGCATTGAGTTGGTTGAATATTATCAACAATCTTCCTTTGCCTTTCCCCTGGGTTTAACACCACTAGACACTCTCTTATACCAGGAAGATTCTCTTTAAGAATGCTCCCTTTGTGAACATGAACAAATGGAGCCATGATAGACCGGAAATTCACAATTGCATCATCAGCCACTTTGTCTTGTGGCTCAACAAGGGAATTATCGTCTTTTTTAGCTTTTTTCTGCCGTGCTGTTCTCGTCTGGCAGAATTTCTTGAGACTCAGGGGGAGTTCCTTGGCAGTTGCTGGTCTCACTAAGCACAAGGTGTTATAGAGCTCTAGAAAGTTATTCTGGAAAGGGGTGCCTGAGAGGATGACCCTCTTCTTGGTCCGAAGTTTCAGCAGAAGATTCCAAATGCTGCTCTTATCGTTTCGCGGCATGTGCCCTTCATCAAGAACCACTACACCCGGTAAGTCAAGAAGAATCTTTCTCATCTCTTCATCTTTCATTTCAATCCCTGCCTTCTTCACTGAATGCTTCATGCCTTTTCCTTTCCCGACTGCAAGCTTCTCATATAAATTGTAACTTATACCTAGTATGCTGCTGCTCTTACTCCACGAATAGACCTTGATCATCCGCATCACATCGTTACATTGCTTGAGGTGCCTATTTTCCTCCACCATTCTCACAGCTTCCAGATTTTCTGCCCTCGAGAAGTCCGGATTATTCAAGTTGTGGAATGAAATGCTGGTGTCCCATTTCTTGTTCCACTTCTTGAACTCTTCTTCCCAAGTGAGAAGCAAGCTTGCAGGAGCAATAACCACAGGGTAGGAATTGGGGAAGAGTCCAAGATACATGTGCAGAAAAAGTATGGTCAAGCAAGTCTTTCCTGTGCCTGGAGCGTGAGATATGATGCACCAACCAACGTCCTTAGGCTCAGAGTTGGACAATTCTAGTAGATCAGTAGATCCTCCTAGATTCTTCCACATAAACTCCAAGCCCTCTAGCTGGTGTGGGTACATTTCACTCTGGTCACAGGGGATGAGATCCAAAACAGAGCCGCTCTGATGAGAGAGTTCAACAGAGTCTTTTCCAGATGGCTGAAGACGAATCCCCTCAAACAAAGACATATTGCCTCTGTTGGGAAACATTTTGGTGCCTGACACTTCGATGGAGAACTTTTCCTACAGGTTAAAAGGCATTTGAAAAAGAAAAAGCAAACAGAAGAATGAGGCAATGATGGTTTTCAAAGATTCTAGTACATAGACATACATAGAGGATGGCAGTGATTGAAAACAGTTAATCTGGGGAAGCGACTATTGATAACATAATTAGTCTAACTATGAAGTGTGGATTTGAAAATGATATATAACAATAACAGCCAGACTTGGTAAACCAACAGAACTTACAAAAGATGGTAGAAATGGCGGCAATACATATTTTATCTCGAGCTGTACTTGCTTACAGAAGAGGCAAATCAAACCAATTTCCTCATCACAAATGAGCTCATGCTTTCCTCCTGGACAAAGGGGGGCTCGACTTGTTTCAGTTTCCTCCTGAAGAGCATCACAAGAGTTTTAGAACCACCAAGTCAGTCCTATGCTACTTTCCTTTAGCTATTTGCACTACAATAAGGTCCAGTTACAATTGCAAGAAAACTATACTTTTCTTTTGCTGTATCGGGGTCACTGGAATTGATTTCCAAACTAAGTAGATGGCAAATATCAATGCAGAACAGCAACAGAAACGGCAACAAAAGAGACATTAATAGGAGTATATTGTGTTATACGTTACTGCAAATCCCATGAGGCATGGAAAAGTAAATGGGATCAAGCTAAAACAGCTGGAAACAAATTATGCAACTGTGCAGACCGCTTCAGACTAATCATTTAGTTTGAATTGATCGCGGAACTGTTCAACTTTCTTATCCACTGAGTTTGGTAGTCTCAGATATTCAAACCACGCATGTATTGAGGATCAACTATCAAGTATAGAAGAAACTTAGTTTTAGACAAAGTGCCCTTTTGTTTGCAAGCAGGTCTCATGAAACTTACCGGGGAACCGGAAGAACCAATTTCACCAGCTCTAAGAGAAAATTCCATCTCACTCCACATCTTGTGCATCTCCTTCTCTGCTTCAGATTTTGGAGCCGGTTCTGGTTCCTCGTCTCCCCAGAAGAACTTCAGAGGAAGCGGAGGAACTACCGCCTATGGCTCTGTCCTGCTTGCTATTTCCCACACAACTTCCCTCCAACCAGCATCATCTTCATTATCCATGAACAGATGTTTGAAATACTTAAATTCTGTCGACCTACCAGATCTCTCCCAGCGAATATGATAGTCACGGGTGCTCCCTTCTGCTTGATGTACCCTGACACCCTCTTCACCTGACTTAGTCAAGATTTTACTGACTTTCTTCTGCTCATTGATATTTTCTAAGCAGTCTTTTCTTATGCCGCTGGCTGTCATGCCAAAAGTCTCGAACCCCTCCATGCTTGCCTTTCTCTCTTCCTTCAAGGCACAGTCACCAGCAAACTGTTTCTCTTTCTCCGTGTTTATTTGCTGTATATCATATTGAAGAATCTCATCCTTCCCCCATATGCAATCGGCAAGTTTGAAGAACGCCTTTTCCCTTGATTCTTCAGCTCTTTCCCTCCTAGTTCTGGATTCCCAATTGCCCCTACAATCATTCCTCACAGCCTCTTCCTTACTTTCACAATGGCTACCGACTGAACTATCCTCCTCTGCAGCATTTATGTCAGCTCCCTTACATGGTTTGTTCAAGGTTTCACTGGCTTTCCTTGGTTGCATCACGGGTTTGGCACTGCTTCTTATGCCCATGGCTTGCTCCTCAAGTTTCCCGATTACCTTTCTCTTTCAGCAGCTGACCCCTGTTCTTTCTCAGCATTTCTGCTTGCAAACGCTTTCTCGCCACTGCAATTCTCATATTTCCTTTTCTTTTGCAGGTGTTGAATGTTACAGGACAGGCCTAAATCCCTCTCCTTTCGACTTTCGACTTTCAAAGAAGTCATGGATCCTACGACAGAATCAAAGCATGACTGTACACGCTTCCCATATCTTTTGTACTGCATTCTTCTGTCAACTCCAGAGACCTTACTCCGGGAAGTCAACTTCTCTTGGCTCTGATTCAATCCTTCTTTCTCCGGTGCACAAAAGTTTCCTCTTTCTTCCATCTTCCTGATCTTTCTATTTTCATTAATGAAAGAGACGTCCATTCCAGCATTTGCTCCATCAAACTCAATCTCTGCTTCACCTTCCGCCTCCTCCTGTTCATCATCATTCAGCTGCAACCCTTCATCATCATTTTTTACCCCGCATCCTATGTCCTCCTTTTCCCTCATTCCTCCGCACTCCAACATGCTAAAACTTCCTCTTTCCTCCATTTGCCCACTATTTCCATTCTCATCATTGGATGGACAGTTGATTTCTGTATTGACTCTTTCAACGTCAATTGCTTCTTTCTCTTTTACCTCCTCCTCATTACCTTGCAACCATTCATTGACCCATGAAACTCTACATTCCACATTCTCTTTCTTTCTTGCATCATCAATCACTGGATTATCCTTGCACTCAATATCAAGCTCAACACCAATCACTTCTTCCTCTTTATCCTCCACATCATTGTGCAACCATTCATTGACCCATGAAGCTCTACGTTCCACATCCTCCTTTCCTACATCGTCAGTCACCAGATCATCCTTGCACTCAATATCAAGCTCCTTAATAATTTTTTTTCTGCTGTACAAACTACTCAACTGGCGTCTGTCCCTGCGTTTTCTTTTCTTCCCTATCTCCAAATTTTCCTCACACTTGCTCTCAGACACATACTCTTCCGAGCTCGAACAAGTTTCTCCGTCTGTGCTCAAGCTTTCTGACACATTTGCGAGAAAATCCTCATCACCGCTGTCATCAGCCTCGGTTGAGCTCTCGGAAGAGGATAAAGCCTCAGGACCATCATCAGACATCAATGGAGTCCTCTTCCGAGACACATCGGGGGCATAATCATCATTCTTGGATTTGAAACTTCCGCCATTTCCCTCACCCTTTTCGCTAAAAACTTTCTCCTCGCCACACGGTATGAAGTCATCATCAGAACATGCATTAGACAAGAACTTGTCACCTCTAAACCTTCCATTTTTAGGGCCACCCACACTCTCACCAGACTCAAAGTCTGTGATATCCTCTTCATCACGGTCATTGTTAACGTCATCAACAGTAACAGTATTTTCGCATTTGTGAAAAACCCGATTAGGCTCAAACCTTCGTGCCGTTTGGGGTCCGTAATCGCTGGACTCTTCTTCCTCCTCACCACCTCCACTCACCAAAATTTCTTTATCACCGCTGTCTTCACTGTCTGTAATAACAATGACCTCGTGTCTGTCATCACTAGCGCCGCTTCCGCCTCCCAAACCACCCGAAACAGAGGAGAGTCTTTGTCGAGCTCTGCCTCTGCGCTTTGCCCCCAAAGGACCGTCTTCCCTTCTTCCGGGCTCTACCTCGGCGAAACACCCGGAAAAGGAATCTTCTTTCTTTGAACGAGCTCTGGTTCTTGATGCTACAGGAAGGCGAGAAGCCATGGTTTGACCAATGAGGACATGAAGCTTGCAGAGGGCGGAAAATGGACAGAGGAGGTACGTTGATACAAAGACACTTCTTTTTTTCAGGGGATGCAGAACACTGAGGCCAAAAGGGGAAGGAAAAAACCGAGAGAGAAGAAGGGAAAACGAGGGAAGACGAAGGACCGACAGAGGAGAGGGAATGTACAGAGACGGAACAGGCACTGGTTGGTTTCGCTCGAGGTTGTAAGTCGAAGAGACAGGGGAGATAATATCAAAGCGAGTTCTCAGACCAAATCTTTCTTGGGCTACAAAATATTTTCTTTTGCTGCCAAAAACAAAATCTGGGCATGTATCAAATGCACTGATTAATTCATTTCTTTGTCGTGGCATTAATAAAGTCCCCAGATTGTTGAAGTACGCCATGTGATCATATGCATTTCGGCATTGTATTGATGGTTAACTTACGATGCATAAACAAATTAGAAAAAGGAAACTGCACTTCGAGTTACCACTCACATTTGGGTCGAATTCACAGGCTGTGCACAAGGCAATAATCTCGTTTCAGGGCAAATTGTTTCTTGATTTAGCAACTGGTGTTGTACGTTTAATCACAATAATGAAAATTCCGATGTATTACTCTTTATAGAGTCATAGAACAAGTTTGTCTACTTATATGGATTTAGGTTTGCCCGACGTTGACTCATAATATTCTTAATTTTTTTATATGTATAAACAAACTCTATACTAGGCAACCTTCTTTCTTGCCTCGCTGTTTGGTGGACTAAACAATCAAACAAAATTGCTCAAGATGGGTTCACTCCACTCGTTTATGGAATATGTTTGCTAAAGATTCGCATACGACTCTTTGAAAAAGATCATTTTCTTAGCCCAAAAGAAAGGAGGGAAAGCCAGATATGGCTATTGTGAATTAATGCGGAAATTAACCAGGATTATGTCAACGCGTAAAGTCTAGAGAAATAACGAGGAATAATAAGGATACCAGAAATTTACGTGGTTCAGTCCAAATGTCGGTATCTACGTCCACAGGAAAAAGCCAGCAAGAACAATCCACTATAATCAGATAATTGGATTTACAATCGCTCAATACACTCGTGTTTCCTGCACCTAAATTATACCACATCTCAAGTACTTACAAGAAACGACTCAATCAGATAAACAAATAAAATAACTCACAAAGCACCAAAACGGTTGCGCACACCTTCACGCAAAAGAAAGACCAGTCCCTTCCCACGTTTATTCTTGGTGCCTCGGACTCTCTCTTACTTATCTGGGCGTGCCTTCTGTGCGTGCGGCTCCTTGGACGGCTCAAAAGAGAGTAAAACCCTTTCTTTCCTTGTATTATATTCACCCATGGAGGGCCCCACATTGGTCTTCTTTACTGTAGTCAACAACTGAAAGAGATAAAACTCTTTCGTTGACTTGTTGACTTCTCTTGGCCCACCACGTGACTTTAAGATAAAGGAAACTGGGACTTCATCTTGCGTGACTTGCTTCACAGAAGGTAAATCCGAGAAGGCCAAGGAAATCCTTTGATTTGTTTACTCTTTTGTGCAGATAAGATTTCCTTGTCCAAATAGGAAGTTTTCTTGAGAAAACTTTATCAACAAATTCGATTAAATAAATCGTTATCCAAATTCAAACTCGAGATATAATTCAACAATAACCTGTCATTACAATTTGTATACTCTGCTGCTATGGAAAAATAGACCAAATAAAAAGGAAAAAAACTATACCGCAAGGGGCTACTTAGCATTAAAATCAATGTAAAATTCTTCTACAAACACAAGTAAGTTCAAGTCATTTTTCATAACCCAATGCCATGGTACAAGACTAATATTTCGAGAAAATTAATTAGAATATAGCACTTATTAATCTTTTTCAATAGGGGTCATGCATGCACGGAAGTCATGCTCGGCCTTTACTTCGAGACCATACTCTTGTTTGGCTGGCCATCACACCATAGAAAATAAGGTAAAGGATAATAAAGAATTCTCGTGAAGGAGATGATTGAATAAATCACGATGCCACCGGACATTATGATTAGCAAAAGCAGCCCGTAGAGCCCTCGAATAGAGTAGGTCCATGGCAAGATTGAGTTCCTGTCTATAGGTTTCATTTAATTACATTTGTTGCATGAAATCAGAATTTCTCAATACGAAGTTTGTAAAGATTTTGCCACTTCACACAGAGTCGTGAACATAATTTTGTGTGGATTGATTCTTACAGGACAAGTCATAAAGTTATTTTTCTCTTTTTCGCTTCACATTTTGGGATCGCTGAATTCACTGATGAGACTATAAATATAATTTGAAACATTCCTCTTCTTATTTATTTGAGAAAAGCATTGTAGATTAAATTTACGATGTCTGTAAATTTGGAAAATTAAATACTATCATACACGCTCGTAACACTTGCTCGGAATTCGGTTTGGCTCTTGTGCATAAATGACCTTGCAATGTGGGGTCTGATTGTGATGATAATGTACCAGAGGAAAGAAGCACGGTGCATGAAAAGGTGGAGGATTGTCCAAATAAGACTCTGGATAAATTTGCATATTTGCATTAAATACACATTCCCATAGTAGCACTTGTCATAAATGGTGGATTTGCCCTTTTTTTTTTTGCATTGATGAACATTCCAATTTTAAGGAAATTTGGCTGCCAAAGTTAAAATTGCGAGTAACCACTATAGAAATGACAATTTGATGATATTCGACATGGTTTATTAGATGTACCAATTCATGCTTATAGGGCATGCTTAAACAGAAATGGCACTAATGCAGCTAAAACTCAAAGAGGATAAATCTTTGTTAAACTCTCGCTACTTTTCTACTATATACTTAAGTACCCACTTATTGGATAAAACACATTTGCATCGTTGACCAAATACATTGATCTTCAATTAAATTCATTATTTTTTAATCTTTTTATATGTAGAGTCATAGTTATATCAGAATTTTGGAGTATCAAGTTGATGTAACTGATCGAAACTTGTCATTTATAAGATTCTCTATAAATCAATAACTTATTTCATCGAAACTCAAATAAAAAATGGAGTTTTTGCTTTGCATGAAAGCATGCCATGTTCATCTCGCATCCATTTGAACTTGTGTTATTGTTTTCAATTGACATACCTGTGTAATAGGTGGTTTCATATATTGTAAACCAAACATCTGCCGAAACTAAATAAAGGTGGTAGTGTATTATTCAAGTTTCTTTCAACTTGAATTAATCAAAATTATATGTGGGCCTTCTAAGCAGCATAATTAGGGGCAGATCCATATCGGATTTTAATGATCAGAGAACAATATGACAGAAAAGACACGCCGAGCTTGCCATTGCTTTGAGGTCATGCTACTATCGTGGGATTAACGTCACGATTGCTTGGAATTCACATCACATGTTTCATTAGTAGCATAGAAAAGATTGGAATCAATTTTACCAAAGATCCGCACATAAGACGAGAAAGTAAAGAGATGTTCTGTGCAACAAAAATTTATTTCAAAGTTAGACAAAAATTAAGGAAAGCTTACTCCCTACACCAAGCTCGTACACAACTTTACATGTAACAATTGTAAGTGAATCTGCTTATCCTAAAGGAGATCCTATGTTCTCTTCCTCTATCTATCGGTTACATACGCAGTTTGCTTTGCAAATTGGAGTTCCATAGGACCATATAGAACCTGTGCAAACTTTCCTCGTCCTCACTACTGGATGATTCTGAACTACTTCTCCTTTTTTATCGTGTTCTTGCTCCAGCTCTTAAATAGTATTTTGGAGCGGAGTGAGACAACACAATCTGCAATTAGTGAGTGATAGAAAGTTAGCCAATTATGCAAACCGTGCGCGGGAACAACATTTAGTCTGAAAATAGTTAAGCTGAAAATTTATTACTTGTAGAAATTCATACCCTCCAGGAAGAAGTATCTGTGAATAGGTCATTTTGGTAAATCATTGATCCGACTTTTCAAGATCAAAGTGTTTGGTGATGCATCTCTTGCTGAAATCTAGAGCCACGTACGCATAAATAGGTTTCTTGAGGAAATAACTACAAGGGTTGATGGGAAGACTTCACCATTTATCAATAGAGATAGTCGTATATAAGAAGAGTGGTAATATCTTGGCTTGAGAAGAATTAGATTTCGAAATTTGGAGTATCACAAGATAAGAGCCGTATAAATAGGGAAAAAATTGGCCATGCTCATTATTGGTGGATACACCTGGATATTTTGCATTCAATACATTGCCATACCAAGAAATATGATAAATGGTAGGTTAGGTAGGAATTGCATAATTTGCTAATATATCAATGCACCTCCTGCCATTCTTACTTGACTTTTATATACATTGCCATACCAAGAAATATGATAAATGATAGGTTAGGTAGGGATTGCATAATCCGCTGATGTGCCAATGCACATCATGCCATTTTTACTTGATTTTTATAGAAAATCAATGTATCAAATTTCAAATTGCTGATGACAATTGCATATGTGGAAATTCGATGATCAATATTCAATATCGTTATTGAATGAGCCGATAAAATGCCGACGTACTTAACCACTAGGTTACTATATGTGCCGAAAGCCGTAAATTACCCTTTTTCTTTCTACTATAAGAGTACCATCTTTGTCATCTAGAAAATTTTCCAACATCAATCAAGCCCAATGATCTCGTATATATAATTCGATATCGATCCCAGAGAGGATAGTCTTAGTAGGAAGAAAGGATAGAGAGAAATGCTCTCTAAAATCATTTAGAGACAAATCTATGTGAGAGGTAGAATGTAGTGCTAATATCACTTATTGGCGAGGGAAACAATACATCGTTTTACCAATCACCCATCGAACCAATGCCACGAAATTGAGGGCTACACGTCAATTCATGGTTTTACTTAAGTGCTTGTGACAGGTTTGGACTCAAAGTGTGCATGCTTGATTCAGTTTACGCAACTACTTTTTGTGATCGCATGCTATCCAAGGCAAGCCAAGACCCTACTGCAAGCTCAAAACAAGAACCAATCGCTCGCAAACTCAATCAGCAACAACATTCCTACGAGCCTAATAGCAGAGAGAGAGAGAGAGAGAGAGAGAGAGAGAGAGAGAGAGAGAGAGAGAGAGAGAGAGAGAGAGAGAGGTGGGGGAAGGGATCGTGCAAACATCGATTTCCAACATTGCAAATGCAGTAGTTATTAGCAAACTACGGCAGCCTAAACAGCAAAATTGAGGATCTAGCCAATTCCTTCAAAAGATGAGCAGGCCCAACCAACCCAGGGGTTCGATCAATGAGATGAAGTTGAAGTTCAGATTTGTAGAATTGCAAAGGAAAGGAATATCCAAAATGCTGATGATTCATATATTAGAGTAAGTACAGGAGCAGCAGAGAGAGGAGGCCCGCACGATCCACTTAAGCAAACTGTCTAGATTAGGTGAAAAGAATTTGCAAAGTTTGTTTTTTCATACAGGTAGTATGGTATATTACTCAGATTGGGCCAGCCATGCAATTCGTACTACATTGGCGGAATTGCTCTACACTCTGTATAGAGAGAGGCTCGATAAGCTTTTTTTTTTTTTTTTGGGTTAAAAAAAAGAGTTTTCTACCGGTGTATATCAAGAAGCCATGGCCCTCTCTGCTCAAATTTTCGCCATTTCCCAGCCACTTGCTGAAATTCACGTTTATATAGAAAATATAGAAAATGCTCTTTGAAATAGTCGAAGAATGTTAAATGGTTTCTTGAGGCATCTTGGCTCCGTGAACCCGACTGCTATTGAAGCCCAAATGGAAGCAAGCCATCAAAGCATTGGGGAACTAATTGTGCTATTTTTCTACTGTATACTTAAGTACTCACTAATTGAATTAGACACATTTGCATTGTTGATCAAACACATTGATCTTGAATTAATTTCGTTATTTGGTAATCTTTTTATATGTAGAATCACAATAAAATTAGACTCTTTGGACCATCAAGTTGATGTTACTGATCAAAATCTGTCATCTAAAAAATTCTCTATAAATCAATAGCTTATTTCATCGAAGTTTAAATCAAAAACAAAGTTTCCTCTTTGCATGAAAGCATGTCATCTCCTCTTCATGCCATTCAAAAAGCTTAAGCCAGTAGATGCTTGATCAAGATCACATCTCCATTTGAATATTTGGACATGTTGCCATTTTTCATGATGAATCGACAAAATGAATGTCTATCGGTATACAGGAGACTAAATCTATCCACCTGACCATAACTCCAACTCTTGACACTCAAGAAATCAAATGGGAACATGGAAATGGAGCTAGTACATGCTATAAGATGCGGAAATTGATGTTTTTAGCTGTGTTAATACGTCACTTGTTTTGTAGGGCTAATTTAAACGATGGATTATGTTCTATGAGTCCACATTTTGGACTCTTGTTTTACATGACATAAATTATGAAAGATATCATGCACACTATTATTTGAGTTCGAGAATATTGCAGAGTTAATATAATTATTCCACATCCATATAAACTTGTGTTCTTGTTTCCAGTTGGCATACCTGCGTAATAGGTGGTTTCGTATATTGTAAACCAAACATCTGCTGAAACAAGATAAAGGTGGTAATGTATTATTCAAGTTTCTTTTAGCTTGAATGAATCTAAAGTATATGTGGGACTTCTAGGCAGCAAAATTAGGAGAGGATCCATCAGATTTTGTTGATCAGAGAACAACGTGACAGAAAATACATGCCGAGCTTGCCACTACTTTGAGGTCATGCTACTATCGCGGGATCAACGCGACAATTGCTTGGAATTCATATCACATGTTTCATCAGCAGCATAAAAAAGATTGGAACCAATTTCACCAGAGATCCGCACATAAGACGGGGAAGTAAAGAGATGTTGCGAGCGACAAAAATTTATTTGAAAGTTACACAAAAGTTAAGGGAAGCTCACTCCCTACACTGAGTTCTTATACACTTTACATGTACTAATTGCAAGTGAATCTGCTCACCCTAAAGCAGACCCCATGTTCTCTTCCTCTATCTATCGGTTACAAAAGAAGTTTGCTTTGAAAATTGGAGTTCCATGGGACCACATAGAACCTGTACACACTTCCCTTGTCTTCACCGGTGGTGATTCCCAACTACTCCTTTTTTATTGTGTTCTCGGTCCAGCTCTTTAAAAGTATTTCAGAGCAGAGTGAGACAACAGGATCTGCAATTAGTGAGTGATGGAAAGTTAGACCAATTAACCAAATCATGCGTGGAAACAATATTTAATCGGACTAAGACATAGTTATGCTGAAAATTCATACCCTCCAAGAAGAAGTATTTGTGAATAGCTCATTTTGGTAAATCATTGATCCGACTTTTTAGGATTAAAGCATCCGGTGATACATCTCCTGCTGAAATTCAAAACGTTTTTTCGTACGTATCAATAGGTTTCTTGATGAACTGACTACAAAGGTTGATGGGAAGACTTCACCATTTGTCAATAGCAGTAGTTGTATACAAGGAGAGTGGTAATATGGTGGCTTGAGAGGAATTAGATTTCAAAGCTTGGAGTATCACAAGACAAGAGTTGCATAAATAGGAAAAGAATTGGTCATTCTCATTATTGGTGGATACACCTGCATATTTTGCAATCAATATATTGCCATACCAAGAAATGTGATAAATGGTAGGTTGGGTAGGAATTAGATTTCGAAGCTTGGATTATCACAAGACAAGAGCTACATAAATAGGAAAAGAATTGGCCATTCTCATTATTGGTGGATACACTACATATTTTGCCATCAATATATTACCATACCAAGAAATATGGTAAATGGTGGGTTAGATAGGAATTGCATAATCCACTGATGTGTCAATGCACAACCGGTCAATTTGACTTGACTTTTATAGAAAATTTGCTTCAATATTTTTTTAAATGTATTGTTAAAATAATTTTACATATTATAATTTAGTTGATATTTTTTATTTATTATCTTGAAATTTAATTATTTTTAATCTTTTAAAATCTTTTTTCTTTTCCTCTTCCAATTGTTGATGATGCAAGCTCTACCTCGCCACAACATCCGGCAAAGTCGAGTTGGCACCTCGCGCCTTAAGACTTGGCCTCTCAAGGTTGCCTGAGGCAAGGATCAAGCCTCGCCAACTATGGACAAGCTTGAGCTCACTGACCTCAACAAGGCCCGAACTCTCTAACTTGGCGAAATCTTAGCCTCCTTAGGGTCTAATGAACTCGTCCCTTGCCTCTTAGTGAGTGACCGATTGAGAAAGATGGAAAAATGAGTTAAAAAAAGGAAAGTAAAAAAAAAAGGAAAAATGAAAACAATCAAATTTTTATTTTGAAAAAAAAACATCATTTTCATAGTATGAAAATTACTTGTTAATGACACTTAAACTTAATTAGGTAATCCATTATGACCCATTTAAAACTTATTTAAGACCCATGAGGGCAGTGATCTATTTAAAAGCTCATTTAATCTTTTAAACTAACACATTTATAATCAATATTATCATATTTGAGTTAAATTAAGGATTTTTTTTACTCGTTTTGCCACCTTTAGTATCCATGATCGTTGCACGCAGAAATTACATTTGCCAAATTTAACAACTATCTTTTAAAGAAAAAGAAAATATGCGACTCTTACATGAATTGATATACAATTCCCCTAATAAATATTACCCTTGTCATGGCTATATTTATTAACTTTGAAATGCATTAGTTTATAATAGCAAAAGATCGCAAAAAAATAAAATTAAACAATCGCAAGTTTGTTGCCCGCTCTTCATTCAAAATTATAAAAAAAAAACAATAAATCAATTCAAAAATTACTGTCTGCACGCAAAGCACTATATATATTAGAGAGTGAGGAAATATTCAAGAGTTTTTTTTATTAGTCACGCAGGATATTATATTGTTGAAGGACATAATGATATAATTGTATTTCTCAATTTAGATTTATCTTGTTAGTGAAATATTAAATGCAACGCTCATTTTTTTCTATCTTGCACACATAACTTCAATCTAATTGTGAAAAACAAACTAATTTCTCATACAATAAGAAGAGAGCTTGCTATTGGATAATTACTTGAGATTTTTGTCGATACATATATTACAACAAACTTTTTATTGTACAATTTTGTATCAAATACAAGAAACATCGAATCTTTTGACCATTTAACTTGTTCACATGTTATCTTTCTCTATGAGTTTTTAGAACAGAAAACAACTGCTCACTGTTATAAGACAAGGAATTCCATGTAAATAACGGTGCAAAAACCTATGCAAACCTCTTAGCAAAGTAATGCACGAGATTATCAAGTATTTACCCATTGATGATGATTGAACTGCCTGACTGTCTACGACCATGTGCCATTTGATTAAATCGTTTAACTATGCTTGACCAAAGCACATTAATTGTTATACAATGATAGACATCCATTGGCTATGTACAGCCAAGTACCGCATTATTACAATATGGGCCTTGTTCAAAGTTGTCTTAGTCTTTAAAGTTTGGGGAATTTTCAAATAAAAATATAAAATGGAATGATTTTCTCAAAAAATGATATAAAGTGGACCTTATCTAAAAAATGGCCTAAAATTATCAATTTATTCTCAAATAAGGGCCTCAACTTAGAAGCTAGCCAAATCTTATCCGCAACAAGGGTATTTACACCTAGAGACTTTTTTCCTTTTTCGTCCTTTCTGTTTTTTTCTTTTTTCCTTTCTCCATCGCCATCATGCCGCCATCTTCTTTGCTCTGCAGATCACCCACTCTATAGTCTATTTCCGTCTCCCAGCCGACCTTGCTATCAATGCCCTCAACCTCCTCTACCAATGCCTCAACAACAATTCTAGTACCTTCCTCAATATATGGAGGTCGATTTGAGCCTTAGATTAAGCATGAGCGGGCCGAGATATTACACTATGCTTGGAACTCCACATCTCGTGGCCGTGGTCGAGCACAATAAGGCCTAAGCCATTGGCTCGCTGCCCTATATCATCATCGATGCTTGAACTCATATTTGTCTTCACGCAGGCTATTGTCGATCTCAGGATCAAGAAGCCCAATTGAAGTCCCTAAGTCAGATTTACTAGAGGTTTTTGTGGAATCTCCGCACCGCTTAATTCAGTGAAGCGCGAGATTTTGGAGATTCTTGAGTCATTTTCCATTTTTTCCATCTTGTTATTCTCTCTTGAATATGTGCAAATAATATTTTGGAGTTAAAAAGAGGTAAGTTCATTGGTACATATGTAGAATCAGAGTCCTCCGTTTTGAGATCGAGTGTTCTTGCTATTTTGATACGAATGGCTACGAGTGATGAATAATAATATCTTCAATCCCCTAACATAACATTCCCAAGAAACTATAACTGAAGGTTATCATAGCATAGCCAATTTCATTAGTGGGGAGAATAGGAAATTGCTACTGTAGTTACCAGAATAAGTTCCCACAAGAAAAAAAGAAGTTAAAAAAAAATCAATTCTGGAAAGTTGATCCTGAAACGGTAGCTCAAGAGGCTATTCAGCCAAGAGTTCCAATGCGTCCTAATGATTTCACCATTGGAGAAGGCGGCTGGTAGCAAATCACTTCAATTCGGCTTCTTATTGCTGAAATTTGGTGAGTGTCTACACGAGGATGTGAAATTGCATAATGCAGAGCATGTACTTTGAAGTTCACTGATGGAAAGGCAGCAAAGCTTCTCGTATAATTTGTAAAAATGCATAGAGATAGAATTTTAAGTTTTGCAATTTCATAAAACTAAAGCAATCAGTATGCAGTTTTGCAAAACTGCAAAATTTCTGGAACATCTTTTCATTTTCTTCTCTTGTTAAAATGGTTCAGCACCTGTGCAAGCTTGCTAGTGAGGAGGTCAATGCTATGGTCAACAAGAAGGTGATGCAAAGCGAAGAAAGGAGGCGTGAGCAAGAAAAAGAAAGAAACAAAACAAAAACTGAAGGAAAAAAAAGTTCTTAGATATTTAGCTAGCTTTCTAGTTGGGCCCTTATTTGAGATCAAATTAGTCATTTTAGGTCCTTAGATAAGGTTTACTTAAATTCTTCTTTTGAAGAAATAGTTCCACTTCATATCTTTATTTGAATTTTCCCTTAAAGTTTTGAATAAATAGGCATGATATTGATTATCTCATTACTGGTGTGGACACACTTATCTATTTTATATGTAATACATTGTCAAAATGGAAAATATCATAACTGGTAGGTTAGATTATAATTGATTTACTCCACCAACATGGCAATGTTCATCCCACATGATTATTACTTAACTATGTGAGAAAATTAAAATGTACCCATAAGATTTTTTGATAATTTCTATCCATGGGATAATCAATGAGAACTTAATAGTACAATATCCAAAATGGTTATTAAGTGCAACCGGTAAATATTCAAAGCACAAAAAAAGTAAAACATACTTGTATGTTTTTAATATTATTATTAATAGTATCAATACTTTAACATGTATTCATTTCACTAAATACGAATGATTTGGAAAATAATGTTCCAAAAATTATTGTTCATATTGCTTACAAAAATAAATATGAAAAAATAATTTCGTCATTCATGAAAATATCTAGATTTAAATTATTACCGATAATGAAAATATTTTTGATTGACTAATTATTTTTAGCAATAAATAACACATTTTTAGAAAAATATTTTTCAAGTCATTCATTTTTTACGAAATAAATGAAGCTTTAAGATTAATTCAAAGGATTGCCAACAACGATCAAACTCACTAACATCTCTACCATATATTATTTTCTTTCCTACTTATGTGACCATTTATCCATTAGAAAAACTTCTCAATCTAGATTAACAAAATCACTTACATTTTACTTGCAAAGGAAAATAAAATTAAAAAATCATTTTAATCCTACAGCATGAAAATGATACTCCTCATTTTCTATTCACAAAATGGAATACTTTTCTGGCCAAAATAATTAGGAACTCCAAATATTCTTTGAAAAAAAATCCAATTTTAGTGATGACAATAATATATTTTGGATTATAAGTCCAACCATGCAAAGATTCAACTTAAATCAAATGAAGATGACCAATTTCGAGAAAATTGGCGAATTGCATAAATTTTATCTAATTGATTCATATTGTCTCTATTCAACCTAAGACCTTAAGCGGGGCTTTTGTGAACCGGAAAGATAGCAAGGATGTGCTTATATCTTCTTTTTTTAGATTGAATTTTGAAGGAACAAGATAACGTTTGAAATTAAATTGAAAACCACATCACTCGCCTCTTATGTTTATCCAATTTTCAAACTCGATTCTAAATTTTTAATATGTCCATCTTTAAGTAACTGAGGTATAGAGCATATTATGACCATATCGATCAACGTAATATTTTGATTAGTTGTCCAATTAAAAAAATTTAGAGCAATGTTTCAAATAGACAGAGAGTTCACTATATTGCAAGAATTTTCTTCAATCCCCCGCTATCTTGGTAGCTCACGTTGTTATATAGGAATATAAGATATCATAATTATCATGAGAGAGAGATTTTACGGCGGATGAAGCATTCTTTCTGGCAGATCAATTATCCAGCACTTATTTACATGCAAGGTTGAAGTATGTCAAATGATCATCCGATGCATGTCAAAAGAGTTCTTCCAAGACATTAGTGAGATATGGTGCTTGATGCTGTGTTTATTAGGTATCACCCACTAGGGTCTTGCTTTGAAGCACAAGAAGGACTAGTAAGAAAGAAGAAGAAATCCGTTGGCTAAGGTGAGGAGCACCAAAGATAAAGAGCTCGATAGATAGGTAGACACTTTGGCATGCTCATTATTGTTGCAACTAGACTCTCACAATTTGCATTTATTATATTCTCGTACAAGGAAATATCATTAATGTCAGGTTTTGTTATAATAAAATTTCTCTAGAAGCATGGCCAAGTATCAAAGGATCGCTATATTATTTGAGAAAATTAAAACCTAGACCATTCGATTGTCTATGACTGTGATGGAGGAAAACGATGTGGTAATTTCATGATATTAAATTATTGAAGACACGATAATAAAATTATATTTCTCGAGGAGGTCTTCCTCCACTAGCAGGTTTTTTCGGAAAACTCCATAGGAAAACGATGGTGGTAATTTCATGATATTAAATTATTGAAGACACGATAATAAAATTATATTTCTCGAATTAAAATAACTTGAATTTAATTGTGAAAAACAAACTAATCTATTATGCAATAAAAAGAGAGCTTCTTTCTGAGATATTAATTTCCGATTTTTTTCAATACATATATTTAAACAAACTGATCTATAATTGTAAAATCATCGGGCTCTCATACAATATTATACCAAATACATGAAACATTGAATCTATCAACCATTTAACTTGTTTGTTCCCATGTTCTCTTCCTCTATGATTTTCTGAGAAGGCAGAGCAGCTGCTCACTTTTATAAGACAAGGAATTCCATGTAGACCCAGATGTGGAAACCTAGGCAAACCCCTCATCAAGGAAGCCCCAAAGGATATGCTTCAGGACACCTTCCCGATGAGAGACTTCATGTGCATCTAGTCATGGAGTTTGGCGAGGATAGCAACTACATCAGGCTCGATTGGATTGTAGAGCATCATCCAACCAAAAAGTCGTGCATCGGTAGAGACTTCAATACTGCAGGAGTTCTCTTCCGTCCCCTATCCATCCCATTGCCTTGTTCTATTATTCAGAAAATGTTATACAAGATGTTAGAGTCATCATTTGAGAGAGAGAGAGAGAGAGAGAGAGAGATCTTACCAAGGATGCAACATTTTTTTGGTAGATCACGGATCCAATACTTATGTACATGCAAGGTTGAAGTATGAGAGAAATGATTATTGGGTGCATGACCAAAGAGGTTTATGAAAAGGTCTTGCTTTGAAGTACCTGTACGGACTAGTAAGAAAGAAGAAGTTCGATCGCCTATGGCATGATACAACAAGTGATGAAGGGCTCTATAAATAGGTAAATATTTAGTCATGCACATTATTGTCATGGATAGACTCGCAGGATTTGCATTTAACGTTTTCCCATACTAAGAAGCATTAAAAATGACAAGGTTTGTTAGAATTCATTTTCTCTAGGAACACGACCATATACATGCCCTTAGGATTTACTTAACTAATTGAGAAATTGAAAATCTAGACCGTTAGTTTGTCAATGATTTTGATGGATGAAAACGTTAATGGAAATTTCACGATGTCAAAAGTACATATTACATGTTTCTAATAAAAACTTAAACTACATATATAAATTGCTATTTACTATTGAAAGTTATAGTTCATTATTCTTTCCTATTATAAATTAAAATAGTTGCACTTACCATTGATCGAAAAGATCTCCAACAATGCTTAAACTCATTCATCTAGTAAACTTGTTTTCTGATATGTCTGTTAATGAGAGAATCAACATTGAGCAAGTAAACAAACAAATGCAAAGAAATAATTTTGCCATTACAATTAACTATTAGGTAAATATGAGGGTTGTTATGGACATTATATTTTTTATTTTTAATAAATGTTTTTTCAAGAAAAGTATGCAACTCTTATGTGAATAGATATGCCATTTTACTGAAAAAGATATTATACTTGACAAGAAGACATAGCCATGTCAATTAACTTCGGCTTAGTTTATAATTACAAAAGAACAACATGACTGAAAAGTCGTTAATTATTTTCAAGCATTGTATCTCATGGTTATTGCATCTAGCCAAAAGATAATGATTTTAAGAATATTGGAAATAACGTAAAGTCTTTTTAGTTAATTGTTTTAGAATCTAACCATAATTTTAAGCTTGTATTTTTTTTTCATTTGAGCAATGTCAAAGTTTTAATCAAAATATTTTTCCATAGAAAGTTATGTCTTTTTTTTAGGGATAAGTTCACTATAAGTCCTACAATTTGGCACAAAAGTACAAGTGACTCGATTACATTTTTGTAATTTTTAGAACTCACTTGCACTTTCATACTAAGTTGTAGGACTTCTAGTAAACTTATCCATTTCCTTTATATACTTCTATTATATATATATATATATATATATATATGTTAGTCTTCATTACTGATAAAAGGATACTACACAAAAAAATATGTTGTACCTGTACGGCACATCTTAATTCTATTTATGTTATAGAGTAATGAAATATTCATGACTCATTTTAGTTGTCATGCAAGTTCTTTAATTATCGAAGCACCTAGTAATGCAACAATATATTTTAAATTGTATTTATCGTATTAGTAAAATATCGAATGCAAGTCTCCTTATTTCTATCTTGCACACATATACTCAATCTTAGTGTACCAAACAATCTCTTTTTTGTACAATAAGAAGAAAGCTCCCTTCTAGTATTTTGAAATTTTTTCCAATGCATACATAAATTGAGAACATGAAATTCCTTTTGGATAAAATCATGAACATGACAGGGGGCTTTTATTTTTTAATTAGGCCAAAAAAATTCTGATCAAAATTGGGACATAACCGTGAAGTCAATTCCTTTTAGGGAAGTCGGCGATTATTTCCCAATCATACCTTATATATCTTATATTTGTAGCTTTCTAACTGTTTGCATTCAGGGCAATCATCAAGAGGGTCCAAATCGACTCGGACCACAAAGTTAAGCCCAATACGTTTTCAAAAGCCTCTACATAATTTAAAATACATTATGAAATATTCGGGACAACCAAGCAACACTTGGCCTCAAAATTAGACCTTTTAACGGAAGGCCATTACTCAAATTTGCCCATTTAAACCAAAGCGGGGGTGAAGTGGGCTGTTGATCTTGTCTGTTTGCACTCTACTAGGCTAAGTAACGTTATTATACATTCATTTTAAGTTTCTTTCTACTTTGACAAATATCGCTTTTCTTTTTTATTTGAAAAGGTGGGGACGTGCCATTGGATAGATACCTTTTCAGGTGTTACTTTCATACAAAATATTATATTTAAATTATAACTACTTAATTCACCCATGTACACTCAAATCCATCGCTCTAGCCCAACTTTCATATCAAAAAGCAAGAAATCTCTCAACTAAAGGTAAGATAATGTCTGAGGTACAAGCTGGTTAGAGGTTCACAAGCATCAAGGCTCGAACTTGTAGACCTCATTTAAGAACATGATCTTCTTACCGTAGAGCAACCACACCAAAAGAATGCGCAACCCTAACTATGCAAAATCATCATCTTTATTTCCATTATGATAAGCATGGTGGTCAAATATCAAGCCATAAGCATGAAGGTTTCTAAGCTTGTGTAGATCTGCTAAGGAGAGGAGGCACATAATGTTGAAACGTGATGATTTTTAATAATCAATATCACAATTGAAAGATAAAAATAATGTCACTATGGGCACAATTTAGAAAATAATGATAAATAATTTAACCAAAAAATTGGGAAAAAATAGGCAACTATGTATTATTGTATCATCTAAGATATATACTGTCACAGCAATGCCACAAGTGACGCTTGACAACTTTCCTATTAAAATAATTTAATATTAACTAATTCACTTAATGATTAATCGATTTGATTACAAGAAATTGTTGAAGTGGGAATGAATCTATTGTAGAGATCCATATATTTTTATTCAATAAGATTGAAAAACCTGCCTCCTCAAGTTACTATTGTTACATCAGTCTTCATATTTTCAGACAAGTCCCTCCATTGACATAAAAGCACGGACGCATAATTAATTGGACATGCCAATTTTCAATTTTTTAGCATAATAATGAAAATCGGACAAAATTAAAGATATAGGCAATTCTCAAAAAAAAAGGGAGGCTCCATCTTTTTTTTTCTTATAGACATTCAGCAAAAGGAAAAAAAAAAGAGGCAATAAACTTGAATAAAAAAAACCACAAAATTTTCTTGGTGGGATCCCTTCCTTCTTCCTTCTTCCTTCTTCTTTTCTCTTTTTGGCCCTTTTTAACACGATCCGTTTCTTCTTCTCACAATCAGATTCTGACAGCCGCCACCGATCTCTTTACAGATCGAAGGGTTCCAAGATCCAGATTCCCAGGAATTCTCCCCGGGGGATCTTTTACTGGGTCAAAGAATGGTTTTCACGCGACCGCCACCGTGCCTGCCCGTACAGCCTTGTTGCTCTTGGACGACTTTCATTTTCTCGAAGCCGTCGAGGAGGTGGTGGAGGAGGAGGAGGAGGAGGAGGAAGGGGAGGAAGACGACTATGGCGACCTCTTTCAACTTTTCTTTGGCCTCATCCATCTCTATCTGCTCTTGCCTGCACTCTTTGCCGCAGAACGCCGTGTCACCCCTGAAAGAAGAAACAAAAAGAGAAGATGACGATCCAATTCTGACCCAGTTAAAAAAGACAGAAAGGGATTCTTCCTTGATCTTTTGCCAGAAGAAAGAAAAATCAGATGTATGCCCCGCAAGAAAACGTGGACTGACGAAACTGAACTGTTCATGAACATGTCGGAGTTGAACCCATGGGGCTTGCTGCAGAGGAAACAGGACTGGAGGAAGTGTGGCTCGCAGGCGGTGGTCCTCGCACCTGGCGTACTGCAGCATCGCCGCCCTTGGATGGACAGAAACACTTTCTAAACGCATTCAGCGACAAATTTACGTGAGATTTTGTGTGAGATATGACATGTAGCACGAATTTCTGCAAAACTACATATCACTTTTAGCAAATGAAAGGTGAAACCGTGGTTACGATCTTGTTGCAAAAACAAATGCAGTTATCTCTATTTGGGATTAACACTTTTTTTCGCGATAGTATTCTCCTAAAAGATGTAAAAGGTGTTAGGTACTTTTGCGTTGGCATATTAGTTGAAGTGAGAAGAGAATGGTAGATCGAGGAGCTAATTCTGGATTATAGGAGCTTCTCATAGAAACAATAATTTCATATTATTTTTACTATATAATATCTTCGTTTCTTTGGTAAAACTGTAATATGGGTCATTTAGGTTTTACATATGTTTTCAACAATGCACCATAGATTTACTTTAATCAAATTCTCATATTAACAATTTGTCTAATCAAGTCCTACTTCCACAAATTACGTGGTTAAGTCCTTCAACACCATATTTGGCCAAATTCAATAGACGTTTCGATCAAATGACACCATATTATAATGTTTACAAAATCTATTATACGTGGCTGTCCACATTGGTTAGATTTATTCAGATTGTAGACATTATTTACATTTGCTAAACTTTTCGGAATTATAAAGTTCCGAACATGACTTCCACCCGCCCTCTAAAGCTATATATGATTCCGTTGCTTCCTTTATCGAAAGCTTTCTCCCTATTCCTTCTCTTCATGTACTTCGTTCTTATGTACTTTGCCTATTCACCTCTTTTGTTCTTGTCTAAATCCCAACCACGTTTGGAAAGAGAGCTTAAGTCTCCTCGCTGGCTTTACAAAGGCCAAGTCCTCCATCCTCTTATCTCTAAAGCACGGCATTATCTCACCTTAGATGAAAACTGCCATTTAATGCACGAGATTTTCAAGAATTCACACATTGATGATGATTGAGCTGCTTGACTGTGTACGACCCTGTGCCATGTGATTAATTTGTTTAACTATGCTTGACCTAAGCCCATCGATAGTCACAGAATGATAGACATACATTGACTATGTACAGCCAAGTACCGCATTATTACAGCCTGGGCGTTGTTCAAAGTTGTCTTAGTCTTTGAAGTTTGGAAAATTTTCAGACAAAATCTGAAGTGGAATTGTTTTCCGAAAAAATAATATAAAATGGACCTTTATTTTAAATAATGGCCTAAAATGATCAATTTGGTTTCAAATAAGGCCTCAACTTAGAAGCTAGCCAAATATCATTCGCAGCAAGGGTTATTCACTCCTAAGGACTTTTCTTTTTCTTCCTTTCTTTTCTTTTTTTTCTCCATCGTCATCATGCGTCCATCTTCTTTGCTCTTCAGATCACCTACTCTATAGTCTATTTCCCTAGCCGACATTGCCATCAATGCCCTCAACCTCCTCTACCAATGCCTCAACAACAATTCTAGTACCTTCCTCCAAATATGGAGGTCGATTTGAGCCCTAAATTAAGCAAGAGCGGGCAGAGATGTAACACTATGCTTGATTTGAGCTCCACATCTCATGGTCGTGGTTGAGCACAACAAGGTCTAAGCCATTGGCCCGCTGCCCTTTATCATCATTGATGCTTAAACTTAGATTTGTCTTCACGCAGGCTATGATCGATCTCAGGATCAAGAAACCGAATTGAAGTCCCTAAGCCAGATTTACTAGAGGTTTTTGTGGAATCTCCGCACTACTTCATTTAGTGAAACGCGAGATTTTAGAGATTCTTGAGCCATTTTATATTTTTTTTTACCGTCGTGTTATTCTCTCTTGAGTATGCGCGAAGAATATTTTGGAGTTAAAAGAGGCAAGTTTGTTGCTAAATATGTGGAACCAGTGTCTTCCGTTTTGAGATCGAGTGTTCTTGCCATATATTTTGATACAAATGGCTTTGAGTGATGAATATCTTCAATCCCCAAACATGACATTCCCAAGAAACTATGAGTGAAGGTTATCATAGCATAGCCAATTTCATTAGTAAGGAGAATAGGAAATTGTTACCGTAATTTACCAGAATAAGTTCTCACAAGCAAAGACAAATAAAAACAAATTAATGCTGGAAAGTTTAACCTAAAGTGATAGCTCAAGAGGCTATTCAGCCAACTGTTCCAATGCGTCCTAATGATTTCATCATTGGAGAAGGCGACTGGTGGCAAATAACTTCAATCCGGCTTCTCATTGCCGAAACTTGGTGATTGCCTAGACGAGGATGTAAAATTGCATAATGCAAATCATGTAGTTTGAAATTCATTGATGGGAAGGAAGCAAAGCTTCTCGTATAATTTGTAGAAGTGCATAGAGATTGAATTTTAAGTTTTGCAATTTCATAAAACTGAAGCAATCAGTATGCAGTTTTGCAAAACTGCAAAATTTCTCGAATATCTTTTCATTTTCTTCTCTTGTTAAATTGCCCAGCACCTATGCGAGCTTGCTAGTGAGGAGGTCAATGCTATTGTCTAGAAGGAGGTCATGCAAAGTGAAGACAGGAGGCGTGAGCAAGGTAAAGAAAAAAAAACAAAACAAAGACAAAAGGAAAAAGAAAAAAGTTCTTAGATAAAATTACCCCAGCTGCAAATAAAATTTAGCTGACTTTTAAGTTGAACTCTTATTTGAGATTAAATTATTCATTTTAGGTCCTTAGATAAGGTTTACTTAAATTCTTCTTTTGAAAAATTAGTTCTACTTCATATCTTTATTTGAAAATTTCCCATAAAGTTTTGAATAAATAGGCATGTTATTGATTATTCTCATTACTAGTGTGGACACACTTGTCTATTACGTTATCAAAATGGAAGATATCATAACTGGTAGGTTAGGTTATAATTGATTTACTCCACCAACATGGCAATGTGCATCCCACATGATTACTTAACTATGTGGGAAAATTAAAATCTACCCATAAGATTTTTTGATAGTTTCTATCCATGGGATAATCAATGAGAACTTGATAGTACAATATCCAAGGTGGTTATTAAGTGCATCCGGCAACTATTCAAAGCACAAAAAAGTAAAAAACTAATATTTCTTGCGAAAAGTTATGCATCATAATAACATACTAGTATGTTTTTAGTATTATTATTAATAGTATCAATACTTTAACGTGTATTCGTTTCACTAAATATGAATGATTTGGAAAATAATATCCCAAAACTTAATTTTTATAATGCTTAAAAAATGAATATGATAAAAAGATTTCATCATTCGTGAAAATATCTAGATTTAAATCATTATCAATAATGAAAACATTTTTATTAACTAATAATTTCAAGCAATACATGACACATTTTTAGAAAAATATTTTTCAAATCATTCATTTTAAATAAAACAAATGGAGCTTTAAGAACAACGATCAAACTCACTAACATCTCTACCATATATTATTTTTCTTTCTTACTTATTTGACCATTTATCCATTAGAAAAACTTCTCAATCTAGATTAATGAAATCACTTAGATTTTACTTGCAAGGGAAAATAAAATAAAAAATCATTTTATTCCTACAGCATGACAATCATTCTCCTCATTTTCTATTTCACAAAATGGAATATTTCTGGCCGAAATAATTAAGAACTCCAAATAATCTTTGAAAAAATAATATCTTTTGGATTCGAATCCAAAATACCCTCAAAAGAGATGACTTTTATTAAGGTAGATGAAGTCGCTCTTAAAGTTTTCTCATTACACCGCTGGTGTATTCTGGATATTGATCTTATTTGAAATAGAGAAATTGATACTTCTAGAATCACTTAAGCAACAACTTATTTTAATTTATATGAGTCCAACCATGCAAAGATTCAACTTAAATCAAATGAAGATGACCTAATTTAGAGAAAATTGGCGAATTACAAAAATTTCATATAAGAAAATTGATTCATATTGTCTCTATTCAACATAAGACCGTAAGCGGGGCTTTTGTGAACCAGAAAGATAGCAAGGATGTGCTTATATCTTCTTCTTTGAGGTTGAATTATGAAGGACCAAGATAAGGTTTGAAATTAAATGGAAAACCACACCACTCGCCCCTCATGTTTATCCGATTTTCAAACTCGATTCTAAACTTTTAATATGTCCACATTTAAGTAACTGAGGTATCGAGTATAACCATATCGATCAACGTAATATTTTGATTAGTTGTCAAATTAAAAAAAAATTACCTTTGTTTGGATTGGAGCCTAGGACATCGTCCAGCAACAAAGCAATGTTTCAAACGGACAGAGAGTTCACTATTGCAAGAATTTTCTTGCATACCCCCGCTATCTTAGTGGCTCACACTGTTATAAAGGAATATAGGCTATCATGATTATTATGAGAGAGAGAGAGAGAGAGAGAGAGAGAGAGAGAGAGAGAGATTTTACGGAGGATGAAGCATTCTTTCTGGTAAATCAATTATCCAACATTTATTTACATGCAAGGTTGAAGTATGTCAAATGATCATCCGATGCATGTCAAATGAGTACTTCAAAGACATTAAGTGAGATATGATGCTTGATGATGTGTTTCATAGGCATCGCCCACTCCAGTCTTGCTTTGAAGCACAAGGACTAATAAGAAAGAAGAAGAAATCCGTTGGCTAAGGCGAGGGGCACCAAAGATAAAGGGCTCGATAAATAGGTAGAAACTTTGGCATGCTCGTTATTGTTGCAAATAGACTTGCTCAATTTGCATTTAGTATATTCTATGCAAAGAATATCGTCAATGATAGGTTTTGTTAGAATCGATTTTCTCTAGAAGCATGGACAAGTACACCCCTAAGCAATCGATTTTTGATACATATATTTAAACAAACTAATCTATAATTGTATAAAAATCGAGCTCTCGTACAATATTATACCAAATACATGAAACATCGAATCTATCAACCATTTAACTTGTTTGTTCCCATGTTCTCTTCCTCTATGATTTTCTAAGAAGGCAGAGCAGCTGCTCACTTCTATAAGACAAGGAATTCCATGTAGACCCAGATGTGGAAACCTGGGCGCAAACCTCTCATCAAGGAAGCCCCGAAGGATATGCTTCAGGACACCTTCCCGATGAGAGACTTCATGTGCATCTAGGAGTTTGGCGAGGATAGCAACTATATCGGCCTCGATTGAACTGTAAGGCATCATCCAACCAAAAAGTAGTGCTTCGGTGAGACTTAAATACTGCAAGAGTTCTGTTCCGTCCCCTAGCCATCCCATTGCCTTGTTCTATTATTCAGAAAATGTTATACAAGATGTTAGAGTCATCATTTGAGAGAGAGAGAGAGAGAGAGAGAGAGAGAGAGAGAGAGAGAGAGGGAGATCTTACCAAGGATGCAACATTTTTTTGGTAGATCACGGATCCAATACTTATGTCTATGCAAGGTTGAAATATGAGAGAAATGATTGTTGGGTGCATGTCCAAAGAGGTTTTATGAAAAGCTCTTGCTTTGAAGCACCTGTATGGACTACTACGAAAGAAGAAATTCAGTCGCCTATGGCAATGGTGCAACAAGTGATGAAGGGCTCTATAAATAGGTAAATATTTAGTCATGCACATTATTGTTGTGGATAGACTCACAGGATTTGCATTTAACGATTTGCCATACTGAGAAATATTAAAAATGACAAGGTTTGTTAGAATTCATTTTCTCTAGGAGCACGACCATATACATGCCCTTAGGATTTACTTAACTAATTGAGAAATTGAAAATCTAGACCGTTAGTTTGTCAATGATTTTGATGGATGAAAACATTAATGGAAATTTCATGGTGTCAAAAGTACCTATTACATGTTTCTAATAAAACCTTAAACTACAAAGATAAATTGATATTTGCTACTGAAGAACAACTTGACTGAAAAGTCATTAAATTGATAGATAAGACTCACTTAACTTCGCCTTAGTTTATAATTACAAAATAACAACATGACCGAATAGTCATTAATTATTTTCAAGCATTGTATCTTATGGTTATTGCATCTAGACAAAAGGTAATGATTTTAAGAAGATTGGAAATAACTTAAACTCTATTTGTTTCACGGAAAATATAGTATTTCTGAAAAATACTTTTTAAGAAATCATTTTTTTTGGAAAATAATAGTATTTTCGGATGTTCGTTTAAAAACTTAAGGAAAATTATAAAAAATAAAGTTTTAAATGTTTTTTCTCTTTTTTTTTTTGTTATACATTGACATATCACCAGCCACAAGCCTTATTAGGCACCCATGAGCTTTCAACTTGCCACTAGAGGCTATGTCAATCCAAGGTAAACCTCGAGCTCATCTCTAGAGGTTACGAGCTCGCTGTCAAAGGTTGCCAGATCTCCAGCCTTGAGCAAAGTCGAGGCACACTGTTAGAAACTGCGATATTTAAAGGTAAATAAAGAAAACGGAAAATATTTTTCACTTCTAAAAGAGTAAAAAACATTTTCATCACTTTTGAAGATGTTTTTTTTTCTATTAATAGAAAATATTTTCCTTGACTATTTTATTTTTCGTGAAACGAACGCTGGAAAATTCAAAAAGTATTTTCGTGAAAGTTACTTTCCGTGAAACGAACGGAGCCTTAATATAGTTTTAGTTAAATGTTTTAGAATCTAACCATAATTTTAAGCTTGTTTTTATTTATTTATTTTTCATTTGAGCAATGTCAACATTTTAATCAACATATTTTTCCATAGAAAGTTATGTATTTATTTTAGGGATAAGTTCACCAGAGCCCTACAACTTGGCATGAAAGTACAAGTAAGTCTTAAAACTTACAAATAGTACAATAAAGTCCTAAAACTTGTCAAATTGGTGCAACTAAGTCTCCCCGTCAGCTCCTTCTAATTAAATGAATGGAAAACGCTGACGTTGCATTTTTAAATGTATTTTAAAGATACTTAAGTAGTATGTTAGCAAATATTCAATTTAAAAGAAAACTAAATTATATTTAAAAAAGATAAAAGCCGAAGGTTAAATAAATAAATAAATAAAAAGAAGAAGGCTTGAGCCCCATCGAAGCCGCCGCCGCCACCATCACCGTCACCACCGCCAAGGAGGGCAGGTGGAGGTCTTCTGGCCCTCGACTGCCCCCAGCGAAGGCTTGCCGGCCCAGACCTATGGAAGGGCACAACCCTCGCCCCAGATCTGAGCGAGGGTCGCGCGACCCCGTTTGGTGACAGCGAGGGCCGGCGAGACCACGCCAAGCAAAGGTTGCCCGTCGCTTCTTCTTCTTCTTCATTTGCATTCGCTCTGCGACTCGTTTCCGGTGCTTCTTTGATCGATTCACTACTCCTGACTGTGACCCAACTCTCATCAAACTCCCAGTTTGGCATTTGAACAGGAGAGATCAAGTTCGCGCTCCATTTGCTGATCAATTGCTGGATCGTCTCGCTTGGAGGACGACTCAGAGAACTCCTCTGAAGCTGGGTTCAAGAGGGCTCTGCATCTTCAATTGTTTGCCGATCACCTGTATGAAGGATCACTTCTCAGGCATTTGCTCAGAAAGTCCTTGCATCGCTTGGACAAGAAGCCGGGAATCTCCGGTGACTCGGCGGAGAACCCGATGCGATGGATCGGATATGGGGTTAGCCGCGTCCATCCACGGCGGCTGCCCAGTTGCAATTTCGATGACCATGCACCCAAGGGACCACATGTCAGCCACGCATCCAGGCCGCCCTCCGGGCGCCACCTTCAGTGCCATGAAGAGCAGCATCCCACCAACCGGCCCTGCCACCGGCACCAACGGCAAATCGTCTGTCGCTCCGTCATCGACTCAATGACCTCTGCCAGCTCTCCCTAGCAGCGGCAGCTTCCAGTTTCTGACCGCGAGGCCCAGGCAACCCTTGGCAACGAGCACCCGCCGGCGCCAGGCGGGGGTCGCATGACCCTTGCTCGATTTGGGGCAAGGGTCACACCCTCCCCCAGATTTGGGCCAATAGGCCCTCTTTGGATGGCGCCGAGGCCCCGCCTTGGGCCAACAAGGGCTAGGCACCTTCACCAGCCCTCCTTGGTAGCTGCGGCGGCTTTCCCGGGGGGGAGGGTGGTCTAGCCTTCTCTCTTTTTTAACCTTCAACTTTTATCTTTTTCTAAATATAATTTAGTTTATTTAAAAAATTGAATTTTTGCTGACATAGCACTTAAATGTCTTAAAAATACATTAAAAAAAATACCACGTCAATATTTTTCATTCATTTATTTGGACGAAGTTTACGGATGGACTTAATTATATCAATGTGACAAGTTTTAAGACTCGATTGCACTTTTTACAATTTTTAAAACTCACTTACACTTTCGTGCCAAGTTGTAAGACTTCTAGTGTACTTATCACTTTCTTTTATATACTTCTATTATATATCTATGTTAGTCTTCATTAATGATAAAATGATATGTTGTACTTAGATGGCACATTTTAATTATATTTATGTTATAGAGTAATGAAATATTGACGACTCATTTTAGTTGTCATGCAAGTTCTTTGATTATCGAAGCACCTAGTAATGTAACTATATATTTCAAATTGTATTTTTCGTATTAGTAAAAATCGACTGCAAGTCTCCTTATTTCTATCTTACACACATATACTCGATCTTAGTGTACCAAAAAATCTCTTTTTTGTACAATAAGAAGAAAGCTGCCTACTAAAATTTTGAAAATTTTGCCAATGCATGCATAAATTGGGAATATGAAATTCCTTTCGGATAAAATCAAAAACATGACAGGGGACTATTATTTTTTATTTAGGCCGAAAAAATTCAGATCAAAATTGGGACATGACCTTGAAGTCAATTCTCTTTAGTGAACTCGGCGATTATATTCCAACCATGCCTTATATCTCTTATATTTGTAGCTTTCTAACTTTTTGCATTAAGGGCAATCATTAAGAGGGCCCAAATTGACTCTGACTACAAAGTTAAGCCCAATACGTTTTCAAAAGCCTCTACATAATTTAAAACATACTATGAAATATTAGGGATAATCAAGCAAAGACTTGGCCTCAAAATTAGACCTTTTCAACGGAAGGCCATAACTTGCCCATGTAAACCAAAGTAGGGTGAAGTGGGCTGTTGATCTTGTCTATTTGCACTCTACTAGGCTAAGCAACATTATTATATATTCATTTTAAGTTTCTTTTTATTTTGAAAAACATCGCTTTTCTTTTTTATTTGAAAAGGTGGGGGAGGTGCTTTTTTTGTTGTCATAAAGCTCCTAATTTTATATATTCGGATCGATTCTACAGGAGTACATAATATCATTACATAGTTCAATTAACATGAACGATGAAGGGACTTCAACCCAATTCACTTTGAGCTTTCCTTGCTGACATGCTTGGGCTATATAATCTGCGACCTTATTTGCTTCATGGCCACAAATTTAGACATTGCCATTAGGTATGTGTGCCAACAGTAGCTTGCAATCTTTGACTAAATTCTGTGCAATCCATGGGCACTCTTCCAAGCCCATTACCCAGTTAATACACAATGATATTACATTCAAATTATAACTATTTAATTAATTCACCCATGTACACTCAACAAAATGTAAGATAATGTCTGATGTACAAGCTGGTTAGAGGTTCACCCAGCATCAAGGCTCGAACTTGTAGACCTCATTTAAGAACATGATCATCTTACCACCGAGCAACCCCACTAAATGATTGCGAAAACCTAGCTAATTCGAAATCATCGTCCTTTCATCCTTTGTGATGAGTATGGTGGTAAAATATCGAGCGGTAAGCATGAAGGTTTCCAAGGCAACTTAAGTCTGCTAAGGAGAGGAGGCACAAAATGGTGAACACATGGTGATTTTTAATAATCAATATCACACATGAAAGATTAAAAAAAATGTCACTGGGGGAACAATTAAAAAATAATAATAACTAATTTAATAAAAAAAATAGGGCAGAAAATAGGCAACTCTTTATTATTGTATCATCCAAGATATATATTGTCTTAGCAACGCCACAAGTGGCGCTCGACACCTTTTTCCTATTGAAACGATTTAATGTTAACTAATTCAATTTATGTCGATTCGATCGCAATGAATTATTGAAGTGGGAGTCAATCTATCATGGAGATCCATATATTTTCATTCAATAAAGTTAAAAAACCCACCTCCTCATGTTACTAATTTTTTAATTTTTCTTCTATATTAATTGGTTATGCCAATTTTCATATCTTCAGCCAAGTCCCTCCCACGTAAAAGCACGGACCCATAATTAATTGGAGATGCCAATTTCCCATGTTTTTTCCACGATAACGAAAATCGAAAAAATTTAACGATATTGGCAATTCTCATAGAAAGGGATGCTCCATCAACTTCTTCTTCTTTTTTTCTTATAGACATTCAGCAAAGGAAAAAAAAAAAAAGTGGAGGAGACAATAAACTTAGGAAAAAAAAAAAAGAAAACCACAAAATTTCCTTGGCGGCGGTCCCTCCTATGTTCTTTCTTCCTTCCTTCTTTTCTCATTCGGGCCCCTTTTTAACTCGATCCATATTTCTTCTTCTCACAATCAGATTCTGACAGCCCCCACCGATCTCTTTACACATAGAAGGATTCCAAGATACAGATTCCCAGGAATTCTCCCCGGGGGATCTTTTACTGGATCAAAGAATGGTTTTCATGCGACCGCCACCGTGCCTGCCCGCACGGCCTTGTTGCTCTTGGACGACTCTGATTTTCTGGAAGCCCTCGAGGAGGAGGAGGAGGAGGAGGAGGAAGGGGAGGAAGACGGCGATGCCGACCTCTTCCAACTCTTCTCTTTGGCCTCATCCATCTCTATCTGCTCCTGCCTGCACTCTTTGCTGCAGAACGCCGTGTCGCCCCTGAAAGGAGAAACAAAAAGAGAAGATGACGATCCGATTCTGACCCAGTTAAAGGAAAAGGCAAAAAGGATTTTCTTTTTCTCCCTGATCGTTTGCAAGAAGAAAGACTGTCTGAAAATCAGATCTATGCCCAGCAAGAAAACGTGGAAATGATTTACTGACCGGTACATGAATATGTCGGAGTTGAACCCAAGGGGCTTGTTGCAAAGGAAGCAGGACTGGAGGAAGTGGGGCTCGCAGTGGCGGTCCTCGCAGCCGGCGTAGTACAGCATCGCTGCCCTCGGCGAAGCGGCCATCGCTATCGGAAACGGCGGCGGCGTTGGCGATGGCGGCGGCGGCAGTTTAAGCAAGGAACTGCTTCGAGAAGCCGAGCTGCGGAGGGTGGCGGTCCTGAACTACAAGAGGAACGAAACAGAGCTCGAGAACCGCGAAGAAGAAGAAGAAGGCCGAAGAAGAAGGCCGTCAGGAGAACGAGACTGATTGAGGAGAGCCAGTGGGGGGGAAGCGTAATAGCGCCGGTTGGGCTGATAAATAAAGACAGGAGGGTGAGGAGGAGATGGGCGCCGTGATCCTCTGTGTCGCGGACCACGCGAGGTCTAGGGAAAAAGAGCGCACTAAAAAAATTGACAACTTTCTATATTTATTATTCTAAGAGACCAATAAAGTATGTCCATGTAATAGGATTTCAATTATGGGTCTTATTAATGGATGTTTCCAAATCATTTCTCAAGCATGTACAATCGTAAAATATCTGATTTCTAAACGTTCATTGCGTCTATACCTCATATTCAGGGTCTATTCTTTTCAAGAAAAATATACATTTCAAGTAACTATTTTCTTAAAAAATAATAATATTTTCGATTATTCATTTAAAAGTTAAGGAAAATTATAAAATATAATTTTTTTTATTTTTTTTGTTACTCATTGACATGTTATTGGCCATAAGCCCCACCAAGCTCCCACGAGCTTCTAGCTCTATAAACTTGTCAATCCAAGGCAAGCCTCAAGCTTGCCTCTAGAGGCTACGAGCTCGCTATCAAAAGTCGTTGGCTTGTCGACTTCGGGTAAGATTGAAATACACTACTAAAGATCACGATATTTAAAAGTAAACAAAAAAGACGGAAAATATTTTTTATTTTCAAAAAAATAAAAATATTTTCTCCACTTTTAAAGGTGTTATTTTAATTAGTGGAAAATATTTTCATTGACTACTTTTTTTTTCCATAAAACGAACGTCAAAAATTTGAAAATATATTTTTCTAAAAGTTATTTTTCATGAAACGAACAGAACATCGGTTACATTTTTTAAGCGACTCCCACGAAAATTCTTGAGCATATTATATTAGCGAGAACTCGATTTTCCAAAACGTCAATTACATGGGCCAGATTTTGTATTTTAAAATAGACTCGAAGATTTTTTTTCCATAAATTATTTTAATAAATGCCTCCGTATTCTCGCCAATAAAATTCCCCCCAAAAAAATAAAAAACAATAATGGATCGCGGTTTTTGGCCCAAGGTTTTTGAGCAAGTGCATTGCACTTGGATTTCCTCGAGGGGTTCTCCAAGAATCTGGTATTTATTGCCACGTCCTCCTTGCGCTTTGGCCTGTCTTGCCATTTTTTTTTTTTAAAGTGAGATGCGGCTGTCTTATTATAGTTTATTTTTCCTCCCCTTTTTTTCCAACCACTCGCTTTGGTATCGATCCGTGTCACCTAGAATCTTGCAGCGCTGCTGATTATTGTATTGTTGGCGGTAATGCGCCTGACGTGATCCTAGGATCTAGGATTTAACCCGTGCTTTTCGGCCTTTCGAGACTCGGCCCGACGTCGGGATCCCGTCGCATAAGGTGTTGGAGACCTTTCGTCCCGGTCAGGTCATGGCGATTCGAAATCCCCTGGATTTGGTACCGGCCACGTCCGATCACGGGTCGATCTGGAAAAAAAGCGCGGGTTGGCCGAAACTACCCGGTCGGATCGAGGGTTGTGGTTCGAGGGGCTCATCGTGAGTGGCATGTAGGCGAGAATTTTCCCGGCGGCCGGCTGCTTTCCTCAGGAGCCAATGGGCGGGCGAGGGGCCCACCACCACCGAGCTCCGCCTCGGCCCCACGACGATTAAAGCAGGAACAAAACCGGGACTCGGAGCTGACGAGGATCGGGCCCCACACCGCCCCTCGGAAGAAACAAAAAACAAAAAATAAAAACCGAGAGAAACTAGAAACTTATATAATATTATAAAAAGAAAAAGGGAAAAAGGGGGGGCGGAGGGAGGCCCCACCTGACGCGCGACCACCGTGTCGCCAACTGCCGGAGGTCCCTGTCCCGCGGGCCCGGGACCGCTGCCCGTGTCCTCCGGTCAGGCCCCTGCCCGGGACACGTGGGGGAGAGCCAGCTGGAGCCGGGGCCGCACGATTTTGTCTGCACGTGCCACGTGGCCTCCAGCGAGCTAAAGGCCCGTCGCGTGGGGCGGGGGGGCCCGGGAGCGAGAGCGACGATGGTGCGGTACCGTCTGCCAGGGGGCGCCTTTTGCTGCAGCGCGGGAGCCCCTCTTGTCGCTATCGTGGAACGTCACTCGAATTGACGGTAGGCGATGATGCCACGTCGTTTCGCTATCTGTTTACTCCGGGCACCTATTCTAATTGGCCACCCGTGGAGTTCAATTATTTGCGCCACGACCCTTGAGATTGAGGATTCCAGAATTGCGCGATTCGAATTGTAATCGGATATTCAAATATTAAATCACGATTTTATTTAATAATTTAATTTTTTCAAATAATTATTCATATTTATTTACAATTTATTATTAATTAAATAGTAATAAACTAATCAAGGGGAGAATAATAAAATATTTAACTATTAAATCATGCTTTTATCTAACAACTTAAATTCTCAGAATAAGGAAGAAGTTTATATCATGTGTCCACCGTACAATCTCGTCGAGTGAGATCAATTCGCAAAATTAACCGATAAATGGAGGAAACTTAAGAGTAAAATATTTTTTTCAAAAAGGGTCATTGTTACAATCTGCTAAAAAATTCGACCCCATAATTCAATTTTCAGTACACCTCCTTTAAAATATTTCCTTCTCCGCCCCCCCTCAACGTCAAGCCAACGCAGCCCAACCATCGAAGTACGAGCGGGCCCACACGTGCAAGCGGGTGGGGGAACGTGTCAGTGACTCGACAAAGCATTATTGGCACGCTCTCCCGAATCAACATGCGCGAGCCATCAGTTTCTTTTTCTTTGTCGATGTTCTCCCCACGATTTGATTAACCTTTTTCGCTTTTATTTGTTTTTTTTCATTTTCTTTTCGTGATTCTTCTTCTCTCTTTTTTTTTTAAATAAATGATTCAGACATGACGAAGGGCAAAGAAGAAAAACAAGCGGGTCTTTGTCAACCTGTTGTTCGACCATACAGCGAAGAGGGTGGACTACCGGTAAGCAACCCGTTCGGACCTTGCGTAATTCGAACAGCAAGGGAACCGAATTGACCAGAAGTAGTACTAGTTTCTAACGATTTCACCACCTAGAAACTTTCGACTCGATCGATCTGCAGTCTTTGCTTGCAAATTGTTCGAAAACCCGATTCTTATTGAACCATGAGCAAAACTTCCGAAATTCCGCTGTCACAACTTGCCGGATTGGAGCTTTCTTCATTTGTCGTGACAAAAATTGAGACTTTGATGTAAGCCGAATCATAAGACTAGAAAATCAACATAATTACATAGTAAAGATAAGAAATCAAAAGTGGGTGTGACATAATGAAATAGTTAAATGGTTGATATTCGTTGAGGCCAATAATAAGAATAAACTCGAATGGTAACAAGGTTGAGAGCAACAAGTTATTATAAATTCATTATCTATGACATTGGCTAATCTCTCGAGATAATAAAAGTGGTGATTGAGATGGACATTATTAAGTTAAGTTACCGTGAGTTAGGTTAACTTTGAACTCATTTCCTACCGTTCATCTTAGAAAACACATAGTTCTATTTTCATAAATCAGAAGATTATGGATTGTAAACACAGGCGAGACTATGTATTATTGGAGGAGTTAGTATATATTCAAGGCATACTTTGTCCATTCAAGGTGTACTTTCTTCTCCCACATAATTATAGCTACTACACGAATACTGTGGACCATTCAAGGTGTACTTTCATCAGTATACACGAGTTTAAAAAAAGAAGAAGAAGTTAACTTCATAATTCCAATATTATGAATTCACATTTATTTTATGTTAGCTTAAGAAATCATAAAGGCAAACCTTGGACTCGACAAGATTGAGTCAAAGATCACCGGTCATTTCATTTCCCCATCAATTCACCGGTCATTTCTGTTTTCCAAATTTTGTCGATGAATATGAATGATCATATGAATAGAGAAAAATAATTTGTGGGGGTGGTGGTGACATTGACTAAGCGAAACGTGTGAACCTTGTATAGATCGAATTACAAATAAGAGTACCATGAACGCAGCTGATGGGAAATAATACTCATTCATTTCTCTACCTCAACTTTCGATTCGACAAATTTCTAGTAATGCTCGCATGATGTTTCAAGAATCGGTTTATCGAATGGCGAATAAGATCTTTGAAATTTAATCCAGTCGAAAGATCACATGATCAAGAATGTGTCGTAGTCCTATGCTTAGTCTACAAGAGTGAAGTTTATGAGTCTCAAGATTTTTTTTTTATCATAAGCTCAAACTTTCAATAGCAACCATAACTCAAAATCCAAGACATAGAATTACAAGTTTTCTTCATCGTTTCTATACTCATCTTCGTTGAATTTTTCGAGATAAAGAACTTCCGCTCAAAAAAAAAAAAAAAAGAAACGTTCTTGGAACAATATGCGCGCATTGTTAGAAATTGGTCAAATAAGAATGTTAAGACAGTGAAATCTACAAGAGCACTCTTTGCAATCAACTTTCCTGATTGGGAATTAGCTAGATTGTCATGATAATATAATCATGACCCATCATCATGAAACAAATTGACGATTGAAATGGAAATTATTATGTCAAGTATTAACTGGGACGAAAATTTCCGGAATATTCTAGCATGAATTAGGTAAATTTTGAAATACTTTTTCTTTTCTTTTTCATCTCTATACATGTAGAAAATACATAGTTTTATTTTCATGAGTCAACAGATTTGGAATATAAATGCACACGAAGTTACGTATTATTAGAGAAATCAATATGTATTTTGCGTATTATTGGTGAATTTCTAACAGTCTACCAATCCTTTGGATTTGGGTATTGAGTGTTTGGTACATTCTTCCATAATTTATTTCGTTTCCAAACAATTAAAATATATTTTCTTTTTCTAACAAAAAATATGATAAGAAAAATGTGTTGAAATAGTTCCCTTCTCCTTGGTGAATTTTACACGATCCCTTACATATACTGTTGTACAGAGAAAGTTGAGTACATTGATGTATTTACATGATTTTTTCTGAATAAAAAAAAATAAGAAGACAACATATTTGAAAGGTGGAAAAGAAGGAATGTATTTATTAATTTTTCATATGTCATAGGAATTCAGCTCCTTGAGGAGGGACGGAGAATTCACGAACTTAGTGAAAAAACTTGTCGAATGCTTAAAGAGCTCTAGACACTTTATTATTGAAAATAATGGATCTATCTTTCGTTGAAACAAGTGGCTATTGGAAATGACTCAAATTTTTAGAGCATGTGTATATTTGCATTTGAAGGAGGATGCGTCTATTTCACTGAAAACTTCAAAATAAAGAAAGATATTTCCAATAAAAGTCATTTTCAAGGAAATTGTTAATTTTTAATTGTTTGGTAGTTTGGGAAAAGTTATTTCGCACTTATCAAAAAGGGAAGTTTCTTTCCTCAATCTAAACTCGTAAGGAAAATATTTTTCATAGATCAATCGATTTTTTATTATCCAAACGCCAAAAAGTTAGAAAATTAATACCTCAAAAATAATATTCCTCCAAACAGAAGTCTCATTATTTCAAGCTATGGAAAAAAAAATTAATGAAATTTCCAACCAAAATTTGCAAGCTCATGAACTTTATACGTCAACGCTTTTGCATGAGTTCTCTCACTAAATATTTGGTTTGGAGAGAAGCCTTGAGTTGAAAGGAAAGATGAGTTAGTTAACATTATAATTCTAGACACTTATATTTTCCACATACTTTTATGTTAGCTCAAGAAAATCATAAAGGCAAACCTTAAAATTCAACTAGGTTGAGTCAATGATCACCAGTCCCTTCATTTCCTTGTCATTCTCTCTCTCTCTCTCTCTCTCTCTCTCTCTCTCTCTCTCTCTCTCTCTGAGTCATTTAGCTATTCGTTTACTAATAATTTCCTAACATGACCTTTTCAAAGTAAACGGGCTACCTATCAATTTATTCAAAATCATTTCTTTTTTATATGACCCAATGATTATTCTCTTCGCACACAAATGATGCCCATCAAGTCAATAAGTGCACTAAATAGAATTAGTCTTAGAATTCTTTGGAAAATCATTGTCACTTATTGCCTTTAGAAGTCAAGTCAACGTTTTGAATTAACGGCAATGCCTTTATTTAAGGAACATTTCATGAGAATTTCTAGCTTATCAATTCCCAAAAAGAAAAGAATACACAAGAGAAGCTAATGAAAACAGCCATTTCAAATTCCTGTTTAATCCGATGATGCTGTTCATGAAAGAACTAAGAGCGGGTATTTCGTACTTTCATGATATTCAATCACTTATCTTCAATTTTGCATTCTGAACAAACTTAGAGTTACTTAAATGCCGAAGACGAGTGTGTGATTAGTCCGTAAAGTTTTCTTAAAAGCTTTTGCAAATTTTAATTATTGACTTGTAAATTGATAAGTTATACTTTTAAAATTTTATGGAATTCAAATAATTTTTTTAAAATTTTCGCAAGAAAATAAGAATGTATTTTATATTTTCCCATCAAAGTGCAAACAACCATGTCCATAAAATATAACGAAAAGGATCAAAGATAATTGTCACCAATAAATGTAACCCGTATCTCCAATAGGTCGAAGCCATTTTTTTCTACGAATTCTGGAAGAATGGACCAGCAGTGGGGCAATCGTGAATGGTCCCACCAGTCTTATTTAATACCACAAGAAAAGGAGAAAGTCCAATTGTCGACGATAATAATAATGATAGTGACTATACTTCTGGCCAAAAAAAAAACTATAATGATATTAACTATATAACCACCTAATTTTTTTTAAATAAGCTGATCAATTTCACGGCTTCGAGTTGATCCCGGTTTTGCTTGTTTATTTTTGTGGTAAATTACATGAACTTAGTTCAATTTCGGGACGAATTTCAATAAACTGATTTTTCAAAACTTTTTTCAATCAATTGATTTAACTTTTGTAATTCCAATTGTCACTCTGCGAATCATTCATAGAACTTAGATAAGTTGACGTGACAATTTATCCACATGCGATGTATCACATGTCATTTCTCGATCCACATTACAAAGCACACTTAGTTAATTGAAAGTTCGAAAAGCCCGAGAATTTCATTACACATAATCTAAAGTAAGACTATCATGTCAGCGGAATAAGCAAGATCTATATCTAACTACATATCATGAGCTCTCGGTTCCACCCCAAGTATTGATTCGACATGAAATGAGGCATAATAAATAAAAAGCCTTAGATCCAAGACCGTGAATAAAGTTGCTAACTAAGCATCTAACCTCTTCATGGAAGGGAGAAGTTATGATCTCCACCTACATCTAGAGTCGATGAAGCCGGTGATTGTACATCTCAATTTTATGCGGATGTACAAATTTATTAGGGAATCCATTTAGGTCCCGTTTCCTTATTATTCCCCCCCCCCTTTTTTTTAATTAGGAGAACCGTCATGCAAGAAATCTTCAATGAAAGAAGAGAGGCATATACTAGTAATTATGTAAAAAGGCTGATTTTTTTTCCGAGAAAAAAAAAACAAGGACATACGTACATCCTCAATAATCTATTACCGGAGGTTAGTTCATGCATTAACCTGCGATAGGTCCACTCGAACAAGTAAAAAGTCTAGCGCACAATCGACCTAAGATATCATCACCTCACAATACTTTGTTTCGACACATATATTATAAAGGATAACTTGTCTTTGACTAGGATTAGAGCGCGAATTTCAATCAACGAGGAAATTTAATACGAGAGAACATACGGACATTTATGTCTCATAAAATACAGACAAAAAACATCATAAATACGGCGATGGCTCTTAATTTCTTTCGCCCGACGAGAATCCTAATTGATTTGGAAAAATCAAATTGATTATCGCATCGTATAAAATATCAGGATGTTATCGGATCTATCGAGATTGGTTTATAATTGATCTACTAATTGAGGAGGCAAATTTAGGGTAAATGATTTGTCAGGTGGTCAGTACTTGAAACCATATATTATTCTACCCAAACACTCATCCATTATCACATTAATATATAAATAAATCAACTTGCAGTACACGCCCCTTCAAAAATATTTCCATTTCGCCCCCGCCAACCACAAGCCAACGCAGCCCAACATGGCAGCACGAGCGGGTGCGCACGTGCGAACTGGGGAACAGGTCGGCGACACGACAAAGCACCATGACTGTTCTATTATTGGCACGCTTTGCCCAATGAACATGTGCCAGCCATTAGTTATTTTTTTCCCCCTAAAAATCCGGACTCAATTGCTGAAAAAGTCATAAACTTTATCGATTCAGTACTAAACCTTTTTTTTTTGCCAATCCATTCCTAAATCTTTTGAAATTTTACCAATTCAACCTTGAAAATTTCAAGGTTCAGAACTGAATTGGTAAAAAAAAAAAATTAGGATTGAATTGGCAAAGTTGCAAAATGTTTATGACTGAATTGACAAAAAAAATTTAGGACCGAATTGGTAAAGTTATAAAATGTTTAGAATTTTTCGACAATTATCCATAAAAAAATCCGAATAGAATCGAACCATTGACATTCTTGACATTCTATTTTATTTTTTATTTTTTCACTTTTATAATGATTTTAGACATGTGGAACGGCAGAGAAGAAGGCAAGCAAGGCTTTGTCAACCAGCTTGTTTGGAAGCTACACAAGTGGTCGAGCAGATTTTATAATTAGAGGAAAGGACCAGAGCAACACATGCGAACCGGACTGTCGATGTCAACGTTTCGATTGTGGATGGTCTATTTCACTATCTCAACGTTTCGATCTGGTGAATTTCTCACAATAAACGTGCATTGTCGTGAAAATCGATTCACGGAACGGCAAATCGGATCTTCGAAATTCAATTTGATTAGAAGACACCATAGTCAAGAATGTTGGGGAAGTATCCAACGAAATTTGTGAACCCGAAATTGTTGATCATAAGCTTGAACTCTCGATCATAGCCATAACACGAAGTCCAAGCTATAGATGCACTGCTTTCTCCTGGTTGAGTTTTTTCAAATTAATGAATTTTGATTTCAAAAACATGTTCTTACATTAATCTCATCATATGCGCTGCTGAATTTGGACCGCATATTCAAACATCTTGCTAAATCGATCTAAACTATAACAATGTTAGGGATTCAAAGGTTATATCGGCCATCACGACTCGCTAGATTGGAGCTTTTATCACTTGTCATGTGTCAATGCTCTGTAGGCATCAACGATGAAAAAGATTTAAACAAGGGTACAGCAAATCACAAAACAAATTGGTTGAGGTAGGTAAATGAGATGCACTGTATTCAATTACTTATGTAAAATTGAAATTTTAATATGAGCCTAATCGTAAGTATCCCTCAAATCAAAATAGTTACATGATGAAGATAAGAGATCAAAAGCAGTCGTGACAAAAGTGAAATAGTTGGATGGTTGATGTTAATTGAGGTTCATAATAAGAATAAACTCAAAGTTAATAAAAATGATCGGAATATCATTTTGTGTAAGTTTAAGGAATTGGATGCTGCGAATTTAGAAGGAAAAGTAGCTAAAACATTATCATGCCAAGCATTATTTTTTATGAATATTTCTGAAATATATTATCATGAGTTAGATGAATCTTGAGCTAGTTTCCCTTTTTCGTCTCTATGTATGTAGAAAATACGTAGTTATATATTCATGAATCTGATTATTTTGGATTATGTACGCACGCACGAGGACTTTGCTAGAGAAACGGGTACGTATTTTGAGATATACTTTATTCTCTCATATAAATATAGCTATTACACGGTAGCGGTCCACTTCGCATGTTACTCTCACGCGAGAGAACATGAGTATGGTTCGGGCCACCTAATTATTTTGTGTATTATTGGCAGGAATTCCAATCAATCAACTTTAGTATAAAAACCTCAGTTTGATTATTCTAATAGTCTACCCGTCTTTCGGAGTTGGCTATTGGGTTTGGTACACTCTCCTATATTTTTTCTTTTATTTCCAATTAATAACAAGAAAATCTTTTATTTTCTAACCATAGGATATTGACCAAGGTGTTGCAGTCCTTTCCCTCGACGGGTGAATTTTACACAGCCCCTTACATATACGTAGCAAGTCAAATACACTGATGTATTTATACATTTTAAACTTTAGACTGGAACACTTATATAAACGTAATTATGCTGTTTTTTTTTGTTAAAACAAATTGGCTATTGGAACAACTAGAATTTTCAAAGCATAAATGTATAAATGCGTCTAGAGTAACTTTTAGTTTTTTTTTTCGAGATTTGTAGCTATTTAAAAACAATTTTTTTAATTAGTATTCAACTCAAAATCTACAAGTTAATATACTTTTTGGATCAATACTTCTGCAAAACTTCTTCCACCCTAAACATCTGGTTTGGATATAGGCCATAAATTGAAGGGACATAGGCTTCTAAATTAGGGACAATTGTCAAAAAAGACCTAAATATTTTGCAACTTTGCCGATTCAGTGTTACATCTTTTTTTTTTCAATTCATTCATAAACATTTAAATTTTGCCAATTTAGTTCTAAACCTTTTGAAATTTTGCCAATTCAATCATAAAGTTTTTGAAATATTGCTAATTCGACCTTAGAAATTTCAAAGTTTAGAACTGAATTAGCAATACTTCAAAAATTTTAGGACTGAATTGGCAAAATTTAAAGGTTTATAACTAAATTGGCAAAAGTGAAATAGGTTTAGAACTTTTTCGACGATTGTCCCTTTTAAATTATGTTACATTTGAATAAAGTGTGTTAGCCAGAAATTAGGTAAAATGTATTCATTTTATTATCAATATATATAGGGGTAGAAGAATTAGGTAACTTTGTAATTCTAATTTTTATATTTTCATTTCATGTTAGCTCAAGAAAATCATAAAGGCAAACCTTTAAACCCAACAAGGTTGCTTCAATGATCACCGGCCATTCCATTTCCCTCTCTCTCTCTCTCTCTCTCTCTCTCTCTCTCTCTCTCTCTCTCTCTCTCTCTCTCTCCCCCCAAGTCATTTATCTATTTGTTTACTGACTTCATAACATGACCTTTTCAAAGTAAACGGTCTACCTCTCAATTTTTTCAAAATCAATTTTTTTTTGTCCTTTTGATATGACCCACCGATTATTCTCTTCTTACTCAAATGATGCCCATCAAGTTTAAGTGCATTAAGTAGAATTAGTCTAAGAATCCTTTGCAAATTCAGTTCCACTTAATAGAATCTGATGAAATCACTTATTCGCTTTAGAAGTCAGCCAACGTGTTGAAGCAATGGAAATATTTTTCTTTTACGTAGCACTTTATGAGAATATGAAATTTCTTCAATTCCCCCCTAAAAAAAATACAAGAAAGCAAAGAAGATGCGGTGTCCCACCTTGATCGTCGCAAGTGAGAAGAGAACCACCGTTTTAAATTCCTTGTTAAAGTCGACCAAGCAATTCGCAAAACAATTAAGAGCGGGTCGAAATTTGCTCTATCGTAATATTGGATCACTCATCTCAGTTTTTGCATATACTTAGAATTATTTAAGTGCGAAAGACGGATCGAAAATAAGCTTCAAACGTCTCGCAAAGCTTTCAAATACTTGTAGGACGATTTCATGATATTATGAAATCTGAATGATAGTTTGATTTCTTTGGTGGAAAAGTATTTTATTTATTTGGAAGTACAAACAAACGTGCCCATTAAAAAAAAGAAAATGATCGAAGATGATACGTCCATCCCTCTTATGTTCCATGCATTCTAGAAGGAGCGCTCAGCAGTAAGACAATTATGATATTCCCACTAGCTTTCTTTAATATCACAAAAAGAAGAAACCTCAATTGTCAACAGTTATGTTTATTATAATAAAGTAATAATAATGTCACGAGCTCCATTGAGTTAAATAACCTGGTTAACTTTAACAATGCTTCATAATGATCACTGCTTTACTTGCTTGCTTTTTAGTAAATTACCTGACCCATCATTCACTTTTGGGACTACTTTTTATTAAGTGAACTTTCAAGAAAGTTTAAACAAGTTGCTCCACTTGCATAATTCGAACCTTATCATTCCCCAAATCACTCATGAAATGAAGACAACGCACCACGAGTCACATGACATGCCCAATCCTTATCAACATTCTTATGACTTCCTACTTAATTAAGCGGAACGACTTGATTCAAATCATCTCAAAGATATAAAAATAATGAAAACCTTAATATCTCAAAGGACAATCAATTTGTCCACTGGTCATGTGACATGCCGGGTCCTTATCAACGTTCTTATGACTTCCTAATTAGTTAAGCCGGACGATTTGGTTCAAATCATTTCAAAAGATAATCGATGATGTGAAAATTCTGAAAATCCAAAGATCTTATGGAAACACAATTTAACGTGAAAACATTAGCATTTTAACGATCATGGGATATATGTATCTTGTTAGCCATTGCATGCAAAAGCACAGGGGTCTCCTTATAAAAGAAGGGTAAAGCAAAAACGAGACCACCTACCTTTGAGTTCTCAACTCCACCAAAGCATTGACTTGACATGAAATGAGGCACAGACATAAACAAGACTTGGACGCAACACCGCGAATGAAATTGCTTAACAATACAACTTCTTCATGGAAGGGAGGAGTCCCGATCTCTACCTACATCTAGGGTAGATGAAGATGGTGACTGTACTGTAGACAAGCGCAAGTAAGGTATCGAACAATTTTAGAACCTCTTGATGCTCTGCGGATGTACAATCTATTAGAGGATCTGATTATGTCTCCTTTCTCTGTTATTGGATAGAAAGACCCCTCTTCATTACTTTAGGTGAGAGAGTCGTCATGCTAGGGCAAAAAGTCAAGATTTTTTTTTTTTATATCTTACATTACGAGTTTGCAGAGGTTACATGTTTGGATCTTAGAGTGAAACCATTTACGTCTGGCCATTGTAGATTTTCATAGCTTTCGTTCACAAGGGACATAATCTTGGGTAGACTTTGTCTGTTGATTTAATTTTATGCATTAATTCATTGCCGTCTAGTACTGACTAGGTTCCTTTTTTGTGATCATAGAATACCCAAATACTTTGATTCGAACTATCATAGATAGAGGTGGCAATGTGTCAGCAATCCGTGTACTTAACAAGTTGGTAATTGTATTGTCGTCTAAGCTTCAAAATATAGGTTGGAATAGGTTTGGCATAACAAAGCAGGACCAGTCCTCCACCTATTTTCTGCTCCGGACGAGGTTATCATCTTCCTTAGAGGAGATTCAGAGCATGGTACAATTTGTGCACTCGTTGTCGTAAGGCAAGTACTATCTATTAATCGTACAAAGGCTGATAAACTTTTAGGGGGAAAAGAGAGAGAGAGAGAGAGAGATTGTTTCGAATGAAAATATATGGCGGCTCTTACAAAATGGTGGGCACTTCTCAGTAGTATTGACGAATGCATGTTAGAATTGAGTAATTAATAATTCTTATTAAGTTACATACTCTCCCCCTCAATCGAAGTTTGTAAGAGCCAGGAATTTTAAATTGTACAAACACTAGCCGTGTAAATCGAAAAAAAATGGTCGAAAACTAGTTATGGTGTATAGATGAATGAAAATGAGTATGAAAAGCGAAGCATGGGACTTTTGGATTTGAGACTAAGTTAAAGAGAATAACCGAATGTAGACATACGTGTCTACATATTTCCTAACAATGAGGGTCCCTATTCTAGAAAAATTCCCCTAGTTTTTTTTTTTCTATTTAAAGTACTCATTTTCCCAAATTTAAGGGAGAAAAAATCGCTAAGAATCAAATTCCCAGTCGGGTCGGATATGCTTTGGGATCAGGTTGAGTCATATATTGATCACTAAAATTATGCTGCATAAAATTAGGTCAATTTGGGTTAGACCCATTTTCAACTAGGCCCAAAAGTCTGACGGGCCTAGTCACACGCCACAAGAGGTCCACTTGAACTCTCTTCGTTCAAACACTTTCCACATGGAGCTTTAGATGGTTCCGAAGCACTACAGAGAAGCTTTAGCAGTCGTGAACTTAGGAGAATCAACTGTAGAGCCAGAGCCACTTACATAAAACAGAAGTTGGTTGTCATCGCAAATGAATACGAGGGAACATGAAATGAAGATCCAAAAAACAACCGGAACTTTCCCCGTACCACAGCTATTCAAACAGCAAGGCAAAAGAGGATCCTCTTACAGCATATGATTCATAGTGGTGTAAAGAGCTTCTGTCTTAATATCCATCAATTCCTAGTTGACATGCTTCGACCATCAGAAACGCATAATGACTTCACCTCTTGGTTAATATAGGCGAGAGTTGGATGAAATGGTCTTACTTCTGTCAACCTAAAACACAGCTCCATCAGTTTGGACTATAACTCCTAAATACTTTCCATGGATGCATTTGTGCTATGGATGCATTTGTGTGAAGTGCATATGCACCTATCGTGATAAGTACGAACGCAATGCGCTTGCATGTGCATGCCCACTTGAGAGAGAGAGAGAGAGAGAGAGACTCAGAAATGCCCTTTTGTAAACTGTGAAAGCCAAATAACAATTTACTTGAGGATTATTTCATCAAAGAAAATTTCATGCAGGATTAACCAGTACAAAATGTCAAACATCTCTCCTCAAGCCAGATCTAGATGTCAATCAAGCACATTAAACATGAGAAGCGTATTGCTGAAAATAACCACCCGAGAGCAGCCCTACGGTTTGAAGCCCCTAACCGGTTAGAGCCGAGTTGAGAGCACTATGCACATCCACTCCAATTTGTGCTTCAGCCTTTTCTAAGTCGGTGGAGGCTGAGTTCACCTTCTGGGTGAACTCCGCTAGCCCCTTCTGGACCAGGCTCGCATCAATTCGATCAAGCGGCACAGCCTCAACAGCAACTATATCTGCATATGAGTTTGCATGGATGAATGCAAAGCCACTGCTGACAAAGTACTTTGTCACGTCATTTCCATCATGAACCAACAATAGTCCAGGTCTTAGTTCTGCAATAGTTGGCACATGTCCAGGAAGAACACCGAGTTGCCCTGTTGTTGCTGGCACTGTGACCATGTCCACCTGAAAAAAAAGGAGGAAGGGAGCTTATTCGCAACCATGTCCCTGTTAGGAGTGTTTATGTGTGCGGCAGCAACAAAAGCTTTGTTGATTCAACTAGTGCTTTCATTTCACACTTCAAAAATGCATTAACAGATCACAGCGACACAATATGATATGCACAGTATCCATAGTTAGTTAAATCTGTCATCCTAGAACCCTAAATTAGAAGCTACCTCTCCTCAGATGATCCCTACTTGGGTTGCCACTCCAAGCTTCACGTCATTATTTTCCTCAGTGAGACGTCATGAGATTGAGCAGATTCAATGACTATGACCATGACCTCTCAAAGAATGGGCAACAAAGAAGATAAGGTGGTCCAGCTTTGCAGATCATGTTTAGTAGCAGGTTTAATTTAGTCACTAGAAGACAAGCAATGGGAAAAAAAAACCAATATCACATTCTAAGGGTGCAGACTGACCAATATAAAAATGGAAACAACTATCAAGACTGTCACAATCATGAGAAACCCATTAAGTCCCTAGAACTCTGAAAAGTTAAGCGCTAATGGCTTGTCCTCAGTATATAACTTTAAGGATTATTCAACTTAAGATGAGTATATAGAACCCGGAGAAGATCTCTCTCTCTCTCTCTCTCTCTCTCTCTCTCTCTCTCTCTATATATATATATATATGACAATGTGTTTGGTGGATTTGATCAGGCAGGAAGAGAGAGAATTTTAGAAGTGATAGGGATTGAAGCGGTGAAAAATATGTTCTCATGTAGTTAAATCCATCCTATGGAGGGATTGGGATCAATTTGGTGGATAAACAGAACTTTTTTTCTTGCTCACTTATAAACTTATATTATCTCTATTCCTAAATAAGTATAAGGACAGTCAGGTCACAACGCATTGTTTCTATGCTTTTCCCTTACTAGCCTCCAAAAAATTATTATTTAATTACATCCATCTCCATTCTGTACTTTTCTCTAGAAAAATTTCTAATCACCTCTACCAAATACAAAGAAAGTGAAGAAATAATTCATCAATTGTTCAGAGATGATTGATATTATACCTGCTCAGAAACAATGGACAAAGGACATGCAAACAACTCCTGAATGATGAGGATAGTAAGGGAAAAGCATAGAAACCACCAAACAAGCAACGGCACATGGATGCTTTTAGAAAAAAAATAGGTGATCAAAAGGAATTTTCTCACCGCCACAACTATTCGTGTTGCTTGTGTATTCATATTTCAGTTCAAACACCTTGTCTCTCACTCACCATTTTCATCACTTGTTTTCATTAATCAATGGATTGGAAAGTGATGACGTACTTCTATGTGAAGCAGAGTAAATCGAGGGTTTTCACAGTAAAATACTTCTGCAGTAGCTCGATGTTTAGAGTCTAATCATGATGCTCGTTCACCTCGCCCAGCAACTACTTATATTACAAAATCAAAAAACAAAATGCAGCTTACTAGTCACAACAGAAAACTTAGGACAAATTGGACCATAACTATCAAATATGACATCTAATGAATCCTTGGTTTGGGCCAAAGAAACGATATCACTCATATTTTCCCTAGAAGGCAATCAAAAGTTACTTTCATTGTTTCATACTATGTGGGGACACATTCTCACTCTGCGCTCCTCCAAGAAAGGAGTAGATTTTTGGAAAGGGAGATCATCGTGCATGAAGAGGAAACTGCTGTTCATCTCCTCTAAAATTGCCCTTGGATGTGCTGATTTGACAACTACACAAGATTCTGGAATTGATTGGGTCACAGAAAGTTAGGTAAAGCAAGAGAGTTAAATCAGTGTCCCCTCCGCAATAGAGAAAGTCTGTTTTGTTGGACCTCTCAGTATTATCACTATGTTCAGAAGAAACCAATACATGGGCTTTTGAATGGAAAAGTGCTTCTACTAACTTCTCAGAGACGGATGGTTTAGAACTTTATCGCTTTTGGTATACTTGAAAAGATAATGATGGATGTCAATGCTTTGGCAGACATAGGAGATTCTCTCTCTAGTAAATGAGCCTTTTTTCTGGGCTTGATCTCTACTTTTATACCGGTTACATTCTTTAGCACCTTCGAAGTCAAGTTTCCTTTCACTTTGCTCTTAGTGAACAAGAACAGAATGGAACAAGGATCAACATCAAAAGTGATGCACAAAAACCACCATAGAGGAAGAAGTCAGACCTACAACAAGAGAAAGCACCATTTCTAATCAATTCTCCAGCCACATGATAGGTGTTCAATCTTGAAGTATAACTTCAAAAGTTCATCAGCAGTGTGGAAAAAATTTCGACTCAATTACTTCACTAAATCACTCCGTAATGCAAGCTCCCAACGCACAACTCTAAGCACGCGAAATTATCTACTTCTAATTTACAGACCATCTAATCATACTGCTCCAGGCAAAGTGAAAGATATGCAAAACCTTCCAAAAGCACATGTAAATTGCGGCGGCAATTCAATATGCCAAACACAAATGCAGACAAACCCTTAAATCATCCCAATATACTACAATCAACGCAAAGAACGCGTTGTAAATAGCGTGACCATGGGCATCGGAAACACTAAATAACGAATACCGCCGTAGAACTGACACCGGAAACTCTACTCATCTACGATCCCGCTATGCGGGCGGGCACAACTAACCCACAATCAATGCAAGAAAGAAAGACAAACAGAAATGGCGACGGATTCAGGTAAAAACGAACTCGAGGATCGATCGGGAGACAGACCTCCTTTTGGGACAACTCCGAGGCATACGGGAGCACGAAATTGACCTTGAGCTTGGACGGAATCGCAGACGGAGTGGGGGGCCTTGGTTGCATGAAGGAGAGAGGGGTTTTGGGCGGGTCGATGTTGGGAACCACCTTCTTCCACGCCTCCACGAACGCAGGATCCGCCGTCTCCGCCGCCGGGAGATCCGTGGAGAAGGGACGGGAGGCGGCCCTCGTGGCGGAAGAGCTCAGGACGGGCCGGTGGAGGAGCTTCGCGGCTTGCCGGAACATGGCGGAGGAAGGTCGGAGTTCGCTCGGCTCTCGCAAGGTCGGAGAAGCAAAAGCAGAAGAAGAAGAGGAAGGAGGAAGTGCGATTTGCGAGAGGGGGAGAGAGGACAGAAAGACTGAAAGGTCACAGTGATTTTGTTTTGGGCACAACTTAGAAAAATGGTCCTCATACTCTTGTCAAATATCAAATTACGCCCCTACTTTTTCATTTTTGTTCACTCTCATCCCTAATGCTCTTTTAAATGTTCACGATTTGGTCCTTTTTTCGTAAAGCCTAACCGCGGGGTCAGAGATCTCGGGCTGATCTGGGCCGTCCGGCCAACACGTCTTGCGACGGTACCGCCGACATGTTGTTCCATTTCTCAAGCGTCGATTGGTTTTAAGCCGCCACGTCAACAATTATCGCTAAGAAGTTTATTAGAAAGATTAGGTCGCACCAACTTATATCAACATAATGACCAAATCGAACTAAATAAAAGTTTCGGGATGAAATTGATGTCTAGAAATCTTTTGTTTCCTCTGTTTCCCTAATTTCTTTCTATTTGGGTCATTTCGTGGTCTCATCACTATGCTTTGACGATAATTTACGCTAGCGCAATGGTAGGAATGCGAAGGTTAGTGAAATGAGAAATGAAGAAGAAGGGTCATCTTGCATTACAGTAGAATTCAAGGAATGAGGTGACAAAAGGCCTCCAGGCAACGATGACAATGGTACCTAGCTTTCCCCATATTCTAAGTAGTGGTGATTGCATGCCGAAGCCGAAGGCTTTCTTTCGTCGGTACGGTAGCTATCGGTCGATCTATGGCGATGGCTGTGCCGACACATTGAGGTTGTATCAAGTCGGCATCCTTCGATCTCCCTGTGGCGGTAATTGCTCTTGGAGGTGTCGCCGGCAAGGTGAAACTTTCTGTAGTTAAGGTGGCAAACAGCGGCCACATGATGGTGGCTGCAAGGCCGCTGCAAGAATGCTCCACGGCGAAGGATCTCTTTTTATCATATTGCACTCGGATCACACCACGCCGCAAATGTCAAGGACTTCTTTCTGGGACACAATTTGCAGATGCCAGATGCCCACATTTCAACTTCGAAAGCCAAAACGATTTTACTTGAGGATTACTCCATCGAAGAAATTCAAGATCAGTCAGCACAAAAAATGTCACGGACATCTTACCTTGAATCAGATCAAGATGCCAATCAAGCTAACATATCAAGAACCGAGGACGGCTCTGAGGATCTGAAGCCCCACCTGGTTAGAGCCTGAGTCGAGAGAACGACGCACATCCGCTCCAATCTGTGCTACAGCTTTTTCCAAGTCAGTAGAGGCTGAGCTCAGATCCGGGGTGAACTTGGCAAGCCCCTTCTGGACCAGGCTTGAATCAATTCGATCAAGCGGTACAGCCTCAACGGCGATAATAACTGCATATGAGTTACGCATGAATAAATGCAAAGCCACAGCTAACAAAGTCTTTTGTCACGTCATTTCCATCATGAACTGGTAGAACTCCATGTTTCAGTTCTGCAATAGTTGCCACCTGTCCAGGAAGGACACCAAGTTGTCCTGTTGTTGCCAGTATTATGACCATGTCCATCTGAAACAAAGGGAAATGTGAGATTGCTAGAACAGCTAATGCTACATAAGAGCCTTCACGCATGCAGCAGCAATAAAAGGTTCCAAAGCAGTGTTTCTGTGATTTTTTGTTTCAAAAATGCAGCAACAGCTTGCAGCGGAGACATTATGAAGTGTATACAACATCAGTCAACTTTTTCATCCCAGAACCCCCAAAATAGACGGAGCTGTCATACTCATCCGACGATACCTCCTACTGGGGTTGCCAGTCCAAGCTTCACATCTTATCCTCAGTATGATGTTATGGCATTTAAAGCAGATTAGATGACCATGAAATTTCAAGAATGGCATAGCAGAAAATATAAGCTCTATCTTTACTGATCATGACTAATAGCAGGTTTAAAGGAGTCGCTGCAATACAAATAATGGGCAAAAGCATGATAATATACACAGAAAACAAACTCTACTGAAGGATCCCAGCCAACTAAAGTAAAAATGGCATCAACGATCAAGTTTGCCACAACCATGAGAGAAAATCGTGAAGTCGCTAGAACTCAAAAAAGTAAAGCTGCTAGTGGCATGTCCTAGGACTATCAATTTGGGCATCATTCTACATAAGCTCAAAATAGTATACAGGGGAAATAGAATTAAATTTTCTTTCATGCTCGTACCAGCAATACCAGCTCTTAATAGAATCCAAATGAAATTCTGACAAGAGCTACTTTCATTCTCACTAAAAGAAGGGCGAGTAAATAAAGCAGGGAAGGTAAAGTTGTGGGGACCCAACTTAACCATGTCTCATGACCCGCTCCCAAAGCAATAGGTATGCCAATACTCTGAGAGAACTGACCTTTTTTTTGTTGCTTGCGAAGCATTTACTTGGACTTTATTTTGGCATATAAAAGGTAAACGCCTTCAATGAAATCCAGACAAATCACTTAGGTGAAAGATGGTGGCAGCTAAATTTCGACTCAGGAGTTGGATGTATCTCAACAATAAAAAGATAACTCACGACCTCACAACCTGGTGGCATGGAGATCGATTGGAGAATGCTGGAAGAACTTCCACAGTTAGACATGACACTTAAGTTTGGGGAAAGTGGTAACATATTTATGTCCCAAGATTGGTGTGGTATTGCACTGCGAAGAAATGAATTCCCTGATTACTCTGTATTGCCAGGAAAAAAGACCCAGTTTTTTATTGCTGCAATAGAGCAGCGTGCAAGAGTAGGACCTTTTGGTCCATTGATTTTTCCAGAAAAGCCATGATTAGGAATTAGAAGGGATTGAACTCTGATAGACCTTCTTTAAGCCATATAAAAGGTGTTTTCACAGTGAACTTACTTAGTAGATCCTTGATATTCAATGCCAAACCATTCGACCCTAACTTCATGGGTGACCTACAGAAATATTCAACAAGCCCAACCTGAGGTCAATGATATGAAAGCGATATCTTTTGTCAGGTCGAAGAAGGAATGGCTCATATTTCCCCTAGAAGCCAACTCGAAAACATTCTCTGCACAAAACATAACTGCGGCTTATCAAATTATACATAACCCTCGGATATGCTAATTCTACAAAAATGTTAAGATTCTATGAAGATCCACTGGGTCATGAAAGTTTGGGTAGAGTAAGAGAGTTATAACAGTGGCCCTTTCGGTTGCTGGACCTCTCTCTGACCTTTCGCTAGTTTCGAAGGAAAAGAATAGAAGGGATTTCCACGGGAAGGGTGTTTCGATTAGTATTGTCATTTGAAACTTTAAAACTTCGGTCTACTCCAAATTTTTCTGGATTCAAACTGCTTCCATTAATATCTCCAGTTTGACTTTGCTCTTACTGCACAGCCCAGAGAACAAAGATTGGCATGTGGTGATGGCACAAACTCAAACATGACAGGGAAAACTAGAACCGCAGAAAAGCATCACTTGCAGTCCATTCTTCATCCAAATGGCAGATGTTCAGTTTAGAAGCGGAACTCCAGTAGTCGAGTCTCTAGCCGAAAAGACAGATTTACAGTTTTGAAGTGAACCTTCAACGTAGCACGATATATCCAGTAAACTGCTTATCCTAGACCACAATAGCAAGTACTTCACCCGGGAAAAAAAAAACAATTCCAAGTCGATTACTCCCACAGAATCATTCTGCAAACTCTCAGATTTGTTCTACTCGCGCATGCCATATCATTTTACACTAACGATCCATTGAAAAAGCATGACCTTGGGCATCGGAAACACTACGCAACAATCTTCACCGTGGAACTAACACTAGGAACTCAACTCTTGTACAACCCCGCAACGACCCTCACACAACTAAACTACGAGTTTCGGGGCGGCGGGCATGAAGATGAAAAAGGGAGAGAGAGATAGAGAGGTATTGGATCTTTAACGACATTAATGAACAGAAATATGAGGGAACTTCATCAAAAATATTTCTAAACCTGTCGTACGGATTTTATAATTGGTTCTTAAAACTTTTGATTCTGCCGATCTATTTCTTAAATTTTTTACGATTTATCAACATAACGCTTCAATCAATTTTGACTAAAAGACGCTGACATGGTAGTCCAATCAATATCAAATGTCCTATATGACATGACCATTACTGACATAGATAGTTTTCTTAATTTTTTTTCATTTTTCTTATTTTCCTTTCAATGATGACTGGTCTTAGGCGGTGGCCAACGAGTTTTAAAAAAATTACAAAAATCATCCATGTCAATATTAGCGCTGCCACATCGCACAATCGATATTCATGCCAGTAATTGCTATCAAAGTTATCTAAGATTACTACATTGATAAACTATTAAAATGTTTATAACTAAATTGACATAATTGAAAAGTTTACAACGAAATTTGTATTCGTACAACAAGTCAAGGGAATTTTTGGTTATTTTTCCATAATTTGATGCGATTAGATATGAGCACTTACTTAAAATTGATGCATTCAAAAAAAAAAATGAAAAACATTCGGGCTAGAATTTGGACCTAGTCTAAATTTGGTGCCTTTTGAAGAAAGCAGACCCATAAAATTAGAAAGCTCTCTTCTATTTTGTATAAGTGAATCTCTGTTTATGATTAGATGGTGCTTATATTTGCGAGATAGAGGAAAATTTTTGTTGTATTTGAATTCTTTAATCGGTATAAGAAGACCAAATCAATTAGCTTCAAAGCATTAATTATAACTGACATGATCAAAAAAATTTTAAATATAGAGCTATATGGTGACTACATGTTGCAATGAAAAAATATTGTGGGCAATAAATTGCAACTCGTCGATCGATGATTTTGATTATGCTAACATAAAACTGAAATTTGAAATTTAGTTTGCAAATAGAAGATATTCTATGACGCAAGGAGCATGGACAATACACTCTACAAACAATTATTTTCATGAGAAAAATGAATATTAGCATAGGCATATAACAACAAAATTTGGAAAAAGACATGCTTTTACACAAGAGATGACATAACTTACAAATCTCGACATTATCGAGATAAAAAATTATCTTGACATTATAGGGGCCCGGCCCTCTAGTGCCGTCTAGGCACGAGGAGGCAGTGTTGGAGTTTTCGGTCATAAAAAAATTATTTTCATGAGAGAAAAATATTCTATGCTTTTTTATCTATTTATAAGAAGAGCTTTTATGGATATGTCAAATATTAGCCATAATTTTAATTAAGGTGATACAACGTACTTCCATTTCATCTTAAAAACATTAATTTGTAAGATTAATATATTGTTATGATTACGTACACGTTTCTCTGAAGAAAACAAGAGAGTGTACTATCAAAATAATATCATTAAGTTATCGGTCTTGTCGGTCTTGTGTAATTTTATTTCAAAAGAAGTTTAGACTTTGCCATAAAAAATTATGTATGTATTGACAAAAATCTCAGATAAATATATTTGTAGGAAACTCTCTTCTTGTTATGCAAAATATTAATTTTTTTTCACAATTAAATTGAAGTTATGTGCGCAAGATAGAAAAAAGAGCGTTGTATTCTATATTTCACTAGCACACCAAACCTAATTTGAGAAATACTATTATATCATCACGTGCTTCGATAATTTAGTATTTTTGCGTTACAAATAAAAACAACTCATAAATTTTAATCACTATTTAATATAAAAAAAGATAATAAAAAAATGTACCATGCACGAAGAACATAGATTTTGTATTGATTTTTTAAAATTTCGACATTGCTCGAAGAGGGTAAAACGCGATTATCTCTTTATTAACTATAAAGACAGATTTATATCTCCGCATCTTTTGCTATTATAGACTAATGCGCTTCAAAGCTGATGTATCTTCTTTTTATGGGTAATATTTAATATTGAAACGGTATATATGTTTTCTCAAAAAGGTGCCCGTCGCATATGCAAAACGTAATTTTTATGTGATGATAAGCTTAACAGTTGATCAAGATCTTTTTAATTCAGTATTTATTGCTAAAAGTTGTAGTTTGTTAATATCATTGTTGCAATAGATACTTTCGATACAGTGAAATTGCCATCAATGTTATCCAATAACTAACTAATAATCTGCGTACTTTAAGAATCTATCACACGCTTGTAATAGGTACTTTTGACATGGTGAAGTCAATATTTAATATTGAAACGGTATATCCATCCATATAAAAGGTGCATCTTTTCTCAAAAAGGCGCTATGCAAAACGTAATTTTCACGTGGATGATGAGCTTAAAAGTTGATCGAGATCTTTTTATTTGGTATTTATTGCTAAAAGTTATAGTTCGTTAATATCGTTGTTGCAATAGATACTTTCAATACGGTGAAATTGCCATCAATGTTATCCAACAACTAATGGATAATCTGCGTTTTTCAAGAATCTATCACTCGTATAATAGGTACTTTCAATATGGTTATATCCATTCATATAAAAGGCGCATGTTTTCTCAAAAAGGCACTCGTCACATATGCAAAACGTAATTTTCACGTGAATGATGAGCTTATCAGTTGATCGAGATCTTTTTGATCCGATATTTATTGCTAAAAGTTTTAGTTCGTTAATATCGTTGTTGCAATAGATACTTGCAATACGGTGAAATTGCCATCAACGTTACCCAATAATTAACGGATGATCTGCGTACTTTAAGATTTTATCACACGGGTGTAATAGGTACTTTCGATATGGTGAAATCACCATCGATCTTCCCTTCCATCAGAACGATCGACAACCTAACAGTCTATTATTCACAAAAGTTAAGTAATCACGAGGGAGTGTACCTGGTCGTGCTTCTAGAGAAATTCGACTCTACCAAACCCTGCCACAGATTATGCTTCTTCTTATGGGAACAATTTAAATGGAAAATCCTACGAGTCTATCCACAGCAATAATGAGCATGCCTAAGTATTTACCTATATATAGAGCTCTTCATCTCTTGGTACTCCACACCTTAGCCAAAGGAATTCCTCCTTCTTTCTTACCGATCCTTCCTGTGCTTCAACGCGAGGCCCAAGTTAGGGACGCTCACAAAACCCAGCATCAAATGATCATGTCTCGCATACTACTCCGACCTTGCATATGAATAAGCATCAGATCAATGATCTACCAGAAGGAATGCTTCATTGATGGTAAGATCTCTCTCTCTCTCTCTCTCTCTCTCTCTCTCTCTCTCTCTCTCTCTCTCTCTCTCTCTCTCTCTCTCTCTCTCTCTCGCTAAAATGATGATTCTGATATTCTGGATTTCTTTCTTCTGAATGACAGCGTGAGGCTCTGAGATGGCGGGGGATTGGCGGAGAACTCTTGCGGGAGTGGAGTCTCCGTCGATGGGTGGCGCTACTTCGTTGCTGGAGGACGCCGTAGAGTCCTTTCCGGTCCCATGGAGTCGCCAAACCCGCCATCCTCTGCAGCCGAGCGCATCCGAAGCTACTTACGAGGGAGATGCCATGAGGCAATTCTAGGTTTCCGTGCTATGGTCTCCGCGGAATTCCTTTGTCTCATGGTGGCAAGCTACCGTTCTCCCTCCTCAGGAAAACGCGGGATAGAGAATATGGGAACAAGTTAAAACAGTCGATAGGTCGACCTTTCATGTATCTTATGTAATTTTATACAAGAGCGGATTATTTTGAATATTATGTATGTAAGAAAGACATAGTTTTCCTCAATGTTATGCAAAAGGTTAATCTTCAAATAAATTAAGCAATGTTATTGCCAATTACGGTGCCTTCAACAATATGCAACTCTATCTTCAACTCTAATGAAGCGATTCGCATATATTCACGATGCAATGATTCTTCTAGATAAATTATTTCAACCAGAGAACGCCAATTTCAAATGATGATGAACTTTCTCTTAATTCGACAGCTGATCGAAGTTTTTACAATGATCAGTGTAATCATAATGTGCAACATGCTCCGGTCGCTAAAATGCGGGCTTTCAAACGTTTGGTATTGAGTTTGAAAATGTGTATGTGTTTCATTTCGATTGCAAACCTTAGGCTCTACGCTAGTTATTTTGGTCCTTTTAAGAAAATATAAGCAGATGATGGCCGACCTTGCTGTTCCAACAGCCACGGCTAGAGACTCGGGTAGAAAATGGGTCTCGATATTTTATCAGGAATCAGTGTCTCTAATCCTTCTTAATTGGAAGACAATAAATTTCCGTGGTTTCTTAATTTTTTCTGATCTTAAAATGTTTGTGGAATTAACATTTATATCAAACACTTAGCTCCGAAATTATCGAACAGGGGTAAATGCAATCCATGCATTGATATGGAGTTACTCTTAGTAGATACAATTCCGGTAGACAAATCAAATTGTATAAGAACACAGACGATCTACATTATTTGCAAAGTTTGTGCGATTCTTCAATCATCTGAGAATTAGGTTGCGACTATTTGGTTAAACATGAATGTCTACATGGTTAGACTCGTGATACCAAGTTATAATATCGATGCGAGATCAATGAGTTTGATCGACGCTGTAGATGCGTCTAATTCAATAAGTCAGTCCTCATGTATGTGAGATTAAGGAAGATTAACCCTTCATGGATTTTAGCAACATGTAGCACCCCTTAGGTGAAGCACGCGCTTTTAAGCATGATTTCAGTACATCCAAGAACTATGTCGAATATTTTAAACTCTCACGTTGATAGTGATGTCTAGAAATCTTTAGATTCGAAGTCAAATTTCCTTAAAATCTAGAATAATTATCAATGAATTAATGTGGAACCCCTTTTTGATTAAATAATTCTGACCTGACCTACCATTTATGACACCTACTGATATGGAAATGTGTATTAAATGCAGATAAGCAAGTGTATCCATGGTAATAATGAGTATGGCCAACATGTTGCCTATTTACACAATTCTTCATCTTGTTATGCACCATGCTTTTTTTTTTTTTCAACTATTATGTTTACAGTCTCATCAGCAAATTTGGAACACCCAAAAATAAGAAAATAAAAATAGAGAGAGAGAGAGAGAGCTCATTATTTCAGCTGTAAAATTCAATCAAAGCAAATATAATGTCAGCTACTCAGCATGACATTGGAAAAGCCTTTACAAACTTCGCTAGTTGCGAAGGAGTGATCCCACATTTCATGCGAAGAAAAAACGAGATGAAAAATTCGGAAACAAAAACTCATCCATTCATCGTCTGCGAATTCTGTGGACTTAGTCCATTAGAGAGTTCTAAAGGCCGCTTCTGCAGATCATAATGTCAGGTCGGCATCGCGATTTGTTCGAACGTCTCTCCCCGCTCGCTTTCCTATCGAGCAGACTGTAAAAATGCGCATCACGAGGGTTCGAACGTCTCTCCCCGCTCGCTTTCCTATCGAGCAGACTGTAAAAATGCGCATCACGAGGGTCGCCATACAAAAACATAGCGAGAGACGACGATTAATCGAGAATGAAAGATTGCGAAATAAAGAAGCTACGTTGCAGATGACAGATGCACACTGCGCAAAAGAAAGCTCTTCAACGCCCAGTGATGCATCCGCATACGCCTTAAGACTTCAATTCTTCAAAAGACTGGCCCTTACGTACAATTCAAGCTGCCTTCGATCTCGCCAAATCAGATGGACAAGTCAAAACACGTGATCAAATGATGTAGAAGTATAAACGTAAAAATGTTTCATTGATTCCCATCTCATCCTCGAACTATGCAAAGATCAAATTGTCAAATCGACCCTAATCCTTTCAGCCGACTTAGCAAAATGGGTCATCTCCTGGGACTAGGACCCTTTCACCAGCCTCAAGCGCAAAACTGAAATAATGACAGTATAGAAAAGGTGATATCTGATTTTTGGTTATTTCCTTTCTTGGCTTAGGAATCTGATCTTTCTTAATACCAAATATATTGATTTTATCTTCGTGTATATAGAAATTTAATCAACAATATAGCAAGCGATACGTCAGACAAAATCTAAGTCGGTATAAGTAAATGAACTTGTCCTATGGCTCTACATAATCTAACTTAATATCCATAATTCCGATCAAACGCAGAGCATGAGATGCTAAATCAATAGGAAAACATCCGAGGAGCAAAAGGAGAAACTTCATTGTAACCTTAAAACCAGTCTGAAAATAATTTGTAGCCGAGAAGGGAAAGACTCTGGCTGGAGCTCGCTTCTATTATCTCTCCTCTGTTGCTCTGACTAACCGGTGCCCATTCATCGCTACACATTCCTTCTCATCTAGTCTCAGCTGATTTTCTCTGGTTTACCTCCCTCTCACTCTTTATCATGGCTCCTCACTTTCCCATAGCAGGAAGAACCAGAGCTCGAACGAAGCGAGAAGATCCCTCCGCCGGATGTTTCTCCAATGTGGAGCCCGGAAGAAGGAAAGGCAGTTCGGGAATGAAGATTGGTGGTGGTATGGGAGTCGGAGGCGTTGATTATGGCCATGAGGTCATCATCATATCTGACAATGGAGACAGCAGTGTCGAAGCTATTTCAGTGAGTGGAAGTGTTGAGGAGGAAGAAGAGTCCTGCCATTACGTACTTCAGACACTGGGCAGGTTCGAGCCTGACAAAGTTTCTCGTAAGTTCAGAATATTGTTGATGACGATTTCGTTGGTGACTCTGATAAAGAGGAGAGTAGAGACATTCAGTCTGACGATGACTTGATAGGCTGTCGTGAAGTGAGAAGTTTTGGCGAACAGAGTGAGGGAAATGGCGGAAGTTTTTGGTCCAAGGATGGTGGTTGTGCGCAGAATGTGTTCCAGAAGAACACTCCATCAGTGACCCGAGATTCTGAGGCTGATCTTCGCTCAGATTTTTTCACCTCTACGTCCGAGAGCTTTACTGAGACTGATGACAGCAGTGATGAAAATTTGTTGCTTACGGGTTGGAAAGCTTGAGCTCTTCGAACTCAGAAGAGTATGCGTTGGGGAGTGAGCGTGAAGATCATCTGGAGAGAAGGAAAAAAGGAAAACATGTGGACAAAGGCGAATCGAGCAATTTATATGGTGCCATGAAGAACAGTAAGAAGCTTGTGATTGATAATACGGGGAGGAAAGAAGCTGTGAGAGTTTCGTGGGATAATGAATGGTTAAAGGTGATACCGAGAAGGAAAAGAGGAAGAAGTGTTTAATGTTGATCGAATTAATGTAGAAATTGACTGTCCGTCCGATGATGACTATGGAAATAGTGGGCAGATGGAGGAAGGAGGAAGCTTTAACGTGTTGGAGCGTGGAGGATCGAGGGAAACGGAAGAAACAGTACGCAGGGATGAAGATGATGATGAACAGTTGCAGGCGAAAGGCAAATCAACAACTAAGTTCGATGGAGTGAATGCTCAAGCAGATGTCTATCTCGGTAATGAGAAGGAAAAGAAGGGGAAGATAGAAGAAAGATAATATTAGAGCGCCGGAGGAGGAACGGCTGAATCAGAGCCGATGGCAGTCGACTTCCCAGAGCAAGTTCTCTGGAATTGATAGAAGAATCGAGGAGAAAACATATGGAAAGCATGTTCAGTCAGGCCCTGGTTCTGTCAATCGAGACGCTGACTTCATTGAAAGGGAAAGGCCGGAAGGAGAGGGATTTGGGAATGTCCTCTAGCGGCCAACTGCAAAATAAGAGGAAGCATGAGGATTGCAGCGGCAAGAAAGCGTTTGCCAACGGAATTGCCAAGAATGATCGCAGGGCCAGTTGGAAATCTAGAACTAGGGGGGAGAGAGCTAGGGAAACATGGTTAAATAAGTTCTTCGCACTCGCCTATTGCCTGTAGGGCAAGGATGAGCTTTCTTCAAGATGATAGAGAGAAGGGAAATGCGGGCAGAGAGAAATAGTGTGCTGATGACAGTACCGTGGAGGAAGAAAGGACCGGAGTTTGGAACCGTGACTGAGCAGAGCGAAGAGGGTGTTGGGGCGCATTAAGCGGAGTTGAGAAAAGATAGTAGGATCGCTCCGGATTAAGGAAACCATTTAGAGTAATCCGGCAACTTGAAAGAATCCAAATATTTCAAATGTCATGCTGCCAAGTTCAGGAGACAATTGGGATCTAAAGGAAGCTGTGGAGGAAACAGCAAGAAGAACAGAGCCACGAGATGCGCCTTTGCTTCCCGTGAAGTTTTCCTGGATCGATGAGGAACCGGCACCAAAATCCGAAGCAGAGAAGGAGATGCGCAGGATGTGGGGGTGACATGGAATTTTATCTTAGGGCCAGTGGAAATTGGATAAAAACACTGAGTACGGCTGTATTAGGGATAGCACAGTGAGTCAAATGTCTAAAGTTGCATCAGGGAGCTGAGTTATAGTAGATATGGACAAGGCAACATATAGGATGAGACTGCGTCGCAATGTGTTCAAAGAAGTCCATTGGCATCTTAGCCTCAATGCCAACGGTCTACCGTCCGTCATGTTAAGTCAACAGCGTTAAATTATTCAAGTGAAACCAGCATCTCCCTTGCCACTGTTTACATCACTCAACATAAAGTACTCTTGTGTGCATGAGAGAGAGAGAGAGAGAGAGAGAGAGAGAGAGAGAGAGAGAGAGAGAGAGAGCGCTTAAAAAATGTCCATTTTTCCATTCAGAAAGCCGAAAGAATTTTACTCTGGGATTATTTTATCGAAGAAGTTATTATGCAGGATCGACCAGCACAGAATGTCAGCGACATCTCTTCTCACATCAGTTCTAGATGTCAATCAAGCACATTAAAGAAAAGAAGACAGGTGATGTTGAGAATGACCAACCAAGAAAGGCCCAGGGTTGGAAGGCCTAGCCGGTTAGAGCTGAGTTGAGAGCACTATGCACATCCACTCCGATTTGTGCTTCAGCCTTTTCCAAGTCAGTGGAGGCTGAGTTCACCTTCTGGGTGAACTCTGCGAGCCCCTTCTGGACCAGACTTGCATCAATTCGATCAAGCGGCACAGCCTCAACAGCAACTATATCTGCATATGAGTTTGCATGGATGAATGCAAAGCCACTGCTGACAAAGTACTTTGTCACGTCATTTCCATCATGAACCAACATTAGTCCAGGTTTTAGTTCTGCAATAGTTGGCACATGTCCAGGAAGAACCCCGAGTTGCCCAGTTGTTGCCGGTACTATGACCATGTCCACCTAAAAGAAAGGAAAGGGAGATTATCCACAACAGCAAAAGCAAGGATAGCGTGTTCATGCCCGCAGCAGCAACAGAAGCTTTATTGATCCAAGTAGTGCTTTAATTTTGTGTTCAATAAATACATTAAAAGCTTGCAGGAATATTACATGATATATGTAGCATCAAAAATGGAATTTATTCCTCCTAGTACTCCAAAATAAAAGTAGCTATTACACTCCTTCCATTATCCCTACTTGTATTGCCACTCTGAGATTCCAATCTCCATTCTCCTCAGTAGCATTAACATGTCATGGGATCGAAAGCAGATAAAATGGGCATGACCAATCAAAGAATTAAACAAGAGAATATAAGGTTATCTTTGCAGAGCACGAACAGTGTCAGGTTTGAAGTAGTAACTATAATCACTGGGAAGAAACATATCGATATCACAGAAAATAAATTCTTGCTAAGGATTCTAACTGACCAAAAGAAATCTGGAATCAACTATCAAGTCCGTCACAACTGTGGAAACCCATGAGGTCACAAGAAATCTAGACATCAAAACTGCTAATAGCTTGAAGACTTGTGCTATAGCTTAGGGATCACTCTATGCTAGATAAAGAGTAGAGAGAAAGATAGGATTATAAATTTTCATAGCTCTCAGTGTACCAAATTGTACTGAGTTCCAAGATATTAATGGAATAAGGGAATATTTCATAGCTATTTAGAGTAGAAGTGGAACATTTACTCCAGGAATATGACTTCTATGGTTCATTAGACTTACCCAAGGTTGACATTATTAGAGAATAACATCAGAATACCAAAAATCCACTTCAGCTAGTTTTAATCCATAAATAACAAGAGCATGACAACCTGAACTACTTTTGCAATTTCTTCTCATCATTGATTGCGGCAATCATTTCTTTTGTACAAATATTTCTGATCAAAAGCTAATCTCTCTTTCACCTTTTTAATAACTTATATTTGCAACTTGACAGCAGCAGTTTCCTGAATTTGGATCTCTTACACAAACATGCTCATACCACCAATACGTGGACTATTGTTGCAATTTCTTTTAATCACCGATAGCAGCAATCATTTCTTTTGCATAGTTCTACCCAAAAGCCAATCTCTCTTTCACCTTTTTCATTACTTATACTTGCACCTTCAAAGCAGCAGTTTCCTGAATTTGCATCTCTTACACGAACATGCTCATATAACCAATACCAGCAATCAATAGAAAACCAAATGAGATGGGGAATTTTTCAAGAGTGAATGTATCAAATCAAATAAAGCAAATTGTAATCCAAAATCTACATGACACTAAAACTGACTTTTGTAACAGCTTGCAAAGCACTTGACATGGACAACCTTTTTTTGCTTTGAAAAATTAAAGGTTTTCAATGAAATTGAGGCAAATCACTTTGGTTAAAGGTAGAGCCAAGGCAGCTAAATTTGGTTCAGGAGTTGGATGCATCCCAAAAATGGAAATAAAGGGCTTGGAGGTATAAAAAGAAGGTTGGAAGGAGTTGCACAATTCAATATGGCACTTGAGATGGGAGGATGTGGAACGTACTTATATTCCAAGATGGCTGTGGCATTGCACTTTTGAGAAATCAATTCCATGATTTCTTCCTTATTACCACATTACAGGAAGCTTTTCCAAATAGCCAGAATAATTTTTTTTTTTTTTGGTAAATAGCCAGAATAATATTCTGGTTTATTAGTTTTTCCAAGATACACCAAGCTTGGGAATTAGAAACATTGACTTTTCCCTAAATCTTTTATGAGCTACAACAGAAGCATTCAATTGGAAAAGAATATGAGGTCATATATGCAGATGCTGTAAATCAAGGGTGTTCACAGTGAAATATTCATGTAGAACCTCGATATCATCATGAAATCACAATTCTCACTCACTTTGTCCGTAAACTACTTAGACGGAGAACACAAAAACCAAACATGTAAGAAAAGCCAAAGTCTAGGACAAGTTGGACCCTATTTATCAAATGGATTACTTGCTTTGGGTTGAAGAAGCAATGTCACTCCTATTTTCCCTAGAAGGACAACTCGGGATAGGAACTTTCCAGCATAAACTTCTTTCACCATTTGGAAAAGTCCGGAACACATTCTCACCCCAGACTCTTTCAAAAAAGGAGTAGAGTATCAGAAAGAGGACCTTTTGTGTACATGAAGAGGAAGCTGCTTTTATCTAAAGACAATTTGATACGATTGATTGAATCATGGAATGTTGGTAGAGTATGAGAGAGTTAAATCAGTGCCCCCTTTAGTTTTGAGCCAGTCTATGTTTGCTGGACTGCTGTTGGTATAATGCTAGTTTTCAAAGAAAATGATAGAACGGCTTTTGACAGGAACAGCACTTCTATTAATATTTTCAGAGATGGATAATCTAAAACTTCATTAAGTTCAGCATACTTGAAGAGATTTCATGGCTGTCAATGTTATTACATATTCACACTCTAGTTAATCATCTCTTTCCAGGGCTTTATCTCTACAAATATGTGGATTTGCATTCCTTGGCACCTTTATAGTGAAGTACTTTTTTTCACTTAGCTCTTAATGACCAGCAAGCAGACGAAACAAGGATCAGCATGTCAGAGATGGCATAAAAGCTAACAAAAAGCACCACTTGTGGTCAAGTCTACAGTCAAGCAATTGGTGTTGAATATTGAATTGAAACTTAAATGTAGCATAACTTCTCAATTAGTAGACTGCTTATCCTAGACCAGATTAGCAAGTTCTTCAGCAGGAGAAAAAAAATCAGTTTGCAAACTCTTGGAATCTGGTGCAACTTGCATGCGTGTTGATGCTTGTACTTTCACTTCACACACTATCAATTATCAAACCAGGATTTGATAATTTACACACGATTCACAGGGACCAGCTATGGAAACGCCAAAGGGCCATTAAATTCGCCAGACACGAATGCAACTAACCCTTAAAACGCCTCAATATCCTAACGAACAGCACAAGGAACATAGAGCATAGGCGCACGACTCTGGGCATCGGAAACACTACATGACGAACTCCACCCTAGAACCAATACCAGAAGCTCAACTCACCCTCTAACCCGCAATCACGCGTACAAACCAATCCACAATCAACAAAAAAACAAGGCGTCCAAAACAGAAATGACCACAGATTCAGCTAATCGAGCTCCGGGAAGCGATCGAGAGGCGGACCTCTTTTTGGGACAGCTCCGACGCATAAGGAAGGACGAAATTGACGGTGAGCTTGGAGGGGATCGAGGGCGGCGTGGGAGGCCTAGGCTGCATGAAGGAGAGAGGGGTCTTGGGAGGGTCGATGTTTGGGACCACCTTCTTCCACGCCTCCACGAACGCCTCGTCGGCCGTCTGCGCCGCCGGGGCGTCCGCAGAGAAGGCACGGGACTGGACCCTCGCCGCCGCCGCCGCTGTGGCGGCCGTGGAGGTCGGGAAGGGCCGGCAAAGCAGCGTCTTTGCGGTTTGCCGGAGCATGGCGGATCGGGGCGGGAGGTTCGCTCGGCTGTCGCGAGGTCGGAGAAGACGAAGAGAAACGATCCGAGAGAGAGGGGAGACTGAGGTCGAGGTCGCAGTGACTTTTTGGCGTTCTTACCGGCAGTTGACCGTCCTTCGACTCGGTATTTATTTATTTTTATCAAAATAATCTTCTCGTGAATATCTGAAAAAAAATGAAATTAAATAAAATGGTTGATAAAATAAAGCTTTATTTTCGTGCAGCGTATATCCTGTGTTTGTCTGGAAAATGTTCTTAGTATATTGCTTATTTCGGACCCATGGAGTTCCCATGTCTCTCAAGCAGGATCACTTGCATAAGCAAGGACTGATAATTTCTATCTCTCTCTTTTTTATCTCAAAAGAAAAAAAAAATCTTTCGATATGTATTTACAATCATGAAAAAGGGTTTGAAAATTAATGGGCACGCATTTGAATTGTGAATTACATCTTTTATTTTTCTATGGCAAAATTCGGTACCTCGGCATGTCATAATCTCGAAATATATTAATAATTTAAAAATAATTGAATAAGTGCATATTAAGTTATGATTTATGATGCACAATTTATACATTGCGGTACATAAATGAACGAGTAATATAAATTTAATTTAGAGTATGTTAATTAACGAGCTTGAACTTGAACTAGGTGAGAAATGCAGCAAGGTAATATTAACTCGAGTGAAGCTTGGATTATTCACAAGTCATTTTATTCAATTTCAACCTTTTATTAGTACAAAATAAGTGTCCATTGTGAATGTCTTCTTTAATTGCACGAGAATTTAATCCTTCTTTTGCATGTTAAAAATTAAAATAAATATTGATAAATGCTCTTGGAACACATATTAAATGTACTTAATGAATTATTAAATAATTGGGTGTGCACATAACAGGTACAATCAGTGCATTGAGAAATTACACTATTCGTGGTTTATAACTTAATAATCAAAAATAAAATCCCAAATTAGATACTTGTTAAGAAAAATTGAAATAAAAAATTCAACTTTTCTTTTGGCCAATTTTCCCAACTACCGCACCATGAGCTGCAGCTCCTGCACACCAAGCTCGACCTAGGCTCTCGCCGGCGCTCCACAAGCTCCCCGCCCCCGCGATGAAGCCGCCGCCGCCGCCGCTGCCTCCGCCGCCCGTCTCGGACCTCCTGTGGCACGTAGCCGTCGCCACCTGCATCAAGCTCCTCCTGATCCCCTCCTACCGCAGCACGGACTTCGAGGTCCACCGCCACTGGCTCGCCCTCACCCACTCCCTCCCTCTCTCCGGCTGGTACGCCGACGAGACCAGCCCCTGGACCCTCGATTACCCTCCCTTCTTCGCCTCCTTCGAGCTCCTCCTCTCCTACGCGGCCCGCGCCGTCGATCCGGTCATGGTCCACCTCCATCGCGGCCTCAACTACGGCTCCGACTCCGTGGTCCTTTTCCAGAGGATCACCGTGATCGCCGCCGATTCTTGCCTCTTCTACGCGTTGCACCGCCTGACGAGGAAATGCGAGCCGGGTAAGGGGAGATTGATCTGGGTCTTGGTGATCTGGTCGCCGATGCTGCTGATCGTGGACCACGTGCATTTTCAGTATAATGGGTTCTTGTTGGGGATTTTACTCCTGTCGATTTCGTACTTGAGCGAAGGAAAGGACTTGGCGGGTGGGTGTTTGTTCGCGATCTTGCTGTGCTTCAAGCATTTGTTTGCTATGGCTGCGCCGGTTTACTTTGTGTACCTATTGAGGCGTTGCTTCCGAGGCAGCTTTGCGAGAGGTTTTGTTCGGGTTTCGGGCCTGGGGGCGGTGGTCATCGCGACTTTTGCGGCAGCATATGGTCCGTTCATTTATCACGGCCAGGTCAGTGCCTGCTCTGTTTTCCAAAGTGCTTAAGTTGTGCAGTACCTCTTTATTTATGTTGTTTATTTGGGGGCAACTTCTTGTGCAATATGGAATCACAGAGATCACTAGCTAATTATCAGAATTTTTAGATGCTTTCTTCGTTTATTAGAATGGTAAAATTGGTGCAACGTTATTATTTAGGGTGATGGGTTTCAATGATGCTGCTTCTGTGGGCTATTCATTTAGTGGGAAGGGCGAATTCTTTGAGGATTTTTCGGATGAGAGGTCTCTTTTTTCCCCCGCTTTGAGTGTTTATTGGCTATTACTTGGTGTTCTGGTCATGAAAGTGCATACTTTTACCGTTCTGATGGTGGAAAAAAGGATTATTCTTGATTATGAGCGTGCATATGATGTTAGAACATGGAGAAACTATCCACAAAGTCACCACTATGTTTTGCAGCAACTGCAGTTTTAGTTGGAAAACTTGAAACAAAAAAAAAACGCAGGAATGGGCGAATATTTGGTTTGCAGTGTCAATTGAGCCATGACTGCAGGGCATCTACCCTTCTTTTTACACTTTCAAGTTTTAAAATGCCTGTGGGGCTTGAGTTTGGTTCTTATTGTGCCCTTTCGATTTCACTAGAAGTCATGGTGACAAGATCTAGTTGTGTGTTGGGATCTGTAATACTTGTTAAAACAGACCCTTTTGTTTCGTCTTCCATCTGTGGGTAGCAATATCTGGTTGTCAATCCAACTATGTTTCCCAGTCCCTGATGTTACAAGTGTAGTTGCTCCAAAATCCATATGAAAAGCTTTAAAGCTTACTTATGCAAAGCTTCCCTGCGGTTTAGACTATGCTAAATTACATTGCGAACACTGTGCTAATCAAAGCTTGCTTATGCAGACTTCAAGCTTACTTTGATGTCTGGTAAAGATTTTTTTTGAACAGTCAGGATAGAATCTTTTATCTACTCAATGTAGGAGCCTCCTCTTCTGTATCATCTTTAACTCCGCTATGATCTCATGAGCAGACGCTACTTTCATGTGGCCTGCATAATTTGGTTTTAGAAACTGATTTAGACAGGCCTTCTGTCATGTCTTCTTAAAGCTGATTGAATTCGACCTTTCTTAGAGACTCTAGATAGCTTTTACCTACCCAATAGATGGGCTTTTCACCTGCTGACTTTATGGGTGTCTTACGTGTTTGACAACTGAATTTGTGCTTGTGTTTGTTAATGCAGTTGGTTAGTGCATAAGTATTGGACTCTATCTGTGCAGATGCAACAAGTCATTCGCCGTATGTTTCCATTTGGCAGGGGGCTTTGTCATGCTTACTGGGCGCCAAATTTTTGGGTTTTCTATATTGTAATGGACAAGGTGCTGTCTTTTGTGTTAAGAAGAATGGGCTTTGATATTCAAACTCCTGCAGCATCGTTCACCGGTGGGCTTGTGGGAAATTCGTCGCCCTTTGCAGTACTTCCACAGGTAATTCGTTAAAGTAGCAATTAATTTGGTATTTATAAGCTCTTCCAATCTAAAACCTCGTGTATGGTCAATGAGTAGTTCACTGAGTCACTACGTTGATTTGTAATTTCCCATTGATGTGCTAAGCAGTTCAACCAGTTTGTTAATTTCTCTGTAACAAACATACTCTGGCAGAGAGTTGACCAAATTCCATGTACCTTATTCCATGTCTCGCACAATTTTATACTTGGGAAATGCAATCTTAGAAAATATGATGCATTTAACACACATTATGGGACTGGTATGGGACTGGAATCATTGATCTTTTTAGTTTTCATATTTCCTGAATTTTTTCTGTAGCATTGCCATCTAATGTTGCATATATGTGTTGAACACAGGTCACCCCCTTGATAACCTTTATTATGGTCCTGCTGGCCTTATCCCCTTGTCTTGTCAAGGCCTGGAAAAATCCCCAACCAAGGGACGCTGCAAGATGGATAGCATATGCCTACACAAGCGGATTCCTTTTTGGTTGGCATGTTCATGAAAAAGCTTCTCTCCATTTTGTCATCCCCCTGGCACTCACTGCAGTACAAAGTCTGGGAGATGCGAAGCATTATTTCTGGCTATCAATAGGTATGCTCTTCAGGATACTTTTGGTATTGCCTAATCAAATTATTCAGCTTATGTCCAATCTTGTATATTCTCTTTTGGTACTACGCTCATTGCATTGTATGCTTGTTGTCATTGCTATTATGGCTTTTTTTTGCTTTGATGAGTTAAATTTCACCTTTCAATCTCTGTGTTTGTGCGTGTGTGCACGCATGCGCATGCGAAGTGCGTAAGTATATCTGGTGTGCTATTTCAACGTTCTGGCCATTTAATTTCTTATTATCTTGAAGAAGAAGAGGAAAGGCAATTGAAGAATTACAGAACGAATTTAAAAAAGGAGCATTGAGAGAAGTTCCTGGCTATTGTCCACAAATGTCTCTTTAGTATCCTTAGATTGTTCATGATACTTGATATGTACATTTATACATACATATACATATGTGCATACTTTGAGGATTCAAAGCTGGATAGTGTTCATATCATCCCAAGCAAATTTGTTAGAACACGAATCAGACTGTGGGACAGTAAATCCATGTACTGCAATACATATGTCCACTTATTTCCTTCAAAGCTTTGTATCTAGAAGTGTAGACAATGTCAATAGTTAAACCAAATGAATAATATTGTTATTTTTCCCAATTTTGCACTAGTCATGCTTGTGCAGTGTTATTATTGCATTCCACTGAATAATCTATTAGTCATGACATGTACTATCTGGTTGAGATGTTCTATTGTTTTTGAGTTTGCAAGCCCCTCAGTGTCCGATTTCTTCATTCTCCATCACTTGTGAATGACCAAATACTTCTTGTTGTCGACAAAGGATAGCCATATCTAATGTCTTATTAATCAGCCAAACCTCTCAAATTCCCTGTTGACATTCTTGTGCCTTTGCCATGCAGTATCTTGCTATTCACTGTTCCCACTTCTCTATGAAGCCCAAGAGTATCCCATAAAAGTGTTGGTGCTGCTATTGCATTGCATGGCGATGTTCCTTGGCTTCTCTGCGCTATTCGATGGGAGTGCAAGAGCGAAAGCAACAGCCTCCGAGTCAAGAAAAGGAGATCAATCCGGAGAGAGGAGAAGCACGGGTCTGGCCAAGGAAGGAGGGTTTATTATTGGTTGGATCACTAAGTGTTATTTGTTCGGTATTTTACTTGTCGAGTTATGGGGTCAGTTCTTGCATCCTTACATTCTTGGCAACAAGCTTCCGTTTGTGCCCCTGATGATGATATCCATATATTGTGCATTTGGCATCACGTACTCATGGATTTGGCAACTGAGATCAATTATGAGATGTTCTAGTTAATAGCCTGACTTCTTCCAAATTTTGTGTTTCTCTATCTTGAGGAACTCTTTGTTGTATTGATCTAATAGTGCAACTCCCAAATGGATGAGAATTGAAGAGTTTTTTTGCCACATTCTTAATGCATTTGACTGGAACGTAGGCTTGGTGCCCCTGCAAGGGATGAATACCCAAAGAAACCACCACCTTGATTTGTGGTTTCATTATCTGTCAGAAAGTCAGTGGCTTCTCTATGAAGTTGCTTTGAATTTAGTGAACAGGACATGATGTTATTTTGTTCTAAGAATATTCAAGAATTAGCTAATCAAAAGAGTGCTTCTACTTTTTTTAATTTGTCTAGTTTTTTCACGTTCAGTTAAGGAGATATCCATTAGCCGTAACCGTAAGTTCAATGAATATGAGAAAAGCCTAGCAAGTTAGCAAGCAAGACATCATTGGTGCCTGATTATGCAGTTGAATAATGGTAAAATATGCCTGAAGGACAGGCTCCGAAAAAACAGTGGAGTCTCGATGAGCATGACTCGTGCAATTAACTTGGATTCTCTAATCTCGGAGTGTGCATTAACCATTTAACTCGCGAAAATGATCCAGATTAACTCTTCAGAGATTTGTTCCTTCCCAGAGAAGAACTAAATTAAGAGTGAAGCATGGTCAGACCAGATGCTAGCTGCATATGAGTGTGATTTCGATCTCCTCTTTTGGGTCCCTTTAAAGAATAAACCCTAATGACTGGATTATCTTAATCTGGACTTAATAGAACCCTGTGAAAGTTTCTGAAACGAGAGACGTGCCTGCTTCTGTCCCTTCTTCTCACGCTTCAAAGCTAGAGAGGAGACACAATGGAACTCAATCAAAGGAAGAAATGTCAAAAAGCTGATGCACACTCAAACCCAAGAACACATACTTTATCAACCGACATAAACAAACACATTCACCAACGAGGAATACACACACAGATCGTGCATTGCAGCAGCACGCCAAGAGTAAAAGGAAAGCTAAAAGGACTCTCTGAAAGCCTGCGCCATTCCACCTTGCAATCACCTGATATCATCTCCCTCCTCCCTCCCTCCCTCCCTCTCTCTCTCTCTCTCTCTCTCTCTCTCTCTCTCTCTCTATGTATCATTCATGACATTTTGTGCAAGACAGTCTGTCTGCAAATGTTGTCTTCCTTGGACAGAGAAAGCAATTATGCTTCACCTGTTCTCCTGTACAGTTCATTTAGACCCCAAGGAGCCCACTCTGACTCCTTCAAAAGGTTCACAGTTAGTACTTTCTAATTTAGATTGTTATTTTATTTTTCAATATAAACTTCGTTTGTTCTAGATGACCTTTCCAATGTCGATTTGCCAGGGCTCTAGATGATCCACACCACACAACCACAAAGCTTTTGAGGACCACCATAACCCTAATATCAAAACCTACTTTCTTTTCGCAATGTGTTTGTTTGAGAGAAATAAACTTTTACGAATTAGTTTCTAGATTCTCACGGAATTTGATTTATATAAAATGATTAGTCAATGGAAAATCTTTTATAGTCAAAAGACACGTACGTTTGAATTTAGAAAAATGAATTCCCTAACATGAAATAAAAAAGTTTTTTTAAAAATAATTTCCCAAAAAGTATATCTTTTTATTTGGTAGTTTTGTCCAAAACAAACATGCTCTGAAAATACTTTTCTTTTTCAATGATCATCATATTAATGAGTGTCTTAGGACATTCGTTTAATAAGGATAATGCATGAAGCCTTAAGGTATTGATTACACACCTCATAAGAAATAGTTCAGTACCCTGAAAATTGAAAGGTCTTTTCTTTTATTTATAATCATGTTCGTTATCATCCTAAAAAAGGTTCCCCAAGTTCAGAACACAAATTAAGGGTCATAAGTTATTCTAAAGGTAGAACTTCCGATTCTAAGAAAGTTTAGTTACAGGTGGGTCAAATGCTGGATCTAGTAAGGTTAGAACTCTCAAAACATCTAGTTTACTCATAATTTCGCTATGATTATAGTTATATAATCGAACTAGAGATAATAGCATATTCCTAATCATTTAATTTACTTGTAATTGTGTTCATTTTTATTCCAAGAGAACTTTGCAAAATTTACACCTCAGAGCCACGGTTCATTCTAAAGGAAGAATTTCAAATTCCAAAAAAGACTTGTCACTTGCCATTAACAACAATACCCATTAACAAAATCCTAAAAATCTCACTTATCAGATATCTAACAGTCATTTCCAAAGGGTTTTGAGATGGAAAACTGAACTTGAGAAGACCGAAAACTGAAGGCAAGTTTTACTAATTTTGAACATTTCCCGAAAACCCATTTCTAATGTTGAACCAAATTCACCCTTACCCCTATCCAACGACACTACTGCAAACACATCAAGATTCAACGAATTCTTTCGAAGAACACCTTCTTTTGCGAGCGCAAGCGAGCATTCAATAATTTCTTGTCAAAGTACGTCATAACCATGTTACTCTACACACGACCACATTCGACAGCAAAATGCAAACCCTAGATGCCAAAAATATCAAGAAAGAGAGGGTCCGGGTCAACGTGAATAATTTATGCCTTCGAGAGTAGGGCGTGCTGCTACATGTACGCGCAACCTCAAGTGCTGGAAAATCATGTGATCATGCGACCCCAAAGGGCATATCCTTCGTATTCATAAAGTAAAGATAATGAGTTCTTCGTGTATATTCAAAATGTTTATTTATGCTTCGTTCGTTTCACGGAAAATAACTTTTAGAAAAATATTTTCTTAATGTTCCAGTGTTCGTTTCACAAAAAATAAAATAGTCAAGGAAAATATTTTCCACCAATGGAAAAAAAAAAGTTAGGAAAATGTTTTCTGCTTTTTTTTAGTGGAAAACATTTTCCGTCTTTTTCTTTTTACCTTTAAATATCACGATCTTTAACACCGTGCCTCAACCTTGCTCAAGGTCGGCCAGCCAGCGGCTTTCAACAAACGAACATCGGAAAATATTTTTCAGAAAAGAAATTATATATTTTGCATTAAACGAACGAAGCCCTAGAATTGATAATTTATTCCGAATCATTTTGGTCATCATGGTCCAAAAATAATTAAATTATTATGGTTTATGCGTGGAACTAGAATAATTCTCTCTGACCATAAATAAATAAATAAAAATTGAACTTTATCCTTACCATGATTCGGCAAGTACAGCTATTACATTCCCTGTGTGTTTCGAGAAGGTTGACTTTGGGAGCTCTCAGGAGGAGGGGTTGACCATCTCGCTTCCCACCTTTCTGTTTCTTCACATGTCCCTTGACTCTTAACACTCTTTAAGGGGGCCAGCATCATTATAACTGGATGATCATGTAATTAGGTGCCCAATAATTGACACGGGATTGGGACATGATGCATAACCGTCCCACATAATATATATTTTGTTTTAGAACGAGCGTCCATGCGAGAGAAATGTTAATCCGGTCATCACAGAACATATCGTACCGATATCAATGCCATCCTAAAATTTTTCCAAATTTTCAATTTTTCGACGGAAGCAAATAACATGACAATCAAGATATCGCCGGGCGGTCGCGGTGAGCTCGCCTCTGGCGAGGTTGATCTCATGCCGAGGCCAGCCCTTGCTGCCCAACAATCATAGAGAATGAAGGGAAAATAAAATATAATAATGATAATAATAATAATAACAAAAATTATTTGCATTTTGAATTTTTTTTATCTGAGATAAAGTCATAAGATTGGAATCATTTTCCAGCTAAGATCTATACATCGAAAGTGTCATCGGTCAATTATGACCAAGCAAAGGAAGGCTGAACATTTTCTTAGAAATTATCTTTTCAGAAAGTATTTTTCTTTATCATGAAGTGAAATCTGTTTGTTTGAATAAAAATCGCCGTTATGGAAGATATAGTCCTAGAAAAAGAATTCTAGCACCATGCGGTGGTCCAAGACTGAAAACCTCATGAATGGAAAGTTGGTATTGATGAATGGAGGTGATTGCAAACTTGAAATCTCCGTCGCAGCCAATAAATTGAACAATAAAAAAAAATGATGTGCTTCTTTTTGTCATTAAATTTGCAAAGAGAATAAATTATCATAGCATAATATATCATGCTACATGCCATGAGATCGCACGAACTTTTCATTACAACTTTCCTCTTTGTAAGTATAAAATAAGAACTTGTTGCACAATGGCACGATGACAATTCACATGCCATTGTGAAGAATTTAATGATTGAATTAGGGTACCGACGATCTTTGAGCTTTTTCGATTTGTTCAATCTAGCTCTTGAAACAAAAAAATTCGTCCAATTAGACCCGAATTATGCGTTTGTTGTAGTTACAGGTTCTTGTCTCAAAATTCTAAGTATCATCTTTATCTCTATTTGCACGATTAGAGAGAAAGAGAGAGTATATTTGTGTGTGCATCTCTGTACGGATGAGAGAGGCGAGGCAATTCAAAAGATCGGCAAGGGTCTTTGGACACCGATGAGAACCTCCCCGGCCGTTGGCCGGCCGCCGCCGTCAAGTCGCCTAACCTCCCACCTTCCTTTCCCAATTTGGCTTTTAATTCTCTTTTCACATCATATATATATATATATATATATATGTATGTTTCTGCATCGTCGGTGAATTTGAGAAGCTTATAGACGTTGCATCAACACAGTACGTCATGTCAACACTTTCATTCTGAAATAAATTCAATCGGACAGAGGATCAAACGTCAAAAAGAGAAAATAATATGGATCGGGTCAAGGATCGAACGTCAGAAAGAAAATCTGGGACCGGAACGAGCGAACCGAAGAATGCAATCATCCATCCACGATCTCAAAAAGTTTTGACCAAGGCATGTTTAAGCCCTCTTTCGATCTTCAGTATTATTATTATTATTATTACTATTTCCGGGAGAGACTGGCACGAAAATAATACGCACCTAACAGTCGGAAAAAGAAGGGTCCCTTCATATTAATGTGTCGTGGGACTAAAAATTGTAGGCTACGCTAATTTGAGGCTGGGCCCAATGTTTTCTCCAGGCATCATTATTAGCAGTTGAAATTAGGACATGAAAGTATTCAATCTTCAATGTCCTGAGAAGGAAAAGAAGAGGGGAACCGGAACTGAAGTTTCGCCATCCCAGCACACACGACGCAAGACATGTTCATTGGACTGGCAAATAATTTCCCCCGCAACGAACCTAGGAAACCACCCTCGAGCTCCCTAGGCTGACGAATCCTATGCGGAGAGCCGCACGGATCTTACCCGAACGCGCGGACCTGAGCCGGAGAAGATTTCAGATTAAGCTCTTGGAGTGATGTTGTCCCTTGTTTTCTTTAAGGGAACCATCGGAGGTTGGCAATTTTTAGCCTCGTGACACATCGGATCTTCGCTGGCCGGCGAGCGCGTGCCATGCTCGATGCCGACGAGACGGGGTCGTGTTAATGAGTTTTGCGAGGCGCGCCGCGGCCGAGCCGGGCCCGGGAAAGCGAGGTGCGACGAAGCTCGAGAGCATTCGGCAATTCCTTTTACTCCCTTTTTTTTTTACCGTACGTTGGCGTCCTCGCCCGCCCCCTTTACGGTTCGATAACGAAGAGGGCTTGCCTCGCAAGTCATCGAAGGAATAAACCGTATGTCCGAGTCGGACCCGGTTACGGACCCGACATAACTCGATCGTTCGAGGTCGATCCTCTCCCTCGTGTCTCGGCGAAGCCGAGAAGGGAACGAGGGGGCGTTGCCACGTGCGCCCCCCTCGCGCACGTTAGCCAGCTCGCCCACTCTACTTCATTGTTTTTCATCCCTCTCTCTCTCTCTCTCTCTCTCTCTCTGTGGGATCGACGCGACGCGCAGGCGAACTTCGAGTTCGCTGAGCTGCATTTACTCTCTCTCTCTCTCTCTCTCTCTCTCTCTCTCTCTCATTCAACTCGCAACCACCCGGCACCGCCGCCTCCTCCTCCTCGTCCTCCGCCATAATCGCCTCCCCTGCGCGGGCCCTCTCGGGCGACGGCTCTCCGTCGCGTGACACTCACGTGATCCGTTGCTGTCGTCGTTGTACGTGGAGATATATCTCTCTCGCGCTCGCTCTGGCCTTTGATGTTTGGTCGTTGTTGCCACATTCTCTCTTTTGCGTATAACTGACCTCCTCTCTCTCTCTCTCTCTCTCTCTCTCTCTCTCTCTAAAAGATGTCCACCGCACCGCCGTTCTTCCTCGGCGGCGGGGAGATGCATTTGCCTTTGCCGCCGTCTCCTCCTTCTTCTGCGCTGGCCAACCTCAGCCCTAGCATCATCATCACGCTCATGGTCCTGTCCGTCACCATCATCGTCACCACCTGTGTCTGCCTCCTTTTCCGTCACCTCCACCGCATCCCCCTCCCTCGCTGCCTCCTCCACCGCCACCTCTCCACCTCCTCCTTCGCCTCCTCGCCTCCTCTCCGCACCTCCGCACCTCCTCCTCCTCCTCCTCAAGGCACCGTCCATGGCGACGACTCCTTCATCGACTCGCTCCCTCTCTTCTCCTTCTCGTCCGTCACCTGCCGCTCCTCTGCGGCCGCCGACGGCGACTGCGCCGTCTGCCTCTGCAAGTTCAAGCCTCACGACCTGCTACGGTTGCTTCCCCTCTGCTGCCATGCCTTCCACGCGGAGTGCATCGATACGTGGCTTCAGACGAACCGCACATGCCCCCTCTGCCGATCCAACGTCCACGCCTGTGAGGCCGACCTCCAGGCCCAGCTCCAATCTTCGGCGAGGATCAACGCCGGCGACGACGGAGGAGGAGGAGGAGGAGGAGGAGGAGGAGGAGGGAGCTTCAGGCTCGAGATCGGCTCCGTCAGCCGACGCGCGTCCTCTGTCGACGGAGGCGGAGCCGAGGCGCGGCGGTCCTACTCCATCGGCTCCTTCGACTACGTCGTAGAAGCGGACTCGGAGGTCGCGGTCGCCGGCGACCGGCACCGGAGGAGCGTCTCGGACAAGGAGGATGGCGCGGCGGACGCGAGCCTCGCCGCGGATGTCGCCGCAGGGAGGAGCTGGCTCGGGGACTACATGGATCGGCTCTCGGCCACGCTCTCATCGCGGACTGCGTCCTTCCGGAGCTCGAGGAGGTTCTTCACGGGCAGCAGCCGCCGGAGCGAGGCCCCCGGTGTTGGCGACTGGGACCTGGAGGCCAGCCGTGTCGGCGAAGAAATCAGCGAGCTCTTCCGATGGGCCTCAGGGGTATAATCGGTAAGACGGACAGAAAGCAACAGAAAGCGAAACTCCCACTCTTGCTACCTCCACCCACTCTTTTGCTAACTCCACTCCCGCTTCACCCGGAGCGCACATAGCAAAACTCGGAGCGGCGATAGCAGAAACAGAGCCCAGGGGGAAGAGGGCTCGTGACGCACGAGCTCCCCCGAAATTCTTTTTTGATTTTCTTTTTTCCCTTGTCAATATTATCCCAATCTTGTTTCCCCCACGCTATAAAGATTTCCCTACGAAGGGTCGAGATCCCGCTTCCCCTGTAGAGTTCGGACGGCCGAGATCAGATAGGCAAGGCATGATGACGTGGCATCATTTACCGCCGCTCGAAATTACTAGAATAACCTCCCCCGGGGTGGGGGAGGGGGCTCGCGTCGTGTATAAATGACGACGGCAGGGGTGGTCATTAATGGATATGTGTGCATCGAGATAGGTCACCAACCACTTAAAAGCCGTACGGCCTGACCCCCCCCCCCCCCCTCCCACTACCAAATTTAATTCCGTAATTATGATTCCGTCCGGTTTCCTTAACTTGTTTTCGCAGTTTGGTCCCTGCCCCTCTTTCGCATCATCTATTTCCGGGGGCTAATTCGGCCGGTTCTAATGTGGCGCGGCATTACACCGGCGAATATAGAAGGAATCGGAATCGGGAATCGGAAATTGGGGTTGATTGCTAGATGCCGTATTCATGGGGGTAAAAGAGAGAGAGAGAGAGAGAGAGAGAGAGAGAGAGATGGGTTGTTTGATAGTAATTTGCTCGATTTGTTCAACAAAACAAAACAGGGCACAAATTTAGGTCACCATTTTTGCTACGAGGGTCGTCGGTCCGAAGAGAGAGGGGGGAGGGCACACAAGACACCTGTACTTGCTTGCTCAAGAATCATCAGGTTCGATTCTAACTACTGAATCTGGGTCGGCATCAAAAAATGGCAAAGAGGGGCGGGCAAGCCATGCCCTTCCATCTCGTCGAGCGCAAGCCCTATCTCGCCGCGGAACGGGGCTGGAATTCAATATCCCCCCGACTCCTCCATGGGGATGGGATCCCGACACATGGGCTCGAGTGCGTTGTGTCGTGTCGTGTCGTGGATCTCGATCTATGCTTAGATTGAGGGAGGTAGCATGCCGTGGGGAAGATGTCTTCTCGCGCAAGTCTTTTTTCTTTTAACTTTGTGCGACGGGAGGGTTGTCACGGTTCCTATGGGGTACAGTCAAAGCTAAAGAGCAAAGTCCCGGGATTCATCCCTGTGATTTTGTCTGCTTCGGGCCGTCCTTCTCTCTGCTTTTCGCTTTTAGATAACCGGAAAAGAAGGAAAGAAGGAAAAGAAAGGAGAGTAAGGGATGCACGAGTTCGCGTGCGATGCGTCGCGGGGAGATCTCGTCAGGCAATATGGGCTCCGAGCTTGGGCCCAAGGTCGACGGGCAGCCCAAAATTGGGCTGGCCCATGACTTGCAGATGGGCCGCTTAATTGGTCGCGGACCGGATTGAGCACCCGGCCAATGTCTTCCCGGTTTAACAGATTCCCCGTCCGCTGTATCGCCCGGTGCGGCTGATGATTGTGTTACGGTCCTTGTTCTTAGAGCGGGAGTTCGGACGAGGGCGCGCGTCCCTTCATCTTTTGCCCGAGGATTTCGAGCGTAGCGCTCGGGTGGCTGGTGCGGCGGGGTATTTTCCGGCACACGGGGTTCGACCCGAGAATCCATATGGAGGGCCGAGGTTTCGCGGCCTTCCTCCTTGCAAATTCGCCGGCGAGTGAAAAAGTTTGAAGAGTCCAAAGAAAAATCCACGGAACGAGCTTGAAACCCTGTGTTTGGAAGGTCCCGGACTGGTAATTTAGGGGGCGCTAATGCAGGAATGCGGCTTTTGTTCTCGATTTTTTGTTCAATGAAACGATTAGGACGAAGATGAGGCCCCTTACAATTAGACAAGCAGTCATGAAATTTGAATTAAACTCAGAATTGAGGGCAGTTATGATCGAGGGTGACGATGCAGCTAAACTCTTAAGCAACTGATCCGAGAGCATAGATGTCATTTAGAAATTAGATGCTTAGGTCATGGAAACTTCATGTCACCTAGAATAATACATTTAAAAATCTAAGCATCATTCACATGTCATATTAGATTAAAATTCACGTTCATCTAGATCGTTTTATTTTAAATGCCCCTTATATTAATTTAGTTGCATACTTAATTTAGGAATTTATTTAATTTCGAATTTCCATTAATAGGTAGGAAAAGCATCGTTCACATGTCATTTAGATAGTTGTTTGTCTTTGGTCAATTTAATTGAATAGCATAGGTAGACTAACTTAAAGTAGGATTGCATGTTATAGAACATATTAGATTAATCACATTTAGAGTTAGATTTCCTTCATATGCATCGCATATTAGAATAGTCTGCATAAGAAAGTGAAAATCCCAAAAAAATGACTAAAATTTCATTCATACATATTTAGTTAATCTGCATTTTAGGATAATAAAACCAAAAATTTTGACTTGCTTTGTTAATTTATCTTTTATTTATTATTTCTTTGAGTAATTACATTAATATTTGCACACTCGAGTGATCACTACACATGTTAGGGAGTTGATTTAAAAATAATTCAAGCTGTCTGCTGATTTTTTTATATAAATGAAAACGTATCAAAATGGTGTTATAATAGTCTAGCATAACCAAGTCACTATACCCTTAGATCTCTGGTTCGTAGGAGTAACGTACAACTCGCGAAACTTTATTTGGGTTTCTAATCGACCCACTAGGAATGGATTAGTTGCGCCTCCAGTTGAAATTATTTTGTATGGTAAAAAAGTGAAATATAATGTCGTGAATTGGTATGTGTCTTGGAGAACTTAAGCTAAATTAGGCTTAGCAAACCATTAGCCGAACCTTAGGTGGTGCATCATTGAAGAGGTCGTAACACAACGTTATCTGATTCAATCAATAGTATATATTGTCAATAGTAAGCCACTCACCGCGTGCCTGTGCACACATGCATGTTTTCATGAGATGATTGGAATTACACATATGTGCAATGAAGCAGATAGAAGGAAGTCTTGACTACATACAGAAGTTCCCATATAACAAGAGATGCTTTCAAACTAGGTCTTGCATATAGACTGATGCAGAGATATAAAATGCTATTCTAACTTTTCTCAAAGCTAGACATGACAGAGATGAGCAATTTAAACACCATCCCTAAAGTTTAACTCTTCTCTAAAAAATAATCTGAGAATGAGCATACCATTTAAACTATGTCCACCAGAAACGATATGGATATTTTTTGGGTCAAACTACAAGCAGAGTAGTGACTCCACCATATCGACGTACAAGAAGTTTGAAGTAACAATACAAATCCCAAAGATGCAGAGAAAAAGCCAACTGGATTTTTTATTCTAGGATTGACTACTGGAGAAGCAACATCTGGAAGAGCATTACTGACCAAAGCAGAAACTCGAAGGCTTGTGTCACGAGCCGAGAAGTTCCTCGTCCCACGAGGTTTCCTAATACGAAAGGAAAGCATCTATTCATGGAAGGCGACCCTCGGAAGATCCTTATTCAGGGAAGGAGATCACTATCAAAGGAAGGAGATCCCAAGAAGATCCTGACGAGATGTCATCGATTCCGGAAGATTCCAAAGGCGGGCGATGTGGGAATTTCTCATGTATCTATTTTAGGTAGGTTATACAGGCCGTTAGATCGAGGATAGATCAAGGATAGATCTACGGATGTCATTCTCCTAGTTTTTGTATATAAGGGGGCCTCCTCCCCCTCATTTGTATCATCTCATATCTCACAGTAATACAATTGCAGAGCTTCTCTCTCTAATTTCTCTCTCTACGAGTGTTGTGAGTTTGTGTGATCAGGCTGACTTAGGAATGGAATTCCTAAGTGCCGCGCGGGTTGAACGAGGAACGAGTTGTGAATCGATCGCCCCGTGTCAAGTGGTATTTTAGCAACGTTCATCCTGGAAGCAATGGCCAAGAACAACTTGCCAACCGTGTCCGAAGAGGAGAACCAGGTCGAATCAGAGACCATGGAGGAACGCGGGAGGAGGACCAGGGGAAAGAAGGCCGGAGGTACTACCTCTAGTTCGAAGGATCCGTTAGAAGACTAGGAGTCCAGAGTGACCAAGCTGGAGGTCGCAACGGCGGACGTCCAAGGCGTGGTCGAGGATTTGTCCATCAACACCGAAGGAGTCGAGACCGGCTTAGGAAAGCTCAATGCGGTGGTGCAGGAGCTAAAGTCGAACATGGGAGGACTCCGAGATGAGTTGCATGAGACGATGACCACTACGGAAGAAGAGCTGAGGAAGAAAGGCGATTCCCTGGAGATGTTGGTGATGGCCATGCGACACGAGATGGAGGAGCTCAAGGCGAAGGCTTCCGAGGTAGATGGCCTCAAAGCTAGAGTTACCGAACTGGAGGATGCCCAAGGGACTGGTGCAATTACTATGCAACAGGACCCAAGGGTGGATGCACCCAAGTCGAATGTGTTCAAAGGTGTTCGGGTGGCCAAGGAGGTAGACAACTTCCTCTGGCAAATGGAGCAGTACTTCAATACAATGCGGATCAAGAGTGACTCGCTTCGGGTAAGTACCGCTTCTATGTATTTTAGTGACGACGCATTATTGTGGTGGCGTCGTAGATCGGATGATAGGACTAGAACACCAATCACGACTTGGGAGATATTCGTGGAGGAGTTTCGAAAGCAATTCTACCCCGTCTATGCGGAGATGGAGGCACGCGATGAGTTGCGGCGCCTCGAGCAAAGAGGGAGTGCTCGAGAGTACGTGAAGAAGTTCTCGAGCCTTCTCCTTCAAATCCCATCGATGAACGACAAGGAGGCTTACTTCCAATTTGTGGGAGGACTCAAACTGTATGTCAAGCAAGAGCTCATGCGATGCAACGCTCAAGACTTGCCAACGGCGATGGCGGTGGCGGATGGAATGATCGAGCATCGCCCCTCGATCGAGAAGAAGCCGAACCCTCGTCCAAGGAGCAGGACCACTGGTGGGGGAGTCAATCAAAGACCCTACCAAGGTCCCAATAGACATCAAGCCGCACCGGCTAAAGATAAGCCGGAACCTAGCAACAATGGTCAACAGAGGAGGCGTTTCGCCCTCAAATGCTTCATGTGCGACGGTGCGCACTTAGCTCGGGATTGTCCAACAAGGCCCGTACTTGCGGCCCTTGCCAAGGAGCATGCCGAGGAGAAGGAAGGAGGAGCCAAATTAGGATCAATGAGGATCCTCAACACAATGACTTCCAAGCGAGCGGAGAAGAAGAAAGGACTCATGTTCGCGGATATCACGATCCAAGGGACGACCATGAGTGCTTTGGTCGACACCAGAGCCTCCAACCTCTTCATATCAGAGGAAGCGGCGAGGAAGCGGCCAAGAAACTCAACTTACGAGTTGAGAAGGGAGCTGGTAAGCTCAAGACGGTGAACTCAACATCTATCCCTACTACAGGCATGGCCAAGGGAGTGGAGCTTCACCTGGGCCAATGGAAGAGCAAGGAGAACATCGAGGTAAATCCACTTGATGACTATGACTTTGTCATTGGTTTAGGATTCCTCGATCGTATATGTGCCTTCCCGGTCCCATTTGCGAATTGCATCTGCATCCTGGACACGCGAGGACAATGCGTGGTCCCGGTAAGAAGGAAGGCCAGAGAACAAAAGGTTATCTCGGCCATGCAATTTACCAAGGGAGTCAAGAAGAGGGAGCCGACTTACTTAGCGACTCTCAAGGAAGAGGAATCCGATGCCAAGGAAGAGGCGATTCCTCCGGAGGTAACCCGCGTCTTGGAGATGTTCAAGGACGTGATGCCTAGCAACTTCCACCAAAGAGAGGTGGATCATCGGATCGAGCTCGTGCTTGAAGCTTGACCACCGGCCATGGCGCCTTATCGCATGGCCCCTCCAGAACTCGAGGAGTTAAGGAAGCAACTCAAGGAGTTACTTGATACTGGCTACGTTCGACCCTCGAAAGCTCCGTTTGGTGCCCCGGTGCTATTCCAAAAGAAGCATGACGATTCTCTCCGTATGTGTATCAACTACCGGGCGCTAAACAAATTAACGGTAAAGAACAAGTATCTGATTCCTCTTATTGCTGATTTATTTGACCAACTTGGAGGAGCACGATGGTTCTCCAAGCTGGATTTACAATCGGGATACTACCAAGTGCGGATCGCCGAAGGTGATGAAGAGAAGACTGCTTGTGTGACTCGATACGAGTCGTACAAGTTCCTGGTGATGCCTTTCGGCTTGACGAACGCACCGGCAACGTTCTGTACCCTCATGAACAAGGTACTACATCCGTTCCTGGATCGGTTTGTTGTAGTTTACCTTGATGATATTGTAATCTATAGTCGAACGCTAGAAGAGCATTTAGAGCACCTTGAGCAAGTGTTCCGAGTTCTAAGGGAAAATGAGCTATATGTGAAGCGTGAGAAGTGCGTGTTTGCTCGTGAGGAAGTGCCTTTCTTGGGGCACATTGTAGGTCATGGACAGGTGAAGATGGATCCTGCCAAGATCAAGGCGATCGTAGATTGGGAACCTCCGACAAAGGTGCCCGAGCTTCGATCATTCCTGGGGCTCACGAACTACTACCGACGGTTCGTGAAAGATTATTCAAGCATCACCGCTCCCCTCACCGACATGCTGAAGAAGGAGAGGACTTGGGAGTGGACTAGACGATGCCAAGAGGCGTTCGAGCGGTTAAAGCAAGCGATGGTCGAGGAACCAGTGCTCACCTTGCCAGACTACTCGAAGCCTTACGAGGTAGAAACCGATGCCTCGGACTATGCCATTGGTGGTGTTCTTATGCAGGATGGTCATCCTGTGGCGTATGAATCAAGGAAGCTGAACGATACCGAACGGCGATACACGGTTCAGGAGAAGGAGATGACAGACGTGGTCCATTGTTTACGAACATGGCACCACTACCTTCTTGGATCGCACTTCACCATCCGGACGGACAACGTGGCCACGAGCTATTTCCAGACCCAGAAGAAGCTGAGTCCGAAGCAAGCTCGATGGCAAGATTTGCTAGCGGAATTCGACTTCAAGCTAGAATACAAACCGGGTAAGAACAACTTGGTTGCTGATGCTTTGAGCAGGAAGGGAGAGTTGGACCGAGCGGATCAAGGAAGGGCTAAACCTTGATCCAAGGGCAAAGGCGATGATCGATTATGCCAAGGAGGGAAAGACCCGGCAATTATGGTGGGAGGACGAGCTCCTCTACACCAAGGGACGACGGCTTTACGTCCCACTCCATGGAGGATTACGCAAGGAAATCATCAAGGAGTGCCATGATTCAAAGTGGGCGGGTCATCCAGGAGTCCGCCGCACCATGGCCCTCGTGGAGGATAAATACTTCTGGCCCCTCATGCGGGACGATGTGGAGGCCTATGTGCGAACTTGTCTTGTATGCCAACAAGACAAGGTGGAGCAAAAGTCCCCGGCAGGCCTCTTACAACCTCTCCCCATACCGAAGCGACCATGGGAGAGCATTTCAATGGACTTCATCATAGGCTTGCCACAGTCCGAAGGGTGTCGGACTTTAATGGTCGTGGTGGATCGGCTATCCAAGTACGCGACTTTCATGCCAGCCACGGAGGATTGTACGGCCGAAGAAGCGGCCAAGCAATTCATGAGGCATGTAGTCAAATACTAGGGACTACCGAAGTCGATCGTGAGCGATCGTGATCCACGATTCACTAGGAGATTCTGGACCGAACTATTCAAGCTGCTGGGATCGGATCTCAACTTCTCCACAAGTATGCATCCATAAACAGATGGACAGACAGAGCGGGTGAATGCACTTCTGAAGCAGTACCTCCGACACTTTGTGAGCGCCACTCAGAAGGATTCGGTAAGATTAATCGATGTTGCTCAATTCTCTTATAACCTGCAGCGAAGCGAGACGACGGGCCGGAGTCCCTTCGAGATCGTGAATGGACAGCAACCGTTCACTCCTAGTACAGTTGCCATGGACTACAAGGGGAGTAGTCCCGCCGCTCACAAGTTCGCATCGGATTGGTATGAACAAGCGGACTTGGCCAGGGCGCGCATCGAGAAGGCGTCCAAGAGGGTGAAGAAGTGGGCGGACCAAAAGCGACGAGACGTGGAGTTCAACGTGGGGGATCAGGTGTTAGTGAAACTTCATCGGATCATGCATCACAAGAATGTGCATAAGGCGTTGGTTCATCGATACGAAGGCCAATTTCGAATCATCCAACGGGTTGGAAAGGTCGCATACAAAGTGGAGCTACCACCGAAACTAAAGTTGCATCTGGTATTCCGCGTAAGTATGCTCAAACCTTTTCACTTGGACGAAGGAGACCCGGATCGAGGTAAGTCACATCGAGCATCCATGGGGGCGAAGTCTTCCTATGACCGCGACATCAAAAGTATACTAGACGAGCGAAGCATAGTGAAGAGATATAGATCGACAAAGAAGGAATACCTCATTCGCTGGAAGGGTCTCCCGGAGAGCGAAGCAAGTTGGGAACCCGCCGAAACTCTTTGGCAATTTCAACAACAGATCGAAGAATTCAAGGCCAAAGGGGCGATGGGGACATCACCCAATTAGGTAGGGGAGAATGTCACGAGCCGAGAAGTTCCTCGTCCCACGAGGTTTCCTAATACGAAAGGAAAGCATCTATTCATGGAAGGCAACCCTCGGAAGATCCTTATTCAGGGAAGGAGATCACTATCGAAGGAAGGAGATCCAAAGGAGATCCTGACGAGATGTCATCGTTTCCGAAAGATTTCAAGGGCGGGTGATGTGGGAATTTCTCATGTATCTATTTTAGGTAGGTTATACAGGCCGTTAGATCGAGGAGAGATCTACGGATGTCATTCTCCCAGTTTTTGTATATAAGGGGGCCTCCTCCCCCTCATTTGTATCATCTCATATCTCACAGTAATACAATTACAGAGCTTCTCTCTCTAGTTTCTCTCTCTACGAGTGTTGTGAGTTTGTGTGATCAGGCTGACTTAGGAGCGAAATTCCTAAGTGCCGCGCGGGTTGAACGAGGAACGAGTTGTGAATCGATCGCCCCGTGTCACTTGGCTCTTATATCCTATTATTCAACAAATTCATAACCACGCCGAGTATGAGCAGAATGTGGTGCTGTATCAAGATGACCAATTCCACCATAATAACGAGAAGTTGGAGCATGAACTGCCGGAGCAGCAGCTAAAGCATCAACCACTGCATCACCAGCCGGAGCATCAGCCACTGCATCACCAGCCGGAGCATCAGCTGAAGCATCATTCGCAGCATCAGGAGCAGGAGCAGAAACTGGAAGAGTTGGCCCTTCTTCTTCTTCTTCTTTATTAAATGCTAGAGCAATTAACCCGCCCACGATAGGAAAAGCCATGGACCAAGTTGGAGCCACCAAGAGAGACACAAAGAAAGCAACCACTACTATCGCCCACAAAATCTTCTCCCACCAAGCCATCGCTAGGTCTGGCGCAGAGGCACGGGAGGTCTATAAACATGAGACAACAAAATACTTTACAGTTTGCGCATGATTATGTTATATTTTAGACATGACCAAGACCCCTGACGTCTGGGCAACCGCAAATGGAAAACGTGAGGGAAAACTATGAGGTACTCCCGTTGAGAGTTGTTAAAGGCCCTTGATCATTCTCAAATACTGAGAGCATGGTTGTCAGGATGTCCATAGATATATTTGGCAAGAGAATCCATCATCAGCATCTTGTAAACTAGTCCCAAGTTAACCTGTTACCCCCCCTCTCTCTCTCTCTCTCTCTCGCTCTCAACCTAAATCGGTCATTAAAAGATCCCTCCTACGTGGGTTTGTGCAGCAGCATAGTTGATTTGAGCCCTAATTAATGCTAATTTCGATGATCACTTTCACACTTACATCACTACCGGAGCATGGTTTGTGCACCGCTGTGGCTTGACGCTGCGTCTCACGCGGCAGCTCACGACTCCTCCACGCAACGACCGTAGTTACCGAAAAATAAACACGGATCTCACTCTGGCATTTTATCGAACACTCGAAGAGGTCAAACGGCGGAAGCGCTTTCGTCCTCGTCCGAGGCTCGTGATAAACGGGAGTGGGGATAATGAGGCAGCGAGCTTACCTGGTGCGCGTGGGTTGCGGCCGTGTTGAAGGTGGATGGAGCTCGCATGCAGTGGCGGGCGCTGAGTGGCGGTCACGATCCGGTGGGTGTGCAGGGAACACGAAGCGATCGACTCCTTGCTTGCTCTGTCCAAACACCTACTCTCTTCTCTCTATTTTTCTTTTTGTCTCCTCCTGAACTCTCACTGCTCCCCTTGTTCCTGCGCCAACCTAAGATTCCTCTCCTTCTTCCGTCTCTGCCTCGCTTGCGTCCCTCTCGTTTTTTCTGCTTCTTCACCCACATCCTCATTGACTGATCTAAGCCAAATTATAACGATGGCAATGTTTCCTCTTTGGTAGTGTGAGAATACAAATATCCGTTCTCTCCCCCCCTCGCCCCCCGGCCACCCCCCCAAAAAAAGCACTAACTCATACTCCTTTTTCCCTTTCTTTTTTTTTTTGAAAAATCTTAATAATCCCAACGTAAGGTTCCCTCCACTCAGGAGGCCACTTGTCGGTTGACAGGTGTCTCCCCTGAATGGGGCGATCTCTCCCATTTTCTGCAAAAGCCGCGTCCAATCCCAGCTATTTACCTACGAGAAATTATTAGGTGCAGCTCGGGTGCCACGCTGGCTTTGCAGTCCACCATTCAGCACGCGCCACGTGGCGCCAGCGTGGAGGAAGGAGAAGCGCCGCGCGTGGGAGAAAAGAACGAGCGGAGGACTGAATATTTTGAAAACATGGGGGAACGAGGAGAGAGAATTCCTCTGCTCCACTCTGAGAAAATAATAGTACTTTGTCCTTTAGCCTGCGAGAAAGCAATTACTCTCTCTCTCTCTCTCTCTCTCTCTCTCTCTCTCTCTCTCTCTCTCTCTCTCTCTCTCTCTCTCTCTCTCTCTCCTCGTTCTTCAGCTCAAAAATCTCTCCCTCTCCCTCTCGGCTGGACTCCCTCTCGGCGAACCTCATTTCTGCAAATCCGTCTCCCCATTCCTCGTGAAGAACTCCGGCGAAGCACGACTCCAGTCCAACAACAGCCCCGCCGTCCGTCGTCCACGGCCCGCCGTCCGCCGTTCGGCCCGCCATCCAGCAGCCCCGCCGGCCGCCCTCCACGAGATAACTCGGCCCCGTCCGCCGCCGTCCGCTGTCCAGCAGTGATGTGTCGTCTCGTCTAACAACCCCGCCGTCCAACAGCCTCGCCGTCCGCCGTTCGCCCCCGCCGTCCGCGGTTCGCCCCGCCGTCCAGCAGCCTCGAATCAGAACCCCCAACTTCAGATCTGGTAAGTATTGCATTATTTTGGAGATGAGTTATCTTACAATATACCCGTCAAATGTGAGAATGAGCACACCATGAGCCGAAGGCAGGCATGACTGTAGAAACAAATAGTTTGGGCCTGTAGAATAGTTTGGGCGGGAGGGTTTGCCTATAAGAACTTGTGTTTTGTTCCCAGTCAGTTGCATCGAGTTCAGTCACAAGGCACCACGAGTGGTGCTGTTGCATTATATATCCATAAACATGCAACATTTCCCATTGGTGTATATTATCAATTGCTAAAGCTATATAGTGGGCATGATGATGGAGTTGCAAAAAGAGCACACCATGAGCCTTCTGCAGGCATGACTGTAGCGTAAAATGTGAGAATGATGATAGACCATAAAAATCGCAACTAATGACGATAGACCATAAAAATTATTTTTAGATGAATTATGTCAAAAAGCAATTTAAGATCATCCTTATGTAGAGGAGGTGTTGGTGTGCCTTATTTTATTAGGTGTTACATTACCATTTGCATGGGACACACTCCTATGCGTTAAGATTGTTTTTTATTGAATTTCCTATGCGTGTGTATTTTATGCTTTCTATTACCATTGTTTATAAAGTCCATGTCATTTGCGTCAAAAAGAGGGTTGGCATCCAGTACTTGATAAGAAAGGTGGCCGCTACGAGGATGGCTGAATCGGAGGTAATTCTTTACTCATATATTCAAACTGACTTTTTGCTTATTGAGTGATGTATGAGATGTTATTTCGTTTGTGCAAGCATTTTATTAATTACTTTTTATTATTTTAGTTACAGCAATATTCTTCACGTCTTGAACATGTAATCCATGATGTAGATGAAGAATTTGAGTTTGCAATAGGAATGGTTTTTGCAAATGAGCTTGAAGCATATCAAAAATATGTGGCTTATGCTATTGGCAAAGGATTTGGAGTGAGGAAGGGTAATTATTCTAGAAATAAAAAATGAGAAATAACTCAACAGACTTTCGTATGTAATTGTGAGGGTTATTATACTGGCTCATCTGTTCATGAAAAAAATACGAGAGATTTGATACTAGATGCGGATGTCTTGCTCATGTCAAATTTAAGGTTGACAATGGTATCCATGAAGTGATAGAGTATGTTTCTGAGCACAATCATCCATTCATACCAGAAAATCAAAAGCATTTGATTAGATGTGGACGAATTATATCGGATACCAGTAAAGGTGTTTTAGTGGACATGGTTAAGGCCGGCATTGGAGGAACTGCAGCATATAAGTTTTTGGCAAATGAAGCAGGAGGAAGCAAAAACTTAGATTTCACCACGCGTGATTGTCATAATTATTTGCAGACAATGAGATCTAATGGTATAAGTGGGGGAGATAGCCAAAGTCTTCTAAATCATTTTCATCGCATGCAAGAGATCAACCCAATGTTTTCCTATGCTGTACAAGTTGATCAAAATGGTAGATTGACAAATTTATTTTGAAGAGATAGTTTATCGAGATTTGACTATGATTGTTTTGGTGATGTGTTGGTATTTGATACCACATATCGTACTAACAAATATAATATGATATGTGCACCTTTTGTTAGGGTTAATCACCATTGGAAGAATGTTTTATTTGACTGTGCATTTTTATTGGATGAGATTGCATAATCATTTATTTGGTTGTTTAAGGCCTTTTTGGAGTCTATGGGAAATAAGGCTTCAAAAACTATATTCACTGATCAAGATCAAGCTATGTCAAAGGCTATTGGAATGATTTTTCCAAATACTCAACACCGTTTGTGCACTTGGCATATTGGGAAAAATGCTAATCAAAACATCCCACATCTTTATAACAAGCCTGGTTTTAAGGATAAGTATTTCTTAGCACTTATGTATAGGTGCAGATCGGAGGATGAATTTGAATATACTTGGAAGGAAATGGAAGCAGTGTGAGATACTGAGGATAATAATTGGCTTCAAAGATTGTACAACCTTAGACATAAATGGAGTTCGGCGTTTGGCCGTGATATTTTTACATGTGGTATAAGATCAAGTCAGAGGAGTAAGAGCACTAATAATGTGTTCCAACAGATGTCAACCAAGACATTAACGCTTGTAGAATTTATTCACCACTATGAAGAACAATTGAAGCATATGAGAGAAGTTGAAAGTCAAGACGATTACAGTTCACGTGGGAAAGCCAAATTGCAAGTTTCAAATAATGAGATTTTACGACATGGTGCTTCAGTGTATACTCGTACCATATTTAAAAGGTTCAATGAAGAATTTTTAGAAAGCCTCTCTGAACGTATTGTGAACAATACATTTGATGGAATTGTTTGTTTATATACTCTTCAATGTAGGGGGAGTGAACATGTGAATATTGTTAGATTTGACCCTACTGACCATTCAGTTTCTTGTGAATGTAAATTATTTGAATCAAAAGGATGTTTGTGTCGATATGCCTTGAAAGTCTTGAGTGAGAACACATCAATTACTAGCATTCCATCTGCCTATGTTTTGAAAAGATGGACGAAGAATGCTAAAGACAAGATTGTGCATGATGAATCTCATCAAATGCCGGCGGGTCAATCTAAGTTTAATAGATTTTCCACATTAATGCACCGATCTTTTGAGTTGATGAGTTTGGGGGCAAAAGATGAACATAGCATGGGAATAGTGACAAAGCACATGGATAGGGCAGAGGGTGAACTTTCAGCATACAAGTCATGTGTGAGCGTTACTGATGATATCAATGATGATAATGATGTTAATGAGGAATCAACGTGCCAGATTTCAGTTATGGACCCTCTTCGAATGAAAGGAAATGGGACAAGTTATGGAAGACTTAAGAGCTCAAGTGAGAAGAATAAGAAGAAAAAGTCAAAAAAACCAGTACTTCCAACTCATGTAGAAGGTGGAGGTGAGTGACATATACATGTAATTAATTTGATTAATTAAATTATTAGCTTACCATATGTAATACTAATTAACATATTCATTACTTTATAATGTAGATATGGTTGTTCACCAAACACATGATCAAATTAATTTCCCATGTTATCCGAGCAATTCGAATCAGTTTCAAAATGTATTTTATCATGCTCAGGTATGCTGCCCTTAACCTCCATTAGATTATTTACTTTTTCCTAATTTCGTAATATTTTATACGTACATGTAGCAACAACCATATACAATGCATCCTGGGTTTATAAATGGATTTTCACCAATTTCTACACAGGTATATGATTTTTTACAAATACTAAAGATATTTGATGCATGTTATAATTAAATGTAAAATTTAGTTATACTATATGCATATTCCATCACCATACATTATGTCATCAGGGATTATGAATGGATTTTCTCTATTTACTAGTTAGGTAATTATCATAAAATCAATATGCTTTTTCGTGTTATTTAATCTTTTGTTTACTTCGAATATATTTACTTTTCATGGTTTTTTTTATAGATGTTGGAGTACCATAATATATCTCATGGAACCATTTTGAGTCAGGTATAACTTGTGTTTTCCATCATTAGATTATTTGAATCACATTTTTCATGGCATTTTTAGTTAAATATAATTGAATTTTCCTTTGTACAAAGGTCATCAAACTCTCTTCAGCAACCAACAATGAATGAATTTAACAATTCTACTGGAACAGAATAGTAAATTTCCTTGACAAATCGATGGGTCAAAAGCTTACCTCTTGCCTCAGTGCGCGACCAAGCATGTCAATGCGAAGGGGAGAGGCGATAAGCGTTGGGATGTTTGTCTATTGTGATGTTCTATTAAGTGCCATAGGCATGTTGTGTTAATTTTGTTAATTTGGATCCTAGTTTTAATCGCAATTCATGGTCTCGATGAAGCTAATTTTGCTATACTCTTTGACTTCATGATTTCGCTCCCCTTCCCCGTAGGGATAGTTTTGAACAATTGATGTCGTCTCACCCTGTTCTTATCAATTTTTTTGCCATCAATTATTGTGCGATTAAAACATGTCCCAAAATAATTTAGGTAAGAGTGTCGCATATAAAAAAAAAGTTTAAAAGAAAAGAATGGCGGAAAGCGCACGTGATGTGTTACATACGAGTGGGGTTTTACCGTTAATTTCGTACGAATTGGATAGATAAACAAATATTTTCAATGGAAATTAGCTTCTTTCTTTTTAAATTTTATCATGAGGATATGGGTTTTTTTTTGTGATGCTTCCAAAAAGAAGTATTGATAGTGGAGCATGAGGAAATGAAATAAAAAAAAATACAGCTAACTAAATTTTGAATTCGACGATAATATGGCCTAAGAGAAGCTTAGAAACTCCCTTCTTGACCAACGCAACTACTTCATGAATACCACCGAGTCGAGTACTACCGGTCATCTTTCCACGATTCGGGAAGTCTTTTTTTATTTTTACAGGTTTCCGAGGGCTATATTATTGGCCCGCCCTTCAGCGAGAGAGAGAGAGAGAGAGAGGGAGAGAGAGAGACCCACCAAGAGACAGCAACTGGACTAACTTCCCATGACTTTTCCATGTTGTATTACATAGCATGTAAGTTAATCAAATCAACTTTTGGGTAATCTATAAGGATTCATGGAGCTATTGAGCTTTACCCTGAATATAACATGCTGAGGTAACTAGCAATTAGTTTGACTCCCCTCACTTGCAAAACAGTATTATCCAAGGCTCATGCCGGAGTTCTAGTTCTTTTGTAAACTGCATCAGGATCCGAAAATTACTATTCCTTTTAACAACAAGTAAATTGCTTCCCTGATTCATCAAATAAATAAAAATGGACAATGCTTGAATGCGAAAAAAATGGAATAACGTACCGAACACATTCATTTCATTAATCAACAACTGAACTTACAAACTTATAAACACAATACTATGGAAGCCTTAAAAGTTTTCCACCAAGTCTCATATTATATATAAAAGATACAACAATATAGCATATGTATAAAATAAATGCTATTTGATATCGTGTCTTTTCTTTCTTCACCCGTTTAAGCTCCTCCTTTAATCGCCTACGCTTCGTCTTTTCTGTTTTAAGTTCAACTAACAATGAGCCTACTTCAACCTCATCACCCCTTGATTGGCTTGACTGGCACAATGTTTGATTCCTTTCGAGGAGGTCGACTATCATGTCCCTTGCTTGATCTGATATTTTTGGATCAATCCACATGAAAAAATTACAATGATCAATCCATGAAACCTTCTTCCTGCATTTTTCCTAGTCTTTGCCACCAGAATTGGCGATTTAAGACCACAATAGCAAGTCAACTGTGACTCCACCTCTTTAGGACATGCCCCAATTGATTCAGATGTTGGCGGCTTCAATCTTCTTGTTGCCATTATTTAATAAATATAACATATTAAAATAGAAACCATCACTTTTCAAATTAGAAATTGCCAAACAAGCAGTTCTAAGGGAACGTCGAGCTCAGACCATCACTCAAGCCAAAAACTTTAACAACACACCAACAGGACAACAAAAACCCAACAGAATATTATTTCAAGGTTCCGAAGGAAATGCCCACAGCAAGCATGCTCAGGCACACATCCTGTGACCCACAACAAAAACTTTATCACGCCTGTCACCCAAAAAAAAAAACCCTCTCGCGCTCTTGCTCTCCATGGGGAACACAAACACGAGATGCAAAAGTTGATTCCCAATTACTATTCAGGCAACCAACAAATACTATTCCATGCAACTACATATTGCCTGACTGCCATTCCTCTTCCTCCCTACTTGCGTCAGTTTTCTTAAAAGTTCTTTAACTTCCAAAATCCAAGCTTGCCCTTATGAATGTCTCTAGAAAACAATGCCTTGAAACTACACTTTGCAAAGAGAAGAACGAAATCTACGCAACACCTGAAGAACAAGTACTCTTCAATTAAGAATTCAAGCAATTCACATATATTGCACTACCCAAATTGCCTTGGCAAACAATTTAACAAAGGCTCTCTATACTCCCTCGTCAATTAGTAACTAGCTGGGCAAGTTCTCCTTGACCTTGCTTCTCCATACATATCCAGTCAAACAATCAAATTACATTTCCCATACGGAGTCCAATTAAAAGGTTCTGACTGGGAACAAAACACAAGTTCTTATAGGCAAACCCTCTCGCCCAAACTATTCTACAGGCCCAAACTATTTTACGCTACAGTCATGCCTGCCTTCGGCTCATGGTGTGCTCATTCTCACATTTGACGGGTATATTGTAAGATAACTCATCTCCAAAATAATGCAAGACTTACCAGATCCAAAGTTGGGGGTTCTGATTCGAGGCTGCTGGACGGCGGGCCGAACGGCGGATGGCGGGGCGTGGACGGCGGGCCGAACGGAGGACGACGGGGCTATTGGACGGCGGGGCGAACCGCGGACAGCGGGGGCGAACGACGGACGACGGGGCTGTTGGACGGCAGGCCGAACGGCGGACGGCGGGGCGGCGGACAGCGGGGTTGCTAGACGAGACGACACATCACTGCTAGACAGCGGACGGCAGCGGACGGGGCCGAGTTATCTCATGGAGGGCAACCGGCGGGGCTGCTGGACGGCGGACGGCAGGGCTGCTGTTGGACCGGAGTCGTGCTTCGCCGAAGTTCTTCACGAGGAATGGGGAGACGGATTTGCAGAAATGAGGTTCGCCGAGAGGGAGTCCAGCCGAGAGGGAGAGGGAGAGATTTTTGAGCTGAAGAACGAGAAGGGAGAGAGAGAGAGAGAGAGAGAGAGAGAGAGAGAGAGAGAGAGAGAGAGAGAGAGAGAGAGAGAGAGAGAGAGTAATTGCTTTCTCGCAGGCTAAAGGACAAAGTACTATTATTTTCTCAGAGTGGAGCAGAGGAATTCTCTCTCCTCGTTCCCCCGTGTTTTCAAAATATTCAGTCCTCCGCTCGTTCTTTTCTCCCACGCGCGGCGCTTCTCCTTCCTCCATGCTGGCGCCACGTGGCACGCGCTGAATGGTGGACTGCAAAGCCAGCGTGGCACCCGAGCTGCACCTAATAATTTCTCATTTACCTACCATCGCTTCATTAAATCTATGCGGACTTCTTCTTCTTTTTCCATTTTTTAATTAACTCTACGTACAATTTTACTGTTTATTCCCCTTTCCGTCCCTTCCTCTTCACGACCTACTCCCTCCCTCTCTCTCCTTTGGTAGCTTCGATTTAGGCTGCGCATGATACTCATTCTGGTTCTGAGAACCAGTTCTGTCGAGAATGAGTTTTTTCTATTTCTGGTTCAGAATTAGTTTCTGACGAAAAAAACGCGTTTGATATGGATATACAATTTCTGTTTCAGAAAGAGAAAGCTGTTTGATATGACCAAAAAATTTCTATTTCTGATTCTGTTTCATTTTCTAAAATATATGATTTGGGATATTAGAAGATGTTCATATTAATAAAAATAAGGAAATTTGATATTTTTTTGCACAATTTATTGTAATTTACTCTAAAATTGAAAAATCACTTTAATTGCATTAAACATTTGTAATATTCTAAATTTAAAAAAAATAAAATCCACGTAGGCAACCATAAACGATCTTCTACCATTGAGATCTCGAAAATGCATGAAGAATCTCATAAGATGTTCCAATAGACGGTACGAAATTTCAAAAGTTCACATTACACCATATGACATTATAGAAAATGAGATAAGAAATACAAATTGATAAAAATACATCATAAAGGGTGCAAACAGACTATCATGGAATCAGTGGCATTCCCTCATCCATTGCCATTTGATTGGCAATACGTTTCCTAAATAAGTTCATCTCATTTCCCTCCTCAATTGATGTATCACCCTGAAGAACGTCTTCTGAAGGTTCACAAAGGTGTTCCGGATCTCCATACATGGAAAAATTCCTTCATCTCGAATGTAATTATGGATAGCACAACATGCAATTACAATATGTGCTTGCTTTCGAAGTGTAAATGAGGGCATATGTTTCAAAATGAAAAAACGATTCTTCAATACCCCAAATGCTCTTTCAATGACATTTCTAAGTGAAGAATGTCTTCGATTGAACAACTCTCTTGCTGTTCTTGGTTGTCTCTCGACACCCCTATAGTCGTTTAAATGATAGCGCTCACCTTTAAAAGGAGTTAAGAATCCCGGAGCCGATGCATACCCCGAATCAACCACATAGTATTTACATATAGCAACGTATAAATGAATAACTTAAGTAAAACAACAATATCAAAATACTTTGTATGGAATACATAAATACCTTCTGGTGGTCGAGGAAACTTTGCATTATGAGACTCCATAGCTGCCGCAAGCACTCGACAATCGTTGGCAGATCCTTCCCAACCAGCATATACAAAAGTGAATTTCATATTAAATGAGCATGCGCACAACACATTTTGTGTTGTTATTCCTTTTCTGCCTCTATATGGAATTTGTTGGGCGATAGGTACAGAAGCATGAACATGAGTGCCATCAATTGCGCCTATGCAACCCTGTGATTAAATCAACAACCATTATCACACAAAATTGATAATAATAAACAAACAAACCATAAAGAAAAAAATTTGCACAATAAATACAACCTTGAAGTAACGTTTATGCGTAGGATGCATAAGAATCTCATTTGGGATAGCATCAAAAGAAGGTGGAACAATGTTCTCGATGGCTAGCTTGCGAACTGCATTCAACACTATTGCAAAATATTTGCTGATAGTTTGGCCTGAACGTTAAAATCTCTCACATAGATTCCTATTTGAGCTCTTGTGACAAATCATAAATAAGAATATCCCAAGTTGTTCATCAACTTTAATTTCTCGACCATCTTTCAGCCAACCTCTTGACCTCATCAACCTGCAAAGGTTGCCAAACACATGTTTTTCCATTCTAAAAGCTTCATATATTCTATCTACATGTCCATGAAGAAGCTCCCTCATCCATTCAGGTCCTGACAGTTGGCTATCCCTAATTGATTCTCTTATGTACATCAACATATCCATAGCAGTGATGCACAACCAGGCTATCAATATATCTATATCTTCTTCATCAAGATATACTTCAACTGATTCAACTGCTGAGACTTGGTCGATACTTTCAAGCCCCTCCATATTACCTATGTCACATATGAAATAAGTCAATAATCCAATAACCACAACATCACACCATTATATATATAAGTAAATAATCTATTCAATAATAAAATCCATAGCCTTCCATATCATAAAAAACATAAGTCATAAAAGATACAACACAAACCTAGTATCTCAAATACATAACTCGCTCACAAATACAAATCAAACATAAGTTCATATAATATTTCTCAACATCTACTTATAAAATGTCAATTAGTCCACGTCTCCTCTCAGGTAGAGCTAAGATGAATGCCTCCCTCCAAGATGGATTACTCAATGATTCCTTCACAGCTTTGTTGTACAAATCCTGCTCTAACTCAGTCATGCCATTTAAGATGGCCATCACAGCTCCTACAGAATATGTGTCAACAGGTGCTGATGATTGTGATGGTGGATCCGAGGAGACCGATGCAGATGTAGACTGGACAGTCCTGACATTAATCAAATTTCGAATGGCTTTACAAGTGGCTTCATATTCAGTTGCCTTGCTCTTCCTTCTCCTTTTGGCATTTGGAGTCCTGTCTACCTTGTGCTTCATATGTTTAGTTGCTGATGTAGTCACATCGAGCGTAAACACTCCCTCACCAACAGGTTGGCTGTCAAAATCTGTCGGATCACCTATCATATCAGCACTACTATCACCTTCACCATCCTCATCACCACCAAGAGAGACAAAAGCATCAAAATCATATTCATCTCTATCTGAGGACAACACTGGTTCTGCATTCCCTACTGCATGCTCCCCAGTAGCAAACGTATCCCCAAACACAACACACAAATCAGGATACTGAGGAAATCCTTCCGTCCTAAATTTAGCCCATTCCTTATTATCGTATAATTTTCACCAAAATGACTTACATAAGCAATATAATCAAAGCTTATAACAAAAAAAAACAACGAAAGTAATATGATACCTTAATGTGAGCCTCCCATACACTTTCTTCGGTCACAGCAACCGTGTTGTTTATATGATCCCATCCAAATCCAGATTGAGACAAAAGTTTCTTGAACTTAACAAATTGTCTCCTCAATTTGTTGACCCTGTTCTTTATCTGAACCAAAGTAAAGTGGAGTCATGTCCGTTTATTGAATTCAGCATGTATGTTATTCCATCCTTTTTTGTTGTACGTAGAGGTTGTGCGATTTCCCTTTTTTACCTCTATAACCAACAAGGTTATGAGCTCATTCACCAAAGGCTCAGTCTACTTTGCCATAGACATCTCTTTTTGGGAGGCCATTTTACCTAAAAAACTAGTATGAGTACTCTAGAAAACTAGTTTACACAAAAATTAAGATAACTACCAAGCTAGAACAACTTCAGCAATGAACCGACCAACAATTAATGAGATCTTCAATAATCCCAAAATCAGCCAACCAACAGTCCCAGATTCGTGAACAAGAGATTTTACCAAGAACAAGAGAGCTGGGGGCGAGCTGGCTCGGCTGGGGGCGGCGGCGGCGACGGCCTGGGGGCAGGCCTGGGGCATGGCCTGGGCTGACTTGGGCGCGGCCTGGGGCGACCTGGGGCGCGGCCTAGGGCGGCGAGCTGGGGGCGGCTGGAGGGAGCTGGGGCGAGCTGGGCGCGGCTGGGGCGAGCTGGGGGCGAGCTGGGGGCAGATCTGGGCGGCTGGGGGCGGCGGGGCGAGCTGGGCGCGGCTGGGGCGAGCTGGGGGCGGTGGCGGGGGCACGGCTAGGGGCGAGCTGGGGGTAGATCTGGGCGGCTGGGGGCGAGCTGGAGGCGGCGGAGGCGAGCTGGCGGCGGCGGAGGCGAGCTGGAGGCGGCGGCGGAGGGCTGGTGGCTGGGGCGAGCTGGGGCGGATCGAGCTGGAGGAGGCAACGGCGGCGAGCTGGAGGCGGCGAGCTGCAGGGGAGGAGGAGGACACGCACAGGGAGCTGGGTTCACGAGCTGCAGGGGAAAGGGAAGAAAGGGGGAGGGAAAGGAAAGAACAGGTTCTTTGAAGGGAGGGGAAAACCAGAAATTGCTTTTTTTTGCTTTCTCATTCTAGGATGAAAACCGGTTCTGGCCAAGAAAATTGGTTCAGAACCGATTTTCACAAAATGTTGAAGCAAACGGGTTTCTCGTCCAGAACTGGTTTTTTTGGTCCAGAACCAGTTCTGGACGAGAAATAGGTGCCCGTCATGCAGGCCCTTATCGTCCCACCTCCAGTTCAGGTTAGGGCTTTTGTTTCTGATTCGTGGTCTGGGTTCAGCGAGCTTGCCTTTTGTGTTGACAAAGTCTGTAGCACGTGCTCAGCAATGCTTTAGAGAAATTTTTTTGTGGCGTTTGATGGAACTGACTTATGTTCTTTAGATAACGTTCAGCTTGTCTGCCTTTGTTTAAATGGCATCTCACTAGGTTTTTTGTACTGGTTTGAGAATTTTGCTTGTTCTTGATAATTTGACACGTTCGATGAAGTTCCCGTAAAACCCTGTTATAGATCAGTCCCTGTTCATATCTGAGCATGTGTTGACGCACTTCGTATACTAGCAATTGCTGTGTTAGCCATTTGGTGGATTTTTCATATATGTATATGGTTGTCGAGAACATGTAAAGTTTGCCCTGTACTACGTTATTTGTGCACTCCCATGACGGTTGGAAATGGAAAATAATTGCAGGCGGTTGACTTTATTCTTCGTGGGTACGCTATGAATTGTGAGGTCGCTCAAGATGTCTCAATTCTCTTGCAAAGGGAAGCAGGAGATATAGAGATGGGAGAAATTAGCGCGCCACCTGGAGCCAAACTCGCAAGCGGAAGATCAAACACATCTGCTTCGTCAGTAGTCACTGGGGACAACAACAGTATCCAGGGAGCCAACGGTCATCAATCAGATGGGACACGAGCAGCGAATGCTCCTCGATCATCATCACATTTGCCATTGAAAAACTTGAGAAAAGAAGAAGAGTCAATGGGCAAGATACGCAGCCACCTGCTGGTCGTAGCCGCGCTCATTGCTAGCACCACTTACCATGCCGTGCTTCAGCCTCCAAGCTTTCTTACAAAAGTTGATAATGATTCCACAAAAGGCTTCCAGGGATACTATGCGTCTTGGATAACTGGTCCTCTTGGCAGCGACCTCGCATACTTCTTCTTCATATGCGGCAACACACTCGGATTCTTGGTGTCAGTCCTGATGATCATTTGCCTCACCCGAAATCTCCGCGTCAAGCTGCTGCTGTTACTCTCTATGGCGGCACTGGTTCAAAGTTACGGTTGCTTCACATATTACCTGCCGTTCACATTACTGGACAAAGAATTTGGTCTGAAAAATGTCAAATTGTTGAGCGTGCTGCTGGTAGCAATGTCAGTTCTTCTTTTGCTAGCAGAGAGGCGGTTGGCACTAGCTTTAGATTATGGTGTGGAAAGGCTTTCCCAGTTTAACTTCCTAGGGGATATGTATAGTCTAAGGCCCCAACACAAAAGAGAAAGATCAAACTCACCTTCTCCAAGACTACCCTCGGAGGAAGATCGATCAGATGGGGAACCAGTCACAAGTGCTCCTCAATCATTATCACGTTCCCCGGCGAATAATTTGAAAAAAGAAAAAGAGTCATTGGGCGACATACGCAATGCCCTGCTGGTCCTTGCCGCGCTCATCGCAACCATGACTTACCAGGCCGTGCTTCAGCCTCCAAGCTTTACGATAAAAGTCAATGATAGTTCAATGAAAGGCTTCCTCACGTCCTATTCCTCTTGGGTGACTCATCCTCTTGGAAGGGATATGGCGTACTTCGGCTTCATAACCGGCAACACTTCTGGATTCTTGCTGTCGATCCAGATGATCATATGCCTCACCAAAGATCTCCCCGTCAGGCTGCCGCTGTTACTCTCTATGGCCGCACTGGTTCAAACTTACTATTGCTTCACATACTACTTGCCATTCACATTACTGGACAAAGAATCTGGTCTGAAAAACATGGAATTGTTGAGCGTGCTGCCGGTAACAATTTCAGTTCTTCCTTTGCTAGCACAGAGGTGGTTAGCGCTCGCTTTAGATTATGGCGTGGAAAGGCTTTCCCAGTTTAACTTCCTAGGGGATATGTATAGTCTAAGGGCACGAGCTGAAGCCGAACGCAAAAGAGAAATATCAGATGCACCTGCTTCAAGACCGCTCTCGGAGGAAGATTTGAATATTTCAAACGAAGAATCAATAGGTGACATACGCAATGCCCTGCTAGTCGTCACCACACTCATTGCAAGCACAACCTACCAAGTTGCGCTTCAGCCTCCAAGCTTTAAGACAAAAGTTGATCATCATAGGTCTGGCTTCCTTGCATATTATGCATCTTGAGTGACTAGTCCAGTTAGCCAGGACACCGCATACATTGGCTTTATATGTGGCAACACATTTGGATTCTTGGTGTCGATCCAGATGATCATTTGCCTCAGCAGAGATCTCCCCGTCAGGCTGCCACTATTACTCTCCGTGACCGCACTGGTTCAAACTTACTATTGCTTCACATACTATCTCCCGTTCACGTTACTAGACAAAGAATCTGGTCTGAAAAACATGGAATTGTTGAGCATGCTGCCAGTAACAATGTCAGTTCTTCTTTCGCTAGCACAGAGGTGGTTAGCGCTAGCTTTAGATTATGGCGTGGAAAGGCTTTCTCAGTTTAACTTCCTAGGGGATATGTACAACCTTAGGACCCAATCCGCCGCTGTTCATGATAGAGAGGTGAGAGATATACTCACACAAGCTGGATCCAAACAAGGAAAAGGAAGATCAAACTCGCCTGCTTCGAGAATAGGCTTGGTGGAAGATCAATCTGATTGGGAACCTGTCCCAAATTCGAACGCTTTGATCAAGGAAGAAGAGTCGATAAGCAACATGAGGAATGCCCTGCTAGCCGTCGCCACACTTATTGTGAGCATGACCTACCATTCTGTGATTCAGCCTCCAAGTCTTACGGTAAAAGTCAATGATAACTCAACGGAAGGTTTCCTCACACACTATGCATCTTGGGCGACTCGTCCTCTTGACAGGGATATCGCATACATTGGCTTCATAAGCGGCAACACATTTGGAATCCTGCTGTCAATCCTGATGATCATTTGCCTTACCAGATATTTACCGGTCAGGCTGCCGCTGTTACTCTCCCTGACTGCACTGGTTCAGACTTACTATTGCTTCACATATTACCTGCCGTTCACGTTACTGGACAAAGCATTTGGTCTGAAAAACGTGGAATTGTTGACCGTGCTGCCGGTAACAATGTCAGTTCTTTTTTTGCTAGCACAGAGGCAGTTGGCGCTAGCTTTAGATTATGGCGTGGAAAGGCTCTCCCAGTTTAAGTTCCTAGGGGATATGTATAGTCTGAGGCCCCAACACAAAAGAGAGAGATCAAACTCACCTGCTCCAAGATTGCCCTCGGAGGAAGATCCATCAGATGGGGAACCAGTCACAAATGCTCCTCAATCATTATCACGTGCCCCGTCGAATAATTTGAACAAAGAACAAGAAACATTGGGCGACAAGCGCAATGCCTTGTTGGTCATTGCCACGGTCATCACAAGCACGACCTACCAAGCCGTGCTTCAGTCTCGTATCTTTACAAGAAAAGTGGACAGAAGTTCCACAAAAGGCTTCCTCACATCCTATGCATCTTGGATGACAGATCCTCCTGGTAGGGACTTAGCATAAATTGCCTTCATGAGCAGCAACACATTCGGATTCTTGGTGTCAGTCCAGATGATCATTTGCCTCACGAGAGATCTCCGCATCAAGCTGCCGCTTTTGCTCTCTTTGACCACAATGGTTCAAACTCATTATTGCTTCACGTATTACCTGCCGTTCACGTTATTGGACAAACCCTTTGGTCTGGAAAACGTGGAATTGTTGAGCGTGCTGCCGCTAATGATATCAATTCTACTTCTATTGATACAGAGGAGGGTGGTGCTAGCTTTAGACTTTAACTTTCAAAGGCTTTTTCGGTTTAACATTCTAGGGGATATGTACAGTATGAGGAACTAATTTGTCATTATTAATCCCTTGAGGTTTGGCGTCAAGATCGGCTAACGTGGCATAGGAGGGGGATTGAACGGCCGATCCCCAGACGTGGATCCCCCATGTCAGGGGATCTGGGTCCCTGAGGTTTGAGCTAAGTAATGCAGACCTTCAGCAGTATCTGATGGAGTCTGTTTGACAGGGTCAGATGTTGATTTGCTGTCCTTAATTTTCCGCAGTCGATTATGTAAAGTGATTGATTTTATCTTATTGTCCTACTAAATTGTATCCGGAGTCTATATCATGTTAGCAACTTCACAGACTGCAGTTGAGATTCTGAGATCAGGTTGCGTGCGTTTTCCTTCCAGTACTCGGGTGGTCTTGCTGCTTCGAAGAATTGGCCATCGTGAGAACAGGTTGAGAATTTGTCTGTAAGAGCAGGCACTTACTAAACTAATGGGGATAAATATGAGAGGCCGTGAACATGGAATCGGAAGAAAAGTGCAGGATGTGCGAAGTTGTTAGGATCGAAATTGAATGGTGCCAACAAAAATTCAAATGAAGTCGAAAGATCATTACCGCAAAACACAGGCAGCTTCTAGGTCGATAACAGGAAGATCATTGCTGCAAAACACAGGCAGCTTCTAGGTCGATAACAGGAAGATCATTACTGCAAAACACAGGCAGCTTCTAGGTCGATAACAGGAGTAACTTCTTGAGAAGGTTACTAGAAGCAGGGCTGATATGTCCCCTCAAACGGAACCAAGATTGTTAGAAGCAGCTCGGGCAAAATGCTGATGAACTGAATGACTTGATCAGAAGCAACGCACTCATCCTAGAGGAGACGGCTTTCCAAGGAGCCAGGCACACGCCGTTGCACGTTGCCAATGTTGCAGGCCATTTGAATTTTGTCCCGGAGCTCCTCAAGTCAATGCTGAAGGTTGCCGAGAAGAGAGTAATAATTTTGCCCCATGGGCACCACCGAAGCTGTAATAACACCGTAATATTCGAGTCTTAGATCGTGAGCAACGATCCTCGTCCTTGTTGCTGTGACAGGATCGCCAGGATCCATAAAGATCTTCCACCTCTGCAAAATGTTGTTCCAATCCTACATGGCCTTGTGTGCTTCCGCTTTCCATTTCTCGAGCTCTTCACCAGTCGGTGGTGTAGCGTTACTACATTCTAATCAGGTTTCATATATTTTGCTCAAGCAAGTATTAGCCGCGTCTGAATGCTCCAATTTATCTTATCAATTAGGTGGATATAACTGAGGGAAGGTAGATAAATATAGAAGACACGGTACGCAAAAATGGCTTAGTTAATCGATGACTTTTTAATAGATGTATTAGGTGATCCACATTATACTAAAGTAGAAAAATAATAAGATCTCCTCACTAAAATAGAATTGAGGTTATCAACGACTTTTTTATTTTATCTGGGTAGTTATGATTGTTTAAACATCTTGAATTTTAATGAAGTACTTTTACAGATAATATTGCAATTAGGTTATTGTCAATCACATTGTCATTAAATAGCCTAGCTAATCTCATTAGTCATGGTGTATAGAATTCAAAACCACATTTAATGATCTAATGCATCTGATGATGTAAATAGTCAAATACGTACTACACACGAAATTCACACAGAAAGTTTCGTTCCTTGACTATGAACGCTTGGTTTTCTACAATAAAGAAGTAAAAAGGTTTTTTTTTTCCTGTAATTATGGTATCAGCGAATTAAGCCCAACATCCTTATGGAAAAATCATTGTTTTCACAGGAAAGCAAGGACTTTATTGATCAACGTGCTTCCTCTGCATCACTCTTTACATTACACTAACGAAGCGCATTAGGAATCAGTTGTTGTAAAGACCGACTCTCATGAACATTCTTGTTTTTCATGATTATTTTTCTACTGCAACTGTTAACTGTCGTAGACAATCGGAATGCTGAGCTTTGTCATTGTTGTGGGGTGCTGTTTTTTCTATTTGCTTCTCGGAGGATAGTCCCTTTCTACTTTCTGTTGGGGGTTCCAAGGGGAGACTGGCAGTAAGTGGAAATCTTGGCCATCTTCTCATTCAAATATTTACCTTACTTGCAGTTTCCCATTGATGATTTATATTAGTGACTCCTATATGGCAGGGAATCTTGTAAGTGTGGAATACATTATCTGATGCAGCTGTATCTTAAAGATTCGGAAATTATGACAAATCGAAAATAGCGGAACCTAATTCTTGGCTCTGCCAAATGAGAACATGGTAGAAATATCTTAGATCTTCTCATTGGCGTCCTTGCTCAGTTGCTCAAGCGAATTGAAAGGCCTGATGTCGGCTAAGTCTACGAGTCATGCACTATGTTACATGGCATTTTGAATGTCTCTATCTTATTTTGAGTTCTGAGAGGAAAAAATACGTTGCAAATTAGCGACGGAATTCTGATGGGTACAGTCAAAACTAAAGAGCAAAGTCCCGGGATTCATCCCCGTGATGTTGTCTGCTTCGGGCCCTTCCTCTCTGCTTTTCGCTTTTAGATAACCGGAAAAGAAAGGAGAGTAAGGAATGCGGCTTTCGTTCTCGATCTTTTGTTCCATGAAACGATTAGGACGAAGATGAAGCCCCTTACAACTAGACAAGCAGTCTTGAAAAATTAAACTCCGAATTTAAGGCAGTTGTGATCGAGGGTGACGATGCAGCTTACTCTTAAGCAATTGATCCGAGAGCATAGATGCCTTATTGCTATCCTGGTCATAGCCTGTCATAACTTATGCGGCTAGAGAAGTGTGGTTAATCATCAGCTAATTGCAAATTCTCAAAGTATCTCCGGGATAAGATCTGGAGTCTGTCGTGTGTCCTTTTCACTGTCCCTCTCAACATCAAACAACATTGAAGTACAAAATCTATTTCGTTCCTTCCATACCAAAATCTGCACATTCTCTTCTTGAGCATTCCACATTCCTGTCTGTAAGTAGAGAATACAGGGCATTAACATTACATATGGAACAAAAGAATGCATAGACAGTAGAGTGTTGCCGTTAAAGTGTTCATGAGCATCGTGGTTCTCTTCAGACCGCTGCTGCAAGGGTTGCTACTCCCGCTGAAGCAGCCCTTCTTTTGTTTGATCCCGATGCCTTGATCTTCGAGAACAAACGTGGAATTCGCAGGGTCACTGCTGAACAAGACGCACCAGAAGAAGGGGCCCTTGTGCGCTCCAACTAAGCCAACTCCAACCTCAGTGTGTGACTTGTTTCTCAGGAGAGAGAGACTCTTCTTGTCTTTCACAAGAACCTGTGAGAAGGCCAGTGATGGCTCGAGGTACTTGGAATGACAACCCACAATTTGGCCAGTTAGGGTTCCGAGAGTTGGTAGCTCGACGCCGCAGTTCGGAGCAAAAATCTCGGTGAAGTCGTCTTCTGGTACTTTGCAGTGCAGAATGTTGTTAGTGCAGTTTCCCTTGCATTGCTCGATATATTGCAAGGCCATGCACCCTATACCGGGGCTGTCATTCAGCACCGGAAGCTTGAGGGCCGTCCTGTTCTTGTTGATCATGTCCACAAGATCGTTCGCCGGGTTTCCTGCTGGATCTCCACCGTTAAAAAAAAATGAAGAATATCAATGCCTACGCCCTAATGGCAAAAAGCTTGACAATATAAAGTTCACTGTCTATCTTCCAGTTTACTCCTTCATTTTGCTAGAGTGACGTATGGACTTCCTGTACCGCCTGCATAATCACTCAGCCTTAAACCTTAGGTAGCTTTTGTTTTTCGTTTGGCAAAATCCTGAACAAATACAAGATGTTGAATAGCTCTTTCCCTTCTATTATACTTCTTTAGATTACAGGACATCATCTGATTCAGTCAATAGTACATATTGTCAATAGTAAGCCACTCAACTCGCGCCCACACACATGCATGTTTTCATGAGATGATTGGAATTACACGTGTGCCATGAAGCAGATAGAAGGAAGTCTTGACTACATACAGAATTCCCGTATAAGAAGAGATGCTTTCAAACTAGGTCTTGCATATAGACTGATGCAGAGATATAAAATGCTCCTTACTTTTCTCAAAGCTAGACATGACAGAGATGAGCAATTTAAACACCATCCCCGAAATTAACTCTTATCTAAAAAATAACCTGAGAATGAGTATACCATCTAATCTAATGATGTCCACCAGAAACGCTATGGATACTGTTTTAGCAATGCCCTGGTCAGCCATCGAATATTTATCTTATCCTCAACCCCCACTCCTCGTTCAGGTACTTATGCCCTTATGTACTCACCATGCTCATAGACCTCAGCAGCTTGCAGTCAGATATCAGATTCCTCTAATTATTTCTTTGCCAAAGTGCCAATGTTGAGAAAATAACAGAAAGCAAATTGCAAATGGTTTCAATGTCCAAGTGCTTTCCTTTTTTTGGTGGGGGCGGGGGGTAAAATTCCGGAGGTTTCACTTTTAAAAAATGGAGGCAAACCTCAAGAGTCGCCTGCAGACCACAACTACAGTGTTTATCGACTTGAGCAGCCCAACATTTAAAGATCATGTTCTCTTATCTTTAAGCAGAGAAGTTGACAATTAATCGACATGCCAAATAATCACAGCTTGTTTGCTTTGGGGGTCATATGATCGCTAAAGCCACACCTTCAACTGATCTCGGAAGCTGCTGTGATGCAACCTAGGACATTGATCAGATGGTAGAGTTACAAAGTAACTTGTCCATCCACAGTAGTGAACTTCGTAGGTCATTGTTTATGAGTAGAATATCTCCACCGTTGAAGAAACAAATGCAGACAATAGAAAGCTAATTAAAATCAGCTCCGTCTCTTCAGACATGGCGCATTCTTCTACACAAAACCAAAAACGCCAAGGACTCAGGACTTGATTATGGTCACCCTCCCAGTTCAAGCTACATTCTTTTTACCGGTTTCTGTAAGATTTACTTATGGAAAGGCAAAATGGAAAAAGTAGAGAGATGTACAGTCCCAGAAAAGGTCCTGACTGGCAGCCAGCAACTCCCAAAAGCGGAACTGCTCGCCGCCACCAACAAAAGTTAATAGACAGTGGCTGCGGAAGGCTACTCGTGAAAGCATCCTCACTGTTCGTTGTCGTTCCATTATTTCTTCGACAAAAAGCACATTTTTACTCTCCATTTGCATATGTTTCACCGCAGGACATACTAGTGCTGTGTCTCCTCAGATTGCAAAAACGAAGAAATCAAAGTTACCGTAGCAATTGACAAATTTTGCTGGAAAAACCAATTAATTTGGTTGTGCCACCAAGATAACGCTATCGAGATGCTACCGCTTTTCTTCCTCCCAAGAACGAGTCCCATTGCCGACCCTGATTATATTGGAGCATAACCGAGCGTTAGTTTACTAAGTACCCGTTCGTTCGCCAACTTATTCCCCTGAACTGCGCACAATCTACTCACATCCTCTTCACAACCACACCAGTGCGAGCAACGAAGGCAATTCATCGAGCATCAAACCCAATTGGCCCATACGCCAAGTCGAAAGAGCGCCACGACAGAACCCAATAACAGTGCGAGAGCAAACAAAGGGGGGAAGCTCACCGTGATGCTTGGAGCAGACCAGAGCCGCGGCGAGCAGAGAATGACAAAGCACAGCCCACATGCCCGCACCGCAACTCGGCTTCATCGCCATTTCCCTCCCCGAAACTCGTCTGATCAGCAGGGATCAAAAAAAGAAGGAAAAAAAAAAAGGAAAACAGCTCCTATGTCCAAGAAAAAGGGTGGGGGGGTAGAGTGAAGTGAAGCGGAGTAGATGCAGGGTAAAGGTGAAGAAAGTGGAAACCCAGGAGGCTTTAGAGGGAGAAAATGCAAAAGGGTATCGGATCCCAACTCCAATTCTTGATCCGGGCGCCAAAGGAAACGGAGGGAAAGGTGAGGATTCGATCTAGGGTCTGTCGTCCATGGGACTGCAGTACAGGACATGGGTGAATGATTGAGCTTTTCTTTTCTTGCGGAGATCCAAAAAGTGGAGGAGGGGATGGGGGCGGGTGGTCCCTAGTAGCCGTTAAGACGTGGGAAGGGAATGTGGTGGGGAGGCCTTTTCCGACCTCTTTCGTTGTTTTTGTCCGAGAGGCGAAGGGAAAATGGAGCGAATTCCGAGGTTTGAAAATTGCCGCGGAGGGGGGCCCCACAACAAAAGCCAAAATAACATTCGTTAGCTCGACAAAAATTAATCCGACGTTTCGGGCTCGGAGGGCAATTGCCACGTCCTCGAGGGGCGTGACGGCCACGTGGATCGGAATCGCGTCGAGTCGAAAATGGCCCGACGGTAATAAACTCGTCCATTCCCATACAATACGAACTTTGTTGACTACTACTCAAATTGATCCGTGTTGCTTAAATACTTTCATGTTTTATCCAATTTTGGATAATTTCGTACCCAAGTTGAGATGAGAGTGTAGAGTGAGCGAATGAGGGTCGAGATCGAGGGACGTGATCCATGTTGAATAAATACTTTCGCATTTAATCCAATCTTGGATAATTTTGTACCCTAATTGAGATGAGAGTGTGGAATACGGGAGATCAAGTGTGGGCGAGACAGGATGAAATTAGAGTCACAATAATAAATTGTATCTAAATAAATACTCATATTATGTTTGGTTTTAGCTTCTTGTATCCATCCACCTTCATCGACGGGATTATTTGATTTTCAGAGTAGAGATGATTTGGACGTAAAGATTCAGTTTTTCTTCATGGATAAATGAAAAATCACAAGTCATGACAGTGGCTTTTTCCATGCCTCCCATGTCCGTTATATCATGGAATGATTTAGTTTGGTTTTGTTTGGGAAAAACTAGCGATGACAGGAATAATGGAAATTTCAGGTGGAAAATATCGGAAATTGTAACAATCATCACGAGTGTGGAAGTGAGCAAAAATAATCTAAGATTACTTGAATCCATGTCGTAGGCGCAAGAATTGCAAGTTCGCAAGCGTAAATTTTTCGGTGTAATGCAATGCGTAAATTTTTCAATGTAATACAATGAGTAGTGATACAATGTTCTTGAATTGAATGGATACGAGCAATTTGACGTTGTGGATTGAAACACATCTATTTGAGCATCTATCTTCACATCAATGCTTTGGAATCAAGTTATAAAGGATTTTTAGGGTGAATTTATTTCGCGAAAAATAAATAATTTGAAGAATACTTATTTTAAAAAAATCATTCATATTGCTTACAAAAATAAATTCGAGCTTTACCAAAAGAAACTTCATCCTTCGCAAGTTATTATCAATAATGAAATATTTTTTTTTAATTAATTATTTTGAACAACACAAGTGATTATTATGAGAAAATACTTTTCAAATTATTCATTTTTGGCAAATTACATAAGGAACGAGGAAAAAGATTCCTTAGAAAGAGCATCTTTTCCCATCTCGCTGAGCACAATCTAAAGCGAGAACGCCATTAATAAAACCCATTCGGAAAACAGAATAGAGAACCCAAACAATAAGACACATGCCAAGCCATTTAAATCTCATCCTTTCAGCCTCTATCCCTCCAGATCCCGTCAGTTTTACAGCTAGTTCTACAGCCAGGTCAAAGAATTCAAGAACATACACAGAAACAAGAAGGCTGTGCAAGATGGGCTCCGCATTAACTTTGTGTTAACCACACCAATCCAGCAATTACCCTCAACCGATGGGAAAACTATGCAGATAACAGAGAAAGAAACTCTGGCATTTGCTTTTATCATGCAAGGAAATTCGGATGCAAATTGGTTATAACAAGAATAAAGACCAATCTAAAATTGCTAGCGAAGACAAATGATTAAGTTATTCTTCATCATCAACGTCCAGTGAAAGATTGAAACTTTGCACAAAGGCAAAGAGGATTTTAGTTTCTTGATGGCTATTCTTTTATCACAAAAGCTGAGATTATTTTCCACCCTCTACTTCACCTTTGAAAACAAAGCAAGTGAAGAGGAAGCTGAACAGCCCATTGTCTACACAGATGCATTAGCTTGAATTAACCAGCCATAGGATGGTTGTAGATGTACTCAACGGCAAGACGACAGGAATCAATTTTATCAGCTTCCAAATCGGGAATTTCGAGCTTAAATTCTTCTTCAAGTGCCATTACAATCTCTACATTGTCCAAGCTATCTAGACCCAAATCATTTTGGAAATGAACATCAGGAGTCACCTGCAAAAACAGAGGGAAAACCGTCACATAATCCTTGCCAAATTGCAATATCATTCTCTCATGAATCATCACACGACATTGAAAGAGCTAGGTGTTCTACAGATAGCCAACACTTCTTTTCTTGTACATGATTTTCCATTTACACTTTAGCACCCTTTTGGTGCCCCAAAACAACAGTTTAGTATTTAAAAAGGCAAAGATAGCAATCAAGCACAAGAGCTCTTTGACAAGAGGATACAAATAGTAACTTCACCTTAATAGTGTCTCGAACTCCACTATTAATGAGGTAGGTATACTAGGCAGCAAATATAGTGATAATACAGAAACTGACCAAGCACTCAAGGAAATGAGAAAACATGAACATAACAAAATAGGAGAGGAAAAGAAAGAGATAGATAATGAATACATATCCTCAGCAGAAGTACATGACAATTGAAAGATGAAAATCAACTTTCAACAAAAATAGAGTTATGACAAAAGAAATTAGAAAGCTGGTTGTAACTGAATCAATCAAAGGCTCTTTATATTCCATGTGTAAATCCTTTTCAGAAATTAACCAGACATACTTCAGAATCTGATGGCAATAAGCGATCTTTGCATTTACAATGGAACTCAAACATCTTTCTAGTAGCAAAACATACACATATTGCTCTTGGAAAGGCAAATGATTATTTATCAAATCTGGTCTTATTCAAAATACCCATAAACATCTGTGCTAATGTAGTTTAAAGGACATCCAGTCCAACATGTGATACATTTCAAATTTAGGTTCTTTCCTCTTCCTCATTTTAGTTCTTTCTGTAGTTTCTCTCGTATACTATGTGTAACTATAAATCGACTTTACTGTAAATCTTATATGAAAAAGGAGGGCAATTTTTTAAAAAAATGCCATTTCCAAGGAACAGGAAAAACAGGTGATCTTCTCAATTGCTGGACAGTCTATTAATTAAGACCGAGTCATTAATGTCCAATGTGACAAGGACCTCTAAGACTTTGATAAAAGCATCAGAAATGAAGAAGCAAGTTATGCTGCTATAAGAAAGGAGGATAGCTGTACAAGTACGGCAAGGGGAAACACTTGGCACCACTGTAGTGTGAAGGCACAAACACAGAGAAAAGCTAACTTCAAATCACAAAATAGCGCAAAATATGCTTAAAATGAGACCGAATATGTTATCAACATCATGATAGATCTGTCTGTTTCTGCTTGTTTACCTAAGACATGGGATATTAAGAAGGGGCACTTCAATACCATATTTGCAACAAAGTTCAGCACTGGAGGCCATTGCCACGAAAGCTTATCATCAACCAAAAAAATTGATTGGTTGGGTTTGCATTAGGGACAAGGAGAGTCGTTGAAGTGAAGCAAGCACTATATGCAAGAAACCGGGTCCAATCGTCAATTTGGGGGTTGCCATAGATGCCATAGTTGCAAGATTTCACACTATGTGGGAGAAGGTTTGGCTTTACTACAAATAATTTTAGGTGACTAAATTACTGTCTTTTGGGTAGAATCAACTAGAGCATTCTTCTGCAAAAAGTGAACTAGAGAACGTGTTAAACTGAAAATGATATTCCCCCATCAGCTTCTTGCTGGAGCTTGGATTTCACTAGAAAGAAGGGAGGAAAGATCCTAAGGACACTCATGACAGATTGCACTTGAGATCTATTTGGAAAAAGAAAATGTTTGTTCGACATGCAAAAGATACCAAGAACTCATCATTGCCTATTGCCTCCTTATTGTATTATAAGAGTTAATCCTCTAGGAACAAAAAGCGTGTCAGCCATCATAAAAGCAAAAAAAAAAAAAAAAGAATAGAAAGACTCAACAGCAATGTTAACACCTACCAAGACAACAGACGAAGAACATCCTCTTTATCAAACTCATAATACCTGCAACGTCAATTCATTTCAAAACAGCAACATATATGACAGATGTCGATGCAGTGCGACTATCCATGGCTTCTCACAGAGCACAATACCCTTAGCATCAGCCTTTTTGCAATCAAGATGCACGAAAAGGAAGTTTCTAATGCAAGTTTCCGAGATGGCGGTCGGATTTTTTTGGGGGGATATGAAAGGCAGATTGCATAAACTCGCTATCTTATGGCTCCCTTTTCTTTTGAAGGTTATCCTAGATAAGATCCTTATCATGTTGATCCCCAGCAAAGCAAAGCAACTTAAGGAATAAATTGATTGAGAATCTCTACAAAGAAAATGGATTAAAGTCAACAGGTTTCGCTAGTATACAACCATTTGATCAAGTCTTAAGTATTTGATTTGTCTAATTTGCTGACCCAGTATGGCTAATCAATAGGCATGGAAAGGCTTAACTTTCCATCAATCTATCACAGATAATGTCCTTCATGACCTCTCTCTGTCTAGCATGAGGAAACAGCCAACAATTGGATCTGAAAGGAGCATTCCAATACCTCGATTCATGCTAATGAAGTGGCATTGCCTTCTCCTAGATGACATCACATTGTATAATAGAAGTTACAGAACAATCTTCAGCTTTGTTCACACAGTACCACCCCTCACTCCATTCTCCCTCCTTCTAAAGGCACGCCAGAGAAGGACAATATTAGGACCAAAGAGCATTAACAATTCCTCTCGAATCTGCTGCATGATGCAACTGTCATGAACTTTATTCACATGCTACCCCTCTCTAATCAAAGAGACAGAGAACAAAAATAATCCTATTTCCTGGAAAGAAAAATTCCCACATTAGTCATGCAATTAGCTCTGAGAGCACACCCAGACTTTGTCACCCCGAGGCTACCTTCTAGAGCTAGCTTTCCCCAGGATAGTATCAAGCGGGATCAGACTAAAGGGACGCCAACTGACTGACGCCCAAAATGCTACAACGGAAAAAAGCTACCGTCGGTACCTTTGAGACAATCAATAATCAAGCTTCAGCAAAAAAGCTACCTGTAGAGGCTGTTCAAAGCAGCACCACGTGAGGGAAGCTTGTCAATAAAAACCTATTCTTTCCACCAAATTCCTTTCATGCGAAATTACTTACTTGAGATTTCTGGTGAAAACTTTCTTTCTCCCTGGGTAATATATCTCAAAAGTAATTTGAAGGAACGAAGTGAAGTCCTCAACTATACTTCACACAAGAAGCAAAACAATATCACCGAGGCAGAATTTTCAAATTCGCCATGAACTTAGTAAAATTTCGATCCCCAGAATTCAATAACAATCTCCTTATCTACCGAGACGGCAATGAGAACGAAAAATACAGTTCCTGTGACCTAAGGAAACGTGACTACCGCAATAAAGAATCAGAATCTTATCCTCATCAAGATTGAGAGAACCAAAGAAAGATTTACTTCACAGTATTTGCCTGCAGCATCTTACCAGAATGGCTATGCGAATTAGCCAACCAACCTCTAAGTATAACCCAGGTCAAGTCAGATAGCCCATTGCACAGTCATCCCATTACTTCTTCACCCCAATCCAGCAACGACAAGCCACCAATCAAATCGTAAGAGGGAAAGAAAGCTGACTAGGCAATTGAACACGTCCCCAACCTAATCGCTACAGGAGAAATCAAGCTAACTCGGAGCGAATGCGGGAACGAGAGCTGACCGTAGCGGGATCGACTTTGGGGAAGCTCTTGACGACGGAGAGGACCCTCTCGACGACCTCCTCCTTGGTGAGATGGTCGTCGTGGGACGACATGGACCGCGACGCGGAGCTTCCGATGAGGTTCCATTCCCGCGATCTCGGGCCGGCTAGGGTCTGGGCCCTCGCCGGCAGGCGGATGTGGCGGAGAATCGCAGCTCTCATTGCCATCCCTCTCTCTCTCTCTCTCTCTCTCTCTGTGACGGGCCTGACGGCAGTGGGAGGAGGAGGTAAGCGAAGCTGATGCAGCAGGATGATAAATAAATAAGAAAATGATTTACTTCTTTTTTCTTTATAGGAATTACGCGAAGCGGACAAACCGAAAAAAAAAAAAAAAGAGAGAGAGAGAGGATATTATGGGAAGTTTTGTGGCAATTCGACTTCGATTGTCAACATCCTTCTTTTTTTTCTCGTTAAATAAATTTTTTCACCTATCTAGGGGTTTGTGTGCTTCACAAAAAAAAAATAGTGATTTGCAAAATTCTTTCCTAAAGATAATAGTTTATGTCACTTACAAAATAATATAGAAGAAATTCCAAACAAAAACTTGAAGTGCCCCCATTTTTTCAACCATGAATTTGAAATGAACCTTGATTCAAAATGAAATAAGGGCTCGGGGCATTTTCGTCATCTAATTTTAATATCTTCCCTTTTTCTTTTCCTTGTTATTTTCTTCCATACAAAAAAAAAGTCAAAAACGTGAAGTGTCCTCATTTTTTCGAACATGAATTTGAAATGAACCTCATTTCAAAATAAAATAAGAGCTCGGGCCATTTTCGTCATTTAATTCTAATATCTTTCCTTTTTCTTTTCCTTGTTATGTTTCGTCCATATGACTAGATAAATTACTCATTCTTGGCTAGTTACATTAGTGTTCGTTTTCACTTGCAACGCTGCAATCGTGAGTTTAAATTCATGCGTTGCTATCACGATTTAAGTAGAGGGTCTGGCGGTGGAATATCGAGCTAGTCTCCCCCGAGGTTTGCGTCTAAATGGCGGCTTGCAGTGAGACCCGACGGTGCTATCGAGTACTAAAGGGTCATGTAATTTCCCAAATGGGAAGTCTCAACGGTTCCTCAATCATTAAAAAAAGATAAATTGAAAAGAATTAAGAAGAAATCACAAAAATAAAAAATGAAAGACCCAAGTCCTCTCGCTGTCTGTGGGCACGGGGCCTGTTGGCTCTAGCTATAACTTGCTAAGACGTCAAAGACGAGCGGCAATCATACGTGGGAGCGCTGTCCAGATTTGAAAGAAAAGTAACAGTTTCGATTTATTCATAGATATTTGTTAATTATTAAATTTCCTTATGATACCGAAGCAACATATTTATAAATCTCAAATTCTTAAGTGACCTTACGAATTAATTTATTTTGCTATATTGTTTGTTAAAAAGCTTGAAGGAAAATAAGCTTATAAAGTGAAATTTGTAAATAGGAAACTGAATGCAAAATATTGTAAATAAGTTATCTTAAAAAAAAAGCACTTTGAATCTTATGAGTGAGCACAATTAATCTCGAATTGAACTGCCGGTTCTTGAAAGTTTTGGTCTAGCCCACAGTTTTAAAAAATGGAACTAGTTCTAAGGCATTCCAATTCTCGGTTCCTATTATGGCAGGACCGAACTAGACCATTTGGACTAAACCACTTGGACCGACCCCTGACCGGACCATTGGACCAAGTGCCACTTATTTTTCCGTTGGGCAAAGAATGAATTTTCAGCATGAGTCTGTGTAAATCGGCCACCATAAATGTCATAAGAAGAACGTAGAAGAAGATAAAAGAAAGACGAGAAAAATTTGGGGTTTTTGTGATTTAGGGTTTTGTTAGATTATAGACAAAATTACTCATATTCTGGCCACCAGAAATGTCACACCCTCATTGGCCGGCCTGCTAGGTCCTTATTTGAGACTGCTCTAGTCATTTTAGGTACTTATTTGACACAATACTCACTTCAAGTCTTTTTTTGAAAAAAAAATGTTATTCTTTGGGTTCCTTTTTTGAAAATTTCCCCTAATTTTATAACTTCTTGAATTAGTGAAACAGAAAAGCAAGATTTCCAAAGTTTAAGGGTGTCGAGCGCAATTCTGCCAAAGTCGGAGGGCATGTTTGCAATTTTCTTAGAAGTCGCGTGAAGAAAGAGTGAGGTAATAGGACCGGCAGGTCCCGCTGGAGGAAACCATGCGCTCCACCCGACGTCACACGGGCCTCGAGATTCCGCCGTCGTTGACCGATGCTATAGCGACCGAGCTCGCCGCCGCCACTGCCAGCCGCCACCACCCTCGGTTTTCATCGCCAGGCCTCGCTCCTGCGGGAGGTGAGAGCATCGTCTTCATTCCGCTTTGCGTTTCTCTGCTTCTTGCTTCCTGCCTGTTGGTGCTCGAAACGGACGGAATCAACGGTGGCGACGGTTCTGGCGTTCGCTAAATCGCTTTCGATGAGAAGGGACCCTCCATTTATTGGGTTTTCGTAATTCCGTTGGCCGAATTCGTTTCGGGTTTTCGTTTGTCCGACGTGATTGTTTTTTTTCTCGGGGATGAAATTGGTCCATAGTGTCATTTTCAGAAAGAGAATGAACCTTTGTTAGGTTGATGTTGTGGTTGAGCGGAAGAGTTTTGGACCAGCATTGGGTCTTTTCTAGTTTACATGTAGAAGGACTGTCAAGGGAAGGTGTTCTTGCATGGGTTTATTTCGAGGAACGTGCGTTGTTTCTTCTGGTGGTGGCCACTCTTAAGAAGACATTGTTTCAAGCTGATGATGTGGAGATTTGCTCTTCCTTATCACCAGTTGCTGATGCTTCTTGTTGCTTGTGAAACACGATATGAGCAGAAGGCCGTGGTCTAATATTCGACGGTGTCTAATCCGTTCTCATTACACATCCATAATTTAGTCTCGGTAAATTAATTAAGCTTTTGGTTTTGTCAAATCTCATACATGCTGCTGAAAGTATCTTCATAGCTTCCTAAATAGTGAGCTTAAGGGTAGTTTATGATCCAAATCACTTTTGAGAGAAATTGCCCTCATCCTGGAGACTATTGCTTTGCCTGCTATTCTTCCAGAAAAAGCAATTCTCAGTTAGTACTATATTCACAAGGAATTGGGGGCTAATGAAGTGAAAAGCAATGTGGTTTTTGAGCTTTGTGGGAGATGTCACAAGTGCAATCTATTTGAGAATTTTTGGGGTAAGATTGTTCAATGGTTTGGTTTGTCAAAAATCATGACTGTGGATTTAGGAATCGTGAAAGATGTTACTTGGGAGTTTCCATTCATGGTAGATCTTCCTGTTTTAGTCGACTTTATAAGAAGCGTTAACAAGGACAGCTCTACAGTTTCATGCACTAACTTAGATCTGTTGTTGCTTTTCACTATGAAGCTCATACTTTTCTCTTTCAAGCGATGTAGAGCCCTCTTACCTCGCCAAACAAAAACAAAGAAAAGGTCATGTAGAGCAAAAGTCTCAACCAAAAACTGTAATAAAGCCTTTCAAATACGACCTGGCATGGTCCTGAATACATATTCAGGCTATAGGCTTGCTGTGAGAATGAACGATGAATGATAAATTAACTGTTCAGAGCTGTCTCGTGGAGTCTTGTGGCAAAAAAATTGCAACAAATTCTTGTGGGTCAAAACTTATTGAAACCAGGAATTTGATGTCTCCTACGGTTTGATGTGACCAGTAGAGTAGGTTTGCTTCTGGAGGTCATAGTCTCAAAGTGGGGGAAAACAACATTAGGCGTATTACAATAATGAAGAATCTACATTCAGCACTTTGTAGAAGGCAGTGCCGAGGACTCATTTTGAAGGAAGAGAAGTAAAAATCAACTAATGGTCTGGAAATTAGAAGTCTTGTGGGATTTGGTCCTTGGCCCCTTCATCAGGAATCCTCTAGCGGATTTGATAAGCTAAAGCTGTTAAATATATTGTTAATAGTCTCCATGAGGTTGTGGTCCCCTAGCTAATTACCAGGTAGGGGAGTAAAATAATTTTTGTTCAACAATACTGTAGAAGTCGGTTGAAGCTAGTTTATGTAAATTTATTGGGCCCAATCTAATTATGCACCCTGTTCTCCTTTAGTGTATTTCCCTGTGATTATGTAACTTTTTTAATCAATTGTTCTTCTGTTTGACTATTGGTCCTAAGTTTAAAGATTGAGAATAATAGAAGTTTACACCCATTAAAAGAGTTTTAAACTATGAAGCTTTGGTATTATGGACCTTTTCTTTTTTCTTTTTATCCTTACAGAGTCGATGGAATTTTCTGCAAGTATACAGAAAGCATTTTCAACAGCGGAAGTCACTGGTGCAGAATATTCAAAAGTTGGAGGTACTGAGTGCGAATATAGTGGAGTCTAAAGAAGATTAGATCAAGTTTACTATGGAAAATACCATGTAAAGGCATACTGTCGCTAACTAACGGAGAGTCTATCTAAGCTTCTCATTTATACTGATAGATACATAAATTTAATATATATGTGAATTACGGTATCACAGAGTATGGCAGTTCTTTTTGTCATGTAGAAGATTAGCTCATGCATGGCCAATGATCAGTTACCAAAAAAATGTAAACATTGATTCTGGCAACTGGAATGTAGTGTTCTGTGTGCTCTTTGTAAATCTTGTGATTTCTAAAAGATTCACTTTGTAAAAAAATCAAAGGAATATGTATGTGTGCATAAGCATTTTTAGAAAACAGATTTTTCCTTTGAAGATAAATCTATTGAACTTGAATGCTTGAATGTTTTTCCCAACATGTCTGTGGACATCTTCACAGTCTTCACCGCACTTTTTGACGTTACCAATTTCCCTAAGGTCATTTATACATTTTAGTGGACAACCTTGCATCCCCCCACTTATGGCATAAATTGCATTCACAGAAATTGCGTTTCCATTTAAATGCCTCCATAATCTGTTATAGTTTCTATGCCAATTCTGAAATTACCATCAACAATTCTCTCTGATCATGTAAACTATGGGAAAATTTTGTTGACATGATCCAGAATACATGAGATGGTATCGTGGGATCGGCTTCTATATTTGAGATTCATGAACCATGGGCAGTCATTTTGTTCAGTGGATTCAATACAGTGAATCAATTTCAAGTATGTTTAGTCGCTTGGATTTTCCTCTCAAAAGATCTATGGGCTTCTGGGTGTTTTCTAGTAAGTCAGGCCTCAAATATTTTTGATTGACTTCCTTTTACAAATTTAGTATACTTACTATTTTATTGACTATAAAGGACATTCTCATAGGCTGCTGCAAAAATTCAAATGCATCATCAGGTATCACAGATCCCTGTTTGTGCAAAAAAAATTTCACTTGGGAATTTTTGTGATTTTAAATTTCGTTTTTCTGGATAAGTAGTGGGATATCTTGAGCTTCAGATGGTAGTGAGATCTACATTTAGATTTCCTGGATGTTCAATTTTCATTTCTCTGCAGAAGGCAACCGACATTTTCTCGTTATGAGTACTGTGCTGAGTGAGACATTCATGTCATTTCTTCGCTACTGTATTTAATACATGTGATTGTTTGTTGTCAGATCACGACGAATCAATCATGAGTGATGATGGACCACTCACTAGTGAATTACACTTGTTGAAGCTTGGACGCTGGCAGTGGTGGACTTTAGTCCTCTTTAATATTTTCTTCCTTGTAGCAGGACAAGCTGCTGCTGTTCTTCTCGGAAGATTTTATTATGATCAGGGGGGAAATAGTAAATGGTTGGCGACCCTTGTTCAGACGGCCGCTTTTCCAATCCTATTCATCCCGATATACTTTATACCATCATCACAGGAGGCTTCAGCTTCTCCTAGTGCACCTCCTTTCAGAATTCTTGCCTCAGTCTACTTCTTCCTAGGAGTTCTCATCGCTGGCGATAACATGTTATATTCTACAGGCCTACTATACCTCTCCGCCTCTACATACTCACTTATCTGTGCTACCCAGTTGGCATTTAATGCAGTTTTCTCATATTTCTTGAACTCTCAGAAGTTTACTATGCTGGTTCTGAACTCTGTAGTTGTTCTTTCCTTATCTGCTGCCCTCATTGCTATTGATGATGATTCGGATGAACCGTCTGGAGTTTCTAAGGGTAAGTATATCCTTGGCTTCTTATGCACCCTTGGAGCTTCTGCAATCTACTCTCTTGTGCTTTCCCTCATGCAACTCTCTTTCGAGAAGGTCCTTAAGAAGGAAACGTTCTCCGTAGTTTTGGAGATGCAAATATATACATCCCTTGTTGCTACTTGTATTTCTGTTTTGGGTCTATTTGCGAGTGGCGAATGGAAGACCCTGCATGGAGAGATGGAGAGTTTTGGAGAGGGAAAAGCTTCTTATGTGCTGACTGTGGTTTTCACAGCCGTGTCTTGGCAGGTTTGTTCAGTAGGTGTTGTGGGATTGATATTTATCGTGTCTTCTCTGTTTTCCAATGTCATCAGTACTGTTGGTTTGGCTGTTACTCCGATTGCTGCAGTGATAGTTTTTCACGACCACATGAACGGTGTCAAGGTGATTGCCATGCTTCTGGCTCTTTGGGGTTTTGCATCCTATATATATCAAAACTATCTCGATGATTCTAAAGCCAGGCGAATGCACTGTGACATGGATGAAACTCGTAATGACTCTGTCTGCTGATTGTTCTCCTGCTGATCGATTTTGTAAATAACTCTTCAAGTATTGGAATGGATCCTCATTACTCGCAGTGAATTGTGGTGAGCAACCTGCTTAGGTTCAAGCATTTTGGCTGCAGCATGATGAGTTTTCGTTCTGTAATTCAGCTATTTTCTGCACTCACAGTGGGCTCTCTTTCCTCTCCGCAAGATTGCTCGGTTATATTTAGTAACCTTAGAAGAAATGAAAACAATCTGTTGCCATCGACATGGATTGGTGTCATTATACTCTCATTGGATGGACGATTGATATTAAGGAACACAAAGAGCTCATGACCGACGTCTCAGGAGAACCTCTTGTGCAAACGATTTATCTACACTCAGCTGATCCAACCCACTTTCTTCTTTCTCCATTGCATTTTGAAATAATTCACATGGTTTCTTTTGCTGTGGAGGATCTAATTGATGTTTACGGGATAGTTATTAAGAAATAAAGTGGGTGTTGGAATGTTTTGTCTCTCGGAAGCAGAAGCATATCTATGCTCATTTTGGTTGTGAAAGAGATGGTTTGTCATTCTGATCTGTTCAGGTTGTTCTTAGTGAAGAACCCTTATATCTATCTGGTTTTTGCTAGTCTAATTGCCATTCTTGGGGAAAAAATGATGGTTGGAGGACTGAAGAACAAACATCAATTTGGCGGTCCGAGATGGGCAAGCATCTGACTGTCGTTAGATTGCCTACCTTCTGTTCTTACTTCACATGTTTTTACCTTCTGCAGAAATTTTGATGAGAGCTCTTGCTGAGATAGTGTAAGTGGGGATTGCCATTTTATCGTTTGATAACTGACCCTTTGTGGATGAAAATGTGTACGATGATTATCTTCAGCCGAAAGGCAATTCAAGAATACATAGAGGCCATGTTGGATAGTCGTCGACCTCTTGCGGAGTATCACGCGGCAGTGTTCTTGTAATTAGAAAGATTTGGAAATTTGATCACAAGAGAATACTAAAATCTGGACAGAATGGATGTCACTTGCGTTCCATTACTGTAGAAGTAACGTCCCTATCCAAATATTTTAGCAATTCAATTGTATCAAGCAAAATTGTAAAAAAAAAAATTATATTTGTTTTATGAATATCAGTTTAATTTTAAATCTTTTAACTTGATGAATGTAATCTTAGACTTGTTTATAATTTTTCAATTCAATCCTTTAGGCTAAATTGATTGGAAATCACTAATACGAACGTCTATCGTCTTACGTGACATGGTCCACTTAACCAGTTGAATCAAGTCAAATCCAACTCTTATTTAGGGTTGGACAAGGTCAAGACTCGTGGAAAGACTATTGAACAATAGATTAAGGGAAGATATGGAGCTCGGAAATAGTGTGCAGCCTTGGAATGCAATTCGCGCACCTGTAACCAGTCGGTTTAAGTTACAAGAAAGTAGTTTCTTCGTAATTCTACAGTTCTAAATAGGGGTGCCAAAAATATCCAAATTAAACAGAAAATTTGAATCTTTTTGGGTCGGATTCCTTCTGGTTTGGGCAACAGGTTATTTAAAAAAAAAAAAAGCAGGTACAAAAACAGTTTTGGCTCGGTTTGGATCGAACCAAATCGAAACATTTTAAACCATAAATTCTTCCTCCCAAAGAAGGCCCTCCAAGAAGATATCATCAAGCACTGCTCTCTTCGCCTTTACCCAACCAGAACTATATTGTCGGTCCGGGCACTATATGATTCGGACCGCAAACACACGTATACCAAACATGTTCCGGTTGGTTTGGGTATCATGAGAAACCAAACAGTTGACTCCCTTACTAAGGAAGATAGGCTTTGATTAGAACAGTGCGCCAAAGCTGGCCTATGATTCTGCCTTACTGTTCAATGAAATTCCAGAGCAAATTACTTATGCTGTCTTACTTTTCATTATTGGCTGAAGGGATCCGAGTGGTAATTAAAGATTGTAGCGCTGGCTACTTGGATTATCGTTGCTTTTAAGATTGGTTTTTGGGACCAATGTTCAGGTACTAAGTCATGACTGTTTTTGGGAATGTGATGTCCCATCTTTGGTTTAAGGAGGTCATCACTTTCATGATTAGGTTTTGAAATCTACATGCAGCGCAAGATTACGGTCTTCGGTGGTCATCAATTAGGGATGACGGTCGGAAAAACTTCCCACGTAGAACCGATCCGATCAATTATATCGATCCAATGTCGAGAAACAGTAAGGCTCGTATTGAGCTTCACCGAAATACATTATTGATATCACACTACACATGGAGTCCATCTAATTCTCCTTTTCATCACTCCTCAACGCATCATCCGCTCTCGGTTTCCGAGGACCGGCCTACATGTCGGGCATTACCTTCTCGTGCCCTAGATCGGGTCACAATCCACCGGCGAAACACGGGTCCAATCCGGCACGTGGGCGAGGATCGAATCAAGACACGACACAAGAAGACCAACCTTTTCAACTTCCGTTTCAAGCATTCGGCGGATTCATCTCGTCCTCTTGTTTCTCCCCCATTTAGAATCATTGCAAGCGTGCTCAGGAGTCAGTGGGGGAAAGAAAGGTAAATTATAAAAGATGGCGACCCTCTCGACCAACATTGTGGGGGGCACAAGAGAAGCAAACGCCAGCAAAAGTCAAACTTTTCGTTCACCTTCCAAAAGGAGGAGTAAAGCTGGGGCGGCAGCGGGGATTGCACTTAGCACAGTGCCCGCCTAGTCATTCTCTTTATGGCAAAGCAACAAAGGCCGGAAATAAAGGGGAAATCATTGCGCCTACAGACACATAAATGAGGGGAAAATTACCAAATTAATCATAAATATTTATTTACTTTACCGATTTAATCATAAAACTTTTTTATGTCAAATAAATCCTAGACATTTTTTAATTTTACCGATTAAGTCATTCTGACGAATTTTAGCTGGAAAATACCTATGTGGTGCGATCGGACCTTACTGGCAATGACATGGCGATAATGTGGCAACATATGGCGACGACGTGACAACAAAAAGTTTTATTATTTTTTTCTCTTCTTTTTCTAGGGCAAGCTCCGTCTGCTGCCAAAGCTTGCCAGCCATGGGCGAGGGTGGCAAGGCTAGGGAGGCTGCCGCTGCCCTCGCCCACGACCAGCAAGGGCCAGGGGAGGCCGACGAAGCCCAGATCTAGACAACGCTCAGCTGCCCCCCAGAAAGTGCATTGGTTTCTATATGATTTCCGATGATCCAACTGTTTGATTTAGCTGATTTTTAGAGGAGATCTTCTTCTCTTCTTGATTTACAACTCCACTGGACATATCTTCTAAATAAGCTCCCTAAGAAAAGTTATTGGTACTTTTATCTGTGATCTCCTGTATGCTACAATTTGAAGAACCCGGGTAGACAAAAACACCAATAACTTTTTGTAGGGAGCTTACTTAGAAGATATGTTCGGTGGAGTTGTAGATCAAGAAGAGAAGAAGATCGCCTCCAAAAATCAGCTCAATCCAACAGTTGGATCATCGGAAATCGTATAAAAACTAGCGCACCCTTTGGAAGGGTGCTAGGCATTACCTAGCTCTGGGGTTGCCCCGCCCAGATCTGGGCTCCACCGGCCTCCCTCAACCCTCGCCGATCATGGGCGAGGTCGGTGGCGGCCTCCCTAGCCCCGTCACCCTCGCCCGTGGCTGGTGAGCTCCAACGGTCAGTGAAACTCACTCACCAAGTTTTGTTTTTTAGAAAAAGCATAGCAAAAAAATAAAAATAAAAAATGTGTCGCCACATTATCGCCACGGTGTCGCCGACGAGGTCTGATCGTATTATATAAGTATTTTCTGGCCAAAATCTGTTGGAAGGACTTAATCAAAAAAGTTGAAATATGTTTAGAACTTATTTGGCATAAAAAAATGTTTATGATTAAATCGGCAAAGTAGGTAAATGTTTATGACTTATTTGGCAATTTTTCCCAAAAATGAGCACTCAGCTTGAGATTTGGTGATTAGTGCATAGTTTAGAGATGAACCATGTCATGTTAGGATGCGTTTGATAAATATTCTCGTCCTAAAAATAGTTTTAGAATGGATTTTATTGAGAAATAGTTCTTTGATTACTTTTTGAGAAGAGAAACGCGTTTAGTAAAATCGGTTTTTTCTTTATCGTATTGTGCATTTTCGTCCAAGAAACATAAAACAAAAAAAATTATTTTGATTTCCTACCCAAAACTCATCGCCATCATTTTTTTATCCGGGGAACAAAAATATTAAGGGTATTTACCAAACATGTTTCTTGTTCCAAATTTCTTGTCTGAGGACAATAAACCAAGAACCAGAACTATTTCCAAACGCACCCTACTCAAATTAGTTGTATAAGCTATGAACTTCGACTTGATGCGTAACATCATCCTTCGACTTTTCTAAAATGCACGGCGCGGGTCCTTTTGTTTGATCGAACGGGGGAGAAATTCACCGCGAGCCCTCGAACAATAACAGAATGTACGATTTAGCTTCCGGGTTTTCCAATCTATTCAATCCGATCATCGATTTTTATATAACACGGTCAGATCGGCCCTTCGACGTACCCAACACAGCGGGGAAGCCGAACAGCGTGCACTAAAATCGCGCACCTACCCACTTAAATCTTTTCCGTAAATATGGCGCCTGCTGTCTCACTGCACTATTTAATTCCTTGCATTATATCTAATCAAATTAAAACAAGATGTTTTCGGTTCCCCTGCATTGAAACTCCTGCCCTTAACCACCCACCAACCAATTTAAATTTGCGTGGTGGTGGGTGGGTGGGTGGGGTGGCGGCAGCGAGAGCCGCCATCCGCTCCGCCGCTTCCTGCGAATCAGCCACCGGCTGGAGGGGGCGGCGCCGCGGTGCGCCACCCACGAGAATAATTGCACGACCCACCACTAAATGAGGCCATGTGATGATGGGGAATGCAGTTCTCGTTGATTTACTGTCGAGACTTTTCGAATAAGAATGTGTGGTCCTCTCTCTTTCTCAACCATATAAATTATGATTAGATTAAATCAATTCGGTGGGTTTGATTAATATAGTCTACGGCAGTAGCCAAACCCAAATCATTTTTTTATGTACTTACAAAGAAGTAATTGGACCTAAAAAAGTCAATGGAAATAATTTGGGGGTTGACTCTTTGGATTTGGTTGAACAAAGAAGTGGACCGAACGTGCACAATATGCGCGATCTGCTCATGTAAACGATGGGGAATTTATCCAATCGGTTCCGCGCATATTTTTTTTATATGAACGTCGATTCGGTTATGAACTTATCGATTTCGTCAATTTAGTCGTAAACGTTCGCTGCGTGGTGCTGTATTACGTAGGACGGTCGGCAATGACCGAACCGTCACCTTGGCGATTTCTAACAAAAAATTAATTGGAAGGATTGCATTGGAACGTAGTGCATCCTTCCAGTCATGTTTCGTGAAAATTGTTGATACGATGGTGTGTTACAAAAGACGGTCGGCGATGATTAGGTCGTCATATCGAGATATTCTCGTGGAAATTAAGTGGAAGGATTGCTTTGGAACTTCATAACGAGAGTTCAGAACTAAATTGTGTAAAATCGAAAGGTGCAGGATGAAGTCGTTATCCGTACAGTCGATTTTGCACTAATAAGGTAATATTCCTTGCAAACAAATTCACAGGCGAAGCGGTTGTCGCAAAACCTGAAAAGACATCATTATTGGCAAAACTTTACGTAGGATCGCTATCGATCGTTTGGAAGTTGAAGCTATTAAAAGATAATGCAGCTTAATAGCCAAAGGGCACCATCATAATTAAGCAACACGAGGGTTCTTGGCCTAACTAGATTCTAGAAAAACTCTCTAATTTTCTATGCTGAGAGAGTGTATAGCGACCTAATAATTTCAAAATCACAAGACATTTGTTTAGGAAGGTCCAACAACCATGCGTGTAACGTATGTTGGGAACTTCAATTCCGCCTCAATTGCAGCATGATTTAGTCTATTAAAAATAAAATCCGCCCTCTAATTTTTCTTTTTCGTATATATAAACTTCGACCGGTGAAGAGAAATCTCAACCGCTGAGGTCGACCCTCGAGGGTATATGATCCCGACAAAATCTCGTTGTAATAACGTCTTTCATCATTTGACACGATCACACCACGACACGAAAAGAACGAGAGAATCTACGCTACGGATGGAAGAATCTTTTTCCCTAGCGTGTACACTCAAATCTATATTGAGAAAAATGATTTGGAAAAGTTAAGAGCGCGCACCGCCCGTGTAAAGAAAGCTTTGCGCAAACCGGCCACGTCCATACTTAATTCGATAATCAAAATTATCCACTCTCTCGAGTCGATGGCGTACCAGATACGAATTCCCACCGACGGCAATCAACTAGTTTTATGTTCCATAAACAGCGACGTCCGTCTCTCCTACACAAGTCAAAGAAGCTGGTTAAATCCGACAACCTAACTTCACATGGGACACCTTGGCCCTATCTCTGGCAATGACGAGGTTCGCAAGGAAAACTTGAAGGTCGAGAGGGGAGAAAAAAAAAATTGAATGGTGCGACACTAGTGCGTCAACGACAATGTCTCTATCTGTCGACTCCAATGTCGCCCTCTATTGCTTTGAACTCGATTGACCAAATTGCAAATGCCACCATGCGCTTAGGGGGACCGCAGCTACATTCGACGCATGCGAAGACAATGTCCTAAAATCTAGTGGCGTGGATGGATGTATTCGTGGGCTCGCGAGAGACCCGTAATGCGTAAGTCCCGACAATTCCTGCCGTCTCGAGAGTAACATCGCGAGAGCTTCGTCGCGGGAACTTTCGGAACAAGGTCGAAAGTTCAAGGCTCGTGCACGACAAAACAAGTGCTTGCGAGTTCATACCTTATGGTATGGGCGCGAGGGTGTGACGTGAGTCGAAAAAGCTCGTTAAAATTTGACAACCTAACTTCCCCATGGGGTAGAGCTCGGCCATCTTGGGGCAATGACGAGGGTTGGTTGCGAGAGAACTTTAGAGCGAAGGGAAAAAGAAAAGTGACGGGGACGCTTGTACGTCGACAACGACAATCTCTCCCGTCTTTCTTCGTGTCATCGCGGATGACCCTACGATCAATCCGATGGCCTGGATAACATATGTGAGCGACCCGTGAGAGACACGCGATGCACGCTTGTCGCCTCGAGAATAATCGGATCCACCCTCAGAAATTCGAAACGCATTTACTCGAGCGATCAAAAGAGACGCCCGTAACGCGAGAACGGTTAGTGCACCGGAAGATCGCCGGTGAGCTGACGGATCGGCCTTCCGAGGACGCCCTGTAAACCCCAAAAAAAAAAAGAAGGGGAAAAGGAAAGGGGAAAGATGTATCGGATGCGGAGGCGATAGGCTCGTGGGAGAAAAACCATGGCGATGATCCCGATTTCGCTTCCAAATCCAGGGCGCATCGAGGCCCCCACCCCTTGGAAAAGGGCCTCCGGGTCAAAGCAGAAAGCGATGGGGGAAAGAGGGTTAGGAAAAAGACGCAGCAAGATCAACACGAAGGCCCTCGAATCCAAATCTAAATCCGATCCCCACCATCTGGGAAACATGAACTCCCCCCACCCCCAACCTTTTTCTGAGCCTCGTCCTCACCCGAAGGAGGAAGAAGAAGAAGAAGCAGAAGGGGAGGAGGGTGAAGTACGAAAGAGCATCTCTCGTGACATGATCAATGCCGTTACGATCATACGAGGCCCGCGACAAAAGGTGTCCGTACGGCGGCCCGCTTGATAGGCGGGTCGAGACCCGCATGAACCGAGTCCGGAAAGATGGCCGCCCTGTTCAGTAGGAACGGTCTCGGTCGAGCGGCGCCGATCAACCGGTCCCCACCGGCGACGTGCGCGTGACGTTGCGATCACGGCGACAATAAATGGCGAAAGCCCCTAGTCTTCGCCACCACAAGGCCTCGCTGGCCACCATCAACGGTCGCCCCGGAAGGAAGATGGTCGATGGAGAAAGCATTCAACGCGATTCGGGAGTGCATTGACTCCCCCACCCCAAGCTGCAGAGCCAGCGTTAAATTCGGCGGGCCCCACCCCCACGCCCACCCCCGGCCCCGCCCCGCCCCTGGCCCCCGCCACCACCGCCACCACCACCACTCCGATCAAAAAGCCTCTTCCAACCACCGTCGCCCACCCTCCTTTAAGTGGGGAGCAGCATCATCTGCACGGATGCTCCCCGTTCAAATATGAGACGTGTCGCTCTTCCCCACCACCAATTTCAACGATGCTCGGACCCGAAAGATACCACCAACATTTCACACCATATGGAGCTCTCGTTGAGTAATTTCAAAACAAGAAAAAATTACTGTTTTAATAAACCGTTTTTTCTAAAATACGCGTTCAGAATTTTTAAAGACAATCCCTCGAGTATGTTTAACGAGTGCGCTGAGCGCTCTCCTGGTCAACGAAGACGCCGCGGCCATTACACTAGGAGACTAAACCCGGAGTCAACCGACACGTGTCGGCATACCCTCTTTGCCAAGTGTCCCCCGACGGTCCCTGGCGATCTGAACGAGAGCCGAAATCGTCAACAAAACGAAGAATCGATGCAACCGCCCCGCTCCGACCATTAAATGCGGTAAAATTCACCAGGACTACGGCAAGAACACACAGACACATGTGCATTATATTAAAAACAAATTCAAATACCCGTGAGAAAAGAAATGGGTAAAATCTATTAATTTCGTATACCTCGTACATGTAATCGTAAAGAAAGCGAAGCAAAGGGGAAAGAAGAAATAAAAGAGAGAAAAGGAGAAAGGAAATCATCACGCAACAAGAAGTGTAGCCGGTAATGGAACGATTACTGTACATGAGGAAAAGCCTGGAACGCCGTCGTTTTTCCTTCGTGCGTTGCCGTTGTGGGAAGGACCGAGCATTTCTCCCGAACGCAGGATACGCAAAGACGAGGGGGTAGAAGAGACTCTCAGCCGACGGGGGTTTAAAAACACGGTGAAAACTCGGGTCAGAAATCGCCGCCGCCGCCGTCGCGGCACGGGGGAGGGCGACGTCAACCGCGGCGACGGCGGTGACTTATCTAACGGTTTGGGTTCGAGTTGACCCTTCCGAAGTCCGCGAGCTTCCGGGACCGGTTGCCGCGGTAAGACGCCGCCGTCGACAGGTGCGGGTGTGCCGGGACCCTGATTTCGCCTGCGTACCCCGTGTCCGGCTGCAACCAGCACTTCTGGTGGCTCCATTGCTGCCGCGTGGGGCTCGGCCTCACCAGGGGGCTCAGGCAGAAGCTCAGTCCCGAGGCGTTCCTCGAGTGCAGCCCCGTCCGCGCCCGAGGCATCTGTCCGACGGACGGGGTTCTCCGCCGTGCGCGAGACGACTCGGACGGGTGTCCGCTCCCCAACGGCGATCGCTTCTGGCGGTCGTCGTCGTCGGACTCCTCTCCTCGCTCCGGCGACATTCCGCGGTTCGATACCCAGCGAGGCCGCCGGGATTCGAAGGCGGTGACGCTTTCTTCGGCGGAGAATCCTCGTGGCTGGCTCTTTCCGCCGCGGTGGAGGAACGATAACCACGACGGCGTGGACGGCGTCGCCCGGCACGAATTGCGATGGCAAGAGAGGCCAGGCGAAGAGAACCGGGGATCCGATTCGGAATCGAGCTTCTCCGATCTGTACTTGCTGAACAGGCTGACGAACAAGGAGAACTTGCCTCGCTTCTTCTTCCGCGGCTCGGTCGCGACGAAGCCTCCCGCGCCGTCGCTGTACTTGTAAGCCGGCCCCACCTGCGGAGTGCTGTAGAAGCGGTAGTGGTGGCCACCGCCGCGGCCGCACGCGGCGGCGTCGGAGTTCCGGCGGCTGATGTAGGGAGAGACGGAGCGGGGGAACGCCAGATGCGGCGGGGGCTGCAGGTCGGGTTTCCGGCGATCGTCTGCGGCGGCGGCGGCGCAAGGGTGAGCGTGGCCTAGGGCCTGGACCTGGGCCTGGGCGGCGATGAGGGCGGAGAGGCGCTCTCGGAGACAGGTGGCGCAGACGCCGACGGCGCTGCTCAGGTCGACGGGGTGCTTCTTACACTTCATTCCCCTCCGCTCACTCAACCCAACGCTGGCATGCAGTCTGCTTCTAGAAGCTTCTCCGCTTCGCCATCTCTGTATAACCACCGCGATCTTCCTCCTCCGGTGATGAAACGAAGGCTTGAGAGAGAGAGAGAGAGAGAGAGAGATAATTTAAGCGCTTCGTGCTGTCTCTGCGTGTTGGGGAGGGATTGGCGGTATCTTCTTGAATTTATTGCTGAGAGAGAGAGAGAGAGAGGAGACTAGGCGCAATATTGTTAATTTTTCTTGATAAATTATTTAATTTCATTTCGACATATGCTCTAATTCGAACTTAATTCTCATTATTCAATCTAGCGAGACTCATTGGATTTAATAACAACTTCGGGCAACGGCCGTCCCATGCTCGTTCCTCACGTTCGGCCCCCGGATTTCAAGTCAGAGCTATAATCTCTCAAGAGTCGTTCACATCTTTACTTATTATTTCGTGAGAAAAGTGACACACTTTGAATTCATTCCCTCGTCATGGGTGCCCAACTCACTTGTTGAATTTTGGCCGAGATGAATTTTTTGCGATTTTGCATAAGGTTTATGGAGTGATTTTTCTTTAGCTTGGTGTATAAAATTGGAATTTTTTTTATTTAGGTCCGTAGTAAAATTCGACTTGAAAAGCTGTACAAGGGAGGATCGAGCAAATGTTTCTACCTTATTTACTTCGAAATCAAATTCAATGATGGCGATCTTAGGTTGAGTGATAATTTTATTTATTTATTTATTTTGGGGAACAAGTCGACGATGTGACTTCTGTGCGTTGACTTTTCTCTTTAGGCTTTGTGGGTTTTGAGGATGATTGCATGACCCAGCGGCAATCAACCGGATAAGATTTGTTTCCTGGAGCGGGCGTTCTTTCGTTTGGGCTTTTCTGCTTTTGCATTCTCTTCTCAGATTTTTGCTCGTTCGGGGCTCCTACTTTTAGTTATTTACTGCTCGGGACACCTGTTGGGTTTTTCCGATCACAGAAATTCTTGAAAATCGAAAACGAATTTTGATTAGCGCAGCGGAGAGCATTGCCCATAATTTGTTACATCACCAATCGAAAGACACGTCATATAAACAGACGTACCATGATAGCCACATATTAGATGACCCCTTCGCAGCCTGAGAATTCCAAGATCAGGGAAAGAGGCAAGCAGCAGAGCAACTGTTCTTCAGAGGAAGAAGCCGTGAATTGCGTTCGTTTACAATAACCTCTCTTAATTGCCATCCCATGTTGGGCTGGCTCTGGGTTCATAACTCATCGTGGACGGCATATAATTCCTTCGACATCAATCGGCAGTCCAACTACATTGAGACACCCGGCGGACTTTCGAAGCCCGGAACAAAATCTATAACATCTATGAAGATCAAAGCGACTTCAAATGTCATCACATCTGAATTTTTTTCCCTCAAATTTCCCAAATTTGAAGTTCCATGAATTATTGCAGCATCAAGATTTGTTTATCGTCGGAATTGAACCATAATTTTTGTACGCTCGCCCGCTCGGTTTGCCAGAATTTGCACCTAAAAAGCAATTTCGATGAAGTATAGTCCTAATTTGATGAAGTAAGACGAAAAGAATGATTTTTTTTTTCAGTACATTCGATGGTGCGGAGAATCCAATTACTTCCGTACGTCTGATGCATGGCATGGGAATTGTGGTTCTTTGGTCACTTTGATCATGCATGCATGGGGGTTGGGAATGTCATTGGCCCCACTTATTGGCATCGTTGGACCTAACTTGAACCTGGAGATGCCCATCAAGAGGAAAGAAAAAAAAGGGAAACTCAAACATTGGGTTGTCGCGAAGCCTTAGCCGTGATATCTCGAATGTTGATCGATCAGGCAAGCGATTGCCGTCTGAGGTGTCGCGAGTACTAAAATCAAATCGGGCAACGCTAAAGCCTGACTCCCCGTCCAGCCGCCCATCACGGACCGCCCAATCAAATTCGAGTCGTGATGCCCGAGGGTGCCCTCGTCGCGAGGTCATGAGTTGGAGCCAAAGGTTGATGTGGAGGTCATTAGCGATTGGTGAGACCACCTTGGCGTCGTTGTCGAGATCCATTGCCGTGGGCAATGTTGCCAATGGCCGCTAGTGTCACCGTCAATGGTGGCCTCCCGCTCTTTTCGTACCTTCGTCTATCTTTCTTAATATATTTTTCCTATCTTAACACTTGGCCCATTAAATGTGAGTCGCGAAAATACTTATAGATCCATTTTGTCATCTCTAGATAAAAAAAGATTTCGGTCATTCTCGATGGATCGTCCTTTTAAATTGTAGCATGAGTGCTTTTAAAATTTTTGTTAATGATGCTTAATTAAGATATATTTTTATTGTTAATGCACCAATTATGCTTAACACGGGAAGGAAAGTGCTCTGAAAATTGCAATTTTTTTTGGGGGGATTTAAAAGGAAAATCAGAATATTATAGTCTCGTTCTAAAATCTGAAGCGATGAAGCGAAACCCTAAACCCCAAACGTCGCTTCTCTCTCTGTGCTGTTAGCTCGCTGGCGAAGTCGCACTCTACTCCCGCGGCAACCCTTGCCGCCGCCGTCGTCGGTACTCTCTCGTTCTCCGACCACCGCTCGTCCGCTTAGCAACCCTGCTCCGACTCTGTCGGTACCACTTCTCTTTCTATCCCTGCAGCGACCCGGCTCCGCTTCTCTCGTTTTCTTGCAGCTCGCCGGCTCCGACTCGCCGCCAATCTTTGCCGCCGCCGCGCCTAGCTGGTCCGTTCGCCGGCGGAACCGAGGTGAGTCTCGTTTCCCTTTCCGTGCATGCGCATGTCCTAGCATAGTAAAACCACTAGAAAAGAATTGGAGGAAGCGAGTTTTCTGACCGCGCGTTCTGATTGAAAGTATTTATCTTTCTTGGTAGTCTTGTCTGATGGCCGTAAATCCGAGAGAGACTGGCGTGTTTGATGAGGACGATTTGCCGGAGGATGAAATGAATGATCTTGGAGATGAAGGTTTTGATTCTGAATCAGAATCGGACGCAGAAGAAGAAGAAGAAGACGTGAAGTTGCCCGAGGCTAAGGAAAACGCCATATACGACAGAGACGGTATTATGGATAAGCTTGGAGACATGAGCTGGCCGCAGGATGTGCCCTGGATACAAAGGCTCTCCATCGATGTTGATAGCCAGCAAGAGCAAGAGGTCGATGTGAATGATGACCTCGCACGAGAGCTCTCTTTCTATACACAGGCTCTCGAGGGAACGAGGGAAGCCTTCGGGAAGCTCCAGTCGATGGGGATTCCTTTTCTCAGGCCTTCGGACTATTATGCCGAGATGGTGAAGAATGATTCTCACATGGAGAAGGTGAAGGGTAGGCTTTTGGCTGAGAAGAGGAAGATTGAGGAGGCAGAGGAGAGAAAAAAGGCGAGGGAGGCTAAGAAGCTGGCAAAAGAGGTTCAAGCTCAGAAGCAGAAGGAGAGAGCTAAGCAGAAGAAAGATGAGATAGAGTCTGTGAAGAAGTGGAGGAAGCAGAGGCAGCAGAGTGGATTTTCGGGAGGCGATAAGGATGGCGATCTACCTTTTGATTTCGAAGATGGGAAGACATTCGAGAGGTCTGGAAAGAGGAGGCCCGGCGTGGCTCCGGGAGATCGATCCGGAGGAAAATCGAGGCAAGGTGGTGGCAAGGGGAGGAAGGGAATGGACAAGAAGGTGAAGAAGAGGGAAACGCGAGACTCCAAATTTGGGTTTGGGGGTAGGAAAGGCATGAAGAAGCAAAACACTGCCGATACTACCAACGACTTGCGAGGCATCAAACAAAGCAATACCTTGGGAAATAAGAAAAGGAAGAGGTGATTGCGTTCTGGTACCATTACATTCTAAAGAGTTATTGCGGAAGCATATGCTAGACCACTCTGTGGTAGGGGAATGCTTTTTGAAAGCTTGTGGAGTGTATATGATGAAGTGCGCTCATAATGCAGCTGCTGATGCAGGATAAGAAGTTTGGTTTCGCTTTTGCATATTTGAATTGATTATGTAGAACATAGCATTCTCTATCTGAGTCAATACTGTTTTTGCTCATTTTTGTCTACTCTCTCGTGGTTAGCCTCATTGAAGTATTGTGTTCTTTGGCTCTGCTCAACTGTAGTCGTTTTAGCCTTATGTCTGCGGGGCATCTTGCTGATGTCCTTTTGCCGTGGTTGCTGGAGATTGTCTCTAACCTACGTAACAAATTCTTATGAATGCTCAAGTCTCGAATTAGCCAGAGATCAATCTCCTTTGCATTTACTCCTCATTTGAGCCTTCGATGATGGATTACTATGTTGCTTATCATGGGGATGTGGCGAATGCATTTTAAGAGACATGAGGAGCCGCGATTTTTGGACAGACGTAATCTGATTGATCTTTTCATGGTTGCCGAAATACCTCCTACAGGTGGAAATATTTCGTTTTACCAGGAAAATGTGATCTGCAGACCACTTTCATCTGCTTCCTTGCATCATTTCTTGATGTTGTCTCATTCGCAGCTACGCTGTCTTTCATATTAGCATCTAGTTTATATGATAGCCAATTCTGACATCAGTTCGATGGGCAGGCTCGTCATAGTCATCTACACTGAGAAAATGTTCTTATGCTTTTGAATTGCATACAGATAATGGGTAAATTATGCGAAATCTGAAAATACATTGAAATCTCAAGCAGAGCTTGTTCCCTCTGGATGATGAGGCTTTAAACATTAGTTGTCTCACTTCGGATCTTGTTTCTTATTAGATGGGGATCATATTTATGGAATGGAGAGTAGTAATTTGGTTTGGCTGCTCTTTAGCCTTAGGGTCTGTTCGTTTGGTGGAAAATAAAGCACTTCCAGAAAATATTTTCCAGAAAGTCATTTTCCGGTGTTCGTTTGAAACTTAAAAATTTTCCGAAAATTTTTTTCCGGAATTTTTTTTGAGAAATTATCTAGTAATCGGCGATCAGTGGCGGGCGGGCGGGCGAGCGGCGGTGGGCGGGTGGCGGCCGCGACGGGCGGGTGGCGGGTGCAGTGAGGGCCGGTAGGGGGTGGCGACGAGCGGGGGGTGGGCGGCAACAGCGACGCTCGGCAATTTAATTGCTCATAGGCTCCCGACGAGAGAGAGAGGAGATTCGGAAAATGTTTTCCGTTTTTTAAAAACGGAAAATATTTTCCTTAATTTTAGAAGGGAATCTTTAGTTGATTGGAAAACCCGAACAGCCTAATTTTCGGAAAATATTTTCCGGAAGGTATATTTTCCGTCAAACGAATGGACCTTAATTAGGAGTTTTTTTCAGCATAGATGTTGGCCACTAGAGTTGTGGCCAATGGCATTGTTCGTGGTCACTTGTACCTAATCAGGATGATGCATTAATGAGTTCTTGCTGCAGTTGCTCGGGTGACCATGCCGCTTAAGGGACATCAAACGTGAAATGAAGATTGTCCACTTCTTATTCTAAATATACAGAAAATGAAAGATTCAGAAAAATATTTTTCCAAGAAAAAATATTTGTATCAATTGAAATAATTAATTACTGATTATATTATCGATGAAAATTATTTAAAATAGTTATAATGTTGTCTAACCGATAATAATTTATATTTAATTATTTTGTGGACTGTGAAAATATTTATTATTTATTTATTTCTATAAACAATACATATGATCATTGGATTGCTGTGAGTTATTGATGATGACATGCGATGGGAAACAAACGATGGCTCCGCTCGATCCGACTCGAGTGATTCCAGGTTGGGCCCTCACAGAGTAGCCCCCGCTCTGGATGGCGTGAGGATATGCTAACGTGAGGATAATCCACGTTAGCAGATCCTCACCATTAAATCCTCTCTAGTCTGGATCTCTAGACATGGGCGGAGATCCAAGTCCCTCCGGATGGGGGCAAAAAATCCATGGCAAAGGTAGAAGCGATATATCCCCTCGCGAGGTAGGGACCAGGCGAACTTTGACTTTGACCCAACTTGCCCAACCGAGAAAGGAAACCAACAGGGGAGGGACCATCATCGAATCGTCGTTATCAACCTCCATCCATGGCCGCCAATCACGGACGTTCTCCTTCCTCCGTCCACTTCACTGCCCCGCTACACTCCTTCTGAGCTGAACTCGCCTCTCTCTCTCTCTCTCTCTCTCGATCTCTCGATCTCCATCTGCTCCCGGCCTAACCATCTCCTCGGCCGCGCGCGATGCCGAACCTCTCGAGCCAGATCAGGGCGTCCTCGTCGCTGATCGGGCGGCGGCTGCTCCTGGGTCGGGCCGCGAGCCCCGCCCGATGCTTCACGACGACCGAGGGGAGCCGTCCCACCATCGTGCACAAGCGCAGCCTCGACATTCTCCACGATCCCTGGTTCAACAAGGTAATCTCTCGCCGAGTTCGTCTGGCCTCGATCATAGAGCTCGCTTGGCCGCGAGATGGGTGCGCCGGCGGAGTTGGTGTCGGCGCCGGCGGATTGCGTGGAGCTTGGAATCGCTGGAATGTAGTACCGGTGGCGTTTTGATGTTCTGTGTGTTTGTGAAACCGAAGTTGCTCCAACTGTCCTTCTTCACGAAGGAATGTTCAGCCATTGATTTCATTTTTGGTCTTTCTGATGGACTGCTTTACTTCCTCTGCTTGGTTTTAGGTCGTGTTAGGTTGTCTGGTCAGTTCGGATCTCTTTTGCCTTTGGGAATCCCCATAGCACGGGCGGCTACTAAAATGCAACAAAAAACGCGGATTTTTTAATTGGATGGTCAAGCTGTAGTTACTCCAAATTTTCATTTTGATGATGATTTTAATCACTTAAAAATACAAGGTTTTCCATCCGAGAGTTATATTCTAGTTGTTTAGCTTTTTCAAGTAAACCGTTACACCACTTTACTGTGACACTGGCACTGTTAATCAGATGGTCAGCTGGAGTGGCAATTACTCAAATTTTCTGTTTGTAGATAATGAAACTCTTTCCTTTCCATTTTTAAGGTTTGGCTTGGAAGGGTTAAATTTATGTTCTTTAGGTTTCTCAAGTTAATAGTTTCATCAGCATCTATATAATCTAGATTTAAAATTGATATTAGCGGAGTTGGTATTTCAACCACATATGTGACTTACCCCTTTTGCATTTCTAGGGAACAGCTTTCTCTATGACAGAACGAGATCGCCTTGATCTTCGGGGTCTTCTCCCTCCCAACGTCATGTCTTCCGAGCAGCAAATTGAACGCTTTAGTATGTTCTATTACTTAGGCTACCCTTTTGGAAACTGCTTGGTTTCATTTAGTTTTATGAAGAATTGTCGCTCTGCCTGTTCTTGTAAAACCAAATTTTCATTTCTCAAGTTACTTTGATATTCAAGTTTTCCGATGGGTGTTCCACATTAAATAATGCAAATTAGATGAGAAGGCCATATTCAGTAGAAACCGATGAGCTTATGAATTATGCCTGCTAGAGAGTCCATTAGCAGATCAGGCTCTGTTGCATTGGACTTACTGAAAGCTACATTACATATTGGCTCCCTTTCAGTTTTATTGAATATCTGGAGAATGTAGACAATACAAGAGTATAACAAGGCTAGTGGAGCATATTCTACTTGTTTATGATTTCGAGCACCTTACTGAATGCTTCTCCTTGTTGTTTGTGCAATGATGTTGGAATTATGGTTAAATTTAGCTGTCGATGCTATTAGTGTCCAATTAATTTGTTCTCAAGGGGAACATATAACCAATCGTTAGTAATCTGTTCTCTATAACAAGGCTAGTGGAGCATATTCTACTTGTTTATGATTTCGAGCACCTTACTGAATGCTTCTCCTTGTTGTTTGTGCAATGATGTTGGAATTGTGGTTAAATTTAGCTGTCGACGCTATTAGTGTCCAATTAATTTGTTCTCAAGGGGAACATATAACCAATCGTTAGTAATCTGTTCTCTAGGGGAACAGATAATCAATCTGTAGTTTCTTGTGGTTTTTCCTACATTTTAAGATAAGGCTTATTTATCTGATCTCAAAATCTGTTATACTGCAAATGGATTATGTAAAAAGCTTGCTGCTGACCTCCAAGGTTTGTATTTATTTATGCTCATGCAATTGAGGAATCTTCCCAGGCGTAATGATCCTTAAACGTAAAATAACCCTCTATATGGAAGCTTAACATGTTGACTTTAGATAGGTGTTCTGTTATGTTGCATGTATATGAAGCCAATGCTTAAGGACTCGAGTGGCTAGGCACCTATCATACATGATATAATGCATATAGCTTTGCGACAAGGCTGTTTGCTCCAAGCAGCTGTTTTGTGGAAATTATATCAACATGGCAAGATCACCTATTTGTCTGAGAAACTCTCAAGAAAACTGCTTTTGTAAAAATCCTTTTAGATTCCGCTTCATTCACCATCGCCTGAAAAAGAACAAGAGGTGCACTTCAACACTGTGTTCTTGGCTTGCTGACTTCATGAGAGATTTTACTAAGGCTATTTTCTCCAAGCAGCTTCTCTTGTGGATATTACACTCACATGGCAAGACTAATATTTGTCTGAGAAAACAAAAGCTAGAGTTTTGGCAGAATCCTTTTAGATTTTACCTCATTCACTATTAACTATTAAGGCACAACAACTTCAGCACTGAGTTCTTGGCTTGTTGACTTCATGAAAGACATGAAAATTGCTTCAATAACTATAAATTTTGTTAATACTGGAATCTCCTTGTCGAAAGCAGTTGCTTCACATGTTTTTCTTGAATTCTCGAGAAAGGAAACTTTATTGACTAATTAAGGATAATGAAAATGAGCCATATCTGAGCATTAATTAAAATTTTGAATGCAGGCTGATGATCTTTTTCCTTAATATTAACCTTTCTGACTGGATTACTCTTCCGCCGAAATCCAAACTGTAAATTCTCAAGTTGGTTCTACCAGCGCATCAATCATAGAGGCTTGTTTGAGTGGGAGGATGAGATATCAAATGGTTTGAAATATGGATGGCACAAAAGTTGCAAAATTTTTGGCTCTAAAGCTGGGGTTTCTTGCATTATTGCTATGATAATTTTACTTTGCTTGTGGGCTTGTCTAAGAGATGAGGCAGAGCTAGAAAATGTCTACTCTCTTCAGAAATTGATTGTTGGGTGGATTAAATTCTCCGATATATTGTTTGAAAACATATATGCTTGTATTCCATGGTGGTACATTGAGATGGCTATTCATTCATTTCCAGTTATTAAATGGATTAAGATCTGCGATGCACTGGTGAAGATTAACTCGAATTCCTCGCTTATATTTTGAAATGGATGTTCTAAGTGCTATGTAATAATCCTACCTTAAGAGAGTTCAGTATCTTGGCAAAAATTCCGTAGCTTGAATTATGGAAAATTGGAGTAGGGTAGAGGAAAGGCTTTCGATCCCATTAATGTAGTTGGCTTGATAAGATGAATGAACAACCATGTAAGCCATCTACGTAAGTCAATTTAAGTCATGTAGCTTAAGTTTCTAACTGTACTTGGATGTCACATTTTTCCAGCACATTGGTTTACTGATATTAAAGTGCCTCATTAATTGAAAACTGTCCATCAACAGTGACTGATTTGAAGAGGCTCGAAGAGCAGGCAAGAGATGGACCATCGGATCCAAATGCTTTGGCAAAATGGCGCATTCTTAACAGACTGCACGACAGAAATGAGACAATGTACTTTAAGGTGGTTTAATAACTGGATTGTTTATGTGCACTTATGTTGATGTTGTATATTTTACTAGCAATTGAAGTATAATATGACATAGATTTGCTTTCTTCCTGTGTAGTAGATATTTCACGTGCTACTTAACAAGATGACTAGTGGTAGATGAAGGTGAATTAACCAACTTACAGGGCATTGTGTGGAAAGGAAAGACAAATTTGATCATCAATTTGTATTGTGGAGGGTGATTTCACATTGATTTCTGAGAGCTAACCGCGTTGAAGTTTAGTGCTTTAATGTTACTGAATTTGTATGATAAGGATCTGAAAAGACATTATGAAATCTTAAGCACGAACTGAGCTGTTCCCTCCAGATCATGAAGCTTAAGCCTTTTTGTCTCACTTTGGATCTTGACCCTGTTAGATTGAAATCACATCTGGTATGTAGAGTTTCACTTGATTGGTGCTCTTTAGCCTCCAAAAAGAGTTGTTTAACCATAGATATTGGTAGTCTTTATCATGGTATTGTCCGAGGTATTTCATTGAACGAGGATCATGCATTATTTAGATTATGGTGCATTAACCAAGGTATTAAAGTGAGCCTTGATTTTTCTTGATTCAACTCTTGGCCAAATTCATTTTTCTTGATTAAAACTTTAATTCTTAAACTTTAATTCTCTCCCAAGTTGCCCTTCCATGGACTTTGCAATGAAAAGCAAATTAGCAGTCGTAGTTGTTATAGGTGGACATAGGTTTTTTTTTGCTTTCACTTGCAAAATTTAAAATTCTATCCAAATTTAGAAAAACTATGAAAAAATTATATGTGAATTCTAAGTGTCAATATTTTATATTGTGAAAGTTTAAACTTTTTAGGATTAAAAAGTTTAACTGTGTGCGTCATAAGATTTAGATCAATCAAAAAGAAAAAAGTAAACATCTATCTCGACACACCTCTAGCTTTTAGGCCTTTGTCCACGTCTCCGACTTGGTTTTTGCATCTAGTAACACACCTTATAGATCTATAATCTGGATAGGTTTTTTGTCTAGGATTTGGCCTGTTGATGGTTAGAATGATCTATTTTCCACAGTTGAATGTGTATTATGTTTTGGTTGCTAAAGCTAGAGACTATTTCTAGATGAGCCTTGTTCATGGTCTTTCTTCCTGGCCATTGAGCAAAAATGATTTAAGCATTCATGTGATCATCTAAATGCTGGCTAATATCAATTCATGAGGCAATTTCTCTCCTATCATTGTATAGCCATTTTCTATGTTCCCAGGAAATTGCTGATACTCTTTGTCTAATCTTTAAGGGATCGATCAAGTTGAACACTGCAACCGATTTATTCTGTTTGCAAATGTTGTCCAATAGACAGTAATATCTGAGATGGTACACTTCATATGGTGGTGTGAAGACAAAGTCGATGTATTCACTTGCACATTGTTGGCCAAAATGTCATTATCAGCTAATTGCTTTTTCTTAGTGATATAATGGGACTAGCAAGCATTCGCTTGCACCATATAAATGGACTCCATAAAGATTTCTGGAGTATGCATTTAGGTAATGATATGACTTTCTGTTTTTATGGATCATATATCTGCTATTACATGATAGTGTTGGAGAATGTGAGGTTCTCAGTTTAATCTCAATCTTAATTTGAAAGGTTGTGACTGTTTCCATTTATCTTAAGTCTGATCGACACTTTGGACCGTACATATTCCATCACTTTTTACATGTATCCAGCTTCTTTTCTTTTGAGTTTTTTCGATCTTGGACCCATTGGAAGTTATTGATTTACTGAAATCAAATGGATAAAATTGCGCAGTGTTATGGCACTTAGACAATAACACATGTCATCATTTAGGGAGGTCTTAAATGGATAAAATTGTGCAGTGTTATAGCACTTAGACAATAACACATTTCATCATGTAGGGAGGTCAAAGGCCAGCATCTCTGATGACCTGGCTCTCTGCATTCTTTGAATCCCTGTACTGCAGTTTGCAATGGCATACCCATAAATAGAATGGAGATTTACTACAGCCTGTTATGGAGAAAACAAATCAGCTAATTGACGGGAGCATGGAAAACCTGGTTTTGATTGTGTACAAAGCCTCTGAAAATTTTTAATTGAACTTTCACTAATTAGTTGATATACATTGTTCTTTCCTTTCTGCTTGAAGAGGCTGGAACTAATAGTAGGGACAAGCTCTATTGTACAGATTAGTGCAAGTATGGCAAATTAGTGTGATTGCATATGTATGGTGTCTATTCACGGCTTTCACTGTATCTAAAATGAATCCCAGGGTTAAGAACATTCAATGAATTGACAACTGGTGTTAATTGATTCCTTCTGTCAAACAAGAGTTTCAAATGAGCACCTTTTTTATTGTTGAACTCTATGCCTTCTACAAAAGGCCCGGTGCCATCAGGCTTCTTGTCAAGGTACTCCACTGCAAATAAGTTTTCAATGCTTCTTGCTGCTTTGGATCAGAGCATTTAACGTAATGGTGCTGGTCTAAGTTGGTCTAGTAATTTAGATCATATCGTTCTCTTATAAAATACTTCCTTTAAGCTATTTTGCTCACTATTCTGTCAATTAACATGTGAAGACACTCTTGTAAAACTGCACTTGGACTGATGATCTTGCAACATACCTTCAAACAGGTTTTAATTGCAAATATTAAGGAATATGCACCAATTGTGTATACGCCCACTGTTGGTCTTGTTTGCCAAAATTATGGTGGCTTGTTTAGGCGACCAAGGGGAATGTACTTCAGTGCCGCTGATCGCGGTGAAATGATGTCAATGGTGTATAACTGGCCAGCTGAGCAGGTCTGTGGCATTTCCTAATCATTCTATTGAATATTCTTTTTTATTTTTCAATTTTATAAGTCAATATTGCCTTGCGGTCAGTTGCTTATAGACCATTTCTTGTATCCATCTCTTTGTAGAGTCACTTTTTCTTTGCCCTATTTGTGTATGGTTCTCTTGCTGTTGCCATATAGAAATTGCTCTATCATGGAGTAATCTGCACGAGGTTATGATATGACCTACTATACTTTTCCTGGATGTATTATTACGCAGGAGTGCCCTCTCTCTCCCTCTCTCTCCCTCTCTCCCCTTCTCCTCATAAGCTGTAATGAAGAGACCCTCTGACTGGGAAATAATCATGAGAAGATAGAAGTTTTGTTATACCCAAGGTCCCACTTTCACATGGTATTTGCTCCTCTTATTTATAGGAGTTAGTCCATGCGGATTTGGCTGAGTAGTTGCAGTGGAATTAGAGCCAAACCTCCACTTGATCAATCCTTTATCACTTTTAGGACCTTTTTTGAAAAGGTTTTAACCTTTTTTGGGTTTACTTGTGATCAAGATTTGAAGAATGAAATTACAAATGAATTACGGATGTAGATAAAGCATTTTTATGTTCCTTCATGCTGTAATTAGGTAGCATAGATCAGTTTTTACTTTCATTCATGTTAGTTTTTTGAGACATTATGCTTTTATCAGGTTAGATAGGGTAATGACAGCACTATAAGTGCTAAAAAGGTTCTTTTTGCAGGTTGACATGATTGTGGTCACAGATGGGAGCAGAATATTGGGTCTTGGAGATCTTGGAGTTCAGGGAATTGGAATTGCAATAGGGAAGCTAGATCTGTATGTTGCTGCTGCTGGAATAAACCCTCAAAGGGTATGTGCGTACTGCGTTGATGCCCAAGATAAAAAATATTATGTCTGACTCTAATTAGCACTATTCACCTAAGCAAAGAGAAATTTGGAATTAAGAAACACTTCTCATCCTTGAAAATACTCTACTTAGGCTTTTGAGACTTGGTTTCTATGAGGTTAAATAGGGTAATATCACCACAAGTGCTAAAAGGTCCTTTGCGGAGCAGAATATTGGGTCGTCCAAAAAATCATCGTTACATCTTCGAGACTGTCAGTTTTTCTCAGGTTAAACTAGATAAGATCACCATTACAAGTGCCAAAAAGGTCCTTTATGCAGAGCATAATATTGGGTCTTAGAGATCAAGTATTGATCTTTCAAAAATCTGTAACTCTGATTTTTCTTGAGAAAAGTTTAGTGACCCTCTTGTGAGTTCACTGCAAATGTTGTCTCTTAGAATGTAAGATGCATTACTTAATTTCTGTATTATTTCTTTCAAGTAGTCAAAAATTGATGACTCCAGCCAAAGTCATGGGATTCATTTGGAGAGCTTGAATAAACTGTTGGCATAAGTTCTTCTCAATCCACCTATCCCACTTGGTATGCAACTGATGGTTCTTGTTGATAAAGTAGTACTGTTACTAGTTAATGCGCTAATACGTGCTTAGTTGCTGTTGAGTCATAAATTGCCATCTTTTTGTTGCTTGTAGTTTTCAAGATTTACTTTTCAGTAATTATCAGTTAACATTTTAACCGACTGCTTTACATGATGAACTTGGTGAGATTTTCTACTTGAAATATACCCTTTTGACATTCCTTTCTGACCGCAGGTACTTCCCGTAATGATTGATGTTGGAACTAATAATGAGAAGCTTCTTAAAGATCCATTGTGTAAGTTCTGTTGGTTCACTGCATCTTTAAAGAATATTAATTGATTAATGGAATATTATTGTACACGCTGCAAGATGTTGCAAGTGCAACAAAAATCTTATTTGTTTCCAAACGAGGCATGCAGCTCTTCCACTATCCTAAATTATTCGCTGTCTTATCATTCCTTGAGTTTGATTATGCTATCATGTTTTATTGTCATGCTTGTCAGGGTGGGAGAGGATTGTGCGTGTGTTGTATCTCTATCGTATTTCATGTAGATGAAGCATTAGATTAGTGCTGTGAGCTTCACCTGTAAGATAAGCATTCAATGTGATAAAAGAAGTTAGATTAAGCAAACTGACTTCTTCCCGTTGAGATGAAGAGAGGCTCCCATGTGAACTTTTTGATGCTGTTGTTGAGATTTTGAGTGAACATGATTTGTCTGCACCATCTATTTTCTTGGGTAACCATGATTCAGACTTGTTTTCCTAGTCGTTTGAGAGAAAAGCTGACATTGGCTCTTTTAATCCTTGGGGAAAATATGCTGCTTTTAGTTTCTGAGTTATTAGTTATTTAACTACTGAGATTGCACTTCTAAAGATGACAGCATATGTCAGGATGAAACAAGTAGTTATGAGACAATGACAATAAGTTCTTGCAGCGAATAATCTCCTGTTGAGCTGCCTTGGGTGTTTTTAACTTTTCAAGGTTAAACAAAATTCTATAAATAAAAGTATTGAGGTGGGTTTTGCCCCTATCAAAATGACTATAGAGAGGCATGCATGGTTAGGTTCTATTTGCTTACTTGGCGGAATCTGGCATATCCTAACCAAACGTTTGGCATGGGCTCATTGAGCACTTGTATGGTCTGGAGAGGCTTACTTGTCTTATAGTTTAGCTGCTTTATCTATCTCCCTTATAGAAAAAAAATTTGGAGCAAAAGAGAACATCTCAGTCTTCTGCTATAATGGCGCATATAGAATGTGTTTTACTATGTGAATTTTGAAGGCGTCCAATTTCCATGATTACCAAAAAAAAAAGAAAAAAACGAGGACCCTTGCATTGCACTCTTGGATTTTATTCGTTAACCATATTTAAACACTTAGTTCCTCTGAAAGCATTAAATCATGCAAAGCATTGTTATGGGCTACGATCAAGGTTTTTGCTAAGAAGAAAGATGTATGGATAGTTTCAGGAAATTATGCATAGTGGTCAATATTGACGTATTTAGGAGGCTCCATGTATTGTAATGGTTGTTGCTGAAGCTGCATTTTTTTTGAAACTATGTGCTCTTTTCTTTTTGAAGCTTACTAGGTTGTGATTACTATAAATTCCGAGGCTTGCTGAAAAGCAATTTGAGCAGATCGATATATTTAATGATTGGATTAGAAAAAACTTGTATAAATTTTGTATGAGGTTTCCACGTCTGTCACGGTCACATGGTATACAGCCATTTCATCTTATTTAATATTATCTTCAATTGTTTTTGTGTCGATTAGGTTTTAGTACCCCCTTCAGGATTTCTGTTTCTGTATTTAGGTACATGTACTTTTGGATCAGTTTCCATGTGAAGAACTGACATGGTTATTTTTGTGTCAATAAAAATAGACTTAGGACTCCAACAGCATCGTCTTGATGGTGATGAGTATATCGCAGTAATTGATGAGTTTATGGAAGCAGTGTTTACTCGCTGGCCTAATGTGGTTGTACAGGTACAGTATATGTACTTATCCAAACATAAAGAAGCTAGTGAAACAAACAAACTGATTATAATTTCTTTCTGAAAAAATTACTCTTTATGTAGTTTGAAGATTTTCAAAGCAAGTGGGCTTTCAAGTTATTGCAGCGCTATCGAAACTCCTACAGAATGTTCAACGATGATGTCCAGGTATTTCACCACTCCTTATCTGTATAGTCACGGTGCTCACATCACCTTGCTCCATATATCAAATGGATATTTAATATCGGGTTGCATTTCAATTCCGCTTAATATATGTGCTCAATATATGACAAACCCCAAATTAAAATGGTACTGGGCAACCTGGCGGCTGAGTCAAGCTTGTGCATGGTCACCAGGAGTGCAGTTAGTTTGCAAAAACTTGTGTGGTTGAGCATTTACTGTGGTTCCTACTTTTACTATTTGTTGAATTTTAATTATATATCCTTTATGCCACCAATTGGTAAGGAGCTTCCAGAAGGATATAAAGAGCACAAGTTTGATGTCTATATAAAGACGGCTTGATTTTGGAGATGGGGAGTAATTTCTGATTAATTTTCTTGATCATTCCCTTCTCGTGAAATTTACAGGACTTACCAATTAAAATTTCCTACTTAGCTCGTGTTCCCACTCTATCAAGTTTTGTTGCACAATGCATTTTCTTGTCCTTATGGCGCATCTTATCTTTGAAAGAGAGATACTGGTTCTCCTATTTTGTGAAACTTGAGTTTAAAGAGGAAGGGACTCCAGAAAGCTTGGGAAGTTCATGCACTGATATTAAGCAGGTCAAAGAGTGTAACTTTATCAGATTGTTCACATGCTTCAAGCTAATGAGTTAACCAAAAGAAAGGCTGATGTAAGATAAGCATGATTGTTCTGTGGGATGAGATGGTAATTTTTATAATGATTTGTTTTGGGGAATCGAGATACTTATTGTAACACTATACAAAAAGTTGCGATTGATTGCATAGTCTATGAGACTCCAGTAAATTCGTCCCAGGAGTTGAATTTGATGAGCTCTCTTTTTGAGAGAAAATTTGACTTGGAAGCATTAAAGGGTTAAAATATATTACTAAGATGATCTGTGGGTCTTAAGGTAGTGCTTGCAGAAGGGAAATGAGGAAATATAACCTCTGTAATGAGAAACAAGCTCGGTTAGGCAAAAACTTAAGAAAAGCACCGGTACTTTATCCTATGGAAATTTTTGGTTGACAGCCTGATAGGTTTAGTTCAAGTCCAGTAATATGTAGACACAGTTAATTTCCATTTGACATTTTCTTTGTACCTATTCTCAATTATCGTGATTTACATTTGCAACTTGCTTCTATACAAAGCTAGAGAAGATATGCATTGATTCCTATGCCTGGACATCTTTTCTGCTTTGCTGTTGGGACCCACTTCCATCCTTGCTCATGGTCTCGAGAAAATTGTAATGGCAGGGCACAGCAGGAGTTGCACTCGCTGGTCTTTTAGGAGCAGTTAGAGCTCAAGGAAAGCCAATGATTGACTTTCCAAAAATGAAAATTGTTGTTGCTGGTGCAGGAAGGTCAGTCTCACGCCTTTTCTGTGTTTTGTAGATAGCGTTCACTCATGAGGACTGTCTGACCTGGGATGCAACGGTATATATTTGGGTTCTGTTGAGTACCACTGAATATAATTTTTCCTTTCAAGGGATTGCTAATGAGTAAAGTGCAGTAATTTCTTGAACAACAAGAAAAAAAAACATCCAGAATACATTTTCATGGTTCATGAAATGTTGCTCAATAAGTGCCATGAAGGCTCTTGTTGACATTCCTGTGTATATCAGTTTATATCTCCATTCTGCAAATTGCGAAGATTCTGAAGTTCGCTTTTCCTTTACTGTTTTTGATGAGATTAACTTATCTCCATTTTTGGCACTTAGAAAATCCAGTAGGGGCTTGTTACTTCTGTAGCTTTGTGCGGAAGCGAATTTTCTAGTGTATTAATGGTGAAGAGGCCGTAATTACTGAAGCCATCAGTCGGTTTTTTGTGTTGTGGACTTCCTATGAATGGCTATCAAAGCACTCGCCACCCCTGGAACGATATGCAATCGAATATAAGAAAGGGATAGCCCCTGCTGGCTTCATCATAAGACCTAAATCTTATTCTCCAAGAACAATGAAGTTTAAATCATGCAATTGAGTCCTAAAACTTGCATAAATTATGGTATCAAGTATCTCCATCAAGTCCATTAGTTTTTAGATTACCAAAAAACCTGATGTGAAATTTTTTTCTCTATCTTAAGGTCTAGTTTTGAGGACATTTTTCTTGTTTTAGTACTCGATGCTCTTTTGTTATCAAGTTAGTGGAATTGGGAGTCTTATTGCTCTCTCTTTCAGGTGAAATGCTAAGAAAAGTGAACAGATTTCACTTGAATTAGCTCCTCATATTCTCTTATATTGGGAGGTCCACTACTTTTCTGAATCTATTTTGCTAATATCTTTTTTTTTTGGTGAGTTTAAATTCTTTTTTGGTAAGTTATTTTGCTAATATCTTTTATTTCTTGAAAATTTGGAAAGTTAAGTATGCACACAGCAATCCACGCGCACGCGCATACACAGAGAGAGAGAGAGAGAGAGAGAGAGAGAGAGAGAGCTGTTGGCAAGCCATGAGCCATGCTCTTCCAATGGGCCTATGCAAGTGTCTGGATGGCCTCTGCTGTTATGTGAAATTAATCATAAATCAGTTGAAAGTTCTAGCATTTCATTGCACTTTTTTTTTTTTGGTCTGAATTTCATTGCACTTCACATGTAAGTTTTTGGATGCCAAATGCACTTATCCTATTAAAGAAAAGCTTATGGATAGTGCCGAACTTGAAAATCGCTGGTATTATCTTCCTTTTGCACATTGTTACTTTGTTGAACATTTTAGTTATATTCTTGACATGATTCTTTTTCATTAGCTAAATAATTTACCGAACTTTCTGGTGACAAAAAATCATTTGCAATCTTTGATAACTCTTTTTAGGAAGTTATCTTTTGCATTCTGGCCATTATGGTCAGACCATTGCTCTATGTGAATACTGGTGCTTCTTGAAGATATACGCATATTTGGATTCTTCAACAAGACTCTTTTTTGCTGCATCTTTAACACAAGTTATCAAAAAAAGTTATCAAATCTTCATGTTGGTGCAGTGCTGGAATAGGTGTTCTTAATGCTGCTAGAAAAACCATGGCAAGGATGTTGGGAAATAATGAAACTGCTTTTGCCAGTGCAAGTAGTCAGTTTTGGGTGGTTGATGCCAAGGTTAGTGGTTGCATCTATCTTTGTAGTAAGTTGAATTTGATAGTTCTGGACAAGGCTACAGTTGCATGTCTCGATATACGAAATTGACGAATGAAACAATATGGGGCCTGGAGTTCTACAGCAGCAAATAAATGATAGCTTGACAGGTCTCATTTGGCAGAGTCTGCGTGCTATTTAGCAGATGATAGGTTACTTCTGTGGCAGTCATTCTAATATAAGGGTAGAAATAAATTTGTTTTAGCTATTTACACTTTTTTTAGAAAAATCTTTTGGTTTATTGAAAATCAAATTCCAAGAAATTGTGAAAAGGAATAAACTGGTGTATACATTGCATTTTTTCTTACCAACTCCAGTTGCAAGATCAAAAGAATAGCCTCTGAGAAATGGAGTGTATTGGGGCATCCATGGTTGTCCATTCATCTTGGGAGCATTTGATCATGGAGAATGGGGTTTATGTACCCTAATGGCTGTAAAACCTCTTAAGATTTTGTCTTAAAATTTAGTTGACATTATAGCCTGAATTGTGAAGTAGATGTTATTACTGATGGAACCTTGTACGTGTTAAAGCGAGAAATTGAAGGAGCTTTCTCAATATTTTCTAACCTGGTATGTCAACGTTGAAAGTAAAGCATGCACTCTTATCATCTATATTTACGATTCAGATCAGAAGTTTTAATTTACTTAGAAAGCATCTAGGCTTTTTAATGCCTGAAAATCGGTCCTCCTACTTTTAGTCATGGCTTCTTTTGGCATACATCATAAAGTTATGGAGTGTAGACTCAAATGGATGTTCTTGCTTTGGATGACAAGAATGAAGAATGCCGCCTTAATTTTTAACCCAGAGAAATGTTGGCCTATTCAATCTAACTAGACATATCTTTGCTGATCTAAGAATTTTTCTGTTGTATATCTACTTTCTTAATTTTTGATCTCTTTACTTCTGGTTTTTTTTTTTTAAATCCATTAATTACTTGTTGCAGAATGACATCGAAGTAGTTGTTATAGCAATATTGGTGAATGCATCTTTTTCTCCGTTTTGACTTTCTCATTCTACATTTCAGGAAAAGATATGTTTATGACGCTCTTCTATATACATGCAGGGTCTAATCACGGAGGAGCGTGAGAATGTTGATCCAGAGGCTAGGCCATTTGCAAGAAAGGTTAAAGAAGCTGATCGTCAAGGTTTAAGGGAAGGCGCATCCCTTGTACAAGTGGTTTGTATAATTTACTTTGTATAATTGTACAATAAGCATGATAAGACTGTTGAAGTTTATCTGCTATTTACATCATCACAATGATGTTCAGATTATTCTCCATTCAAAAGTCCGTCCTTTATATTTCTTTGAAATTATCCTTTGTCCTGGTACTTCCTCCTTTTGACATGCCTGGAAGATTATTGAGATTGAGCAAGGGAGGTTATCGAACAAGATCACTCTTATTGTATCTTTCAGCGCCAATTCTGCTTTCCTGTTGGAGATTTCCTACTTCATGCCAAAGTTTATGTCAATGTCGTCCTTTCATAAAGATTGCAATCCTGAATTTCATAAAGAGGGATTTTCCCTTCATGAAAATATCTACCTTATGAAAATTTACTTGGAGTATAGTGACTGCTCTTCTCAAGATCCTGGGTACTGTGTGTGCTTGCCAGGTGCGAGAAGTCAAGCCTGATGTGCTACTTGGATTATCTGCAGTTGGGGGCCTTTTTTCGAAAGAGGTACATAACTTTTTTCCTTATAGATTACTTTCCCAGGTTTATGTGTTTTGTATGTCAAGCTGCTGTTGGGCATCTGTCTAGTTTCTGTTGAGAGGAGTTAAGATATTGAGTTGCTTTTATATTTTTATGAGATCAGTGTCATCATGCATTCGCCTTCCCTCAGGTGTTAGAAGCTATGAAAGGGTCAACATCCACTAGACCAGCTGTTTTTGCTATGTCAAACCCTACAAAGAATGGTATAGGACCCTCTCTGTTTGCTTATTCTCTTGCAGGGCAAAGTTGTCCAACCATTGCTTTTTGAGACTTTAATTCCTCTCTCTTTCTCTTAGCTGAGTGTACTCCTGAAGAAGCGTTCTCTATCATTGGGGAGAATGTCATATTTGCAAGTGGAAGTCCTTTCAACGATGTAGATCTCGGTGGGTACTAAATGATACTGATTTAATGTTTATAACTACTTCTAGCACTCTATTGCATGCTTTCTCTCCATCAAATTTTCTACAGATCTCCCTCTAATTCGCACCATGTTCATATATGGGTAGAAAATTGTTTCCTTCTTATCTTTTAGGTAATCTCAGATGTTTGAGCTTTTGCAGTATTCGTGATTTGTGCTGGTGGTTTTCAAGGAATTTGACATGAATCCTTATGGGGTTCTGCCACATGCTTCACGCTTTTGAATTTGGCTACTAGTTGATATATATATACATATACACACAAAGTTGAGCACATTAGAACTTTCTTACTCAAAGAAGTGGTGTTGGAAATAGCTAAAGAAAGGGAAGAAATGTTTATCTTTTTGGGAGAATACTGAAAAGACAAGCATTTATGGTCACATTGTGGCCCAATTGATATATGGGAAGTCTCAAATTGTTTTATGTCTTGCTTTCCTATGATATTACAATTTGCTTGCTTGTGGCTGCTTCTCTTTCTCTTCTTCTTTATGCTCTAACTGAGGTGGATAAACTTGGGTTCTTGGAATACCTGCATTAAACTAATGGGCCAGGTAAGACGTTGACTTGTCTGTTGGGTGACTGGCCTAAACATGAAATTGTCTACACTTGGTGTGATGATCGAATTTGTGTTTTTCACCTAATCATATATACAACTGGACCGTGAGGCCAACTCCATGAGTTTAATATGCTGTCTGAGTTCTCCTTGTGCTCCTCCATTTTAGATTTTAGAGTGCAAGACGCAGATTTTCCCTGGATTTATGGTTTGTAGTAGAATCTTTTTTCAATTCATTATTCAGATTACCTCTTTTTCCCCAGGCAATGGTCATATTGGGCACTGTAACCAGGGAAATAACATGTATCTTTTTCCGGGGTATGTTTTTCTGTCACGATCTGTTCGAGGAATTCCATCTGACTCCATGGATTTGAAAATTCTTCTGATGGTGCATATTATTTGTTTGATAGGTTTTTTCCCCCATTTGGCTGACTATTTTGTTATGTTGACACACTAGTTTTTTACTGTATCTATTTGCTACACATGCAGCATTGGACTTGGCACACTTCTCTCTGGATCTAGGATTGTCTCTGATGGCATGCTACAAGCTGCTGCAGAATGGTATATCCCATACTTTCCCAATTATAGGTCCAACTTCACGGGCATTGCCCTGCCCATGAAGATCATTCTGTTTCAAGGCCAAAGATGTATCAGGGCATCTTTCCGTTGTCTAGTTACTGTAGATATCGACAGATGTTTGCTTAAAACCTGAGAGGAGCTACATAGATATGTCTGGTCAAGATGGTCTTGGGAAAGAAGGGACAAAGCCCCACCTTCTGCACTCCGAGTGCATTCTTTTGGAAAGAGGAAATTTGCTTTCATATATATTAACTGAAGAATATTTAATAATATGTATTGGGCGTTGGAAAAGCTGATCTTTTATTTTACTTTTTCGTTTTTATGGTGTTTCCAATGTAATTGCAGCTTGGCCGCGTACATGACTGAAGAGGAGGTCCAAAGAGGGGTGATATATCCATCAATATCTAGGTTGGCGTGATTTCTTATATGGACACTCCTCCATTGATGCTTAATTCTTACTCCATGCTGAGCATCCAAAAGAGTTCTCTACTAACACTTTTCTGTGTTTGTTTATTTGACTGCCATCTGCAGCATTAGAGATATAACAAAGGAGGTTGCCACAGCTGTGTTGAAAGAAGCTATAGAAGAGGATCTAGCAGAAGGATACCGTGACATGGATGCACGAGAGCTTCAAAAACTAAATCAGGTCCATCCTTTATTACAAAAATGGGTTTACTTTATTCATATAGCTGATTATCTGTCGTAAAAAAAATTCATCTGCCATGTTTGCAGCTTCGGCACGTGTTACTTTGCCTTGAACTGACAGTTTTGAGTGTGTTACCCAGCATTTAATGTATTGTGTGTGTCGATTTATCTTTAGCAAGAAACTGGAAGAAGAGTGATATGTAGACTTAGATGATTTGAGTTTGAATGCCTACTAAGCATCCTGAGATCATCGATTCTTGTGAGGTGGAGAAAGTACCTAGGGTTTGCTGACAGTAAGTTTATTGCTAAAAAGAACGACCAAAATAGAAAGCACTGCACTGCTCTGCCCCTTCCCTGTCCCAAAACCCTAGTGCTTAGCAGTCGGTATCATCACTCTTGTTAAGCTTTTGTTTTCATTGTCAGCTATTAAATTTATTTTGGTCGCATTTTTACATTCTCATGGAATGAAACATTTATTGTCGGCAGGAGGAAATGGCAGAGTTTGTGCAGAACAACATGTGGAGCCCGGACTACCCATGTTTGGTTTTCAAGGACAATTAATTCATAATCCTTCCCTCATTTGAAGACATACAATTGACGCTGTTGACCGAGGGGCTGAAAGTGAGCGAAAATAAATTATTTTGGTGCAGGGGCGTACGAATCTAAGGGCAGGTTTGACTCTAAGGATCGCTTTCCTATATTGCCGGTACAAATGCTCCACTGTTGAGTCCATTACCTCCTCTGAGTCTCACCATTCCGCGATAGTAATCATAGTTAAAATTGGTCCATTGAAATTGTAATTATGCATGCGCTTATATTTTTGAGAGGTTAGTGAATCATAGAACATGGAGAAACTAGTCTGAGAAAATAAGCTGATGCCGGATTGCTGGTTCAACAAATTATGTCGTACGATGTGGTGGACCTGGTTTTTGTCATACAAAGGGAGGCTGTGTGATGAATGCTTCCTTCTTTCCTAGCTAGTGGGCATCTCCATCGCTATCTTTCTTGACTGGAAAGGTCCCCTCTCATTAGTTTGTCCGACGCATTGGCATAAAACCAAGCATTTCTGGCTCTACTCATGTGCTATTGGTGCTTCTCTGCCCTTCAGATCAACACGATTTATGGTCGCTCCATTTATTACTCCTGTTCCTCCCCACCACTTCTCGCGGAGGTCAACTGATCGATCATTCACTCGACTCTCTCTGTTAGACGGTACTCTACATATTTATCCGGACACCACATGTATACTTAGTTATACGGTGAGGGAAGCTTCAGGTCGGAAAGATTGTTTGGAAACAGTTACGAGCCTCGCCAACAAACAAGCTGCGCTTACCGGGGGAGAGAGTGAACTGGAGAATCATGATACGAGGCTATTAGAGAAGTTATGAAGGGAGTCAATCGGAGTAGAACCACATCATAGTCCTTGTGATTGTATTCATTCTATCTTACTTCGAGAGATTCGACTAGAATTTTCCCAACGTCAACCGTTCCATGGAAATAATGACGTAGTTTCAACAAATCGTGCTACGGTTATGGACAGTCGTCGCCCGCTTTGTCAATGAACTTTCACTATTCTTGACAATGTTCGTTTGCCTTAGAGAGTTCATCAATCATCAATCGGTTTCCCAGTAATTTTCTTGCATTCCTTGTGGATTTAAGGTCGAGGGTTACCTTCTTGAACATAAAAAATGGAGCATGTGGTGACGCAAGGAAGGGATGGGGTTGACTCAGTTTCAGAGCATCGGCACTTTGACGCACGTTGCCACACCTAGCAAATCACATATCGTCATTGATGAGTGGGGGGAGGATTCGTTGATCTAGCAAATGTCGGTTGGATAACAAGGCAAAAATAAGCTGAAAGAATCAATCAATCACTAGGCTAAAAAGAGGTCTAAGCAATGCAATATGCCGTTCATAGGAATGATAGTAAGACGATCTCTGCTGTTTGTGGCAGTTTAGAACCATGGGACATATTGCCTAAGCTAAACACGTGATCTTTCCACATAAGACTACAATTGGTTCACAATAATCTTCCATCCTCTTGATTAACTGCTCTGTTTTCGCAAGCAAAAAGAACAAAGAGCATTACATCCGAGGCAGGAGTCATGCTAATCATCATTGACATCATCAAACATCAGTCTATTAATTTCGTCAATGGGAATATCAGATATGGGTTCTATGGGCAATTCGTCTCCCTCTCCCAGAAAACCAAATGTTGATGGATCTCTAGTAAACTCATCTGCAAAAACGGGAGCAAAAATATTAACGTATCTTGATTGATCTTCCCCATAATTGCTCCATGAATGGATCAATAACATATTCCATATGCTTCTTAAGCCCAGTCTCAAAAGGTGAGAAAAAATTCAAGCTTTGCAAAGGGCAGATTTGGTCGAATTGTGGAAGGAAAAACCAATGATGTTATACCACCACCATATCGTCACAAAGCCACCAGAGTTACACCATTACAAATTCTGGTCCAGCCATCATTAATAGAGTCAGTGATAGGCTGGTGGCATTATCTAGAGGAAGCCATTTCAGTTCAGAAAGATCAGGTGGCACCACAAACAGTTAGAAAGACAGTGGAAGGCTTACCAAAAAGTGTATTTAGGGATGTTGGAGGAGGGGTTGAGAGGAAGTTGAGGCCAATATAAAATGCCAAAGCCAATGCAACTGTCACGACAATATAAGTTGGCACGGCCAGAGCCCAATATCTGCAAGCGGGCCAATGCAGTGAGATCTTAAGGGGAAAGCGGATCAATTGAACCACATGTCAAAGAACACTAACACAAGCAAAATACGCCCAGATTACCCAAAGATAATCTGACAGTACATCATATATTTAAATTACAGAGATGAATTGAGCCCACTGTTTTTCTTTTATTTGTACATTCAAACAAAATTATTGGTTGAAATAGGTCAACCTTCACCGCATTCGTCGAACTAGGAATTTCAATTTGTGCTGAATATCTGTCTTGTGAAATAACTCATATATGGAGAACCTCATCTCAAATATAAGGAACAAAAACCTTGTAGCTCAACAAATATAAATTAGGCACAAGGATAGGCTTACTGACCTGCTAGGATAGTAATAGATCCCAACAGCATGTAGCCAACGCTCAGGAACATATGCCCATGTAAAGAAGATAACTGCACATTAAATCATAAATTGAGACAAATTGGGGAGCTCTCCAAGTGAGTGTAAAATCTCCCACAACAAACGAAGATACCTCTAACCCATTCAGAGAGGCATCTTGTGTCTCAATGTAAATATGGAAAAAACCTCTCTAAGGAATTACAGTACTAATTCTAGTGGTCAGAATTGGAATTCTCTCAGCTTTATTTGGTAATGAATTTCGATAGCCAGTCCCATATTCCAAATCCAGATCTAGATCATCCTATACTCTTGACGAACATGTCACATATATCTATAAGTACCTTCGTCAACTTATCAAATAGATTAGCAACAACCACCTCATAAATTAGACTTCATGTTGTCGCATGCAACTGTACAACATAATATGACTACCAAGTCTGTCATAGGCAACTATATGTTGTGTGAACCATGGAAACCATGCAAGTATCAACCCAAACAAATTGCCAAAGTTATCAGCAAAAGTGTCCCTACATAAAATTTGTGAGTTGTCTGTTTGCAAATTGAAGAGTTCTAAAGAAATGTTCTTTCAAAAGCCATAAGCATCTATATGCAAAGTTTACTCAATAAACCAGACAATGATCAACGACATCCCTAACTCCAAAAATCTAAAGACCAGTGGAGGATGCTTCATTGAGCACACAAAGCAACACAAAATAAAATCCTACTCATCCATGTTTCAAAGAATTCAAAACATTAGCATGAAAATAAAACCAAAGCACCACAGTGTATTTGTGAAGCACGAGAGGTGGACCTGTAGCCACAACGGTTGTGATAGATCCTACAAATCCATAGACCTCTGAAGTTTTGGGACCATGTTCTCCAGACAATCCAAAGCCAGAAGTTTTCTCATCTGGATCTGAAAAGGAAATGCTTGCCCGTTTCTTCTTTGATAGGCTGAGAATCCTTCTTGGACTGCTAACTGAATGAGGTTCTTCCATGGCTTCTTTCACAGTTTCATTCTTCATGCGTTGAAGAGTACCAATACTCTGGATGAGTATGAACAGAAAAAAAGACGCTAAAATGAACACGAAAACTCTGACATAAGATCAGGTGAACTTAGGAAAACTTTGTTAAAAAATGCACCGAGATGCACAAAAAATGGCTCAATTTGAAGTGTTAATTATAAATTCCTCGACACGATATAATGCAAAATGACCAAAATGCAAACTGGAAAAGGCATTTCTACTTTTCTCCCGTATAGCATAGGTTTAATGTCATTGTACTATAAGGTGAGCCAAGACCAATGCTTTTAAACTGTATCCAAGTTCAAAACCTTTGGAGGGGTGGTACCCGGTTCAGTGCTGATGACATCAGCATGATGTAGTTTTCTATGTTAAAAAACTATAGAAAAAGGAATAGAAGGCAGAAAATTCATAAAAAAAGAAAAAAAAACAGAGGAAAAGGTGCGAAATTCAGTGAAAGAGAAAAAAGTGTATCACGTCCTTCCACATAACAGATTCACAACAACATGAGAACTAGATTCGAACCCAAGTTCTGACCGCCTCGACCTTCTATGTCTTCTGTCCTGCTAACCATCTGCCCAAACACTTTGGCTAGCATCGACCACCAAAGGTGCTTCTTTCTTGACACTGTGAACGAATTGACTCCCGTGGCTTTCTTGTTAAGGTGTAGATACTCCATTCAAGCTTACTTGCATCATAAAAAGGGAACATCTTTCGGAAGTAATTTTCACGACCTACTCCAGCTCTCTTAGTACCGTAAATTACATTCTTAATAATACATACATACATGCATTTGTCTCCTTGAGAATTAATCACTCCAGCACAAAGTACCCATTGCCGGGTCACGCGAAGTGCCAGTCCTAACTTGGCCTTCTGGCCGACGCTGATCATATAGGACTACCCAGGGTTACTCGAGAAGTAGACAATAAGCTTCACGTCGCCACAACACGTGAGCGAGCGAAGAAATCAAGAGATCGAACCGTCGAATTAAGCTAGCAATGACCAGCGCCCACAATCGGAACTCCCGATCTGAGCTTTACAGTTAACAAAACTGCAAGATGGCTAAAATTCTGACATGATGAGAGAGAGAAAGAGAGTGAGAGAGAACCTGGTCGTGGTTGTGCGATGGGCTGCCTCCGGGTGAGCGTCGCCGTCGCGCGGAGGAGCAGATCGCAGAGAGGCGAACCGGAGAGAGGAGAGAGGAAAGAGAGGGGCTGACGAGACGTGGAAACCGTTAAAGTTTTTGTTATCGAGTCGAGTCGACAGTGGGCTTGGGCCCTACGGGCCCATCAACCTGAACCGACCCATAATGAGGCCCTCCCGAAATGGGCCGTTACCTGCCCGGTTGCCACCCCCATGCACGACGCGACTTTGAACTCTCCCCCTCCACCCTCCCTCCCCCTCTCTAGTCGACGGCGGCCCTCGCATGATTGCCATGGCAGTCTCGATTTTCTCGGCGGCTCCTCGGCGGCGCCTCCATTAGGCGTCGAAAGGAGGGCATCCATCTGCGGAAGTTTCCGACGGATGCCCAAATCGCGAGTGAACTTGTAATGAAGGGCATTCGCATCGTTGTCATGAATTGCTCCATCCGGATCCAACTCACTGAACTTTCCAACTCCGCGATGGAAAGGAAGCTGGAGGAAGGGATGATCGTGATGCTGCTTGCATGTCTGCCGATTCATATGTCTTCTGGGTTTTGCAAGTCTGTCCACATTAAGAGGCGAGTGTCCCTCACAGAAGATGGAGGATGTTATTGCACTCAAGCTTTCTGATAGATTGCAGCCAAGTTCAGGCATTCCGCCTTGTAGATTATACTATTTCTTGGCTGTGCTAACATGCCTTGGCCCTTGAGGACTCAAGATGTTCCACTGCATGAAGACTAGTTCGACATGCATGGAGCGAAACGACTGTATAATTTGATCGTGTCTCCTCTCCTCTCTGCCCTTCGCCATCTTTAATGTTAAGAGGGTTCGTGGGATGATCTGTTCGGAAGCTGTCCGAAAGTAAAAGTTCTTCTCTCTGTCAAATCTTCTTACGATGCTACTGGCGATCTCCATGCTATGGACGTCGTGTTCTAGACTTCCTTGATCATGGCATGTTGAGCTCAGGAGTGATGTCATGTTTAGGCACTGATTATTGTTGATAATGAAAATGATTTTCCTAAACTAATTATTATAAAAAATACCAGCGATTATTATTTTTTAAATATTTTTAAATTATTCATTTTTCACTAAACGAAAAGGGCGAAGTTTCTATTGATCTATTAGACTTTTTATTAAAAGAACATCCGATTAACCAATTTACTAAATTGTAATGGTCTCCCAAAGCCCAGTTAGGCACTAATCTCTAAGAACTATTTAGAAAGATATTTACTTGTCTATGTTTGATCCATTTTCTTAATTTTTACATGTCGGTGAAGATGATAAATTATTGCTTATATGCTATGTTGCCGCCGATATATAATATATATGGACATTGCTTTTATCTCACGAGTTGACATGTTCTGTACTTTTATATAAGTCTTGCTACAAAGAAAATATTGCCATGGCTATTTTGAGGTACGAGTGAAATTGCTAAAGCGGGGCTGGAAAATCTAATGTCCCGTGCACATATTTTGTCTTTAGCTTTGTGTGCAAACCATATTCTCGTTCCATTAAATTTTATGTCAACCGAATTAACCTGATTTTTGCTAGATAGTGATATTAGATATCCTTTTAGGCCGGGAGAAAATCTTATAACTTGGTTTTCCGTTTAACTATTATAGGCATGATTAAAGAGACTCATGAGCTTAATCTTGGGATTAACTTCAGACCAAGAAGACACAATTATCCAATTTCCTAAAACTTTAATCGTCTCCTAGATTTCCAATCACGCAATATTGTCTGAAAACGATTATGGAAACATTAGATTCACTTCCTATGCTCAAAAAATTTAGTTCATTTGACAAACAACCACCTAATTATTTTGTTTACGAGTTGCTTATTTCTTCTTCTTCTTCTTCTTCTTCTTTTTATCATTCTCTACAATTATTCCAGAAATAATCTAAGTACAAGTGAGAGGGAAAGAAATCAGCTAGCAGTTTCAATAAATGCATATGATTTGATTAAAACATTAGTATATGTCATACCTTATGTCTGTGCGTTTTAACTACTCAACCTCCAATTTATTTGGTGAATCTAATAGTCAACTTTATCTATTTTCCACGTCATAATTTCAAGATATTTTCCAACAAAAAAGAAGAAGAAGAATGTAAAGAGCTGAACATCCATCATCATCATGCAAATTCAAAAGGAAAGGCTCCCCAAAACATTACCACATGAAACATTTATCTTGGCCTTGATTTAGCCGTTGGTAAGAAAATTATGGCTATCGTAATTGCATTATAAGACAACCTATTGAAACCATTTGGAAGTACATATAATTTGTCAATTCTAAATGCATAAGAATTTCCATAGAACCACTAAAGAAAAGAAATTGAGTCTTTATGGTACAAATGTACTGCGATAGTTACAAATTGCATAAGCAACTTAACATGAAATATTGCTTAAGCTGTTTGGCTCCTCTAAAAAATGCTACTCTCTTATAAAAAAAAAAGAATATTTTACCCAATTTTTAATTACATGACTAAGAGAGTCATTTTTCACTTGAAAATAAACAAATATCAGGGCTTTAATTTTAATGCCATAGTGTGAGAACCTCCAACTTTGAAGTAGGTTTTTCAGGTTGAATTGTACCATGCTCGAGTCTTCATTATCTATTATTTTTCCATTCGCAATTTCATTTTCAATGAATACCTTTAAGCAATTTAGGCTCTCTTTTCCTACTTATACATGGAGTTGTAAGGAGCAAATCTCCTGACCAATAGCAAATAGGATAGGAAATGTGTTTAATGTATACATCAACCACAATATTCAATCTTTAAGTAAATTCTCATGGATTTGCACTGGATATCAATATCGAAAAATTCACCAGTGTGAGGAGAATCTTGGGGGGGGGGGGGGGGGAGACAAAATGAACGATGATTGTATGATTAATGCTTGTCGAGGTTATGAAAACTGGTTAAACTCTCATTCAAGTGGACAACGGAGGATAATAAGTTCAGAATACGGCAAACATGGAGAAACATCGAAATACAATGGCTAAGGAACAAGCGGCCCAAGGGTGAAAAGATGATGTTTGAAACGAGCGTGTTTAGTTTATGGTAAGATTGAAAGACAATCTCCGAGTTTGGAATTTACAAAATCTTCCCAACATGTTCTAATGGTTCTTTAAGTATAATATTATCGTCCGTTCAAACTGACGGGGCCCGTCTCCAGCCATATTTGGAACGCCTCGAACTAATCTCCACAAATTGGGTAATAAGATGGCAAGGCTTAACTGTTTGGGATTTCGAACTAAATATAGCTCCAAACTTAAGGAAACTAATGGATATACATGCTTCCTACGTGCATATTTACCCGTTTTGCACATATGTAGCAAGACCTTCCGTAGATACGTCATGACTTCCATATTTATATATTCAACAGACATGGGCTCTTCTGCCTCGTACTGGTTCTTGAGAGAGTGATCATGGCTAGACTAAGCTGCGTTAACGTTGTCTTGATCTTCTCATCGTGCCTCTTGCTTGCGTTGTCCGAGTTAGCGATTCGTAGCGAAGGGGCGAGTGATTACGGGACAGCGCTCACCAAATCATTGCTGTACTTCGAGGCTCAGCGATCAGGCAAGCTGCCTCCTGACCAGAGAGTCCAATGGCGTGGCAATTCTGCACTTAAAGATGGCAGCGATGCCAAGGTATGGAATCTTTATCTACCTTTCTCCATTTTACGTATGCTCATCTTCTTGATTTTTCGCATGTTGGGAGCTTTTGTATATAGGAATTTCGTTCGGAGAAAGCGTCCCCGTTTCAACTTTGAGATATGGGCTAAAGTGCAGCAACGTATCTTGCTATGATTTTGCATGCAAAATCCCGTGCACCTATCCTTTTGCTACATGTTACGGGCATATTCCGAATTTATCTGATTCTTGCTGAATGCTAATGTTTACATAGATCGATCTGACTGGAGGATACTATGACGCTGGCGACAACGTCAAGTTCGGGTTCCCAATGGCCTTCACGATCTCGCTGCTTTCGTGGAGCGTCGTGGAGTTCAGAGCCCAGCTGCTAGCCAAAAATGAGCTCACGAACGCGCTCGGTGCCGTATGGTGGGGCACGGAGTATCTGTTGAAAGCCAACCCTCAGCCTAATGTCCTCTACGGCGAGGTGGGTGAAGGAAACTCCGACCACTCATGCTGGATGAGGCCCGAGGACATGACCACCCCACGAACCTCGTACAGGATCGACGAGCAGCACCCGGGGGCTGATCTAGCCGGGGAAACCGCAGCCGCATTCGCGGCGGCTTCTGTCGCCTTCGCCCCGACGGACCCTAAATACGCGGCTCTTCTTCTAACTCATGCGAAGGAGGTCTTCTTCTTACACGACCGGTTTCCAAGAATTATGCATGCGTCGCATTCAAGCTCTAAGCTTATTTACGCTCTTTTATTATCAATTTGTGGATTCGAACATTAAACTCGGTCGAATGTTTGGACCTTCTTCAATTAGCAACATTGGATTTTCATCTAAGAATGTCGCGTCCTTCCTAAGTTGATCTGTTATTGTCCGATGATTAGGTTGTAACTTTGTCACCTAGCAAAAGGTTTGTCATATTAATTGATGGATGTAATTTTTGTGTTATATTATTGCATGCGCAGCTCTTTGATTTCGCTCGGAATTTTCCCGGCCAGTATCAGAACAGCATCCCCGCCGGACAGTTCTATTCCAGCTCTGGATATCAGGTACTGTTTAAAATCACATAGAATTGGCAAAAATGTGTATTCAATCGTATTATCAAGCATGTAATGCCTAAACTTCATGACGACACAGGATGAACTACTGTGGGCAGCTGCATGGCTTCACCGTGCGACTGGGGACAAACAGTACCTCAATTACCTTGGAAGTTCAGGCGACACCGGTGGCGGTCGGACCGAGTTCTCGTGGAACGACAAGTATGTTGGCGCCCAAATCCTCGTTGCCAAGGTATATCACATCTGGCATGTCAGATTGGTTTCATTAACGAAGTACATAGGTCTTGAACTTATATACAGATGCGCAATGCACTAATCACTGTACTTATTCCCAAGGTTTTGACTGATTAAATATTAGCTATGCTCCAAAGAAAATTTCAATTAAAAAAAAAGACCTTTGTTTTGATTTTTAGCACGAAATGAATTGCACAGCTAGTGTTGGAAGGCCAAGTTGAGAGCTCAGGGCCATGGGCACAATACAAGAGCCAAGGAGAGCAGTTCATATGCAATTGCCTCCAGAAAGGCAACGGCAACTTCCGCAAGACCCCAGGTGGCCTGCTATGGTTTCAGCCCTGGAACAACCTCCAGTACACCTCGACCGCTGCGTTAATCGCCGCAGTGTATGCCCAATACCTCGCCCCCAAGCGCGCGTCGATCCAGTGCCCCGGCGGCATCGCTCGGTCCTCCGACCTGTTCGCGCTCGCCCAGTCACAGGTACATATGACTACATATATCCTAAGTGCGACTTGGCTTTCGGTTTGGTGTTTTTTAGTATGACTGAGGTGAATTCATAGACTAATCTAACAATTAAGTATCATATGTGCGAGAGCTCAAGTGCATCAGATACTTGATAACACCATTTTAGGACCGATAAGATTAGTAATTGGCTGATATCTCTTTCAACATACATCATTTTAATTATCATTCCTTTTTGTTGACGATCCAATTCAAGGCGGACTACATACTTGGAGCAAACCCGAAGAACATGAGCTACATGGTCGGATACGGGCCAAACTATCCAACCCGAGTGCACCACAGGGGAGCCTCAATCGTCTCGATCAAGAAGGACCCGGCGCCCGTCTCGTGCAGCCAAGGATTCGACTTGTGGTTCGATAAGGATGCCCCAAACCCGAACGTATTGGACGGAGCGCTCGTCGGGGGCCCGGACGGGCAAGACGGGTACACGGACTCGAGGTCGAACTATCAAATGGCCGAGCCTGCGACCGTCAACACAGCACCTTTCGTTGGCGTTTTAGCTTTCCTTGCTCGACCATAATCACCATGTTCAGTCTGATCTTTCTTGCCGTTCACTGGCTACTTACACAAGTAAACATCACGAATGCCAACCAATGATTGATGAGCCAATTCCATTCGAATTTTTCATTGAGAGTTGATGTTCTGTTGCGGAATTGATGTTTGTGTTGCTATTTGATCTGAACTAGCTGGCCCTATGAATGAGGGAGGCGTGAGCTGATCACATTTTGGGAGCCGCAAAGTTATAACTCAAGTATTTGAGGGGAAAAGGGATGAATTGGTACTTCGTGTGCCCAAAGGTCCGGAAAAACTTTAGAATTTGGGCCACCAAATTGCGCGAGCCCGTACTTAAAACAATTACTTGGGGTGAGCCCTGAATACTAGACAGCATCGGCCTAGACCGCCCGGTTCAAGGTCAGTTCTAAGGAAGCATAGGTTTGGTTTCCAGCTTTGTGAGCCTAGAGCAGCCTAGAACTGGTTCGATTCTAGGTTCCAAGGCCAGCTTTATGCCGAAAATAATCTGTCCATTTCTCCGGTTGGACCGTCTCAAAACAGGTTTAGAAGCCTCTTTTCAAAATAAAAAGATGCATTTACACCCCCATTGAGAACCAAAACTTGGGTATCAGCTTGAACAAACAATAACACCTCCACTTTTTTTTTCCTCCTTCATAAAAACAACTACATAACCACTTGAATAAACTATCTTTTCATAGTGAAATTGTGCATTTACGTTCGAGAAAGAGAGTTCGATTTTTCATACGACTAAAAGGATCAGCTTTCGGGTAGAATCGGGAACCAAACTAGATCCGACAATCCCAAACGGATCAGTTTATTTTCCGACTCCAACATTTTAGAACTAAGAATTACAAGGTCGAAATTCGAAACCAGCAGCCGCTGTCGATTAAAAACTCCTTTCCGCTCCTCTGTGGGGGCAGGAGAAGTGACAAGAACTTGAGAGCAGCACTCTCTCAAATGAAAAACATAATAAATCAATCCTTGAGAGCACGTCACGCTTCTCCCTTCACACCTCCGCACGAGAATTCGTGTACGAAAGCTCCAAATGAAAGGACTTAAGAGGGCTTTTCGGCTGAGTTGAAGCTGCCTCGAACGCCATTATCAGCCCGCCATCGTTTTTGGACCGTCAAATCCTCCATCCTTCCCCACCAATAATGATAGTAATAATGATAATCTTCAGGTGTATGTCCATGAAGAGAGACTGGTGCGGTGCTTTTATGGCCAGTGTGATTCCCATCCTTCTGTCCTCCATTATCAAAACCCCTGTACCCCACGAGGCAGTCCTGGCCTTTTGCTCGCGAGATTGGCCTCTCTTTGATTAGTCATGGAAGATGACAGGAAGAGAGAGGAGAGTCATCTAATTAATGATTAGTTAACAGAATTCAATGACATGGGATAAATTAATTGAGATTGTAATTAATTGTTTTTACGGGATTGATAAAAAATGATTAGATATAAAAATTATTAATCAGTCTAATATGAGATTGTCCTGTGTGGGGTGAGTAAAGTTCGACATGTGATGAGAGGGTCTGTGGCTGAGAATTATATAAGTAGCGCTTAAGTCTCTATTCGAACTCTAATGAACATATAACTTCACATAAAAATACGTGAATGACAGTCTCATTAAGCCGATAATACAGAGAGTCATAAAAGAGAAGTGCTTGAGTTTGAATTATCGATATTCCGCATAAAAAATGATGGATTTTAAATTAGGTGCATAGACTCCTTTGTGAACGTCTAAGATCGGAGAATTTGTAAATGGCATAGACATGTTAGGAGTTGCTAAAGCGGGATCATAGGAGATACCTGCATCAAGATAAGGAGAAGATAATTTCAAAGAGAAGGACTCAAGCATGTTATCTTTAGGAAATAGATCGAACGAAGGATTAGTGAAGAAGATAACAGTTAGTAATAATCTTACAAAATCTAACATATATCAGAGTAAAAAGTTAAATATTTTTAAACCCCCTTTGTCTCTCCAATTAAATATGTACATGCTTGGTACTAGACCAATAAAAGATCAGAAAAAACGTGAGGGAAGAGTTAGAATGATTAAATATTAAATAACGATTCATCTAATAGTTTTATTTTTTAGAACGGATTAAGGTGATCCCTTATAGATTTTCTCTTGCTATGGTGATCTGGAAGTGTCGTTTCACGTTTCTCAATTGATACCCGATTAGTCTTTGTTAGGTTCACCAATATTCTCAATTTGTAGTTTGATTAATGTGGGTGTCTCAATGATTACACTCACTTTTGACAACTACTGTCCATTTTATTCTTGGGTTGACGCCAAACCATCCCTTGAAGTGGACTCAGAAAGAATGCAAAAGGAAATCCCAAGGTGCTCCTACGTCCTGATCATCTCAATCATTACCCCTTGGACATCCTCGAATGCCAGTCACCGTCTCCATCACCGGTCTGCAGATACGTGCTTCACGTCCAATGAGCAAAAATTACAAGGTCCGGGCATAGTGCGCTCAGATTAATAGGGCGGGCCCACTTGGTGGGTGGGTCCTACTCGATGTGAGATAGCAAGCGTGGTCGACCTATCAGGTGGCTCACCCTTATTGATCGGGTGCACTTCACCCGGACCACTATAAATTTTTCCCACGGAAAATGTGCAAAAGGCGATTGTGACTTTCATTGAGCAAAACGATCTCAAGCCCTTCGGATGGCCAGACTAAGTGCGGAAGAGCGATGACGGGCGGGATGAGTTCACGAATTAGAAGAGCTATTCTAACCAGTTAGCTACGTTCTGTCCTCATATGCAAGCCCTACTTATTGAACGTACTGTTCTATTTTTCTTTTGCTCATATAGAGAATCATTGTGTAAGCACTCCTAACTGAGAGCTGCATGCTTAGGGTTTGAACGACTAAGGATCGATCCACATGTTACTCCTTATAACCCCTATAAAGATTCCTGACATTGGTCATACAAAAACGAAAGATTCCTCACATTATCTTCCTCTTTTGCACGGAGATCAACGTTAGATATGCATGATTTGCGTGGATTACCTTAGATAGAGCACTTTCAATCTAAAATTGGTCAAAGAGCGAATGGGAATACTTCATACTGGAATATTCCATAGTTTTATATAGTTTTTCATTTTGTATAGATTAATTAGCACGCGTGATTTGATATCACGCAATTTTTCAAAAAAGTAATTGTTCCTAACATCTATGTACGTGTAGAAATATATGAAAGAATCGAGTCGATCGTCCTAGCAAGTTTTAGAGAGTACCCATAAAATCTTAGAAGGAAAAAAAATGATACTAAGCTGAGAATGGGAAAATGATGACGCGGCCTTCCTAGGAAATTTGTTGATTTTTTTTCCCTTTTAATTTGACTTCCAAACTTAGGCAGATGGATAAGCATTTCGGATATTGTTTGGCTCTAGGAATTTTCCTAGATTTCTCTACAAGTTCTCTCTTTTTCAAACTTTCGATTTATTTGATTTGCAAGCGATCTTGTCAAGTTCAAACTCTAGCATTTCACATGATATGAAAAAAATGATATTATAAAACGGGGTATTTAGCTTATCGATCGGTCTTCAAAATTTTGAGAAGTATTTTAAAATGATAGCTGCTTGAACGACTTCTAGATGTGATTTCGAGAGCTAATCAAGGTGCCTCATCTAAAACTCGCTCTTAGACATACGTTGCCGGAGGTATGTTTATTCATGGCTACATACATAATGAGTATTTGGTATTTCGCTTGTAAAAGCCTAAATCAAAATAATTATATAACTCTTGCGTCAAGAAGCTTATGATGCAATGGATGATGCGATATATATATGTATATATATGCATATCTTTTTATATATTTATATATAACCTAGGTCTCACAGTTTATCAAAATATAATGATTCTATTATTTTCCCTTCTTTTTCTAAATGACGTGGGCTGGGAATTGCTCGTGAAACTCGTACGGGCGGAATCATATCCTGACACTTACGGTCTTCGTCATCATCACATTAATATGTTTTGTCTTAATATGCAGGAATTAACGACAAAAAATAATTGTCTGATCTCTACATTATATATAAATATATATTCACTTTAATTTTTTTAAGGTACAAGCAGGACACAGTGGCAGCTTTTACCTGTAGAAAAATACTGAAGCGTCACCTTTGTGTCAGCACGCATCGATCCTTGTGCGCCCTTTCTAGATCAATAATGTTCGCCAGAGCATACTATAATAATTTATTTTTATTTCAACTTATTCAATTATAACTTGTCAAAAAGATTGTTCTTGAACATGGATTCCACTCTCACTAGTGACCACTGTGGGGCAAATGATAATGTTTTTCTTTTTGGGTCAATTGTTGAGTCGACCAATTATTGGAAAAATTACCCAATCAACAATAATTTTGCAATAGCCATAGGTTTTTGCCACAAAATTCCAATATAATCATTCTAATTAACTTTAGCTAAAAATCACTAACGTGACGGTTCAGTTATTACTGTCCTTTCTACATGATACATCATTATAATAAATGATTTTCGATGAAAATTGATCAAAATAAATATATGAAATTTCACGATGTAACATGCACTTGACAAAATTAAAAAGAATTGACATTCGTACAATATATTTTCGATTGATTAGATAATTTTCCTAGTACATCATGGTTGCATGATTTTTTAGGAAAGGGCTACAATCAAATTTGACCATGCAAAACTACATCCTCCCTACATATGGGCACATAGATATTTCGAATTCCTTGCTACTAATTCGAATAGCTCCGATATACTTAGCAAAGAAACATATAGTTCTCTTTTATATTCATTCTATCCACTTCTTCCCTTGCTTCATTATTGCGCAACTTGTCTGGCCACCAGCAGTGCCTTTTCCATTGCCCATCATTTGGTTGATGTTCTTCAATGTCGGTAGTCATACATGGTTGACAAGGAGGGCTCTGATACCAAGCCGAGAGTGATGGAATAGAGAGATGCAACATTCAATTCAATACCAAGTGAAGAGTGCGCGAGCCTAGTTCAAGCTCTACGTGATATGGCCATGTGAAGTAGCAAAACATTTAGTGAAATCAATCAGAACCCATCAAAAGGTATATACAAAATCACATGATATTATCTCTTTAACAGCTTACGTTTTCCATCTAGCTCAATTTTTTTCAAAACGAATAGCACAAGTTTTCTGACCTAAAATCTGTCAATCGGTTCTTATCACATTATCGATAAATTTCTGAGTAATTTCTCGTGTGGACATCAGGCCCTTGACCCGATTCATGCGTCCACCGGTCAGCTTCTAAACAACTTGTTGCCTGGACCCGCTCCCTTGATCTGATCCGTGCGAACCAAGTCTATGCAAGGTGTTGAACTTATCGGAACTTTATGACATTATCTTAATATTGTGCAGTGATATGATTTCCAAAGAGTGACATGACTCTGATCGATGCACCCCACGCCTACTTCTTTGACTTTCGCCTGCTTCAAGCTCGCTTGAGATGATGTCTGTCAAGGTGGCCGGAGATGTCCGCCGTTAGCCACCAAGTACCTATCTTATGAATATGCGCACGTACATATACTCTCCCTCGCGAAAAGAGAAGGTGTAGCCTATACTCATTCTTGTTGTCAAACAGGTTTAGCACAGGTTTTCTAAGTTTCCTCTCCTGAACTTTTTGTTCGCTGTTCATCAAAAATCTTCGAACTATAAACTTATATCCTGTGCAACGTAAATCTTCCAAAATGAAATCGGCACATCCCTTGGGAAAATTTTGCTTCTGAGGCACGACCTACATGCGCATCAAAAGACACTGGATAAGAATCGTATCGTAATTAAATTATCGTCTCAAAGAAAATATGGCAAGAAGAGTAGGTGGGAAGAAAGACCCTAGCATGACGAACGAGATGATCTAATTATGCTGACCCTGCTCTTTCGTCACTGCACTTCGTCATCTCGAAAGCAAGGATGCCAATCTCATCAAACCAACCCATATTCTCCAACCGGCCACCTCAAAGTCGTCGTTATTTTCATGTTATATCTCTCACAGTCGTCGTCGTATAGTCGAGTCAAATACGAAAAACTTAGGAAACTTCAACTCGGACGGACGCCTAGAGACGTGTCACATTTCCATTTGGAATACGTAACCACAGTTTAAAAGAATAAAAAAGTATTTGGACAAGAGAAATTAATGTAGAATAAGCATATAGTGCTTTCTGACCCAAAAGCCAGCACAAGACAAAAATGCTTTCCCACGTAATATTTTTTCAAGTTTGTCATAAAAGTAATGTTAAAAATACTGGTCTAGGCTTCAAAGTATTCGATAGTGCTCTGTTAATGGTAAAAAGCATTGTTTGTATGCAAATAAATGTAGGAGAATGCCATAAGTTGAATGCATATGTTGCCCACCCTTTGGTAATGGACGGGGACTTTTTTTTATATCTAATAAAATGCAATCAAAGCTTCTTTTTTGAAAAAAGTAATAATTTCCCCTCTCGCGTGGACAGGAATTTGCTCATGAATCTCGTGTGGCGGAATCAAATCCTGACACTTACAACCCTCGTCCATACTCACATTAACGTACTTTGTCCTAACACTCAGCAGTTAACGACAAAAAAAAGCATGTTCATTCAATTTTTTTAACAGAAGAAAGTGGCAGCTCTTTTTTTTTTTGGGTAAAGAAAGAAAGTGGCAGCTTTTTAGCTTAAGAAAAAGCAATGGAGTTTAAAATCCACCCGAGATTCTTTCTTTGTTTGCCCATCATATAGGTTATGTTGCGTAATGAAATATGTTCTTGACTACATTGTCAATCTAGCTCAATATTTTTTAGAAATGAATCAAAATGCTTTTGTTCTAGTATTCCAACCTAATCTCTATCTGTCATTTCTCATCATTGTCGATTACTTTCTAGGTAATCTCATCCCTCGACCTAATTCATGCGATTATTGATCAACTTTTAGGTAGCTTCCTATATGAATATGATCTCTTGATCTGATCATGCTAGCCAAGTCTATGCAAAGTATTCACCTGTTGGGGATTGATTGCATTGTCTTTAGATTGTGCCAGTGACAGAATTTCTAGAGAGTGGATGTGACTCAAATTCATGCACGCACATGCAAACTTTATTTATGTGAAGAATTTAATAGTACGACTTTTGCACCCGGCACCAATGTCTTTGGCTTTCGCCTTCTTTCATCATTTCTTGAGATGATGCTGGTTGAGGCGGCCGCCAATGTCCGCTATCGGCCACCCAGTACCCGTCTTACAAACACTCAAGCTCTCTCTCTCTCTGAAACGATTAACCCTTTGCGAAATGGGTCTAGCACAGCCTTCCTAAGTTTTTTCCTTAAACCCTTCGTTGACTCTTGCATTACTAACCTTCAAATTAACTACTTCATGCAACATGGATTTTCCACAACGAAATCGGCACGTCTCTTGGGAAAATATGCGTCTCGTACACCACAGATGTGCGCATCAATCGACACTGCACAAGAATCACATCATTGTTTCAAGGAAAAGAAGGCGAGAAGGTTTGCTGGAGAAAAACCCTGGCATGACGATATTATGCTGATATCATCATATCAACCCAAAATTCTTCTATTTGCCACCTCAAAGTTGTTGTTTTCTCGTATTATATCTCTTGCATTATATGATCGAGTCAAATGGGAAAACCTAGAAAAAGTGCAAAAAAAAAAAAAAGAGGACGAGAGAAAGAAAAATAAGAAGTCGAAACCCAACGGTAAGGTAATTGTGTTGGTTAAAAACTTCTCTTTCATCGCCGAGATTGATGGTTCGAAATCCATAATTATTAGTGTCTTAAATTGAGGGTCATGGTGTTGGGATCCTGTGCTAGTCTCCCTCGAGGTATATGAGCCCAACCCTTTGGTACTGTTTGGGCACGAAAGTATGTGGTGATGGGCACGAAAGTATGTGGTGAATTCTTCAGTCATAAAGAAACAAAACAATAAATCGAAAGCTCGAATTTAGGTGGATGCCTCAAGACATGTCATACCTAACATTTTTTTTATGAAAAAAAAAGTCAGGACAAAAGAAATTAATTTAAGAATAGAAACATAGTGCTTTCTGACCGAAAAAGTAAGCATAACCAAAAATGATTTGCCACGTTATATACCACTATAACGTCAAACGCCACCTACTCTTGGAAACACAAAACAAGAAATGATAAAAAAACAAAAAAGCATTTCACGTGGTCTTTCTTTCTTTTTTTAATTTAAATTTTGGTATCGAGTGAAGTTGTCACTTTATTAGAGTTAATAAATTAAAACTATATTAGAGATTTTTCTAATAATATGCTGATGTACTTTGAAGCTCGCGGGCACGTGATTGTTTTGGTGCATTCTCGTTGCCTCTCCATTAACATTATGGGTTAGTATTGCTAATCTTCCAATCTTTCAACTAAAGGGTGGAGATTTCAAGCTACGTGACGATCTGCCTAATCAATCATGGAGCGAATATAAATACCAAAGTCATACCAAAATAATCTAACTTCAATAATGCGTAGTTCTTCAAGTTCGGCCATGTTACTAATGTTTATAGGATTTTCACTCCTTATGACATGTTGACCTTGTGAAGACCAATATGCGCTGGATAGGTATTGTATGGTTAATTGACAAGAGAAAAGAAAATTTCTTTTAATTTTAATCAAACGGCCAGCAATTTAAAAAAAAAAAGAAAAAAATGACAAACAAAGCCTCCCTCTATAAAAAGGTGGCACCAATGGGGTGGCCACCTTTTCCGGATCCTCCGAAAGTGAATTTGGATTTTCTGAATGACTAGTCAACTTTCGCTTTCTTAAAATCAGTGCCCACAAGATTGGCTTAAGCGTAGGACTAATAGGCTGCCGGCACTACCCTTGGATTTCAGAACGTTAAGTCTTTGCAAAATAAGAACCAAGCTAAGTTACGTAGTACTCGAGCAAACTCGAGTAATGAGGATGATTTCAGGGAGTGTCCCAACATCATAGAAAAAGTATCTTCTTATGCCAAGCCCATTATCGTCAAATTTAGATATTCAGCTTAAAAAAAGGAAATCAATTCGAAATTTACGAATGCATAGTAATATTTTATCTGTATGTTAATGGGAAATCTTATAATTTTGTCCATTCGCTATGCATTTACAAATAATATCCTTCTCCTCTCTCCAAATAAATCCTTGAGTTTTACAAGCAAAGTGTTTGGAGATATATGTCTCGAGGTTATAACTTGATATACGAGATCCGATCCGAATTAAAACCTTGCATAGGACATCTCGATCAAGTCCAATTTGGCATCCTTTTCAAGTCCGAATCGGACTCTTATTCATGTGCAGGACATCTTGATGAAGTCGATTTCAACTTGGCTACATGGAATGTGTAATCTTCAAGGTGTGGTTTTTGTTTTATGTGGTTCCATAGCCGCACAAAAGAAATCCACAAGCCATTATTGAATATTCGGAGTTTCTTCTTCATGGATTTCACTCTGTGATTAGCGCAACATATCCGATTGAGATTTGCCTGTCTTACTGAAGGCGTGAGTCTTACCTAGCCGTGAGGCAATTATCGGTGATTTTTTTTCATTGATCAAGCAATTAGGTGGGTAAATAACTATAGGTTTCGGCGTAATCAAGTGATGGAAAGCACTTGAGCGACTGATTACAACTCTATAGTTCTCTGATCGATTATTCAATTCTTTGCGATCGGCTCTCACGTAAAGTAGACATCCACACTCATAAATCCCTCGTTTTTTTTATTATCATTCGTTAATTCTCTGGTAATTTCATCTTTGCGAATTAGAGTCGAATTACAACGTCTATTAACTTCTGCCCACCACGACATACACAAAGATGCTCCTGGATATGCTCGTTCTTGAATCTCTCACGAACTTTCACTCTTCGACCCGCAGCTAAAAAATGAATGAACATACTGCACGTTTCGAGAGATCTTTGGTTTGACTAGTGGATGTCAGGTGGTGCCGGTAGCAAAACGTAGGCGTCATGCAGCAGAAATATATTAAGATATGTTACGGCTCTAGGATTGGGACAAGACGCTGATGACGAGAATAAAAACAAGAGAAGACGGGGGTCCAAATTTTGGTCACCAGAAAGACACCTTCTTGGAAACCGACCGGGTGAACGACAAGCCAGCCGAACTTCAGCGACGGCCGGACAGACGGTGACTGAAAGAGATGTATCATCGTGCGAGCGTCGCTCGAGAACCTCACATGTGTTAAGTGATCGCGAGCTTCCACTCATCTTGGTTCTTGCCCATCGGGTGTTCGATCTGGAGGGATCTCAGTGTTCACTGCACGGCGAAAACGTCTAGTAAAATAGGTACGGGAGATCCATGATAGATTTCTCGGTTATATTATAAATATAAACGTTTGTTGTTTTGCGACTGTGTTATCAAGTGTTGTGACTTTTGTCTTGGGTGATGCATGTTTTCAAGTTAAGCACCTTCTAAAAACTTGCAACTTTTCTTTTCATGATTGGAGTCAATATCGAGACGCTAAATCAAAGAGTCTCCAAACACATTTAAATGAGTCTCGCAGGACTATAGATTAAGTATATTAGTTAAGGAAAGTTTTGATTTTTTCAAGAACTGTCTATATTTCCCCCCCTTTCTCAGTTAAATAAAACTTCTTCTTACCACGTCTCTCAAATTGATGATAGACATGATCATTAGGTGAGCTTGCTCAGCTGGACTCTAAGGTCGAACCTAATGCATGAATTTCATGTATATAATTGTTCGGACTCGCCGGGTCAGCACTGATGTCGCACAAGCCATGCTTTTCTCATGTAAGGATGATGTTAAGCTTGCTATTTTAACTTACTCGTGGATCAGAAATACGGTGTTTGCTCACATTGTGCTTAGTGAAATTTGCACATGCATGTCGTCCATATCCGTGACCTACCAATTAGAACACTAGTTAGAGGAAAAGTCTTCCAAGTAAGGGCAGAGGAAAGTATCACTCTTAGATCAAAATAACTTTCCGTAATAAGGGCTTTACGAATGAGTTCTCTCGAGACACTTATAAAGCTTACTTGATGAAAATGCTTTGATTTTCGAAGTACTTCCTATTTGATGATCGTCGGACATAGTTAAACAAAATTACATTGATGGATGGATAGAGAGCGAGCCATGTTACTTATGTGAAGTGGAAAAAAGAATGCGTGGAATGGACTAAAATGACCTATGAGTTGCAAGAAAGGAGCTATGTCTTGGCGTCCAAGAAAGCAAGAAGATAAACATTGTCAATGTCATATTGTTCCAAAAACAAGCTCTTGTCATGTCCAAATTTGATAGTGAGGCGATCGCTTGATTAGATGATTTGAGAAATGAGAGGTGTAGCACAAAGAGAAAAAAGTGTCACCAAGTTTTAAAAATATTGTATTGGTACTAATTTATCCCAATTATTTTTTGTCAGTATTACTGACAATGTCAAGTGTTCTATGTAGTATGGACGTCATTGATATATACTTTTTGAAATAATACTTTAAAAATTTATAATTTTTTAATTCTTTCTTTTTTTTCCTCCTCTTTCCATCATCAATCCACATGGCCATGGCCGGTGAGGGTCAGCCTTGCTAGGCATCGCTTGGGCAAGGGTGAGGCCAACCCTTGCCTTGTCGAAGCCTGGCCTTGACTGATTGGGCGAGGGTGATCTTGTTGGCGCTTGCCTTCACCTAGGTGAGGCCTAACAATATTGACCCTCACCAACCAAGGTTGTGTTGGCCATTGGCGAATAGGGAGGAAAAGAAAAGGAAAGGAAAAAAGTAAAAAAGTTTCAAATTTACCAAATTACTATTATAAGAATATCAATGTCAGTATCGATCGTTTCACGTAGAACAATCAACATCCAACTTATCAATATTCTACCAAAATTAGCCGAAATGATTGAATTAGTCCTAGATAAAATAAAAATTTAGAATTAAATTTCTACAATTAAAAAATTTAGAACAAAACTGACACAAATATTTAAAACTTTTCTTGCTCTTTTCTCAGAAGGAACAATAGTGAAATTGCACCATTGGGGCGTGACGTGTGCGCCTACTTGGAAGTCAAATTTAATGGCTTGGAGAACATATAGAGCATTAATCATTGTATTAGACCTTGACTTTGATTAAAAGACATCCAACAAGGGTTCAAGCCTAGTACGGACAATTGAATTACAATAAAATAAAGCTTTCTTGGTTTCATAACAAGGGCATCATGTGGGAAATCCATATTCCACGTCGCTTAGCAATGGAATCTTAGGCTAGTTTATATTTGATACTCCGCCCTTGGCCCATAGACAATTTCTCGTGTTGTGCACTCATAAGTTGTCATGAAGGACTGCAAGGATGGTGAACCCGAGTAAAAACAAAGCCGTGAGCTCCAGTGGAGCCCAAATTAGCGGACAATATTGTCACGGTAATCACTCGATTGCAAATTGATGATGGGATTGCAAATACCACAAGAAAATTTACTTAATTAATTTCGAATGTATTATACAGATATCGAATTAATTTTCTAATTTTTAATTTTACTAATGTAAGCTTTGTATTTTGCACGAAATTCCAATGTGATCTTTTCGCTCAAATTTCCAGTCATCCGGAAAATAATTAATGAGTGTTAGGTACATGTTTTGGTTGAACAAGTAAAACATCGGACAAGGTTGTCTAAGTTGGATTAATGGTGGATGCACTCGTGTCTAATTGGAATTGATTATGATATATGTATGTAATTAAGTAAAGACAAAACAATGGGTGCGCATGCTGCCCCCTGTCTGTTTCTTTATAAATAAACATTACATAGTTGCAAATAATTTATTATTGTTTACATTATTATCATTATCCCAGCCATCATCTTCCATCAAATGTGTATGTCATCGAGGTTTCGTGTACGGACTTGCAAGTCGCTCCTCAACATATATAACAAACAAGGACAATTCAACATGCTAAATTTCCCCGAAGATGTCTTGAAAATGCCACATTACACAGAAGGTCACTACAACTTAAAATATAAAACAAAATTTTTGGCGGCCTCCTAATAATTTGATTTTTTTTTTCTAATGTAAAAGGTCGCATACTAAAATTTCGACATAATATGAAAGCCGATGATTTTATGCACACGGATTGAATTTTCACATATATATTAAAAACTTCAATCTTATATCTCGTGGGATTGTACATATTCCTAATTAAATATCATTTACATTGCAACATCTTCCTACCTTAGATAATCGTCATTTAAAGATTGTTAACACCTCATATGCTCTTCTCTTTACGGAGTATGTACAGAAATTATACAATTCTCAACGTCGCATATTCTCATCAATTTGTACTGTTGATGCGAGGGAGATTCAAAATTTCTTAGAATAAATAATCGAACGGCCATTTTTTTTTTCAAATTGGAAGATGCATGCCCGACAAAAGAGCAAGACAGATCCAAAGTCCATTATGGTCACATGGCACCAATGTTACAAAGCTTCACTGCAATTTCTTAGAAACAGACGACGCTTGACTGAGTCCTGAGATACCTACTACATAAATAAATTTTTATTAACATTTCCCCCTTAGCCTAGTTTATACTCTTATGATATTATGATTCTAACCCCGATGATCGATCACCAATCGTAATTTGTTAATTAAGCTCAAATTTTTGGGACCATCTAGGAATTATGTGGGCTATTAATCCCCTTTAATTTGGTGTATGATCGAGCCTGAATTTTCGAATACAAAATATTGCTCAATCTTTATACCCGTGGCCACCCTTAGTCCCTGGAAACAATCATTATGCTTAACCATCTAGTTTGTATATTCGAATCTCAGCTTGGTAACAACAGGATATTGTGTAAAACAAAGAACATATTTTCAGTGACGATCATTCTTAGGAGCGTCAAATGTGTCGGGTTTGAATCGAGTCAAATATGGGTCGGACCATTTGACCCATATTCATGTAATGTAAATATAATGACCCATACCCAACCCGTATTTGATAAAATACTTTCATATTTAACCAAGTTCAGAAAAATTTGCTTAGTGGTTTTTTAAAAAGTGTATTGTTAAAATAATTTTATGCAATACAATTATTTGATAATTCTTATAATTTTTTTAATTTTTAGAAATTTTAATTATTTTTTATTAAATTTTTTTTTTTGCTTTTTCCTCTTCCATTCACTTGAGCCTAGCGAGCTCATCCCTCGCCTCTTGGCTGGTGACTAACTTAGGAAGAGGGAAAAAGGAGAAAAAAAGGAAAAATAAAAATAATCAATTTTTCATTTTAAAAAATAAAATAATTAAAATAACAAAATTTTCATATTCTAAAAATGACTTGTTAATAATATTTAAAATGATTTGTTAATAATGTTTAAAATTAATTAAGTAACTCATTTATGACTCGTTTATAACTCATTTATGATACATAAGGTTGTTAAGTAACCCATTTAAGCCCTACTTAATATTTTAAAACGACCCATTTATAATACATATTATCAAATATATGTTAAAATATGAGTTTTTGACCCATTTTGCCACCTCTAGTCGTCCTCTGTATCATATATGCATATGCGGGTAAAAAGTTAGGCAAAAAAAATGCATAAAGATCTGAATTAATTTTAGAAAATGAAATTTTGGAAGAAAGTGAAATTAAATGACTGTAGGTTAAGGGATAATCAGAACTAAATTTGGTTAGGGAAAGATCAAATGAATTATTTGATGTAGTAACACATTTGAAATTATAATTTTACCATTGGCCAACACTGCAAGGCTATAAGAGTATTCTATTTTTTTTAATGATCGAGGAATCCACCATGAGCCCCTCATCGCCCAAACGACACCAAAGATCTGGATCCCTATACCTCGGGGGAGATTAGCACAAAACCAAAACATCACGTCTCCACTTGAGACGCTAACAAATGCGGGTTCCTCGGCGATGAAAGACCGGCTCTCAACCAACACAACTACCTACCGTTGGGGTACAAATATCTATTAACCTTTTATTTTACATCTTTGGAAAATCATTAGAGGTTGGAAATTGTTTTCGCTATGCTTTATTGTGTAGTGGAGTGTTGCATAATGGAGAAGAGATAAAGGGTGGACAAGATTCCTCCTCAGGTACATCGTGCACCTAATAAAATTGCCAATGAATAGAACAAGACAGGACAGAGGACTCTTTGCTGAAAATAAGGCACCACTAGATCTCCACTAGGAATTATTTCCGTAGAAAATAACCCATCCGAGAAAAACCCGGCGGATGAGGACACCTACCCTCATCTTTCAATTTCAATTTAACACCTCTTGTTTTAGTAGGTAAATCCTTGTCTCGAGAACACTATTATGATAGATGATAGACAGAGGCGAGCTAATGCACAATGCCGAAGATTGAATTGACATTGTGTTCTAGCTGATCTAAATGCGTGCCTAGACTCCGGGTCTTTTAAGTATTAAGTCGAAATCTTATGGTCGAGATAATTGTCTAAAAAATTCTAAACCTTTTGAAACTTTGTCAATTTAGTTTTAAACCTTTTCTTTTTGTCAATTTAGTCCTAAACCTTTTGGAACGTTGCCATTTCAGTTCTTCCGGCGATTTTGTGCCGAAAATTACTTACGTGGATGTCCAGTAAAGTTTCAAAAAGTTTATGACTTTTTGGACATATTGTCCCTGATCTGTGACTTGAATATGAGAGTGGTAAGAAGAGACCAAGACATCAACCACTTTGTCTTTGGCAACACATGCATCTCCTCAATTAGCAAGGAAACAAGACAAGAGGGTAGATAGGTTAATGGGATCAGCCGAAATGGACCACCCTCATTGCTCAACGTGTCTACCTCACATGGTAACCCTTCTCTGTCTCTGTCTCTCTCTCTCTCTCCCTCCCTCCAGTCGTAAATAGAACCTCTCCACGGCCAATACACCGTTGTCCTCTCAGAATCCCTTCCCCCCACAAACCCAATGGCCTCAAATTTGTCATGGTTCCCAGAAGTATGGAAACTGGCGTGATTTTCAAGGCCAGCTAAATCCAGGAGCCTTTCAAGGCTCGTAATCTGCAGCCGCGTGCACTCGAGTATTGCCCCCATATTGCAAAAGCCTGGTGCACTGCAGAGAAGAGCTGTGAGGGAGAGAGAGAGAGAGCAGCAAGCTTGCCTGGAAGAAAAGAAGGAAGGATGGTGTTGCTGGACAAAGCCAGCCTGGGCATGAGCAGCGCGACTGAAGCAAGTAAGCCAAAAAACATGCATGACGAGTTTCGCTCGCGATGATGAATGGTTTTTGTTTCGAAGAACTTAGTGTTTCATGTCGATTCATGCACGTCCACCACCCCCCCCCCCCCCCCCCCCCCCCCCCCGGGGGGTTGTACGGACCCCAGGATCCTCTTTATCTCCCTCGATGTCCTCACGCGGGTCGCGGACGTGGCCCCGACCGTTCCGATGCTTACCTCTTTGTCTTTCTCATGGACGGTCGAGAGAACTGGTCGAGACACCGACCGAAACGCCGTCGGGAGCGGAGGTTCCTCATGGAGTACGTACGTTCACGTGTCGTGTCCGTATACAGCACGTAGTCTGTCTTCTTTTATTCGCATGCGGGGCGCGCCTGTGCGTGTTCTTCGTCTGCCTATATGTTACTGTGTCTCGCATTTTGAGCTCTGGCGGTGCTGTTGCACATCCAGTACACCGGCGAGACCTTAAGAGGCTTATCGACTTCTAGCAAAAATCCGATCGCTTCACAAGAAAAGCAATCTGACTACTGAGTTAAACTTAGAATCATTTTTAACTTTTCGATCATCCGGCGCGCGGTAAATCCGACGATCCGTTAGGTTAATTTCTCGTATTCTTGGCGCCGGAGATGGCTGCTCTAGAACGGCCAAGAGTTGCCCCAAGACATACTAGATATGGCTTTAGGGTGCCTACATGATCATGATTTCCAAGACGGCGATCATCTATTCCCTTATCAACGTCTCGTTTTGCAGTCGTATGATAAGGAAAACGATGTTAATCGCTAGATTTCTTAGAAACTGAACTTCTAAATATGTTACCTGTCGTCCTCCTTTGTGTTGTTATCATGGGCAAAGGCAAAGTCGGAACGGTCCTCCATTAGCCTGAAGTTTCCAAGCTACCCGATTCAATTTAATATATAGTAATCACGACGTCGATTTGGGAAAGCTCTGCAATTTTACCATACTTTAAAGCCTTCTTCTTGTTTTTTGGCTGTCAAAGTTTTATTTTACTAAATCGTGCTACCATACACATACGCCTATAAAATTATCACGTACATATGAACCCAATAATTACTAACCGTCAATTTATATGGATCGGATATCAGATTTACATCTTTTGACCGTCGAGTTGATGATATAAATATTACCCCATGCTCTGAGCTAGAAGCAAATATATTGTCAACTTCAACAATGTTTTCAACGTATGTGAGTGGAATAATTTCCAGATTTGGCCCAGACCAAGATTTGGACGAACGTGGACCACCTATTTTCAGGGGCACATAATCCTCCTAAAAACATCAACTTTAGATTTAATCCCAAATTCACCCCCCGAACTTTTTTTTTGTCTCGAAAAAACCTCTCAACTTTAATCTTTTATTCCAAATCTCGACACCCGTTACAGATTCATTATCCCAACCCACGTCTTTTAAATACCCCTGCCTTCATTAGCTACGGCCACCAGCAAACATTCATCGACTCGCCGAGAAAATTTTGGAATAGTGGATTGCGCTTCGAGAATGACATTAATGATTTTACCAATGGTCGTGTAGTTTTTCCATACATTCGAATTTAGATAGCGGGATAAGGATGAGAGAGTTTGCAAAGCGGCTGCTATAGAGGTGAGGATCGGATTCTACACACAAGACTGCACAGAGCAGACCAGCTAGAACTCTGTTCAGTAAGCAACAAAAGCAGGGTCGGTTCCGGGAACCCCACGAACGTGACATCTTTTGTCTTGGATCGGATTATGTCGAAGTGAATCCTGTGTTTTCCTCCTCTCTCTCGTCCAATTTTTTGATTTTTTCTTTTACCATGCTCGGTAGTTTTTGCTTGCGCGAGTCCAGATGATTGTCCTAGGGGTCGAGCCCGGGTCTCGCGGTAAGTCTCTGACCCTCGAAGTTGAATTTTCCGGGTCGATTTTGATGGTGTGTCAGTCATGGCATAGAAGTTTTTGCACGCATGAGGCTTTTCTCTAGGACAGTTGAGTTTTGGACATGACATGTTCTTGTGTAGCCAAGCTTGTCTGCAGATGAGACTAAGCTGTTCTTTTCAACGTGTGTTGATGTGAATAATAAAGCAATGCCCAAACAAATGGAAACATTGAAAGAAAGGGCGAGAAAACGATATCGATTGATGCCGACGAATGATAAATACATCTGCCCCTTCTATACTCTCAAATCAAGTGCTTCCTGGCCAATAAAAGGAACCAAAGATACAGTGACTAATACAACAGTCCTCTCTTGTAGGTTTTGTATTGTTTCACGACTGCATAGACGCGGCGAAAGGCAAAAAGGGGAAAATTGCTGTACCGGGTCTATGGAAAACACTAACTACGTTCTGCAACCACAATTTTCTTATTATGTATGCTAATTCCAACTGCAGCATAGGATTGTCAATTAGTCCTTGGAAGCTAGAACATAATAATAATGGTGGAACGAGCATAACCAGTTCCATTTAGATGAAACAAAGAGCTCTTCTGCTTGCTAATTTAGCAGAGTGAATAATAGCATACCAATGAAGTTCTCACCTGAATTTGAGCTTGAACCTGTGTTTCATTGCAAAACAGAGTCGCAGATTCTTCGGGCACTTTGGAGAGCATGGCTGAAGATGAACTCACCTTGCCTGAGGGAGCAAGTCAGCATCAGTTTTCAACTTGGCTTCCTTGGAATGCTTCTGCTAGTTTCCTTGAGCAAATTAGTGCGCTTTCTGGGAAAAAGGAGCAATGCTACAAATCAGGCAACGGACAGACACATGATTGGCAACAAATCCAGCATAATATACAAATCCGGCATTGTCTGCACTGCGTTAGTTCTGGGGACTCATCTCTTAGTGCTATTGATGTTGGTAAATGGCATCGATGCCACATGTCATTCTAAAACTCAAGCATTACCCTCAGAGATCATGCAAGTAGTATCCTGGACAGTCACACTCATTGTACTATACAAGATACCGAGAGATAAGCATGTCAAATTCCCATGGATTTTAAGGGCATGGTGGATGTGCAACTTCCTCTTAACTGCCTTCTGCACAGCGCTCGATGTCTACCATATAATTACGTACCACAGCCACTTGAGGGCAAAAGACTTCGCCAACTTCCTATGTCTGCTCGCCTCCGCTGGACTGTTCAGCATTTCTATCCGGGGGAAGACAGGCATGGTCTTCTCATATGCCAATGGCATCAGGGAACCCCTTCTTTCTGATAATGTCGAAAAACATTCAGAATCCAAAAGGGAATCTCCTTATGGGAAAGCTACCCTCTTTCAACTCATTACCTTCTCTTGGCTTAATCCATTATTTGCTGTGGGGATCAAGAAGCCCCTCGAGCAAAATGATGTGCCCGATCTAGACATCAAGGACTCCGCAGCATTCGTTTCTCATTCTTTCAGTGACTGCCTAAAGCAAGTCAAGGATAAAGAGACAGCAAAAAATCCATCCATCTACAAGGCAATCTTTTTTTTCATCAGAAAGAAAGCAGCAATCAATGCATTTTTTGCTGTAATAAGTGCTGGAGCATCATATGTTGGTCCATACCTCATAGATGACTTTGTCAATTTCCTAACTGACAAGAAAAGCAGGAGCTTGGAGAGTGGCTACGTGCTAGCATTAGCCTTTCTAGGTGCCAAGATGGTTGAGACTATAACGCAGAGACAGTGGATTTTCGGAGCACGCCAACTAGGCCTTCGACTTAGAGCTGCTCTGATATCACATATATACAAGAAGGGATTAGTTCTGTCAGGCCAATCTCGCCAAAGTCACAGCAGTGGGGAGATCATCAACTACATGAGCGTGGATATCCAGAGAATAACAGATCTCATCTGGTACTTAAACATTATATGGATGTTACCCATACAGATCTCCTTAGCAATCTTCGTTTTGCATACCAGTTTAGGTTTGGGGTCTGTTGCTGCACTAGCGGCAACTTCTATTGTTATGGCTTTAAATATACCTGTAACCAGAACTCAGAGAAAATACCAGTCCAAGATCATGGAAGCTAAAGATAGCAGGATGAAATCCACGTCAGAGGTTCTTCGAAACATAAAAACCATAAAACTTCAAGCTTGGGACAATCAGTTCCTTAATAAACTGGAGAGCTTGAGGAAAATAGAGCACGAGTGGTTATGGAAGTCACAACGACTGGCAGCACTATCGGGTTTCATCTTTTGGGGATCACCGACCTTCATCTCCGTCGTGACTTTCGGTGCGTGCATGCTAATGGGCATTGAACTTACTGCTGGAAGAGTCTTAGCAGCCCTGGCCACTTTCCGAATGTTACAAGATCCCATATTTAATCTACCGGACTTGCTCAATGTAATTGCACAGGGTAGAGTTTCAGTGGACAGAGTTGCTTCTTACCTGCAAGAAGATGAAATTCAGAAGGATGCCATCGAATATATTCCAAAGAATCAAGCACAGTTTGATATAGAGATCATCAATGCAAAATTCAGCTGGAATCTGGACTTGAGTACTCCAACTCTGAATGATATTGAGTTGAAAGTTAATAGGGGCATGAAAGTGGCGATCTGTGGAACTGTAGGATCAGGGAAGTCAAGCCTTCTATCATGCGTCCTAGGAGAAATAGAGAAGCTCTCTGGACAAGTGAAAATCAGTGGTACGAAAGCTTATGTTCCTCAGTCTCCTTGGATACTGACAGGGAATATAAGGGATAACATTCTGTTTGGAAATCCATATGATCCTGACAAGTATGACCGAACAGTCAAGTCATGCGCTTTGATTAAGGATTTCCAGCTGTTCTCAGCAGGTGATCTTACAGAGATTGGAGAAAGAGGCATCAACATGAGTGGAGGGCAAAAGCAACGGATACAAATTGCACGTGCAGTTTACCAAGATGCTGATATTTATCTGCTTGATGACCCCTTCAGTGCAGTGGATGCTCATACAGGCGCACAACTCTTTGCAGTAAGTTTTCATCCTCTCTTGCAAGAATAACGGTACAATGATGGATTGCAAAATGAGATCCTATTATGATGTTTCGCATGCTTTGCCCCAAAAATTTGCATTCTGATTATATTCACTGTAGGATTGCCTGATGGGAATACTCAAAGACAAGACAGTACTCTATGTGACCCATCAAGTCGAATTTCTTCCAGCAGCAGACCTCATTCTGGTAAGTAAATTTCACAAAAGTGATTCTACATTTGGACTTGATGAATCTCCAAAAAGGAACAGATATTTACTAAAACGCGCAAACATCATCTTAAATAACTCTGAGAAATAAGATTTGGCAATCGACTCAACCTTGAGAAACTGGAAGTCCAGAGATCATGGTATAAAACTTTCATGTTATGCTTCATTTAAGCGCTGTCTAAGCTCATGTGTTCACTATGCTACCGTTGACCTGACACCAACAGGTGATGCGGGATGGAAAAATAGCTCAGGCTGGTAAATTTGAAGATCTCGTAAAACAGAATATAGGATTTGAAGTGCTGGTGGGTGCTCATAGCGAAGCCCTCGAGTCAATTCTCACGGTTGAAAATTCAAGCAGAACAATTCAGGACCCAAAAGCTGACGCCGAATCCAAAGAAGACCTTGATTTTACAGCTGAAAGTCCACCAAGAAAGCATGACTCTGAGCATGATCTAGCCGTGGAGATATCAGAGAAGGAAGGGAGACTGGTACAAGATGAAGAACGAGAAAGAGGAAGCATTGGAAAAGAAGTTTACTGGTCCTACGTGACAACAGTGAAGGGCGGAGCTTTTATCCCGATAATTCTCCTGTCTCAGCTCATATTTCAGATACTTCAAGTGGCAAGTAATTATTGGATGGCATGGGCTTGTCCTCCAACAAGTGATACTGAACCAGTGTATAAAATGGAGATCATCCTGCTCATTTACATAGTGCTCGCTGTTGGAAGTTCACTATGCGTACTTCTTCGAGCAATGCTTGTTGCAATAGCAGGATTATGGACAGCACAGACGCTATTCACAAAAATGCTTCACAGTGTAATGCGAGCTCCTATGGCATTTTTCGACTCAACCCCAAATGGAAGAATTTTAAACCGGGTGAGCAACATAGCACTCCTGTGTTTCAAGTCTTTAAGTATGTCATCACACATGAGCACCTATAGTAATTTGCGAGCATAATTAATTCTTCATTACATCATCCTTTCATTTCTTGAGAAGCGTGGATATAAGAAAAACATATAAGCAACCAGAAAATCAGACATGAGCAGTTGAAATTTCACTTAAGAACATGTAATTGCTTGTCTGCAACTGTCAAAGATCAATTGCTCATACCTTTGCTAGATTGAAATAGTATTGCCCATGTCAGTAGAAATCTGAACGAATGATACTTGTTATTTATACAATTTGCTCTGTATAATTCTAATGAATATACTAAATCTTCGAAATGGTTATAAAATATCCACTCCTGACTAAGGATTCTACTGAACATCAATTATTCAAGGCAATTTCTTCAACGTTTCAAAATTTAATAGCAGCTCCAGAGAAACAACCAAAAGACGGATAAGAACCATATCATTCCCGGATTAAATCAAATTAGGATCATTTTGTAGTGCCAAATAACTCACCACAACTGCCACAAAACCTCCAGGCCTTTTAACATGCTTTCTTATCATAAATTCTATACAAGCGAATATTATTGTTGTGGGCCTGATCACTTAACAAGTACAAAGGCTGATGTTGGTATGATGACGTTTCACCATATTATATGCAGGCATCTACTGATCAAAGTGTGCTAGATATGGAAATGGCATGGAAATTAGGTTGGTGTGCTTTCTCCATAATAATGCTTCTAGGAACAATTGCAGTGATGTCGCAGGTAGCATGGGAAGTATTTGTGATCTTCATCCCAGTGACAGCAATATGTATATGGTACCAGGTAATTCCATTCCTGACAATAGTCATACAATTCTTCCAAGTAAAGATTTTTTTGGAACATTTTAGCAGCATGATATTCCATGTATTTTCGTATTTGGACTCTAGTTTCATCATCTCCCACGGGGAATGGTGTTGGTCATACTACAAATAACAAGAACCTAATAGCTGTATCTAGAATTTGAATCGAACTCTTCAAAGCAGTTCAATTAAGAGTTGAAAAGCCCAGTTCCAATAGATGATGTCATGATATCCCTTTCCATTTTTATTATTTATGGCTATGTCTCAAGCAATCCAGGATTTTCCATTCCATTCTTTAAAACAGTTTGAACATGAATAGGCAGGAAGATGTTTTACACCCCAAATAGAGAGGCGTGAGTTAGCCAAATTCTATGAGAAGTTAAATGCTCCTACTAAGTTACCCCAAAATATGCCACCAAAAGATGTACTATATTAAATGATGTATATATATATATAAACATTGTTCTTTCCTCATTTCAGCAATACTACATACCAACAGCGAGAGAACTTGCCCGCTTATCAGGAATTCAACGAGCTCCAATTCTACACCACTTTGCGGAATCACTAGCAGGAGCAGCAACAATTCGTGCTTTTGACCAGGAAGATCGATTCACTGATGGAAATTTAGGGCTTGTTGATAACCACTCAAGGCCATGGTTTCATAATGTGTCAGCAATGGAATGGCTTTCCTTCCGCCTAAATATTTTGTCTAACTTTGTCTTTGCCTTTTCATTGATTTTGCTGGTATCCCTCCCTGAAGGAGTTATCAATCCGAGTAAGTCATGCAAATTCTCTCAGAATATCTTACTATGACAAGATTATAAGTAGTACATACTATGCAAAGCATACTTATCTTGGTAATATCTGAACAATATTAGTTCTGCTAGATTCAACAATACATAACGAGCAATCTCAAACAGAATAATAGAGAGGCAGCTAGTGTGCTCTGAACCAAATTCAAGCATAGTCTAGTATGAAGCACTCATTAGAACAGGACATAAATAGACAATTTAAGGATTTTGAATTTTATTTTGCAGGCATAGCAGGGTTGGCTGTGACATATGGAATTAACTTGAATGTTCTTCAAGCTTCTGTTATATGGAATATATGCAATGCTGAGAACAAAATGATCTCATTTGAGAGAATACTTCAGTACTCAAACCTAGCAAGTGAAGCAGCTCTTTTGATAGACGACAGCAGACCTCCAAGAAACTGGCCGGAAACTGGAAACATCTGCTTCAGAAACTTGCAGGTGAGCAAAACATCAGCTTCCAAGACATTCAATAAAAATTTTGGTTCCCACATCCTGACAGTAGTTTGTGAAATTCTGCATCAGTTACGCATAAGTGTTTTATATTTTCTATCAATCTCGCTCTCATCCTCTGGAATGCCCATGAGATTTCTTAGACTGACTTACATGTTTATTCTTGCAGATCCGATATGCTGAACATCTTCCATCTGTCCTTAAAGACATCACTTGTACGTTTCCTGGCAAGAGAAAAATTGGTGTAGTAGGAAGGACAGGGAGTGGAAAATCAACCCTCATACAGGCCATCTTTAGGATTGTTGAGCCCAGACAAGGAAGCATTATCATTGATGATGTTGACATATCCCAAATAGGCCTTCATGACCTTAGATCACGACTCAGCATCATTCCGCAAGACCCTACAATGTTTGAAGGGACGGTACGAGGGAACCTTGACCCATTGGGGCAATACTCTGACAGAGAAGTATGGGAGGTAAGACTTCTTTCTTCTAAAGCTTTGAGTCATATCTGACTTGAAGTAAAAGAAGGATTCTGCAGTTAGGATTATTCAGCATGAGAAGATCTCGTCACTGAAGTCCAAGTTATAGAAAAAGCCCATGTGTAAGCTCACACATGCACATTCTACCAAAACAATATCATTGGCCCAATTAGCAAAGTGATAGATTTTGCCACAACCAAGTACAGTGGATTACAAGCAACTTCATCATGTTTCACAAATGCGCACATTCCGCTGGAATGGCTCTACTTTGGACATCATGATAACGGGATTTTTTATGTTACAGGCTTTGGACAAATGTCAACTTGGTGATATTGTCAGAGGAAAGGAACAAAAGTTAGATTCCACAGGTCTGACCCTTTAATCACATCTATCATACAGAGTTGCGAGTTTTTTGAAAGTAAATCTACTAATCACTTTTCTTAACAGTTGTGGAGAACGGAGAAAACTGGAGTGTCGGCCAAAGGCAGCTATTCTGTCTTGGAAGGGCCTTACTGAAGAAAAGCAGTATACTTGTACTAGATGAAGCGACGGCGTCAGTCGATTCTGCCACTGATGGCGTTATCCAAAAGGTCATTAGTCAAGAATTCAAGAACCGCACAGTGGTGACGATAGCTCACAGAATCCACACTGTCATAGACAGCGACCTTGTTTTGGTTCTCAGTGATGGTAGGATATAAAACATTATTCTGTAAACCCCCATCCTCTCTTGCCAAAACATTTCCATGTTGGGATTTGATACTGAACAGCTCCTTTCATTTTTGACTGAGCAGGAAGAATAGCAGAGTTCGACACACCTGCGAAATTACTGGAAAGAGAAAATTCATTCTTCTCTAAGCTCATAAGGGAGTACTCCACGAGGTCACAGAGCTTCAGCAGCATGGCGCACCAAAATAGCTAAACCCGGTGGCCACAACATGAAAGAAAACGGTGTCAAGGCGGACCAAGAGAAACTGTGGAGGTCCTACGGTTGCATCAACACCATCATTTTCCCAATATGGTGGAAATGTTCAGGTTCAACATGGGTGCATTGAACACATGATCAACAATCCGGGAAGTGATAATTAGAGCTTCTGAGTTCTGCTCTAGGACTTGGCAAGCCATTTATTTTAATATTTTTTTCGGTTAGGCTGAGTACGGATACTTAATTGTCTTTCGAATTAGCAATGTGAGTAATTCAATGAACCCCCCTAGATGACGGAATAATCGATCGGCAGAAAGCATTTTCTGCGAATTGAAAGCGACCGCCTTTGGTTAGCGAAATCGACTTCCCATTTGGCCAAAAGAAAGAAAGAAACCATTACTCATAATTTGTTATTTCCTATCTTCAGCTCTCTACCTCTTGCGATTTTTTTTACGCGAGAAATCTCATATATACTTGCATAAATATTGTCTATCAATTCCTACATATACTTAGGCTTTATTTGTTTCCGGAAAATGTTTTCCAGGAAGTCATTTTCTTTAAAAATGATAATATTTTTCAGTATTTATTTAAAACTTAAAAATAAATTCATATATATATATTATATTTTTTTTTCTTGTTCATGGATGCCCAACTACCGCCGGGCATTAGCCCCTGTACGGACTACCTCCCTGCCGCTAGACCACGGCAGGTGGCAATGGCCAAGGGTCGGCAATGGTCTGGCAACTAGCGGGCGGGCGGCCGAAGCGCGAGATAGTTTCTCATGTTCTTGTCACCAGGGAGAGCTGCTCTTGAGCAGCCAAGAGTTACTCACAAAGCATTCCAGATATAATTTTAGAGTGTCCAAATGATGAGGATTTTCGAGACAGAGAACCTATTCGCTTATTACATATCCTATCTAAAGGGCATGTATAACACAACAGCCCGTGTCGCAAAATATATTTCGAAATCAAACGTTAAACAACGTAATCAACAGCGTAATTTTGCTTGCAATGGAGTATGGACTCTTTCAAGAACGTCGCAATGGCCAAAAACATAAGTAACGTCTTCCTCCATTGGCCTGGAAATGTGTGAGTAATCGATGCAACCTCCAAGTAATCATGACGTCAATTTGGCAGAGCTTGGATTATGTTTATCCTGCTTTAGAGTCTTCTTATTTTTTGCTACCGCCATATATCGTACCAAATCATTCTACCATGTGGAATCTTTATGGAAATTCTAGATTTGACCCAACCCAAAATTGGACGAACCTGGACCACCTATTTTTTGGGTAAGCTGAATACTTAGGAGACTGTCACTAGTTTTGAATTCCGGATTCTCTCCAGAATTAGATTGATGAATTTATTAATTCAGATAACGTCATTAAGACGAGAGTTTCCAAAGGTTTTGCAATAAAAGCAGGGTCAAATATCACACCCGCAGCAATTGCTCAGCACACAGATCAGCCCAAATTCTATTCAGTAAGAAACAAACGCAGTGTCGTGTGTTTTGTGAGGGCATCATTTTGGAGGTCGGTTCAGTGTTTTTTCTTCTGTCTAGTCAGGATGGTAGTCCTAGGGATCGGACACGGATTGTGGGGTAAGTCTCTTGCCCTCAAAATTTATAGTTTTCCTGGTTGAGTTCGATGGTACAGCAGTCCATGTCATACTGAAGTTTTTGTATACATGAGGCTTTTCTCTAGGACAGTGAATATTGGGTAAGGTCAATCGGTCCGTTCTTGTGTAGGCCATTCCTGTCTGCAGATGAGTGTGAGTAGTTCTCGTTGAAAGAAAGGGCAAGAAACCGACATTGATTTATGGTGACAATTGATACATACATCTGCAGAGTGTGTTCTCTCAATTAAAATGATTTCCTGGAGACAAGCATGCCATGGAAGGAACCAATGATACAGCGCCAAGTTTAACAGTCCACCTTTGTGTGTCTGTATCGTAAAACATACCGCAAAGATGAGAGGAAAGATAAAATCATGAAAATTACCATTCTGCGTCTTTGGAAAACACTGGCTATGCGCCGATCTGCAACCTTTCCTCTCACTATTTATGCAAATTCCAACTGCAGCTTAGGAACAATGATGAGTGCTTACAAGCTAGAACACAATAAGGGTGGACCAAACGACATAACCAGTTTCATTGTAAGATGAAACATAAGAGCTCTTCTGTTTGCTGATCAAGCAGAGTCATTAATAGTATATTAATAACATATTCACCTGAATGAGAGTTTAATCTGTGTTTCTTTGCAAAACAGAATTGCAGATTCTTCAGGAACTGCAGAAAGCATGGCCAAAGATGAACTCACCCTGCCTGAGGGAGCAAGTCAGCATCATTCTGCAACTCGGCTTCCTCGGGACCCTGCTATTAGTTTCCTCGGGGAAATTAATGTGTCTTCTGGGAAATAGGAGCAACACTATGGATCAGGCAACAGACAGACACCTGATTAGTCACAAATCCAGCATAATAGGCAAATCCAGCATTGTCTGCACAGCCTTAGTACTGGGGACACATCTGTTGGTGCTATCAATGTCGGTAAATGGAAACGTTGCCACATGTCGTTCTAAAACTCAAGTATTTTCATCGGAGATCATGCAAGTAGTATCCTGGGCAGTCACACTCATAGTACTGTACAAGATACAAAGAGAGAGGTATATCAAGTTCCCATGGATGCTAAGGGCATGGTGGTTGTGCAACTTCCTCTTATCAGTTTTTGGTACAACTCTCGACATCAATTCTGTAATTACATATCACAGCCACTTAAGGACACGAGACCTGGCAAACTTTGTGTGTCTGCTCGCCTCCACCGGACTGTTTAGCATTTCCATCCAAGGAAAGACAGGCATGGTCTTCTCGTATGCCAATGGCATGATGGAACCGCTTCTTTCCGAAAAAGTCGAGAAACATTCAGAATCTGAAAGGGAATCTCCATATGGGAAAGCTACCCTCCTGCAACTCATTACGTTCTCTTGGCTGAACCCATTATTCGCTGTGGGGATCCAGAAGCCCCTCGAGCAAAGTGACATGCCCGATCTAGACATCAAGGACTCCGCAGCGTTCGTTTCTCATTCTTTTAGTGACTGCCTAAAGCAAGTCAAGGATAATGATGGAGCAAAAAATCCATCTATCTACAAAGCAATCTTCTTTTTCATCAGAAAGAAAGCAGCTATCAATGCAATTTTTGCTGTAGTAAGTGCAGGAGTATCATTTGTTGGTCCGTACCTCATAGACGACTTTGTCAATTTCCTAACTGACAAGAAAAGCAGGAGCTTGGAGGGTGGCTATCTTCTGGCATTAGCCTTTCTAGGTGCCAAAATGGTCGAGACTATAGGACAGAGACAGAGCGCTTTTGGAGCATTTCAACTAGGCCTTCAGCTTAGAGCAGCTCTGATATCACATATGTACAAGAAGGGGTTAGTTCTGTCAGGCAAATCTCACCAAAGCCACACCAGTGGAGAGATCATCAACTACATGAGCATGGACGTTGAAAGAATCACAGATCTGATCTGGTACTTAAATGTTATCTGGATGTTACCAGTACAAATCTCATTAGCAATCTACATTTTGAATGCCAATTTAGGTTTAGGGTCTGTCGCTGCACTAGCAACAACATTGACTGTTATGGCTTGCAATATACCTCTAACAAGAATTGAGACAAAATACCAGTCCAAGATCATGGAAGCTACAGACAGCAGGATGAAATCCACGTCGGAGGTTCTCCGAAACATGAAAACCATTAAAATTCAAGCTTGGGACAATCAGTTCCTCAACAAACTAAAGAGCTTGAGGAAAATAGAGTACAAGTGGCTGTGGAAGTCACAAACACTGGGGGCACTATCAAGTTTCATCTTCTGGGGTTCTCCGACATTCATCTCCGTTGTGACTTTTGGCACATGTATGCTTACAGGCATTGAACTTACTGCTGGAAGAGTCTTAGCAGCCCTGGCCACTTTCCAAATGTTACAAGATCCCATATTTAGTCTGCCAGACTTGCTTAATGCAATTGCACAGGCTAAAGTTTCGGTGGACAGAGTTGCCTCTTACCTGCAAGAAGATGAAATTCAACAGGATGCAATTGACTATATACCAAAGAATCAGGCACAGTTCAGTATAGAGATTATCAATGCAACATTCAGCTGGAATCCTGACTTGATTACCCCTACTCTAAGCAATCTTGAGTTGAAAGTCAAGAAGGGAATGAAAGTAGCAATCTGCGGGATGGTAGGATCAGGGAAGTCGAGCCTTCTGTCGTGCGTCCTAGGAGAAATAGAGAAGCTCTCTGGCCAAGTGAAAATCAGTGGTACAAAAGCTTATGTTCCACAGTCTCCTTGGATACTGTCTGGGAATATAAGGGACAACATTCTTTTTGGAAATCCATATGACCCCAACAAATATGACCAAACAGTCCAGGCATGTGCTTTAGTTAAGGACTTCCAGCTGTTCTCAGCGGGCGATCTCATGGAGATTGGGGAAAGAGGCATCAACATGAGTGGAGGGCAAAAGCAACGGATACAAATTGCACGTGCAGTTTACCAAGATGCTGATATATATCTGCTCGATGACCCTTTCAGTGCAGTGGATGCTCATACGGGCACACATCTCTTCGCAGTAAGTTTGTACACTGTTGCAAGAATAGTGATACGATGAAGGATATCAAATCAGATCCAAGTACGATGTCTTACATGGTTTACAACAAAATTTTGCATTCTGATTTTTTATCTGTAGGATTGCCTGATGGGAATGCTCCAAGACAAGACAATACTCTATGTCACCCACCAAGTCGAATTTCTCCCAGCAGCAGACCTCATTCTGGTAAGCAAACTTCACAAAAGTGATTCTCCATTTTACCACAGTGAAGAAAGAATAGATGTTATATTAAAATAGACGGATATCTTCTGAAAATAATCCTGAGAAGATTTGACAATTGACTCACCCTTAAGAATCTGAAAGTCCAGAGATCATGGTATGGAACTTTTATCTTTTGCTTCTGGTAAGTGACGTCTAAACTCATAAATTGATAATGCTACCATAAATCTGACGCTGACAGGTGATGCGGGACAGAAGAATAGCACAGGCTGGTAAATTTGAAGATCTCTTAAAACAAAACACGGGATTTGAAGTGCTGGTGGGTGCTCATAGTGAAGCCCTCGAGTCAATCCTCACAGTTGAAAATTCAAGCAGAATAACTCAGGACGCAACAGCTGATGGCGAATCCAACAAAGAATTTGATTCCACAGCTGAACTTCCTCCAAGAAAGCACGACTCTGTGCATGAGATATCATTGGAAATATCAGAGAAGGAAGGAAGACTGGTGCAAGATGAAGAACGAGAAAAAGGAAGCATCGGAAAAAAAGTTTACTGGTCCTACATAACAACAGTGAAGGGCGGAGCGCTAGTCCCAATAATTCTTCTAGCTCAGTCTTCTTTTCAGATACTTCAAGTAGCCAGTAATTATTGGATGGCATGGGTTATTCCTCCAACAAGTGATATTGAACCAGCGTATAAAATGGATATCATCCTGCCAGTTTACATACTGCTCGCCGTTGGAAGTTCACTCTGCATTCTTCTTCGAGCAATGCTTCTTGCAGTAGCAGGATTATGGACAGCACAGACGCTATTCACAAAAATGCTTCACAGTGTAATGCGGGCGCCAATGGCATTTTTCGACTCAACCCCAACTGGAAGAATCTTAAATCGGGTGAGGAACATAGTGCTTCTGCATCTCAAGTCTTAAATTTGTCATCCCATATGAATATCAAAAGTGAGAGCAAGCATAATTATTATTTATTTTTCCCATCATCCTTTCAGTTTCTTGAGATGCAGATCTAAAATCAAGGGAATAAGCTACCACAGAACAGACATGAGCAGTTGAACAAAACATGTATCGGCTCATCTGCAACTGTCAAAGATCTCAAAGATCACTTACACCGGTGCTCAGATTGAACTAGCATTGCCTCCATCAGTAGAAATCTGAACAAATAAAATCTTGTTTTTCAAAAAATTTGTTCTTTATAGTTCAAACAAGTAAACTAAATCTTTGAAAGCGTTTGGTAGTATCCACTCCCTGACTAAGGATTCTACATGAACCCTATCGAACATTGAAGACAAATTATTTAACATTTCAGAATTTAACAGTCCACAGAAACAACTAAAAGACAGATTGAAATCATTTTATTCCTGATTAGATTGAATTGTGATCATTTTGCAGTGCCAAATAACTCACCACAACTGCCACAAATCTCTGACACCTTTTAACATGCCATCTTATCATAATTTATGCAGGTATCCACTGATCAGAGTGTGCTAGACTTGGCACTCCCATGGAGTATAGGTTGGTGTGCTTTCTCTATAATACAGCTTCTAGGAACAATTGCAGTGATGTCACAGGTAGCATGGGAAGTATTTGTGATCTTCATCCCGGTGACTGCAATATGTATATGGTATCAGGTAACTCCATCCTCACAATAGTCGCACAATTCATGCTTGGACAGATTGTTGGAAGCTTGTGAAGCATATTAGCATCATGATAGTCGACGTTTAGTATTTTAAATGCTGCATTTCAACATTTCCTCAGGAAATGGTTCAGTTAAGGTCATAAAATATAAAACAAGAACTTAATTAACATATCTAGAATCTAAATCGAATTCTTCAAAGAAGTTCAATCAAAGAATTGACAAGACCAGTTCCAAAAGATGATGCCAGGACACCCTTTCCACCTCTATTCTTTGTACAGTGTGACTCTACCAACATCTCGAGCAATTGAGGAACTTCGACATTTTTCTGAAGTAGTTCAAAGATGAATAGGTGGGAAGAGGTTTACCCTTCCCATAATATAGAGACGTGAGTCATCCAAATGCCATGACAAGTAAAATGATTCTACTAAGTTGCTCCAGAATATGCCACCAAAAACCGATACTATATAGAACAGTCTGCTGAAACATTCTTCTTTCCTCATCATTGCAGCAATATTACATAGCAACAGTGAGGGAACTAGCCCGCTTATCAGGGATTCAACAAGCTCCAATACTACACCACTTTGCAGAATCACTAGCAGGAGCAGCAACAATTCGTGCTTTCGAACAAGAAGATCGATTCACTGGTGGAAATCTAGGGCTTATAGACAACCACTCGAGGCCATGGTTTCATAATATGTCGGCGATGGAATGGCTTTCATTACGCCTAGATTTCTTGTCTAACTTTGTCCTTGCCTTTTCATTGGTTCTGCTGGTATCCCTCCCTGAGGGAATTATCAGTCCAAGTAAGTCGTGCAAATTTTCTCAGGATATTTTGCTACGGCCAGATTATTATTATTACTATACACATTTCTTTATAATATGAACAATATCACACATCTGCAAGAATCCACAGTGGAAAAACGAGTAAATCTCAAACTAAACAATAGTCAGGCAGTTAGTGTAAAATCCTCTGCACAAAATTAAAGCATATTCTAGTATGAAGCACTTATTAGAACAGGATTTATACAGAAAACACTTCAAAGATAATCGATTTTATTATGCAGGCATAGCAGGGTTGGCTGTAATGTATGGAATTAACTTGAATGATCTTCTAGCTCTTGTTGTATGGCATTTATGTGATGCTGAGAACAAAATGATCTCATTCGAGAGAATACTCCAGTACTCAAACTTAGCAAGTGAAGCACCTCTTTTGATAGAAGACAACAGACCTCCAAGCAACTGGCCGGGAAGGGGAAAGATCTGCTTCAGAAACTTGCAGGTAAGCTACACATCAAATTCGAGATATTCAATAAAAATCCCAGTTCCCATATGCCAACACTATTTCGATATATCCTGCATCCCTGATGAATAAGTGTTTCAATCTCACTCTTATCCTCTGGAATGCCCATGAGATATCTTGGACTCACTGACCTATTTACTCTTGCAGATCCGATATGCAGAATATCTCCCATCTGTCCTTAAAAACATCACCTGTACGTTTCCTGGCAGGAGAAGAATCGGTGTAGTAGGAAGGACAGGGAGTGGAAAGTCAACACTCGTACAGGCCATCTTTAGGATTGTTGAGCCCAGAGAAGGAAGCATTGTAATTGACGATATTGACATATCCCAAATAGGCCTTCATGACCTTAGATCAAGACTCAGCATCATTCCACAGGACCCTACAATGTTTGAGGGAACAGTTAGAGGGAACATTGACCCATTGGAGCAATACTCCGATACAGAAGTATGGGAGGTAAAACTTCTTTCCCCTAAAGCTTTGCCTCATATGCGACTTTAATTAAATAAAGAATTTAGTAATCAAGATCATTTAGCATGAGAATATCTCATCATCCAAGTGCCCTCACACATACACATGCGTCCAGATTAATATCATTTGACACGATTTGAACAGTAAATAGATTTTGCCACACCCAAGTACTGTGGATTACAAGGAACTTCATGTTGTTTCCACTAACCTACAAAGTTCCTCTATGAGAAGCTATATTACCACAAATTCGAGCATTCCCCTGGATTGGATCCACTTTGGATGTCATGATAACAAAATTTCTGATTTTACAGGCTTTAGAGAAATGTCAACTTGGTGATATTATAAGAGGAAAGGAAGAAAAGCTAGATTCTGCAGGTCTGATGCATTAACCACGTCCATTATACAAAGTTGCAATTTTTGTGAAAATAAATTTACTAATCATATTTTTTCTCTAACAGTCTTGGAGAACGGAGAAAACTGGAGCGTAGGCCAAAGGCAGTTATTCTGTCTTGGGAGAGCCTTGCTGAAGAAAAGCAGTATACTTGTACTTGATGAAGCAACGGCATCAGTTGATTCTGCTACTGATGGTATCATACAAAAGGTCATCAGCCAAGAATTCAAGGACCGCACGGTGGTGACAATAGCTCACAGAATCCACACTGTCATAGACAGCGACCTTGTTTTGGTTCTTAGTGATGGTAGGAAATAAGACATTTTTCCGCAATACCACCCTTTCTCTCTTTGCCCGAACATTTCTATTCGGGATTGATCCTCATGGCTCCTTTTTCTTTTTCTTTTGGATCGAGCAGGAAGCATAGCAGAATTCGACGCACCCACGAAATTACTGGAGAGAGAAGATTCATTCTTCTCCAAGCTCATAAGGGAGTACTCCAGGAGGTCACAGAGTTTCGGGAGCTTACCACACCAAAATAGCTGAACCCGCAGTTACGACATAAATAGGACTAGAATCAAGGCGGACTAAGAGAAACCACGGGGGTCCAACGATTGCATCTACAGTCTCATTTCGGCATATGGCAGAGATGCTCGAGTTCAACGTGGGTGCATCGAACACAAAATGGATCATCTTATGAGTAAACAGAGCTTCTGTTTTCCGCTCTGGGATCTGGCATGCACTTAATGCTTTTGGTGCGCTAAGTTCAGACACTTCACTGTCATTGCGATTGTCGGTTATTCAATGAATTTCTCCAGATGATTCGAATATATCTGAGACTGTCACACTCCAAAATCGAAAATAACACAGCCGTCCTTCGTATCCTTTCTTGCGAAGGAGGCAACCTCAAACACAATCAATAACAACATGATATCTATATTATATTATATATGAAAAAAATTAATAGGTTGATTCCAATATATAATTTCTCCAATCGACGAAAAAGAATATGTGCATCTTTGAATTCGGCCAATCCAATAACTATCCATAATCTCGTATAACCCTGGAGTTTTTGCTCCCAAAAATCTGATGATCGAGGAACTTGAAAAGAGTAAAATGAATAGAATGAGCATCCACAGCCCAATGAATAGCACATACCTTTAAAACAGATTGAGCAACTACTATGCATATATACAAAGCAAAACCACAACTCATAGTTTAATTACAACATAAAATATACATATTTAATCAAATATGAGTCATTTTGTATTGATAAACGTTTAAACAATTTTAAAAAATATATTTAAACTACTTTCACACCGTATGCATCACTGGTCAAGTCCATTGATAATCATTGATTAATCTCATTTAAAACCATATTAATGGTTCACTCCACTAATTATTCTATTGCTCATTGCATTACTTTGGTTAGTCGGTGGCTCGGCTCGAAAGTATATCCTAACCTGTTTGCATACTTATATGTCATTCATTGGACTCATAGCTATATTGAACATCAACAAAATGCATAATAAGATTTTTCAATTCATAAAATCAATTTAGAATTATTACCACAAAACAATTTCATAAACTCAAACATATCTTTCATTCTGACCGAAAACTAGAATACATTTTATAGCATTTTAACATTTCAACTCATTCGCTAGAAATGTTTTTTCTAACATGCTTTCAAAACATTCGTGATGATCAAAAAATAGTAAATAATAATTTTGGCCCACACTTTTGAACTTGCGATCCGATCAAATAAGTGGGAAATAACGTCAAAATCAGATAAGCCACTACTTCAACTATAACGAAATGACCCATACGGGTCAATTAAGCTCTTTACCGAAATGGATATTCAAAATTATCCACAACGCGGCGCTTGAGTGTAGAGCTTGATTGTGCAATTACTCCCTTTAACAAACTATGTTTCAAGCCAACTTATATTGAAGACCCACAAATTGGCTAAGCAAAAATCGACCGGAAAATGACAAAATTTGGCTCGAAATATATTGTGCGCATGTTGTTCACTCCTCGTGGATAATTTTTGAAATCCCTTTTGAACAAATCATAACCTCAAATTGATTTACGTAAAATCTTGTGACTTCTCTACACTCCAAGTATCATAATCGCAAAATTTCTCAGCTTTATAATTCAAAAATTGGACATAAAATTCCAAATGTATGCCCTAATTTCATATACTATCTTAATTGGACGGACGAAGTACGGGCACTTACCAGACATTAAGTTACGTGATGCGTTCAGCTTAGTGAGCTCCCCATGGCATACATGCGAAATCCCCATGACATACGTGATGAGTTCAGCTTACTAAAAGTCCTAATATCCAGACATTTTACACGGCCAAATAATCGATTCTTAACGTTTCTAAATACTTTAAAGTTGATGCAATCAAGTTCTAAAGTCATTATCCATAGTGTCAACTCACAAATATATAAAAAAAATAGATTTTGATCACATTCATGAAGAAAATAGAGCCTGCCTCATCAATTAAGATATGACTCAAATTATCAATATAAAAACAGGAATATAATAGGTGAGTTTTTTTCGTAAAATTGAGTGAAAGATCGATTCAAGACTAACAACCTCGCATCAACTCTTCATCTCAAATTCAATCCGGTAAAGTCGGTCCAATGTTTGGTTAATCATTCATAGGTATCAAAAGTGACTAGACAGAGTAACGAGAGATCGAAATCGATAGAAACTCGAAGTAGTAAATCCAGAACACCAAAACCCAGATCGCACAGAATTGATTGATGCCAGATAGTCTGGCTGCACTCGATGGAGTGCCCCAGGCAGATGAATTCTTATAGGGAACTATAGCGTCTCCTTGTTAATCCTGTAAGGACTTTGGGCAATGCATAGATGGAAGCACAAAGAAGACGGCATACGAAACTCGTCATGGCACTGGACAAATTGATTGTCAGAAATCACTGAACAAGATCATAAACAGATTTCTTGTTCTTGGGACGGCAACAGATCGAAAAGACGACCACCACAGTGCGAACCGGAGCATGCCATCGACCAAATATGTAATAACCCAAGCCAAAAAAAAAAAAGAGAAGGTTGAAAAGTCAAAAAGTGAGGCGGCGGAGTTAGTCAAAAAGGGGGGGCAGAGAACGATCAAGAAGGGAAAGAAAAAGGGAAGAAAGGAGAGAAAGAAGAGAGAGAGAGACGGAGAGAAAGAAGAGAGAAAGAGAGACGGAGAGAGAAAGAGAGAAAAGAGAAGGAAATCTCTCGGGACTTCGCCAAGGCGAAGGGGGAGACACGCGATTCATCCAGAAGGAAAAAGAGGAGGGAAAAAAAAGAAGGGAAAAAGAAGGAAGAAAGGAAGAGAAAGGGAGAAGAGAAGGAAAATGAAAAGAGAAGGAAGCCATGCTCCCGGGACATCGCGAGGTCGATCCAACTTCGAGTCGCAGCGCCCGGTAAGTATACGCGCCCCTCGTCTACTTGATCGGAATAGATTCTTGGATTTTCGGTTAAAATTCGGAAAATGGAGGAAATTCGGAATCTTGGGATACTAGGGCGACAGAGTCTGATTTCGAAACTTATTGGGTAGAATATTGTGTGGGTACCGTAGCTTGGGATGTCATGAACTTATAGGAACTGACGGAATTCAATTTGGACTCACGGTTCGTCGTAAACGGAATTTTGAAGTTCGGTGTGTACTGTTCACGCACTGTTCACGCGCGAACAGTAGCTTTATGGCCCATTTTCGTTGGTTTTCGGGCTGATTTTGAGTGGGGTTAATTCATGAAACTTGTAGTACGTTGAAAGGGCTTTCCATGGACTGTAAGATCGTTAGAAACGGAGTTCTGTGGAGAAAGTTATGGCACAAATAGATTATGTGCGCGAGTTGCGTAATAAGGGAAATAGTTATCTTCGTTATGGGTAAGCCTTTTAGTTGGCTAATAAGTGTCGTTTCTTTGACAACGGGAGTGATTAGTCAAGTAAGACATTTGAGTATTAATTTAACTCAATTATAATGTCGATTATCGCTTATGTGATAGGATTGTGAGATCGACCGTTCGAGTAACGTTGTGGTGGAATCGTTGGAATTGCCAGGTGAGTGGTGTGTCTCTTCTTTGTATTTGCAAACTCATATTTCGAAAAGGCGAATTAAGTTTGATATACTGTGAGTCATAAAGTAGCATCTTTATTGCATAAAAATCTGGATCGGGCATTTACTACATTTTCAGTATTTGTGGGTGATTTGATAATAGTTTTATGAAAAGTATTGAGATGAGATCTATGCGTGTGAATTAATGAATTGATTTGTGAAATGGTTTTGGAAAAGATTTGAGAAAATGTATTTCTAGCGAATGAGCATTTTCTCGTATAAAATGGATTGAATATTTACAACCTATTCTTCATGATTTTCTGAGATATTGAAGGGCTTTCTTTGAATGGATTGAAATGATGGTTTGATATATTATGAAAGGAGATTTTAAGTGTTGAGTTCGAAAGGATTTTGAGATGAAAATCCTATTTGTTATTGATTTGCGAAGACTTTGTGATTGGTGATATTCTGGTGTTGATCATGAGTTGTTGGACAATGTTATTGATATTATTGCTCTCGTTACTATGAGGAGAACCCGTTGAGGGGGGAGTATGCATACTTAGGACGTCCTTCTGGGCCGAACCGCCGGCTGATATAGGTGGTAGACCTAACCAAGAGGGGTAAACTTGGTCGCCGTTTTCACGGGCGTTAAACGTGACCATAGTAATGTATTGAGCAATGAGTTAAATCAATGGAATAAACCATTGATCGGTGATTTGATGAGATTAAACAATGGAGTGGACCATTGTTGTTGTTTCTTATGATGAAATGGTTGTTGTTGTTGACTGGTTTTATGTGTATAAAACTCAATGAAAAGTTGTGATACACTTTATGTATTTTACGTGTTATAAATGTGTTTTCGAGGTGATGTGCTATTATGCATAGTGGGTGCTCGATCTGCTTAGAAGAAATGCACTACTCACTGAGCTGTGGTTTGCTCATACCATTAATCTTTACATATTTTCAGGTCCATCAGTTAACGGTCATTTGTATGAGAGCGCTACGGATGGGGACTTTTGGGAATTTGATTTCTCTTAAGCATGGTTGAGGTTGCGTCCTTCAGAGTAAGAGAAGGATGGCCGTGTCACCGCCCTTATTCCTATTGGATTTGGGGTGTGACAAAATATCAGTGATTTCCGAAATTATATTCGCTTAGCTTTCGGTAAACTTCCGGCTGATCGAAAGCTCCTTTAGCCAATTCAACTTTCCTTGGTGCATTGCGGATTCCATGAACAAATGAGGACCGTAATCCTAGGGTCTTCCCACAAGATCAACAATTTGGTGAAGAAAGTGACTATGATTCTATGAGATAACGCGAGACCAAATCAGATCGTGCGTGCGAATAACTTGCCTATGGCAATGTGTCTGAACATGAATCCGTTCGTGGTCGTAATTATAATCGCTGCACCGGCTCTCATAAAAAACACGTCGAATACTCATGCATCTATGATGTTTCCGTACCTAAATCCATATCTGGAATTTCTTCGACACAGCAGTACCTCATGAAAAGTAAATGGATAGATATCCCTGAGAAAGAGAGGAAGGAAACACCCATTGCCTTTCGCTACGAAATTATGACAACATCCATGTAAACAGACCAAAACTGAAGGACTGCACATTCAACCTCACTGGATTCGATCATACCAGCCAAGACACATGACAACGAACTAGACTTAATCATCCGACGAGCTAGAATAGAAACGGAAATGAAGTTCAGTATTCAATTGAAAGAACCCTGTAAAGAGCTTCTTTCAGGTAAAGAAGCCTACCCACAGGCACACGCGCAAAAAAAAAAAAAAAAAGTAGGAGTGTCTCATGGAAGAGGAGCAAAATCCAAGCAACTAAGACAAATATGCCTCAGACGAACTGAACATGCCAGGAAACATGCGGTTTACAGAATCATTCAACATACACTCAATAATATAAGATTTATATCTCAGTCATCCAAATGACATATTCAGTCAGTACATACCTCGTGTATGTAGTAGATAAGAGCCTATGAGCTTTCCGCTAAATCCACAAAATCAGTTTCATCTAACTAAAATTGACGCTTACGAATGACCCCAATATGTTAATTCTAGTTTATTAGTTAAAATACATCATTTTTAACGATATCAATTGCCTTTAGTAGATTCGCTTATTATCAAGTACCACAAAAGCAATTGTTTTGCATTGTTTTCATCAAAAGCAAACACTGGAAAATGGTTCAATTCCTCTAAAATTGAATCTGAGGAAAGTATTCACGGGCACATAAAGTTTTTAGGGCAACAAACAAAGCCTGATTGTGGAAATATCAAAATTTTGCGAAAAAGATTTGGATTCATAAACTTTTGCTCTTGTTTCATACAAAGTTTTATGAGATCATTGTCAGCTAATTTAATATTTAACTAGTTAGATAAGGACCTAATTTGATCGACGAATATTCTTATAAATTACATAATGTGCTCCAGACTTTGATTCCTTATTTGGTCCAAGAGAGATTATTTTAAGCAACTAGAATAAGAATTTTCATGTGGTATCATTTTTAGTGATGGCTGCCTTATGTAGTGTAATTGAATAGAACTATCATTACAATATATATAGACACGCATCGTGAATACACAAAAAGTTATTTGAAAATTTGAATTAATTGTAGAAAATGATTTGTTTTTAAGAATGTGGAACAAACTGATTGTTGGTGAAGAGAGACTCAGATCCAAATTTCAAATGTAACAGTTAAAATGAATAAATTTGGTCGAAGAATTTCTTGAAGATGGTAGGTAAGATGGTAAAATGGGTCAAAAGTCCATATTTTAACTCACGTCCATAAGAAAGGAAAAAGTAAAAACATTTTAAATTGATTAAATTACTATTATAAAAATATCTACGTCGGTATTGATCGATACACGTAGAGCAATCAACATTCAAGTTGCCAATATCCTATCAAAATTAGCTGGAATAATTTTAGTCCTAGATAAAATAAAAGTTTAGACTTAAATTTCTACAATTAAAAATTTTAGAACAAAATTGACAAATACGTTTACAACATTTCTCACACTTTTCTCGGAAGGAACAATGGAGAAATTGCACCATATGGGCGTGACGTGTGAACCTAGTTGGGAGTCCTTGGAGAACACATAGAGCATTAATCATTGTATTAGACCTTGACTTGATTGAAAGCCACCCAACAAGGGTTCGAGCCTAGTATGGACAATCGAATTACAATAAAATAAAGCTTTCTCGGTTTCGAAACCGACCGAGTGAATGACAAGCCAGCCGGGCTTCAGCGATGGCCCGACCGACAATGACTAAAAAGAAATGTCTCATCGTCTAGGCGTCTTTCCCCCAACAAGTGTTGGGTGATCGCGAACTTCCACTCATCTTGGTTCTCGCCCATGGGATGTTTGATCTATAGGGATCTCAGCGTTCACCACATGGCAAAAACACTTGGTAAAATGCAGACAAAGTATAAGTATGTTGTGTTGCGACTGTGTTGTCAAGTGTTGTGACTTCTGTGTTGGATGATGCATATTTTCAAGTTACAACATCTCAAAACCGAAATGGATTATGGCAGCAAATTTTCCTTTTGATCACAACCGTCCTATCTTAATCAGTAGGGACCATCCGATTTCAGATTGGACGACCCTAAAAGTAAGATCCCTTACTGTGACGGCAGGGGATCCGGATTCTCTCAAAAACCGGACGAGACAACTCCTTGAGAGCTATTATTGACTGTTTAGACTCTGACATAGGGTGCAGTCTGTAGATGTGAGCCTGTGAAGTATTCGTCAAGCAGCTTCTAAAAACTTGTAACTTTTCTTTTCATGATTGGAATCAATATCGAAACGTTATATGAAAGAGTCTCGAAGTATATTTACATGAGTCTCGCAGGACTATTCATTAAGTATATTAGTTAAGGAAAGTTTTGATTTTTCAATTACTGTCTATATTTTCCCCCTTTCTCTGTTGGATGAAACTTCTTCTGACCACGTCTCTCAAATTGATGATAGATGTGATCATTAGGTCAGCTTACGCAGCTGGACTCTAAGGTCGAACCTAACGCATTGACAGATTTGTCCAAAATATGGAATTTCACATATGTAATTGTTCGGACTAGCCGGTTCAGCACCGAAGTCGCACAAGCCACGCTTTTCTCATGTAAAAAATTTAGAACAAAATTGACACAAACATTTAAAACTTTTCTCGCACTTTTCTCAGAAGGAACATTGGAGAAATTGCACCATTGGGGCGTGACGTGTGAGCTTAGTTGGACGTCAAATTTGATGGCTTGGAGAACATAGAGAGTGCATTAATCATCGTATTAGACCTTGACTTTGATTAAAAGACATCCAAGAAGGGTTCAAGCCTAGCATGGACAATCGAATTACAATAAAATAAAAGCTTTCCCGGTTTCATCTCAAGGGCATCCTGTCTCGATAATCACCCAATTGCAAATCAACAAGGGGATTGGAGATACAATAAGAAAAATTACTCAATTAATTTCATATATATTATACGGATATCGATTTAATTTTAAAATTTTTAATTTCATTAATGTAGCCCTATATTTTTGCACGAAATTTGAATGCAATATTTTCGCTCAATATTCCAGTCATCCGGAAAATAATTAATGAGTGTTAGGTAAATTGTTTGGTTGAACAAGTAAAGCATCGGACAAGGTTGTCTAAGTTGGATCAATGGTGGATGCACTCGTGTCTAATGGGAATTAATTAAGATACATGGATTGTAATTAAGTAAACACAATACAATGGATGCGCATGCTGCCCCCTGTCTGTTTCTTAGCTCATGCTGCCTCCTGCCTGTTTTTTTATAAATAAACATACATAGTTGCAAAATATTTATTACTATTTTAATTATTATCATTATCATAGCCATCATCTTCCATCAAATGTGTGTGTCATCCACGTTTCGTGTACGAACTTGCAAGTCGTTCATCAATATATATAAAAAAATAAGGACAATTCAACATGCTAATTTCCTCGAAGATTTCTTGAAAATGCCACATTGCACAGAGGGTCACTACAACTTAAGATATAAAACAATTTTTTTTTGTCGGGTCTCCTAATAATTTGATTTTTTTTTCTAATGTGAACGGTCGCGCACTAGGATTCCGATATAATATCAGTGCCAATAATGATTTTTATGCATGCATATTGAATTTCACATGTATAGTAAAAACTTCTATCTTATATCTCTTGGGATTGTACGTATTCTTAATTAAATATTATTTGCATCGCTTGCTACCGTAGATCTTCACCATTTAAAGATTGTTAATACCTCATACGCTCTTCTCTTTACGGAGTATGTACAGAAATTATACAATTCTCTATTTTGTATATTCTCATCTATTTGTACTGTCTATGCAAGGGAGATTCAAAATTTCTTATGGTCACATGGCACCATCGTTACAAAGCTTCACTGCAATTTCTGAGAAACAGACGATGCTTGACCGAGCCTTGAGATACCTGCTACATAAATAAATTTGTATTAACATTCCCCCCTTGGCCTGGTTTATACTCTTATAATACTATGATTCTAACCCCGAAGATCGATGACCAAACATAATTTGTTAATTAAACTCAAATTTTTGGACGCATCTAGGAAGTATGTGGGCTATTAATCCCCTTTAATTTGGTATATGATTGAGCCCAAATTTTCGAATACCAAATATTGCCCAATTGTTATGCTCATGGCCACCCTTAGTCCTTGGAAACAATCGTTATGCTTAACCATCTAGTTTGTATATTCGAATCTTAGCTCGGTAACATCGGGATATTGTGTAAAATAAATAACATATTTTCAGTGACGATCGTCCTCTATACTATAGTATTTTATTAGTAGCTCACTCATATATGCATATGAGGGTAAAAAAGTTGGGAAAAAAAAAGCATAAAGATCTGAATTAATTTCAGAGAATGATTTGTTAAGAAAGTGAAAGGAAATGAGTGTAGGTTAAGGGACAATCATGATCAATTTGGAAATTGGTAAACCCTAATCAATTTGGATTGTGACATGATCGCCTTGGTTATCTTGGTGTTTCAATGGTGTGTAAAATAATCTAGAATATAAAAAGACACCCTCTAAAGGATACAAAAATATTATTACCCAAAGATTATAATTGTGAAGCTTGTTCACAAGGAAAGCTCATTATAAAACATTTAATAATAAATGTTAATTATGATTCCCCTATATTTCTGCAAAGAATTCAGAGTGAATTGTGAACCAATACATATACCAAGTGAACCATTTCAATATTTTATGGTATTTGTGGACGCATCCTGCAGATGGTCCCATGTTTGTTTATTATCAATGCACAATGTTACATTTACACAATTATGTACAAATTATAAAGCTCCAGACATAATTCCCTGATTATCCAATTAAAAACATAAGGATGGATAATGCTGGTGAATTTATTATGCTTCACTTGGAATTGATGTTGAGCACCTGGTTGCATATGTCCATACTTAAAATAGATTGGTAGAATCGTTGATCAAACGTATTCAAATTATTGCCCAAACTCTATTATGGAGAACAAATCTAAAAAATACAGCCTGGGGTCATGCAGTTTTGCATGATGCAACCTTAATAATATTGCGTCTCGCCGATAGTATATTACAATCTCTACTTCAAATGGTTCTTGGTTGTAAACCTGATATTTTACACTTACGCACATTTTGTTGTGTAGTACGGGTGCATGTAGCACCGCCAAAAAGAACAAAAATGGGTGTCCAATGCCGTTTGGGCATTTTTGTTGAGTTATTCACTATCTATCATTAAATTTAACTACTAGTGATATTTTTATTGCAAGATTTGTAGATTATCATTACCATCAATTAGGACACCTACAACTTCAATTGTTGCAAAACGGACACTAGTCAAAACTTTCTCATGAGATGAGAAAAATTTATATCAACTAGGCCCAAAAACTTTTGAGTGTGAAAACGAGGAACGTCGTATAATGCATTTATAGGTTATGGCCAATATATTTTCTGACGCATTTAATGATACTATTAAGGTTATGAAATCTCATCTTCTAGCTGTCAATGCTCCAGCTCGAATAGTTGTTCATGAAGAGCATGCGAAAAAGGATGAGAATCCCCCACGCCTGAAGTAGGATAGACTGGTAGGACCAAGCATATCTTGCTGAAATTTTTCTGTATCCGTGAACTTCAAGAAAGCCCACAAATTGACGTTAAACAGATTCGATCTATAAATAATCTTGCATATCTTTTTACCAAATCATTGCCGACATCAACTTTTGAGAAATTAGTACATAGAATTTGGTATGCGGCGAGTTCACAAGTTGCAAGATTAATTAGCTCTAGCAGTAACTATATTGTTTGATTTAGGGGGAGCTATTATGATCTATGCATTGCACTACTTTTCCCTTTTGTCTGGTTTTTGTCTCACTGTGTTTTTCCAGCTTAAGGTTTTAACAAAGCAATTAATACATCCTTAAAGAGAGAGATCATGACAGTTTGTAATATGTATTCTTTTTTTCTTTCGTTCGGCTTTTATTTGAATTATATATTTAATATATATCCAACATGGTTTTTCGTTTGTCTTTGGTTACGTATCTTGCATTTTGAGCTCTGGCGGTTCTTTTGCACATCGGGTACATCGACGTGCTCGCGAGCTTTCGTTGGCCACTAGTCTTGCGGTGGGCCTCATGTGTGCGTGCACGTCATGTTCTCAACGAAATGCAGCGGAGAGGGAGAGTCGGAGAGAGCAATGGGCTGGGGCGTCGGGCCGCGCGGGCAAGGCCAATCAGAACGCGCCAGGGTCGGGTCAACGCGGATCTAAGCCCAGTCGTCCCCGGGAACGGACTAGTCTGTTGACCCGATCAACAGTCACGTTGACCAAAAGTCAACTTTTCCGAAAATCTTCCAAAGCTGCTCATAGGCTCAAAATTCACTCCTTTGGGGCCAAAATGCAAATATCTAAAAATTGGGGGATCAAAACGCGATTTCGAAAGCCCGGAATTGCCTAAAATGAAAATTTATGGTTTAGTCCGGAGAATCCCCACAGCCAATAGACCATTAACTAAACCCGTAAATTTGCACAATTGAACCTTGAAAAATGGGTCACAAGCAAAATGTTACAATCCAAAATCCGAATGATGAGGATTTATGAGACAGAGATCCTATTCACTTATTATATATTAAATCTACAGGGCATGTATAAAACAACAATCCATGTCACGAAGTATCTTTTGAAATCGAATATTAAACAACGTGCTCAACAGCGCAATTTTGCTTGCAATGGAGTATGGACTCTTTCAAGAACGTCACAATGGACAAAAATGTGTGAGTAATCGATGCAATCTCCAAGTAGTCATGACGTCAATTTGGCAGAGGCTTGATTATTTTTATCCTGCTTTAGAATTTCCATATTTTTTGCTACCATGTGGAATCTTTATGGAAATTCTAGGTATGACCCAACCAAAACTTGGTCGAACCTGGAATATTCATGGAAATTTTGGGTAAACTGATTACTTAGGAGACTGTCACTAGTTTTGAACTCCGGGTTCTCTCTAGAATTAGATTGATTAATTTATTAATTCAGATAGCGTCATTAAGACGAGAGTTTGCAAAAGGTTTTGCAATAAAAGCAGGGTCAAATATCACACACGAAGCAACTGCACAGCACACAGATCAGCCCAAATTCTTTTCAGTAAGCAAAAAACGCAGTGTCGTGTGTTTTGGGAGGGCATCATTTTGGAGGTGGGTTCAGTGTTTTTTCTTCTCCCTAGTCAGGATGGTCGTCCTAGGGATCGAACACAGATCATGGGGTAAGTCTCTTGCTCTCCAAATTTGCAGTTTGCCTGGATGCCATACTTAAGTTTTTGTACACGTGAGGCTCTTCTCTAGGACAGTGAATATTGGGGAAGGTCATTCCGCACGTTCTTGTGTAGACCATTCCTGTCTGCAGATGAGCGTGAGTAGTTCCCATTGAAAGAAAGGGCTAGAAAATGATATTGATTGCTGGTGACAAATGATACATACATCTGTAGCGTGGGTTCTCTCAATTAAAATGATTCCTGAAGACAAGCATACCATGAAAGGAACCGACGATACAGTGCCTAGTTTAACAGTCCTTTGTGCGACTGTATCGTAGAACAACCGCAAAGATGAGAGGAAAGCTAAAATCATGATAGTTGACATTTGGAGAACATTGGCTATGTGCTGATTTGCAACCTTTCCTCTCACTATTTATGCAAACTCCAACTGTAGCTTAAGAACACAATAAGGGTGGACCAAACGACATAACCAGTTTCATTGTAAGATGAAACATAAGAGCTCTTCTGTTTGCTGATCAAGCAGAGTCAATAATAGCATATTAATAACATATTCACCTGAATGAGAGCTTAAACCTGTGTTTCTTTGCAAAACAGAACTGCAGATTCTTCAGGAACTTCAGAAAGCATGGCCAAAGATGAACTCACCTTGCCTGAGGGAGCAAGTCAGCATCATTCTGCAACTCGGCTTCCTCGGAACACTGCTATTAGTTTCCTTGGGGAAATTAATGCGTCTTCTGGGAAATAGGAGCAATTCTATGGATCAGGCAACAGAGAGACACGTGATTTGTAACAAATCCAGCATAATAGGCATATCCAGCATGGTCTGCACAGCTTTAGTACTGGGGACACATCTGTTGGTGCTATCAATGTCGGTAAATGGCAACGTTGCTACATGTCGTTCTAAAACTCAAGTATTTTCATCGGAGATCATGCAAGTAGTATCCTGGGCAGTCATACTCATAGTACTGTACAACATACGAAGAGAGAGGTACATCAAGTTCCCATGGATTCTAAGGGCATGGTGGTTGTGCAACTTTCTCTTATCAGTTTTTGGCACAACTCTCGACATCAACTCTATAATTACATATCACAGCCACTTAAGGACACGAGACCTGGCAAACTTTGTGTGTCTGCTCGCCTCCACTGGACTGTTTAGCATTTCCATCAAAGGAAAGACAGGCATGGTCTTCTCCTATGCCAATGGTATGATGGAACCGCTTCTTTCTGAAGAAGTCGAGAAACATTCAGAATCCGAAAGGGAATCTCCATATGGGAAAGCTACCCTCCTGCAACTCATTACGTTCTCTTGGCTGAACCCATTATTCGCTGTGGGTATCCAGAAGCCCCTCGAGCAAAGTGACGTGCCCGTTTTAGACATCAAGGACTCCGCAGCATTCGTTTCTGATTCTTTTAGTGACTGCCTAAAGCAAGTCAAGGATAAAGATGCAGCAAAAAATCCATCCATCTATAAGGCTATCTTCTTTTTCATCAGAAAGAAAGCAGCGATCAATGCATTTTTTGCTGTAGTAAGTGCCGGAGCATCATATGTGGGTCCGTACCTCATAGACGACTTCGTCAATTTCCTGACTGACAAGAAAAGCAGGAGCTTGGAGGGTGGCTATCTTCTGGCATTAGCCTTTCTAGGTGCCAAAATAATTGAGACTATGGGACAGAGACAGTGGGGTTTCGGAGCATTTCAACTAGAACTTCGGCTTAGAGCAGCTCTAATATCGCATATGTACAAGAAGGGGCTAGTTCTGTCAGGCCAATCTCGCCAAAGCCACACCAGTGGAGAGATCATGAACTACATCAGCGTGGACGTTGAAAGAATCACAGATCTGATCTGGTACTTAAATGTTATCTGGATGTTACCAGTACAAATCTCATTAGCAATCTACATTTTGAATACCAATTTAGGTTTAGGGTCTGTCGCTGCGCTAGCAACAACATTGACTGTTATGGCTTGCAATATACCTCTAACAAGAATTGAGACAAAATACCAGTCCAAGATCATGGAAGCTACAGACAGCAGGATGAAATCCACGTCGGAGGTTCTTCGAAACATGAAAACCATTAAAATTCAAGCTTGGGACAATCAGTTCCTCAACAAACTAAAGAGCTTGAGGAAAATAGAGTACAAGTGGCTGTGGAAGTCACAAAGACTGGAGGCACTATCAAGTTTCATCTTCTGGGGTTCTCCGACATTCATCTCCGTTGTGACTTTTGGCACATGTATGCTTGCAGGCATTGAACTTACTGCTGGAAGAGTCTTAGCAGCCCTGGCCACTTTCCAAATGTTACAAGATCCCATATTTAGTCTGCCAAACTTGATCAACGGAATTGCACAGGCTAAAGTTTCGGTGGACAGAGTTGCTTCTTACCTGCAAGAAGATGAAATTCAACAGGACGCAATTGACTATATTCCAAAGAATCAGGCACAGTTCAGTATAGAGATTATCAATGCAACATTCAGCTGGAATCCTGACTTGATTACCCCTACTCTTAGCAATCTTGAGTTGAAAGTTAAGAAGGGAATGAAAGTAGCAATCTGTGGGATGGTAGGATCAGGGAAGTCGAGCCTTCTGTCGTGCGTCCTAGGAGAAATAGAGAAGCTCTCTGGCCAAGTGAAAATCAGTGGCACTAAAGCTTATGTTCCACAGTCTCCTTGGATACTGTCGGGGAATATAAGGGACAACATTCTTTTTGGAAATCCATATGACCCCGTCAGATACGATCAAACAGTCCAGGCATGTGCTTTAGTTAAGGACTTCCAGCTGTTCTCAGCGGGCGATCTCACGGAGATTGGGGAAAGAGGCATCAACATGAGTGGGGGGCAAAAGCAACGGATACAAATTGCACGTGCAGTTTACCAAGATGCTGATATATATCTGCTCGATGACCCTTTCAGTGCAGTGGATGCTCATACGGGCACACATCTCTTCACAGTAAGTTTGTACACTGTTGCAAGAATAGTGATACGATGAAGGATATCAAATCAGATCCAAGTACGATGTCTTACATGGTTTACAACAAAATTTTGCATTCTGATTTTTTATCTGTAGGATTGCCTGATGGGAATGCTCAAAGACAAGACAATACTCTATGTCACCCACCAAGTCGAATTTCTCCCAGCAGCAGACCTCATTCTGGTAAGCAAACTTCACAAGAGTGATTCTCCATTTTACCACAGTGAAGAAAGAATAGATGTTATATTAAAATAGACGGATATCTTCTGAAAATAATCCTGAGAAGATTTGACAATTGACTCAACCTTAAGAATCTGAAAGTCCAGAGATCATGGTATGGAACTTTTATCTTTTGCTTCCGGTAAGTGACGTCTAAACTCATAAATTGATAATGCTACCCTAAATCTGACACCAACAGGTGATGCGGGACGGAAGAATAGCACAGGCTGGTAAATTTGAAGATATCTTAAAACAAAACACAGGATTTGAAGTGCTGGTGGGTGCTCATAGCGAAGCCCTCGAGTCAATCCTCACAGTTGAAAATTCAAGCAGAATAACTCAGGACGCAACAGCTGATGGCGAATCCAACAAAGAATTTGATTCCACAGCTGAACTTCCTCCAAGAAAGCACGACTCTGTGCATGAGATATCATTGGAGATATCAGAGAAGGAAGGAAGACTGGTGCAAGATGAAGAACGAGAAAAAGGAAGCATCGGAAAAAAAGTTTACTGGTCCTACATAACAACAGTGAAGGGCGGAGCGCTAGTCCCGATAATTCTCCTAGCTCAGTCTTCTTTTCAGATACTTCAAGTAGCCAGTAATTATTGGATGGCATGGGTTTTTCCTCCGACAAGTGATATTGAACCAGCGTATAAAATGGATATCATCCTGCCAGTTTACATACTGCTCGCCGTTGGAAGTTCACTCTGCATTCTTCTTCGAGCAATGCTTCTTGCAGTAGCAGGATTATGGACAGCACAGAGGCTATTCACAAAAATGCTTCACAGTGTAATGCGGGCGCCAATGGCATTTTTCGACTCAACCCCAACTGGAAGAATCTTAAGTCGGGTGAGGAACATAGTGCTTCTGCATCTCAAGTCTTAAATTTGTCATCCCATATGAATATCAAAAGTGAGAGCAAGCATAATTATTATTTATTTTTCCCATCATCCTTTCAGTTTCTTGAGATGCAGATCTAAAATCAAGGGAATAAGCTACCACAGAACAGACATGAGCAGTTGAACAAAATATGTATAAGCTCATCTGCAACTGTCAAAGATCACTTACACCGGTGCTCAGATTGAACTAGCATTGCCTCCATCAGTAGAAATCTGAACAAATAAAATCTTGTTTTTCATAAAATTTGTTCTTTATAGTTCAAACAAGTATACTAAATCTTTGAAAGCGTTTGGTAGTGTCCACTCCCTGACCAAGGATTCTACATGAACCCTATCGAACATCAAGACAAATTCTTCAACATTTCAGAATTTAACAGTCCACAGAAACAACAAAAAGACAGATTGAAATCATTTTCTTCCTGATTAGATTGAATTGTGATAATTTTGCAGTGCCAAATAACTCACCACGACTGCCACAAATCTCCAACACCTTTTAACAGGCCATCTTATCATAATTTATGCAGGTATCCACTGATCAGAGTGTGCTAGACTTGGCACTCGCATGGAGTATAGGTTGGTGTGCTTTCTCCATAATACAGCTTCTAGGAACAATTGCAGTGATGTCACAGGTAGCATGGGAAGTATTTGTGATCTTCATCCCGGTGACTGCAATATGTATATGGTATCAGGTAACTCCATTCCTCACAATAGTCGCACAATTCCTGCTAGGATAGATTGTTGGAACCATGTGAAGAATGTTGGCATCATGATAGTCCATGTTTAGTATTTTAAATGCTGCATTTCAACATTTCCTCCAGGAAATGATTTAGTCATGGTCATAAAATAAAAAAACAAGAACGTAATAGCCATATCTAGAATCTGAATCAAATTCTTCAAAGCAGTTCAATCAAAGAATTGACAAGACCAATTCCAATAGATAATGCCAGGACATCCCTTTCCGCCTCTATTCTTTGTATAGTGTGACTCTGCTAACGTCTCAAGCAATTCAGGAACTTCGACATTTTTTTTGAAGTAGTTCAAAGATGAATAGTTGGGAAGAGGTTTACCCTTCCCATAATATAGAGATGTGAGTCATCCAAATACCATGACAAGTAAAATGATTCTACTAAGTTGCTCCAGAATATGCCACCAAAAACTGATACTATATAGAACAGTCTGCTGAAACATTCTTCTTTCCTCATTGCAGCAATATTACATATCAACAGCGAGGGAACTAGCCCGCTTATCAGGGATTCAAGAAGCTCCAATACTACACCACTTTGCAGAATCACTAGCGGGAGCAGCAACAATTCGTGCTTTCGAACAAGAAGATCGATTCACTGATGGAAATCTAGGGCTTATAGACGACCACTCGAGGCCATGGTTTCATGATATGTCGGCAATGGAATGGCTTTCATTACGCCTAGATTTCTTGTCTAACTTTGTCCTTGCCTTTTCATTGGTTCTGCTGGTATCCCTCCCTGAGGGAATTATCAGTCCAAGTAAGTCATGCAAATTTTCTCAGGATATTTCACTATGGCCAGATCAAGAGTAGTACATACTATACCCATTTCTTTATAATTTGAACAATATCACACATCTGCAAGAATCAACAGTACAAAAACGAGTAAATTTCAAACTAAAAAATAGTCAGGCAGTTAGTGTAAAATCCTCTGTACAAAATTAGAGCATAGTCTAGTATGAAGCACTTATTAGAACGGGATTTATACAGAAAACACTTTAAAGATAATCAATTTTATTATGCAGGCATAGCAGGGTTGGCTGTAATATATGGAATTAACTTGAATGATCTTCTAGCTTCTGTTATATGGCATTTATGCAATGCTGAGAACAAAATGATCTCATTCGAGAGAATACTTCAGTACTCAAACTTAGCAAGTGAAGCAGCTCTTTTGATAGAAGAAAGCAGACCTCCAAGCAACTGGCCGGAAAGGGGAAAGATCTGCTTCAGAAACTTGCAGGTAAGCTACACATCAAATTCCGAGATATTCAATAAAAATCTCAGTTCCCATATCCCAACATTATTTCATTATATCCTGCATCCCTGATGAATAAGTTCATTTTCAATCTCACTCTCATCCTCTGGAATGCCCATGAGATGTCTTGGACTCACTGACCTATTTACTCTTGCAGATCCGATATGCAGAACATCTCCCATCTGTCCTTAAAAACATCACCTGTACGTTTCCTGGCAGGAGAAGAATCGGTGTAGTAGGAAGGACAGGGAGTGGAAAGTCAACACTCGTACAGGCCATCTTTAGGATTGTTGAGCCCAGAGAAGGAAGCATTGTAATTGATGATATTGACATATCCCAAATAGGCCTTCATGACCTTAGATCAAGACTCAGCATCATTCCACAGGACCCTACAATGTTTGAAGGAACAGTTAGAGGGAACATTGACCCATTGGAGCAATACTCCGATACAGAAGTATGGGAGGTAAAACTTCTTTCCCCTAAAGCTTTGCCTCATATGCGACTTTAATTGAATAAAGAATTCAGTCATCAAGATCGTTTAGCATGAGAATATCTCATCATCCAAGTGCCCTCACACATACACATGCTTCCAGATTAATATTGTTTGACACGATTTGAACAGTAAATAGATTTTGCCACACCCAAGTACAGTGGATTACAAGCAATTTCATGTTTCCACTAACCTTCAGAGTTCCTCTATGAGAAGCTATATAAGCACAAATTCGTGCATTCTTCTGGATTGGATCCACTTTGGATATCATGATACCAGAATTTCTGATTTTACAGGCTTTAGAGAAATGTCAACTTGGTGACATCATAAGAGGAAAGGAAGAAAAGCTAGATTCTGCAGGTCTGATGCATTAACCACGTCCATCATACAAAGTTGCAATTTTTGTGAAAATAAATTTACTAATCATATTTTTTCTCTAACAGTCTTGGAGAACGGAGAAAACTGGAGCGTAGGCCAAAGGCAGTTATTCTGTCTTGGGAGAGCCTTGCTGAAGAAAAGCAGTGTACTTGTACTTGATGAAGCAACGGCATCAGTTGATTCTGCTACTGATGGTATCATACAAAAGGTCATCAGCCAAGAATTCAAGGACCGCACGGTGGTGACAATAGCTCACAGAATCCACACTGTCATAGACAGCGACCTTGTTTTGGTTCTTAGTGATGGTAGGAAATAAGACATTTTTCCGCAATACCACCCTTTCTCTCTTTGCCCGAACATTTCTATTCGGGATTGATCCTCATGGCTCCTTTTTCTTTTTCTTTTGGATCGAGCAGGAAGCATAGCAGAATTCGACGCACCCACAAAATTACTGGAGAGAGAAGATTCATTCTTCTCCAAGCTCATAAGGGAGTACTCCAGGAGGTCACAGAGTTTCAGGAGCTTACCACACCAAAATAGCTGAACCCGCAGTTACGACATAAATAGGACTAGAATCAAGGCGGACTAAGAGAAACCACAGGGGTCCAACGATTGCATCTACAGTCTCATTTCGGCATATGGCAGAGATGCTCGAGTTCAACGTGGGTGCATCGAACACAAAATGGATCATCTTATGAGTAAACAGAGCTTCTGTTTTCCGCTCTGGGATCTGGCATGCCCTTAATGCTTTTGGTGCGCTAAGTTCAGACACTTCACTGTCATTGCGATTGTCGGTTATTCAATGAATTTCTCCAGATGAGTCGAATAAATTTGTAACAACCCACTTCCGACCCTTTGCCTCGAGACTCTATTGGACGAAATTACGGGCTTAGTTAGTGGCCCGTTGATCCTCGGAGTCCCCTGGATTAAAGCACAAGTTTTTGTTTCGGGCGGTTCTGACTTCCAGGAATCGCATTTTAGACCCCTCGAACTTTAGATAATTGCATTTTAGCCCAAAAGAAGTGAATTGTGAAATTTTTTTTTGCCAAAGTTGACTTTTGGTCAACGGTCAAAACTGACCGTTGGAGACCAGCCAGCCGAAGGGGTGAACCGGTTGGATCGCGTGGGGACCAGTCCAACCGGCCAAGCGAATCAGTAGCAGCGCGCGAGGGAGCCTTTCCCTCTGCACGCCGGTACGGCATACTGCCGAGCAGGTGGCATTCAGGGTGTGGGAAAGCCACGAGTCGGCCTCCCGGCCGACCAATCCCTCCTATCACTCAACCACCACCCCTGTAGGCCCGTCGGCGTTCCCCACGGCCAATGGGAGGAGGCCACGTGGCACCGGCGAGGCCGAGATGGGATCGGCTCTCACTTGCCCCCTGTACACGGAACAGCCCCTCTCCCTTCCTTTCCAGCCCGATATCTCCCAACTTAGAAGACCATTTACCTCACCACTGGTCCCGTTGTGAAGCTCGTGAGGCCACCGTCACAATGCCACCGAACTCAACTGTTTGCTCCCCTAGACTCGCTGCTGGCAGCCCCCGAAATTTGGCTACTTGGCTCGGTCCTTCCCCTGTTTTTCCAACAAGCTCTTCGAGCTTCAAACGATGAGTTCCTCCGATCCTTTGATCTAAGGCTTACATATCTTGTTGCATTGAGTTCCTAGGAAATCCTAGACCCCCTTTTATGGCCTTCGATCGAACTGCTTTTTCCTAAGATCGTCGATTTCTTTGTTTGAGCTCGGCTTGCCCCAAAATGAACATTGAAACCCTAGATCTAGGATTCCCACCACTCCGGTGCCGCCCATCCCAAATCAAGGCCACCAATGAGTTCCTAGACGTCCCTATAACTTAGATCTTGTCTTGGATTGGATTGGTTTGGTCCCAATCACTCGATTTTAGCTTGATTCCCTTCCCCTTCTTCCGAATTCAAGAGCCGTGCAACTTGCCGGCTTCGTGGAGCTGCTACAGCTAGCTCCAGCCATCCTAGGCCTCGCCGCCGGTGCCGTTCGGTTCGTGGGGAAGGTGGCTTCTAAATCCCTCTAGTCTCAGCCATCAATTTGGTCGGAGGGAGAATCGAGCTCCCAAGCGACACAAGGTCAACCTAGCCGGGAATTCGACCCGAATTCGACCCAGATCCAGTCCAGACCTGACCCGGACTTGGTTCAAACCCGGTTCTGACTCGACCTGTAATCTTGGACACGTGCTCGCGATTGATCGTCAAATTGAAGCCGTTTCGTCGCCCGACACCACTTCCTACCGACACGACTCGCATTGGTTCGACTCCGCCCGTCGTTTCGGGACCCAATTCTGTGAATGGACTTTAACCTTCTATTAGGCATGCTATTACTTTAGTAGATTTATTAGGAATGAATGGATGAGTTGGATGAATTAGTCGAATGGCATGAGTATTTAGATTAATAGGGCCAAGTATGACCGAGTATAGACTTTTAGTGACGAGGCGACATGGTGATCGATTAAGAGGCCAGTGAGCCTAATTGGAAAATTATTTGGATGGTCTAGTTGTGTTATTAGACGATTATGGTATTTGAGAACTGCATAGTATTACTTGTCTATGGTAATTAGGAAGGGCCGATTAGGTGACCTGTGAGCCCTAATCGTTGATTGAAGGTTAATGGAATTCAATGGGTGCCTGGATGGCGAGAACGAACAATGGGGCCAATTATGGCTGGGTACGCGGTATTAACGAAGTGGCAAGGCTCAATTAGAAATCATCAATTAGATTGATGATTTAATCCAATTATGACTGAACAGTGCTATGGAATTGGTGTTTTGAATAATGTGCCTTGGATTTGGCGATTGATGATTTAGGCCAGTTGTGGCTTGATATAGGGTGTGATTTGACGTCGATTGATTGAAGGATCGATTGAGTAAATGAGAGGCCTAATTATGGCTTTGAATAGTGCCATGGACATGGCGGGTTGAACGGATCTATAGACGGGATAATAACGTGCCATGGACTTGGCAACAATATGTGAATGAATGATTTGGCCAATAAGCCATTTTGATGGTAAGATGGCAATGGGGACCATTGAATGTGAAAAACGATGACGAGTCGAGAAGGCTTAGTTAAAGTCTTTGGTCGGTTCTGGACGGCCTTAAGCTTAAATTTACGCAATTTTTTATTTAATTATTATGTAATTTATTTATTTAAATGGCATTTACATATTTGATGATGTAATGTATGATGATTGTGATTGACTAGTTGTTGGGCTTAGTGCCAAGTCCCGGTCACGAACCGGTTGACTCATAAATAGAAAATAGAGGATGAAAACTATATAGTTTCGGGTTTCGTTTGAAGGGTTAGAAACGATTAAACTCTAGGTGAAAGTGGACGGAGGGAAGTGTAATTGAGATGATCATTGAAGGGTGAGACGCGATAGGGACCCTAGGGCAGTGATGTTCCTAGTTTTAGGTTAGGGTTCACTCACTGAGATATTTCCGTATCTCACCCCACCACAGATTTATTGCAGGACTCGAGCCTGGAGCCAGAGGAAGAGCTGATCGAGCAGGAGTATATCAAGACGAGATCGATACAGGAAGAATTAATACGAGTTATGAACCTCTCCTAGGCTTGTATCGAGGTTCTTTGGAGTTGGTTGTGTTTAGTTGTACCTGAACTAGTGTTTATAAATATTGAGGTTGCAAGTGTTGATATTTATATCACTTCCACGTAGCATTGTGATTCTGATGTTTGAGAATGCCAGCGACCTATCTGGGACGTCGCAATTAAATTGGCCAAAAGAGAAAGAAATCGTGAACCACCGCGTGCCCAAGGGCGGGGCGTGGTGGGTCCTGACAATATCTGAGACTGTCACACTCCAAAATCGAAAATGACACAGCCATCCTTCATATCCTTTCTTGTGAAGGAGGCAACCTCAAACACAATCAATAACAACATGATATTTATATCATATTATATATGGAATAAATTAATAGGTTGATTCCAATATATAATTTCTCCAATCCACGAAAAAGAATATGTACTATCCATAATCTCGTATAACCCTAGAGTTTTTGCTCCCAAAAATCCAATGATCGAAGAACTTGAAAAGAGTAAAATGAATAGAATGAGCATCCATAGCCCAATGAATAACACACACCTTCAAAACAGATTGAGAAACTACTATGCATATATACAAAGCAAAACCACAACTCATTGTTTAATTACAACATATAATATACATATTTAATCAAATATGAGTCATTTTGTATTGATAAATGTTTAAACAATTTCAAAAAATATATATTTAAACTACTTTCACACCGTATGCATCACTGGTCAAGTCCATTGATAATCATTGATTAATCTCATTTAAAACCATATTAATAATTTACTCCACTAATTATTCTATTGCTCATTGTATTACTTTGGTCAGTCGGTGGCTCGGCTCAGAAGTATATCCTAACCTGTCTGCACACTTATATGTCATTCATTGGACTCACAACTATATTGAACATCAACAAAATGCATAATAAGATTTTTCAATTCATAAAATCAATTTAGAATCATTACCACAAAACAATTTCATAACCTCAAATATATCTTTTGTTCCGACCGAAAACTAAAATACATTTCACAACATTTTAACATATCAACTCATTCGCTAGAAATGCTTTTCCTAACATGCTTTCAAAACATTCGTGATGATCAAGAAATAGTAAATAATAATTTTGGTCCACATTTTGAACTTGCAATCCGATCAAATAAGTGGAAAATAATGTCAAAATCAGATAAACCACTACTTCAACTATAACGAAATGACCCATATAAGTCAATTAAACTCTTTACCGAAATAGATATTCAAAATTATCCACAACGCGGCGCTTGAGCGTAGAGCTTGATTGTGCAATTACTCCCTTTAACAAACTACGTTTCAAGCCAACTTATACTGAAGACCCACAAATTGGCTAAGCAAAAATCGACTGGAAAACGACAAAATTTGGCTCGAAATATATTGTGCGCGTGTTGTTCACTCCGCGTGGATAATTTTTAAAATCCCTTTCAAACAAATCATAACCTCAAATTGAATTACATAAAATCTTGTGACTTCTCTACACCCCAAATATCATAACTCCAAAATTTCTCAGCTTTATAATTCAAAAATTGGACATAAAATTCCTAATAGGTGCCCTAATTTTGTGTACTATCTTAATTGGATGGACGAAGTACGAGCACTTACCAGACATTAAGTTCCGTGATGCGTTCAGCTTAGTGAGCTCCCCATGGCATACGTCCGAAATCCCTCTCCCTTTCTTCTCGCTCTTTTTCTCTCCTTCTTTCCCTTTTTTCCCCCCCTTTCTCGCAGACTTCCCAAACCTCCCCTTTTCTTCCTTTTCATTCTTGGACTTTTGATGTTCCTTTCTTTTTCTCTTTTGGGCCCATCATCTTCTTTTCTCTTGACCTAGCAAAAGAAGGTTGGGATTAGACAGACATACGTAAAGCGGGTAACCGAGATTACGCATTGTTAGGAAAACCGATAAGAATTTCACGAGCAGAGAAGGAAGATGCTCTGTCCAGGCAGCATCACCGCCTCTTCTTTCGTCAATGGCGCCCCTAAGGGTGACGAAATACCGCTACATACTTCCTCGCGTCGCCACCATAGGCTGGTTTGTGAGGCCCGTCAAGTCGGGAACAGAGCAACTGAGAAATCTCGAAAAGACCCACATGAGCAATCCTCTCGTCTTCCCTCCCTTGTATCGCGGAATCATTCCTCGATCGAAAGAGAGCGGATTGCGCAGGTGAATGACGTGATTCGTGAACATTATGCATGCGCAGAAACCCGTTCCCAGAAAAGACTACGCTGCTGCATTGGCTATCGTCAGTCAAGAGTTCTTTACCTGTCAAAACAGAGCTTCGGATCAACGATTTCGAATCTTCCAAACCAGCAACTGCTCTCCATGAGAACGATGCTTATGGGAAAAAAAATTAATCGTCGACGATTTTTCCGTTGTGCTTGACTGCGAATGTCAATTGATCACCACCTCATCACACGTGTTCACATGAAATGCCTCAGCGCCCTCCCCGTCTAAAGAGAAAATTCGTCGATGTTCATTTACTTATTTATCGAACTATTTTGTTTATATCTTCTCACTTTTCTACTTTGAATTTGATCTGATGCGAAACATTAGATATGTGAAAATCACTAAATTTATGTTAAGTAACTTTAGAGCCTCTACGTGCAATATCAAGGCAAAACTATACTAAAAGTCCTAATATCCAGACATTTTATACGGCCAAATAATCGATTCTTAATGTTTTTGAATACTTTAAAGTTGATGCAATCAAGTTCTGAAGTCATTATCCATAGTGTCAACTCACAAATATTTAAAAAAAAATAGATTTTGATCACATTCGTGAAGAATAGGGGTGAGCATCCGAGACCGCCCAACCCCGAACCGGACCGGACCGGCCCAGCCCGGACGAGTTGGTCCGGTTCTTCATCCTTCCGGTCTGGTCCACGGTTCCAAAAAATGGAACCGGTTCCCGGATCTTGGGTGGAACCGGACCGAACCGGACCACGGGACTGGACCGAAAGGACCGGACTAAGGACCGGCCTAAGTCTAGCCCTAAGCCCTTTACGATAAAGGCTTTACCCATTTTACTTCTTCCATTTTTCTTTCTAGCGACACTGCGACCCATTTCTTTCTCCAGTCTCCAACGAATAAGAAAAGCGGAAGAGGTGAAGCGGGTGTTGTCCAACCATTCTTTCTAATGCAGTAGTTCCACGATCAACTCCTTCTCTCTCCTTCTCCCCTCTTTCTCTCCTCCCTCTCTCTCTTTGAATTGTACCAGTTGGCTTTGGCGCTAGGATTTCGGATTCGGATCGCGTCTTCCTTCCGATTCGAGGTCATCACTCTCATCTCTTCTAGCTCTGCCATGTGTTTCTTCCTCAGCTTGGACCCATTGGACCACCCAAGAACCGGACCGGACCGGTTGGTCCGGTCCGATACGGTCCTATATTTTGGTGGTCTGGTCCACGGTCCTAAAAAACGGGAACCGGTCCCGTCGGTCCGGTTCCCGGTTCCGGGGGAGAACCGGACCGCCCTAGGAACCGATCACCCCTAGTGAAGAAAATAGAGCATGCCTCATCAATTAACGATATGACTCAAACTATCAATATAAAAAAAGAAAAATAATAGTTGAGTTTTTTCGTAAAATTGAGCGAAAGATCGATTCAAGACTAACAACCTCGCATCAACTCTTCATCTCAAATTCAATCCAGTAAAGTCATTCCAATGTTTCGTTAATCATTCATAGGTATAAAAAATGACTAGACAGAGTAAGGAGAGATCGAAATTGATAGAAACTCGAAGCAGTAAATCCAGAACACCAAAACCCAGATCGCACAGAATTGATTGATGCCACATGGTCTGGCTGCACTCGATGGAGTGCCCCAGGCAGATGAATTCTTATAGGGAACTATAGCGTATCCTTGTTAATCATGTAAGGACTTTGGGCAATGCATAGATGGAAGCACAAAGAAGACGGTATACGAAACTCGGCATGGCACCGGACAAATTGACTGTCCAAAATCACAGAACAAGATCATAAACAAGTTTCTTATTCTCGGGACGGCAGCAGATCGAAAAGACAACCACCACAATGCGAACCGGAGCATGCCATCGACTGAATATCAGTGATTTCCGAAATTATATTCGCTTAGCTTTCGGTAAACTTCCGGCGGATCGAAAGCTCCTTCAGCCAGTTCAACTTTCCTTGGTGCATTGCGGAGTCCATGAACAAATGAGGACCGTAGTCCTAGGGTCTTCCCACAAGATCAACAATTCAGTGAAGGAAGTGACTATGATTCTGTGAGATAACGCGAGACCGAATCAGATCGTGCGTTCGAATAACTTGCCTATGGCAATGTGTCTGAACTTGAATCCGTTCCTGGTCGTAATTATAATCGCTGCACCGGTTCTCATAAAAAACACATCGAATACTCATTCTTCTATGATGTTTCCGCACCTAAATCCATATCTGGAATTTCTTCGACACAGCAGTACCTCATGAAAAGTAAATGGATAGATTTTCTGAGAAAGAGAGGAAGGAAACACCCATTGCCTTTCGCTACGAAATGTATGACAACATCCATGTAAACAGACCAAAACTGAAGGACTGCACATTCATCCTCACTGGATTCGATCATACCAGCCAAGACACATGACAACGAACTAGACTTAATCATCCGACGAGCTAGAATAGAAACGGAAATGAAGTTCAGTATTCAATTGAAAGAACCCTGTAAAGAGCTTCTTTCAGGTAAAGAAGCCTACCCACAGGCACACGCGCAAAAAAAAAAAAAAATGTAGGAGTGTCTCATGGAAGAGGAGCAAAATCCAAGCAACTAAGACAAATATGCCTCAGACGAACTGAACATGCCAGGAAACATGCGGTTTACAGAATCATTCAACATACACTCAATAATATAAGATTTATATCTCAGTCATCCAAATGACATATTCAGTCAGTACATACCTCGTGTATGTAGTAGATAAGAGCCTATGAGCTTTCCGCTAAATCCACAAAATCAGTTTCATCTAACTAAAATTGACGCTTACGAATGACCCCAATATGTTAATTCTAGTTTATTAGTTAAAATACATCATTTTTAACGATATCAATTGCCTTTAGTAGATTCGCTTATTATCAAGTACCACAAAAGCAATTGTTTTGCATTGTTTTCATCAAAAGCAAACACTGGAAAATGGTTCAATTCCTCTAAAATTGAATCTGAGGAAAGTATTCACGGGCACATAAAGTTTTTAGGGCAACAAACAAAGCCTGACTGTGGAAATATCAAAATTTTGCGAAAAAGATTTGGATTCATAAACTTTTGCTCTTGTATCATACAAAGTTTTATGAGATCATTGTCAGCTAATTTAATATTTAACTGGTTAGATAAGGACCTGATTTGATCGATGAATATTCTTATAAGTTACATAATGTGCTCCAGAATTTGATTCCTTATTTGGTCCAAGAGAGATAATTTTTAAGCAACTAGAATAAGAATTTTCATGTGGTATCATTTTTAGTGATGGCTGTCTTATGTCGTGTAATTGAATAAAACTATCATTACAATATATATAGACATGCATCGTGAATACACAAAAAGTTATTTGAAAATTTGAAATAATTGTAGAAAATGATTTGTTTTGAGAATGTGGAACAAACTGATTATTGGTGAAGAGAGACGCAGATCCAAATTTCAAATGTAACAATTAGAATGAATAAATTTGGTTGATGAATTTCTTGAAGATGGTAGGTAAGTTGGTAAAATGGATCAAAAGCCCGTATTTTAACTCACGTCCATAAGAAAGGAAAAAGGAAAAACTTTTCAAATAATTACTATTATAAAAATATCCACGTCGGTATCAATCGTTACACGTAGAGCAATCAACATTCAAGTTGCCAATATCCTAGCAAAATCAGCTGGAATAATTTTAGTCCTAGATAAAATAAAAGTTTAGACTTAAATTTCTACAATTAACAATTTTAGAACAAAATTGACAAATACATTTACAACATTTCTCACACTTTTTTTTTTGGTAAATAACATTTCTCACACTTTTCTCGGAAGGAACAATGGAGAAATTGCACCATATGGGCGTGACGTGTGAACCTAGTCGGGAGTCAAATATAATGGCTTGGAGAACACATAGAGCATTAATCATTGTATTAGACCTTGACTTGATTGAAAGCCATCCAACAAGGGTTCGAGCCTAGTATGGACAATCGAATTACAATAAAATAAAGCTTTCTCGGTTTCGAAACCGACCGAGTGAATGACAAGCCAGCCGGGCTTCGGCGATGGCCTGACCGACTATGACTGAAAGAAATGTCTCATCGTGTAGGCGTTGCTCCCCCAACACGTGTTGGGTGATTGCGAACTTCCACTCATCTTGGTTCCGCATGGCGAAAACGCTTGGTTAAATGCAAACAAAGTATAAGTATGTTGTGTTGCGACTGTGTTGTCAAGTGCTGTGACTTCTGTGTTGGGTGATGCATATTTTCAAGTTAACATCTCAAAACCGAAACGGATTATGGCAGCATATTTTACTTTTGATCACAACAGTCCCATCTTAATCTTAATCGGTAGGGATAGTCCGATTTCAAATCAGGCGACCCTAAAAGTAAGATCCCTTACTGTGACGGAAGGGGATCCGGATTCTCTCAAAAACTGGACAAGACAACTCCTCGAGAGCTATTATTGATTGTTTAGACTCTAACATAGTGTGCAGTCTGCAGATGTGAGCCTGTGAAGTATTCGTCAAGCACCTTCTAAAAACTTGTAACTTTTCCTTTCATGATTGGAATTAATATCGAAACGTTATATGAAAGAGTCTCGAAGTATATTTACATGAGTCTCGCAGGACTATTCATTAAGTATATTAGTTAAGGAAAGTTTTGATTTTTCAATTACCGTCTATATTTTCCCCCTTTCTCAGTTGGATGAAACTTCTTCTTACCACGTCTCTCAAATTGATGATAGACATGATCATTAGGTCAGCTTACGCAGCTGGACTCTAAGGTCGGACCTAACGCATTGACAGATTTGTCCAGAATATGGAATTTTTGCATGAAATTTCAATGTGATATATTCGCTCAATATTCCAGTCATCCGGAAAATAATTAATGAGTGTTAGGTAAATTGTTTGGTTGAACAAGTAAAGCATCGGACAAGGTTGTCTAAGTTGGATCAATGGTGGATGCACTCGTGTCTAATTGGAATTAATTAAGATACATGTATTGTAATTAAGTAAAAATAATACAATGGATGCGCATGCTGCCCCCTGTCTGTGTCTTACCGCATGCTGCGCCGTCTGTTTCTTGATAAATAAACATACATAGTTGCAAATAATTTATTACTATTTTAATTATTATCATTATCATAGCCATCATCTTCCATCAAATGAGTATGTCATTGACGTTTCGTGTACGAACTTGCAAGTCGTTCATCAATATATATATAAAATAAGGACAATTCAACATGCTAATTTCCTCGAAGGTTTCTTGAAAATGCCACATTACACAGAAGGTGACTACAACTTAAGATATAAAACATTTTTTTGTCGGGTCTCCTTATAAATTGATTTTTTTTTCTAATGTAAACGGTCGCGCACTAAGATTCCAACATAATATCAAAGCCAATGATTTTTATGCATGCAGATTGAATTTCACATGTATAGTAAGGACTTTTATCTTACACCTCTTGGGATTGTACGTATTCCTAATTAAATATTATTTGCATTGCAACATCTTGCTACCGTAGATATTCGCCATTTAAAGATTATTAATACCTCATACGCTCTTCTCTTTACGGAGTATGTACAGAAATTATACAATTCTCTATTTCGTATATTCTCATCTATTTGTACTGTCTATGCGAGGGAGATTCAAAATTTCTTAGAATAAATTATCGCTCGGCCATTCTTTTTTCCAAATTAGAAGACGCATGCCTGACAAAAGAGCAAGAAAGATCCAAAGCCCATTACAGTCACATGGCACCAACGTTACAAAGCTTCGCTGTAATTTCTCAGAAACAGACGATGCTTGACCGAGTCTTGAGAAACCTGCTACATAAATACATTTTTATTAACATTTCTCCCTTGGCCTGGTTTATACTCCTATAATATTATGATTCTAACCCCGAAGACCGATGACCAAACGTAATTTGTTAATTAAACTCAAATTTTTGGACTCATCTAGGAAGTATGTGGGCTATTAATCCCCTTTATTTTGGTGTATGATTGAGCCCGAATTTTCGAATACAAAATATTGCTCAATTGTTATGCTCATGGCAACCCTTTGTCCCTGGAAACAATCATTATGCTTAACCGTCTAGTTTGTATATTCGAATCTTAGCTTGGTAATATCAGGATATTGTGTAAAATAAATAACATAGTTTCAGTGACGATCATCCTCTATATTATAGTATTTTATTAGTAGCTCACTTATATATGCATATGCGGGTAAAAAAAGTTGGGAAAAAAAGCATAAAGATCTGAATTAATTTCAGAGAATGAAATTTGTTAAGAAAGTGAAAGAAAATAAACGTAGGTTAAGAGATAATCGTGATCAATGTGGAGATTGGTAAACCCTAATCAATTTGAGCTGTGGTATGATCGCTTTGGTCATCCTGGTGCTTCAATGGTGCATAGAATAATTCAAAATATAAAAGGGCACCATCTAAAAGATACAAAGATATTATTACTCAAGGATTATAATTGTGAAACTTGTTCACAAGGAAAGCTCATTATAAAATATTTAACAACAAAGTTTAATCATGATTCCCTTCTATTTCTACAAAGAATTTAAGATAATATTTGTGAACCAATACATCTACCAAGTGGACCATTTCGATATTTTATCCTGCAGATGGTCTCATGTTTGCTTATTATCAACATGCAATATTGCCTTTACATGATTATGTATAGATTATAAAACTCTGGGCATAATTCCATGATTATCCAATTAAAAGTATAAGGATGGATAATGCTGGTGAATTTACATCAATGAGTTTTGATATGTATTGTGCTTCACTCACTCAGTCGTACAATGGCTTGGCAGAATCATTAATCAAACATATTCAAATTATTGTCAAAACTATATTATAGAGAACAAATCTAAAAAATACAGTATGGGGTCATGCAGTTTTGCATGATGCAACCTTAATAAGATTGTGCACTGTTAGTTTATTGACAATCTCCGCTTCAGATGATTCTTGGTTATAAACTTGATATTTTACACTTACGTACATGTGGTTGCATAGTATAGGTGCCTATAGCATCGCCTAAAAGAACAAAAATGGGTATCCAATGCAATTTGAGCATTTATGTTGTATTTAATTCACTATATATCATTAAATTTTTGGAACCAACTACCGGTGATATTTTTACTACAAGATTTATAGATTGTCATTTTGATGATGCTAAGTTTCCATCAATTAGGACACCTGCAACTTCAATTGTTGCAAAACAAACACCAGTCAAAACTTTCTCATGGGATGAGAAAAATTTATATCAATTAGACTCAAGAACTTCTGAGTGTGAAAACGAAGTACAATATATAATCCATTTACAGATTATGGCCAATAGACTTCATGACGCATTTAATTATATTGTTAAGGTTATGAAGTCTCATCTTATAGCTATCAATGCTCCAGCTCAAATAGTTATTCCTAAAGGAAATGTTAAAATAGATTAGAATCCCCCGTGCCTAAAGCATGGTAGATCAATAGGACCAAGTATATATCGCCGAAATTTTTCTATATCCATGAATTTCAAGAAAATCCACAAATTGACGTTAAACATAATTCGATCTATAAATAATATTGCAGATCTTTTTACCAAATTATTACTCAAATCAACTTTTGAGAAATTAGTATATGGTATTGGTATGCAGCGAGTTCATAAGATGCAATATTGATTAGCTTCAGCAGTAACTATATGGTTTGACTGAGGGGGAGAAATTATGATCTATGCATTGAGCTCTTTTTCTCTTTTGTCTAGTTTTTGTTTCATTGAGTTTTTCCGGCTTAAGGTTTTTAACCGGCGATTAATGCATCCATAAAGAGAGAGATCATGACATTTTGTACTCTGTACTCTTTTACCCTTTCATCTGGATTTTATTCGGCTTATGATTTTTAATGAGGCAATATCATAGACATTTATGATACAATAAATATTCAAGGATGAGCATTATGAAATACATATATTACGTACATTACTGCATTAATGTCAGAATTATGTAATGAATATCTGACTATTTATTACGACAATTTCGTTTTCATATTCCTATAAATAGGAATTATGTTTTGGTCATTATAAGGATAAAACAATAAGAATTAGAAAGAGAGAGCTTCTCTACTACATTTAGTATTCATTTATTTCCTCTACTTCAATTTTTTCTTCATCTCTTTTGCTTCTCTCGATTATATACTTGAGACACAATATTTTATAATAAGTATTCATTAATCTTTTCTTTTTACATTGTTGGAAAATTGTTAGAGGTTGGAAATTGTTTTCGCTTTGCTTTATTGCGTAGTGGAGAATTGCATAATGGAGAAGAGATAAGGGTGGACAAGATTGCTCCTCGGGTACATCGTGCACCTAATAAAACTGCTAATGAATAGAACAGGACATAGGCCTCTTTACTCAAAATAAGGCACCTCTAGATCTCCACTAGCAATTATTTCCGAGCAAAAACCCGGCGGATGTGGACACCTACCCTCATCTTTCAATTTCAATTTAACTCCTCTCATTTTAGCGATCATGGCCTTATGTAGGTCCGCCGAAGCAAGCCCGCCTTCAGTAGGTAAATCCTCGTCTCCAGAACACTATTATGATAGACGATGGACAGAGGCGAGCTAATGCATATGGAGTATGAAATCCCTTACTCTCGACAATGTCAAAGATTGAATAGGCATTGTGTTTCTATCTTATCTAAACGCATGTGTAGACTCCGGGTCTTTAAGTATTAAGTCAAAATCTTATGATATTCCTGTGACATGAATATGAAAGTGGTAAGAAGGGACCGAGACATCAACCACTTTGTCTGTAGCAACACATGCACATCCAATTAGCAAAGAAACAAGACAAGGGTAAATAGGTTAATGGAATCAGCCGAAATGGACCAGCCTCATTGCTCAACTTGTCTACCTCTCATGATAACCCCTCTCTCTCTCTCTCTCTCTCTCTCTCTCTCTCTCTCTCTCTCTCTCTCTCTCTCTCTCCAGAGTCGTGAATAGAACCTCTCCAAGGCCAATACACCGTTCTCCTCTCAGAATCTCTTCCTCCCCAAACCCAATGGTCTCAAATTTGTCAGGTTTAGTCTAGGGAATCTTCGGAACCAACAGGCCATTAATTAAACCCGTAAATTTGCACCATTGAACCTTGAAAAATGGGTTGAAAGCGAAATGTTACGGTCCAAAATCCAAACGATGAGGATTTCTGAGGCAAATATCATATTTGCTTATTACATATCTAATCTACAGGGCATGTATAAAACAATAATCCATGTCACGTAGTATCTTTCGAGATCAAATATTAAACAACGTGCTCAACAGCGCAATTTTGCTTGCAATGGAGTATGGACTCTTTTAAGAACGTCACAATGGCCAAAAACATAAGTAACGTCTTCCTCCATTGGCCTAAAATACGTGAGTAATGGATGCAATCTCCAAGTAGTCATGACGTCAATTTGGCAGAGGCTTGATTATTTTTATCCTGCTTTAGAGTTTTCATATTTTTTGCTCCCATGTGGAATCTTTATGGAAATTCTAGGTATGACCCAACCAAAACTTGGTCGAACCTGGAATCTTCATGGAAATTTTCGGATTACGTAGGAGACTGTCACTAGTTTTGAACTCCAAGTTCTCTCCAGAATTAAATTGATTAATTTATTAATTCAGACAGCGTCATTAAGACGAGAGTTTGCAAAAGGTTTTGCAATAAAAGCAGGGTCAAATATCACACACGAAGCAACTGCACAGCACACAGATCAGCCCAAATTCTATTCAGTAAGCAACAAACGCAGTGTCGTGTGCTTTGGGAGGGCATCATTTTGGAGGTGGGTTCAGTGTTTTTTCTTCTCCCTAGTCAGGATGGTCGTCCTAGGGATCGAACACGGATCATGGGGTAAGTCTCTTGCTCTCCAAATTTACAGTTTGCCTGGATCCCATACTTAAGCTTTTGTACACATGAGGCTCTTCTCTAGGACAGTGAATATTGGGGAAGGTCATTCGCCACCTTCTTGTGTAGGCCATTCCTGTCTGCAGATGAGCGTCAGTAGTTCTCGTTGAAAGAAAGAGCAAGAAGATGACATTGATTTCTGGTGACAAATGATACATACATCTGCAGCGTGTGTTCTCTCAATTAAAATGATTCCTGAAGACAAGCATACCATGAAAGGAACCAACGATACAGCGCCTAGTTTAACAGTCCTCCTTTGTGTGTCTGTATCGTAGAACAACCGCAAAGATGAGAGGAAAGCTAAAATGATGATAATTGACATTTGGAAAACACTGGCTATGCGCCGATTTGCAACCTTTCCTCTCACTATTTATGGAAACTCCAACTGCAGCTTAGGAACAATAATTAGTGCTTACAAGCTAGAACACAATAAGGGTGGACCAAACGACATAACCAGTTTCATTGAAAGATGAAACATAAGAGCTCTTCTGTTTGCTGATCAAGCTGAGTCATTAATAGTATATTAATAACATATTCACCTGAATGAGAGCTTAAACCTGTGCTTCTTTGCAAAACAGAATTGCAGATTCTTCAGGAACTGAAAGCATGGCCAAAGATGAACTCACCCTGCCTGAGGGAGCAAGTCAGCATCATTCTGCAACTCGGCTTTCTCGGAACCCTGCTATTAGTTTCCTCGGGGAAATTAATGCGTCTTCTGGGAAATTGGAGCAACACTATGGATCCGGCAACAGACAGACACCTGATTAGTCGCAAATCCAGCATAATAGGCAAATCCAGCATTGTCTGCACAGCCTTAGTACTGGGGACACATCTGTTGGTGCTATCAATGTCGGTAAATGGCAACGTTGCCACATGTCGTTCTAAAACTCAAGTATTTTCATCGGAGATCATGCAAGTAGTATCCTGGGCAGTCACACTCATAGTACTGTACAAGATACGAAGAGAGAGGTATATCAAGTTTCCATGGATTCTAAGGGCATGGTGGTTGTGCAACTTCCTCGTATCAGTTTTTGGAACGATTCTCGACATCAACTGTGTAATTACGTATCACAGCCACTTAAGGACACGAGACCTGGCAAACTTTGTATCTCTGCTCGCCTCCACTGGACTGTTTAGCATTTCCATCCAAGGAAAGACAGGCATGATCTTCTCGTATGCCAATGGCATGATGGACCCGCTTCTTTCTGAAAAAGCCGAGAAACATTCAGAATCCGAAAGGGAATCTCCATATGGGAAAGCTACCCTCCTGCAACTCATTACGTTCTCTTGGCTGAATCCATTATTCGCTGTGGGGATCCAGAAGCCCCTCGAGCAAAGTGACGTGCCCGATTTAGACATCAAGGACTCCGCGGCATTCGTTTCTGATTCTTTTAGTGACTGCCTTAAGCAAGTCAAGGATAAAGATGCAGCAAAAAATCCATCCATCTACAAGGCTATCTTCTTTTTCATCAGAAAGAAAGCAGCGATCAATGCATTTTTTGCTGTAGTAAGTGCCGGAGCATCATATGTTGGTCCGTACCTCATAAAGGACTTCGTCAATTTCCTGACTGACAAGAAAAGAAGGAGCTTGGAGGGTGGCTATCTTCTGGCATTAGCCTTTCTAGGTGCCAAAATAATTGAGACTATAGGACAGACACAGTGGTGTTTCGGAGCATTTCAACTAGAACTTCGGCTTAGAGCAGCTCTAATATCACATATGTACAAGAAGGGGCTAGTTCTGTCAGGCCGATCTCGCCAAAGCCACACCAGTGCAGAGATCATCAACTACATGAGCGTGGATGTTGGAAGAATCACAGATCTGATCTGGTACTTAAATGATATCTTGATGTTACCAGTACAAATCTCATTAGCAATCTACATTTTGAATACCAATTTAGGTTTAGGGTCTGTCACTGCGCTAGCAGCAACATTGATTGTTATGGCTTGCAATATACCTCTAACAAGAATTGAGACAAAATACCAGTCCAAGATCATGGAAGCTAAAGACAGCAGGATGAAATCCACGTTGGAGGTTCTTCGAAACATGAAAACCATTAAAGTTCAAGCTTGGGACAATCAGTCCCTCAACAAGCTAAAGAGCTTGAGGAAAATAGAGTACAAGTGGCTGTGGAAGTCACAAAGACTGGAAGCACTATCAGGTTTCATCTCCTGGGGTTCTCCGGCATTCATCTCCGTTGTGACTTTTAGCACATGTATGCTTACAGGCATTGAACTTACTGCTGGAAGAGTCTTAGCAGCCCTGACCACTTTCCAAATGTTACAAGGTCCCATATTTAGTCTGCCAGACTTGCTCAACGGAATTGCACAGGCTAAAGTTTCGGTGGACAGAGTTGCTTCTTACCTGCAAGAAGATGAAATTCAACAGGACGCAATTGACTATATTCCAAAGAATCAGGCACAGTTCACTATAGAAATTATCAATGCAACATTCAGCTGGAATCCTGACTTGATTACCCCAACTCTAAGCAATCTTGAGTTGAAAGTTAAGAAGGGATTGAAAGTAGCAATCTGTGGGATGGTAGGATCAGGGAAGTCGAGCCTTCTGTCGTGCGTCCTAGGAGAAATAGAGAAGCTCTCTGGCCAAGTGAAAATCAGTGGTACAAAAGCTTATGTTCCACAGTCTCCTTGGATACTGTCGGGGAATATAAGGGACAACATTCTTTTTGGAAATCCATATGACCCCGTCAAATACGATCAAACAGTCCAGGCATGTGCTTTAGTTAAGGACTTCCAGCTGTTCCCAGCGGGCGATCTCACGGAGATTGGGGAAAGAGGCATCAACATGAGTGGAGGGCAAAAGCAACGGATACAAATTGCACGTGCAGTTTACCAAGATGCTGATATATATCTGCTCGATGACCCTTTCAGTGCAGTGGATGCTCATACGGGCACACATCTCTTTGCAGTAAGTTTGTACACTGTTGCAAGAATAGTGATACGATGAAGGATATCAAAATCAGATCCAAGTACGACCTCTTGCATGCTTTACAACAAAATTTTGCATTCTGTTTTTATATCTGTAGGATTGCCTGATGGGAATGCTCAAAGACAAGACAATACTCTATGTCACCCACCAAGTCGAATTTCTCCCAGCAGCAGATCTCATTCTGGTAAGCAAATTCACAAAAGTGATTCTCCATTTTACCACAGTGAAGAAAGAATAGATGTTTTCTTAAATTGATGGATATCTTCTGAAAATAAACCTGAGAAGATTTGACAATTGACTCACCCTTGAGAATCTGAAAGTCCAGAGATCATGGTATGGAACTTTTATCATTTACTTCCAGTAAGTGACGTCTAAACTCATAAATTGATAATGCTACCATAAATCTGACACCGACAGGTGATGCGGGACGGAAGAATAGCACAGGCTGGTAAATTTGAAGATCTCTTAAAACAAAACACAGGATTTGAAGTGCTGGTGGGTGCTCATAGCGAAGCCCTCGAATCAATCCTCACAGTTGAAAATTCAAGCAGAACAACTCACGACGCAACAGCCGATGGGGAATCCAACAAAGACTTTGATTCCACAGCTGAACTTCCTCCAAGAAAGCACGACTCTGAGCATGAGATATCCTTGGAGATATCAGAGAAGGAAGGAGGACTAGTGCAAGATGAAGAACGAGAAAAAGGAAGCATTGGAAAAGAAGTTTACTGGTCCTACATAACAACAGTGAAGGGCGGAGCGCTAGTCCCGATAATTCTCCTTGCTCAGTCTTCTTTTCAGATACTTGAAGTAGCCAGTAATTATTGGATGGCATGGGTTTTTCCTCCAACAAGTGATATTGAACCAGCGTATAAAATGGATATCATCCTGCCAGTTTACATACTGCTCGCAGTTGGAAGTTCACTCTGCATTCTTCTTCGAGCAATGCTTCTTGCAGTAGCAGGATTATGGACGGCACAGACACTATTCACAAAAATGCTTCACAGTGTAATGCGGGCGCCAATGGCATTTTTCGACTCAACCCCAACTGCAAGAATCATAAATCGGGTGAGAACATAGTGCTTCTGCATCTCAAGTCTTAAATTTGTCATCCCATATGAATATCAAAAGTGAGAGCAAGCATAATTATTATTTATTTTTCCCATCATCCTTTCAGTTTCTTGAGAAGCAGATCTAAAATCAAGGGAATAAGCTACCACAGAACAGACATGAGCAGTTGAACAAAACATGTATAAGCTCGTCTGCAACTGTCAAAAATCACTTACACCGGTGCTCAGATTGAACTAGCATTGCCTCCATCAGTAGAAATCTGAACAAATAAAATCTTGTTTTTCATAAAATTTGTTCTTTATAGTTCAAACAAGTATACTAAATCTTTGAAAGCGTTTGGTAGTGTCCACTCCCTGACCAAGGATTCTACATGAACCCTATCGAACATCAAGACAAATTCTTCAACATTTCAGAATTTAACAGTCCACAGAAACAACAAAAAGGCAGATTGAAATCATTTTATTCCTGATTAGATTGAATTGTGATCATTTTGCAGTGCCAAATAACTCACCACAACTGCCACAAATCTCCAACACCTTTTAACAGGCCATCTTATCATAATTTATGCAGGTATCCACTGATCAGAGTGTGCTAGACTTGGCACTCCCATGGAGTATAGATCGGTGTGCTTTCTCCATAATACAGCTTCTAGGAACAATTGCAGTGATGTCGCAGGTAGGATGGGAAGTATTTGTGATCTTCATCCCGGTGACTGCAATATGTATATGGTACCAGGTAACTCCCCTCCTCACGATAGTCGCACAATTCATGCTAGGACAGATTGTTGGAAGCATGTGAAGCATGTTGGCATCATGATGGTCCACGTTTAGTATTTTAAATGCTGCATTTCAACATTTCCTCCAGGAAATGATTTAGTCATGGTCATAAAATAAAAAACAAGAACTTAATAGCCATATCTAGAATCTAGATCAAATTCTTCAAAGCAGTTCAATCAAAGAATTGACAAGACCAATTGCAATAGATAATGCCAGGACATCCCTTTCCGCCTCTATTCTTTGTATAGTATGACTCTGCTAACGTCTCAAGCAATTCAGGAACTTCGACATTTTTTTTGAAGTAGTTCAAAGATGAATAGTTGGGAAGAGGTTTACCCTTCCCATAATATAGAGACGTGAGTCGGCCAAATACCATGACAAGTAAAATGCTCCTACTAAGTTGCTCCAGAATATGCCACCAAAAACTGATACTACATAGAACAGTCTGTTGAAACATTCTTCTCTCCTCATTTCAGCGATATTACATATCAACAGCGAGGGAACTAAAGCGCTTATCAGGGATCCAACAAGCTCCAATTCTACACCACTTTGCAGAATCACTAGCAGGAGCAGCAACAATTCGTGCTTTTGAACAAGAAGATCGATTCACTGATGGAAATCTAGGGCTTATAGACAACCACTCAAGGCCACTGTTTCATAATACGTCGGCAATGGAATGGCTTTCATTACGCCTAGATCTCTTGTCTAACTTTGTCCTTGCCTTTTCATTGGTTCTGCTTGTATCCCTCCCTGAGGGAATTATCAGTCCAAGTAAGTCATGCAAATTTTCTCAGGATATTTCACTATGGCCAGATCAAGAGTAGTACATACTATACCCATTTCTTTATAATTTGAACAATATCACACATCTGCAAGAATCAACAGTAAAAAAACGAGTAAATTTCAAACTAAAAAATAGTCAGGCAGTTAGTGTAAAATCCTCTGTACAAAATTAGAGCATAGTCTAGTATGAAGCACTTATTAGAACGCGATTTATACAGAAAACACTTTAAAGATAATCAATTTTATTATGCAGGCATAGCAGGGTTGGCTGTAATGTATGGAATTAACTTGAATGGTCTTCTAGCTTCTATTATATGGTATTTATGCAATGCTGAGAACAAAATTATCTCATTCGAGAGAATACTTCAGTACTCAAACTTAGCAAGTGAAGCAGCTCTTTTGATAGAAGAAAGCAGACCTCCAAGCAACTGGCCGGAAAGGGGAAAGATCTGCTTCAGAAACTTGCAGGTAAGCTACACATCAAATTCCGAGATATTCAATAAAAATCCCAGTTCCCATATCCCAACACTATTTCGATATATCCTGCATCCCTGATGAATACGTGTTCCAATCTCACTCTTATCCTCTGGAATGCCCATGAGATGTCTTGGACTCACTGACCTATTTACTCTTGCAGATCCGATATGCAGAACATCTCCCATCTGTCCTTAAAAACATCACCTGTACGTTTCCTGGCGGGAGAAGAATCGGTGTAGTAGGAAGGACAGGGAGTGGAAAGTCAACACTCGTACAGGCCATCTTTAGGATTGTTGAGCCCAGAGAAGGAAGCATTGTAATTGACGATATTGACATATCCCAAATAGGCCTTCATGACCTTAGATCAAGACTCAGCATCATTCCACAGGACCCTACAATGTTTGAAGGAACAGTTAGAGGGAACATTGACCCATTGGAGCAATACTCCGATACAGAAGTATGGGAGGTAAAACTTCTTTCCCCTAAAGCTTTGCCTCATATGCGACTTTAATTGAATAAAGAATTCAGTAATCAAGATCATCATTTAGCATGAGAATATCTCATCATCCAAGTGCCCTCACACATACACATGCTTCCAGATTAATATCGTTTGACACGATTTGAACAGTAAATAGATTTTGCCACACCCAAGTACAGTGGATTACAAGGAACTTCATGTTGTTTCCACTAACCTACAGAGTTCCTCTATGAGCAGCTATAGAACCACAAATTCGTGCATTCCACTGGATTGGATCCACTTAGGATATCGTGATAACGGAATATCTGATTTTACAGGCTTTAGAGAAATGTCAACTTGGTGATATTATAAGAGGAAAGGAAGAAAAGCTAGATTCTGCAGGTCTGATGCATTAACCACGTCAATCATACAAAGTTGCAATTTTTGTGAAAATAAAATTACTAATCATATATTTCTAACAGTCTTGGAGAACGGAGAAAACTGGAGCGTGGGCCAAAGGCAGTTATTCTGTCTTGGAAGAGCCTTGCTGAAGGAAAGCAGTATACTTGTACTTGATGAAGCAACGGCATCAGTTGATTCTGCTACTGATGGCATCATACAAAAGGTCATTAGCCAAGAATTCAAGGACCGCACGGTGGTGACAATAGCTCACAGAATCCACACTGTCATAGACAGCGACCTGGTTTTGGTTCTTAGTGATGGTAGGAAATAAGACATTTTTCCGCAATACCCCCCTTTCTCTCTTTGCCAGAACATTTATATTATGGATTGGTCCTCATGGCTCCTTTTTCTTTTTCTTTTGGATCGAGCAGGAAGCATAGCAGAGTTCGACGCACCCACGAAATTACTGGAGAGAGAAGATTCATTCTTCTCCAAGCTCATAAGGGAGTACTCCAGGAGGTCACAGAGTTTCAGGAGCTTACCACACCGAAATAGCTGAACCCGGCAGTTACAACATAAAAAGGACTAGAATCAAGGCGGACTAAGAGAAACCACGGGGGTCCTACGATTGCATCTACAGTCTCATTTCCGCATATGGCGGAGATGCTCGAGCTCAACGTGGGTGCATCGAACACAAAATGGATCATCTTATGAGTAAACAGAGCTTCTGTTTTCCGCTCTGGGATCTGGCATGCACTTAATGCTTTTGGTGCGCTAAGTTCAGACACTTCAATGTCATTGCGATTGTCGGTTATTCAATGAACTTCCCCAGATGATTTTAACATATCTGAGACTGTCACACTCCAAAATCGAAAATGACACAGCCGTCCTTTGTGTCCTTTCTTGCGAGGAGGCAACCTCAAACACAATCAACGACATGACATCTACATATATTTTTTCAAAAATATATATAATAACCCCAAAGTTTCTACTGCCAAAAATTCGCTAGTCAAGGAAGTTAAGTGAATGGAACGAGCAACACAACTCAATGAGTAACACATATCTTCTAAATGGATCAAGTAATTACTATGCATATATACAAACTAAAACCACAACTCATAGTTTAATTACAATATATCTAATCAAATATGAGTCACTTTGTATCTATAAGTCTTTAAACAATTTTCAAAATTATATATTTAAACCACTATCACACTACATGCATCACTAGTCAAGTACAATGATAATCATTGATTAATCTCATTCAAAACTATATCATTGGTTAACTTCACTAATTATTCTATTCCTCATCGCCCATCTGGTGACAAGATGATCAAGTTCCCTCTCCACCCACAAAGGCAATGGCTCGCTCAAAAGTATATTTTAATCCATATGTATACTCATATGTCCTTCACTAGACTCATAGCTATGCTATGCATAATAAGATTTTTCAATTCATAAAATCAATTCAGAATCATTACCTTAAAATGATTTCGTAAATTCAAACATATCTGTCGTTATTAATCGAAAACTAGAATACATTTCGCTAATCAACACATAACATTTAAACATTTCAGTTTATTTATATGTTAGAAACACTTTTTCTAACATGCTTTCAAAACATTTGTGATGATCAAGAAGTAGTAAATGCCCATACCATTTTGCAATTCGTATTATACATATTTCATATTGAGTTCAAAATATGAATTTACAAATTCAAAAAAGATATAAAACCCCTCACGTGGGTTCATCCACAAACAAATAACAATTTTGATTTACACTTTTGAAATCGCGATCCGATCAAATAAGTGTGAAATATTTTCAAAATCGGACAAACCACTACTTCAACTATGAATAGCTCAATCATTAGCAAAATGAGTCATACAAGTCGATTAAACTCTTTACCGAAATGGACATTCAAAATTATCCACAACACAACGCTTAAGCGTAGAGGTTGATTGTGCAATTACTACATCTAACGAATTATGTTTCAACCAAACTTATGCTGAAGACCCACAAATTGGCTAATCAAAAATTGACCCGAAAACAACAAAATTTAGCCCGAAATATATTATGCATGTACTATTCACTGCTTGTAGATAATTTTAAAAAGGGAAAATTGCAAATAAGGTCCCGAAGTACCACCAATTTTTTCAAACAAGGACCTGAACTAGGCATTATTTTGAATAAGGGCCTAAAGTGTTTTCATTATTTCAAATAAGGACCTAAAGTGATTGTAACTATTTCAAATAAGGATTTCACCCTACCGGCACTTCTCCGATTCTCCAGTGACTCCCATTTTCCGGCCAATTAAGGGCATTTTTGTCAAAAACAATCTTAACTTAAGTTTAGTTAACTTAAATTTAAAAAGATAAAAATTTAAATAAAAAACAAGAAAGTACAAGGGTAGGGCTGGACGGCGGCCATGGGTGGGAGGGCTCCATCCCACCCTTGATTTTTTTTTTCAAATTATCCTTTTTTTGTGTTTTTAAGGACAAAATTTTAAAAATTAAAATGCAAAAATGCCTTTATCATTAGGTGTAGTCAAGTCCTTTTTTAATACTAATTAATCACTTCAAACTCTTATTTAAAACATGACTCACTTCATGCTATTATTTGAAATAGAGTCCATTTCAAGTCTTTATTTGAGAAAACAATAATATTTCCAATCCTTATTTGTAACTTTTCCTTTCTAAAATCCTTTTCGGACTAACCATCAAATCAAACTGAATTCCGTAAAATTTCGTGGCTTCTCTACACTCCAAGTATCATAACCCTAAAATCTCTCAACTTTATAATTCAAAATTTTGATTTTACCGCTTATATTTTATAAAATTCTGAATATTATTTTAATCAGACAATCGAAGTGCGAATACTTACGAGACAATACGTATGTGTTAAATTTAATGAGCCCTCCACGGTGTACGCACGAAATCCCTCTCCCCTTCTCCTCTCTTTCTTTCTTTCTTTCTCTCTTTCTTCTTTCCTTTTTTTTTTCCTTTCTCGAGACTTCCCAAGCCTCCCCTTTTCTTCCTTTTTATTCTTGGATCTTTGACCTTCCCTTCTTTTTCTTTTTTGGGCCCACCATCTTCTTCTCTCTTGACCTAGAAGGTTAAGATTAGAGAGACATACGTAGGCGGGTAACCGAGAGTACGCATTGTTAGGAAAACTATAAGAATTTTACGAGCAGAAAAGAAAGATGCTCTGTCCAGGTAGCATGCACCGCCTCTTTTTCGTAAATGGCACCCTTAAGGGTGACGAAATCTTGGCACATGCTTCCCTCGCATCGCCACCATCGGCTGGTTTTCTAGGCCCATCAAGTTGGAAACGGAGCGACTGAGAAATCTCGAATAGACCCACATGAACAATCCTCTCTTCTTCCCGAATCATTCCTCAATCGAACGAGCGCGGATTATGTGGGTTAATGACGTGATTCGTGAACATCACGCATGTGCATCCGGATCCCTGCCGAATCTGTGTAATACCAGCCATCAATGAGGGGGAGGATTTTCATGCACGAGGGACAGATGGATTTGGGTGGTGGAGATGGAAGATCACCCCTGCAGTTAGTGCAAGGGATCCTTTTCCTGTGCAGAAACCCATATCCAAAATACTACAATGCTGCATTGGTGATCGTCAATCAAAGTTCTCTACCTGTCAAAACAGAACTTCGGATATTTTGGATCTTCCAAACCAGCAACTGCTTTCCATGAGAACGATGCTCATGGGAAAAATTTCATTCGTCAACGATATTTTCCGTCATGCTGGACTGCGAATATCAATTGATCACCACCTCACGACACGCGTTCACATGAAATGCCTCAAGACTCTCCTCATCTGAAGAGAAAATTCGTCTATGTTCATATATCTATATATCGAACTATTTTGTTCATGCGAAACATTCGATACGTGAAAATCACTAAATTTATGATAAGTAACTTTATAATCTCTAGGTGCAATATCAAGGCAAAACTATCCTAAAAATCCTAGTATTCAGACATTTCATACAGCTAAATAATCGATTATTAATGTTTCAAGAAAATTCAATTAGATTCTGAATACTTTAAAATTGATGCAATCAAGTTTTGAAGTCATTGTTCATAGCGTCAACTCACAATTACAAAAAAAGAATAGATTTTGATCATAATCGTGAAGAAAATAGAGCCTGCATCATCAATTAACGATATGACTCAAATTATCAGTATGGAAGAAGAAAAATAATACTTGAGTTTTATGTAAATTCGAGCGAAAGATCGATTCAAGACTAACAACCTCGCATCAACTCTTCATCTCAAATTCAATCCAGTAAAGTTGATTCAATGTTTGGGTAATCATTCATAGGTATCAAAAGTGACTAGATAAAGTAATGAGAGATCAAAATTGACAGAAACTCGAAGCAGTAAATCCAGAACATCAAAACCCAGATAGCACAGAATTGATTGATGCCAGATGGTCTGGCTGCACTCAATGGAGCGCCCCAGGCTGATGAATTCTTATGGGGAACTGTAGCGTCTCCTATTAATCATATAAGAACTTTGGGCAATACACAGATGGAAGCACAAAGAAGACGGCATACGAAACTCGGCATGACACCGGACAAATTGACTATCAGAAATCACAGAACATGATCAAAAACAAATTTCTTATTCTCGAGATTTGCAGCAAATCGAAAAGGCGACCACCACAGTGCAAACCGGAGCGTGCCATCGACCAACTATCATTGATTTCCGAAATTATATTTGCTTAGCTTTCGGTAAACTTCCGGCGAATCAAAAGCTCCTTTTGCCAGTTCGACTTTCCTTGGTGCATTGCGGAGTCCATGGACAAATGAGGACCGTAGTCCTAGGGTCTTCCCACAAGATCAACAATTCAGCGAAGAAAGTGACTATGATTCTGCGAGATAACGCAAGACCAAATCAGATCACGCATGTGAATAACTTGCCTATGGCAATGCGTCTGAACTTGAATCCGTTCCTGGTTGTAATTATAATCGCTGTGCCAGTTCTCATCAAAAAAACGCGTCAAATACTAATTCGTCTATGATGTTTGCTTACCTAAATCCATATCTGGAATTTCTTCGACACAGCAGTACCTCATGAAAAGTAAATGGATAGATATCCCTGAGAAAAAGAGGAAGGAAACACCCATTGCCTTTCCCTACGAAATGTATGACAATATCCATGTAAACGGACCAAAACTGAAGGACTGCACATTCATCCTCACTGGATTTGATCATACCTGTCCAGACAAATGACAACGAACTAGACTTACTCACCCCACGAGATAGAATAGAAACAGGAAATGAAGCTCAGTATTCAATTGAAAGAACCCAGTAAACAGGTTCTTTCAGGTTAAGAAGCCTACCCACAAGCCCACGCGCAAAAAAAAAAAAAAAATGCAGGGATGTCTCATGGAAGAGGAGCAAAAATCTAAGCAACTAAGACAAATATACCTTAGAGGAACTGAACATGTCAGGAAACAAGCAGTTTACAGAACCATTCAACATACACTCAATAATAGAAGATTTACATCTCAGTCATCCAAATGACACATTCAGTCAGTACATTCCTCCTGTATGTAGTAGATAAGAGCATGTAAGCTTTCCGCTAAATCCACGAGATCAATTTCATCTAACTAAAATCAACACTTACGAATGACCAAGATATTAATTCCAGTTTATTAGTTACATCATTTTTATCGATAGAAATAGCCTTTTAGTAGATTCGCTTATTATCAAGTACCACAAAAGCAACTGCTTCGCATTGTTTTCATCAAAAGCAAACACCAGAAAATGGTTCATTTCCTCTAAAATTAAATCTGAAGAAAGTATTCATAGGCACATAAATTAGTTTTCAGTGCAACAAATTAACAAAGTCTGAATGTGGAAATATCAAAATTTTGCCAAAAAGATTTGAATCATAACCTCTTACTCTTGTATTATATAAAGTTTGTGAGATCATCATCAGCTAACTTAATATTTAACTTGTTAGATAAGAACCTAATTTGATAGTCAAATATTCTTATAAGTTACACAACGTGCTCCAGACTTTGAATCCTTATTTGGTCCAAGAAAAAGATAATTTTTGAACAACCAGAATAAGAACTTTTATGTGATATATAACATTTTTAGTGACGACTACCATTTGCAGTGTAATTGATTGAAATTATTATTACGATTTATATGTGTGTGTATATATATACGCGCGCGCGCATCATAAATACACAAGAATTTATTTGAAAATTTGAATTTATTGTAGAAAATGACTTGTTTTAAGAAAGTGGAACAAACTGACCGTTGGTTGAAGAGAGACTTAGATCTAAATTTCAAATGTGACAGTTCAAATGAATAAATTTGGTTGAAGATTTCTTGAAGAAGATAGGCAAGGAGTTGGGGATGGTAATATGCTCTTGACGTTTTTTTCATCTTGCAAAGAATCTAACTTCTCATTCAAGAGGACAAAACAAATTAAGTTGAAGAGTATATTCGTCAGTTCATAACTGACGGGACATTGTCATTAAGGCAGGTTATTGGTGCGAAATACATAGTATACATGTCAGACAGCCTTTCCGCACTAACAAATTGAGGCTATGAAGTTGCTTCATTTGACCTCCATGATTAGTAACATGAATTTGATGAAGTTAGTCATCTTCTAACAAAATGTGACATTTCACAAGAAAAGCAATCTGATTTTTGAGTTAAACATGGCAGCATCTTTAAATTCGATAGGCCAGCATGCGGTAAATCCAACGACGAACAAGACAGCAATGAAACACGAGATGGTTTGTCATGTTCTTGTCACCGAGAGAGCTGCCCTTGAGCAGACAAGAGTTACCCCTAAAACATTTCAGATATAATTTTAGAGTGTCCAAATGATAGACTTCCGAGATAGAGATCCTACTCGCTTATTGCATATACAATCTACAGGGCATGTGTAAAATAATGACCCGTGTCGCGAAAAATCTTTTAAAATCAAGTGTTAAACAACATCTTCGGGACATCGCAAATTTGCTTGTAATGGAGTATGGACACTTTCAAGAACGTCGCAATGGCCAAAAACATAAGCAACATCTTCCTCCAGTGGCCTGAAATGTGAGTAATTGATGCAATCTCCAATTAGTCATGACGCCAATTTGGCAGAGCTTTGATTAGTTTTATCCTACTTTATAGCCTTCTTATTTTTTGCTACCGCCAGATATTGTACCAAATCATTCTACCATGTGGAATCTTTATGGAAATTTTGACCCAACCAAAACTTGGACGAACCTGGACCACCTATTTTTTGGGAAAGCTGATTACTTAGGAAACTGTCATTAGTTTTGAATTTTTGATTCTCTCCAGAATTTGATTAATTTATTAATTCAGATAGTGTCATAAAGACGAGAGTTTGCAAAGGTTTTGCAATAAAAGCAGGGTCAAATATCACACACGAAGCAATTGTCCAGCTCACAGATCAGCCCAAATTCTATTCAGTAAGCAACAAACGCATTGACGTGTGTTTCGGTAGGGCATCATTTTGGAGGTCGGTTCAGTGTTTTTTCTTCTCTCCAGTCAGGATGGTCATCCTAGGGATCGAAAACGGATCGTGGGGTAAGTCTCTTGCCCTCCAAATATATAATTTTCCTGGTTGAGTTCGATGGTACATCAGTCCATGTCATACTGAAGTTTTTGTACACATAAGGCTCTTCTCTAGGACAGTGAATATTGGGTAAGGTCATTCGGCACGTTCTTGTGTAGGCCATTACTGTCTGCAGATGAGTGTGAGTAGTTCTCATTGAAACAAAGGGCAAGAAAACGACGTTGATTTATGTTGACAAATGATACATACATCTGCAGAATGTGTTCTCGCAATTAAAATAATTCCTGGAGACAAGCATGCCATGGAAGGAACCAACGATACAGCCCCTAGTTTAACAGTCCTTTTTGTGTCTGTATTGTAAAACAACTGCAAGGATGAGGGGAAAGCTAAAATCATGATAATTACCGTTCTGTGTCTATGGAAAACACTGGCTATGCGCCGATCCACAACCTTTCCTCTCACTATTTATGCAAATTCCAACTGCAGCTTAGGAACAATGATTGGTCCTTACAAGCTGCAACACAATAAGGTGCACCAAAGGACATAACCAGTTTCATTGCAAGATGAAACATAAGAGCTCTTCTGTTTGCTGATCAAGCAGTGTCAATAATAGCATATTAATAACATTTTCACCTGAATGAGAGCTTAAACCTGTGTTTCTTTGCAAAACAGAATTGCAGATTCTTCAAGAACTTCAGAAAGCATGGCCAAAGATGAACTCACCTTGCCTGAGGGAGCAAGTCAGCATCATTCTGCAACTCGGCTTCCTCGGAACACTGCTATTAGTTTCCTTGGGGAAATTAATGCGTCTTCTCGGAAATCGGAGCAACACTATGGATCAGGCAACAGACAGACATCTGATTTGTCACAAATCCAACAGAATAGGCAAATCCAGCATTGTCTGCACAGCCTTAGTACTGGGGACACATCTGTTGGTGCTATCAATGTCGGTAAATGGCAACAACACCAAATGTCGTTCTAAAACTCAAGTATTTTCATCGGAGATCATGCAAGTAGTATCCTGGGCAGTCACACTCATAGTACTGTACAAGATACGAAGAGAGAGGTACATCAAGTTCCCATGGATTCTAAGGGCATGGTGGTTGTGCAACTTCCTCTTATCAGTTTTTGGTACGACTCTCGACATCAACTCTGTAATTACATATCACAGCCACTTAAGGACACGAGACCTGGCAAACTTTGTGTGTCTGCTCGCCTCCACTGGACTGTTTAGCATTTCCATCCAAGGAAAGACAGGCATGGTCTTCTCGTATGCCAATGGCATGATGGACCCGCTTCTTTCCGAAGAAGTCGAGAAACATTCAGAATCCAAAAGGGAATCTCCATATGGGAAAGCTACCCTCCTGCAACTCATTACGTTCTCTTGGCTGAACCCATTATTCGCTGTGGGGATCCAGAAGCCCCTCGAGCAAAGTGACGTGCCCGATTTAGACATCAAGGACTCAGCAGCATTCGTTTCTGATTCTTTTAGTGACTGCCTAAAGCAAGTCAAGGATAAAGATGCAGCAAAAAATCCATCCATCTACAAGGCTATCTTCTTTTTCATCAGAAAGAAAGCAGCGATCAATGCATTTTTTGCTGTAGTAAGTGCCGGAGCATCATATGTTGGTCCATACCTCATAGACGACTTCGTCAATTTCCTGACTGACAAGAAAAGCAGGAGCTTGGAGGGTGGCTATCTTCTGGCATTAGCCTTCCTAGGTGCCAAAATAATTGAGACTATAGGACAGAGACAGTGCACTTTTGGAGCATTTCAACTAGGCCTTCGGCTTAGAGCAGCTATGATATCGCATATGTACAAGAAGGGGCTAGTTCTGTCAGGCCAATCTCGCCAAAGTCACACTATCGGAGAGATCATCAACTACATGAGCGTGGATGTTGGAAGAATCACAAATCTGATCCGGTACCTAAATATTATCTGGAGTTTACCCATTCAAATCTCATTAGCAATCTACATTTTGAATACCAATTTAGGTTTAGGGTCTGTAGCTGCACTAGCGGCAACATTGACTGTTATGGCTTGCAATATACCTTTAACAAGAATTCAGACAAGATACCAGTCCAAGATCATGGAAGCTAAAGACAGCAGGATGAAATCCACGTCAGAGGTTCTTCGAAACATGAAAACCATAAAAATTCAAGCTTGGGACAATCAGTTCCTCCACAAATTGAAGAGCTTGAGGAAAATAGAGAATAAGTGGCTGTGGAAGTCACAAATACTGGGAGCACTATCTGGTGTCATCTTCTGGGGTTCTCCAACATTCATCTCCATTGTGACTTTTGGCACATGTATGCTAACAGGCATTGAACTTACTGCTGGAAGAGTCTTAGCAGCCCTGGCAACATTCCAAATGTTACAAGATCCCATATTTAGTCTGCCAGACTTGCTCAATGTAATTGCACAGGCTAAAGTTTCGGTGGACAGAGTTGCTTCTTACCTGCAAGAAGATGAAATTCAACAGGATGCAATTGACTATATTCCAAAGAATCAGGCACAGTTCGGTATAGAGATTATCAATGCAACATTCAGCTGGAATCCTGACTTGATTACCCCAACTCTAAGCAATCTTGAGTTGAAAGTTAAGAAGGGAATGAAAGTAGCAATCTGTGGGATGGTAGGATCAGGGAAGTCGAGCCTTCTGTCGTGCGTCGTAGGAGAAATAGAGAAGCTCTCTGGCCAAGTGAAAATCAGTGGTACAAAAGCTTATGTTCCACAGTCTCCTTGGATACTGTCGGGGAATATAAGGGACAACATTCTTTTTGGAAATCCATATGACCCCATCAAATACGATCAAACAGTCCAGGCATGTGCTTTAGTTAAGGACTTCCAGCTGTTTTCAGCAGGCGATCTCACGGAGATTGGGGAAAGAGGCATCAATATGAGTGGAGGGCAAAAGCAACGAATACAAATTGCACGTGCAGTTTACCAAGATGCTGATATATATCTGCTCGATGACCCTTTCAGTGCAGTGGATGCTCATACGGGCACACATCTCTTTGCAGTAAGTTTGTACACTGTTGCAAGAATAGTGATACGATGAAGGATATCAAAATCAGAACAACGTCTTACATGCTTTACAATGAAAATTTGCATTCTGTTTTTATCTGTAGGATTGCCTGATGGGAATGCTCAAAGACAAGACAATACTCTATGTGACCCACCAAGTCGAATTTCTCCCGGCAGCAGATCTCATTCTGGTAAGCAAACTTCACAAAAGTGATTCTCCATTTGACCGCAGTAAAGAAAGAACAGATGTTTTATTAAAATAGACGGACATCTTCTGAAAATAAATCTGAGAAGATTTGACAATTGACTTACCCTTGAGAATCTGAAAGTCCAGAGATCATGGCATGGAACTTTTTTATTTTGCTTCAGTTAAGTGACGTCTAAACTCATAGACTGATAATGCAAACGTGGATCTGACACCAACAGGTGATGCGGGACGGAAGAATAGCACAGGCTGGTAAATTTGAAGATCTCTTAAAACAAAACATAGGATTTGAAGTGCTGGTGGGTGCTCATAGCAAAGCCCTCGAGTCAATCCTCACAGTTGAAAATTCAAGCAGAGCAACTCAGGATGCAGCAGCCAATGGCGAATGCAACAAAGACTTTGATTCCACAGCTGAAGTTCCTCCAAGAAAACAGGATGCTGAGCATCACATATCCTTGGAGATATCAGAGAAGGAAGGAAGACTGGTGCAAGATGAAGAACGAGAAAAAGGAAGCATTGGAAAAGAAGTTTACTGGTCCTACATAACAACAGTGAAGGGTGGAGCGCTAGTCCCGATAATTCTCCTAGCTCAGTCCTCATTTCAGATACTTCAAGTAGCCAGTAATTATTGGATGGCATGGGTTATTCCTCCAACAAGTGATATTGAACCAGCATATAAAATGGATATCATCTTGCCAGTTTACATACTGCTCGCTCTTGGAAGTTCACTCTGCATTCTTCTTCGAGCACTGCTTCTTGCAGTAGCAGGATTATGGACAGCACAGACGCTATTCACAAAAATGCTTCACAGTGTAATGCGGGCGCCAATGGCATTTTTCGACTCAACCCCAACTGGAAGAATCTTAAATCGGGTGAGGAACGTAGTGCCTCTGCATCTCAAGTCTTACATTTGTCATCATATATGAATATCAAAAGTGAGAGCAAGCATAATTATTATTTATTTTTTGCACCATCCTTTCATTTTCTTTAGAAGCAGATCTAAAATCAAGGGCATAAGCTACCACAGAACAGACACGAGCAGTTGAACAAAACATGTATTGGCCCACCGGCATCTGTCAAAGATCACTTACACATATGCTCAGATTGAAATAGCATTGCCTACATCAGTAGAAATCTGAACAAATAAAACCTTGTTTTTCATAAAGTATGCTCGTGTAGAGTTCAAACCAATATAAAAAATCTTTGAAAGGGTTTGGTAGTGTCCACGCCCTGACTAAGGATTCTACATGAAACCTATTGAACATTCAAGACAAATTCTTCAACATTTCAGAATCTAACAGCAACTCCACAGAAACAACTAAATGACAGATTGAAATAGTTTTATTCCTGATTAGATTGAATTGATAATTTGCAGTGTTAAATAACTCACCACAACTGCCACAAATCTCCAACACCTTTAAACATGCCGCCTTATCGTAGATTCTGTACATCAAATATTATCGAGTTATGCCTGACCATGTAACAGGCATAAAGGCTGATGTTGGTGTGATGATGTTGAACCATGCAGGCATCCACTGATCAGAGTGTGCTAGACTTGGCACTCGCATGGAGTATAGGTTGGTGTGCTTTCTCCATAATACAGCTTCTAGGAACAATTGCAGTGATGTCACAGGTAGCATGGGAAGTATTTGTGATCTTCATCCCGGTGACTGCAATATGTATATGGTACCAGGTAACTCCACTCCTCACGATAGTCACACAATTCATGCTAGGACAGATTGTTGGAAGCATCTGAAGCATGTTGGCATCATGATAGTCCATGTTTAGTATTTTAAATGCTGCATTTCAACATGTCCTCCAGGAAATGATTTAGTCATGGTCATAAAATAAAAAACAAGAACGTAATAGCCATATCTAGAATCTGAATCAAAATTCTTCAAAGCAGTTCAATCAAAGAATTGACAAGACCAGTTCCAATAGATAATGCCAGGACATCCCTTTCCGCCTCTATTCTTTGTATAGTGTGACTCTGCCAACGTCTCAAGCAATTCAGGAACTTCGACATTTTTATTGAAGAAGTTCGAAGATGAATAGTTGGGAAGAGGTTTACCCTTCCCATAATATAGAGAAGTGAGTCAGCCAAATACCATGACAAGTAAAATGATCCTACTAAGTTGCTCCAGAATATGCCACCAAAAACTGATACTATATAGAACAGTCTGTTGAAACATTCTTCTTTCCTCATTTCAGCAATATTACATATCAACAGCGAGGGAACTAACGCGCTTATCAGGGATCCAACAAGCTCCAATTCTACACCACTTTGCAGAATCACTAGCAGGAGCAGCAACAATTCGTGCTTTTGAACAAGAAGATCGATTCACTGATGGAAATCTAGGGCATATAGACAACCACTCGAGGCCACGGTTTCATAATATGTCAGCAATGGAATGGCTTTCATTACGCCTAGATTTCTTGTCTAACTTTGTCCTTGCCTTTTCATTGGTTCTGCTGGTATCCCTCCCTGAGGGAATTATCGGTCCAAGTAAGTCATGCAAATTTTCAGGATATTTCACTATGGCCAGATCAAGAGTAGTACATACTATACCCATTTCTTTATAATTTGAACAATATCACACATCTGCAAGAATCAACAGTACAAAAACGAGTAAATTTCACACTAAAAAATAGTCAGGCAGTTAGTGTAAAATCGTCTTTACAAAATTAGAGCATAGTCTAGTATGAAGCACTTACTAGAACGGGATTTATACAGAAAACACTTTAAAGATAATCAATTTTATTATGCAGGCATAGCAGGGTTGGCTGTAATGTATGGAATTAACTTGAATGATCTTCTAGCTTCTGTTATATGGCATTTATGCAATGCTGAGAACAAAATAATCTCATTCGAGAGAATACTTCAGTACTCAAACTTAGTAAGTGAAGCAGCTCTTTTGATAGAAGAAAGCAGACCTCCAAGCAACTGGCCAGAAAGGGGAAAGATCTGCTTCAGAAACTTGCAGGTAAGCTACGCATCAAATTCCGAGATATTCAATAAAGATCTCAGTTCCCATATCCGAATATTATTTTGATATATCCTGCATCCCTGATGAATAAGTTCATTTTCAATCCCACTCTCATCCTCTGGGATGCCCATGAGATGTCTTGGACTCACTGACCTATTTACTCTTGCAGATCCAATATGCAGAACATCTCCCATCTGTCCTTAAAAATATCACCTGTACATTTCCTGGCAGGAGACGAATCGGTGTAGTAGGAAGGACAGGGAGTGGAAAGTCAACACTCGTACAGGCCATCTTTAGGATTGTTGAGCCCAGAGAAGGAAGCATTGTAATTGACGATATTGACATATCCCAAATAGGCCTTCATGACCTTAGATCAAGACTCAGCATCATTCCACAGGACCCTACAATGTTTGAAGGAACAGTTAGAGGGAACATTGACCCATTGGAGCAATACTCCGATACAGAAGTATGGGAGGTAAAACTTCTTTCCCCTAAAGCTTTCCCTCATATGCGACTTTAATTAAATAAAGGAATCAGTAATCAAGATCATTTAGCATGAGGAGATCTCATCGTCCAAGTGCCCTCACACATACACATGCCTCCAGATTAATATGATTTGACATGATTTGAATAGTGAATAGATTTTGCCACATCCAAGTACAGTGGATTATAGGCCAGTTCATCATGTTTCCACTAACCTACAAAGTTCCTTTATGAGAAGATATATAACCACAAATTCGTGCATTCCCCTGGATTGGATCCACTTAGGATATCGTGATAACGGAATTTCTGATTTTACAGGCTTTAGAGAAATGTCAACTTGGTGATATTATAAGAGGAAAGGAAGAAAAGCTAGATTCTGCAGGTCTGATCCATTAACCACGTCAATCATACAAAGTTGCAATTTTTGTGAAAATAAAATTACTAATCACATATTTCTAACAGTCTTGGAGAACGGAGAAAACTGGAGCGTGGGCCAAAGGCAGTTATTCTGTCTTGGAAGAGCCTTACTGAAGAAAAGCAGTATACTTGTACTTGATGAAGCAACGGCATCAGTTGATTCTGCTACTGATGGCATCATACAAAAGGTCATCAGCCAAGAATTCAAGGACCGCACGGTGGTGACAATAGCTCACAGAATCCACACTGTCATAGACAGCGACCTGGTTTTGGTTCTTAGTGATGGTAGGAAATAAGACATTTTTCCGCAATACCCCCCTTTCTCTCTTTGCCCGAACATTTCTATTCGGGATTGATCCTCATGGCTCCTTTTTCTTATTTCTTTTGGATCGAGCAGGAAGCATAGCAGAATTCGACGCACCCACGAAATTACTGGAGAGAGAAGATTCATTCTTCTCCAAGCTCATAAGGGAATACTCCAGGAGGTCACAGAGTTTCAGCAGCTTACCGCACCGAAATAGCTGAACCCGGCAGTTACAACATACAAAGGACCAGAATCAAGGCGGACTAAGAGAAACCATGAGGTTCCTACGATTGCATCTACAGTCTCATTTCGGCATATGGCGGAAATGCTCGGGTTCAACGTGGGTGCATCTAACACAAAATCGACCATCTGTTGAGTAAACAGAGCTTCTATGTTCCGCCCTGGGATCTGGCAAGCACTTAATGCTTTTGGTGCTCTAAGTTCAGACACTACACTGTCATTGCAATTGTTGGTAATTCAAAGAACTTCCCCAGATGATTCAAACATTTCTGAGACATGCGTAGGCGGGTAACCGAGAGTACGCTCTGTCCGGGTAGCATCACCGCCACTTTTTCGTGAATGGCACCCCTAAGGGTGACGAAATCTCGGTACATACTTCCCTCGCATTGCCACCATCGGCTGGTTTTTGAGGCCCGTCAAGGCAGAAACCAAGCAACTGAGAAATTTCGAGTAGACCCACATGAACAATCCTCTCTTCTTCCCTCTCTGGTATCGCGGAATCATTCCCCGATCGAACGAGGGCAATGTCGTGATTCGCGCACATCACGCATGCGCAGAAACCCGTGTCCAAAAGACTACGCTGCTGCATTCGCGATCGTCAATCGAAGTTCTTTACCTGTCGAAACAGAACTTCGGATGACGATTTCGGATCTTCCAAACCAGCAACTGCTCTCTATGAGAACGATGCTCATGGAAAAAATTCAATCATCAACGAATTTTGCATCGGCGTGACTGCGAATGTCGATTGATCACCACCTCACGACACGTGCTCGATGAAATGCCTCAACGGCCCCACTCTTCACCTTGTCGAGAAAATTCGTGTATGTTCCTTTATTTATTTATTGAAATATTTTGTTCAAATCATCTGACTTTCTAGTTTGAATTTCATCTGATGCGAAACATTAGATACGTGTAAATCACAAAATTATTTATGATGCGTAATTTTAGAGCCTCATGATAGCCATTAATTTTTGTTCTAGAATAAATTTTGCTATTGCAGAACTCATTTTGAATTTGTATGATTTTCTTTTCTATTTTTGAAATAAAATTTTATTTTAAAAATAAATTTGGATAAGAAATGAAATAATTTATCTTCCAAAATAGGAATTTAAGAAATTCTTTCTTCCTCGCCCAACTCCCCCAAAGTCTGCCATAACCAATCGCCACCGTCGATCACCCCATGATCGCCAATCATCGCCGCCACATCCGACTTCACCACTACGTCCGTCGATCGGTCACCATCACCACCATTGTCGTCGCTGCTTCCTTCGCCGACCAGCAAGTCACAACCGCCGCCGAGCACCTCTGCCGGTCACCATAGCGACTAGCCAGTCACCACAACACCGTTGTGACCTACCGGTTGCCAGTGGCCAAGATCACCACCGCTGCCATTGCCAATTGATCAATCACTATCATCTTCCAAAAAGAAAAATCTATTTTAAGAAACATAATTTTTTTTTGTTATCAAACGAACTTTTATTTTTGAAATAAAAATTATTTGTCCTTATCAAACGTAACATTTTTCCAAAATAGGAAATCAAAACATTGTTTCTCCCTCGCCCAACTCTCCCGAAGTCCGCCACCATCATTCACCACCACCAATTGCCGCCGCGACCGTCGATCACCACCACCATATCCAACGTCACCATTACCACCACCCACCACCTCGTTTCCACCGATCGGTCATAATCACAACCGTTGTCGCCGCTAGCCAGCGAGTCACCACTACTGACTAAGCACCTCAACGATCACCCTAGCCTCGGCTGATCACCACAACATCGATGCAACTTGCCGATTGCCGATGGCCGATCACCACTGCTGCCACTGTTAATCAAGCAATCACTATCACCATGCAAAAAGAAAATTCTATTTTAAGAAATAAAATAAAATTTCCGTTATCATATGAATTTTTATTTCTGAAGTAAAAATTATATGTCCTTATCCAACTTAATTTTTTTTCTAAAAACTCATTTTAGATCTATTTTTGACTAAAAATTGAATCATACATGCCCTTAGAACCTCTAGGACTGCACATTATAACATTTCTGTGCCAGGAAAAAAAAATTCTTTTAAGAAATAGTTCTTTTCTAATTTTACTCTACGAAATAATTTCTGAATAAAATAAATTATTTTTAATTATGCAAAATTTATATTCTTGGAATAGAAAAAGAATAAGAATGCCTTTGGTACAATCCACAAATTTTTGCTTTTTTTTTTTAATTTTTCTTCTTGCTCATAGACAATTGAATGCTGCCAGCCTCTAGTAGACAATGGCGGCCGGTAGGCTGTGGGCAATGGTCGAGCGATGGCAAGCAATAGTCAAGCAACCTTCAACGGCCGACAACGGTTAGCTGCTAGTTAGCGGTGGCCAACAAGAAACAGGTGACAATGGTCGAGCGACGGATGGAGGTGGCTGGCACGAAAGTCGGCAGTGGTCAAGCAACGGACAGCGATGGCCAACGCCATCAGTTGATAGTGGGCAACAGTGATTGGTGGTGTGAGGCAATGGAGGATGGCATAACCGGCGCCGGCAATCGGCTGTCGACAGCGATGGCCAACGGCAGAGGTGGCCGGTGGTGGCTAGCGACATAACAGTCAGTCGGTAGCCGCAAGAGAGAGGAATAAAATAAAAATAAAAAAAATCAGCTTATTTTTAGAAATTATTCTCGAAAACAAAAATCTAATCTTTTTTTTATATTTCTTACTTTACCCAAAAAAAAACAAAAATCTAATTTTATTTTTATTTCTTGTTTCTGTTCCAAATTTATTTTCTAGCTACTTTTTATATTCCGAGGGATAAAAAATAAGTTGGCGTTTTATTCCAGAAAACAAAATAACAAACAAACCAAGGAACAAAAACGTTCCCATGCAGTGCCTAGGTGCAATTTCAAGGCAAAATTATACTAAAAGTCCTAATATACAGACATTTTATACGATTAGATAATCGATTCCTAACATTTTAACAAAATATTATTAGATCCCGCAAATACTTTAAAGTTGATGCAATCAAATTCTAAACTTGCTATCCATAGTGTCAAGTCACAGAAAATTCAAACTTCTCACCAATTACGAAAGATAGATTTTGATCATAATCGTATAAAAGAATAAAGTATGTGTCATCAATTGATAGTATGACATTATCAATATTCAAAAAGAAAATTAATACTTGAGTTTCGAGCAAAAAATTAATTCAACCTTGCATCAACTCTTCACCTCAAATTCAATCCGGAAAAGTTGATCCAATGTTTGGTTAATCATTCGTAGGTATCAATAGTCAATAGACAGTCATAAGAGATCGAAATTAATAAAAACTCAATATAGTGAATCCAAAACACCAAAACCCAAATTATGCAGAATCCAAATTATAATTCAATTAAAGAATTGCAACGGAAAATTCAAATGACAACCTATAATTGATTGATGGCAGATGGTCTGGCTGCACTCAAAGGACCACCCCAAGTGGATGAATTCTTAGAAGGAACTGGGAGCGTCTCCTGTTAATCATCCAAGGACTTCGGACAATGCATAGATAGAAGCACAAAGAAGACGCCATACGAAACTCGGCGCGGCACCAGACAAATTGACTTTCAGAAATCTCAGGACAAGATCATAAACAGGTTTGTTGTTCTCGGGACGCGCAGCAAATCCAAAAGGCAATAAGCCGCAGTGCAAACCGGGACGTGCCATCGACCGAATGTTGGAGATTTCGAAAATTATGTTTGCTTAGCTTTCGATAAACTTTCGGCAGATTTAAAGCTCCCTAGGTCAGTTCAACTTTCCACAGCGCATTGGTAAGTCCATGGACAAATAAGGACCGTAATCTTATAGGGTCTTCCCACAAGATCAACGTAGAGTAGTCCACATTAGCTAATCCCCATCATTTATTGCTCTCCCTCTTGTACTAGGGAGGACATTTAATGGTGGGGATCACCTAACATTAGGTGATCTGCAAGCCAACAATTCGGCGAAGAAAGTGATTGATTTTGTGAGATGACACAAGACCTAAACAGATCACGCCTGCGAGTAACTTGCCTATGGCAACATGTCTGAACTTGAATCTGTTCCTGGTAGTAAATATAATCGCTGCACCGGCTCTCAAAAACACGTCGAATACTCATTCATCTATGACGTTCATGTACCTACATCCGCTTCTGGAATTTCTTCGACACAACGGTACTTCATGAAAAGTAAATGGATAGATATCCCTGAGAAAGAGAGGAAGGAAACACCCATTGCTTTTCGCTACAAAATGTATGAAAATATCCATGTGAACAGACCAAAACTGAAGGACTGCACATTAATCCTCACCGGATTCGATCACACCAGTCCAGACACATGACAACAAACTAGACTTACTTACCCAACTAGCTAGAATAGAAACAGGAAATTAAGATCAGTATTCAAATGAAAGAACCCAGTAAAGAGCTTCTTTCAGGTAAAGAAGCCTACACAAATAAAATAAAATAAAAAATGGAGTGGCACATGGAAGAGGAGCAAAAATCTAAGCAACTAAGAGAAATATGCCTGAGAGAACATGTCAGGAAACAAGCAGTTTACAGAACCATTCAACATACACTCAATAATATCAGATTTACATCTCCAGCATCCAAATGACATATTCAGTCAGTACATGCCTCTTGTATGCAGTAGATAAGAGCATATGAGCTTTCCGCTAAATCCACGAGATAAGTTTCATCTAACTAAAATCGATGCTTACCACTGACCACAAGATCTCATAGATTTCTCTATTACAACTTAAAAAGCAAATGTTTTCGCAGTAGAACAGCTTAGCAAACCTAGTTTTGCCTTGTCCCACATTATCCAGTTTGAAGATGGTAATAAATGGCGGTAATGAAGCTTTGAAACAAGACAACCACTGATGAAATATGATCAATCAATGCCCAAGCTGGAATAGGGTTCAAAGCCACCCTGACAATCAGGAAAAACCGCATAGAGAGTCCGATCTTAGAATTATTGCCTTTAAGAGTGATTCATAAAAGTACAAAAAGCTCTCTACCAAATACACTTGAATCCGATTAATGCTTTTTTAGAACCAAAATGCAAAACAATCTACATCAACAGCGACAAGGAGGATAATGAGCACGGTCTACATTCAACCACTAGAATTAAACAAATCATTTGAGAAGAAAATCGCTTTGCACTTTGATGACACCCCTTCCCATGTCACAGTACCATTGCTTCACTGTTTCAAATTTCCTAATCTGCTAAGTTTATGCCTAATATGATGATCCCAACTCCCAAGCCTCCAAGAATTCACCATCTACTAAATTAAGAGGAGCAAAAGAGCCATATGGTGTAGCACAGGGTTGGAAAAAGGAAAAAACAAAAAAGCAATTAGATTTCGATTATCCTTTTAACCAGTACTACTGGAAGATGCTACTCACGGAGCAGTCATCATGAACACGCCATATTGTCTCCCCCAAAAGGTTTGCCACAGATAATACTGTCAACTGAGGAAAATAGTTCTGTTCAGACACTGGGATGGTGTTAGTTATGATCACTTCTTGAAATAAACCACTTGACAACCTCTCAATTGCTGGAGGACTGCAAGAAAAGAAGAGATACAGATTCAGTGCAAACAAGAACAACAATCAAGGACACGTGATACAAGACCCATACAAAATGGAATTTTATTTCAACATCGCATTAGGAGCTCACCAAATGTAATTCAATATAAAAATCGACTTTCACTAAGATAATTGGTGTCAGTATATCCTAGATCATTGATCTTTGACAGCTTTCTATGCTAAACTTCTTCCTCCTCTTCCGAAAAGGTCAAACAACTACAAACAACTTTATCAGAAAGCCCGACCCAAATGTTTTAACTCATTACATGGAAGAGGACTTCAAATTCCAAAGGCCATTCAAACTCCAAAATAAAGTGATATGGGATAATTTAACACCTCTTCTCATGTGAATCCTAAAATAAGAACAGGATGTGAAATTGATAATTAGGGAGCCTCACACGAAACAACTCCAATACCAAATTTAAAAGTCCAAAAAATAACTTAAGCCATTGGATTGAAATTACTTGAATATAAGATCCACTGAAACAACTCCCCACAAGCGACATAGGATACTTTAGAAAACTTGAAAGACCAAAACCAATGTGGACTTTTGTGGGGAGTTGTATCAAGTCATGCTCTATCGGATTTCTCAACAATCTCGTGACAGACTTGCCCAAAAAAGCAAAAAAATTTAGCACCTAATCAGAAATACATAAAAATAATTGAAAGTCATCATTAAGTCAAATTACTGCCTATGACACTGAAATTGACCAACGCTTGCATAGAAAATTAATACGCATCTCAAGATTCTTTTTTAGGAGACTCAATAAAATGAAGTATCTGACGGATCATGAAGGGAAAAGACACCTAAAGAGACAGTCAAAATAAACCCCTTCGTATAGATGGCTTCAGATTAGCTTTCTTTAAGGCATTACAACAGGGTAGGATAATGGTTCCCCTAGGATCTTATAAGGTGAACTTGTTGAGAACTTGTGTGACTTCTAGATCTTTCCTAATGGAAGAAAGCTGAAGACCTTGAAGCTGCATGTGAGACAGAAGGATGCTAAAAGAGAATTGCCTCTGCACTCAACTTAGCAAGAAACTTCACAAGTGACAGTCTAGATGGCTTCAGCTTAGCTTTCTTTCAAACATTATAACAGGGTATGGTAAAGGCTGCCCTAAGATCTTATAAGGTGAATCTTTTTTGGATTTCACACTTATTCACCTCTAAAATAGAGTATAAAAATAGGGCAGAAGGTGCAGGCAACAATAAAATTGAACATTATTGAACACTTGCAACTAAAACAGTGACAGTGAACCATAAAGTACTGATAGAAAGTCTGGGTGTGACTACTTGACAACCAAATTGTACCTGAAAACAGCATGTGTAGTGCATGCATAAACTTCTCTGGCTCCCTCTTGATGCAAGAGAGCTGCGCCTTTGGCAATAGTCCCTATTTTTCACAGTTATAGCCATTTATACCGTGTCAGTGCGCACAGAATATCTAACCATCTAGTACTAGCAAAAAAAAACCATTAAATCAGAGACAGAAAGAAATAAACAAGTGGCAGTGTTCAATGTAGTTAATTTAAACCAATTAATCAAGTACAATGATATCACTATTCAAAGTACTAAAAGTAAAATAATTAATCCAGAAAGGCGATGACCGATTTTGCACAGGATGGTATCCCCTTAAAACCTTTCCAATTATTTTTTTTTTGTCGCGAGAAAAAGATAATATACATGTGTGGATATATGTGCATGTGTGCCCGTTGAGAGAGAAAGAAATGAGGAACACAGCATACGAGAAACTTACCTGCTGTATCTATCATGTCATCCACCATAACTGCTACCTTCCCCTTGACATCACCAATCAAATTCATAACCTATAGATGGACAATGATTACTAACCAGAGACACAGTCAAAAGGAAATGGACGATTCATTTCACTGCCATGATAAGGAGATGTTAGAGAAGTTTCATTCGGAGCAATTCAGCAATTTTACATTTAAACAGTACACTGAAAGGACCTCATCCAAGATGATGCTCTGGGACGACACCAATTTAAAATATGTTTTTTGATATCCAGAAAGGTGGGATAACAACTTTAAAAATAATCATAATAAACAAACTATTTGACCAAGGACATAGAAAGTGCAAAAGCTTTTTCAGTTTAACACGCTATTCATATCTGCATTACACAAACTGTAGCTGAAGAAACAAATCGGTCCCCAACCAATCAAAAGATCATCCATGTGCTTTAACTATAAATGCAGTTTTCCAAAAGGAATTCTCCTTCTAGATTCAAAGACATATAAGCCCAAAGCAGAAATATTTGTTAGATTGATGCAAAATGTTCCACTTAGTCCTATTGTGTAATTCACATTCACAAATTCATCCAAAGAGAGACAAAGGCATGCCTTAAATCTATTTGGAAGCGCATGCTGCTCCTAAAATATGCCCTAAAATATTAATGAGAACAATATGACCATTGTCATATTTCAGTTATATCCTGATTAATTCATGTATGTTCCTAATGCACTAAAATATTAATGAGCGGACCACTGTCACATTTCAATTATATCCTGATTAATTCATGCACAGAAGATTTTGTCAGAGGAATTCCCAGCAATGTATATGAAGGTGTTTGGCGGGCAAGCAAGAGTCATAATTGCAAGCCATCAGTCAAAATCAAAAGTGATATGTTTTTAACCTCATCAAGAGTATCCCAGATTATGTATACATTCAGCTAGAATAAAATGAAAGCACTTCAACATAACTATCAGCTTTATCATCAAGTATAGAGAAAGAGCCTAAAAGCAGAATCAGGGACATGGTAATGAAATCTAAAGAGATCTCATCAGGAGAAAGGAATATCCCACAAATATGAAAACCTAATGAAGCTAAGACTGATTAAGCATACATGTCAGGGCTCAAGGAATTAGTCAAGGAGCTTCAATTTAAGACTCTTGCCCCTTTATTGAGTGTCGTTAGTAAAATGACATGACATGTCTTGATTTTGTACTGTGCACACTTTGAGCACGATCAAAACTTCCACCAACTACATGGACCAAAAGTTATAAAAGTCAGGATGTATGAAAAAGGGATAGTCTATCCAATGCATACGAAATGGTTCCCAAATTAAAGGCTACAACAACAAAATAGCCAATCCACAATAAAGCCATGCACATCCTCTGCTTCCAGTTTAGGCTCACATTATAACTAATGAGTTCTTTATTTCCTTTCACATATGCAATTTCTTAAGTACAATCACCTCATTGATTCAATATATATCTACCAGGGACAAATAAGATTAGTCAACCATGTGCAGAAACTATTTACAAATCATTTGGGCTAAAGACTTGTAACAGCTATTAACATAGTTCCACAATTCTCAACTGAATATAGATCCATGAATGTAACTAAATGCTGGCAGACTTCTTTATATTCTGAAAAAGGCAAAGATGCTTGCAGTATCATATTTCCAAGTTTCTCAACAAAATAGAAAGTCTTATAGTGCATGGCAGTAACCAGGCTCCATATATTATTACCTCTGCCACATTATGAGCATGACGCCTTTTATCTACAATGGCAAGCGGTGCATCTGATAACTTTTTTGCAAAGGAGCGAGCTCTAGCCACTCCACCAACATCAGGCGAGACCACAACCAAATCATCTGAGCAGATGGTCTTACTGGCAAGATAATCAAGAATAACAGGCTACACAAATAAAGAGGGCATCAGAACAAGTAAATTAAGACCAAAGGAAAATCTAAATAATGCACCTATTTGTTTCAAAATAAACATGTACTAATGCAAAATACATCTCCATGCTCTCTCTCTCTCTCTCTCTCTCTCTCTCTCTCTCTCTCTCTCTAAAAAATTTCTAAACTCTCCCAGGAAATAAAAATTCCTGCGATCATTGGACAAATGGGTCGAACTTCTGAATTTAACTTCTGAACACACACTTGCTATGGGGATCTCATGCCATCCAGGCAACTCAGGCTGGACAGAAGCCTTAGGCGTCCTGATCAGCAACCCCACTTTACACTGCCACATGATGCAATCAGAATTGCGCTACCATGACTACAAGCAATACTTGTTCAGTATACATTATGATTGGACTCGTTAGAATAACCAGGCACCTTCTGCCAAAAATAAATAAATAAATAAATAAAATCACACCATTAATCTGTAGCGCTGAAAGACTCGAATAGTGTAAATTAAACATCTACCTACCTGACCATACACATGATCCACTGGGATATCAAAATAGCCCATGGATTGGCCAGAATGCAGATCACAAGCCAAAACACGATTTGCACCTGCTTCAGTAATCAAATTTGCGACAAGCTTTGCTGCAATGGATTCACGCCCTTGAGTCTGTAACAACATATATGAATAGAAGATGAACCCCCTAAGTTCCTAACATGTCATATTAAAAGATAATTCTTCTCAAACATACCTTTCTATCAGCCCTTGCATATCCAAAGTAAGGAATCACAGCAGTAATGTTCTTTGCTGATGCCCTCCGACAAGCATCAATCATTATCAGAAGCTCCATGAGATTCTCATTTGCAGGAGGACAAGTTGGCTGCACTAGATACACATCACATCCTCTAACACTCTCTTGCAATTGAACGTAGATTTCTCCATCTGCAAATCGCTTTATCTTTATCTTTCCAAGCTCTAAACCCATATAGCAAGCTATTTCCTATTAAGCGAATTACGAAAAGGTCAAAAAAAAAGGAGAATTTACAAGTGCCTACTTCTCATAATGCAAATGAAGAATCACAAAATATTCTACTGAAATGCGGGTTATCACATTGCAAAAGTTCACAGAAGCAAAATTAGCTTCATAAGTAAATTCCAAAAATGAGGGAAACCAAGCACACATCATCCTTAATGAAACGTAGGAGATATCTAACCGTCATCTATAATATATAAAAGTCACAATGCCAATATTTTTTAAGCTCAACACCAATCTACAAGAAGGGGCATTTGCTGGCATCATCCATTGGCAACCCCCAGAGAACTTTTAACCGATCATGGAAGTACATACCTAAGCATTCACTGCAACCTCTGGCATCAATTTTTCCAGAAACATAACTGCCCCAGTTTCCACACGGTCAACAGAGCCAAACAACAGCAGGAATTTACCATGGGAGAACCTAAAAATGAAATTCAGAAAGAGCTCCTCCGTCCCACAGCCACCATGATTTTAGCCAATTATATTTCCTCAAAAAGTTCCACAACGCCATAACACCACATGAAACGCATTAAGAATGACAAAACAGCCGTAAGCTAATCCCCGGCACTACAATGACACAAAACCTGAGAAAGCGCAGGGTTCGCAGTGCCAGAAAATATCCGGAGACGGGTGTCGTTCTTGTTGATCGGACTTTGGAGATGCGCCGAAGTTAAAAAGCTCGGTATCGAGCTTTCGTTGTTGATGACCGGAATGCAGGGCTTCCCATTCTGGAGCTTCAGCGGTTCCACCAAATTACACCTCTGCAAGAAACATAATGAGACCCGTCAATCGAGGGAAATACTCCAACCGACACGAAGAGATAAACTAAGGCCCAGAAACCACGTTCATCGGAAAATAAACCAACAAAAAGCTCCCGAGGGCGACAATTTGCTATTGAAGCTCCATAAAGGCACAAAAAAAGGAGCTTTTACTGCAAGCTACCAATACCCAGAAGAGAGAGAGAAAAAAAACTTACGATGCCATTGTGGACTACCAAGCGAGATGTGGACTCGTTGGAGGAGAAGCAGGGGAAACGCACAGAGGAGCCGGAGGAGAGAGAAGAGGGCGAGCAGACTAAAGAGGCCATGAAAATAAGTAGGATTAAAAGGGTCGGACGGAACGGACTGTGTGATCGAGGCGATGGTGGAAAGTCGGAAGCTTTCGAGGTCTGGAGGAGAGAGGAATAACGCAGCAGCAGCAGCGGGCGGGAGAGGGAGAGAGAGAGAGAGAGAGAGAGAGAGAGAAGAAAGAGGAAAGGAGGGGGGGTGGGAAGAGAGAGAGGGTTTGCGATTAGTGCAGCGGTTCTGAACAGGGAGAGGCGATGTGGTCAGAAATATTGTGAAAAAGAAAAAAGAAGAAATTATGGGAATTCACGAATTTAGAAAGCTACGGTCAACGTTGTCGGATTGACTTACCATGGAATGGTCAAAGGGAAAATCTGCCATTGACGTAAGTTGAGGTAGACGGGAGCAAACTACTCGTATCGTTTCTTTCCTCAACTAAAAGGATACATACCACGCTGTTGTCCAGAGTTCTTAAGGTTGTAACCTTTCTTACCCTTTGTTTTTTTTTAAATCTTTTTCTGGTTTTCCTTATTTCGCTTATTTCCAAACTATTATTATGATAAATTTTTCACATGAACTTCACCACGCGCATAAGATGAAATTAGTGATGATTAGAGAATGATGATAAGAAGTGTAGATGATTCGTCGAGTTAATTAAGTGGATTTTATGCAAGTATCAGAACGTGTGGGGTTGGTGATGATTAGAGAGAAGTTAGTCCACAAAAGTGGGAATTTTACTCATTTTTTGTTATTTATTGTGTGAGGGAGATTAATTTAATTTGACGTGAATCGGGAAGGACCTAAAAAAACATGAGACCAGCCTCGCTTTTCTAATTATGTACTAGGATCGATAGACACTTACCTGATTAGGAGTCTCAAAATCTCCAGGAAATATGCAGCAAACACGGCATCACCGTTCCCTTTTTTTTTTTAGGAAAAAGCTAGTCCGCGAGTTAGGCTCCACATCACACAAACTTTAGTGGTTAGTAAGCATGAACATTTGAAATATCAAAGGCCAAATAAATAACCCTACAATCTCTTCTCTTGATTTGTCTCTCCTCTAACTCTGAGGGTGCGTTTAATAACGCTTTTATTCTCGGAAATAATTTATTCTATTATTGTTCTCTAAACAAAAGAACGTGTTTAGTAATTATTATATCCAGAATATAAAAAATAAACGTGCGGTTACTACCAATTAATTTTCTAATATATTTCTAACTTTTTTTAAAAATTTTCTTCTTTTTTCTCTTTTCCTATTTGTTTTTTTCTTCCTCCTTCAGTCGGCAATCAATAGTGACCGATTAGAGACTTGGGTCAATGAGGTTGAGCTCATTGGCCCCCAGCGATGCCAAGGTCGAGTGAGGCTTGTCCTCGCCCACCCACCACAAGGTCTTCGTGGCTAGGCAAGGTCGACCCTTGCCTAGCAACAACAAGGTCTACACCACCCAACAGCAGCGAGGTTGAACCTCTCTAGGCCTAGTCCTGGCTAGCCACTGGCCTTCATTGAGTCCAATGATTGGTTGGGGAAAAAAAGAAGAAAAAGAAAGAAGGAGAAAAGAATTTATTGCAAAAAATTGTTCCTAAGAACAAAAATGAATTTTTTCACTTTAAATTTCTATTTCAAATATTATTCGCTTGCCCTTTTTTTTGTTCTGGGAAATAAAAAATCAACTCATGTATACAAATAGATTAATGTTCTTTCTCATTTATCGATAATTAAAAAATAGAAAATGGAAATATTACTAAATAAACCCATTGTATCATGAACAATTCCACGGAAGTTCCTGGTCGAAATATTTACGTTCTCTCACCGACGAGTCTATCAAGCTTCCACTTAAACTCGAGGATGCATTGTCGTGTGAATAATAATAAGGATAATACAAATGACTACAACAACAATGATGACTATAGCGACGAAAGCTTTCTTACGCAAACAAGAAGGGATTTTTTTTTTTTATGTCTCGACTTTTCTCATAATGATTTTAATGCCATAATCAAATTATGAAATAATTCATTTGAAATAGGTTTAACGGATTATTCGAAAAACGTTTGTTAACACGACTTGATGAACTCCTAACTTTAAATTCTCGTTATCTTTACTCTAGATGAAAAAATTTTGGAACCAACAAATAGCAATGGTTTTTTTTCCCTCTATTTTCAATCACTCTTTGTTGAAGAAAATCACTTAGTATTAATTCAATTATGCATTTTTTGAATATTATCAATTCAATACTAAACATATGTAAAAAATTCCAATGCCGTCCTTCTAATTAATTTTTGTCGAAAGTCACTGACATAACAGTCCTATCGTCGCCAATTGTCCTACATGGCACATCACAACGTCAACAATTTCCAATGAATATTAATCAAAAAGATCACATTAGAATTTCAAGTAAAAGTTTAGGACTAAACGAGCTAAATTGAAAACATTGAGACTGATTGGATGATTTTCCCTTCGTTGATGTCATGTCTTCATATCGGACCTTCATATGTCTAATCTATAGAAGGGGTTGCTAGATTAAATCATTAAGTGTGTTCATGAATATGCATCGAATGTTTTGACAAGGAATGTTATTCGGCTGAGTGTGGAGACAGAGCAGAGATGCTTCTTGTGATCATGTCTTACGGTTAGTTGACCACCCCAATGTTGGATGCTCAATCGTTGAAAAGCGAGCTGTTCTTGGGATTATTAATCACTTTTACTGTCTATTAAGGGTCACGGTGATAAGGTAACTCTACCTCATGATGATGTATCGAATCAGACGTGTAGATTTTTCAAATGCACCTGAGGTTATCGAATCAATCATCGTGGCATAGGGCTTATATTAAATTTAGAACATAAAAATAAAAAATAAAAAAAATAAAGGCGTGAAGGAGAAGAGGAGAGAAATGAGGCTGAAGCTGTTCGTTTATTCAAAACGTTGAAGCCTTTAAAATAAGCAAATACATAACTGAAATACCACGAAAATAGGATCCATAACATCCATGATTTGCATAACTCCATGACTCCACTAACTCCTAAAAACAAGGGCAACTAAGAAACAAATAAACTAAACGTGCATAAAAGAAAACGACCACTACTTCAACAATCCCTTCCTTAAACTGATGCTCGCTAACATTCAGTTTTAAAGCATTAACTGTCTTCAAGGTGCAAACACCTAGTAGCCTTCTAAGCTTCACAAACAGCTCCATCTTGAGGGCTTTGGTGAATATATCAGCAACTTGATCTTCACTTCTACAAAAGACTAGATCAATTGTTCCATTATAGCTAAGCTCTCTCAAGAAATAAAACTTCACATCAATGTACTTACTTCTTCCATGTAGCATCGGATTCTTGGAGAGTTTGATTGCTAAGTTGTTGTCACAAAAAACCTTTGTAGCTTTTGGTTGCTTGAATTGCAATTCATCAAGAAGTCTCCCTAGCCAAATAGCTTGACAAGCACAAGTTGTAGCAGCAACAAATTCAGCTCCGTACTTGATAAAGTGACAATTGGTTGCTTATTGGTTGCTTATTGGATGACCACAAAATAGCACATGTTCCAAACATAAAAGCATAACCGAAGTGCTTCTCCTATCATCTCAATTTCCTGCATAATCACTGTCAGTATATCCCAGCAAATTGCACTTTTCACCATTTTCGTAAAACGACTCAAAGTCTCTAGTTCATCGCAAGTAACAAATAATTCTCTTGGTAGCAAGAAAATGCATTTCTGTGGGATTCTCCATATATCTACTGATTAAACTCACAGAATATATTATGTTCGATCTTGTTGCGGTTAGATACATCAAGCTACCCACAATTTGTTTGTAAAGTGTGCTGCCCACCTTCTTCCCTTCATGATCATTGTGTAACTTCAACCCAAACTTAACTGAAGTGTTCACAAGATTACAATCATACATTTGAAACCTGTCTAAAATTTCTCCCACATATCTCTTTTGAGAAATAAAAAGATCATATCACCTGATTGTACCACTTATATGCTAAGAAAGTAATGCATCATACTAAGATTAGACATTTCAAACTCATCCATCATTGACTTTTTGAATTCTTCAAACATGACATCACGATTTCCAGTAAATATGATATCATCAACATACAAGCATGCAATGAGCATTTTCCATTTATCTCCAATCTTAACAAAAAGTGTATGCTCATACGAGCATTTTGAAAAATCAACTTTGAGAAAATAAGTCTCAATGCGACTATACTATGCTCGTGGAGCTTGTTTCAGCCCATAAAGGGCTTTTTTCAATTTGTAAATTTTATGCTCATTTCCAATCTTGACATAACTAGGGGTTATTAAACAAATACATGTTCCTCCAAGTAACCATGCAAGAATGCCAATTTGACATCAAGCTGGAAAATAGGCCAAGAATTATGTGCCGCCAATGCAACCACCAATCTGATTGTGTTATGTCTTGCAACTGGAGAAAAAACTTATGTATATTCGATCTCATGTTGTTGCTTGTACTCATTAGCTACCAAGCATGCCTTGTACTTGTCAACTTCACCATTTTCTTTCACCTTTGTTTTGAAGACCCGCTTTACACCAATGCATTTGCATTCATTTGGAAGATCAGATAGCACTCAAGTATCGTTTCTTTCAATGGCATCAATTTCATCATATATTGCTTTCTGCCATTTTTCTTCTTTGACAGCACTCTCAAAAGTAGTAGGATCGCAATCTGAAAATAAAGCAAAGTGAGTAATTGGATCTTCAATTCCAGTTACCTCATAATCTTCCATCCAAGTAGGCCTTCTTCTAACACAGTGAAGAGATTCAGCTTCCTCCTCATTGACTTCAGCGGCTGTTGGTGGAATTTCAACAACAACAGGAGTTGTATTTGCTGAATTTTTTAAGCATACAAGGTACTAAAATTTGCTCTTGTTTAGCATCATTGTCATAAAGGACTTGGGTAGGCTGCTGCCTATTCCAAACCCATGTATTTTCTTCATCAAAAATGACATCCCGCTGGTCACAATCTTCTTTGTTAGTGGATTAACTAATTTATATGCTTTAGATGCTTCACTTACCCTAAGAAAGACACATTTTTCAGCCTTGTCGTAAAGTTTCTTCCTTTTCTCATCCGGGACATGGGCATATGCAATGCATCAAAAGATTCTGAAGTGATCCACAGCCGGTCTTCTCCCACTCCAAGCCTCTTCCGGTGTTTTGGACTTCTGTTCAAAATATTAATCCTCTAATTTATTGCCTCCGGCCAAAAAGTCTTCAGAACTTTTCCTTTTGCCAACAAGCTTCTCACCATGTTGAGAATTGTTCTATTTTACCTCTCACATACACCATTTCGTTATGGTGTATATGCAATTGTAAGCTCTCTTTGAATGTCATGATCTACACAAAAAACTTCAAATTCTTTTGAGCAATATTCACCACCACGATCAGTTTGAAGGGTCTTAATGGTCTTTCCTACTTCATTTTCCACGCGAGCTTTGAAGCTTTTAAATGTAGAGAAAGCTTTTGATTTTTCCTGTAAAAAATAAACCCAAGTTTTTCTGGAAAAATCGTCAATGAAGATAATTAAGTATCTTTTACCTCCATTAGAAGACGGGTTTATTGGACCACAAATATCCGAATACACCAACTGTAAAACATCTTTTGCTCTCCATGACTTCCCTTTGGGAAATTGTGAACAATGTTGTTTGCAAACAACACATTCTTCACAAACTTTGGAAGGAGCAGTAATTTGAGGAAGACCTATCACCATGTTTTTCTGCTGGAGGGTCTTCAATTCACCAAAGCTCAAGTGACCATAGCGAAAATGCCACAACCATGAGGAATCTTTATATTTCACTTCAGCCATCAAACAACTTTCAATCTTCAATGGGAATAACATGTTCGAACTCATCTAAACAACTACAATAGCACCTCTAACTGAATCATAAATTTCACAAGCACTAATCTTAATAGTGATGACATAACCATTTTCTTGTAACTGACCAAAACACTCGATAAATTACTTTTCAAGTCAGGAACATACAACACATTAGAGATCGTTTCCACAAAACCATTCTTGGTTTTTATCTTAATATCACATTTTCCCATCACCTTCACAGTAGAATGATTACCAAAACTCACAGTAGAATGGAAATCTTCATTCAGAGAAGAAAAAGAAGACTTACTTCCACTCATATGGTCACTACAGCTTGTATCCACATACCAAACATCTGGCTCGGATTTCTTTTCATCTTCAACAGCCATTAACAATGTTTCTGCTTCATTCTTTTCGACAAAATTTGAACTCTCCCCCTTTTCTTTATCACTAGACAGCCTAATGTAACATTCAGATGTATAATGACCAGATTTATGACATCTAAAGCACTCTACTTTGGTTTTGTCAAAAACCCACGCTCTGTTTTTGCCTTGAAATTGGTCATTGTCAGCCTTGAACTTGCCAACATCTCTATTTCCTCGATCTCCCCTTCCTCTACCTCTACCTCTACCTCTACCCCTTCCTTTGAAATTGTTTGAATGGGTATTGGTAGAAGCCTTCAATGCTCGCTCCGCTATTGTGGAACTTATGTTCATGGACCAATAAGGAGATTTGCAATTCATCAAGAGAGAGTGCATATATGTCTTTCGACTCTTCAATTGAGCAGACAATGTAATTAAACTTTTGCGTTAAGGAACGCAAAATCTTCTCCACAATGGTGACGTCATCCATCTTCTCACCATGGAATTGCATATTGTTGTTGATCTCCATTGTTCTGGCATAATAGGAGGTGACGGATTCTCCATCCTTCATCACTAGTATCTTGAAATCCTTTCTCAAGGGTTGAAGCTATGCACGCTTCACTCTAACGGAGTCTTGATATTTCTTCTTCATTGAATCCAAAATATCATTGGAAGTTTCTTTGCAAAGAATAGTTTCCAAGATGGGACAATCAATAGCCTGATAGAGATAATTTTTTTCCTTCAGGTCCTTCAGCTTTCTAGCTTCCAATTCTGCTTTCCAGAAATCTGTCAAAACCGTGCCTGCCGGCGGTTCTTGAATTCCAGATTTGACGACCAACGAATACTCCTTTGACCGTAAAAAATTCTCCATTAGCATGCTCCAATGATCATAGTAACCATCAAAGCGAGGAATGGCTGCTTGCACGAAATTGGAATCCGTAGCCATTGGAAGAAATGTATTGTTGCCTCACGTTTTTTTTTTTACTCTCGGGGTAACCTAGCTCTAATACCACCGTTAAATCTAAAAAAACAAAAACAGAGGCGCGAAGGAGAAGAGGAGAGAAATGAGGCTGAAGCTGTTTGTTTGTTTAGAACGTTGAAGCCTTTAAAATAGGCAAATACATAACTGAAATACCATGAAAATAGGATCCATAATATCCATGATCCGCATAACTCCATAACTCCACTAACTCCTAAAAACAATGGCAACTAAGAAACAATTAAACTAAACATGCATAAAAGAAAACAACCACTACTTCAACAGCTTACATGGATTTTCTATTACTTCGAAGGTGATTTTGGTATGGAAGAGCGAGGTCCTGGTCGTCTAACAGCAACGTTGCGATAATGGTCAAGAAGCGGTCCACTACACGCGAAGCTGCACAAGAACAAGCTGCTTAATGTTAGGATCAATGCACAATCACAATAAAGTAACACAAGTAAGAAAAGAGAAAACTGAGACATGATATTTTATCCTTGTTTACCCTTAAACCAGGGCTGCGTCTAGCAGAGGATTCCATAATATCAGCACCTCACAACTCTCGTTATATCTCTCAGTATAAGAAGCAAAAATAGTACTTATAGCAGTAGTTATTCATGAGCTCAAACCCAAAATACTAGTTGGCTTATATCTTAAAAGCTCTCTAGTGTTCAAGGGGCACTCTTTGATGTCCAAGGGGCGCTACCCTATTGAGACTCCTATGGCTTGTTATCTTGGCTGTCTTTAACTGCTAATAGGTTTGTTTGTTTGGTTTCTATGGACAGTCATCCTTTCTATACTCACTTCATAGAACACTGTTATTTATGTGTTTTGATGCAAAGGAGGGAAGATGATAAAGATGTTGGTGATGTGCTTTCTGCCTACCCTTTAAGCAGGAGTGCATGCCGTTAATTTTGTTGCATCATTTATATGATTTATGTATTTCGTGATCATAAGAAATGGGGGGAGATCATTAACAGTAATGTGATTATGACGACCACGAAATCATTTTTAAATCAGATAATTAATTAATCACGTCGTCGTCGTCATCATCATCGTTATCATTATTAATGGAGTTTGTTTAATTATGCCTTATATTTCACAGGACCTAGAGAACTGCAGTAAGTTGCAGAGAAGAGTTTGAGTAGAATGGAACGTCTAGCCTCAAAGAGTTGTGGGTGCCTAAGAGTCCGAGCAAGTTGGATGTTCGTCAATGTTTAGGAATTCGGATCCTCTGACCATGTGGGATCCGGTCGGAGGTGCCTTTAAATGGAAGCTATTTGATCAATCGGATGGCTCCCATTTTAATAGGGAAGAAGAGTTTTCGGTTTTTTTTTTTGAAAAAGCAGCCGTTTAATCTTGGATCAAATCACTGTGATGCATCCAGAGCACCCCTACCCTGGAAAGTAACAGGGCAAGGGTTCCGTTTCGCATGTTTAGTGGTGCACGCTCGTCACACTAATGGTTTAAGCATTAGACCCATCACTGACATTTCGGATGCATGGCAACAAATCTTTTTATTGTTAAATTATGTATCGATTTTGAATTCGAATTACGATTTGTTAAATCGAATTTGTTAAAAAAGAGTTTTCAAGAAGCCTATATTTTGTTGGACTCATTAAAGCTAAAATAAAAGAGGAGAGAAGAATCTGCTTTTGCGATTTGATGGACACAAAGAGACGTTGCACAGACTTGGATTCCCTGCTCTACTGAGCAGGGTGCTCTATCAATTAAAAAAAAAGGTACAAAGGGGCGGGCCTCACTTTAATAGTGGGGCCCACCCCTCCTCTCTCTAAAATTCCCTGCTCTACTGACACAGTAGAGCAAGGAATCCAAGTCCACGTCGCACGAGGTGGAGTCAACAAGTCAAAGTCAACAAAAGAAATCTGCAAACTTCCTTTCTCAACCGAGCCTGGAGCCCAGGAAAATATTAAAGAAAGAAAATTCACTTGGAGCTTTTCCCTTCGGCAGACGTGAGTTGACCAAGACTCACAAGGGAGCCGCACAGAAAGCCGTCCAAGCCGCACGAGATTGAAGACGCTCGCACAGAGAAGAAAGAAAGGTCAGAGATGCGCGAAGAACAACGTGAGCAAGGGATTGTCTTTCTTCCGGAAAAGTGTGCGTAGCTGCTCGGTGCTTTCGTGAGTTTTATTTATTTTATTCGATTAAGTTATTTCTTGTAAATATTTGGGATTTGGTATAATTTAGATGCTGGAAGCACGAGCGTATTGAGCGATTGTAATCCGATTCTCCGATTCTAGTTGATTGTTTACTAGCTCTCCCTGTGGATGTAAGTATCGACATTCGGATCGAACCATGTAAATTTCTAGTATCCTTGTCGTTCTTCGTCATCTCTCCGTACTTTTTGCGTTGATGTAAATTGCAAAGTCCTGATTAGTTTTCCGTATTAATTTACAACATTTATTACACCCAATTTGACATCCGACTTTACCAACGGCAGAATAGTAGGACATTTTAAGTGCGATCAACAGCTAGTTAAGCTTGGTTCTCTATAAATTGTTTATAGTCTTGGAGTGGAAAATTACAAACTCTAGGTGCCCACCCAAACTTAAACAATCTTGCACACTTCATTTGCTAAAAATCATGCATATCGTATTCATAGAACCTTGATAAGGATTGCTTATCAAGGCATGAGAGTTTCTCGTGCTCTCCCTTCTCTCTCTAGTTTCCCGTTACTACATCTTTTCAAGACTAGTAAAGCAAGGATTCATATTAAGAACAGAAGATAATAGTTAAAGCTCAATCTCTTGAGTCAGTAAGTAGCTTCAATTAAATCGCTCGTCCATGCACTTTCGACAGAAAGCATAGATGAGCCCGACCTGGATGGTCATCAAATGAACCACACCAAGTTTCATAGCTCACCATTGGATTCACTCCTCTATGAACCCCTTCTCTTTGCATGCACAAACACCACCTCTCTTCACCAGACCTTCACACTTTATTAAGCTCCCCAACTCCATGTCCATCGTCGCCATCACTCTCTGTGCTCGTCCTGACAAACTCGATATATTGATACCATTTGGCGCACAGAAGATAGACGAAGAAATCTGCTGCTGTCAGCGCGGCGAGCAAGAAGTAAAACCTATCCAGATGCCCTATATTCAAGTTTCCCGGGATCCAACCAGGCATGTCGTCCCTCGCGGAGAACTTCATCACCATGGTTACCAGCAAGCTGCTCACGTAATTCCCGAGTGAGATCGACGTCATGCACAACGCACTTCCAAAGCTCTTGAGCCCGTCCGGGGCCTGCCCGTTGAAGAACTCAAGCTGCCCCACGTACATGAAGACCTCGGACGCCCCGATCAGCACGTATTGTGGGACCTGCCAGAAGATGCTGAGCGAGCTCGAACCCTCGCAACTCAAGCAGTTTTTGTCAGCGTACTTTAGCCGGAAGTGCTCAACAGCGCCGGCTGCAATCATGGCAAGGATTGCGACGATGAGGCCAATCCCCATGCGCTGTAGCTGGGTGAGGCCACGAGGCTTGGTGCGGAACCGGGCCACGACAGGGTCGAGGACGTGACGGTATATGAAGATGAAGGCGGCGACGCTGAGGATGTCAAAGCTCGACATGCTCGCCGGGGGGATGTGGAAGCCCCCGACTGTGGCCCTCATGGCAGCGCCTTGCTCGACGAAGAGGGACGCCATCTGGGTGAAGACGACGGAGTAGAGGATGGTGCAGAGCCAGATGGGGAGGAGCCTCAGGATGCACTTGACCTCTTCGACTTGGGTGACTGTGCAGAGACGCCATGGATTGTTATGGGGAGGTTCGTGCATATGGTTGTTGCTGTCTTGAATGAAGTCAGCCGGTGTGATGATTGCTGCTTTGTCCAAGAACCTGAAAGGAAAGGCCAAACTTAGGATAAGCATTCTCGCAATGCAGTAACTGCTAAGAAGCTTAAATTTATAAATTTCTCTGTTAATCAGTATGGAACCATATCATATCAGCATTGCTCCTCATAATTTGACTTCTATTAATCTCTATATTTACTTATTGTTGCAACCCTAGATAAAAAAGAGTGAATTGCACTCACTTGAATCCCCTAGTGTGGATAATCCTCCTCTCACCACCAGCAGAACAGTCTCCACCGTCCACTTCGAACAGATCTTTCTCCGCAGGATCCACGTCGATCCTCCATTTCCTTGTCGCCGAGACCAGGACCTGGCATAACCTGGATAGTGGATTGCCCCTAGGCCGGAAGTGCCTGTACCGAGGAGTTCCGCAGAGGAACAAGACGAGCGCGAGCGCGGCCGAGGCCGTGGACGCCCAGAACCCGAGCGCCCATATGCCCTCGTCCTCGAAATAACCGAGGATGGTGTTGGAGAACAAGGAGCCGAGGTTGAGGGCCAGGTAGAAGTAGCTGAAGAAGGATATCTTGGAGTGCCCTTCCTTGGGGTCTTCCTCGTCGAATTGGTCCGCCCCGAACGTCGCGATGTTGGGCTGGTACCCTCCGTTTCCGAGGGCGACCATGTAGATGGAGAGGTAGAACACGGCGGTTTCGAACGTCGAGTGGGGGCCGCATTGCTTCTGCTCATCTCCACAGCCTCTCGGCTTCAGCAAGAATATGTAGGATGACAGTGAAAGTGCGGCCAAGCCCTGCCATATATTAGATCACCCCCACATCATTTTAGAAAGCTTTTGATGTTATAGCTCCAAAAGGAAAGGATGCATTCTGGCAGGCGCAGTGCTCGAGCCCATGCGCCATGCATGACTACAGGAAACTATCACAATATATTTTTAAAAATAATTTGCATATATTTACTTTATTATCGTATGAATCTCACGTGAGACTCACATGATCTTTAACTTTTTATGAAATAATATATTAAAATCGATTTTATCATAAGATCTAAGCTCCAACTATACATAGCACACAATCAATCGATATCAAAGGACAAATTACACCATCTCGACAATACTTTAACAAGTGGGGTTTGTTCTCTAGAAAACCTCTTCATGCCTATGTATCCGATAATCAACATAGCCTATTTTAAATCCTCTTCTTGTAACACAACAGACCCAATTCGATTTGTCTTGGACATCCATACTTTAAACGGAGAGAGAGAGAGAGAGAGAGAGAGAGAGTTACGATGACGAAAATGGCCTGGAAGACGGCGCAGGTCTTGTATCTGCCCCAGTAGGAGTCGCTGATGAAAGCACCGAGGAGGGAGAAGATGTAGACGGTGCCGGTCCACTTGCTGACGTTGTTGGCCGCACTCGCGTTGTCCTGTCCCATCACCCGTGTCAAGAACAGCACCAGGTTCACTCCCACTCCGAAGAACGCCAGTGTGGCCAGCCCCTGATTCACTGTCGACGCGAAACCAGAAGCAGACAACTCACGTAAGAGACAAGGCTTTCGCATGATTGCACTGATCGAGGGAACGAGCACGAGACACAATCATTGGGTGTGCTGCATCGATAGTCTATTCCCTAAGGGGAACGTGTGATTCTTGCAGCAATATAGAAAGTCATTGGCAAAGTGCATCAATATTTTACTAAAGTGCAGCTCGTGCAACAAATGAGGATGATGCCAAATCTCATGATCATGCTCGTGGAAGGAGAAGTAGGTACGAACATAGCTTGTGACACTCGGATACCATATAATTCTTCTCTCTTTTTTAAAGAAAAAAATAGCGATAAAATTCTTTTTTTTTATCTCCACCAATTTCTATTAGTGAAACACATCACTAACTTATGGTGGATTAGAGCATTGTAAGCCGCAGCCTAATTATTGGCCAACATGGAATTGTTTGAGTTGACGGTGGAGAGACTTGTCCTAATTTCTTCGTTGATCATATGATTTTCGTACAATATTTTATCTCTGTAAATTGAAAAATCACATACTCACGGATTGTCATTCATAGACTTGCTATTTTATTCTCAATTCAATTGAAAAACAAACAACAATTTTCTTTCCTTTTTCTTGAACTTTTTCAATCTTGCTGTCTAAAGAAAGTTGCTTTCGACAATCTTTGAGAGCTAGGCCCCATAGGAGTCACCAAAATATCACAGGAGCAGTATAAAAAAAAATCAGATTTCACGTGATTACTGCGTAAATAGATATATCTATTGATGTGGGACTTTACCAAGTAGCAGAACCGCGGCAACCCAAGTTCCGGTTTTCCCTCTTACCGCCGGCCGTCCACGGCGGTCAACAGCTCCATCGCGGGTCAAAACCTCGTCCTCTTTCTTGATCTTTCCTTCTCCGTCCAAGTTCTGAAAGGAGACGCCAAAAAGAGAGAGATGATATTGTTAATTTCTCAATAGTATGCAAGTTTTAGTGACTTATTTGTACCAGCTAAAAAGAAGTGAGGAAAAGCCGAAGAAGTGAATCATCAAACACGCATTGCCTACTTTTTTAATTTCAATCACTATTATAGAGAGGAAAAATAACTTTTTTCCTTTCATCAGCATGTAAACTCATGTGTAATTCAGCCATAATTTTGTGAAATTCCAACAATATTGCGAATTTCGAGAGCTTTTTAAAAAAATGTAATTCTAAATAAAGAGGCCTTTAATATTGTCGGTCATCGACCTAGTCATGAGCAACATACAATAGTTGCTTGGACTATTTCTGGTGACCAAATCACGAGGAGTACGTCATTTTTTACCACTTTTTTTTTGGTGAACCTCTTTTGTCCTTTACAAGAAAATTGGGATGACTACCATTTCACATCCCCCTGATCACTTCATCCTTAAAGCGTGTCGATAAGGCCTGCTGTCAACTGTTCAAGACCTTAACGTTCCCAAACTCTCGCCTGACTTGACCCAAGATCATGGCAACAAGCAAAAGATCACTTCCGCTATCGTGCCAAGCGAAACCCACATAGTCCGAGCATTGATTGGCTTTTGTCCATTTGGATACTGAATAGCTTGACACGTTGAGACATGTGTAGATTGTTGGAGGTTTTAAATTTGAGAAAATAAAAAATGTTTTGTTACTTGAAATATTACATCAAGAAACGTCAAGCTTGGAACACTAGATCGCTGTCAAAATCTTGAGGCTACGATAATAGATTGGTCAAACGAGAGCTTATTGTCTCGTCGAGAACAAAGGAAACAATAATACGAGCAGTTCCATCGGGAGACATTCGACAAGAGCACGAGGTTAGATCTTCTGTAAGAGTTTCTACTGTCACGTGAAAGAAAAACATATCTTGGACTCGATCTGCATATATGATGAATGCTCTCGAGTGGAAGGATTAAAAACCTAACAACATCTTCATGGAACGAGGAAACGCTTCGGCACTCACCTCCTTGAATAGCTTAAAGCATTCCATGATTTGGGTCTCTCCGGAAACAGAACCTAATGTACTTGCTGATCTTCTTGATGGAGAGAGCACGCGAAATGCTGATCTTCTTTGGAGAGAGAGAGAGAGAGAGAGAGGAGGCTTTATTTTGTAAGGTGGCGATGAAGTTAGAAGAGGAGTAGGGTGAGGGTGTGTATTTATAGAGAGAGGATGACGAGGACGGACGCCAATAGATATGATTTTCGGAGGAGGAGGATGACAGAGAGGCCTCCCGCGCACGCAAGGAAAGATAGGGAAAGAGAAGAAGAAGACGAAAACCAGACGTGTCAATCGTTGGAAAGCAGCAAATCGTTGGAGGGGGAACGAAGACAGACAGCAGATGCGTGTGACGTTGTTTGGATACAGTCATCGACATAATTAAATCAACACCAACGACTACAACCAAGAGATGATGCCTCTTTCACTCCGAAGCAAACTTTGTGGTGATGAGGCGGTCCTCGACATCGGCACGAATCGAGATTCACGCCCTTCTCATTTTGTGGACTATTTTCCTCATCGCGATTTATAATTAGATTTCATCAACGAGCGTTTCAAGATAATAATTAGGTAGTCGAGAAAATACACATATAACATCTTTTAATGCATCATGCTTTTGTATTTTCGTGAAGCGTATGGCCGAAGCTTTGAAAAAGTGAAAATCTTTATTTTTCCCAAAAATATTATGATACACACTCTTTGAGTGTGAACTATTGAAATGTTTAATAGTTAACAATGCACTCATTTAATTGTTTAAAATTTTTGAACAATTAGCAATGATCTCATAAAATCTCACATGATACATCTTTTAGCACTTTGCTTTGTACTAATACTAAAATGGCACAAACCTTTACAAAGACTATCGTGCACACAAAAGCATATTATAGTATCACTCCTGGTTTAATTTTTTTTTTCTTTACATTTCGTAATGCACTTTTCATGAGTTAAAATATAAATTGCTCAAGACTTTTCTCCATGGTAATTGAATAGTGACCACCTTATCAACGATAGAGACGAGTTCATTTACTCTTGCAAACCCTAACTTTATTGAAAGAATCTCTTCGAGGACACCTTGCGAATCTTTCCTACGTGAAAACTTAATCATTTATTATTATTTGATAATCAGCTTATGATAATTAAAATGTTTAGATATTTAGAGAGGCAAGTTGTTTTCTCTTCTAATTCGTTGCTTTTGCTGGCCTTTTCAATTCGCAAGTTGGACCAACACAACAGGTCGCTCTCTCAGGAAGATATTCGAGCCCTGATGATCACTGGGAGATGATCATAATCCACGAAGTGCAAAAGACATTGGTTGGGCAATTTTTGGGTGGATGCCATATAAAGTAGTTTATATTAAAATCTGGTTAAAATGGACAGCCACTTTGACAAAGACCTACAAAGCAGCTAGCACCAACTATAGCTGGCGTGATACTTCATTGCCTCCTCCTAGATTTGTGCAAGAGAAAATGGCTTCGGCTTTGGGTGAACAATCGATCGAGAATCGTTTTTGTATAACATATTTGGTTGTCTTGACCTTATGGATTCATGAAAATGCGCATTGATTGCATATAAGTTAGTAGATTGAGATTGCATCGAGGGATTACTTTTTCTTGACAACTACTTATAGGATCCGACTAATTTGCTAGGTATGTACAATTTTGCCTCTGTCGAGCGTTACAATACAGCCTGATGGCGAGGATTTGAAAGAGAGCAAAATGTATTTGTGCTCTGTTCTATGGTCGGGTATTTGTGCTCTGCTCTATGGTCGGGGGTTGGCACATGTATCTAGCCATTTGTGGGTGAGTACATAGTGGTTCAAATGTCAAGATGATAAGAGTATAACTTCATCCCTCGCTAACAATGTAAACTTTTTCGAACGATTAATTTTGTGATATTGAAATCAAATTCTCACGTGCACTTTGCATCAATACGATGCACAACTTTTGTTCCATTGTACAATATGAACATATATAGGCTCTCACTTGCAATTAAATAGGGTTTATATACATCAAGCTCTTCGTTAGATATCTCGATTAAATATGGATTCACGTCTTACTTGATTCATGATATTTGTTAATTGGGGTATTTTCATGTGAATGAGGTCTAAATTTTCGGCTGCTTAGAACGAGTTTTTCCTTCATAAAAGAAAATCAATTAAATAAAGGAGGGCAAGACAGACTGACAGCTATCCTTGCCATAAAAAGATAGAACTTTTCACTTGTTTTGAGAAACTTTCTCCAAGCCTGGAAAGCTAGAAACAGAGAACTTTGACACTTCTCTTCCGAGGCGTCCCTTCCTGTCCCTTTCCATAAGCCATAAGTGGTGGATCCTCTTCCCCACCTTGATAAAGGCTAATGTACTTCATTGGAAGATAAGCAAGCAGCAATCCAAAATAAAAATGGGGATAATTGCACGGAATTTCTTATATTTATTATAAAAATGTAATCAAATGTTAGAATTTTTAAAAATTTAAATAAATTCTAAACTTATTCAGCTCATGTGATCGAGTAACTCCATTAATTCCATCTAATTAATTGATGAAAAATACTAATTTGTCTTTTTAAAATAAATTTTGGAGTCACGTTGAGGTCATTGGAAAAGTTCCAAAAACTAGACAAAAATATAAACATGTAAAAAGATAAAAGATTTAAAAAAAAAAGTAGACAAGATCAATTGCTAGGAAGGTCTTATACAAGGCGTTGCGCTTCGGTGGAGGGTTTCGACGGGTCATTGCTGTTGCCATCACCCTGCCTTTGTCGGCGAGGGCCATCAACCCTTGTGGGACTTGGCAAGGGTTGGTTAGATCTAGGCAATGGCCAACTTGACCTTGTTCGGTGGTGGATGAGGCTATGTGATGATGGGCGAGGGTTCGAGTGGTCGTTCTCGCTCCTCATAAGTGGTCGGTAAACATTTTTCATCAATCAAATTGAAAAATATAAAGTTATTCGATTGAACAAACTAATCATCTTTTAAGACTTGATTGTACTTTTTAACGAATTAAAAACCCAATTGCACTTTCGCAAAATGATAGAACTTCCGATCCACTTGTACCAAAATAAAAACCACTCAACGAATGACGTGAAAGCTGATCTTGGTCATCACAACTTCAGAACTAGCAGAAACTATTGTTGAATTAGTGCCCCCAAATCAAAAACTGTCCAAACCACGAGCAGGAAGTTGTTAATTTATCCAGCCCCAAGAGATCCATAGAAATTGCAACTTTGATATGCGCTAATGGCTATTACATGGAGACGACATCCAAAAACAAAAAATTCGCTTTAGTTATACATGATGATTTGTTTAATTAACTCGATGCACCTGATTAAACAAGATCCAATTGGAAAAGCCAACAAGCCGACGATCAATTTAAATGCTAATGGCGTATGAAGTATCTAAAGTCTCGGGATTTATGCACGATGATTTGGTGCTTAATGAAGTGATCATAAACCAAGCAAATTAACTAATATTTTTCGGTGATCTAACTTAGGGAAGGGGGGATCTTTGAGGCCAAGAAAAAGATTTTTTTTTATAAAAAAAAAGAAGGTCGGGTGGTTGCTTCAAACAAAGTGGGCTAGCCACCATATGGTTGGTCAATTCCAAGTCACTTCCACGTTAGAATAGGAATGGATGATCTACTCATCTTTCTCACCGTTAAAGCACAAACCTTTGTTTAATCATAAATTAACGCTAATTAATCTAATCATTGAAGAAGACAAAACAAAAAATTACAGCTTGCAATAATTGAATATTTTTAGGTATGCCCTCGCGCTTTTTGCTCCCACCCTCTTTTCTTTTTCCTCTTTTTTAATTCTACATTGATGGAAACTTGAAAGAGAGGAATCGAATAACATTGCAATTCCTCCGCTAAATTAAGGTAAACTTGAGAATTACACCATTTAATTAAGCAAATAGTGTGGATGCACGAGCATGCTGTCTAATTACCGGATTACCCATTTTCGCAGCAATCTTGATTAGTATCGGGCCAACAAAGAATAAGTAAGAAATATCTACACCTAATCTTCCTAAAAAAGCCCCACAGTTTATGTTCGATCCTAATTAATATTCCCAATTTTAACTATAGATTCAAACTTGTCCAAACATTCAAGAATCGCCACTAAGTTAGGGCTACTCATAGGCTCGTTGTCTGTGATTGTGTGTTCATCAAAACCCTCGCCTTCGCATGAAATGAGAAACGGGTAGTGATTTTTGAATGCATGGTTAGGACAACGTCATGTCTTATTCCCTTTCCTCTTTTTGGGAAAACGTGAATAGAGTTTTGGAATACAGCACGTTTTTTAATACGTCCTATCTGATGTCTCATCCAACACACTATTCAAGCGCTGTGTTTGCGTAGACGTGTAGAGAATGATTGTTTAGGTCTGCTCTTGTTTGATTCCAGCTGCCTCCCAAAGGCTGCGCACACCAGCTGGAGGGGGATCCAACCGTGCCTTCCTGTCTGGATCCTTTCCATGATTTATCGGAGTTAACAATTCTGAAGCGTGCAAAACAAACTGCGAATTATTGAGGAATGCAATAGCAGCACGTACGAGGTCAGTGATGGTGTTCTTGAAGGCTTTCTCGTGCGAGCACCGAATAACATGTGGAATTGTCGGGATGGATTTACATGTCCCCAGCTCGTGAAACTTGTTAAGTTAGGTGCTGCCCCTTCATTTTCACGATCTCTGGTTCAATGTTAGTCCAATGTATGGCAGGAAGATCCGCACGTCGAGCGATTAAAGAATGTAGGTTCGTGAAGGAAAACGACCAGCACAGGATAAGGATCGGGAGAAATTATCGTAACGCTTCGAGATCGGCAAATCAAAGTCGAGATTTCGAGGCTCGAGAGTCAAAGCAATGAGGAAAGCAAGGTTCCTTTTATATATATTTAGAGAGAGAGAGCTCATCGTATACGAGAAAGTTCCTTATCCCAAAAGTCATAGGTACATTAATCAAAAATAAGAGGAGGAGAGAAGGGAAGCAAAGAAGGAAAAGGGGAGGGGAAAAAGAAAGGGGGGGATGTGAAAGGAGTTCGGGATTAAGCCTCTTTTCTTTTTGAGTATTCAGTAAGAAGTTATCATTTTGAATTAATTTCTTCTCACGGCCCCAACACCCAATTTTTATTTAAATTAGAATCATTTCCATTCAATGAATATATAAGGTAAAAAGAAGTAAAACTTCATGTAAACTCCATGTATCAATAAGAAAACAAGCAACCAGTTGAAATATTTTTGCCTTCCGATAATCTTTCCAACGTAACTATTTAGGACAAAATGGCCCAAATAACCCTAATTTTTCTTCAAATTAGAATCATTTCAATCCAATATATCTCGAAGGTAAAAAGGAAGCAAAGTCGTACATGAACTCCATATATCAACAAAAAAACAAGCGATCACTTGAAATTTTTATAGTTTCAATAATTTCTCTCAGGTAACAATCCAGGTCAATATGGCCCAAAAACCCTAATTTGAAGAAAATTAGGATAATTTCGATTCAATGAATACAAAAAGGTAAAAAGAAGCGAAACCGTATACAAATTCCGTGTATCCAACGAGAAAACAAGCAACCACTTGCAAATTTTTTGTCCCTGCAATAATCTCTCCCATGTAACTATCTAGGGCAAGATCATAGCCACACCAAGTCGTCATCATCACCTTTAAGCGGACACGACTTTTCTCCCACCTCCCGTGCAAAGTCACACAACCCCATCGACCACGAAATAATCGCATGACATTCGCGTGACCTCCTTCAGATTAAGACTCGGGGTTCTGTATCGTGTGAAGCATTCATGAATGGGACAAGTGGCTTCGATGTGCGACAAACCGTGATGTCACGTCGGGGTCGATAATGACTTTACATTTTCATAATTAGAAAATTACAAATTGGTAGGTTAGACTTTGAGTCCAAGTTCTCTTTCCTGCCGAAGAGAAAAGTGAAAAGCAACAGTTCGTATCCAATTCTTACACGGCTCATTCCACATTGGCTTATCACCGCCCCCGGTAGTCCAAGCAATAATAGAAAATGGCCCACTGGCCGTCGATGTGCATAAGCAAATGCGGGTATCTTATCACATCGAGCACTTAGCTTATCTACTTGCGGCTCTCCCACCGAGTTTGCAGCTGTTTTTCAAACCATGCGAGTCTTTTTCTAAGACTAAGATAAGCAGTCATTGACGACGAAGTGTTGTTGAGGTGGAAAAGCCGCACTAAATTAAGTCTTAAAGAATTCATGACACTCGGATCCTATTTCGACGAGCGGATCATGTTGAATCTTGAAACCCACGTTTAAAATTATTTTATCATTAAAAAACTTAACACATTCTAATGTGATGTCATAAGTAGCCACCGCAAGATGTTTGTAAATATCAAACGTTGATATGGAGAAATTTACGTCTCAATATAAGAAGACTAGTGAATGAGTTCTACCACATCCGACGATCGCTATCGAAGTAATTAGATGAATCTGGACGCCAGCTGTTAATCAGCATCGGATCCTTCTGTCATGAAGCGGCGACAACCTTGACTTTTTGCGGACGACCGATTAATGAACGCGACTGGGACGAGGGCTTCAACTTCGAAGAGTGAAGTTGGTCAGCTATTTGGCCTTTACTGGTTGCCCATGTCATGCCATTGTCAGGTGGGATGGGGAAGTCTGAACTGTCGGTCTGCTGTTTCGCCGAGGGTTTACGCACTACACTGTTTCGACAGAAAGCACAGTTGACTAGGGAGTCGTTTGATGAGTTGATCTGACGAGCAAAAGCAACAAGAAAGAGGCTGCAGACTTCATAATGGAATAAAGCTGGTGGTGGGTGGAGGAACTGGACATGACTCCCGTGCCTCGACCCATGACTCCGGAACTATGACTGAAGGTCGATCGTTTGGATGGGACAAAACGAAAAAAGTTGTAATTAGGGTTTGCTACGAAGGAGACTGAAGGGATTAATGCGTCGAATATTGGATGATTTCTCGTCTTGTAAGCTGGATCACTTATGAATTATAACTAAAGGTTGATTGAATACTTCGGACAGGGAAAAACCAAAAAAAATTGTAATTAGGTTTTGTTCCGAAGGAGACGGAGAAGACTAGTGGATCAAATGTCGAATGATTTCTTGCCATATATGTGTTAGATGTAGAGTCCACATCAATTTATTGCATGATAGATATCGAGGCTGTTCAATTGTATCTTGGGTAGCTGCTTCGCCAAATTGGAGGCAGGGATTTTTGGATGAAATCTCTCTGCATAAGGAAGGGATGAGATCTCCAAAGGCTTTGCCTTCTTAGTTTTGATTATTTTTTTCCGGTTATATTGTCATGCTATTTTATTCTCAATGTTTACATGCTATTTCGATCAAATTTTCTTCCTAGAGTTTTAGCTGTCGATCAATTTTGAAAGTAAAAATTATGCAAAATCGCCCTAAGATCTCGTTCATGTTTTCGAGTTGCATTTAATTTGTCCTTTCCTATTGATCTTTTGACATAGTGATAATAAGAAAAGAGAAGTGGTACGAAGCAATAGAGGACAAAGGAGTTAGGTAAAGCCAAATTCTTAGATGATGGAGGTTTTTTGTCCCTTTACTTCAGGTCTAAACAAGAAAATAGTCATTCTAGAGTTGAAAGACTGTATCGAGAAAATCTAATAGATTCTATATAACCGGGAAGACACAGGTGAAAAACGGAGAGAACGATTTTTAACGCGCTAGCAAAGAGCCCAAGATGATTCGTCTATCTCTTGAAATAAAATATGAATGATGTCGATCGCATTGCATCTATGCCGGAAATTTCACGGTCTCAAACTCGAGAGATGTCGTTTTCTTAAGAGAGAGAAATAATTAATTCAATGTTCAGCCTACCTTTAGTTTCGTCGACTACCTTCCATTGCCCTAGTTGCTAGACAAGTCAAAACGAAGCATGCCATAGGCGATTCGCGAGATACGCAGCGATCGGCAAATGCCGTCGGAAAGTGAAATGGGGGCGAAGGAGAGGGCACAACATAGCTTCCACGAGGGGAAGGTTTTATCTACCAAGAGTCAAAATGATGGAGTAAGAATTGTATTAAAAATTGTCACAATCTTTCTGCTAAAAAATGTGACAAAAACTGTCACAATCTTCTTGATCGAAAAGCAAGTCATAGTGGAGTGGGCCGAGGGGCAAATGACAGGGCGGCCGATCCCATCACTTGTCAATGCTTTGCATCACCATTCGATAGAGGGGAAGGTTTAGCTGCCATTAGATAGCAATATCATAGTGAAAAAAGAACACTTATACAGTGTCAGTAGGTAATAATTATTTTTAAAAATAAAGACATCGAAAGTACTAAAACGCGTAATAAAAATGCAATTAAGTTTTGAAATTTTCAAAAAAAAAGTGCAATTAAGTTCTAATTCTTATCGCATAAAATACAACTAAGTCCTAAATTTTTGAAGAAGCGGAATCAAGTCTTAAAATTGTGTCAAATCAGTATGGTCAAGTCGTTTCATGGATTGCACTTTTTGAAAGTTTTAAAACTCGATTATATTTTCGATGACCAAACTTTAAATTTTGATTGGATTTTATGAAAGTTTCATGGCTTGATTGCACCGTGGTAATAAATTTCAGAACTTGATTGCACTTTTTAAAAAGTTTTAAGATTTAGTTGTACTTTTGTAACAAGCTTTTGAACTTTTAATGCACTTATCCCATTTATGCCTATGATACATATGGTTTTAGACATCATTTATTCGAGAGAAAATAAGTAGTTAGGATCCTAAATCTGAGGATGAAATAGGACTATTTACATAATTTTTTTTCTTTCCACCGGGAGCGTATGCTCTATTATGTTATTTGAAATAAAACCTCATCCATTTTTTCCATCATTTAGTTCCTATTTGTTTGTACGTAACTCTTTGCATCTTAGACAGTCCTATAGTTTCTCAAGGGATGAGTTCTTCAGCGATATCGAGATGTTACTTTTATATTCTCTTAATTCCTATATAGAATGTCGTAACACACAAAAATCAAAAGGATTTTATAATCAACTGGAGTGATTTACTCTTTTTCACATTCTATCTGTCATCAAGGGGTTGAAGAACCTTTCCCCAAAGGATCATTACAAACAACCCACGTTAATATCACCTTGTCATGTCCCGCTTCAGAGAGGCCAAAGGACATTCTTCTCTTGGCTCCCCCCGGCGTCTCTATGACACCACCACAAAAAGGCATCGTCGCGGCTCCGCCGTGGACCTAGCTCGCCACAGGTGTAGCCCGCCCCCATCTCCCGTGCGAGCGGACCGCCTTCGTAAACCTCCGGCGCAAGGTTGACGGCGGCAGTCCGACCTCGGCTGGCCGCAAGCCGACCTGAGGTCGAGCCCTGGATCCACTTTCTCTGAGGTAGGAGGCGTCTCACCCGTCCTCGTGATCGAGGCCTCGTTCTACACAAAGTGCGGCTGTGTAGTTGGAAAAAGAGTTTTAAAGAGCTCTCGAGAAAACTCAAGAGGTTTTCAAGATAAGACATGCAATAACATATAACGATTTGCACGGGTCCTAATCTGCGACGGTGTGTCCATGTGCGATTAACCAATGAATTGTACTAAGATGATGCACTCTTAAGTTTTGAAATTGAGGAATCACATTATCAATTGGTTCACTTAGATAGGAGAAAATCTATATTCTTTTGAAATCATTTTGGAATGTTACGACACGCTAATGATAACGGTCTCGTGATATTATGAAATTTCCTAGATTTATTTTAACATAATAACAGCTACTATATATATAAAGGTCGATTTCGGCATCACGAAATCCTATTTATTCACGAACTGGAAGGCCGACGTGGAAAAATCCTTACCCTTCGATTCCTTAGATAAAATCTGAATGCACGAAGAATTGAACAGACCGTATCTTGAGTTTTATTGGAGGCCAGACGAGGAGGAAAGGGACGGTGGAGACAGCGGCTGCCTATCGACGTTCCCGTCGTGGCCTAACAAGCTGCTGGGCTTTGCCGGCGACGCGACGCGGAGGAGGAATTCAACTTCCGACGGAAGCTTCCTCCCATGAAGGGATCATTCCCAGTCGGAAGGCATGCAAGGGATCGAGTCGACGTCAGAATGAGCTGTTGGGTGGACGTGGCTGAGATCCAAGAACAAGTAGTGCATCTCGAGCAGCGACCGAGATAGCGGCGGCCGCGTCAAAGAAAGAAGGTTCGAAACGGCCGGTCCAACCCGACACGAATATTTTCAAGCTGGGATGTATATCGATCTTTGTTCAACTCGGGAATCGGATTGGATCTAACTAAGGCTGATTATTGGTCTGGTTTCAAGAAATTGGAATCAAGAATAACCAGTCCAATTCGAAAGAATCGAACCACCTGGATCGGCATGATTTCTTAATTTTTATTATGGTTACATTTTAGGAGCAAACTATAATTAGTAAACTATTTTTTCTATTAATGTTGGAAACTTCCACTTATAGGGAATATAAGAAACGGAAAAAGAAAAGAAATCAACTGTTCTTGGACCGATCTTGACATTGAATCGGATTGGGTGCACCGATTTCTAGTTCCACAAATCAAGAACTGACCCTACTCAATTTACTTTCAACTTTCAAAGTAGGAGCCGAACAACTCTCCTTAAAACCGATTATCCCTATTTTCGGGTCTCATATGTCCAATTAAATGAAGAAGAATGACATAGAAGTTAGATGTCCATAGACGTCCCAGTCAAGCTACGTTGCTTTGACCTAACTTACTACCCGTATTTGGCTTGAAATAAAGTCAAGATAGCAACGTGAACTATGAACTAGTCCGATTTGTTTTCTCAACCTCGAGCTCGATTAAATACAACGTTTTATATGACCGCCGATGAATTATATATAACGATCGAATTTCAATTTTTACATGGGGCGAACTAACCTCATTGAATCCGGCAAGATGTCTTGCTCAAGAACATTTCGAGTTAGGACAAAAAAACAAAATTAACATCTAACTCTGTAATGCGCCTAGGCAGGGACAAATCCAGGGGGGGTGGGGAGCTAATCCTGATCATCGGGCGGGTTGGGTCGGGCTTGGATTGGGGGTAACCTATATGTCACGTACCGCGCGCCTTAGCCTGACCCCGAAAGCTTGGGCCTGCATCGATGGCCAGGCCCGCCCATAATCTACCCAGGAAGATCCAGCCCATCCTGGCCCGATCGCCACCTCTAATTCCCCCCTAGTCCTACTGAGTTCCCAGCAAGCTTAAGTCTCATCAACAACATAAAATGCCCATTTGCTAGGCACAGAAAATGTGCACAAAGTAGGGGAAAAAAACTTAAGAAATGAACAAAGTTTCATCATGGTCATCACCTAGAGCCCAATAACATTCACGCACCCAAAAAAAAAAAAAATCAACGGAAAATCCATAGAGAAGGAAATAACATGGGTGAATCCAATCAATGAACTATACTGCAGAAACATAACAAGGAATTGGATCACTTCCTGGTTGCTAGATGTGCTCAAATGGAAAATCAAGATCCAAAAAAAAAAAAAATGGAAGGGAAGTGACAATTTTCGAGCCAATATGGTAATATCCGGGACTAGATTGGAAAGCTCAATTTTATTTTATCGCTAATTAAAAGAAACTCATGGTAATTTTTGTCGATGAAATCTTTAACTAAATACCGTGTTGGTTTGTAAATTTTCAAACCTTTTATAGATGTTAATAAGGCAAAAACTTATTTCAACACGTCTTTTCTCTCTATCTCCCTCTTTTCTCGATGCATGAATAGGTGTGTCCACATTTTATTACAAGTAGATAAATCCAAGCTTAAGGAGTTTACATTGTGATAGCGTTACATATGAACGTCCATGATGATTTTCTCTTTTGTTTAGCCATGAAATTAATTCCTTGTGAAAATAAATATGATATGGATAAGCGAGGATTCCACCACAATGAGCTTAAACAGCACGATGCTTATCTTGAACAAGGTCGGGGCACTATTTAGTTAGGGTTCTTCAAAAGAAAAAATAAAAAAGAAAGAAAATGAAAATATAATGTTTATAGGAGTGAATTTGTGATCAAAATTTTCCTCTCTTCATGATTCGATGTCGAACCAGCAATGGGCACGGACACTAATTATACCTATGAGATAGAAATATGTACGAATTTTCTGTGCTCTATGCTTCATAGGCTGGCTAGACATGGTACAAAATAATTTCAATCAATCAATAAACTAGTAAGAGTAGTACAGCTCCATGATTTCATGACTGGGTAAAGAATCCTCTGCTCCTCCTTGACTCCTCCGTTACCCCTCCACCGAGGCAAAGCCCAGTGCCACCATGAAAGAACATGGGCCCTTGAGCAAGGCATGGGCTCCATCCAAAGATCATTGTAGCCCCTTAACTTAAAGCTGGCCTGTGATGGTTCATAATGTTCTTTTGAATCATTGTAAATTTTTTTTTTGGGACTTTTCGAGTGACTTTTAATGGGTTGAGAAGATTTTGCTTCCACTGAATCTGGTATGACAAAAAGCAGGAGAGGAAACACCAAGCCTGGCTTTGGCAAAGTGGCAATCATTGCCCATTCATTGTGGATTTTTCTTTCCCAATCCTTTCCCGGCCATTTTCTTTTCCTTTCCCGCACCATCAGATCAAATCCCAGAAGGTCTTGAATCAAAGGGCCTTTTTTCTGCAGCATTTTCTGGGGAAAGTAGATTTTGCCACTCCTGCAACAGTGGCTTTTAGTCTTTTCTCTTTCGTGTTTTTTAACTTGTGGCGCTTTTTAATCTTTTTGGCTGAATACCCTTTTGGTGTTTTTGAAAGTTCTGGTGCGGGGAGGAGAAAGAAGCAACCCCCTTCCTCTCCACGTGCACTGCTTCAGCTTATCATGTGACCATCCCTGTTCTTGCTGACTCTCTCTCCTTGACTCTCTCTCTCTCTCTCTCCTCTCGATTCACACCTTTTAGACAGTACCCGTCACTCACTGAGAACTCCTCTCTCTCTCTTTCTCTCTCAGTGACGCCTAACTCTTCAAAATCAGGAAGTACTCCTCTCTCTCCATAAAGGAAGTGTGTTGAATCTCCGTCTATGTGAGAGCACTCAACCATGGGCTGTATTCAGTCCAAGACCGCTCATCATCCCTCACCGGACCAAGAACCATCTCAAGCTGACCCCAAGCCAGATCCAGGTACGTTGCTTCACTCTCTCGCTTTATATCTTCAGCAGTGATGCCTGCAGATGAATGTGCATGTCTCATTTTTTTTTTTTATGTGGGTGGCATGCTTGTAAATGTGAAGGGTGATGTTTCATGCTCCAACTTGATCTACGTTTTAGCTTCCACCTAGGTTCCAGAAAGAAACCTTTAGGTTGGTCTTCGTTGGGCAACGAGCTGCTTTGGGTTTTCCCGGCTCTTTAGTGCTTATACTTCTGCTTGTTGTCATAATGTTGGGGGTTCTGGTTCATTTATTGATTTTGGGTCGAGTAAATTCTTGATCTTGTAGAATAAAGTTTCGTACTTAAAGTCCACTGGCTTACTTTTCCTAACAGGGGCATCCCCATCTTGAGTTTCTTTTTAAGCTAGCTACATTAGTTTGTGAGCTAATTCCGCCGTGCATTATTCATATGTACTGGTTGATTTTGTTTGAGTGAAGCAAATGGAGAGCAAGTGGACCAGGACCAAGTTCCTGCATTCAAAGAGTTTCCGCTCGCTGACCTCCGAGCCGCCACAAATGGGTTTAATGGTGATTTGATAGTCTCAGAATGTGGAGAGAAGGCCCCCAACGTGGTATACAGAGGGAAGCTCCGGAACAATTGTTTAGTCGCCATTAAACGTTTCTCCAAACAATCTTGGCCTGACCCACAACAATTTGTGGTAATGTCTTTGATTTCCCTGTTTCAAAATATTGATTTTTCCTTTTCTGGTTGGGCCTCTTGGATGGGAAACATGACGAATCCTCTGATTTAGTTGTGGTCTGGATTATTTGAGCAAAAAAAGAAAAAGAAATCTTCTGAGGCTAAATTATCGATTTGATTTGCTGAAATTAATTTGTTTCTTATTTCTTATGCACTCGGAATTCCCCAAAATTAGTCAATCTGAAGACATGCCTGGATAGACAAAGAAGAATTTGTCTGAAGATTCCTGGCCGAATATGGCTTCTATATTATGCATTGGTGGCTCTTTGATGATCTTATTTCTATGTTTCATGTAGACAGAAGCATCTGGGGTTGGCAAGGTCCGGCATAAGAGGTTGGTGAATTTAATTGGGTGTTGTGCTGAAGGGGATGAGCGCCTATTGGTGGCAGAGTACATGCCAAATGATACTCTATCCAAGCATCTGTTTCACTGTATGACTCGTTCCTCCTTTTCACATGTTCAACTATCATTTAAGCATCTTTGTTGTTTGTTGCCTCAAAATGTGGCAACTGTTGTCTCTTACCATCTTGACTGGTGTTATTTTTGAGAGCTGACATATGGTAATACAATTAAATAATTCATTTTTGCATTTCCTTGGAAAATGGGAATCTTTCAGATCCTAGCTATCAGGACTATGTCAAAGTTAAATAGATACATTAGCTGTTTGGGGACGCTAATATAGAAGAGAAGTGTGGATAGACTAACGATTTTTTCTCTTATTTTTTGAAGAGAACTATCTAACATGCTAATTGGATTGCACATTTTCATGTTCCCAAGAATGCAGAATTCGTTTTCTCATCTCAGAAGTCTGTTAGTGCTGATTTGCTCATTAATCTTTATTTAATAACAAATCAGCATTGAAGGATTGGTATTATAGCTTGTCTTGCTTTTTCTCAACGCTTTTCCAATCTAATCTGTCTTCTTTTGCAGGGGAGAAGCAGCCATTGCCTTGGGAGATGCGGGTTAGAGTTGCTTACCATATTGCACAGGCTCTTGACCATTGTAATACTGAAAACCGGAAGATCTATCATGACTTGAATGCATACAGAGTTCTGTTTGATGAGGTATTTGTCTAGATAACAAAGATGGTTTCAAAAGATCATTTTTCCTATTTTTGGATGGGACGCAAGTTACAGGATAATATTATCCATCAGTATCTGTGTAGACAACCAGAACTTCATGGTAGTTATTACATGCTAAAAGATCTTTGTTCTCTATGCAGAAATAACTGGAAGCTTTTGTTTGCAGGGATTTTTTTTTTCCTTTTTTGAAGATTGGTTGTCTAATGAGGAAATCGAGTATCCTGAATTTCGCGTACAATCTGTATCTGTTTGACTTTCTCTTACATAGACAATTCTGTCTCATACTTTGGATTGTTAAAAGGTGTGTTGGCCACAGAAGGTGATTAGGTTTGCATGGATCTCTATGTTTGGATGCAGAGCATTCTCTAAGGAAAGGAAGAAATTGGATTTGCTTCTTGGTTCAGATATATGTCATTTACGGATGACTAATAACATAGTTGGCATTTGTGTCCTACATGAGATTTCACTTATCTTTTGTGGCTTGCTTCCTATTTCTAGAGGGAAGACGATGTCCTGCTCTGTGGACTGTCTACTATCCTTGAAACTGAATTTGTTATTATTGCAGGATGGTGATCCTCGGTTATCAAGTTTTGGCCTTATGAAGAACAGCCGGGATGGAAAAAGCTACAGTACCAATTTAGCTTACACTCCACCAGAGTTTCTACGGACAGGTGTGCTTTTGTTTTAGATGATACATAGTTCATAGGTATGACGTAAGTGTGGCTGGTTGTTCTTTCTGTATGTTATCTTGATCAATTGATTATAGATTTCATGAGAGGGTGCTAAGGAGGTGCAAACTCCTTTAATTACTGGGAATTAGGCTACAGACTTGTACAAATACTTAATAGCAAATGATAAGGATGAATGGGTATGTTTGTTTGCAGTCCTTTGCTAATTAATTTTTTGTGCATTAGAACCTGGACTTTGCATGCCAGAGTTAACCGTCTTGTATAATCCATGTCATCGAAAGTGTCTAATCAGTTGATATCAGATCAACTGACTTACCCCCAAAATCCTAGTTGTTAGAAGAACAAGAGGAATGAAAAAACCATTTGATTATTTGTTCTCTTTGTCTGCTTAAAGCAAAAACTGTCACTATATTAAGTTCAGAGCGTGATTGAGCCATATATTTTCTTATTGAGGCTTATTTTCCTGTTTGGGCAAGACACAGGAAGGGTGATGTGAATATGGTATTCGAACACTTCATGTTAGAACTCTGCGACATAAGTATATTGTGGTAAACCTTTGAAGAAAGAACTAAATTCTTCCCATGAATTTATGCCATTCCAGAAGCTGTTATTGCCATGAGACGCTTTTAAGTGTCTATAGGACTATATTAGTCCACTTTGCGCCAACATGTTACTTGGCAAAGTATTTGCATTTTTTCTAATTTATTATAGGCTTTGTTATGTCTCAAGGATATATCTGCCGACATAATGAATTGGTGTGGTGGAATAGGAATAGAGTTGTTAGGACTTAAATGACAAAGTTGCAAGTCGTAGACGCGGCATTCTTGATTCTTGGTTCTGTGCTTGTAAGTCTTTAGGCTTCTATTATGTCTTTGTTTTCAACCCCGTGTCATGCTTGAAAGAACTGTTCTTATGATTTTAATCCATTTTTAGTAATTGCAGTTGAAACTTCCTTGTATAACTGCTTTCTGATAGTCGGGGCTTCAATTTTCAGGAAGGGTCATCCCCGAGAGTGTGATTTATAGTTATGGGACTGTATTGCTGGATCTTTTGAGTGGCAAGCATATCCCTCCAAGCCATGTAAGGATTTTGGATTCCATACTTCAGTTGTATTTAAAATCTTTTTGTAATTGGATATTCCATCCTTCTTAGGTTTCTGATGAGTTATGGGCATCATCCTTGATGGTTTTACTCTAATTTTTTATACTATCCGGAAATAGAATTTCCTCCGAGCGCATTGAAATCACCCTAATTAGGATGGACAGTTCAAGGGTTCCCCTGAATTTGGGTAGTCGAGTGAGTTAAATCCAGGCAACAGGGCCTAAAATCTTGCAGGGAAAGGAATGATGTATGATGCAAATACTTTGTATCTATGCTTAAGGAATCAAAGCTGCACTGTCACATACATCTTTTCTCTTCATTTTCTGATTGGCGTTATTTTCCCAAGTTTTTGTCAGCTGCAAAATGCACTTTAGAATTTACACCATCAGTTATGTTTTCGTGACTCCAGGCATTGGATTTGATAAGGGGTAAAAATTCATTATTGCTAATGGATTCATCCTTGGAAGGACAATATGTCAATGAAGATGCATCTGAATTGGTTGAGCTAGCCTCAAAATGTCTGCAGTATGAGGCCAGAGATAGGCCTGACATCAAGTTCCTCCTATCATCAGTTGCGCCTCTCCAGAAGCAGAAAGAGGTGCAGAATCTCAAGTGCCCTTTTAGTAGCTTCCCCCTAATTGAGCTTTAAATTTGTCATGAAACGGTTCTTGATTGTTTTCATGGATGGCTCTTTTCCTCTGCTAATATGTGCATTTTGCCAGCAGGTGGCTTCACATGTTCTTATGGGTATCACTAAAACTCCGGTAGTGCTTCCGACAATGCTATCACCACTTGGGAAGGCATGTGCTAGGATGGACCTTACAGCTGTACATGACATACTGCTTAAGACAGGTTATAAGGATGAAGAAGGTGCAGAAAATGAGGTGAGTTAGAGCTATAGCATTCTGTCATGTCAAGCTGGTGTACAGCCAATTAGCACACAGAACATATATTAAATCACAGTGATCATCCAATACTTGCATGCTGATCTAGCCAACTACAAACTTGCTTTGAGCTGATAATCGTTCATTGCATGTTCCAAGTATCCAGCAGTCTGAAACAAATGCCATGGACAATATCGATCTTAGAATTGCTGTAAAAGCAAAATGAAACATGGGTCGGATTGCCTGGAATCTCTTTGAGAGATTCTAGATGGTAACTTTAAAACTTGTCACTTCCTCGTGGGCCAATCCTTGTGGTGGGTCGTGACAACATTGGTGTCTCTGCAAAATCCCTCCTCTGTCATGGCTATTGCTTATGACCTGTCTATTTGTGGCTCTAGATGAAGCTCTCATATTCGTATTTACATGTTTTAAAGCCTTACTTTGCTTGTGTAATCGTTTATCTGTGATGTAATTGTTCATCTGTGATTCTTTTGAAGCTTTCGTTCCAAGAATGGACGCAACAAGTACAGGACATGTTGAACACAAAGAAGTTTGGAGATATTGCCTTTAGGGACAAAGATTTCAAGAATGCAATTGATTACTACTCAAAGGTGCTACCCTAAACATAGCAACTTCAATATGAGCATAGTGTCGACTGCCATATGATTCCATTTAGGCCCTAGTTAATGATTCTTGGTCCTAGTTTGTTTGAAGGTGCTTGCATTCAAAATTTACAATTTTGCCAGTTGCGAAGAGTTAACATGTGTTTTGTATATATTGACCAAATAAGTAGACAACAAAATGTTATCATGTTAGGAACTGCCGACTGATGAATTTCTCTATTATTTCGTCACCCTCCAATATTTCCTATAACAACCTGCACTGACGCAAGTTCACTTTGATTAAAACACAGCTGGTGTCAATGATGTCGGTCCCTTCTGGTACTGTTTTTGTGAGGCGAGCACTCTCGTATTTGATGAATGGCCAACCGGAGCTTGCTCTAAGAGATGCAATGCAGGCTCAGGTGTGCTTGCCCGAGTGGCCCACTGCCTTCTATATGCAGGCTCTCGCTCTCTCGAAGCTCGGGATGGAAACTGATGCACAGGACATGCTCAATGACGGCGCTTCCTTTGAGGTGAAGAAGCAGAACAGCTGGCGCGGCTGATTAATCTCAATGCGCCGGGTCATTTCTCTGCTTCAACTTGTGCTATACAGCGAGGGGGCCGGAGATGGGGGTTCATCCGGAAAGATGTTCTAGGTGTTTGTTTTCACTTTGTCGCCTCCATTCTCCTCTTCTGGATATATAGTTTCGACGAGGATGAGGGGCGTGATTATAGTAAAGAGTTGAAGTAGCCAAGTTTCTAGCTAGGGCGACAGAGTGCCGTATTGTGCTGAGAAGTTGGGTAAGAAGAGATTAGCTATGTCTCATCGCGTGCAAGTTGCCGTGTGTCGAGATGAATCTCCACTGGTCATGTATCGTCTGTCTTGGCTTCTCGGCCTTCATTTCATCGATCGTCCAATTTATTATGCGGGATGATCTTCACTACAATTTAATGAATGTTTGCAGTCCTCATGACCCCTGTCGACTTTTGCATGAATGAGAAGATTTCGAGCATGATATTGTGTCTGGGACTGTTTGCAGTTTGCTATATTAGTGGTCTCTTCGAACTCCCCTCAGGACGAATAAAATCTTTTACGTTGCACGCGACATCAAATGAGTTTGATGAAACTACTGGCTCGAGCCAAACCAGTCATGCATTGTGATCGAAACTACCAACGTTGGTGAAATACTCGTCGAGGAATTGTCGTGACTCGCCTCGTTCGTTCATGCATCGTGATTGAAACCACCAATGTCGGAGAAGGACCGAGCTTAAAAATTGCTGGGGTCATGGTGTGGACGACGTTCGATTCCTCGAGCATCACTGGCGAAGAGTGTCTTTCTCCGTGAGAACTCGGCGGGCCTGTCTTGAAGAAACCTTTCGTCACTGAGAAGGGCATTAACCGTCGCTCCCGATGAGAATTACGGACCGTTGCTTCTGACTGCTTTACGGCACACGCGGAGGGAAGGAGGAGGAGAAACGCAGGGACAATGGAGACGGCGTCGGATGCTCTCGTGAAGCGGATAGGCACGGTGATCAAGAGAGCTTCCAAGAACAGGGCATCCGCGTGGTGGTACAGCCCTCACATGGCCGCCGCGTCCCGCGCGATCGCGGAACGCCTTCCCCTCGCCGATCTCATCCTCGAAGTCAGGGACGCCAGGGTATCATTGTCGACCCTTTGATCCGCTTTCTTTACTGTCCCGTCATGTGAGTGAACTCCAGTTGTTTGACGAAATGCCTCAATGGGTATCCGCCTGTTTACGTGTGAGTCCTGTCAGTCGACGGTTCTGTGAAGTGGCAGCCTGTCCTTACGTTATCTTATTGGCGTTTAAGATGAGAAGATCGGAGCAATGCTCTTAGTTTTTTCTGTGCGGAAATGCTTATGAAAAGACTACTGCTCTCTCTTGTGTTTAATTGGGTCAGGCGATTCTACAGTCCGCTGCTTTCCCTCTTTTGGTTGTCCAGGTTCCGTTGTCATCTGAGTATGAGCTACTGAAGAATTTCCCATCTCCATCCAGGCGAATTGTGGTACTGAACAAGATGGACCTTGCGAACAGTTCTCATACCAAGGTAGGGCTCCTGATTTCCCCTTGTCGATTGATAAGTTTAATCTTTCGGAACTTTAAAATTGATTTCCGTTATCCCAGTTGCCAAGCTAAGCATGGATATTTGCTCTTGTATGGCTTGACACTTAGCATGTCTAACGCTGACTTTAACATTCCTAACATGTGCGACGTAGATTATGTGTATTTCTAAAGGTAAGTTATCGCTATGATACTGCATATCTGAACTTTCGTCCGAGTTTATATGTGCTGAACATCCGTATCTGCTCTTGAAAGTTACAGATGTGTGACCGTCATTGTAGATCAAAACCAGTCAGAATTTTTTCCAAGTTTGTGAGTCGCCTTCTCTTTATATGTGATATTTTGACTTAATATAAGGAAGTTGGATTGGCCCCATCTGAATTATTGTTGATGATTTAGTAATATGCTATTGTTCAAAATTTAGCTTTGTCATACTTTTTTTATGCTAAGTGTTAGTAAATCTGGGGTGAGTTACATAGTGCACTGCCATGTTTCTGTGCATCACAGTATTCCCTCCATATATTCAGCTTAGAAACTGGCAATATCTATTGTTTCCAAACTCTTATCTTTTCACCCTGGATAATTCCTTGTAACTTAGTGCTGTGTTTCATATATAGGAGTGGATGAGGTACTTTGAGCTGCAAAACTGCGAATCTTTTGCTTTGAATTCCCATAATAGGGAAAATATTAAGCAGGTAAAAACTATTGCCTGCATTATTTACTGGATTAATGGGAGCATTTCTGCATCAATTAAGTTTGAAAGAATTTTACCTACTAAATACGAATTAAAAAATGGTGTAGCTTTTAGAACAATTGGGACTTCATTAAAGTCTTCCATCCATGTGGCTGGGTATACAAGGACTGTGACCTCAGCCAGGCATAATTAATACAACATATATATATACATATATATATATATATATATATATATATATATACATGTATGCATGCATGTATGTATGTACTGATTCTAGTTAAAGATTTTTCTTTTTATGAAGCTCTTTTATGCATGTGTGTGTGTGTGTGTGTCTCTCTATATGTATGTATATATATATTTTTAAACTTTATCAAACAGTAGTTGATGATGACTGACAACTTGCAGCTTTTGAATTTCTTACAAGCCAAAGTAAGAGAGTTGAAAAGGATGGATAATTCTAGCAGTACTGCAGCAATCATGTTAGTCGGAATCCCTAATGCTGGAAAATCTGCCCTTGCCAATTCGTTGCATAAAATTGGCAGGATAAGCGCTGCAGGTACTAATCTTCTTGTTGCGTTTGATGCAAGACCTTTCCTTCACAAATTTCCCTTCTTACGTTTTGCATAGACGGTGGAAGCAAAATAACTCTTCTGCTGTCCCTCTCTACCTCCATATCTTTTCTGCTTGATAAAACTGTGAACGCATCCTAATAAAATGCAAAATGAGTTTCTTCATAGAAAAAGGAAAGTTGAAGCATGCAGTAGTGAGCTCACAGCCACTCGAGACGAAAGATATTAGCAGTTTGAAGGTATGCAGTTAATCTTCCTTCATTGAAGCTTTATCTATGCTTTTTCTTGTTTCATCTTCAGATGCACACTTAGAAATGCTTTCTTTTATAGAAACGGTGTGTAGAGGAGTGAAGAAGTTAAACATCTTTCGCTTCATGCATTAGGTTTCTTTCTAGAGTTTGTGTAAGCATTGGATATTCATTTGCGTCGATTGCTTTTTATCTTTTTTGATATTGTTCATTGCAAGATGAAGGGGTTTGAATTAAAAACTGCTATCAGAGCATGGTTAATGCTATGTGATTGGCCAGTTAAAATTCTATGTTGTCCTTCTCTACCTTGTCATCATGATACTCTAATATCGGGATATGTAATGGTAAAAGTAAAGAAAGAGTGCCGCAGATCTTCCTTTATGGTACGGTGAGAAATACTTGTTTCTATATGCTTGCTGTGTTATGGTACTGATACTCATTTTTCGTCAGTTGGAATGTTCTTATGTTGATGATGGCCATTTACTTATGGAACGTGATTTCATCAGATTGCCAGCAATCCAAATGTTTATGTGCTGGACACTCCAGGAGTCTTGCCTCCAGTTATTAATGACTTTGAGACCTGCTCCAAGCTAGCTTTGATTGGTATGGTTGTGATTATATCAGCAATCTGTTTTTCTTTAGCTCTAATGGTGGCCTTTTTTAATTTAATTTTTGTCAACTAATTTAAGTAGTCACCCATGTGATCTTGCATTGGGTGAGCTGAAATTGTTGAACTTCTAATTTGATGGCCTGAGGTCAGATTTTCTTATTGCAAGTTCAGGTACAATCAGGGATTCTTTGGCTGGAGAAAAACAACTGGCGCAATTCTTCCTATCAATACTTGACTCAAGTAAAGAATATGAACAATGGGCAAAGCTGTCAACTGCTGGATCTGACAGATCGAGTGTGGATTTCAGAGAAAAATATTCAGGTAGCTCTGAAACTCAGACGACAATGAAACGGCAGTATCCCTCAGATCATACCCAGGTATTATCACGGTGACATTCTATGTGCTAGTCAGTTATTTTTTATATGGATGGTTTCCATCATTTTGGGTTTTGTCATTGATTCTGAACTATTTGCTTGAAACAACTTCACTCCTACTTTGATGAGATAGTGCTTGAATGGTGAATGTGAGCTAACTCTAATTGTTGCTAGTTTCTTTCTTGTGAATTGGCAATGACTAGGAGAATAATTAGGAGGAAAGTGATAATTGAGGTGGATTCAGTGCATTCCTTTTAGTCTGGAGTGTTTCCATGCTGGTGAGATCATGAGAGTATGACAACATATCTGTAGTCAGGCAACCACTGCTTTGTCTCTCTGGCAGCAACGTTAAAACTCTCAAGCAGATGCTTATAAAAAGTGTTGTCTGTTGATTTTCTGAGTATAGGACAACATATCTCCTTTGTGATTGCAGTCGAGAATGATTTCACTATTTTCTTGTCTCTAGCTGTAATTTTCCCATTGCTTGGAACCAACTGAAAAGTAGCCCTCTAGGATTTGAGGAGCTTGTTCCTATGTAAGCCAAGGAAGAGTTTGCATCCAATTGTCAACTGCTCATTTTCTTTCCTTTTCATTTTGGTCTCTAAGTTTTGATTTCTTGGAGGGGTGGAAACTAGAAGATTGTAATGACGAAATGAGAGGCCTATCTTTCTTGCCCATTCATGGATCGTTTCATTGGCAAGTCTATCTATAGCTTCAACATAAGTCAAAACACAATGGCTCTGATAAGTTTAACTTGATCGAAGAGTGGCCTGATGGGGTTATCTTGACAAAGACTTCACATGCTTTGTTATTTATCCATGTATGACATAATTTCTCTTCTCTTCGGGGGTTTATGGTCGTTGTCAGCATGAATATTTGCTCTAAGACATTAAATGCCCTTCCATGACAGGATTTCATCGTGCAAGATGTCCGCCGCGTCCTTTACGAGAGCATCTCCTCCATGTGTGGTGATGTGAGACGTAAGAAAGATGTGTTGAGGCTTATTGAGTCACAACTGGCTGCTTTGCGGAAAGCCTTTAGGATCCCCTTGGAATTAGGCGAAGAAGACGCCTGTATCAGAGTTTCTGAGAAGTTACTGAATCTGTACCGAACTGGGAGGCTCGGACATTTTACTCTGGACAGCATCCCAAACGACGTCGATCTTCCTAATATTTTCACAAATTTACCATAGTCGGTGACTGTACTTAGTCTTTCTCCTCATCGCTAAAGTTCTATACAGTCTGTTCTTACAACCTCTTATCTGACAAGAAGAGGAAGATATGAGAATGCTTTTGAAGAAAAGGAGTGCTTTTAAGTTGTCCAATTTAACATCAATGTAGCTAGAAAATGTGTTTCACGGAGATATCAACGGTAGGGGAGGGAACAACAAACAATAATCGGCATTGCTGTTCATCATATGAAATACATGCATGTGTTGATTTCAATGAGACTGAAATGTCTAGGGCCTTTCCAGCACCCGACTAAGCACGTGCGACGTCGTCGAAATGTTTTAATTGAACTCCACAATTTGTGGTGTCTCATAAATCTCTCACGAGTCTTAAGCCCAGGTACCCTTCGATCGAGACAAAGGGTGATCCTAGGATAATCCATTTTTGTGCAGGTATTCTGTCGAATGTTCAATACGTGGAAATCGATCATGTTACTCCTTCGACGGAGCTACCGGCTTATGGCCATTTAAACCACTGTCAATTTAGTTTTGTGAAGTTTCTGTAAGGTCATAGCCAACTGCCTTAAAAACTTAAGCTATTAGGTGAAGATGTAGTTAATATTTAAGTACTTTCACACTAGTCATCACGCTTAGTCTAGCCTTTTTTTTTAACCTAGTATTGAGCGTGGAAGGATTTGATGATATTAGGGGTTTGGTAATATTTGAACTCATGACCTTTTGCTCTGATACTAGTGTTGGGTGCTATTGGGCTCTCTTATCCCAAAAGCTAGCTCAAAGGATAAGATTTTCCCTCACACTTATAACTCAACCATTAACCCCTTCAATAACTGATGTGGGATAACCTTAACAATCTTCCCCTCACACATCGAGCCTGGATCAGAGCTGTAACAATCCGCTCCTATGTAACTGTTGGTTCCAGACTTGTCCATGTGAAGTTTCTATAAAGCCACAGTCAACTGTCCTAAAAACTTAAGCCGTTAGGTGAAGGCATGATTTAATATTTAAATACTTTCACAAGTTCAAATGCAGAGGATTTGGTGTGATCTAAGTATCATCGTCACAAGTGCATTAATCAGCAATCCCCAGTCCGTTGCCACTGGTAACTTTGCCAGTGCAAGCCATGGCACAATACCAATACCAAGAATACGAGGAAAGTGGATATTCTAGAGAAAAGGGCGAGGCATAGATGCATAACATACGTGCAAAAACAATCACTTTAACAACGATGCTGGACATGGATGAAGAAACACAGCAAAGTCAACGAACTTTAATCTCACTGAATTGTCAGAGAGGATGATTTTTAGGCATCCTAGTAAATCGAGAATGAGATTATCACTAACTGTAATGAGCTTCAAACAAATGTGGCAACTAACTAGCTAGCGACGAACAATAACGACCAATGGCCGGCTTGGAAAATTCTATGTAAATTTTATCGTATCGTGCTTAGGCAACGGTCTTACACAAGAAAGCTCTGACTGAACCATCTTCGGTAAATATTTCTCTGTTAATTATCACGATAATTTATAAGTAAAATTTCATAATCCTAACATACTTATACCAATTCGCCATAAACTTTTTTAATTTGGTAAATTTGATTCTAAACCTTTTGATGATTTGCCAATGTAGACAATCTAGTCAATTTTGATAATAAATTGCTAATATAAACGCTGATTATCTTACTTGACAGTGTCGATACTGACGTGGATATAATTTTCTTTTCAATTTTTAGTCATTATTTATCTTTTTTTTTTAACTTTTCTTCTCTTTTACTTCTTTTCTTCTTCTTCTTCTTTCCTTTTACCGTGGCTAGCGAGCTTTTGGCCTTGGCCAAATCTAGTGGAATTGGCAAACTGTGAAAGAAAAAAAAAGAAGAGAAAAGAAGCAAAAGAGAAGAAAAGGTCAATAAATAATTACAAAATAAATAAGTTTATGCCAACGATTCTCAACCAAAATTAGCCAAATAAACTAAATTGATTAAGTTAAAATGTTTAGGGATGAATCGTCACAAATACAATAAGTTCAATTTTTTTACCCTTAATTTTGCCTTTAATTATCCAACACATTGAATGAACTTCCGAGCATGCATGGAGCGAAATTGATGTGCTTTGTCTTGCTTAAGAAAGGTTATCAATTGGTCTTAGTTAAAGTTTGACAGGCAAACGATGAATTACGAGACTATCAATTATCAAGGAATTAAAGACAAAAATTGAAGTGGCCCGGTCCGATCCCGACAATGCTTGCATGGTTTTTTTTTTAAACCAACAAAGAAATAAAAAATTAAATCGTGAATGAGCAATTTAGAGATGGTGAATTATCAAGGAATAACACAAGCAATCATTTAGTAAATTACGCAATATTAATTTATTTATGGGGTCCAAACTAAGCAAAAAAAAAAGGAAGGAAAAGAAAAAGGGGGAAGAGAGGAAAGATAGTAATTCTCAATGTTTTTCCGTTACTATTTTCTGTATTTTCTAATATTTGGCTAACAGCGTTTTTATTTTATTTTATATGAAGCGAATCTGCAACAGCACCTCTTCTATAATCACGAAATTTCAATTCACTGCTGATCATGAGGGTGGGGAAACCATTGGCGGATAAAAACTTCACTTAGATTGATCTGCATGTGTTTTTGAACGTAACTTTATACGGGTCCGAAATTAACTATAACATATTTTTGATGTATGGTTAAAACCTGTAAATGAACTAGAGAATATTTTTTGTCATTTAGGGTCCGTTCGTTTGGCGGAAAATAAAGCACTTCCGGAAGAGGAAGATGTTTTCCAGGAAATCATTTTCCTGTAAAATGACACATTTTCCGGTGTTCGTTTGAAATTAAAAATTTTCCAAAAATTTTTTCAGAAATTTTTTTCTTGAGAAATTATCTAGTGACTGGTGACCGGGGGGGCGGCGGCGACAGTAGTGGTGGCGGGCGGGCGGGTGGGGGGGCGGGCGACGGCGGGCGGCGGCCGCGGCAAGGGGCGGGCGATGGCGGCGGTCGGGCGGCGGCAGGCGAACGGGCGGGGGGCGGCGGCGGGGGTCGGGCGACGGCCGACGGGGGGCGGCGGCGGTTAGGGGCGGCGACGGCGGGTGACGGCGGCGTTGGGTGGCGGTTGGCGGGCGGCGGCTGACGGGGGGCGGCAGCGGTGGGCGGGGGGCGGCAGGCGGGGCTGGCGGTCGAGGGGGGGGCGGCGGGTGGCGGTGGCGGGCGGGGGGTGGTGGCCAACGAGGGCGGTGGAGGCAGGCGGGCGATGGCCGAGGGCGGCAGTGAGTCCGGGGGTGGCAGTCGACAGGTGGCGGCAGTGGCGGGCGGGGGTGGCGGCCGACAGGACCAGTGGCGGTGGGCGGGCGACGACCGAGGGTGGGGTCTGGCGGGGGGCGGTGGTCGTCGGGTGGCGGCGACGGGTGACGGCGACGACCGCCGGCAACGTCTGGCAATTAAATTGCTCATAGACTCACGATGAGAGAGAAAGAAAGGAGATCCGGAAAATGTTTTCTGCTTTTCAAAAACGGAAAACATTTTCCTAAAACAGTCCAGTTTCTGGAAAATGTTTTCCGGAAGAATATTTTCCGCCTCCGTTCGTTTCACGGGGAAAAAATTATTTCTGAAAAATATTTTTCGAAAAATCATTTTCTTGGAAAATTATTATATTTTTTGGTGTTCGTTTGTTAAAGGCCGCCGTCTCGCCGGCCTCGAGCGAGGTCAAGGTATAGTGTTACAGGCTGCGACATTTAAAGGTAAATAAATAAGATGAAAAATATTTTCCACTTAAAAAAAGGAAAAATATTTTCCTCACTTTTGAAGGTGTTTTTTTTTTCCATTGGTAGAAAATATTTTCCTTGACTATTTTATTTTCCGTCAAACGAACTTCAAAAAATTCGAAAAATATTTTCCTGGAAATTATTTTCCGTGAAACAAACAAAGTCTTAGTATTGGGCTTGATTTTTTGAGTTAATGATAAAAAATCTGAATATTTTGGTTATATATTTTTTCATTTTTTTCTTTTCCTTTTCTTCTTCCTTAGCCAGTTGTTGGCCATAGGCAAGTTGGAGCCTCATCAAGCTTGCCAAATTCCATTGGGATTGAGCCTCGTCGGGTCTAGCAAGGCCCCTCGAGCTCGAGCCTCAGCCTAGATCCAACAATCTGGGTGAGTCTCGAGCTTGCTGACTTGTGGCGAGGCAGAGGCTTTAACTTGCTTTTGGTTAATTGCTGGTCGCCAACTACCACCGTGGCTGGCGATCAGCTGTGGAAAAAGAAAAATAAAAAAATAATTTAAAAAGTTTAAAATTTAAGATGATGAAGAATTAAAAGCCCGGACTTTTTTAAAAATAAAAAAAGGTGTTTGATGAAAGAAAATACTTGGTTTGCAAGTGAAAGAAAAATGATGAAAAATATTTTCCGTTTCCTCACTTTTGCAGGTGTTCTTTCATTAGCGAAAAATGTTTTTTTCCTTGACTAGTTTGTTTTCCATGAGTTGAATGTCGGAAAATTTGAAAAACGTCTTCTTGAAAGTCATTTTCCATAAAACGAATGAAACTTTATTTCTAAATTTTTTATTGTTCTTTTTGTATTTTTTCTATTATTTGGCCAACTATGTATACTTTTCTCCCCATTTAAACCCCCCTACGTTGCAAATCCCATCAAACGAACTTTCATCAACACCTCTCCTACACTCACGAAATTTGAAATCGCTACTGATCATGATGTTGGGGAAAACATTGGTGGATAAAAACTTCACGTAAATCGCTCTGGATGTATTTTGAACTTAGCTAATTATAGGTCCGAAAATATGCTTTCTTACTAAGTTTGGGATTATTGATGGAGTCGATGTCCACATCGTGGCATTTATTTAATTGACATTATATATGGATAAGGCTCGTTGATCTTTAGTCATGTCCATGATTCAGCCAGCTTTGCCTTCTTCCCAAGAATGGAAATAATTATCAACTCTCTCTTATGTCATATTGCCCCAATCGTACAACATGGTATATCTGGATTACCTACCATCTCTACATATATGTATGTATACATATGCACGAATGTCTTTTTCAATTCAAGTAACTATTTAAATTAAATACGTTGGTTGAATTCTCGCCGGTTTTGAAAACTTTGTTTTCTAGATTGCTAGTATATTTAAAATGAAATTTGAAATAAGTTTAGTATTCATTTCTTATGAGATGGCTCGACTGATCACATCACATTTATCTTTCAATTAGATATAGTCATGCTTGGAGGGTATTTTTCTGTCCATCTCTGGCCTGTCTCGCACTCGCCATATTCCAAATAGAGAAATGGCTTTGATACGTAATGCTTACCCACCAGCCTATTTGTCACCCAGTCACCTAGATCTACTTGACATTTCATGCTATGAACAATGATTCTCTTGCTTAAGAATTGCTCTGGCTTCATCTTCCGTTTATTGCCATGCTCAGTGTTATGGGATTCTATTTCCTAGTTGGACCGTAAAGGAATATGCGATCTCTGAGGAATCATTTGATTACCATCTGAATCCTAGGAGTTGATTTAGTTTGGAAAACGCTGTGAGCCATACAAATCGTGCTGGCGATGCCTTTGTAGCGCGTGTGAAGTACGCTCGGCAATCCATCACGCGCTACATATGACGTGAATGTGGCAAAAATCCCCAATGATGCGCGTGTGGTGCTATGGTCGGTTGTCGTGTCACTTCGAGTTTATGTAACCGAAAAATAGGTGAATTTACTAGATTGTTGTGAATTTTCTTTCTCTTCTTCTTCGTTAACCCAATGGTGAGAAGCTGTGTTGGTTAATAATCACTACAAGAAAACAGCGATTTAGCGACAGGCATTTGCTACGGTAAATTGCGGAAAAGTCGTTGCAAAACTCATTTTGCAACGACTTTAGCAACTACCTAATGTCCGTCCGTAATAACGCGTCGCAATTGTTACCGACAGACCATCCATAGATATAATCGCAACATTGCAACGGAAAAAGGCTGTTACTAATTAGCAACACCTACATATTCGTTGCAATGTTGCTACAAATAAGAGATCGTTACAAATAGAGTCGTTAAATTGTGATGAACTTCTAATGTCGCAAATTAGTCACCACTGCTCGCTATATTCGTTGCAAAATGTTGTTGCTAAATTCTAGCCACTAATTGTCAACGAGTGTGTTTGCCGTTCACCATTTACCGACGACCCGCATACTGTCGTTGACGTTAGCAACGATATGCCATTGCATTTTTGCATTGCAAATTTGCTACTGCTTTTGCGTGATGTCGCAAATGAGCGCACCCGGTGGTGTCGTTGCTCTTTACTTATCGTTCATCATTTACCGTCACTAATCGGCAACAAAACATAATGTTTGTTGCAAATTTGTATCGACATACAAATGTGTCGTTGCAAATAAGCGACATGTTTGCCGTTGCTAAAGCGGAAAAACATCTTAACCAACCCATTCAGTTCTAGAGCAATTTTTGAACCCCTGTGCACAATTTATTTGTCCATAACTCGGTCAACTGCAAACTTACCATATCATAAACGAAAACCAATGTCTTACATTGTATATTAACCATATAATATTTACAATAAACAACGTAACACCAACTATAAAACCATAATGTATAGATTACATATTATAATTACAACCTATTAGCTACCAAACTATATACTTATATAAACATTGTTCGGTTTCTCCTAGACCCCAAAAGCCTGCTGCATCATCACCAAGCCGCAGCCACGAACAGACAAAAAACAAACCTCTTCTTCTTCAGACGTTCATCATAACTCTGCACATGCACACAATTCACTCTTTAGAACTCCGGATTTCAAGGCCAACAAAATAATCAAAATGTTCATTAAAAACATTACCTCCAAAAAAGTGCGAGTCCATGTGACTTTCCCACGTACATCTGACAAAATTATAAACCAACCCCCAATTTTAGTCGAAACATTAGCGCATTACATTATTATTCAACATGTTAGCACTTGTCAACATAAATCATTAATACGGCAAAATTAGTAATCACAACTGGGAAATGTCAAATGCATACCATATTTCAAATACTTTACCTATGTGCTGCCTATGGTGTGTCCAACCCATCTGCATCAGCAACTTCTTCATCAGCCAAACCATGATGATTACGCTCGGATCCTATGGTATCTATGGGGGACACATTATAGTCCCCACTTGATTGCATATTTAAACGTTCCAGGATCCGTTGCATATCGCGTTGCATACACATATACCTTTCATCTTTTTCTGCAATTTTCTCCTTCAACCTTCTCACATCTTCGGTTAATGCCAACTCATGTTGATTCCTCCTACGATATCCACTAGATGATGGAGTGCCCACAACCCCTCTTGCACATTGTCTAGACAATGATCCCAAGCCATAAATCTTGCCTCTCTTCACACCACCCGAGGCCTCCACCCATAAGGGCGCCTGATTAATCGACCGAGAATCACTCCCCTCACCCTCACGTTGGCTGTCGGCACTGGCTAGCACCAATTCATCGAATTTTTCCTACATTTTTTTACAGACAATTGTTATAAAATATACTACAACATCTAATCCTACTTGAGGGTTGATGTACTAACCTTCACAGCTTTTGCTTTGTCACTGACATAGCTCTTGTCTTTTCTCTGGAAGGTGCGTTCAAATGTCTGAGAAAAGGACGGCTCCCTCCCCAATTCCTTTGCCTGCGAAAATCAAACAGCCTTCATATTTTTGGACCAATTAACGTACCAACATTTTAAACATACTTACCATTCTTCTTTTGTGCTCCCCAATGGTAATGCAACCCCCTGCATATGTGGCTGAACGTGTACTTGAGCACCCCACTCGATTTTGCTTATTTCGGACACTCGACCGTCGATACTCTTCACTTTCCCAAAATCGCATAATTTCCATCCAGTTCTCTTCTGAAATGTGAAGTGGCCGCTCTTGTCTTGTTTTCGCTCTATTCATTGTATTCCTAATGTGATCACTAACCTTCTTGCTGAAAATTCTCACGACTTCTTCCCCATGCTCTTCAGCCCAAAAAAAATGTCGCCGCACAAACAAAAGATACAACTAACTTAAAAAACCATTTAATAAGCTTAGGATGCAATATAACAATATGTCAACTTACCTGGAACTCGCTCCACCACAAATCCTTCACGCTGTCTGGAAAGCTACTATATGTAGCATATGGCCCCCTCCAACTGTTTTTCACTATTTTGTTTAGTTTTCTTATAACATCCGACCCTTCTTCAAATCTGAAACATTATAAATAAATTGTCAATTTCACATGCTGCTCAATGCATTAGCGAATATTACATTTTGTACACTAGTAAACATATGGTACTTACGAATCACCCTCTGGATTTATCAACCTTCTCCCCTCTGAATCAACCACTGGAATTTCTCGCTCATTCGTCCTTTGGTCCACTGATGAAGAATGTCCTACATGCGGCCCGTCGGTTCGCCGGTGATACACTTGGCCTTCCGATTGAGGTGTACGGTCGACTTCGGGGCTGACAGAATATGGGGGCTGAGTTTCGGAGGGTGATTCGCCTCCTTGTCCATGCTGTCCAGCTTCATGTCCAGCTTGTCCAGCTTCATGTCCATCTTGTCCAGATTCATGTCCATGTTGTCCAGCTTCATTTTTGTCCAGCTTCATTTCCATGTTGTCCAACATCATCATCAGCTGCTTGAAGGTGTTCTGACGGTTCAGGGGACGTGCCACTCGTCGGGGCCGTCTCAGCTTCAATGGGGGGCGTTGTGAACAAACGTACTCCAGCAACTCGTCGGCCTCGTCGACCACCTCGCCTTGCTCCACGAGCAAATTAATCAATTTAAATTCACCATGCTACAGCCAAAAATAAAACAAAGCACCTGAAATAACGTACCATTTTTAACCAAATTTCAGCAAATGCAGCGTCGGCGGACAAACAACCTTTGTATTAGTCTCAGCTTCAACCACAGCTACACCAACATAGTTGAACCATCATGAAATGGACAATGAACAGCCTACTCATGACGACCATCCCATTAAATTTACCATTATTGTAAATAAAGGTACATGATTGACAAGCGGTCTCCACTATCTCTCCAAGCGCATCAACATGATTGAAAAGATACGAAAGATCGAGCAAATCAAACCAATCGATATAAATAGCAACACGCATCGCAATCATCTTAACAATATTATCCATAGGAAAATCACAATTCATTCCATGTCATGAAAGCATCAATGTCAACACGCATCGCCATCAATTTCAATCGCCGATCAGCAACAAGCGTCTCTTGAGACTCACCTTACAAAACAGAGACTTGAAGTAGAATAAATTCAGCCTCAAGCGCTCCCTATCGCCCTCTATCACGTACAACCTGCTTCTCCAACATGCCAATCACCAAACACTCAATAGTTAACAACAACTAAAAAACCCCATATACGTAGAAAGACTCCCTACTCCCCACCCCAATCAACAGTTACAAGCAAAAACTTCATCTTCTTAACAAAACACCCACAGAAGAAGGGGGTTCGACCGAAAATCCCTTACCTCCTCGTCGGATCTGTCATTTTCCGCGAGACTCGTCGCAGCTCCCGCTCAACGAGACCGTGGAGAGCAGGCGCTCAATTAGCCGAGAAGAAGGGGGTTCGACTGAACCCGAACCCTAACCCTAACCCTCTCCCCCACGATCATCAGTGCAGGAGAAGGGTTCTCCCCTCGACACAATGGCCCTTGATGCTATGTTGAGAGACTTACCAGAGGTGAAGCGGCCCAGCGGCGGTGTCGCGGCGGTTCGGCGCGGCCGTCGGCCGACGAGAGCGGCGGCTGGACGTTTCGCCGGACGAAACCCTAGCAGAGCAAAATTCGCCGAGTGGTCCCCCCTGCGTGAAAATAACACAAAGTGGTCCCCGCTTTGTGTAAAAGTCGAGTGGTCCCCCCGTATAAGTGTAGAAGTCCATGTTTAACTTCCGTAAATAGAAGGAAAAAATTATATAAAAATTATTACATAAAAAGCATTTTTTTCATGTAAAACCGAAGGGTCAATGTGTGAAATATCACTTAATTTACTTTCTTTCCATTGGATTTCGCACATAATATTTTACTGAAACTATGATATCTCCAATAATGTAATTATATTTTACTTAAATTTTGCATGTTTAATGGAAAATATAAATAGTTGTCGTTCTTTTTTGTTTAAATTTTTTATTTTACATTACTTGGCCACAGATGCTCAAGCGGAAAACATTTGCCCATTGCACTAACATAAAGGCTTCGACTATCTTGTTTTTTTATGAAACAAATGATTGGTTGAAAAATATTATGTTTTTTTTCCGTGAAACGAATGGTTCAACTTTGCACATAATTTTTATCCATTATTCAGACTAAGCTTATTGAGAAAATTTTAAAGTGATGATACACCGTGTCAGTCATAAAATGTACAAATGACATCATTTTTAACCATATTTATTAATGTGTATTATACTTTTGTATTTTGAACATATAATAACAATTTATACTTTATTTATGAGTGGCAATATTTGGTAACATCATCAATTTACAGTAAATATTCATATGCATCATCAAATTGTCATGCACTTCATACTTGTAACCTCTTGCTTCAAATTGAAAAATAGTTACGTTCGAAATTGTCATGCATTAAAAATTTCAATAATCACCACTAAAGAATCACTTGTCAATTAAGATATTTCGTTACGAGTTAGTTCCTCCATGAGATTCATCGGTTTAAGGAATCCCTTATCCTAGTGATTAAGGTTGAAGATCGATTGGATTAAAACTTATATAATTCCGTCCTATTAATAAAGCCTTTAGAAAAATTGTAAAGATCGTGTTGTGAATGCTAACAGAACATTTCCTGTTACACAACCGATGTTATTAACTAAAATAGTGGAGTGGTCCGCCATATTACACAACTTTTTCCAATTGTAATATTTCGCAACTTGCAAAACCGTGTCACCTTTGTCGCAGTAGACAAATGTACCGTTGCATCTTTTGACTATTAAATAAACCAACCATCGAATATTTGCAACCGCCGAAACCATGTGTCGCATTTTAGCAACTACGTAATAACTAAATAGTCGCAATTTTTCAACTGTCTTCACCCGCAGTTGCAATTCGCGACTATGACCAAGTCATTGTCTCTGTTTTGCGACTACATAGTTTCCAAGCATCGCAAAATAGCGATTATAAAACAATTATCCATTGCAAAGTTACGACAGTATTTACAAACAATTGCAAGTTTACGACAGTCAAAAATTCGTTGATATTATGCGACAATATAATAAATAACCGTCGCAATATTGCGATTGCTTACTGAACTTACCGTTGCAATGTTCCGACAATTTCTCTGACTATCGTGGCAGATTTGCGACAGATTTGTAATATGTCCATCGCAATTTTGCGATAGTACACATCAGTTGCAATATTGTCACTATACACTACACTACCGTTGCAAATTGGCGACCTTTAGCACTATAATTGCAAAATTGCGACGGTAGAATATATACGCGTTACAAAAGTGCAACGGTTACTACAGAAACTATCGGAAGTTTGCAACTGTTACGCCTAAAATCCGTCGCATATTTGGTGCAACGGTCTTCCAAACAAACCGTCGCACTTTTACGACGGTTATTTAAACTTGCCGATGCTAATTTACGATGATGTCTTTAATGTTTCCATCGCGAACGTGCAACGAACTATTGTCGTTGCACCTTTGCGAATCGTACTTTATTGTGAATGCAAATGTGTGACGATGTTTTTACTGGCTCGTCGCAAATTAGTGACAATTTCCTTTTGTTCGTCGGTAATTAGCGAAGTGCGTGAGAATGTTTTCACACACTGCAACGACTTTTGCATATATCGTCGCTAATTTGTACTGGCTTGGCTAGGATCTATAGTTATAAGTCCTAATGTTGTACCTGATAAACAAGAAATTCTTATTACCCTATAAATATAATGGCAAAAACAACCACCACCATGTTTCATTACTGATCACACATGGTAAATTAAATAACAAACTACATGGTATCAATTAACAGCAACAACCCATAAATGTAACGGACACCACAATATTGCAATTCCTATGGACCTTCATATATCTTCATCTTGATCATCATCATCATCTTCGACCGGGTCATCACCTTCGTCTTCGTCATCATCATCATCCTCTTCGTCTTGTTCGTCGTCGTCGTCATTATAATCGTCTTCGACTGGAGTATCATGGTCAGCATCTGACCAAATATCTTCAGCCTCTTCATCCTCTGTCTCAACTTCATCATCTTCTTCATCAATTTGTAAATTTGAACCATGAATTTCAGATGGATCAACATCTACCATGACACCACATGGATCTCGTAAACTTGAAATAATATATTCCTCAGTATCGCCTGTGTTTCGAACTTCATCTTGCTGATATGTTGTATCCTTCCAGTGTGCATGTACTTTGGTTCGTGCTTTCATTTTACATACAGCCAACCAATCATCTTTGTCCCGTTTTAGACTAGGATATGATGCATAATAAACTTGAATTGCCTGTTGTGCCAAGACAAATGGTTCATATTTCAAATACTTTTTCTTCTGATTAATTTCAACCAAATTACGGTTCGGATGCACCTTCATTCCTTTGATAGGGTCGAACCAAGTGCACTTAAATAACACGACCCGCATGAGTGGTCCAGTGTATTCTATCTCCAGGATTTCATCCAACAATCCATAGAAATCCTCATTCAAACATCCATCATCGCCTGATTGCACACAAACACCACTATTCATAGTGGTTTTTCCCATTCCATAAACTTGACTATGAAAATTATACCCGTTGATGAAATATGCTGGCCAACACCATACACTGGTTTGTGGTCCAAATGACAGATGTCGTAGAAATCCCTGGTGTTCATCTTGATGAATATTGCACTCAGCCTACTCCAACAAACCCATATATAATCATTCAACTAATGCGTATGAAATGAATAAAAAAAAATGTTGATAATGCAATGCTGACTTACAAATGTTTTGAACCATTCAGCAAATTTTTCGTTGCACAAACAATCAAACTCGTTCGGCGGAATTCCGGCATGTAAGTTTTGGAATATCCTGAAAAAACGTTCAGGCTTGAAACAAGTTATAAAAAAACAAATGCAACGAACCACGGTGAATCATCGTGCAAATGTACACTTACTGGAAATATTGATCCACTTCTGGACAATTCAACAGGATATATGTATGCGCTGCATGCCATTCTTTGCCTGTTAAATAACGAACAGTACATGCGCCGCTCGGTCTACCAAGATAGTTGAAAATGGAGAAAGCCTTGCAACTACGGTAAATTGGGCCCTCATCGTTCCGTCTAGATCTCCGCCTCTTACAATGCACATGTGGCTCAAAATAGTATGAAGCAAATGTTGACACTTCCTCCACAATATATGCCTTACAAATTGAAGCTTCGATGTGTGACTTGCTCTTCACTTTTTTCTTCAAATGATATAAGAACCTAATATAACATGAATAAATTCAAATATGAACATTTTACACTTATAACATGAAAAAAAAAGTGCGTCAAAATATAATTTTTACCTCTCAAATGGATACATCCATCGATATTGGACTGGACCTGCAACTTTTGCCTCATAAGGCAAGTGAACTAACAGATGTTCCATTGAATCAAAAAATGACGGAGGGAATATCCTTTCTAAGTTGCAAAGAATAATTGGAATATCTCTCTCCAGTTTCTCCATGTGCGATGACTTTAACGTTGTCGAGCAAATGTCATGCAAGAAATTACTTAAATCTGTAAGAGCACCCCATACAAAGTGTGGTAGAAATTCCTTTGTCGCTATCGGAAGTAGTCGCTCGATAAAGATATGACAATCATGACTCTTCATTCCCGTCAACTTATATTCATGCAAATCAACACATCTCCCGATATTCGAAGCATATCCATCAGGAAAGCGTACTGTTTTCAACCAATTACAAAGCACACGTCTCTGCTCCTTGTTCAACGTATAAATGGCTTTTGGTTTTGGTCCCTTGCTAGTTGCATCCACAGCTAGTGTTGGCCGATCATAAATATCTCGCATATCTTTTCGTGAGTTCAAGTTGTCTTTTGTTTTTCCTTTAACATCCATCACCGTATTTATCACATTTTCGAACACATTCTTCTCTATGTGCATGACGTCGAGGTTATGATGAATACTATGGGTCGACCAATAAGGGAGATCCCAGAATATACTGCGTTTAGTCCACTTATGCGAATTGCCATACGCATAAGTTGCCCCATTCGGATATTCTACAACAGTTGGAAAGAAATGCACGCGTTCCCATAGTTGATCCCCTGTCAACCTCAATGGAGGAGGTGTTCGATCAACTCTATTTTTTACGAACTCTTTCTTATTCCTTCTGAAAGAATGATTGACGGGCAAAAATTGCCGGTGACAATCGAAATAACTACACTTCCTACCATGTTTTAATCTGAATGACTTAGATCTTTCCATGCAAATTGGACATCCTAAGAGACCAGCTGTGCTCCACCCAGACAACATTCCATAAGCTGGGAAGTCATTTATCGTCCAAAGCAGAACAGCCTTTAGTAGAAATGTTTGGTCAGTATGAACATCGTACGTAGGGACACCTTCATTCCACAAACGTTGTAGCTCTTCAATCAAGGGTTGCAAATATACATCTATCAGCTTCTTCGGGTTATTTGGCCCAGGCACAATAACAGTCAAAAACATGTATGGTGTCTTCATGCACATCCCTGGTGGAAGGTTGTACGGGGTTAGAATAACTGGCCAACATGAATATTTTCTTCCTGTTTGACCAAATGGGGCAAATCCATCTGCACATAACCCTAGCCTGATGTTTCGGGGCTCCATCGCAAAGTGAGGGTATGTTCTGTCGAAATTTTTCCATGCCGGTGCATCAGAAGGATGACACATTAGATCATCTTCAGTTTGATGGTTTGAATGCCAAGTCATGTGTTCAGCAGTGGCTTGTGACGCATAAAGCCTTTGTAATCTGGGAATCAATGGCAAGTAAAACATTTGCTTCAATGGTATACGAGTCTGCCGCTGACCATGCCTATTGATATTCTTGAACCTAGGGTTGTTGCAAAATTTGCAAACATCCGCATGCTCATCATCTTTCCAATATAACATACAACCGTTGATACATACATCAATCATTTCGTATGGAAGCCCTAAGTTATGAACTAATTTCTTCATATCATAAAAGTCAGTTGGCAGTATGTTATCCCTTGGTAATGATTCTCGCATTACATCAATGAATGAGTTGAAGCAATTCTCTGACACATTGTGCTCCGACTTGATATTCAACAGTCTTGCAGTAACAGATAACTTCGTATGGTTGTCACATCCTGGCCATAAAGGTTCATCTGCTGCTCTCAAAACATGTCGAAACTGATTATTAACCAGCTCATTAATTTCTGTTCCTATCATACCATCAATGTGTGCTGGATGACTTGGGAACACATGATCAACATGAGGAATTTGACTAGTGCTTGCATGATTGGATTCCCAAGCCAAATTATGACCAGCTACATCAATAACCATCCGTTCATATGGATTCAGATGGTTATCATATGTACCTTCTTCGCAACTTACATTTGCTTCATCAGACGTAAATGGTTCACCATGAAAAGTCCAATTATAATAATTTGGGGTAAACCCAAATCTACATATATGCTCGCCAACGGTATTAACCCAATGGAATTTTCCATTATTGCACTTTTTGCACGGGCAACGTAACTTGTTTCCATCCATGAACTCAACTTGACTACTGGCAAATTCTAAAAACATATCAACCCCAGCACGAAACTCATCGGTCAAGCCTTGACCGTTAGGTAAGTTTTTATTATACATCCAATACCGGGATCCTTTCATTGTCTCTGTATATAAGGCAAACAACATGCGCTAATTCTCAGTTGTCCAATATATTTGGTATCTAACAAAACCTAGTATGTTAACACTTTCATCTAACAACATGTAAATAATACTGACCTTGGTCTCAAAATGATTGCGGGGATTTCACTCTAAAGTCGGCGTGTACACAAGAAGATGCAATATTCACTTGAATTGTTTCCCGTATAACTAGACACGTACGTACCTACAATACATAAATATATTAATAAATTGTAACAAGCCGGCAATGTACACACTATAATGCAATCACCCATACAATAGACACATCAAGAATATATTTCAAAATATATATGACCGTGGCTAAAAAAAATTTCTACCTTGTATAGGCATAAGGACATTAAAATATATATTACCCACAAACTGAACAACGTGCATATTTTTCATCTATCCGTAACACAAAAAATTACCAATTTGTTCCTCAAAAAATTAAAGATATGCCAATTATGTAAAATAATCTGCAACTTTACTTCTTCTTCATGTCTACTTCAGCAAATTTTCACTACAAAAAAACAGCCGATTGCCGACGGTAAATTTGCAACGACAAAAAACATGGATTACGGCCGAACATTTGGTAGTCGATAAAGTCGTTGCAAACTCAGTTTTGCAACGACTTTTCCGCAATTTACCGTAGCAAATGCCTGTCCCTAAATCACTATTTTTTTTTTTAGTGTTTGGGCCCCTCTAGGTCGATATACGTAGGAAGGTAGATATGTGAGGCGTTGGGTACCTCACCTCGCCCAGATCTGGCTAGATCTGGGCGAGGTTAGGGTCGAGGCGGCCTCTCCACCTCACCGGCCTTCACACGATTCCGACAAAACAAGCCGTGCATACGCATGATAAACCAACCCCACACGACACCCAAAACCACAAAATCTATACACTAGAAAGCTTACGAAAGAGAAGAAGGACATACCTCAGTTAGGGTTTTAGAGGGGACAGAAGAAGGAGCAAATGGAGTCTCGGGATGTTCGTCCAAAAATAACACCGACTGAAATGCGGGGGCAGCTTTATATTCGCAAATTTGCGACAGACAAAATATGTCGTCGCAAAAATTGTCGCCTATTAGGGACAAGCACTAAAATTGTTGCAACATAGTGATGACAGTAGTGACGTTATTTGTAATAATCGCAAATTTGCTACGGCAAATGTGCTGTGTTGCAATTTTTTAACGAAATGTACAGGCCGTAGGAAAAGTGGTCGCTCCTTTGTGACCAAATTAATAATACGTTGCAAAACAGCGATTGACAAATTAGTCATTGCTAAAATCGTGGATAATTGGCGATAAACAATATTATTAGTCGCTCATTAGTGACGAACTTAGTTACGACCTAAGTAGCATCGTTAATTCGCGACACTTTTGAGATGTCTGTCTCAAAATTTATTGCAAAGAACCGACGGCCAAACTTTGGTGGCTAATTAGCAAGGGAATAATTTTGCCCGTGGTAAAGTGGCAACAAATATATGCAATCGTTGCAAAATTGGTTGCAAATTGCGACAGATTTTTTGTCGTTGCAAATTTACCGTCGGCAATCGGCTGTTTTCTTGTAGTGAATTAATTATCCCTTATCGCCGAGGTAGTACTCTCTTCGACATTGATTGCCTTTTGTCGAGTGTGCGAAAGCATGCATCTTGGTCCTTTCACTTTCTGAATAGTGATTAATCAAGATGGTCACCAACATCGGGCCATCTTCAAATCTATGGAGACAGGAAATAAGCTAGACGCTGATTATTATATGAAACCCAATAGACATAGAAATGGATAGATAACAACATAAGTCACACCTTCACCCTAGACCCACGAAAACAATCTCTATTCATCTTATTTCGTTTCAGTAAGGACCAAGAAGAAAACACTCCTAAATCCTTTCATGGGAAAAAGAAATTCGACCATGGAGGAGTGGGGTTTCCATAGGGGTACGTTGGCATCGGCTCATTCTTGCTGAGATTCACAGCATTGCTCTCGTTGCGCGGCTTCAGCAACTCCATGTACCAAGGCTGGTTCTGCATGGCCTCTGCGGCCACGACATCATCAAAAGCGGCAGTTTCCTTGGGAGCCACCTCGCCATTGTCCTCTTCCGGACCCTTATCTCCGTTCGGCTCCACTGGTGCAGCCTGCTCCGAGCCCGGTGTCGTCTTCTTCAGCTTCTTGATCCTCTCCTCGATCTCCTTCCCGGTCTTCTCCAACATCCACCCCAAGTCGTTCAGGTCCACGATAGTCAGGCCCTGGAGCCCCTCGCCTACAAGGGCCCGGTACATCACCTGGCCAATCTCCTTCTCGCGGTTGTCGCGGCACTGCTTCTTCAGCTGCTCCTCGGCCTTCATGATCCTCTGCCTGATGAAACCTTGCTGGTTCACCATCCTCTTGCTCTGGTCCATCTCCGACATGTTCTTGAACCTTGCAATGGCACGGCGCGCCCCCAGCATGGACGGCCACGCCTCCGGCTCGGCCTGGTATGGGCTGTAGACGATGGCGCACGCCTCGATCCCGCACAGCGTGCTCAGCTCGCTCACCTTTTTCATCAAGCCCTTCTTTCTCTTCTTGAAAGTAGCTTTCCTCGCAGCGTCGTTGGCGATGTAGGCGAGAGTGACTTTCTTTCTAGTCATGGCTGAGGATTGGTGCTCAGGAAGGAAAACGTTGGATAATCTTTGTGGTCCTTGTTGCCCCATCGGGCATAAGGTTTATATAGTGCGAGGAAGAAGATCGTTTTAGTAAATGGAGAAGATTTTGTTTCCTTCTCTTTTTTCGATTCCTCGGATGTGGTTGACTATTCTAATGGAAATCAAATTTAAGGTAACCAAATTTATTATTTGAGATTGCGGACTTATATGGTATGTACCTTAGGGTTTACAGTTTTTTCTTTTCTTTTTCTTTTCGGGTGAACTGTCAAGGGTAAATAAGATCAACCCCAATAATGGCTTACATTTCAATTTCGATGGGAATCAGACTAGGATCATGTACTAGTACAAGAATTCAGCACAACTAGAATCTGGGCAATGATAAAAACTTATCCGGTTAATAATGATATCCATAAGTGATTACCAGATGTGCTGAGCCTACTCTAGCACATTAGCACCGGCCTTTACATCGCACTGTCTAATTTTTCGACAGTGACGATCCATCAGTTTGAGATCCTGGTGCCAAAGACCGACAAGATGGCAGTCGGCACTGCTGATATACCGGCGAATTGCTTACGAGGAAGGCGTGAATATCTACGTCGCACTTTGATACATCGAACTTGCCCAGAAACTACAAAGCAGGTGCTGTCTTCGTGCAGTCATGTTATGGCCCTTTTGAAAAAGGAAAGAAAGATCAGAACGACGCTGTGCATTGACTGATTCCTTTCCAATCCATTGTCGCTGGAGGATTTCGTTTATATATGAACATTATTAATGCCATGACTTATATAGAATAGTGTACGAGTTTTGATTATGGAATCAGTACGTATGGCCTTTGTAATGAACCTAATAAATATCCTAATAAGGTCGTCACGCCACGCGATCGTTCCTATGGTTGATTTCCCCAGACAAAAAAACTTCATTTCATTCCCTAACTGGGAAAAACCCAATACGCTCCACATCTAGGGTTTTGCAATGCAAGCCATATCATTTTGGCTGGTTAAGTCCTGAACAGCCCAGTACAACCTCACCAATGCTCACTTCATTTCACCCAATATGCCGCCTATACATTTTGGCTGGTTAAGTCCTGTACAGGCACAACCTCACTGATGCTCACTGCATTTCACTGCTGCCTCTCTCTCAAATACAACTTCACTAATGCTCCTCCCGGTAAAATTACAGAACAACCCCGACGCTGATAAAGAAGAGCAAATAGCCAAACCCTAAAATGTCGAGGTTCAAGTATGGTTTTGTCATGGAATCAATCAAATTGAATTGCCCACTATTCTAATATCAATTTATTAAAATTATGTTTAATCTTGTTTTGACTTGTTCCTCCTTTTATATTTTAGGTTCAAACTCTTTTTATTACTAACAAATTATAACCCATGCATTTATCAGTTAAACATATGCAGACAAGCGAAAGATCTGCTCAAGGATAATGGGCGGAACATTTTTAATTTTCTTTTCAACTACGATATCCCCTCTGTTTATATATTATATATAAATGTTACATTGATTCAGTGAAATAAACAAATGAAAAAACGATTCGTCATTACGTCAATTCACTTAACCAGCAAAAAAAAAAAATTAATAATTCACAGTAGTTGATTGAATGGACAAAGGAAATCATTCTGGGTATTGAGAATCCTATAGGCTATCCACACTTATAATCAAAACCCATATATACACATAACATCTATATTAAATCAAAGTCTGTTGCACCTTATCTAGAAGACATGATGCAGAGGCGAATGCGTATCGCAATTCCACTTCGGTTACCATACAGACTAGTCGAAAGAAATCCTTACATAGGTCAAGCAACACTGCGAATACGAAGAAACCCAGAATGGAAAAAAAGAAAAGAAGGAATGACAGAATCACTCGAGTTTTAACCCCCAATGTTAGATTCTCAGGGGACACTACATAGATGGAGGAGCGGATGGTGCTTGAGATGGAGAAGCAATTTTGACATCATAAGTAGTAGGATTGCCTGCTCCAATCAAGTCAGCAGCTCTCTGATCGCCATTCATGGAGCCCTCGTACTCATTGTTGTTTCTGGGAACACCTGCCCCATGTTTTGCCAGCTCTTTCCGAGCCAGACGTTCGGCCTTGGTCACATGCTTGTCCATCTCGGCTTCGGCCTCTCTCGCCAATCTAACCTCGTGCGCCACTCCCGCTCTCGCTTTCACATACTCCTTCTCGGCCTACAATTGGATTTCGTTGCCAAAAAGAATGCCGTTAAATGTTCACTTTTGGGGAACCCCTATTGCCTGAGGCTGCTGCTTTGATTACATATCGTGTTGACAAGATTGATACAACCTAAAAGCATAAGATAAATGTACCTTCTCCTCAGCCCTCGCCTCGGCCTTGACCTTGCGTGTGGCGTTCATGTCGCTGAGCTTCTCCTTAATGGCCTGCATTCTCTCTTTCTCTCTCACAAAAATGGCTTACTGTAATGGTTTCTCATAGCTTTCTTCAGACATCGGAAGACATTTATAGGAGATGGATGGCATTCTATTCTGGGATCTCCCTCTTTTCTTTGTGGCGGTGCTGCCTACAAGTGTCGAACATGTGGACGTTCTCCATCAATTCGTGGCGGATGCTTTCTCAACGAGGATTTGTAGCAAGCTTGAACCAAGCCTGCGACTAGAATGAAGTTCGAGGAATGGGTTCCGAATTCTAAGTGGGCGTTTAGACATTTTGACATTTTCCCTTTCGGGTCACCTCCAGTAATTGATGGCAGACATTCTCTGTAGCTAACAAGGAAGAGAAAATCAGCCAAGCAGCCACACTAGACAACCTGCCAACGGCAGAAACTCACGACCATGCAACATGGGATCGGACCCGGTGTCAAGTGTGCACGTTGCGGTTGTAGAAAACATAACGGAATCGAGGGCTCGATCTTCATATCTTAGATCCAAGCAAAAGAAAATTACTTTAGCTTTCCCACAAAATTTAACATATTGTTTTGAATTTTTAAAGAAAATATACAACTTATAAGCAAATTTACATATCGACATTTGTCTGTTATGAGCTTAACTGCCAAGAGCCTGAATTAGAAAAACTAAAAAGAAAGGGTTAGATTGTTTGGAATCTGATTTTTGGCTAGCCTTACACCAACTTTTTTATGACCTAAAACGAAGTCAAAACACGTAAATAAGTTGCAAGATTTTAATTAAGTTGCCTTTTTCAAAATTATCCACATGGGTGTCAACGCCCCTCGATGATGAAGACTTCTCAATGAAGACCCAACCCAAAATAGGCAAATACAAAAAACATGTAGTCTTTGAATTATTGATTAGATGATCACAATCTAAAAAAGATGAGATAATTACAATGGCATGACGTTAAACCAAACTCTAATAGAAAGAGTTTAGCAAACATAAAACGAAAGGAAAGAAAACTTGGATAAGCAGAAGCAAAAACTTGCGATTTTGGCTTAGTGCTCGTCTATTTCTTCTTTCTTAAGACATTATTTTATAGTCACAAGTCTTAATTAGGATGCCACTTTTGTGCAATTTTCTTCGACTTTTAACTAAGTCTGACAATATGCTATCCACTTTTGCCACGTGTGCGTGTGTATCTTTACATGTCAGTTTCCTGTGCTACGTGTTTCACCATCATTGCCAATTGTCCGTGCTATGTTGGCATCATCGCCGATGTCGGAAAATCCCATTACATTTTTTTCTATGACAACGAAACTTAATCCGAAATAAACCATGCAAAAAAGTTACAATCTGACCGTACAAAGAATAGCAGTCAATTTTCACACTGTCTTTCTTCACTTAGAGGCATCTAAAAAGCTTGAGCCACAAAGTTGCTGCTTTAATGATTAATACATAAGCTCCAATGGACTCGTGAAATAGTAACGACCGATTAATGCGATCTAATAGATCATACTTATTATTTTTTTTATCTAAACGTCATTTTTGATATAGGCCCCTTCAATAGTCCGCAATACGTGAACTGAAAGAATGTGCATATTCGTGCGTCAAAAGGCCAATGTCGCTCTTACGATTGAGTCTCCTAATCGAAAACCTTATAGTCGCAGCATCGACGTTTGTTTTGTGTGCATCAATCAGTGAAGTCTACATTCATCGTCCAAACCTCTCCTCGAGCTGAAGCTAGCTATTGATCATTTTGAGGAACTTGAATGATCATTTTTTTTTTTTGGAAAAAACAACATATCATGTTATCTACAAGAAGTACTTTCGAACAGGTTTGTGGTTGAGAATAATTTTCCAACTATTTTAAGTGGGATGGGTTTGAGAGTCCGTGTGATGGATTTGGGGCTAGTATGCTCATAGGGGCAGGTTTGAAATGCCATGTAAAGCAGCTCTTGAGCTTGTAAAAGGATCTTGAGCCAAATATTTGGTATTTGATGATATGATTTTCAAAGTCATTTGGTCTAAAATTCTACTTTGAAAATGCTCAAAACTTAAGGTAAGCCCCCTAATTTCTTTGGCTTTGGCAATTTTTAGTAACACTACTTATCTCCACTAATAAAAATTATTTTCCTTCCCAATTATTTCCAAAATGTCCTCCTCTTCACCTTCAATTGTAAGAAGGGGAGAGAGGTAGTCTCCAATTCGTCCTGTTAGGATCGGGCAACCCTAAGCCAGCCACTCATAGAGGCTTGTCGAGGCATTTGCTACCCTCGTTTGGGTCCTCATGAGTCATGATTTAGGCATTGCCCTATTGAGATCGTGTGACCTTAACGTCCTATTATGACGGTAATGAACAAGAGTTTCATTTGAAAATATTTACATTCATTCTATTTGATATATATATTTTTTACTTACTTTATAGCAAGTATTTTATATATTGCAACAAAAAGCACCATGCGCCTTCCTAGGAAACAAGGCCTTTGGCCTAAATTTGATGTTCCAAAAGGCAAAGCCGGTCGGCTAGTTTGATGTTTCAAACCACAATTATGATCGGACGGAGGAAAGAGAAATGGAAAGATATCCTCAAATGGGATTAGGAATGATGGTCCAATCGAACGAAAGACGTAAAGAAGCGTCATATCATCTTGTAATTTTTTTTTTTACTTTTTTCTCACTTATATCGTTATTTTCATTTATTTATAAAATATACGAAAAGACATTTATGTCCTATTCTTTTTTTTTATGTTCATTTATTTTCCTTATTACCATTGGACCAATATTATGACGACCGATCCCTTCATGTTATTCCGACCGAAAAAGACAAAACCTTCAAATTATTTTCTCCCTCGTTTTTTGTTCTTTCCGTCATCATCATGCGAACTCTTGAGCGTGCGCATCATTTGGAACCGAGTCAAGAAGAAGCAGCAGCAGCAGCAGCCAAGGCCTGCGTGCTGCTGTCCTTGTCCGATCACCCTCTGTCTTCATCTCTGCGTGGTCTGTTACGAGGAAGAGCCAGCTACGGTTTCCACTGGTTTGTTTCTGTATCCGGGTGATTTTGAGTTCTTGAGCGGACGTTGGGGAAGGTATGTGGGTAGTCTCGCTGTGAGATTCATTCGGGGAAGGGTCACTGATCGAGTGGTGTTTAGGCTCGGCCGCTTAATAGACGGAGAAGAGTAGCCAGGCCTCCGCGCTCGATCGAGAAGAGCAAGTTCACATGGCTTCGTTCTCCTCCAGTAATGGCCAAGAAGATCAGGTACCGAGCTCCATTACTTTACAGAGTGGTTTTTCTTTCTTCCGGTAATGGGTGAGGGCCTTGAATTGCCACGGATTAAATTTGGGGGACGCAATCATGGTTCAAATGATGCCGGGTGGTTAAAAAAGTCTTATTTTAGCTGGAATTACCAATGAAGCATTAGATGTTGTTCCGCTGATTAGAACATTGCGTTTTTGTGCTCTAGAGCGTTGAGTTCTATTTTCTTGATGACTAGAGCACGACAGAACTGAGTTATGCTCCTTTAAGAACTTGTAATGGTGATTCAGTATGCGTTGTTTTTGTAGGTTTTGGTGGAGGAAAAGTCATTTGTTAGAACACTGATACTAAACAGACCCAAGCAACTGAATGCTCTTTCGTATTATATGGTATGTCTCTTATCTGGCTGCTGGATACTCTGTGCAGTTGGGTCTTCCTTCATTCTTACTGTTTGGTTGGGAGTGTTGTGTGGTGTTCTTTTGTTATAATATTCCCAATTTGCCGTCTCTCAGTCGAGGCTTTTCAATCTATTCATGGGGTGTCGCTTTTATGAAATGACCATGTAATATGTATGTTGAGTTTTCCTATCATATAGCACCTTAAATCCTGGACTCTCAAGAAAGCTCTTTCCACAATGCAAAAACTATTCATCAGTGTTTATCTTACAGGATCAACTAAGTGTGATGGCATTATCTACTTATTATTTTAAGGTAGGTATATTTTCCTGCTCTTGTCTTGCATTCGATGAATAGCTTGGACGCTGCATTGCATTTTGCTAAGGGTAGGAGTAGTGTTGTTCTCAACTTTTTGGGTTTTCATTCTTTTGCTAGGCAATAATGAATGTGCACCTTTTATACAAACTTTGGGAGCACAGGGAAAGAAAGTTGGTCTATAAGATCGAGAACCAAATCTGGCAACTTCCAGTACATGTCAATAATGCTGTAAATCCTGCTTAAATTACGCGAGTCTCTTTGTAGCATAGTTCAGCCTGAATAGCCTCTTTTTGTTGCATCCACCTAAATATGTATATGTGGAATATTGTCATGTAGTAGTGCCATTATTTATTGCCTTTTGAAAAAAGTGTATGCCTTTTTTTATTGTGATAGTCATCTTGTTTGCAGTTGGGTTCTGTTGTCATTTTGAATAATTTAAGTATGTGTACATGACGTGTTTGACTTCTCTTGGTTGTCTCAAACCTTAATAGTTCACATTATTAATTAAGCTTTGTTTGCTTATGTGGTTAATTATATGACTATTTGTTGTTTTTATTTGCAGATAGCTCGATTATTGGAACTTTTCCTTGCTTATGAGAAGGATTCTAATGTGAAGTTGGTAATCTTAAAGGTACATTGCTTCCTACAAAGCTTTTTTTTTAATGACTGTTAATAGCCCTCTAATTTGCACTAGTAGAAATATCAGAATCGTCATCGTTGAGACTGTCTTTGGAGAGATTGATAGACTTTTTTGGTCCGCTGTGAAGATTTGTAGAGTTTACTGGACTTAGTTTGGAGAAATTTTCTTGCTGGTGTACCATTTAGGTTGTGCACTCATTTCTATGTATTTTACGAAATGTATAGGCAATTATTAAAATGCTTGAGCAGCAAGGTAAATTATGTTCTGTTAGCTTCTTTGACTGTATTTGAAGACCTATTTCATGGGTAACAAGTAATAGACATGGGGACTAGTGGTATACAATACGAGAAATCAGTAGATTTCTGGAGCTTTTGGGCGTTGGATGGCCTTTCAAATGTCTGGTTCTGAGTTGGGTGTACTCTGGCTTAGAATTATTATCGGCTGCTTACAAATTTTGCATTGGTCAATCATTTGGAAAGGTAAACAACCCAAAGATGTCTGTCGTTGAAGTAGTTCACATCAGCTACAATAAAGTGCTCATCTATATAGGCCACACAGCCATACTTTTCTCAAGTTTGAAATTGCATAGAAAAACAGTTGTTAGATTGGTTTTGTTGGCATCGATAGAAATTGAGGAGACAATTGTTGGCTCCTCTAGATTGCATGACCTTAATTATAGCTTGTCATTTCAGATTTTGTGGCCATTATCGTCTCTAACTGTGTTCTGGTTTCATACTTTTCTTTCTCAATTTGGAAATTTTTTCAGCTCAGGGATGACTGTTTTCTTTGTGTTTCTGTTTCTGTAGGGAAAGGGGAGAGCTTTCTGTGCCGGTGGTGATGTGGCAGCTGTTGTGCATGATATCAATGATGGTACAGATCATTACATGGTTCATCTCATACTGACTGTAAAGTAAAAAATAGGGCCATATTATACTTATATCTCATTATAAGTAGATGCACTTAAGCATGTAGTTTTCCCCTGTCTCATGATGAAGTTTCGAGTTCCAATTGTATCAATCATCTCAATCTGTCCTTCATTAACCTATTGAAATGATTATGTTGTCCATCTGTTTCAGAGAAGGCTTGATCTCTGATATATGCAATGTATATGGTGTCGCTTGGAGTTGGAAAATGTATGATCGTTGATAATATTGGTTTCTGTACATGTGCTAGGAAATTGGAAGTCAGGTGCAATCTTCTTTGGGAAGGAGTACACTTTAAATTATCTGATGGCAACATACTGTAAACCTCAGGTGTTCTGATATACTACGTGCATCTTTTTGGGAGTTCATAATAGTGGCATTGACGTTGGCAAAGGGCTGGTTATTCCATATGTTTAGTCTTACTTTTGACATACTGGTTTTAATGAAGGTTTCAATGTTGAATGGCATTGTCATGGGAGCAGGGGCTGGTTGTTCTGTACATGGTAGTTTTCGTGTGGCAACAGAAAATGTGGTATTGCCTCTTTATGTTGACTTACATTTCTTTTTTATTTGTTAGGGAACCTACTGTTATAGTCAGGTTGGGAATGTTCTATTGTGGCTGTCAATGATGTGTCGTAGCACACAGATTAGTTTGAAACTTGTCTGATTTAGAAAGAAAAAGGAATTTTTTGTTGCGTTAGGCACTTTGCTGATGTCATTAATCTTGCTTACGATTTCACTGGCATGACCAGTCTGCAGCTTAATTATTCGAAAATGCTGGTGAAATTGTTTTAATTAGATAGAATGGAATGTGTTTTCCTTGTTTCCGATAATGATTGAAAAAAGAATTATGATGATGCATTTTGATATTACAAAATATTGTCTGCTCAACCATGGGTGCTTGGTAAAGCAAATAAAATAATTTAAAAATTATTTTCACTAGAAGTGGGGTTGAACAAAATTCGGTGAATCACGCAGAGTCACAGACCAAGTAAATCAAATAATCCTACTCTCATCAGCATGTGTTTGAAGCAGGAGGATGATAAAAGGTACTAAAATAAGATGACAGCAGAAGAATATGAGCTCTCAGGTGCCCAAAAGAGTAATGATCAAACGTGAAGGATACATAATTAAGTGCTTATTTTTACATTGTTCTAGACTCTTCAAGCATAGACCCTCATTTTACACCAGGAATGAAAAGCTTTACAGTGTCATTGAAGGTTAGAGTTCATGTATATTTGAATAGTAGAATGTCTTCCTGACTTTAAACATAGATAATATACATATCTAGGTGGGTAAGATTCCAAAGAAGTTAATACTAGACTTTCACAGATTTCCTGTCCATAGACTTATATGTACCCATATATTATCTGAAATAGTGACTTGAGATCAGATGACCAAAGTCAACGAGATTGAAATTCTTGTTTGCTTAATGGATAAGGCAGGGTAGCTGTCTACTGGCAATTCTTAAAACATATGTTTGCTTGTGGAACATAAAATGATTATTTCTCACTACCTTTAACCACTTGTTATGCAATTGGTTTCATAGCCTATATCTAACTGGTACTGTAGATATGTCTTAATTTGAGTGCCTCATGTAAGCAAGCAGTTGGTAGGTGCCATCATGCTGTTGATTGTCCAGTTTCTTGTTCCCTAAACATCATTCTTGTCAAGATTTCCAGCAGTTTTTATCAGCATAGTTTGGTTAACTCGTTGCAGGTTTTTGCTATGCCTGAAACAGCTCTGGGTCTCTTTCCAGACGTAGGTGCCTCATATTTCCTGTCAAGGCTCCCAGGACATTTTGGTAATAGCAACAATAGAAAAGGGCACTTTATTTTCACATGGAGTTTTACAACTCAATATTAATTGAAGATAAATAGTTTCTAATTTCTGGAAGTATGTAGATATACTTACTGGGTATAGGTACAGTCATTACTTGTGTCAGTAGCATTCTACTGGTAGTGCTAGTCCTCACTATGGATGACTCAGAAACTACTTCACAACCAAAACAGTTGAGTTCTTGAGTCAACATATCATGAGCTGGAGGGCTTCCATCTTGCATTCTGCAATTATAGAAGATTTACTGTGTTAATATGGTATATTGGAAGCATGTTCTTCGTAAGATTAGATAACTTGAGAGAAGGAACTTTTCCTCAAATCATATGTCAAGAGGACAAACAGGACAATCGATGGTGGTCACAAACAATGCATAATTGTGGTTATATGGCTAGTTGATGCTACTTAATGAATTGCTGGGTTGACATACTTTAGCGACCATCCACCTTTTACACTTTGATTGTAACCTGGAGGGTGATGAGAAGGTTCTTTTTGGTGTTTTAGGTTAAACCTTGGTTTCGGTCACTCCTTTATGGAAGATGCAAAAATTCCCAGCTGGAATATGTGCATTAAATCCTTTTCTTTTTTGTTAGTTTATTACTTGGTTTAGTACTTTAGCAAGTTGGGGTTATTTAGGTAAATGTATTAGGCTTAACCCTAAGCCTATATATATCTCTTATTACTTGAATGAAGTTAAGTTGTAGACTCTTTTATCATCAACATGGTATCAGAGCTTTTCGCAATCGACACACCTTCTCCCCCTGAGCAACAAACCTTGGTGGTTGCTCCATATATACTTCCTCGTGAAGATCACCATGAAGGAATGCATTCTTTACATCAAGCTGATGTAGAGTCCACTTAGACCGAGTAGCCAAGGAGATAACTACACGAACAGAAGGAATTTTAGCGACTGGAGAAAATGTTTCATCATAGTCAACACCATAAGTCTGAGTATAGCCCTTTGCCACCAAACGCGCCTTTAAGCGCTCAACCGAACCATCTGGATTGTGTTTAACAACAAAGACCCAGCGACAGCCTACCAATTGCTTATCAGCTGGCAAGGGAACTAGCTCCCAAGTCTTATTATGATGTAAAGCAGCCACTTCTTCTTCCATAGCACGAGCCCACCCTGGATGGGCTAAAGCTTCCTGAACATTATTAGGCACAGACACAGACATAGATCCAAGAGCAGACACAAAAGCAGACATCTGAGGACTTAAATTATGATAAGACACAAAATGAGAGAGTGGATACCTAGATCGAGTACGATGAGCAATAGGAGAATTGGTAGGAGATGGTGGACGAGGATCGGAAGTCTGGACCGAAGTTGGTGGTGGTGGACTGCTGGCTAAAGATGGATTCCCCCATATAGAACGAGAACCACGTGTATAGACCTGAAGAGGATTCGGTGCTATGGAGCCTGAATCTGTTGGAGCCACATTAGAAGTGATAGATGGTGGCACTGACTGAGATATAGGAGCAGAGAATGGCAGAAGATCCAGGGTCAATGATTCTTGAATATGATCATTGTCAAAGAATGCTTTATCCTCAAAGAAAGTCACATCAGCAGAAACATACTCCCGACGATGAGTAGGACTATAACAAACATATCCTTTCTGAGTACGAGAATAGCCAACGAATATGCACTTTTCAGCACGAGGGGATAACTTGTCTAATCCGGGAGACAAAGAATGAACAAAACAGACACACCCAAAAATACGAGGACGAATGGACCACAAAGGACGATCAGAATGAAGAAGAGTATAAGGAGTAGCTCCTTTCAGCACTGAGGATGGAAGACGATTGATAAGATGACACGCTGTAAGAAGAGCATAACTCCAGAACGATTTAGGCACATGAGTATGAAGAAGAAGACAACGAGCAACATCTAACAAATGACGGTTCTTACGTTCAGCAACACCATTTTGTTGTGGAGTATGAGCACAATAACTTTGATGTAAAATACCATGAGATTGAAGAAAAGGAACAAAGGTAGAGGAAGAGAAGTACTCACGAGCATTGTCAGTACGCAAACACTTAATGGAACAATCATACTGAGTACGAACTTCATGATAAAACTGATAAAAAGAGGAAAACACTTCAGTACGATCTTTTATTAAATATAACCAAGTTGTACGAGTACAATCATCGATGAAGGTAACAAAGTACCTAAAACCAAATGAAGAGTCTCGACTAGGACCCCAGACATCAGAGTGAATCACGTCAAATGGACGTGAAGCATGACTCAAAACTCGAGGAAAAGACTCACGATGGTGTTTACCTAATTGACACGTTTCACAACTAAATTGAAGACTTGAACTAGACACAAAAGGAAATCGTCGAAGTGTATCTGCTGATGGATGACCAAGACAACAATGCAATCTGTAAGAATCATTCACTGCTGTATTCTGAACTCTGGCAGCAGCAGCAGCAATAATCTCAGGTTCCATGACATACAATCCACCAGCCTCACGCCCACCACCTATTCGGCGTCCAGTCTTCCGATCCTGGAGAACACACGAAGACGAAGAAAAGATAATATCGCAATCAAGATCACGAGTAATAGAACTAACTGATAAGAGATTATAAGGAAATTGTGGAATTTGGTAAACAAGAGGTAAAGAAACAGAAGAACTCAATGACACACAACCTGTACCAGTGACTTTAGACCGAGAACCATCTGCTAAGGTGACTGATGTAGAAGGAATGGATGAAGTGGAAGTAAGAAGACTAGGATCACCAGTCATATGATGAGTGGCACCCGAATCAATAACCCAAGACCGAGGAGGAGCTGTACTGGACATTAAACATGCAGGATCACTATGATGTGCTAAAGTAGCTGTAGGACCAGAGATAGTACCACTTGCATTCTGTCGTGTCTTAATCAGCTCATTATATTCAGCACGAGTTAACTGTACTGTATCCTGTCCAGAAGTAGAAACCCAAGACTCAGCATCAACAGAGGCATGTAGACCCCGCAGTTCAGGATGAAGATCATAACAATAATCAATAGTATGTCCAGACAGCTGACAATGAGTACAAAACCGGTTCACTCGACCACCACCACGTCCTCCTCTAGTACTACTACTACCACCACCACCACGAACAATACCTCGGCCTCCTTGAAAACCACGACCACGACCACTACGGTTAGAATTATCAGTATTCCATTGCCCACGACCACTACGACCCCGAATCCCTTGACCACCACGAGCCACCATAGCACTACTATCTGAAATTACTGTTGTCTTGGGACTCGGAGTAAAACAAGCAGCTCGAGAATACACTTCCTCAATGGACGGAAGAGTGCTTTGCGAGGTAATTTGTTGACGAAGAGCACTGTGGTCTGGACCGAGGCTACGAAGAAAAAGCACAGTTATCATGTCCGCTTCTCGTTGCTACATCTGAGTAACTGTGGTAGCTGGTGGAAAATAAGACTTAAGACGCTGATACATGGATGCAAAACGTGCATAATGATCCACCAAGCTAGCATCACCAATCTTAGCTTCAAATAAAGCCTCCCACAAATCACAAACTCGACTCATATTATTCTGTCCAGAATACAATAAAGCACACTTTGTCCAAATCTCACGGGCTGTAGTGCAATCCATGAAAAGACGACGAACAGATTCAGCCATACTTCCCCACAAAAGTGTACGTAAAGTAGCATCTACGTATTTCCATTCTTCTAAATTAGCTAGATTTGCTGGTGGTTCTTCTTCAAGCCAGCTAGACTGGCGATTAGAATAAACAAAGGTCGAGAGAGCCATCGACCAAGAAGGATAATTGGTACCATCCAACTTTTCCAAAGTATTATGCAAATTAGCCATACTATAATATGGGCCCACAGACACTGAACTTGAAGATGTATTCAAAGGGCCTAAGCCCGAAGTAACAGACGAATCAGTAGACATTTTCACTAATCACCAACTTCACAAACTACCAATTGCCTCACAAATCACCAATCACTACACAAATCGCTATCCACCAGCAAACCAATAATCACCGCAGTCACTTAATTACTTCACAAACTAATTATTAACCTCAAATCACTGATCCCACCAACCACAAATCATTAATCAACATCAAACTTAGTCAATAGCCATTCACCAAACACCATTCAGCAACCCACAGCAAAATATTATTACAATTCACCAATTTCACGCAAAGCAAGGAGTAACCCACGAAGAATCAGAAGCATCACAGTCAAGATAAGCAAGGAAGAGCGTCATTCAGCACACTGGCACGCTGGCCAAAGCTACCTCCAGCCCTGTACGACACTGGGCTTTGCTGGTCGGAGCTTCCTCGACCCTTGGAGACGTCGGTTGAAGCTTTGCTGGTGAGTTTTCATCAGATCTGAGCCAGATCTGGGCTCACCAGCCCCCTGGGAGATGCTGGACGCCGGAGAAGCTTCAGATCTGGGCTCACCGGCCCCATGAGAGACGCCGGACGCCGGAGAAGAGCCCGATCTGGGCTCACCGGCCCTAGGCGACGCCGGGAAGAGCTTCGCCGGCCCTGGACGACGCCGAAGAGTGGCTCGCCGGCCCTGGGCGATGCTGGTCGGAGGTGCTACAGTGACGGCGGAGGTGCTACAGTGACGCGCGGCTAGGGTTTCGCCTAGGGTTGCTCTGACTCAAGCAATCTCCTCGTGCTTGGTTTGGCCGGTTTAGTGATGCTGTTATTGCCTTTGGCATGCATCGGTGTAGTGTTGATCACTCGGTATTTAGTATGTCATCTTCCAAAGGATGTGTTATTCTTGTTGTTTATGTTGATGATATCATTGTCACAGGCAGTGATGTTGAAGGTATACGACGACTTAAGCAGTTTCTTCAGACGGAGTTTAACACTAAAGACTTAGGTCGTCTAAGGTATTTTTTTGGCATTGAAGTTGCCTATGCTGGCGATAGCATTGCTCTTTCTCAGCGAAAGTATGCTCTTGACATTCTAAAGGAGGTTGGTCTACATGATTCTAAACCTGCCGACACGCCTATGGATCCTAGAGTGAGACTTGATGATGAACAGGGCGAACTTCTTCATGATTCAGAAAAGTATCGCCGGTTAGTAGGAAAGCTGAATTATCTTACCATTACTCGTCCGGATATTTCATTTGCTGTTGGTGTGATAAGTCAGTTTATGAGTTCTCCTCGTACTACTCATTGGCAAGCTGCTCTACAAATTGTTCGATATTTGAAGAGAGCTCCGGGTCAAGGACTTGTGTTTCATAATCATGGTCATCTTTGTATAGCTGGTTATGGTGATCCTGAATTTTTGGAGGTGACGGGATATTCTGATGCAGATTGGGCTGGTTGTCCTATGGATCGCCGGTCTACTTCGGGATACTGTGTGTTTCTTGGTGGTAATCTTGTGTCGTGGAGAAGTAAGAAACAGTCTGTTGTTTCCAGATCTAGTGCAGAGGCTGAATATCGTGCAATGGCTAATGTTACTAGTGAACTTCAGTGGGTTCGTATGTTATTAGCTGAGATTGGATTACCTATGACCGGACCGTCTCTTCTGTGCTGTGATAATCAATCTGCTATTCATATAGCTAATAATCCAGTATTTCATGAGCGAACCAAGCATATAGAGGTCGATTGTCATTTCGTTCGAGAAAAGGTGAATCGTGAAGACATTCAGTTGGTGCACACAAATTCTGAAGAACAATTAGCAGATATATTCACAAAGCCTCTTCGAGGTGTACGAGTTTCATATATTTGTCATAAGTTGGGACTGTTTGATATGTACTCTCCAACTTGAGGGGGAGTGTTAGTTTATTACTTGGTTTAGTACTTTAGCAAGTTGGGGTTATTTAGGTAAATGTATTAGGCTTAACCCTAAGCCTATATATATCTCTTATTACTTGAATGAAGTTAAGTTGTAGACTCTTTTATCATCAACATTTTTATTTCCCTTTAAAGCTGAAAGATGAATTACACAAATGTGACTGCACCCTGTTCTTTTGTGCTTCTGCTGGCACTTCATTTGTGGCATTGGGATCTTGATGCGTCAAAAATCATATATTGCTGGTGCTTGGACTTGACTAGTGAACAGCAGTCAGAAATTCCCAGAGTTGATTTTGATACATTGGATCTAAGACTATGTTATTGCATTTAGTGTTTAGAGAAGACAAGAATCTGATATGCACATGTTTAACCTGAAGTCCAGAGTTATAGTTTTGATTTCTCTGTATCAACTTGCATAATGATGTTTTTTTCTTGATTACCCTTGATCTTTTATCTCTTGTATCACAACTAGAGATTCTCTCAGTTGCAGCTAAACCTGATCTTGACATGCAAAAACCATTTTTCCCGTGGACTAGATTTCAACTTATATATCTTGCAATACTAAAGATAAAAATTAGGCAGTAGGTTTCAGCCAATCTAGTCTTGTACTGTCTTGAGGAAGTTACTCATATTCATGTTAGGTTGTATGTATTCTTCTACATTTGTTACCCCTGTTTTGTCTAAATATTGAAATCTGCCATGCTTCTTTCTTATCGATGCCAGGGGAATATGTTGGTCTTACTAGTGCTAGATTGGATGGAGCTGAGATGCTAGCATGTGGCCTTGCAACTCACTTTGTTCCCTCGGCGGTATCTATCTGCTTTTACTTCAGTTTTATGATTATTGCTTGATGAATTTAGAAGCTACTGGGGAAAAGGGGAATAGATGAAGCACAGAAGACTATTATGAACTTTAGTACTGGAGGTTGTTGGAGAAATTCCACGAAGGAAAAGGTGAAGAAGTTGTTCGGAGACAGAGAAAAATGGAAGCCTTTTCAATTAGCACTTGTTAGAGAAAGATGCCTTGTCCTTCGATTCATTTAGATACTCAGAGCTAGGGAAATGTCTGATTGTTTGCTGGAAGAATGTTGTCATGTTGACTGAATGAGATGTGCTAAAAGGTGGTGGATTATTCTTTATATTGTTTTACAATTTCCTTTCAAGTACGTTAATTTTCAGTTTGTCTTGTTGGAGAGAAGGGTCTCTTTTTTTGGGGGGGGGAGGGGGGGTACATAAGGAGTCTAGTATGATGGCTGGAAACCATATAGGACCCCATTGATACAGATTGGTACAGTGACACTGAATATCATCGAATATTATGCGATAAAAGATTAGTTGTGAAAATTAGACAGAGTGGCTGAGAGAACTGCTTACTTGGTGGATGTACGCAAAAGAAAGAATTAGAACTGAATGCACATTCTAGAAAGCTTTATGAAGATACCTGCCGGTGAGACCTGGGAAATTCAACTTAGGATGGTTTAGACCTGTCGAACAATGGCCTCCTCATGTTTCATCGATAAAATGTGACTGTTTGGAAGTGGCATGTTGGGATCTGCGGATACAGACTATACATGAGTTCAAAATTTTGCTATAAATCCTTGCATTTGGGGTCTTGTAAGGGATGGAATCGTAAAAAGATATGTTAAAGGAAGCTCATGGAAATCAGTCTCAGACAGAAGTGAAAAATGCTTAATCATAATGTTATTGCTGATTTGGGAATGCTTGGCCAATGCTAAATGTATAATAGTTACCTGTGTTCTTGTGCTGGACAACAGATGTTCATTCTCGCTCTCATTTCCTATAATTATCTGATTTATCTTTTTATATTCATGACATTGTTTAGAAATTGCCATCACTCGAAGCAGCTCTACATGCAGTAGATTCTAGTGACCGAGCAATAATTTCAGCAATTATTGGTGAATACTCTGAGCTGCCTATGTTGAAAGAGCAAAGTGCATACCATCGGTTAGTTTTGACCTACCATTTCCTGTATCTTCTGGTTGACTTCTACGAATGGTTTTGTCCTGCAGTCCATGCACAGATGTTCTTATTCAGAAAATAGCAAGAAACCTTAAAAAGTTATTCATGTGGAAATACGATAAATTAATCATAGATAAAACAAAAAAACATGAAAGAAAGAAAGGAAATTAAGTGAAAAAGTGTGCTGTGTGCATCTTTACTAAACCAAGGACATGTTGACATAGCACGACTTTATATCCTCTATGATATACTGGTAACTGCATGTAGACTTCCAACTTTACTTAAGAAGCTTGAATGGCAAGTGGCAGATCTTGCCAACTCGCTCTCGCAATCAATGTCTGATTCATCATTTCCTAATTGTGTTTTTGACAGGTTGGATGTCATCAACAGGTGCTTCTCGCGAAGAACAGTGGAAGACATTATATCTGCTCTTGTGAGCTGTTGGTGATTTTGTTTTACATTTAAGTCCTCATTGTGCTCATCAGATAGGGCCCCTGCATATGTACATGCATGAGCTCTTTTATGGGGTAATTTCTTAATGCTGATCTGTGCATATTTTGTTGATTTCAGCATTTTCTGGATCTCTCTTTTGCAGGAAAGAGAAGCCACAAATAAGGCAGATGATTGGATCCTTGCCTCAATTCAGTCATTGAGGAAAGCATCACCAACAAGCCTTAAAACTTCTCTTAAGTCGGTGAGATTGATGAATATTTTTTTATGAGATATCGGCAGTGCAATATTTTACAGAGCTAATAACTTTTAGATAAATAATGTGTATTGTGAATATGTTCAAATGATCTCCATCCAAGATATGCCAACCAACTTCTTGTAGTAACGTCAGCTAAAGGGAATGACAACATTACTGTACTAAAAAACAGAAATTTCCTTTTCTCTCTTTTTGCCTCACATCACTCACTGGAAAGAATATCATGACAACTGTATACTTGATCTAAATTTTAGATGGGTAGGTACATGCCTATAATGCTGCCATGTGCATAATTGCCTCTGACCTGGATAACGGCCACCAGTATTGATTAAAGTGTAGAGAATAGGCATTAACTTAAAGAACTGTTATGGATGGATGAACAAAGTAATAACCAAAATTCATAATAGGGTGGGCAGTATTTGCTCACAACTCGAGTCACTGTGCAGTAGTAGACTTTGATTCCCTATCCTTTCATAAAGGTCAAAGTGCCTAGAGTATCTACAATCACTCAATTTTCTCTAGAAGAGCATTTCACTGCAATATTTAATTAAGTTGCACAATTGCCTTAGTTGATATTACAGATAAGTGGGGATTTAGGCTAGGCAGGTGACCTGTTTAAAAATTGTGAAATGGCCATACTTGTGAGCATTGATCTGGCAATTGCAGATAAGAGTTGGCCGACTACAAGGAGTTGGGCGGTGCCTTGTACGAGAATACAGAATGGTTTGCCATGTAATGGGAGGGGAAATCAGCAAAGACTTTGTTGAGGTTCTGTAATTAATCAGATGATTGTTTTATACTCTCATTTGAATCCAGTTGATGAAGTGACACTTCTCTGTGTAATCCAGGGCTGCAGAGCCATACTATTGGATAAGGATAGAAACCCAAAGGTTTGACAACCATTTTTTTTCCCATTTTTCGGTTTTGTTCCTATTCTTTTTATTCCCTTGTCATCAGTTGCTTTATAAAGATTTTCATCCTTCTCTTTTGTAGTGGGAGCCTTCTAGATTGGAGCTTGTCAGTGACAAGATGGTAGATAGGTGTTTCTCCAAGGTGGATGATGGAGACTGGGAGGATCTAAAGCTGCCTCGTAGATCGAACTTGCCTGCATCTGCTATTGCCAAGCTGTAACTCTTGGTATGGCAGATTTCGCTGTCAATAAGTTAGGTGGTACAACAAGGTCTACGCTGCATGATTTGGAATAACTATCAAGATAATGAGTTATGGAAATGGCTGTCCTTCCAATGAACTTCAGACCTGGTCTGACATGAGGTCAATGGCTAGAGAAGGACCGCTGAAGATTTAAGTAGAACAATCGTCGCTTTGTCATCTGGAGCAATTGCTCCATTCATCAGTATGAGTGACTCTCGTTTATCTTCTCTCAGCTTTCTTGTAATTGGTGAGTATAACCTTCTTAGGAAATAAAATCATGGCAAGCATTAAAGTATCTCTTTTTTTTTTGGTGGATGAATTATCTATCTTTTATAGATTTTCTCGAAGCAGAATCCTAGTCATCTCATTGAGAGAAGGGTCCTTTCTGTTCAGATTGTTTCAACTTTGCATCTAAGTAGAGATGATGCACACACTTGTCTGTTTGCCTCGCAGTTACATGCTTCTGCACAAGTTTGTAGCAACTTACAAATGAATCCTGTCGACTTTCTTACCGTCTATTGGCCAATAGAAGTCCTCTTTTGTATCAGGATCAGTAACCATCAGTGACGTGCAACATTCTCGGCTAGCTGGACCGTCGTGTGAGAGGAATGTACTGTATTTATAGAGGGCCGCTATCCCTTTTGCCGGTTGCTCACGTCGGGGTCAATTAGGCTAATCCCGCGAGTCTAGCAGAGTGCAAGAGTTAGGAAGTGTCTTTTGCTTGGAAACGGATATCATTTTGCGTTCTGTCACCTACTTCTGGTTTCCTTCTATCTTGAAAATGAAGCAGGCTCTCAACACATGCTTGGATTTGTTGGTTTATTACTTTAGCAAGTTGGGGTATTTAAGTAAATGTACTAGGCTTAACCCTAAGCCTATAAATACCTATTATTTTACTGAAATAATACAGAAGTTCAACTCTTTTATCGTTTACATGGTATCAGAGCTGGAAATTAAAAAAATTCTAAAACCTAAAATAGTTTCTGGGCGAAACCCTAGGCGGCGTTACTGTAGCTCCGTCGTTACTGTAGCTCCGGCGTTACTGTAGCGTTACTGTAGCTCGCTGACCGGCGTCTTCCAAGGCCGGCATCTTCGTGGATTGCTCAGATCTGGTGAGATCTACTCTGGTTGGCGTCGCCCAAGGCCTGAGATACCCTTCGGGCGACCGTCCAGCCCTTCGTGGACGCCCTTCGGCGTCGTCCAGGGCTAAAAACCCTTTGTGGGTTGATTTTGGTGTTGACAGCATGATTAAAAGTCCTTCGTGAGGTGGTTCTGTTGCTATTTGTTGGTATGGTGAGCATGGTTTGGTTCTAAAAGCATGTTAGCTTTGATGTTTATTGTTTTTTGTTGCTTTGGGTTGCTGAATGGTGTTTGGTGAATGGCTGTTGGTTCTCAAGCTTGCTGCTTTAGTCTACGTTTGATGTTTATCAGTGGTTTGCGGTTGCTGTGATCAGTGGTTTGAGGTTGGTTATTGGTTTAATACGTAATTAAGTGGCTGCTGTGTTTAGTGGTTTGCTGGTGGTTGGTGGTTTGTGAAGTGATTGGTGGAGTGTGAGGATGTCTACTGATTCATCTGTTAATTCGGGATTGGTATCGTCTAATACATCTTCAAGTTCAGTCTCTTTGGGTCCATATTATAGTATGGCTAACTTACATAATACTTTGGTTAAGTTGGACGGTACCAATTATCCTTCTTGGTCGATGGCTCTCTCTACCTTTGTTTACTCTAATCGTCAATCTAGATGGCTTGAAGAAGAACCACCAGCAGATTTAGCTAGTTTAGAAGAATGGAAGTATGTAGATGCTACTTTACGTACACTTTTGTGGGGAAGTATGGCTGAATCTATTCGTCACCTGTTCATGGATTGTATGACAGCCCGTGAGATTTGGACAAAGTGTGCTTTATTGTATTCTGGGCAGAATAACATGAGCCGAGTATGTGATATATGGGAGATTTTATTTGAAGCCAAGATTAGTGATGCTGGTTTGGCCGATTATTATGCTCGTTTTATATCTTTATGTCAGCGGCTCAAGTCTTATCTTCCACCAGCTACCACAGTTACTGAGATGCAGCAACGAGAAGCAGACATGCTAACTGTGCTCTTTCTTCGCGGTCTTGGTCCAGATCATAGTGCCCTTCGTCAACAAATTACTTCGCAAGGTACTCTTCCCTCCATTGAAGAAGTGTATTCTCGAGCTGCTCGTTATACTTCTAGTCCCAAGACATTAGCAATTTCAGATAGTAGTGCTATGGTGGCTCGTGGAGGTCAAGGGACTCGCGGTCGTACTAACGGTCGTGGGCAATGGAATCTTGATAATTCTTATCGTGGTCGTGGTCGTGGTTTCCAAGGTAGAGGTACCGTTCATGGTGGTGTTAGTAATAATTCTAGAGGAGGACGTGGTGGTGGTCGAGCGAACCGTTTTTGCACTCATTGCCAGCTTTCTGGACACACTATTGATTATTGTTATGACCTTCATCCTGAACTTCGGGGTCTACATGCTTCTATTGACACTGAGCCTTGGGCTCCTTCTCCTGGACAAGAAAAAGTACAGTTGACTCGTACAGAATATGATGAGTTGGTTCGGGCACGACAGAGTGAGAGCGGTACTATATCTGGTTCTAATACTACTTCATCACATCATAATGATCCTGCATGCTTCATGTCCAGTACAGCTCCTCCTCGTTCTTGGGTTATTGATTCGGGTGTCACTCATCATATGACTGGTGATCCTAACCTTCTCACGTCCACTTCATCTGTTCCTTCTACATCAGTTACCTTAGCAGATGGTTCTCGATCTAAAGTTACTGGTACAGGTTGTGTGTCATTGAGCTCCTCTATTTCTTTACCTTTTGTTTATCATGTTCCAAACTTTCCTTCCAATCTCTTATCAGTCAGTTCTATTACTCGTGACCTTGATTGCGATATTATCTTTTCTTCATCTTCGTGTGTTCTTCAGGATCGGAAGACTGGACGCCGAATAGGTGGTGGGCGTGAGGCTGGTGGCTTATATGTGCTGGACCCTGAGATCATTGCTGCTTCCACAAAAGTTCAGCATACATCCGTGGATAATTCTTACAGATTGCATTGTCGCCTTGGTCATCCGTCAGCAGATACTCTCCGGCGATTTCCTTTTGTGTCTAGTTCAAATCTTCAGTTTAGTTGTGAAACGTGTCAATTAGGTAAACACCATCGTGAGTCTTTTCCACCTCGTGTTTTGAGTCGTGCTTCACGTCCCTTTGACGTGATTCACTCTGATGTTTGGGGTCCTAGTCGAGAGTCTTCATTTGGTTTTCGGTACTTTGTTACTTTTATTGATGATTGTACTCGTACAACTTGGTTATATTTAATAAAAGATCGTACTGAAGTTTTTTTCCTCTTTCTATCAGTTCTATCATGAAGTTCGTACTCAGTATGATTGTTCTATTAAATGTTTGCGTACCGACAATGCTCGTGAGTACTTCTCTTCATCTACCTTTGTTCCTTTTCTCCAGTCTCATGGCATTTTACATCAGAGTTCTTGCGCTCACACTCCACAACAAAATGGTGTTGCTGAACGTAAGAACCGCCATTTGTTAGATGTTGCTCGTTGTCTCCTTCTTCATACTCATGTGCCTAAATCATTCTGGAGTTATGCGCTTCTTACAGCATGTCATCTTATTAACCGTCTTCCTTCCTCAGTGCTGAAAGGAGCTATTCCTTATGCTCTTCTTCACTCTAATCGTCCTTTATGGTCTGTTCGTCCTCGTATCTTTGGGTGTGTCTGCTTTGTTCATATTTTGTCTCCTGGACTAGACAAGTTATCACCTCGTGCTGAAAAGTGCATATTCGTTGGTTACTCTCGTACTCAAAAGGGATATGTTTGTTATAGTCCTACTCGTCGTCGGGAGTATGTTTCTGCTGATGTGACCTTCTTTGAAGATAAAGCATTTTTTGGTGATGATCATACTCAAGGATCATTTACCTTGGATCTTATGCCGTCCTCTGCTCCTACACCTCAATCGGCGCCACTACCTGTTACTTCTGATGTTGCTCCACCAGATCCGGGCTTAGCAGCACCGACTCCTCTTCATGTCTACACACGTGGTTCTCGTTCTATATGGGGTCATACAGCTTCACCAGTCAGCGTTTCACCACCACCACCACCACCAACTTCGGTCCAGGCTTCCGATCCTCTTCCACCATCTCCTGACAGTTCTCCTATTGCTCATCGTACTCGATCTCGGTATCCTCTATCTCATTTTGTGTCCTATCATAATTTAAGTCCTTAGATGTCTGCTTTCGTGTCTGCTCTTGGCTCTGTGTCTATGCCTGTGCCTAATAGTGTTCAGGAGGCTTTGGCCCATCCAGGATGGGCTCGTGCTATGGAGGAGGAAATGGCTGCATTACATCATAATAAGACTTGGGAGCTTGTTCCATTGCCGGTTGATAAGCAATTAGTAGGTTGTCGCTGGGTTTTTGTTGTTAAACACCATCCTGATGGTTCGGTTGAGCGCTTGAAGGCGCGTCTTGTAGCCAAAGGCTACACTCAAACTTATGGTGTTGACTATGATGAAACGTTTTCTCCAGTTGCCAAAATTCCGTCTGTTCGTGTTATTATTTCCTTGGCTGCTAGGTCTCAGTGGACTTTACATCAGCTTGATGTCAAAAATGCCTTTCTTCATGGTGATCTTCACGAGGAAGTATATATGGAGCAACCACCTGGGTTTGTTGCTCAGGGGGAGAAGGTGTGTAGGTTGCGAAAAGCTCTTTATGGGCTTAAGCAATCTCCTCGTGCTTGGTTTGGTCGGTTTAGTGATGCGGTCATTACATTTGGCATGCATCGATGTAATGTGGATCACTCGGTGTTTAGTATGTCATCTTCAAAAGGCTGTGTTATTCTTGTTGTTTATGTTGATGATATCATTGTCACAGGAAGTGATGTTGAAGGCATACGACGACTCAAGCAGTTTCTTCAGACGGAGTTTAATACTAAAGATTTAGGTCGTTTGCGTTATTTTCTTGGTATTGAAGTTGCTTATGCTAATGACAGCATTGCTCTTTCCCAACGAAAGTATGCTCTTGACATTCTGAAGGAAGTTGGTTTACATGATGCTAAGCCTATTGACACGCCTATGAACCCTAGAGTGAGACTTGATGATGAACAGGGCGAACTTCTTCATGATGCAGAAAAATATCATCGATTAGTAGGCAAATTAAATTATCTTACCATTACCCGTCCGGATATTTCATTTGCTGTTGGTGTGGTAAGTCAGTTTATGAGTTCTCCTCGTACTACTCATTGGCAAGCTGCTCTAGAAATTGTTCGATATTTGAAGAGAGCACCAGGTCAAGGACTTGTGTTCCATAATCATGGTCATCTTCGTATAGCTGGTTATGGTGATCCTAAAGATTTGGAGGTGACAGGATATTCTGATGCAGATTGGGCTGGTTGTCCTATGGATCGCCGGTCTACTTCGGGATACTGTGTATTTCTTGGTGGTAATCTTGTGTCGTGGAAAAGTAAGAAACAGTCCGTTGTTTCCCGGTCTAGTGCAGAGGCTGAGTATCGTGCTATGGCTAATGTTACTAGTGAACTTCAGTGGGTTCGTATGTTGTTAGCTGAGATTGGACTACCTATGACAGGACCATCTCTTCTATGCTGTGATAATCAATCTGCTATTCATATAGCTAATAATCCAGTGTTTCATGAGCGAACCAAGCATATAGAAGTGGATTGTCATTTTGTTCGAGAGAAGGTGAATCGTGAAGACATACGATTGGTGCACACCAGTTCTGAAGAACAACTAGCAGATATTTTCACAAAGCCTCTTCGAGGCGTACGAGTTTCATATATTTGTCATAAGTTAGGACTTTTTGATATGTACTCTCCAACTTGAGGGGGAGTGTTGGTTTATTACTTTAGCAAGTTGGGGTATTTAAGTAAATGTACTAGGCTTAACCCTAAGCCTATAAATACCTATTATTTTACTGAAATAATACAGAAGTTCAACTCTTTTATCGTTTACAGGATTTAACCCATGGGATTGGTTCAATCTAGATGGTAATATGCTAACAAGGTATTATCTCAGTTCTCGAAGGTCTAAGTTGTGTGAATCACTCCCTCGTCGGGTAGCCCTGTACTGCAAAAATATACGCTTTAGCAGCAACTTTACCTCGTGTGAATTATATTTTCCTATGTAGGTTTGGAGATTTTAGAAATAAGTCGAATTGAATTTATAAAAGAAAATGCAGTCAAGTATCAAAACTTATCAATTGGTGCGACATATGTTTGTTCGCTAGCTTCATATAGTTTGCCTATCAGAAAACACTACGATTGATGTGGCATCTTCAATACTAACATGATCACACGGGAAAGGGGTTAAATCAGCATCTTTCATCAATTAATTTTGTTAGAGCTATCGTAGATACTTGATTGCGTGAATTAGACAAGATTTGATTTTCTTTTGTGATTTCACATTAAGTTTTGGGATTTTTATTGCATTTATTTTTAATATTATCTCAAAGATGTCCAACAATTTATTTTAAAATTCGGAATTAAATTTTAGCCTCTCCATCAGGCAATCTATTTGTCCACGAGATAAAGAGTCGGTCGCGTGGAGTCATGGCTAATTATTTGCGTGAGGGCAGAAATCACTCACAAGTATCTTTGGTCAACTAATAGAATTATTCTAGCCGAATTTATATGTTTAAGTATTCCGATCAATGAAAAAAATAATTATAGAAAACGTTTAAAACAATAGTTTAATATTAAAAGATCAGGAATCTTATTAATCAGATTGAATACGGTCAATTTATTTTGTATATATAATTTGAAAATTTATCTGTAATAGTAAAAGCGAACTTAAATACAATGTATATAAAATTATATATCTTTGTGATAGTTAATAAATCTAATGAACTAAGATTTTATTTACATCGCGAAAAAGTGATGATTTAAAATTTATTTTTTAAAATATTATCGCTAGTATAATTTGTAAAAGTTATTGAAAAAACTGTTTTATTAAAAAATCATTTTAAGTAATTAAAGGGTTATTTTAAAAATAACATATTCTAATTTATATATTTTGCGCCAAAGGGGCAAGTTGGCAGTAGGCACTCCGCGCTCGATCGACAAGCACAAGTTCCATGGCGTCCTTCTCCTCCAGCAGTCGCCAGGAAGATCAGGTACGGAGCCCCCATTACTTTCACAGAAAGATGCAACTGTACGGTGCAGAGAACCCATTTGGGTCTTTGTTCCTTCACTTATGTTGTGTGGGCCGTGGCTCCTATCGGGGGTTCGATGAAATTGTGCTTGTGCTGCTGAGTTTTACCGTTCCGGCGCTCTGAATTGCCGGTGGGTTTAAATCTTGGCGACACAATCATGGTCGCAGGGATGCTAGGTGTCTGATAAATCTAATTCTAGCTGGAATTACTGAGGGATGAAGCGTGGGGTGTTGTTCTGCTGATTGGCGTAATGCCATTTGTGCGCTAGAGCGTGCGAATAGTACTCTCTGGATGATTATAGCAACTGGGTACGAGTTGTTCAAAAACTTCTGCTGGAGATTCGATTCACTTTGTTTTTTATATTTATTTTTTTGTAGGTTTTGGTGGAGGAGAAGTCGTTCGTGAGGACATTGATTCTAAACAGACCTAAGCAACTGAATGCTCTTTCCTATGATATGGTATGTCTCTTACCTGGCTGCTGGATACTTTGTGCAATTGGGTCTTCCTTTGTTCTTAGTGTCATGGTTGGGAGCATTGCATGCGGTCCTTTTGTTATCGGTTGCTGAATTGTTGTTTCTCTGCCGAGCCTTCTCGAACTAACCATGGCTGTTGCTTTTCTTCGCTAAGGTTTCATGGCATTTATTTTCTTGAGTTTTCCAATCACATGGCGCCTGAAATCATGCCCTTTTGAGAAAGCTCTTTCAACAGTCCAAAAGCTATCCAAAAGCCCTTTTGACATATTTCACTTCTATTTGTGGTCTCAAACCTCAATAGGTCACATTGTCAACTAAGCTTTGTTTGCTACATGGTTATTGTATAACTATTTGTTACTTTTATTGGCAGATATCTCGGTTATTGGAACTTTTCCTTGTTTATGAGAAGGATTCTAATGTGAAGTTGGTAATCTTAAAGGTAAATTGCTTCATTTCAAAGCACTTATGACTGTTAAGAGCCCTCAAATTGCAAGCAGAAATATCAGAATCATGAGCCTTGAGACTGTCTTTTTGGAGATGGATAGATTGTTTTGTCTGCTGGAAGATAAGTAGAGTTTATCGAACTTGGTTTGGTGAAATTTGTCTTGCTGGTATACCATTTAGGGCTGTGCGTTCACTTATAGATACGTTTTACGAAATTGTCAATTTATTAATATGCTTGATCAGTGAGTTTAATTATGTTTTTTTAGCTTCTTTGATTGCATTTAACACCTATTTTTTGGGTAACATATCATATACATGGGGACTATTGGTAATACAATAGGAGAAATAAATAGATCTCTGGAGCTTTTGGTAGTTGTATGGCCTTTCAAATGTCTGGTTCTGAGTTGCAGAAGGTGCACTCTAGCTTTGAATAATTGTTGGCTGTTTACAAATATTGCATTGGTCAATCAAGGTGAAGAACCCAAAGATGTCTGTTGTTGAAGTAATTCATGTCAGCTACAACAATGTGCTCATCTATATTGTATATAGGCTTCACAGCCATGCTTTTCTCAAGTTCAACATCACATTAGAGAACAATTGTCAGATTGGTCTTGTTGGCATTCATTGTTATTGAGGAGATAATTGTTGGCTCCTTTAGATTGCAAGACATTAATGATTGCTTGACGTTGTTAGGTCTCGTGGTAATTATCTTCCATTACAATGGTCTCCTTTCGTACTTTGCTTTCCCAATTATGAAGTCCTACATAGTTTCTTAGCTTGGGGATGACTGTTTTGTTTGTGTTATTGTTTCTGTAGGGAAAAGGTAGAGCTTTTTGTGCCGGTGGTGATGTGGCAGCTGTTGTGCGTGATATAAACAATGGTACAAATCATTTTAGTGGTTTCATGGTTCTTCTATACTGAATGTAAAGTCAAAAATAGGGCCAAACTGTACTTATATCCCATTATGAGTAGATGCACTTAAGCATCCAGTTTTCCCTTTTCTCAAGGTGAAGTCTCACTTGTCAATAGTGTCAATCATGTCAATGCATCCATCACTAATCTATCAAAAAGATCATGTTGCCCTTCAGTTTCAGACAATGCTTGATCTCTGTTACATTCAATTCATATGATGCTTATTCAGACCAGGAAAATGTATCGTGGCTGATAACATTGATTTCTGTAAATGTGCTAGGAAATTGGAAGCCGGGTGCAATCTTCTTTCGGAGGGAGTTCACTTTAAATTATCTGATGGCAACGTACAGTAGACCTCAGGTGATCTGAAATTATAATGCATATCTTTTTTGGGAGTTCATAATAGCAATATTGATGTTAGTGTATCTTAGGAATCTTCATTGGTGCACATATGTGGTCTTACTTTTTACATGCTGGTTTTAATGAAGGTTTCAATCTTGAATGGCATTGTTATGGGAGGAGGGGCTGGTTGTTCAATACATGGCAGTTTTCGCGTGGCAACAGAAAATTCGGTATTGCCTCTTTATGTTTCTTACATGTCCTTTGTATTTGTTCGGAAATATACTGTTATAGTTTGTAGCATTCAGTGGTGAGTTGTAGCACACGGGTTACTTCTAATCCTGTCTGATTTGGAGGGTGCATTACTTGGAGGAAGAATTACCTTTTCTTGCATTAAGCGCTTTGCTGATGTGATTGATCTCGCATCACTAGTGATAGCTGATCCGCAGATTAATTATCTACTGAAAATGCTGGTGAAGTTGTTTTAGTTAATTGAATCTCCTATAGAATAGAGCATGTGTTCCTTGTTTCAGATTCTGGCTGAAGAAAGATCGTGGTAATGCATTTTGATATAATATTATCATCTGCTCAGTCATGGGTGATTGGTAGAGCAAATAAAATAATTTAAGATTATTATCAGTAGAAGTGGGGGTGAACAAAATTCACTGAAGCACACTGAGTCACAGACCCAAATAAATCAGTTATTCCTACCGTCATTGACAAGTGTTTGAAACATGAGGATGATAGGAGGTACAAAAATAAAGTGACAGCAGAATAGTCTGAGATCTCAGAGCCCTAGAGAGTAACTACCAAACATGAAGGAAAATGGCTAATTAAGTTGGTTATTTTTGCATTGTTCTGGACTCTTCAAGCACAGACCCTCATTCTACATTATGAATGAAAAACTTTACAGTGTCATTGAAGGTTAGAATTCTTGGAGAGAACTTACAATGGAGCTTAGCCCGCCATTTTCCCCTCTTGGGCTACTTCTGGGGTTTTTATGAATATGCTTAGTCCTAAAAGAGCATGTATGTTTGAATAAATAATGTTTCCCTGGCTTTATTCATGGATAATATGCATATCTAGCTGGGCAAGATTCCACATAAGTTAATACAAGACTTTTATAGATTTACTGTGAATTCACTTATATATTATCCGACATATGTGACTTGAGATCAGTTTACCCCGCTTAATGAGATTGAAATTGTTGTTTGTTAATTGTTAAGGCACGTAGGTGTCTATTGGAAATTCTTAAAACATATATTTGCTTGTGGAACATAAAATGGTTATTTTCTCAGTACCTTTTACCACTTGTTAGGCAATTGGTTACATAACCTAGAGTATGTAACCAATACTGTAGATATGTGTTAATTTGAGTGCCTCATGTGAGCAAGCAATTGGTGGGTGCTATTCTGGTGTTGACTGTCCAGCTTCTTGTTCCCTAAACATCATTCTTATCAAGATTTCCAGTAGCTTTCATTGGCATAGTTTGGTCAATCTCGTTGCAGGTTTTTGCTATGCCTGAAACAGCTCTGGGTCTCTTTCCAGACATAGGTGCCTCGTACTTCCTGTCAAGGCTCCCAGGACATTTTGGTAATGGCCAATGATAGAAAAGAGGCACTTGATCTTCCTATCTAGTTTTATGAGTCATTATTAATTGAATATCAAGAGTTTCTAACTCCTGGAAGTATGTACATATATAGTTTTTGGGTAGAGGTTCAATTAACTTGTCAGGAGCATTCTACTGGTCATGCTTGTGGAATTGCTACTCTGTACTATGGATGACTTAGAAAACTTAGGCAACAACCAAAACATTTGAGTTCTTGAATCAACATATCATAAGCTGGTGAGCTTCCATCTTGTATTCTGCTAATATAGCAGATTTGCTACTCTGCTAATTTGGGATTTAGAAAGCATATTCTTTGGAAGATTGGAAAACTTGAGATGAGGAATAATTTCCTTAAATCGTATGTCAAGAGGAGAAACATTGCGATCGATTGAGGCTTTGAATGACACATAATAGTGATTATATAGCTAGACGCTACTACTTAATGAAATGCATGTTTGGCATACTTTAGCGACCATCCACTTATTACACTTTGCTTATAACCTGGAGGGCGATGAGAAAAAAACAACGTTCGTATGGTAGTTTGGGTGAAACCTTGGTTTCAGTCACTTCTGTTTGGAAGATGGATAAATTCTTAGCTAGAATATGCACATTGATTATTTTATTTTATTTTAATTTTTTCCATTTAAGCTGAGAAATAAAACAAGTGTGACTGCATTCAATTATTTTGAGTTCTGCTGGCACTTCATTTGTGGTTTTGGGATCTTTATGTAAAAAATAATAAATTATATTGTTGGTGCTTTTGACCTGAATTGTTCATCGCAGTTAGAAATTGCATAAGAGAACTGAAGCAAGAGATTCCTGATGTTGATTTTGATAGATCTGGATCTGAGATTCTATGTTATTCAATTTAGAGTTGAGAAAAGAGAAGAATCTGATAGGCATATCTTTAACCTGAAGTCCAGGGTTACAGTTTTAATTTCTCTGTATCAACCTGCACAATGATGTTTTTTGTCGATTAAAACCTTTGATCTTTTATCCTTTTATATCAAAATTAAAGATTCTCCTGGTTTGTGACTCAACCTGATCTTGACATGCAAGAATCATATTTAAGAACCATATTTCCTATGGGCTAGATTTCAGCTCTTATAGCAATATGAAAGATTAAATCATGCTTTCAATTACAGCTCATATGATCTTTTACTTTCTTGAATAAGTTAAGCGTATCTGTATTAGATTATTTGTATTCTGTTACACTTGTTACCCCACTGTTTTCTCTTAAAATTAAAATCTACCACGCTTCTTTGTTATCTGTACCAGGGGAATATCTTGGTCTTACTGGTGCTAGATTGGATGGAGCAGAGATGCTTGCATGTGGCCTTGCAACTCACTTTGTTCCTTCAGCGGTATCCTTCTGCTTTTACTTCAGTTTTGTTACAATTGCTTGATGAATATAGAAGTTACCTGGGGGGAAAGGGAAAAGACGAAGCATAGAAGGCCAATATGATTTTTAGTACTAGAGGTTGTTAGAGAAGTTTTACCAAAGGAAAAGGTGAAGTAGTTGTTGGGAGAAAAAGAAAAACAAAGTACAGAAGGCCATTACAACCTTTACAACTAGCGTTTATTAGAGAAAGTGTCTATCTGCCTTGTTGTTCAATTCATTTAGATTTTCAGAGCTAGCTAAATGTCTGACCGCTTTTTCTTCTTCTTCTTCTTCTTCTTCTTCTTCTTCTTCTTCTTCTTTTGTGGTGGTTTTTTCTTTTTTTGTTTTATTTATTTATTTATTTATTTATTTTGGGGGGGGGGGGTTTGTTGGGTCTCTTTATAATAATGAGGTGCACTTGGAGTCTAGTAGGTTGATTGGGCACCATATGGGACAACATTGATACCAATAGATAGAGTGACATTGAATTTTAAGCAATAAAAGATTGGATGTGAAAATTGGACTGTGTGGCTGAGAGAACTACTTGCTTGGTGGATGTGCACAAATGAAAAAAATTAGAAGTGTATGGACATTCAAGAAAGCTTCAATTATATACCTGTTTGCAGTAAGACCAAGGAAATTCAACCTGAGATGATTTAGACCCTGTTGAACCATGCCTTCATTATGTTTCTTGGATAAAATGTGTCTGTTTGGAAGTGGGCCATGTTGGGATCTGTGGATAGAGAATATGCACGAGTTCAAAGTTCCTGGGAAAATCCTTGTATTTGGTGTCTTGTAAGGGATGGAATCTTGGAATGATATGTAAGAAGGAATGCTCATGGAAATTAACCTCAGAAGGAGGTGAAAAATGCTTAATCATATTGTTGTTGCTGATTTGGGACTAGGCCAATGCTCAATGTGCAATAGTAGTTACCTGTGTTCTTGTGCTGAATGACAGATGTTCAACCTCACTCTCGTTTCCCATGGTTATCTGATTTATCTTGGTATATTCATGACTTTTTTTTCAGAAACTGCCGTTGCTAGAAGCAGCTCTATACAGGGTAGATTCTAGTGACCAAGCCATAATTTCAGCAATCATTCGTGACTACTCTGAGCTGCCTATGTTGAAAGAGCAAAGTGCGTACCATCGGTTAGTTTTTACCTTCCATTTCCTCTATATTCTTGTTCCGTTCTCTGTATTGCTTTGTCTAGCGGTCCATGCACAAATGTTCTTAACCAGAAAATATTAAGAGACCTTAGAAACTTACATGTGTAAAGAGGATAAATTGGTCACAGATTAAACAAAACAACAGATCCTGAAAAAAATAAAGGAGATCAAGTGAAATAACCAAACCATGGATGTGTCAACGTTGCACGACTTCATATCCTCTTTTATATTCTGGTAACATGTGTGTAGACTTCCAGCTTCATTCAAGAAGCTTCTGTGGCTAGCAGCGGATCCTGCTTATTCACTCCCTCATTCCATGTCTCAATCATCATTCTCAAGTTCTGTTTTTGACAGGTTGGATGTCATCAATAGGTGCTTCTCGCGAAGAACAGTGGAAGATATTCTAGCTGCTCTGGTAAGCTGTTGGTGATTCTTTTCTCCTTTTCAAGTCCTTGTCGTGTTCATGAGAAAGGGCATCCGCACATGCACATGCACGAGCTCTTTAATGGGGTGATTTCTCAATGCTGATCTGTGCACATATCGTTGATTTCAACAATTCCTCAATCTCTCTTTTGCAGGAGCGAGAAGCCACCAATAAGGTAGATGATTGGATTCTTGCCTCAATTCAGTCACTGAAGAAAGCATCACCAACAAGCCTAAAAATTTCTCTTAGATCGGTGAGATTGCTGAAACTTTTGATGAAATATCAGCAGTGCATTATTGATGCAACTTATAGAGAATGTGTATTATCAATATGGTTGAATGATTTCTGTCTAAAATGGGTCAACAAATTTCTTGTTGTAATGTCAGCTGAAGGGAACGACGTCATTAATCTACTGGGAAACAGAGATTCCTTTTTCTTCTCTTTTTGCCTTGGATCACCTACTGGAATGAATATTATGGCAACGTATGCTTGATTTAAGTTTCAGAGGTGCAGGCATATGCCTATGACACACCACCTTGTGCATCAGTGTCTCTGATCACCAGTATCGATTAAAATGTAGAGAATAAGAATTGACTCAGAGACCTGTGATGGTTGGATGAACACGGTAATAGCTGACATTCATAGTGCGGCTGAGAAGTGAGGTCAGTGTGCAGTATTTGCTCACTGACAACTTGAGTCAGTGTGGAATAATGGAGTTTGATTCCCTACCCTTCTATGAAGATCAAAGTGCCTAGAGGATTTACAATCACAATCACTCAATTTGTTCTAAAAAAAGCAATTTATTTGTGGTAGTTAATTAAGTTGCACAATTGCCTTAGTTAATATTAGAGATAAGTGGGGATTTAGCTCAGGTAGGCAACCTGTTTCAAAACTGTGAAATGGTCATACTAATAAGGATTGATCCGGCAATTGCAGATAAGAGAAGGTCGACTACAAGGAGTTGGCCAATGCCTTGTTCGAGAATACAGAATGGTTTGCCATGTGATGCGAGGGGAAGTCAGCAAGGACTTTGTTGAGGTTCCGTAATTAGTCAGATGATTGTTGTATGGTTTCATTTGAATCCAGGTGATAATATGAACCTTGTCTGTGTAATGCAGGGCTGCAGGGCCTTACTCTTGGATAAGGATAAGAACCCAAAGGTTTGACAAGTGTTCTTTTTCCATTTTCCAGGGTTGTTCCTTCCTTATCGTAAGAGTTGCTTTACAATTCATCCTTCTCTTTTGTAGTGGGGCCCTCCTAGATTGGAGCTCGTCAGTGACAAGATGGTAGACAGTTACTTCTGCAAGGTGGATGACGAAAGTTGGGAAGATCTAAAGCTGCCCCCCAGACCGAACTTGCCTGCATCTGTTATCGCAAAACTGTAACTCTCAGTATTGCAGGTATTTTTGCTATCAATAGATTAGGTGGTACGACAGTCTGCATGATGTGAAATAACTATCAAGATAAGTACTTGAGTCATGGAAAAAGCTGTTGCTCTGATGAACTCTAGACACGATCAGACATGAGGTCAATTCTTGAAGATGGACGACTGAAGATTTTAAGTTTGATCAATGCTTGCATTGTACATCTAGGGCAATTGCTCAAGTCATCAAGTGACTCATTAATCAATAATCTTGTATCAGCTTGGGTGGATGATCTTGGTGGATTTGACCTGCTTAGGAACTAAAATCATGGCAAGCATTCCATTCTCTTCTTTTTTTAGGGCAAATCTTCCTTCCATAGATTTCTCGTAGCAGAATCATAGTAAATCTCATTGAGAGAAGGGATCTTCCTGTTCAGATATTTTCTTATTAAGAATTTCTACTTTGCTTCTAAGAAAAGTTTCTTCAGACCCCATGCTTCACAGCTACGTGCTTCTGTACGAGTTCATAATAACTTATAAATGAATACCATCGAATTCTTTACCTCCTATTTGCTGATAAGAAGTCCTGCTTCATCTTACGATACCATGGTCATCCTGCCTTTCTATGTTCTATAGACTTGTATGTAACTATTGAGAGTGAAGATATTCTACATAACGTGATTATTCCACCAAAAAGTTTTCTTTTGGTTCAAAATAATCAATATGTAGAATCAGAACAAGTAATTGCTGAAATTCGCGCGGGAACATATACTTTCAATTTGAAAGAGAGGGTTCGAAAACATATTTATTCTGAATCAGAGGGAGAAATGCACTGGAGTACCGATGTGACCATGGCTTTAAGATGAACGTATTCACAGCGGGCCACTGTCCCCTTTTGCCGCTTGCTTATGTTGTGTTAAACCAGACAAGCTCAGCAAGTGGAGCAAAGCGGAGGACTCCTGGAAGTGTCTTTGATTGGAAACAGAGATCTGTTTGCATTTATCGCCAAAAGCGTGTTTAATGCGTGAGAATATTCACAATCTTTTTTCGAAAATGAAGCAGGCTCTGAAAAAATATTTGGGGTTTAACCCATGGGGGTCGTTAATTAGAAATACAATAAGGTCATCTGATTGGTTGTATGCAGACTAAATGCTATGTCAATTCTCAAAACGGTAATGGCTTGCATGGATCACTCTCTAGTTGGAGCTGCCTGCGTATGTTATCTTAATAAGACATAATTTAAAGTATGATGCATACTGTACCTTGAACTTGGGGAAAAGTGCCAAAAAAGTCCTAATCATTTGTCACTTGTGCCAAAAAAGTCCTAAACCTTTTTTTGGTGCCAAATAAGTCTTAAACCTTTACAAATGGTGCCAAATAAGTCCTTCCCACCGGAAAAAGCACACGTGGCTCGCCGGAGCTCGTCGGCGGCGCCACGTCGGCGCCAACGTGGCGTCGGAAATTTTTTTTTTCTTCTTCTTCTTCTTCTTCTTCACCGGCGGAGCCCTCGCGGGCGATGGGCGAGGGCGGTGGGGGCTGGGGAGGCGGCCACCGGCCTCCCCCGTCGCCGGCGAGGGCCGGGCGAGGCCGGCCTCGCCCGGATCTGGGCGGGGCGGCCCCTGTCCGCCCCTGTCTCGGCAGGGGCGGGGCTATCCCGCCCAGATCTGGGCGAGGGCGGCCTCGCCCGGCCCCCGCCGGCCGCTGACCGGCCTCGCCAGGGGCCGGCGGGGGCCGGGCGAGGCCGCCCCCGCCCAGATTTGGGCGGGACAGCCCCGCCCCTGCCCAGACAGGGGTGGACAGGGGCCGCCCAGATCTGGGCAGGGGCGGGGCCGGTGGGGGCAGGGGCGGGGCCGGCGGGGGCCGGGCGAGGCCGGCCTCGCCCGGCCCTCGCCGGCGATGGGGGAGGCCGGTGGCCGCCTCCCCAGCCCCCACCGCCCTCGCCCATCGCCGGTGAGGGCTCCGCCGGTGAAGAAGAAGAAGAAGAAGAAGAAAAAAAAAATTCCGACGCCACGTTGGCGCCGCCGACGAGCTCCGGCGAGCCACGTCGGCGCTCCGGCGAGCCACGTGTGCTTTTTCCGGTGGGAATGACTTATTTGGCACCATTTGTAAAGGTTTAGGACTTATTTGGCACCATTTGTAAAGGTTTAGGACTTATTTGGCACCACTTATAAAGGTTTAGGACTTATTTGGCACCAAAAAAAGGTTTATGACTTTTTTGGCACAAGCGGCAAAGGATTAGGACTTTTTTGGCACTTTTCCCCTTGAACTTGTCACCATTAAAATGTTGCCCCTTGGCATAATTTTTAGCCTTCGCGTTGGGCTAATTATGTTATTCCAACGTCAATTCTTGGATTTTGGGGATAAGTGCAATGAATTTCTAAATTTTATCGTAAAAGCGCAATCAAATTCTAAAACTTAATGTCCTATCGAGTCTTACCTTAGTTTCGTCCAATTTGACTATCGAAAAATTTACTAATGGGGCTTTTTTTTTTTGAAGAAATCTTTTTTTGAAAACATGTATCATTGATGAGCACCACATTAGAAAAAGGTTTGAGTCATCACAAAAGAAAGTTGAAAAAATATAAGAAAAAAAAATCAAATTCATGTTTTCTATCACTCAAAGTGGCTAGAGTTATTGTGAAACCTCATGGTGCGAATTAAAAACAATATTGAAGATTTGTGTTGTAGAAATTTAATTTTTAAAATTTAATTGCAATATTGAATTAAGTTTTAAGATTTCGATTGCCCTAATCCTAAATTTTTATTTTGAAGATACCCAAACAACCGATTTTTATTTAAAAAAAATAATTTTAGCCTCTCTAGTAGCCAATGCATTGGCCATAACATTGTGGGATACTCCATGGCTATATATTTCCGTGAGACAGAACTCACTGCCAAGTGCCTTGGGTCAAATGATAAAATTAGGGGAATGTCTAGATTAATGCAACCTTCTACTCGTGGGTTAAAATTATTGAAAATCCCTAAACCTTCACGAGCGGACCAAATTAGTGCGTTAAAATTTTTTTAAGACGATTAGGGCCACTGACTATATATGAATTAGTTTTCTCACGAAAACCATGACCTTAAATTACTGATTTAAATGTTTAAGTCACCTCTTCAAATTACAGTTGCACATTGCAAACATCGCAAAAATGTCGTGTTGACAATATTTATGTCGTAGCACATTTTTTTATTAATTTTTTTCAAACTAACAGGCAACGATAATTCCTATAAATCCTATTTTCTTTTTATAATGATCTAAATTCCTTCTTTTTACAGAATCCAAAACGAAAGTGAGCATCCTCGGTTCGGGTACGAGGAAGACCAAGTTATGGTTATGTCGTATTTGGCCTCGGCCTCCTAGGAGTCAGAGAAGGGTAGGCACTCCGCGCTCGATCCAAGGAAGAAGAAGCTCCCATGGCTTCGTTCTCCTCCATTGATGGCCAGGAAGATCAGGTACCAAGCTCCATAGCTCTTGCAGAGGGAATGCAACTATCCTGCGCATAGAGTGGTCTTTGTTTCTGCCGGTCATGGGTGAGCCGTGAATTGCCCGGGGATTGAAGTTTTGCGACACAACCATGGTTCAAAAGACGCTAGGTCCTTGAAAGATCTTTTTTTTTTGGCTGGATTGAGTAATTGGTGAAGCATGACATGGGGTTCCAGCTGAGCGGAAAATTTGCATTTTATGAACTCTAGAGCATGGGGAATGCTATTCTCTGGATGATTATGGCACGGCAAACTGAGTTTTAGTCCTTTAGGTACTTGTAAAGGAGACTCGACTTACTTTGATTTTATTTTATTATTTTATTTTTTTGTAGGTTTTGGTGGAGGAGAAATCGCTTGTGAGGACGCTGATTCTAAACAGACCCAAGCAACTGAATGCTGCTTCATTTTATATAGTATGTCTCTTGTCTGGTGCGCTACGTACTCTGTGCAGTTGGGACTTCCTTCACTCTTGCTGTATCGGTTGGAAGTGTTGCATGGGGTTCTTTCATTACGTTGGTTGCCGATTTCCCATCTCTCTGTTCTGGCTTTACAAACTATGCATGGGTGTTGCTTTTCTTGAATTGGTTTTCCTATCATATAGGAACTGAAATCCTGCACTGTCAAGAATGCTCTTTCCACAATCAAAAACTATTCATCAGTGTTTATCATAACTTAATATCCGATAGCATTAGCTAGTCCATCATTCTAAGGTTGGTACTTATTTCTGCTCTTGTTTTGCATTTGATGAATACCTTGGAGACTGCATGGGGTTTTGCTACGAGCAGAAGTAGTGTTCTGCTTAAATTATTGGGTTCTTTTCTTTTTCTTTTTTTTGGGAAAATATGAATTTTCGCTTTTTATGCAAACTCGGGAAGCCCACTATTACGAAAGGTCACCAGGAAAGAAAGCTGTTCTATAAGATCAAGAACCAAATCTAGCAAAACCCAAATCATGTCAAGGATGTTATAAATCCTGCATAAAGTACGTGAGTCTCTTTGTAGCACAGTTCTGCCTGAATGGCTTCTATTTGTTGCATCCACCAATATATCTCTGTGGAATTTCTAATCTGTAGCACCATTATTTACTGTTTTCTCAATACCTTTATGCCTTTTTTAATTGTGATGGTCACCTTGAAGGAGTTTGGGTTCTGTTGTCAATTCAAACAATTTACATATGTGTAGGTGACACGTTTGACTTCTCTTTGTTGGCTTAAACCTCAATGGTACATGTCGTTAATTAAGCTTTGGTTGTTGACATGTTTATTAAATAACACTTAGTTGCTTTTTTTCGCAGATATCTCAGTTATGGGAACTTTTCCATATTTATGAAAAGGATTCTAATGTGAAGTTGGTAATCTTAAAGGTACGTTGCTTCATTTCAGAGCACTTTTGTGACTATTAAGAGCTATCAAATTTGCACGAGTAGAATTACTGGATTCATCTGTCGAGACATGTCTTTTATGAGATTAATAAAAAAAAATTTCGCCGCTGGAAGATCAGTAGAAGTTATTGAACTTATTGGTGAGATTTCCTTTGCTGGTGTATCATTTAGGGCTATGCGCTCATATGTAAATATTTTACAAACAGTATTGAGTTTATTCATATGCTTGAGCAGCGAGGTAGATTATGTTTTGTTATCTCCTTTGACTGTATTTAAGATGTATTTTTTGGGTAACATATTGTCAATGTGGGACTAGCTGTACACAAAATGAGAAATAAATTGATTTGTGGATCATTTTGGAGTTGGATGGCCTCAAATTACTGGTTCTGAGTTTAGCTGTACACAAAATGAGAAATAAATTGATTTGTGGATCATTTTGGAGTTGGATGGCCTCAAATTACTGGTTCTGAGTTGCACAGGGTGTACTCTAGCTTCAACATTATTGTTGACTGTTTACAAATTTTGCATTGGTTGTTCATTTTGGAAAGGTTAAAAAAATCCTAAAGATGTCTGTGATTGAAGTAAACCTTGTTAGTTACAAAAAAGTGCTCCATCTATTTAGGCAGCACAGCCATACTTTTCGCAAGTTCAACAGTGCATTAAAGAACAGTTGTCAGATTGGTCTTGTTGGTTTTTATTTTCATCGAGGAGACAATTGTTGGCTCCTTTAGATTGCAAGACCTTAATTATAGCTTTACATTGTTAGATCTTGTGGCCATTGTCTTCTGTTACGATGTTCTCCTTTCATACTTAGCTTTCTCAATGTGGAAGTCCTACATATTTTTTCAGCTAGGCGATAACTTGGTGTTTCTTTTTCTGTAGGGCAAGGGAAGAGCTTTTTGCGCCGGTGGTGATGTTGCAGCTTTTGTGCGTGACATCAACAATGGTACAGACAATTTGCTCATTTCATGGTTCAACTTATGCTGACTGTAATGTAAAAAAGATGGCCAAATTGTACTTATATCCCATTATAAGTGGATGCACTTAAGCATCCAGTTTTGATTTGTCTCAAGGTGAAGTTTCATCTGTCAATAGTGTAAGTCCTGCTAACCCATCTTTCTTTAACGTTTCAAATAGATCATGTTGTCCATCAGTTTCAGACAAGGCATGATCTCTTTTATATGCAATTTATATGGTGTTCATTTGAACTTGGAAAACATAAGTTGTTGACAATTTGGTTTATATAAATTGCTAGGAACTTGGAAGTCATGTGCGAACATCTTTCGGGAGGAGTATAGTTTAATTTATCTGATGGCAACATACTGTAAACCTCAGGTGATCTAATACTACAGTATATATTTTTGGGAGTTCATAATAGACATCGATGTTAGCATATCTATGTAATCTTCATTTGGATGTATATGTGAAGTCTTACTCTCGATATGCTGGTTTTATTGAAGATCTCGATCTTGAATGGCATTGTCATGGGAGGAGGGGCTGGTTTTTCCGTAAATGGTAGTTTTCGCGTGGCAACAGAAAATTCGGTATGGCCTCTTCATGTTGGCTTACATGCTCTTTCATTTGTTTGGAGACCTACCAATTATAGTTAAGTTGGGAATGTTCTATTATGGCAGTAGTGCACAGGTTACTTCTCAGCTTGTATAAATTAAATGATTCCTTAAAAGAAAAAAAAATCCCTTCTGTGTTAGGTGCTTTGCTGCTGTTATTAATCTTGCTTACCATTTCACTAGTTATGGCTGCTCCACAGCTTAATAATTTACCCAAATGGCTGGTGAAATTATAACAGTGAGAGTTCCCACAGAATAGGAAATGCGTTCCTTGTTCTAAATTCTGGTTGAGAAAAGATCATCATGATGTATCTTGAAATAATATTGGCATATACACAATCATGGGTGGTTGGTAAAGAATAAAAATTAAAATTAAAATTAGGATCACTGGAAGAGGGTGTGAACAAGATTCAGTGAGGCATGCATAGTCACAGAACCAAAAAACATCAATTATTCCTACTTACATCAACATGTGTGTGAAGCAGGTGGATGATAGGAGGTACCCAAATGAGGTAATGGCAGAAGAATATGAGAGCTTGCGTGCCCAAAAGAGAAACTACTAAATGCAAGGGAAATTACATAATTAAGTGCTTATCGTTGCATCGTTCTAGACTCCTCAAGCAAAGACCCTAGTGTTACACCATGAATGAAAAAAGTTAAGAGTGTTATTGAAATATAGGGGTACTTGCGGAGAATGCACAATTGAGCGTAGCCTGCTATTTTTCCTCCTGGGCTATGTTTGAATAGAGAATTTCATGAATTTGCTCAGCCTGTAAAGAGTGTGTATATCTGAATAGGGAATGTTCCCTGGTTTTTATATATGGACGATATACATATCTGGATGGGCAAGAATTCCCTAGTAGTTGATACAAGATTATCATAAATTCACTGTGCATAAGACTTTGCATGTTCCTATACATTAATTGAGAATGAGATTGTTGTTTGTTTAATGGATAAGGAGGGTAGATGTCTATAGGTAACTCTTTAAAGAGGTGTTTGCCTGTGGAACATAAAATGATTATTCTTTTGTAACTTTTACCAATTGTTATGCAATTGGTTACATAACCTAGGTATCTAACCAATACTGCAGATATGAGTTGATTTGTGTGCTTCATGTGAGCAAGCAACTGGTGGATGCTATTATGGTTCTTGATTGTTCAACTTCTTGTCCCCTATACATCATTCTTATCTATATTTCCAGGGGCTCTTTATCCAACATAGTTTGGTTAATCTCATTGCAGGTTTTTGCTATGCCTGAAACAGCTCTGGGTCTCTTTCCTAATGTAGGTTCCTCGTATTTCCTGTCAAGGCTCCCAGGACATTTTGGTAATGGCCAACAAAATAGCCAAAGGCACCTTATCTTTGTATCTAGTTTGACGAGTCAATATTTATTGAAGATTAAAAGTTTCTAACTTCTGGAAGTATGTAGATATACTTAGTGGGTAGAGGTTCAGTTTTTAATTCTGTCAGGAGCATTCTACTGCTAGTGCTGGTGGAAGTGCTAGTCTGGACTATGGATGAGTTAGAAAATTATGTAATGCTCAAAGCATTTGAGTTCTTAAATCAGCAAATCATAAGCTGTTGGGCTTTCATCTTATATTCTGCAATATAGTAGATTTGCTATTGCATTAATATGGTATTTAGGAAGCATACTCTTCTGAAAATTTAGAAACTTGAAATCAAAATTTTCTTCAAATCATATTTCCAGAGGACAAACATTGCATTCGGTGGAGGTGACAAATGATACATAAGAGTGCTGTTGAGCAAAATGCTGGCTTGACATACTTTAGCGACCATCCACTTTGTACACTTTCATACCTGGAGGGTCATGAGAAGAAAACAATTTATTTCTGGTGTCTTGGGTTACACAGATAAATTCCAGTCACTCCTTTATGGACAGATAAATACCCAGCAGGAATGAGGAATATGCACACTGATTCTTTATCTTTTCCTTCCTATTTAAGCTGGTAGATGAATCACACAATTGTGACCATGTTAAGTTGTTTTGAGCTTCTGCTGGCACTACATTTGTGGCTTTGGGATCTTGACGTTACAAATTCTAAATTATACTGTTGATGCTTTGTCTTGAATTGTTAATAGCAGTTAGAAATTGCACAAGACAACTTATTGAAGAGATTCCCGATGTTGATTTTGATAAATTTCCATCTAAGATTCTATGTTATTCAATATAGTGTTGAGAAAATAGAAGAACCTAATATGCACATCTTTAACCTGAAGTCCAGTGTTACTGTATTTGTTTTTCTATATCGACCTGCATAATGATGTTTTTTTGTCAATTACCCTGATCTTTTATGTTTTTTTTTTCTATCAAATAAAAGATTCTCCTGGTTTGCAACTAACTCTGAACTTGACATGCAAAACCATTTTTCCTGCGGACTAGATTTCGGCTCATATATCTCTCAGTACTAAAGATATATATCATGCACTACATTTCAGCTCAAATATTCTAGTACTTTCTTGGGGAAGTCACACATATTCAAGTTAGACCGTTCATATTTTGTTACACTTGTTACCCCATTGTCTTGTCTAGATAATAAAAGCCACCGTGCTTCTTCATTATCCATGCCAGGGGAATATCTTGGTCTTACTGGTGCCAGACTGGATGGAGCAGAGATGCTTGCGTGTGGCCTTGCAACTCACTTTGTACCCTCAGCGGTATCCATCTGCTTTTACTTCAGTTTTGCAATTATTGCTTAGTGAATGTGAAAGGTACGTGTGGAAAAAAGGGAAAGGGCAAAGCATAGAAGACCAATATGATCTTTGGTACTAGAGGTTTTTAGAGAATTTTTGCCTAAGGAAAAGGTGAATGGGTAATTTGGGGAAAAGGAAAAATGAAGTATAGAAGACCAATACAACCTTTACAACTAGCGGTTATTGGAGAAAGCATCTATCTTGCCTTGTCCTTGGATTCCTTTAGATATTCAAAGCTAGGAAAATGTCTGATTGCTTACCAGAGTAGTGTTAAAGAAAAAGGTGGAATAAAAGAGAAAAAGAACTTAGATCACTAAATAGGCTTGAAGGTGACATCACTCCATGGAATTGAGTTTTATTGGAAGTGGTGAGGTTGGAGATAGAGACTCTCATGGCAAGAATCAACTTGGTACTAATGCAGATTCTCCGTGGGAGTGCAAAATGGATAGCTTATGGCTGATTTCTAGTACAAGCATTTTTATTTATTGACTGATGGGTTCACAGAATAGTTCTCATCTATGCTTATAGAAGGGGAACAACATTACTGTCGTTTCTGTGAGAAGTTTATGAAGATTGTCATATGGAGGGAAGCTGAAAGGTGGATTATTTTGTTATAGTTTTTTACAAGAAGGAAATGATTTCCTTTCAAGTTCTTTTATCTTGGGTTAAATGTCTTTCTTTCTCTTTTTTTCCTTTCTTGTGAGTCCTCATAGTGAGGTGCATTTGGAGTCTTCTATGTTGGCTGGAAACCATATAGTACCACAATGATACCAGTAGCTATAGCCTATAGTGACATTGAATATCATTAAATATTGCACAATAAAAGATTAGATGTGGAAATTAGATAGTGTAGCTAAGAGAACTGCTTGCTTGGTGGATGTGCACAAATGAAAGAATTAGAAGTGAATGCACATTCAAGAAAGCTTCAAGGATATACCTGTTTGCAGTAATACCAGGGATATTCAACCTAAGATGGTTTGGACCTGTCGAACAATGGCCTCCGCATGTTCATGGATAAAATATGACCGTTTGGAAGTGGATCATGGTAGTATCTGTGGATAGACTATGCTTTAGTTCAAAATGTCGAGGATTGCATTTGGGGTCTTGTAATGAATGGAATCTTGGATGTCTGAGAAAAAATGCTCGTGGAAATTAACCTTGGATAGAAGTGAAAATGCTAAGTTGTATTGTTGTTGCTTATTCGAGAATGCTAAGGCAATGCTAAATTTGTCAGAGTTACCTGGATTCTTGTGCTGAACACATGTTCATCTTTGCTCTGATTTCCTATGGTTATCTGATTTCTCTTTGTATATTCATGGCGTCATTCAGAAATTACCATCGCTGGAGGCTGCTCTTCACACGGTAGATTCTAGTGATCAAGCCATAATTTCAGCAATCATTGGGGAATACTCTGAACTGCCTACGTTGAAAGAGCAAAGTGCGTATAACTGGTTAGTTTTATCCTACGATTTCCCACAAACTTCTTGAGTTTTCTGTATGGTTTTCTCTAGCAGTCCACGCAGAAATCTTCTTATCCTAGAAAATACCAAAAGACCTTGAAAACTTTCTTACCTAAAAAGATGATAAATTGGTTGTATAGAAAGCAAAACAACATGAAAGAAAGAAAGGATGGAAATCAAGTGAAATAAGTGGATTCTTACCACACTAGGGATGTGTCAACATCTCACAACTTTGTTCCCTCTTTTATGTGCTGGTAACATGTGTATAGACTTCCCACTTTAACTCAAGAAGCTTGAGAGACTAGCAGCACATCCTGCTGACTCACTCTTAATGTCTTGTTCATCAGTTTCAATTTTTGTTTTTGACAGGTTAGATGTCATTAATAGGTGTTTCTCTCGAAGAACTGTGGAAGACATTCTATCTGCTCTTGTAAGCTGTTAGTGATTTTGTTCTCCATGTGGAGTCCTTATTGTGTTCATGTGAAAGGGCCTATGCATTTTTCCATGCATGAGCTCTTTTATGAGGTAATTTCTCCATACTGATCTGTCCACATTGTTTCGATGCAACACTCCCTCGATCTCCCTTTTGCAGGAGGAAGAAGCCACAAAGAAGATAAATGATTGGATCCATGCCTCACTTCAGTCACTGAGGAAAGCATCACCAACAAGCCTTAAAATTTCTCTTAGATCGGTGAGGTTGCTGAATCTTTCGATGAAATATCAGCAGTGCAATTTTCTATACAACTAATAATTGATACATTAAGTGTTTCGTGTTTATGTCCGAACGACTTCCGTCTAAGATGTGCCAACCGACTTCTTATTGCAATGTCAGCTAAATGGAACAACATCATTATTCTATTGAAAAGTCGACATTTCCTTTTCTTCTCTCGTTGCCTTGAATCACCTACTAGAACCGATATCATGACAACTGTAAGCTTGATTTAAATTTAGAGGTGCAGGCATATGCCTTTAAGGACACCTTGTCTGTTAAATTAATTAAATATTGATCCACGTTTTCATCTAACAGCTTAAGCTTTTAAAGTAGTTGGCAGTGGCTCCACAAAATCTTACATAGTATTAGAGCAAGAGGTCATGGGTTCTAATCTTTTCAGGCCCCTATTTGTCTCCTCAATTATATATTTCCACGCTTAGTGCTAGGCGAAAAGATCAAACTAAACGTGGGGGGAAGTGTTAAAGTAGTTAAATATTAATCCACGCTTTTATCTAACAGTTTAAGCTTTTGGAGCAATTGACAGTGGTTCCACAAAATCTCACATTGTGCATTGGTGTCTCTGACCTGGATAATGGCCACCATTATAGATTAAAACATAGAAAAGTCATTAACAAATTCACTTAAAGACCTGTGATAGTATATATGAACATAACCAATGGCTAGTATTCACACTAAGGTCGAGAAGTGAGGTCAGTATGCAGTATTTGCTCACTGGCAACTTGAGTCGTTGGGCAATAGTAGAATGTGGTTCACTATCTGTTATAAAGGTCAAAGTGCCTCGAGTATGTACAATAACATTATTAGTCTAAAAGAGCAGTTAATTGGATTAGTTAATTTAATTGTGTAATTCCTTTTGTTAATAGTAGAGATAACTGGAATTTAGCTAAGACAGTTGACCTGTTTAAAAATCGTAAATGATCATACTTCTAAGCATTGATCTGGCAACGACAGATTAGAGAAGGTCGACTACAAGGAGTTGGGCAGTGCCTTGTACGAGAATACAGAATGGATTGCCATGTAATGCGAGGCCAAGTCAGCAAGGACTTTGTTGAGGTCCTGTAATTTAATCATATGATTATTGTATAGTTTCATTTGAATATAGGTGATAAATTGACACTTGTCCATGTGATGCAGGGCTGCAGAGCTTTACTCTTGGATAAGGACAAGAACCCAAAGGTTTGACAAGCATTGTTTTGCCATTTTCAGGTGTCTTTCCTATTCATTTAATTTCCTTGTCATGAGTTGCTTCACGAAGATTTTCATTCTTCTCTTTTGCAGTGGGATCCTCCTAGATTGGAGCTTGTCAGTGACAAGATGGTAGACCAGTATTTCTCCGAGGTGAATGATGAAGACTGGGAGGATCTAGAGCTGCCTGCCAGATCAAACTTGTCTGCATCTGCTATTGCAAAGCTGTAGCTCTTGGTGTGGCAGATTTTTTCGGTATCAATAAATTAGGTGGTGCAACAACGACTAAGCTGTATGATGCGCTATAGCTGTCAAGGTAGGTACTTGTGGAACATGGAAAAAGCAGTCGCCACAACGAACTTTAGACACGATCTGACATGGAGATCAATGGCTGGAGATGGAAAATTGAGGATTTAGGTTGAATCATTCTTGCATCATACATCTGGAGGAATTGCTCAATTCATCAAGATGAGTGACTCACTTGTTTCAGTTCTCATGTATGATCTTGGTTTGCTTTAACATGATTAGGAACTAAAATCATGGCCAGCATTCCCGTCTGTTTCTTTGCTTGTCGAGTGAATCATCTTTTTCAGATTATTTCTCAAAGCAGAGTAATCTCATTGAGAAAAGGGTTCTTCCTGTACAGATTGTTTCAACTCAAACTTTTCCCTTTATGTCTAAGAAGAGATTATGCATACTGCATGCTTCGCGGATAAATGCTCCTGCACCGAGTTTGTAGCAACTCATAATCGAATCTTATAGGCTTTCTAGCCATCTATTGGCCAATAGAAAGTCCTCTTTTCGTATTAGGATCAGTAATCATGCAAGGTGCCTAACGTTCACGGCTAGCTTGACCATCATTTGAGAGGAATCCATCTGTGGAGGGCTCATGTTGGGTTGGACTGGACAAATTCAGGGAGTCAATCGAATTAGTGGGAAAAGTTTGAAAGTGTCTTTGATTAGAAACATGAGATCCTTTTGCATTCATCACTAAAGCAGTGTTCAGTGCGTGAGAATCGTCAGGTTTTACTGGTTCCCCTTTTCTCTTGAAAACGAAAACAGGCTCTGGAAATATACTTTGGGTTTAGCCCATGGCGTTGGTTAATTAGGACTTAATCATTCTGAAGTTTCATGGCAATGGTTGTATGCAAACAAAATAATTAACTCAATTCTCACCAAAAGTCATGAATTGTGCGGATCGCTTTCTAGTTAGAGTAGACCATACGTGTTACTTTAATAATATGTATTTTAAAATGTGCTGCACATATTTCGTACTTATTGCTGCTGCACAAATGTACACTTTAGCATCACATTAACCTCCACTTTGGGCACATTTAGACACTGGCGTTTAGGAATAAGCGTAATCGAAATCTTAAAACTTATCGTGAAAGTACAATTAAAATCGTAATATTTGTCAATTGGCACAAGTAATTCGCTCCATTAGCCAAATCCATCAGCTTTGTCTAATCAATTTAACGAGGAATGCTACGTGATGCTTTTAAATACTTTTCTTTCTCTTTTTATTTTTACTTTAATAATTTTTCAGCCTTTCTCTTTGCTTTTTTTTAAATACTAAATCAATTAAAATTAGGAGGGAAATGACGTTGTTTTGGTCACCGTTGCGTTTTTCATTTACATAATGGTCACGCGGGACGTAGAAAGCAATCGAAAACTCAAATCTACATTTTCAATTATTCAAATAAGACAGAGCTAGCTAATATACTTAATTGTACAGATTGAACAAGGTTCATAACTTGATTGCACGTTCGATACTATTAGCCAACGTACTGGGCATCGCATGGAGACGCAGTCGCGTGGAGTCATGGCTAATTGATTCGATCAGGGCAGGACTCTTTCCCAAGTACCTCTGGTCAAATGGTAAATTTATTTTGGCCAAATTTATATCGAGGAATATCTAGATTAGTGTAACATTTAGTGGAATTTCTAAATCGAAAATTTAAGGAAAATAGACAAAACCGGTTAGCTTCGTCAAGCTGTGGCGATCCTTGGCAGCAACAACATGATTAAGCTTGGGCCGGAGATCCTTAAACTATTTCAAATTGATCTATTTAATTAAAGTTGCGATAGTTCAAAGACTGAGAATACGATGGAAATGAGAATTCCGCCGACCCTATCATATCAATTGCACAAGAGAGAAAAGTCTAATTGATCGAACGTATAGGATGTGTTTCAAACAGCTCCTAAAATCGACAATGCCGTCTACTATTGTCGGAAAATCTTCCGATCGTACAAGAAGAAACGCGTGATTAAAGCAACACAAGAAGATAGGGTTTTGGCAAATGATTCTGGAAAGTTTTGTTCGATTTTTTCCAGCATGATTGGGTCGCTGTCCTCGTCGGTTCTCTTCCAAAGCGCTTTGCAGTCTATCCTTCTTCCTCTCGGAATGAACATCACGATCCTCAGTAAAGAGAGATGGGAAACGTGCTCTCAGATCATGCACCATCCCAGGATAGATTAACATCCTTGTGTCACAAGCCGAGGGCTTCCTGATCGAGAACAACCTACTCCGGTATGGGAGGAGTTGAGCCGTGACGCTTACCTCTCTAAGCATGCCGGAGTCCGTCGGAGTAGGAGTGCCCCGAGCCCGGTGCGAACCCGACGTTGCCGCCTGCCCGGAGTCCACTGGAGCTGCGTTGGATTCGCTCTTAGCAAGAACCTGGCCTTATGCTTATTGCCGAGGCATGTCGAGAAGTACCGTTTGACATGTTATATAGGCATGGACAAAGAGGAGATTCGTGACACGATTGAAATAAAGCGGGACCAAGTGTGATGTTTCTTATCTGCGAAACAAGATATAACGGGCTCAACAGTACTTTATGATTCTCAAGCCGAAATTCTCTTCTTCTTCTTTTTGGAGAGATAATCGATTTATTTTATTTTATTTTGCAAAACAGATTTCTCCGAAAAGTAATTTCCAAAATATGTCTCTTTCGAAGATGTTTTCCAAAAACGGACTTCTCTAATTTCTTCTCTAATTGTGGAGCAATATCAAAATATGGTTCCAAGGTTACCTTAATATTATAACCTTCAACCGAAAAAGGAAAAGATCAAGAGAAAGAAAATGCTTACTCGTCATCTTTATCAAAATTTGATAACAGCAACGAGACATTCATCTCAAAGTGTTGGTCTAGCAAAATTTGATTAATCGATTAGATAAGGGGTTTTAGACATTAATCCTTACTTAGAAAAGACGTGACTATTTCGACTTCTTTTACCTCTTTTTTTAAAATCCAAAACGGGTACATTTAGAAAGGCAATTCCTAAGTTAGATCTCTCTCAAAATTATTTCCTAAATTAGGCTTTTCATGGCCGCATCAAGCCTGAAAGTTGCCCGTCGATCGTCCTCCTTCACCGCTCTCCTACAATTATTAGAATAATTTTCTCTGTATTTTTTAGAATTAATCAACGATAAAAACTTTAAATTACAAACGTAATCACAATCATACAACCCGCTAATCTTTTTTATTCATTGATCTGTCCCTCTACATATACAATCTCCTGCTATAAAAGCAAAATCCAACTTTGCATTAAAATCATGATACATATCATCAATGTGTAAAAGGCCTTGCAATTGAAAGTGTTGAAGTAGTTTCCTTATTTAAATTCAAGTTTTCAGAAGATATTTCGAAAGTAAATCTATAAAGATTTATTAATTGCGAGCCAAAATAGGAAAATAATAATAATAATAATAATAATAATAATAATAATAATAATAATAGTAACAACAAAAAGACTCAAAAAGAGAGAGAGAGAGAAGATTGTTTGAAACATTGCACCAACCCTACGTCTCTCGTTTCTTTCATGGCATGAGCGGGACGTGAAGAGTCGATCCTCGTGATTCATGGCGCATCCACCCTTCAGAGCCGGAGCGGAGGTGGAGATCACGAGCCCCATCCACCGCCTCCGGGGGACACTCTTCCCCGGAAGAATCGTCGCCCCATCGCCCCGCAAACCCAATGCCTTCTTGGTCGAGTACAAAACCCTAGTCGCCCAGAGCGATGCCGGCCGCCCCTCCAGGGCCTACCGAGAGGAGGTCTCCGTCGGCCTCCTTAGGCCGGACCCACCTGCCGAAGTGAGCCGGAGTTTCCATCTCAACGATGCCGTCGATGCGTTCCTCAACGGGGGCTGGTGGGAGGGCGTGATCACCAAGGAACTGAAGAACTCGCGGTACATGGTCTACTTCCGGTGTGTGAAGCAGGAGTACCGGTTCGACGCGGCCGAGCTGAGGCTCCACCGCGAGTGGGTCAATGGGAATTGGGTCCCGCCGTTCGAAGCTGAGGGTGAAGACAGCGATGGTGACGACGATGAGGTAGATTGTTGATTAGGTTCTCTCGTTCGATTTCAATAGGAAGTCTCTCCATCGGGAGTGAATTGCTTGATTATTTGCGATTAGCATATGAAGATTTGATATGACAATCTCAGTAAATTCTTGCCAGAATTCGAATGAATTGGAATGCTTTCTCTCTTATTTTAGCTTTATTGCTGCTTCTTATAGTCTCTGAAAGTTCTGATTAATTTCAAATTGTTTAAACCAGTAGCTGTGAAGGCCTAATTCGATTAGCTTATGAGATTGTCATGTCAATTGAAAGGTAGAGGGGAGTGGCCAGTAGCGATCCTTTTGTTCCATAAAGTTCAGACATACAATCCGCTTCAGATTATTTGGTTCTCAATATATTGAGGTTGGAAAGGTATATATTAGCAAAGAATGCCTAATATTTTCTCATTCTCATAGTTGATTGTATGTAAGGTGCAATTTACTCTTTGCAATCTCTGTAAGGTCGTGCTCATATGATAACGAGGAAGTCACGAGTAACTTATCTCAATATTTGCATATTGCAGGAAGTGACCTCAACCATGGAAGAGAGATCTGGTGACGTCCACCAAACAGCAAAGGGAGTGTTCACGAGGGGGATGCTAGTTGAGGTGAGAAGTGACGAAGATGGACTCCAAGGTGCTTGGTTCGCAGCCACTATAATCAGAAAGGTAGGGAGGAACCAGTTCTTCATTGAGTACCAAACCCTTAGAGCGGAGGATAACAGCTCAGAATACTTGAGGGAGCAGGTTGCTGCGAGTCATCTGAGGCCATACCCGCCGGAGACCTTCATGGTCGACCCTTACGAGCGGAAGGCAAGAGTCGATGCCTTGTACAATGAAGGATGGTGGGAGGGCATTGTCGAGAGGGTTCTTGACAGTATGCAGTATCGAGTTTATTTCGAGGGCACTGGAGACACGATGGATTTCCACCACTCAGAGCTCCGTCCTCATCAGGATTGGGTCAATAGGAAATGGGTGATGCCTTCTCAACTCTTCTAGGACTAGTTTGTGTCGTTGCATATGATGTAATTGGTGTTCAAAATAACGTGTTGAGGTTATACTCTTGATCTTGGGATCTTGAGCTGATGTGTAAATAAATTGTGTGAAGAAGGTTTTTAGAGCAGGAGCTGTTCTCTAGGTTTCTTTATTGGATTGCACTTAGATGAGGCTGTAATCGCTACAAGTCTTTAATGCTTGCATTGCAGGTAGGTGTATCGTTACAGCTATATATGCATCAGTCTCGTTGGCACTTTGTACTTTTGGCAGAGATAGTCACCTTAGGTGCTTAGATAGGTGAAATTATTTTCATTGCTGTTGATAGCCATGGTCTGGGATTGAAGAGACAGTTCTCGAAATTTCTCAGTACATAGGAATATATTAAAGTATCTTATAAAAAGAAGGTTAGGAGCTCTCGATCGCATTCTTCTGATCATACGTGAAACAATTAGATGGAGAGTTCTTATTTTCAAGGTGTGATCGATCATTTCAGTACTGCGGCCTACACTTGTGTTTGCTGCTACTGCATACAGGATGAGTAACCTACTCTATCATCAGGTGTTGATGCGTGGTGTCATGTAAATGCACTGAACAAGATCCGCTGAAATCGCACCTGCTGATCAGTTCAAATGTTGTTCCTGGCACGATTTGCTAATACTGCTTTTACTTATATTTATCTTTCCGCTACTAGCATATTTGATGCTGTTGACTTATATGTACACATGAATTGTTTCATAAAGTGCTTGAGACCTAGTAAAAATTGAAAACTACGATGATGAGATTATGCGAATAAGGGTTGAGATTATTTTAATCCGCCTTATTGATTCACGGGAATAAGTAGTGGAAGGACTAATTTCGCTAGTGATTGGAGTGAAATGGAATTTACATGTATATATCTTTCTGTCCAACTAGCATCCGCCTCAGTGATTCGAGGCCAAAATTGACCAAATTAACTTATTAACAAATTGTTAGAAGATTTATGACTTAATTTGACAAATTAAAAAGTTTGGAACTCAATTAGCATAATTGCAATAGAGTTATGACATTTTGGTAATTTAGCCATGAATTTGTGCTTTCTAGTTTGATAAAATAGTTGTTCTCTTATAGATCTCCGTGTTGTTATATGACGTGCCATCAAACATTTTATTGAAGGCCGATACTCTTACCAAAATCTATGTATGAAACTTTGCTGCAAGAGAGAGAGATGGAGGAAGAAAGAACCAAGAGTCTTTCCCATGCTCATGCCAAAAAAATCACCATAGTACATACGCACGGTGCCTTTCATAGATGATAATTCATAGGTCATTTCTCATAACATTTGACACAATTTGAGAAAACTATCGTTCTTCGAAGTCTAGTTTAGAAGACTTAAATACTATTCTAGACGAGAATAATACGCATCTCCACACACTGGGGTATTACTTTTATGGATCCAACCGCAATAGTCTTACACCAAATTACACAAAGCGATGAACAAGATAACGAGAAGCAAAGTCCCCCACCCGAAGCTTTCTATGATGCGGCCAGGGCTGCCGAGCCGCCGAATGGAAGCAGACGACTGCCTGTAGATCATAGCGACCGCCTGTGTCAGCACCAACAGCGCGAGCGCAAGGAAGATCAGTGAGAGGGCATAAAAAGTCGTTATCAGAGGAGATGGACCATCGTCGCCCCCGTCATCTTCTTCTTCCTCCTCACCCTCTCCGAACAGCTGTTCTAGAATGTCCACCAGAAACCTCAGGAAGGAAACCATAGTAGACCCTTGATGGTACAACCCAAATGCACCCACCAGCAAAGAAGGCACCAGAGGTGATGGCCCTCCATTGTTCATCTCTCTCTCTCTCTCTCTCTCTCTCTCTCTCTCTCTGAGAACAAGATGGGCTTTGATATTGGCAAGTTAAAAGCCTGCTGCAAACTGGGGCAGGCATATTCTGAATAATACCCGGTTGGTTGGCCTATTCAACCGCTTCGCGAATCAAGATTATGTTTCTTCTTTTCAGTTTGATTTGTTTAAGAGACATGCGTCACAGTCTCAACACCATGAATAATCAAATCCTTCTACGCATTTTTTTAGCCACTTGGTTTCATGCAAAAGAAAACCACTTGTGAATGGAAGGATAGAATAATAGAAGGTTGATCAGGACAGATGAACGTGCGCAACTATGGCTAACCATGTAGCACCAGCAGACTGCACGCATGCACTCAACACAGGGGAGAGAGAGAGAGAGAGAGAGAGGGAAGGAAATGAAATCACAAAGCCGAAATGGTAAAAAGCTCGAGTCATTAAGACATTAGATCATCTAAATCCTGAGACTCCTATAGATTATGATACAGAGATGGTTATAATTCAGTCACTTCTGCTAACAACAAGAGAGACATAGTAGGATCTAACAAAATAAGTTCGCAACAAACTCAAGTCAAATTTCCACAGCAAATAGTCTTTCTCATTACAAGTACCTTTGCCTGTCCTGCACAGTGCCTCGCATGTACATCGCCTGAATAGCTTAAACCTCACCATATACAGCCTACTCAATCACGACGTCGGACTGTAGCGAAGATGCTGCTCATAGAAGTCGATCAGCTGCAAACAATAGCATGACACCATCAATCACCAAGAACGCAAATGAAGTAATTCTTATTCGCAGGAAATGACAATACCAGAAGAGGGCAATTCTCCTTCAAAAACCGGTTATCGACCACCACTTCTTTACCATCGGACCTACATGGTAAAATAAACAAGTTCAATTACTTAAAAGAAGTGAGGGAAAAGAAAAGCAAACATGAACATGAAGCAAGCAACAGATCCTTTACAGACAAAGAGGCGAATGTAACATTTAAAATCTCTAGTTGAACAAAATTGAACACTCAATTCACCTCGTCAGGCCAATTGTTTTTCAACTAACATTCAGAGGCATAAGGATCCTCAAGTAGCTGAAACACAAAGCAACAACAAACAATAAAACCAAATTTGGGCCAGCTTCGGATCTCATATTAGCCAATTAATTTTAAAAACAATATATCAGAAACAATCCTTTTCCCAACATTATATCCTCACAATTGCCAAAATCACAAACTTAAGGATCCTCATGTTTAGCCACATTACCTTCTTTATATTTTCTACGGCTATGTTTTCCGCCATTCCTAGCTCTAGGAAACAGCTTCCAACCAGAGCTTTGATTCGTATTATAAATATAGATATCACCCATATACAAGCTTAACTGGAAATAAAGTACTGGTGATGTCCATATTTATAACATACCCATGAGAAGACTGATTTGAATGAAGGAAAATAGGGCCCTCTTTCTATGCTACCTTAATACAGTACAGTGGCGGGAGATGAGAAGACATATATACAAAGCAATCCAATAAGAAACAGCAGTCTTGTCTGAAAGAAAAAAAAAAAAAAGCAGAATATGGAGAAGAATCACAGGGTTCCTTTAAAGAAAAACTTAACATAAATCGAAGGGCAGGAAGGATAACTAATGAGTGGTAACAGCAGTAAAATGGCAAAGCAAGCCATAGTCCCATTGCACAGGACGACATAGCAGTTTCTCACATACCAGTCGTCAAGAGGGCTGAGGAAGTAAGGATAACTAATGGGTCCAAGACTCGGAGGAAGTAGCCACTAAAGAGGACATTTCAGTACAAAAGGAGCAAATCAAAAGTGAATTACTTATAAAAGGCCATTAAATTGCCATAGCTTGAGGCTGGAATTAGTCATGGAGACGAAATCAAAACTTTTCGAAACAGTTTAAGAGGTCCTTCACATTATGAAAATGCAAAGAGTCACTTCTGAAGTATGCCATCAACAAACAGCAGAAAAATTAGGGGCCAACAATTATCAGCAGAAATATAGGACCTCGTGTATAAATCCTCAACAAAGCTGGAAATTTAGTCATTCAGTTATATAATTAGATAAACTTTTTTCTCTCTGATATATAGTCCATATATATCCTCCTGTGACAAATAGATCTTTTTGTTACTTGATAAGTGCATGCAACATCAGATCACGCCAGCACACACTCAACCACAAATAATGGAGAAGCAACCCTCGTATGCACAAACAATGAAACAAGTGCAATTACAAACATGCACATGTTCACATGTTGCTGTGCATGCACATACACAAGAACATGCATGCAAATGCACATGCACCCAAACTCTCCCACATTCTCATAAATGCACAGGCTTATGCTCCTTAAACAATGAACTCTTAGTGGTATAATAAATAAAAATCCAACTGTAGCAGCATCAAATCTAAACACACACATCCACACCCAGACAAGCAAATATAAGACTAGGATAACCTACTCTCGGCGATACCATAATCTTTCTTATACCCCAAAAAGAATCAAGGACAGCCATTTAGCATAGAATCCACAACAACAGAAATTCCAAGAAACCTGGGCGAATAGCAGTAACAAATCCTTTTGATATGCGAGGGTACATACAAAAAAAATCAGAATAAAAAGAAAAAAGCGTCCATTGTCTAATGGATAGTTGGTCGTTAAGGCGTATTCTCAAAATACCTATATCTACAGCTGTGGCAATAGGCGCGTGGTTTGGTAATACGCCAATTTGTCCAGTATTAGTAGATAAAATGATTTCTTTTATATAGCACGACGAAAATAGACAGAGATATAAAAAAAAAAAACTGTAATTGTTTGACCAATAGATGTCTTTCACATTCAACTAGAGAAATGAATAACTTTTTCAAATTTTTCATGGCAGTTCCAAAAAAGCGTACTTCTATATCAAAAAAACGTATTCATAAAAACATTTGGAAAAAGAAGATCTATTGCGCCCCTCTCACGGTGGAAGAACAGATAATGACTATTTATACGGGAACAAATGGTTATCTTGATTCATTAGAAATTGGACAGGTGAGGAAATTTCTCGTTGAGTTACGTACTTACGTAAAAACGAATAATTTTAATTAGTGTGACAAAGCTATGAAATTGTTTCAGCATACTATCTCCATTTCATTCAGCTACACCAACTTCAACAGGCAAAAAGAACCACCTTGCTAATTCTTTATATGCCCTCATTTCCTCCTCTTGTTGGCGGTGGCCTACTAATGAAACTTGCATTTTAGTAAGTAAAGGAGAAGCACCACATCACAGATGTTCGAGTCATCATACATAAGTAATCACTTCAACAAGCTACTTCCTCCATCGGTCGGACCCAACATGAGGTTTGAACTTATCAAAGAGGTTTTCTCCGTGAAAGAAGAAAAACAGGATGGCATGTTGGCTTGATGTACAACAGAAATATTGAGTCAAATAACTCCATCAACAGAACTATTCACGAGAGATAGTAATCTCTTCCGCAACAGAGGACAGATTTCAACAAAAAAAAAAGGTTAGAAGAGAAGGAGATAATGCAGCTTCACTTTCTTCAGGTATTTCAATTGCTGAGAGATAATTATGATGAAAAAAACAACAATCAAACAGACAGACAACAAACTAAGCCTTATCCCACTAAGTATAATCAGCTATATAATCCTGTTTACACCATATTGACGATTTAGGATGATAATGTACAAAAAAATTTAATGAAACTAAATTTCTCATCCAAGTATGACAATTTAGGAAAGACCTGGTCAAGATGACTAGGTGCCTCGTGTTCATTAAGTACAGTGACTAGTTTCTCTCTCTATAATATCATATACAACTAATCAGATTCTGCCATAATTTTCTGATAGTAATTTTCTGGAATGTGTACAAAGCACACTGACATGGAATTAGATACATGCATAAACTTTTTTTTTGGGGGAGTGGGGATGTATCATTAGACTACGGCATAAGCTAAGGGTCAAGTCTCCGTTGATTTGGCCACATTCAAGTCCATAATATTCAAAACTGCCCGCAGAAGAGTGCCAATTCTAAAAAATAGATGCTATAACTAACACTAAGAATACAAAAGAAGAGCTGCAAAAGAATTCTAAAAAGCCAATAATCAAATGCTGATAATCCCAGTCAGCTAATTTGAGGTCTAAAATTCCCCTTCCTATTATAGAGAATGACTTAAAATCTACATACGTGTATGTGCTTTCAAGACCAGAAGTACATGATGGCAGACATGGTTAAACAAACTTGAGTACCATGAGTAAATAGTGTAATTTGAATTGTGGAGACAGAATGGTGACAACAAAATGTGAGACCAGCACAATGAAACCATGCTTGAGTCAATCTCAGAAACCTAATGTTAAAACATCTTCAGGTCTCACAAGCAGAGCCAAAACATAGAAATCTACTCATTTATCATAAAAATCTTGGAGCATACAGCGAACATCTGCATTATACAAGATCATCTTACAATTGACACAGCTGTAGAAACATAAAACGTCATCAGCATCAGTTCTAATGAAGAATGACTCAAATCAACACAAAAATCATTGCTCTACCGTATGACCACTATTTAAGACAACAGATGTCCTACACCAATGGGCGCCGCACTCAAGTAGCAAACAAACAAAAAAATACCTAAATGATGGAACAAAAAGTTAAAAACATGTAATTTTACATACGCAGATCTTTAGTCAGCTTACAGAACCAAACCATCCTTCTCATCACGTTTTTATCACTAATCTAACTAAGCAAATAGTTGTACTCAACTAAAATAATGTCTTCAACCATCAAGGGACTTTCATTGCATAGTAAACTGGACTGTGTACCTCAGGACTAAGGATTGCATAATTCTGCATGTGGGCGTGCGTGCGCGTGTCACAGAAAAGAGAGAGAGAGAGAGAGAGATGAAAGTTTCAGTACAAACCTCATCACCATGAAGGTTACTGACACATCCTGAATATTGTTCGACACAGAGGCTGAAAATGCTATGGGCTTTATGATCTTGGTTATAACAGGAGCACTGTTGGAAACACTGCTCTTAATTAGACTGGATTCATTTCTTGAGAAGTCGGGATTTCCAAAACCCTGTTGTTCAGAGCTACAAATAACATTTTCCACAGCTGAACCACCTAAGGCCACTTCTTGCTTAAACCTCTTCACAGAACCAGATTTTCGTCTCTTTGCTCCTGTATTGCGATTGCTTTGACCAGGATCGAATGAATCGGTTTTGTGCACCCCAATTGTGGGGCCAGTGCTTCCACAACCCTTGGACTCTCGGAAATTTACCGCAAGATTATCCTTATCAACACCATTGGAACATGCTGTCGCCCTAAGTTCACTAAGCTTGGGATCATACTCAGGTTCTTCTACTCTTTGGACAGGTTGCTGAAGACCATGTGCCAGTCCATTTTGAGCCACTTGCTGGTCTGTTTCAAATCCATTCATATCCAAGTTAATCTCTCCATTACATCCAGAATCCACAGCTCGGGTAGGGTTAGAAAGATCTGAAAAGCTTAAGATTTTAGGGGCAGAAGAAGTAAGAGGCTCATCAATAGAGCTAGTCTCAGCACCCCCCGAACTATAAGCTGCAGAAGGGGCTCGGTGCTGCTGGTTCTGTGGCTTCTTTTTGGCCTGGGCATGAGGGGCCCCATACTTGCGTTTACGCTTACGAGAAGATCTCTGCTTTCCGGACCTCAAACTACAAAACCAGAAACATAAGGCACAGCATATTTATGAATACAAGGGTCTATAGAAATCCATGGGACAATTGATTTTTGTTAATTTACATTCACAAATTCAGTAGCTAAGTGAAAGACGGTAAGACATGCAACCTTTCCTCCAAATTCATCATCTTCATAAATTGAGAATGAAAAGAGAAAATTATATACCACATAAAAATATCCTCTCTTTCAAAAGCAATTAGTGCCAACTAAAGCAGCTTTTTTTGGATAAGCATGATTATTTTGGCGTAAAAACAAGAAGACTACCTTTCTTCAAATGCTTCAATAACATCAGAACATGACATGAGATTCTCTACAGGTTCCCAGGTATTGGCTGTCTCTGGCCAGCCACGCCTATTAAGCAAAATATGATAACAGAGTCATCAGGCACGAGATCTCAACAACCAAGTACATCACTAACATAAGAAAGAGTCCAGCAGGCAGTACAATCTTAATGTAACTAAACCAAAGCCAAGCACACTAACCATTTGATGAGATACTGAACTTGCCCCTGCCCATCCGCCACATATCCATTGTAATAAGCATCATTCCCACAAAAACCAGCATAATCAATGTCAAGAAAACACGATCAACAAAATACTCGAAGAAAATAAATGCAAACAGTCCCATTCAAGACTTTGCAAAGAAAAACCCACCGTCATTACTAGTAAAAATCGATCTTTTACCATGAATCAAGAACCAATAAGACGGTAATGATGCACACAGGAGCAAAAAAGAGGTCTTGCATCCAATGGAGAAATAAAAAAGAGTGAGCGGACGCGGAAACAAAACGACCTTGCGAACCCTTTTGCGGCGGACCGCCTCGATCTCGTAAAAGCCCTCGTCCAGCTTCGGGCGCTCGGCTCCTTCCTCATCAGCCTCGGCCTCGGCATCGTCCCTGTCCTCGTCGTCGTCCTCATCAGCCTCCTCCCCCTCCTCGGCTTCCTCCACCTCCTTCTCTTCGAGAGGGCCAACTTCCGCCCCTGATCACGGACACCCAGGGCCAATGCTAAGGAACCCACATCGCAAATCAAACGATTGACACCGGAGCTAACAGCACTTACCACTGCCGTTGGCGACGGGGGTCGTGGGGTCGTCTTCTTCAGGACCTTCGCCTGACGCTGCCACGTTCTTTTTCTTACCTCCGCCCTTCACCTTCATCCTCTCTCTCCCTCTCCCCCAGTGGACTGACCCGAGAGCGCGAGTTACGACTGAGTTGAAATCGCTGCCCGGAGGGAGAGAGGGGGAGAGATGGGAGTGAAGTCTGCTTTGCAGGGTTATATTTCGGCGTGCGTTTCGGTTGTCTCACGGCAGGGCCAAAAGCTTCGTCAAGATTTTAAAGTTTCTTCTTTTTTTCCTTCAACTTGGAACGAGGGTTGTATGGTTTCTGTGTGAATAGCATCTCCCCAAGTTAGATAAAACCTTGTTTCATAAGGTAAACTCTTCGGTCGTTTTCAAAGTTTAAGGTTGCCCCCATCGCAAGACTTTAACGGAGACTTTCAAAAACATCATGCGTTATGAATAGGATTCTTAATTACGGTCCAGATACAATAAGAGTATTGTACTCTGTTAAGAGTCGTGATACATGACGGAGATTTTCATGTAGAAAGGAATTCGATACAAATGCGAACGGCACTTTGGGAATACAACCGAAATGCGTTTCAATTTCTTGGTGAGTCACATTCACACACCTGTCAATTTCTCGCACATCCAGAGCTTGTCACGGATTGAACACATTCTATTGAAAAAAAAAACCTATAATGTCATCATTTGTCAAAGAAATTTATGCACTTTTGAAATTTTAGGTTTTACCTCATTGGATTTATGAGTTGTAAGCCAATAACGAGCATTTTGTGCACAAAAAAGGACGCATGACCATCACGTGATCGTCGGGATTGCAATTTCATCACTAGCGATGAGGTAGATAGGTCATTTGGTTCCTAGTGATCCACTTTCAAAGGTATTTTGAGACAAGTAACTCTTATGGATAGGTCTTTTCATAGAGGGCGTCCAATCTTGGGGGCTTTTTTGGGATTTTCCCCGATTTTCTTTTATCAAACAAATTTCACTTCTCCTCTAAAAATGGCATAAGAATTAGTGAAATGCGTGTGCAAATTTCCTATCTTAAACCAATAAATCCCACTAATTCTCGAAATTAACTCATACCCAACTTAGGTTTTTCAGTAGGGGCATCAATTCAAACTCATACGAATGCACACAATCATGGATCCACCCGCTTATATATTTTTTGTTTCCAATGCTATAGTTTCGATGGAAGTCTTTCCATACTGTAATTTAAAGAGCATCATATTAAAATAAAATAGCCCTAAGTTTTCACGATGTGTAAACAAGTTGATCAAACATTTAAATTGAAAATCAGAGGATAAAGTAATTACTAGATCTACGTTGTCAAATCATTGTGATTTTTAAAGCGTAACAAAGTATTTTAATGTTCCTTTTTTAGTTGAAAAGAGGGCCATATGGGCCATTAGATGAATCTCGTTCAACTAAAGTGACTCTTTCAGTTGTTCTCGAAAAAGGTTGTCTCATCTAACTTTTTAAGGTACTGAAATTTTTTATAATATGCGTTATGAATACGATACTTAATTATTGTACACACATGACAAAAGCACTATGCTGTTGAGATTCACCGTACCGGATTTTGTGTGGAAAGGGATCCGATATGAATGCAAATAGCACTTCATAAGTATAGCCGAAATGGGTGATGATTTTTTGGCGAGTCATTAGTCTTATCAATCTCTCACCCATCCAAAACCTATCGCAGATTGAACGTGTTTTCTCGAGAAAATCTCGTACTATTGCTTATCTCAACCGATCACCTTAGGCCACTGTATTTCAAATAAAACCCGGCCCCCAACTCGTCGCCGGCGACAATAAGCACCTTCCGACGATCATGTGCCGGTCACAGGATCGCTTCTCACCATGCGGAGGGGCCAAGTTAAAAGTCATCCAATACCGGAAGAAATTTTGAAAATGAAGTTGGGAAAGAAGAGAGATCGCCAGCGTTTTGAAATTAGGGCAAAAGTCAATTGACAAGGAAGACGAAACTGCGGCAGATGTGGAGAGCGGGGGTCGATATAATCCAAAGAGGCGATTTCATGCATGCGACAAAGTACGGGGCTAGCGAAATTTGTGCATTTTTAGAGATTCAAGTTTTACATAACCGGATTTACGCGCCGCAAGCCAACGATGAACATCTCGTGCACGTAGAAGGGCACGTGACCATCACGTGATTGCCGGCACTGCATTTTATCACCGGCGATGAGGTAGAGAGGTCATTTGGGACGTGGTGGTCTACTTTGACGAGTGTTTCAAGATAGGAGTTTTACTTCTCTGCCAAATTTCCTATCTCAAACCGGGAAGTTCCACTAGTTTTCAAAGTTTAACTTGCACCCACCTTAGGTTCTTCAATAGGGATACTAGACCAAGCCTGTACCAATGTGCATAATCACGGATCCACCCAATTATAATGTTTTCTAATGTTATGGTTTCGACTGATGTTTTTCCCTACTGTAAATTGAAGGGCATTATTAAATAAAAAATCACCCTAAATTGTCACGTTGCATTAACAAGTTGATCGAACCTTTGTATTGAAAAACAGAGGATAAAACCATTATTAGATCTATGTTGTTGAATCCATGTGATTAGGGTTTATGGAGAGAGCTACAAGAGATTTGAATGCCGCACGATACACTAAACTCAGAGACAAGGCCCCTTATACGAATCCTTAAGAGATTCTCCTTCTAACCTCACGAAAAGCTCTTCTCTCAAACCCTCAACACTGCTTAGACTTGAGGTAATCTCCATCCGACATGCAAATAGAAAACTCAAGACACTTATGTTTATATGGGGCAAGAGAAAAATCTTCGCAATACTAATGCTCTACTCAAATTCGAGATGTACTCTCAATAACCTCTAATTCGACTTGATCTTTATAATCAAGTTATGAGCATCCTGCGATCTTCCTTGGTATTTTCCCTTAGTCCCCCACAGCTTCTCAACTGTCACATACGCTTCTCAAGTCCAAGTGCTGCTCGAACACAGCCGCGCTTCGCCAAAACTATGAACTCCATTGGAATTCCTATTGCGCCTTTAACTGCTCCCCAAGCACTTCCATGACGGGGTATTCTGTCGCGGATGGAACCATGATTGCACTCATATCTGTCAAGATATCCAACATCCGCATTATTCAATTCAACAGTCACGACGATGATTGGTTCCACTGGCTCCATCTCGACCATTTGCAGCGTCTGTACTAATTTGCTGCACTAGTACTCCCCCTAGCTACCTTGGAAGCTTCTGCTTCCTAACTCATCTTGAGCACCATCAAGGGCAAGTGCTGTCACTGATGTTGACACTCTTACCGCATGAGAATCACAGACTCCTCAAAAATGAGTTTCCTACAGAAAGCAGGTGAATGCAGCTCTAGGCATCATAACCTATAGCCCCACTTTACCTTACATATTCTGTAAATACAGATTGTCTTGTAATCGTGACTCTACATATGCTTCATCTTCTTCTTACTAGTCTACAGGTATGTTTGTTTGAGTGAAAAATAACTATGCAAATTAATTTTCTGAACTTTTACGTTTTTAGTTTGTTGAAAAATGATCGGTCAATGAGACACAGTTTATGATCCAAGAGAATAGGCATGCTTCAAGTTAGGAAAATGAAATCTCTCTAAACATTGCAAAATGTTGTCTTGAAAAATGATTTGTCAAAAAGCATTTTGTTTGTCATGAAATAATTTCCGAAACCCACACCCCTCATATTTAATGAAAATCCGTGCCACTTGAAGCTAAGAAAAAGAGCAACTATATGCCTCAGCACAAACGCCGAAACCTTTCTTGAAGAATTATCAACAAGTATGAACCTTGACAAGACACTCCACTTTAAAGAAAAATTTTCAAAAAGATGCAAAAACTATTACAATAATACCAATTCAATAGTAAATATTCCTTTTTTTAAATTCAGTCTTAAACATTCTACAATTATATAGATCCAGTTCATCCAACCAACTTTGACCGACTAGTGCTGATATGGAGCTATCGCTACTAACGCAAATAATTTTTAATACTAATTTAATAATTTTCAAATTTTTTATTAATTTGTTCATTTTCCTTTTTCTTTTCTTTCTTCCTTTGTCTCTTTTCCCCATTATGATTGGTGACTGCGGTTGGTAACGATCGTCGAAGCTCTCTAGCTACTAGGCAAGGGCCGCAAAGTGATCACCAACTATTTGCGAGGGCAAGTGTTGCAATGTGTAGTTGTAAGCAAAGCCAACCACAACCTCACCAGCCACGAGCAAGGCCACCTTCCCCTGCGGTTGCAATGGCCTTGCCCAATGGTAAGGGACCTTTGACGGCCCTTATCGGGCGCAACTTGCCAATTACAATAGTTAATTAAAAAAGAAGAAGAAAGAAAATCAAAAGAATAAATTATAGTTAAAATCAATAAAATTCTGGAAAATATTAAAATATGATTGGAAATATCCACATTAATATTGGTGGCATCACGTAAATGTCAATATGTCAAAATTGACTTGATGAATTGAACTATAAGAAATGTAAAAGGTTTGAGACTAATTTAAGAAAAATTAAGAAAAAAAAGTTTAGAACTGAATTAGTACATAAATTTTGGACTTTATCTCTTACTTCAAAAAAAAAAATCACGAAACTCTATGTCAATCTAGGTAAAGTGATTTTGTAATAAGTGGTTCTTCTAATAATTATACTGAATTTCACCTTTTGCTGTTTATCCGAGCTAAAAAACATCAAGTTTCTCAACGACACTACAACTTCATCTCAATCCAGACTTCTTTACCTCATGTGTCTCGAGCAAATATAGGGCAATTTCATCATATATATATGCAGCAACATCAGCATTTTTCTGAACGAGACGACAAGAAAAAAAAAAACCATCTTCTAATTACATTCCCAAGATCAATAATTGTCGATTAGGACAAAGGCTCGGTCACAAACTTCATTTGGCCCCACCCGTAGGTATTTTTGTCCTTTGCTCTTATCTTATCATTAGCTTGGGCATCTCAATTCAAGCAGTACAAGATTTGATTATGCGTAAGGGATGATCATCATAATTGAAGTTGGTCCACCTTTGTGCACCAAATCCAGTTAGACTAAATCAATTTATCTTTTGGTTGTTCGTGTATACAATACGTACATACATACATATACATATAATAGCAATAATTAGTGCCGAGATAATGATACAGTACAAGTGTGAAGAAGAGATTGGTAAGCACAAAACCAGATAGACCCCAGCTAAACACCCTAAGCAAGACATGAAGGAGCGCTTGCTTTCACAAGCAATCATTTACCTTCCCCTCTTCCTTCTCAATCTACATGTATCCCACGCATTGCACGAATCATCATGTGAAATGCAATTGAAATAAAGCACAAAAAGTTGAGGCATAGCTCCAACATCATATTGACAGATCATTAGATGATTAAAAATATAAGTTTATACCAACATATAAAGCTTGGAGTAGCTAACTAGTGTCCACATAGATTCATTCATGTGATGTATTTCATTAGACAAATATATAATGCTTGACCTAAGCCCGCCCAATGCGTGGATAATGTATAATGAAATACATATGTGAGAAATGAGGTTATTGTTACATTGACCATTTGACATATATGAACTTCTTAACAGGAAATTGATCGTAATATACGACTCATAAATAGTACCTAAACATGAGAAATGCCATGCCAACTTACTACTAAGACATAGAAAATGAAGCTGGTGTTGAAATCTCTTGACTTTCATCTCCTAACAAACATGTATTTGCTCTTAGCAAAGTCACTTTCATTTTAACATTATAATTAAGGTCATAAAATAAAGATCTAGAACAACTAAATCATACAATTATCTTTAGATCATGGTCAATATTCAATGACGGAGATCTATTGTAAGAATATAATGATTAGTCATCAATTCTAGTCAGAGAATACGCTATCTCCTTCTCACTCGAGAAAAAGCTCTAGATTTAATATAGACCGTAAAAATAGACCACTAAAGAAAAGCTCAATAACAAAACAAATACGAAAAAGCTTGAATTGTCATTGAACAATTGTTAATTGTACATGAATAAACAAATAAACGTCATGTTACCAAGCAATAATATATATGTCAAAATGTTACATACTGCGAACATCCGTCCCTATGTATAACAAGAAGAACAATTCCACCATATCCAAGCGTTTGTAACTCTTCTCTAATATGACATTCGAATCATCACAATTTAAGAGAACACATTGAAGCATGGATCCATCATCACGTCAAGTAACCATCTATGCAATTGCACTTCGTAGAAATCCCAACAAAAGGAACCAACTATCGTGCATAACCTAATCTCTCTATGTTTCAAATCGTTCTAGCATGTCCATGAGATGCCATTGAGTGCGGATGTCACAATGCGTCACTCAATTTAACTTAGCTTGGATTGGAGACCTTGAACAACAAAGCTTGAAGTGCCTTACAATCAAAACTATGATAAATAATGTTAACTGCTACATTCACCTTGTTTTGTAATTATATAGAAGGGATGAGAAAGGTAGATGAAGCCAAATCACCAATCTTGCTAATCTTGAGATGATGGAGTTTGGTCTTTGGTTGCAAAGAAAATTTTAAGTCGCATTTTTTTTTTTGGAGGCTGAAATTTTCTTTTCTTTTCCTTTTTTTTTTTTGAACCTTAAAGATGGAGATGAAGTGCCCAGCCATCACAAGTAAATTGAAAACGACATTTACATCATTTTGCACATAACAAATTAATTAACTAAGATAATGCCATGCACGATGTGATTTTATAATTAAAACCTGAGGAGGAAACCTAAGGAGCTGACGAATGGTAGACAAATGGCAAGTTGCTAGTTTAGATGAAATTTGAGGGTAAATGTTAATTATTCAAAAGATAATTTTACATTTCTGTAAATAATTAGGTTAAAAGCTATCATCCACGTGTTACCAAATTTCGTAAAACCAATAAAATGTAAATGTTCGACAAGGGCGTTTGTAGAATGCTAGAGTACCCTCAACTCAGTAAATTTTGACTTTCGAGGACTATCTCCTATATGTAATTCGGGGTTTATTGGTAGGTGGAGATATATCATGTTGCACGAGTTTCACCTTTACTCCTCTGAATTAACTTTTGTACAAATATCAAGATTCATTCATCTGTAGTAAAAGTAGTAAAATCACCTTACTAGTTGATTTACCTCAACTTGAACTCTAGAATTTCCAGTACGGTTAGCCTTTCTATCGAATTTCCGATACTTATAAGCGGTCAATGTGTATTCATCAATTTTGATTCTGTCAAACCTTTCTGATAATTTTCATAAACTTTATAACCCTTGGCGAACTCTCATTTGGAAAACGGCTTCGAAATTTAAGCTTTACAGTTTTTCTAACCAAATTCAATGGCAAACATCCAATTTGGCTATTTGAAATCCATGCAAATCAAATCAATATCTTAATATCCTAAACAAAATGCACAAGTTCTAAGGTGTTACGTTGTTTTTTCAATGTCGAGAGGGTAGGCGTACCAACAGGAGTTTGGCCTCCTTGCTTGTGTTCAGACAGCCGGTGCTCACCATACAGAAGCAATGGGTAGCACGCCCTAGCTCCATATGAAATGTCCCATTTTTGTCTTTATGAAAAGAAAGCTTAAGGATGCATTATTTTAACGAAATTTGAATATTATTTTTCTAAAATTTATTAACATTATCGATATTAATTAATGTCTATATATTTTTGCATACGATCAAAGTATATTTCATTCATTTATTATTTTAAGCGATTTTTTTTAGAAAATATTTTTCAAATTATTCATTTTTCGTGAACACGGAGCCTAAGCTGACCAACTCTCTCCATTTTCACTATAGATTTCTTATCTTTAGATATTTCTAATCACTTTTGTACGTTGATCGAATTGATTCTTGATGATTACACCCCTTTTCAAATTCTCTATCTAGTAGAGTTAGTACCCTGGTTTTCTAAAGATTCTGTAATCTAGTAGAGTTAGTACCCTCAATTATGCTCTGTTCGTTTCACGAAAAATATAACATTTCTGGAAATTATTTTCTAGAAAATTATTTTTCTGAAAATTAATAATATTTTATGTTGTTCATTTGCCAAAGGTCGCCGGCTCGTCAACCTCGAGCGAGATTGAAGTACGCTGTTAAAGACCGTGATATTTAAAGGTAAACAAAAAAAACATAAAATGCTTTTTACTTTCCAAAAAGTGAAAATATTTGTTCGCTTTTGAATGTATTGATGAAAATTATTTTCCTTCACTATTTTATTTTTCGTGAAATGAACGGTGAATGTCATCGTGAAAATAATGGCTATCCTACAAATATTTAATATAGAAGCTACAAGATTCATAAATGTTCTGAGCTTTTTAATGGATCATTAAGAGCTTCTTTATTGGCTCCACAAATGATGCTTTCGTCCAACCAGAAACTTATTAGTTAAATATAAGGGGCGCAAAGCATCATAGGACCAAGTGCTCTGGACCAATTCAAATGTTCCTCAGCTTGTTTTTATCTTGTGGCTGGCTGGCCCTTCTGTATAGGTTGCTAACCCTAGATAGAATGCAAAAAAAAAAAAAAAAAAATTGGGCCGCCGTTAATACTGTGTGGACCTAAGTTTAGACTATACATTTTTCTAGATCGAACCGAAGAAAATGATTTTTTTTAAATAACAAGACAAGTTGTTAGCAGGTGACTCTCAAAAGATGTACCCATATATTAATATATATGATGCAAGGATAGGAAGGTGAAAGTTTAACGATCTTGGATTCAATTCTGGCACGTCCTTCAATGTTGAGACCATTTCATCCCTCCATGAAGGGACTAAGACATGACGACTTATTAGGGTGCGAGTGTCAATTTTGGCCAATCAAAAACTTGGCAAAACTCTATATTTTATGAAAAATAAGAGTGCACAATACAAAAATCAACGAAATGACAAAATAAAATAAAGTAAACGAAAAACTCATAATATGTTCATGAGAAATCAAATATAAACAAAATTTCCACTAAAAATTTAGCTCTGCGGCATGAATTCTGGCTAAAATCTTCATTGAATTGCATAATGAACTACGTATTTCAATCTTTAGATTAGTTATAAAACTACCATTAAAGGATTTCAGGAAAGTCCAAGCGATTTGAGATTTGGAAATGATATCGGAATTAGTATTAGAAAATAAGTGAATTAACTTAATCATGCGATGAAGATTCTTTCTTCATATCATCCATTAATCAAAATGAGTACAAGTATATCATTAAAGTAATATAGAGGCTTATGTACTTTTCAGGAGAATCTGCTATTAAGTAATATGGGTGAAAACAATACGTTTTCCCAATGAGAAACTCAAGTGTACAAGATGAGCAGGCCGACCATAAGATTCGATCATTTGATTAATAATCAAGAGAAACCCTAATTTTCATGGACTTTTTTAAACTACAGAAAGGGGTTGTTGCGCTCTTGTTTGCACGCGTGCTGATATCGCTTAGCGAACCAGCTAAACATACGAAACACATTTCTTCCAAATCTTGGTGCTTCTATCTAAGATGGCTTTCGAGCTCTTCACAAAGTTAGGCCTTGCTATGTTGGTCTTGACCCATCTGTCGTGGCATTCCGGTCCCATCCTCACAAGCTTCGAGCAACATTCTTTTGTAACCCGTCCTTTCCCTAAGAAGATGCCTAATCCGATCTCTAATCCACACTTGCGATCGATCTTCGTTTCGCACGCCTTCACAGATGGAAGGCTTTGCGCGACGTACGTGCACCAATTCCAGACTGAGGTGCTCCCGGCTAGGATCGCCTTCTTGTACGACCCAAGCTTTGCCTTCACGATGTGCTCTCCGACTAACCTGTCATGGCAATCTTTTCCGATATCCACGAGGACTCCACAACAGTCGTTGCTGAGCTCTCCCTCGCTGTGAAAAACTCTCGAAAAGATTTGTTTTCCGCAAGTGAGGTCGGACAGCGGGGGACATGATGCGTTGTGTGGAGAGGATGCGTGCACTGTTGAAAGGCAGCGGTTCCAAGTGTTTCGGCTTCTCCCCAGGATTGCCTTCGCGTTCTTTCGGTACTGCGGCGACGACGAAAGAGTCGCCTTGATTAATTTGTCGTGGCATGTCTTTCCCATTTCTGTAAGCTTCATGCAGCAATCAACTGATGTATTGCCGTCATTAAAGAAAATACTTAGCAATAGCTCTTTTCCACACGTTTCGTCCAATTGTTCCACGCACTTTTCTAACTGCTTATCCACAGATTCGACATAAGATGTTGCCGAAAGCCCATGAACAATTAGGAATGTTAGAACTAGCCATTTTTTATTAAAAGTAGCCATGCTTGCTCTTCTGAGGCCTATGATCGGGTTGACAGCACACCTATTTATAGTTGAAAGAAACCGTAACCTTGAGATGAAACGATCTTTACAGATGCTTTAACGTTATTTGCGGTGATTCATGTAGTTTTCAACTCCTTAACCTTTATGACCATTGATGACTTCAGACCAAATAATTTAATTCAGTACCCACACAAGTTCATTTTTCTAGTATAACGTCCTAAAGAATTTACTCCATCTCATTGAAGATGGATACATTAGTAATCGTCGCCTTGGAACCCTAAAGAGCTTATTGCAACGCTACTTATGATCTTGATAGAAGCGCTTGGGATTTCTTTTAAAATGAGGAGCCCTTGACCCAAAAGAGTTCAAACTACCAAGAGTCTGACATCAGAAAAATTGCAGAATTATTCACATGAAGGATGCCCCGGTATTTAACTTTTCTGACAATCAGATGTTCGATTTGGTTCTTGCTTTCCGTCATAAGATCGTTGTTTCCCTTTCGTTCCAGAACCTATCTTGTTAGTTGGAAGATGCACCCATCAGCAATACTACACATACTAGAAGTCGTTGTTGAAATTATAGGAAGAGGGACGCCGCCATTGCCCCTCCACCACCAGCTGCCCCCGTTGGGGCCTCAAGCAGTACAATGTCCCTCGTATGGAAAACGGTGAGGGCCTCCTGCCCTTGCGCAGATCTGGACATCAACGAGCGCCCCTGCATAGTGGCGAGCATTGGTCAAGTGACTCTCACTCAATGGTGTCCAGTTGCGACTCCACTGCCGCATCACGGCAAGCAGGCCCTTCTTGCTGACGACGTGATGACCGCCGGCGATCATGAGATGGCCAACAGCCCTTCTTGCTAACGACGGATGCATTCTTTTAACATTGCCTTAAAAACACATTTTTGTTAAAATATTCTATGTTACATGACAATGTCATTTATACGCTCTTTATGTACGTATGTCTTTTATCAACTTAAGTTATCGGATGAAACTTTCCGATTATTTTTTTGTTTCATACTTCATTTATAGGTCAAAACAAGGTTGTCCATATTGTATTAAATGTCTTGTCATTCAATCATGCTAAAATAAATAAGAAAACTAACATTTCATGTATCCTCTATTCATTAGGATCTCACCGGTATAATGAGCGCGCTAATGATTTCGATGAGTACATTTGAATGTCTTGACCAGCTCAATTGAATTGATCACAGCTACATCGTCCATCGAATTCTACAAGATTCCGTTTAACCGCACATTTAATTTCTATCCTGTAGGTGATCGGATTGTTATCCCAAACGCTAAGCTCTGATGATAATTATCTTGCACATTCAACAACAAAAAAAAAGTCAAGAACATGCGGCAAAACACTTCACTTTGGATTGGTTACCAAGTTGCTCATTCTTCCAATAATGACAATTTCAAAACATAACTCCTCCTTTTTCTTCCTCCTTTTTTCTAAAGTACGAATTTGTCAAGCCACGCCACCGAGCACGGTGCATAACGGTGCATGGGTCATGCCACGTCCCGTTCTTTCACCCCCGGCCCCAGCATGGCCCGCCTGCCCTCCCGCACAGCTAGCAATGGGCCCGGCTCCAACCTCCATGCGAGGGTTACATGTGAACGCCTGCTGGACAGGACCTGCAAATTCTAAAATACTGCATGCTGATCAATGTATATTGAAGAAAACGCACCAGAGAGAGAGAGAGAGAGAGAGAGAGAGAGAGAGAGAGAGAGAGAGAGAGAGAGAGAGAGAGAGAGAGAGAGGGAGGGGGGGATGGAGGAATTCAGAGACGGATGCAACGCCCCGGCGCCATGTGAAAGCGGGGCGAACGTGGCCGAGGACTTTCTTCTTCTTTCCTTCCCCCGCACTTCAGCTCCGGGACATGATATCTGTGGATAGCTGGGAATGATCGGGACCCAATGAGGACAGGATGAGAACGTCCTGCTCATGCTGATGACTTTCCCTGAAGCGAAAGATGACGAGGAGGAGCTGGCGGTCAACGGCCGAGGGGTTGGGCCACCGAGAAAGCCGAACAATGTTTATTCGTTCGGGCGAATGAGATGGGAGATGGAGACGGCGCCTTGTCTTCCCACCATCGCTTCCGCTTGTTTTCTGGGGATCGACAACTGCGCAGCATGTTCCCGCCTGCAGAGTGGTTGCGGGAGTGGGAGCCACCTGGCTCGTGCGCTCTTTTGCTGGATTTTCTTAGACAAATATTCCCTTCGGAAAATTTTCTTTCCAGAATTAGGGTTATCGGGTGTTTCAAAAAAAAAAAATTTCCCTGTTGGGTTATTTTATTAGCCGTGTCCGGATCATCGGCATTCGGTTCCTCTAGCAATTCGATTCCCTCACGAAACTGGAAATAGAATTGAAAATTCAGCACTTTTGATTTCATGGAATCGAGAACTCGAGACGCCCATTGCTTACCGCCCAGAACTGCTTGGGCCGATTTGTTTTTGAGTTTCGATTCATGTTACTCACCCTTGAATTATACAATATCTCCCCAAACTTATGTGGTGCATGAATTTCAATTTAATATGTAATATGACCCTCAAATTTTTAATTTATCCAACGTGATTTTTTGATGAATGTTCGATTTAATCCTTATAACATATAAAGATATGTTCAATGATGTCTATTCAGTGATTCAAATACAAGGACATCATCTTGATTTCTCTTCGGATTTCACGAAATCGGATGTTGAATTTCGTTTCACAAGAGTGGTTGGGATTAAGGGTCCCGCTCGCTTGAATTTTTTTTTTCAGTCTTATAATAATTTGAATACTACATTAGATTTCACGTAGAAATTCAAAAAAAAATTTAACAAAAGTTCAAAATGAATATGGACGTTTATTGGATTAAAACATCATGTCCATCGCAGTTGCTTGAGAGAATAGTTATAAAGTCACGGTTGAACAGTGAGATGATGTGCGTATCTGGCATTGCTCATGTAATGGAATCTTTTGATGTAATGATCACCAAGCATTACAAATGTGAACTATTTTATTTCTATAAGTATTTATTTGCTTTCGAAGATTTTAAGCAGTGGGTATTAAATAAAATTTACCAAATTCGTGTGAAGTTGCTCCACCCATTATAATCTTCAACGATCTGTAGCTTTGGAAAAAATATTGCAAGTATTGGTGAGAAGCAATCCGCCGGCTGCCGCCGAAGAGATGTCGACGGCGGAAAACCGGTGACCGACATGGAGATCCAACTTCAGATGGCCGGCGAGCCGATCGAGATTACTCCACAGTTCCTAGATCATCCACAAAAATGCACGAACGAACTTTCGGTGGAGCGATAAATCTATGGATGCAATCGCGGCCGAAACGAAGTTTGCATTAGAACTGAAAATTACAAGCGTATCTCTTATTAAAAAACACGTGGTAGAAATGGGTTCTGATAAATTGGACAAGCGAATTACAGTAAAATATAATCGGACACAATCATAATAAATCGTATGTACTTCAAATATAATACATAGGAGTTTCTGTTTCCCCTCCTCGTAATTTCAATGTCCATTTCCAAACGATTAATTTCTATGAGCAACTTAACAAGGACGTAATGGAATAATATGGCGGAATTTTCTTTCTCTTTACCAACTTTCACATTGAAACTGAGTGGAGTTATACTTTTTAGGCACAAAGCATCACACTGATTTCTTCGTACTACCATTTCGTACGGATTAATGTTAGTCATAGATAGCCAAAGTTAATCAGGAATTAGATGCCATAGACTGTAAGTTTAGACCATGGTTTTGAATATGATATTTAACTCGGGCCAATATCGACAAAATGATGCCAAAGAGCACAACTATGAACAGGAGAATATCCTAAGCCGTGATGTTGCGATAAGGTAGAGTTATCGACTAAACAGAGTCAATGCTTAACAAAACACGTTGGTCGTCGATAAGGAAGGAGCAAAAAAATTATGTTGGCCAATGCATATGATCGGATCTCGACCGTGGATACGGTCAACGGTTAGATGCCAGCATCGAGCATGAGAAAACTGAAAATAATTAACATTCGACGGGACGGGAGAGTTTCCGTTCACCAACCGATATCACGACTCGATGTCAATTAAATCGATGAGTGTTGAGAAGATCCGCGCCGTCCTGGGTAAGCCCGTTTCGTCAGCCTCGAAAGAAAAAACCTTATCGCCAAGGTTTGCACTCGTCCTCGGTCCAATACACAAAGGACCGCGGCGTTCAGCCGGAATCGTTGATCAGGCGATGGCGCGGCAATTCTCGGCGTCGAGCCGGCGATGGGAAGGAGGTCCTAGACCGGAGCAGCCCCCCCCAAAAGAGCAAAAGGGGAAAAGATGGGGGGGGGGCAAATTTCCCAATCTCCCGTTGACTCCCTCCTCCCTCCACGGCCAAACCAACAACAAAAGTCAGTCATAGCTCAAAGACAAAACCCTTTCTCTTCCTGGAAAAGAACAATAACACCGAGGGGGGAAAAAAGAACAGTCGCGTTCACATTTGGCCTTCTTTTACGGGTGGTGGGGTGGTGGATTCCGCTTTTGACATAAGAAAGTTGGGGCCTTCCTCCCTTTCCTTTGTTTCCTTTTTCCTTTTGAGCTTTCAAAGAGAGAGAGAGAGAGAGAGAGAGAGACCAAAACCCAAAAGCCGATTCCCTCCTTAATGTTTGATTAGATATGGTTCCATCTGCTGGTCCGGCGACATGTTTAGGATGCTCATAATCTAACCCTCGCGTGATCAAAAGCTCGACCTTCGCGAGAGGCGAACGAGCCCGATCATGAAAGAATCCGATCTCGAATTGGTCATGGACATTCCGTATCTTGTACCTCGTAAATCTCGAGAGATAGATGTTAAGATCGGCACACAATTGTAGCGAAGTAAAACAAACGATAAAGAGAAAATTGAGAAACGATAATTTTTCCTGGCTCACTCTTAAACTAGGGCTATATGAAAAATAATATATATAACAGTAGCCACTTGAACCTGAACATGAACCTGAACTACTAATGAAAAATTACGGGCTTAAATCGTAAAAGCCCTTTGGTGTCCAGGGGGCAACACTGGCGGGGGCAGCTCCTCCGAACCCAATAATAAGAAATACTTTTATCGATCTCCTGAGTACTATCTTTCTCATGCCCTTCGTTTCATACCCTTTTCTTTTTCCATTTTTCAGGCCGAATTATGCTTATATGGGGAGCATTATTGAGGTTCTCCTCTCACTTCTCGAATAAAAGTCGATTCCGTGAACATTCTCCATTTGTCGTTCGATAATCATACAACATGGAATCATTCTCCACGTTATCCTCTTCTTCTTCTTTCTTCCTCTCTAATCTTTTGGGAGAGGAAAAGATAATCGCCAAGCGAAATTTGTATAAAATTTAAGCGTGAATACACCTGAAACCGAACCTACCATGAGTTTTTTTTTTTTTTGGTCAAAACCTACCATGAGTTCAATTGATAGGTTTTGTCAATCGCGAAATAAAAGAAGGTAAAAGAAAAAAAAGGGGGGAAAAAGAAAAATGAAGTCATGCATACGTACGAGTATCCTCATTTATTGAAAATAGGGGAATTATTCTGCATTATTTGTTTACTTATTATTATTATTATTATTATTATTATTATAGTCACTATTACTATTATTCTATGAACCGAAGGAGAAGGCGAGCGTTGATTACAGCTGTCTTCACGACCTCTCTTGTCCCTCTCAGTTTTTTCTTCCTGCTTCCCCTGCGTCCTGTCTTTCCATTTCTTTATTCTTACCCCGCATTGCATCATCATCCCACGGAGCACAGCCTTCACCGCACGAACGAACAGCGGGGAGCATCGCATTATAATAACTTTGCCCGAATGGTTTTGGCAATCATCCAACGATAAGTTTTGTATCTATCTCGGTCTCCAGTTGTCCGCACGACCGCATCCTTGGCTTCAGCTTCCCTCTTCCCCCCCCTTCTCCCTCTCTCTGTTTGTCTGTCTGTCTCTCTCCTTATCTTGGAATTGAATGCACATGCATGCACCGGATTGAGGAAAAGCCCATTTGCTCTGTTCTTGAAATGGAGGCGAGAAATGCAGGGAGAGTATCTCTTTCAGGTAGGGAGGTAGATATGCTCTTTATGTGCGGGTGACACGCATACGCTCCTCCGTCCATGGATATATGTGTCTGACTCAAGTCGTATTTTATTTTTTCTCTCTAGAGAGAGAGAGAGAGAGAGAGGGGGGGGAGGAGATTGGCTTTTCCTCGTGATCCGTGTCACAGTATACGTGACATCCTAGGCGGAGGATTGGCTTATTATTGACCTGTTCTGTTCAACTAATACCCACTAATCATAACTCACCGTCTTTCTCTTTTCGAGTGGGGAGAGACAGAGAGAGAGAGAGAGAGAGAGACGGAGAGATTCTGATTTCTGAGCCCAACCGTAATTGGGTTTTTGCTGCTGAGCGTTGCAGGTCCGAGGAATTGTAATGCTTCGTGAGTGTTTTGTCTCTGCTCCGTGATGTCGGTTGTGAGAACTTCTTGAAGATGAAAAGTGGGATCGGTGCTCTTTCTTAAGCTTCAAGGGGGTGAGTCCAGTTTCTTTAATTTTGCTTGGTTCGAGGATTCTTGACTTTGCTTACCCGTTTCTCCTTGTTGCTATCTGTGCTCAGTTGCTTTTTATTGTGGCTTAAGTCTCATTATATGCTTTCGTGACTTTGTGAGTGCGTTTTACACTGTATAGTTACGGACGGTGGTGTTTCGGTTTGTTGTATCGGTGCTCTCCAATTAGGTAAGGCTGCTAGTTTAGGACCGAATGGAGTTTTCTTCTCATACAATTTCTATAGGAATCTATGGTTAAAATTGTTTTCATACAATCTATGGACCGAATGGACTTCTTCAATGGAGTCACTGGAAAATTATACGCCTCATCTTGTAATTGTTTTACTTCATCTTGATGTGGCCTAGGAGCCGATTGTGTCCCGCCTCATAAGTATCCATGTTGTCTGTTAATGGAAGTGAATGATCAAAAGATATGGAGAATGGTTATATGCCTGTAAGGGCACAATCAGACTGTTGATGACACCAAACCAGGTTATGGTCATTACTGTATATCTTGTTCCCAAGGTGAACTCTATATGGGGATGAAAGAATGCGTGTCAGCTGCGGAAGAGATGAGAAACCAGGTTTGTACATGTTTGATTTGTGTGAAAGGTCCCTTAAGTTTGTGTGGAAAAGCCTTTTAATTTTTGTGCTTGATCAGGATTACACTAGGACTCTTCCAGGCATTTATTTGAGCATCTTCCTTTGTACCTAACCCTACATTCAGCCTGTAAATTCATTTGACTTTGTGTCCCCGCCAAAAGAAAGTTAACTTTCAGTTCTCATTGAGTGAATGATATCACTTCATGGCCTACTGTCTATCTCCTTCAAACTTCTTTCAATCTATTGTTTTAGTTGGTATCAGAATATTGAGGGTCATGGAGAATTCTAAAAATTCTGAAGTAATTTTGGACTGAACTGAATCCCCTCATTCTGTTGACTATGCTTTTTTTCTGGTTGAGGTTTATTCCTGTTATCTAAAAGGTTGAATGACCTATCTATGTCGTCAAAATCGTTGCTTCGACTGCACATAGTCTTTGTGACTGTCCAAGAGGTGATTAGAATAGATCAGATACAAATTCTGTGAGTTCCATTTATGGACCAGCCACCTGATTGCTATGGCTATTGAGATTATCTGAAAATACGAAATCAAATATCTTTCACTGATGTTCTAGTACGCCATATTCATGCACCTGAAATATTCTCTCCCACTTTTGGTTTGTTCTTTTGTGTACATTTGATATTCTTTAAGTTCCAAAAAGCATGCCATTGCCGAGATTCGATGTGAACTTAAGTGCAAGAGTGTTATGAATCCTTGAGAAAATAGCGGAATTTATCTTGACCCCAAGGATGCAGGAATCCTTGCTGATTTCCAATGTATTACTTCAAATGTTAGCTGAATGCTATTTGCGAAACTTTGCTTAATTCATCTGGTTTCTTCTGACGCTAGAGAAACTACAAATGATAGGGTTGCCTTGTTGTGGTTTGGAATTTTGTTTCTAGTTCTCATTCATCAGCATATCATTGTAATTTGGCTCATTTGATTGTTTTAGGCTGCATTTGTTTGTTTTTCTGCATGAACAGCAAACAGATATGAAAATGCCAAGACGAAAATTACTTATTTTAGAACCAATAGTCACTTCTTCGTGGTGATTCTTGGGCTAAGATTAAATTCATGTTGGATTGGACTACACTAGCAAGAAATCAGTGAGGAAAACTGGCCATCTGGACAAACATCTTGGGTGCTAGTTCATGGCATGAACTGACATTATAAATCAGCTTATATGAGAAACTCTCTGCACTTAATAATTTCATTTGATATTCATCCATTCTTTTCTTTTCAGCTACTGTTAGATTTCACATCTTACATAAACCTGTAGATGTTCAAGCTACTATATTACGCCATTATCTCTATTTATATGATGCTCCTTAAATTACACCATCATCTCTATTTATTTGGTGCTCCTTGGTTGATTTTCATCATGCCTTTTTTCTGTCTCAGATTTCAGCCATTTAGGAGTCAAGCTTCTTGTCCTAATGGAGAAACTTTTGTGACCTGTAATGGATCCTCAGGCTTTCATCAGGTTATCAATTGGCTCACTGGGGTTGAGGATCCCTGGATCAACTCTAAACTCTGTCAAATCTGGGATCCAATCGTTCTCTTCTTCATGTCTGTGCGAGGTTCGCCTCCGAGGTTTCCCTGCACAGACACTAACAATTCCCCTGGTGTCCTCCCCTGAGGCTACCCCCGATTATCGGAGCATTGGTTCGAGCTTTTATCTTGAAGAATCTGATCTGAAAGCCCTAACTGCACCCGGCTGTTTCTATAGCTCCCAGGCATATCTGGAGATTTCCGTATTCTCAGGAAGGAAGGGGTCCCACTGCGGTGTTGGAAACAAAAGACAGCAACTAGGGACGTTTAAATTGGAGGTGAGTCCTGAGTGGGGAGAAGGAAAACCCTTGATCCTTTTCAGTGGGTGGATAGGAATCGGCAAGAGTAAGCTGGATAGCGGAAAACCTGGAGTGGAACTTCACTTAAGAGTAAAGCTAGATCCCGATCCTAGATATGTCTTCCAGTTTGAGGACGTGACCAGATTGAGCCCTCAAATAGTTCAGCTTCAAGGATCCATCAAACAACCTATTTTCAGTTGCAAGTTCAGCCAAGACAGGTGATATGAGCTCCATAGTTTATCTTTCAATTCATTAATAACCAGTAATTCATCTCCATACTCTCCTTCTTAATGCTTGACAAGATAAATCGAGTTAGTGTGCGAGAAAATTAGGAGAGATTGTGAAAGAATATACTTGATTGAAGTGGAGTTCTAAAGTCAATGATCCACGATGGCAATGCACACATTATCATCAATCTGTAGAGAAGCGGTTTATTTTTCTCTGCCAACAAAATGAGGCATTTTATGAGTGAATTTTGGTCTTAACTTAGTCACTTCCTGGGTCACTGATTCATCAACGACATTTAGGTCGAGTCTTTTTGCTTTAGCTGTGTCAGACCACCTGAAAATTCTGTCCTTAATCATAGGGTCCCCCAAGTTGACCCGTTGAGCTCTTACTGGTCAGCCGTTGACGGTTCAGATCAAGAGACCGAAAGAAGAGAGAGAAAGGGATGGAAGGTGAAGATACACGATTTGTCCGGCTCAGCTGTGGCTGCAGCCTTCATAACTACTCCTTTTGTGCCCTCATCAGGTTGTGACTGGGTAGCGAAATCTAACCCGGGGGCTTGGCTGATTGTCCGGCCTGATCCCTGTAGGCCCGAGAGCTGGCAGCCCTGGGGAAAGCTCGAAGCATGGCGCGAACGTGGCATGAGAGACTCTATTTGCTGTCGGTTCCGGCTCCTCTCAGAAGGGCAAGAAGGAGGGGAATTTCTTGTGTCTGAGATCAACATAAATGCCGAAAAGGGCGGGGAGTTTTTCATAGACACAGATAGGCAGATGAGAGCATCTGGGCCGACCCCAATACCGAGCCCGAGAAGCAGTGGTGACTTTGGCGGACTGAGCCCTGTCGTTGGTGGGTTCGTTATGAGTTGTAAAGTTCGAGGGGAAGGAAAGAACAGCAAGCCATTGGTGCAATTGGCAATGCGGCACGTGACGTGTGTGGAAGATGCGGCCATTTTCATGGCGCTCGCGGCAGCTGTTGATCTCAGCATCGAAGCTTGCAGGCCTTTCCGGAGGAAGATCAGGAGAGCGTCTCAGACACGGCATTCATGGTAGTAGGAGAAGTGACCTTCACTGATGAACTTCACGCGAACATTGACTGGCTTCGGTTTTTCTTTTGTTGTGTCTTGTGACTGGTTGACAGTTTCCCTGATGATGTACATGATTTCTTGCTTTCCAAAACTTGAATACAAATCGCTTATAGTGTTTCAGGGGCCGAACGGGGCGAATGGAATGATCGCTGCCATCAAAGCCAGTGATAAATGTGAACTAATGGGATTTCAACAATGTTACTCTGTATTTTCTAGTTGTGGAAAAACACGGAAGAAATTGTAGGGACTGAACTCTGGAGGGTGATCTTTGGCACCTTCGCATCATCAAGATGTTTCTACTTTGTTAAGACTGCTTTAACATAGTGTAGAAATTTAGAATAGTTCCCTAAGACTGGCTATTTGGAGCATTTCCCCCACGAAGTACTCAACCTCCGCACTCAACAACATGAACCGCGCGATTGATGACCCAATGAATGTTTGACGATGAAAATGAGCTCTTAAAGAGTTCTTTGTTTGATAATCTTATATAAGAGTGATATACATCAATGGATTCTATCAGAAATCTACTTACTCTGGTGAGTAAGGAGGAAGTTTTCCTATGTTTGGTAAGAAAATGATATTCAGCCCTCTCTATTTTCAATTATCATCAACGAAAATTATTTTCTTGTTCTCAGCACTTAAGGTCACCCGCCCTAGCAATTCAATCACTTCAATATTCAGCGCTTAATTTTCAGTTCTGCCAAACGGCTGAGTTAGGTTCCCACTGATAACCTACCTCGGTGGTTTGAGCATTGACATTTTCCTAGACCAAGGAATGGCGAATAGTCTTCAATTGGTGCGCGGCAAGCGGCCTTGCTCAAGACAACTCCAGCTCAAGATTTACCTCAAAATGAATCAAGTGCGTGTCTTTTCAACAGATTTTTTCGCCGCCTTGCCGAACTTCGGACTTCAGTTTAAGAATAATCAATGGAGCCAAAAGAAAAAGAAAAACAGAGGATGGACAGCAGCGTCAAGGGGCATGTTTATTTTCCTACTCATCATCGCATGTGACGTGTTTTCCGTCTTAGTTTTGGATGCAACCAAGGGACGTGATGAAGAAAATCCTACCATTCTCCAGAAAACCAAATGCTCGCTTAAACGAAGAAATGATTCCTTCGAGACTCTGACCGGTAGCTTTATTCCGATTCAGAGAAAAGGACTAGTAGTAGGAGTTTTCAGTCAAGGAAAGCCAAACTAGTACATCCAAGTATGCCAAGCATGCTGCCCAATTTTGCCCCTCATTTTCCAAGCTTCCACAACCTAAAGACTAGAAATACCAGATGACGTAGGTTCCAGCTCAAGTGGCTTGTCAAACAAATTACCCACCTTCATTCAACATCGCCAATTTTCAGCATACTCGGTCCATTACCTCTAATGACGTCTGCAAAATTAGTAATGATCATTTTTTCCAAAAGCGTGCACACGCTCATTAATTCATCAACAGAGAAGATCATTTACGATTGAAGTCACCAAACACTGCTATTTAGATAACGCACGCTCATTAATTCATCAACAGAGAAGATCATTTACGATTGAAGTCACCAAACACTGCTATTCAGATAACAGTCATTTACTTGAATGAAGAACAAAATGATATATTCAAGGACAAAGATCCCCATTGTTTTTCAGAGAAAGACTCGAGCTTTTGATTCATTCATGGCAGAGGTTTGAGCTCAAAGGCCAACATAACAAAAACCACAGATTTCATTCAGCAATTACATTTGACTCTCATCCAATCTCATGTGCCTCAAGAACTCATTTGTGAACTCATGCACAACTTAAAAGCACAAAGCATGACCTACCCATGGGTAGCTCAATTGGTTAGGGTGAACTTGGACTTCTTTGAGGTATTTGGTTCGATTCCCTAGAAAAACACCTGTAATTTAAGTGGAGGGCCATGGCGGTAGGTTGCTGTGCTAGTCTTCCCCGAGGAATAGTCGAGGTGCGCACAAGCTAGCCCGGACACCTCGGTTACCAAAAAAAAAAAAAAAAAACCACAGAGCATGCAGCAGAAGTAAAGCTCTCAACCCCAAGGAGGTGTACATGGAAAATAACAGCCTAGATCTCTCATTAAACCTCTACTAGTTGAAAACCCAGCAAATCAGTGGATGGTACAAGTTCCAGACTTAAATCAACATATATCGTGCTCCACAAAAATTACTGGTTTCTTATAGCTAGAGTGCATTGCCTCCATCAGTTGCTAAGCCTCAGTGCTCCGAAAAAGGCATTCAACATCTGCTATAGTGCTTTGAGCTTCCTCAATTTCAACGCCTTCCTTCTGATTTGACTCCTCCAGTTCAGCCTGAAATTGAATGTTTTGCTCAGTGGACTGTGACACTGCGTGCCAGCTGAAAGAAATGGGATTCAGAACTAGGAAAAATAATGTTACCATACCAAAGTGGCTTTTAGATCAGCTAGCGAAGCCTCCAAGCGCTTGCGACAGTCTGGAATCATCATCCTTGATTCAGCAAGTACATTTTCCTATAAGGGATGAAATCAGAGATGATAGATTAGACATTGGGCATTAACATAGCATGAACAAAACACAGGTACAGATAGAGCTTATCACTCAGGCTCCAGAGGACATCAGCCAGATGCATCAAACAAATACAGCTCTTTGAAGGATCATGGTCATTAAACTGATGATTTTTTTTTTTTGGTAAATGTCATTAAACTGATGATTGTTAAAGCAAAAAAAAAGAAGGATGTGCTCATACTGGCATTTATCATTCTTGGTATGCATTTGCCTACTCAAGTTGCTTCTTAAAATCTGTGATGTAATTGGCCAATGGAATTAATTGGAAAATACAAATTATGAGAAGTAAATAAAATACAAAGTCAAATCAAAAGGAAAGATTCTCCGAATAATTTTTTCAGTTTGTACATACATCCAGCACTATAACTATCAACCCATGTAAGAGCAGAAGAATTCAATCTTTTTTCTATATTCATATCTAGCACACTGTAAAGTCAGGAGGGTAGTCTTTTCTCCCTCCAGTCAAAGCAGGCAAGCATACACAGCTTCTGTCTACAAGGTTAATACAATAATTCAGATGGAAGCTTTTTGTTGCCAAATATGGACCAGCCCCATGATTGTATGGTGATTGCCTGAAAATATTGAACCGAATTTAACGAACTGATAACCCCCAGTAGCATTATAATCATATAGCCAGACTTGGTAGCAGTTAGACATTTAGGCGTAGTAATATGCCTGCCTCTCATATTCTGTCCACACTTTGGTCATATGGCATCTCTTTTAAGCTCCATATTAGAATGAGAGATAAGATGGGAACATAAGTCTCAAAGCTATTAGAAATCCTTGAGAAACTAGAAGAATGTATTATTGAACTCAGCACGCAGGGATACTGGTGTAATTTCAAGGTTACTGTTTCAAAAAGTAGTTAAATACTCTAAACTTTGCTTATTGCCTCAGATTCCATCTGCAACTGTGGAAATTACAAATGCTTGTATGGTCACGCCATAATCTGAATCTTCAATTCTAGATTTCATCCATCAGTATTTCATTGCACTGTGGCTCAGTTGATTGTTTTAGGCAGCATTTATTGTTTCTGCTAGAATGATGAACATATAACAAAGGCTGCATTAGTCATGATTCTTGACTAAAGAGTAATGCTAAAGATGGCTGTGCAGATGGAACAATTTTTCTTGCTGATCTCTTCCTATTACAGTCTGAATCCAAAAAGAGAAGATGGCAAGAGGCGATAATGAAGCAAGTTTGAGGAAGACAAAGACCAGAAGAATGACACAAGGGTGATTCAGAAATGAAAAAGAAAGATATCCATAACATTCTTGAGATCTTAATCATGATGCAAAAACTTTTCCACACACTCTATTGCTGTCATGAATCTCTTAGATTACACCACAAAAGAGATAAACTGTGTGTTTCCTTAGGAGTAATTTTGGTTGTTTAAGAGACTGGAGAATCACAGAGGCAAAAACATGTCCAGCCTCAAAACTTACTAAAGCTGTTTCATACTGACCAAGCTAAGTAACATAGGTTTGTGACTAAGTGAATATTTGTGAACTTTCTGAAAACTTGAATATACCAGGTTTCACGTTCTGTAGTGTTTAATAATATGTATTCAATGTAATACCAACAAAATTCAGTAACAAGCACATTGCCACATTGCCAACTACAATGATCACAAAAAAAGGTGTCCACCATTAGAAATGACTAGTTTGGCAGGGACAGCCGTTACTGCTAAAATTTTGGCTCAATGGCATCTGGACAAAACTGTCATTTGAAAGTTTGAAGTTCATTCGTGGACCACAATGATGGGACATCAAGCCTCAAATCATGTGGAAGAACTACCTCATTCTTGTGCTTCTACTATATCTCAAATAATTCACCTCAAAAGAAGCCCGAGTGCGCTGTAATTTGATCAAGTTGGTAAATGAGGCTGCCAAAGTGGCCAGGTAAACTTAAGGCCTACAATTATTTTATAGAGTTACGTGCAGATATTTGAGATATATTAAGGTAATAAGAAGTTAAATAAAACATTTCTAATGAGCACATGGCTTTCTTCTAGCAATGAGATTACCAAACTAAGAGCTAAGAATAAGAGTTTAGTGATTGATAATGGAACTTGTTCCAACAAGCTTCATTTCATACTTTGCTGATGAAAATACTTATTTCCAAACAGAAAGGGAATACCCTAATGCTCATAGATTTTAATTAGGGGTTGTAATCACTAAATCCAAAATAGAGCCAACAAACATGCCTCAGCCAATCAGCACTGTTGGCTTTGAACTAAAATCCTAAACCTTGCTCGGCTTTTTGGCTAAAATAAAGTTTTCAGTTCAAATCCTTCATTTGATGACAGGATTGCTGTAAAACCAGTGAAACTTCAAAGAATTGAAAGCCACTTCATCAACTCGGAAAACTCAAACAAAAGCTCCATGCTACATATGACATAATAAAGAAGAAGTTAATGAAACAGCCAAATCAACCATGCTATACTTCAAGCGTCGGCTATATATTTGGAAAAGCCAGAGGAACTCTTTTTATGATTATTTCTTTATATAGAACATAAAGAGACTACAACGGGGGAGCAGCCTCTTTTTTCCAAATGCTGAGCCATGCGCCATGCTAGCAGCAACATTCATCCACAGAGAAAACATCTTTTTTCATGGATGAACCATGAAGAATAAAAATGTGTAACCTCAAGTAGACAATCTCGAGCATTACAGATTTACTAGTGACAAAAGTATATCTCCCCTAATACATGACACCATGAAAATCAAAACTTTCAGCTATAAGTCAAAGATTCAGAACAGGTTCAGGTACAGAAGTTAACAAGTCAATACAGAACCAACCCAGTTTTAGTAGAAACATCTGACCATGATCAAGGCTAATCTTAACTCATCATATCAACATCTTGAATGATGACTGTTGAGGTCACCACCTAACCAGTCTGTTGGAGCACATTTATGTCGAAGCTCAATAAGCAAACTACACAATGTGCTTCCACACACTACACAACGCTAATTTATGGAACAGTTATATCCACAAATTCTAATCACCGCATTCACAGTTAATCTCAAAACAGTCACATTCTCAACAAAGATCAAAGAGAGCCACGACAACCACATATTAATGTAAAAAACCCAGAGTTTAGCAAACACAAGTAAATCGTTTCAAATACCTGTTGCTTAAGGTCATAGGGGTCCGCCCCTTTCTCCTTCATCTCTGCTGTCTTCGCGGCTTCTCTCTCGACCTCCTTCTCATAAGAATGCAGCTCCTTAACAACGCGCTTGCAAGTGCCCGTCTTGATTTTCAAATTCCTAACCGTTGCCATCACTGCCTCACATCAAAGTAAAGAAAACAAAAACAAAATCACCCTTTTTCAGAATTGGGTCTGCATTGGAACTGATACTGGAAAACTGGAAGTGGGTCCTTTGTGTTCTATCTTTCAATTTTAAGCTGCTTCAGTCGACAGCCAAAGAGGGATCGTCACATTCAGCATTTCTCGCCGAAACCAGCATAAAGGATTCATGGGTCACGAGAGCTTTTCTAGCTCTTTTGATTCGAGAGAAGCGAAACGACAGGATCAATTTCACTTCCAAGGCTCATGTTTTGGAGATTCGAAGCAAATTATGTTGTTTCGAACTTCAGATTCACAAAACCAGATCCGGGTAATTCACACAGACAGAGAGAGATAGAGGGCGAGAGAGGCTTACCAGTCGCAGGACCGTTCTTCTTCCGATCGTGCCGTGGCCGGAGGGGAAGTGGGAAATCGTGGTGTTTGGCCCGAGGAGAAAGCGAGGATGTTGAGCAAAGAACGAGGAGGGCTTTTTTGGAAATTGGTCTAACTTTTTATCAGGTGATCTTTTTTTTTTTTCTTTTTCAAGATTCCCATATTTTTTATGTTTACTTCTAATCAACAAAGAGTTTTTTGCTGGAAAAGTTAGACTAAATTTCCACAAACGGTCAATGATTCGAAATATGCAGTTACTAGCGTCATAAGTGGGAAGTCATGGGCGTCTTAAGTGGAAAGTCATGGTGTTGAGATTCTTTACTAGTCTCTCCCTAGATATACGTGCCTGACCATTTGAGATATGTGGTTGATTTCTCGGTTATAAAACAATAAATTGTTTTTTGCTAAGATTCTAATAAAGAGATTATATATTAAGATATGCAAGTCCTTCTTAAATTTTGAAAAAAAAATTCATTTCGATTGGCGAATTATGTCACATGTCACGATAGGCATGATTAACTAATAATTGATGCCTAATCGATCCATTTGAAAATATGTATTCAAATACATTTGGAATTTGAGCGATTGCATTTGTATGTGAATTAATCAATTTTCTTCCGTGCATCTTTTTTTTATTTGAATAGTGACACAAATGATTCATAAAGTTTGACCAAATATACAATAAGATTCATGAACTTTTAATTTATTTAATATAGTTACTAAATCTTTACTCATTGTATAATGTGGTCCATGAATTTATAATTTGTTCAATGAGATTCATGAACATTTTTATATGTTTAATTGAACTGTAGGAAAATATAAGAACCACATTGGACATGTATAATAAGTTTAGGGAAAATTTGCTACTAGTTTTACCTGCATTGAAAAATCATTGCCACTTTCATTTAATGTTTTAATGTTAGCATCAATTAAAGGTTTGTTATTAGAATTCCCATCTTCACCAACACCCTCATATTTATATGGAATGGCAACAATCTTCTAATGTTGATAATTTTGAAGAAGCTCGTGATGATTTTTGCATGCGGGACAAATTCGAGGTTAGAGTATTGTCGATTTTTTTAGATCAAAAAATAATTCAAAATATACTTAAAATTGAGGTTTTTTTTTTTAGAATTAGGCCAATAAAAATTAGGAATGGGCAATGGTCCAAGGTCAACCCTGGACCAACCCTAAACTAGCCTAATCGGATCGATCCTAGTCGGGTTCTCAAGACGATTGGATCGGTCATTGGTCCTGAAATTTCTAACCTCATAGTATATAGGTTGGTCCTTAATCTTGAGATTTTGTGTTGGTCTAACCCGACATATATTATACATAATATATTCGAATCTATCCCTTTTCTTGCCAAGCCTTGGAGGAAGCCCATGAGCAGCTTACTGAGAAGCTTCTCTTCCTTCTTTTTCTTATCGAGCCCATGAGCAGAGTTGCAGAATAATCTTCAACTCTTCTTCATTCTTTTTTTTTGCAGACTTGCAAAGACCAAGAAGGACCTTGCCGTCGCTCGCCTCTCCACCACCCTTGCTCACCACTCGCCTCACCGCTCGTCGTCGGCACCCTTGCTTGCCACCTACCTTGCTTATTGCTTGCCTAGCTTGTCGCTTGCCTCGTGCTACCTTGGCCTCACTCCCCCAACTCGCCTTTCATCGTGGCCTCTATTTGTTACTGGTGATTATTGCTAGTCTCAGCCTCACTTTGTTCGCTATTTGTCACCACTTGCCTCATTCTCGTCCTTTTGAAGAATACAATAAATGATTACAGGAAAATAATTTAGCGGTCCTAGGTTGACCCTGGAACCAAACTGAACTCATAGGGTCGGTCCATTCCTCGATCTATGCTCAACAGGGTCGGTCATTGGTCCTAAAAATTGATGATCAATACTATACGAGTTGGTCCTTGTGTTAAGTGCTAGATCGGACCAACCTGGCCCATACTTATCTCGAACAAAAATCATTGGTGGTAAGTCATCTAGCCCCTTACCAAGTTTCCCCCCAAATGAGGAACTTGGGCTTAGTGTGACATCATGCTTTTGTCATAGTTTAATGAATAAAATAAAATCAAGTTGTCTACTTTAGAATTTTTGTGGTTCAAAATAGGTGGATGAAATAAGCCATAATTGTGGGACCATGGTGCGACTCTGAAATGCAGATGGCCCATAGTTCAACTGGGTCCTCTATGGTGATCTATGCATTGAAGAAGATTGGTTGCGAAAGTCTCGGTTCCTCGTGTCGTGATCTCGCTATTTACTTAATTTTTTCCTTAATATCTGTATAAGCAAACGTTAATCATGGAGATTGGAAGTTCTCCTTTTAGGATGGACTATGGCGCTCGATCTGTGCTCAAAACTCGGTGAAGTCTTGTTGGGTATTTGAAGATTTGATATCTCACAAGATCGAGCATCTGATCCAATAGGAGTAAAAACCTTTTATAAAATCGGCAACTTCTTCCTTTAAAATTAAGCATAGCTCTCTACTTGCGCTCCAAACTGTGCCGAACTGTTTCGAAATGAAAATGGACACAATTATAAGTGATAACTTAGTTGCATTAAGGGCAGGGAGTGGTGTAAGAAGAATTAAAGCGTACTCTAACCGAGTTGTATGAATTCAGTCAACTAAAATGACAAATTAATTCAAGCAAAATTTCCACAACAAATACTGGCCTTCCTAGGAAAATTTTTCTAGAGGTATACTCGACAGCCTCAACTTTACTGTTATGATCAAATGCACATAATACTCTTACAGTGCCTCGGAGAGATCCTTGTGTTTCAACATTCTAGTAACAGAAGATCAACGTTTGCTTGGTTGGTCTGATGAGCTGTGCTGAGGGAGTTATCATCAGATGCACCAGGAAAGCCCCTCCCAGAAAGGCGGAAAGCTCGTGCCCTTCTCGTGTAATTGCTAAAAACTGTAATGTCGTCGAGGAAAATGTTGCGGAGTCGCCCGTAAGGCGCTTCTGAAAACCTAAGATCTACCGAGCGAAGCAACGCTCTTGAGACGTGTACATTTTCATATATATATTTTCAAGGCCTCTTCAAGGTTTTCTGGAGAGCCAGAGTCATTTAGGGTCTTTGAGTTAACCGAAAAAGAACCAGGTGAGGTACAAAGTAATTTGCCCATCCATATGATGTGCAATTGAAGCTTCTAGTCTTTGGAAATCATATGAATGCTTTTCTGGGTCTGGAGGAAAGATATGAAGTTGTAAAGTACTTAGTCAAAAAATGGGGAAAGCACTGTTTATGGTTGAATAGCCGGTGTTCTCGTAAGGTTATACTGCGAAAGTACTGGAGTCCCAACTTTCTTATGATTCTGAATGAACTTTGCACACTCCGGTGGCTAATGGGATCGGTTTGAGATAAGATAAAATTGAACATACCCAAAGGAAAATGGCGGATAATCTATCTGCACCCACATTACATCATGAGAAATCAAAAGTTCGGTCGTTAGATCAAGAGGATTTCAATACTTAATTGCCCGAAATCATTAATACTATAGAGAGAGACCGATTCTCGAATTTGAGCCATACAAGAGAAGAGGGGCGTCGCCGTCGCCGTCGGGTCTAGCATTGTGAACTAGCAACACCTTTTTCTTTCTTTTCCCTTCGGAAAACATAAAGAAAAAGTAAACGAAAAATGTGAACAAACAAGTGAGGTAGCTATTCCTCAAGTTTCCTTCTTGTGGGGACGAAATCGTGTCTATAAGTGCCGCACGTTGTTTCATAGTATCCTTCATGTGATCACACCTTGTCTTTTTCCGTGCATAACATTTGAAATTAAGGACTCATTACATCTCATTCATGTGTTGTGTTGGTTCAAAATTGCAATTATTCCTATTAAAGTCTCTGCCATAAAGGTTCTGAGTGCTGAAATCGGTTCTTAACGTTTTTGGCCGTTGATCGCTTCAATTCTTAACCTTGTACTCAAGCCAATTAAGAACAAGTTAAGAGCGCGATTCACACTAAGAATTTAACCGGTCAAAATAGTATGCAAGGACTCAACTAATCACCGACGGTGGAGACGTTAAGCACTGATTCTGCACTTGTCATGAGATTAATCTACGGGCAAAACTGATCTCAGAGGCTTCGGTGCTTTCGTTCCAAGTTTTTTCCAAGTTCTTGCTACATACAGCGGTCTTGGAGAAGGAAAGTTAGCTAAGGCAAAAGCCAGCAGCTAACCAGAAAGTCTTGTTCCACTGAACTTAGCCGCCAAAAAGGCGTCGAAAGCAGCACATCAATTTGATTGCATCACCACTTTATCATCTTCCAGAAACCAAGATGCCCCGTCCTCCAATTTATCCCAGCTAACCAAGATCAGTTTGAGCTCCGACTTGCACGTTAATCTAAAAGGACGACGAAAAGCTACGTTGCAATTCTAGCTACCACCCTCAGAGTCGAGCAACACGAGCATATAGATGAACGTAAGCAAATGAAAGAGACCCTCCTTAGCCATTTGCAAGAGGGGCTTCGCTTGACCTCTCTCGGTAACCCTTGGAGAAAGTTGGTTGGGAGTCTCTCAGCTCACTGCCAGACCTCACTGTGATTTGCATTTTCTTAATCTCGAGGCACGGGCATGGAGGCCCGACTCTCCGGAGTGTTCCGTGAACCCCTTAAGTTCGGGCCTTTGACATGTCCGGAAGATATCGACTTACAACAGTTTGCACGACCGATGAGTTTCCAATGGGAGACTCCTCATTCTTACGTCTGAAAATCTCATGAGGCCGTGACCAAGTGTGCTAACCCAAGTTCAGCTGTGGATAAGTTTCTTTTATTTCTTTACTGTATTATATTTGGCTGAGCACTGGAACTGCATTGATGCTTTGGTCTGGGAATGAGTAGCATGTATCTGTCCAAAAAGCCACTGGAAATTCCAATTTTCATTATAGCTTTCCCACGACAAATCATGCGTCTATCTATTATCGTTGACTATTGTTGTGACTATGATGAAGTTTAAATTCGTCGCCCTTCTATGTGGTCGGGCAAAAAAAGACAAAGAGTTTACTGTTTAAGATATCAAAGTCTACGTAGCCAAAACTATGATACTTCCATCCTTGACCTAATTACGTCCTCCCTTACTTAGACGCGATTACATTACATAAGAATATCTACTAAGTTTCACAATTGACACTATAATGACATTAATTACTCTATTTTTAAACCAAACATGGGATTTGGGAATTGAATCGGGAATGATCGGTTCACTAATTGCAGCCTAACCTCTCCAGCTACCAAATTCCATTGTCTTTTAATTACATATCCGCATTTGATTTGGGTCACATGAATCAAATTTCGAGAATGTTTCCCAATTGGTACGGGGCTGGAAGCATGGTATGACGTGTATGTTTCCATCATCCTTTTAATGGATTCGAGGTAGTTTTGATTTCCGGCAACGCAAATTGCCGACCGGAGTAATTTTCCATGGGCAAGCTATGAAGGTCAAACATACAGTAATGTCAGCCTCGGCTGGCCATGGTAGGGCTCGACCTCGCAGTGATCAAGCGAGTCAAGTCTCGTTGTTGGCTAGGCTAGGTGGACCTCGCCTAGCCAGGACAAGGCCGAACTTGGCTGGAGGCCGGTGAGGCGAGCTTGAGGCAAGTCAGGTCGACCTCACCAACTCCAATCCTAGCCAATAGCTGACCGGTTGATTGCCAGCCCTCATCAAGACCCAACGAACGGTTAGATAAGAAGAAGAGAAATAAAGAAAAAAAAATTGCTTTAAGAGGTTGTCCTGAGAATAAGAAATAAAAAAATTTTGATTCTACTTTTTTTTTTCTGAATTTATTCTCTAGCTACTTTTCTATTCTAGGAAATAGAAAAATTAATCAACATGCATAAATGGATTTTTAATCTTCTTTTTTTATTCTTGGGAAAAAAATGAATTAAAAAAATAGAGAAATATAAACGTTACTAAACGCAGCCTAGATTACCAATAAACTGCTCATAATTGTATTTGGGTTTTCTTTTGAATTTTGGAGCTTTCTATGTTTGAAGAATATGACAATTGGAGTTTACCAAAAAAATAAAAAAATTTACCAAAAAAAAAAAGAATACGACAGTTGGAGAGATTTTGGTTTATCTGTTTATTTTAATTTGAAGTGTCGGGCACGTAATGGATTCATTAGTCATCAAACAAGCATGAGATAGAAGCTTGATGATGAATTTCGTCCAATCTTTGTCCCATGGCAAAACTATGACATAAGTCTTGTTTCGTGACAATCACTGAGGTAAAATGAATTGCCAAATAACAAGCACATGAGCAAATATTATCTTAGCCCTTGAACTTTTGTCCCTATCGATATTTTTTTTTAATTAAGAAGGGCCTTATTAAATTTTTAGTATTTTAAAATGGGAAATCATTATTGCACTGAACGAAATTGCTTGAACACAATAAATTAGAAGTTAGGATATCAAAACTACTTATAACAACTTTATTCTAGTTTTGATGTAAATCCAATTTCCTTTTCGGGAAATATATTATATTCGAATAATACTAATGTCAAGAAAGGTCGTTTTTTCTCCTTTTAAAATTTACTTTTAATGAGTAATAGACGCTTGGGGATGAAAAGAAATAACCTACTTCATCTAAAATATATTGAAAAAACTTTCTCTTTGTTCACGTTCGAAATTATCCAATAGGAGTTCAATTTTGAGGTTGACAGATCAATAAGCTAATATTAACCTAAAATTCGGCCTTTTACCACTTGTCGAAAACCTTTCCAATCTTAATGTAATTGCACGTGAAAAGCGAATTATAAGTCGCAAACCTCACATACGAAATGCGACCCATTTCTGAACCTCTCAATTGGTTCAATCCATTCCTAAACTCGTTTTTCTCCAAAAAGTGCAGTAGCCCTTTGGATGGACAATACCTAACGATACCCACGCGACATTCATACATTGGTTACACAAACAACCTACAATGCGCTTTGGACTACAAGTTAAGGACTCAACCGGTATTATCGCTAGATATCCATGACCTTAAATTGCATCGGTATAAAGATTTATTATTCGAAAGCGCTTTCAGATAAAAAAAAAGCTTCAAACTTTATTAAATTGATCAAAGAGGTTGAGGGGTCGGTTTCCTTCCGCGCGTAGACTTAATTTTTAAGGATTGCGATGTCAATTTGTACTGATCTCGAGTATTATCCAAATTGACTGCCTAATCCTTACTTAGCAGCAAAAGTCTGAAGGCATCGGCCTCGCGCAGGCACCGCAGGCACAGCCAACTTTCAAGATTTGACCCACAAGCACGTATCCGCCCTAATATCCAACCATCTTTCTCTCTTTGAACATGGCCCGCCAAGCTCAGCGTCCACATCGCTCTCCCTCAAAATAGGCTCCCCATCATCCCCCGTTTTCTCCCTCCCCACATCCCACTCCCACACCTGAAATCTCTCTCCCACTCTCTCCCACTCTCTCTCCCTCTCTCTCTCTCTCTCGCTCACTCTTGAGGAAGAGAGTGGTGTGTGCATAGAGAAGGGTACGCGCGTCGGCGGCCGGCGAGAATGGTGGGGCAGTCGCGGAAGTGGATGATACTGGTGGCGTCGACGTGGATACAGGCGTTCACGGGGACCAACTTCGACTTCTCGTCCTACTCGTCGGACCTTAAGACGGCGCTTGGGATATCGCAGGTGCAGCTCAACTACCTTTCTGTGGCGTCCGACATGGGGAAGGCCTTCGGGTGGTGCTCCGGCGTGTCGCTCCAGTACCTCCCGCTCTGGACCGTCATGTTCATGGCCGCCTTCATGGGGCTCTTCGGCTACGGCATCCAGTGGCTCCTCATCCGGCAAATCATCTCCTTGCCTTATTTCCTGGTCAGTGTTCTCCCCCCACTCTTCGTTTGTTTCCATTTGCTTTCGCCATTTGCATCATCATCATCATTTTCGAGTCACTCAACGCATAGCCTCCGCAACGCCATGAAAATGCAAAACCCCATATTCCTATTTCACCGAGGGTCGATCGTGATTGTCTTCCCCGCAATTTTCTCTTCCTTTTCTTCCTTCCTTTCCTGTTTCCTTTCGCTCGAGCGGTTCCGTGTCACTGTTCTGTCCCGATAAACTAGGAAAGCCAATGAAACGCTGGGACGTAGCCCTCAGAACGAGTGAACCTCCCTCGGACACAAAGGCCGCATTTACAACCGCAGGCGTCTACCAGTGCTCTGTTTTTCCTGCCTTAGTCGTTAAGTCTATATGATCGGTCGGTTTAATTGGTTAAGACGTAAAAGGAAGACAACGACACATCACACCAGTTTCAATGGCTTAATTGTGTGGAGCACCATCGGCTGTTGAATAAATGGAATGAAGTCGAAGTTTTGGTAGACAGCGGCACATCGTGTCATTTTCTTTTCCCGAGTAGAATATCAGTCCAAGGTCAACATCAGGGCTGTCACCTCAGAAAAAGATAGCATTTTTCTGCGACAGAAGGCCGGGTTTGGATTTAATTCTTTGGATGCCCGGCTTGTCCGATTTCGGGATTTGGGATTTGAATGACAGTTGACATAAAAACCCGAACCCGGCAAGTCATGACGATTGTCTTGTTCCTTTTGACCTTCAAGGTCATGTATGTGTTGCTGACTTCGATTAACCTTAAAGAGAACAACATGTTGATAGCAGTTAAGGTATATGTGAAGATGAATTTATCATTTCTTTCATGATATAATGTTATTCCATTCAGAATAAATGCTGGGAGAAAAATCTAATCGAGTGAGTTCCAATCGGATTAGACGTCCCATCTTCTCATTTGAGGCGGGTTTAGAATTCCCTCCAATTTGAGTTAGGTGCAGAATTAAGTCGGACTTCTTGGGTTGTAGGGTTCTTATAGGATCAAGCACCTCCAACCTGCCCCAATTTGGGATTTCGATCTCATGATAATTAAAGTAGATTAGCGTCGGTTGGGGCAAATGAAGTTGATGACCAACTATCTTAGCATAAATAACATATCAAAGTGTCCTTCGGACGCTTGACGAGCCACAATTAATATCCTTTTAAATCCTTGTCCCTAAGCATATGGTCTACGTTTCTACCAAAGGCATCGTCCATGTGAAGCAAAAATTGCGCCTGGGATAGATTCATACGTCCTATAAAAACATGGATTTATAGTTCTAACAACAGGTTCAGTTTAGCGTTCGCACGTGAACACCATGTCAATGCATGCCCAACCTCGAGTTGATGTCTGCGCAGCCGTAGCACACCCTTAGTTCAATCAAGTCAGCCCGACTGATTCAGAAGCTCATTTGTGTGAGCAAATGCATAATCTCATTCCTATTTTGGCCCTGGAAGCCTTTCTTACTTAATCAATGTTCAGCCTTACACTTAAGTCTGGATTGATGCCACGAGTCTCTGGATGTAGATTGCTCTTTCGAACAGCGTTTTGCATCGATATATTAAAAGCGAGGGAAATGAACTGAAAAGTTAGGTCATTCTCCAAGTACCCATAATGAAGGATGCGACTTTTAGCAAGACATCTGCCATTCTCATCTGCCATTCCTCATAAAAGGCCTACGGTCCAGAAGACGTATCTTTATGCATCTTTTGAGAGAAATGGATATCGGCAAACATAAACTGTAGATTATTCTCTAGAGCCTCGTAGGATGTTTCTGCAGTTGAGGACCCAATAATGATCTCATGATATTTTAACCTTGCTTTGTCAGAAAAGGATTGGCTAACATGAAATGGTTCGAGTTAGCCAATCCCAGCCATTAATGCCCTTAATTCCCCCCTAGTACAAGAGGGACATTAATGGCCCGGATCACCAAACGTTTGTCTCATCTGAAGCCACACGACCCCACGTATACCATATATGGATGTATGATGGAATTGTATAATCGAGCGCCATTTAGCATTCTATGTGAGCACGGACTTAAAAATAGCAAGGGCAGAGGGAATGTAAATAGACAGCAAAGGAAGAGTCGGACAGCAAGTGACTATGTCTGTTTGACTTAGTCTGTTCCCCCGGAGAAGGAAGCTAATGTCGTTGCATTGTGAATGATGCAGGTGTTTCTCCTGTCGTTGCTGGCTGGTTGTAGCATCTGCTGGTTCAACACGGTATGCTACGTTCTGTGCATCAGGAACTTCCAATCAAACAGGGCACTAGCGTTGGCCCTCTCCATCAGTTTCAACGGCGTTAGTGCTGCTCTATACACTCTCATAGCCAATGCAATAGACTCCAGCGACGACACCCTCTATCCCTTCCTAAATGCCATTATCCCTCTCTTTACGTCAGGTGTCGCCCTGATCCCCATCCTCCGCCAACCACCAATTCAGCAGCTCCCACACGATGCCATTAAACGCGACTCGCACATCTTCCTCTTTCTCAATGGTGTTGCTGTCCTCACTGGCCTTTACCTCCTCCTCCTCTATCCACTCTCATATGATTCAAACCGAGCACGTCTCCTCCTAGCTGGGGCCATTCTCCTCCTTGTCCTTCCCCTATGCTTCCCTGGCATAGTATATGCCCGAGAGTGGGCCCACCGTGTCATCAGTTCAAGCTTAAGTCTCAATGGGTCAACTTTCAGTCTTGTAGATGTTGATGACCTTGAGCTTCATAAGGAACTGATTGGAAGCGAGCCAGCAGGGATCAATGCTCCAATAAATGGAAATGGGAATGGGAACAGAAGTATATTCATTCTGCGGGCAGAAGATGGGTGTTGTGGGAATGTGATGGAGAAGGATCGGTTGACAGTACTGGGCGAGGAGCACTCGGCTAGGCTGCTTGTGCGTCGCTGGGACTTCTGGTTGTACTATCTGGCTTATTTGTGTGGGGGAACAATTGGGTTGGTGTACAGCAACAATCTAGGGCAAATTTCGCAATCACTCGGATATGGCACTCAGACTGCTGCATTTGTCACTCTCTACTCATCTTGCTCTTTCTTTGGTCGTCTGCTTGCAGCTGGTCCTGACTTCCTCCGTGAGTACGTACTTGCTAGAAGACATTTACCATTCACTGTAATGCATGGCATTGCACTTGTTATAGAAACGCATTATCATGAAGATAGAAGTTCCGTTTGTTGGTTTCTGCATCTACGAAGTCATTAAGCTACTCCAAAAGACCATAAACTTAACACCTAAGCATTATAAACATAAACGCAATTTTGAAATAAGGACACTATGGGAGATAGGCTGCTCATGTTTCAACATGAAGTTCTTCTCAATTATATGCCAACTGACCTTGTCCGTGTTCCCAATTGCAGCAAGATATACTTTGCAAGGACTGGGTGGCTTGCCATCGCGCTAGTTCCAACGCCAATCGCTTTCATATTGCTTGCCACATCAGGTAATGAGACAATTCTGCGTGCGGGTACAGGCTTAATTGGGCTCAGCTCCGGCTTCGTATTCTCAGCCGCAGTCTCAGTCACATCCGAGTTGTTTGGGCCAAATAGTGCTGGAGTCAACCACAACATCCTTATCACCAATATCCCAATAGGTTCACTCCTCTACGGCCTTCTTGCAGCTCTTGTGTATGACGCCGGTGCAGAGACCACAGCAGGCGAAAGCTTGCTTGGTGATGCTACGATATGCATGGGTCGGAAATGTTATCGGCAGACATTTATATGGTGGGCCTGTATTTCGATGGTGGGTCTAGCTTCCAGCATATTGCTCTTCCTACGAACCAAGCCTGCTTATGATCGGTTTGAGAGGAACAGAAATAGGACAGAATTTTCTTAGTTTCTGCATGCGAAGAAGTTTTTGATGCAGTAGGATATACAAAAGCAATGGATATAGCCAGCTCAATTGCAATATCCTCATCCCCCTAGGGATAATGGAGATTTTAACGCAACCATGTATATATACCAGGATGAGTGAGAAAGTTTACAGGTAACAGCCCTCAAATCTCTGCGTGAGCCACACTACTGTGGAGCTGCATGACCAGCTGCCCATTCCCTAGTCACATTTTATTTAGCATTTGAATTCTGTGTAACCATGGTCTCTGAAATAACAGAGCCTAATTAACATCTGCCACGATTTACTCGGGAGAACTGAACTGTCTAATGCAAATGATAACAAATCATATAGAAGTAATCATCCTTCCTATCGAGTTGCAAAATCAACACAAAAGCACCCAGATATTTCTTTTCAAGTTAAGAAAGTATCAGCAGAACAAGCTCGATGGCTGGCATTCCTCATGACACTGTCAAATGATTTATCAATCAACATGAACCATTATCTTGACAGCTATTAAAAGATAAGGAGAAAACAATTCAATAAGGTTTGAGTAGAAGAACAGGATATATTTCTTTACAATGTCTAACAGTATTAGTAATACTACTTGAACAATTTCTCCTTGAAAAGTTCTGGTACATGAACAACTGAGACAAGATTTGTCGGCAGCTAAAAGGCCAAAACGGGCATTGTCAAGGTAGTAATGCGGTAAATGAGGCAGTAAAAGATACATCTAGCCGACATAAGGGCTTTCCTACTCAATGACGATGGGAGCACCTGCTAACTCACCACTGATCTTGGCCAGCAATTCAGCCGGGAAGTCACCTCTGAGAATTTGAACCTTGAAGGTCACTTTTGTACTTGGGCACTCCATGAGTTCAAATACACATGCATCCCCACTCTTAAGATGACTGTTGTCTACAAAATGTTTCCAACTGAAATGGAACCTTTTTGCTTTTATATACAGCATAACATCCCATGTTTTGTCTTTATAAGTGAGAACCATTCGTGTGTCCTGTGAAGGCAGCAGCGGATGCATACTGGCAGGAATAAACTGTATACCAAGGAAGGACGATACAGACCAGCCAAGGGATCATGTCAAATAGCGTAGTGATCTAGTTGCCAGTACATACTGAAGAATATTCAAGCAAGATAACCTCCACTTTTATATTGGGCTCTTACCAATAACTCAAGGACCATCAGAGAAACAGAAAGCAGAGTACCAGTTTTCTAGTGAAAGAAATTATTTTTACAGCAGAGAATCCCTGCAATTACATGACAGATGAAATGCGGGAGGAAGCAACAACAATAACTGTCGGCTACTACCACTAACATCAATCAGGAGAAAGGGCCAAGGCAAAGAGAGATATCACAGCTTGATTCCCAATGCATCCAGTAAGGATTTCGTAACATCACAACATTGAGAAATTTCCACTTGAAAGCAGCAGTTATTATCAACCCGCTATCATCGCAGAACCATTAATCACACTATAATAAGCACCAGATTATAATGAGGATGAACATGTGATTTTGAAAGAACAACATCGAAGAACGGTTTCCCTGAGAGTGGCCAGTAATCATCTTCTCACTCTCCACTCATATTGACTTCGCAAGGGGAGTGTAAGCACACCTGCAACATGAAGCTGCTAAGAAATTCTTCTACTGCAGAGCATCATAAGCTTTCTACACACACCGGAACTATGAGCAGGAACAAAAGAGGACCAAATCGCAAGAACCTATCAAGGGAAGCGCAAATCAAATGAAGTCAGGAGAGCTCAACACAATGCAATTGCTCATAAAGTTTCATCTTTCATCTATTATGACCCTTAACATAGTGAGTCAAGAAACTGAAAACAGTCCACTTAGTCACGCCACTAACGCTCCGGATCCTAGTGCAGACGCACTTTCACAGTAATTGAACTAGCGTCCCAGATTCGACAGCAACAGGTCCAGTTTAAACTGGGTCCGCCTCAGTCCCCAATTTATCCTTCACGTGCCGTACTCTGGTTTTGCAAGCCAATGGAGCGTTGGAAGGTGTCCCCCTCCCCCTCCCCTGTCCCTTGTCCACGATCTTCAATGGACCCTTCATCGATCTAGTGTCTCTTCGACTACCCTTTTAAGTTTTCGGTTGAACGTTGTAAAACACCAGGACAAAAGGGTCATGCATCGACGTTACGAAGAAATTCGCAGAGATGGGGAAGAAATGACGAGCTGAATCAAGCGTGCAAGAGTCGAGTGTGGTTGGTAACGAGGAAGGAGAAGAGGGGAACTCAGGCTAGGGGCTTCAGCTTCTTCTTCCTCTCTCTCTCTCTCTCTCTCTCTCTCTCTCTTTGTGGAACTTGCGAAGAGTCGGAGGAGGAGGATCCCCGTCGAGCCGATCAGTTGCGGACGGGTGGAGTGCGGCAAGGAAACCCCGGGAACGGTAAACGCGAATTGAGTTAATTAACAAATAGATAAGATAATGTGGTAAAAAACTTCAAATTATATTCACGATAGCGTGAATATCTTAAATATTTTTAAATTATTAAAAATATTAAATTTATCAATATTAGGAAAATAATCACTGAACTCGATAAAGGTTACTATTAGCCCTCACCCAAATCTGACCAAGATAATAGCATTCTTCCAAATTGGGTGAGGATTACTAGTAGCCCTCACCTAAGTCTGACCAAGGGCGCCACCGGAGGTGGCGATTACCTTCACTTGCTATCGACAAGAGTTATCGGGCCCTGGTAACCTTTTTCCCACCATCTTCAAACTTCACCAACTTATGCCCTCCTCCTCTTCTTCTTCTTTAAACTTTTACCTTTTTTCTAATATAACTTGAATACAATTTGAATCAATTAAATTTTGTCCAAAACAACATTGTTTTAACCAATTTAGCGCCACATATTATCGAAAAGATAATAAAAAATCACGTTAACAATTTTTATTAGCTCCTTCCTATGGAGTAGCAAAATCAACACAAAAGCACCCAGATATCTTTTCAAGTTAAGAAAGTATCAGCAGAACAAGTTTGCTGGATGGCATCCCTCATGACACAGTCAAATGATTAATCAATCGACATGAACCATCATCCTGACAGCTATTAAAAGATATGGAGAAGACAATTCAATTAGGTAGAAGAACGGGACATATTTATTTACAATGTCTAACAGGATTAGTAACACTAGATGAACGATTTCCCCTTGAAAAGTTCTGTTGCATGAACAAACGAGACAAGATTTGCTGGCAGCTAAAAAAGCCAAGACAGCCATCATCAAGGTAGTAATGCAGTAAATGAGGAAGTAAAAGATACATCTAGCCGACATAAGGGCTTTCCTACTCAATGACAATGGGAGCAACTGCTGTCTCACCACTGATCTTGGCCAGCAATTCAGCCGGGAAGTCACCTCTGAGAATTTGAACCTTGAAGGTCACTTTTGTACTTAGGCACTCCACGAGTTCAAATACACATGCATCCCCGCTCTTAAGATGATTGTCGTCTACAAAATGTCTCCATTTGAAATCGAACCTTTTTGTTTTCATTAACAGCATAACATACCATGTCTTGTCCTTATAAGTGAGAACCGTTTGTGTGTCCTGTGAAGGCAGCAGCGGATGCATTCTGACTGGAATGAACTGTGTCCCAAGGAAAGACCACACAGACCAGCCAAGGGATCATGTCAAACAGCGCAGTGATCTAGTTGCCAGTACAAACTGAAGAATATTCAAGCAAGATAACCTCCACTTTTATATTGGGCTCTTACCAATAACTCAAGGACCATTAGAGAAAGAGAAAGCAGAGTACAAGTTTTCTAGTGAAAAAAGTTCTTTTTACAGCAGAGAAATGACCCTGCAATTACATGACAGATGAAATGCGAGAGGAAGCAACAACAATAACTGTTGGCTACTATCACTAACATCAATCACGAGAAAGGGCCAAGGCAAAGAGAGATATCACAGCTTGAAGATTCCCAATGCATCCAGTAAGGATTTCGTAACATCACAACATTGAGAAATTTCCATTTGAAAGCAGCACTTATCATCAACACGCTATCATCGCAGAACCATTAATGACACTACAATAATTACCAGATTATAATGGGGTTGAACATGCGATTTTGAAAGAACAATGTCGAAGAACGGTTTCCCTGAGAGCGGCCAGTAGTCATCTTCTTGCTCTCCACTCATATTGACTTCGCAAGGGGAGTGTAAGCACACCTGCAACATGAAGCTGCTAAGAAATTCTTCTACTGCAGAGCATCATAAGTTTTCTACACACACCGGAACTATGAGCAGGAACATAAGAGGACCAAATCGCAAGAACCTATCAAGGGAAGCGCAAATCAAATGAAGTCAAGAGAGCTCAACACAATGCAAATTGCTCATAAAGTTTCATCTTTCATCCATTATGACCCTCAACATAGTGAGTCAAGAAACAGAAAACAGTCCACTTAGTCACGCCACTAACGCTCCGCATCCTAGTGCAGACCCACTTTCACAGTAATTGAACTAGCGTCTCAGATTCGACAGCGACAGGTCCGGTTTAAACTGGGTCCGCCTCAGTCCCCAATTAATCCTTCACGTGCCGTACTCTGGTTTTGCAAGCCAATGGAGCGTTGGAAGGTGTTCGATGGACCCTTCATCGATCTAGTGTCTCTTCGCCTACCCTTTTAAGTTTTCGGTTGAACGTCGTAAAACACCAGAGCAAAAGGGTCTCGCATCGACGTTCTTGACACGAAGAAATTCGCAGAGATGGGGAACAAATGACGAGCTGAATCGAGCGTGCAAGAGTACCTGTGGGTCGAGTGCGGTTGGTGACGAGGAAGGAGAAGATGGGATCTCAGGCTAGGGGCTTCAGCTTCTTCCTCTCTCTCTCTCTCTCTCTCTCTCTCTCTCTCTCTTTGTGGAACTTGCGAAGCGTCGGAGGGGGAGGATCCCCGTCGAGCCGATTCGCGAGGAAGCCCCGGGAACGGTAAGCGCGAACTGAGTTAATTAAACAAATAGATAAGATAATGTCGTAAAAAACTTCAAATTATATTCGCAATAGGGTGAATATCTAAAATATTATTAAATTGTTAAAAATATCAAATTTATCAATAATAAGAAAATAATCACCGAACTCAATAAAAGGTTGACGACTGTACCAAGATCTTAGGATTCTTCCAAATCGGGTGAGGGTTACTAGCCCTCACCGAAGTCTGGCCCAAGGACGCCACGGAGGGGGCGATGACCTTCACTTGCTATCGACGAGAGTTATCGGGCTTTGCTAACCTTTTTCCCACCATCTTCATACTTCACCTACTTTTACCCTCCTCCTCCTCTTCTTCTTTAAAATTTTACCCTTTTTTTTAAATATAACTTGCATACAATTTAAAATGATTAAATTTTGACCAAAACAACAGTGTTTTAGCCAATTTAGTGATGCATATTGTAAAGAAGATATTTAAAAACCATGTTAACATTTTTATTAGCCAAATTTGACGGAATTAACATAAGAATTTGATTGTATCAATTGGATAAGTTTTAATATTTAATTACATTTTTTAAAAAATTTTAGAACGCACTTACACATTTACGACAAGTTCTAGAATTTACATTGTATTTATTTATTGATTATACATTCACTTCCAATTAAAATAGTTTATATTATTTCATTTACGCATAAGTTGTATATTATATAAGATGACTTTTACTACGTTAAACATTCCGGAGCATGTTAGTGCTTTGTTGAAAAAAAAAAACTTGCATTTATGCTACGTTTGGGACACCAACGTAAAGAAAAATTGAAGAGAGAATGTGACAAATTGTCAAATCTTCCTTTCTCTTCTTGCACAATTTTTTAAAAAAAAATTCACTCGAATTTTTATCACCCTCATTTTTCTCTCTCTTTGGCAAATAAAAGTTCAAATATGAGAACGAAATGTGGCAAGAGAAACCAAAAAAAAAAAATGAAAGATTCATTAAATATTAAAATATCCCAATGCGTGATAAATATTCCCATGCGCAGATATTATTATCTTTTTCCTTTTAACTTTCACCTCAAACTTTTTATCCTAATTAGAACTTTTCAACTTTATATTTACTATGATTGATTGTCTGTTATCTCTAAGAGTACATTATAATGGAGCGAGGTGGATGCAACATCGTATCCATTTCGCATTGCAATTACAAAAATTGCTAACAGTATAACCTTATGTGAAATTCAAAGGCGTCTGCATAGTTCTATGCATGATTTTTTTGGCGCCTTCTTAATGCCCTAATGCTCATCAGCTTCAGACACTGGTGCTAGATATAAACAAATAAATAAAAACGTGCGAGCATCTGCAATTTGAGCAGATCTTACTCGACCATTGAAAAGTCAGGTCATTCACTCCTCTCAGTGGATAGATAGAATAGACAGGGAACATTCAACCATGTAGAAGGCTATAGAAAGTCAAACTTGAACTGCCTGCCATAAGCAAAAGTTCTAATTCACATGCTCAGAATGCAGCAACCATGCTGCTGAGGAGCGCATGGAAGAGCTTAAGAGAACTTCTGCCCTTCTTCAGTCAGGATATGGCACTCTCGATAAGGCGTCCGCCATTTCGGAAGTGAAAAACCAATCACTAATGACATAGACAACACTCAGACAAATGAGTTCTTCATATGCACCAAATCACCATCCGACGAGTGTAATAAGCACAATGTTTCTGGCTCTGTCGTGAGATTGTAAAAGAGAAGCAGAACTGCAAATCTTATGCAGCCACGGTTTGAGCAGAGCCATATAAATTGAGTGGCTCACTAATTGATATCAAGACTATCATCAAAATCAACTGGCATCATTATGAGTACCTAGCTTCGTGTGGATGAAGGCCTCACTGCATGAAGTGCACAAAACTTCGTTGGTCAAATTCTTGCTTTGGAAGCCAAATATCCTAATTAGAACTTATGTTACTTTGGCAATTTGAAACCAAGACGAGGAGATAATACTTGTGACATTCTGTCAAGATGCAGTTGGAGACCATATCAAATGTACTTCAAGTTAAAGATCAATTTCAACATTGTCATTGCACGAACGGATTGCTTAACAGAATGCCATTCAATTTGCCAAAGGCGACGTTACAATCTAAGGATCCATACAATCAGCAGATTCCTATGCAATTCAAGCAGGTGCCCGGCAACCAACTTTGTGACAAAAACACATTTTGGGGACAAAAAGTATCAGAATTTTATTTGACTATCATGGTCTTGCAAAGCAAAACAAAAGATGGCTGCAAATACAATCAAAGGCTAAAGACTGAAAAAGCTACAGGCAGAGACTCACTATTTCAAAGCTAGCTCTTCTTTTCACCTTCTTGAGTCTTAGCTTTCTTAGCAGATGTTGCCTGGGAATATAGGAAAGTCCCCAATATAGCGATGGCAGATCCGAGTGCATTCAAGGGCCGAACTGGGTTCCTGAACACCAAAACAGTCGACACAATCACCACCACTCTCTTCATTGTATTTCCGACCGAGAACGTCAGCGGGCTAATATCATCAAGGGCTTGGTAAGAGGATTGGTTGTAAAGATGGTAGAACACACCAGACAGCAACACCCAAAAGTAAAATGTGGATGATTTCCCAACAGCTTCGATTGCCTTGTGGTAACCTTGCACCCACTGAGATCCCTCCACGAAAACCGCAACTGGAAACAGATAGAGCAGTGAAAGAATGCTAATCCATCCATACAAGTTCAAACCATTAACTTCTTTGAAATTCTGCAAGCTCTTCTTCGAGTATATGTTTCTCAGCACAAAGCCGACATTACTAATCATGGCACCCCACAAGCCTCCGAAATTGAAAGAAACTTCAGTGACCGCAGCAAGCGAGCAACCAAACACGATCGGAAGAATCGAAAGCCACACAGCTAAAGGGTACGAATCCCCGAGAAACGAAGAGAACACAACCGAGAAGACAGGCTCGGCCGATTTGATGACGTGCGTGAATGACACGGCGACCTTCGAGAACGACACGCAAGCCGAAATGTGTCCTACGGTGTGGAACAGGGCAGGCCCGAGCAATGCGACAATGAAGGGCTTGGATACCTTAGGACAAGGCTGCAATTTTAGGGACCAGAGAACGAACATCCAGACGGAGCCAACGAATAGCTGGAAGGACGCGAGGAACCAAGGGTATGGGAACACATTCAAGGCTTTCTTGTTGTAGATATTGAAGACTATGTTCTGGAAGTACCAGAGGCCGAAGACGACGGCGAGCTGCAGGGTCTTGCTCGGCTTCGAAACCGCGGCCTCGGCCTCCCCCTCGCCCCCCGGCCTGGCCTCGGAGGCCGCTTTGGGGACTAGAGATCTGGCTCTCGGGGCGAACCCAGGACGGAGCGAAACGACTCGATACAAAGGCGAGGCTTTTGAGCTCGGATCTAGGATCTGGGAACAGGGTCGGGAAGAGAACCCAAATGGGTACGCGCGAATGCTGGCAAGGCCGGGAGATTTGGATCCAACTCCGAGAACCGGGGCTCCGCCATCTTGCCTACTGCCGAGGAGTGCAGGAGATGGGAACGAGGGGGCGTCTCCGCTTCTGCCGAGGAGGGCGCGGGCATTTATGGGGCGATTGCGGCGGCTGGATTCGGAGACAGCGACGGGAGGAGGTAGAGAGAGATTCATGCTCAGCATCATTGATGCTTCGATACGATGATGACGAGAGAGAGAGAGAAAGAGGGAGAGGCAGTAGGGTCTGGAAGGGGGCAAACTGCCTAGCTGAGCAGAGGGAAGGCCTTGGAGATTCTTGTCCTTCAAAAGATAGTTTGAAAAGAGCGCACCGGCTTTTCCTTGGCCTCTCGTGTGCGTCGACAAGATTGGTAGGTCGGGACCGGATCGGACCGGTTGCTTTCATCGTGGCAACTTATCGCCATCATCATGTATCGTGAAAATTGATTTCGCTCTAATCAAGGGTGAAATATTTACGACGGGAAAAATTTGAGGGCACATCACGCCGATGATTTAGCTCAAGAATTTCGATTGGGGCCGGATATCATATGCCGGACATTCGAGACTTTAGGTGAGCTCACTTGATTGGCATGGAATATCTCTATAAGCAGATGAATTTGTAGGTAAGTTTCATTGCGAAGATGGGTGTGCAGAACCGAGGGTGTAGGGAGACCAATTATTATTGGGAATCTTAAGGCCTTGGGCTGATTTACTAAATGAAATGACGCTGCATTTACTTAATTTAAACGTCTACCAGAGAACTTCCTTATCATTGAGCAAATTAATTTATTAGGGTACCCATAATAAGCCTTCCTTTTGTGTTCTTAGGATAAGTTTAGAACAAGGATCCATTTGATAAAATAATTTCATTTTTGTATTTTTAAAATATATTTTTAGTCTAGAAATATGTTTAGGAATATGTTTGGAATAGAAATGAAAAGTAAAAGTTTTTCTACTTATCTATTTCTATTTCTGGAATAAAAACAGAAGCAGTTTACCCTCTTGTTTTTCGCTTCTTCTCTCATACTCTCTTCAACTCTCCTCCAACCCGTTGACCCCCATTACTTGTCGTCAACCGCCAACCATTGCTGGCTACTGAATACCCTCCCTTCCTAGTCGGCCACCACCAGCGGTCGGCCACCACCGTTTACCACTACTAGCTGCCGGCTGCCACGCCTTACTATGGCTACCGCCTATTGCTATTGCCTAGCGCTCATCGGCAGCGGAAATACAAAAAAAGATTTTTGTGTTGTTATGAAACAATTTTTTTTTCAAAAAATAGAAATTTTGTATCGTTATAAAATACGCGTCTTTGTTCAAAAACTTGTCAAAGAAATAGAAAATATATATTTCCCGAAATAAAACGGTTACCGCTCGCTCCCCTAGTAAACATAACATCAAGCTAGAAAGACTTACACTGGTGCAGGGTCGCTAGCAAAGCAAAATACTCTGTAATTGGTGTCGATGGATTATATTACCTAGAGTAGAGACTATAGTGTCATTGCCGAGGGGGGGGAGGTCAATCGGACTTGGTTTCAAGTGGCTTTCCCATTCATGTGATTAGTCTAGGGACTAGATTCATGCGAGTCCAAGATCGAACTCCATGCTTATCCATTTCTGGATGGAATTCATACCAAGTAACGACGACGCCATCGCGCTGGCCCACCCATCCTAGAAAGTTCATCAACTTGGGGATCCTGGCGTCCAATGGTCTAGAGGGGGAGATGGAACTGTCGCATTCGCCAGGATTTCCCAGGATGAACATCCTAAGCCAGAGTGCAGGATTTCCTATGGAGAAGCCTAGGCCTGCCCGCATCAAAATCATATGACAAGAAGGTGGCGACCAGCTCGCTCAAGATGAATGGTAGTAAATAATTCAAACCATGCCTTGCGTCGTGGATATGGAGCTCCTACAGCGACATGGACTGAGGTCGCTCCTTACCACCCTCTTTACTGATAGAAAAGTGACTCCATATTTGATCAGGGAGCAGCGAGGGCGCTCTATAATCCTGCTGAGAGATGTGCCGCGAAGGCGGAGCAGTCGATGGCGTGACAGACTCAGGCCCGAGACTGGTCCTTCGAGGTGCGAATTCCATGTCGCCGGAACTAAGTGGAATCCGATAGCATATGCCATGTTAATCTCCGCTTCCTGCGATGTAGTTTGCTTTGATAGATAGATGGGTAATGCTTGCTGAATATGCACAGAAGAGGTACGAGCCAAGGGGCGGATGTCAAAGCATTTCGATTTTCACCGCAGGCCCGCATCAGCATCAACTCAGGTCTCGAATCGTCTTCCCCGCCGATAACTGTGGTGGACTCTTTGAAATGGGTACAAATTTGCACTCTGCAGATAATTGAAGACACTCTCAGAATATCGAATGCCGCTGCTACGGATAGGTTAAACTTTCTGCGATTGGACAGTCATGGAGTTTAGAAGGTTGCTATTAGGTTAGTCAAGCAGTTCGAAAGCATCTATACATGCCCCGGTCGATAATTTATAATTCACCCGCGACCGTGCGTGTTCTTGTATAATCGAGCTTGCACGAATTAAATCAAGTTCCGGTGCAATCTGAAAAAGTATTCACCTTCGGCTGAGTGTTGTTCATGGGGGAATTTCAGTATGCATGCATCGATTTCCCATCGTGCTGTTGTGAATTCGAGATTAGCACAATGGAAATAGGTACAAACTACAACCGTCAAATTGAAATATATGCAAACTACAAACGTAGGAGGAATGACAGTACGTCTATACATTCAAAGATCGAATGAGGATAATCGGTAGGAACACTGGTTTTACACATGAACCCGACCTCCCCCTGCTTCCGAAAGCTGACTTTTTAGCACGTTCGGCTCTCCAAGGCCTCGTAATCGGGATGATTGTCTAAAATGTCCTAAATTAATTTTATTTTTGTCAATTCTATTCTAAATCTTTTTATTTTGCCGATTCAGTCCTAAATTTTTGGAAAATTTGCCATTGTAGTCGTTCTGACAACTTTGTCTTAGAAAACTTCTACATGGATGTTCGGTCAGCACCGTATATTTTACATGGCCGAACATCCACGTAGACATTTTCCAAGATAATGTCGTTAGACCGAATATCCACGTCGACATTTTTCGAGATAAAGGCATTGGAAAAGACTGAAATGACAAATTTTCAAAAGATTTAAAATTGAATTGACTAAATAAAAAGATTTATGACTGAATTGACAAAAATATAAGATATTTAGGACTTTTTAAACAATAACCTTATCATCAGTTGCTGCATTTCTAGATGTCAACGTGGGTTGGAGGTGGGTACGGTCCGGATCCACTATAACCGAGATCTAATTGGACTTTGCTATTCCAAAATTTATGCTAAACCAAAAATGATTCGACCAAACCGCGTGAGTAAAAAATTAGGCATTTGATGCATTTTGAGAGCAGTGGAGCCCTTCCTCCGCGCCGACGGCAGAACAAAATGAATGAATGCCAGTGCTAAGTTGAGAGAACATAAGTGAAGCTAAACAATTTTACAAAATTGGCTTTTTGACTGATAAAATTAAACTATGATTACATGTGGAAAATCATTAAAAGCATAAGGTTTCAACGGAGGCCGAAAATGAAATGAATAACCATACAATATTGCAATCGATTTTCAAGATGTGTAAATATTGAAAAGTCCGGGAGCAACTTGAATCGAGAGTAGGGGTGAGCAACTTAAATCGTTCAAACGGAAAACCACTCAGACTGGCCAGGAACTGGACAGGACTGGAAATGTCAGTCTAGTTTCCTGTTCCTAAAAGTGGAACCGATGTCAAGACAATTCAGTTTTCGGTTCCTAAAACGGCCGGACCAGATTGACAATTTTTTTATACATATTTTTTTTAAAAATATAGATGTAAAGAAAGTAAAAAAAAACTAAATTTAAATTACTAAAATTTTAATCTTTTCTAAACTTTACCAAAATATTAAAAAATAAATAAAGAAAAGAAACTCAAATTTTTTTAAGAATTTTCCCGATTTCTAATCAGTTCATTAGATTTCCTAAGAGTTGGATCGGACTGAATTGAATTGACGAATCTAGTCCAGTCTAGTTCCAGGTCCTAAGGATCGAAGACCGATCCCATCAAATCCAATTTCCGATTTTAGAAAGGGATCGGGATCACCCTGGACCATGCACACTCCTGATCAAAAGGCCCAAAATTTGAAGTCACGCAACAAACAGGGATCATTAGTGATTTTTTTTGGGCGCCATCCAACTTTGTTCTCCTCGAAGGGAGAAGATATTAGATGGTTCAACCCCCCTCCATATCACCACGGGACCAGATCGTTCAATGTGGATCTCCCTCTCAAACTCAGATTCGCCTTCGATATGCCGCCGTCGCCTCTGCTTTACCGTCACCTCCGGGAGCCCCATCGACGGCTACGGTTCCTCCAAGAGCTCTCGCCGGACTGCAGGTTCCCAAACTCAGATTGGCCTCTGCCTCCGCCTCTAAGAGCCCCATCGGCGGCTCCCATCCCTCGAAGAGGGCCCCCCACCGGTCACAGCTGCTGGGTTAAACATGCGGCAGGAACCATGTCCACCGACAAGACAAGGTGTCATTCTCGCTATCGTGAAATTATGCAACACTTGAGGGCTAGTTTCTGTGCACCAGATGAAAGGAAACTGAGCAAGGTGGTCCTTCATCCGCAAGACAAGTCCTCTTGCTTGACGTTGCATTCGGATAGACAATGAGCTAACGTTATGGTTTCCCACAATTCCTTTGGCTCATACTCAGATCATAACAGAAGAATAAATATGAATTTCAACCTCCAAAAAGTCAAAGAAATTGTGCGCAATCTAGAATTAGCTGCTTCATGGACTCCTCCAAATCAAGAAGAAACAGATCCTCCACCGCTGCTTTTGACTTTTTTTTGTCAATATCCTCGAAAGGTGAAGTGTTAGATCATGGCAGCGTTAGACAGGTGAAAATCATGCTAGAAACACAGGCAATGTACCACGATTCAGCAAGCACGTGCACTCACAATTTCGGAAATTTTATTTGCAAAGTTTACAGACTTTGGCATCCCACTCTTTTTGGGGATCCAATTAGAGAAGAAATTCATTAATAATAGATTGGACAGTGTAAGCTTACTGATGGGCGATATCTAATCAATCGTCTCGATGGAAGAAGGATTCTCGAGTTGGGATGCCGCGACCGAAGGGAGCTTTTGGAGGAATCATGGCGGCCCTCCTAAAGGCGACGTGCCGGAGGGGGAATATGAGTTTGGGCCTTAGCAGCTGCGATCGGTGAGGGACTCTTGGGGGCATTGTAACTGTCGATGGGGCTCCTAGGGGCGGAGGCGCACGGCGGATGCGACCGGCGGGGCTCTTGGAGGAGTCGTCGCTGCGTATGGGGCTCCTTGGTGACGGCGGAGGCGGATCTTGGTTTGGGAGGGAGAGAGACGATTTTGAAAGAAAGGAGAGAGAGAGAGAGAGAGAGAGAGAGAGAGAGAGGGAGGGAGTCGTTCTTGAGAGGACGCAGGAATTTTAAAATTAAGAGAGAGAAAGTGGAATCCGGGTCGACACGTGTCCATCGTGACGTGGCGGGTCCGGACCACCTAACATTTTCTCCCTCAAAGGGGATGGAGCCAAGAGAGAGAGAGAGAGAGAGAGAGAGAGAGAGACTTCACAGTGAAAACACGGAAGAGAGGAGAGGATGGCAGCGAAGCAAATGGAGGAGATACAGAAGAAGCTGGCCATGCTGAGCTACCCGAGAGCCAACGCCCCCGCTCAGTCCCTCCTCTTCGCCGGCATGGAGCGCTACGCCCTCCTCGAATGGCTCTTCTTCAGGTCGGTCGGTCCCTCTCTTCCCCTCTCTCGATCGAATCGAATCGAAACTGTCGCAACGTGCTCTTGTACGGCGGCTCACGTCCCTTCGTGTTCCTGCCGGAATTCGCAGGCTTCTGGGTGACAAGTCGCCGTTCTCGCAGCAGAATCTGCAAGGCGATGCCATGGATCGCGACGAAGAGACCTCTCGCATACAATGTGTGCCCCCCCGCCCCTTCACTCCCTCAATTTTTACCATTTCGTGCTCTCTGTCGTTTTCGTTTCTGCCGCTTCGAAGGCCTTTGTCGGCATTTCTCGATTGATTATTGGAACTCCTAGCTATGCGACCCTTCTCGTCGCTCACCACATCCCACGCCTGCGCCTTCTCTTATGTAGTGGGGCATCTTTCTTCCTCCTTGTGGTCGTCTCGCTCTGTGGCTTTTGCAATTCACCGGCTTCTTCTACCTTTCGAATTGCGCAGATTTGGCAGAGATTGCGAAGTTTCTGGGCATAACGACAACCGTAGACACGGAAGCTATACAGGTTAATGATCTTTCCCTCGGTTTGATAAATGAGCTGGCTAGTGGTTACCTATTTGATCAATTTAGTGGCTGCGAACTTACCTGTAAACTAATCTGCCATGTCCAAATTCTTGTGTGGAGTTGCTATGATAAATATAGTTTTTTCTTTTCTTTCTTCTTTTAGACGAGAAATGCATAAATAGTCTACCATGGGTGCTCTTGATAGACTTTCTAGTTAGTACACAGATAAGCAAGTTATAAAATTAAATTCCTAATGCATGAGATAATATCTGGAGCAATGAGACAGGGCTGAGGCCCTCAACTATCGTTGTTAAATTTTTGTAATTTAACCTATAAAATGCAGAAAAAATGGAGACTTTCTGATTGATGTGGCATTGGGATAACCACTAGAACATTCTGCATTTTTTAAGCATGTTGTAGTACTGGCTATTCACAGATTGATCCATGTATTGCAAAGTCATTCATACTGAAGCAGTTCGTGAAAAAAATGTACTGAAATAGTCTGGAGATGAGGAGAGTTGACTGTTGATGCATGCGTACTATGTTGGAGTTGTCTGTGCTTGGACATATGCACACTGTGTGTGAGCGCAGGCATGTGGATGTTGGGTGAGTGTTTGGATGTATATGATGTGTGCATGCCAATGGTGTCTGTAGTCTGGTTGTGCATGTTGGAAGGATGTGTGTTTACTAGCTTTACTGTGCTAGGGAAGGATGTGTCAGGCTAGTGTGCATCTGTTGGAAGAGTTTGGCTTTCTACTGTGATTCATCGAATATATGTCTAGTGCAACACAGTCTAAACAGAAGAAGAGGAACAGAACCTTTTCTTTTCTGATGGGTTGGCTAAATGGGTCTTCTTGTGTTCTTCTGCTCAGTTTACACCTTATCCTCTGAGAGATAATTTGTTTTAAAGTGATTACTCATCTGGACATTGGTTTCTTCTGATCGATAGATTATGTGAATATCTTCATCTATAAATAGTAATTACTACAATACCTAGCACTGAGAAGAGCACGTTGTGGCATGATCAAGAACGTGTTGGCTCAGTTTAATTGTATGAGTTTAATTGAGAATAATTAAATTTTGACAATATCTGTCTGAGGGTTTAATTCACTAAATGCTTGGACTATACTGATCTAGGGCTGCTGTTTCATGCCCCATAACAGTGATGCAGTACGAGGTATATTGAGGTGCATTATTTATCCAATTTTAAGTTGCACTTAAACACGATTTTCTGGTTAAAGAATCCCTGGAATGATTATTGTTGTATTCATCTTCTCTCCTAGTTCGGCTTAGCAACATTTGAAGTACTTCTATTTTAGTTCCTGATGAATGAGATATGGTTTGTTGCAGGGAAGAGGAACTTATGAAGATCGCACTGAAATGCTTCAGCTAATTGTAGATCTTGTTGAGGCGAGCATCTGTGCTGATAATCCTGATTGGAGGTGGGCTTTGTTGGTTGATGTTCACTGGATTTTAACCCTAAAATAGCCATCCTTCGAGATTATGAAGACACTTGAAATTAATTAAAAGCTTCTAGAAACGGACTATTTAGGGATTGGCACACTCATCTTTAGGGAATATCCGTATATAGATGCCGATTGAATGTTGGAAAATGTCCTGGCCGGCAACTTTGTCTTCTGAGGTGTTTGATATTGTCTTTTGCAGTGTGGATGAGCAAGCAGCAAAAGATATTCAACTAATAGATTCTATCGCAGAAAAGCAAGCTCAGATTTTCTCGGAGGAGTGCAAGCTGTTCCCCGCTGACGTTCAGATTCAATCTATATATCCGTTGTAAGACATCCTCTTCTTGTTGCGGATGCGTGATTGTGTTATAGTTTTCTGTTACTACTAGAATGCAGTTCTTCCACCCTGAAGTATGTGGTGAACTTAATCCTAGTTTGATTTTTGCAATTATCTCTTAATATCTAAGCTTGTTGCAAATAGTTAATTCGGACTCAAAGATGATGATCAGTACTCTTATATCTAATTTCAAATCCCTTCTATTGACCTTCAATCATTTTTAATTTTTCCCTTGCAGTCATGACAGTTGTACTCTGGTGCTTTCAGTTAGTTACAATTAGTTGAGGAGTTGCAGTATGCATTGTTGTTTTGTTTTAAAATTTGTCTCGTCTTTCAGAATTCTCACAGATTTCATAAATACGGGTGCTGACATTAAGTACAAAGCGGACCAGTTGTATCAAGTATGAATTAGCCAGTTTCATCAAACAATTATGGTGTTATATATTGACTGAATAAGCACTCTGAGGGTGTACTAATTTGACATCGCAATGAACATAAAGTAACTCCAACTTGCATCTGTTCCACTTGGCATTAATAAGCAAAGGCAATTCATAAATTTCTTATTTTTAAGAAGTTGCATATGATAGCTTTGGCTTTTTTTGGTCTTTCTTAGCCTCAATAACTGCTTGTCAACTGTGTGTCCCATGGTTTTATGTCTGACAAAAGAAAAAAAAAGGACATAATCAAGGAAACCGTAGATTGATTAGTAGGGTCTCTATCTGCACAACTGAATTTCAGGCCAATGGCAAAGTCTGAAGGATAGGGAGGACATTGCAGGTCTTTGTAGTTGAGGGTGAAATTCCATTATATAATGAGGTGGTTTGGCATGTAGGCCTTCAAGTGCTAATTTCAGTTTTGCGATAGAATTAAAATGGGTGTAGGGAGGATAGGCAAAACTGAGGCCAGGATAAATTGTGCCTGATGCCAGCAATTGACGCTTCCCATTGATAACAAGAATGTTTGAATGAAACTTTGTCAGTTGCATGTAGTAAAATCAAATTCCTTTAACCAAAGTTCATTTGCAGGCCAGATGTCACGGAGTTAGAGACAAAGCTTTCCGAACAATCAAAGATACTTATGAATCTGCAACAGAAAGTTGATGATTTAGCATCAAAGGTTTGCTCACTATCTTTTACCATATCCATTCGTTATGTACATTTTTAATATACTTCACATTATTAGTTTGTGGAGCAGCTCCCTGAATACTACTATTCTATGTGAAGTTTCTCTCGTCTTCCTTATGCAATTATGATGTGTATAACCTAACACTGTAGGCATTGGAGTTCTTGCCTCTTGTAATGAGGATGAAAGTTCTATTTACACCATTAGTCCTTCCAATAATGGCCTGCTTAACTACCTGGCTTTCAGAAAGTCAAGGTTAAATGAATCTTCTAGGCCCTCAATGTATCCTAGGCTAGGAAAGGACTTTCTGCGTAAGTAATTTATTTAGGTTGTATTTTTTGGTGGCTAACTCTTATTGAGTGCAAAGTCCGAGTTCGGCTTCGCTGCTTCTTGTTGGCCTAACTAAAATTGCAAGGAAGTACATTTAGGTTGTTCTATCCTCTTAAAATGTAGTGTAAAATCTTCATTCAGATAGTTTCATGTAGTTGTTCCTGATTACAGCAGCACTGTGTCCCTAGATCAGTATTTTTTTTTAACAGACCTATATCAGTATTTGAAATGTTCTATTCTTCATGTTTTCCTGGCTATTTCTGACTTCCTCATTTTTATCTAGGTTATTCTTCTTAGAAACACTTCTAGAACATTTTTTGCGCATAATTCTTAGGGTGCTCATCTGTTTTTTAGTTCTCTTTGTAACTTTTTCGTTAAGTCCTATAGATTTTTGTTTGTCTCAGCATGCTTACAACCCAGATGAGGAGTACACGGAAGTTGAAGCTCAGCTACGAGCACATTTGGAATCTTTTCTACAAACTGCGAGAACATTCAATATGATCTATACCAAGGTTTTCATCGTTTCTTGCCTCCATTTCATACTTCTAATATTCTCTCTTTGAAGCTATTTTTCGAAGTTGATCTCTAGTCAAGGACACATCTGTGCTACTTTCTGTTTGTAGGAAATTCGCCCTTGGACACACATGATGGAGGTGCCCCAACTCCATGGGTTTGGACCAGCTGCTAATCGCTTATTGGAAGCATACAAGATGCTTCTGAAGGTATTTGAATGCTTTTCAAATATAGCTGCACTGAATTCTGCCCTAGGATCTTCTAAACTTATGCGCAAAGTGAATCAGGAGTTGAATCTTAATAAGGTGGACAATTGTAGAAAACATAGAAAGCCCTCTGATTTGCATGAAATATATATTGCGCATAAGTTTTCTTCTTTCTTCATTATATGTAATTCTCCTAAGACACACAGTACGCTGCAATCAATGACTGGACAAGTACCGCCAGGGATAGTTGAAGCATCACATTGGATAAAGTTTACTATTGCATGGGCGTTATCCATGCTAAAATCACATGCTATGATTGTCATAGCTGGCCACAGAGTTAATTTGTATCATAAACAATAAGAGAAGCTTTGTGTGGGTTATGCATAAGCTTCTTGATACATTTAAAATTTTTGCATGTTTTGACATGTCAATTTTGCATCAAGATGTTGTGTCTTGTGCAAAAAGGTTCTCTCTCTGATTCAAACTTTTGTATGGGCATGTAGTTATAAGTTAAGAACTTCCAACTCTGAAAAAAGATATTTGTTATATATACTTGCATTTTTTAATGAGGCATCGCTCGAGAGCTAACCTAGAATAATTAATTCATCGTGTTCAATCCCTGAGCTTGATTAATATTGCGTGCCGAAATTTCTGCAAACATAGTGGTTCTGTCAGTTTGGCAGGTTTCATGAGTTTCTGTAACTCATCCTGGATGGACTCGACATCCCTTTAGCATCTTTAACCTTATCAATCTCTAAATCTTTCTGCAGTTCCTTGGTAACTTGAGGAATCTCAGAGACTCATATGCGGCCCTGGCCGTTGGGTTGTCTGAAACAGCTTCCGGTGAACCCTCCTCTGTCACAAGAATAATCTCAGAATGTGAATCTGCATTAACATTCTTAAATCGTGACCTCGGTATTCTTTCGGCCTCCATTGCACGTGAAAGAGGTGAGGGTGTGTTCTCATGATTAAGTTGTCTAGTGAGAAGCTACACATATTGTTTTTTGCTAATGAGTTCTACATTGCACCACCTTATTCGAATTCAGAAGGAGATGCAATTTCGTGCTAGAGCTTGTATAGTTGGTGAAATTGTCAATTCCTTGTATGTCGGACTTGCTGCTGGCTGGCCTATAGAAGAAATAGGTGGTATGATTTAGACATGGATTGATACATTTTATGTAGATCTTTGGACTTCCTCTGTGAGAATTGCTCGCTCTCACTCACTAGAGACAAACACCCATCAACTCCGGCTTTGAATGGGAGATGGGAATATCAACAATACCCTCCTCAATTTCTTGAGTCACAAGTTTCCATTTGAAGGCTGTATTTGATTGTTGGAAAATATTTTCTTCATTTGGAAAATGGCATTTTTAGATAAGAAAACTCAGGTTTAAACTGCGGAAAATCACTTCTTAAGGAAGTCATTTTCCAAAAGAACACAGAAGACTGACTCTGTCGATCGAGTGGAAACAGGTTTACAAAAGTAGCTTCTTCCATGAAGTAAGTCCGACTGGACTCTTCCACTAAAACAAAGGCCATTGATGGCAGCTTCTCTGTCTTCTTCACCTTCCTCTTCTTTCTTTATGTCTAATCTACTTCTCTCTCCTCCTCAGACTCATCTCTGTTATCTAACTGAAGTCCCAAACTCTCTCTCTCTCTCTCTCTCTCTCTCTCTCTCTCTCTCTCTGTGACGTTAAATTTAACCCCAACCTCCCAGCAGTCCTTGCCACGGTTGCGAGCTTTATCGGTAGCTCCCTCTTCTTCGTCTTCTTCTTCTTCACCTGCAGCCTCCACATGGGGAACCGTGGCTGCCGGGCTGGAGTCCAGACCCGCTAGATCTTGAACCCGAAGGAGCTCTCGTCCATCGCCTGAATGGGCACATCTCCCTCGCTCTCTATTGGGTTTTGTTCAGCCTCATGATTTCTTCATGCTCTCATCCATTTTCTGGTGAGCTATACATGGAAATTATCTATTTGTTTGCTCTGTACTGTTGGTTCTGTGGATATGAGGGGAGCTGGAAGATCAATTTGGATTGGGTATGCTTCTTACAACAAGCCCACCAACTGCTTGTGAAAATTTCTTTAAAAAATCCGATTATAAAGTGCAGTGATCGTGCTAAAGTAGCTATTCATGTGAATTGGAGACGCATGAAGCCAACACATAACTGTCAAGCAAAGCCTGTAAGTCAGGCAATGCACTGAAGTGCTCCAGAAAAGAAAATTCAATCTTTAAGGCTTTGACCGGTTTGCCAAAAATGGATGGTGAATTATTTTTTTTTTATAGAAAGGATCATTTGTATTACTTAAAACAGTTAGTTAATCAACATACTTTTCACTTCCGGTAATGATTCGTATTTCAATATTTTTGGTGATTTTTTTTCATTTGTTTTTCTTTTTTGACAATACAAGTAATTACTTTTAAGGAAATATTTTTCAGAGCATTATGTTTTTCCCAAAACAAACGAAGCATAAAACAAAACACAAATCAATTGCTTATTTTCAACGGTGGAAATCATCCTCCCAATTCATTTTTTTTTATTTTTTTGCCAAACACAAAAGAGCAATTAATATTTTCTGGGAAATTCATTTCCCAGAAAATATTCTCTATTTCATTACGCTTTTCATGAAATAAACAGAGCCGGAATTTTGTTAACGAACGCTAAGTCACATCTCACATTAATTTATATTGTGCTTTTACCAACGGAAAAGGAAATTTTTCCACTCAAAAAACCCTGCCTTACACAATAAACTAATTTTCTAATCTCTCTCTCTCTCTCTCTCTCTCTCTCTCTCTCTCTCTCTCTCTCTCTCTCTCTCTCTCTCTCTCTCTCTCTGTGATCACAATGAACTGTTTTGTGATCTTCGAATTCAGGTTGCTGGAAACGTTTGGAAAGAAGAACAATATCATTTTGATACTCTGAAAAGTAGAGGTGGGTTTTACTTATCTACTCACCTGTGTATACGAAGAACTTCGGGAAACAACGTGCGTCACAGGTTCGACGGTATTCTCCTGGACAAAGTTCTAATGATTCTAAAAGTTCAGAACTACTCAATACAAAAGCGTTCACCGTATACCTTGTAACGCGCCTATTTACTCTGAACAGGGAATGAGCGCACCTTGCGAAGATGGATTATCTTGAGCGTTGGTGGTAATGACTGAAAAATTCAGATGATCTAGAGAAAGGAGGGAAAAAGAGAAGGTATCTGCTTGCGGGAACATGAGGATATCATTCAATCACGGGTAGGGTACTTAGGATACGTCCCGTACAGAGCACATCAGAATTGATCTTGCTCTTCAGTATGTTCAACCAAAGGCTTTTCTTTTTCTCGAAGATGGCGGACAACTTGATACTAAGCCGAATGAATTATAAAGATGCGCCCTTTGAAAGAAAGCAGTCTGAGGTGCAATCGACAGGCTTGAAGGACAAGCTTATATTCTGAGTGTCCTATCTGGTCAAGTAGATTACCTGCGCCAAGTTGCCGTATATATCATTGTGTTGCCGGACATCACCGTGAAGCGTATGATGTCGTCGGCGATTCGAACAAAGGGGGTCCCTGCATCCAGCGCGATGTCCGCGCCCTTGAAATGGAACGTCGTGGCAAAGGGTAAGGAGCCGGGATGGATCGCTCACTCGGGGCAATTGAACGGACTTGATCATGGCGGCTTCAATGTGTTGGATATGTTTGTTTGTAAAAGAGACATTTAAGGCACTTTCCTTCTCCCACATATGAAAGAAATGAAAGTTTTAGTCACATTATAAGGCTAAAGCGGGCTTTACTGTTTCAAGAAAATGAGAAATAGGCTAGTGGGTTAGATCTTACTAAACCCGCATGCGGGTGTGCATTTATTAGATGCAATTAACCTTAATCAACAATTCGACTATTATTTTTAATTTCGAAATTAATTTTAGTTAATTTATTTTTTTACTCTTGAAATTTGTGGTTTTTCGGACATAATTTGACTCATGACCGTTCGGGAAACACTACTTGTTTTAAGACACAGAGAGATGAGTTCAAATTGCACGTTTTGAACATGAACAGTCATGTCCGAAAATTGCAATTTCTGACCTAAATGGGTGTGTCTGATTTTGGCAGTTTAGACACTAAGAGGAGAGTTCGTTTTCTTCAAAAGAAATACATCCCTGTCTTCAATTGTTTTCTTAGTGAGTTTAAGGAGATTATTTAGAATTGATATCTATTAATCTCACGAGACTTTATTATTTTTTGAAGGGAATTTGCCAGAAACTTATAGCAACTTAGTGGGACAAATTTATCCTAAAAGAAAGTGATTACACGCCTCAAAATCCAATTATATTTCGATTCCATTTCTTCATGTACAAGATTTTCCCAACACAATCTTGGTGTAGAAATCATCAGGCAGCATCGGGAAGGTCGTGCCCGAGTCAATGAAGATGTTGCCTTCCTCCACGGAAGCAGAAGAGCTGTCAAATGTGAACTACATCCTCGTCTCACCAACGCTCAACACTTATATGGTCAAGTAGTAGAGGGTGTTTGGGTCCTTTTTGGATTAGAGGAGTGGAGACGATGTCACAGCCAGCGACCATGGCATTGGCCCCGAAGGTCAATTTTGCTAGAGTGATTCGCTGAAAAGGGGACCGGGCAATAGGAGAATTTTGTACCGGTAACTTCCTCCGATTGGATTGAATTTAACCCAATTGATTCCGTCCGTCCCGCTGTTGTTGTGTCCACACTCGAAGATCATGTTAGCGACGCCAAGGTTATAGTTGCCTAGACAAGTGATGGTGACTTTGCTTGTCCATGACACTCGCAATGAAAGAAAGTGGCACAACAAATAATGAAGATGATAGGCATTGTTGAGTTGACAAAATTGGGGGGAGTTAGCGAAGAGGAGTGACAAAAGAAGATGCTAATATCGCCGACCACGGGAAGTGAACAATGAAGATCATGGCTACAATAGGAACAATGATATAAGACTGATGACAAAAAGAAATGAAAAGCTATTGTTTTGATTTGGGTTCTTCTCTCTCGATAACAATCATGTTTTAATACCATTTGAGATTATATAAGATCATTATCAAGTGCTTTAAAAGTTTTAAGCTGATAATTTAAGGTAAATTGCATAAATATAAACAGAATATATTGTTAGACTATTCAATATTAAATGAAGATCCATAACAATTGATAATGGTCGAACAAAATTTACATCACAGTCAAGCGGGAGCCCCGAACTTAAATCTTCCAGGCCCTTATTTTGCCACACAAATTACATATTTCTATGCTTTTCACTAAGGCTAAAGTCGTTCTTTACCTTTGAGAATAGGTCGTCCCATAAAGTCTCGCATAAATGACCCGGCTTCTTTTAGAAAAGCCAAATACATCAGTTTGCACATGTATTATCAAGCTATTATTAGCAATCTAATAAAACCAAAGATAAAGTACAGAAAATTATAGAGCGAGATATAACACAAACATTTACTTGCCAATGTTAGCGCATTTCTTTGCTTCTCTTTAGTTGCTTTGTGATTTGGCCCATTTTAAGGCCTAAGAGGACTTTCTTTTCTTTTCTTCAATAATATGCAAAAATTGGTTGATTAGATTGAAAGCAATTTTCAGCTGGTATCGTGGATTTGGACCGTTCAAAACTTGTTGTCTTTTGTGGGCTCATTGGTGAGTGCGTGTAATTCACATAGAATGGGCACATAAATGGTTGATAGATTGGAATGATGCGCAGAGGATGGAAATTAAGGATATAATGATTCATTACCTTCATTGACAGAGGAGCATTCAATGTTCCTTGATAGAAAACTTGGGTAAGAGAATAAAAAGTCGCATTGAATTCAGAGGTGGTAAGAGGAAATTAAGACAAAAACGATTCACCTTCCAAAATTGGAAGATACTTTCCCAATGTGCGTGGCATTTAAGGGGTTCTTGAAATATAGAGTTTTATGGTGGAACGGATAAGGAAAGTCAAAAGTCTCTTTTCTCTTGCTCTCATGCCCAGTCACGGACTCACTCGGCAAAACGAAAATTCGTTCACTAAAAGAATAGAGGAAGACTTGCCTGATCAGTCTCAGATCATTGTTAGTATGCCAATATTGTCCTACAATTTCTAAATTTTGTGAATTGAGTTGAAATTCCAATCTAGTGCTTTCGACAAGGTGTTTCATAAAATGGTTGAAGGTGACTTGACAGTGACTTAATGATTTGTGGTAAAAATTGATCAAAAGAACTAGGTTGGAATTTTGCGGAAAAGTTTTAGACTAAATTGGTGCGTTTATGACCTACATACGACTTAATTAATTATATTGAAAGTGAAAAATCATTTGGTAAGTGATCAAATACAAAATGGAAATTTAAGCCAGACAGATTATATTATCAAAGCATTTCAATAATACGCGCCATTTGCATTTTTGTAACAAACTAATGAAATGTATTAATCTAATTTTTCATCTATTATCAAACAGCTTTTTGATTACCAATTTTAGCACTCCTTCGACGCTTAATTTTCGGTACAAAATCATCGGCAGAATTTCACTGCCTTAATCTATTGAGTTAAGAGTGGAAATTTTACTAATAATTTATTTTGTCCAATAATGGAATTCAAACCGGTGTTACGTAAAACACGTAAGCTATACGAACAGAATACTCATCTTTCCTCCTTCAGTAGCTGCTGCAGCTCTGAGTAGTGCATCATGCAAAGCTGGATTATATGGAGCATAGGTTTGTAATGAAATTATTAATTCAACAATATTTCTCATGCTTTAGAGAAAACAAGGATAGAAAAAGAAAAACAGAAGGTACATACTTACAAGAGCATGAGAATATTATTCAGTGAAAAGCTAGAGAACCTAGGACAAATCCCATAAAAACCACATCAGGAATGATCTTCAGTATGTTCAACCAAAGGATTAACAAATGTGCATGCTTCTCTAGGACAACACCAAACTCGATCCTTAAAACATACGAAATGGAAAGACGGAACTACATGAGTGAAGTCAATTCTTGGTGCAGTCGACGGGCTTGAAGGACAACTTCCCGTTCTGGATGTCGTATCCGACCAAGAAGTTCATCTGCGCCAAGTTGCCGTAGATCGCCATCTGGCCCGGGACCAACGTGAAGCATACGATGCCCTCGTCGATCTGAACGAAGGAGTTCGATGCGCCCAGCGCCACGTCGGCGCCCTCGAAATGGAAGGTCACGGTAGGAAAGCGGAGATCGGCGTCCGTGTTGACCTGGTAACAAAGGCTGAGAAACCCAGACGGGTCGCTCACGCGGCGCAGTTTCACTTGCTTGACCATGGCGGCTTCAATCTCATCGTAGAAATCTGCAGGAAGCAGCGTCAAGGTCGTGCCTGAGTCGATGATGATGTTTCCTTCATCAGAGGAACCGTCGCCGGAGGAGGAGAATTCTATCCTCGTCTTGCCGACGCTTACAGCTTCAAGGGTTAGGTAGTAGAATGTCTTTTCCGCCTTTGGGACTAGAGGAGTGGAGACGGCGCCGGCGCCATCGACGACGGCGTTGGCCCCAAAGTTCAATTTGCTAGATAAGCCGCGTTTCGAGTAAAAGGGCACCAAGCAATAGGAGAATTTCCCGCCGGTGGTTTTCCCCATTTGGGTTATGAGCGAGGCAGCGCCACCGCCGAGCCCGATGATTCCGCTCGTTCGATTATCGAAAGTCCCGCCGTTTTCGTGTCCACAGCCGAAAAGGAAATTGGAGAATTTCACGGGCGTGCCCGAGGTGGACCCTATGGCGAAGGTCTCTGTGGCTATGTTTCCATTAGTAAACGACTGATCACCATAAGAGTATGAATACTCGCAAAGATTCCGTTGGTTGCAGGAGGTCTGGTCGAGCGCCGTGCACCGCGACGCACTGCACGAGACGTCCTTGTACGTCGAGGACTTGCGGGGGTCGAAAAGCGGTGCTACTTGGTCGAAGCAAGAGGTGCACGGCTCGCACTGTGTCCATACGAGGTCGCTCCCCGTGTCGGCGATCGCCACGATAGTCACGGCCGGCTTCCCGAGCGTGAGGTTCATAAGGTACTCCCCACTGCTGCTGACGATCACCCCGGAGGGCGTGCCCGGGCGGCCGGCGGCCTTCAGGCTGATATGGTTGGCGCGGGAAACGGACCGGCGAATAGCATTCACCATGCGTTGGTGGGGGGTGTCAGCCGGGTTGTAGTACGGGGACCTCGGCGACTCCCGGTGGACCAGCTCCGTAGTGAAGCCATATTCCGAAGCAGATGCGCACACGACTGAGAATGCAAGAATCAGAGCCAAGGTAAGAAGAGAAAGGAACCTGAGAGAGGCTTCCATTGGTGAAAACGCGGATTTGAACCGCGTTCGAAGGTAATGTTTTCTTTAGGGTTTGCTGCGGAGTGCGTTATATTTATACAGGATGTGGGGGCAAAGAAATGCTTTCAGATATGGCAATTATGTGAAGACGATGGAAATCTTAAGGGTTGATGATTCGTTGCCTTCTTTTGCAGAGAGGATATCGTTTCATTCTTCGTGAAAATCTAGTCCATCGAATTCGGAGATGGTAAGAGGGGATTGTGGATTCATTGGTAATTAAGAGAGATTGGAATCCAAAATTTAAGAGGAAACAATGATTCACCTCCCTCAGTCGGGGGTTACTTTCCCCATGCTCATGGCATTTAAGAAAAGTTTATAAAAGAAATTACGGTGGATATGGGAAATCGTTTTAGGAAAATTAGAAAGTTGGCTCCCTTTCTTGCTGTCCTGCCTGGTAATGAAGTCACTCGGTGGAACTCAAATTCTCGGAATGCCATAACGCATATGTTTGAGAAAATTACCAAATTCATTTTAGACTTGTTGCACCCATGCCAATTCGATTTTAAACTTTTGAATTTTGCCAATTTAGCCATTAACCTTTGTCAGGATTCAAATAAAGTCCTCCGTAGTCAATTTTGGCTATGAAATAGTGACGTGGCGGTCCAGTCAATGCCAGGCATCTTATGTGGTATGCCTCCGTAAAAACTATATTGAAATTTCATGCAAAGTCTTAAGTTCAAATTGACAAATTTAAAGAGTGAGTGAGTTGGCATTCGTATAAAAGATTTAGCATCAAGTAGACCAACTTTTTTGTTCCATTGTATCATATTTTTTATAGTATATAGGATTATAAACTCAAAATTTGCGTATACATTGTATTGGGTGACCATAAAATCATGAAAAGCTGGCCCATGCATGAACATGTCACCGTTGTCGAAGACATTTAATTATGTTAAAGAAAACCCCTTACCGTGTCAGATGGGAGGCTTGCCCATATTGGAGTCTGTCGTTTACATGATCCTATGAGGATTATGACTGCGAGAGAGACCTTTCAGAGCTTAAGAAAAAAAGCTTGCATTTGCACGAAATAATTGTCGAACAAGTCATAAAATGTGTCAAATTCATACATTTCTAGAGCTTTCATTTCGTGCATTTGAATGCTAAAGCTTTTGAATTTTAGTCCTATCGAGTCATTCCACAATGAAAAATGGACTTAAAGTGAACGAAATAAAACTTTAGGACATGAGCTCACGAAATCGACGATCTCTCATGATTTGCTTTGTCATTACTCTGTTTTACGACGCCATTCTAAAACATCGGAACTGTCCTTGGCTTTCCCCTTTTTTTTTTTTTTTTCCTTTTTACATCGATCGCATCAGCAGCTCGTTGGTGGAATGGGAAAGACATTTCAAGTTTCCACACAAACTTTGAATAAAATCGCAACTCGCGACACGTTTGGTGTGTTTATATTTTCACTAGCAAGTGTGCGTACGTGACGCATGCATGTCTGCACAAAGGTAAATACTTCAAAAGGGAAGCAAAATAATCTTGTGTGGGAAGAGAAAGATACATGACAAGACTCAGAACTTCTTATAGATCTAGATTTAGATACCGATACGTCTTAAAGGGTAAAACAAATCGTTAATTTTCGTATTTATCTATGGAAACAGTACTTTTAACATAAGCGGTAAGAATATTAGGGAAAAAAACAAATTGTGATCTCTCAAAATAAGGTTTGTCTTTGCTTTAAACGATAGTAAAAATTATATAATTATGATTAACATTATGATATGCAAGAAATTTTTGTTACCACTTATTAGGCAATGTATATAGTATTTGGAGCTGTCCAATATATAGATAGATATACATATTATCTAAGTATAGAATGAAAATTGGAGAGAGGCTTCCATTGGGAAATATGGGATTCGAATCGTTCAAAACTTTATTTATTTATTTATTTATTTTAGGGGGGCCTGGTGAGTGCATATGTTCATATGAAATGGGCAAAGGAAATGCAATTGAGAGATTGTAATAATGTTCAAATGATGGAAATTGAAGGAGATTGTAATCCAAAAAGTTCACTAGAAAAAGTCGATGACTTTTCCAAAATTGGATGTCATAATCTTTCCAACGTGCGTGGCGTTGCAGTGATTCCGAGACATTGGAAGCTCAAAGGTTTCTTCACTTTTGGCTCTCGCATCCATCCGTAGAAGCAATGGGCAAAACTCGCATTCTTGCAGTGCAATATAACACATTGTATCTTCCTGATCACTTATCATGAAAAATCTGATCCATATGACATAGGATTATAAACTCATAATTTGCCTACATATCATATCGTGTCGTTAAGAGATTGTTGAAAAGATAGAAAAGATTCATAAACTTAGATGGCGAAACATGTTAGAGATAAAATGAAATTATTAAATTTTCGTATTTTTTCTACGGGTACCGTATTCGTATGTAAATGATGATATCTAATAAAATTGTGATTTCTCAAAAGTACGTAAGGGTTTATTTCACTTTTGTAACCCACTAAACTATAAAATCTATTTCGTCCAAAGAAAAAACTATAAAATCTATGGTTGGAGGGCTTCCTCCAGCCTAGGAAAATATTTTTCTTTTGCGTGTTCATTTAGGTTGTGCCTAATAATCATTTTAAGTGCTAACTTTTTTTTCAATTCAAATGTCATTAGCTGTGTTTGATGACCTCTAAATGCACACACCTTAATTGATTATCTTAAGCCAAAAGTCACTTTTATCTGGTGTGTAAGGAACAACTTACTTACTTAATAAGAGATTAGATATACAGTAGAAATTAAAGGTTGTCCAATTATATTGTCAAATCCTTCCAAAAATACTCAAGTTTTTTTAAGAAACTAATAATACTCAGTATCTAAGTTTCATCTATTACCAAACGACTGTTTAATTAGCTTTATTTTCAGGATATAAAGATTTCAACACTTAATATTCAATATTCAAATTTTCATCAATTATTTTTCATCAACATTGGAGGCGGGACTACAAAAACTCTCTCGACCCCTTGTTATTTGGTAAAGTTTCTTATTAATTATATCATTTACACTTTAATGATTTATTTCATTATCTATCATATTGGATTAAGGCTTAAAAAATATGTTCCTAAAAATATTTGTTTGTATTATTTAAAATAATTAGCTAATGAAAATGATCTTTCATCACCATCAATAATTTATGTCTAAAATTTTTTATGGACAATAAAATATTTTATATTAATTCATTTTTGTAAGCGACATAAACAATCAATTTAAAAGATATTTTCCAAATCATTCATTTTCAACGAAATAAATGGAGTTTAAGACTTTGGGAAATTTCTTATCTGTGTTGTCCCTTGACTTAAAATATTTAGCTTAATAATTCCATTCAACTTGATCTTCTTGAGACCATATTGGAATACTTGTACTTTATTCACTTAAAGGAAAATTCCTAAATTTATTATACTTTTACCAATTTCGTCCTAAATCTTTTAATTTTCCAATTTAGTTACAGCTAGTTTTGGCATTTTGTTAATATAGTTCATTCGATTAATATTTGGCCAAAAATTGTTAACATGGATATTGGTGGCCTTATGTGGCATAGTCAATGCTAAACTACACAATTTTTGAAATTTTCTTTTCTTTTTTACCTTTTCTCCTTTGTCTTTGCCGATTGCGGGGCTTTTGTCACTTTCACCCGTTTAGAGCAGAGCTCGCCGACATATTTGCATCGCGTTGAGAAAGGAACTCGCCAAGACATGGCCGTCGTCAACAAGATCTCCATGCTGCCTTGGCATTACCATGGAGGACGATCTCTAGATTCATACGAAACCGGACAAATGATGGAGACAACTTTAGTGAAGGTGCCATTGACTCGTATGCTTCCAGTTAATTCATCCTTGTTCTTTACATTACAAATTCATCCAATTCAACATAGAGTTCCACATGGCCGTCGACCTAGCTCTGACTTCTTAAAGTTCTACCTCTAGTTTGGCCACTGCCCTTTGAATCCACATGGACATTTAGATCCATGCATTGCAAAAACGAAGAAAGACATCGATAACCTCGTTGCTGATGTCAAAAACGACTTCAATTGGAATTTAACATCACGTCACCCAATATTATGGTACAAACCATCTCCTAAACTTCATCAACTGTCACTCAAAAGAATTTGATCACAATGTAGCTTAAAATACACATGCCAATTTCTTTCCCTGCTCAAATTTTCAACCTACCATTGATTCTATCACCCGCCTGCCGCCAATGCACTATTCACCTTTTTACCCGTTTCAGTGGGTATGTACGTCTAGCAATATTGCACATAGAAACACACAAACTTTGCAGCTGCATATTCCTTTCAACTAGCAACACCCAGTTTGCAAGTTAAAGTGAAGAAATAAGCTCCGTTTTGGAGGACACAGAGGAAAGGAATTTGATAAGGGAGGCCACGGAATGCAATGCCACCTCCACCACTTCTGGAGAGCACCCAGGCTTCACAATCTGCTGTACCTGACGAGACACAGAAAATGTCTGTAAGGGTCAAATACCGCAGAATTCAGGAATCTATTTTGGAAAGCAATAGTTAATTGGTAGACCTGCGGGCCATGAACCATAAGGTATGACAGGAAAATGCTATCTGAGGATGAAGAGCATTTTTCTCATCATAAGAGAACTAAATGGAGGATACTGCTAACCAAAACAGAGATGCCAATATGGCAAATCCCAGATGCTATGTTTCACAGTTTTTCTGCCAAGCAGAGTACAACAGATGGTGCCTGAGTAGTGAAACTTAGAAAAATATGTTGAGAGTCTGACATCAGACCACCTTTAATGTTACAGAGGCAGTGAAAAGTTGCCAAGAGTGCTGCGGCATTATCAATGAATGCAGTCTCTGAAATTTGGCAAAAAGTGTTTTGAGTCCGATTTCCAACACGTAGTGGCCCAAAGAAATCCTAAATTGAACATCTAAATAAAAACTTCAGGAACAATACCAACTATTTTATTTTCTAAAAGTTCAATGATGGAAAGTGGATGACTCCCTTGAGATGATGAAAGATGCAGCATTTATTACAGGATTTTGTGTCCATGATTTTGAGCTATTAATCTGGAATTATGATTCGATTTATCCAACTTACAGTAGACTAGATCTCAGAAAATCTAATCATATTAGTTCATGAGATTTGTCAAAACAAATAGATTCTTCGTTATTCATTTACGTAACCAGGAAGTGGATGTACCAATGATTTCACATATTAACAGAATGTTAAGAAAAAGTACTAGCTTTCAATTACAAAACAAAGGTTAGCCACAACCAAAAATAAGTCAAATAGCTAATGAATTGCATGAATTCAAGTTGAAGGGCAAGCTGAATATCACCATTTCGATATAGCCCTGCAGCTCCTTCATTTTCTCACTGGAGTCCTCATCCTCTTCACAGAAATTCACAGCATACTGATCAGATTCTGGTCCATCCATCTTATGGACTCTTAATTTTTTGTAGGGATTATTACTTTTACCCCCATTTGCCTGAGACTTCACCATACTGCGACAAAAGAACAGAAAAGGACATTTCAGAGGCTTTTGCAAGGTAATAAATTCATAAACTGAAGAATACTATGAAAATAGAAAAGCTTAAACTAGCTGTGACAGTACCTCTGTTTGTCATAACTTGTTTTCTAATGCAATGTTTAATCCAGATACTCTTGCTATTCCTCTTTAAATATCAGGTTTCAAAATTCTCGTTATTTTCTCCTCATTTGGAAGAAAGACACTATTCATCACTTCTCTAAAAAGACGATTCATATACGTAACTCAATAAATGAATTTCTTTTATCTGATAAATTTTTCTTTCATTGAAAAAGCACCATCATTCTAGAATATGATCCCCAACATGAGACTATTCATCTACTTGGAGGACAAAATGACTCCCGACATTGGAGTTCTGCTGAGAAAACATAGCTTTCGATAGGAGCCCAAGTGGCTCCACATTTCTTCTCAGTGAGTGCTAATGGTTCTTCCATCAATATTAATCATTATAAGATGGCACAAATGATCAGAACTGACTCAAATTGTCATCCTATCTATGGTTAATGACTGACTTGCTTCAGGAAAAACTGACAACGCTAAATATATCGTAACATTCAATTAGAACTGGCCTGAGGCCAGACACAAATAAAAGCAAGTGGAAGCAGATTTAGGCATTGAGCAAAAATTATTTGGATCAGTCAACGAACCTCTTGGATTCTTTCAAATACGATGAATCCAACTATCCGCAAGTCTTTGGCCCAAAAAAAAAAAAACTGTCTCCATATCAGCAAAAATATGGATATTTGGTGGGACTACTAGTCCACACTAACTCTGATGCAATATCAATCACTAAGAGATCCCAAAGGCGGACTTTATTTCATCCTCACTTTGTGCTTTGACAGCTAAATGAAAAGGGGAGAGAGTGTAACAAGCCACTTTTCTTAGATGGATTTTTCAGTATCAACAAAAGTCTTTTTGAAACTCATTCGAATTCACATTTGGGTGTAATCTTGGGCATGCAAAAGAGCAACTACGTCCGTTTAGGCTGCGAAGATGCAAAATAGTTTTGAAATGTGAAAAGCTTGATGTCAAGAGCAAAGTTGAGAAAGATTTTTGCAATTTTCTCTTTTCTTAATGAACCAATTGACATGCGTGAACACACATAGATAGCGTGGAAATAGCAAGGCAACTTTGTACTTCATGCCAGTTTCTTGCTGGCATTCTTCCTACATCTTGCGTTAGACACCTGCAAGGATGGCTTCCAAATTGAGTAAAAGTGAAGGGCTTGCAGTATATCATCCGGGCTTTTCACTATCCAATATGAGAAATGTTGATGACCTTCAGTATATTATCCATTTCAATAATAAGAGAACGAAAACGACAAAAATCTGGTGCAAAATCAAGATATATTCTAGCTTGGATAATCAAAAGATAAACCATAGAGTAATATTCAATGGAAAAAATATCAATTAAATAGAGAATAAGTAAAATTGTGTGCTATATGAATAACAAACTTCTCTGACATGACGAAGGCCATCAATTGAAACGATCCTTTCATTCACATGTATCAGAGTTTTTTGAATGCATCAGTGCATACATATTACTAATTTTTGGAAGTAGTATCAGCTTCATATTAGTCATACTCCAGTGATCTGGTCATCCTTTCACATCTATATTTTTGCTATCTAAAACAAAGCAATTGCATGCATAGTAAACTAACACCCCATTCGTCCATCCAGCAGTGTCACCGATAACTTTCATCCTTCAACTAGAACAACATGTTAAAGCACTGGCTTTTCTTACAAATGAACATGTCACCCGCAAATATGTCACTGATCTCCAGCTCCAGAACTGTGAAGAGATTCACCCAATAGTACACATGGTTTAAGTCTAGAATACCATGGCTGCAGTAACAAACAACTCAATTGATCTAAGGGGTCGTTGTTATGCTTCAAAGCCATCAAGACCTTTACTTACGAAAGGTTTTCTTATTAGCACAGAGAAGCAGAAGCTGTCTCAGGTATAAACAGCATGAGGTGGTACCACAAACAGCACTGGCTGCAAGTGACCTGCAGGATTAAATTGAGTCTAAATATTTCGTTTAAGAGAATCTCATACACCACAATCTCCCAAAACCAAAAATTCCCATTTCCTGACCATGCTTCACTCCACAAAATCTCCTTTCAAGATACATGCAAACACGCTAAGACATCTAATCTTTACCTTTCCATCAACTTCCTTTCTTTTATTTTCACTTCATTTCCCTCCCAACTTAAAATAATAAACACAGCACAATCACAAGATTGAATCCCACTTTTGCTGCTTCTGTCCCCCTTACTTCGACCTTTCTCAATCACCTTAAATATTCTAAACCAAAACAGACACACAGCTGGACCAGAGCAACATATCAATCGCAACAATTCTTTGATCGAGTGCCTAATGGAAAGCAAACAGCACTCATACAGGACGGAAGGTGCAAATTACATAAGTGCGCAATTCCACCACTACATGTGCCGACTAATTTTGATCATCACAGAGAAAACCCAGCTGCCAAAAATTCCCCCCGATTCTGTTTCACCCCTGTGAACCACGAATTTGCTCAATTACGTCAAATTCTAAAGTTCACCGACTGAGCCGTACTACCGCACAATTTCCATAAAGAATCCAACCCTCAGAATCTCAGCTAGCACACAATCTCTCTCACATCCCAGAACAGCAAGCGGACTAAATTTGAGCTCCCAGCTCGCCTAGTTTGCGTTACACGCTAGCGCCCCCCCCCCCCCCCCCCCAAACACACACACAGAACTTCGTCGACTGTCATGATCCGAAGGAACCAAGAATCAGAAGCAGGTGAAATAGAAAGGGGGAGAAAAAAAGGATCGATGCTCCTTAAGATGGCAGAGGTTTAGCGGGGAACCTCGGTTGGAGCTTCGTCTCCTCCACGGTTTCCTCTCTCTCCTTCCTGGAATTTCTCCTCCGGCCGCTGGAATCGAACTTCACGGCGAAGAGCTACTGTGGAGTGTTGAGTCGACTTCTGACAGCAAGACGGTGCTCGATAATTTCTTTTGAGCGGCAATCTATTTCCTTTTTCTTTTGTTTTTGGGGCCCCACTACCCAAAAAGAAATAATGATAAAATTCCATTTTCCCCCTTTTTTATAAGTGTTGAAAAATTATACAAATAATCCGCAAATTTTAATCAAACTGTTATAAAATCCGAAATGTTCAATATAATCCTTGAACTGTTCATAAATATTCATTATATTTTTTTTTTGCTTGAGATGGGTCTTTAAAAATGACGAGTTAACGTCTCCATATGCTTTACAAAAAAAAACTCTATAAATTATACAATTAAGGAAAATTATAATATGCCAAATATAGACCAACGTATATGATATATCTTTAAGAATGCAAAAACAGTTGGCGGGATTAACATAGAATATCATTTGATTTTATCACAAGTTTACGTTAATTGTATGAAATAGGACCATCTAAATTACAATATCTTATGAAAGGAATTCGCATTTTATAAAAATCCAATGAGAGATTAAAAATATATAATATTTAATTTTGTGAAAATAATATGATATGAATATATTCTTTTGATACATAAAAATATTAGTCAACCAATTCAAATATATAAGTTAAAAATCGAAGTATTCTTATGCGAGTATAATGCGACTTGCATTTGATATGTGTATAATTCATTTTACTCCGAAGAAAGTCAGGATTTTCCATAAATTTAGTAAACACGGCAAGATATAAGAGTTTTATTGAAGATAATGTGCGTATTTCACGTATCTATTAGGGAAAAAAAATCAGGTGCGACACTTGAAATCCGAGAGGACGACGACTTTGTAAGCTCAAGAGTAATGTGGCACTTGACAGGTCTCACGTGAAAAATGGTTTGGAGGAGAAGCGCGTAATACGAATTTGCTTTAGAGATTCTACTTTTGAGGGGGAGAAAGAACAACTAGAAAAGACATCATTGGCATGGCGGCCCTCCACCATGCCGAGGCGGCCGCCCCAAACTCGACGGACGCACTTGACCCGTGCAAAGGTCCCAACCCACCACCCGGTTGCCACGCCCACCCGCAAGCCTCTCGCGCTCTCTTCTGGCTAAGAAGCATGGCCGCGGATGCACTAGATGCAGTGGTTGCCGTAGTGATCAATTAGAAGCATTCGTCATGGATGTGGAGCATTTGATTTATTGATAGATTCGATATGAAACATTGTAAAAGTAAAATCTGTGGTGATACTATGGTAGTTTGTTCATAATTTGCCAGATTATAGTTTAATTGAGATAATGTATAAAAATATGTGGATTTGAAGGCACTTATTAGTTTACATTATGGCTCACATTATTAGCTTGGATCAATGCACTAAAAATGGTAAAATTTATCAGGAAAGTATAATTGAGTTCTCAATTTTCTAAAGAGTGCAATCAGCGGAAGGATTTGATTGGGCCTGTTTGATAAAATTAAAAACTTGATTCTAATTCTGAAAGTTTTAGCACTCAATTACATTTTAATAATAATTTTTAATATTTAATCGTATTTTTTAAAAAATTTAAGACCTAATTACACTTTATAATAAGTTTCAAGACTTTTCAGTATTTGAGTGCTTTTAAAAGGTCGTGAGTGTGCTATGTGCACATCCGATTATTTTTTAAAATTTTCCAAGTGTCCAAATCGGTAAACTTGCATTGATGGACAATTTATTCTTTGTACCAAAAGATTTGAGATGGGAGCTAATAAATGGAAAAAAGGAAGGACCTTTGAAGAATGTTCATGTGTGAATAATATACAAGCATTCTATTTTTTTATAGAGGCCCATTTGTCACATGTAAGGGTGTCCTTCATTCGAGTCGGTTCGTATTTTGTAGAAATCTAAATCATACTAAATTGATAGGGTGAATTAGAATTAGATGTGTGCAATCGGACCGAGTAAATTCGATTCCCAAATCGACCCACCCGGAAAACAGGGTCGGGAACTAATTCCATTGAAATCGGCCCATGAGTTGGTTCCTAAAATTCAAAACTGGTTTGAACCAGTCTGTTATCCGATTCCGAGAAACTACCCACGTGAGAATTAGATCAAATGGACAGGTTCGGGAACCGATTTGTAAACCAACCCAAAAGTTCAAAACCTTAATTTGTTTTCCTTTTTCTTTCTTTACCTCTCACACCCACAAATTTCACAGTGTTTTCCTGCGTGCCATCGCTGGCTCCCTGTCGCATGGATTGACTCACCTTATTTCATCCTTGGAGAAGGAGTTATATTGATTTCACTTTTGGAGGAGTTATGCTTGTTAACCATTTTATACAAAATGAAAAGTTTCATGTAGTATTGTGGGAATGAGACTAACATTGGATCCATATTTGTTGCTAATGCATACATAATATTAGGTTTTTTGCTTTACCTTATAATTTTATTCATGATAATTTGCCTTGTGAATCCTTAGTTTTTTGTTTGGTCAAAAAGTTTATTTACATATTACTTACAATTGCTTAATGTTTCAATATAAATTAGAGGAATTATGTTGTTTTTTCGCATATTAATATGAATTTCGAAATATTATAGGATGGACGGTTACAAAATAGGTTGTGATATAAACATGGTTAACCTAGAACCGGACCGAAAAAACATGGTGGATCGGGTACATGTTCCAATGCCAATATAGTCGGGTACATGGTCCAAAAAAGAAAAACCGGTTATAAAGGGTTGGGTATATGATTCAGGTCTGAAACCTACCCACCCTAGACTTGATCACCCCTAGGGTGAATGACTAAATCGAATCGTAATCCGAATTGAATACAAGCTGAATGCAAAATTCTATTTGGTTCCATTCGATTCGATTTTTCAAAAAAAAAATTGGCGATATTAAAATGAAATTTACTGAAAGAGGGAAAGAGATTTTGTAAATTTTAATATCAAGAAGAGAAGTGGCTTTCAATTCTGTTCGATTAACCGAACTGGACCGAAAGAAAAAAATCAATTATTTTTTCATTGTTTGAATGGGAAATCAAAATAAACCGAAAATGCATGAATTTCAGCTTGTTTCGATTTGGTTCCATTCGGTTTCTAACACCTCTAGTTACTTCTATATTATCGATATCTCTAGTTTCTTCCTCTTTTTTATGCCCAAAGCTCTGTTAATGGTGAGGAAAAATAGAAAATTGAATGATGCCGTCGTTGAGTTTACATCGACTATATTATATGTTGCATATAAAATAGGATCATTTAGAGTACAATATCTTATGAATAAATTCACGTTCTATAATCGACTTTTGTAACTAATTACTTCATACTATCTAATGAGAAATCAAAAGAAAATTATTTTTTGGTCACGTGAGAATTATAGGTCATTAAGACGCTTTTGATATGCAAACATATTAATCGACTAATTAAAATATATAATAATTACAAAATATAAGTACTTTTATTTGAGTAAAATAAGATAATTCGTCTTCCTCTAAGGGTCCATTCGTTTGGCAGAAAATAAAACACTTCCAGAAACAATTCGAGAACTACATAACCATAATTTGTTTTTCAAGAGGTTTCAAGTTGAAAAACAAAAAAGACAACCGTAGAACAAAAAACATCTAAAATTATGCAAGTGACTTACCAAAAGAAAAAGGAAAATAAGATGGCCAAGCGGAATTCAATTTTGCATTCCTCCATAATCGGCGGAAGACTACGGTTATTCTTCCACCATCACTGTATATAAAAGCGACAACTGACAAGGGAATTCATCAAAGTTTTTCCATAAGCTCTACTAATTTAGCCAGACAAGAAGGAAAAAAAAAACACCAAGGAAGATGAAGCTGTGGATCCTTTGCTTAGCCATCATCGGCATGGCGGTGATCCACCACGCTGCGGCGGCCACGCCAATCTCGTTCGGAGTGCTCGACCCGTGCAAAGGTCCCAACCCACCGCCTGGTTGCCATACCAACCCGCAAGCTCCTCGCATACCGGCAAACAAGTACAACCGTGGATGTTTGAAATTCAATCGTTGCCGCAGTGATCTTCCATGAGTATAGATCATTGGATGTGGATTGTGATCAATCAATAAATTCAACAGAGTTGGAAGTACTTATCAATACTATTGTACCCTATCCAGAATTTGTTGGATAAGATTTTCATTGAAAGAATGTATGGAGGTACATGCTCGCTTTTTTTTTTTCCTTAAATCTAAAGTACATTATACGCATTGCGTCATTATTTTCCCGATATTTCAAAGTATCCAAATCGATAAATGCACAAAGGGGGAATAATCTATTCCAAGTACCAAAAATTAGTGAGACGATTACTAATTAAAGGATGATACGTGAATTCAATCACAAAAAATGGAAGACCTTTAAAGAAAGCTCAATTGTGAACGTCGCACATGTTATGGACTAAATTAATAGAAACACATGGTAATTGACCAGTGATGAATTTGGAAAAAAAAAACATGGGAAAAATTCAATTGTAGATAGACTATTCTAGAAATTGCGTATCTAGTTTTGTTAAATTGCTTTAACTGTATTAGACCAAAATTAATCTGACTGTTCTCTAGATACCATTAACTATAGTTCTCTGGCACTTAGGCTCAAATCCATCAATGTGGGGCCTAACTCTGAGTCCACAAAGACCATGTTCAAGTTCACAAAGGCCATGCCTGGATCCATTGAGGTTTGGTTCAAGACCCCAATGCATGCGCTCGGGTCCATTGAGGTCGAGTGTAAGACCTAGATGCTTGTGGCTCCAATCATCGACGCCCCTGGTTGGGGTGGGGTCCATCAATGTCTTGAGATTTAGGCTGTATATATTTTTATTGATGTTTTTAATTAGGATATATTGCAATAAAGCCTATTGAAAAGCAAGATTTATGGTGGGATAACTAAAATCATTTGGAGAAATGACAAAGGAAAGAGCCGAAGATAATTTTCTATTGGGAGTGATCAGTTCCTAAAGGGTTGGTTCCCAATCCCGAACCTCGCTTCACTTTTTATTTTGCATGAAAAATCAAATTATTATAATAAAATATAAAAATCGCAGCATTTCACTACAAAAAATGAACATATGTCAAAGGCATATGTTCGTCGAATGATTATCTTGTTTAGACAAAAAAAAAATAGTGTTTCTCTTGTGTGTCTTCACGTAATAGATGTAGCTCCACTTTTAGTGGGTGCAAAATTATTATTATTATTTTCTCTAAAAGGGTTTTCAAAACTGATCCCAGATCAGGATCCGATCTTTAAACCGGACCTCATGCTTACTCCTAATTTTTACCTCAAGAAACGATGATTATGCTCACATGAAAAATTCTTTCTGGTAAAGAAATTATGAACTTCCTAAAGATGGTCGTCTTGGTGACTCGAACCAGTCAATTTTAGCAAGACTTCGATCAAACCTACATGTTATTAATAAAACTAACACAATCTATTGCTACCTTTTCTTTCTCGGGGGTTTCGAAGCGACATCTTTTTAGGAACAAAAAAGACTGGAATTATCTCAACTAAGTTAAAGCTGTGATTGATATGACCCATGAGAAAAAATGGAAACATTAACCGAAAAAAGAAAGATATTTACTTAGAAAAGTAATAAGCACTCTCTTTTTTTTGTTCAAAAATAAATAATTGATATGTCAAACCCAATAGTCGGTAGCTGTGTTGGTTGAAAGTTTCTTTCTCATCGCTGAGGTCAATAATTCAAAATCCGTACTTGTTAGCGTCTTATGTGAAAGTCATTATATTGGAGTCATGTGCTAGTCTTCCTCAAGATACCCTTTGGTGCCTTTCGGGCACGGGAGCCCGTGGTGGATTCTTCGGTTATAAAAAAAATTGATATGTCGAGAGATTCGCATGTAGCGTCATGTGATGGTGATAATGTACAATACCAAAATAATAATAATAATAATAATAATAATAACAACAACAACACGTGCACCATCATAAAGTGGAAAGACAATGGATTCTCATAAATAAGCATAAATTGCATACACACAAAATCCAAATTACACCTTTCTTTGCTTCAGAAAAAAATAGATGATTTGAAAAATGTCTTATAAAATCGATTACTTGTGTGGCTTGTGAAATTGAATGAATAAAAAATATTATCATTATCAGCAAAAGCATATATACATAAATTTATATCCATAAGGAAATGGTTAATTATTTAAAAATATATAACGATATTTTTTAAAGAAATATTTTATGAGAAATAAATGGAGTCTGAATGCAACAGGATGAACTTCCTTTGTGGAAATATAGTTGAAAAGCATCTCCCTATGAATTTCAAGGAAAGAATATTGTTAATGTGCAAAGGGCATTATAGGAAAACGCATTGTATTGGAAGACAATGCATTTTTTGATCGGGAACGGACTCGTCTTCGCGCATGCACGAGATCTTTGAATTAGTGTGCGCTTCAGTAATAAAAATTCATTTTTTTTTCTTTTAACGCTTTTAATAAAGAATACAAGGAAATCTTTCTTTGGATTTTTTCTTGTCCAAAGAAAATTTCATTTATTTATCATAATTAAATATGAGAAGAAACTCCTAGAACCCTCAATGATGGGCACATACTGAAATCTTTTCCTTTACAAACTATGATTTCAATTGCATGCGCTAGGTTTGACATGACAAATAACATTGGAGACGGCATCATCATTTTGAACCATTACCGATTAAATGCTACTAGAACAAGTCTCAGATTTAGATTTATATAGATAGATAAAAGCTCTTACATTTAGATCTATACCTAAATCGGGAGAAGAAAGCTTCTATCCAATCTTGGAGAAGTTAATAAACACATCATAGGGCATCCTACTAGTTGAATTAGTGATGACGTTCTCACAAAACTTTCAAATGCAAGTAAATTTATTGCCTTCAATAAGCGACAAAGAGTATTAACAATGAGTAAGAGAAGATGCCAAACGAAGCGAAAAAAGACTCCCAAATTAGGCAAGGAGAGGAAAAAAGGGCATCAAGGCCTAAAAAAGATAAGCGTAGCAAAGTAGGCTCTAGGTTTTAGAATTGAAATTGAGAGTCACAAGTGAAGTTTCTTTAAGGGATATTTTTTTTCCTAGAGAGAATGTGTGTTGCTGATAGAGAAATTAGGTTACGTTTAGTCTTCTGGATTTCTAAATGAGATAAAACTTGATATTATATAATCAAAAATCTATAAATTTCTTCATATTTCATTCACTGTTTGATAAATTACGGATTTAAAGTTGAATATCTTTATATCCTATATAATCTATTGGTTGGTGAACTTTGAATTTAAAGTCGAATATTCCTATATCTCATCAAATATGTCGTTTGGTGAACTATGAAATTAAAATTAGATATTTAAAAAATAATAATATTATGCAACTATAAATTTGTAAGTTTAATATTCACAAAAATAATCTAAAACAATATATAGTTTTTCAAATCAATAGATTCTTATCGAATTTCAAGATTACACAGTGTTCTTTTCTGTTTTTTTGAAATAATCTTTTGGTTACCCCCTTCAGCATCAAACATTTTTAGGATACCCTTAATTTCAATATATATACTTTGAAATATGAATTCTTTTTTTCTCTTACAAGTTTTTCGTTTGTTTTCATTTTGTTACAGGTGCAACACCAAATCAAACAAATGCCTAATTAAAACAAAACATAAAGTTCAAAGTTCATTTATTTTTTTCAGCTACCATAAGAATACAATGACAGTTAATAACATTAACAAACAATCTCTGAACAATTCGCATTTATAAAGTATATTACAGTTTATCGCTTTCATAAAATTTCAATGTGAATCAAAGGGCTATCGAGGAGAAGACTTCGACATCGATACTTTAGAGAAGAGCTTATTCAATTGAGTTTAAACTTTTTGGGGGTTTTCTCATTTTTTATGCTAAACTAAAAATGTTTATTCAAAATGAAAAATCGAGAATTGGTTCAAGACTTATATAATTAATACTATATGAAATAAATTATGGTCAACCACCTATACATTTTTTATTTTTATTTTTTTTATCGACTTATTTTTATTTTTTGAAATTTTATTTTTTATTTAGTATTTTTTAATTCAAAAAAAATAAAAACTTCGGACCAAGTCAGGACACCGGATCCGACTCTCTAACCTTGACCCAACACAGGAGTTAGAGTCGTTTGTGGGTGAACGATGGAGAAAGAAGAAAAAAGAGGTATGATTTTATGTTTCGAATAAAAGAAATCTTATTCAATCTTATCCCACCTTCCCATTGGGATTTTTTTTTATCCGGTGGATATTCCTTCTATATGTAATTTTATCATATCATAAATATCTATAAAACACGAGATATGATAAAACATATTATATCATAGTTTTTATTTGATTGACCAAATGCGGCCTTAGGGTTTTCATAAGGATTTCCCTTGATTCCATTCATCCTATGTTTATGCTATTGTAAACACAATTGCAAATTAGCCCCCTCAACTACTTTTTTTTTTTGTTGAAAACCCCGTTAGCTACTTTGTTAATTTGAATTTAATTTTATATTTAGAGTGTATTATATCAATATTTGGAAAATTGACTTTTTATTGTAGATTAGATAAAGGAGGCCTCTTTCTCCTAAATGGATATAAATCTTCCTTTTCTTAAATATTTTCAAAGCAATTAATGTCATCAGCTCACTAATACATCTTGCATCTTCTTGAGAGCATCGGAACAAATCAAACGCTTTGTGTGAAATCATGAATTTCTTTCACATGGAAGGACATTAGATCTTAATAAAACAAAATGAAGAAAGCAAACCAGACAATTTCGTTTTTTTTGCAAAAGATATATAAAGATAATGAAATGAAAGGATAAATTGTTCAAAATATTGCAAGACTTGCCCTCTAATACCACCAAACAAGCCCACCCCATAAGCCCAAGCCCACCATCTTCAAAAAGCCCAACTCCAGAAAACCTTAAGATAATGAAATGTAAGGATAAATTGTTCAAAATATCACAAGACTTGCCCTCAAACACCACCAAACAAGCCCACCCCATAAGCCCAAGCCCACCATCTTCAAAAAGCCCAACTCCAGAAAACCTTCGAAATGGCAACCCCACTCTCCCTCGATCTGCTCAGACCCCAGCATCAGCGAGAGAGCAAGGAGAAAAGCATCGAAGAGCAGAACGAAATCACCAACTCTAGGTCTCGGAATCGATCGACTCGATCGGCGAAATGAAGAGCAGAAGCGGGAAGGGGTGAATCCGCCGAGCTCGCACGGGGAATACCGAGGCCGGCCGCCGCGTACGCCGGCAACCGCCACCACAAGCGGCCACCGACCTCGGGCGACCGCGACTCAGAGGCTGACCTCGCTGAGACTGGTCGTGTCAGAATTTTGTAAGTTCTGTAGGCGTCTGAGGGTTTTAATCGGTCCTGCCGATCATGTGGGTGTTAACAGTGAACACTTTTTTTTTTCCCCATTTTCCCCCTATAATTGACGGAGTGTTATGGTAATCATATGCGTGTGCTGTGCAATTTATGGTAGAAGACGCGTTTCTGGGTGCGGATGGCCTAAATTTGACTTGCTTTGATGTCTTTCTGGTCTTTAAAGCTTCATTTTGAGGGTTTGCATAGTGTGATCGGACTGAATGGCGTCCTCGTCCTCGCATAATGTCGAGTTGGAGGCGGCAAAGTTCCTCCAGAAGCTCATTCAAGAATCCAAAGACGAGCCTTCGAAGCTTGCGACAAAACTCTATGTGGTGCGCGCTTGTTCTTTTGTTATTCACAGCTTCTGTAGTTCCCTTGGAGTGCTTTTAATCTTCCCTCTCTGGTAGTGCTTATTGACTGCAATTAATTACTCAGATACTGCAACACATGAAATCGAGCGGGAAAGAACACTCGATGCCATATCAAGTAATATCAAGGTGAATCCTTCCTCCTGTCCCGTATTGCACTTGTTTTAGTCAGCATATGTGGAGGATTCTTCAAATAGGTAGATTTGAAATTTTTACACTTGCTTGTGGGGTAGAATTACCTCTTTGTCGTGTGGATATGCTGACTGTAATGGTTAATTGTCTTTATTGATGTGTTTCTTCAGTTTTACATCTTACTTGTCTGCTATCATTAGGCCAGTAGATCTTCAAGTGTGTTTTCACATTTCTTAACCAGCAGCATCTCTGTTACAATGATCAATGGATGCTTTTTATGCTTGAATATGAGGCTTTCTTTTTCAGCTTATGGAGAAGGAGATGTTTTATTTACCAGCTGAGGATCTCTACTTTCTAATGTGCAAGTAGCCTAATGATGGTTTTCTTTGGTTTTGTGATATGTATCTTATAGCATCTGCAGACTGGCAGATTGAAGCAGGAGGCTGTTGAATGTGTTTGAATTGCAATTTTGCTAATTCTTTCTTCTTTATCTTTCTCTCACTTAGCATTTTCTTGTGTTCTCGTTTTTCCTTAAGGGCTATGGAGACTGTGATTAATCAACATGGGCTTGATATTGAGGCCTTGAAGTCCTCACGCCTTCCCTTATCAGGGGGAAGTCAAACAGGAGAGACAGCATCTACACATGCTGGTAAAATTTCCTATAAAAGTTCATTACCCTAACGTGGGAAAAATTACTTTAGAAACTTGATATGGCACTGGCAGTGCGTCACTTTATACTTTTGGCTGAACTTTGCTGAATGGAATATGATCTTTCAGGATCTTCACAGGCAAGCCTCCCTACCACAGCAGGCCTGACTGAAAATGAGATGTCTAGGAGTGATCCATTTTCTTCAAATAGGCAACCAGTTGGTCCAAATGTTGGACCTGTTTATTTTCATGAAGCTGCAGCGCATAGAAGTGGTCATTCACTTGAGAATGAAGGTTTATCTAGTTTTGACCCAAGGTCTGCTGGTTTACAGCCGCAAGAAAGGCATGATCAAGTAAATTGGGGAAGACAGCCAGAGGGTAGAAAGCTTGACACTAAGAGAAAAAGAGGAGACTCATCAGGTGCTGAAGCAAATGCCGAGAATCTCCAGAAAGTTGATTCCTCTAATTCTTTGGTACATCAAAGAAAGGGAAAACTGAACAAGGTTGAACCACTGGGGAGTTCAGTAGTTGGAGGTGAGCGTTTTTTTTTTAAAAATTCCCTTTGTTATGGCTATTTGATGGATCAACCCCATATTTACCTGGTAGTGTGAAATCAGTTTCAAGATCCAGGCTAGAAGATCAAATGCAGGCCGGTGGTTCTTCACATGGGGGTCATGGTTTTGCTCAAAAGATGCATGGTGAAAGAAGCATGGAAGTCCTTCCTGTTGCAAGTTCTACCGAGAATGAACAGAGCATGAACAAAAGTGCCTCCCACTTCATATCCTCTGCTCGAAGGGATGACGTTTCTACTGCTCTTGGCTCTGGAAATCTCTTGGAACATGATAGAGGAAAGTCAAGTGTCCTGGACCATGCAAGAAGGAACATTCAGGTATTTGATTTTAATATTTGAAGTTTGAACGTAGGATGATGTCTTATGAAGGGTCTACTATTCAGTTTGGTAGTGAACTTTACAGAACACATCCTTCCGACCACTAATTCCATCATGTTTCTGAGATTAGGTTCTTTGTTGACGTCTAATGTCCATGGATTCAAAATCCACTTGCAGATGTATCTTTTATTTTATATGTTATGGTCTAACTTTAATGCATTCAATAACAAATTAGATACTGGCTTGCAAATTGTTTCTAATAGAGGAGATTTCATTTTCTGTATTGACTGTTGCTACCACAATGCTGCCCACTCTACTTCGTTCGTCTTGTTGTTGCCTGGTAGTTCAATGCACCTTCTTCTCAGGATCTTTCGAATTCACTTATTTTTCCAAGAAGCCCTTTATGAGAAAAGGGGGGAAATACTTGGTAATTATCAGCAATGGTTTAAGAAGTAGGTATTACAGCCAAAAAACAACAATATCTCAATGACAATGCTGTTACGGGCTGATGTAGCGTGATAATGAAAAGCTGGCCCTGTAACAGTATTGGGCGGGGGCAATATCGTTAGAGGCTGAATTAGCAATTAGACTAGTAACTTTGACCTGTAGCTAGTTGGATTGGCCATTGGAACTGCTGCATTTCTGCAAGAGGTAGCAGTAGCTGCTGTTGTAGTGCATTTCTGGTAGCTACCATTTGATATTGTACTGTCCAACCCTTCCACAAAGTCTTTCAAGTGCTTTAACAGCCTTTCATATGGTTGATTTTATTAAGTGATTTCTTATTTTCCTATCAGTGCCTGTCGAGAGATTTACACGAAAAAAAGAGGGTATTCCTTGACAGGAGACACTGGTGAAAGGACATGGGCTTCTTTCAACCAGGAAGTGGGTTTGAGGCAAAATTACTGGCCTGGACTAAGATCTCGTTCTAGAAAATGTAAAGACTTTTACAATTGTGAGATTTAGGGCCCTTTACCAAAGAAAGGACATGGGCTTATTTTATCATGGAGATGGGCTTTGGACAAACTTGCTGGAACTTATATCTCCATTTAGAATGTGTAGGGGCTCTTACTATAGTGAGTTTTAGGGCCATTTGCCAAAGAAATGGAGTAGTTTATCATGTCAAAATAGTAGTAAACTTGACTGGCTTAAAATTGGTTAGCTCAATGAAGCACTTGATGAAAGTAAGGCAAATTAGTAGTCTTGACTAATTACCACAAATCTAACTGGTTTAGAGAAAACGAAGTTTTAGTACATGATGAAAATAAGGCACATAGTTTTTAGTAGTCTTGACTAATTACTGCAAATCTGACTGGATTAGAGAGAACAAATTTTCATAACTTACATGGTGCTTTTTCATCTGTTTCTTTATACTCGATGAGTCTTAACCGTCTTGACACAAGAATTAGGTGGCTTGTTAAGTTAATTTTCTCACTATTCTTCCAGTTTTTACATCAAAATCAATGTTAAGATATGATAAAGATATTCTATCTCTTTATAACTATTGGAGCCTTGAGTTATCAACCGGGTACACTTTATTTGTAAATATAGATTATCACGATAAGCCAACATCATTGTGAAAGCATTAGTGAGGAGTTCTAATGATAGCTGACCATGAGATGGTGGCACATAAGTTTAAGAAAGAAGTCTTGGAGCTAAAAGGAACACTTGTTTGTCTGGTTTCATGGCTATGTCTTGCTGCCTCTCTCCCCTCTTTCCTCCATCATTTTTGATTTGGTTTAATGGATTTTTTCTATTTTCACCAATGAGCTTATTATGGTAGCTGCATGTTGGTCCTTTTTGGTCCACTTTTTTTTCGTGAAACAAACAAAATGGTTTCTTGTTTTTTTTTGGTAAATAAAAAAAAATGGTTTCTCGTTGCCTGAAGTTCTTTTGAAGATTTGAATGGCAGATCTCAGTTTCGCTCCACATATGCTTTGCTGCAAATATGTACTTCAATGTTAGTTTGGTGTGAAATCCAGAAGGTGGTTGTTGAAGGATGATGCGTTTATGATTTATAACTGGGAATCTATCTACACAATACTAGAGGAGTATTTTGAAGTAATGGTGACAGGCATTAGCTGTGGAGTGCTGGGAATATGTAGGGCAACATGGAAAAGAAATTATGTGCAGTGACCCTTGATTGGACCTGGGCGACCAAACTGTAATCTTTAAGTCAATTTAAGAGTTGTGATTAATTAATTGAGCACATACTGAGTCACCAAACTGTAATCTTTAAGTCTTCATCCAATGTAAGAGCTGTGTTTTAATGACTTGAGCACCACTTGAATTGTTATGCATAGAGGTATTTGTAATATTAATGATGTTTTTCAACTCTATTGTCGATTCTTCAAGCTACAGCAAATGAAAGAACCTTTATTCTGAGACATTGTGAGAAGTCTCTTCATGTGACATATTGTGTTCATACTCTCTGAGATCTGTTTGAAGGTACTGTGTCAAGCTTGCTAAGTTGCTCCTCTTTAGGTTTTCCCAATAATTTCACTCGAGTTAGCATTCAGTTGCTTCAGGGTTTCGTCCTTTAATGGGTTCCTATGCTTAGACTACATGCTGAGTTCTGGGATGTAGGATTGACACCACCCACTGACATGTATATTGGGAACCAATGCTTGTTTGCTTGTGCAGGATCCTGGGCAGAACAGTGTCTCTGAAGCGATGATGCCTAGAAATTCGACTCTTAAAGAGACAGGGAAACGCCTTGCTGTCCCTGGCATGCTGTTTAAGGAACAACAATTAAAACAACTCAGAGCTCAGTGCCTTGTATTCTTAGCCTTCAGGTAATAAGCTCTTTGTGAACCTATTTTGGATAGACATTATTCTTATCAAACTTTGTTTGCTCCTAAAGGAATGGCATGGCGCCAAAGCCTTTGCACCTTGAGATAGCTCTTGGGAATATGCATCAGAAAGAAGGTATGCACCTTTTCAATGGAATATTCTAGCTTTAATTCCTTTGCATCTTTGTAAGTTAACTAGCAAATAACAGGTGGCTCTATGGATGGATATCGGCCTGAGCTAGTTGCTTCTAAAGAAGTTGCACAATCATCAAATGAGCACTCCAAAGTTCCTAATTTGGCAAATCCACTTGGTAGACTGAATAAGGTTGGGGAAACTGAGAGAAACTACCTGGCTTCAGCAGCTGGAAATCCATTGGGTTCCCATTTTGCAAAAGAAGCCAGCCAGCCAAAGCTGTTAGAGAGTAGTGGCAAATCATCTCTAGACCATAACACTCATGAAGAAGAAAGGAGACGCCTTATAGCTAATAAAGTTATGGAGCCTGAGATGCAAAATCAAACTGACTCACAGTATCATTGGGATACCCACCAGCCAATATTATCAAGTACCATGGAGTTGGGAGTTGGTAGTCAGGTGGAAAATGAGAAGGATAGAAGAGCTTTTATTGAAGAACACCACAATGTAATACCGATGGAGGATGCAAATGGAATGCCAAGAAATGTATCTCGTGGTAAGAACTTAATGTAATTGAATTATTTATTTTTGAAGGTAAATGTATTTAGAGATGGATCTCTCATGGAGGCAATAAGTCTTTAGTTCATCAATTTGCTTTTAATAGCTGTACGTCTTTATCCTAGAAGTGTCAGCAGTTGGAGCAGAAGAGGAGGAAGAAGATAACTCACCCTCTTCTGGGTTGCCACCTCCAAAGTACACCATGTTGGAGAAATGGATTTTGCATCAGCAGGGAATAAAATTCTCCAATGAGCAGGACTGGTCTCAAAAGTGGCAGAAAGCTCGGCAAAGAATTGCCATGTCCTTTGACAGATTAAAGGTCTGTCAAGAAAAACATGCTAGTCACTTACTCTTTCTATGTTGTTGTGCTGTACGTCCATATTTATACTTTTCCATCTACAATTTTTTGGGGTTTTTATATGTAATAAATTCTATATATCTGTGGCTTTAAAATGTTTGGACAAGCAAGTATTGCTTCTGGTGGAAAAGGAGTTTAGGCTCTTTCTTTTACTTATTTTTCTCTAGGTTTATGGGACAAATGAAGCTCGGAACCTTCAACTTTATGTGCGAATTTAGTCATTGACTTCTGCTTTCTCTGTAAGACCTTTAAGTGAAATTCAGTTGAGCCCATGATAATCACATCGAAGACATAGTGAGTTAAGGACATTGTTGTCATTCTTTCTTAAAGTGCTTTAACTAAATCCTTGGACATGAAAGGTACATTGCGATTGTGGCCTCTGCTAACTGTTTAATGTATGGCAGAAATCTGTGAGCTCTTCTGAGGATTTGTCCACAAAAACCAAAAGCGTCATTGAATTGAAAAAGCTGCAGCTATTGGGGCTTCAACAGCGTCTGCGGAGGTATTTGTTGTCCATTCTGACTTAAATTTATTTTACTGGAGAATACTTTTCTTTGTTTGTGGCATACACTATTTGTCCTTAAGGTTCTGATGCAGTCTGCATTGTTTTGGGCAGTGATTTTGTGAATGATTTCTTTAAACCAGTAGTGGCTGAAATGGATCACTTGCGATTATTCAAGAAACATAAGCATGGTCGCAGGACAAGACAGATTGAAAGATATGAACAAAAAATGAAGGAAGAACGTTTAAAGAGAATTCGTGAGCGGCAGAAGGAGTTCTTTGGTGATCTAGAAGCTCACAAGTATGTCTAACTGTGTGCTTCTGGCTTTAGTTTGAGGAAGTTTCATGTTGTTTGTATGTTTTTGATTTTAATTGCCTGTTTCTTATGGTGCTCTAACTGCTTATCATGACTTGATTGCTTCCTGAACTTCAGAGAACGACTTGATGATGTGTTTAAGATTAAGAGAGAACGATTGAGGGGTTTTAACAAGTATGTGAAGGAATTTCACAAAAGGAAAGAACGAATACATCGTGAGAAGAATGACAGAATTCAGCGTGAAAAGCTCACTTTACTTAAGATCAATGATGTTGAGGGATACCTGCGCATGGTACAGGTAGGATTTGATTCATTCAGACACAATTGATTCTTCCTATCAATTATTTTCGTCCTGTTGACATGAAATTTCAACATTTTCTCAGGATACGAAATCAGATCGTGTTAAGCAGTTGCTCAAAGAAACTGAGAAGTATCTTCAGAAGCTTGGTTCCAAGCTACAAGAGGCGAAGGCAGTGGCGAAACGCTGTGATAATGATATTGACGAAGACCAATCTTTAAGTTTGTTGGACAAGAGTGAGTCTCTGTTTGAGAATGAAGATGATTGTGACCAGGCAAAGGTATGCCAATTTCTTTGTTTTGTTTGGTAAACAAGTATGTCACTTCTGATCTCTCCTAAATTTATACTTGTCTGACTCATTGTATGTTCTGAATCTGTTCTGCAGCATTACAAAGAGAGCAATGAAAAATATTACATGATGGCGCACAGGTACTGTTCTACCTCTCGTTATAACATTGTCTAGCTGCTGAAGATTAACTCTATGATGTGCTGGTGGTCATAGTCATGTCCTTCTGGTTATTGATATGCATGCAATTCCTACTTTTACCGGGATTACTTGTGCTTCATGTACTTATTGAGAAAGAATAATCTTCTGTAGCATAAAAGAGAGCATAGCAGAGCAGCCAACCTTTCTAAAAGGCGGCAAGTTGAGGGAGTAAGTCTCTCTCTCTCTCTCACTAGCTCGCTGCCTCTCTCAATCCCCCCTCTCTTGGGGGCTACTTCCATTTTCCTTCCTAAATCCTAATGTCTAACCTTCTCACCTGCTGTGATAATTGAGGGAATTTCTTTTAACCTGGCCCAATTTGAGATCCTTTACAACATAGTGTTTTGCCTTCAGGTACCAATTAAATGGTCTAAGATGGTTGGTCTCTCTGTACAACAATCATTTGAATGGAATACTTGCTGATGAAATGGGTCTTGGTAAAACTGTTCAGGTCAGTACCCTATAAATCTGTTGTTATTCTGAAGTGGCTTTATCTCCTGCTTTCAGTATTCAGAGTTTCCTTTACATGCTACTGATTTTCTGATACTATCTGTTTTAGGTCATTTCCTTAATTTGTTATCTGATGGAAACAAAAAATGACCGAGGGCCTTTTCTAGTTGTTGTACCTTCTTCGGTTTTACCCGGTTGGGAGTCTGAAATCAATTTCTGGGCCCCTGGCGTGCATAAAATAGTCTATTCTGGGCCTCCAGAAGAAAGACGTAGGTTATTCAAGTAAGTTAATCGTCTCTCTTAATGAAATGTATTTGTTTATCTGTTTGTTTTTTTTTTTGGGGGGGGGGGGGGGGTTGGGAGTTCAGCTTCATCTGAGTTATATATTTGTCAATCTTCTGGAAATCATTCTTTCTAGGACGTGATATGGCATGCTGGCTGCTCCTAATCTCTGTTTAGAGATTGCCACTGTGGTTAGGCATCTCAGCAGTATGTCCAATTTACAAAAGTGAAGGGTTCATCCAAGTAGCGTTCAGTGTCTTTATGCATCAGGCTCATCTCAGTAGTATTGTAGCTCAGAGAGATGGACATTCCTCGCTCAAATCAGACAATCAGTACCACTCAAATTCATCTGTCACCAACTGTAAATATGTTTGGCTGAGTGTTGATTTACACTTCCAGCAGTAATTATCGAAATATATACCTGAAGATGTTCATGACTTAATGGCGTAGAATGTAGGGTCAATAATTTTAAAGCATGGCTTGGTTTTAGTTTTCTGCAATCAGTGCCCTTTCAGGATCCTTCATTCAACCTTCAAATAAATTGATTAGAAGGTAAGAAAGTAAATTGTAAATGGTGCTCTCAGTACCTAGATACCTGCCCTTTGTTTTGGGAGTTTTGCCACTTTCAGCTTTGGTGTCGATTGGTTTTCACCTTCATGCATCCTGAGTTAGTTCACCTTAGTCTCTCCTTCGGCAGGATACTTAAGGGTAACTCCATCTGCATATGATTTTCATCTGGTGTCTGACCAAGGGAAGGTTAACCCCTGATTTCCCCTTCCGTCTCCCCTCTCCACTTTATTCCCTTCCTCAATGGCTGGGCTCCACAAGTGGCAGCTCTCTCTTTCCCATCAATCTTGAAACCTTTATGAAATCTGGCTCATGGTGCTCCTTTTATATCACCAACACAAGTTGAGCAAGCTGGATATTCCTTTTTCACAGGTTTTTTTTATGTAGATACAGCCTGCGTCACTCATACTCCAGTTGATGCCATTCACCACATTTGATTTGTATTTTCGTGTCTATTTTGAGATAGCTTATTATTGTCACTTTCTCATTGATTTTTTTCCGTGACCAAAAAGTTCTATGCACCTGAGTCTGGCATTATATGGAACTATGACAGCTACTTGTCCTGTAAATCTTTTGACTTTGATAGTGGAAGTCATGGGATTTGTTTTGTTTCAAAATATGATGCTTCATGTTATGTTTTCCAGGGAAAAAATTGTTCATCAGAAGTTCAATGTACTTCTGACAACGTATGAGTATCTTATGAACAAGCACGACAGACCAAAATTATGCAAAATACACTGGCGCTACATTATAATTGATGAAGGTCACAGAATCAAGAATGCTTCTTGCAAGTTGAATGCTGATTTGAAACACTATCAGAGCTCCCACAGATTGCTTTTGACTGGGACACCATTACAGGTGCATTGTATAGGAGATTCTTCAGTCTTTATCTTGTTATTGGGTGTTGGGGTGTTGGGGCAATATATTAACAGCAGTATTTATCCAAATCTTTCCAGAACAACCTTGAGGAGTTGTGGGCACTACTTAACTTCTTATTGCCAAATATTTTCAACTCATCAGAGGATTTTTCTCAGTGGTTTAACAAACCATTTGAGAGCAATGGTGATAATTCACCAGATGAAGTCAGTTCTTCCTAACCTTTTGATATTTAGGTTACACGGAGATATTGGTATGCAGCAAAATCTCACATAAATGTGTCCTTGTGTCATTCAGGCACTGTTGTCTGAGGAGGAGAATCTTTTGATTATAAATCGGCTTCATCAAGTTCTTCGGCCATTTGTGCTTCGAAGGCTGAAACACAAGGTATGTGGTGTTTAATAGATGAAATGCATCTGACGTGCCTTCTTAAGAATGCAACCAGTTGTGCACTCTCAATACCTGTAATTACCATAAAATTGGTACCTTTGTTGTCTTATTCATGGGAAGGTATTTTGGAATATCTGGCGTTCTGTGATACTGTATATGACATGCTGGACCAGAATTTTTTTTAATGCAATATAGTACCTCTTTGGCCATTTCGTTGGCTCTTCATTTTATGCTTTGATAAAGCACTGACTCTAGATAGTATAGCATGTCCTCCCTGGAACTTGCTTAAACATGCTTTAACAAAAAAAAGGTGTGAGCCTGGCTCATGAAATGTTATCCCATTCCTTGGGGCAGGAACAGGGATATGGCACTAGCTTCGTCTATAAAGCGGTGCATTATTCCCCTCTGTATATTATGTAGTACATGTTCTATCTTTTGTAGATCTTGAAGTGCCGGTCCAATGTCAAATATGTGTAAGGCTATCTAGGAAATTGCCTGATAGTGGTCTTCCTGTACTGGTTTAAGCTGGTGTGAATGTGGTAGATATTGGGTAATTCTAGATGTTGCAGAACCTTTTTTTTATTATTTATGAATAATCAGATGACTTGGTTACAGCACCTCTTTCTGCTGGAATACTTTCCGTTGTAGTTTGTGGTATACATACTAAGTACTCTAGAAATAGAAACTTGAAAGTTTTGCTCGGATTCAGCTTTTTACCACATTCATGCGGTAAGAAAGTCATGGTCAGTAAACTAATATGACCTTGAACTATTTATCAGAATAACCCATGCATGTTTGAAATAAAATATTTCTTTCCTTCCTGTACTTAATTTATACAGTCTGAAAAAGATGCCTGAGCGATGGAGTATTCTCTTTCGAATTTTGGCCCTGTGAAACTTCTTTTAACAGGACAACTAACAGGATGTGCTCTAATAGCTTGATTCCTTGTACTTTGTCTAGTTTAGGCAATCTCCAGAAGACTTGTCAGTTAATCTTTTCTGGTAGATTAGCAGTGCCATCAAGCAGAAATCCTCTTTTCTTGTTTTATATATATAGTTCATGGAACATGACTCAAAACTTGTTAAATGCGTTAAGATGATACTTTAGTCAGTGTAGCTTGATCTAGATAAGATTATTACGAACAGATGTATATTTAGTGAATATCTATCATGTACAAACTCATTTCTGATGGAAAGTTTTCTGGGTGGGCCTTTCTAATTAAATTAGGTAACTTGCTGTTCTGGTAAGTTGAGTGGTTGGCTTCCGTATTAATTATCAGGCATGTTTCTTTTTTGGTACTTTTATTGATTGCCTTGCAGATATGCATATGCAAATTACCATTATCTGACATCTGCTAATGTGATCATTGAGATGAAGAAATCTGCCAAGGATGCCGAATGTGGTTTCTTTGTCGTCTGAATGTTGCAGTATCTCTTCCACTTGACAAGTTACTTGGCTAATTGACTGTAATGTTCCATGCTTCTCTGGTAGGTTGAAAATCAGCTGCCTGAAAAGATTGAAAGGCTAATAAGATGTGAAGCCTCTGCATATCAAAAGCTGCTAATGAAGAGAGTGGAAGACAATCTAGGGTCTCTGGGAAATTTTAAGGTTTTATTTTTGGAATTTTGTAAATTTTTTCACTAATTGCAAGTTTTTGGTAAACATCAAAGTAATACTTTTTGTTTGGCTGCCTCTTTGCCAGTCACGGGCAGTGCAGAACTCTGTAATTGAGCTTAGGAATATATGCAATCATCCTTATCTCAGCCAGCTTCATGCAGATGAGGTATTGTCTTCATCCATAATGTGTCTCATTCTCCGTGACACATTGATTTGCAAATTTAGGAGGCATTCTTTTAATTTCCTTTTGGAGATAAACAACTCTGAAATCAAGGCTTTCATGGCACCTTGCAGCCATTTTATTCTTGTGTACTTTCTTCACTTAGACATACAGAACTAATTGAGTTGTATCTTTGCTAGGTTGATAGCTTCATCCCCAAGCATTATCTGCCTCCAATCATCAGACTTTGCGGGAAGCTTGAGATGTTAGACCGGTTGCTGCCGAAACTGAAAGCTACAGATCATCGTGTAAGAGCCATGTGTAATTATATTACCCTCACTTTATGGATGAATATCATCTGTTACATCCATGTCAAGTAGACATTTCATTATTGAGACTCTTCCACTAGTCAGTTTAATGAGATTACTGCATTATATTGATGGAAGTCGATTTTACTAGTGTCACTTTAGAGTGCATCTGAAAATGTGATCTTCATATCATGCATCAAATTGTCAAATGATTTAGAGGAATGTTTCATTTATGGTCCTTGTCTATATCTACATGGGTTATCTTGGAAAAACTTGGTATTCTTTGGTTAGTCATCATACTTTCTTCTGTACCCTATGAATGGGCTGTTTTCTGTGCTTAAATATTCATATTAGGGAGAAAATAAACTGTTCTTATTCATCAGGTCCTGTTCTTTTCCACAATGACGAGGTTGCTAGATGTAATGGAGGAATATCTCAGCATTAAGCAGTATCGCTATCTTCGTTTGGATGGGCACACCTCTGGGGGCGACCGTGGTTCTCTTATTGATAAATTCAACCAGCCTAACTCGCCCTATTTTATATTTTTACTGAGGTAATATCGTGTAATGTCTTGAAAATCGAAAGTTATCAATATGTTAGATATTGGTTTTTTCTCTGCCATCTAGACAATGTAGGAGCTAGGATGGCCACTTGCACCATACTGGGCCAACCTTTGGGCACTGCTGCTCATAGGATATTTGCTTGCTCTGTTCCATGATACTGATGTACCACTTGGAGAAACATGTTGAGCCTCAATTCTTTAATGGTTTTGTCAATGGATCTTGTAGTTCGATTAGTTTTATTCTGTATTGATGATAAACCTTTTTCTATGATAGCATTCGTGCTGGTGGTGTTGGAGTAAACCTTCAGGCAGCTGACACTGTAATCATATTTGATACTGACTGGAATCCACAGGCAATAAATGAGATCCTCCCTTCTTACTTAGCTATCATTATATAGGAAGATTCACCGTAACTTAAGAAGCTTCTCATTTTCCTGGTGCTTCTCAGGTTGATCTCCAAGCACAGGCTAGAGCTCATAGGATTGGCCAGAAAAAGGATGTACTGGTTCTTCGATTTGAAACGGTTAGTATGCTGTGGTGTCATTACATATTAAGATGAGACTTAGTATTTGATGAAACAGTTGCTGTTTTTCCGGATACTTCTCATTTCAAAATTATTTGTTGAACTATGATTCAAACGTTCTTCATATTTTGGCAGTGGGATGGGAGTGGGTATATGACATTGAATTCTAGGCAGTGGAGCACCAATGTGTGCATAATGTAACTAGGGGAGATGAGGATGCTTGAATGAATATATGGATACTAAGCCAAAATGCGATTCCAATGTTTCATTAAAATTTTCACTATTTGGTACACATGCTTGAAACTGTGAATGCCATTCTGTGTCCGTTCGTTATGTGGATACTCACTAATTTATAGGAATATCTTCTTTTTTCCCCCTTTACTTTCATATAATGTGGAGAAGCAGTTCTTTGAAGTAGGATTAATTAAAGTGCAAGTCGTAAAGCTTGTCTATCTTGTGCAGTCTTGAAACTTTTATTTCGTGCATTTTAGTCCTAAAGCGTGTAATTTTCGTCCACTTCAGTTCTTCTGTCAAAGTCTGTTAGTTTCAAGTGGATGGAAATGCTCACGTGGTATTTTATATCATGTCCTTTGATCCTTTGTGGTCTCTTTGATACTTTTACAATAGTTGTTCACCAGAGATGCCGTTTTCTGACTCCACATCAGCAATTGTAAATAAAAAACTGAAAATAAAAATCAAATCTGGAAATTGAAAGAGAAACTGAATATATAATGGAGAAAACATCGTAGGGTTGGGGATGCTGGTTTTTTGTCATCAGCAAGGGCTGTTGCCTTTGCCCAGATCAAGTCAAGGGCAGGGGGCCTAGTGCATGGTGATGGTGACCCTTGCCTGGTGGTGGCAATCGGTGGCATTGCTAGTGCCGGTGCCTCCATCAAGCGAGCTTGTGGTGAGGGTCACTGCCCCCACTGGCCCACTCTTATATTTCTGTTAATTTCCTAGTTTTTTTCCTTATTTAGATTCTTGTTTTTAATTACTTTTTAGTTTTCTGGTGTGGCGCACAAATAATGTCATTTGGTGTTTAAAAACATATTAGATTGAAATAGGTAAAAAGCCACGTGTACATTTCTCTCTATTTAATACTGATGGACTTAGACGGAAGGACTGAAGTGCATGGAGATGACAAAGTTTTAGGAGCTAAAAGCATGTTTAAGTACTCAAGTGCATGGAGTTGACAACTTTTAGGATTCGCTTGGTCATTGTCCCGTTATAAGATTAACAACACTCATGAAGCTAGACAAACCAAAGTTTCTTTTCTCCTAGTATTACAAAACATTCAGCACAAATATTCAATTATCAACTTCCTTAAGGAAAGTGAAATAAAAACAATTTCTAGTTAGCTGTTCATACCTTGAAGAAATGAAACAAACAACTTTTGTCCACATTATCATGAAGTGCTTCCAGTGTGTCTCTGGTATGTTGCTTGACTTGTCCTAAGAAATTGTCCATTTCTGTTGGGTGTAACATACAAGATACTGTTGTTTGGAATGTGCATTTGCTGAACTCTCTCCATCTCTACTTAATGTTCTCAGGTTCAAACTGTAGAAGAACAAGTCAGAAGATCAGCAGAGCACAAGCTTGGAGTTGCCAATCAGAGTATTACTGCTGGCTTTTTTGATAATGACACCAGGTAAAATGATATTCTTAAGCCAGTAATTCCTGCTGACAAGTGACGATTTCATTCTCAGCAGAGTGGAAGTGCAAAGGTCTCTTAGAATTAACATATGATGCGTTCGTTTCATTTTACAGTCCAGAAGATCGAAGAGAATACCTCGAGTCTCTGCTTAGAGAGTGCAAGAAAGAGGAAGCTGCTCCTGTCCTGGATGATGATGGTCTAAATGACATTTTAGCCCGCAGGTACCTAAAGTTTTAAATTAAAAATTATAGAGGTTAGTGTAGTTGTGGACCTTAGGTAAGTTGTTCAGTGTCTTTCATTTTGTTAATCGCTCTAGCTCGGTAACAAGTTAAACTTGATTGACATACCATCGAATTCTGTTGCAGCTTCTTTTTTGTGGTCATGAATGATGTTTTTGGATAACTTTTATCTTTTATCTTGAAATAAATAAGTAAGCAGTTCTTATTGCATTAATTGTATCTGTGTGCTTGTTGAATGGAAAGCACCCTCCATTTAGAGGAACCTACTATCTCTCTTTTATTTTTATTTTGTTATTTTTTGTGGGGCCCCCTTTGTGTTTTTTTTTTGTTGGTGTGGTGGTGGTTTCTCTGTAGCTTTGCTTTTGTTTGTGTCAATCAAATTGTCTGGCCAGAATATGCCTGCATAACACCATATATTGTAATTACCATGACATAGAACTCATCATCTATTTGCAGGGTCCTCTGTCCCTTTTATTCTGGATTTATACTTCTCTCAACTTCTTTCCTTCCTGTTTTGTTTTCATGGCTTGCACTCTCATCTAAGTATGTATGTGTTATAACTGCTTGCAGCGAGTCGGAGATTGATGTGTTCGAGTCAATTGACAAACAAAGACATGAACAGGAGATGGTAAGATTTGCAGCATGATTCATGTAATGTATATGCTGGACAGTTGTTGCCTACTGATTACTGATGTGGATTTTGATGCTTCAACAATGCAGGCCACATGGGCAAGATTGGTACATGGACGGGAGAAAGATGATTCAAAACCTCTCCCTCCGTTGCCTCCTCGTCTAGTGACTGATAACGACTTGAAAGAATTTTATGAAGCAATGAAGGTGTACGAAGCATCAAACAGTGGGATGACGTCGACAAATGGTGCAAAGCGGAAATCTGGGTATGCAGGCAGCCTTGATACTGAACAATATGGACGGGGCAAGCGTGCAAGAGAGGTTTGTTTGTTTTGTCTGCATTTAAAACTCTCCTGATTGACTATGATGATTTTCTATGGCATGTGCTCACTACGAAGGATTTCTTATGTTTTCTTTCTATGATTACTTACTCAGGTGCGGTCATATGAAGAGCAAATGACTGAAGAGGAATTTGAAAAAATGTGTCAAGTAGAATCTCCTGACTCTCCTAAGTTGAAGGATGAAGAGGTAAAAACAAACTTACCTGTAGAGCCCAAAGGGCAGGTTGTTGTTATGCAGCCTTCTGCTCCAGTTCCTTTGCCTGCATCATCTCCCTCCATACAGCCATCACCTGTGATTGTAAAGAACGAGGTAACACCTCCGGCTAAACGACGAAGAGGAAGACCGAAACGAGTGGTCACAAGTACTTCTCCAATAGTACCTGTTGTTATAGCTCCTACCGAAGCTGTTAAACTTCATGGAGACTCACAAGTTCTTTCTAGCCACCCAGGTTCCTCCATTGTTGAGCAATCTCAGATAGCAACTCCTTTAAAAACTGATGCCATGGTCATGTCCCATTCTGCTGGTGGATTTGCACCTGCGTCCCAGGCAAGTCCTTTTCCTCCTATGGTTGGTTCGCAGACTACCTCTGGAAGTCATTCTGTTCTGCCAGAGGCAAAAGAATCTGGACGGAAGGCTCCAAGTCGAGCAGAAGCACCAAGAGGCAGGGGAAGAAAAAGAGCCTTAGTGGTTCACGGAGCTCCAGATCACTTTCCTAGTCTGGATGCAACAACAAAGGAGCAATTTCAGAGTAAATCTGCAGATTCAACGATGATTAAGACCATAGCTCCAAGTGAAGGCGCTTCTGTTTCTCCTGCAACCCTAGGTCCTCAATCTACTTCTGCAGCATTAGTTGGAGTAGATTCGAGTGGAACATCAATTTCTGTTGTAGAAAGTGCTATGAAGTCCAAGCAAACATCAGGCTCTTCACCTCTTTCTTCTATTGTTGTAGGTTCTCCATTGATAAATTCCAGTCCTTCCGTGGTTTTGGAGATTAGAGGGCATGGTCAAAAAAGTGAAAGTGCTGGTGAAGCACCAAGGCGTGGGCGAAGGAGAAAGACTCCTGTATCTCATATTCTATCTGATGTCCCTATTGGTCAGGATGTGAATTTAAATCCAAAAGCAGACCAAATGGGTGTATTAAGTGTTAATGAGATGAATAAGCAAGAGGTCGTTAGTTTTGAGATCGGTAATGTTGGGACTGCAAGAGCTGGTGAGATCTGTACACCCACAGGCAGATCTGTTTTGGACGCAAAGAATTTAGACTCTGTTCAAAGCAAACACTCAGTGGGCTCATCAACAGCTCAAGGTGGTAGCCATGATGTCTCAAGTGAGTACCTGCAGATGCATGAATGATAAAATGAAGCGTCAGTTTCTTCAAACAAGAAGATAAGTTTTTTGTAGAGATATTACTAAGCTTTTGGAATTTATGCAGGTTCCTTAGGTCAAATTCAAACTGCTATTTCAGCTGATGTAGCATCTGCATCTTCAAAAAGTGATGGGCCACCAGGAAGTGAGGGTGGAGGTCCATTGCCTTTACCTGCAACAACAAGTACTTTTCCCGAAGGAGCACATGTGGCTTCGTCAGCATCTAAGTCTGCACCCTCTGTTAGCCTTGATTGTTCTACACCTTCAGAAAGTAGCAGTAGAGCTGTGCACTCTCAGGATGCAAAGAATGCTCATAGCTCTGTTCCAGCCTCAACTTGCTCACCCGGGTCTGCACAAGTTACAAGGCAAACCCGTAAAAACCAAGGCAGAGCCGAGACACCCCGACGCAGGGGCAGGAAGCCAGCTTCTGTTTCAACTCAGGTTCCAGATGTCTCATCAGGTCAGCATACAGAATCTCTCTTTCAGTCATATGTTAAACTTGCAGAATCATTTGTAAATAAAGCAATTTTTGTGATAGGTAAACCAGATAATGATGGTCAGCAGCTGATAGGTGTTACCAAGGATCCAAAGTCTACATGCCCAACTGATTTTCCTTCTAAACTCAAATCACCTGCCACCTCAACAGGAGGCCAGGACACTTCCTCCAGACCTCAGAGTAAAAATCCACTCACTTTTTTTTTTAATAATCTTTCTAGTCGTATATCATAAGCCTCAATTTTGGACTCGTGATTTGCAGGCCTCAATTTGGGACAAAAGAACAGTGCTGATGTCCGTTATGTTGCTTCTATGATGAAGGAAATTTTGTCTGAAAACCGTTCGACCAAAACTAAAATTGGTGAACGGTTGCATGGAGAGAATACCTCGATCTTGCAAAGTCCAGCTGATGCTTCTGTTGAGGTGAACAAAGAACAGAGTGTGATGAACACAACTTTTTCTGGTAGATCAATTGCAGAAACGGATACTCCTGAAGTTGATCTTCAAACTCCGACTAATCAGCATGAGCGAGAAGGTAGTGTAGCAGTAGAAGAGAAAAAGTTGCCAATTGTTTCAAAACCTGTAGTCTGTGCCCTTGAAAGTAAGGTAGCGACTGGCTCCATAGGCACTTCTGTCAAGGGGCAAGTTATTTCTGAAAGCTTGGATGAAATGCCTGCTGTTCCTCCTGGTTTTGAGAAATTTGATATTGTAGCAAGCAAAATAAAGATTGGTGGACGAAGTGAAGTTGTGAATGCACTGCCATCAGTTGCAAGTGAGACAGCTGCTGAGATGGCTGTAAATCGAACTTCGGAAAATGTGAAGGAGTCAGCTATTTCATCAAAAAATGTGACCACAGATAGTGACAAGAACTCTGTTAAGAGAGAGGATTCTGTTTCAAATGAGGCTCGTGATTCAAGCTCTTGTATCCATGAATCTTTATCCCTTGCTACTGTTGGCTCTGATGAAACAGGTATTGGTTTAACACTACCTGATGGAGAGTGTTTTGTGAAGGATGTTGCCACAGAAGTCATACAAGCAGATTTGAATCTTGGAGAAGAAGACAATGTTAGACAATCTGCTTCTGATGATGAGAATAAAGTCCAATCCTGTGAGAAAGCTCCTGCAGATGCAGTAGATTCAACTGAAAATCTTTGTCAGAGACAAGCTGCTTGTGCTTCAGACAATGAGAATAAACTCAAGTCCATCGAGGAAGCGCCTGCAGATGCTATAGCATCGACTGAAAATCTTTCTCAGAGACAATCTGCTTTGGTTGATGATCATGTATCCTGCATGGGGTTGCCTTCGGCATCTCTAGGGAAAGCAGAGCTGACAGTGACTGGTGTTAATGATTTTGGCTCTGAAGCAGATATCTCTCATAGGGACTCTGGGAAGTCTTCTTTTTATAATGTTGCCAGTTCTACGGGTCCCTCCTCAGAGACAATAATTGGCAGTGATTCTGTTGGTTGTGAAGAAGAGACGGCAATTCTTGAGAGTCAAGGCCATTCTGCTGTGCCTGATCCTACTACATTACAGGACAGCGTTGCTGAACAAAAAAATGAGCGTCCATCACAGGAGCACTTGAAATCACCCCATGACAGCAACCTCGATGGCTTCGGAAGATCGATAAAAACCGATGCTGTCAGTGATTATCATGAAGTGGTTAAGCCTCCGCTTTCAGAGAATACAGTTCAGTTGGTGCCTTCTGGAAATTATTTGGTTGGTGATGACCAAATAAATGATTCCCAGACTGTTCAGGCTGGCTTGGAAAATATTTCAGAAGACAGTGCTCTCCCTTCACTCCCTTCGATGACAGAGGAGGGACAGAGCATCAGTGCATCTGAAAAAGGCCCTCTTGGAGGCTCTGAAGCAACCTGGGACAAGGAGACTGCTGTTTGTGACACAGTCCCTCAGGTTAGTGAAATTGTCTCAGAAAGCATGCCAAAGAACATGGATCTGATGCTAGGTTCGGTGATGAAAGAAGATAAAACTGAATCCCCTTTAGAGAATGTTCTGATGACCAGTGGAGTTGCTCTGCTGGAAGCAAAAGTTGACAAAGCTCAGACTTCTGACAAAATGGAAGTTTTTGACAATGCTCAGAGGGTGTTAGGTAATTCATTGAGGAATCCAGATTTACCTTTAACACCTAGTGAAAAAAATACAGAAAGCTCTATCCCTATGGATATTGACATTAGCAGCTCAGTTGTGAAAATAGAAAGTGAAGGGGAGAAAAATGTTGTGGATAGAACCAGCATGCCTATTGTCGATGGGGCTTTGCCAACATGTATATTGGAAGAATCACATCCCTCTTCAAATATCTGCACAGGTGAAGGACCTATAGGGGGCTTAAGTGTTATGTCTTCAGCTGATGTTGTTGAAACACTGGATGGAGAAAAACTTGAAGCTGAGGTGGATGCTTCTCTGGTTTTAGGGAATGGTTCAGAGAATCAATATGGAGATGCACGTCTGCCTTCATCTTCCATGGTTGTGCATGAGGGGAAAAGTGACAATTCGCTGGTCAAGGATCCTGTTGAGAGTTCAGCATCATTAAAGAACGTACAAGGGCGTCTACAGGAAATCGATGATGGAAAAATTGCTTTACAAGGGAGTGACATTGTGCCTGAACTTGCATCAAGAAGCGTGGAATCTGCTCAAGTAAATCAGCTTGAGCCTGGATTGACATCTGGAGGACACATTTCTTCCCCAGTGGCAAACATCGAGTTTTCTGAGATGAAACCAGGATTACATGAAATTGATATTGGTGATGGCAAGGATACTTCTCAGAGCGCTGAGGTTCTTCCTGAAGATGCTTTGGAAAGAAATGAACCATTACCAATGCAAAGGGCAGGAATAGAAAAAATTCAGGATGACTATGAGGAGAAAGCAGATGAGATTTGTGATGCGATTGATGCTTCTTGTGTTGATGGGAATGTACCTGATAACCTAGATGAGGGAAGAAGTGACAATTCTCTGGTCCAATGTCCTGTTGAGAGTTCAGCATCATTTCAGAATGTACAAGGGCATATCAAGGAAATCAATGATAGGGAAAATGCTTCACCAGGGAGTGAAGTTGTGCCTGACCTGGTGTCAAGAAGCACGGAATCTTCTCAAGTGGATCAGCTTGATCCCACCGCAGTATCTGAAAGACAAGTTTTCTCCCCAGTGACATATATTAACTTGTCTGAGATGAAACCTGGAGGACATGAAACTGATATTGGTGATGGCAAGGATAATTCTCAGATTGCTGAAGTTCTTCCTGAAGATGTTTCTGACAGAATTGAACTATTACCAATGCAAAGGACAAGTGTAGAAAAAATTCGGGATGACTATGAGGAGAAAGCAGATGATATTGCTTCTGGGATTGAGGCTTCTTGTGGTGATGGGAATGTACCTGTAAACCTACCAGCAAGGATGGACCGCTCTCAGGAAGATTTGGTCGAGGACTCCTCCAAGAGGAAAGCCGAAAAGTATGAAATCGTTGATGGGAGAGATCCTTCTCAGCTTGGTATTATGCCTGATAATGGATCTAATATGGATTGTACAGAGGTTGTTGAGAATGAACGTGCATCTGAAAGAATTGAGCTTTTATCTTCCCATGTAATAGACGCAGAAACAGTTCAGGACTCCTTTGAGCAGAAACCAGAAGGACATGGTACTTCAACTTGTTATGGAACAGATAATTCTCCAGTTGATGCAGTTGTCCGTGACAATCCATTGGAAAGCATTGATCCTACTCGGGTAGTTGAGCTTGAGAATGCATCTGAAAGAAATGAACCTTTATCATTTCAATCAACAGAAGAAGAAACTGTTAAGTCTTCCTCTGAGGAGAAACCAGTAGAGCATGAAACTGATATTTGTGAGGGAATGGATGCTGCTGATTTGGGTGGTTCTGTGCATGAGTTTCCATCTGAAAGCATGGATGTTGATCCTTTGGATACATCTGAGATAGATGGATCATCATCTTTCCAATTGCAAAACAAAGAGAATGTTGAGGATTCCTTGAAGGGGCAAGCAGAAATTAATGAAAATGTACAAGATGATGGGGGCGTTGGACTTCCAATTGAGGAGGGGCCTGAAAATATATCAGAAAGCAAGGATCCCTCTCAGGCTGCTGCAGGTTCTCTGGAAGATGTATTAGAGGAAAATACCTCTTTATCCTTGCCAATGGAAGATGAGAAGGTTGTAGTCTCATTGGAGAAAACAGAGGAATGGCACGATGCTGAATTTGGTGATGGGATGGATGCTTCTCCAGTTGGCGGGGCTGGGCTCAGAATGTTGCCAGGTGTTGATAAGCCTCAGTCTGCTAGTATTGTACCTGAAGATGTTTCCATTATTGATCAGTCCTCTCTCCAAGTGAAGAATGACGAGAAAGTTGGGGACCTTGCTGAGGTGAGAATGGGTACTGAAGTTGGTGATTGGAAGGATGCTTCTTCGATGGGTAGGGCTGTGCTTGAAGAGGTGCCTGGTGAGAATGAATCTCAGTCTGCTAGTATTGAACGTGAAGATGTTTCCGCAATTGGTCAGTCCTCTTCCCTAAGGAAGAATCAAGAGAAAGTTGAGGACCCTGTTGAGGTGAGACTAGATACTGAAGATGTTGATCAGCATGATGCTTCTCTGGTTGGTGGGGCTGTGCTTGAAGAGGTGCCCCAGGTGCAGGAATCTCAGTCTGCTAGTATTGAACCCGAAGACATTTCCACAATTGATCAGTCCTCTCTCCTAGGGAACAATCAAGAGAGAGTTGAGGACTCTGCCAAGGTGAGACTAGATACTGAAGTTGGTGAGGGGAATGATGCTTCTCCTGTTGGTGGGGCTGTGCTTGAAGAGTTGCCAAGTGTGGATGAATCTCAGTCTGCTAATATTGAACCTGAAGATGTTTCCACAATTTATCAGTCCTCTCTCCTAGGGAAGAATCAAGAGAAAGTTGAGGACCCTGCTGAGGTGAGACTAGACACTGAAGTTTATGATGGGAATGATGCTTCTCCCGTTGGTGGGGCTGTGCTTGAAGAGTTGCCAAGTGTGGATGAATCTCAGTCTGCTTATATTGAACCTGAAGATGTTTCCACAATTGATCAGTCCTCTCTCCTAGGGAAGAGTCAAGAGAAAGTTGAGGACTCTGCTGAGGTGAGACTAGACACTGAAGTTTATGATGGGAACGATGCTTCTCCGGGTGGTGGGACTCTGCTTGAAGAGGTGCCCAGCATGGATGAATCTCGGTCTGCTAGTCTTGTACCCGAATATGTTTCCACAATTGATGAGTCCTCTCTCCCAGGGAAAAATGAAGAGAATGTTGAGGACCCCTCTGAGGTGAGAATGGAAACGTGTGGGGTGGATGATGGGAAGGATTCTTCTCAGCTTACTGGGGTTGTGCTGGAAAATGTACAGACTGGATGTCAATCACAGGTTTCTGCATCTTTGCTGGAACCCGAAAATGCATCTTTCCTGGTAGACAGCAAAGAGAAGGTCGAGGATTCGTCTTTGAAGAAGGTGGAAGTTAATGAAGATAAATGCGGTGATGGAATTGATGCTGGTGGGACTGCTTCTGAAATTGCATCAGAAAAGTTGGGTTATTTTCAGGATGTTGGAACTTTGACTGAAGACTCTTCAGGGAAGAACCCACCTTCATCTTCTGTGCATTCAAACAATGAGTCAGCTGCTGATGGAGCTGTGCCTATGCCTGAAGACTTGTCAGAAAATAACCCACCTCCATCTTCTGCCGATGCAAACAACGAGTTGGATGCTGATGGAGCTGTGCCTGTGCCCAAAGACTTATCAGAAAATAACCCAACTCCATCTTTTGCCGACTCAAACAATGAGGTGGATGCTGATGGAGCTGTGCCTGTGCCCAAAGACTTGTCAGAAAATAACCCACCTCCATCTTCTGCGGATGCAAACGATGAGGCAGCTGCTGATGGAGCTGTGCCTGTGCCCAAAGACTTGTCAGAAAACCCACCTCCATCTTCTGCTGATGCAAATGATAAGTCGGCTGCTGATGGAGCTGTGCCTGTGCTTGAAGACTCGTCAGAAAAGAATCCCCCTCCATCTTCTGCCGATGCAAACGAGTCACTTGCTGATGGAACTGGGCCTCTGCCTGGAGACTCGTCAGAAAAGAACCCACCTCCATCTTCTGCCAATGCAAATGGCTCATCATTTGCTGATGGAACTATGCCTGTGCCCGAAGACTTGTCAGAAAAGAACCCGCCTTCATCTTCTGCCGATGCAAACGCTGAGTCGCGAGAGAAAGTTACGGAGGAAATTCCTGTTTCTGATGACATAGAAGGAAGTAAAGAGTGAACTGGACTCGTATAGATTTCTGCGGAGTCCTTGTAATTTATTGTGTTAACTACAACGCCATCGAACATTAGCCCATACAATGTGCTTTAGTAGCTTAGAAAATCATACTTTGCTCTTGTAGCAATGCGGGCGATGTATATGGACAATAGAAAAGCATCTTTATATGTAAATTGCAGAGGCTAGTGCCTGTTTCTTGGTTGCTGTTGTGTCATCTGAAAACCTTTTATGATTCGGGGCTTATCGCCGGTCGAATTTCTCTTGAAATTTGTGCACATCGGCCTCTTCTCTTTTCGGAAAAGCATCGTGAAATCTTTCTGAGCGTCGGTCTCTCTTTACAACAGCCGACTGATGTGTATCTACTTATTTCAGATGGATTTCAAAAGCCTTGAGACAGAGACATTCAGGGCCTTGCAGACCGGCTTTGTACCTGCGGGAAATGTTACTGCTAGAAGCAATTTTGAGATGCAGAACTTCCTTTTGTAACAAAAAACTTCAATTCGAGCAACTTTAGAAAGTGGACTGCCCACCAGGATTGATTGTCCACCCGGTCCCACAGTAAACTAATCGCGCAGGGGCGATTAAGCTTAAGCATTCAGAATATTGATACTCCAGCTATGATCATTTGAGAGACTAATTACTTAATTTCCAAGGTCAATGTCCGTATTCAATACTCCAGCTATGATCTAGCTATGATCATTTGAGAGACTAATTACTAAATTTCCAAGGTCGATGTCCGTATTTGATCTTTACAGTCACTGCTATCCTAAATGTCCTATATAAAGTTTCGATGTCAAGTAGAGAGGAAATATACAAACATGCGATAATTATTACAATAATTTTTCATTAGTACAAAAACCCTGTATTATGCTGATCGAAATATCGGATTTGTGGGAATCGTAACGAGGGATATTTTTGGTAAATTGCCATTTCACGGGATGTGCGAAAGAGAGAGAGAGAGAGAGAGAGAGAGAGAGAGCGAAGGGACCAGAACGAAGGAAATCCTATAAAACCCTCGATCCCACCGCACACGTGGCCTGAAGGCGCAGGCCGCTTGCTTCACATGGGACGGATCCCAAGGATAAGTGGGCCCCTCCATCCGCCTTAGGAGACGACACGCGTCCAGCTATGTGCCGCCGATTCTCCTCTGGATATCCGCGATCGGGGACCACTCCGTCAATTGGAGGGGTCCACGTCGGCAAGCAGCCGAGCGCATCTTTCCTCGGCGTTGGAGCTGCGCGCAGAATATCTCTCCCGCCCGACTCTCTGTATTGACTTCCCCCTCGTTCGTCCAGAGAGGAAGAGAGATTCAGCTTCGAGCTTCGTACCTCGCTCGACGGCGCCATCGTCATGGGACAGATCTTCGACAAATTCCAAGGTACCGACCCGCCATTTCTCTCTCTGTCCGTCGCTCTCCGCTTCGCGGTTTTCCAGTGGTCGGCCATCTCTGTACAGAGGACGACTCGGGCCCGTTTCTGAGAGACTTGTTTTTGCTTTTGCTCCGTGGCGATTCATCCGAGTGTCGAATCGGTCTGAGCCGCGCTGTATGAATATCCGCGCGATGGGTCGCAACAACAAGAATCGAGTCGTCACCTTTTATCTGCAGCTTGATTGTCTTCGTACCTAGAGTTTACTGTCCTATCCATGCTGCCAATGACTCTCGGGTCCTTTCGACTCGTAAGAGTTCAGTTCGTATCTCACGGTGACGGGACTCGTGTAAGGGTAAACCGAAATAACTGTTGGGTTTTCGTCTAGCAGCACCCTGGTTGCTGTTGATGCGGGATGTCCTGCTATCGATCTTTTATGTGGTGTCGGGTTAAGTTCTAATGAAAATTTTCCATTTTCTATCACGAATAACTTAATTGTTCCTGTTGGGGGATCTGAATGCGCCCTTGATATTGCCTGTCATATAGCAGACGTATGCTTAAAGTTGCGTTTTTTATGCATCTTAGATGCGTGTGTTTATGGCGCTTCGCACATATCTTCTTGTCATACTTTAGGCTCGCAATATAGTACCCAAGAGAAAGCACTTGCTAGTGTACTTTTCAGATGCGCTTGACATCTTCAATATATTGTCCAGGCAAGGAATGGAGGCGAAAGCAAATCAGGAAAATAACTGATAAGGTTTTCGATCGTGTAGCAAACAACGTTGAAAGAGCTAATTTGACTTTTGAAGATCTGTATATTGCTGTTTTGCTTGTGTACAAGTGAGAATCTCTGCTGAACACCTCTTTATATTTTTTAACCGGCAAGTAGATTAAATGCTTTCTCTCTTGTAGTGATATAAATAAGCATCTGCCCGGTCCCCATTTTGATCCACCCTCAAAAGACCAAGTTCGGATAATGATACAGGTACTTCTCTTGTATCCTTGATGTTATGCTCACAGTGCAGTACACTACGTATTGAAGTTTATTTCTCTACATTCTGTTCTTCATTCCTTTGCAATGCAAGCCTCCTTCCACGGTGACGTGGGGATTCTGGACTTGAGAGTATCGATTTGTTTGAAGAAGTGTTGCACTACCACTTCATATGTTCATTAGGTACTAGTTGGTGTGGTCTGTGAAGTTTTGGCATGCCATTCAGATGCTGACTCTGAACTTCCTACAGGAAGGTGTCGTAGGGTGTGCCAATGACTAAGCAGTGGTCGTAATAGATATGGACTCCAATCACATTGATGGCTGATTTATAGATCATCTAAATTGATGTTTACATGGAAGATATGGATGATCACATTGCATAAGCTATAGAGCTTGTTGCTTTTCAATGATCATAGGATATTAGCAATTGTTAGTTGAACTCAAGATGTCTGCTAACATCCCTTGGTTAAACTCGAGTTCTGAATAACTCCAAACTCAAACGTACTTCCCTCCATAGATGTCTCAAATGTGCTTTATTTAGAATTGTTGAAAGGATCCTCAGTGATACATTGGCTTGGGAGGAGAAGAGAAAATCGTGGAATGAATATCTGTACAAATTAACTGATGCATACTGTTGACCATCATTGTGCTTGAAATTTATGAAAGCATATTCATTGCCTCATGCGCAGGAATCTGATCTCAACCTGGATGGAGAAATCGATCGTGAAGAATTTGGGAGGTTCATCCAGCGGCTAACATCCGACACATTTATAGTAGTCAGTCAGGGATTGATTATCACATTGGTTGTGGCACCTACTGTCGCAATGGCAACAAAGAGAACTACCGAGGGTTTCCCAGGAGTTGGCAAAGTGGTGCAAAAGTTACCAAATTCAGTTTATGCATCGCTTGTGACTATGGCAGTTGTGCTGTTCCAGAAGTCAATCCAGGAGGGTTGACATTTGCCATAGTTTAATAAGTTGGTATTGGATATCTACATCTACAATATACTGCTTGATATTGTATTTATATAGACGTCACTTGGGAAACAAATGTTATACTTAAACGCTAAAATTATGATATTTATTTTGCCTCGATTTTCTGTGAAAAGAATCGAATGGTTGACGGGTCTTGTCATCGATAATGGTAGTAGGATGTGGTCACCTGCTGCAGTCTCAGCTGCTAACTTTGCTGTGCTTAGCTGTGGGAACATAATCAAAGTGGACATCGTATAGATGACTTGCAGCATATGATGATCGTGGAGGAATTGCAAGAAGCAGAGATGGGTGGAATTGGGTCTGATTTATTTTCTTGATTTTTTTTAGTCCTGGAAGAACATCAAAAGATAAGCTTCAGACATGATAGTCACATTAAAATTAGAGAATTGCTTTTGATATTGTTGAGGGTCGCTTTCTAACATCTAAGCATATTTGCTTTCTCATAAATATGAAGAAAATAATGGGATCTGATTGGAATAAATATGATATTCATATTTTTTTGCCCATTGGCACGAGCAGAGTGTCTATTGCGTAACTTTTTATGTCGTCTCCTCCAATCTGTTATGGAAATCTCCCACTTCGTCTCCTCCAATCTTTCTCTCATCTGAGAGTTCTTGCTAGACTATGAGACGGACTCAAAGGCGATATGAACTTCAGAGTTAGGACTTAAAGGCAGCTACTCTTAAGGAAAAGAAGTCGAAGAAGTAGGCAGGAAATTTCAGCCAGTTTGGGCACTTACATTAGGCTTCATTAGGCTGGGGTTGATTTGGTCTACCCACTTAGAAATCAGACCGGACCAGGCGGGAACCAGGCCGTCCAGTCCGGTCTGATCCGATTTCAAATAATAGGGAACTGATTCCATTGGTTCGATTTTTAGTTTTCAAGAGGAGAATCGATGACCCTTAGCGGCGATGTCTTAAATGACAGGACAGAAGTGGCTTGTAGGACCCATCTAATATGTTCAGATCTTCTTGGGACACTTCCTCCTCGTACCGTGGAGTCCCCCGAAACTCATCGAGATGGGGATCCCTCCACCAATAGGGGCGGTCCACGTCGTCACTTTCCCCGCCTATATAATGAAGTGGTGCCAGCATGTTCCCATCGCCACGACTTTCTTTATATATTGACCTCTCTCCTTATTTTGAACCAGGAAACAATCATCAAATCGAGAGAGAGAGGGAGTCAACTGCAAGTTTCATATCTCGTTCAACGACGCCATGGGACAGATCCTGGACAAACTCCAAGGTACCCACCTGCCATTTTCTCTCTCTCCGTCGTTCTCCCGATTCATCGTTTCCGGTAATCAAACGTCCGTGAACAGTACGGTTTCTCGGGGGCGTCTGTGAGACTGTTCTGGTCCGGGGTGGTTCATAATGTCGAATCGACACGAGTCAGCTCTTTGACTGTGTTCTGTTGCCCGCAGTAGGGATCAGGAAAGCAGTGGTTCACTGACCTCCTGTCTTTGCTCCGTTCTGGGTATATTTGCATTGTGCATGTGACCATGGGAGTCGATTACAGTGTGTCGTGTCCAAAAGAAGGCTTCCAGTGGTCCTTTGCGGCGAGGAGGATTTGCTTTCGCTCTATGTAAAGGGGAGACGAGAGTGAGTATGCTTGATTTTGTGGCATTGCGTGCCTCAGCACATTGTCATGTAATGCTGGTATTGACAAAGAACAGACCGATTTATGTCTAGTGGAGTTAGAACTGAGGACCAATGATCGTTAAATCAATGAATGAGAGGGAAGCTGACGAATGGAAGTGCTTCATATCGTCTAGATGAAGGACCTAAACTTTTGAATAGCTTTCATCTCTCTGAAGCTACGAGATCTTTTACAGGGACTAGCTAGAATACGTGATTGTTCACGGCTTACAAAATTCGCACAGTCCAGGCGAGTGGGGATATGTTCATTCGGTGATAGAGCTCGATGTGTCGTTTATCTCAGATACAAATGTCAGTTGAATTTTTTAGTACCTTAAGTAGCTTGTGTCATTTTAGTTGCATCGGTGTTTGTGGTGTTGCTAATGCTGCTGTGGTTGGGCACGTTAATGATGCTGGTTAATACCAATGTCAACCACTACCGCAGGTCAACACCATTGCTATATGAACCGTCCAAGCTTTTTTAGATAGGAACTCACTCAATAAGTTGCAAAAAAGGATCATTTCATTGCCTATTTATCTGCAGTATAAATCTCTTTAACTTGAAACCATTTCAGTAGCTAGAGGTCACTGTCCTATCCATGCTTCCTGGAAGTTTCAGCCATTGATTCTCGGGTCATAAGGATGCAGTTCATGCGTCACAGTGATGGAATTCCCATCTAGGTGAACAAATAGCTGCTGATTTTTGTCTAGCTGCACCCTGGTGGTTGATACAGGACTTTCTCCTTTTGATCTTGTGTATGATGCTGGTTAAGTTCTAATGGAATTTTTCATTTACTATATCAAAAAGTTATTGTTGCCCTGGGGGATCTGTATGTATCCTTGACATTGCTTGTCGTATTGGCGCATCTAGATTCGTGTGTTTATGGTGCTTCACACTTATTTTCCTCTTATGCTTCAATTTTGCAATGTAGTACCCAATACAAGGCAAATCAGTTAATAAACTTAAGCAAATTGTTAGTAAACAATTTACATGCATTTGACAGTTCTAGCAAATTATTCAGGGAAGGAATGGAGGCGAAAGCAAATCGGGAAAATTACCAATAAGATTTTTGATCGTGTAGCAAACAATCTTGAAAGAGCCAACCTGACGTTTGAAGATCTATACATTGCTGTTTTGCTTGTGTACAAGTAAGAATCTCTGGGGAACACTTCTTTATACTTATACACCCAGCAAGTAGACTAATTGTTTTCTCTCTGTAGCGACATAAATAAGCATCTTCCTGGTCCACATTTTGATCCACCCTCAAAAGACCATGTCCGAAATATGATAAAGGTACAATTCTTGTATCCTCAATGGTTTGACCAAAGTCCATTACGCTGAGTAATGAAGTTTATTCCTCTATATACTTTTCTTCTGTTTCTCTGCAACGCAAGCTTCCTTACACCGTACTTACTGCTTTGGGATTTGGATTTTGTACTTTAGATTGTGGATTCCTTTGAAAAATTGTTCTATTACCACTTCATATCTTTATTTGGTAATAATAAGCGTGGCCTGTGAAGTTTTGGCATGTCATTCAGATGCTGACTCTGAGCTTCCTAGAGAAAGATGCGTCGACCTCTGCAATGACTATAATAAGCAGTGGTCCTAAAAGATGTATGGCCTCCAATCACATTGACGGTAGACTTGTAGATAATGTCAGTTGATCTTGACATGGAAGATATGGATGGTCACGTTGTGTAAGCTACAGAGCTTACGAATTTTTAGTGGTTATAAAATATTAGCGATTGTTGCTCGAACTCAAGATGTTCGATACCAAGTTGAAATCAAGTGGCCTGAAGAACTCAAATGAGTGTATTTCTCTCTGTAGAAGTCTCAAAAGTGTTTCATTTGAAATTCTTCAAAGGATCCTCATTGATATGATGGTTGTAGCCTTCATTTTGGTGTTTGTTTGATGGGTTCGGGAGGAGAAGACAAAATTGTGGAATGAATATTTGTGCAAACTGACGCCTACATCCGGTGGCGCATGGTTTGAAAATCATATCGTTGCCGTGTGTACAGGACTGCGATGTCAACCTTGATGGAGAAATCGATCGTGAAGAATTTGTGAGGTTCATCCAGCGGCTAACATCTGACACAATTATAGTCGTCAGTCAGAAGTTCATTGCCACATTGGTCGTGGCATCTACCGTTGCAATGGCAACAAAGAAAAATACTGAGCGTCTCCCAGGAGTCGGTAAAATGGTGCGAATGTTACCAAAATCAGTTTTTGCATCCCTTGTGACTCTGGCGGTTGTGCTGTTCCAGAAGTCAACGCAGGAGGTTTAACATTTGACAGCTGAGATTGTGATTTTTATCTTGCCTCGATTGATCTTGTGAAACGATTCAAATGATTGAAGGGTCCTGCCAACCATAATAGCAGCAGGATATTGTCATCTGCTGCACAGAGTGAGGCTGCTACCCGTGCTGAGCTGTGGGAGCCTACTCAAGGCCAACGTCGTATAGATGGCTTGCTGCATATGCTCATGAAGGGATTGCAAGAAGCACAGATGTTTTTAGGAGGAGTTGAGTCTGCTTTATCTCGATTTTCTTTAGTCTTGGACAAGAACATTTGAGGATGAGCGTGGTTGCTTTGCAAGGTCGCATCACATTCGCTTTCCGATAAATATGAAATAAAGAGCATGAATTCAGTTTTTGCTTGGAGTTTCATTTTGAATCAGTTTGGCGGTACTCAGTTCGTTTTGTTTTAAGAAAGGAACTGCAGAAAGCTTCCGAACAAATCCTCGTTAGCTAAACTGTGGCTGATCACAAGAGACCGGTCATTGCTCGTTGTCGTGCCTTCTCTAGCATTACATGTCCAGAAACCGCCCTGTATTACCTCTGAATATCCCTATGTCAGGTAACTGGTGGTGAGGGGAAGAAGGAAAAATCTCATTCAATAGGTTGACCCATTGGCCGCAGAGAATAGGTAGTGTGCATCACTTGCAACCCATAAGTTTGCCATAGATTTAACTGAATTTCAATTAGATTCTGAACATGAAAATATTACAGGAGAGCAAGTACTGCTCTTGATCTTGAACTTGCAATTAGTAGCCAAAGTTGAATAATAGGATCTTCATTCTTCAAAAAAAAAAAAAAAAGATCCTGGCATTTGTGTTGGGGAAGTGTATGAATAAGCATTGGGAGGAGAGATGGTGTCGAGAGCTGTTCTAGCTTTCGTCATTTGACAACTTTCATAAGAGAAAGCAGGCACAAGAGAAAACGAAAATGGTAACGGTGATTCCGTATTGACAAGACTTGTATCAAAATGCATTTGTCATCTCTGCTGACAGTCGCACACTCTGCATGTACCATCCACTTCGCTTATGTCAATAGCTAAGAGGATCCTCTTTAACCATTAGCCGGCCCATCTGAGAGGAATTCAAATGGAATTCAGGAAGAAGAAGAAGGAAATAAATAAAATATAAAAAAAGACAGCAAAACTACAGCTCCACACACGCTTCTCATCAAACTCCTGCTCATGGTCTAGCATTAATCTTGAGTACCTTGTAGATAAAGATTGAAGAACAGAAGAAGCATAGTCAGCTACCTGCCAGGTTGTGCCAATTTCATGGTACATTCAGCCTCTCCAGCTTTGCTTCTCATCTGATGAATCACCGACGACATTTCAGGGGTCTACGTGATCAGTGGAAAAGCTACGATTTTCGGGAGGAATGCCCGCACGGGAACACAAGCGCGTATGAAGAAGACGAGACTTGACCTGCTTGACGAGATCGCGTTTGGCGTCCTCCATGTCTCTCTGCTTTCTCTACCGCTCTGGATCTCCCGCGCTTATGCTGGTTTCGAGCTCCGGCCAAGGACCCTGAATAAGTATTAGGGCTGTTGTCCGTGATTAATTGGGAAATATCAAGTTCCGTTTATTTCATAAAAAATATATAATATTTTTGAAAAATATATTTTCCTAAAAAGTAATAATAATTTTGGATTTTCATTTGTCAAAAGCCAACCGAGGCTTTAACCAAGGTCGGGGTACGCTATTAGAAACCGTGATATTTAAAGATAAATAAAGAAAATAGAAAATATTTTCATTTTTCAAAAAAGCGGAAAATATTTTCTTCACTTTTGAAAAAATATTATTTTCCTTGACTAGTTTATTTCTCGTGAAACGAACACCGGAAAATTTGAAAAATATGTTCCTAAAAGTTATTGCGGAGCCTTCATTTCAATCCAATTTATGCCTTGAACTGCTCTTTATTTATTCAAAAAAGACCTAACTTAAGGTCTAATTCAAAATCCACTCTAAACTCTCTTTTTTTGTCTAGCAGAAAGATCACTAACTTCTACTTTTGGCCTCCAATTTGTCGTCATCAGCTTTCTGAATTTGCCATCGTCAGCCTTCCATCTAAAAATCGCCATTAGCCATATTTGATTTTCGTAGCTTAGAACGATTTTATTTTGGAAATAATTTTCCTTGTTGCTTTGCTGATGTGTATTTGTTATCGGATTGCAAATTAGCGTTTTTTTTTTCTTCCACAAAAACAAAACTGGAGACATATTTTTGACCAAACTTAAAAATTGATCTCTTTTCAAAAGAATTAAAGGATTCAAAGTAGATTTGAAATTAGACCTAAAATAAAAAAAATTCTAAAAACAAAAAGAAAATTAGGCAGAATTAAAACTAAATCTAATGTCGATGTTTTTTAGGAAATCATGTCACATTAACATGTTTCATGAGCTTTTTCGCTGCAAATTTACCTGCTTTGAATTTCTTTTTCCGTGACATGAGCGATTATGGAATTGCGAAGAATTCAATTCAACATATTTGTGAACATCCGACCGAATGGCAATTGACAAGAAGTATACTCCTAAAGAATCATTTAGTGTTGGTCGCTCTGTGATATCAAGCTCCATTTAGTGTTTGGTGGGAAATTAATGATTTGGAGAAATATTTTGCAGAGAATCATATAATTTTAATCGCTTGAAGTGAATTAATAAAGCTTATATCTAATTATTTTTTGGATAAAAAGAATATTTTCCTTTCATTTATTCGTTATAAGGAATATAGACGGTCATGTTCATGGAAAACTTATTCGGGTCGTTCATTTTCGCCAAACAAATGTAAACTAAAACAAATGAAAAAAAAAACTAAATTCTGAAAATTTGAAGAAGCGGCGATGCCTTCAACGACAGGACAGAAGTGGCTTGTAGGACCCATCTGCTCTGTTCAGATCTTCTTAGGACACTTCCTCCTCGTACCTAGGAGTCCACCGAAACTCATCGCGATGGGGACCCCTCCACCAATAGGGGCGTTCCACGTCGGCACTTTCCCCGCCCATATAATGAAGTGGGGCCAGCATGTTCCCTCCGCCACGACTCTCTTCATATATTGACCTCCCGCTTTCTTCTTTTGAACCAGGAAACAATCATCGAATCGAGAGCGAGAGGGAGTCAACTACAAGTTTCGTATCTCGTTCAACGACGCCATGGGACAGATCCTGGACAAACTCCGAGGTACCACCTGCCATTTTTGCTCTCTCCGTCGCTCTCCTGATTCATCGTTTCCGGTAATCAGATGTCCGTGAACAGGACGGTTTCTCGGGGGCGTCTGTGAGACTGTTCTGGTCCGGGGTGGTTCATGTCAATGTCGAATTGACACGAGTCAGCTCTTTGACTGTGTTCTGTTGCCCGCAGTAGGGATCAGGAAAGCAGTGGTTCACTGACCTCCTGTCTTTGCTCCGTTCTGGGTATATTTGCATTGTGCATGTGACAGTGGGAGTCGATTACAGCGTGTCGTGTCCAAAAGAAGGCTTCAAGTGGTCCTTTGAGGCAAGGAGGATTTGCTTTCGTTCTATGTAAAGGGGAAACGAGAGTGAGTATGCTTGATTTTGTGGCAATGTGTGCCTCATTCACATTGTCATGTAATGCTGGTATTGACAAAGAACAGGCCGATTTATGTCTAGCGGAGTTAGAACTGAGGAGGAAGATGGTCCAATGATCGTTAAATCAATGAATGAGAGGGAAGCTGACGAATGGAAGTGCTTCATATCGTTTAGAGGAAGGACCTAATCTTTTGAATAGCTTTCGTCTCTCTGAAGCTGCGAGATCTTTTACAGGGACTAGCTAGTATACGTGATTGTTCTTGGCCTACAAAATTCGCATAGTCCAGGCGACTGGGGATATGTTCATTCAGTGATAGAGCTCGACGTGTCGCTTATCTCAGATACAAATCAGTTGAAATTTTTTAGTACCTCACGTAGCTTGTGTCATCTTAGTTGCATTGGTGTTGGTGGCGCTGCTGTGGTTGGGCAAGTAAATGATGCTGGTTAATACCAATGTCAACCACTACCGCAGGTCAACACCATTGCTGTATGAAATGTCCAAGCTTTTTTAGATAGGAACTCACTCAATAAGTCGCAAAAAAGGATCATGTCATTGCCTATTTATCTGCAGTATAAATCTCTTTAACTTGAAACCATTTCAGTAGCTAGAGGTCACTGTCCTATCCATGCTTCCTGGAAGTTTCAGCCATTGATTCTCGGGTCATAAGGATGCAGTTCATGCGTCACAGTGATGGAATTCCCCTCTAGGTGAACAAATAGCTGCTGATTTTTGTCTAGCTGCACTCTGGTTGCTGTTGATAAGGACTTTCTGCTATTGATCTTGTGTATGATGCCGGTTAAGTTCTAAATTTTTCATTTACTATACCAAAGGTAATTGTTGCCCTGGGGGGTCTGTACATATCCTTGACATTGCTTGTCGTATCAGGTGTATGCTTAAAATTGGAATTTTGGTGCATCTAGATTCGTGTGTTTATTGGTGCTTCACACTTATTTTCCTCTTATGCTTCAATTTTGCAATGTAGTACCCAAGACAAGGCAAATCAGTTAATAAACGTAAGCAAATTGTTAGTAAACAATTTAGATGCATTTGACAGTTCTAGCAAATTATTCAGGGAAGGAATGGAGGCGAAAGCAAATCAGGAAAATTACCGATGTGATTTTTGATCGTGTAGCAAACAATCTTGAAAGAGCCACCCTGACGTTTGAAGATCTATATATTGCTGTTTTGCTTGTGTACAAGTAAGAATCTCTGGGGAACACTTCTCTGTACTTATACACCCAGCAAGTAGACTAATTGTTTTCTCTCTGTAGCGACATAAATAAGCATCTTCCTGGTCCACATTTTGATCCACCCTCAAAAGACCGTGTCCGAAATATGATAAAGGTACAATTCTTGTATCCTCAATGGTTTGACCAAAGTCCATTACGCTGAGTAATGAAGTTTATTGCTCTATATGCTTTTCTTCTGTTTCTCTGCAATGCGAGCTTCCTTACACCGTACTTACTGCTTTGGGATTTGGATTTTGGACTTTAGATTGTGGATTCCTTTGAAAAAGTGTTCTATTACCACTTCATATCTTTATTTGGTAATAATAAGCGTGGCCTGTGAAGTTTTGGCATGTCATTCAGATGCTGACTCTGAGCATCCAAGAGAAAGATGCGTCGACCTCTGCAATGACTATAATACGCAGTGGTCCTAAAAGATGTATGGCCTCCAATCACATTGACGGTAGACTTGTAGATAATGTCAGTTGATCTTGACATGGAAGATATGGATGGTCACGTTGTGTAAGCTACAGAGCTTACGAATTTTTAGTGGTTATAAAATATTAGCAATCATTGCTCGAACTCAAGATGTTCGATACCAAGTTGAAATCAAGCGGCCTGAAGAACTCAAATGAGTGTATTTCTCTCTGTAGAAGTCTCAAAAGTGTTTCATTTGAAATTCTTCAAAGGATCCTCATTGATATGATGGTTGTAGCCTTCATTTTGGTGTTCGTTTGATGGGTTCGGGAGGAGAAGACAAAATTGTGGAATGAATATTTGTGCAAACTGACGCCTACATCCGGTGGCGCATGGTTTGAAAATCATATCGTTGCCGTGTGTACAGGACTGCGATGTCAACCTTGATGGAGAAATCGATCGTGAAGAATTTGTGAGGTTCATCCAGCGGCTAACATCTGACACAATTATAGTCGTCAGTCAGAAGTTCATTGCCACATTGGTCGTGGCATCTACTGTTGCAATGGCAACAAAGAAAAATACTGAGCGTCTCCCAGGAGTCGGTAAGATGGTGCGAATGTTACCAAAATCAGTTTTTGCATCCCTTGTGACTCTGGCAGTTGTGCTGTTCCAGAAGTCAACGCAGGAGGTTTAACATTTGACAGCTGAGATTGTGATTTTTATCTTGCCTCGATTGATCTTGCGAAAAGATTCAAATGATTGAAGGGTCCTGCCGACCATAATAGCAGCAGGATATTGTCATCTGCTGCACAGAGTCAGGCTGCTACCTGTGCTGAGCTGTGGGAGCCTAATCAAGGCCAACGTCGTATAGATGACTTGCTGCATATGCTCATGAAGGGATTGCAAGAAGCACAGATGTTTTTAGGAGGAGTTGAGTCTGCTTTATCTCGATTTTCTTTAGTCTTGGAGAAGAACATTTGAGGATGAGCATGGTTGCTTTGCAAGGTCGCATCACATTCGCTTTCTGATAAATATGAAATAAAGAGCATGAATTCAGTTTTTGCTTGGAGTTTCATTTTGAATCAGTTTGGCGGTACTCAGTTCGTTTTGTTTTAAGAAAGGAACTGCAGAAAGCTTCCGAACAAATCCTCGTCAGCTAAACTGTGGCTGATCACAAGAGACCGGTCATTGCTCATTGTCGTGCCTTCTCTAGCATTACATGTCCAGAAACCGCCCTGTATTACCTCTGAATGTCCCTATGTCAGGTAACTGATGGTGAGGGGAAGAAGGAAAAATCCCATTCAATAGGTTGACCCATTGGCCGCAGAGAATAGGTAGTGTGCATCACTTGCAACCCATAAGTTTGCCATAGATTTAACTGAATTTCAATTAGATTGTGAACATGAAAATATTACAGGAGAGCAAGTACTGCTGCTCTTGATCTTGAACTTGTAATCAGTAGCCAAAGTTGAATAATAGGATCTTCATTCTTCAAAAAAAAAAAAAACCTGGCATTTGTGTTTGGGGAACTGTATGAATAAGCATTGGGAAGAGAGGTGGTGTAGAGAGCTGTTCTAGATTTCGTCATTTGACAACTTTTATAAGCAGAATAACAATGCGATCTCAATGTACGCAGCAAGCAGGCACAAGAGAAAACGAAAATGGCAACGGTGATTCCGTATTGACAAGACGGGTATCAAAATGCATTTGTCATTTCTGCTGACAGTCGCACACTGAACATGTACCATCCACTATGCTTATTTCAATAGCTGGGAGGATCCTCTTCACCTATTAGCTGGTCCATCTGAGAGGAGTTCAAATGGGATTCAGGAAAAAAAAGAAAAAAACCGCAGCTCCACAGACGCTTCTCATCAAACTTCTGTTCACGGTCTAACATTAATCTTGAGTACCTTGTAGATAAAGATTGAAGAGCAGAAGAAGCATTAGAGTCAGCTCTCTGCCAGGTTGTGCCAATTTCATGGCACATTCAGCCTCTCCAGCTTCGCTTTGGCCAAATCAACTTGTTCTGCCAATTAGTCAGAATTACCATCAGTTATATAAGCTATGATCATGGAATGAAAAGTCTTTCACCCGATCGGTAGGACAGATCACATACTCTGCTCAGATGCTTTCGCCTTCTGGATGGTTGTTCTGAAGTATATGTTCCCGTTTTTCTGATAAACAGACTGACCAAGAAAACAGAGACATTGAACCCCTCCATTATAAGAAGAAAAAATAGAAAGTGTCTCTTTCTTGTGAATTAAATTTGAATTACATATCAAGAGACAAAACACTCATCCATTGGCCATGTCCCAAACTAATTAAAGAACTGGCAATGTCAATTGAAACGACAGCACTCAATCTGTACTGGCCCTTACCTAATCACAGTCAGTCATAAAACAGTATAACCCATGAAAGTGCAAAAACTATCAAAATCAAAGAACTTATGATGATGACTATAGGTATCGAAAGAATTTTAAAAATAAAAAACCCCCCTCTTCCGTAATTCCTATAATGCAGTTGGAGCCTATGACAGCAAAGAATCGATTTAGGTAGTCCTTTGTCATCGCACTATTGCTTCAAGAGAAGTTCCTACCGAGATTCACCATGAATCTCTGCGTACCCATCATGAAACAACATAGAAAAAATAGCCACCAATGATCTTCACACAGTGCCATTCGCTTCATCGAAGAATTCATTCCTACTGCAAGCAAGGACCTTTCTTCAGTCCCTCTGAATGAATTTTTTTCTCCGGGGAGGCGGCAACTAAACATATGCTCCCACAAGGAGAGCAATTTGACTGGATTAACACAGATTACTTCGCACAATGAAGAGGAAGCGCGATAATCTACAGAACCACCTCATCTACGCACGGATCGGAATCGAATGCTCGAAGCAGAGGGGGGCAAGAAATTTTGAAATTAGGGTGCTTTCGGAAGGTACCCGGGAAGGCCGAAGACTGTCGAGCTCAGCGATCGCGACTTGATGGCTTCTCATCTGATGAATCAATCACCGACGAAATTTCAGGGGTCTACGTGATCAGTGGAAAAGCTACCATTTTCGGGAGGCATGCCCGCAGGGGAACACAAGCGCATATGAAGAAGACGAGACTTGACCTGCTTGGCGAGATCGCGTTTGGCATCCTCCATGTCTCTCTGCTATCTCTACCGCTCTGGATCTCCGGCGCTTATGCTGGATTCGAGCTCCGGCGAAGGACCCTGAAGAAGTATTAGGGTTGTTGTCCGTGCTTAATTTAAAAATCTTAATGTTAATCCAATTTCTGCCTTGAACTGCTCTTTATTTATTAATAAAAGACCTAATCCTAAATCCACTCGAAACTTTTTTTTCTTTTGCCTAACAGAAAAATCACTAATTTCAACTTTTGGCATCGAATTTGTCCTCATCAGCTTTCTGAATTTGCCATCGTTAGCCTTCCATCTAAAAATCGCCATTAGCCATATTTGATTTTCGTAGCTTAGAACGATTTTATTTCAGAAATAATTTTCCTTGTTGCTTTGCTGATGTGTATTTGTTATCGGATTGCAAATTAGCATTTTTTTTTCTTCCAAAAAACAAAACTTGAGACGGATTTTAGACCAAACTTAAAAATTGATCTCTTTTCAAAAGAATCCAAGGATTCAAAGTAGATTTGAAATTAAACCTAAAATTCAACATTTTTTCTAAAAACAAAAAAAGAATTAGGCAAAACTAAAACTAAATCTAATGTCGAGGTTTTTTTGGAAATCATGTCACGTTTAACATGTTTCATGAGCTTTTTCCTGCTTCGAATTTCTTTTTCCATGAGACAAGCTATCATAGAACTGCTGAGAATTCAAATCCACAGATTAGTGAACATCCAACCGAAATGCAATTGACAAGAAGTATACTCCTAAAGAATCATTTAGTGTTGGTCGCTTATGGAATGTCGAGCTCGATTTAAAAAGTGTGCTATGCCATGATCTTGATATTTTAACTCTAGTCGACTCCGCCTCGGTACTAATCTCGCACCGCCCAACCAGAGCCTCATCCTCGCCATCAAACGGCCCCCGGCCGATGGCCCGATTCTGAAATTAGTCCTTGCAACACAGACTTGGCACATCGTGGCTGTCATAGTAGAACCAAATTGTTGCTGCAAAACAACTTGTTGGCCCTCATTTTCCCATCGACACCGAACTATATATGCACATTATACAGCATGTTTGAAAGCGTTAAGCTAAGGCATTTCAGGGTTCTATCAAAAAGCAAATCAACAAAAATGTTGGTCAATGAGGAGATGATAATTTTTCTCCAACTAAATACGCTCCTAATCTCCCACCGGTCAATAAATGAACTAACAATTACATCTACAACAGTCTTAACAATCGCAGAGTCGCAAGATCAGAAATAATATGTCAAGGCTTCCACAGTTTCATCGTGCAATCCTCGCTGTATGTTGCAACAAGATTACGGTGGGGATGGTGTGTTACCCCAATTACATCCTTTTCGTGAACCTGCCAATACCATAAAAAAAACGAGTCTCACACCGACTTTGCTATTAGTGCAATCCAACAACAGTCAAGTCTAACATTAGCCAAAAAAAAAAAAAAAAACAACAACAACAACAGTCAAGTTTATATTCTGAAGACAAAAGGTACGGTTCACAGTCCATCCAGAATTTCACATCCTGATTGTGCCCCATGCACATCTTTGAATCAATAAAGCAAGTAGTAATGTTATCACTCATATTCACCGGCCTATAGCAAACTACAGCCTAGACTAAGTAATAGTAGAATATCCCACCAGCATTTAAGAAAGGAGGAAAAAGACAACGTCACTTAAGGTATCTCTATTATACGTCAGGTCTAATGGATATGTAATAGCTATTGCATAATGTGCTACTTTATAGCCATAGTGGTGTTGGCATTACAAAGGATCACAGAAAATAGCATTACTCCAAATGAACCCTGTGAGTTTGTTATAAACATGCAGACTGAATAACACGACAGACTTTAGAAGGTTCGAAGCGCCAGATAGGGAAAGGAAACTACTATGCTAATGATGACTAGTTGAGGTAAGTGCCATGGCTTCTTACTCAAAACATAAAGCAAGCATCGCAATGCATAACTTTGCAGTTAAAAGTTCATGAGTGATTCCAAAATTCCATCTTGACTTTGTGGCAAAATAACAGTAATATTACCTTCATAAGATGCTCTAATTTACCAGACTGGTGGCTGAAGCAGTACAAATTCCTGAGAATTGTCCACTATAAGTACAGTTCCACAAAAACTCATAGACGATGAATAAGAAGAAAGAAATAACAGATAAAAAGTTTGAGGAATGATACTCATTGACTGCCCCGCTATGATGACCATAACAACAACCCGGAATCCAGTCAATCTAATCACATCATCGATGATAACTAAATGATACAACTGCTCCACCCTTCACATGATGAATCAATGAAGAGAACATTTCTCTACTCAATTTAGTCAATGGACCATCTTATGATCAGCCACTAGTCGACAGTATTCTCTTTAAATATGAGATACTGACCGTTAATTACCCCTAAATTAATATCCATACCACCATCCAGAAGCTTAAGTTGATAGGTGAAAGGAGATCAAGTGACTATGAGACCAACTCAAACCCCATGGACATATGATGTGGAATACTTTAACACAATCTCATGCTATTGGAAGATTAAACCTGCTATGTCTCCAGTAAAATGTCTGTTCATAAAATGGGTCATTTCTACTACTCGGCACAAGTGTATTGATATTATGTGAAATCCACAAGTTTCAAGCATTATAACCTAATTAGCTTATACTGGTCCAGACTACAAAATAATCACAATTTGTGAACAGTTACTGCAAATCTAAGATCAATATCTCATAATATACAATTTTAACTGCTTGAAAGCAGAAGTTTGGCATCAGCCATTCTCTGGACAAGGGAAACAATGCCCCTAAAGAAAAGTCGGCACCTACTAGTATCCTGTAATTTCCACGTTTTGTGCTCTCTTTTATGTTTGTTTGCTTATTCCAACTTCAGGGTTGTTCTAGTGGCCAGTGTACAGGATGGGCTAGCCCTTCCCTTCTGAATTAAATAGAGCTGATACCAGTATTTAGGTACAGAAAGGACTTCACAAGCTAGACTAGCAGTCATCAATAAAGCAAATTAGGTAATAAACAAGCAAAGAACTATAACTAAGTGTGAAAAAGGACTCTTGACGTTAATTTCAACAGTATAGATAAAATCTGCTTATGTGCTTGCACAAGTCACTGAACAATGCACAATTGTGAATCGTGATGTTCCAACACAGAGAATACAGAAAAGAGAAATCAGAAGGAAGCACCCATGAAGACTCACCTGTCTTCACCAACACAGTAAATCCATTCGCCTTTTGGCGATACACAGGCTGCCACAAAATCTCCACCCTCTCTTTTACCAGATGAAAGACTCTTCACCACCTGTAGAGTAATTTCCCAAAAGTATAACTTTGTTTGCTGATGTGAAACCAGAAAAGACTAAATTACTTAGTGTAACTTGTTTGCCCCATTGATGACCAACTAAAAGATCTTGCAAAAAGGGGCCAAGGAACAATGCAAACAAGAAATACCGTGCCAATAATAAAACCCAAAAGCCATACCAGAACAAATAGCAAGGGACAGACAAAAACAACAAGCAAAAAAAGATGCAATTCTTCTCTACACATAAAGATTGATGCTTCAATCTAAATCTGCTATGTCCTTTAGCTTAACTGGTGGTTCAGCCAGTTAAGGAGTGGTGATGGAGCCAAATTTAAGATATACCATAGTAAAATCTCATTTCACTCCACATACAGAAGTAAATAGAAATACAAGAAGCTAAAGATAGTTACAGGGGCACAGCTGACATGAGGCATCAAGTCAAGTTCAGATCACATGAGATCACACATGATACAATGCAGATCTATGTATTAGCATTAGATTCTTATTTTAGGATGATAGAGATCGGTGAAAAGCTTAAATAATCTGACCATATAAAAATCAATTACTGCCATCTATGCAGCAAGTGTGGTCATTAATAGTTCAAAGGAAGAACTCACTGAGCTTCACAACCTCACAATAAACTCTTCTAGTATCCTAAATAAAAATATATATCCTAAATTACAACAGAACCTCTAATAGTGTATGTGTTATGACAATCATGTGAAAGCCCTTTGAGTGATCGTTAACTATTTTCTATTGGAGAAAACAAACACTAATTGTCCTATCTCTAACTACTGCAGTGAAACATATAATCTGAAGGGTAGCAGAATTGTGAAAATTGACCAAGGGATGATTTAAACAAGAAATGTTCTCATAAGTTTACACAATCCTAGAAATAAAAATTGAGCATATTATAGTCTAAGTGCATAAGCTTTGTTCTGAAGTAATTTATATTTGATAACATGCTCGACTACTAGGTCTTTATCAAATTAAAAGGAACTGAAGGAAAAAAGGAAGTAATGATAATGAAATGATGGAGCAATCTCATGCAACAATAGTAGTTGCGCAACTGAGTGAATGTCTACTGGTATGGACTTCAAAAATAATTGCAACAGTCATCAGATCTTTTTATGACTCCAGTACCTGTCCCTGAAGAGTCATGATATAAATCGATGATGTCTTATTGCAAACAACAATGTGATCAGCATTCTTTGGGAAGACATGAACAGAATTAACAGAAGCATCCCCTCCCTGAAAGTCAGACACGAGCAAATTAATATTAGGTACAAAATGCACATTGCAAAAGAAAATAAAAAAATGCAATTCTGGAGTGATTACTCTTAATGGAGGTGGAGGCTTGAATGTTTGAAGACAGTCTGAAGTCTTAACATCCCAGACCTATAAAGCTCAGATAGAATCAGCGGCTTACTAAGAAGAAAGGAACCATTTTAAATCTTCAGAAACAACACTACCTTTACAGTACAATCACTTGAGGCAGTAATAACACGACTGCCATCATTGCTAAATATTGCATCATTGACATATGATGAATGGCCTCGAAACTCTTTCAGCTGCTTCCCAGATTTAAGGCCATGGATTCTGCATCACCAGAACTTGCATGAAGTTCATAATCATATGACAAAAGCAACAAACGTCCAAGTTCTCTCAAAGAATCATGGCAGTTGAATGAAAAGTTGCATTCAGCAAGCATCTTTATTCCACAGCCTAACACAAAAATCTCTATTACTGTGCTCTTTGAGCTTCCAAATTGCTAAGCAAAATCATCCGATCCAGGCCTTCAATACAATGATAGGCTAGAATGAATAACATACTCAAAATAAGATGAAAAAAGCACATCAAACAGATAATATGAGGCACAAAGTTTCATGTTCGAACAGCTTGTGAACAAAAAGCTCCATAAATCAGTGACTACCTGGCTGTGCCATCAAAGGAGGCACTGAGTAACTGGCTGCCATCACGGGAAAAGAGGAGACTTGTGACGCCCTGAGAGTGTGCACGTTCAAGACGACGCAAGCATTGACCTGTTCTTATTCGCCACACCTGAAATAGCAGCAACTGTTAAACAATACAATACCCAAGAGGAGAGTACTAATCTTATTGTGTCACAAACAAAGATGTAACCATGGACCCTAGTGAAGGGCTATAAGAAATGAACACACTGGCCACTTATCTAGCTGATTTGGATACTACCCAATGTTTTCATCAGCAAAAAGTTTCTATAAATCTAAGACGTGTTGTTCAACAACTAGTCAACCAGAAGCTTGACAAATTAGTGACCTGCGTATGCAACATGGCAACACAGAAAACTCCATGTTACGAGAAGTAATAGTTCATGTTGCCTCCTCTCTTTAAGATTAAGTACACTTACATTATATAATGTGAAAATAGAATAGAAAACAGATCAATTCCTCCGTTCAAATCTAAGCTCTATATTAGTTAGATTTTACATGTCACCTAACTATTTGCAATTACCAATGAAATAATAATTTTACCCTCCACGAGCAAACCTAATAGTAGATTACCACCTCTTTTTGGACTTACAAGTGGGAGCTGTAAGTTACATTGGAAGAAAAATTTTACCAACTACAAACCTAATAATAAATTAGCACTTATTTATAGATTTTACAAGCGGTCACATAATTATTCATTAATCATAAATAAGATAACAATTTTACCATCCACAAACCTAATATTAGACTAACACTTGTTTTTTAGATTTTACAAGTGGGTGCTTAAGTATTTGCAACTAACGAATGAAATTACTTTACTATCTACATACCAAACAGTAGACTACCACTTACCGTTACAATACAGCTCTGAGTGGTAAATCTATAAAATAGTCGGGAATTTACTGTTCCATTGATAGTTGTAAATCACTGGCACAGTTCGTAAACTACAACCAGTAACCTCATCAGCAAGTCACCAGATCACAAATTTACCACCATGAATTAGAATTTATAATCAGTTTCACATATTTACCATGAATGTAAAGTTATTCCTTTATTCCCAAAAGGGATTTTGAAATCAGCCCTAGGGGTGATATACTTATTAGAATGAGTACTAGTGACAACACCTCTTAATATTGCATGATAAATATAATCACAAAAAATAGCATATTCTCGCAATCAGTTGATTCTCAACTCACTTTAATCTTGCCATCTTGTGACCCAGAAGCAAGCATCTCTGAGTCTCTACTAAAATCAACACAAAGGACAGGATCATCATGCATCATGAAGGTCTCCTGCAAAAAACAAAAAGATAATTTCATTTCCAAAAGTTGTTACTCTACTTCGTAAGGCTAAAGGCTAGAGCCTACTTTGAGGAGCTTATAATTCCTTCTCCCCCAAGGCTTTTGCTTTCACTCATTCAAAGTGCATTGGACAAGAACATTAAGCACAAAAAACAATACAAGAGTATATTTGGAGGAGCAGCTTCTTGATGCAAGAGAAAAGAAACTTTTAAAATCTATCTAAATAAACTTAAGAGTAATCTTTTGGCGCATGGTTGGCATGAATCGAAAACTATGGCTCCAGCACAAAATTGGAATAGAGGTTATAAGAAAAGTCACAACATTGTTAAGCCATAGTTATTGCAAAAGCATAAGAAGAAAGTATCTCCGACAAAATCTAAGACTCTTTAATAGTTACTTAGCATGACCAGAAAAGACCACATTCTACAATACAAGAAAATTTTCTTAGATATCCTCATTTTACCAGTGCATTGAAGTTCACAGCATTGACCTGCCACCTTAGCAAAAAAGTATATTGTTTAACTGACCATAGTTTGGAAAGTGCTATCTTGTCATTCAGACATAACCAGTACTAAAGTAATCTTGCCCTTTCAAATGGAAAAGGACTTAAAACCAAAGTATTTTGTACAGAGAAGCTAGATATCACAAGGCATCAAAAGGAAATTTATCCTGGCATATAAATCAGATAGAAAAAAGCACTGCTCGGACTAACTATGTCTTTCCCAAGGGAAGTAAAACCATTCCCAATTTTTTTTTTTTTAATGTCAGGACAACACAAGCATCAACCTCCAACAGAAGTTACAGAAAGTAAGCACTTACATCAGCCTGATACTGAAGATCCTTTTTGAGCTTCCCACTCATGTAATCCCAGACCTAGCCACAACAACAAATGAAAATCATTTTGTTTTTTTTTTCTTTTTTTGTTTAATGAAAAATGTAACTAGAATTTCTGAACTGACTTACCTCAATGAATCCATCAACAGAGCAAGAAACAAGAAACTGTCCATCTGGCGAGAACCTAGCGCACTCTGCATGACTTTTGGTTCCAAACTGCAGTATAGCAGCACGAAGTACACGACAACAGAAGCTTATGTATAAAATTTCATAACTACTACAAAATTATCAACAGATTTTTCAAAAAATTACTGTTGACATTAGTAGTAAAGTCTGGCAAGTGAGTAACTTGAATCCACTTTACAAAGGAATGGAGATATTGTCATGGATCCAGTCCACCACATACAAACAGGATGGATTGAATAAAGTGTATTTGGTATCTTTGCATGCCACCTAAGCTTAGGGGAAAATTCTATCGGACAACATCAACAACAGCAATACTGAATCCCACAGAATGATGCTGGCTTAAAATCAAATTAACATAAAATAGGTACAGTGCAAATTGAATGCATACAAACATGTATGGATACACAAAAAAGGTAGAATCAGAATAAAAGCATCGCAAGTCAGGTATGGTACAGAAATCTCTTCTGACAGGAATCACATGACAGTGGATGCAGTGATCAGGAGGAAGGGTTGGCGTTGTTCTACTTGAGGATACACTTAGAGAATTTGCTTCTGATGATTTGGACATGTGAAGATAAACTTTAATATCTATAAAAAGAATAAGTGACATTATGGGCAATATACAGGGAAAGAGGGACTAAAGAACAATAAAAGACAGGCGGATACTTTGAAGAGAGATGTTCAGTCCTTCTTTTATTGAGGAGTTATATGCTATATTACATGAGGCAATTCCCTATAAGAATCCACATAGCCAACCACTAGGTGGTTGTTAGTGTTGTATCAGCCATCAGTCTCCATCATGTCAAATGTAGCAGACCAGCTTTGAGCACGCCAAAGTTAATTTTATAAAACTTTCAATAGGAGAAAAAAGAATCTATGTGAAAGAAATGAAGGAAACAAGATTTGAGCAGCAAGAGTCAATTAAGCTAAGGAATAAACAAACAGATCAGAGCCTACCTTTATGGTGTGTGAAAGAGTTGTAGGGTACATATCATCCACATCTTGCTTCATAGCAGCAGTTCCTCGAAATAGATCAAATTGAGTTCCTGGAGGCAGTAATCCTAAAGGAATGGCAGAAAAAATCCAAAACAATATCAGCAAAACTTTAATCCAAAGAGAGGAAATGAAGTATAAACCTTAGGCATCACCAGATAATGCCACTTTCCTCATTCATTTACATTTATAGTTGGCACTTCATCCATGTCATGCATGTTATGGAAAGCCAAGCATCTAATATGATTCACACAAATAATGCATTTATTCAGTTCAGTTTTATATCAACTGGAAAGATTTATGAAGGCAAACCAAACAGGTTTACTTCAAAAATACAGATGTGGGATTATTTGGAGGGATAAGTACTAAGAGTGGGGCAAGAGGACAAAAGGAATCTTTAAAAAAAAAAAAAGCAAAGCTACTGCCAGGTAATGTAGCACAACAGACTATGATAATCTAGATAAAAACTTGATATATTGAAAGAAAAAGCATCTGCATCCAGACCTTGGTGCTGCTGCCACTTGAGCGCCTGTCCTACAAGGGCCATCAATCGTGAAGGTGGCACTACAGTAACTTCTGCAGCAAGAGCTTAGAAATGCCAAAGAGCAGAAGGGAGAAAAACAAAACAGGAAGTGTTAGTTAATATTTCAAGTCAAGAACCAGAATAAGGACTATATTTGAGGCCAGAAATCATAAGAGACCAAACACAGTGCAGGCATAACAGGAGTTGCTCATCTTTTACTGCATCAGTGAAAAATAAAAGCAGCATTTCTATAAAGTAATAATTAAATTCCATGCTGGAAACTACATCCTTGGTACCATAAGCCTTCACTTTTTCAGTAATACCAACCACCAGTTCTACCCAATCCAATGTCTGCAGTGAGTTTAGGAGAATGCTTGAAGAATGTTTTCTCAAGTCATTTATGCAAACAACAATGAAAAACATAGGATAAAATTATCTTAAAATATTTTTCATATCGATGAGACTAACATTTAGTTTGACCACACTAATACACAGCATTCTGCTGTACCATGTAAATGGGACAGGAAAGAATTCCTTTTTCTCTTACAGAAGACAGCAGGCAAAACCATAAATCTAGCATTATTATACTTGTCAAAGCAAAAAAGTCGGACATTGGATTGCACTAAGAAACCCCAAAATAATTTTATTGAGAAAGAAAAACGGAGATGGACTATACCTTGGGCAATTTGTGCACGCCGTTTCTCTTTTGTTGAATCTTGGTAAGCCTGGCAAAAGAATATGCACCTTCAGACATGCTACAAAACATGTAAGCATACATAAAAAAGAAGCTAATAGGAGAAAATGTACCAAAAAGTTATAACAATTCAAACAATATTCACATGCATCCAAATCGCCATATACCAATTAACAATTTCTTTATGTAACATAGATCCAAATCGAGCTTGTAAAAGGAATACATAAACTTAAACAAGCATACAAGCACGTCGACAGATAGCATGTGTCCACACACAAGCACATGAGTGCACCCAAAAAAGTAGCCACACAGACATCACATAAACATACAAGGATGCCTGGCTGCAAAACAACCTGCTGCCACGTTGTTGCTATTAATTTTCCAGTCAAAACATCTAGCTTTTTCTCACATAACTTGGATCAAGACAACAGTGATTGTGAATTCGATCCTCATTCGGATTAAGCACAATCTGATGATTCAGAGGCTCATCAAGAAAAGATGAGAGAACAAGATTGGCAATGGGATCGCATTTTTCTTTCATATGCTCATGTGGTCTCCACAGTGATAGGAACTGAGATCCCATTAATTTACCTAGCATTTTCAAGTACTATCTAGAGCCTGCACATCCAATGAGTTGCAGTCACCAGACTTCATCCATTGGCCAAAAAAGAGTGCTAAATCCAAGCCAGCAAATTTCTGACCCTGATGAAATTATTCTGTCAAAATCTAAGCAATTTTCCAGAGTCAGCTTCTTCCTTGTGTACATTCACTAAATTTAAAACTAGTTACTTTAATTTGTACTTCTGAGTGGGAAGAGATGCTCATGTACATTTGAAGGCGAAACAGAGTCCTTAAAAATCTTCAAGCCTTAAATGAAAACCAACTCAAGAAGGTCAACATAATCTAGGCAATTTTACAAGATTCATTCTTTGACCTCATTAAGAAATATGATCGCATCAAAAAAGTTGTCCCAAAATGTCGATTTGAAAAGGGAATGTACCTCTGACAAAAAAGCAGCAGCACCTAACCTCATCATAAGAAAAGCAATAAAAGAGCTGAAAACCAAAATTGACAAAACCTTGCACTAGCCAATCGTCATTTTTCATTGATCAGGAATCCTAACCTCATTGGGATCAAAATATGTTCTAACAAGGAGATGCTCCAGTCGCAAGTATCTTTCAGGTTGCTCCTGCTTCATGACACCCATTGCCTGGGTTTGCCTTAAAATTGCACGAGCAGTATCCAACTCACGAAGTTCAATCATTTCCAGTACAATCTGGAAAAAGAAAACAAAAAAATATCTTCTAATAAATTGTCATCCTCCAAAACCTCAAGTAAGTGACATGACAAAAAGAAAAGAAGCCAAAATGAATCTTTATTTATCTAAACAGCTGTAAGTCGGAAGCTTTCCGGTCGAGTATTTGACCATTGATAATCCATAACCTCAGAAAAGGAAGGAGACGTTTTGGTTAAAAATGCAGCATTCAAAAAATTCAGCTGAAACAATGGAGCATCAGCAACTGCATTGTTCCTCGACAACAAAATTCCGAACCGTGATATCTGCCGTAGTTAGTTTAAGCTGAGCGGTTATGATGATGATGGAGAAGAATTAAGACCGTAAGATACCATTCATGCACAAAAGGAAGGGAAGAAGCTTCTCCACTATATTCCTTAGACAACTCAGTATCTGATTTGGAGAGAGAGACTTAGAAGAGTGATCGATGGAATAGAGACAGATCCTGGGCTATTGGAAGGATTCTTGGCTCATCACTTCAAGTTGGTACAATAGCCACACAGAGCCAATGCGAATTACAACACCTATCAAGAATAATTTGCTTCGCATATATTTGGCATAGGAGCCAGCACCCCTTTGTTACCCCACTAATTAGAGTTATCCTCTTGCTGAAGTAGAAAAAGAAAAACTGAAAAAGCGCAAGTAAAAGAATCGTATGCCCAAGAATCACTCATTATTGCCAAGTTTCCAGTTTGTCAACTAACCCACGAAAAAGATGTGCTCACCTCAATTACAGTCACCATTTTCCTCCTCTTTCTACATAATCCCAAATCTTTGGAAACCATTTGCTCCTACAATTACGCCAAATGTCACCCCAACAGGTACCGGCCAGTGTGATATTCTCACTGAATCTCAACTAACATTGTACAGCCGCGAATATAGCACCATTTTGATTTTCTCACAGTATATAGTAACAAAAGTTAATTTTCTCACAGCATATAAATACCAGAGGCTTGACCTCAAGCAAGGCAGGTTTCAACAGCCAAGCCAGGCACTTTAATCTTCCTTGATCACTATTCTAACATAACCAATGTAGTGCCAGAGGAAACAGTCCCTAGTGCCTCCACACCCTTCGATCATGCATTGACACCAATTAGCCCCATCTAAGTATAAGTCGTCAATAGTCATCAGAGCCCAACAAGCATGTCGATGGGGGAAAACATCAATGCGACATCAAAAAACGCAATTTGCACCCTACCTGCTCATACAAATCCTCCAATTTGTTCCTGGGAAGCTTAAGCTGGGCGACTTGAGGCAATATTGCATCCCACCTGCCGCTATTGATGTCGGCGACGAACGTCTCGATGCTGTCGACGGTGTTGAGGGAGACCTGGCACTCGCTCTGCAAGGTCTGGAACGTCTGGTGCAGCGAATTCTCCTTGCAGAACTGAAGCACGATCTTCACCACACTGGGGAAAAAGGTTGGCATAGTCACTCGAAGTGAATAAGTCACCCTATGCCAGAAGACTCAAGCTTGCAGGAACAGAGACTACCATTTGTTGAAACTAGCAGGAAGAGAGAGAGAGAGAGGACGACACAGGTTCTCCAAAAAACAAACCAAAAACTTTGAAATCAAAACGACCAAAGCTACAGGCAATCTATTCTACTCGCATGAAACCGCCCAAAACGCCCAACAAGACATAGCTGAAACAAAGAAAGAAACGAGGAAAGAAACGAGGAGGGAAGAAGAAGAGGAGGAGGAGGACTTACTCGCGGGCTTCGATTTCCAGCATAGGCGCGGACATTTTGGCAGCTCAGAGAGAGAGAGAGAGAGAGAGAGAGCGTGCGTGTTAGGGTTTTGCAGGGAGAACAGAGGATGAATCGATCAGGTTGAATTTGGGCGCGCCATGGAAGAAGGGGGCGGCTTTTGCTCCTGTTGCTTCCACTTCTTCTTCTACGTCCAGCTCTCGGCTGGAGTGGCGGAGGAAGAGGGAGGCAAAGAGGGAACTCGCGGCCCGATCGAACCGGTTCCGTCTGGTCCGGGCCGGCCCATTCCGGTCCGACCCTTTCGCTCCAGCGCGCGTTTTGACTTTCGAAGGGATTTTTAATGGACTTTCACTCCGTTTGATTCACGAAAAATAACTTTTAAAAAAATATTTTTTCGAATTTTTCAACTTTCACTTCACATAAAATAAAATAATCAAAAATATATATTTTTTACCAATAGAAAAAACATCTTCAAAAGTGGACAAAATATTTTCCGCTTTTTTAAAAAGGAAAAATATTTTCCATATCTTTGTTTACCTTTAAATATTGCGGCTTTTAACAGCGTGCCTTAATCTCGTTCAAGGCTGGTGAGTCGGTTGTTTTTAACAAACGATCACTGAAAAATATTATCATTTTTTTAAGAAAATGATCTCTTGAAAAATATTTTTTAACAACGCTATATTTTCCAAATTTACCAAAAAAAATGTTATATTTTCCATGAAATGAACGATGTTTTTAACTTCTTTGTTTTTCCATTTACTTTTGGTCAATGGAATTGTCCCAAAATTAGACGAGAGCTGCGAATTTGGGGAATTTTTCAACTGTGGCCGGAAAGTTTAATAATAGCCAATTATCCGTCAGATCATGTGAGCCCCATATGAATTTCTCAAATCTCATGTAAGAGAGTGTCATCCATAGTTAATATTTTGTCCATCTTTTTGATTTTGTTTGCAAGCCTATAAAGCAGCAGACAATGCTTAGGGTCATATTTTGTCTTCACATACAAGATCAATTGGCAATTGCATATATTATTATTTTGATGCCTTCATACCAAGATGGCGAAATGATATCGAAGTGCATGCTAAAGATGAAAGCCGCCTCACGGACAATTGTCAAAGGCAAGACTAATTCGCCAACTTTTCATATTTAACAGTAAGATACTCGTTTTTGGGACGTAAATTTTTCAAGATTTTGACTTTGATGTTTATGTCTATATTAAGGAATATAACTGAAAAAAGTCATAATTTTATTGTCCTCGTATCAATTTAGTCATGAATATTTCGATTTGCCAAATTTAGCCCCAGACTTTTTGAAAATTTACCGATTGAATTCTTCCGGCCCATTTAATCTTGAATCTTATCACAATTTACTAATTAAATCATTCCAATCAATTTTGATATAAAAAAATCATTGATAGATATCAAATATTCTATGTCGCACAGATTACACTAATGTGAATAATTTCTATAATTTATTATTTTTCTTTTGAGATAATGACCCAACGTATAATATGATCCCTAAATTTTTAGTTTATTCAATGTGATCGCTAGATTTTAAATACATATAAAAGAACGATATTGAATATTTCATATAATTCAGTAACTAAATTGAACATGCATAAAAAATTTAAAGATGATGTTGCATATTAAATGAAAATTTATTGACCAAATTGAGCAAATTAAGAGTTTAAGACCACATTATATTATATCAAAGTTCAATAACTATTATTGTCATTTTCCCTTTCTTTTCTTTTTTTCTTTGCTTTTTTTTTCATTGCGATCAACAACCCTTGCCAACCACAAAGGACTCATCTACATTGGGTCAGGGGCGCAGGTGAGGGCGCGAAGGCCCTCACCTAATTTGGAGAAGGTCCTCATCGGGCTCAGTTGAGTTGTAAGCAAGGATCATTAATGAACTCACGACCACTATTAAAAAAACAAAAACATAAAAGAAAAGAAACATAAAATTTAAAAAAATTTAAAATTGTCCATATTAGTGTTGGTTGTACCACATTGGAGGGTCAATGTCTATGTCATCAATTTTTATCAAAATTGGACGTTAGGATTTAATTGGCAAACTATAAAAAGAATCAGGATTAAATTAGTCAAATTTAAAAAATTAAAAACTGAATTGATATAAGTATAATAGATTTACAAGTTCTATGATAATTTCCTTTGTTTTTAAATCTTGGCAGCAAATATTGCAATCTAGGCTAAGTATTGCTCCCACCGGAAAGCTACCAGTGAACAATGACGAAACTTTCTAGTGTTTGCACAAGCAAGTCCTCTATGAACACATGGGAATTTTTCCCTTCCTTTTTCCTGGAGAAATCAGTTATACCTATTGGATCTGATGCAGAATCACAGTAGGTTCACAATGAGCAAAGACTTAGTACGCCAGAAAATGCAACTGCAGAAGAGTTTTTTCAGTACCATACACATTGTCCTTCACATATATAACATTGGCACCCGAGAGAGAGAGAGAGAGAGAGAGAGAGAGTCGCTAGATTGCATCAAAATCAAAATCCCATGAAACTGGGAAATCTTGCAGTGCCAGTGGGCAGGTTGACCTGAGAGAGATGGACCTCCTGAGGCAGGAGATGATACTTGATGTCCAAGTTCTCGAACATTTTCTTCAATTCCAGGAGGAGCTCCGACTTCCGGGTGGTCTTCTCACCGTAGTTCTGGTGGTTCATCGTGTGCCGAACGACCAGGCACATCTTCATCTTGCTCAAATCCTCGATCTCCTTCACTATGACCGCGTGCTTTGGGCTCCAATGCTTTGGCTTGCTCTCTATGTACCTGCATTCATACATTTTGCTGAGCATCGTATGCTTTTAGCCTTGCTTTGCCAAGTTTTCTGTGAGATCTTATAAAATCACTGCTAATTGTTTTAAAAGTTTAAACTATTATATGAAGATATGTATTAACATTTTATCTTACTATAATATTATGTGAGATTTTGTAGGTTCATTGCCAGTCGTTCTAAAATTTTAAGCTGTTAAAATGAAAGCGTGAATTAATATTTAATTACCTTGACATTTTCAACATAAGTAACTTAGAAGTCACATTTGCAAATTGATGGCTTTGGTTATACTTACGATTGTATGGCCTTCTTGAGAGCATTGATGGTGTCAATCGAAGTGGAAACGTCGATGGCGAAGTCAATAGTGTCGGCCATTTCTGGGCTTCTCCTGAAATTGCTAATCGGCTTTGTGAGGAGGACCGAGTTCGGGTAATATATTTTCTCCATGTCGTACCGCAGGAACACCGTCGTCAGAATGTTCATTTCCTCTACAATCATCTACAGAAAGGGACAAGATAATCTATCAGCATTCGTAGTGGTTTCAAAATTGTAATTAAAATCCTTAGTTACTTTGAGCAAAGTGCTACCTGAGTGCCATCAATGACGCAACGGTCACCAACGTCAAAAGGGTGCATCACGAAGACGAAGATGATGGACTCAAACACAGTCTTGCAGGTGTTTTGGAACATGAACCCCACGAGCAGCAGCTGCGACGTGACCACGAAGATCACCTTGGTGGTGGCCAGCCCTGTGACCAGGAGTGAGATGACGATAATGATCACCACGACGATTGCGCTGGCTAACTTGTGCAGCTGTTGCACGGCAGTCTTAGTGTCGTTGAGGGAATGTGCGAGTGCCTTGCGCTCGAAATAGGCATGCACCTAACATTGCAGAGAGAACGAAAAGATTGCAGATGGCCAGATCAATGAGGCTTCAATTAACTATTTCCCTCAATAAATTTGCGAGGCATACATAGAAAGAAGAAGATTGCGAAAGCATGATTACCACCCAATTTCTGAAGGAAGACTTCGTAATTCTTCCGGTCTCCATTGCGCCTTCAAAGAGCGGAAATATGGTATGCACTTCCTCTCTCTTCAGGAACCTCAGTAGATCCTCTTCTTCTAAGTACCTGTGTCGCCAGCCATCACAAGGGGGGAGAGGGGTCAGATGTACAACCACGTTAGCATCTCCTAGAAACAAAAGAAGAGAATAAATAGCTTTGTAATATCACTGTTAAGTCCAGCCTAAGTTATGAACTTTCCTCGAGATGAAGCTTTGACCAACATGTATGTACTGATGAAGAAGATTACTTGGTCTTGGGTTCACATTGTATGCAATGGTGCATTGTTTTCTTCTGAGTTGAGGCAGAACATAAAAAGTTGCTTTCGTGGCAACGGCCTATGGCTAGCTTAAGGATCTTGCTGCTAGTGGAACTTTTCTTTTTTCTAACTAAGGTTTCTAATCTATCATCTAAATTCAGCAGCCAAGCTGATCATGAAGATATCCAGGCTCATACAAGATACTACTCGCAAAAAGCTAGTCACTCATTTTACTTATTGCATGCATGTCTCTGCTATTTGTAATCACCCAAAATCCTTTTACCCAAAGTGACAAGGTAGGCACTTTAGTAAGTCCCCGCCCCAACACCTGAAAAATCTCATAGGTTAAGTTAAATTTTGGGATCATTTTATGTTGCTCGGTAGCACAGAAAACAAAAGGACACAATCCGAAGCGAGGATGACCATTTAACATGTAGGTTAATAAGACAAAAAAAAACCGGTATTTATATACCAAGGTTTGTAAATTTAAAAATAAACAATTGAAGTTTATAAGCACTCAGAAGAGACTGGGTAAGCCATAATTAGTTGACAAACTAACATAAGAAAATTTGGTAGATCATGAAAATAAAGGCTTATTATATATTCATATGAAAGCTAATGAGGATACAAACAAATCGACATTGTTGAGTAATTCAAAAGAGAGATGATAATCTACAACTAGTTGGTGACTTAAACAAACAGAAGCTGGTGAACATTTCAACTGAAGTTCGATTAATTCACATTAGAGGGTAAGTTTAAGATGATGATAACAAAAGGTAACTAAAAGTTGGCAAACGAAAAAAAAAAAGTTTGCAATTGGCATACTATAAAAAACACAAATATTAATTTGTAATATCGTCGATAAATTACCAACAAGTTATTCAAAATTTAGGTGAGATGTTAATTTGTAAAAATGTCAATAAGTTATCAAGAAGTTATCCAAAGACTAGGCGAGGGATCACTTCTTTTACCAATGTTTTTTTGACACCAATCCAATTTCTTTAGCAATTTACCAACATAGACGGGACAGTAGAATCGTATTGAAATTGATCAGAGCATTTTTCTATAATCATAGTATTCCAATATAATTCATCCTATCTCCAAAATGCAACATTTCTTTTGTAATTTGCTTGATGTCTCTTTCTCTATTGTCATCTTTTGTTCGTTATTAATGTTTTCTCAGTGGCTGCACGGGTCTCTTTCTCGTCCCTTGTGGGCATGAACGAGGATCCACACACTACAAAAAAAATGCGTTTTAGCTACAGCCATCAGCGATGGAAAATCCGTAAAAAACCGTCGCTAAATGAGTTTAGCTACGACATTAGCTACGGCTCATATACCGTCGCTGCTAGGGTGTCGCTAAATTTTGGTGACGGGAAGTTCTACAATCCATAGCTAATTAGCTACGGTTCATACGTTGTAGCTAATTAGCGACAACAATATACTGTCGTATACATCATGTCTAATTTATGACGACCGTATATGTTGTCGCTAATGTCATCGCTAATTAGTGACGTGAATATCGTCGCAAATCTGCCATGACAAACTTCTATCTCAAAATTTGTCGCTAATGTCACGTTATTTTTGTCACGGTTGGCGTCTGTCGCAAACTTTTGCAACACCCAATTGCATGTCGCAAAAGTCGTCGCTTTGTCTACGCCATTTTTCCGGAGCATATTTGCCACGACCCATAGATCATTGCAAATTAGATACGATCATGTTCGTAGCAAAAGTCATCGCAAACTTTACAAGATACTTTGACGAACTATGCCTCGTTTATAGCTATTTGGTGACGGAAAGTCTACTTGTCGTAGCTACATAGCGACAACAAGTGAACGTTCCATTGCTGATTAGCAATGGTATTACGTTGCCGTCACTGATTAGTGATGATTATTAAAAACATATCGTCGTCATTTAGCTACGAGTAGCGGTTTACCATCGCCAATTTGAGATGCATGTGTCATTATCTGTCGCTACTTAGCTACGTCTTATATTGTGTTTGTCACTATTTAGCAATGTTCGTGCACTGGCTGTCCCTAATTTGTTTATTTCTTTAGTAAAATTTGTCAAATTGTGATATGGTTTTTGTGTTTCCAACATGATTTTAGAATGAAAAAAGTCAACACTAATTCGCTTTAAATTATTACAATCAATCAACACCATTACAACGTATTATTATTTACAAAGCACTCCATAACATTAGTAATATTATAATGTACAACATGAAATATATATCTGTATATATTCATTCACACAAACACACATGATACTTACAACCCTACATGAACATACATAACACTTACAACCCTGCAAACACAATAAACACTATATAAAGTGCGGATCCTAAGTCCATATCCTAATTGCATAAGCCAAAAGAGTTAATAGGTTTTTTTCATAACCTATTTACAATAACATAAACATATATAGGTATACGTACTAAACCGATGCTAGCATCCGCACCATCCATGCTTCCATCCATATATACTTCACGCTCTTGTTCGTACTCTGTACATTACAAATAAAAAAAATTAATTTACAAAGTACATTGGGGCATACTTGATTAAATGCAAGTAACATTCTTGAAATACAACATACATCCTTTGTCACTCATATGACAATATTAACGTCTATATTTCATCATTGATCCAATCAATAAAACGTCGATACATTATATACATTTCTTAATATATGAGGAAATCCAAGGAAATAACAGCAATTACATCATATATCCATATAATCAAATAGTCGATCAGCCCCAACATGTAAAAAGTCTATATTGTTCGATCAGCCCCAACATGTAAAAAGTCTATATTGTTACACAATATATACATTGAACTCAATCCATTGAGTTCAATATCATATACATTAGCAATAATCCCGACACTTCCATATCGAATAAAAACATCACACACAACAACTATGTATATAAAACATTTCATACACCAAAACAAACTCAATTACTATGCACATCAGCCATAACTCAGTACAACAACATCTAAAAGACACCTAACAGCAAATATTGAATGAACTTTCCAGCCATGGAGGATAGTTACACATATATCAACACCATAAACAATTAACTATTAGTAATTAACCTCATATTGCCTTAAAAAACAATTTTAGGGTGTCGAAAACCCTAAATCCTGAAACTGTTTAACTGAAGACGGTGTCATTCTTTCGTCCTGCGAACATCGCCGATGATAAACTTGCCATTGCCTGTTATGTAAATAGTCGGGGGAGGGACGAAGGTTTGTATGATGTGCCGAGGTGGTCGACAAGATTATATGCATCATGTAGTTATGGTGGAGGGTCTGTTGGAGGAGTTGAATCAAGTGTGGGGGAAGTCCAAAGGGTCGGGGTCGGGGTCGGGGTTGGGGTTGAGGCTGAGGCCGAGGAAGGGGAATCGGCTATACTAACTCCATGGGGACGACGAGCCCCAACGCCTGCACGACGAGTCCCACCTCCTATACGTCGACCGTGAGGTCTCTGCAATCGAATTAACTTGGTTATTAAGCATTCAACAAATTTATCAACTATATCATTGTATTATGAAGCTCACCATTATTGGTTTGCAACCCCCGGCAATACGTGCTCAATCGGACACCCGCAGTATTGATCCTTGGCTCACAAATTCATCTTCTTCCTCTTAACAGCAGTACATTAAAACACTTTCACTTGAATTTCATCAATTGACTCCAGCCAGTAAATAACCTTAAGTTTAACTGCGCAACATAGTGTATGCCTTTAATTATCAACAAACATTCCATATTGATTGCACATATTGCAGCAAATCAAATATAATTATATACCATAAACTCAACCCACATTGACTTCATGCACAAACGACAACCAAGACACCAAATAAATTTAAAAGTAAATGGACAACACAGTGTAGCAACACTGATTAACACATCTTCCAAACAATATGTCTTTGTAAACTCCATTACAACAACTCAAACAACAATGGCCAAGAGCAACAAAGATAAAACATAAATCAACCTAAGTCGTGGTGAAAGTCATCCGTTCATCTTCCTCACTTCCTGGGAAAACATTCAACAAACAACACCAAACGGAATAGCAAATTATCCAACGTAAAAAAAAAAAAAAACTTACGATTAGTGTGAAGCTTGGCGAGCGTCGACTTGCTGCACAACGAGTGAACAGCGAGTGATGAGGGCTCGTGGGCGGAGGTTAGCTAGACTAGTTAGCCAAAGGTCGAACTATAGCCTCGTCCTTGTTCGGAAGACTAAGCTTTGTCACTACCCAAATCGGCGACTGGGTGGGGAGACTAAGCCCTAGCTCGATTTAGAGAAGGAGGTGGAGGAGTAGAGGGGACTACTCACCTTCTTACGAACGCAAATCGGCAACTAGGTGGAGGAGGATGAGCGGATTGTTGAAGGACGAGCTGAGGAACGTGCGACGGGCGAGTGGGGGAAGTGCGAAGATCAGGTGGGGAGATTCGTGCTATAGCCCTAGCAGAGAAAGATGAAAGTGTTTCGTGCCCTAGAGGAGAGAGAGATCGGCGAATAAAATATAGTTACTTAGCTATGACTATGACAAACCCGTCGCTAATTAGTTATGGAAATAACTTATCCATAACCATTTAGCTACGACTAGGGCAAATCCGTCACTAATTAGCTACGGCAAACCCTACGTTGTCACTAAATAACGATGGCAACAGTCCATCGTTATTGAGCGACATGTTGTAACGTGTGTCACTAACTAGTGACGCACTTATGCCCACCCTCGCTAATTAGCGGCACACGTTCAACCTTTGTCACCAATTAGTGACACTCATCAATCGTGGCTAATTAGCAATGTATAGATTTGTAACTAATTAGCTATGCAACAGTTGTCCGTCGCTAATCGGCGACGCACATTTTAAAACCGTCGCCAATTAGCCACAAATATGCTATAACTGTCTCTAATTAGAGATGCTTACATATGTCATAGCTATTTTGCTACATGTCATGTCGTTACTAATTAGCGACAGCTGAGTAGCTAAATAGCGACGGTACAATTATCCTATAGCTAATTAGCTACGATATTTGTGTGTTGTAGCTAATTAGCAACGGTGAATGCCTTATCACTAGCTAAATTGCTACAATACAAAGAACAAGAGAGGAGAAATGCACATACCTTAGTTAGGGTTATATGGGGCCGACAGAGGAAGGCTAGAAAAGGGGTGTTCGAGGGAGAAGGAAAAAAGATCGACCGATCTGCAAGTGGAGAAACACTTTTATAGTCCCAAATTAGTGACAGGATAATTATCGTAGCAAAATGCGTCACTAATTAGCTACGGAAAAATAGTTTCCATAGCTAACTATCGACGGGTAGTTTTTCCATATATAATCAGCGACGCATTTTGCGACAACTATCCAGCCATAGCAAATCAGCTACAACTTTAGCGACGCACAGTTAGTCATAGCTAAATAGCGATAGATTTAGCAACAAATTATGGCATCAGTAGCAAATTGGTTACCAATTTTGCCATAGCACAAATATTCGTCATAAATTAGCGAGGAAATACACATCTGTCACTAAATTTTGTCGCTATTTACCGACGAACAGGGCTGGCGTCGCAAGTTAGCAATGTAATTGGCGATGGAGTATATATGTCGAGGTAAATTAGCGACGACCGTAGAATGTCCTCGCAAATTAGAGACGCTTTGACCGTTCGCAGCTATTTTTGTGGCAAATTAGAGACGACTTTGTGGTTGTTGTGGCTAATAGCGACATAATTAGCGACAAAGGTGTTTGTCGTCACTAAATTGCGACGACGTTTATACGGTCATCCCAAAATGTGTGGCAAATAGAGACGATTACTGTTTTGTCACAAATTAGCTATGGAAACGTGCTTTCGGTAGCTAAATTCGTCGCAATTAGCGACGATTTTGGGGACGGGGCTTATTTTTTGTAGCTAAAACACATTTTTTTTGTAGTGACAATTCAAATTCAATTCAAGATTGTGATTGATGATGCTTGCGCATTATACGCAGAGATCACACGGTGGGCTTCAATGGTGGATGGTAATTCTATAACCCTTTTTTTTTCTTCTATCAATTGGTCCACCTGAATATTTCCCAAATGATATCACCAATCACGGCGGCGCAATGTGGAAATCTCGGCTTGCCTTTGACAGCCACGTGATAAGTATGTGGTTTGTGGTTTTTTCCACCCTTACGTAACCTATGCTTAGACATGGATTTTGACATGTCCGAGGATTAATAAATTGGAAAGCCACGAGATAATTTAGAAAAACCTATCTAGTTCTATTCTTTTGATGAATGGCTAGGGTTGTTTCGAGACTATCTACATTACAGATCATTCAACATATTTAATGAGGATCGACTTAGAGAGTACAATTACCGAGAGCCAATTTTTGTTTATTAGATAATCTAGTTAGATAAATTGAATTCCGAGTGGAGGATAGAGTACCTGCTAAAATTAGCTAATTCAACTTTTTCTAAATCATTTCTCTTGATACACTCATTGTCAAGAGCCGTTTTATAGATAATGAGACTGATTTTGAATCTATATCTTGTGAAACATAAATTATGGACCGGTGCTAGTTTAAAAATTGATTGAGATAGAATATTCTAAAGTTATTACAAATTCAAGAATGATTTCATGAAATATAAATACTACTGAAATTATTCATTGTAACCAACCAATATTAATACTTGAGTTCTTTGAAATTATGAATGAAAATTTCTTTTCTTTGAATGATTGTGTGAAACATTTTCACTCTTAGCGATAAATGTTTTTATCCTACACATTGAACGAGGGATCCCTCTTATTAGGTACCGAACATCTAGAAAAGCATGGTAAAGATCTATGTAGCCTAGGGTTTGTGGAATCCCAACCCAACACCTAGTGATTATGTGCTATTACCACTTGATGAATCATTGGATTTGCACCAGGTGTCCATGGAACACTTAGCGAAGGTATATGACTCTCTCTCTCTCTCTCTCTCTCTCTCAACTAGACCAAGCTCGAATCGTCTATTTTCACCACCCGTCACCTAAGCTTCACCGTTTCAAGCCAGCCATTTTCGTGCCCGCTGCACCTACAGTCGTCGAACAATGTCGTTACTCTCTGTCTCCCATCACTCAACCCTATCTCCATTGACCTTTAATGTGTTTCTATGTCTGGTTGCTCCCACCAAGCATAGTGTGTGAGTAGAGCCTTCCCTCGTCAACAAGGACAAGAGGCGACGACAATAAGTCGAGATTAGAGACAAGCTTGCCATGAGTCCAGGTTGATCCTATGTCAAGAGCTCGATTGGCCCTAGTTTGAGGCAGAAGAGCGCTGACAAATGTTCCAAGTGGCTTGTCACTCATCGATATGATCACCATCGACTTAGCCCGAGAGGGGGAAGAGGGGGGAGATAGAGGCACACCTAGATGGATCTATGTAGCTCCGTTCTTGCCATCAAGCTCAAAGGTGGGTCACAGGGTCGCCGACAGCATGAGGGGTTTGGGACAACGGCGACGGCTCAACTAAGGGATGAAGGAGGGAGAGGGAGAGAGAGAGTTAGGACTTTTAACATATGGTTGAGATTGTTTTCCGTGGTCTTAGATCTCCATGTGCTACAAATCCAATGGTTAGAAAGAGAGAGTGAGAGTGAGAGAGAGTTAGGACTTTTAACATATGGTTGAGATTGTTTTTGGTGATGCTAGATCTCCACGTGCTATAAAATAAATCCAATGGTTAATTCAATGGTAATAGGGAGTAGGCATTGTGATTGATAGCGATACCACTTCTCGTTTCACAAGGGACGTGATAGTTTGATATGAATTCTTTATCACGTTCAATGCTTCATTTGGGTCTTTATTTCAATCGTTTAATTGATGACAAACAAAGTTCTCATAAAAAATTAAGACCAGTCTAAACATAGATAACTAACCTTTATCCACGAAAAATCAATCACATTGCAAAACCCAAATATTTAACTTTAAAAGTGATTATTAGTGGGATCCCCTTTGTGACTCCCGGCCCTTATCAACATAATCAAATACTGAGCAGGGACAGTAGTGGCTTAGTGGGACCCCCCACTCAATCAACGGCGTGCTACATACGCAAATAATTTTCTTTTTTTTCCTTTTCTTTTTTAGGTTTCCCGTACATTAGTCCATAGAAGATTGGGCAAAATTAGAGTAACTTAAAAAGATGGACCATCGTTATTCACCATGCTCCACTTTCGAGGATCCGTCCAAATCTGATGGCTCCCATTCAATAGAAATATTTTTTAAAAATTTTTATTTTTTTGGAAAACCACAGCCGTCGGATCTAAATTGGACGGCTGTGACTTTAGAAATGGCATCTCTACAGTGTTGCAGAGGATCCATTTCCCACTTTCGGAACCACATAATTCACAAAAACACCTGATTCGTGAAAATTGTGTGGCATGCATGGACTGGGGACTCGACTCGATTGTGACAAGGAGAGTGTTGCCTTTTCAGTAAGGCACCAAGTAATATTTAAACGAACATCCTAATGATGCTAAACCTAGGACGTTTGACAAAAGAAAGGCACCATGCAATGATGATTAATGATGCAGCTAGTCACTAGCCGAGTGTCTCTGCGGAGAAAATATTGCGTGGGGCTTGGTCTCCTAGGAATGTGGTGGATAGTCAATTGCGACACAAGTTCTTGGGAGAAATCCTATCAATATATCGTGCAAGAGCCAATTCATTTCTTTAATTATTCAATTTTGTTAACATAATCATAAACTTTTACAAAATATTCTAGTGCTTACTTCCGGTCAATTGTTATTGAAAATTACTTATGTGGCGATTTACATAAGACTTCATCTCAAATACATCTCAAATAAAGCTGCTCAAGTCAGCATGCTGCGTGGAAAGACTAACGATTGCTATATGACAAGTCAGCAAGTTAGGTACCAATTAGTTGGAATAACTACAATGAAAATTTGTGAAAAGATTTAGAGTATAGGTTTATGACTGATTTATTTGTTTTTTATTTTCAAATTCTTCAAGGTTGGTCCCATACAAGATTCTTTAAGGTTTGATTGACTTGATGGAGTAGACCGCTGCAAGCAGGGTCATTTACATTTACATGGGAGTCGTCCGATCGGATGGCTCCCCTTTTAATAGGAGTTCTTTTTTTTTAAGCAGTTTTTCGATCTTGAATCGAACGGCTGCTGGTGCGTAGGGCACGCTTGCAAGCATACGATAACCACAGAGAGTGGGTAAGGTAATCTCGCATTACCATTGGTTGACAATCACTTACTTGGTACCAGGATTGGCGACATTCTTGAAGATCCTGCGGGCACAGCACCTGGCATCCCGCTCGCTGTTGATCTCGGAGGACTCGGCCTTGGCTAAGTCGTCGACGGTGTGAGAAATGGTAGACAGGCCGGAGAAGCGGACGTAGTTGACGAGCCGCTTCACGGTCCAAGCCGAGGGTCGCCTCACCATGCTTAGCTTCTTCAACTTCTCCATGTCGATCTTCCTTGACCCCAACCTCTCCGACCTCGTCGCCATCAGTGGAGGCTGCTGAGCCGACGTTCCGCCTCTTAGCATCGCCGGCAAAGACTTTGACACCTAATTGAACCAGAGTAATCAAGAAGCGGAAGATTTTCTTGAATAATATCGAGTGTCTGACTTTTCAACTTGACTGATTTAAGAGTGGTTTGTATAACGTATGTTTAGTATAACTTTCTTGCATTTGTACCATCTGATAAAAAAAGAGTACCGCAATTCTTGGACAGTGTCAAGAACACAGCTTATATAGTGTAGCATCTCCACATATGCAGCACTTAAACAATAGTTTTTGTGAAAACTACCTCGTCATTGGCGGAACTTCTAGCTGGATTACGTACTATCAAATAATTAAATGAATTGGAGGACTAAACTTTAAAGCAGAACTATGGCGCAGTACAGTTGAGGCACAAATATGGCTAAGTTAAATAATTTGGGCTGACTAAACGGAACATGGCTCGAAGACCAAATAAATCCTTAATGAGTATCTGTGCATGTGTGGGTTACACCTGCAACCGACGTGATTCATATCTTGAGATATGAGTTCCCATGTACGATGTACATGCAAGAAACCCCAACGTTATGTACCTGCAAGCTGTGCTGGAGCGGAGCCTCCCTCTCCTCCTCTGCCAGTGGCGGGCCGGAGAGCGCATCGAGCACGTAGTGGTGGAACACGCTCTCCTTCATCCGGTCAAAGAAGGTAGCGACGTGGAACGACGATGCCAGCACCTTCACCAGCACAATCTTCAACAGCCAGAATGTCGCCGCGACGAGAACTGCAACCAGCGCCCGGAAAGCCCGCCTCACCACTTGGTAGTCGCCCCCACGCACGTTCGGGAACATGATCACCCACGCGATGAGCACTAGCCCAAGCCACGCGCAGTTCTGGAAGCTCCGCCAGAGGCCGTACACGAAGTAAAGGACCTTCTCCCGGAGCATGAAGTTGCGCTCGATGAAGAAGACGAGGAGTGCCACGACCCACCCGGAAACAAGGCGGCCACAGAAGACGACCTGGGCCATCACACACCACTTCCACGGCTCGAGGCCGAGGACGGCACGGTCTGCAAGGGGCTCAATAGTGAGGGAGCAGACGAGGCAGGTAGTGATGGCGAGGAAGAGCGTCCACTCAACGGCGGCCTGCTTGTTGATCATGGTATTCCGGCGCCACCTGCAGTGCTTTCTCTGCTGTTCGTTTTCATCATCATCGAGCCATTTGTCATCATCGTCGTCGTCATCACCATCACCACCATCACCATCAGAAGAGGAGGAGGTAGGTTCCGATGGGGAGTTGGGTTGGAGTTCTTCTGGGTCTTTGAAGATGGTGGTGGCGCATTTGGGTCGGCATGGGAAGGTGGTGGGTTCGGAGAAGCGGGACTTGGGTTTGGAGAGGGCGAGGCGACGGAGGGTCTTGGGTTGGGATTGGGTATGGAGCGTTGGTTCGGCAGCGGCAGCAGGAGAGTGTGTGATTGTCGAGTTTGGTTGGTCCATACTAGTGAGTATGATTACGTGGTCGTTCGTGTAGTTGCTAAGGTCATGCCCTGCGTCTTGAACGTCCATGGTGGAGAGAGAGAGAGAGAGAGAGAGAGAGAGAGAGAGAGAGAGAGAGAGAGAGAGAGACTATGCAGGTGAGGGCTGCTTATGGAGAAGAAGAAGCTGGCTTTGGTTTTTTTTGATCCGGATCCTCTGCTCTGGGGTGTTCCCCAGAGCAGATCTGATCTACCCTTTATAGCCGTCCGATCACGATCGGACGGCTGTGTTTTTTTCTAAAAATAAAGCAAAAAATAAAAGAAAAAGGTGGGACCCACACCCATTAAAGGTGGGGCCCCACCACCTGCAAGCTTGCAGCCGTCCGATCAACGATCGGACGGCCACAAGAGGCAGATCAGATCTGCTCTGGGGAACACCCCAGAGCAGAGGATCCATTTCCGTTTTTCTCTTGAAGATGGCATGGTCATATAAAGGACGGGAATTGCCATTGAGAAGAGAAAATGGAGGAAGCTTTCGGTTTGCGAACTTTTGAGATGTGACGTTCCATGTGGATCGTGGGAAAAGCAAAAAAAAGTTCACGTATTTCTCCAAAACCTCAGTTATAAATTTTAATTCCATTACCCTTTTATAAGTGAAAATATTCAATGATTGCTAAACACCAGCACATTTTTTATTCATGCCTAATAATAAAATAGACACATGTCAGTTGAAGTGAAAAAAAATGAAAATATATTTTTTCTTCTTTCTCCTTTCTCTATACATATGATTTTACTCATGGTCAAATTTTTTCTTTTTCCTCTTCCTCCTTGACAAGTTCTTTTGGATTTTTGCTTCTATGATGCTGCTCGAAAAGCCGTTATTATTGTTTCTTTGTTGCCACCGCTCTAACCAAGGATGACAAAGTCGTCGAAGCTTTGCCTCAACCGACCCGCCGACCGTTGTTCACCTTGGAGCTGATCCAAGCTCATGCATCGTTGTCAGAAGCCGCCTCTGCCCACTGCTTTGCGTAGTGTCATTGACGCTGCTTGTTACCCCTTACTCCTGGTGGAGTCTTGCTTCATCTCGACATCCGCTTCCACCTATCACCTGTGCTCTTGCTTCGTCCCTGGAAGGGATTGACGTTGTTTCCATGACGCGCTGAAGGAATGGTGCTTTGTGATGGAGGAGGAAGCGCTAGTTGTCATGGAGGAAAACCAAATCTGTAGAGGAAGAGAAACGAGTACCAAGAATTTTTTATTATTACTTTAACTCAATTGACACTTGTTGATTTATTATTAGGTATGAGTAAAAAATTTGCGTCACGTCAATTATTTACTCCTGTTATAAAAACTGCTTTTAATTCAGCTTTTTCAAGAAAAAATGAAACTTTTTTTTTTCAGTTTTTAGACCAAAATTTGGCCAAATAGTAATATGAATAAAGCTGAAAATTTAAGGCAAATAAGACCTTATTTTGTGCTTTCGGCATTTCATAAAGTAAAACCCTAACCCTTGGAACCTCCGCATCTCATTGCCTCACTCCATTGCTCCACTGCACTTCGACCGCCAGAGCCTCCGCTCTTTGCTCAGTTCCTCAACCAATGCTCGCTCTCTCGCTCGACTTCAACTCGCACCTCTCCGCAGGTCAGTCTCTCTCCCTTTAGCCGTTGGCTCTGCTTTCAATTGCTTAGATCTGTGCTTTCCGTGGTCCGTTTGGATTGAAAAACAAGAACCCATTTTCAAGAGCGCCAGAGAGATGGCAGTGAGGATGTTGACTGTCAGTTTGAGTTCGTGTTGAGTAGAGTTCCATGCGCTCCTAGGTTCACCAAAGCATAGCTTGACGTTCTGACTGATTGAAGCGAGTACGCTCATCATTCCGATTGATTGTCGCTCGTTACACCTGTTGAAATGGGTACGCTTGTGGTTCCTCGCCCTCCTGGTTTCATCAATGTGTACTCGTTGCTCCTTTTTGAAAGTTCCCCAGAATTTCCTCTTCGTGTGCCCCCCACAAAGTTTCAATTGGTGGTGAAGAGGTCTCCGTAAGTGTGAAGTGCTGGGGTGACGAGTGAGTGAGCTTCTTGAAGTAAATAATTCGAGCGACTCAGTTGTTTGAATGCTATAAATTGACTGCGGTGAGCAGTTGTGTCTTCAGTCCTTGCCTCTAGCTTTGCACAGAGGCTCGTTGTACAATCTTTCCTATCCCTTTTAACAACGTAATAGTGCTGGCACAAGCATAGCGTGCGATGTCTCGTCCAAACTTTAATAATTCGAATTTGATCTTCTTTAATTAGAAAAGGAATATGATTTTCTTGCATTTACAAATATTGAATATGTGAGCCTTCAAGTTGTAAAAATTGTGATCATTATGTTTTCTAATTTTAAACAAAAAAACTTTAATTGATCGTTCAAAGGACTCTTCAAATGTGTTATACTTAAAGTTACTTGCCCAAACATAACTTACCAAACAAATTTTGCTTTTTCCCAAAAGCCTTTAAAAAAGTTGAACTAGACGTAGCCATAAAGCCACCATTGACTTAATCAAAATTCTAAAGCTATTTTGAGATTCACCGAATCTTGCTGTAGTTTGCTTCTATCTTGTGTTGCGCAATAGGCAATCTTAAATTGATTGGTTACATGACCAGGAACCTAAATGGAAGTTTAATAAGACAAAAAGGAGAGGTAAAGACAGGAAAAGGATTGGCTAATGTGGAGCACTCCACATTAGCCGATCCCCACCATTAAAATGCCCCCCCTAGTACCGGGGGGGGGGGGGGGGGGGGCGCTTCCCCATTTTAACAGCCCGGATCGCTAGACGTTGAGTACTTCCATGTCAGGCGATCCGGGTCCGTAAAGACAAATGCAACCCCTTGGATTTGTATCATCTGACATTGCGGTTCTACGTCATGGGTGACTTAGTTTAAATCCCAGCGATCGGACCAGATCCGATGGCTGGGATTGGACCACGTCATTCGGGCGGAAGAGAGACTTCCTAAAAAAAGCATTTTTCATTTTGAATATTACTTTTTCTCTCTCCCACCCATGATTCCTGAAAAAAAGAGGATGAAGAAGGAAGAGGAATTAGAAACTGAAGAAGACGAAGATGATGGAGGGAAGCAGGCTGGAGGAGGAGTTTGTGTCTTCCTTTTGCTGAGTTGACTCCGATTCCAATTCCGATTCCACACATCTGTCGACTTCATTTTGCAGAGAGAAGTGGGCTCTCTCGACCTTGACACCACAGAGGTTACGCATTCTCCTGCCATCACTCGCTCTGATAGCCAGCTGACCAGGTGACTTTTGGGGAAAGAATCTTCTCTGCGTCGTGCGAATCGTGGGTTTCATGCCCCTGTTTTCAATGCCCCGCCTATGCCACTCGTCTACCTCCCAGTTTGGTGGTCTGCTAAACTCTTATGTCATATGACTATGTTGGTTGAGACGACCTCCAAGAATTTCAAGAGTAGATTTCCATGATTTGGTCGCGATCGCGGGTTTGGGGTAGACCCCTCTCACTATTGACCATATAGTGTGGTTATACTGGGCATTGTGTTAGTTTGCTTGTCCTATGTTGATCATTAGTTTCCTTTTGATATGTGATACTGGATACTAATGTGCCATGGGCATTGGTGTCAATGACTTATCAATGTGGATTCTTCAGGCATCGTTCTTGGTTGGAAGGAACTGGTTCTAAAGTAGTTCTGCCTTTATTTTAAAGGACAAGGGAAGAAGTGCTCAACTAGAAGGAGAGTAGAGCTGTGCTTCTTTTTAAACTTGAAAACTCATCTAAGTTTGGGCTTGCAGATTCTACTCCTGGCGGCTGAAGCAAAACTACCAAAAATTCAGCGTGGAGATCGTGGGTTTTGGTTTTTGCACCTCATGTGTCCAATGACAGATTCTTTCTAAGATGTGCTTATTGACTCTTTGGGAGCAACATTGTGTCTCAAAGCGGACTGTGAACCCGGAAGAGTTTTGTTCTGGATTCTGATCCTGTCTTTGGAATCACTCCCTTGGGGTCAGAATAAGTGCATGGACCTCGCCTCTACCGCAATATTCAACATCCTTCACCTGAAGGCCTTGCTGAGATATCATGTTGTGTCTCTTGTGAGTAATTTTTGATTGAGGAGATGTACTGAGGGTTCTTCTCTTGGTTGATTTGTTCGGTGAAACAGCAACCCTTTATATTTTCCAATTCAAATGGAGACTCCCTGTCAAATGGATTATCATGGCACAAAGTAAGTAATTTTTTCATGAAAGTATGTTAGTATTTCTTCTGTTTTATTTTTTGTTGTCGAAGTTTATTGCCTAATGACGTCAGTGTCTCCACTAATTTTTGTGTGATTTCATCAGCAGTGATGATTGGACTCCACAAATGGGTATGGAATTTAATGACGTAGATGAGGCGTGGGAGTTTTGGAAGATATATGCATCGAAGATTGGTTTTGGTGTACGTAGGAGATATACTAATAAAGGGAAGGATGGTTCCATAACCTCTACACGCTTTTGTTGTGCAAAAGAGGGACATCGAGGAAAAGATAAACGGATGGAATTAGTAAGAAAGCCTAGACCTGAAACGAGGATGGACTGCTATGCCCGAATGGGGATCAAATTAGTTCGAGGGAGTGGTAAATATTTTGTGTATGATTTTGAGCCAAATCATTCCCATCCACTCCACTTTGCAGAGTGTACTCACTTGATTCGGTCACATAGACAAACAAGCGATGTCCAAGCTCAGGAAATTGTGTTGGCTGACAATGCAAGCCTCACCCAAAGACAGCAGCACGACGTGTCTAGTGTACAGTCTGGGGAAAGAGAAAATGTTGGATACACGAGAGTTGACATGAAAAATTATCTTCACACTAAACGAGGGAGAGACATGGAGTTTGGAGACGCAGGATGCTTATTGAGGTACTTCGAAATGCGACAAATTTTAGACTCATCTTTCTTCTATGCTGTTCAGCTTGATAATAATGAGCAGATAACAAATATATTTTGGGCAGATTATAGGATGATTATTGATTATGCCATTTTTGGTGATGTTGTGACTTTTGACACCACATTTTCCACCAACAAAGAGTATAGGCCACTCGGTGTGTTTATTGGATTGAATCATCATAGAGGGCTTGTGATTTTTGGGGCTGCACTTTTATATGATGAAACTGCCGATTCTTTTAAATGGCTTTTCGAGACATTCTTGGGGGCACACAAAAATAGGAGGCCTGCGACAATATTTACTGATCAAGATGCAGCAATGTCGAAGGCATTAGAAGAGTCGTTTCCCGAGACAAGACATGGATTATGTACATGGCATCTAATGCAAAATGCCATAAAAAATGTTGGCCATTTAATGAAGAGTGGATCTAATTTCTTGACTGACTTGAAGAAGTTAGTGTTCGAATATGTAGAAGTAACAAAATTTGAAGAGGCTTGGGATTCATTGCTTTCATCATATGAAGCTACTGATAATTCTTGGCTCCATAATCTGTATAAGGTGAAAGAGAAATGGGCTAGATGCTACATGAAATCTACAGTGACCTTGGGGATACGTAGTATACAGTTGAGTGAGAGTTTGAATGGAGATTTAAAGGATTATCTTGCATGTAAGAGAAATCTAAATGGATTTCTAAAGAGATTTGATAAGGTGGTGAACGATAAGCGGTACAAAGAATTACAGGCCGAGTTTAATGCTAGAGAGTATTTGCCAACAATTTTGTGTCAGACATCACCTATGTTGCAACAAGCAAGCAAGGTCTATACACCTTCAATGTTCGAAAAATTTCAAACAGAATGGATGAAAACTTTAGGCTTGGTTATCAAAGAACGTAATGAGATGGGTCTCTTGCGGGAATATGTTGTTGGCTCATTTGGTACAGATGACTCTGAGTATAAGGTCACGGGTGGGCCAAGGAATGAAGTGGTGAATTGTGCTTGTAATCATTTCGAGACCATTGGGATCCTATGTTGTCATGCCTTGAAGGTGCTTGATAACTTGGACATAAAGTTACTCCCCACTGCATATATTTTGCGAAGATGGACATGTGAAGCAAGAGATGGAATTCTAGAGAAGCATGGTTTAGATACTCAGGTATAAATTGTTGTTATACTCTTTTTTACTCAATTTGATGTTTTAATTTATTGATAACTTCTAATAAACTCTACATATTCTTTCAGGGGAATGGTGACATGGATGCTACTGATAGATATAGAGAAGCGTGTCCTGAGTTTGTGAAGATTGCTGTAAAGGGCTCACAAACTATTCAGAGATATGAATTTATCAAGAAGATGATTTTGACTATAAACAAATCCCTCGATGAAATGCCACTTGGAGATGAGTCTCAGAGAAATTTGACAGGTTTAAGTAAAGATAGAAGTTCGATTGCAAAATGTGATTTGTCTGAAGAAGAAAGATGCACACGAAGGAGGAAAGCGAGATAAAGAGTTGTTTGGAGAAAAATAAAATAAAAAAGAAAGAAGCAAAAGGACGCACCTCAAGTTTCTTTGCTCGTATCTTGTGCACCTCAAATTCTTGGGAAGTTACAATAACCTTCTGGGTTCTTATAGTAATCTGTATAGTAGTTTTGAGGCACCGGGAGACTTGAATATGCCTTCCGTGATAGCACCGCTTAGTGACGGGTAATGTTCTATTCTATTTGCACTAAGTTATGTTCATTTTCGCAAGATGCATGTAAATTTATAATTATATTAACTCTTTGTTTTTTTCTATTTGACAGTCAAGATGTTGAAAAAGATATTTTGGTATACTTACGTGAATTGGAAAATATCTTCTTCATCGTTGGAGTCCACTTGAGTCTCATATATATATATGTGTGTGTGTATGTGTGTGTGTGTGTGTGTGGAGAGAGATCCTACCTGCCAATATCGATCATCGGCCGTTTGAACTCTGTTCAGTCTCGTTGTTCTTTTGGCTTGTTCAAAAATCATTTTTTCAATTCTAACCATACTTGTTTACATGTGTATGCAATAATTATTAATTGTAGGATGGCAAGGACAAGCGGGCAAATCCGAAGTTGTGGATTTTTTGGTGCACTTTTTGGTGGATTTTGTTTTTAGCCAACTGTTTCCGAGGAATATGCTGAAATATATATCCTTTGGATGAGTTCAATGCCGAGGTACTTAAAAGTCAACATCTAGTTTCTACCCAAAGAAAAAGTCAACATTTGGTAATTGTTTGGCAAGCTTTTAGTCGGAATCTTGTGATGAAGTTTTTAGTCAACTTATTCCCTAAGATATACTTACAATGTGCCATGGTATTATTGGGTTGATCCGTCTATTGGTTGATCCTTGTATTGGTTTTTGTAGCAATGTCTTGCTTTGCTGACCTTTATTTTACAATGTGATTTGTATGTTGCTGGAGTGGTCATGAGGCTTGATGATTCATGAATGTTTTATAGAAGAGAACTGAGATTGATGGACTTATAACCATGGGTTGGGTGGGGCTAGAGGATTAGGAGTCTTACATGTGAGAGTTTTAAATCCAAAGCTCATTTATGTTTGCTTTTGGGGAAATTGAACTGTATGGATTGTGAGTGACAACAGTTGCATAGTAACAGTTGCTTCTAAATGTAGTAACTCATTGTGATATGTCTGGCTTACTTTAATGCATTCTTGTTGAGGCTTCTGCTATGATCTGGGTTGCCTCCTAATAATATTACCTTCAATGTAGGTTTTCTTGCTATTAGGCGCTAATTATTTTGGCAGTAGAAGTGATGATTACAGACCCTTGACACGAGGCTTGTCTCTAATAGAAATGAAATTAATAGTTGATCTCTTTCAATTTGTTTAGGAGCTGATCTCCAAATGCGTGTATGAATACGTAGCTTTTGAGGTTCTGATGTTTAATTATTATTGTGATGCAAAGTTTTGTCGTATTTTATATAAATAGGCAGTGCAAGCAGATTTTTTACTTGTGGAATTGGTAAATTTGGCATAATTCATGATTTAGTGAATTTTCGATTGGTTGGTGGAGATTTTGTATTTTTCATTTTGTATTTTCCTTGTTTTCTTGTAGGGGTCTTCCATTCCTGTTGTTTTGGTTGAGAACAGTGGGAGATGCCATAAAAATGAGAATGATGAAAAGGTACTGAGTGCCTCTTGGAATTCTTTTATCCTGTTGGGTTCATTATGTTCTTTTGAGTTCATACTAATGTCTTGTATGCAGATACTTCCAGATGGAACTGCTTGGATTCCTAGCCTTGTGAAAAAGGTCACAGATGTTGTGTTAAATGGAAGCAACGCTATATTGGTGGACAATAAATTGATTGAAGGGCCAAATCCCAATAGAAGATGGAAATAATTTTTCCAGTTGATTTTTGCATTCCAAGTAGGTCTTGCAATTTCATTACTAATTTGTTTTCTTTTCTTGCTAGTGCATTTGTCTGGATTTTGGTTGCAATTCTCAATATTCATCTTGCTAGTACTTAATTCATGACAACTATCTGAATGTCTTCGTTGTTTTTTCTCGGGGTGTTGACAGTATTTCTTCATCATCAAGCCAATCCAAGCAGCGATCAAGGGTGATATTGCAAAAGAGGCTAGACCATCATGGAGTTGAGGGATGGAGGAGGGGCCTCTCGGAAGTTCTAAATAGATCACAAATCCTTGCACAATGAAATTTCTTGACATTTTAATGGGAAGACCATACTTTGAACTACTTACCAGATGGCCTTTTCTTGCAGTTGTAATTGGCGGATGGAATTGTGGTTTTGACTTTGAAGAGGATGAGATGTTTGTGTGATGAATATTGTTGCAAATCCACTATAGCTATTGGACTTGATACTTTGACACCATCTTATTCGTGATGCATGTGTATATGTCATTTTAGAGCATGCATCCTCTTGAAAAACCACAAATTGAAATGCCTTCCTTGACTTGATACATGATGACAATCGATCTTGTGGAATCCAAAAAATCAGTGGTCGTTGATAATCTAATCCAGTGCTTTTGGGTTGAGAAATAAATTCCCCACATTGATTATGATTATGTCCATCATTGTCAAATATTTTCCTAGTCTTTTAGTTAGTAATTTAGGAAGTTCATCTTTATTCGGATCAAATTTTGTCATTATAACATTAAAATTGTTTCAGTAATTTTTACTATAATCCTGATCTCATCTTTCAATGTCCCATGAAAAGATATATGAGTAGTGAGCTATTTACTCCCTAGTTCCTTTTTTGTCAACGACTTGCTTAAAACGTTGTACCTCATCTTAATCAAGTAGTATTTCATGCCTGCAGAGAGTGACAAAATTGCACATCAACTCTACAACCAAGTTCCCATTAAGCTGTTACATCTCACAGCACTAAAGTTATCTTCTTTGCTAACTTAAAGCCTCCAAATAAAAAATAGGTACACTAGAATAAACAACTAAAACATCTCTTTAAAACAACAACTTAAACATATTTTTATTCAAACAAATATGTTAGTATGACATTCAATTCGACACTTTTGGTATGTAAAAATGAGGATATTCTGCACGGACGGCTCCTCGTCGTCATCTTCATTCTCTTGTTATTTTTAAAATTCTTCCCTTTGAGATGCGTGCCATACGAGATTTTCTTGTGCAGATAAATTTTCGCTGGAGATGGACATAAAGTTGGCTCGAGACCCGGAAAAGAATCGAGAGGGGAGAAAAGCTTTACCGAGAGGAAAGGCAACGCGACGTAGTGGGTTCGGAGAAGCGGGACTTGGGTTTGGAGAGGGCGAGGCGACGGATGGTCTTGGGTTGGGATGGGGTATGGAGCGCTGGTTCGGCAGCAGCAGCAGGAGAGTGTGGGATTGTCGAGTTTGGTTGGTCTATACTAGTGAGTATGATTACGTGGTCGTTCGTGTAGTCGGTAAGGTCAAGCCCTGCGTTTTGAACGTCCATGGTGGAGAGAGAGAGAGAGAGACTATGCAGGTGAGAGGGCTGCTTTTGGAGAAGAAGAAGCTGGCTTTGGTTTTTCCTTGAAGATGGCATGGTCATATAAAGGACGGGAATTGCCATTGAGAAAAGAAAATAGAGGAAGCTTTCGGTTTGCTTGCGGACTTTTGAATATTAGATCGATAGTGGAAAAAGCGAAAAAAAAAAGTTCATATGTTTCTCCTTAAACTTAGTTATAAGCTTCAATTCTATTACGTTTTTTTTGTAAAGACTGCTTTTAATTCAGCTTTTTTTCAAAAAAAAATTGAAACTTTTTTTTTCAAATTTTAGACCAAAATTTGGCCAAATATTGATATTAACAAAGCTGAAAATTTAAGGCAGTCAGGAACTTATCTATGAAATAAAACCCTTGCCGTCGGGACCTCCGCTATCTCATTGCCTCTCTCCATGCTCCACTGCACTTCGACTGCGAGAGCTTCAGCTGCTGCTCATTTTTTCTCTCTCGCACGAGCCTCCGCTCTTTGCTCGGTTCCTTAACCACCGCTGGCTCTCCCGCTCGACTTCAATTCGCATCTCTTCGCAGGTCAGTCTCTCTCCCTTTCTCCGTTGGCTCTGCTTTCAATTGCTTAGATCTGTGCTTTCCGTGGTCTGTTTGGATTGAAAAACAAGAACCCATTTTCACGAGCGCCGGAGAGAAGGCAGTGAGGATGTTGACTTTCAGTTTTTGAGTTCGTGTTGAGTAGAGTTCCATGCGCTTCCAGGTTCACCAAAGCATAGCTTGACGTTCTGACTGATTGGAGCGAGTATGCTCATCATTCCGATCGATTGTCGTTACACCTGTTGAAATGGGTACGCTTGTGGTTCCACGTCCTCCTGGTTTCATCAACGTGTATTCGTTGCTCCTTTTTCAAAGTTCCCCTAAATTTCCTCTTCGTGTGCCCCCTACAAAATTCCCATTGGTGGAGAAGAGATCTCTGTTAAGTGTGAAGTGCTGGGGTGACGAGTGAGCTTCTTGAAGTAAATAATTCGAGTGACTCAGTTGTTTGAATGCTATAAATTGACTGCGATGAGTAGTTGTGTCTGCACTCCTTGCCTCTAGCTTTGTACAGAGGGTCGTGTAAAATCTTTCCTACCCCTTTTAACAACGTAATAGTGCTGGCACAAGCATAGCGGGCGATGTCTCGTCCAACCTTTAATAATTCGAATTTGATCTTCTTTAATTAGAAAAGAACTATGATTTTCTTGCATTTACAAATATTGAATATGTGAGCCTTCAAGTTGTATAAATGACGATCGTTATGTTTTCTAATTTTAAACAAAAAACTTTAATTGATCGTTCAAAGGACTCTTCAAATGTGTTATACTTAAAGTTACTTCCCCAAACATAATTTACCAAACAACTTTTGCTTTTTCCCAAAAGCCTTTAAAAAAGTTGAACTAAACGCAGCCATAAAGCGACAATTGACTTAATCAAAATTCTATATCTATTTTGAGATTTGCCAAATCTTGCCATAATTTGCTTCTATCCTGTGTTGTGCACTAGACAATGTTAAATTGATTGGTTACCTGACATGAGACCTAAATTGAAGTTTAATAAGACAAAAAGGAGAGGTAAAGACAAAGGCAACCCCTTGGATTTGGATCCCCTGACGTTGTGGTTCTATGTCAGGGGTGACTTAGTTTTAAACCCAGCCGTTGGATCAGATGCGACGGCTGGGATTAGACCACGTCATTCTGGTTGGAGAGAGACCCTAAAAAAAGCATTTTTCATTTTGAATATTACTTTTTCTCTCTCTCGCCCGCAATTCCCAAAAGAAAGAGGACGAAGAAGGAAGAGGAATCAGAAACTAAAGTAGAAGAAGAAGATGGAGACAATGGAGAGAAGAAGAAGATGGAGACGATGGAGGGAAGCAAGTAGGAGGAAGAGTTTGTGTCTTCGACTAGGATTCCGATTCCACGCATCTGTCTACGTCATTTTGCAGAGAGAAGTGGGTGTCTCTTGACCTTGACACCACAATGGTTATGCATTCTCCCGCAATCACTTGCTCTGATAGCCAGCTGACCGGGCGACTTTCGGGGATATCTTCTTCTCCTCATCGTGCGACTCAAGGGTTTCATGTCCCTGTTTTCAATCGCCTGCCTATGCTACTCGTTTGCTTCCCAGTTTGGTTGTCTGCTAAACTCTATGTCATATGGCTTTGTTGGTTGCGATCGTGGGTTTGGGGTAGACCCCTCTCACTATTGACCATATAGTGTGGTTATGCTGGGCATTGTGCTAGATTTCCATGATTTGGTCGCAATTGTGGGTTTGGGGTAGACCCCTCTCACTATTGACCATAGAGTGTGGTTATGCTGGGTATTGTGCTAGTTTGCTTGTCCTATGTTGATTGTTAGTTTCCTTTTGATATGTGGTTCTGGATACTAATTTGCCATAGGGATTGGTGTCAATGACTTATCGATGTGGATTCTTCGGGCATTGTTCTTGGCTGGAAGGAACTGGGTCTAAAGTAGTTCTGCCTTTATTTTAAAGGACAAGGGAAGAAGTTGCTCAGTTAGAAAGAGAGTAGAGCTGTGCTTCTTTTTAAACTTGAAAACTCATCTAAGTTTGGGCTTGCAGATTCTATTCCTGGTGGTTGAAGCACAACTACCAAAAACAGATTGTGGAGATTGTGGGTTTTGGTTTTTGCACCTTATTTGTCCAATAACAGAGTGTTTCTAAGATATTATTGACTCTTTGGGCAGCGACATTGTGTCTCAAGGTGGACTGTGAACCCGGAAGAGTTTGGTTTGGATTCTGATCCTGTTGTTGGAATCACTTCCTTGGGGTTGGAATATGTGCCTGGACCTCGCCTCTACTGCCATATTCAACATCCTTCACCTGAAGGCCTTGCTGAGATATCATGCTGTGTCTCTTCTGAGTAATTTCTGATTGGGAGATGTACTGAGGGTTCTTCTCTTTGTTGATTTGTCTGGTGAAACGGCAACTGTTTATATTTTACAATTCAAATGGAGACTCCCTCTCAAATGGATTATCATGACACAAAGTAAGTAATGTTTTCATGAAAGCATGTTAGTATATCTTCATTTTTATTGTTTGCTGTTGAAGTTTATTGTCTAACGACGTTAGTGTCTCCACTATTTTTTGTGTGATTTCATCAGAAGCAATGATTGGACTCCACAAATAGGTATGGAATTTAATGATGTAGATGAGGCGTGGGAGTTTTGGAAGATATATGCATCGAGAATTGGTTTTGGTATACGTAGGAGATATGCTAATACTGGGAAGGATGGTTCCATAACTTCTACACGCTTTTGTTGTGCAAAAGAGGGACATCGAGTAAAAGATAAACGGATGAAATCAGTAAGAAAGCCTAGGCCTGAAACGAGGATGGACTGCCATGCTCGAATGGGAATCAAATTAGTTCGAGGGAGCGGTAAATATTTTGTGTATGATTTTGAGCCAAATCATTCCCATCCACTCCACTTTGCAGAGTGTACTCACTTGATTCGGTCACATAGACAAATAAGCAATGTCCAAGCTCAGGAAATTGTGTCGGCTGACAATGCAGGCCTCACCCAAAGACAGCAGCATGACTTGTCTAGTGTACAGTCCATGGGAACAGAAAATGTCGGATACACGAGGATTGATGTGAAAAACTATCTTCGTACTAAACAAGGGAGAGACATGGAGTTTGGAGACGCAGGATGTTTATTGAGGTACTTTGAAAAGCGACAAATTTTAGACACGTCTTTCATCTATGCTATTCAGCTTGATAATAATGAGCAGATAACAAACATATTTTGGGCAGATTCTAGGATGATTATTGATTATGCCCTTTTTGGTGATGTTGTGACTTTTGACACCACATTTTCCACCAACAAAGAGTATAGGCCACTCGGTGTGTTTATTGGATTGAATCACCATAGAGGGCTTGTGATTTTTGGGGCTGCACTTTTATATGATGAAACCGCTGATTCTTTTAAATGGCTTTTCGAGACATTCTTGAGGGCACACAAAAATAGGAGGCCTGCAACAATATTCACTGATCAAGATGCAGCAATGTCGAAGGCATTAGAAGAGTCGTTTCCCGAGACAAGACATGGATTATGTACATGGCATCTAATGCAAAATGCCATAAAAAATGTTGGCCATTTAATGAAGAGTGGATCTAATTTCTTGACTGACTTGAAGAAGTTAGTGTACGAATATGTAGAAGTAACAAAATTTGAAGAGGCTTGGGATTCATTGCTTTCATCATATGAAGCTACTGACAATTCTTGGCTCCATAATTTGTATAAGGTGAAAGAGAAATGGGCTAGATGTTACATGAAATCTACAATGACCTTGGGGATACGTAGTACACAGTTGAGTGAGAGTTTGAATGGAGATTTAAAGGATTATCTTGCATGTAAGAGAAATCTAAATGGATTTCTAAAGAGATTTGATAAAGTGGTGAACGATAAGCGGTACAAAGAATTACAGGCCGAGTTTAATGCTAGAGAGTATTTGCCAACAATTTTGTGTCAGACATCACCTATGTTGCAGCAAGCAAGCAAGGTCTATACACCTTCGATGTTTGAAGAATTTCAGACAGAATGGATGAAAACTTTAGGCCTGGTTATCAAAGAACGTAATGAGATGGGTCTCTTGCGGGAATATGTTATTGGCTCATTTGGTACAAATGATTCTGAGTATAGGGTCACGGGTGGGCCAAGCAATGAAGTGGTGAATTGTACTTGTAATCATTTTGAGACCATTGGAATCCTATGTTGTCATGCTTTGAAAGTACTTGATAACTTGGACATAAAGTTACTTCCCACTGCATATATTTTGCGGAGATGGACGCGTGAAGCAAGAGATGGAACTTTAGAGAAGCATCATTTAGATACTCAGGTATAAATTGTCGTACTCCTTTAAACTCAATTTAATGTTTTAATTTATTGATAACTTCTAATAAACTCTAAATTCGTTCAGGGGAATGGTGACATGGATGCTACTGATAGATATAGAGAGGTGTGTCCTGAATTTGTGAAGATTGCAGTCAAGGGCTCACAAACTATTCAGAGATATGAATTTATCAAGAAGATGATTTTGACCATAAACAAATCTCTCGATGAAATGCCACTTAGAGGTGAGTCTCAGAGAAATTCGATAGGTGTAAGTGAAGATAAAAGTCCGATTGCAAAATGTGATTTGTCTCAAGAAGAAAGGTGCACGCAAAAGAGGAAAGCGACATAAGAGTTGTTTGGAGAAAACTAAAAGGAAGAAGCAAACGGACGCAACTCAAGCTTCTTTGCTCGTATCTTGTGCACCTCATATTCTTGGGAAGTTACAATAACCTTCCGGGTTATAACAGTAATATACTTAGTAGTTTTGAGGCATCGGGAGACTTGAATATGCTTTCCGTGATTGTATTGCTTGATGACGGGTAATGCTCTATTCTGTTTTAATTAAGTTATGTTCAATTTATTATGTTTATTTTTTTACAAGATGCGTGCAAATTTATAATTAAATTAATTCTTTATTTCTTCTATTTGATAGTCAAGATGTTGGAACAATAGACTTACGTGAATTGGAAAATATCTTCTTTATCGTTGGAGTCCACTTGAGTCTCATGTTATCTTACCTGCCAATAGCGATCATCGGCCGTTTGAACTTTGTTCAGTCTAGTTCTTTTGGGATTTTCAAATTTCATTTTTTCAATTCTAACCATATTTATGTACATGTGTATGTAATAATTATTAATTGCAGGATGGCATGGACAAGTAAGTCTGAAGTTGTGGATTTTTTGGTGCACTTTTTAGTGGATTTTGTTTTTTGGCATCTGTCTCTGAGGAATATGCTGAAATATATAGCCTTTGGATTTTTCAACGCCGAGGGACTTAAAAGTCAATATCTAGTTTCAACCCAAAGAAAAAGTCAACATTTGGTAATTGTTTGGCAAGCTTTTAGTCGGAATCTTCTGACAAAGCTTTTAGTCAACTTATTCCCTAAGATATACTTCCAATGTGCCATGGTATTACTGGGTTGATCTTTCTATTGGTTTTTGTAGCTACGTCTTGTTTTGCTAACCGTCATTTTACAATGTGATTTGTACCCTCTAATCATTGTTTATTGGATCTTTTTACTTATGATAAGTTTTACTCGGTTGTTTCACGTCTTACATGTATGTTGCTGTTGGAGTGGTCATGGGGCTTGATGATTCATGAATCTTTTATGGAAGAGAACTGAGATTGATGGACTTATAACCATGGGTTGGGTGGGGTTACAGGATAAGGAGTCTCTTACATGTGAAAGTTTTAAATCCAATGCTCATTTATGTTTGCTTTTGGGGAAATTAAACTTTCTGGACCGTGAGTGGCAACTGTTGCATAGTAAAAGTTGCTTCTCAATGTAGTATACTTAATGTATTCTTGTTGAGGCTTATGCTATGATCTGGGTTGCTTCCTTAATATAACCTTCTATGTAGGTTTTCTGGTCTCTGGCTTACCTTACTACCACATACGTCCAGCATGTGAATATTCTCAGCAGCACAAATTGCATCCTTTGATTCCAATGTTCTTGCTCTTCTCAGCAGCACATATTGCAATCTCGGATGCTCTCACCTGAAAGCTGCCGGTGAATAATGACGACCTCTTTCTAAGGTTGCATCAGGAAGGCCTATATAAGAACATGGGAATTTTTCTTCTTCTGGATAAATCAGTCGGTTTTATTGATTCTGATGCAGAATGACAGTAGAGTCAGAATGAGCAAAGACTGAGTGCGCCAGAGAGTATTAGTGAGTCCAGAAGATCTTTATCAGTTCCATTGTGCAAATTGGATCAACACATTGTTTCTTGACATTTTGCTAATAACATTGCAAATGCCTGAAGATGATTTCAATCCTTATTGTTATCCTTATATATGACATCTGTGTAGGCATGGTGCTTCATATATATATATGAGAGAGAGAGAGAGAGAGAGAGAGAGAGAGAGAGAGAGAGAGTCAAGATCACACGACATTGGCAAATCTTGCGGCGCCAGTGGACAGGTTGACCTGGGAGAGATGGATCTCCTGAGGCAGGAGATGATACTTGATGTCCAAGTTTTCGAACATCTTCTTCAATTCCAGGATAAGCTCCGACTTCCGGATGCTCCTCTCGCCATAGTTCTGGTGGTTCATTGTGTGCTGGACACACAGGCACATTTTCATCTTGTTCAAGTTCTCAATCTCCTTCACTATCACCGAGTGCTTCGGGCTCCAATGCTTCGGCTTGCTCTCTATGTACCTGCATTCATATATTATGCCAATTAGCATGGCATCCTTTTCACCTTGTTTCATCGACTTTTGAAGGTATGTAACTTCGTAGACACATATGCAGATTGATGGCAATGGTTGTACTTACGACTGTATCGCCTTCTTAAGAGCATTGATGGTGTCGATCGAAGTGGAAATGTCAATGGCGAAATCAATAGCATCGCCCATGTCTGGGCTTCTCCTGAAATTGCTAATTGGCTTTGTGAGGAGGACTGAGTTTGGGTAATAAATTTTCTCCATGTCGTACCGCAGGAACACTGTCGTCAGAATGTTCATTTCCTCTACAATCATCTGCAGAAATGGAAAAGATATCAGCTCTTGCAGCGGTTTCACTATTGTTATTAAAGATCCTTAATTACTTTGAGGAAAGTGCCACCTGAATGCCATCGATGACGCAGCGGTCACCGACATCAAAAGGGTGCATCACAAAGACGAAGATGATGGACTCAAACACTGTCTTGCAGGTGTTTTGGAACATAAACCCCACAAGCAGCAATTGTGATGTGACCACGAAGATCACCTTGGTTGTGGCCAGGCCCATGACCAGTAGCGAGATGACGATTATGATCACCAAGACGATTGCGCTGGCCAACTTGTGCAGCTGTTGCACAGCAGTCTTAGTGTCGTTAAGGGAATGAGCGAGCGCCTTGCGCTCAAAATAGGCGTGCACCTACCATTGCAGAGAATGAAAAGATTTAAGATCGCCAGAATGAGCCTTCAGTTATCCTTTTTCTGCAATAAATTTCCAGGACATGCATACTTAGAGTGAAAAGAAATTGTGAAAACATCATTACCACCCAATTTCTAAAGGAAGACTTTGTAATTCGTCCAGTCTCCATTGCGCCTTCAAAGAGCGGAAATATGGTCTGCACTTCCTCTCTCTTCAGGAACCTCAGCAGATCCTCTTCTTCTATGTACCTGTGTCGCCAGCCATCGCAAGATGGGCGAGAGATCAGATGTAAACCACATTAGCATATCGTAGAAGCAAAAGAGGAGATTTTTAACGTCATTTTTATGTCCAGACTAAACATTGAGCTGTCCTTGAGATGAAGCTGTGGCCAACATGTATCCACTGATGAAGAAGATTAGTTAGCCAGTGGTCACGGTGTATGCAACAATGCATTGTTTTCTCCGTAGTTGAAGTATCACCTTAATTTGCTTTCTTAGCAATGGCCTAAGATTAGCTCAAGGATCTTGCTGCTAGTGGACCTTTTTCATCTAACAAAGGTTTCTAGTCAAACATCTAAAATTCAGCAGCCAAGCTGATCAGGAGGATATGCAGGTTGATACAATTCACAACTTACATATGCTAGTAAACTTCAGTATACCCATTGCATGCATACCTTTGCCCTTTGTAATTACCCAATATCCTCTTTGTTTAGATGATGCTCAATGGAAATTGCAAGACTCAGTGCCTGAAACCCTTATGAGCAAGGTAAGATGCAATACGATTTTAGCAGGTAACTCGAACATAAGATTATTTACCCTTGATGATATAAGGTATCAAATATGTGTTATACATCTAAATTTACACATAGCTAAGCTAACTTTATGAAATTACACGGTATCACAAAGTCAAATCCATAAGTTTTAGCTTATACTTTGGTGGAGGAAGACTGATGCATATATAGCCATTAAAGCCCATAAAAAGGCAGTATTAAATACTTTAACAATTAGCATCTCACGTTGAATGACCGCGTGCAAAAAAACAAACCAAAAAAAATTAGAATCTATGGATAGGGACGGCCTTTTCACTGTGTGCAAGAAAAAAAGGAAATCAAAAGGGCGGCACTTATATAAATGCCAAAAGCACGACTCAGGCACGAATAAAATTTATGAAAAACAAAAAAAAGTCAAACAACATGGCGTGGTTAGCTCGAAATTGACATGAAATTATACATCTTTCACCATTTTCAATAAGAAAACTTTATAACCATGCTAAAATACTTTGGTTATAACACTAATTAACTAGTATGAGCTCAATGACACCGCTTGAACTGCCACTCCTAAATTCAACTAAATTACCTGTCAATGGTTTTTCAACACTCACCAAACTTTTTGGATTAATTAGCAACGTGGGAAAAGGAATAGCTTTTGTTTTTTTATGAAAAAAAAAACCCGACGTTAACATTGATGTGAGAATTTTATCTCTGTATTCATAGTATTCCATTTTCTTTCATCCTATGCACTATTTCTTTCGCAATTTTCTTCGAGGTCTCTTTCTCTATCTGTTACCTTTTGTTTGTTATTAGTGTTTTTGGTTGCGGTTGCATGCGCGGTCTCTTTCTTGTCCTTGGGGGCATGAATGAGAGTATCCACAATCCATATTCGATTCAAGTTTGTGGTTGATGACGCTTGCGCATTGGAAAATGGAATGGTATCTAACAGAGATCACGATGGGCTCTAATGGTGGATGCCTGGATGGTAAGTTGGCAGCTTTTTCTTGGTCCACTGCCACAGTCACTCAATTGTGTCACCAGTAAATATGGCGCAATGTGGGAGTCCCAGCTTGTCTTTGACAGACACACATGTAGACAGCCACATGACAATATGTTGTTTTCCATCCTTGCACGCTCTCGTCGACGAGGACCACAGGAGACGACGACAAGCTGGAATCTAAGGCCCGCCTCCGGCAGAGCTCGACCGAGCCCTAGGTCTAAGTCTGAGATCTAGGACTCGACTCGATCTCGAATTTGAGTTGACCCTGTGTCGACGGCTCGGATTGACCCCGATCTGAGGTCGAACGGGCGTTATAGATGTTGCGGGTGATCATTGATGCGGCATAGACCACCATCTACTCCCGGCCCAAGGAATGCAAAGAGGGGAGGTGGTAGATGAGAGAGAGAAGGGGCAGCTGGGTGGTTCTAGGCAGCCTTGTTCTTGTTACCAAGCTCGGAGGTAGGCCGCGGGTCGCCAACGACAGTGGAGGCAAGGAGAAAGAGCACGGGGCAACTAGGGCACGACGGACGAGAGAGAAAAGGGGGGAATTCAGGATTTTGACTTGATACTTGGGCCTATTTTTTGTGGTGTGTTCTATCGTCATGTACCACAAAGTTAAACGGTAAATTGGATGATTCTAGAGAGTGGATATGGTAATTGGTAGTCGTATCACTTCTCCTCATTTTACGGAAGGCATGATAGTCGGGTGTGCATCATCTACCTAATACAATGCATATTTCGATGTCTTGATAAATTTCAACCGTTGATTTATGAATATAAGATTTTCATGGACCGTTGAAATTGGTCGAAACATAGGGTAAAAGATCTTGAACCACACAAAACCGATCTGATCGGAAACACACCCCAATAGTATAATTTTTGTCTTTTAGAGGGATTCTCTAAGCCGGTTCTAATGTCGCTCAATTGATTTAATCTAATGAAACGAGTCTAAATACTATTCAAAGCAGGCTCAAGAATATACACTTAAAACAAAAGAATGCTGCCCAACTTCCAACAAAAAATGATGGATAAGGCCTTTTCCAAGGGCCTTATCCATCATTTTGGTGACGCTTGTCACTAGTCATTATAGTCAATTTGAGCACTGTGGTAACTAGTGACTTAGTGAGACCCACCACTCAATCAATTGGCACGCTACATGTGCGTCTATAATAAGCATGATATGCATATACTAATGTATATAATACTTATATATATTTATATATAATATTGTTTTCTGTTCACTGATTGATAGGAGATTCGGCAAAATGAGAGTAACTCGAAAAGAGGGACCATCTTTCCGTTGTCATGCTCCACTTCCGGAGTCACAAGAAGCACGAAAAAACGTGGTTCGTGATGATTATGTGGCAGGTATCGAGCATCGACGGTGTCGACTTTGATACTTTGATCATGTCGTGCACATAAGCAATATTATAATCAGCCATCCTAATGATGTAAGACCTAAGAATTTTGACAAAAGAAAGACGCCGCGTAATGATGATTAATGATACTAACTACTGACTGGCCAAGTGGGGAAAAAGCATTGAATCTTCTCAGTAACTACAGCGCAACTAATAATTTAGACAGATTCTTGAAGTGAAAGCTCGTGTTTTCTAAGCGGGATTGAGTGTCGGTCCCGTAGTGGATTCTTGGAGTGTAATTTGACTTGCTGCAGGGAATTGATAAACAAGAACTATGCGATCGAGAGAGGGGGGGGGGGGGGGGGGGGGGGGGGGGGGCGCCGCAATGTAATTTGGTATCGACATCGATTGACAGTCACTTACTTGGCACCAGGGCTGGCAACATTCTTGAAGATCCTGTGGGCGCAGCTCCTGGCATCCCGCTCGCTGTTGATCTCGGACGACTCGGCCTTGGTGAAGTCATCGACGGTGCAGGAAATGGTAGACAGGCCGGAGAAGCGGACGTAGTTGATGAGCCGCTTCACGGTCCAAGCCGAGGGCCGGCTCTTCATGCTTAGCTTCTTCAACTTCTCCATGTCGATCTTCCGTGACCCGAACCTCTTTGATCTTGTCGCCGTCAGTAGTTGCTGTTGAGCCGACGTGTCGCCTCTCAACCTCGCCGGCAGAGACTTCGACGCCTGGTTGAACCAAAGCGATCACTAACCGGAGCGTTCGTAGATAATATCGAGCATATGAGTTTTTGACTTAACTAACTTCATGGGTGAATGTAAATAATGTCGGCAACGTACATTCCAAAAGGATTCACCACAGGGTTATAACATGGCTGTGATCGCTAGAATTAGATTTGGTAGCGATTTTTATTTAGAGTTTGTTTAGTGTTACTTTTTCCACAACAATTATATAAAAAAATGTGCTACAACTTGTATAAGGTGTCCAAAGCACACCTTATATTGTTCAGCAGCTCCACATATTCAACACTTCAAAATAGTTTTTTTTTTTTAAATTACCTCATCATTTTTGCTACTTCGAACTACATTAAGTATTATGAAAAAAAAAAAATTGAAATTTTCAGGACTTCACCTCACAGCATTATTGTAGCGTAGCACAGTCAAGTCATAAGAAACAACCATAGCCAAAGTAAATAAACTTGGGCTGATAAACGAAGGTGACCATGACTCATCCACCAAACAGTTCCAAATTGAGTCTCTGCGTATATGAGGAGATGAAACTGAAAAGGCCAATGGACCAGAGGATAACCTATGTGAGTCTCCCATGAAACCGACATGATCGAGCTCTTATGCACCGCGGACATGCAAAGAATTCCAACATTTTTTTACCTGCAAACCGTGCTGGAGCGGAGCCTCTCTCTCCTCCTTCTCCAGTGGTGGACCGGAGAGCGCGTCGAGCACGTAGTGGTGGAACACGCTCTCCTTCATCCGGTCGAAGAAGGTCGCGACGTGGAATGAGGACGCCAGCACCTTCACCAGCACGATCTTCACCAGCCAGAAAGTTGCCGCCACGAGCACTGCGACCAGCGTCCGGAACGCCCGCCTCACCACCCGGTAGTTGCCACCGTGCACGTTCGGGAACATGATCACCCACACGACGAGCACGAGCGCAAGCCACGCACAGTTCTGGAAGCTCCGCCGGAGGCCATACACGAAGTAGAGGACCTTCTCACGGAGCATGAAGTTGCGCTCTATGAGGAAGACGAGGAGCCCCACAGCCCACCCGGAGACAAGGCGGCCGCAGAACAGGACCAGGACCATCACGCACCACTTCCACGGCTTGAGGCCAAGGACGAGGCGGCGAGCGAGGGGCTCGATCGTAAGGGAGCAAACGAGGCAGGTGGTGATGATGAGGAAGAGCGTCCACTCAATGGCGGCCCGCTTGTTGATCTTTTTATTGCGGCACCACCTCCGGTGCTTTCTCTGCTGTTCATTCTCATCGTCATCAATCCATTCGTCGTCATCGTCGTCAGAAGAGCAGGAGGAGGAGGAAGTGGGTTCGGGTGGGGGGTTTAAGGGCTGGAGCTCGCCGGGGTCTTCGAAGATGGCGTTGGTGGGCTTGTGTGGTAACGGGAAGGTGGCAGGTTCGCAAAAGCGGGACTTTGGTTTGGAGAAGGCGAGGCGGCGGAGGGTTTTGGTCCGGGATGGGATTGCAGGGGCCGGTTCGACGGCAGCAGCGGCCGGAGAGGATTTGAGTATGGAGTTTGGTTGGTCTATACTAGTGAGTAGGATTACGTGGTCGTTCGTGAAGTTGTTGAGGTCAAGCCCTGCGTCTGGGACGTCCATGGCTGGTGAGAGAGAGATTATGCAGGCGAAGGTCGCTTTTGGAGAAGAAGAAGCTTTGCTTCGTTATTTCCTTGAAGATGGCCGGGCCATATATATGTTAATGGAAACTGCGTTGAGAAGAGAAAGAAAGGAAGCATTTGCTTTGCTGACTTTGGAGATGTGATGATCTCCTGATCAGGAAGATCAGGGGATCCAAGGGTGAATAGGGAGAGGGGGGACTTCCATGTTTTGGGGGCAGAAAATTGGGTGGTTGGGATTTACAGATCACCTCTACACTTAGCGCAAAGGATCCATTCCCATGACGTACCATGCGGGATCATCATTAGGGTAATTGTAGTGAAACAAAAAATATATATTTATATTCTTCCTTCCATAAATTATACAAAAGATTTAAAATTCGTTTATTTTAATCCTTACCCTTTCTGTTTTCCATATCAATTATCTTTCTGATAATATATAAATATACACACAATCTTTTTACATAGGAAATTGACCTAATTGAGGGGCCAGCCGACGGTGAAGGCGACGATGACCACAGCAACATAGTTGGACGTGGTCCAGAGAAAAGATGAGTTGAGGTAGAGGAGACTTTTTGTTTAAGACAAGGCTGCTATTTGTGCGGGCAATAGTAATAAACCCTAAAATTTTCTGTGGAGGCCCAACCCATCAGGTATAAAGGATGGAAGAACATGACTTCTCTAAACTTAGGATGTTAATTCACATTTTAAACTTATGCTCTTCCTTTTTTCCCAAAGTAAGAAATGATTGAAGTGCGTTCTCTTTCTTTCCTTTCCTTTTTATTTTCTCCATGTCTTTTAACTCTCTGTTACGTTATTTTCCCTGGCCTCGCATGGGGCCCAATGCCACCCCCAACCCCCACTATCGCCACCACCATCCGCCATTGCCATCACCTCTCTCTCTCTCTCTCTCTCTCTCTCTCTCTCTCTCTCTCTTCCTTGCGTAGGTTGAGGTCACCATTGAGCAGATGACCCATGCGATTTACTTCGTCAAAGGCAACATCAATACTCGACCATTCGAGAAAGTTAGTGCGTGCATGAAGACTAATTGTGTTATGACTCGAGCTTGTCTTATTGAGAAACGTTGCATGGATAGTTTGAACCATTGATCTTAACGAACTTTGTAATTGAAAGTCAAGTTTGACCGTTCTAGGAAAAAGTTCCTAGACCTATTTTTCGACGGTCGCCATTTTAGCCTCTAAAATACTCTAATGTCCATAAGAAAAAACCTAGATAGAAAAAATGATTCTCGACCCATTTTGAATCACTTGGGCTTCCTCAAGGCCTAGTTTTGCATCTGAGAGCCTCACGTCGATGGCAAGTGTTTGCTAGTGCTCTTGTTCTCTACTTCGAATATACCGTGATTTTACCCATATATAGGCGCTGTTACAAAATTGTTTGAACCAAACTAACCTTCAGGCACGCACTATGTGCACGCAAGATTACTTTCGCGCAAAAAATAAAACTGCACTTGTCAGACTGCCTTTTTATTTTTTTATTTTTGGCCAGCCAGCGGAATGCTTTATGCGATTCAAGTGTAGATAGAACTGAGTGGAGCTAATTAAATCATAATAATAATAATAGTATATAATAATTGAATATGCAAAGTAATTACAAACATTCAACTGTATCACTCACAAATTCACAGAAAATGGGAATTCGTAATGAAGCGTCTCAAGGCATATATCGAGGCAGAAAAAATATCAAAAAGATGACATTGGCAGCCAAAAGAAAATTGGCATCCAACACCAAATTTGTACACACATTGATACACATCAAAGAGATCCACAAATTATGGAGGCGGAGTGATGGTAGAATCGACCCAAAACTCTTCCTCAGAAAATCCATTCCGACCAGACACGAGGGCAGGGATATAATTTTTGCTCGCGGTCGGAGGAAGTTCGGATTTGCTCATTTTCGGAGACGCCATCGTTTTACTGTGGAGGAGTCGAGAGAAGATTCAAATAGGGAAAGATTGTCCATGAAAAGTGAATCGAGAGAAGAGGAGAGGAAGCCGATTGCGGTGGCCGAATCGCGCCGAATCTTCCTTCCGACTTATGTAACATACTACGCATCGTCCGCGCGACATGTATCTCGTCGCACACGAGCTTACATTTTGGAATCGCTCGCCTTTTTATCGACTTGCTGTGACGAAGATGTAGCACCGGCTCGTGGTTATGAGAATCAGAGCCTCGTTGGGATGAACTATGGCAGCTTTGATCTTCATGCGAGACCAGTTCTGAAAGACATATCTACCTTTCCTCGAAATCGGTGGTTATTAGAAAGGGCAATTTGTCTTTTCTTTTAGGATTTTAGGCGATCGTCTTCGGGGATAATTACCTAATCAGTCCTAAACATATTGTACGACTGTCAATACAATATGAGTTTGATAATTTCTTTCCAACTATCTGCGTAATTCTTGTTTTTTTGATAGATTTTCAGAATTTTAGTCATTATGATTCGTTTCCAACGAATTCAGCTGTCTTTAGTGGATTCACTTAGTATCAAATACCATGATACCAATTCTTTTCTCCTTGTTTCTAGCATAAACAATCCACTACAAAAAAAAAAATCAGGTTTCAGCGATAAATTTGGCAAAATTCATTGTTAGACAATTTTGCGACAAAAAAAATTTTGTCGCCAATTACAGAGATGTAGTCTAGAGCGAGCCAAGCGCGAGAGAACCTTCGAGAGCGAGCGAGGAGAGAACCTATGAAGCAATCGCGAGGGAGAGTGAGCGAGCGAGGAGCAGCGGAATGTGCGAAGAGAAACGTGAAGAAGAGAAAGAACGTGAAGCTAGGGTTTGTCTTTCATAAGGGGTAAAGTCGGGATACTTTGAATCGCCCCTACATAAAGGAGTTTTTGGTCGCAAATTCAATGCTAACTTGTGACAAAATATTTTTTCATTGCAAATTAGCGGCAGACTCACTTTTCGTTACATATTATGTCGCTGATGTGTGGGAATTTGCAACGAAATTTTTTTCCATCACAAATTAGCGATGGACTTTTTTTCGTCGGAAATTAGCGACGGTAATTTTTTTCGTCGCAAATTTCGTCTGAAATTAGTGACCAATAATATTTCATCGCTAATTTTCCATGACTAAATCCTTGTTTTTTTTTTTGTAGTGATAACCACAAAAAAAATTGCTTTTTCTGAAATCAACTTTCATAAAAACATTTTCCATTGCAATATACAGTTCCTTTTGATACGAAACATAAGTTCCACGCGCTCACCATAGGATGATTGACATGCGGAAAAAAGTTAATTAGAAAGCTAGTCGCAAATGCGCTATTAAAGTCAAGTGGGGTCACGACAAAAGTAATTAGGCGTTCCTAAAAAGCTACGTATGTAAACCATCTATCCAGGCTTTAGTCACCAAGTCCAATCGGCTCGAGGGGACGGTGAAGTGGTGCTCTTAGATCATGGAAATTGATTTTCTATCACGTCTTGCAGGTCGCCATGCACGCCCTTTACCCGACCACCCGATTCTTCAGGAGAAAAGGCACATCGATCGATCGTATGGGGGCACACATGTTTATGTGTTCTTGGCCCTTCCCATTATTTTAATTGACGAATGATGACGCGTGATGTGATTTGGGAGGATTAGCCACTAGATCGAGTGATTAGCTAGGATGTTAATGATTGTCAAACCCTAATAAATTATGCAGAACAACAATGATTGTCACTGTGGCCCCAAGCAGAACATTGGCATTGATTCTTGTCAGGGGTGTAGGCGCCATCCCACCAAATTCTATGAAACAATTGAAACTAGTACCTTTCTAGTATGTCTTTTTTAAAAGAAATCATCCGATCAATCCTGAATATATTGTAAATTCAATTCTAAACTTTTCGATTTTATCAATTTAATTTTAAATATTTGGGCGAAATTCCAATATATTTATTTTAACCAAATTTTCACAGGAAATTAATTGAGGTGACGGTATACCATGTGGAATAATTGGTGATGACTAAACTGCCACGTCAGTGATGATTAAGCATTAAAATTATATTGGAATTGCAGCAGAATTTCACCTAAAGAATTATACTAGAATCTCGCACAAAAGTTTAGAATTGACAAGATCAAAATATTTACAATAGAATTGATATCCGCACAATAGGTCTTGGAGTCTTTCTTCTTCTTCTTCTTCTTCTTCTTCTTCTTTGCAATTATCTCATCTTTTTTGTCAAGGCAAATTTGATCATATCTTTGCTTCCAGTGTTTTTTGAAGCTAGTAACTATTCCTAAGCATTTAAACAATAAAGCTTGTCGACCCACGTCATGTCTATTTGATCGCTCCACAGAATTGGTCAGCATGGATCAAATATTTCAGTTCCTAATTACTCGTCTTCATTTGATGAAAGAAGAGACGTCCTATTGCATGGACGGGAGGAGTCCATAAATGTTAATTTTCTTTGAAAGTTTGGTGAAGAAAATTTACCCGATTATAGATGAAGATTACTATTTGTATACTTCATCTGTTAACCAAACAATTGATCCTCGAAGACGAGGACGTGTTTCTATCAATTCTCCTTGCATAATGTTGAGTTGGGAAAACAGGCCATGTAGAAAAATATCGGCAATTCTAAGTATTTTCTAGGGTATATCTGCTTTACTAAAATCACCCCCACATTGTATTGCTACTCATGCCATCGGACATAATTTGTGAAGAAAGATGCTGATAAATCCGAACGCAACATGAATTGACATGTTTATTACGACATGTCATGCACGCTCAACACACTAGTACAATGTCTTGTGATGAAAATGAAATAACACATTCATGAAACAGATTAAACTCTGATGACATACTCAAATCAACATCAACTGAACTTGGGTACCCTTCGAGCCGAAAATAACTTTCTTATTTACAGTCATGGTGCCTTTGTGACCAGACAAAGTGATACACGGGTCATCATTGACACCATCTGTTCCAGAAACAAGCCCAGACCGATTTCTTTTGTGTACCTTTCTACAACCGACATGCCCTCTGTCACAAGACCAGAAGCAGAATCAACGTAGCCAAAGGTATCCACAAGCTCTGCCTCTAGTCAACTCTCTCTCTCTCTCTCTCTCTCTCTCTCTCTCTCTCTCTCTCAAGAACATTAGATCTAAAATGATGTGAAAGTTGCCTAATTAATCAAAGGATCCTCTGATGCCTTCAAGGCTCTCTCCCAATGACAACCTGGGAAGCACAGAAATAACTGAAATGAGATGCTGTCTAATAGGATATAAAAGAGTACTTTGGCCCCGAAAAAACAAAAGACGGAAAAGCAGACAGCAAGAAAATCCGCTGAAAGATACGACATGTCATCAATATAAGAAAAATGAGAAATAACATCAGAAACCAGTACTGGAAGTTTCCACTCAGTAGTGTGGATGGACAATTTCTCACTAAACGCACCACCTTTTTAAATGCGTCAGGTGCCTAACCAAATATAGCCCCAACAACGTGTGACGGATACCGACCATCTCAGCAGAACAATTCACGTGCAAGGAAAGTGGTCCTCAGCTGCACATGGGATGCATGTCCACTTTCTAATAGGCCAGTAAACATAAAAAATGCATTTGGAATTTTCCGCAATGAAATTATAAAGAGATATCACAAAACCTCTAGGACCCCAAGTGATCAAGAATTTTCAGCTGAGGTTCTGAGTAAGGCCAAAAGTGATGCTGCTAAAGTAAGAGTGCGCATGATAGAATTTCTGGCCATAAATTTAATTTCTAGAACAAAAATAGATTTTTCTATTTCAGTATAAAATGAGTTTCTTAGGAAAAAAAACGCGTTTGATGAGGACAAATAATTTCTATTCCAGAAACAAAAATCCGTTTGATAACGATTTTTTTTTTTAGTTTCTGTTTCATTTTAAATTGGAGTTTGCAATATGTTTATTCTTATGAATTTCAAATACTTATTATTTAGTGAAGAAAATTAACAAATCTCATCACATTTTCTATTATCGTGTAATTCCGAATTCACTTTAAACACGTTGATCTCCTCGTTGGAAGTGGTATTTGTGCAAAAAGAATAAATTTCAACCTAAAGTAACCCCAATAGGAAAGATAAAAATTCTATTGACAAACAATAGAAAGAGACAAACTTCATCATTTAGCCACGTTAAGGTCTCGAAAATATCCGAAATCTCATAGGATGTTCCCAGAGACGGAGAAAAATCACAAAAAGGATGCGAGATATATTCCGAGCTCACATTACATTACAATGAGATTCCCTCAAATGCAAAATAATGAAAATACTTTATAAAGGTTAAAAATATAATATTACAAAATTTGTGGAATATTATTTTTCCATTGCCATTTTATTGGCAATACCTTTTCTAAACAAGTTTATCTTCGTTCCTTCCTCAATTGATGTAGTAGGTTCAAATAAGTGCTATGGATTTCCATATAAGGAAAATTTTTTATCCCTCCTGTCTTGATCTCAAATATAGTTATGGATAGCACAACATGCAATTACAATAAAGGCATGTGTTTCAAAATGAAAAAAAAACAATTCTTCAATATCTCAAATGATCTTTCTCTTTCAATGACATTTATGAGCGAAAAGTGTCTATAATTGAACAAGTCTCTTGTTGTTGTTAGCCGCATTGCGCTGCCTCTATAATCGTTTAGATAATAGAAATTCACATTTAAAAGGAGTTAAGAATTCCTGAGCCTAATGCATATCCAGAATTTAGCACGTAGTATTTGCCTATAACGAGATATTCATTTATTATAATTTGCACCTGAAATACAATAATAATAATAATAAAAATTAGTCATTACTAAATATGTAAATACCTGGTGTTGGTCAAGGAAACTCTAAAAGGAGTCTCGAGTGTTGCCGCTATCATACGACAATCGTTAGCAGATCATTCCCAACAGCATACAAAAAAATAAATTTCATATCAAACGAGCATGCGCACATCACATTTTGAGTGGTAATTCATTTCGTACCTATAAATTGGATTTGCTTAAACGTAGGTACAGAAGCATGAACTTAGCCACCATCAATAGCACCTATGCAATATTGTCATTTTATCAAAACTATTATTATACAAAATTGAAAGCAAAATGAAATAAATGGGCAAATGAATGTATGGAAATACTACCTTGAAATAAAATTCATGCTTAGCATTCATAAAAATCTCATTTGGGATTTCATCAAATGAAGGGGGAACAATAATCTCTTTGCTAACTTGCTTTCAACACTGTTGTGAAATATTTGCTGATAGTTTGTCCTAAATGTTGAAATCTCACATAAATTTCTATTCAAGCTTTTGTGAGAAATCATAGATAAAAAGATCCCAATTTGTTTGTCTATTTTAGTTTGTCGATCATCTTTCAATCAACCTCTTGATTTCATCAAGCTGCAAAGATTGGCAAACACGTGTGATTCCATTCTGAAAGTTTCATATATTCTATCTGAATGTCCATGAAGAATTTCTCTCATCCATTCAGGTCCTGACAATATACTATCCCTGATAGGTTCTCTTGTGTGTATAAACACATCCATTGTAGTATCAGTATATCTATATCAAAATCATTAAAATCCTGCCTTAATGCGACTTGGAAGAAGGCTTTTATCTTAGCTCTACCTAAAATGAGACGTGGTCTACTTAGATCTCTTTAAGTAGATGTGGAGAAATATGTTATGGATTTAAGTTTGGCCTACATCTATTTTATGACTTATGTATTTGAAATATTTTGGTTTTGTTTTTTAATAATGTAACTATGATATGAAAACTCAAATGAGATGCTTTACTTATGTTGTGTAGATTCGTATTTCATGCGATGACGTATGTAATATAGAGGGAGTGAAAGTAGCATTCATGGTGATCAAGTATCAACAGTTGAATCAATTGAAATAGATTTTGATGATTCTGATATAGATATATGCTGTTATTATGATTGTGCTTACTGCGATAGATATGTCTATGCATACAAGAGAACATATTGTCAGGACCTCAATGCATGAGGGAGATTCTTCATGGACATTCAGATAGAATATATCAAGTTTTCAGAATGGAAAGACACGTGTTTATCAATATTTGCAACTTGATGAAGTCAAAAGATTGGTTGAAAGATAGTTGACAAATTAACGTAGATGAATAAATTGGGATTTTTTTTATCTATGATTTGTCACAAGAGCTCGAATAGAAATCTATGTGAGAAATTTTAACATTCAAGATAAACTATCGCCAAATATGTCACAACAATGTTGAAAGCAATCCGCAAGCTAGCAAAAGAGATTATTGTTCCATCTTCATTTGATGTTATCCCAAATGAGATTATTATGGATTCTCAGCATAAACTTTACTTCAAAGTAGTATTTTCGTACATTCTTTTGCCCATCGATTTCATTTTGCTTTCAATTTTGTATAATAATAATTTTTGATGAAATGACAGGATTACATGAGTCTATTGATAGTACCCATGTTCATTCCCATTTAGAGGCAAGAAAGGAATTACCACTCAAAATGTGATGTTCGCATGCTCGTTTGATATGAAATTTACTTTTGTGTATGCTAATTGGAAAGGATTTGCGAACGATTGTCGTGTGCTAGCAGCAGCACTCAAGACTCCTAGATTAGAGTTTGCTCGACCACCACCAAGTATTTCATAATCTGTAAGGACTAATTTATTATTATTATTATATTTCAATTGCAAATTATAACCTTATATATGGTGTTCAAATAAGAAATTCAAATAAGAAACCTAATCACAATAGGAAATCTAATTCGAATAGGAATCCTAGTGATAATAGAAAATCTAATTTGAATGTAAATACTAATTACAATAGGAAACTAAATTCAAATAAAAAACTAAATTTAAACTTAAGAAATAACACTAATCTTCATTGCATCAAAATACTATGTGCTAGATTCTGGATATGCATTAGTTTCGGAATTCTTGACTCCTATTAATAGTGAAGGCTAACATCTAAATGACTGTAGGGGTAGCATAAGGCGGCCAACAATAGCAAGAGAGTTGTTTAATAGGCATTTTTCAATAAAAAATATCATTGAAAGATCATTTGTAGTATTGAAGAATCGTTTTTTTTTTCATATTGAAACGTCTTCATTTATAGTTTGTATATATTATAATGCATGTTGTGCTATCCATAACTACATTCGATGTCAAGACGAGAGATAAAAACTTTTCCTTATATGGAGATCCAGAGCACCTATTTGAACCTATTAAAAATGTGGTTATGGGTGATACATCGACTAATGAGGGAACTTAGACAAACTTGTTTAGAAAAATGCATTGCCAATAAAATGGCAATGGATCATAATATGCCACAGATTCCGTAACATTATATATTCGACCTTTGTAAAGTATTTTCATTATTTTGTATTTGAGGAAATCTTATCTCAATTTTTGTAATGTAATGTTGTAATGTGAGCTCTGGAGACCTTAACGTGGCCAAGCGACAAAGTTCGTCTCTTTCTATTGTTCATCAATAGAATTATTATCTTTCCTATTGGGGTAACTTTAGGTTGAAATTAATTCTTTTTATGCAAGTACCACTTCCAACGAGGAGATCAACGTGTTTAAAGTGAATACGGAATTACACGACAATAGAAAATGTGATGGGATATGTTAATTTTCTACGCTAAATAAAAAGTACTTGAAATTTATAAGAATGAACATATTGCAAACTTCAATTTAAAATGAAACAGAAACAGAAACATAAAAAAAAATCCTTATCAAACGGATTTCTGTTTTTGGAATTAAAATTATTTATCCTTATCAAACGCAGTTTTTTCCTCAGAAATTCATTCTAGAACAAAAATAGAAAAATTTATTTCTATTCCAGAAATCAATTTCTAGCTAGAAATTCTATCATGCACACCCTCATTCTTGCCCTAAATATATCTATTTCTGGAATAGATTTCTATTCCAAAAATAGAAAAAATAAAATTTTCTACCAATCAGGTTTCTGTTCAAGGATGAGTTTTTTTGTTCAAGAACTCATTTTGGAACGGAAACAGATACGAATCATGCGCACCCTAACTGTCGCAAGGAAATAATCCTTGTATATATGTTTTTTCTCTAAGGGGCTGGAGACTACTAACAGAGATCCTAGGTCAGGACATTTTACATGAAGAGAAAGAAGACCATGTGCCTGGTACACAATTTCTCAGCTCAATGACAGAGCTCGTATGTTTCAGATGCGAAGTATAGGGAGATTAGTTATAGTACATTAAAGGATTGGAACATTCTGTTGGAAAGCCGATCGCCACTCTAGGTAAGCATTATGATCCCTATAGCAACGAGAAAATCGAGCCAGCTGCACAGGCTGATGATGATTTGGTTACAGCAGCTTTCACTAGCTAACAAAAGAAAAAATTGCCACAAGGCAATTGGGACAGACTGTCACTGCTAACCAGCAAACAGGGCAAAAGCAATGGGCTTAATAAATTTCTCTTCATTCTCACAAATAGAGACATCATCAAAAATGATGCAACAATATTGTTTTGCCAGGTTTCTCATTCCTTAATATTCTGACTAATCTATGGCATTGGCACCGTACATACTTTATTGACATTCTAGTAGAGGGATTTTTCAAATGTGAAACCCATGGTGTCACTTTTGTCTTGCTGATTGAATTGTCTCACCTGTTCTACAGATTTTTACATTGTTTCTACCCACATGAGTGAGGGTTGCAGTTGTGTGCTGGTATCCCCACCAATGAAGGAGCAGAGGAAGAAACTCTGTATGTTTAAACTCTTCATAGTGAGAGTCCTCGAAGATCACTCTTGCTTGCTCTTCCTGACATTTTAAGAACATTCTAATTTTCTTGCGTGTCTTTGTCCACCCATTATTTTGTTTAAGTGGAGAAAGATAGAGAGGGAGAGATAAAGGTGACCACATGTTTTGGAAAGGCTTAGCCTTCCTACTTTTATAGTTTGCTAGGGAAACTGGGGTTTGTTGTAACTTTTGAGGCTTCCAAACTTTTCTGGACGATTCATGCATGTCTCGTAAAAAGGCCATAGCAAGAGCTTCAATGGTTGTTTTAGTAGGATATGCCTGAGGCCACACCTACAGCAAGGCTGCTAACTTATATCCGACAGCACTCAAGGGTCCTTGAAAGGACACAATAGTTTTGCAAGCAGAATTTTAAAAGCGTCATTGATGTAGTTGTGGCTTTAGCTTTGAGTTTAACTGTAGCATAATGTTTGCATAATTCTAATGTTTATAACATTTATCAAGTTGAACCTAGAATCATACTAAATCTTTTCATTATGTAGCAGATTATATTTTTAGCTTCCAAGTTGGGTGACAGCAGCCAAAAATTTATTATCGAGGACAGGCCACCCTAAACCTCTATCAGAGTATTTCAACGTGAATCGTCCTATCCTTATACATAAAAAGCTTTAAATGTCCATTCTAGATCTCAAATGAAACAATCTCATTTAACCTTCTGATGTACTCGACACTCATCCCTGAATAAATCTAAGTGAAGAATATTCTATTCATCAACTATTGAATATGATAGTCAAGTGGATAAGACAATTTTCATTCCTTCTAATATAAGTCCTACCAGCGACATACACCATGCATCATAGTAGTTACTCGCCGAAGATATAAAAGGCAGCTGAAGCAAAACATAGTAGAATAGTTATAGAAAAGAAAGCTGATATTGTGGAGCTTAGAAGCTAAAATACATTTAGAATAAGACATCTGGCTACAGTGTCTTAAAGACTACTTATACTTTGGGTTCCCGATATAACTAGAACTCGGACTTAAATCAACTTTTTGATCTAAAGTACTTAACCTCATCAAACGTCACATGCATATCACATAACCACTAAATAGAGACCTGACAATGCAAAAGGACTAAGAAAGAAATTAACCACTCAAAACCACTTGGGGAAAACTATGCCCCACCATCCATGAGTCTGCCTGCCTTCATACACAACATAGAATTTCGTTTTTACCTTCTCCACAAGCATATGGGAATTCGTAAATAATTTGATTAGCTATTTTTATCACTGCCAAATGAGTATCTACAAGATAGAACTTACTTATGCATGCAGTATTTGTATTCCTGCCCCCGAGTAAAGTCTTTCTCTCCTTCTTCAAGCTGCAAAATGAACACATCCCTATATGCATTAAGAAAGCTAAAAAACGCAGGGGTTTTAAAAAAGATATAGTGAGACTTAATGGAGGTTCCTCTTACTGGATCACTTTCGTAGACAATCTCATAACAAGTCGGAGAAAGGCATTTCAAAGCACAGTTTTCCTTTGCTATCATTGAAGACTTGCATTGCCAACCCCATAAGCCACTGCAAGAATAGAAAATACGGATACTCATGGAAAAGCAATGAAGATTTCTCTTAATGAAGATATTAGTGAACACCCCTTCAAATAGGCTTGCATCACAGATATGCCGTGAGTCTTTATCGTTATGCACTTGTATGAAGGAACTAATTAGAGACACACTAGGGATTGTGAGCCTTGTAGAAATTGGTGGCCCTACTGACAGTCCATCTGAAATCTTATATTAACAGATGGATGACTTTTAATATTTAAGTGCTTTAAATGTCCCCCCAAGCATAAGCTAAGATTTGGCCTAAGACTAGCAAGGAAATTGAAAAAGAAGCAAGTAGTGTAATACATATGTAGTGAGTTCTGTAACACTAGTAAAAGGTCAGCCAGTATTATTACAGTGAGCTACTCAAAGGTCTGGAATTTTGCAATCTGATCTAGTGTTCAAAGTTGATAAAGATATCAATGGGGAAATATGATAGAACTTTAGGAAGGGTAGGCTGATTAGACAAGTGCTTCTTGCTCCTTACAAACGTCCAAGGAACTGTGTCTTCAAGGTCACAATATCCATATGGATGTTAGATGGTTAAGTTCTAGTAAGTTCACAGGGTTGCATGACATTAGTTCAAGATGAGGGGTCAAGAATGAATTCGTACATGGAACGTGGATGTCAATCAAATTAATAATGCAATGACAGCAACATATAGACGGCTTATTGCATCACTTTGAATTTATTCAGTTTTCCCCTCGAGACAATAAGGATAAACATGAAGGCACTTGATTGAAGTCGTGCTAAGACAATAAATATAATGCAGCACAACCAGATCATATTGAACCGGCGAAATCGTTCATCGAGAAGCTAATCGGCCCAATAGGGTTAATGCAACATATTCCACACACGCAGAGGAACAACAGCTTCCTCAAGTTGAATTCAACTTGTTCCAACAAATACGAACCCCAAGACCCGAGTCTCCACCATCCACGAAAATTTGCAGCATCCAACTGCCCATCGCAAAAGACTACGCAAAAAGCTCCAAACAAGCAGCGAAAATGGTGATGACAGGGAACCATACAGATATCAAAAGGGCGGTGCATCACAGTAACATCACAATCAGCAATCCCCACACCCCGAACTTTTCTGGCGTAAAAGATGGCGATGGATTACCTCTCTATATCAGCATAACACTCGTTCTTCTTCTGTCTGATCTCGTTGTCCTAGTTTCGAGGGAGACAAAACAAACGGCCAAAACGCACGGAAAAAATCAACCACAATTCCAGCCGACGAAGTCCCTTACGAGGAGAAAAAAAAAATCGAGAACACTCCACTCGCGGGCTTACGGAGATCGGGAAGCGGGACTTGGCGAGGGCCGTCGGCGCCGCGAGGAGCGAGGAGAGGAGGAGGAAGACGAGCACGCGGAGAGGGCCGAGCGGAGGAGGACCGCCGCTGATCCTGGCCATGATCGGAATCCGAATCGCGCCGCTATCGAAGCTTCGTCGACAGGAGCGGGGGGGAAGACTTCCCGACGGCTTATGGCCTGACGAACCGTGCGTGCCTTTCTGGTGTTTGCCGAAAGGAGCCAAGCTTTTACACTATTCTCCCTTGATCGTCGAGCTAAACTTACCGTTGAGTGTTGAGCAACGAGTTTGTAAGGAAGGGGCAGGGCAAGAGGACCGTTATGAACGGGGGCGTAAATCGTAAGTCGGTCTCGATCCAACTCGAGAACCTGGCCGAGGCGGAGCGAATTGGCCAATTCTCGACATGAGGAGGATCGATCCGGTTTTTTAATGTAAATTGAAATAATCGGTTTGGTTTCTAATTCCATGTGAGAAATCGTATCATGTCGACAGACCGGCCAAAATTCCTTAATTTTTTTTATTTTGAAGGACAACATAATTAGTAAATTAATTTATTTTCAATTTTTTTTATTTTTTAGAATAGTTTTACAAAAAGAAAAAGTAAAAAGAAATCATTGGCCTCGTTCAATTCTAAGACACGATGGACCAACCCAACTGCAGGTTCCAAGTTTCAAGATGAGAACCGATTGACTTGAAATCAATCCCCTCCTAATTATGGGCGAGCTAATAACACATTGCATAGTGTCAGGAATGAAGTTGCCACTCAACGAGGGAAGGCATCACGCCTAAAAGGCAATGACGACTTAAATCGCGGTCATAAGCGTTGTTTGTACTTCAGCGGTCGTGTAGAACCACGACTTTAGTGCATCTCCTAAAAGAGAGAGACGGTACTTCTCATATTCGATGAAGACGCAGGAGCAGCCCCGTGACATCGGTAGATCGTCGTGCCGCCTCGGCGGAGATGAATAATGGGGAGTCGACATGATTAGAGAACGGCTTCTTCCACACGTAAGAGGGCTGCTGACATGAGAATCGACATGCTCGAAAATCAAAATGTATGACACTGCCAAGCGTTCTCGAGAGCTAAACTCGAGCTTGTTCCGCTCCTCTTTCCATCTCCTTTGTTTCAAATTTGAGTTGCGGTCTGCAACTAATGGGAGAACTTGCGGCTGGAGGATGGGAGCTGGCGTTCGGAGTCGGCTACATTAGGGTCATGCAAAGTTAACGGCACAAGTCCAGCCTTTTCACTATGACACGAGAAAAAGAAGAAAACTAACTGATGACCAATGTTGTCGCATGATGTACGTAAATCATTCCTATTTTGGTAAACTACTTGGAGAAGCCCAGAAAGAAGATAATAATCCTTGTGTTTCTCTCCATCGATTTCGCCACTTCCGAGAACATGCATAATGATGTGTAAATTCAACCTTCGCAGAACGACGATGCACAAGCATAGTCTCCACCGGGATCATTCTCCTCAAAGCAGAAGAACAGGCCCGCTTGACACCGAAAACACAAATATGATGGATCTGAATGGACAGCCACCAAATTTTAGCAGCACGCTGTATGAGCCACGTGGTCTTGATACAAAATGTATCTGCGCACAGAAAAGCATCATGAAGATGAGACCGACTCTGATTCACTTTCTCTGGATTCAGACATGGGGATTGCTTCCGAAAAGTTGAACTTCTTGTCTACGGAGAAGATGCTTGCAATCTGCCGGACTACGCTTTGGACTGCGACACTTGTGGGCATAAGGGACTTGGGAAGACTGGGCAGACACTTGGGAAGAAACTCCTCCCTACCTGAGGTTGGGATATAAAGACTCAACACTGCCTGGCAAAAGAGAAATCTGCACAAGAAAAGGACAAAGCAAAGGAAATGAAAGATGAGGAGAGCCTGAAGCAAAACATGAGATACTTTGTCAAAAGGCGATCTGTACACTCTTGCCAGAAAACTATCGTATCTCAGAAGCTATCTGCAAACAGAAAATTACCAAACGCACCTTAAATTACTAGAACAGCTAAGCTTGACAATCCCAACTCTCAACTAAGTTCAAAGGGAATAGCGAATGGTAATAACTCAAGTCAACGAAATAGCCGCACAAAACCTGCTACCTCTCCATGTTTTGAACTGTATTAGTTTTGCAGCCCAATTCTCTAGTATTACAGAAAAACTGAACTTCTATGTGCAACAGCATATGGAACCAGCAAAATATCTGAGCTGTTGATTTGGAGAGTTGATAAAAATCTATTCATGAAAACAGTAACCAAAAACCAGCTTATGCGCTCACTGTCAAGGTGAAAGCCCAAAATATGTCGGACTAATATTTGTAATTGTCTCTCCACATCCTTCGTAAATTAAGCAAACTCACCTGCTTTCCCTATTCTTTTAGCATGAGTGATAATAACTGAACCACAGTTCACAGCAAACTAGTTAGATGACGTCAAAAACAGTGAAGATATATCCAGCTTCAAGGAAATATTTTCCATGTTATGCATCATCTGCGTTTGGTCAATTGGGGTGAGCACAACAGAAGGATCCCACAACCCCTATTATTTCCACTTCCCTACTCTATCTGGGACCTTAAAGTCCAAATCATCCAATCTCATGATAAAACCAAGCAAGAGACCACATCTTCAGCCAACTACTTAATCCAACAACCAAACCACTATTTGCAATCTGCACACTCATCCATATGCATATGTTGGAAACCAGGCCAACTTATAGATGGACTTTCTCAGTAACATGACCATTACAAAACTCAATTCTATGATCAGAAGTAAATATCAATTGTCTATTTGCAGGAGAATTATGTATGTAATAGAAACAAATTAGCCAACAGAGAGACGCTGATCAGTACCTGATAAGAAGTCGCCTTAAAAAAGGGTCATTTAGAATTTGTGCCCAGACAGGATTAAGAGAGTCAGATGTTGCCAAAGCCAAACCCCAGTCGTTCAATGAGGACGAAAGTAACTTCTCAGCTTTACTAAAGACTTCCTGAATGGTTTTGGCCCCATTAACTTACTGAAAGAAACTAAAAAAAGAAAATTAAAAGCATAAGCAGCGAGAAGGGCTCATTGTTACATACCATATGAATTTCTGAACATGCAAAACCTAGCAATATACAGAAAGCCTGCAATGGAGCCGTGAGGAAGACTGTAAACAAGCTTCCACCAGGGCAACGAGAGAAATCAGGTGCAACAGTTGGAGCTAAACTTCTTGGAGATAAAAGAAGTGCAGCAGGTTCTCCTTTTTCTGCTCCATGTATAGCCTGCAAAACAGCAACAACTGAAATTCCTAAATTTGCCACGTAATGCTAAATTACACCAGACAGAGCCCAGACCATTACAAGAAGTAAGTCAAATAGAAAACCTTTGATATTTCAAAGAACTAGGATACATAAGTTAGACAACACATGGACTCTAATTTTTGCAAGGTCAGTCCAAAAGGTATATGACAGGAAAAGATTTTGGCCTGTCGATCTTCCTGTCAACATCATCATGTCATCATGCCAAACTCCAGTTTTCTCATTAGAAGAGAGGCAGGAACATAATGGCATTGTCAGAGTATGCCTATGTTAAAAAAAATTATGTTTTAGATGCTCCCTAATGACAAATGAAATGGTAGAACAAGGTGAGAATAGATGTCGTGACGGGTAAAAAATTTATTCATGTACAAGAAGATATTTTTGGCATGCTTCTAATGTAATATGTCGCTTTCTTCAGACTGGTGTGAATAGATCTGTATCTAAAAACCAACTTAAGTTTCTAATCAATCACAATTTACATCCTCACATTTCAACACCTGCAATTTGCGCATCCAGACAAAATCCAAAGCTTAAAAGACTCATTTGCCCCTCTTCCAAATAGAAAACCACAAAAAACTACCCACCACCATGTAACTAATCCAAGGTCTACAAAATCAGCCACATGTTGCTTGCACCACCAATGAATACGTCATTTGCTGCCACAGTGCTGACCAGCACCATGCCAACCACCACGATCTCCCTGACCCTCTAATGGACAAGTTCTAATGGCCATGGAGCTTGGGCTTGAGCATTGTCCAAAGATCCACCATGGAAAGCTCTGTTCGGAGCTCAACCATGGTGGCCATGGCAAGCTCTGTTTGGAGCTCGCAATGGTTGTGATGTTTATACCTCAATCTAGGATGTCATGAAGGTCAGTCCATTCCCTATACTTCTATGTATGAGGAAGATATTTTGGGCGTGCTTCTAATGGAAAATGTTTCTTCCTTCGGAGTGGCATGAATGGATCTATAAGTGCACATTCTCCTATACATTCTTGTGGTTAATTTACTCACTCTTCTGTAGTCTAACACAAACCATCCAAATAATCTCAATGAGCTGAAATCACCTCATGATAAGAAAATTGTTACTATATTCAAATATATAATAAATGTCGATTGCTACCACTTAGGAACTGTAATACAAAGGTAGAGACAACCTCCATTAGTGAATCACAACTGTTAAATGACAATATCTTTAAAAAAAAAAACTACTTTATTGTCCAAGTTGCATACACTTCATTATCTGCCAACTGCACTTAATGGGCTCAGATTTCGTTTGTTGTCACTCTGTCATACACTTCATTGCCTAATTCGCAAGACTATTGCATTCATGCCACCAAGACACTTCAAGCATGATACAAAGATTACATGCACATCAGGAGAAATAAGTTGGACTTAGCAGAAAGAAAATTCTTTATTACTGGTATCATAACTCACGCAGCATCCATAGTCTAGCAAAAGCATTGGGTTTCATTGATTGAACAGGTTGATGGATCCAGAAGTTGAGAATGGAAGAAGGATCATGGGAATCAGTCAGGCAACGTGCAGTTGTTATATTGTTCAGACTGCTCACTGATTCACCTAATTTAAAAATTAGATATCTACAAGCTTGCTGTCAGCATCTAGTTAGTCCCTTGCTTACCTCAAAGGCCATGCTGCTGTCACTGTCAACTATTAAAACCAGTGGCCTCCTTGTGAAAGGAAGTAAGTCGCATGGATATATGCAATTTGAACCTGACAGTCATTATCCAACATTAGGGGGAGAAACTTATCAATGGATAATAGAATCTACAGATATAACCCTTTTCTTATGAGAGAGGAATAAATAGTGCAAGACTAACAAAGCAATTCAACATATCAGTACCATAAAGTAAGTTGAAAATATAGATAATAGATGATACATCTCCAGAAAAGTGTCCTTCCAAATTTTTGTATGGCTCAATAGTTAAGAAAAGGAAGTGTAACAAGGTCCAAGACCAATCACCATTTCACAACATTACTTAAAATTGACTCTCCATCATCTAGATCCTCATTTGGTCACTAAATTTCCCAAAATTCAACCCTCGAAATGAGAAGTGAGCATGTAATTTCATGTAAACCATAAGGTGCACCAGCAGTTCATGTGCAGGAAGGCATATGAGGCAAAGCTTTTCCAGTTCACAAATTCTGGATTGTATTATTACAATCTTAACCAACATAAATATCAGTAACAGACACCAATGCACAAGACAATATCAGCATGATTATCTAATCTACAAGATAACTTGATTAACTAGGCTATAAGCTATGTAAAGGAAAAGCACTAATCATCTAAATACAGCCCCAGCCCAGTAGACAACAGCAATCTCTATATACCTAATTAGGCTTCCCTAAAAAAAAAGATAACAATTATATTGCACTCCCCAGAAAGTAAGTCACTTTAAGAGAAAGCCAAAAGCTGACTTTTTACCCCTAGCAATTTAGTTAACAAAGCTCATCAAAGATGTCCATCTCCTTCAAAATAAACTGAATGTCCCTATTAACAAATGAATCCACTAGAAGTAAGTCAAAACTTGTAAAATCTACACAAAGATTAGCGACGCTTCCTTTATGTTTTCCCCCAAACATGCTTCAATGCAAGCCAGAAGCTGCAACAAGAGCTTCTATTAAAAGAAAATTACAGTATGCTTTACTTCTAGCCCTGTGAATTTGTACAATCATATTTACGGGAAAAACTCATAGGTCAGATGCAATCAGAATGCATGTCTCAATATATAATATAATATTCACGTGCTTATACAGACAAACAGATTACATCTACGAACAGTATATCTCAAGAACCATTGCCAGAGATTACCTCTGTTATTACGATTACCAAACTGCAAACAAGGACTTCGGTGATGCATGCAGTCACCTTTGCTTCCTCCAGATGGAGCTACATCATCACTTAGGGAGCCAAATGTAATACAAGAGGTTTCATCAGAAGATATGGCAACGGTTTGGAGGTTTCTTGCAACGTTTTCTGTAGCATCAGAAAAGGCTCCAGCTCCTGCTGATAGTGAAATGGGTGATCTTCTTCCTCCTGAGGCAATATAATAGTTATCTCAAAACTAATGATTGTACTTCACATGCAAAAGATCCATAAGCATGAGGCAAAAAATATCCACAGGTGTACCACCTGAAGCTGACAGATATAGTAAAAGAACTCCATCTGGAGGAAGCTCTTCAGAAATAGTAGCAAGTACCTGTCCAAGAAAAGTATAATCGCAATGTAAACCAAGACCTTCAAAGACCAGAGTACTAAAATCACAACCCCTGAAAACTTCCTTTCCACATTGTTTGTACAACATGACGACATGAAGAATGAAATATCTGTAACATTTTAATCAAAGCATTGAACATTTTGACTTTAGGCTAGCTTCACTCGGGATATCAGCATCTATCGTAAATGTATTGTTCTGCCATCACAATTCGAGGCCTCCTCATAGGTTCATAGGTAGCATAAAAGTAAGATATATTGTATAATAGTAATTTTTATTCATCTCTCTTTCTCGGCCTGTGTGCATGCATGGGGGGATTTAGGCTCTGTAAAATACTTACTGCCACAAAATGGGTCACTGATGGTCGGTATAAAACAGCTTTTCGCGGGTTTGGAGGCAAAGTATGATCAACAATATCCTGAGAGTGGTTAGTGCGTGTATGAGCAGAAGCACCAAGTTTAGTTCCAGGTGACTGGAAAAATGAGCCACTTGGTTCCCACTCCAAACACTGAAGCATCCTGAAAGTGTCAAGAGTGAGCTCTGAAAACTTCACCTGATTAAAAAAGCAGGAAAATAAACTATAAGGGTACAAAGATATTCCCAGAAACAAGTAGGAAAGGAGCCTAACAACAGATGGGTTACCTCATTATGGTGATAGCTGCTCAGTATTGCATCTCGTAATCTCAGATTTCTATTTGTGAGAGATGCAGCAACACGTGGCAGAGAATCTATGTGGGGATCCAAAGCAAGACTGTATCTCAAAGGCCTGGTATTCATAAAAGCCGTGTCAGCTTTTAAAAACCTATTAATTTCCTGAACCACCTGCTTCCATTCTTTAAAATCAGTGTCCTGAAAATAAGACCATGTACATGTCAAGCTCAATCAATATTAGACAAGAATCACAACAGCTTTGTATGTTAAGAACTTCTCATAAGACAATGTAAACAAATGGCCTCATAGTGTAAATAAAACACCAATATTTCAGTGATAGCATTAAGAAAGCTTATTTGGGACAAGATAATTCTATTATTAGTTTCAGGTGATATAAAAAACTAAAACACAGTTTATTCACCAAAAAAAAAAACTAAAACACAGTAAATCTCTAAATGTTTTGGCTTTTTGCATTAGTCAAAAGATGCTCCTCTGCTCTCATAGCAGCGGTTCATAAGAACTATAGACAGTACATCTCATCAATAACATAATATAATTATAAAACTAAAAAAAATTGGCAACAAGATTAGAATACCTATACAAGTGCTGCAGAATCATAGCATTTGGTAATTGATAAACTTTCTTCCTAAATCAGCCAGATATCCACTGTTATTAAGGCAATACATTTGGCACAATTTCCCCTCAATTCTACTTCTGGTTTCGACATTTGATCCAACTTGTTCAATCATTCCATGTGAAATCCAACCTATACTACTTAGAAACAAGAAGCTGCTCCCACTCCCCCCATTTATTTTTTCTGTTGGTATTCTTTAGCTGTGTCAAAATAACTGTGTAAAATGATAAAAGCATCCTAATTCTGAAAAGACATTTAAAATTTTATGACCCACTTTTGCAACAATTCATCATTTTCTCAAATAGACAAATGCCTATGATTCCCAGTGCTACAATTACAGAACATCGCGGTTAATACCAGAAACCCAAAATTCAACATTGGAAGTGAAAAAACAAAAGCAAGTCGAAGCCCCATAAACACTTTAGACTGTCCAACTTCTTTACACTTTTTAGAATTTGAAATGCTAACATGCATTTATCGCTGTTTAGCATAGTACATTCTAGTAAAATTTTGTTTCTTAAAGGAAAAACTGATCCTTTTCCAGTTAAAGCATAGGTAAGTTTGGTTCAGTGAGACCATCTCCATGTCCTACTATTATTCAAGATGAGAAACCTATAGGTCCAATGCATACGAAGAACTCATTAAAGAGAAACCTAGATGTGTAGTGAGTGACAACATCCAAGATAAAATTGTCAGCAAAACTCAAAAAGAAAAATCAAAGACATGAATGCCACAAACAAAAAAATATCAGTCACATAGACAACTCACAGTAGGGAAGAATAAGAACCTGAAATGTCCTCTTGCATTCGTCAACCAACAACTTGAGCTGACCAACCAACTGATTCACCATTTCTCTCTTGTTAAAGACTAAACAGACCATCAAAAACCGGGCAAGAAACCTCAGCTGCTTGTTGGCCAAATTGAGATCCTGAGACAACCCCTCCTTGAAATATTCTCGGGTCAATATGGCCTCATAGAATATGTAGGACTCCGATAAGTAACTTGCTTCGCTCGTGCGCATGTACTGCCCAAAATATAGTTGGGCAATCCGGGACGCGATTTCGCCAATTTCCCATCTCTTGAGCCCAGCTTCCACCAGCTTCTGCCTATTCTCTTGCTGAAACTTCCACAGTTGGGTGTACACTTTAAATACCTTGTAGAAGTAGGTGTCATACCTATAACAGAGCATGACCATACACATATCTCATGAATCACTCTCAACAGGAAATACCTATGAACAAGAAGTGACGAATTCTTACCATGTCTGAAAAAGTTACCAAAATGAAGGTACAATAATTAAATCACTCACTTTCATTTTTTCTTAATTTTCTCAAACGTATGGCAGGCAAAGATCTGGCTTTGTTACTAAACAGAGAAGAGACTTCATATGGTTCAATGTTTAGAGTTACCACTCAGCGGTGAGCTAAATTAACCGAATTGGATGCTACAATTGCTAAGAGAGAAGAAAACATCAGCCCAATTACAGTAATACGATCTTCTAATTCGATAAGTAAAACAAATTCGGTGCTACAATTGCTAAGGGATGACAAGAAATCACCAGAGTTCTACTAACACCCTCTCCTAATCCACCGATTCAATACATGCGGCAAACGAGGAAGTGAACGAACACAGACCATCACCACATACCCGCGCGCGTGCACTCACACACAGACTCTAGAATAGAGAGAGAGAGAGAGAGAGAGAGAGAGAGAGAGAGGAACCTCTGCCGCTCGTAGAAGGGCAAGTCCCTGATCTTAGAGAACTTCTTGTCGGCTTTATCGACCAGAGACCAATACACCTCGCTCACCGGTATATTGACATTACTGCTGCTGTTGGCGTGAGCGTGCTGCTGATGCTGCGACATCGTAACCGGCAACCGACTTCACGAACCATGCGCGATCATTGCGTGAACCGAGGATCCGGTCTGCGGTATCGCCGTGATAATTCCGACGATCTGGGAAGGTTGGATCGCCGGAAGCGGCGACGTTGAAGAGCGGCGGCCCGAGAGGAGCGGCGGAGCTGAAAAGCGAGTGCCGCAGTTGTCGACTGCGGCGATTTGCCCCCTCCTAATGCGACGGCGGTGGAGACGGTGAGCGGGAGAAGTCTCTCTCTCCCTCTCTCTCTCTCTCTCTCTGTGTCAGCGACTGCTGGAGGAAGTTTACTTTTTGGAAATTGCAAAATGGTCCCTCCAATCACTGCCTCATTATCTTTATGTCCGAACCGGACGATGCTTGAGAAATTACCAAAATTAGCGTCGGACTACCATCACTAATCAATTTTGATACTCACATATTATCTTCCCCTGATCTCCTCCGGCAGTTACAGAATGGGAAAAGTGCCAAAAAAGTCCTAAACCTTTGTCACTAGTGCCAAATAAGTCCTCAACCTTTTTTTTTAGTTTCAAATAAGTCATCAACCTTTAGAAGTTGTGCCAAATAAATCATTCCCACCAGAGAAAGCACAAGTGACGTTGACGTGGCTCGCCGGGGTGCCGACGTGGCTCGCCGGAGCTCATCGGCGCCGACGTGGCGTCAACTCTTTTTTTCTTGTTCTTCTTCTTCTTCTTCACCGGCGGAGCCCTCGCCGGCAATGGGCGAGGACGGCGGGAGCTGGGGAGGCCGCCACCGGCCTCGCCCGGCTCTGGGCGGGGTAGCCCGGACCAGCCCAGATCTGGGCAAGAGCAGGGTTGCCCCGCCCAAATCCGGGCCGGCCTCACTAGGGGCCGGGCGAGGCCGCCCTCACCCAGATCTGGGTTGATCAGGGCGGCCCCTGTCCGCCCCTCTCTGGGCAGGGGCGGGGTTGTCCCGCCCAGATCTGGGCGGGGGCGGCCTCGCCCGGCCCCCGCGCCGCTCCCGCCCAGATCTGGGCGAGGCCGGTGGTGGCCTCCCCAACCTCAGCCCCCGCCGCCCTCGCCCATCGCCAGCGAGGGCTCCGTCGGTGAAGAAGAAGAAGAAAAAAAAAAGAGTTAACGCCACGTCGACGCCGACGAGCTCCGGCGAGCCACGTCGGCGCCACATGTACTTTATCATGTGTACTTTCTCTGGTGGGAAGGACTTATTTGGCATAACTTGCAAAGGTTGAGGACTTATTTGGCACCAATGGCAAATGTTTAAGACTTTTTTTGGCACTTTTTTTGCCTAAGCAAACTCATCGATCATAAAGTGTCATGATAATGCACTCAGCCTACTAAACTCATCCGCGGAATGTCTTGTAAATTGTGAGTTACCAATAAGTAAATTTTGAATAGAGATCACGCAATACCCATTGATCGACTCAAATTATAAGAGGAAGTCGAGCCGAGGGGAGCAATGTGTAAATTAGAAGGGAGCCGGAGACCATTGCAGAGGAAGATCGAGACATACAAGACTCTTGTTAAGGGAAAGGAGACTTATCGGTTGTGTTTGTGCCGCTAGTGGCGGCAACGGTCGCCCTTGACACAATGTCAAGTTCGATCCAGCCGGTTGTCCGGTGCGATTGTGGTTGTCTTCAACTTGCTAATTTAACCGTGTGAACACAAGATGAGCGATAAAAGGCTCTTTCCAAATCCACAAGTATTGTAAAAAAAAAAATCATTATGTGTTTTCTTATGATCGAGAAATCCACCACAGGTCGCCATACCCAGACAGCACCAAAGGACCGGGCCATTATATCTCGGGGGAGACTAGCATAGAATTCCAACACCATGACCCCCACTTAAGACATGATCCATTTAACATGCTAGCGAGCGTAGGTTTTGAATCCTCGACCTCGACAATGAGGAATAAACTTTCAAGCAATATAGTTACTTACCGTTGGGTCAAAAAGAAAGAAGTAATTGTCGAATATCTCGGCTACGTCACAACGTATGTGAGCTAATATGGCAAACTCTCGAAGTAGCGTGACTCCATATGTGCACGAGATCATCAATATCTCAAAAGGGACATTCAAGGGATAGTCTGAAGAGCGAGTACCATTTATGGATTATTTGACAATCTCTCTCGGTTGCACGGATAATTCGTGTGGTTATATATCTATATTCCATCCATGACTGCAAAACGATAAACGGTTTGGCTATGTACCAAAAAATACCAAAGGGCAGTGTGAATTCATTGTACTCTAAGGTCACCAATCTCTCAAAAAGACATTTAATCTTTGGAGCACGCATTGTTTATGGATTAGTTAACGATCTCTCTCGACTGCACACGTCATTTGTTATATGAAATGAGTTAGATTCCGTTCCTGATCGTAAGACGTTAAATGGTTCGGTTTGTGTACCAAAAAGTTCCGAAGGGTAGTGCGAATCCATACGTAGATGAGATCCATTATCGACCCCTCTTGAAGAAAAAGAATTCAAGGGATAATCTCAGGATCGCGCATGGTTTCTGGAGTAGTTAACAGTCTCTCTCAACTGTACATAAGACTTGTGTTTTTATATAAGTCAGGTTCCATCTACGACCATAAGACATCAAATGGTTTGGTTTATGTACCGAAGAGTGCACATAGAATATTACGCTTATCCTTGATCTGGTCAACCCATGGCCATCAATATTGTCATCCCATGCAAATTTTTATAACGCATGATTGCTCCTTGTGCGCTGAGCGTGCTGATCACAAATCCACGTACGTAGACAAGAAGAAGAGAGCTATTTGCATTAGAGAGAGAACAACTTGTATTGATCCCACGTCACCATCTACGCTCCATTACCACCTCGTCTTCTCAGAGAAACAAGCGATGTGGAATGTATCGAAACGTGCGCGTCGGCATTGATCATTTGACCGTCGCCGTTGCTCGCTCGCCGGAGAACACTAGGCGCAACGGAGTTCTTCTTTCTTTCTGGTTCTTTCGGGCTTCCTCTGATCGGTGAGACCCTTGGGTTGATGGTTCCTAGTGACTCTCTAGGCCTCATCTCGTTCCTCAACAAGTAAAATGCAAAGGCATCCATGCCACCTCATTGCCCATTTCTCAATCAAAATGCTCGAATTGATGGGAAGAACTACGTTGGAATTTCGTGATAAGCTGAAGAACTTTACATGATATATAGTTCAGAAAGATGGTGTGGAAATGTATACACGGACACACACATAAGGGGAGTCCAATTCGGTCATTGTTGCAAAGACCCAACTTGACCCATTGAAAACCATACTCATTTCGCCCCAGCCCAGTCGATCAGCATCCGATCCAGTTTCGCCCCAGCCCACTACACAGTCCAGACCACTCAAGCCCAAGGGCGCCGGCTCAATTCGGCCCAGATACCGGCCCAATGTCGGCCCATAAGGTAATTAGACCCGTCTCTCCCTCTCTCTCTCTCTCTCTCTCTCTCTCTCTCTCCCTCTCTTCCCAACAGAAGTCCGCTCACAAAACCTCACGCGCTCCCTCTAGGCTCTCGACCCAGGGGACGGACGCTCCAAAGCATAAAAGAAAACCCACCCGCAGTACCGACGAAGAAGGTGAGGCCGCCGGACTCCAACCGGCTGGCGCCGCCATCCCATTTTTTGGGCGGACAGCACGTCAGCTCATTGCTTGTCATCAGCGACCTCAAAGAGCAGCAATTGGTGATTTTAATTCGATGGATCCATATTATATCGTTCGAACCATCGAATTCGTAAATCAAGAAGTTAAGTCCGGAAGCAATTCAAATGACCATTTGAATGAAGTGAATTAGATATCGATCCGGACATAATGGAAATTTGGTATCGTCTAGGCGAGGGCAACCAAGTCTTTTCACCCGAGCGAGATCGACCTATCATTTCGGTGCTTTAATTACGTGTATATTAGCCCCGAGGCAATTTTTGAGGTTGGCAAAACTTCCACATCAAAATTAAATTGTTTTCATTAAAACGGCTCCATTGCATTTCTCCCTTCGTCATATTTGCATAACAAAATTACGACAGTTCTTTTCGTTATCACGCCCTTTTCGTCTCCATCGACTAATTAATTAGTTGTCAACTTCTTAAGGTACAAAAATGCGTCCAACGTCAGTCATCTTTCCTATTGCAAACATGCATTATACATGAGAAGTAAGAACTTGAGGTAAGCCACGTGAATAATTTAATAGGAATTTCTTATTATTAACACTGAACTAATCTTTTTTTTTTTGGACTCTATACTTAAATAAGTCGATAAAGAAATGTTGACATTAAAGCGAGCGCTAAACCCAATTTTTTTTTATCTTTATGATGTCATTTTCTAAAGAACAACGCCATGGAGAAAGTCATGACGCTTGGAGGCCAAGATAGAACGGACTTTGGGAGTAGGTTGACTTAAATAGTTGGAGAGACAAGTGACAGACAAGTGACGGGCTCTCAATCGTCCGATCTCAATCAGATAGTTGGAATTTTAGAAAAAAAAAATATTTTTTTAAATGACAGCTGTGACTCATTTCTTTTTTACCAAGCCTACGGTACGAAGAAGTTTAGGCTTCCTTAGTTGACGAGCTAGCAGATTCTAGCGGATTCTTGTCCTGATATACTTACTTTTCTTTTTTTTATTATCTTTATCTTTATTTTTTTACTCGATGTTTGACTTTAATTATAAATTTTGAGTTTTCGTGATTACTCAAAATATATTTATTTTGAGATGATTATTAATTTATTGTGTAAATGTCAATTTCTCGTGATCGACAAAAGTCATTAATCTCATGATAATTACCGAATGCCAAGGATCCAAGTGCATGGAAAATTTGAAAACTCGCAAAAGGGGAGACTTTGCGAACCGGTCACCTTAGCCGACTAGTCCAAGGTCCAAAAATATCGAAATGCCACATCAATTTCCACGTGCGGGCCAACCCTCAGGGAAGAATCTTCCCAACACCTTCCTTCCACACCATAAACGCACTCGTGTCGCACATGAAGCCACCTTCGTTTAAGCTCATTTGTCTTACGAAAATGCCATTTTGAAATTTGAGAATAATAAAAATTCAACATGAAATTAATCGCATTGGATCGAATTGTTTTTTTTTTATTTGATAACCAATGTGTTCGGGCCAGCTTGTGCGTACCTTGACTCAATAGACTAATCTTAGGTAAATATTAAATCACGATGCGTTACCATATCTGTTGGGGGTGAGCGATTTCGGAATTAGGCTCTATTTGTTTTATTGGAAAATAACTTTTGCGAAAATATTTTTCAAATCTTTTGCCGTTCGTTTCACGGAAAATAAGATAGTTAAACAAAATATTTTTCACCAATTAAAAAAGTGAAGAAAATGTTTTTCGCATTTTAAAAAGGGGAAAATATTTTCCATCTTCTTTCTTCACCTTTAAACATTTTCTACATTCTTTCAAAAGTAGCTTATGACCAGCGGCCAATCGATGTAGAACAAAAAAAAATTAAAAATTAATTTTTAATAAGTTTCAAACGAACATCCGAAAATACTGTAATTTTTCATGACTTTATGAGAAATTTTTTCCTGAAATACTACATTTTTCATGAAACGAACAGAGTCTTAGTACAAACTTCACTTCTATCATGTCGGGATTGTTTCCTAAGTTTTTGAAACGTGGAACCTACTCCACAAATCCTAAAACCCGAATCGCTTCTATGGTTTACTTGAAAACCCCTTGAATCGACCAATTTTCTTTTTAGATTTTTTGTTCTTCCTTTTGTTTCATTTCGAGTTAAGCAAAATGGAAGTAAACAGAAGAACAAAAATTCACATTTATCAACATTAACAATCCATAAAAAAAAATGGACACGTAAAATAAAAATCAATAATAAAAAAAATTAAAACGCACGACTTAAAATTTGTTTACGGAAATCGGTTTCAATCCTTACTCGAAATCGGAAACCGCGAAATCGTGCTCACACCTAAGTCATCTCCTTCTGCTCGTCGTACTCCTGCGTTTCAGTCAAAACGACGGGGGGAAGGGTCGATTCCAGTTTGAAGCGGAACGAAGCTTCGCCGAGCAAAGGAGTATGAAAAACGTCGTTTTCGCTCGATTCTCCGCCTTTCAACCGAAATGCTATTTTTAACGGAACCGCAGCGATTCCCCCCTCCTCCCCGTTTCCACACACCGCCTTTGACTTTCTCCTTCTTCGGAGTCTTCCCTCCCGCTCCGTGCGCAAATCTGCAACGACCGCAGGCCACCGCGGAGGAGAGTCTCGCTTCCACACGACGGCGTCGTCCCCATTGCGGTTCTCCCTCCGCCTGTGTCCGCTCTCGATCGGCCCATCGATCGAGAATCGGGCCTCAGCTTCTCGCCGCGGACTGATTCCGTTTCGGGCGCCGGTGGTTGCCGTCCGCTCGATCTGGTCTGTGGAGCTCGCGCGCGCTTTTGAGTGGGGTTGAGTTTTCTTCTTCTTCTTCTTCTTCTACTTCTTTCCATCTTTTGTTGTGGCGCGCGATCGGCGCCGGTGTTGCTGATTGTGTGGCGTGTCGTTTGGTTTGGTGAGGAAAAGCTGAAAAAGAGTCCGGGGAAGTTGGACGGTCGGTCGCTAGCTGAATTGCTTCCCATGTGTTTACTCGTGTTCAGCACTACGTGACGCGCGTGGTGAACTTTTGAAGCAGGGGTGGATCCTTCCTGCTCGAGTTGCACGGTTCTTAATTGTGGGACTCTGACGATAAGTGCGGTTATTGCATTAATTGTCGCGAATTGGAAAGTTCTATTTTTATGCAATCCATGACTTTGCCTGTCATGTTGTTTGTAGGAACTGGAGTGTTGGTTTGCATGTTTCCTGTTAAGACTGCTGGTCTACATAGTCTTTGGATTTTTTACAGAAATTGAGTTATGTTATCGACCTCGTTATGATCAGTGAAAACTTGCATGTTGTTACTTTTGCGGGCGACGACTGGAATTTGAATGACTAGACTGCAGGCCATGTCCTTCATTTCTCGAGCTTGGTTTCCTTTCGTTATCCTACTTCTTCTTTCTGTAGCCAACCTCAAATAGTGGGAAAAGCCATTGTTTGGTGTTGCAAACTTCCTTAATCACATGCTTGCTTTTTTTAGCTGCCTATACCTTGTATTATTGCCTTTTGTTTGTGAGTAATGATTACTAGTTTTACAGTCCAATTATAGGTCCTTTTATGACTGTAGAAGGTGACCACTTGAGTTTGAAATGACTGATTCTTGATATTATGCCTTTGTGCTTTGTGTGAAACATGGACTGCATTAGAAGATTGCTTAACTGTTAATTTGTTCGACAACTGAAGATCACTATGCACTATCTCTGGTTATCATTTCTATTTTGTATATTAAGATTTCTGTTTTGATTTTGATGCTGATTGTATACCTTCTTCTTTTCTCATAGATCGCTTCTTGCAGCATCCTGCAGCTCACATCAAAAGAAAAGTTGATCAAATCCTTAGAAGCAACATAGGGGATGAAGATTGGGATGCACTAACATGCAAATTCGGACTGTGAATGATGAAAGTTCTTAGCTGTCATGCTGGCATAGTTTATGTTGAAGAGGATAAAGAATCAGCAGTGTGATGTCTGCCAGTAGAAGCTCAATAAATGGGCTTAGTGGTGATGGTCTTGGCAGCCAACAATCTGGTGCATTAAGCAGGTTATAATTCTTAGTTAGAAGTAGTGTTTTCTGCAGCCTTATTACATAATGATTTTATTTCAGATGATAAAATCATCTAAGACTTTCTTTTCTGTTCCGCTGTAACTTCAGTTAATGATGTGATGAGATACATAATTAATTGTCCACTAAATTGCATTATGCAATTTTCTTTCCTTTACTTTTCCATAGAGGTGGCCTTGAAGGACATTCCCACAAAAGGATTCCCAATGGAGATGAAAAGATTGGTCATTCACACGATCCAGAGACTATGGTACCACTGATCTGTGTCCATTTCTTTTCCTGAACTCTAGCATCTAGTATTGTTATTCAGTTAACCTTGCCCCTTTAATGTTTGCTCTCAAAGTAGGAACTTTATTTCCGAGCTAGGGCACAAGAAAGGGAGATCCAGACTCTTCGTGAACAAATTGCTGCAGCTTACTTGAATGTATAGTGCATATTTCTTCCAGAAGCCTATCTATGGATCATTAATCTAGCAGTTTTCTCTAGTATCTCTAACTTGCCATGATGTGGTCCTTATGGCATCAGGAAATGAAGCTCTTGGGTGAAAAATATGACTTAGAGAAGAAATTTGCGGACTTAAGACTGGTCTGTCTTTCTTCTGTTGCATGATATACATCATAATACAGCTCAGTAAGAAATACCATCAGGTTCTTTCTGAGTGCTGACATGATTCTGTTTGGTTTTATAGGCAATCGATGAAAAACAAAATGAAGCCACTGCCTATGCCTCAAATGAACTGGCCCGTAGGAAAGGTGATCTAGAACAAAATCTAAAATTGGCTCATGATCTGAAGGTAAACCTTAGTTCCTTATCCTCTGAAAGCTTTTAAGTGCCCTGGTTATTGTTGTTGCTTTTCCTTTTCCTTCAAAATGTGGTGAGAACTTGTTCTATATGAGTCCATCTAGGTCCTTGAGGAGGTTTGGGTCCTTAGTTGATTTATTTAAAATTCTTACTAACGAGTGGAGTTGAATTTCGTTCTGTATGAAATTATTGGCTAAATAGGGTAATTGAAAAATCAGGACAAAAGTTTAGTTAACTTTTATGCTGTGGGTTTTAGTAGTTTTGGTGGAGCCAAGGCTGGTTTTAAACTTGGTTATACATTGATACCAAAGAATAGTGCTATCATTGCCTGTAATGTTTTGAAATGACCATCTTGTTTGTCAGTTTGCCAAGATAAGCCATAAAACCTTGTCAACCTTACAGTACTTTCTCTGAGGTGGGAAGAAATGAATGGGGTGCTCTTATCACTTTCTAGACATTCATAGGCTTCTTAGGATCTCTAAGCTGAAACTGTCATCACTCTTCTGTAAGCAATGTTTCCAGTTCATATGCTTAGGACAGTGTTCATACGAAGTCTAAATCTCTAAACAGCAAGCTCAATAAGTGAAAGCTTGATGAAGTTCGGCTAATAGGTGGTTTTTGAGGTATGTATCATAGACTTGCCTATTTATTACATGTCAGACTAATTGTCCCTTAGTAATTCAGTCTATCATCCTTGTGATAGCTGTTAAGAAACACTGCTGAGCCTAGAATTTATGAGGGAGGATGCTCCACCATCACATGGCTGGGAGTGATTCCTGGGGATGAACATTTAAGTTGTACTAGAAGAAGAGAGGACCAAAATAGAATGAAACCTTTGTTCTTAATAATATTTCAATCAGAAACCTGCCAACTTATTCATACGAGCCAAAGGTGCAACTGAGAAAATCTTGCGTTGGAGTGGTTGTCAAGCTGGTGTTGCATTTTAATTCTTGTATTCATTTAGCCTTAATGACACAGTTGATGTTTATCTGATTGCTTAAGAATCAGAAAGTCTGAGATTCGGAGCACTACCTGTAGTACTGACTGTTTGGCCGCTTCTTAAGTTGGATGGTGGCTTCATGGTTTTTAGATGTGTAGGGGAATGAGTAAATGCACTAAGCTTGGTACTTTCCAAATTTCCCATCTGACTCTAAATGCCCACATTACAAAAAGCTTGGTGACAAAGTAATCAAGAGAGAATTTTATAGGTAGTTGTGGTTGATGAAAAGTATTATCATGTTGGTAAGTGCAAAGGATATCAGTCAACTCTTGAATTCTGCATCTTTTGTTCTTTCTTAACTTCGACACTTCTGTGTAATTGGCTTCATAGTCCTTTTATTTATATATTATTCGTCTACCCAGATAAGTCTATCTAGTGTTCAATTTGTCATCTAGCATTCATTTTACTAGAATATCATTCATGCGGTTTGCTTGCATTATCTACTATCTCTTGATTATTATCATAGTTTTTCTCTCTTTGCTATTTGTTTTTGGTGAATCGTCATGTTTTTCTGAGATGCAGCTTTTAACCTTCTTTCGAACCCTCTATAGATATGTGGGTTTAACAGAATGCTTTTACTGTATAAGTTGCAAGTCTGATTTTCCTCCAGGAGACAGAGGATGAAAGATACATGTTTGTGTCTTCCATGCTTGGTTTGTTGTCTCCATATGGCGTATGGCCACCAGTCTTGAATGCCACTGCTATATCCACGTACATTAAGGTAGAAAGATTTTCCTCCTTGATTTGCTAGTAAGCAATTAAAATTGCCGTCTAGTACAATTAATAACCAAAATCAAAACTACTTGGCAAAATTGTTGCATTAATGCACATATGGTATTAATTTTGCAATAGAAGGCTGTGTCAACTATGGACTGTAACCTGGTTAGAGAATGGTGAAACTAAATGTAAAGATTTACATGGCTCCATGCAATAATTTCTCTTAGGAATGCATAAATCAATATTGGATTATTTGAGCAAATGTTTCTCATCTATAAGTTAAATAACTTATATTTTGGATCTCTTCTTACTACATTTCTTCATTTCCTTCTTTCTCAATTGTCTGCAGCATTTGCATGATCAATTAAGATGGAAGATTAGAACTTCAGAGGTAATCCTGCAAACATTGCATTATATTGTTACATTAGCATCCTTCCATTCCTCTGTCTTCTGACATAGGATTCTAGTTGTATCTGTGTGCTTCTTCACTCTGATTGTGTAGATCCATCTTCAATGTTAATTGTGCTAAAAATTGTTAGACTGATGATTGTTATGGTGTAAATAATCTCTCAGTTATTAGCATTTTAATCTTGTTTATCAGAATTTTCGGTATTCCTTGGTGCATGTAATTTGGATATGTCACATACAGACTTGTTTAGCACTGTTTGCTTAGCTAGCCTGGCTTCATTCATGTACAAAGAAAATTGATTCACTTTGTGATTCCACCTTGCTTGAGTTTTGATATCTATGTCTACAAAATCCTATTGAAGTTTCATTCTCCCCTTTAAGAGAAATAGTTGCTTCCTAAGATGGAGGGTCCTCTACCTCTTGCAAAAGGTTACTATTAAAATTTAAATCAAACCTCAAATTGAGATCAGAGCTTCTAAAAGATTTTAAAATTTGCTAATAATATAGTAGTTTAAAGGGGGACTTTTCTTGAATGGCGTTTGAGCATAATAAGCATATGATCATGAGCACACATAATATGTATTGGGGTCAAATGGTAAAAGAAAATTTAATTTAAGAGAATCATTGAAGTTTTAGAATAGTGTCATATTTTAAATGGGTTCTATCTCCTGAAGGTTTAGTGAGCATGAGTACATGATCATTGAATTACATGATTTATATTATGGTCAGGTTGTAAAAGAAAATAAAACTGGACATTAATACTTAATTATTGTAGAATGGCATAATACTTTGAATTGATTCTCACTTGAAGCCTTAGCAAGCAGAAGTGCGTGATCATGAGCTCAATATTCTGTAATCTGGTTGGATTGTAGATCCCTTATACATTAGTTAAGAGCTAACTATTAACTTCATGGAATGAAACTGATATAAACGAATGAGCCACCTCTCTTAAACTGAAAATCAAACTGAATTTCTCTGGATTACCACTGCAGATATAGGATTGCTGGCAATGTACTTATGTATTCAATGAAACTAAGTGGAGGGATCTAAGGGCCTTCTCATTCAAACTAGGGAATTTGCTATCGTTGTATGCAATCATTTTCATAAACATGTTCTATAACTTCATAAACATCTGGTAACTTCTTTCTCTTTGTAGTATTTCCTCCTTATAAATATGATTTATTGGTATTACCGTTTATTTGATTAGATTTTCCAAGTAATATAGAGTTGCCTTTTTTTCGCACAGATAGTAGTAGATTTGTGCTAGAGTTTCGAGAAATGTATTGGACTTGACAGTCTGTCTTGCTGATACTTCGTGTTTGTGCTGTTGGACCTGAGAAATTTTCTGAAGACATGTACTTAGCTACCTTTGCACTGATTTGAAAATCTCAAACAGGATAAAATTAGAGAAGCAGAAAATGCAGGGGGAATCAATAGCAGGAATGCTTCAGATGTTACAGACAATTATTGGTCTGGCATGCCAACAAGACAAGTTCCCCAAAGATCAATGGTAACCTTGGCATGTATTCTGCTTGTATCATGTCCCATTCTATTGGCTTTTGAAGTACAAATGGTAATCTTATGTCTGCTAGTGATATTGCCCCTCTTCTGTGCATGTTCAACAGGGTGTTTCCAATCAAGACACATACAAAGATGGAGATGCTAAGGAGCTAACGAACAATTTGTCAGAGTATATGCATTACAATCAACCTACCTCTACGCAGAACTTGACATACAATCATGCAATGAGCCAGCAACTGGGTACTGATAATGCAGCAGAGTTTGCATTTGATACACACAGGTTGGCATTTTTCACATTCTATTTCCTGTTGGCATTTTAAGAAGTTTGTGTAGAGATGCCATTTTTTATTCAATTAGAGATATTAATGTTGGACACTGCACTATGCCTATTATAGGAAGATAGTAGTTTTGCGCTACAAGGTTTATGGATCACAGGAGAACTATGGTATTTTGAGGAGCTCAGAGTTTTGTTTTCACCATATATCAAGTGTTTATATGAAAACCCATTCAGAATCTTCATGGGATGAATATTCTCATCATATTATTATTGTTGTATAGGCCATTGATGTTCAAGTTTTTTTTTTTTGTTTTCATCTCTTTATTGGCTGTAAAAGCACTCTCAACTGCTGTTGCTAGGGTATTAGTAGGAGATTGTATTGTGCATAATTATGCTTTTAGTTTTCCTATATCTTCTTCTTATGCCTTATAAGTTTTAGTCATTACATATCCCTTTAATTGTTGTTAAAGTAATTAAATATTAATCCACGTCTTCATCTAACAGTTTAAGCTTTTAGAGCAATTGGTAGTCCTCCCACAAAATCTCACATGATATCAGAGCCGGACGCCTTGAGTTCAAATCTTTCCAGGCCCCTATTTGTCTCCCCAATTATATATTTCAACGCTTCGTACTAGGCAAAAAGACTAGACTAAACGTGAGGGCGAGTGTTAAAGTAATTAAATATTAATCAACGCATTCATCTAACAACTTCAGTTTTTAGAGCAATTGGCAGTGATCTCACAAAATTGTCTCAAAGAATTTTCTTTCGCAGCTCCTGCCAAACTTCAATACTTTAAGCTTGTGGCAGTAACGGACCCAAAAAAAATAAAAGAGTTTGTGGTAAAATTAATCAGCATGTATTGTTTGAGACTTGGTGCATGACGCTAATATAAGTTCCATATAACATTGATCTGTTGCCTAAACATCTATGGCGTTAGTGAAACGTGTATTATCGAGATTGGTGCTTGAGTTGAAATTTAGTTCTATAGAACAAATTTTGTTACAGAGAGAAGTTTGGGCTTGATATTTCTTTAATGAGAGCTAGACTTCTCTTTGAGCAAGATTTTTCTTGTTGTTGACATAGCCTTCAATTGACATTTAAGTCGCTGGACCATCTTGTAGGTCGTTACATAAAACAATGATGGACGCAGTATCCCGAACTCCTAACAATGACGACAATATTGCTTCCAGTGCATCTCAAGGTGTGTACACTATCAGAGGTAGAACTAGTAAAGGAGCTCTGATTTATTCTTATAAGCCCTGGTTCAATTCAGGGAGACCTGCTATAGAAGATTTTCAGATTATTGGTGAAGCTACACCAGGGAACCAACTTCTTGGGTGTGGATATCCCGTTCGTGGAACTTCACTTTGTATTTTTCAGGTGATACTCAATACGTACTTTCTTTCGGCTGCTGTACATGTTCAGAAAGCTAAAGTTTGTTTTGTCAATGTTGTCAAATCAGTGGGTCCGTCATCTTCCTGATGGTACTACACAGTACATTGAAGGTAACTGGTTTAATGAAGTCTTGATTTGTGGGAAATTTTGTGGCCAATGAACAAAAATTTGTGTCAATTCCCTATGGAGTCTTGTGTTGACTGTCTTTCGGCTTACTGACTCAGGCGCGACAGTTCCAGAATATGTTGTTACTGCTGATGACGTTGACAAGATTATTGCTGTTGAATGCATACCAATGGATGACCAAGGCCGTCAGGTTTTCTCCATCCTTCACTGAATGTAAATTTCCACTGACAGGATCAATCATGTGCTACCATTTCGATTAGCAAGAGTCAATATGATGCCCATAGGTTCAAGTGTCTGCAAAGATGATAGAAGATACTTTTGGCTGTGAAATACTTTTTCTTTGTTGCATTCTTTGTGATTTCATGCATCAGTATGTTTCTACTTGGCCAGCAGCAGAAAGTTGCTAATTATGTCGAGGGACTTTCCATTTTTTGATCCACACACTGTTAAGGAATTGGTCATATTTTTAAGTAGTTGTAGTGTACTTGTTTAGACAAAGTCTAGCACTATGTCTATTGATAGTTTGAGCATCAATTATTATTAGCTCAAGGGTCATGTAAGATACTCTGTATGCATAACCCAAACCTCAGCATTGCTAATTAAGAAGAATTTTGGCTGTGAGACTATCGTAAGTGGGCACAGCAGTGATTGGCTATATAGTTGCAACAGAGCAACGTCATATCTTGCTTCTTTACTTGAAGAGACAATTCAGGGTTGTGATGGTGGGTTTTAATGCGGTACCTTAAGTTGCCATTGGATTACTTGAAGATCTCTTATCCTTGAGATCTGCTTAAATATCTTTAGACAGGAAAAGTCTCTCTTTTGACCCGCTTTCTTCATTTTGAACCCCCATTGGATTTGATAGACTCTCTCTTTAAGACACAATTCTACACCAAGAATGGCTAACTATTTAACTAATCATCCTCAATAAGAGATACTATTCAGGGTTGAGCTTCCAAGTAACTCAAAAAAAAAAATCGTGGATCAAAGAACTTCTTGTAGTCCTTGAGCTATTTAGAATTGTTAGACACTCGAAACGAACTTCTTGTAGTCTTGGGGGTTCATCAACCTTAGGTGGGCTTTCTCGTCATTGTAAAATAGAGAGAGCCAAGTCTCATCTACTATGTCTGCTGTAGTGTTCGCAAAAAACCTTCCATTCTTGTCTATCTGCAGTTTTTACATTGCTTTTCTTAGATTCAGTGGGTTCTCACAGAAATTTATCAATTATTATACATGATGTCTAATTGAGGATTCAATCCTGAAAGCAGCCTTAGGTAGCGTCTCTCTCAAAGTTGCATCTACCATGATATACTTGAAAAATTGGATTTGTCCTATAATGGCATGTAATGTAGCATGAGTTGGTCGCACCTGCTGCCTTTTCCCATGAACTGCTTCTGTCTGAAAGCCTTTTCTTATCTTTTATTATAGAGTTATTCTTCATCTGGACGAGTGATCCATTACAAATGTAGCTTAGTCAATCTATAGTATGTTAGACAGAAGCATTGTACTAAGTGTTGGGCTTAACTTGTATGCAGGGGGACATTGTGAGGCTTTTTGCTAATGGCCAGAATAAAATAAGATGCGGTAAGTACATAAACAAAGGGCAGATTTGCAAAGGTGGTCCTATTAAATTGCTTTCTAGGTTAGAACGGAGGACTATCTCTTGTGAACCCGAAGATTCAGTGATTTTTTTGTGATGTCCATAATTTGGCTCCAGCAAAAATCTTTCATGCTTTCCTGCTTTCTTTGACCTGGTGCAGATAGATTTGAAGGCTCAACTAAGTGAGCAATCTGTTCATTGATATGAATGGGACCATGAAAATGATCTTGTATGTTAGGTGTGCAGCAACCCTTGGACATGAAAAGGTTATGTAAACCATCCAGAATGAAAAAGGGAAAATTATAGATCGTTTACAAAATGGTTCAAAAAGTTCCAAACTTCAGAAGCTCTGTGGTTAATCTGTGTAAAATTCTCTAAATCGAGAGAAGAACCTTTCATGCTTCTGCTTCTTGAATGCTTTCTGCTATGCCTCAGGGTTTCCTTTTTTCGCTCAACGATCAGACAATATGTATTTTGCTATATTTTTTTCAAGAATAGGACACAACTTCTGTTAGGCACAGGTTCAACTTGGGCTCATGGAAAATTGACTGTCCTAATTTGGGCCTTGTAAGAAATTTATTCACCAGCTATGCAAATATTTCTCTGTCAACAAAGTGCATTGGACCTAATGTCAATTCTTTTTTTGGTCAAAGACCTAATGCCGTTGACTGTGCACAGATTCCCCAATTCTTCTTTGACTGTGTAGGCGTGACGTGTAATGCTTGTTCTATGACTTTTCTTGTCTGTATCTTCGTTTCAGACTACCAAGGTTTTCTAATCTTTCTTGTATGTGATTGTTTATTTCATAATTATTGCATCTTTTACTGGTTAAGTTAACTAATGCGTAGTACAGACTGTGGAATATCAGAATAACTACTGCTGTTAGCACGTTCCAGCTTGCTTAACAAATTTTCCCTTGAAGTGCATACTTTATCATGGCTTACGGATTAGCTTCATTGCAGACCCAGAAATGCAAATGGATATCGATACATATCTTTCTAGCGGTCAGGCCGTGTTTAATATTCGAATGCTGGTGAGTTGTGGTTGGCTTTGCTGTAAATGTTACCTCTTTTGATATAATGTTTGCACTGATTTCTGTGTCTTGCTCTAATATGTAAAGCTTACTACTGCCTGCTGTGATATTTACCTGTGTGGTTGAGTTCACAGCATTTGGAACCCTTGACCTCATGTCCTTAACCCTGCCCCTAGACTGAGTGACTATTGAAGGATACACTGAAGCTGAGAGTGAAAAATAAAGGTTGAGATACTCTTTTAATTTAATGTTGGAAAAGTGTTAAACTATGCACTCTCTAGGATCAATGGGAAGAGAGATTGATCTTATGCATATTGTTAAACTTCTCTTTTCAGAAAAATGGGGGAAAATCAAGATACCATTAGCTCGGTTTTCCTTTCCCTAGTTAATGGTATTTTGCATGAAATGCAAATTGTGTTGAAGATATAGAAATCTCAGATCTGCTGAACACAAATGATTGCCCTTGCTTGTCTGAGCTTTAAAATCTTGGACAGAATTGACTGTCTTAAGCCTTGAACTTGTTTTTTTACGAATTGGTATACTCGTGCATGCTGAACTGGAGCAACATGGTTAATTTTATGAACAGGAAAAGAACAAAAGTTTAGAGAAATAGAAATTGGAGGCAGCTTCATGTAGGCTGCGAGTTTCAATTATAGTGAGCCCCATTAAGATTGAACTTCGAAAGCAACTTGGTTTAAATAGATATAAAAGAAAGAACCTTGCACCTAGGAGATAATCTAAAACATAAAAGTAAACAACTAAAATATAACCATAGAATCTTAAAAGCAATTACCACACTGAAATAACCTCTACACTATTATAGTGATTGGGGGAAGAAATTCTAATAGTAGGACTGCTATTTTGAATCATTTAATATATTACTTATTTTGTTCGTTGGATGTTCACCACCGACTTAATGTGGTGCTTTGTTTTTCTCTATGACATGCACATTAATTAAAACATCAATGTATCACATGACCTCTCTCCATGCCGCAAGCAAACATTATTATTGCTTTGATTTGCGCCTGAATGCATAAGTTCTTATGATATTTGCCTCACAATTTATTGTGTCAGCTGAACCAAGTTCTTCATCCTCAAGGATGGTCACTTCTAATACTTGATCTGGAGCATATTAACTAATTTTCACTGAAGAGCAGCTCAATCAAATTGTTAAAGTATACCACATTACTTTTCTACTTTGACTACTCTTTATATAAAAGTAGTCCCCAATTCACCCTATAGCCATAGTCGATGGGATCTTGATTTGGATCGCAGGATCATGATTAAAATCTTAAGAAATTGTCCAGATCATAAGTATGACATTAATTTACTATGGTATGAACTTCGTCCAGATCTTAGGTGGAGAAAATTGGTAGGATAAACCCACTCCCACCACTCCAATTTTGATATATTCTAACCTGAGGAGTTGTTTATCATGATATTGAGGTTACAAAATCAAATTTTCTGTAAAAATAGTTAAAGATGACAAAAGCTTTGATGTCACACTTTTTTGGAGTATCAATATCAAACAACGTTCATCCTGAGTGAATCTCACATGACTGCAAGATTGTTATATTGTTGCTCTAAATTTATGACCTTTCAATTCTATCTGATCCTTTAGACACCTCCATTGATCTAAGTAGAATTGTAATCATAACAACCTTAATAATAGCTTAACATTTTCGGTTGAAAATCCTAAGGTGATATTGGAGCTAACTTTCGGTCGTTCACGCCCCTTTTTCTGTGTGTTGTTTTGTGTGTAATTCCCCTCCACAACATATTCTCAAAATCAGTTTGCTCATGATAAGGGGTGTTAAAGTATTTCACATCACGTACCTGCATGGTTTGATTAAATCTTGTGTGTATGTGGTCTCCCTCCATTTAATAGATTAAGCTTTTGGGCAAGGTGAAGCTTGTTTGGTTGGCTCAATCTCTTCATCAACTTTTTTTCCAAGTGTACCCAAAATCCAATTTATTGCAACAGTTTGAAGTTGGTCATCCAAATTGGCATTTTCCAACGTCTTGGAAGTTCTGTAGTAATAGTACAGTCGCTCTGATACCAAACCCTTAGGAGAATGAGTCCCAAAATACTGAGCCTCATTTGGGTTGAATTCTAAAAATGACATGCTTTTGGTTATGCTTATGCAGAAATTTTTATAGGCATTATGCCTAAAGCGCACCTAGGCAGACTTCAAAATTGCATGACCCACTATTCAAAAGCAGATGATTGATAAAATTTAATAACCTCTATGACCTTCTACTTGCAACCGTATGTATAACACTTTTTAAACTCCTCATAGTCCAAATAGAAACCATAAAATCCTACTTCAAAGAGATAACTCTGTTACTGAATTAAGGGACTTTTAACTCTTTTAATAAATACATTGAGATTCTTGTATAATTTATGGATATATACAAAGGTCCATCTTGACCAAAACTTGGTGACAATGTCATTATACATTGGGGTTCTTGTATAATTTATGGATATATACAAAGGTCCATCTTGACCAATACTTGGTGACAATGTCATAATTTCAATCACTATCTGCCTCTTCTCTTCTTCTTTTTTTCCTTTAATTTTGTGGGAGCTTCATCATTATTTAAGGGGAAGAAAGTGAAGGTGATTATGAAAATAAGAATGGACTTAATAAATCCAGGTTGCGCACAGGGATAGTATATGCAGTATCGGGTCCAATTGAGTTACTGGCCTGGTTATTGATTGGTAAAGCTAGATTTTTACGTCCTTGCTGGCATAAATTAAGATCAACAATATTGAGGCTCACAATCTTGATGAAAGATAAGGATCCAATTAAGGATCCAATATGTCCAAGGGTGAAGGGGAGGCAGTGCAGGTTGCTGGGACTGGTTAGTCCAATGCATGTTGGGATGACATGTGATTGGCATGAACTTTTTAGGTTTAATATCTACAGCAGCATGAAATGACTCAGGAATGGCCAATTGGTCAGGAGAATTCCAGCAGGGAAAAGAATTGACATAATTGGTGTGTACTGTTGCTTCTTGTGCGACTTGTGTCAAGCAAAGATGGGGCATGATGAGATTAGAGGTAGCAGTGGTTATTTTCTCCTTGATGGACTTTATGGAAAGGTCTCGACAAGAACTTCTGGTGCAGGGATTAGTCATTTGCTTGTTCTCAATTCACATCTGCAATGTTGACAGGGTGCGGATGACACTTACAGTCTTTCTTTCCTTTCTTGATGCTACATCATTATCAGGATGATGACATGATGGAAATACAGCGCTGATATACAAGAAAAACGGATATAACCCTCATATATAGAGTAAATGTGGAATTTTGATTGCAAAGTGTCAGCCACTATTTCACCTGACTGATGAACACATCTAGAATTTTTCTTGACCACATGAAGAAAATTTTATTAGTAAGAGGTTCTGATATCAATCATATTATGACGATCTAAATCTCTACATAGTAAATCACGTCTTTGATCTTACATGGTCGAGGTCATTCAACTGCGATATAATTTTTGGCTATTGACAAAATTGATTATCTTTGAAGTGATCAATAGTTAGCTCCTTTGCTTATTGAGAAAATTAGGTCGTCCTTTTCTTTTCCTTTCAATATCGTGGGGGTCTCAGACCAGGGTTTTCTTGTGGGAATCACTAGTGTACCCAATTGTTTTTCTATTTCCAGTATCATTAATAATGATTTATCTTCCTTACCAGTTTGAAATTAAACTCTAGATGCCGATCTAGTTTATTCGGGCTGCTGCTTTTTCAGTGGCGAGTTCTACACTTGACAGCCATGATCTAAACTAGATGCAGGTTGATTCTTCTGAGAATTGGGAAGAAGCTACCCTAGTTTTGGGACGGTTTGACTACGAGATCAACATCAGTAAAACAAGGGCAGTAGTAATTGCCGATAAGTTCTCAAAGCAGTTATCTGTAAGTGAAGTTCTTGCAAAGTCAACATATTGGACAGCACATGGATTAGACGAACATTTGCTCATGTGCAAGCTATAATAATTCCCTTCTTACTTCCATAATGTTGATGATGTTGCAGGAAAATGGTTACTGCAAACGGTTTTTAGTAGTCTTTCTTACCAAGATAAATGCATTGCCTTTAAAAATGCTACTTCGTAGTAGAGTGAGATATGCCAAAGTTGCTTGGATTTGCTGTCAACAAAAGCTTTTTCCACTGCATCAATTCACACTAGCATAGAAGTCAATTAAAGTCACAATTTTTGGGTTATACTTCAAGTAGAGGAACTTATATGACATCATTCTTGCAGATAAAAGTTCCTTCTGGGGTGTCGACGCAGTTTGTTTTGACTTGTTCAGATGGATCGTCCTATCCTATAAGCACATACAATGTCCGGTAATACATATTTTGATGGCTGCATTAGTTGTCACCATTTGCCTTCATCTCCTGTACATATTTTGATAATTAAATTTCTTAGCATGAAAAGTTTGTCATCTAGATTTCTATTTTTATTATTGGTGAGAGTCTCGCCAGTTAAAATACAAGAAATTGAACTTCTGGACACATTAGCCTATATGATGTGAGAATCTTTTAAAAGATGCAAGTCATTTTGTGCCTGTGACTCCTATATCTAGGATACTGCATCTTGCTAATCCAGCCAAGATATTATTTCAGCTTTTGGACTATAAAAGCTTCTACACTATGCTTAATTTATCACCTGATGATAGTTATCTTTGTTAACCTTCCAGATTGAATGCAAAAAGTAACACTTTTCCTCTGCAACTGTTCTGTTGAATGCCCATGCCAACTTGAGCTGTCATGATTAACTGCAGATTTCAATTTCTTTTTCCTATTGATGAACTTTGGACCTTGAGCCACAAATTACTCAATATAACAATGTTTTTATGTGTTTAACCTGGTTAGTCAACTATAATTAAAACCGAATAGGATATTTTCTGGTGATTAACCTGGTTAGTTAGCTATAATTATTCCCAAATAGGATAGTGCATGACAAGGTCATCCTGACTGAGTTTCTCTGGAAAAAGTTGCACCTTGTTTTAATCCTCTCGCTATAGTGAACTTATAAGAATATAGAATCATCATCTTTTGTTTGGCACCCTGACTCTCCAAAGTCTTGATACACATTGGCCTGTGATTTTTGTCATCTCACCTGTTTATATGTTCTAAACAGAAGCATTCTTACTATGCGTTTATCCTTTGTTCTCTCTCATGCATTGGATGGAGTTATATCGAACTGTCAATTCTTGAAGTGATGTTTTTCCTGTTACTTTTGTAGAACACGCGACACTCTTGTGGTAACTATGAGAATGTTCCAAAGCAAGGTACTTTTTCTCATCAAACAACCTTTAGAAGGACCTCTCTATTCTGCTCTTCCCAGTAAATGTGGCATCAAATGGCTTTTCTTCGACTTCCTGGTTCTGCTCATGATTATGACCACTCACTCTAAAATAAAGCTTGATAGGGACTTGTGCTTATTGGTATTGGGAAGTTTTATTTTCATTGGCTCCGAGCTCCACTTCATTCTGCATACTGCGGAGTCCATTATGCAACCTTTACGTTATGTCCTTGTCAATGAGAGGCATAGACCCAATTCCATTCTTCATTTAATAAAAAGCATAAACATTAAACGCAGCAGTTATTTCACCTGAGTATTGGCCACCAAAGTTAGAAGGATGATATCCAAGATAAGAGTTCCGATCTGTTGTACTATGTAACTATGAGAGTTTGATCAGAGTCGAAAGGAGGCTGCTTAGGCATATGCTTGATAAACAGTATGAACTTTCCTGATAGCTTATTAAGTTTTTTAGAAACGCAACTGTTGAACAAAGGCAGAAGATGCTAATTGTGCATGTTGTCTTTTTTTTTTTTTTTTAATCTGGTATATTTGCTCTGATGTTCCAATGTCTTCCATGTACAGGCCCTGGACGACAAGAGAAAAGCAAGAGCATAGACTTCGGGAGTCGGTCGGTAGTGTCAATAGTTAAATGTCCCCCACTATAGAAATTCTGAAACAACAATTCAATTTTGAGGCTTACTCATTTGATTTTGATCATATTTGTTGTAATTTTTCACCTTCTACGAGCTGTATTTCTTTTTCTTTGTTTTTTAACCTTACCGCGGACGTATCACCACATGGCCTGCATTAATCGACAACAGTGAGCGATGTTTTCATTTCTCTCCATGGCTAGAACTTCTGTCATGAGCTCTACTGTACAATGGTCAGGGCTGTCTGAAATGCCACCTATGTCTCGGTTTTATATGCCGCATCCCTAGTCACCGTTGTTCAATGTTCGAACTGTAGTTTGCTGTCTTCCTTCCACTTTTCGTTGTGGCTAGGGAAAGAGACTATCTTCTTAACAGGATCAACATTTTGGTGGTGTGGAACTTTGGCCAGTTCACTTGTCTCCGAGCTCCCAAAAACGGCCTCGAGAAATTCGAGGTCGACATATGTTTTCGCTTGATAACTGAGACACGACTTGACCGGAAGACGGGGATCGTGAATAGTCTAGTTGCTGGAAATGTGAAATGAGGTTTGATGTCCTTATTGCATCGAACTCGTTAAAAGCCATGGTGCTTTGCACAGAGCTATTGGCTAGTCATATGGCACGGGTAAAGCCCGGTCAGTAGCGCGGTCTCGTTTTCAGTCGGCATGTCTTGGTGGATGACATCTGCCGTATTTATATCTTTGATGACTAGAGAAGTTCCCAAAGTCATGTCCGTGGGGTGAATACTATTGAAGCTTAATAACCTAATTCAGTTCAATGCAAATTCTCTCTCTCTCTCTCTCTCTCTCTCTCTCTCTCTCTCTCTCTCTCCACGACAATTGTATGCTTCAACGCTTGGGACATTCAGAATGAAAAATTACCCTTTCTTCTGTGGATTGGGATTTGAAACTTTTGTTCCTTCCGACCACAGCCAACGAAGAGATGCTGAAACTCCGCTAACCATGATTTCTGCAGCCGTCCCGGCAGGAAAAACAAATAGAATATGATCCATTGACTTCAACTGCCGCAACACAGATCCAGAATCTCTTTAATCCTACTCAACAAACCGCTCGCGACCGAGAAAGAAGAAGGGCTCTGAAAGACGACTAAGCTAGCAAAACTGGGCGTGAGAATCTATTCCAATGAGGTGATCTCACTCATCTCTGATTTGATTGAAGGATGGGTGACGGCAGCTTGCCTGACGCGTCACTCTTAAGAATTCCACGAATCCGTCACCAAATGTTTGAATATAGGCAGCGGCAGAGATCCCCTGCTCCTTGGCATCGTGTGTTCTTTACATGCCACGTTTTCACTGGCAGATCGAAGTCGGGAGTGGTTGGGCGCCCTCGTTTTCCCACTAAAAGGAAGAAGGCAAGTGCGAGATTCCTCTGACCTATACCTACCCGCTTCGTTGGAGGGTGCTTCTCCCATTTGATAATTTGTCCCCCCTTGGGTCGAGAGGAATTCAATTTGGTTAAATCACTCCCATGGGCGTGAACGCAACCAACCAATCATTCAGTGAGTCAACAACCCATCACTTCCAAGGCACAGAGAGAGAGAGAGAGAGGGACCCCGTCATCGAAAGAAGTGAACAGTACAATGATAAGGTGGCATGTCAGCTTTCCATCCCTCTCTCTCTTCTCTTCTCTTCTCTTCTCTCAGCTTTGCGTACCTTTTCATCCAAGTCCCAAGACCCACTTTTTCTTTGGCTTTCCTCTTTTCTTCTCCTTCCTTCCCCACCTTCCCATCATCTCTCTCTCTCTCTCTCTCTCTCTCCTCTTGCTGATATGCAAATTAAGCTCAGATTGGGTGGGAAACCAAACATCCAGGCACTCTGACCCAGCATTTAGTGCCCCAAATCAGAGCAGACAAACATGGGATCTTCGGGCAGCCCGAACCCCTGGGCACCATACAACCCCTACAAAGACTGCTCTCTAGGAATCTGCTCCAGCTACTGCCCCCAGTGGTGCTACTACATCTTCTCTCCGCCGCCGCCTGATGACTACGGGGATGGCTCTGGTGGGACTTATTTCTCTCCTCTGGTCATAGCGGTCATCGGCATATTGGCCAGCGCCTTCCTCTTAGTGAGCTACTACACCATCGTCACCAAGTATTGCAGGAGGAGGAGAGGGAGCAATTACCCTCTGGACTTGGCTGATTCCACCAGGGGCCATCAGATGAACGGCGGGCCGTGGCAAAATGCCGCGGCAGGAGGGCTAGATGAGGCGGTGATCAAGTCGATAGCCGTCTGCAAGTACAGGAAGGGGGACGGCCTCGTCGAGGGCACGGATTGCTCGGTCTGCCTCAGCGAGTTTCAGGAAGATGAGGGCCTGAGGTTGTTGCCCAAATGCAACCATGCTTTTCACCTCCCTTGCATCGATACCTGGCTCAAGTCACACTCGAGCTGCCCGCTCTGCCGATCTAACATCGCGTCTGGTAATCACGACCCCCCGCCGATGACTCTTCCCCGAGATACAGTGCTGGCCCAAGAAGCTCCTCAGCCGAGCAACGATGTCGAAGCGCCGGGATCCCAGCATAGAGACGAGACTGTCCTGGAGATCCGTGACGATTCGAGGATCGAGGATCCTGCCGAGGCCGCCGTTACCGTCGCCGCCAGCGATGGCCTCGCCACTACAAAATCTCCGTTCCACACTCCGAGGATTACTGAAGATAGGGAAATCGAAATTGGGCAAGACGATGCTGGAAGAATCAGGAGATCGGCGTCCTCGAACTCCGGCCTATCGGAAGGACGCGTCTCGGTCGCGGACATCTTGCGGGACCGCGACGACTCCGACGACGGTCGTCTCGACCGCATTCAAGCGGAGGATGCGCGAGTCGCAACGGGGGTCGGACCGTCAAAGCCACATGGTGGAGAAGATTCCAACTCCAACCACGGAACAAGGGTGACGCCCCAAATCGAAGGGAGCCCACCAGAGATGGAGACATCAATTTCCACAGGCAGATTCACGTTCGGAAGGCACGGGAGAGGGAGGAATGTCATGTAACACCCAGCTGAATTCTGACCCTTTTTCTCTTTTCCACGTCCGTAGTACACACACGAACACGACACATACCAAAACAAACGACAGATTTCGATGTACATTCTTCGTCCGGACATAGAAACATCGTGAGATTTGCACTTGGGTATTCCTCTGCAGACAAACCCTTTTTTCCCTTTTCTTGTTCTTTGCATTTGGTTGAGGTTTCACCTTCCCTAGATTCATCACATCACAGACAAGTTTGAGGGATCAGCAGCAAGCGTCATCTTCACTGAATCACTACAAGAAAGAAGGAGAAGAAGAAGAAAGGGTACAAAGAAAGAAAAAACAAATAAAGCATGAGGAACCCGCTAAGATTCCAAGTTCCAACATGGTCACCACAATCTTGCCAATAGGAACACCATTGATGTCATCACCAAGAAATTTATTATCGATATAATATTAATATTTAAATATCCAAGGATTTGTTCATAGAAGTGGCCTTATTTATTCCTTTACCTGACTTCATGAACCATGTCCTGCCATGTGCGATTCACCACCGTCCATGCTCCCCCCCCCCCCCCCCCCCCCGCAAATAATAATGATTATTTCTGTATTTTCAAGTGTCAACTTTGTAGAGGTTGTCAGGGACATCTTCAGCCGGCAATTTTTTCTTTTTGACCCATAAATTTACCACAAGCTCAGCCGACCCCTTATACCTCAGATTCCAACATCATGTTTCCTCATGTAAGAAGCTAGCAGCTACGATTTTTAAACCTTCGACCTTAATGATAAGAGATAAATTCTCTATTGAGTTTTATCGAGGGAAATTAAAAGTTAAGAGAAAATTTAAGAGAATTTTTTAAAAATATTTAAAAAAAAAAGAAGGGGGGAAAGAAAAGGACAAGACGTTGCACCTACTCTGCCCCAAGCTAAAAACGAGCTGAGAACGACGTTTGGCCAAACGATCTCTGAGAACAGAGCATGACTCTTTTTTATTTTTTATTTTTTGGTTTTGGGGAGTCAAAGAAGAGATCAATATGAGGAATTCAACCACTTGAGAAAGAAGGAAGGTCCGTTTGGGACGAGGACAGTCGGCCAACCTACCTCAAATCATTCCAATAATGTTTTTTTTTTACTAGCAAGGAGAAATAGATCTGCAAATACCTAAATTTTGGCGACTTTTAAATTACACTTGAGAATTTTTCTTATTCAATTTGAGCATTTCGATTTTTAGAAAGCAGCTCAAGTTAATACTTCCCGTTAAACAAAGCGTCGCGTGATAGAGTTTTCGGCCGACTCGAACCTAGAAGGTGGGGGGGGGGGGGGGGAGGGTATGATGGTGTGTGTGAGTGAGGGTGGCGATCCACGGTGGCTAGTTGGGATTTGTGTATTGGTGGTGGTGGTGGTGATGGTGATTTGTGGTGGCGGCGTTAGCGGTTCGCGATGGTCATTCGTGGCGGTGGTGCGAGCTAGTGTTTGATACGACTCACATGACAATGGTCGATATTGGTGGTGCGAGGTGGCTGTGGTGGCATGGGGCTTGTGGCGGTTGATTTGCTCAATGTTGACGGTGGCGTGTGATGGCATTATACTCTTGTTGATAGGCGGAGGGAGAAAGAAATATACATAGGTTAGAATTCATTTTCACATAAATGAATATACTTTTTTTTTAAATGAATGAAATATACGTAGGTTGAAATATACTTTTTTTAAAATGATTACTTCTATCGTTTATAAACATAAACGAATAAAAAGCCTATTCATCATTTACAAAAAAAAATATTTAGATATAATTATTTTAATCAATAGATTTTATGAAAAATATATATTAATCATTATTTTGCGTGAAAATAAACGGAGGTTTATTAAATTTGAATTGGTGCGCTGAGAGCTACGTGGATGAATCTCAACCGTCCGAAGGTTTCTTTTTCCAACTTAACCATTGCAAAACGACACATGGGCACCCGACGTGTACAGCTGAACGTGACTCGACCTGCGGAGTCGGCCACGTCAGCTGCCACCATTAATCTTCTCTCCATCCTCTTCTTTTCTTTTCTTTTTGACGGAAGTACCCCGCTGCAAAGTTCGAAGTACATAACCGAATCAAAAGCCAAGTCGATGAACTTCCGACATCTCCACAATCTTCGCCCCGACCGGATATGGATCGTCCCTTCTCGGACGAGATCGAGCAAATTGGGCCTCTTTATCTCGTATCTTGTTCTCTTGTCTTTTGTTTTCCGAAACGATGCTCTCCCTTTATCTTTCTATCCATCCTTTCCCGTTCCTTTTTGTGATGGAATCATTCTGTCCCGTCAGTGCAGAAAGTGGGCCTAAAGGGCATAAAAGGAAAATGATGGGTTTTTTTAAAGGAGACCCGACCCGACCCGAAAATCGCGACCTGGGTCTCCTTCTCGTTACGAGATCGCGAAGCTCCTTTGCACCACACTCTCTTGCTCCCAAATCCCAGATCGCCGTCTTCGAGCCGGCGGTTCCCCATTCGGATTCCAGTCTCTTTCCATCGAAAGTTCGGAGCGCCTTCGAGATTCCTTCAGCGATTTCATCAGTCGAGCATCAAAGGCGTCCTCGAGACTCACATCGAAGGACGGACATCATCCGTCGAGCACTGAATTTTCAATGCCGGACAGGATGGTTCTTGAAGGTAGCGATCTCCCCTCTCGCCGGACGGTCTGGAAAGCGCAGGGGCCGATTGATTCGAGCCACGATCCAGGACGATTGGCGATGGCGACCGCAGTGAAAGACAAGATTTTGTGGGAGCTAAGATAGAGATTTTGTAGGATCATTATCTCGACTGATCTTAAAGATTTCAAAAAATTACCGCCAACCGTTCGAACTCGAAAATTTTTCTGCTTTGGTTTCGTATGATATTTTTGTGGGATTACTGTCGATTGTACTGAATTTTTTTTTTTTAAGTTTTAGATGAAAACATAGTTTAATATCTAATCATTATGTCGTGATTCTCCAAGACCAAAGCGACCACCATCTTGACTTGACGGGGCATACTTGAGCGGCGGCGGCGGCGGCATGGTGGCTCTCTGACGCCATCTCTCGGTTGCATTTGATTGGCGAAGACAGTAAAATCCAATGAGAAGAGAAGAGAAGAGAAGAGTCCATAGATTGAGAAGAGAGAGGAGGGACAATGTAAGCTTTTTTACATGTGGGTGTCCTTCTTGGGGTTGAGGAAGGACTTGGACAAAGGAGGGCGGTCCATATGCAAAATAATTCACGCGTCAAATAATTGTAGAATGCTCGGTTGAACTTATGGATGATGGGATCCGAAATTCAAATAATTAAATAATTTGTCATTATCGAGATGAGTTATAGTTTGCACAATGCAATTAAAGCAATTACAAGAATGATGTGACGGATTTCCACGTTAAAAGGAGAGTTCGTCCCAGTTGCAAGACGTACGCATTGAATGCTATTTGCCCTATTTGAAGGTAAAGATTGGTAAATCAATCAAAATTCATGTATTTTTGTTAACTATCGTTATAAATTGTTAGGAAAGAATAAGATTTGACTCCTATTGGCATTTCACTCTTCGCATTTAATATAGACTTGTAACGTTTGGGACGCATCTCGACAAAACGTCCCAAAGATTTTCCTTCTCTAGGGTAACTTATTCCATGCAATCGACTTCCTTGATCACTTTAACATTTCGAAAACTTCCAGCACATATTGAGGATACACGCATCGAATTAGCTTTGAAGCATCATAACTTCAGTACACGATAACGATCCTATTAACAAGTGCCCTCGATAAGCTTTTTGGAGTGTACTAAATTTGAGAATAATGCATCATTCCCCCCTCCCCAAAAAAAAAAAAACTGATTGATTATTGAACAAGAATTCTTTAGGATTCTCGTCAACAAAGTCTGTGTGTTAAAATGCTTTCTAATAAAGTCCGACAGAGATAAGAAGATTTTTCTATTAGATAATTCTTGTGGCTTTTAACGTTTCGCTATTAAAGTGAGTCAAAAGTAATTAACCAAAAGAGTAAGTAACGTTTCAAGTGGCCCCTACATTCTTTTTTATTTTTTATTTTTTTCATTTATTTATATAAGCAATTATCTTAATTGAACGAATGCCAAATACAAAATGGGAGAACCACTTCCCGTTGCATGCCGACAAGAGCCCAAAAAAAAAGGCCCCCACCCCATTGCTCATAAAGCCCATGAGCCAACAGGCCTTATAAAACTCTCACAAAGCCCAAGTCTCAGCAGGCCCAAACCCAAATAGCTAAACCCATAAAACCAAAAGACAAAACGACGCTTGTATTTCTTTCCCCAAGAAGAAATACTTTAAGAAATCACTTTGTGGACGATGCAATAGTGTCCACGTGTCCCCCGATAAAATAATCAAACAAATAAAATAAAAAATTAGCATTGCTCGTTATTCCAACAAGATAAACAGAAAATACCGAATTTCCCTTTATTCCGTGTAGAAAAGATATGCACCTCTCACTTTATTCCCCTTTATAAAATAAACAGAAAATATCAAATTTCAATTCTTTCTTTTTTGTCCTTTTGCTCTCCATCTTCACTTTGGATATATATCCTCAATTCAGACAGCTGCGGGTCTCGGGTTTCGACAAGACTCGCGAAGCCAGGAAGAGAGAGAAGGGTTAGGTGAGAGAGAGAGAAAGAGATGGGGATTGTGATAATCGACGGCTCGACGGTGCGCGCCTTCGTCGGCGACGAGGAGCAGTTCAGGAAGAGCGTGGACGAGCGGTTCGTCGCCCTGGACCTCAACCGCGACGGCGTCCTCTCCCGGTCGGAGCTCCGCAAGGCCTTCGAGTCGATGCGCCTCATCGAGTCCGACTTCGGCGTCGACGTCGCCACCCCGCCGCAGGAGCTCACCCGCCTCTACGACTCGATCTTCGAGCGCTTCGACTGCGACGGGAGCGGCGCGGTCGACCTGGAGGAGTTCCGGTCGGAGATGCGGAAGATCATGCTCGCCATCGCGGACGGCCTCGGGTCGTCCCCCATCCAGATGGCGCTCGAGGACGACGACCCCAGCTTCCTCAAGCGCGCCGTGGACCTCGAGGCCTCGAAGCTCGGCGGGGGGGCCGCGCCGTGAGGCCCCCGTCGCCGCCGCCGGATCGGCCGATCGGGTCAGTAATGAATAAGATTCGGGAGATGTAAATGTGAACCCGACATCCTGTTTTCTCTGCAAGTTTGAACGAACCGGTTACGGTTTTATTTGACCGATTCTGCACGATTTCGATTTCACAAAACACGAGGTAAGGTAGCCATTTAATTTTAGTATGGTGTCAGTTCGTGATGTTCGAGGTTCGCAGTTCGGATCATGATCGTACTTGTCTGTTTAACTTCCGATTGGGGATGGTCATGGAGACATCGTGAGGTAGATGAATGGCATTCGACAAGTGGGAATCGGGTGTGATCAGAAGCGGGGCCGACGACGGCTCGGTTCGAGTCGGGGTAATCCTCGCCGGGAGCATGGTGTCTTTCCGCGACCCGAGATGCACCCGACCCGAACGCCCGGTTAGGTCCGGGTCGAGTTGGTTTGGCGAGCGGCCGATCGAGCGAAGCCCCGCGAAGAGCTCATGGGGGAACCTCATGCTTCTCTCTGGAATCGCGCTATCCGCGCTCGTCTTTCACTGCGGGCTCGCCATCGCCAATCGACTCCCGGATCGTGGCTCGAATCGATCGGCCACTGCTCTTTCCAGACCGTCCGGCGAGAGGGGAGGTCGCTACCTTGAAAGAACCATCCGTCTGGCGTTGAAGATTCAGTGCTCCGACGGATGATATCCGTCCTTCGGTGGGAGTCTCGAGGATGCCTTTGATGCTCAACTGATGAGATCGCTGAACAGAGGGGGAGACGCTCTGAACTTTCGATGGAAAGAGATCCGAATCCAAATGGAGAAAGCCGGATCGAAGACGGCGATCTGGGATTTGGGAGCGAAGAGAGCTGCGGTGCAAGGAGCTTCGCGATCCGAGGGACCCGAATCGAACAAGGAGGAGGCCTGACCCGTAGACCCGAACCATTCACGATTATCCGATTCTCTACTCTTAACAAAATGGAGACCCGAGTCGCAATTTTCTTTCTTTCTACCCTTTCTTCTTCTTCTTCTTTCTTGTAGTAATTTCAGTGAAGATGACACTTGCTGCTGATCCCTCAAACTCGTCTGCGATGTGATGCGTCTAGGGAAGGTGAAACCTTAACCAAATGCAAAGAACAAGAAAAGGGGAAAGAAGGGTTTTGTCTGCAGAGGAAAATCCAAGTGCAAATCTCACGATGTTCTATGTCCGGATGGAGAATGGACATCGAGATGATCCGTCGTTTGTTTTCGGTATGTGTCGTGTTCGTGTGTGTGTACTACTACGGACGTGGAAAAAAGAGGGAAAAGGGTCAGAGTTCAGCTGGGTGTTACTTGACATTCCTCCCTCTCCCGTGCCTCCCGAACGTGAATCTGCCTGTGGAGATTGATGTCTCCATCTCTGGCGGGCTCCTCTCGATTGGGGGCGTCACCCTTGTTCCGTGGTTGGAGTTGGAATCTTCTCCACCATGTGGCTTCGAGGGTCCGATCCCCATCGCCACTCGCGCATCCTCCGTTGTCGCGGTCCCGCAAGATGTCTACCACCGAGACGCGTCCTTCCGATAGGCTGGAGTTCGAGGACGCCGATCTCCTGATTCTTCCAGCATCGCTTTGCCTGATTTCGATTTCCCTATCTTCAGTTATCCTCGGAATGTGGGATGGAGGTTTTGTAGTGGCGAGGCCATCGCTGGCGGCGGCGGTAACGGTGGTGTCGGCACGATCCTCGATCCTCGCATCGTCCCGGATCTCCAGGACTGTCTCGTCTCTATGATGGGCTCCCGGCGCTTCGACATCGTCGCTCGCCTGAGGAGCTTCTTGGGCAGGCAATGTGTCTCGGGGAAGAGTCATCGGCGGGGGGTCGTGATTACAGGACGCGATGTTAGATCGGCAGAGCGGGCAGCTCGAGTGCGACTTGAGCCAGGTATCGATGCAAGGGAGGTGAAAAGCGTGGTTGCATTTGGGCAGCAACCTCAGGCTCTCATCTTCCTGAAACTCGCTGAGGCAGACCGAGCAATCCGTGCACTTGACGAGGCCGTCGCCCTGCCTGTACCGGCAGACGGCTATCGACTTGATCACTGCCTCATCTAGCCCCCCCGACGTGGCATTTTGCCACGGCCCGCCGTTCATCTGGTGGCCCCTGGTGGAATCAGCCCAGTCCAGAGGGTAATTGCTCCCTCTCCTCCTCCTGCAATACTTGGTGACGACGGTGTAGTAGCTCACTAAGAGGAAGGCGCTGGCCAATATGCCGATGACCGCTATGACCAGAGGAGAGAAATAAGTCCCACCAGAGCCATCCGCGGAGTCATCAGGCGGCGGCGGAGGGAGGATGTAGTAGCACCACTGGGGGCAGTAGATGGAACAGATTTGTAGAGAGCAGTCTTTGTAGAAGTCGGATGGTGACCAGGGGGTTTGGGCTGCCTGAAGATCCCATGTTTGTCTGCTCTGATTTGGGTCACTAAATGCTGGGTCAGAGCGCATGGATGTTTGGTTTCCCACCCAATCTGAGCTTAATTTGCATATCCGGAAGAGGATAGAGAGAGAGAGAGAGAGAGAGATGATGGGAATGGGAAGGCGTGGAAGGAAAGAGGAAAGCCAAAGAAAAAGTGGGTCTTGCGACTTGGATGAAAAGGTACGCGCAGCTGAGAGAAGAGAAGAGAGAGAGGGATGGAAAGCTGACATGCCGCCTTGTCATTGTACTGTTCAGCTCCTTTCGATGACGGGGTCTCTCTCTCTCTCTCTCTCTCTCTCTCTCTCTGCCTTGGAAGTGATGGGTTGTTGACTCACTGAATGATTGGTTGGCTGTGTGTTCTTCGCCCATCAAGAGTGATTAACCAAATTGAAATTCTCTCTCGAACCAGGGGGGAGACAAATTATCAAATGGGAGAAGCACCCTCTGACGAAGCGGGTAGGTATGGGTCAGAGGAATCTCGCACTTGCCTTCTTCCTTTTGGTGGGAAAACGAGGGCGCCCAACCACTTCTGACTTCGATCGGCCAGTGAAGACGTGGCATGTAAAGAACGCACGATGCTAAGGAGCAGGGGATCTCTCTGCCTCTGCCTATGTTCAAACGTTTGGCGACGAACACGTGGAATTCTTAAGAGTGACGCGTGAGGCAAGCTGCCGTCACCCATCCTTCAATCAAATCAGAGATGAGTAAGATCACCTCACGGAATGGATTCTCACGCCCTGTTTTTTCTAGCTTAGTCGCCTTTCAGAGCCCTTCTTTCTTTCTCGGTCGCGAGCGGTTGAGTAGGATCAAAGAGATTCTCGGATCTGTGTTGCGGCAGTTGAAGTCAATGGTTCATATTCCTTTTGTTTTTCCTGCCGGGATGGTTGCAGAAATCATGGTTAGCAGAGGTTCAGCATCTCTTCGTTGGTGGTGGTCGGAAGGAACAAAAGTTTCAAATCCCAATCCACAGAAGAAAGGGTAATTTTTCATTCTGAATGTCCCAAGCGTTGAAGCATACAATTGTCGTGGGGAGAGAGAGAGAGAGAGAGTTTGCATTGAACTGAATTAGCTTATTAAGCTTCAATAGTATTCCCCCACGGACATGATTTTGGGAATTTCTCTAGTCATCAAAGATATAAATGCGGCAGATGTCATCCACCAAGACATGCCGACCGAAAACGAGACCGCGCTCGTGACCGGGCTTACTTGTGCCACATGACTAGCCAATAGCTCTGTGCAAAGCACCATGGCTTCTAAAGAGTTTGAGGCATTCCCATTTCCGGCAACGAGACTAATCACGATCCCATCTTCCGATCAAGTCGCGTCTCAGCTATCAAGCGAAAACATTTGTCGTCCTCGAATTTCTCGAGGCCTTTTTTGGGAGCTCGGTGACAAGTGAACTAGCCGAAGTTCCGCACCACCAAATTTGTGATCCTGTAAGGGAAGATAGTCTCTTTCCCTAGCCACAACGAAAAGTGGAAGGAAGACAGCAAACTACAGTTCGAACATTGAATAACGGTGACTAGGGATGCGGCATATAAAACCGAGAAATTGGTGGCATTTCAGACAGCCCTGACCATTGTACAGTAGAGCTCATGACAGAAGTTCTAGCCATGGAGAGAAATGAAGACATCGCTCACTGTCATCGATTAATGCAGGCCATGTGGTGATACGTCCGCGGTAAAAAAAAAAATTATACAGCTCGTAGAAGACGGAAATATTACAACAAATATGATCAAAATCAAATGACTAAGCCTCAAAATTGAATCGTTCTTTCAGAATTTCTATAGTGGGAGACATTTAACTATTGACACTACCGACAGACTCCCGAAGTCTATGCTCTTGCTTTTCTCTTGTCGTCCAGGCCCGTACATGGAAGACAATGGACTATCAGAGCAAATATACCAGATTAAAAAAAAACCAAAAAAGAAAAAAATAAGACAACATGCACAATTAGCATCTTCTGCCTTTGTTCAACAGTTTGCGTTTCTAGAAAACTTAATAAGCTATCAGGAACGTTCATACTGTTTATCAAGCATACACCTTTCAACTGTGATCAAGCTCTCATAGTTACATAGTACAACAGATCGAAACTCTTCTCTTGGATATCATCCTTCTAACTTCGGTGGCCAATACTCAGGTGAAATAACTGCTGTGTTTTTGCATGTATATACTTTTATTACATGAAGAATGGAATTGGGTCTACGCCTCTCATTGACAAGGATATAATGTAAAGGTCGCATGGTGCACTCCACAGTATACAGAATGAAGTGGAGCCCGGAGCCAATGAAAATAAAACTTCCAAATACCATTAAGCACAACTCCCTATCAAGCTTCATTTTAGAGCAAGTGGTCATAATCACAAGCAGAACCAGGAAGTCGAAGAAAAGCCATTTGATGCCACATTTTACTGGGAAGAGCAGGATAGAGAGGTCCTTCTTAAGGTTGTTTGACGAGAAAAAGTACCTTGCTTTGGAACATTCTCATAGTCACCACAAGAGTGTCGCGTATTCTACAAAAGTAACAGGAAAAACATCACTTCAAGAATCGGCGGTTCAATATAACTCCATCCGATGCATGAGAGAGAACAAATGATAAAATAATAAGAATGCTTCTGTTTAGAACATATAAACAGGTGAGATGACGAAAATCACAGGCCAATGTGTATCAAGACTTTGGAGAGTCAGATTGCCAAACAAAAGAGGCATTACAGAAAACGTGCCTAAGAAGGAGCAATAGATTATTGTGAGTGCATTCAAACTGACCGAAATTCAATTGTTAAGCGCCGGCTTCTGGAGACTCCTCAGTTTGTCTCCTCTGCTCCTCATCAGCATTTCTCAGAAACTGGTCCCAACCGCTCCCAGGACTTGTATCCAAGTAATCGTACGGCACAGCCGTTTTCAAACCAGGTCGGACAGCACACCGACTCTCTATAATTCTGAAATCCACACCCTCATCGTCCCCTTTGCTCAGTTCGTCCCATGAAAAGAGGAGTGGTAGAGTAAACGCTCCCCAAGGGTTGAAATCCAGTACCTTAACCCTCCCATCCTTTGTAATATAAACATCAAACGTGTAATCATCCAATTCAAATTTCGGACATACTTCACTTTTGAAGAAATCCCCAATCAAAACCTCAAGGTGGTCCTTCTTCTCGAGGAGGACCGGGTAAAATGTGGTAACCTCACGTTGGCAGATTCCAACCAGGAGCTTGTTCCTTACAAAACAACGGAATTCCATCTCTGGTCTAAGTGCTGGCTGCCACTTCCGTAGAGCAAGGAAAAAGCTCTGTGGCCTCGACGAGGTCTTGTCACTGCAAGAATCATACGCATGACAGAGATCATGGGTCGACGAATCGGATGCGCGTAGTAGGAGGGCAATCTCACTGAGAGAAGTGCACCGAAGGTTTCCACTGCTGCTAATCCAAGCAGCGTCTTTTGGCGAGCTCCAGTTTAATTTAGGGAAAACAGCGCCCCCTAGCGATTCGATTGACTCTTTGACCTCCAATTCAAGTTCTGGAAAAGATGGAGGTGGGAAGTCCTCGGATTCGTCTCCAGATCCTTCTGGAACCACAAGATCATCTTGATCCACAGGATTACAAACCCTATTGGGAAGGGCATCTTCACCTGTGACGGAATTGGGTAGAACAAATGGCCCGGAGTCACCAAGAAGGTAATTGACAAAGGACTCCGGAAGCCGATGAATATGCGTTTTGATCGACACCAACTTGAATTTAGGATACCACTCTTGAATCTGGCATCGTTCCACTTCTTCTTGCCTCATTTCTTCGAAACTTTCAAAAAGGCTTGTTCCGAAGGCCAGAGAAAAAGCAACAAGTACTGAGGCAATTTACTGATTTCTGAAGCAAATACCTGCAGAGAGCCCAAAGAATATGCAAAGCCATTGATTATGACCAGCAAACACAAATTAGGTATGAAATATGGGAGAAAAAATTCAAGCAGATTGACTGCAGAAATAAAGACATTATTAAGTGTCTGTCGTACATCTCCTACACCCTACAGAGAGTTATAAAGACACAAATTCCTCAAATTTTTAGCTCAAAGAGCCTTTATACCTCAAGAATGCAAAACCAACTTCGCGCAGGGGAGCACAAACTAATTAAATAGTCAAGATTCATGAAATTAGAGACACCACAGGAATCTAAGAGAGACCCAAAGATATTCTATCAGATTCGCGCATTAATCCAGCATCGGCTGTTCTTGAGCAACTTCCATATATAGACGTTCTTTATACAAAATTACACGTTTCAAGACAGACCCAGAAGCAAGCTTAGGCAATAAGGATGGACCAACACAAGATGTTGTCACATTGGACTGGAGATTTGCATATGCATTAGCTGTTGGGAGGGCACTACACATGATTTTTGTGCTTTATCTTATGCACTCTCGAAGGCAATGGATGAACATTCCTAAAGGTAAGAAGATGGCATTCTATAAGGATGTTTCAATTGAGTTTAGTATGCTAGGAATAAACTCATTTATAACTTGTGAGAAAATAAACTCTTGCCGATGCTGCTTACGGAATCCAAATTTGGATCATCTCTCCCCATCAGGGATTTCAGTGACCACTCACGTGAAAATGAGAAGGAACTATCCAAGCTGCTTTCAGTGACCAGTCACGTGAAAATGAGAAGGAACTATCCAAGCTGTGCCACAACTAAGGCAACAGAACTAAAGATATGCATTAGAATACTACCATAACGCGTAAAATGGATAAATAGCAGAAAGAAGCCTATCACTATGGTCCTCCGAGATTGACTAGCTATCTCCTCATAGTAAAATGGATCCTTAAAAGTACGCTTTTTTAGATTAGACAACGTACCGATATTACATCAGTTAAAGAAGACGCATCTCATGATGCTACTTCGACCATATTTTGTTCCAATTACTTTCATCTCCCCTATCGTTTTTCAATAGAACACTCATCTTTGAAGCCATTGGAGGCTATTACCGCCAAACAAAAAGCCATTAACAATCTTTAATTATCGTGCTCCAGCTTAACATGTAATTTGCGTTGCTATTAGAGGGCATAAAAGAATGTGCAGACAATTTAAATCTGGCATTGTCCCAAATCAGCAAAGATAATCTCACATAGCTTTACTGATTAAAAGGGCAAATTTATAAACCAAATTCCAATATCCCACATAGGAGGTTTAGCCCTAAGAGCATCATTCCTAGGAGTTTCAGAAGAGAAAACTCTGGAAAACCGCAACAGCTCAACAGAAATAACAATGCACCCGAAAAATAAATTCGCAGCAGAACAAAATCACGCAAGATATTTCTATAGGCCAAACGTCTCTTCTTACGAACTCTAAGAGAATTAAAAGAGTCCACAAATGCCAAAGGACCGAAAAAGGGAGACGCTTTTGCAGAAATTACCGAGCTGCTCATAGTTATTTCGCAATTGTGATACTGAGAAACACCTCAATTTCAAATATGTAAAATTTCGAACTCAAACATTATTATCGTAATCTGCCAGGATTAATTGACGCTAGACAGTCAGATGGGGGGCTAGACTTCAGTCATCAAGCACTGCTGCTTTTTCTTCGCTCAAAGAGAACGAAGAACGAACAGAGAAAAAGCGGCAGCGCCTCCATTCCACCGTTCGCTTCAGGACATCACAACCTCAAGCAAGCTCCAATCTTCCACTATTCTAAAGGCGATATCCACACGTATCTAGCTCTTCATCTAAAAAAGCGAACGCAGACCGCAAGAACCGGAACCACACGTTCGACAGTCAAAAACCAGAACAGTCTCAAAGACAAGAAGGTAGTAGAGTCACAGCACAGTACCCCATGGTGACCGAGTAGGCGTTGCGCGGCTTGGGCGGAAGTTCGGGAGGTTGAAGACGGAGCTGCAGCCGCGACAAGAAACCCTAGCCTGTTCAGATTCTCAAGAACGACGATGTACATACCGTATGTGGTGGTCGTGCTTGTTTAGGCCTCTTTCCCGATTGGGCCTCGAACGTTTTGGGCTTTTATGTGGCTCGGGTTTCGGCTCCTCGTGAAGCCCACGCGCCGCCACAATGCTAATCGCAAAAGAGGGGAGCCTCCGCTCACAGAGGGCGGACCGCTCCTCGTTTAGGCTGGCTCGCAAAAGTTCCGGTTCGCATCTTAATTGATGCACAATATGAGCTCAGCATCATAAAAATCTCGCGATAGAATTGCAATCAACAAGACGGATGTCAAAACTTTGGTCTCCATAGAGAACGAGTATTTTATGCGACATAAATGATGACGTGATATAACTGATCGACCGTTCTATCAAATATAATTCGGTAATTTATCTCGAATGTTCTGATTTTTCCCGTCATGGGCGAATCTCAATTCATCCTTTTGGATTGGTTTTAAAGGATTGAATTAATGATTTTGTACTCATCTCATGCAACCGGCGCATAGAGAGTGAATTAGCAAATGCAAATGCACATATTTCATGCAAAATCATCCAACCAAATACATTAATCTTGATTGCTAGCAAAACTTCATTACCGAAGTTATCAACCAAAACGCCTACATTTAATTGATGTTACCAATGAAAATATTTTTTCCAATTAAATTTTTTGGACAATACAAATAATCATTAATGAGTTCATGTCAACATAGCTACTTAGCGCATTCGACGATGCGTTCCCCTGATTAGGGCTCCTAGTATGTTCGACTTTCCAGGATTTCTCGTCTCCCTCATCAATCTATAAGTCTAATTTTGAGCTTGGAAAAGAAGAAATCTATCTCGAGTAGGTCGCTGTCGCCGGGGGTTCATGAAATGAGAGGATTCAATCCACTCTCTTCAATTGGCAGTTTCTTCAGCCCAACAGCTCTAGCAAGGTCAATGACGTGATCGAATTGATCGTACCCATGTTCTTGCGACCTGTACGTCTTCCTCAAGAAGATCGAATTGATCGATAAGAGCAATTATAGGTGTTGGAGGATTAAGCCATGAGCAGCGGAGATCATGTTCACCTCATGTCGGATTAGTTTGAATCTGGCTGAAAAAATTCAGAAGCATATGAACATTCATAATAAACTTCAGCTAGTTGTGACTGTATCCTATACGAAAAGAAAGCAATAGAAAAGAATTTACAAAATCACTAGAACACAAAAAGGAACAAATTCAAACCTCAAGGCATTACAGAAAACGTGCCTAAGAAGGAGCAATAGATTATTGTGAATGCATTCAAACTGACAGAAATTCAATTGTTAAGCGCCGGCTTCTGGAGACTCCTCAGTTTGTCTCCTCTGCTCCTCATCAGCATTTCTCAGGAACTGGTCCCAACCGCTCCCAGGACTCGTATCCAAGTAATCGTACGGCACAGCCGTTTTCAATGAAAGGAGGCCCGAGTATCACGTAATGCTGATTTCACTTGAAACAAATGAAAGGAGGCCTTTTCTAACCAAGAAAAAGGGGAGTCCTCTCTTGTAATTCGAAGGTCTATTTGGTTTTTTTCAAGAGACTTTGGGGATAGAGGATTGAAACTTGGACGGTGTCGGTAGGTTCGACCGGCTGAACCGAGAACTGAAGTAGGGTTCGGTCTGCTTTTATTTTTTCCTCCTTTTCTATGACATAACATGAGCGGTCAAGAGCCGATTAACCTGACTGGTGAATCGAAAAATGGCTCGTCCATTTTTAGCATTATAAATTGGACAAGGCAAGGTCCAACCCCCAAAAAAATGAGCAAGAAGTGCCTCTATCAACATAGCCACACAGTCGATGACTGTTTCTATGGTAATTAAGCAGATGGGATCTGTAGTTTGAGACCAAAAAAAAAAAACTGTTCGAATGCTGTTGAACCGGTTGAATTGGCCGGCCGGTGAAACCCCGGGCCTATTGGTTCTGCCGGGTCGGGTTTAGAAAAACATTGCTTTTGGATCTCCGTCACCTGGTTCGACGGGCTTAGCTGTTTGGGTAGGTACTTGCTGGGTCTTGGGCCTTGCAGAAATTGTGTAAGGCCCGTTGGATCTTGGGCTAGGGGCCATGTTTTGCTATTGTCTAGGCCCGTGATGGGAAGTGATTCTCCCCATTTGTCTTTGGTGCTTCATCAATCAAGATAATCTTTACTGAACAACTAAAGAAACAATTGTAGGGCCACTTGTTTAATTCTTACTTTTTGACTCGCTTAAATAGTAAAAGAGTTAAAGAGCCACGAGAAATTGCCAATTCCAACAAGGGAAAACACACCTAGCTTCCTTCGAATGAATTTCGTCGCATTGAATTTGTTGATGAGAGCCCTAAGAACACTTATTGAGTAGACAATTAAAGGAAACTTTGCAGTTTTCCAAGCATTAATCGGGGTCACGTTACGCTCCACCAGTAGTTTGAGAATTGGATTAAATCCCAAAGTAAGTAATACTTATGAAGTGTATGTGAGGTTGATTGATATATACGTAAGTACATAATCACTACTAGCAATTAATGCTAGTTAATGCTCAACAAACATAGACAAATGAATGAGAGAGAGTAACATCTACTTAACCGTGAAATTTTTTGAAAGATCAACTGTCCAATTGAGATCCTCATCAGGAGAAATCATATCCCTTCGAAATCCTCTTATTTATAAATGACTTACTTCTTCACATGTCGTGATCACATAAGTATATTCGATGCGAAGAATGAAATATCGATAAGAACCAAATGATATTCTCTCTTCAATATTGTTGTCGATAACTACGTACAACTCCTCTTTTAGCTTGGAAAATCGTTTGTCGTGAATTTTTTTTATTATAAATTAGTTAGTGCAATTCAAGTTGATAATGTGAATTTTAATTGAATTGGTGGAACCTCGGGTCCCATCTATCCCTAAGGTCAATCGAGCATTTTGCAATTATTTCGCGTGAGACGGTGAGAGTTATCTGCATATGGAACAGCCGTCCCTTTCGTAGCTCCTTCCTCTGAACCAAGAAGGACAACCTAACCGGACCGTCCTGCAGAACCCCCTCGCCTTCTCCCTCCTCCTCCTCCTCCTCCTTCTCCATCTGTAGACTCTTCTCCTCACTGGATTCCGCCGTCCTCCCCGATCAAACACGACCGAGCCATGGTCTCTGAGAGCGCCGCGGCCGCGGCCGCTGCTTCTCAGGCATGCCCCATCAAGACGGTTGTCGTTCTCGTCCAGGAGAACCGCTCCTTCGACCACATGGTCGGCTGGATGAAGTCCCTCAACCCCGACATCGACGGCGTCGACGGCACGCAGTCCAACCCTTTGTCCGTTGCCGAATCCAACTCGCTCCGCGTCACCTTCGGCGACTCGGCCGTCTACGTCGACCCCGACCCCGACCACTCCTTCCAGGCCATCTACGAGCAGGTCTTCGGCGAGCCGTGGGACGACAGCGCTTCCCCGTCCAAGAACCTGGTCCCCAGCATGGAGGGCTTCGTGCAGAACGCGGAGCGGAAGCAGGAAGGACTGTCCGTGTTCGTCATGAACGGGTTCAAGCCGGACGCCGTGCCGGTCTACAAGGAGCTGGTCTCGGAGTTCGCGGTGTGCGACCGGTGGTTCGCGTCGATCCCGGCGTCGACGCAGCCCAACAGGCTGTACGTCCACGCCGCGACGTCGTGCGGCGCGATGGGGAACGACACGCAGAAGCTGGTCGAGGGGTACCCGCAGAGGACCGTCTTCGAGTCCATGCACGAGGCGGGACACAGCTTCGGGATTTACTATGCTTACCCTCCATCGACCCTCTTCTACAGGTACGAGGAAACCGAAAACCTAAAAGTAAATGACACAGAAAGCATCTTCACACGAATAAAGTGCAATAAATTTAAAGGAAAGTTAAAGTTTGGCATTTCCACTTTTCCTTTTGAATTGCTGCTAATTGAAAGCATCTCGGTCCTCTACGTAAATCAACATGAATTTCCCTTAATTTCCCTCTAAAGAGTAGACAAATTGCATTGTTGCTTTACTGGTTTTGGTTGGAAACTTTAACTTAAGTATTCGTTTCGTGTTCATGAGCGCAATCTCCGGAAGGAAGATATGATCCCCAGAAGTCATTATGATAATATATAATATCATTATTTTTTAGAAATATCTGGTGTGGGGGCATGTAAATCACGTACGATCTGATTTTATAATGCTTGAACCAACGAATCCAAGAGAAAAGCATGTTCTTCTGGGGTGGTGTCCTTGAGGATGAAAACTTGGATTTTGCTTTGTTGCTGCTTTGGAGTATTTTGTCAATGGCGGATCCTAAGTTCTCCTTGTCCTCGTGGGTCACATGCTTCAACTAAAGCGAGTCCGAAATTAATTAGAGGTCCTTTAGAGGGGCAACATTGGAAGTGCATGGTTAATTGTCACGTTTGTAAGGATGAACAAAAGAGAAAGGCATACTACCCCGATAAGGCCCGCTCGAACCCCGTCTTGCTCCGGGTTGGCCGTACGGCCACCTCTCTCGACGGGGGCGACGGGGCCGAGATGAGAGCGATTGCCACGCTGCGTGGGGCTTCGTGGAGGATGAGATCTCGCATGGCTTGGCCACTATATGTCGCGGTGGCCACCCTGTGCTGAAAGCTTGTATGCTATGTTGTAGAGGCTCCCATGGTCGAAAGCTCAGCACGTTTCATGAGGGGCAAGCTCGCTTGCCATAGACGCAGATGGAGGTGCAGGGAGAAGGTCGGTGGGTGGGGGCAGGGGAGTTCAGGCTGCGTGGTCGCAGCCGGGCGGCGGCGCGTCATTGCATGCACGTGGCTCGCTCAACATGAGAGAGAGAGAGAGAGAGAGAGAGAGAGAGGTTTGAACGTAGATCTACCCAAGATCAAATAGGTCTTTTTAGATATGGAGATGCAAAATATAGGTTTAGAAACCCTAGAAGGGTGTTCAATATGAGTCGCGAAGTTAAATTTACAACTCTTTTCAAGGAAAAGAAATGAAGAAATACGGCGACACACATCATTATCTCCTCGCGGGTGCAATTGCCCCGCAATCCTAGGAGAAAAAGAAAAGGGTCGAGTAACATGGTCTCCAGGCCATCATCACGTGATTAATCAATAAGTTCATCTCAACTTCCCTCGTTTTCTAATTACAAAATCTCGTCTTGTCGCCATTTTTGATGTGACCTTTTATTTGTCCAAAAACGTAGACATTATCTTCAATTCTTAGATACAAGTAGGGGGGGCATGTTCCTTCTGACAAAGTGCCGGTGACGTGCTTGTTTGATTTTTTTGGTAAGCGAGGATTAGGTGCGGTCTAGCCATGCTTTGATATGGCATGGTTAGCCACTCATCCCACCCTCATTTGGTGTTTTCCTTTTGTATCATCGCTTATGTCTTTAATTTGAGTGGATATGGTCGTCGAAACCCTATCAATATATATATATATATATGTTTGTTGTCCTCAGTCTCTCCTTTTCCCTCGACATGTGATGGAGATGGAGTCATTTGACGTTAATTGTTGATTTATTGGGGTTATGATGTTGACTTAACGATGCATTTCGATTAAATTTTATGCGCAAGCTGATAGAGTTGAATTATTTATCAAGCTATTTGACAATATAAATGAGCATAGAATGATTAAGCAAAAAGAAAAAAAATGAAGGGCTTTGTCTTTGTTCAAACATAAGCATTAGTGGAGTTTGATTATCTTAATTGCAATTCATAAGATCAACTTGTATTTGGACCTCCAAAGGTAATTCAAATTTCTCCTTCCCCTTCTCCAGGAACCTTAGAAAACCGAAGTACTTGAAGCACTTCCATCAGTTCGACCTCCATTTCAAGAATCACGCGAAGGAGGGGAAGTTGCCGAACTACACGGTGATCGAGCAAAGGTACTTCGAGCTGCCTCACCTGCCCGGCAACGACGACCACCCCTCTCACGACATTGCCGAGGGGCAGAAGTTCGTTAAAGAGGTGTACGAGGCGCTGAGGTCGAGCCCTCAATGGAACGAAATCCTGTTCGTGATTGTTTATGATGAGCACGGCGGTTTCTACGATCATATCCCGACGCCGGTGGAGGGCGTCCCGAGTCCAGATGGCATCGTCGGGCCCGCGCCTTACAACTTCAATTTCGACCGTCTCGGTGTCCGAGTGCCGGCGATATTGGTTTCTCCCTGGATTGAGCCTGGAACAGGTCCGCACACACACTTCATATGCACAGTCTCTCTGATGGAATATAGCCATTGGATTTCGTTGCATTCCTTGACAGTGCTGCGTTCTCTCTTGCAGTGTTGCATGAGCCCTCAGGGCCATATCCTACATCCCAGTTTGAGCATTCCTCAATCCCGGCGACAGTTAAGAAGATTTTCAATCTCCCGAACTTCCTGACGAAGCGCGACGAGTGGGCAGGCACCTTCGACGTCGTCCTGAATCTGAACAGAAGCGGTCCGAGAACAGATTGCCCAGGTGAACAGACATTGCTCAAGCATCACGCGCATCATCACTAGGAAACACGTTAGCAACGCTAATTTTATGAGCAACCTGATAAGTTTGATCAATCTCACCCCAGAAAGCTCGCCACAGCCACTTTGTGATCTCTGTGACGTGTTTCGAGCAATGGCTCTGGTTATTCAGAATCATTACAGCAAAACATTGATTTCTTGCGTTCATTTCTCTTCTGGCGACGGTCGAGCTCATAAAACTCCCATCTAGACTTAATACGATCTTTCATGGAAACTGCAGTGACTTTGCCAGATCCGGTGAAGCTGAGGGAATCAGGGACAAAGGAGGCAGCACAGCTCAATGACTTTCAAGAGCAGCTGGTTCAATTGGCCGCGACAATGAATGGGGACCATAAGAAGGACATCTATCCCCACAAGCTAGTCGAGAACATGACAGTGCTTGAGGCCGTGAAGTATGTCGAATCTGCTTTCAAAACATTCTGCATCGAACGCGAGGGCGCCCCCGAAAACAGCTTGAACGATGCGGAATTGGTCGGTGAAGCCGATCAATCGGCTCGGGCGGCACCCAAAAGTTTCTTTCAGAGGTTGTTTTCCTGTGTAATTTGTGATCATTGACACGCCATCCATGTCCTTAGCGTGCCACATAAAACATATTCAATATTGTGATTAAATTCGATGTTTTGCTTCGTGGTTGTATGAACTCAGTTTTGTGGCATGAAAAATATTTCATTGATTTATAAATCTACCTACGCTTAAGATCTAAGAGCATATCCTGATGAGAGCAATGCTCAATTAGATTATCTACGCTTCATGCAATTCACCCTCCATCATGTTAAACTCACTCTTACAATTACTCGCATTGAACCTAAATTCAGCCACACACTCATCTAGGAATCAGTACTCAACCTTAAATATTGGACTATTGATCATTTTTGTGGTATTAAAGTATTTCTCTCCTCTTGATTATTCTCAATCGTGCAAATTATCCAATAATTCCTAAATATATTGAATGGAAGCCAATTTGGTGCTAAATCTTTCAATTTTAGGAATTTAATCATAAATCTTTTGACAATTTGTTGATTTAATCCAAAACATTTTGACAATTTGTCAATTAAATCGTAATTCTTTTGATGATTTGCCAATTTCCTAAATTCTTTGCCAATGTAATCTTTCCGGCAAAATATCCAAATAATAGGTTTAAGGCTAAGTTGATAAATCATCAAAACGTTTTGGACTAACTTGGCACAATTGAAAAATGTAAAACTGAATTGATTAACAACGTGATAGATTTAAGACTTTTTAGAAAATTATCCTCTTCAATAAATCACCCATATCCATCAAGAACACAATACAAACCTAAAAGTCATAGGCATATAGACCAATTGAGCTTCGTCATTGACTGATTTCGATTCATATTAGACAAGTCTTTGTATACCCACTGTCGTCTTTCGGAATAATAATGAAATCTGCCGGAGATGTACGACTAAAAGAGATCTATGCCAATTACGCATTCACCAGACGGCAGGTGCAACAAATGTACAATAAACCGCATAAAGCCCTAACTATATTTTGAAATACATTTACAAGACTATTAGTAGCGGAAAATGCCGTAAAGTGATGACGCGATACCTCATCTCCGGAAGTGAATGTTAATAGATGGCTGTGAGAACAACGTCTGTTGTATCGAGAGAGCGAGGGGCAAATATGGATGGAAGAGGAAGGTAGATATCTTTTTTGTCCGACCATCCATGCTCCCAGCCTCCGGACCTAGTTGAAAGCCAATGTCAAATTCAATTGTTTGTTTATCTAATCTTAAATGTAAGGAAAATGAGATGTAGCAATCAAGAAAAGGAATACAGTCATCATTGGACCTTGCCAAACAATGAAACATGCAGATGACGACGCCTCCCCACAACCTTGATTACTACCAATTTAAATGCCCAATATTCACCTGTCTTAATCTTGAACTTGAGCGTGGATGGTTGCCTTCTTGTAATGAACTTGATAGGATGGTCAGTTGACTGCCTTGGCCGATCAGTTGCAGAGATTGACTGCAAGAAAAGGTAACAGACCAGTGGACAACCTTCCAGTCAAATCTTGTAACTATGATGTCAATTGTAAGCAAACTAAATAATGGGGCATCAATCACCCTCGGAGAGAAAAACCACCCTCGAACAGAAAACCAAATAAATTGATAGTCAATAAGTGAACGCATCAACTCTCCACTGGAAAGAAAAGAGTGAACCAAAAATTAGCATATAGTCGACTTAAGACCTTGCTACAGCTTCAGGATGTAGTTAAGAGGATGAATTAAATCAAATATGTTGAATTGATGCCACTGGTTAATGAAGTAACGGAATATTAAAATTAGGAAGCAGAAGTGCTGAAGAATATCCCCATAGAACCCTTCAATCTCAAAACCAGCCGTGGAGGATAAATTGTGAAACTCATCTGATTCAGGTGCATTCACTTTTGTGCTAAAATACTTCTTCAATGGTTTCTCATCACCCAGATGCAATCACGCCAAATCGAGCATGCAAAGGTAAGAACTTATTATTTGAAACTCAAGAAAGCTCAACCAAGTTTAGTGAACCGAGAGCACGTGAAGTCTCTATATATGCTATAAATCATACTCCAAGACAAAGAACTACTCTTACCTGTCAAAAGTTGGACGTGAGCTTTGAGTAGTCAGTGCATAAAAGTCTTATCATACTCATCAACTTTCAACACTTCTCTATTTATGTTTCTTTCTTCATTTCTAAAATCAATCATCTTGGGTGCTCAAGCTTCAGTGTGCAGTTTCATTTTGCATTTACCACTGCTATATCTTAAAAATTGATCAACACCAGTAACATTATGTCTTTAACTGAAGGAAACATTTTAATTGAGGACAATAATAATTTTCGTTTCTTTTGATATTTGACAAGAATCTGTAAGGGTTAGATATCTTAGATGGAATGTGAGTAAAAATTGATAAACTCTGATGTAACCTTGCTTTCCAAAACAGGAAATATAACCAGGCATTGACAAGGATGCGTCACAACTTTGCTATTCACATTAATGAATACCTTTTGACATTCTTACATTAACTCTAACTTGTAGCCAGGTCTTCCAATCATTGGTTCTCTGATTTGCTTTGATTTTTAATGGCTTAAAATTTCTTGGGAATTATCAAAGCCAGAGCTGGACAGAATTAAAGCATTAAAGACTACAGGAAAGTGTACAGAAAATGGAAAATGGTACCGAAGTTGCATAGAATTTTTTGTATAACTAACTATTATAGATAGATAACTTGCAACATTTTGCCATTGCTGACTTCCCCAGACAATTGCTTAGTAATTAACAGGTGCAGATTTTTTCTACGTTCCCTGCAAGCTACCTAAGTGAAATCTCCTAGTAACTACTCAATGTTAAAAAGATTTATCATTGATGATTTACTTCCACATGTGTAACACCAAGGATGGACATGTCAGTAATATTCAATCACAAGGTGCTGTGGCCCATTTATGTAACTCCACAAGACAGCTAAAATGGTGGACCTCCACTGATGGAAACATATGCCGCAGTAAAGGAATTATATAGAGAATACCTAAGCTGATTACCATCTCTAGCAGTAGGAAAGAAACGGTATTGAGGGAAAGAAGCCACATAATGCCATGTTTAAGTCAACTGTCATATCTGTCGGATAAATATACGAAATTCTTAGCTTCATACGCTAGGATTGCAGCATACTCATTCTTCTTATTTTAGTGTGCGTGTGTTGTCAAGAAAACTTAACTTGAAGACCCACAGACTGCAGCAATCAAGCGTACGACAAAGTCCCTCAGAATCCGATTAAAGAACAGGGTTGAAACCTTACAAGCAAGCAACTCCACAAGTCACATTAAACAAGCAACTCTATAGTTCAAGAGATCTTCTGCCCAAACTCATTCCAATATGAATTCTCAGTATTGAAAGTGGGTCAAGCTTGTGACAACATAGAAATGCTAATTCAAACATCTAGAGCTTCCTCGTTCACTGGTGAAGCTAGACCTCAAAATTTTCATGGTTTGCAAATTTGTCACAAAGTGCAAGATTGAAGTTGCTTTGCACACATGGAACAAAACATGCATGTAGTAGGGGTAAAAACTAGAGAAACTTCCAAGACAAACCTTTTCATCGTACCGGAAGAGTGATTGGTCAAAATAGGGAGAAGGACTTTGTGACTGACAGCCAAAGGGTAGAGAACCCAGCATCTTCTTCACAAACTGCAAGATGACAGCGTTACACTTTTGTTAGGTTTCAATGTATATTTTCTTCGTTGATGAAATAAATTCTTTATTGCAAAAAGGGGTTTCAAATTTATCGAGGCTACTTGTTAAAACATGAGAAATTCCAAAAAATTAGTTCCTAACTGAAGCACTGACGAGGGTTTCAGGTTAACTAATTTTCTTCTTACTTCATAGGTGAAGAGAAGCACTATGAGGGTGAACATACTGTAAATATATCCAATCTAGAATCATTTCTATCTGATGCGTCACAAGGAAAAACAACTAAGATGACCACATAGGAGATATAAAATATTATAATTAACCATGCACCAGCTCAGACAACTCACCTGTGTAGGGATTGCTTTCTTTTTTATGCCTCTCAATTGCTCAAAGGCGTGGATGTTGTTCGAATGAGAAGAAATGAAATTCATGTGAAGTGAACTTTTAGACTGAGGATGAAAATGATCACAAAACATCTCAAAGAAGAGATAAAGCTCCTCTGCTGAATTCTACAAACGGAAAATCAAATCCATCAGCAAACAAGTTCCAATAGTACAATGGAAAGTGTGGAAAATTTTGAGACAAATAGTACCTGAAAAAAGGCAACAATTTCAGTTGTCTCCATGTTATAAACAGCAAAGAACGTGGGGTGGTGATCGGGGTTCCTTGAGGCCAAAAGCTTGAAAAGAAAAAAAGTCAGGAGATCTAGTTCTAATCTTCTGTATTATAAAAATACTTTCTCCAATTAAAAGAAGGAAATATTAGAATCTTAAAATGAAGAAACTCAAGTCTACAACACGATAAGCCAGGATGAGTGAAATCAATTGCACCATCTGACATGGATTAAGAGGAGCTGTATTGAGCATTGGAAGGAACCTTAAGCAAGAAGAATTTATGGGCTCCACATGGATTCTTTTATCTAGATGCATCACGAGGTGGTATCCATGTAAAACATTTTTTTTCCTTGTTTCCAGCCTGAGATGTAACGCTCTCTTCACCTTATTTCCAGCTTGAAGATTGTTAGGGACCAGGCACTGTTATTAATATCTCTGCCATGATCATAGTCTTGAATTTTTTTTGGGTAAATATAGTCTTGAATTTGTTGCTTTATATGCTTTACCAATAAAAGGTTGCTAGAGTAGTTTTAGAAAAAAGTGAGACCTACCCCTCCATCCACACTCCCAAACTTTATTAGCAAATGGTGCCTGTCCAAAAACTGTACCTGTAAATTAATTAAGAGCTAGAATTAAGACAGAGACACAAAAGCAATGTCCACACGGATCAAGGGCAAAGGGATGTAGTAAAATCAGCCCGTGAAAACGTCAGAGCTTACCTTCCAGATTATCAAGTCAACATAATCTTGGAAATGGAAATAAAATTTCTTCTTCAGGGATTGAACTCTCTGATCCAAGAAAAGAAATTCATTAGAACAAGGAGCTATCATAATATGTTGATATCAAAGAACTATGATGAGCCCCATCTAGTAGCATTTAAGCAAGTACTTATATTAGAAAGAGGGCAGGAACTTTAAGAAATGTAGCAAACTGAGTTTGCTACTGATACGTATGCTAGACAAACATTTCCAAACATTAAATTTTGATTATAAAGCTTCCACCATTAAAGTTTGGATTTTCCTATGAAGACTCACTCAAGATGCTATTATTGATAAGCAAAAAGAGCTTCCTTCAAGCTCTTGAATTCGCAAACATACAGAATCCATCAGCTGGATGGACTAGATAAAGTGTGTTTCCAATCCAAAACTTTCAATATCTTTTTAATTAAGCATTTTTCCATCTGAACCCAAGGGAGCTCAATAATACTATTCCATATGGATATCTTTGACTCATGGTTTAATATAGTCTCACAAGAGAGTTTGCAGCACTTTGCACCATGTATGCAAAATGAATGACAGATTCTTGCCTCTTTTGCTGTATGCAGAGTCAGTAATTGAATAGGAGGAATGTGGCACGTGACTAAAGATTGTGACCGGAAGTCACCTAAACTAAGAGATATGAATGGATGGACATTTTGGGTTTTCTAGTTTATATCTTCATATTTGGCAAAGAAGCTAGCTTTGTCTCCTATATATACAACCTGAAGAAAGAACCGCTCTCCATTGTGGCAATTAGATGTCCTTGAATGGCAAGAAATACAACATACAATAGACGAAAGAATATTGTCACTAGCCAGTGTCAAAATACTCCAACTAAAGCCATCTTAGAACTTTAAGTCCCCACAAACTACATTAAATTGTTTGTCTTGGATAGATACCGTCACCTAGTAGACAGCTTGACACATGTAATCACAAAGAAAGTTTGATTTGTATTGCCCTGTGCTCCATGTGCTAGCAATCTAAATGGTCTGGACCACTTTGACAAGCATGTTGAGGCAACGATAGGTATATATAGAGTGCAGCTCTCACAGCTGCTCACTGTAACTGGGCACTGCCACAGTGGATTAGTGGTCTATGGCCCCAATGGCAAGTGATCAGTATATGATCTAAAAAGCTTTTTAATGAAATTGCTATGAAAATGCCACCTACCAAACGAATGGACCACTGCCATATCCCAAAAGCAGTACGGTAAGCTAGCTTACTGATCAGAAAACAAATCCAGGAACTAACCAGGGCATCATCAGATTCTTCATTCCATATTGCTCGGAAAACAAATGACAGCAAGCGCTGCTTGATGCCACTTAAAAAAGAACTGTTTTGATAAAGCTGGTTTTCATGCACACGAGTCTCCACATGGTTCTCTGAGTGATGCAGTTGACTTTGGTCAGAAACTGGCATATACTGCTATCAACAGTAATATCATTAGTTGAGAAGAAACAAGACCAAAAGAAAAAAAAAATGGAAGAAACCAATCGGAACAGCCTTGGAGTTGAAGGCAAACCAGGATTTAGTCAGTTCAGAATTCAGATACTCATAATTTCAAAATAGCAAACAATATCATCTTTTATGCAATCATCACTTTAGGATAAAGTAATCTAACAACAAGTTTTGCTGGTAGTGTCCAGAGAGACCAACGACCAAAGAGACCATGTCCAGTGGATTAGCTAGCACAAAGACATACATAATGCGATAACTAAAGAGACCATAATTTATATGGATCACATTTCTTTAGCCAATGACCCATAGTTCAAACACAGACAACTCCATTAGAATTACAGGACAGTTTTGTACAATTTACTAGCAGTTCTCTCTTCCCTTTGAGTTAATTCAATACATTCCTATTTATCAGAAAGAACATTAAAGAGTATAATTGCTAATAAAAATGTACTGCCTACTCTGTGGACTTTCCCCTTCCTCGCCATAGTGGCTTGACTCAATCAACAGGGTCATACCACATCCTTTATAACAACATAGAACATCAGAAAATCTTGTTGGGCCACCAAAGCAAACGAGCTAGTTTAGTAAAATGATCACTCTTTGATAAGGGCATAACCACAAGGGCAATTTCACACAAATCTGACCTTGTAAACTGATATGTTCTCAATACTCCAACAAAGGACATTTGCTACCAAATGAATATAGTTTTAAGATGTAATCTATCCTCCTGAGTATATTGAGGTCCAAGCTTATGAGTGACAGTCAGATCTCTTCTGCCAAGAAGTAATTGTTCTACTACATGGGTAACCATCTATTTCTCCTTGAAACGGACAGGATTAAGGCTAATAACATAAAGAGATGTAGCCCATGCAGATGACAAACAACAGAATGGAGAAGTTCACTTGCCTGGGCATTGGAATTGAGGAAAAGTTCATCATCTTCACGACAGAATGTTCCAATAGCTCGTACATCAACTAGGTTCCCAGAGTCTCGAATTTGTAGTATGTGGATTGTTTGAAAGCGAAGAGAAACAATAGCCAGCAGATCATCATACAAGAAGACTCCCATGTTATGGCTGAAGTTAATATAATCATTGTGAAAAATCTTCTTATCCAGTACATCTCCATCTTCAAGTCTATCCAGACCAGAAAAAGCCACCAAACAAAAAAAATTAAAGGACTTTATTCAGGAAACCTCAGCAAGTTTTGATATCAGAGACTTCATTTTTTTAAGAACCCACCTTAAGAGGTGAAAAGTTATTTTATCTATCGAGGGGATCCCGGGGACAGCTTCCCCAGATGAAGGTGCATCATGAAGTGGAGCAGTAGAAGTAACAAAAACCCCGAACTGACTGCTCTCCAAGTAAAGGAAGAAGTCTTTGCATATGAGCTCATTGTTAGAAGCAAGTGAGACAGTGTACAGTTCGGTGAAAAAACTATCAAATCTTTTTGCTTTCTGGGGGAGATCATGAATGCAGTTCTCCTCTTTGCAACAGAATGACAGCCATCTTGGTCTATAAACTATCAAATCTTGATTATTCCGGCTGAAACTTATGAGATAATGACCATCTTCAGTGAATTTTCGAAATGAATGATCTGGACATTCAACATCATATATAGTGTGGCTTGGGACCAAATTCTCATAAAATAGTCTAGCACAGTGAACCTGCAAGTCCAGATTTGATCAGTCTCATCTTGACATAACCACATGCATTTCATCTCAATGGCCCTAATATGGCTTCAAAAAGGATAAAACATTCGTCTCACGGGTGCAGTTCTGTGACTATTTTCAAAGATATTCAGTACATTACACCAAATATCTTATATTAATGTTTATCTGTCTAATGCAGACTGGTGTACATCTAATGAGATGCTACATGAGCATGCATGCAGTAAGCACCTGACATCATATTTTATATAACTACTATGCTGTTGAAGGAAGGCTTCTAATTTGACGAAGTTCAGTTATTTTTATTCTGTTAATGCTCTCACATGCCATTATGATTTGCGTATCCAAAATAGCGCACAGGCCAGTGAAACTTGTCTAACGGTCACTAATGTAAATTTTCATCATCCCACTTTCTTTCTCCCATTCTCCCACTATCATGCAAACTCACATCTGCCACACAAAAGTTATATGATTTTTTATTTTCTTCTTCTCCCAACACATGTAGACAATCTTTCATTACCACAACATCCAAATTTAACAAGTTTTTTATTGACTAATTGAAGCATTACTTTACGAAATCAAGCTGCACGCAATAAAATTTGTGTAAGAACCAAATTTCCATGCAACATGTGGATATAAGGTTGTTTACATAAGACGATATTTCTGCTCTACAAGTATCAATCGTGCCACCTGAGAGCACCGTGAAAAGAGCTAGAAGTCATACAATTTCGACTATTTGAAAGTTTATGCAAAAGACTTTTGGGATATAAGGAATAAAGTTCAGTATGTATCCAATCCACTTCCATTGAACTGACAGTGATCAAATGTTTCCAGGTATCGGAGATTCAAATGAAGCAATGCCTCCATCATTTCTTCCTATCAATAAGATAGAACTTTGCGCACATTGATAGCACAGTATTTGAAGAAGTAGCCCCAAAAGCCACTTCAGCAAGAGCTCCACAAATTTTCATAAGACTAAGTAAACAAAATATATATGTAATTCGAAATTCGATTCAGAGCATTAACAGAACTGCCAAAACCGAAAGGTCCCCAACACAGACAAAACAGAGATAAGCAACAACGAAGATCAAATCGCCATGAAAAAGCACAGAGGAGTACACTAGTGCCAGGAGCAGGAGTCCGAGTCTGCCGCTCGAAAATCCGCGCAGCTATGTTGCTGCTCCTAAACATCCCAGCCGAACCAGCCAAGTACGTAGCGCTGCGCCACGACCGAAGAACTCCCCCAGCTTTTACTGATCGACCCGCCAAGCGTTCACGCCCTCCAGGCGAGCAAAACCAAGCCAACCCTCCAAATCAATATAAGCAAGAACGCAGCGAAGCAAAGCGACCCGAATCAGAAACAGCAACAGCAACCGGCTCCGCCACTAAGAAAGAAGCTCGAAACGGGCCCGAAACTCGACCCGCTCGGCTCTGAGGAGGGACCAAGAAGACGAAGAAGAAGCTGCGAGCGGGCGATAGTTTGGAGAGCTCAATTTGTGAAATTTGCGAGTCCGGCAGAAGGGCCGAGAGCTTCGTTCATCTGGGTCACGGAAATATCCGCGCGGGTCTTCATCGACAGGTGCACACGTTGTGGAGAACGGAAGGAGCAGAGGAGAGAGCGGCCATGGAAGAAGATCGGGGAACGCTTGGCAACGGTGTGCACACATCCACGCTCGACTCCCACATGTTGATAATGATGCCTGGCGACGAGACAAAAAGTGGGGCTCGAAAATGAAAAAGGAGATAAAGAATAAGAAACGGAAATTCGAATTTTATTTTTCCAGCCGAAAATATATTTAAAGTGTTTCTTGTCAATGATTTCTAATTGCCGTTATAAAGTATTTGTCAAAGCAATTAATTATATTAATTCGGATATTACTAGATAATTACATATGTCGCGTGAATTATAGTTGAAGAAAATGTCGCACTTTATCATGACTGATCAACGAAATTTTTGTTTTTTCCGCTGATGAATACGTTTTGCCTTACGTGATTCGAGAGGTTATTGAATAATAACGGAAAATGTAAGTAATAATTAATGGGATAATTGAATGGTATTATGATATTTACCTAATTGAACATTGATTGATACAGAAAAAGGGTTTATTTATTTTTATCTTGCATGACCTACTCTATTCCCCAAAATTTCTACGTGCCTATTGGAATTGGAGTACACATTGCATCGAATATGAAAGAGAGCGTGCGTGCGTGTTTTTTTTTTAAACCATGCTTAATACATAAACAACATGTTAGAACTTTCTTTGGTGTCAAATGAAAATCACATCATGAAGGAGGCTCAAATTATCACATTTGCCAATTATATAATTATTTATTCACGCGAAAAGTGATAGACATAATCTTCAAAAGAAATCAATCGCGTCAAATTCTAATTTCTCGATATTGGGAAAAATAATGCGTCGAATGATGATACATAAATTATGAAAAATATGTTTTGTTGAAAGTTTAAGAAAGATCACATCAATTTCAAGTTTTCAAAAAGAATATTAATTATAATAAATTTCAACGATCGTTTCTTTCAAAAGTTGTGATCGTTTAATAATCGTTTTGAAAAAAGAGGGTAAAAAAAGGGGTTGACATTGAAAGAAAACGTCGGGCAATGATTATGACATCGATGATGTTCGTTGGTCCCGACTTAGTAGTGCACCGTCGGTTATGATGTTTGGATCCATGTAATTTCTTTGACAATTGGCAAGTTGTCGAGCTTTGCCATTTAGCAATCTCACTTCTAGAATTTTTCAATTCTATGGAGAGAACATTCGTTAACGAGGGCGCCAAACATTCACAATGCTGACTGTGTTACACCGTCGTAAAGAAGACGAGAGCAAATGAAGAACATGTGCGAGGAGAAAGAGCAAAAGAGGTCTTTTATTTAAAAAAAATTTGTTCTAATAATAAAACATTTTTCATCATTTTATTATTCTTAATTGAGTGAGCTGTCACATTAAATTATTTCAACTAAAAAAACGTAAATTATTTAAGTATATGACGTCTTTTTTTTCACCTATCCGGCCAAATTTTATAGAGTTTTTTCATGCTATTTTATTTTTAGTGACTTACATTTATTATTTTAGGACACTCGATAATAAGATTTGTTGTTTTTAATGAAAAACATAAAAGAAAGAAAATGAAGAGATCAGAGGGATTGGCATTACTCGCTGACGTCATCAATTCCACGTGGCCCACCTGCGCGGTCGCTCCGGAGCCAGAAGCTGAAAGCTAACGACCGTCGCTGAAACATTCTCAAGCGTCGCCAGGAGGGGACGAACGTGGATATGCTCCCAACTCTCCGATCCCGGCGGCGACCCCGCTGCGGCGCCCACGTATGCGCCCTGATCTCCGCCGTTCTCCTCCTCCTCTCCGTCTCTCTCCTCTACTCCCGCCTCTCCTCCACCACGGCCTCCGCGGACGCCGTCTCCAGCCGCATCCTGTCCGACTCCGCCGCGGAATCCGTCGACAGGCTCGAACTCGGAGGGGACGACAAGATCGACGAGCTCGACATTGTCGACGAGGAGGTGGATAGGAGAGGGGCGTCGGATTCGCGATTCGAGAGCGAGGACCAGGACGAGGACGACGACGTGGAGGTCGACCGCTCGACGCCCGCGGATAGTGGTTACTTCTATGACCATGTGACCGGGTCGATACGTCGAGCATTTAGCAAGCGCTCGATTGATGAGTGGGACTATGATAGCTCGATTATAGGTTTGGGATCGATCCCTGATGACCGCAGTAAGACGGCATTTGGATCCGATGATATTCCGGTGGACGAGGGTTTGAGAAGGAAGGTGACTGAAGTGTTGAGCGTGGAGGATGCTCTTCTGTTGAAGGTGAACAAGAGGGTTTCGCCGCTGAGGGAAGGGTGGGGCGATTGGTTTGATAAGAAAAGTGAGTTCTTGAGGAAGGATAGAATGTTCAGGTCCAGTCTGGATATTTTGAATCCGTTGAACAATCCAATGTTGCAAGACCCGGATGGGGTCGGCGTAACTGGGTATACTAGAGGGGATAGATTGGTGCAGAAATGGTGGTTGAATGAGTTCAAGAAAGTGCCGTTTTCTGTCAAGAAGCCATTAGGTATCTCGGAGGATGCTCGCAAAGTGCAATTGCGAGAAAACAATGAGGCGGGTAGTAGTAGGAAGACTGGTAGTGCAAAGAATGAAGATAGTGAACTTGAAAGGATAGGTGAGATTAGGAGGGCTGAGCGCCGGACATTAGACGACAATGCGAGCAATGCATCCAATAGCGATGTTAAAAATGATGCAAGTGAGGCTAATGGACTTGTGGACAACAATTTGTCCCGTGGAAATAGTCTAAGTGCAACAATTCAAGAGAATAGGAGGAGTTCTGAGATTGAAGGTCATGTATATGCAGATGGAAGGAGATGGGGTTACTACCCTGGCTTGCATCCTGGGCTAACATTCACAGAATTCATGAATGCATTTTTTAGGACGGGTAGATGTCACTTCAGAGTTTTTATGGTGTGGAACTCACCACCATGGATGTTTGGTGTTCGACATCAAAGGGCACTGGAGAGTCTGCTCTCACAGCATCCAGATGCTTGTGTTGTTGTGTTCTCTGAGACTATTGAGCTTGATTTCTTCAGAGATAGCTTTCTAAAGGATGGGTAATTGCTCATTTTCACTTTGCTAATCTTTTTCTAGATGAACTTTTGCTGGACAGATACGCATGATATCTCTTTTTTTTTTTAACAATGAGCATCAAATCGGTTCTTCCTTGGTTCAACATTGTTGTTGCTCTTTTGGGAGTTTGCATTGCATTGGCTGTTTTATGCTACTGGCAATAACATGGGCCGAATAAACCCGAATTTCTGTGCATCTATTGGCTCGATTGAGCTAACTTTTGTGGTCCTGTACAAGCAGATTTGTGTTAGTCTTTTTTGTCTTGATCTGAAGTTTCTTTTTCGGAATGATGTCTGGCTTTGTGCATTTTATACACACACCTATTATTTTCTGCATGTAGTTGTCTTCTGTTCTGGCTTAGATATTGTTCGGGCTAACTGAGCATAGGGAATTTCTTTAGAATAGTTGTTCCTCTATGGTAGTCTTTTTTCCCTTTATCATTGCAGTTATTGGATTGGGACATAAGTAAGCTCACTCTCATAACTAATTTAAGGTACTTGATGGTTTCCAACTGACTGCTTGCTTTCAATTTATTAGATACAAAGTCGCTGTTGCTATGCCAAATCTTGAAGAATTGCTGAAAGATACGCCCACACTCATATTTGCTTCTGTCTGGTTTGAGTGGAGAAAGACGAAGTTCTATCCTACTCACTTCAGTGAGCTCATCCGGCTTGCTGCTCTTTACAAGTAGGTTTTCATCAGCTTATATATTTCTATTCCTCATTGAGATTTTTGCAAGTTGTCTCCTTTGAATTTGATAATGGTTAAGGACTCCCAATGTATTCAGTAGTTCATGTGAATCCTTTTAATGCTATAGTTTTGTTTGCATAATGCACTGTTGCTATATCATAATGTGTACTTGATAAGTGAGATTTCAATGTGCTCTGGTGATTAGAAAGTATCGTATATGCAATTTAGGGTGTGTCCAGCGATGCTGCATGTGTATGTGAAAGCTCTACAATTAATTCTAGGATTAACTTAGTTTCTCCAAAAGTGAAAATTACTAAAGACATTTATGTCAAAATATTATGAAAATATGAGAAGAAATCAAATTTGAAGTCAGAAAGAATCTGTAAAAACACCTGTAAGCAGTCAGCTCTAGGATTTTTTTGCATTTATTTGCTTATGTTTTTAAATTCTTGGGATCTAATCTATTGAAGTCCCTTTTGATTATCTGAAAGTAGAAATACTTTCATGAAACTAAAAATCAGGTTTCATAGTAATTATTGAACTCATCAAGATGGTATGCCATGATGAACGAGGACCTTCGGATGTCCCAGTGGGAAGGTGTGACAGAGGGATGGAAACATGGGTTAGAAGGGAGGGAAAGACGTAGAAAGATGTGGAAGGAGACTATAAGGAAATATATATTTAGCTTAAGTATGATGGAAATGAAGTATTGACGTTGCTTCATGGAATAAAGCTTGGTTAGTTGATGTTATTATATGAAGGTGGGAATCTGGAAGTCTGGAATTTTGACAGGACTTATCTGGGCTTGGACTAAGAGATACCCTTCATCTCCCCCTCCCCACCCCCCTCCCAAAAAAAAAAAAAAAACCATCATGTGCACGTGTCAAACGGATCTGTGGATTGATAGTCTACGAAGAGTTCTGGGGGAATTTGGTGTAAGTAATTTACTAAGCTTGACATTACTGGCTTTACATTTGCTTTCGACTTCAGTCTAGTCATTGTTTCCCCTATGTGGTCTCTTTAGTTCATTTTTAGTGCAGTCAGCAAATTCAACTGCTCTGCTAAATTAGTAAGTTCCTTCCTGGTGCTTGGCTCTTTTCAAATCTTAATTTTTGCTGGTGATATTGCAATTTTTTCTTCCTAAATAACACTAGGCTCAATTTTTCCGAATGGTATATCAGTTTCTGGTTCTATTTCTAGCGTTAGCTTTTCAATAACTTCTGCTCTTGGTATTGAAAGTTCAGAAGCAGTTGATGAGATTTGAGATGGTTAACCTGAAATAAATAATTCTATCAGTGATGAGTAAGGGTGGTTCCTCTGTGCTACACTTGTTTTCCTCAAGAAATTAAATTCATCTGTGATATTGGGAAGTGTGCCATTGGAAATCACTGTAATAATTGGCTCTAGGCTTCTCTATCAGTGTGGTGAGACATCTGCATGAGCAAAATTGGCATCTGTATAGGCATGCATATCAGCTAGGCATGAATTGCGGTTCTTATATGCCAAATTCTTACTCCTTCATGTTGGTGGATAGGCTGAAACTCATAGAGTAGTTAAGAATGTATACAAGGCTGCATTTTAGATGGGCTGAAACTCATAGAGTAGTTAAGAATGTAACCAAGGCTGCATTTTGGATAGGCTGAAACTCATAGAGTAGGTAAGAATGTATACAAGGCTTCATTTTTAGTTCCTTTTTGGATAGTTAAGTTATTAGGTGTCACGCATGAAGAAGGTCAACTTCCTTAGCAGGATTGAAGCTTCATATTTAAGACAGTCATCAAGTATTTCTTGTGCTTAGAAGTACTTCAGATTATTAGTATAGGTGTAAGTCTCCCTATAATCAAGTACTTACCTCTAAGGTGGGAGTTTTCATATTATATTTTCCATTATGGCCATGTTTGTTCTTGTTGGCTTGCCAACAACAGATGGGGTTCTTGTTGTCTTAGCAATCAGCTTTAAAGAACTTGTTTGTTTCTGGTTTGCTTGCTTAATGACCATGATTATGGGATTCGAAGGTCTTTCCCTTCTTGTATTGGAGAATGGCTGTCCTCCTTCGTGAATATTTTATACTATTCTGACTGATGTAAGGGGTGATTGATATCCTTGGGGGATGTTCACATATTACCTATAAGAATGAAAGGCTGTTACGAGTAATACCTTGATGGATAGTGGGGGGAGAGGAATGGGAGACGGAGAGGCCCATTAAGGGAAATAAAACAGTATAAGCATAGTTTCCTGTAGGTGCACTTTGCCATGCTGATTGTATTGGTAGCCTAGTAAAGATACAGGATTGCCATTCAATTTTTAGCATTCTTTCCTCGTAATTGTATCTCTCCGGAATTGTACCGTCTTACCAGTCTAAAAGAAATAGAGGAGGGATTATGCCATTCTGTTTTTGTTAATGAAGTTTAATTCAGTTTACCATATAATTCATTTTCCTTTTCATGGATATAAAGTTAATGCATAGAATGTGCCATGTCTTTAATGTCTCTTAAATGATTTCCCAATGCTCAATTTATTTTTATTTTACTGGGAAATGGGATAGTTAATGTTCTTTCATATTTGTAAATTTCTATGGATAATTAATTTCGATGCACATACGTGTGTATTATTTTGTTCTTTTCTGTGCAGATATGGTGGAATATATATTGATTTTGATGTCATTGTGTTGAAATCACTCTCCGCTCTCAATAATACTGTTGGTTTGGAGAGTCCGCTTGATAAACGGTCTCTTAATGGTGCTGTAATGGCATTCAGAAGGCATAGGTACTTCTTGTTTCCATCCATGGAGGAATTATGCATGTTCTGTCAGCTGTTATTATAACTTGTCGTTTTGTAGATTCGGCTTGTGTTTCTTTTACTCACCAATGATAGATGCTTTCACCAAATGACTTTGGTAACTGAGGTTTACAAATATGGCACTGTTTTGATATATCTTTGCAAACTGAGGTCTAATTTTTTTCTCTTCTTTCATCATGTCTTTTATATCTTTTGAATATTCTACTTCCATGGGCAGGCAGTACCATTACTATATACAACTATTGTAAGTTCCTTTTTGCACGAATTTGAACGCTGCATCGTCACCTCCACAAAAGAATATTTGTGTTAAAAGTGCTCCGGATTGGCTTTCTCATGTTGTTTGAAACTTGAAAAGGATGATTACTTTGGATTTTTTCTGGATCCTTAAATACACCAAATATTCGTGTCAAAGGTGTACAGGATTGGCTTTCTCATGTTGCTTGAAACTTGAAAAGGATGATTACTTTGGATATTTTTCTGGATCCTTAAATAAAATGAAAGGAGAGCTGCTTATTTTGTAATTTTTATAAGATATTGCTGATGCTGTGTTCAAATTCGTTATTATTTATTTATGCATTTTTACTCTATGCTGATTTACTAATTGCTAATCTACCCTTGCAGCCCCTTCATAATGGAGTGCTTGAGGGAGTTCTACTCAGTGTATGATGATACCCAGTTTCGATGGAATGGCGCTGATCTTTTGACAAGAGTGGCACAAAACTTTTCAAGAAGTGAAAGAAGAGAAGTTGAGATGCTGGAGTTGAAAGTGCAACCCTTCTTCGTCTTCTTTCCTATTAGTAGCCTAGATATTACGAGGTATCTCTTTTCTTTCTTGTATGATTTTTTTGTCGAAAGTGTCTATGTTTATGCAGAAGCATGTAGCAGCAGGAGCCATGGGGGCCCTACTTGACCCAATTGCATATGAGTGTGTGGTCCTCATAATTTTGGGTGCAAGAAAGTCATGGCCTCATGTCGGACCATGTCAGACCATGTCTTAATGCATAAGGTCACTTGGATGTATCATTCAAAGCTGTGAACAGTCTTAATATACAAACTATGTAAGACCATGACAAATATCTCAAACTGATTGCCATAAAATGAACCAAGAATGCATTAACAATTAAATTGCATCAAGAGCTATAGTTAAGAGATAGGACATGGGGTATCTTAATTGCTGAAAGCCTGACCTTCATCACCTTCTAATCAAGCTTTCTTATCTGCTAGAATGCATAGTTTTGTCTAGTCATGTGGAGGCATTAATATTGAAGGCGCACAGTGCCACTGAATATTTTAAGGTTCGTTGATTGAAAATCAAAAAATTGGAAATCTATGAACTTTGAATGATTGAAAGTGTCAACTCAGACGGGTCCAGTTATTATGTCAGTGTTCAGAAGGATGCTGAGATAAGTATTGCTTCTGAGAAATGACTTGCCTCCTATTTTCTGCACCACTTCTGGGAGACAATAAAAGCAATACTTTTTGCTTGTGACAAAGATTATAACCTTATGGATGTGAATGTCATCGTTTCCTTCTCAACAGTAGAGTGTGTGGATGATTTTCAGTATCAGCTGCAAATTGACTAGGTTGGCCCAATAGAAGCAAAATGCTTTCTGTCATTAAAGTATGGATCCTGAACCAGAAGCATTCCACACAAGACAGTACAGGAAGTGACAATTAAATATTACTCATTTCGGGAGATGAGAGTTCATTTTTTAAATTACAACAGTTAGCTAATAATTTGGGGGTTTGTACCCCCTTGTCTGTGCCTATAAAATTTATCAAAACTTTGAGCACCAACACAATTTGATTGGTGTGGCTAAACAAAGCATTGGGCTTTCATAGGCAAGATGGTTGTGGGAAAATTCTGAAGTGATGTGACTAGATAGGTTTCAGTTGTATAGACATGAGTGAGGGAAGGTGTGAAAATAATGTCTACCCTGCATGCATGATGATGTTGTTTTCTTCTGGGCTCAATAATAAATTGGGCTGGATGGAGTACAATGAAAGCTGTTGAATCTAAGTAGATGGCTTTCAGGATGCTTGCATCTGATGATCTTCATTTAGAATTTTCATGGGGAAAATACATGCTGAATTTGCAGCAAGAGATTATTAAGTTGTTAATCCTGGCAATTGGAGATGCCAATTTCCAGCAACTTGAGTCAGGAATACTGATTGTGATAGCACCTTGAGTATGCCTCTGTTGTACTGATTGTATGAGAGAGGCGTGTGATCCTAAAAACTTGAACCAGCTAAAAAATGATGTTGATTGCACCCTCTCGGTTAATGCACTATGTAACATCACCTCTATCAATCAGTGATGACAAGAGCACAGGCATATAGTTGCGCTTTTATATCATTTCTGTGCCTGTCTTGTTGAAATGTGCACATTAGACTTGGTATAAACAGCTCATTTCTGTGCCAGTCTTGTTGAGACATGCATTTGTTGCACACTAGAGTGGCTTTTCAAGATCTTTTATTTCATTTAGACCATATAGAGCTTAATGTTTTCATGTGTCTGCCCGTGAATTGACCTTTGTAATCTGCAACAGATACTTTGTTGCTCCTTCAACAGAGATTGAACGTGCAAAACAAGATTCTCTTTTCAGGAGAATTCTGGGTGAATCCTCGACATTTCATTTTTGGAACAGCGTCACTTCTACTCTAGTTCCTGAGCCAGGAAGTCTTGTAACCAGGCTAATTGACCACAGATGTATCCATTGCTCTGACGTACTGTGAAATTCACCCAATTTTTCCTCAAGTTGATTGAAGACTTAGCACCCTAATTGGCTTGAAGCATTCACTAGTCAAATGCTGAGGAGATTCAGGTTTTTTGCTCTGATATGTGGCCCAGCTTTTAGTTAAGAGTGGGGGCCCTATGTATTTCTGTTTTTAATGATACAGAAAATTCCATGAAGAAGAGGTTTTACAACCTATAGGAATGGCTTCAGAAGGAAGCCAACCATTTTCAGAAATATGTTAGGGGGGCATATATGTTGCTGTACAGTACTTACCTGTGTTAGATTTTTCCTTTTCTTTTCCTTATCAGTTCTTGTACAAATGAATTATTGGGAAATTTTGATCCACTCCTTTTTACAATGGAAAACAATGTTCTTCCCTTGGAATTAGTATTAACGGTCGGTATTTACAGTGATCATGTGGGATTGTGTTTGCTATCTTCATTGCTATATCGGTAATCACATCATCGAAGCATCTCGAATTATCCTGTATCGTCAACAAATAGACAACGAGCAAGCTCAACCAACCAAGACTGAACACTAGCCCCATTTTGTAGATATTTGATTATGCTTTTGTTTACAGCATGTGCTTGTCCCCTCCTGTGAGTTTTGCATGTTCAACGGGACATCTTCATTTGCATGGTACACAACTTATATTAGAAGCACAAGGAGACCTACATATTCAGCGGTCACTTTGGACTGTTTTTCCTCGCTCTTGTTGGAAACTTCCAATTTCATCTTCTAACGTAGTAAGCTGCATAATTGTCGTCATTTAGTCTCATTGGAACTGAAGTTCAATTTCATCTCCTAACATAGTATGCTACTTAATTGTTATTATTGCGGATTAGGTATCCATAGAGTATGCATACTTTGTGCTCAGGTTCGTTTCTCATGCGACTGTACGAGGGAAGTACGAGAGGCGGTCTCCCTGTGACAGCTACTGGGAACATCAGCTACGAGGTGGCTCCCGGATTGCCTTGTAATTTATGTCATACTGGAAATCTCGTCCCTGGCATAGTAAAGCTCATTCAACATTAATATTTACTTGAAAAATAAGAAACAAATGTAGTAGTTACACAAGCCACAGCAAATGTATTATTACGATGGAAGCAATAGATGGGGAACTGCTGAGTTCATTGTAGGAGGATGATGCTCTAAAAGCACCATTTCTCTGGATCCTCACTGTCGAAAGAAGCAAAGACAGAATTTCATTGAGCTGTGCAGTCACAAGGCGTGCTCACACAGCCCCGTTCACTTCCAGCGCCACGGTCCCCACAAGCCATGCTGGTCTCCGAACATCGACAGCAGGAAGTGGGAACTCATTCAGGAAGGAAGTCATCATGTACTCGTAGCCACAAGTCAACCTCCTCAGTCCAGAGCATTGGGACCATAGCATTTACTGCTCACAGGGTTCCACACCCACTGCACCAGGTACTTCCTCCCCTTCACTCCATTCAGGTTGTATCCACTCCCCCATGAGTCCTTGTTCACCGCCCCCACGTACCCTCCACCCCCACCACTCCCATACACCCCCAGGCATAGGTCGGCGATCTCGGTCGGTGCCGTGGGGTCGTCACCTGCATACCATGCGTTCACCAGTGGGTTGCTCGAGACCTCAGCGAGCTCGTGGGCAATCACGCTGATCATCCCGTCTGCCCCCACGTCCCCGTTTGGCGGCTTCATTATGTTGTGCTCATTCGTGCTTGGCGGCGGCCTGCCCAAGTATTTCGGCCAGGCGAACGGGTAAGCACAGATCCCGGGGCACTGCGTCCCGCTGTCGCCGATCCACGCGTAAGGAACGGTGACGCCGACGATCGTGGGGAACGTGAAATAGTGGAACCCACACACGGCGCGGCAGAAATCCTGGACCTGAACATCGGAGGAGGAGAGGACTAGGTAGAGGCCATTGTGTGGATTGAGTGGCAGAGAGTGTGGATCTGAAGTGGTGACAGAGTTTTTGATGACGGACTGGATGTCCAAGCGGCTGAGGTAACCTCCATGGGAGTATTTGTAGTCGTAGAACTCCCCGGAAAGGACAATGTTTCCAGTGATGTTGGACCTGGTCTGGTCGGTGTAGAGCCGGACCGTGCGCCACCAGTCGGCGACCGAAGGATAAGAGGCAGAGGATGATGGAGCAGAGAGAGAATAGATGAAATCTCGTATGGTGGCTTGCTGGTTTTGGTACCAATGGCCATACCATATGACGTAAAGGCTGATGGGAGATGCAAGAACAGGACCCATGTGGTACTCGAGCTCCACAAGATCCGATGAGCCCTCGAAGTTCTTGGCCTCACCGAACTCTCTGTTCTGGTCCAAAGAAGACACCATGAAAGAGAAGCTCGAGAGACAGACGCAGAGCAAGAGGAGCTCCATCCACTGGTTCTGCATTTCTTCCTGCTTCAGTCTACTGTTGGAGTTTGTCTTGTGGGTGGAGATGGTCAGAGGAGGCCAGTGATTATAAAGAGAACAGTTGGGGTAGCTAGCTTCTTTAAGTAATGGGAAGGGGAGATTCTTCTTTTGCGATACTTAAAAAATTCCGACTTCCCATGGTTGCCACCCTAAAATATCTCGCTTGTCCCCACTTCTTGTGCTTAATCTTCTTGTTCCTCTCCTCAAGATACAATAGGGATTCTTCAAACTTGATAGTGTTTTGATGCCCATACATTATCATACTCGAGCCCTTGGATTACTATAAGAATTTTCGTTACTATTATATGCGCCGAAACCGTTACCGGAAATGATTTTTATTCAGCAGACGAGGAACGGCGTTCGGTTGATAAGAGTATAGTATTTCAACGAGAGAAATGCTAAATGCACTGGATCTGATGCTAAACGGACTAGTTACTTAGATTAGCATGGCTGTTGTCCTTTCGTCATTAAAAAGAGAGAGTGAGCATAGGAAGAGGAATCATGGAAAAGAGAGGGTTGAAAAGGAAAGGAGAGAGCCCGGCATGCGTTAATCATGCACGCAAAGTGAAAGGGCACCATCCAACTTTCGATCATTCGGAACAAATTTACTTTTTCCATCCCAGACTCAGAACCAAAAAAAGAGAGGAAAAAAGTTGCAGCACCCACTCCCGTTGAGCAGGAAATAGAATGTCACTTCCTGATATAGAACTAGGGATTTGATCTTGATCATGGTTACTAGTCCCTTCGCTGAGGTAGAAGTTGTTTTGTCTTTTTTTTTGTTTGAGAGCTTGATCCATATGAATCATATCATGTCGTTACAGATGATATGACTCATATCAAACTAATTGATGTGGTCTTTTAATGCTGCATAGGACAGAACTTTTGAACGTTCGATCAAACCCGTTTTGAATCCTTTGCGGATTAGAAATGCTCCATGGCAGGAGCCGCGCTTTCGAACCCGTTCGGCCGCCTCTACTCACCGTCCGCATGTCGTGGTTTCGAGCTATATGCATTGGCCTTGACCATGAAGTCGGTTCTGCATTACGTGAACTTCTGTTGACGCTTCAATTCTACATCGAATTTTTCGGAAAGTCTCTTTTTAGGTACCGGCCTCATTGGACAGCGGTCGGTTGGTACAATGGAAGTAAAGTTTTCTACTACTTTATAACCTTGACTAGCAAGATCACGATCAAATCGGGGATCCTCCATTAGTGAGACTGAGTCCCCACGGTTTAGCTTAAATCGATTGCTAATCCCACCTCAGTGCTTTGACGAATTGTCAAGGACTGAGAATCAACTGCAGCTACATCGCCAAAGATAGAATAAACAAATGTGAGTAGTAATAAGCAATTATGGATGTGCCCCGTGGGTAAAACCAGACCATGTGATGTTGCCTATTCAAAGTCATCTCACTTTTGGACCTGCATCATTTAACCCTTTATACGACATTAATTGGGCCACATTACAGTTCTTTACGTCCGAAAGTCATGGCTCACGTGGCAAGTCAATTGATCTTTGTTGAATTACATTGTCAGAAGACGAGCCAAGTGCGGAGATATGGCAGGATTTTGCTGGTCAGCACAATTTTTCTAACAAAGAATTGGACTTGTTCACGATTGACAGATCCCTTAGATTAATACTTGGGAAATGAACCATCATTTCATATATAGATTAGATCTGGGCATCAACCAAACCATCAGCATACGTTATGTTTTGTTTGCATTGTAATAAAGTAGAATTAGACATTTTTTTTTGTGGATGGACATACATTGTTTCATACATAGAAAGATGTGGATGCCGAATCCCGATCCAAGTAGTCAATGAGGCAAATGCTGTCTAAACCTTTTAAGGCACAAAGTTTCTGGTTGATTGGATATTGCCCATCATCATTCGATTATTGCATTTGTTTTTCTTATTCCCGCTTATATTTACAAAATTGGATTCTAAAATAATTGTAAAAAAACATGTTGGTAAAACTCTTTTAATAGTTGCTAGATCGTCAGGACAATTACCAAAAGTTTCTCAAAATCTATTATAATTATACAAATTCAGTCCTAAACCTTTTAATTGTACCAAGTAAGTTATAAACTTTTTCACATTTTGCCAATTAAGTCCATCATATCAATTTTGGCTGAAAATTACTGATATGAACGTTGGTCATCCAACACGGCTTTGCCAGCACTAACGTGGACATTTTTCCAATGTGATGCGTCCGGCGACAATTGATCAGAAGGACAATATTGGAAATTTGTGCAAGTAATGACAAAATTGACACAATACAAAAAAATCTGAAGATTAGATTGGCATATGTATAATAACTTCACAACTCATTTGGTAATATCCCCTAGAAAACCTACGTGTTTGGCGGAGGTTTATTCACATATCTTAATTTCCCCACTCGATGTACGAGGCCATGTGTTGGTAAAGTAAGTGGTTCAGCACTTTGAAGCAGAGCTTCAGAACAACATCCCACCATTGACTATCAAAGAGTGACGGGTAGGTGGGTCAGCCTGCATCATAAACGAAGAGATCCCCCGCGGAAGTTTCTGCTGAACATCCGCATCCGATGCGGTAACATGCACGGACTGCGCATAAATAATGAGCGATCGAGCGATGTCTCCATACGAATCCTGAGCACGTTGAGTTTGTGTAACGCCCTTCTCAGCCCCACCACTAACAATATTACCTACTTTGGCTCTACCGCACTGGCGCGGACGCACCGCCATCCCAACTACGGCCTCGACTTCACGGTTTAGTTCTCCTCGGTCTATCCGAGAAAACGCGTTGTTGATAGATAAGAGTAAACCTCTCTACTCCTTCCTAGACGATGTGGGACAGGGATGTCACAGTTTGCATAAGAGGAAATATGATGCTTATTACGTTGCTGTTTGGTTGGCAAGCCCCGTCATGGTGGATCCACTTTCGATATGCATTTGGCTGTCTGTTCATGGTGTGGACTGTCCTGCTCTTCGGGAAGTGTTGCCATCGTCGCTAAGAACGTGCATGAGGAAGTCCTATCATATCCTATAGGGCCTTCAATCTTCAGATACAAAACTTGAATTGGTGAACAGCTTCAACAATGTAAAGAGACAGCTGAAAATTTGTTCCACATGGTAATGGAATGGATACTTCCTGCAATGTGTGAGTGTTGCTAAGAAAGAAGGAATGTCTGCATGACCGAAACATGGTTGCTAAGCCTTTCGATTTGTCTGACTTACCAATATAGTATTTGCATGGATACTTCCTGCAATGTGTGAGTGTTGCTAGGAAGATGGAATGTCTGAATGACTGAAACATGGTTGCTAAGCCTTTTGATTTGGCTGACTTACCAAGATAGTATTTTATACCAATTTTGATCGAGAATCGCTAATGTGGACATTGAACATACTACCACTACAAAAAAAAAACAAGGATTTAGCTATGGAAAATTAGTGACGAAAAACAATCCGTCACTAATTCCGACAGAATTTGCGACGAAAAAAAATTTGTTGCTAATTTGCGACAATCGGTGTTGATATGGGTGAATTTTTTTTTCCATTTTTTTCATTTTCTGAAAATTTTTCAAAAAATTGAACTTTTTCGTTTTATTTTATTTCCTTTTTCTCCCCTTCTTCCTTCGCCAGTAATTGGGCCTCAAAGATGACTAGTGAAGGCCAACCTTGTCAAGGGAGGGTCAACCTTGACAAGGGAGGGTCAACCTCGTCAACCTCACTAGTGGCTGGGCTAGGCTTAACCTTGTTGATTATGGCGAAATTGACTTTCCCTTGTGGTCAGTTGCTGGCCATTTGCCAAGGCTTGACAATCAACCAAGGAAGATAGGAAAAAAAAATTGTCTACGTCGTTGTTGACCATTTCATGTAAGACATTCAATGTCCATGTAAGTGATTTTTTTTATTAATATTAGCCAAAAAGACTACGTTGACAAATCTTTGAAAGATTTAGGACTAAATTGATCAAATTGAAATGTTAAGAATTGAATTGACATTCATGCAAAAAATTTTTGAATTTTTTTTGGTAATTATCTCAAGATTTTGGTAGATGTGATTCTTCCTAAACATGAGGGCATCTTAGTTACATGTTAACTTGTTGATGGGGCGCCCGAATCTAGACCTCCTTTATGATCTGATTGCTGATGTGTCCATCATTTCGAGCAAGGTCAGGAAATCATCTATCACTAAACTATGAAATGAGATTAAACTTTTTTAAATATATTAGGTGCTTTAAGTACGTGATTAGAGTAATCCTCCGCTAATGAAAACTGATAAAACAACATGGAAAAAAAAAAAGTCCAAAGCGCTGCCCATTGCTATACAATGACATTGTATCAGTCCGCATGTCTTAACATCTAAATTAAAAGGGATAAATTTACTAAAAGTCCCATAACTTGGCATGAAAGTGCAAGTGAGACATGAAGTTTGCAAAAAATGCAATCAAGTCCTAAAACTTGTTAATTTGATTAAATCAAGTCATTCCGTTAGTTTCGTCTAATTTGAAGAATGGAAAATGCCGACGCTTGATTGAATTAACTTGATAAGTTTTAGGACATTTTAGGACTCGATTGCACTTTTTGAAAGTTTCAAGATTTACTTGCACTTTTGTGCCACGTTATAGGACTTTAGTGCACTTATCTCAAATTAAAATGAAGATAAAGAAAGCAGACTTGACGGAGGGATGCCTATGATTGATACAAAATGTTAGTTGTCTTGCGGTTAAAGACACTAAAAGTGCATACGACAGCCGGCGGAGAAGAACAGACAGGAACCTTAAAAAATGCAATGGAGTTGGTGGTCACTTGCGGCGGAGGATGGCGACGGTTGGTCGGGGGAATATACGCAGCGGCCGAATGAGTTATCAAATACTCACCGATTATATCAGAGACGTTCACTTGACTAAGGATATTATTTTAGCAGTGTAATCCGTTTTAGTTATGGAGTTTGCATGTGAGGTTAGGAGAATCTTGGTGTCCATGCAAGATCTTGCGAAGATATTATTCCACTCGAGACTAAAGTTTATTAAGCTAAAGTGTTAGGTTTTATGTTGGAATAATACCATGGATGCACATTGTAAGTCATGAAATGTTGAACTTCGCATGAGCACAAAGAAGCATAAGCAATAATAAGGGGAAAAGTAAAAAAAAATAGTTCTAAATCTCTCATACTTGTACCAAATTGGTGCTAAACTTCTTAATGATCTGCCAATGTAAGCCATCCGGTCAATTTTTTGATTGCAAGCCAACCACATGTGGCATGAGTGTCGCTGATGCAGAGAAAAATTTTAGATATTTTTTCTTTTCTTTCTTTGTGTATTTTTACAACTCTAGGCCAACAAGGGTATTGAGCACTTGCCGTCGCCCTCACCTAGATCTAAGTGAAGGCCGACTCCCTTGCCTATTGGTCTTGTGGCTAGCGAGGGCATTGTGGCCACTTGAATCAATGCGACAGCCCAGTGCCCTCTCCCATGGCCAATGAGGGGGTGGAGGCTCTTGCCTATGGCCGCCACTGGCCCAAGATTGTGAAAAAACAAAGAAGGGAAAGAAATAAAAAAAACAAATAAAAAAGAAGTAATACAAAATTAAGAAAAAATTAAAAAGATTGTTCGTGTCAAAGCTGGCTAGTGATGGCATTGTGACCACCTAGATCTAGGCGAGGGCCCCGATGCCCTTTTGCATGGCTGATGAGAGGGCGAAGGCCCTTGCTTGTGGTCGGCATCGGCCCACAGTTGGGAAGAAAAAACAAAGAACGGAAAGAAAAGGAGAAAATAAATCTTCGCCCTTGCTTGTGGTCGGCATCGGCCCACGGTTGGGAAGAAAAAACAAAGAACGGAAAGAAAAGGAGAAAATACAAAGAAAAAAAAAGAAAAAATATTTATATTGGAGCTGGCTATACCACATAGGACGGTTAGTGTTCATGTCAACCGTTTCTGGCAAAAATTGATAGTATGTTTTGTAGTAACAAATCGTCAAAATGTTTCGGACTCACAAGCATAATTGAAAAATTAATGGTCAAATTTGTATAAATACAATAAGTTTAAGACTTTATGATACTTTACCGTAATGATAAGCAAGAACATCAAGGAGTTCGAATTCGGACCCGATTGAGTTGGCTTCCCCTTTATTACCATATATATGGACATACGTGTTTATGCATATGAGAGAGAGAGAGAGAGAGAGAGAGAGAGAGAGAGAGAGAGGATGGAGTATATTGGGGGTTCCCAAACTCTAAAACCATGTTCCATCGGTTCTAATAATCGCCCTAATCAGGTCGGATCGGATCAGTAGGGTTCGCAGGCTTATGGGTTGATTTCCTGCATATTCCTATCTATTGTCATGAAATTCCGTGAATGATGAATAAAAGTTACAGAGAATTCTCTTAATTAACCGAAAGGAAAAATTTGGGTTAGGCCTGGGCATACCCAACTTTGTACAGACCCTTAGTTAAAAGTTTCACGCATGTCATTATATGCATTTTGTGTTTCCACCTAGAACTCCCTCCCTACCTCCCTCATTAGTGAACTCTACGTGATAGAACGGAGCAAAACCAACCCCATGGTCGAGCCCGACTTCGCCCCTTGCCACTGTCAGCCTCGACCTGTGCTCAGCCGCCATCGTCGCTCGTTGCCTCGAGCTTCAAAGCCCGCGTGGTTGTGGCCTCGAGTCGAGGCCGTTCGGGGTGGTTGACCTCAGATTGACCTTGATCCGAGGGGAGGCCTGGAGATAGTCTATTATGGGAGAAGGAGAAGAGCAATGTTTCCTTACATATACTAAATGTTTTACTTGCCACGGGGTAAATATTGTCATTAGCGCAATTATGATGGAGGATCGACCTAGGTAGAGTTGCGTTGGCTTAGTCCTACTCAACTTTTGGCTTATGACGAAAAGGTTACAGATGATAATTTCAGTCTTTGGATTTCATATTGACTGTGGCTTTTGAGTGTAAGGGTTGTATATGACTCAGCAATAGACAAAAACGAGAAACAGAAAAAGAGAGACGTAGTTTTATCTACTAAAGCTAGGCTGCCTATCTCCTGCCATCATCCTTTCATTTTTACTCTCATTCTTTGCGCTTGCCTTCCCACTGCTGCCGAGCTTCAGTCCCCTGATGGCCCTTCACTGCTCGCTTCTTTGGGCCCCTTGAACACTCGCCCAGACAATCTTTAAACATCGTTTAGATGTTTTTATTGCGGCCTCTGTTCGATAATGGTACGTTCTTTTATTCCTTTTCTGTCTCAATTATTCTGCCGCGCACAGTACAATCCAAAACTCAGCTGCTTCAAAACTGGCCTGATATTTCGTGGAAGAACGAATCTCTTGGGACAGATTGGAAGTTCCTAACACAAACGACAATAGACTAAACCCTAGGCAGATTCTCTTCTCTATAATCTGGAAAGAAATGGTCCACAAGCTTTAACACTTGCAAGGAGAAATAATCGACTGTCACCGAAGATCTGAAGCCAAATAGTTCTCAGCTCACAAGCATCATCATCAGAATATAGCCATGATTTTACCGTGCACTTTCAGGGACTCTTTCAAAACGGGTTCAATGAGTGAAACTATAAACCGAACCAATGAAGGCCTTCCCCATGTGAACCGGTTGGGTTAGGCCAGTTCGGTTCGGTACTATTTGGTTTGGTTTTTTAATTGACCTAGCCCAGTTGCACACCCTAACACAAACGTGTGTGTAGGCTATTTTAAGCTCAAAATATGACATTATTTACCCTCAATTTTATTGTGTTTTCAATTTCCTCCTAGGGAAATGTGGATAGTCGGATGTTAGAAGACTTTTACAAAAAAAAGCAACTATTTCCAAATGAAATGAGCTATATTTATGGCGAACCACAACATGAAGGCACGATGTTTCAAGTCACCATAAAATGTGCTCGCTATTTCAAAACTTCAATTAAAGGTCTATTCATTTAATGGAAAATAATTTTTATAAAAAAATTTCCGGATTTTCCAGCATTCGTTTCAAGGAAAATAAGATAGTCAAGGAAAATGTTTTTCACCAATGAAAAAGCACCTTCAAAAGTAAGGAAAATATTTTACATTTTTTTTAAATTGGAATATGTTTTCCATGATCTTTGTTTACCTTTAAATATTGTAGCCTTTAACAGCGTACGTCAACATCGCTAGAGGCCGACGGGCCGATGATCTTTAACAAACGAACACCCGAAAATATTATTTTTTTCAGGAAAATGATTTATTGGAAAATATTTTCCAGAAATTTTATATTTTCTATAAAATGAATGGAGTCTAAGAGCCTATTTATTTTCCGACTTTGTGGTGTTTTGATAATGTAAAAATAATCAAAATTTCCATGGACTAAAATGAATAAATCTAGGCTCGGAAAAAAAAACTTTCCCTTTTGACAAAAAATAAATCACTTCCCTTGAACCAACAAATAAGTTTTGAAAAGAGAAGAGGGGCGAAGACAATGATGTCAAAGCGGAATTGGCGAGATGGTGATCAGGATGTAGAACTCCCCCACTTTGGCACGGATACTGAGTATCAGTGAGAAGAGGGACGACTCTGGATGTGTGAAGGTAAAGCAAATGATGAAGAAGAAGCCTATCGTTCCACTTACAGGAAACTGGTTTTCCAGGAAGAAAGGATCTCCCCACAGCTCATCTACATGAATCTCTCTGCTCCTCGCCTCATTTTTTCAATTGGATGCGTAAACCCTTCATGGTGTTGGAAACCCAGTTTGTCATCAAAGCTGCTGGGACTGTAGTTGATTTGTAATCTAATGAGAGGGAACGGATGAGATTGGAGGCTGGAGGCCATCGAGAGCGAGAGTGAGAGAGGGACCGATGAGGCTGGAGATCAAGAACGAGAGTGATAGAGGAAGACAGAAGTCGATGTTGACATTTAAATTTTAACTAATCATTCATACCTAATTGCATAGAAAATTAAGGATTAATTACTTAACACCTAAACAAAATATAATGTTTAAATTACATAACGTACAGTTTTTTATTACATTCTCTTTTATCTTATACTTTTATTCATGCATTTTCATTGGATCGGTAGTGGTGTATGGATCAGGATCAGAGCCCACATGACAAATGGAAATGTCATTAGGCTAACAAAAGAAGAATGGGGCCTTAATTGGTCTAAATACAAGACTAATTTAGCCTTGAGCTTGTTTGGAAAAGCTTCGGGTTAAAGCCCATCGTTATGGAAAACCCAGCAATACATGACACACACAATTTCTTATTTGCGGGAGGAAGAAAGAGATTTTGAAGAGGAGACAAGTGACAAGAATCTTCCATCAGAGCACGTTGATCTGGACGTTTTTGGGAGCCGACATAGCACACAAATAGTTAAGTGATTAATTCTTAATTTCCTGTACAATTAAGTTTGAGTAGTTGTTTGAAATTTACATGTCAACAGCTGCGAAATGAGTGAGGCGAGAGACAAAGCAAGAGAGATAGGTAGGAAACTAGGATTTTCATCTAAATATATTGGAAAAAGTATCAGACAAATTCTAAACCTAATACATTTATGTCAATTAAGTCATAAATATTTTTTATGGTGCCAATTTAATCATAAATCTTTTAAACTAGTGTCAATTCAATCATTCTAAACTAATTTTAACTGAATATAACTAACATGGGCATTGACCTATCTACGTGACACCACAAGCATTGGCATGAATAATTTTTAATAAATATTTGAATATCTTTCATTTTCTTAATTGTATTTTCTATTTTTTCCTTTTTATTGCCATCTTCTTCCTTTGATTGCTGATCAACTACAGGCAATGACTGGGGCTGGCCATGGTCGAGTGGGATAACTTCAATTGGGTGAGGACTACGTTGCTTGGCTCAGTTGGGCAAGCCCCAATGAAGGCTCCCCTCGCCCGACATTGGGCGAGGCTTGACAAGGGTTGGCCTTGTCTAAGCTAGATTTAGCAAGGTCAATTCTTGGCTAGGCCAAGACAGCCTTATTGGGCCTTCCCTTCTCTTGGTAAGAGTTATCGTTGCCAACCATGGGTGAGGCTCAATGGGTAAGCCCTAGGGAGAGGGCTCCCATCGCTAGATTAGGCCTAGGTAAGGCCGACCCTTGCTTAGGCATGGAGAACCCTCGATTTGGCTTGCTTGGCTGAACCTAGCCTATGGTAGGCGACAACAGCCCTTGCCCAAGTGAGACCAGTCTACTTGGCCATGGTTGGTTGGTCACTAGCAAAAGAAAGAGGAAGAGGAAACAATAAAATTTTAAAAAATTTATTAAAATTTATTAAAATTTATTAAAATTTTAACACATAGCGTTGATGGTCAAGTAGACATTTATGCCAGTAATATCCCATCAAAGTTAGTCAGAAGGACTAAATTAGCATCAATTCAAAATATTTATAACTAAATTTGTACCATAAAATGATTTAAGACTAAATTAGCACCAAGGCAGTAGGCTTAACACTTTTCTAACACTTTTACCAAATATGCGCGCGCGTTCAATCCTTGTGGATGGGTGGACGGTTTAATATTTATAATTGAAAACCGGACAAGGTCCCCATGGGAGCTGCTAGTTTTGAGTTGGTTCGATCTAGTAACGGATAGTTTCCAATTCTTTTGCACAACCCTAATCTCTACGTCCAATAACTTGTTCATCCTTTGTAAGGCAAGGAACTACCGGTCATTAGATATTCCTGTGGAGACTCCGTCTCCATGAAATCCAACCTTTGATATTCCATCATCTTCAGAAAAATATAAAGGATATTTTAAACAATTTATCCCCTTTTTATGATAAGAAAATGATACATGAATTTCAGTTCACTGATGCGCTTATCCGGCAGAAGACTTGGAATTCAAGATTGCATATGAAGTAAGAGAGAGATGTTTATTATTAACTTTAGGCCTTGTGTGTCTCGAAAGTCCATTTTTTCTTCATAACGTGTCAATGAACTACGTCGCTAGCAATGCCCAACACGTTATCATCTCGAGAATCCTCGAGTCCCGTTTGACTACCATATATTCCTAATGCGTGGGGTCTTAAGGTGCCATTAAAGTCATCCCTTTGATTCTATGAGGGGGAAAAAGGGCCTCATTGAAGTACACATTGCCTCCAATCGCAATATACTTTTCTAAATCTTGGTGAACAAAATTTCAACGTCAAATTTTGTACGTTAAGAAATAAACGAAGAAATTATTTTGGCCATTGATTCGAGACTCAAGGGCAACCTTCAATTCGCTCTCTGTAATATTTTGGATAAGGTCTTGGAGTGTTTTTTGAACTCGTCAATTTACAAATTTTGAAACGTAAAACCTATTAATCCAAGTGGTTTTGAAAAGGGGGGTTTTGTCAATAATTCAAAAGGGAAAATTCAAAACTGTTATCTATCTCATTTACTGAAAGATCATTACCACTGAATCCTACAATTTCGTGCGAGTAGGTCTTTAGTGAGCGCTTACTCCTGATTAAACCTTTCCCCGGAAACACTCACAATGTCATATATTATCTTTTGCAGTCAAAGGAGAGCAAGCTCTTAAAAGAATTACACAAATGACTAAGTAAGATAGTAACATTCGAATTGAGTGTTGCTCTTGAAAAGTTCAGGAAGATCTCTCCAATCGGACGTGAGACTCGTCTATCAGAAACTCTCCCACTTGAAGTATCGAAGTCCTGACCTGATCCATTGTCGGCTCAAATTGCTCTGCAATCCTCGCCCGTTCAATCTGTGCATTCCTTTCATTTATCGCCCTTCTCGCACTTCGCCGCACTGAAAGCCTGTTAGGAGTTACATCTTTTCGCGGCCCTCTCGTCGAGGCACTCATTGCTCTCGCTAGTCGGGTTCGGACTATTCAACCTCGAAACACACTGGCCTATTGGAGAGCCGTGCGTGAATAGTGTACGCGGTAATCTGGGCGTGTCTACGTGAGCCAAGTGCAAAAGGAACACCCCAAAAGGAACGCTCAGTAATTACGCAAGATCGTGACTGTGAGGGTGCATTTGGTAACGGTTCTGGTGAGTTTGGGACGAGAATGCATGGTACCAAAAAGAGAACACCGATTTCTTCATCAATTTTTACTCTCGTCTCAAACGAGAAAGAGAAAATCGATTTTACCGAACACGTCTCGTCTGAGTATTACAAAAAGTTATTTTTGAGACGAGAATGATTATCAAAGACACCTGAAAAAACAAGAAAGTCTTCTGTGTGAAAACAAGAAAGTCTCACACAAAAATCAGCGGTGACAGCCAGCTTTATTCAATAGAATGATTTCCACACGCTAATCCATTTTCAACGGTCAGAGATTTCCCCAACCCGGTCTCCAAGTCTAAGGCGACAGCACCGAACCACTTCTTGTTTCTGAACAATTCGAGGAAGACGGGAGTTAGACGTCGACTATTCTTTGTCAATGCCGAGATATGGTGCAGAATAAGAATGCAGAGCAGGCCTCAACAACACGTAATTCCCAAACAATCCCGTAAATGCACAGGACAGACATCACAGAAGAAAGCCTTCACAGTTCAGTAGGAAGAGATGATTTTGGGAGCACATGTTGGCGTCCAGCTCGCGGCCATACTGTATCTGCTCACGACGACCTTATGTGTGTCGAAGGAGCTCGCCATTGATAGATTTCCCAGTCCTGCTGCTAGTGCTGGGGACATCTTCAAGTTCAAGCAGCGTCTGAGCTACCATTTTCCCGGACGTGGGAACGATTTGAAGTTCACATCAGGGGACTACCATCGCGAGAAGATCGTGACGGCGGAAATCAAGGATGATGACATGTGTTGCTCTTTTCCTTTGAATGTCTCATCACCACCGCCGCCGCCGCCACAGCCATCACCATCCTCCGTCGGGGAGGAGATTAGACGCTATCAGAGAGTGATTCCGCGAAGGAGTTCAGTCACAAGCCCCGATGAATTTGGATCCAAATTCCCAGGTGCAGAAGAAAGACCGCATTCGACTGATGGATTCTTTGCTCGAGCACGTCGGCCTTCAGTAAGCCAAGCCAATCGAAGCAAATTCGCAGGGGCCGGTGTCCATACTCAATCTTATCATCGCGGTGAGTATATACAAGGTTTCTCTCGCCTGCACACGTTTGAACATTAAAATAGTGAACAAACTTTTTTCTTTATCAATTTAAAATTTTAAAACAGTTGATAGTGATCTTATAAAATTTTACAGAAGTATGATATCTTAAGCTCAAATCTTTTAGATAATTATTTGACTTTCAATTTATATATTTCTACCCTTTAAGCATAGGAAATTAATCATGCTTTTATCTAAGAATTGCCTCCCATTTAAATATTTTCATATTTTAGGCTTAGCGCAAAGGTCAACCTCTACATAAGAGGTGTGTTAGATTCATAACAGTAAACTACACATACATTTAACAGTTTAATCTTTTCAAATAGTTGCAACTGGGTAACGTCATAAATGGTGCACAAAAAGAAAAATAATATAGGGCGACATATTTAAACATAGTTATTTCAGAAAACACTGAGTATAAGGCAATAGGCCCAATATTCCAAACAAATCTCCAACTTCAAGTTAAGACTCAATTATAGCTCGAATGCGTTAGGAGAATATAAAATTATTTTGGATGTGAATATATCAATGATGTGAAAATGCCACATCACACTGACTAGCGGCTATTTTGGATGGAGGGTTAACCCTCCAAATCTATACATGTCAACGTTGACATGTATAGATTTGGAGTTAAAGTAAAAGTAGGTTGTTTTTATTAAACAAGAAAAAATTTGGGCCAAAATTAAGATTGGACCTAAAGTTAGCGTATTTTAATGTAATTGGGCTTTTGGCATTATATTTGCAGCAAATTAGAGTCTTTGTTATCTTCGATGAGATTTAGATATATTAATGTCTGATATAAAGTTTCGATATTAGGTAGAGAGAAACAATATATATATATATATAATATTTATTACATATCCCATATTACCATGACAAAAGAAATTAAAATTTCTGATTCTTTGTTTTGATAAAACTTTCATTGTAGATTGGGTGTTTGAAGAGGCCGGACTTGCAGAGTCTTTGACAATGCCAAGTATGGGAAGAAGAAGATTCCAAGAGAGGAGAAGAGGAAGCAAATCCAAATCAAGAGCGCTTGGTGAGATTGGAAACGACACGCTTGGGTACGGTGACACGTATACAAAGAGATCAAACTGTATATATTTTCAGTTTTATATATATCTAATGCTTATGCATTTTCCAAAATTAAAATAATAATTTTCTATAGTGGAAAGTCCCCCCAAACAGGCCAGCCCCTCCCCCCAACCTTTTTTTTTTTTTATTTGTGTGTGTTTTTATATATAATTTTTAGCTTTTTCCTATTTATGGAAAGAAAGAAAAAAGGAAATAACATAGAAAATATAAAGGACACAAATGCCCTTAACCAGCAAATAAAGTCATGCCATTTTTTAAGACCGATACGACTACTTCATACTCTTATTAATTTGAAACACAATCTATTTCGAATCCTTATTTGAAAAAAAAAAACGAGGACATTTGACACCCTTATTTAAAATAAAATTTACTTCGGTTTTATTTGAAAAAAAAATGTCCTTATGTTGTAATTTTCCAATATTTTAGATTTGCGCTTCTAACGGGTTCTATTAACTAGAGAACCCCTTAAAAGTACCAATAACAATTCTATTTATTTTCCACCCAATAAAGGTACTTAGATACTTCTGTGTGAACTTAGATACAACAAGAAAAGTTGATCAGTAATTCTAATATCTATCTTCCTTTTTCTCTCTCTTTTCTTTCCCTTCACAGATTATGCTAGAATCGTGTTAGAATTTTAGAACTGTGTTACAAAATTGATCTGCAAAAGACTTGTTTGATAAGATGATAAGATAGAATTAAACTCTACATGATAATCGAAATTTATGACAAGAAATGACAGAAGAAACGCTCCATAGCCCCAGATCATGTTCTTATCACTTATTTCAGTTGTTCTGATGCATTTTGCCCATGGAGAGCTTAGGAGACCAATTGCATTTCTCTTCCCGTTTTCTTGTGCCACGACCTATGGCTAAAATTCTTCTGCGTTCAGCTATGCAGGGTTTGCGTTTCAGGCATCTCCGGCCCCGACGATGCTTCCTCGTATTACCAAGGGTAAATACCATTTCTCTTGTCTTTTCTCCAAGGAAGAACAAAACGAGCGAGAACAGGAGTTCCAATAATCCCTCGATTCCTGTTATTATGTCCTGATCTTGACGGTGATCTCATATCATCACGACGTTTATTATATCCGACAGCTAAAGGGAACAAAATGATATGGATTGCAAGCAGTGCGTCATCAGTGTTCTGCATAGGATTGCTGGGCTACTGCGTGTACGTCGTAATCAGGAGGAGGAAGAAGTTGCATAGAGGTATGAGACCGATACACCGATTCTTTAGACAAACTTCACACACACATCCTCATCCTTCCAATTTCACTAGAAACAGCCGAGGAGGAAAACCATCCAGCGATTCAGTCACCGAGCTTGGGAGAAATCGGGGGATGGCACCATGAGAAGGCAGTTTCTCCGGAAATGGTCTTGCAGCAGATTCCGTTACTGGGATTAGCTGTCATACAGGTGGCTACAGACGGCTTTTCAGACCAGAATAAACTTGGAGAGGGCGGATTTGGTCCGGTGTACAAGGTAAGTGTCGAAAGTATGTATCCTGGAGCTACCAATAAGACCTGGTAAGGGTAAAGAACCTTGAAAAAAGGTGTTTTAGTCCAACCAATATGTCAAAGTTGTGGAAAGCCATGATATTATAATCCTCCAATGCATGCTTTGACCTCTTGGATTCGTTGGGGTACTTGAATTGTGATGTAATTGGCACGGGAAATGTTTTTTTTTTTTGTTGGTCCTGTTCAAGTACATTCCTGCCATTAAATTGTCAATTGGCAACACCTCTGCAGGGTAGATTGGTAGAGGGAAAGGAAATAGCAGTCAAGAGGCTCTCAGAAACTTCAGGTCAAGGCATGGTCGAACTGGTGAATGAAGTTGCCTTGATTGCTAAACTACAACACAGGAATATTGTGACAATCTTCGGATGCTGCTTAGAGCAAAATGAGAAGCTTCTGGTATATGAGTACATGCCCAACAGGAGCTTAGACACGGTTCTCTTTGGTTTGCCCCGTAAACCATTAGCTGCTCCTTTTCGTTTGGAAAGAATGAGACATTCAGTTTCGGTTTAATCTCATGTTTTGATAGATTCTAGCAAGAGCGGGCAACTTGATTGTGAGACACGCCTAAAGATCATTCACGGAGTTGCTCGAGGACTTCTGTATCTGCACGAGGATTCTCGTCTCAAAATCGTCCACAGGGACCTCAAGGCTAGCAACATCTTGCTGGATGATTACATGAACCCGAAGATATCAGACTTTGGGATGGCAAGGATATTTGGGGATAACCAAATCGATGCAAACACTGAGAGATTTGCAGGAACATAGTATGTTGCTACCACGTCTTTTCTATTTGCTTGATAATCAATTTTCTGCTGACCCACTGTTCAGCATCATGAAATGAGTAGAATTTTTACATGGAAAGGGTAATCAGAAGTATGTCGAAAGCTCAGGATCTTCTACGACAATACTAGTGTTAAACGACTCAGGCAATTTCTTACATGTCTTTCCTTACATGAAACAGCGGATACATGGCTCCTGAGTATGCGATGGAAGGCATTTTCTCCATTAAGTCAGATGTTTATAGCTTCGGGGTTCTTGTGCTAGAGATTATTAGTGGGAGAAAGAATGGCCGCTCGCATGTGAAAGAAACTGGTCAGACCCTGCTTGCGTTAGTACGTACCTTCCACGGAATACGCTCATGTCCTCCTCCTTGTCAAACAAGTCATAGCTGTACTCTATTGCTAATATTTACAACTTGCTACAATTACAACAGGCATGGAAACTGTGGTATCAGGGCCGAGCTCTGGAACTGATGGACGCTTCACTGAAGCAGTCGTACGATGCAGATCGAGTGTCGAAGCTCATCCACATTGGGCTGCTGTGTGTGCAAGAAGATGCAGAGAACCGACCGTCGATGTCGTCTGTTGTTGTCATGCTGGGTGGGAACAACATGGGACTTCCGGAGCTAACAGAACCTACTATCGTGGCTGGAAGAGCAATTTCACTTTCGGTATCAGAAGAGCCGCTTCTTTAGCTGATTGTTTTTTTTTTCCAGTTTGATGTGTTGCCGTCGCGAGTGTTTTTGATATACTCAGGACTGGCGTACTTAGAATAAACTGAAACTTAATTTCTTATTATAATTAGGTTTCTTATTGTAATTAGTTTTGTTAATTTGGGTTTCATATTGTAATTCGGTTTCTTATTGTAATTAATTTTCTTATTTTAACACCATATAAAACGTGTTCTTGGATTTCGAGAAGCACTTTATTCAAACTTTTTGATATTTTGATTTTGACTTGAGAGAATAATTTGTTCTTCTATCAATTATAATTCATATTTAGTCAATTTTTTTTATTGTATTTCAACATCAATTGGTATTAGAACACATGTTACTTAAACCAATAGCTGAACAGAATTGCGTTGATCATGGATGGCAAGCACATGAGGGCAGGGACGTGGAGTCGTTCCTAAAGAAGTTTAACAACCGTGTCTAAAAGATCTGCAAGATGTAGAAATTGAAGAACAGAGAAAACTAATTCAGAATTTAAAACGACAACTTACGGAGGCAATGTTGAATAAAGAAAAAACATGATCTGTTGATCCATCCAATTATGAATAAGAGGAGGATGTCAACCCTTTTCGAGTTTTGAACTGGAGATGGAATCGAAGAGTACATCCTAGAATTCAGTCCTCCATGCATAATTTCAGAATGAAGATCGAGATTCATGAATTTCATGATAAGACTCATCCTAATGAGTATATTGAATGGTTACTTACAGTAGAATGACTTGAAGAACAACGTGTTAGAGAAGGAAAATCAAAAGTACGCCAATCTTGAATGCATAAGAAATCGAATTATAATAGGAAACCTAGTATACAACAGAAAATCTAATTATAATAGAAAATTGAATTTCAACTTATTCCAAATTCGTCAATCTTGAGTGCATTGGTTATCATGAAGGAACATGATCAAAATGCCTAGGAAGAAAGATGAAATGTTATGAATTATTCATCCTGAATTGTACGTCATGGTTTGATGGCTTCTCCTGATATGTCTGGATGTTTAGTTAGAACGTTCATGCTTCATCATCTGATTACTACATGAGACAGAAGACAAAAATAGGTCAAAGGACGAGAAATTTGCATGCATGAGATCACGTCGATGTCCAGGAGACAGTGGCGGCGGAGGATGACCACCAAGACTTGCGATGCTGTTATAGCTATTATGCGGCGCAACTGTCAAAAAAGTACCAAACCTTCTGTAACTTTGTCAATTATGTTATAAATTTTTTTTTTTTGCAAATTCAGTCATAAATCTTAGGGGTGATCGGGTCCAAACAGGGTAGGTTCCAGACCTGGACCCTGTACCCGACCCTGTTATAACCGGTTCTCATTTTTCAGACCCTGTACCCTACCCTGTTTTCATTGGACCCTATATCCTACCCACCCTGTTTTTCCGGTCCGGTTCTAGGATTAACCGGGTTAACCCTGTTTTGCAACAGGCCAACACTCACATTTACGAGGGCATGCAAACTCTTTTTCTTTCCCTAGTCCATCGCTCTTTTTCACAAACTCTCAGACAATTAGAGTTGAGCCGATAAAAAATCGAGGGAGATACAGTCATGGATTCTTAAAGCAAAATGAACCTACCGGCACAACTCTTAGTACACATTTTTCATCTATTTGATTGAAGAATCAGATTAGCAAGGGAAAGCAGACATGACAAGTGACGAGTTTCCTTCAAAGAGAAAAGGAAATGCGACCACCATTAAAAAATTTCAGTCAAAATAAACTTCGAATCATTAGCTAAATGTATTAATGCAGTACTTTGGATGCAGGTAAACACAAACAACCCTCGAAAATTTTAGAGAGTTTTGCAAACCTGTCAAACCCTTCGTTGGGGTAGTGCACTTCTCAAACAAAAATTTTATAACTCTCCCGTAAACCACATGGAAGCTGTCTTAGGGTCTTGGTCGCAGTCGTTGCTCTGGATAGCTTCAAACTCTTCGGCCGACAGCTTCTCCAACAGAGCCTCGACGTAGAACTCAATCATGCCCGAGCCTGAGTCCGACTTGATGGCCGTCACGAGGAGCCAAACGAAGAGCTTCTTCGCTTGGATCCCGGACACGCCGGACACTGACCCATAGCTCAGCTTCCCGAAGATCCTCCTGTCGTAGTAGACGAGACGGTCGAGTGCACGTAGTAGGGGTCGTGGAGGCGGATTTCGAAGGCGCCGTCGTCGGAGAGGAAGTAGGATGCGACGTTGTTAGGCAGGACGCGGGGCATCCATACTGAGGGAGGAGGTCATGTACGTCGCCGCCGCTGCACTACCACCGGTGCCGCCGTTGGGGTAGATCCGGGGGGTGTCTTGAAGTGGGCAAACATGCCCATGGAGGCAGATGCGGCAACGGCATGGCGAGGATGACCATGAGGACGATGCAGAGGGCAAACAGAGGAGGGGCTTGGAGGTGAACACCATTGACGGTGAGCTGAGAAGCCGCAAGGGTGGTTGAGCTTTTTTTCTTTGTGCCGTGCCTCTCCTCTTTCTGCTCTCCTCCATCTCTGCACTACTCTCTTTTTCTTTTGTTTCTCCACTTCTGGCCTCTTTTTGCTCTCCTCCCTCTCTACACGACTCTCTCTTTCTTTTGTTTCTTCGCTTATGGCCTGCTGTTACCTGTCAGCTTCACTCCTGCTCTGTACGTTATCACTGCCCTCTTGCGTGTGCAGGTCTTCGCTTCCCCCAAATCGCGGAGAGGGTCAGAGGTAAATCTCCCCTCGCCGTTGACCAGGCGCCAGAGACTCAGAGATAGGCGAGTGTAGGCTAGGGAGAGGTAATCCGGTTCAGAACCGGTTTCCGGGTGGATAATGTTCAGGAACCGGTTCCCGGACCGGTTCCAACCGGTTCTAAATTTTGGGAACCGGTTCCCGAACCGGTTTCGACGGGAACCGGTTTCCGACCCTGTTTTTCGGGTGGGCCGGTCCGGGAACCGGGTTTACCCGGACCGGTTGCACACCCCTAATAAATCTTTTGAAATCTTGCTACACCGAATCAGCAAAAACAAAAAGTTTAGGACTGGATCAGCAAAGCTGTAAAATGTTTAAGACTAAATTGGCAAAAAAAGAAAAGAAGGTTTATAACTGAATTTTTAGGACTTTTTTCAATAATTATCCCACTATTATGCTGTTTGGCTTGAGTAATATGATACTAATCACACTTGTTTGTTTTCATGAGTGACGAAGGTAACACTGGAGAGCTGAATTGAAACTCCCAAAGTATTCCTAAAATTAGGACCGAAAGGAATAGAGTAAATACCTTTGAATCATCGACCGGATACATAAGTTTAATACTCTATGTAGTGATCATGATTAATCATGTAATATGCGACTACATAAAAATAAATAGTTAAAAAAATCATTCTAAATATAGATATCGTAGGGCGGGAAATATTTTTTTACTCATTCTTAATATTCATCTAAACATCTAAAATATTATCATATTACTAAAAAATAATTTTATGGAGAACATTTTCCGGAACCATCATATATATATATATATATATATATATTTTTTTTTAGCGAGACGAATTCATTTTTTATCTGTCCAATTTTTTAAAGAATTCATATTCATTTTTAATAAACGAATTCACGTTTATTAGATTTTTAGTATCTTCGTTTTAGGGTTTTAGCAACCCTGGAAGTCGGCGCTCCGGCCTCCTTCGCTACTCCGGCCCCGTAGTCCCTCTTCGCTCTACAACCGTCAGTCTCCCTCCTTTCTCTTCTTCCCGACCTTCATCCCCTACCAAGTTCCTGGGGCGCCGCCACAGCTGAGTAGATGTATCATGGATTCTACGGTCTAGTTTATCTTGTTGAACGTCGTCGATATCACGAACAAACGCTGTGGTTGCGCCGTCACGTTCACGGCTGAGAGGTGTGGAGAGCTCGGGTCTCGTTCGTGGTGTCCCCAATGATCTGTTGTCGGAGCTTCCTTTGTCGATTTTATTGGTAGTCACAGCGTCGTCTTGCTCTGCTGCTATCAGGTAATCTCTCTTCCTCTCGCGGGTATACCCTATTCTATATTAGGATTGATTTGGCTTAATTGGGATTCGTGTCTGTGATCGCATACATTTTGGGCTGATGCTGTTTCGACTTGATGTCTAATCCTAGGCTGTCGTGCATCGTTTCTCTCCTCAGTTAAATGATCACCGTATGTTTGATAAAATGACTGGGAGACATGTTTGTCAGATAACGCCTGTTCTTGTTGATTCTGAACAGTAGTAGCGTGGGTTGTACGTTATCAACGGATTCGCCGGTCATTGGGCACAGTTTTGCTTGTCTTGGTGGTGATTAATGGAGTTCACATATGGAATATAGTCTCTAGAGACAGGTGTCTGGGGGAATGAATTTCTCTTACTATAATAAGCTTTTTGTCCGTTTACGGTGCATCTTCGTGATAACTTCGGCTATAAATAATGGTTGGCTGGCGGCGGCGGCAGCGGCGGCTTGGCCATAGACTGATATAGTTAAGGTGATGTATGAATGGTGCTTGTTTTGGAGCTTGAAAGTGTTGATCATTGATTAAGCCTTGAATGTTCTGTTGGTGATGTTCAGTTTTAGGAGTTCTTACTCAGTCTTCAAGAGGAACAAGACGAAAATATGGAAAAAGATAAAAAGATAAAAAAAGAAAAAAGAAAAGAAAATAAGAACGGTTGGAAATATGAACCTCGATTAGGATGTAAAATTTTAGAACTAGATTTAGCTTATCTTCAATTGAGTTAGTTTATATAGTCCAGACATTTTAATGGTTACCTTTGATATAGTTTAGTTTTGGTAGATTGATCTTTTAAGCAAGAAATTGGACTCAATTAGAACATAGCTCATGGAAGCTGCTGTCTAGAGGGCTTAATAATAAGGCTATTTATATTCATTGTTTGGTGTTGCATTGAATTTACTTTCATATGTTTTATTCTTATTGTATTGAATTAGCAAAGAAGAAGATGTTGTTGCAATGTAGTTTGACGGATTACTGAATTGACAAAGAAGACGTAGGTTCCAAGTTAATTATGTGTTACTCTTAACAATACAAATTGCCTTTGGCTAATTAAGTTATGATAAAATACTGTAAAACCAATTTTTTCAGCTTCTTTTCGGTATGAGCAAATGCCACATTTGATTAATTTTCTCGAAAACAGAATTTCCTTGAAATTGTTATTTCAGCGATAGTAAATTTTCAGCGTTACAATAAGACCTTCAAAATTATGGCAAGAAGTTTGAGCATATGGGTTTTTGTCTGTGATTCAATTCAAATACGACCAATGTTATGACTTTTTTTTAACTTCGCTGCGTAATTCTAAAATTCAATTTTTAGTCATTTACTGATTTAGAAATAAACCTATAGTTTCTATTAGAATTACATGCAAGTGATAATTATAATTGCGAAAGTTTTGGGCTGCGAAGTGCATACTGAATACTCCTATCTGTTTGATAATGGTTTGGTTCAAGGCCCAAATGTTCGAATATCGCAGTTCGATCCATTTAACTAGTTGTTCTTTGTCTTCTTCCATTTGCAGAGAGTTGAATCCCTGAAGAACAAAGAGAGTTTAAGGCCTCCTTGGTTGAACCATTCTTAAAGCCTACCTTGGGTTTTGGTTGGTATGGGAAAGCAGAAGAAAATACTGCCGCCGGACCTTCCGCCGGAGGTGGCAGAGGAAGAAATCCAAGTCTCTGATGAGGACATGCAGTTTGTTAACGATAACCTCGACTATGCTGGCTTTGTGTCCCGATTGGATACCCATTCCATCACCAAGTTAGTGAATACCTCCCTCCTTTTCCTTTTTAATGATCTTGATCCAATTTCCAAGAGAAGACACTACCCATTGAGCCCATTGGGAATTCCCTGTAAAAGTTTGTAGAAATAGCAGGTAGGTGTGTATTTCAATAACCTGATACTCTTTGTATATGTGGGCTGCTCAAGGCATGTGACGCGAGTGGCTGACCTAAAAGAAGATGCTCTGGAAGCTCTCTATGAGAAGAGATTGAAGAAGAAGAAGGCCTTGCAGAAAGACGAGGAGGAGGAGCAACCTGCGATTCAAGTTGGTCATATCGATGCTCTGCCTGTCAAGACCTTGGACGGCCAACTCTACTATCGCACTTGTATTTGCACTCTCTTGCTTAAACAAACATAATTACACTGTCGACTCAATATGGACTTGTGCTAACTTTCATGCCCTTTTGTTTTTGGGAAAAATGCAGTGTTAAAAGCATCCAGACCATCTGAACATGAAGGTGAAGGAGAAGAACACGCCCAGGAGACAGATAAGGGTCTGGTGAAGCTAAGTAAAGCTGAAAGGCGAGCTAAGCTGAAAAAAAGCAAGAAAGAAGCTAAGAAGCAGGCGAAAGAGCTGCCTCCAGATGAAGTGAAAGACAACCCCCAAAAAGCTATTTTGGTATCCAATCACTTTATCAACTCCTATCCATTTTCTGGTCTTTCCTTCTTTCTTCTCAAACTATCCTTTCATCTAATTGAGTGCCTATGCTTCTTGTGGGGTTGGAAATTGAACACATGCAATAATTGAAGAATGGATAAAAATGCACTCTTTTTTCTGCTCTTTCTTGTCCTTCTGTAAATGCTTTGGTTGTTGGTGATATGCAGCATGCCCTGGAGATCTTGTGGTTTTAATTTGTGTAGCATCTCTTTGGAAGTGCCTATACCTCTCAGTATTTTGCTTCCTGTTGGGTATAAGTTGTGCATAAATCTTGTGGGATCATTTGAGGTTGCTTATGCTGAGTACTTGGGTAAGATGCAATGAATATTTGGACTTAATACCTGGATGTTTAGCACAAGTTTATTACTATCATAGTTCTGTTCTCGTAATCTATGTACATTATTTTAACAACAATACATCTCTTGTCATCTTTCCACGTTGTCATTTTCTTCAGGCTGAGTTGAAGGAGGACGTCACAGCAGAAGAGTCATTTGAAACTAAGAAGTGTAAACTTGCGGAACTGGGAATTGCTCTGCTTGCTGATCCAGAGTCTAATATTAAACTCCTAAAAGAAATGCTGCAGATGTGCAATGATGACAATCATGCTATCGTTAAGCTTGGGCTTCTATCTTTGTTGGCTGTGTTCAAAGACATCATTCCTGGGTATGACGCCTAGTTTATTTTAATGTGATCTTCACAGTTACATCTACTCTACATATGTTCCCTCAGCACTGTCTTAGTGTTAAAGTCTTTTGTTTTGATATGATAGTTACCGCATTCGACTTCCTACTGAGAAGGAGCTCGAGATGAAAGTTTCAAAGGATGTCAAGAAGATGCGGTATTATGAATCGACACTTCTGTCCGCATACAAGGTTTTACTTGATTGTCTTGTGATTGTTGAATGAAGTGCTATAACCAGAAATGGGACAAAACAACACTACAAATCTTGGTTAACACATTCCTGTTTAAGTTAGTGTAATGTTGATCATTATTGAGCTTATGGACAATTCCATAGTAGTAAGCCATTTTTACCTTACTTATTTTGTACAGGCATGCTTTTTGGGTAGCAGCGACATTACGTTGTTTTCCAATTTTGTTTGATCCTATTTTATTTACTCCAAGATAATTCAAATTTTATTTAACAGGCCTACCTGCAGAAGTTGATGGTTTTAGAAAAGGTCTCCTTGTATCAACATGCGGTGATTCGCTGCATCTGTACTTTGCTAGATGCTGTTCCTCATTTCAATTATCGCGAGAGCTTGGTTGAAGTTGTTGTCAGAAACATAAGTTCCTCGGATGAAGTCATCAGGTTCAGCCATGTCTTTTTTCACTTCTCATTATTCTTGTTATGTTAAGAACCTATTCAGTAATTGAGTTTGCAATGGGAATACCTTTTGGAGGACTAGATGGGGGGATTGGTTGAATAATTGAGAACTTTGAAGAGTGGTCTTCTGTTAATGTAGTCATATGGGTACAGATACTATTCTCATTTTGTGAATGGGTTGTGTGCTTTTGTGACTGATGAACTCATAAGATCAAAAAATGAAGGTTTTATCTATGAATTTGGGTCATCACTTGCTTTTGTATTAAGTTCCCTGTGCACAAAGAACCGAAATAAATGAAGTATTGCTTGGCAATCATTTATAGATGCAATGCTTCTGCTTGTGGTGACGTAAATCTTTGAGCATGTGTGCTTGTGCCCTTGTATGAAGTCATGCATGCACTGTAAGCGCGATCCTTTTATGTTGAAGCCTGAAAAATACTAGATAACATTCTATTTGTCATTCCTTTTTTCTTTTTGGTATGGACTTACGACTACAGGAAAGGAGCTATTCCTTACAGAGTCGAATGCAACAATGACACATTATGGAAAATTCTACTTTTAGTTTTTTGCTTAAATTCCTTGAGCATCCCCCTGCATGTATGTGTTTTTCCTTTTATCCACTCTGCTCTTCTTTTGAATAAAAGATGTGAATGGATATCATCAGGAAACTTTGTTGTGACACTATTAAGTCACTTTTTACAAATGAGGGTAAACACGGCGGTGAAGTGACTGGAGCGGCTGTTCGATTGATTGCAAATTATGTGAAAGCTCATAATTGTCAAATGCATCCTGACTCTATTCAAGTATGTTTAATAGGTCACTATTTTAAACTTTTTCTTTTAAGTTACTTTGTTATCCCTCCTCTCTCTGTTATAACTATCGATATACTTTTTCAGGTACTAATGTCTCTTTCATTTGATGAGGGTCTTGGTAGATCTGAACCAAAGGATAAGGATAAAGAGGTTAGAAAAAAGAAATATAGGAAAGGAAACCGATCGGAGGAATCAAGCCATCTACAACCGAATGATAGAAAGAAATCTAGGCAAGAAATGATGTCAAAAATGAGGGAAGAGGTGGGCAATCTTTTGCGACCGCAACTGACTACTTTCTTTGATTTTCTGCTTACATTATCATGTAGTTGAGGTGCTTGGTGCTGTAAACAGGTTGCTGCTGATTATAAAGCAGCTAGTTTCGCTCCAGATATTATGGAGCGTCGAAGGATGCAGTCAGAGACACTTTCTGCTGTGTTTGAGATATATTTTCGTGTTCTAAAGCACACTATGGAATCAATTGTGCCCAGGTGATTTCATGCGTTTAAGTAATTATATGGTTATGACACTATAGAGAAGTATTCAAACATAAAATGGCATTTTGGTCTTGGGGTGCAGTACTGTGTCAAAGCAAATGTTTTATTAGACAATGAAACTGGGTTATTAATATAGGTCAGGTCTTTAGATTGACATGAGAAAATTCATAGGACTAACATAAGCTATGGTATGAGCGATGCTGTACATTTGCTGTATTGGTTAAACTTTCCTTCTAATGAACCTAAAATATGTGCTTAAAGTTGAATTCGGAATTATCTTTATGGATTATATGTTATGGAATACTTTGATCACTTCATTCTTTTTGTTTGTTTTCCAGACCTAGTGGAGATACTGGTACAACTCATGTGACTGAGGCTCACCCACTCCTTGGACCAAGTTTGGATGGTCTAGCAAAATTTTCTCACCTGATTGATTTGGATTATATTGGAGATCTAATGGACTACCTTAAAAAGCTTGCATGTTCTGGTGGAAACACAAACAGTTCTGGAAAATGCCTGACTGTCTCGGAAAGACTTTGCTGTTGCATCATTGCTTTCAAAGTGATGAGGAACAATCTCGACGCTTTGAATGTTGATTTGCAAGATTTTTTCGTGCAGCTATACAACCTCATACTAGATTACAGGCCTGGAAGGTTAGCACTTCTATGTTGGGTGCTCAGTGCCTTGCTCTCAAGTTTGTTTTCTGAATTCGTGTAACTGCACTTTCAGTTACCTGATTTTATTAGAAACCGCAGTTCTAGATGCAGACGACTTTGTTTGGAGAAAAAATAGCAATCTTTTTATCCTGACCACCTGTAATTAATATCTGCTATCTGAAGCAGAGATCATATACTTGCTGTCAAGTTCGTAATCTGGCTCGTCTGCTTATGCACTTGTCTGTTCACATTAATTTCTTTATAAGCACAGTCCTAGATGTTTGTTAATGACACAGAAACATGTGAAACCAATAGTGACTTTTTTTATCATGACTACTGGAATGGCCATAGCGTCTATCTCCTTTTGTATCATTACTCATTGATATCTGATGTCTAAAGCAGAGATCAGGGTGAGGTGCTTTCTGAAGCTCTAAAGATAATGTTGTGCAACGATAGGCAACACGACATGCAGAAGGCTGCTGCATTCATAAAGCGTTTGGCCACATTCTCGTTATGCTTTGAGTCTGCAGAGTCCATGGCCGGTATCCTTTTGGTTTATGCAATGCCAGTTATTTATTCATTCATTTATTTTTTGTTGATACTATGATAATCATTTTAATTGGTTACTTTTTTGCCCTTACTTGCAGCCTTGGTCACTTTAAAGCATCTTCTCCTTAAGAATATAAAATGTCGGGTATTGTTGGAAAATGATCCTGGAGGTGGCTCAGTATCAGGTTCTGTTGCGGTAAGCAATTTACTAATAACGTGCAAAATCCTCAATTGATGCATGAACTGTTAGATTTAAAATGGAGATGAACATACTTATGCTTGTAGATGTGCAGTCTGGAAATCAGGAAAGGTCTACTCATTATGATTGACTTCAGTTTTTTTCCTCATGTCTTGTATCAGTGTAAGATTAAGTTTGACCGTTTAGCTCCTAATAGGGCTTCTGAAGAATGTTGTAGATTGCAGCCTTGCTACAGATGTAGCTGTTTTTGGAGCCTTCACTACCATTTCTTGGTTTAGATTTTCATGATTTCTGCTTTGCCCATCAACCAGAGTGCGCTGAAAAATAAAAAGAAATCTGGCACTTTACTAAGTGTTCTTGTACAAGGTGGCTGCTCAATTAGATTTGTTGTTGCTTTCTAGATTCATGTCTTCTGTTGCCATTACAAATGTCTATTGAGAAGCTATGGTGGTTGTCTTTCTGACGGGCAGGCATAGTGACTTGCCCTTTGGAAGACTAGAGTGCACTCTTATATGCTTTACTCTTTATTTATGCTCTGGCTCAATAGAGGAGCAATTTCTTGCGGGATTCTGTCATATTAGATTACTTAGTTTCATTTTCCCCTTTGGGTTGTTGAGTAAATTACGAACAATCTCCCTAATAGCAATTACTGTTCTGCAGAAATATCAACCATATGCCTCGGATCCTAATCAAAGTGGTGCGCTAGCTTCTGTGCTTTGGGAACTCAACCTTCTAACAAAACATTATCATCCCACAATTTCAACTATGGCGTCGGGCATCTCTAACCTGAGTGTTGCTCCTACCCAAGCTTATCTCTCCACACTCTCTCCTCAACAAGCTTTTCTGAACTTGTCACTTGAACGAGACTCCTCCAGCCTGACGAGTAATGCTATGAAGTTGAGCAACAAGAGGAAACGTGCTAGTGAAGGAACGGCGGCATCCAGTGTGGACAGAGTTCTGGAGGAGGCAGGTTCACTCGATGAAGACGAGGTGAAAAGGAAGCTGTCAGAACATTATATGCTCCTGCGCGACATTAAAGAGAATGAGAGACTGAGGAGTGAGTTAGATCGTACAACAAGGGCACTCAGTTTATACAACGAATACAAGAAGCAAAAGAAGCAAAAGAGAAGGCGAAAAAGCCAGGTATCTTGAATCAATAGTAAATCGGCCTCTGCCTACTTGCCTCAATGGTAATTTTGGTCGTGATCAATTTTTTTAAAAATTTTTTTATCCCGTCACTACATCGATTTATCTATCTTTTTCTCCCCTAAATATTTGTTCTCCGTTATTACTATTCAATATAAATCCCCTAACTACATTAACCATTTGGGATTTTGAGAGCTGGACAGAATCAGCAGATTGTTGCGAAAATGACAGGGTTCTGTGTGGCGTATGGGCCTCCCTCTCTTTGTATGGCAGGGGCAACCTGCTTCCTCGGTTCGACGTGATTATTAGTATAATAGAAACTTACCAGCTAACGCCAAGTAAAATCTCTAACATGATTTTTCAACTTTGGCGTACCTTCAGTATTTGGAAATGACAATGATCATCTACGTGGAGATACTAAGACATTTTCTGATTGATAGAACTTATAATTGCATGTAAGGCAGGTAATGTATCGTCGGAAGGAGGTTAGTACGATTTAGCATGATATAATTCTATCTATAAATGATGGCAGTAATTCAGCAATTGGAAGAAAGACTGGTAAGCTTCAACATGTTCTCCTCTACATATTAGAAGCGTCCTCTAAATTAAGGATAACCATATGGTTGAAATTCCGCGGTTAGCCCCCATTCAGCATCATAAAGTGAGTGGAAATCGACATTCAGAGGGTAATTAGAAGGACCATGGAAGCTCAATAATTTCTAAAACCCTCCTACGGCTAAACCTGCTATCTGAAGGCAAATCCCATTTTCAAACCTGTCCTTCAAAAGTATTGGACGGTTCCTATGTTTCCTAGCCGGGGATACTGCTTGCGACAAAGAGTAGCCGCTCGCACGACATAACGTGGTCAGACCCTTCTGTATGTCCTTCGTAACGAGTGTGCTTGCGATCTCAACGTTGCCAAACAAGTCTAGGTCGTAGTCGTGCTCTTCTACTTTCCAGCATCTCGCTTTAATAAAACCGGAATGGAAACTGGGGTCTCAAGGTGAGGCGTTGGAACTCATGGGTGCTTCGCTTGAGAAATCGCATGACGAAGTTCTAGTGTCAAATTGCATCCACATTACGCCACCGGGGCGTGCAAGAAGGCTCATAGAATTGACTGAATATATCGGCCGTCATTGTCACTTATAATAATTATGGTATTGCGCGCTGCGAAAATAAGATTGTTATTGTGCCTGAATTACCCTGCGAATAAAGCTATTATCCTTTTTTAAAAAATTGGTAATATCAATGGTACGAGGTATCATGCTATAAGTACTTGTACGGCCTAGCAGGCAAGTTTCCTACAATGGTGCATTTATTTCTCTACATCTTTTCCTTTGCTTGTTCATACATTATACATGCATTAATCTTCTCATGGAATCATATTATACGATAATGACGTATAAGTGTGGTCGCTTTTGGAAATATTTCCGATCAATTATAAGCCCAATTACTTCTACCGTGCAAAAGGAAGGAGCCTTAAGTTTGATACGTAATGATCTTTTTTTTTTGGTTGTATATCGTACTCTGACCTATTATCGAATACGTCTGATGGCCATGTTCGATTTCATGAAATGGCCGTCAACCATTCCACTGATCAAAATCTTTTACAATCTAATAAGCATCCATGTTTCAATTCTAGCATGTAGTTAGGTGACAACCTAGGGGATGCATATAGTCACGCTGCTAGAGGAAAGCAATCCTAGGAAAAAAAACCTGCCTTAGATAATACCTCTGAGCATGGGAATGTATATACCATTTAAAGTAGGTTGTGCAAGCCTATCCCGGGCAATAATGAGCATGGCCAGAAATTTGGGTATTTATGCAGCCACTCATCGGTTGGTGTTCCATGCCCTAGCCACTCGATACTCTATCCATGGGGAGGATTTGCTCCTTCGATGCAAAACCTTGCGATGGCAGATGAAAGGAAGAATCATGGATCATGTGTCGCTTCCGCGCAAACCACTTTTGACTTGCATCCAACGATCATGTCCTGCACGGTTCAAACTTGCAGGTGGACAGTCGGATCAGCGATTTACCAGAGAAGTGCTTCAACCTTGCGCGAAGCATTGGGATGGTGGGAGAGCGAACAAGCACTATTCGAGATCTGGGTTGGCCGCAGTAGTTCATCCTCACATGGTAATCAATTAGATCTATATGTTTATCGGTCCAACTTTGCAGCTGCATATAATTCTTAGTGGGGAAAAGGCTAATCTAGGTTTTCTTGCACTTTTATTGCAGTAATGAACTGTTACAGTGGATGAGGTTCTGGGAACCAAGATATCCACCATTCTATGCTAGCAAAGGCAATTAAAGGGATTGAGGTTTGCTAGGGTACTATGTCCATCCTTACTTCTGGAAGCCGGCATACTACAGGAAACAGGTTTCGCTCAAGGTTATCCTGTAAAAAATGGAAAGGGAAAAAATCATGGAGAAAGAGAACATGGGGACAAGTTAATGGTCGATAGAATGAGAACATGGGAACAATTTAATGGTCGATAGATTTGATTATTCATTTATATATTATAAAGATTATATAAAGACTAATCTTTTTCGTATGGCGTATGAGCTTTCTGTAATTACATGAAGTGTATACACCCTCTTTTTTATCAGAGATCTCGTGCTGCGTTTCATTTCAAATTATTTGTACTCTCACTCACAAAGAATATGGTGCGATGAGTCTTGTGCATAGCTGCTTAAGTTCTTGAGACAACGGGACATGCAAAGAGTTTGCCCTAACAAGCGGAGGCCTCCAATGTGCACTTGCCATGCTCTATCGGGAAAAGTCTATTTTGACTTTGGTTAATAGCATAATTGTTAAATCGAGAAAAAAGCTGTAAATCGGAATCTTAAATTTATGAATAGAGATTTTAAAAACGAATTGGATAGTAAAATTCGGCAAAAAAAACCTAAAACTAGTTTTTATGTTGACCACAGTTATAAATTTCAAATATATATTACAATGTTTTGTATGTCTTTTGATTTAGCATCACACTATAAAATATAAACTGTAAAATACACTGTTCAATAGGTAAATTTATAAAACAAAAATTGATTTGTCAAATCCATAGATACGTGTTGAGTTGCGGATGCATTACTGAATCAATAAATTCGCTAGAGATTAAGAAGATCAGCTATATACCTAACAGTTACAAATTGCTAAGGTCTTGAGTCAAATATAATCAAATTGTATGAGACAAATCTGTAATCGTACAATTACAATAACTATGGTTAACAGATATTGTTTGAGATCCGCAAGTTGAGGTGATCCACAAACTGATTCAATAATAAGTTTTACACAAAGTATCAACCAAGCATACTCAAATTGGAATTACAGTGAATATTCTCAATGATTCAACAATTAATCGAAAAATAAGTAAAGTTCATTAAAACGCAATGAAAGCAAGAGATGTAACTGTTTGTTTTTTATGTTAAGACAAATATGTTCTGTGGTGAGTATACTTATCACAACAATTTGTACTTTATCGTTCTACTTTTTTATTTTGGATTAGCTTTGTTTTCACCCTCTCATTTATCATGAGATTTCGAGATATGAGTGAAATATTTACTTTAGACAAAAGAAAACATATCTTGTGCCGGTTTATCACTTTTGTTAGTATATAGCAACCTATTAGGTTTATGTGTTTTGAGTACTTACTGTGGAGGTCAATTACCCATATTCAACTTTGTGAAATTGCCGTTTGCTATCTCATTTATGAAAATAATAAAATCATTCTAATATTCTAGATTTTAGTTTTCTTGAATAGGTAAGTATTAAACCAAGGGTGTATATAGTAAATTTTGTTGAGTAAATAAATCCCAACAAAATCTACCATTAATTCTAAGTATGAGAATTGATTAGTGTCAAATATGCAAGTGCGTCCACAATAATAAATGGCAATGACCTGCATTTAATTTGGTTAGATATGGATAACAGTAAGGTCAAACTCATTTATTTGATTTACTCAAGTGCAACCAGATGCGATAATATTTACAAAAAAAAAAGATGCGATAATTCTACTAGGATAAAGTGAAACGAAATAATGTATGTCCAATATAACAATCTTTGATCTGTAACTTGGTTTCATAGAAAAGTGAATAAACTTAATTAAAACATAACGAAAAGCAAAAGATGGAACCCTACCGTAAACTGGTACTTATCAAATGTATATAGTAACCATGTTCAAATTATGAAATTACCAACTTCGATCTCATTAATCAAAATTTTATGAGGTCTAAATAGATTTTAATTTTCTCAAATTGGTAAGGATTAAACCAAGGATATACATAATCAAGATCATAGAGTGCATAGATCCCAACAAAACATGCCATTGATTCGATCTCTGATTATGAGAATTATTTAAAGGCAAAACATGCAACAGTGTTTATAGAGAATGACCGGTATTTTACATATTTGCAGCCTGCAACATCTGGTGCTTCACACCTTAGCCTAAGTCAGATTTTACTCTCCCCTCATAGTCACACTAACTAACCCTCCTCCCTACATAGATGAACGATTTCCTTGGACCTTTTTTATGTACGCCTTTTTGTCCATTATAAGCCTGTGTTTTGACAATGAAGCCATGAATCATGCATTTCACGTTTGCTGATACATGCATATTCCCGACAAGTCAAACTTAGAAAAATCCAAGATTTGCGATTCCTAATCTTAACATGACTCGTTTCATGGTCAAAAAACATTCAATTAAGCATTTGTGACATCCCAAAAAGGAAGGAGTCATAAGTTTGACATACAGAGATCTAATAATTTTGGTTATATATCTTAATTCAAGTTTTCATCAGATATATCTAATAGCCATGTTTGATATCGTCAAATTGATGTCCACCATTCTGTCAATCAAAATCATTAACATTATAAATATCCTCATTTCAAGTTTCTAAAAATAGTAAAGTAACTGAGTATTCTTGCATCTCGAGGAAGGAATCCTAGAAATAAAACCCGCCATTGGTAATGCATCTGAGTGTGGGAATGCATGTACTATTTCCAGTAGGTTGGGCAAGTCTATCCATGGAAATAATAAGCATGGCCAAATATTTGAGTATTTATGTAGCCTTTCATCAGTTGGTGTTCCATGCCCTATCCACTTGATAGTCTGTCTATGTGGAGAAGTTGGTCCTTCCAATGGAAAATCTCATGATGCCAATGAGAGGAAGAATCATGGATCATGTTTTGCTTCCCCGCAAACTACTTTTGAGTTGCATTTCCCGATCATGTCCTACATGGTCCAAACTTGCCGGCAGACGCCGGATCAGCAATCTACCAGAGAAGTGCTTCGAACTTGCACAAGGCATCAGGATGGTGGGAGGGTGAAAGAGCACTATGATAGTAGGTGTAGGTACATATCTATTCAAGAAACCTAAAAGCTAGGTGTTTGGTTTGTTTAATCATTTTGATAAATGAGCTGATAGGCGGTAATTTCACAATATTGAACATAGTTATTAGATGTATCTGATAAGTACTTAGAACATATATACGTAGCAGTTTATCATATGCGGATGAAAGTTATAGATCAACCTACAATTGTTGACACGTAATCATAATCAATCTGGTCTCGTAAGTCATTTAACTTAAATTTTGAAAAGGTGTTATTAATTAGAAATGAAATTTTCTTTAAAAATTCAAAAAAATTAATTAAATTGAAATACTTAAAAAAACTTTTAAAAAAAAAAAGAAAACGGGGATGATGGAAGGGCTTGGAGGTAGTTTTGGGGAAAGGAAAAAAAGTATTAAATTATCAAAAATGAAAATAATAATAATAATAATAAAGGAACTTTGACAGGGAACTGAGGGAAAGGACAGAAGCTCGGCGTGGAGAGAGAAGAGAGAAGGAGGAGAGAGAAAAGGGAGAGAAGAAGACAAAAGACGAGAAAAGAAAAGGAGGGGGGAAGACAAGTCAAAGAAGAAGAGGGTTCTTCAGCGCAAAAGAAGAAAAATGAGGTTTTTGGCCAAAAAAGATAAGAAAAAAAACAGAGGGAGTGGACGTGAAGGAAAAAAAAAAAAAAAACAGAGGGAGCGTGGGAATCGGAGAAGGAAGAGGGAGAGAGAGAGAGAATGGCCGCCATTGGGTTCTGGCGACCTCCAAATCGCACTGATGGCGTGAGCGGAGAAGCATTCTGCAATAAGGATCGACGACGCGAAGCGCAGGAGAAGAAGGGAGTGCGTCGTCGGAGACGCGAGGCACTTCGGGGTAGTGGCAGTTTCTCCTCCTCGCTCGAGGTGGAGGACGAGGGGCACAGCGCCGCTCCGGAGGCTCGGAACGCGTGCGGAGGAGAAAGGCCAGTGGTCGAGGCGACTCCGCGACGCTCCCCTGGTCCTCGCCGTTTCCCCGGTACGCCACCACACTGTTTTTCTTTCCCCCGAGGATCACGGCTTCAGTTCGCCGAGGCCTTGACCTCCTTCTTTGACCCCGAGCTCACGCGTGGTATACCGGAAACGAACAGAGAAAATAAATTGCTCACAGAAATTCACAGTAACCATGAATCGCACTAACAAGAATTCCTGCATACCAACTTACCAGACAAACATTAATATACACAACGGATCAAGACATGCTAGGATTTGGACGAAGACAGAAATTTCTCAAACAGGTTACGTGGATGAGTATTAAAGAAGCGCAATGTAATCATTTCAAATCAAGGTTCACAGCTAGCCTTAAAAGGACTCAATATAGAATGATTGTACCAAGAAGGAGGAGTTCGAATAAAGCAGATTACGCTTTGCGGAAAATCGCACGACATCATAACCACTCTCTTCTCAAAGGAAGGTATTATGGTGGATTGAGCCTTACCTTGGGAGCGCAGTTGCCGTTCATGAGCTCTAGTCGAGCTGCAATCGACGAAACATTAGGAGATTCTAGAGATACCTCCGGCGAGCATGGAGTCGGTCAATGGGCTTCGAAATGGATTTTAATATCTTCGCGCTTCACCGGCTACAGGACAGAACCGAACAGAGTAAGCTTCCGTCGTGCAGATGGCGATGATGGTGGCGTGCTGTGATGGAGGTAGGGTTACGGCGGGGCAGAGTGACAGAGGTGATGGAAGACTAGAGGTGATCAACGATGAGGTGACGTGAACATAATCCCGTTCTTGCTGATGCTCCGTAATGTCTCACGACAGCCACGTGTGCGAAGTACTTGTCCTTCATCCCTGAGTCCTCGTCCAATTCCGACTGCATTAGCAGCAGTACCAATTTGACAATCGACAAGACAATTACTTTTAAGATTTTGTTAAAAAATATGTTAGATATTATGAAAAATCTTAATAGTTGGAATTTTCTTGAAAAAGATAAGAAAACAATGTTAAAGTCATTAAGAATGATTTTATCACTTGAAATATGAAAATTGGTGTCTAAAAATCTTGCCAAAATACAACATATCACCTTCTATGCTTCGCGCACTGAATGCTAAAATAAACATAAACAACGTTACCTATATAATCCGGCCAAGATGAAAATCAATTATTGAAAGAAAAAAGTTCTCCTCTTAATTTGGAGTCTCCAAGGATTATAATTTGACATTTATGTTTGAAAGAAAAATCTGTTAATAATTTATTAATAATTAATTGATGATCATATTATATAACCGGGGGTTTATAAAAAAATAAATCAAATGTTATATAGCCGTTATAAAACACTACAAAGCCGTTTTATATTAATGACAAACAAAGACCGTTATAAATTGACAAAAGTAAAAAACCGTCATAAAATTAACAGCTTTTGATATTTCTATACCTATCGGAACGTATAAAGTGTTTATCCCACTTACCCAATCATATAAAAATGGATATGACATAAGTGTGATCTTTGTTTGAAATTATAGTTGTAGCACTCGTAGGATACATACAATAGCCTTGTTTGACATGTGCACCGTTCCATCGATCAAAATGAGTAACAAGCAAAACGTCCAGATTTTCAATTTTCTCAAATAGTAAGAAATCACCTAGGGACGCATATGGTAATATTTGCTGTCCATTGTCCAAATCTATTTATGGTAATAGGATGGACTTGCACTTTATTTTATTGTTGTGCAAGTATATCAACAGTAAAAAAATTAGCATTGATTCTCTCTCTAGCTGTGAGAACTAATTAGAGGAAAAGTATGCTGGTTTATCCACACACAAAAAAAATAGAAAAGAGAATGACTAGCACTTAATTTGGTTTGGCATATATAACAACATTGTAACAGTCATTCATTTTGATTTATTTAGATGAAATAACATATGACGATTCTATTTTGATAGATAAAGGGAAAGAGACGTAAGTCCGAGATAATAACTATCGATCTACAACTTTTTCTTCCCATTCAATAATGTTTATTAACAACGAAAAGCAAGATATGTAACCCTACGATAAATCAGTTTATAATTTTCATTCGTATATAGTAGATCGTTAGGTTTATGCACTTCAAGTACTTGTTAGATACAATTTTAACCATGTTCAACTTTGTCAAACTGTCGTCTGCGGTCTCTTAAACAAAAGGATAAAAAAAATATAAAGGCAAAGATTTTATAGTTCTTGAATAAGGTAAGTACTAAACCAAGGTCAAGCTCGTAGGGTAAATCAATCCCAATGGAACCTACCGATAATACTATCTCTAAGTATGGGAAATTATTGGAGGAAAAATATGTAAGTGTATCCACGACAATTATGAGGATGACCAGTATTTTGCATATTTATACATCCGACACACCTTAGCCTAAGTCAGATTTTCCTCTCTCCTCATAGTCTCTAGTTAGGTCTCCTCCCTCCTTGCATGAACAAATTGTGTCTCTTGACCTTTATTATGTTTGTCTTTTTCCTCAAATGTAAGACCGAATGATGACGATGAAGCCTCCTCCCTCCTTATATGAACAAATTGTTTCTCTTGACCTGTATTTTGCGTAGTGTTAGGTCTCCTCCCTCCTTATATGAACAAATTATTTCTCTTGACCTGTATTATGTTTGTCTTTTTCCTCCAATGTAAAACCGAATGATGATGATGAAGCCAAGAACCATGCATTTCACGAAACCAATCTGGAGAAAAAGTTCTGACACATTTCTCACATGCACGAAATCGAATCAATGATCTACCATAATATGCCTTCTTTACCGGTGAGCATCTCTCTCTCTCTCTCTCTCTCTCTCTCTCTCACCCAGACAAAGTGCATGCACAGAATATCGAATGACGGCTCTGATTTGATTATTTTTTGTGTTATTTGTGTTGCCTTCAGGAACATGTTGTTACGAAAGGACATCTTCGTGATCTCTCCAACCGGGTGGAAGCAAGCATTAGTGTTGTTCATGATCACGTCACTTTTTTTATCAGCGCTGCTTGCTAACTAGTTAGGATAGTAGCTCGATGACAAAGTCACCCTATGCTTCCAAGCAGAAGAGTCACGCTTAAGGATTTATGCGGTGTGAAGGCAATTGAAAAAGCCACCAAGAATAGGAGAGATTAATATGTACTTTGTTATTCAAAAAGTAACCACTAAATAATAACGTCAATCCGAAAAACCAGTAGGGTTGGAACTATTTTACTTGCCAGATAACAATCATCGTACTGGTGAAGTTCGGAGGGTCTGAAGGTAAGATGAAGCATCCTTAAAGCAAAGGGTACAAGGATCAACTCCCCACCCATGTAGAATCATTTTCCAGTTATGTAATGTAATAATATATATTATTGATCAAATTTGAGAAATTTAGCCATTGTGCGGAGAGAGTTGAACCTTCACTCTTCTGAGCTACTATTGTATCAGTTCCTAGCTCTCCTTCCCACTCGTAACACATTAATTTATAGCACGTGAGATCTAAGACTTTAAACTCGAACAAACATGGTCTCAGAATTCCGTCATTGTTCTTATCATAATCCCATATATCATCATGTCTACAAGGGGATTGTTGCATCTGCGATTAGCCCAAAAAGTCCCAGGAGAAGGAGACAGTTTGCCCAAAATTCAATTTCTTTTAATTTAACTTAGTTCATCCGATTATATAAGACGTGTTTTCCAGTAATTCAACCTAGCTCCGCATGGGAAATATTGGTAGACAAATGAAACCGATAACAACGTCGTGAATCCCGACAGGTTAAAAACAAATATGAACCACATAGACGCAGTTGGGCCAGTCCTATCGTTAGTATAGCTAGTAAAGTTGAAGACTTTTTCAGATTATAGAAGCTCCATTTATTTCATGAAAACTAGACCATTTGTAAAACATTTTTCTAAAAACTAGTGCTTGCATCGCTTAAAATAATTTTGCGATGGAAAATATTATCATCATAGTCAATAATTTATATCTAAACATTTTTCTAAGCAATACAAGCAATTATTTTTAAGAAACTAATTTTCAAATCATTCACTTTTAGCAAACAAATGAAGCCTAAATATATATAGGGATTTGATTAGAAAAACCGTGACATTATAAAAATAAAAAGTCGTCTCAGAGTTTTAATGAACATTTTATAAAGGCTAAAAGAATATATGTGCAAACACAAAGTGACTGATATTTCGATTTTATTGATGGATGTGAATTTATATCTCACTCCACAATCACATCCTTGAATTTTGTTGTCATAAAAAAGAAAATAGAGGGTCGGAGGAGGAACGGAGAGAGAGAGAAAGAGAGAGAATGGCCAGAACCTCCGAATCACGCTCATGGCGTGAGCGGAGAAGCATTCTGCAATAAGGATCGTTGAGGCGAAGCACGGGAGAATAAGGGGGTGCGTCGTCGGAGGCGCGAGGCACTTTGGGGTAATGGCTGTTTCTCCTCCACGCTCGAGGTGGAGGACGAGGGGCACAGCGCCGTTCCGGAGGCGCGAAACGCGTGCGGCGGAGAAAGGCCATTGGCCGAGGCGACTCCAGGACGCTCCCGTGGTCCTCGTCGTTTCCCCGGTAAGCCACCGCAGTCTCTGTTGTTCTTTCCCCCGAGGATCACTGCTTCAGTAAGGCACCACACCTCCTTCTTTGACCACCAGCTCACGCATGGTGTACCGGAAACGAACAGAGAAAGTAAATTGCTCACAGAAATTCACAGTAACCATGAATCGCACTAAAAAGAATTCCTGCACACCAACTTACCAAACGAACATTAATATGCACAACGGATCAAGACATGCTAGGATTTGGACCAAGACAGAAATTTGTCAAACAGGGCACATGCATGAGTATTAAAGAAGCCCAATGTAATCATTTCAAATCAAGGTTCATAGTTAGCCTTAAAAGGACTCAATATAGAATGATTGTACCAAGAAGGAGGAGTTCGAATAAAGCAGATTACGCTTTGAGCAAAATCGCACGACATCTTAACCACTCTCTTCTCAAAAGAGGGTATTATCGTGGATCGAGCCTTACCTTAAGAGTGCAGTTGCAGTTCATGAGCTGCAGTCGAGCTGCAATCGACGAAACATAAGGAGATTCTAGAGACACCTCCGGCGAGTATTGAGTCATTCAATGGGCTTCGAAATGGATTTTAATGTCTTCGCGCTTCACCGGCTACAGGACAGAACCGAACAGAGTACGTTTCCGTAGTGCAGATGGCAATGATGGTGGCGTGCTGTGGTGGGGGTAGGGTTACGGCGGGGCAGAGTGACGGAGGTGATGGAAGACTAGAGGTGATCAACGATAATACGACACGAACAAAATCTCCTTTCTGCTGATGCTCCATAATTTCTCACGACAGCCACGTGTACGTAGTACTTGTCCTTCAGCGTCCCTGAGTTCTCGTCCAATTCCGACAGCATTGGCAGCAGCACCAATTTAGCAATCGACAAGACAATTATTTTTAAGATTTTGTTAAAAAATATGTTAGATAGTATGAAAGTTGGAAATCCCTTGAAAAAGATAATAAAACAACGTCAAAGTCATTAAGAATAATTTTATCGCTTGAAATATGAAAATCTAAAAATCTTGCCAAAATACAACGAATCTCCTTCTATGCTTCTCACTGAATACTAAATTAAACATGAACAACGTCATGTGTATAATCCGGCCAAGATGAAAATCGATTATTGAAAGAAGAATATTCTCTTCTTAATTTGGAGAGTCTCCAAGGATTATAATTTGATGTTTATGTTTGAAAGAAAAAGCTGTTAATAATTTATTGATAATAATTGATGATTATATTATATAACCGGAGGGTTTATAGAGAAATAAATTTAATGTTATAAAGCCATTATATAACCGTTATAAAACACTACAAAGCCATTTTATATTAATGGCAAAGAAAACCCGTTATAAATTGACAAAAAGTAAAAGTTAACCACCACAAAATTAACAATTTTCGATATTTCTAACGTATAAGTATTTATCCCTCTTACTCAATCATAAAAAAATGGATATGACTTCAGTGTGATCTTTTTTTGAAATTATAACTTGGTGCACTCATAGGATACATACAATACCCATGTTTGACATGTGCACCGTTCCATCAATCAAAATCAGTAACAAGCAAAATGTCCAGATTTTCAATTTTCTCAAATAGTAAGAAATCACCTAGGGATTCATATGGTAATATTTGCTGTCGATAGTCCAAATCTGTTTATGGTAATAGGATAGACTTGCACTTTATTTTATTGTTTTGCAAGTATATCAATGGTAAAAAAAAATTTACCATTGATTCTCTCTATAGCTGTGAGAACTAACTAGAGGAAAAGTATGCAAGTTTATCCACAAGAAAAAAAAATGAGAATGACTAGCACTTAATTTGGCTTGGCATATATAACAACCTTGCAAAAGTCATTCATTTTGATTTATTTAGATGCAATAACATATGATGATTCTACTATGATAGAGAAAGGATAAGAGACGGATAATAACTCTCGATCTATAACTTTTCCTTCCTAGAAAGATTAGTAAAGTTTATTAAAAGACGATAAAAAGCAAGATATGTAACCCTACGATAAATAGGTTTATAATTTTCATCCGTATATAGTAGACCGTTAGGTTTATGTGCTTAAATTACTTGTTGGATACATTTTAACCATGTTTAACTTTGTCAAACTGTCGTCTGTGGTCTCATTAAACAAAATGATAAAAAAAATATAACGGCAAAGATTTTACCATTTTTGAATAAGGTAAGTACTAAACCAATGTCAAGCTTGTAGGGTAAATCAATCCCAATGGAACCTACCGATAATACTATCTCTAGGTATGGGAATTGATTAGAGGGAAAATATGCAAGTGTATCCATGACAATAATGAGGATGACCAGTATTTTGCATATTTATACATCCAACACACCTCAGCTTAAGTCAGATTCTCCTCTCTCCTCATAGTCGCTAGTTAGGTCACCTCCCTCCTTATATGAACGAATAGTTTCTCTTGACCTATATTTTGTTTGTCGTCCTCCAATGTAAAGACCGGATGATGACGATGATGCCCATAACCATGCATTTCACGATACCAATATGGAGAAAGAGTTTTGACGCAGCGCATTTCTCACATGCACAAAAATCGAATCAGTGATCTACCAGAATATCCCTTCTTCACTTGTAAGCATCTCTCTCTCTCTCTCTCTCTCTCTCAAACAGAGCGCACACATAGAATATCGAATGACGGCTTTGATCTGATTTTTTTGTTTTTGTTTTGTTGCCTTAAGGAATATGTGGTTGTCAATGGGCATCCGCGTGATCTCTCCAATAAGGTGGAAGCAAGCATTGGTGTTGTTCAGAATCGCCTCGCTTTTTTGATAAGCCCTGCTTGCTAACTAGCTTGGATAGTAGCTCGATGACAAAGTCACCCTGTGCTTCCAAGCAGAAGAGTCACGCTTAAGGTAAACTGCGGTGTGAAAGAAATCAAGAAAGCCACCAAGAATAGGAGAGATGAATATGTACTTTTTTTCCAAAAATTAACTACTAAATAATAACTTCTATCTAGAAAAGAAGTAGGGTCGGAACTATCTTATTTGCCAAATAATGATCATCGTATTAGTGAAGTTCGGAGGGTCATAAAGCATCCTTAAAGCAAAGGGTACAGGGATCAGCTCCCACCCATGTAGAATTTTTCCAATTATGGAATGTAATAATATATATTATTAAACAAAATTTGAGAAAATTCAGCCTTTGTGCTAAGAGAGTTGAACCTTCGCTTTTTCTAAGCTACTGTTGTATCAGTTCCACGCTCTCTTTCGCACTCGTAACACATTAATTGAGACCACATCAGATCTAAGCCTTTAAACTAGAAGCAACATGGCTTTGGAATTCCTTCATTGTTCTTATCATAATCCCATATATCATCATGTCTACAACGGGATTGATGCATTTGCAATTAGCCCAGAAAGTCCCTGGAAAAGGAGACAAGTTGCCCAAAATTCAATTCCTCTTAATTTGACTTAGTTCATCCGATCACATAAGACGTGTTTTCCAATAATTCTACCTAGCTCCGCATGGAAAATATTGGTAGACAAATGAAACCGATAACATCATCGTGAATCCCGATAGGTTAAAAACAAATATGAACCAAATAGACCTAATTGGACTAGTCCTATCGTTAGCATAGCTAGTAAAGTTGAAGTCTTTTTCAGATTATAGATGCTCCGTTTATTTCATGGAAAATGGAAATTTGTAAAACATTTTTCTAAAAACTAGTGCTTGCATCGCTTGAAATAATTTTGCGATAGAAAATATTATCATCATAGTCAATAATTTATATCTAAATATTTTTCTAAGCAATACAAGCAATTATTTTTAAGAAACTATTTTTCAAATCATTCACTTTTTGCATACAAATAAAGCCTAATATATATATATATATATATATATATATGTAAGGATTTGATTAGAAAAAGCGCAATATTATAAAAATGAAAGGTAAATTTTTTCTTAAAATCGTCTTAGAATTTTAAAGAACATTTTTTAAAGGCTAAAAGAATAAATGTGCAAACACAAAGTGACTGATATTTCGATTTTATTGATGGATGCGAATTTATATCTGACTCCATAATCACATCCTTGAATTTTGTTAGTCAAAAAAAAGAAAACAGAGGGTCGGAGGAGGAACGGAGAGAGAGAGAGAGAGAGAGAGAGACAATGGCCGGCATTCGGTTCTGGCGATCTCCGAATCGCGCTGATGGCGTGAGCGGAGAAGCATTCTGCAATAAGGATCGTTGAGGCGAAGTGCGGGAGAATAAGGGGGTGCGTCGTCCGAGGCGCGAGGCAATGGCTGTTTCTCCTCCTCGCTCGAGGTGGAGGACGAGGGGCACAGCGCCGTTCCGGAGGCGCGAAACGCGTGCGGCGGAGAAAGGCCAGTGGCCGAGGCGACTCCAGGACGCTCCCGTGGTCCTCGTCGTTTCCCTGGTAAGCCACCACACTTTCTGTTTTTCTTTCCCCCGAGGATCACTGCTTCAGTAAGGCACCACACCTCCTTCTTTGACCACCAGCTCACGCATGGTGTACCGGAAACGAACAGAGAAAGTAAATTGCTCACAGAAATTCACAGTAACCATGAATCGCACTAACAATAATTCCTGCACACCAACTTATTAAACGAACATTAATATGCACAACGGATCAAGATATGCTAGGATTTGGACCAAGACAGAAATTTGTCAAACAGGGTACATGCATGAGTATTAAACAAGCCCAATGTAATCATTTCAAATCAAGGTTCATAGTTAGCCTTAAAAGGACTCAATATAGAATGATTGTACCAAGAAGGAGGAGTTCGAATAAAGCAGATTACGCTTTGAGCAAAATCGCACGACATCTTAACCACTCTCTTCTCAAAAGAGGGTATTATCGTGGATCGAGCCTTACCTTGAAAGTGCAGTTGCAGTTCATGAGCTGCAGTCGAGCTGCAATCGACAAAACATTAGGAGATTCTAGAGACACCTCCGGCGAGAATTGAGTCATTCAATGGGCTTCGAAATGGATTTAATGTCTTCGCGCTTCACCGGCCACAGGACAGAACCGAACAGAGTACGTTTCCGTCGTGCAGATGGCGATGATGGTGGCGTGCTGTGATGGTGGTAGGGTTACGGCGGGGCAGAGTGACGGACGTGATGGAAGACTAGAGGTGATCAACGACGTGACGACACGAACAAAATCTCTTTTCTGCTGATGCTCCATAATTTCTCACGACAGCCACGTGTACACAGTACTTGTCCTTCAGCGTCCCTGAGTTCTAGTCCAATTCCGACAGCATTGGCAGCAAATTTAGCAATCGACAAGACAATTATTTTTAAGATTTTGTTAAAAAAATACATTTTTTTTGTCTGAAAAAAAGAATACGTTAGATAACATGAAAAATCTTAATAGTTGGAAATCCCTTGAAAAAGATAATAAAACAATGTCAAAGTCATTAAGAATAATTTTATTACTTGAAATATAAAAATTGGTGTCTAAAAAGCTTCTCACTGAATACTAAATTAAATATGAACAACATCATGTGTATAATCTGGCCAAGATGAAAATTAATTATTGGAAGAAGAATATTCTCTTCTTAATTTGGAGAGTCTCCAAGGATTATAATTTGACGTTTATGTTTGACAGAAAAAGCTGTTAATAATTTACTGATAATTAATTGATGATCATATTATATAACCCGAGGGTTTATAAAGAAATAAATGTTATATTATAAAGTCGTTATATAACCGTTACAAAACACTACAAAGCCATTTTATATTAATGGCAAGCAAAAACCGTTATAAATTGACAAAAAGTAAAAGTTAACGACCGCAAAATTAACAGTTTTCGATATTTCTAACGTATAAGTATTTATCCCTCTTACTCAATCATAAAAAATTGGACATGACATCAGTGTGATCTTTGTTTGAAATTATAACTTGGAGCACTCATAGGATACATTTAATAGCCATGTTTGACATGTGCACCGTTCCATCGATCAAAATCAGTAACAAGCAAAACGTCCAGATTTTCAATTTTCTCAAATAGTAAGAAATCACCTAGGGATTCATATGGTAATATTTGCTGTCAATAGTCCAAATCTGCTTATGCTAACAAGATAGACTTGCACTTTATTTTATTGTTTTGCAAGTATATCAACGGTAAAAAAAAATTACCATTGATTCTCTCTCTAGCTATGAGAACTAACTAGAGGGAAAGTATGCCGGTTTATCCACAAAAAAAAAAAAGAGAATGACTAGCACTTAATTTGGATTGGCATATATAACAACATTGCAAAAGTCATTCATTTTGGTTTATTTAGATGCAATAACATATGATGATTCTACTATGATAGAGAAAGGATAAGAGACGTAAGTCAGAGATAATAACTCTCGATCTATAACTTTTCCTTCTTAGAAAGATCAGTAAAGTTTATTAAAAGATGATAAAAAGCAAGATATGTAACCCTACGATAAATAGGTTTATAATTTTCATCCGTATATAGTAGACCGTTAGGTTTATGTGCTTAAATTACTTGTTGGATACATTTTAACCATGTTCAACTTTGTCAAATTGTCGTCTGGGGTCTCAATAAACAAAAGGACAAAAAACTATAATGGCAAAGATTTTACTGTTTTTGAATAAGGTAAGTAGTAAACCAAGGTCAAGCTCGAAGGGTAAATCAATCCCAATGGAACCTACCGATAATACTATCTCTAGGTATGGGAATTGATTAGAGGGAAAATATGCAAGTGTATCCATGACAATAATGAGGATGACCAGTATTTTGCATATTTATACATCCAACACGCCTCAGCCTAAGTCAGATTCTCCTCTCTCCTCATAGTCGGTTGTTAGGTCACCTTCCTCCTTATATGAACAAATAGTTTCTCTTGACCTATATTTTGTTTGTCCTCCTCCAATGTAAAGACCGAATAACGACGATGAAGCCCATAGCCATGCATTTCACGATACCAATCTGGAGAAAGAGTTCTGACGCAGTGCATTTCTCACATGCACAAAATCGAATCAGTGATCTACCAGAATATCCCTTCTTCACTTGTAAGCATCTCTCTCTCTCTCTCTCTCTCTCTCTCTCTCTCTCTCTCTCTCTCTCTCTCTCTCTCTCTCTCACCCAGACAGAGCGCACACACAGAATATCAAATGACGGCTTTGATCTGATTTTTTTGTTTTTGTTTTGTTGCCTTAAGGAATATGTGGTTGTCAAAGGGCATCTTCATGATCTCTGCTATAGGGTGGAAGCAAGCATTGGCGTTGTTCAGAATCGCCTCGCTTTTTTGATCAGCCCTGCTTGCTAACTAGCTTGGATAGTAGCTCGATGACAAAGTCACCCTGTGCTTCCAAGCAGAAGAGTCACGCTTAAGGTATACTGCGGCGTGGAAGAAATCAAGAAAGCCACCAAGAATAGGAGAGACAAATATGTATTTTATCTTCCAAAAATTAACATCTAAATAATAACTTCTATCCAGAAAAGAAGTAGGGTCGGAACTATCTTAATTGCCAGATAATGATCATCGAATTTGTGAAGTTCGGAGGGTCATAAAACATCCTTAAAGCAAAGGGTACAGGGATAAGCTCCCACCCATGTAGAATCATTTTCCAATTACGGAATGTAATAATATATATTATTGATCAAAATTTGAGAAAATTCAGCCATTGTGCAGAGAGAGTTGAACCTTCGCTTTTCTGAGCTACTGTTGTATCAGTTCGACGCTCACTTTTGCACTTGTAACACATCAATTGAGACCACGTCGAATCTAAGCCTTTAAACTAGAAGCAACATGGTTTCGGAATTCCTTCATTGTTCTTATCATAATCCCATATATCATCATGTCTACAAGGGGATTGATGCATTTGCGATAGCCCAGAAAGTCCCTAGAAAAGGAGATAGGTTGCCCATAATTCAATTCCTTTTAATTTGACTTAGTTCATCCGATCACATAAGACGTGTTTTTCAGTAATTCTACCTAGCTCCGCATGGGAAATATTGGTAGACAAATGAAACCGATAGCAAATTAGTGAATCTCGACAGGTTAAAAACAAATATAAACCAAATAGACGCAGTTGGACTAGTCCTATCGTTTAGTATGGCTAGTAAAGTTGAAGACTTTTTCAGATTATAGATGCTCCATATATTTCATAGAAAATGGATGATTTGCAAGACATTTTTCTAAAAATTAGTGCTTACATCGCTTGAAATAATTTTGCGATGGAAAATATTATCATCATAGGCAATAATTTATATCTAAACATTTTCTAAGCAATACAAGCAATTATTTTTATGAAACTATTTTTCAAATCATTCAATTTTAACAAACAAATAAAGCCTAATATATATATATATATATATATATATAGGGAATTGATTAGAAAAAGCTTAATATTATAAAAATAAAAAGTACAATTTTTCTTAAAGTCATCTCAGAGTTTTAAAGAACATTTTTTAAAGGCTAAAAGAATACATGTGTAAACACAAAATGACTGATATTTCGATTTTATTGATGGATGCGAATTTATATCTGACTCCACAATCAAATCATTGAATTTTGTTAGTCATAAAAAAGAAAACAGAGGGTCGGAGGAGGAACGGGGAGAGAGAGAGAATGGCCGGCATTCGGTTCTGGCGACCTCCGAATCACGCTGATGGCGTGAGCGGAGAAGCATTCTGCAATAAGGATCGTTGAGGCGAAGCGCTGGAGAATAAGGGGGTGCGTCGTCGGAGGCGCGAGGCACTTCGGGGTAATGGCTGTTTCTCCTCCTCGCTCGAGGTGGAGGACGAAGGGCACAGCGCCGTTCCGGAGGCGCGAAACGCGTGCGGCGGAGAAAGGCCAGTGGCCGAGGCGACTCCAGGACGCTCCCGTGGTCCTCGTCGTTTCCCCGGTAAGCCACCGCAGTCTCTGTTGTTCTTTCCCCCGAGGATCACTGCTTCAGTAAGGCACCACACCTCCTTCTTTGACCACCAGCTCACGCATGGTGTACCGGAACCGAACAGAGAAAGTAAATTGCTCACAGAAATTCACAGTAACCATGAATCGCACTAACAAGAATTCCTGCACACCAACTTACCAAACGAACATTAATATGCACAACGGATCAAGACATGCTAGGATTTGGACCAAGACAGAAATTTGTCAAACAGGGCACATGCATGAGTATTAAACAAGCCCAATGTAATCATTTCAAATCAAGGTTCATAGTTAGCCTTAAAAGGACTTAATATAGAATGATTGTACCAAGGAGGAGTTCGAATAAAGCAGATTACGCTTTGAGGAAAATCGCACGACATCTTAACCACTCTCTTCTCAAAAGAGGGAATTATCGTGGATCGGGCCTTACCTTAAGAGTGCAGTTGCAGTTCATGAGCAGCAGCCGAGCTGCAATCGACGAAACATTAGGAGATTCTAGAGACACCTCCGGCGAGTATTGAGTCATTCAATGGGCTTCGAAATGGATTTTAATGTCTTCGCGCTTCACTGGCTCCAGGACAGAACCGAACAGTGTACGCTTCCGTCGTGCAGATGGCGATGATGGTGGCGTGCTGTGATGGTGGTAGGGTTACGGCGGGGCAGAGTGGCGGAGGTGATGGAAGACTAGAGGTGATCAACGATGAGACGACACGAACAAAATCTCTTTTCTGCTGATTTCTCATAATTTCTCACGACAGCCACGTGTACGCAGTACTTGTCCTTCAGCATCCCTGAGTCCTCGTCCAATTCCGACAGCATTGGCAGCAGTACCAATTTGGCAATCGACAAGACAATTATTTTTAAGATTTTGTTAAAAACTATGTTAGATAATATGAAAAATCTTAATAGTTGGAAATCCCTTGAAAAAGATAATAAAACAATGTCAAAGTCATTAAGAATAATTTTATCACTTGAAATGTGAAAATTGGTGTCTAAAAATCTTACCAAAATACGACATATCTCCTTCTATGCTTCTCACTGAATCCTAAGTTAAACATGAACAACGTCATGTGTATAATCCGGCCAAGATGAAAATCAATTATTGAAAGAAGAATATTCTCTTCTTAATTTGGAGAGTCTCCAAGGATTATAATTTGAGGTTTATGTTTGAAAGAAAAAGTGGTTTATAATTTATTGATAATTAGTTGATGATCATATTATATAACCGGAGGGTTTATAAAAAAATAAATTTAATGTTATAAAGCCGTTATATAACCGTTATAAAACACTACAAACCCGTTTTATATTAATGGCAAACAAAAACCGTCATAAATTGACAAAAGTAAAAAACCACCGCAAAATTAACAGTTTTTGATAATTCTAACGTATAAGTATTTATCCCTCTTACTCAATCATATAAAAATGGATATGACATAAGTGTGATCTTTGTTTGAAATTATAGTTGTAGCACTCGTAGGATACATACAATAGCCTTGTTTGACATGTGCACCGTTCCATCGATCAAAATGAGTAACAAGCAAAACGTCCAGATTTTCAATTTTCTCAAATAGTAAGAAATCACCTAGGGACGCATATGGTAATATTTGCTGTCCATTGTCCAAATCTATTTATGGTAATAGGATGGACTTGCACTTTATTTTATTGTTGTGCAAGTATATCAACAGTAAAAAAATTAGCATTGATTCTCTCTCTAGCTGTGAGAACTAATTAGAGGAAAAGTATGCTGGTTTATCCACACACAAAAAAAATAAAAAAGAGAATGACTAGCACTTAATTTGGTTTGGCATATATAACAACATTGTAACAGTCATTCATTTTGATTTATTTAGATGAAATAACATATGACGATTCTATTTTGATAGATAAAGGGAAAGAGACGTAAGTCCGAGATAATAACTATCGATCTACAACTTTTTCTTCCCAATCAATAATTAATGTTTATTAACAACGAAAAGCAAAATATGTAACCCTACGGTAAATCAATTTATAATTTTTATATGTACATAGTAGACCGTTAGGTTTATCCGCTTCAAGTACTTGTTAGATACATTTTTAACCATGTTCAATTTTGTCAAACTGTCATATGTGGTCTCATTAAACAAAAGGATAAAAAAAAATATAATGGCAAAGATTTTATTGTTCTTGAATAAGGTAAGTACTAAACCAAGGTCAAGCTCGTAGGGTAAATCAATCCCAATGGAACCTACCAATAATACTATCTCTAAGTATGGGAAATGATTAGAGGAAAAATATGTAAGTGTATCCACAACAATAATGAGGATGACCACTATTTTGCGTATTTATACATCCGACACACCTTAGCCTGAGTCAGATTTTCCTCTCTCCTCATAGTCGCTAGTTAGGTCTCCTCCCTCCTTGTATGAACAAATTGTGTCTCTTGACCTTTATTATGTTTGTCTTTTTCCTCCAATGTAAGACCGGATGATGATGATGAAGCCTCCTCCCTCCTTATATGAACAAATTGTTTCTCTTGACCTGTATTTTGCGTAGTGTTAGGTCTCCTTCCGCGTTATATGAACAAATTGTTTCTCTTGACCTGTATTGTGTTTGTCTTTTTCCTCCAATGTAAGACTGGATGATGACGATGAAGCCAAGAACCATGCATTTCATGAAACCAATATGGAGAAAGAGTTCCAACACATTTCTTACATGCACGAAATCGAATCAGTGATCTACCAGAATATCCCTTTTTTACCCGTGAGCATCCCTCTCTCTCTCTCTCTCTCACCCAAACAGAGCGCACGCACAGAATATCGAATGACGGCTCTGATTTGATTCTTTTTTGTGTTATTTTTGTTGCCTTCAGGAACATGTTGTTACGAAAGGACATCTTTGTGATCTCTCCAACCGGGTGGAAGCAAGCATCGGTGTTGTTCATGATCGCGTCACTTTTTTTATCAGCGCTGCTTGCTAACTAGCTTGGATAGTAGCTCGATGACAAAGTCATCCTATGCTTCCAAGCAGAAGAGTCACGCTTAAGGACTTCTGCGGCGTGAAGGCAATTGAAAAAGCCACCAAGAATAGGAGAGATTAACATGTACTTTGTTATTCAAAAAGTAACCACCAAATAATAACCTCAATCCGTAAAACCAGTAGGGTTGGAACTGTTTTAATTGCCAGATAACAATCACTGTACTGGTGAAGTTTGGAGGGTCTGAAGGTAAGATAAAGCATCCTTAAAGCAAAGGGTACAGGGATTAGCTCCCCACCTGTGTAGAATCATTTTCCAATTATGGAATGTAATAATATATATTATTGATCAAATTTGAGAAAATTCAGGCATTGTGCAGAGAGAGTTGAACCTTCACTCTTCTAAGCTACTATTGTATTAGTTCCACGCTCTCTTTCCCGCTCGTAACACATTAATTGAGACCATGTTAGATCTAAGCATTTAAACTCGAAGCAACATGGTTTGGGGATTCCTTCATTGTTCTTATCATAATCCCATATATCATCATGTCAACAAGGGGATTGATGCATTTGCGATTAGCCCAAGAAGTCCCTAGAAAAGGAGACAGTTTGCCCAAAATTCAATTCCTTTTAATTTAACTTAGTTGATCTGATCACATAAGACATTCTAGTAATTCTACCTAGCTCCGCATGGGAAATATTAGTAGACGAATGAAACCGATAACGACGTAGTGAATCCCTACAAGTTAAAAACAAATATAAACCAAATAGACGCAATTGGACTAGTCCTATTGTTAGTATAGCTAGTAAAGTTGAAGACTTTTTCATTATAGAGGCTCCATTTATTTCATGGAAACTGGATGATTTATAAAACATTTTTTAAAAAATTAGTGCTTGCATCGCTTGAAATAATTTTGCGATGGAAAATATTATCATCATAGTCAATAATTTATATCTAAACATTTTCCTAAGCAATACAAGCAATCATTTTTAAGAAACTATTTTTCAAATCTTTCACTTTTAGCAAACGAATGAAGGATATATATATTTATAGGGATTTGATTAGAAAAACTGTGATATTATAAAAATGAAAAGTAAAATTTTTCTTAAAGTCGTCTCAAAGTTTTAAAGAACATTTTATAAAGGCTAAAAGAATACATGTGCAAACACAAAGCGGCTGATATTTCGATTTTATTGATGGATGCGAATTTATATCATACTCCATAATCACATCCTTGAAATTTGTTGTCATAAAAAAGAAAACAGAGGGTCGGAGGAGAGAGCGAGAGAGAGAGAGAGAGAGAGAGAGAGAGAGAGAGAGAGAGAGAGAGAATGGCCGGCATTCGGTTCTGGCGACCTCCGAATCGCGCTGATGGCGTGAGCGGAGAAGCATTCTGCAATAAGGATCGTTGAGGCGAAGCGCGGGAGAATAAGGGGGTGCGACGTCGGAGGCGCGAGGCACTTCGGGGTAATGGCTGTTTCTCCTCCTCGCTCGAGGTGGAGGACGAGGGGCACAGCGCCGTTCCGGAGGGGCGAAAGGCGTGCGGCGGAGAAAGGCCAGTGGCCGAGGCGACTCCGCGACTCTCCCGTGGTCCTCGTCGTTTCACCAGTAAGCCACCGCAGTCTCTGTTGTTCTTTCCCCCGAGGATCACTGCTTCAGTAAGCCACCACACCTCCTTCTTTGACCACCAGCTCACGCATGGTATACCGGAAACAAACAGAAAAAGTAAATTGCTCACAGAAATTCACCGTAACCATGAATCGCACTAACAAGAATTCCTGCATACCAACTTAGCAAACGAGCATTAATATGCACAACGGATCAAGACATGCTAGGATTTGGACGAAGACAGAAGTTTGTCAAACAGGGCACATGCATGAGTATTAAAGAAGCCCAATGTAATCATTTCAAATCAAGGTTCACGGTTAGCCTCAAAAGGATTCAATATAGAATTATTGTACCAAGAAGGAGAAGTTCGAATAAAGCAGATTACGCTTTGCGGAAAATCGCACGGCTACTTAACCACTCTCTTCTCAAAAGAGGGTATTATGGTGGATCGAGCCTTACCTTGAGAGAGCAGTTGCAGTTCATGAGTTAGGAGATTCTAGAGACACCTTCGGCGAGTATTGAGTCATTCAATGGGCTTCGAAACGGGTTTTAATGTCTTCGCGCTTCACCGGCTACAGGACAGAACCGAACAGAGTACGCTTCCGTCGTGCAGATGGCGATGATGGTGGCGTGCTGTGATGATGGTAGAGTTACGGCGGGCAGAGTGACGGAGGTGATGGAAGACTAGAGGTGATCAACGATGAGACGACACGAACAAAATCTCTTTTCTGCTGATGCTCCATAATTTCTCACGACAGCCACGTTTACGTAGTACTTGTCCTTCAGCGTCCCTGAGTCCTCGTCCAATTCCGACAGCATTGGCAGCAGTACCAATTTGGCAATCGACAAGACAATTAGTTTTAAGATTTTGTTAAAAAAATATGTTAGATAATATGAAAAATCTTACTAGTTGGAAATCGCTTGAAAAAGATAATAAAACAATGTTAAAGTCATTAAGAATAATTTTATCACTTGAAATATGAAAATTGGTGTCTAAAAATCTTGCCAAAATACAACATATCTCCTTCTATGCTTCTCACTGAATACTAAATTAAACATGAGCAATGTCATATGTATAATCCGGCCAAGATGAAAATCAATTATCGAAAGAAGAATATTCTCTTCTTAATTTGGAGAGTCTCCAAGGATTATAATTTGACGTTTATGTTTGAAAGAAAAGGCCATTAATAATTTATTGATAAGTAATTGATGATCATATTATATAACTGGAGGGTTTATAAAGAAAGAAATTTAATGTTATAAAGCTGTTACTACAAAGCCATTTTATATTAATGGCAAACAAAAACTGTTATAAATTGACAAAAGTAAAAATTAACCACCACAAAATTAATAGTTTTGGATATTTCTAACGTATAAGTATTTATCCCTTTTACTCAATCATATAAAAATGGATATGACATGGGTGTGATCTTTGTTTGAAATTATACTTGGAGCACTCATAGGATACAATAGCCATGTTCGACATGTGCACCATTCCATCAATCAAAATCAGTAATAAGCAAAATGTCCAGATTTTGAATTTTCTCAAATAGTAAGAAATCACCTAGGAATGCATATGGTAATATTTGCTGTCGATAGTCCAAATCTGTTTATGGCAATAGGATAGACTTGCACTTTATTTTATTGTTGTGCAAGTATATCAACGGTAAAAAAAAAATTACCATTGATTCTCTCTCTAGCTGTGAGAACTAACTAGAGGAAAAGTATGCCGGTTTATCCACACATAAAAATAAAAACGAGAATGACTAGCACTTAATTTGGCTTGGCATATATAACAACATTGCAAAAGTCATTCATTTTGATTTTATTTAGATGCAATAACACATGATGATTCTACTATGATAGAGAACGGATAAGAGACGTAAGTCTGAGATAATAACTCTTGATCTATGACTTTTCTTTCCTAGAAAGATCAGTAAAGTTTATTAAAAGATGATAAAAAGCAAGATATGTAACCCTACGATAAATAGGCTTATAATTTTTATCCGTATATAGTAGACCGTTAGGTTTATGTGCTAAAATTACTTGTTGGATACATTTTAACCATGTTCAACTCTGTCAAACTATCGTTTGTGGTCTCATTAAACAAAAGGATAAAAAAAAATATAATGGCAAGGATTTTACTATTTTTGATTAAGGTAAGTACTAAACCAAGGTCAAGCTCGTAGGGTAAATCAATCCCAATGGAACCTACCGATAATATTATCTCTAGGTATGGGAATTGATCAGAGGGAAAATATGCAAGTGTATCCAAGACAATAATGAGGATGACCAGTATTTTGCATATTTATACATCCAACACACCTCAGCCTAAGTCAGATTCTCCTCTCTCCTCATAGTCGCTAGTTAGGTCACCTCCCTCCTTATATGAACAAATAGTTTCTCTTGACCTATATTTTGTTTGTCCTCCTCCAATGTAAAGACCGGATGATGACGATGAAGCCCAGAACCATGCATTTCACAATACCAATCTGGAGAAAAGAGTTCCGACGCAACGCATTTCTCACATGCACAAAATCGAATCAGTGATCTACCAGAATATGCCTTATTCACTTGTAAGCATCTCTCTCTCTCTCTCTCTCTCTCTCTCTCTCTCTCTCTCTCTCTCTCTCTCTCTCTCTCTTACCTAGACAGAGCTCACACACAAAATATCGAATGACGGCTCTAATCTGATTTTTTTTGTTCTTGTTTTGTTGCCTTAAGAAATATGTGATTATCAAAGGGCATCTTTGTGATCTCTCCAATCGGGTGGAAGCAAGCATTGGCGTTGTTCACAATCGCCTCGCTTTTTTGATCAGCCCTGCTTGCTAACTAGCTTGGATAGTAGCTCGATGACAAAGTCACCATGTGCTTCCAAGCAGAAGAGTCACGCTTAAGGTATACTATGGCGTGAAAGAAATCAAGAAAGCCACCAAGAATAGGAGAGACCAATATGTACTTTATTTTCCAAAAATTAACCACTGAATAATAACTTCTATCTAGAAAAGAAGTAGGGTCGGAACTACTTCATTGCCAGATAATGATCATTGAACTAGTGAAGTTCGGAGGGTCTGAAGGTAAGATAAAGCATCCTTAAAGCAAAGGGTATAGGGATCGGCTCCCCAACCATGTAGAATCATTTTCCAATTATGGAATGTAATAATATATATTATTGATCAAAATTTGAGAAAATTCAGCCTTTGTGCAGAGAGAGTTGAACCTTCGCTTTTCTGAGCTACTGTTGTGTCAGTTCCACTCTCTCTTTCGCACTCGTAACACATCAATTGAGACCACGTCAGATTTAAGCCTTTAAACTCGAAGCAACATGGTTTCGGAATTCCTTCATTGTTCTTATCATAATCCCATATATCATCATGTCTACAAGGGAATTGATGCATTTGCGATTAGCCCAGAAAGTCCCTGGAAAAGGAGATAGGCTGCCCAAAATTCAATTCCTTTTAATTTAACTTAGTTCATCCGATCACATAAGACGTGTTTTCCAGTAATTCTACCTAGCTCCGCATGGGAAATATTGGTAGACAAATGAAACCGATAACAACGTAGTGAATCCCGACATGTTAAAAACAAATATGAAACAAATAGACACATTTAGACTAGTCTTATCGTTAGTATAGCTAGTAAAGTTGAAGACTTTTATAGATTATAGATGCTTCATTTATTTCATGAAAAATAGATGATTTGTAAATCATTTTTCTAAAAAGTAGTGCTTGCATCGCTTGAAATAATTTGAGATGGAAAATATTATCATCATAGTCAATAATTTATATCTAAACATTTTTCTAAGCAACACAAGCAATTATTTTTAAGAAACTAATTTTCAAATCATTTACTTTTAGCAAACAAATGAAGCATATATATATATTTATATATAGAGGGATTTGATTGGAAAAACCGTAATATTATAGAAATGAAAAGTAAAATTTTTCTTAAAATCGTCTCAGGATTTTAAAGAACATTTTATAAAGTCTAAAAGAATACATGTGCAAACACAAAGTGACTGATATTTCAATTTTATTGATGGATGCGAATTTATATCGGACTCCACATCACATCCTCGAATTTTGTTGTCATAAAAAAGAAAACAGAGGGTCGGAGGAGGAACGGGTCGGAGAGAGAGAGAGAGAGAGAGAATGGCCGGCATTCGGTTCTGGCGACCTCCGAATGACGCTGATGGCGTGAGCGGAGAAGCATTCTGCAATAAGAATCGTTGAGGCGAAGCGCGGGAGAATAAGGGTGTGCGTCGTTGGAGGCGCGAGGCACTTCGGGGTAATGGCCGTTTCTCCTCCTCGCTCGAGGTGGAGGACGAGGGGCACAGCGCCGTTCCGGAGGCGCGAAACGCGTGCGGCGGAGAAAGGCCAGTGGCCGAGTCGACTCCGCGACGCTCCCGTGGTCCTCGTCTTTTCCCCAGTAAGCCACCGCACTCTCTGTTGTTCTTTCCCCCGAGGATCACTGCTTCAGTAAGCCACCACACCTCCTTCTTTGACCACCAGCTCACGCGTGGTGTACCGGAGACGAACAGAGAAAGTAAATTGCTCACAGAAATTCACCTATTCGACGAAACATTAGGAGATTCTAGAGACTCCTCCGGCGAGTATTGAGTCAGTCAATGGGCTTCGAAATGGATTTTAATATCTTCGCGCTTCACCGGGTACAGGACAGAACCGAACAGAGTACGCTTCCATCGTGCAGATGGTGATCGTGGTGGCGTGCTATGCTGGTGGTAGGGTTACGGTGGGGCAGAGGGACAGAGGTGATGGAAGACTAGAGGTGATCGACCATGAGATGACACGAACAACATCTCTTTTCCGCTGATGCTCCATAATGTTGCACGACAGCCACGTGTTCGCCGTACTTGTCCTTCACCATCTCTGAGTCCTCGTCCGATTCCGACAGCATTGGCAGCAGTACCAATTTGACAATCGACGGGACAATTATTTTTAAGATTTTGTTAACAAAACTATGTTAAATAATAGGAAAAAAACCCCAAATTTTATATCGTGTAATACATTTATCTTAAACTATTTTTGTTATACGAAAAACTCCAAACTTTATCCACCGTGAAATAATTACCTTAAATATTTTTTTGTGACATCAAAAATCACAAACTTTGCCAATGTGACATATTTATCCCAAAAAATAATTTTCTGTTTTATTTTTAAAGGAGCTATGGCGAGGTTCGCTGGCAGCGGAAGCTCGCCGGAGAGCGGACCTCGCCAGAGGGTGGCAAAGCCCTTGCCCAGATTTGGGCGGGGTAGATCTGGACGAGGGTTGCCCTGCTACCCTCGCCCGACCGCGAGAGAGGGCCACCTAGTCCCCGCGGCCCTCGCCCGTGGTCGGGGAGGGCCAAAGGTGGCATGTTCCGCCCAAACTCAAACCAAAATCTAGCCACAGTCGAAGGTTTTCCCGCGCACGCCACATGTTTGACGAAATGCACGAGTTTCCATCTTTATCTTCATCGCAGCTCACTCACGCATTTCGTCAAATAGGTGGGGCGTGCGGGAAAACGTTCGAATACGGCCATATTTTGGGCGGAGTTTTGGCAGGGCCGGGCAAGTCACGTCCGGCCCTTGTCGGCCAGGGACTGAATTCAAGAAGAGTAATAATGCTCTTAACAGCGACGTTCATAATTCTGCCAAAATAACGGCAATGCTCAATGATGCATTCACAACGGCACTAGCTACAACAATATCAGCTGCAATAACGGCCTCACGATTCTTAACTCAATGGCTTCCAGCCCTCAAAGTTACCAAACATTTCCCCTATATAATTATATATATATATATATATATGTATCCTTATATGGACACGTCCAATAACTACCCTATTCCTTTGGGAATTATTGATTTTGACCATTGTCGATTTCCACCATGCCTGGTGTCACTCTCATAGGTTTACTAACTATCTAACACTAGTCCATCAGAGCAAGGCACGTAGTAATTAATTAATTTCAATAACATCACGATACACAATTTCCTTAATTGGACTATCACGCAACCAGTATTGAAATCATTCAGCCAAACTCGTGTTAGTATGAATTGATGTCTCACCAAGTCATCAACTCCAGGGCGTAAAATACACACCACTCTATGTATCCCGTATACTCATTATTTTGGCAATGTCACTGACCTGCAAACTCAACTAGCATAACCCTTAGTTGCTAAGAACCACTGTTTGATAACTTGTGGTCAGCAACCATCCACAGCTATCTTTAGTCAGGCTTTGGAGTCATTATTTTTCATAACGTAGAGATATCGAGTGTGTCACATCAACTTCCTCCATCCGCCCATTACTAAACAAACGATATAATCATGAACTTATGTCGTGTAGTTACTCATACACGTCTTGACGTAAGGTACCGAGGCACCAATAACGCCCATATGCTGCCCGCGTGCGATAACACATACACGCTCATAACTAGTAGCTACCAAGGCAAGCGATACGCCTACTTGCCACTGACGTGCGATACTCTTACACGTGTCTATATTGATAACTTTCGAGGTAAGCGATACGCATACTAACCTCTAACGTGCGATACGCATACACGTTAATAGCTGGCAATGATTTTCAAACGGTACGAATCATACAACATTGCTTATTGGACAATACACAGAGACGCCTTTACAGCCCGTAGTATACAATAATAAAATATTATTATTAAGTGCTCCATTCTAGTGGCACTCGTAATACTAACACCATGGGGGTCCAATCCCGACTTTAATGTGTCGGCGGAACCAACCATACCATGACCATCTATCCACATTTCACTTTGCTATACACGTCCCATAACGCTCTTGCGCGGTTAGACAAGACTCAGATTCCAGTTATTCTCTGATCAATAACCCGTCATTGTCACTTATGTCTAAATCGACTTCAACGCGATTCAGCAATGACACTAATCAAGTAGTATCGATAAGTAACTATAATCTTTAGGGGTCATCAATTATTAATTCACTCTAAACCCTTCCGATAATAAAACAACTTCCCAACTTACTCTCCTCGATACTATCATCCAATCGTATTAGCTTAAGCTCTTATAGGGGCTAATTTCTTTCTAACAATTCATTTAGTAAAAATCATTAAACCATCACTAAATCATACTCATCCTCCAAACTTCTATATTCATCAGTCAAACACGTACTTAATCTCAATCGTGTCATCCCAGGCTTCATTTAGGGCTTACTTCTCTAATCAGAAACTTAGTTAGGTCACTAAACCGTCACTAAATTCCTCGAATTTCACTAACATTCAATCAAACACGTACTCAAATCTCCAAACCTTAGCAAAATTTTTCCTTCCTTTTCTCCACTAATCCTCCCATGGACTAAATTAACCAACTAAGTGATCCAATTTGTTCTTCCCGGTAAGCACAATCCAACCTTATCACTCCAAACTTTAACCGGGGTTAAGTCCTAAACCTCGCTCTGATACCAAATCAATCCAAACGACTGTCACGCCCTAACCTTTGGGATGCGTCACCAACCTAAGTAATTCTTATCAATATTCACTATAATAATCTTTACATTTCAGCAGAAGCGAGGTTAACAACATTAATTACATCATTTTTCCGATTCAACAATAAAATTTATGAATACAACTTACTCCGAGTAAAAATTTCAAAGCCACTTCCCTCTCGACTGCAGTCCACAGATGACCTTCCCTTGTTCTCATCAAATGATGTCGATTCTTTGTCCTAATCTTCTTTTGCTATCACTTACTTCCATCGGCTCCTCTGCTGGGCATGTGATTTCTCCTGAAATGGGTGGGGTGGTGGGGTGAGATACTGGGGTATCTCAATGAGCAAACCTCCTAATCCAAAACTAGGTACGAAAATCGTCCTAGGGTCCTTAGTCGAGACTTATATCTCACTAATCCTGGGGCATAGATCATTCTTAACGGTTCGGCTATAACATTTCTTATTTATTTGTCAATCTCTCTCTCTTCTATACCTGCTCTAGGTATAAGGATTTGGCTAACTCCAAACTTATTCATCACAATAATTCATACCCGGATTTACTACAAATAACTTGAGAAAAGTGCTGGAATTAATAAATAATCCATTGGCGGATAAATAAATTGCATTAATAAATTGATAATTAAATAAATTATTCAAACTCCACTGTAAGACCGTTCGAGACCGGTCTGAGACCTAGCCAATCTCCCCACTTAACCATTATTGGATCACGGATAATATGTCGGCCATAAAATTAATTTCATAAATAAATAAATTATGTAAAGGAACTAATAATCAGTAATCTGTCTATTAGATTTAATAAGACCATTCCAAGAATTGGTCTGAGACCTATTAGATCTTCTGTAACCCCCGTCTTCCATTCTACTAGGCCCATGGTTTATCTCGAGCCCCAATTCAACCTATAACCTCATATTTGATCCATCTCATCTCACCTAATTGGTACTCGGTACCCAATTATAACTATCCTTTCCACTAATTCTATTCACCAAGATTGCTCCATCAGCCTAATAATTTCTACTAAGGCAGTAAACGTACCCTATTAGGGTTTAGAAGGTCCACTCACCTGGGTAAAAGTACCTAGCACCTGGGCGGAGCGTTCTGAAGCATACCGAGATCCACAGGGGGTGATCGTGTTAATGCTAGAATTCAATCCTTCGTGACCTGTATAGACAGATCCATCGGACTAACTAAATTAATTCGCAGTCATATCTATCCGACCGATTAAATGTCGATTAAGTTAATCCGATGTCTACCAAACGTCAGATTGATTCAATTGAATTAATCTAGTGCCCTATAAGGGTGATCAAGTGCCGAATTAGACTAATTGCTCGCTTAACCAATTTCTTTGGTGCTAATTGAATCAATTAACCATAATTCGAGTAAATCAAGCGTCGAGTGGGGTTAGCTGGGTCTTGATTGGTCGCTTGGATTCAAATTCGGCCCCAATTAGGATTCAATCGGGTCGGAATCGGCCAATTGGGTCGAAATCAGTCCAATCGGGTCGAAATCAACCCAATCGGGTTGAAATCGGCCCAATCGGGTTGAAATCAGCCCAATCGGGTCGATTTCGACCCGAATCAGGCTATTCGGGTCGGTGGTGACCCGACTCACTCCCGAGCGGGTCTGGGAGGGAGGCGACCGGGTCAGAGCCCGATTCCTCCTCCCTCCGGCCACCCGCCGGAGTTCCTCCGTCCTAGACTCGATTTCAAATAAACCCACTAGCTAACAATCACAGAATACGGTCAATTTGGCCATTAGAGTTTCCGAACTACTTACCGAGGAGAAGGGCCTCGGCTGACTGTTTGGCCGGTTTTCGGGGCCTGCCGGCGTCGCTCTGGCTTGAATCGTCGGAGTGCGAGGGCTCCCTCTCGAAGACCACCACTCGGAGAATGTCGTCTTGCCTTTTCCCCCCTCTCTCTCGCTCTGTGCTGCGAACGGTGGCTCGCCAAAGTTGAGTCGGTGACCGGCGAAAAAGCAGGGACACGGGGAAGCTCCGGGTGCGGCCAGGTGGTTCCGAGCCACGTGGGGGCTCTCGGGCGGCTGTGGTGGCCTTAGCCGGCTAGGCGGGAGGGCTGGGGACGCGTGGCCTACGGCAGTGCACGCCGGCTGGCGCCGGAGGGCTCGCGTCCCCCACGCCTCGCCACGTGTTCGTGAAAATGCCCAAGTGGCGAAGCTGCTATCTCGGTGGACCGGCCACGAGAGCGCTGGACCGGCCGGTTCGCTCCCTGAACCGAACCGGTCGTCAGCCAACGCATAGACCGCCGACCGGTCAACGTTGACCCTTGACCAAAACAATTTTTTTTTTCAAATTAGCCCTGGGTCCGGCGTCCACTTCTTTTTGGGGTCAAATTTGCAAATTACCAAGTCTCAGGGGCCTAAAACGAAACTTCCAATTAAGTCCGAAATCCCCCCGATTAATTCTTATAGTTTAATCCAAAGACCGTTTGGCTAATAGACTACTCCCTAACAGGGAACTCGTCTAATTTAACTTTAAAAATCGATCCGGAACTAGGATGTTACAAGTTGATGGTCGATAGATTTCGCTATCGTATTTTATAAGTAGATGTCGTATTATAACAGCTGATTGTTTTTGATGGTGTGATCAGACCTTTCCTAGGTTTTATTCTACAGGAACTTGTATTTAACTTAGTAAAAGTGTACAGATCTTCTTTCATTATCGCAGATCTCCTATTGCCTTTCATTTTAAACTTCTATATGCGCTTGCTTGCATGCATGAAGTGCGATGAATGTCGGTCATGCATGCCTGCCTCTGTTGCCAACATGGCAGGGCATGCTAAGAATTTGCATTAACAAGAAGAGGCCTCGAATGTGCGCCCATGTGCCATCGGGGAAGCCCTTTTGGACTTTGGTTAATAGCATAATTATTAAGTCGAGAAATGCGTAATGTATCGAAATCTTAAATTTATGAATTGTGAAATGAAAAGGTCGAATCCGATTGTAAAATAAAGATCACATTCAAATATTGATTAAGGATCTTGGTATTCCATTTCATTTGTCATTACATTATAAAGTATGTAATCTATTAGAAATTGTTTTGTAACTGTCACAATACAATATACAAACTAAAAATACATCATTTGATAAGTAAAGGCGTGAAAAATGGAATCTTTGAAATTGATAAATAAGTATTGAGTCATATAGTTGATAGTGAATCGATAAATTCACTTATTATCCTTAGATTGTCCATTCACTTAATATTTACGTATCAAAAGGGCCTCAAATTGAATTGAATTAAATTGTACAACACGAAACATTAATTGTATAGTTCTGATAACTGTCCTTAGTAATGAATGATTGAGGTTCTTTACTTTAATTAACAATTGAGGTGACATGCAAAGTGATTCGTAATAACTATTACGTAAACTATTATCCAAGCATATTCAAATTAGAATAACAGTAAATATTATCGATAATTGGACAACAAACGAAATTGTCATAAAGCTTCACATATGATTCTTCAATTCAGTTGCTCAAATACCAAATCTTACATACATTATGTATGAAGAATTGAAGATAGAAAATTTCATAAACATCACATGCTATTCATGGTTAGTTTTCCATTTCAACTTCTTAGAATAACTAAGTTAATGGAAGAGACCGTTGAGTGAGGTATGCTGATGGTTCATGTAGATAATATTGCGAAATCTACATTTTAGTCATTGCGCTTTTTCTAGTCAATGTAGTTCTAATTTGTTCAATTTTTTTTTTTTTGTAAATGTTCTAATTTGTTCAATTAAAACCTTCTATTTTTACAAAATTTATAATCAAGTCTCTCTAACATTAAACTCGATGAAATTCAACTAACATGGCCATTGGATGATGCCAGAGTATGCAGCAATTAAAAATGCCAATGCTCAAGTGGATATGTTTTGGAGAACTTTAGCCATTGTAAGCAACATCAAAGTAAATGATAAACCTAGCCAATCTGGGCGTCCTAATTGGTGAGATTTTGAGGACATAACAGTACGATATCATTCGATGGCCAAGTCAACTAGATTTGGCTGAAATTAATGTTAAGGGAATTTGATCACAAAATCCGTAAAGATAGAAGGATTTATTAAACTAATGAAAATATAATGATTCGATTCGAAAAATGTGAAATTATAAGGAATGAAAAGTACAACTTTCCTATGGCAATCTCAAAACCTCGATGTACCAAGAAGTCGATGAGGCATCATTGAAAAGGCTAAAAGAATACATATGCAAATAGGGAGCAACTCATAATTCAATTTTATCATTGGAAGAAACTTTATCATATGCATAGAGATAATACGTAATTATTGTCCTTATGAAAAGCTCATTTTATTTCACAATTAGCTTGTTAAACTTTGACGATAAAACTTATGTTAATTTAGTTTGGCATGAAATGGTCAAACTCATTTAGTTTTTGATTTATTCATGTAATCATACATTGATAAATAAAAAGGGAAGATGTGTAAGTCTAGTATAGCAATTCTCGATCTATTTTTCCCTCTAGAAAAGTGAGTAAAGTTCATTAAAACACAATGAAAAAGGTGTAACCACACCATGAGCAAATCTATAACTTTCACTCATTTATATTCTATTTTGTTTTTGATCTTTAAGTACAATATCAAATATATCTAGCAACCATGTTCAGCATTATGAATCCCGATCTCATTTATCAAAATGATAAAGGAAATCTAATTGTGGAGATTTTAGTTTTCTTGAATAGGTAAGTACTGAATTAAGGATGTACATGGTGAAATTTGTAGACTAAATCACTTTTGACAAACCTACCATTAATACTATCTCAAGTATGAGAACTGATTAGGGGCAAAATCTGCAAGTGGATCCACAACAACTATGAGAATGACCGGTTTTTAATTTACTTTAGCATTTACAACACTATGGTTGTACTCATTTTTTATTTATTTTTCAGGTGCAATCAATTATTATAATTCTACTATGCTAAAAGTACGAAAAGGAAAGAGATGTAAGTTTGAAATGGAAATTCTCAATTAATATTTTTTATGACCGATGATTATATCTCGGGGGAGACTAGCCCAGTAGCTTATCGCCAGGGTCCTTCATTTAAATCACGGAATCATACTTGGGATTCAAACCCCGAACCCAGTTGTGGGAAGGGAACGTCTCCCCCAGCGCAGTTATGTGTGATTAGGTAAATTAATAAATTTTTCTTTCTAGAAGAGTGAGTAGATTTCATTAAAACACAACACAAAGCAAGAGATGTAACCCCTCTTGTAAGCTGGTCTTAATTTTCATCCGTTTATAGTAAACTATTGGGTTTGTATGCTTTAAGTACCAATCCGATGCATCCAATAACCATGTTCCATGCTATGAAATTGTTGTTCGCGATCTCATTTATCAAAATGATAAAATAATCTTGTGGCACTTTTCTTGAATAGATAGTACAAAACTAGGGTGTACATAGTCAAGTTTGTATGGCAAAACAATTCCAACAAAATCTGCCATAGAGGCAAAATATGCAAGTGTATCCACAGCAATAATGCAGATGACCATTATTTTGCATATTTATACACCCTTAAACTGTTGATGCTTCACACCATTACCTATCTAAAATTCTACTCTCCTCTCGTCGCCACCCTAATTAGCTCTCCTCCTTCACGTGAATTAAATTGTTTCCCTTGACCTCTTTATGGGTCTTTTTCTTCGATGTGAGAGCTAGTGATGATAATGAAGCCAAGGGTCACGAACTCCATGTCGTCCCGATCATCATAAAGAACGAGTTTTGAAACACCTCTCGGATGAACCCAGAAAGCACGCAAAAGTTCGGATCGATGATCTACCAGAATAGGCTAATCCTCTGTAAGCATCTCTCTCTCACACGCACACACAGGTGCTGAATGACGGCCTCCTCTAATTTACTGTCTTATTATGCGCAGGCAGAAGGAAAATTTGGAGACGAAAGGATGCCCCCTCCCCAGCGGAGTTAAAAGCATGCGGGAACAACATTCCAATATACAGCGGAACAAACTAAAGCCACGGAGGAAGCTATAACTGAGCTCAGAAAAAAGAGTTACCAGCTTTGGAAAGCATCAGTTGCCTGGATAACCGTTCTCATGAACAGAAGAGGCAGTGGAGCTCGATACTCCTCTTCCCCGCCGAGGAAAGCTTAACAAAATGACAAAGGAGTAACTAGCCCGCCATCTTTTTCCTCGACGAAATTGTTGTGCACCCTAGACACCATGTTGGAATACATTGGAATCACGAATATGTGAAATATGATCAAATTGCTTCTATGTACGTATCTTGTCCAATCCAGGTAAACCATAGAAAGTGACTTCAGCAGCATCACTTAGCATATCATTCTCAGATAAGCTGCAATAAGAGAGGACGCGATTCCTCCAATCCAGGCAAATTTCTTTATGATTTATAAAGCCAACCTGTGTTCTTGTTGCGAGGGAGAATCATACAGGAAGAGAAAAAAGGAGAAGTTAAAAGCCAATTGTTCCACTTTCATGTTTCTAATGTGAAAACTATATAAGAGCTCAATGTACTAATTATCGAATAAAAATTGTACTGTACTTCTATGAGTGATACATCTTCTTCCCCCTTATTAGAATCCTCGTATCACGCTTCATCTTTGACTTATACGTGCTCGTTTTCATGAAGAATACCAAGTCTTACTTTAATGATGTTCGCGCTCTTTTTTTTTTTTGGCAATACATTTAACTTCCGATGACATAATAAATACATCGTCTCCTTTATTTTGCCGTTTATTTACCTCATTTCAACTTATTTTGTACTCGTCAAGGAACACATATTTAATAAATCAGGAAGTACTAAATGAACACCTCTATCTTTACCTCATGCAAAGCTGTAGAAATGTTTACCTCTATTTTTCAATTGGCTACCAATAACATATTTTCATGATCTGTTAAATGCGATTGTTAATATCTCAAATTTCCTTTGATTTTTTTTAAAGTTTCGTCAAAGTGTGATAGTAGAAAGATTAACCTTGTCCATGAGATACAGGAAGCATGGTATTCTAAAACTGTTAACGCCATATGTTTTTAAATAATTCTGTTTTCAGTAATAAAATCCACGTTGATTTGCTTATTTCAACATTATTTGGGATCTTACTGACATCTCAATTAGCAAGACTTAAAAAGTTGCTTGTTCTTCATTAGTCTAGAGCACTACTTGACATGTGGTTAAGCCGGGATAGTCCAATCCCCCGTAAATTTTCAGCTCTGAGTTGGGTCGAGAAAAATAAATGTTTTGATTGGATTTACAGGATTACACGCCAAGCAACAATAAATCGCTTCCCACGCCCTAATTCATTGCGTGTCTGTGATCTTTTCTTCGTGTTTGCATAAAGTGAGACCTCTTTGACTTTCCCGTAATCTGTTTTTTGGCTTCTACTGTGCAATTCTTTGCAATATGGTCATCAGCGGGGCTTCGACCATTCTGGTGGAGTTACATTACGTTTACTTTGCTGTGGAGGGGAGACTGAACTGAGATGGAGAATGCGCAGAGGAAGAGAGCTCCGCAGAGAGTAATGATGATGACGATAGATGCGGACTTTGTATAAACCACAGACGCTATTCATGTGGAGTTTTCCATTTTAATGTCATTTTCCGCCTTCGCGTTAATGGAAGAAACTTTTGAGTGAGAAAAGTGGTACTTTATGTCCTCATGCTTTTTCTAATTAATGTACTATAAGGTTTTTCTAGTTAAAACCTTCTATTTCAACATGTTTTATAATCAAGTTCGTCCAACATCAAAGTCAACCAAATTCAACCGAAATAACGGTGATGATGCTAGAGAATTATATGGATGCTGCTGCCCACATACAAGCGTTACGAGAAATTTTAGTCATTCTAAGCAATGTCGGAGTAAATTAATAAAACTAGCCATTGCAGACTATTTATCCATTTAACGTCCACATTGGGAAATTTCTTTTTGGCATCATGTTATGATATCGTCCAATGATCAATTTAGTTGGATTTGGCCAGATGTGGTATCGGGACGACTTGATCATAAAATTTATGAAAATAAAAAGGCTTAATTAGATAATTTAAAATAATGAGAATTTGATAAGAAAAATGAACATAAAATCATAAAAAATGAAAAGTACAACTTTTCCTATTGCAATCTGAAAACCTCAATGGACGCAGAAGTCAATGAGGCATCGTGTAAAAGGCTTAAAGGATAGATATGCAAACAGGGAAGGACTCATATTCGGTCTTATCACTTGGAAGCAAATTAATCATGTGCATTGAGAGAATATGGAATTACTCTTTTTATATGAAGCTCATATTATTTCACAATTAGTTCTTTGAATGTTGACGACATGAGTTATGTTAATTTGGTTTGGCATGAAGAATAGCGTGGCCAAACTCATTTTATTTTATTTATTTATTTATGTGGCATACAAAATAATTTTTCTAGTATGGCAAATTAAAGATGTAAGTCTGACATAAAATTCTCAATCTATAACCTTTTTTACCCTAAGAAAAGTGAGTAAAATTCATTGAAACACGGCAAAAAGTAAGAGACGTTACCTTACTATAATCCAATCTACAACTTTAGTCATTATATATTGAACTTTGGGTTTATTTACTTCAAGTAATTATCAGATACATCTACTAACCATGTTCAACATTGTGTGAAATTGCTGTTTGCAATCCCATTTATTAAAATGATAAACAAAATCTAATGGTTTAAATTTTAGTTTTCTTAAATAGGTAAGTACTAAACCAAAGGAGCAGATGGTCAACTTTTTAGAGTAAATCAATCCCAACAAAGCCTTCAATTAATATTATCTCTATGTATGAGAACTGATTAGAGGCAAATTTTGCAAGTGTATCCACAACAATTATGATGATCATGAGCTTCAACATGGTTTACCATGTACAGTACCACGGTTATACTAATTTATTTTGATTTATTCAGGTCTATATAATTCTACTATTTAAAAAAAAAAGGAAGGAAAGAGATGAAAGCCCAACATAACAATTTTCAATTTATAATTTTTTCCCTAGAAAAGTAAGTAAAGTTCATTAAAATACAATGAAAAATAAGAAATGTAACCCTACCGTAAACCGATCAATAAATATTAGGTTTATGTGCTTTAAATACTAATTGGATGCATCTAATAACCATGTTCAACATCGCGAAATTTGTAATCCACGATCTCATTCATCAAAATAAGAAAATAATCTGATGGCCCATACTTCTAGTTTTCTTGAATAGATAAGTACTCCACCAAGAGGTACATTGTCACATTTATAGAGAAAATCAATCCCATAGAAACTTACCAAAGAGGTAAATATGCAAGTGTATCCACAGCAATTATAAGGATGACCATTATTTTGAATATTTATACGTCTGTAAAACTTTTGGTGCTTCACACCTTAACTTAGATCAAATTCTCCTCTATCCTCGTGGTCACACCGATTAGCTCTCCTCCCTCATATGAGCAAATTGTTTCGTTGACGTCTTCATGTATGTCTTTCCCTCTGTTGTAAAACCAGGAGAGGAAAATTGAAGCTAAGGATCGTGCACGTCATGTTATCCCAACAATTTGAAAATGAGTTTCGACACATCTCTCACATGAACCCACAATGCATGCAAAAGATCGGATCACTGATCTACCAAAATAGGCTTTCATCCCCGTTAAGCATCTCTCTCTCGCTCGCGCACACACAAGTATCCAACCACGGCTTGCTCTTTCATTTTGCCTAAGCAGAAGGAAATTGTGGGACGAAAGGGTACCCTCACTCGATCTCTGGCTGAATGGGAAGCATGCGTGGACTTCATCGACAATATTAAGCGAAACAAACTGAAGCCACTGCATGTGCAAGAAGAGGAAGCAACCACTGAGCCCAGGAAAAAGAGTGAGAAGCGCAGGAAAAGAAGAGGCAATGGAGTTCGATACTACTCTTTCCGATCAAGGAAGCTTGACCAAGGAGTAATTATCCGCCATGTTTTTATTTGATGAAATTGTAGTGCACTCTAGACAAAATATTGGCACCCATTGGAATCACGAATTAATGAAATATGACCCGATTGTTCTTTTGGTGCGTGCCTTTCCGAAGCCAGGTAAACCATAGAAACTGACTTCAAAAGCATCGCTTCGCATATCATTGATAAGTTGCAACAAGAAAGGACGTGATGCCTCCAACCTGAACTTTCTGGTTTCGAAGTTACTTTCAATCCTACTCACGATATAAATTCTTGCACCATGTGGAATGAAGTTCTTGGAGTCAAATACTCCACCAAAATCGAACTCTAGAGGGAGCGATGTTTGAACCTGCGTGGTACGAAGAAAAACCCTACGACTGATCATTGGTCGAGGGAAATTCTTTATGATGTATAAAGTAGAGGTGGCAAAATGGGTCAAAAAAATGATATTTTAAACCATATTTGATAATGTGGGTCATAAATGAGTCAATTTAAAATGTTAAATGGGTTATAAATTGGTCATTTACTAACTTCACGGGTCATAAACGGTTAACCTAATTAATTTTAAGTATTATTAACATATAATTTTTAATATTATTAACAATTCATTTTTAGAGTATGAAAATTCTTTTATTTTAATTATTTTATATTTTATAAATAAAAAATTGATTATTTTTATTTTCCTTTATTTTTCCTTCTTTTTTCTTTCCTTTTTTCCTCCTTTTTCCCTGTTTCTAAGTTGCTTGCTGGACAAGAGGTGAGCGATGAGCTCACTAGACTCCGATGACTGGAAGAGGAAAAAAGAAAAAAAAAGAAAAAATATATTTTTAAAATAAAAATAATTAAATTTTCTAAAAAATTAGAAATTTTTTTTCACAGTACATTTAGAAAAAGCGCCAAGCAAATTTTTCTGAACTTAATTAAATATGGAAGTATTTTATCAATATAAGTCGGGTCGGGTACGGGTACATGTGAGGTATGGGTCATCATATTTACACTACATGAATATGGGTCAAAACGGATTACATGGTTCGATCCATATTTGACCCGACCCACCTATTTGATGCCCCTAGTATAAAGCCAACCCGTGCTCCTAGTGCAAGGGATAATCACACAAGAAGAGAAGAAAGGAAGGAGTTAATAGCCAATGGTTCCAATTTCAAATATTTACTTTGAGAATTGTAAAAGAGCTTGATGTACTTATTATCGAATAAAAAGGTGTATTCCATGAATAATACATCTTCTTCTTTTATCTTGTAATATATCTTGTGTTGTGCTTTATCTTTCATTTAGACATGTTGTCGCTCATGAAGTATACTGGAGTCTCACGGTAAGCAAAACGATTAGGGAAGTTTGTTGGATTGGGTTTAATGAACCAGGCGATTCGGGTCATGATTTTATCTTAAAAGAGGGTCCCGACGGTAATTATTTAATATCCTACAAAATCGCGATTTCAACGTCTTTCTGTATTTCTGGAGAATGACATATCTTGCATTCTTGCTTGGCTTACTATGCATAATCGATTGACCACCAAAGACAGGTTGCTTAAGTGGAACATGCGGATTTCTTCTATCTGCTGCCTCTGTAATTCCTCTGATGTTCAAAGGAATCCTCTATTTTCTTAGATCTTCCGTCTCTTTGCAAATGAGCAAATACCTACTGCAAACTCATTGATTGAGCCCCGGGTTGCTTAGGCATGTCCATCTTTTAAAGGATGGGAAAAAGTCAAATGAAATGAAGGTAACTTGCAGATTACGATGACTTGGAATTCGATGGACCATAAGTACCTTGGCCTAACTAATATATCTTGTGTTGAACTTCGGCATAACATGATAACACCATACACACCAATTGACAGGGGAAGGCAATTGACTGATTAATCTTGTTCTTGACGATTGCAGGAGGTTGATGAAGGAGTTCCAAGAAGTAGTTTGGGGAGGCTGATGGATGTACTAATGCACCGGGTGGTATTGTTTGTAAAACTTGTCGTCTGGAAGTGTGCCATTAGCCTGCTTAAAGATTGTATTGGAGGTATAACTCCAAATGATTAGATACCTAACTCTCTAGTCCCATCAACAAAGGTTCCAAGAGTCAATTGTAGACTTTTGGACATAGAAAGCAAATGGCAAGAAATTCAGAGGTACAAATACCAAAAAACTGATCGTTGCCATCAATCTAAATTATGCTGAAAATGTAACCTTGTGGAAAATAAAGATAATCAACATGCTTTATTGGATTAAGTGAGTGTTTCTTTGTAAAAAAAATGTTTGATATTTCAATAGTTTATAAATACTTTAAAATAACTGCTGTGATAGAAGTTATAAATGAAATCTGTCATTTTGTAACGATTTTATGAAGTTTAATTTATTTCTTATATAAACCCTACATTGTTTTGCAACGACTTTATAATGGTCATCGATTTAATAATAGTCAATTTATTTATAACAGCTCTCTTTCATTTGCCTATAAAGTGAAATTAACACGGAAAATCCTCTCCTTACCTTTTCTGTCTTTTCTGGGTCATACACACTGTTTATTTGTTCATATTATTATTTTGGGAGGAATAAAGATGGAGAAAATATATTTTGGAAGGATAGCCGCTATAACTTATTGCACTGAGTTTTGAATTCTGAGGGGCAAAATTATCTTCAAGGACAGAATTTGCACGTCTTAGATAGTTGTCCTTATTTTTCATCTTCTCCAACACTCTTTACAACTAAGAATTTAAGCATGCCGTACATGGCTCTTGTTGTTCAGCAATACTTACGTATAAATAGTTACAACTTCTCAAACCATCAACTCTACAGTTTGACAATTACATCCTTCACGAATCCTTGCCGTACCTCATTCTTTGAGCCCTTGCTTTAGCACTTAGCCGTTTCGTTGTTGACATCTCTGTCCATCAAAATTGGGCCTTCTCTCTTGACTGGTTTCACTTGAGAAATAGAAACATTTGATTTGATTAGTCATGATATGATCATCTTATGGTGATCCTTCTATCAACAGATTTTTTTTCCTTCTTCCATTTGAACTTATTTCCGACCGTCTATCCCGATATTTGCGATCTTCTGCTTTTGCTGTTAATTTCCAATTTGCTTACGTCGATCAAACTATCCATCAAGGTACTTGTGGTATTTTTTGGTGCCTACATAGCTAATGCAATACATAAGATGATTTGGTTGCGTAGCTCTAGTTGAACTGCACCATATCCCAAACAAGGGGAATTTGGCCAAAGAAGGGTTTAAATACAAAATAGAAAATGAAAAAAAAATGGTAGATGCCTTGACTTCCCTTTCCAAATAAAGCAATTATTATTATTTTAATCAATTGGTACGTAGCACTTACCAATCGTCCTAAACTAGCGCCAAATTATTTTACCCGAGGATATCAATGTAATGATCTATCCCGAGAATTTTCACTAGTGGGTAAATTTCCCTTCCTATAATGAAACATTTATTTCTCAACATCTTTTCCTTTGCTTGCTCATGATTTATATAAGTGGCTATCCTCTTATAAAACTAAATAAAAGTCGATATGACAGATAAGCTTGACCGTGATTGGAAACTTTTCCGATCAATGATTTGTTCAATTACTTAAAGTACGTAAAAGGAAGGAGTCGAAAGTCTAATGCCTAACGATCTATTTTAATTAAGTACTATATCTTACTTTGGGCTTTTATAGGATACATGTACGAGCCATGTTTAGTATTGCAAAATTTTCCGTCAACCGTTCGATCGATCAAAATTGTTAACAATCTAAAGGTCCACATTTCAATTTTCTCAAATAGTTGAATAATCACTTGGGGATGCATATGGTCTCGCCTCTAGAGGAAAGCAATCCAAGAAAGAAGACCTGCCATTAATTATATCTCTGAATATGGAAATCTATGTACCATTGAAAAATTGAGGAAGTATATCCATGGCAATAATGAACGTGCCAAAATATTTACCTATTTATAGAGACTTTCAACTATTGACCAGCCATTGCCCTGGCCATGCATGATCAATAAATCCTCCCTTCAAGTCTGTGTCCGCGTGTAGTAAGTAATCGAAGAATCATGTATCATATCGGGCTTCCTCGCAAGCTACTCTCCACCTACAACAATCATTCACACAATCCAAACTCGCAAGTTGATGTCAGATGGGTAGATGTCAGATCGGTGATTTACCAGAGAATTGCTCCATCCTTACATAAGTCTATGTCAAGATCTGGATTGGCCAAAATAGGTCTTCTGCACTTGGGTATTAATCGATCCACTAAATTATTCAGACTTGATTATTTCTTTGTTGTATAATTCTTAGATACTACGCAATCTGTTAATCTAGGTTTTGTCGCACTTTTAATGCAGCAATGAACTGGAAGAATGGGATGAAGTTTATGAGCCTCAATCCAATCCAACACCATTCTATGCAGCCAAATGCAAATAGATGCTGAAAATCCGGAATGTCTTTCGGGTTGAAGTGGTTGGGGTTGCTTGGGTTGTATGCTAATCTCCAATCCCATCAAATAAATCATTGCAAGTTCATCATCCATGTGAAACCCTAGGATTTCACATCGACCTTGTCATGGGTCCAGTTGCTTTCTAAGATCTTGACCTCTAGACTCCATTCACCAGCACCTCCTCCAGTTCCTCAATTCCTTTAATAGGCATGGCGCTGATTGCTTATTAGGAATTATCAAGGTTTCTCTTCCACCTCGTTTTAGTCAACGATAAAACTATGTATCAAATCCTTATCCAATTTTGGATGGATGTTTGTTTTCAATTGGAGCTGACTAGGTTGGGTTTAAGTTGGTATGAGTCTCTTAAATCATATTACATAAACAATAGGCCACATATGGATTAAGTAGATTAATTTGGGTTAGATCCATTTTTCATTCACCCAAGCCCAACTTGCCCACCAATATAACAGGTTTACTCAGTGGCATGTTTCGGGCTCCCTTCAGATTTGTTGAGGTGGTTTTCTTGCTGCAACCAGCATATGCAAGGACAATGCAGGTTTTCCTAGGGTTAACCAAAAAGGAGAATCATGGATGAAGCGAACATGGGGACAAGTTAAAGGTCCATAGGTGCCTCTTTTAATGTATCTAATGCAAAGATCATATAAAGACTACTACTTTTTTATGGTGCCATGATAGCTTTCATTGTTTTATTCTCCAAGGATTGTATTGCCAAATTCATGGATTATACACATATTCTTTCTTAAACGCATCTCACATCGCGTTTCATTTTAATTTGTATATCCTCTCGCTCACAATGCTGAAATTGTGATGAGTCTCGTGCATGCTTGCCTGAGTTGTTGAGATGGTAGAGCACGCCAAGAATTTGCCTTAACAAGTGGAGGCCCCGAATGAGCGCGTGCCTATGCTCCATCTGGAAAGTTCATTTGGACTTTGGTTAACATCCTAACTGTTAAATCAAAATAATATGCTATCAACTGAGACATTAGATTTATGAACTATAAATCATAAATTGAAACTGAATCAAATCGATGGATAAATATTACTTCAAATATTGATTATAATTTTTTATATGGCATTTGATTTGCCATTTAACTAAAAAGTATACAATCCGCTTTTAATGAATCTATAACTAATTGGTATACCATATCAAATTAAAGTAAATCCTTCCATAGGTTATGGTGTAAAAAGTTGGATTGCTGATTCGATAGATATATATTGACTCGTAGATTACTTAAAGAATCAATAGATTCACTTGCTATTCAAAGGATTGATGATTCATCTAATAGTTACATATCATAAAGGTCTCGAATCAACAATCGTACAATTTCAATAACTATTTAATGAGGTCCTTGAGTTAACTAGTGAACAAGGCGATCCAAAAGCGGTTTTGAAATAAATTTTACGTAAGCTATCACTCAAGTATACTCAAATTGGAATAACAGTCAAAAGTGAGTGACTATCTCAAGGTTTTAGGAACCAATTGTATCATTATTGGACTTTTACTCGATAGAGTGATCGAATTTACACCCCAACATCGCCCTCGCCCAAGCCCCATTCAAATTTACATGCCTGCTCGATATTTATGTTCTCTAATTTATTAAAACGTGTACGAGGGCAAGGGTAGGGTTACTTGCTTCACTTAAATCTTTTAAGGTAACAAACTAGTCCCATCGACAAAAATTCCAAGAGTCATTTGTAGACTTTTGGACATAGAAAGCAAATGGCAAGAAATTCAGAGGTTAAATACCAAAGAATGATCGTTGCCATCAACCTAAATTATGCTGAAAATGTAAAACATGTGGAAAATAAAGACAATCAACATGTGTTATTGGATTAAGTGAGTGTTTGTTTGTAAAAAAACGTTTGATATTTCAACAGTTTAGAAATATTTTAAAATAACAGCTTTGATAGAAATTACAAATGAAAGCCGTCACTTTGTAATGGTTTTATGATGTTTAATTTATTTCTCAATAAACCCTACAGCATTTTGCAACGACTCTATAATGGTAATCGATATAATAGTTATTAATTTATTTATAACGGCTCTCTATCATTTGCCTATAAAGTGAAACTACCACGGAAAATCTTTTCCTTACCTTTTCTGTCTTTGCTGGGTCATACACACCGTTCATTTGTTCATATTATTAATTTGGGAGGAATAAAGATGGAGAGAATATATTTTGGAAGGATAGCCGCTATAATTTATTGGACTGAGTTTTGAATTTTGAGGGGCAAAATTATCTTTAAGGACTGTACTTGCACGTCTTAGATAGTTGTTCTTATTTTTCATCTTCCTCAACACTCTTTACAACTAAGAATTTAAGCATGCAGTGCATGGCTCTTGCTGTTCAGCAATACTTATCTATGAATAGTTACAACTTCTCAAACCATCAACTCCACCGTTTGACAGTTAAATCCTACACGAATCATTGCCATACCTCATTTGTTGAGCCCTTGCTTTAGCACTTAGCCATTTCGTTGTTGACATCTCTGTCCATCAAAATTGGGCCTTCTTGTTGACTGGTTTCACTTGAGAAATAGAAACATTTGATTTAAATAGCCCTGAGATGATTATCTTACCATGATCCTTTTGTTGACATGAATTCATTTATCAACAGATTTTTTTTCCTTCCATTTTGAACTTATTTCTGACCGTCTATCCCGATATTTGCAATTTTCTGCTTTTGCTGTTAGTTTCCAATTTGCTTCCATCGATCAAACAATCCGTCAAGGTACTTGGGATATTTTTAGTGCCTGCATAGCTAATGCAGTACATAAGATGATTTGGTTTCGTAGCTCTAGCTGAACTGCATCATATCCGAAATGCAAAATAGAAAATGAAAAAAAAATGGTAGATGCCTTGACTTCCCTTTCCAAATAAATAAATAATTATTTTTTTAATCAATTGATACGTAGCACTTACCAATCGTCGTAAATTAGTGCCAAATGATTTTACCTGAGGATATCAATGTAATAATCTATCCCGAGAATTTTCACTAGTGGGTAAATTTCCTTTCCTATAATGAGACATTTATTTCTCAACATCTTTCCTTTGCTTGCTCATGATTTATATAAGTGGCTATCCTCTTATTATAAAACATAATAAAAGTCGATATGACAGATAAGCTCGACCGTGATTGGAAACCTTTCCGATCAATGATAAGTTCAATTACTTAAAGTACGTAAAAGGAAGAAGTCAGAATTCTAATGCATAACAATATACTTTAATTCAGTAGTATATCGTACTTTGAGCTTTTATAGGATACATGTACGAGTTGTGTTTGACATTGCGAAATTTTTCGTTCACCATTCGATCGATCAAACTTGTTAACAATCTAAAGGTCCACATTTCAATTTTCTCAAATAGTTGAATAATCACTAAGGGATGTATATGGTCTCGCCTCTAGAGGAAAGCAATCCAAGGAAAAAGACCTGCTATTAATTATATCTCTGAATATGGAAATGTATGTACCATTGAAAAATTGAGCAAGTGTATCCATGGTAATAATGAACGTGCCAAAATAGTTACCTAATTATAGAGACTTTCAACTATTGGCCAGTCATTGCCATGGCCATGATTAATAAATCATCCCTTCGAGTCTGTGTCTGCATGTAGTAAGTGAACGAAGAATCATGCATCATATCGGGCTTCCTCGCAAGCTACTCTCGACCTGCGATAATCATGTTTTACATAGTCCAAACTCACAAGTAGATGTTGAATCAGTGATTTACTAGAGAATTGCTCCATGCTTATACGAGTTTATGTCAAGATCTGGATTGGCCAAAATAGGTCTTCTTCACATGGGTATTAATCGATCCACTGAACTATTCAGACTTGACTATTTCTTTGTTGTATAATTCTTAGTCAATACGCAATCTGCTAATCTAGGTTTTGTTACACTTTTATTGCAGCAATGAACAGGAAGAATGGGATGAAGTTTCTAAGTCTCGATCCAAACCAGCACCATTCTATGCAGCCAAATGCAAATGAAGCTGAAAATCATGAACATATCTTTCTGGTTGGAAGTGGTTCAGATTGCTTGGGTTGTATGCTGATCCCTACTCCTGTCAAAGGGATAACTGCAAGTTCATTGTCCATGTGAAACCCTAGAAATTCACATCAACCTTGTCATGGGTCCAGTCGCTTTCTCTGATCTTGACCTCTAGACTCCATTCACCAGCACCTCCTCCAATTCCTTAACTTTTTTAACAGGCATGGCGCTGATTGCTTATTAGGGTTTTTCTTCCACCTCGGTTTAGTCAATGAGAAAACTCTCTATCAATCCTTATCCGGTTTTAAATGGATGTTTGTTTTCAATTGGAGTTGGCTAGGTTGGGTTTAAGTCGGTATGAGTTTTTTTAAATCATATTACATAACAATAGACCACATATGAATTAAGTAGATTAATTTGGGTCAAATCCATTTTTCATTCATCCAAGCCCAATTTGCCCACCAATATAACAGGTTTATTCAGTGGCATGTTTAGGGCTCCCCTGCTGTTTGTTGAGGTGGTTTTCTTGTTGCAACCAGCATATGCAAGGACAATGCAGGTTTCCCTAGGGTTAACCAAAAGGAGAATCGTGGAGGAAGAGAACATGGGGACAAGTTAAAGGTCCATAGATGCCACTTTGAATGTATCTAATGCAAAGATCATATAAAGACTACTATTTTTTTTATGGTGCCATGATAGCTTTTATTGTTTTATTCTCCAAGGATTGTATTGCAAACTTCATGGATTATACACATATTCTTTCTTAAACACATCTCACATTGCGTTTCGTTTTAATTTTTATATCCTCTCGCTCACAATGCTGAAATTGCGATGAGTCTCGTGCATGCTTGCCTGAGTTTTTGAGATGGTAGAGCACACCAAGAGTTTGCCTTAGCAAGCGAAGGCCCCGAATGAGGGCATGCCAATGCTCCATCTGGAAAGTCCATTTGGACTTTGGTTAACATCATAACTGTTAAATTGAAATAATATGTTGTCAATTGAGACATTAGATTTATGAACTGTAAATCATGAATTGAAACCGAATCAAATCGAAGGATAAATAGTATTTCAAATCTTAATTATAATTTTTTACATGACATTTCATTTGCCATTTCACTAAAAAGTGTACAATCCACTTTTAATGAATCTATAACTAATTAGTATACCATATCAATTAAAGTACATCATATCATAGGTTATGGTGTAAAAAGTTGGATTGGTGATTCGACAGATATATATTGAGTTGTAGATTCCTTAAAGAATTGATAGATTCACTTGCTATTCAGAGGATTGACGATTCACCTAATAGTTACATATCATAAAGGCATCAAATCAACAATCGCACAATTCCAATAACTATTTAATGAGGTCCTTGAGTTAAGTAGTGAACAAGGTGATGCAAAAGCGGTTCTGAAATAAATTTACGTAAATTATCAATCAAGCATACTCAAATTGGAATAACAGTCAAAAGTGAGTGACTATCTCGAGGTTTTAGGAACCAATTGTATCATTATTGGACTTTAATTCAATATAGTGATCGAATTTACACCCTAACATCACCCTCCCCCAAGCCCCATTCAAATTTACATGCCTGCTCGATATTTATGTTCTCTAATTTCTTAAAACGTGTACGAGGGCAAGGGTTGGGTTACTTGCTTCACTTAATCTTTTAAGGTAACAAACTAGTCCCATCAACAAAGGTTCCAAGAGTCATTTGTAGACTTTTAGAAATAGAAAGCAAATGGCAAGAAATTCAGAGGTACAAATACCAAAGAATGATCGTTGCCAACAATCTAAATTATGCTGAAAATATAAAACATGTGGAAGATAAAGATAATCAACATGTGTTATTGGATTAACTGAGTTTTTATTTATAGAAAAATGTTTGATATTTCAACAGTTTAGAAATATTTTAAAATAACGGATTTGATAGAAATTATAAATGAAAGCCGTCATTTTGTAACAGTTTTATGATGTTTAATTTATTTCTCAATAAACCCTACATTATTTTGCAACGACTTTATAATGGTCATCGATTTAATAATAATCAATTTATTTATGCGGCTCTCTATCATTTGCCTATAAAGTGAAACTAACACGGAAAATCTTCTCCTTACCTTTCTGTCTTTGCAGGGTCATACACATTTATTTGTTTATATTATTATTTTGGGAGGAATAAAGAAATGAGAACATATTTTGGAAGGATAGCTGCTATAACTTATGGGACTGAGTTTTGAATTTTGAGGGGCAAAATTATATTTACGGACCGTACTTGCGCGTCTTAGATGGTTGTTCTTATTTTTCATCTTCCTCGACACTCATTACAACTAAGAATTTAAGCATGCCGTACATGGCTCCTGTTGTTCAGCAATACTTATCTATGAATAGTTACAACTTCTCAAACTATCAACTCCACCGTTTGACAGTGAAATCCTACACGAATCCTTGCCGTACATCATTCTTTGAACCCTTGCTTTAGCACTTAGCCATTTCGTTGTTGACATCTTTGTCCATCAAAATTGGGCCTTCTTGTTGACTGGTTTCACTTGAGAAATAGAAACATTTGATTTAAATAGCCCTGAGATGATCATCTTATGATGATCCTTTCCTCAACATAAATTCATTTATCAAATAGATTTTTAATCCTTCCATTTGAACTTATTTCCGACCGTCTATCCCGATATTTGCAATCTTCTGCTTTTGCTGTTAATTTCCAATTTGCTTACATCGATCAAACTATCCATCAAGGTACTTGTTGTATTTTTTGGTGCCTATATAGCTAATGCAACACATAAGATGATTTGGTTGCGTAGCTCTAGCTGAACTGCATCATATCCCAAACAGGGGGAATTTGGCCAAAGAATGGTCTAAATACAAACTAGAAAATGAAAAAAAATTTACGGTAGATGCCTTGTCTTCCATTTCCAAATAAAAAAAATAATTATTTTTTCAATCAATTGGTACGTAGCACTTACCAATAGTCGTAAATTAGTGTCAAATGCTTTTAACTGAGGATATCAATGTAATGATCTATCCCGAGAATTTTCACTAGTGGATAAATTTCCTTTCCTATAATGAGTCATTTATTTCTCAATATCCTTTGCTTGCTTGTGATTTATATAAGTGGCTATCCTCTTATAAAACTAAATAAAAGTCAATATGACAGATGAGCTCGACCGCGATTGGAAACCTTTCTGATTAATGATAAGTTCAATTATTTAAAGTACGTAAAAGAAAGGAGTCAGAAGTCTAATGCATGACGATCTATTTTAGTTCAATGGCATATCATACTTTGGGCTTTTATAGGATACATGTATGAGCCGTGTTTGATATTGAGAAATTTACCGTCTACCGTTCGATCAATCAAAATTGTTAATAATCTAAAGGTCCACATTTCAATTTTCTCAAATAGTTGAATAATCACTATGGGATGCATATGGTCTCGCCTCTAGAGGAAAGCAATCCAAGAAAAAAGACCTGCCATTAATTATATCTCTGAATATGGAAATGTATATACAATTGACAAATTGAGCAAGTGTATCCATGGCAATAATGAACATGCCAAAATATTTACTTATTTATAGAGACTTTCAACTATTGGCCAACCATTGCCTTAGTCATGACCAATAAATCCTTCCTTCAAGTCTGTGTTTGCGGGTAGTAAGTGATCAAAGAATCATGCATCATATCGGGCTTCCTCGCAAGCTACTCTCGGCATACGACAATCATGTTTCACACAGTCCAAACTCACAAGTAGGTGTCAGATCAGTGATTTACCAGAAAATTGCTCCATCCTTGCACGAGTCTATGTCAAGATCTGGATTGGCCAAAATAGGTCTTCTTCACTTGGGTATTAATCGATCCACTAAACTATTCAGACTTGACTATTTCTTTGTTGTATAATTCTTAGTCACTATGCAATATGCTAATCTAGCTTTTATCGCATTTTTATTGCAGCAATGAACTGGAAGAATGGGATGAAGTTTCTAAGCCTCGATCCAATCCAACACCATTCCAATCAGCCAAATTCAAAACGAAGCTGAAAATCAAGAACATATCTTTTGGGTTGAAGTGGTTGGGGATGCTTGGGTTGTATGCTGATCCCTGATCCTGTCGAAGGGATAACTGCATGTTCATTGTCCATGTGAAACCCTCGATCTTGACCTCTAGACTCCATTCACCTGCACCTCATCCAGTTCCCCGATTCGTTTAACAGGCATGGCGCTGATTGCTTATCAGGGTTTCTCTTGCACCTCGGTTTAGTCAACGAGAGAACTCTGTATCAAATCCTCATATGGTTTTGATGGATGTTTGTTTTCAATTGGAGCTGGCTAGGTTCGGTCTGAGTCATTATTAGACGCGTAAATCATATTACATAAACGATAGACCATATGGATTAAGTAGATCAAATCCATTTTCCATTCATCCAAGCCCAACTCGGCCACCCACATGACAGGTTTACTTAGTGGCAAGTTTGGGGCTCCCATACTGTTTTGTGAGTGGTCTTACTGCAACTAGCATATGCAAGGACAATGCAAGTTTTGCTAGGGTTAACCAAGAATGAGAATCACGGGGGAAAAGAACATGGGAACAAGTTAAAAAGGTCCACAGATTTCACTTTTCATGTATCTGATGCAAAGTTCATATAAAGATTGCTATCTTTTTTGTATGGTGCCTGATAGCTGTTATTGTTTTATTCTCCGAGGATTGTATTGCAAAATTCATGGATTACACACATCTTTCTTCAATGCATCTTGCATTGCGTTTCATTTTAATTTGTATATCATCTCGCTCACAATACTGAAATTGCAATGAGTCTCGTGCATGCTTGCCTGAGTTGTTGAGATGGTAGAGCACACCAAGAGTTTGCCATAACAAGTGAGGTCCCGAATGAGCGCACGCCCATGCTCCATCTGGAAAGTCCATTTAGACTTTGGTTAACATCATAATTATTAAATCGAAGTAATATATTGTAAACTGATACATTAGATTTATGAACAGTAAATCATGAATTGAAACCGAATAAAGTGGAAGGATAATTATAATTTCAAATCTTGATTCAAATATATATATACATATATATATATATATATATATATAGAGAGAGAGAGAGAGAGAGAGAGAGAGAGAGAGAGAGAGAGAGAGAGAGTATTTTAGATAAATGCAGCATATGGAAAATCAAGGAAAAATCGCGAATATCTCTAATACAAACCATATCGGAGAACAAGTTTGAACACATTTCTCCCATGCACCCAGAATTGTGTGCAAAAGTTTGAATCAATGATTTACTAGGATAGGCCTTCATCCTCGGTAAGCATCTCTCTGACACACGCACATGAGGGACGACGGCTTCAAATTGGTAATTTAGTTTTGCCTTAATTAAGAGCATTAGGGGGAAAAAAAGACTAGGGACAAAAGTATATGCTTCGGCTGCATTTGGTCGACTAGATAAAAAGCAGGATATGATATATTTTATCCTATCCCGTGTTTGGTAACTGTTTAGGATAGGATAAGGTCGGATATAGATGGGATATAGACCGGATAAAAAAAATCCCAGGGAGAGGGTGGGATAAGCTAGGATAGGATTTCTTTTATCCGAAACACAAAACCCCACTTTTTTCTTTTCCTTTCTCCGTCGTGCATCCACAGACTATTCCAACTTCTCTATTGGGTTTGAGTCATATAGTCGGACCGAGTTTTCCCGACTTGGTCAAAATTTTATTTTTTCGAATTAAAAAATACTCGATAATAAAAATAATAATACCATAAATTAAATAATTTTTAAAAATCAAAAATTTATTCTTGTTATAAAAAATGTCTAGGTGTTCAGATTATTCCAACTCCTTTGTTGGGTTCGGGTCATATAGTTGGACCGAGTTTCCCTGACCCAGTCCGAATAATAATACCATAAATTCAAAAATTCAAAAAAAATTCAAAATTTCATTTTTGTTAAAAAAAAGTCTAGTTGTTTGACCACAATTTATTTCATATAGTATTAATTCTATAAGTCTTGAATCAATTATAGATTTTTATTTTAAATAAATATTTTTAGTTTAACATAAAAAATGAGAAAACCCTTATAAAGTTTTAGACTCAATTGAATAAACTCTTATCAAAAGTATCGGCGTCGAAACCTTATCCTTAATAGCTATCCAATTCACATCGAAATTTTACAAAAGTGATGAATTGTAGTGTATTTTATATGTGCGAATTATTCAAAGATCGTTTATTAACGTGATTAATTGTCATTGTATCATTGTGACTGTTGGAAAAAAAAACGAATGAACTTTGGATTTTATGTTTTGTTCTAATTAGGCATTTGTTTGATTTGGTATTATACTTATAACAAAATAGGAATTAATGAAAAATTTGTAAGAGACGAAAATAATTCATGTTTCAAAGTGAATATATTGAAATTGAGGTTATTTTAAAAACGTTTGATATTGAAAGGGGTAACAAAAAAATTACTTCAAAGGGATGGAAAAAAAAGTACGTAATCATGAACTCAACGATAATCTGTTAATTTGAAAAACAATTATTAGTTTAAATGATTTTTTGAATACTAAACATGCAAATTTGTACTTGCCTAATATTATTTATATTTAAATATTTGAATTTAAATATTTAGTTCACTAAAAAACAAATTTAATATGATATAAAGATATCCGATTTTAAATATGTAATTTACCAAACAGTAGATTGGATAGGATATGATGATATCCGACTTTAAATCCGAAATTCACCAAACAATGGATGTAATATGAAGAAATCAAATCCTATCCTATCCAGTCTTATCCTGTCTAGAATTCCGGACGACCAAACGCAGAGTCTCTTTGATTGGATTGAAAGCAAGCTAAAGACTTCATTCACACGAGAGCTATGAAATTATAATCTACGAGACATCTTTTGTATTAAGTATTGTCACTTTCAAACTGAGTAGATATCTATATAATTTTGCTGCGTAAACGAATTAGACATAAGTTGTGAACTTCATTCATATGATAGTTATAATACTAAATTTTACAATACTTCTTTTATTTGATCTATTTTCACTTTTACGCAGAGCAAATATCTACTCAATTTCACTTTGTAAATGATTGAAGATGGAAAGTTTTTGGAACTCTTATTGCAAAAGAGAAGGGCAAGAGTCGAGATGTGGCCGCGAGAGGGAAATGTCAAGTTCAAGTTAAAGGGACATGACTTAGGCGAGAAAAGGTGGAGTCATCTGACAATCGAGCAAGAGGGATGCGACTCAGGAAACAGAGGGAAACGATGAAGTGTGAAAGGTGAGAGAGAAAGAGGTGTGACTGAGAGTTGAGAGGGAAAGATGAGGCGTGAGAGGCGATTAGGGCTTACATACTGTACAATTATTGCTCTTCTTCAAGAAACATAAAAAAAACATCTAAAATTAGGTCGGTCCAACCTAGTTCCCATATTGGAATCAATGAAGACACTAAAAATCATCGGTTTCAATATTATGAGAACGGGAACCAAACCGACACATTGGGAGCTGCCCAAATAGGCCAACTTCATACAGTTTGGATTGGCAATCTTCGATTTATGTATTTCTATATGCACACCCATAATCATAATGAATGTATTAAAAGTCTATGAACTATATTGCAAATTGGATTAAAATTCAGAGATCATTTGTAGTTTTTTGCGAGTTATTATTTTTAAATGACTCTTCGAAAAACATTTTCCTTTATCAAGAATGTTTATTTGAGACAGATAGATTCTTAATTCCCGATACAACTTCTCGTCCATTGCTTTTAATTCCATTTACATGTGGCCCTTTTACTCATTTATTTGCTTCTTTTTTCTTCTTTTTTGCAATAGATTTGACTTGACGCAATAAATACATCTTCTCCGTTTAGTTGTTTTTTAAATTTTCACCTCATTCTACATTGCTTTATACTCATCAGATAATTCTATATATAATAAATTTGGAAATAATAATTGACAACCTTTATTTATACCTCTATTTTCGATAAGTGTTTTTTTTTGTCCTAAATTTTTTAAATTTTCGATAAGTTGCTAGTAGTAAATTTGTATAATACGAGACACACTTCGATTAATATGGTAACAAACTAGTCCCATCAACAAAGGTTCCAAGAGTCATTTGGAGACTTTTGGACATAGAAAGCAAATGGCAAGAAATTCAGAGGTACAAATACCAAAGAATGATCGTTGCCAACAATCTAAAGTATGCTGAAAATGTAAAACGTGTGGAAAATAAAGATAATCAACATGTGTTATTGGATTAAGTGAGTGTTTTTTTGTAAAAAAGTGTTTGATATTTCAAAATTTTAGAAATATTTTTAAATAACGGCTTTGATAGAAGTTATAAATGAAAACCGTCACTTTATAACGGTTTTATGATGTTTAATTTATTTCTTAATTAACCCTACATTATTTTGTAACGACTTTATAATGGTCATCGATTTAATAATAATCGATTTATTTATAACGGCTCTCTTTCATTTGCCAATAAAGTGAAACTAACACGGAAAATCTTCTCCTTACCTTTTCTGCCTTTGCTGATCATACACTCTGTTTATTTGTTCATATTATTATTTTGGGAGGAATAAAGATGAGAGTATATATTTTGGAAGGATAGCCGCTATAACTTATTGGACTGAATTCTCCTTCCATTTGAACTTATTTCCAACCGTCTATCCCAATATTTGCAATCTTCTGCTTTTACTATTAATTTCCAATTCGCTTCCATCAATCAAACTTCCGTCAAGGTACTTGTGGTACTTTTTGGTGCCTGCGTAGCTAATGCAGTCCATAAGTAGTTTTGGTTCCGTACCTCTAGCTGAACTGCATTATATCCCAAACAAGACTTGGATGATTGGATCCCCTGCTCTAACATAGGGATTCGGACCCTCCCAAACAAGAGGAATTTGGCCAAAGAAGGGTTTAAATACAAAATAGAAAATGAAAAAAAAATGGTAGATGCCTTGACCTCCCTAAGCAATTACTTTTTTTTTTGTAATAAATTGGTGCGTAGCACTTACCAATCGTCCTAAATTAGTGCCAAATGCTCTTACATGAGGATATCGATGTAATGATCTATCCCAAGAATTTTCACTAGTCGGTAAATTTCCTTTCCTATAATGAGACATTTATTTCTCAACATCTTTTCATTTGCCTACTCATGATTTATGTAAGTGGCTATCCTCTTATAAAACTAAATAAAGTCGATATGACGGATAAGCTTGACCGTAATTGGAAACATTTCCAATCAATGATAAGTTCAATTACTTAAAGTACGTAAAAGAAAGGAGTCGGAAGTCTAATGCATAAAGATATACTTTAATTCAATAGTATATCGTACTTTGAGCTTTTATATGATACATGTACGAGCCGTGTTTGACATTCCGACATTTTCCGTTCACCGTTCGATCGATCAAAATTGTTGACAATCTAAAGGTCCACATTTCAATTTTCACAAATAGTTGAATAATCACTAAGGGATGCATGTGGTCTCGCCTCTAGAGGAAAGCAATCCAAGGAAAAAGACCTGCCATTAATTACATCTCTGAATGTGGAAATGTATGTACCATCGAAAAATTGAGCAAGTGTATCCATGGCAATAATGAACATGCCAAATATTTACCTATTTATGGAGACTTTCAACTATTGGCCAGACATTGCCTTGGTCATGCATGACCAATAAATCCTCCCTTCAAGTCTGTGTCGACATGTAGTAAGTGATCGAAGAATCATGTATCATATCGGGCTTCCTCGCAAGCTACTCTCAACCAACGACAATCATGTTTCACACAGTCCAAACTTGTAAGTAGATGTCAGATCAGTGATTTACCAGAGAATTGCTCCATCCTTAGACGAGTCTATGTCAAGATCTGGATTGGCCAAAATAGGTGTTCTTCACTTGGGTATCAATCGATCCACTAAACTATTCAGACTTAATTATTTCTTTGTTGTATAATTCTTAGTCACTATGCAATATACTAATCTAGCTTTTATCGCATTTTTATTGCAGCAATGAACTGGAAGAATGGGATTAAATTTCTAAGCCTTGATCCAATCCAACACCATTCCAATCAGCCAAATTCAAAACGAAGCTGAAAATCAAGAACATATCTTTTAGGTTGAAGTGGTTGGGGATGCTTGGGTTGTATGCTGATCCCTGATCCTGTCGAAGGGATAACTGCATGTTCATTGTCCGTGTGAAACCCTCATATTTCAGATCGACCTTGTCATCAATCCAGTTGCATTCTCTAATCTTGACCTCTAGACTCCATTCACCTGCACCTCATCCAGTTCCTCGATTCGTTTAACAGGCATGGCGCTGATTGCTTATCAGGGTTTCTCTTGCACCTCGGTTAGTCAACGAGAAAACTCTGTATCAAATCCTCATATGGTTTTGAAGGATGTTTGTTTTCGATTGGAACTGGCTAGGTTCAGTCTGAGTCATTATGAGTCACTTAAATCATATTACATAAATGATAGATGATATGGATTAAGTAGATCAAATCCATTTTCCATTCACCCAAGCCCAACTCGGCCACCCCCATGACAGGTTTACTCAGTGGCAAGTTTGGGGCTCCCTTACTGTTTTGTGAGGTGGTTTTCTTACTGCAACTAGCATATGCAAGGACAATGCAGATTTCCTTGAGGTTAACCAAAAAGGAGAATCATGGGGGAAAAGAACATGGGAACAAGTTAAAAAGGTAGATAGATTTCACTTTTCATGTATTTGATGCAAAGATCAAATAAAGATTGCTTTTTTTTTTTTTGTGGTGCCATGATAGCTTTCGTTGTTTTATTCTCCAAGGATTGTATTGCAAAATTCATGGATTACACACATCTTTTTAAAATGCATCTCGCATTGCGTTTCATTTTAATTTGTATATCCTCTCGCTCACAATGTTGAAATTACGATGAGTCTCGTGCATGCTTGCCTAAGTTGTTGAGATGGTAGAGTACACCAAGAGTTTACCATAACAAGCGAAGGTCTTGAATGAGTGCACGTCCTTGCTCCATCTGGAAAGTCCATTTGGACTTTAGTTAACAACATAACTATTAAATCGAAGTAATATATTGTAAACTGAGACATTAAATTTGTGAACTGTAAATCATGAATTGAAACTGAATCAAATTGAAGGATAAACATTACTTCATATCTTGATTATAATTTTTTGGAAACAATTTTCATTTAAGTCCTAAACCTTTTACAACTTTGCCGATTTAATCCTAAACTTTTTTTTTTCAAATAAGTCCTATATTTTTTGAAATTTTACCAATTAAGTCATCTTGACGGATTTTGGCCGGAAATGCTTATGTTGCGACGACATGGCGCGACCGAACCTAGCCGACGACAACGTGACGACTATGTGCATGGCGGAAACTTTTTTTTTCTTCTTTTATTTTTTCTTTCGCCGGCCACTTCAAATGACGAGTTGCCTCGCCCAGACCACTTCGAGCCGGAGTCGCCAGCAACAAATAGAACTCTCGAAGACAACCCAAGGCAACCTAGCTCTGTTGACACATTCATCGAACAGGTGGCGCGCAAAGGAAATTTGTTTATTCCGAGTGCCAAATAAAGCCAAACAACTATCTAAGAAGCACAATAAGCAAGTAGAGCTGCCTCCCTTGCCCCCGCTGCCCTCGCCCAGATCTGGGTTGACCGGCCTCACCCGGCCCCAACCCCTGCTGCCCTCACTTGCGGTCGGCTAGGGCTTCGCGGCCCTCTAGAGTGGCTGGTGAGTTCCGACCAAAGAAAAAGAAGAAAAAAAAACGTTTGTCGCCACGTAAGTATTTTCTAGTCAAAATCCGTCAAAATAACTTAATCAACAAAGCTATAAAATGTTTAGAACTTATTTGGCCAAAAAAAAAGATTTATGATTGAATCTACAAAGTTGCTATTAAATTTAATATGATGTGGACAACAATTTTCCATTATGGACGTCCATCTTTTTGTCCGCTTTGTCTAGACATCATGTTTCTATGTTGTCCACATAGTCCTAAAATTTTTGCAATTTTGTCGGTTTAGTTCTAAACTTTTTGCAACCTAAATCTTTCTTCTTTTATTAATTCAGTCCTAAACATTGAAATTTTCAAGATCAAATTGACAAGATTTCAAAAAGTTTAAGACTGAATTAGTAAGATTTCAAAAAGTTTAAGATTGAATTGGTAAAAAAAAAAGTTTAAGATTGAATCAATAATGTTGCAAAATGTTTAGAACTTTTTTGACAATTGCATCGAAAGAGATGTGATTGTGAGAGTTGAGAGGGAACGATGTGGCGTGAGAGGCGATTTAGGCTTACATACACAATAATCACGGCTTTTCTTCAAGAAATTTTGAAAAATCTTAAATAAAATCGGTCCAACCTAGTTCCCATCTTGGAATCAATGAGCGCACTAAAAATCACGGGTTCCAATATTATGAGACTGGGAACCAAACCGTGAGCCACTAAAATAGGCTAGTTGTATACAGTTTGGATCAGCAATCGTTGATTTATGCATTTCTCTATGCTCACCCATAATCATATCAAATATATTGAAAGTTTATGAACTATATTGTAAGTTGGACTAAAATTCAGAGATCATTTGTAATACTTTGCGAATCTTTTTTGCAAAGATGATTCGTCGAAAAATATTTTCCTTTATCAAGAATGTTTTTTCGAGACAAACACATTCTTAATTCCCGAAACATAACTTCTTGCCCTTTGCTCTTAATTCCATTTATATGTGGTGCTTTTACTCATATTTCATTTTCTTTTTTGCAATAGATTTGACTGGACGCACTAAATACATCTTCTCCGTTTCGTTACCTATTAATATTTACCTCATTCTACATTGTTTTATACTTACCAATAATAAATTTGGAAATAACAATTGGCAACCTTTATTTATACCTCTATTTTTCGATAGGTTGATAATAGTAAATTTGTATAATACGAGACACACTTCGATTAATATGTCAAATCTTGAATTTCCTTTTTGAAAATTCCCCCCGGTGCGAACAATTAGGGTTTCCGCCATTCTTGTGGAGCTTAATTGCCGTCGCAGGAGAGGAAGCTGAACTGAGATGGTGGAGGATGCTCAGAGGGAACGAGCTCCGTAGAGGGTAGTGATGATGGTGGATGCGAGCTTCGTGCAAAGGACGTGGGATAAGTGGGCTTCCTCTTATGTTGGGTCTGGTGCTGGTGAGCAAGCGCTAAGCTTGATGCCATTCTCTATCGTTTTCAGTTTAGTTAAATTGGACTGAAAATGCTGGCATGGTTTAAAGTTTCGTTCTTTCTTTGTTGCGATGCGCAGGGAAACCGTTGAAGGCGGCTTTGCTGCTCAATCATGACCCAACTGGACCCTCTCGATTGTTGTCGACCATGTATGGCTTGTGCCAATTCCTTTCGTCCAGTGTGTGAAGTTTTTAATTCTTGTTGAATGAGTACAATCTGGTATTCTGATTTTTAGGTTTTGCTAATCTAAGTGCAAGACTTGAGTCATGTAGCTTGAGTTGGTAGAGGCTCTTGTTAAATTTTGAGTGGAATCCTCGTTTCCTTGTGTGAAACTTATATGGGAGTCTTTATGTTCTGACATCAAGAGTTGGATGTGCTGTTCTTTGGCTGCTAGTATTACTGGTGTAGCTAGAGAAATCATAAGGAGGAATTTGGTTGTTTTTTTTTTCTTTTCTTTTGGGCCAAAACAAACTTCATAGAGGTTTCTCGTTACAATCCGCATCAAGTGAAATTTGTAAGCGTCAGGAATATTGGTCATCCAATCTTCCGTAAGAGCATCTTGCATGAGTTGCTACCCAATTGACAAGCTGGTTAGCTGATCTACAAACACACAATTCCATAGAATGTAGCGAAGCTTCAGAGCTTGTCTGTGATGTCCTAGACTATGAATTCGATTTTCCATTTGCATGGAATATTTTGAAATGTCGACAGTTATAAAACTTGATCGACATCTGTTTCAATATTGAGCTCTCTACAACCTTCTTTAGCAGCTTTTTGAATGCGTCTTTGCTTCTCCTTTTAGTTCACTTCATTGAGCAACTTTAACAACCATATGTCAAAGGTTTGTATACCCAGGTTCTGAATGTTGAGATCCAACTTGAAAGACATAATTAAACACATTGACTCCATGGTCAAAGCAATAACATGTGCTCCACAATTTCCTCCTCCCTACAAATGAGCATGCTGCACTTTCCTTAATTCTCTCAATAACTAAGTTTTTTCCAGCAGCAAAAACATTTGGCACAGTCTCCATATGAAGGATGTTACTCTTCAGTTGAGCATTGAAGACTCCAAGTCATTTTCCACAATCTATCTATTAAATGAGGAAGATGGGTTTCTGTTTAGCTCTTGTCATCGCTCCCTTTGTAAAAATATATACTCCTTTTACTGTTAGTTTTCCGTTGTTTCTCTTGCGGGAAATTGAGTCAATCTTGAGAGATTCTAGCACATAGAGAGATTTCTGATTTGGAGGTTAAGCTAGTGGCTGCTTTATTTATGGCACAATGCTGTTCACTCTTGCTGCTATCTTAATATAGGTTGCTTGTTGAAATGCAATATGCTATATATTTGTCCATTAAGGACAGGAGTTTGATGTCATGTGACATGAAATCTTTCTTCCTTTCCCCTGTCATGAAGTCATTCCACTGAATATTTGTTCTGAGGAAAATCTGTGATGTGATAGCTGGGTCATTAGTGCTCACTGCTTGTTTGAGAGAAGGAAACTACTCATTCTATAAGGACGTGTAGTAAACTCATGTAGATATAGCTGCATGGTGTTGAGTGTGGTGAAGGTCCTTTCCTGCAAACACGTGCATGTAAATGTTCTGTGTAGATAATACAGATCCAAGTGCCTATGATCTTGTTTGTGTTGTTATTCTGCATCCTGTATTGGGGAATTGGGACAGAGTTCGAAAGTTATGCCTGGGGTGTTGACTCTAGCAGAACCTATCATCTTGCCTAGATATCCATGTTAAGTTGATAGGTACATGTCTTGCCAGCTTCTTTAGTCGTGTAAAATCAGTTGAGTCAGGGCCTTTATGAACTGGTTTCTTTGATGGGTCCCTCATCATAATATCTGAGGTATTGAAAGTTGATTTGACAATTGTAGTGCCAAACAAGAAGGAATAAAGGGGGATCCCATTCAATTGAGGCAATTTCTTGATTTTCTGAAATGTGGAAAGCTCCAGACAGAGACTTTCTTTATCGGGCCAAACCAATGTATATATCTCTTTCTATTATTTTTTCCTCACCTTCTCATTTCTCAACTATGAGCATTATACTTTTGGTTCTATGTTTTAGGGGAGTTTAATTAGTTTATAGACTTGTAATGGGTTGGCCTTTGAGCTTCTTTTGAAGCCAGAATAGAGAAACTTATTCATTATAATTTGATTTTCAAAGTTACAGTATTCTTGAAGTCATATTATTCTTGCTCATTTTTTTGGCAACTTTCTAGTCACATTAATTTTTCTTGTGTACTTGAGTGCTTGAGTGTGTGCCGAATGTGCATGAGGTTGCGTGCCCCTCCATCTACACCTCAAATTATCTCGCACTGAAGGAGAAGAAAGCAATAAAAGACGGCTGGTCTTTTCTTTTATATCCAACTTTCACATTTTCTTAGAAGCATCAAATGCACTTAAAATTTTGTATATTGTCAACGTAGACTTTGCACGTTCACTTTGATGGGCCTTGCTATAGTATATATTGGTTATTGTTCAGTGGATGTGATTTTGATTGCAGATCTTGTCACATCGATCCATGAGAATTGGTTCTGCGCAAGATGCATGAACACATCAAATTCTGCTGGTGAAGGGGCTATTGTCATGCAAACAACGGCTTTCATCTTGGTGGCACTGTGAGCATATGTTTTAAGAATATTAGCTGATAGAAAGAATTGGTTTAGGACATTAGTGAAAGCATACTATGTATTTTTAGGCAATCAGATATTGCAGATGATGCTTAAACAAGCATTTACCCCCCATTTGTGGCAGGTATGATGGTTCAATAGGAGCAGCATCTAGTGCTGTAATGGCTGCTGATCAGTTTGCATGGCAATTAAATCGAAGAAATCTTTGACTTGTACTGAAGTTGAAATTGTAAGAATCAAGATCATCTCTTGGTTTTCTGTTTTCATATGTAAATCTAAAAGAGCTTAAAACTATGTTCTGTCCTGTTCAATGGTTCTTCACAGAAAACCCAACAACAAAGATATTCTATTCATAACGTTCACTTTAGCTGCTATCATGAAAAAGAGGAGATGGACTTTTTTACCATGTCATCTGAGCGTTTGTTTATCCCTTTTCTTTGAAAAGGTGTGGTTTATCCGCACTCTTCCCCACAAGTCTGAGCCATATAATTGTGGCTGAGGAGTCTGATAATCCCGCAAATCTGTCAGCAAATCTGTCATTGATGGCAAGGAGATCATCCGCCTTGCTAGCCTTCTAGTTTGCCACTGCTGGGCTTGGAATCATAACTGACAGGAGTTGAGCTTGCTTGCCTGTTCAAACAAGACAAGCTCTGCTAGGTTTGATGGTTGTTGGCGAAAGAAGCTGACTGGTATTTGCAGGCGTTGGACTTTGATTAGGATGAATTGGGTAGAGGACTGTTCGAGTTAAATCCTCTATGAGATTGTTGGCTTATATTTTTCTTACAAAATTGCGGTCATCTCATCTTAGACTGCCAGATAGATTCATCTTCGTTTTCTGCCTCATGTTATATTGCTATTTGGCCATCCTGGTACCAGGAGAGTTTCCTGCTGGTGTCTGCATTGGATTCTCCCCGGTACAAATTGTTGAACAAGGTTGTTGAGCTGGCTTATTTCTGTCGACACCATTTACACCTGGACTTCGTGCTGATGATAGAAATTGGAACAGGGATGTCCGGATTAACTGCTATACGTTCTATCGTCCTCATCCACCTTCTTTTAGTATATAATGAGCCCTTCTTTTACCGTGAAGCGAGTCTTCTTCATAGTTGTGTCGCCTGATGCAGAAATGAAGCAATCTCCTTGATTACATATCTACTGCTGAGACAAAGAAGTTCTGTCAAAGAACAGAAAAATTCGATAAGAGAAGAGTAGTCATTATTCTTATTAATAAGATTATGCTTCGTTTGTTCATATACATAACAAACGCACCCTTCAATTTATACAATTCTTTCTGGCGATCTTGCTATAATGCTCGACACTTGAATCTAAGGCAATAGAAGTATAGCTTTTCGAACCTTATGATGGAATATACAAATGGGATTGAGTGAATAAGCCCAAAATTCTCCCCGGCCTTAAAAGATGAAATAAAGATAAATTTGAAACTTGCGCACATTGAACATCTCGAGTGCCATGTCGTGACATTTTTCAGAATAAATGTAGCATTTGAAATGTAGGAACTGTTGTTAAGTGCAGTGAGATGACATTTCAAAAGAGTTATTTGCTATATCCTTTTCGGATGCTGTAATTTTAGCTACAGAGGAGGATAAAGAAGGCAAAAATCGAGGAAAAAGTTATCTTGGAGCTGGAGAGTACGAGCAAGCGTTAGATTCTTTAGACTTTAGTTGTTAAATTTTAGATATAGATTTCGGTGTGAAGGTGTATGTAAATGCATGTGAGATTTCTCGGCAAGAAGACAAATTGAAATGAGTTTATCGTATTGTAATGGCCGGTTTATTACGTAAGGAAATTATGCACATAGCATTTGTATTCGAGCTAATTGATTTGTATACTGTATGTGAGCTGTACAAAGTATTTTATAGACTTCACTATGTGGACATAATATTATTTTATTTTCAATTTTTGCAATTTCTATTCTGAATATCGCAATTATATAGTCCAAAATAATCAATTTTCAGCTATTATTGTTGAGTTTATAAATGTAATATTTTTGAACCATCGTCAAACTCCAACTGATTCTTTTCATCCTCGTGTGACTCGAGGCCACCATCGTCAGCTCCTCTCCTCCGTCGTTGAATCTTTCATGGTTTCCCTGAACTTTCTCCGACCTCGGCGGCTTCTGCACACGCTCTCGGCGACTTCAGATGCCTCCTCTCTCCTTCACCCCCACCAGTTCACTCTCCGAGCGCTTTGTCACTCCGGTGGCAACTGCCCTGCCCCGCAACCCGATTCCTCACCGTCCCGCCAGCCTCCTTCCGCCGTTGCGTCGATCTGTTCGATGGTGTGCGATGCCCATCACAAGCGTGCCCATGTGAGAGTATGGCCTCCGCGCCTCAGTCTCGACGTAAATTGTGATTCTTTGACTCGTGAAGAGGTCATCACCGTCGTTGCCTCTCTGGCCAATGAGGCCGGTTCGATGGTGGCGTTGAGTTTCTTCTACTGGGCTATTGGGTCCGATAAATTTCGGCACTTTATGAGGCTTTATATAGTTTGTGCCACGTCGTTGATTGGCAACGGTAACTTTGAGAGGGCCAATGAAGTGATGCAGTGTATGGTCAGCAGCTTTGCTGAGATTGGGAGGTTAAAGGAGGCTATTGATATGGTACTTGAAATGCAGAACCAGGGTCTGGTGCCTACTACCCGCTTGCTGAATTTTGTAATGGGAGTAGCCATTGAAAGGGGTTTTCTTGACTATGCGGAGAACTTGTTTGATTATTTGTCTGAGAGAGGGGTCTGTCCTGATCCTAACAGTTATAAGCTGATGGTCGTTGCTTACTGTCGAATGGGAAGTATTCTTGAGGCAGATGCTTGGTTGAGTAGAATGATTGATAGAGATTACATTATTGATAATGCTACTCTTACCTTGATCACCAACTCGTTTTGTGAGAAGGGGTTTATTACTCGAGCTATTTGGTATTTCCGGAAGATGGCTGTTATGGGTTTGACACCAAATGTGGTAAATTATACCTCACTGATTAATGGGTTATGCAAGAAAGGCGGCATTAGGCAAGGATTCGAGCTTCTGGAGGAAATGGTTAGAAAAGGTTGGAAGCCAAATGTGTATACTCATACGGCATTGATTGATGGTCTCTGCAAGAAGGGGTGGAGTGATAAGGCATTTAGACTCTTCCTCAAGCTAGTCCGGAGTGAAAATTACAAACCAAACGTGCATACATACACTGCCATGATCAGTGGCTATTGCAGAGAAAACAAGATGAACCGTGCAGAGATGCTATTAGGCAGAATGCAAGAACAGGGATTAATTCCTAACACCAATACATACACGACTCTCATTGATGGTCATTGTAAAGGTGGGAATTTTGAAAGAGCATATGAGTTGATGGGCCTAATGACAGAGGTGGGCTTCAGTCCTAACATCTGTACATACAATGCCCTTATTGATGGTCTTTGTAAGAGAGGTAGGTTTGAAGAAGCTTGTAAAATGCTGAAAATTTGTTTCCGAAGTGGACTGGAAGCCGATCTCTTCACATATAGTATACTCATAAATGAGCAGTGCAAGAGGGCAAGCATTGAACAAGCCCTAGCTCTTCTGAGCAGGATGATTAAACTTGCTGTGCAGCCTGATATACATACATACACCATAATGATTTCTGCCTTATGCAAGCAAAAGAGAATGAAAGAAAGCGAAAAGATTTTCGAAGAAGCTAGCAGGCTCGGCTTAGTTCCTACCAAAGAAACCTACACGTCTATGATTGGTGGATTCTGTAGGGATGGGAATGCCAACTTAGCAATAAAAATTTTCCGCAGGATGAGTGACCATGGATGTCCCCCTGATAGTATCACTTATTGTGCTTTGATCAGCAGACTTTGCAAAGAGTCCAGGTTGAAGGAGGCACGTCGACTATATGACTTGATGATAGACCAGGGACTTTCCCCATGTGAGGTTACTCGACTGACGTTGGCCTATGAATACTGCAAAAAAGATGAATCTGCTAATGCATTGTTGATTTTGGAGAGATTAGAAAAGAAACTTTGGATCCGAACTGTGAAAACATTAGTGAGGAAACTTTGCAGTGAGAAAAAAGTGGGAATGGCAGCACTGTTCTTCCATAAATTAAGTGACAAGGAAATCAAAGTGGATCGTGTAACATTGGCTGCGTTTATGACTGCTTGTTACGAAAGCGACAAATATGCTCTTCTTTCAGATCTGACCAAAAGGATCCATGAAGGAAATGGCTGCCACTCACAACTCAATTAATGGATCATCATAGTTACTAAAGTTGATCAACAGAAAGTGCAGAGATGGCCTAGTGAGAATTTTGAGATTTTTTTACATTTTACTGTTTAGTGTTGTACAGCTTTAGTAATGAATTCAAATATGATCTAACTTTGATTTTATTGAAAAAAATTTAAAGAAAAATTAAAAATTAGAGCTCCAGGAAACTGGATTTTTTTACATGCCTGTTATTTCAGTAACAGATTAGACGTCATTGTCTAGGTCAGAAAAGACGATTTCCTTACTATATGATTTCTCAATGATTATTTTCATATGGACATGTCATTTTCATATTGGATTAGCTTAATTTACATGGCTGAAATAGGAGGTTTCATCCTATAGTTCTGTGAATTATGAGTGTCTAACTTGCTTAAAAATTTCAAATGATAAAATATGGAAGTATATTATTTGATGCGGGGAAGCATGTTTTCATTTCTGAGACAGATCTTCCTCACTAAAATGGATCTCATTTCGAATAGTTGTTGAAAATGGAACTTCATCATGCCATGGCAAGAAAGCAAACTTTCATATTTCAGCCAAAGTTATTTTTTATTATTTGTCCATCTTTCTCTTTTAGAATTTAGAAGAGACAAGAGGCATTTGTAGGAGCAGTTTGGCAATTCTAATCGGGTGATTACTGATCAATATTTAGTTTGGCAATTTTAATTGGGTGATTACTGATCAATCTTATTAAATTTATAAATTGTTTCATGATATAATAGCAATTTGGATAAGTTTCTTCAAGCTTAACTTCCACTTGATGTGCTGTTTAAATCTAAGCATGAAATGTCACTTAGCATAACTTTCTTCCAGTTCATCTTTCACCATTAAGGTGGCATGTTCATCAATCAACAGTGTCTCAGAATCTAATTAATTCCTTTCTTTCATTACTTTCCGCATCTTTCAAATTGATTTCCCAAGATTTAGATTCTCCTTTTGCTGCTGAATCTGGAAGATGTTATCTTGTATCATTTGCTTGTCCTTTGGCATGCACGTGTGTCTCGCATGCTTGAAGACTATATGACTTGACAAAATCCCCGGTCATGTTGACGCTTGCATAATCAGCTCTTTGGTTTGCTCTTTTTTTTTTTCCATTTTTGATGAGTTATGAGATACCTATCTTAAGTTCTCGCATTGAATTAGGAGAAAAAAAAATATGGTGACACATGTATCGGATTGATTCTCCGTGCAACTCCAAAAAACCTGGAGTGGAGCTTGATTCTATAATGGAGCAAGAAGTGTCGGAGAACTGTATGAGCTTGCAAGTACAAACTACTGCAGAAAATGTTTCTGTATGTGTGAGTAATTTTTCTTGAAGTGTTTGTTTCCGCTAGTATTTAATGTGTTTTAAGCTCACACGTTATAGTGCTCCATATGTACTGCAGATTATGGTAGTTTTAATTGGATGAAAAAGCTGGAATTGTTTGAAAATGAGAGCTCTGTGAGTTTGGCATGCTTAATTCTGCGTTCCTTAGTTTGGTCGATAATGGAGACTTTGATCTTTATCCTCCTCACTGCAAGCCCAAAGAGAAGGAGCTAACTAATGGATGCATGAACATTGGTAATTACAAGTGCGTGGTTACAAGGCAACAGGTGCCTTATCAAGCGGTACTTTCTTCATCACTGCGAATTTTTGCTCTCTATATTTGGAATAGCAACTTATATTTTGTTGACAACATGTAGATTGTAGACTTGTAACTGACATGTTGAACCTAATTCTCCTCCTCTCTTCTGCTCCAAACTTTTATAGGAATGTAACATATGACAGGGTGGTAATGTGGAAGTCAATGAGATGAAAGCAACTTGGTTGCATTTAAAATTTGACAGCTATATTAGAGGTGCTGAAAAGACATGGTTTTGTGAATGGTTTTAGATTATGCAAGAGTTCCAGGGTACAGCCTATTCAATAAGCTTCTGCTAAGAAGGACATGATCATATGCACAAGAGACATTGCAGAATTGCTGAACCGATTTATTTTTCTTTTCATTTTGGGGATTAAAGTCAACCCTGTTAAAATAAATTTGACTATCAAAAGATCCTGTGGAAGATCAAACAGATGCTGATCGCTAGAATGATTTATACTTTTAGTATCAAAATAATTTGTGCCATAATATGATTATTGCATATGAGTGAACATCTCCATCAAATGTAAGAAGGGAATTAGGGGTAACTTCTTTTGGTACAACAAGAGCTATCTATCACATGAAAAATTCAAAGAAATTTCCTCTCTTGTGTTAACAATGCCTAAAATGTGAAAAAATCTGAGGAAGTTTAAATATTAGACCACTGGCAAGACGGGTTCTCTCGGTAACAGATTGGACCCCTGTTCCATGGTCAGAAAAGATGCGATGTTCTGATGATGTGATTTCTCGATGATAGTTTTTATATGGAAGCATCATTTTATATTGAATTAGCTATATTTACATGGCCAAATTTGGACCATTCAGTTCATATATCTGGACTTATGTGTGTGTAAGAAGTTTGAAATGACATAAGGGTGGATGTTATGTGAATTCAGGCTAGGAAGTACTATTTTATTGCAGAGACATTTTCCTTGCTAATGCTGCTCTCTTGTTGAATTATTGTTGAAAGAGGAACTCGATCATGTCATGGCTGGGCAGCAAAGTTTAGTATATCAATCAGAGTATTGGTTTATTGTCCATCTTTATCTTCTAGAATTTGGAAGAGACAAACTTGCATTTTTAGTTGCAGTGGCACTATTCTAAAGGCGATTATTTTTGTAAGTCTTCTAAGATATAGAAATTTTTTGACAATAGGGTACCACTTAGGATAAGTTTCATCCAGTTCACCTTTTACGTGATTTTCTGTTTAAGTATAAGCATGAAAGGGCCCTTAGCATAATTTCTTATGGTCCACCCTTTCACAATAAGAATGGTGTGTTAATTAATCGACAGTGTCTCAGAATCTGGTTGTTTTGTTGCTATACCTTCAGCGTTTGATTTCTCAAGATTCAGATATCCTTTCCTTGCTGAACTTGAAGATATCATCTTTATGTGTCAGGCTTGTCCCTTGGCATGCACGTCTCTCCTGTGTATGATGAATAAAGGACTTGAAAAATCAATGATCATAGCAGAACTTGCATAGTTTGTTTTTCAATTCACTTGTGCTATTTTTTTGGTCACTTATGAGTTTTTAATTTTATGTCGGTCACATCGAAGCGGGAAAGAACAAAAAAGACAGCGACGCACGTATTAGATGGGTTTTCACTGCTTCTACCTCTGAAGAACCTGGAGCTGAGGCTAATCCTATCAATGGAGCAAGAACTGTCAGAGAACTGTATCAGCTTGCAAATAAAAACTACTGTAGAAGATACCGGTACCTGTATGTAACATTTCTTGAAGTGTTTATTTCCATTTGTACTTCACGTGTCTTGAGCTTGCAAATTGCCAATGCTACATAAGTACTGGGCATTATATTAGATTTTATGGGATAAGAAGCTGAAGTTGTTGAAAAAGGGAGCTCAATCATCATTCGCATGCTAAATTCAGTGGTTTGGCTAACCTTTGTTCTCCTTGCTTGCAAGCCCTTATAGACTGAGCTAATCAATGAATGTATGGCAGTTACAAGTGCAGGTTCAGAAGCAGAAGGCTCATTCTGAAGCAGTACTTTCTCCATCTTGGTGAATTGTCGCTAATCTATACTTCAAATAATGCCTTGTATGCTTTTTAAATTATTCTCATCAGAGTGGTAGCACATCCCTTTTGTTTACTGAGAACAGCATGTAGATTGTAGAATAGTAACTGACTTGCTGAACATGGTTCCCCTCCTCTCCTCTGCTGGTAATGTTTTTTGTAATGTGGTCTATGACAGGGCGATAATGGGGGAATCAATGAAGTGCACTTTGCAAAACAGAGACAAAAAGGGGCAACATTTTTTCTAAGGCGAACGACTAAGGAGATTGAGCTGTTTAATGTGAGTGATTCTGATGTCCTAGGGTGTCTTAGGATGTCACTCTGAATTTCGTTTGGGGATTATCGCATGGGATATAAAATCCAAAAATTAAAAGAGAAGTGGACACAAGACACTCAATACTTGGCACTTTTGCAGATGGCCTATAGAAACTAGTAAACAGGGTGCAAAATTTTGAATGAGCTATTAGGGAAGGAAAGCAGTCGCTAATCCACGTCTTTAGGACGACCACTGGAGTCTTCCTCCAAAGGCTCAATGATGGGCTTGACATAGGAGTCGCCACTTCTCTTAAGTGGCGAACGAATGAGCAACGATGGCCGATGGGCACCAAGGCCTCGCTCGTTACCATTTGGGGCAGGTTTTTGGGCTTTTAGCGATGGTTTAGCCCGTTGCCTGTTGTCTTTCTATTAATGATGAAGATATCAGTCTTAAAATATTTGACGTGCGTTTTTGTTAGGCTATAATTAAGATTAATCTTGTTTGTGCCATTTTTGCATATGTTTGGAAAAGCAGATTCTGATTATTAGACTCCTTTTATGGGAATCAACGGTTTTATCTTGTCCCCAAGCAGAGGAAAGCATAGCATTCTTGACGTCACATCATTCTCAATGGAATGCATTTGAAGATTTATAAAGATAAGTTGGGGTGATCCCTTTTCTTCCACGAGAAGCAAGAAAGAATGCAAAGAAATTCCTTTCTTGCGTTAACGATGACTGTAGAAGGCAACTAACACCTTTTCCGATCTGTCCTGTCTAGAGTAGGAGCCAAGAAAGGGATCATTTCCCATGTTTCTCAATTGTGTCGATATAAGAAAGAGTGGTGGAACAATTCTTGAGCCCAACTTAGATTTTGTCGGTTGATGCCGCTCAATCAGTATTCATGTATAAAAAAGAAAGTCAAATTTCGGCCACAAATTGATCGATCGGTCCAAAGTTGAAGTTGTTCATTTCTGCAGACAAATGGAGCAAGTTCTTAATCTTTGGGAGAATGCCAGAATATAGTCACCAAATAAAAGTTTCAAAATTATCGTATGGCAGCTAATTTAGTTGCAAATATTTTTATTTTGTCAATTTAATTTTAAATATTTAAAAATTTATTAATTAATTTTTTTATCAATTTTAATTGGTAATTACTGATACGGATCCATCCGACGTGAAAAGCAACTTAATTCTCTTTAATATTTTACATCTGCCATTTGCGCATATCTTTTAAAAAGCACATCTGGTTATTTGACTTCATTAATGTGAATAGAAAGGGTTTATCTTGTCCTCAAGCAGCGTAAAGTATTCTTCATGTCACATCATTCTCTGTGACATGCTTTTGAAAATGAATCAAAGACACCCGGGGTAATCCCTTTCGTTCCACGAGGAGCAAGAAGGATGCGGAGAAATTCCTTTCTTCTGTTAATTATACTAGACAAACAAGATCTCTTCCAATTTCTTCTATCCAGAATAGGATCCAAGCAAGGGATCATTTCCCATGCTTCCTGCAGGAGTATCAGGTCCGATGGAAAAATTCTGGAGCCCAATTGAAATTTCATCGATTAATCCCACATAATTATTACTAATGCAGGCAAAATCGAATTTTGGCCACAACTTGTTCAATGGGTCCAATGTTGAAGTTGTTCATTTTATGATTGCTGCTTGACTACCTAATTGTTGATTTAACCCACTAGTTGTTGAATTTGAAGCTGCTAGTCGACTGTCTAGCGACTAAAGGTTGTTCCGTTTGATTTCCATCACTATCGGTTGATCTTCCAGGTTGGCTATTCTGGTCCTAGTTAAAAGCATTTGGTCTCAATTATCGTGCATTTAATAGTATTGTCAATTTCAAGTCTTAGTTTTACGAGTGTTAAGTGTGATTTCAATTTCCCTGAGTCATAAAGTGAAGCTTTGTAACAGTCAGAGAGTCATTACTTGATTCATTTCTAGAGTTACTATGATATAGAATTCCAAGTGTCGTTTTCTTTACTTAGTAGTAGAGGTGCAATGTCATTTATGAGGAAAACTTGATTATAATGAATACATGAGTTTTTGCTATCCAAAGGAAATTTCTACCTTCGGTTCTCTATCCATGTTTGATGGGAACAAAAAGTTTCCTGATACTCAACTGGCAGTGTGATCATTTATACTCAACTGGCAGTGTGAACTTCATCACCTTAAGTCTTTTATCCTTTAGCTGGTGGTATGTTCATTTAAGCCTTTACGGTGAATTTCATCAACCATTTCCATTGAACACTTTTTCATACAAAAGAAATTTTTGAAATTCTCAATCCCATCAAGCATCGAGTTGGTTCTAGAGTTCTAGATTGAACTAGTTTGAGAGATTTCCTCATTTGTCGTCAGTTCCTCCCGTCGAGGAAAGAAAATGGTTTATTTGGTTTTTTAATAGGTGCAATGGAAGGTGTGACCAAGCCATGGAGGCTCTCCACAGTACACATACGTTCCATTGAACCCTTTCGTTAACAATTTCTATTAGAACACTCTCCCATATACTTAGGCCAGAAAACGAATTTCTGCATCTCTCAATCCCGTCACAAATCAGAAAGGCATTTTCTTTTCTCTCTCCATTGGATGTGCGTGGAGTATAAATGCAGGCAGCCCTCTAGAACCATTTTGTCATTGTTTCTCATCTTGGTGCCTGCATCTTCTTCAAGCTTGCCATTGTCAATTCTGTCTTTCAATATCACCAGTACTTCTGGTAATTTTTCACAAAGTTATAGTCGCATGCATGCGTTGGTTTATTGTTTTATAAACTGAAAGATCAGAGATTTGTTGTCGTCAGTACTAGATTCTCGCTATTTGCCATGTAGTTTCAAGCGATAAATTTCGATTTTACTTCTGAGTGGAGTCTGTTGATTTCATTTTGCTCGATTAAGGCAAATCAAGAAAAGGAATTATAAGAGCAAAAGTGAAGAGACAAGAGAAGCACGGTCTTAAACATCGGAGAGAAACATAAGAGAAAAGAGAACAGCATTCGATTTTGACTCACACGTTCTTCTGTACGCCAGCTACAGCTTTTATATTATCATATATCAACATCCACAACTACTTCATAACGTTGACAGTGTTTATATATTTTTGGATGGGATGCTTTGGAGAGAAAGAAAGAGCTTTTGCTAATCACTACGGATATGAATCTTGAAATTTGGGCACTGTTGACAAAAAAAAAACGATGTTTCAGTAGGCGACTCGCTCATGATCGCTGAAATCTGCTACATTTTGCAATTAGCTCGCTAAAAGTGATATCTGAATTCACTCGCCGATGCACCATGATTTTCTTTTCGAAGTTTTGCAGTGGCCACTGGCCATTGGTAGAGTTCACTCCACAAATAATGGGTAACAAATTCATCAAATAGTTAAACTTTGATTGAGAAACTTTTCCATTGTTTTCTGTGGTCAACTTCTGAAATTTGTGAATTTTATGAGGATGAAACTAAAGGAGGAGAGGCTAGATTAGCCATGGAAAGTAATTTTGCAGAAGACAATCTCACATGTCAGGAAAAGCTGAGGGGTCAAGCGACAAGTAAAGAATCCGGAAACACCTCTATGCAAAAGACAGTAACGCTACATAGATAAGATTGACACATGATCTCCCTAGAAAATGTCTATATAGATCTACTGAAGCAACAATACACTGTGAGCGACAACTTATAATTCAGCATTATTTTCGGTTTCCTTCCTACAGATTTTAGATTGATCTTACTTACACTTTTACAGTGTCAAAAAGTTTACCATGAATCAGCATGTGTTTTTGTGGATAGGTTTTCTTTCTACTTACTTGAAGCAGAGCTCTACATCAGATTCTGATACCAATTGGCCTCACCAGACCTAGTTACATCGACTTAAAATATTTCTCTGCATTTGCTTCTTGTAGAAATTAGCCTCATCATCTTCTACGTGTTTGTCATTTTGGGGTAGCATTTAAAAATCCTTGTTGCACAGAGAAGTTGCGCCAACCGTTGTAGTTGAACTTCACATTGACAGTAGTTGCTACTAACTTTTTGTCTGTTGTGCTAAATGGATCATACAAGGGGAGCGTGAACACAGAACAGATATATATCTAGAACATCGCTCAGAATAATCAGATAATGGGAAATTCATCAGGATATGATTACGAAGTGTTTTTAAGCTTCAGAGGACCAGATACCCGAAGGGACATTACAGATTACCTTTACACCAGCATGATTGATGCTGGAATTCGAGCATATAAAGATGATGAAGAGCTCCGCATTGGGGAAGAAATCGGCGGTCAGCTTCTCCACGCGATTGAGCAGTCAAAGATCTCTATTCCAATATTTTCTAAAGGATATGCTGATAGTACATGGTGCCTTAGGGAGTTGGTCAAGATGGTGGAGAGCAAGAACACAAGGAGACATAAGATCATGCCCATTTTCTACGATGTCGCACCATCTGTGGTAAAATACCAGACTGAGCACTACGGCCAGGCCATTGTTTCTCATGTGAACAAGAAGCGGTTCGATGATGGGACTATCAACATGTGGAAGGCTGCTCTCAGTGAGGTTGGAGCACTAAAGGGATGGGACCTTCAGAGCACGCCAAACAGGTATTCAATTATATAATAGTTGTTCCAGATGCCTTTTTTGTTCAGCTAAAGCTAATGTCTTGATGCTTTTTCCTCCAATACTATCAGAGGCAAAGGTGAATTTGTAAAAGAAGTTCTCAACAACGTTTTGATTGAGTTGAAAGCCGCCTACTTAGAAGTATCTGATTTCTTAGTCGAAGTAGACAATCACGTGGATGAAATCATGAGGATGATAGGTACGCACAACGGTGAAACAAATATTGTTGGAATCCATGGTATGGGAGGTGTGGGCAAGACGACTCTCGCCAAAATAGTGTACAATAAGCTTTCCAATCATTTTGTTAATTGTTGCTTCCTTTCCAACATCCGAGAAACAGAGATTACGCATTTGCAGAATCAGCTTATAGCTACAACTCTTAAAAAGAAACAGCCTGAGGTTAGCAATATCTTGGAAGGGAAAAAGGTGATTAGGGAAAGGTTATGCTCTAAAACAGTGCTTCTTCTACTTGACGATGTTGACAAAGCAATTCAACGTGATGCACTCGTGCAGAAGCGTGAGTGGTTTGGTAAGGGAAGCAAGATCATTATTACCACTAGAGATAGGGGAATTCTCAATGTGCCTGCACTTGTTGATGAGACTTATGAACTTACAGGCATGGATTTTGATCATTCCCTTCAACTTTTTTGCAAACATGCTTTCAGAAGAGATTATCCTGAGGGGAAATACATCTTTTGCTCTGAAAGAGCAGTAAATATTTGTGGCGGTCTTCCTCTGGCTCTTGAGGTTATAGGTTCTCTTTTATCTGGAATAAGAGTAGAGGAGTGGGATCCCATTTTAGAGGAACTAGAAAGATCTCCTCACGAAGATGTTCAAAGTAAGTTGATGATCAGCATCGAGGCATTAAATGAAGACCAAAAGAAAATATTTCTTGATGTTGCTTGTTTTTTCATTGGGTTTGATAAAAGAATTGTGATTCACATGTGGGAAAGCTGTGAATTTCTTCCTCATCAATCTCTTACAATCCTCCAGCAAAGATCTTTGATAAAGATCACAGAAGATAACCAACTATGGATGCATGATTGGTTAAGAGATATTGGAAAGAAATTTATAAGACAAGGAAGCGGTAAGAAACCAGAAAAGCAACAATGGGTGTGGACTCATGAGCAAGCATCGGAGGTTCTGCATAAAATGCAGGTAAATCGTATAGCTTCATTCCTATTTAAGAAGATTGGTCACACGCATATTCTTTTTGGTTTTCATTCTATGAGAGTTGATTAACTTCCTGGACACTTGCATAGGTGGTTTATCAATGGTTTGGTAAAAAATACAATTGTTTTTCCTTTGAAGAAGATCGACGAGGTAAATCATGGTTTTTTCTAACTGCCGTTTCTTTTTTTTCTCTGTTATTTTGGCAAGTTGGAGGTGATGTTCGTGGAATTGATAGTATTGAAGCAATATGTTTCAAGCTTGATAAACTATCTCAATACTCCTTGATTAAAGAATTCCTTGCAAGGCTTTTAAATCTAAGGTTCCTTCAAGTGGATAGCAAAAACTTCAACGGAAAGACAAAGTCTATCACTCAAGTGGGTCGTTTTCTCCATTACTGGTGCCCAAATTTTCTTCAAACCACATTTGGCCCACTTATCCTTCCAGAGTTGAGATGGCTTTCATGGAATTACTTTCCCATGGTTTTTAATTTGACCAATTTCTTCATGAGGAAGCTAGTAATCCTTGATTTCTCAATGAGTAAAGTCACTGAAAAATGGAATGGATGGAGCCACATCAAGGTATGATTTCAGATACAACCAATGTGAGTTCTTTTATTGAAGGTTATTTTTCGTTTACTATGAAGAGCAATTTGTTGTCTTCTTTTCAGTTGGCGGAGAATTTGAAGGTCCTAAATCTGACGAAATGCCAAAGTTTATGTGAAACTCCAAAATTTTCTTTCCATGAGAATTTAGAGCGACTGATTCTTGAAGGATGTGAGAGTTTGGTTCAAATTGATCCGTCCATCAGTCACCTTAAGAAGTTAGTCTTCTTAAACTTGAAGTATTGTCACAATCTTCGAAAGCTACCAGATGAGATGGAGGCATTAGGATCTTTGATGGAACTTCTTCTTGACTATACATCAATAGAAGAGATCCCTGAATGGAGAAGGATGAAGAAATTGGAAATTCTTAGCTTGGACATGTGCACATCATTGAACAGATTCAGTTTGATTGGTTGCACAACGTCAGTGGTAAAGCTTTCATTAGCGGATAACCATTTCACTCAACTGCCTAGATCAATTGGAAATTTCATTTCCCTGATTGAGTTGGATCTATCGTCATCCACAATTGAGGAGCTACCTGATTCAATTGGGAACATGAAGAATTTGAAAGTACTCAAGATGGACAACACCTCTGTGAAAAAGCTACCTAGCACCATTGGAATGTTGGAGAAGCTCGAAGAGCTAGAGGTAGGGGGTAAATATGGAGAAATTCCTAGTGAAATAGGGAAGCTGCGATTCCTGAGAATCTTGGTATTGAAAAGCTTTAGAATTTCAACAGTGCCGCACCTTCCAGAAAGTCTGATCACTTTACACTTTTATACATTCTCGATGGACACAATGCCCGACCTCTCGAACCTATTAAATTTGAGAACTTTGCAGTTGCGAGTTTCTCGTGTGGGTTCTTCTAAACCTGAAGAATCTCCAAGTCCTTGGTGGATTGGAAGATTACGAATGCTCAAGTTCTTGGATCTGTATACTTCTCGTATCACCACCCTACCTTCTGATCTCGTTCTCCTTTCTCAGCTGAAGGAACTCCTGCTCCAGTGCCGTTATTTGCAATGCCTACCTAGGCTCCCGTCAACTTTGTCATACCTAGGTATCAAGTTTTGCAAGAGAATAAAAACGACGAATGATCTGTCGAATTTGAAAGCACTATCAGATTTGGATATTTCCGATTGTGACAAGCTAACATAGATTCAAGGCCTTGAAGGGTTGGAGAACCTAAGAACACTAAAGCTCTCGACACTCCCATCACTAGTGAAGTTGCCCGATCTGACAAACTCGAAGAATCTCAAGAAGATTGATCTAAACGATTGTGCTAACCTGTCAGAAGTTCAAGGGATTTCGGAATCATTGGAGAAACTTGACATTACGAAGTGCTTTCAACTACAGCAGTTGCCAGATCCTTCACGCTTCAAGAATCTAAAATTTTGGCATGTGAACGTATCCGAGATAGAGACTGGTCTTGACTAAATAGCCATATGGTGTGTGTTGATGGGCATTTGTATCTGAAAGGGACTGTTTGGTTGTGTCAGTAAGAGAGATTCTAATTATTCTGGAGAAATGGCTTATGATTCATGTCAAGTCATCTTGTGTTGTGTTGGGATACCACTGCCGGTTCATAATTAATGTGTATTGAGGCCCATCATTCACGATACCTTCTTTTAATCACGTAAAAACACGATTTTCCATATTAGTTTATGTCTGATAAAAGTTTTCCTACTCATTTTGCTTAGCCATTTGCTTTGGCCAATTCCAGCTGACATTCCCCCTTTTTAAAGTATTTCCGCCGTACCCGTATACCTTTTCCGTCGACAATTTCATAACAATTACATCGAGAGAGAGAGAGAGAGAGAGAGAGAGAGAGAGAGAGAGAGAGAGAGATCAGAGTAATTTGGCCAAGGACTTTGGTTGTTTGTGACATTTAGCTACGACAACGATCCTCACAATATTCAACTCATCCCGACCTTTACAAAGTCATTAACGTTTTTAGCAGCACTTCGATGGATATAGCTTGGACAAATGAGAATGGCTTGAGGAAAGATGGATCTATGTCAACACTTTTATGCAACCATATTAAAGAATGTCCAATTAGCCGACCCGTTTAGCCATGGCCAAGAAACAATGATTCATGAGTTCATTTCTTTAGCACATACCAAGGCTCCATTTTTTTCGCGAAAAATATAATACTTCTGAAATATGTCTTTCAAGAAATTGTTTTTCAAGAAAAATGACTATTTCCTATTTATTGTATTATTTTTATTCTACCGTTTTTTTTTTCCATTTTTCTTCTTCCTCAACCGGTCGCCGACTATGGCGATGGCTGTTGAGGCTCAAGGACATCATGGAAGTTATTTTCTATAAAATAAACAAAACCTAGGCAAATCAAATTGTCTCGAAATTCGAAAGCTCACGCAATGATTATTCGACACCTTATGAAACAATCGCAAGAACAAGCCCTTCATCATCAGAAGGCAAATTGCGTTTAAAGTTGCCAAACGAATAATAGAGTGGCACATTTATAGTTGGTTTATCTGAAGATGCCCTTGCCGCATAAGTTTGCTTTTGCTACTTTAATCCCTAATCCGTTGACTTGTGTTAATGGGAAATCAACTGAATTTAGCTGACCTCCTTCTTTTTCCTGCAGTAAAATGATCGGTCGCCTCTCGTTTGTTCACAAAACAAACCCCATTTCCACATTCCACTCCCCCACCACGTACCTCAGTGCCAATTATTTTATTATGTTACGTTATTTTTTGGGCCAATTGGTTTTAACTTATCTGTCTATCTTTATTTACTTAGTTATATATCCAGTTGTAATGGTGGAGGGTGGTACGACGAGTCTACCCCTAAATAGCTATATCTTTCCTCTGATGGACTTTTGCCGAGTAAAAACTAAAAGAATAAGAATATATATATGTAATTTCTCGGTGGATCGCTGTTATTTCATTTCAATTTATGAGTTATGAGCATGGTCGTATAATATTTTTAATTATCATTTTCACCTATATAAGGATATTACAAATCGTGCGTTGTTTGGGTACTGAGCAATATGTAACCAATTATCTATATACGGTACGAATTCCTAAAACGAGAGAAAGAAATAAAAATAAAAGTAAAAATAAAAAAACAAAAATGTAAGAATAAACATCTAACTAAGGATAGCATTATCTTTGTAAATCCACTGCCAAGGGGGAGGACCCTTCGAGTTGACAATTTCAATGACTTCATCATGGCGATTATCCTGTCAGATCAACATGGAGATGCTGCCCTATTGAAGCTAGGCTTAGCTTGACATAGAAAAATGTCAAGACTTGAGCCAAAGGCCTAGACCGTCATTCCCTTGATAGGTGTTGTTTTTATTTTGTTTTAGGGATAAATTCACTAGAAGTCCTATAACTTATTACGAAATTACAAATGAGTCCTAAAAAATACAGTTGAGTCTTAAAACTTATTAAGTTAATTCAATCAAGTCTCTCCGTTAGTTCCGTTCTATTAGAAGAATGAAAAACGCTAACATGACATTTTTTACTTTATTTTTTAAGACACTTAAGCGCCACATCAGAAAAACTTTAAAAATAAAAACTAAATTACACCTTTGGGCGGAAGCTGAAGCCGCCACCACGATAGGGAGGGCTAGGGCAGGGCCCCAACGGCCCCTGGCAACGGCATGTCAACCCAGATCTAGAGGAGGGTGCGACCCTCGATCTAAGTGAGTGTTGCACAACCCCACGTAGCGCCAGCAAGGGTTGGCGAGACCTCGCTGTCGAGGGTCGTCGGGCGAGTTGTATGACTTCTAGTACATTTATCTCAATTAAAAAAATATATCCCCTATTCGAGGGGATACTCTCATAGGTTTTTCCTCAAGTCAACGATTTTCTGTATGTCAAGGTAAGCCAGCTTTAACTTCGACTCAAGGCACTTTGTGAAGGGGGAACGGACAAAAAAATTGTTCCTTGTACCCGCTGAAAGAATCTGAAGCAGCATGAATTTAACTGAAGGCACTTCCACGTTGAACCGACACATAATAGGCGTGGTTAGCGATGATTGGCTTCTACCAACTCTACATTAAGAACCAAAAGAACAAGAAATACCCACTTTCTTAGTGGATGAATATTATTGCATTACAAGCCATGAGCATTTTGGTAAATAAAGACATTTAACATAATTAAACTCATATAAGAATATTGCTATTTTGCATTGTTTGGGCATTGAGCAATGTAACTGGTTATCTGTAGTACCAATTCCCGAAATGAGAGGCAAAAGTTACAAACTATTTGAAGCTTCTACCTCTACTGACAAGAGGAAGGCCATTAAAGGTGACAATTTTCAATGATTTCGTCTTGGCAATCATCCTGATACTATGTTATGATTGGATCAGTTTATAGAATTAATTGCTAGGTAACTGTCTGCAAGTTATTGCATTAAGTAAATTGTTGTTTGTTCAACGTGGAGATCCTGCATTATTGAAGCTGGGTTTAGCAGGACAAGGAAAGAAGGAAAAATGTCTTGACTTGACCAAAAGACCCACAATGCTATTCCCTTGATGAGTGCATTTCCTTATTTTAATCTAATATCATGCTTCTGATGGGAATTGGCCTCACAATATCTTGTTACAGCGACTTCCACCAACCTTTGTGGTTGAAATTCGCATTTGCAGTTTTCGCTATTATGTTTTGTCATTTTGTAATAAATGGAGCCTTACAAGTTGAGCATGTACATAGAATAGATAAATATGTGGAATGCCTCTTCTCATAATCAGGATATTGTGATAAACTGTAGTAAACACCTGTGATAAACTGTAGACCCCATATTGAATACGACTGCAAGACATGTTTCAGTACAATTACTGTCTTGTTATTAATTTTCTCCCTCACATCACTCATAAATAAATTTTATCACCAATGAACTGTGCAAACCCCGTACTCGTCTCGCGATGCAACTAAGCAAGCAAGATGGTGGAAGACTTTGGACTTGCTTTCCATTGCCAGTCTTTCTTTGTTGTTCCCTCTTTTTTTTCAGTAGGCTTTTGCCTTACCACTTTCCTAGCAACTGAGCAAGCGAGACGCGGGAAGACTTTCGACATGCTTTTCCTTGCCAGTCTTTTCTTCTTTCTTTTGAGTAGGTTTTGCAGCCTTTTGCCTTGTCGCTTTCTTTGCAGCAAAGCAAGGGAGACGGTGGAAGACTTTTGACTTGCTTTCCTCCTTTTTTTCTTTTGAGTATGTTTCGCGGAAGCGGGCTTTCGCCGTATCCCCTCCTTTGGTCGGGAGAAAAGAATATGAAAATGCAACGAAGCAAGCAAAAGATTGCAGAAGACTTTGACTCCGGACTTGTGTGTTTGTCGAGTGTACATGATAATTCATCACCTCATTTCATCACCTTCCTTTAGTTTAAAATGTCAGATAAGCGAGTCGCAATTTTAAAATTTTAATATAAGGTATACCTAGATGCTCATGATTAGATTATAATTAATAGAACAGTTTGTGTTGAGAATTTTACAAAACAATCCATTTTGTAAGTCAAAAATACACCGTCCATGACACGCTATATTCACTCCATTGGGCTGTTTCAGAGCTCAATTTCCAAAATCAATCCGTTTTCACTACAATCATCTTATTTTGGGTGGGATGCTAGATATTTTGGATTTCATCTTGCGTGTCTTCATTAATGTGATCTATGATCTATTGAATCTCATAAGAATTCAAAATATCGTCACGGTCTCTTATCCAGTTAGCCGTATGTTTAATGTGTGGTATCATATATCTTTCCATATTTATTTGAGATCTAGATCTATATACTATAAATGATCATTTGTTAGGGCATAGTCAAAAGCATGCAAAATTTGTTATATTATTCTGTAAATAAGTAATAATGTGAATAACTCTTTTCAAGCCCTTATATTATTTTAACTGCTTTTATTGGTAACATCGGCCACGTAAGACTTCATCAAGCGAGGTTAAGATTGCGATACATGTACAATAATTATAATTATAATTATAATTTAATAAATTAATTCCAATTAAGGTTAAGATTCTAGCACGTATAAAATAATTTTGATTTATTCACATTAGTTATGATGATGGATAATCTCTTCAGTTAAAAGCTATTCATGTGTATTTCTTAATAGTGAAGGTCTTTTTTTTTTAAATAGAATTCGTATCTCAAAAGAAAGGCGCTGACTGTATCGACCGAAGCGACATTCGAAGTGCTTTCCCTTATCCCCATGACGCTAGAGATTGGGGATATTTGGTGGGTTTTACCTCCATGGTGGACCTCTATTATTTCATTTCACCTTTAATTAAAAATATTTGATATGATGTTCACCCCTATAAGGATATCGATGTAATGCGTCGAACATGCATTGAGTAATTAGTTATTGATTGATTATACAAATTCCTGAAATCAGAGAAAGAAGTAAAGGGAAGAAAGTAAAAATGTAAGAATAAACATAAATTTAAAACTCATCATAGCATTATCTTGTACCTCTACTACCAAGAGGAAGACCGTCCGGTTCAACAATTTTCAATGACTTCTTCTTGGTGATTATCTTGATAATAAGACATCATTTGGTAGGTTTATAGAATTAATCAACAATCTAAGGTAATTGTCTGAAAGTGATTGCATCAAGTATTATTCATATTGAATTAATTTCTATCAATAAGTGTTTTTAATGAACCAACTACCGGCATTGTTGTTAGTTCAACGTGGAGATGCTGCATTATTGAAGCTGGGTTTGGCTGGACATAGAAAAATGTCTTGACTTAAGCCAAAGACCCGTGTTAATTTATGCATTTACAAATTATTTATGTAGAATCTCCTCGGGATGGCTGGAACAGGTCTGGATTAAAAGAAGCCCACTTGTAGTGGGAAACGGTGAACCTGTTCTAATATAAAAGCTACTTTAGTGAAACTCTGCAGTTTCCAGCTCCTCTGCTTTTTCCTTGGCTCCCTCGTTCATTGATCATAGCGGCGAAGGAACGACTTTCGTGTAGTCTGCATCTTCACAAACCACGTTGAGGCGAGATTCAAAGCTCCTACACCAATCACTACCCGGATTTCTAAAGGTGAATGATCATAATTCCTCGTATCTTCTACAGATTTGATTCCTCCAATTTCACACAGCTCTGATCAGCCTAGTCTGCATCAGTGTTGTGTCTGTCCTCCCTCTCCTACTGGATATGCCATTCTCTGGCTAATCTGTATTGCGTAGTAGATTATATATTTTTTTTTAGGTAAGGATGCGTAGTAGATTATATGGTTTTCAAATTCTCCAATAAGCTCCTTTGCTGCTCCAGATTTAGTCCTGTAGATTGTTAAAGGTCCTACTACTTATACTAGTTAATTGTTATGGAAATTTCGGTTTCTTGGGGTCGAGAGAGGCGAGTGTGAGTCTGCAGTGAGCTTCTTTGCTCCTTTGCTCATTCTTCGTTTCCTTTTCCTCGATTTGCACAGTGTAATCATGATGAACATTTTTACTTGTGTACATGATGATTTCAGAAGGTGGGGATGGTGAACCTGTCTTGATATAAAAGCTACTTTAGTGAAACCCTACTGTCTCCAGCTCGTTCTCTTTTTCCTTGGCTCCCTTGTTCGTTCATCATAGCGGCAAAGAAACGACTTCCGTGTAGTCTGCATCTTCACAAACCACGTTGAGGCGAGAGAATCAAAGCTCCTACGCCAATCACTACTCGGATTTGCAAAGTTGAATGGTCATAGTTCCTCTTATCTTCTACAGATCTGATCCCTCTGATTTCACACAGATCTGATTAGCCTAATCTGCATTAGTGTTGTGTCTATGCTCCCTCTACTGGTTAGGTCATTCTCCGGCTAATCTGTAATTGTTGTAGTGGATTATATGGTTTTCAATGCTGCAATAAGCTCCTTTGCTGGTCAAGATTTAGTCCTGTGGATTGTTGAAAGTCCCACTGTTTATACTACTTAATTGGTACAGAGATTTCGACTTCTTGGGGTTGAGAGAGGTGAGAGTGAGTCTGCAATGAGCTTCTTTGCTCCTTTGCTCATTTTCCTTTTCCTTTCCCTCGATTTGCATAGTATAATCATGATGAACTTTTTTACTTGCGTACATGATGATTTCAGAATGATCATTCCTTTCTATTCCAAATGGGGTTCCTCTTCCTTGCTGTAGATGTAAATGTATATTATGTGTACGAGACTGGCGGCATTCCTGCTCTCTCATTTGGATACTAGTTTTTGTGCTGACATTGATCTGTTCCTGTTTTTCATCCAAAGTTGAATAAATAGATGGTGACTTGAGGGGTGTTTACCTCATTTCTTGGAAGAAATAGGGCATGAATGCTCATAGTTAGACCATTGTTATACTTTGCTAAACACTTTTGAATCCCCTGCTTCGGAAAAAGTGATTGGTGGAGACATAAAGAACATGTGTAGGTCTGATTTTATGTGTCACATAATAGGCGCAGCTGACAATGAAGTTAGCTTACGCCATGGATTAGTTTTCACTAATTCAGTAATGATCCTCTTAATTTTACCAATCAAATCTTAGTTATTTTCATTTTCTGTCAATGGAGTCCATCTAAACAATTTTAACCGGAAATCATTGACGTAGACTCTGGCCGTCTTACTTGACATGGATGATTTATAATAATATTTTGATACTTTTTTTAATTTTAATTTTCCTATTTTTCATTTTTCTCTCTTTTTCTTCTTTACTATTTTTTTTTCCCTTTTTGGCATTTTGTTTTCGAGCCTTGCTGATGGCCAGTAAAGATCGCCAATCTCATATGAGGGACACTCAGGCCTGGAAGAGCTAGGGTCACCCTCACTAGCTCCAAATCAGGCGAGGGCTGCCTTCCCTTGCGTTGGCAAGGGCCTCGCCGAACTGGGGGCAAGCGGCCCTCCCCTTGAGGCTGGTGAAGTTGCCGGAAATTAGTGAGGCCCGACAGAAAATGAAGAAAGAAAAAAAAGAAAAGGAAAAGAAAGGAAAGGAAAGGAAAAGAGAAAAAAAAAAGAAGAAAAATAAAAATAAATAATTCTAATGACATTTAAAATACTAGTAAAAATTTTCAATATCAGCCGACATCTACCTCGGCAATTTTTTTGATTAAAATTGGCTGGCTGAACTCAATGGATAAAAGATGAAACAATTTAAAACTTAATTAGCAAAATTGAAAAGTTAAGAATTAAATTGACAATGTTGATATATGACTTTTTAAATGATTTTCCCCTTCCAGTCCTTGTTGCATGGAGAATTTGCACCAACCTTCGTGGTTGAACTTCGCATTGACAGTAGTTGCTACTGTTTTATATATTTTGTGATAAATGGAGCCTTACAGGGTACGTGTGTACAGAAAACAGATATATTGCCTCTTCTGATAATCAGGAAATGGAGGAGTCGTCGGGTTATGATTACGAAGTTTTTTTGAGCTTCAGAGGACCGGACACTCGTACAGACATTAGTGATTACCTCTACACCAGCATGAAGGGTGCTGGAATTCGAGTATATAAAGACGATGAAGACCTCCGCCCTGGGGATGAGATCGGCGGCGAGCTTCTCGAAGCAATTGAGCAGTCACAGGTCTTAATACCAATCTTTTCTAAAGGATATGCTGATAGTACATGGTGCCTCAGGGAGCTGGTTAAGATGGTGGAGAGCAAGAAGACAAGGAGACAAAAGATCATGCCCATTTTCTACGATGTCCCACCATCCGAGGTTAAACACCAGAACGCGTGCTACGGCAAAGCCATTGCTTCTCATTTAAGTAAGAAGAGGTTCGATGATGAGACTATTTACGAGTGGGTGGCTGCTCTCAGCGAGGTGGGAGAACTGAAGGGATGGGATTTCCAAAGCAACCCAAACAGGTAATTAATTATATCGTGAACGGTCTATTTTTTCCAGATGCATTATTTTGTTTAGCTAAAGCTAATGTCTTGATGCTTTTTCCTGCAACGCTATCAGAGGCAAAGGTGAATTTGTGGAAGAAGTTGTCAATGTTGTTTTGACTGAGTTGAAAACTGCCTTGGAAGTATCTGATTGCTTAGTCGAAATGGATGATCATGTGGATGAAATCATGAGGATGATAGGCGCACACAACCATGAAACCAAGATAGTTGGAATCCATGGTATTCCTGGCGTTGGCAAGACGACTCTCGCCAAAATAGTGTTCAATCGGCTTTTTAATGATTTTGATGATCGTTGCTTCCTTTCTGACATTCGACAAACAAAAATTACGAGCTTGCAAAATCAACTCTTATCGACCATCCTTAAAAAACAATGGCCTGAAATCCACAATATCATGGAAGGGAAAAAGGAGATGAAGGAGAGGTTACGCTCTAAAAAAGTGCTTCTTCTACTCGATGATGCTGATGATGCGAGTCAACTTGATGCACTTGTGCAAAAGCGTGAGTGGTTTGGCAGGGGAAGCAAGATTATTATTACAACTAGAGATCAAGGAATTCTCAAAGTGCCCACACTTGCTGATGAGGCTTACGAACTTACTAGCATGGATTGGGATCATTCTCTTCAGCTTTTTAGTAAACATGCCTTTAGAAGAGATTATCCCTTAGAGCAATACGTCTCTGACTCTGAAAGAGCAGTACATATTTGTGGTGGTCTTCCTTTAGCTCTCGAGGTAATAGGTTCTCTTTTATCTGGAAAAAGAGTAAATGAGTGGGATGCCATATTAAATGAGCTGGAAGAATCTCCTCCAGAGGATGTTGAAAAGAAGTTGATGACGAGTGTTGTGACATTAAATGATAACCAAAGAAGCATATTTCTTGATGTTGCTTGTTTTTTCATTGGGCATGATGAAAGAATTGTGAGTCACATGTGGGAAAGCTGCGGATGCCGTCCTCATCTGTCCCTTGGAGTCCTCCAGCAAAGATCTTTGATAAAGATCAGAGAAGATAACCGACTGTGGATGCATGATTTGTTAAGAGATATTGGAAGAAATTCTATACTTAAAGGAAGCGGTCAGAAACCGGAAAAGCAGCAACGGGTGTGGACTCATTCGCAAGCATCGGAGGTTCTGGAGAAAATGCAGGTGAATCGTACAACTTTGTTGCTTTTTAAGGAGATTGGTCACCAGCATATTCATTTTGGTTTTCATTCTCTATGAGAGTTAATTTACTTTCTGTGCACTTACATATGTAGTTTAACAATTGTTTTCAACACTAGGAGAAAAGATACAATTGTTTTCCTCTTGAAGAAGTTCGATGAGGTAAATCATCGTTTTTTTTTCTTTTCTAACAGTCATTTTCATTTTGTTTCTCTTTTTGTGTGTGGTTATTTTCGCAGATAGGAGGTGATGTTCATGGAATTGGCAGCATCGAAGCAATATGTCTCAAGCTTGATGAACTTTCTCAATACTCATTGATCAAACAATGCCTACCAAGGTTTTTAAATTTAAGGTTCCTTCAAGCGGATAGTAAAGACTTCAAAGGAAACACAAATTTGATCCTTCAAACCGCGTCTAGCCAACCTATCCTTCCGATGTTGAAAGCGTCTAGCCAACCTATCCTTCCGATGTTGAGATGGCTTTCATGGAACTACTTTTGTTTGGATTTTGAGCTGACCAATTTCTCCCTGAAGAGGCTAGTAATCCTCGATCTCTCAATGAGTGAAATCACGGAAGAATGGAATGGATGGAGCCACATCAAGGTACTATTTCAAATAAAATTCAATGTAAATTCTTTTATTATAAGTTATCTTAATTTTACCGTAAAAGTAATATGCTGTCTTCTTTTCAGTTGGCTGTGGGTTTGAAGGTCCTAAATCTGACAAGATGCCACAATTTGCGTAAAACTCCAGACTTGTCTTCTCATGTGAATTTAGAGCGGCTGATTCTCGAAGGATGCGAGAATTTGGTTCAAATCGATCCATCCATCGGTCACCTTAAGAATTTAGTCTTCTTAAATTTGAAGCATTGTGGTAGTCTCCAAGAGCTACCAGACGAGATGGGGGCATTGGAATCTTTAACGGAACTTCTTCTTGACCGGACATCTATACAAAAGATCCCTGGATGGAGAAGGATGAAGAAACTGGAAATCCTCAGCTTAAACGGTTGTAAATCACTAAAGAAATTCAGTTTCCTTGGTTGTGCAGCATCAGCAGCAGAGCTTTCCTCGGTGGATAACCCTTTGACTCGATTGCCTAAGTCGATTGAAAATTTCAATTCAGTGACTGAGTTGGATCTATCGAAGTCCGGAATTGAGAAGTTGCCTGATTCAATTGGGAAGATGAAGAATTTGAAAGTACTAAAGTTGAGCCGCAGCCACTTAAGGAGACTACCGAACGCAGTTGGAACATTGGAGAAGCTCGAATGGCTAGAGGCAGGGGGGCACCTTCGAAAAATTCCCGATAATATTGGGAATTTATCAGGTCTAAGAATCTTGAGATTGGCTGTCGCTCCTATTTCGGCATTGCGTCGGTTTCCACAAAGTCCAACCGAGCTATTAAGTCTACTTCGGGATTTGGAATCATGGCCGGAGATGCCCGACCTCTCGAACTTATCAAATTTGAGACATTTGGCTTTGACAGTGCTTACCGGACCTCCTGAAGATGAGGGAACTCCAGAGTGTCGTTGGATTGAAGGACTACACATGCTCGACACCTTGCATTTGCTGTGTCCTAGTATCATCACTCTACCGTCCGATATCACGCACCTTTCACGGCTGACACGACTCAGCCTGGAGTGCCTCAATTTGCAAGGCCTACCTAGGCTTCCGACGAGTTTGAGAGACTTAAGGATACGCAATTGCTGGAATTTGGAAACAGTGATTGATATTTCGAATTTGAAAGAGTTATTGTTTTTGAGCATTGACACTCCTAGCAGGCTAACGGAGATTCGAGGCCTTGAAGGTTTGGAGAATTTGATAGCACTAGGGCTCCGTGGACTTCCATCATTGGCGGAATTGCCTGATCTGACTAAGTTGAAGGAGCTCGCTGTAATTTCTCTACACAATTGTCCGAATCTGGTTGAGATTCAATTCATTCCAGAATCCTTGGAGAAACTTTACATTAAGGACTGTCCAAATCTGCAAGAGTTGCCAGATCCATCGAGATTCAAGCGCCTAAAAGTTCGGCTGAACGAATCGGAGGACGAGATGGAGGAGGACGAAACAGATTCGGATTAATTACAATGTGCAAGCACTCTTCCCTTTTGTAGAATTCATGTTTCTCTTTTAAATACTTGGAATTATGTATGTATTAAGGACCTAGGTAGCTGCGGGATCTCCAGCTTTGTGTTGTGATTTTGGTTAATGAAGATTAAGTATGCAATGCTCGCTAGCAAATTGAACAGGAATCTATATAAATAAAAGATTACGAGAAGGTGTTATGAGGTAACTCTTTTTTTCTTCTTTGCTTGATAGAACTAGTAATTTTTTTATGTATGAGATAAAAAGGAGCGTTCCATTTATTTATTTTTTTCACATCGTGTCCAATTCCATCTACCGACATTTTTGTTGTTCCATTTTCATACTTTCCAACCAAAAAAACTACGCCTGTTGACGTCGAAGAATTGAATACTTATCGGGTTACGCTTCTGTTTAGGGATAAAAGAGTTAGAACAATGAAGCTTAAAATAAAAATAGCCAATTTTAATTGGCTATTGAAGCCTTTTTTTAAGTGATATTTAGAACTAAGTATCAATCTTTTTTTTTTCAATTATTTAAAGCTCTTGCATATTGTTAAACCTGATTCTTCCGTTTTTTTTTTGTTCAAATGGATTGTTATTTTACATAATTTTACTCTAGTTGATCATTCTGTTAAAAAGAAATTGAAAATATTGATGTGGACACACCCATTAGACTTTCGAGAGAGCTGACTGGATGAATTAGTAATTACATGTATTTTTCTTGTGCTAACTGGATAGAATATGAGAAAATTAAAAGAAAACCTTGTTCCAATTTAAATCACCGTATTGAACTTGGGTACTTCTATCGGCAGAATTCTTTCCTTCTTGTCATAATTTTGTTTGTAGAAAGCATTATTATCTGTGTAGGCATTCTTAGATAAATCGTCACGGGAAGGTCACTTTCTTCTAAGGTAGTAATTTAGAAAATATTTTTCTAAAAACAATAGCTTACTTTACTTAAAGTATTAGTCAGTTGCAAAGTTTTCATCATCGACAATGATTTATATCTAAGTATTTCTGTAAATGATGAAAATGTTTCGTGTTCAATCATCTTTTTTGTAAATTATGTAAGTGATCGTTTTCAGAAAAATAAAATTTCTAAATTCTTTATTTTCTCTTAAACAATCAGAGTTTAAATCTACTATGCTGATCTTGTTCTCTTCGAGAACCATATTTAGAAGCCTTCTCTACAAAGTAAAGTTGTTTTCCTGCAAAGAAAATCGGGTTTCAAGACCAATGGCAAGATTTTCATGCAATTGCTAAAAAAAGTCTCCAATTACCATATCCATTGAGCCAGACGATTCAAAAGTGAATTTCTTTAGCGCACGTTCTAAGGAAATCAAATCCGCTCCAAACTCGAAAGCTCACGCTGCATTTATTCGACACATTATGCAGTGACTGCAAGAACAATGCCCTCCACGATCAAAATGCAAATCGCATTTATAGTTAATCCAAAGATGCCCATGCTGTATAAGTTTGCTATGTTGCTTTATTTCTCTAATCCTTTGACCTGTGTTAATGGCAAAATCAACCGATTAGCTTACTTCCTCCTTGCTCTGCAATAAAATCATTGATTGCGCCTTATTTTTCACAAAACAAATCCCATTTCCAGAGTCAACTCCCCCGCTACGTACCTCACAACCAATGATTTTATGACATACGTTATCTTTGGGTCAATTGGTTTGACCTTATCTATGTATTAATCTATGCATCCATAAATTATTTATTTAGTTATATATCTGAGTTGTGATGGTGGAGGGTGGTCCGGCAAGCCAACTAAGATTTGGATTTATATTTTCAAAAGCCCCTAGCCTACAGCTATAATATTGGGAAATGATGCTGATCGATTATGTAATGGCCTCAGCAATGCTTTGCATCCTTTTGGGTCCTTAAGGTGTCTGTACTTTGACAACTGCAATTTGCTTAGGGATCGCATCTAAGCCATAACCCTTAGCATTAGTTTCTTTAAGTTTTCTTTCTCTTTTCCGTTTACAACAACAGATTGACCACATACCAATCGAATGTTTTTATTCATGGAGTCTTGTTGATTGCTAATGCTATTGGAATAGCAGCTGCCTCTGGAGGAGAGATACACCTCCTGGAGTAAGTGGATACTTCTTTTAAATTTAATTGACTTGCTGTAATAAAATTTTGTCATTCTCTGTTTAACTGTTATATTCTTGGTAACACGCCGGTCAGCTTGTTGGGAGTCTGAAAACTCAATGACATGCCTACAGGAAACTTTGTGGAGTACATGAAGTTTGGTAACAAAATTTTCTTGAGGATTTTGGAGATATTTGTACTTGATTGTAACATGTCATTGTCATGTTTAGTCCCTATTTATTATCGTAAGAGATTTGACTTTCTATTATTATCATTATTAAAGATGTTAGTTTGAATTCAAGGAGAAGGGCTTTCTTATCATTCGTCGTGGGATAATCGCATGGTAAATAATATCCAAAAGTTAAAAGAGAAGTGGACACAAGACACCCAATACTTGGCACTTCTGCGGATGGCCTATAGAAACTAGTAAACAGGGTGCAAAATTTTGAATGAGCTATTAGGGAAGGAAAGCAGTCGCTAATCCACGTCTTTCGGACAGGCTCAACGATGGGCTTTTCACATAGGAGTCGCCACTTCTCTTAAGCGGTGAACGAATGGGCAACGACGGCCGACGGGCACCAAGGCCTCACTCGTTACCATTTGGGGCGGGTTTTTGGGCTTTTACCGACGGCTTGGCCCGTTGACTGTTGTCCTTCTATCAATGATGAAGATAATAGTCTTAAGTATTCGGCGTACGCTTTTGTTATGCTATAACGAAGACTAATCTTGTTTGTGCCATTTCTGCATATCTTTCGAAAAGCAGATTCTGATTATGATTGGTCAAACCTATTTCTAGAATAAAAATCTATTCCCGAAATAGAAAAATGAAAATTTTCTACCAAAAGAATTTTTATTTCAAAATAAATTCTGGAATAACAGAATTTCGAGCCTATCGTGCGGGCCCCTATATTCAATTTTTGGCCAAATATTTCAAAATGAGTTTCTGAGGAAAAAATACGTTTGATAAGAATAAACAATCTCAATTTCATAAAATAAAAATTCGTTTGATAACCAAAAGGATTTCTGTTTTCTAAAATAGATTTTTCCTTTTAGACAGTAACGGTAACCAGCCAGTCAACAGTGTGGTGGTGATTGACTAGATGGTGGTGGCAGTGGTGATCGGTCACTAGCAACTGACAGGCTTTTAACGTTGTTGGTGGTAATCGGCTAACCAACAACAATGACAGTGATGGGCTGATCGCTATGGTGATCAATGGAGGTGCTTAGCGGTAGTGGCGGCAATGACCCGCTAATCGGAGAAGGCAACAACAACGATGGTGATGGTGACTGTCAGCGGCAATGGGGTGGTGGGTGGTTCGGGTGGCAATTGGCTACAATGACTAACCGACTGGTGACCAGCAGGCGACCGATGACAGCGATAATTGGCGGTGGTAACCAGCAGTGGTAGACTTTGGGGGAGCTGGGCAAGTATGAAACGCATTTTTGATTTCTCATTCTAGAAGAGAAACCACAAATTTTCTATTTCCGATTTCTTAGCCAAACTAAATCTATTCTAGAAATAGAAAAAAAAAAGTTCTTACCAAATGGATTTCTGTTTTAAAATAAGTTATGCAATAGAAAAACTTATTATAAAACATAAATTAGGGCTTATCATGCAAACTCCTACTAGCTAAAAAATCTGTAATTGCACATTGTTTATATTATAATGTGAGAATATACTTATTATACTTGTAAACTGTGTTGATCCATTCTTGAAGAAGCATTGAAGACCGCAAGCCGTAAAGAATATAGATTAAAAATTCTTTAATGGTGCGAAATCTTTTTTTCATGCCTTTTTACTCTTGACAATGTTATTTACATTTGACAATGTTTCTTGTTGGTAATCATGTTTCGCTTCATCTCTAATACGATATTTTGAGTTAGGGGGAAAGTAAGGGAGTCTATTATAAAAGTAAGGAAGGTTTTATGATAGAACGGTCTATCATTGCCTGTTATTTACATTAGAATCTGAGGATATACTTGTTATACTTGTGAACTATGTTGATCCGTTCTTGAAAGAAGCACTGAAGACTGCAAGCCGGAAGGAATATGGATCAGAAATTCTTCATGCGCGAAATCTTTTTGTCATTCATTTGACTCTTGAGCTTACGAATGAAGTACTTTTCTTCGTGTAGATTTCATTGGGATGGCTGGAACAGTTCTGGATCCAAAAAAGCCCACTTGAAGGCGGGGATGGTGAACCTGTCCTGCTATAAAAAGCTACTTTAGTGAAACCCTACCGTCTCCAGCTCCTTCTCTTTTTCCTTGGCTCCCTTGTTCGTTCATCATAGCGGCAAAGGAACGACTTCCGTGTAGTCTGCATCTTCACAAACCACGTTGAGGCGAGAGAATCAAAGCTCCTACGCCAATCACTACTCGGATTTGCAAAGGTGAATGATTATACTTACTCTTATCTTCTACAGGTTTGATTCCTCTGATTTCACACAGATCTGATTAGCGTAATCTGCATTAGTGTTGTGTCTGTGCTCCCTCTACTGGTTATGTCATTCTCCGGCTAATCTGTATTGTTGTAGTGGATTATATGGTTTTCAATCTGCAATAAGCTCCTTTGCTGGTCAAGATTTAGTCCTGTGGATTGTTGAAAGTCCCACTGTTTATACTACTTAATCGGTACAGAGATTTCGACTTCTTGGGGTTGAGAGAGGTGAGAGTGAGTCTGCAATGAGCTTCTTTGCTCCTTTGCTCATTTTCCTTTTCCTTTTCCTCGATTGCATAGTATAATCACGATGAACTTTTTTACTTGCGTACATGATGTTCAGAATGATCATTCCTTTCTATTCCAAATGGGGTTTCTCTTCCTTGCTGTAGATGTAACATGTATATTATTTATATGAGACTGGCGGCATTCCTGCTCTGTCATTTGGATTCTAGTTTTTGTGCTGACATTGATCTGTTCCTGTTTTTCATCCAAAGTTGAATAAATAGATGGTGACTTGAGGGGTGTTTACCTCATTTCTTGGAAGAAATAGGGCATGAATGCTCATAGTTAGACCATTGTTATACTTTGTTAAACACTTTTGAATCCCCTGCTTCGGAAAAAGTGATTGGTGGAGACATAAAGAACATGTGTAGGTCTGATTTTATGTGTCACATAATAGGCGCAGCTGACAGTGAAGTTAGCTTACACCATGGATTAGTTATTACTAATCAGTAATGGGCCTTTTAATTTTACCAATCAAATCTTAGTTATTTTCATTTTTTTTCAATGGAGTCAATCTAAACAATTTTAACCGAAAATCATTGACATGGACTCCGGCCGTCTTATTTGACATGGATGATTTATAATAATATTTTGATACTTTTTTTTTTAATTTTTCTCTCTTTTTCTTGTTTACTATTTTTTTTTTTCCTTTTGGCGTTTTGTTTTCGAGCCTTGCTGATGGCCAGTAAAGATCGCCAATCTCAGGTGAGGGACACTCAGGCCTGGAAGAGCTATGGTCACCCTCACTAGCTCCAAATCAGGCGAGGGCTGCCTTCCCTTGCGTTGGCAAGGGCCTCGCCGAACTGGGGGCAAGCGGCCCTCCCCTTGAGGCTGGTGAAGTTGCCGGAAATTAGTGAGGCCCGACAGAAAATGAAGAAAGAAAAAAAAGAAAAGGAAAAGAAAGGAAAGGAAAGGAAAAGAGAAAAATTGAAGAAAAATAAAAATAAATAATTCTAATGACATTTAAAATACTAGTAAAAATTTTCAATATCAGCCGACATCTACCTCGGCAATTTTTTTGATTAAAATTGGCTGGCTGAACTCAATGGATAAAAGATGAAACAATTTAAAACTTAATTAGCAAAATTGAAAAGTTAAGAATTAAATTGACAAAGTTGATATATGACTTTTTAAATGATTTTCCCCTTCCAGTCCTTGTTGCATGGAGAATTTGCACCAACCTTCGTGGTTGAACTTCGCATTGACAGTAGTTGCTACTGTTTTATATATTTTGTGATAAATGGAGCCTTACAGGGTACGTGTGTACAGAAAACAGATATATTGCCTCTTCTGATAATCAGGAAATGGAGGAGTCGTCGGGTTATGATTACGAAGTTTTTTTGAGCTTCAGAGGACCGGACACTCGTACAGACATTAGTGATTACCTCTACACCAGCATGAAGGGTGCTGGAATTCGAGTATATAAAGACGATGAAGACCTCCGCCCTGGGGATGAGATCGGCGGCGAGCTTCTCGAAGCAATTGAGCAGTCACAGGTCTTAATACCAATCTTTTCTAAAGGATATGCTGATAGTACATGGTGCCTCAGGGAGCTGGTTAAGATGGTGGAGAGCAAGAAGACAAGGAGACAAAAGATCATGCCCATTTTCTACGATGTCCCACCATCCGAGGTTAAACACCAGAACGCGTGCTACGGCAAAGCCATTGCTTCTCATTTAAGTAAGAAGAGGTTCGATGATGAGACTATTTACGAGTGGGTGGCTGCTCTCAGCGAGGTGGGAGAACTGAAGGGATGGGATTTCCAAAGCAACCCAAACAGGTAATTAATTATATCGTGAACGGTCTATTTTTTCCAGATGCATTATTTTGTTTAGCTAAAGCTAATGTCTTGATGCTTTTTCCTGCAACGATATCAGAGGCAAAGGTGAATTTGTGGAAGAAGTTGTCAATGTTGTTTTGACTGAGTTGAAAACTGCCTTGGAAGTATCTGATTGCTTAGTCGAAATGGATGATCATGTGGATGAAATCATGAGGATGATAGGCGCACACAACCATGAAACCAAGATAGTTGGAATCCATGGTATTCCTGGCGTTGGCAAGACGACTCTCGCCAAAATAGTGTTCAATCGGCTTTTTAATGATTTTGATGATCGTTGCTTCCTTTCTGACATTCGACAAACAAAAATTACGAGCTTGCAAAATCAACTCTTATCGACCATCCTTAAAAAACAATGACCTGAAATCCACAATATCATGGGAGGGAAAAAGGAGATCAAGGAGAGGTTACGCTCTAAAAAAGTGCTTCTTCTACTCGATGATGCTGATGATGCGAGTCAACTTGATGCACTTGTGCAAAAGCGTGAGTGGTTTGGCAGGGGAAGCAAGATTATTATTACAACTAGAGATCAAGGAATTCTCAAAGTGCCCACACTTGCTGATGAGGCTTACGAACTTACTAGCATGGATTGGGATCATTCTCTTCAGCTTTTTAGTAAACATGCCTTTAGAAGAGATTATCCCTTAGAGCAATACGTCTCTGACTCTGAAAGAGCAGTACATATTTGTGGTGGTCTTCCTTTAGCTCTCGAGGTAATAGGTTCTCTTTTATCTGGAAAAAGAGTAAATGAGTGGGATGCCATATTAAATGAGCTAGAAGAATCTCCTCCAGAGGATGTTGAAAAGAAGTTGATGACGAGTGTTGTGACATTAAATGATAACCAAAGAAGCATATTTCTTGATGTTGCTTGTTTTTTCATTGGGCATGATGAAAGAATTGTGAGTCACATGTGGGAAAGCTGCGGATGCCGTCCTCATCTGTCCCTTGGAGTCCTCCAGCAAAGATCTTTGATAAAGATCAGAGAAGATAACCGACTGTGGATGCATGATTTGTTAAGAGATATTGGAAGAAATTCTATACTTAAAGGAAGCGGTCAGAAACCGGAAAAGCAGCAACGGGTGTGGACTCATTCGCAAGCATCGGAGGTTCTGGAGAAAATGCAGGTGAATCGTACAACTTTGTTGCTTTTTAAGGAGATTGGTCACCAGCATATTCATTTTGGTTTTCATTCTCTATGAGAGTTAATTTAATTTCTGTGCACTTACGTATGTAGTTTAACAATTGTTTTCAATACTAGGAGAAAAGATACAATTGTTTTCCCCTTGAAGAAGTTCGATGAGGTAAATCATCGTTTTTTTTTCTTTTCTGACAGTCATTTTCATTTTGTTTCTCTTTTTGTGTGGTTATTTTGGCAGATAGGAGGTGATGTTCATGGAATTGGCAACATCGAAGCAATATGTCTCAAGCTTGATGAACTATCTCAATACTCGTTGATCAAACAATGCCTACCAAGGTTTTTAAATTTAAGGTTCCTTCAAGCGGATAGTAAAGACTTCAAAGGAAACACAAATTTGATCCTTCAAACCCCGCCTAGCCAACCTATCCTTCCGATGTTGAGATGGCTTTCATGGAACTACTTTTGTATGGATTTTGAGCTGACCAATTTCTCCCTGAAGAGGCTAGTAATCCTCGATCTCTCAATGAGTGAAATAACGGAAGAATGGAATGGATGGAGCCACATCAAGGTACTATTTCAAATAAAATTCAATGTAAATTCTTTTATTATAAGTTATCTTAATTTTACCGGAAAAGTAATATGCTGTCTTCTTTTCAGTTGGCTGTGGGTTTGAAGGTCCTAAATCTGACAAGATGCCACAATTTGCGTAAAACTCCAGACTTGTCTTCTCATGTGAATTTAGAGCGGCTGATTCTCGAAGGATGCGAAAATTTGGTGCAAATCAATCCATCCATTGGTCTCGTTAAGAAGTTAGTCTTCTTAAATTTGAAGCATTGTGGTAGACTCCAAGAGTTACCAGACGAGATGCGGGCACTGGAATCTTTAACGGAACTTCTTCTTGACCGGACATCTATACGAAAGATCCCTGAATGGAGAAGGATGAAGAAACTGGAAATCCTCAGCTTAAACGGTTGTGAATCACTAAAGAAATTCAGTTTCCTTGGTTGTGCAACATCAGCAGCAGAGCTTTCCTCGGTGGATAACCGTTTGACTCGATTGCCTAAGTCGATTGAAAATTTCAATTCAGTGATTGAGTTGGATCTGTCGATGTCCGGAATTGAGGAGTTACCTGATTCAATTGGGAAGATGAAGAATTTGAAAGTACTAAAGTTGAGCCGCAGCTACTTAAGGAGACTACCGAACGCAGTTGGAACATTGGAGAAGCTCGAATGGCTAGAGGCAGGGGGGCACCTTCAAAAAATTCCCGATAATATTGGGAATTTATCAGTTCTGAGAATCTTGGTATTGGCTCTCACTCCTATTCCGGTATTGTGTCAGCCTCCAAAAAGTCTAACCGAGCTATTCAGTCTACTTCGGAATTTGGAATCATGGCCGAAGATGCCCGACCTCTCGAACTTATCCAATTTGAGACATTTGGCTTTGACAGTGCTTACCGGACATCCTGAACGTGAGGGATTTCCAGAGTGTTGTTGGATTGAAAGACTACACATGCTCGACTCCTTGCATTTGGTGTGTCCTAGTATCATCACTCTACCGTCCGGTATCACGCACCTTTCACAGCTGACAAAACTCAGCCTGGAGTGCGTCAATTTGCAATGCCTACCTAAGCTTCCAACGAGTTTGAGATACTTAATAATACGCAATTGCTTGAATTTGGAAACAGTGATTGATATTTCGAATTTAAAAGCGTTATTGCTGTTGAGCATTGACTCTCATAGAAGGCTAACGGAGATTCGAGGCCTTGAAGGTTTGGAGAATTTGATAGCACTAGGGCTCTGTGGACTTTCATCATTGGCGGAACTACCTGATCTGAGTAAGTTGAATAAGCTCACGGAAATTGATCTACGTTATTGTCCTAAGCTGGTTGAGATTCAATTCATTCCAGAATCCTTGGAGAAACTTGACATTAAGGCCTGTCCAAATCTGCAAAAGTTGCCTGATCCATCGAGATTCAAGGGCCTAAAAGTTCGGCTGGACGAATCATAGGACAAGATGGAGGAGAACAAAACGTGTCTCTTGCTTTATGAATTATACACGCGTCTATTTAATTGATGTATTTCTTGGATTTGTGTATCTACTTATTCCTATGTTCATGTATTTGTTTGATTCGTGAATCTAATTAATTCTTGATTCATGTATTTTATTAGTTCATGTTTCTTCTTGTACATGTATCTTCTTTGTTCATGTACTTGATTAATTGTGATATTTATCACAGTTCATGAACCGTTTCGTTTCGAAATCTCTATAAATAGAGACAGCTTCCATTCTTCTTGACACACTTGTAACTCACAATCAATTACTCCTCTCCTCAAGTTCTCTCCAAGTGTGTTGGTTTCAAGAAATGTTCGACAGAGTCCTGTTCATATAGTGAGGTGTTGTATCTTGGGAGGCGAAGTTCGTGAAGCTGCTTGGCACCGTGGACAGGAACTTATCGTCTTAAGGAGATTCGGATTTGCCGTACCTCACCTCATTGTGTATTGTGTATCTCTCATATATTCTTTTCTTCTTATTGTAACAAATAGTAAAGCGTATTTTCCCTCGGTACGTGTTCGTTTTATTATTACTGCCCAACAACTTTAAGAAAATATCAGTTCAACACCTAAAATTATGGAATTTAGTAGAGGTGAGCATAATGGACCGCGTCCACCCGGACCTAAACAAATCGGCCAGGTTGGTCCGATTCGTCGAAATTTCGGTATAGTCCACAGTTCCTAAAAGCAGAACCAGTTCCTGGGCGGTTCAGTTCCTAGTTTTTGGAGCAAAACCAAACCAGACCATTCGGACTAGACCACATTGCTTTCACAAATATCTTTATTCTTGTAGTGCATATAATCTGTTCAACAAAATGTTTCGAAGATTTTCTCTTGCTAAAATAGCTCATGGGTTTGTTCTTGCAAGGAACTTGTTTCTCATGGAAATTGGAGGTTGTGCTTCTTCCTTCTTCTCTCTTGTTCTTTACTATAATTATCGCCATCATTGTTCATATGCACTACCAAAAAAATAAGGATTTACAGAAAAAAAAAACCGTCACTAATTTGCGACGAAAAATAATTCGTCGCTATTTGCAACGGAATTTGTGATGACCAAAAAAGTTCCATCGCTAATTAGTGACGAGTTTCATTTTCTTTGCTTATTGTTAGCGACAAACTTTACTTCCGTTGTAAATATTAGTGACAAATTTTTTTCCATCGCTAATTTGCAATGGATTTTGCAACGAATATTTTTCGTCACAAATTAGCGACGAGTTTTCCTATCCATTGCTAATATGTGAATATATTTGCGACAAATATTTTCCATCACAAATTAGCGACAGAGAAAAAATTTTGTTGCTAATTTGCGGCGAAAGACAAATTCATTATTAATTAGAAACGGATTTTGCAACGGAAAAAATATTCATTGCTAATTAACAACAAATTTTGTTACGAAAGAAAAATCTGTCGCTAATTTGCGACCAAAAAAAAATTCTTTGCAATTAGCAACGGATTTTGTGACGAATCCTCCAAAAATTTTGGCTGCTCTTTAATTCCCAAACCTACTTGCCAAATCTTTCAAATTTTTCATCAAATTTCCGGAAAAATTTCAAATCTCGCTCCTTGCTCTATATAATCAATCTTCAACGAAGCCCTCCAAACCCAATCCAATCTCTATAACCTCGCTCTCCGATCATTCTCCTTCTTTGAAGACATGCGCACAAAAAAAAGTGAAGAACTCAGTCGTCCTCTCCCTTTGTTCCCTCCCTCATCTTCCGTTCTCTCTCATGCCGAAGACCCCTGCCCATATCTCCATTTTTTTTTCTCTAAATGTCCCTTTCCTTCCCCTTTTTCCTTTGTTTTTTTTCTGTTTTCTGGGCTTTTCTTTTTTCCAGGCCCAGCTCCCCTTGCGCGAAGACCACTCTCTCTCCTCCTCCTCTTTTCCTTTTCTTCTATTTTCTTCCTTCGTGCACTTCTTTGCATGTCTTTGGATTTCTTCACCGGCTCATATAACTCACCCATTTTCACCAACTCTTCAAATTCAAAGAATTTGATGGAAAAAAAAAATTTGCCATGAATTTAAAGACAAATTTAGCAACTATTTTTGCCACGGAAAAAAAAATCATCACAATTAGTGACGAATTTTACAAGCAAATTTATGACGAATTTTGCTATGAAATTTAGCGACGAATTTTACGACGGGAAAAAATTTATAGCTAATTAGCGACGAATTTTATGAAGAAATATATTTGTTGCAAATTAGTGACGACAAATGAAATTTTTCGTTGATAAATTTTGCGACGCTGAATTAACAACGAAATATTTGTAATCACAAAAACGTTTAGCAACGAATTTTACCAAATTTTTCGTCTGCAAAATTCGTGGCTGAATCTTTATTTTTTTTGTCATGATGGCTGATTCCTTCATTGGGCATCTTAGAATTCTCTATTTTTTACGGCCTTTTTCTTACCTCCGCTTTGTCTTAAAAGCTTCTTGCAAACCCCATGATTTCTAGAAATGGAACCACCTTTAATCTCTTGCTCCATTTGATTTCCATCCTTTATTTTTGTTTGTATTTTTTACGGTCCCATTGGACTACCCCGAGAACCGGATCGGACTAGACCGATCGGTCAGGTTCGGTCATAGGATTAGTCCGTTCAGCGGGAATTGATCCCATTGATTCGATTTTCGGTTGTAAAGGGGAACCAGACTGCCTAGGGAACCGATCATCCCTAAAATTTAGCTGTTAATTTGAAAAGGGAGTGATTCCTTATTGCCACCACTGTGACAAGCTCATATATTCAACTTTACTAAGATACTAAACACCAATGGGAATGTAACAATAATTTGTGATGATCTACCGTTGACACAAAATTTTGTTAGTTCGATAAGTCATTTTTAGGTTTATTTTTTAGAAAATTTTTGTTAATTAAAAATAAGGATATTTTATTTTATTCTTAAAAATAAAAAATTAATTATTAATTAAATTAAAAATTAAAAATTAAAAAAATGGTGGTTTGCCGGGAGTTTTGGGGGCGAATGGCAAAAACAAAATAAAAATCGAAAAAAAAATATAATATAAAAAAATGAAAAAAAGGATTTGATATTTATTAGAAGGGACGGGGCCATAAGGACATAGGGAGAAAAGACAGAAGCTCGGCGTGGAGAGAGAAGAGAGAGACAAAAAAAAAAAAAGATAAACGAAGATAAAAGGTGTTGACACCTAAATTTTGGCGAATTCATATAAAATCATTGCATAAAAATTAGGGGTTGGTCCGACCCCTAAACAAAAAATCATTGTTTGCATAATTTGCATTATTTCTATCATATTTAAATCATGGCCCATGCATTGTCTCACGTGTGATTGAGGAGAGCTTCTAGGAAATTTTTAAACTTTGCACTCAAGTCTCTCTTGATAAGGATTTAATTTTTGGTCGTTATTTTGTCATTGTCTATAATTGACACCAAAGGATTTGAATTAAATGGATAAGAATTTAGCGAGATATTTTTTGATGTCATGCCATATCCTAGTTGCTAAGGTTTTGAGCTTTGAAAAAATAGTAGTTATCAAGAAGATCCGAATAACCTCTATAAAAAGAGAACTTCTCGGTCAATGGAAGGGGCGGGCTTTTGAGAACTCTTGACACATAATTTTTGCGAGAAAAACGAGAGTGCAGGAGGGGAAGGTCAAAGTCAGAGAGGGGAATCTTCCTCTTTGGGGAAGTCTTCCAAGAGAGAGAAAGGAAACTTCACGAGGAGGACGAAGCTCTCGCAGTCACTGCTCTTCCCTTTGCAGTCACGGGTGTTGAACCACGACGCCTATCATGTTCGGTCACAGCGACTTTGCTGTCTTCCGACGGGTTTGGATCTCGAACGACTTTCGTCGCTACATCTCGTCGAGCTCTAGTTAACAATTTCAGCAACTTGCCGAAGTGATTTCCAGCAACGTCACACGTCATCAACGTGCTAACCGCGCTGAGCAGATTGCCTCCCAACCACCATTAGTTTTGGCGGAACGTCCAGCAAGCAGAACTAGCGACTCCGGAGATTTCCACGTGCGTCCCAGTCCAGTCGCCGTTCCTCCCGAGCGTTATCAGCATTCTCAGTCCGCCAAGGAAGTTCCGTTGCCTCACTGAAGGCCCGTGGTTCGTGAAGTGTCAAGCAGCAACCTGCCATTCTTGAATTCTATCTTCCAGGCTCTTCCTTGCGTGGTCAATTTGTGTGGAGAATCCAGCATCCAAGTCAACGACTTGTGTGGATATTCGGCCACACACTGCAAGCTACAGCCCTGCACCGTCAAGTGTTCTGTGCTGAGCCGACTTTTCCCCACGAGTTTGCGAAATTCCAGATTCGAAGGTCAATTTACAAGGCAAAGAAGGAGAGCTTTGATCGAGACTTTAGGGGGAAAAAAAGATTTTTTTTTTAACACACGTAGCAGAGAACGTGAAGGAGGGAGGGAGTAGACTTGCCCCAAGACCGTCAACATCCGTGCCGCTCCTTTGGTCCGAGACTTCCAGCTTCGGTGTTTGCTTTACCCGCAACTCCTTCACCGGTAAGTTTTAGTCACGGTTTCTTCATTCATATTTTCCCAAGGATCATGACCGGGAAAGAATTCACGGTTGAGCATCGTTTTGTCTCGATTTTGTTCGAGCGTACCTATTTTTCACGTTTTCCCGAGCCATGTAGGGAAGTTCGTGGCTTTCCTTTGTTCCTCCCGTGACCTCCTCTCACCCTTTCGGCTTGCTGTAATTTTCGGTTTGGGATGGGTCATGGTCGATTTGGTCGTCCCCGATGCCGTCCGCTGCACCTTGCCATTTTTTTAAAATCATTATTTTAGTTTTTTTTAGTTTGTTTATTATTTTATTTTTTAGGAATTGCATGCTTAAACTTAGTTTCATGTTTAGATTAATTACATATTTAGATAAAATGCATGTTTAGGATAAATTACATTAGGAGTCACATGCTTAGGTTTAATTTGCATGTTTAAAATAATTTGCATGTTTAATTAATTTGCATAATTAAATTAACCTGCATATTAAGTAATGTTGATTAGTTTTAAATAATTTTAATTATATTTTTGCATCCTAGGTTTATAATTTTTGGTAGAGAAAGGATTCTAGTTAAAATTAAAGATTAACTTAGGTTAATTTAGATTAGTTGTCACTTAATTTTAGATAATTAATTATATTTTTTTTAATTCATAAAAATTCATAAAAATTGTATTCCATGTAGTTTTAAAATTGCATTAAGATAGTCGCATATAGAATTTAATTTTCATAGCATGCATTGCATATTATAATGAAAATTCAAAAAAATTCATCTTTGACTTGCCTTGTTATTTCATATTTGTTTTTTTATTTTGTTATTTCTTTTATTTTCTTTTTTTATTTCTTTGCTTAAGTGTTTTAAATTAATGTTTGCGCACTTGCATGGTCATCTTTGCATGTTAGGGAAAGAATTTTGAAATTTATCAAAGTTGCTTGCCAAATATTTCTGAAATAAATGAAAATGTATCGAAAGGGCGTTAGGTTAATCTAGCGTAATCAAGTCCCCGTACTTAGAATCTCTGGTTCGTAGGAGTAAAGCATAACTCCCGATGCTTTACATGGGTTCCTAATCGACCCACCAAAAATAGATTAGTGGCGACTCCTTTCTAAATTGATCTTGCATATTAAGAAGTGAAACCTAAATCGCGAATTGGTATGGGCTTGAGAGAGCTCGAGCTAGGTTAATCTTAGCAAACCATTAGCCGAACCCTAGGTGGTGCACCTTCGGGGAGGTCGCGACAAAAGGAATAGGAGAGGGGAAGAAGAGTCAAAGGAGAAGAGGATTCAGATCCATTATAGTAAGGAAGGAATCCGGCCTTGGAGCAGATCTGTACGGCTTCCATTTAATATGATGAGTTTTTTATTTTTTTTAAAATTATAGCCATCCAATTTGAATTGGAGGATGTGATATGGGGTAAGCATTTAAGTCTCGAGGATCTCAGCTCATTGACATTGAAAAGATTTAAGACTTAATTAGCAAAATTGAAAAGTCAAGAACTAAATTAACAAAAGTGATGACTTTTTAAATGATTTTCCCCTTCTAGTCCTTGTTGCACAAAGAATTTGCACCAACTTTCATGGTTGAACTTCGCATAGACAGTAGTTACTACTATTTTATATCCTTTGCAATAAATGGAGCCTTACAGGGCAAGTGTGTGTTAGGGAACATGTAAATATGTGGAATGCCTCTTTTGATAATCTGGAAATGGAGAAGTCGTCAGAATATGATTACGAAGTTTTTTTGAGCTTCAAAGGACTGGACACCCGTACAGACATTACTGATTACCTCTACAGCAGCATGATCGATGCTGGATAATTTTGTTATTACATGGATTTTCTTGTGCTAACTGGATAGAATATGAGTAAATTAAAAGAAACATTCTCTTCCTTTTTTTATAATTTGTATCAGATTCCTTTATCATTAACACGTTGCAATTTTTTACCTCTTTATCAATCTTTTAAATGTCACGTAATATATCGCATCGGCAACTAACGATAGATATTTTCAATCATAAATTTGTAATTGCAATAAATTACAAATTCGAGGCTAAGATGCCCTTGTTACCACATGGAGTGGTGACAAATTCGAGGCTAAGATTTGGAAATTCGCTAAAGTAGTCAAAAGCTCAAAAGCCCATCGGACGTACTCTTTTACTCTGAAATGGATGACTAATCCTCCCCACTCTCTTAGGTCTTTTCTATGTTTTGATGCTAAACAATCTTGTGTTTCATATTCTAGTTATTAATGAAAGTTCCAATCGTTATTGACCAAAAAAAAAAAGCTCGAAAGCACAAAAACAGTAACACGAGGAGGGACCATGTCTCTGTCGTTCCTTCCCGGGGCACGCTTGTTCTCTTCAATCTTACATAGCTCATCATGAGGATCTGTCTTGTTCGAACTGATATGTAAGTTCATGTCCCTCTTCTTGAATTTGAAAGATTAACCCATTTTGCTGATTGTGTCTAGCAGTTATGAGTGATCGGGTCACAGGCAGTCCAATTCCCTCATGAAATTAGAAAGCAGACCGGTGAGACCAGTTCCTTGATCTGATCTAGAACTAGAAACCGGATTGAACGGACTAGTTGGTCTAGGACGGTTCCCAAGCAGCTCTTTGGACCGCAAAAATTCAAGCAAACTCTCTTTTTGAAATTTTCTTTTTGTTAAAATTGGGTAAGGGTTAGAAATTCAGAATTTAAATTGGGTTTTTTCCCTTCTTTATATCTTTATATTTAATTAAATATAAAAAATTATAAAAATATAATCACCCCGGTCCAAATAGTACAATATGGTCTAGCCTCTCTAGGAATCGGGAACGGACCAGCCGGACACCGGTTTCATTTTTAGGAGTTGGGGATTAGACGAACACTTCTAGGAAGCGGACCAAATCAATCAGTCTAGGCTAATCCAAGCTGATCTTGATTTGGTTGATCCAATTTGCTCAGTCCTACTAGCGATTTATGGGGCAATGATCGTTCTCCTTCAACTGGTAATTATCATTTTCCAGTATTCCCCGTTATGAAGTTTTCAAAATAAAGGTTTAATTACGGAGATTTTCTGCTTCTTTTCGCTCTCCCGTTTTAAGTGCTTATGGGTCATAAACGACCAAAAAGAACATTGCAAAATCAGCTGATAGTCTTGGAATCAGATTTCTGGCCTGGAACACTTTAGAAGACATCATCTTTTGAGAATTTGGCATATTATATGGGTGCTAGTTCCGTGGATAAGACAAGTTCGATTGACTTCAGAATAGACGTCATGAGTGAATCTTGGGTTCGGAAATCTGGTTCCGTTTATCATGTGGATCATCGTTGCTAAAATGGCTTTCCTTAGTAATTCTTGAACCTTGTTCCAATTTAAATCACCGTATCGAACTTGGGTACTACTATCCCCAGAATTCTTTCCTTCTTTTCATATTTTGGTTGTAGATGGCATTGTTCTCTGTGTAGCCATTCATAGATACATCTTCATAGGAAGGTAACTTTCTTCTAAGGTTCTATTTGTGTCGCGGAAAATGCATAATTTAGAAAATATTTTTCTAAAAACGATAGTAAATAATTATTAGTCAGTTGCAAAGTTTTCATTATCGACAATAATTTATATCTAAATATTTCCATAAATGACGAAAATGTTTCTTGTTCATTCATTTTTTTTTTGTAATTTATATAAGTGATTGTTCTTAGAAGAAAAAATATTTTCTAAATTCTTCATTTTCCCTAAAGCAAACGGAATTTAAATCTACTAATGCTGATGTTGTTCTCTTCGAGAACCATGTTACCAAGCCTTCTGTGCAAAGTAAAGTTGTTTTACTGCATAGAAAAACCGGGTAGCAAGACCAATGGCAAGATTTTCATGCAATTGCTAAATATTCTCCAATTACTAGACCCGCTGAGCCAGATGATTCAAAAGTGAATTTCTTTAGCGCACATCCTAAGGAAATCGAATCCACTCCAAACTTAAAAGCTCGCGCTGCATTTACTCAACACATGATACAGCGACCGCAAGAACAATGCCCTTGGCGATCAAAATGCAAATCACATTTATAATTAATCCAAAGATGCCCATGCTGTATAAGTTTGCTTTGTTACTTTATTTCTCTAATCCTTTGACCTGTGTTAATGGCAAAATCAACTGATCAGCTTACTTCCTCCTTGCTATGCAATAAAATCATTGATTGCGCCTCATTTATTCACAAAACAAACCCCATTTCCAGAGTCAACTCCCCCACTACGTACCTCACTAACAATGATTTTATGACATACATAATTTTTGGGTTAATTGGTTTGACCTTATCTATGTATTAATCTATGCATCCATAAATTATTTATTTAGTTATATATCTGAGTTGTGATGGTGGAGGGTGGTCCGGCAAGCCAACTAAGATTTGGATTTATATTCAAAAGCCCCTAGCCTACAGCTATAATATTGGGAAATGATGCTGATCGATTATGTAATGGCCTCAGCAATGCTTTGCATCCTTTTGAGTCCTTGTGGTGTCTGTACTTTGATAACTGCAATTTGATTAGGAGTGATCACATCTAAGCCATAACCCTTAGCATTAGGTTCTTTAAGTTTTCTTTCTTTCTTCCGTTTACAAGAACAGATTGACCACATACCAATCAAATGCTTTTATTCATGGAGTCTTGGTGATTGCTAATGCTATTGGAATAGCAGCTGCCTCTGGAGGAGAGATCCGCCTCCTGGAGTAAGTGGATACTTCTTTTAAATTTAATTGACTTGCTGTAATAAAATTTTGTCATTCTCTGTTTAACTGTTATATTCTTGGTAACACGCCGGTCAGCTTGTTGGGAGTCTGAAAACTCAATGTCATGCCTACAGGAAATTATGTGGAGTACGTGAAGTTTGAAAACAAAATTTCCTTGAGGATTTTGGAGTTTTTCGTACTTGATTGTAAAATGTCATTGTCATGTTTAGTCCGTATTTATTATCGTAAGAGATTTGACTTTCTATTATTATCATTTAAAGATGTTAGTTTGAATTCAAGGAGAAGGGCTTTCTTATCGTTCGTCGTGGGATAATCGCATGGTAAATAATATCCAAAAGTTAAAAGAGAAGTGGACACAAGACACCCAATTCTCGGCACTTCTGCAGATGGCCTATAGAAACTAGTAAACAGGGTGCAAAATTCTGAATGAGCTATTAGGGAAGGAAAGCAGTCGCTAATCCACGTCTTTCGGACAGGCTCAACGATGGGCTTCAGATGGGAGTCGCCACTTCTCTTAAGCGGTGAACGAATGGGCAACGACGGCCGACGGGCACCAAGGCCTCACTCGTTACCATTTGGGGCGGGTCTTTGGGCTTTTACCGACGGCTTGGCCCATGGACTGTTGTCCTTTTATCAATGATGTAGATAATGGTCTTAAGTATTCGGCGTACGCTTTTGTTATGCTATAACGAAGACTATTCTTGTTTGTGCCATTTCTGCATATCTTTCGAAAAGCAGATTCTGATTATAATTGGTCAAACCTATTTCTAGAATAAAAATCTATTCCATAAATAGAAAAATGAAAATTTTCTACCAAAAGAATTTTTATTTCAAAATAAATTCTGGAATAAAAGAATTTCGGGCCCATCATACAGGCCGCTATATTCAATTTTTGGCCGGATATTCCAAAATGAGTTTCTGAGGAAAAAATACGTGTGATAAGAATAAACAATTTCAATTTCATAAAATATAATTTAATTTGATAACCAAAAGGATTTCTATTTTCTAAAATAGAATTTTCCTTTTAGACAGTAACGGTAACCAGCTAGTAAACAGTGTGGTGGTGATTGACTAGAAGGTGGTGGTGGTGGTGATTGGTCACTAGCAACCGACAGGTCGCAACGTTGGTGGTGGTAATCGGCTGATCGACAACAATGATAGTGACGGGGCGATCGCTATGGCGATCGATAGAGGTGCTTTGCGGCGGCGGCGGCAACGACCCGCTGATCGGAGAAGGCAACAACAATGATGGTGACGGTGATCGTCGGCAGCAATGGGGTGGTGGGTGGTGGGGGCGGCAATTGGCTATGATGACTAGCCGACTGGTGACCAGCGATCGATCGATGACGGTGATAACCAGCGGTGGTAACCAACAGTGGCAAATTTTGGGGGAGTTGGGCAAGGATGAAACACATTTTTGATTTCACATTCTATAAGAGAAACCACAAATTTTCTATTTCCGATTTCTTGGCCAAACTAAATCTATTCCAGAAGTAGAAAAAAAAAGTTCTTATCAAATGGATTTCTGTTTCAAAATGAGTTCTGCAATATAAAAGCTCATTATAAAACATAAATTAGGGCTTATCATGCAAACTCATACTAGCTAAATGATCTGTAATTGCATGTTGTTTATATTATAATATGAGAATATACTTATTATACTTGTAAACTGTGTTGATCCATTCTTGAAGAAGCATTGAAGACCGCAAGCCGTAAAGAATATGGATTAAAAATTCTTTAATAGCGCGAAATCTTTTTTTCATGCCTTTTTACTCTTGACAATGTTATTTACATTTGACAATGTTTCTTGTTGGTAATCATGTTTCGCTTCATCTCTAATAAGATATTTTGAGTTAGGGGGAAAGTAAGGGAGTCTATTATAAAAGTAAGGAAGGTTTTATGATAGAACGGTCTATCATTGCCTGTTATTTACATTAGAATCTGAGGATATACTTGTTATACTTGTGAACTATGTTGATCCGTTCTTGAAAGAAGCACTGAAGACTGCAAGCCGGAAGGAATATGGATCAGAAATTCTTCATGCGCGAAATCTTTTTGTCATTCATTTTACTCTTGAGCTTACGAATGAAGTACTTTTCTTCGTGTAGATTTCATTGGGATGGCTGGAACAGTTCTGGATCCAAAAAAGCCCACTTGAAGGCGGGGATGGTGAACCTGTCCTGCTATAAAAGCTACTTTAGTGAAACCCTACTGTCTCCAGCTCCTTCTCTTGTTCCTTGGCTCCCTTGTTCATTCATCATAGCGGCAAAGGAACGACTTTCGTGCAGTCTGCATCTTCACAAACCACGTTGAGGCGAGAGAATCAAAGCTCCTACGCCAATCACTACTCGGATTTGCAAAGGTGAATGATTATACTTCCTCTTATCTTCTACAGGTTTGATTCCTCTGATTTCACACAGATCTGATTAGCCTAATCTGCATTAGTGTTGTGTCTGTGCTCCCTCTACTGGTTATGTCATTCTCCGGCTAATCTGTATTGTTGTAGTGGATTATATGGTTTTCAATCTGCAATAAGCTTCTTTGCTGGTCAAGATTTAGTCCTGTGGATTGTTGAAAGTCCCACTGTTTATACTACTTAATTGGTACAGAGATTTCGACTTCTTGGGGTTGAGAGAGGTGAGAGTGAGTCTGCAATGAGCTTCTTTGCTCCTTTGCTCATTTTCCTTTTCCTTTTCCTCGATTGCATAGTATAATCACGATGAACTTTTTTACTTGCGTACATGATGTTCAGAATGATCATTCCTTTCTATTCCAAATGGGGTTTCTCTTCCTTGCTGTAGATGTAACATGTATATTATTTATATGAGACTGGCGGCATTCCTGCTCTGTCATTTGGATACTAGTTTTTGTGCTGACATTGATCTGTTCCTGTTTTTCATCCAAAGTTGAATAAATAGATGGTGACTTGAGGGGTGTTTACCTCATTTCTTGGAAGAAATAGGGCATGAATGCTCATAGTTAGGCCATTGTTATACTTTGCTAAACACTTTTGAATCCCCTGCTTCGGAAAAAGTGATTAGTGGAGACATAAAGAACATGTGTAGGTCTGATTTTATGTGTCATATAATAGGTGCAGTTGACAATGAAGTTAGCTTACGCCATGGATTAGTTTTCACTAATTTAGTAACGATCCTTTTAATTTTACCAATCAAATCTTAGTTATTTTCATTTTCTGTCAATGGACTCCATCTAAACAATTTTAACCATAAATCATTGACGTTGACTCCGGCCGTCTTACTTGACATGGATGATTTATAATAATATTTTGATACTTTTTTTAATTTTAATTTTCCTATTTTTCATTTTTCTCTCTTTTTCTTCTTTACTATTTTTCTTTCCCTTTTTGGCTTTTTGTTTTCGAGCCTTGCTGATGGCCAGTAAAGATCGCCAATCTCATGTGAGGGACACTCAGGCTTGGAAGAGCTAGGGTCACCCTCACTAGCTCCAAATCAGGTGAGGGCTGCCTTCCCTTGCGTTGGCAAGGGCCTCGCCGAACTGGGGACAATCGGCCCTCCCCTTGAGGCCGGTGAACTTGCCGGACATTAGTGAGGCCGCACAGAAAATGAAGAAAGAAAAAACAGAAAAGAACAGAAAAAAAAAAGAAAAGGAAAAGAAAGGAAAGGAAAGGAAAAGAGAAAAAAAAAATACATAATTCTAATGACATTTATAATACTAGTAAAAATTTTCAATATCAGCCGGTATCTACCTCAGTTATTTTTTTTTTATTAAAATTGGTTGGCTGAACTCAATGGATAAAAAATTGAAACGATTGAAAACTTAATTAGCAAAATTGAAAAGTTAAGAATTAAATTGACAAAAGTGATATATGACTTTTTAAATGATTTTCCCCTTCCAGTCCTTGTTGCGTGGAGAATTTGCACCAACCTTCGTGGTTGAACTTCGTATTGACAGTAGTTGCTACTATTTTATATATTTCATAATAAATGGAGCCTTACAGGGTACGTGTGTACAGAAAACAGATATATACATGGATTGCCTCTTTTGATAATCAGGAAATGGAGGAGTCGTCGGGTTATGATTACGAAGTTTTTTTGAGCTTCAGAGGACCGGACACTCGTAAAGACATCACTGATTACCTCTACACCTGGATGATCAATGCTGGAATTCGAGTATATAAAGACGATGAAGACCTCCGCCCCGGGGATGAGATCGGCGGCCAGCTTCTCCAAGCAATTGAGCAGTCAAAGGTCTCAATACCAATCTTTTCTAAAGGATATGCTGATAGTACATGGTGCCTCAGGGAGCTGGTCAAGATGGTGGAGAGCAAGAAGACAAGGAGACAAAAGATCATGCCCATTTTCTACGATGTTGCACCATCCGAGGTTAAATACCAGAAGGCGTGCTACGGCAAAGCCATTACTTCTCATTTAAATAAGAAGAGGTTCGATGATGAGACTATTGACGAGTGGAAGGCTGCTCTCAGCGAGGTGGGAGGACTAAATGGATGGGATTTCCAAAGCAACCCAAACAGGTAATTAATTATATCGTCAACGGTCTATTTTTTCCAGATGCATTATTTTGTTTAGCTAAAGTCAATATCTTGATGCTTTTTCCTGCAATGCTATCAGAGGCAAAGGTGAATTTGTGGAAGAAGTTGTCAATGTTGTTTTGACTGAGTTGAAAACTGCCTTGGAAGTATCTGATTGCTTAGTCGAAATAGACGATCATGTGGATGAAATCATGAGGATGATATGTGCGCACATCGATGTAACCAAGATAGTCGGAATCCATGGTATTCCTGGCGTAGGCAAGACGACTCTCGCCAAAATAGTGTACAATCGGCTTTTTAATGATTTTGATGATTGTTGCTTCCTTTCTAACATTTGACAGACAGAAGTTACGAGCTTGCAGAATCAACTCTTATCGACCATCCTTAAAAAAAATGGTCTGAAATCCACAATATCGAGGAAGGGAAAAAGGAGATCAGGAAAAGGTTACACTCTAAAAAAGTGCTTCTTCTACTTGATGATGCTGATGATGCAAGTCAACTTGGTGCACTTGTGCAAAATCGTGAGTGGTTTGGCAGGGGAAGCAAGATTATCATCACAACTAGAGATCGAGGAATTCTCAAAGTGCCGACACTTGCTGATGAGGCTTACGAACTTATTGGCATGAATCGGGATCATTCTCTTCGGCTCTTTAGTAAACATGCCTTTAGAAGAGATTATCCCTTAGATGAATACGCCTCTGACTCTGAAAGAGCGGTAATTATCTGTGGCGGTCTTCCTTTGGCTCTCGAGGTAATAGGTTCTCTTTTATCTGAAAAAAGAGCAAATGAATGGGATGCCATATTAAAGGAGCTAGAAGAATCTCCTCCAGAGGATGTTGAAAAGAGGTTGATGACGAGTGTTGACACATTAAATGATAACCAAAGAAGAATATTTCTTGATGTTGCTTGTTTTTTCATTGGGTATGATGAAAGAATTGTGATTCACATGTGGGAAAGCTGTGGATGCCGTCCTCATCTGTCCCTTGGAGTCCTCCAGCAAAGATCTTTGATAAAGATTGGAGAAGATAACCGACTATGGATGCATGATTTGTTAAGAGATATTGGAAGAAATTCTATACTTCAAGGAAGCGGTAAGAGACCAGAAAAGCAGCGATGGGTTTGGACTCATTTGCAAGCATCGGAGGTTCTGGACAAATTGCAGGTGAATCGTACAACTTCATTCCTTTTCAAGGAGATTGATCACCGGCATATTCGTCTGATTGCCGTTCTCCATGAGAGTCAACTTAGTTCCTGGGCACTTTTTTTCTTTTTTTGGTCAAAAGTTCCTGTGTACTTTACACATGAGGTTTATTGATGGTCTTCGACATTAGGAGAAAAGATACAATTGATTTTCCCTTAAAGAAGGTCAAAGAGGTAAATCCCGTTTTTCTTTCTCTAACTGTTGTTTTCATTTTTTATTTTTTGTCATTTTGGCAGATAGGAGGTGGTGATGTTCATGGAATTGACAATATTGAAGCGATATGTCTCAAGATTGATGAACTATCTCAATACTCCCTGATAAAAGAATGCCTTGCAAGGCTCTTAAATCTGAGGTTCCTTCGAGTGGATAGCAATTACTTCAAGAGAAGGACAAAGTTTATCCTTAATCAAGTGGTTCGTCGTTTCCTATGTTGCCGGTGCTCGAATTTCGCTCAAACCACATTTAGCCCACTTATCCTTCCAGAACTGAGATGGCTTTCATGGAATTGCTTTCATATGGGTTTTGAGCTGACCAATTTCTCCCTGAGGAAGCTAGTAATCCTTGATCTCTCAAAGAGTGAAATCACGGAAGAATGGAATGGATGGAACCATCAAGGTACTATTTCAAATAAAAATCAAAGTAAATTCTTTTGTCATAGGTTATCTTAATTTGAACTGAAAAACAATATATTGTCTTCTTTTCAGTTGGCTGTGGATTTGAAGGTCCTAAATCTGACTGAATGCCGACAACTACATAAAACTCCAGACTTGTCTTCTCATGTGAATTTAGAGCGGCTGATTCTCGAAGGATGCGAGAATTTGGTGCAAATCAATCCATCCATCGGTCACCTTAAGAAGTTAGTCTTATTAAATGTGAAGTATTGTGACAGTCTCCAAGAGCTACCAGAGGAGATGGGGGCACTGGAATCTTTAACGGAACTTCTTCTTGACTGGACATCTATACAAAAGATCCCCGAATGGAGAAGGATGAAGAAACTGGAAATTCTCAGCTTAGAGGGTTGTAGATCACTATATGAATTCAGTTTTGTTGGTTGCGCAGCATCAGCAGTAAAGTTTTCGTCGATGGACAGCTCTTTCAGTCAACTGCCTAGGTCGATCGAAAATTTCAGTTCTCTGATTAAGTTGGATCTATCGTGGTCAGGAGTTGAGGAGTTACCTGATTCATTTGGGAACTTGAAGAATTTGAAAGAGCTAAAGTTGGGCAGCAGTTATGTAAGGAGACTACCGAACTCAATTGGAACGTTGGAGAAGCTCGAACAGCTAACGGCAGGGGCTAATGGTCTCGAAGAAATTCCCGATAATATTGGGAAGCTATCAGTTCTAAGAATCTTGAAATTGGCTCCCACTAGAATTTCGACATTGCCTCAGCTTCCAAAAAGTCTGATCGAGCTAACGTGGGTTTCATTATCAATGGCGAAGTTGCCCGACCTCTCCAACTTATTAAATTTGAGAAAATTGATTTTGGTATTGCTTGGCGAATCTCCTGAACTTGAGGAAGCTTCAAGGGGTTGGTGGATTGGAAGACTACACATGCTCGACTACTTGGTGTTTCATTCTCATGATATCATCACTCTACCGTTCGCTATCACGAACCTTTCTCAATTGACAAGACTCGAGTTGGTCTGCTCTAAGTTGCAACGCCTACCTAGGCTTCCGACGAGTTTGAGATACTTAATGATATGCAGTGTATTGAGTTTGGAAACAGCGATTGATATTTCGAATTTAAAAGCGTTAACGCTTTTGTGCATTGACTGTTGTGACAAGCTAATAGAAATTCGAGGCCTTGAAGTTTTGGAGAATTTGATTATACTACGGCTCTGGGGACTTACATCATTGGCGGAGTTGCCCGATCTGACTAAGTTGAAGAAGCTCGTGGAAATTCACCTATATAATTGTCCTAAGCTGAATGAGATTCAATTTATTCCAGAATCCTTGGAGAACCTTTTCATTGAAAATTGTTTAAATCTGCAAAAGTTGTTTGATCCATCGAGATTCAAGCACCTAAAAGTTTGGCATGTCTAATCAGCTCCAGAGGAAATGGATTCGGATTAATTGCAATGTACAAGCACTCTTCCCTTTTGTAATATTCATGTTTTTCTTTTAAATACTTTGAATTATGTATGTGTTAAGGCCTTGGGTAACTGCGGGATGTCCAGCTTTGTGCTGTGATTTTGGTTAATGAAGAATAAGTTTGCGATGCTTGCTATCAAATTGAACAGGAATCTATATAAATGAAAGATTATGAGAAGGTGTTGTGAATTAACTCTTTTTTTCTTCTTTACTTGATAGAACTGGTAATTTTTTATGTATGAGATCAAAAGGAGTCTTTGATTTTTTTTTTTCTCATCTTCTCCAATTCCATCTACTGACGTTTGATGTTGTCTCCCTTTTTCATATTTCCCGACCAAATATGAAAAACAGAGTTGAACACTGAAGCTTAAAAAATATAGCCGATTTTGATTGGCTATTGAAGCTTTTTTTAAGTGATTATTTAAAGCTAATTATTAATCTTTTTTTCATTATTTAAATCTATTGCATACTGTTAAACCTGATTCTTTAATTTTTTTATTTTCAATTGAATTGTCATTTTACATAATTTTACTCGAGTTGATTATTCCATTAAAAAGAAATTGAAAATATTGATGTGAACTCACCCATAAGACATACGCAAGAGCTGATTGGATAAATTAGTAATTACGTGTATTTTTCTTGTGCTAACTAGATAGAATATGAGAACATAACTTATTCCAAGTTAAATCACCTTATTAAACTCTGGTACTTCTATCCACAGAATTATTTCCTTCTTGTCATAATTTTTGTTGTAGAAAGCATTGTTATCTGCATAGCCATTCATAGATGAATCGTCGCAGGAAGGTCACTTTCTTCTAAGGTAATAATTTATAAAATATTTTTTTATAAAAACAATAGCTTACTTGACTTAATATAATTAGTCAGCTACAAAGTTTTCATCATCAACAATGATTTATATTTAAATACTTCCGTAAATGACAAAATTGTTCCATGTTCAATTAGCTATTGCAGCTCTTTTTTTATTTGGATTTTTTACGAGTAATTATTTGAAAGTAAGCATTTATTATTGTTCTTTTCATCATTCAAAGATATTGGATAACCCAGTTCTTCAAATTTTTTTTTCTCGATTCAATTGAATCCTTAAATTGTACACCTTTTACTTAGATTGTTCCTTCAAAGAAAATATCGGCGTGAGCTCACACATTAGCATTACGCTAAAGCCAATTGGACAAATTAGTAGGCCACATATATTTTTCTTATGCTGACTATGTAAAACATCATAAAATTAAAAGAAAAGAATTTATTTATTTTTATTGGATTCCTTAAATTTTTAATATTTTCCTACTTTGCAACTCTTTATTTATCCTAATGTCACACAATATACATATCATGTCGGACGGGGTTAACACGAGGAACAACCATGTCTCTGTCGTCCCTTCTTCCCAGGCCACGCGTGTTCTCTGCAGCTTCCACTCTGAAGCAGAGGTGTTTCGCGCTCTCGCCATCTCATCATAAGGTCTCCTCTCTCTTCAGTTGCTTTCTTATTGCCAGTGGCGTCCTCGCTTGAAGTCTGTGACCATCGTTTCAGCTCTTGGTTGATAATGGGTCGTCTTTGAATTGATGTAGTTATTCAATTGCCTCTGCGTTTGCGTTGTTGGTTCCGAAAAGTTAATCAGCTTCGCCGATAGCGTATGGCGAATGATGGGCAGTGCTCGCTCTTCTTTGGTTGGCAATTACCACATCCCAGTCTTCCTGCTCACGAAGTTTTCGAAGTAAATGTTTGGTTACTCTTTGAGTTTTTTCTGTTGTTTTCCCTTTCACGTTTTGAGCACTTATGGGCCGTGAAAAACTTAAAAGACATTGCAGAGTCGGCTGATTGTCTTGGGTCCAGGTTTTTAACTTGGAGCCCTCCAGGCAGGATTCTTTGACAATTCGACATATTAGATGAGGGACTAGAATGAATCCGGGTATTTTGAGCTACGAAGGAGTGGCCGGTGCACATAATGCTTTCTCTAGCTTGTGCCTATTGACAGCTATCTAGTATTGGGTGCATTGGGATTTAAATATATTTTTTGATGAGCATACAAGAAAACTTCTTTGGATTTGCCAAAAGTTTTAGGAATTCATCTATTTCTTTTTGGGGGTGGTTGCTTTGGGGTTTGGTGCATTTCATGTAACAGGACTGTATGTTCCTGGAATATGGGTCTCCATCTTTATGGACTAATTAGGAAGGTACACTTTATAAATCCTGCGTGGGATTTAGAAGGTTTGGATCCTTCTGTTACAGAAGGAGTAGCCTCTCTTCATATTGCAGCAGCTACTTTAGGCATACTAACAGCCCTTTTTCATCTTAGTGTCCATCTGTCCCAACGTTTATATAGAGGGCTACTGCCATGTATAAGACATGTTCAAATGACTTGAGAATAAATATATTGCATGAAACTTGTGTTGGGAAGTCCAATTCCATTTATGGGATGGATCCTCCTTGCTAAAATGGCTTTCTTCAGTTATTCTGAACCTTTTTCCATATTAAATCACAGTATTACAGGGTGGCAATGTCCAGTACTTCTGTCCTTGGCTTAATTGTAAAATTATGTAATTAATGTTCTTCTCATCATTTCTTCTTCAGCTGACAATAAGAATGGCTCGTTCCTCAATCGAAGAGGTCTCTGAATCCGGTGCTTTTGTTAGAACCCCTTCCGCATTCCATAATTTCATTTCTTAGGATCCAAGCTCTCCTTTCCCTGCGGAATCCGGAAGATACCATCTTTATGTGTCATTTGCTTGTCCCTGGGCATGGAGGTGCCTTGCATACTTGAAGATCAAAGGACTCGACAAAATCATTGGTTACATGGTAACAGCTTAGTAAAAGTGTTTCTAGTTAGTCCGTGCTATTGTAATCTGATCCGTGGTTTATTTATTTCATGTCAGGTAGTCAAATCGAAGTGGGAGAGAACAAAAGATGGTGACACACATATTGGATGGGTTTTCCCTGATTCGAACACTGAAGAACCTGGAGCAGAGCCTGACCCTATAAATGGAGCTGGAAGTGTGAGAGAACTTTATGAGATTACCAGTCCAATCTACTCTGGAAAATATTCAGTTCCTGTATGTGACATTTCAGTGAAGTGTTTTCTTTATTCCCGTTAGTGCTCCATGTGTTTTAAGCTTGCAAGGTGCCAATGCTCACGGCATATGCATTGCACATTATGATAGGTTCTATGGGCTTCCGGTGCAAATTCAATGGTGGCGAGTGGCTGGGCAATGTTCATGAGACCCTTGCAGAGGTTTTCCAACTGGTGGCAGCGGCTGCGGTGGTCAGGATGGCGAGCGATGGCTCATTGAACTTGCTGCTCGCGAAACTGGGTTCCAAAGGAGGAGGCTACACTTCCGGAAGAAATTCAAACAAGTGGAGAAATTTCAACGGCAACGAACAGCTGAGACATGATCAGGGGAAGCTTAGGAACATTTTCCAACTAATGGCCATGGCTAGAAGCTTCGGATTTGCGAATGGTGGTGACAAACAGCAATCGGGTGCACAAAAAGAGCAGCAGCAGAGCTTTGCGGCAATTGTCGATGGCCTTTGGGCGATGACGATGGCGGCCAAGGGCTTGGAGGAGCTCAGGAGGTCTCAAGGAACTCAGAGAAGTCGTCGGTTTCGCTTGGGTGTGACCAAGCCTCGTCAATTTCGCGTTTCACTCTTTAGTTCACAAAACAGAGGCTTTCCGCGACCAGAGGTGGAAAACGGCAGTAATCCGGCATGCCGACGGTGAGGCTGGGCCGCGCGAGGGGTGGGGCCGTTTCGTAGAGGTGTTGGGCAGTGACTGGTGGCGGTGGGCCAACAAGAGGGATAAGCCACGGCGACATGGATGGTGATACTAGAAGCATCCTCTCTGGACAACTTAACATCGTCAACTCGAGGATCGTATAGTCTATGCGATCGGGACGAACTATGTGTGAATTGACAATCGTGATTTGGGGGGGTCTTGATATTTCTCTAGCGATTTGACAATCGTGATCTGGAGTCGTCGTTTTCCTCACGAACGGGCCCCGAGCGATGGCCCCCTCTTCCTTTCCCTTGCTGCTGCAACATGCTCTTTGGGTCCTACGCTGGCCTTGAGGCTGTGACGCCCGCCCGACTTCGTCTTATCTTCATCGATTTCCTTGACACTGTTTTTCAGGCTTTCTTCAGGGAAAAGGAGTCTGCATTATTCAAAGGGTGGGTGAGCTTATGCTTATCTACCTTTATCTCCTTATCCCTTGACGCGAGGGAGAAGGTATCATTCCCTTCGATAGGTCCCTCGGCGCTCATCGTGGAACCTCCCTCGTAAATCCGTAGGCCCGCCCCGCGATCTAGTTACATTATTTTATTTATGTACGTTATTTTTTGGGCCAGTTGGTTTTAATTTATCGGTGTGTCTATGTACTAATTTCTGGGCCACTTGTAATGGTGGAGGGTGGTGCCGACAAGCCTACTAATAAATAGCTACATGCATCTTTCCTTTGATGGACTTCTACCAAGTCCACCGCTAAAAGAAAGACTAAAAGAATATATATATATATATATATATCTATATATATATATATATATATATATATATGTATGCAATTTCTTGTGGATCACTATTATTTCATTTCAACTTATGAGTTATGAGCGTGATCATACAATATAGTTAATATCATTTTCGGCCCATTGAGGATTATCAATCGAGTTGTAGGATATTTGGTATATTTATCCTAATTGAAAAAATTATCACCTAAGATTCGAGGGCATACTCTCATAGGTCTTTTTGCTCAAGTCACAACAATTTTCTGTATGTCCAGGTAAGCCATCTCAAGGCACTTTGTGCGGGGGGAAAGGACAAATTTATTTTTTTATTTTACCTGTTAAACGAATCTGAAGCAACGTTAATTTAACTTCAACTCAAGGCACTTCCACGTTGAACTAACACATAATCAGCATGGTTAGCGATGAAGTTAGCTTAGGCCTCTGATTGGCTTTTATCAACCCTACATTAAGAACAAAAAGAACAAGAGATACACACTTTGTTAATGGATGAATATTATTGCATTACAAGCTATGAGCACTTTGGTAAATAAAGACATTTAACATAATTAAACTCATATAAGGATATATCTATTGTGCATTGTACGGGCGTTGAGCAATGTAACTGGCTATCTGCAGTACCAGTTCCCGAAATGAGAGAGAGGAAAATATTAGAAACTATTTGAAGCTTCTACCTCTACTGACAATAGGAAGGCCATTCAAGGTGACATTTTTAATGATTTCCTCGTGGCAATCACTCTAATAATATGTTATGATTGGAGCATTTTATAGAATTAATTGCTAGGTAACTGTTTGCAAGTTATTGCATTATGTAAATTATTGTTCGTTCAACGTGGACATGCTGCATTATTGAAGCTGGGTTTAGCAGGACAAGGAAATTGAAAATGGAACTTCATCATGCCATGGCAAGAAAGCAAACTTTCATATTTCAGTCAAAGTTATTTTTTATTATTTGTCCATCTAACTCTTTTAGAATTTAGAAGAGACAAGAGGCATTTGTAAGAGCAGTTCGGCAATTCTAATCGGGTGATTACTGATCAATATTTAGTTTGGCGATTTTAATTGGGTGATTACTGATCAATCTTATTAAATTTATAAATTGTTTCACGATATAATAGCAATTTGGATAAGTTTCTTCAAGCTTAACTTTCACTTGATGTGCTGTTTAAATCTAAGCATGAAATGTCACTTAGCATCACTTTCTTCCAGTTCATCTTTCACCATTAAGATGGCATGTTCATCAATCAACAGTGTCTCAGAATCTGGTTCTTTTCTTTCATTACTTTCTGCATCTTTCGAATTGATTTCCCAAGATTTAGATTCTCCTTTTCCTGCTGAATCTGGAAGATGTTATCTTGTATCATTTGATTGTCCTTCGGCATGCACGTGTGTCTCGCATGCTTGAAGACTATACGAATTGAGAAAATCCCTGGTATGTTGACGCTTGCATAATCAGCTCTTTTGTTTGCTCGTTTTTCTTTTTTTCATTTGATGAGTTATGAGATACCTATCTTAAGTTCTCGCATTGAATTAGGAGAAAACAAAATATGGTGACACACGTATCGGATTGATTCTCCCTGCAACTCCAAAAAACCTGGAGTGGAGCTTGATTCTATAATGGAGCAAGAAGTGTCGGAGAACTGTATGAGCTTGCAAGTACGAACTACTGCAGAAAATGTTTCTGTATGTGTGAGTAACTTTTCTTGAAGTGTTTGTTTCCGCTAGTATTTAATGTGTTTTAAGCTCACACGTTATAGTGCTCCATATGTACTGCAGATTATGGTAGGTTTAATTGGATGAAAAAGCTGGAATTGTTTGAAAATGAGAGCTCTGTGAGTTTGGCATGCTTAATTCTGCGCTCCTTAGTTTCGTCGATAATGGAGACTTTGATCTTTATCCTCCTCACTGCAAGCCCAAAGAGAAGGAGCTTACTAATGGATGCACGAACATTGGTAATTACAAGTGCGTGGTTACAAGGCAACAGGTGCCTTATCAAGCGGTACTTTCTTCATCACTGCGAATTTTTGCTCTCTATATTTGGAATAGCAACTTATATTTTGTTGACAACATGTAGATTGTAGACTTGTAACTGACATGTTGAACCTAATTCTCCTCCTCTCTTCTGCTCCAAACTTTTATAGGAATGTAACATATGACAGGGTGGTAATGTGGAAGTCAATGAGATGAAAGCAACTTGGTTGCATTTAAAATTTGACAGCTATATTAGTGGTGCTGAAAAGACATGGTTTTGTGAATGGTTTTAGATTATGTAAGAGTTCCAGGGTACAGCCTATTCAATCAGCTTCTGCTAAGAAGGACATGATCATATGCACAAGAGACATTGCAGAATTGCTGAACCGATTTATTTTTCTTTTCATTTTGGGGATTAAAGTCAACCCTGTTAAAATAAATTTGACTATCAAAAGATCCTGTGGAAGATCAAACAGATGCTGATCGCTAGAATGATTTATACTTTTAGTATCAAAATAATTTGTGCCATAATATGATTATTGCATATGAGTGAACATCTCCATCAAATGTAAGAAGGGAATTAGGGGTAACTTCTTTTGGTACAACAAGAGCTATATATCACATGAAAAATTCAAAGAAATTTCCTCTCTTGTGTTAACAATGCCTAAAATGTGAAAAAATCTAAGGAAGTTTAAATATTAGACCACTGGCAAGACGGTAACAGATTGGACCCCTGTTCCATGGTCAGAAAAGATGCGATGTTCTGATGATGTGATTTCTCGATGATAGTTTTTATAAGGAAGCATTGTTTTATATTGAATTAGCTATATTTACATGGCCAAATTTGGACCATTCAGTTCATATATCTGGACTTATGGAGAAAATAGTCAGTGGTATGTGCGCGCCACGTCATCAGCTGACGTGGCGCGCATCATCCACTCATCAGATGACCCGTGGAGACCGGCCCCACTCAAGTCAGCTTTCTCTTACCGGGAGATGCCGTTACTCTTCTTTTCTTACCGTTTCTCTCACTGTGCACTCCCGCATCAGTCCACGTTGGGCTGAGAGAGAAGAGAAGCGCCAAGGACTCCAAACATGAAAATTAAATTTTCTGACAAACCCATTTCCCCCCCCCCCCCCTCTCATCCTTGCTCAAAAGCTTCAACTTCATCTTTTTCCCCCTCTCTTTAAGAACCCACCGATTCTCCACAGAGACCATGGAAACGATCCCCACCTTCGACGCCCAAAATCATCGCCACAGCCATTGCAACCTCCGCCCGCAACACCATGGAAGCACCATGAAAAAGTCGTCGCGAGACTCCAAGTCCTCTACCGTCTTCAACTCCCTTACGTACCACTCCCCCCACCGATATGAGCCAGGCGACGCCCTACGCCTTCCCGGCCGCGACTTTCGACAAGTCCCCTACCGCCAACACCAAGACCAGGGTAGCCGTCGAAAAGAATGCCGAGTACTCCCCGCTCCTGTCGCGCCTCCCCGAGGCCCAAAAACCGCTCGTCGCCGCCGACGCAACAGGGCGGTGAAGGGGGAAGATTCACCTCCCCCGGCGGCGGCAGCGGTGAAGGCCAGCGGGAGGGGAGGGAGGGAGAAGGGGCGATCGAAGACGTTGTCGACGATACTGAGGAGGTCGAGGAGCGGGGAGATGGTGAAGAGAGCGGGGCTAGGTTTTAGACGACGTCTTCGGCAACCCCTACCGCTCATTCCATTAGCATGCGGGAGAACTATTCTTTGCTCCTCTGTTTTTGAAATCGTGATGCATACAAGTATGGAATTACAGGGTACTCATTACACTCGTATCCTATATGGAATTTGTCTTCTAATGCTCTTGAGGAGTTGTATTCGTAGCATCGACCCGCGTTGTTGACTGGGAGACGAACTGGGGCAAGGACCAGTCTACAGAAATGGCGAGTGCTTCAATTGGAATAGCCTTCCTTGCTTTTGTATCCTTTGCCTTCAGTTCCCTTATCTGTGGTCCTGACCTTTGTACTCGTGATTTTGCTTGACAATAAATCCGTTTAACTGGTAGAATGTACAATGTCAGGGAAGTTCTAAGTTTTATCTTCTTACTTTGTTGCTTGAGTTGTACAGAGCGTAAGATTCATTCCATATGCTATGGTTAATCTAAAGACCACTCGTCTTTGGAACTTTAGTGGATTGAAATACCCAATGAGAAGAAAAGAACAAAAGCTAAAAAAAAATCCGAATACTTTCGAAAACAATCTCAAGAATTGCGTTTCATACCGATGAATTTAAAGACCACACCTGTCTTTGCAATTGATTATATAATGGGGAAAAGTGCCAAAAAAGTCCTAAACCTTTGTCACTTGTACCAAAAAAGTCCTAAACCTTTATAAGTGGTGCCAAATAAGTCTTTTCCACCGGAAAAAGCACACGTGGCTCACCAGAGCTTGTCGGCGCCGACATGGCGTCGACTTTTTTTTTTTTTTCCTTCTTCTTCTTCACCGGCGATGGGCGAGGGCGGCGGGGGCTAGGGCTGGAGAGGCGGCCACCGGCCTCGCTCGGCCCCTGCCGGCCGCTGGCCGACCTCGCCCGGGGCCGACGGGGGCTGGGCGAGGCCGCCCCCGCCCAGATCTGGGCGGGACAGCCCCACCCCTGCCCAGACAGGGGCGGACAGGAGCCGCCCAGATCTGGGTAGGGGCAGGGTTGCCCCGACTAGATCTGGGTGAGGCAACCCCACTCTTGCCCAGATCTGGGCTGGGCGGGGTTGCCCCGCCCAGATTCGGGCGAGGCCGGTGGCTGCCTCCCCAGCCCGCCCCGCCCTCACCCATCGTCGGCAAAGAAGAAGAAGAAGAAGAAGAAGAAAAAGTCGACGCCACGTCGGTGCCGACGAGTTCCGGCGAGCCACGTGTGCTTTTTCCGGTGGGAAGTACTTATTTGGCACCACTTATAAATGTTTATGACTTATTTGGCACCACTTATAAAGGTTTAGGACTTATTTGGCACCAAAAATGGGTTTATGACTTTTTTTGCACTTTTCCCTTATATAATGCATAGGCAAAAATAGAGGCACTACGGATGGACTTAAAGAAAGATACTTTTGAATCTGAATCCTATGTTGCTGAGGCATTTGGGCTGGGGTTCAACAACTTCCCTTAACAGTCCATTTGATGCCAATGACGTTGTATTGGTAACAATACATCATTATAGAAATCAAGATACTTCACGGCATTTCCCAATTTTATTCTCATCTGTCGCGCTTGCTTGACTCGTTTTCCAAAATTTAACAAGGGAAATGTTGAACATACGACCCTTAATGGTTGTTAGTCCTCATTGTCGTCAAAGAAACTGGCCTTCCATTTTTTTTTGTGCATATGGTTCGCCGATGATAAATTCCAAGTAAAGGTCATTGAAGTTGATCGATCGCCACGTACTTTATTCCCTTGGATCCAAAGCTCCATCTGCCCTTCTCGACGAAACTTGGAATTATAGCGATAGGTATATTGAATACATTTTTTTAAAATTTTTAACATAATTTTAAGGATGATTTATCTTTTGAGTTCTGAGTTTGCAACTTTAGCGTTTGTAATTCGACCCTCATTCGTGTAAATTAACTGGAATCTCTCCCTATTTTTGAGGAGATATGACAATGTTGAAGAACGAGAATTGGTAATAAGAAGAGCGTTGATTACAATATATACTTGCATGACTTGCCTGATCCATGAAGAAATCGAAATGACAATGGAGGTGGTATCGGATGACATGCTTCCCAGTGATCAAATGGTAACCCAGATCATATGCTTGAAACCCTGAATATGCAAATGCAATGACATTCACGGATGGACAGAACCCGCCACAATCAGCTTTCTCATTAGGATAATGAGGAGAAGATCCCTATGAAACCTAGGGCTAGAGAAGAAACAGGAGATCTAAAGCAAGATATAACAATGATTCTGTTAAGTGTTAGCATCCAGTTTCTGTAACAAGCAAAACGACAATATTGAATGTACAACATCCAGAATGAACCCACAAAAAGCCGCAGCTGCTCATGGAGAAAACAGGAAAGAGAAAGGGAGACCATTTTTGCGTGAAGCATCACTAAATTTGATTAATCGCCACTCCATCTCTGAGTCTCATTGGCAGCCATGACCAAGATCGAAATCAGGCACAGTATCATCTCGCTCATTCTAAAACCTAGCCCCGCTCTCTTCACCATCTCCCTGCTCCTCGACCTCCTTAGTATGGTCGATAACGTCTTCGACCGCCCCTCCTCCCTCCCTCCTCTTCTGCCGGCCTTCGCTGCCGCCACCACGGGAGGCGAATCTTCCTCCTTCACTGACCCGTTGGCGTCGGCGGCGACGAACGGTTTCTAGGCCTCGGGGAGGCGCAACGGGAGTGGGGAGTACTCGGCATTCTTTTCGACGGCTACCATGGTCTTGGTGTCGGCGGTAGGGGACTTGTCGAAGGTCGTGGCCGGGGAGGCGTAGGGCGTCGATTCGGGGGGCTCGCCAGGCTCGTATCGGTGGAGGGAGTGGTACGTAAGGGAGCTGGAGACGGTGAAGGACTCGGAGTTTCGCAACGACATCTTCATGGCGCTTATATGGTGTTGCGAAGGTTGCAATGGCTGTGGCGATGATTTTGGGCGTCGGAGGTGGGGATCGGTTCCATGGTCTCTACGGAGAATCGGTGGGTTCTTAAAGAGAGAGGGGGAAAAAGATGAAGTTGAAGCTTTTGAGCAATGATGTGACATCTCAGAGAGAGAGAGAGAGAGGGAAAATGGGTTTGTCAGAAAATTTAATTTTCACGTCTAGAATCCTTGGCGCTTCTCTTCTCTCTCAGCCCAACGTGGACTGACGGAGGAGTGCACAGTGAGAGAAACGGTGAGAAAAGAAGAGTAACGGCGTCTCCCCAGACAGAAGATAAAAGAAAGCTGACTCGAGTGGGTACTGGGGTCTCCATGTGTCATTTAATGAGTGGATGATGCGCACCACGTCAGCTGATGACGTAGCGCCCATACCACTGAATATTTTCTCGGACTTATGTGTGTGTAAGAAGTTTGAAATGACATAAGGGTGGATGTTATGTGAATTCAGGCTAGGAAGTACTATTTTATTGCAGAGACATTTTCCTTGCTAATGCTGCTCTCTTTTTGAATTATTGTTGAAAGAGGAACTCGATCATGTCATGGCTGGGCAGCAAAGTTTAGTATATCAATCAGAGTATTGGTTTTTTGTCCATCTTTATCTTCTAGAATTTGGAAGAGACAAACATGCATTTTTAGTTGCAGTGGCACTATTCTAAAGGCGATTATTTTTGTAAGTCTTCTAAGATATAGAAATTTTTTGACAATAGGGTACCACTTAGGATAAGTTTCATCCAGTTCACCTTTTACGTGATTTTCTGTTTAAGGATAAGCATGAAAGGGCCCTTAGCATCGTTTCTAATGGTCCACCCTTTCACAATAAGAATGGTGTGTTAATTAATCGACAGTGTCTCAGAATCTGGTTGTTTTGTTGCTATACCTTCAGCGTTTGATTTCTCAAGATTCAGATATCCTTTCCTTGCTGAACTTGAAGATATCATCTCTATGTGTCAGGCTTGTCCCTTGGCATGCACGTCTCTCATGTGTATGATGAATAAAGGACTTGAAAAATCAATGATCATAGCAGAACTTGCATAGTTTGTTTTTCAATTTCACTCGTGCTATTTTTTTGGTCACTTTTCAGTTTTTAATTTTATGTCGGTCACATCGAAGCGGGAAAGAACAAAAAAGACAGTGACGCACGTATTAGATGGGTTTTCACTGCTTCTACCTCTGAAGAACCTGGAGCTGAGGCTGATCCTATCAATGGAGCAAGAACTGTCAGAGAACTGTATCAGCTTGCAAATAAAAACTACTGTAGAAGTACTGGTACCTGTATGTAACATTTCTTGTAGTGTTTATTTCCATTTGTACTTCATGTGTCTTGAGCTTGCAAATTGCCAATGCTACATAAGTACTGGGCATTATATTAGATTTTATGGGATAAGAAGCTGAAGTTGTTGACAAAGGGAGCTCAATCATCATTCGCATGCTAAATTCAGTGGTTTGGCTAACCTTTGTTCTCCTCGCTTGCAAGCCCTTATAGACTGAGCTAATCAATGGATGTATGGCAGTATAAACAATGGGGTTTACAAGTGCAGGTTCAGAAGCAGAAGGCTCATTCTGAAGCAGTACTTTCTCCATCTTGGTGAATTGTCGCTAATCTATACTTCAAATAATGCCTTGTATGCTTTTTTAATTATTCTCATCAGAGTGGTAGCACATCCCTTTTGTTTACTGAGAACAGCATGTAGATCGTAGAATAGTAACTGACTTGCTGAACATGGTTCCCCTCCTCTCCTCTGCTGGTAATGTTTTTTGTAATGTGGTCTATGACAGGGCGATAATGGGGGAATCAATGAAGTGCACTTTGCAAAACAGAGACAAAAAGGGGCGACATTTTTTCTAAGGCGAACGACAAAGGAGATTGAGCTGTTTAATGTGAGTGATTCTGATGTCCTAGGGTGTCTTAGGATGTCACTCTGAATTTCGTTTTGGGATTATCGCATGGGATGTAAAATCCAAAAATTAAAAGAGAAGTGGACACAAGACACTCAATACTTGGCACTTTTGCAGATGGCCCATAGAAACTAGTAAACAGGGTGCAAAATTTTGAATGAGCTATTAGGGAAGGAAAGCAGTCGCTAGTCCACGTCTTTAGGACGACCACTGGAGTCTTCCTCCAAAGGCTCAATGATGGGCTTGACATAGGAGTCGCCACTTCTCTTAAGTGGCGAACGAATGGGCAACGATGGCCGATGGACACCAAGGCCTCGCTCGTTACCATTTGGGGCAGGTTTTTGGGCTTTTAGCGACGATTTAGCCCGTTGCCTGTTGTGTTGTCTTTCAATTAATGATGAAGATATCAGTCTTAAAATATTTGACGTACGTTTTTGTTAGGCTATAATTAAGATTAATCTTGTTTGTGCCATTTTTGCATATGTTTGGAAAAGCAGATTCTGATTATTAGACTCCTTTTATGGGAATCAATGGTTTTATCTTGTCCCCAAGCAGAGGAAAGCATTCTTGACGTCACATCATTCTCTATGGAATGCATTTGAAGATTTATAAAGATCCTTGAGGTGATCCCTTTTGTTCCACGAGAAGCAAAGAAATTCCTTTCTTGCGTTAACAATGACTGTAGAAGGCAAGTAACACCTTTTCCGATCTGTCCTATCTAGACTAGGAACCAAGAAAGGGATTATTTCCCATGTTTCCCAATTATGTCGACATAAGAAAGAGTGATGGAACAATTATTGTGCCCAACTTAGATTTAGTCGGTTGATGCCGCTCAATCAGTACTCATGTAAAAAAAAAGTCAAATTTCGGCCACAAATTGATCGATCGGTCCAAAGTTGAAGTTGTTCATTTTATGGCTGCTGATTGACTACCTAGTTGTTGGTTTCTACTCTTAGTTTTATGAGTTTTTAAGTGTGATTTCAATTTCCATGAGTCATTAAGGTGTGACTATTTAACTGTCATAGTCATTACTAGCGTCATCATGGTTTTCCGTTCACTTACTAAAGTTAATCTATAAATAGAGGTGCAATATCATTTATACGAAAAAAAAAATGAATTTGGTGAATATATGAGGTATTGTTCAATTGAGCGAATTTCTATCTTCGATTCTCTATCCAAATTTGGTGGTAAACAAAAAGTTCTTTATCCTTAATTAGTGGCGTGACTCTTTTATACCTAGGTAATGATTTTTATCAATCTCTCAGTCCTTTATCCTTGGCAGATGGCTTATTCCGTTATGCCTTAGTTGTGAAATTCATAACCTCGATATTTTTATCCTTTGTTGGTGGCACGTTCATTTAATTATTTGTGGCGAACCTCATCTATTCCAACATTATTATCAATCACATACGTTCCATTAAACCTTTGATCAGCCATTTCGATTAAACACTCTTCCATACAAAACGAATTTCTAAATCCCGCAATCCCATCAAGCATCAAGTTAATTGGTTCCTAGTTCTAGAGATTTGCTTATTCCTGGTTTGTTACTCTCGTATAGAAAAAGAAAATGGTAGATTCAATTTCAGCTGGCTTGATTTTGAGGTAAATAAACACGAATTGTGTAACTGAGCCTTTAAGATCTCTGCAGACAAATAGAGCAAGTTCTTAATCTTTGGGAGAATGCCAAAAGATAGTCACCAAATAAAAGTTTCAAAATTATTGTATGGCAGCTAATTTAGTTGCAGATATTTTAATTTAGTCAATTTAATTTTAAATATTTAAAAATTTATTAATGAAATTTTTTTATCAATTTTAATTGGCAATTACTGAAACGGATCCATCCGACGTGAAATGGCCTACGATTTTTGGTCTTTTAGCAATGATTTTGCCCACAGCCAGTTGTCCTTTTATCATTGGTGAAAAGCAACTTAATTCTCTTTAATATTTTACAGATGTTTTAGATATGCTATAAAGAAGATAACCCCATTTCTGCCATTTGCGCATATCTTTTAAAAAGTACATCTGGTTATTTGACTTCGTTAATGTGAATAGAAAGGGTTTATCTTGTCCTCAAGCAGCGTAAAGTATTCTTCACAGACAATGCTTTTGAAAATGAATCAAAGACACCCGGGGTAATCCCTTTCGTTCCACGAGGAGCAAGAAGGATGCGGAGAAATTCCTTTCTTCTGTTAATTATACTAGGCAAACAAGATATTTTCCAATTTGTTCTATCCAGAATAGGATCCAAGCAAGGGATCATTTCCCATGCTTCCTGCAGGAGCATCAGGTCCGATGGAAAAATTCTGGAGCCCAATTGAAATTTCATCGATTAATCCCACATAATTATTACTAATGTAGGCAAAATCGAATTTCGGCCACAACTTGTTCAATGGGTCCAATGTTGAAGTTGTTCATTTTATGATTGCTTCTTGACTACCTAATTGTTGATTTAACCCACTAGTTGTCGATTTTGAAGCTGCTAGTCGACTGTCTAGCGACTAAAGGTTGTTCCGTTTGATTTCCATCACTATCGGTTGATCTTCCAGGTTGGCTATTCTGGTCCTAGTTAAAAGCATTTAGTCTCAATTATCGTGCATTTAATAGTATTGTCAATTTCAAGACTTAGTTTTACCGGTGTTAAGTGTGATTTCAATTTCCATGAGTCATAAAGTGAAGCTTTGTAACAGTCACAGAGTCATTACTTGATTCATTTCTAGGGTTACTATGATATAGAATTCTAAGAGTCGTTTTCTTTACTTAGTAGTAGAGGCGCAATGTCATTTATGAGGAAAACTTGATTATAATGAATGCATGAGATTTTGCTATCCTAAGGAAATTTCTACCTCCGGTTCTCTATCCATGTTTGATGTGAACAAAATGTTTCCTGATACGCAACTGGCAGTGTGATCATTCACACTTAGGTGATGAACTTCATCACCTTAAGTCTTTTATCCTTTAGCTGGTGGTATGTTCATTTAAGCCTTTGCGGCGAATTTCATCAACCATTTCCATTGAACACTTTTTCAAACAAAAGAAATTTTCGAAATTTTCAATCCCATCAAGCATCGAGTTGGTTTTAGAGTTCTAGATTGAACTAGTTAGAGAGATTTCCTCATTTGTTGTTAGTTCCTCCCGTCGAGGAAAGAAAATGGTTTATTTGGTTTTTTAATAGGTGCAATGGAAGGTGTGACCAAGCCATGGAGGTTCTCCACAGTACACATACGTTCCATTGAACCCTTTCGTTAACAATTTCTATTAGAACACTCTTCCATATACTTAGGCCAGAAAAACGAATTTCTGCATCTCTCGATCCCGTCACAAGTCAGAAAGGCATTTTCTTTTCTCTCTCCATTGGATGTGCGTGGAGTATAAATGCAGGCAGCCCTCTAGAACCATTTTGTCATTGTTTCTCATCTTGGTGCCTGCATCTTCTTCAAGCTTGCCATTGTCAATTCTGTCTTTCAATATCACCAGTACTTCTGGTAATTTTTCACTAAGTTGTAGTCGCATGCATGCGTTGGTTTATTGTTTTATAAACTGAAAGATCAGAGATTTGTTGTCGTCAGTACTAGATTCTCGCTATTTGCCATGTAGTTTCAAGCGATAAATTTCGATTTTACTTCTGAGTGGAGTCTGTTGATTTCATTTTGCTCAATTAAGGCAAATCAAGAAAAGGAATTATAAGAGCAAAAGTGAAGAGACAAGAGAAGCACGGTCTTAAACATCGGAGAGAAACTTAAAGAGAAAAGAGAACAGCATTCGATTTTGACTCGCACATTCTTCTGTACGCCAGCTGCAGCTTTTATATTCATCATATATCAACATCCACAACTACTTCATAACGTTGACAGTGTTTATATATATTTGGATGGGATGCTTTGGAGAGAAAGGAAGAGATTTTGCTAATCACTAAGGATATAAATCTTGAAATTTGGGCATTGTTGACAAAAAAACGACGTTTCAGTAGGGGACTCACTCATGATCGCTGAAATCTGCTACATTTTGCAATTAGCTCGCTAAAAGTGATATCTGAATTCACTCACCGCTGCACCATGATTTTCTTTTCGAAGTTTTGCAGTGGCCACTGGCCATCGGTAGAGTTCACTCCACAAATAATGGGTAACGAATTCATCAAATAGTTAAACTTTGATTGAGAAACTTTTCCATTATTTTCTGTGGTAAACTTCTGAAATTGGTGAATTATACGAGGATGAAACTAAAGGAGGAGAGGCTAGGATAGCCATGGAAAGTAGTTTTGCAGAAGACAATCTCACATGGCAGGAAAAGCTGAGGGGTCAAGCGACAAGTAAAGAATCCGGAAACACCTCTATGCAAAAGACAGTAACGCTACATAGATAAGATTGACACATGATCTCCCTAGAAAATGTCTATATAGATCTACTGAAGCAACAATACACTGTGAGCAACAACTTATAATTCAGCATTATTTTCGGTTTCCTTCCTACAGATTTTAGATTGATCTTACTTACACTTTTACAGTGTCAAAAAGTTTACCATGAATCAGCATGTGTTTTTGTGGATAGGTTTTCTTTCTACTTACTTGAAGCAGAGCTCTACATCAGATTCTGATACCAATTGGCCTCATCAGACCTAGTTACATCGACTTAAAATATTTCTCTGCATTTGCTTCTTGTAGAAATTAGCCTCATCATCTTCTACGTGTTTGTCATTTTGGGGTAGCATTTAAAAATCCTTGTTGCACAGAGAAGTTGCGCCAACCGTTGCAGTTGAACTTCACATTGACAGTAGTTGCTACTAACTTTTTGTCTGTTGTGCTAAATGGATCATACAAGGGGAGCGTGAACACAGAACGGATATATATCTAGAACATCGCTCAGAATAATCAGATAATGGGAAATTCATCAGGATATGATTACGAAGTGTTTTTAAGCTTCAGAGGACCAGATACCCGAAGGGACATTACAGATTACCTTTACACCAGCATGATTGATGCTGGAATTCGAGCATATAAAGATGATGAAGAGCTCCGCATCGGGGAAGAAATCGGCGGTCAGCTTCTCCACGCGATTGAGCAGTCAAAGATCTCTATTCCAATATTTTCTAAAGGATATGCTGATAGTACATGGTGCCTTAGGGAGTTGGTCAAGATGGTGGAGAGCAAGAACACAAGGAGACATAAGATCATGCCCATTTTCTACGATGTCGCACCATTTGTGGTAAAATACCAGACTGAGCACTACGGCCAGGCCATTGTTTCTCATGTGAACAAGAAGCGGTTCGATGATGGGACTATCAACATGTGGAAGGCTGCTCTCAGTGAGGTTGGAGCACTAAAGGGATGGGACCTTCAGAGCACGCCAAACAGGTATTCAATTATATTATAGTTGTTCCAGATGCCTTTTTTAGTTCAGCTAAACCTAATGTCTTGGTGCTTTTTCCTCCAATACTATCAGAGGCAAAGGTGAATTTGTAAAAGAAGTTCTCGACAACGTTTTGATTGAGTTGAAAGCCGCCTACTTAGAAGTATCTGATTTCTTAGTCGAAGTAGACAATCATGTGGATGAAATCATGAGGATGATAGGTACGCACAACGGTGAAACAAATATTGTTGGAATCCATGGTATGGGAGGTGTGGGCAAGACGACTCTCGCCAAAATAGTGTACAATAAGCTTTCCAATCATTTTGTTAATTGTTGCTTCCTTCCCAACATCCGAGAAACAGAGATTATGCATTTGCAGAATCAGCTTATAGCTACAATTCTTAAAAAGAAACAGCCTGAGGTTAGCAATATCTTGGAAGGGAAAAAGGTGATTAGCGAAAGGTTATGCTCTGAAACAGTGCTTCTTCTACTTGACGATGTTGACAAAGCAATTCAACGTGATGCACTCGTGCAGAAGCGTGAGTGGTTTGGTAAGGGAAGCAAGATCATTATTACCACTAGAGATAGGGGAATTCTCAATGTGCCTGCACTTGTTGATGAGACTTATGAACTTACAGGCATGGATTTTGATCATTCCCTTCAACTTTTTTGCAAACATGCTTTCAGAAGAGATTATCCTGAGGGGAAATACATCTTTTGCTCTGAAAGAGCAGTAAATATTTGTGGCGGTCTTCCTCTGGCTCTTGAGGTTATAGGTTCTCTTTTATCTGGAGTAAGAGTAGAGGAGTGGGATCCCATTTTAGAGGAGCTAGAAAGATCTCCTCACGAAGATGTTCAAAGTAAGTTGATGATCAGCATCGAGGCATTAAATGAAGACCAAAAGAAAATATTTCTTGATGTTGCTTGTTTTTTCATTGGGTTTGATAAAAGAATTGTGATTCACATGTGGGAAAGCTGTGAATTTCTTCCTCATCAATCTCTTACAATCCTCCAGCAAAGATCTTTGATAAAGATCACAGAAGATAACCAACTATGGATGCATGATTGGTTAAGAGATATTGGAAAGAAATTTATAAGACAAGGAAGCGGTAAGAAACCAGAAAAGCAACAATGGGTGTGGACTCATGAGCAAGCATCGGAGGTTCTGCATAAAATGCAGGTAAATCGTATAGCTTCATTCCTATTTAAGAAGATTGGTCACACGCATATTCTTTTTGGTTTTCACTCTATGAGAGTTGATTAACTTCTTGGACACTTGCATAGGTGGTTTATCAATGGTTTGGTAAAAAATACAATTGTTTTTCCTTTGAAGAAGATCAACGAGGTAAATCATGGTTTTTTCTAACTGCCGTTTCTTTGTTTCTCTGTTATTTTGGCAGGTTGGAGGTGATGTTCGTGGAATTGATAGTATTGAAGCAATATGTTTCAAGCTTGATAAACTATCTCAATACTCCTTGATTAAAGAATTCCTTGCAAGGCTTTTAAATCTAAGGTTCCTTCAAGTGGATAGCAGAAACTTCAACGGAAAGACAAAGTCTATCACTCAAGTGGGTCGTTTTCTCCGTTACTGGTGCCCAAATTTTCTTCAAACCACATTTGGCCCACTTATCCTTCCAGAGTTGAGATGGCTTTCATGGAATTACTTTCCCATGATTTTTAATTTGACCAATTTCTTCATGAGGAAGCTAGTAATCCTTGATTTCTCGATGAGTAAAGTCACTGAAAAATGGAATGGATGGAGCCACATCAAGGTATGATTTCAGATACAACCAATGTGAGTTCTTTTATTGAAGGTTATTTTTCATTTACTTTGAAGAGCAATTTGTTGTCTTCTTTTCAGTTGGCGGAGAATTTGAAGGTCCTAAATCTGATGAAATGCCAAAGTTTATGTGAAACTCCAAAATTTTATTTCCATGAGAATTTAGAGCGACTGATTCTTGAAGGATGTGAGAGTTTGGTTCAAATTGATCCGTCCATCAGTCACCTTAAGAAGTTAGTCTTCTTAAACTTGAAGTATTGTCACAATCTTCGAAAGCTACCAGATGAGATGGAGGCATTAGGATCTTTAATGGAACTTCTTCTTGACTATACATCAATAGAAGAGATCCCTGAATGGAGAAGGATGAAGAAATTGGAAATTCTTAGCTTGGACATGTGCACATCACTGAATAGATTCAGTTTGATTGGTTGCACAACGTCAATAGTAAAGCTTTCATTAGCGGATAACCATTTCACTCAATTGCCTGGATCAATCAGAAATTTCATTTCCCTAATTGAGTTGGATCTATCGTCATCCACAATTGAGGAGCTACCTGATTCAATTGGGAACATGAAGAATTTGAAAGTACTCAAGATGGACAAAAGCTCTGTGAAAAAGCTACCTAGCACCATCGGAATGTTAGAGAAGCTCGAAGAGCTAGAGGTAGGAGGTACAAATTTGGAAGGAGAAATTCCTAGTGACATAGGGAAGCTACGATTCTTGAGAATCTTGGTATTGAAAAGCTGTAGATTTTCAGCAGTGCCGCAGCTTCCAGAAAGTCTGATCACTTTAAACTTCTATGCGTCCTCGATGGACACAATGCCCGACCTCTCGAACCTATTAAATTTGAGAACTTTGCGGTTGCAATTTTTTCGTGTGGGTTCTTCTAAACCTGAAGAATCTCCAAGTCCTTGGTGGATTGGAAGATTACGCATGCTCAAGTTCTTGGATCTGTATACTTCTCATATCATCACCCTATCTTCTGATCTCGCTCTCCTTTCTCAGCTGAAGGAACTCCTGCTCCGGTGCCGTTATTTGCAATGCCTACCTAGGCTCCCGTCAACTTTGTCATACCTAGGTATCAAGTTTTGCAAGAGAATAAAAACGACAAATGATCTGTCGAATTTGAAAGCACTATCAGATTTGGATATTTCCGATTGTGACGAGCTAACGGAGATTCAAGGCCTTGAAGGGTTGGAGAACCTAAGAACACTAAAGCTCTCGACACTCCCATCACTAGTGAAGTTGCCCGATCTGACAAACTCGAAGAATCTCAAGAAGATTGATCTAAACGATTGTGCTAACCTGTCAGATGTTCAAGGGATTTCGGAATCATTGGAGAAACTTGACATTACGAAGTGCTTTCAACTACAGCAGTTGCCAGATCCTTCACGCTTCAAGAATCTAAAATTTTGGCATGTGAACGTATCCGAGATAGAGACTGGTCTTGACTAAATAGCCATATGGTGTGTGTTGATGGGCATTTGTATCTGAAAGGGACTGTTTGGTTGTGTCAGTAAGAGAGATTCTAATTATTCTGGAGAAATGGCTTATGATTCATGTCAAGTCATCATGTGTTGTGTTGGGATACCACTGCCGGTTCATAATTAATGTGTATTGAGGCCCATCATTCACGATACCTTCTTTTAATCACGTAAAAACACGATTTTCCATATTAGTTTATGTCTGATAAAAGTTTTCCTACTCATTTTGCTTAGCCATTTGCTTTGGCCAATTCCAGCTGACATTCCCCCTTTTTAAAGTATTTCCGCCGTACCCGTATACCTTTTCCGTCGACAATTTCATAACAATTACATTGAGAGAGAGAGAGAGAGAGAGAGAGAGAGAGAGAGAGAGAGAGAGAGATCATAGTAATTTGGCCAAGGACTTTGGTTGTTTGTGACATTTAGCTCCGACAACGATCCTCACAATATTCAACTCATCCCGACCTTTACAAAGTCATTAACGTTTTTAGCAGCACTTCGATGGATATAGCTTGGACAAATGAGAATGGCTTGAGGAAAGATGGATCTCTGTCAACACTTTTATGCAACCATATTAAAGAATGTCCAATTAGCCGACCCGTTTAGCCATGGCCAAGAAACAATGATTCGTGAGTTCATTTCTTTAGCACATACCAAGGCTTTATTTTTTTCGCGAAAAATATAATACTTCTGAAATATGTCTTTCAAGAAATTATTTTTCAAGAAAAATGACTATTTCTTATTTATTGTATTTATTTTTATTCTACTGTTTTTTTTCCATTTTTCTTCTTCCTCAACCGGTCGCCGACTATGGTGATGGCTGTTGAGGCTCAAGGACATCATGGAAGTTATTTTCTATAAAATAAACAAAACCTAGGTAAATCAAATTGTCTCGAAATTCGAAAGCGCACGCAATGATTATTCGAAACCTTATGCAACAATCGCAACAACAAGCCCTTCATCATCAGAAGGCAAATTGCGTTTAAAGTTGCCAAACGAATAATAGAGTGGCACATTTATAGTTGGTTTATCCGAAGATGCCCTTGCCGCATAAGTTTGCTTTTGCTACTTTAATCCCTAATCCGTTGACTTGTGTTAATGGGAAATCAACTGAATTTAGCTGACCTCCTCCTTTTTCCTGCAGTAAAATGATCGGTCGCCTCTCGTTTGTTCACAAAACAAACCCCATTTCCAGAGTCCACTCCCCCAGTACGTATCTCAGTGCCAATTATTTTATTATGTAATTTTTTTTGGGCCAATTGATTTTAATTTATCTATCTATCTATCTATCTATGTATTAATTTATGCATTTACGAATTATTTACTTAGTTATATATCCAGTTGTAATGGTGAAGGGTATTACGACAAGCCTACCACTAAATAGCTATATCTTTCCTCTGATTGACTTTTACCGAGTCTACAAAAACTAAAAGAGTAAGAATAATATATATATATATATATATATATATATATAAGGATCGATATTATTTCATTTCAACTTATGAGTTATGAGCATGGTCGTATAAAATTCTCAATTATCATTTTCACCTATATAAGGATATTACAAATCGTGCGTTGTTTGGGCACTGAGCAATATGTAACCAATTATCTATATACGGTACCAATTCCTAAAATGAGAGAAAGAAGTAAAAGTAAAAATAAAAACAAACATGTAAGAATAAACATCTAGCTAAGGATAGCATTACCTTTGTAAATCCACTGCCAAGGGGGAGGACCCCTCGAGTTGACAATTTCAATGACGTCATCATGGCGATTATCCTGTCAGATCAACATGGAGATGCTGCCCTATTGAAGCTAGGCTTAGCTTGACATAGAAAAATGTCAAGACTTGAGCCAAAGGCCTAGACCGTCATTCCCTTGATGGGTGTTGTTTTTATTTTATTTTAAGGATAAATTCACCAGAAGCCCTATAACTTGTTATGAAATTACATATGAGTCATAAAACTTATAAAAAATATAGTTGAGTCCTATAATTTATTAAGTTAATTCAATCAAATCTCTCCGTTAGTTTCGTTCTATTAGAAGAATGAAAAACGCTAACGTGACATTTTTTACTTTATTTTTTAAGACACTTAAGCGCCACATCAAAAAAACTTTAAAAATAAAAACTAAATTACACCCCTAGCCGGAAGCCGAAGCCACCACCACGATAGGGAGGGCTAGGGCAGGGCCCCAACGGCCCTTGGCAAGGGCATGTCAGCCCAAATCTAGAGGAGGGTGCGACCCTCGATCTAAGTGAGTGTTGTGCAACCCCATGTAGCGCCAGCGAGGGTCGGTGAGACCTCATTGTCGAGGGTCGTCGGGCGAGTTGTAGGACTTCTAGTACATTTATCTCAATTAAAAAAAAATATCCCCTATTCAAGGGGATACTCTCATAGGTTTTTTGCTCAAGTCAAAATGATTTTCTGTATGTCAAGGTAAGCCAACTTTAACTTCGACTCAAGGCACTTTGTGAAGGGGGAACGGAAAATTGTTCCTTGTACCCGCTGAAAGAATCTGAAGCAGCATGAATTTAATTGAAGGCACTTCCACGTTGAACCGACACATAATAGGTGTGGTTAGCGATGGAGTTAGCTTAGGCCTCTGATTGGCTTCTACCAACTCTACATTATGAACCAAAAGAACAAGAAATACGCACTTTCTTAGTGGATGAATATTATTGCATTACAAGCCATGAGAATTTTGGTAAATAAAGACATTTAACATAATTAAACTCGTATAAGAATATTGCTATTGTGCATTGTAAGGGCATTGAGCAATGTAACTGGTTATCTGTAGTACCAATTCCCGAAATGAGAGAGGCAAAAAGTTAGAAACTATTTGAAGCTTCTACCTCTACTGACAAGAGGAAGGCCATTAAAGGTGACAATTTTCAATGATTTCGTCTTGGCAATCATCCTGATACTATTTTATGATTGGATCAGTTTATAGAATTAATTGCTAGGTAACTGTCTGCAAGTTATTGCATTAAGTAAATTGTTGTTTGTTCAACGTGGAGATCCTGCATTATTGAAGCTGGGTTTAGCAGGACAACGAAAGAAGGAAAAATGTCTTGACTTGAACAAAAAAACCCACAATGCTATTCCCATGATGAGTGCATTTCCTTATTTTAATCTAATATCATGCTTCTGATGGGAATTGGCCTCACAATATCTTGTCACAGTGACTTCCACCAACCTTTGTGGTTGAAATTCGCATTGGCAGTTTTCGCTATTATGTTTTGTCTTTTTGTAATAAATGGAGCCTTACAAGTTGAGCATGTACAAAGAACAAATAAATATGTGGAATGCCTCTTCTCATAATCAGGAAATGAAGAAGTCGTCGGGATAACATTACTAAGTGTATTTTTAGGTTAAGAGGACCAGACATTCATACACCTTAGGATAAGAGAGTTAAAATGACTAATAATCATAATTGCAAAAATGTTGGGAGATGTCTACTGGCTGAAAGGTCTGTCATTGCCTGTTATTTACATTAGAATATGAGAATATACTTATTATACTTGTTAACTATGTTGATCCATTCAGAAAGAAGCATTGAAGACTGCAAGCCGTAAGGAATATGGATTAGAAATTCCAAAATAGTGCGAAATCTTTTTGTCATGCCTTCTGCTCTTGAGCTTACGAATGAAGTACTTTTGCTCATGTAGATTTCCTCGGATGGCTGGAACAGTTCTGGATCAAAAAAGCCCACTTGAAGGTGGGGACGGTGAACCTGTCCTGAAATAAAAGCTACTATAGTGAAACCCTACTGTGTCCAGCTCCTACTCTTTTTCCTTGGCTCCCTTGTTCATTCATCATAGCGGCAAAGGAACGGCTTTCGTGTAGTCTGCATCTTCACAAACCACGTTGAGGCGAGAGAGTCAAAGCTCCTACGCCAATCACTACTCGGATTTGCAAAGGTGAATGATCATACTTCCTCTTATCTTCTACAGATTTGATTCCTCTGATTTCACACAGATCTGATTAGCCTAATCTGCATTAGTGTGGTGTCTATGCTCCCTCTCCTACTGGTTATGTCATTGTCCGGCTAATCTGTAATTGTTGTAGTGGATTATATGGTTTTCAATGCTGCAATAAGCTCCTTTGCTGGTCAAGATTTAGTCCTGTGGATTGTTGAAAGTCCTACTATTTATACTACTTCATTGGTACAGAGATTTCGGCTTCTTGGGGTTGAGAGAGGTGAGAGTGAGTCTGCAATGAGGTCCTTTGCTCCTTTGCTCATTTTTGTTTTCCTTTTCCTCGATTTGCATAGTATAATCGTGATGAACTTTTTTACTTGCGTACATGATGATTTCAGAATGATCATTCCTTTCTATTCCAAATGGGGTTTCTCTTCCTTGCTGTAGATGTAACATGTACATTATTTATATGAGACTGGTGGCACTCCTGCTCTCTCTTTCGGATACTACTTTTTATGCTGGCATTGATCTGTTCCTGTTTTTCATCCAAAGTTGAATAAATAGATGGTGACTTGAGGGGTGTTTACCTCAATTCTCGGAAGAAATAAGGCATGAATGCTCATAGTTAGACCATTGTCATACTCTGTTAAACACTTTTGAATCCTCTGCTTCAGACTAACATGTTCTGTTTTGGAAATACTTAACTGGACTCAAGAGCATAACGCAGCCTACTGCTGGAAAAAGTATCTGGGTATGCAAAAGTATGTGATGTAATTGGCCTACTGCTAGGTCCAAGGGTCTACTTCTTATTCAAACTGCATTATGTGGAACGCAGGCTAATGTTGGGCGGCATCATAATATTTGTTTGAATACCTTCTTCTACTGGAAAATTAATGATTGATATGCGGGGTAAAATTCGATCTTCATCTGCTAAAGTGCCCAAGCATAAGTGGGTCTGGTTCGTTTCAAACATATGAAAACACATTTTAGTATTTTGAACAAGCTGCCATCTCGGGATAAATTGAAGAGTGGAATCCTTCTTTAAATGATGTTTGCCTTCTCTAGACTTCTTTTGTCAATGGGAGTAAAGGCTGAGTCAGGATTGTAATTTCTATGGCAGCACGAGTAGGGAATGCTGGAACCGTAACACTAGGATAGTATTTTTGCATGAGAGATAATATTCTCTGTGAGAACCTCAACAAATAACTGGGAATTGAGAACTCTACATAGATATGATTGATCATCACTATCTCTCGTGAAAGTCTCCGCATAGATCTGACAAAGCAGAACAGAAAAAAAGAGAGTTGTAGATGTGTAGATCTGATTTTATGAGTCGCATAATAGGCGCAGCTAACAATGAAGTTAGCTTATGCCATGGATTAGTTTTTACTAATCCATTTATGAACCTTTCAATTTTACCAATCAAATCTATACATAGTTATTTTCATTTTTTGTCAATTGAGTCCATCTAAACAATTTTAACCGGAAATCATTGACGTGGATGCCGATCGTCTTACTTGACATGGATGATTTTTAATAATATTTTTGATACTTTTTAAATTTTAAATTTTCCTTTTTAAATTTTTCTTTCTCTTTTTCTTCTTTACTTTTTCTTTCCTTTTTGGCTTTTTCCTTTCGAGCCTTGCTGATGGCCAGTAAAGATTGCCAATCTCAGGTGAGGGACGGAAATGGATCACCTAACTTAATTTAAGTGATTTATTCCATCTCCACCATCCAATTCAAAAAATTCCTCCTCCCAATGCATGGACAAGAAACCCTTTGCCCCCTCTACCCTTGGATCTTCTAAGATCCCCTAACTTAAAGTTAGGGGATCCAAATCCGGTGAGGGACACTCGGATTTGGAAGAGCTATGGTCACCCTCCCTAGCTCCAAATCAGGCAAGGGTGGCCTTCCCTTGCGCTGGCTAGGCCCTTGCCGAACTGGGGGCAAGTGGCCCTCCCCTTGAGGCCGTTGAAGTTGCCGGGAGGCTTGACGGAGGGGGAAATGAAGAAAGAAAAAAAAAAGAAAATAACAGAAAAAGAAAAGAAAAGAAAAAAAAAAAAAGAGAAGAAAAGAGGAAAAATAAAAATAAAGAATTTTAATAACATTTAAAATACTATTAAAATTTTCTGCTGACATCCACCTCGGCAATTTTCGATTAAAATTGTTTTGATGAACTTAATTGACAAAAGATGAAATGATTTAAGACTTAATTAGAAAAATTTAAAAGTTAGAACTGAATTGACAAAAACGATTTATAACTTGTTAAATTATTTTCCCCTTCCAGTCCTTGTTGCATAGAGAATCTGCACTAACCTTCATAGTTGAACTTTGCATTGACAGTAGTTGCTACTATTTTATAAAGCCTTATCGGGCAAGCATGTGCAGATAACAGATAAATATGTGGATTGCCTCTTCTAGTAATAAGGAAATCGAGGAGTCGTCGGGTTATGATTACGAAGTTTTTTTGAGCTTTAGAGGACCGGACACTCGTGCGGACATTACTGATTACCTCTACCACAGCATGATGGATGCTGGAATTCGAGTATATAAAGACGATGAAGACCTCCGCCCTGGGGATGAGATCAGCGGCCAGCTTCTCCAAGCAATTGAGCAGTCAAAGGTCTCAATACCAATCTTTTCTAAAGGATACGCTGATAGTACATGGTGCCTCAGGGAGTTGGTCAAGATGGTGGAGTGCAAGGACACAAGGAGACAAAAGATCATGCCCATTTTCTTCGATGTTGCACCATCCGAGGTTAAATACCAGAACGCGTCCTATGGCAACGCCATGGCTTCTCATTTAAGAAAGAAGAGGTTCGATAATGAAACTATCTACGAGTGGAAGGCTGCTCTTAGCGAGGTGGGAGAACTAAAGGGATGGGACCTCCACAGCAATCCCGACAGGTAATTAATTCTATCGTAAATGATCTATTTTTTCCAGATGCATTTTTTTGTTTAGCTAAAGCTAATGTCTTGATGCTTTTTCCTGCTATGCTATCAGAGGCAAAGGTGCATTTGTGAAAGAAGTTGTCAATTATGTTTTGACTGAGTTGAAAACTGCCTTGGAAGTATCCGATTGCTTAGTCGAAGTAGACGATCATGTGGATGAAATCATGAGGATGATAGGCGCACACAACCATGAAACCAAGATAGTTGGAATCCATGGTATTCCTGGCGTAGGCAAGACGACCCTAGCCAAAATAGTGTACAATCGACTTTTTAATGATTTTGATAATTGTTGCTTCCTTTCTGACATTCGACAAACAAAAATTATGAGCTTGCAGAATCAACTCTTATCGACCATCCTTAAAAGACAATGGCCTGAAATCCACGATATCATGGAAGGGAAAAAGGAGATCAAGGAAAGGTTACGCTCTAAAAGAGTGCTTCTTCTACTTGACGATGCTGATGGTGCAAGTCAACTTGGTGCACTTGTGCACAAGCGTGAGTGGTTTGGCAGGGGAAGCAAGATTATCATTACAACTAGAGATCGAGGAATTCTCAAAGTGGCCACACATGCAGATGAGACTTACGAAACTACAGTTGCTGATGAGGCTTACGAACTTACTAGCATGGATTGGGATCATTCTCTTCAGCTCTTTAGTAAACATGCCTTCAGAAGAGATTATCCCTTAGAGCAATACTTCTCTGACTCTAGAAGAGCAGTAAATATTTGTGGCGGTCTTCCTTTAGCTCTTGAGATAATAGGTTCTTTTTTATCTGGAAAAAGTATACATGAATGGGATGCCATATTAAAGGAGCTAGAAGACTCTCCTCCAGAGGATGTTGAAAAGAGGTTGATGATGAGTGTTGTGGCATTAAATGATAACCAAAGAAGAATATTTCTTGATGTTGCTTGTTTTTTCATTGGGTATGATCAAAGAATTGTGAGTCACATGTGGGAAAGCTATGGATGCCATCCTCATCTCTCCCTTGGAATCCTCAAGCAAAGATCTTTAATAAAGATTAGAGAAAATAACAGATTGTGGATGCATGATTTGTTAAGAGATGTTGGAAGAAATTTTATACTTCAAAGAAGCGATAAGAAACCAGAAAAGCAGCAATTGGTCTGGACTCATTTGCAAGCATCAGAGGTTCTGGAGAAAATGCAGGTGAATAATACTACTTCATTCCTTTTCAAGGAGATTGGTCACCAGCATATTCGTCTTGATCTCCGTTCTCTATGAGAGTTAACTTAGTTGCTGTGCACTTTACACATGCGGTTTATCAATGGTTTTCAACATTAGGAGAAAAGATGCAATTGGTTTTCCCTTGAAGAAGATCAACGAGGTAAATCATGGTTTTTTTCTGACTGTTATTTTCATTTTTCATTTTGTCATTTTGGCAGATAAGAGGTGGTGATGTTCATGGAATTGACAATATTGAAGCTATATGTCTCAAGATTGATGAACTATCTCAATACTCTCTGATAAAAGAATTCCTACCGAGGTTTTTAAATCTAAGGTTCCTTCAAGTGGAAAGCAAAGACTTCAAGGAAGACGCAATGTGTATCCTTACTCTAGTGGGTCGTTTCCTCTATCACCTGTGCTCCAATTTTTTTCAAACTAGACATGGCGTTATTCTTACAGAGTTGAGATGGCTTTCATGGAACTACTTTCATATGGATTTTGAGCTGACCAATTTCTCCCTGAAGAAATTGGTAATCCTTGATCTCTCAATGAGTGAAATCACGGAAGAATGGAATGGATGGAGCCACATCAAGGTACTATTTCAAATAAAAATCAATGTAAGTTCTTTTGTCATAGGTTATCTTAATTTGACCTGAAAACAATATGTTGTCTTCTTTTCAGTTGGCTGTGGATTTGAAGGTCCTAAATCTAACAAGATGTCACAAATTGAGTAAAACTCCAGACATGTCTTCTCATGTGAATTTAGAGCGGCTTATTCTCGAAGGATGCGGGAGTTTGGTTCAAATTGATCCGTCCATCAGTCACCTTAAGAAGTTAGTCTTCTTAAATTTGAAGTATTGTGATAGTCTCCAAGAGCTACCAGAGGAGATGGGGGCACTGGAATCTTTAACGGAACTTCTTCTTGACTGGACATCTATACAAAAGATCCCTGAATGGAGAAGGATGAAGAAACTGGAAATTCTCAGTTTACACAATTGTGGATCACTAAATGAATTCAGTTTCGTTGGTTGCGCAGCATCATCAGTAGAGCTTTCGTCGGTGGACAACCATTTGACTCGACTGCCTAGGTCGATCAAAAATTTCTGTTCACTGATTGAGTTGGATCTATCAAGGTCAGGAGTTAAGGAGTTACCCGATTCAATTGGGTACATGAAGAATTTGAAAGTACTAAAGTTGGGCAGCAGCTCCGTAAAGAGACTACCGAACGCAGTTGGAACGTTGGAGAAGCTCGAACATCTAGACACAGGGTTTCATGGTGTCGAAGAAATTCCCGATAATATTGGGATGCTATCAGTTTTAAGAATCTTGAGATTGGGTTCCACTACTATTTCGACATTGCCTCAGCTTCCAAAAAATCTAATCGAGCTAACGTGGACTTCGTTCTCAATGGCGAAGTTGCCTGACCTCTCGAGCTTATTAAATTTGAGAAAATTGACTTTGTGGTTGTTTGGCGGATCTCCTGAACTTCAGGAAGCTTGGTGGTTGGGAAGACTACACATGCTCGAGTCCTTAGATTTGATTTGTGGGAATATCATCACTCTACCATCCGATATCACGCACCTTTCTCATCTGAAAAGACTCGAGCTGACCTGCGATAAGTTGCAATGGCTACCTAGGCTTCCGACGAGTTTGAGACACTTACGGATCATCTGTAAATCGAGTTTGGAAATAGTGATTGATATTTCGAATTTAAAAGCATTATCGCTTTTGGGCATTGGGTTTTGTGACAAGCTAGCGGAGATTCGAGGCCTCGAAGGTTTGGAGAATTTGGTAACACTATATCTCTTTAGCCTTCCATCATTGGCGGAGTTGCCTGATCTGACTAAGTTGAAGAAGCTTGCGGAAATTCAACTAACTAATTGTCCTAAGCTGGGTGAGATTCAATTTAGTCCAGAATCCTTGGAGATACTTCACATTGTGAACTGTTTAAATCTGCAAAAGTTGCCTGATCCATCGAGATGCAAGTACCTACAAGATTGGCAGGTCATATAGCTCTAGACGAAACGAATTCGGATTAATTACAATGTACAAGCACTCTTCCTTTTTGGAATATTCACGTTTTTCTTTTAAATACTTCAAATTATGGCCCCGTTTGGTTCAGCATTCCGAAAGCCCATTTGGCCTTAAAAGCACATTTGGCTAAATATTTGGTGTTTGGTTCAGCATTTGAGCCAGCTTTGTAGAATTGTGATTGTATCTTGAATGCTCTCTAAAGGCTTTAAGCCAAGGGAGCTCTGGAGCTGCCTTCCCAACTAGCATTCTCGGCATGCTGAACCAAGGGATTAATGAAATATGTTGTCCTTCCCATTTTACCCTCTTTTATTCAAGAAATTCCAATTTTTGCCCCTGTCACTTGAGAAGTCCTAATTTTTACTCTATTTTCCTTCTCCATCGCCTCCTTTCCTCCATCTTCTTCTCTCCAGCTCACGAACGACGCTTTTGCAGCGCTCCTGCTTTCCTCCTCCTTCCCCATCGCCTCCCGTCCAGCTCGCTCTCCGCCTTCTGCTCCCGCTCGCTCTCCGGCTCCCGCTCCCGCTCGGCTCGCGCTCCGCCTTCGCATCCGCCGCACGCCTCGGCCTCGGCCTCCTCTCGCCGGAGTCGGTGGTGTGGGTAGTCCAGCTCTCCGATCTCCATTTCAGCGTCCACCATCCTCTCCGAGGTACCCACTTCAAGACCCTCGTCGCCCCTGCTCTCTCCCTCATCAATTCGTCTCTCGTCCTCATCACCGGCGACCTCACTGGCTCACCCCTAGCCGAGTCCAACTTCTGCCTTCTTCCTCCCTCATAAACCCTTCACAGGGTTTATCCAAGAAGCAACACCCCCACCGCATTTCTCCTGCGAAGCTACGTAATGGCGACGCTTAGATTCTTGATATCCAGGGCAACATCGAACGGCAACCACTATCTCCATCTTCGGCCACGCTATACTGCCCCTTCTTCTCCTGTGTCCCAATTCCTCCGAAGCCTCCACTCGCTCATTTCTCCGGAGGTCAATCCCGCAGGCCCTCGTCTTCGGGACGTCAGGAGCTTCGTCTCCGAGCCGGACTACAGGATTGAAGAAGCTGCGGCGACGGCCGCGCTCAATCTCGACGACCGGGTGCCCGCCACAGTGATCACCGGCTTCCTCGGCTCCGGAAAGGTTGGGACCTTATTTCTTTTTTGTTGATTTAACAAACTGTTGTGATTGACTTTGTGATGTGGTAGTAGTTCTAAGCTGAGATTATTTGTGGTGTAGACAACACTGCTCAACCATATTCTGACAGCTCAACATGGAAAGCGGATTGCCGTTATTGAAAATGAGGTAACCGGGTTCACATCATTCTTTGGCGTTCTAACTATGGAGTTAAGTCATTTGTGTCCTGCTTGTACTTCAGGTATTCGATGTCTATTTTTGCAGAATACTGAATTCGAGGGTTATAAATTTCATCATAGTTTTTGCGGTCTCTCATGGCTGTTGCGAGTTTGTTTAAAAAAGGCTCTTTCTCATATTGCTGATATGTGCTTGATGGAGATTGTGGCTGTGGTTCTCTGCTTGGGGCTTGCAATGCGGTTTAACTGCTATGGTTCAATGCATATATAATTGGAATTGATGGCACAGGTGCTCATTGGTTGTTGAATTGTCCGCCTTTTTCAGTTTGGTGAGGTGGATATTGATGGTTCGTTGGTTGCAAGTCATTCTTCTGCATCCGAGGAAATTATAATGGCCAACAACGGTGCTTGTGCTGTACTGTACGTGGAGACTTGGTGAAGATGTTACTGGAGTTGGTTAAGAAGAAAAGGGACAAATTTGATCATATTGTGATCGAAACAACAGGCATGTCACAATTTGAAATAATATATATCATTTAATTGACTATTGTTGACCTTGCAGAGTTTTGTGTTTACTCTATCTCCTATTCTTTAATGGATCTCTTCTTCTTGAGTATCTTCCCATGTTAATTTTGTCCATCAACTCAATCATGAAAAGATCTAAATCCTAGTTAAATGAAATCGAGTGTTGTTTGTTCGGCTTATTTTGGACGATGACATGCCCTATTGGACACCGAGGTCAGCACATGTATGTAAGGCGGCCGTTGTGTACAACGTGGTCTAAGCAATAGCAGTCGGCATTCTCTGTCAGTTATGCCTCTGGAACATATCTTCATTGGATGTTGCTGGAAATTGATAGGGTGGCTGTTGTATAATGCCACGTCGTTGTTAAAAGAGCAAGACCTTCAGGTTCCCCTGAAGACTAATGTACAAAGGGAGGGAAGGAATTCATTTTTTCCTCTCCATGCGTCCCTATTATCACCAAATAAAGTACTATGAATCAAGTAAATCATGGGGTGATTATTCATGATCTGCTGTATTAAGACTTGCAAAGTAATCTTTGCGGGAACTATGCTTGATGATCTGATGAGGCTTGATAAATCTCATGAGTATAAGATACAGGAACATAGATAGCGCCCTTCAATGAGCTGTGACTCCGACCATAGAAAATGAAATGGATCTCTTCTTTAATTGAAAAGATATTATTTAATATGAATTTTTTTATTTATAAATTTGCTAATGTGCTTCTTTTACATTACTCTAGACGTGAAAATAAACATACTTTTTTTAAATTTCAAACAAATTAAAGCTAAATATTTAAAAAATTCGTTACAACAAACAACTTTACAAATATAAGTTTACCAAACAGCATTCCCTCAAAACTGCATTTCAAGGCACTTGTCAATTTCAATTTACCAAACAGTATTTGCATTTCCCCAATGGCTTTTAGGCTAAGACGTTTGCATTTTCTCAATGGCATTTTCTAAATGTTGAACCAAACGGGCCCTATGTATGTATTAAGGCCTCAGGGAAGTGTGGGATGTCCAGCTTTCTGATGTGATTTTGGTTAACGAAATATAATTCTACGACGCTCACTAGCAAGTTGAACAAGAATCTATATAAATAAAAGATCACGAGATGGTATTGTGACGTAACTCTTTCTTGTTCTTTGCTTGATAGAACTGGTAACTTTTTATGTATGAGATAAAAAGGAATGTTTGATTTTTTTTTCCCTCATCTTCTCCAATTCCATCTGCCGACTTTTACATAATTTTACTTGAGTGGATCATTCTGTTAAAAAGAATTGAAAATTATTGAGGGGGACTCACCCATTAGACTTACTTGAGAGCTGATTGGATAATTTAGTCATTACATGTATTTTTCTTGTGCTGACTGGATAGAACATGAGAAATTCGAAGACAAACCTATCCATTCCCGACCCCAGCCTTCCCTTTCTTTTTTAAATTTTTGTCATATTCCTTTATCATCAGCATTTTGCAATTTTTCAGTCCTTTATCCATCTTTTAAATGTCATGTCACATATTGCCGCAAAGATTTTCGGTCATAAAATTGTATTTGCAATAATTTAGGACCTCGTCTCAAATGCCCTTAGTCCCACGTGGGGTGGCGACAAGTTTGGGGCTAAGATTTGGAAATTCGCCGAAGTAGTCAAAAGCTTGAAAGCTTATCAGTGGCGAAAGCCAATCGGACGGATTCTCTTATTCTGAATAGGATGACTAATCCTCCTTACTCTTTTAGGTCTTTCCTATGTTTTGATGTTGAAAGGTCTTATGTTTCATAATTTAGTTACTAATGGAAGTCACGATCGTTATTGACAAAAAAAAAGAAGCTCGAAAGCACAAAAAGAATAACACGTGGAGGGACCATTTCTCTGTCGTCCCTTCTCAAGGCATGCTTGTTCTCTCCAATTTTACATAGCTCATCGTTAATCATGAGGATATGTCTTCTTTGAACTGATATGTAAGTTAATGTTCCTCTTCCATGCGTGTTAAATCTGGAAGACACCCATTTTGCTGATTGTATCTAGCGATTATGGGTCATCGGTTCACTGCTTAGTCCGATTCCCGCTTGAAATTAGGAACTAAACCGGTGAGACCGGTTCCCTAATCTCAAGAATTAGAAATCAGACTGAATTGGACCTGTTAGTCTGGGCTGGTTCCCAAGTGGCTCTTTGGATCGCTAAAATTTAAGCATACTTTCTTTTTTGGGGTTTTCTTTTTGTTAAAGTTGGTTAAGGGTTAGAAATTCAGAAATTTAAAGTGGGTTTTTTTACCTTCTTTATATCTTTATCTTTAATTAAATAAAAAATTATTAAAAAAATAAATCAGCCCGGTCCAAGCAATACGGTTTGGTCCAACCTCTCTAGGAATCAAAAACCGGACCGGCTAGATACCAGTTTCATTTTTAGAAATTGAAGACCGGACGAACACTTCTAAGAACTAGACCAAATTAATCAGTTCAGGGTGGTCTAGGCAATTCCTGATTTGGTCGATCCAATTTGCTCAGCCCTACTGGCGATTTATGGGGGCAACGATCGTTCTCCTCCAATTGGTAATTATCATTTTCTAGTCTTCCCGGTTATGAAGTTTTCAAGATAAAGGTTTAATTACTGAGATTTTCTGCTTCTTTTCGCTCTCCCGTTTTAAGCGCTTATGGGCCTTAAACGACCAGAAAGAACATTGCAAAATCAGCTGATAGTCTTGGAATCAGATTTCTGGCCTGGAAGACTTTAGAAGACATCATCTTTTGACAATTTGACATATTAGATGGGTGCTAGTTCTGTGGATAAGACAAGTTCGATTGACTTCAGAATAGACGTCATGAGGGAATCTTGGGTTCGGAAATCTGGTTTCGTCTATCGTGTGGATCATCGTTGCTAAAATGGCTTTCTTTAGTAATTCTTGAACCTTGTTCCAATTTAAATCACCGTATCGAACTTGGGTACTACTATCCCCAGAATTCTTTCCTTCTTGTCATATTTTGGTTGTAGATAGCATTGTTCTCTGTGTAGCCATTCATAGATAAATCTTCATAAGAAGATCACTTTCTTCTAAGGTTCTATTTGTGTTGCGGAAAATGTAATTTAGAAAATATTTTTCTAAAAACGATAGTTTACATTACTTGAAATAATTAGTCAGTTGCAAAGTTTTCATCATCGACGATAATTCATATCTAAATATTCCATAAATGACGAAAATGTTTCTTGTTCATTCATTTTTTTTTTGTAAATAATATAAGTGATCGTTTTAAAAAATATTCTAAATTCTACATTTTCCCTTAAACAAATGGAATTTAAATCTACTAATGCTGATCTTGTTCTCTTCGAGAACCATGTTACCAAGCCTTCTCTACAAAGAGTAAAGTTGTTTTACTGCATAGAAAAACCGGGTTGCAAGATCAATGGCAAGATTTTCATGCAATTGCTAAATATTCTCCAATTACTAGACCCGCTGAGCCAGATGATTCAAAAGTGAATTTCTTTAGCGCACATCCTAAGGAAATCAAATCCACTCCAAACTCAAAAGCTCGCACTGCATTTACTCAACACATTATGCAGCGACCGCAAGAACAATGCCCTTCGTGATCAAAATGCAAATCACATTTATAGTTAATCCAAAGATGCCCGTGCTGTATAAGTTTGCTTTGTTACTTTATTTCTCTAATCCTTTGACCTGTGTTAATGGAAAAATCAACTGATTTGCTTACTTCCTCCTAGCTCTGCAATAAAATCATTGATTGCGCCTCATTTATTCACAAAACAAACCCCAATTCCAGAGTCAACTCCCCCACTACGTACCTCACTACCAATGATTTTATGACATACATTATTTTTGGGTCAATTGGTTTGAACTTATCTATGCATTAATCTATGCATCTATAAATAATTTATTTAGTTATATATCTGAGTTGTGATGGTGGAGGGTGGTCCGGCAATCCAACTAAGATTTGGATTTATATTTTCAAAAGCCCCTAGCCTACAGCTATAATATTGGGAAATTATGCTGATCGATTATGTAATGGCCTCAGCAATGCTTTGCATCCTTTTGAGTCCTTAAGGTGTCTGTACATCGAAAACTGCAATTTGCTTAGGTGTGATCGCATCTAAGCCATAACCCTTAGCATTAGGTTCTTTAAGTTTTCTTTCATTTTTCCGTTTACAACAACAGATTGACCACATACCAATCAAATGCTTTTATTCATGGAGTCTTGTTGATTGCTAATGCTATTGGAATAGCAGCTGCCTCCGAAGGAGAGATCCGCCTCCTGGAGTAAGTGGATACTTCTTTTGAATTTGATTGACTTGCTGTAAAATTTTTTTGTCAGTCTACTGTTACATTCTTTGTAAGATGCCGGTCAGCTTGTTGGAGTCGGAAAACTCAATGTCATGCCTACAGGAAACTTTGTGGAGTACGTGAGGTTTGGCAACAAAATTTTCTTGAGGATTTTGGAAATATTTGTACTTGATTGTAAAATGTCATTGTCATGTTTAATCCCTATTTATTATCGTCAGAGATTCGACTTATTATTATTATTATTATTATTATTAAAGATGTTAGTTTGAATTCAAGGAGAATGGTTTTCTTTTTAACGTTTGCTATCCAGGCTTATTAACTATCGTTAGTCGTGGGATAATCGCATGGTAAATAATATCCAAAAATTAAAAGAGATGTGGACACAAGACACCCAATTCATGGCACTTTTGCAGATGGCCTATAGAAACTAGTAGACAAGGTGCAAAATTTTGAATGAGTTATTAGGGAAGGAAAGCTGTCGCTAATCCATGTCTTTAGGACAACCACTGGAGTCAGTCCTCCAAAGGCTCAACGATGGGCTTGAAAAAACGTGGGCTCTAAAGCAACAACAAGATGATTTGGAGCTTGGGTTGGAGTGTGCTCTTAAAGGAAAGTTGAGCAAAAGTAAACTCTAAATTGTCACTTGGGCTAAAATATACTTTAAATCAGTAAAGGGTGGTCCTAGTGGTTCATTCTGGTCCCGTACTATCAAGAACCGAGAACTGAATCACTTGAGAATCGGTTCCATTCTGAAATCCCAAAGAACTGGATCAACCTCGTTGGTTTAGTCATGTCCTGGCGGTTCCCGAGTTGAGCGGTACGTTATGCTCTCTCCTATGCTCACTCCTATGTCACATAGGAGTTGCCACTTCTCTTAAGCAGTGAATGAATGGGCAACAACGGCCAACGGGCACCAAGGCCTCGCTCGTTACCATTTGGGGCGGGTTTTTGGGCTTTTAGCGACGGCTTAGCCCGTTGCCTGTTGTCCTTTTATCAATGATGAAGATAATGGTCTTAAATATTCGGCGTGCGCTTTTTCATGCTATAACGAAGACTAATCTTTGTTTGTGCCATTTCTGCATATCTTTCGAAAAGCAGATTCTGATTATCAGACTCCTTTGATGGGAATCAGCGGTTTTTATCTTGTCCACAAGCAGAGGAAAGCGTTCTTGACGTCACATCATTCTCTATGGAATGCATTTGAAGATTTATAAAGATTCTTGAGGTGATCCCTTTTGTTCCACGAGAAGCAAGAAAGAATGCAAAGAAGTGCCTTTTCTTGTGTTATCGATTACTGTAGAAGGCAAGTGACACCTTTTCCGATCTGTCCTATCTAGACTAGGAACCAAGAAAGGGATCATTTCCCATGTTTCCCAATTGTGTTGACATAAGAAAGACAATTCTTGAGCCCGAATTAGATTTTGTTGGTTGATCCCGCTCAATCATTACACATGTAAGCAAAATCAAATTGTGGCCACAAATTGATCGGTCGGTCCAAAGTTGAGATTTGTTCATTTTATGGCTGCTGATTGACTACCTAGTTGTTGGTTTCAATTCTTAGTTTTATGAGTTTTAAGTGTGATTTCAATTTCAATGAGTCATAAAGGTGTGACTATTTAACGGTCAGAGAGTCATTACTAGAGTCATCATGGTTTTTAGTAGCCGTTTACTTACTAGAGTCCCTCTCTAAATAGTAGGGGTGATCGATTCATCGGGTGGTTCGGTTCCCGAGCGGGCAATGGGATCGAAAAAAATTCAAATAAAAATTGACTCTTATGGTAATTCAGTCACATTGGACAATTTGAGGAATAACAAACCTTGTGTCCGGGGGAGGAAACTAGAGATAGTAATGTTGGTGGTGACTAACCGGCAACCAAAGGAAGCAGTGGCAATGTTGGTGATGGTGACCGATTGGCGACAGTGGGATGGTAGGTGGTGGTGATGATTGGCGGCGGTGACTAGCTGGCCAGTGACTAGTGGTCCACCGATAACGACAACAATTGGTGGTGGCGGACTTAGGGAGTTGGGCATGGGAGAAACGATTTCTTGATTCTTGTTATAGAAAAGAAATCACAAATTTCCTATTTCTGATATATTGGCCAAACTTATTTCTAGAATAAACATCTAATCCAGAACTAGAAAAAAGAAATTTTCCTACCAAAAGAATTTTTATTTCAAAATAAATTCTGGAATAACAAAAATTCAGGCCTATTATGTTGGCCCCTATATTCAATTTTTGGCTTGGTATTCCAAAATGAGTTTATGAGAAAAACATACATTTGATAAGGACAAACAATATCAATTTCATTAAATATAAATTCGTTTAGTAACCAAAAGGGTTTCTATCTTCTAAAATAGATTTTTCCTTTTGGACAGCGATGGTAACTGGCCGATCGACAGTAGTGGTGATGATCGACTAGACGATAGCGGTGGTGACCAGCCACTGGTAATCGAAGGGTCACAACATTGGTGGTGGTGACTGGCTGACCAATGACAATGATGGTGACGGGCTGATTGTTATTGTGACCAACGGAGGCGCTCGGCGGCAGCGGCGGCGGCGGCGGCGGCGGCGGCGACGGCAACGACCTGCTGACCAAAGGAGGTAGCGGCAATGGTGGTGATGGTGATCAGTCGGCGGCAACGGGGTGGTAGGTGGCGGCGGCAATTGGTGGCGGCGACCAGCCGACTGGTGACTAGCAATAGACTGAGAACAGCGATAATTAGCGGTGACCAACAGTGGCGAACTTTGGGGGAGTTGGGCAATGATGAAACAATTTTTTGATTTCTCATTTTGGAAGAGAAACAACAAATTTTCTATTTTCAATTTCTTAGCCAAAGTAAATCTATTCTAGAAATAAATAAATAAAAATCTTACCCAATGAATTTATGTTTCAGAATAAGTTCTACAATAGAAAAACTCATTATAAAACATAAATTAGGGGTTATCATGCAAACTCCTACTAGCTGAATGATTTGTCATTGCATGTTATTTATATTAGAATATGAGAATATACTAAGTATACTCGTAAACTATGTTGATCCATTATTGAAAGAGGCATTGAAGACCGCAAGCCGTAAGGAATATGGATTAAAAATTCTTCAATAGTGCGAAATCTTCTTTTCAAGCCTTTTTACTCTTGACAATGTTATGTACATTTAAGTCATTTGAAAATGTTTCTTGTTAAATTTGTTCGCTTCATCTCTGATACGATATTTTGAGTTAGTGGGAAAGTTAGGGAGTCTATTATAAATGCGAGGAAGGTTTTATGATCAAGAGTTATAATGATTAATAATCACGACTGCAAAAGTGTTGAGAGATATCTACTTGTGGAATGATCTGTCATTGTTTGTTATTTACATTAGAATCTGAGGACATACTTATTATACTCGTGAACTATGTTGATCCATTCACGATAGTAGCATTGAAGACTGCAAGCCGTAAGGAACATGGATTAGACATTCTTCAATAGTGCAAAATCTTTTTGTCATTCATTTTACTCTTGAACTTACGAATGAAGTACTTTTCTTCATGTAGATTTCCTCGGGATGGCTGGAACAGTTCTGGATTAAAAAAAAGCCCACTTGAAGGTAGGAACGGTGAACCTGTCCTAATATGAAAGCTACTTCAGTGAAACCCTACTGCCTCCGGCTCCTCCTCTTTTTCCTTGGCTCCCTTGTTCATTCATCATAGCGGCAAAGGAACGACTTTCGTGTAGTATGCATCTTCACAAACCACGTTGAGGCGAGAGAGTCAAAGCTCCTACGCCAATCACTACTCGGACTTCTAAAGGTGAGTGGTCATACTTCCTCTTATCTTCTACAGATCTGATCCCTCTGATTTCACACAGATCTGATTAGCCTAATCTGCATTAGTGTTGTGTCTGTGCTCCCTCTCCTACGGGTCATGTCATTCTCCGGCTAATCTGTATTGTTGTAGTGGATTATATGGTTTTCAAAGCTGCAATAAGCTCCTTTGTTGGTCAAGATTTAGTCCTGTGGATTGTTGAAAGTCCTACTATTTATACTACTTAATTGGTACAGAGATTTCGGCTTCTTGGGTTTGAGAGAGGTGAGAGTGAGTCTGCAATGAGCTCCTTTGCTCCTTTGCTCATTTTTCTTTTCCTTTTCCTCGACTTGCATAGTATAATCATGACGAACTTTTTTACTTGCGTCCATGATGATTTCAGAATGATCATTCCTTTCTATTCCAAATGGAGTTCCTCTTCCTTGCAGTAGATGTAACATGTATATTATTTATATAAGACTGGCGGCATTCCTGCTCTCTCATTTGGATACTAGTTTTTGTGCTGACATTGATCTGTTCCTGTATTTCATCCAAAGTTGAATAAATAGATGGTGACTTGAGGGGTGTTTACCTCATTTCTTGGATGAAATAGGGCATGAATGCTCATAGTTAGACCGTTTTCATACTCTGTTAAGCACTTTTGAATCCTCTGCTTCGGACTAACATGTTCTGTTTTGAAAATATTTCACTGGATTCGAGTATAACGCATCCTACTGCTGGCAAAAGTATCTGGGTATGCGAAAGTATGTGATGTAATTGGCCTACTGCTAGGTCCAAGCTTCTACTTCTTATTCAAACTGCATTATGTGGAACGCAGCCTAATGTTTGGCGGCATCATAGTATTGTTTGAATACATTCTCCTACTGGAAAATTAATGATTGATATGTGGGGTAAAGTTCGATCTTCATCTGCTAAAGTGCCCAAGCATAAGTGGGTCCAGTTCGCTTCAAACATATGAAAACACAATTTAGTATTTTGAACAAGCTGCCAACTCGGGATAAATTGAAGAGTGGAATCCTTCTTTAAATGTTGTTTGCCCTCTATAGACTTCTTTTGTCAATGGGAGTAAAGGCTGAGTCAGGATTGTAATTTCTATTGCCACACAAGTAGGGAATGCTGGAACCGTAACACTAGGATAGTATTTTTGCATGAGAGATGATATTCTCTGTGAGAACCTCAACAATAGCTGGGAATTGAGAACTCTACATAGATATGATTGATCATCAGTATCTCTCATGAAAGTTTCTGCATAGATCTGCCAAAGCAAAAACACAGAAAAGGTGATTCATGGAGACATAAAGAACATGTGTAGATCTGATTTTATAAGTCACATAATAGGCGCAGCTGACAATGAAGTTGGCTTATGCCATGGATTAGTTTTTACTAATTCAGTTATGAACCTTTTTAATTTTACCAATAAAATCTTAGTTATCTTCATTTTTTGTCAATTGAGTTGATCTAAATAATTTTAACCGGAAATCATTGACGTGGATGTTGGCTGTCTTACTTGACATGGATGATTTGTAATAATATTTTGATACTTTTTTAATTTTAATTTTCCTTTTTCATCTTTCTCAATTTTTCTTCTTTGCTATTTTTTTTTTTTTGGCTTTTTCTTTTCGAGCCTTGCTGATGGACAGTAAAGATCACCAATCTCAGGTGAGGGACACTTAGTCCTGGGAGAGCTATCCTATGATCACCCTCACTAGCTCCAAATCAAGCGAGGGCTGCCTTCCCTTGCGCTGGCGAGGGCTGCCTTCTGGGGGCCCTCCCCTTGAGGCCGGTGAAGTTGCCGGACATTAGTGACGCCCGACAGAAAATTAAGAAAGAAAAAAGAAAAATAAAATAAAAAAAAGGAACGGATAGGAAAGGAAAAGAGAAAAAAAGAAGAAAAATCAAAATAAATAATTCTAATGACACTTAAAGCCGATATCTACCTCAGCAATTTTTTCGATTAAAATTGGTTGGATGAACTCAATGGATAAAAAATGAAACGATTTAAGACTTTATTAGCAAAACTGAAAAGTTAAGAGTTAAATTGGCAAAAGTGATTTATGACTTTTTAAATGATTTTCTCCTTCCAGTCCTTGTTGTACAGAGAATTTGCACCAACCTTCGTGGTAGAACTTCACATTGACAGTAGTTGCTACTATTCTATATCTTTTGTAATGGATGGAGCCTTACAGGGTACGCGTGTACAAAGAACAAATATATACGTGGATTGCCTCTTCTGATAATCAGGAAATGGAGGAGTCGTCGGGTTATGATTACGAAGTTTTTTTGAGCTTCAGAGGACCGGACACTCGTACAGACATTACTGATTACCTCTACACCAGCATGATCGATGCTGGAATTCGAGTTTATAAAGATGATGAAGAGCTCCGCCACGGGGAAGAGATCGGCGACCAGCTTCTCCAAGCAATTGAGCAGTCAAAGATCTCAATACCAATCTTTTCTGAAGGATATGCTGATAGTACATGGTGCCTCAGGGAGTTGGTCAAGATGGTGGAGAGCAAGAACACAAGGAGACAAAAGATCATGCCCATTTTCTACGATGTCCCACCATCCGAGGTTAAATACCAGAAGGCGTGCTACAACGACGCCATGGCTTCTCATTTAAAGAAGAAGAGGTTCGATGATGAGACTATTGACGAGTGGAAGGCTGCTCTCAGCGAGGTGGGACAACTAAAGGGATGGGACCTCCATAGCGAGCCAGACAGGTAATTAATTATATCGTAAATGGTCTATTTTTTCCAGATGCATTATTTTGTTTAGCTAAAGCTAATGTCTTGATGCTTTTTCCTGCAATGCTATCAGAGGCAAAGGTGAATTTGTGAAAGAAGTGGTCAATGTTGTGTTGACTGAGTTGAAAACTGCCTTGCGAGTATCTGGTTGCTTAGTCGGAGTAGACAATCATGTGGATGAAATCATTAGGATGATAGGCGCACACAACAATGTAACCAAGATAGTTGGAATCCATGGTATTCCTGGCGTAGGCAAGACGACTCTTGCCAAAAGAGTGTACAATTGGCTTCTTAATGATTTTGATCATTGTTGCTTCCTTTCTGACATTCGACAGACAAAAATAACGAGCTTGCAGAATCAACTCTTATCGACCATCCTTAAAAAAAAGTGGCCTGAAATCCACAATATTGCAGAAGGGGAAAAGCAGATCGAGGAAAGGTTACGCTCTAAAACAGTTCTTCTTCTACTTGATGATGCTGATGATGCAAGTCAACTTGGTGCACTTTTGCCAAAGCGTGAGTGGTTTGGCAGGGGAAGCAAGATTATCATTAGACTGACCCATTAGACTTACACGAGAGCTGATTGAATAAATTAGAAATTACATCTATTTTTATTGTGCTATCTAAATAGAATATTAGAAAATTAAAAGAAAAAACCGACCCATTCCCGAACCCAGCCTTCTCCCCCTTTTCTTAATTTTTATCAGATTTCTTGACCATTAATATTTGGCAGTTTTTTTAAACTCTTTTTCTATCTTTTAAATGTCACGTAATATATAACGGCAATTAGTGTCAAAGGTTTTTTCTATTATCATAAATTTGTGTTTGCAATATTCAGAAACTCGCCCCATGTGCCTCAATCCCCACGTGGGATGGCGCCAAGTTTGAGGCTGCAATTTGGAAATTCGCAGAAGCAATGCGAGTCAAAAGCTCGAAAGCACAAATTCGAGTAACACAGGGGACCATGCCTCTGTCGTTCCTTCCCAGGTCATGCTTGTTCTCTCCAATCTTACATAGCTCGTGGCTGATCATGAGTATCTGTCCTCTTTAGCAGTAGCACACGTTCCAAACTCGAAAGCACGCACTTCCTGAGCTCACGTGGCGTTTACTCAATACATTATGCAGCGACAGCAAGAACAATGCGCTCCGTGATCAAAATGCCAATTACATTTATAGTTAATCCAAAGACGAGCATGCTGCATAATTTTACTTTGTTACTTTAATTCTCTAATCATTTGACCCGTGTTAATGGCAAAATCAACTGATTAGCTTACTTCCTCCTTGCTCTACAATAAAATCATGGATTTCGCCTCATTTTTTCACAAAACGTACCTCATTTCCAGAGTCAACTACTAATGATTTTTATGGCATACATTATTTTTGGGTCAATTGGTTTTAACTTATCTATGTATTAATCATGCATCTATAAATTATTTATTTAGTTATATATCTGAGTTGTGATGGTGGAGGGTGGTCCGCAAGCCAACTAAAATTTGGATTTATATTATCAAAAGCCTCTAGCAAGAGAGCTACAGCTATAATATTGGGACATGATGCTGATCGAACTCCTAGAGTGCCCTCCTCTACCTTCATTTCTCCACTGGTTGGCTACATCCATCCTCTGATTGACTTTGACCAAGCCCACCACTAAAAACAAACCTAAAAGAATAAGAAATATGCACTTCCTTGGTGGATCCCAATAATTTCGCTTCACCTATTATTAAATATAAATATGGTTTTACTCATATTAGGATATTGCTATCGTGCGTTGTACGGCATTGAGCAGTGTGACTAGTTATCCGTGATACAATTCTTGAAAGGAGAGAAAAAAAAAAGGAAAGAGAGTCAAAATGTAAGTATGAACATAAATTTGGAGCTAATAAAAATTATGTAATTGCCAGTTATTCACTGTAATATCTGAGATATAATCATTAAACTTGTGAACTATGTTGTGTAAATCATATAGCTTGTGAAATTCCAACAAAGTCCAAAACAGAGGAGAGTGGAGCTGATGGACGAGCTGATGGCCGACGATCAACAATCTTACATGCTGAAGCTAAGTCATATGGAGTAACGTGAAGATATGATTTAGCTTAAAGTAGAAATACATTCATATATGTCAATATAATGCCAGCTGGCCTTAGCTGGACTCTTTCTGTTGTAAGTAGTTCTATTGAAGAGTTAGTTGAGTCTGTTAAAAACAGAATATAGCAAGTCTTGATATATTCATGTGCTCGATCATTCTGTAAGATAATCAATGAAGACTTTCAGATGAACTTCATCTTCTTCGTTTCTCTCGATTCTTCTTTTTCATGGAGTTTCTCATGGTATCAGAGCCGATCTCTGAAGGTCTTCCATGCGTGTTGCTGATGAAAGCGCATCGTCTATGATCTCCATTAACAATACGACAAGGTTCGTTTTCTTTGGAAACTTGAGAGTTCGAGAATGGCAGCAAGAACACCAAAATTTCCCTTTCCTATTCATGTTAATATAGGGAATTTTGTCACGATTAAACTAGCAAAAAATAACTTTCTACTTTGCCAAGCACAATTCCAGAGGTTTTTGCGTAGTCAAGAGTTGATTGGATTCATTAATGGTGAAATCAACTCACCCTCTAAGACTGTTATTGTTGAGATTGAAGGAAGAAATGTTGAAAAGAAAAACGAAGACTATGTTGATTGGATGCGAACTGACCAGCTTATCTCCTCTTGTATAAGTGGTGCCGTTTCTGAAAACATCCTTGGATTAATCATTGGTCTTGAGATTGCGAATGAGGTATGGCAAACCTTATGTAATCGCTTTAGCCAAAGGTCTATAGCAAGGGAATTCGAGTTGCGAGGAAGGCTCCTGTCATAAACGTGATAGGAGTCTCTCTGAAGATCTTAGGGAGTTTAAGCTGATTTGTGATCAGTTCAATGCAATTGGAAAGCCTATTGATGAAATAACAAAAGTGTTTGGAGTATTGGAAGGTTTAGGATCTGAATATGAAACATTCAAGACTACGATTTATTGTATTAAGCCACATCTAGATTATGAGGAGGTCATCTCTCAGCTAGAGAGGTTTGAGGCGAGGTTGCAAAATTATACTTCAACTCGCTTTAACCAAAACATGGCTTATTATGGACAAAGAGAAGTTGAAGGCAGTCAGAAGTTTGTAGAACGACACTTACATTTTTATGATTTGCATAGTTCATCAAACTGTGCCTTTGTAAGTCAACGAGGTAACACTCCTGTGCTCCGAGGAAGAGGAGGAAGGACTAGCAGAGGTCGTGGTTATGGTAGAGGAAATGGTTTTACATTTCAGCGAAGGGGTCAGACTTATAGGCCCTCAGGTTCAAATCAAGGAGGCTCACTAACTCCACAATTTGGGCTTACAAGCTCAAGTCAAGGGTTTAGACCCTATACTAATTCCTCTCAGCGATATCAGAATGTCAGAACCTTTCCTCCCTCTAAAACAAAATCCTCTCAACAAGATCGAATGGTTGAAGGTATTAAATTGGCATGTCAAATATGTAAAAGACCTGGTCATTATGCTTTAAAGTGTTGGTACAGATTTGATAATTCCTATCAAAGTGAGGATGTACCAGCTGCTCTTGCTACTTTGCATATTGAGGATCCAATGGGCAATGACTGGTACCCTGACACTAGGGCAATAGCTCATATCACGGCTAACACTGGTACTCTTCATAAACTTTCAAAATACTATGGCAATGATCGTGTGATGATATGTGATGGTTCACATCTCCCAATTACTTATACTGGTGATGCATGTTTACACACTTACTTCGATTTGTTGCCATTGAATGACATTCTGGTGGTTCCAAGCATAAAGAAAAACTTACTCTCAGTTTCAAAACTGACTGATGATTATCCATACTCATTTATTTTTGACAAGTGTGGCGTTTCTATTAAGGATCACCAGACCAATTCCCTTGTGATGATTGGGAAGAAAACATGAGGGTTGTACAAAGTGGACCACCATTTGGCCACAGCTCCATTCACTCAAAGACAATAGAGTGGTAGATGAGGACATTTGGCATCATCGTTTGGCACATGCAAGTCATCAAACACTTAAAATTTTGCAGAATCAGAAGCTCATTCAAGTGGCTCAGCCAGCTAAATCATTGTGTCAAAGTTGTCAAATTGTCAAGAGTACTAAACTACCATTTTCTTTGGCTGATTCTCATACTTCCTTCCCTTTGGAGAGAGTGCATTGTGATCTCTGGGGACCTTCTCCAGTCACCTTTCTACAAGGTTTTCGATATTATGTTGTGTTTGTTGATGAGTACTCTCGATTCAATTGGTTATATCCAATGAAGAACAAATTAGAGCTTTATGATGTCTTCCTTGCATTTCAGAGATATGTGGAGACTTGATTTGACAGGACAATTAAGATGTTTCAAAGTGATGGAGGTGGGGAATTCACTCGAGATAGATTTCAAAAACATCTACAACTGTGTGGTATAACACATTTCATGTCTTGTCCTTATACGCCTGAACAAAATGGCAAGGCTGAAAGAAAACACAGGCACATAGTTGAGCTGGGTCTCTCTATGTTATATCATGCTTGTCTTCCTTTGATGTATTGGGTGGACTCTTTTATGACTCCCATCTTTATGATCAATCGTCTACCAACACCTAAGTTGCAGTCAGATAGTCCTTATATCAAACTTTTTGGTCACACGCCAACATATGACTATCTCAGAACTTTTGGCTATGCTTGCTTCCCTTGCTTGCGGCCATATACTAAGAATAAGTTTGATCCTTGGTCTCTAACCTATGTTTTTTTTTTTTTTTGGTATAGTGACAAGCACAAAGGCTATAGATGTCTTGTCCCTACGGATGGAAGGGTGTTCATCAGTAGGCATGTTACATTTGATGAAAGTGTGTTCCCTTTTGCTCATAAGCTAAGCTCTTCTCTGCCTCTATTCACTACTTTATACAAGAAATGGGTTGAAGGAGTTCGTTTCTTTCCTCAACATCCAGTTTCACCAGGGCACCATGTGACATTTGCCACTTATGATTATTCTAGTTTCTTACAAGATGCTCCTTCTTCTACTATGAGATCTTCCCCTATGTCTATTGTTGATTCTGGTAACACAACTATGAATGTTCATTCTGAGCCTCCTGCTCAGCTAAGCTCCAAACTCTCTTTGTCTGATGGCAGTGTCACTACTTCCTTTGAAGCTCCTTTGCGAATTGCTTCTACTCATCCAATGACTACAAGACTTAAATCAGGCATTGTTAAGCCTAATCTCAAATTTGTTGTCTTGTTGAATATTCAGTGCCTACTGAACCTTCTAGTGTTAAAGCTGCTTTAGCTCATGAAGGTTGGTATGGAGCGATGAAAGAAGAAATGGATGCCCTGCAAAAGAACCAAACCTGGAGGTTAGTTCCTCAAACCTCTAATATGCATGTTATTGGTTGTAAGTGGGTTTTCAAGACTAAGTTGGCTTCTGATGATAGTCTTAATAAGCTTAAGGCTCGATTAGTTGCTAAGGGCTTCCACCAAGCTGCCGATATTGATTATCTTGAGACGTTTAGCCCTATGATCAAGCATGCAACTCTGCGCATTGTTCTCTCAGTTGCTATGGTTAATAGGTGGCCTTTACATCAATTAGATGTTAAAAATGCCTTCTTACATGGCACTTTACATGAGACAATTTACATGGACCAACCTCCTGAAAAGCTAAGTGCTTAGTGTAACGATCTGAATATGAAGTAAAGCACGGAATAAACGAAGTGATAAGAGAAAAGTATAGAAGATCAAACACAGAAGATTATAGTGGTTCGGCTTAATCCAAGCCTACGTCCACTTTGTCCAGAGACAGCCAATCGGCTGTTTATCACTAGTATCAAAAGAGATAGTACAATCAAATCACTTTCTCACTATTACTCTTTCAATACAATCTTTCGTTCACAATCAAATACTTTGATGATTTCTCTCATCTTTTTCTCACAATGGATGTACTATAAATAGTCTTCTCCTTTGATTACCGTTTAGCCTTCCATAAGCATCATCCATGATATGTCCGTTGGAAGCTCAATGATTTCTTTCCATAGATAAAACGTATAACCAAGAAAGGAAAGGATAAAATCAGATATGATTTGATCCTTTGATCGATAGCTTCGTTTGAGCATTGATACGTAAATCCTATTCATCCTATATCGTATTTCAATCAAAAGATCTCTTTGACTTTCTGCATATATATCTGAGAATCTTGATCTACCGAACTCCATTACCTTCTGGATATGAGTTCTACCAATTATCTTTTCCTTCTGAACATCTCCTCGTTCTGCATATAAGAACTTATCTTGTCCTTCTGAACATCTCCTCGTTCTGCATATAAGATCTTCTAATAGGATTAACCTTCTGAACCTTTCTTTCGCATATGATATCATCTGGTTTTGTCACCATCAAAACATTCGTCAACAATCTCCCCCTTTTTGATGGTGACAAAACTACCCGGCAGATTCGTTCTATAGCAACAGTATCAATTAAGTAGCTATAACAAAAGGTCAGAATGTCAATGGAGATAGAAGGTCAAAACATCCAAAAACAATTAGTTGCGACTAAAGTATCCAATCATCCAAAAAATTCAGACATCCAGGAAAATTCAGACGACGCAACGATCTGCAGGAGTTTCTCCCCCTTTTTGTCAACAATAAAAAAGATTAAGGCTTGGGAGGAACACGGACGAGGGTAATATCCATATTGCTAACAGCCTGGATAAGATCATCAATCTTCTTATGCACCCCAGCAGAAATATCATCAATCTTCTTATCCAAGGCATGCAGATGATCGAGCGTCGCAGCCTGCTGCTCCTCAAGATGAATGAAAGCCGCCTGAAGTTCGGCAATAGCTCCAGAAGAAGCAGAAGAAGAAAGAGAAGGACTCTCTTGTGACGAACTCACCTGAGGTTGCAGAGAAGGAGAAACTCCCCCTGTTTGAAGGTGAGAAGGCGATGGAACATCCAAGGAGGGCCGTAGCAAATCAGAAGGTAGGGGTGGTGATCCAGGTGCATGCTGAGATTTGGAGGGTGTGGAAGAAGCAGGATCATCAGAGGAACTAATGAATACCTGACCTCGTGCAGAACGAGAGGAAGCAGGTGCTGGAATATCCAGTTGACTAACAGATAAGGCAGGATCGACTGGAGGGGCAGGAGGAGTTGCAGAAGGAGCAGGTAGTGGTGTGCTGAACAGAGGATCCGTAACTGGTAAGGCAGAGCCAGTCGCTTGGGGCACTCTGCCACCATCTGAATGTGAAGCACTGGATTCATCTCTGAGAGCAATAGATCGAGACTTCTTCAATTTTGAAGATCTAGCAGATTTGACAATCTCTTTCCGCTTTCTAGAGCCAGTTGTGCCAGAGGGACTGGAAAAGGCAGGAAGCCCCATCAGTTCAGGAATTTTCATCTTTCCGATTGAATATTTGTCAACCACAGAATGAGGGAGTATAGTTGCAGTCAACGTAGTGGGTATGGATATCTTCAGACGATGAAATATCTGTGTGATGAGACTCCCATATGGAAGAAGACCAGAAGGCTTCACCAATGCCCTGTACATCTGCAACAGAATAATGTGGGGAAGACTAATGGGCCAGCGCATATCAAGAGCATACATCAATTTAGCTTCAGACTTGGATATATCCGTTTTGGAAGCAGACTTGGGTCGAAGCACATTGATGACAACTTTGTGAAGCAGAATATGATATGCAGTCATGCGAGAATACACCAGCTTTCCTTGAGTAGAATTATTCCGAGTAAAATATCTCAGAATGTCCTCATCAGTAACTTCCTTGGAGACAAACTCAGCACGAGGAACTTTCAGAAGGTCAGCCAAATCATATACAGAAAACCCATGGATAACATTGTTGACCGAGAAAGAAATAGAGTCTCTGGTTGGAAAGGACAAATTTGAGTAAAAATATGCAGTTAACTCCTTGTAGGCATGCACTGTCTCGGTGCAAAAGAACTCAAATTTGTGACTTTTCAATAGACCCCGTAACTTTATTTTGATGCGATCCAGAAAGACAAAATCAATCGTGCGAGGGGGCATCACACCTCTGTCAAGCAGTGTTTGATAAACCTGATGATGATTCTCAGACCTAAAAAGGTTATCAGTAGTTCCAGAGTCCTTGTTTGCAATACCTTGTCGTGGAACAAAAGTCGAGTACAACTTCTCATCATCATCAGGTATATGAGCCAATTTTGAAGAAGGCTCAGGAGAAATATTCAAAACATGCGACGGAGCAGGGGAGCGAGGTCGAGTAATGCCACAATCTTCGACAATTTTCAGAAACGCATCAAGAGAGGAATATCCCTCTCCCGTCAAATATCGATTAATCAAAGAATGTGGTTCATCGGCACGTACCATCTGAGTATATGTGGCATAGATGCCTTTGACAGCTTTGCTCTGAAGAGGGACCCCATCGTCAATATCCTCCATTGGAGAATCTTCGGTGAGGTCAAAATGAGTGGGACCAGAAGCAGACCCAAAGTGTTTGTCGGCCAACCGAGATGATTTACGGGTCCCAGACATGGAGAAAATCGAATGGATGGACGAACACAAGGATGCAGATAAACGCTAAAATAGGGCTAGGGTTTGTAGAAAAGGGCAAAAGTCGATCGAGTGTTTTGAGAAAGAGAGACTTTTGCGGAAAAGATGATAAGAGGAAATCCAAGTATTCGAAAAATATAAAGGAAAAAGAGGGAAAGACGGTTTTATTTTGGAAGAAACCACCTCTTTTTTTTAATTTTTTTTTTGTTTTTGAAAAAGGATCCGAATAAATATGCAATAAATAATAGTCAAGTACCGAGAACATACCTGTCCAAGAATAACGGTCGAAAACCTTCAATCATGAAGTCTAGAATGAGAGTATATTCAGACGATCTCTGATGAATTCGAAAGATCGTTTGTCCAAGGCTTTTGTGAAGATATCGGAAAGCTGATTCTTGGAATCAATAAAAGTAATAACAACATCATTCTTCTGAACATGATCACGGATGAAATGGTGACGAATCTCAATATGTTTGGCACGAGAATGAAGGATAGGATTCTTGGTTAAATCTATAGCACTTGTGCTATCACACCGAATTTCAACACAGTATTTCGAAATTCCAAAGTCTTGCAATTGTTGTTTCATCCACAGAATTTGAGAACAACAACTGCTTAGAGCCACATATTCAGACTCTGCAGTAGACATAGCAACAGTATGCTGTTTACGAGAGAGCCAGGAAACTAACATGTTTCCAAGCAGCTGACAATTACCTGTTGTACTTTTGCGATTAAGTCTGCAACCAGCCATGTCAGCATCAGAGTAACCAAGAAGTGTGAAATTCCCGTCCTTGGGATACCAAAGACCAAAGTTTGATGAAGTCGCAACATACTTGATTATTCGTTTCACAGCCGTGAGATGTGATTCCTTAGGATCAGATTGAAATCTAGCACAAAGACAAACACTGAATAGAATGTCAGGACGAGAAGCAGTGAGATATAAAAGTGATCCTATCATACTCCTGTAAAGCTTCTGATCAACATGACATCCTTCTGTATCTTTATCAAGTTTGGAAGTGGTAGACATAGGAGTATCCACTCTTTTACAATTTTCCATACCGAACTTCTTGATAATATCTTTGGCATACTTCTCCTGAAATATAAAAGTCCCATGATTGGACTGCTTAACTTGAAAACCCAGAAAGAAGGTTAGCTCACCCATCATACTCATTTCGAATTCACTTTGCATGTCTCTTGCAAAGTTCTGACAAAGAGTTTCATTAGAGGATCCGAATAAAATATCGTCTACATATATCTGGACTAACAGAAAATCCAGATGAACCATTTTTATGAACAGAGTAGTATCAACTTTACCTTTGACAAAACCATTAGAAAGAAGAAAGTTACTCAATCTCTCGTACCAAGCTCGAGGAGCTTGTTTTAATCCATAGAGAGCTTTCTTCAATCGGAGAACATGATTGGGCTTAATAGGATCTTCAAACCCAGGAGGTTGAGCAACAAAGACTTCTTCTTGAATAAAGCCGTGAAGGAATGTACTTTTGACATCCATTTGAAATACCCTGAAATTATTAAAGCAAGCAAAGGCAAGTAACAGACGTATTGCTTCTAACCTTGCAACAGGGGCGTAAGTCTCGTCATAGTCAATTCCTTCTTCTTGAGTATAGCCTTTAGCTATAAGTCGAGCCTTGTTACGAGTCACCAGACCATCTTCATCAACCTTGTTTCTGAAAACCCACTTGGTTCCAATGATGGTTTTTCCTGGAGGCTTAGGAACCAGTTCCCAGACATCATTGATAACAAATTGCCTCAACTCGTCCTGCATAGCTTCTATTCAGCTATCATCTGTAAGAGCATCATCTACATTTTTGGGTTCGTGAGTAGATACAAGAGCAATAGCACTTGATTCCAACCTTTCTTCTGGCAATATTAACTTACGAGATCGGGTTTGTATACCTTGATCAAGGTCTCCAATAATAAGATCAATAGGATGACTAGACTTATGCTTCCAGTCCTTTATAACATGAGAAACACTTGAAGAGATCTCCGGTACACGGTCAGAAAATGAAACTGATGGTTTATCAAACCCAGAAGATGAACAAACAGAGTGATTTATAGATGAATCAGTCTGATTGAAATAGTTAACAGGTAGAGATCCTTCTGTATTTGAAACAGACTCGGAAGATTCATTGTCTGAAAATTTCACATGAATTGATTCTTCGACTACTAGAGAATTTTTATTGAAAACTCTAAAGGCCTTGCTAGTAGAAGAATAACCCAGGAAAATACCTTCATCTGATCTAGCGTCAAATTTTCCTATGCGATCACTTGAGTTCTTGAGAAGAAAACATTTACATCCGAAAACATGGAAATAAGAAACATCAGGTTTCTTGCCCTTAAATACCTCATAGGATGTCTTCTGTATAATTGGCCTGAGGAAAACTCGATTAATGATATAACAGGCAGTGGACACCGCTTCAGCCGAAAAACGAGAAGGTAAATTGCTTTCGATAAGCAATGTTCTAGCCATTTCTTGTAAGGACCTGTTCTTCCTTTCAACCACCCCATTTTGCTGAGGTGTGTATGGTGAAGAAAAAGAATGAACAATACCATATTCATCACAAAACGTAGAGAAATCTTGATTTTCAAATTCTCCTCCGTGATCAGATCTAATAGAAGAAATAAAGTACCCTTTCTCGTTCTGAATTTGTCTTGCAAACCGAGAGAAAATAGAGAATGTTTCAGACTTGGTTGCAAGAAAGTAAACCCAGGTGAAACAAGAATAGTCATCAACTATGACTAAGCAAAATTTCTTTTCTCCAATACTTTGAGAGAGAGTTGGTCCGAATAAATCCAGATGAAGAAGTTGAAGACCTCGAACTGTAGATATTTGATTGACAGACTTAAAAGAACTTTTTACCTGCTTTCCCAGAATACAAGAAGTATAAAGAGCTGAACTTTTGAAAGGAATAGAAGGAAGACCCCTCACAAGCTTCTTGGAAGATAGTTTAGCAAGTTGTTTCAAATTAGCATGACCAAGTTTCCTGTGCCACAGAATTGCCTCTTCCTGCAAAGTAACTAGACATTGCAAATTTTCTAGATTAATATCCAGAAGGTAAATATTACCATGTCTTCGTCCAGTAAAAACTTGTGAGTTATCATTGCTGAATCCAGAACAAACTCCTTCTTGAAAGGTAATCTTATATCCAGAATCACATAATTGGCTGATTCTGAGTAAGTTGTAGTTCAGGCCTTTAACAAGTGAAACCTTGTTGATAACAAGATTTCCGATTTTGACTGTCCCAGTGCCGATGATCTTTCCATTACTATTACCTCTGAAAAATACTTTTCCACCATCAATATTTACTAGATTGATGAAAAAATCTGAATTTCCAGTCATATGTCTCGAGCATCCACTGTCTAGATACCACTTCATTTTATTTTTCAAGGACACCTGCAAATAACAAAATACTCAAACTTTCTTTGGTACCCAGACTTTCTTGGGTCCAGTAACAGTCCTTTTTGGTACCCACATTCTTTTGGGTCTAGTAGAGTTAGTAGAAAAACCAAATAATCCAAACACAGAAGATTTTGATTTAGAATGTTCTCTATCAAGATATTCTGAATTATTCGAGGAAAGAAAAAGAGAATCATCTCCAACAGGTTTGACAAAAACTTTTTTAAAATGATTTTCATAAACTTTTTTGGAAGGTCTTTGCATTAGTCTCTCTTTGACTTTAGGAAAGTCAATCAAAGGAACCGTTGTAGAAGACATTCCTAAACCTTCTTTTTTAAAATACGGCCTTTGAATGGAAAGAATTTTTTTTAGCTTCTTAGATCCATCAGAGAATTTTTTTGAAAGGCAAGAGAAAGCCGATTTTAAACACATGTTTTCTTTTTCAAGAGAATCAACTTTTTGCTCAAGACAAGAAGAATTTTTTTGTAAAATCTCAATTTTTTCCTTCAAAAAAACTTCCTGTCGTTTGAGTCTCTGATTTTCCTTTTTTAAATCAGAAATCTCCTTAAGAGAATCTTCTAGATCAGAACAAAGTTCATCAATGTATCTAGCAATTTTAATAGGAACTCTGAGATTACTTACCTGATTTTCATTGTAATCAGATTCATAGTCGGAATCAGAACCATCAAATGAATCAGAATTTGCCATAAGACAGACATTGAATTGATCATCACTCGATTCACATTCAGTGTCGCTCCAGGTTTCAGCTTTGAGAGCTCTTTTGTATTTCTCATCTCTTCCCTTTTTGAGTAAGGGACAGTCGGGTTTTATATGACCTTTCTTCTTGCAGTTAAAGCAAGTAACATCTGCATATTGTCCTTCAGCTTCTGTACTTTGTCTCAACGTATTCTGTTGATAGTATCTCGGTCTCCGTCTCTGAAAATTTTGTTGATTGTTGCTTAATCTGTGCTTTTGGAAACTCTGTTGACCATCTTCCATTCCTCTCCTTTGTGAGTTCATTTGATTTGAACTGCTTCTGTTGTTCCTGTTGAACTTCTTGAATCTTTTCACCAGGAGTGCTATTTCTTCATCATTGAGATAGTCTTCTGACTCTGCATCATTAAAATCCTCATTAGATTTTAATGCTAAAGTTTTCTTACCTCTAGTGTTCTCAGTCTCAACAAGCTTTTCTTCTTCATAAGCTTGGAGAGTTCCAACAAGCTCATCGAGGGATAAAGGTTGAATCCGTTGAGTTTCTCTGATAGAAGTTTTAATATAAGTCCATTCGGAAGTAAGACCACGAAGAAGTTTGTTGACTTTCATCTGTCCTTCAACTGGATGACCTTGATAAGCTAAGCCATTTGTGATTTCAGTAAACCTACTGAACATGTCAGTAATGCTCTCCCCTTCCTTCATTTTAAAAGACTCATACTGATTGAGAAGAATATTCGTTCTGGTCTCCTTAACTCGATATGTGCCTTCATAAGTTACACTTAGAATATCCCATATTTCCTTTGCTGAATTACAAGAAGAAATACGATTATATTCAGAAGTAGATAAAGCACAATATAAAGAATGAATAGCTTTAGCATCAGTATCCTGTCTTTTCTTTAATTCAGATTGAGTCTAAAGATCAGCATCTGAAGATATTTCTTTGCCAGAAGAAGAATTCGGAGAAACGCCATTTTGCACCAATTCCCACTCTAGTGGATCTTTTGCTCTAAGAAATGCTTTCATCTTGTTCTTCCATATGCTATAATCATTTCCATCAAAAAGAGGAGGACGAAAGTGACTCTGTCCTTCCATCAGACCTGTAGCACTAGCCATTGATCGTTCTGCTCAGAAGTACAAACACTTCAAAAACGAGCAACCTGGCTCTGATACCAATTGAAAAGCTAAGTGCTTAGTGTAACGATCTGAATATGAAGTAAAGCGCGGAATAAACGAAGTGATAAGAGAAAAGTATAGAAGATCAAACACAGAAGATTATAGTGGTTCGGCTTAATCCAAGCCTACGTCCACTTTGTCCAGAGACAGCCAATCGGCTGTTTATCACTAGTATTAAAAGAGATAGTACAATCAAATCACTTTCTCACTATCACTCTTTCAATACAATCTTTCGTTCACAATCAAATACTTTGATGATTTCTCTCATCTTTTTCTCACAATGGATGTACTATAAATAGTCTTCTCCTTTGGTTACCGTTTAGCCTTCCATAAGCATCATCCATGATATGTCCGTTGGAAGCTCAATGATTTCTTTCCAAAGATAAAACGTATAACCAAGAAAGGAAAGGATAAAATCAGATATGATTTGATCCTTTGATCGATAGCTTTGTTTGAGCATTGATACGTAAATCCTATTCATCCTATATCGTATCTCAATCAAAAGATCTCTTTGACTTTCTGCATATATATCTGAGAATCTTGATCTACCGAACTCCATTACCTTCTAGATATGAGTTCTACCAATTATCTTTTCCTTCTGAACATCTCCTCGTTCTGCATATAAGAACTTATCTTGTCCTTCTGAACATCTCCTCGTTCTGCATATAAGATCTTCTAATAGGATTAACCTTCTGAACCTTTCTTTCGCATATGATATCATCTGGTTTTGTCACCATCAAAACATTCGTCAACACCTCCTAGGTTCTCCTAACAGCCTAATCATGTATGCTTACTTCAAAAGTCCCTCTATGGCCTAAAGCAGGCTCCTAGGGCTTGGTTTGAAAAATTCAGTATCTTTCTCCTGGAACTTGGGTTCTTTTGTAGCTCAACTGACCCATCTTTGTTTGTTCTGCATCAAGCTCATCATACTATTCTCCTTTTACTCTATGTCGACGATATCATTCTTACTGGCACATCTTCTGAGTTACTTCAACATCTTATTAAGTCTCTCAGTTCAGCCTTCAATGTGAAGGATTTGGGCAACCTCCATTACTTTCTTGGTGTTAAGTCCAACACTCCCTTGAGAAGCTCTTTCTTTGTCAAACGAGGTATACCTTGGACCTGCTCACTAGAGCCAATATGCATGAGTGTAAGCCTATATCAACACCAATGGCTCTCAAGCATACTCCTTGCTTTGCTGACTATGAGCTGTTCCCTGATCCTTCAACTTTTCGAAGTCTTGTTGGTGCTTTGCAATACTTGACTTTCACCAGGCCTGATATTGCATTTGCCACTAATCATCTTCGTCAGACAATGCATAGGCCTACTGTGGGTGATTTTCATAAGCTGAAAAGGGTCTTACATTATATAAAGGGTACACTTCGACTTGGCTTGTTCATTCATTCTCACAGTTCTCTTCAGCTTTTATGGTTTCTCTGATGCCGACTGGGTAGGATGTGGCACCACTCGTCGGTCCACTACTGGGTTTTGCAATTTTCTTGGTGCTAATCTCATTTCTTGGTCTACCAAACGACAACACACTGTCTCTCGGTCCTCTACTGAATCTGAGTATCGTGCCTTGGCTTCTACTACAGCTGACCTTACTTAGATCTCCTTTGTGCTTCGTGATATTGGTGTCTCCCTCACTTCACCTACCACTTTGTTCTGTGATAATCAATCTGCCATCTCCCTTACACTTAATCCAATTATGCATGCTCGCACCAAGCATGTTGGGATTGATTGCCATTTTTGTTCGTGAGAAAGTCTCTCTTGGTCATCTACATGTTAAGTATGTTCCCAATTCTTCTCAAATAGCTTATATCTTCACCAAATCCCTTCCTTGTTCTGATTATCATTTCTTTCGACTCAAACTGGGCTTAGGGATTACACCTTCACCCAGTTTGCGGGGGGCTGTAAATCATATAGCCTGTGAACTTCCAACAAAGTCCAAAACAGAGGAGAGTGGAGCTAATGGACGAGCTGATGGCCGACGATCAACAATCTTATATGCTGAAGCTAAGTCATATGGAGTAACGTGAAGATACGATTTAGCTTAAAGTAGAAATACATTCATATATGTCAATATTGTTAAAACAAGTCTTGCATTGTAGAACAAATGCATTCAAAGGCAGAGGAACTTTTTTAAGATGAACAAAGGAACATAAAACTTCATTCATACAAAAAACTGCAAGTACAAGAGGTTAAAAATATTCTGGAACTGCTTACAACAAGTGCTAACCGCCTAGTTCCACTTCCTAGAAAATAACAACTTCAACAACTGCTGCTAATACACACATGTGACTAATACAATAATAAAAACAACAAAAAACAGAACACTTCAGCACTAAGACAAATCCAACAAACTCCTCCTTGGATTAGTTGCTGCTGCATACTCCAAGTCTTTCTCTTAACATCTCAAACCTTCCAGCTTGAAGTGGCTTTGTGAATATGTCCACAAGCTGATCTTCAGACTTGCAATAGACCAACTTAACTTCACCTCTTTGTTGCACTTCTTGCAGAAAGAAGAACTTGACTTGAAAATGCTTGGTTTTGCCATGAAAAACCGGATTATGTGATATTGCCAATGTAGCTTGATTGTCTACATTTACTTCAAAACAGTCACCAACATACAACCATAGATCCTTCACTATTTTTTTCAACCACAAAGCTTGATTTGCAGCTGCAGTAGCTGCTATGAACTCAGCTTCTGCTGTGGACTGAGCAACAATCTCTTGCTTCTTAGAACACCATGAAAAACAAGCAGAACCAAGAGTAAAACAATATCCAGATGTACTCTTCATATCATCAATCGACCCAGCCCAATCACTATCCGAAAAGCCTTGCATTATAAACTTCTGACTTTTCTTAAATTTCACACCAAAATGCAAAGTTCCTTTGAGGTATCTTAAGACCCTCTTTGCTGCAACCAAATGTAGCTGACTAGGAGTACTCATGAACCTAGAAAGAACACTCACAGCATATAGAATATCTGGCCTTGTTGCTGTAAGATACATTAAGCATCCAATCAAGCTTCTATACATAGAAGCGTCTACTGCATCTGCTTCATCATTCTTTCTTAGCTTCTCCTTAACAGCCATAGGAGTGCTTACACTTCTACACTCTTCCATCTGAAACTTCTTCAGAATTTCTTTTGTGTACTTCTTCTGGCAGATGAAAATCTCATGTGAAGCTTGCTTGACTTCCAGACCCAAGAAATAAGTCATCTTTCCTAAGTCTGACATCTCAAAAACTGAAAACAGACTTTGCTTTACATTCTCTATCAATTCCTCATCATTCCCTGTCACTAATAAATCATCTACATAAAGTGACAGAATCACAACACTGAGATTTACCCTCTTGACATAAAGAGTAAACTCACTCAGAATTCTAACAAAGCCAAAGTCTTGCAAATATTGATCTATCTTTCCATACCAAGCTCTTGGAGTTTGCTTCAGTCCGTATAGAGCTTTCTTCAATCTATATACCTTCTCTTCCTGCCCTTCAATGCTGATGCCTTTAGGTTGTTCAACAAAGATTTCCTCCTCGAGCTCTCCATTCAGAAAAGCAGACTTGACATCTAGTTGGAATATAGGCCACCCCTTTTCTGCTGCCACAGCTATAAGCAACCTAATTGTATCAAGCCTCGCAATTGGAGCAAACGTCTCAGAATAATCAACTCCCCATATTTGAGCATAGCCTTTCACAACCAATCTGGCTTTGTGTTTATTTATCGAACCATCAGGATAAGTTTTGTTTTAAACACCCACTTAACCCCAATAACATTCTTATCACAAGGCCTATCAACAAGCTCCCATGTGTGGTTTTTCTGAATCATTGCAAGCTCCTCCTGCATTGCTATAATCCACCTCTTATCCTCTTTAGCTTCAATATAGCTGACTGGTTCTAGCACTGCCACATTGCATCTTTCATAAATTTCAGCAAGTAACCTTGTGCCTTTTACTGGAAAATCATCTATACTATCTTCCAGTTCATCAACAGCTTCATCAACCTCTTGCTGTTGTTTTTCTGATTGTTTTTGATCTGCTATCTTTCCTTCCACCCAATTCCACTCATCTTCCTCTAAGAAGACAACATCTCTATTTACAACAACCTTTCTAGTAGGCTGAAAAATTCTGTAAGCTTTTGAATGAAGACTATACCCTATGAAGATTCCAACCTCTGCTCTTTGATCTAATTTGCCCCTCTTGACATGAGGAACATGTGTATAACACAAGCACCCAAAAACCTTCAAACTTTTCGCAGAAGGTCTAACACCATACCATGCTTCATAAGGTGTTGACTTCTCTAAGGCTTTTGTGGGCAATCTGTTCAATAAAAAAACTGCAGTGCTAGCTGCCTCAGCCCAAAACTTCTTGGGTAAACTCTTCTCTTGCATCAAACATCTAGCCATCTCCATAATACTTCGATTTTTCTCTCACTAACCCCATTCTGTTGAGGAGAATAGGGAGCTGTAAATTGCTGTACAATGCCTGCTTGCTCACAGATTAACTTAAACTTGTAAGCCGTATACTCAGAACCATTATCAGACCTGAGCATTTTAATTGTCTTCCCACTTTGATTCTCAACTAAGGCTTTAAATCTCACAAACACATCAGCAACTTCAGACTTGGCTTGCATAAAATAAATCCAGCTTAGCCTAGACATGTCATCTGTGAAAGTAATAAAAAACCTGCTGCCATTGAGAGAAGACTCTGACATAGGTCCACGTAAGTCTGTGTGAACTAATTGCAGCTTCTCACGTGCTCTCCAGCTTCCTCCTTTGAAAGGAAATCTGCCTTGCTTGCCAAGAAGACAAGTTTTGCACTGTGAAAACTCTTCCTCCAAACTTGGCAAGTCATCTGCCAAATTATTTCTTTGCATAAACAACATGTTCTTTTTGTGGACGTGCCCAAGCCTTCTATGCCATAACTCAGCATTTTCTTCTTTACATTTTAAAGCTGTTTGTTGCATCTCCTGCGGCTTGAACATAAAGTTTTTATCCCTCATAGGCATTCTCAGAACTTCTTTGCAATCAGCATCATCAATAAGACATTCATTTCCTTCAAACTTCACTCTATAGCCCTTCTCAACTAGTTGACCAACACTCAACAGATTTTAGTCGACTTCAAGCACAAAGAGAACCATCACTGATCAGCTTCACCTCTTGACTTCCTTCAATAGCTATTGTACCTTTCCCTTGCACTTCAATATATTGTCCATTGCCAATCCTTACTTTGGACTTGACCGACCTGTCTAGACTTCTAAACAGCTTTAGATTGCTAGTCATATGATTTGTACAGCCGCTATCCACCAGCCACGCATCATCCTCAACATAAGAGCCAGAACCAGAAGCCACAAATAAGTGTTCTTCCTCGATTTCATTTACTGCTATCTGTGCTTCTCCTGCTTGCTGATGGTTGTTTTCTTTGCAAATAGCTTCCATGTGACCAAGATTGTTGCATTTTCTACACTTAGCATCAAGCCTCCTCCAACATCTAAAGGACTGATGATTAGTTCCTCCACAGTGTTGACAAGGCTTCTTGTTTTTCTTCCATTTGCCCGTTCCACTAGAACTTCCTTCTTTTGCAGCATGCTTGAAGTCACCTGCGTTTCCTTTGAACTGATTCCATTTCTTTCCTTTGCCTCCATCATTGTGCTTCACTTTCGCTTGTAGAGCACCGTCTACATTCACTTCTTTTCTCATCAATCTTCTTTGCTCCTGAGCCTGCAAGGAAGTTAATAATTCTGCAAGCTTTATATCACTTAGGTCTTTTGTATTTTCCAGAGAAGCTATGGTGGCTTCAAATTTCTCTGGAAGAGACACTAAGATCTTCTGAACCAGCCTTTCATCACTCAAGTCAGTTCCTAATACTCTGATCTTCTCGGCTACATCAATCAGCCTATCAGAATACTCCTTCACTGACTCTGAATCTTTCATCTGCTGTCTCTCAAATTCCCTCAAGAGATTCAGCACCTTCATGTTCCTTATTTTCTCATCTCCCTCATATTCCTTCTTCAGAAAGTCCCATATAGCCTTTGCAGACTCACATCTCATGATCCTTGTGAAGATAGAAGGCGAAACAGCAGCATATAGGCATGACTTTGCCTTGGCCTTCCTAGTGATTCTCTCTTTATGAAATTTTATTTGATTCAAAGTCGGATTGTTTGGAAGTGGAGTAACTTCATAATCATCCTCCACAGCCTCCCATAGATCATGACCCTCTAAAAACGCTGTCATCTTAACAGCCCAAGCCTGATAATTTTCCCCAGTAAAAACTGGAGCAGCCATAGAAGAGAAACCACTCGAACTTGCTTCCATCACATAAAAGAAACTTCACTTACCTTCACCTTCACAATCCCTTAAGATCCTTCAACAGCTCTGATACCAACTGTTAAAACAAGTCTTGCATTGTAGAACAAATGCATTCAAAGGCAGAGGAACTTTTTTAAGATGAACAAAGGAACATAAAACTTCATTCATACAAAAAACTGCAAGTACAAGAGGTTAAAAATATTCTGGAACTGCTTACAACAAGTGCTAACCGCCTAGTTCCACTTCCTAGAAAATAGCAACTTCAACAACTGCTGCTAATACACACATGTGACTAATACAATAATAAAAACAACAAAAAACAGAACACTTCAGCACTAAGACAAATCCAACAAATACAATGCCAGTTGGCCTTAGCTGGACTCTTTCTATTGTAAGTAGTTCTGTTGAAGAGTTAGTTGAGTCTGTTAAAAACAAAGTATAGCAAGTCTTGATATATTCATGTACTCGATCATTCTATAAGATAATCAATGAAGACTTTCAGATGAACTTCATCTTCTTCCTTTCTCTCGATTCTTCTTTTTCATGGAGTTTCTCATGTTGATCCTTTCTTGAAAGAAGCATCAGAGACTGCAAGGAGTAGGAAATGAGTATTAAAAACTCTTTAATGGGGTGAAATCCTATTGCCATGCCTTTTTCTCTTGAACTTACGAATGAAGTGCTTTTATCATGTAGTTTTCTGGTGGATGGCCGAAACGGGTTTGCTCTGAAAAAAATCCCACTTGAAGGGCGGGATGGTGAACCTGTCCTTACATAAAAGCTCCTTCACTGGAAACCAACCATCTCATGTTCCTTGTCCTTTTCCTTAGCTCTTTTGTTCACTCATCATAGGGGCAAAAGAACGATCGTTGTGTAGTCTGCAGCTTCACGAATCACTTTGATGCCAGAGAGTCGAAGCTACTTAACGAACCATACTTCGATTCCTCTGATTTCACATAGCTCTAATCAGTCGATCTCCAGAGAGTCGAAGCTACTTAACGAACCATACTTCGATTCCTCTGATTTCACATAGCTCTAATCAGTCGATCTGCATCCATGTTCTATTCGTGCTCACTCTCCAACTAGATTTGTCATTTTCTGGCTAAAATATACTGTCATAGTCGATTCCAAGGCTCTCGAATGCTGCAATAAGCTACTTTGCAGCCCAATATTTAGTCCTTTAGATTGTTGACTAAGACTGGAAGTTCTTTTTCTTTGGGTCGAGAGAGGCGAGAACGAGTCTGCAATGAGCTCCTTTCCTCCTAGGCTCATTTTATTTTCCTTTCTCCCTTGATTTGCACAGTATAATCATGATAATTACTTTTACTTATATTCATCATGGTTTCAGACTGATCATTTTTTTTGTATTCCAAATTGGGCTTCTCTTCCTTGATGTGTCTTTAAATGAATATCATTTATATAAGACGGGTGATATTTTTGCTTTCTCATTTGAATACAATTCTTTTCTGCTTACAACATTGATGTTTTTCTGTTTTTATCAAATGTTGAGTAAATTATACAAGACTAGTGACTTGAGTGACTATCGCCACATTTCTTGGAAGAAATAGGGCAAGAATGGTCGTGGTTAGACAATTGTCGTACTTTGTTAAACATCTTTCAATCCTCTGCTTCAGACAAAAATGTTCTATTTTGAAATAATTTCACTGAACTCAAAATGATGTTATTGCTCCTATAACTTTGCACCACATCTAAAGAGGAGAACTAGCTATATATGAATATTTCGACAATATACTTAATTTCTAACAAAAGTCGAAATAAAAAAAAAATTATGACTTGCGTAGAGAGGTCGACAAGTGCAATATTTGTCATTTTGGTCACAATGAATAGATTATAATGATGTTAAGTACATTGATCTGTAAATTTAATCAATCATGCATGGTTTTCAAGAATATTTGTGCATGAGAATGGTATTTTTATGAAGATAACAATCTTATTATGAAATGGGTAGTTTGTGAGGGCATATCTGTCATTGACATTGACATGTTCTATCTACCAAATAATAAACAAGATAAGAACAAAATATCTGGCCTTATTACTGCAATTCACCAAATGATGAATATGATACAATAAAATATCTAGATTCCATATCTTATTTTATGCAGTTTTTTTTTTCAGACCTGAATTCCAAATTGCCAAAAATATTCCGAGTCTGTTCACTCATGATTTCTTTCTTTGTTCTTTCTAAAGAACATTTCAAGTGGGAGGATTTAGAGTTTATGCTCTTGGTAGTTTGTTGTCTCAATTGGATAATAATCCATCTCGTTCATGAATTGCAATGATTTGACAAATGCGCGTATTTTGCTTGCTTCTCTGCTAGTAAATCATCTGTAAGGGATAAATATTCTCATTGGAAAATTGCATACTTTAGTCTTTGAATCGGCTAATTAGCTGTAATCACCAAATAATAGTACCTGTGTTCTGGAACTTTATCCCTTTTCAACTAGAGGATGGTTTGTTTATTGGGTCTGGACAACTTGCTCCAGGGGCGGGTCGGTGGCGTGGAGAGAGAGAGGAATGTGGCTCGGTTGGAGGTGAGATCGAAGTGGGTGAGGTCAAAGAAGGAGGAGAAGATTGTGAAAATAGTAGGGTGGTGATGGTGGAGATTGGTGGTGGGGAGGAGAGAGTTTTGTGGGGAACTGGAGAAGAGATGAGGATGAAGGATCATCATTATCAATGACATCGGGACTTACGTAAACTGAATCACTTGATTTTGTGTACTCAAATCAATTTAACCTACAAGGATCTATTAGCTGATTTATTTGTAACTAGATGGATGCAAACCCATGCAGCAATGCAGGCATGGAGGAGATACCATTCTCAAGTCCATTTTTCCAAAATATAATGACTTTAAGAAAAATCAATTCAACGACACCTTAGAATTATGGAATTTAGCTGTTAATTTGAAAAGGGAGTGATTCCACATTGCCACAGATGTAACGAGGTCATATATTCAACTTTGCTCAGATACTACACACCAATGGGGGCATGACAACAATTTGTGATGATCTACCACACACCTTATCATACTAGCAGTTTTGTTGCAAAAGTATGATAAGCTTTGCCATAAAGATGTTCTTGGGTCAACCGCTTCATGTTAAATAATATGAAATATTTTTCTCTTTCCATAATGACAACACTTTCACATGGCAGTTGATTTGAGCGAATGGAAACTGAAAAATTGTAGCTACACATGCTGTATGTGACCCCAATATACTTGCGCTACTAACTGAGATGGGCATCACTTGAGATTCACGATAGCTGTGGGTTGGACTCGCACAATTCGAGTGTATCTAATACTTGCTTATAGATACATGTTCCAAAAGCATACAAAAGTCCCTTGAAAAAATATTGGGAATCATGTGAAATTCAAGAAGAGAACCAAATCATATATCTCTTTTGGGGGCGTACAAGGAAAAAAGGAAGACAGAATAAGAGAAGTAGGGAATTGGACAATATGGTGAATGGTGGGGAAGTGTATAGTGCGTACCTATTCTTGACCTCGAAAAAGCTGCGACAAGGCAAATAATATAGTCCCGAGCATGCATTTTCTTTGCCTTTCTTGTGTTTTGTGATTTTGTTTTACAGGTGGAGAAGAGCTACGAAGTTTGATCTACTCACAAAAGAATAAACTAATAATTTTTGCCCACGGATCATTAATTATTTGTCTTGGCCTTTTGTTATGGTGTAAGTCTCGGTCCTTATAATATATTCCAGCTAGGTAATGTGAACGGAATCCTAGGTTCATAGTCTTGGTTAGTGGGTCGGTGAGTTTTTGTAGTACAATTTGAATATTGAACGAATTTTGAAAATAAAGTTAGGTAGGGAGACATTTTTTGTTTATGGAAGTATTTACCCAATACCATCACTGGATTATATGTTGTTAATTGTAATTTTGTTCAGCCAATTCAATATTTCCCGACATTTCAAGTGTTTCTTCATGAATGCAGTCAAAATTGAAAGATCATGAAAGCTCCTTGTAATTGTTATAGAACGGAAAACAAGAAGAATAATTAAAAAATTCTTGGAACTATTGGCTTTTCAATGTGCGTAAATAGTAATAAGGAAGAGTTATCTGAGTTAGCTATTATTGGTTGGACTCCACGTGCAATTTTTTTTGGCTAGCCAATCAAAATAAGAGTTTGTGGGACTTTTGTTTTGTATTGATCTTGGTGGAGAAGAGATAGAAAGTTTGATATACTCGCAAAATAATAAACTAATAATTTTGCCCACGAATCATTGATTATTTGTCTTGGTCTTTTGTTATGGCGTAAGTCTCCGCCCTTGTTATGTGTTCCAGCTAGGTGACATGAACGGAATCCTAGGTTCACAACCTTAGATAGTGGATCGATGAGTTTGTAGTACGACTTTAATATTTAGTGAATTTTGAAAATAAAATTAGGTAGGCAGACAACTTGTGTTTATGGATGTATTTACCCAATACCATCACTAGATTATCTGTTTTTAATTGTAATATTGCTCAGCCAATTCAATATTTCTTGACATTTCATGTGTTTCTTCATGAATGCAGTCAAAACTGAAAGATCATAAAATCTCCTTGTAAATGATATGGAACGGAAATCAAGAAGAATAATTAAACATTTTCATGGAACTATCGGCTTTTCAATGAGTCATAAGGAACAGTTATCTGAGTCATCTATTATTCGTCGGACTTCACGTGTTTTTTTTTTTGGCTGGCCAATCAAAATTAAAGTTTGTGGGACTTTTGTTTTATATTGATCTAGGTATAGAAAAGCTAGGAAGTTTGATCTACTCTCAAAAGAATAAACTAATAATTTTGCCCGGATAATTCATTATTTGTCTTGGTCTTTTGTTATGGTGTAAGTCTCGGCCCTTGTTTTATCTTCCAGCTACGTAACATGAACGGAATCCTAGGTTCATAGCCTTGGTTATTGGATCGATGAGTTTGTAGTACGACTTTAACATTGAGTGAATTTTGAAAGTAAAGTTAGGTAGGGAGACAACTTTTGTTTATGGATGTATTTACCCAATGCCATCACTACATTATCTGTTGTTAATTGTAATCTTGCTCAGCCAATTCAATATTTCCCGACATTTCACGTGTTTCTTCATGAATGCAGACAAAACTGAAAAAACATGAAAGCTCCTTATCGATTCCCTAGCAATGACGAACACATGACCGACAAAAAGAAATTCACACTAAAGACAGGACGCCATGTTAATGTGCATTAGCAGTTTGAAAGTGAAATGTGTTGCTGTGAATCAGTAGTTTGAAAGTGCTATTAGTAGCTGCCACTGCGGGCCTGGAGTTGGAGTTTCCTACTTCTGATGGCCCTACTATGGAAGAACGTTCTTCAATCACGGACGGCTTATAATCCCTGTGAAGCTCTAGGTTGAACTGCTTGAGAATTTTGATTCAGTCTTGGACAATGTTTCTTATTGTTAATCATGTTCACTTCATCTCCGATGTGATATTTCGAGTTATCGGGAAAGTTAGGGAGTAAATAGTAAAAATAAGGAAGGTTTTATAATTAAGAGTTATAAGGACTAATAATTACAACTGCAAAAGTGTTGAGAGATGTTTACTGGCAGAATGGTATGTCATTGCCTTTAATTTATATTAGAATTCGAGAATATAATTACTGTACTTGTTAAATATGGTGATCCATCCATGGAAGAAGCATTGAAGACTGCAAGCCGAAAGGACTATGGATTAGAAATTCTTCAATAGTGCGAAATCTTTTTGTCATGCCTTTTACTCTTGAACTCACGAATGAAGTATTTTTGTTCATGTAGATTTCCTCGGGATGGCTGGAACAGGTCTGGATTAAAAAAAATCCCACTTGAAGTGGGGGACTGTGAACCTGTCCTGATATAAAAGCTACTTTAGTGAAACCCTACAGTCTCCAGCTCCTTCTCTTTTTCCTTGGCTCCCTGGTTCATTCATCATAGCGGCAAAGGAACGACTTTCGTGTAGTCAGCATCTTCACAAACCACTTTGAGGCCGAGATAGTCAAAGCTCCTACGCCAATCACTACTAGGATTTGCAAAGGTGAATGATCATACTTCCTCTTATCTTCTACAGATATGATTCCTCTGATTTCACACAGCTCTGATTAGCCTAATCTGCATCAGTGTTGTGTCTGTGCTCCCTTTCCTACTGGATATGTCATTCTCCTGCTAATCTGTCTTGTCGTAGTGGATTATAAGGTTTTCAGATGCCGCAATAAGCGCCTTTGCTGCTCAAGATTTAATCCTTTAGATTGCTGAAGGTCCTACTATTTATACTGCTTTATTGGTACAGAGATTTTGGTTTGTTGGGGTTGAGAGAGGTGAGAGTGAGTCTGCAATGAGCTTCTTTGCTCCTTTGCTCATTTTTCTTTTCCTTTTCCTCGATTTGCATAGTATAATCACGATGAACTTTTTTACTTGCGTACATGATGACTTCAGAATGATCATTCCTTTCTATTCCAAAAGGGGTTTCTCTTCCTTGCTGTAGATGTAACATGTATATTATTTATACAAGACTGGTGGCATTCCTGCTCTCTCATTCGGATACTAGTTCTTGTGCTGACATTGATCTGTTCCTGTTTTTCATCCAAAGTTGAATATGTAGATGGTGACTTGAGGGGTGTTTACCTCATTTCTTGGAAGAAATAGGGCATGAATGCTCATAGTTAGACCATTGTCATACTTTGTTAAACGCTTTTGAATCCTCTGCTTCGGAAAAAGTGATTGGTGGAGACATAAAGAATATGTGTAGGTCTGATTTTATTTGTCACATAATAGGCGCAGCTGACAATGAAGTTAGCTTACGCCATGGATTAGTTTTTACTAATTCAGTAATGATCCTTTTAATTTTACCAATCAAATCTTAGTTATTTTCATCCTTTGTCAATGGAGTCCATCTAAACAATTTTGACCGGAAATCATTGACGTGGATTCCGGTCGTCTTACTTGACATGGATGATTTATAATAATATTTTGATACTTCTTTTAATTTTAATTTTCCTTTTTTCATTTTTCTCTCTTTTTCTTTTTTACTATTTTTTTTCCTTTTTGGCTTTTTGTTTTCGAGCCTTGCTGATGGCCAGTAAAGATCGCCAATCTCATGTGAGGGACACTCAAGCCTGGAAGAGCTAGGGTCACCCTCACTAGCTCCAAATCAGGCGAGGGCTGCCTTCCGTTGCATTGGCAAGGGCCTCGCCAAACTGGGGGCAAGCGGCCCTCCCCTTGAGGCCGGTGAAGTTGCCGGACATTAGTGAGGCCCGACAGAAAATGAAGAAAGAAAAAAAAAAGAAAAGAACAGAAAAAAAAAAGAAAAGGAAAAGAAAGGAAAGGAAAGGAGAAGAGAAAAAAAGAAGAAAAATAAAAATAAATAATGATGAACATTTTTCTCTTCCTTTTCCTCGATTTGCATAGTATAATCATGATGAACATTTTTACTTGTGTGCATGAAGATTTCAGAATGATCTTTCCTTTCTATTCCAAATGGTGTTTCTCTTCCTCGCTGCATATGTAACGTGAATATCATTTATATCGGACTGGTGACATTCCTGCTCTCCCATTTGGATACTTGTTTCTCTGCTTACGTTGGTCTGTTCGTGTTCTTCATCCAAAGTTGAATAAATTGCTGGTGACATGAGTGGTGTTTAACTCATTTCTTAGGGGAAATAGGGCATGAATGTTCATAGTCGGACCATTGTCATACTTTTCTTAAGGACTTCTGACTCTTCTGCTTGAAACGAACATGTTTGGTTTTGAAATAGGGTAAACTCTGATAATCACCTGTTAAAGTGCTCGTGTGGTTCACTTCTGACACCAAAACCCAATTTAAGCTGCCCATTCGCGATAAATTGAAGAAGTGGAATCCTTCTTTGAATGATTTTTTCCTTCTTTAGACATGATGTGTCAAATGTGAGTAAAGGCTGACTTGGGATTGTAATTTATAAGGCCGCATGAGCAAGAAACATTGGAACAGCAAACCCATAACGCTAGGATGGACATGAAAGAGTATTTTGAATGAGAGATAAGCCTGCAACACTAGACATGATTGGCCCTCATTTTCTCCCATGAAAATTTCCACAGTTATACCAAAGCAAAAGCACAGAAAAGAACATGTGTGGTAAATTAAGATTATTAACACAATTTCGTTCATATAAGGATATTGCTATCGTGCATTGTACGGGTATTGAGCAATCTAACTAGTTATCTTTAATACAAATTTCTGAAATGAAAGAGTGAAGCGATAGTTTAAGAATTATTTGAAACTAATCAGAATGTTTTCTTCTACTTCCACTGTTAAGAATTATTTAAGTTGTTAGGTAACTGTCTGCTAGTGATTATTAAGTAAAATGTTCATGTTCGAATTTTGAAGCGGCCATTGCCTAAGAACTCTGAGGAAACGATCGTGATTCCACCACTGCCGGAAACAGAAAATTGCTCTATCCTCCCGAACGCGTGATCCAATTCAACATGGTAAATCCTCCAAAATCTCAAAACTCCTTGCAATCATTTTCAGTGATGTGAATTCATCGAGTATTTTCCCCTAACTTTGGGAAGAATTCTCGCATCAGGTCTGGTTGGCATGGTTATTACCTCTCTTCCTTATCCATATTGTGAGCTTATTGCCTCTCCTCCTTGATCTCATCAAGGTAAGACCTCCTATAGCTGGCGTCTTTTTCTCGTTTGCTTAATTCGCTGTTCTTTGCGGAACTAATTTGGCTTGAATCAGCGACCTAAATGGCACGAACAAGGTTAGAATTTTCTCGGTTTCTTTTTCACCGGGCGATTGTTTGGTCGAATACGTAATTGAGGCATTTTCTTTTGCGTCAAATTCGGTTTCCCGAGCTTGTGATCTGAGAATTCTAATGGTGAACATTCGCAGGCAAAAGTATACGCATTTTTCGGTTGGCTGTACAGGAAGTCTGTGAGGACTCCTCCAGCACATCCCCATAAGCCAACAGCACCCATATATGATGGCAAAGTAAGTTTTTGGATATTATATTAGCCTCATGATATGTTGCTACAATGACTTCAAACTTATCTCCACATTTGCTTCCGATAGAAGCTAGCCTCAAAAACTGCAAGTGGTCATCATTTTTGGGTAGCGTTTCAAATCCTTGTTCCACAGAGCACTTGCACCAATCGTCTTGGTTGAACTTCGCATTCACAGTAGTTGCTACTATTGTATATCTTTTGTAATAAATGGAGCCTTACAGGGCAAGTGTTTACATAGAACAGATAAATGTGTGGAATGCCTCTTCTGATAATCAGGAAATGGAGAAATCGTCAGGATATGATTACGAAGTTTTTTTGAGCTTTAGAGGACCGGACACTCGCAAAGACATTACTGATTACCTCTACACCCGCATGAAGGGTGCTGGAATTCGAGTATATAAAGACGATGAAGACCTCCGCCCTGGGGATGAGATCGGCGGCGAGCTTCTCCAAGCAATTGAGAAGTCAAAGGTCTCAATACCAATCTTTTCTAAAGGATATGCTGATAGTACATGGTGCCTTAGGGAGTTGGTCAAGATGGTGGAGAGCAAGAAGACAAGGAGACAAAAGATCATGCCCATTTTCTACGATGTCCCCCCAAACGAGCTTAAATACCAGAAGGCGTGCTACAAAAAGGCCCTTGCTTCTCATTTACGTAAGGAGAGGTTCGATCATGAGACTATTGACGAGTGGAAGGATGCTCTCAGCGAGGTGGGAGGACTAAATGGATGGGACCTCCACGGCAACCCAGACAAGTAATTAATTTTATCATAAACGGTCTATTTTTTCCAGATGCATTATTTTGTTTAGCTAAATCTAATGTCTTGATGCTTTTTCCTGCAATGCTATCAGAGGCAAAGGTGAATTTGTGGAAGAAGTTTTCCATGCTGTTTTGACTGAGTTGAAAACTGGCTTGAAAGTATCTGATTGCTTAGTCGAAATAGACAATCATGTGGATGAAATCATGAGGATGATAGGCGCGCACATCAATGTAACCAAGATAGTCGGAATCCATGGTATTCCTGGTGTAGGCAAGACGACTCTTGCCAAAATGGTGTACAATCGACTCTTTAGTGATTTTGATAATTGTTGCTTACTTTCTAACATTCGACAGACAGAAGTTACGAGCTTGCAGAATCAACTCTTATCGACCATCCTTAAAAAACAACGGTCTGAAATCCACGATGTCGAGGAAGGGAAAAAGGAGATCAAGGAAAGGTTACACTCTAAAAAAGTGCTTCTTCTACTTGATGATGCTGATGATGCAAGTCAACTAGGTGCACTTGTGCAAAATCGTGAGTGGTTTGGCGAGGGAAGCAAGATTATCATCACCACTAGAGATCGAGGAATTCTCAAAGTGCCCACACTTGCTGATGAGGCTTACGAACTTACTGGCATGGATCGGGATCATTCTCTTCGGCTCTTTAGTAAACATGCCTTTAGAAGAGATTATCCCTCAGATGAATATGCCTCTAACTCTGAAAGAGCAGTAAATACTTGTGGAGGTCTTCCTTTAGCTCTTGAGGTAATAGGCTCTCTTTTATCTGAAAAAAGAGTAAATGAGTGGGATGCCATATTAAATGAGCTAGAAGAATCTCCTCCAGAGGATGTTGAAAAGAGGTTGATGACGAGTGTTGTGACATTAAATGATAACCAAAGAAGCATATTTCTTGATGTTGCTTGTTTTTTCATTGGGCATGATGAAAGAATTGTGAGTCACATGTGGGAAAGCTGCGGATGCCGTCCTCATCTGTCCCTTGGAGTCCTCCAGCAAAGATCTTTGATAAAGATCAGAGAAGATAACCGACTGTGGATGCATGATTTGTTAAGAGATGTTGGAAGAAATTATATACTTAAAGGAAGCGGTCAGAAACCGGAAAAGCAGCAACGGGTGTGGACTCATTCGCAAGCATTGGAGGTTCTCGAGAAAATGCAGGTGAATCGTACAACTTTGTTGCTTTTTAAGGAGATTGGTCACCAGCATATTCATTTTGGTTTTCATTCTCTATGAGAGTTAATTTACTTTCTGTGCACTTACATGTGTGGTTTAACAATTGTTTTCAACACTAGGAGAAAAGATACAATTTTTTCCTCTTGAAGAAGTTCAATGAGGTAAATCATCGTTTTTTTTCCTTTTCTAACAGCCATTTTCATTTTGTTTCTCTTTTTGTGTGTGGTTATTTCGGCAGACAGAAGGTGATGTTCATGGAAATGACAACATCGAAGCAATATGTCTCAAGCTTGATGAACTATCTCAATACTCATTGATCAAACAATGCCTACCAAGGTTTTTAAATTTAAGGTTCCTTCAAGCGGATAGCAAAGACTTCAAAGGAAGCACAGAGTTGATCCTTCAAACCGCGTCTAGCCGACCTATCCTTCCGGTGTTGAGATGGCTTTCATGGAACTACTTTTGTATGGATTTTGAGCTGACCAATTTCTCCCTGAAGAGGGTAGTAATCCTTGATCTCTCAGAGAGTGAAATCACGGAAGAATGGAATGGATGGAGCCACATCAAGGTACTATTTCAAACAAAAATCAATGTAAATTCTTTTGCCATAGGTTATCTTAATTTTACATGAAAAGCAATATGTTGTCTTCTTTGCAGTTGGCTGTGGATTTGAAGGTCCTAAATCTGTCAGGATGTCATGAATTGAGTAAAACTCCAGACGTGTCTTCTCATGTGAATTTAGAGCGGTTGATTCTCGAAGGATGCAGGAGTTTGGTTCAAATTGATCCGTCCATCGGTCACCTTAAGAAGCTAGTCTTCTTAGATTTGCGGTATTGTCGTAAACTCCAAGAGCTACCAGAGGAGATGGGGGCACTGGAATCTTTAACGGAACTTCTTCTTGACCAGACATCTATACAAAAGATCCCCGAATGGAGAAGGATGAAGAAACTGGAAATTCTCAGCTTAGAGGGTTGTGATTCACTAAATGAATTCAGTTTTGTTGGTTGCGCAGCATCAGCAGTAGAGTTTTCGTCGGTGGACAGCCCTTTCAGTCAACTGCCTAGGTCGATCGAAAATTTCAGTTCTCTGATTAAGTTAAATCTAACGCACTCAGGAGTTGAGGAGTTACCTGATTCATTGGGGAACTTGAAGAATTTGAAAGAGCTAGAGTTGATGGGCAGCTCCGTAAGGAGACTACCGAACTCAATTGGAACGTTGGAGAAGCTCGAACGGCTAGATGCAGGTGGTAATCATCTCGAAGAAATTCCCAATAGTATTGGGAAGCTATCAGTTCTAAGAATCTTGAGATTGGCTCCAAGTATTACTTCGACATTGCCTCAGCTTCCAAAAAGTCTGATCGAGCTAACGTATACTTCGCTTTCACTCGCGAAGTTGCCCGACCTCTCCAACTTATTAAATTTGAGAAATTTGTTTTTGGTATTGCTTGGCGAATCTGCTGTACTTGAGGAAGCTTTGAGGGGTTGGTGGATTGGAAGACTACCCATGCTCGATTACTTGACGTTGCATTCTCATAATACCATCACTCTACCGTTCGATAGCACGCACCTTCCTCAGCTGACAAGACTCGAGTTGACCTGCTTTAAGTTGCAACGCCTACCTAGGCTGCCGACAAGTTTGAGATACTTAACGATATGGGGTAGATTGCCTTTGGAAACAGCGATTGATATTTCATATTTAAAAGCGTTATCGCTTTTGGACATTTACTGTTGTGACAACCTAACAGAGATTCGGGGCCTTGAAGTTTTGGAGAATTTGATTACACTACGGCTCGATAGACTTACATCATTGGCGGAGTTGCCTGATCTGACTCAGTTGAAGAAGCTCACGGAAATTGAACTACGTAATTGTCCTGAGCTAGGTGAGATTCAATTAATTCCAGAATCCTTGAAGAAACTTTACATTTATAATTGTTTAAATCTGCAAAAGTTGCCTGATCCATCGAGATTCAAGCACCTAAATGTTCGGCATGTCGAATCAGATCCAGAGGAAACGGATTCGGATTAAGTGCAATGTACAAGCACTCTTCCCTTTTGTAATATTCATGTTTTTCTTTTAAATACTTTGAATTATGTATGTGTTAAGGCCTTGGATAACTGCGGGATGTCCAGCTTTGTGCTGTGATTTTGGTTAATGAAGAATAAGTCTGCGATGCTTGCTAGCAAATTGAACAGGAATCTATATAAATGAAAGATTATGAGAAGGTGTTGTGACGTAACTCTTTTTTTCTTCTTTACTTGATAGAATTGGTAATTTTTTTATGTATGAGATCAAAAGGAGTCTTCGATTTTTTTTTTCTCATCTTCTCCAATTCCATCTACCAACGTTTGATGTTGTCTCCCTTTTTCATATTTCCCGACCAAATATGAAAAACAGAGTTGAACACGGAAGGTTAAAAAATATAGCCCATTTTGATTGGCTATTGACACTTTTTTTAAGTGATTATTTAAAGCTAATTATTAATCTTTTTTTCATTATTTAAAACTATTGCATACTGTTCAACCTGATTCTTTAACTTTTTTTTGTTCAATTGAATTGTTATTTTACATATTTTACTCGAGTTAATTATTCCGTTAAAAAGAAATTGAAAATATTGATGTGAACTCACCCATAAGACATACGCGAGAGCTGATTGGATAAATTAGTAATTACGTGTATTTTTCTTGTGCTAACTGGATAGAATATGAGAAAATAACTTATTCCAAGTTAAATCACCTTATTAAACTTGGGTACTTCTATCCGCATAATTATTTCCTTCTTGTCATAATTTTTGTTGTAGAAAGCATTGTTATCTGCGTAGCCATTCATAGATAAATCGTCGCAGGAAGGTCACTTTCTTCTAAGGAAATAATTTATAAAATATTTTTTTATAAAAACAATAGCTTACTTGACTTGATATAATTAGTCAGCTACAAAGTTTTCATCATCAACAATGATTTATATTTAAATACTTCCGTAAATGACAAAATTGTTCCATGTTCAATTAGCTATTACAGCTCTTTTTTTCTTTGGATTTTTTACGAGTAATTATTTGAAAGTAAGCATTTATTATTGTTCTTTTCATCATTCAAAACTATTGGATAACCCATTTCTTTAATTTTTTTTCTTGATTCAATTGAATTCTTAAATTGTACACCTTTTACTTAGATTGTTCCTTCAAAGGAAATATCGGCGTGAGCTCACACATTAGCATTACGCTAAAGTCAATTGGACAAATTAGTAGGCCACATATATTTTTCTTATGCTGACTATGTAAAACATCATAAAATTAAAAGAAAAGAATTTATTTGTTTTTATCGGATTCCTTAAATTTTTAATATTTTCCTACTTTGCAACTCTTTATTCATCCTAACGTCACACAATATACGTATCACGTCGGCGTTCGTCGGCAAAGATTTCCGATCACCTCCGGTGACGTTATTCCCTGGGGGAACGGCGACGATTTTGGGGCTAAAATTGGAAATTCGCCGAAGCAATGCGAGTCAAGCAGCTCGGACGGGGTTAACACGAGGAACAACCATGTCTCTGTCGTCCCTTCTTCCCAGGCCACGCGTGTTCTCTCCAGCTTCCACTCCGAAGCAGAGGTGTTTCGCGCTCTCGCCATCTCATCATAAGGTCTCCTCTCTTCAGTTGCTTTCTTATTGCCAGTGGCGTCCTCGCTTGAAGTCTGTGACCATCGTTTCAGCTCTTGGTTGATCATGGGTCGTCTTTGAATTGATGTAGTTATTCAATTGCCTCTGCGTTTGCGTTGTTGGTTCCGAAAAGTTAATCAGCTTCGCCGATAGCGTATGGGGAATGATGGGCAGTGCTCGCTTTTCTTTGGTTGGCAATTACCACATCCCAGTCTTCCTTCTCACGAAGTTTTCGAAGTAAATGTTTGGTTACTCTTGAGTTTTTTTTGTTGTTTTCCCTTTCACGTTTTGAGCACTTATGGGCTGTGAAAAACTTAAAAGACATTGCAGAGTCGGTTGATTGTCTTGGGTCCAGGTTTTTAACTTGGAGCCCTCCAGGCAGGATTCTTTGACAATTCGACATATTAGATGAGGGACTCGAATGAATCCGGGTATTTTGAGATACGAAGGAGTGACCGGTGCACATAATGCTTTCTCTAGCTTGTGCCCATTGACAGCTATCTAGCATTGGGATTTAAACATATTTTTTGATGAGCATACAGGAAAACTTCTTTGGATTTGCCAAAAGTTTTAGGAATTCATCTATTTCTTTCAGGGGTGGTTGCTTTGGGGTTTGGTGCATTTCATTTGACAGGACTGTATATTCCTGGAATATGGGTGTCCATCTTTATGGACTAATTAGGAAGGTACAATTTATGAATCCAGCATGGGATTTAGAAGGTTTTGATCCTTCTGTTCCAGGAGGAATAGCCTCTCGTCATATTGCAGCAGCTACTTTAGGCATACTAACAGCCCTATTTCATCTTAGTGTCCGTCTGTCCCAACGTCTATATAGAGGGCTACTTCCATGTATAAGACATGTTCAAATGACTTGAGAATAAATATATTGTATGAAACTTGTGTTGGGAAGTCCAATTCCATTTATGGGATGGATCCTCCTGGCTAAAATGGCTTTCTTTAGTTATTCTGAACCTTTTTCCATATTAAATCACAGTATTACAGGGTGGCAATGTCCAGTACTTCTGTCAGCAAAATTCTTGTTTTTCTTTTTGGTGTTTTTTGGTCGTAGATGGCAATGTTCTCCTTGTAACCATTAGTAGATGATTCCTCTAGGTACTTTTAGGATGTGATGATGCTGACTTGGAAAGTTGCTTTCAACTAAGTATCCCAGGTCGATTTTGTTCTCACCAAGGACCGTATTGCCAACTCTGCTGCTTCACTATGAAGTTGTTTTACTGCATGAATCATGGAGCTTTCCTTTGGAAATTTTCTTCAGTAGGGTAGGACTGTAGGTGTCATCTAACTTATGTTGTGTTTTCCAATTTTTTCCTCAAAACTTTTCTTTCTTCTAAAGTAAAATACATCCTTCCATTACCTCGTGTTAGTTTCTTGATTAATAAGATTTTGAAAATCTTTTTTCCGCCTTGTCATGCACTTGATCTGCCGTTTGAATCTGAGCATTATGGCATTGCACGAGAATCCCTTGGCTTAGTTGTAAGATTATGAAAGTAATTAATGTTCTTCTCATCATTTCTTCTGCAGCTGACAATAAGAATGGCTCGTTCCTCAATCGAAGAGGTCTCTGAATCCGGTGCTTTTGTTAGAACCCCTTCCGCATTCCATAATTTCGTTTCTCAGGATCCAAGTTCTCCTTTCCCTGCGGAATCCGGAAGATACCATCTTTATGTGTCATTTGCTTGTCCCTGGGCATGCAGGTGCCTTGCATACTTGAAGATCAAAGGACTTGACAAAATCATTGATTACACGGTAACGGCTTAGTAAAAGTGTTTCTAGTTAGTTCATGCCGTCGTAATCTGATCATTTTTGGTTTATTTATTTCATGTCAGGTAGTCAAATCGAAGTGGGGGAGAACAAAAGATGGTGACACACATATTGGATGGGTTTTCCCTCATTCAAACACTGAAGAACCTGGAGCAGAGCCTGACCCTATAAATGGAGCTGGAAGTGTGAGAGAACTTTATGAGATTGCCAGTCCAATCTACTCTGGAAAATATTCAGTTCCTGTATGTGACATTTCTGTGAAGTGGTTATTCTATTTACATAGTGATCCATGTACTTTAAGCTTGCAAGTTGCCAGTGGTCATGACATATGTATCTCACATTATGATAGGTTCTATGGGATAAGAAGCTGAAGACAATTGTCAACAATGAGAGCTCAGAGATCATTCGCATGCTTAATTCTGAGTTCAATGGTGTAGCAGAGAATGCCGATCTTGACCTTTATCCTCTTCACTTGCAAGCCCAGATAGATGAAGCTAATGAATGGATATACAACTGTATAAACAATGGTGTTTATAAGTGTGGGTTTGCTAAGCAGCAGGCACCTTACGAAGAGGTACTATCTTCACTATCGTGACTTGTCACTAATGTTATATGTAAAGATTTAGCAATTTATATGCTTTTCAGTTGTTCTTATTACAGTGGTAGAACATCCCTCTTGTCTGACATAGATAACATATAGACTAGTAAACGAGATGGTGGAGATACTTCCCCTCCTCCTCTAATAATGACTATAGGAATGGCATATATGTTATATGACAGAGTGATAATTTGGAGAATAATGAGGTGAAATATACCTAGCTGAAGCTAATTCTCGGATGGCTACTTGAAAAATGTTATCAAGCAGAGAATCTGGTTAATTCATAATCTTGCATTCATTTGTAATAGTATATTTTTGTAAATCAAGACTACATCAGCTGGATGTGAAAAAGATAATTTCTCTTCAAGTGGAGAAAAATAATCCATAACAGATGTTTTCCTCTGTTTTGGATTATTTGGATTATTTGTACATGAAAATTATCTGCCTTGCCTTAATTGATTAATGGAATTGTAGATGGTTTTTTCAATTTTTCTAGGACTGTAAATGGCGACCCCCTTAGCCCCATACTTATCACTTTTTTCATGGACATATCAAGCAAAATGCCGTGCCACTCCAGATAGGCTGCAAAGATTGGTTTTCTAAATGGGTTCATGTATCTAACTATTCCATGTCACAATAATCTTATCAACTTTTGCCGACAAAAATAATATTCCTATGCACCTCAGACTTGTGGATTTGTTGTACAGATCAGTGCATATTTTGGAATTAAAGTCAACCTTGCTGAAGATGAACTTATCTCTCTTGGAGTGGCCTGCATGGAAATAATGCTTAATTGATAAAGCTCCAAGGGTGTTAACCTATAAACAATCTATTGAGAGAGAGGGATTCTAACACTTCTTGAACATTGAAAAGGCCTTGGGTAGCACGACGACTAAACTAAAAGTTCAAGGAAAACCGAAGCGTCCTAATTATTACAAAAGAAATATTATCCGAGAATCAGCCAGATTTTTTGTGAATGTATTCTGCTTGCCTTATAGGATAGGTAGACCTCCACAAATAATTCACTCTGATAGCAACTTGACTCATACTCAGTGAAATTAGATTCCTTAGGTCCTCTCTTGGGCCTTTGCCATCTCTAAATTTGACACTCTCTTCCGTTGACCTTTTGTATTCTTTTTCCTTGTAATTCATTTTCTGGCCACAAGATGGAATATTTTACTGGCCCATCTGAACCAAGTTTTTTATATGGGCCACACATCCTTCATAAATTATTTTTGAAGGTTTACTTTTTTTATGATCCAGTTGATTTTATTCTAATCCTGCAGGCTGCAGAGAAGTTATACAAAGCTCTGGACAAATGTGAGCAAATACTTAGCAATCAACGCTATATTTGTGGTGATATACTAACTGAGACGGACATCCGGTTGTTCATGACACTAATAAGATTTGATGAGGTATAATCGATTCTCCAGTGTACTCTTATTTTTTTTTTTTTTGGGTTTACTAGCGCATACAATACAGCAATTTCAGCATTGAACCATAAATATCAGAACTTTCATGGTGCACCCATAAATCGTTTGGTTTGGATTGGGAAACATTCAGATTTTCTATTGTTGAAGAAAAATGCTTACCCTTGAAGATGTTATGGAAGCTGGAGATGAAATCAAAACAAAAATTGACTTTTGTCTAAGATTTGGTCATGCTAGACACTCTTAGAGCAAACCTTTCTATGCCGTGTAGAACAATTCCCTCACCAGGGAATTTATTGCTGTTTCTGTTGGTCAAGTTGACATAAGGCTTTGGGCTATGTGGTTCTACAGTAAATGAAATGGTATTGTATACAAGTACATATGTGGAAGTCAATGGTCATGTTGGACACTCTGAGGAAACCTTTCGGTTTCGAGCAGAAGAGTTCCCTTACCTGGAAATTTGTTGCTTTCTCTGTTGGTCAAGTTGGCATAAGGCTTTGGACTAAGTGGGTAACAGTGATTGAACTAGTATTGTATAGAAGTAAGTGCATATGCAGAAATCACTGTGGCAAAATTTGGTTGGTTCAGCCATGTCTCTTGAGGTACTGATTCATGATGTCTGTGAGAACTATGAGCATTCTCTCTGTGATAACTCTGTCATCTATAAGGCGGGCTTAATTTAATTTCTTTTTGCTGTTAAATTGTGCTTGTGTGGTTCTATCACGCTGTAGAGACAAGTGCCTTTTCATTTCCTGTAGCTGTTAACTGGATCGCTCTTACTGATATAAATATCAGGAAGGGATGTAATCAATCCTTCCGCAAGTAGAATATCCATCTTCTTTTCCTCCCTCCCTCCCTCTCTCTCTCTCTCTCTCTCTCTCTCTCTCTGTGAGGATAAACTATTAGGAATGAGTATATCAATCTATCTGAGTAGGGAAAAACTGCTGGGCACCAGCTGCATTCCTATGGGGTTTAAGAAATTGAAGATACCCCAAGAAAGCCCGCCGTGGAACAATGGTTTTCATGGTGATTCTAGGCTTTTTTATAGACTTAATGTATGGTAAACTCTGACGGTGACCTCACACTGGAAATATATTATTGGTGGAGCAGATAGAGAGATCTGATGGAGAGACAATAGAAGTGTTCATATAGACTTCTCTCTAAAGTAGAAAATTTATTAATTGATTTCGCCACCAAAAGGTGCAGTTACTTGCTTTACTTATCAGTTAGATTCAATTCTCTTCCTTTGTCCTTTTCTCTTCTTGATAAAGATAAGTGCATTCTTTTTTTTTTCTTTTTCCCGGAAAAGATAGGTTACCATTGAAACCATCCATAAATAAAGTATTACTGTTTTCTACATCAAAATTTTGAGGACCTCAAATATATTTATTGCATTCATTGCTGTCTTAAAAGCAGTTCCTTGTAGGCTGTTCTGTCTATACTTCTGCTGGACAAGCCAAAATCTCAGTGAGACATATAAACCATTTCTTTCTTCCATTATCATACATAGATATCCCTGCAAGCTGGGGGTTAGCTCAGTTTGCATGAGTAGTATTGGTAAATGGCTTGAACTAACCTTCAAGGGATAAGTTGCAAGGCTTTTGACATGGGATCTGCTTATCTAAAACATAGTTGGCCTAGGACTTAGGCTGTTGTTTCCAGAGTAGAATTTATAACTTGTTTGTGGTCTTTTACAATATCAATACTGCTTTGATTTTTCATTTAAAGGGTGGATAAAGAAACCTTTGAGTTATCCACAGGCATCTTTGCCATGGATAGATGCTTGAATCACAAATGCTGGCCCCCCTTTTAAACTTTAAATGCAAAAATGCTTTCAATTTTGCTAAATGATGTTTGGTCTATAGAGAAGAGAAGACATGGAAATAAAGAGATGCCACCTAAAAAATAAAGGATAAGTTAATCATTTGACAAGTGAATGTAATAACAAGTCAAATTGGGAACATATATCGTCGGAGAAAAATGAGACTTTGGGTTTTATATTCTATCAGAGCTAGGTAAGACATTTCTACTTTGACCTATCTTCAGCGAAATGGTTCTGCATGTATGGGAATCAGAAATCAATCTGGTAAGATCTGGAGTCAAACTTCCAAGGTGAGTTGCAATGATCTCCCGATTGAATGTGTTGGTTAACACTTCTGCTATCTGAGAATTTTTGAACAACTGACCCAAAATTACGTTTAATGTGTGTTATACTTTTCATTATTTTGCAGCATCAAAATCATATAAATCGTATCTCTTCTGGAAATATTTAATTATCAATAAGTCACTAATTTATCTTCCTCTTTTCGTCAGTGCCAGCTATTTTTTTTTTTTTTCTGTAATTCTACTGTAATGTTAGTGGCGATTCTAAGGACTTCCAAGGAAGGAAGAAATATACTTTGGCACAGATGTATGGACTCTACAGTTTAAGGATTAGGATAAAGCAGGGTTTTAAAGATTTGCACATTCTATGTCTATATATGTCTTAGGATTAATGGGAAACAACTTTGTACTAGTTATGAAGTGCAGAGATCCTGCAGTCTCCTGGGATGGGGCTGTCCAAAAAGAAAAAAATTGATGAAGACACATCTTTCATAAAGAAAAGGAGAAAGAAAAGAAAAGAAATCCAAGAACTCTCATTCGAATTGGCCATTCTGACCAGACCTCACTCTGCAAGTAAGCTCTCTAAGTAAGGTAATGCCATGGATCAGCAAGAGCATGAAAAACCATTTGCAAGGTCAATGCTAAAATGACCATTCTATATGTTCAAAGACATTCTAATGACATTACTACATATGAATTAATTGTCCCCTAGTACCAGACATTTAATCATGCATGTATCTGTCTTTGATAGTACAAGAGGTGCTCTCCGTTCCACAAGAGGTATATATAAAAGAAATGGCAATAAGGTAACGGGTTACTGGATAACGATAATCTGTAGAGATGAACTTTCCACCCATTGATAATCTATTCGCTGGAGGAGTACAGTCCCCAGTAACTGTTTTTCCCTCTACAGCATGATGGAAATCTCAAAATTTCTCAAATACCTGTCCTTGGTCAAAATGCTCTACCAATTCTTTCAAGATCCAACCCACTGCTTTATTAGTTTTTGTCGTTGTTGACTCTATACAGAATCATAATACCAGTTCAGCACCATTTCCAAGGGTAAGCTTGTCTATACTGCTTGGCTTGAGCTGCATATCTGAGTCTGCATGTGAATGCTTTGACATGCTCTTGTGATACCTATTTGCTGAATAATTGTCTATGTTAGGAGCATGCCTTTTGTTAAATAATTCAACTAGAGGAAAAATCCTAATTGCCCAAAGGTATAGATTTAAGTGGGTCTAGCGGGCCTCCATTAGGCAAGTTCTCTTGCATTTGGGTTATTTTCTTGGAAATATTTATGACATACATTGATTATGCTGAAAAATAAATCTAATGTGTCTGCTCGCTCCCTGACATTGCACTAGTATGGACGTAGTGCTTTGTTCCTGATGGTGCTTACTATTGAAAAGTGAGGGCGAAGCCTATGTCATGTGAAAGATTATTTGACTTATTACATGATATCTCTCTTCTGGTATTCTGATTTACTTATTTATCACGCGTTTATCGAAGCTTGAACTTTTGTTGTGACGACAGGTCTATGCAGTTCTTTTCAAGTGTAACAGTAAACTTATACGGGAATATCCAAATCTGTTCAACTACACAAAGGACATCTTTCAAATCCCAGGCATGAGTAGCACCGTCAACATGGCTCACATTAAGCTTAACTATTATGGAAGCCACCCTTCGATGGATCCATTGGGTATTATCCCCATTGGCCCCAACATTGATTTTTTTTCTTCTCATGACAGAGGGAGGTTCTCTTTATCAAAATGACAACATCTGAGGAAGTTCAAGGTGGCGACGTTCTTTTCCATGTGTTGTGAATAAACAAACAAGAGATACCCATATTCTTACAGTTGCCTTAAGAAAGTCAGCCCTAGTTATCCTTGATCCCCTATTTATCTGTCTCTGAATTTCGCTTGGAAGGTTTTTTCACCGCTTCTTTGCAGTTCCATGTTATTACTAACTTCATCTAGACAAATGCCTGTTCTTCACGCATCTATTCTTTAGGGATATGCATTTTTAAGGCGTTGCTAGGATCTCCGTGGTGTAGAGGACCCTTGTTGATTGTTTTCTCTTCCTTCTTTTGTAGTACTGATTCCTAGAAAAGTATTTGGTAAAATCTCCACAGAAATTTTTTTTTTTTGGTAAGTTCTCCACAGAAATTTTTTCATAGACAGCATCACGAAAATTTTACGCCAAAGATTTTATGCCCTACAGCTACTCTCCAGCATCAGTTGACCTCCATGAGATCCATTGGATCCAAATCAATGTTTTAAAACCGGACCAGCCGGTTCAACAGGCATGGCCCGGTTCTTTGCAATCACCCAATTGAGCGGTTGAATCGGGAATGCACCGGATTTGACCTTTATATTTTACCAAACTTTTCTACCTTGATGAGGAATTGAGGGAGCTAGGGATGGACCCTTGAGCTCTATTGAAGTAACAAATAGAACAGCAAAAATCAGCATGATTAAAGTGTAGAATTCTCTACAAATCATCATGGAGGTAAACCCATGGTTTGGAGCGTTTATTCCAAAGAGAAAAAACAAGGAATGAGACACCAATTATTTTACGTTCAAAACCCTTTTAGAATCAAAAAATGGAAAATTCACGATGTTGCTCTAGGTAATTTCTCTATTAGTAGTATCAAATTTCAACTTTCGGTTACAAGAGATATTGCCTTAATCTATAGTAGGCGTTTGGGGCATAAGAAGTTATGGTGAAAATTACATATATACCTTTAGTACTGGTACTTTCTTCTCTTCTCTAATGATAATTTTCTCTATTAAACTCCACAATTATATCAATCTCTCACTTTGAGGCTAATCTTCAAAATGGCGATAGTTTCTTATAGTCTTCGTTTGTCTTTGTAACTCAAATTATCCTAGTGCAATGGCCTCCTCATTACTAACCATGGCAGCCAATTGAAACAATGCATAGCTTTAGTGTTTTAATGGTGACTACCTTGGCTAATATACCCTCTAGGTTTTTTGCACAAAAAATCTTCTTTAACAATAATGTCCCATCATATATCAGCAAACTTATATAATGATACTTCAACTCAATGTGTTTTGTTCTTAAATGAAATATTGAATTTTTTGCAAGATAAATAGTACTCCGACTCTCACTGATAATAATATTACTATCCTACTCATTATCTATTTTCTTCAACAACAAAAAAATTCAACCAAATCATCTCCTTACTAGCTTTAATTATAGAAGCATACTCCAATTCAGTGGTTGAGAAGGACACACTTCTAAAGTATAGACATCCAACCGACTGCAATGCCACCTAAAATAAAAATATAATCCAAGGTGCTCTTTGCTTTGTCCATGTCACCACCAAAATCTATATCGACCAAGTCCTGTAAATTCATATTGTTTTCAAAAAACTAAGTGTCATAACTGAAGTGCCTCCTAGGTATTTTAATAGCCATTTTATAGCTTTTCAATGTTTTATTCATGAATTAGCTGTATATCTGCTCCTAACTCTCAATGCATGAGCTATGTCTAATCTAATACACACCATAACATACATCAAATTCCTGACAATTGAGACATAAGACATATTAGCCACAGACTCCCACTCCTCATATGTCTTTGTTTGATCACTTCTTCAAGAGCTTGAAGTGACTTTCTAAGTGAGTTCCTCTAGGCTTTGTGTTTGGCACTCCAATTTTTTTGGGCACATTCTCTATGTATTTTTCTCAAGACAACTTTACAATCCATTCGAATCTATCCCGCGTGATTCTCATCTTAAGAATCTAATTTGCTACTCACAAGCCCTTCATTTAAAATTATATTAAAAATTGCTACTTCAGTCCATTGATTTCTCTAATGCTAGATCTTGCAATAAGCATATCATCCATACATATAAGCAAAATAATATTCCAATCATCAAATATATTGGAGATCAAATTTAGTGAACTCATTACTGCACAAAAATGTGTCAAACTTCTAGTACCACTGTCTATAAAATATTCAAAACATATATATATGCATTTTTGCAGCTTTTGAACATTGTTTTATTCACCAAGAACCTAAAAGCCTAATTGTTGTACTATGTAGATATTCTCCTCTGAGTTTCATGAAGTAACGTGATAGTAGCCAACTTCATAACTCAAGAGATCAACTATGTATAATCAATTCCTTTCTTTTGCCGAAAACCCTTAAATGCGAACCTCGCTTTGTACCTCTTGCTGCCATTAGGTTTTCTTTAAACTTATACACACATGGTTCTACAATGTCATATTCCCATTCGGTAACTAAGTTCACACCCAAGCATTATTCTTGTTGAGTGAATTAAACTCATTTTTGCAATGCCAACTCCCACCTATTTGAGTACTTATTTACCCCGCATTGTTTGAAAAAAAAAAAAAAAGGTTTGTCAGCAACAGTAAAAAGAAAGAAATTGAATTACATGAAATACATTTATACAAGTTTAAAAGTTCTAGTGGATTTTTCTTAAAGCCGGTTTAGATGTAGGTGGTTCTTCTTTTGATGCTTGATCAAAGTTCAAAATAACAGTTTCAGAATTCCTAACCTTACTTCTTAGAAAATCCTTCCAAGTCAATCTCTCTAGTCTTCTTTGTTGGGTGGAAGCATACCATTGTCTTCATCAATCTACTGCATGCCAACTTTATAGATCTCACCATGTTACCGATGAGTGACATTTTCATTTTCCCTCTGCTTCTTAGACCAAGAGGCAGCTATTTTAAATTGAATTAACTTCAAATTCATGACAAACAAAAGTGTAAGAATTTGTAGACCACTGTCAACTATTTTAAAAGTTAAAACTGTTAGATTGAGACATTATTTAATATTTAGTTACATTAACACTTCCCCTTATACTTAGTGTGGGCATATTAAATTGGGAGGGAAATGGGGCTTAGAAAAAGATTTAAACTGAGGAATTATAACTCTAATACCATATAAGATGTTACGGGACAACTACCAATTATTATAAGCTTAAACTATTAGTTGAAGGCATTACTTGATATTTAATTATTCTAATAAAGTTATGAGAATCATTAGGCTATGCCTCGATCTAGTCCCAACTCTTGACTTTGTAAGAGAATGTGCAGATCTACGTTCCGAGATAAAACTAAACTCAAATGCTTCATCTACTACTTTTCCAATCATGTGCCCTAACTAGTAGAGATTACATCTTTTAGTTTAGTCTTAGACTAAAGCTACCACATCCTTAGTGCATCCCATGATATTGGTTCAAAGATTGAGATATTGAAGCCAAATCCTAGGTATGTCAGTTTAGCAACATCATCTAGCCTTCCTAATTAAGCCACCCACGGTCAATTCAACCTTAAAACACCTTGGTTGGGCAATCGCCATGCTCTTGCAATCAACAAAATGTGGATACTTGTTCATCTCGTCCCTTAATAAATGTGGTTAGATGTAAATGGCTTGTACAAAGTAAAGCTACATAAAGATAGTTCACTTGACAAGCTAAAAGGCTAGCTTGTTGAAAATGGCTTCCATTATGAAAAGGGCATTGATTTCCTCAGAAACTTTTACTTATTAGTCAAAAAACTACCATTCGCATTGTTCTATCCATTACTACTGTTTAAAGTTGAGAAATTCACCAATTAGATGTTAAGAACGCATTCTCACATGATGATCTCGACGTTCCTGTTTATAAGGAACAACTATTTGGCTTCTGTGGTTCATCTTGTCCGGATCATATTTGCTTACTTTGGCTTGCTATATGGGCTCAAACGACCTCCTAGGCATGGTTTGACAAATTCAATTACCTTTTTTTAAAGTATGGAGTCTTCCACAACATTAATGATCCATCATTACTATTTGCTTATCAATATTGTTGTTACATTATCATTTTATTGCTATCCATGGATGATATGGTCCTCACTAGTCATTTCCAACAAATATTAAACCATCTTGGATATGCATACGGTAAAGTATTTTCCATGAAGAACCTCCACGCTCTTCATTATTTCTTGAGCATTGAAGTCAACCGTTCCATTGATGGACTCTTTCTCCCACAACAAAAATGTGTCTAGAATCATTTGAGTTGAGCATCCATGGCGCAACACAAACCAATTGCTACTCCCGTAGCTACCAAGCAGCCACAAATCAAACACGATGATGAGCTCTACACTTATCTATCTCATTTTCGAAACATTGTAGGCTCACTTTTGCACCTTACTCATTTGAATTCCTCCTTAGGTTCAATATATGTTTGCCAACATATGCACACTCCAACTGTGGCTTGCTATCGGATGGTAAAAAGTATTCTCTAATGTGTACTTGGTACTTTACACGTTGGCCTTCGCATCCAATATTTTCATTTATTTGACTTTGCCAATACAATCTAGGCTAGTGCAAACTCGTTGACATTTTACCAATGCTTATTGTACTTTTCTCAAATCAAAATATGTCTCGTTGTGTACGGAGAACAACTTGGAATGGCCCATTACACAGCTGAAGTTGAATATGGATGAGCTCTTGCTTCGGTAGCTACTAAACTCACTCGGATTTCATACATACAGCATGACACTAGGATCTACTAGTTACGACCTTTCTTACTTTTCTTGAACAACACATCAATATTATACCTCACAACTAATTCAATTTTTCATACTCAAACATTGAGATCACTTACCATTATGTAAAATGTAGTTCTTGATTCCATTGTGACTCGATAAGTTTTGTCTTCCTCATAATTTATTGATAGTTTAAATAAATTATTAACTAGGGATAACTTTGTCGGTATACGAATAAAACTCAGTTTCTAATCCTCCCCATTAACCAGCTTGAAGGGTTGCTCTGAAAGTAACAGATCAAGTAGCAAAAATCAACATGGTTATAATGCAGGATCATTTACAAAATCAGCATGGCATAACACAATTAGCAAAGCATCCACAAACTGATTGTTTGATTTTTTTTTTTCATAGAATTTCCATATAGATCAAATTGTTATCTTTATCCTTAACTTGTACAAAAACTATAACATGCGACATCTCTTCATATATACCATATCAAGCATCAATGAAATCAGTATACTTCATTGGCTCAATTATCTATCTCCAATCTCATGCTAATAAAAGAGCATCCCCCGAAGTGGTGCGCTCATGTTGGCATATATAAGAGTCAAAGTACGAGTTCACCTAAATATTGACTTTTCCATAAAACCCCCTAAAAAAGCATGGTAAGATTACATCAATTGAACCTTTTAAAAGTTGTAATACGGCAATGACTGTCTTTAATCACCATGATTCGAGGAGTATGATCTGCACCAATCATGGCGTTTTGATCACATTTCATCGTCGTCCTCGCCCAAATGTTGATTCAGTTGTAATAATACAACAATCGGGCATGCCTATAGCGCATGCTTTTATTAGTAGAATTTTCTGACTTTACTCTGCGGTTCAATCGAGTGTCCCGCCAACTGAAACCAGACTTAATATTTAGCCGGTCCGGGGCATAACGTTAAACTAATTGATCTAGTGTTTATGCTTCATCAAGTGAGCATGTTAAATGTTTTGTGTAAGAGACTCTTATCTAATGCCCAGTACAATGGTTGTGAGTTGACATATTAAATCTTATTCCATTCATAAATTATGTTTCCTCGATATTTGTATAATTGTTTTCATGCTCTAAAATACATTGAGGACACAAATAATGCCCATCGTTTAATTATGTTCATGACAATAGTTTCGATTGTGCATCGACTCATGCTCACCTAATAATTTGGTAACACCAGAAAAGATACATTCTTTGTGATGGATAAACGTCCACCAAAGATAGTTTGCTCGGGCATTTATAGTATTGACGCTCGTACGTCAGGCATGATCATAGTCTCATGCATGGTCATGCTCAATTGTTAAAACCCATATTCATACCTTTGCATTTTATAATTTCCTACGTATTGAACAAAAGAAGCTTTACAGGTAAAATCTATATAATACTTACATTTACAAAAAAAAAAAAATACAAAAGAAGCTTTACATATGTTCATCATTATTGATAATAAATAACAAACGAGTTGCATAGGACGATGATTAGATGTTCACATAAAATAAGAACCCCACATCACATCCTTAGAGTTTTCCCTTATTTAGCTGCTCGACCAACTTTCGGTACCCCAATCATGATCACTTGGATTCCGTGAGTGAAAAATTAACTATATTTACTAAAAAGGAGCAAAACTTCCCCACTAGTTCCTTCAAATCGAGCCTCTCGGGCTGTCATTGTAACTCAAGAAGTAAAAATTACTCGGAATTCACGTCGGCTTGGTCAATTGAAATGGACTCTTACTCATAAGCTGAGTGCACTTACGTCCAATCCATCCACTCGGGTCACGTAATACTTGTCTCGTCATTGGATGATTGACCTCGAATATGTTGAATCCGAAGATTATGAAAGAAGAGGCCGTACATCAACCATCCCTTTCGTCTACATATGAACAGGTCATAGCTCGCATATCAATAACGTACCAAAGAACCTCGACGCAATGGAGGTGCGACACGAACTCCATTGGTTTATCATGCAAAATTGCACGTGTCCCTAGTTTCACATAGGATGCGTTCTGAGAAACAGTTTTCAATCCAATGGGAGCTACTTCCTTGAGAACATAGAGCACTTAGATCAATTTGAGAAAAATCAGCTTGATTGATTGAATGAACTTTCTTTTTTTTCATAAAATGCGACCACAGAATCTTAGTTACTTGAGAACTCATGAGACACCATTTAGACCTTATGAACCGATTCAATCTAGATTTTTTATTGGTGCAAGCGACTAAGATTTAGAGTAATTTGCATGCAAATCATCGGATTTAAACATGTGGCTCTAATTGAATGATTTTCGTTGTCGCCTCTCTAAAAGAGTGACATAGACCCTTAGCCACCCGACGGCCACAATCTCGACCTAATTGGAAACTGATTTGTTGCCAAATTTTTGCGAAGTTAAAAGCTATCTAATTCTCTACTTTATCGACCAAAAATGCCATCTATTACAGGGAAGAACATAAAATTATATTTCCAACTTAGGTAAGTTCTTCGGCACACATACAAGGGCCTACGCCCCCATAAAAACTATCTACCCGAGACTGTTCCTTCGCCCAGGGGTTTATTTATTAGCACTCAGCGTTGCTTTACCTAGATAATGTTCATATCACATCGCCCCACTCATTACAAACATTTTACCTTGACGAAATTGCTATAAACGTCCATTGTTAATCTGTTTCCTTGATGAAAATGTTTTCGAAAGGCCAGCATGATTAGACCAAAGAGGCAACAATAGTCGTCGGAAATGCCTATGCTGTCTGCATTTGACTCGTGATTAAGGAATATTCTAGTCACTTTGTAATCTCTAAGGAAAAATCAATAGGAGAAATGACTGCTGTTCTTTTCTTCGGCAGGTAAAATATTGTTTCGTTGCCAAAAAATTTCCAAGATGTGGGGGAGTAATCCCACTACAAGCCCTTTTGAAAACGACTGATCATGATTTAAGCGTTAGACACGAGGATTAGGATCAGCTAATCGAACATGATAAGCGCGGTATCGAATTCTTATATGGTACACATGTACAGCCTGTGTACTCTTTTTTTCTTACACATCCTACGTTCATCACCATTGACCATGACGGAACAGGTCGTGTTAGATGAATTTCGTAACTTCAAATTTGTGATTCAGGGTTTTTTTTTTTTACCCAAGCCAAACTTCGTTATTGGCTGATCTAAAAAGAAAAAGCTGCTAATTGAGTTTTTCTTTTTTCCTTATCATTTTCACTTTGAGACTTACGCAAATTGAATCACTTGATATTTTTGCGTGCTAAATTACATTAGTTTACATTGCTTTTATCGGCCGGTTTATTTGTTACTAGATGGGAACAAATCTATATCAGTAATGTTGGCACAGGGGAGATACCATTTTCAAGGTATGATGAATTTAAGGATAGGGAAACTGAAAAATGACAGCTCAAATTATAGAACTTAGCTGTTAATTTGAAAATGGAGCGATTCCATATCGCATCAAATGAGATGATTTCACATATTGTAACTTTAATCAGATACTAAAAACAAATGGGAACACAATAAATATATACAATGATAAATACATATCAAGGATGATCAGTTTCAGAATAGTTAGGTTCTATACTAAGAATCCGAAACTTCTCCCATCAAAGTCGATTCCCAATTTTTTGAAACCGAGAACCGTGAATGTTAACTTTGGAACCGAAATGGTCATTTTTAGGGTCAATTCATGAAGCGGCCAGTTCCTTTTTTTTCTTCATTTTATTATACGATCAAGACATTATAGCAGTTGCCACAATCATATATGATTAAGAATACTCAAAAAAGATATAGTAAATCTTAGTGAATTTATGGAAACAACCGCAGCCGAAAGCCAGCTTCTCTATACCAAAACTGAATAAAGTAAGAATAGAACACACTAAGGAGAAAATAGTTGGTGAACAGAAATGAAAATAGAAGACAACGAACTACGTACTTACATATATAAAGAAAGGTTGGTCCCATCCAGACATTACATTTCAACATCACCATTGAAAGATGCTTGTTTGTTGCCAATAATTGGCAATGGAAGAGAAAATGGCCATTATGAAGCTTTTATTCCTCAATAGATCCAATTAGGTTCCAGTTTAAAACCGTTTTGATCCAGTTCTAACCTAGGACCAGCAATTGTAGAACCGACTGTTCGAGGCTTTGAACCTAGAGCCAGTTCCTAATATTTGGAATTGGAATCGAACCGCACCCTGTGTGAACCAGCCTAGAATCGATCAGTTAAGACTTATTCGAGAATATTTCCAGGTTAAACAAGCCCAATACCTTATCCCTAATTGCATACATCTTAACATAATAGCCCTTCCTTACAAAAATATGACAATCTTTTTCCTTAACTGTGAAACTACTTGATGTCTTCAAAGTATGAATCTAATCAAATCAACCACCCCCTTTTAAATGATGCAATTTTTTTTTCAAAAAAGATGACCATTTCACGCACTACAATCGGCTTGAGCGAACATAAACTAAAAAAAAAATGTATATTTACCTACCTATACTTGCTGAATGTAAGTCCAACTCAAATGTACTTTCATAAAGTAAGACTCATATAATCTAAGTGGTTTTGAGTTGGGCTCACATAATGCAAGTATAAATACTTGCTCGTAAAAATATGTTTTGAAAGTACTTAAAAATATACTTGGTGAATGTGAGTCCAACTCAAATGTACTGTCATAAAGTAAGACTCATATAATCTGAGTGGTTTTGAGAAAGGGCTCACATAATGTAAGTGTACCCAATACTTGCTTGTAAAGATATTTTTCGAAAGTACTTAAAAATCTCTATATATATTGGAATCACGGGAAATTCAAGAAGAGAACCAAATCATTTATCTCCTTTGGGGGTATTGTGATGGTGTGCTAGTAGGAGACACGCTAACGGACGGTACAATGTGGTGGAGTGTAGTGTGTGTACCTATGTTTAACCACGAGAAAGATGCGACAAGGCAAATAATATAAGTCCCAAGCATGCAATTTCTTTGCCTTTCTTGTGTCCCGTGAAATGGTTTTACATGTTCGATTCCCCAGTACACCCACCCCAAGACAGACATAAAACAATTGACACTACAACACAGAGAGAGAGAGAGAGAGAGAGAGAGAGAGAGAGAGAGAGAGAGAGAGAGAGAGAGAGAGAGAGAGATTATGCCATGTTCATGTGTCATGTGGAGATGTGTGAATTAGGTATCATTTACATGGGAAAGAGGGAAAAGAACACAGGCAAAGCATTGACTCCGATTGGCATATCCGCACATGTATTGTCAATTCCTCATACCGTATGTGGCCTTGCATGTCCCCTGGTTTTCTGCTTTTACTTTTCTTTTGAATTATGTGGACAGGAGAAATTCTTTGGGGATTTTGAATTGTATAACTGAAATCGCCCAATACCATCAAATTCAAATGAACCCAACAAGATGAGACAGTATCAGTCGATGATAAAAGAATGTCATCAATATGATTGGCTAAAAATATAGTGAATTTGAGGGGGGGATAACAGAGAATTACCCGGGCTAAGCATTGGGGAGATAAGCTGTCGAAGATGGAGTCCCGTTTTTGTTGGTGAATGAGTGATTGAAGCTGCAAGATGACCTGATATGACGCCCTCTAATTTCATCTTAATGTAGCTAGTTTTGGGACTAGTTTCTTGAACTAGCTTGCTAGGTAAATGAATGTTTGGGTGAATAAAATTGAAACCTTTGAAACTTAAAAGAACACTTATGATGTGCATTCTTTTGTGTTTTCAAAAGAAACCAAAACTAAGTAAGCTTGGGAGTATGTAAAAACGCGTTTGAGATGTGATATGATTGCATTCGCAATTCCTAGGATGCGATCCGTGCAACCATTGCTTGATTCAACTAAAGTTAAAATCTTTTTACACCTTTGTTTTATTCGTAATAAACTGTAGTCAATCAAGTTCAATGAATCTAATCGAAATAAGCATGATTCGAGTCTTGCCGACCCTAAAACCAAGGATTCGGGCAACCCTCACCAGATCGACCAAAGAAAATCATTTGAAAAGACAACGCAGGGTCAAACTATCCATCGACAGATAAGCTCAGGAATCCAGACTTTGCAAGTATGTATTCAGATGGAAACACTAAATTGAAAGAGAGAAAAAGGGGGAACAAAAACGAGAAACAGGTTTGAAATTACGAGTTAATTACCAGATCATGCTGGCAGCTTCAACCTCTCAAACCAACATACATGTGTGCCCGCGAGACGAGTTCCCAGAGAGACCAAACACAGAAATGAGGAATCGAAGGGGTGATGAAGCGTCTTAGCTCTTTGTTGGAAAGCCTTTAAATGAAACCTTCCCACAGAGAGAGAGAGAGAGAGAGAGAGAGAGAGAGAGAGAGAGAGAGAGAGAGAGAGAGAGAGAGGGAGGGAGATTTATTCACGATACCTAAGGATTGACAAAAGAAGGCACGAGGCGTGCATGTCTTTGGTTGGAAACCCTCGTGACTCTTCTTCCCCTTTGTACATATATATAAAGGCAATATTTTATTAATGTCAGAGAGAGACCTTTTTTTTCTCTTAACGTGCTCATGAAATACAGTGTTCTTGCCCATTCAAATCAATCAGTGCACATTCAATTTTTTAAAAAATTCAAAGAAACGATAGTACTTCAAGAACGATGATTGGTATAGCTGAATACATATATATCGAGTTCCAAGAGCACCTAAAATTTTCTTTCAAGACATTATATACGACGTATTTAATGGCAAGTTTAGGTCATTACAGCTATTGATGCTCTCTCTCTCTCTCTCTCTCTCCCTCTCCCCCTCTGTGGTCTTAATATTAGCAGAAAATAATTTGTAAATATGTACAGAAAAGGGGACCACTGGGGTCCTCTAAAAACATCAAGAAACGGTTTGAGCAGTTTGGTTAAAATTGATTGAGGGATCAAAAAGTAGTAATTGAAGGCGTGTATTGCTGTAAAGAAAGGCACGAGAGCTCCTAAAATTTCATCATGAAGAACAAAATGTAACATTACCAGCAAAGAGATGTCATAGAGGCTAATTAATTGACCGAAGTCCTCTCTGGAACGTTAACTCGCTTTATTTCTTCTCAATCTGTTAATAAATGTTTGTCGCACATACATCTGCAATTAAGTATGAAAAGTCTCGTGGGTCATCTCAGAAATCAACACTTCGCCAGTCTTCCCTTATTTCTTTTCAACAGAGTTTATGTCTTCTCTCTTCTCGTCCGAAATGTATGCGTGTTACTTGTCAATTGATTATGAAAATTTTTGTGGGTCATTCCGGAAATACTCACATGTACATGTTATCGATCTGACGGCATCTCTGGACATAGTAATCTCCAGCAATAATGCGCAAGAATAGTCGTCCCCATTGATCAAATGCAGCACATTACCATCACAATTTATGAGAGAAGACTATTAATCCCGGCCAGGTTGGTGGAATCAGTTGAGGGGCATCCTTTTGTCTTTAGCTTTGGGTGGTTCTTGTGTCTGTCTGTGGTGTCAAGTGGCTTTGACAAACAATGACACCTGGACAAAGCCCTAATGGAAGGAGAAAAGGACCACAACTTTATCATTGTTTAATTAGTTGAATAAGGGGATAGAAGACTCACATGGCCATGCTTTGTAGTTTAGCTCAAAGAGATGAATCTCCCCCCATTTGATTAAGGTTGGTGGTAGTGGTGGTTGTGAATAAAGTAGTCCAAATTAGGGTTTTCTTTTACAGCCTGCTTAAGCGTTTTTTTCTCTCTTCCTTGAGGTCCCACATGATGTGTTGATTTTTTTTTTTTTTGGGTTATTATCTCTTCTTTATAGATAGGGTTTTCAGATGCCTTTTGTTCCTCCCTCATCATCCACCATCTTTTCTGTTGATTAATGAGGAGCAGTGCAAAATCATTTAAAAGAATCCATTGTCCTTATTGCCAGAACATTGAAGAAATTTTCTCTAGCCACATTTATGGTCTATGTTTGCTAAATTTATTAATTAATCTACGGACCATTGTTGAAGCTCTTGAGATGATTCTGGACTGTTGATGTTCTTTTCTGGCTTATTTCCAACAAGAAGAAAGAACAAGTTAGTGATGATAATATGCGTGTTATAAAGGATATTTAACTACTAATGGAATTTAGAAGGATGAGTATTCACCTATAAAATGTGGGTTTTGAGAAAGAAGTTCCTTCGAATACTTTCCAAATCATAGATAAAGAAAAAGAGATGTTCCAAATCTAAATAGGGTAGCAATTTCGGTACTTTTGTGGATGTGGGTACTGCAATTTCAATACAAGCAAGTACTAATTTGGAACTTGTTGACTTTTTTTTTTTTGTGACATTCATATATTGGTTGGATTCACAAGATGTTTTCTCACCATAAATAGTGCTTGAAATACAAAAACTTAACAGTACAATTGACTTTGCAGAGTAATATGCAAATTTTCATAGAAGTTTCGAATATGGCCTGCTTACTTAAATGCTCTGTCAAACTTTTGTCTTTAGTTTCAGCTTTTCTCAATGAATTACTAATTAAACCATCGGAATATCTTCAAATTGAGCAAAGATAGATGTAAAAAAAAAAAAACTGATTAGGTGGATCTGACAAACTATAAATGGGGTTTTTAAACTCTTCTCGGTAAGCAATTTTCTTGATTTGTTCTTTGTAGCTCTAATTCTACGCAATAATGTGAATTTTGCTTTAGCATTTAGAAAAGGAGAAGTTGTTGGGGACCCTGTCCAATTCGACAAATCTCTGTGCCCGTCTTTTTCAACTCCAAGTTGATTGCAGATTAATTTGTAAAGAAATACAGAAATATAATACACAAAAGGTCAAGTGACAAGGCTAAAAAGAAGAGGGTGTGAACAACTTGTTCAATGGGTAGTTCTCAACTTGTCCCCCCTTTGACCTTTCTACTCATTTTTGCTCATTGGGAAATGGATCGGTTGGTTCTCATGTCCACCTCACACCACGCACAAAATAAACAAATAGATAGAAAAATGAGTAACACTTGGTAGAACCGCTGGGCCTTTCGGAATCTTTTCTACTTTCTTGCATAAAAAAGTAGGAGCAACCAAAGCAAGAGAGATTAGTTATATAGTTTCAATTCGACCCCATCAAAGCGTACCTAAACATTGGGAGCAACCCTCTTCTTTTCCATCAAAAATAAATTTGAAAAATTTCAAGGGAGAAGATTAGTCAAGATTCCCCTTTTTTCAATGTTCTCTTTCCTAGGGTTTCAATAAAAAAAAATCAAGAAATAGATCAGTGTCTCAGCAATTACCTTGTCGTCAGGGTAAAGCTAGGTTGGATCGCCATCAACTGTGAAACAAACCAAAGAAATTCAAAAGAGCTCATTAATAAGACAGCCTATAAAGGCTTTTCCTTTTTGTTCTTTTTCTTGCTAATACAAACCCTTGCATTTGGGTTGGTGCAACCACCACCGATCGATTTGAAAAACTTGGCTTTCCAATTTTTGAAACCACCCGCATGATTTTTAGTGGCGGAGTTGGTTTAACGAAGGGGTGGTGAAGGACAGGACTATTATTCTAGTTTATCCGGTTGCAGCTAAAAAAAAGTATTTTGTATGGCTCTCGCGGACTATATTCTCCAGCCCTTTGTGACCAAAGAAGTTTTTTGAACTGTTCTTGCTTATCTGATTAAAAACTCTGCTGCTGGGCTCCAAAAGACTGATGATGAAAGTGTGTACGAGAGAGGAGAGAGCTTTTCGAGAGAAACTTGCTCGAACACGTAGAATGGGCCAAGAATTCATAGAGTCCAGCATGCCAGTCCCGAAAGGGTCAATCTTGGGAAGCGCGATACGAAGTTAAAAGCTGCTCGACACATCCATGCGTATTCGGCATGGAACTTTAATTAATCTCAACCATGCACGCGCTTGCTCGTATTTCTCGGGAACTTCGCCCTTCGACGATGGTGCTTTTGACTTTGTTAAGTAAAGCGGAAATGAGAAAGGACGGAGTCCCATGTAACGGAACCACCATCTGCCCACATGGAGCAGCTCAATATGCTCGTTAGCGTTGACCTTGAGACCTGTAAATTACCTGCATGGCACATTTTCTCCGCCTTGACTCGTGGATTATCCAATGCATACCCACGTGTAGATAAGATTATTCCTGAGATGCTGTCTCACCGCTTCTAATTACCTGTAAGCATCCCTTGGCGTTTGCAGCAAGTTCATGGTGGAAAAGCACTGGTGGCCATGAGCCGTTCACAGTTGGCAAATATACCTATCAAAGATCTGGACCAATTTTGGGAGCTTTTAATGAGCCTTGTTTAACCTAATGAGAGTACTTTGGAGGGTCCACTCCAATGTGATTATGTTTTCATGTTTCCCATGTTGAGCATCCATGGGACATATCCTGAAGATATTGCTTGTGCATGTGATCATGGCAAACATGTTTAGTTCCAATTCCACATTTAAGACAATGATTAAAAGACACATATGAACCCATCAATCCACAATGACTGCTTGGCAGTTTCCAAAAGTTTCTGCCCCTACAAACGATTGCCAGACACCTGTGGTTAGGAAAAGATTTATCGGGTGACACTATGTCTTTGTGTGCCTACTAAAGAATGCCAAAGAAATCTTTCCAATCCCAAAAGTTGCCCAAATTCAGTGTTTCTAACTGAATGAGGGTTTCTGGGGGAACAAAACTAGAATTAGGGCTTTATCTTTTGGGTGTTACGGAGTCTTGCTCTATGTCTCATGCCTTTTATGTAAAGATACTTTCCAATTGTGGCCGACCCGCCTTCAGAAATCCCCCAGGAAGATGATAACCATTTACAGTACACATCCTTATCATCTCTTTTGCGCAACTCACACTTGACCTTGATGCCATGACGCCTCGTTTATAAGCATACGAGGCCAAGCAAAAAAATCAGACCGGGCAGAAAAATAAGGATAATATGAATTGATATAGTACGTGAGATTTTATTACAAGTGCCCTAAGATGTTGTGCCACCTATGTCTAATATGTTTTACATAGTCGAACATGTGAGTTTTGCAATTTTCAATCAAGAAATTACAATGCTTCACTCATTCTTTTCATGGTACGTTAACCTATTATCTTGAAGCTTGATACGGTAGACCCATACTCATATCATGACTCAAAATCTCAGTATTTTCAATGAACCACGAAAAAACACACTTTCGCTTACAGCTGCAACAAATTTGAGCTTTTCTGATTTGGAATGTGTGGCAGAGTGGAATCTCATCTTATCAACATCCCTTTCATGTCCAACCTAGCCAGAGAGCTAGATGCTCCTTTCGTGAACCGGAAATTATGGTTATGAAGTGATGACAAAACCCAGATTAGACTGCAGGGAAGTGACTAATGACCTGCGAAGACGTTGCCCTGCGAAGGTCAGGAGCTAGATGGCTCTTGTCCGAGCTGAAGGCCAATGTTGTTCAAAGTACAAAACCATTTCTCAAGAGGAAAACAGTAAAGACGGAAAAGAAGCTTGTTGTTGGTAGAAGAATTTTACAAATCCAGACATTGGGAAGAGTTTCGTGGTTAAGATATGTCAAGAGAAGTAACTCTAGGAATGAAAAGTCAAGTGACATGAAATTCAGCCTCGATCTAGAGATTATCTAGATTGACTTCGATTCTAGGAATGAACAGGTCAACTTTGATCTACTAAAAGCCGATGGTCACCTCAATCAAAGCAAGGCCAAAAAGTGACTCACGACTACTTATTAAGCAATTACAAGGTGTGTCTAAATGTATAAATGAAACCGTGAGCCATTATTATCACGTAGCATCAGAATTGATCAGCCATTTCAATTACTGCTTCCTAAAATATGTTCCTCTAGATAAAAATTGGGAAGCGAATGAACTTGCTCATCAAGCAACATCGAGTATCATAACATTAGACTTCGAGAAGCCACTAACTAAGAAATCTCAGCCTTCCTAAGACTCATCGAAGGTTAAATGTGTCATGTGATCAATAGCGAAAGAAGATTGGCACGGACCTCACCAGGGCAAAAATGAAAACACTATACCATTATAGATGATGCACCTGAGTCCATTTTGTTGAAATGTGTTGATAAACACTAGTCAAGACTGATACATGGCTGAAACTCTATGAAGGATTATGTGGTGCAGATTAATCATGAGCCAATACCAGACAAGTGGGCTGAGATTTTCGAGCCCAATTAAATCTGGGCCAACAAAAGTTACATTAGAAGCACTTCTCCAAATTAAATTTGTTTTGATGTTTGTGGGGCAAATGTTGGGAGCAGCAACTTCAGGAGCATAAGGAGTCATCCAAAGGTATGAAAAATTTAGCCTCGATCTATAGAAATTGTCAGGATTGATATCTAAAGGACTGAACAGCTTGACTTTGATCTAGTACAAGCTGATAATGGTCGCGTTGACCAAAGCAGCGGACAAGAGCACTTCGACCAACTTGAATTGACAGCAAGTACGGAAAGAAAGAGAAATCCTTGGACTTCAAAATAAAATAAAATAAAAAAGAAAGTAAGAAACATAGAAGAGGAACACACGTTCAAGTAATCCCAAAACTCTACCAAATTCTCCTCCGCATTGTTTTTCAATTTCGGATGAATCTTGTTGTTCTTAGTGTGCATTGTAAATACTAGTTTGATGTTCGTTCCTTATGAGAATCAATGTGCCTCTAGTTTCTAGTTTCTATCCAATGAAGGTCATTTAAATTTTTAAGTGCTGTCTTTCTTTGTTCTTTAGATCCGATGTTTCTGTTCTGATTTTAATTTCCTTTATTTTAGGCATTGTCACTTCAATTTCCTTCAGATTTCTCGCACCTCGCTCTAGCTTAGCTTTGTTGCCTTCACGTCCTTCAAAATTTCCAATTTTCGCACCGTCACTTTGCAGCTCTGATATCCCTTTTGCCATTTTTAATCGAAGGAGAAGTTTGTACATCACTTTCGCTCTCTGTAGCCAGGCAAACCTTTTACTCCCATCTTCATACCCCATCCGCCTTCGAAAAGAAACTTTTTTCCTGGAATTTCAATCGCTATATGATTAAGTTAGAATCAGAGAACAAGGTCGAGTTTGTTTCTCAATCCTCATCTGTTCATCAGATTTGCCTTCCATCAAATTAGATCCAGCACTTGCCCATGCATTACATACACGAACGGAGGTTGTTTGCGCGCACGCGATATATCAGGTTTAGCCTAACATCCTGATCCTTTAGATGACGACATCGATTGCTTTTGGGGCCTCTCACTTGGTCGTCCGTCTTGCATACCTCGTTTTAAATTGAGCTCCCAAGCTTGCAAGACGAACGGTGTGTTGGAATATGACAAGCATAAAGATGCCCTCGAGGTCGACAAACATATTCATTGGACTTAAGTATCAGAGACTCGGTAAAAAGAGAGACGAACATCAAGAAGCCTTTTCTGCTTAGACTGTATTGATTCAGGGAAAAAAATCTAGCGTCGCGGACACACCGATTCATGCCATCAATTGTGAAAGAAATAAAGAAGAAACGTCGGCCAAAAGCTCCGTTCATTCATGGATCCATTCATTACATTACAGGTGACGAATTGAAGAAACCTTAGCCTTTGTGGTGGAAAAGCATCTCATAAACGAAAACTAAGGACAACTATTCCAGCAACCTCTAGCCACAGCTTAATTTATAAGAGGAGGACCATCTTATTTGTTACGTCTGTCAGCTTTCTCGACATCATAAATCGCTCTGTTAGGTGACTATGACGTACTTCCTTTTCCAATTTCATGGAAGCAAGAATGCCGAACCAAACATTTGCTTTTACACTTTTTGGTTGGGCAACATGGAGAAGGGAAAGAAAAGGCTTGAACTCAACACATGGGCCTACATAATGGTCGGTCTTTGTACAGGAATAATACAGTCATGTAGCAATCAATCTTCACCAATTTCTATCTTAGGCCAACCGTGATCAGCCTGTAACTTTACAAACCTGGCTAGTTCCTTGATCTCCTCCTCCTCCAATCGGGGTCCAAACGTGCATTGACCTCTTGGGGTGCAGTTCTCACCAAAGCCCTAAATCACAAAACAAACATATTTCCTTCATAAGTTACACGTTGAAAAGTCAACAAAGGTAAATTCATCTCATATATCAAGAGAAAAGAATCTTACTGGCATTCTTCCTTTGCCAAAGTAGGTTACTCGGTAGATCTCCTCTTCTGTGTCAACTCCATTTCTATAGTGGTAGCACGTAAATCATTTGTCAGGTATATATTGGGTGTGTACTCTGATATGATCAAGGGAAGAAAGTGTTGAGTTTGCCATCACCGTTGATATAGATTAAGGTTATATTCAAAAAGTCCAAACAGGAAATTGACCAATATTACCAAGCCTCAACATTATGGGAAGCAAGACATGACATTTAACCCAATGAAGAAACTAAATCTCTGATAGAATGAACTCTCAGTAGAGGCCATTTGCAATGTCCCATACCTTTGTAAATCTTTCATGAACAGTGTCGCAGCCTAGCCAGAAGAGGACAAACTTTCGAATGAGTTATAAGCTAAGAAAAAAACTTGCATCTAAGAAATGTAGGGAAACTCACTGGTTGGATTATGTTTCCACCAGCATCATGACATCCAATACATGCCCGACGAAACAACACTGCTCCTCTTTGAATATCTGAAGTTTGACCAAGCGACGCTGCACCATGAAAGGCAGACAAGTTTAAACACAAACAATCTCAACGTGTGATCAATACTGTATGGATGGAAGACAAGACGTGACAAAATTTGATGATATTAGCAAAACATCCGTTCCATATCTGTCGACAACATTTGGACCAACAAACTGAACTCTGTAACTTCAAAAGACTGCCCGTACTTTCCCTATCAAATTAACTCGGAGGCATGTAATTATATAAGACTAGAGAAGATGATCAGATAAATTGGGAAATCTGTGGAAAGAAAAGGTATCATGAATAGGAAGTATTAATTCTGAGAATTTCACATAAAAAAAAATTATCCCGTACTCTTACATAACAAAAATAATGATAATAACGAACCTTAATTAAAATAAAGTTGATACTGGACATCTTAACTGCCTAAAAACATTTGAATATTGGCATATGAAGACATTTATATCTTTTCTAACAATTAGAATAATATATTTCAGCAAAAAGTCATAAGTGATCAGTTGGCAGTATAAACCCTCAAAAGAACAAAATTTAACTAAGTATGGGTCATTGACTATATAAATAATCCTGTTTAGGGTAGTGTGATGGTCTAAGCATTCGAGTTGGGCATGCGATCGTGTCTATTACTGTCCAACATTGATTTGGCAGAGCATATGCAAAATGGAAGCAAGAAGACAACATTGTTCTTGGACCCCACCCAACAAAGAATTTTTTAACTTTAAAGTGGACAGATCTTCCTTTGGTGATCTAGTATTGTCAGGGAATGCAGATCTTCGTTTGGTAATCTAGTACCGTCAAGGAATGGGAGCATTCTTTGTGATCACAAATCGTTTCTAAGCACAATGGCCTGTGTAATTTAAATGAGGCTGAAATCATTTTTTCCTAGTTCCTTTCAGTCATTGGCTTTCCATCTTTGCATTAAGATTGGCTGAGCCACTGTTGTTGCTTGGCTAAATGACTTTCATGTGAGAGCAGGGAAGATGCAGTTTCTCTTTAACTGAACCAGTAACATGTGCAGGGTTATGACACTCAATGTTTTTAGAGAGCAAACTTTTTAGCGTATCAATTGGCAAAAAGAAGGGCCTTCAGAGGAGTCGGACATTGTTGGATTGTTTTAGTTCTGAAAGTTGGTACTGCTCATCTTCTTGTTATTGGGGATTATAAATTTGCCTCTCAAAGGGGGAATTAAAGCAGAATACACATCTATATATAAACATTCAGTTCTTAACCTCAACCAGGAAACTGAACTCTCATTCTCATTTTACCAGCAGGATGTGCAGAACCAGCGTGTTCCTTTCCCAACTATTAAAAATACACATGGGCATGAAGATTGCGAAAGAAAAAAAAAAGATATTGATTAGAATTATTAAAAGCCAAGGAGTGCACATCTATGACACTCCAAATTCTTCAGACCACTCCCTAAGGGCTTGCAGCAAGACATTAGGGGGCAGTGGATCAATAATAGTTCTTTATTCCTCTGAAAAGCTGCTTCACATTACCACATGTCAGTGATTTCTAAACGTGGTAAGACACTAAAATTATCGGGTAAATATCAGCATAACGTGTGAATTTTATAGAATCTGGATAACCATAGATAAGCTTGTGATTCGGGTGACCCTCACACTTCCAACTCAAGATAAGTAAATTGCTTGCTTATCATGATTTCATTGTACTATATTGGGAAGAGAATGCCGCTTAAGCTATACTGGGGCACCATTGCCAGCCACCTCACAGTAAGTTCACGTTGATGATATCGAAAGGCGATTCATTAGACATAAAGTCACCTGGTACAATTCTACCCCTCACATACGGTGACAAACCAAACAAATGAGCACTCATCCACCTGCAATCTAGTCCGACTAGTTTTAGAATCACTAAACCACTACACCATGTGCAATTCTTCATTCTTGAAGTGAGAATTAGCCTGCGATGGACGGAATCATGTAAAGCTAAGCAATCGCTCCTTCTCTAACAACAACAACACAGAAATGTGTCCGTGGTAGGAGATGTTAATCAGCCTATCCAACAAATCATCCTTCTTCATTTTCTTTTCATCTTTTAAGTTTGTAAAACAGCACGAATTCGAAGCATGTCTCTGGCACAGTAACGAGTCAACCAACGTAATCGACACCTATTCAGCGGCCCAAAAACATGGTACCAGAGCACATCATCCACCCCAACAAAGTCAGACACGACACTCAAACACGTTCGACAAGATCGCAAATTCCACGCACAAACAGCTAAGGCGACCGCACCGCGGCAAATTCAAGGAATGAAAGAAAGCGGTGTACCCGGAGCGAGACAGAGAGGAGACAAGGCAACGAGCGCAGCCACCAGAGGCGGAGCAACGGCGGCCCCGAGGAAATCAGCCCACTTGAGCTCTCGAGGAGCTTCGTCTCCGTCTCTTCCCGGCCCTCCTCCCCGTATTACTCCTGCGACCCCATTGCGCTGCGAGGCGAACACATGGCGCGGCTCTCAGTACCTCCTCTCCGGCCTCGCAACCGTCGATCGGTGGAGGTCGCAGATGTGATAAGCAAAAAGAGAGAAGAAGAAGGAGAAGGAGCTGCAGAAGCTTACCTTGTTCGCGAGGAAAGGAGAGGAGATGTTGTTGGTAGAACCAGAGGAGAGGCATTGAAGAAGCTGCATCCCTCTTTCTCTCCAGCCTCTCGAGTTTGCTTGCTGGTCGGGAGAATTCGGCTGTTAAAGATTCAGTCTTTCGAGCTCGAGCACGCGACCGTTCATCCATCGTTTCGATTCCCCACGTGACACGATCTATCCACCGTGTCCGAGATCCTGGCTTCGTCCATTTTATGAAAAATCTCATTTTTCATTTTGACATATTGAGCTAAGCAAAAATACTTTTCAATAAAATCTAAATTCAAAAAAAAATTCTGCTTAAAAAAAAAATTAGATATCGATGCTATAACCTGAAACTCCTTATTTGAGCACGGAAACTAAAAAACCGATGTTCAAAATCAAGTTTCTAATAATTAGACCCGAGAATGCAGTGCCCTAACTTCGGTCCCTCGTCATCCATACCCGACTCCATTGAGACGGCCCAATGCCCCTTCCATAAGGACAATGCTTGAATCTCGAATCTCCAGTGCTCATGTCGGCGTTTAATAAAACGATCTTAAACATGTTTTTCGTAAATTTAAAAATATCTAGGACAAATTGAGCCATTCCCCTTTCTTCAAACCCCAATTTGGTGGAACTGGAAGCCTTTTCTGGGCCGCGTTCAGCACTTTTGTGGGCTAGAAAGGATTGGTCTGGACTCTGGTCCATTAGGGACACGAAGAAGGCCCATTAGCAACGCGTCGCCTCGTCTTAGAAGCGCCACGTGGAACTTTCCTCCTTCCTTCCTTTTCCAGTTAAAAGGAGCCACGTGTGCATTTCGATTTTATCGCATCTCCCCTTCGATACGGCGCGTCGGCGGCGAAAGCTCGATGCATGAAAATTACGACCCTCCTCATATAATATGGTTTGGCCTTTTAATAATGGATGTGTACGTCGACGTTGCATATTCATTTTCGCATCGAGATCTGCATTTCTTGCACGGATAGATAAATGCGTGAATTTATGTGATTATTTTTAGGAGCAATTTCTAAATAGAAAAAACTTTGTAATTACGTAAATTGTTTTTATATTTTTTCAGAATAAGGTTTAGGAGGAGTAGGCAATTATTGGTCAGTAGAGGAAGCAACGATTGTGGATGTACTTTCTCTCTCTCTCTCTCTCTCTACCTCTCTCGCTCCTCTTGTCTTCACGTCTCGGGCTCCATCTCCATCATTCGAGCCCTAATTTCCGTCATTTTCGCCTGAATCCCGATCGCCGATCGTCTCCGTTCTTCCACCCTCGATCGCCGATCGTCTTCGGAATTTGAGGTCGAAGCGGAATCCCCGGAGGAACGGCGAATTTGGTGGGGCGACATTGGGGCCCGGGAACGGGTTTCGGAGGCGGCGTTTGGATTAGGGGCTTTTTGATCGCGGGGGGATGGCGGTGTTGTTGGAGGACATCGTGCGGTCCGTGGAGCTGTGGCTGAAGCTGATCAGGAAGCCCCAGCCGCATGTGGACCCGAACCTGGATCCGGTCCTCTTGGTGCCCGGAGTTGCCGGATCGGTGTTGCAGGCCGTGGACGGTAGCAATGGCAGGGCGGAGAGGGTCTGGGTGCGGATTTTCGAGGCTGATTACAAGTGCCGGACCAAGCTCTGGTCTCGCTTCGATCCTGCCACCGGTAATTTTGCTCTGTCGATTCTTACTAATGCTTGATCGACCCATCGTCGTGAAGTTGTAGCTTGATTCTTCTTTTTACCCTTTGCGTTTTTCTGTTTGTGGATGAGCTTGCTTTAGATGTTATTTTATTCAAAGTAGTTCGATTGAGTTGATTAGAAAAGGAGATGATTTATCGGTAAGCTGTAGCATTTCTTGTTGCGTTTGGATGGAGAGAGTTCTCTGGTGTTTCCCTTGCCGTGAAATGAATTTACTTTCTATGGCTGAAGCGTGATTGGAAAAGAAGAGTATAGGATGACTGATATGTATATTAAAGGACAAAGTCATTATGGTGAAAGAATGAGTTGACCGCACTCCTTCTAAATAAGCAAGCCCGATATGAAGTGTCAGATGGTATATGGAGCTTCCCATGGTTAGTTTGTGGTCTGCTACTGAGACGACAATTTCAAATTCAGTACTTATTAGAGAATCAAGAAGCCATTCAGTAATGCTGGGGTTTTGAATAGAAACTTACAGGAGAGCGTCATTCCATAAGCTTCTAATTCTGGTAGTTCTTCGACTATGTGACTTGATAAGATCATTTCGTTCCTGTGAGAAGTGGCTGGGATTTCAAATAGAAACTTACGGGAGAGCATCATTTTCATAAGCTTCTATTTTGGTAGTTCTTCAAATGTGTGACTTAATAAGATCATTCTATTCCTGTGAGAAGGCAGGTGCTCATGTTCCAGTGTCATAAAATATTTTGTCCGTTTGGCTCCTGTGGCTCTTTAGCAGGTATTACAAATAAAACAGAGGAAGAACTTCATTCTGGTTATTCAATTTAATGAATAGATTACCTCTCACTTCTTCTGTAAAGGATTTGATCTTTGTTGGGAGAAATTGAGTCTTTAATGTGAATATCCAGGCTTCTATACATTTATAGCCTGCTCCTATATCTCTTATATCGATACATGAAAAGAGAACATACATGCTTAGTTGTTAAAAGTTTGTATGCTGCATGTTCATACATTGTGCATTGTCTAATTTGGACATTGGTCGAAATTGATACTGTAAATAGCTGAAGTGATTTACTTGTCCTCATTGGCCTGTGATTCTCGCCTCCCTGGAGGTTATTTTTCTAATGTAATGACAAAATCTTCTTGTTTAAATAGGTAAGACCGTTTCTTTGGATCCTAAAACAAACATCATGGTTCCTGAAGACAGATATGGACTGTATGCGATTGATGTTTTGGACCCTGATATGGTATGTATCATCTCTCAATGAAATGTACCCTTTAAATTGATTTGAAGTTTAAGATGAAATTTTAACTCTAAAAGATTACAGCAAGTAGTGCTTTCTAGGAGTGGAGTTCCTCTTTATTTTGCTAGATATCATGACTATCACTGGTTGCAAATCGAGTCTAAACTATTCGGCAGTATCAATCTGACGTACTTTGTTTTCGTGCAGGTCATTGGGCGTGACTGTGTATACTATTTCCATGATATGATAGTTGAAATGATCGGATGGGGTTTTCAGGAAGGGAAGACATTGTTTGGTTTTGGGTATGATTTCAGACAAAGTAACAGGTACGTCTATGGCACAGTTCTGTTATAATATTGTTAGCAGATAGACCTCACCACCAACCAAGGAAAGAAATAATAACAGTAATATTGTTTGCACCATCTCTACAGGGTTTGTCTAGGCTGTCTAAGTTACATAAAGGGTTGGACTCCAATATGTAGTAGTTCAAGATGGCTCGCCATGTAGGCTTTAGATATACATCTCCCTTCATCTAATGATTTTAGCTTTCAGTTTGGACTCTCATACCTAGAAGTTCAGGATGGGCTACTCTCTCTCTCTCTCTCTCTCTCTCTCTCTCTCTCTCTCTCTCTCTCTCTCTGAGTGTGAATGCTGCCTCTAGCATTTCTGGCTTGCTTTACTCTTTCGTCAATGTTTAGGTTTCAAGAAACATTGGAGCATTTGGCTGCAAAGTTGGAATCTGTATATAATGCTGCGGGAGGGAAGAAGATGACCATTATTAGTCACTCTATGGGGGGTCTTTTAGTGAAGTGCTTTATGTGCCTGCACAGTGATGTAAGTAACTCATAAAACTGATGGGATCTATTTTTTTCTTACGACTGATATATTGTTTGTTTGAATCTCTCTTTCCGTTTCCTCCCTTTTGTCTCTTTTGCCTTTTGTCATTTAAATATAAGTACTTCAAATGTGCCACTTGACTCTTCTGTAGATTTTTGCAAAGTATGTGAAGAATTGGATTGCTATAGCTGCACCTTTTCAAGGTAAGAAGCATTTTTAAGAGCTGTACTGCTTTTTATATTTTTTGTTCATTGCTCTTTGACTGAGCTCATACATCCGTTTCCTTCTTAGATTCCGTTAGTTAGAAGACTTTTGTTTCTTTTCTTTCATCCCATTCCCTGTGGAAAGCACATGTATGGTTTTCCATTTTTTCCATAAAACTGCTTGTCTATCACTGTGGATAAGAAAGCAAGCAAATAAATCTCATAAAAAACTCTCACCCAAAATAGATAATGTAAAGTTCAGAGTATCTAGTGAATCGTCTGTTTTGTATTAAAAATGTTTCATGTAAAAATGATTAGTTGTTTTCTCCTATTGTCTAATTTAGGATTCAATTGGCATGATTAAGAAAAAAATTAACATACTTTGCATATTTTGTCATTCAAATGTGCATAGAGTTAGAATTGGCATCTTGTGAATATTCTGAAAATCTAAATATTTCAGGCGCCCCTGGATATGTCACATCTACCTTTCTGAATGGGATGTCATTCGTGGATGGTTGGGAGCAAAACTTTTTCATTTCAAAGTGGAGCATGCATCAGCTGGTATGCTATCTTTAACAGTTATATGCATACATATCTGCGAAGCACTTCAGTTTTGTTGACCTTTATTTTGTTGAGTTTAACATAGTATGTAGTGTTGATATGGACCCGAAAATCTCTGATCAGTTCATAGCTGTCCTTCTCTTCCCTTGTTTTGCTTTGTAAACTCAGAGTGGAAGATGAAAGTGCATTTTGGCTAGCATGGACACTTTATAATTGCCTAACCAATACATAGTGATAAACATACAAAAGTATACTTATATACTGCCAAAGAATTTTTCTTTTTATATAATTTATAGCCAGACTATAAGAAATCAAATATCTTCTGCTTGACTTATAGTTCGTTTGATAACTTAAAGAAGTGTTGCCGCAAATAAAAAAGAATTGCACATTATAATTGCTTTTGACAGGAGTGCCTTCATTCCTTCTATGAGTTCTTTCAAATCTCTTGCATTATTTTTTGTGGATTGGCATCTCAAGGTCCTTTGATGGGTTGTGTAGTGATTATTAGAATAGTAATCATACATAGAAAGATATTTATGTGTATCTTGTGTTTGATTTCAATAATGTGAGGAGAACTGTTACTTAGTGTTTAATTGAGTAGCAATCACCAAGTGGGTGGGAGTCTACTTAAAGTTGCTGACTGAATGAAATTAGTTTTGATTTGTTGACAGACAAGTCTGAATGTTCTGTGTGTCATGACAATTTCATTAGTCCTCACAATAGTTAAGTTGTATTTTGTAATGATTTTCATGAGGAAACAGACTGGACCAAGTACTAGTGCTACATATGTGATTTAGGTTGAAGTGGCCACTGTGGGTTATTTAGGCAATGGCAGCAGTGCACAGTAGTGGGTCATTGATTACTTGCATTCTAAGCAGGAAGGGTAAAAGAGGACCATGAGCGTTTTGACTTGCCAATGAATTGTTAAAGTTGATATTTCTGTTTACATTGCAGTGTTTTCCACGTCATCCACCTCCCCTACCCTGACCCCTTCCTTCCTCAACCCATTATATGTGCACACATTTGAACATCGTTGTGTGAACATATGCTTGCTCATGAAAACATGTTTGCAAGCACGGTCATCTACTGGTCTCTACTTATCTCTTTTTATGCCTGAAATTTCTGAAAACGCATGTATTAACATGCTGTGGTGGTTGATCTCAGCTGATTGAATGCCCATCAATCTATGAATTGATGGCATGTCCAAACTTTAATTGGCAACATGCCCCACTGTTAGAGATCTGGAGGAAGAAGCTTGATGATTGTGGTGATACCCGTATGATCCTCGAGTCATACACCCCTTCTGAAAGTGTAAATATATTCTCTGAAGCACTTTCAAGTAATACGGTAAGCTATGCATTTTGTGTTCCGGATTATGCATTTTGTTCTGTCTGGATGAAAAACTGCCAATTCTATCTTGGAAATACACTGTCCCACTTTAAGTGAAGGGCAAAAGGCTTAAATAAGTTTGTGTACTGAAATGCTAAGATATCCGATATCTCATTTTTGAGCATTTTAACTTTAAGAATTTAGTGTATCTTCTTTCCAGATGCTGCTAAACATAACCATGTTAATACTTCATTCGTCTAAAATTTCTTTCTGCTGCTCCTTTTCCTTTTGATGTCCACAATATATTTACATGGATGGCAGTTATGCCAAACGTGTTTCACAGTTCTTCTTTGTGTCTGCCCTGGTATAGGGTCCATTTATTTTTAAAATCATTTGCTCCAGTTATGAACTTCAGTTCGTTGTAACCTACCTATTAATAGACTTTCCATGTTGAGCCTGATCACTGCGTTAGGTTCACCTTTAAGAAGAGGAGGGTTCTCTTTTTCTTATGACATGTCATTTTCATATAGATAGTACTTTGGGGAAACTATTATCCAATGTTTTTGTCTGACATGAGCTACCGTCTACCTCATTTTGTTTCTTGAGTAACAAATTATTTGGACTCAATAACAGGTTAACTATAATGGTGAGAGCATTCCCTTGCCATTTAACCAGGAAATCTTGAAATGGGCTCATGAGACCCGCAAGATTTTGTGTTCTGCTAAAGTTCCACCAGGGGTGAAATTCTACAATATATATGGGACCAATCTGGAGACACCACACAGTGTTTGGTAATATTTTGGCTGAAGTGCTTCATCTCTACTTTCTTTTTATGTCAATTCTTCTACTTGCTGATTTTTTAGAAAATTTCTCTTTCATGTGTGATTGGCCACTATCTATTCGATACACACATGCTTCAGATCATTTTTACTTATCTTAGTGTTGCTGTGTTCTATGCAGCTATGGCAGTGAGGAGATGCCTGTTATGGACCTGCAAGAACTTCAATTTGTTCTGGTCAGTGAAAAATGTGAACTCTTTAGCCTATTTGAGTGGAGTTAACATATGCAAATCTCTTCTTCTATAGCTAGAATCCATAAGGATCCATCCAATGTTGATTTTTCCTTTAATATGTCCTAATAATGAACTTCCTTTTTTATAGCTATTCTCGCTTAAGTAGTTGAGAGGCTGATTCATGCTTTCTGAATTTCAGCCCTGTTATGTATGTGTTGATGGTGATGGAACAGTTCCAACTGAATCAGCTAAGGTACGGAGATTTAACAATCTGTTGGACATGTTAGTTTGAATTGCTAGACCTATTAGCGGATGGCTTGACCATGTAGCTCATGCAATCTGTACTTCTTATCTGTAGTTCTAATCTGCTTTTCCCACTTTATATGGACTTGGCAAAATGTCTGGTGGAAGTACTGGCTGATTTTGGGCCGCACCTTTCTATTGTAAGACCAGATAGAATTTGTGACTGTGTCTCTTTAGATTAGGATTTACAACTCTGTAATGAATGTATCAATAAAGTTCTTCCATGTAAAGCTCTTTTTGGTTGCTAGGAAATAAATTTGGATAGGACAAGTTTAGTGAAATACCGGATAAAAAAGCAGATATGGACATAGCCTAGCCTATTTGGTGTTGATGGACCTAGGATAAGATTGATAATACTCCACAGAGTTCTGATCTAATTGAGGGCAAGGGAGGGGGAGGGAGGGAGTGGTAGTTCAAGACCCTGGAGAGAAGAGTTGGTTGAGGAGGAATCACTGGAGGGAGGGAGGGAGGAAGGGAGGATAGCTGTTGAGCCTAGTCAGCTGCAATAGTCAACCACCACATCATCACACTTGTTGTGTTGGTCACCAGAGAGAGAGTGAGCGAGGGAGGGAGGGAAGGAGGGAGTAGTTCGAGACCCTAGAGAGAAGAGTTGGTCGAGGAGGAATCATCACAGTGCAGAGGTCAGTAGTGATGCAATGTCTGCAGTGCTGTTCTTTTGTTCTTTTCACATAACCTTTTTCGTTTCTTTTCTACACAAACTTTGTTTCATTAACCAGGTGGGAGAGTCTATAGCCACCCTAGTGCTCAGATATTTTGTCCTGGGTTTTATCCGAACTTGATTTGGATAAATCTTATCTAGGCTAAGCAAACTTTCCCATGCCCTAATTTGCATTAGATTCTTCACTTACAAACGGTCTCCTCTTATTCAGGCAGATGGGCTTGATGCGGTTGCAAGAGTTGGAGTCCCTGGGGAGCATCGGGGAATTTTATGCGATCATCATGTTTTCCGCATTCTGAAGCACTGGCTAAATGCAGATTCAGACCCCTACTACAACCCGCTTAATGACTACGTGATTCTTCCCTCTGCATTCGAGATGGAAAGACACCACGAGAAGGGCATGGAGGTGACTTCCCTCAAAGAGGAGTGGGAAATCATTTCAAAAGATACCAATGATGACCAAGGAGAGACCACCATAATGCCCTCAGTGAGCACCATATCTGTTTCTCGAGATGGAGGTAATCAATCTTCTCGGGCCGAGGCTCGTGCCACTGTGATCGTGCACCCTCAAAGTGAAGGTAAGCAACAGGTGGAGCTCAATGCCTTGAGTGTGTCTGTTGATGCCTAAAGTTTGTTACTTGTGCGTTGTGGCAGAAAAGCCCGGAATTGGGCAGTGCTGTGTATAGTATATCAGTCGTGTACAAAATATGCGTCTTGTAAATATAACTATCACTGGTGGCAATTGCCTTGATGAAAACAGAACATTGAAAGATCGTACTGGGGTAAGACCCATCACGTATTAATGGGAAACAAATGTACATGTGCTATTTGAATGTCCATTTTCCAGCAAGGCTGGGTAACTTCTTATAAGTCACATCTAGAGCGTCACTTGCAAGTTCTCATTCTCATCCTTTAAGCTTGGTCGTGAACCATGAACCATGAGCCAAACAGTGTCAGCCGGTGACTCTGAATACAGCTTGACAGCATTTTTGGGGAGCAAGGGACATAAATGGCATCGTTTCGAGCTGTCAAACGGGAAAACATGTTGACGAAAATGGAGTCGGTAAATTTTCTTCTCCCGCTACGTGATTAAGTGATTAAGTGGTACTGTGCTCTTTGTGCAGTGAACAAAAAGCGGGGTTTTGTTTTACCAAACTGGATAGGAGGAATAGGTTATTCTAATGGGAATCGATCCTCTCTATGCATTCGTGTTCGACTTTCCTTTATTGTCCAGACGCAGTTCTTACCTTTCTCAAGCTGTGATTTTCTCTCGATTCTGTTTCTTATCAATTGATCCATAGCGTTACTCAGTTGCTGGCTCTCAATGGCTCACTCTTTTTGGCCGAGTGCTTAGGCCGAGCTTTTTCAACTCTCACTGCGCCCGGAATTTGAATAAATAAATGTCTTGGGACTATAAGCGTAGAAGAATAACGTGGCAATGTGAAGTTTGGGATTCGTCAATCCTTATGAGATGAAATGTTCACACAGTCACGCCATACACAGAAGATAATGTGTGACATGACATCTCCAAATAGCAGTTCAATCTTCCCTCTAGCTTAGTTTCACTACATCTGCTCTGTCATAACCTTTCATACAGATAGTACAGCAACGCTTCTATACGATTAACAGAAACAATAAAGAAATGGATAAACAAAAATGAGAAACAAGATCCATGCCCAAAAAAGAAAATTATGTTTCTGTTTAGCAGAGCAAAGAGGTCCACATGAATGCGAGGAAGCCGTACTGTGGAGGGCATTCAAAAGCATATGTCCAAGCAGCAGCAGCAGCACATCCCAGCACAACTGCACATATAGACAAATATCTTAATTAATCAAGGATAATCAACACATGTTCATGAAGAGAGAAAGAAAGGGATGTTGTGTACATGGCGGGGTGTATTAGATGACTATTACGCCGACTTAATATGCTTATGTGATATTGCTAATTCGATTAGATCTTATCATTTTTAATAAAACTTAATTTTGTGAGACCAAGTCATTTTTTGACATTGGAAATTGTAATACACGTTTTACATCATGCCTTGAGAGAGATAGAGAGATCTTACAATCCTCTCCAGAACCCATCACCCCTTTTCTTCTTTTTTGCCTTCCGCGGTGGCGGTGCTTGCTTGGAGTCCTTTGGGCCATCCTTCGAAGGGTAAGCAACAGGCGGCGGAACTACGTAAGGGCCTTGAGGGTAGGCATGAATTGGCTGCTGCTGCGGCAGCGGATATGAATAAGCCTGTGGTGGTCCTGGAGGATACACTTGGACTTGGGGAGGATATGGATACGACGGAGTTGACACATTCGGATAAAACTGAGGCGGCGGTGGTGGAGGAAGCACATGTACCGATGCCAGGGGAGGATCCACCTGTGGAGGTGGCGGAGGATAAATGTGGTCCAGCGGCAATTCAGGAGCGGATGGGGGAGGACTTGAAGGGGGCAGAGAAGGATACATCCCTGTGTCATATTGAAGTTCCAACCCAAAATCAGAAACTATGCATCAGTGGGACATGCTACAGAATTTACAAGCAATCCTACAATTGGGAGCCATTTTACTCTTAAAGTTCTATCAAAAACGAAATTTAACATAGAACTGAGATGTGTGTAGGGGGTTTTCCAGTTTCCTGTCCTCAGGACACACTGTTGTGGTGACTTGTGCCTGTTGCCCCGTTGAGGGGACTAAAGCAAAGATTATGACGATCGGCGATATTTAACTGCACCTAACATTGGAAATTAGACCGGCGTAGTTATGGGATGGATTTGATCGGGCAATCTGTTTTCCACGCACATTTAGACAATTTAGACCGGCTCGGAGCATCCTGAAAGAAGGAACTTTTACCTGGAGGTCCATAGTGCGAGTCTTGACCCATCTTAGCTCTGTTTTCTTAGGATTTTTCAGGTAACAGGATGGAAGTGAACTCTCTCTCTCTCTCTCTCTCTCTCTCTCTCTCTCTCTCTCTCTCTCTCTCTCTCGAGGAATGGCCAAAGGCAAAAGGTGGAGCAGGGAGAGACAGACTTGAAGCTCTTATTTTTATGCTTTTCTGGGTTTGTGAAGGTCAAATTTGGTGAGGTGTTTCAACTCGGGCCTGTGCAGATGTAGTCCAGAGGTGGCGGCTGCAAGAAACGCGTTGTAGTGTGAAATCAACGGTCTTTGTAGAGGAACGTCATTGTCGTTGGGAGGAACAATTTTCCATGAAGAAGAAGGTAAAAAAAGCCACTGTGGGCGTGTCGAACGTGCATATTTTTATCATGAGAATCTTCCAATGGGCCAAGATTTTCAAACTGTTAAATTTACTTTTCATGATCTTTCCTTCTTCTAGATGGTTTTTTGTTTTTTTTATCAACTTCTTCTAGATGGTTTGACAGGACCAGTTCCAGGAAATCCCTCTTGACCCTACGAGTTGGAACTTCCAGGTGAAACGGATCGTCTGCCCTGGAAGCTTTCCAGGGCAGAGAGGTTTGGCCAAATACCCATACACGTGCAACACGCTCGAGCAAAAGAACAACATTAGGCGTACGAAGATAGTTTATAGGAGAACCGAATGATGCATCGTCTTCGTACTAGATATTTAAACAAATCCTTCTATGCAGTGCTTCGGACTCACTTCCCGTAGGCATCTACTTAGATCATGCCTTGTCATTTAGAATGGCAATTCGTAAACCATCTTGGTTTGACATCGCTTGCAAGAGAAACCTCCCGATTAGTGCACTGGAGTTACCATTTGAAGAGAGAAGGTTATCAAACTTTTCGACATCTTTCATGTTTCCACCAAAGAGGATGCCCAGGACCATATATGTGGAAGTCAATTGAACGGATTTGGGTCACCAATATCGGAAGCTTAAAAGGAACGCAGGCCAAAGCAAGATCAGACAAGAGAATTGACCCTTGATTGATAAGTAAACGACGTCTGATGAAACAGTACTAGGAACACGGATACTAGATAAATTTGCCATAGTTCAATGACAGAGTGATTGCAGCAAGGATCTATCACAATTCAAGCCTATATAAACCGATCTTGAATGCCATCAACAACACCATTTTAGGCAGCTACAAAAGCCATGAGCTAACACGCACATCAGCTGGACAGAAGCATCGTCAAATACAACTTAAAGTTACAGATGACCAGATTTTCAGTTAAATGAACACCTTTTGGTTCTGAACTTGTCATGAGCTGAACAGAAGTGTAGCAGCAAGCAGCCAGAGGACGATCATCCTTTGACCCACACCACAAAGTGAACGAGAAGAACCGCCTTTCTTGGGCGGATTAGCGGCTGGTGGGGGTGGCACTGGCTCCTCCATGACATTGATGGCAACCTTCATTCCGTTGAAGCAGTAACCTCTCCCACTGATGAAGTAGTAAGGCTTTGCCTCAGTCAGATTGAAGACGTCCCGACCGCCCCTTGTAATGTTTGTGATGAAGTCTGTGTCAATGCACTTGCCATAGCTCGTCCTGTTCACCTCTAGGACGTTGTATTGAGTCCTGTCGAATCCAAAGTCTTTGGAACAATAAAATGTGACAAAGAACCAAAAGGTTAGAATACAAACATCAAGGAAGAATAATGAAGATAATATCCCACCGTCCGTGTTAAATGCTCTAACTAGAGAAATATTGGAAAGGTAGTTGAACTCATATAATCAGATGATTTTCTCAAATTGGTAAAGCAAAGCTAAAACGTGAATCTTTTTGGCATCTTATCCCCCACCAAACATATAAACAATCTACTTACCAAAAAAAAAACATATAAACAATCTGATTTGACTTGTAAAGTAATTTTCAATTTCATCTTAACTGATCTTTTCTTTAAAGAAACAAAACCAATGTCAAGATGCAGAATTTGCATCATTCACCGAAAAAGTTGGCCATGAATCTCCATGATGCAGGCAAACAACGTAAATTGACTATATATCTCGCTTTCACATACCAAATAACCAACGTTATTGTACCTTGCCACTTACCGCTGTCCATTGATACGATCCTAAGAACTAACCAAGTCCAGTGGTAAATTTCTGTAAGTATCAATTTCACTCGATAGCTATTAGAATAACTTACCAGGCCGGCACAACAGTCAGAATGGAGAGCTCATATACCATTAACTGGTGATGAAACACAAAGCAAAACACGTGGCTTAACGCACCAAATTGCACGACAAAGAAGACAAAACACATCCGCAAGACTTTCTGACAGACCAGAAGAAACACTGCTTTAAACATTGGAAGAAAGAGAACTTACAGAGCCAATCACCCACATAAAACTGCTCGTGACTAGACCAATCAGTGAAATTAACATTCGGTGCCCATGAGTATTGTCCGCCTCCAACCCTATGAAGCACTGGTTCTCTCCCTTCAACCCCTGAACCTCTCAACATCAACATCACTAGCATTGCCACGATCATCACCGCCTTTTCTCCAGAACCCAACATCTCTCTCTCTCTCTCTCTCTCTCTCTCTCTCTCTCTCTCTCTCTCTCTCTAGTCAGGAAAACTTTGCTGCATGAAGGCTGAGGATGAACAGAAAGATGGCCTTCGGTCATATTAAGCGTCCCCAGTTCATGAAGATTCTCCGGACTTGATCATGCCAAGAGTATGCAATGCAAGGAAAATCATTCACTCGAGCGTGTCTCCATTGCACATATTGATTTGTTGCCTTTTCTGGGAGATATAGATTCCTTAATTCATAGCTTAAATTAATTGTGCCCGGGAATTAATTACTCTGCCTACACGTTCTAATGCAGCCTTCTATAATTAGTAATGGGAGTTCCCATCATTTATTTTTGGTATAATGATAAATACTTTCAATGTACAATCTGATCATTAAATTTTTAATTTTTCTAATGTAATTTCTAAACTTTAACTCAATGTGCAATCCGGTGCATGAATTTTTAATTTGTTCAGTATGGTTCCTCAACTTTTGGTACATATTCAAATTAGTCACTAGATTATATAAAAATGTTCAATAGTAATCATTCCATCAATTTGAGTTTGGAAAACACATTAAATATATTCATATAATTGAGAGACTAATTTGAACATGTACAAAAAGTTCATAAACCATGTTAAATAAATTGAAAGTTTAAGGATTACATTGTATATTGAGTTAAAGTTCAAGAACTACATTGAATAAATTAAAATCCATTAATCACATTATATATTTTGGCAATTTATATCATTTTTCCTTTATATTTTCCCCGCATATTCTTAATTGCTTATTTTGCAAATATCGTATCCATGAAAACATGTATTCCTTATTTCTATCACAACTCTTGCTTTTTTTCAAAGGGAAATACATTATCAATACTTAATCTATTATATTGATGTCAATTCGGTTTTAAACTTTTCAATTTTTTCAATTTAATCAAAACTTTGTGTGGAACCCAATATAATATTTTGGATCAATCTTTGCCAGAAAATCGTTGATATGACAATCTAGTCATCACCGGCCCTCTTACATGGTGTATCATTGCATTACTGATTTTTGATGAAAATTAGTCGGAAGGATTAGATTGGGGTTCCACGCCAAAGTTTTCGAACTAGATTAGTAATTTAGTATTGGTACAACAAATTTAGAACTAATTGCAAAATGTCCTCACTTTTCAATATCAAGTTCTAGATATTAGACCCATTTAACCTTCCTATTCGTGTTGTGTAGTTTTATCAAAAGTTTCTTTCCACTATTTAATAATTCAGTTATCTCGTGGTAGATTAAATTTGCTCAATTTGCTATGATAAACATGTGCTACTAAAAATAAAATGAACTTTACCGGGTCATGCATGACTAGTGTAAGTCATATATTTCTATATAGAAACACACATCTATTCATAAAAATTAGTCATCCGTTCTTCACGGTGAAGATCTGCTTTAAGCTTGTTAAAAAAAAAACAATTCCAAGTTATATAATAGGAAAAATACCACCAAAAACTCTAGATTATATTATATGTGATACATTTACTTTAAACTTTTTTTGTAACACCAAAAATGCTAAACTTGTCTTCTTATGACATATTTACCCTAAGTTTTTTTTTTTGAATTTGTCTCTTTATGATATATTTACTTTAAAACAATTTCTTCTTTTCTTTTTTGAAAGGTCACTTGGGCCGACAAGCTGAAGCCAGTGAGGACCGCTAGGGCTTGGCAACAACTGAGCAAGGGCCACGAGAGCCAAAGTAGATACTAAAAAAATATATGAGATAAATGTGTTACAACAATACAAGTTCAATGCTTTAATTTCACACACACAAAAAAAAAGTTTAGAGTAAATATGTCAAAATGAGATGAGTTTGGGATTTTTCATGCCACAAAAAAAATTCAAGATAAATGTGTCACAAAAGCATAAATTTGAAAATTTTGGTGTCTCAAAAAAAAAGGTTTATGATAAATATATCACAAATGGTATAATTTGAAATTTGTGATGGTATTTTCTCTAGATTTTAATGGATTCAGAAACTTTATAACTTTGTTTTCGAAAAGAATGGTGATCTACTGAATCTTGAATGTCTCACTTAATTCAAGGCATACATGAATTTTATCACAACATTCTCTGTACTGGCTTAATCAATGAATCTCATATTACCCACTAAGAATTTGTACATATAATTCAAAGATAATACCGACAAGTACAGTCCATTGCCTTTGATCCTCAATGTGCTGAAGTGAGCCCATTCATTTCTATAGGCCCTTGAAAGACCCCATGAATCGATTAACTTCAAACTTTTGATGGCTGCAGCTGGCCTAACTCGGAGCACCTTTGTCCGAGTTCTTCACGATATTTTTTGAGGAAAAATCGAAGAGGAAATTGGTGTTTAATTTACATTCTTTTATTGGCTAAAATTATTGGTTTACATTCTTTTATACCGCGCTATCCTGCGTTGGTCACAAGAAACATGACAAGAATTTTTTATTAGTTCAAATAGGAAGAGAAAAACGATCATGTTTAAAAAAAGAAACTGTCATTGGGTTGCAAGTAGTCGAAGCAGAGTTCAGTCCATAATGCCCACAAGAAGGAATCTGTGGCGCAAGCCTAGTCCTAGATTCCAGCCATAGCCAGACTTCCAACCACCGGAGGAAGACGACCAAGATCACCAAACGCACTCAACAACAAGAACTCGAAGCACTCGGGAGAGAAACATGGGCAGGTCTCTCGTCTTCTCGGCCAGCATCCCTCTCAAGTTCTCTCGGAGGGTCAACCCGGTGTCGCCCCTCGATCACAAGCTTTGCCAGTCAGTCCCCCACAAGACCCGTCATAATTCTCTCGGTGGGTTCTTGCAATTTCCATCCTTTAGCGCAATTCAAGGGAGGACGCTCCGTGTGAAGGCTGTCGTATCTCCCCGCACTTCGTACCCGAAAGTGGGTGCTGCTTCGACTGGACCAATCCCTCCTAGTCAACTCATTGAAGTCGTCGAGAATGCCGCCAAGACCGGTGCTCAGGTCTTTTATGCCCATTCAGTTTATAAGCACTTGTCCTTTTGTTCTGTTGACGAGAGAGAGAGAGAGAGAGAGAGAGAGAGAGAGAGAGAGAGAGAGAGAGAGAGAGAGAGCCATGTTGAGGTTGAGTCAGGAATGGAAATGTTGCAAGCTATATAGTACTCCATAAATGGAAATGAGGAAAAGAGAAAAGGTAGGTCTTGTGACCAAATTTATCCTAATCAAGGGACTTCATCGAGAATGAATCATTTATAACAACATTCAGATAGCAATCAAAACGGTATCTCCCCTTAGGTAGAAATGATCAGTTTCATGCAGAAATGCATGCTATAAAGATGGAATTGGGATTTTTCTATGCTACCCCTGATTCTTGCAGGAATGAGGAGAAAAAGAGGATAGATGGGAAACCGGAAAATCAATATTGGAGTCTTCCTTTACTGAAAGGAAAAGATAGCTGTGCATTGAGCTTGCCAGTGATTCTAATTGAAACAATCCCCAATTGCTGTAGAACTGCAACTAATGAATGTTCAAATTTATAGGAAAAAAGACGACGAGGAGTATTGACTTGTGTGGAGATACTTTCTCTTTTCTATCTAGTTCGTCCTGGAAGAAGTTCTTTAATAACTTTCTGACATTTGATTCTGTCACTACTATTTTCTTTCAGGTTGTAATGGACGCTGTTAATAAGCCCAGGAGTGTTTTCTACAAAGGACTAACTGATTTAGTGACTGAGTAAGATTCTTTTTTCCACTTACTATGAGTAAGGGTAATCACTCGCCACAGCTAAGATGGGCTTTTTACTTAGATTGACAGACCTGTGAATGATGCTTGCTACATAACTCTGGCTCATCATAATGTAAACCTCTGCTGTCCTAGACAGCCAAATTCTCAAATAGCAGCTTGAAATGCTTTGTTTCAGCAGAAAAGCCTTAATGCTCTTTCAACCTATTTTCATTTGACTTGGAAGGTTGTTCTTCTGATGTCCTATTTTGCCTGTTGTTATATATGTCCATGTCTTAACTTGTTGCGTAGCTGATTCCGTATTATCAGAGAACATAATGTAAAGACCATAAATGACGACATGTTAACTTGAGCAGCTGACTGATCCTTCCTCTTCGATCTGTGCTGTTTGATTATCATTTGAAAGTGAGTTCTTGAGTGCTTCTTTCTGATAACCTCTGCTTTCAGTCAATCTCATCTTGCCTAATATCTTTTCTCGAAAGAAAAGGGAAAAGAAGACTAAATTGCATGTTATCATGGTTGCTCTTGCCTTAGAGAACAATAATCTTTTCTCAAAAGAAAAGGGAAAAGAAGACTAAATTGCATGTTATCATGGTTGCTATTGCCTTAGAGAATAATAATCTGATGCTGAGTTCTTGCAATTTCTATGCTTGTGTAGTCAGCTTGTGCAACTTCTTGTTGAAAGTATATTATTGCCGCATAGGATGCCGCAAGCCCTAAAATTGTCCTGTTAAGATTTAGGTTATGGCTGTGAGTTTGCAAGTTGCAGCAATCTAGTCATAGGAGATTCCACATAATAATTGAATGCTTGCAAACTATAACAACCTTTACAGCCAACCCTGTCCATAGGGTCAAGCACAGCATTCTGAGAAAGGACTCATTTGTTTCTCGTTTCTGAGCTTTGGAATTTTGCTTGCAGAACAGACAAAATGAGTGAGGCTGCAATTTTAGATGTTGTGAGGAAGAATTTTCCAGATCATCTAATTCTTGGTGAGGAAGGAGGAATAACAGGAGATTCATCGTCTGGTTATCTTTGGTGCATTGATCCATTAGGTATGCACTTGTGCAAACCCATGAATCCGATAACTCTCTTAATTTTCCTTCTTTTTGAGTATTTGTTGAAGTTGCAGTACAACAATGTCTGAACTTCGAAGTTGTATTCTTGATGGAGTCCGTCTTTTTTTCCTATTCTTTTTAATCCATAAAAGGATGATGGAGCTTATCTTATTATGATGTTCCTAGATGTGAATGTCTTATATCATTTTTCATCCTCAACATCACTATTTAGCCATCCATCATTCCCACGAATCTTATTGTCTTGAGCTGCGAGAAAGCCATTGTTTGCAACTTTCTTTAAAACTGGTCGGCGTGAATATCCAAAGGCTGTCCTTTATGATAAACTGTTCTTCTTCACCTTTTGCTCATCTTCATCTAATGATTTTTGTGTTTGCTATGTATGTCGAATTCTGCTATCGTGGTTTGTCTGGCAGTAATAAACTATGTACAATGGCTATTTTTTTTCCCACATGAGATGCTAAAGCATAGTAGACCTATGAAATTATCTTGTTCTGCAGCTGGAACCTGTACTCGCACTGTTGTCCATTGTACCATAGTTATATTGTCTGAAGAGCGAGATTGCTTCCCTAATGTCATACTAATCTGTTAGCAAATCTCTGGTTGCTTGGTTGGTACATAGGCCAGATTACCAAAAGATCCCAATTCATCGTAAATTTTCCCCTACATTTTCAAATTTCCCATGTTGAGCTCTATAAGAGCAAACGTCAGTGATTACTATTGCCTTGTGGGTAGAATTGCCACAACATACTTGTTTCTTTTTGTTTTCCTCAAAGTAGCCTCGTTAGACTTTATTTCTTAACATTCTTCTTATGCCCTCTCAACCTTCTATTTTGTGTACCTAATTGTTTGTTTTATCTCTCATGTTCATCAATCAACTTGAGTTTTTGTTGCTATATTTGTTTGGCACCGCTCCTTGTTTGCTTTATAAATGATATCGTGTGATGTTGGAAAGAAAAACAGTTATCTGCTGTTATCACTCAAAAAAGTTATGCAAGATTTCTCAGATGAGCATATAGCATAAAGTTTGAAAAAGTTTTGAACCTTTCAAGCATATGTAAAAACTGCAAATGCATTTATCTTAGTTGTTTCATTAATTAGCTCTCTCTGTCTGTCTGTGCGCATGTGTCATAGAACAACTTGTCCTGGACAACAATCATCCTGAAATTTCATGTGTTTCTAGATGGAACGACAAACTTTGCCCATGGATACCCTAGCTTTGCAGTTTCAATAGGAGTTCTTTTCCGAGGAAATCCTGCTGCTGCAGCAGTGGTATGTATATGTAGCTAATGTTACTACTACTTGTATTTTTTGTATTGATTGTAGGGCTACTTACGGCCACAAATGACTGAACTGGCATGGGTTATAGACTTATGGTAGTTTCAGAGATTGAGTATTGATTGATTAGTATGTGAGAAACAAGTTGGACTATATGGACATGTAAGTTTGAATAAACAAAGTAAAGCTGCTAGTTTGTTCTGAAGTTTTTCTTTTTATGGTAAGATTTTCTAAAATTTTAAACCATGGCTCAGGCAGTATCTTTATTGTTAATTCAGCAATTGTATTATTCTAGATTGCTGCTAAAATTACAAAGCTGAATCAAACTCAGAGTCACTTGTGAGTTCCAGAAACACTTGCCCTGTCTTTGAACAGAGATATAGAGTCAGTCCTTAAGCATGGCAGCATTCATCAATTCCAATGTGTAAAATGCCCCTTACTTTTCCCCGAGTCTGTTAGGAAATTACTGCCCCCTGCTTCATGTGGAAGTTATGGGTTCTTTGTGTGGCTTACATTTTGAAGATCTCTGAGAATGTGAATGCTATATTTAGGTGGAATTCGTAGGAGGCCCTATGTGCTGGAATACCCGCACATTTACTGCCACAGCAGGTGACTGTCTCACTCATGTACAAACCCTACTATCTTTATTCCTGACAAGCAAGTGGGATAATTAACTCTCATACTTTAGGTGGAGGAGCATTCTGTAACGGGCAAAAAATCCAGGCAAGCAAAACAGATCTGGTGAGTCGTTTATCATAAATTGGCATTGTACGGGCAGGCTGATAATGAGTTATTTTGTTTCGCATTGCTACATACTATATGAAAATTTGTTGATGCTGTCTGGCTTACTGGAGTGGATTCACAATCAAAAAAGATAGTTGGAATTTTTGTTGCATTGCTTCTCTGAAGGGAATGAGCAATTTGTGTGGCTTGGAGATTTAGACAACATTGAAGTTACCAAAAAGGAAGTCTTTTTCCCCCTTACAGGTGGAGCAGTCTCTTCTGGTTACAGGATTTGGTTATGAGCATGATGATCCATGGGCTACCAACATGGATTTATTTAAAGAGTTTACTGATAGTAGCCGGGTATATGTTATTCTATCCCAGCTATTATTTTTATGAAGAATCTCTCTCTCTCTCTCTCTCTCTCTCTCTCTCTCTCTCTCTCTCTCTCTCTCTCTCTCTCTCTCTGATGTGTGTGTGTGTGTTCTATTTGTCCTCCCATTACCATGATCGTAATATCTGCCTACCCCATTTAGTTGTTGGCGTCATATCATCATTGTTTTAATCTATCAATAGATTGTGTCATTCAGGGAGTAAGAAGGCTTGGAGCAGCTGCAGTTGACATGTGTCATGTAGCTTTAGGAATCGCAGAAGCATACTGGGAGTACCGTCTGAAGCCATGGGACATGGCTGCTGGAGTTTTGGTAACATACACAAGTTTGCTTTTTATTGAATTACGAATTTTTTTCCCATTACGGTTAATGAGATTAACATTTGTTCACTTTAGTGGTTCTGCTGGATAAAAGGGTAAATTTAGTATCATTTGGTAAATTTAGTACCACTTTCTTTTTTCTCTTGAATGGGTGGCGCGTACTCTTAGAATTGACTTAGCAACGTTAGCTTCTGATTTCAGGTGGCTGTTTAATAAACTGTCTGACTGCTTGAACCGAATGAATGCTTCTCTCTTGAAGAGAGTAAAGAAAATTATAAGCATGTCCTCATATACTGTTTTATTTTTATCCCTCTTAAGTCTTTGTCTCTCATTCTTAGTTCCTTTTTCTCATTATATACCCAAATGGTGGATGTGCATGTTGGCATATTTGATGTCTGTTCCTCTCTGAGCAGATAGTTGAAGAAGCAAGTGGGGCGGTTACCCGGATGGATGGTGGAAAGTTCTGTGTTTTCGATAGATCTGTTTTGGTATCAAATGGTGCTGTGCATGCCAAGGTCAGTACTATTTCCTTCTTGGCAACGTGAATTTAACCCTACTATGATGGCCACAAAAGCCTTTCATATGCTTTTTGGAATACTGTTTCTTACGTTGAATAAATATCTCCACATTGTTTGATGTGATAACGCGTCTTAGAGTGATTGCATCTAGTCCAAACTTTCTGTCTTATGAACTACTGACGACACCAGCAGTGAACTCTGGCCTTTGTCGCCTGTTCCTAGGTGTGAAGTACTTCTTGTACTAATAAAGGGTATGGAGCTCACTATTTTCAGGAGGAGAAATATCCCTTTAATAGTGGACAATCGACTGAATTGCAAAACCAAACCAGATAAATCTGACTATTTGGGGTTAACTTACTTTAGTTACTTAATGGAGGTTAATGGTTTTCAAAGACGAAGACCTTCAAGTGATATCAAATATCGAACTGGAGTGGCTTGCCTTGAAGAATTGATAGGGTTTAAAAGTAATTATCTCCCAAAATGAGGATTTGTCCAAGAAATAAAACAGTTGAAGAACGGGTTTGAACTTGTTGGGAAGCTGCTCTGCTTAAACCCATGACTGAGAGGAAGAAAAAGCAACGTCATGGGCTTAGATTATGCAATATTGTCAATTTACCTTATGAAATTGTTGAGAGGAACATTTCTTGCATTTATTTGATGATGCTCAATATACATACATATATATATATATATATATATGTATATATATATACACACATCAACAATCAAAGACATAATAGGAAACTAAGAATCCTAAATATAATAAGAAACTAATAAACTAAAGATCGCGTTACTCTAAATACTTCTAACCGAAATTACTTGGGAGACATTAAAAAGGGCAACAGTAGGAATAGGAGTGCAGGTTTCCTGTAATATTAGATTGCTGAACGGCCAGAAAAGCACAGCACCTTCATATGTACAGGTCTTGCACTCGATTAGGGAAGGCATGAGGGGTTAAACATTTCTGCGGGGCCAATCTCTCAAGAGTCTTCTCTGGTAATATCTTTGCGTGTGTATGTTTCTTTAGCAACACTCTTCAGAAGGCAAGCATGTCGCACTCTGTTAACCTTGGCACACGCTTATTTTGACAGTGGCAGAACGAAAAGTGATGTGTTTTTTTAGGTGGATGTGAATTGTGTGTCTTCTTGTTGATTGTTGAAAACAAGCACAACAAGCAGAACTGGGAAAATCCGATCGTATCATTAGCATCTGTACTCATTTTAATTATGAACATTGACGTGCTTAATGACGAGTTTCGAACATGCAGCTTCTGGACAAAATTGCGCCTGCTACAGAGAAACTAAAAGCTAAAGGAATCGACTTCTCGTTGTGGTACAAGCCTGACGACTATCAGACAGACTTGTGATCTGCTGAAGATTCAGTCATCTCCACCAGAAAGCGCCTTGCTCAGAGCGCCCATTCTTTTCTTAGTAAATCTTTGCAGGGTCGTTCAGTTCTCCAGTAGTAGACTAAAGGAGGCCGGAGGACAACATTCTTCGTGTCTTGGAAGGAGTTTATTTCTTCGACCATTTATTGAAGAATAATAAAGCCTAACTGTCCAGTTCAGTTTGCAAACAGTCTCTCTCCGTCTGTCTCTGGTGAGAGCATGCTTCTATGTTCCTCGAAGTCTTTCTTTGTCTTTGTAATTGGGGGAAGAGTAATGCTACAGACATTAACACATTTATAAGATGTGAAGTTACATAGGCGCTTAAACGGGATTTTCTTTGTCTTGGAAGGAATTTATTCATTCGACCATTTGAAAGCCTTATTGTCCAGTTCAGTTTGCATACAGTCTCTCTCCGTTTGTCTCTAGTGAGAGCATGCTTCTAAGTTCCTCTTAAGTCTTTCTTTGTCTTTGTATTGGGAGAAGAGTAATGCTACAGATATTAACACATTAAATGTGAAGATTTACATAGGCGCTTAAACGGGATTTATTAACTTGAATAATCATTAAAAGAGCGCCACGTCTTCGTCCATGGGATTATTTGCAGACAAATTGCATCTTTTGATGCTCTTCGCCTAGAAATACAACATTGTATAAGCTAATGACAACAACCACCAATATAAGTTTAAACCATGAAGATACGGTTAAGAAAACATAGGTTAAGTATGATAAACTTGAGCCATGTCTAGGTCACATTTCTCTTCGGGAGTGGTGATATTTGCCGTTGTTGATTCTCCTAGGAGCGATTCTCAGAGACACTCTTGCATTTGTGACCCAGCGGAAAGAAAATGATCGTTTTTAAGGATCTCTAGGCAACAAAAGGAAGTACTTGCAATTCGCATTTTCTAAGGCAGCAGACAGTATGATGCCGAGACTCCGGCCAAGTCTAACTGCAAAGTAACTTCGCAAGGCTTTTATCTTTCCATGACACCAAATCTATAGTTCTTGCTCCTCCAAGAAAGGCCCAAGTCAAAGAAATCTCAAGAACTGGCATTATTCACAAACTGCAGGTAGAAAATATCCTGTCCAGCAATCCATTAGTCATGGATATGTAGATGCCAAATTACCGCTATTAGCACACTAACAGAGGTAAAATGCAACAAACGCTAAGGAGGAGCAAGAACATAAATTCACACACTCGCACATTTTTTTCTTTTCCACTTTCTCAATAATACACACAAACAGGTCGCTCAAACACCATCCTCCGCATCAGCTATAATGATTTCTGCAGAAAGCACCATGTCCTCACCCTCTGAATCTGCAGGTACAAAAGATATCATCAGCATCGGAGACCCACATAAAAATCATATATCTCATCCAATTATTATCTCCCTGAGTTACCAATCACAAATACAAGACTAAGTCTTGGCTTCTGCACACCAAGCCAAGTGACTTATTAACCCCAAGGACCACATTCTCCAGATTACAAAGAGAACAGATTATCTGAGCAGTAATAGCCATCATTATATTCATTTGCCACACTGAGAATCCTTAGAGCTGCATTCTACATTCCAAATGCAATAATCAAATTCATTTTAAGAAGATGAGAATCACCACCATGGCACCACAAACAAACCTGATTATCACCCTCTAAAAGGAATAAAATAAATTAACCCATGAATGGTGAGAGTTAAGAACTGCTACTTAGGCACTAGACTGCAGAGACTAGCACTACCTTATAATTGAAGTAAAGACACAATTGACAGGTAGAAATTGAACTAGAAAAGTACAATCTCTGCAGAGAATGTGGATTTCCAAAGGTGAAATAACTTTACCATGTTCCATTGGCAGAAAACATTAGTAGCACACAAGTGTCCTTACCATCAGACTCTCGGAATAGCCAGTGGCATCATAACAATTAAACTAAAGAGTGAAAAGCAAGTTATTACCTATCTTAGCTAGATTCATCCTCTTTATGACGGTGTCTTCTGCTATTTTTCCCAGCTCGCTTTGCATCCCTACCAACACGCGAGTCATCAGAGCTACTCACTCCAGAATCAGAAGATGCAGCTATCCTTCTCCGACTCTTCTGCCTGTGCCTCCTGCCAGAATCACCTGATTCATCAGAATCAGATTCATCTGAATATCTATGACTCTTCCTCCTCCTTTTCTCCTTCTTACTCTTCCTGCGCCTTCGTCTGTGCTCCTCCTCATCTGATGACTCATCCCTCTTCCTTCTCCTCTCCTTCCTCCTCTTCTTTCTTACTTCATCCTCATCCTCAGAGAGACTACTTCTTCTCCTTCCACTCTTTCTCTTCTTTGACCTCCCTCTTTTCTTTCTCTCCCCAGGATCACTGTCCGTATCATCATCTTCTGAATCATCCCTCCTCTTCTTCTTCTTCAATGAACTTTCTTTGCTACCCTTACTGCTGACCTTTTTCCCCTCACGTTTGGCAATTAACCTCTCAATCTCCGAGTCCACATCAGAATCTGAAGACTCGCTTTCATCCTCTTCCTCGCTATCCTCCTCACCCTCTGCTTCAGTCTTACCATTCAGCTTGGTAGCACTCCCCTTCAGCTTATCCAACCCGGGTAAAGATGCAAGCGCAGCCTGCACTGCCTCTGGGTCCTTTTCCAAATCATCCTTCACGCTCAGGAAGTTTCTACACTGAAACGTCAGGTGCCCAACACGGCCACACTTCTTGCACGCACCACGGGCCTCATCGGCATTTGACCCAGTAATACGGGCAAGAGCAAGCAGACCCTGGAAGCTTGCATACGCATTCTCGCCCTCAGGCTCCGCAACAGCCATCTTATTGGGGGCCGAACTTTTCGAATCATCCTTGTTGGGGGCATAGGGATCGTACCCGATAGCACTTTGCCATATACCATGGGTTTGAAGGGCTGCACTACTGTGAACCCTATTGTTCGCAGGCATGCGAACCCTTCCTGCAGTGGCCGGCATCTTTAAAGCAGCTCAAGCCCTACAAAGGAAAACCGAACAAACAGAAAAGAAAAATTAAGAATATTTTCATTCAATTTCTCCAGCATCCCCACGAATTGACCCGAACAAAGAAGAAACCCGAGATTGAACAGAGAAACGGGGTTTTCAAACAACCAAATCATACCCTAGCCAAGACATCAGCTGCAAAATTCAGGAGCCAGATATAAGGAAAACCCTAACTTGCAGACGTTCAAGCCAAAAGAAAGCAAAAAAGAACAAGAAAAACACAAGAATCGCGTATGGGCCCGTCAGCATCGAAACAACAACGACAGAGACGACGGCGGACGCTCATCAAGACGGAGAAGAACGTAAGGGGATCTGCTTTGTCCACACCCATCAGATTCTACATCCAACCCACCCCAGAAACATTGAAATCAAGAGACTAAGATCATCGAAAGATCATCAATAGATGGCTTTGCCATACCTGGGAGCTGATGAATTCAGATCGGTTGATGAAGAGAAACTACTGGGCAAAGCGAGTTTCAAATTCTTCGTTCCAGTAGTTTCTAAACAAAAAGAGAGAGGAGAAGGGGGATTATAAAGGCACTGATATTTCGGGTCGGACTCTGCCCGATATGTTTAGGGTCGGACTCGGCCCAATTTGTGATCCGTTTCCATTGTAGCCCAATAACTTGGAAGTCCGTGTGGCCCAATTTTAATTTCCCAGAATATAAATGGTTTAAAAAATATTTTTTAATAATTAATTGCATCCCTTGAAATATTTTTTTAATAAAATATTTTAATTATTGATAATAATTATATCTAAATATCTTCATGTATGTTGAATATATGTTATGCTTATTAATTCTTGTAAGAGATATGAGTAATCATTTTTTTAAAAACATTCTTCAGACCATTCATGTCTCTCGAAACGCATTCAGTTTGTTTTCACTTTTTTTTTCCAAAATCTTTTGGCAATTGTAATTCGACTCCTGTTCTAATGCAAAAGAGAAAAAACCAGAACCTTTTAGATATTTAAATGCCGTGTGTGCAGAAGTTAGGAGCAAATTAATAATAATTTAAGATTTTAAAAATTAAGACTTTTTTTCACTATTAACCCTTATAAAAGGAATTCATAAGTACGAATTAGAAATTAAGGGAAAAAGAAAATCATTTCAACCGAACAAACTTTTGCCGGTGAAAAGAAAAGGAATTAGCAATGTCCAATGCTGACCAAAAGTCAGATAGAAATCACTTTGAGTAAAATCAAAAGTGAAGGAGCTTTTGATCAATGTGCCACGCTATAACCAATGCAATCGAATGCAGGAAATATGAAATGATAAAATGGAAGAGAAAGTTATTCGGAATGCAATCGAGGCTAGACCTAATCTTTTGCATAAGCTTAGATGGGTCAAATCGGGCTTGCTAGAGTCTAACCTCCCGAGGTCCTATGGGGGTCTAAAATTGCGAGCTTGGCCAAGTGCCGAGGCTCGCCCCGACGGAAATAACCTTATCTAAAAGAATAAACAAGAATGGAACTTTACCTATGGATTTCACACTATTCTTCTCTATCATATCAGAAATTTGGGGCGATCAAGAGGCCCTTGCCCAGGATCAGCGCCCTCTGATCAGGCTTAGTTTTTTTATTGAATAGAAATAACACACAAGGATTGGTAAAAATAAATGTCAATATTTTTCTATTAGAGAGAGAGAGAGTAAGATAAAAAGGAGATCTTCTAAAACTGAATTTTTCACTTTTTATTTATAACACCTTGAGACCGAAAATTTAAACTGAAATCAGTAATTTCTGCGATATAGATGATCTTACCCAAATTGCCGCCATATAGTGTAAATACTCTTGCCTACATGAACCGGATAGGGTTTGTCACATGTGAGCATTAATTCTCTCACACGTGTTCGACGAATGCCTTGAAAAATTTTAGTATTCGATAAACGAAACAAGTCCGATAGATAAAAGAATCCAACTTAAATAGGAAAGCGTATACATAATGGTACTAATTTCAGGAATATCATTTCGCTTCATGCATACTTTTGTTCTTCTTTTTTCCACATGTAAATGCAAACTTGATTGTTATTGATATTTAACCCAAAGAGACCACTTATTTTTAATGAAATGAGCACAATAATTTATACTAGAAAAAGCACTAGTAGCAGCAACCCCACCAACTGAATTGCTGATCACAAATTGATAACTCCTTCTTCTAGGGCTCTCCTATATAATCTTATAAAGTTGATTCAATAATTAATTAATTCTTGGGTCTAATGAGAACTCCCTTGAGGACAAGCCCACTCTTCCAATGCCCACCTTCCTGCTCAAACATGGACACCTCCATCTCTCCCTCCTTATACTCTGAAGTGCTAAGCTCTCCTGCCTTGATCTCTATCCAGCTTCCCCTCGGCTTCTCCCTCAGGTTCTCCTTGTGCTCTTGCTTGGCCCCGTCCGGCAAAGTCAGCCGGAAGCTCACCGGAACGCCCCACCCGTAACCCCATGATCTTACTAAGATCACGAAGACCACTTCGTAGGTCGTCTCCGGCAACAGCTTCGACAAGTCGAACCTGCCATGCACCTCTAGCCAGCAAACGTTGAGCAATTCGGCTACTTCGACCAGGGCCTCGCCGCTGCGAAACTTTGACGGCGTCGATCGTTAGGTGGTGAATTATGCAAGCATGATTAAGCAGCATGGAACGAAATGAGTGCAAAGTGTTGGTAAAACCGTGCGTGCTTTTTCACCTGGGTGCATCTTTCAGGCTCACCCATTGCCAGTAAGAGTCGTCCTCAGCCCAAGTGATAGAGAGGCCTCGTGCATATATCATGAAGCAATTCTTCGTTGTTTCCTTTTCAACCCAGTGTTTCTGCGAACAGCACCAACAATTTAATTAGGAGAACAATACATGTATAATTCGCTTACCTACTTCTCCTATCTAATCAAGAATCAGAGGTTAATTCAAAGAAACAATTTATCATCCACGTAACTTAATTACTAAGACTTCGCACGCGAGAAGCAAGCAAACTAGCTTTTGGGTGTGGTACCAGGATCCTCCAAATTTGTATAGCTGGCTTTAAAGATCAATACATATGCTTACTTTACCAAAAAAAAAAACTAGCTTTTGGGAATCGCTAAGCCGGGCTCTATAATCATCTTGGTCCCAAAGATCAATATGTCTTTCGACATGGATTCGAGCAAAGAAAAAACCTATATTTGCGCAGTATATATATAGGCGAAGATTATAGACTGGTAGGAAGCCGAGCGAGAGATCTTTAATGTTTAATTATCGCTCTTAATCATCATCTTATTGTAAGAAATGAATTCTCAATGCATGTGTTAATGATGTAATAAATAATCGTAATATATATAAGAAGGGGAAGGAGGCGTATAGAGTGAACTTACCATGGTCCTGTCGTTCAAGAGAACACCAGCAGAGAGCTGATCAAGAATCGGCGGTGAACCAGACTCCATCAAAATGGATTTGTCATCTTCTTGTATGGAGTCCTCTCCCGTTACGATGATGTCTCTCTCCCTGTCATCTTCCGTTATGGTGATATCTCTCCCTCTCATCTTCTTGTGACCACCCCGTTCCCATCTTCTCTTCCGTATCTCAAACTCCCTCTTGGTCCACCGTAAACATATAGGACATATTGTTCTGCGTGCAAGGGGATAAAAATCTACTTTCTTTTCATCTTTAATAGATTGTATTTCCTTCTTGTGCATGAATTTGAAAGGGAATAAATGCCTTTTCCCCATCTCTAGCACATCGCCAACGGTATAAAAAGTCGATGTTCCTTGATTGACCATGAAGAAAAGGTTCTAGTAAAGCAGGGTCTTTCTGCGAATCTGTCGCCAGGCTGCGGAAGTTTTGAAGTTGGCAAGTTATAGGAAGGAGTGCAATTTGATGTTCTACCGCTAGAATGAGGGCTAAACAGCATGGTGGCGTTGCAATTTGGGGAACCTTCTCTCGATCAGTGAAAAGCTACTTTCATAGCGAACTGTCAAGAAACACTATGAAGGGTAGTCCTAGCTAATGTCGGACTGTCATGACGATTCTGATGTCGATCAAATTACAAACCCCGTGGCCACGCTCGTGTATTCTTCTCATAGTCCTTCCATCTTAAGACGCATCACAGCATGTTTGTATGGAGAAAGAATGTAAAGGAACGTATCATTATTATATTATTCCGAACTATAATTAGAGAGAGAGGCTGCGCTATTTGACAGTAACTGGTGGTGAATGTACTAAACAGTGCTTAAATACGCTATACACTGGCGTCGAATCTTCAACAATTCAGCACTGTACTAAGCACCATCCTACACTGTAAAATCTTATAAAATCCGTCATGAATTCCAATCTACCTCCCCGTCCCTGTTGATGAATCCCAGTCTCAAGTTTCAGAACTCAAGAGATCTTAATCGAATTCCAATCTACTTCCCCGTCCCTGTTGATGAATCCCAGTCTCAAGTTTCAGAACTCAAGATCTTAATCAATCTACCTTGTGAAATAGCAATTGGCCTTCGACCAAAAAAAAAAATAGCAATCGGCCAGTCGGTGACGTCAGCTAAAAGCTAAAGACAGTATGCAGATGAGCCCCTACCTTTATCTACTTGGGAAAATATAAACAGATGAATTAGACAACTAGGTAAGTATCTTAGCTCTCAGGATCAGTGAACATGGGGCTTTCAAGTTCTCCCATGCTCGCAGAAGCAAATGACTCGACAGATTCAACTGTCGAAAGGGAAGAAGCGCTCTCATCAGAATCGGAGATGATATCGTCATGTATGATGTGATCCTCGTCAATCTCAGACGTGTCAGAACCTGTTGCTCCTAGAAGCTTGTTTATTGCCGATTTTGCAGTTTCAACAAACCATTCATCCTCCGGGAGGGTACTAAAAAAACAGGAGAGGGGAAGGAAGCGGTATTTAGTTTTTAGTTTTTAAGTAACATAGAGAGAGAGAGAGAGAGAGAGAGAGAGAGCGCATTGAATGATACCTCTGAGGGTCTATGCCTCTAGCAGAGAATGTCGTGATTGCACGGGCAATGATGGCTGATGCAATCTGGTGCACATGCCGAGACGGATAACCAGCAAAGCGTGCTATTTCAACAGTGAAGTGCATATCAAGAATCAACTGCATCAAATCGACCACATGACCGCAGAAAATTAGTATCGTGCTATCTTCAAACCCAGATAATCTGAACCAAGCAGGTAATAAGAAACAACGATAGGACCTTCGGGTAAACATAAACATCAAAAGAAACCAGCAGAATGTTAACCAAACAGGCTTAAGCTTAAGAGGACCTAACAGATACCACCACAGACCAAACAGGCTTAAGCTGAAGAGGACCAAAAAGATACCACCACAGAAGCAACAAAATAGAAAAGGACTTTGCTTTCTTTGAACTACGGATAGCAGAAACAGATAGTTCGTATCACATATCCAAAAGACGAGAGAGAAAGTACATGTTTGAAAGTATATAGTATTAAATTTGGGATATAATAGAACCACGAGCGAAATCAGCCACTCAGCAGATTAACAGAATAAGCAATCGAAGTTTCCCAGTCATCTGGACATAACACTGAGTTCACAGCTATCCAAGGCTGCATCTGGTCTTATAATCGTTAGAATTAGTACTTAAGTGGAGACTTTTAGCTGGCCAACATCCTAAGAAAAGCCTTCGCCGTGCTAGTAAAATAGCATCATCAGTCATAAAAGTACAAGTGAAAATCTTATGTAAAGGCTTCAGACAAGAGGCAAATTCAATGTCCAAAGGTGTGTCACCAGCAAAAGGATGGAAATCCAGCACAACGCTAGTCCTCATGTAGAAGTTATTCTGGCGCCATAAGCAAAAATATCTAAATAGTGACTTTCAGCAATTTTTTCTCGAAGCAGCTCATCTCAACACACTTCTAGTCCAGCCACTCTTGTAGAGATAAGAGGACACAATGCTAGTTCTCGTGTGGGAGTTACTCTGGTGCCAGCAGCAAAAATATCTAAATAGTAACTTTCAGCAAATTTCTATCGAAGCAGCTCATCTCAACACACTTTTAGTCCATCCAGTCTATGAGATAAGAGGGCACAGAATCTCCAAATTCTCCCCAAACATTTTTGGTATTGCAATCTGCGAGGAAAACTCATGGACACAAGGGAATACTTCTCTTTATAATCTACAAAGATCACAAACTAAGAAGACAAATGCCCAAATAACTTAAACGCTTCTCGCATTTCCATAATCCATGTATATCACACACAAAAGGCCATAAAACAAAAAGGAAAAAAAATTGTTACAAATAAGATACCTGTCGCAAACCAAGTGGCTGAATAGCAGAAGAATCATCTTCAAATGCACTCCAGAATTCCTGCTCTTCAGACAACCACATCACCACTGTTTCTGTAAGCCTGGCAAGCAATATCTTTTGGATTTTATCTCTTCCAAGTAAAACATCTCCAGCTACAGTAGCTAACTGCTGCAACTTAGCAAATAAAGCCTGCCGCGACATCATCAAGATATATTGTTCGAGCATCAGAAAAGAAAATGAGGTGACAAAAATGCTATATTTTGTTTTAGCATCATCAAATTATTTTATTTTTAGCATTGCAATGTTTATGTTAGAAGTCATGCTCATCTTCTCTCTCAAAAGTTGTAGTTACCAAGCATCATTCAAACATAAGTACAATAGAGATAAAGACACACCACAGCCAGAAGCATGACACCAAGAAAAAATTCCAATAAATTGGTTAATTATGTAAGAAAACTTTCTTTTTCAGGCAAATAACTAAGGACATGTATATTGGAAGTTAAAGAACCTGAAATGGAAGTGATGGCAGGGGATCAGAATCCCAATATTGATCTTCACCATTCTCGCTCAAATAAATCTGTGCATGTAATCGTGTTTTTCCTTCTCTTGAATAGATGAAACTCAAGACATATTGCCTGCAGAAATGATCTCTAAGCTTGTCAAACGAGTGTTGTAGGTGGCGCCTCCACTCCTTTACTTCCACTGGAATGGCTGTACTAGGAGAAGCATTTTCCATGGTTCCAGCCTTTAGTTCCTTGCTTTCGCTCTGTGGGTTCCAAAGGTTCCATATGGCATCTGGTAACAGTTCATCAGCTATAGTGTAAGCCATTCCCAGGAGCGCAAGCTGCTGCGAATCTGTCTCAGCTCTAAAGGGTAACAGCTCCTTAAGTTCTGTAAGATTGTCATCGTCGGATGGACCTGGCAAGGCTTTGTTCAGAGCATCGACATATTTATCAAATAGTTGTGATATTCTATTTAAAATGTTCGCTCCAAAATGCACGACAGAAAGTGGAGTCAGCTGTCCTAGTATCTCCTGCAAAGGAACATCCATGAGCAGAAACAAAGGTAACAAGCATAATGCAAGAAAATTACTTCTCAAAGAGTACTGATGCAGTTTATAACTTATGACAGCTCTTGTGAATTTTATACAAGGATAAAATAGTCTTAAAAAAACAAGCTGAGGGAGAAACTAAATTACTTACATCAATAATGTACATAAATTTCAGTCCATTGTCAATGAGAGCATCATCAGATGATGTTGCAAAGGCAGATAGCGGAGAGACAAAGCGGGGTGACACTGGCAAGTTCTCCTCGCTTTCTACCAAGTTAAGAACTGCTTTCCTAGCCCGTCTAAAATTCAGCTCCAGTACTTCCTCCATATATGGGCGCAAGAGCACCAGAAGTAACTTTGAGAGTTTAAGGCCTTGTGATTCCAACAATGAACAGTAACTAAGACTCGCCTGTATGCAGACACACGCGGAATGTAATGCACAAACTGTTTCAGAAGATGGTGCATTTTCTTTAACCAGACGGACAAAATACTCAATTTCCCATTCTGCCCATTGAACGACTCTGTTGGTATAAGCAGGATTATCGCCAAATACCAAACCAGATTCTTTTGTTGTAGCAGAGATGCCAGAGAATACTAGTTTGGCTAGTGTGGCTGAAAAAATTCTTGGGCACAAAGAAGATGAAGGAAGGAAAACATCAATGCTCTTCTGGAGATGGGAATCAAAGGATTTCAGCAACAGCTGATGAGCTGAAGGACCCTTCCCAAGTTTAATCAAACAAGAAAGAACTTTTCTACGTTCAGCTATACTAACTGAAGGTTGCTCCACAAGCTCAACCAGCTGATCCTCAATCATTGCCTTTCTTTCCAAAAAGGCTAATCTATATGAGTTTGCCTCCTCAGATAAACTGTCAGCAGAGCCCTTTAGCTCTGGAAGTTTTCTCTCTTCTGCAACTAGAGCCTCCACTGCTTCCTCCATGTTGTGCTCAGCTAGGAGAACATCAATGTCGTCTAAGAATATCATCCTCTCTTTATACAGTTCACTTAGGGTTGAATCTTGTTCTTCACAAACCTGAGGGTTCTCCTCAGTAACATCATTCAGGCTGCAAGATTTGTTCCAATCTGCCAGTTCACTACATACACCAGTTACCAAATCCTGCACAAGCAGACCTTGGGAAGAAATGTGTTTCTGCATCTCAGTTAATTCATGCTTCATCTCCACAACTTCCTCTGAAATTCTGCAATCAGAAGGCATATTAGTACATGCACTCCACAAGTATATATTTATAAAGGAAAGAGAAAATCTAAGTACAATAAAGCAATGGAACTTTACAAATTAGTAAAGTATTTTACAGAACCTGTACAAAGCAAGCATGATATGTTGTCCCAAACTAAAAGAAAAACTCTCATAGTTCATTCAAGAAAATAGAATATTGATATAATGAATTGCTTTTACTTAATGGCTTTTCCAACGTTGTGTAAAATTGCATGCTTCATCACATCACTTACACATTTGACTGAATTTATATCGCCAAAAAAAAGATTTACTGCTTTTAGAATGGAGATGAAAGGCACATAACATACAACTTCCCATTCCAGATTCAACTGCGCTAACATGTTGTATAAAGCATCCAAGATAGCTCTTTCCAAGAAGTAGAAGTTATTTAAGCCATACATAAACCAAGATAGCTTTTTGCAAGAAAATAAACTTTTAGGCAGATATCAGTAGTGGCCTATTTCCTTCAAGAAACATGCATTTCAAATTAACTTTGAAAGGTCAATAAAATAATTACAAAAAATAACTAAGAAGAGGAATGAGAGAGAAAAAATTAGGAAAAAGAATCTCAGAACAAAGAGTCTAAATAGTTGCAAAGATACACTCTAAACAGTGAAAGGGCAAAAACCACAACTCTTGCAGATTATTGCAATCTAAAACATGGTTATGCCAGAAAGTGAGCACTAGAAAAAAAGAAAGCTGAATCACTAAAGATATTTCTTTGGATCACAAGCAGATTAAGTTGAGGAAATTTATTACCTTAAGAAAGCCAGGTACTTTGTGCGCATGTTACCACATAAGTTTTCAACTGCATCTTTCAGATCTAAGAGTTCACAACAAAGATTTCTTATGCCCTGCCGCATACAATAAACTTCATTATAGTGTCAGATACCATGATCTAGCAGTTCCACTATCATAAGCAGACATAGAATTGCAGGAATCAAAAAAAAAATCCAAAGGTTCCAAACCTTAGTCGAAAATCACGTTATAAAAAGTTAAATTAGCAGCAAGTTTAGATGCCAACAAAGTAAAGAAATTTCAAGTTAAATAGATGTATAACTATACTTCCCTGTTTGTGTCATATAAAGTGTTTGCATAGTAGGTTGGTTGAGGTCCAGAGCTCAACCAACTGATCAAAACTGGAGTGTACTGAACCATAATGTAAAAAACGTATCCAAAAGTAGGACAACTTTATGAATTAAGTACATAAGCATTAATATCCAGCTAATTGTGGTAGAAACTAGCTTTGAAATAGGTTGAATATTCTAGTTGTCCCGATACTATCTTATTTATCCCATTTGACGTATATTCGTCATGAATGAAACAATTTCATTCACTTAGCTTATCTAAACGCAATACATTCATTCCGTAAGTTGCAAGAAGTTGCAAGCTATTATCTTATACAATTGACACAACAACATAACATTAATACACCACATAATATGACCTCCAAATATGACATGGAAATTATCAGAATTGAATAAAATCTTTCAAAATTTGAGTTAAACAGTGAGAATTGAAATAGTTCACATGCCTAGAAAAAGCAGGATAGATATTCCTTCTTCCTGCAATTGTCCTACCAGAACTGTATATGACCCAATAGAATATATATGTTCAGACTTAGTGAGCCATGATTCTGCATTGAGTTAAAAGATTCAATACGGATTTTGAGTCTTCCAGGCCTAAAACTGAATCCACCGCATGATTTCTTTTAGCCTATTAAGCAACAAAAGCAAATAATTCGATTGCATGGAGACTTGAAGCTTTTACTTTCTAGTAACATTAGGCAAGAAGCTATTATGATTTTCCAGGCAACAGCGAGAAGCTGTTATTTCAAAAACTGCTATATACTACAAAAGTGTGGCTCCTAAAAATAGTGCAAATTCTGTGGACTCTCTCCAATTGGAATCCGTGCCTTGAGACTACAAGTTACAGTATGTCTTAACACTTGATGCAGTACTTAAGCATCAAGAGAGAGGACTAGTTCCCTTCTGGACATAAATTAATGCCCATCTGAGTCATCTTTCACAAAAGCATAGTCCTTTCTTAAATTTGCAGTCAGGAACATACAACTTTTATCAGCACTTTACATAATAGTCAACCAGAAGCATTCTCAGTGGAAAAAATAAAATAAAGACAAGCAATCAGATTCTCACAATATCCAATTGTCGATCTCTAAATTAATGAGCAAACGGTGCGAAAGCAATGGCACAATCATTTACGCTTGACATTAATAAGTGCACCTACAATAACGAAAGTTTCGAGACAACTTCCAACAAAACAAGTGAACTAGCTTAGTTAGTATTAACTGTGCACCAAGGAAACTTTCCAATAAAATAGGAGGTTAGTTAAACAAATTTTTGAGACAAGATGAGGAACTAGCTCTTCCACTAAGCAACATGCTGAGATTCTCAGTGAGATGTACCAATAGATGTCATACATCATATCTTTCTCCTCATAAGCACAAATTCACCAGTTGTATTGGCATAAATGCAACGATCTATGGTGCACAAGAACCAACAATTTTCTCATCTAACAAAGGCGCATGAGAAGTCCATTAATCACTTCAAAAAGAGTAGGTGTTCAATCGATTACTGAATGTTAGCAACTCATTTAGAACTCAAATTCCAAGAGAAGTTACTAGCTTTGCAGCCCTGGAGAAGCAAACGCGGTTGTTCAAAATTTGTAAAAACAACACCCAGCAAACTAGTGGCAAACTCGATACAAGCATGATGAACTACAGCAGCAAGAATGTGCGCATAAAATTCCAGCAGGAGTAGCAAACAGCGATGACAGAGGGCGCCCACTTATAGGGTTTTTGACCCAAGAGATAGCCTTCTATTTTATCAAACAGTCAAGGATGAAAACCCATTTCCTCTTCATCTCTACGGCAGAATTCATCAGACCGTCAGACAAATGAAAAAAAACCCAGATAATACGACTTATCGAGACCAATGTAGTATACAAATTCGAGAAACAGAACAGAAAACTGCGAATGCCCAAATGCGAAGCTCAGAAGAATTGCCAAATCACGACGGTCTTTAGAAGGAACAAAAAAAACGTTGCACCATCTGCTATCGAATAAAGAACCCCACATCCTTTAGTCAAGCAAACAAACTCGAGCTCCGAAGCTTGAGACTTCCATTTTGGGCTAAGAAATTGAAAATCAAGAGAAAAAAGAGAGGGTGAGCGATGGGAGAAAGAGACGGACCTTTTCGGTTCGGGACTGATGAAGCGAGTCGATCTTGGACTGTGGAGTGATGCTCTCGATGGATGGGAAGTCGTCATCTTCTTCACTGCTCTCCATCTCCCCCCCCCCCCCCCCCCCCCCCCCGGGTTTCTCTCCCGTCACTAAGCTTCTAGGTTTTCGGACACTTTACCACTTCTTCAGCTGTCCGCCATTGACGGATTGATCGAACGAAAGCAAGAAAGAAAGAAAAGAACGAAATTTGACGAGAAGAAGGTCCAGATTTCGAAAGAGCGACACTATGAGCAGCTCCAAGGACCGAACCGAGGGAAAGCAAATGGACACGACTCCGCTCCGTCGGACAAGAAGCTCGCTGAGAAACGAAATGGAATTGACATCATGGGCCGACCAACGTATATATATTGTCTGTTGAGAGTTGGAGGATTTGCCCCTTCGAATTGCCCCTTCAAGAACTGCAGAAATCCCGATCCCACTGTCTTATCATTTTTCCTGTTGATTTATTGGGAAATGGAGGAGAAGAGATCACGATAAGCTCCGGCATCTTGTTGAACCTTAGTTGGAAACGAAGCTTTTACCTTTGTTTGCATTGGAATTACACTCTTATAACTAATTAATCATATGCTTTTTCCATCGATCAATGCTATGGGCCCATACGCGACGGCTCGTAGTTGGTACCAACGAGATGGTTGGCCTAGTGATAAGGGGTAATTTTATCTTCCACGAGATCATAAAACTCGATTCACATCGAGAGCAAATCTCATAGTGGCTCGAGTTATGCTGTATGGTTGTTGCATACATCGTTGTGGAGAGACTGACCATTAAAATCTTGATAGAATTGGAGTGATGGGCTTGTCGGGTTGAGTCATAGGTAATGCGGAATAGTTATGATTCAAATTGAACATTTTGGTATCAAATCCTTATGGTAATGTTCAGAGAAATTAATAATACCCATTACCCACCTTACCTTAATTTGCATAGGAATTACCCTCTTATAATTAATCAATTATATGCTTTTTCATCGATCAATGCTATGGGCCCATACGCGACAGCTCATAATTGATACCAACAAGATAGTTGGCCTAGTGATAAGGGGCAATTTTTATCGACCAAAAAAAAAAATAATGGGGTAATTTTATCTTCCACAAGATCATAAAACTTGATTCACATCAAGAGCGAATCTCATAGTGACTTGAGCTATGCTGTATGGTTATTGCTAGGGGTGAGCAACGGTCCAGGGTCGACCCTGGACCGGCCTAGGACCGGCCCAACCCGGCCGGTCCCGGTCGGGTTTTTGAGAGAACGGGTCGGTCCTCGGTCCTAAAATCTCGAACCCGGTACTGTATGGGTTGGTCCTCGGTCCTAGGAGGTCGGGTTGGTCCAACCCGGACCAACCCGACTATATATATATATAATCATTATCTATCAAAAGAATTTTTTTTGAAGAGAGAGGGGAAAGACTTTTCATGAAGGAGAGGCCAAAAGGAGAAATCAAAAGCATTAAAAACTAGATCAAGAATTATATAATTTTTCCTTTTCTTTACACATAATCTTGTCCTTGTTTATATCAAACATGTAGTCGTTTATTGTTGTTGCTGCCGTTGTTTCATTGAACTTGGAATCTCCATTAATCCTTTCATTTTATTTTCCCCTCTTTCCCCTTTTTTAATTTTTCGGAGGATGCTCCGATCCCTCATCTTAATCAAACCCCACCCCCCCGTCCCGCCCCCATCCCCGCCTGCTCCCTCTACATTTTGGCACATCTCCTCGTGTTTATCTCCCGTTCTAGAATTTCAATTTTCCCCCCTGCTGGAATTTAGAATCACATAAATTCAATTAATTAAATCCCACATAATTTCCATAAGAGAGTGATGTCAAGATCAGACGATCCCCAACCAAATTCCCCAGTCGCTGAGCGTATTTTGGTGGTTGATTAGTTGCATTTAGGATGTCCTTCGAATCGAACCTCTTGCTTTTCGTCTTACTTGAGCTTTGAAGAATGAGGTTACCCTAATTTGTTGAGCTCTCAATCCTATTGGTTGCCGCTGCTTTGCGTGCTGGCTTGCCCGTCGCTCTCTCGCCCGTCGCTTGTATGAAAAATTTAGCGGTCCCCGGGTTGACCCTGGGACCGGACCGGACCAATAGGGTCGGTCCGGTCCTCGGTCCCATGCTTGACGGGTCGGTCCACGGTCCCAAAAATTGAGGATCGACACTGTGCGGGCTGGTCCTCGGGTTGAGCACGGGACCGGCCCAACCCGGACCATGCACACCCCTAGTTATTGCATACATTGTAGTGGAGAGACTGACCATTAAAATCTTGATAAAATTGCAGTGATGGGCTTGTCGGGTTGAGTCATAGGCAATGCAAAATAGTTATGATTCAAATTGAACATTTTGGTATCGAATCCTTATGGTAATGCTCAGAGAAATTAATAATACCCATTACCCCACTTTACCCTTTTATGACCATTGTTGATTGAACACGATTAAGGACCGATTGGGCGACTAATCGGCTAGAGGTGACCACAAAGACATGTTGTTAACGACCTAGGATCATCCGAAAGTGACTCTAGTCCCCGTGATTTTGGGCCGGCATTGGATAGCGATGTCTTCAGAACGACCGCCAATAACTAAAGATTCAAGTGATGGCAATAGTCAACCGAGCAAATACCTCCGAATACGATGTGGCAACTACTCGATACCAAATCGTATTCGGGCCTTCATCTTTGGATATGAAACTCGCAACTCTATTTGCAAAACTATTCATGGGCCGTCTCCGTCTAGCTAGGGCAACTTAAGGGCATGTTTGGTAACCATTCTGGTTCTTGGTTTCTCGTCCTTGGACGAGTTTGGGACGAGAAACATGTTTGGTAAATACCCTTAAAATTTCTGTTCCCGGGATGAAAAAAAGGCCGGGGATGAGCCAAGGACGAGAAATCAGAACCAAAAATTTTTTTGTTCTCTGTTTCTCGGACAAGTTTGAACAGTGCAAAAAAAGAAATAAATTTTCATTTGATCTTTTTAAGTTTTTTCTTTGATATTGTAAATGTATATTTTAAATGACAATCAAACTAAACTTTCATTTGATCAAGTTGATTGCATTTCTTTTTTTTGTACTTAATACTTTCCCTTATATATTGTGTATATACCATGACAAATTCACCACATGCAATGTTTTACGGTATTTCTTTCTAAATGTTCATTTACGTCCCTCATTATTGAAAATAACGAAAAAAAAATAAGCTTGGCTCATTCTCTCTCTCACTTTTGTCACATCCTTCCAACAACGCTCACACCACCAAATGAATCGACTCTCAAGATGAGATCTCACTCAAACCGCAATTCACTTTATTAGTTCCTCGTACAGCACAACTCCATCGTATCAAGCACAAGAAAGAAAGAAAAAAAGATAATGATGAGAGTAATTGAGTCTAAAACTAGACCAATCTCCATTTCAAATAGGATCAGGTCCAAGAAATGAAGTTGGATATTTTTATACTTTGTTTCCTCTTGTCTGTTCACCTAACAAATCATTTACCTAATAGTTTTATTTATTTATTATGAATGCATGAATTTAATTTATAAAGGTTATTGTCTTAGATAATAGAAAAGTGTTTCATATATCAATTTATTGTCTTTATTAATATTTCTTCAATTAAATGAAAAAAAAAATCCAGGGACAGAAAATTTGTACAGTTAACAAACGCGTTTCTCTTCCCTAAAACTCATCTGAAAACCATTTCTCAAAAAAACTCATTCTCAAAAAAACCTATTTCTGGGACGAGAATGGTTACCAAACGCGCCCTAAATACCTTCCTCCGTCATGTAAGAAATCCCCAAAAGCCTTTTGACTTCACACCACCCAAGCATCCAAACTTCCGACCCAAATCCGCCGCCACTTTTCCCGGCCGCCAACCACCTCCCTCCACCGTCTCGGACCACTCGGCCAACGCGGCCTTGGCCCCCTTTCTCTCCCTTTCAACCCGGGTCAAGCCTCGGCCGATCTTGAATTGGCCATAGCTTCTATTCAAGACCCATCTCCTCTCCCATAATTTATTTCATTATTACGCATCAAGGCCTACAATTTCTCAAAAAGGGATTGCCTTGGTCCTCGCATTCGGCGTCACTTCCCTCGATTTGGCGTCTCCATGGCCGTCGCAACCTTTTTTTTAAAGGCTATCCAATTGTCACAAATACGAGATTCGATAATGATCCAATAATAAGAACACGAATAATTTTATTACAATAACAATGGACCTAATCATAATCCTTGCAAACGATTTTATTTATCAAATATGGTAAAACACATCGCTCCTTAAGCAAGAAGCATATGATTCTCTCTTAAACTCCTTTTCTTTTGATTATGCACGCGGAAAAATTATAGTGTTTTTTATAATGGCCCAAAAATATCCAATTTTATGATTTTGTTTCCTCTATTTATTAAAGGAAAAAATTTCCCGGATATAACGGTTGTGCGGTGGAGCTCCGTCGCCAACGACTAACAGTAACCGGCGAACTCACTCACTCAATGCCGACGGCAATAGCGGTGGCGCCGCCGTGCTTTGCGTCGGGAGCGCCTCGCCACGCGGTGACCCTCCTCAGTTCATCTTCTCCGACAGCGCACCGTCGTCGTCGTCATCAACTTCACCCGACGAAGCAGTGGGCCGCGACCGCGCCGTCTCGCAGAGAGCTCTCCGTCGTCCTCAGCTCGAGCACCTTGTTCGGTTCGCTCGCGCTCTCGCTCTTCGTCCCTGCTTCCCCTTCCAAGGCCGCGTCGCCCGAGTTCTCCGAGCTCCCAGACTCCGGCGGCGTGAGGGTGCTGGACCTTCGAATTGGCTCCGGAGATGTCCCTGCTGTCGGCGACGAGGTCTCTCTCTCTCTCTCTCTCTCTCTCTCTCTCTCTCTCTCTCTCTCTCAATGTCTTGATGGTGATGTTCATGTTGAGATAAACAACAATTTCAATTGCAATTGATGGAAGCATACTTCCAGACCAATTGCAGAGGAGAATTCTCGACATTAAACGTGGGAAACCCAGTTTTCTGAAAGCAAAGGATCCATCTTTCGTTCTAAATTATGCCTATTACGCAGTGATCCCTGGACTTGCACAGCGTGTTAGAAAATCCAGTGAAGTAAGAACCAGCGAAGATGAGCATCCTCCACTCCAATTGCAATTTAAGTTTTTGTTACCCAAATTAGACTGACAAGCTTCGTTTTTGCTGATTGTCGGATGTCTTCTGAATGTCAACTGCAATCTGTTGCTTCTTATCATTTTGTAGAGGAGAGTGCCGTACAGTGTGGGATGCCGATAATTGTGTAGTATCTTCTGTATTCATGGTCTCGCACTCATGGGACCATATTGCGATATGTCGGTAATCTTGCATGATAATTTAGAAGCTACATGGGACTCCCTGTCATGGCAACAAATCAATCGGCTTACTTAAGGTTTTTAATGCGAAGGTCGCTATACATTACTATGGGAGATTGGCTGCGAAACAAGGATGGAGATTTGATTCCACCTATGATCACAAAGATGGTACTGGGGATTCAGTTCCTTTTGTCTTCAAACTTGGCTCAGGGAATGTAAGTTAACATCTTTGCTTTCTCTTCTTCTGCTCGACCCTGATGGATACAGCCAAAAACTTCAAGTTCTTTAGTAAGAATTTTCTTGTTCGGTATCATGTTCTTACCACTGTCCACGCCCCCAGCCCTCATTTCTTTCCACTGCTCTGCAACACCACAAAAATTAGGAATAGCAGGAGCAAAAGGCTAAGATTCTCTGTATCCTTCCAGTTCTAGTTCACCATCACGTTCTTAATCAGCAAAATAGCCTTTCTGTTGCAAATCGACTTAATTGGTATGTTAGCTTTTATTTCGAGTAAAATCAACGATTTGCAACTGATTTTCCCAAAAATAGACCGCTTGTTTTGCTTACAAAAATTAATGAAGATAAAATATTTCCATCATCAACGAGGTGGATTGTGGTTGATGATGAAAACGTTTCCGTTGACTAATATTTCGAGGTAGTACAGACAAATATATTGTGGAAAGCATTTTTCAAATCATTGAATTTTCATAAAACAAACACATCAGAGCCTGCTTCTACATTTATTGATTTTGATCTTCTGGAAATGAAGTTCACCTGCATTTTTCTTCAAAATTTGATGCCCAATTGCAACTTGCATAACATGTTCTCACAAGTTGCAATAACATGTTCTCACATAGAAGAGTGTCTTAGAGTAGGTCGATGTGGGATCGGTCAAGATTTGATGTGGGATCTGGATGGTGATCCCGTGCTGATCCCAACAGCCAATGATTATACCAGCTGTCCAGATCGTTCAGCCAGATCTGGATTATGGGATCGTGCAATCCTGCCAACCATAGTCGCATCAAAGGTCCTCTTGTAATGGGCAAAATTTAAACTCGCAGGTTATTTCAGGGATTCAAGCTGCCGTGAAATCCATGAAAGTAGGTGGTATCCGTAGAGTTGTTATTCCGCCATCGCAAGGATACCAGAGCACATCCCAAGAACCATTACCACCGAATGTATGTTACTCTTTTGTGGTTTCATTTTCACTGCTTTCTTAAGCGTTCAGGCCAATTTGTCAAGGTTTTTCTCTGATATCTGCTCACTATGCTTCTCTGTTTGATCTTGTTAAAATTGTGAAAGCTGTGTTACCTTTTATTTTATGCCCTCTTTGGAGTTCTTTACCCTCCTTAAATATTCGGGCCTCTAAATACTAGAGCACCCATTTCACCAATTACTTAACTGGAACATCACAGAGTAACTTGATTTTTAGATAGAGAATTTGCTTCATTGTCGTTTTTATCGGATGATATTTAGGTTCTATACTAAATTCTTAACTGACATGATTAAGTTCTTCTACAGTTCTTTGACAGGCAGAGGCTGTTTACAACAATTTTTAATCCGACCCGTCTTGCTAATGGTGAAGGTCCCACATTGGGCACTCTTATCTTTGACATAGAATTAGTCAATCTGAGACACCAGTAATTTTCAGATGAACGCTCTTTATAAATGATCTTCAACTCATGAGAAAGGGTCAGCCATAATCTTCTACTTCTTTCGATTCCTAGCACTACACTTTTTTTGTTGCTTTGTTAAATCGTGCAAGGTGACTATGTCAAGGTGCTGATAATTTTGTCAAGCCCTTTGCTCCATCAACTACTCCTTGTCTAGGGTGCGGATCTCATTATCCTAAACCATGTATAGGCGTAGGATTGACTGAATAATGAGGGAAGAGGAAGCTAAGGATGATGTCTTGTAACAATTTGTCGGCTGAGACAGTGCCGAGACTTAAATTCCTATCTGCCTGAGGGGATAGTGGCTCCACCAAGTATCAGAAAGATTATCAGACCAAACAAATCACAAGCGACTTTTGAAATTTGTGCTCTTTGTCAAAGAAATGCATCGGAGTCATGATTTGGATGTGTGCAATCCACTAAGAATGCTAACCATAAAGCATACTTGGTTTAACTTGGTCCTTCGTGAAGTTGGGTGGCATGTTATTTCATCACTTCACATGAGAAGTTTTCCACAGATGAGACTTTAGTTAGTAGTCTCTCTGATACAAGACAACACAATTGACATGATCAACAATGACTCAAGCAGAAGGATACAATGAATGCAAGGATGAAAAAGTGGAGAGCAGAAAAATAGTCAAGAGACTGGAACTCAGGAAAGCCCCGCTTATTTTAGGATAAAAGGATAAGACATGGGCTTGAGATATGTTCTTGTTTTGACTGGAACGCATCACCGAGGACCATTGTAAAGGACCACTTTATGCTTCTTTATGTTGTTAACAATATCATGCTTATTGTGTCTGTCTTTATTTTCAACCAACATTGAGCTTCTTTTGTACATTAACAGGGTTCATCTTTGAAGATCATTTTAGGACATCGATGGAAATTAATTCCTTTAGTTGCTCCCGTGTAAGGTCAACTGTATACGTTTGCTTGTTGTCAGGATGTGTGGTGTTTACAACTGTAAATCCGACTTCCTTAATGCTCTCCTTCTGACTGGTGTTTGGGCTTGCTTCTTTCCGCCTTTTGCCCTGAATTAGATTGCATTTTGATCTTACCATCTTAACATATTGATTTGATCAAGTCACGTCTAGGTTGTCTCTCAAGAAAGGCACATCATAGACATATAGAAGGCAAGTCGGGATGTTCTCCAAGATTAGCTCCAGGATTGAGACCAATTGTACATAGCCAGAGCATGCTCTCTTTTTATTTGGCCACATTCAGCCTGAGCAAGTTTTTTTTTTTTTTTTGGTCGAAAGCCTGAGCAAGTTCAAACCTGGGATAAAAGTTTGGACGCCACTTGGGCTAAATGGTGAGACTTGTTATTGGTGTCTCATCAAAGAGTCTGTTCAGAGATGCGACTTTTTTGTTTAGACCTATGAGGATCATGAAGAAGGGCATATATCTCTGTTTCTCTCATCACACATCCGCTGTGTGATGTCAAAAATTGCTGTGGACATGATTCTTCGGGTCATCATGTTTTGGTTTTCTTTTCAACAAAGAAATCATTCCCTCATCTCCTTCAGCCCTAAGATGCTTCTTTTTTTCCCTGTTGTGGGGGAAGTGGAGTAGATGCTGCTGCAGTACAATGAGGTAACATTCTTCTTCCAAAAAAAAGTTGGACTTCCGTGGATCCTAGGGTCTTCTCTTCACACGCAGGATAATCATACATGCACCCTCCATCCATATTATTTGCACAAATATCATTTGGTCCTCTGAGCTTCATGAACTTACCATTGGTATGATCCTAAATCTCGATGCGTCTGTCTGCGTGACCAATGGACGTTTTATGAGGATACAGAGCATGTTTTATTCGTTTTCAGCAGATTAACAGTATTTTGCACGAGATGTTTCCACGAAAGAGACTGCGCCTGTTCAAACTTCCCGGCATGCTACAGAGGACGAACCGAAGTACAAGCTCGCGGGACAATTCAGACCGTTCTTTCTGCTCTTGCTCCTTCTCTCTGACAAGCAATCTGCTCTCTTTTGGGAACATCACAGTGCGTGTTCCTAAGCTCGTGTGGCGTGGGTTCCTGTATCACAGCTACTCTTTCGTGCTGAATCTCAATAGCACAAGCTCTGTACACATTCTTCTATCACAAAGCCGGTTCTCTGACAATTCCTTGGCTCAAGTAAGGTTCAACATACAGCACAGCCGACACAGTATTACCAACTAATCAAATGTTCTGGTTCGTGGGCCTTACGGCACATGGGTTAATAATGGATGCACGTGTCTCTATTCCTCTACGATGAGCTCATTTTTTAAAACTCAGAAAATTACTTAAAGAAAATCTTAAATCTATTGCAGTTATTATGCCCATTCAATCATAAACTTTTGATTTGATCGATTTAATCTTAAACTTTTTGATAATTTATCAATTTAGTCATTATAGTCAATTTTAATGAAAATTGATGATGTAGATGATAGTCTTTCTATATGGCAAGATCAACGATGACGTGGCACAGCCAATGCTAACGGGAATTTTTTAAAAATATTTTAAAAAAATCGACAACAAGAAATTCAGAAATTTTCATAAAAATTTTAAAATTTCCCAAGCTAGAATCGGCTATATCGTACAAGATGGTTGACATCCATGTCATCGATTTCCAATTAAAATCGGCGAGTATATTACATTCACAATCCGTCGAAAGGTATAAGACAAAGTTTAGGATTAAACCGGCACGGGTATACTAGGTTTAGGACCTTTTCTTCATGCTTTTCTCTCCCTAACATAGACGTGCCATTATAATTACGAAATTCGACATAAAATGTTCTTGTCCATCGCGCATCCGACGACAATCGACCTAAATGTCGGATTACAAGAATTTTCTTTTTTTTTTTTTGTGTCAACCCAATGTAAGTTTACTCATATCTCATGCTTCCTCATATCTCATGCTTCCGTTCTGTATGTCGACCGCATCGAAGAACCGCTCGACCATCGCAAAGATCGAAAGAACTTCGCTGCATTTTTGTCAAAGTCTTTACCAAATCGCAGGAAATGAGGTCACGGGCTGGGCCACTTCGGTTGCCGCAGCCGACCCGTGACGGGGTTGAAATCCCCAGCGGAGGGGTTGGTGATTTCACGAAAATCCGCGGCGGAAGGCGACGGACCAACCGCCGGAACGAGAGAGAAAAATCAAATCTTGACATTTCGGGGGTCTACATCCTCGGCTAGTCTCCCATGATCGGTCGGTTCTCTTCCAATATTTCATAATAAATTTCCAATTTTTTTTCCTTTCCAACTAATTGCCAACACTAAAGCTAGTTAAAGCTAATAATGCTTCGTTCTCGTAACAAGAACTCGTGCGTTGGAGCTAGTCTAGTGAGAAACGGACAAAGGCCCGGTATTTCGCCAAAAAAAAAAATTTAATCGGTCTGATTAACGAGTGCTCCGAAATAATAATTCGGAGTTTTGTCTGAAAAAATTCGTGTGCGTTCGTGCTGAAAGTGTTTTGCAATTTCGTCATAATTGAGGGCCTTTAAAAAAAAGGCTAAAAAATCGAAAGTTGTTCGGAATGTCATTTTGCGTTTGGTCACGGTGAACTATTGGACGTAAGTAGATGGTTGTAGAGCAAGAATAAGATCCACATCATTTCACGAAGTTTTGCAGTTGATTTCCAAGAAGCAGCAGAACCAATCTCGAGACGTAAACTTCCAATTTCAAAGCATCGCGAAATTTCGTGTATACCAATTACATCATATTGAACGTGTAAATTTTCTTGAAATCTTACAACATCACAACAAATTATCGTAACAGAGCATAGCATGTCATCATAAAAATGAACTTTGTTCAGTCTTACCATGCGAAAAGGAAAGTTTTAGGTCTACAGCCAATGTACCATGCCATGGAATATCCCGATCACAAAAAAAAAACTTTAAACTCCTAATCACGCCCATAGATATAGCCCGTCATTCCGTCTCAAAAGTTCAATCAAGTCCTTTCGGGAAAAAACAAAACATATTACAAAGTTCGGAGGAAATCCTTCGGCCAATCTAAATATTTTTTTCCATTATGGCTACCAGCTAATGTCGTACTTTGATTCTATAATTTTAAAAAGTACACGTTTTTTTTTTGTTCCTAACGACCATTAGAGATATTTTCCGTTGACCAATTTTCTAGCCGCATCCCGCAAACCGAACACCTACTTGCGAATCAAAGCTAAAAGTCTAAAGATAAGCCAAAGAAATTATGTCTCCATCCAATTCCCGATCAGTCGATTTTCTTTTTCTTCTAATTGGGGTCACACCAAAGCGAATAATCAGGCAGCTTCCAGGGAAAATGAAGTCTTCTTCTTCCTTTTTTTATTTCCTTGTCGGCACACGTGATTTTCCCATTCAAAATACCAAAGTCGGACGTGGGATTATCCACAACCCGACCCAATTCATCATCCACCGGAACGAGAGGGGAAAAAAAAACCCTACTTAATTACAAACCCCCTTGACTTCATGCGACCGTCGAGGACTTTAGTACCAAGGAAATTCCTCTTAGGTTACACCAAGTGTCACGTAACGAAAGAGCGTCGTGAGACCAGGGAAAAAGGACGAAACGAGACAGCGAATCTAGACACCCTTCAAATTTCAATTAGTCCAATTGTGAAATGCAACATGTACCCCGCGATTTCGTGGACGGTTCTTGATTTTTGTACGTGAATCATGTGGGTGGGGGGGCCGAGAGAGAGACCACGACAAGATTTATCCCCGCCTGTCCCGTCGATTTCGAGGAACGAGGGATGAAGCCGGCAAACCCTCTGAATAGACATAAATTCCCAAAGATGGTGAAGAAATCTCCAAATGGATCCGATTCTTGTGACTTCAAAAGCTAAGCTTGTCGTCGTCGTCGTCGTCTTCTGGACATTTTTCCTCCTAGAGACGTCCTTGTTTTGAAGCCGGGCTTGTCAATTTCCTAGAATTCACATTGCATGTGTGGATACATAGTCTAGGGTTTTCTAGTTCAAGCGTCTCTTGCGAATTTTTTTTGGCTTTGTTTTTGTTGTTATGGAGAGATATTATATGATGGGAATTTGTCGCCGCTACCTATCTTGATAAGAGCTCGAGACGGCCCACGGTTTTTAGCCAACGGTGTAAGCCTTTGGAGTTCTCGCGGCGGTTTGTGTTTTCTTGATTAAATTCAATCGGACCTTCAAAGTGAGAAATTAAACTAGCGGGAATAATGATCTGACGTAGTTCTACACGAGATTTCACTTGCACTATTACGGGGATCGCAAGCTAAAATATTACTTGAGTAGAACCGCCTTGATATCTATATAGATCGAAGAGGTCAAGAGGTAATAACAAGGCACGGCTTATCCGTTGTCGACTCATAAAACGGATTTGAATGGAAAAACACTCGAGGCCGTAGGGTAATCTTATCTTGAAGTGGTGTCATAGAAACTCAAAGAATTCGACCGAACGAATCGAATCTTTGCAGGCCGGGTCAAACATGTATGAACAGACCTAAACGATGCACGTTACATATCAGGCCAAAGTAAAGGCGCAAAATCAGGCCATCGGCATCAATCTCGGTTTGATTCCTTTTCCTTCCCCAGCTAATAACTCCCAGGAAGGATAAGAATTCAATGCACATCTCCATTAACTTCTCACTCCCGCCCTTCTTCCTCGTGGTGTTTCTTCCTAATCATGCAACTGCGTCGAGGTCAACGCGCGTGTCCAAGAACAGTCCGGACGACACAAACCCTAATTTTTCCAAAGCCCCCCACTTTTTCTCTCCTGATGCGTCGCGCCTTGCCCCACGAAACGGGGCATCGACGTCAAAACGCCAGAAAAGTCGAACGACAGCAGCAGCAGCAGCTACAGCAGCAGCACAGCAGCAGCGACAGCAGCACCGTTCGATGCGTCGACTAATCGGTGACCGCCCCCAGCAAATTCCAAAGGTTCGGCATGTGAGGTCACGTCTCGCGTCGTGAATCGACCGGGTCCCCGATTTCGAGGAAACCCCGCGACCTAACATAAGGACGAAAACGCCAGGTGATCCAAAGTCTCGTGCTGCTTCGCTGGATAATTTCTAGAGTTCATTGCGCGCTGTTGCCATTTCACTTTCCCTATCCGGAAGAAGTTTCTGAAAGAAAACGAACGGATTAAATCGGCTTAGCATGTGGTTCGACCGTCGAGTGCCATGACGTGGAGACACAATGATAACTTCGAGATGTATTGTCAAATATTCAATATCCGTAGTCAATAGTCAAGGCCGAGTAATTAACATATGGGCTGATATTATTAAGCACGCTAATCTTGATATGGAAGTTATGCATAAACGTGATGCTCATTACTTTCCTCTAGACCTAGCTACCGTTGAAGTTCTATCTACAAATGGATAAGACTTTGGTCATAGTATTTAAGTATAAGTGTAGGCGGTTTTTGATTGGAAAGTAAAGGAGCAGTGATATCTTGGGGAAGGGAACATGTAGGGGCCTGTTTTGATTTGAAGAGCGAGTTGGCCGATTCACACTAGCTTCGGAGCTTTCCCCAGAGCTGCTCGCTAGGGTAGATGTCCAGCCGGCGCATGCTCGTTGCTTTGATAGAGAAAAGGACTGGCATTTTCACTCTTTGTTGTGGGGTTGTCAAGGGCTGGCCGGCCCCAATTCTTGACCGGAGAGGACACCAAAGGGCTCCCTCCTCAGAGCAGATCGGTGTCACTATGCTTAACACATGACCTTCTCAATCCTTCAGCTCAAGTTCATTTCGAAATGCTTCAATCGGGGCACGCAAGAAATAGGCCAATTCAACGGCTCTTTGCTCAATTTCACGCGGAGCTAAATTCTCATCCGTATGCGCCCCCTGTCGTGCTTTTGGAATCCAAGCTTTTCTTATTTAATAAGCTTAATCAATGCTCTCGTTCCGATATCCGTTGGCAAATTTGATGTGCTGATTAAGATTATATTCTCAAAAATTCGAAAGATGTGCAGGGTGCAATGGAACAACACATCACGAGAAGCACATTAATTGTGCAGTTGGGAGACCGAGTGCCGTGTTGACAAACCATTTCAATTAAGCTTAAATTTGAATTGATTTGATCCCTTTCTAGAAGGGTATGTACAGTATATGGATCAACTAAAAAAATCAAACCGTGAATAATGATAACTATATTATTTTTTTCCAAAAAGGGCCACGTAATACGACACGTCGCGATCTGTCCGACGGGTCTTCGCATGCATCATGGGAAGCCATGCACGAATTCTTCTTGGTGTGGAGATGCTTAGGCAAGTGACATTTTACATCCCAAAAGGTGGAGTCAAATCATGCTTTCTGTTCTTCCTTATTATTTTCAAAGGGAGGAAACAAAACCCTAATTGCTCACGAGTCATGCGGGGCTCTTGCTCCCTTTTTTTCCCACTCCATCTCAAGATTAGGTCAGTCACGCCGCACACATATCCAAGGCATTCTTTATTGTCAAAGGAGAAATCCATAAATAAATAATAAAAAATACCCACTATGAATATTTTATCTTCTTTCTTCTTCTTCTTTTCTTAAATAATCGAGGGTGAATTCCACCCGGCCATCATTTAAGATGCCCACTTTTCAGATGCCGCCCCTTTATCCTCTCTCTCTCTCTCTCTCCTTTTAAAAAAACAGAACGAAGAAGTATTACTTCTTTTTGAATTAACAAATGATTCTCTCCTGCCCGATTCTTGATGGATCCTCCCTTTTATCCCAGTTGCAAATCCACATTAGATTGGTCCTAGTCACAAATCATGCTCATATCTCCCTTGTGTGCGCACATTGTGATTCTACATTGGACTGCCCGTTGAGTATATCCGAATAGATTGAAATTCAACGAGAGCTCGTGTCTCTATCCACCCCCTACCCAAAAGAGAGACAGTTGTTTAGAAACAATAGATTGAAATTAAGAAAAACAGTGAAAGACGCGTTCCGAATTTCTTCTTCCACGCCCGAATCGAGATTCGTAAGCGTTGATGTCACTATTAATCGTCCTATCTAAGGCGATTAAATCACATGTTTAAATTGACTCACCATAAACAAAAAGAGCAACGTGCTGAGGGGGGGGGGTAATCATGATGTATGACTATAGACTAAGAGATTGAGACAAAGTGTGTGGGTTCAAGGAAGGTGGCTTTTACAATCGATTGCATAAATCCAACAAAGGGCTCGTCCACCATCATGACCCCAATGACCTCCAAAAGTGGACATTGTGTTCTCTCTCGCTTTGCCTTTTCCACTTCTTGCTCCACGCAAAATCCAAATTGCTCCTCCAAGACCCTTTTGGTGCTGCTTTGCGGGGGGGTCCCCCATACAAGAAACACTTTTTCTTCTCTCTCTCTTTTGTGTTTTTCTTTTCAAGTGGGATCATCACGGTATCACCTAGAAGGCTATTGATTCCATGCGGTTGGCAAGTGAATAAAGGAAACCTTTGGGGGATTTGGGATGGTGGAGAAGTACAGAGAAAGTGAGGCGAAGGGGAAAAAGAAAAATTGGTGGAATAAGGAATGGATGCCCAGTGGCCATTGCCTAAGGATGCTGAGAAGTCCACTTTGAAAAAGGGTGGGAAGTGAGGGAGAAGCTACTTGGGAGTTTTCATGGAACTTCAACGATGGGGCAAATGCCCGTTTCGATCCCACCAAAATGCTTCGCTTGTGGATTCCGAAGCCTATGAGGGTCGGAAAGGGATGTGAGAAACTGAGGCAATTCGGCCCCACGGTTGATGCTCGCTCTATTGGGAAAGACCCGCCTGTCGAGAAATCCATTAGGAATTTGGAAAGCACGGCGTTTACAACCGCTCGAGAAGCGAAATGTTGAGATCGAGAAATTCAACAAGAGGGAAACGAACATTCAAATTATGACCATTAAGAGCATGTGCAACCTGACAAGTGGTATCAGAACCAATGGTTGATCGGTGACCCACTCTCAATATGTATTGGAGTCCAATGATCATCTCTAGGAAAGAAAATCTCGATGGGACTCCCTAATCCAGGAGGCCGCTACATCCCCGAGTGCTCGCCGAACTTGACCAGGCCAAGGCTGCCGAGGTTGCGTCGGTAGGCCGATATTATCCATAAGTAAACTGACGCTGATCTTTCAGGCCCATTTCAACAACATCTCGATAAGCATGAGAATCACAAAACTTACTCCAAAGTAAATGAAGCGACGAGCCCCGAGCAAACGTGCAATCAAAGCCATTGAAAATCAAACGCCTTTTGTCGGGCGCTACGTTCTCGGCCGATGACCCTTCTCGAGTGCTGCAATTCCTAAGTATTGACCTTAAGGGAACGCCAATTCAAAACATCATCCATCCATCAGAACACCACCACCACCACCAACACCACTTGACACAATCATGTCGAAGGTGGCATAAAGCCAAAAGCTAGGGCAAAGCCGGTTGGGTCAGGGCACCATAACTTCAACTTAATATTGGAGAATGATGAGAGCAATGTCGATGGATAGATAGATAGATAGTAGATAGGTGTGATGATGGGGAATTCATCCGTCCACATTCATTTCGTTTTCTTCTCCGACGACAGCTTCCCTCTCGCTCCACTCGAGAGCAAGTGTGGGGAGGGCGAATTTAAGGTGATGTTCGATAGGCGTTGGACAGTTGCTCCCCACAACACGCAACTCTATCTCAATCGGTCAATTCCCAGCCGATCGCGCCATGCTCGTACGCTCTCTCTTTATTAATAGATTAATCCATCGGTCTGTCTGTTTTCTTCGGTGGGGGCCGTGGTCGATTCGAACCGGCCGATAAGGGGACCAGCAGCATAATTGCCACAGCAATGTGAATAAGTTGACTTCTCACCACCGGAGATTGAAGATGAAACGAGGGCGATCGATGCTTTCTCGAAGTTCTTTCGAGGAAAGCTCCAATTCCCTCTTTCTCTTTCGTTGCTCATTGCATTTTCGTCCCTTATTTTATTCCTTGGCTCCACTCGAAAAGTTCAAATACAAAGAATCGCAAGCTAGCTATGGGATAACGACTTGGCTAGAGTCGTGCCTAATTGCATAGGCAATCACGAGGTGGTGGCCAATCGATTTGAAAATGGAAAGAATGTGACGGATCCAAACTCTTTAGAAAGGGAATATAATGTTATTTATCCTATAGATTCCGCAATTTCGGATGCATTAAGCCCTCTGTATCCATTGGAGAAAAAAAAAGCCATTTTTAGTTTGTCCGCGCTTCTTCTTTTTTCTATCTTTTTCTCCCTCGCCGGGAGACATAAAGGGCCAAGAGGAAAAGAACGAATTATTTAACGAGCTTTGTCTTATTTCTCGCCCATTTTGCGGTTCTCGAATCAGGAAATAAAAGACGGTACGAGCCAAAAACGATTCGGACTCTTCTACACGACTAATCTCAATCGGACGTCGTAGTCTCATCCCTCATAGTCCATCATATGCCGGATAATTATCTAAACAAAATGCGCAATTATCGTAATTGAAATTGGAGCAGACGATCAGATCAAAGCGGGGAAAAGATTAAAAAGGGGGAAAAGGAGAGAGAGGGAGGAAGGAATCTGTACGTCAACTTGACGCTAAATGGCAAAGATTCATGCATCTCTCTACGTCAAAATCTCAATTGTCTTTATTGGCTAAGCAGAAAGTCCTTCCGATTGTCGATTTGTGGAGGAATTAATTAATACTCGACGGGGAAATTTAGACGCATCCCTTTCAATCCCGTGGACCCAATTCCGAATCGGAAATTAAGAAGGATACGGAAGTTTTGATTCATACAGTTTCGGCTGGAATGGCTCGTTTTTGTCTCCTTAGTTCTGTGTTTATCTTCCAAGAGCTTTCCGTAGAATCACTGTCTAAATCAATCGATCGTCGCATCAAATGGAGTATTTATTTTTCTGCGTCAATGGATAACGCAGACCTCGACCGATTTTAGAAGGAACTCGGCTAAGGAAATACCGTCCGAAAAGTCCTAACCCTATTGTGCTTTCGCCATGTAATTCTTCAGCCTTTAAATTTTGCCAGTTCGGTCCTTTCGGCGAATTTATCCCGGACACGTTAGCATTATCTAGACATTCACGTGAGTATTTTCTGAAACAAATTTGTCAAAAAGACTGAATTGACAAGATTTAAAAAAAAAAAGTTTACAACTGAATTGGTAAATATGTAATAGATTTGCAACTATTTATACCGTTTTCCCAACTCGATTGCTTTCATTGTCGGGATTGAACTCGTTTCTGAAGGTTTACGGCTAATTACCTTAGTATTAAGGAACTTGGATTATATGCCTCGTTGTACGATAGAAAAGAACCGTGATTTGTAAAACAGAGGAGCCAAAATATGTCATGAATCGCTGGATCCATATTCAAACGGATAAACGGGAAGGAAATGAGAACGGGCAAGCCCGCCGACGAAAAACAAGAGATTTCCAAATTGTGCCCACATTTGACTAAAAAGGGATTGGGAAAATCGTCAAATCAGTCCTAAACTTATTGTCAAATCGAAACTGCCACATGAGTAGCTTTCGACGAAAATTGATCAGAATGGCCACATTAAAATATTGCTCAAATGTTCGGGATCAGATTGGAGAAATTCGGAAGCTTCCCCACATTAAACTCAGGATTGACTAGATAATCTTTCCTCGATTGAGATGCGTGTCACGTGATTAACTAACTCGACCGATCCATCGCACTCCTTTTTCAAGATTCGACGATTCTGTCCGGCCCCCTTTCGGATCTTCTCCTAGATAGCAAGTACTTAAATCGGGGTAATTTGCTTCGATTAAGGGAGCAAAGTGTAAAAAAAGGAAAGTAAAAAAAAAAAAACACAGCGTGGGAATGATGAGATCGGTATGGATTTTTCCAAGTTTGAAACTGAGCTTTCCAGGGTCAAAAGAGATAGAAATCCACATGCGCAATCCGGCAATTAAAAGCACGCATCCCCTCATAGATTGCAACCCTAATTATAGCTGGATGCATTTCCTCAAGCCCAAAAAAAGATCAGAATCTACATATTGCCTAAGTAAATCTAGGACCGAAATTGAGATGCCAAATATCCATTCACTTCCCAAATAAAAGGTAATTCTCTCGCTTTTGGAATCGCCATCTTTTCTCCGCTTCGTGCACAAGCATCCGGAAATATCCTCGATTGAGGAAAGTTCCGGATCCTCGATTAGTTATCTGTGTTGCCCGGCCGATGTTTCCGAAAATCGGAATCGCTTGTATGGAAACATACTAAAGAGATGTCCCTAACATGTTCAAATCCCGATTTCCTTGCGCCACAAGCTCTTTCCTCGTTGGTTCGTCCGTACCACCCTAAAATAACATCGAGCAGCGCCCCCTCACATGCATGGTCGATACGTTTTCCCTATTTATAATCTACCATTTGGAAACGAGCTAAATTTTTCGAAACCGGCATATGCTAACTTATCGAGACCTGCATATAAATTCATTTGTTTTTCCGCAAATGCCTTTAAAAGATGATATCGTTCTTTATTCTCAATCGGCTCGATCGATGTGGCGAATGCATTTGTCGACGAGGCTCATCGACGAATGGTGGACAAATTATTATATTTTTTTTTTTGCCAGTTGATAGAAAATGACAAAATAAATTAACGAGGTGAATAAATAAATGGAAGAAATAAAATAAGGAAAATGGCGCTAACAGCCGCTCGTGCCAGATAAGTGCATGCACAAAACACGACACGCTCCCATTTGTCGTACGGACACTGACACTCCCTGCCTCATTAAAGTAAGGGGGGACAATCGTTCTTTCAGATGCCGCGGGCCCCACCACCCTGTCCAATTATGCCAGCGACAGAAAAATGGAAATTAAAATAACGACCGTATCACGCATAATAACAATAATAATAAATCGATCTGGACACCCGACCATATACGGCGGAATACGGTTAAAATCCCGCCATTTTCGATACCGGGGACTTCACCGGTGCCCCCAATTTCGGTTGTCCAAAGCACGTACTGCACTTTTAGAAATCAAATTTTGACCATAAATTGTGGAAAGCACGAATTGAGATAAGGGAGATCTAGTTTCTTAGCTATCCTAGATCAAATTGGCTTTAAAGTGGAAGCTAGGTTGGCCGAACTATTTAAGGAGCGAGTGCGTGTCGGTTAGGCATAAGTCGAATTTGCATACTGTCGGCAACGGGAAAAAAGAGATGTACATGGAAAGGACACGGCTTCTGGCTCGAGTTTTGTCCGGTCGATGTAGTTCGTGCACATTTTACCAGCTGGAGCTAATTGGCAAAGAATTCATTAGAAATACTACCCAAATTGGTGTCCCCCCCCCCCCCCCCCCCCAATTAGAAAACTCTACGTGCACAGGCAGTTTTCCCATCCGGGACATCGGAAGATTTTTCGCACGTGCGAGGAGGGGCCCCACCCCGGGCCCGCCACGTTCCCAAACGGACAGCAGCCCCCCCACTTCCGGAGGGAGCGGGCCCCACTCCGGGGGGGGCTTCGGACAGTGGCCGCGCGCTTACGTGGACTCCCCCAGGCCGCGACAGCCCCCCGCGACCCGCTCGCGCGACACGTGGCGCGCGAGATGCGCCCCTGTGGCGCGTGCGAGAATCACCGCCGCGTAAATCTCGGGGACGGTTTAAAAAAGGGCAGGGGGGGAGGGGATAAACTCCCTGCCTTTTCCTTTCTCGTCGGTCCTTGGGCCGCTCAGGTCGCCAGCGCATCCCCTCGCGATATTGCCATTCCGGGGATTTTTCCCCCTCTACCGACATGCATTTATGCAAATCATTTTAATCACCCTTTTCTTCTCGGTTATTCGTTTCAAAATACCATAAAAAAATATTGTATTATTTTTGCATTGTAAATTACACATATATATTTGAAGTGAGACTAGGATTCGCGACCCCGAGTTTAAAGCACTCTTGAATACATACATCTTTAATATGTCGCATGATCATACAAATTTCACATTTTTGTTTTTGAATCCCGTTAGCTTAAGAACATAGTTAAATTCTATTTCTTTTGGTGAAAATGAACCATCTTGAAAGCATTTTTGTAAAAATAATTACATTTGTAGTGCTTACGAAAAATAATAAATGAAAATTATTTACATCGTTCGCGAAAATATTTAGATACGAACTGTTATTAGCAATGACAACTTTTTTTTTATAAAATAATTATTTCGAACCATACAACCTATCATTTTTAGGAAAATATTTTTTAAATCGTTCATTTTTTCTAAATAAAAAAGAGCGTAAATAGTGGTTTTTATATATAATTAGCTTATTTATTTTTTGGTTAATGTATAAAAATGCATTTTCCCTCTTCAATAAAAGGCGAAAAAGACGGAGCCGTTACATACTCGTTTTCCACTCTTTCTAGCCGATACATGCATGGTCTCCACGCTACCAATTTTAAAATTATCTCCTTCTTTAAACCGATACGCTCTCCTGTTGTCTTTACTTGTATTTAGGGAAGGGAAAAAAAAGTCTTCCCTTTGACCCGGTAACGCATCACGCACGGTATGCCACCTATCCATCGCATGATGACAACGCAAAAGAAGTAAATCCAAGAATCACATTTAATTTCTCCTAATACACGCACCATTATCCGGCAAATCCGTCACGAGATCCCTCCCACAGAAAAAAGAAAAAGAAAATTGAAGAAACGGCAAGTAAAGAGGATATGCAAAACACGAGATTCGTGCACTAACCTTGACTTAAGAGAGAAAAAAAGAGTAAAAAATCTGGATCCCTAATTAATCAGAGCCATTTCCTATGGCAATTTAATAAATAAATAAGTATGCAAAATGGAACTCGAGAAAGGGAAACAGAAAGAAAAGAAAGAGAAGAAACGGGAATTTTTCTTTTTTGGTAAAAGACAGGCGGATTAAACAAAAGAACCTTTTTTTTAATATTGTCTGGGTGGGGGGACAAAATCTGCAACCTTGCCATAATTTCACTAATGTCTATCATGGGTAAAGAAATCCGCGCAACGATGTAAGTACGAGATTTCCTCTCTCTCTAGACCCCATTGACTTTCTCTCTCTAACCCCTCCCTCCACCACATAAAAAGGCCAGGAAACCAACCCTTCCGCCACCATCACGCCACACCGCACCACACCAAAAGCGAAGTTAATCTGCCACCTTTCTCTCTGCTGCTTCATGCTCTCCCTCTGAGGGAAGAGCTCTCGCCCTCTCTGTTTCTCTCCCTGTCTCTGTCTCTGTCTGTGTCTGTCTCTCTGTCTCTCTAAGCGAGAAACAAGAAAGGGTTCTCATGGCGGTGGAAGCGCAGCGCGGCAATCCTCTTCACAACCAGATGATCGCGAACAGGTACATCGACTCCATTCACGGGTCTCTGTTTGATTTGAATTTCGTGGGGGTGTTTGGGTTGTGTGTGTGTGTCTCTCTCTCTCCATGTCTACTCTGTTTCTCTGTGTTTTTCTTGTTTCTTTTTTTTTTTTGGTCGAGCTAATGAATTTGGGTTGGCTCGATTCTCTTGCGGGCTTTGCAGGGACTTCGTGGCGGCGAAGAACGCCGGCGCAAACGGTTTCTCCTACGCCGGCCAAGCGGAGAATTTCATCCCTGTGGCGGCCATGCCACCGGCCGACCCGATCTTGCCTCTGTCCCGCTGCCACCAGCAACCCGGCCTCGTCCCCGAGATGCTCGCCGTGAAACCGTCCGTCAAAACCGACAGCGGACTGAGCAGCAACTACAACGCGGCCGCCGTGCCTGGAACCAGGAGCCTTCACAAGCGGTCCAGGGACGCGTTCGGCGACGACCACTTGTACGGCGATCTCCTCCTGGCGAATCAGAATCCTCTGAAGATGAACAAGGCATCGCCATTTCTGGGACAAGAGGCCGCATTTGAGATCCAACGGCACCAAGCGGAGATTGATTGTTTGATTTCTCAACATGTAACAATCCCTTCTTCCTTCCTTCCTTCCTCATATTTTTTTTTGAATAATTTCTTTTGTTGCCATCGTCGTCTTCGTCGGTTATCTTTCCACAGAGCCTTCGATGAATTTGTGACGGTTATTACTTGCTTTGGGATTTCAAGAAACAAAACGTAGAAAAGATTAACAATGTCGATTCTGTTTCTGGCAAGAAAAATGTTTAGTTGTCACGAATTGCGCCGAGAGATTATTTACTATTGTTTCTCGACGGGTTTACAGACACAGAGGTTGAGGCTGGAACTGGAAGAGAAAGTGAAGCAGCAATCGAGAGCGCTGCTCTCATCGATCCACGACTCGGTCGCTAGGAAGCTCGGGGAGAAGGACGAAGAAATCCAGAGAATTGGGAAACTGAATTGGCTGCTCCAAGAAAAAGTGAAGTCCCTGGTGATGGAGAACCAGATCTGGCGGGGCCTGGCCCAGAGCAACGAGGCCGCCGCCAACTCCCTCCGCTCCAACCTCGAGCAAGCCCTCGCCCGCGGCTGCGTCGGGGACGGCGACGCCGGGTCCTACTGCGGGAGCAACAACCCCGGAGCGGGCGGCGGCGGCGACGCGGACGCGGAATCGAGGAGGAGGGGGCCGCGGCGGGGCTGCAGGGCGTGCGGGGAGAGGGAGTCGTCGGTGCTGCTGCTGCCGTGCAGGCACCTGTGCCTGTGCCCGGCGTGCGGGCCCAGCCACCACGACTGCCCGGCGTGCGGCTCGGCGGTCACGGCGAGCGTGCATGTGAACCTGTCGTCGTCGTCTTAACGGCCCGAAGCGGCCCGGGGCAGGAAAGGCGAAAGGGGAGAAAAATTAGGGGCAGAAAGTAGATAAAGGGGAAGAATAAGGGGGGAAGAAAGAAATAGTCTCTTTTCTTTTGTTTTATCTTGCATTTTCTCTTTCGTGTTTCGACAGAGGGATTCTTTTATATCTTCTAGCGTCGGAGAAATTGGGGGGAAAAACCATCGAGAGGGATGGCTTTTCATTTTTGTTGTGAATATACATCCTAAATCTCTCTCTCTCTCTTTATAAATCATAGCTTTTCCTTTTTTCTTTTGGAGTGCTTTTGAACATATGACCATCTTTTGTTCTATAGAAAGGTAATGATAATCACATTTGACTCATTAGCCAGAGTTCAATGATGAGATTTTGACGCCATCTTCTTCATTTTTATATAAATTGAGTATATGTTAGTGGGGCATCTAATAATAATGCTGAGTTCTAGTCCTCCATGTTGCATGTTGCATGCAGCATGATTCGTTTTTTGACGGGAATCATGCATTTTTAAGCATTAATAATATCGATCGACCCTCAAAAGGCATTTGTCTAATTAGGGATTTTTCTTGAAATGACGGCGATTAAAATTAGGGTTGTAGGATTTCTCGACATAGCTAGGTCATCACCGTGAAATTTTAAATATCGGTTGCTCGTATCGACAAATGAAAACCTAGCTAGGGCACCACCGTGAAATTTTAAAGATTAGCTACTCGAGTCGACAAATGAAAACCTAGCTAGGTCACCACCGTGAAATTTTAAAGATCGGTCGCTCGAGTCAATAAATGAAAACCTAGCTAGGTCATCACCGTGAAAATTTAAAGATCGATTACTCGAGTCTAGTTAGGTCATCACCGTGAAATTCTAAAGATTGGTCGCTCAAGTCAACAAATGAAAACCTAGCCAGGTCATCACCGTAAAATTTTAAAGATCGATTACTCGAGTCAATAAATAAAATGTCTGCGAATGGTGATTTTGCGATTGGTGATGATATTCTCTTCTTAATGTAATGATAATTTATCTCCACAAGATAGTAAATTTTAATTAAATTCATAAAAATTTCCCATGGCCACTTATTCCAAGATATCAAGAATACAAAGAGCTCTTTCCATCACTCTCTTTTATTTTATTTTTTTCTTTTCTCTGTTTGTACATTTTTCTTTTATTCCAAGTCAATTTTTCGCTTTTTTCTGGGCGGCCATGCTAAAGATAAAGCTAAAGCATGTAGTTAAAAAAAAAGGAGGAGGAAAAGGGCAGGGCATGATTCTCATTTGTACTTCCTCAATTGAAGCGAAATGATTGAGACATTGACAACAGACAATTTTTCTCCACCAATTCGTCCCTTTTTCATTGTTTTGCCATAATTTCTCACTCTTTCACGTCGGAAAAAAAAAAAGAAAAAATCACAACCTTATGAAAATAATAGTCTATGCACCCGAGATCCCCGCATGCTAAAAAAATCAATACGTAGATTTACATGTATTTACCCTCATAATCTTTTAAGAACTTTGAATAATATCTCGAGTTTCGCCCAAAAAGCAAAGAAGATCGCGTTTTATCATCTGAAAGGAAAAAACCAAAACCGAGCATGCTTATTTTTCTACACGAGCCACGCGATCGACGTACGAAAACCCTTTCTCGACTTTATTAGATTTCGGGGCGTTTTTTGCGAGACCAGATCACTTTCGATAATAAAATATGACTTTCAATCGACGTACATAGAAGCCTTTCTCGACTTTATTAGATTTATGGGCATTTTTTTTTTCGCGAGCGCAAATCACTTTTGATGATAGAATATAACTTTAGACATTATTGTCTATCACTAACGATGATAAATAAAGGAAGGGACCGGGGGGGTGCACTCATCAATGTCGTCCCTTAAGCTTTACCGCTCACATGCCCGCCACCTTTTGCCTCGTCCCCCCATCTCCCGCCCTTCCGCGACCTAATAAATAAAATCATATTTACGTGTGTGATTATTAAAGGTTTGTCCGCAATTAATATATTGGGGCAAACCTAATTTCTATTTTTACTTGGCCTAAACACCAAGTCCCACAAAAATAGAAAGTCACCCACGTTGAATATCATACGTATATACATACGAAAAAGTATATACATAATTGCTGCAATATACGTGCATGGGATATTAACCCGTTTGAATCTCATTAAATCTTCGGAATTTATAATTATGATAAACTTGCATGGGTCGACGTGATTAAAATCGTCATTAGTGATTGACCCGATTAAAGATCACTACGCTTTTTTCCCTCCACCACCGTCTCTCGTCGTCAAGAGACTGAAAAGGAATAACATGCTTTTGAAAAAGTTGTAGTTGATTGCATTTTCATCCTTTTAGAATTTTCCCAATGCCCTCGCTTCCTCGAGGTCTCGGTCGTCTCGATCGGAGCTGTCGAGACGAACCTACACAAGCTTCTAGTCGGATCGCTCCATTTTGTCAAATTTATACAACAGTTATGTTCTTGCAAAGAGTTTCAATAGTAACTTTTGAGAACACTGAAATTGCGGCTTTAATTTCGTCTTAGTTTTGGAACGTGTGAAAGATATTACCCTTTTAAGCTCGCGCATTGACTATCGACTATTATGGAAATAATTAGATCATAAAAAATTATCAAAATATAAACTCTTCATAACAAGTTACCCTTGATGCATTCCTAAGAGGCTCTCACTCTCTCTCTCTCTCTCTCTCTCAAGCATAACCTAATCTCTCCTTAATAATAGATAAAGTGCTAGATCTATAATAATTTCCTTAATTAGGAAAACAAACATAGCTTCGCGCCCCGATTTTCCGGGCTAATTATCCACGGTGGTTGAACAACTTGAATCATATCAAACTTAAGATCAGAAACAGCAACCCGTTGCACTTTTAGGGTTAACGTGGACTCCACATGATTAGTGTTTTCCTTCGAATAATACATGTGATTAACCAAATTAAATTGATTAAGGCACCGTCCCACTATAGTCGGCTATTATTATTTCGTGCTCTCGTTACACCTAATTTTTACCCGGACGTTCATGTTGATAAGCAGTGCACATGTCACTGACAAGAACCCACGAAACTTTTGCTTTGATTAGTGCAATTTGTCTATTTATTTATCTATCTATTTTTTATTTTATTGCAATCAGAGAAATTTTTTTAAAAAAAAAGGTACAAAATTAATGCTTGGAGCAGTTGGGTCAGGCTGCGTGCACTGCCGGAGATTTGTTGGGTTATTGCAGAACCAAAATCACAACGACAATTACGATAAAGTACATCTGTCATCTTAGCTGTAATTAAGGAATATAAATAATTTCCACGTCTAAATTCACAATTTCTGTTATAATAATAATAAAAAAATTGGGGGGTGGGGGGTCTATAGTTATGATTGTGTGGATGGATCATGTTGACCAATTGGCAAATGTGGGTCGATACAAACCATAATGTATTTTTGTTTGACATGCATGTGGGCAATGATCTTTTTGGGAATAAATGCCAGGGAAACAAAGAAAGTTCAATGTCACGAGAAAGAAAAAAGAAATCTCAAAGTCACTCATTCAATGCCTTAGTTGTAAAAAGAATATCATAAGAAATGTCGCTCATGCTGATAGATCATCAACATAACATAATAACAATGAAGCCGCGTCATGGAAGCAATTCGATCAATCGCAAAATTGATCGAATAAGTTTTGCGAGCTACTTGGAATTTACGTATTTTAAACTCCAGGAGAAATCTTAATTTTAACGACAAGTGCTTTTAAACTATATCCAAAACGAATCGCTCGACCTAAACTCTCTCTCTTTGCTTGCATCGAAATATAATAATAAACTAATTTAATATCCTAACACTCTTATCTAAGTACGATTATCCCGAGTTTAGTTGTCATCCACATCGAGATTAGAATTATATTTTTTTTTGGGGGGGGGGGGGGGGGACGAGAGGATTAAGCATGATTGGAGACTTGGAGATGGTTTGTGATTAATGCATTGATTAGGGTTTCTTCGGGGTCGTCGAGCCAAGTCTTAAGTGCGGTGGAAATCAATTTCCGATTCTTGATTTTGATTTTTCTCTCTGCGTGTGGGGTCGAGACAACGACGCCGTTCCGTTCCACGTCGCTTTCCCATGTTGATGTGAATTGGATTGGATAGCAGGACGATAATGGTCGGCGGCGGCGGCGGCGGCGACGGCGACGGCGCTGTCTTACCTCGTGTGAGAGTGGCTGCGGCTCATGATTCTCGGTCTCAACCACCATGCTTCTTGACATACACGGCAGGGCCGGAATATTCGGCCTGCGATCGCATCGGAGGGGGGGGGGGGGGCGATCACGACGGGTGCCGGCGACCTCCTTGGACCGTTCGTTTGGTGAGAACGCGAGACTTCGGACGCCGGCGGGCTGATCGGATCGCGTGCGTGCTGACGTCCGGCATGCTTTCGAAAATTTTTCTCTCGATCATTATGCGTTTGATTTGTGGAGCGATTGAGAGGAAACATCGAGCAACGGTTACATCGAATGGCGTAGGATGTTGATGAATGACAACGACCTTTTGCGGCCGTTCATATGGTAAGAGTGGCAAGCTTTAGACATTGTTAATCTGATCGAGCATGCGATGTCGTTTTCGAGAGATTTTTCTTTTCCTTTTTTTTGGGGTATTTTTTAACATTTTTTATTTTTCAAAAAAAGTTCCTTAAATTGCGGTCTGCCAACGCTATCTGGGCATGCACGACTTTCAAAAAATAAAAAAATTCCAACTTGTGTAGTACGAAGGATCATTATGTCATCTGCCGTGACTAAAAAAAAATAACATATGATGATTGAATCAAATTAAATTGAAATGTCAACCAAATTGAACTTTGACTTGACCAGTCAAACACAACTCCCCCTCTTTGCCTCCCTTCCTCGAAATTCTTCGTGGCGTCGAAATGAGGACTGATAAGAATAAGAAACATTAAATGCGCACGCATAGTTTTTTATTTTATCATTGCAACATTTCTAATTTCGGCTAGGAAAAAAAATAATAGTACAAATACTCTAGAAGAAATTAGATCCGTGAGCATATGCCGACAATATGGTTTTTTCTTCCCCCCCCCCCCCCCGGTAGCTAATCATAAAGTACGATTGTCCTGATAATATTTTCCTAACATCCAGTTGATACTAGAATTAATAAAGATTAGAGCCGACGTGCCATCCAAATCTGATCGCAGTCGATACGAAATAAAAATAAAAAAAGTCAGAATAATTACGATAGGTATCTTATATTAAAAATCATTCAATCGTTATCTTAGCCTCCACACCGTTTCACTAAGCATAGATTCATGGATCTTGATCTTCTTCTTCTTCTTCTTCTTTTTGATAATGACCCTTTGGCCGCCGAGAAGAGAAATAGTAGATTATCAACAGTCGACCAAAATTATAAAAGTAAGAAAAAAAAATGAAAAAAATGATCATTCCAGGTGATGGTTGCAACCACCATCTGAATAATTTAAACACACATATATTTTTTTAAATATATATATATGTGGATGACGATGGAAATTAATTGTAAATTTGGTAACTTGGAGATTGGAGTCACATCAACAAGCACCGAGGCGTGATGCAACCGATGGTGGGTTGTTTAAGGAAAGGGGCCAACCTGGCGTCAAATATCCAGGGCGAGAAATTTTCTTTAAGCTTTATTATTTTTCCCATTTCCCAATCATTATTTAATTCTTCTATTCATAAGATTTCGCGCGCCTTAAATTAATCAGATGTATGTCGCGACGTGTCGTGTCATGCATTGCCATTTCCAGAGGAAATCGCATGATCTATTTGTAGGGATTATATGTATTCTGGCCGTCCCATGATAACATATTCAATGCAGCCAATGCTCCTCGTGACGTCATCGACTCCCTTGGTTTTAAGTCGCACACCTCTTCGTGGTAATCGTTATGTGCAATTCTCTCGTCTTTGTTAAAGGATGAATTCGCCAAACATGATGAGATGCCCCTTCGGTTGATGTAACCATGTGCTAGTCTTAAGTGACGGGTCATAGTGCTGATGTCATATGCTAGTCTCCCCTAAGGTATAGAGGCACGACCCTTTAGTACCGTCTGGGTTCGGGGGGTCCGTGATGGATTTCTTAGTCATAAAAAAAAAGGACTCTTTTTTTGGTAGAATAAAGATGGTAATTAACTTGCTCAAGTTTGCCATGAAAAAAAGGGATCCAACTTTTCTTGGGTGCTTTTTTTTTCTTTTTTTCTATCTCTTATGATAAAATTAGATATACGAATTTTTTTCAAATCACACGCTTTTCTTCCGGCCTTGTCCACGTGTCGCCATACTAATTGATCCACGTGCACCGTTCGAGTATGATGAGGCTCCCACTCACGAGAGTGTGCACGGGCCATTCCCAAAAGCTACGTCTTACGGAGCAGTCACTTCGATTTGAACGTGGAATTTGTTAGGTCGAAACCAAGGAATTCAATCCGTCGCAAAGCAAGCTGTCCGACCACCGAAAGAAACCGATGACAAGCGCAGCCATTATCGTTCGAAGGAGATAGTTTTTGACGGCTTCGATGACCCTCCGGCGATGTGAAAAAGAGATATCACGAGTCGCACGTTCCGGCGGCGATCTCACGACACGCGAAGCGAAGCGAAAGCTACGCGAACGATCGAAGAAGCGACGGCACGGGCCCCGGCAAAGTCTTGCACACAACACAATCGTTCTAAAATTAGGTTTTCGAGTGTCGAACCCAAGGATCTATATCCACCATCGACTCGATGCTATCCCGAACGCCGGACCCAGTTCGATCGTCTTTCCAAAAGGGGTCGATCCAATCAAGAACCAATGGCGGCATCAATGAGCATTCGATGATGCTTTCCACGAAGCGTTCCCCCTTGTCTTTTTGATCGCTTGGTGCGTCGCTATTAGTTGTTTTTGCTTTGTAAGCAACATTACCTTAAACCACCCGCCTCAATCAATCAATCAACCAACCAAACGACGATCGTCCTTTTGTTTGTTCATCTTTTATCGTTTTTCATAGATTAAGATGGAGTGTCGGGGTTAGCCACCCCTCGCGTCCCTTTCGCTTCAGTCATTTCGCGATGCTTGAGCAGGCGGACTCCGTGAGATTAGAACGAAAAAAGGAGGAAGGAAAAGGAAGGTCGTTTCTCCCAATTTGTGGAGCCCCTCCAAGTTCCCTCACCCACTAGCTAACATTGCCGCCACGCCAAGATGCATTGAACGGGCGAACTTGGCGACTTGATTGATTCCTATACGACGCGTGTTTGGATAGATCGAAGACATTTACTAAGAGATCACGACCCGATTGAGACGATCGCGTGATGAATAATTTGAACCGTCGCACTAAATCCCCATATCCTAAGGAAGAATATGTTCCTATTATTTCAAATTTCATGCTCATCGGGACACGTGTCCCGTCATCAGTGTTTCGAACCAAACGCATCGACTGTCCTATAAAATCGTCGGTCAATTCTGTCGGTAAGACGAATTTCGTGAAATAAAAGTAAAATCTTCTCGGTGACCCACGTTTCAGAAAAAGGATAAATAAACAAATTGAGACGATTGTCCGGTGGTGGCTAAGGATTACATGTGCATCCCACGCGTGGATGTACTTGACAGGTACATATAATAATAGTCATTTACTTTTCTTGATCAGTGGGGAATCTGCCCCTCTATTAAAAAAAAAGCAAGAATTTAGTAAAAGATTCGAATAAAAATTAATGGGTTTTTGCCCCCAAAGTGCCAAAGTGGACGGTATGATTGATTCACATTGACAAATCAAAACTCCTCCTTCCTTTTTTCTTTTTTCGTAAGAGAAAATTAGGTGGGGATATAAAAAAGAAAAAGAAAAGAAAAGGGAGAGGTGTCTTGTCGGGTTTCTAGGACAATGCGGTACACGCAGTTCGAGGACTTTGTCCTAAATCCAAGAAGATTGCGCTTTGGCAACATCTGGCCATGATCAACAGCCACGCCCTCGATGACTTTTCAAAACCCACATGGCGTGCCAACTCCTTTGAAAAGCGAAAGCTTATGAAGACGACCACCACCACCACCAACAACAATTGCAACAAAACACCGACACGACCCCAAATGTAGAAAATTGGATGTGATTTGGGTCCCGTTCCGACCTAGGCACGATCGAGATCTTGGTATAATGGTTTGAATCTCTCTCGTTTAGCCCATGGGGCAATGGCCAGCTAGAGAACCGGTCCTTACGACCGCGACGGTCGTCAATTATATGGTATCGAACTTCAATCGCATCCACATATTCTCTGATCTCGCTCGGCAATTTGGGACACCATGACTTGTCTATCCCAACTCGTACCTCGAAAAAGAAGGGAAACAAAAAAAAGACAAGTGCTAGAAGGGCATGATTCAAATCTCTCCCATCATTAGGGTTTTCTCCGAGGGACCCACGAGGTGTTACAAATAGGCGAGTGAAATGTGCGTCACAAAGGGTTGTCATGAAAGTGTTGTAGATTTTTGCTTACTCTACGCACTTGGATAGTGGAGTTTGAAAGAGAGAGCGAGGGTTAGTGATGGATGGCATCATAGCCATCACACAAAAGCATGCCCACTTTGGGAGAACTTTGAGGATTCTCCTTCATGGGGAAATCGAATTGGCTACTCCTAAGAGAAAGTGAAGTCCCCCGTCGAAGCTGATAGAGAACCAGATCAGGCCCGCGCAGAGGCGGCGGCGGCGACGGCGGCAGGGGCAATTATCCCCAGAGGGAGGGCACATACGGCCGCGATGTTAGGCAGATGGCAGAAGCATCTAACCGAGGTGGTGGCAGGCGTGCCGGGAGAGGGGTTGGGAGTGCCGCGGTTGCCGTGCAGGCGGCCATACCTATATATAAATGAAAAATATTGTCATAGTAGATAATTCTTTTGGTATTACGCCTCATTATTTAATAACTTTCTCCCTTTCTTTTTTCCGAAAAAAAAAGTGGTTTGTCAATGAGAATCAATCATGTCATCCACTTTACCACTTAGGACCAAAACCCATCAAAATTTATTTCATTTTCTATTATTGACTTCGTTGGCAGATTCCCCACTGATTAAGAAAGAGGGCATGACTATTTATGTCATGTACTTGTCAAGCACATTTTCTGTTTATCTAAAAGCGGTCGCTGCACATGTTGTGCTTTGGCCATCGGACACCATTTGAAAAATTTGCCATGGGGTCGCTTGGAGGATTCGCTTGACGGACGCTAACATCTTACAAGGCGGTCGATGTGTTCAATTTGAATCGTGATTAATACGAGACGTGTTTGGATGAGAGTGAGCACTTAAATAATTTTCGATAAGCTTTTAGATGTCGGGTAGGTTAAAGGCTATTTTTTTTTATGAATTTAAATATAGGTGCGTGACGGAAATATCATAAGTTAGCGTGTCGAAGCACGATTATTCATTAGAATGTTGGATTAGGAAAAATGATACAAATGATCATCGAGTTTTGACCCAATGAACAATATGATCCTCGAATTTTTCAATCTATTCAATGGAATTATTGAACTTTTAACTCAACGGGACAAGGCCTCGAGCACGGCAAAATCAATGGTCGACCTCCTTTTTCATCCAAATTGATCTCGAGGCATGATGATCATGTAGCTTTCACTTTGCTTTGCATGTCACGAGATTGCTTCGAGACATTCGCCTTACTATCTCTTCACATTATTGAATCTCGTCGGAGAAGTCGAACCCATCCCCTTCAAACGATAATTTTTCGATGATTCCATAGCTCGCTTTACTCTAATGGATTGACTAGTTAATTAATTGCTCAGTTTCAATCCAACAAATTCCGCATTTAAATCAAAGTGCCTTCATTCCTTAGAGTAATTTTGGGATTTGTCCTCCATGCTTCCTTAGTGGAAGCCTTACCATACTTAACCGATGCATGTGGATGGGACGGCTTGCATGCATGCACGGAATGAGGTAAATTTAGAAGTTCGAACATCTCACGCCATCAAAAGAATAAAAATTCCTATCGAGGCAAAACTCTAGCAAAGCCAATTGTCCTTTTTAACTTCTTTATTTCTCTATCGGGAAAATCTTATAGGGACCTTTTTTTTATAAATAAAATTACTTGAAACGACATCTCATCAGACCTTATCAATATATGATAAAGATTGAATTATTTTATGTAACGATTTACTATAAAAAGTTGCGTGACTCGAGCCATAGAAGTTGCAAACATCACGAGGTGGGTGGGTGGGTGGGTGCAAAATTCAAATATTCAATCACGGAACGGTCAAAAATTGATAATCTATTTTGGGACATCATCCGATTATCTCTCGAAACAGCATTGCACGGCATGGCACGCCACGTCACGATACTCAAGGACTTTAAGTCCGCCGAGGCGGCAAATTTTTATAAATAATATCACAAACGGTTGGCGAAAACGAAGCAACCAAAAAAAAAAAAATAAAGGAGAAAGCTACTAAAATTTCTAGCTCTCGATTGTTGACTCCAGGTTGGCCTTCTCCTAAACAACAACCCTCGATCGCGTCACGCCTCGGTTGCGCTCGTTGATGTGATTTTCGAAGTACCTATTTTTTTAAAATTGATTTCCAATTGATTTATCCAAAATTTTTAAATCTTAATAATAATAATAATAATAATAATTATTATTATTATTATTATTATTATTATTATTATTCGAAGTGATGATACATTAATCTTTCCAAGTGAGGGCTAAACGACATTTGTCTACGTCAGGGCATGTGATCGTTGCAACCACCATCTGAACAATTATTATTATTATTACAGCTTTTTATTTAATGTTAATTGCAATTGGGTTTGGAATGCATTTTGGCTTTAATTATTTTCTATTCTAGCAATTAATTAGATAGGGAAAAAAAAGAATGGCCTATAAATTACTCACTCTCTTGATTATCAGCATGTCCATCGATCAAATTTCTTCTGGAATGTCTCTTTTATTTTGCTTCGCTTAAATCAAATCTGAACAAAACAAAATTTTGCGTATGCGCATTTAATGTTTTCTTGTTCCTATCAATTCTCATTTCGAACTCCAGGAAGAATTTCGAAGGCGGGGGGTTTTGACTGGTCAAGTCAACGTTCAATTTGGCTGACATTTCAATGCAATTCGAATTCGTTTTCATCGCGAGGGTCGTTATTTTCTAGTCACGGGACACGTCGCGCACAATTTCTTTAGACTTTCACGAAGCACCATGATCAAACTTTGTACCGCTTGGTGGGGGAAAACAAAACGAAGAGATTCCCGCGTTTTCGACACATTTCGAATTAATCGCCGGGTCCAAATAATTTCACTTTGCGCGAAGGCATTTTTCGATGCATTCCGAGCTTCGATTGCAAAACTTTTTTGCATTTTTAAATGCAAAAGTTGCCCTCATAAATGATAATTTAATGATAATTTCGACACTTGAAGTGATTTATGTATTGGGGCATTAACGTTGATTTTTCACGCGACTTGCGACGAAAGAAAAGCCGATGTATTTACCAAAAAAAAAAACCGATATATTCAATCGACGATGACATCGTGCGGCACTAGATGTAATTATCGCTTAACATTCCGTCTTTGCCCGATAAACGGACCGCATACAATGATCGAGATCGGCAAAGTTTGGAACTCGCCGGCCGCAAAAACGTCGCCATCGCGGTCGCCGTCCGAACGCGACACGGCGGGTCAAGAAAAGGCATAATCTTGCGTTCGATCCATTCACACGAACATGGAAAGCGACTCGGAGCAGAATCTTGTCGCTCTCGCTGACCCCACAATCCCCAGCCAAAAAAAAACAAAAAATTAATCACGAGAATCAAAGAATTGACTCGATCGTGCTTCCCCTAATCAATGCATTACAAATCTAATCCCTTTTCCGACTTTGCTTATCTCCCACTACAACAACATCCTCTTTATCTCCGATGTTCCCCACCTTCTCCGAACCTCTCGCGGGCCCGATCTTATTAACGGGAATAAAATCAAGATGAACATGAACGTGCCTTCGAATGGCGGCAATGCGGCCGCGATCGACGATTAAATTCGAAACATCGAACTTAGGCGCACGTATTTGCATGATAATTCATGCAATCAAAGAGGGAGAGAGTATAATTTCCCGTCGAGGGAAAAGGCAAAAAAAAAATGTCGAAGGAGCACGATTTGTTTCGGGGTTAATCCGAAAACACTTGCCGTAGAATTAAATTCCTGCCGTATATTTATACTCTAATAGCATTGACACAAACATTTCTTATAATACTGTTTTTGCAATATACGGAATGTAATTTTATTTTTTGCGTGTTTCTCTGTATTTAGATTATTAGCACATGCGCGTTGAGGAGAAAAAAAAAATCATAATGGCTACGGCCCAACTGCTCCGAGCATCGAATAAATGAATAAACAAATTGTAAGTAATTAATGCAAAAAGTTTCCGTGGGCTCTTGTTAGAGATGTTCTGCAATCTACATTTGTCACGAACGAGGTGTAGATTAGGTGAAGCAAAAGCATGTAATAAAAGCCGAATACAGCGGGTCGATGCCCTAATCATCAATTAGGGTTTAGAGAAAAAAATGTTGATCGACTTATTGAATGTCTTATTCAGACGAAGCATAGTCCACATAGCATGTGACGTTCCTAGAATTTTTAAGTTCGAGATAATGATACGGACGATTCATAAACTTCAATTTAATATTAAATGGCCCTTAAATTTTTTATTTATTCAATGTATTTGATTTTGCCATGCAAAAAAGAGGGGATGACGCCAGTTCTCTGGGAAATGGATTGTCTGCTCTGCTGATGAAGCAGAACAGACTAATTGATTGATGACAGCCGTCCGATCAATCTGCTATGCTTCTTTTTTCCGATCAATGATCAGACGACTGTCATCAGCAGATCAGTTCGCTTCGTGAGCAGAGCAGACGATTTGGATCCAGTTCTCTGGGGGGACGGTGGCGGCGCGACGAGGTCTTGTCGTATAGAAACGAGACAAGACACCTTTTCCACATCCCCACCTCATTCTTTTATTAATAGCCTCCCCCCTTTATTTTGTCAATCAGAGTCGATCATGTCATCTGCTCTGGCACTTCGGCCAAGCAACCCCACAAAGTATTCCCTTTCTTTTTTTTTTTGTTTATAAATTCAATTTCTCTTTTGGCAGATTCTAAAATGAGATTTTGTTTTTATTCGGCCAATTCATTTCACCGACGGAATCGCGACTGGCGTTTTATACATCAGTCGATGTCGTTTTGATTTGAAAGAACAATTTCCAATTAGCCTTTGAATATTGGGTGGGTGAGTGGGTCAGGGACTATTCTCAAGAGGAGTTGAAGATGTCAATACGAGCGGACGACGACCCATCTCATAAGCTAACACCAAAACACAATTCTTCCTTACACGGGGGAATCCCTGCAGATATTCAAATTCCACTATGGATCTAGACATAATTATCCTCACCAACCGCAACATATTTGATTTATTCTTTTTGTGGGTGCAAATTATTATTATTTTTTGTAATAAATTTTTTCGATTAAGACTCCGTTCGTTTCACGGAAAATATAACATTTTCAGAAAATGCTTTTTAGGAAATTATTTTCTTGAAAAATGATAATATTTTCGGACGTTCATTTGAAACTCATGAAAATTTATGAAAAAATTGATTTTTTTAATTTTTGTTTTGTTTTACATTGGTTAATCGCTGGCCATAAGTCTTATCAGCCCCCAAGGAGCTTTCGGCTTATCATCATAAGTCACGAACTCGCCAATACAAAACAAGTCTCGAGCTCGCCTCTAGAGACCGCAAGCTTGCTGCTAGAGGTTGCCAGTCGCTGGCCGCCAGCCGTGGGGGAGGTTGAGACACATTGTTAGATGCCATGATATTTAAAGATAAACAAAGAAAACGGAAAATATTTTTCTCTAAAAGCGAAAAAACATTTTCCCCCACTTTTGAATGAGTTTTTCCATTGACAAAAAATATTTTCCTTGACTGTTTTATTTTCCGTGAAACGAATGACGGAAAATCCAGAAAATATTTTCTTAGAAGTTATTTTCCTTGAAATGAACAGAGTCTAAGTTAAGGGAAGTCATTACACGTTGGACTTAAGGCTGAAGACTAGTGAGTAAATTAGAGATTCAGAGATAACATTATATTTTAATTCAAAGTCCAATGACTATTTATTACACTATGTACAAACTCAATGTATTTTCATGGTAAACAAGTTAGCTAATAGACGAGAGAATCTAGAGGGCATGATGGAGACCTAATCGATATCGCGAAAACGGCATAATTTCATTAGTCTTGTTTTCACATCTTTCGCGTTCTTTGATGGATACCGAAGTAGGGTCAAGAAACAATCCAAGTGAAAGCGATGCCGGGGTCGGCTAACTTTGCTACTCTTATATTATTCTAAATAAAAGATGGATCACTTCAATTGAATTGAAGTGATGAATTGATGTTAAATTTATAAGGCAACGCATTGATGGGGCATATCAACATCTTTCATGTCACGGAACAAGCAAAAAGACAAAAACCACTTATATGAAAAGTAAACGGACGGTGCTCATCGAAGGATCCGGATCGCCTAACATAACTTCACGTGATTAAGTGGGGATCCGACGGTTGATCTTTTCCTGATTCAAGACTCGTCCTTTCTGATGCTATCATTAGTTTAATTATTTAAAAACAAAAGAAGCGAAACTTTAGTGCAGCTCCGTTAATTTTTTTCCCCCTTTTCAAAATCTTTTCGTGTGTTCGGGCTTTTTGAGAAGAAACTTGAATGGGCACGGCAATTGGGGGCACCATAAGATCTAAATCGAACGGTGGATATTTCTCGGGTTTTAATTTATCGTAATGATTATGCAGGCTTTTGTCGGGCCTATGACATCATCATTTCTTAATAGGGTTGATCTTCTTTTTGTTCATTCAGATTGCTTCCAACGCATGACAACGACGTCGCTTTGCTTTCACTCGGCTTACTGTGTCATAAGATCACACCGAGACATGCAATGTGGTGTCTCTTTTTCGCTTGTTTTAATTTCACTTCTTTCCCCCTTCTTTAAATATTTGTACAAAAGTGGGGTGTTTCAAGAAATAATCAGTGTGGAAGATACGAAAATGCGATTGACTTTTCTACTTTTAGCTTAATATAAATAAATAAATAAATAAAAAGAGATGACGCATTCATCAAATGAAGTGATTGCGACCGTACAACATCTTTCATTTGCCTAGAGTAAACAAAAGGCTCGTCAGAGTAAAAGAAAAATCAAGACGTAGAGGTTTTATCGAGAATTACATCCAGTGGATGATTTTACTATAATTATCACACCATACATCTTAGTCACAATTATTAATTTACAAAAGAAAAAAAGAAATTATATATATATGTCATAGGATAGTCAATAGATATTTTGGGCCTAAACCTAAACTACTGATAAAAAAATGGGCTTAAACTATACAAGTCATGAGACGACTTATGTCTTCTTGTTGATGGGGAGTATGGCCATGCCCAACTTTTTTTTTTTTTAAGTTTAATTGGTTGGCCCACAAAGGTAGCTGGCCACAAACGAGAGTCGAGATGCCCTCACCTAATTTGAGTGGCACGACCATTAATAGACCCAATGTCCCTAGCTAGGCCTAGATATGACAAGAGTGCACGAGCCCCTATTGGCCACAGATAAAATAATAAAAAGCAAAGAAAATGAAATTTTTATTATAAAAAGATTTCAAAAAATTATTAAAGAATTTGTTTATGTTAGCAGCAACCGTGCTACCACGTGACAACACCAACGTCGGTGATTTCTGATCAAAATTAAGCGGATGGATTACATTAATGAACCCCTAAACAATCTAGAATTAAGTTCACATAATTAAAAAGTTTGTGATTTAATTGGCCTTCATGCAACAATTTCAAAATTATCTTTTTTAGTAATTTTTCCTCATTAATTTATCTTATATTAAAAAAACAAAAAAACGCGTGCGCATTTAACGTTTCTTAATCTCACCAACTCTCATTTCAACGCCAGGGATTTTTAGGGGTAGCGTCTGGTCAGGTCAACGTTCAATTTGGTTGACATTTCAAATTAAATCGATTTCTTCATTTTAGGTAAATTGTTCTCCTCCCAAGAAGCACCATGGTCGAACTTTTTCCCACACAAAAGGAAATCAAAGGGAAAAAAACAAAACCGTGCAAGCGTAAGATAGCATTGGCAGACCGCACTTCAAGAACCTCTTCACATTAATCTTAGCGAGCATAATACATACATACATATGTATGTATGTATGTATGTATTTGTAAAATTATAGCAAGGAGAAAATCTCAAATTGTTTTTTCTTGGTCTCGAGAAAATGTTGGCTCGCATCGGATAAAATTAATAGGGTCAAAAGTTTGCCGTTCTCACTATATAAATGGTCGTAAATGGACATCATCATCATCATCATACTAAGCACCTTTCAATGTGACTATTATTGACTATGCTATTGATCCGTATATCAAATACATAGCCATCGCTGAAGTTCAAAGCTTGATGTTTTCACTATCTAAATGTCCTCAATATGTCGTTGTCGCCATAATTATCATCGCACTAGCTAAAAACCAAAAATGGGAGAGTAAGTTAAAAGGCACGATCTCGTATTCGATGACCAATCCATTCGCACAAAACATTGAAAGCAACTTAGAACGGAATCATGTCGCTCTCCGACCCCATGCCCACGACAAAATCGATCAAGCATCGAAATTGACTTCGTTTGCACTTTGTATTGCCCGACGGCCCAAACCCTAATCAATGCATCGATCCAACTTTCTGTCCCTTTTCAAACCTCTCGTGGTCTGCGGCCAATTTTAGTTAATTCACAATTTGCGGCCTTTGAATGCAAAAAAAAAATTGGGATAAATGTGAACGTGACTTTCAATGGCGGCAATGGGATGACGACCAAGATTGGATCATCATACTTAGATAAGAGTATTGGGACAAAGATATCTAATTAATATATTTCGATGCATGCAAAGAGAGAGAGATTATAACTTCTTTTTGAGACCCTCCCGAAAAAGAGTATAGATCGCGCTATTCATTTTGGGTTTTATGCAAAGACACCAATCATCGAATTAAGTTTTTGCAAGGTTTGAAATATGCAAAACACGAACCCGCTTCGACGGGTTATTCACGTAATTAAATTGTTTCATATCGCATCTTCACCGTCGTGCTTTGTGATCCATTACTATGAAAGACATCTTATTATAGATTTCATTTACAAATTAATACATTAATGTTCATAATGGCTTGATTGACCCGCCATGGCCTACAAGCAATTCCCACCAAAAAAATCATTATTACTTCTATAAACTTGTCAAGGTAGTGGTTAAAATTATTTGTATGGATTAATGACAGCTAGGATAACAGATGTACCTTATTGTAATTATCGTTGGGATTTGGTTCTGCAATAACCCGGCAAAACTCCGGCAGGGCATCATGGCATGACCCGACTGCTCCAAGCATTAATTCGGACCTTTTTATTCTGATTGCACTGCAATAAGTAATTAAATCGATTGCACTAATTAATGCACAAGTCTTGTGGGTTTCTTGTCGATGACGTGCGCACTATGAATTAACAAGAACATCGGGTAACTTAAGTGGAAGAAAAAGCATGTAATAGTGACCGACTATGGTGGGACGATGCTTTAATTAATTTAATTTGGTTAATTAAAACATTGGTCTACTACAGTGGATAACGAGCCCGGCAAATCGGGACAACAAAGTTGTGTTTTATTTTTCAAATCGAGGAAAGTAATATCGTGATTATGCGAATTACTTAAAATATTGAGAGAGCGAGAGAAAGACAAAGAGCCTCTTAGTTTATTTGGGGAATTAAGATTTTTTTTAACTTATGATTAGTGCATTGATTTAATTGTCAAGAAAAAATAACTTTTTTTTTTATATCTAGGCTATCTCCGTTAGAAAACATGTGTGCTCGAAAGAGTAAATTAGTTCGAATACGTTTTAAGACTTGACAAAATCAAAGCTGCATTTTTAGTGCTCTAAAGAACTAATTACAAGAAATTTTTTTATGAGAATATCTGTGGACTAAAATTTGACGAAACAGATCAATCTATAGACGAAGACGTATGCGGAGGCCAATAAAGGTAGGTGGCCCCTCTGCTGCCATGCAAATAGAGCAAATATTGGCAAAATGCCCTGAAATTTGAGGGAATATCTAATAATCGAGAAAAGTATTTTACATACTAATTGCATGGCAAATGTGAAAAACTAATTCAAATGTGTCGCATGCTTTATTCTATGTGTAAGGGGCCCTTTCGGTTAAGGTTTTTGCGAAAAGTAAAAATGATTTTTTTGTCCAAATTTAAGATATTACTAGGAATAACAAAAATAAAAATAGTATATTTGAATTTACATATGGGTATCTACAATAGACGAACATAGAAATTTTGAGGGGAAAAAAGCGAAAAACTTATATTTGAATTTCCTTTCTTGCTTTTTTTTTTCCTTCCATTCCATTTTCCTTTTACATGATTTATCCTTTGCATAGCCACCCAAAAAGCAAAGCATTGAATTGGAAGGAAAAAAAACAGAGAAGAAGAACAAGTGATAGAAAAGTTCTTCATAATCTTGATTTCTGAGACTACGTGCCCATTCTACGTTTCTATTAATTAATAACAATTAACTATCCCCATTTAGAAAATTATTGAGATGATGATTAAAGAATATCATAGCTTATAAAAAATCTCCATTATATGGACATTTATCTGTTAATTTGCATGGCTAAACTCTAAAGCTTCGTAGTCATGACCCAAGCACTCAATAAATTGAAGATTAACATAATAAAGAAAAAAAAGTTTCTCTTTAATTTCTTTTGGAAGCCTAAGGCCTAAAAGAAAAAAGTAAATTCATATATATATTTTTAAATGTGGGGCTCGTTAATCGGAAGCCAAGCGATTAACTACTCAATTAATTCTTACAGATAAAACATTTGATAGGATCATGAAAAAAGAAACACATAGGACTGAGTCATTATTGGTCGGAGGAGATAGTTTTAATGGTTTTAACCTACTTCAATAGTATAAAAAGACACTAAGTTGCAAGTGTTGGTGCGATCTTCCGACACAAGAAGCTAAGTGAAAGCAAAAGCTAAATGGTTATTATGCCTTGGAAGCAAACTGAAGGAACAAAAAGAAGACCGACCCTAATAAGAAATGGTGGCACAGGCCCAACAAAGTCTGCATGATCATTAAAATAAATTAAAGCCCAAGAAATATTCACCGTTCGTTTTTCGATTTTATGGTGCCCCAATTGCCGTACCCGTTCGAGTTTCTTCTCGAAAAGCCCAACCCTAAGAAAAGATTCGAAAAGGGAAAAAAATTAACAAAGCTGCACTAATTTTTTTTAATGATCTAGAAACAACTGGAGCTTTCCTTTCGAGAAGTCACACGACTCTTCCGTCGGGTCTCGCCACAAGTCGCTAATAGCATTCCACCGTCATGGCTCCCCATTTAAATTGTGATATCAATGCGGGGGTTCGAACTTACGACTATAGCGTTGTAGGTGAGAATGACCATGAACACGGTTGTCCATGGGTGGTAAGCTGCACTAAAGTTTAGCTTCTTTTTCTAATAAATAAACTAATGATAGCATCATGAAGGACGAGTCTTGAATTAATAGTATTCAATGGGTGCCGTGCATTTACTTTTCATGAAGTGGTTTTCGCCTTTTTGTTCGTTTCGTGCGATGAAAGAAGCTACATTGCCGCAACATTGCGTTGCCTTATAAATGTAACATCAAATCATCACTTCAATCAATTGAATTGCTCTATCTTTTCTTTAGAATGAAGATAAGAGTAGCAAAGTTAGCCATCCCTAACGTCCCTTTCGATTTGATCATTTCTTAACCCCGCTTCGGTATACATCAAAGATCGCGAAAGATGTGAAAACAAGAAATAATGAGAGTGCCCAATTTTGGGGATATCAATTAGGTCTTTATCGTGCCCTCTAGGTTCCCTCATCCTCTAGTTGACATGCTCGCCGTGAAAATGTATTGAGTTTTTACATAGGACAATGACATGAACAGTTGTTGGACTTTCACTTAGTGTACAATATTATTTCTGAATTGTCTAATTGATTCACTATAGGCTTCAAACTCAAGTCAAATGCCTAACGACTCCCCTAGACTTAAGCGAAAATATTTATTACGAAAAAAAAAGTAATTTGCACCCGCCAAAAAGAAAATCAAATAAGTTGCGGTTGGTAATTATGTTTGGATGCGTAGTCGAATCAGAATATTTGCAGGAACTCCTTAGCGTAAGGAAGAATCGTGTTTTGGCGTTAGCTTATACGCTCGTATTGATTTTTTCCTTTTTTTCGTCTGAGAATAGTCTTTTCTTTTTTAATTTTGTTGGAAATAAAGTGGGGAGGCTATTAAAAAAATAAGGTGGGGATGTGGAAAAGGTGTCTTGTCTGGTTTCTATCGGACAAGGTTGGGGGGCACCACGCTAATCGAGGATGGCCGCATTGTCCTAAATTTGTAATGGTTGCACGCACTTTGCCAACATTCGGCCATTGGTGCCGTGGCAGATGGCGGCGGCGTCTCGCGGAGCGGCGGCGGCGGCGCGGGGAGAGGGGGTCGGGGGTGCTGCCATTGCTGCCACGTGTGCCTGGGTGCGGCGTGCGTGACAAGCTACCCCGACGCCCGGCTGTTTCCGCGTGCCTGCCCCTGGCAACGGTCGGAAACGCTCCAAATAAAAGCCAGCCTCCGCTCTCACACGCCCCACACCTTTCTCGCTTCTTCGTCTGAATCTTTCTCTCTCTCTCTGAGCGGCTTTCATGGCGACCTGTTTCTACTCCAGTCAAGCAGAGGACTTCATCCCTCTGCCGATGACGGAGGCGCCCGACCCGACCTTGTGGCCGTGGCGCCGCCACCAGGGACCTCGCTCCGTCCCCTACTTTTGCACAGCGCCCTCGAGATACGACAGCGCGTTGCCGAGCGACTACAGCGCCGCCGCCGCCGCCGCCGCCTTCTCTGTCCCCAGGAACCACCGCGAGCGGTCCATAGATGCGATCGGCGACGGCCGCTGGAAAGGCGATCGCTTCCCGGCGGTTCGTAATCCTCAGGAGATGAGAAAGGCGTCGCCGTTTCTGGGGCACGAGGCAGCGTTCGAGACCCAAGGGCACCAATCGGAGATCCACCGACTGATTTCCCAACATGTAATTGCCCTGTTTTCTTTCTTCCTTTCTTTTCTAATCATCTAGTATTTGTCGTCTTCATCAGGTTCATGTTCCTGCAAGTCTTTGACAGATTAATTACACGTTTATTACTTGTTCTGGGATTTCAATAAACAAAAACCCAGAAAACATTAACAATGTCGATTCTGTTTCCGGCAAAAAATTAGAAAGAAAAACATTCAAGATTCGCGAATCCCGTCAAGAAACTATTTTAGTATTCCAAATATACTGACATCTTTCTTGTTCTTCACATGTTTACAGACACAGCAGATCTTATCCATCCACGATTTGGTGGCCAGAAAACTCAAACAGAAAGACAGACAGATCGTGAAGATGGAGAAATTGAATCGTGACCTCCAAGAGAAAGTGGACTTTGTGGCGATGGAGAGCCAGATCTGGCGGGACCTCGCCCGGGAAAACGAGGCCGAAGCCGACTCCCTCCGCTCCGACCTCCGGCGCGTCCTCGCCCGCGTCGGTGGGGTTGACGACGCGGAGTCCAGCTGCGGGAGCAACGATCCCGGGACGGCGGTGGCGGAAGCACGGGGAGCGTGCACCTGAACCTATGGTCGTCGGTCGTCGCAACGGTCGGAAAGGCCTGTCCTGGGCTGGAAAGGCAAAGAAGAGAAAAAATTAAGGGTGAAAAGGGAAAAGAGGGAAAGATAGGGGGCTGGAGGAAAGAAATAACTTTCCTTTTTTGGGTCTTTAAGAGTTGATGCGGAGATTTTTTGTATCTTTTTTAGTCGGAGAATAATGGAAAAAAAAACCATCGAAGGGATGGTTTTTCATTTTTTTTCTGTAAATACAATACAATAATACATGTTCTTTTTTTGTCTTCAAAAGATAAAAAAAGAACATGTATTATTGTATTGTATTTACAGAAAAAAAAAATGAACAACCAACCCTCTCAATGGTTTTTTGTTTTCCCGTTATTCTCCGACTAAAAAATACATCAAAGAATTTCCCTAGCAAATCCTAAAGATCCCAAAAAAGGAAAGCAATTTCTTTCCTCCAAACCCCCTACTCTTTCCTTCCTTTCCCCTTTCGCCCCTAATTTTTTCTCTTCTTTGCCTTTCTTGCCCAGGGCAGGCGTTTCCCACCTTCAGGTGCACGCCGGCCGCGTTTCCCATCGCTGCCTTCCTCGCCAGCCGCCCCGAGATCATTACTCCCGCAGCTGGACTCTGCATTGTCGACCCCGCCGCCGCGGGTGAGGGCGCGTACGAGTTTGGAACGGAGGAAGTCGGCTTCAGCCTCGTTGTCCCGGGCGAGGCCCCACCAGATCCGGTTCTCTATCGCCAAGGTCTTCACTTTCTCCTGGAGTAGACGATTAACTTTTCCCATCCTAGCGATTTCTTCGTCTCTTTCCTTGAGTTTTCTTCGTCTCTTATTCAAAAGGTCCATCTCCGATTCGCACCGTTGGGCCTTGGCCGGAATACGATCCTCCGGGAAGCGATCGCCGTTCAAGTGGCCGTTGGCCGTCGCCTATCGCGTCCCTGAACCGTTTGTGGTGGCTCCTCGGGGGAGGGATCGCGGCGGCGTTGGAGTCGCTGATCAACGATCCCATCCTAGCGCGATTTCTTCTTCTTTTTCCTTGTATTTTCTGGCGAAGTCCAGTGTCGTCTGTAGACAAGTCCAGAAAATAAAGTTAGTCGTGAGAAAAACAACAAAGTTTCTGGGTTTTGCTGCTTGATAAACTGACGACGACAAGATTAAATTATTGAAAAAACAGAAAAAAAAGGAAAAAGGGCATTACCTGTTGCAAAATCAAACGGTCGATTCCGGATTCACACCGTTGGGCCTTGGCCGGAATACGATCCTCCGGGAAGCGATCGCCGTTCAAGTGGCCGTCGTCCCTGAACCGTTTGTCGTGGCTCCTCGGGAGAGGGATCGCGGCGGCGTTGGAGTCGCCGATCAACGATTTCGGCGTGGGAAGCTCGGGGATGATGCGAAGCTGCGACGGCCGCAAGATCCGGCGGTCGGGCGTCTCCGTCATCAGCAGAGGGATGAAATCCTCTGCTTGGCTAGGGCAGAAACAGGTCGCCATGAGAAGAGTCGTTCAGACAGAAGGAATCACAGAGAGAAAGAGAGAGCGTTTCATACGAAGAAGAAGAAGAGAGAGCGGCGTGCGGCGGCGTGGGGGGGAGATTTGGAGCGTTTCCGACCGTTGCGACGGGCAGAGGCACGCGGTGACAGCCGGGATAAATAAGAGATTATTTATGGAGATTATTTTCAAATATTACTTTATTTATGCTTTGGGATAAATAAGAGATTATTCCATACTAATTTTTCATTTTTGCCGCACTTGTTGGCCTGATTGTAGGACATTTTAGGATACTATTTCGGCTCCTATGACTGAAAACATATTGTCTGCTGAAAAAAAAAGGGGGATATGTTGGTAGATTATACTGTCCCTCCTTCTAATTGGATCAAACTTAATTCTAATTGGGCCTACAAAGGCAACCCGAGTCTCGCTACATGAACGAATCGTCCCATCAGCTCCAAGAAATGCTCAATTATGGTAGGTAAATCTCCAACTATACAATTGCATATCACAGTATTTATGGTCTTACCTATTAAAACGTGCATTTCAATGGAGACCTGCAAATTATGGCAACAAATTAAAACAAAAGCTTAATTAAGTATATCAGTAGCTGAATATGAATATGCCGCAAGCCAATTACTATTCATTTCTAGAACTCCAAAAATGCCATATTTAAGACATCTATATATGACTCGTTCCAATTAGACATGCAAGCACACATCTCTCACAATCATACCTAAAATAATCGATCAAGCCAATATACTTAGGAAATGGAGAAGATTCGAGCCAAGCTCAGCGCGATGATCGTTCTATCGGTGATTGCATCGAGTAGATTTCTTCCTCACCTCTCAATTATACTAATCATCATTTTTAAACAAGGTGCACTCATGAGTTCCTTCCTCTTGAAGGTCTTGCCATCTCACATGCCGGCACGATAAAAGATTGTCCCGACGGCTTTCGTCCTGCCGCCGTGGATGGCTATAGTGACTGCGTTCGAACAGAGCGCATTCGGAAAGGACTAGGAGAAGTATGTGTTATAATTTGTGCCGCCGGGCAGCAAATAGTAATATTGTAATTAGGGGGAAAAGAACGTTTATCATTATATTGTATTTAAAACCATCAAGAGGGATGGTTTTTTTTTTTTTCCATTTTTGTGTAAACACAATACAATGATAAATGTTCTTTTGCCCCCCAATCACAGCGTTATTATTTTCATTTTCTGGAAATCTTTAATTGTTGATGCGAAATATCCATCGCATTTTTAGACTTTTTATTTCATTTTTCATTATGACAAAAGAAAACAAAGGAAAAAAATCATTATTATTTATTTTATTACTCTTGCAGTTCTTTTGAACCCAAATTCTCTTGTTTTATAACACCTTTGACCCATAGCTAGGTTCAACGATGATACCCTGACCTCCATTTTTCCCAAAAGGAATTTATATTTATAAGCACCTAAAAAAGGTATTAATAGGTTGGTCTCAAATTAATAGGTTGGAGCTTCCAAAGATCAAATTCGCACGAGATTGACAAACTTAAAACTATTTAAGTTTTAGTTTCCCATTTAATAATTCATTGCATAGAATATTAGAGATCAACCCTAGCCCCCAAGTCCAAAACAAGAGGTTAATTAATTGCATATAGAATTATTAGAAGCATTTTGCATATGAGTTAATTGCATTAATCGGACCGGCAATGGTGAATTAAAGTTGTTAGCTTAATTGAATTATATGGATTGAGCCCATGAAACAGCGGAATTTCACCAAGCCCTTTTTGCACTTTATAATAGCCCAAATTCACATAAAAGGAGAGGGAGATGGGTCTTTTGGCTTTACCCAGTCGATTATCACCTTCCTTTTTCACTTATTTCCATCTTTATTTGAGCGAGCAAGTTGCTTTTGATTGTTCTCCTTCACCATTTAGCATGGAAAAGGCCACAATCTTTTTCTTCATATAAAATTCGACTTCCTGGCGTATATCAGTTAGAATTTTGGCCATCATACTCATGGTCACAACCTAAGTTTTCCCTGCGGACTTAGTCCATCCACCGCTAGTATAATAAATATGCAATGTTATAGCCTTATTCGTGTGCAAAATATTCTTAAAAACTATATGCTATGCAATATAGTTATACTATTGTTTAGAAAGCTAAATATTAGTCGCTAGTTTTTCATGAAAGTAATTATAAGTGATTACTCAAAATTTAGGTGTCAATAGCTCACAAGGGATTTCTTCCATTCTTTAAAAATCAACTCCCTCTCTCAAATTTAATGACATTCTCATTTCTCTGGAAATCTGTATATAATCCACTTCAATATGACATAGAAGCACATATATTTTTCACAATCGTACCTCAAATAATCGATCGAGCCAATATACTTAGAAAACGGAGAAGGTTCAAGCCAAGCTTAGCATGATGGTTATTGTATTGGCGATTGCACCCAGTAGGTTTTTTTTTCTCACCTCTCAATTGCAAATCATCATTTCTAAACGTGGGATTGCACTAACGGCTTCCTTCCTCTTAAAGGTCTTGTCGTCTCACATGCCCGCACCATAAAAGATTGTCGATTTCATCCTGCCGTTGTGGATGGCCAAGCGACTGCATTTGAATGGGGAAAAGGATCACCTACCTTGGCCTAGCGTGCTTTATCCCCTCCCTCACCCTTAGATCCACTAAGGCACACTAATCCAAGGTAGGGAACTCCAATCCGAAGAACAGAGGGCATTCGACAAAAAGAAATAGAATATTGTGCTAAGGAATGTCCCGAGGAGAAGCGGGGCTACTTTTATGTGAAATGGATCACCTACCTTAGAGGTAGGTGCATTTACTATACCTTGATAGAGATCTAGGCCGTTCGATGCGAATAAGACGATCCAGCTTTTTTCAAAAACAAAAATAAAAAGAAAACCTCAATTTATTAAATGAGAGCCATCCAATTAATCATACGAATTCCAAACTAAGATCCGCTACTTTAAGGTAGGAGATCCGAATCCACTTTTATGAAGGCAGAGACGCACGTGTCTTCAGATTGAGGGCCATTGACGTACGTGAGCTTGTGCATCAGTGAGGAGAGAGGAAGCAAAAAAATAAAAAAAATAAAGTCAGGAAATGTTTTTAAAAGAGAGGTTTGGAGCGGAGCCATTTTTCTTAAAAGATAGTCAAAGTAGATGTTATATCAAGTAAGAAAGAGCGAAGTGGCCAGTTTAGTCTTAAATGAAAATCCTAGTTCAATGGCCACTATGAATTGATGTCGAGGCTTGACTTAAGTAATATCAAGAGAGAGATTCCTCTGAATGTAAATTGATGGTGATTATCCTTGAGATTCCTCTTTTGTCCCCGCTTTCTTCCTTCAGACCTCTATTTTAGGGAAAGAAATTCCATCAAATCTGTTTTTTGTTTTTGTTTTTTCAGTCTTCTCCAAAGTAGGGATTACTACAAGGAGGCATCGACATTGCTAAGGCGAAGGAGGTGCTTCAAAGATCAAATTCACATAAGATTCACAAACCTGAATTCGAAATTAATGACACGTAAATTATAATGTCCCGTTTAGTAATTCATTGCATAGAAAAACAGAGGTCAACCCTCGTCCCTAAGCCAAAGAAGAAAAGGTTAATTAATTGCATATAGAATTACAAGCATTTTGCATATGAGTTAATTGCATTCTAATTGGACTGGCGAAGATTAAAGATTTGAGCTTTGATTGAATTATATGGATTGAGGCTTTGAGCCCATGAAACAGCAGAATTCCACCATGCCCCTTTCCACTTTATAGTAGCCGGAATTCACATAAAAGGAGAGGGAGATGGGTTTTGACTTTTGAGCTTTATTTTAATTCGAGTAAGTTTACTAGCTTGCGTTTAACCGTCTGAACAATTTATTGAATAAGATAGAGTCGGGTTAGATAAGAATACAACAGGATTAGGAATATCCCATGTGACGTTTGGTAATATCCATATGTACATGGACAAAACCTGATTAAACGTAAAACGTAAATAAATAAATAAATAAATAATCAATTCTTTTGAAATTTGCAAGTTTCAGGCCTTCCTCAACCAAACCAGAACGTTGAGCGTAGTTAAACGGCACCAAAGGGCTAGACCCCTATATTTTGAATGAGATTAGTACATGATCCAAATATCATGACTCCCCACTTAAGACGCTAGCAATTGCTAGTTTCGAACCCTTGACCTCGGCGATGAGGAAAAAGCTCTCAATCAACACAGTTATTCACCATTAGGTATGGAACATTTTCTAGTTTTACTAGGTCTCCATGGACGGATGAGCCTTTGAGCAATGATGTTAATGATAAAGTCGCAACAAGTAACAGTGACCTAAGTAGCACTTTTCCTTTTTTATTTTTCCTTTTACTTTTTTTTTTTGGATTAATCATATGCGATCTATCCCATTCCCCAGGTAGATTTTTTTTTTCCTAATATATATTCAATGATATTTGAATTTCACAACACTACAAATACCAGATGGTACAACCTATCATTATTCGGAGTTTTACCCAGCCCGCTAAACGTGATCTTAGAATTTAATTAGAGTTAGGGCTTAGATCATTAGAGTCCGTCACTTAAGTAAGGCCTACATCCCAAGATAGACCTAAGTTTTTATTATATAATCTCTTTAGGTCTTGACGATGGGGTGGGGTTTTTGAGAGAGAGAGTGTGTGTGTGTTTCTCGCGGTTGAGCCTCTCCTCACGGCGGCGACCGTACATTTGCCGCAGCCCAGTACCACCACTGCCAGCCGCGCCTCCAACGATCTTGATGCCTCAACAGTGAAGCCGCTGCCCTGAAGTTTTCATTGTGCCTCGCGACGTTGTTGCCTCCCCTTTAATAGTGCACGATGACAAAGCTAATAATCCATGTCCCCTGTCGGTGGCATCTCGCTCTCTACTCCACACTGCCACCTTCCCCAGGAAATGGATCCCTTGTCCCGGTACTTTTCGAGACAAAGGTGACATGACATGTTTGCAACTGTCTTATCCCCTAAAAAAAAAAAAAAAGAACCCCCTCTTTAAATGGGGGCCATTCGATGATCGGACGGCTCCCAAGGTTAGGGATTCGGATCCCCTTATCCAACACTTTGTCTCATGCCTCACTGCTTCTCTGGCAATGAGACAACAAAGATGCTCTATATATGTTGAGAAATCATTGGTGATTATCCAACAAGCCTTTACATCATCATTGCTGGGCACAATTATTGAAAAAATCCTAAATATTTTGCAATTTTGTCGATTCAGTATAAAACATTTTTTTTTTTACAATTCAGTCCTAAACATTTTACAACGCCGATTCGATTCTAAACTTTTTTTTTTTACTAATTCAGTTCTAAACATTTTGAAATCTTGTCAATTAAGTCATAAACCTTTTGAAATCTTATTTTCAATCCATTTTCACTTATGCCACTAATCATCCTATTGCAGGATATGTATCGCCTAAATATAATTTGTTGATGAGCGTTTTGTTGCAAAAAAGAGAAGACAAATATTGATAGGTTATATTAACCACAAAAAAAAATGTTGATAGGTTATGTGCACTTATTAGAAACATGTGGATGGAGAAGGGAGTAAGTATCACGAGTCATGAATGAAGTGACTCCCAGAAAAGACAACTTATTAATTTTACGGTGGTCGGATGGAGAAGCTATATTTATGAAACCGGTTGATTGTTCGGAAGAAACCAATAATTTTATGGTGCATACGGTCCTTCGGGAAAAAGCCCTAATAATGGGAGAGACTTGTTTTGTGCCTCTATCTAGGGAATATCCAAGCTCAGCCCCTGTTCATGGGCGGGTACAATTTCACCGGACAGGCAAGTCAGTCATGTCACTGCTAGTGCCTACCAAGTGAAATCAGAAAGGTTGCAAAATGTGATTGAATATGATCTTGGTTCAATGATGATCTGAGGAGAGATGGCCTCGATCACCATTTGTTTCTTGATTCGGCTTTTATTATAAAATTGCATGTCAAGTTCCTACATTTTGCCTCCCTAGTAAGAAATCGCAACCACTTTCGGAGTCAGATTCCATATTGTCCGCCGCTCTGTTGAGTTCATGACCCATTTTGCCGGCCCTACACTATGCTGTCATTCAATTGATCAAGATGATCATTTACGTATTCATTTTTTTATAGGTGCTGTTTATATGTTGTCATTATGCAAACGTACAAAGCACTTATCATTTGAGGTCCACCCGTAGCATGTGAAGCAACTATCTTAAGAGCATCTTAGTCGATTCACAGAAATTAAGATTGCTTTCGCTCGTGAGTAGTGCATTTATTTAATCGTTAAAAATTCTTAATGAGATCGTATCTGGAAATTAAAATTTGACAATTCATCGCCAATAGTTGCAAGCACCCTTTTGCTGCCGTGTGGAAAGTGCGCATACTCGCAAAATGATTCGAAATTTATGGGGCCTCAACATTTAGTGATCAGAAAAGTGTTTTACGTATTGGGTTCGCGGCTAATGTGAAAAATTAATTCAAATATATGTGGCCACAATTCTATGCACGAGGGTTTATTGGTTCAGCTTTTCGGGAAAAAGCCGAAAAGAATTTATATGTAAATTTGAAGATATTGCTCGAAATTTAGAAATACGTGAAAAAAAATATATGTGAATTTTACGTGTTAATATTTTATATTGCACGAGTATATAAATTTTGAGGCAAAGAAAGGAAAGGGGTGAATTGTGGAGAGAAGTGTCTAATATCCAGATATCAGAACATGACTTGCTTTTGATCTTTTTTTTTTCTTTTTCTTTTTCTTTTTTCCATCCTTCTTTCTTTTTTTACGTGCTTTAAACTTTTGCATAGCCACCAAAAAATAAAAACGTTAAGTGGGAAAAAAGAATAAGAAAGAAGAAGAGGCAAGGGAGAAGCTCTTCATATTTTCTATATCTTGGACCATAAAAGGTACCCATTGTTTAAGTTTCCGTGGATTTAATAAAAATTTACTATCTCATTTGAAATTATGATTAAAAATATCATCACTTATGTATATTCTTATTCGTGAATTTTGAATGTTTAAACTCTATTAATTTAATTTCACAGAGACGGCATATAAATTAAAAGGAGAATCTTTTTCACAAATTTTTTGGGAGTCTAAATTGTAAAAGAAAGTTATTTGAAATTATATATTTGATGAGGATACTTTGGAATAATGTCAACGTTCCAGCACAACATGGAAATGAAAAAAGCGGATTAGAAAGGACACGAATTGCGCATCATCAATTAATGATTTGCCAAAGTAAAAAAAAATGTATTATTGCATTTCATTTACAGGAAAAAAAAAAATGAGAAGCCATCCCTCCTGATGGTTTTTTTCCCATTATTCTTCGACTAAAAAATACATCAAAGAATTTTCCTAAAAAATCATAAAGGACCCAAAAAAGGAAAGCTAGATCTTTCCTCCAAACCCCCTATTCTTTCCTTCCTTTCCCCTTTTGCCCCTAGGTTTTTCCCTTCTTCGCCTTTCGTGCCCAGGGCGGGCGTTTCCCACCGTCGCGACGCGTTCAGGTGCACGCCGGCCGCGATTCCGCCGCCGCATCGCTGCCTTCCTCGCCAGCCGCCCCGATATGATTACTCCCGCAGGTGGACTCTGCATCGTCGACCCCCCCGCCGCGGGTGAGGGCGCGTACGAGTTTGGAACGGAGGGAGTCGGCTTCGGCCTCCTTGTCCCGGGCGAGGCCCCACCAGATCCGGTTCTCCATCGCCAAGGTCTCCACTTTCTCCTGGAGCAGACGATTAACTTTTCCCATCCTAGCGATTTCTTCGTCTCTTTCCTTGAGTTTTCTGGCGAAGTCCAGTGTCGCCTGTAGACAAGTCCAGAAAGGAAAGTTATTCGCGAGAAAAACAACCATGTTTCTGGGTTCTGTTCCTTAATAAACTGACGACGACGACGACAAGATAAAATTATTGAAAAAACAGAAAGAAGGAAAAAGGGCATTACGTGTTGCAAAATCAAAAGGTCCATCTCCGATTCGCACCGTTGGGCCTTGGCCGGAATACGATCCTCCGGGAAGCGATCGCCGTTCAAGTGGCCGTCGCCTATCGCGTCCCTGAACCGTTTGTGGTGGCTCCTCGGGGGAGGGATCGCGGCGGCGTTGGAGTCGCTGATCAACGATCCCATCCTAGCGATTTCTTCGTCCTTTTCCTTGTATTTTCTGGCGAAGTCCAGTGTCGTCTGTAGACAAGTCCAGAAAATAAAGTTTATTCGTGAGAAAAACAACAAAGTTTCTGGGTTTTGCTGCTTGATGAACTGACGACGACAAGATTTAATTATTGAAAAAACAGAGAGAAGGAAAAGGGGCATTACCTGTTGCAAAATCAAAGGGTCGATCCCCGATTCGCACCGTTGGGCCTTGGCCGGAATACGATCCTCCGGGAAGCGATCGCCGTTCAAGTGGCCGTCGCCTATCGCGTCCCCGAACCGTTTGTGGTGGCTCCTCGGGGGAGGGATCGCGGCGGCGTTGGAGTCGCTGATCAACGATCCCATCCTAGCGATTTCTTCGTCCTTTTCCTTGTATTTTCTGGCGAAGTCCAGTGTCGTCTGTAGACAAGTCCAGAAAATAAAGTTTATTCGTGAGAAAAACAACAAAGTTTCTGGGTTTTGCTGCTTGATGAACTGACGACGACAAGATTTAATTATTGAAAAAACAGAGAGAAGGAAAAGGGGCATTACCTGTTGCAAAATCAAAGGGTCGATCCCCGATTCGCACCGTTGGGCCTTGGCCGGAATACGATCCTCCGGGAAGCGATCGCCGTTCAAGTGGCCGTCGCCTATCGCGTCCCCGAACCGTTTGTGGTGGCTCCTCGGGAGAGGGATCGCGGCGGCGTTGGAGTCGCCAATCAACGATTTCGGCGTGGGAAGCTCGGGGATGATGCGAAGCTTCTGGCGGCGGCGCGACGGCCGCAAGATGCGGTGGTCGGGCGTCTCCGTCATCAGCAGAGGGATGAAATCCTCTGCTTGGCTAGGGCAGAAACAGGTCGCCATGAGAAGAGTCGTTCAGACAGAAGGAATCACAGAGAGAAAGAGAGAGTGTTTCATACGAAGAAGAAGAAGAGAGAGCGGCGTGCGGCGTGCGGCGTGCGGGAGAGGAAGTTCGGCTTTTATTTGGAGCGTTTCCGACCGTTGCGACGGGCAGAGGCACGCGGTAACAGCCGGGCAGTACGCGGTGCCCAGTTACAGGTGGCAGCACCACCACCGTCCGCACCCTCGCGCTCCCACGGGGAATCGCTGCTCCCGCAGCAAGAGACTGGGCGCCGGTCGTCCCTCCGATCAACAAGAAAACAGGGGACACTTCACTTTGAACTCCTTTAGGAGCGGCCGATTCGATCTGATCTGACGACGGAGGAGGAAAGGGACCCTCAAAATTCTCGCGAAGTGATGGCTGGCTCTGTTGCCTTTAAATAAATAAATAAATAAATATATTTTTAAAAAAAGTGCATTTAGAATACAATTAAATTGTACGGCGCTCTAATTTTAAACCCTTTATACGAAAACCCTAAAGGAGGCGGGTTATTCTATTGCTTGCTGGTCAAGTCAACGCTCAACTTGGCTGACATCTCAATTTAATTTGAATTTCTTCCTGATAAGGTCTGTTATTTTTTATTAGCTCTTGGGACATTCCCCGGGCAATATTCTTTCCCCCTCGCAAAGCGCTTTTTAATGAAACCTTTTGTCTTGCACAAAGGTTAAACAAACACAATACAAAAAGCCGTGCGTGCCCGGATAACATTGGCAAAACGCATTTGAATGGTCTTTTCGACACTAATCTTTAGGACTATATACATAAAGAAAACGATAAATTTCTCTCGCGATCTCTCCAAAGTGCCAATACATATTTGATCGAATTGGTAATATTCAAAGTTTTATCATTCTTATATGTAAGTAATTGCAGAAAAATCATCATTACAATTGCATGTCATTTAATGTAATTGCAACATAATCTTCAAAATTTAGCCCTTGTCATTTCCTGATCTGTTTGTGGGTTGTGTTTGTATTTTCGCTTCGGTCCTGACTCACGGGGTTGTCATGCGATCTGCGGAGTCGACCCTAGGCATTGACGTCTTCGATCACGGCCTCAGTCGGCGATGTTGGGGCGACCCAAGGGAGTTTCGGCGAAGGCAGAAGTAAGTTCTGCCTTCTTTCCCTCCTCGTTTAGGCCCGCCTAGGTCTCCGGGCAGGGCCGCTCAGCCCACAAACGCATGTCCATCCCTGGAGGCTTCGGGCCGTCAGATCGAGCTTTATCAGGAGGGTGGGCTGGCGTTTCGGGCTGAGAGCTTGGGCCAGTTCAATTTCTTTTTTTACATCATTTATTATCTTTGCCAAGGAAGGCCCAAGTCGCGGGCCCAAGCTCGGAGGCGTGACCCACGAATTCGGGTCCATGCGCTCGGGTCAGGCCTGAACCCGAACCGAATGGGAACCAACCCGGTTTCCCTTTTACTATCATATTATTTTATTTTAGTAAATAAAATATTTATTATTTATTATTTAAAAAATTCCGAATATAAAAAAATTGAGGTTGTGTTTAAGGGAGTAGTCTTGCTTGAAAAATCACATATTAGCTTTGATTTAGGCTTGGTCCAACTAATTAACACCTTTTAGAGGAAATCAAAGAAAGTGATTTCAATTTTCAATGTTTTCTAGTTTGATTGCATGTCTTATTAACTTTGTCTTGTGATTGTTTAGATGAATATTAAGATATCGAAATTGATGCATGTTGAGTTATAGTGGCAATGTAGATCGCGAATATGACATGTGCAAAGCTGGTGGTTAGGTCTATATCTATTCTTAGTTTTGTATTTTCGTCATTAAATAGTTGCATTTAATTACTTGAGTGCTTATTTATTGCATCGTACCTGAAGACATTAAATGTTTATCACATCGTAGGGCATGTGGCTACATGTCATTTAATTATTAAGAAAGTGAACTTACATTGAAATATAAGTAAGGGCTTGTTTAATTATATTTTTTTAAATAATAAAAGTTATCATTTTTCTTTTCTATCGAAATTAAAAATCATAAAGATATTATACATTGATCTACCTGTTACTATCCGAATTATGTGAAAATTTCAAGTATCTCGATTGAGAAAGAAGTTGAAAAGCCTATATATTAAACGATTTGGAAGGTTGCAATTATATTTTTTTGACATAAATAGTAAGATTTTTTGGCAAAATAACAACTAAATAAGGGCGAATTTGGTGTAGTGAATTCCTCCTCTCTATGTCAATCATTTCACTTCAAGGGAGGAAGTATAATTTGAATACCCTCACTCACCTTTTTCTCCTTCTTTATACTTTTATCCCATTTCCTTTTACACGCTTTATCTTTTGCATAACCACCCAAAAAGCAAAGGATTTTTTTATTATTTTTGATCATATAGGAAAAGGGAAAAAATGTTGTCATCAATAACGAAATAATCATATATGAACTTGTTTTATGTGAATTTTGAGTAACTAATCTTTAGAATTCGTAACTAAAGAATTCTTAAAGCAGTGTTTTACTAAAACGCAATTTAATGGCCATTAATTTGAGACCAACCTATTAATACCTTTTTTAGGTGCTTATAAATATAAATTCCTTTTGGGAAAAATGGAGGTCAGGGCATCATCGTTGAACCTAGCTACGGGTCAAAGGTGTTATAAAACAAGAGAATTTGGGTTCAAAAGAACTGCAAGAGTAATAAAATAAATAATAAATTATTGACGTACTTTGTGAGAATTTAATTTAATTATTTTCAGAAACAATATCGATACAAACTGACGAACAAAATAAACTTATTGAGTAGAACAATCGATATTGTTTCTGAAAAAAAAAATTAAATTAAATTCTCTTGTATTATGTCAAGAAATTATTTACTATTTAGAATAAAAAAGAGAATTGAAATTTCCTGACAACTTTTTGTCACAAACTTCTTAACTGACATTGTATCTCCCTTCTCTCTCGCAGGAGAGCTCCCTCTGCCAATGGCAGCTCAAAAATCCAAAACCCTTCATGAAACCCTAGTTTTTCCTGGCCGGCAATCGAGTACCCATTCTATATACCATTCCACAAATGAAACCCTAACTTCTTCTGGTAATCTTTACTAGAATTTCCTGTCTCGATGAAAGCTCTATGCATCCATACCCAACATTCCGCCCCTTAAACCCAGAACCTTATCTCCGATGTTACCTCCCATATCAAACTCTACCCATTTAACCTCAGTTCACTATTTCCCACCTCCCAGAAATTCATTTCTCTTATACCCAAATTTCACTTCCGATTTTTATCTCTACATCAAACCCTACCCCTTTTAACCTTAGCTTACAAACTTTACCAAATAGCACTAAAACCACTGTTTCATCATTCGTCTGGAAGGCAAGTGAGAGATCCCAGTGAAGATTTTCAGCAGGTGGAAGATCGATGGAGGAAGATGAGGAGAGAGATATTCGTCTGGCAGCTCTTTGTAGAAAGCTTGGAAGTCTTTGGCCTCAAAAGAAGTACACAGCCCTGGATGAAGAAATATCAAAGGAGAAAGTTAAGGAGTGTAAGTTGTCTTTAATTGGTCAGCTACACAATAATCCTAGAATTAACATACAAGCTTTCCAGAATACTATGAAGAAGGTATGGAGACTGGAGAATGTAGAGATATCACTTATAGCACCTGGTATCTTTGAATTTCTATTCTGTTCAGCAGTAGAAAAAAACAAAGTACTGAATCAGGGCCCTTGGTCCTTTGCTAACCACTTACTGCTATTGAAGAATTGGGAACCAGACACACCACCTGAGTGCTATAATTTTTCTATATGTGAGTTCTGGGTCCAAATTCATGGTCTTCCAACAGAATGGTTATCGGAGAAAGTGATATCTAAGGTGGTAAATGAAGTGGGAAGGGTGTCGTCTACCAAAATAGAAGCAAGAGGACTTACTAGCTGCAAAGTGGGTAAAGCGAGAGTTGAACTAGATATCTCGGCTCCTCTAATTCCTGGCTCAATCTGCAGTAACAAAGGGAAAAAGTTATGGCTGGACTTCAGGTATGAAAGACTCCCCCATTATTGTTATATATGTGGAAGGATGGGACATTATGCACAGAATTGCGTAGAAAACTCATGTAATGATGGGGAGTTTGAAAAAATTAAAAACTTCCCTTATGGGTCATGGCTCAAGGCAGAAGCAAATGAACATAGTCCGTATTGGGATATCTTCTATGGGAAAAAAATAGAAGAACTGCTGGAAGAAGAGACGGTCCCAGAATCGCCTATAAATATGGGACAAATTGTTATGTATGAAAACCTCACTGAGACAAGAATGGAGAAATCAGCTGAAAAAGGAAAAGCAGTTCAGGTGTATGAGCCGAAAGAAAAGCCACCTGTGGAGATCTTCCTTGATCTTAAGAGGCAACCAGGGCTTAAAATAGCCAATAATCCACAAAATAACCAGGTTGTAGAGAGCACCAAAAAAGGCAGAAGCCCAAAATCCATGATCAGTAGGAAGAAAAAAAGGTTTTCACCTTATGATGCACTTCCTTCCAGCAAAGAGCTTCTACATGAGGACCAGCTAATGGAAACAGAGATTCATACCTTTGAGGAGTTTTGTGAACGGGCTTTGGTGGCTAGCCCTAATAAGCCACCGGTTTATCAATGAGACTCATTTGCTGGAATTGTCAGGGTTTAGGCTCACCCCTGACAATTCAAGCTCTCCGGACACTAGTGGTCCAAGAAAAGCCTAATATCCTTTGCCTCTTAGAAACAAAAAATAGAGAGGAAGTAGTCAAAAGAGTGCAGAGGAGAATGAAATTCCAGAACTGTTTCTTTGTGAATCCAAAAGGTTTAGCTGGGGGAATGACTTTGTTTTGGAATGATCAAGTTACCATTAATGTTGAATTCAATTCTATGTTCATCTTGAATGTATTGTGTATGTTGGAGGACACAAAGCAACAAATGCGTATTACTTTTGTGCATGCCCCTAATGATTTTCAACAAAGATTGAGACTATGGCAGCAAATTCAGCAACTTAACCAGAATATAGCAATGCCTTGGCTGTGTATAGGGGATTTTAATGAGGTGTTGCACTATTGGGAGAAGGTGGGGAAGAGATGTGCAGATAATTACAGAATTACAGCTTTCCAGGATTTCCTTAACACATGTAATTTAATGGACTTGGAAAGTAAGGGATGCACATTCACATGGGCAAACAATAGGGAAGGAGAGGAGCTGGTGAAAGAAAGACTGGATAGAGCAGTCTGTACCTTAGAATGGAGAATTTTATTCCCTAATGCTGTTGTATACGCCTTGCCTGCTATTGGTTCAGACCATAGTCCGCTGGTTTTGAATCTTTTTCCTGCAGAAAATAGAAGAAAGAAGAGCTTTAAGTATGAAGTATATTGGCTAGAAGATGAGGAGTATGCAGAAGTAGTAAAGGAGGCTTGGCAGTCTTGTATGGACCAAGGTCCAAATTTATCTATTAGACTGGCAAGAGTGGCAGAAAACCTTCTCATTTGGAGTAAAAGAAAGCATGTAAATGGCCAATCACATATGCAACGTCTCAAACAAGACATTCAGCATATTACCAATAGTATTGGTACAGAAGCAGGGAAAAGTAGACTGGAAATGCTTAAAAAGGAGGTAGAGAGAATGTGGAGACAGGAGGAAATGTATTGGGGCTTAAGATCACGCATTCAATGGCTGAAATGGGGTGACAAAAACACGAAATTTTTTCATGCAACAACTGTGCAAAGAAGACAAAGAAACAGGATTGCATTGTTGAAAAATGAGAACGATGAATGGATAAGAAATCCTACTCAGCTACAGAAAATGGGTACCAAATTTTTTCAGGAGCTGTATAGAACTACCGGGCCCAGAAACATCACCCCAGTTATTGAACAGATCCCTTGTATTGTCAATGAGGAAATGAATAAAAGTCTGACAGAGAAGGTAACCATGGAAGAAATCTCTAGAGCAACTTTCCAGTTAGGTACCTTAAAAGCACCGGGTCCGGATGGTTTAAATGGAAAATTTTTCCAGCATCATTGGGAGGATATTAAGGCAGATGTTTTCCAGGAGGTGAAGTTATTTTTCAACTCAGGATATCTGAACCCTGAGTTAAACAGGACCTATATTACTTTGATTCCAAAGGTACCTAACCCTGAGAGATTAGATCAATTTAGACCTATAAGCCTATGCAATTTCGTATACAAGATTATATCAAAAATCATGGCGAATAGGTTAAAAAAGTGGCTACCAGGGATTATTGCCGAAGAGCAAAGTGCCTTTGTGTGTGAGAGGCAGATTCAAGACAATATTTTTATTGTCCAAGAGGTGCTGCATCAACTAAGAATCAGAAAAAGAAAGAAGAAGTTCAATGCTGTTCTTAAAGTTGACATGAAGAAGGCTTATGATCGTGTAGAGTGGGATTTTCTAAAAGAAAGTATGCTGAAGATGGGGTTTTGTGATCTGTGGGTTTCCTGGATTATGAAGTGTGTCTCCACAGTGACATATAGTGTTAAAATGAATGGTCAGCCCTTACCTTTCTTTCAACCAACAAGGGGAATAAGACAAGGGGATCCTCTTTCCCCTTACTTGTTCATTATCATAGCAAATACTTTATCTATGATGTTGAAACATGGGGTGGATAATGGTAGCATTAAAGGGATAAAATTCAACTCAGAATGTCCTGTTCTATCACATCTTCTGTTCGCGGATGATCTGATCCTTTTTCTTGATGGAAGAATTACAGAGTGTCAAAGTGTTGCTGAGGTAATGAATAGATACTGTTTTGCCACTGGCCAAACAGTAAATTTGAACAAATCTGGGATTTTTTTCAGTAAGAATTGTCCTGAAGCCTTGAGACACAATATGGCATATGAATTGCGCATTCCAGAGATCAAAAAAGTAGGGAAGTATTTGGGGATTCCTTCAGATTGGGGTGAATCAAAGAAACAAATGTTTTCGTGGATTCAAGATAGAGTGAACAGAAAAGTAGAAGGCTGGAAGGAAAATCTACTTTCAAAGGCTGGAAAAGAAATACTTCTTAAAACGGTTGTACAGGCTCTCCCACAGTACGCAATGTCTCTTTTTAAAATTCCTTTGTCTATATGTAAAGCTATAGAGAGGAAAGTTGCTAGCTTTTGGTGGAAAAATGATGAAAATCATAGAGGCATGCATTGGAAAAACTGGGATACTTTGAAAAGGAGAAAAGATGAAGGCGGCCTGGGTTTTCGAGATCTCAGTTCATTCAATCAGGCTATGCTAGGACGACAAGCTTGGAGGTTAATGCAGAGAACAGACTCTTTATGGGGAAAGATCCTAAAAGGTCTCTATTTCCCTAATTCAACTTTTCTACATGCTCAAAAGGGGTCTCGGCCTTCGTGGGGATGGCAAAGCTTGTTGATAGGTCGTGATGCAACTAAAGACTCAATGAGATGGGCAGTTGGAAATGGGAGGAAAATTAACATCAGGGAGGATAAATGGCTGCCTAGAGGGGTAATTGGAGGTCCAGCCAATAGAGAAGACCCAAGCATGGTGTCAGACCTTATGGTTAATGGCGAATTTAAATGGAATGAGACTAAAATTATAGAAAGCTTTGATGAGGATACAACAAATGCTATCTTATCTATCCATCTTAGTTCTCAAATATCAGAAGACTCATTGAAGTGGGAGAACACCAAATCAGGGCACTATACAGTTAAAAGTGCCTATAATCTCATCAGAGCAAAACAGAGAATCGAATTGCAGCAACAAGCATCATCATCATATTGTCCTCCTAAGGAGTTATGGAAGAGGATATGGACAGCAAAAATTCCACCGAAAGTGAGATTTTTTACATGGCAGATTGCTCAGAATGCTCTAGCAACGAAAGAAAATCTCTATAAGCGGAAGATTATACCGGAAGGCTCTTGCCCTGTTTGTCGTGAAGCCATAGAATCGGTGGAGCACTTGTTCCTTTTATGTCCCTGGACAAAACATATTTGGGAAGATGCAACGATTAATGTAATGGTCAGCAGTTTCATGGTAACAAGACTAGATGAATGGCTTATTACACAAACCTCTATTGCATTTGATCTTCTCGCCATGATACTCTGGCAGATCTGGAAAGCGAGGAACGGCTGGGTGTTCCGAGCTCAGAAAACAAATCCTCAACAAGTTATCTTTTCAGCAAGAGCAGAACTTGAGAATTATATGAGATGGTCGAAGATTTCACCTCAGATTGAAGCTGGTCAGAATCTAAATGCTTCGAGATGGACTCCTCCTCCCCCAGGCGAAATAAAAGTCAACATAGATGGGTCCTTCGATTCGGCAACAGGAAAGGGAGCCATGGCATGTGTGTGTAGGGACCACAGTGGTATTCTTATAGGTGGACATGCACGAGATCTGCGAGTCTCATCTCCTTTCCAAGCAGAAACCGCAGCTTTCATTGAAACCCTAGTATATCTCGCAGAGAAGAGAGAGGAGAAGATAACCATCGAGACTGATTGTGTGGAACTAGTGGAACTGATCTGTGGAGTTGCAGATCAAGGAAGATGGGATGCGGCTGCTCTTATCTGTGAGGCCAAGGCCCATGCGAGAAATTTCAATGGGCTCCGGGTCATCCATTGTCCAAGAGATCAAAACAAAGTAGCCGACTGGGCTGCTAAAGCCCAGAGAATGAAGTATCTCCCCAGCAACTGGATTTTCAATCCTCCTCCAGCTCTTTTGGATTTAATTTGTGCTGAAGTATGTGATTTGGCATATCAAACTTTTTCTGACTTGAGGATATAATAGTATGCTTTCATGACCAAAAAAAAAAAAAAAAAAAAAAAGACATTGGACTTCGCGAGAAAAAAACAAGTAAAAAGACGTAAGAAAACGCGAGGATGGGAAAATTGAATCGGATGCTCTAAGAGAGAGTGTCGTCGTAAGGGTCGGAGACCCCCCGGGGCTGGAAATGGAAAAAGAGGAGAGAAAGTAGGGGTGAAAAGTGGAAAAAGGAGAGAATAAGGGGAGGAGAAAATTAGTCCTTTTTTAATAGGGAGATTTTTTAATTTCTTTCAATTGGAGAATATCGAGGAAAACCATTGAGTGGGATGATTTTTTTCATTTCTTTTTAAATACAATATAATGATAAACGTTCTTTTCCCCCTAATCACAATATTACTATTTTTAGGAAAGCTTTTAATTTATGATGCCAAACATCCGTTGCCTTTTTAATCTTTTTATTTCTGTTTCTTAGAATAACAAAGGAAAAAATCATTATTCTTCACGGTATTACTCTTGTAGTTCTTTTGAACCTAAATTCTCTTATTCTAGAACCCCTTTGATCCATGCTAGAGGTTCAACGATGATACTCTGACCCCTTCTTTTTCCCAAACGAAATTATATTTATAGGCACCTAGGTCGTCTCAAATTAATGGCGATTGAATTGCATTTTAGTAAAATATTGCTTTAAGAGAATTCTCTAGTCACGAATTCTGAAGATTAGTCACTCAAAATTTACATAAAAAAAGGTTCATAAATGGCTATTTCGTGATTGATGACAAAACATTTTCCCCTTTTTTGCATGACCAAAAATAAAAAGTTTACTTTTTGGGCGGCTATGCAAAAGATATCGTGTGTAAAAGGATAAAAATAAAAAGAAGGGGAAAAGGTTGAGTGAGACTATTTAAATTGTACTTCCTCCCTTGAAGTGAAATGATTGAGACATGGAGAGGAGGCATTTCACTTCACCAAATTTGCCCTTTTTTATTTTTTATTTTGTAAAAAAGTGTTACTATTTAATGTTAGAAAAAAATAATTGTAATCTTTCAAATTGTTTAAGATATAAGCTTTTCCTCTTTTTTTTTTTCTCAACCGAGATACCTGAAATTTTCACATAATTTGGACATTAACATGTAGATCGACGTATAATATTTTTATAATTTTTAATTTTGACTAAAAAGCAAAAAAATCCTTTTATTTCTAAACAAACATAATTAAACAAGCCCTTACTTATATTTCAATGTAAGTTCACTTTCTTAATAATTAAATGACTTGTAGCCTCATGCCCTACACGACTATTTAACCTCTCAAAAGAATTAGTAGTGAATAAAAATATATATTATCTCTAAATCAACTTGTCGATTTATGAACCTAATGTTTGTTTTTTGCTTTATGAATACAAACAAGAAAGTAATATGAGTTGAATATCACAATAAGAATCGACAAATGTTGTATTTAATAAGGTAAGCTAGTTATACCAATAGCGGAGGTACTAATAAAATCGACAATATTAGGAATATATAAATAAATATATAAGCTTCCATCCTTAACTTTTTATAAATAAATATATAAGCTTATATAAATATATAAGCTTTCATTCTACTTAATATCCGTCTTTATTGAGGATATGCAGATATCAACAAGGTGTCTCCTTAGAGTGCAATTTTTTGAATTATAAACATTAATGAAATGACCACAATCTTTGTCGAGATTTTTCTGAAAAAGTCTCGGAATAATTTGCTATTTCATGTACATTAATTGACCGTGGTGGTTATCATCAGATTAAAGGAATTATCAAAATACAAACTTTTCCTAACAACTCACCTGAAATCAATGCAATCAGAACAATTTTAACTCACCTAATCTCTCTCTCTCTCTCAATCAAAACTAATAAATTTAATTTACTTTCCTTAATTTGAAAATATATATATGCCTGACTTTGTGTTTGGATTTCTCGAATCAATATTTGACGGTGGTTGAACAACCTTAATTATATCAAACTTAGAATCCGGAATAGGAGCTTCACATGATAAGTGCTTTGTCTGAATAAAACACTCGTTAAGTTAAATAATGTTTTATTTAACCAGATTTAGATAGTTAAAGCAACGACCCACCATAGTCGGCTTTATTACATGCTTTTGTTTCACCTAATTTACACATATGTTGTAGGCACATGTCACTGGCAAGAACCCCAAAAAGAAAAAAAAACAAACTTTTGTATTAATAATCATAATTGCTTGTCGTATCGTGGCCATTAGAGAAAGGCAGAAATTCATGCTTAGCGCAATTGGGTCAGGAAATTGTGTTCAGTAATTTTCACCCCTAAATTGACAATTTATTTGCTGTGATATATAACATGTATATTTTTTGGTATTTCAAGCTCGAGCAGTAATTCAATTGAAAGCAAGTGCTTTTGTAGTAATTTCCTCCTTGTAGTAATCCCTACATTCGGATGACTCTCTCTCTCTCTCTCACTTCAGTCAAGCCTCGACGGTGAATTGGCAGCGGTCCATTCGAATGCGTTTATATGGTCTTGAAGATAAGTGTCGAAAAGACCATTCGAATGCGTTTTGTTTGGACACGCACGACTTTTTGTATTGTGTTTGTTTAACCTTTGTGCAAGACAAAAAGTTTCATTAAAAAGCGCTTTGCGAGGGGGAAAGAATATTGCCCGTGGAATGTCCCAAGAGCTAATAAAAAACGACAGACCTTATCAGGAAGAAATTCAAATTAAATTAAATTGAGATGTCAACCAAATTGAGCGTTGACTTGACCAGCAAGCAATAGAATCGGCCGTCAGATCAAATCGAATCGGCCGCTCCTAAAGGAGTTCAAAGTGAAGTGTCCCCTGTTTTCTTGTTGATCGGAGGGACGACCGGCGCCTGTGACCTGTAACTGGGCACCGCGTACTGCCCGGCTGTCACCGCGTGCCTCTGCCCGTCGCAACGGTCGGAAACGCTCCAAATAAAAGCCGAACTTCCTCTCCCGCACGCCGCACGCCGCACGCCGCTCTCTCTTCTTCTTCTTCTTCGTATGAAACGCTCTCTCTTTCTCTCTGCGATTCCTTCTGTCTGAACGACTCTTCTCATGGCGACCTGTTTCTGCCCTAGCCAAGCAGAGGATTTCATCCCTCTGCTGATGACGGAGACGCCCGACCACCGGATCTTGCGGCCGTCGCGCCGCCGCCAGAAGCTTCGCATCATCCCCGAGCTTCCCACGCCGAAATCGTTGATCGGCGACTCCAACGCCGCCGCGATCCCTCTCCCGAGGAGCCACCACAAACGGTTCGGGGACGCGATAGGCGACGGCCACTTGAACGGCGATCGCTTCCCGGAGGATCGTATTCCGGCCAAGGCCCAACGGTGCGAATCCGGAATCGACCGTTTGATTTTGCAACAGGTAATGCCCTTTTTTCTGTTTTTTCAATAATTAAATCTTGTCGTCGTCAGTTTATCAAGCAGCAAAACCCAGAAACTTTGTTGTTTTTCTCACGACTAACTTTATTTTCTGGACTTGTCTACAGACGACACTGGACTTCGCCAGAAAATACAAGGAAAAAGACGAAGAAATCGCTAGGATGGGATCGTTGATCAGCGACTCCAACGCCGCCGCGATCCCTCCCCCGAGGAGCCACCACAAACGGTTCAGGGACGCGATAGGCGACGGCCACTTGAACGGCGATCGCTTCCCGGAGGATCGTATTCCGGCCAAGGCCCAACGGTGCGAATCGGAGATGGACCTTTTGATTTTGCAACACGTAATGCCCTTTTTCCTTCTTTCTGTTTTTTCAATAATTTTATCTTGTCGTCGTCGTCGTCGTCAGTTTATCAAGGAACAGAACCCAGAAACATGGTTGTTTTTCTCGCGAATAACTTTCCTTTCTGGACTTGTCTACAGGCGACACTGGACTTCGCCAGAAAACTCAAGGAAAGAGACGAAGAAATCGCTAGGATGGGAAAAGTTAATCGTCTGCTCCAGGAGAAAGTGGAGACCTTGGCGATGGAGAACCGGATCTGGGTGGGCCTCGCTCGGGACCACGAGGCCGAAGCCGACTCCCTCCGTTCCAAACTCGTACGCGCCCTCACCCGCGGCGGCGGGGTCGACGATGCAGAGTCCACCTGCGGGAGTAATGGTCTCGGGGCGGCTGGCGAGGAAGGCAGCGATGCGGCGGCGGAATCGCGGCCAGCGAGCACCTGAACGCGTCGCGACGGTGGGAAACGCCCGCCCTGGGCACGAAACGCGAAGAAGGGAAAAACCTAGGGGCAAAAGGGGAAAGGAAGGAAAGAATAGGGGGTTTGGAGGAAAGATCTAGCTTTCCTTTTTTGGGTCCTTTATGATTTTTTAGGAAAATTCTTTGATGTATTTTTTAGTCGAAGAATAATGGGGAAAAAACCATCAGGAGGGATGGTTTCTCATTTTTTTTCCTGTAAATGAAATGCAATAATACATTTTTTTTTTTACTTTGGCAAATCATTAATTGATGATGCGCAATTCGTGTCCTTTCTAATCCGCTTTTTTCATTTCCTTGTTGTGCTGGAATGTTGACATTATTCCAAAGTATCCTCATCAAATATATAATTTCAAATAACTTTCTTTTACAATTTAGACTCCCAAAATTTTTGAGAATCCCGTCTCTGTGAAATTAAATTAATAGAGTTTAAACATTCAAAATTCACGAATAAGAATATACATATACTTGCGATTTCTCGACAAGTGATGATATTTTTAATCATAATTTCAAATGAGATAGTAAATTATTATTAACTACACGGAAACTTAAACAATGGGTACCTTTTATGGTCCAAGATATAGAAAATATGAAGAGCTTCTCCCTTGCTTCTTCTTTCTTTCTTATTCTTTTTTCCGACTTAACGTTTTTATTTTTTGGTGGCTATGCAAAAGTTTAAAACACGTAAAAAAAGAAAGAAGGGTGGGAAAAAGAAAGATCAAAAGTAAGTCATGTTTCCGATATATAAATATTAGACACTTCTCTCCACCAATTCGCCTCTTTCCTTTCTTTGCCTCAAAATTCATATACTCGTGCAATATAAAAATATTAATACGTAAAATTCACATATATTTTTTCACGTATTTCTAGATTTTGAGCAATATCTTCAAATTTACATGGAAATTGTTTTCGGCTTTTTCCCCGAAAAGCCAAACCAATAAACCCTCGTGCATAGAATTGTGGCCACATATATTTGAATTAATTTTTCACATTGGCCGCGAACCTGATACATAAAACACTTTTCTGGTCACTAAATGTTGAGGCCCCATAAATTTCGAATCATTTTGCGAGTATGCGCACTTTCCACACGGCAGCAAAAGGGTGCTTGCAATTATTGGCAATGTATTGTCAAATTTTAATTGCAGATACAAGCTCATTAAGAATTTTTAATGATTAAAAAAAAGGACTACTCACGAGCGAAAACAATCTTAATTTCTGTGAATCGACTAAGATGCTCTTAAGATAGGTGCTTCACATGCTACGGGTGGACCTCAAATGATAAGTGCTCTGTACGTTTGCATAATGATAGCATATAAACAGCGCGTATAAAAAGAATACGTAAACGATCATCTTGATCAATTGAATGATAGCATAGTGTAGGGCCGGCAAAATGGGTCATGAACTCATTTGGTGACCCATTTTCAAGAGACTAAAAATTAAGTGGGTAACTCCTTTTCTTTAAAAATGGGTTAAAGTAAAGTGAGAAAAGTTAAAGTCTCTCTCTCTCGCTATTACTTCAGTCTAGCCTCGACGATCAATTGGCAGCGGTCCGTGAACTAGGATTGTTATTTAAGACCAAATTGGCTACTTCGGTCACTTTTACTTGAGATATCGTCCATTTTAACTCTCTTTTAAGAAAATGACTTACACTCCAAGGTCATCTTTTATTACTTTCCCCGACTTACTTGTCTGAGTAGTAAAAAAGATGGCCAAATACCAACACAACCAAAATGGAACTCCGCTATCTTTGAATTTCCCTTTGTATACTCAATTTCAATAGTTTGTTTTTCTTGTCAAACCTAAAGCATACCAAGTTAGAATACTCAAATTATGTTTTGAATTTCTTTCCCATAGAATTCGAAGATGTGAGAGGATATTGGGCATGCCACTCTTTTGGGGCCTCGTCATTTAAGGCTAGGCATCAAAGTTTTGATTCTATCATTCGTCGCCAATCGTCCGTCTAACCTATACACGAGGATTACGATCATCATTTTTTTTTACCTAGTTACAAGATACGAGAATGCAATTGATCGATTTCGACCGTTGGAAATTCTCGCGACTGCTAGAAAGCCAAAATGCTCAATAGTATGAAACCCATTTTATCAAGCGCAAAAAGTTCCACCACATTATTTTTTGCCTCCTGTCCTCTCACTGACGCACAAGCTCACATACATCCATGGTCCTCAATCTTTTGCACACACGCATTTGCCACATACAATGTCGGGATGCTGCCCAGCGGCACAAATTATAACACATACTTCTCCTGGTCCTTTCCGAATGCGCTCTGTTCGAACGCAGTCGCTATAGCCATCCACGGCGGCGGGACGAAACCCGTCCGGACAATCTTTTATCGTGCCGGCATGTGAGATGGCAAGACCTTCAAGAGGAAGGAACTCATTAGTGCACCTTGTTTACAAATGATGATTAGTATAATTGAGAGGTCACGAAGAAACCTACTCGATGCAATCACCGATAGAACGATCATCGCGCTGAGCTTGGCTCGAATCTTCTCCATTTCCTAAGTATATTGGCTTGATCGATTATTTTAGGTATGATTGTGAGAGATGTGTGTTTGCATGTCTAGTTGAAATGAGTCATATATAGATGTCTTAAATATGGCATTTTTGGAGTTTGAGAAATGAATAGGAATTGACTTGCTGCATATTCATCATATTCAGCTACTGATATATACTTAATTAAGCTTTTGTTTTAATTTGTTGCCATAATTTGCAGGTCTCCATTGAAATGCACGTTTTAATAGGTAAGACAATAAATACTGTGATATGCAATTGTATAGTTGGACATTTACCTACCATAATTGAGCATTTCTTGGAGCTGATGGGACGATTCGTCGTGTGGCGAGACTCGGGTTGCCTTTGTAGGCCCAATTAGAATTAAGTTTGATCCAATTAGAAGGAGGGACGGTATAATCTACCAACATATCCCCCTTTTTTTTTCAGCAGACAATATGTTCTCAGTCATAGGAGCCGAAAATAGTATCCTAAAATGTCCTACAATCAGGCCAACAAGTGCGGCAAAAAGGAAAAATTAGTATGGAATAATCTCTCAATTATCCCAAAGCATAAATAAAGTAATATTTGAAATAATCTCCTTAATTGCAAAAACACATAACTTTGTTACATTAATTCCTGGACTTGTTATCCATGGTGACTGAACAAAATTGACCATACAAACTCAAACTAGTAAGTAGGAACCAATCCATCTTTTCGGGAATTCCCTCTCATCTTCACGCATCTATCTTCTTTGACTTTTATGGAGGGGAAGTTTTGAGCTAGATCTCTTCTTCCCCTCCCGTTTTCATTTTCTTTTGGCTAATTCGGTCATCTATCTTCTTTTTCTTACTTTCCTCCCTTTTTGAAAGAGTTTTTCTCTTATGATACTATCTAAATCTAGAAATTACTCTCTTCCATTTCGGGGATGTTTTTACTCCGATCTAGTCGAGATTTTGGGATTTTTGCTTATACAATTTCAGGGTTTTGCTTCGCTGAAGTTTCATTGTTATAGAAGTCCAATTTCAAAGGAGATGGAAGTAGCTTCTAGAAAATTTCACTCTCATGTATGTCAAGTCTATGCTAGTTTAACCTTGTTGCTTTGAACGGTGATGTAATGGGGACACCGAATCTGAGCATATGCTGCTGAAAGTCAAGACCGTAGCAACAGTTGGAGTTCTCGATATATGCTCATTACTGAAGACAACTTCGATGATCGGCCGCCGATTATGCTTTGAAGACTTTGAACATGTGATCCTTAACTTTGTTTTGATGGTTCATTTTGTTATTTGTATATTGTTATATCTTGAAATTGTTTGAGATTTTTCTTGGTTGTCAGTCTGACTGCGTTATGTCTCTCTTGCATTCAGTGGAAAAAATGAATAATAATTACTTTGATCAAAGAAAAATAAGGCACTCATTAATGTAAACATCAGCTTCATTAATCAAATTAAAGCACCGTCACGCAATAGTTGGATTATGTTTCACCTTTTGTGTTCATGGATAGTGCACGTCACTAACAAGCATTCACAAAACTTCTCCATTAATTACTAATTATTTGATTGATATCAGTAAAAAGTGCGAATTATTGTTTGGAGCAATTCGATAGGCTATCTTCACCATCGAAATTTTGTTGGCTTGTTGCAGAACCACACATCGATAGCAATTACTCAGCAATTTCCACTTTGAATTAATCGGATGGATTGAATCGGTACTACATTGGCACCGACATGAAAATATTAAAGAAGGAATTAGTCCAATTGAATATTTTAGGATTAAGTTAGTACCCGTGCAATACGTTTTGACCTCAGCAACAAATTTGCCTAATCAGTTCTGAAATTTGGGTTTGCGAAATCTCGTGCGAATTAAATCTCTCGAAGCTCTTCCTTGCCCTTTGCAATGTTGTTGCCTCCTTATAATAATGCCTACTTTGGAGACACCTACCACTTGGACTTTCTTCATTCTCATCAACGTCGACTCCTAAATTTTGATCACACATATTTACCAAATTGTTTTTTGATCACACATTGAGTAAAAGATTTGATAGAATTTCTTTATGCGAAAGTGCTAAAGGAAGGAATAAACAAAAAGAAATTGATTTCTGGAGATCATAGAAAAGGATTTTATTTAAGAAAGAGGAAACGATATATTTTGTGTAGAAGAGATTTATTTCCTTTGTACTATTGCTGCTTCTCTCGAGATCACTCTCGGTGTTCGGTCAAGCCTTGACAATGATATTGCAATGGCCAATGAACTGAGATCTTCATTTGAGATTGAATGAGCCACTTCAATCTCTTATTCAAGAAAATGTCTATTTTAGATAATTGTTTAATAAAATGACTTCACTTGAAATCCTTTACTTGATATTTACCCTAATTTAATAGCCGAGTGATTAAAAAAGATGGTCAAATATGAACACAATCAGAATTGGTCCTTGACATCTTTAAATTTTCCTTTGAATCCTCAATTTCAGCGCTTCATTTTTCATGTCAACCTCAAGCATACCTAGGAAGAGTATGCAAACCATGTTTTGAATTTCTTTGCCGTCGAATTCAAAGATGCGAGAGGATAACATGAGGGGATATCTAGCATGTCGCTATTTCAAACTTTTGTCTTTTGAGACAAGATGTAGAAATTTGTACTCTCTTGTCCATCACTACACATAAGGAATATGATCATCACTTTCCATTACCTAGCTATAAAAGGCTAGGATTCAATCGATTGATTTCGACCGTCGGAATTACTCGAGACCACCTAAAAATCAAATCATCGATGGGATGAACCCATTTTATTAAGAGTAGAAATTCCCTATTTAGTTTTTGCCTCCTATCCTCTTAGAGAGGCACAGACTCCCCTCCATCAATGGTTCTCCATCGGAATACATACACAATGGCCATTTATAAAGCGGTGATGGAAGAAAGGAGGACACACCCCTATGCAAGTGTATCCCGTTCCTCTCCGAATAGCCGAGTGATCCCAGCTCTGTCCTGGTCCAACTCTTGTCTGAGCGTGCGAGACGATGATAAGACCTAGAAAGAAGGGAGAAAAATATGGAGGGACGAACTACTTAGCACAATCCCACATTTAGAGATGATGAAGGCAATCGAGAGATAAGGGAGAAACCATCCTTGATGCAATCATCAATATGAGGAGCATTGCTCTGAGCTCGGCTTGACCCTTCTCCATCTCCAAGTACGTATACGTTTGCTCGATCGGGCGTCTGATGTATGATCGTGAGAGATGTGTGTTTGCATGTCTAATTGAAATGGGTCATATATAAATGTCTAAAGTATGATATCTTTGGACCTTGAGTATAAGCAAGATTCAAAAAGAGAATGAATAGTAATTGACTTGCTGCATATTCATATTCAACCACTGATATACTTGCTGAGTTTTTTTTTGTTCTTTGTTACCATTATTCTGCGAGTCTCCACTGAATAGGTATTGCTGTGATATGCAATTGTACAGTTGGAGATTTTCCTCCCATAATTTGAGCATTTCTTGGAGCTAATAGGATGATTTCATGTATTTTTTTTTTGGCAGGATATAAGGGCAAAGCCTTAGATTTACACCATTACTTTTTAATTAATAACATCTGATCTCCTATTAATGAAGGAAGTAAATCTCTCGTGGCTTATCTAATGTTAAAGTGTCGCAAGATGATTGAAATATCTAATTTGCCAATAAATCTGCACATGAGTTTCCTCCCTTAATAATATGTATGATTTTGACTTGTTGGAAATTCTCAAATATTTACTAAAATTGAGAAAGGGAGTTTGATTTCTAAAGAAGGAAAGTGGCCGCATGTAAGTCAGCCTCCATAATAAGTTTGTGAAAGCCCAGCAAATGGCTATTTTGAGAACCAAATATATGTCCCAAAGTTTTGTGTTATGCGAAGAGCACCCTCCAACAACATGCGTGAACTCAACAGGCCAATCGCCTGATTCATTTGGAAGACACCCACCTAGTAAGGCTCCGTTTGTTTTGCGAAAAATATTATTTCAAGGAAAACATTTTTAGAAAATTGTGGTATTCGGGGTGGAAAATAACTCACCGAGAAAAATATTTTCCAAACAAAGGAAAATGTTCTTGTAAAAACAGGAAAAATGTTTTCCCTTCCCCAAAAAAGGAAAATATTTTTTGGCAGCCAAAACCGATTCTTGATGTCAACCCAATTACCAATAATCCTGCCTTTGGATAGTTGGACCGTCGCCGCCACGGCCGCCTCTTTTGCCGTCGGACCATCGGGGCTGCCGCCCCATCGGCAGTCGAGGCGGCGGTCTAGTGGCCGGCGGTAGTTAGGCATTCCTGAACAAGAAAAAGAAAACGGAAAGAACAAAAAAAATTATGAATTTATTTTTAAGTTTCAAACGAACACCGGAAAATATTGTTATTTTGGTGAAAACGGCTTTCTGGAAAACATTTTCTAGAAATGCTTTATTTTTTGCAAAACAAATGGAGCCTAAGCTAGATTCAAATTGCCTTAAAAAACTTAGTTAGTATTAAGTTCGATCCAACTAGAAGGAGGGATGGTATATCTACCAACATATCGCCTTTCTCCTTTTGGGCAGACAATATGTTTTCGGTCATACAAGCCAAAATAATGTCTTAAAAATGTCCTACAATCAAGCCCACAAGTTCAGCAAAAAGGAAAAATGGGTATGGAAAAATCTCTTTTTGTCCCAAACCATAAATAAAGTAATACTTAAAATAATTTCCTTAATTGCAAAAGCACATAACTTTGTTAAATGAATTCCCGGACTTATTATCCATGGTGATTGAACAAACTTGACCATACAAACTTAAATTCATAAGTACGAACTAATCCATCTCTCTGGAAATTCACATGATAAGCATTTTGTTCAGATAAAACACTAGAGGCTCTTTTATCTCTCCCTAGGGTTCTCTCCTCTCCCTCTCATCTTCACACAACTATCTTCTTCGACTTTTATGGAGGGGAAGTTGGAGGGAAAGTTTTGAGTTAGATCTCTTCTTCCCCTCCCGTTTTCCTTTTCTTTTAGCTAACTTGTCATTTATCTTCTTTTTTTTTTTTTGCTTTCCTCCCATTTTGAAGAGTTTTTCTCTTCCGATCCTATCTAAATCTAGAAACTACTCTTCTTCTATTCTCGGATGTTTTTACTTTGATCTAGTCAAGATTTTGGGTTTTTTGCGTGTATAATTTCAGGGTTTCCCTTAGTACCAGGCATCTCTCTTTGTAATTTTGGCTATTAGTTCTAATGAAATTATTTATCTTACCCAAAAAAAAAAAAATTCAGGGTTTCCCTTCCCTGAAGTTTCATTGTTGTAGAAGTCCAATTTCAAATGAGATGGGAGGAGCTTCTAGAAGATTTCACTCTCACATATGGTAAATATATGCTTATTTAACCTCATTGCTCTAATCGGTGATGTATTGTGGACACCGGATCTAAAGCCTATACTGCTGAAAGTCAAAACCTTGGCAAAAGTTGGAGTTCTCGATATATGCTCATTACTGAAGACAAATTCGATGATCGGCCGCCAATATTGCTTTGAACAAATTACAGATTTTCTCTTTGAACATGTGACCCTTAACTTTGTTTTCATGATTCATTTTGTTGTTTGTATCTTGTACTTTAAAATTGTTTGAGATTTTTCTTGGTTGTCATTCTTACTGCGTTATGTCTCTCTTGCATCCGGTGGAAAAGAATGAATAATTACTTTGATCGAAGAACAATAAGGCACTCATTAATTTAAACATTCATCTTGATTAACCAAATTAAGTAATTAAATCACCGTCATGCAGACTTTATCACATGCTTTTGTTTCACCTATTTACACCACTTTTGTGTGTTCACGGAGAGTGCACGTTACTAACAAGCATCCACATAACTTCTCCATTAATTACTAATTATTTTACTGATACGAGCAAAAAGTGCAAATTATTGTTTGGAGTAGTTCCATCGGCTATCTTCACTGTCGAAATTTCATTGGATTGTTGCAGAACCACACCTCAATAGCAATTACTCAGCAATTTCCACTTTGAATTAATCGGATGGATTGAATCAGTACTAGATTGGTACTAACGTGAAAATATTAAAGACGAAATTGGTCCAATTAAAAGGTTTATGATTAAACTGATACCAATGCAATATGATTGGAATTTTCTTTATATTTTTCCCACTAGGACGGATCTCCGATATCTTCAAGTTTTCCTATGTATCCTCAACTTCAGCACTTCATTTTTCTTGTCAAAACAAAGCATACCTAGTCATAATATTCAAACTGCTTTCTAAATGTCTTTGCCGTCGAATTTGAAGACGTGCGGATATTGGGCGTGTGCCACGTGGGCCCCACATGATGGGCTGGGCCTGCTTGTACGTCTCATCCGACAACTGGGCCGCGATCTGTTTGGATTGAGGCCCGATGGAATGGGCCCGATCGTCTCACCCCCACGTCGCCCCCATATGTGCCTGCTCCCTGCCCTAAATCATCATGCGCTCTTCATGCTTTTCTTCTCTCCTCCTTTTTCTACACCAAACAATTGTATGAAACATATCGTAACACCCATCAACGAATTCCTTTCGTGTTTTATCAAATTCTGCAGGCATGCTTTTTGGATGGACTCCAACATAATCGTGAAAAAAATAATTAAGTTAATTCTATTTAACCCGTCGTAACTGGAAAAGAAAATATCTCTATGGTTCTTTGTCCTTCGCAATAACAAAAATTAGGTTTATATATAATAATTATATCAAATGGAAGGATGAAAGTCCCGTGGCAATAATATTTGGTGCTTCCGAAGTTTTTCATTGACGGTTAATTAAACTATAGACAATGGAAGGATTAATTATTTCTTTTTGTAAATCAGTTTGGATATTATAAATAGTGAGTTTCTATAGGCGGGAACTAGAAAAAAATGGGGCATTCGAAACACACGCTCAAAATTCAATCTTTGCCACGTCATCGCCAACGCTTGTCCACGTCATCTCGCCCGCTTGCCACAGTCTTCCTCCCCGCACACTCCTCGTGGTGAAAAGCGAAGTCGGAGATCACTGTAGGTCGCACAGGCCCCACGCCATGCACGAGCAAGGCTGCGCCTCGTCCGATTTCCCCTCATTGCCCTCTACCCGAGCCGCGATTTACCAGCACAGTACGATGGAAAGCACCGTAATTAGGTCGACATTTAAGGTCACGATGGACAATTTGGTCACGATCTCCTCATGTAAACCGCAGGGGAAGATCCCCATGAAATCTCTTGCCCCATCGAGGAAGCCTCTTTTAAATGCACTCCGCTCACCCCCAATCCTCCGCAAATCCACTGCATCGCCCTTCGTCTCCGAGTCCTCCATAGGAAGAGCAGAAGCAATGGCCAGAGCATCCACTAATGGCCGCCGCATTCACTGCCTTGCTACCGCTGCTGTTTTCCTCGCCGTGCTCGCCCTAGGCCTACTTCCCAGCGTCTCCGCCGGGCCCGCCCCGCCCCCGCCGGAGTGCGGTTCCGAGTCCCGCGGCGGGTGCCACAACAGGGGCGAGGCCCTGAAGCTCAAGTTGATCGCGATCGCGGCCATTCTGTTCACAAGCATGCTCGGGGTCGGCCTCCCGTTGTTCTCCCGGGAGGTCCCCGCGTTAAAGCCCGACCGGAACGCGTTCGTCCTCGTCAAGGCCTTCGCCTCGGGGGTCATTCTGGCCACGGGGTACATGCACGTGATGCCCGACTCCTTCGACGACCTGCGGTCCGAGTGCCTGCCCGAGGTCCCGTGGAGGAAGTTCCCGTTCACGACGTTCGTGGCGATGCTCTCGGCCGTGATCACTCTGATGGTGGACTCGTATGCCATGGCCTACTATAAGAAGATCAATGCCAAGATAAGCAGCGAAGGCAGCGACGCTAACGGTCAAGCGAAGGATGTGGTGGCGGGGTTAGAGATCGGAGTGACCGGTGCACACGTTCACGGCGGTGCTGTTGGTGCGGTTGATGGAGAGAAGGAGCAGCTGCTGAGGTATAGAGTGGTCGCTCAGGTGCTGGAGTTGGGCATTGTGGTGCACTCGGTGGTGATCGGCCTGGGGTTGGGAGCCTCCGATAATCCATGCACGATCCGGCCGCTCATAGCCGCGCTCTGCTTCCACCAGATGTTCGAGGGGATGGGCCTGGGCGGGTGCATACTACAGGTAGGTCATTAGGACCCGATTGACACGACACGACACAATCTGATTGTCCATAGATTATGATAGGATGCTAACACGAATGTCACGTGACCGACAGGCGGAGTTCGGGCTCAAGTTGAAGTTTATCATGGCCTTCTTCTTCTCGGCCACAACCCCGTTTGGGATCGCGCTCGGGATCGGCCTGTCCAACGTGTACAGCGAGAGCTCCCCGGCGGCCCTCATCGTGGAGGGGCTTCTGAACGCCTCGTCGGCGGGGCTGCTGAACTACATGGCTCTGGTGGACCTCCTTGCGGCCGATTTCTTGGGCCCGAGGTTGCAGGCCGACATGAGGCTCCAAACGTGGGCTTATGTCGCGGTCCTGTTTGGGGCGGGGTTCATGGCCTTGATGGCTAAATGGGCTTAGTTTGATTTTCTGTGAATTAGGCGGGGCTCCACGTGATGCATTTTCTTTCCTTTTTTTCTCTTATCCAAATTCTTGTGATTGGAATTGTATTGTTTCTCAGAGGGTATGGAGTCATTGGTTTTTTGAAATTTTCCATTTGGTTTTGTCATTTCTCAAATCCAGGAAACATTTTTTCCCAGATGTTCCATACCGGCCTCCATCTAAAATCGGGTCTTCGGCTTGAGTTCCTTTAGCCCGACAATATTAGAGTGTCGTAAGATGATTGAAGTATCTAATTTACTAATCAATCTGCACACAAGTTTCCTCCCTTAAGAATATGTATGATTTTGACCTATTGGAAATTCTCTAACATTTGTTAATCCAAGGAATGAGAATGTCACCAAAATCGAGAGAGGGAGTTAGATTTCTAAAGAAGGGAAGTGATCTCTTGCAGAAAAATTCGATGATTGGCCGCCGATTTTTGTTTGAAGAAATCACAACTCTACTCTTTAAACATGTGACCCTTAGTCTTATTCTGACGATTCATTTTGTTATCTATAACTTGTTTTATTTTGAAAAAGTCCGAGATTTTTTTTTTGGTCCGCAGCCTGACTGCGTTATGTCTCTCTTGCATTCTGGAAAAAGATTGAAATACTACTTTGATCAAAGAAAAATAAGGCACCTATTAAGTCAAATCAGCATGTTAACTAACCAAATTAAATAATTAAAGCACCATCCTGCGATAGTCGAACTCTATTACATGCTTTTGTGTTCACCTATTTACACCACGTTCGTGTTCATGGAGAGTGCGTGTCACTAACAAGCATCGGCAAAACTTCTCCATTAATAACACTACAAAAAAACTGTTATTTAGCTACGACAAATCTGCGACGACACAAAATTCGTCGCAAATAGCGACTAAAATAGCGACCAAAAAATATTCATCGCAATACAGTCACGACAACAAGAAACTCCTCACTATTTAGCGACGACATGATAGTTGTCGCCAAATACCTTCAAATTTCTGGAAGCTGTCGCCGATTAGCTACAAAATATAAATGGCGTAGCTAAAGTCGTCGCGAAATAGCGACTAAGTGTCTATTGTAGTCGCTATATAGCGACTTCAACTTACTGTAGTCGCTAAATAGCGACTTCAACCGAAAGAAGTCGCTCATTGTCGACGACTTTTACGACAACCACAATTTCATAGCCAATTAGCGACAATATAAGCTATGTTGTCGCACATTAGCGACCACATGTTGTGACGCTTTTTATTTCGTCGCTAATTAACGACGATATACCATGTGATAGCCAATTGGCGATGAATGTAGATGATGTTGCCATTTCTGCGACGACCGGGAAGTTTGTCATGGATGATTAGCGACGTGCTCATGTTGTTGGTCACAACTTGGCTACGCGGTTGTCACTAATTGTCAACTAGTTTAGCGACGATATTGTTAAGTCGTCGCTAATATACGCGTATAAATAATGCCCAGATCGCACTTTCCCATTCTGTTCTCTCCCGAGCGGCGCCCTCTCTTCGAGTGAAGAAGTTACAGAAAAACCCTAACTACGGTTAGTTTATTTTTTCTTTAGTCCTCGTTAATTACGTACCTACTATGTATATATACTTGATTAGTCATGGGATTCCCCTAATCTTTTGGGTATATGTTCAAGTTGTTTGGGTATGGCTGTGTTCGTCCGAGTTAATCCCGATGTGTGCTCCGGCGAGTTTGTGTCGTCGCTTTTTCTTAATTTCCTTCTTATGTAATTGCGATAGAAGCTCGGTCTCGTCCAGATCTGAGTAGTTGCATCCCCACAATGCCGATTATTTGAGTGAAAAATGGGAAATATTACATAAGCGTTCGAAATGGTTTGCAAATGGGAATGCGGATCTTGGCTGGCTTCATGTGCGTGGAAATGTGGTATTATGTAATTTATAGAATACCGTTAGGTTTTATCTGAATAGTACTATCAGTTCATGAGATAATTGTGAAAGTGTTTATTGTTTTTTCAATACAGACATAATGGATAGAGACGGGTCTTGGATGTATAATAAGAACTTACCTAGGCGTGGAGGACTAACCGATGAGTTTCGTGCTGGTTTGGAGATGTTCATGGAGTTTGCTTGTTCAAACGTTGAGTTCATGGACGGAAGTACGATGAGGTGTCCGTGCAAAAAGTGCAATAATTGTAGATTTCAAGAGGTTAATATAGTTGGGGAGCATCTTTGCAGATTCGGCTTTACTCCGAACTACTACAATTGGACTTGTCATGGTGAACCATTTATATCAGATGAGGAATATCGCCAAACTCACCAATTTCAACCTCCTGCAGAATGTAGCAATAATGCAGAACTGAACTCATACCAGCGTATGGTGGTTGATGCGGTTGCCCATAATTTTGCAGCTTGGGAATCGAACCGTGCAAGCACACACGAACACGGTGATCCTAGTCATACGACACAGTTTACGGGAATGGGTGATATTGCATTTGATGAAAATGCGTGTAATCAGTTTCGTGACGTGTTGAGCGCAGCTGATGAACCCTTGTGGGCAGGTTGTCAGAACCACACTAAGTTATCTGTCACGGCTAGACTGCTAAATATTAAAGCCGAGCATAATCTGTCAGAGAACTGCTTCAACTCATTTGTTGAGTTAATTCGGGAAATATTGCCTCCTAATAACATCATGCCTCGTGATTTTTATGATATGAAGAAGCTTGTTCATAACTTAGGTCTTCCGGTTAAACGGATTGACGTATGTCGTGGAGGTTGTATGTTATATTGGAAAGATGATGAAACTGCAGAAGCTTGTAAATTCTGCAATGAACCTAGATACAAGGTTCAAAGGAGGCGAAGCCATAATACGAAACGTAGAGCAGTGAAGGAAATGTTTTATTTGCCATTAATCCCCAGATTGCAAAGGTTATATGCGTCTCAGGCCACTGCAGAATACATGACTTGGCATGCAAATCATCAAATAGAAGAGGACATAATGTGTCATCCTTCCGATTCACCTGCATGGAAACAATTTGATTGAACGTACCCTGAATTTAGTATTGAGCCTCGAAACATCCGACTAGGCCTATGTTCTGATGGCTTCGCCCCATTTGGAAAATCAGGAAAGATTTATTCATGTTGGCCAGTCATCGTAACGCCGTACAATCTTCCCCCTGGTATGTGCATGAAGACACCGTATATATTTTTGACATTGATCGTGCCCGGTCCAAGCAATCCGAAGAAGATGATTGATGTTTACATGCAGCCATTGATTGAAGAGTTACAACTGCTATGGAACGTGGGGGTTCCAACGTATGATGTCTGCGCTGATCAAACATTCGTACTGAAAGCTGCTCTCCTTTGGACGATAAATGACTTCCCAGCTTATGGAATGTTATCGGGTTGGAGTACAGCTGGAATTTTAGGTTGTCCAATATGCATGGAGAGGACAAAATCTTTCAGATTAAAACATAGCAAAAAGGCATGCTACTTCGATTGCCACAGACAATTTTTGCCAATGCATCATCCATTCAGAAAGAATAAAAAAGAGTTTGTCAAGAATAGAATTGACAAAACTCCTCCACCATTAAGATTGACGGGTTACGAACTTTGGGAGCGAGTTCAACCTTTTCAAACTGTTGTTGAATACCCACATGGCAACACATACGCGTATGGAAGTACGCATAAGTGGACTAAACGCAGTTTATTCTGGGATTTGCCATATTGGAAGACTCATCTCATTCATCATAATCTTGACGTCATGCACATTGAGAAGAATGTTTTCGATAATGTCATCAACACGTTGATGGATGTTCCCGGGAAAACAAAAGACAATCTCAATGCAAGAAAAGATATGAGAGACATTTGTCATCGTCCAACCCTAGATGTTGGTCCAGGCAGCAGTGGACCTAAGCCAAAAGCAATATACACATTGTCGAAGGAGCAGAGACGTGTTTTGTGTCAATGGTGCAAAGCATTGCGCTTTCCTGATGGTTATGCTTCAAACATAGGGCGATGTGTTGACCTGAATGCATGTAAGTTGTCCGGATTGAAGAGTCATGATTGTCACATATTTATGCAGTGACTTCTTCCAATAGCAACAAAAGAATTTCTACCCAACTTTGTCTGGGGCTCCCTTACCGAGTTGAGCACTTTCCTTCATGATATTTGCTCGACAATGTTGAAGACATCACATATTGAGAAGCTAGAGCGAGATATTCCAATTATCATTTGCAACTTGGAACGGATATTCCCGCCATCACTTTTTGATTCAATGGAGCATTTATTAGTTCATTTGCCTTACGAGGCAAAAGTTGCAGGTCCTGTACAATTCCGATGGACGTACCCATTTGAAAGGTATTGCTTTTGCTATTTTGATTTTGTCCATGTACATATTGATTATCAGGGGGTCTGAACAAACTTCTTGTTCGTCATTATAGGTTCCTATTTCACTTGAAGAAAAAAATAAAGAATAAGGCACGTGTGGAGGCTTCAATATGTCGGGCCTACCTTATGGAAGAAGTTGGTACATTTGTATCATACTACTTTGAACCACACGTGCAGTGCAAGAGGCATAGATCAGGACGGAACGATGAGGGCCCCATTGAGAAGAATTGCACTCCAGTATCAATCTTCAATTATCTTGGTCGACCAAACGGCGTATGTAAGTTGCGGTACCTAACAGACGAGGAATGGCATGCAGCTCATACATACATTTTATTGAATTGTCCAGATATTGAGCCATACTTTGAGTAAGTCTACTAATTTGCTCGCCTAACGTACAACATTACGCATAATACCGTTAGTTTGGAATGGCGACATCACACAATTTTGTCGTTGGTACACCACGTTAACAGGATGTTTCGTACTTCAATGTTTGGAATACCGGCTGACGAGTTCGACAATATGTGCAATCAACACTTTGCAGCATGGTTGAAGAATTATGTAAGTTTTCTAGCCGTGATAAATGATTGAAGTGTTTCATTCATTTGATTGGAAAATTAATTACTTATTTACGATTAATTCCTCACTATGTGTATCTGCCTTTAGGTGGATAATAATTCTGATCTCGTGGAGGAGCAAGGCTTGATATATCATCTTTCATTAGGTCCAAAGTCAAGATCAAGGACTTGGCCAGCATATTTCGTCAACGGGTACAATTTTCAAACTGAAGGATATGGAATTGGAAAGACTACAATTAATAGTGGTGTCTGTGTACAGTCAGGTTCCAGCGTGATAAACGATTTTTATGGTGTGTTGGATGAAATCGTAGAGATAGAGTACCATGGACCAGTCTTGCGCATTGTGTTATTTAAATGCACGTGGTTCGACCCTATCAAAGGAATGAGGGTGCATTCGAAATTCAATTTAGTTGAGATTAATCACAAGAAAAAATATATGAAGTATGAACCTTTTGTATTGGCACAGCAAGCAATTCAAGTATATTATGCACCATATCCCAGTTTGAATAGGGCCAAATCTGATTGGTGGGCTGTTTGTAAAATAAAAGCACGCAGCAAAATCGAACACCACTGGACAGATACGGCATATCAGCAAGAGCTTGTTGACAAGACATTTGACGCTGAGGAATATGACGTTTCATCTTTAAGAGATCCATATGGAGCAATGATAGATGTTGATGCAAGTGAACTTCGTCAAGTAAATGTTGACGACAATAATGATGAAGAGGATGAATTTCAGACTGATGAATATGACACTGAGGACGAGGATGATTATCAGGACGACAATGATAGTGACGGTGCAGATGATGACGAAGCTGATGAAGAAGATGATGGCCAAGACGATGCCGAATATATTTGACACTCAGAATTTTGTCATTAATGTAATAGTGATTGTAGATTTGTCAATGTTGGATTCTGTATTGAGTTGATGGTTGTGTTCGTTATTGCAGTTAAGTTGTATGAATTGGTAAGTTGTATCAGGCGTAGGACACTAATGAGTAAACCGGCCACAAAAGGCATCTCCAAATTAGCGACGGGCAACAACAAAAGTCGTCTCAATAAGCGACGGCAATCAGCTACAACAATACCCGTAGGTAATTAGCGACTACAATTAAACAGTAGTCGCTATACAGCGACGACAATGAAATGTAGTGGCCACTTAGCGACCAAACTTAAATAGTAGTCGCTACATTAGCGACTACGACATGACAATATCGTCGCTATACCGCGACTACAAAGTAACCGTCGTCGATTAGCGACGACCATGAAATGTAGTGGCTACATTAGCGACCAAATTTAAATAGTAGTCGCTACATTAGCGACTACGACATGACAATATCGTCCCTATACCGCGACTACAAAGAAACCGTCGTCGATTAGCGACGACCAAGAAATGTAGTGGCTACATTAGCGACCAAATTTAAAACGTAGTCGCTACGTTAGCGACTACGACATGACAATATCGTCCCTATACCGCGACTACAAAGTAACCGTCGTCGATTAGCGACGACCATGAAATGTAGTGGCTACATTAGCGACCTAATTTAAATAGTAGTCGCTACATTAGCGACTACGACATGACAATATCGTCCCTATACCGCGACTACAAAGAAACCGTCGTCGATTAGCGACGACCAAGAAATGTAGTGGCTACGTTAGCGACCAAATTTAAATAGTAGTCGCTACGTTAGCGACTACGACATGACAATATCGTCCCTATACCGCGACTACAAAGTAACCGTCGTCGATTAGCGACGACCATGAAATGTAGTGGCTACATTAGCGACCAAATTAAAATAGTAGTCGCTACGTTAGCGACTACGACATGACAATATCGTCCCTATACTGCGACTACAAAACTACCACTGCTATACCGGCGTCGCTATCTCACAAAATAGAACGCTAGATTAGCAAACCCTAACGATATTATATTAGTTCATAGCGACCACATTAGAATGTAGTCGCTACAATAGTCGCTATAATAGCGATTACAACCCTACAGTTGTCGCTATCTCACAAACATAGCACGCAAGAGCCGCAAACTTCGCCTGCAATTATATCGCGGGTGAGCGACGATATACATATGAGTCGCAAATCTGCGACGGCATTTGTTCTGTTGTCGCTAATTGGCCACTACTCTGCATGACTTGTCGCTACATTCTAAACCATTCTACAAGAGACGCAAACCCTAATCCCATTTATATGGACAAGTAGTGACGACGTGGAATACTAGTGGCCAATTAGTGACGAGGTTGTGTCACTATATAGCGACTTAGGTTGTATGTGGTCGCTAAATCACGAAGAATAGATCAAGACTTTATTATTTTGAAATTATGCCCATATTAGCGACTAAAACGTATGGTGTCGTCGATAATGTGCGACGAATTGCCTTTTGTCGTAGGTGATCAGGGACGACATTTGTGTCGTCGCTAATGTTGTAGTCGCTTATTTACGACTAGTTATTGTACTGTCGTCGCTCATGAGCGACGGCTGGGACTTATTGTCGTCTCAAAGTAGCGACGACTTTGTTGTGTCGTTGCTAATGAGCGACAATTCTGGTTTGTTGTCGCTAATTGGCGACGAGTAAGTGAGTCTGCGTCGCTAATCTGTTAGGTCATAATCGAGAACGGCTTGGCTTTCCCCATCTTTTCTCCTTGCAAAAGCGTCTGGTAGGGTTTGGAGTAGCAAAAGGCGACCACGCTATCGCGCCCTTCGCCGTCGTCGCCGAGCCACGCCGAGCCACCACAGACCACTCCTCGTCCGTCGTAGGCTGCGCGGAGCCAGCTTCTCCCCCGGAGGTCCACGCCGAAGAGGGCTGAGGTATCGTTTTCCCCCTGCGTTCGACTAGGGTTTAGGATTAGATTAGGGTTATGGAAATTAGGAATTAGGGTTAGGGTTCGTTGATACGGGGTCAATTGGTGATTAGGGTTGGTCATTTGGTTCGATTAGGGGTCCAAACGCTGATTAGGCTGAGGGATTGATGATTTAGGGTTTTCAAAATTGTGTAAATCTGCAAAGGGTGGCTGCGGTTGAATGGCCAAGCTGATTAGGGGGCGTTGGCAGGGCAGCATTTGAGTAATTTGTCGTGATGAATCTGCCGAATCATCTTTTGTGTACAAATTAGGGGTTTGCTGAGTTGGGGTAATTGGTAATGACTCGTTATTTGGGAAAAACAACTCAAAAACATGAATAAGAACATTTGCAGCGAAGCGATGCAGGACGAATAGCTAGTTTGCAGTAATGCTATGCCATAGAATGGCATATGCAGTTAACTACTGTGGTTGAACGTGTAAACACTTGTGAGATTTTCATAATGGAGAATGATTAGTTGGAGTAGTTGAATCTTAGATGGGTCCAAGTAGTTGAGTTTTCACGAGGTTATGTTTTTATCATGAAGTTTTTTCAGATTACAAGTTCTTTAAGTTTGTTAATTAACATTGGGTCCAAAAAACGTATGTTTTTTCTGCTGAGCATCGGGCAAGTGACCGATACAGCATTGGATGGTAAAAATGTGATGGTTTGTGCGACGACAACAGGCCTTTTCAAACTGTTTGTTGGCTAACAAACAAGTGACTAGCGACGCAACGGTGAAAAGTTGGGCATACTTAGGCCGACGATAGTCTTGATTGCACTTCCCAGCCATGGTAAGTAATATTATTTTGTGGGGTGACTCAACTAATACGTATGATGTGGCTGAATATATCCTAAAGATTGTTGTTTTTTTGATTGACAGTATCCACGTGGAGGTAAACGGGGTGGACGTGGAGGACGAAGGGCTCTCCATGGGGTCCGATTGTTTGATTACGAAACCCCGGCTGCACCGTCATCCCCGTCCCCGAACCAGTTAGCAGCAGATGATGTGGAGGTAACCCCGACGGATGTGAACTTGCAGCCCGAACAGCAAGGAGAGGTGGCTGAGGGAGTTGCGATGTCTGGGTCCGAGACATTGCCCCCGGACTCGACGGCATTGTCGATCGACCCACACATCAGCCAAGTATATCAAAGAAGAACATAAGCGCCAGCTGTAGGACAACCTTCTACATCGGAACAAGCCACAGTTGTAGTAGAACCGAATTGGGTGCTCGATGATCAGAGACGGAAGCTGATCGAACCAGAGGGCGAGTCGTAAGTGTTATGTACTCTTAATAGCTTGGCTGTATGAATTTTTAATATGTTAGTAGGCAATGCAATGTCATATTAACTTATGGTTTGCAGGTTCGTCAATGCCACGCATGTTGTGCGTGAGTTGAATGAGATAGTCAACATGGCTTGGAGAGGGCCGTATATTACATATTCCAGCGCGCCTGAGAGTGCGAAAAAAGTGTGGTGGGGTGACTTCTCGGTAAGTGTTGCAAGGCTGTCCTGGTTTGAAGGTCTGAAATTCGTGGGGTGTATGGCTGATGTGGTTGTGCTGACAAAAGCTGTTTGTTTTTTGTTTTGGTATTGCAGCGGAAGTTTTGGTGGGCCGAGGGTCATGAGCGGCTGATTAGAAAGATTTTTGATAAGAAGGCTGGAGATCACATGAGGAATGTCATGAATAAAGCAAAAACAAGGCAAAAGAGGCCGCTTTGGATTTCAACCGATAATTGGGCAGACATATTGAAGATTTGGGAAACGGAAGAGCATAAGCAAGCAAGTGAAAGGAATAAGAAAAACCGAGCTTCCAGCTCACAACAAACCGGGACAGCGACATATGCAGGCGGGTCGATCACTATCGGGGAGCACAAAAGAAGATTGGTAAGTTTTGTTGCACGTTTTGACAATAACTTTCTGTGAATATAGTAATGCATGAGCTAATATAGTTTTGTCTGTTCTTATTGCTAGGCGAAGGAATTGGGGAAGGAACCGACATTCACCCAGACATTTGAACGCACATTCAAGAAGAAGGACAACACGTATGTTAGTGACAGAGCTCGAGCCATCAAGGCAAGTAAAATTCTGTACTCAATATACTAATAGTTTGAATTGGACTGTTCTTTAGGCTGCTGGTGGTACGGCTTTTCTTTCATAATATATGTTTACTTATTTGAAACGCAGGAAAAGTTTGATGAGCTTATGGTGGCAAGACCAAGCGGTGGTGAAGAAGGGGGTGAGCACGAGGATATGGCAACGCCAGAACCGTCGCCAATTGATCAGACCAAATTATGGGTGGAGGCATCGGGTGGGGTGAGACACGGCAAGGTTTTCGGATTCGGACATATGGGAAGGGAATGTGCGAAGGCCGTCGGCGCATCCTCATCGAGAGGCAATGGTTCAAGATGGAGTCGACAGGACTCGGCCTCAGCCTTAGAAGTTGCAGAGCTGAAAGAACAACTCGCCCAGAAGGACAATGAAATCAAGAATCTGCAGCTAGGTTTCGCTGAGGTAATGCGACGTTTAGATGAGATGCAAGCGGCTCAACGGGCGGCGCAACCTCCAGCTGCACCTACACCTGCACCTCCAGCTGCACCTACAGCCAGGCGTGATGAAGGCCATGAAGATGAAGACACCCCCGATGCTGAAGATGATGGTGAATATAGCTTGGAGGGTACACCGTAGGTGATAGCGTGCTTGGTCTATTTAGTTAATTTTCAGATAGTTGATGTTGGTCTTACTTGAGCTTGTAGTTGATCTGCATTGATCGAAGCGTTTCGCTTCAGATGCTCTCTTTTCACTGTACATATGCTTGGTGTAAATGCACAAGGACGTCTATTGGTGTAAATATGATTTCATGATGCAATGAAATGTCCATAATTTGGTTATCCGGACTGTCGATATTGTTTGATTAATTGACAATTCAGGGTGATTGTATGGATGTCAATGTGTCAGTTTTCCTATTTTCAGATTCTGTGAGTTTTAGCGACTACAAGTGACCATGTCGTCGCTAATTAACAACGACCAAAATAAACGTAGTCGGTTATTATCGACAACCAACAAAAAGACGTCGTAAATTAGTGACGACACAAAGCAGTCGTCTCTAATCAGAGACAACAAAGAACGTTGACGTCGCTAACTAGCAACAAAGTAACAACGTCGTCGCTAAAGCGAACGCAAATCATGACCATAAGCGCTCGATAGTACACTGTAGATTTTAGCGACAACATCATGACTCGCGTCGCTCATAAGCGACGGATTTTTGTTCACGTGGCTAATCCGCGACAACGTAATTGTTAACATCGTTGGTAATTGGCGACCACAAGTGCACAAGCGACGGCGCACCTAATAGTCGTCGTTAATTATCGACCGCAGGTAGTCGCAACTTTGTGACAACTTTTTAGTTAGTAGCTAAACAGCGACACGGCGTTATTGGTCGCTAAGTAGTGACGACCTTTTATCAACGACTTACACAGGTCGTCGCTAACTTGAACAGACTAGGGCAGCATCAACGGTGGAAGCATCTCGCCCACGTTAGCGACGGCTATTAGTTAGTAGTCGCTAATTGTCAACGGCTTTGCTTCTGAGTGGCTAATTAGAAACGACTTTTTGTGGTGGCTAATTGGGGACGGGTTCAGCGACGCCTAAGTTGTCTCTAATTGGCGATTAGTTTATGTTGTCGCTAGTTGGTCGCAAATTCGCGACGACGTTGCTGTAAATCGTCGCGATATTTTAGCGACGCTTTATTACTTACGACTCTTATGTGGTCGCTAAAGTCGTCACTAAATGATGTTGGCGACGACTTTGACTCAAAATGTCGTCGCAAAAGTCGTAGCTAAAAGGTGTTTTTTTGTAGTGTAACTAATTATTTGATCTGTATGAGTGAAGGTGCGAATTAATGTTCGGAGCAATTTGATCGGCCACCTTCACTGTCAGGATTTTGTTGGGTTGTTGCAGAACCAAACCTCAATAGCAATTACTCAACAATCTCCGGTTCAAACTAATGGATGGATTGAATCGGTACTAAATTGGTACAAATGCGAAAATATTAAAGAAGAAATTGGTTCGACTGAAAATTTTAGGATTAAATTTGTACCGATACGATATGTTTCAGACTTTCTTTGTACTTTTCCCATCATAACGAATCTTTCATATCTTCTAATTTTCCTTTATGTCCTCAATGTCAGCACTTAATTTTTCTTGTCAATTCGGAGCATACCTAACAAGAACATGCAAACTATATTGTAAAAATTTTTTGGCCATCGGATTCAAAGATGTGCTGGACGTCGAGCGTGTGCCACCCTTTCGGGACCTCGTCTTTCGAGAGGAGACATCGACATCTTCAACATAAATGACTTTTTAGGGAAAAAAGAAAGAAAGACAGAGTAATTTCAACCCCGTTAAATTACCTTTACAAACAAATGAAGAATTGGCGACAGCTTCATGGGAGTCTGTCGCACCATCTTCTTTGACTGACTTAAGCCTCCCATGCATTTAACTCTTGCTTCTCTCTGGATATCACTTCAGGTGTTAGCCTAGCCTCGATGCTGATGAACTAGGATATGTATTTGAGACTATATGGGCAACTTCAATATGTTTAATTTATTTATTTCGGAAACGTCTAGTTTAGACCGTCTTTTAATAAAACGACTTCACTTCAAGCCCTTTATTTGAAATTTTCCCGAACTTAATTATTGAGTGGTTTGAAAGGGTGGTCAAATACGAGCACAACCAGAACTGATCTTATATATCTTCGATTTTCCCTTTAAATCCTCAATTTCAGCACTTGCTTTTTCTTGTCAACCTAAAGCATACTTAGCGAGAATATGCACGCTATGTTTTGAGTCTTTTTCCCGTCGAATTCGAAGACGTGAGGGAATAACGTTGACAGAATAGGGATGCTGCTATTTCAGGATCTCGTCTTCCAAGATGAGATGTACAATCTTTTATTCTTTTACCAATTGTCGATCGTTTGTCTGACTTGTGCATAAGTAATATATATGACCACCACTTTCGATTGTTGAGCTATAAGATACTAGGATTTAATCGATCAATTTTGACCGCCAGAAGTATTGGAGACCCCCAAAAAAATCAACTGCTCAATAGTATGAACTCATTTTATTAAGAGCACAAATTCCTTATTTATTCATTGCTTCCTCTCCTCTCAAAGAGGTACAGCAAACTCCCATCCATCGGTGGTCCTCAACCCACAACACACTTACATACGCCTCCTATAAGCGCGCCATGGGCGGGAGCAGTACACTGGGTTCCAAGGCAAAAGTCTCCAGGTCCAAACCGATACTTCGAGTGATGCCAGTTCTCCGGTGGTCCTACGCTTGTCCGGGCATGCGAGACGACGACAAGACCTTTAAAAAAAGGAAGGGAAAACATGGAGGAACGAACTCATCAGTGCAATTTCACCATTAGAGATGATGATGGCAATCGAGGGATGAGGGAGAAACCCTACCGGATGCAATTACCAAAAGGAGGAGCATTGCGCTGAGCTTGGCTTGACCTTTCTCCATCTCCAATTATGTTGGCTCGATCGATCGTCTAAGGTATGGTTGGAGAGATGTGTGTTTGCATATCCATTTGAATTGGGTTATATATAGTGACCAAAGTACGATATATTTGGAGTTTAAGTAAATACAAGATTTAAAATGAAAATGAATAGTAAGTGATTAACTGTCATATTCAATATGCTTACTATTTTTTTTTTGTTGCCATTATTTTGCGGGTTTCCATTGAAATGCACATTTTAATAGGTAAGACGATAAATACCATGACATACAATTGTATAATTCGAGATTTTCCGACCATTACTTTCCTAGTAAAATTTGACTATATATGATATCCTACTAATTAAGGAAGTAAATCTATCGTGGCTTATCTAATGTTAGAGTGTCATAAGATGATTGAAATAGCTAATTTACTAATTAATCTGCACACAAGTTTCCTCCCTTAGAAATATGTTGTTGTCAAATATTACCTCTCAAGGATATAATAAAGAGAACAAAAAAGATAAAAAAAGAGAAAGCACATAAACACTGCAAGAGAAATTTTTATTTGGTCTTCTTATCGTTATAATGACCAAAACTAAGCCCATAAAATAGGAACGTACTTAATGTATTATTAAATACATACACTTAATAGGGAAATGAAATTGTGTTGAATAAGTAGTCAGACGTTCAATAAGGTAAGTTATTAATGTACCATAATTGGTCATGAATATTCACGTAATTTCAGATATTAAGTACCATAATGTCATTACAATCCCCCTTGAATATTCAAGGGGGCCATCCAGATATTGGGAAGGAAGTCCATTGGGAAATTGGGAAGGAAATCCACTGGGAAACAATGAGCAGCTGGCCATCCAGATATTCCTATAATTTGAGGTCACGATCTAAAAAAGAAAAGGGCAAATAGGCCAATGAATCTTCCATCCATACTCTTCATGTTTGTTAAGATAGAGAAGGAAACGAATTATTGGGATCTTCCCATTATCTGAGGGGAACTATTCAGCAACCTGTGAAGGACTCACTCGGTGCAGAGAGTTATCCAGCAAGAGGAGAGAGAAATCTGGGCGGAGGACATCGAGCATATCTTCGAGGATGATATCTCATTATGCATGAACAGGACTCTCTGCCATTAAATAGCATCCATCACATGATTTTGACATACTTGTTTATGCGCGCGCGCGTGTTCTTTTTTGTTTTATACGTGATTATTGATCAAATAAGCTTTAGATGTGCCGAAATAACGCGTAGTTTAATTCTAATGGCAAGCTTACATAAGCCATCTATTTAGGTATCTCGTGAAATTTATTAATCGCAAACGTCATATATTGTATATCACATAGTTTAGGCTCGTTCATATTTTAGGGTTTTTCATATTTAGGATAATGGTATTTTATTTTGAAATCGAATAAAAAGTATATTTAGGATTTCATATAGATCGCATGTAGACTTAGGATTAATCAGTTTCAAATCATGCATGTCATCTAGTTCACGTCATGTAGAACTACTTTTTTATCATCACATAAAAAAAAACATCAGTTTCATATAATGTAGAAAGTTTTGATTATTTATTGCATTGCACACATTACGGGCATTGCATATAGTTCATATGGCGTAAAAGAAGAATATAAAGAGTCAGCATACTATCATTTAGTTGTTGGTCACGTAAAATTATAGAACTTATTTGTGCACTTCTTTAAGTCTCGCAAGTTAATTTTATGACGAAAGTATAAAAAAAATTCAGTATATATTGCTTCTATTATCTCTCTCTTATCATCAGTTTCACAATATTAATATCAGATTACACCCAACAAGGTATTATCTTACCTTGCATTCCCGTTATAGCTTTGTCTTGAAGAAAATTCTATTTAACCAGTCATAACAGCAAAAATAAAATATCTTCATAATTCTTTACCTTGAAGAATTATTCCGAGTCCCGAGGTGGGTGCCACAACAGGGGCGAGGCCCTGAAGCTCAAGTTGATCGCGATCGCGGCCATTCTGTTCACGAGCATGGTCGGAGTCGGCCTCCCGTTGTTCTCCCGGGAGTCCCCGCGTTGAAGCCCGACCGGAACGCGTTCGTCCTCGTCAAGGTCTTTGCCTCGGGGGTCATTCTGGCCACGGGATACATGCACGTGATGCCCGACTCCTTCGACGACCTGCGGTCGGAGTGCCTGCCCGAGGTCCCGTGGAGGAAGTTCCCATTCACGACGTTCATGGCGATGCTCTCGGCCGTGATTACTCTGATGGTGGACTCATATGCCATGGCCTACTATCCAAGATAAGCGGCGACGGCGGCGACACTTACGGTCAAGCGAAGGATGTGGTGGTGGGGTTAGAGATGGGGGGGGGGGGGGGGGGGGGGGGGGGAGGAGACCGGTGCACATGTACACGGCGGTGCTGTTGGTGCGATTGATGGAGAGAAGGAGCAGCTGCTGAGGTATAGAGTAATAACTCAGGTGCTGGAGTTGGGCATTGTGGTGCACTTGGTGGTGATCGGCCTGGGGTTGGGGGCCTCCGATAATCCATGCACGATCCGGCCGCTCATAGCCGCGCTCTGCTTCCACCAGATGTTCGAGGGCATGGGCCTCGGTGGGTGCATACTACAGATACGTTCACTGATCCCCGACACGACACGACACAATCTGATTGTCCATAGATGATAATAGGATGCTAACACGAATGTTGATTGACGGACAGGCGGAGTTCGGGCTCAAGGTGAAGTCTATCATGGCCTTCTTCTTCTCGGCCACCACCCCGTTCGGGATAGCGCTGGGGATCGGCTTGTCCAACGTGTATAGCGAGAGCTCCCCGGCGGCCCTCATCGTGGAGGGGCTTCTGAACGCCTCGTCGGCGGGGCTGCTGAACTACATGGCTCTGGTGGACCTCCTCGCGGCCGATTTCTTGGGCCCGAGGTTGCAGGCCGACATGAGGCTCCAAACGTGGGCTTACGTCGCGGTCCTGTTTGGGGCAGGGTTCATGGCCTTGATGGCTAAATGGGCTTAGTTTAATTTTCCGTGAATTAGGCTGGGCTCCACGCGATGCATTTTCTTTCCTTTTTTGTCTTATCCAAATTCTTGTGATTGGAATTGTATTGTTTCTCAGAGGGTATGGAGTCATTGGTTTTTTGAAATTTTCCATTTGGTTTCAACATTTCTCAAATCCAGGAAACATTTTTTCACAGATGTTCCATCCGGCCTCCTTCTAACATCAGGGTCTAAGGCTTGAGTTCCTTTACCCCGATAAGAAAACCCAAACCTTATTGAATCTATACTGTAAGAGCCGGGCTGGTTCTAAAATAAATTTTTGATTCTTTTTCTATTATGTAATTTACTTGATACATTAAATTTTAAGATTCAAAAAACGCTAATCTTTACGATGGACACATGGCTTTTAACGATATACACACAGGTGCTAATGAATATCAAATGAAGCCACTGATAAAACCTATAAAACCAAACACAAATCATGATACTAACTCTTGACCAAAGTCTGACGTCCGTAGTCAAAAGTTATGTAAAAATCCACAACCGATGATGACCGGTGAACAAAAGAGTGCTATGAGCAATCCTCAGCTTCCATGATGCATGAGAGACATCACATACCGCACTTCGAAGGAAGGCTATATAGATAGATCATGAAAAAGTCTCCTTTGTAGAATATTTGTAAGCAGGATCAAGCATCTAGGGATTTTCTCTTTTGAGAAAATAATACAAACATGCCTAAACGTAATGCTCAATCACAAAAAAAAAACCTCGATTTTCGAAACTACAGGTTTGGTACCTCAACTTAGTAATCCATACATTCATTTACATGACTGTCATTTCTCTTTCAATGATGCCCTCTAAATCTCCTCCCGTGCACCACTTCCAAACTGTGATCAGCACAAACCATAGACCTTCGTTATCTGCCACAGCGCTGCAGCCGAGGTCTCCGGCCACTTGCCTAGCCTCCTTCGACGCTTCTCTTGAAGCTCGCGATCGTCTCTCTAGCTCGCATAAGAGAGAGGGGGCGACGGACATAGGAGGTTAGAGAAAGGAACGGGTTCGAGACGGCAACGGGTAATGCCGGCAGGGCTTTTAGGACGGTGGAGGTGGTGGCCAAATGTAGAGGAGGCTGGTGATAGGGGTAGGCTGAGAGCTTCCCCGATAGGTAATATGAAGCTAGGGTTTTGTGGATTTTTACATGCTGAAGGATAATCTGTCATATTATAGAGGATGTAATTTGCATTTGAACCAGAAAAATAAAAGAAGTATGTAATTTGCATTCTTGAAAATTGAGGCATGTTTTTTTTAATCACGGGGTGAAATTTGTAGCATGATTTTGGTATGCTTCCCATTTTTCCCGGTTGCCGACAAACCAAAAGCAGGGTTATTTGGGTTAGGATTAGGATCTAGGTCTTTGCCCTTTGATCCTTTTGAAAGATTTGAATGATGGATAATGTTGATTTGGCTTAAGAGTGTTACTGAGTTGGCCTTTTGATTGACACGGGTCTTCCGCCTTTTGATCTTTAAGAAATTTGCATTACTAAAGTTCCTTCTCTAACTTTGCATATTTAGCATGTATGAGAATACAAGATTTATTTGAGATATAGGTAATGACGATAACTATGAATGTATGAAGTGAAAAACAATAAAGGAAATTATCATGTGAAAACAATGTACAATATTAAATAAATCACTAAAATAAGTTCAACTAAAACTCTTTTAAACAAAATAATATATGCACTTTAAGAAGAAGACTTTTATTTTTGTTGACAACATACTGTACAAAGAGGGAAAATGAACCCCCCCTTCGGTTTAACAAAAAAAAAAAAAGAAACTAAATGTCCATCTTTACACAGTAATTCAACTAAAACTTTAGTAAAAGGAAAAAAAAATTGACTGAAGAGAAAAATTACGTAATGAATGTCAACAATTTAAATGTTTGTAAGTTGCAAAGTCAATTAGCAGAAATACTTTAGACTAGATAGTCTTGATTAAATGTGCACTTCAATTACTTTGCTATTTTTTCCATGTGCAGATTAATTAGGACATTTATATATGTAAATAGTAGCAACAAGAATATTTTCTGTTACTTTAGGCTCCATTTATTTACGAAAAATGTAACATTTCTAGAAAATATTTTTCAGGAAGTCATTTTTCTAAAAAATAATAATATTTTTTTTGTGTTCGTTTGAAATTTAAGGAAATTTGTTAAAAAATCAATTTTCCACTTTCAAAATGAAGATGGAAAATGTTTAAAGGTGAAGAATGAATATGGAAAATATATTACACTTTTTAAAAACGGAAAACATTTTCCTCGCTTTCGAAAGTGTTTTTTTTTTCCATCGGTAGAAAATATGTTCCTTAACTATCTTGTTTTTCATGAAACGAACACTAAAAAATCCATCAAATATTTTTCTAGAAATTATTTTTCGTGAAACGAATGGAGCCTTAATCGTGTCCAATCTTCATCCTCATGTGACCATGCTTAGCACAGATTCATCTGAGAAAAAAATCCATGATCATCAACCTGTCAATGAGATCATCGAGCAAGCATTGGAAATTATGGTGGGACAAGCAGCAACGCCAACTAATTTAATGCATTAATCATCATTTCCTTCGCTCATTGCGGAGGGTTTCTAAGTGCTGAGTAGTGAGTTAGTCCATGAGAAAATGAATGGAAAACATAATTTTTGGCCGAGTGCTTTATAATGTTTAATAGGAAATTGGGGAAGCTAACGCTCCTTGAAAGTACGCAAAATTCATAATCACCGCCTCTCACAAGCGGGCATCAATAAAAATCTCCTTCCCTAAATTCTTGCCTTATGAGTAGTGAGGGATTTGACATGTGTACCCTACCTGCTTAATAAGGAAAAAACTTCATTTGTGCATCAAGAAGATGATGTGCTTTTCTTTGAACCACTCCCGATTGAAGCCATTGAGAGCTCCTAATTTGGGGGTGGAGAGCATGTCCTTCTTCTATATGTGCCCTAATTGTTACGACAGAAGCCCTAATCCCCGATTTGATCCGGTGTGTTTTATCTCTTCGTTTTGTTTAATTTACCCTAGAAGGACTGAAAAGAATTGATTATGGGTGCATGTCCATGGTCGATCTATGGTTCCCCATGTTGGATTCTCATTCAAGATAATCAAAAATAATATTTTCTACTTATAAAAAAATACATTCAAAAGTGAGGAAAATGTTTTCCACTTTTTAAAAAGTGTAATATATTTTCCATCTTCTTTTTTTTTTATCTTTGAATATTTTGTATCTTTCTTTAAAAGTGGCTCGTAATCACCGGGTTAGCCTAAGAAAAAAGAGGAAAAAATTAATTTTTATACTTTTTTCTAAGTTTTAATTTAACATATGAAAATATTATTATTTTTCATGATATTTATATTTTTCGTAAAATGAGCTGAGTGGTAGTTTCAAATAAAACGTACCTTTTTGAAAATTCGGATTTTGCGTTTGCCAGCCTCATTGTTGAGAAGGATAAAAAATAAAAAAAATAAAAGATAGGAAGGGGAAAAGAGGGTGGAAAAATAAATACAAAAGGCAGGAAAAAAAGGCAAAGGAAATACAAAAAAAATAAAAATAAAAACGTATAATTTGGGCCACGAACATGAGGTCGAGAGGGAGAGAGAGAGAGAGAGAGAGAGAGAGAGAGAGAGAGAGAGGGGCACGGACTTTCAATTCCTCAGTTTCTCCGCCCAAACCATCTCTTGCACTCTCTCTTTGCTGTGGGGTTGAACAACCAACGCCTCTCCCTCTCAATTTCTCCGCCTGATTCACACTCTCTCTCGGGTATAAAGATCGCCCTTCTCTCTCTTTTCCTCTCGCTCCTCTCTCTCTCTCTCTCTCTCTCTCTCTGTCTCGCTCTTCTCTCGACATTTCTTGCCGAACATAGCAATATCTCCAATGGCTGCCGCGATTTTCCAAGGATTCGGAGCTTCCACGGCTCTGTCGCTCGCCAAATCCTTCGACTCCAAAAGGGTCAAGCTCCCTTTCGGCAGATCCCTCTCAGGTTCGTTTCTTTTCGTGGTTTTTTTTTTGTTTGGGTCTGATTTCTTGCACTGTTCCGTGCGAATTTCATGAATTAGTCGTCGCTTGATCATGGACGGAGCATAGCTGGCATGCTTGTCTATTTATGCCTTTCGGGTTGATCTCTACAATTCGAGAAAGTAGAGAAATGTGGTTGATTGTTTCGCTTGTTCAGTTAAGAGAGAGATAGCCGAATCTCATTGCTTGTGAATGCTGGAATATGATTTCCTTTTTGGTTATTAATTACTTCTTCATCTTCTTTTTTGTTCCTCTGCGCTTTTGATTAGAGAGAAGAGCGAGTTTTGTTGTAGTCGGATCTGATGGGAGAGTGGTTTCTGATTCAAGCCGGGCCCAAAAGCTCGTCACGAATGCAGTTGCAGTTAATTTCTTTCTCTCTCCCTTGTTTCTCGGTTCTTTTAAATTATCGAGTTTGGTATTAAAGCTTGAGATTTGGTTCTTCCTCTTTCTTCTGGCCGTGTAGACGAAAGCGGATAGTGCGGCAGCGACTTCAGCATCCAAACCCGGGTACCTTATTCTTTTCCAGTGACAATTAATTGTTATTGTGGTAGTCTCTGCTTTCCATTTATTTGCATTTTGTGTTTGAGTTCATTCTTTCATTTTTTTGGGAAACTTGCTCTGCTGTCCCCTTCCCCTCTAGGTAAATTTATATCGTTAAGTAGCCCTTTTTTGGCCAAGCATGTTCAACAAGCCAGACACCAGTCTCTGTTCAAGCTTTCTAATCACATGGGTTTAGCATTTCCATTAGTAAATTGGTGTGTATAATCGTCTGGGTTTTAGAGGATGGTCTATTCTCTTCATCTTGGAAAAGAGTGGGGACCATTATTCCTCTATGAATTGCATCTGTTTAGGCAAATTGGTTAAAGGATAAAGCATGACGGCAACTTTGTTTACTTGTGTAAAGCTTTCATTTTATGTATCAATTGTTAGGTAGCAGTATCGAGTCCCTTAGACTTTCCAATTCTGATGAAGACATAACCCCACTTGATTGATTTGATTGTTAGACGACTGTGACAGGTGTATTATTTAATGTGAAGCATTGTTGTTGAGACATGCTAAGAAGTTTTCAAAGGTCCCATTTCCCTTAGATGTAGGACTGACCATATCCTTAGCTCTTGTTTGGAACAAGATAGGTCATATCTGTGAATGAACTTAAAATGATAGAGATATTGTTTGTAAATCAAGCTAGGATTGCTGTGGTCACACATGAGCTTTTTCCCATTGCCTCATATTCTATGGTACAGCCACACATGACTTCCACAAAGTTCGTATTATTTTTTTTAACATTACAGCTTGTAAAGTATCCTTTACCTTGAAGATGCCTACAAAAGAATCAAATTAGAAACATCCTGCAAAAGTAGGTCCTCATTTTGTGTGCTGAAAATGTAGTGTTTTGAAGAAAGAATCAGGTTGTAGCTTCCAGTCATTTACATCCCTCAGGAACTTCTGAGTATCAGGATTCCCATTTTGATTTGAGTCTTAAGATGAAAAAAGCTAAGTTGAATTTATCTGGGAAAACAACAGAGAGTTGTATCACTGCACCACAAGTCGGTTCAGAATTGATTCTCTGTCCACTCCTGACTCCTGAATTAATGAGTCGTGTGAAGTTACTCCAACCTGCTTATGGGTTTTCACTGGCTCATAGCATTAGAGAATCTACTTGTTGCATTATTGCGGGCCCTTTTGGAGGTTCATGCTCTTAAACAAGATGAGTTTCCTGTCATTATCACTGTTTCCCTAGAAGAACATCTCTTTCAATCCTAGAAGGTGAGCACGTTTGTAGACCCAATAAAGTTTTATCTGTTCAATGCATGAAATTACTCTGTCACATGATGGAATATTCAAATTAGAGATCAAGGTTTGTGTCTCGTATCCTTATATGAAAAGTACCATTTGCTTGTTTCGGGGGATGATAGGCATATTGATCGTGCTTATGCAATGTGCCATCTGCTTTCCATTTGCATTTTTTCTGCGTATGCATATGGTATATATTAATGCAGAGGATGAATTTTATTTTTCCTGGAGAGAGAAAAACTCTGTATATGATTTGCTTTAGTGGAAGAAACTCAAATCTTGAGTTCTGTGCCATAGTAGTAGTGTGATAACCCATGAACTTTTGTCTCCTGTGGACATGTGTTTTACTAATTGAATACTGAAGCAGTACTAGATTCAGTTTTATCTCTGCATCGGTATTTAAACCATTGACGGTATCCTTCATTTGTCAACCCATGATTTTTCCTTTTCTGGAAGGTGGGAACTTGTTGTATGATGTATATGCCATTTTCTTGAACAGGTGATATTCAAGCTTCGTTTTATGTATGCTTCATCCCTCTTTGTCTCAAATCTTTAAAACTAAGTAGGCCTAGCCAGTAAAAGCTTTTGCCAGCTTTTACATAATTACATATAATATTATCAACAATAGCACTGTCCTTGCTTCTTCACAGATCTGCATTTCCATGTTATAGGAGTTATTTGATAATAGTGTCTTTGTATTCGATCACCAGGCATGAGCTTTTGCTTTTTGAAGCTCTTCAAGAAGGTCTTGAGGAAGAAATGGACAGAGATCCCTGTGTATGCGTGATGGGTGAAGATGTGGGTCATTATGGAGGATCCTACAAGGTCACTAAGGGATTAGCTAAGAAATATGGCGACCTTAGGGTTCTTGACACGCCCATTGCAGAGAACTCCTTCACAGGAATGGGAATCGGAGCTGCCATGACTGGCTTGAGGCCGATCGTGGAGGGTATGAACATGGGATTTCTCCTCCTCGCATACAACCAAATTTCCAACAACTGCGGCATGCTTCACTACACTTCTGGGGGCCAATTTAAAATACCAATAGTAATTCGTGGCCCTGGTGGAGTTGGGAGGCAACTTGGAGCAGAGCACTCGCAGCGTCTAGAGTCATACTTCCAGTCCATCCCTGGGATTCAAATGGTTGCATGCTCGACCCCATATAATGCCAAGGGCCTGATGAAAGCTGCAATTCGGAGCGACAATCCCGTTATTCTGTTTGAGCATGTCTTGCTCTACAATCTCAAGGAGAGGATTCCTGATGAAGAGTACGTGTTGTCGCTTGAGGAAGCCGAGATGGTCAGGCCTGGGGAGCACGTGACGATCCTAACTTACTCAAGGATGAGATATCACGTGATGCAAGCTGCAAAAACTCTGGTAAACAAGGGCTATGATCCTGAAGTGATCGACATCAGGTCGCTCAAGCCATTTGATCTTTACACAATCGGGAATTCTGTGAAGAAGACTCACCGGGTGTTGATCGTGGAGGAGTGCATGAGGACAGGCGGGATCGGCGCTAGCCTAACGGCGGCTATCAACGAGAACTTCCACGACTATTTGGATGCCCCTATAGTGTGCTTGTCTTCTCAAGACGTGCCGACCCCATATGCCGGGACATTGGAGGAGTGGACGGTCGTTCAGCCTGCACAAATTGTGACGGCGGTCGAGCAGCTCTGTCGGTAACTAGACAGCCAAAGGAGGCAGCGCTGTAGGCTGCGCCGACAAGTCGAGTCCCTTTTCCTATTTATAGCAGCATAATTCTTTCTGAACCATCTTTTGAGCTCATGATCCTTATGATGATTGAAGTATTTTCTGTGGGAACCTGCAAGTTCTTGACTGTCATCTGAAGCAATGATTTGGCGTTTGTTCCTCATTCAACAGGCACGTAGTAACTTGTTTGAGATTTGCCTTTCCATACCGCGACTGTGTTACATACAGTTACTGAATTTCATTTTGTATTCCAAGGTGTGCTTGTTTTTGGGAAAAATTGATTGATTTGAAAAAAAGAGGAAAAATATCATTCGGGGATATCTTCATCATTTATTAAAATATATAGATGTAAAATATAGTTGACGATAAAAATACTTTTTATTGATTGATTAATTATTAATTATTACATTCTAAAAGTATTTTGAAAGGGGAAAAAAGGAGGTACAATTACTTATAAAAAAAACATTTCAAATTATTGACGTTAGAATAAGAGTGATTGGATATTTCAGTACGCATATATTTAGGATGCCATTCGCGTATTTTGCACGCTGTTGATTTTACTATGATGAATTAAGCTTGCTTGAGGTGCTGATGAATTGCTCCGTGATTGCAACAAAATAAATGGCTTGATAAACGAATTTAGAATGATAATATAGGATTAGGCTACAATCGTGTAAATAAAAAACAAATATTAACACATCAATCATACGTCTTCTCATGAATTATTTACTTGAATAGAAATTGACTTGCATAAGTCAACTTCACGTATTCGCATTGTAGTCTTGAGCACAAACTTAGGAATTTTAAAAAAAAATAAAATTATGAAGTGCCCTCATTTCCTTAAATAAGAATATAAAGTGGGTTTTGTGCGGAATAAGAATTTGAAATGTCATAATTTCTTTAAATAAAGACTTTAAATGAACTTATTTTTAAATAAGGATATGAAATCTCTAATACCGGTATTAAATGAAGATTAGACCTAATTGGTCGATTAATGACATTTTCGTTGTTTTTATTTATTTATTTTTCTTTCCTTGTTTTCTTTCTTCTTTCTTTTTTTTTTCCATAAAAAGGACAAACGCAAAGAAGAAAAAAAAATTTAAAACTTCAAAAGAAGAAGAAGAAGAAAACCCCAGCCTTCCTTCCGCCTGTGGCCTTGACCCTCGAAGAGGCACCGACCACTACTGACACCCTCGGTGGAGGGGCGACAGCCAGCTTTCTTGACTATATATATTTTAATTTTTTTTAGCTTTCCTAATTTTTAATCTAACTTAATTAAAAATTCGGTTAAAATTGTATTTGGATGAAAATGCCCTTGAAAGTTTAGACTATTTAGTCACCTGAAAAGATTAAACCTTTTATTTTGGAACTGCTATAAACTCTCTCTTATTAAAAAAATTCCCTATGCTTTATTATAGTCGGCTCTTAACAATAATAGGATGTTATTAAATAATTTCAAAGATATAAATTGAACAAGCTTAGCAACATATATGCCTAATAATCATAGACAATATCTAATTATTTCTAGGCTATAATAATTTTTTAGGGAACTTAATTATAACTAAAAGGATATCCCAGAACCTAAAATGGGTATAATACCAGAAAAATAATCTATAAATAATACTGATATGAAAATCACTAGGAGATAGGTCACAATTTTTGAGAGAAGTCTATAGACTACAATTCCAAATGCATCTCATGATTAAAAAAAAAAAAACAAAATGTGTAATGCACTCAACAATCGTAGATAATATTTATATCTTTTGGGGTGTAAATTTATGTTTTGTTTGAAACATGAGCTAAGCACGTGTACATAATTAAGTAATTGTTCATTTAAAAAGTAAATTAAGTAGTTATTGATATGAGATAAGGAATGCAAGGGTAATTTGGGGAAGTGCAAACGTGAGAACGGAGATAAAACCTAAATTGTCGCTTATGTATGAGACAAAATTGTTCTTTAACATATATATAAGGGTTAGTATAAAAAAATCTCAAACTATACTTATTAAGACATACATACTTTATATTTTCTAATATCATGAATTTTTTTTGATTTGTATCAGTGTGATAAAGATCACATATATTTCTTCCTTTATATTAGTTAGAATATGGTATAATTTCAAACATGTATAAATTTATATTTTTTTTGGGATACATAAAAACCTAAAATTATTTTTGTCGTTTTTTTGGTATTTTCTTAATAATAATAATAATAATCTAATTTCTTGAGAAAAAAAAAAGAATTAATCGAACATACCTCAAACGGGGAAGAAGAGGGCATAATCTAAATATCTCTCGCGTATCTTCTCTCTCTCTCTCTTCTAACCTCAGCCTCCTCCTCCTCCTCCGTTTCTCATACTCTTCTCCCTTCTTTCCTTTTCGCTGGCACGGCGCAGTCGCCCAGCCTCCGCCGCGGAAACCCCTCGCCGCCATCGCGGGTCCTCTCTCGGCCTCCCACTTCCGCCCACCGCCCCCAGCAACCGGTCCCGAAGCGGCCCAGCTCCATCTCTCTCGTCGTCACCTCTCTTTCTCTCTCTTTCACTCGCTATCCGCAGCAACCCTAACTCCGCCTCCTTCTTTCTTTTGCGGCTCGCCGACTCCGATTCGCGGCCCGTCTTTGCCGTCGACGTGCCCTCGGCTGCCGATTCTCCGTCGGAAGCAAGGTGAGTCTCGTTCCCACTTTGCGTGCGGGCTTGTCAGATCGCGAGGTGCGGTGTCCGGCTAGGCAACGATTATCCCCGCCATACCCGGGATTAAAACGCCATCGCTCTGCCTTCCCACAGGTGGGGTGGCGGGGCGGATTATCTTTGCGCGATGCGCGGGGAAGGGGAACGTTATCCCCGTGCCCATCCCTAGGGTTTTCGTGAATGTGCCTTTTGTTCCGTTGTATTACAAAGCTTGGATTTTGCTCTGGCTTGTAATGTGTGATTCTTGTGTGAGGCTGTCTATCATACTGTAGAAGTCAGCTCGCAACAACTGACGCAGGATTATAGTAATTTTCTTGCGGCTGGAGATTATACCCTGTCCTGTAGAGAATATCTTTTTTCCTGTTTTAGATTCCTCTGGGTGTCTTGTGTTCTTGAATTATGACTATCCGTTAGTTTGTGCTCGCTGAAGAGCTGGATTCAACCTCATTCAGGTCTAACATTCTTTGAGCTCAAAATCCACAGTTTGTTCCTTAGGAGTTCTGTTTGCTTAGGAGATGTTTGACACACACTTAAAAATGCCTTTCCTTCTGTTGAATTGCAACTCAGCTTGTGTATTTGGTCTTATTAACATTGTATTTCTTTATCATCGCGGTTGGATTCAACTGGAAAAGGTAATTGAGGTACTTTACTTTGATCAATTTTTTAACAATGAGAACAAACTTGAGTGACTCATTATTATCATCCCTAGTGGAATTAGATAATCTATCATTCAGTAGACTTGAATGTGACAGAAGTTCACATAATTTGTAATTCGAAACACGGGGAAAAAAGGAACACTAAAGAGGAATAAATCTTACTGAACTCCGAAATTCTATAGATAAAAAAGGTTCGGCTTGCTGAACTGATTGTACCATGACTTTGAAGCACTAACCTAACAAACAACAAAGATCGTGTCTTCTAAGTAACAAAATATACTTCTTAACTACCTCCTCATTTTTAGTTTTTGTCAGTGTACAGGTAGCTCTTTTGAGCTTGGTTTTCTTAAACTTTTAGATCCTTTCTAATTCTGGCGTGTAAATGGAAGACATGTTGTTGGTGCTCTTAAAATACTTATAAAACAATTGAGAATACAGTTTTATTATAGGAATCTGTGGATTCGCCATAGTTTGCCTGTCAAAACTTAAGACTTATGTCCATGCCGTGATGTCAACAGTCAAATGAGCACAAATGATCTAATTGATAGACATTTCGTAATCAGTAAGAACTATATCATAAGTGTGATGCACACCATGGAATTGGCTTAGTGGTTGAAAAAGGACTTGTTCGTGACAGGTTGTTCACCACATCTTACACACATTTCCTTGTTGAGCCATCCTCTTCAGTTTTGCTCGCTTCTTGCTGGGTCCATAAGGATACTTGGATGGAATCAAGAATTACTTTCTGTTTCTGTCATAAGGATTATTTTGTATAGGTGTGTGAGTTTGTGTGTGCGTGTGCTTGTAGAGAGGAGAGATTTGATAAGAAGCATGAGTAGTCTGTGTAGATAATTACAACGGCAAAATAAGTCTTATATCACTAATTAGGAGTGGTTATATGCATCCTTTTGTACTACTTAAGTAACACGCTTGCTGATCTACCTTGTTTACTGGGAGATCCTAGTATTCGGTGTTCTTGTTGTTTTGTTCCTTTTTTTTTTTTTGTAATTTCTCCAACCTTTTAAGTTTTACCATCTCTATCCCCTAATCCCATTTCACCAAACCACCTTGAGCTTGCTTTCTTATTTTGATTAGGGAGTACTCCCTTTTCCGCTGATTTTTTATTATTAAGATTGTCTTTTCTCAAATGCTCACAAATCCAGTGAAGCAGTCTCACCTGGGCTGTAGTCATGTTCCGTGTGTAAGGCTTCAATTGCCAGCTTACCCACGTCTCAAGTATGATGCTTGATGCTGGGTACAGTAAGATTAATGTAAAAATTTGGTACATTAAATTATGTGACAAATATCAAGGGGGCATTTTCTATAAGAGTGCCCATAACTTAGTATACTGACTTTTTAAGTCTATCTTAAGATACTTAACATTGTTCCCAGCCTTATTGTACTTAGAGTTGGCGCAGTTGGGTGGGGCTGTCAGGGCATTTTCAACAGAAGAGTTGGAGTTAACCTGTTCAAATCCCATCAACTTTGTGCAAGCTACTTTAGGCTAGGGCCACGTGCAATGATTAAAGGTTTGGACTTAAGCCGATCATGCGGCTTTGTAGGGTGTTTTAAAGCTTTTCAGATAACTGAGCCTTTGTTCTTGTCCCTACATCACAAAATGCAATGAGATTTGATTGTTAATGGGGTTTTGTTAAATTGCCTTTCTCTTTTTTAAGTGTGATAATCATATTTTCTTTAAGAGAGTTTCCTCTTCAACTATGTGTCTTGTTTAGAGGTTCTATTTCAACTGGGGACTATTTTATTTTTTTTTATCTTCTAAAGAGTCTTCATGTATGATTTTGATTGTTTCTTTTTAGTAGAGTTCATGTATTATTGAACTTTAGCAAGTTTTTGCATTTGAATCGTGTGCTGCAATTTTTCTCTTAAGTGGGATGCTTAAGACATCATGGGTGTGATGCTTAGAAGCTTTGAGTGGGATGCCTAGAGGAATATATTTGTTTTGAATTATTGAGTGATTACTCTTCATGTTTTATATCATGCTGTGCTCATTATTTTGGCACTCATAATGCTACATATCGATCGAGTTGAGCTCGAGTCTAGAATTATATTAATTCGACTATGCTTGGTAACACCTGTAATGGTGGCTCTAACTGTTAATGCTGCAACACCATTTCTTGTTGCTATGTTGAGACTTTTATCTTGTTTGTTTTCATCTATTACATCTATATCATATCTTACTCTGAACCAGTGAAGGTTGATAGATGACTATTAGTTATTGTTTAGATAAACTAGATGGCGGGCTACATCGGAGGAGAGTCTTCTTCTCAAGGACTACAGCAGCAACAGCAAGAAGAAGGTATGGGAGGTCGATGGTACATGTCGCGAAAGGAGATTGAAGAGAACTCACCTTCGAGACTAGATGGAATTGACCTCAAGAAGGAGACCTATCTGCGGAAGTGCTATTGTACCTTTTTGCAGGATCTTGGCATGAGACTCAAAGTGTAAGCTTAATGTTCTTGTCCTTATTCTCAAAGTCAATACTTCGTTGTGTCAGTTTTGCAACCCTACTTCAATTCAGTATCTTCGTGAAAATTTTGGGGCTAAAAGACATGAAATATTTTACAATGATGATATCGTTGTTTGTGTCAAATTGCCAATTTTTCTTCAATTATTGTGAGTCCAAGTACAGGATCTCCTTTTCTCTGAATCCCAGAATTTTGTAGGTTTGTTATTGGTGCTTTATTTTACCATTTCTGAAGTATTACGAAGTTTAGTTCTGGGATGAGGATGGAGAAAGGTGTCACATTGTTGTTGTTGCGGTTGCTGTTGTTAGAAGACGTAATAATGCTGTAGCTATTTAAGCTAAACTAGCGCTGCAGGGATTCTGTCTAGTATAGTATCATTTATGTAGGTGTCACGGGAATTTCAACTGTCTGTAGGCAAGGGAAAAAGGGTGGACATGATAGACTGAGACTGTATTACTGGCTTTTTTATAATTTTTTAAAGAAGTGGGAGAAAAAGATAATATTTTTTTTTGCTTTTTCTTTTGGGTAGGGGTTAGTTGCAAGGGGTTATTAAGTGGGCAGTTGTGTTTGTAAACGGGTGGCCTGATAAACTAGAAATTTGAAGCTTGATTGAGAGGCCTTTTCTTACGTTAATTAGTTGAACTTTTTGGCTAATTAATTGCCATTTTCTTTAGAGAAGAACTGTTTAGTATATGATCAGTTTATATGTCTTACAACGGAGAGTGATCTTGAGTATTTAGGTTGAGGTTGATTGTTTAGCTTGTTGATATCATCTTTGCCTAGGAAAACCTAATGCATGTCTCATTACCATGTCAATTTGCCAAGTTCTGCAAATTGTTTCTATGTCATTAATTGCTGTTAATGCTTGTGGGTTGTTGAAATATAATTATTCTTTATCATGTGAGCAAACCAAATTGTGTGGGTAAGGTTTGTGATTTGTTGCCCTCTGAAATTCTAGATCTATGTCTCCATTCTCGAATTAGAAACCTAATTGATTTGTTCATTACCATGTCAGCACACCAAGTTGTGGAAACTCTGTTTACGGTATTAGTACTGGTTAAGGCTTGTGGGTTGTTGGAATATGATTATTCATTACCCTGTCTATATAACAAGTTGTGTGTTTAAGATTCGCGAATGTTTCCGTCTGGTATCCTAGATCTATTTTGTGTTGCTTATAGGCTGTTCAAATGTATTGAATGAATGACACGCTAGAGCTTCATAATCATTGGATGGAGCTCACCCTGAATTCTTTTTATGCTACTGTCTTGACTTTCTTTAGGTTACATTTAATACGCAATAAAAGCTTCTGCATTTGATCTTATCATGTCGGCCAATACAGACTAGAGGTCCAGCTTTTTCTATCTGGAAAAGTCTAGTAGCCTTGTCATTTCATGCTGCTGAATCATATTGTACATATGTGGATGTGACTGGAACTATGATGGTTTATTATGTAGGCCTCAAGTAACAATAGCCACGGCAATTATATTTTGTCATCGGTTCTTCCTCCGACAATCACATACGAAGAATGACAGAAGGGTTAGTAAGCAATATTTATAGTATTTCTGTTGTCTATTTGGCTATTTACATGTATGCATTGTGCATTGGCATTTGCATTTAGCATGTTCAAGATTGATTATTGGATGGCTGTCTTCTTTAAGCAAGCAGAAGACTTGACTTTGGGAGGTGGATTAATTTGTTGAGAGAAAAAGATGACATCCATACTCACATTATGAAGAAAATGTATCAGCTTGAGTTATAATTTAACCTACCATGGTTTTGAGATTTACTAGAAAAAATCCTGAATGTATAACTACGCAGATATAGGCAAATTTCCTCCCCCCAAGCGCCAACCAAACAAAAAAATGCCCTACATGCGTGTTATATATGGACAGAAGCCATGATAATTGTCTGCGCTAATATATTTTGGTAGATGTTATTGTCATTTTAAGACTTTCAGCCATTCTCTCAAGCTAGATCATTAAAAACCAATTGTCCAACTTTAAAAGATTTATCAAATTAGAGGCCTTGCCTAATGTTTTATGTACTTATGCTGGGCTTTGTTAACTAGTGCTCTGTGGGTACCACCAGTTTATTAAGTTAACTAAAAGTGGAAATAACACATCCAAGACATTTTGAAGATGGAGGAATTACATATTGTAAAAAAGTCACATTATTCAAACAGTCAATTTTAAATTTCCAAAGCATATTCAATGAGCTTAACGAGTACTTTTAACATTTTCCATCTTTTTTGACTAGAAAATAAGCCTGAGCATTGCTGCAAAAGTTTATATTCTCTTCATTAAGAAGTTTTCTACATGTCACTATATAGTCGTGCAATAATCAGCCGTTGGTTTAAGTGAGAGACAATAGTTTTAGGGGAACTCTGAGAAAATTGATGGAAATGAACTTACGGACTGATATATTGAATTTTGATTGTTTAATGGGAATAGAGCATAATATCCATTTTATGGTTATTTGAACCTCAAACATAAAAATGAAATATGTACTTTTTCCTTGATGAGCTTAAAATCTTTCTCCATAGAATTGTGTGAGATATACTGTACCTTTTTCCCCTAAAACTAGCTGTGGTCAATGAGATGTGCATATCTGGTGGACTTTAGTTTTAAAATAAGTAATAATGAAAGGGGATAACGACACAAATGGTCAATAAGTAATGCCCAAATTGCGCATTGGGCTAAAGTTTAGGGGCCATTTGTGTCAAATTGAAAGTTTAGGAAATGAATTACACATTTGGCCATAGTTTAGAGACCTTTTGTGTCATTATCCCTAATGAAAGTCATGGTGCCACCAATTCTTTTGATATGTATGCACTCATACCATTATATATGTACTTTAAGAGACTGGGTTAATTAAAAGTTAACTAAAAAGATCAATGTGAGCAATCGGCTGACATGAAAATTAGGAAAAAAGATAGTATATAGATTAAAAAAAAGAATGGGAAAAGAAAAAAGAAAAAATAGATTACTGTGGGTAACGGTTAAATTAGAACATGGCACGTAGATGAAGTGAGAACGTGTCACCACTAGGCGTCCTATCTATGATTGGTTAAGTACAGGAACTACGTACATGAAAATGAGTTTAAAGAGGACCAAAACGAGGTCATTAGGGTGCTAGGACCAGGGTCCTAGACCGGTCATCTTGTGAGAAGCCCACCCAGTTAAAACTCCTTTATTGAATTGTAGATATTTAGGGAAAAAGAGGGGTGGGAAAGGGAAGTATATGGCTAATCTAATTTGAATGACTGAAAATAATACGATACTGGAATTATTGGCTCTTTGATGCATCGGACATTGTGGTCTGGATGAACTCACTTAAAAAGCTAGGATGAACTTTCCTCCTATGACAATCGATGCCCATCGTAAGATATTATGAAGTGTTTTGATGTTTCTGCTAAATATTTGACATTTTGGAATTTGAATAACCTGGTTTTGTAAGGCTGGTTCATTGTATAGTTGCTACAATGTTAATTAGCAATTGCTTGGATGAGATGAGATACATTAGGCTAGTCGGAATTATTTTCATTTTCTTTTTCCAACTGGACCACTATCACTGGTCAATTTTTGGTTTTGAGTTATGTTGATCTGTGGGTTCCTTGCTGTAGATTTTCAAACTTATGCTTCCTTATGAGGTATTCTGACTGCTGTATAACTTAGAGCATTTCTATTTTTGGATATTGTCAGTCATGTTGATGGCTTTTGTTCCATTAGTTGTGTTTTTATGTCTCAAGTCTTTTTCTGTTATGGCATTAATTGCTTTAAGCCCAAATTTTTCGGACTTGATGAAATCATGCTTGGGAACACCTGTATGGAATGGCCTAAAATGGCAGTTGTACCCTGGTGACTTATTATTCTTGGATTGGGTTGCCTGACTAAATGGGAAAAATATTGCAGTGATTTTGCTTTATTTGATTGATCTTGTTTTCAATGCTTTACAGACAATTGCAACTGTGTGCATGTTCCTTGCTGGGAAAGTTGAAGAGACTCCACGCCCTCTGAAAGATGTTATACTTGTTTCTTATGAGATAATCCATAAAAAGGATCCTGCTGCTGCTCAGAGGATCAAACAGAAGGTTTTCCTTAACTTGCCATTTTGTTTTTGAAGAGATAAATTCTTGCCTGTTGGGCTGTTGTGAGTTCTTTTGCCACTTCTTACTGTCTTGAACTTGCTTGGGCTACCTAAGTGGAGTCTGTTCATATTACTGCATCTTACTGTAGTCTACTTATACTGTTTGTATCAGTGCACATTTAGAAGATAGTGACTATCATATTATGTGTTCATCTGCATGAAAAGGAAGGATCATTCTTAAATTTGTTCAGACAATGCATAGTATGCCTATGTTTGAGCGAACTTTGGGTAACAAACATAACCCATGACACTGTTTTTAGAGAATGTTTGGCAATTTTAAGCTGGGAGAGAAATGATGTGGGAGAAATGCAGAAGGCATAATTGTTTAAGTGTATAACGAGGGAAATTGATCTGGAGCGAAAAGAAGATAGGACATGAAAGCTCGTTGTATTATCATTTTATGAAAATAGAATGGCAGTACTGCAATATATGCCTTGGGAAATTAACATACTTCCATTTACTTCCAAAGGTGGGAGCAAATTGAATTCATCTCACTAGGAATTATCACCCATTTCCGTTCATTTCTCTCTTCTTTGTTACAAGAATGGAGAAAATGTGGCCTTTAGAATTAGTTCCTGCCACTTATCCCCGCTCCTCTTACTTTAAACATAGCACTAATGAGATTATCTTTGGGTCATTCCCAATTCCGCAGAATCAATGGTGCTGATAAAAAAATCTCCTACTTTAATGTCCGCTCTTGTCATTATATTTGTCAGCATCAAGTGATGTCTTGATTTTCCTTGCCCTTTCAAACTGAATCTTGGATGTTCAACTTGCGATACTTGTTTGGAATTTCTCTAAAAGTAAAGGTTTAGAGTTTTCTCCGTAGAATTCTTTTGTAAAGCTATTGGCTAATTCAACTTCAATAACTGTGGTCAGTTTCTTGCCAAGGTTATCTGACTTCCTAGTGTTTTGTCCATGATATCTTTCTTTTGTTGGGCCACTTGTAGAAGCCTCACTTCTGAACCCCAGGAAGTGGTTCTAATTGATCTGTGTTGCTTGTGCAAATTATCTAGGAAATGCGCACTTGCTTATTAATTGTGATTTGCTCAACATCTTTGGCCTTTTCTTTTTTCTTGTATATGTCGTGTTACGCAATAGTCAATCCTGCAGTTGCCTTCTTCATGCTCTCCTTTTCAAGTTGGTTTGGAGCGCTGCTTCTCTTTGCCTAATGGGGTGCATTTGGAAGGAACAAGACGAGAGACAAATTATAGGATCTGAATCATATCTTAATCTCTTTTTTGCTCATTTTAAAAATTAATGGACTTCGCGTTTTAATCTATGTATGGATTATTGTGTGCATCAGGTTTACTTTTCCTGTTTTTGCATATTCCTAATGTACTTTTATTGAAAAACTTGCCCTAAAAAATTTATGGACTTCATGTTTTAATCTATCTATGGATTAGTGCACGCGTCAAGTTTCCTTTAGTTTTGGATGCTCTGACACACATGGTTCTGCGTCTTGCGCAGGAAGTATATGAGCAGCAGAAAGAGCTAATTTTACTGGGAGAGAGGGTTGTACTTGCCACCTTGGGATTTGACCTAAATGTCCACCATCCATATAAACCACTTGTTGAAGCAATAAAGAAGTTTAAGGTTGCACAGAATGCACTTGCTCAAGTGGCATGGAATTTTGTGAATGATGGGTATGATTGAGATCCGTTTCTTTTGTTTCAGATCTCTGATAATTCCAATTCAGTAGTCTCTTGCCTTTATGTTCTTTCACACGCTGTAAGGTGGCTTGCAGACTGAGGACATCGCTCTGCCTGCAATTTAAGCCCCATCATATTGCAGCAGGTGCTATATTCCTTGCTGCCAAGTTCCTCAAAGTGAAGCTCCCATCAGATGGTGAGAGGGTCTGGTGGCAGGAGTTTGATGTCACCCCACGTCAATTAGAGGGTTGGTGTCCCATTTTAAATTTTTCTCTAAGGATATTGTGGACGCTTTGGGGCCTCTGTTGAACAGGCTTTCTGTCCCATATTGCGTGTACACATTGTACACATTGATTTTTAATCACATTCAAGATTAGCCCATGCGGTTACTTATTTCTAGGAGGACATTGGTTTGCCATGGATGTCTTTATACCCACAATCTTTATGATGTAGCGTCGCCTGTATCTTATCATTTGACTCATACATCACAATGTGGGTTCATATCTGCCTTTTTATGACCATGCAGAGGTTAGCAATCAGATGCTGGAACTATACGAGCAAAACAGGGTTCCTCCCTCTCAAGGGAGTGACGTTGATGGTAGTGGTGGTGGTGGGTCGGCTCATCGGGCCTCTTCAAAAGTTCCAGGGGCAAGCGAGGAGCAGGTCTCGAAGCAAGTGTCCTCACGTGCTACACTTGACCATTCTGTCTCTGACTATCATGGGTTACATCAGAGACCTGCTCAAAATCATGGTGCTGATCATGCTGATGTGGGTAGTGTTATTACTGATCAAAGGGTTGATGTGGAAGCTAAAGAGAATGCAAGAGAGCATCCTGACCAATTATCTGGTAAAGACAACATGAGAGAGAATCTCAACAGATACAAGGCAGATTCAGAACATGTTTCTGGAGAAGATCAAGAAAGAAGTAGCAAAAGAAATGACATTACAGAAGAAGGAGAGTGGATAGACGCACGTAAATCAGTGGTCAGTCGAAATCCTGAACTCCGGGAAGGATCAGTTGGTCAGTCACCAAAGGAAGCCATCAAGATTGATAAGGACAAGGTTAAAGCCGCGCTCGAGAAAAGGAGGAAGGAGCGTGCAGAAATGACAAAGAAAAAGGATGTTATGGATGAGGACGACCTAATTGAGAGGGAGCTAGAGGATGGTGTTGAGTTGGCAGTGGAAGATGAGAAAATCAGGAGGGAAAGAAGACCGAGCTGGTCTAGAAGTGACGAGCTTGATCATGAGAAGGACCATGAGGATATGGGAGATGGGAAGACCCTGATAACAAAGGGTCAGTCATCAAGAAGAGCAGAAGGTGAGTATGCAGAGGAAGGGGAAATGCTGGATGATGCTTCACCTATGCCGAACTCACGCAAAAGAAAAGGAAGCCCATTTGATAGACAAATAGAAGGAAAGAAACGGCATGAACATGTATCAAATTTGCACCGAGAAATGGGAGATGATGGACACAGGATGGGTCGCATTGCTTATGGAGATAAGGATCATAGAAGGCATGGCCCGGAAAATGGTTATACTGCGGAGAGGGAGCACAGAAGACATGTGTTAGAGAATCATCGGTCATGATAGTGCGGTGAATGTTCCTGGTTGGGAATGTCGGATTGCATTGTTCTAGTGGGCGGTCCTAGTATGTCGTGTATTGCAACTGGCTGTATTGGGGACAATATTATGCTGGAGGATTTGTCCATGGATTCAGGAGACTTGCTGCATGCAGTAATTAGGGGACATCTCCAAAGAAGGCAAGAGTTTTATTTACTGATTTCTTTCTTTAAGTTGGGAGTAGGATATTCAAACTTATTCCTGCATTTGGGATTCTGCATCACGTCAAAATCTTGTGCTTGTTGCCGTACCTGCTGATGATCTGTGTCTGACTTCATGGTTTTGAGCTAATGCTTATCACTATACCTGATAATGTTTCTGAGCTTTCTTAATTGTCAATAACTATACGTACGCTAGCTGTGTAAGATCATGTATTAAATGACAATTTTCGCAAGTCTTAGTTCGAACTGTACGAGGAGCGGCTATATCTCCTCCTCTTCTGAAATTGTTATGTTGTAAATGGGAGGGCACCTCCTTTGGTGCTATGACATGTCTTAACATCAGGTGTTCATATGAAGAATTCAATTCAAGTTCCTGTGATTTCTTTTGTTCTCTGGCACGGCAAGAGAAAGGAGTTAACTTCCTTCTCAAAGTCCTGCATCTTTTGCTTTCTAGTATTCATCATAGGATTATACCCAGTCGGGGAATATTTTTTCTGTCTGGATAGTTATTTCTTTGCCCACCTACTATTTCCTTTCGAAATTATGGTATCTGCTATCTGAGTGGATGAGAAGGTCATGCTTAAAAGACAACTGAAAAGTTCTTGTAACCTTGAGACATATGTACTCTTTCACTGTTTAGGGTGCAAACTGCGAATGGCCCAACATATTATGATGCTTTACGGCGAGAGCACATGTAGATGCTAGGTTTGAATCCTATAAGGCGCGACTCGATCGATTCCTATTTCCCTTTGTAAAATAGAAATGTCGGTCTATTATCGGCATAACCGTTGCATCGTGAGGGTTCCGAATCATTTAAGGAACATCCATACCAGTCACCAAGCAAACTCCCATTATCATACCCTCACTAAGGTGCTAGAGATGCAGAAACCGTTTATGCGAGCTACCACCCTAAGCGGACTCGATCTCGTACTTGAAAAAATCAGTACCGCTATACCATCAAGTATTCATTTACCTAACGAACAAGAGAAAATCAGAAAGAAATAGATAAATAAAAAAAGAAAAACAGGAAGGAGTCTCTAGGCTAATTTAAACCTGACTTTGCAAGTTCGCCTGGCAAAGCAAAATGAGTTGACATCCGCGACGGTGCCGACCTTCCACCTCTTTTTCTTTGAGAAGCGCAAATTTTCAAATAGCCAAAACGTCATCCTCCTGAATTTCTCTTAGCGCGATTTTCTGATTAATTTATGAATTATAAGATAATCATTTGTAGAAGGACGAGCCAAGAACATTGACGGACATGTATTTTAATTGTCCCCGATTAAACAAGTTGAGGCACGAAAAGCAATGAAGGGCTAGACGGCTAATCAATAATTTATGTCGAATCATCTATTTAAGAGCTCCGTTTCTTCCTTAATCAGTCACCTGCTCTGATTATAAGATTAGTAACCGAGCTAATTATAAGGCAAAAGGCCAGGAGTTAATCATTCTAGAAGACACATAATGTCTCAGATATCTGGAATTTCTTCTTATCCCCAAACTTAGAGGTATAAAAAGTTGGGGAGACGACTGATTATGATACGAAGTAAACTAGATAAGATGATAATGGTAGTATCAGAGGAAAGCAATGGGACCCTAACATAATGTCCTAGAAATTTGAAATTTCTTCTTCTCTAAACTTGTTCACCCCACTGACTTAGTCCCAAATATTTGTGCAAAATTTTAATATAATCATTCCGATCAATTTTCCCTAGAAATTGCTGATGTGGTAATGCGGTCATGATTAGTCATACAACATGACATAGCGCTGCATCAGCTATTTGCATTGAAAATTAGTTGGGAAGATATCATTGGAGTTATGTGCAATGATTAAGTACTAAAATAGTAAAATTAAAAAGTTACATGAGAATTTCCATTCATATAGTAGGTCTAGTATCGATTGGACAATTTCTGCAAGATTCGAAATGAACCAAAAATATGAAAAGGACAAAATGAAATGAAAACAAAAGAAGAAGACATACAACTTTCTTCTTCTTGTATTTGTGCATCATCAAATTCTTTTATGCTGCTTTTATATTATACACACATTCTGTGGATCTAGGGGAAAAAAATCAATTTGTTGGAGCCTGACATTTCCAATATGACCGACCCCTTAGGTGGGAACAAAAAATCGTCGGGACCATTTTCGTTGGTGCATAAGTCCTATCTATTTTCTGGGAGAAGCAAATATTCAAGTCGCCAAAACGTCATCGTCCTCAATTTCTTTTAGCCCTATTGGCAATTTTCTGATTATTTATCTGACACAAGACAATTATTGTAGAAGTGCGAGCCGACTAGTCTAATCGAATCACAAAAATCGACAAAGGGTTAGACAACTAATCGTTAATTTATGTCGAGTAATCTATGGGGAAGCCCCCTTTCTTCCTTAATTAGTCACATGCTATGGTTATAAGATTAATAGCTAAAACTAATTGTAATGCAACAGACAAGATTAAAGGGGCAGAATGTCCTAGAGATCCGGAATTTCTCGTTATCCACGAACTTTGAGGCACCAAAGTTGGGCAGATCCACAATTATTGTATGAAGTAAATTAGATGAAAATTTAACAATGTTGTTAAAGGAAAGTAATGGGACTTTAACCTCGTGGGTAAAAGGAGGATATGATATGAATTAGAAAACATGGAATGGGTCGAAAAAAGGACAGGCAGGCTTCTTTATCTCGTATTTGTGCATCATTAAAAAAAGATTATGACAGTTTAAATTGTCTATGTGCTTCGAATCTCTGTGTTGGTGTCTAATTTATGGTCTGGAAGGGTTCAATTTCCAATGAAAATGTTAAACGTCCTGCTCATGATTTAGATTTATAAATACAAAGAGATGACGTGTATATAAACTGCTGAGATCATGTATAATACTTTAATGTTGAGATAATTACCAATAAAGTCCTAAACTTATTCTAGGAAAAGCCAGTTCAATTCTAGACCTTTTAAATTATGGGAAATTACTAAAAAAGTCCTTATTTGTAAAAAAAGAAAAAGAAAAAGAAAATTTAATTCTAAACTTTTCAATTGAGAGGAAATTAATTAAAAAATTCATAAATTTATTGTAAGTATATTAATTCAGTTCTAACTATTCGATTTAACCAATTTAGTCTAGAATTTGGCAATCTATTGATATAATTCTTTCGGCAATTGCTGATATGGATGTCGATTATTCCACATGATATCACTGGCCTTGATGTGGACAATTTTATGCATCTTTTAAAATTTTCTGAATTTATATATATTTTTTAAATTTCCTTTTCGATTTCTTTCTTCTTTTCCCCCCTTTTCCTCCGCTAGTGACTGCACTTGCCAAGGCTTGGGAAAAACAAAGAAATAAATAAAAACAAGAGAACAAAAATAAAAATAATCAGAAAAATAAAAAAATGATTCATGTTTGTGTCTATTGTATCATGTAAGATGGTATATGATTGTTTAGGAGTTTAAGTCCGTATAATAGGTTTAAGATTCTTTTTATAGCAATTTTCTTCTTTAACACCTCATCTTAAATGCAAGTGGATTAGGAACGATACATACAATTTGGACTAACAAGGGCTAGACATGCGAAATAAATTAGGGCAGAACCTGATTCTATAACCCTGTTCGAATGTCTTTGAACTAATAGGTAGATAAACACCACATATAAATAAAGAGTATATAAATCTCATAAACAAGTGACGTGGGTGAGATACCATAACACGTAACAGGCCATATATCGAAGTTTTTAATTTCAGGATTTGTGATTAATGACATACCCTCATGGCATTTTGCATAAGTTAATTATTCTATGTGTTTTTCGTTTTCTAGCATTTTTACTTATGCTAGCTAGACAGCGTGCGTCGAGAAGACTTGACCACCGTCTTGATTTTATTTTACATTTTGTCTTGTTTGATTTCATGACAGAGGACCACGAATATATGTTAAAGCACGAAACCATCACGTTCTCACACATTACGTCGACAAATTACGACATAGTCTTTTTTTAATTAAAAGTCAAATTGGGATAAGCCTCGATAATACATGTCGATATTCCCTAAAACTACTCGTTAGTCAACCTAAAGTAGGTGTTGGGTCCTTATCTCATGTGTCGAGAGAAAAGGAGGGTGTCGATTTTAATCTGTTCTTGTACTTGCAAGTACGACATTTCTTGGTACCTTGTGCCCTAATTTTATATACCAAACCAATCCTTGAGTTGGTAATTACTTCCGGACACGGGTCCGAGTTATATCCGACCCGTTTCCTATGTTCTCTCGAGGGGCTCGGAAAACTTCTTTGATTTTTTCACTCCTTTCTCTCATATCCCCAGCCGGCATGCTTTTATTGTTCAAATATAAGGAGAGATTACCCGATTAATACTAAATCTATTGTACTAATGACTATTCATCAAATGTAAATATCCACGCTACTACCTTAAGAAAAAGTAAAATTGCATTTGGAAATATCAGCCTCCGCCACTAAACGATCATCGATGGCGATGTACGAATCCGATAATTACTTAACAAACAAGAGAAAACGAGAAAGAAAACAAAGTCCTTAGGCTTATCAAACTTGACTTTGCATGTAAAAATTACATGGATCAATCTAACCTCTAAATGGAATAAAAATATACTGCGGATCATTTTCTGTTGTTGTTTTCTTGGATACATAGTTCTACCTATTTACTAGGAGAATTAAATAATCAAATCGCCATAACATCATCGTCCTGATTTCCTTTTAGCCCTACTTGCGATTTTATAGATGTAACGTAGGACAATTACTGTAGAAGATCGAGCCAAAACATTGACAAGCGTGTACTTTAGTTGTCACCGATTAAACTAATTGGATTACAAAAATCAATGAAGGGCTAGACAGCCAATCATTAATTTGCGTGGAATAATCTATTTAGGAGGCCGGCTGCGATCAAAAGATCAATAGCTAAGCTAACTATAAGTCCAAAGACCATCGAAATGGGGGCATAAACAAATTATTTGAGAATAATTTAAGGGTGCCTAATGTCCTAGAGATCTGGAATATCTTATCGTCCACGATCTTGGAGGTACCAAAAAGTTGGGGGAGATAAATGATTATCTTACGAAGTGAATTAGATTAAATGTTAACGATATTATTAAGGGACAGTAATGGGACTCTGAACTTGTGGGAAAATCGAGGGATCGAGATCAGCAAACAAGGATGAGAAAGGGGAAAAGAAGAAGAAGGAGATATAGACAATTTCCAATTTTTCGTATTTGTGCATCGTTAAGAAAAATTTATGGTAACTTTTAACATGTTTGTGCTACGCATATTTGGGTCGGTGAATGATTTTATGGCATAGATATGAGATTTTTCAAGAACTACATAGCTTTTTCCTTTTTCAGCCGTTGGAGGAAGAAGAAAGAGAAAGAGAAAAAAAATAAGGAAAAATAAAGAATATAAAAACAGGGAAAATAAAATAGAAAAGCATAGAAAAATGTTAAAATATTACTATAAATCGTCCATATTATCGTTGGCGGTGTCGCATTAGGATGGCTAGATGGACTGAATTGACAAAAAATGAAAAAAGAAGCTGAAATCGCAAGAATTCTGTTACTTTTTCAATAAATGAATATTGAATATGTGTTTATTTTTGTCTTTTTTTTATTAATCCTGGTTTTGATTTAGGTAGCTAGAGATCGTGCGTCGAGAAGATTTTACCACCACTTTGATTTGATTTTACATTTTCATTTTCTAACTTGAGTTAGCGCCGGAGAATCACAAATATTAAAAGAATGAAGCCATCACATTCTCACACGTTACATCAACAAATTATAATACAACCTTTTAGCCTAAACACTGGATTATCTTATAAGACTAGATAATACGTGTTGATTTTCCCTAAGTTGGTTTTGAGTCCTTATCTTATTAGGTCACGGAAATAGGAGGGTTTCAATTAAATTCTGTTGCCGTACTTGCAAGTACCACGTCTCTTGGCATCTTGTGCCCTAATATCATATGCCAAGCCAATCGCTGAGTTGGCAATCACTTCCGGACTCGGGTTCAAGTTATGCCCGACCCGTTTTCTATGTTCTCATGTTGAGTCGAGTTCCAAGTATGCAGACAATTTGAAGGGCTTGGAGAACTTCTTTGATCTTTTTCTTTTCATTCCTTTCTCTCATAGCCCCGGTTGATGTGTTTCAAGTCCATGGACAATTTGATGTGTGTCATGTAACTACGTCATCGATCTGCACAAATGTTTATGACGAAATTGATAAAATTGTAAAGTTTATGACTGAATTGGTATCCATACAATAAATTTAGAATTGATTGGACAATTCCTCATTGATTATAATATAGATTGTCCAATCTCCATAACACAAGTTTTGATTAAGTCTTAAAGTTAATGTGTCCTTTTTTATAAACCTAAGAGGTTGCTCAATGGTAAATGTGAATCTTCTTTGCTCAAAGCTCGGATTCGAATAATCATGCTTGCACATTCTTTTGTGGCCGCCTACAAGAGCATAGGCCTATGTCGGAGGTGGGGGGCTGCCTCACCCATAGGAATTAGTCGAATGTTTAGAGAGTCTCTTGCATGACACATTGATATTAACAAAATAAAAAGTGCCTCTGTCGTGTTCTAACAAATGAGATAATGTTAGTGCTAACAGCACACCTAAAAAACCAAACTCGAACTCGGTAAAAGTTACCAAAGTACAACTACTAATATTTGTATTAACTCGATATTGATCATAACACATTGAAACACTCTGAATTTATCAGAAAATTTATTGGAAAGGGGGGAAAGGTCAAGAATTCATTTATCCAGTGCGAGATATCACATTTGATTGAATTTGAGTTAGCCTGACCCGAGCAAACTCCTACTTTGGTAGCGGCGCGACATGGTGGCTTGGAAACACGCGCACCCCACGGGCATGCCACGGTTCCTCACCCGAAACCGTGCGACGCACACCGTTTAGGGCCCATCTGGGCACGTGCTCGAATATTTAACCCGCCACGTGGCGCCGATCGCGACATCAACGCCCCCAAGTTTTTGGGAAAGTCAAGAGTTGGGGGCGGGAGCAATTTGTAAATTAGTTGATGATCAAAAGGCCGACGAAGCGTCACGTCGTTTTACGGAGTCGTACCACGATTTTTTAAGGTTGATTTGTTGCGTAATGGGGCGCGGACCGATCGCATTGTCTCAGACAAACGAGAGGACGAAGAAGAAAGAAAGATTGCCCACAGAACGGAATTCAGCGAGCGGGGATATGCCGCTCGTGAAAAAAAAAATGATAGATTTGAATAGGCAAACATGTACTAAGATCGGAGCCACTCATTAATATGGGAAAGAAAGAGAAAATTGAGGTGAATTTAGTTAGCTGCCTTTTAGATTTACCCGCCTTAGAAAGAAAGACCTGTCGCATTGGCAACCGAATAGGAAGTCGCGATTGAGCTGTGTCATGGGAAATAAGCCGGCGCCATGAAATGATCGGCGGAGTCGCGGCGGCGGCGGCACACACATCGGCGGCCATACAGAGAGCAGGAGGAGGAGGAGGAGGAGGAGGAGGAGGAGGAAAGGGAAAACGAACAAATGAAAATAAAAACCATCAAGTTCTATAGAGTAGAATGTTAAAACTATGGATTGGAATGAAATATTTTTGTGTATTTCTCTTCAATCGTTGACCTCACACTTAAACTTATCAGTCACACGCTATATGTGCGCTAGTCAACTTCTTTACGCACGTTAAGGATTCCCTGCGTTTATTATAGACTGTTCTCTTTCAAATGGTATGAACTCATTATGTTTTGGGGCTAATTTAATTCCACGCATTAATAAAGTAGAATTACACGATACAACATATATCTATCCCACAAATGTATAAGATCGCAATCCACGAAGAAAGGTTATTTTGGAAATACGGATGAATGACACGTTAACATAAGAACTAGCCACACAATTTACTTCTTACACTCGTTATCCCGACATTTATATAAAACACTCTTTACGTTTGATGGGAGATTATCCTTAGATCATTCAGATCAATCCCAAACGATTAAAAATACACTTATTGAATTTTACATAAAAAAATTTATCATTGTGTCCATTCTCATATTCGTCTACTTCTTGTTCTTTCTAAAATATGCGGATTTAAGCAGTTTTATGGAAACATTAAAGTTGTTATCTCAAAACTCCAAACTACAAGCATAATAAGAAAAATTCTAAGTACAAAATCATGCCGAAGATCCTAAGAAATATGCTTTGATTCCTATACTTGACAGGCTTATTAGTTGATTTTTATCTTTATTATCTATTGGGTCATAAGCTTGACATCCGATTCTTACTTAAGCTGAATTTTAACTTCAAAGACACATGTGAGTGTGACGCATGCGATTATTAAAGTATTGACATGATAAATCCCTCCGACAATTAAAGGCTTGGGTAATTAATTTGACACCGACTAATACATGGAGCATGATGTGCACTGACCCGTAAACCCTAGTAACATAAGATATTAACATTATCATATGGTTTCAAAAATTTCTATATAAAGGATCAATCCTCCATGATCAACTTGCCAACCACAGAAGAAGAAGAAGAAGAAGAAGAAGAAGAAGAAGAAGAGAATGCATAGTGTTAGTCACTAATTAATCAACCCCCAAAAACGATGTCCACCTCACTCCTCAAGCTCACCCCCGTCCTCCTCCTCACTTTCTTTCTCCTCGCCTCGCCGGCGTTCTCCGTCGTGCCTGAGGAGTGCACTGCCGAGTCAGGCAGCTGCATCAACAAGGCCAAGGCCCTTCCCCTCAAGATCATCGCCATCGTCTCCATCCTCGTCACCAGCGTGATTGGCGTTTCCTCCCCGCTATTCACCCGCTTGATCCCAGCCCTCCACCCCGACCGCGAACTCTTCATCATCGTCAAGTGCTTCGCGGCGGGCATCATCCTCGCCACCGGGTTCATGCACGTGCTGCCCGACTCCTTCGACATGCTGTCCTCGCAGTGCTTGAAGGAGAACCCTTGGCACAAGTTCCCGTTCTCCGGTTTTGTCGCGATGCTGAGTGCCATCATGACGCTGATGGTGGACTCGATGGCGACGAGCGTGTATAGGCGGAAGAACGACGTTGGAGTCATTCCCGAGAGCGAGAGCGGTGAGGGCCGTGACGGTGACCGGGAGATGGGCGTGGCGACCGCAGCGCATTTGCATAGCCACGGCCACCACGGTCATCACCACCACCACCACCTCGAGGAGGTGGCGAAGGTGGAGGCTGCGAGTTCTCAGCTGGTTCGGTACCGGGTGGTTGCAATGGTAAGATCATGCTTTTATTATTGTTAATTATATGTTTTTACTTAGATCTAATTGCCGTACGGTACTGCTAAAGTCCACACAGATGTGAAGCCCTAAAAAGTCAGCAAGATATATCCCCTCCACTAAACAAATCATTATTTACGTGGACCATGAAATTTAATTTAGCACTGCCCATTAAGACCTTTTTGAGGAGTCAATCTTCTTTTTTCGCTTGATCCTAAAGGAAAGAAATGTCGACATAGATGCAAAAACTCACTTCATATACTCCAGATTTAGTGTAACACATGTATACTATCTACCTCGTGGACCATTTAAAAGTTTATTATTGGCATATGGGATCTTCACATGTAGGGTTCGTTTGTTTCGCTGAAAAGTTCATTATAAATAAAAATATTTTTCATGGAAATTATTTTAAAGGAATATAGTTAGTTTTAATTTATTCAACGGTTTAAGGAATATGATTTCCTTTTTATTAGAAGAAAAGTCTTTTTTTTTTCAAATCTAAATTTCTTCTTTTTGAGTCCATAAAAAATATTTTGCGTAGATTGATTAATTTTCCCTCGTTCAAACACAAAATATTCAGAAAATAATATTCTTTCAAACAAATAAATCTTTAATTTTTACAGAGTTGCCGCACTTGGTTTTGTAGTTAAATCCTCATATATCGACTTCTTAAAAAGAAGTTGACATCTAGTAGCCTCCCCCAATCCACTGAGCACTACTGTACTATTTCTGAAACATATTATTTCTTCTGGAGTTGGGCAGATGCCGTCTTATAAAACATAGAACCTGACAAATAAAGGAAGAAATCGAACACAGACACTTCAGAAACAATTGAGAAATGCAGGATAATCCGGTCAAGGAAGATGATCATTGCTGTTGGTATAGCCAATGCTAAATCAGCTGATTAACTTGACACTGAGTGGCTGGACAAAAAATCGTCAGGAAGTTGCCTTAGCTAGTCTTTTGGGGAATGTTTATTGGGATGTCGGTGGCAGCAAAAAGGATAAAGATGATAGTAATTTTGTTCATAATTGAAGGATTGAAGAGGGTTTCTTTGAGAAACATATGAAGGACTATGAAGTTCTTGACATCGATCAGAAAGGTTAAAGTTTAAATTTAAGTAAGTTCTTAAGGTATTTTCTATATATGCTATAAAGCCATTTCCCTAGTTTACTTAAAAAAATCCCTGTAATTTCAAAAATAGCGTTCTAAATTTTAAAAATCACGAAAGATTATACAGGATTTTACATGTTAGCATTACGAGGCTTCATATGTTTCGAGTCAAACAAATGTCAAATCACAGTAGTTGCACAATTCAAGAATAGTAAACATTAGAAGTTATAATTTGATTAGGTGCATCCTCCTTTCAGCAACCTTCGCGAAATTTGATTTTCTCAATTAGGACAATGGACTTTGTAAGTTGTATCGAACTCACCTGAACTTCTACAATCTCTTAATTAAGACCAAGTATACCTCTGCCTTGACGAAAACATGATCGAATAGTGTTATGTGTAGTAGCTTCAATTAATACATGCTCTTCATATATAAATATGTTTTATTGACATGAAAATTGGGATAATTTGTACCCAGGTAATGGAGCTAGGAATAGTGGTACACTCGGTGGTGATAGGGCTTGGAGTGGGAGCCTCAAGCAATGTGTGCACCATCAGAGGCCTTGTGGCTGCTCTTTGCTTCCATCAAATGTTTGAAGGCATGGGTCTTGGTGGCTGCATTCTTCAGGTAACAGTTTGTACCCACAAACCTCAAAATCTTTACATTTTATTACAAGGAAAAACAAGTTAATCTGTCGAGCTCGTCACTTCAATTTTTCAAGCTGGCCCAAAGAGGTTTATTGGAACTAATGCTCAACACTGTTAACAGGCAGAGTACAGTTGGCTGAAGAAGCTGGTGTTTGTGTTCTTCTTCTCAGTGACGACCCCGTTTGGGATCGCGCTGGGGATCGCACTGTCAAGCACGTACCGGGAGAACAGCCCAAGCTCGCTCATGATAGTCGGCCTGCTCAACGCGTCGTCGGCGGGACTCCTGATCTACATGGCCCTGGTCGACCTCCTCGCCGCCGACTTCATGGGCCCAAAGCTGCAGCGCAGCATCAAGCTCCAGATCAAGTCCTATGCGGCTGTGCTCCTGGGTGCTGGTGGCATGTCTGTCATGGCCAAATGGGCTTGAGTTCATGCTAATTATCCTCAACGACAAAATGTGTAACTGGATAGTTTTTCTGCTTTCTTTGGGCTTTTTGGTATGTGCTCATGCTGCTTGTGTGGTTGGCTTTTGAATAATCGACAACTAGAGAGTATGTGATAGTTGTGTATATGGAAAGAAATGCTCTATAGATCTGCTACGTTTGTGAAATGACAAAGTAATCACTTTCTAATGTCGTCTTACTTAGACACTACCGACGCTTGCATCTCAATCAAAGATGCCAATAACTAAATAAGAAAGAAAGACACCAGTCTTCCAAAATCACTTTCTAATGGGGAAATTCCCTGCATTGTACTTCTTCATTTAAACAAACATAACTGATATATAAATATTGTTTCGATATAATTCGTGAGATAATTATTAATTTGAAAGTTTGGATTCAAAGTACGAAACTTACGTTCGTGTACGTATATTTGCCACTAAATAATTAATCAGATATTAATGTAACATGTACCGTGGAAATCTGCATATCATTAAGGACAACCCATTGTTATAGGCATTATGCAAATATATAGGAAAAGCCTCTTCAGAATTTTCCCATCTTATGTAAAATGATTTTGTTTTTTTCCCTTTGAGGAGAATCAACATGTTGGTAATTTGGATAAATCTACTTGACAATATGTTAATTTTGTAGTTGATGTAATTTAAAGAATTAATCGTGTCTGGCACTACCAAGATTTCAACCACTACAAAAAACAGTATTTTAGCTACGTAATTAGCGACGACAAATCTACCAAAAGTCGTCGCTATAAGTGTTTAGCCACGACATTAGCGACTACACAAAAGTCGTCGTTAATATGGCGTCGCCAATATTAACTTTTGCATTCGTATTTTCCTACACATTTATTTTTCCTTCCATGGATATTATAGGTTCAACTGTAATATTTGATGTACAATGAAATGTTTTTAAAAGTATATATTTACATTTTTAATTGATCCACAAATTTTATTTTGATATATATATTAATTTTTTCATTTTCACTCTAAGTTTACTTTAATGTTTATTCCTGAAATGTCTATAAAATGGAGCAAAATTTCTCCTTTTGGTTTTAATTGATTTATAAATCCTTTATAAGATTCATTTAACAACAAAGAATGTCACATTATCTGGTCAAAATTTTTTAATTGGTCTTTATTAGTGTTATATGTGTTAAGTCTTCATTTGGCCAGTTTCAATCTTTAATTCATCAATCGATATTTTATTGAGTATTTCGTTTCAACAAAAGTAGTCTTGTCTGAGTTATTTATAAGCAGTATTTGCATTTCTCTTTTTTCCAGTTTAAATGTTCGACACATTAATGAATATATTGTTAATTAGTTTATAAGGCTGGCTCTTTTTCCATCATATTTCGACAGCAAGCAACTGTTATCGCTCTCAATGGACCACACTGTCGCTTGCAAATCCGATTTTGGCATGGTTTAGAAATTTAAAATATTCGATAAAATTATAGCCACAAGACGAAGGATAAGGAAGAATTTAAGAAGTTTAAAGTGTTGGACAACAAGTAACTCTCATCACCTTGTGGATGCCACTTTAGCATGCTTTGGAATTTAAGAATTTTCTATCACAGTATTTACTACCCACATAAGGAAGGCCAAAGTCAAAGATGAGGCCTACTCTTAACTTGATATTATTTTCAACCCTTTTTTCCCTGCCTTTTGTTTTGTTTCTTCTCTCTGCTTTTTTTTTTTTTTATCCTTTCCGCTGGGTATGAAGATAATATCCCTCTTTTTCCTGCCTCTTGTTTTGTTTCTTCTCTCTCCTTTTCCTTCTCGATTGTAGAGATGCATGGCCTAGCCGGTCTGGTTTTCCCCCAATCGGAAACTGGATTGATGGGATTGATCTCCAATCTCTAGCACCGGGGATTGAATTGACCAGTCTTGGGATCGTAACAGACTTAACCCATCAGTCTAGTTTGGTCATCGGGCAATCCGATGGGGCCAAGAAAATTAAAGAAAAAAGTTGAGTTTCTTTAAAATTATTTTTTAAAAAATATTTTAGTAAAGTGTGGTAAAGATTAAAAATTCAAAAATGTAAATTGTGTTCTTTTTAATTTTTTTACATCTTTATTTTTTAATAAAATATGAAAATTTTAATCATTTTGGTCCGGCCATTCTAGATCTAAGAACTAGATCGCTCGGACTGGACCTACACTTTCTGTCTAGTCCAGTTTCCGGCTGGTTCAGGAGGTTCCCGATTTGGACGATCCAAATAACTCATCCCTACTTATTTGGTATGAAGGTGATGTCCCTCCTTTTTAGACAAAAAAGTAGGAAATAATCTTAAATCAAGAGAGGCCCCATCTTTGAATTTGCCCTTCCCTATGTGGCTAGTACTGCGATAGAAAATTCTTATATTCCAAGGCGTGCTAAAGTGAGGTCCACACAAGAGATAGTGCGGTGGATTTAAAATGATAGAGATGTGTGTAGTCGACAATGGGCCAACAAAAGGGACTCAGATCGTTTGGCTTGGCAGGGAAGGAGTTGAGGTGACTTGGGAATTGGACGACCTCCCATTCATTAGGGGTTTTTTTTTTTTAGCCATTGGATGGAAAACGGTACACCTGACGTCCTGACTTACGTCAAGAGATCCATTTCCCAGTAAAAGCTCGAAAACCCTCCACGATTATATAAGTTCAAATTCGCATGTTTCTTTCTTCGGCAACGACAAGATCCAACTTCACTTTTCTCTTCATTATAAGTGTTTGTTTCCCTAGACAAATGGTGTTTTTTGTCGCTCATTTCAACAAGCCCTTAGCTTGTTTGCCATCGCTTAATTTGCACCTCTTATTGAATCTAAGAGATATAAAGAAACATCAAAAGAGAATACAAAAAAAAAATCTCACATAAATTTGATTTACGGTAATAAAACCGAAGAACTCTACGTACTTTATGATTCCATTCAAATGTAAAATAAAAATATCAGAAGAGATCTAATATATGAGTAGATTATTTATTGTTTCCATTATGGCTTACCTCTTTTTCTTTTCCCCCCCTTATAAACTTTTAAGTCATGACGGGAATAGTTTCCACATAATCAAAAGAGCAAGCATTCCACGGGCATCGCACGGTCCCTCTCCCGAAATGGCCCGAAGCACACCGTTTTGGCGCACTTGGGCACGAGCCCTAATATTTTAGCCGCCACGTGGCACTCGGCTGTTGTGATGCTGACATCCCGGATTTTAATATGTCTGCCAAAGTCAAAGGGGGATATATGATTAGGGCCAAGTGTGACGTGTACTCATCTCATCAACCCAAAGCCTTGATATTACTTAATATCAAACTATAAAATAAAAAAGGAAAAAAAAGATGCTATCAAATAAAGAATAATACGTTAGATTGCTTTTCGTAAAAAGAAAAGGAAGAGAGAGATGTGATTTCGTTTGTTTTTGCCGAACATAAATGATCTGAAAAAAAAATGTTCCTAAATTTGACCCATCATATTGCTTCCTATAACTAGATAAAAAGAATTTCATCATCTGCCGAAAAATTTAAGTATAAATTTTTGTCGATAATTAAATATTTTTCAGGACTACATTTCAAGCGATTATTTGTAGAGAAATATTTTTAAAATAGTACATTTCATGAAAAATAAATTCGCTGTTTAAAGGGAAAATCCATCAAGATTAGAGAGCCCCTCACAATATGATGAAAGAATTAGATCATAAGGAAAGGGATGTGACCTGCCGTCTTGAATTCTCTCGCTTTGAAAATTCTGACACGATAGCAACCAAATGAAAAGTCGCGATTAAGTCGTGCATCACAAAAATACTCAGACTTTATAAAATTTCGCGACGATTTATTGAAAAGTCACACATGCACACAATTAAAACCACCCTAAAACCATTTCATTTCCCTATTCTCTCTTCCTCTTTGTCCACAAATTGCAGCACCAGAAATCACCGACCCGGCTATTCACCATCTCCCCTAATGTTTGCGTCATCGAGGTCTTGACCTCCCTTGTGTATGTGGAGATTGGAGAGGGAAGAAGATAGTGGAAAGGAAAACAGAAGATGGAAGAGAACAAGTAAATTGAGTTATATGAAGTAGGGGTATGCAATAGGATAGGTTCTCCCTTGGAATTGGAACAGATTAACCGAAAAATAAGTTTGGGAGTTCCCATTAGATTCGATTTGAGAATAAGTTCCAAAACTTGGGAGCCGGTTGAAATCGGTCTGAGAGCAAGTTCTAAGTGAATACCCACTCGAGAATTGATCGGAGTATGCTATTCCGGAACCGATTTTATAAGCTTAAAAGTAAAGATTTTAATTTCTTTGCGGAGCTTCTGATGGACCTCAATATTATCACGATTGACTAGATCCGTCTCTCTATCTCTCTCGTCTCACCATGATATAGCAGGGTTTATGTGGTTCATCTTTTACTTTGAATCGTTGTATTGCTCATTAACTTATTATATTTTTTTGTTAAAAAAATAAACCAAAAAATGGAAAAAAAAAGATTCTTGGATAGACCTTGGAAGTGGATCATAAGAACATGGTAGATTTCAGAGTCGGTTCTAGGAAAACATTAAAGTTTATAGGGTTGAAAAATGAGGAACCGGTTATAACACGGTAGATTTAGATTCCAAGTCTAGAATCTATCCACTCTGGAACCGATCACCTCTAATATAAAGTAGAATGTGAATGGAACAATATTCAACTATGGATTTAACGAAACAATTTTGTATTTAACACTTCAGTCTTTGAACTCCATTTAATTTTATCAAATGCACACTTTGTATGTCCTATATCAACTTTTTTATGCACATTAAAGATTCAAGACGTCTATTATAGAATTGTTTTTTTTTTAAGTATGACCTCAATTTGTCTTTGTTCTTGTTTATTTTCCAATTATCGAATATTTTTTTTCTATAAACCAAAGTGGTTACCTTAAAGCGCCAAAGTAGAAATATAAGCTTTTAACTTAGTGAAAGGTAAAAGCATGAATTAAAACATGTTTTGAGCAAAAATCATGCCAAAGATCCTGATAAATTTAACCATAGATTCTTATACCGGACCAGCTTTTTTGGTCGATCTTTTATCGGGTTGGCTCATGGACTTGACATGCGAGTCTCAATTAACTGAAATTAAATTTTAATCTCCTATGGGTGTGTGACGCTTCAAAATATTAAAGGATTTAACATAATAATTCAAGCATAAATTAACTCGTATAATTTATCTGACATAGGTTGATGCATGGAGCACGATGTGCACTGACCAGTAAACCCCCGCAACATAATATATTAAACATTATCACATGGTGCCACAAATTTCTATATAAAGGACTAATCCTCCATGATCAACTTGCCAAACCGCACAAGATCTCAAGGAGAGAGGCAGCAGAAAGAGGAGAAATCAACCCCCCAAAAACAATGTCAACTTCACTCCTCAAGCTGACCTCCATCCTCCTCCTCACCTTCTCTCTCCTCGTCCCGCAGGTGCTCTGCGTCGTGCCTGAGGAGTGCACCGCCGAGTCTGGCGACTGCATCGACAAGGCCAAGGCCCTCCCCCTTAAGATCATCGCCATCGTCTCCATCCTCGTCACCAGCTTGATCGGTGTCTGCTCGCCGCTATTCACCCACTCTGTCCCGGCCCTCCACCCTGACCGTGACCTTTTCGTCATCGTCAAGTGCTTCGCGGCGGGCATCATCCTTGCCACTGGGTTCATGCACGTGCTGCCCGACTCATTCGACATGCTGTCCTCCCAGTGCTTGAAGGAGAACCCTTGGCACAAGTTCCCGTTCACAGGATTCGTCGCCATGCTGAGCACCATCGGGACTCTGATGGTGGACTCAATCGCAACGAGCATGTATAGCCAGAAGAACAACCAAGGCATCATTCCAGAAAGCGAGAGTGGCGAGGGCGGCCATGGTGACCGGGAGATGGGTGTGGTGACCGTGGCGCATCTGCACAGCCATGGCCACCACCACCACCATGAGGCAGCACCGAAGGTGGAGGCCACGAATTCTCAGCTGCTTCGGTACCGGGTAGTTGCAATGGTAAGATCATTCCTTGTAGATTTATTTACTGGATGGTTCAACTAAAGCTCACGTAGATGTGAAGCCTAGCAAGGATCGGCAAGATAAATCCCCTCCACCCCCCAACCATTACTACCCTGATAGCATCATTTATTTACATGGACTATGGTATTCAATTTACCAGAACTTATGAAGAATATTTTAAGGGGTCTTCTTCTCTTGGCTTGAGCTTAGGGGACAAACATCGACATAGATGCAAGACTCACTTTATATATTTTAGATTTCGTACTATAAAGATATGTCATCTACCTCGTGGACTGTTCAAAGAGTTTACTATTGGCATGTGGGATCTTCATATTGAGTTACTGTCAAATTTCTCTGCAGCACTTGGGTTTGTAGTTAAATGTTTAGATACCGACTTTCTTGAGAAGAAGTTGAAACCTACGTGCTTCCCCACAACCACTGACTTTTATATATGGGGAGCGGATTACTTTATTTCCTTTGTGTGTTTGGGAAGATACAGCTAGTCTAATCATCCGTCTTAGAGAACATAGAACCTGACAAATAAAGATACAAATTTCAATCAAACCGAGACACTCCAAAACAAATTAAGAAATGCAGAATAGTCTGGTCAAAGGAAGATGAACATTGCTGTCGGTATGACTAATGCTTAATCATCTGACTAACTGAACGGTGAGTGGTGGAAAGAGAATCTCTAAGTAAGTTGCCTTTGTTGAATGAATATATGGGATATCTGTGGCAAAGGAAAAAAGTAATTGGAAAATGAGAATATTTTCAGTCATAATTGAAAGATTAAAGAGGATTTGTCCAAGAAATCATATGCCGGACTTTAGAAAGCTCTTACAATGAAGAATATTCTACTTGATAGTTATCGATTAGATAGGTCATAGATTCAATCTAAGCGACTACTTAGGGTTCTACACCTAGAATTGCTCTTTCATACTTAGCATGAAAATCCTGAGCACCATAGACTTTAAATTTCTCTGAATGTTATATAGTCTTCAACATGTTAGCAGTATTCAAACTTCGAACAAAAGTCAAATTGTGAGTGTAGCACAATTCGCAAATTAGTTAAAATTCCATCACGTGCATCCCTTCCATCAGCTAACTCCGTAAGATTTGATTTTCTCAAATGGTTGGTGGGCTTCGTGTGATATATCTCTAATAAATTATTTGCACTTCTATTATCTCTTAATTAAAACCAAGTGTGTCTCTACCTCCACGGAAGTATGATGTCATAGCGTTGAAGATTGATATAGTGGCTTTTAATTGTCGTTTTTTCTTCATAATAGATGTCTTTTCTTGACATGAAAACTGGGATCAATTGTGTTCAGGTGCTGGAGCTAGGAATAGTCGTACACTCAGTGGTGATAGGGCTTGGATTGGGAGCCTCGAGCAATGTGTGCACCATCAAAGGCCTCGTGGCTGCTCTTTGCTTTCATCAAATGTTTGAAGGCATGGGTCTTGGCGGCTGCATTCTTCAGGTAACATTTCATATCCACAGACCTCAAAAACTTTTTACAATTTAGAACAAAGAAAAACAAAGTAATCAGCAGAAACTGTTGTTACCTCATGCTCACATGCTGGCCCAAATTGGTTAGTTGAAACTTATGTTTAACAATACAAACAGGCAAAGTACAAGTTGGTTAAGAAGCTGGTGATGGTATTCTTCTTCGCGGTGACGACCCCTTTTGGCATCGCTCTGGGGATCGCCTTGTCGAGTACGTACCGGGAGAACAGCCAGAGCTCGCTCATCACAGTTGGCCTGCTCAATGCATCGTCTGCGGGACTCCTGATCTATATGGCCCTGGTCGACCTCCTTGCTGCCGACTTCATGGGGCCGAAGCTGCAGCGCAGCATCAAGCTCCAGATCAAGTCCTATGCTGCCGTGCTCCTGGGTGCTGGTGGGATGTCTCTCATGGCCAAATGGGCTTGAGGTCATGCTAGTTATCCTCAATAGCCAAATGTGTAACCGGGTGGCTTTTCTATCTTCTTTCTGGTTCTTTGGTTTGTGCTCATGCTCCGTGTTTGTTTGCCTCTTCAATTATCAACAACCAAAGGTGTGATCCTCGTGTACATAATGGTGCTCTTGGAATACAGAGTGTTGAATCATGAACACGGAGAAAGTATTTTATAGATCCGCCATCAAAAAAGGAACTAGTCACTTCTTACCTTTACGGGACAATGCGGACACTCGCATCTCGACAAAGATGCCAACGGCCAATTTAAGGAAGACGACACCAGCTTTCCAAATCACTTCTTACTAGCAGGAATCCGTGGACAGTGTTTCTTCGTTTTAACAAATATAAATTAAGATGTAAAAAATATCATTTGAAAATGAATTGCGAGATGATTAAATTAATGTTAGCTATAGATGTGAAAGTTTTAAAAATATTTCTTTTCAACATAAAAAAATAGTTTAACTGAAATTACGAAATTAGCATTGTGTACGTATACCTTGCCCCTAAATAAATGAGTAGATATTAGCGATAAGTGTATTAAAACTCCTAAAATTTGTAGTAAAAGAGCAATTTAGTTCTAAAATTTATTAAATTGATCCAATCGAGTTTAAAATTTTTTAAATTTATTCAATGTGGTTCTTTAACTTTTTATCCATTTATATGAAAATGTTCAATATTAACCTTGAACTTAATTCAATATTAAACATTTTCATATAATTCGAGAGCTAATTTGAACATGTATAAGAAGTTCAAAGATTATATTGAATAAATTGAAAGTTTATTGAACCATATTGCGCATTGAGTTAAAGTTTAGCAAATATGTTAAACATATTGAAAGTTTACAGACTATGTTACATATTAGGCAAGAGATCCTGAACTATTTGTGTTATTTTTCATTTGTGTATTTATCCTATTGACTTGTCTTTGCTTTTGAATCATGTTGCACTCGCTGGCCAACTGAAGATGTAAATTCGTATTGATTAAGAAAATGTCCTTTTCGAGAAAAAACGTGTTTTCTGGTTTGTTCTATTTGATTGTGAAACCATAGATTAGTTGACAGTTAATGTTGTTGAATAAGTTATTAATGCATAGTACATTCGGCTTTTATCTTCTGTTGATGTGATCATGGTGATGGGCCGAACTTAGCTAAAATTTCTTCATGATCAAACTCATATTTCTTTCTCAATGAAATTTTGAGAATATATCCAAAAGATTCGAAAGCACCCAAGAGAATATTTCTTTTGTCTGGCGTTTCCTCTCATTTCTTACCTAGAAAAGATAACCCCTTAACATACAAAATTCAAATAAGTAACGATATTTAGCAAAATCCTAATCTAAATAAAAGTAACCCTTAAAATAATGAAACTTGTAGATCAAGATTGTAATAACAAGTGCTAATCTGGAAACTCTGGTATCATCTCTTCTCTTTACTCTTATAAACTGATAGGGGCTAGTTTTGCTTTGATGTGGTGAAATTGCTCTTAATGTGCAGTGGTTGCTGCCAAGGATCTCTTTCTATATGGCAATTAGTCAGGCCGCCTCCGTTATTGGTCGTGGCCATTCTAACAAGCGATCACCACCGCGCCGCCAATATTAGCCAAGACTGATGATGATCTCTATTCAAGTTTAGCAGGATCAAACACACAAATAAGAAAACAATGAATTAATGTGGTTAAGCAATATGCCTACATCCACGGATAAAACTCTCCATATCTTCTTTTTTCATAGGGAGTAGATCTATAATTATTCATCATATATTTAGCGTATGGTTGCTTACAGCAAGGCAACAGACAACCGTTTACAAAAGGAAACACAAAAAAAAAAAAAAGGAAACAAGAATAATCCACAATATCAATATTATCTCATTTTCAAGAATAAGAGAGAAAATCTCGCAATGCTCTCCTACTAATGCATGTCCAAGCGGAAAATGTTTATAAAACTCCACATCAAATAAGTTTTGGGGACTTGCCCGCTTTGCCGTCTTCTTTATTCATTATATGCAAAATGAACTTAAGGACAGTTGAATAGAGAGAGAATGCAAATTCTCTTTTATGTTTTATCTACTATGATTATAACTTTGAGTTACACAGACATAATTTTGTACATGTCAAACTTTAGCTTTGCTCAAATTACACTTTTCTAAAGAAAATGGGTCAAGCAGTAAACGGGTACCATGTGTCAGGATAAGAAAACGACATGAACTCATCAAGCGATATGCAAACTTAATAAAGCTAAGAGTAAGTTTGGAATTCATATGATTCATAGAAGGAAGCTGTAAATAAAACTATTGACAATCTACTTCATATGTTGGATCTCTTGTAATAATTTGCTTTACAATATAATTGAGTCATAAATTATACAGAAGTCCCTAACTTTTTCATCATAAATAATTTTTTAAAGTAGATATATCATCTTTTTTATGATATGTTCTTTTTATAATTTTCTTTTGAATTTTAGATTCAATAAGATGTAAAATTTTAGAGATGAGAATTAAGCTGAATGCTTTTTTTTTTTTTGTTGAAAAACCATGAATGAACGCAACGTTCTGTCAAGAAAAACAAACTCCTGGAATGAAAAGAAAAGTGAAGGTAGGTGTTTTGCAATAGAATAAACAAAAATGTAAGTTTTGATTCAATTTATTATAAGATAAATATTTAGAGGGCATCGCAACTTTTGAAAACCCTCATAGAGAATGTGGGTCAGTTGAAAATAAAATAAAGAAATAGAGAAGGTGGGGAAGAAAAGCTTTTGGTTGTGGAAATATTCCCGTGACTTCTTGTAAATTTTGTTAAATTCATAATCTGAAATTTACCTGCGATAAACAATTCAAAAATCAATTAAAATATGAGAATATCAACATATAGAATTGTACAAATTAGTGATTTATATATTTTTTAAGGTTAAACTTAAATTTTAGAAGACAAATGTCATTGGTACAAAAGTAGAAATAGAGAAGAAAGTCCTCACCAATCAAGATGGTCTAAAGTCCATCCTCTATCGTCACTGGCCAAAATTAAACTGCTAAAATATTGAATATTTCATGAAATAATCATACATATATTCCTTCAACTTTAACTCAATATATAATGTAATTTCTAGATATTTTTAATTTATTTAAGGTGAATCTTAAGCTTTAGCCCATATATATAAAATTTTCAAACTTTTAATTTGTTCCGTATGATCATTCGACTTTTAATGAATATTGAATTCAGTCTTTAGATTATATGAAAATGTTGTTTTCCTGAATTTGAATTAATGAAATATCAACTTTTAACATTTTTATATACTTTAAAGACTAAAGTGAACATTTATTAAAAATTTAAAATCACATCAAATAGATTAAAAATTTAGAAATCACCTTATAGCTGTCTTAAATAAGCTACCAAAGATCACATTATATTTTGAAATAAAATTTAGGGTACATTTGCACCATCAGTTAACTAATAGAGATTCCTATCCCTTTAGCCCCAAATTGAATTTGCTAAAACCCTAGCGAGGAGGGTTTATGCCAATGCTGACTGTCAAGGGATCATCCCCCTCTCTCTCTCTCTCTCTCTCTCTCTCTCTCTGGTTGCGAATCTGCACAGTGTCTGGGTTCTTTGTTCTTTCTCAATCGCCGTTTGGAATTTCATCAATGATTCTCGATTGTCTCGCCATCTTCGCTGTGAAAGGTGAGACCTTTCCCTCGGAAAATCCGTATTTCCGATAACCCATTATGCTAAAGAAATGCGTCAGTGCTCATCGTCGATTGTTTAGCTCAAGGAGAGCGATTGCTACATGTGCCCTCCAATTGGAACCTCCGGCTCCAGCAAGCTCCGGCAATTGGGCTGATCATGGGTCCTTGACTCTATCTTTGTTAGAACGGCTCATTTGGCGGGGGCAGTTCTCGTTGGCACAGAGCACGGTTCAGCGGATGATAAATCATGCTCCATCGGCTCTCTATGCGATCTCGGTGGTCGATGACCTCGCTTCACGAGGATTGGGCCTCGACTTGAATAGCCTCCGTGCGCTTTTGCAGAAACTCGTGCAGCTTGGTGAGTACCAATTGGCTGAGGCGTGGTATAACAAGAACGTTGTCGGTAGAGGCATTGGACCTGATTCCTGTATGTTGGATCCTATGTTTATTTGTTTCTGTAAGATGGGAAAATTCAATGAGGCAAAGAGGGAGTTTGATAGGTGTGTCGAGCTGCAGGCATTGCCTAATGTGAAAGCTTGTGATGCAATTTTCCGAGAGCTTTGTGCACATGGAATGGCTTTGGAAGCGTTTGATTTTTTTGTCGGATTGAGTAGTGCAGGGGTTACAATGAGGCTTGGTTGTTATAATCAGTTGATAGACACATTGTGCTTTAAGGGATACGTTGATGAAGCAATTAAAGTATTCTGCTTAGAGCAGGAGATGACGGGGCTTACCCCAACACGTCATCAACATAAATCATTGTTTAATGGTCTCTGTAAGGGAAGACGGACTGTGGAGGCGGAGCAACTATCAATAGAGATGGAAGCAAAGGGCCTTCTTGTCGATACAGTAATGTATAACTGTCTAATTCTTGGGTATAGCAAGGATAGGAAAATGAAGATGGCAGTGAGGATTTTCTATAGGATGCTCAAAATGGGCTGTGAGGTAGATGATTATACCTTTAACACATTAATTTATGGGTTCATGAAGTGGGGTATATTTGATAAAGGCTGGCAAATATACAAACGAATGGTGGACTCTGGAATACAGCCTACTGTGGTGACTCACCAAATCATGATAAGCAACTATTGTAGAGCAGGGGAAGTGGACTGTGCATTGAAGCTGTTAGATGAGATGCTTGTCCGTGGTATAACTCCTAGTGTGCACTCTTATACAACTTTGATTGATTCACTTTACAAGAAAAACAAGGTGACTGAAGCAGATAACTTGTGCAAAAGGATGTTGGATAATGGGGTTCTCCCTGACCCTATTTTCTTTCTTGTTGTCATAAGGATGCACCCGAGAGGATGTGAACTTCAGCTTGCTTATATGATGTTGCAGGCTATTAGCCACTCTGTGTCCTTAGCTTCTAATTCTTGGGACGGCAGCATGGATTTTGTGCAGAACAGTGAGTATCTACTTGAGGGAATCTCAAGAAAGGACTTGAATCTGGCCAGTATTGCTTTTGCTATTTGTATTAGTGCTTTATGCGAGAGAGGAGATATTGATGCTGCTATTCTTCTTGTAAATAAAGCAGATACTGTTGGATGCCAACTGTTGCTCTTTACATACAATTCACTGATCAAGTCTCTATGCCAAAATGGGCTATTTGAGGAAGCTCAATCCCTCGTTCATCTAATGCAGGACAGAGGTATAGTTCCAGACTCAGAAACTTACTTAATAATGATAAATGGTTATTGCAAGCACGGGGATTTGCAGTCAGCTTATTGTGTCATGGACCAAATTAGTGGGAGAGGACTGAAGCCCAATGTTGCCATGTATGACTGCATCATAGGTTTTCTAAGCAGCAAAAGGAGAATTTCTGAGGCAGAAGACCTTTTCAAGAGAATGCTGGAGGATGGTGTGGATCCTGATGAGACTCTATACATGACAATGATAAATGCTTATGCCAGAAGTGGAAGACTTCTTGAAGCTAGTGAATTGTTTGATAAAATGATAGAAGATTTTATCAAGCCAAGTTCATCTTCCTATACTGCGCTTATAAATGGTTTTATAAATAGAAATATGACTGAGAAGGGATGCATATACCTTGATAAGATGATTGGAGATGGCTATGAGCCAAATAATGTGCTCTACACCTCCCTTATTGGCCATTATTTAAAGGAAGGAGAGTTTAGATTTGCCTTCATGCTAGTTGATTTGATGTACAGAAACCATATCAAATGTGATGCTATCACTTATATTGTTTTGTTACGGGGTGTATGCAGACATATCAATGGCATAAAGAATAAATGGGGCATCACAAGTAGAGCATCCTATAGAGCAAGAAAAGTGCTGTTTGATTTGCTGCGGAGTAGGAGTTTGGCGACAAATGATAGAAACCTTAAAGTTCCTGTAAATTCGCCGGAAGCAATGAAGCACTTTGCATTGAATCTGTTCGAGAAAATTAAAGATAGTGAATTTATGCCAAATCTATTCCTATACAATGGCTTAATATCTGGTTTTTGTCAAGCGAACATGATTGAGGATGCCTATCACCATGTTGAGTTAATGCAAAGAGAGGGGTTACATCCCAATCATGTGACCTATGCAATTCTGATCGGGGGACATATAAGGCGCGGTGAAATTGATGGTGCTGTTGGCTTATTCAACAAGATGAATGCTGATGGTTGTCTTCTGGATGGACTTGCATACAATAGGTTAATGAGAGGCCTTTGTAGTTGTGGAAGGCTATCGGATGCATTGTCACTTGTTTATGCAATGCAAAAGAGGGGTTTATTTCCAAGTAAGTTTTCTTATACATGTTTATTGGAACACCTTTGCTCAATCGGATTAAATATTTATGCCTTCAAGGTATTTGAAGAAATGCTTTCCCATGACTTCATTCCCAGCCTTAACTGCTCCAATTTGCTGCTTTCCAACTTATGTGTAAGTGGGAGGTGGCATGAAGCTCGAGTAGTCCGCCATTTGATGCATAAAGAGGAAAATGTCCCTGGACAGCTCAATGAGAAGGTTTTTGGTTGATTGATGCTATGTATAGGAGATCTCCATTTGGCTTTCCGCAAGAAAACAAAATGGTTTTGTTCTGGGGGAACTTTACTAGAAGTTGAATTGGCAATCTTAATCATTGGAAAAGTTGGAAACTTATCGCTAAGGACCATCTCACCTTCTTACTAGTGAGGAGGGATCTCTTCTTGCACTTCTTTTCACTTGTGAAAGACATGGCTGTGCTGCTTTTGACCATTTGGTAAGTCGTTCTTGTAATTTCCTCTATCATGTTATATTTACTGTATGTATCATGAGTTGTTGTTTTAGTTAACCATCAAACTGTGACATGCTATAACTAATTTTGCTGATATGCGACTGATTGATATTATTGAAAATGGTTGCCGTATGAGGCTTCATAACACGGCTGCTCTGAGGAAACATTCAACATCTACCATCATATTGCAGATAGCAAAGAATCTGTTGTTTTTTTTTTAACCTGGCTAGTATCAGTGTGAGGCAACTGTACCATCTTCATTGACCACACACGTGCAACTTCATCTATCTATCTCATGATGGGCAGATAAATCATAATGGTTCAATCACTTAGCCGAGAAATACTTTTATAATTGATGGTTTTACCTAATTTAATCACTGTCTTTATTGGAAAAGTCCGTGCATTCTTTTTTCCTTAAAACATATTTGTGTCTCGTATTCAAAATCCTTGGTGGAAATGCAAGGTTTGGAGCGAATCTGAAACCAAGTACTACCCCAGCATCTAGAATTGATTAGGTCTTGAAGGAAAGAATTTGACCTTCTAAAAAATTAATTATATGTTGCATTTTGTTGATCTTGTATGTCAGTTGACGGTTTGCAGCTCATATTGAAAATTTTCATTAAGCACACAAATGTACTTTTCCTATTCGATTTTGTTGGAAAAAGAATGATAAACTGATTTCTTTACCCTTTTTTCAGATAATTATGATTTGTTAGTATGCATTTTAAAGTGGATGTTGCTGTAGGAGCATTTGGATTCTGGACAATAAGAACTTTGCACAATAACTCGGCAAATGGAAAGGTAAATTCTATGAGCAAGTGCTTTACTTAATCAGAGATTTAAGAATTATTAGATGGACCTCTTACTTCAGTTTTCATGTTATATTACTCATCATTTACTCCATGCTACTGCAGCTGTGAAGTTGTTTGAGTTTGGTTGCTTGAGTTGGTAGTCATGCTGAGTTAGCCAATGCATTGCCTTTTAGTGCATTATGGAAAGTAAATGGAAGAAAAGTGTGCAAGCGTGGCATCTGAGAATCAGTAATGATTTCTGCCCATCTTACTATTCCAGAATGCTTTGTGCATCATTGTCAACTCAAGAAAAAGTTAGCTTGCATTTTATCATCTGTTTTTGGAGGGGGAAAAAATCAATGCCACTAATTCCTCTAATAAATTGATGTTCTGTTTGTAAATTTAATTTTATTGTTGGAATATTTTGCTTGGTTTAGCAGACTCTAAAGCAGTATATGAGTACATACAATCACAGTAGTCATGCTGTGTCCAAATAGAGATATACAAACAGTGAAAACTTGAGCCCAGGCTCTCCTCAGGCTTCATTCCCTAAGATACAAATGCACTTTAAGTGTATGCATGCATGCAATCAGACAAGCACTATTGTATATGCTCACTCTTTTCAAATGGAGGTCGGCTGCTCGATTAAGGTCGTCAAGATATTCTCTCTTGTTAGACAGGACTTCTCATCTGCCAATGACTATCATATTTATTTACTTATTTCTCCACTTGCTGTATGCATTTTGTTGCAGTGTTAATGTCATCATTTTTTCTTTTAAGAGCTAAAATCTATCCATCACTCTTGATAGCAGGTCATAACAGTTAATTGGACTCCTGGTCTAATAATCCATTGAACCTCTAATTACAATGTCATTGTAAACACACGGAATTAGCTGAACTAGACCTCCTCATGGTATGGAGGGCTTCCATGGAACTGTGTTTCTTAGTTTGGCCCCATGTCTTTGGCAAGAAAAAGAACACCTTTGGGTCAATGATGGACTGGCCGGAAAAGAATGCGGCATCATCGGCCTGAAATGAATGCAGTATAACTTGTGCCAGAGATGGTATTTGTGGAGCAATTTGTCTAATATATGACATTGAGGTGGACCTATCAATTTCAAGTGAAGGATCGGGTCACAGGTAACTTTACTTTCTATTTCTGAATCTGCAAGATTATCTGGTAATTTGGAATTAATCTGGTAATTAAAGTTGCCATGGAAATTTGCTAAATTTATTCCACATTGCACCGGCTTTAATCTTGCTTTATGTGTTTCTGAGTTACTAGTAGTGTGTTTCACAATGCCTAATAAACATGTTTATGTTGCCTCGTGATACTGTGCCTCCTGGTCCTTGGTACTCCTAAATTCTTTTGTTTTTGCCATAGTCCATTGAAACATGCTGTTCTCATAGAAAATATATGTAGAGGTTGATTATTATTATAATTTTTTTAAGGCACATTATACTGGACTGTGACCCAAAAAAAAAAAAAAAACTGATATATGACAGCCTATAAAAAATGGGGCACCATGGATGCTGTAAATTTTGATACTTAGCTTAGTAGAATTCTAACACAAGTCTGCCTTATGATTTTCAAAAGGCATAAGGATCTGCTTTATCATTGGTGATTGTTGTGAGAATGGTTTGTTAATCTCACTAGGATTGTTAGAGGAGAAGCTAAATTCTTTCTCCATGCTTTGATTGAGATTATGCACATTCATTCCAAGGAGACACGAACATGTGTAGCACAGTTAAATCTTGTTGAGCTGAGATATGGTAATTTGTGGTTCTACGGATCTCATGATCGTTTCTCTTATTGGTACCTCTAACCAATGAGGTGATGATGAAAATGATATTCTTCTGAGCAGTATTCTCCTCAGTGATCCTGTCCAATGAAATATTTCTGAGTAGTATATATTATCCATTTGACTCCACCAAGCTGTTAATGGCCATGTGATTTTTCGTGTGAAAAAACTCACGGAAAGGAAAATCTTATGTTCCACTGGCACGTGTGGACTTGTGCTTTCATTTTAATTTCTAGTTTATCTCATAGTGCTATGGTCTCTAATGAGGTGCATTGATAAAACAATTGCAAGGACCAATGACTGATTAACTGTGGATGGAACTTGATTTTCAAAGTATGTGGTTTTGCTAGTCGTCCTATTGGTACAAGTTAGCATTAGCTTAAAGTTCTCTGCTCTGTAATTGCAACAGCAATTTCCTCACTTGCTGAAGATCCGGGTGAATCATTTGTATTGTTCTGGTGTCAAGACTCCTGAAGAACTTGCAATGCTGAATGCGAAGTTGAACAAGATCACAGATGGGAACATTTTATTTGTAACCAAGCAGAGTTTCATATGTTCCTGAATTTTATGTCTTCTCTGCATTGGGTATATAACAAATATGTTGCTTGAAAATGGCTGTTGTGTTTTGTGAGTCTTCTTTTCTTTTTTCCATGGTGATAAAGTTGAGAAGATAATGACGAACTGTGAAATTTACGATCTTACAACATGGTAGATTGATATTCTAGAGGAGTTCTTGACTTCTGTGGACCAGATCGTTCTCTGACTCTAGTGCCCAAAATTAAAATAACTGCCAGTTTCTTCTGAATTAAGTGAGTGCAATCTCCAAACTAAAGGGGTAGTGGAGATCATCCAGGATTAGGTATTTGTCAAGCTCCATTTTTTAGGTTTTTAATTTGATAATTATATCCTGGGCAAAAACCCAGAAAACTATATGCTGATATAACCTGATGAGGATCTTATCTTCAGGAAGATTACACAGCATACTAGCAAAAACCCAGAAACTATATGCTGATATAACCTGATGAGTGTGTTATCTTTGGGAAGATTACACAGCATATTATTGACACATGTCAGAGTCCAATATTCAGATTATTTATATTTTTCAGTTTTTCTGAAAACAGATTGCTAGAACTACTACAATGAATTAACAAGTCCTAACTCATTAATTTGTCTTTTTAGCTGGTAGATTCCTGCAATAAAAAAAGATCTATGTAGATGCAAGATATAGAGATTAGAATAGTGCAAGCATGCTAGTTAGAAATTTATTGGAGCAGCAGTGGAGCAATGCTATTTTATGTACGGAGTTATCTTGTCTATAGCTTATTTATGTAGTATAGACCTGAAGGAATTTTTGTTGAAGAATGCAAGACCTCTGAGATCGATAGGCCACTTTGAGTCCTCTCTTAGATTAGTGATTCTGCTCAAGTAGTTGGCATACAATGAATCATGGCAAAAGAATGTTCTTTAGCCCCCATAGTACAATATTTTTTTGGAAGATGTGTGCAGGGTCTTTTGTCATGAATGTATGATTGACTGAATAAGTGTTCGTGCTTGGTTGTTGGTTCCTCGTCACTTTTGTACTGCAATTACAGTGAGTACTCATGATAAAAGTTTTGGTCAATTTGGATAATGACTAGTTCTTCCCATGGTCAAGGAACAGTTCAGTTGTGCTGTTATTGTGCTTGGTTAGAATTGGCACCTCCATAAGTCAGCTGGAAAGTCGGATGCAAAATTATTATTTCATCCTGAAAGTGACTGATGGCCCTTTGGCATTGCAGTGGGATGAAGCAACTCAAATCCACAAAAGCAACACTAGTCAATCAGCACATGGATCCATCTTTTTATATACGGTTTATCTGCAAGGGACAACTAATTGTGTGGGGGTAACACAACTACTTCACATGGCATGGCTTACTAGTGCATGAGTTGCACAATGTAGGTTTTTTGACTTTCGTGAACATGAAGATTGTCACAAAGCATACCCAAAAAAAAAAAGATTATCACAAAGCAAGTTAGTGGAAGCAAAGAAGTGACCACGATGAATTCTTTAGACAGAGATACATAAACTTTCACCTTTTTAAATGTAAGAACATTCTTGAATTTTGAGAAATACGTAAAAAACTACACATTAAGTTATTAAAACAAGATAGTTAAAAACCCGAATTAGTTGCTCTTGATGTTCTATTTTTTGGGGCTTGAGTTTCTTGAAAGAGTGGCCATTCCTTCAGAAAAACTGCTTCAAATAACTATGTAAATGGAAGATTTAGATTTCAGTGGATGCATTGAAACCTCTTACTTGTCATCCCTGTTCCTGAATTGTTGATCTAATTTTCCATTCAACGTCAGAAATTGAGTTCATGTGGGTCCGTACGTTTCTTCTGTTTTTTTTTTCCTACCACTATGTCTGATTGACTCCAGGACATTTTTTTAAGCTCACTCAGTGTCCAAAATCACCACCTTGTTTTAGTTGATGCTTGCTCTATTTAGGTGCATAATGTGGAGTGCTGCTTGAGCTTCTGCTACAATTTCTCATGGATTGAACATATACAGTGTCAGCTGATGTGAATTACTAAAACTTTATAGGGATGGAGGTTTAAACATCTTCTATATGGATGACCCCCTCAATCATCAGTATCAGCGAATTCTGCTGTGGAGTCTGGATCACAAAGCTTAAGTTCTCCTATATTTATAGGATCAGCTCCTTCAAGATGCAGCTTTAGTGAAATTGAAGACAGCATACCCTCGGTTCAATTCAATAGAGGCTAGAGGATCCATCATGGATCAGAATAAAGATCATGCCATGCAATGAACCTTTTTGCAGACCCCAACCCCCTTGTGCAATGGTAAGAAATTACTCCACATTTCAAAATACTGAAGTTAGTGTTATAATGCATGTAATATGTTGGACATGTTATTTCAAGTGTGTGCGTTTCTTTGGTGAACTAGATGTGTCTTATATGCAACTGAACACTGCGATTATAAATTTTCCTAAATCCCCAAATTCCTGACTGGAAGGAAGAAAACAATGAACTATATGAATGACTTGATAGAGAGATGGCAAGGCTGCAAATGCAAAACGAGAGGCATGTGAATATTGGATGTCAAAACCTACCCTAACCACCCTGGGGAGGGGGACGATTCTAAGTAGATTTGTGGTATTACTCGTGATGAGATCCAAATCGACAATCATAAAAGACGGCTTAAAAGTAATGTTTAGTTGTAATCCGATTTGATTTCTTGATTTAGAGCTTGATTCTCTACAGATCAATACCTCACGGGATTTTTAAGCGTTTTGATTTTAAAAGTTTTTTAACAACATAAATATTTTTAGGATTCGTCATTAGCCTGTTAAGTTGGCTAAAAATCGATAAAGACGTGGGAGTGTCGTCTTGATCTCTACGGAATTAGAAATTCTAAGTTCGGAGATTTGTTTAGCTATTAGTGTCTTTTCGGTACCTAACCAAATTGTTGTTTAATGTAAACTGTTAATGCACTAGTACTCTTCTTTTAAAGCCTTGAAATGTCATTTTTGATCTCTAAGGGCGCGCATGATTGAAATTTTATCAAAAAATCTCATTCTAGATAGAAGATTTTGTTTTAAAATGAGTTTCTAAAGAAAGAAACGCATTTGATATAGACAAATAATTTCTATTCTAGAATTAGAAATCCATTTGATATAGTAATGAAATTCTATTTCTGTTTCATTTGAAAGAATTTTTACTTTTTTAGATTGTAATATGTTCATTCCAATAAAAATTAAATACTTCTTATTTAGCCCAAAAAATTGACAAATTGATCATATTTTTTATTGTAATCGTACTCTAAATTCACAAAGAAATAAGGGAGATGAGGATACCTAACATTGAGGTAACACCTTTTTCTTGAAATTTCATACGATGTTTCAAGAGACGGGAAAAATCACAAAAAAAAATGCAAGATATGTAAATGGAGGCGCCACATCAGCAAAAATAAAAATAAAAATGTAAACTAAATTACATTTTAATAAAGAAAAAAATTTTAAATGTTTTAAAAAGGAGATTATGTATAAATTTAAAATTTAAAAAGGTTTAAAATTAATTTGATTTATAAATTATAAAATAAATTGATTAAATTTTAACTTTAAATATATTAATTTATTAAATTTAAAATTTGATTAAATTTAATAAAATTAAATTGAGTAAATTTAAATTAATTAAATTCAAATTTTAAATTAAAAACCAAAATTTTAAAATATAAATTTTTAAAAATTAATATTTTTAGAAAAGTGTAAATTTTTAAAAAATGAAAAAAGAGGAGGAGAGAACAATCTGTGAGGGCATAAAAAATAAAGAGAATGAATTCTCAAATGGTGTCCGAGAATGAGAAATGAAAAAATTTTCAATTCTCAAACCAATTCTGAAATGAAATCCATTCCATAATTGGTTTTCCAAAATTTTTTTATCAAACATTATTCTGTTCTAGAATGAACTTTCTTAATCCAGAACCCATTTTGGAACAAAACTGAGCGCAAATCATGAATGCAATTCTATCCAAAAATTTCATTTTGGATAGAATTGAATTTTTATGATTCTATTCTAAAATGAATTTCAGAAAAAAGAAACGTATTTGATACATATAAAGAATTTCTATTTCAAAAATATAAATATGTTTGATATGGTAAAAAAATTATGTTTCTGATTCTAATTCTATTTCTGTTTTATTGAAGAAATTTTTAATTTTTTAGATTGCAAGATGCCCATTCCAATAAAAATCAAATATCTATTATTTAGTGTAAAAAATTGACATATTGGATCACATTTTCTATTATAATCGTACTCCGAATTCACTTAATACATAATAATTCCCAAAGAACTAGGGTAGAAGATGATACCCAAAATTAAGGTAAAGCATTTTTCCTATGGGTTTTGCTCGGCCAATCCATGACCATATTGGCCTCCATAAGACAGTAAGAAAATTGAACATTGAAACATGAATAGAAACATACGGACTTAGTCGTTTGGCTGTTAACGTTGAGGTCCAAAAATTGTTTGAAATCTCATAGGATATTCCAAGAGAAGGGAAAAATCACAAAAAAGATGTGAGATATGGAATCAAAGTTCATATTACAACGTGAGTTTAAATTTCACATTATACCATGACATTGCAAAATTTAAAATAATAAATTCTTAAATACAACATAATATAAATACATTATAAAGGTCGAAAATATAATATCATGGAATCTGTGGCAAATTATAATCTAAGGACATGTTCTCTAGAGGTCCTAAAACTTGTAGCTAAAATGCAAGTGAGTCCTAAAACTTGCAAAAAGTACAATCCAGCCATAAAAATTGTCAAATTCGTTCAAATAAGTCTTTATGTTAATTCCGTTAATTAAATTAACACAAAAAGCTAATGTGGTGCTAACATAGCATTTTTAAATATATCATTTATGAAACGGATGTGCCACGTCAGTAGAATAAAAATAAAAATATAAACTAAATTACATTTTAATAAAGAAAAAAATTTTAAATTTGTTTTAAAAAGGAGATTATGTTATTTAAAAAGGGATAACATTAATTAAAATTTTAATTTAAGTTAATTTTAAATCTTAAACTAATTTAAATTAATCAAATTAAATTGATTAAATTAATTTAATTGAATTTAATTTAATTAAAACTAAGAGTTTAAAGTTTAAAATTTAAAATTTAAAATAAAGAAAGAGGAGGGAGAGAGCAATCTGTGAAGACATAAATAATGAAGAGAATGAATTCTCAAATAGTGCCTGAGAATGAGAAATGAAAAAATTCTCAATTCTCATCATTGTCCGAAAACCAATTCTGGAATGAAAATTCATTCCAGAATTGGTTTTCTAAAATTTTTTTATTAAACAATATTTTGTTCCAAAATAGACTTTATTAGTTCAGAACCCATTCTGAAAAAGAATTGAGCGTGAATCATGCGCACCTTAAGTGTCAATACTATTGTTTTTGTAGGATAATTTTTCATGCAAATCTAAGCTAGCATTAGACTAACCTAGAAAAGAAATTACCATGTAATGTATTAAATGCATTATCTAATGACGAACTCGTCGAGTATTTAATAATACATTGTTTTGTTATAAATCTCGAAATATGATCCCTTGGAAGTTGAAATTGATTTTATTAAACTAAGCACATGTAATTGACTTGAGATATGTCTAGATTAGCAAAATTCTAATGAATTTAGGCTAAACTTTTCCAAAATAAAGACTGGAGTGGACATCGGTCTACCACAACCAATTTGCACATGCCATATTTGCCATTGCCATCACCGTGTTACAACAAGCATCTATTTAAATCATCTGGAGTATACAATTAAATTACACCCAACCTAATTACACATCTAAACATTTATGTACGAAGTTAGATATGGCATGCCAACAAGCTGATAAACACCAAGGTTCGCAAGAAAAACCTAAATGTCCATTAAAGTCAACCTTTTCAATTTTTTCAAAAAGGTGTTGATTAATTAAGCTAGGTCAATTCTAACACTAGGATTTGAATTTTAAGGCAAGGTTGACTTCCCTAAACAAAATGTCTTTTTTTTTTTTTGAAATTTTTAATAATAAAATGTTTATTATATTATAATTTTAAAAGACCGGGTCGGGCTCTCGAACCGGGTTGGGTTTTGATCCGACCCAAGTGGGCAAAAACGACCACGTGGTCTAGGATTCGCGAGTTGGGCCCTAGGCCCACGATACGGGCTGGGCAGACTCATGGATCCGGGTGCTCGGGCTGGACTTCGGGCTCACGCACTGGGTTTGTGGGCGAATCGGGCTTATGGGACAAAGGCCCAATAGCCACAGAAGACCCAAATTTAAAGAGAAAAAGAAAAGCCCACTTCCAAAAGAGAAACGGCCCGAATGCCCAAGCGAGGACCGACTCAGCCTACCTCCGCCGCGACAGGCTCAAAGGCCTTGCGAAGACCCAAATTAGGCCTGTACGACGGCGGAGGAGGCAGAGGTGAGTCCTGCCTCCGCGTGACGCCGGCTGGCATAACCTCGCTCAATGTGTGCGTCCTCGGCCAAGCCCAAGAGGACAGGCACCGCTTCGAGGGATGTTGTCTCATTCTGTGGCTCCAACGCCAGCATGGAGTGCGAGCGGGTGGCTGGAACTCCTGTGAAATGGAACACTCTTAAGGCGGTCTCACTCACACATTTTGTTGAACAGGCGACACGCAAAGGACGACGGTAATTTCCAGGGGCACAACAAGGCTAAACAACTATCTAGGAAGCACAAAAGGCAAACAAGCACGGGAAGTGATGTACTGGAAGCCAGAAGAAAAGCTCGAAGCTCATATAATGGACGGCAAATACTCGGTTCGCGGAATGCAAGAAAAACAGGGGACCGAGCAGCAGGAAAAAGAGTCGAAGAAATAACTTCATGTGACTTAGTAGAGATTCGACGGTTGAGATGGGGGCATACCCCTTTTAATAAAGGGTAAATGTTTAATGGACGGTTGGATGGGGTAAGTCACCTCCTTTTAAGTTAGGCGATCCATTTCAAAAGAGCAGACCTCCCCTCTTCGATCTTGACATGCGAGCCTTACTTGACTGGAATTTTATTTTAATTGAACACGCATGTGAGTGTGACGCATCCGAGCATAAAAGGATTAACATAATAAATCCTCCCATAAATTCGCTATTGTGATAATTAATTCCACTCCAACGGAGCCTGGTGTGCACTGACCCATAGACCCTTGTAACATAATATATATTAACTAAGAAAGCAAAGGAAAAGAAAAACTAAGTAAGACTCCGTTCGTTTTATGAAAAATATATAGAAAATATTTTTCAGTATCCATTTGTCAAAGGCCATCGGCTTGCCGGCCTCGAGCGAGGTCGAGACACAATGTTAGAGGTCGCGATATTTAAAGATAAAGAAAGAAGACGGAAAATATTTTCCCCTTTTAAAAAGCGGAAAACATTTTCCCTACTTTTAAATCCGTTTTTTTTCCATTGGAAGAAAATATTTTCCTTAACTTATGTTATTTTCCGTGAAACGAACATCGGAAATTTTTAAAAATGTTTTTCCAGAAGTTATTTTGCGCAAAACAAAAGAAGTATAAAGATACATAAGAGATACATAAGTACTATAAAAGCAGAAACCAAGAAAAGCGTGATGTGATTCGCATTCTGGTGTCCACCTAAGATGAAGTAGCCAGGGAATGAGACCGTCTACCTTATGGAGAGTGGGGGCAATTGCAACCCACTGAACTTGCCCATTTTCTTTATGATTACCCATAAGCATGTTAAACTCATTCAATTTGATCCAAGTGTTATGTTTCGATACCGTCAACTATTTTCAAGCAACAAAAAAGTTATTTGATCTTATTGTAGCTGAAAGGAAGTTAGAATGATTGAGTTGACAATTCAGCTCCTACAATTTTCTTGGAATAATGATATCAAGAATTTTTGAACTTGCAAACCGGCTCGGAGGAGCCAACTTATTAACCGTTGTTGGTTCAGGGATTGGTCGTATCAATCAATTGAGCTTATTGAATAAATCAATAAATAATTAGTAAATCTTTATTGATTTATTATGAATTGTAGAGATTAGAATATCCTCCGAGCCAAGTGGAGCATGCACAAAGGGGTTGGTAGGGGTGATCGGTTCTCTAGGTGGTCTGATTCTCTTCGGAACTGGGAACCGGACCGTTGGTACCGATTCCCGTTCTCTAGGACCGTGGACTAGACTACCAAAATCCTGGACCGAACCGGACCGGATCCATTGGTCCGGTCCGGTTCTTGAGTAGTCCAATGGGACTGGGAAGAATTCAAAGAGAAACCTAAAGAACTTCTCATTAAACTAGTGGCCAGCCACAGTTACTCCCGGAATCAATCAAAATATGATAATGTCGAGAAAGTACTGCATATAGGGTTACTTTATATACTTAAGCTTCTCTTATATCACAGGGACACGTTATTGTTTTTTAATCGAATTCCATGTTTCAACATTGTTGGATGGGATATATTGTAAACCGTGACAGAGGACAAACTTCTTGCGCGATAAGCTAGATGCAAACGTATGAACTATGCATGTTCCAAGGATTAAGGTGGTGCTTTGTGCCATAGCTCTTCTTCCTCTGTGAACTTTATCCTTAAACTATTGCGCTTGTTCTGTGCATTCAGCAATCCCTTACAGTATCTTCTCCATCTTGTGGAGTACTGTCCGTCTCTTTTGTCGTATCCCTTCAAGACATCACGGAGAGCCTAATCGGATTTCTCTCTCTTAACTCTAAAAGAAAAAGGGTCAGTCCAAGTGGTCCAGTCTGATCCTACCATACTAGAAATCGGGAGCCGGACACCCACCCCTAGGGGTTGGATGTTTCTTGCACTTAATTTGTGATTATTTCTTTTGTGCGGGTCAACTTTATAACTTACGCCGACTCAGTACTCAAATCCTTCCCTAACTCACGTTAAATTCAAGTGGAAGAAAAGTCTACAAATTCTTTTATCAATTTTTCATCTTTTTAAACACATGATGTTGACATGTCGCTATGCGGATGCCACCTTAGAGAAAGTGATATCATATTAACAAGACCTTCATGAGACATTTGTATGAGGCGATGGAGCTTCATCCATCCACGCATGATTTCAGAAACGACGAAAAGTACTCGTCCAAAAAAACAAAAACGACGAATGTAATGGAAGTTCTGAAGTACACGTCGTAAACAAGTTCTACGTCTTAAAAGAACTGAAAAAAAATGTTTTAGAAATAAAGTGCTGAAAGTTCTAGGTCTACCATTGATAATATCCCATTATTTTTTGTGTGACTAGAGTTTTTTACCCCAATTTGCATTGGATTCGAGGCGACATGTATCCAAGTGAGCTAAATTTGGCCGGTCTATGTTAATAATACCGCATTATTTTTCTTAATCAATTGCAAAAAGATGTGACTTGAATCATTGGGTAATTTTTATTTCATTACATGGCATGTGTCCGCAACAATTCCATACATGACTTGTGGAATTTCTTGAGTTTATTTACGAGGACAAAGACTACGATCGCCTCACCTCTTGATGGTACTGTGAGCATCTTTGGAGAAACATCTTTATGGTCACTGGGATGTGACAGAGGAAGCCTTTGTAGGTGCTCCCATACTCTCCTACGTCAGTCCTCAAGAATGGATCGAAAATGTTGGTAGCTTCTAGGTGTGATCGGTTCCTGGACAGTACCAGGAACCAGACTGGTAGAACTGGTTCCCTATTACTTGAAACCGGAAACCGGACCGGACCGCATTGGATGGTCCGGTCCGGTTCTTAAGTGGGTAATTATAAAAAAATGAAAGAAAAGATAAGAAAAATACACAACATGCAACATGGCTGGATGCTAAGGGAGTCTCCTGCTAAAATATACAATGCAAGGGAGTAAAAGACGTTGAAAGCAATATTCCATGTAAAATAATCTCCTGCAAACAACCCAAACATTGAAAGCAATATACTACTGTAAAAATATCCGATGCACATGATATTCCAAGTCAAAGTTGACCGCATGATTCAATGCTTTCGTTCTTTGGCTAGAGGTGCTGTGTGTGTGCTTCGAAGACTGAGTTCGCGGCGCTTCAGCCTTCAGCCTTCAGCCTTCTGTGGGTGTGGACTGTGGAGGTCTTCGGACTTCGGAGAAGTCGCGTGCGAGGCGGAAATGAAAGAGAGGCTGAGATACTTAAGAGTGAGAAATGAAAGAGGCAGAGAGACTTAGAACATCCAGCATACAGCAGGTAAGGGTAGGGGTGAAAAGGAGAGAAGAATTAAGTAAAATTTCTGTTTTTTAAATTTTTAATAAAAAAGTGTCGATTCGGTCCGGTTTAGGTAATTCGGGTGGGCAATTCCACTCCCAGAATAGGGAACCGGACCGAAAATTCCCGATTCCATTTCCGGGCGGTTCTCGAGCCGGCAGTTTTGCTTGCTCACCCCTAGTAGCTTCCATAATTTACCATCAACAAAGAAACTGCGATTGTCCATTTCGTTAGCTTAATTTACCATCAATCAATAGTATAATCTAGATGTGTGTAGCTAAACCCTTAAAGAGAAGGGTTTATGCCAATGCTGACTGTCAAGGGATCATCCCTCTCTCCCTCTCTCTCTCTCTCTCTCTCTCTCTCTCTCTCTGGTTGCGACTCTGCACAGTACAGTATCTGGGTTCTTCGTTCTTTCTCAATCGCCATTTGGAATTTCATCAATGATTCTCGATTGTCTCGCCATCATTGCTCTAAAAGGTGAGACCTTTCCTTCAGAAAATCCTTATTTCCGATAACCCATTATGCTAAAGAAATGCGTCAGTGCTCCCCATCCATTGTTCAGCTCAAGGAGAGCGATTGCTACATGTGCCCTCCAATTGGAGCCTCCGGCTCCAGCAAGTTCTGGCAATTGGGGTGATCATGAGGCCTTGACTCTGTCTTTGTTGGAACGGCTCATTTGGCGGGGGCAGTTCTCGTCGGCGCAGAGCATGGTTCAGCGGATGATAAATCATGCTCCATCGGCTCTCTGTGCGATCTCGGTGGTCGATTACCTCGCTTCACGAGGATTGGGCCTCAACTCAAATAGCCTCCGTGCGCTTTTGCAGAAACTCGTGCAGCTTGGTGAGTACCAATTGGCTGAGGCGTGGTATAACAAGAACGTTGTCAATAGAGGCATTGGACCTGACTCCTGTATGTTGGATCCAATGTTTATTTGTTTCTGTAAGATGGGAAAATTCAATGAGGCAAAGAGGGAGTTCGATAGGTGTGTCGAGCTGCGGGCATTGCCTAATGTGCAAGCTTGTGATGCAATTCTCCAAGAGCTTTGTGCACAAGGAATGACTTTGGAAGCATTTGATTTTTTTGTCGGATTGAGTAGTGCAGGGGTTACTATGAGAATTGGTTGTTATAATCAGTTGATAGACACATTGTGCTTTAAGGGATACATGGATGAAGCAATTAAAGTATTCTGCTTAGAGCAGGAGATGACGGAGCTTCCCCCGACACTTCATCAATATAAATCATTGTTTTATGGTCTCTGTAAGGGAGGACGGAATGTGGAGGCGGAGCAACTATCGATAGAGATGGAAGCACAGGGGTTTTTTGTCGATAAAGTAATGTATAACTGTCTAATTTTGGGGTATAGCAAGGATAGGAAAATGAAGATGGCAGTGAGGATTTTCTTTAGGATGCTTAAAGTGGGCTGTGAGGTAGATGATTATACCTTTAACACATTAATTTCTGGGTTCATGAAGTGGGGTATTTTTGATAAAGGCTGGGCAATGTACAAATGGATGGTGGACTCTGGAATACAGCCTACTGTGAACACTCACCACATCATGATAAGCAACTATTGTAGAGGAGGGGAAGTGGACTGTGCATTGAAGCTGTTAGATGAGATGCTTGTCTGCGGTATAACTCCTAGCGTGAACTCTTATACAACTTTGATTGCTTCACTTTACAAGAAAAACAAGTTGACTGAAGCAGATAACTTGTGCAAAAGGATGTTGCATAATGGGGTTCTCCCTGACCCTATTTTCTTTCTTGTTGTCATGAGGATGCACCCAAGAGGATGTGAACTTCAGCTTGCTTTTATGATGTTGCAGGCTATAGGTCACTCTGTGTCCTTAGCTTCTAATTCTTGGGACAGCAGCATGGATTTTGTGCAGAACAGTGAGTATCTACTCGAGGGAATCTCAAGAAAGGACTTGAATCTGGCCAGTAATGCTTTTACTATTTGTATTAGTGCTTTATGCGAGAGAGGAGATATTGATGCTGCTATTCTTCTTGTAAATAAAGCAGATAGTGTTGGATGCCAACTGTTGCTTTTTACATACAGTTCACTCATCAAGTGTCTATGCCAAAATGGGCTATTTGAGGAAGTTGAATCCCTCATTCATCTAATGCAGGACAGGGGTATAGTTCCAGACATGGAAACTTACTTAATAATTATAAATGGTTATTGCAAGCACGGGGATTTGCAGTCAGCTTATTGTGTCATGGACCAAATTAGTGAGAGAGGACTGAAGCCAAATGTTGCCATGTATGACTGCATCATAGGTTTTCTAAGCAGCAAAAGGAGAATTTCTGAGGCAGAAGACCTTTTCAAGAGAATGCTGGAGGATGGTGTGGATCCTGATGAGACTCTATACATGACAATGATAAATGCTTATGCCAGAAGTGGAAGACTTCTTGAAGCTAGTGAATTGTTTGATAAAATGATAGAAGATTTTATCAAGCCAAGTTCATCTTCCTATACTGCGCTTATAAATGGTTTTATAAATAGAAATATGACTGAGAAGGGATGCATATACCTTGATAAGATGATTGGAGATGGCTATGAGCCAAATAATGTGCTCTACACCTCCCTTATTGGCCATTATTTAAAGGAAGGAGAGTTTAGATTTGCCTTCATGCTAGTTGATTTGATGTACAGAAACCATATCAAATGTGATGCTATCACTTATATTGTTTTGTTACGGGGTGTATGCAGACATATCAATGGCATAAAGAATAAATGGGGCATCACAAGTAGAGCATCCTATAGAGCAAGAAAAGTGCTGTTTGATTTGCTGCGGAGTAGGAGTTTGGCGACAAATGATAGAAACCTTAAAGTTCCTGTAAATGCGCCGGAAGCAATGAAGCACTTTGCGTTGAATCTGTTCGAGAAAATTAAAGATAGTGTATTTATGCCGAATCTATTCCTATACAATGGCTTAATATCTGGCTTTTGCCGGGCGAACATGATTGAGGATGCCTATCACCATGTTGAGTTGATGCAAAGAGAGGGGTTACATCCCAATCAGGTAACCTATACAATTCTGATAGGCGGACACATAAGTCGAGGTGAAATTGATAATGCTGTTGGCTTATTCAACAAGATGAATGCCGATGGTTGTCTTCCAGATGGACATGCATATAATAGGTTGATCAGAGGCTTTTGTAATTGTGGAAGGCTGTTGGATGCATTGTCGCTTGTTTATGCAATGCATAAGAGGGGTTTATTTCCGAGTAAGTTTTCTTATACATCTTTATTGGAACGCCTTTGCTCAAGCGGATTGAATATTTATGCCATCAAGGTATTTGAAGAAATGCTTTCCCATGACTTCATTCCGAGCCTTCACTGCTCTAATTTGCTGCTTTCCAACTTATGTGTAAGTGGGAGGTGGCATGAAGCTCATGCAGTCCACCATTTGATGTACAAAGAGGAAAATGTCCCCGGACGATCAAAGAGAAGGTTTTTGGTTGATTCATGCTATGTATAGGAGATTTCCATTTGGCTTTCTGCAAGAAAACAAAATGGTTTTGTTATGGGGAAACTTTACTAGAAGTTGAATTGGCAATCTTAATCGTTGGAAAAGTTGGAAACTAATCGCTAAGGGCCATCTCACCTTCTTACTAGAGAGGAGGAATCTCTTCTTGCACTTCTTTTCACTTGTGAAAGACATGGCTGTGCTGCTTTTGACCATTTGGTAAGTCGGTCTTTTAATTTCCTCTATCATGTTATATTTACTGTATGTATAATGAGTTGTTGTTTTAGTTAACCATCAAACTGTGACATGCTATAACTAATTTTGCTGATATGCGACTGATAGATATTATTGAAAAAGGTTGTCGTATGAGGCTTCATAACACGGCTGCTCAGAGGAAACATTCAACATCTACCATCATATTGCAGATAGCAAAGAATCTGTTGTTTTTTTTAACCTGGCTAGTATCAGTGTGAGGCAACTGTACCATCTTCATTGACCACACACGTGCAACTTCATCTATCTATCTCATGATGGGCAGATAAATCATAATGGTTTAATCACTTAGCCGAGAAATACTTTTATAATTGATGGTTTTACCTAATTTAATCACTGTCTTTATTGGAAAAGTCTGTGCATTCTTTTTTCCTTAAAACATATTTGTGTCTCGTATTCAAAATCCTTGGTGGAAATGCAAGGTTTAGAGCGAATCTGAAACCAAGTACTACCCCAGCATCCAGAATTGATTAGGTCTTGAAGGAAAGAATTTGACCTTCTAAAAACTTAATTATATGTTGCATTTTGTTGATCTTATATGTCAGTTGATGGTTTGCAGCTCATATTGAAAATTTTCATTAAGCACACAAATGTACTTTTCCTATTCGATTTTGTTGGAAAAAGAATGATAAACTGATTTCTTTACCCTTTTTTCAGATGATTATGATTTGTTAGTATTCATTTGAAAGTGGATGTTGCTGTAGGAGCATTTGGATTCTGGACAATAAGCACTTTGCACAATAAAAATCGGCAAATGGAAAGGTAAATTCTATGAGCAAGTGCTTTACTTAATCAGAGATTTAAAAATTATTTGATGGTCCTCTTACTTCAGTTTTCATGTTATATTACTCATTATTTACTCCATGCTACTGCAGCTGTGTCGTTGTTTGAGCTTCTTTGGCTGCTTGAGTTGGTAGTGGTGCTGAGTTAACTGATGCATCACCTTTTACTTCAGGTAATTGGAAGAAAAGTGTGCAAGTGTGGCATCTGAGAATCAGTAATGATTTCTGCCCATCTTACTATTCCACAATGCTTTGTGCAGCATTTTCATCTGAAGAAAAAGTTAGCTTACATTTATCTGTTTTTGGACAGGGAAAATGTCAATGTCACTAATTCCTCCAATATACTGTGGTTCTGTTTGGAAATTTAACTTTATTGTTGGATATATTTTGCTTGGTTTAGCTGACTCTAAAGCAGTATACGAGTGCATACAATCACGGTAGTCATGCTGTGTCCAAATAGAGATATACAAACAGTGAAAACTTGAGCTGAGGCTCTCCTCATGCTTCATTCCCTAAGACACACATGCACGTTAATTGTATGCATGCATGCAATCACACAAGCACTATTGTATATGCTCACACTGTCAAATGGAGGTTGGCTGCTTGGTTAAGGTCATTAGGATATTCTCTCTTGTTAGACAGGACTTCTCATCTGCCAATGACTTATCATATTGATTTACTTATTTCTCCACTTGCTGATATGCATTTTATTTGCAGTGTTTTTTTTTTTGGTAAGTTAAATAATATATTGAGCTCATAAGCCAATTATACAATGTAATTAAACCTGGTACCACAAGAGCTCACATTTTATTGCAGTGTTAATGTCATCATTTTTCCTTTAAGAACTAAAATCTATCCATCAATCTTGATAGCAGGTCAAGCAGTTATTCAGACTCCTGGTCCAATGATCTATTGTACCTCTAATTACAACGCCATTTTAAACATATGGAATTAGCTGGACGAGACCTTCTCATGGTATGGAGGGCTTCCATGGAACTGTGTTTCTATACTTTGGCCTCATGTCTTCGGTGAGAAAAAGAACAGCTTTGTGTCAATGATGGACCAGCCAGAATTGAATGCGGCAGAGTTCAGGCTAGAGATGGTATTGGTGGAGCAATTTGTCTGATCCCTAACATTGAGGTGGACCTATCAATTTCAAGTGAAGGATCAGGTCACAGGTACGTTTACTTTCCATTTCTGAATCTGCAAGATTATCAGGTAATTTAGAATTGGTCTGGTAATTAAAGTTGCAATGGAAATTTGCTAAATTTAATCCACATCGCATTGGCTTTAATCTTGCTTTATGTGTTTCTGAGTTACTGGTAGAGTGTTTCACAACGCCTAATAAATATGTCTGTGTTGCCCTGTGATACTGTGCCTCCTGGTCCTTGGTACTCCTAAATTCTTTTGTTTTTGCCAAAGTCCATTGAAACATGCTCTTCTCTTAAAAAGTATACGTAGAGGTTGATGACAGCCTATGAAAAATGGGCCACCTCAGATGCGGTAAATTTTGATGCTTAGCTTAGTAGAATTGTAACAGGTCTGCTTTATAATTTTCAAAAAGCATAAGGATCTAATTTATCGGTGATGATTGTTGTGAGAATGGTATGTTAATCTCACTAGGATTGTTAGCTGAGAAGCTAAATTCTTCCTCCGTGCTTCAATTGAGATTATGCACATTCATTGCAAGGAGACAAGAACATGTGTAGCACAGTTCGATCTTGTTGAACTGAGATGTGGTAATTTGTGGTTCTACGGATCTCATGACCATTTCTCTTATCAGTGCCTCTAACCAGTACGGTGATGGTGAAAATGATATTCTTCTGAGTAGTATTCTCCTCTGTGATCCTGTCCAATGAAATATTTCTGAGTAGTATATATTATCCATTTGACTCCATCAAGCTGTTGGTGGCCATGTGATTTTTCATGTGAAAAATAACTCGCAGAAAGGAAAATCTTATGTTCCACTGGTACGTGTGGGCTTGTACTTGCATTTTAGTTTCTAGTTTACCACATAGTGCCATGGTCTCTAATGAGGTGCAATGATAAAACAATTGTGTGAGGATCAATGACTGATTAACTGTGGATGGAATATAATTTTCAAAGTATGCGGTTTTGCTAGTCATCCTTTTGGTACAAGTTAGCTTTAGCTTAAAGTTCTCTGCTCTGTAATTGCAACAGCAATTTCCTCGCTGAAATTTGGGGTGAATCAATTGTATGGTTCTGGTGTCAAGACTCCTGAAGAACTTGTAATGCTGAATGCGAAGTTGAACAAGTGCTGGATGGGCACATTTCATTTATAACCAAGCAGAGTTTCATATTTTCCTGAATTTTACGACTTCATCTGCATTGGATATATAACAAATAAGTTGCTTGAAAATGGCTGTTGTTTGTGAGTCTTCTTTTCTTTTTTCCATGGTGATAAAGTTGAGAAGCCGATGGCGAACTGTGAAGTATAAGATCTTACAACATTGTAGATCGATATTACATGTTTCTAGAGGAGTGCGTGACTTCCGTCGACCAGATCGTTCTCCGACTTAAGTGCAAAATTTAAATTACTGCCAGTTTCTTCTGAATTAAGTGACTGCAATCACCAAACTCAAGGGGTGGTGGAGATCATCCAGGATTAGGTCTTTGTCAAGTTCCATTTTTGAGTTTTTAATTTTATAATTGTATCCTGGGCAAAAACCCAGAAAACTATATGCTGATAGAACCTGATGAGTATCTTATCTTCAGGAAGATTACACAGTATACTAGCAAAAACCCAGAAAGCTATATGCTGATATAACCTGATGAGTATGTTATCTTTGGGAAGATTACACTGCATATTATTGACATGTGTCAGAGTCCAATATTCACATTATTTCTATTTTTCAGTTTTTCTGGAAATAGATTGCTAGAACTACTACAATGAATTAACAAGTCCTAAATCCGAATTGTTTGTGCACTTATTCATTTTTCTTTTTTGCCGGTAGGTTCCTGCATAAAAAAGATCTACATAAATGCGTGATGTAGAGAATGGAATAGCGCAAGCATGCATGCTAGTTAGAAATTCATTGGAGCAGCAGTGGAGGTATGCTATTTTATGTACGGATTAATCATGTCTTGAGCTTATTTATGTAGTATAGACCTGAAGGCATTTTTGTTGAAGAAAGCAAGACCTCTGAGGTGGATAGGCCGCTTTGAGTCTGTCTTAAATTAATGATGCTGCTCAAGTAGTTAGCATACAATGAATCATAAGTATATGGCAAAAGAATCTTCTTTAGTCCCCAAATTACAGTAGCTTTGTGGAGGATGTGTGCAGGGTCTTTGTCATGAATGTATGATTGACTGAATAAATGTTTGTGCTTGGTTGTTGTTTCCTCATCACTTTTGTACTGCAATTGCAGTGAGTCAGCTGGAAGGTCGGATGCAAAATTATTATTTCATCCTGAAAGCGACTGATGGGCCTTTGGCATTGCAGTGGGATGAAGCAACTCAAATCCACAAAAGCAACACTTGTCAATCAGCACATGGATCCATCTTGTTATATATGGTTTATCAGCAAGGGACAACTAATTGTGTCAGGTAACACAACTACTTCACAAGGCGTGGCTTACTAGTGCATGTGTTGCACAATTTAGGTTCTTTGACTATCATGAACATGAAATTTATCACAAAGCAAGTTAGCATAAGCAATGAAGTGACCATGACAAATTCTTTAGACATAGATACTAAAACTTTCGCCTTTTTAGCTGTAAGAACAATTATGAATTTTGAGAAATACATTAAAAACTACAAAATAAGTTATTAAAATATGAAAGATGCAACAAGAACGACATGATAGTAAAAGACCTGCATTAGTTGCTCTTAATGTTCTATTTTTTGGGGGCTTGAGTTTCTTGAAAGAGTGGCTATTCCTTCAGAAAAACTGCTTCAAATAACTATGTAAATGAAAGATATAGATTTCAGTGGGTGCATTGAAACCTCTCACTTGCATCCCTTTTCCGGAATTGCTGGTCTAATTTTCCAATGCGACATCAGAAAATGAGTTCATGTGAGTCTATACGTTTTTTTTTTTACTACTATGTCTGATCAATTCCCAGGGTATTTGTTTAGTTCACTCAGTGTCCAAAATCACCACCTTGTTTTAGTTGATGCCTTGCTCTATTTAGGCACATAACGCAGATTGCTGCTTGAGCTTCTGCTACAATTTCTCATGCATTGAACATACATAATGTCAGCTGATGTGAATTACAAAGCCTTTATAGGGAAGGAGGTTTAATCAACTCTTATAAGTGTGACCCTCTCTATCATCAGTATCAGCATATTCTGCTGCGGAGTCTGGATCACAAAACTTAAGTTCTCCTATATTTATAGGGTCAGCTCCTTCCAGATCCAAGGTTTAGTGAAATTGAAGACAGCATACCCTCGGTGCTATTCAATAGAGGCTAGAGGATCCATCATGGATCAGAATATAGCTCATGCCATACAATGAACTTTTTTGCAAGCCCAACCCTTTTTTGTGCAATGGTAAGATAAATAACTCCAGATTTCAAAATACTGAAATTAGTGTTATAAAGCATGTAATATGTTGGACATGTTGATTTAAGTATGTGTGTTTCTTTAGTGAACTAGATGTGTCTTATATGCAGCTGAACACTGCAATTAGAAATCCTCCTAAATCCCCAAATAGCCTGACGGAAGTAAGAAAACAATGAACTATATGAATGACTTGACAGAGAGATGGCAAGGCTGCAAATGCAAAACGAGAGGCATGTGAATATTGGACACATTGTTAAAAGGCTGAAAAAAGGGTAACTGTTGCTAGTAGCAAGCTAATGTTCTTGTATGATTTTTTTCCAATGTCTTGCATACAGATAGTGGATTCTAGAGAACCGTAAATAGAAAGAATTGACCTGTGCGTAGTACTTGATGGGGAAGAGTATGCTCTTTGGCTAGTTTTGTTACCCCCATTAATATATGGATGGAAGCACTTTGAGATTGTGCACCAGAGGATGCAGAAGCCTTATAAAGCAATCTGACTCAATTTTTTGCTTTTTATCTCTGCATATAGGTAACGTAAGAATCTTGGTCCATTCGGCAGAAGTTGCTCAGTCTGTCTTTGATGATTATGGACCTTATAAAGTACTCAGTGTGACAACCATGACCTCGTGAGTTTACCTGAAATTAGGGACATGATGCTGATAAACTTGAGAGTTATGTGGAGATATGCTGATGTCATTGCCTATTTATAGGTTAAAGCACTTGAAGAGGAGCTGAGGCAGAGGAAGGGTCTTCAGGGATCTCAAGCTAAAGAAAAGGAAAAGCTTGAAATGATGAACCGACTTGGCGTTCCAATTTTCTGCCCCGACCATGCCTGAGCCAAATAGACCCGAAAAGCATTTTCGGACGGCTTTAGACAAGGCCATTTAGTTATAAAAAACTAAATAAAAGGACAGCGGCTGAAGGATTCTTGTCAAATTCTTTTAATACAGTCAGGCTTGGGCAACGACTTAATTCTCTCGATCACCTTAATTGATCCCGATCTTCCTTAAATCGTCTTCACTGTTTTTGTGTTGTAGTTTAAGAGGGAAGCGCTTTTGAACAGAAGCTTCAATGATCACTGAGAGACCGAAATCTACTGTGGCATGTAATCGTGCCCGGTCGAGTTGATTCAATGCTTAATAGGTAATAACAGTACTCAACAGCCTAGTGACCAATTACCAGTACTAAATACTAAGGGTGCGTTTGGTTGAGTATTTGCAATGAGCTTTGGGGAAATGGAAATACTGAAAGCCCGAAGTTCATTAAGAGAATGCAAAATGCATTTGGTAAAGATACATTTAAATTGGGCTTTGAGTTGAATTAGTATTTGGCAAAACTTGAATTTTAAATGGGCTTTCAATCACTTTTTTTTTTATTTTTCCTAAAAAAAGTAAGGCAAAAGGAAGGAAGTCACGTTAGCTTGTCTTCTTCCTCTCTCTCCCCCTCTCTCCCCTATGGGTGCGTTGCTCCTAGGAAACCCTAGCCGTTCGTCCACGGCGTTCGTTGACATCGTTTGGCCGGCCTTGGACGCTGTCCGACTTTCCCAAACCTAAAACCCTAATCCCCTGCTCACCCGACCTTGGCTCGAGCAATCGAGGTCAACCAAGGCCAAAAATCTCGCCACCGACCTCCTCTCCAGTTCTAAACATTGTCCATGGAGATCCTCGTTTGCCTCCGGCGTGGCCCAAATCGATCCGAACCGAACGTCCAGCTCATCGGCACCATCCTACTTTGTTTTCCGGCAGCTCCGTCCAGTCGCCCAATCAAGCCGCCCAATCAAGCCGTCCAGCCATCCTAGCAGCTTCGTCTAGTAACCCAGCCAGCTCAGCTGAGGTTGCGCGACCTCAGTGGTGAGGATGCGACCTCAGCCACGAGGACAAGGTTGAGGACAAGGCTGCAAATGAAGAAGATGAACAGTCTAGGGGCAAATGCAGACTTTTAATAAAATTTTGAGGGCAAAATGGGTAATTAACAAAAATTCATTAAAGTGGACTTCAGCATTCCGAAAATGCTGAAAGCCCAAAACTCCTTCAAGTAGCTTTAGACTTTCAGCATTCCCAAAGCCAACTTTTATCTCAAAACCCTTTGAAATTGTTTGCCAAACACCCCAATATTTGTCCAAAGGGCTTTAGGGCCTCAAAAGGCTTTCCCAAAGCCCAACCAAACGCACCCTAAATCCAACTGAAAATCTGATTCCAAAATCATCTAAGATGTTATTACATATATATTCAACGTAGATTATAACCCTATTCAAAGCTCTTTTAGATTGAGATTTTCATGTATCTTGTTCTTGAGGGATGCAACTGTACCCTAATTCAATCTATTTTGTCTATCGAGATTAAGGAGAAATTAGACCAAGCAGTTTACAGTGAGTGATATTGCAAACCATTTAAAAGATCTTGGATGAAAGATTACCTCCTCCTCCTCCTTGTTACTCTCTCTTTCTAGCCGGCGGCATGACTGATACACCAAGGCGCATCTTGGTTGTCAAGGAGCTGATGCCTATGAGTCGTCTCATTTGCTATGCAAACAGCACGACGGATTTCATACTGATTAAGGTGCTTATTTAGTAGGGATGATGTTATCGGTGGTATCTCTTAAACTTTTATCCAAAATGCGCAAGCGTCCCTCTATTTTTTCAATTAAGAAAATGGTACGATACTTCGTAAAAAGACTCACCGTTGATATTTCAGTTAAATTTGGCCGTTGCACAGTTGAGTTGACAGCCAAAAGCTGCTGGGACAATCTGAGTACGTATGTTCTCATTGGTCCGTATGATTTGGAATGAAAAGATAACAAAAGGTTTGGAGCGGGGAGATAGTGGCCGCAGCACCGTCACAACTAGAATCAACATAATCATGTCGACATATTAGCAAAAGATCTTCGACTTTAAACAGTGATCTATATCCTAAGACAGAAATAATAGGCAAACTTTCCTGTAAATTGGACAACTGAAATATGGAGGAGGCTGCCTAGGCTCTTCAGGACTTGACCAATTGGACGATGAGCCATCACTAAGAATTTGCTTCTGCTCGAGCACCGGCCACACTTCGGACTTGAGATCAGGCCGGTTGCTGGGATTTATGTCACAGCACCTCAGTGCCATGTGAGCCAGCTCTCTGGCTTGCTCAAATGGCCATTGCCCTGCTGTAGGATCCAGTAGGCCATTTAAGTTCTCTACAATGCTCTTGCGCCGTCTGTTTTAAATTCAAGGCCGATTTCCCGATCAGTATCTGAGATAGTACAAGACCAAATGAATAAACATCTATGGCAAAAGATCATTCCCCTGCCGTTGGCTGACAGGACAGTCCAGATTTTATTAGTTTTGTCAGGAAGTTGGTGTCGAGAAGAATATTTCGTGGATTCAGGTCAGCATGAGCTATGCCACCGTGGTAATGTAGAAAAATAACTGCAGCGCATGTTTCCATACAAATGCGTATACGAGTTTGCCATGATAGAGGCGAAGTGGTGCCTGTGCACACGGTCGGTACCACTGGGGAGATACTCATAGTTAAGAGTCCAAGCTTCAGTGCAGACACCGATGAGGTTAACCAAATTCGGATGTCTACGCTTACTTGCTGTTCAGACCAGAGAAAAACCCGCAAATTTGTCAGACTTTCCACTTAGGACCTTTGAAAATTTTTTACATCTATCATCTCACAAACTTCTTGAACGGAAAAGTTAAAAAATGTTCTTTATTTTCCTAGAATCAAATGAAAGTTGAATGGCCTTCCAATACTATTTTTTGGGATATGCATACTTCTGATTTGTCACAAATATTCTTGTAAATATGCTAAAACCGTGATTGCCTCACCTCTTGATGGTACTGTTAGGATCCCTAGGATAGCAACTTAATGGTCACTGGGATGTTAAAAAGAAAACCTTATAAGTGCTCCAGTACTCTCCGTCCTCAATTATTAAGAATGGATCGAAACTGTTGATAATTTCTGTAATTTATGAGAAAGATATTTCAAAAAGGAAGTCCTGCTGATTTGCAGTCAACGGTTTGCTTGCTTGGTCTGTGTAAATGATAAAAGAGTTGAACTTCTGTTTTATTTCAGTAAAATAATAGGTATTTATAGGCTTAGGGTTAAGCCTAGTACATTTACTTAAATACCCCAACTTGCTAAAGTAATAAACCAACACTCCTCCTCAAGTTGGAGAGTACATATCAAAAAGTCCTAACTTATGACAAATATATGAAACTCGTACGCCTCGAAGAGGCTTTGTGAAAATATCTGCTAGTTGTTCTTCAGAACTGGTGTGCACCAATCGTATCTCTTCACGATTCACCTTCTCTCGAACAAAATGACAATCCACTTCTATATGCTTGGTTCGCTCATGAAATACTGGATTATTAGCTATATGAATAGCAGATTGATTATCACAGCACAGAAGAGATGGTTCTGTCATAGGTAGTCCAATCTCAGCTAACAACATACGAACCCACTGAAGTTCACTGGTAACATTAGCCATAGCACGATACTCAGCCTCTGCACTAGACCGGGAAACAACGGACTGTTTCTTACTTTTCCACGACACAAGATTACCACCAAGAAATACACAGTATCCCGAAGTAGACCGGCGATCCACAGGACAACCAGCCCAATCTGCATCGGAATATCCTGTCACCTCCAAATATTTAGGATCACCATAACTTGCTATACGAAGATGACCATGATTATGGAACACAAGTCCTTGACCTGGTGCTCTCTTCAAATATCGAACAATTTGTAGAGCAGCTTGCCAATGAGTAGTACGAGGAGAACTCATAAACTGACTTACCACACCAACAGCAAATGAAATATCCGGACGGGTAATGGTAAGATAATTTAATTTGCCTACTAATCGACGATATTTTTCTACATCATGAAGAAGTTCGCCCTGTTCATCATCAAGTCTCACTCTAGGGTCCATAGGCGTGTCAACAGGCTTAGCATCATGTAAACCAACTTCCTTCAGAATGTCAAGAGCATACTTTCGTTGGGAAAGAGCAATGTTGTCATTAGCATAGGCAACTTCAATACCAAGAAAATAACGCAAACGACCTAAATCTTTAGTATTAAACTCCGTCTGAAGAAACTGCTTGAGTCGTCGTATGCCTTCAACATCACTTCCTGTGACAATGATATCATCAACATAAACAACAAGAATAACACAGCCTTTTGAAGATGACATACTAAACACCGAGTGATCCACATTACATCGATGCATGCCAAATGTAATGACCGCATCACTAAACCGACCAAACCAAGCACGAGGAGATTGCTTAAGCCCATAAATAGCTTTTCGCAACCTACACACCTTCTCCCCCTGAGCAATAAACCCAGGTGGTTGCTCCATATATACTTCCTCGTGAAGATCACCATGAAGAAAGGCATTTTTGACATCAAGCTGATGTAAAGTCCATTGAGACCTAGCAGCCAAGGAAATAATAACACGAACAGACGAAATTTTGGCAACTGGAGAAAACGTTTCGTTATAGTCAACACCATAAGTTTGAGTGTAGCCTTTGGCTACAAGACGTGCCTTCAAGCGCTCAACCGAACCATCAGGATGGTGTTTAACAACAAAAACTCAGCGACAACCTACTAATTGCTTATCAATCGGCAATGGAACAAGCTCCCAAGTCTTATTATGATGTAATGCGGCCATTTCCTCCTCCATAGCACGAGCCCATCCTGGATAGGCCAAAGCCTCCTGAACACTATTAGGCACAGGCACAGACACAGAGCCAAGAGCAGACACGAAAGCAGACATCTAAGGACTTAAATTATGATAGGACACAAAATGAGATAGAGGATACCGAGATCGAGTACGATGAGCAATAGGAGAACTGTCAGGAGATGGTGGAAGAGGATCGGAAGCCTGGACCGAAGTTGGTGGTGGTGGTGGTGGTGAAACGCTGACTGGTGAAGCTGTATGACCCCATATAGAACGAGAACCACGTGTGTAGACCTGAAGAGGAGTTGGTGCTGCTAAGCCCGGATCTGGTGGAGCAACATTAGAAGTAACAGGTAGTGGCGCCGATTGAGGTGTAGGAGCAGAGGACGGCATAAGATCCAAGGTAAATGATCCTTGAGTATGATCATCACCAAAAAATGCTTTATCTTCAAAGAAGGTCACATCAGCAGAAACATACTCCCGACGACGAGTAGGACTATAACAAACATATCCCTTTTGAGTACGAGAGTAACCAACGAATATGCACTTTTCATCACGAGGTGATAACTTGTCTAATCCAGGAGACAAAATATGAACAAAGTAGACACACCCAAAGATACGAGGACGAATAGACCATAAAGGACGATCAGAGTGAAGAAGAGCATAAGGAATAGCTCCTTTCAGCACTGAGGAAGGAAAACGGTTAATAAGATGACATGCTGTAAGAAGTGCATAACTCCAGAATGATTTAGGCACATGAGTATGAAGAAGGAGACAACGAGCAACATCTAACAAATGACGGTTCTTACGTTCAGCAACACCGTTTTGTTGTGGAGTGTGAGCGCAAGAACTCTGATGTAAAATGCCATGAGACTGGAGAAAAGGAACAAAGGTAGATGAAGAGAAGTACTCACAAGCATTGTCGGTACGTAAACATTTAATAGAACAATCATACTGAGTACGAACTTCATGATAGAACTGATAGAAAGAGGAAAAAACTTCAGTACGATCTTTTATTAAATATAACCAAGTCGTACGAGTACAATTATCAATAAATGTAACAAAGTACCGAAAACCAAATGAAGACTCTCGACTAGGACCCCAAACATCAGAGTGAATCACGTCAAAGGGACGTGAAGCACGACTCAAAACACGAGGTGGAAAAGACTCACGATGGTGTTTACCTAATTGACACGTTTCACAACTAAACTGAAGATTTGAACTAGACACAAAAGGAAATCGCCGGAGAGTATCTGCTGACGGATGACCAAGGCGACAATGCAATCTGTAAGAATTATCCACGGATGTATGCTGAACTTTTGTGGAAGCAGCAATAATCTCAAGGTCCAGCACATTTAAGCCACCAGACTCACGCCCACCACCTATTCGGCGTCCAGTCTTCCGATCCTGAAGAACACACGAAGATGAAGAAAAGATAATATCGCAATCAAGGTCACGAGTAATAGAACTGACTGATAAGAGATTGGAAGGAAAGTTTGGAACATGATAAACAAAAGGTAAAGAAATAGAGGAGCTCAATGACACACAATTTGTACCAGTAACTTTAGATCGAGAACCATCTGCTAAGGTAACTGATGTAGAAGGAACAGATGAAGTGGACGTGAGAAGGTTAGGATCACCAGTCATATGATGAGTGGCACCCGAATCAATAACCCAAGAACGAGGAGGAGCTGTACTGGACATGAAGCATGCAGGATCATTATGATGTGCTGAAGTAGTATTAGAACCAAATATAGTACCGCTCTCACTCTGTCGTGCCCGAACCAACTCATCATATTCTGCACGAGTCAACTGTATTTTTTCTTGTCCAGGAGAAGGAGCCCAAGGCTCAGTGTCAATAGAAGCATGTAGACCCCGAAGTTCATGATGAAGGTCATAACAATAATCAATAGTGTGCCCAGAAAGCTGGCAATGAGTGCAAAAACGGTTCGCTCGACCACCACCACGTCCTCCTCTAGAATTATTACTAACACCACCACGAACGGTACCTCTACCTTGGAAACCACGACCACGACCACGATAAGAATTATCAAGATTCCATTGCCCACGACCGTTAGTACGACCGCGAGTCCCTTGACCTCCATGAGCCACCATAGCACTACTATCTGAAATTGCTCGTAACGCCCCGTTTTTGGGCAACTCGTGGCCGATATTTGGAAAGTTGAATTTCATTTGAGACTTTTAGACCACAAAAATCCAACGAATGGAGTTGCGAGAATTATTTGCAGGGCAATACTTGAATTTTTGGAAATTTCAAAAGGGGCCTTAACTTTCGAAAATGTATAATTTGTCCCTGAAGACTTACATTTACACCAAGGGCAAATTGATAAATTTTCTGTAGTCATTCTCCCTCCATTGCCGCAACCCCCTCCCCTGACACTAAATTCCTTTATTTTCTTTTGATTCCCCTTTTCTTTGCTATTAACGTCTCTTTTACCCCATTATAGTCAACCGACCTCTTTCTTTTGTTGACTTGGCTTTCTGTCTCTCTACGTGGCGTACGTACACGCGAAAGAGAGCCACGTGAGGTCATTCTCTCGACAGCTCACCCTTAAACTCTCTCTCTCTCTCTCTCTCTCTCTCTCTCTCTCTCTCTCTCCGAAGAAAATCTCTGAAAATTTTCAGAGTAACAGAAGCCTATCCTGTCCGAAAGTGGCTGGCTCGGGTGGCTCGGGTGAGAATGAGCGCGTCGAGGTTCATAAAATGCGTCACGGTCGGCGACGGAGCTGTCGGTAAGACTTGCATGCTCATCTCCTACACCAGCAACACCTTTCCTACTGATTATGTGCCAACTGTATTTGACAATTTTAGTGCAAACGTTGTTGTTGAAAGCACTGTTAATCTGGGGTTGTGGGACACTGCTGGCCAGGAAGATTACAATAGGTTGAGACCTTTAAGTTATCGTGGGGCAGATGTCTTCCTGCTTGCGCTCTCTCTCATAAGCAAGGCTAGCTATGAGAATGTTGCCAAAAAGTGGATTCCTGAGTTGCGGCATTATGCACCTGGTGTTCCAGTTATTCTTGTCGGGACAAAGCTTAATCTACGAGATGATAAGCAGTTCTTCTTAGACCACCCTGGCGCTGTCCCTATTACCACAGCCCAGGGGGAGGAACTAAAGAAATTGATAGGGGCTGTTGCTTACATAGAATGCAGTTCAAAAATACAGCAGAACGTGAAAGCTGTGTAGCCGGTGTTGCTCACTCCCCACTTCACGTGGTTGTTGCTCGCCAGCCACTAAGGTTGACTTCCACTGACGACCCACACCGCCTAGAGACGTCTTGGGCCGTTCTATCGTCGTTCCGTTGCTGGAACCGCCGTAGCCGCAGCCGCTTTGCTCGAAGCTTCCCTTATTTCTGGTCTTAGCTCACGGGAAAGACCAGCCACCTTGCCGTGACCTGGAAACATTGTTTGGAGTCTTGCCGAACCGTCGCCAAGGTGCGGTGTTGCCATGCGGTGCCAAGCCACGCTTTAGTCTGTCCGAGCTCTCATTGCGCGAGATTTGTGACGTCGCGAGCTCGCCGCGAGTCGTCGTCATCGACGCACCTAGAACGAACGGGCCGACAGGTGAGTGGATCTTCTAAACCTTAATTGGATACATTTATCACCTTAATAGAACTGTTAGATTAATTGTGTGATTTTAGTGGATAAAATTGTGGAATGGATAGTTATAAATGGACCCAAGTACTAATTGAATGGGATGAGCAGGGCCGGATATGAGGCCATCGGTTAAGATATAATCAAAGATGACTCATGGGCCTAGATAGAACTTCTGAATGGCCGATAGGGCAAGATAAGTGAAACGTCAAGCTGTGTAGGAATAAATTAATCAAATGGAAGGCAATTGGTCTAAAAAGGGGATAAAGGCGAAATTGTAAGGTCAAAGGTACTGAATTGGACATCGAAGTTCAATGATCGACTGATAGGGATTGAATCTAACAATGGTAGAGTTGGAATACTGAATTAAGTTACAGACCAACTTTGAACGGTCCTATTGAGCAAAATAGATGATTTATCGATGGTTAATTCTTCCACATGATTAATTGGTTTATGTATTTAATTTAATGGTCGGTATATTATTATTGATCTAATGATTGGTCAGATTGGAAGCTTGAATAGGTCTCTGGCCGAACTTGAACGGTCTTATCGAGTAGAATAGACAATTTATTTGATTGTCAATTCGTTTGTGGAATTTATTTATTTAATTGCCAGTAAATCATCTATGATCTAATAATGGTCGAGTTAGAAGAATGGATTAAGTCTCAGACCGAACTTGAACGGTCTTATTATCTGGGATGGATAATTTATTGATTGTTAACTCTTCTACGCAATTTATTTAATTAATTGCTAGTAGATTGTCTATCAATTTATTTACCAATTTATGTCATTAAACCTGGATCGGTGTTCGGATCTATGTGACGAGTAGATCTAGAGTTAGCCGAGATGGTAGATTGGTAGATTCATAGATAGAGAAAGTATGGAAGAGAGAAAGTGACAACGATTAGTGACTTTTATAGGCGAGAGGGCGAGGACGAATTGTGCCCTAGGTACGGTAGAAAGGTGGGACACGAATAAGGACCCTAGGGTGATCTGCGTACCTAGTTTTGGATTAGGGGGTTTGCTCACTGAGGTACCCCAAGTATCTCACCCCACCACCCCAAAACATTTCAGGAATAACTACGAACCCACAGAAGGAAGCCACAGGAGAAGTCATTGGAGATAAGGGATGACGAAGGAAGACCGAGTCGACGAGTCGGCAGTATTTGGATAAGGACAAAGGAACATTGTCTATGGATTGCGGTTAGAGGAAGTGGCGTTGAAGTTTTATTTGAAATGATGTTGTAATTGACAGTTATGTAAATGGGGAGAATGAAATAAAGTATTTGATTTACCTTGCTTTTGCGGTTTAACTCTGATTATCGCGAAGAAGATAGAAAAAAAAATTGAGGTCTGCGACACGCCCGGAGGTCGGGGCGGAGGTCGGGGCGTGACATTGCTAATGTCTTGGGACTAGAAGTATAACGAGCAGCTCGAGAATACACTTCTTCAATGGAGGAAAGAGTATCTTGTGAAGTAATTTGTTGACGAAGGGCACTATGATCTGGACCAAGATCGCGAAGAAAGAGCACAGTTAGCATGTATGCTTCTCGTTGCTGCATCTCAGTAACTGTGGTAGCTGGTGGAAGATAAGACTTGAGCCGCTGACATAAAGATATAAAACAAGCATAATAATCGGCCAAACCAGCATCACTAATCTTGGCTTCAAATAAAATCTCCCATATATCACATACTCGGCTCATGTTATTCTGCCCAGAATACAATAAAGCACACTTTGTCCAAATCTCATGGGCTGTCATACAATCCATAAACGGGTGACGAATAGATTCAGCCATACTTCCCCACAAAAGTGTACGTAAAGTAGCATCTACATACTTCCATTCTTCTAAACTAGCTAAATCTGCTGGTGGTTCTTCTTCAAGCCATCTAGATTGACGATTAGAGTAAACAAAGGTCGAGAGAGCCATCGACCAAGAAGGATAATTGGTACCGTCCAACTTAACCAAAGTATTATGTAAGTTAGCCATACTATAATATGGACCCAAAGAGACTGAACTTGAAGATGTATTAGACGATACCAATCCCGAATTAACAGATGAATCAGTAGACATCCTCACACTCCACCAATCACTTCACAAACCACTAACCACCAGCAAACCACTAAACACAGCAGCCACTTAATTACGTATCAAACCAATAACCAACCTCAAACCACTGATCACAGCAACCACAAACCACTGATAAACATCAAACGTAGACTAAAGAAGCAAGCTTGAGAACCAACAGCCATTCACCAAACACCATTCAGCAACCCAAAGCAACAAAAAACAATAAACATCAAAGCTAACGTGCTTTTAGAACCAAACATGCTCACCATACCAACAAATAGCAACAGAACCACCTCACGAAGGACTTTTAATCATGCTGTCAACACCAAAATCAACCCACGAAGGGCTGGACAATGCCTGAAGCAACCCACGAAGGGCTTTTAGCCCTGGACGACGCCGAAGGGCGTCCACGAAGGGCTGGACGGTCGCCCAAAGGGTATCTCAGGACTTGGGCGACGCCAACCAGAGTAGATCTCACCAGATCTGCCTTAGGCGACGCCAACCAGAGAAGATCTCACCAAATTTGAGCAACCCACGAAGATGCCGGCCTTGGAAGACGCCGGTCGGAGGGTCGCCAGCCCTGGGAAGCGCCGGTCAGAGGAGCTACAGTTACGCTACAGTAACGCCGGAGCTACAGTAACGCCGCCTAGGGTTTCGCCCAGAAACTATTTTAGGTTTTAGAATTTTTAATTTCCAGCTCTGATACCATGTAAACGATAAAAGAGTTGAACTTCTGTTTTATTTCAGTAAAATAATAGGTATTTATAGGCTTAGGGTTAAGCCTAGTACATTTACTTAAATACCCCAACTTGCTAAAGTAATAAACCAACAGTCTGTAAGAAGCTCCTCGTTTACTTTGAGTGCATTCTTAAGCAGCATCTGTACCTCATCAAGTTGGTTCTTCATTATTTCAAGTGCTTCCTCTTCTTTCGCTAGTGATTCCTCAAGACCCTTCCTCCGTCTTAGCTACTCCTGAAGTGCTATAACCTGTAAATGAGCAATGATGTTCAGATAGTTTATTTATATTATTAAGATACTCAAAATTCTGTCCCTAGCAATGTTAACTTAGAGACTGATGTCATGCCAAGCACTTGCATCAAAGATGGACTAAGCGACTTCCTCGTAATGAAATCTGCTCAAACTTTAGCATTACTAACATTCTAAGTTCTTTCAGTTCCAGATGAAGAACTTCATTTACATTGGTCTACAAGACTTCTGCATCCTCGAGTGCACCATCTAGAGTACTTTGTCCGGACATTGATGTGGGGTGTCCAAACTAGCAAAAAGAAAGCAGATTCTGAATCATTGATTAACTAAATTTGTCTCTCATGCACGTAATGTCACTGCTTTCTTTCTCCAATACTCCACAATGCATGAATACATCTGTACACAGAACATAGTAACATAATCAGGACAAGAACTTTACTCTGCGAGTAGCATCAATTGCATTTTTGTCAGCTTCATGACGACGGATCCACTCTTCATATGCGTCTCGTTTTGCCTTTGCAGCCTCTGCCATTGCTCTGTCAAGTTGTTTATAGAGTTCACCATTACTTACTTCCTGTCAGGAAATTGAATCCTTAAGAATGACTCATAATCCCAATGATCAGCTGTATATGAAACTATCTAGTTTACTGAAGTAACAGATACACTTGGATTTAGAGAAATTTTGTACTGTAGCACAAAATGGCATCAGAGGTTCATAATTAAGTTCATCGGAGGTGTAAAAGGTCCATAGATTGATTCTGATTTATGATGGATCATCTGGCCTGTCTCAATCCAAACCAAGGGCCTATCATCTTCAACTTCACTAGAGCTGGATCGTGAAAGAGCTGATGAACCTGTAGGACTTCTTGAGTTTTGTGATCCACACTCTGTGGCAGAATTCACAGATACTAATAATGGGGGAACATCCAAATCGAAATGTTTATCTCCTTCCCTGTAAGTTTTTTAATAATCCACGTCAGCTAACACCATAGTTGCATCTGGCGCATGAAAAGTTGAGGAAGTAACTTGAGCAGCAATCTCCTTCATGTGCATAAAATGGAGATCGCCTTCACTAAAAGATGGTGATTTTGGACAGAGCAAACTTAAGAGCATACAACGATAAGTGTTCAGACATGGGTTCCAGAAAAGATATGCATAAACTCTCATCAGTATATGAAGATGCACTCTAGAAACTCAAGATGCCATATTGAAACTTAGCCGAAGAGTTTGAAAAGACAAGTGCTTTAAGGTAAACCCTGACAAGGTATCTGGACCAAGAGCAGAATGGGACGAGCAAATAGGAACAATTCAAAAGAAAACAAACAATATCAAACATTGTCTTCTAAATTCTTGAAGAAAAACTTTACTCAAATCGTGAAAATTGCCTAAACAGAAAACATGCCTTCAAGACCAATAACTAGACACGAAAAACCTTTATTTATGGGAGCCCTACCTAATAAAGTAAAACTAACACTAGTAGGACTCTTGAAATATCAGTAACTACTAAAAAGAATCCCAAAAACCAAAATTTAAAAATCTGCCACAGCAACCAAGTTGCTGGTTCAATTTAGGAACATATTGAACTGAACCGGCCTTACCTGACTGGTTCACAAGGGGACCAGATAGTTCTTGGGTAAAAAGTTGGGAAACCGGCCTAGCTCCCAATTTTGTACTGGTTTTCAAGTCTAGGAAATCCGTCAATGTCTTAACCACTATGCCACAAATTATTCACATGGAATGTCTTCCTAAAATAATAGTTGTATTACTTAAAGTGAGGCCTGTTCCCTATTTTCAGGGTAGATTGTAGGTTCTTGGTTTGAAACCTACCCACTCTAGAACTGGTCATCCTTACCGTTAATAGTAAATCAAGAAAATAGATAATATTCTCATATGCTCCTGCATCAACAAGTAAGAAGTTTCAAAGGGGTCAGCGATTCAGTTTTAGTTAATTACTTCTCTTATTCTGCTTGTTGCATCTTTCATGATTTAATCACTCATTTTTAACTCTCTAAATGTTAAGCCAAACTCCATGGATGTTATTCTAGACAAGAAGTCGAGTTCTACATAACTCTATTTAGAAATATTAGTGGTAATAACTACTTTCCATACACTGGCTTAACTCCTTGCCTCTGTGCCTGCTCAGGAAAAGGACCAAGAATGAGTAGATAAAACGAAAATTTGTTTTGTAATAGCTGATTGTGGTTGTGTTGGTCATTGAGTACATGGAGATATAAAGTAAAAGAAGGTCATGTTGTAACCTGACATAAATTAGCTCTCCCTTGCAGATGAACCATACATAACAAGATGGATCCACCTGCTGGTTGACAAATATTGCTTTTGTGGATTTAATTTGGTCCATCCCACTGCAACGTCAGAGGCGTGTCAGCAACCAAAGATTTTCGACAAATGATTTGTATCTGACTTTGTTAAAAGCTGCAGTTGTCAATAGGAGCTGACCTATGAAGCAAAATGACAGTTCAACTGAATTAGTCGTCATCCAAAATGACTGAGTTTTACTGTGAACTCCCTCTTCAGTTGCCACACTGAAGACATGAGGAACCATCTTCATGACAAACTACTAGCTCACCTCTTCATTAGAGATGTAATGACATATGAGACTCAACAAAATACTTTTGCATTGCAGTTAAGATGCACTCTTTGAGCAAAGTCGATGTCATTAATCTAACACTAAGACTCAAAGTAGCTTGTCAGCTCCACAGGTCACACTTGCTTTTGTCTTCAGGTCCATGCTAGATAAACAAAGACAAGTCATGAGTGAATCATACAGAAAATAGCGCCTGTCTGCTGCTGCTCCCATTATCAGTTTCTCAATGGCATGCACCTCAATAAGTTACACTATCCCCTTTCCTATGTCTTGCATCTAAATATATATTTTCTCTGCAGGAACCTACAGACAGGAAAACATTAATGGGGGCACACACAAGTCAGATATTGGACTCCAGTTTGCATGTCAACGATTAACTTTGAAAAGTTCTGAGTGACAGTCTGATGTTAGGTTATATACACAGATAGATTTCTGAGCACCCTTACCAAATGAAAGCCTTAATATGGAACTTGAAACAAATGTAATCCCACATAACGATAAAATCTCTAAGTTCAACCACGCTTTTGTATTCAGTTAATTCAGAAGAGACTAGGAGTACTGCATAAAGTCAAGAAGATCTTATTTGGACAAATTAAGCACTTTAATTTTCCAATAACACGAAGTATACAAATAAAACAGATACCAAACTTCACAGTTTATCACATCTTGTCTACTCCGCTAAAATGGGGAAAATGAGGGGGAAAAAAACTACTTACAGATTTAACAGTAATGTAAGAAATGACAAACTAATCATATGGCAAATGTGGAGGCAGACATGATTCGGGTAAAAACAAACCCCTGTTTGGTTACAAATGCAAATGTACTCGTCCAGGATCTTATTCATGTTCTGCCTCACAAGTTCTTGAGGAGTCCTGACACCATAACCATATGGCTGATTCACTGGGAAATTTCACAAGTCAAGGATACTGCGGTTACTAAATTGCCACAGTGGAAGAATTTAAGCTAATGTCAACTTCCACAGAGAAGGACTATTAGGATTATAATCATGTTCCCTTCACTGTTAATCAGTCCTCGGAATAAGAAAAGCCTCACGGCATGCAAACATTTCGCAAATGCATCACATTTGGACTATACTCCCAAAAATGCAAGCACATGCAAACCCAAAGACCGAGAGTAATTTTTGCATGTAAAACTACATGATCATCAACATTAGAATGAAGTTCAACGACTTGTATATACCAACCTTATTGTTTCTTAAGATGGGGTGATAGGGAAGTACTTCTCACAAAATGTTAGTTCAAGATCACCTCACTGGTTGGAGGCACCAACAACAGGAAGGGCCAACAGTTGCCTTCAACGACAAATTACCAAAAAATACCTAACAAAACTAAATCGTGCCACCTCATATGCAGTCACGTCTCTGTGGAATTAAACAAAGCAATCTCTACAATCTCTAATGATGTATAGCAGTTGCACTCAGCTAATAAGCTAACAATGCGAGAGAAACCATTTTCACAATAAGCAGCATCATCGATACAGCAGACACTCATGCCCTCTTAGAGTCATCCTCTAAGTGCGCTTAAGCTAGCATAATACTAAGCTAAAGTATCAAACTTCAGCAATGCGTCTATCATGCCCCACTGCACCGTGTCTGCGGCATCCTAGGCCGTCGTAAATCAGTTCTCACTTCTACCGTGTCCCCCGTCCCGTGTTCCCGGGTCGAGATGGTCCGTACCATGATATCAAATAAGACCTGGTATGCAATTTTTCAAGCCCCATGCAGGGGCATTGTCGTCTGCAACAGTTTCTCTATCTTTTCCTTTCCCTTTCCCTTTTCCTTTCACCCTTCCGGCTGTTCTTGTTTTGTCCTCTTCCCACTTTCGATGCCCACTTTCGCTCGACGTCGTGAAGGCACTGGTGAGCCCATCATCCGGCGTCGCCTACGGTTGCTCCTCCATCCAGCGCCAGCTCGCTACAAGTCAACGGTCTCTCTCTCTCTCTCTCTCTCTCTCTCTCTCTCTCTCTCTCTCTCTCTCTCTCTCTCTCTCTCTCTCAAGGCCATGGAAGCCGTATCTTCGAGCTCTCAGCCATGGCCATGGCTGCCATGGCCGCTCTCTCTGTCTCTCCTCCTCCAATACAAAAAGCGAGTTTAACATTTGATAGTGCAACTGAAATGCAAGATGCAATCTGGACATCCTCACCAAATTTGGACGCTTTTGGCGTCCAATCAGTCACACTGAGCTTTAGATCATGTAATTGAGTTCATGTCGACTCTCCAAATTAAGTTATAGCCAAAAACAAAAACAATAATAGAAGCGACTCCAAATAAACAAACTAAACGAGTTAAATCAATACATCTTGTGTGCATCGTACAAATTTCAAATTTTCTTATGCGAGTTCTTCCACGACTTCATGCATATATATTTAGATTACAGCAAAATGAAGAGAGAAAGAGAGAGCTGCCGTGGCTGCAAGTTTGAAGCTAGAGTTGGTCATGGGCAACAACAACTTGGAGATTTGGCGGCCCTAGTCAAGAGGTCAGAGCTCAAGCGTTCTTGAACTCTCTCATCCCAAAAGATATATCATGACAGCCAAAAATAATCAGTGGCCAATAAGCGAGACCGTCGGTAATTGGCATAAACTAAAATCTTCCCCTCTGAAAACTACGGCTTCCGGTGCACACCCAAGTTCTACATCCTCAATGCCATCACCAGACAACCAACAACAAATCTAATTCTACACCTATATTGGGAGAGGATAGCGCTTTTGCTGAATGTAGGAGAAGTCACAGAACCACGTTGCGAGCATCTTGCTGACTGCAGTGATGATAACGCTCTCACAAAATTTCGACCAAGTATATTTATTCATAACAACAAGCGAAAAAGGATGCTAAAACAGGGGGAAAAGACTCCTAGAATGGATCGCGTGAGGAAAGAAAAACTAATCTGAGCTTTAGAAATTGAAACTAAGAGCATGTGGATGAAGTTTTTCTAAGGGAGGGTTTTCTTGGGAGAGAGAAAATGAAAATTAGAATCAACCCAAAAAAAGAAGAAGAAGACTCTATTAGAAAAATAAATTTTCAAAGTTGGAAGACAAATTTTCTCTATTAATTTGGCTAATCTATTAATTTGTTGACAGTATAAAATTGTTGCTTGAAGTTACTAGCAGATAGTTCATTTGGCTCTTATTAGCAAGTTGCTTTATACTGTTAAGAAATTAATAGATTCGCGATTGAATAGAGAAAATTTGTCTTCTAACTTTGAAATTTTTCTAATAAAGTCTATCTTTTGTCGATACTAATTTTCATTTGAAATCGGAAGTGATTATTAAAGATTTTCTATAATCATTATGATTTAGAAGCAAAGATAAGCTGATTAATATCTCCAAAAATTTCAAATTAAGGAAACGTGGACATCTTCTTGAAAGAAAGTTCAGCAAATATTTTCTCAGATAAGGTTTTGAAGTGGTCAGATATGGAGGATCTCTATCGGCAACAATCAGTTCACGCGAGCAAGAGGTTTCCCGGAAAATCAGGAGGCTCAGTAATCATCTCTCAACAACGTCCGGCCGACGCGCTCCCCTCTCCCTCCTCCGTCCCATCTGTTCCGAGAATAACGAAGGCACAACAAGCTCGACCTGCGATCGCCAATGGTGGCTGCGAACATCTGGAACGCCGTGGAGGTCGCCGGCGAAGCTAGAGACAGCGAACATCGGACGAGTTTCTGTTCAGTTTTTCTCATCGTGGCAATCGTCGTTTCTATTTTTCACGATCTCGATGCTTGCGTTGTTTTGCTCGGGCAGAGACCTGTGCAAGATTTGATCTTCTGGGCGGTTCCATTCCTCTCGCATCGCACCGATTTTCCGATTCCGACATCAGCTTGTGACGATCTTTGCTGGTTCTATTTTGGGCGATATTTCACCGCACAACCAGGTAAACACCTCTGTTCTGCATAGCTAAACTTGAGAATATCGATTCTTCGTCGATGATGTAGTGATAAATCATAAAAAATAGAGGCCGATTCACAGTTTTTTATCTTTTAAGCGTAGATTAACTACTCGATGAAATTTTTGAACGAAGCGCTAAGATGAACGTTATTAAATCGATGTTTAGAGTGATGTTTTATGCTTGATTTGTTCAAAGATGTATTTACCTGCATTTGATTTCCTGCTTTCCCCGCGCTTTTCTTTGGTTCTACAGCGTGGATCTTGATCTGAGTTGTCCATGGTTATCGTCGCCGGGAATTTTCTCAAACAGATGAAGCGCACGGTTCAAGGCCGCTCTGGTCAGTTTCCTATACTTCTCTACCTATGCAAAATTGTCTTCGATTAAATCTGAAAACATGGCATCTCTAAAAAGTCAACAAGTTTAATCTCTGATAAAATTGCGTTGAAGGTTTGGATGTGTGTTGTTGTATGTTTGGGCATGATGACTTTCGTGTTTGGAGGTCTCCATGTCGATGAAGCTTCGTTGAAAGAGAAGAACAGAGCGTCGGGAGGAAGATGAAGTGCAGAAAAAAAGAAATAATAAAAAAAAGAAAAAGAAAAATCGAAATTTGAAGTCTGATTCGGTGGGCTAGAGGGTTTGAATTGGTTCAGGCCAGTTTTGGGCCTTTTTCTCTAGTTTTGGGCTGTTTCTTTAGGAATTCCTTTTTCTTTGCGGCCTATTCCACTTTTGGGCCTATTTCAATTTTGGGCCAGGTTTAATTATTTAGTTTAAAGCAACATTTAAAAAAATTGAGTTGGGCCTTATATCCAGCCCAATTCGCAGACCCAACCTGGACCATTATGGTCCGGGTCAGCGAGTTGGACCGGGTCGGGAGATCCGGTCCGAAGTCCTTTTTGGAATTAAAATAATAATAAAATAAAAACAAAAAATCCTGAAAAAATAAAAACCCAAAAAACCAAATAATTCAAATAAAAAATTTACAAAAAATTCAAATTTTTTTTTCAAGAATTAAAAAAATTAAAGAACAATTGAAAAATTAAAAATGTCTAGGAGAGTGACCACAATTGATTTTCGTAGATTCTTTTTAGTATTAATACTAAAAGTCTTGAATTAATTTTAAATACTTCATTTTGAATAAACATTTTTAGTAGCATAAAAATGAGAAAACCCTTAAAAAGTTTTAAATTCAATTAAATAAACTCTTAGAGCTTTATATTATGAGGTGTTTTGTTTGATTTTCCTTTTTAGAGATAATATTAGGATTGTTGATTGTGCATTTCTTTTCGATTATACTTGTTTGCAAACTTTCATCACATTAGTTGTTATTTCTCTTTTAGCATGGTTAGGATTTAAAAAAAAAAGATAATGCATGATCAATTAGTAGACTAGTCTCGTAGTGGATAAAAAAACTGCATGAAAACACTTTGGTTAACAAGATCAAGCCTAGACAATATATATAAACAATATATGTTTATGGAGAAAAATGATTGGTGGCTGATGGTCGGTGACTTTCACCGTTAACAATGGATTGTTGCCTCAACATTTTCCCTCAAGACCACAATAAAAGCTTTAGAAGCTAGCATACGATGTTCAGGAAATTGGGCAATGCATCTAGGTGCCATTTGGTAGGTATCAAGAAAAAGACATGCACAGTTTGAGGGAAAGTTAAGTTGATGGAATATATATATTCAAGTCCCCTAATTGAGTGGAGAGCAATTTGAAAGTCTCGTTTTATAGAGTCAAACATGGAGTTGGAGTTTTACGAAGCGGCGGTGAAAGAAAACATGCTTTTGCTGTGTTCAAGTTGCTTGAAAAAGACAAGCTATTACTCAATTAAACCATAATCGGGAATCGTATCGAGACTCCATTGCATATAGCAGCGATGCTCGGGCACTTGGGATTTGTGGAAAAGATTGTAGCTGGGAAGGCTGAGCTGGCAAAAGAGCTAGATTCTCATAGCTCGACCCCTCTTCATCTTGTGCAACAAAATGGAACCTTAACATCGTGGCCACCTTATTAAGAGTTAGCCCTAAAACATGTTATGTTCGTTTCAAGCAACTTGAGTAAAGAAGGCATGTGTCATTTCATCTCCCGCTTGGCAAAGCTTTGATTGTCACATGTACATTGCTCCTCTGCATACTATAAACTCCTTAACTAAGAAAAGTGTTGACCCCAACATCACCAACTCTAGAGGTTTCACATTACTCGCCTTGTTGACACAAGGCGAACGCATGGAAAGAGCCTTAGGAAATGCAGATTTTGTCTGTCAATCTTTTCAAAATTGCAACCCATCCGTCTATGCAACAAGGGAAAGAAAGAGAGAATGGCAAGACAATATGCATGAGACAATGATGGTGATGGTTGTGTTGTTAGCTACAATAACGTTTCAAGCAAGCATGACCGCTCTTAGCGGCCTTTGGCAAGACAATTTCGAGGGGGGGAATCATCCAGTGCATACAGTTGGCGACTCCATAATGCCTTAGAGGTAAACAAATCAGTACGAGCTTCTCATCAAATGCAACACCACAAGCTTTATCTATCAATCATCGTTATTGTAGTAATCATAAACGGTCTCCCTCTAAGGCGATGGATCTCCGTGAGGATTGCAATGCTAATCATATGGATAGCGATAATTTTCGCAGCGGCAACTTGTGCCATCCCCATAATAGTTTTCAGGCCAGAAAGCGAAGGGTGTGCTACATATAAAACAGTAGTGATTGCGCTGCTAGTATGGGCTGCATTGGCGGCACTTCTTTTCCTGTGCCACCTTTTTATTCTTCATCCTCAAATTGATAGTCAATATCCTGAAGTTCGTCTTTAGCTCCTTGAAGAAACATGAATGGGAGAATGTATTTGTTTAGTGGATTTCTTATAATTGCTCTAAAAAGTAATGGACGTGGGTAATGTAATAATTTTGGCACTTTAGCTACGAAACGTTCACAGTTCCCTAGGTCTAGAATGGTCTGAAAATCCCACTGACCATCTTTCAACTTACAACATATGGAAGGGTATAATGATCTTGATCGTCGATATCAGCCCTTCATATAAACATGAGAGCTTGTCTTTCTATAGTTATGTCTTGCAAATTTGTTTGTTTGCCTGGCTTTTTCTTATTTTCCTAAGCTGGAGGCTATGTTGTAGACACCACGAAAATTCATTTGATTGCCAAATCTATTTGACTTTGGATATCACAAATTTATGTGAGTTTTTGTGCTGATTCTTTTGAACTTGTTCTTACATGTTTGTTTTCTTTAAACAAGCTTAACAAAGCTTCTATGTCCTGGCAAAAAATTGTGAGATCTCTTGGAATTTGATAAAATTTTAAAAATGAATCCCCATGACCTATAACTTGTTACGTGACATCATGTTCAATAGTATATTGTCACCTCATGCAATGGATATGAGAAAACCAAAGCTGGCAGCTGAAATTGCTAAGTAGCTGCAGGAATATCATCAAGTGGAAATTTCAGGTTCTGAAGATCCTCAACTGTGTAATGATATATTCAAGTTTTTCGAGAATGGTTATTCCTCCTTGGCAGTTCACTTCCTTTTTTCTCCATCACTTCATGGAGAAGTTACTTCACCATTGCACTCTATCAAATGTTTCTTTCAACAAAACGCTTTGAACTTAATGTTTCTTTTGCTTCATGTTTGTGCCACCAATTTTAATGGAGTACCTCATCATGAGTTTGATATGATGAAAAGCAAAAGAAGTACGAGATGAATGTTTTCTCATGTTTGTCTAAAGGCTGACATTGACAGATTTATATATTTATATATATATATATATATCCAAGATCACTGTCCCCTTCCAAATGCTTTAATTTGAAAAATGGCGGGATTTTCAAGCCATTTTAGACTTGGGGAACTATGAACCTTTCATAGCTAAAGTTACATTATACAACCATTACTTTCTAGAGCAATTAAAAGAATCCACTAAACAAAGACATTAACGAACTTCAGGACTTTGATTATCAATTTGAGGATGAAGAATAAAAGGTGGCGTAGAAAAAGAAGTGCCACCAATGCGGCCCATACCAGTAATGTAACAACAACTATTTTATATGTACCACGCCACTCGCTTTCTAGCATTAAGAGTATTAAGGGGATGGCATAAGTTGCTGCTACGAAAAGTATCACTATCCACATAATCAACATTGCAATCCTTATGAAGATCCGTCACCTTAGAAGGAGACCACTTATGAGTACTTATATAACGCTAAGCGATGCGATGAAGCTTGTGGTGTTGCATTTAATGAGAAGCTCGTATCGATTCAAATACCTCTGAGCCATTATGGAGTCACCAGCTATATGCACTGGATGATTCCCCCCCCCCCCCCCCTCGAAATTATCTTGCCAAAGGCCGCCAAGAGGGGTCATGCCTACTTGAAACTCCATTGTAGCTAACAACACAGCTACCACCATCAGCGTTTCATGCATACTCTCTTATTATTCTTTCTTTCCCTTATTGCATAGACAAATGGGTTGTGATTTTCTAATGATTTATGAACATAATCTGCAATCCCTAAGGCTCTTTCCATACTTTCGCCTTGCGTCAACAAGGCAAATGCTATGAAATTTCTAGAGTTTATGATGTTGGGGGCAACACCTTTATTAGTCAAGGAGTTTATAGTCTACATAGGAGTAACGAACATGCAACGTACCAACCCGCGGTCAAATGACGCGCCTTTTTTGCTCAAGTTGCTTGAAACAAACATAGCTTGTTTCAAGGCAGGCTCTTAACAAGGTGGCCACAATGTTAAGGTACCCCTTTGCTGCCGTAAGATGAAGAGGGGTCGAGCTAGGAGAATCTAGCTCTTTTGCCAAATTAGCCTTCCCAACTAGGATCTCTTCCACAAATCTCAAGTGCCTGAGCATTGCTGCTATGTGTAGTTGAGTCTTGGTGCGATTCCCAATAATGGTTCGATTGAGTAGTAGCTTGTCTTTTCCAAGCAACTTGAGTAGAGAAGGCATGTTTCCTTTTACCGCAGCTTCGTAGAGCTCCAACTCCATGTTGACTCTCTAAAATGAGACTTTCAGATTGCTCATCACTCATTTTGGGGACTTGAACATATATATTCTCACCAATCTCAACTTTCCCTCAAACTTTACTAATTGGTACCTACCAATTGGTACCCAGATGCATTTCTTGCTACCTACCAATTGGTACCCAGATGCATTTCCTAATTACCTGAACATGGCATGCCAGCTTCTAAAGCTTTTGTTATGGTCGTGTGGGAAAATGTCAAGGCGACCATACCTTGTTAACAGTGAAAGTCATCGGCCATCAATCATCAATCATTTTTCTCCATAAACATATATATTTGGTGTACCGGCTGCTCAAGAATTTCAGCTGCCAACTTTGTTATTCTCATATTTGTTGTATTAAGCGGAAAATATAAATTGAACCTGAAGTTAAGCACCAAGCTATAGGTGAAACACATTGAGGTCATATATCATCGAATTTCATGGGAACTTAAATGTTGTCTCTTATGCCACCTGATGCCATCTGATGTTGCTTGACATCTCCCGACGCCGTCCTCGACCTCAATGCACGCCCTTACAACCACTGTTTTCCCTGTTTTTTGATGTACGTTGGCCATTCACCTTCCAGTTGCCTATGCCACTCCATCTAGTTGACTAGCCACCTCATCATCTCTAGAAATCGCTGTCAAAGCCTCGTTAGAGCTTTGATGAAGTAGTGCTGCTGCCACATCGTGCCGTGCTGCGACCGTCCATGCTCTAGATGCACAAGTTTCATGACGTCGCGAGGTCGCCACAAGCCATCGTCGTCGACAATGATTAGGACTGTTTTGGTAGAAATGATAGTTTTACTATGATAATAATGTGATGAATGGCAATTAGGGCTGAGTAGGGTTGGAAATATTTTTAATTGTGCATTGTGTGCAACTTAGACCAATTAGGTGGCTAACGGGCTATGGTTGGCCAAGTGATCGATTGCGCCTAATAAGGTATCGACTGGTGATTTCATGCTTAGGTCAAGTAAATGGGTGAATTTTCTGATCGATTGGCCTGACTTACTAACGACACTAAACCGCCTTAAAAGAATTGTGGCATGTTAGTTGCTCAAATGAAATGTGTTAGACTAGTTGTCAAACGTCTTATAAATTGATTGGTGCATGCTTATAAACTGTGATTGACGCCTGTATACAATTGATGGGACATGTCGTATGGTGTGGGGTTAGGTCTTAGTCTTAAACCAATTGACTATTGGATTAGTTGCTCGTAGTGGTAGCCGAGCTATGTGCGTATACTTGTACCGTGAGGTTAGCCACACTTAGTGGCCAAGCAAAGTTTAGTAACAATAGTTAGTAGCCACATAACATGAGAGATTGGCCGTGGAAGGTCTCCTATAAATTGCTTGCATAATATGCCTTACGATAGGGACCTACACTATATTAGCCTAGTACTGTATCGTTGGTAGGCACGTGTGAGTTGTGCGATGTACTATGAGAGGTTGGGCAACTGATTAGGGATCCTAAGGCGATTGCCTTCCTAGTATGAGTTTAGGGTATAGACTTACTAAGATTTTATCTCATTTGTTGTTCTAACCCACTTTTCAAGTCCTAAGCATGGATGCACTAAACGAGGACCAGGTAAGCCAGAGAAACCTATGAACGGGGTCCAATACGCTCTTGAGAGACATGAGATGACCCTTTAGGAGTTTGATTATGACATCTGACGTTGGGTGCCAAAATAATACTAGGTGAGATGCTTCCGTGAGAAGGGAGGCCCTTAGGTGTGGAAGCAGGATTACCATGAAGACCCATGGGAAGGGTATTAGCTGTGGAATCTCGACATGTGAAGGGATGACCCTCTTGGTGGTACGGTTATAGACCCTTATAGTAACTCTCGTCTAACTTTGCTTTTTAGGAACTAGCCCTAACCCTTTACAGTGAGGCTAGTTAGACCCTCCTAACCCATCCTTTTGGATTTGGGATATGTGACACTCGAGGGTGTTTGTGTTAAACGCTTACTTGAGTTATGATATTTATAGTTCCTTTATATCCCGGTGTTGGCAGGGGTAAAGTTTATCATTCGCTTCTGCATGCTCTTGCCTTTGATTGCATTGAGGATCGGCAACAAATCTTGGAACATCGCAAGTTATCAATCCAAGGAGGAAATTATCGAGGATTGTCATGCGCTCAGGAGCGAGGCGTGGCAATATACCCGGGTAGCATTGGTCTTAAAGCCCAGTTAAAGCTTGGAGTGATAAGGTTGAGCTAAGCTTTCTGGGATATCCGATCTTATCTCGTTTAGAAATCTGGACCATAAAATGCAGCCTTATTTTACATAATCCTACGAGAGCATGAACCAACTTTTCAAGAACGATACCACTAGTTAAAGTAAAACAAAAAAAAAAAAACAATCTCCATTGGAATGAAAGTATCGCGACATAAATATTTCTTTTGCACAGGGCGCATGACTTTCTCATTGAAAACTGCATTCACAATGCACAAATCAAAGTGCAAGATTCATTTTGGCAGGACCCGAGTCGATTTCTTTTTTGTTCTTTTTATTATTTTTTATGGGTTCTTTTTCATCCTCCCATGTGGAAAACCATTGTTTTTATCGTAACGGGGGAGGTTTAAAGCGGATTCTGCTCGTGGAGGACCGGATTCCAGGGTACCATGTTTTTGCTACATCGAGTTGAAAGGCCAGTGGCTGAGGAATATATTCCCAGCCGAAATCATGGAGATAATCGAGATCGAACACTATATTCCCAGCTGAAATCATGAGCAAGATCGTTTTCGAAGCAAAACGGAAAGCGGGTAACGAAAGATGGTCGAGATCGGTTTGGAATCGGAGGAAGGTTAGGAAAGTAGGATAGCAAGAAGAGGAGCAAACTGATGCAAGACGGAAGTAGGCCGCGAATCAGGATGGAGAATCACACGATGGGGAGGGGAAGAAAAAAATGGGGTGACGAAAAAGGGGATGGAAATTAGATAAAAGGTGGCGCAAAGGGTAAGAAAATGCCAAAATTAGGCAGCAACTCGATGACCGGAGTACCCATTGACACCTAACTTAGTACCTAAGTTGCGCCAGCACGCAACACGACACGAGACGACACACCGGACAAGTCATTTCTAAAAAATAAGAGAATTCTGACACGTTATATATATTAAATACATATATTTTTATCATTTATAACTTCCAATATTTTCAATTTTGAGCTTCCAATACTATAAAAACCACCAAAATAAAAGAAATTATTGTTTATACAATACGAACGCTATACTCATGCTCCACATCAATGAGGTTTTGTGCAAAAGATGGGTTGGTGACTTCAGTTCTCCTCGATCTCGGCCTCGGATCTCACCGCTCCAAGCTTGCAAGTGAGAGATCTTCTTCTCTACCTCAGATCTTTGCCTCGGCTTAGATCTAGAGGGACGCAATTGGGAGAAGAAGAGAAGGGGCGCAATCGGGTGCTTAGGGCACAATCGTTAGAGAAGCAGAGAGACTTAGAGTTAGAGCATGATTGTGAGAGAAGAAAAGCGCAATCTTCTCTCAAAACTTTTCATTATTTTTATTTTTATTAATTTTTATATTTACATTTTGACCCCTAATGTATTAAAATTTTATAAACTAACTCGTGCTTGTCAGAATCATGTGTTGGATTTTGGGACTGTGTCAAAGTGTGTTGAGGAGCGTTGACCGTGTGTTGAATGTTTTGACGTGTCAGAGTGTCGACACGACATAAAGGCCTCCGGAGAGTGTCGATGCAACCTAGCTTAGTACGTACTTTAATGGGAAAAGTGTCATAAAAGTATTTCATTTGTATCATTTAATTTTAAACATTTTGATTTGGTACAAATTTAGTCATTTCGATTATTGATATATATTGCCAATGTGGACATCCATCATCATGCATGGCATCACTGATGCTACTATGGATAATGTTAAATAGTATTTTAATATTTTTGGTTTTTTATTAATTTCCTTTCTCCTTTTTTCTTTTTTCCTTCTTTTATTTTTGCCTTTCTTCTCTCTTTTGCCGATGACTAGCCATTGCCTATGTCTTGCGAGGGCTGCTTGGCGAGCCTCGATGAGGGCTCCTCTTGATAAATCTAGCTTGGACAACGTAGACCCTTGCCTACGCAAGGTCGAGGCTCAACAAGGGCTCATGTCGCCAATTTTGGGAAGGTCAGTCCTTGTTTAGGCCAACACGACCTTGTCATATTTGGGAGGTGAGCCCTTGTCTGGGTTCACCCTCACCTAGCCAAGCCTCACTCGTGATGAGCAATGAGGACTCTGGCCCAGGCGAGGCTAGCCTGCCCAAGCATGTATAGCGGCCAGCCATCGAAAAAAGGAAGGAAAAAGGAAAAAAGAAAAGCAAAAACATTTAAATTTATTAAAATTGTTAACGTCTGGGTAGGTAGTGCCATGTCGGTTAACCGGCATCCATGTCAGCAATATTCAATCAAAATTAAATGGAATAACTTAATTGACACTAAGTCAAATGATATATTACTAAATTAGGACTTAAGAATTTAGGACTAAATTGATAGCCAATACATTAGATTCACGATTTTTTTTCCATACTTTTCCCATACATCGGCAATTGGTAAACCTAGTCTCCCAATCAGCTGGACTCTTGATGAAATAATATTAAATCTGTCAAGAAGAAAACAAAATCAAAAAAGTAATCTCGGCCTGATTTTGATTTTTTGTCATTCCTCCACATCTCCAGGAACTCCACATCAGGAGCAATCTTCACAACAACATCAATCGCAGCAGCCCACTTTCCCTTCTCAGTCCCCTTCAAGAGTCCACGTGGCTTCACAATTGAATTCATCTCGATTGAATTTTCTAAAAAAACAATCTCCAAAGACAAAACCCTTCGGAAATAGTTTTATTAGATATAAGTTTGTCGAGCTGGAGTATCACACTGGTATTTTTGCTGAATCAAACCTCATGTCCGGCATTATATGTGAATGTTTAGTAAAATTTAAGTGAAATTTTAGCACACGCTACACTTTGCTGAAAATAATAGAATGAGGTATGCAAAAAGAATGAGTAGGTCCCTCGTTACCCGGTAGGGTTTGTGCTTATAATCTCATGTTAGTGTATACATCGCACCATTGTTTAATAAACTTTGACCTCACTCGATTTATCACCATAAGACTTCAACTCGCTAGAATTTGTATACCCAATATTGCAACACATAAATTTATTAAGCAACAAACAATAAGAAGGCGCCTAAATACTAAAACTCCGTTTGTTTCATGAAAAACCGCTTAATTCACACACACAAAAAAACAACTTCTAAGAAGATGTTCTTCGCATTCGATTCGCGAAAAATAAACTAGTCTATAAAAATATTTTTCATCAATAATAAAAAAAACATCTTAGAAGTAAGGAAAATGTTTTTTGCTTTTGTATGAAACAGAAAATATTTTCCATCCTCTTTCTTTCACAATTTCACCAAACATCATTTTCTTTTTCTTTTTTTTTATATGATTTCTTGATTTCTTTTCCCTCTCTCTCTTTGGTCCTTTCTCATTTAGTTGCCAGCCACCATAGGTGGCGATTGGTGATTGGCCGCAAGCTAGCTTGAGCCTCTCTAGATCTAAAGAGTCGGGCGAGATTGGGCCTCACTTGAGGTCACTTAAGGCTGCTGAACCTCCGGTGACCTTGGGAAAGCTCATCCTTGCCCAAGCTGATCGTCGACGACGACTAGTCAAGGAAGAAGAAAAAAAAGGAAATATACCCAGCTAAAACCTGAAGATGAGTGGAAAACCTTTTTCACTATTCAGTATCTGATTTGATTATCTTATGGAAATTATAAAAAAAAAACTTTTTAGTATACTTTTATTTTTAAGTTATTTTTATTTTCTTTTATTTTTCCTCAGGCGGTCGTTGGTCACGATGGTTGGTTGAGACCAACCATAGACGAGCTCGAGTGTCATTAGCCTTTGGTAAGCTGGACAAGGCTTAAGCCTCACCCAAGGTGCTCAACAATTGGCAAGGCTTTAGCGAACTCAGGTCGGCGTCGAGCCTTAACCAGCATGCCAGAGGCCGGTCATGCAAGCTCAAGCCATGCCAAATTTGGCAAGGCTCAACCTTGAGTATGGCCAATCGCCAGCTATTGCTATTATCAATGATCGGCCAAGAAAGAAGAAGAAGGAAAAGAAGGAAAAGGAAAAATATTTAAAGTTAAGATTGATTTTTTTAAAAGTAAAATATAAAAATAAAAGGAAAATGTATTTGGTAAAAAAAGTGCTTAATTTAAAGTTGAAAAAAAGAGGATAAAAAATGTTTTCCCCTTTCAAAAAAAGCTGAAAATATTTTCCCTACTTTTGAATATATTTTTTTCACTGGCGAAAAATATTTTTCTTGACTAGTTTTTTTTTTCCGTGAACCAAATACAGGAAAATCTCGAAAATATATTCGTCAAAGTTATTTTCCATGGAACTAACGGAATCTAAATGCCCTTGAGGTACTCCACACGTAGACTTTTCAGGTGGACTCGAGTTCTTCCTTTGAAGGGCTTTTTAGATTAATCGGGTGCATAAACCCTCCTCTCACACAAGGTCCAACCAGAGAAGACCGGCACAAGATCTTCTGATAAGGGGAACTTGATTACCCTTGCTTACCTATACAAACAGCTACTTTTCAAGGTACATAGCTTATGCTTTGACTCATGCTGCGATCCCACGTCAATCTAAAGATGATTGTTCTCCATCCCAGCTCCTCATCATAAAAGCAAGAGAGAAAATTAAAAGTTATGAACTACGCATTCGGACATACTTAGTCAAATTCATATTCACGACATTTGGGTACGTATGACCGTCTGTATAAATACGCTGGTTTTTACACTTCGCATGTATTGTGAGCATAGAAAAAACACTAATTGTTCACTATTTAAAGAAGCGATGACTCCGATATCCATTTTAAATATCGCATCGTCGTGCATCTAAATCGATCCAACCCGACAACTGGGAAAAATCTCGAACACCATAAAACAAAATATCGAGAGTTCTGAAAGTTCTAGAACCGAGACCCCCCCTCCTCCAAATGACAAAATGAAATGAGGCGCTCCTTGTACGGACCCTTTGACCGCGTGACGTCAGAGCACAAATTGTGACGTTTGCTCGGTGCATAGCACGTGCCATGCACGTGCGGAGATCATCTCGAGGAAGCGAGGAGGAGAAATCTGAAGAGCGGGCATCTTCGCGCGGATCCCAGCCATGACTTAGAAAATGCCGATGGAGATTCCATAGTCATGACTTAAGAAATGCCCACCATGCTATGTTTGAGATTGATTTGACCGCTTCAAAACCTTATTTGAGAAAACGTTCAATCTGGACTTTCTTTCAAGTAGATGTCCTCATTTTAGGCATTTATTTAAAATTTTTTGAGATATTGATTAACTCGTCTTTGCTTCTAAATCGTAATGTTGTAGAAAATCTTTAACAATTGTTTCCAATTTTAAATGAGAATTAGCATCAACAAAAAATAGACTTTATTAGAAAAATAGTTTTTCAAAGTAGGAAGACGAATTTTCTCTATTCAATCACGAATCTATTAATTTGTTGACCGTATAAAGTTGTTGCTTTAAGTTACTATATATAGTTCATTTGTCTCTTATTAAAGCATTGCGTCTTTTTTTATGTGGGCCCACTCTAGCTACTACTTATTTTGTATTCAACCTCTTTTTTTAATTAAAAAAAACTCACTTTCTCTATGTATAATTTTCTTGAATTATGGGATTATAAGCATGATTAATGACTTTCTTCATGGCAGAAATAGGAGAAAAAGTAAGTCTCGATCTCTCATGTTGTTGTTTTTATCTCTATTTTGTTTAGGCTTTATAGTTTTGAGATCGAAAAGAACAAATAAATTAAATCTTAAGTTGAATTTATAGCTTAATTTGCAGTTTATAGATTTTTTTTTGGCCATTCTGAATGAAGAAGTAAATTTACTATCTTCAATAGAAAATCATTTGAACCAAAAATAAATAGAAAAGCAATAATTCATGGATCACAATGGCCTAAAATATGTGTTATTAAATATCATTCTTAGTCCAAGTTGAAGGCTAGTCTGATCAACCAACTTAGATTTTCCGTATCTTGGCCTACAAAGATGCGGAAAAGTCCAAATAAAAAAAAGAAGAAAACCAAAAAAGATAAAATTACAAGGAATTGTCTTCCTTTGCTCCGTTGTCAAAAGCTTGCAGGTCTCTCATGGCCGTGGCCATGAAAGATCAGACCATGATCCGGTTTGGTCCAAATCGGGTCGCCCGACCTCGCCGGCCTCAAATCCAAAGGTTGGAGGATGGAGGGAGGAGGGCGGCCTGCTTTCGGGGGGGGGCAAGAGAAGAGAGAGACAACCGAGGGGAGAGAAGTTCAGATTAGATTTCACAGGCTATCTTCTTGACGATTACAGTTTAGAAAAAGGAAATAGTGCGGATGACAAAGGTGCGATCTGATATGACGCAATATAATTCGAACGCAAGTTGAAGATTTCAAAAGTCGCGAATTCATTTAATATGCGAGTGCACCGTCACGTCGTCTTTTTTTAAATAAAATTAACCCAACAATAATTTGTCGGCATTTGATGTAATTTACCATCCGGTCTATGTACCTACCGAAAGACCCGTCAATAGAAGCAATCGCAATCCGCAATCGCGATCACGACTTGCGTCATCGCTGTAAAAAACTCATTTGCAGCCTCAGCAATTGCATCACGCGCGTGACGGCCCCACGCCAGCGTCACCCACGCCTCTCTCTCTCATGCGGTGGACCCCTCGGATTTTAATCCCGGCCGTTGATTTCCATCTCGCCAAATGCCGATGGACCAGGATGGGCAGAACAGGCGTCACCGGCTGTTCCTTTATTTCACCATCTGACGTTGGTGAATTCAGTACGTGGCAGGTCCGCACCGGTCTCCATGTGAAATCTCTTCCTATTATTGACTTCGACATAAATGTCAAATTGGCTCTGCTCAAGATCACATGAGAAACTGTCTTAAATTTATTGTATGGATACAAATTTAGTTATAAATTTTCTAATATTTCCAAACGAGCTTCGAATCTTTGCGTTGAAGTTTAATATAGTTATTCCGGTCAATTTTATTCAGAAATCACCGACCTGGTGGTGCGCCATGGAGGACCGCCAGTGATTATTGGACCGTCATATCAGTGATTTCCCTACAAAAAATGATCGAAATAATTATAATGAAAAATTTGCAAAAATTTTAAGATTCGGTCATCGAAATCGAAAATTTTAGAATTGATTGGGTAACTTTCCCAGTGACTACATAAGCTATAGGCCTAAATTTCAAACGTCCATGATCTACGAGAGTAGGGGGGACCTTATGATGTTAACCCGCCATAGCTAGTTTCGTTTTGTTTCATAATTAAAGGTGAAAATGTCATCATGGCAATCTCACGGATGAGTCACCTTGGATCCTAACTTGGCTTTGAATATTCGATAAGTAGTATAATATAATTTGGAAGATTGAGTATCTCCTGCTAAAACATCAGGCCTGTCCACTATCAAAGAAAATTCGCTTTCTAAAAACTGGTCTTACTTAAGAAAATGATTATGAATAAAACTTAATATTATGGATAAGTTCTGATGAGCTCGCAAATTTGGCCATCGTCATGGTACGATTTTAATACATCTTACGGGTGGCGTGTATCAATCCAATTACGTACGTATACCGTCGTATAAATACAATACCAGCTTGCTCAAATTACACTTTTCTATTGGACGAGTGATAATTCAATGATACCAGCAGGCTCTTGGTTTTCGAAATGACACGAAAGACGGTGCGCAATTCACTAGGCAAACGCCATGTTTCAACGTGGCGAGAATGGCTTTGGAATCGCCGCGAATTGACACGTTCTTCGATCATCGGACACGTTCTTCGATCATCGCTAGTATAAATTAGATCGTAAATCAAAGTACAAGAACGTTATACGGCGATCGATTGGATGGTCTCGAGGGGAAAAAGCGAGGGCGTGGGGGTTGTTGGCCGCATGATGTCATGAACTGTGTAGCACGTCCTGCCGACAAGGACGACTACCAACACCCACGATCCGACGGTCGGCAACAAAATGCCTGCATCTAACGGCTGACAACGGATGTTCCTTTTTTTTTTCTTTTGGGGGCGGGGGATTTTTTTAGGAGGAAGGGCCGGCGGCCCAAATACTAATTACTTTGCAGAATCTGCTCATGGAATCATACAGCTAGGGATGGGCGCATGCGGAGTTTCTAGGTTTCATTTATTTATTTTATGTATTCGAGATGACAATAGATGGAAATAAGGAAGGGAAAAAATGGCTTAAAGTCAACCGGGAAGTCATTTACTATTATTATTATTATTATTATTATTATTATTATTATTATTATTATACGTAAATTGCCAATTTAACACGACATGATGCAAAGATTGATCAAGCCTCGGCCGGCCTCGTGCCCCGTCGGCCATCCCCAAGTTATATGGCTAATTCAATTCGGTACATATAAATATGTGACAGAACAAGTTTAATTCCTTAGGTCTATCTCCGCATCAATCGTCGGAGATAGGGAGTTTGGCCGATAGATCTAGTTTTGTGAAATTTCGGAATCATGCGATGGATTTGGGCGAGCTGAGCGGAGGGATAATTGGACGACGCTTAATTAGACGATGGATTTTTGTCGCATGCCATATGGACACTAACTCGAAAAAGAAAGAAAAACAAAAGGAGAAAAGAAACCGCGGCACCCCCATCTCCGCCCGGCTCCGCCAAGGACGTTGATGTGTTCCGCCATCTTCTTCGGATGTGATGCACCACCCTCATCGCATACGTCATGTGTGTCACCGCTGATGTCATGTTGCCACTCACCGACACCTCCAACTCGAGCCCACTTAGCGCAACTTGAAATCAAAGCTAATTCAAGGCGGTCAACCTTAGAATTAACCTTTCTTTGGTGATCAAGATCACCACAGCAAAAAAAAAAAAAAAAAGGTTTGAGGAGTCTCAAGCCTTTAAGTATAGGCTGGTCTAAGGTTGACCAACTTGGGGTTGGCCCCAATGCAAGGTCATGAATGCTTAACAATATAGGGAAATTTATTAGAAAAGTCTTAAATATGTTGCTCTTATACCGCCAATTCAGTAATAAAACCTTTTAATTGTACCAATTTAATTTTAAATATTTTTATATTTTGTCCATTTTGATTAGAAATCACTTACTTAAAATAACGATTGTTCTATCTGGCCCATTGGATACTAATGTGGACATTTTTTTATATAATATTTTAGTAATTTTTTGACAATCTTTTTGTATTTTTATTTATTATTTTCTTCTCTTTTCTTTTTTTTTTCTCTCGAGGGTAGTTAGGGCTTGCAGCTTGGCACAAATTCGAGAATGTAGTTGCAACGAAAATGCCCATATGGGGCGTGCTTAACAACGTTTCTATTTCAGGGAGTATTTTTTGAACAAAAATATTTTTTTTGTGTTTTTATTTCATAGAACAATTTTTGAGTAAAATAAAGCGTTTAGAAATACGTTTTGTACAATTGATAAAATTTTTGTTTTTCCACTTTTTTTTATCATGGGCGACCGGTGGCAGTGGCGGCCGGTGGCAATTGGCGGCGGCCAGCCATAGATGCAAGAGAGAAAAAGAAAAGAAAAATAAAACGTATTTTTTAACGAAATGTTCAAGAAGTAAGTTTTTCTTTATATTTCTTGATGTTGGTACAAATGTGTTTCTAGGAACAAAAAAAAATCTTTTTTTGTTTTTGAGAACAAAAGTACAAATTCTGTTATTTTGTTATTCCTTGAAACAAAAGAATAGAAACACAATTATTTTTAAACATTACCAAACATGCTCATAGTACATGAGAGACAGGTGAATCCCGACCAGAGCGAATGACGTCACGCCCGCCTCAAGCTGCGTCATTAATCTTAGAAGAATAAAAGAAAGCTTAAGGAAAGAGCTCTCTCTCTCATTCGGAAAAATTTAAGCTGCGGGCCCACCTGACAGGTGGCTCTCCCTGATTAGGGGGTGACCACTGTGCCCGACGCACACAATCCTTGCTCCTCTCATTCGCGCTTATCCCATTTTCATGTCGGCCTCGGATGTTGTCGTGATCCTACGTGGCTTGGCCGTATAAAGAGGTGCGGATGCGTAGAAACACCCCCCTCTCTTTGGAGGGAAAACGACAATGGCGGACGGGGCCACACGGGGAAGACGAGGAACAGTAGAGGAGGACGCGGCTGAGAACGTAAGCAGGAGCCAGCAACCGAAGGTGACGCCATTCGCTCCGTCACCCACACGACTTCACCCCCACTTTTCTTCGTTCACACACCCAGTCAACCAAACCCCACAAACAACAGCAATCCTTTCTCTCTCTTTTCTTTATCTTTTCCTCCATTGTTCTCCCCTTTTTTGGCCTCTCTCTCTCTCTCTCTCTCTCTCTCTCTCTCTCTGTGTAGATGTGAAAGCGAAAACTGAAGTTTCGTTTGGTCTTTTACCCAGCTTCGTGTTCTCCTTCCTTATCCTCTCTCTGGTTCGGTCAGTCTCGTCGTCCACCCGTTTTCACGTTGGGAGCTTTCTTGGTTTTTGCTGCTTTGTCGTCGCGCTTGACCCATCAATCTTGGGGTCCGTTCTTGATTCCGCTCTGGGGCTCTGCGACTTGTTCGTGCCATTTTGCGGTTTGATCTTGGGTTGTCTCGGTGAGATCTGTTTGAGTTTGAGCAAAATAGGTGTTCTTGGTGCTTCATCTGGAGATAACATTACTTGGGCATTCTGTGATTTTGGCGACTTCCCTGAGACTGTGTTGGTGTCCACTATCTGTCCCTATTTCGTTTTCTTGGTGTTTTAATACCCCAAGTGGTTATATTGGATTCGGTCTCCTTGTTCTGATTGCGTAATGTGCGGATTTCCAGTGTCATGGCCTCTTAGTTCTATCACCTATGTGTGTGCGGGCGTTTAGTCTAGATCTCTGTGCTTCAGGTTTCATAGTTATGGATCTCACGAGTCTGTCCCTTGCTACACCTAGGTATATGTTTCATCTCTATGTGGTGTTTCTCTGATGCCCATTCAGAAGTTTCAGAGAAGATTTCTTAAGGTTTTCTGTCTGCAAATGGATAGATGTTACCAAATCTGGCCTGCCTGTTACCTCTTATGTATATAGTGCTTTTGTGAATAAATGAGGTTTGTGTTAGACCATATTGTCCTGCACGTATGAGCATTGCTAGCAAAAAAGAGTTTCAGCTCTAATCATCTCTAGGAAGTTTCTAACCTACTTTTGGTTTCCAAGAACTTCAGCACAATACAGGTCTTTCAGTAACTTAGCCTGCCCTAATTAGATTAATGGCTTTTTCGATAGAACCTTCATCATCTTTGAGCTTCACTTCATCTTCCCATCTATCCAATAACTCTGTTAGCAACAACCTATCAGGTCTTTGTAGCTCTGAGACGGGGCATTGCCCTGATGTCATCAGTCTTGGCAAACTCAGCTCTAGTTTGGAGAGGCTTCTTTCTGATTTGACTCCCGATTATAGTGATGCTGAGATAGTTGTTGAGAACATCTCGGTTGGTGTTCATCGATGCATATTGGCTGCCAGGAGTGACTTCTTCAATGACCTTTTCAAGCAAGAGAAGGGATCCTGTGAGAAGGAGAGTAAACCAAAGTATTACATGGATGATCTTTTGCCTTATGGCAAGGTTGGATATGAAGCCTTTCTGATTTTCTTGAGTTATGCGTACACGGGAAAGCTGAAGCGTTCTCCAGAGGAGGTTTCTACTTGTGTTGATGGTGCGTGTCACCATGATGCATGTAGCCCAGCTATCAATTTTGCGGTGGAGTTGATGTATGCCTCATATATCTTTCAGATCCGGGAGCTGGTTTCGCTCGTTCAGGTTAGCTCCTCCTTCTCTATGCCAAACAAGGTGCTATACTTGTGGAAATAGATTTGTCCATCCAACATATGTTAATTAAAACACACAAAATTCAGTCTTCTTTATGTGGTTTTTCATATATGGCCCCATTTGCATGGTGAAAGATTGATGGAATGTCGAGATAGCATTGTCACATAAAACTCCTCCACATGTTCTCTGCATCTTAAGAGATCCCTCCGGAAGGATTTTTTTGAGATTGTTTACTTCAAGAATGATTGGAGCCACGAGGGTGATTAGACTTTGCTGAAATTTGTGGCAGATATTAACTAGCAGATGCCTTATTTTGTTCTTGCAAGGCCATCTGGTGGAATGGAATGTGCAGGCACAATCTAAATTTGTTTGAATCATCTCTATTTTCTCTTTTTGATCTGTTAAGGGCCAGAAACCTGCACATTTGACCTTCTTTTTTATATCAATTGAAAAGACCAAAAATTCCTCATCCAGATGATTCGCATTATGCTGTGGATAATTTTTTAAATTGGTATGTCGTGCAACTGCAGCGGCGTCTTGTTAACTTTGTCGGGAAGGCTCGATCAGAAGACATCATCCCAATCCTTACCGTTGCTGTCCACTGTGAACTGGAACAACTTGCGATGCAATGTGTTGATAGAGTGGCTCGATCTGATCTTGATGACATCTCTCTTGAGAAAGAGCTTCCCCATCAGGTTGCAAAAGACATTAAATTGCTCCGTCTCAAGTATCAACCTCAAGATGAAATTCCAGACCCCTTGCATGAGAAGAGAATTAAGAGAATTCACAAAGCCTTAGACTCCGATGATATTGAGCTTGTCAAACTTCTCTTAAGTGAGTCCAATATCACCTTAGATAACGCCTATGGCTTACATTACGCTGCAGCTTACTGTGACGCCAAGGTTGTTTCTGAGTTGCTCGCTTTGGGCTTGGCTAATGTCAACCTTCGAAACCGAAGGGGATACACTGTGCTCCATGTTGCTGCAATGAGGAAGGAGCCTAAAATAATAGTCTCGTTATTGTCAAAAGGTGCGTGCGCGTTGGAATTGACATTTGATGGGCAGAGTGCTGTGTGCATCTGCCGTAGGTTGACGAGGCCTAAGGATTATCTTGCTAAAACGGAGCAGTGCCAGGAAGCAAACAAGGACAGGCTATGCATAGATGTACTGGAGAGGGAAATGTGGAGGAATCCATTGGCAGGAGATGCTTCTGTTTCATCTCCCATTGTATCTGATGATCTACACATGAAGCTGTTGTATCTGGAAAACAGAGGTACTGATTTTTTCGGCTTGTACTTAATTTCTTGTAGATTATGGTGCTGCCCTGTTTGTTGCAGCATTTGCTGCCTGAATATTCTTAAGATGACCCAAGCTTTTTGTGAAAATTTACGAGATGTAATGCCAAAGGTTGAGTACTTATGTGTCCATGTATGTGCAGTGCAACAAATAGTTCCAGCAGAGATGTCATATTTATGAGAAAGAAGGTTGTTGTGGTGTTGGGTGAGGACACGCTACAGTTCGGGGAGATTGCTAAGAAATTCAAACAAATTATGTTTTGAGTTGTTGAAAAGTTCACTTTCTGGAAGGATAATGAATAGTCTGGAGTGATTTCAAGCAACTTTTAAGCCGATTCTGTGAATTCCACCCAAAATAAGTTGCATGTCTAACATTTCCTCGCTGTCCTTGGCCCCTTGAAACCTTTAAGTGAGATAGACATTTCGAAGATTGGAAGAGAGCAACTGGCTAGTGCTAGCCTAGATCCAGTGGTGTCCCACTGTTCAGTATGCAGAGAGTTATTGAGACAGAAGTGATTCCTGTATTAGGGTGAATTGATGCACATCAGAGGCACCTAAACTGGTGTTTATGTTAGGGAATTTCCTTAAGTTTGCTTGTATAGGTCCATTTTGCCTTTTGGATTGACCCTGATGACTCTTTGATATGGCATCTAGATCATCATGGTTTTACGCAGGGGGATTCTGAGAATCATGACGTTTTCTTTTGGTTGTTTCTTAGGAAAGCTTCCAACTATTCTCAGTACATTTTGATTTCACATTGTTTTCTTCCTGGAAAACACTTCTTTTTATCAATTTATGTTTATGCTTCTGCACTTCATGTATCAATCATTTCTGCAAAATTTATTTTCTCCCTCATTGCTAACATACTAAAAACTTAATATGCTGTCTGTATCATGCATTGCAGTTGCATTTGCAAGACTGTTCTTCCCAACTGAGGCTAAATTAGCTATGGACATTGCTCATGCTGAGATGACAGCTGAGTTTGCTGGTCTTTCTGCAAGAAAAGGTTCAAGTGGAAATTTGAGGGAAGTTGATTTGAATGAGACCCCCATAACTCGAAACAAAAGGCTGCAATCTCGAATGGAAGCCCTCCAAAGAACAGGTAACTTGAAACATGCTCTTTTGCTGCTTGGGTCTATGATTAAGAGTTCTTACTCTTTTGTCTTAGCTTGATTTTGAGTCCATAACTAGTGGTTTCTTAAATAAATAAAAAAAGAAAAGAAAAGAAAAGAAAAGAAAAGGAAGAGCATATCTTGGCTTGTTTAGTTAATTTTTTCTTGCTTTGAACGATTGAATTTATAATATCCAAAGCTGGGACGACAGCTTGTGTAAAAAGAATTTGTATGTCTTACTATAATGTCGGAAAGTGAAATCAAGATCCAGCTGACAATGGCCACAAAAGCTACCTCATGTTGGGATGTTGAAAAGGGGTGAAAAGAGTTGTATGAGATGCTCAGTTACTTCACGGTGAAAACATGAGAGAGTGCTCTCTACATTCTCCGTGCTGCTTTTCTCCTCTTCCTCCTCGTGCTTCTCTCTCTCTCTCTCTCGCTCACGGAGCTCATGGTGGCTAATGCCAGTTGTGCATTTTGCTGACTTATGGGGCCAACACGCTTGCATGTCATTTCCTATCGTAACTTTAATTTCAAGCTGATTCAGCAGTCTTAACTAATCTCTCTTGTGTGGTTGGAAGTGTATTCTTGCTTTAGATCCCACATTCTTTATAATGAGCATGCTTTCGAATGCTGAACAAATTGACTTGGAACATGATCTATTGTAAATTCGAAAACATTTGTTTCAGAAGTCTAGTGATTACATGTTGATTTGATGTAAACACAGTTTCTTCATTGTTTTTCATCATCAAAGTTTCATGCGATGAGGCCAACTCAGTTCAATTGTGTAATTCACTGATGAAAACCTTTTTGTCATGGTGGCAGTGGAAATGGGTCGGCGCTACTTTCCTAATTGCTCGGAGGTTCTTGATAAGTTCATGGAGGATGATCTGCCTGATCTGTGTTACCTTGAGAAGGGCACACCTGATGAGCAGAGGATAAAGACGAGAAGGTTCATGGAACTCAAGGATGATGTCCAGAAGGCCTTCTCTAAGGACAAGGCTGAGATGAGCCGGTCAGGGCTCTCATCCTCGTCGTCCTCATCATCCTTTAAATACAACAACAAAATTAGAAGATCTTGAAACTGCACACGAACCAGTTTGAATAAACCAACCTAATGAAGGGCAACTGGTTTTTTTTTTTTTGGGTTATAATTAAGGTAAGGAAGGGAAAATTTTGGCTTCTGCCCTCAATTTGTTGAGCTGACAAAGATGTATATTCAGATGTTCATAGGATGTTTTGGTAGTGATTTGAGATGTTTTTGCCTTTTTCTTTTTTTTGAGGTCTCCACTTGTTGTTGCTACCCAACAATGGGATTTGATTTGCATTGTGTACAGCTATGCATTACTTTGCAATTATTCTGTTCTGCAAATATTATATACAAGTATAATCATTTTCAACAGATCAGAATCCATGCTTTGCTTTCACATTATTCTTCCCATTGTCAGTACATCACTGAGTAGATAAAAGTTACATATCCGGGAGAATCCCGTGTCGGTCAGAGTTTGAAATATTGAAAAATGCTCTTCTTTTAGCTTAAAATTAGGCATTTATGTATCGAAAATGTTGTGAAATTTGAAAGCATTTAAGTATAGGAAGGGCCCAACTGTCCGCATTGGTGGGCTGTTATAAGTAGTGGGACAGCGACGGAGCAAGAAAGTTCAGGGGCCTCCAGGCGCAGGCAAGGTTCATTCTGAAAGTATCAGCATCGTCACCGTTCATTGCTCAAGAAACTGGCATCTGAAAGGTACAAGCAAGCTAGCGAAGGTAGTTCCGATAACAAATACGACTGGATCCATTGAACAAGTTGTTCAGAGCATGGATTGGAGTCTGTTCCCAGCAAAGCAGCCGGGACTCTGCTATATAGCAGGAGCCTTATCGAGAGATCTCGATGGGATGGATACCCAACTATGTGATTTCCCTTCCAGTCATGGAGTTGGCTTTGTTTCGGACATTCGTTGAATGAATGTTGCACCAACTCGTGCTAGGTCAGCTCTATGGGTATGGCTTCATCTGCCCTGTTCACTTGCCACTTACGGTGACGAATACAGATTGTTTTTATGTCTCGTCCTCCTGAAAGGTGATGCGGAACGCTAATGCTTTAATTCAGTCCATCTACTGGGCTGCAATGACTGTGGATATCCAAGCCCATGGACATGGGTTCTGTCTCCATAGACTTCTTTATACCTGAAGGGCCAATACGAGGGATCCGGATTCCCTGCTCTAAGGTGGAGATGGATGGAGGTGAGGGCTTTTCCCTTTTTTTAGGAAAAGAAAAATTAAGTGAATGGTGAGATGGGGGTAGAGCACCCATGCTCTAAGAGCAGGGTATCCACACCCCAATCCGAGGGGGTCAAGGTCAAGTGGGTCGAGGCAAAGATTGACAGACAAGCACACCGAGCCAAGGTCGGTGGTGGCACGAGAAGATGATGGCAAGTTTCCATGGAGAGTTCATTGGAAGGTTTTGATCAGGTGGTTGACTAATGAATAGATACGACGTGCAGAAGAAGTAGCAAAGTTCCTCTGGATCAATGTGGAGGAGAGATTACTAACTGCCACTCCTTTCTGCATCTTGATCTTTGCATCACCCAAGCTCCATCTTGCGTTCCCCTTATTCAGAACCAGGAAACGTTGCTTACCTAAGGGGAAAGAAAGCTCTGATGGCCGGACGAGCTACTCAAGCGAGCTAAACATGGACAGAGAATCAGGTCTCCGCCGAAGGGAAATCGGCCATAGTCATGGATATGTACTGGGAGTGCGCAGCAAAAGCCCTATCTTCACTCAAAAGCTTTCACTAATGTATTATGAACCAATTACGATGTAACAATAATTCCACACACAACGATTCTCCAATGCCAAATACTTCTAACACAATAATCACATGTATTTCATCACCCTTTTGTCTTCTTATCTTTTATCACTATTCATTTTACCGTTATTTATATCTTGAAAAATCAAATCATTGATTTATATTAATTGGTGCTTACGCTTTTAGTTTTGAGTCATATATATTCAGTGGCTGCATGCCACATACGACAAAGTGAACAAACTGCATTTACTAAATTAGTATTGAAACGTATTTTTTTTTATTTTTGAGTTGGAACAAAGTATTTGTTCCTTTGTGGGAAGAACATAAGAAACTTTTAAGCCTTATTTTGACTTTAATCAGTCAATTTTAAAAGAGAGAGAGAGAAAAAGATAAAAGAATCCTCGTTCTAATAAAGAACTCAAGCATCTGCGTTGCTTGTGCCACGGGCAGCCTTGCGAAGGACCGTAAAGTGGAACTTGCACGCGTTTGTGTCCCAGAACATCCCGATCTCGTCGTTCGTCTTCAACCCTCGTCTCTTGACGAACTGCTTGTTCCACTCCCCGTTCAGCACGTAGCTCTCCGACGTCGCCCAGAGGCGGAACACGAGCCGGTGCTCGTCGCCCGTGTCTACGTCCCTCACAGCGACTTCCATCCCTTTCGAGCTTTTGACCCGCGTCTTCATCTCCGCGCCCATCCACTGGAGCACGTGGATCCTCAGGCATTCCCGCGGAAGCAGCAGCCTCGACAAGTTCTTTAGGTCGCTAGGCGCAAGCTTCTTCTTGACCTTCCATGGGTCCTCGTAGAGCACCAATTCAGTGGAGATGCCCGAGTAGTCCTTCTCTTCTTCCTTGTATCTCGGAACGGGCTGCTTGTTCTTTCTTGGGGCGACGCTACGTGATGATCTCTTCGTCTCTACACGCGTATGGGTTTCATCGGAGGTCGACTGCACAGGTTTCTGCTTGTTGCCCTGAAGCGAGGTGGGAGCGGTTTCTTGATGCTGGTTGCTGCCACCATCGACCCTGACGGACGTAGAGAAGCTTTCTTCAATGTTCGTGCTGGCCTGAGTAGGGAACGGGTTGAGGGCTAGACGAAGACGGGGAGATGAAACTTCTTCTTGGCTCCCATTCTTCCTCTCATTATTATCGTTAATAATACTGGCCACATTGGAAACACAGGACGAAGAGAGCATCGATGGCGCCGGCGGCGAGTCATCGATGATGAATGGAGGAGACTTGGGGTTGAAGAAATCGAACATCTTCATGGGTTTCTTCCCTTTCTTGTCCATGTTATCTCTTTTTCGAGGAGAGAGCATCGATGGCGCCGGCGGCGAGTCATCAATGATGATCGGAGGATACTTGGGGTTGAAGAAATCGAACATCTTCATGGGTTTCTTCCCTTTCTTGTCCATGTTATCTCTTTTTCCAGGAGGGACGAGTACGAAATTGGAGTATGGAAAAATCAGGGATTGTGTGTTTATGGGGAGGGATGGAACTACAGTCGCACAAATTTAAGCTGTGAAGTGCGATCCTGAAATACAAAGTAAATCCTAATTCGGGTTGTATTAGGTAAAGAAAATCCAGATAGTGCAGTGAGTGCATGCATGTGGAATTAGATTCCATGTTTCCTAAAATATGATGATTTGATATAAGTACGTTCAAAAAATTGTTAATCCATGTGTTTTGCCATTATCTCTCACTAAAACATATTCAGTTTGAGCAAAAAGTACGGAATCCCAAGGATAATTTTTTTTGATTAATTTGAAGTATACGCCCCATATAATCTTTCTATTACACAATCCACATTCATCATTACATGGATGCTCGGTCAAAAAAAAAAAAAAAAGAATTGGCCCAACTTGGGGATAATTGCCTATATATATTAATCTTTCCCTAATACCACTCGAGGTAGGAGATGCCACAAGGATTGGGATTAATCTTGACAGATACATAGTGTTGTGTATCCTTCCATATTACAGATGGCAAAAAATGTTTGCGGTACAAGTTTTGACATTACAATACCAACTTGGATGTTAATCTAAAGAAGGATATGAAACAGCATACAACGGCTATCTACACCAGCAAGGGACAGAAGGTAGCAGCTGAGCAAGATCCCTCCAGAAACTGCAGATCCTACAGGTTGGGATCTCCACTTATGCACCTAAATATTTGCTTGATACCCTCCAACCAGATTGGTCATCAATCAACGATGGCCGCGGTACAAGCCCCAACCTGCTCCCAGGTGCAGACCTATGCTGTGGTTGACAGAACAAATAATAGCAACATAGTCTCTAGAAAAGAATTGCTTAGATATGCTAGACAGGGAAGCACCCAGAGTCTAAGGATGTCACATACAAAGGAATGCTTCAGGGACATCGAAATGAGGACGCAATTTACTGAACCTTGACTGTCAAAGCAAACCAGCATGTTCAAATAATACTTATGTATAGTCTGAACTCTGGTAAACTAAATAACATGGGAACTCACTCGCTAGCCTTAACTAGGAACAGTTCGATTTTCTAAGCAATGATTACACAAAACAAGAAAAACAGTGCATTTAAAACTGTAGACTTTCCTTGATTGCCTGCTTAAGCAGCGTGTTGAAGGCACTCTTCAATAAGATTCTTTGTTAATTAGAGAAAAGAAACTATTATGGCAACAACCCTTTACAGCTGAAAAAGGTCCTCCGCCCATACAGTCTCCCTAACTCATCAAAACAACCAACCTTGCCCAGTCTGATCTGCAGATGACGTTGTTGAAGATTTAACCATGATGAAATGTTACAGTGATGAGCAACTACATGCAAAGAACCAGTGACAAAAGCATCTTGCAACTTTTTCATTTACTAAATTCTATTGCTAAAAGAATCCAGCACCTTGTACCAAAATGCTCTCATTGAAATCTTTTTAGAAATTCTGTGTACACTGATAGCATCAGAGAATCTATACTAAAAAGAATGTCAGGAAGGATATCTTTTGCCTCAATGTGGTGACTGATTTATACTTTCCCACATCACCGCACCGTCAGGATGAACATCTACAAAATACCGAACAAAACGAGCTTCTGAACATGCAAGGATGGAGCTTATGGACATCATTGGCTTGACTGCACCTCTATCCCTTGACCAAATGTACATTGATATTCTTTTTTGAATTCTCTCCATATCATAGCATAAATATGCCGGAAAGGCCACAAGAATTTCCAGTGGATAGCCCAATCGGTTGATTAAGCAATCAATCTTCTTCTCAATGACATCTTTCGTCTGGTTCAGCACAGTAGGAGCTTGTTTAACGATTTTTGAGGCCAAACTAAAGTCCAGACCAGCTTGTACAAGACAGTCAAACCTTTCCTGCAACTGATCCCCTCTTCCTCTAAACCGTTTCAATGCTCTTGTCATCTCCTCTGAGTTTTCAACATAGCCTAACCTAATCAAGAATATTTTTTTCTCTATGTATTTAGTTGGATCTTGGTACAGTATCCCCACCCTCCACTTGGATGCCAACTGGAACAATTTCAAAGGATCTTCCTTTATCATAAGAGCTAAGCAGTTTCTTATAATTTTCAATTCTTTACAAACAGTTTTGGGTCCTTTGAGTGAAGACGAGGCCAAAAGCTTCATGTGGTTGGAAACTATATTGGCTATTAAATCCATTTCCACTCTGATCTCAATCAGAAAGCTGACAGCTTTTGAGATATTCTTCAAGGACTTCTCAGACAGAATGAAGGGATTTTCAGCAAACAGTACATAAGCGTCATCCACATTGATGCCCACTTTCAATAACAGGCCAAAGACCACATACACCTTTCTCCCTGAGCCATTGAACAGAAAAGCAGGATTTCTCTTGAGTAATTCCCCCATCTGGTTCTCTCCATTATTTGCTTTCTCAACGAACTCTATGGTGTCAAGAATTCTGCACCAAATGTATCTTTTCTTATCTGATAAAAACTCACCAATACAATTAATATCCACACCGTGCCCTTTCAGTTTATCAAGGACCTTGACAAACTGCAAATCAATGCCACCGACCAACAGCGTAGGGCAACATGTCACCAGCTTGATAACTGTTGATTTGCTCAGACCTAAAGCCTCGTAAGCCTCCAATCTCGATGGCAACATCCCAATATCACACCGGAAAATATCACTAGCTTCTTTAAAAATCTTACCGATCTTGTTCCTCGGAATCCCATAATTACACAAAGTCTGAAAATTCTCAAGCATGAGATGGTCATCACTTAAGAACATCATGTTCCGAGGAAGAAGCGACTGCAGCTCGGATGGAGACACGCCCACGCTCTCGAAGAATGGCTCGAACTCATTGATAGGATTATACCTAAGGAACCTCTCTATAGCCGGAGCAACATCTTTTTCAGCATTGACATTAGAGAGTAGGTCCTGCACGAAGTTCGGCGAGTTCTTGCTAATGTATTCCGCATCGGAAAAGCTGAAGCTCCTGGTGCAGTGCAAGTAATCGAAGAGTGCTTCCTGCGCCTTGCGCCTGGCAACACGAGAGAACCGGTGAGTCAAGCGGAAACGTGCCGGTTCACCCAACTCGGTGGCCAGGGTCCTCCGATCGCAATCAAGGCTCGCGCGGCCAAAACATCGAACCTTCAAGGATCCGGAAGATGGGTTAATTTTGGGTTGGGACTTTTCGCAAACACGAGGAGGGCACAGGAGACGGAGACCAAGTTGAGCCATCATTTTATACAATGGGGGCAATTTTCCATGGATTCTGAGCGTAAACATGGCACGACACCATTTGGAATGATTAAGCGAAGAGACTTGGTGGGTCATGCATCATTGCTTTTCGCGACTAGGTCTGCAGCCGAAAATGGACGGCGACAGAGAAAACCCGAAAGCGAGCAGAGAGGGCCTTGAAGGTCTTTGCTCGTACCCTGGGATGACAAGAGCAAAGACGGGGCGAAGCCAGCATCAATGGCTGCTTCCGGGTCACACTCACTGAAGCTTGAGCTCAACTCCAGTGGAATGCAAGGGACGGTGGAGAAGATATATCCTAGCAAACATCGAAGAAAAAGAAGAAGAAGGGAGGAGGGGGGCATTGCGAGGTGGAAGAAATGGAGACAGGATGACGTCATCCGTGTCGTAGATTTTCCATGGGGGGAACGGTCCGAGCAGGCGGGCAATTTACCAATAATTTTTTTTTCTTGTCTTGCTAATAATAATTGGATTAATCATAATTATTGATAGCAATTTGTAATGATCGCAGCCGAGTCGTGATCTTCGGTTCGGACAAGAATTTCTTCCCTTGTTATATTCAAGTTTGAGGGAAGAAAGCCCTAATTTTGGTGCGAACCCCCAAATTTTTGACTTCTCTATCCTATTAGAAAAAAAGAGTCTAATCTTTTTAATGTATCAATTGATCAATAACTAAGGGTGCATTTAATAATCATTCCCATCCATGATAATAGTTTTTTAGAATGAGTTTTTTTTTTAAGAAATAGTTATCGGATGAGTTTTTTGGAAGGAAAACGCGTTTAGTAAAATCGTTTTTCTCTGTCTCGTTTGGGACGAGAGTAAAGATTAAAGAAAAAATTGATTTTCTTTTTTCTCGTATTGTGTATTTTTGTCCAAAAAATAGAAAACAAAAAAATGTGTTTGATTTCCCATCTAAAACCCATCCTAACCTTTTTTCCATTCCGAGAACAGAAAATTTTATGGGCATTTGTCAAATAGATTTCTCGTTCCAAACTCGTCTCGGGACGAGAAATTAAGAACCGGAATTGTTATCAAACGCATCATAAGGGACTGAACTAGAACTAAAAAAAAAAAAATCCTTTTGGTTGTTTGGATGATTAGGATTCAATAAGTAAAATCCTCAATTCTTAGTATACAAGTCAAATTAACAACGAAAATAACGATGCCGCTCCAACAAAATCTTAATACATCAATTGGATTATACAAAGAGTTCAAGTCCATGCTCCTTAGATTATCTAATCAGCCCTCTTGAAAAATTGAAAAATTATGAACAATTGAAATACATTAATTACTCCAAAAGCACATTGATTTATTGATCTTTTAATTTGAGATTTAATCTATACCCATCTAGAAGAACCTCGTGGAGGGGGAATATTACATTGAGAGACAAGATTGATCCAAGATAAGCCTAGGCGGGTGAATTTAGGTAAAGAACACAAAAAAGGTTGACCTTTCCGATGCCCTGGACATCCCGGCGTTGTGTTGTCCGGCGAATTTCATTTATTTTCCTGTGGGTGACAACAAAGAAAGAAACTTTATTTTTATAAAATTGTAATTTAAAAGTTGTGATTTTTCTTGGATGAAATTGCAAGAAATGGCAATCCTCCTCCTCCTCCAACGACCCAATTCAACAGAGAGAGAGAGAGAGAGAGAGAGAGAGAGTAGAATTCACAATCAGACAGCAACTCCTATTTGCCCTCACGCACTTTGCCTCCCCACCCAATTTCTCTCTCTCTCTAACCTTCCTTCTTACTATATTCATTCGGCATTTCACAGGCGAGAGACTTGCAAAATTATTGCTTTCGGTGAGAGATTCCCATTACTGCTGCCTCGCATTCTCCATTGATTGGGAGAGCCTCTGGGTGGGTTCGTCCTCCTTTCGGTGGTTAAATTTCATCTGGGGTCTCGTCATTTCGCCTTGTAATCTTGATTTTGATTGCCCATCTGCCGAAAACCAGCCCGCATTTTTCCTCTTCATCTCGGTCTTCTTCTCCTCTTCCTCCCTATCGGATCGGTGCGTTCTGGGTCGGTCTCGGCTTCGCTTCCCTCATCTGGGTTCGGGCGGTCCCCGGCGTTCGCTCTTCGGTCCGGGTGAGCGGTGATCTCCTGCATTACCCTTCGATTGTATAGTGGCGATTTCAGCTCTGCGACTTTGGTTGCACACTAATTTCTTGCCTGTGTTTATACCGTGTGGGTTGATTCTCGAGTTTGGTTTCTCTTCTCGACTTGAAGTGGAAGTGCGATTCTTTGCTGGAAGTCATGTTGTTGCTCGAGGACCCTCTTCATTACATTGCTGGCATTTGCTTTTCTCTTCTCCCTTTTTTTGTGTGATATATGGAATTTAAAGGTGTGTGATTGCATTAAGAGTTTTGTCAGTTCAATTTTTGCGTTCTTGTTGTTGTTCTAGCATCTGATCTTTGATTTGCAAGTACGACTTAGCTGGCACCATCTTGTGGTGTGATTTGAAGGTATCGTGGGATGACCATGTTATGAATAACATAGCAGAATGCACAAGCATTTTTCGTTGGTCGCACTTTTAGTCATTTGATCAGTGCTGGTACGCATCGTTTCTGTGCCAGTATGCATTGATGTGTGTTTGCGGTTCAGATCTCTTGGTTCGTTGTTATTTGTTTGCCCATGCTTTGATGCCTCACTCGTTAACTAAACATATTTTTCTGTCAATACCTTCAAATTGTCTTCCTGGAACAGCCGTTGTCTCTGATACCTTGTCATTATTACTCCATTGAGGTCCTCTTTTTCTTTTGGGTCACAATATCATAATAAAATGCTTGATGTGCATTAAAGAGGAAGAATGGAAACGACAATGGGTATCTTGAAGCTCTGGATGATTTTTGTGTTCTATTTCTATTTTTAATGTCAAGATAGAGCTCTTGGTGTGTGTGATATGTGCATTTATGTTGGATGATATCTTCCTTGTAAACATCATGGTTGTGCAAGTTTTGTGAGAACAAAGTGAGGGAAGAAACAAGGAGCAATAATGTGAGGTAGATGCAGATAAGAATGATTTAACCAGTTATGCTTAATTATGGAAGTGCACAAAGAGTGATGGTCTCGTTACTATTGGTGCAGTTAATTTGGCTGCTGTTACTAGCTTGAGGTTATGCATTCTTTTCTCTCGCTATCATGTCTTCTGAAGTCAACATTTACATCAAGATTTCATCAAACCGTCATCATCAATTTGACTGTTCTTCAGTAATGTAGTCACCTTTTCTAAGTCTGCTAAGCATAACTTGTAGGGCAAATCCATCGTAGGCTCTTAACTGTGACTGACTAATATGCTGATGCTGCTATTGATTACTGGAGTTTCTTTCTTGGTCCTTTTCTTTTGTCAAGCCTTATGCCTGGAAATCATTGCCATCAATCATTTTCTATTGCAATAATAAGTCTTGAATTGGCAGGCCTTTCTGAAAATATCACTCTTTCTAGGTCACACATGAAAGTATATAGGGAAGTTTTCTTTATCTACTTCACTAAGGCGCTTGCTGAAAATTATCTTATATCAAGTGTAGTTGTTTTTTTTGGTGGTGGAGATGACTTATCCTTTCACGTGCCTTCAAATTTACCTGTTCTTATATGAATTTGTGTTTCAGCATAAAAAACCAAAATGGATAGGGAAAGATAGTGCTTGAAGAGGCAGGAGGCACAAACAACCTGGAGATCTGTACGTGACCAAAGAGATCATCATGCGGCCAATTTCCGGAAACACTGTTATGACCATGGAGGCTTACAGGAGCCAGGCCGAAGTGTTGGTCAAAAGCTATCTATTAGCTGATACCTTAGTTCCATTTACATCTGTCCTAGGTGGCATTTTGGCTTGTAAAATGGTATGCTCTTTCAGCTTATTTACCTTTTTCCCCTCCAATGTGAAGCCTTTTTCCTACAATTTTGCTTGGCTTGCTGTGTTGTTAGTAGCGTCCTCAGTTGTAGCAAGGCTATTTCTTTAATTGACAATAATAAAAATCTTTATGTCTTTTAACTAGAAAAGTATGCATGTGATCAGACATCTTCTTTCTACATTAGTAGCATATGGCTTTTCCTTATTGTTTAATCTTTGTTTTCCTGACATTTAAATATCTTACAGGTGTATGATCTCACCCAGTTAATCAGTATGTTTTACTTCAGCACTTATGCCAGTCTGACAAAGATACAACGCACTGAGTGGAACAACCGGTGGGTAGATATGTGTCTTTGTTTGTGAGTTACAAGTATAGCTCCATGGTTGCTCTAATATCTATCTTTGTTTAGTGGTATGTCAACAGTCCATGCCATTTTTATCACAACCATGTCACTGTACTTCGTGTTCTGGTCTGAACTCTTCTCTGATCGACTTGCTGGCCCTGTGACTTTTCGACATTCACCCCTCTCTACTTTTTTCCTTGGGGTAAGTTTCTCTCCTTCTCTTCAACTCATTCGAAATTCTATCTTCTTTTTGAATGGTTGAAACATGACCATCTGTGCATATAATGCAAAGTAGACAAGTTCTAAGCCTTTCTACGCTGGAAGACTAGCTATTCATGAACAGTTTTTTCCCTTTTGGATAGGTCCTTTGTCTCTAGTTTACAGAAACTTATTTTCTCAGACCAACGTGCACATATTACATTGTTGTAACTAGGATTGATTTCACTATTGATGTGTTAGGCAATAAGTAGAGATCATGTGCATATTCGTTAGTTAGATAGCCTATATCATGTTCAATGTTGTGCTCTTCCACCTCCTTTCTCATGTGACTTCTCATTTAATGAGTATATATTTGCAATGAGAGAGGTTTCGAATCCTGACCTTTCTTTCCTCTTATATAAAGTAAAAATGGGAGGACGACAGATTCAAATAAACATGTTGATATCATAGGACAAGTCCTTAATCTTGCATTTACAAAGAGGGAAAACAAGTTCAAGGTTTTAACAGGATCTCTGCAGACTGTGCACGTGAGTGATAAAGCCACCTAAATCCAACTTAAATATGATTTTGCTAAAGTCACTGACAAAAAATTTTGTGGAGTATGAAGAGAATTAACTGTAACTCTTATGTGTACTGCCTTTGGGCTTGATGATAGTTTTTTATTCTCTGAGCCCCAGCCTTCAGTTCTGGTGGCAATGTGCTCTCATTCTTTTTATTTTCTGAGTCTTCTCTAGCCAGCTTTAGTTTCTTTAGATGTAACAAACACTCTATAGGTCTTTGTTGAGAGGGCTAGCAAGTTTTCCAGGTTAATGCCAGAATTTTAGAACTAGAGGTGAAGCCTCCTGATTGGATACAGAGTTGTTCCTTTAGTCCAAGCAAAAAATTAAAAGTAGCAAAATCTGAGCAATTATTGACTGTGATTTGAAGTTATATGCATGATAGCCATTCTGATACGTAGACCTCAAAATGTATACAGCCACCTTGAGGAGCAAAGTATATTTATTACCATCAGTGGACAGTGCAAAATCAGCTGTATAGTAATCCGTATTATTAATTATTGTGCTTAGTTAGGTGATGTTTGAAGTGTATCACGAGCACTAAATTTTTTGGGGACAAATCCATTAGAAGAACTTGTAGAAGCACAACACTTTTTTGTTGGAAACAATTGGACTAGTTATCTGCTAAATTGGCTATCCTTGGGAGCAGTCCAAGATAATATTCACCTAATTATGTTCTTCTTTGAGAGGAATCTGTAACATTTTTCCAACGGAATTTTATACAGAGTTGCAACACCATTTTTTCATTGTCTTTTTAAGTGCTTGCCTAGATAATTGACTGTTATGGGCCTTACGAAGAAATTGCTCCAAGTGAAATAGCTTACCCTCCATGATCCTCCTTGCCCTGGCCTATTCTCCACTTATCATGCACTGTTTGAGGACCCTCATTAGCTTTATTAAAGAAGCTAGAGTTCTTGTAATTGGTATGATCTGATAATTTTTCTTGGGCATTTTATTTTCAATTGAGAAGTCACGCACACAGTTCCTGATGATCCTTCAAGCTTTTCCATTCCTTGTTGCAAAGTAACGCATTGAGAGTTGTATTATTTAACTCTAGCCTATCATAATCCTTGCTTTTGAAACTAAGCTATAAGTTTTGAGACATTTTTGTCCATAATTGCTCTGAGCCATTGTCAATCCGCATTCAGTGATCAGTTTTTGAACAAAGTATTCAGTAGAAATTATAGTTCTCAGTTTAACTGTAATAATAGATGCAGTGCCAGGTTGAAACAAGAGTAGCTCTAAGAATCAATGACTGGCAATCACCACCACAAAATACATTACACTTGAGACCCAGCTATTCGTGAGTAATTTTGTTCCTAATACCTTGACTCTGGAAATATCTTATATATTCACCGGGACAATTTTTGAGAGGTGAGCTTGGCTTAGATTTGACATGATATTTGGCAAGTCACAGGGTTCCTTTGAATACTCACAGGTAAGTGCTGTGTGAACTGTAGTAGCCTGAGCTAAGTGGAATACCCTACATGGATAATGCAATACTAGAATTCCAGGCTTCACTTGAAGTTTACCTCCGTTATATCAGATATATTCTACATATGCTCGCTGTTGCTGCATTGATTGCTTGCATCATTGCCGACATATGCTTTAAAAATTCTTCAGCTGGTGGAAAATTTCTTGGCAGGTTTCTGTTGGGTATTTTCTTTCAGATCTCGGAATGATATTTTGGCTCTATCCTTCTTTAGGTGGAATGGAGTATGTAAGTAATTTCTTGCATTTGGATTCATTGATTTTATTATAAATTTTTACTTCTTGTTGGAGCGTGGGTAAAGTTTTCTTGCGCATTCATTATTCATCTTTTTTTTTTTTTGGTAAATACCATTATTTATCTTTTGTCCATACTGTTGTCTCAAACTAATTTTGTCTCTTTCTATTTAGCAAGGAAATGAGAATTAATGTTATTTGGAAGCTAATTAATAGGGAGATGTAAAAAGAGTTAAATCTTCATAATTAAGACAGATCTTCGGTTAAGTCTAATGCTTTATTGAAGTTACTAGATACAGTTAGTCAAAACCATTTTAAATTCTGAAAAACAACCTGTGAACAAATTAATATGCTCAAGTATGGTACTGCAGATACTTTTGACTCACGCAAATTGTCTGAGCAAGAGAAAACAGTAGATTTCATCATGGAGGCAAGTAATTGCTGCTGATGAGTCAGTACCCCCTTGGTTTCAGGTGATACATCATTCGCTTTCTGGAATTGCTGTGGCCTATTCTATGGCTTCTGGGGAAGGGCAGCTTTATACATACATGGTCCTTGTCTCTGAGATTACAACTCCAGAGATCAATATGAGATGGTATGAGTGTTATATCTTGAGTGTTTTATTAGCTTTTCGAGTTGTCACTGTGATATGCATTTTGAAGGTTTCTCGACACCGCTGGGATGAAGAAGTCTATTGCATATCTTATTAATGGCGTGATCATCTTTGTTGCCTGGTTGGTGAGTCTTTATTTTTCATTTGTTCTTCCAAGATCTAGACTCTCAAAGGCAACATTGAGACAAAGAACATATTTAGTTTCTTGCTTGGTAGGATTGTTTATTAAACCCAAGCTAGGCTAGGCTAATTGTAGCTGTCAACCTCGTAGAGATGTTTTCTTGCTTCATATTCAGATATACTATGATCTGTAATGACTTAACATGCGGAAGCTCTTTTCTGAGCTGGTTCTGATATTAGTGCTGAGCATACTTTCTGTCACATGCAGGTAGCAAGGGTTCTTCTGTTCGTTTACTTGTTCTACCACGTTTATTTGCACTACCATCAGGTGACTGCATCTTTCTGAGAACCTGTGTTCAATTTGTATCTGCAAATTTCCAAGGAATCTCCAACTTCAGATTCCTTGGTACATCTGTTACCTTCTTTGTCATAGAACTGGAAATATGTGGATTCTAACGAGATTTCAGTAACTGCCCTTCAGGGATCAAGAAAGACGTACTGAACTCAGCCTGTTGAACATTATTTTTCTGGCTTCCCAGGCCTGTGATGCATATCTCATTGTTTTAAATCATACTGAAAGTACAGCGAATGTAACTTCTTTAAAAGTCCAATACCTACCAGTTCAATGATATTTTTCGTCTAATAGTATAGTCTGTTGCCTTTCAATCTGTCTGGTGGTTTCTCCTGTATTCACATTCAAATTTCAGCAACAATACTGAGCCACTTTTGTGTTCTTGGCAGGTGATTGAGATGCACATATTCGGGTATCTACTGGTCTTTTTGGTGCCGGCAGCGCTGGCAATCATGAACTTGATGTGGTTTGGGAAGATCATCAAGGGGTTGATAAAGACATTAGCTAAGAAGCGGTGAAAGATCACAAGTTTGTTCTGTGGTTAGTTCTGCCACATGCCCTCTGAGATCCTCTGTTGTAAAAATTGTGGTCACCCCCATAGTAAGAAGTCTTAAAAGCTCATAGAATCAATACGATCATCGTTCCGACCGCTAATTATGTTACTGTACATGTCGATAGTTTCATTATAATCTCACGAGTCGTTACTTCCATTTTTGCCCCCACATTGACTATTGATCCACTAGCGGAATTCTGATATCCAATGCCTCAATCCCGGAGGTGTCGTATAATGGGGAGACGGAAGGTTTTCTGACATCGTCGACCGGTTGGTGCTGACGTTCCTTTCACTGGGTGTCTCTGATTTTTTAGCCTTGATGATGCACTGAAATGATCCACTTGAGACCTGCAATGCCAAGTTGATCTGCAGAATGCAAGTAATATGTGATCTCCCAAACCCACTAGCAATTGCTAGTTTATATGGTAAAGATTGAGACTTTTCCCAAAGCAAAATCCAAACGAGAGGGCAACAAGCCGGAAAGATAAGTAGCAAAACGGGACAGAGGGTCAATGATGGATGAAGCCAAGAACAGGCAATCATCACAGACAAAAGGGTTGATGGATGAAACCCATTGAAGAGAAGGCTATGTACCTCCAGAACGATGAATTTGAAGTGGGGACAATACGAGGATAGATCAACGTAAGATGGAACAAAATTAGGCGATCGAAAGTCGAATCACTGGGAGCCAAACACTAAGTAAGCCAAGAGCCAATCTTTCAGGCATGATCTGCAAAGAACACGACTATTTTAGATGGAGAAAAATAAGTCACTTTTCTTAAACCCTGTAAATTAAAATAAAATGATTTTTCTTGAATTTCCTTTTTCACGAGATTTTCATCAAAACGAAGGCACTCGCAGTCTTATTTTCTAAAGCTTATTTATTTTTTCAGCTGCTGAACAAGAAGCTATTTAGGAAAGGATTTTTCCATTTGGACCGTCGCAATTAAATGCGCCTTATATCTTTGAGGGGCCGTGATCATTTTTTCTCTTCTCTATATTTTTATAAATATTATGTCCATGGACAAATGTATCGTTTCATTCCTTTTATTTTATCTTTCACATATTTTACTATTGAATTTTTTTTCTTTTCCTATGGCAATTTTTCTATTAAGATTTCACATCTCAAATTATTATTCTTTTTACAATAAAATCAATACATATTACTCGTATTGTCTATTATATGACTAATTTCCTCATGTTATCCTAATAATTCAAAATCTCGTAATAAAATTTATTTTGCTTGATGATTCATATGTCAATTTCCCGTACACTCGCGACGCGTCTTATAGTAATTGAACATAAGAAGACCTTATAATAGCATTTAGAGGCTCGCACAAAAAAAATAATTGGGTTTGCAACTACTAATAGTAAAAAAAGGAAAAAAAAAAAAGGCCAACCTAACTTTATTTCTTCTCAATGTTTTTTGGCATGCTATCGTGGGGCTTCTTATTTTGCGTATTGGAACATTTGTTTGAATCCCAAAACTACAATTTATCACATTACTTAATTTATCAATTGAGTCTGAGTATTTGATGATCACATTTTAATTTTTGATAGATGAAGTTGTCAAGCGCATTCCGTCGCTTTTGTATGCTAACCGGCTCAATCAATGAATTCTATTGAAAAATTCATTTGATACGGTGATATGGAACTCAAAACAATTGAAAGAAATTATCTTTAAATGACATTCTATTATCTATTTCTGCATTTAGAAATTACCATCCATCCAATGCAAAGTTTACTCTGCTTAATTTTTAGTTTCATCCAGAAATCTTTTAATTACAAGTTTAGACCAAATAGAAGAAAAACATATTCTTTAGAATGTTATTTTATTATTTATTGTCACGATAATTGTACTTGTAATTGCATGAAATTGTCTCAAGAGCGCGTGTATGAAATATACACATATATACGCATATTCCTTTTTAATATTCATGGCCGAAGACAAAATCAAGGAAAGACAGCTCGGAATTCAAGAGCCAAGAGCAAGATGGGAAAAAAACAAGAAAAAAAGAAATATAAAAAACAAAAGAAAAGTAGATGGACAAATCCACCACGTTATTCTCGAAATGGCGAGGTACTACCGGCCGCGATGTCGCCACGTGGAAATTATCCGCTTCACGCCAAGATATAAAAGGAAAAATTGTTAAGAAAATGATAAATAGCGGAAATAAAAATGGGGAAAATTGAACACTTCCATTGCTTGAAGGGAAACACACAATCGCTTTCGTAGGAAAGAGAGAGGAGGAGAAGAAGAAGAAGAAGCGAAAAGCTTCGTTGGTTGGAACGATCCCCTCCTCCGTCGTCAACGCCTCTCTCTCTCTCTCTCTCGCCGTCGCTGCAGTCCGATCCGATCGCCGACCGCCGCCGCCTCGATCTCCGATTCGCCCATGGCCACCTCCGGCAACAAGAACATCAACGCGAAATTGGTTAGCTCCTCCACTGCCCTTGCTTTTTTGTCCCTTTTCTTTGGGTTGATTCTTTTTACTGGAGATTGGGAATTGGTGCTCTTTCTGGTCGTGCCGTGTGCTTTTCCGGCTTGATGTGTTGCGATTTCCCTCTTTGATCGCGAGTATTATTAGGTGGGGACTAGCTCCTCGGTTGTGAATATGGTCAGTTTCAATCGCCGAATCGGTAGCAATGGTTTGTTGTTGATGATCTGCATGGGTATGCTTTCGCTGAGGGAGCTCCGATCTTCTACGGCGTCAATCCTTTTATTCCTTTGGGATTGAGGTTAGGATGAACTGAAGTGCGCATGCTTTGTTCTACACATCATCTCCGATGTAATTCGGTTGTGTTTACCGTTGTTTTCTGCAGAGCCTCCTTGCAGTTTGCTTGTTAGCCTTTTGCTGCCTGTTAATTTGTGGTCTAGCTGTGATAATGTCCTGGGTAAAATTTCATGTGATTCAGTAAAAAATAAATTCCATTATTGCTAATTCAATCATTATGATTTGATGAAGAATGGGTCAATAATGGAATTTTTTTGAGAAAAGGGAAATTCAAAATGCTCGGGGATGGAAATGAGGGAATGTCTACAATACCTGATTTTAATTAGATACAATTTGAAGGATTTTGTAGATTCATTGATCGGGGCTTCACAGAAGAACTTTATAAGTTTCCAAAAATTGAAGATATAGATCAAGAAATTGAATTTCAATTATTTGTGGAAACATATCGATTGGTAGAATCTTTGATAAAAGAAAGAGATGCTGTATATGAATCACTTGCATATTCTTCTGAATTATATGTATCCGCAAGATTAGATAGTCTTCATATTGCAGCTTCTCTGTTCTGTAATATGTGTTGTTGGTTAATATTGCGTACTATGAGTGGTATGCAGCTTTATTGGACTTCAGAATTTGACGTGAAATTGTTATTTGATCATTTCTTGCTTTATCTGTCTGTTCTTGGGAGTTCTAAACCTTGTGTCATCTGCCGCAATGCCCTGGTGTGCTTTGCTAGGTTATCATCTTGATAAGGAAGTGCTAAAGAGGTACAATATAGTAGGGTAGAAAAGTGAAATTTTTGTAGATTGAAAAAGTCAATGCATAGTTGATCCAAAGTGCTTATGTGTGCTATAGAAATCTAATGAGAAAATTAAGATTAGCGGCTAGAGGCCCTTATGCAGCCATTTTTTCCTCCGTTACTTCTCTGTGGCTTTGCAGCCTTCTGTCAATCACCTGGTTGCAGAAGAATCTAGTACATTACTAAAGGTGATCCTGACACCGGAAGGATAAGTGTCATAAACATATTATATCGTTTCCTCTGCTCACTTAGAAAACTTGCACGGCGAAAAGCGTATCGTCCTGTTGTTTCATAATTGCAGGCTTTTGTTGTTAACCTCCATCTATATGTCGTTAAGCTTTCTGCTTGCTTTAACTTGAAATGGTTATGGTTCAGTATCATGATCTATATCTTCCTGTGCTTGTTCACGAGCTGATTATTTTCTTTATCGAACCTTCTGTTTTTGCTTTTTTTTTTTGGTACATTAGGTGCTTCTTGGAGATGTTGGAGCTGGAAAATCTAGCTTAGTACTGCGGTTTGTTAAAGGCCAGTTCGTTGAATTTCAGGTTCACAAATCTAGAGTATCAATTTATAATTTTCAGCTGATTTCATTTCTTATGAAAGTGGCTTGACTGTGAAGTACTTCTGATGTTGTAGGAATCCACCATTGGCGCTGCCTTCTTTTCTCAGACTTTGGCTGTAAATGATGCTACTGTGAAGTTTGAGATCTGGGACACAGCTGGCCAAGAGAGATACCACAGTTTGGCGCCCATGTACTATAGAGGAGCTGCTGCAGCAATTATTGTGTATGACATGACAAACCTAGTAAGTGAAGCTAACAAACCAATTATTGCCTCCAATGCTGTATGATATTGTTGTATGATGTTGCTAAGTCGACTAATCTTTGGCCATGGCAAGAGATCTTTGTGCAAAGCAATAGTTTTCACTACAAGAGAATTCATGTAGTATGTGATCTCGGCTTCTTTTGGCTTTCAGTTTTAGTCTTCTAGTGCTTCAGTTTTCAAAAGATGTTTATTTTCTGATGATGGAGTTGCATATGCTCATCCTTTACTTTTGATTCTCGGGAAACATCACCAACTTTCCATATATAAATTTAGGCCCTCAAGAGGCCACTACATATTATTTAGTTGAAATTGTTGCTCCATGGTATAAGTTTTCCATGGAATTATCAGCAAACTGATTTGTTTTTCTCCAGAGGCCTGGCTGACCTTTGTTGGGTTGGAGTTATGATTAATTGTTTGGCTTTGGTTGTGAACGTGCTTCTTGTTCTTGCTGTGTATCTTGGCAAGTGGTGGCTTATAATAAATTCAATGAGTAGAACAGTTCTAATTGCCTAATGCACTGCACACTGGCAGTCTTACATCAATGATGATAATGTTGGCAGTGTCACAATTGTTCTGTTCTTTGATATCAGCATTGCACTTTGATGATCTTGTGGTGTCACAAGTGAACTTGTTTTGACTATATTTCTATAAGATGCATACTACATTGTTGTCCTTGCTTATGTTGATGTAAACTGCAACTGTCTTTGTCGAAGATTTACTCTCTTTCTTCTGCAGGATTAACTTGAACCTGGTTGTTGATCTATAATTCTAATCATTGTGCATGATCCAATTTTCCTTCTTAATATATTATCCCAGCTAGCAAAATATTTAGAGGATAGTGTTACTTGGAATGTCCACTCCTTATCCATAAGGTTGGGGAAAGGAGGAAAGTTTCCTATCTCAAAAAATTACCACTTGACCAATGCCTTTGCATGATGTTATTACTGGCTCACGATCTTATGAAGGTGAGGCATTGATCTGACTGACTGTATGACATGACATATAATGTGTTCAAATATGGTTCTATTTAGCTGCCTTGCTGATGATCTATGTCCGTATAGGAATCTAGAAGACTTCACCTTTACAGTTCTGCATATGCTTTGGTGCTCTGCAGCTTAGTGCTTTCTTTTGGGCTGGATGTTTTCCTAGCAAAGTGACAAGACTGTTTTCTTGCTTGTAGGCATCATTTGAGCGAGCCAAAAAGTGGGTGCAAGAACTTCAAGCACAGGGTAGTGACTAAATCTTTTTGCTGATCTTGTCTATTTTATAGTTATTTGTGTAGCTTTGCCATTGGCATGCACGTTTATTTATGTCCGGTGACTTCTAAGTAGGTAGACTATTTTAGTTTCTTGATCTCCAATATGTTTGTGACTTTTTGTTCTTCTTTTCATGTGGTAAAAGAGAATTTTTTTATGTTGCGTATGACCTTGGGATGCCAATATATGTGATTATTGTTTGTAATTTATCATGGAGATGTTTGGATGGGACCTGCTTATCTTTCTTCAGCGAGAACCTTATATCATATTACCATCATTTCATGGTTAGTATTTGAGCTAACTAGCTGTCTCCATCCTTGTGAAAGGTAATCCTAATATGGTAATGGCTCTCGCTGGAAATAAAGCGGATTTGTTGGATGCCCGGAAGGTTACAGCTGAGGTAAATACATTCTTGCTGTTTTGCTTCTGAAATTATTGCTTCTGTTTTGTCCAGAATTATGTTTTTGTTTATCAAGAGGAAAGTGCAATATCATTGAGGTGGCAATAAAGGGGTGCCCACCGCAGTATCCACTTTATGTTGGATATCTACATCTTCCAATCTCATGCTATTTTTGGAGAAGAAATCAACTGAGATGTGCCGAGACTCCTTTCTATGCACTATCTACTTCTTATCACGCTCCTATTCCTCTCCCTTCTCTGTAGACAAACAGTTGTATGAGGAATCTTTTATGGACACTTGTTTTTATCTTTGCACGGTCTGATGCCTGTCCAAGCCTTCAGAAATCATTTTCCTTTGGGTGTCCTTATGCATTCTGGACTCCTAATAAAAGGCGGAACTTGATGATTACTAACTCCTGAAGGTGGAAACTTATAACAACTGCAAATTACGGACATCAAAATGACGTTATCTGAGTTGGTTAGATAGAGTAACAGAGCAAAGAACAGGTGTCTCCATTGATTTTTTATGATCCCAGTTGACTCCAATTCAAAGTGGTCATTGTCATTTACAGAGATGACCGACTTTTTTGGAGCTCAGTTGGAAGACAAGCTACGTATTAATTAGCCAAGCCTAACCTTGTCAAGCTCACTGTCAATAGACAAGGCATGAGAAGAAGTTGATTGATTAAGCAATAACACCGTTGACAATGAGTTTAAGGCTCGGTTTATAATTAGTATAAGGTTTTCATTGATCATCTTTATAATTGATCAGTCAAAGGAGAAAGTTTATATGAAGCATACTGTAGGTTTAACCCAGATTGTTGGATAAGGGCTGGGATGTTAATGAGACTCACTTTTAATTATTGTCCTTTATAAATTGCTCATGTGTAGTCAGTCCCTTTTTACTGCAGGAAGCGCAAACATATGCCCAGGAACACGGTCTCTTCTTTATGGAAACGTCTGCAAAAACTGCTGCAAATGTCAATGACATTTTCTATGAAATAGGTATTAACTGCCTTGTCAATGTATTCGTCTCGTGAACGCATTCTATCATGCATGCCATTGCGTTGACTTGTTTTCATTGACATGTAAGATACTGCATGCTGCGAACTCTGTAATTAGATTTACGATTTTGGTTATTGCTCGTGATTTGTCTCTGATCTCAACCGAGGATGGTCATTACAGCGAGTTATGTACAATGCCTTCTATGCTGAAATGTTCCCGCCAGTTCTCCTGGTGCACATTTTCTTACTTTGTCGATGCCCTATAATTTACAGTCATTTTTCATGCATACAGCTAAGAGACTACCCAGAGTTCAGCCAGCACCAAACCAGTCTGGAATGGTTCTCATGGACAGACCCGCCGAAAGGACGGCGGCAGCATCGTGTTGTTCTTAAACTAGCCCTCGTCCGTGCTTTCTGTTAAAGCCCATGATGTCTTCTCCCAAAATGCATGATGAATTTTCGTTGACCAGAAGTTGTCTGCCGGATTGTCAGGCGGAATTGTACATGTGATGTCAATTTAGGCGCCTCTTAAGCACAGTATTACCGATGGTGTGTGACAAAATCTTTCATATATATATATAAATGACTATGGTTTGGCTCTCATATTGGATTCTGTCCGGGATGAACTGCGAATCGGCTTCTTTGCTCTTAATGACATTCCGATACATTAATCAATCATATATGCCTTCTCAAAAGCTTCAACAATCCCGAATATACGCGTTACTCAATTCTTAAAGAGTTGCCTAATCACGATAGATTAATTTTGTCACTGGGACAACCGAGCGCATGCGCCTTCACCATAAAGTTGGAGACCCGGAACTTCATTACTGTATCAGGGTATGGTTAATCAAAATATCATTTAAAACGACGCAACCCAAAAATATTTCTATCTAACGAGTCTTTCGATTACACTAATAATAGAAGTAGCCCGTAGGGCATGGTATGACGGAGCCATCTATCATAGTCAACTTTGCCCATTCATAGTATAATAGTATACATGATCTGGGATTTGTCCTCATCGGACAGTTGGAATAAAAAATAACTTAAAAAACTACCCCCAAAAAAAAGGGTGGCCATTCGATCTAAAATTGGATGGCCATAGAATCCAGATCAGGTGACGCGAGGTCACTTGATCCGGATCCGTATACCTTGGGTACACGCATAGAATATCTAAGAACGGAGCAGAAAAATTTCGTACGTCACCGTAATAGAAACTCAAAGAAATATTGTAAACATTAGAATCGATCGGGCTTCAAAAGAAACGCTCTCACCAAGAATTCAAATTTCCTGGGACAAGCACTGCACATAAGAACGAAGTTCCATCACTAATATTCTTTATCTCAATTCATAAGAAAATTTATCCCCTTGGTCGCCGAACCAAAGAAATACTAATCCAAGATTGAATCTAAGTGTATGTTGGGGTCACCTGATCGAACCCTGGTCGGTCTCACAAAAGGCTAACTGGCCTTGCGAAGGAGGCTGAAGTGGAACCTGCTCGCAACGTGATCCCAGTATATCCCGACCTCATCGCCCTCCGCCAACCCCCTACGCTGCACGAACTCCTTGATCCAACCCCGCTTCAGGACGAAGGACCTCGACGACGCCCAGAAGACGAACACCAGCCGGTGCTCGGTGCGCGTGTCCGCGTCCCACACGGCGACGTCGGCGCCCTTGCCGCTCTCGACTCGGCTCACCCTCTCTTTGCTCATCCCTGGGAGCACGTGGCTCTTCACGCCCGCCCGCGGGAGCAAGAGCCTCGACAGGTTTGCCGAGATCGCTCTCCTGAAGTTTCTTCTTGATCTTATAAGGGTCGTAGCGCAGCACCAACTCCGTGGAAACGCCATTGCGTCTCTCTTCCTCTGACTTACGTTCTGAGGCCTCTTTCTTTTCCTTCTGGCTTCTTCAGCGCTTTGCCGCCTGCTTCACAACCAGAGTTCCGTCGTCAGTGAGCGAGGCCACAGAGTTTCCCCTCGGCTGGGCGGGAATGGCTTCCTGACGAGGGTCACCGACTTCCTCCGTGTCCAAGAAACCCTTCCGATCAGGCGAGAGGGGGAAGAAGTCACGAGCTGCTGCCCCCATGTCGGACGAAATTTCTCTGGCCTCTTCGTCGTGATTCTTCTCACGATGGTCCAGATGAGAAACGCATGACGACGAAGAGTCCACCAACGGCGGCGAGTAGCCCCCACCTCTCTGGACGTCGCCAATGGGACCCGACTTGGGGCCGAGGAAATCGCTGAGCTTCATGGGGTTTTCATTGAAGAAACAGGAAGACCACTTCGCAGGAAAAACCGAAGGGCAAACGCGGTGCAGAGAAAATTTAGAGAGAGCTGGAGAGAGGAGAACAACGTCGGAGACAACAGAAAGACGAGGACAAAGGCTTAAGAGGTTGAGAGACGTATATATAGTTTAACATTGGAATGGAGTGAGAGGTTCTTTCCCAATTTGAGTCGGGTTAAGATAAGTGTATGTGGAGATTGATGAAAAAGGAAATAATTTCAAGATTTAAGATTGATTTCTCACTGATATCACAATATCACGTTTTTCTTTTCCATTGAGGTTTAAAGAATAAGCCATTAATTTTCGCTTAAATTTGGTACTGAACCCTTTCTTTTTATAGAATTATATAGAGAGCTGCGTGGATTTATAATCCTTTCACTTATTACTACTTTTGTTTTAAATTTTTGGGTCGAGTTTTACTTATTTTTTCGGGTAAATTATAGATTATATACAACTCCATGCACTCCCAAACCTTGCCGAGGCATCCCCCGCTGGAGATATGTCTCTCTTCCCCTTGAGAAAGAGCAAAGGCTGAAGAGTAAAGACCGTTTTAGTTTTAGATATGGTTTCTTGCATGCTAATTTAGAAAGATTTGAATTCGCAGGATAGTTTTGTCACCTAAACTTTATCATTGCAATTAGCAGTAGAGGTATATTTTTTTCTTGAAATCTGACTCAAACAAGTGAACGAGAAATCTATATCCATATATTGATGTTAAAATCTGGGATGCACATAGAGGGTGAAAATAACTTATAACATATAGAAGAGGTACGTGAAACTTGGTATTTGTTTATTTGATATAAAATGATTCCATCGATGGAACTTCAACCAAGTTCAAGTATCAAGTGGGATTGGAGTTAGAGACTAAACAAGACTAAATGTAATTAAGGGTAGAATGCATCTAAGTGCTTCACAAAAGTAAAGAGAAATGTCGGATCTTAAGATTGATTTACAAAATCGGGACACTACTATAATGTTACGAATTTTTTATTTGGTGTTGAACAAAAGCCCACTTATAGTACGTTGCTCTAGTATCTGATTAGTCTTAATATGTTTAGCACTACTCTACTTGACAAGTGCTTGGCCTGAAATTATTTAGGTTTTTCTAGAAAGAGAAAATCTGGAATGTCCCTATTCATCTCGCCTCAAGTTCCATATAATGCGACTTTTTTTTCCCTTGAAAGCTAAACTTTCTAAAAATGTATACGTAGTAAAGCTAATTACAATAAATTTTCTGCCAAGTCGATCATGTCACGTGTTAGTTTTTACCCTTCTTACCATGGAGGTGAAGTTAACTAGCAAGTGCATAATACATTAATTATTGGCTAAATGATATTTGTGTTTTGTATGGTTATTCAAAATATTGGTTCTTACATGCGCCATAGGAGTTGGCATAATGTTGCTTAACACATAAGCATAAATTGCATTTTATCATAAATGTGAACTACTTACACAAATCAAAATGCGGGAGATAAAAGAGATACATGGTCGTTTGTCTACAAAAGAATTGCATTTCTTCCCCCCTAAACATCAAATAAATCATCTGGCATTTTGAACACATCTCTACATCTCTACTCTTGACAATAGCAAAATAATAAAATTTGGGAGATATTTTTCCAATCAATTATACATCTTAAGCTGTTAGTTTTCAGATCATTTCATAGAGTGGAAAAATTATATATTTGTTTCATAGTCTATACATCCCTAAAAAAGTCATCAAACTTTTTGGCTATGTGCACAACAACCAATTTTACTGTGGAAATAGCGAGTTTCAAGAAATTGAAACCTAAGGGTGACCGTTTAGGAAAACATTTCCCTTAATTCAACTTTGCAGTTCAAGTGCCAACTTTCACAACTTCATTCTATCCGACTGTAGTGCGGCCACTTTCAAGATAAGAAGATAGGATGGATCCCAAGAAAGCGAAAAAGAGCATCAAGATGCTCGATTTCTTTGACTGCAAATCTCCTCCGATTATCATTAATCCCTCGCTGCCGCCGGCACCATCGATGGTCACTTCGTCCTGCGGTTCCAATGCTACTCCCATTTACAATGATAACAAGAAGGAGCATCGGTGCCAGGAAGAAGTTTCATCTGCACGTCCCTGGCTAAACCTCTACTTTTTCCCGGCTCAGACCTGCAATAACATTCAAGAAAGCTTCTCTTTCTCGGTGGTGAACAACGGCGGCGGCAACCTGCGTCAAGAGATAGATCCTTTGGGACTTCATCCCAACAAGTGGAAAACTGCAGAGCAGTCGACCTCTGATGTAACCCGCATTATTGGCGCAGAGAGGAAGAGATCATCATGTAGAGTTGTCCCGAACAAGAACGAGGGCCCCGTTGCAAGTCACGAGGAAAGAGAGAAGTACTATGGCGGCATCTCCACGGAGTTGGTGCTCTACGGGGACCCATGGAAGATCAAGAAGAAGCTAACGGAAAGTGATCTTGGGCACTCGTCGCGGCTCCTGCTTCCACGGGGCTGCGTGAAGACCCACGTTCTCCAGTGGATGGGCGAGGAGATGGTGAGGCGGGTCGAGAGCAGGGATGGGATGGAGGTTTTCGTGAGGGATGTGGACACAGGCGACGAGCACCGGCTCGTGTTCCGCCACTGGGCGTCGTCAGGGAGCTACTTGCTGAATGGCGATTGGATCAAGCTCTTCGTCAAGGGGCGAGGGCTGAAGGTGGGGGACGAGATTGGGATGTACTGGGACACCGTCTCTTGCAAGTTCCACCTTTCGGTCCTTTGCAAGTTTGCCCGAGGCACAAGCAATGCGGCGGCTTGAGTTTTTATTAGAAATTTTTTCCGATAGGATCTTGTTCTCTTTTCTTTTAATTTTGGTTCGTAACCGGCGAAAGTCCAGAAGATAACATGACCAGGGCTTATGAGTTTTCTCCTGTTCTTCCCATGAAGTGATAAGTTTTTCTTGTTCGATCCGAATGGATATGATTCAACACTAATTGAGGAGGTGCAAATTTGTTCACTTCACAGGGTTTGTTTATTAGCTAACCATGAATTGTTTCATCGTTCAACAGTGTATCTTTTGAAGTTCTAATTTGCTGCAATGCCGGATTCTTGCGAATTGCCAGGACTCTTTTCGTCTGTCAGCAACCTCATCAGCACCTCCCAATGACTTCTCCATGGGAATTTCCATTACTGGGGGTTAAAGATGCCGGCGATTCGTCATCATCTACTGGCACCACCGATGACCAATGACCTTTCATGTTAAGATTGATTCACAAAATTGGTACACTTACAGTGATTGGTAACGTTTACTCGGTGCTCCAATCTCGAGTATATTTAGCACTACTCTTAAGTTAATACTAACTTTTGTAGCTTCCTGACTTGAGTGGGGTTAGAAAAAACTAATAGATCGAGTGCTGTAATTAGGGCAAGCATCGAGCCTTGTTCATAGGATCAAAAAGCCACTTAGCCATGCCAGTGTCTTTGCATTGGTCAGAGACTATGGTAATTATTGCTGGTTTCCACTTGCAATGATCTTGTTTTGGCTTTCATCTCTCTCTCGTTTAGTAGAAAACACTGTCTAGTAGAAAACACCGAAGGCATTTCACTTTTTGTCATGATATATCGTCGATTTATGCTGAGTATATTTATTTACTTTCCCAAAATCCACCTGGAAAATTCCTATAATTTGTTGCGAAATGGAGAAACAAGAAATAGAATGGGGCAAAAATTTTGCTCTTTTTTTTTGGGTGTGGAATTAGGGTTCGTCGGCTGCACTACGCAATTCCTCATTTTCCCCTGGTAATTTCACTCATACTGCTTTGCCTATTTCCGTACTTTTTATTGAATTGCGATTCTTCAATTCAGTATCAAGTTCAATCACATTTTTCCAGGTCCAAGAAGAAACCTGGGAGGTTTAGCGTTTAGAACCCACCCTGTTTATTCCTAGAGCTTGAGCAAGAGTTTCTCAAGCACATCCCAGTTTCGCCTCAGATAACCAATAACCAACAATGCCAGGGCTTGAACTATCATATGAGTTGGGTTTTCATGGCAATGCTAGCCGACTTCTCAACGGCAAGCGGTCGGCGACATGCGCTCGACATATAGAGCCAGCGGGAAAAGTGCCAAAAAAGTCCTAATCCTTTGCCACTTGTGCCAAAAAAATCCTCAACCTTTTTTTGGTGCCAAATAAGTCCTAAACCTTTATAAGTGGTGCCAAATAAGTCCTTCCCACCGGAAAAAGCACACGTGGCTCGCCGGAGCGCCGACGTGGCTCGCCGGAGCTCGTCGGCGGCGCCAACGTGGCGTCGAATATTATTTTTCTTATTCTTCTTCTTCTTCTTCTTCTTCACCGGCGGATCCCTCGCCGGCGATGGGCGAGGGCGGCGGGGGCTGGGGAGGCGGCCACCGGCCTCGCCCGGCCCTCGCCGGCCGCTGGTAGGCCTCGCCAGGGGCCGGCGGGGGCCGGCCTCGCCCGGCCCTCGCTGGCAACGAGGGAGGCCGGTGGCCGCCTCCCCAGCCCCAACCCCCGCCGCCCTCGCCCATCGCCGGCGAGGGCTCCGCCGGTGAAGAAGAAGAAGAAGAAGAAAAAAAAAAAAGTCGACGCCACGTTGGTGCCGACGTGGCGCCGCCGACGAGCTCCGGCGAAGCCACGTCGACACTCCGGCGAGCCACGTGTGCTTTTCCGATGGGAATGACTTATTTGGCACAACTTATAAAAGGTTTAGGACTTTTTTGGCACAAGTGGCAAATGATTAGGACTTTTTTGGCACTTTTCCCTAGAGCCAGCGCACTATCACTTGAAAGCCTATCGCCGCCGTGTCGCCCGCTTACCATCAACCCCATGATGGAAATGTCCACAGTGCCGAATTAGGGCTGGGCTCGTATATGACCCCGTCGAGAGGAAGCAGGCTGTGATTATCACATTTACTATCTTTAACTAATCACGACCTACAATGGCTGAATTGCCAAAATGAAGCATAAATAAGAATAAGGCCATGGAAGGCTAATCTCCTAATCATAGTCGTATAAACCATGAATTACAGGCGCAAAATAAGAACATCAGGCATGGTTTCTTGCATGCCGATCTAGAGAGATCTCAATTTGAAGAAAAGCTACGAAGAAGAGAAAGATTGTCCAGTTCATTCAATGATGATATGCTCATCTCATCCAGTTGAATGAGATGGATTTCTTATTAAGTTTTAGGGTCCGGCAAAAAGGTGACAATAGGTTGCCATCTATTGTGAGCTTTTCTTCTTAATTTGGGTATTTGTCAAATTTAATCTCATCAAGATTTTTTTATTTATTTTTAAAGGGCCCTCAATTTCTAAAATAAATTCAATTTAATCCTTGAAAATTGTGATTCTAGTCCACAACGAAAGCTCCTTGGGGTAGTCCCCCAACCGAGAAGAGAATTTTTTTTTTTTGAGCCCTTGACACATCATTTTATCCTTTCAAACTATATGATAAAACGACTAAATTGAATTGATTTTGCAAAATTAGGACTTTATCAATAGAGGCCTCGAAAATAAGGTTGCATTTGTTCCCTAATTTGAGATGGCTTACGTCAATTTTTACATTTACAAAGTGATGAGCCATGTTGGAGATAATTAAGAATTTCTCTAAGATAATTTCATATGTTAGAAATATTTGAGAATTACATTGATTCTCTATGTGCCTCAAAGTTGTGCATATATGCTGGTTAATAAATTATCTTAAATAGTTATCTAATAAAGCCTATAAATAGGCTAACATATTATTCTTTTATACAAACTAAATTAAACAGAAAATTTTACAATTTTCTCCTCGGCATTATTATTTTTATGAGAAAACATAAGCTAATAAGCCCCCACTTGAGCTTTCAGAGATAAAGATACATGAACAACCAATTGATCCCCATCAAAGTTTGTATTAAATCCCTTATGAACAAATGGATGTAAATAAATAGCACAACCTTCCACTAAATGGGTTGAAATGCCTGTATTTCTAAGCTATGCAATCTTTGCAGAGGAGGCACCCTATTAAGCAAATATGGGATGCCCCTGCTTTCTTGTAGCATTTCTCACACAATGGACTCTTTTCCCTGAATTTTACCCTTAGCAACTCCTATGTTTGAAGCAACATGCTGTCTAATTAGCCCACGAATTATAAATTTCTTGAAATGATGCTCTCAACTAAATCTCCTACCTCTAGCGGTATGAGGGAAAGACTTATACATTAAGGCAATTATGCTAATGTCAGGCCAAAACGTAGTCTTTTTTACTGATTATCCATGGGGTGATGGACGCGGATTGTGTAAAAGGAAGATTGCTAAGAAGTATACTTAAAATTAATCCGAAACGAGAGCGCGATTAGGAACCAAGAGTTCCTCTCAGTCTTCCCACAAAGTGCTCTATATTCTTTCAATTCAAATGCATAAGGTTTAGCACTAATTGAGGATTAGCTAACCATGAATTGTCTCGGCAAGACGATAGATGATGTATATTGTCGGATTTTCACTTGGTGCGATGCTAATGGCAGACAAAGCATCAGAGCCATTTGTTTTAATGGATAAAGGCATGAGATGTACTCAATTAAGTAGTTAAAAGTGAACAGGAACACGCACGGCCCAAGTTTTGCTCTCTACGCCTATGAACTGAGGAAGCAAATCCTGCTGGCGTTCACGTTTCGTTTAGCAATATCCCCATCGCTCTTATCATCAGTTGAACTCTTCTTTAAAGAACTCCGGATAAGGTTTTCAATTCGCTAACTCATCATGCAAATCATTTCCGCCGGCGTGTAAGACCAAACGCCTTGGGTTTACACGCCTTGGGTTCCAAACAGGGAACGGGGAACGCACGTATCCTTCCGTTTTAGACAAAACCATTCCCTTCATGTTTTGCAGTAGGGACTGTGGCATTTCCTTGGGAAGGATAATCAGCCGATGCTTAAAGTGGATGGGGCATTGCCTTCTGCACCGACTGCGTCTCTAGTATTTGCAAGCGGTACACTCCCTGGATTCATTCACCCATCACAAGATCCACCCCCCATCTGCACCTGGAATAGGGAAGTTCAAAGGATATTGCAGCATTATTTGTTAAACTAAGGTCGCTTATACTTCCCGGTTAAGAGCATTGATACATCCGCCGACAGAACAAGCCAGACTAAGTTCCGAATACCACCTGAACCGCACTCCCTATTAGCAACATTGGGATGGTTTCTAGCCGTCACATGGAAATATTATTTCTCGTTCTGGCGCAAAGATTCATGGATCCATGCACGCAACCAGCGAGATCCATAGGCTTCCCTTAGACAAGCAGGAAACTACCAGAGTGATAAACAACAGTGAAAAGAGACAGAGGAAGTACACAAAAAAAAAAAAAGGACAAAAGGCCTCATTTCCCTTTTCGTCAGCAAATATAACCTATTAAACATAAATAAAAGCGCATGCATGGCTAATCTAAATCAAAGAATTGAATTCCTACTCTAAATGAAGTTACAATCAAAGTAAAAGGGAAATTATTTATTATATACAAATCCATGCCCTCCCACACCTTGCTGAGGCATCCCCAATTGCACATGTCTCTCTTCCCCTTGAGGAAGAGCAAAGCAATCCAACCAAGAACACAAACTTATTTCTTTCTTTTATTCCCTTCCTTCATAAAAATAAGAAGCTTCGGTGCAACTAAAGAGAAGGGGCAGTCACAGAGAAGTATGTCCACCATCCACTTGTATGCCCAGGGGGAGAGAGCCTGAGCAAGCAGAGCCCATTCAAGAGTCAAACACTCCTTTGACAAAAATCAGTTTAACCCTAAATTTCTAGTCCACATAAAATTTGCGTTCATGCCCACATTTCCAATTTCCAAGTGCCTTTCCCTTTTTTTTCCCATAACACTCGTAAAAATTCTGCCATTCCCGTGATGTGATTATCAGAAAACTACTTAAGAAAGCAATGTTCATACCTGAAAATCCGATGCCAGCAAGTTTACTGAGACATCTCATCCCCAGAGGAGGGCCAATACCTGGCTCTTAGCAAAGAGATAGTGAAAGGGGCAGACTGGCCAGACATGCTGCAGCAAGGTCTTCTTGGGCAACGTGAGCTTGCTGAGGATTTTGATCCTCTCTATGGCTAATCTCCTAAGAAACTTTCAATTATCAAACAAAAGTAGTGCAGCGGAGACCTGATTCTGTCCATTTTTAATTCATTTGAGCAGCACCTCCGGCCATCGGAGCTTTTCTCCCCTCAGGCAAGCCCCGTGTTCCACGTTTTGAATAAACGGCACACAAGGTGGAGCTTGAGTTTGGCAAAGATCAAATACAGGACTAGCAGTTAGTGATCTCTCTTCCACATTGGTCCAGAGGAATTCTGCTGCTTCTTCTGCATGCCGTATTGCCAGGAGTCCCTCGATCTGTCACTCACCTGATCAACACCTTCCAGTGAATTCTCCAGCTTAAGTGGCCGCAAATTTCCATTCCTAGGGATTAAGGATGCTGGCAACTTCTCATTATCTTCCGGTGGCACTGCTGACCTGGGCTCTGTGTGCACATCCGTCAATCTATGCCTTGACCCGCTTGACCTCAACCCCCTCGAGTTTGAAGGAGCCTTACCTGGCAGGGGAGCGAGAGTCGGTCCTTTAGGTATGTAGAACTCTTTAGGGACAGAATCCATGTCCATGTAACAATTTCTGGATTTGGCATCATCAATCAGCTCAGCCCAGTCCTCGGACTGAATTAAAGCATTAGCATTTCCCATTACCTATTAAGAGAAAAAGACGCAAAAGCAGTCAGAATCTGTCCCTGTAAGTGACAGGTGACCAGGACAAAGAGTCGGCCAAAAAAAGTTGTAAAAGAACAGGGCAGACGAACCCATACCCATAAAGCTCTCCTAGCGCGGGTTAGAGCAACATTCATTCGACGAATATCTGCAACAAAACCAACTCCATGCCTTGAGGCACGGACACATGACATTATAATGACATCACGTTCTTGTCCTTGGAAAGCGTCCACAGTATTGATATAAATATCCTTCCCTTCTTCTGAATTCAGAACCTCCTCAAACTCGCGTTGAAGGCACTTTAACTGCAACTTGTAAGGTGTAATTATGCCCACCGAAATCTTCCCCACGCCGGCAGATTTCAGAGCTTTCTGTAGGTGCTCATATATACGGAGACAAAACTGTGCTTCATGTATATTCTGGTAGGAGACTGAACCACCTCGGTGGGATTCCCGTCCATGGGTAATATCAAAAAATAAGTAAGGTCTAAGCAATGGATCCCTATAATACACCTCATCAGGTAACTTCAGTACACTCTCACTATCACTAAGGCGTCCCTGGTAAAAGTACCTGGAAGGAAAATCACGAATTTGTGGGTGCATCCTATACTGAACAGACAACAACATTGTTGGGCATCCAGCCTGTTGAAATCTCTCAAAAAGGCTCCTGCTATATAGCAGAGTCCCAGCTGCTTTGCTGATCACAGTGGCAGGAAGCTGCTGTGGATCCCCAACCAGAACGCATCGGGCAGCCCCAAGAGAAAGGGGAGGAAGAACTGCCACCTCACTGGCCTGTGCTGCTTCATCAATGACTACCATATCAAAACCATGAGAAAGGCGGGAGAATAACTTCCTACCACTGCTCGAAACGGTAGTGAAGACAATCTCAGCTTCATTGGCATAACTTGCCTCAAGACTTGCGCGGGCCTCTTCCAAATTAAAATTACCACCGGTACGGAACTTTACTTCTACAATAAGGATTCGAGACATCTCAACCAGTACTTTGTCCCTATTCTCAACTGCTTGAGCAAGTTGCTTGAGCAATGCATCACGATTCTGGTCCCTTGCCATCAAAATATCGGGATCCACACCAACAGATCCTTGAGAACGTATAGCAGCAGCTGCACTGTTAAGTTTCATTTGAATTTCACCTATCTCCTGAGAGAATTGAGCTTCGCTATTTCTCAGTCTGTGCAACCAAGCATACACCTCCTCTTTACCCATGGCAAGAAGTTGCTCAGTTCTCCTTTCAACAGAGACGGCCTGCGCTGCACGTGTTTGTGAGTCGACCCCAACTCGAGCTACATCAGGTTTATATATCCTCATTTCCCCATCAATGAAACCACGATCGAGAACACGAGCCAGAAGCTCATCTGTTGCTGCATTGGAAGGAGCACACACTAACATTCTAGGCTTTGGGCACAGCTTTGGAAGAGTCCGAAAAAGACTCTGATCCATGCTCTGAAGAACTTCATCAATTGATCCAGTTGCATTATTATCAGAACTGGCCTCGCTAGGTTGCTTGTAGCTTTCAGGTGCCAGTTTCTTGAGCAATGAGTTGTAATAATGTTGATACTGAACCAGATGGATCACATTTAACATACCCCATACAGTATGTGTCTTGCCTGTACCTGGAGGCCCCTGCACAAGAGTGAAGGGCCACGGTTCTTGCCTCTTTGTTGTTCCACTACTTGTACCAGCAGCCGTATGCATAGCAGCCCACTGAATTGCTGAAAGTTGGGGTCCATTAAAGGTCCTGTTTAAGTGTTCTGCAAACTTCTGAGTGAAGCACTCTGGCATGGCAGGGATCTGCTGCTCATAATTAGGAAACTGCTCTGGACTAGGCTGAAGTATCGCTGTTTGCATCTGAAGAGGAGAGAATCAGTTAGATGTGATTTAACACAAGTAACAAAAAATAGAAGTTGTACTTAAAAAAAAAAACCAGCCATACCTGCATATTAAGGCGACGAAATGCATGCAAAGCAACATACTCTCGTTGAGTGGTAGCAAGAGAGCCCAGGACAGTTAAATACCAGTTGCCTCTAGGCTGGAGTTTCCTTAAGATGTGATCTTCATTGCCCTCACTGAAAATGTCCATTAGGAGAGCACCATTAGAGTTAGTACATGGGTACTGCACAACATATATAATATACAGAAACAATTCCATTCAAGAAAAAATAATCTAACGCCGAATTTAGCAAGCTTAACCTGCTGGGATCGTAGGAATCGCCGACATAGAAATGAAGGATTGCCCCAGGAGGATCACGTGTATCAATGGGCATATATCGCCTAACTGTACCAGCCACACGTCCAGTTATGTCAGGTTCATCCCCCTCGTCAATGACAGAGAAATTGTTTCTCTTGGATCTAAATGATCCAGGCCTAGGGGTGGAAAGAACCGCAACATCACCCTCCTTAAACATCCATTTGCACTCATTTACTGGAAGGACCGTCACATCATACCATCCTAAGCAACAGTTTAGTCAGTACATATATACATACAAAAATATGTATGCGCAGAGAGAGAGAGAGAGAGAGAGAGAGAGAGAGAGAGAGAGACCTATAATCAGTACGTTTACCATCTCCACTTTCTACAATCTATGATGCTTGAACTGCTAAAATGAAGCCTAATAGGAAATAAGACCATGTAAGCACTAATCTACTAGTCATAGTCATGTAAATCTTCATGGAAAGAATAGGAACAAAAGAACTTCAACGTAACAAAAGCTACATCACAGGTTCACATCATCTAAATCCAGTACAAGAGCAGCATAAATGATGTAGAATATTCAGATGAATTTTTTCGTGCCTCATGCTTACCACACCATTTCTCAAAAAACCCTAGTATGCTAGGCTGTCTATTACTGATTTCACATCTGAGAGCATTCAAACAACCAACTTAACTAATCTCAATTACTAGACAGACCAGTAAAACGTCCCACCAGGTAAGACAGAAGTCAGAATGTTTCTGCAAAAATAAGTTCTCAAGACTGAAGCATGTAAGCCAAGTAAGAAATCAGCCCTTCAGCTTTTAAATTTTACCTCATTGATTTACAGAGTCTGGCCTAAAATAACAAATACACTACTGCTACAGCAATGCAAGGTATGCCTTATCCTAAGTTAATTCAACCCTGGAGAGAAACCTTTCAAAATGTTGGCTACTAAATAATGTAATGCAAATAAAAAAAAGTGATAAATAGAAACCATAGACACGTGAGATGTCCTAAACAGTATGTACCATAAATTCCAGATTCCTGAAAAGATAAACACCTCTAATTTGGTAAAGGTATCATTACCTCTTTCCCTCCTTTCGATATTCCGCACTCGAACCATTACATGTGTGTCTCTTGAAAATGTTTCAGTTAACTCCTCCCATGTACTGTAAAGCTGTGCACGACATTCCTCAAAGAGCAAAGGCTCAAATACTCTGATATACTCTTCTACTGACTCAAATCGACCAGGAACACACTGTAGATCAGTCTCCCCTGGAACACAAGAAGCCACATCACCTTTTGCACTTAAGCCATCCAGCAAGGAATCAAATGCATAACTAAGCTAACAGAAACAGATATCACATTATGCAGATACAAACAAGCCAATCTAGACTAATAAAAAACCAATAGCACCATCTGCAGTATGACTGAATACCAATAAAAGAACATGCATTTGGACCAAAATATTCTGGGACTCGCTTCCAAACTCAAATGCATGTCCTCAAGTGCTGCAATATGCAAGTAAATAAATGGATAATCACACAGGAGTCTGATGCCAGCCAAAGAAAAGGTTAGCATTCACATGTGGAAAGATTAACTCTAATCTAAATGTTGCAAACAGGCCAGAAAACTCCCATAAATAGGGAATATCCAGGTCTGAATCACTTCAATAAGCTATTAGACCCTGACATCCAACTGACTCTTATACCCGCCACATGTTTCAAATTAAAAGTAACGAACGACTAAGCCTTTACCCACACCAGTCCCATCGTCCCCATAAAACCAGTTGAACAGGATTTATTTCAGTTTGATCCACTTTTGGTCAGAGATGGTTAACTAGGCAGAACCAGACATGACTATGAACTGATTTCCCACCCAACCAGCCAAAACAGCTCATTGATTTTATCTGTGAACTCTACAGCAACTTTGTACTAAAAAAAGAAAAAAGAATGAACCTTTTAGTCCATACAATGTGTTACACAAATGTCTAAGCAACAAACATGGGCATTCATGTGAAGCCCTACCCTTCTCCGCAAAGCTAAAAGGCAATGCTGAAAGTCAGAGTCTTGATGTCATTTAAAAATTCATCAAAATACTATTGGAAAAAGTTATTTAAAGGAATGAAACAAATGCATCATAGCATCAGCAAGATTTTCCAGTACACAATAAGCAGTTTCTAAGAAAAATTAAAACTAAGCATGGCTGATGTATCATACCAGGTTGTTGCCAAAATTTATCATTGGTCACCTCACGTATCAGGCGCTCAACTGAAGTGTCTTGATAAGTAGAATTAACTATTGTTTGCTTCTTGGGAACAAGATGCTTCTTATTGACTGACTTTGAATCCAAGGAGATCTGACTGATTAAACCTGGCTTCTTGCTAGGAAGTGGAGAACTTTTCGGCTGTCTCAGATCCATGGGTTGCTTCCAGGAACTCTGCCTTGAAGGTTGTGACAATTCAGCAGGTGGGTCACTATTGTTAATCAGTTTCTTAGGCTTAGCCAGTAATCCAGCATCTACATCGCCATTGCATTCGGACTTAAATTCACTCTGCTCAGCAGTACTGCCTCCATCAATAGCAGATACATCCAATCTCTTTGAGTCCTTAGTCATGGATTGACCCAGTTTTTCGACAATACGTTCAGAAGGAGGAGGAATAGTTCGAGTTTCTTTTGCAGAACGAGTGCTTGTAGTTGATGAAAAAGTTGGTCTTCTTGGAGTCGAAGTCTTCATTTGTCCAGCTTGCTTTACGTCTTCCAAATTAAGAAACATGGTCTGTCTGTTGCGCTTCTTGCCCAGCATAGCTTCTTTATGTTGGTCTATCTTCCTCTTTCCGGGATTATTTGCACATTTCAGAGCATAGCTTGCCTCAATGCCTTTGACTTCCTTTTGTTTTGTACCTACACTAGCTTCCTCATGAACACCATTAGAAGAATCTCCTTTAGCATTGCCCTCGACATTGTGGCTGTCGTTGCTTTCCGAATCATTTGGATGCAAGTTTAGTCCAGCAGGTGCAGAAGCTGAATTTTCGCCCTTAGCACTGTCAGAGATATTGCCATTGCAAGAAACAATCTCATTAACCACCCCTGAAGCATTACTACCCCGCAATTCAGTCGATCCTTTTCCTGAAGTTTTGCCTGGTTCATGCAAACTGCTAGATCTACGTGGATCGGCAGCACCATCATCATCTGACCATTCACCTTCTTCTCTCTCAACATTACGACCTGCCAGAGAGTCAGAAACCAAAAGAACTGCTGGATTCTTCCCGTCAACATCACTCGATTTTGATGATGAGGCAACAATGTAATTTCTATCCCCTGCATTCTTCTGCTCAACACACCCCAGCTCAGGGACATGAGCAGCTCTGGGACGAACAAAAGGTTGGAAACCCGAAACAGATGATGCATGTGAAAAAGCATTATTGTTGACAATTCTTTGAGGAACTACTGATGACACAAGCATGGTGGAACTGTGAGGATTTGACGACGGAAGAGCCTTCTGCGGCAGCGTGCTGACAACACTGTCATTCTCTCCATCATCCCCCGGAGGAGGTTCATTCAGATCAAACATGGGCCTTCCCCGGGATGTCATCTCATAGGTAAACGCATACAAACTGTAGTGTCAGTGCAAATAACTTCAACCGGCAACTGTTGCGTCGCCTCCTCAACATGCAATTCACACTTCCCGCGAATCTACAGGGAGAAATCAAATAATCTCAATGACCAAATAGGACCTGTAAAATCATAAGACGATAATTATGTGCATATCTAATGTAGGAACAGGGTGCGCAACTTATGACCAGTACTTCAAGATCTTGTTTAAATAAAAAACACGCCAGAAGGAGAAAGGAAGAAGTAATTGCTCAATCAAGGATAACCAAGGCTGCATAATTGCTACTTTGTTACGCGAGGTGTCAGTACAGAGATAAAGATACTATAGCAGTGTCACCAGGGTCGCTCTCTGCCCCGGCAACCACGATCCAGGACACCACAGATCAAACCAAACCAATTCATTTACCAGGAAAACCTCGAACAGAGCCAAACGGACTCGCTCCAATCGCGAACCCAACCCAACCCAACCCAACCGAAACCAAATTGTAAGTACCTATCCATTCAGCTATCATCTTTGAGGAAAACCCTAAACCGACCAAATCGGCACCTTTTTCCCCCCCACAACAACCATACGATCTTCGCCCGATTAAAAATTAAATAATAATAAATAAATAAAACAGCGCCCGACCAGTCAACCAAATGCGGATTCCACAATTTAAGTCCCCACCCCAATCGACCAGTGGAGCCGATCGGAGTGGGTCACAGCACGCGCGACGACTCACCGCCAGGTGCGCTAACCCAGATCAACCAACGGAGCAGGGCGGCCTAGCGGCGCCGGACTAGGGACTGGAACGGCTCCCCCCGGAGGGCCACCGGCGAAGGCGGCGGCGCCGGAGACGGGCGGCGGCGATCGGCCGGGAGGCGGGAGGAGGCGGACCGCGCGATCGGTGGAATCGAAGAGGGAGGGAGGGAGGGAGGGAGAGAAGAGGGAAGTTCGATTCGATCGAGCGAAGAGCGAGAGACTGGATGATGTGTGAGGAGGAGGAGGGGGACGTGGAGATCTTCTTTCGGTGTTTCTCTTTCCTTTTTTTCTCCTTTTGTTTTTGGTTTGTCCTGAGGTTTTTTGTTTTCGCAGTGGGGAGGAAGGAGGAGAATATCCAGGCAATGTCTAATGTAGGCACGGAAGCCGCCTGCGTTCTTTAGGTTTCGGCCCTTCCCCCAGCCAACCAAAGCGTGAAACGACACGGCCTTCTCCGAGTATTACTAGTAAAACGTCACCAACGCTTAATTTTTTTTTTCCCTCTTCTCTTTTTTATTACGTTCCATTCCAATTTTTTTTTGGACATGTCGACATGCGGTTTGGTAACTTTGGTTGGTTATGGAAAAGGATTTATGTTTAGAATAAGTCCCAAAATGATCGAGCCGCGAGATTCGAATTACCATTGGAGAGTTGGAGAGATGGGGTATTGTTATGAACTTGCGGGTTTTAGCGGCTCGGTCTAGATCCATGGCGAGGTAGTGATAAGGGTGGTGACGCCGGTTCCGGGACGGTGGGGTTATTTTGGGATGAGTTAGCTGTCTTTGCGATTCACTTGCGATTTAGGGTCTTTTTATCGAGCATGTTCGCAATTTATTTTCGAGATGGATATTAATGACCTTAATTGGATGAGGAAATAAAATCTCCGATATTACCTCTTTTATAAGGACCTTCATCTTAATTTGTTTTCGAATGAAGAGTTTTGCTATTTTTTCAACAATTATAAACAACCATTTTATTGAAAATTCAGGAAAAAATAGATAAATTGGAGAAGGATTATGTTGGAGGGGCTTTGCATAAAAAAGAAAGTGGGTGGTGGTTGCTTAATAAGTGGGCATTATGTGTTTAAGAGTAATTTCGAAAATTGGGGCCTCCCTAGCCCATTAAAGTGCTCTTACTTGGCGCAACAGGCCGTACTCTTCTGGAACATAAATGACAATGTTTAGGTTTAAATAGTATTAGGTCCAAGAACTTTAGCCAAAGAAAGAACATATGCACTTAAATTTTCACCTAATTAGATGGTTCTGTGCATACCTAATATATTGACTACATAAGAGAAGAGGGCCCTCTCGATTTTATGGAATCTCGAAACACGCCCATATGATTTACGAATATTTATCAAGTAATTTATTTAGCTAGCATATGGTTTAATTTATCTCATAATCATTTTGGAGAGTAATAAAAGACGCGACGAGTCTTTGAGGAGAATTTTTTGTTCTAGCAATATTACAAGTTAAATTCTCGATCTTGACGATATCTAATTCTTCGGATGTCAAGCCTAAAAGTCTATTAATCAAATAATTTAACACTAGAGACGGCCTTAGCGGGGCTCATGTAGACACCACTCGAAAACGGCCCTTCGAGCATAGGCAAATCTCAAGCCGCTCTCCTTTTTCTTCACTCCCCAAGAAAAATGGTGACGTTGACTTTACTTAGATTTTAATTTAGCAAAAAAAAAAAAAAAGAATGCATTGCGTATGAGTACAGTGGAAATTGGGCCGGGCCGGGCCGGGGGAGTTGAGTGGTGTCGGTTTTGACCATCTTCTCTGTCGAGATGGTCTGGCACAAGGAGCGGCCCATATCAAAGTATATTTGGGCCTAGAGGGCCGAACTCTGGGCCTCGTCTACTTGATCTGCGGCCTTTGGACGGGGAGCTTGCCAGTGGGCTCCCAGAAAGCAAAGGAACTCCTACAAAAACTCGATTAGTTCATAACTTCCAGTCCATCTCGCAATCCAAATCGCACCCTCATCTTCGCGATCTATCTCCTCTCCATCTTAATCATCTATTGTCTATATAAAGTCATCCGATCAATCCGTTGCTAATGGCCTACCACGACTGTAGCAATCGATTTTGTATCGACTGAACTGAAAAAAGTCAACCAATCAGCCCTAATTGCACGCATGCCAAGTCGATTTTTGCACGGAATTTCAACAGTTCTCATGGCACATTTTATTGAAAATTGCTGGCGTGACGATCCAGTTATTGCTATACATAGTTACTTCAGCAAAATTTGGTGGGTGAAAAGTGGCTGAAATGACTACATTAAAATTTTGTGCAAAGGTTTGAAACTCAATTTACAAAATTGGAAAATGTAGAATTGAAGTGAAATCCATATCGTATGTTTAGGATTAATTGGACAATTTCCTTTGGATGGACATTTCCTAGAATTTGCTATGCAAACTTAATTTAAGGCCCCTAGACAAACCATCGTGGCAAGTGGGTCCAAGAAATTGTACTGAGAAGGAAAAAATATGAACATTGATAATGTTGCTTTCAACAGGTAATAGTCAAATTTCTTTCACTTCATAAAGCCTCGCTAGCGACCTACAGAATTCTTGTGTCGCTGGACATTGGATTGACCCCAATTAGGTCGTGGAAAGAAAAAAGGTTTTTGTGTCTCAAAATCTTGCGATTTTCGTATTCTGGCGAAAATATTAGTGTCATAATAACGAAAATAATTCGAGACTCGAGTTTTGCCAATAAAGGTTTTTTCATTACATGCAAAATGCTTGATTAGTGTAAACAACTCTATTGTTAGATACTTCAAAAGCTCACATCCTGCTTTTTGCACTGAAGAACTTCTTCATTTTCGGTGGTGCTTGAGCGACGTCGTTTGTTTATATGGTGCAAAATGAATTGCGTGTTTTGGATCGCTGCATACACTCATTGCTTGCTCGCATCGAGACTTCTCCTGCTAATGGTCAAACTTTTTCTACGATGAGTAGTATGATCCTGTTAGATTAATATTTGACGTACACATTAGGTGGTGTTCTACTTAGGTAGCATTAGACGAGGTCGCTCTTCACAAGGATTTTGTTATGTTAGCTTTTGAGGTTCACCAGGGGCGTCAAATGGTTGGGTCGGACCATATTTGACCCATTTTAACCCGTCTTGACCCATTTCATGTAATGTAAATATAATGACACATAGCCGACTCGTATTTCTAAAATACACTAATATTTTAGGAAATCCACACTTAAACTATTCATACGTATGAGTTACGTAAATAAATTCAAATCAAATTAAAAAAATAATGCGGAAAAGGACAATTTGCTGATCCACCACATATCGCGGCAGATCAACTTGAAGCCATCATCCGAAATTTTAGAAGACAAAAGGACAATCCACTTTATTTTGGCGAATCCTCTACGCAAGTAGAAGGAACTGATCTTTCTTTGTCACAAATCAATATGGACATGCAATGTAGCACTGCCCAGCCAAAAGAGACAGCACTGCCAGAAGCGACAAATTTCAGTCTTGATAATCCACTGCGAGACACGCCAGCATATCTATTTTACTGGGAGTGTATCATCAGCACGGCCACTGCAAGTCATGATATGTCAAGGACAGCAAGAAATGAATAAGACTTGACAGAATCCGCTGATAATTCAGAAGAAGACCATAACATTGAAGAGCCTATCAATCGTCCGTATCGAGACTAGAAAAATAGCACGTGTCTTGTACGTGTAATAAATGTGTATTGACTTTGTCCGAAAAGAAGAAGAAAAGTTTGGCTCTTGTAATAAATGTCTAGTGTGAGAAAATGTGTATTCGTCTAAAGACTTAGGGGAAGTAAGATAGGATAGTACGTGTCCTTGTCTTTAGTTATTTTTATGTCTTGTCAGAAGGAAAAGACTCGTTGGACATGTAAAGACAAGAGTCTTTAAGACTATATGTTGTAACTCTGCCTATATAAAGGCATGTAATGTGGCTTACAAAATAAGAATTTCCGAAAAGAAATTCCTCTCGAACGAAATCCTAAAAACATGTCTCTTTAAATCATCTCGTTCTTTTTCTTAATCTGGTAAAACTCTCTAGGAATTGCAACTTCTCTCATTTGTAGGACGCATAATGTTAACGATTATGTGTCATTTAACCTAGGCAAGTTGTTCGTCTCCTAAAAGGCAATCCCTTGGAAGCTTAAGCAAGCTTGCTCGCTAGTGCGGGATAGCATATCTGGAGGCTGTTTAGCTTGCTTGCTTTAATAGTAAATAATGCAAATAATTTACTTTCAAAGGTTCTTTCTAAATCAATATGCAAATTAAAAACACATCTTACAACCAGATTACAAACAAGCAGCATTAGCCACTAAATTATGATGAAATCGGGCACTGGATGAAGGCTATTCTCCTCCAAATACAAATCCAATTGAGACTTAGTAAATTGTGAGCGTCATTCTATTTGTACATTAAAAATGCAACGCATGCCGCAACAAAGATATGTGAAGAGAAAGATGCATCTATTTCTCCGTCAACTAATTAGTCCATTTCCGAGAGATGCTTAAAAAAATCAATAGTTATGCTGTGAAGGGAAATGAACTCAAAACCTTGAGGCTGCGTTTGGTCGTCCGGATTTCTGAACGGGATAGGACTGGATAGGATAGGATAAGAAATCCCCAGATTTTTTCATATCCCATCCGATGTTTGGTGACCTTCGGATTTAAAGTCGGATTTCCTCATATCCTATCCAATCTGCTGTTTGGTGGATTACGGATTTAAAGTGGGATATCCTCGTATCTTATCAAATCTGTCGTTTGATTTACTGCAAAGTTAAATTAGGAACGATATAAAATCACGTTAACAAACTTTTTAACTTACAAAAAGCTCCAAATTCGCTTGGTCGAAGTTAAATTAGGAACAATATAAAATTACGTTAACGCAGTTAAAATTAGGAACGATATAAAATCACGTTAACGAATTTTTTAACTTTTTAACTTACTGAATTGGTTATTTCTAACAGATTTTTCGTGTTGACAAACAAGTTTATCTACGTCAATGACATCATTTTGCAATTTTTCGTGTTGATCTCATGTATTTGCTTCGACTATTTTTTAAACGTTTAGAAGAGATAATATATAACCAACCAGCAGAAAAAAAAAATTACGTAACAACAATACAAACCAATAGTTACTAACCTCACATCCGTCGAAAATTCGTCACTTTTCGTAAGATAGAGAGAAAGAGAGATAAAACATGATTATTTACCTTCAAAAATTCGCCAATTTTGTAAAATTGCGATCTGAATCAAAGAGTTCTTGAGGAGAAGGATTCGATGTTGATGCTTTGGAAACGGAAGAGTAGAAGTCATCTATGGGTGAACGATGGAGAAAGAAAAAAGAAAAAAGCCGTAGGGTTAGAAGAGAAATCCTATCCGATCTTATCCCACCCCTCCCCTCGAATTTTTTTATCCGGGCTATATCCCCTCTATATCTCACCTTATCCTATCCTATGCAGCTACCAAACATAGGATATGATAAAACATATCCTATCCTGGTTTTTATCCGGTCGACCAAACGCAGCCTAAAGGTACAACAGACGAACAGGTCATCTTGTAAAATTGGAAAGATAAATTTCGTAATATTCTATCAAAAATGTAATATCCCACTCTCTCTCCCCCTCTTCTCTCTCCTCTCCCTTTCTCCATGCGCCCACCCTCTCTGTCTCTCCTCCCCTCTCTTTCCTCTTTCTTCTTTCCCTCTCTCCTCCCTTCTTTTACCGAATTGCCGCTGCCCCTTCCCCTTCTGCCTTCTTTGACTTTTCTCACCCTCTCTTCTTTGTTGACCTGGAGTTCTCTCTCTCTCTCTGGCGAAGGGGACCCACCCCAGCTTGTGCTCCAATCGGGGCAGGCAGCCCCCTCCACCGTCCCATCTCCCTCTCTCTCTCTTCTTCGTCTTCCTCCCTGGGCGTCGGCGGACGTTGCTGTTTTTCTCCATGGTCGCGGCTTCCGCTTCTTTGTTCCGCCCCCGCTCCCGGCACCGAGCTCCGCCTCAACCGGCCCGCCAGCTGCCGCCTCGCCCAGCTGCCACGGCGCGCGACGTGGGCTCGGACGTCGCCCCTGTTCGCTGAGTCATGTTGCTGCTTCGTCAGCTGCTCAGCTTGGTCCCAGCTCGTCAGGTGCCACGGCCCGAGCTCGATGTCCTCAGCATCTTCCTCCGTCCTGCCGCTACTTGCGCTGCCGCCTCCGTTTTCCGTTTTTCCCCCTGTTTCCGTTCCATGTTCGTCGTCGCTGCTCCCTGTCCATCCGACGCCGTCCATCGCTGCACCGTGGAAGCGTCGCCTCGCTTATCCTTGCCTCGAGAGAGGCGAGAGAGATGAGACGAGGGTACGAAACAGTTATGTTAAAAATCCATATTTTAACTCCTTTTTTAGCTTTAACTTTTCTCAACCCATTTTAGCTCATTTTAAAAAAACGAGTTATCTATTTAATTTTTAGTCTCTTGAAAATAGGTCACTAAATAGATTTATGACCCATGTAGTCCTTATTTGTTAATTTTTGGCCATTGTATCAATAAACCCTTGTTAATTGTCGGTCACTAGGCATCCTCCATAAAAAGGGTGAGCAACAATTGATGCAAAACGATGGATGAACCCTAGTTCAACTTGGAAATGCATCTTGGTGTAAGAAAAAAAAAAGCTTGAGAATTGGGAACAAAACAATCGAATGGATCATTAATGTCATGGACCACATGGACAAGGACGATATCGTTTTGCTATCGGACATAAGAGAAAATGAAGAAAATCCCATGCCTCTACAAGCGCTGGATCAACCACCTATAGTAATTGAATGTGACACTAATAATGGAGTTCAAGAAGCTCCTTATAAAATAGTACATGTAATTCTTCGCTGGATCAATCATGAGCCTCTTGCGGCTATGCACCACTCATTGATGCTTAGTTGACTTACTTTGTAATTATGATAAGACACGCAGTGATCCCAAGATTGACGAAAACGTCCGATCTACTTTGGCCAAGGACCTCGATCCTTTAGTGAAGCATTGCCGGAACAATTATGCATCCATCTGCGCCATTGTAACCTCCAATCGCCTCCGTTCTGCTTAGTATTTTGAGAGTCGCCTCTGTTCTTTCTTGCTATGCATCTACTGATGCAAAAGCATGGAAAGACTCGGGCTTGTGGTTGTCATTTCTCTCATTAATTCGTTTGAGGAAATGAAGATATGGACAACCATAGTGTGAGTAAAGGAAGAGGGGACTTAATGAAAGTCAAGCAAAATGAAGGTTATGGAGGGCGCAATGACGCATATAAAGGCATAATTGCACTGGCAAAGTTTCGTTGGAGATTCGAGATCCTCATGGTCACTGTATGCATTTTCTAATGCTCACAACATAAGTCAATTGGCACTCAGTCATTAATGTAAGGCCAAAAGAAAAAATCATGTTAAATCCAAAATTCTGGCAATAAAAAACGAAATGAAAAGCAAACTTACATGTATTAATTCCCTGGGAGATTCTTCAATCTCATCATTAGAATCACTTTCATTTACTAAAGATAATTGGTTTGGTGCTTTTAGATAGTCGAGATTGCTTTCACTTTCCCTTGTATCCTATAGCAACACGGCATCCTTGTAATCTCTGTGATCCATGATAATATATGTACCACTCATATGTTCCACTCCCACATCCTAGGCTCTTTCTTTTTTCCCTGCCAAGCTGCTTTTCCAAATTGATTTAGGATTGATTGAAGTGCTCAACTCTTTCAGGAGGGATGCCTTGGGGCGGACAAATAAAGAAGTATCTCTCGACCCCAATGACAAACAATTAAGGAGATTTTTACAAATAAGGAATAAGGAGGGAATTTCCTCATTGACCGACAAAAGAGTCTGTCCCAATGGCCAATGACGAGGGATGTGTTTAACCACCAAATGATCAATGATAGTAATAAGAGCGAGTAAAAAGGCATTTATTTACACTAATAATTCCTACTGGCGCCCTTTCTATAGTTCTAATTCACTCGGATTGTTTATTGTCCTAAAAGGTAACCTAACCATTCAACTCAAATAGGCAAAAAGGCGACTAAAAAAATGATATAAAAGAAAAACAACCACTTGATCTTAGAAAGTAACGAAAGAACGAGTATAACAGTACAATAAAGCATCCTCATACGAGTCGGGCAAAAGATATAACGTGGTCTCAATTTTAAGCCATGGAAAAGCAAGCCGGAATAGCTAAGGTCGAATTAAATCCGAGTTCCTAGTATAAACTTAACTAAAGAGAAATTCAAAGGTTTCTCATTTTATTATGAACCTAAATTTATACTAAGCTTAAGTAGCAGCTACTACAAGCAAGCTTGTACGTTTATTCAAGGAAAACTAAGTCTCATTATATCAAAATGGCATGAAATGAACTATATGCCTATGTATCTAATGAACCGCCAAATCAAGCTAGAAATATCATAATCCCCTCAACAATCATAATCCCCTCAACAAGATCAAAATATTAAAGGCCGAAATTCTTGATTTTATTAAGTATTGGGCTTGAAACATATCCTCCTGCAAGGGCTTATGGGCTTATGTGATCAAGATGAGAACAAATTCAAGCCGAATGAAGATCATCAGTGCTTGTACAGAGAACACATAATTAATTTCAGCAAATTCAAACATGACAACATGATTATTTCCCTTGAAAATTAACATGGATTCCTAAGCTGAATTCATGTGACTAAGACATAATACGGACAAGTCTTGTTTGTATAACAGATGAATACAGACGTCACACATCAACATGAACCAGCAAATTTAAGTCACGGACGGCACTTGTAATTATGACTACAGCATGTTATGTTAATACCCAGCATACACAGGCAAGAGTCCAGCGTGTTCTGAACTTGCACGACACTCATGGCCAAGAAATCAACATATTTCTGAACGTATACAGGAAGAACAACAATGAATCCAGTAGATTCGAGCCATGTACAGTAAGAATAGAAATATTCAGCAGGTCCAAAATGCAGCAAGCTCACAAATCCAACAAATAGCGCATCCCGAGATGAATGATTTGCGTGCTAATGATGATGACTGAGATAAACCCCCATACGCCTGAACGTACCTCATGACAGAAATGATACTCCCAACATGTCCATTGCATGTGAAGTGGACTCTCAACCAAGCCCAAACAGTTTGATGTTACACTAGATTTCTCTACATTAACACCTACACTGTTATAATACGTGCATTTTGAACACCTCAAGCTCAGCTCTCAGTTTATACGAAAATCTAGTCACACGTCCAAATCAGTACTTAATCACTGAGAACAAAGTAAACTGAAGAACCAAGGAAAGAATCTCTCAGCCAAAAGTTGGAGTCGCTTGATTTGAAAATGTTACAAGAGAATCAGTCGGTCATGTTTCAGTCTAGATGCAGAACAATCAAATCGACGCTAATACGAAATAATGCTTCATATGTTTAAGAATCAACTTCATCCAGACATGTGGTAGGCATCTTGGCTTAATGATCAAAGGGCAAAGACGAAGCAGCGATTCATAAATATACGACCACAACTAGAGTTCTCAGCCTAAGTCCCGCGCACGAAACAGCAGAAACGAAGTATAAGCATTACCTTAGAGAAAAACAAGGGACGATCGGATCGGAGGCAGAATTCGTCAGAGACAAGAACACTGAAGATTGGAGCCAGTAAAGGGAAAATGAGCAAGGTCACGTTGCTTCGAGCTCTCTTACTGAAAAAGGGGCGCGGCAAGAGCACCTCCAGTTCCCGCGAAAGTAACCTGCGGCAGAAACTGATAACGCAGAGAGAGGTAAGGATCCAAAGAAGAAATCGATGGATAAAATCACTACTGACTTTGAGAATCCTTTCTCTACACTCCCGCTCTATCCACCGAGTCAAATGCAAGATGCCTGGTCAACTTGAAGGTGCAATCATCATCCACGAACGGCGATTAAACCAACGAGCGGAACTGCAGGAAGCCTCGGGACCAAAGATCGCTACCATTGGCAGAGGAACTGCAATCGTCTGGTGATCGGAGGTAGACCCGTCGGAGCAGCCGTTATCTGTTGGGAAAAGAACAAATCCATAAAACGTAATCCGGAGACGAAAACGTTCGTGTGTGGTCTCGTCATCATCCGCCGCCAAGTGAGGAAGAGAGCGTGCCTGCGGCGGTCCGGCGCGGCACCGGGACGGTGGCGGTGAGCTTTGACGAGCCGCTCTTTAGTGGTGACGGTGTCGTCGGCCGATCACAGCAGTGCGTGTTTTCTCTTCTTTTATAGAGCGAGATCGTGGACGTCACGGCGTGCGAGCGGGTCCGCATCTTTCGGCGGCGAGCGGTGACGGAGAGAGAGATCTTCCTCCGGTCAAGCCGTGAGTTAGTTGAAGAATGCGCTCGCTTCGGCTGAAGCTTTCCGATTGGAAAGACAAAGGAAAGGGCCTAATCTTCACGGGCTTAGATTTTGGGCCCTTTTTTATGGGCCTGGTAATGCAGGATGGGCTCAACCAATGACCTGACGCAGATGGGAAATTGGGCTTCCGAACTGGATTAAATAAGCTTGGTAATGGTCTAGGCTGCACATGGGCTTGTAGCGTATGCAAATTATTGACTAATATTCAAGGAATGCATTTAACAAATTAAAAAAAATTCCAGAATCATATTAGTATTAGAGGTGGCAAAATGGGTCAAAGACCCATATTTTAACGCATATTTGATAATGTGGATCATAAATTTATTAGCTTAAAATGTTAAATGGGTCTTAAATGGATCACTTACCAACTTCATGGGTCATAACTCATGGCTTTTAAACGGGTCATAAATGGGTTACCTAATTAATTTTAAGGATTATTAACAAATAATTTTAAATATTATTAAAAAATTCATTTTAGACCATGAAATTTTTTTTATTCTAATTCTTTTATTTTTTAAAAAAATAAAAAATGATTATTTTTATTTTCTCTTATTTTTTATTTTTTTTCCTTTCCCCTCTTTCTAAGTTGGTCGCTAGCCAAGAGACAAGTGATGAGCTCACTAGACTCCGGTGACTAGAAGAGGAAAAATGAAAAAAATATATTTTAAAAAATAAAAATAATTAAATTTCGAAAAAAAATTAAATTAGAAAAATTATCAAATAATCGTATTTCATAAAATTATTTTAACAATACATATAAAAAAACTGCCAAGCAAATTTTTCTGAACTTGGTTAAATATGGAAGTATTTTATCAATAAGGATCAGGTCGGCTATGGATCATCATATTTACACTACATGAATATGAGTCAAAACAGGTTAAACATATCATCCAAACCCACCCATTTGACCCCTACATATTACTTATTAAGTTAGACAAGATAGTCGGATAGTTGGATTAAAGCATCGTCACGAGATAGTCGAATTAAAGCACCGTTACAAGATAGTTGAATTTTATCACATGCTTTTGTTTCACCTATTTACACTATTTTCTTGTTCATGGAGAGTGCATGTCACTAACAAACATTCACATAACTTCTCCATTAATTACTAATTATTTGATCGATATGAGTAAACAGTGCGAATTATTGTTTGGAGCAGTTCGATCGGCTATCTTCACTATCGAGATTTCGTTGGGTTGTCGCAGAACCACACCTCAATAGCAATTACTCAGCAATTTTCACTTTGAATTAATCGGATGGATTGAATCGGTACTAACGTGAAAATATTAAAGACGAAATTGGTCAAATTGAAAGTTTTAGGATTAGATTGATACCAATGCAATACGTTAGGAACTTTCTTTCTATTTTTCCTACCATAATGGATCTTTGACATCTTCAAATTTCCCTCTCCGTATCCTCAATTTTGGCACTTGATTGTTCTTCGATATTCAAACTAATTTCTAACTGTCTTTACCGTCGAATTTGATGACGTGTGGATATTGGGCCTGTGCCACTCTTTTGGCCCTCATATTTTAAGATAAGATATTGAGATTCTTGACATAAATGATCAATTGTTAAAACAAAAATTGTAATTTTATCTCCGTTACATTGACTTCAACAGATGGAGAATTGGTAATAGCTTCAGTCCGTTACATCATCTTCTTTGACTGACTTAAGCCTTCAATCCATTGACTCTCGCTCAATGATTAGCAATTTCAAGCAACAGAACAACTGTGTTGCGGCTTTCGGATACTAGCTAAAACCTTACGTATCTGGTGGAGATCAAGTTCACTTTGATAATGTAGTAGGTAAACTTGAAGGAGAAATAGACATTACTTTGGGCTTTGCTTTCAACCACAGCTGCAGTTTTGCCTCATCAATTCTAAGATTCGGATTTGCGAAATCTCGTTCGAATTAAATCTCTCAAAGCTCCTCCTTCCTCTTCGTTGATGAATGACAGGGGAGAGTTGAGCAATTATACTTTTGCTGCCCATTGTCGATTAATCAGATTTCATAGGTGGAATAATTGATAGCCTACATAAAGTTGGCCATCACGCAAATGACAAACAATACAATTATCTTCAAAAGTCAACTCGTAATTCGAGTTATTTTGTCTCTTTCAGATGTTTTTTAATTGAAATAGGTAATTTATATTGCAAATGTCACTATAGGATGAAGAAATGCACCGACAATCACTCGGTTTGACGTTGCTAGTTGTCAATAGAAATAGAACAAGAGTGAGTAGCCACACTTAATAGATATTCACTGCCAGCATTAATCATGTCCTCTGTCTTTAGGTAAAGAGAAAATGGCAAATAATTGCTTGGCCTGAGTGGAGGAGGCGCGATATAGAAAGATTAAAAAAAGAGATTGTACAATTCTTGTTTGATTTTAGACATGGGAGTCGCCTGATTCCATGGAAAATCCCAAGTCAATCAACGTGATAAATGAACGAAAGGCGCGAAATCAATGGACCTGAACTTCTGTTTACACCCATCAAACAGTCATAAATGAGTGTGTTTTTCTTTCTTGACATGTGATCCATCTTTCTCCGCAACACCATAAATCCATTTTATATAAGGCCACTGATTTGTCCATTTGAATGGAGCAATAAATTCGTGGCTTGATAGATAAGCCCAATGATTTGTTCTTGTTTGCAATGATTTCTTATATTTTGTTTTTCAAAACTCAGATATATTAAAATCACCATGCAAGATTTTGCAGAAATAAAACTATCAGAGTAGTGAAATATAAAATTTATATATTGTAAATAGTAGATAATACGCTAGAACAAGGACTCGCTAAATGGGCATCCAAGAATTCAACCTTGTCCGATAACTAGATATCTCAAGAGATCATATAAAGTTATTTTGAAACTTTAACGCATGAGCTCGGGCATGATCTTTTGATAATATTTTTGTGTTTTGTCTTGTCTGGAAGAGGGAGGAAAGAGGACAGAGGAGGTGGGTGGAGGAAAATTTTCATTTTCGCTGCAATTCGCTCTCATAGAAAATTTAGAATTCTTAAAATTAGTTTCTACTTCATGTCACAATATGGTACATTAGTTTTGAGACAGCACCATGAAACTATATCAGCATGCAATGCAGGATCACCAAACATACGGTAGTATTAAAGAAATGTAGAATAAGGCCTCGTGCCAAGAATAACAAAGAATTGCACGATTCTTGTTTAAAAGAAGATTAAAAGAGATTGTACGATTCTTGTTTGATTTTAGACATGGGAATCGCCTGGTTCTATGGAAAAGCCCAAGTCAATCTACGTAATAAATGGACGAAAGGTACGAAATCAAGGAGGTGGACGGAACTGAACTTCTGATCTTTTTTTCTTCACGTGTGATCCACCTTTCTCCACAGGATTGTTGGGTCCACACCCCATTAAGCATCAACAAACGAGTCGACCTCCTTCCGATGCACTCGCTATCTTTTTTTTTTTTTTCCTTATTTCGTCTTCATTTGTTTTCTTCCTCCCTTCTTCTTCTCCACCCTCTATGAATTTTTTTTTTGTACATATACTTCATTTGCTGAATTATGTCGCAAACTTTAGACGCCATTCAATTTGTTATATGGTCGAATCATCACATGAAATAAATGATCTTTATAAGAAAAGTATATTACATCAAAATAATATATTGCATGACGTCATTGTTGGTCTAGCCATGAATGATGACGTATCTTGTCGAGCAAATTTGAGAAAATCCTTACCGTAACTTATAATGTATAAATTTGCAATGGCTTATGTGCATAGTAGTTACATAAAGTACCCTCTCCTATGCTCCACTCAAATGCAAAATCATATATATATTTGAACTATAGTTGTACTTGCAATACAAGTGGCAGGAATAACTATGGTTGATCAATTGTCAAATTTAAGCTAGTACAGCTATGTAAAGATGGGGTTCATGTAGGGACAATTTGAAGCATCATGGATATGAGTGACTTTCTTCATTGAAAATTTAATCACCCTAATGGTTGATGGGAAAGACTTGGGAGATATCATTCTTAGCTAGAATCAGAAGAGATACATACTTTTAGAATTATTGAAGACAAAAGCAACCCCAGTCGCCTTTATTGTGGATCAGAGATTAGCGTGTGAAATTGGTTTGTCACTTCAAACCAATGACATTTCTGTTTTCATCTCCACTTCTAACTATATCTAATCGATTGACATGGTGAACCAATTTTGTTTCAAAATTGATTAGGGGAGTGAAGTTGGTTGAGTTACTTAACTAAAGGAGATTGGTTGTCATGTGGCCTCTTTAGTTTATTGAGCTTCGCGCAAAATAGAGAGTTCAAAAGTAAGAAATAGGACAAATCGATAGACTTGCTTTTTGGAAGCTCACAAGAATCATGCTTTCTTGCTTTTAACTTTAATTAGTTACAGAACTTTTTGTCATGTCTTATGTAGCCCTTGCTTTTAAGTTAAGAAATTAAAGAGTTTACATTGATAGAATTATATTAGCGCGTCCTCCACAACACTCGTTATAATTATTGACAACAGCAACTAAACTTTATGTACAAAATATATATTTTTGTAAATTGAAAAGAAAATAGACCTATATGCGTTCCTATTAGCACGTATCTAACATATTGCCTTAATCAAATTGGCTTTTCTTCTCATTCTTGAAAGATAACTGATAAATCATAATCGAGGAGAAACTTTTCAATATTGTATGTAGACTAAAGATCAGAATTCTGAAGTAAATAAAATGAAATCTATATATAGCACCATCCTGGAAATTTACACCCATTGAAAATTCAAAAGTTTCTTCAACTCTCTTGCCGTGATTGTTGGTTTCAATATGCCTTCGAGTCAACAAACAAATCCCTCTGTCTCCGCCTGTTCCCAACACTTCCTTCTAATCTTTCCCTTCGTCTTTTTTCCTCCTTCCTTCTCGTTTTCCACCTTCTTTCTTCACCCCATGAATCATGACCATAGAAAAATTGACGCATAGTTTTAAGGAATAAGATTAAAAAAAAAAAAGCTTGCCTCAAAACTTCTTCTCCATGTCACGACATCATACGTCAGTTTTGTCGCAACACCATGAATCCAATTTATATAAGGCCGCTGATTTGTTCATTTGAATGGAGCAATAAATTCGTGGCTTGATAGACAAGCCTAATGATTTGTTATTGTTTGCAGTGATTTCTTTTTTGTCAACACTCAGATATATTAAAATCACGATACAAGACTATGCAAGAATATAACAATCAGAGTGAAACATAAAATTTATATATAGTAAATAGTAGATAATAGGCTAGCATAATGACTCACAAAATGAGCATCCAATAATTCAACCTCATTTGTTATATGGGGATCTCAAGAGATCATATAAGGTTAGTTCGTAACTTTTACACACATGAGCTGGGACATGATCTTTTGATTTGTGTTTTGTCTGGGAGAGGGAGGAAAGAGGACAATGGAGGTGGTTGGAGAAAAATTTTCATTTTCACCGCATTTCGCTCTTATAGAAAATTCATAATTTTCTAAATTAGTTTTTCCTTCAGGTCACGAGATGGTGCATTAGTTTTGACGCAGCACCATGAAACCATGTTAGCATGCAATCCTTGGTCACCAAACAGGGCAGTAGTAAAGAAATGTAGAATGAGGCCTTGTGCTAAGAATATCAAATGTCCAGACCTCAATATGTTGACTTTGCATAACTCAATGATCAATGCAATATCGAAACAACATCTTGTTTAGGAATGGTGATGGTTCTATTCCGGCAATGAAGGCAAAGCTAATCATGATGATTAGAGACAAGGCCAGGACACTTAATGGTGTTCTAGATACTCCAAGAAATAGAAGATGTCAACGCAATTGGGGGATAGACGCTTCTATATTTTCTTAAGAGGTTTGTTAGTATGTGCAGTTATCTATTCAAAAAATGTCAGACAAATTACGTTTCGATCTTTGGATTGATGGATCAAGAGTTGGGTGACGACAATGGCCAGCGATAGGCAGCTCACTACTACGGATTAGCCGACGAAGGTGGTTGACTGGTGATGGCTCACATAAAGGCAATGGGGATGCGGCGGCGACAACAATGGGGATGCGGCGGTGGCAATTGGTTGGATCAATGAACAAGTGACGTCGAGTCATTGGGTGTGTGGATGCCAACGTGGCGGTGGCGGTGGCGACCTTCGGCCATCTTATACTAGTTGGTTGATGCACCTTGTTTTTTGTTGGACCCATGGTACCCTCTCACTTAGCACCTAGGTGCTGTGAGTCCCTTTTGTTGGTACCAGGCTCCATGATATTGTATAGCTTGGCTCTTAAAGATCAATATAAATACTTACATTACAAAAAAAAAAATGCAATCTCAAACACAGGTTTTTCTTCCCTTGGCATGGTTATAATCCACCATTAAAGCAGCATGGCTTCTTCATCTTTGGGTGTCTTGCAATACGCCATTTTAAAGCCTAACATGTGTAAGCCGCATAGGAGAAAGAACGTAGTTTCCAATTGCATCGCAGATGCATAAATGCCACACCTTTGCAGATCTCTCGAGGATTATTGATCCTCGGATTTGTTGACGATGAATATGTCACGTGAGGTGATAATTGGTAATGTGCATGGACAAATATGCACTATTGAAGATACTTGACACTCCAACAATATGTGGTGGTCTACGATTTTCTTAAATCTTGAGTGATAAATATGATACAAGGACAAATACATGCCAAACTTTTTAGTTAATGAAGGTATAATTATGGCTATCAATTGGACGAGATTTAAGTGATGCCTAATTTAGATTAATACCGTCTCGTGTGTTCAGTTTCGTGAGGATTTAGTCATCAAGTTGGTCATGTTGCTATTACTCATGGGATCTGTGATTAGCCATTCAAAATCTCCATGAGTTTGCACAAAGAAATATCGAAGAATCAGGTTATGGAAGAAGGGAGCAACCTAGAAATACAGCCCCTATATTAGAGATCTAGACCCTAAAAGTTAAGTGAAGTGGTTGTCAAAAGCACGATTTGCAGAGAATTTATATCCCGACTTTATTTGTATTTGGAGTGCTTTTCTTCCCTCAACTTATGAATCTTCCCAAAGTAAAGAGGTTTCCCGTAGTGTGGTCTCTTTATTTTGTTGAACTTTATGAAAAACCGAGAGTACTTTTCTTTTCTCTCGTTGACGAAAAGAGGGTTCAAAAGTAAGAGATAGGAAAATCAACCAACTTACTGGTTTGGAAACCCCCGAGAATCATGCTTTCTCACTTTTGAATAAGTGGTGATGAGACTTTTTGACATGTCTTATGCCGCCATTAGTTTTGAGTTAAGAAAAGTGTATAACACCGATAGAATTATATTAGCGCGTCCTCCGTGATACTCGTTAAGAATGCCGAGAAGTAACTATAGTTTATGTACAAAATGCATGTTGTGGATTGAGCAGAAAATAGGATTTATACATGTTCCTACTAGAATGTATACCTTTATCAAACTGGCTGTTTCTTCAATTCACGAAAGATAATTAATAAATCCTTATTGGCCCATTGTTAGAGACTTTTTAACAAGATTTGCCTTGCCGTAGAACAAGAATGATTAGCTACAACGGATGGATATTCGTGGAGCTGAGAGCAATAAACATGGGTTTTCTCAACTTTGGTAAGAAATTGGTGAGGAACTGCTGGGAGTGCGTGGGTGGGGGGAGGCACAATATAGAAAGATGGGAAAAAGAATATTGGACAATCTTGTTTGAATGGAGACTTGGAATCGCCTGGTCTTTGTCGCGAAACCCGAGTCCGTCAATGTAACAAATGGATGCAAGTCAATAAAGCAAAAGATGTGGAAAATTTACACCCGTTAAGAATTCAAAAGATTTGAGTTTGCATAAGTCTTTCTTTCTCCGCGTTTCTTCCACCCCTGTCTCCCCGAAACTCCCTTGTGATTTTCTTCTTTGTTTTCTCTTTCTTTCCTCCTCCCTCCTCCTTCTCCATCTTCTTTCTACACCCCACGAGTCGCGACCATACGATAATTGATGTGTAGTTTCGAGGAACAATACCGTTAAGAATTCACACCTCGAATACATATTGATCGGAGCATTGGAAATACACTGATTTGAGTCCAGCCCTGATTTTACCAACCTCACCTGGATTTGCTCCCCGCTTTACAAATAAAGCAAATACAGGCGGCTCCACATAGAAGGCTCAAAAATGTAAAAGCATTCATTCCAATTTGTCTCTCCTCAATCTCATTTAGTAGTTCAAAGGCTTGATTGTACTCCAAACATTTGGCATAGGCATCCACAAGGGTGTTATAAAAAAAATCATATTCTAAACTACCTGAGCATCTTTCATGTGGCCCAACCGAAGATACATCCTAAGAAGACAATTAGCATGCAAGTACCACCAGCAAAGCCCAATCATGTAGTTAGTGTGTATGTCTGTATCCCCATATCTACATCGCAAGTACTTGCACATGCCTTGAGAACACTAGCAAATGTAAAATGGCTTGGCCTCAGTAAACCTTAAGAGTTTGATAGCCTCCTCGTTCTCTTCTATTTGCAAATATCCTGTAACAATCATCATCCAAGACATCAATCTATGATCTTGCGTACAACGAAACACCTTTCTCAAATCATGAAGCGACCCACTAGCTACAATCGTCATGGACACGTCCACCAAGCTACATCCAACACTGACATCCGGAACCAATACAGAACGTACAACCCAGCAATGCAATTGCACCCCTAGCTGTGAGTGCAAATCTATCTAGCACAGGCTTACTCAAAAACATATCCATAAACAAATCGACAGGCTTCTGTGGACAACCCGTCTGAGTACATCATGTCATCATCAAAATCCAAGCAACCACATTCCTCTCGGGCATTTTCTCGAACACCTTACAAGCTAAAGCAAAATCAGAACTGCCCCTCGCGGACGTGTCAGTTGATGCACAGCCAACACACGTTAGAATCAACATAGCCACTTTTGATTACAAACAAGAAAGCTGTATTGGCAACGGATGCATTCTCCGGAAACGACCAAGCCCGAATAACCACCGCGAAACAATAATCATCAGGGGGATAACCATATTCAAGCATATGGACGAAAGTATCGATCAACCCTCATAGGGTGATCACGAGGGCCAATTCGCACCCTCCCATGGTCATAGCGAGTGATGAGGCCTCACGCATGTAGCTTCTCCAATCCACCAAAACATTTTCGAGCCTACTCAGTTGGTCATACGCCATCAGCGTGGTCGGAGGTTCAGGCCTCGTCAGTGGCGCTCACGGACTCGCGTTCCAATTCCAAGACTCCCACGAGATGTGATGCAACCCAAGCAAAGCAAGGTACGTTTCCCCTTCCAAAGCTCCAAGTTTCATGAGAACACTGCTCCAAGATACGTTATGTGTGATTCGCCTGGTGCATTTTCTTTCTTCCGACGTGTCATCAGTGCCATGTTGTTTAAATGTGAAGAACGATTCCCTAATGAATCTCAATCTCATCTTTACCTTGGGATGCAGAAGAAACGAGCGGAACACTGGATGAATTTAGACAGAGTTTCCGATTCAATCTCGGTTTCACCTTAGTCACGGGTGGGCGCATCATCACTCTATTAGTAATTTCTCAAGAACTTAGTCGATTGTCAGTGAAAGCGAATGAATTGCAAGAAAATAAAATTTTGTTGCAAGTAGTGAACAAAAATGTTGAATATCGACGAGCCAAATGTTGAGCGACCTTTAATGCAACCCCTCATTTAAAAATCACTCTCCGGCTTGAGAGTCATGCCAGGAAAAGAGAGTGATCCATCCCGAGTCAGGGAGGACACTCGCAAGCATATGTAAGGGAGCATGTTTCGTAGCCCCTTTTAGTGAATATTCTACAGAAAACAAATGACTGGATTAGCTAGAATTCACATAGGATGATATATTGAGCATGGACCGCACATGGACATGGTCATTTACAATAATACAACATTAAACTAAGGCTAGAAGAAGACAAAATGCAATCTCTAGCAAGTTAAACTAGCTCATATCCCTCCTAACAAAGTACTATATTGTGGGAAACAAAGCTTGTCCAATCAAACTATGCATGATCCTCTAAACATCATTGCTATCTCCAAATGGGGAACTAGTGAATATTATGGGAGTGCTTGATGAAGTTGAGAATGTTTCTAACTTTGTCTCAGCTTTGTTATCATCAGCTGGCTCATCTTGTGGGTAAAGAAGCGGTTTTGGAGGCATTTGAATCTTGTCGATATCTCCTTCAAGCATTTCTAAGACTTTATTCATTGGAGGTCGATGGTCAGGGAATAATTGTATACACCAAAGTGCAACTATTATCATCTTTTTTATCACCTCCCTTTCCTCTTCTACAACTTTTTCCATTTCAACACTTTCTTCTTCATTGACTTTCACTTCAACACTTTCTTCTTCATTAACTTTGTCATACACCCATAACGGAAAATAAATTTCGCTTGAGTGTTCTGCATTTGCATTCACATTTTTCCTTCTACCTGCCATTTCCATGAGCAACATTCCAAAGCTATAGACATCAGCTTTATAAGATACACCACCGATACTTTTGTAGAACAACTCAGGTGCCATATATCCCAAGGTTCCTCTTGCAGCAGTCATTGAGACTATGCTACGATCAACAGGATAAAGTTTCGCAAGTCCAAAATCAGAAACCTTCGGAATGAAATTTTTGTCTAAAAGGATGTTGTGAGGCTTAATATCAAAATGCAGTATTTGCATGTCACACCCTCGATATAAGTATTCAATCCCCCTTGCTATACCAAGTGCAATCTCGTAAATTTTTCTATAATCAAGAACCTTATCACCTTCCACAGCAAAAATGTGCTTATCCAAAGATCCATTTGACATGAAATCATAGACGAGAGCATGTTTTGAGCCTTCAAAGCAAAAGCCAATAAGTTGCACTATATTAACATGATGAATTCTTCCAATAGTAGCCACTTCACTGATAAAATCTTGACCATGGCCCTTCGACTGCTTTAAAATCTTAATAGCCACTTCGTTCCCGCTTCTGAGCGTTCCTCTGTACACAGAACCATATCCCCCTTCACCTAGTTTGTGCTTAAAGTTTCTGGTGATCCTTTTAATATTCGAATAAGAGTACCTTATGGGCATAAATTTGTTATGAGCTTGTAAAAAATCTTCAATGTTCTTGTCCATTGCCAAGTGCCTTCTTCTATACTTGTAAATTAAAAATATGGTGACGAATGGCATCCCGATTACGAATTTCACTGCACAGAAAAGGACTGAAGAAATTTCGAAAGGTTAAAATAAGTTAATTTTATAATTATTATAAGAACAAATCATTGTGGCTTACCTAATAGTACAATAAAATCTACAGTCGTCCATATTGCAACATCATCAGCGACGCCTGTGAAAGGAACAAAAATGGCGTGAAAAGGAATTGAAAGAAAAGAAGTATGGAAAGCAGAGTAGTAGCAAGCTACTTTGTCCAAAATAATAGGAGGAGTGGGATGCGTGCACTTGCACATAGATGGAAATAATAAGCTTCGTTTCACATAGATGATAGACTATGAAAAAAGAAAAAACTCCTTTTGCATGGTTAGCAAACAACAAATCTAGAGAAACGGCACCTTTCATTTTTTATTAATAATTTTGTTACTCCTACCAATGCATGACTACGATTTCGTAAGGAATATTAAGGAGTGTCCATTGAATTATTAGCTAAGTGACTGATTGCAAAAAGTAATTATTAAAATAAGAAAATATAAACTCTGCCCACAAAAAAAAAAAAACTAGTCATGCAGGTGCTCGCACAATAAGTCTTTTTTTCTTTTCTGCAGTAAGAGTTGTGGCCCTCTTGTGGAAAGGAGCAGTAATCTAGGCACGCGCAATTGTGCGGTACTATAGTGTCAGTTCGGGGATGGCTTCTATTGGGGAATCTTGCGACTCCTTCAATTGGATAGTAATGAGAAATGCTTATCTCCCGAAACAGTTCAAATGGTCAACATTGTTGACGTGCACTATCATATATATCATTGTCATAATTTTCTTGGATATTAGATATCCCTTATATTTTTCCTGTTTTGAAGAGAAAGTAGTAAGTGAAAAAATGTACAGAATCATGCAAGATTATAGTAAAATTTCATCGACAAGTGATAATTACCGCCTGTGTAGTAGATGGATCCGCAAACCCGATTTGGACCTTTGGGGATGCCATACCTAGCAAATCTTGGAGAATAAAAGTAGTTATAGAAATGAAAGTGATAGTAGAAATCAATGTAGCAGAACAATGCCGTCCCTTTGTTCGATGTAAGTGGAAAACCGAGATCAAATCCATCGGCCGTGAAGTCATGGATTTGCTTGTAGTTGTAGGAGCTACTCTTGGTTAGCTTCAGGTCCTCAAGCTTTGTTGACCATGTCCAACTGCGGATGGCGCAAAATTCCATCACATCCTTAGTTTGTGGATTGACCAAAGCATACAAGTTCCATTTCGACGACACATTAGGTGTATACGGCCCCTCAATGCATGGACGAGTAGCGATGTAAAATGGAGAATTAACTGGCTTAGAGCAATTGAGAATGACCACTATCCCTGGCTCCGGGAGGCCGGATGAGCCATTTACATTCAGAAGGAATTCACTATGCGTCCATGAACGACGGGGGAGAGAGGAGCAATTATCCTTTTGCAGCCCGTCTTCAACCAATCTAATTATGTAAGTGGAATAATCGATAGATTGCACATAGAGCCGATCATCAAGGACATATAGAACAGTGCGATTATCTTCACAAGCTAACTCGTATTTCAAGTTACCGCATCCTTCTGGGTCACCTTTCAGTCGAAATGGATATTTTATATTGTGAATATCACCACAGGATGAAGCAAGACACTGCAATTTACTCTGTCCGGCATTGCTAGTCATCACCTGCAATAGAACAAGTATGAGAAGCAACACTCCACAGAAATTCATGGAGCTGAGATCTTCAAAATATGTCGACTTTTGTCTTTGGGAAGAGAGAAATTGCCGGAGAATCGCTTGGCGTTTGCAGGTGACACAATATGAAAAGATTGGAAAAAAGGGGGAGTTGGATGAACCTCCAACCTCGTCTGGTGCAAGACTCTAGAGTCGCCTGGCCATATATAGGAAAGCCCAAGTCAGTCAACGGACGTTGACTGACTTGGAACAAAGGCATGCAAGTCAAGAAATTTAAGGTGGTGGATCCCAACTGAAGTTCCTGGAGCCGTGTCCAGCTCGAATTGAGAGACCCCCAACCAATGGATGCAACTAAATAAATTAAAGAGGCGGAAAATTTACACCTTTAAGAATTCAAAAGATTTGGTTTCGCATAAGATCTTCCTTTCGCCACGTTTCTTTGACCCGTCTCCCCGTCACTCCCTTCTGATTTTCTTCTTTGTTTTCGCTTTCTTTCCTCCTCCTTCCTCCTCCATCTTCTTTCTTCACCCCACAAGTCGCGACCATAGGATAATTGATGTGTAGTTTCGAGGAACGATATAGAAAATAAAACAAATGAATAAAAAGGGCTTGCGTCACTACAAAAAAAGGCCTCTTTAGCTACGACTTTAGCGATGACAATACTGGGAAAAGTCGTCGCTAAAAGTGATTAGCGACCACTTTAGCGACAACAAAGGGGTCGTTGTTAATAACGCGTCGCTAGATATGGCGACAACAAAAAATTCTGTAGTCGCTAAGTAGCTACAATTTAGCGACTACTTTTTCGTCGCCAACTAGCGACTACAACATTTGTGGTCGCCACATTTGCGACTACAGCCATTGTGGTCGCTATTTCGCGACTACATATTGTCGTCGTAATTTTGCCACTACTACTTTTCATAGTCGCTAATCAGCGACTACAACTTGCATTTAGTCGCTAAAATGAATAGCGTGTGTATTAGATATCATTGTGTTCCTTTTAGCGACTACAGCTAAATACACGGTCGCCAATTTGGCGATTACTGATAGTGAGTGTGTAGCTAATTGGCTACAACATTTTTCTGTCGTAGTCGCTATTTAGCGATTGCATGGACATTTGGTCGCTACTTAGCGACGACTTGTAGCTTTTTGTCGCTAAAATGCACAGAATGCTTTGGATTATCATTCTGTGCATTTTAGCGACTACGTGTGTTTGTTGTCGCTAATTGGCGACTACATGTAATTGTTTATCGCTAAATGGCGACTAAATGTATGCTATAATCGCTAATTAGCGACGATCTTATTTTGTTAGTCGCTATTTAGCGACCAGTTGTTTTGTGTAGTCGCTATTTGGCGACTACACTAGCCAAATGTAGTCGCTAAAACCCACAGATTGCAAAAAAAAGGGACTTACTATGTCAGTCCCACAGCAGCAACCTAATATCAACAGTTTAAACACCATTCACAGAACAACAATCTAGCCACATCCAAGAAGTATTTGACAGCATACTATGGGTCCACTTTTCATATATACAACCCAATATAAACATTCGTTTCTCAAATAACTACTATGTACAATGAATATGTCAAAACCTGTATTGGTCGCCCAACATGAAAGGTAATTGTTCATTCCTATACAAAGAATCCTGCAAAACCATCTAAACAACACATATGTACCCAAAACAGCAGCCATCACCTACGTGGTCCCGTCCATGCCATCATCGTCGTCATATTCTTCATCATCCTCACGGCCGGGGTCACCTACGGGTGTCGGTGCAGGTACACGTGCACGGGTTGTGGCTGGGGCTGGGGCTGGGGTTGAAGCTGGGGCTGGGGCTGGGGGTGGTGGACCTCCAAGTCCGCGGGGGTTTTGCGCCGTTGCCATGGCGTCCAAACGTCGCATTACCTCCGCCATGTTCATCTGGAGATTCCTTATTTCATCGTCCTTTTGTGCTAGCTGCTGTTTGAGCTCAGCAACTTCTGAGGCCGATGCCGCATCCTCTCGACCCCACCTCGAACACCGACTTGGCACATTCTCTCCCCAGATTCCCCAGACCAAACACCTTGCCGTGTTTGACCCCACCTGATGCCTCCACCCATAACTTCGCCTGCTCAGTTGGCGACGGTTCAGGCGTCGCCAACTCCCCTTCTTCACCCCCTTGTTCACCCCCAGATGTGCTGGCCAGCATAAGCTCATCAAATTTTTCCTAATTCCAACATTTGCAAGGAAATCATCAATTGCAGCAAGTACCATAAGTTTAAAAAACCCCATTTAGTTATCCATAGTTAACCAACCTTCACTTGTCGGGCTTTATCGCTGACAAATGACTTATCCTTCTTCATGAATGTCCGCTCGAAGGTCTGAGAGAATGATGGCTCCTTCCCCAATTCCCGAGCCTACGAACCACAACAGACAAATCATGTTATATGTACGTGATTTTCACTGAAATTAAAGAAGTCACAAATGCACTTACCATTCATCGTCTGTGCTCTCCTATGTTGATGGAGCCCCCCGCATAGGTCGCCGTCCCCCCTCCTCTCGAGCTGGAAGCTCGATTGAGCTTATTTCTTTCGCTCGCCTTCTTATGCTCCTCCGATCCCCATATCCTCAGTATGTCGTCCCAATTGTTGTGCGATATCCATCGCGGCCTCTTTTGTCTCGTGTGCGCCTTATTCATGATATTTCGCATGTGATCCCCGACTTTCTTCTCAAAAATCTTCTTTATCACGCCCTCCTGACTATCAGGCCACCAAAATTTCCGCTGCAAAATATATACGTCATCCAATGACGCCGCCCCAAGTCAATCATTTTATATACTAGCAAATTGTAGAAGTTTCATTTTCCTACTGCCAACATCGGACCATAATATTTCAACTACACACTTACCGAGAATTCACGCCACCACACAACTTTAGCACTTTCTGGGGCGGCGCTATATGTCGTATAAGGCCCTCGCCAATACATGTTGACGATTTCATTCAATTCTCGCACCACGGATGTGGCATTTACGAATCTGCAAACCCAAAAAAACAAATGTTAACACATTGACATACAAGCTCATAAAGTAAAAAACGACTTTAAAACGAACAAACAAGTGTCTAAATTTTGACTTACGAGTCTCCATCAGGTGCTATGAGCTTCCTCCCTTGATCATCTAGTACCCAAGTGCCATCAGCTTCAGCTGGTGGCACTTGGGTCGATGACGACGGTTGGCCTTCAGTTGGCGCTTCCGTCCGTCGATGGTATACCTGCCCTCCATGGGGGTCGACTGGGCTCTCTTGTGACGAAGGGGGCTGGGTTTTCGACCCTATGTCAGCCCCTTCATCAGCCTCTGGGGCTGCCGAGGCCGGTTGTGGCGTCGTGGGAGACGCCTCCTCAGCTTGCTGTGCTGGCTGCTCGGCCGGAGACGGCGATGATTCCTCGGCGGTCGTGGGGGGGGAAGTGAACAACCGGACCCCAGTCACAGGCCTCCGGCCTCCACGCCCACCCCGCCTACCTCCACGTGGATACTGCAAAACGTACAACATTTTAGATCAACGTTAGACAACCCATGATGATCCATTAGGTCATTTTCATCCATGACAATGTGAAACAACAATTCCCAGTCTACTAGTACTACTTACCATGGCGACGATAAGATTGGAATGTCACTTGCTGACCAAAGGATGTCCACTTGTAGCCCTGAGTTCTAGAATCTGCAGACAAGGAAGGGCAAATAGATATCTTCGTGCAATTACAAAATAAATGATACTGAAAATTATAAGAAAAGTTGATAAGGCTAATTGTTCATCACACACTAGGACCTTCAATACCAGTATAGGCACAAAATGATCGTGCAAGAAATGAGAACAATACGATGGATTATGAAACACATGTCAGTTTATCCACATACCCAGGTATGTGGCCGAAGCCACGACCGTGCTCGGTGGGCTACTAAGAATTAAGAGAGAGAGAGAGAGAGAGAGAGAGAGAGAGAGAGAGAGAGAGATGAGGGTTTGTAAGCTATCATGCTCGCCTGAGATACAGACATTTGCCGCGATTTTATGAAAAAAATGGGTGGAAGGACTACTATGAAACATCTATTTTATTCATGAGTATGATGATCACCGAAATGATATGAGTCTCTCTCTCTTTAGAGACTCAAGCCATAATCTTACTATAGTTAGATGCGTATGCATCCATAAGTTAGATGATTGGCGAAATGTATAAATTCTTACATTTGCTAATATGTCTTGAGTAAAAGGCACGAACTGTCTGGGTACTCTTTTCAGATTTCAGAACACAATCTATTAGCTACATGTAATTTAACATGACCTTACTCTAAAAAGTCCGTTCCATGAAGCTGCAACTGTAAAACGAGTGCTGTTCTTCGTCAAGGTACTGGTCAATTTGCTCCTGCTGCAGTGAGTCCCCAGAATCATAGCAGCTGATAGCAACTCATCCAACTTTAAAATGCTATTGTTTCATAAAATATATATATCGTCAAACGTGCAAGTCACCACACTTACACAACCCCGTCAGAAGAGCGCAATTTACAATCCAATCATAGTTAAACGAAACAGACACTCAACCCTTTTCTTTTCACCATTTGACTAACAAAATTTCGAGTCCAATCATTCTGGAGTCTAGATGAGCTATGTATTAATCTGATCTCATCTTGTCAATCCGTGATATGCAATCCTTTGATTATGGTAATTTCAGTGCATATGATATACTGAACCAAAACCATATAAGGACTTCTCATTCATAGTTTCATGAACTATTTAGGAGAGAAGTAAAAGTAGCGAAGAATGAAAAGAACAAAAAGTGATTGCTGCTTGAGAAGGGAAAGTAGAGAGGACTTGACCTGAGGGACCATTTGCCAGCCAAATCAAAAAAGGTGATGACAATGCACATAGACAGTAAACATACCCAGGAATGCAACTTTCAGCCTCTCGAGTTACTTTGATCAGGTCAATAGATTTACATTGTGCTTTCATTCGTGTCAACTACACAACCATTAGCTAACGATGTAAGGAGAAGCTAAGCGATACGAAATGAACCCCAGCACAGCATTTGAATCCGTCAATCGATGATTGGAAAGCCTAATCACCTAATCAAGAGGCTAATCAGCTCCCCCAAACTCTCATTCCTAAAACCCTAATCACCTAATCCGTCAATCCTCCATTGGAAACGCACGATTTGCGCCTGAAGCCCTAATTTCATCCTAAAACCCTAATTGAATCCGTCAATCGATGATAAACAAGCCTAATCACCTAATCAAGAGGCTAATCAGCTACTACAAACCCTCATTCCTAATTTTCGGCCAATTGGGATCAGGGCAAATCGTGCGTACCTGGACAAAGAGTCGCTCGGCGTTGCTTCCTCGTCGACGGGCACGAAGGGGGTCGGCGGTCAACGGGGGTCTGTCGGCGGCGCTGGGCGTGGGTCGGTGACGGGGTTGACCGGTGGCACGCGGACGTCACCTCCTCCTCTGACAAACCCTAGCAGACGGCGAAAGAAAACGGCGAAAAGTTAAACGTTTACGGCGAAAAGAGAGGGCCCTCGCCCTTTTGACCTCGCGAAATAGCGACGACTAAGTACTTAATCGTCGCTATTTTGCGACGACAAAAGACAATGTCGTCGGCATTTAGCGACTACACAATTAACCTGGTCGCTAATCAGCCACAACAACTAAAAAAGTAGTCGCCAATTAGCGACTACAAGGGCCAAACGTAGTCGCCAATTAGCGATAACATATCAATCCTCGTCGCTAAAGGGAAGATGCCGTCGAGCACAACTCCTTGCGAGCGTTCTGGGCATTTTAGCGACAACTTAGCGACTACCACGCCATGGTCCGTCTCTATTTAGCGACTACACGACATGTACGTCGTCGCTAATTAGCGACTACAAAAGCCAAACGTAGTCGCCAATTAGCGATACCGTAACAACCCCGTCGCTAAAGGGAAGATGCCGTCGAGCACAACTCCTTGCGAGCGTTCTGGGCATTTTAGCGACAACTTAGCGACTACCACGCCATGGTCCGTCTCTATTTAGCGACTACACGACATGTACGTCGTCGCCAATTAGCGACTACAAAAGCCAAACGTAGTCGCCAATTAGCGATACCGTAACAACCCCGTCGCTAAAGGGAAGATGCCGTCGAGCACAACTCCTTGCGAGCGTTCTGGGCATTTTAGCGACAACTTAGCGACTACCACGCCATGGTCCGTCTCTATTTAGCGACTACACGACATGTACGTCGTCGCCAATTAGCGACTACAAAAGCCAAACGTAGTCGCCAATTAGCGATACCGTAACAACCCCGTCGCTAAAGGGAAGATGCCGTCGAGCACAACTCCTTGCGAGCGTTCTAGGCATTTTAGCGACAACTTAGCGACTACCACGCCATGGTCCGTCTCTATTTAGCGACTACACCACTTGCACGTCGTCGCTAAATGAAAGATATCATCGAGCACAACCTCCTGCGAGCGTTCTGGGCATTTTAGCGACTACACTACCAACTAGTTGTCGCCAATTAGACACAACTTAGATGTTGTAGTCGCTAACTACATAAATTAGGCGTCGCTACAGTGAAGTTTTAGCGACAACTGTCGAAATAGTCGTCTCTATTTGGCGACTACTTAAAGATTGTCGTCGCAATAGTGAAATTTTAGCGACTACTGTCCATGGTGTCGTCTCTATTTTGCGACTACGTAAAGATGGTCGTCGCAATAAGTTTTAGCGACCACTATCCAAAGTCTCGTCTCTATTTGGCGATAAAATAGGTTGGTTGTCGCTATTTAGCGACAATAGTGTGTTTGTCGTCGGTAAATGGCGATAAAGGTGTGTTGTAATAGCTATTTCGCGACTACAGTGTCATTACCTGTCGCTATTTAGCGACTAGTTTAGCGACTAAGTGTTTGTGTGTGTCGCTAAGTGGCGACAACTAACATTATCGTCGCCAATTAGATACAACAGTATTATAGGTAGTCACTAACTTGCGACGATGGGGTCGCTAAATAGCGACGACGTTTGACGTGTGCCGTCGCCAATCTGTGATAGGGTTAATAACAAAAGCTGCAATAAATATGTACTTGGCTAATTTTAAAGGACACCTGATATAACACATATGTCAATGTCCATCACTATGCAAAAGATACAACAAATATTACGCTAATGTAGACAATTCTATCAATACAAATTGAACAGTTGATATCAACAATAGTAATATTCATCTGTGTCGTCGTCATCTTCCCCGGCACCTTCACTTCCGTTGTTGTCGTCGTGGTAGATATCCTCGCCCGCATCATCAGTGTCGCATTCACCTAGCTCAAAGTCCGATTCTTCATCAGTGCTCTGATGCATCAGTGTTTCGCCGAATTCACTTTCGTCCACATCTAACATTATCCCATGCGGATCTCGTAAAGTTGAAATATCATATTCACGTGGATCGACAGTGTTATGCACGATGTCCTGCTGATATGCTATATCAGTCCAGTGTTGCTCGATTTTGCTTCGTGCTTGTGTCTTGCAAACAGCAAACCAACTGCTTTTGTCCCGTTTCAAAGTAGGATATGATGTGTAGTACACTTGAATTGCTTGTTGACCCAACACAAATGGGTCATATTTAGTGTATTTCTTCTTTTGGTTAATTTCAACCAAAGGGAACTTGGAATGCACCCGCATTCCTTTGATAGGGTCAAACCAGGTGCACTTAAATAACACAATCCGCAATGTTGGTCCATGGTACTCTATCTCTAATATTTCATCAAGCAATCCATAAAAATCATCACTTAAGCTAGAACCGGATTGCACACACACACCACTATTCATGGTGGACTTGCCGATCCCATAATCTTGAGTATGAAAATTATACCCATTTATGAAATATGCAGGCCATGTTCTTGCTTTTGGTTTTGGACCCAATGAAAGATGATAGATCAGGCCTTCCTTAGCGACGAGTTCAGGAGTATTTTCCACCTAATACCATCAACGCAACCGTTGCCCAAATGAATTTCAGCATTGAAAAATGACAATGATAAACACGTCAACCAAAGAACTTACAAAATGTTTTAACCACGGTGCGAAATGTTGATTGCACAACGTATCAAAATCATGAAACTGTTATCCAACCATTGCAGAACGAAACATCTTGCTCAAAATGGGCATATAAAATGTGATCAATGAGCACGTCGTTGTGTCAATGGTAAAAAAAATGCAACTAGGCGATCCTTAAAAAAAAAGTCCAAATTCATATAACATAATTATGAATGGTTACTTACTCGAAATATGGCTCGACATCTGGGCAATTCAACAAAATGTATGTATGTGCCGCATGCCATTCTTCATCTATTAAGTAACGAACTTTACATACGCCGCTTGGTCGACCAAGATAGTTGAAAATTGATATTGGCTTGCAGTTTATGTCAATGGGCCCCTCGTCATTCCGTACCGGTATCCGTCTCTTGCACTGGACATGCGGTTCAAAGTAGTAGGAAACAAACGTACTAACTTCTTCCCTAATGTATGCCTTACAAATTGATGCCTCAACACGTGACTTATTCTTGATCTTTTTCTTCAGATGATATAAGAACCTAATGAAAACATCAGTGGTAAAGACAAATTAATTAATAATACGTGTGAATAACCATACAGTGAAGTATCAACTGGATACTTGCGCATACACATACCTCTCAAATGGATACATCCATCGGAATTGTACGGGACCTGCAACTTTTGCCTCATAAGGCAAATGAACAAGTAGATGCTCCATTGAATCAAAAAACGATGGTGGAAATATTCGTTCCAAGTTGCAAATGATAATTGGTATATCATGTTCAAGTTTCTCCATGTGTGATTTCCTTAATACCGTCGAGCAAATATCATGAAGGAAATTACTCAATTCAGTAACGGGACCCCAGACAAAGTTCGGGAGAAATTCCTTCGTGGCTATTGGGATCAGTCGCTCGATAAATATGTGACAATCATGACTCTTCATACCTGTAAACTTACATGCATTCAAATCGACACATCTCCCGATGTTTGACGCATACCCATCAGGGAAGCGCAAAGTCTTGCACCAATGACACAAAGCACGTCGTTGCTCCTTCGACAATGTGTACACTGCTTTAGGTTTTGGGCCACAGCTTGATGGAGCAATGTCAAGTGTTGGACGATGACAAATGTCTCGTATATCTCTGCAAGCATTGAGGTTGTCCTTTGTCTTCCCGGGAACGTCCATCAACGTATTTATGAGATTGTCAAAAATATTCTTCTCTATATGCATGACGTCAAGATTATGTTGAATGATATGGCTCTTCCAATATGGCAAATCCCAAAATATACTGCGTTTAGTCCACTAATGCGTACAACCGTACGCATAAGTGCTGCCATGTGGGTTTTCAACGACGCTGTCAAATGGCAGCACTCGCTCCCATAGTTGTTCACCGGTCAATCGTAATGGTGGAGGTGTATTGTCAATTCTATTCTTGACGAATTCTTTTTTATTTTTTCTGAAAGGATGACCAAGTGGCAAAAATTGTCTGTGGCAATCGAAATAGCTCGGCTTCTTGCCATGTTTTAATCTGAATGACTTCGATCTCTCCATACATATTGGACAGCCGAAAAGTCCGGCCGTGCTCCATCCGGATAACATTCCATAAGCTGGAAAGTCGTTTATTGTCCAAAGAAGGGCTTTCATAACGAATGTTTGATCGGTGCAAACATCATACGTTGGCACACCCTCGTTCCATAGTAGTTGCAACTCTTCAATCAATGGTTGCATATATACGTCAATCAACTTTTTCGGATTATTCGGACCGGGCACAATCAATGTCAAAAACATTGATTGTGTCTTCATGCACATACCAGGGGGGAGATTGTACGGTGTTAAGATGACCGGCCAACATGAATACTTCCTACCAGATTTCCCAAATGGGGTAAATCCATCAGCACACAGACCTAGCCGGATGTTCCGCGGCTCAAAACTAAATTCAGGGTAGGTTTGGTCAAAATGTTTCCAGGCATGTGCGTCGGACGGATGACACATTTGGTCATCTTTTGTTTGATGACGAGCATGCCAAGTCATGTGTTGTGCAGTGGCTTCAGACGCGTACAACCTTTGCAATCTGGGGATTAATGGCAAATAAAACATTTCCTTCACTGGTATACGTTTCCCATGACGAATCGAATCCTGATGAACTTTGTACCTAGGTTCGCTGCAGAACTTGCAAGATTAAGCCATTTCATCTGCTCTCCAATATAACATACAACCATTTGTACATACATGGATACTCTTAACTGGAAGACCTAAATTGTCAACCAGTTTTTTCATGTCATAAAAATCACGTGGCATGATGTTATCAGGGGGCAATGCTTCCCGCATTACCTGAACGAAAGAGTTGAAGCACCTCTCTGACACATTATGCTCCGCTTTAATATTTAGCAATCTAGCCGTCACGGATAACTTTGTGTGGTTATCACATCCTACCCATAGTGGTTCATCTGCTGCGCTCAACACTTCGCGAAACTGATTACAGACATTCTCATCAAATGGTGTGTCATCCATTACATGACTAGAACTGCCCGCTTCGTGTGTGCTTGTATTGTGGGGTTCCAAACTGGCAAAATTATGACCAGCTGCATCAATGACCATACGCTGGTATGTATTCAACTGGGGAAATGAAGAGCTACCTTCTTCCCAAACAGAAAATGTGTAGGTTTGACGATATTCCTCGTCAGACATAAATGGTTCACCATGGCAAGTCCAGTTGTAGTAGTTTGGAGTAAAGCCAAATCTGCATAGATGCTCTCCAACTATATTGACATCTTGAAATCGACAGTTTTTACATTTCCTACACGGACATCGCATCGCACTTCCGTCCATGTAGTCAACATTTGAAGTAGCAAAATCCATAAACATTTGTAGGCCAGTACGAAACTCTTCCGTCAATCCTCCACGTCTAGGTAAGTTCTTATTATACATCCAAGATCTGTCTCTTTCCATTATGTCTGAATTGGAATACGATAACGATCAACATTTACCTTTTTTTTTGACAAAATTACACAAGAATAAATGGTATATAAATAAAAGTAAGTTTCCACAACAGACAAATTAAACGATGTTGTGCACAATCAAATCAACTATAGCAACATCCTAATCAACACGTAAGCAGCAATCGACAAAGTCAAATACAAATAAGCTGGGTAAGTTTTTGTGAATTTCGCAGAAATTTCAAAACCAATCTCTCCATACAAATAACTACGTACAATCAAACGTAGGGACGAAACAACAGTAGATCTGGATGCGGGTGACCTTCTCAAACAAATTTGTTCCGCATCCACGGTCATTTTAGTCGTCTAAACAATTTCGCCGAAATATTTTCCTACATTCGACGAAGAAACCCATTTTTTTTCCACAAATCAACCAACCACAATCCTCCAACATACTTCACCTAATCTTGTCTATATGGACGTATACGCATAAATAATAAGCTAAAAAAGAGAAAATGCCACTAACCTGATCTAGGGTTTTGTTGCAGCGGCGAGAAAGGGCGCCGTTCGTGAGAGCGGAAAGTGAGAAACTGCGTGCTGCAGAATGTTTATATAGTCGTAAATTGGCGACGACTAAAAACTCCGTCGCCCATATCGTCGCCAATTGGCGACTAAAATAAAATGTGGTCGCCAAATGGCGACTACATTAGATACGCCAAATGAAGTGGTCGCAATTTAGCGACGCAAATCGTCGCCAAGCAGCGACTACAAGAATGTAGTTGCCAGTTGGCGACTACATTAGATACGCCGATTAACGTGGTCGCAATATAGCGACAAAACTAACGTCTGTCGTGGCTAGTTAGGGACAACGTTGGCGACAACATAAACTATTCATCGCTAATTGCCGACAGACTACGTGTTTTTGTCGCCAATTAACGACGAGTTTAGTTCGTCGTCGTTAATTAGCGACTATATTGGTCGCTAATTAGATACGACATAGTTGAGCAATAGCGATAGTAGTCGCTAGTAGCGACTAAAGTTACTGTAGTAGCTAATTAGCCACGACTTTATTGATGTAGTCGCTATTTGGTGACGAATTGTTATTGTCGTCGCAATTCGGGTGGCTATCAGCGACGACGTTTTTTTATTGTCGTAGCTAAAACACTGTTTTTTTGTAGTGCGTCCAAACCACTTCTTCTAGAAGTCAGGATGGATTACATCAAATTTGAGGAAGTACCATGAATTGCTTCTATATAATTCCATTGAACTATTCCTTTCATGGAACAATAAGTCCAGCCAGTTGTTGTTGTCTGCAGCGATTTCTGGTGTTGTTTTGGACACTTAACGTACAATGATATGCGGAAACGTAAATATCACAGAATGAAAAACAAATGATAATTTATATACGATTAGAGTAAAAAATAGGCTAGCATCCATTGGCACCTATTTATGAGTAAATGATACGCCTTTGCAGATCTCTTGAGAATAATTGATCTTTGGTTTTGTTGACAATGAACGTGTCCTTTGAGGTGACAAGCGGAAATATGCATGGACCAATGTCCAAAGCCGAAAACACTTAGACCTTTGGGAAATAGAGGCCTTATAATCTATAGTGGTAAAATCAATCTGACGTGGCCGCCCAATTAGACAAGATCTACGGAATATCTATCCTAGATTTCATGTCTCAGCCTGGGAGCAACGAAATTTGGGGCTTGTATGTGGCGGAGGATCAATGAGAAGACATGACGCACATGTAATATAACAAAAACCGATCAAGTCGAGAATGTTAAAAGAATAGTGAGTTGGACCCAACATCATTCATTGTCTCTTTCTGGCAAGAAAACATCACAATTGACAACTCATATATTTTGCGGTAAGACATCGTTTCAAATTTTCAGAGAACTTTCTTTAGATAATTAAGTTATTTCATATTTGTGAAGATGCTTATCATGTTCATAGATTTTTTTTTCCAAGATGATATGAAAGTCGTTTTAAGAATTGATGCAAACCTTAAGGTGAATTGAATCCGTTTAAATTAACAATTCGTGGAATCTAATATTTGAGGATTGCATAAATTTGATTTGAAGAGAAAAAAGAAACAAACATTAAGAAACCAAAAGAATTATCAACTCTATTCGAATATAGTAAGAAAATTATGGGTACTTCATAGTTCTCTCACTTTCTTTGGGAAGAATCTTATAAGTTAGGCATGACTAGAACACTTTCCAAAGTCACCAAAAACAAAAGAGGGTAGGGTTCACCGAGACAGGACTATAGTTTGATTGATGCGACCTATGGTGGTTTCTTGATTGAAGCAGCGACAGAGCCCAAAAATAGGTTGAAGGGGAGTGAAAACTTGTGATGAATTATGGAGTCAACAATAAAATTTCTACTCAAGAATAATAAACAAGTTTAAGAAAATACAAGGTCGATTCGAATTTTTGCAGAATTTTGTTCTTGATTCTTTATAGAGACTTAAATATGTATTGGGACAAGAGAATGACTTTTTCTTGATGGCTCTTGGTTATACTTACACAGAATTTCCAAAATCATTTTTCAGCTAGAAATTACCCACTAAATTATTCAATTAATTAAGTGTGGCTTCATCCAAATATAATTTCTTTATAAAAGAAAAAATATACGTACATAAACGACATATATTTTGCATAAGAAGCGTACATATAGTTTTAATGGAAAGTCGCAATTTCTTACATGAAAAACATTATTAAGAAAGTGATATTGCAATAGAATTTTTCATACATACAAGGTAAGATGAGATTATGTCATCAGTTTGCATCTCTGTAATTTACGGCTTTCTTATTGAATACAACGTCTTGCAATTTACCTTAGGCAAACCGACATGGATCATAATGATTTTTTTTTAAATAAAGAAGTTTGAGTATGAAATTCAAGATGAGGTTAAATTCTGTGTAATCGAGATTCGTGACTTTTCTGCTTTGGGGAGGAGGGCCTCCTCCTTCCCACCGTGACGGATGTTGGCTATATAAGCTAGGTTGATTAAGTTTCATTAATTTTTTTATCCTACATGACTTTTACCTTATCTAAATTAAATTTAGAAATAAGCTAAAAAATCAAGAGAGTCCTCACCACCGCCACCTCACCATCGCCAAGAAGAGCCAATGGGGATAAGGGATGGCTGGTGGGGGTCCTCGGGCTCTGACCATGGGCCAATGACCCTCATTGTTGGCAACGAGGGCCATCATTGGTAAGGGTTGGCCTTAGCCAAGTCTATGGCCGACCAATTTTTACCCTCGCCAGCCAAATCTTATCTAAGCTAGCCAATCCCCATCCTTGTGGCCCTTCTCAGTGATGGTGGGTTAGCTCAGCTCATGTTGATTTTATAAAATAAATATCCACCTTTTTTTTAATTTTGATCTAATTAATTTGTTATTTCTATATCTTTTCAATATGCTAACTAGACCTTCGGCGAGCCACATCGACTCAAGATATTAACAAAAAAAAGTTTCTAACTAAACAAATCATTATTTGCACTTAAGTAATTATTTTTAAAAATTTTTGGCACTTAAGTGATCCAAAAGAATTTTTTTTTTGTATGAAAGTAAGTGTGCACACAACTTTTAGCACTTTTGATATCCTTCTCACATTAAAATCACTACAATTAGTCATAGTTATCTAGAGAAATTTTTAAATTTTCAATCTATTACTTGACATCAATTTCTTGTTTGTTTTTACATTTTTCATCTCAAATATAAACTTCATTGAATTATTTCATCTAAGACCCGATGTATTTTGTAAAATGTATATATGTATATGTTCCAAGGAAATTAATTTACTAGCTGAAATCAGTAATTCTTGATATCGAGAAATTATTCACAAACCAACTATTATTTCAGATATTACGTCCTTTTGAGTCAATTTTCAATGGAAACATGTAACTTATATTGCCAATATCACCACATGATAATGAGTGATGCTGACTGCTCGGCTCAACATTACTAGTCATCGCTAGAAATAGATCTAGATGAGTAGCAACACTTGACAAATATTCATGGAGCTAACAGCATTAATCCTGCCTCTGTTTGTCCTTGGCAAAGAGAAATTGGTAAAAGAATTGCTGGGTTTGCGTGGTCGCCTTGTCCTATAGAGAAGCCCAAGTGAATAAACGCAGAGATGTCAATGGATCGGATCGGGCTCAAAACACTATACAATGTAACCCAAACATTGTGTTTTTCTACAAAGATTAAATAAACACATATATTTTTTCAAGTCCATCTAAAACAGAACCCGACCCATTCAGAAACATTTTAATATTCGAAAATTTTAGTGATTGCTATATGCAATAAATTTCCTGAAAACACGAAGGGTACTGTAATAATTTTCACTGGAGGTCACGGTCAATGCTATATCACTAATTTAACTCCAAATCATCAATTGACTAATTTCAGAGACCTATAATGCCCTACGAGAGAAAAGAGGGTGTGTTTTACCTTTTGATATTGAATTGTAAACTTATTATAAGGGAGCAAAGAAGAAGAAAAGCATAAATTTGCACCCTCTATCACAGATAGTATCATAAAAGTTTCCTGTTTATCCATTGCCACTCCAACTAACTTCGATTTGCTTAATTTGGTAGAGACACTTTAATGGACTCGTTTTGCTAATGAGCATTGCGTGATTTAGTTCTGTGTGTGTGAAAGGAAAAGAACTAAAGTGAGAAAGAAGAAATCATGAGAATGGGTGTCGTGCTTCTGAAGATCAAAATCAGTCTCTTTCTTCTTCCTCCTCCTCTTCTTTTCAATATGACTTTCACATCTGTCATGCACTTGGTTTTTGTCTTATTTTATCAACATATGTTGGAATTGCAGCTTTAATTTTTTTCTCGCATTATCCTCAAAAGTATAAATATGATTGTATAATATCATTGGTCTATCCAAAGCAATGATAAGAGAGTAAAGAGTGTCTCCGATTAGTTAGCAGACGTGAGAATTTATACCAGGTTAGTGTATGATGCTGAACGTGTATAAAGCATGGCGTGCGCTGTTCGCAGGTCGACCACTCAAGTCATTGGATAAGTTGGCTAAAGAAAATAATTCAAAACTCGAGTTTTGCCGATAAAGGTTTTTTCATTACATGAAAAATGCTTGATTAGTGTAAACAACTCTATTGTTAGATACTTAAAAAGCCCACATCCTGCTTTTGCATTGATGAACTTCTTCATTTTCGATGGTGCTTGCGTGACGTCGTTCGTTTATATGGTGCCAAATGAATTGCCTGTTTTGGATCGCTGCATACACTCATTGCTTGCTCGCATCGAGACTTCTCCTGCTGATGGTCATACTTTTTCCAACGATGAGTAGTACGATCCTATTAGATTAATATTCGATGTACACATTAGGTGGTTTTCTACTTAGGTAGCATTAGACGAGATCGCTCTGCACTAGGATTTTGTTGTGTTAGCTTTTGCTATTCACTAGGGATGTCAAATGGTTGGGTCGGACCATATTTGACCCATTTTAACCCGTCTTGACCCATATTCATATAGTGTAAATATAATGACACATACCCGAATCATTTCTAAAATGCACTAATATTTTAGGAAATCCACACTTAAACTATTCATATGTATGAGCTACGTTGATAAATTCAAATTAAATTTAACAAAATAAAAAAAAATAAGTAAATAATGCAAATAGTTTACTCTCAAAGGTTCTTTCCAAATCAATATGCAAATTACAAACACATCTTACAACCAAGATACAAACAAGCAGCATCAGCCACTCAACTATGATGAAATCGGGCATTGGATGAAGGCTATTCTCCTCCAAATACAAATCCAATTGTGACTTAGTAGATGGTGAGCATCATTCTATTTGTACATAAAAAATGCAACGCATGCTGCAACAAAGATATGTGAAGAGAAAGACTCATCTATTTCTCTATCAACTAATGAGTCCATTTTCAGAGAGATGCCAAAAAAATCAATAGTTATGCTGTGAAGGGAAATGAACTCAAAACCTTGAAGGTACAACAAACGAAGAGGTCATCTTGTAAAATTAGAACTCGGCACTATTGTGGACGTCCAATTTGCAAAACTACTCTCTCTTGCTAGAGAGCCTTCTCTGCCGACGGGCAACTTCAACCACTACCGATGGACATATTCGACTTCACCCTTAAACCTTCCCTCCCCTTCTTCTCCGGTTGACAATTGCCGGCAACCCTCTTCTCCCCACAACCCCCTTTGTAAACCCACAAATAGCACCTCCCACAAATCTCAATATACACAAATAACCAAAACCCTAAACCACATATCCATTTTCCTTGAAGCCACCCCTTCCTCCATCGAATCCACTACACACATACACATATACCATTTACCACTATGACTTCTTATAATATCCAGAAATCACACCCAACACAAAAGAAGAACCTAAACCCTAATTACTATCACCAAAACCACTTCCTTAAACCCTAACTCCCATCCCACCATCCCTCTCATTTCATCTAGATTGCTTCACCAATGGACGGCGACAACGAGGAATCCACTCGCCTAGCAGCACTCTGTAGCAAACTCGGTGATTTTGGTCGCACAAAAGGATTATCGCGGTGGATGATGAACTCTTGCAACAAAAATTACAGAATGTAAGTTGTCGCTCATAGGCTAGCTCTTCCAAAATCCTAAAGTAAACGTTCAGGCTTTCCAAAACACCATGAGGAGAGCCTGGCGATTGGAGAATGCTAACATATCCCTCATTGCCCCAGGTATTTTTGAATTCTTGATTAACTTTGAAATGGATAGAAATAGAGTGTTGGAACAAGGTCCATGGTCTTTTTCAAATAATTTACTTATGCTTAAACTTTGGATACCCAACACTTCTCCAACAAGCTATGATTTCTCGCTTTGCGATTTCTGGGTACATATTCATGGACTACCTACTGAATGGATTTCAGAAAATGTCATTGGCAAAGTATATGTAGTGAGAATAGACAATAGAGAAGCCTCAGCTTGTAAGATAGGCAAAGCAAAAGTGGCATTAGACATCTTAGCCCCTTTATTATCTGGTTTAATTTTTAGTAATAAGGGTAAGAAGGTTTGGATCGATTTCAAAGTTATATTTGTGGACAAATGGGTCATTATGCACAATTTTGCGAGAAAAAGAAAGCTTCCAATGATAAATTTGAAGATATGAGCAGCTTTCCTTATGGCTCATGGCTGAAAGTTCAAGCGAATGAACTTAGCCCATATTGGAAGGTCTTCTATGGTAAAAACATAGAAGAAATTATGGAGGAGGAAATAGTACCTGAAACTCAGCAGAACACTGGTCAAATGGTACTGTATGATGGGCCTTTCCAACCTTGTCATAGAGGAGATGAAATTGCCACAGGAAGCCCTCAGCCTACTTAGAACCTAAACAAAGCCGCAGGAAAACTGCCGATGAATGAAAATTGTAGTCCCCAGAAACAAAATCATGACAAGGCCAAAGAGAAGATGCTAGTGTATGGAAAGTGCATTACTCAGAAACAAAAATGAATTTTGATATCTGAGAATTAGCTGGGTCCCCGAATGTCAGTTAGCATGAAGCATATTAAAAGTCAAAAAACGTTGGGAGTCAAAAAGAAGGGACGACTCCCCCCTCATGAACTGTAGCAACAATTGAATGGTATGATTGATGAGACTCAGCTGCTAGAAACACATATACAAACTATTGATGAAATCTACAATAGGGCTCTGGTGGCTGGCCCAAACAAGCCACGAGGTCACAAATGAAGTTTTTGTGCTGGAATTGTCAAGGGTTGGGCTCCCCCTTGACATTCCAAGCACTTAAAACCCTAGTGGTTCAAGAGAGACCCGTTGTTTTATGTTTAATGGAAACCAAGAATAAGGAGAATGTGGTTAAATGCATACAAAGAATATTGTACTTTTAGAACAGTTTCTTAGTTAATTCAGTGGGAATTGCAGGTGGCTTTGCCTTACATTAGCATGATCAGATCTCCCTTAATATTGTGTCAAGCTCCATATTCTTAATTGATGCAGTTTGTATAATTGAGGAAACTAGATAGAAAATGCATCTCTCCTTTGTCTATGCCCCTAATGAATTTCAATAAAGACTGAGACTGTGGCAACAGATTGAGCAGATATGGCTGAACAACACACTTCCCTGGTTGTGCATTGGGGACTTTATTGGAGTATTACACTTCTAGGAAAAAGTAGGAGGGAGAGGAGTGGAAAATTACAGAATAAATGCTTTCCAGGACTTCCTTAATGCTTGTGGCTTTATGGACATGGAGAGCAAATGCTGCTCTTTCACTTGGGCAAACAACAGAAATACATATTTTCTGGTTAAAGAAAGATTGGATAGGGCCCTATGTTCTCTAGATTGGAGGATTTTATTCCCAGATGCCTATGTTCTGGCACTTCCAGCTATAGGGTCTGACCACAACCCTTTAATCTTGAACTTGACCCCAGAAGAGAATAGAAGGAAAAATGTGTTTAAATTTGAAATATTCTGGATAGAGAATGATGAGTATGAATCTATCTTTCGTAAGGCTTGGCATTCTGAACATGATTCATCTATGCAAAATCTTAATGACAAATTATAAAGAGTGGCAAAATGTCTCTTCTCTTGGAGTAGGAGAAAGTTCTCAAATGGCTACAAACAAATTAATCTTATGAAGAGAGAAATAGAGGAGATAACTAACATTTCTAATTCGGCTAAAAACAGAAATAGACTAGACTGGCTAAAAATGAAAGTTGAGAGGTTATGAAGGCAAGAAGAGATGTACTAGGGTGTGAGGTCGAGAATCCAATGGCGAAGATGGGGAGACAAGAATACTAAATTCTTCCATGCCACCACCGTGCAAAGGAGATATAGAAATCGAATTGCAATGTTAAAAGATGAATATAGGTAGTGGATTAGAGGCACTCATCGGCTTAAAAAAATGTGTAGTGACTACTTCCAAGACCTTTTAAAATAGCAGGCGATCGATAGATCTCCCCAATCACCAACCAAATCCCTCAAATTGTCACAGTTGATATGAATAGAAGTTTAACTAAAGATGTTTCCATGGAAGAAGTCTCTTGTGCCATGCTTTAGTTAGGAGCCCTTAAAGCCCAAGTCCTAATGGTTTAAACGGCAAATTTTATCAATTTCATTGGGAGGATATTAAGAACAATGTTTTCTAGGAAATCATGTCTTTTTTTTCAATCTGGACAGGTCAACCCAGCATTAAACAAGACATTTATCACCATAATTCCCAAAGTCCCTAACCTTGAAAGACTAGAGCAGTTTAGACCCATCGGTCTATGCAACTTCAGCTATAAAATCATTGCTAAAGTCCTGGCAAATAGACTCAAGCAATGGCTGCCTGAACTTATAGTTGAGGAGCATAGTGCCTTTGTTAGGGAGAGGCAAATACAGGATAATATCTTTGTGGTCTAGGAAGTGCTACATCAAATCAGAACTAGAAAATGAAAGAAAAACTTCAATGCGGTTCTTAAAGTTGATATGGGAAAAGCATTTGATTGAGTGGAATGGGACTTTCTTGAAGAATGTATGATTAAAATGGGTTTTCACAGAAAATGAGTATCTTGGATAATGAAGTGTGTTACTACAGTCTCTTATGTAGTGAAGTTGAATGGTGAATCTCTCCCTTTCTTTCTACCCTCAAGAGGAATTAGACAAGGTGACCCGCTGTCCCCATATCTCTTTATTATCATGGCAAACTCTTTGTCCAATTTATTTAGAAAAGGAGTGGAAGATGGAAGTGTTAAAGAAATTAAACTCAGCCCTACAAGTCCTACACTTTCACATTTGCTCTTTGCAGATGATCTAATTATCTTCTTAGACGGGAGGATTATTGAATGTCAAAATGTTTCTGGACTCTTGAATCAATATTGCTATGCCTCGGGACAAATTGTTAATTTAAACAAATCAGGGATTTACTTCAGTAAAGACTGTCCAGCGTCTTTAAGAAGAAACAAGACACATGAATTAAGAATTCCAAAGATCAAGAAGACAGGAAAATACCTTAGCATCCCCTCAGATTGGAGGGAATGAGATCTTACTCAAAACTGTTGTCCAGGCTTTGCCTTAGTATGCCATGTCTTTATTTAAAATTCCCAACTCTATTTGTCTATTAATTGAAAGGAAAATTGCAGACTTCTGTTGGAAAAATCAAGAAAGCAAAAAGAGCTTGCACTAGAGGAACTGGGACACTTTGAAACTAAGAAAAGATGCGAGTGGTCTAGGCTTTCGAGATCTTAAAGACTTCAATCAAGCCATGCTAAGCAAGCATGAGGTTGACCCTAAATCCTAACTCTTTATGGGAAAAAGTCCTGAAGAGTATATATTTCCCCCATAGAGAATTTTTACAAGCTACAAGAGGGTTAAGACCCTCGTGGGGCTAGCAAAGCCTGCTAGTTGGCCGAGAGGTAATCAAAGAGTCAACTTGCTAGTCAATCGGCAATGGAGAAAAAGTGAATATATAGGAAGATAAATGGCTTCCCAAGGGTGTTCTAGGAGGTCCAGTCAACATTAATGTTCCATTAAAAGTTTTAGAATTACTGAATTCAACCGAATGCTTATGGAAGACAGATTTGATACAAAATCGTTTTGACGAGTCCATAGCTAATGCAATGCTAGCTATTCCCCTGAGTACACATTTGAAAGAAGACTCCCTTAAATGGGAACCAACAAGCAATGGGATTTTCACAGTGCAAAGTGCATATAACCTTCTTAGAAACTCAACAACAAGCAGCAAGCAATCTCATGCATCATCCTCATACCAGGTACCCAAAACCCTATGGGCACAAATCTGGAAAGCTAAAGTTGCTTCGCTTGGCCCCAGCTCGTCAAATGCCACGGCCCAAGCTCGATCTCCTCAGCATCTTCCTCCATCCTGCCACTGCTTGCACTGCTGCCTCTGTTGTCCATTTTTTTTTTTCCGTTTTTCCCCTGTTTCCGTTCCATGTTCGTCGTCGCTGCTCCCTGTCCACCCGACGTCGTCCATCGATGCACCGTGGAAGCATCACCTCACTTAATCTTGCCTCGAGAGAGGTGAGAGAGATGAAAGACGTGGATACAAAATAGTTTTGTAAAAACCGATATTTCAATCCCTTTTTTGGGCTTTAACTTTTCTCAACCCATTTTCACCCATTAAAAAAAAATATCCACTTACTTTTTAGTCTCTTGAAAATGAGTTACTAAATGGGTTCATAACCCATTTTGCCGGCCCTACTTGTCGACTATCGGGGTCGGCCATTAAGCATCCATCCTTATTTGTTAACCCCTTGTTCATTTTCGGCCATTGGATCAATAAACCATCGTTAATTTTCAGTCACTAAGCATCCTCCATAAAAAGGGCAAGCAACAATTGATGCAAAACGATCGATGAACCCCAGTTCAACTTGGAAATACATCTTAGTGGAAAGAAGAAAAAAAAGCTTGAGAATTGGGAATAAAACAATTGAGTGGATCATTAATGTGATGGACATGGACAAAGACGATACCTTTTTGCTATGGGAGATAAGAAAAAATGAGGAAAATCTCATGCCTCTAGAACCGCCGGATCAACCACCCATAGTAATTGAATGTAACACTAATAATGGAGTTCAAGAAGCTCCTTAAAAATAGTACATGTAATTTTGCTTTTCTCTTCCTTTTGTGAAGCTGGTAGATTTTTACATTAAACATACATAAGCCTCTTGCGGCTATGCACCATTGATTGATGCCTAGTTGACTTACTTTGTTATTATGATAAGACACGCAGTGATCCTAAGATTGACGAAAACGTCCAATCTTCTTTGGCCAAGAATCTCGATCCTTCAGTGAAACACTATCGGAACAATTATGCATCCATCTGCGCCATCGCAACCTCCATGACCTCCGTTTGCCTTAGTGTTTTGAGAGTCGCCTCTTTCTTTCTTGCTATGCATCTACTGATGCAAAAGCATGGAAAGACTCGGCTTATGGTTGTCCTCTCTCTCATTAATCCGTTGAGGAAATGAAAATATGGACAACCATAGTGTGGTAGAGAAAGAGGGGACTTACAAAAGTCAAGCAGAATGGGGGTTACAGAGGCCCCAATGACGCATATAAAGGCATAATTGCACTGGCAAAGCTTCGTTGGAGATTCGAGATCCTCATGATCACTATATCAATTTTCTAATACTCACAATATAAGTCAACTGGCACTCAATCATTAATGTAGAGCCACAAGAAAAAATCATGTTAAATCTAAAAATCTGGCAATAAAAAAGAAATGGAAAGCAAACTTACATATATTAATTCTCCGGGAGATTCTTGAATCTCATCATTAAAATCACTTTCATTTACTAAAGATAATTGATTTGGTGCTTTTAGTCATTCGAGAATGTTTTCACTTTCCCTCATATCTTATAGCAACACGACATCCTTGTAATTTATGTGATCCATGATAATGTAATTGATTTAGGATTGATTGAAGTGCTCAACTCTTTCAGAAGGGATATGTCTAGGGGCCGACAAATAAACAAGTTTCTCTCGACCCCAATGACCAACAGTTAAGGAAACTTTTACAAATTAAGGAATAAGGAGGGAATTTCCTCATTGATCGACAAAAAGACTCTCCCAATGGCCAATGACGAGGGATGCGTTTAACAACCAAATGATCAATGATAGTAATTCATATATATAATGACCAATGATAGTAATAAGAGCGAGTAAAAAGGCATTTATTTACACTAATAATTCCTACTCAATTGTTTGTATAACATGGATTCATGTGACTAAGACATAATACGGACAAGTCTTGGCGATCGTTGTTTGTATAACAGATGAATACAGACGTCACACATCAACATGAACCAGCAAATTTAAGTCACGGACGGCACTTGTAAGTATGACTACAGCATATTATATGTACATACACAACATTCACAGCCAAAAGTCCAGCGTGTTCTGAACTTGCACGAAACTCATGGCCAAGAAATCAACATATTTCTGAACGTATACAGCAAGAACAACAATGAATCCGGTAGATTCGAGCCATGTACAGTAAGAATAGACATATTCAGCGGGTCCAAAATGCAGCAAGCTCACAAAAAATAGCGCATCCCGAGATGAATAATTTACATGCTAATAATGATGACTGAGATAAACCACCATATGCCTGAACGTACCTCATGACAGAAACGATACTCCCAACATGTCCATTGCATGTGAAGTAGACTCTCGACCAAGCCCAAACAGTTTGATTTTATACCAGATTTCACTACATTAACACCTACACTGTTATAATACGTGCACTTTGAACACCTCAAGCTCATCTCTCAGTTTGTACGAAAATCTAGTCACATAACCAAATCAGTACTTAATCACTGCGAACAAAGTAAACTGACGAACCAAGGAAAGATTCTCTCAGCCAAAAGTTGGAGTCGCTCGATTTGAGAATGTTACAATAGAATCAGTCGGTCATGTTGCTAATAAGAACTAATGCTTCATATGTTTAAGAATCAACTTCATCCGGACATGTGGTAGGCATCTTGGCTTAGTGATCAAAGGGCAAAGACGAAGCAGCGATTCATAATCATACGACCACAACTAGAGTTCTCGGCCTCAGTCCTGCGCACGAAATAGCAGAAATGAAGTAGAAACATTACCTTAGAGAAAAACAAGGGACGATCGGATCGGAGGCAGGATTCGTCAGAGACAAGGACAATAAGATTGGAGCCAGTGAAGGGAAAATGAGCAAGATCACGTTGCTTCGAGCTCTCTGACTGAAAAAGGGGCGCAGCAAGAGCACCTCCAGTGCCGGCAAAAGTAACCTGCGGCAGAAATCGATGATGGAGAGAGAGAGAGGTAAGGATCCAAAGAAGATATCGATGGATAAAATCACTACTGAATTTGAGAATCCTTTCTCTACACTTCCGCTCTATCCACCGAGTCAAATGCAAGATGCCCGGTCAACTTGAAGGTGCCATCATCAGCCACGAACGGCGATTAAACCAAGGAGCGGAAGTGCAGGAAGCGTCGGGACCAAAGATCGCTACCATTGGCAGAGGAACTGCAAGCGGCGGTGGTCGGAGGTAGACCCATCGGAGCAGCCGATGGTCTACCACAAAACGTAATCCGGAGACGAAAACGTGCGCGTGTGGTCTCGTTCATCATCTGCCGCCGAGTGAGGAAGAGAGTGTGCCTGGGCGGTCCGGCGCGGCACCGGGACGGTGGCGGCGAGCTTCGACGAGCCGCTCTGGACTGGTGACGGTGTCGTCGGCCGATCACAACAGCGCGTGTTTTCTCTTCTTTTATAGGGCGAGATCATGGATGTCACTGTGCGCGAGCGGGTCCGCATCTTTCGGCGGCGAGCGGTTACGGAGAGAAAGATCTTCCTCCGGTCAAGCCGTGAGTTAGTTGAAGAATGCGCTTGCTAAAGTTGAAGCTTTCCGATTGGAAAGAAAAAGAAAGGGGCCTAATTTTCACGGGCTTAAATTTTGGGCCCTTTTTTATGGGCCTGTGTAATGCAGGATGGGCTCAACCAATGACCTTACGCAGATGGAAAAATGGGCTTCCGAATTGGATTAAATAAGCGTGGCAATGGTCTAGGCTGCACATGGGCTTGTAGCGTATGTAAATTATTGACTAATATTCAAGGACTACATTTAACAAATTAAAAAAATTTCGAGAATCATATTACGTATAAGGTTAGACAAGATAGTCGGATAGTCGGATTAAAGCACCATCACAAGATGGTCGGATTTTATCACATGCTATTATTTCACCTATTTACACCATGGAGAGTGCACGTCACTAACAAGCATCCACATAACTTCTCCATTAATTACTAAGTATTTGATCGGAGGTAGTAAAAAGTGCGAATGATTATTTGGAGCAGTTCAATAGGCCATCTTCACTGTCGAGATTTTGTTGGGTTGTTGCAGAACCACAATCGTTACTTAATTGATACTAACGTGAAAAGATTAAAGACGAAATTGGTCCTATTGAAAGTTTTAGGATTAAATTAAAACAAATGCTTTAGAACTTTCTTTCTATTTTTGGTACAAGAATGGATCTTCGATATCTTCAAATTTCCTTCTATGTATCCTCAATTTCAGCACATCATTTTTCTTCGAAATTCAAACTGCTTTTTAACCGTCTTTACCGTCGAATTTGATGACTTGCGGATATTGGGCCTATGCCACTCTTTTGGTCCTCATCTTTTAAGTTAAGACATCGAGATCCTTGACATACACGATCAATTGTTAAAACAAAAATTGTAATTTTATCTCCGTTGCATTGACTTCAACAGATGGACAATTGGTGACAACTTAAGTCCGTTACATCATCTTCTTTGACTGACTTAAGCCTCCAATCCACTGACTCTCACTCGATGATTAGCAATTTCAAACAAAAGAACAACTTGTTGCGGCTTTCGGGTACTAGCTAAAGCCTTACGATATGTCTAGTGGAGATCATATTCACTGTGGTACTATAGTAGGTAAACTTAAAGGAGAAATAGACATTAGTTTGGGCTTTGCTTTCAACCACAGCTGCAGTTTTGCCTCATCAGTTCTGAGATTCGGGTTTAAGAAATCTCGTGCGAATTAAATCTCTCGAAGCTCCTTCCTCCCCTTCGTAATGCCGTTGCCTCCTTGTAATAATCCCTACTTTGGAGACACCCACCACTCGGGCTCTCTCCATTCTCATCAATGTCGAATCCTAAATTTTGATCACTCGTTTAATCACTTATTGAGTAAAAGATTTGACAAGATTCCTTTATCAGTGCTAAAAAGGAAGGAAGAAAGAAAAAGAAATTGGTGATATTTTGAGGTGTAATCTGGAGATCATAGAAAAAGATTTTATTTAGGAAAAAGGCAACAATATCTTTTGTGTAGAAGAGATCCATTGCCTTCCTTCTACTGTTGCTTTTCTCTCGATATCACTCTCGGTGTTCGGTCAAGCCTCGATGATGATATTGCAATGGCCAATGAATTGGGATCTTCATTTGAGACTAAACGAGTCACTTCAATCTTTTATTCTAGAAAATATCTGTCATCTTTTGATAAAATGACTTCACTCTAAACCCTTTTATTTGAAACTTGCCCTAGTTAATTGCCGGGTGATTCAAAAAGATGGTCAAATATGAACACAACCAGAATTGGTCTTTGACATCCTCAAATTTTCATTTAATTCCTCAATTTCAGCACTTCATTTCTTTGCCGTCAAATTCGAAGATGCGAGAGGATAGCATGACAAGATATCGAGCATGTCTTCGGAAGCTTGTCCATCGCTATGCATAAGGAATATGACCATCACTTTTGATTACCTAGCTATAAAAGATTAGGATGCAATCTATCGACTTCAACCGTCGGAAGTATTCGAGACTGCTTAAAAATCAAATGGTCGACAGGATGAACCCATTTTATTAAGATTAGGAATTCCCTATTTTGTTTTTGCCTCCTCTCCTCTCAAAGAGGCACAAAGTCTCCTCCATCAGTACAATCCACACGGAATACATTCACAATTGCCATTTATAAGTTGGAGATGGTAGCTTGGAGGACACACTCCAATGCAAGTAGTTCCCACATCCGGCTGAATAGCCGAGTCATCACAGATCAGTCCTTGTCCTACTCTTGCTTGAGCGTGCGAGATGACGAGAAGACCTTGAAGAAAAGGGAGAAAAATGTGGCAAGACTAACTTATTAGTGCAATCCCACATTTAGGTTCTGTTCATTTCATGGAAAATAACTTTTAGAAAAATATTTTTTGAACTTTCTAGTGTTCGTTTTACAGAAAATAAATTAGTCGAGAGAAATATTTTCCACCAATAAAAAAACACCTTTAAAAGTAGAGAAAATATTTTTCATTTTTTAAGTGGAAAATATTTTCCATCTTTTTTGTTTACTTTTAAATATTGCGGCCTTTAACAATGTGTCTCAACATCGCTTGAGGTTGATGAAAAACACCTTAAAAAGTGGAGAAAATATTTTTTTTCTTTTTCTTTTAAAGTGGAAAACATTTTTCGTCTTTTTTGTTTACCTTTAAATATTGCGGCTTTTAACCTCGCTCAAGGCTGACGAGCCAGCGGCTTTTAACAAACGAATACCATGAAGATGATTTCTTGAAAAATATTTTTTAGAAATGCTATATTTTCTGTGAAACGAACTGAACCTTGGAGATAGATGATGGTAATTGAGAGACGAGGGAGAAACCCTACCAGATGCAATCACCAATAGGAGGACCATTGCGCTGACCTTGGCTCCACCCATCTTCATCTTCAATTTCATTGGCGTGATCGATAGTGTGAGGTGTGATTGTGAGAGTCGGGCGTTCTTTGTGTCCTCTCGAAGTGAAGTATATTAAGATGCTTTAGGCATCTTAATCTTCAGTGTTTGTGGAATCTGAGCAAATGCAAGATCCAAAAAATTGGATAGTAATTGACATACTGCATGTTCATATTTGGTTGCAGATATTATTTACTAAGATTTTTCTTTCTTTCTTTTTTCATGTTTTTACCTTTTGTTGCGGGACTCCATTTAATGCACGCTTGCTTTACTAGGCAAGGCAATAAGTACCATGATTAGAAGATTCATCAATATCCGGTTTCAAGTTTATCCTGTGGACGAAAGAGAGTAAATCCTCAGCAGAGATAGTTGAAGTTTACGCCAATATAAACAAGAATGAGAATATAGTATACCACTGATAGAGATATGCTCAAAACAATTTCACTTGTGGCACCAATAAATCATTGAAATACAATGATGAGATTAAAGAGCATAATTATTGTGCTTTCACGAGAAGGAGAATTTACTGAGTAATAGAGTGGCATGATCAATATATATAAAACCGACATGTGCATACTTTCAACAACGTCATTATCTGTCCAAATTATGCACCTGCATGTGTGTATGTGACCAAAAATTAAATTAAATCTCATTCAATGTAATTTTATTCAACTCAATCAATTACCGTGAATCCAAACACATTTGCAATATTGTTATTCAAATTCGATGACATCCTAATTGTTTACGGTGTGAGACATCCCAAGGTTCATTAATAATCTAGAAGTAAGACTTGCACTAACATAATAATATTTTCAAGAGGATTGATTGTCCCGATCAACCTCTTGGTTTTACAAACCATGATTGATATCTAATAATATGTTATGCCTACCGTTTGATGCTTTAAGAACATAATGCACCTATCAACATTAGTTACAGTGTAATTCAATCCATTTGTCATACTATATCCCGATCGAACAAAGAGTATGAATTTTTTTTTGGTCAAGTTGCCAATTTGATCATTTCACAAACTTAATCGACATGCAATTTTATGAAACATAAATAGTTCATTTTCATTACAACCCAGAACAAAGATTTCATTACAATGTTATAAGTTATATCGCATAGGACATCATTATTGTACCTTGCACATAATAAGGAAACATATTCCACTTTGTACATACGTGTAACTTCGTATGTGGTAAATACATGACTAACATGTATAGAGACGGATCAATAAACAATCAATATGTGTACTGTGAATCACAGCCATCCGTCACATAAGTCGACAATACGCCTAAGGTCTAAGGATTGTTTACACAAGACCAGAGTATGAATGATTAAATATTGACTACGCTAAAAGGTTTTATATTGTTAATCGTTCTATGCATGTCATGTTTAGTAAACTTGTCTCATACAAGCACTTGTGTTATAACTTGAACATCCCGATACCCAATGACTAGTAACTTGTTATCTCCTTAAGTATCTAATACTTAATGATGAAATTAAAATACACCGATCTCAACAAGATTATTAATATCCACTCAATAATCCATTGATCGTGAACAAATTAAAGATTCAGTTTAACTGTACGCTATCACACATTTTTCTTAATGTCTCAAGAATGGATCCAATCACAACTGATCTTATAAAATTATTCATATAATAATAATTGGATAAATAAATAAATATGTCTTTACTATTAATTATATAATAAGATTGAAAATACAATTGAAATTCCTAACATGTAACCATTACATAATCAATTTAGGGCATACATCCAACACACCTTATACTCACTAGTTAGTCCCATCATATAACCTTTGTCATATCCACTTGACATCAGTAATTTGATAAATTCAAACCTGCCCATTTACAACAATCACTAATTATTTAGATTCACTTGTTGAGTTTGAGCACGTATTATTCACATACAACTGTTGAGCATCATTACTTAGTGTTTAGATTTAGTTATTCAAAATCATTGTTAGCTGGGTCTGATTCACTTACCATTTCGATACACCCACTGAGTATCATTATGTATTATTTAAACTTACTCGTTTAGATTCACATACCGTTTAGGTTTACATGTTCGAAATCACCGCTTGCTATTTAGACTAACCAATTGGTTATTATTATTTAGTGTTGAAATTCACTTGTCAAGTGTTTACATGAGAAATGAAAAAGAGATAAATATGTGAGCATCACCATCCACGTTGTTGCCCCCTTAGTAGTCGGTCATTGGGAGGGGCACTCCTTATTTGTCGCCCTTGGCCATTCCTCCTTACTTGTCTACTATTGGGGTTGACCATTAGTCGTTGTTAATCCCTTGTTAATTTTTGGCCATTGGATCAAGGGTCCCTCATTAATTGTCGGTCACTAAGCATCCTCCCTCAAATGGGTGAGCAACAATTGATGCTAAACGATTGATCAACTCCTGTTCAACTTGGAAATGCACCTTGTTAAAAAGAAATAAGCTTGGGAATTGGGAATAAATCAATTGAGTGTATCATCAATGTTATGGACCACATGAAGGATGCGGATATCGTTTTGCTATCGAACACGACAGAAAGTGAGGAAAACTTCATGCCTCTAAAAGCGCTGGATCAACCACACCCAGAAAATGAATGTAACACCGATAATGGGATTCAGTAAGCCCCCGAAAAAATAATACATATAATTTCGCTTTTCTCTTCCTTTTTTATAGCTAGTAGATTTTTATATTCAACATGAGTCTCATGCAGCTATGAACCACGAATTGGTGCCTCGTTGACTTACTTTTTAACTATGATAAGACACATGCAGTGATCCTAAGATTGACGAAAATGTCCAATCTACTTTGACCGAGGATCTCGATCCTTCATTGAGACACTGCCTGAACAAATACACTATAAAATGCACTATTATAGCCTCCATAACCTCCATTTTGCTCTGTTTTGTGAGTCTCCTCTTCTTTCTTGCTATGCATCTACTGTTGCAAAGCATGGCTTGTGGTTGTCCTTTCTCTCATAGATTCATTGAGGATTCAAAAATATGTACAACCATAGGGTGAGTAAAGAAAGAGGGGACTCACAAAAGTCAAGCAAAATGACGCATTTTATGGCGTAATTGCACAAGCAATGCTTCGTTGGAGAATCAAGATTCTCATGACCACCGTATGCATTTTCTGATACTCACAACATAAGTCAATTGTCACTCGATCATTGCAAAGCCGCAAGAGAAACTCATGTTAAATCTAAAAATCTAGCTATAAAAGACAAAATGAAAAGCAAACTTACATATATTAATTCCTGGGGAGATTCTTCAATCTCTATCACTAGAACCACTTTCATTTACTAAAAGTAATTACTTTGGCCCTTTTAGATATTCAAAATTACTTTCACTTTCACTTGCATCCCATAACAACACGACATCCTTATAATCCTTGTGATCCATGACAAGACATGTACCCTTCATATGTTCCACACCCACATCCTAGGTTTTTTTTCTTTTTTTTTTCCTGCCAAACTGCTTTTCCAAATTGATTTAGGATTGATTGAAGTGCTCACCTCTTTCAGAAGGGATGCCTAGTGGCCAACAAATAAAAAAGTGTCTGTCGACCCCAATGAGCAACAATTAGGGAGATTTTTACAAATAAGGAGAGCTGCCCAATGCAAACAAATAAGGAATAAGGAGGAAATTTCCTCAATGATTGACAAAAGAGTCTCTCCCAATGGCTAATGACGAGGGATGCATTTAATAATGCTTCTATTTTAGCAAACAATTTCTCTCTAGATATAATTCTTTCTATCATTCCTTGGCCGAGTTGAGTAACATAACACATTTGATAATTATTATTCTCAAAATAGAAAAAGAACACAAATATATTTGGGATGGTCCTAATTTTCTGAGTTTCTAATTTGTTCAATGTCGCATTGCCATATTTGGCAAAACGCACCCGAGTAACTTTGGATTATTTTATCATTTTCAAAACATAATGAGGAAATTTCTCAACAAAAATTATAATGAAAAATAAATAAAGCAAATCGGAGCAATAAAAAAAATAAAAGATAGGAATATAAAAAAATTTCAAGAGTACTGAAAAGGAGGAAAATATATATAGAAAATATTCAAATAATAAAACAAAAAGAAAGGAGACAAAAAGATAAAACTAATTTGAGTTTACGTTCAATCTACCTTTAGGGGTATTCGGCTTTATAACATTGAAGACATTGGGGTTGGCCATTAGTTGTTGTTAATCACTTGTTAATTTTTGGCCATTGGATTAAGAGACCCTCATTAATTGTCAGTCACTAAGCATCCTCCCTCAAATGGGTGAGCGACAATTGATGCAAAACGATCGATCAACCCCTGTTCAACTCGGAAATGCACCTAGCTAAAAAGAAATAAGCTTGGGAATTAGGAATAAAACAACTGAGTGGATTATCAATGTTATGGACCACATGAACGACGTGAATATCGTTTTGCAATTAAACACATGAGAAAGTGAGGAAAAGCTCATGCCTCTAAAAGCGCCGGATCAGCCACCCACCGCAAATGAATGCAACACCAATTCCGAAAATATAATACATAAAATTTTGCTTTTTCTCTTCTGTTTTTTCATAGCTAGTAGAAATTTATATTCAACACGAGTCTCTTGAGGCTATGCACCACTAATTGATGCCTAGTTGACTTACTTTCTAACTATGATAAGACACATGCAGTAATAGATTGACGAAAACGTCCAATCTACTTTGACCAAAGATCTTGATCCTTCAGTGAGACACTGCCTGAACAAATACACTATAAAATGCACTATTGTAGCCTCCATAACCTCCATTTTGTCCAGTGTTTTGTGAGTCTCCTCTTTCTTTCTTGCTATGAATCTATTGTTGCAAAGCATGGAAAGACTCGGCTTGCGGTTGTCCTCTCTCTCATTGATTCGTTGAGGATTCGAAAATATGAATCATAGGGTGAGTAAAGAAAGAGAAGACTTAGAAAAGTAAACCAAAATGACGTTTAGAGGGCGCAATGACGCATTTTATGGCATAATTGCAAAGGCAATGCTTCGCTGGAGAATCGAGATCCTCATTATCACTGTATGCATTTTCTGATACTCCAACATAAGTCAATTGGCACTCAATTATTAAGTGCAAAGCCGCAAGAGAAACTCATGTTAAATCTAAAAATCTGGCTATAAAAGAAGAAATGAAAAGTAAACTTATATATATATATATATATATATATTAATTTTTGGGGACATTCTTTATTCTCATCACTAGAATCACTTTCATTTACTGAAGGTGATTGGTTTGACCCTTTAAGATATTCGAAATTTTTTCACTTTCCCTTGCATCTCATGGCAACACAATGACCAATGACCTACTGGCCGACAAATAAAGAAGTGTAGCTCGACCCCAATGACCAGCAATATTTAAGGAGATTTTTACAGATAAGGACAGCTGCCCAATGCAAACAAATAAGGGAATAAGGAGGGAATTTCCTCAATGAACAATGAAAGAGTCTCTCTTAATGGCCAATGACGAGGGATGTGTTAATAATGTTTCTATCCTCGCAAACAATTTCTCTCCAAGAATAATTCTTTCTATCATTCCTTGGACGAGTTGAGTAACATACATAACACATTTGATAATTATTATTCTTAAAATCGAAAAAGGAATAGAAATGCATTTGGATGATCCTAATTTTCAGAGAGTTTCTAATTTGTTTATTGTTGCATTGCCATATTTGGGCGAGGCACCAACCTTGATGGCCTAAGTCTTTGGTCAATCACTAGCCATTTCATAACACAATGATTGACTAGAAGAAGAAAAAAAGAAAAAAAAACTATTTTCTCTTTTTGTTCTTTGGAACAAAGAAGTAAATTTCTACAAATTTTTATTTCAGATCAATTCATTGACCACTTTTTTTATTCTAGAGGATAGAAAAATTAACTCAGGTTCACAAAAGGATTTTTGTTCTTTTTTTTTTAATTATAGAGAATAAAAAAAAAGACAAATAGACAAAGAGAAATGTCATTAAACACACCTTAAAGAGGCTAACAAACAAAGAGATCAATGATAGTAATAAAGAGAGAGCAAAAAGGAATTTATTTACACTGATAATTCCTAATTGGTGCCCTTTCAATTGTTCTGACTCACTTGGAAATCTAATCTAAGTGGTCAACCGATTTTCCGTACAAATTATGAGTCTTGGAGGTCATTCAAATCACTAAGTATTCATGCAATATTTTTGTGTTTATTGTTGTGCTAAAAGGTAACCTAACCATTCAACTCAAGTAGGCAAAAACACAACCCAAAAAAATAATATAAAAAAATGCGATCAAGATTGAGAACAAATTGAAGCCGAATGAAGATAATCAGTGATTGTACAGAGGGCACGAAATAAATTTCAGCATATTCAAGCATGACAACACAATTATCTCCCTCGAAAATCAACATGGACTCCTCAGCTGAACTCATGTGACTAAGACATAACACGGACAGGTCTCTCGGCGATTGTTGTTTGTATAACAGATGAATATAGACATCACACATCAACATGAACCAGCAAATTTAAGTCACGGACGGCACTTGTAATTATGACTACAGCATATTATGTTACATACACAGCATTCATAGCCAAGAGTCCAGCATGTTCTGAACTTGCACGACACTCGTAGCCAAGAAATCAACATATTTCTGAACTTATACAGCAAGAACGACAATGAATCCAGTAGATTCGAGCCATGTACAGTAAGAATATACGATTCAGCGAGTTCCAAAATGCAGCAAGTTCACAAATTCAACAAATAGCACATCCCCAGACGAATAGTTTGCATGCTAATAATGATGAATGAGATAAACCACCATGTGCTTGCACGTACCTCATGAGAGAAACAATACTCCCAACTTGTCCATTACATCTGAAGTGGAATCTTAACCAAGCCCAGACAGTTTGCTATTATACCATATTTCTCTACATCAACACCTACACTATTATAATACGTGCACTTTGAACAATCAAGCTCAGCTCTCAGTTTAGACGAAAATCTAGTCAGACAACCAAATCAGTATTTAATCTCTGCGAACAAAATAAACTGAAGCACCAAGGAAGGAAATCTCTCAGCCAAAAGTCAGAGTCGCTCGATTTGAGAATGTTACAAGAGAATCAGTCGGTCGTGTTTCAGTCTAGATGTAGAAAAATCAAATCGATGCTGCTACGAAATAACACTTCATTCGTTTAAGAATCAACTTGGTCCGGACATGTGGTAAGCATCTTGGCTTAATGATCAGAGCGCAAAGACGAAGCAGCGATTCATGATCATACGACCACAACATCATCCAAGCAAGGCTCAGATCAATTATTTTTTCACACAAACCACCGCCAGAGTTCTCGGCCTCAGTCCCACGAACGAAACAACGGAAACGAAGTAGAAGCATTACCTTCAAGAAAAACAAGGGACGATCGGATCGGAGGCAGAATTCGTCAGAGACAATGACACTGAAGATTGGAGCCAGTAAAGGGAAAACGAGCAAGCTCACGTTACTTCGATCTCACTGACTGGAAAAGGGGCGCGGCCACAGCACCTCCATTGTCTGCGAAGGTAACCTACGGCAGAAATCAATGACGGAGAGAAAGGTAAGGATTCAAAGAAGAAACCGATGGATAAAATCACTACTTAATTTGAGAATCCTTTCTCTATACTCCCGCTCTATCGACCGAGTCAAATGCAAGATGTCCGATCAACTTCAAGGTGCCGTCATCAGCCACGATCGGCGATTAAACCAAGGAGCGGAAGCGGACCAAAGATCGCTACCATTGGCAGAAGAACTGCAAGCGGCGGTAATCGGAGGTAGAGCCGTCGGAGCAGCCGTTATCTGTGGGAAAAGAACGAATCCATAAAACGTAATCCAGAGACGAAAACGTGCGTGTGTGGTCTCGTCATCATCCGCCGCCGAGTGAGGAAGAGAGCGTGCCTGTGGCGGTCCGGCGCTGCACGGGGACGGTGGCGGCGAGCTTCGACGAGCCGCATTGGACTGGCGACGGTGTTGTCGGCCGATCACAATAGTGCGTGTCTTCTCTTCTTTTATAGAGCGAGATCGTGGACGTCACTGCGCCCGAGCGGGTCCGCATCTTTCGGGGGCGAGCGGTTACGGAGAGAGATCTTCCTCCGATCAAGCCGTGAGTTTGTCGAAGGATGCGCTCGCTTCGGTTGAAGCTTCCCGATTGGAAAGAAAAAGAAAGGATGCGCTCGCTTCGGTCTTTAGGTAAAGCCATGACAAAGTAGCATGAAACTGGTGTTTGGCCATCAGGTAACGATCCAGTTTCCAGGATCTAAGTTGCAGTTTGATAGAATTAATTTTTCAAACTTCAAGAGAATCAAGGCCAGAAATGCATAATCTCAAACGAGCTTTGATATTTACCGCTGCAAATAAATCGCCGTAAACTTTGGCCTAATACATAATATGGTATCTATAAGTTCAAAGACCGTATACAAACAATTAAAAGTTCAAGAGCTATCTTGCACGTTGAGCCAAAATTTTCGGTAATCACATTGAACAATTTAAAAAATTTAGAATCGCATTGCACATTGAGTTGAAATTTAGTGATTCTTTATGCCATTTTTTTTTGTCCTCATATAGAAGAAAACGTGCCCTTTTTCACGATCAATTGATATATATATTCATTAGCTTATCTATTCATCTATTTTTTGTTTTATTTATCTTCTTAGCACCACCAAATCGGATTTCTCTTTCTCGTTTGGGACAAGGGTAAATATTGAGAAAGAAATTAGTTTTCTCTTTCTCTTATTGTGCATTTTCATCCAAAAAATAGAATATCAAAAACTTATTGGTTTCGATTTCTCATGCGAAACCCATCCTAGCCTTCTTTTCATCTTGGAAATAGGAATTTTAAGGGCATTTGCCAAATAGGTTTCTCAACCCAAACTCATCCGGGGACGAGAAACCAAAAACCAAAACCGTTACCAAATCACAAGTCTCATCTGTTAAATAAAATGTCAACTTGGCATTCGATCGCGTGCCTCAAGGTCATGAAATGTCATTAGGTATGCTAGCAACTTTTTATACCATTCCACATGTTAGTCTAAGTAGACAAAGTGTAAGCAAATGCATTGACGAAGAAAATACGAAACCAAACAATCTAAAAGTATAGCAGGAAAAGAAAAAACGAAAGAAATGGAAAATTTAATGCATTATCTAGTTTCTTAAAGCATAGAGAAAAATCACTATTTTGAAAATGAAAATTAAGTCGGCATGAAACCACAGAAGATGCGTAAAGAACATTTTTTTTTCTTGATTCAAAACCCTATCAATAGATCTTCAGTTAATAATGTTGGTCGACCACATTTATTTAATTCAGATTTCTTAAACAATAAGTAAAAACCACCCACCTACACCAGATAGTCTCATCTTGAACGTGGGACTCCTACCAGTTAAATAAATATTGTAGTTCAAGCTTAAGATGGAAAAAAAAAATATTATCAGAGGAACAATCGGGAAACGATAACAACATCATATATATATATATATATATATATATATATATATATATATATATGTGTGTGTGTGTGTGTGTGTGTGTGTGTGTGTGTGTAAATTTATCTCTAATGATACCATTTTAGTTAGAGATAGTAATAGGAATATTTATTTCATATATTTTGATATTACTAATCAAAATTTTGAGATTGACAACGATCCTTCATTATTAAGTGAACGAGAAAGTTCTTTTTTTTTTTTTCATTATCGAACTTATGCTTATCTGAAGAATTTGTCTAAGAATAACGATCCTCCCTGTAATTGTTCCATGTATGATACTAAATACACTTGGAATAATCACATTACTAATTACATTAACTCTTATCTTGGTTCTCAAATATGCATTGAGAGTTCCGTTTTAAGTAGCAATGACAATTCCAACAAAAAGAAAGAATTAATGCCCTGCTCAGGTATCTCAATTGAACTACCGATAAATGACATTTTAAATAGAAATAGTATTCTTGCTTATTTCGATGATCCTCGATACAAAGGAAAGAGTTTGGGAATTACTAAATATGGGACTTTAGGGGTTCATTCAATTGTTAAAGTGATAACATTGATCTATTTTAGAAAGATTTACTCAAATTAGGAATCTAACTAAAGTTGAAAACGACAAATTGGTAATCTTGATTGGATTGCGTTTCCTTTATGAATTTAAACTCTAAGTAGGAAAACCAAAATGGACCTGATTTCTTCTCGAGCACAAAACCTAGATGGATTCTCAACATGTTACATGAAATACCCATAAGATTACCATGTTCTCAAGATTTTCACTGTTCCCCCTTCAACTCATAAAGAAAGAAAAGTCCTCTGTCAAATGATTTGTAGCAAGAATACAAAACTCCTATTGGAAAAGCTACTCAGACTAGAAAACTGGAATGGTGCGTCCGCCGTGGGCTCAATCTCACAGCATATTCTCAACACACTCCAATGAATATCCAGAAGAGTGGAAAGTCCTCAAGATTTTCATTGTTTTTTCATTTCTACTCAAACAAATTGTTTCTTTGATAATATTTACCAAAAATATGAAGTCAGTTTAGAAAAGTTACTCAAATTAGGAAACAAATCGAGCTACGAAATCACCCAGATTAGGGAACATACTCAATCTAGGAAACCCACTTGGCTAAGGATGCTCAAACTTGAGACAAGTATTCACAGAATTTGATTGCTCTCTAGATTTTCTCTGTTTCCCACTTAAACTCAGGCAGATCATTTACCAAATGTTTGCATCCAAGATAAGAAACCCCCATACAAGAAAGTTACCAAGACTACAAAATCAATAAAACTAGGAAACTACTCAAATTAGGAAACATACCCTAGTTAGGAAATTTAGTTGGATCATGTTTCCTTTTAAGGTTCAGACTTGAGATACATTCTCGACATGTTACATTTAATGCTCACAAGATTAGCATGTCCTCAAGACTTTCATTGCTTCCCTTTTCAACTCACAAGGAAATCATGACCTAGATAATTTTTGTATCAAGAATTAAAAAAAAAACCATTTTAGAAAAGTCACTCAAACTTAAAAAACCATTTGAACTTATTTGGTTTGGGTTTCCTTTATCCACACAAGATTGAAATGCCCTCGAGATTTTCACTATTCCTATTTCTAACTCATAAAAATCATCTGCCAAAGAATAAATTTTTTTTATCCCCTAACTTTTTTTTGGCTTGACATACAAACAACTGCTTAATCGAGAAAAGATAAGGATGCAACGCGTTGACCCGCACCACCTTTTCTGACCGTCCATTACGCGGTTAAGGAACCAATAGGATATGAGACTTTTCAAGCGCCAACTCTCCCTATAAATGAACTCCTTCCTCTCAAACGATCTCAAAACAAAGCCATACAACTTCAGCTGTAGTCCCTTCCCTAATTCATTGTCAACTCCAGTATATATCACCCCAAAAACAACGACCAACCATGGCCGAAGGACACCGCGAGCACCACCTGTTCCACCACAAGAAGGATGATGCCGTCCCGGAGTCTGAGGTCGATTACAAGAAGAAGGAGAAGCACCACAAGCACCTCGAGCAACTTGGTGAGCTCGGTGCCGCCGCTGCCGGTGCTTATGCCTTGGTAATCATTATCGTCTTCTTCTCAATTCTTGCAATTTTTTTCCCATTTCATACATAGAAAAAATTCGCGTCTTCACCTTATTGACCAGAACCATCAGGCCGATCGCAAACATTGGATGCGAAGGATCTTGATTAGACTAATATATTTCAACTGGAAATGATGGTGGCATGCCATGCGAGAGCGGATCATCCTTATAAATGAGCGATAGTTTGAACTCAATCGATTTCCTTCAGCGATCAACTAGAGGAATAAGATTTCCCCACAATTGGCTTCAGCAGAAAACATAGTTATAATCCTCAACAGTATTTTCATGATCAACTACTTCTGATCAGATTGAATAAATAACATCTTTTTCTTTGTTGAACTCATACCACGCTCAGAGCCTGCATGAAAGAACTATACATAAGTGAGAAATTTTATGTTTCTCAATGATTTATGTGTAAATTGCAGCATGAGAAGCATAAGGCCAAGAAGGACCCAGAGCACGCACACAGGCACAAGATAAAGGAGGAGATAGCTGCCACTGCCGCCGTCGCGGCTGGTGGGTACGCCTTCCATGAGCACCATGAGAAGAAGGCGGCCAAGAAAGAATATGAAGAGGCTCATGGCAAGAAGCACCACCATCTCTTCTGAACCATGGAGGATCTTCGTCTCTCCCTTCTCTTGCTGTGTGTCGTGTTGATGTTATTTTATTCAAAAGTCGATAGGAAGTGTGTTTGGGCTTTGTCTTGTGCCGGTTGTATCCTGGGTGTGTAATAAAACTATGTTCTGACGATCTGATATCGTGCCTTTACATTTCAACAAATTATTATTTTAGGTAGGAAGACTATATCGAGCGGTCTTTGTTCGCGGCCACCATATAGAACACAGACTTTCCTCTTCTTCTTCTTCTTCTTCTTCATCTTCTTCGTCTTCTTCGTCAGCCCATCCGCAAAATTACAAGAGAAAAAAAAAAAAAACTCAGTCAAACTCTCTCTCTCTCTCTCTCTCTCTCTCTCTCTCTCTCTCTCTCTCTCTCTCTCTCTCTCTCTCTCTCTGTGAGAATTCGATGAAACGCGTCGTCGTTTCTCCCCTCGCAAACCATTCAATCCCAGAAGAAGCTTCGCGCTCAAAGACCTTCCCCGAAACGTCTTCCATGGATGCTTCCTCCTCATCTTCTCCTCTTACGTCCCAAAATCATTCCTCCAATTAAGTTAAATACCAACAAGAACGACCGGGCGAAATCCGATTTTTCCACCGTAGTTCCCACGAAAAAAAGGGAAAAACAAGCAGCAAGCAGTCTCGCGTATATAACGACGCATGCTCTCTCTCCCCCCCACATCAGGAGGAAGAAAACCCAGAGCAATAACTGATCGCTTTTCATGGATTTCTTCACCAAAACGGCGGGCGCTTGCGGGACTGGATGTGGGCGGTCGAGCGGGTGGAGTGGAAGAGCCACCTCGTCCGCCTCTAGAGCTTCCCGATTGGAAAGAAAAAGAAAGGGGCCCAATTTTCATGGGCTTTATTTTGGGCCAATGACCTGACGCGGATGGGAAAATGGGCTTCCGAATGGGGATTGAATGAGCTTGGCAATGGTCTAGGCTGCACTTGGGCTTGTAGCCTATGTAAAATATTGACTAAAATTTTAAGGACTGCATTTAATAAATTAAAATTTGAAAAATCACATTATAATATTAAGTTAAAATTCATTTCTTATTAATATCATTTCCCCTAAATTGGAATAAAACCATCTAGATTCCCTTGTACATGTGCACCATTTCTGGTATAAGTGGTTTATTGGGATTTGGGCAAGGATGTACATAGTCTACGGTGATCCAATTCCCCCTTGGGATCCGCAACTGGACTAGTGGGACGGGTTTCTGGTCTCTAGGACCGTAGATCAGACCACCTAAGTCTTGGACCGGATCGAACCTAACCCGACCCGTTGGTCCTATCTGATTCCTATAAAATCTAATGGACCGGTTGAGAATCGGAAAAATTCTAAAAATTATTGAATTTCTTTACTTATTTTTAAGAAAATAATATTTTGGTAAAGTTGGGTAAAAACTAAAACTTTAGAAATTTAAATTGATGTTTCTTTACTTCTTTTTTTAATAAAATATAAAAAAGTAATCGGTCCAACCTTCTAGGAACCAAGAACCGGATTGTCCGGACACCGGTTCCACTTTTGGGAAACGGGAACCGGACTGACACTTCATGTCCGGTCCAGTCTGAGTGGTTTCTAGTTTAGGCGGTCCAAATTGCTCACCCTTAAATTTGGGTCTGTCAAGATTGAACACATCGAGAGCAGCACCCGGAAATGAAACATAAGAACCTTCGTCCATCCAGCTGTACAGGGTCACAGTGACAGATAGTGATCACAACAAAGCAAACATTCACACTTCTGAACACATAGAACTAAACGATTCATGACATTCTTGGATGCAAAAGCAGCATTTGGGATCGTTACAAAAAGGAATTCGGTACCAGTTTTCTCGACCAATTTCCTTGAAAAGAAATGTCTATTAATTGCTTGAGCCTAGTTTTAAAGTCTTTGACAAAACTTTTTAGGTCTTTAGGTAAAGCCGTGACAAAGTAGCATGAAAATGGACGATCCAGTTTCCAGGAGCTAAGTTGCAGTTTGATAGAATTAATTTTTCAAAAGAATCAAGGCTAGAAATGCATAATCTCAAACGAGCTTTGATATTTACCACTGCAAATAAATCGCCGTAAACTTTGCCTAATACATAATATGGTATCTAAAAGTTCAAAAACCGTATACAAATAATTAAAAGTTCAAGAGCTACATTGCACGTTGGGCCAAAATTCGTAAATCACATCGAACAATTTACAAATTTTAGAATCACATTGCGCATTGAGTTAAAATTTAGTGATTCTTTATGTCATTTTTTTGTCCTCATATAGAAGAAAACGTGCCCTTTTTCACGATCGATTAATATATATTCATTATCTTATCAATTCATCTATTTTTTTTTATTTCTTCTTAGCACCACCAGACAACTTCAACCCATTGATTTTAAAATGTACATAGGTGTTGCTAGTCCTCAAATAAAGGGGTTTTTAAGGGCATTTGCCAAATAGGTTTCTTGTCCCAAACTCATCCGGGGACGAGAAACCAAAAACCAAAACCGTTACCAAATCACAAGTCTCATCTGTTAAATAAAATGTCAACTTGGCATTTGATTGCGTGCCTCAAGGTCATGAAATGTCATTAGGTACGCTAGCAACTTTTTTATACTATTCCACATGTTAGTCTAAGTAGACAAAGTGTTAGCAAAAGCATTGACGAAGCATATACAGTCCAGTTCTGAAGCCAAGCGTCTTCCAAACAATCTAAGAGTATAGCAGGAAAAGAAAAAACGAAAGAAATGGAAAATTTAATGTATTCTCTAGTTTCTTAAAGCATAGAGAAAAATCACTATTTTGAAAATGAAAATTAAGTCGGCATGGAACCACAGAAGATGCGTAAAGAACATTTTTTTTTCTTGATTCAAAATCCTATCAATAGATCTTCAATTAATAATGTATGTCGACCACATTTATTTAATTCAGATTTCTTAAACAATAAGTAAAAACCACCTACCTACACCAGATAGTCTCATCTTGAACGTGGGACTCTACAAGTTAAATAAATATATTAGTTCAAGCTTAAGATGGAAATAAAATATTATCAGAGGAACAATCGGGAAACGATAACAACATTATATATGTATACGTAATTTTATGTCTGATTCTACCTTTTTAGTTAGAGATAGTAATAGGAATATTTATTCCATATATTTTGATATTACTAATCAAAATTTTGATATTGACAATAATCATTCATTGCTAAGTGACAAGAAAGTTCTTTTTTTTTTGTTATCAGACTTACGTTTATCTGAAGAATAGGTCAAAGAATAACGATCTTCTCTATGATCGTTCTATGTATGATACTAAATACACTTGGAATAATCATATTACTACATTAACTCTTATCTTGGTTCTCAAAACTGTATTGAGAGTTCCGTTTTAAGTAGCAATGACAATTCCAACAAAAGAAAGAATTAATGCCCTATTCAGATTTCTCAATTGAACTACCGATAAATGACATTTTAAATAGAAATAGTATTGCTTATTTCGATGATCCTCGATACAGAGGAAAGAGTTCGGGAATTACTAAATATGGGACTTTAGGGGTTCATTCAATTTTTAAAGTGATAACATAGATCTATTTTAGAAGATTTACTCAACTTAGGAATCTAACTAAAGTCGAAAACGACAAATTGGGAATCTTGATTGGATTGGCTTTCCTTTATGAATTTAAACTCTAAGTAGGAAAACCAAAATGGACCTGATTTCTTCTACGAGCTCAAAACCTAGATGAATTCTCAACATGTTACATCAAATACCCATAAGATTACCATGTTCTCAAGATTTTCACTGTTCCCCCTTCAACTCATAAAGAAAGAAAAGTCCTCTGTCAAATGATTTGTAGCAAGAATACAAAACTCCTATTGGAAAAGCTACTCAGACTAGAAAACTGGAATGGTGCGTCCTCTGTGGGCTCAATCTCACAGCATATTCTCAACACACTCCAATGAATATCCAGAAGAGTGGAAAGTCCTCAAGATTTTCATTGTTTTTTCATTTCTACTCAAACAAATTGTTTCTTTGATAATATTTACCAAAAATATGAAGTCAGTTCTAGAAAAGTTACTCAAATTAGGAAACAAATCGAGCTACGAAATCACCCAGATTAGGGAACATACTCAATCTAGGAAACCCACTTGGCTAAGGATGCTCAAACTTGAGACAAGTATTCACAGAATTTGATTGCTCTCTAGATTTTCTCTGTTTCCCACTTAAACTCAGGCAGATCATTTGCCAAATGTTTGCATCCAAGATAAGAAACCCCCATACAAGAAAGTAACCAAGACTACAAAATCAATAAAACTAGGAAACTACTCAAATTAGGAAACATACCCTAGTTAGGAAATTTAGTTGGATCATGTTTCCTTTTAAGGTTCAGACTTGAGATACATTCTAGACATGTTACATTAAATGCTCACAAGATTAGCATGTCCTCAAGACTTTCACTGCTTCCCTTTTCAACTCACAAGGAAATCATGACCCAGATAATTTTCGTATCAAGAATTAAAAAAAAAAAACCATTTTAGAAAAGTCACTCAAACTAAAAAACCATTTGAACTTATTTGGTTTGGGTTTCCTTTATCCACACAAGATTGAAATGCCCTCGAGATTTTCAATATTCCTATTTCTAACTCATAAAAATCATCTGCCAAAGAACCAAAAAAAAAAAAAAATTATCCCCTAACTTTTTTTGGGCTTGACATACAAATAACTCCTTAATCGAGAAAAGATAAGGATGCAACGCGTTGACCCTCACCGACCAATTCTGACCGTCCATTACGCGTTTAAGGAACCAATAGGATATGAGACTTTTCAAGTGCCAACTCTCCCTATAAATGAACTCCTTCCTCTCAAACGATCTCACAACAAAGCCATACAACTTCAGCTGTAGTCCCTTCCCTAATTCATTGTCAATTCTAGTATATATCACCCCAAAAACAACGACCAACCATGGCCGAAGGACACCGCGAGCACCACCTGTTCCACCACAAGAAGGATGATGCCGTCCCGGAGTCTGAGGTCGATTACAAGAAGCAGGAGAAGCACCACAAGCACCTTGAGCAACTCGGCGAGCTCGGTGCCGCCGCTGCCGGCGCTTATGCCTTGGTAATAATTATCGTCTTCTTCTCAATTCTTGCAATTCTTTTCCCATTTCATACATAGATAAAATTCGCGTCTTCACCTTGTATTAACTAGAACCATCTGGCTGATCGCAAACATTGGATGTGAAGGATCTTGATTAGACTCATATATTTCAACTGGAAATGATGGTGGCATCCCATGCGAGAGCGGATCATCCTTATAAATGAGCGATAGTTTGAATTCAATCGATTTCCTTCAGCGATCAACTAGAGGAATAAGATTTCCCCACAATTTGCTTCAGCAGAAAACATAGTTATAATCCTCAACAGTATTTTCATGATCAACTACTTCTGATCAGATTGAATAAATAATATCTTTTTTCTTTGTTGAACTCATACCACGCTCAGAGCCTGCATAAAAGAACTATACATAAGCGAGAAACTTTATGTTTCTCAATGATTTATGTGCAAATTGCAGCATGAGAAGCATAAGGCCAAGAAGGACCCAGAGCACGCACACAGGCACAAGATAGAGGAGGAGATAGCCGCCACCGCCGCCGTTGCGGCTGGCGGGTACGCCTTCCATGAGCACCATGAGAAGAAGGAGGCCAAGAAAGAATATGAAGAGGCTCATGGCAAGAAGCACCACCATCTCTTCTGAACCATGGAGGATCTTCGTCTCTCCCTTCTCTTGCTGTGTGTCGTGTTAATGTTATTTTATTCCAAAGTCGATAGCAAGTGTGTGTTTGGGCTTTGTCTTGTGCCGGTTGTATCCTGGGTGTGTAATAAAACTATGTTCTGACGATCTGATATCGTGCGTTTACATTTCAACAAATTATTATTTTAGGTACGAAGACTATCTCGAGTGTTCTTTGTCCGAAACCAATCAGCTCAGAGTCTCCTCATAGAATGGATCCGCACCACTTGGTTAACATCAATTCACTAGAAAATCATAATAAAAAAATTAATGTATGCAGCTGTGTATTATATGAAAATACATAAGAAATGAAATGCACAAGGGTACCCTCCATTTTCTTAGAATTGATGTTTTGAGTCTCTAACATGAGGAAAGGGACAAATTAGCAAATTTATCTAATAAATTAATGGTAGTGCATCACGATATCTTCAATGTGACCCCACTATGCACCTTGGCGCTTTCCACCAACTTGGTGGGATCATGTGCGTGGGGTGCATATCATTATCATCATCTATTATTGTGATTTTTGCTAAATCAAACTCTGGGGTCACACGAGATGTGATCTCATACAAGGCTTAATTTCTTTTTTATATAACAAATTCAGCTAAGTCATTAAAATGTGATATAGTCTCAAATGATATGAACTCGCGAAATGAAATAATTAATCATCTCTATTGTCTCGCATCAAGTGATATCTAATTACTCAACCCATTTATGTATCCTGAAAAAGGTTCAAGAAAGTGTCTTTAAATTCCAGAAAAGTGCCTCTGACTTCACATGGAAGTTGTCAATGATATCATAGTTATTTCGGGGACTTAGCTTATTTCTCTTTTTGTTTTTCCCCATGTAACTTTCTTATCTTATTTATATAATTTTTCTATAGTTTTTCCCATATATATATGTATACTTTTATGAGCATGATGCATAAGAGATTGGTCGGAGTTTAACGAGTCAGAATGATATTTGATTATTGAATAGAGCACCACAGTACAAACCCTTAATCTGTGTTCCTAATGACATTTGACTCTAAAACTGTTTGAAAACGTGTTGATGTATTCTGCTATCAAATATTTCTTGGCGTTTTGGATATCACGTAGGTATTTGATTTTAGCATCTTTTCGTTTCAGTAGCTAAGTGCTATCTATAATGTGAGTAGGGGCGTCAAATGTGTGGGTCGGGTCGGACTGGGTCAAATATGGCTCAGATTATATTTGACAATATAAATGATATGTTCCTGTACCCATACCCGACCCGTATTTCTAAAATGCACTAATATTTTAGGAAATCCACACCTACCTAAGCTATTCATATGTATTCAAATCAAATTGAAAAATAAAAAATTAGTAAATAATGTAAATAGTTTACCCTCAAATGTTCTTTCCAAACCAATATGCAAATTACAGACCCATCTTACGACGATGATACAATCAATTCATGGTCATGGTCATGCACACTACCTGATGTTTCTTCTCTTTTCACAACCGCTTAAGACACTCTCGGACGTTCAACCAAAGCTCCATGCATCAGAGAATAAACAGCAGTTTCCTCGGATACAACTTCTTTGCACATTTCAATTTTTACATCATAGGGTTACGTGGACAGTACTGTCTGCTCAGAATCGTTCAATCTGAAAGACATACCAAGTCGATTGTCCTTTGGAAGTCTTGCCGCCACTTGACCAAGCAACCCTTGATACGCGCTAATTCACAGAAAAAGTCTTGAGTTGGCGGCCCACCATATAGAACACAGACTTTTCATGGCGTTATGAAGTCGTTCCTCCTCTTCTTCTTCTTCATCTTCTTCGTCTTCTTCGTCAGCCCATCCGCAAAATTACAAGAAAAAAAAAACTCAGTCATACTCTCTCTCTCTCTCTCTCTCTCTCTCTCTCTCTGTGAGAATTCGATAAAACGCGTCGTCGTTTCTCCCCTCGCAAACCATTCAACCCCAGAAGAAGCTTCGCGCTCAAAGACCTTCCCCCAAACGTCTTCCATGGATGCTTCCTCCTCATCTTCTCCTCTTACGTCCCAAAATCATTCCTCCAATTAATTTAAATACCAACAAGAACGACCGGGCGAAATTCGATTTTTCCACCGTAGTTCCCACGAAGAAAAGGGAAAAACAAGCAGCAAGCAGTCTCGCGTATATAACGACGCATGCTCTCTTCCCCCCCACATCAGGAGGAAGAAAACCCAGAGCAATGACCAATCGCTTTTCATGGATGTCTTCACCAAAACGGCGGGCGCTTGCGGGACTGGACGTGGGCGGTCGAGCGGGTGGAGGGGAAGAGCCACCTCGTCCGCCTCTAGAGCTGCCATGGCGGGTACCTGGCCGCTACCGACGATCCGTTCCTCATCTTCATTGAGGGAGAGAGAAGGGAGAGAAGTGGCCAAGACTATGTGAAAAATGGGTTAAAATATGGGTTACTAAAAGTAACCCATATTTTCTGACCAAAAAAAAAAAAAAGTAACCCATATTTTAATTCGTTTTGGGGCTTTAATATTCCTCAAATCCATTTTAACCCATTTTTAGAGAAAACTAATTAACTATATAACTTTGGGCCTCTTGAAAAAGAATTAGAAAATGGGTACATGACCCATTTTGCCACCTCTAAATATGAGTAACAAGTATATATATAGAAAAATCACGTTTCAATCTTTGACTGAAATATAAATAGACAAGTATCTATTCACGGGCTATTTGTAAACCATACATGGGCCTCATCGATAGAGGAAAAAGGGAAAAAATATTTAAAAAAAGAAGAAGGATAAAATCAAAAAATTAAAAGAATTAAATTATCCATTTTAGTATCAGTTGTGCCATGTAGGATGATTGACACTAATTAGACAGCTATATAAGCAACTTTCAGCCTAGAGTGTTTAGAAAGATAAAATTTGGCAAATTGTTAAGATGTTTAGGACTAAATTAACAAATTATTCAAAAGTTTAGGACTAATTGGCATAATTGAAAAGTTTACGACAAAATTGGCAAATCTTTAAAATTTTTAAGATTAAATTGGCATGATTGAAATGTCTAGAATGATTTGATCGCCATATAATATGTTTATGACTTGTTGAAGAATTTTCCCAATTAAATAGAATGGAAGATCAAGCATAGGAAGATAGACCAATAGGGATGTTGGTCTGGCCCTTTTCAATTTGGCCTGACTATTCGACCATTGCCTCCGCCGGGACAAGGATCCCTTGTCATCCTTGTCCTAGTGACAAATTATCCTTGTAATCTCCACCACCCATTTTCCTGCCTCCCATGCATGGAGAAACTGTCTCCCTCTCCCCACCATTCGATTTCTCAGGGTTCACTGAAATACGGTCAAGGAACCTCAATCCCCTCCGCCACTGCCACTGCCACTGCCACTTCCATCACCATCTCATCCCATTCTTACTAGTTTTGCCCCAAGCCATCCTTTCTCTACATTTGAGTCAGAACCAATCCTACTCGAAAAGATGAAGCGAGTTCACATATTGATAGTTTTATGACTTATTTTGTCTTTTGTTGTAAGTGGATTGTATAGTTTCCTCACTATCCCTTATATGATGTTGTGTCGAAATTGTCATGTTGGTGTGATTCCTAAGTTGAGGGAATGGTGTGTTGAATTTCCTTGACATGCTTGTCCTAAGTAAGATGATCAAATTATATGTTAAAATCGCCCTTCAACGAATATAGATGGCTCAACTTGTTTATAAGGCAAGCATTAAACATGAAGTTTTGTAAGGAAGAGAGGGATCAAGCCGAGCAAGTTGTGCAACAATTGATGTGCTACTTGTCTGAAATCGTTAGTTTTGTGAGTTGCTGCTAGTTGGCTCTTGCTTAGTGTGCTCTGATATGACTCTTTTTGATAGATTTATTAGGAATTTGAATGAATAAAAAAGTTTACTCAACAAAATTACACACACACATATGTGTGTGTAGTATTCCAAAAGGGTTTCACTAAAAGAGCATTCTTTTCCACAATATGTGAAGAAGAGCCTCTCTTTTTTAAAAGTGAATGAAAATTGGAAAGAGAAAATGTTGTAATTTGAATAAAAAGAAGAAATACAGTTTGTAATTGAAGGAAATAAAGAGAAGTGGGAGGAGAAAATAAAACTTAATTCAACTAAAACCTGATAGGAAATGGACTATAATTAAAAAAAGTGAAGAAATTGGTTTAAAAAAAAAGACAAAGTAAAAATAAAATTAAAAAAAGAAACTAAAATTTTCACTAGTCTAGTATTACAATATACCGTACCAATATCATTTCTTTTTCTTATTCAGCGTTAGCTTTTTCCCAATATAACAATCCTCAGTTTGTAATAAATTCATTATCATATAGATCACTCATTCCGAAAACAAAATAAAAGGATTTTATTGATTTCTCGTGCTTTTAACGTTCCATCAAATTACGTAATCAAAATTATCCAATGAAAAATAATGACCTTTTTTCATATCACGACATAATTTACTATTTTTCTTCTAACTGGCTAGTAATTTGAGAAACTTAAGTGAAAATTAATGTACACGTTCCTTAAACCTTTATGAAAATCGACGTAATGGATGAATATAGGGTCGAGGAATTATCTCTCGGCATCTTCATGAATTTATTGGCTCTCTTCCGATTCACATTGATGCTTCTTCTTCTTTTTTCCCCCTTCAACGGACAGTGAGAGATCAGAGGTGTGGATGATGGAGAGATTTGTTTCGACGACGACAAAACCACATTTTGTCGATCGTGCTTCGCCCCTACAAACTCGCAAGAAGCGATTTCGTATCGATCATCGTTGACCATCGCTCCTGGGATATTGTCTTGGAACACCACGCCCACCAGATGTTCGATGAAATGACTCTGACTTTCCTGTTGAATGATTCTCTGAACCCAATAGACATGCTACCAATGCGACGCGACCCAATGAAACATATCCGAGACCTGAGTGAGTAGCGCGAGCTGTTCGACGCCAAAGGATCGCGTGGCAGCGGAGGGTATCTGGGGCAAGATTGACGATGGAAATGTTGGCAAACGAGAGATGTGCGAAGAAACAGGGGAGCTGTGAAGAAACGGAAGAGGAGAAGAGGGAAGAGTTTTAAAGGTGGGTTTAGACTTAGGGATTTGAAGAAGGAAGAAGAAGAAAGTGAGAGATGAGAGAGAGCAATGAGATCCGTGAGGAAACAAAAATGAGTCTAATGAGGTCAGAGTGGGGCCCATAGTGTACAGGTGGCAACTGATGAATGGATTACGGTAGATCCTATGTGGCACTACTCAAGTTTCCAATCGTGAATTCTGAGACAACTGCAAAAGTGCTTCAGGAAGAGGGAGCTCTCCCAATCACTGTCAGCAGGGATTGGAGCTTTGTATGTTGCTGCAGAAGACATGGCGAGAAATCTCGGGACCATTGCCATATCTTCTGAGGAAACCATTGCCATATCTTACGGTAGGCTCCCAACGTGATGATATACCTCCATATGAACAAAACAAAGCTGACTGCAATTGAGAGTATGTAATTCTTTCCTTCATTGTGACTGAACTAATCCAGGGAGCTAGATGTAGAGCATACTGCGACTTTCTTTAGATAAATGTTCTTGATGCAGCTTCTGATTTGGTTAAAGCGTGTTCTGAAATGAAGACTTGGTGCATCCTAGTCCTCTTTCCCTCTTCTCTTTGTCATGCATTGTGATAAGTGATTGCCTGTCGATGAGGCTAAGAATTGGGATTAGTTTGCGTGCGTCTCTCAAAAAACGGGACCGCTTCTCTCATAGCAGAAGAAAGGGCCACTTGACACAAACTTAAAACCACCCAAAACACAGACACAAATCTAATTTGACACCCCTCAAGTTCTAGCAGTATGTTATATGAGCCATGTGGTCCGAATACAAAACATTATGCGCACAAAAAAGCATAAGGAAGATGAGATTGACTCTCTGAATTTAGACACTGGAATTGATTCCTGAAAGTTTGAACTTCTTGTACACAAGCATGAATTTCATTGTCATTTTAAAGGTTCCCCGTCAAAAGGCTCTCTGTAATCCAATGGTAAATTGCACTCTGTAATTCTGTAATCCAGAATTATCGATCTTAGAAGCTAAATTGCTAGAACAGCTAAGCTTGACAAACCCAATGGTAAACTGATTTCAAAGGGAATAGTGACAGGTGGTAATCGATCGCAAGATTGGCATACACTGCAAAAGATGATTGAATAGATGTCATGTGAGAGAGCAGATGGACAGCTCTCCATCACAGTAAAAAAACCGGTCTTTTCTTGAGGTAGCCAGCTTTTCCCTCCCTTATCTATATGCCAAGATATGAAGTGTGAGAAAACCTTTTGGATCTTAGACTGGGTGACTTCTTCATGACGATCTGATATGGACATACTAGATATTTGAAATTTAGCAGACATTTAAGCTGTGCAAGGAGGGAATTAATAAGTTCTTCTAGCAGGTGTCCAAGGCTGAAGCTGAGGAAAGCTACAAGAAGTCGACTTTGGCGCCTTTGGATATCCTATGATGGATATATTGACTAAACCTACATATAAATTAACTAGCTGGACATCTCTGTATAACATCATATGGAGTCACATATGGCACAACGTATGAGCTGTTGATTTGGAAAGTTCAGCAGACATATCTTGATGAAACAATGACTACAACTCGCTTATGAATTTACTCTCAAGGTGGAAGCGCAAAATATAGCCATGTATTGAACTGTCAATAGCATTGCAATCTGCACACTCTTCTATAGTCAAGTACTGGAAACCAGGCCGACTTTCACAGAGACTTACCCAGAAATATTGCTGCCAACTCAAAATTCAACTCTGAAATCAGAAGCGAATTACTGTCCGTTTGCCTTAGAAAAGGACCATTTACAATTTTGTGCCCAGACAGGATTAAGAAATACCACTCTGAAAACTCAACACAAGAAAATTGAAGACACAGAACAGAGCTTCACAAGAAGCAATCGCCAAGAATTGAATTTCCGAGGGAAATAAGAGATAGTTCGATTGCATACAATAGAATTCCATCACTAATACCCTTTTCTAAAGATCAATGGTTTTCCTGTTGATCACAGAACAAAAACAACACTAATTCAAGATTAAGCCTAATTCGCCTTGTGAAGAAGGCTAAAGTGTAACTTGCTAGCACTGGGATCCATATATATCCCGACCTCGTCGCCAGCCGCCAATCCCCTCCGTTTCACAAACTCCTTGATCCAACCCCTCTTGAGTACATAGGACTTACACGATGCCCATAACACGAACACCAGTCGATGGTCAGAGCACGTGTCCATGTCCCTTACCACGACTTCAATCCCCTCGCCGCTCTCGACTTGCCTCACTTTCTCCTCGCTCATCCATCGGAGCAAGTGGCTTTTCACACAGCCTCGCTCGATCAATAGCCTCGACAGATCGCCGAGATCGCTCGGCGTAAGCTTCTTCTTGATCTTATAAGGGTCGAAGAGCAGAGTCAACTTCGTGGAAACCCCATTACGCCTGTCTTCCTCTGTATCGCATCCGGAGGCCAGTCTCTTTCCCTTCTGCGTTCTATGGTACTTCAACTTCTTCTCCACGATCAAGGATTCAGCGCCGGTAACTGAGGCCACGGATTTTCGCTTCGGTTTGGAGGGCACAATTTCTCGAGGAGGGTGGCCGACTTCCTTCGCGTTCTGATCAGGTTTGAGGGGGAACAAGTCGCCAGCCGCCACCACTACCTCAGATATGACATCTCCGGCGCTTTCATGGCAATTCTTCTCCTCATCGTGTAGATACGAAACGCACGACAACGGAGAGTCCATCAACAGCGGCAACTGGACCTTGCCTCTCAGGATGTCGCCGATGGGAGGCGATTCGGGGTCGGAGAAATCGGTGAGCTTCATGGGGTTTCGGTTGAAGAAACAGAGAAACACTTTGCGAGAAACAACAACGAAGGCAACAGTTGAGGGAAGTTTAGAGAGAGGTGAAGAGAGGAGACAACGTTGGAGAGAAACGAAAGACAAGACAAAGGCTCGGAGGTTGGAGAGGGATTCTATATAGTTTACCGTTGGAATTGGGATACGGAGCGACGTCATCAATCTTCGCTCTCAAGTTTTGAGGGTGCACTTGCATGCGAAGAGGTTTCCTAATTTGAGTCGGGGTAAGCTCAGTGTATCTGGAGATATCATAAAGGAAATAATTCAAGATTCATAATCGATTTTCTACGGATGCTAAGAAATTAAAAAGAAAATTAATTTTATAATAATCAGTTGAGATAATTGCCAGTCAGATTTCAATGCTACGGACGAGCTTATTCTCAAAAAAAAAAAAATATTTTCATCATGTAATAGGACGGAAATTTTATAGGCCCGGACAAAAATAAATCTATTTAATTTTTTAACAAAAAAAAAGACTTCTAAAATGTATGTAACAATGAGTTTATCACAAACTCGGGCAGTGACGCTAGAAAAAACTTGCACAAAAATTGAGAAAAGAAATGGCGTCAACGTATGGGGTATTGTCTCAATTTGTATTTTTCCTCTTTCTTCTTCCTTTTATCAATTTGTTCACAATATTAGAGCGGGCCAATTTCTTGTTTAGCTTAAATCATATGTTCCCTATAATGTTATTTTTTTTTATGTTGAACCTGTTGCAGGGACAATACTATCGAAAATCATACATTGATATTAACAACCACAATTTCTTTTTGGTATCATAAGAAACCATAAAATATACTCTTTGCGGCCCTTGTTTGATGGACTCAATCGACAAGTTATCATAGAGTTTAGAATTCAGTTAGCAGAATTAAAATGTTTAGAACTGAATTAACAAAAGTATAATATGTTCATGACTTCTTGAATAATTTTTCCCATGCACGGCTTGAAATGTAGATATAATATCACGAATTCAACCCAAAAATATATGTACTACTCCATAATAGGTGACATACGTACATGCTTTGTACTAGATCAAAAGATATTACGATATACGGACCTACATATGCTAGTGGGAACTCGGAATTGTAATGTCACCCAAGTGTTTCTCACTTCAAGGAGCAAATATTCTACCTTTGACCACTTTGGTTTGATTCGTTTAGATAGAGAGCATGAATGAAAGTTTGAACGAGGAATGTTGAAATTTAGAGAGAGAGGGAGAGGGAAAAAAGAAGAAGAAGAAGAAGGAGGAGGGAGTTTTGTTTATTGAACTAAAAAACTTCTAGGGAATGGACAATTCAACCCAGACACTAAAGTGTCCCCTTAGGAAAATGTGCACAAATAGATCAAATGAAGTTTCGAGCTCGCTCTCAGACACTTTCAGGATGCTTCGGTGTTTGGTAGCCACCCTCAGGATATCGTCGATCATGCTACGCCCTGCGAACCCGCGAAAAGCTATTTCCTATTGAACATCAGCAGCTCGGGGGATATTGCCACGGAACACTACGCCCACCGGGTGTTCGATGAAATTCTTTTTATGATGGAGCAGGGTTTTGTTGTTTCTCTAGTGTTGCTTGGTGATTGGAAGAAACGGAGAGAGAATTCAGAGTTCTGGTTCAATTACTATTAATCACTCATTCTCCCTGGACCTCACGGAATTGCTTGTGTCTGTATACTGTTTATTGCCTGGTTCCTTTCAGCACTTGTCATCAGTGAACTCGGACCAATATCTTCTTGTATCGATTACTCTTACTACACTTGGTTTTTCATTCAATGTGGATAGAGTTGCCTCGAATTGCTACTGATTGATTGTTTGCTCGGGTAGGACACTTTTCTTCCGAGGAGTATCTGAATATCTTCAGTCCCATCTGTAAGGTTTCTTCCCGTACTCTGTGAAAGTAAAGGCAGGTCTATGAATGTCAAGTGGATGTAGCTGCTAGCTTGAACTGCTCTGTTTTGCTTATTCTTTTTTGGTATCTGTCTCAGTAGGGTGCGGTTCCCCTGCATTAAGATGCTGCTTTCAATAATGCATTTACAGGCTCTTCTCGGGTCCGTGTGCGTTTACACATCTTCGAGGGAGAGATATTGACTTTCCTGTTTCATCCGTCTCTGAACACAATAGACATGCTACAAATGTGACGCGACCATATAAAACATATCCGTTCCCTTTGGCTCCCCACGCGATGATGTACCTCCATTACCTAAGTCCTTGGTTTGCAGTTTGGTGATGGTAATAACGAAGGTAATCTCTGCCAGCAGTTACTATTTATAAATGCAATATGTTTGTCTATGTATGCATTTGAATATTATATTGTCTATCGAGACATACATTTTGATTGCTATTGAGAGTATGGAATTCTTTCCTTCACTGTGACTGAACTAATCCACGAAGCTAGATGTAGAGCATACTACCCCTCTCTTTAGGTCGAAGCTCTTGTTGCAGCCTCTGAATTTGTTGAAGCGTGTTCTAGAAAGAAGACTTGGTGCATCCTAAGTTCGTTTCCCTCTTCTCTTTGTCATGCCTCGTGATAAGTGATTGCCGATCAATGAAACTAAGAATTGGGATTAATTTGCGTGAAAGTGATAGAAAATGTTGATTCCACTGCGCCTCTCAAAAACCGGGATCACTCCTCCCAAAGCAGAAGAAAAGGCCACAAGACTCAAAACTTGAAACCACCAGAAACACAAACTCAACAAATCTAGTTTAACAAGCCACCAAACATGGATTTTATAATCATTGCGAAGGTTCCCCATGAAAAGGCACTCTGTACGCTGGCCAGAAAACTATCAATCTAAGAAGCTAAATTGCTAGAACAGTTAAGCTTGACAAACCCAATGGTAAACTGATTTCAAAGGGAATAGTGACTGGTAGTAATTTGACATACAATGCACCAGATAATGGAAACGGATGTCAAAAGTAGCAATCGCCAAGAATTGAATTCCGAGGGCAATAAGAGATAGTTCACTTGCATACAATAGAATTCCATCACTAATACCCTTCTCTAGAGATCAAAAGTTTTCCTGTTGATCACAGAACAAAAACAACACTAATTCAAGATTAAGCCTAATTCGCCTTGTGAAGAAGGCTAAAGTGGAACTTGCTAGCACTGGGATCCCAATATATCCCGACCTCGTCGCCAGCCGCCAATCCCCTCCGTTTCACGAACTCCTTGATCCAACCCCCCTCGAGTACATAGGACTTACACGATGCCCGGAACACGAACACCAGCCGATGGTCAGAGCACGTGTCCATGTCCCTTACCACGACTTCGGCCCCCTTGCCGCTCTCGACTTGCCTCACTGTCTCCTTGCTCATCCATCGGAGCAAGTGTTTCGTCACACAGCCCCGCTCGATCAATAGCCTCGTCAGATGGCCGAGATCGCTCTGCATAAGCTTCTTCTTAATCTTATAAGGGTCGAAGAGCAGCTTCAACTCTGTGGAAACGCCAATACGCCTGTCTTCCTCTGTATCACATCCGGAGGCCCGTCTCTTTCCCTTCTGCGTTCTATGGTACTTCGCCTTCTTCTCCACGATCAAGGATTCAGCGCCGGTAAGTGAGGTCATGGATTTTCGCTTCGATATGGAGGGAACAATTTCCCGACGAGGGTGGCCGACTTCCTTAGCGTTCTGATCAGGCTTGAGGGGGAACAGGTTGCGAGCCGCCACCACTACCGCAGATGTAATATCTCCGGCGCCTCCGTGGCAATTCTTCTCCTCATCGTGCAGATACGAAACGCACGACGACGAAGAGTCCATCAACAGCGGCAACTGGACCTTGCCTCTCAGGACGTCGCCGATGGGAGGCGACATGGGGTCGGAGAAATCGGCGAGCTTCATGGGGTTTCGGTTGAAGAAACAGAGAAACACTTAAGCGAGAAACAACAACGAAGGCAACAGTTGAGAGAAATTTGGAGAGCGCTGAAGAGAGGAGACAACGTTGGAGAGAATAGAAAGACAAGACAAAGGCTCGGAGGTTGGAGAGGGATTCTATACAGTTTACCGTTGGAATTGGGGGATACGGAGCGACGTCATCAATCTTTGCTCTCAAGTTTTGAGAGTGCACTTGCAAGCGAGGAGCTTTCCTAATTTGAGTCGGGGTAGGATCAGTGTATCTGGGGATATCAAAAAGGAAATAATTTCAAGATTCAAGATTGATTTTGTACGGATGCTAAGAAACTAAAAAAAATTAATTATACAATAATGAGTTGAAAGATAATTGCCGGTCAGATTTCTATGCTACGAACGAGCTTCTTCTGTTTGTTAGATTATATTCATCACGTAATAGGATGGAACTTTTAAAGACTGGAACAAAAATAAATCTATTTAATTTTTTAACGTAAAGAAAAGATTTCTATATCACAAACTCAGGCAATTATACTGGAAAAACTTGCACAGAAATTGTGAATAGAAATGGCATCAATGTACGGGGTATTGCCAATTTGTTTTTTTCCCCTTTCTCTTCTTTGTTTTATCAATTTGTTCACAATTTTAGAGCGGGCCAATTTCCTTTTTCGCTTAAACCATCGGTTCTTCGTAATTTTTTTTTCTTTTGCTAAACATTTAGGGACAACACTATCGAAAATCATAAACTATAACTATCGTGACATTAATAACTAGAATTTGTTTTTCGTTATCATAAGAAACCGTAAAATATATTCTTTATAGTGATAATACCACATACTTGTTTGTATCACTGAAACTTCTAAGTTTATACTGGTTTGAAAAAAAAAATTTGGATTCTTGCAATAAATTGAGGGTGCTTTCTTAACCTTGTACAAATCTAGGGTTTTTGGCAATGTAAAGAAAATATTTAAAATATTAGTATCACAATGGACATAATTTAGAAAATTTAGATAGAAATTTCCCTAAATTTTATATTCTCCTCCATATTCTCGTCATTTCCTTCAATTATAAACTGTGTTCTCCTTCTTTTTCTTTTTTGTTCAAATTAGAACAGTTTTCCAATTTTCGTTCCTCTTAAAAAAGATGTAAGATTCCTTTTTCGCCCTGTGGAAGAGTGCTCTCTTTTAGAGAAACCATTACCGATGGATTGCCGAGTAATTCTTCTTATATAAACTTGTACTGAGTAAACGATTTCACCTGTTCAAAGTCGTCAAAACCTCTAGAGTTGACTTTCATCAAATCACAATAGTAACTATTTCGACAAGTAACACATTAATTGCTGAAATTAATCGATGGCTATTTATTCAATTAAAATTACTAAAGTCATAGCCTTCTCTTTATCATATATCAATTCATTTATTTCATAGAATTGCAACGCGACCAACGCATTTAAAATTTATAATTGCAGCAAAAATCTTTGAACCTTATGGGGACGAATTGTTTCGTGGCCCTTGAAGCTGTTGCGCAAGATATAATGCTTTTGACTACCAAATTGTTAGAATAGAAATATTATATTACACCATCATCAAATAGCATAATTGATTGAAATAATTGACTGGGGTATCACAAAATCTTATACGATATAAGAGCAGAGTGTCATGAATTCAAATTTTCATTTCCGTGGACCGATTTTTCTTTCAATATGAATCCATTTCTTTTCTTTAAATGACCCAATTTTTTTAACGTCGAAATTACCTAAAGCTTGTCATAAATCGGTATGGTATATTCAGAACCTGTTTTCATCCTGATAAACTGTCCAGACATGCACCCGATGAAAAATGAAAATTATTTAATTTTAGGCAGACTAGTAAGAATGGATTTTCCAGAAAAGAAAAGGAAAAAAATCAAAACTATTTTGTCCTTCAGAAGAGGTGCCTTTAATTAATATATAATAGCTGTTGCTCATACTGCTCTCGGAAGAATCATCCTCGCCAAAAAAAAAAAACATTTTCACGAGCTTGGGGGTGAGAACCTTTTTAACTTGGGTAGGAAGTCAGAGTAGAAAGATTTAAATTATCATGCCAAAAATAACTTCTAATACAAGAGCCATCATAAATCATGTGTGTTCATAAAGATGGGAAAATTATTTAGATAATTAAAGACTTATTGTAATTGTGTCAATTTAGTTCAAGACCTTTCATTTTTTTTTTCAAATCCAATCTTAAAATTTTGACATTCTGCCATTAAGTCTATTCGTCTAATTTTAACCTAAAATCGTTGATGTAGACATCAGTAGCACCACATAGACAATTTTCTGTAAGTATTTTTATAATTTTGAATTTATTTTCTTTTTCTTTTTCTTTCTTTCTTTCCCATTTTTGTAATGTCACCAAGTGTAGAGCTCAATTAGCAAAACTGAAAGGTTTAGAATTGATGAACAATATAATAGATTTATGACTTTTTAGATAATTTCTTCACATGCTCAACTTGGAATCTAAATATCATATCACCAAATTCAACCCAAAAAATATGTACTTAGTCCATAAAGGGCAACAAACATACACGCTTTCCACCCGACAGAAAGATATTACGTTATACAGACCTACATATACTGGGTGTTCGATGAAATTCCTCTTATGATGGAGCTGGGTTTTTGTTGTTTCTCTGGTGTTGCTTGGTGATTGGAAGGAACGGAGAGAGAATTCAGAGTTCTGGTTCAATTACTATTAATCACTCACGGAATTGCTTGTGTCTGTATACTGTTTATTTGCCTGGTTCCTTTCTGAACTTGTAATCAGTGAACTCGGACCAATATATTCTCGTATTGATTACTCTTACTGCACTTGGTTTTTCATTCAATGTGTATAGAGTCGCCTGGAATTGCTAATGATTGGTTGTTTGCTCAGGCGGGACGCTTTTTTTCTTCCGAGGAATCTCTGAATATCTTCAGTCCCATCTGTAAAGTTTCTTCTCATCCTCGGTGAAAATAAAGGCAAGTCTATGAGTGTCAAGTAAATGTAGCTGCTAGCTTGAACTGCTCTGTTTTACTTGATTCTTTTTTCGGTATCTGTCTCAGTAGGGTGTGGTTCCCCTGCATTAGGATGCTGCTGTCGGTTATGCATTTACAGGCTCTTCTTAGGTCCATGTGCGTTTACACATCTTTGAGAGAGAGATATTGACTTCCCTGTTTTATCCGTCCATGAACACAATAGACATGCTACATAGCGACACGACCATATAAAACATATCCGGAACCTTAGTGACTAGCGCGAGCTATTTGATGCCCAAGGATCATGTGGCGGCGAAGGTATCTAAGGCAAGATTGACGATGGAACTGCCGGCAAAGAAGAGACGTGCAAAGAAACAAGCGAGCTGTGAAGAAATAGAAAAGGAGAAAAGGGAGAGGAGATTTGAAGGTGGGTTTGGACTTGGGGATTTGAAGAAGGAAGAAGAAGAAAAGAAAAGCCGAGATGAGAGAGACCAACGGGATCTGCGGGGACACAAAAATGAGTCTGATGAGGTCAGAGTGGGATTACGGTAGATCCTATGTGGCACTACTCAAGCATCCAATCGTCAATTCTGAGACAAATATCAAAGTGCTTCAGGAAGAGGAAGATGTCCCAATTCACCAGGTTGGAGCTTTTTATGATGCTGCAGAAGACATAGCGAGAAACCTCCAGACCGTCGCCATATCTTCTGAGGAAACCTCTAGTCCCCTTTGGCTCCCCACGTGATGATGTACCTCCATTACCTAAGTCCTTGGTTTGCAGTTTGGTAATGGTAATAATGAAGGTAATCTATGCAAGTAGTTACTATTTATAAATGCAATATGTTTGTCTACGTACGCATTTGAATATTATATTGTCTATGGAGACATACATTCTGATTGATATTGAGAGCATGGAACTCTTTCCTTCATCAACACTGAACTAATCCACGAAGCTAGATGTAGAGCATACTACGACTCTTTAGATCGAAGCTCTTGTTGCAGCCTCCGACTTCATTGGAGCATGTTCTAAAAAGAAGACTCGGTGCATACTAAAACCGTTTCCCTCTTCTCTTTGTCATGCCTCGTGATAAGTGATTGCCGATCAATGAAACTAAGAATTGGGATTAGTTTGTGTGAAAGAGATGGAAGAAATTGATTTCATTACGCCTCTCAAAAGCTGTGATCACTCCTCTCCAAGCAGAAGAAAAGGCCACTTGACTCAAAACTTGAAACCACCCAAAACTCAAGCACAACAAATCTAATTTGACAAGTCACCAAACATGGATTTTATAATCATTGCGAAGGATCCCCATCAAAAGACACTTTGTACACTGGCCAGAAAACTATCAATCTAAGAAGCTAAATTGCTAGAACGCTTAAGCTTGACAAACGCAATGGTAAATTGATTTCAAAGGGAATAGTGACTGGTAGTAATTTGGCATACAATGCACCGGACAATGGAAACGGATGTCAAAAGTAGCAATCGCCAAAAATTGAATTTCCGAGGGCAATAAGAGATAGTTCGCTTGCATACAATAGAATTCCATCACTAATACCCTTTTCTAGAGATCAAAAGTTTTCCTGTTGATCACTGAACAAAAACAACACTAATTCGAGATTAAGCCTAATTCGCCTTGTGAAGAAGGCTAAAGTGGAACTTGCTAGCACTGGGATCCCAATATATCCCGATTTCGTCGCCAGCCCCCAATCCCCTCCGTTTCACGAACTCCTTGATCCAACCCCGCTTGAGTACATAGGACTTACACGATGCCCACAACACGAACACCAGTCGATGGTCAGAGCACGTGTCCATGTCCCTTACCACGACTTCAGCCCCCTTGCGGCTCTCGACTTGCCTCACTGTCTCCTTGCTCATCCATCGGAGCAAGTGGTTCTCCACATAGCCTCGCTCGATCAATAGCCTCGACAGATTGCCGAGATCGCTCGGCGTAAGCTTCTTCTTGATCTTATAAGGGTCGAAGAGCAGAGTCAACTTCGTGGAAACGCCATTACGCCTGTCTTCCTCTGTATCGCATCCGGGGGCCAGTCTCTTTCCCTTCTGCGTTCTATGGTACTTCGCCTTCTTCTCCACGATCAAGGATTCAGCGCCGGTAAGTGAGGCCACGGATTTTCGCTTCGGTATGGAGGGAACAATTTCCTGACGAGGGTGGCCGACTTCCTTCGCGTTCTGATCAGGCTTGAGGGGGAACAAGTCGCGAGCCGCCACCACTACCGCAGATGTAATATCTCCGGCGCCTCCGTGGCAATTCTTCTCCTCATCGTGCAGATACGAAACGCCCGACGACGGAGAGTCCATCAACAGCGGCAACTGGACCTTGCCTCTCAGGACGTCGCCGATGGGAGGCGATTCGGGGTCGGAGAAATCGATGAGCTTCATGGGGTTTCGGTTGAAGAAGCAGAGAAACACTTTGCGAGAAACAACAACGAAGGCAACAGTCAGAGAGAAATTTGGAGAGCGCTGAAGAGAGGAGACAACCTTGTAGAGAAACGAAAGACAAGACAAAGGCTCGGAGGTTGGAGAGGGACTCTATATAGTTTACCGTTGGAATTGGGATACGGAGCGATGTCATCAATCTTCGCTCTCAAGTTTTGAGAGTGCACTTGCATGTGAGGAGGTTTCCTAATTCGAGTCGGGGTAAGATCAGTGTATATGGGGATATCAAAAAGGCAATAATTTCAAGATTCAAGATTGATTTTGTCAACTATATTATTTTTCTTTTTCTTTGTTTGTTCAAATTAGATCATTAACCTTTCTAATTTTCGTTCCTCTTCAAGAAGATGAAAGATTTTCTCTCGCACTGTTGAAGAATGCTCTCTTTTAGAGAAAACACTATGGATGGAACACCGTGCAATTCTTTTTATATAAACTTATTAACCGATTTCATTGATTCAAAGTCGTTATTCAATTAAAATTTCTAAATATGATAGCCATCTCTTTATCATATTTCAATTAATTTATTTCATAGAGTTGCCACACGGCAGACATGTTTAAAATCTTTATAAGTCTTCTTTGTCAATTTATATTTCGAATTCTTTTCTCATGATTTTTCTCTCCTAAATAAATACCGTAAGAATCTATCAAAAAGTTTATCCTGCCAACAATGACAAACGTTGTGTATTTCAAAAAGTTTTAAGCTATCAAAAGAAGAAAATTGAATTGGTTGTGTATTCCAAACCGTGATAAACCTGATCTCACTGCTGATTTGATTAGCCAACTTCCGATGTGACGCGGTTTTGCTTAGTATACACTGTGGAGAGATCTTATCCTTATAGCCGGACAATATTTATGCTAACTTTGCAGTTGGATCATCGAAAAATTGCAAATCCCTTGTATATATAGACACACACGGGCTATTTGTATCCGTACATGAGTCTAGTCGATAATTGACAGAGGGAAAGGAAAAAAAATAAAAGGAAAAAAATCAGAAAACTAAAAGAATTAAATTGTCTATTTTAATGTTAGTTGTGCTATTTAGGATGATGGACGCTGATTAAGTAGCCACACAAGCAACTTTTAGCCAGAATTGTCTGGAAAAACTAAGTTTGGTGAATTATTAAAAATGTCAAGGACTAAATTGGTAAATGATCCAAAAGTTTAGGACTAATTGCTAGAATTGAAAGGTTTATGACTATATTGAAAATTTTTAAAATTAAAGTGACACAATTGAAAGGTTTAAGATGAATTGATTGTAATATAATAGGTTTGTAACTTATTGAAGAATTTTTCGGATTAACTAGAATGGGAGATCAAGTACAAGAAGACAGACCAAGAATTATGTTGGCTTGGCCTTTTCAATTCGACCTAACTATTTGACCATTGCTACCGAGGAAATGGATCCCCTGACTTAAATCAATGGTGATATAAGTTCCATCCCAGCCGTTCGATTTGAATCAGATGATTAGGAACAAACTAAAAAAAATCAAATATCTTTTTTGAATTTATTTAATGAAATCCCGACCGTCTAATCTCTATCAGGCGGTCCGGCCCTTGACTTAAGTAAGGGGATTTGGATCCCTGCCACTTCTATCACCATCTCATCCCATTCTTACCAGATTTCCCCGATGCCATTTTTTCTGCTTAAGCCAGAGCCAATCCCGCTAAAAATGATGAAGCGTGTTCACAAATTGATAGTCTTGTGACCTGTTTTGTCTTTTGATGTACGTGATTTATAGTATCCTCACTATCTCATAAATGATGTTGTGGTGAAATTGTCATGTTAAGTGTGGATTCCTAAGTTGAGTGAACGTGATGTCGAATTTCCTTGACATGCTTGTCCTAAGTAAGATGATTAAATTATGTGTTAGATCCCTTCAACGGAAATAGATGGCTCAACTTTTTTATGAGGCAAGCGTTAAACATGAAGGATTGTAACGAAGAGAGGAACCAACCCTAGCAAGTGATGCGACAGTTAATGCTACTTGTCTGAAATTAATTATTAGTGTCGTGAGTTGCTGTTAGTTCCCTCTTGCTTATATTACGTGGTATTCCAAAAGGGTCACTAAAAGAGAATTCTTTTCCACCAAGTGTGAAGAAGAATCTCTCTTTTTTAAAGACGAATGAAAATTGGAAAGAGAAAATGATGTAATTTGAATAAAAAAAAGGAATAAAGTTTGTAATTGAAGGACATAAGGAAATAAAGAGAAGTGGGAGGAGCAAATAGAACTTAATTCAACTAAAACCTTATAGGGAATATATAATGTAACCCAAACAGTAAATTGTCCCACTAGAAAAAAAAAAGTGAAGAAATTGGTTTAAAATAAGACAAAGAAAAATTTAAAAAGAAATTAAAATTTTCACTAGTCTAGTATATTACAGGTTTACATTATGCCATAACAATGCCATTTCTTTTTCCCAATACATCAATCCTCCGTTTGTGATAAACTCATTATCATATAGATTGATCATTTAAAAAAAAACAAAATAAAAGGATTATAGAGTCTTTTCTAGTGCTTTTAAGGTTCCATCAAATTACGTAGTCATAATTTTTTAATGAAAGTAATGGCTTCCTTTCATATTACAGCGTAATTTACTGTTTTTTTCTTCTAACTCTCTAGTACATAACCGTTATGAAAAAGTTTTTTTTTTCATTTTGCAGAGTAATTTACTTTTTTGTCAGAAGTTTTTTTTTTTTTCAATCATTGAACGGCTGAAAATTAAGAATGTGACCCTGCTGTTTCGGCAGGGGACTGCGGGGACACTGTGGCTCATCTCCCCCACTAACCTGGAACTAAAATTGGTGCTTCTGCTCCAGTTAGTGCTGACCACTCTCAGTACATTGTCGATCATGCTTCGCCCCTACAATATCGCTCTCGGTATATTGTCTCGAAACACTACAAACACCAGACATTCGATGAGACTCTAGCTTCACTGTTTACTGCGTCTCTGAACACAATAGACATGCTACCAATGCGACACGACCATATGGAACGTATTCGAGACCTCCGTGAGTAGCGCGAGCTGGTCGATGCCAAAGGATCGCGTGGCGGCGAGGGTATCTAGGGCAAGATTGACGATGGAGCTGTCGGCGGACGAGAGACATGCGATGAAACAAGGGAGGTGTGAAGAAACGGAAGAGGAGAACAAGGAAGAGATTTGAAGGTGGGTTTGGACTTGGGGATTTGAAGAAGGAAGTAGAAGTAAAGAAAGTGACAGATGAGAGTGAGCAACGACTGACGACATCCCTGAGGAAACAAAAATGAGTCTAATGAGGTCAGAGCGGGGCCCAGAGTGTAGAGGCGGCGACTGATGAATGGATAACGGTAGATCCTATGTGGCATTACTCAAGCATTCAATCGTGAATTCTGAGACAACTGCTACAAGTGCTTCAGGAAGAGGAAGATCTCCAATCAGTGTTAGCAGGCGTTGGAGCTTTTTGTGATGCTGCAGACAACATGGCAAGAAATCTCCGGAACATTGCCATATCTTGTGAGGAAACCTCCTTTGGCTCCCTGAGTGATAATATACCTCCATATGGACAAAGCAAAGCTGACTGCAATTGAGCGTATGGAATTCTTTCCTTCATTGTGACTGAACTAATCCATGGAGATAGATATGAAGCATACCGCGACATTCTTTAGATAAATGTTCTTGATGCAGCTTACTTGGTCGAAGCGGGTTCTAAAATGACTGATTTGGTGCATCCTAGTCCCATTTCCCTCTTCTCTTTGTCATGCCTTGTGATAAGTGATTACCGGTCAATGAAGCTAAGAATTGGGATTAGTTTGCGTGCATCTCTCAAAAACCGGGATCACTTATCTCCAAGCAGAAGAAAGGGCCACTTGACACAAACTTGAAACCACCCAAAACACAAAGATGACAAATTTAATTCGACAGCTCTCAAGTTTTAGCAGCATGTTATATGAGCCATGTGGTCTGAATACAAAACATATCTGCGCACAAATAAGCACCAGGAAGATGAGATCGGCTCTCTGGATTTAGACACTGGAATTGCTTCCTGAAAAATTGAACATCTTGTACACAAGCATGAATTTCATTATCATTCTGAAGGTTCCTCGTCAAAAGGCACTCTATCCAATTGCTAGAATAATTGATCTCAGAAGCTAAAACAAACCCAATGATAAACTGATTTCAAAGGGGATAGTGACAGGTAATAATTCATTGCAAGATTGGCATACCCTGCAAAAGATGATGGAAAAAGATGTCATGTGTGAGAACCGATGGACAGCTCTCCATCACTGTAAAAAACTGGCCTTTCTTGAGGTAGCCAGCTTTTCCCACCCTTATCTATACGTCACGATACGAAGTGTGAGAAAACCTTTTGGATCTTACGATGGGGTGACTTCTTCATGATGATCCGATATGGACATACTAGACATTTGAAATTTAGCAGACATTTAAGCTGTACAAGCAGGGATTTAGAAAATTCTTCTAGCAGGAGTCCAAGGCTGAAGTTGAGGAAAGCTACAAGAAGTTAACTTTGGCGCCTTTGGATAGCCTATGCTGGATATATTGGACTAAATCTACATATAAATTAACCAGCTGAACATCTCTGTATAATAGCGTATGAAGTCACATATGGCAAAACATCTGGCTGTAAATTCGGAAAGTTCAGCAGGCCTATCTCGATGAAACAGTAACTGAAATTCAGCTTATGAATTTACTCTGAGGTGAAAGCGCAGAATAAATAGCCATGTATTGAACTGTCGACAGGATTGCAATCTGCACACTCATTTAGAGGCAAGTACTGGAAGCCAGGCGAACTTTTACATGGACTTACCCAGTAATACCACCGCTAATACAAAATTCAACTCTAAAATCGGAAGCAATTATGAACCGTCGGTTTGCCTTAAAAAAGGATATTTACAATTTGTGCCCAGACAGGATTAAGAAAGTCAGATGTTGCCCATCTACAATAATCAACTTTACCATTCAAAGATTTTACCACCGTGAAAACCCACACAAGTAAATTGAAAGACACAGAACCGGGTTTCAAAAGAAGCAATCGCCAATAATTGAATTTCAGAGGGAAATAAGAGATTGTTTGATTGCACACAATAGAATTCCATCACTAAAACCCTTTTCTAGAGATCAATGGTTTTCCTGTTGATCGCAGAACAAAAACAGTACTAATTCGCCTTGTGAAGAAGGCTAAAGTGGAACTTGCTAGCACTGGGATCCCAATATATCCCGACCTCGTCACCTGCCGCCAATCCCCTCCGTTTCACGAACTCCTTGATCCAACCCCCCTTGAGTCCATAGGACTTACACGATGCCCAGCACACGAACACCAGTCGATGGTCAGAGCACGTGTCCATGTCCCTTACCACGACTTCAGCCCCCTTGCCGTTCTCGACTTGCTTCACTGTCTCCTCGCTCATCCATCGCAGCAAGTGGCTCGTCACACTGCCTCGCTCGATCAATAGCCTCGATAGTTGGCCGAGATCGCTCGGCGTAAGCTTCTTCTTGATCTTATAAGGGTCGAAGAGGAGCGTCAACTCTGTGGAAACGCCATTACGCCTGTCTTCCTCCGTATCCCATCCGGAGGCCTCTCTCTTTCCATTCTGCGTTCTATGGTATTTCGCCTTCTTCTCCACAGTATCGGTAAGTGAAGCCACGTACGTTCGTTTCGGTTTGGCGGGAACGACTTCCTGACGAGGGTGGCCGACTTCTTTCATGTGCAGATCAGGCGTGAGGGGGAAAAATTCGCGAGCCACCATCGCTACTGCGGATGTAATATCTGGGGCCCCTTCGTGGCTTTTCTTCTCCTCCTCATCGTGCAGATTAGAAACGCACGACGATGAATAGTCCATCAACGGTGGCGGTTGGACCATGCCTCTAAGGGCATCGCCGATGGGAGGCGATCTGGGGCCGAAGAAATCAATGAGCTTCATGGGGTTTTGGTTGAAGAAACAGAGAAACACTTTGCGAGAAACAACAACGACAATGTTGGAGAGAATAGAAAGACGAGAAAGGCTCGGAGGTCGTGAGAGGGATTATATAGTTTACCGTTGGAATGAGGGATGGGGAGCCACGTCATCAATCTTTGCTCTAAAAAGTTTTGAGAGCACACTTGCATGTGAGGAGCTTTCCTAATTTGAGTCGGGGTATGATCAGTGTATCTGGGGATATAAAAAGGAAATAATTCAAGATTCAAGATTGATTTTCTGCGGATGCCACGAAATTAAAACGAAATCATATTTGTTTTAGAGCAGGCCAATTTTCCTATTTTGGTTAAATTATATATTCCTCATAATGTTTTTAACATGTTGTAGGAAGAATGTTATAAAAAATCCTAAATTATATTTACCGTGACATCATAAACTAAAAATTATTTTTGGTATCGTAAAAAACCCTCAATTATACTCTTTATGGCAATAATATTATATATTTGTTCATATCGCTAAAATCCCTAAATTTATATTGTTGTGATAAAAATAAATTTGGATTCTTTGCGATAAATTAAGGCTGCTTTCTCATACTTCTACAAGTCCTGGGGTTTTAGTGACGTACGAAGAAAATTAAGATATTGATATCATTATTCTCCTCTAATTTTCATTATTTCCTTCAATTATGAACTGTAGTTTTTTCCTTTTTCTTTTTTTTTTCTGTTTGTTCAAATTAGATCATTTACCTTTCCAATGTTCGCTCCTCTTCAAGAAGAGAAAAGATTCTTTTTCGCACTATGGAAGAATGCTCTTTTTTAGGCTCCATTCGTTTCATGGAAAATAATTTCCAGAAAAATATTTTTTGAATTTTTTGGCATTCATTTCACGGAATACAAGATTGTGGTGGAAAATATGTTCCACCAATAGAAAAAATACATTCAAAAGTTGGGGACACATTTTCCCCACTATATTTTTTCTATTGGTTTTAGAAAGTAGAAAATATTTTTCTTCTTCTTTACTCAAGAGTCGTATCAACTCCACAAGCACGTAAATGTGAGACTCGACATAAGGTCGTCACTAAGATATCGTTGTTGTCTACCCACGTCATTCAGAAATGCTCCTATTTCATGTGTGATTAGGTCCATTTGAAACTCTACTAATCCTAGAAACCGGGCGACGAGTGTAAATTGTCTAAATGTTGGGCCAATTATCGAAAAAATTCTAAACATTTTGTAACTTTACCAATTCAGTCCTAAACCTTTTGAAATCTTGTCAATTCGGTCATAAATCTTGAAATTTCCAAGGTTGAATTGTCAATATTTCAAAAAATTTAGGATTGAATTATCAATATTTCAAAAGGTTGAGAACTGAATTGCAAAAAAAAATTTAAAATTACATCAATAAAGTTACAAAAGATTTAAGATTTTTTTGATAATTGTTCCTCTAAATGCTACATCCCCGCCTCATAGGACCGGCTAATAGATCCTCCTGCGGCACCATTTGTTAATAAATCGACTCATCAGTCCCTAGGTAATGCAAACAGTCACACACTCGGGTGGGTCTTTAGTTTCGATCACCCTTCCCAGTTCCTAGCAAACAAAAAACACATGAACTATAAAATATATTATAAAAGTGTCATATTAAGTAATATTTAAAATATTAATAGGTGAAAAAAAAAACCTAGCGACACAATATAGTGCACTGGTATATGGAAGAGAAAATTACTTTTGAGATTTGAGCTTTTCTAGTAAGGTAGTAAGATAGAAAAGACTCAAATTTAAAAGTTAAAAAACGTGAGAGATATAATAGAATTACTAATTTTTGCATTGGCCCATCGATAGAATACTTATATAAGAATAACTATTTGCGGATACTTTGAGGAAGAAAATAAAAGACTTGCTCTCCCTAGGTCCTCTCCATTTGTGTTATATTATATTATAGTAATTAAATAAAGAAATATAGTATTAAAAAAATAAAATAGGTTAGACTACATATAAACATACATACATACATACATACATAGAGAGAGAGAGAGAGAGAGAGAGAGAGAGATTCAAGTGAAACTTTCACCCCAAAGAGAAAAAGATCATGCTGTAGAGGGCGGCTGAACTTACCATCATTGTTTCGAATTCAAATGTAACTTATTTTCACGGTTTCAAATTGAAAGTAGCAAAATACCACAATTTAAGAAAAGCATGACATGTCATGTGAAACTTTAGAGGCATGTACTTTGAAGAACTCATAGCCAACACATACTCATATTGTTAAAACACTTCCATATTTAATTAAGTCTAGGAAAATTTGCTTCATGATTTGTTTTTAGAAATGCATTGTCAAAATATTTTATACAATACAATTTAGTTGATGATTTTTTTTTGAAATTTCATTTTATTTTTATTTTTTTAAAATACATATTTATTTATTTTTTCTTTTTCTCATCTGTTCGCTGCCAAGGCTTGAGATTGTCCATGGACAAGCTGGACCTCACCGACCTCACGAATGCTTGAGACTCATCAAGGTGAGATCAAGCTCGTCGGAATCTGGCGAGTCTCAAGTTCACCGGTATCAGGCAAACTTGACTTCATCGGTAGATCCAACAAGGTCGAGTAAGAAACTCGTGCCTCATGATCTAGCATCTCAAGCTTGTCATTGACAAGCAGTGAATTGGTGTAGTAATTGTCATCCGAATTATTTCAAGGGCTAACTTATGTCCAACTTTTTAAATATGGGTGAACTCATTGCAAGCCCATTAAAACAACACGAAAATGATGTCTTGTTGTGATCAGGCCATCGAGCAATTAGGTGTATCTGTCGGGTCGAATACCTAAACTGTCTATCAATGTTGTGTGCCCTTGTCGATATCATAACGCCACATGTCAAGAGTTGATTGGTGGGTCAAAATCACTCTCATCACATTCATTCATCTCATCTTTGGGCTAACTAGTGTAAATATAGAATTTTACATGTGGAGACTAAGCAGGGTTCATAATTCTTTTTGTTATTTCTCTATCTACTGAATATACTAAATTGCAATTCGGTTTCAAGGCTGGGATTGTAAGACTGGTTTAGGGACTCATTTAGACAATCATGAAAAGGTATCATGATTTAATTAGCTACACCGTTATTTAAACATCTTTTCTTTTTTAATTTGGACTATATCTTCCTCTATCTTTGATCAGGGTGAATTGCCTCGGATCAATTAGTTATGAGTCGTGAAAATTACCTACATACAAGTTCAATTAGCTAAATATATATATGATATGTTTATAAACAACCAATCAAAACACCTGTTGAAGTATATTTCTTCTTCGACCGAAAAAAAATAAGTTTCTTCTCAGGCTATTTTTACCACTCCTGCTGGTCTCTCTAATACAATCCGATAGAGTCAACAATGACAAGTATTTTTTAGACAAGGTATGTGAACTAACGTTCTTGCCTTAGTGATTTTCAAGATGATTTGAATTCTCATCCATTAGTAGACCAGATGATCTGGTCATATTCGTAAAGATCAGTCAAGTAGCAAGGTTCAGATACCCTCGTCATAAAAAAAGAGAAAAATCTCATTTATTTAATTGAATGGAATTTGGGTGTTAAAGAGTTAAGTGCTCTACAAAGCCAATAAGAAGTTACATGCATATATGGATATTATGATTTATAGTTGCTCAAATTGCCCATTGATTATCATGACGACAATGATCATCACGAGAGAGAATCGTACTCTACTTTCCTTATAACCTAATATTGATGACATTCGTGGCTATACAAGGACATTTCCATCAACAGATTTTGAGCTGGATCAATTAAGAAAATCTCTAGGGTAAACAGTATGTATAATGTCCTTTTGTATTCAGGGGGAAACATTGAATGCCATTAACCAGTTTTTCATTGGCTATATTTTTCGGTTTTGGCATAGATAACAGGGTTTTCTTCTTATATGTATTGAACGTAGTCATTGATGATTGCAGGAAACTCACGTTGTTCGAGGCAAAATGAAGCAAAAAATAAAAGAGAGAAGAGAGATCGGAATGTCTGAAACACCACAAAGTGAGGAATCTGTTTTCATGCTAGAATTTTTTAGGCAAATCAGGGCATTGGATGTGACTTTTGGAGAATTTGCAATCTGATGAGACGGCTCCAATAAATTCAAATGAATTTTTCATAAAAACATGTGGAGAATACCTGAGGATATTAGATTTGATCTGTATAAGAAAAATATAGATACATATGATAAATGTAACACATGTATTTTTCTATTTCTGGAACTTAAAAAAATGTCTTAAAGAAACTTTTCGACAGCACCCTCGAAGCTCTTAAAATTGTGGCCCACCACCCCGACCTTGATACCTAGCCTCTGTGTTCCCACCACCGTCACTGGTCTACATGCCTGCGCTCCCAGCTTTGGCCACCTCCCACCCACATCCTCCTACTTGCACCCCAAATCCATCTTCAAGCTGTTCAAATAGTTTTTCACTTCTATACTACTAGTAAAAACAATCACATCCAATCCCTCACCCTCCTCTCTACTTAAGAATGTCCATGTGTAATCCTCCTAGTTGTCATGTCTTGCACACCTCGACCCGATCATCACCAGTCATGAGCCTCCAAGATACCGATAAGCTCTAGCACCATTGGCGGTTCCTTGATCCTAAACGCTAGGGGGTCCTCCTCAAGTCGCCTTGCTCATGTGAGTCCATGAACTTCTAAGGGCTCATGAATTGGTTTATTAGGGTCTCAATTTGTCTCGAATTGGGGCAAATCATAGATAGGAGGTTAAGGTGCAAGAGCTCAAAATCATTGTTGAGGGCCACAAAGATGGAAATACCATACCCGCAGGCAGACATAAGGGGGGCTTGGATGTTGATGATGGTAATAGTTGTGGAGAAAAAAGAGATGTTGGCACAAGACGTGAAGGTAATGACAAAGAGGGATCTGGACACTGGCCGTTGGAGGTAGGACCTGAGAGAGGAGATGTTCTATGGGTTTGGCTCCATGGAGAGGGTAGGCATCATAGGGGGATGTGGCCTTTAAGAGTGTAGAGGAGAGAAACTTTACGAATAGTTTGTGAAGTCATGAGGCAACTATGGTTGGAGGAGGAAGTATTGTGGTAGTTGCAATGGCAATCACGGTGGATGATGATAATGTCATTGGCTTACATTAAGGCTAAGCACAATGGACTGCCCAATTTGGGAATCGTTCGGACTGGCTGGGTTGGTCCGGTTTTTCAAAGTTTTGTTTGGGTCCATGGTTCCTAAAAATGAAACTGGTTCCCAGGCAATATGATTCATAGTTCTTGGGAGGGCAGGACTGGACCAAACCACTTAGATCGAAATTAGAACTAGCCTAATTTCCCTTTTTCTGAGTTCTCTACATCTCAATATTTCTCTAGTTTCTTCCCTTGGGCCTCATTCCTCAGTCAATGGATAGTTGAGACTTTGCCGCTCTAAGTAAGTCTATACTGATACACCTTTCGTCTCTCTCTCTCTCTCTCTCTCTCTCTCTCTCTCTCTCTCTCTCTCTCTCTCTCCCTCCCAATCCCATTAGACTACCTAGGAATTAGACCGGACCTGTTGGCAACCGGTTCTAAGATTAGTCGGTCTAGTCCCCAATCGAAAAATCAAAGACCGGTCCCATCGGTTCGATTCTTCCCCCACTAATCACCTTAGCTTACATGGTGTGTATAAGCTTAGTTGTCTCTACTCACAAATCGGCACATGTCTTATGACATGGAATAAAAAATTAAAATCCAAAGCCCATTCTCTTTCCTCTAGTGTAGGCTATCGAAAGGACTAGGCAAAAGCAAGCATTTATTGCTGGCATTAATTGCCTATGCTCTCACTCTCCTTTCCTTGAAACAAAACTCATTCATTTTTTCATGTTTGGAAGTTTCTCTTCTACAACTTTATTTCTCATTTCCCTCAGGCCTTCGTCTCCTCTCTGTCTTTGTCCTCACCACGGTCGTTGCCTTTCCCGTTTCTGCTCGAATTCCAATTTCACATTCGATCACTTCACCCATGATTTTGAAGCAAAAGTGGAGGAGGTCCATGAGGCTGGATATGCCAGTGGTGTCCTCATTGTCTTCGTCTCTCCCATGAGCCCCACCAATCGCAACTGTTGGGTCCCGAGTCCCTTCCGCCTCCAGTACTTGGGCTCTATCTTCAAAGCCAAGCTGTTGAGTGAGCTTGAGCTGTATCTAGTCTTGATTAGTTGTTTATCAATGTACAATGAGACAAGGAGGGAGAGATGTTCAAATATAATGTACAATAAGAGAATTGGTCCAATGACTGAGTTGATAATTCATTTTACTTAGATTCCAATTCTTCTTGCTTTTATAATTATTGTCGTTTAATTGCAAGGGTGGAGGAACATTTGGTAGGTGTATCAAGATCTTGTAGGTGTGTATCTAAAGAGATCTTGTTATGGTTACAATCATATAAAGAGTTGACTCTATTTATATTAAACATCAATTTTCTTGTACTGTAAAGAACAAAAATTAGTGCTCAAGTTTAAAAGAAGTATGACTTTCACCCACGATTTTGAAGTAGAAGTGGAGGAGGCCAGTGAGGCAGGATATGCCAATGGCATCCTCACTGTCTTCGCCTCCCCTACGAGTCCTGCTCATCGCAACAGTTAGGTTCCTAGTGACGTCTATTATGATTATACCATCTCTCTCAACCTTTGCAACTTTTGGGTCTCTGGTTGAAGATCAATTATGGGGAGATCAATTGAGCAATCTGTTGGATTGAGAAAGTAAAACTAACTTTGGTATTTATCGTTGTAATTGGTATGGAGAATGCAATATAGTATGTTATTGGGAAGACAAATTATAGAAAGAAGTAGGCTTTGTTTATGTTATACTTGTGAACTAAAATTTGTTTGCCCTGCTAAGCTTGTCAATAAACAGCCAATATTTTGCTTCCTCCTCTAAAGAGATATTAAAAGGTTGCTTCCATGGAGCACAATAATTTGTTTTTGGCTGTGATAAATTTCTAGTCAAACTTTTAGCGGTAAAAAACATACTAGAGCTCAATCATGAGTAATGAATCTAGGTGGTTTCTATGGAATGATTAGTTTAGCACCCTTGCAACCTCCTTTTGGCATGCAATAGTATTTCACTAGCAAAAAGGTGAGGTGTAATTGTAGGTCTCGGCAATTCTATTGTTCTTGCTCAAACCTATTGAAATAAATGTTTTTTTAAGGAAATGCTCTGTATCTTTTTATTTATAAAAAGTTGTTTGAAGCACCAGTTTACTCTATTTCACAAAGAAAAACTTAGAAATGTCGATTATATATGTTTAATAAGTTCAAGGTTGCCATTTTAATCTTCGCAAAGGTCGAATTTGATCTTGTTCTTTTTTTTGCGTAAAAAAGTCTTAGCCTATTCAATAGATTGCAACTTGCTCGGTGCATTTCATTGTCTATCTCTCAATTTTTTAAAGAATTTAAATTGGACATCACCTAAATGTTGGAGGGATCAAGATACATTTTTGCCTCCAAATAATCATCTTGTTGCTTACCAAATAACACGGGCTAAGAAAGAGCACATTCTCAAAGTGGGGATTGCCATAATAGGATTCAACAACTCACTTACATGAAGAAAGATTAAAAATATAACTAAGAACAAGTAGGCATTGTGAAAGTATCAATTACCCATTCAAAATTGCAAATATTACCGCAATAGATAGAGGAAAAGAGAATGATATGGCAATAACCAAATCATTTGGATTAACATGATTATGACCCAAAATAATTATAACAATTAAGTAGAAGCTGGTGATGCGTGCTTTTGCCCTTCCTTGGCACGGCTTTACTACCCGCATCACCATATGCCCCATAAGTCAGCAAATAAGCTAAAAAATTTCCATCACTAAGTGCAAAAAATTAATATTATCTCCAAATACAATCAAATAAGTAAGAGCCAAGCTCATTACCTTCTCTGAAATCACTCTTGAACATGTGAGGGACATTGCAAAGATACCTCATCTACAAGCTTAGCGAGGCAAACAAATCTCAATTCACAAGTATAACATAGACCAATATTGGCTATTGATTGATTTGTCCTGCCAATTAGTTAAATATTTGTCACATGATAGTCTCTTAGCATATAAATATCAGCAAAAAAGGCAAGACAGTTTAATGAAGAAACCCATGGTATGGAAATATTTCATTTTGATATGTAGAATCCTTTTGGTGGTGGAAAGAAATACTGATCAACTCTCTAAAAGAATGACAAATAAACAGGAAACAAGTCATGGCCAGCAAGGATTGAGGCGTCGGAAGTCATGGAAAATGAGAAGGAATCACTGTCATACCAGACATCTTTTCTTGCTCTCATATTAATCACTTACCTATCAACTCTATTCCTCTGACTAATCGGACCCAACGAATACAGAATTAGTAACAAAAATTGTAGAGTGAACACCTAATATGTTCAATAAATAACATCTCTCATCTGTTTAGCCTAGAGAACATGCAAAGGATAGAAAGAGGAATCACACTACAACTTTGCAACGATGAACCTACTCTTACTTGCTCCATACCACAATTAGTAACTTAAGAGAAAAAGAATGCATATTCCTCAATAGAATCTAAGAAAAAACAATAGATAACTAGTAATATAGATCGTGTAGTCTAAAGGTAACAAAATAATGCTTTCTTATCAAAATAAAATTCTCAAATGCATCAATCACTTCCAGACTTGCTTTATGAAGGAAGATCAAATGGTAATAACCGTTGAACATCAATCATGCTTAAGAGTGAGTGTATCATGACAATTTCATGTCATCATTGACTAATCATTTGTATTAAATAACTTTATACCTATCATCAATAAAATCATTCTATCAAATTAAACAAGTATCATACCTTGTGTGAAGTGCATCATGTGTATGAAGATGCTTTTTTCTTTCACTTTTCACTAGCACCCTTCACCCGAGTATTTGGTACACCTTTGGCCTTCTCTGATCAAATTTCACAGTTTTCTACACCTTCAGATTCATCACTTTCCACCAAGAAATTAATATGAACCATATTCATCAAAAATTGTATTTTGTAAATGATATGGAAGTGAAGGCGCAACAAGGTTGTAATTGCAAGTTCCTCCATAACATCATGATTTGTACTAATGTTCATAACACTGAAAGCTAGTTGCATCGATCTCTTCAAGCACAATGTTTTTGACTTTACCATAGCATGAGACCTTTATCCAACATCACAATAAGTCCCTTGCTTTATAGCTTTTGTCCATCTTTTCAGAATATATTGTGAGTGAATGCTTGTAACATTTACATGTGTTAAAATGCATAAAATCATTCCTACACAATCATCCTTACATTTCAAATAACTTGTAGCTACAAATAATAGTTAAATCACTTGGACTAAAACAAAAAAAAAATGCCTTCTTTCGCTACTTTCAGTTGCCACGATGTAAGTGTGCAATGGCCTGTCAGTTTCTGATTTACAAACAAATGCTAACAAAACATGCAAGAACTCAGCCTGGAAATTTCAATAAATGACATGAGTGTATACATTTGCAGCACGTTTCAAAATCCCACTAGTCTCGAGCACACTCAAAATCATTATAGTTACGCATTTTTTCTATTTGATTCTCATAATGATTGACAAATTCAGTTAAAGTCATGATTTTACATGCCATATCGTGAAATATATTATTTGTGCTTTGATTTGATTATTGAGGAAAAAATAATATCCTGACTGAATACAGAACACCATTTATGACTCAGCCAAAAGATGTTATCCAACCACTTGTGATCCCCCAAGCTTCATTCTTCACACATAGCTTTCTAAATATTATCCATTTCAAATTCATATTCACAATGATATAAAAGTTTTTTTTTTGGTAAGTAACAATGGTATAAAAGTTTATGCTAACATTTATCACTAAAACCCGATTTTTGAAGAAGATGCTTGATATTGTCACACACATAAACGATGATTAATATTTAGAAGAATAGTCTTAATGGCATTCACTATTGCATGATCTTGATTGGTGAAAATGGTATTGGGTTCTATGCCCAAACAAAGAAGCAATAGTGTCATATAATAAAAATGCACAACTAAAAAGAACATTATTCCAATGATGATCCAAGCTATGGTACTCATATCATATCGTATACATGGTAAGTTATATCAAATACCATCACATCTCCAAAACTTTCATAATTCAACTTGGATACACCATTTGATCAAAAAAATAGTGGTCAATTTTTGTTCCTCATCCAATTGAAATGTATACGAAAAATTGTTTCTATTTGATTGTAAGCAACTAAAATTGTTAATGAGACTTTAACAATCACATGCACTAATCATGCTCATTCTCTTCAATTGTAAGAAATTTTAATAATCACATAAAGTAAAGCTAATATTTTCTTATATCTCAGCTTCGTTTCTAAGATAAGAATATGCTTTTGTAACCCTTATACCATCTCCAACCATAGAAGTCAAATATATTTTTATTAGTATTTCTCATGTGCTGATATGATTACATCATGTGTTTTTGTTTATCATCAATAAAAGAATGATTATGAGCATTTTTAAGTTTGTCGACTATCCAAACTCCACTTTCGATTTTGAATTTTATCCAGTTTTGTTCATTGTCCTATAATCATCTCTTCGTTCGCGAGGTAGGTATACTGGAGAATGTTCTTCACAATTACAAAAAAATATGCACGTTCATAATATTCATTTATTATTGTTTGCCTTTTGTCCTCTTCTCACTCTGAATCTCTTGGAAATTGCATATCATTGTATGTCTTGTAAGCTTCATCCTCGTTAGCTAATGTTATACCAATTTTAAATTGAAATTCTTTATTAACATTATGCACGATGATAGTATTCTCACAGCCACTACAAATTTTTAAAAGAATAAATCTAATCATATAAAGAATGAACATAAAGAGAAAATTAAATTTTAAGTCTAAAAAGATTAGTCACACATATTTATCCCGCAAACAAATTGAGTTAGAAATGGATTACTCGTAATAATCTATGAAAAATATGTACATAATAAGTTAGGGACTAAAAAATTGTAAAATTTGTATACTTCAATCCTAATAGAATTGACGTCATATTCACCTATCTGCATGCCAGTCCTAATTTTGTTCTAGCACGAACTTTATTTCCTCCAATTGCAAGACCACATACTACTATAAGTGAGTTTGCCATTGTAGAATGTAATGAGTGGAAGATTCTTCTAGATGTAAGGTCCATGATAAAAAGTCAGATTTAGTTTTCCAAAGTTACAATAGCTTTCGAAAAAATGGTCAATAGATCTAAAGGCATACAAATTAAGCCCCTCATCGAATCAGAAACAAAGTATTTCAGACAAACAACCTAATTTTATCAAAACCCATCGAAAAAAAAGTAGATTAGATCTCTTAGTGTACATTTGACCTTTATAACTTCCTAACCACATATTAAAATTGCAAGAACACATAGCACAATGAAACTAAGGTTATTAGTCTAGAAACCATCCTTGTCACTGGAGGTAGACCCTTCCTTGGCGCAGCTTCAAGACATGCATTGCCATTAGTTTCATAAATCAACAAATAAGCCAAAAAAAAAGTTCAATCATCAAGCGCAAAAAAAATAACATTATCTTCAGAGATATTGAAGAATTTGTGCATCACAAATTTATGTATTCATAATTTCCTTTTCAAAGACTTGTCTTTAGAACACAATTTCTCTTTTATTTATGCAAAACCCAGCCAAAAGACTGCCACCTTTCATTCTTCCTCCATTCGAGAAAAGAAAGAAGACATCAAGTTAAAGCAAGATTTCTTTATTATAAATGTAGAAATGAGACTACAATGACAATGAAGCAACCTAATTGACTAATAGGCTATGTTAAGAAACATTTCTATATTACAAATCCAAAATTCTTAGTAAGTCCATTCTTCATTTAAAAGAAAATACCAATTGAAGATTTCATACTTCTTCTAAACTTGAGCATTGATCTTTCTTCTTTGCAGTACGTGAATACTGATGTTTGACATCCATGGAATTAGCTCTTCATATGATTGTAACCATAATAAGATCTCTTTACAGACACACCTATAAGATCTTGATAAAGAATTCATCTTTCACTCAAGCTACACCTACCAAATGTTCCTCCACCCTCACAAGCGAACTACAATAATTATAAAAGTAAGAAGAATTAGAATCTAAGTGAAAATGGATTACCAACTTAATTGCTGTATTGATTCTCTCATTGTACCTTATATTTCAACCTCTCTCCCTCCTTCTCTCATTGTACATTGATAAACAACTAATCAATATTAGATACAACTCAAGCTCACGTACTAATGGAGCTCAATAGCTTGGCTCAGGAAATAGAGTCCACATGCTAGAGGCAGAGGGAGCTTAGGACTAGCAGTTGTGATCGACTAGGCTCATGGGAGAGGGGAAGACAGTGAGGACGCATTGGCATATCCAATCTCGCGACCCTCCTCCACTTTCGCTTCAAAGTCATGGGCAAAATGACCGAGCATGAAATTGAACCCGAGTTGAAATGGGAAAGTCAATGACCATGACAAGGACGAAGACAAAAAAAAAAAAAAAAGATGAGGTGAAGGTTTGAGGGAAGTGAGAAATAAAGTTGTAGAAGAGAAATTTCTAATGTGAGAAAGCGAATGAGTTTTGTTTCAAGGAGAGGAGAGTGAGAGGGCATGCAACTAATGCCAGTAATAAGTGCTTACTTTTTGCCTAGTCCTTTGGCAGCCTACACTAGAGGAAAGAGAAAAGATGGGCTTTGAGTATTAAATTTTTATTCCTTGTCATAAGAAATGTGTCGATCTGTGAGTGAAGATAAGTAAACTTATACACACCATGTAAGCCGATGATGTAGTGACGACTAACCACCAAATATTTCTTTTATTTTTTGTTCTGTGGGTTTGTATCCATAGAGAGGGTGGGCACCAAAGAGGGATGTGGCCTTTAAGAGTGTGGAGGAGAGAAACTTTACGAGTAGTTTGCGAAGTCATGAGGTCACGGTAGTGAAAGGAAGAGGTGTTGGGGTAGCTATGACGGTGGTCACGGTGGATGATGATAACATGATCATCAAAACATGAATAATTGACAAATCATATTAAAATGCATTTTATGTCGATATGAAATAAATTTCTGTTTCGGAAATAAATATTATGTTATCATTTTGCGCATTTCTCTTTGTCTTGGGATTAAAAATAGAATTAATTTGTTTCTAATAAGAAATTATTTTCAAAAATAAAATTGTAATCATTGGCCTTCTAACATATATAACCTGACAGTTTTTTACGGGAATAAGTTTGAATTTTTTTATTTGTACTTAAATTGAGAGGATGAGCTGTCCCACAATTTTCGTTTAATGAGGGTGACAAGACAAGACAAGACACCTAGGATGACCTATCTGCACGTCCCTAACATATGATTGAACGGCATGGCAAGACAAACTACTTTTGCAAGAAGACGAGTTCGTGATGCGCTTTGTCACAAGGACCCCAACGCATGTTTGTAAAACCATTAAAGTACAAACAAAAAGGCAGGCAGTTAACTAAGGTCCCTAATATCATAATCGTGCTCATGCTTTGCCAATTTATCTTTAAGAAATTGAGTTCAAGTACGATTCGAAGGTCCCATTTGTTATCCGAGATGCTTATTGAAAAGGGAATTGGGTTTGATATTCTATATTAATGCGGCATGATAAGTCCTTTCTAGAAATTGCAACTCAACAGGCAATTTGAGTAACATAAATGGTCAGCATAGCACCACTATAATCTATGGTTGGTGATCTCAAGATGCCCGATGATTTCGCACGTTGCGTCATCTCCTTGTCAGCACTAAGTTGGCAAAGTACAATCTAAAATAAAATAAAAACATTAAAAGGTTCGTCGAACTAAAAATAAAGTGGTTGCTGCAGAGGTTGTCTTGAAGTGCTTCAATCTGCTCGAAAAATAGTGCTTCAGATCCGTAATATATTCACGACGAAAAGGTGCAAATATTCCATAGAATTCACGCCATTTCAAGAACTTGGTTATATGACTATTTGTTGAACACAAATGATAAAGTATATAATGCATGAATTACTGTCAAAAGTTTTTAATTTTAGGATAAAAAAGTTCAGGACTATTTTTCATTCTTTGCCAACAAAATTTGCGTCGACTGTTCTGATTGTGTGCATATTACATCAAGAATCGATACCTCTCGGACACATAGTTTTATGGTCGGATCAAACACAAGATTGATGAAGTTTCAATATGTCTAAGATTCGCCTTATTAAAATGGTGTTTCTTTTTTTTTTTCTCGCCATTGCAGGATAGCTCTTGGATGGTTTTTCCAAATCCGACGTTTGATGATAGCAACCCATGATTTTCAAATTGGAGACCTACGTCGACATGGAAAAAGAATAATGCTTAAGCACATCAAACTTGGCATGCGTGCACCCAATCGATGCAATTGACACTACGTGAAGTTTATTAGATTTAACTTTCAAGAGTCGAGATATCCTTTTTCTTGGCTAGATTTTGGTGCGCACGCACTGAATCACTGATATATCTCTTCACTTATTCGGTTTAGTTAACTTCACGTAAGTTTGTTTCTAAGTTTCTTACGTTCTCTTTGCTTTCATGCAAGATTCAGGACCCCCTAAACTTAAGGTGTCCCAAAAAAAATCAAATGCCCCTAAGTTTAGAGAAAAAATTCATCCCAGAGCCAAACATTTCTTTCTTCTCCCACCCCAATCTGTCGCTCAGCCACAGCCCGCGTTGCGCCGAACCTCCCTTGCCGGTTGCTCTCGGTGGCCTTCGTACGCTGCGCTTGCTGTGGTTGCCCTGTAGGCCAACTTAATCTCAATTCCTTTTTGATAACTCAGGGGTCCAGGCGCAGAAATCTGGCTACCTAAAGGTCTATGAAACACTTCCTAAGTCCCATGCAACAATTAAGTTGGTATCTTTAACCTGTGTACATAGTTTTGAATCAAAATAATTCGCATGTAATTTGTGGAATTTAAACGTTCAATCTCTAAGTTGTGAGAGGAAAATTTGATATCGACTCAACCTATTTTCCAAACCCTAATAGGTTAAGAATATAATATGTTGAGGCGACCACCTGATTTCTGTAGGTAAGAGAACGCTTCATCCATTGGAGTAGGCGTTGTTGTTAACTTAGTTTTGAAATTGCTAGTGCAGTAAATAAATACGTAAAAGCTAATGCGGAAATATAAAATTTCAGGATGATAAATATAATTAGGAAGTAAAGAGAATTGAACACAAAATGTATAGTAGTTCGGCTAAGATCAAGCCTACGTCCACTCTCTCACAGTGACGGCCTATTAGCTGGAGTTCACTATGAATCAAAAGAGTTACAATCTCAAGATCTACGCTTCTCAGCTTAACACTCACAAAGTTCGAGTGTCAACTTTTTTTAGTACAATTAAAGCTCTTTACAGATTCAGACTTTAGGAAATGCTCTCTCTTACGTTCATATTACACAACTTAAAAAATCTCCCTTAAATACTCCTTCATACCTTCATGACTGTTGGCACTTTCCAAAAGAATTCGTCCAATCTACCTGTTGGACAGAATCACTCAAGAGATCTCAAGATATAGATAGAAACAATAGAGAATATGTTAATCCTGATCTCCCATTCAATCATGATTTTCAGTTTCCTTAAGTGAATACTTGCTCCAAATAATTAATTGTTTCCATAAATGCAATAATCCAATCAATCAATCAATCAGCTGTCGAAGATAAATATCAATCCATACTTTCTACACCAGTTTTTCGTGGGAAAGGAATAAGATTAACAAAGTCTATAACCATAAGAACTTGAGTCTGTCTTCCCCAGATTTTGTAAGAGTATGACCACCTCAGACTTTGGTAGAGTTTAACACCTCAGACTTTGGTAAAGTCTGAACCCCTCAGACTTTGACCAAGTTTTGTCATCGCCAAAACTATATAAACAATCATCAACAAGTTTTTGGTGTAATTATGGTTAATGGATCAACGTATCGTGCAAAATGAGATACGTCACTTCCATTTATGTATATCACTAATTGATATATATTGAAGGTCATGTATCTGTTTGATTCACGTATTTGATTTATGATAGAATCTCTTGAGTTCATGTATCTTCTCGATTCATGTATTTGATTAATTGTTGTATTTATTAAAGTTCATGAACCATTTCTCTTCAAAATCTCTATAAATAGAGACATTTCTCCTCCTTATTTTCATTGACTTGTAACTTACATCACTCATCTCTTCAAGTTTTTTTTCCAAATGTGCTGGTTTCAAAAGGTGTTCGATTAAGTCATGTTTGCAAAATGTTGTTCTAAATAGGTTCGAGGTGTTGTATCTTGAGAGGCATAGTTCGTGAAGCTGCTTAGCACTATGAGCAGGAATTAATCGCCTTAAAAGATTCGATTCACCGTACCTCACCTTCTTGTGCATTCTTGTTTCTCATGCTCTCTTACTTTCTTTCTGATTGAAACAAACAGTGTAACATATCATCCCTCAATACGCGTTTCTCTTATTACTATTGCCCAACAGTTTTAACTCTCTCTCTCTCTCTCTCTCTCTCTCTCTCTCTCTCTCTCTCTCTCTCTCTCTCTCTCTCTCTCTCTCTCTCTCTCTCTCCGCGCGCGCATGTGTGCGCAATTGCCTTGATTTCATGTCACCACGCTTAGCCAACACATCATTGCTTGCTCTATCGTCGCCTATAGCCCCTCCACCTCCTTTAACCGTTGCAGTCTCTCCCTCCACGCCTCTCTGACGAATAAGCCCTTGAATCGTGTAGTGAAAACCACTACATGAATCCCCCATGTAACGGAGGTTTCCTGAGGTGACCTCTGATTTGGATCGCCTTAGATTGCGGCCTTTGAGGTGACAGACCTGAAGCTTGAAGAGAGGGAGTGGCAGCAGTGGTTGCAGCGGTGACAGGATGGGTGACGAGGTTGAGCGGCTGACATGTCAAAGAATCCTTCTCGCAAAATCAACCAAGTACTAATCGAGGAACACCTTGTTCTGAATTTCAACAACAGATTGCATTTTCCCTTGATGAACACCTTGTTTGGGATATATCTTTCTTTTCCTTCATTAGCTACTTATTAAATACCTCACTCAATCAAATTGATTTGTTACTAGATCTTAGAAGAAGTGGAATTCTCATATATTTTTGACAGAAAAAATTGCCTAAAAAATCCTAAATCTATTATACTTTGACTAATTCAATAATTTTATTAATTAAGTCCTAAGAATTTTCACATTTTATCAGTTGAGTTAATTCTAATCAATTTTAACTAGAAATTTTTTATATTAATATTGACTTGTGACATGACCAGCATTAGTGTGGATAATTTTTATTTTAAAATTTAAGTTCTTATTTTTTTTCTTTTTCTTATTTTTTTTACTTCCAATTCTAGCTAGGGCCGCTAGCTAACCCTTCCCGGTTACAGGTGACTAGCGAGGGTAGTGAGCCTTGCCCACAATTCGTGAGGGCTTTGCACCTTGATAGACTTGGTAGAAAAAAAATAAATATAAAAATTTATTGTCCTTAAAAAATTCTGAAAATTATCCACTTCAACACAAATTTCTTTATAAAAAAATCATTTGTATACTCAAAACTGACGTTGAGTAACTTTGAAATAGATCAAAACAAAACCCTTAGGCATTTGATTTTTTTGGCACTACGAGCATTTACGTTGGGGATTTTTTGTTAAACTTTTCCAAATAGAATTAATTGGCCAAAAAAAAAAATCTTAGGACTCAATTGGCAAAATTGAAAAGTTTTGGTCTCAATTGGCCATAGTCCAAGAAGCTTAAGACTTTTAAGACTAACTTTCCATTTTTGTAGGCTTTAATATAAAACAACTAACAAATAGTTCTGGAAAGTTAAGAAACCCATCTCTTCCCTTCATACGAACTCTTAAAATATGTACAAATTACAAATTATAAATGACGCCGATGACAAAAAAAAATAATATTAAGAGAACATATGTACTGGGGAACATGCATCCACGAGGGTTTTGCTGCATAATACGCATCTGGCCACGTCTTTCTTCGCTTACTTGTCAATAGCTCTCTCGACTCGTGCCTCCCACTGGCACTGAGGTGATGAACTCCTAAGCACTTTAAATATTAACTTATGGAATCTGTGGGACATGAAATGAGGCACGAAAAGGTGCGAGCGGTACCTTATTCTGCCAGAAACCTACTTGTGAATCTCCATTGATGATTACAATAATGCTTGCCAAGTACTCCTTAACCTTAAGGCATGCGCACTAATCTGATTTCCCTTTGGCTTTATTGATGACATTGTACCTGTCAACTTTTGTTGCTTATCCATTCATGGGGCGCCGCTTAATCGCCACCTTTCCTCAATGAGTAATGATCCACGGAATCGATTCTTCTGCGATAGATCCTCCATCCGTCTTCTGCCATGTAGCCATCTCGCTTAGTGATGAACACGTCACCAAAAGTTTCCTTGTCAATCTCTTTCCCGTTTCCCCTTCTTCTCTCCTCCGCCATTCGCAGCAGCCATGGCCAACTGCCGCCAGCACCAAAAGTTACCACCAGAACAAGTGGCGGCTGCCCCATAGCGAGGCTGTTCCTTTCTCTCTCTGGCGCCCTTACAGCGTGGTCTGCCGTTGCCTTGGTGAAGGACAATGAATGGGTCCTCAATTGTTCAGATCCCAAAGTCAGAATTACATTTCTTTGCTCATTCCTTCTCGCCCCGATCTCGCTCTTATCGATTTCGTTCGTAATGTCTTGGTCGTTGTAGAGATGACAACGTCAAGATCTGGCTCGCAATTCGTGACTTAACGCAAGCAGAGATGCAGGTGGTGGATGTCGATGACGTTGAAGATGACGGTGGTATATATGGTGGCTTTGACAGATGACAACGGCAGCGGCTGGTTAAGAAGAGAGAAGAAGAGAGAGAGATAGGTGGATGAGTTAGGGTTTGGTGGAAATCGAGGGTAACTTTCTAATGTGGCTCAAATTAGACACAATTTCCATGTGCCGATCCAGGCCTACCAATTTTCTGCCCCCCCTCTCTCTCTCTTTAATGCTAAAGATCATAAAAGTGATATAGAAAATTGATTTATAAAGTGATGCGATAGATTTACATATTAGTGAGAAACATAACAATTTATATGTAAAATTGATTTGTAAGATTGTAACTCCATTCTGAATAAATAGTCCATATTAAATCAATGAGCGAGAGGTTCCCATGTTATTTTATTTAGAAATTTCACAAAACCAATTTATTGTATAGAGCTAGCATTAATGTTTAAATAAGAAAAATGCATGATGTCTTAAATGATGCGACGTTCCTTCATTCAATTTAACCAAGCTACTTTGTCTATGAGTTGCTTGTGCTCGGAACATAAATCTTGTCATTTGATATATCAATCTTTTTAAATATTTGAAGTGCTGACATTACATGGGATGCTAACATGATATCAATTATTATAAAGTTGAGTATTCGAAGTACATTTTATCGGACGATTGAAATGAATAATTTAAGTAAACACGTAGCTCATTCTACCATGCCACGGTAATGTTATTCTCATAAAAAAAAAAACTCATCTTTTTTTTCTGCAATGAGGTAGCACATCTTGGGATAGATAAATCCGAACTGATCGGGTATCTGCTCAATAACTCCCACATGCATGCTTTGCCTGAACCCCCAAGTTACGCACTTTCCAGAAAGTCTAGCTTCATCTTCTGTGTGCGTACCTTAGAATCCTTGAGCTATCATTATAGCGTCATCGGCCAACTGCGCAAACTCATCATACCGCCCCTCTATAAATAGAGGTTCGGAGAATAGCCTCAGCAGTGTCGTCTGAACAAAGAAGAGGTCAAGATGGCATATAAGCCTATTCACTTTATCTTACTTCTCCTAATTTCTTCTATATTTTCTCCTCCCCACATATGCTTCTGCTTTGCAAGTGAAGAAAACCCTAACTCACTCGTGCTAGGTCTAAGAAATTCCCGAGCCGACCTTCCGTCTCGGAAAGCTTCACCTCATTGGAGAAGAAAGACCTTGGAATTGCCAGACATGGTGGAGCCTCTACGAGAAGTTCGAGATGGTTACCTCATCTCTCTCAATATAGGAACACCCTCCCAAGTTATTCAAGTATATTTAGATACCGGTAGTGACCTCACGTGGGTTCCATGCGGGAACTTGTCTTTCGATTGCATGGACTGTGATGATTATAGGAACAGCAAGCTGAATGGCGCATTCTCTCCATCTTATTCCTCTTCAACACTTAGAGACACTTGCTCTAGCCGTTTTTGCACTGATGTTCATAGCTCAGATAACCCCTACGACCCATGCATCATGGCTGGGTGCTCATTATCTACTATCCTCAAGGGCACGTGCGCTTGGCCATGTCCCTCCTTTGCCTACACATACGGTGCGGGCGGGATCGTCGCCGGCACATTAGCTAGGGACACTATCAGGGTTCACGGGGCTAACCCTAATGTTATGAGGGAAATTCCAAAATTCGCATTTGGGTGTGTCGGGACCACCTACCGTGAGCCAATAGGGCTTGCGGGGTTCGGAAGGGGCTCTCTTTCTCTTCCTTCTCAATTAGGGTTCCTCCAAAAGGGCTTTTCCCATTGCTTCTTGGCGTTCAAGTATGCAAACGACCCCAACATCTCAAGCCCTCTAGTCATAGGAGATGTGGCTATAGCCCCAAAGGAAGACTTGCGGTTCACCCCGATGTTGAACTGTCCAATTTACCCAAATTACTATTACACAGGCCTTGAGGCCATCACGGTGGGGAACGCGAGCGCAACTGCAGTGCCTAGTAATCTGCGAGAGTTCGACTCTCAAGGGAACGGTGGTCTATTGATAGATTCTGGAACCACGTACACCCACCTGCCAGAACCATTCTATTCACAGCTTCTCTCCATCCTTGAGTCAGCGGTAACTTACCCGAGGGCCAAGGAAGTGGAGGCACGAAGCGGGTTTGATCTTTGCTACAAAGTTCCATGTCCCAACAACACCAACCCAATGAATGATGACCTCCCTCCAATCACGTTCCATTTCTTGAACAATGCGAGCTTGGTGCTTCCTCATGGGAATAGCTTCTATGCAATGGGAGCTCCGATCAACTCAAGTGTGGTCAAGTGCTTGTTGTTCCAGAGCATGGATGACGTCTATGGGCCAGCTGGGGTTTTTGGGAGCTTCCAACAGCAAAATGTGGAGGTTGTGTATGACTTAAAGAATGGAAGGGTTGGGTTTCGGCCAATGGATTGTGCATTAGCTGCATCTTCAAAAGGACTACTTCACAAAGGCTAAAATTAACTCGGTCTCTCTGTCTCTGTCTCTGTCTCTGTCTCTCCGTTTGGTTAGTTAATGGCAGTTCTTGCTGTTGGCTAGGTGTGGGGCTTTCTCTTTCTTGATTACAAGGATCAAGAATTAAATAATGTGTTGTAACATGTCTTTGTTTCGATTTCGTTCTGTTGAACTTTGTTTGTATGTGAGTTGTCTGGCTTTAATGAATTGTTCAAGAAGAATGAGCTGGATATATTCTTGTTGCTCGTGTGCCCAAGAACATATTGAGGTGGAATGGAAGGTACTCTTATGTCTTTATTTGTATTGCTTTTAATCTTGATGCACTTTTCATGTGGTCACCCACATCTAGCAAGCAATAAAAAATATTATCAAAGTAACCACAAACAGCCGCAACAAAGTACCTTTTCCTTCGCAATTTTTGATAATCCGAGTCTGAGATTCGCACTTCATCCTACTTTAATTGCCCATTTTAATTTGTCTCCATTTGGATCACCTAAGTTATAGAAGTTGTGATCTTCGTACCTATTGTTGTGCTGCAATTTGCAAATAACTTAAGATTCACCTGCTGTCTCCAATGAGAAAAAATATTAGATAACAATTAATATATAGATAACTTGATATGATGATAGCACCACCATTAGAAATTTCAAATTTGTGCCATTTAAGAATCATTATGTCGAGAGGCAGCAGTTCAAAAGGATACATAAAACCATTTTATGAGATGTATCTATCATCTCGCAAAAATGTAGCTTCATACATTGAACACATTAATTGAAATGTATTAGTAAGACTCAAGATTAAGTCAGTAGTTTATGCGTGTATATACTTTCCAAGTTAATTCCAGGTAAAAACTTAAAATCTATATCAAATTGACATATTGGATCTATCAAGGATAAAGTCATTACTAACTTATATTTTGTCGAAAAATTATGGATTCACGTTTCATATTATGAGAAAGTGAAAAATGTCTCAACATTAACTATGGTTGTCAAAATATGAAATTATGTTATAAATTATTCACATTAGTGACCGTTTATCAAAACATCTTCACATGTGATTCTTGTTGAATTACATAAAATGTGTAATGATAGTTTAAACTAATCTAGAGAACTCACGTAAACCTATTGCCGCTACTGATCTATTTATAATAAAAGTTACATACCAATTACCACTCCAAGAAACTGAAGACGTAAAACAAAAGAATTGATAAGTTTCTAATACTTGCTAACATTGCAAGTCATTGAAACAGATGAAAAAGAATATATCCAAGGAGTAGTTGCTCAACTAGTCTAGTTAAACTAATTTTTGAGAAGATGGTACAAATAGTCCTAAACACATTGCACGTTTCCAATTCAGTTTTAAATATTTAAGTTTTATCAATTTAGTCCTAAACATTTTTAAACATTGCATGTTCAGTCATTCCGACAAATTTATCTCGGAAAATGGTTACGAGGATGTTCAGAAAATACTTACGCTACCAGAAGAACTGAATTGATAATGTTTTAAAAGGTTTATGATTAAATTGGCAAAAGTACAATAAATTTAAGACTTTTGGACAATTTTCCCACTAATTTTTCATTGTCATCTTCAATATCATCCTATAAAGAAATATACATGGAAGCTGCAACAGAAGTTACTTTGAAAGCTCTTAAAATAATTTAATGGATTTTGGTTACAATACGAAAATGTGTATAATTAAGTACTTGAATAAGATCCTTGATGCCTGAAACTCGGTTAACAACACCACACCAATCTAATGGAAGGATAGAAATAACAAGACCTCTTGCTTTCGAGCGTCAGACATATGTACTTAAACTCAACTAGTGACTTTCTATAGCATTACGAGGTGAACTACTTACCTCAGTCATTAAAGGCTAGACTAGGCAATATTTCATGATGCCGTTCTTTCACTCCTTGAATTGAACCGATAACTCGACTTGAAGCAACAGCTTCGATCTGACATTGCATTGATTTTGGTGGTGCCTTGAAGCTCCGTGACCTTTTTGTGGCCCATCAAGTCTCCTCTTGAACTTTCTTTTTTGCAATTTCTCATATCTTTCGACAGGAGCGCTTTTGTCAATTTAATTTTAAATCTTGTAAATATGTTAATTGAGTTCTAAACATTTTCACATTTTACCAATTGAATCCATCCAATTAATTTTGACTGGAAATCACTAATGTAGATGTTGATCATCTTACATGGTATAGTTGACCTTGATGTGGAAAAAATTTAATAACATTTAATTATTTTGCATTTTATTAATTATTAATCTTATTTTCCTTTTCTTCCTTTGTTTTTATTCACAACCTTGGCCCTTGGGAGGCATGAAGCGGCCCCAACCGAGAGGGCAACCCCTTGCCTATGGCTAACAAGGTCATTATGGCCGTGGCCAAGACCAAGCAAGGGTCATTGGCCCTTGCCTAAAGCCAACCATGGTTGGTTGGTGACCTCACCACCACATAGTTAGGAAAAAGAGGAAGGAAAGTAAAGAAAAGAAGAAAAAAATTATTAAAATTATTAAAATTTATCCATATCAATACTGATTGCTAAATAAGAGGGATAAGAGGGTTAACATATCCACTTCAATAATTTCTAGCCAAAATTGATTGGGTGGAACTAATTGAAAAAATATAAAAATATTTAGCATCCAATTGACCTAATTAAATGATTTAAGACTTAATTGAAAAAAGTGTAATATATTTAAGATTTTGGGTATCATTATCAATGCCACGTTGGGTAGCCATTGAAAAGAATATGCATAAACTCAATCAAGCAAGGAATATATCGGACTTCAACGCAACAAAAGAGAAGAAGAGAGTACGAATTAAATAATATACATTTGAAAATTTATATGTAATTCATAAATTGAATTAAATCACCCTAAATAGAGCATTTGACTTAGCTGGGGATGAACATTATGCATACAATGGTTCAAAACCTGTAGTTTCTAGTATTTTTAGTAGAGGGTCATGGTGTTGGGGGTATTAGTCTCCCTCCAAGATATAGGAGCTCGGCCATTTGGTGTTGTTTGGGCACGGAAGCCCATGGTGGATTCCTTGGTCATAAAAAAATCATTATGCAAACAATTCATATCAAGGTATCAAGACCGGGAAAAAAAAGATGCTGCTGAGTGTATTCGAATAGTGAAATTTCTTTTGAAAGATGGGAGTTCGATCCCTGCTATCTACACAGGTTGAAGTAATGTAGTTAATGGTTTATTAGTTACCACTATATCACTTTATGAAATAGTCGCACTAAAGTATTTATTTTCCATAAAGCTGCCAAACGTGTGTTGACACCAGTAGATACTAAAGAAAAAATTAATTCTTTTGGCTGAATTTTTTTGAATGGTTGTACAACTTTTGACAACCGGTAAGGTCTTAATTACTTTTATTAGTCAATAATGAAATAGATGTAATTGTTCTTCTTTTTTTTACAAATGTGATTGTTCTTAAGGCTGGTCACAAAAACACATTTGTCGTTAATGTTAATATCTCTTTCATTTTCCAGGTGATAGGACATGGCAATATCCGAATTTATACTTGTGATTCACCGTATATCAAACAAGACGAGAGAAAATCTATAGATTCTTGTCTCATGTGATTGGAAATCATGTTTTATTTTATATGGTTTGGAAATTCGTCTCATAATTAAATTTGCACATGCAAGTGATATCCATAACTTGTCACTTATTAGTAAATAGCATAGTCAGAGAAAGTTTCCCCAACAAAGAAGGAGGAAAATATAGCCCCATTCAAACTTCAAAGTACCACTTGCCCAAATTATGCAATAAACTAATCCCGAGCTCATGTTTAAAGTCTTTTCTGTAATTACTTAATAAGTGAAACTCTAGCAATTTCCTTGGGCCATTTTGCCAGCATATGTCTTGTAATTGCGCGGTACATGCTTGTAAAATCTATATAAACCATTGAATTTGATGAATTCGGTATGGGATCGTCAAATATAATGTCACGAATGAATTTAGTTGGTGGAATTGTAAGGTAGCCATATGTTTTATGAAGGTCTTAGACTATCGATATATACGGAAAAAAAAAACACTTTCCTTAGATAAAGAAAAGCTTTATTGTCGCATGCAGGGTTCGAGCATTGCATGATTTTTTTTTCATCATCTTCAGTGACTGAGCACATCTCGTAGGCGAGAAGTGGGCAAAAAGGCACAAATGTATTTGTGAACAAAAAAGGATAAATCTCCCTATAAATAAAGCAAACCCCAAAAATACTATTTAACTTCAAATTTTTGCTTAAAATTTCACAAAATACCTGTGCTAGATTTTAGTAAACAATAACTACATATTACTAAACAATGGACAAAATAGTAATGCAAACAACATTTTATTATCAAATATATCTCTTCCATGTAGATTCTAAACTTAAATAACTTTCTTGAAATAACTCAAATTGGATTTTCCCTTTCCTTCACAAGAATTATTTCCCCAGTTTGCACGGACATAGTTTATGCTACCTGTGCTGGCATAAATAAAGACCAAAAAACAAAAAAGGAAAGAAAAAGTGATTTGACTAATTTAAGGAAATTAATTGAAATTACTATAAATGGAGAAAGATATCTAAGTTTAGAATGTACGGGGAATTTATGCAATTATCCGGTTGTTATGTGGGTCTTTTTTAAATATCATCCGTCCACTGTTTGGAAATATTTGGTTATCATGCACTTGATACCAATCATGGATTTACAATAGTAAGTAATCTGGCAGACTGTGATTGAACCTTTAAATTAATGGGCCATATTAAATTTTTGACTGCTACAGAATCTCTTATTGTACAAACATTGGATATGTAAACACATTTTGACAAAAAAAAAATCAACAAATAAGTAAGTTAATAATTCCTTCTTTTTTTATTTTAAACCGAGGACTCCACCATTGACTCAAGTGCCCGAGCAGCACTAAAGGCCGAGCCCCTATATCTCGGAAGAGACTAACACATGACTCTAATATCATGGTTATCTACTTAACACGTTAGTAACTACGAGTTTTAAATCTGTAATCTCTGCGATGAAGCATAAGTTATTAACAAATACATCTACTCCTTGGGCTAACAATAATTCCTTTTAATCCTCACATGTTTCAAAAATTTTAATTTAATATTTTTCTATCCTAGATTATGTGAGGAATTCCAAATCTTGAAATAATGTAAATATTATATACATGTTTATTTATTGTTTGCATTGTAGATTTTTTTGGATTAAAATAAATTGATTTTGCTTACTCTGTTAAGTGTAATTCTTTTCGCATACTTATAACGGATGTGCAGTAATGTTAGCATATACAGAATTAGTGAAATAAGTTTAGTAAATCGAGCATTATAATTAAAATATTTTGGCCGGCCAACATTATATTAGAAATTAAATTATGATTGGAGACGCATTTACATGCACGGCGGGTCTTCACCACTCCAAAGCGCTCGCGAAAAGTCAACGGGCGACCATGTCCTCCTCTGCGTACTTGTCCTCGAGGCCCTCCGCAACTCACCGGAGGGCTCGGCCTCCGAACGCCGGCGGAGTCGCTGAAGGTGCCCTCCACCGCGACGGCGTCATGGATCCCGCTCCGAAGCCGCTTGCTGTGTGCCGGCTCGTCTCCTTCGGGCTCATCGCTTTCCTCGGGATCCTCCAGTTCTTGCCGGCGACCCACTTTCGACACCCCGCCGATCCTCACAGGAATTGGGTTCCCATCGGAAACTTCATGAACGAATCAAACTCCTTTTCTCATGTAAAGCTCCTTTGTTTTCCTCTTTGAATATATGTATGTTTGTACGTATTCGTTTTTACTATACTGGACATTGCGATGTTTTTTTTTTTTTAATTGCTCTGTTTCGATGTTGAGTTATGAACTGGTTCCATTCAAAAAGTTTCTGGCAAGTTTATGACCTGTTTATGACTCTTTAATGGCTGAAATTGGTCAGTTTTCTGGGATTTCTAGTCAATAGTTGGGTTGGAAGCTTCCTTTTCCTTTTGTCACACTTCAGTTTGATTGGTCATTGCATTTTCATTTACAACTTGAGTGCTGTCTATGAAGTGCTCGTTTTAATGTTCCGAAGGTTAGAAAAGAGAGTTTTCGGTGGCCAGCACAACAATATCATTACTTTGGAGGTAGTAACAAGAAATCCACAATGCTCTTTAAAATCCAGGATATGATCACTCTGTGCCAGACAGATAATGATATAACATAATGTGTTTATGGCGAAAATTAGGGTCATGACAAGATGATGACTCTGGAGTTATGATTAATAAGTAATCCACAATGATCTTCAGAATCCAGGATATGATCACTAGCTATACCAGACAGAAATTGATACAGTATAATGTGTTTATGGTGACTAGTGAAGTAACAATCACATTCGCCCATACATCATAAAATTTGATAGTTATTGATGTTGAAGGTTGCATTTTAGGAGAAACTGGAGTGTCAACACATGAATTTGGAGGGTTGGTGCTTAAGTCGTCTGTGCTCTAGTTTTAGGATGGCAGACGAACACTGGCGTCTGCCATGGTTATTGCTTGACATTACTCCTGTTTAAAGATGTTAGTGTCTGTTGTATCCCGTTGGACGTTGTCATTTAAACAAATCAAAAAAATAATCTTAAGATGGCTCTATCATTATACTGACAAGTTAAAGCCATCACATCATTAATGCAGTATTTGCTTTCATTCTTATCGGGTTTTTTTTTATCTATTCAAATCAGAGATAATGGCCTGATTAGCAAAATGGATTGTGTAGTGCTGATGATTGTCTTTTCCAAAGTCTCAACTGAACTATTCAAAGAAGGCTAACTGATCAGCTTGTGTAGTTGGGCAAGTCTGAGGCTTCTGGTAGAGAAAATGCCAAAGTGGCAACATCAAACTATGAAGAGGATGGGATGGTGCACGTTGTTTCTTGGATGGAGTGTCTGGACCTTCGGCTACTTGCGGTCCTTGCCAATTCAACTTTGACTAGCTCAAGGTATGCAGGGTTTAGTAGAATTTGATGTTCTATTAACCTGATGTCTTGTTTATATTCATGGATCCCCTCTTTTATTTTACCTTGAGGTGCCACTGGGGTCTTTGTTCATGTCATGCTTCTCACCAGATTAAAAGCATGACTAGATTTCTACTATCTGAGTTGAATTGTGCAATGTTGCTTTGATTACCAAATGTGACCAGAGGTCAATGACTTTCATGAAACTTTATTATATGATTCTTTGTGGCTAGTCAGTAGGAGTGTTCCATTTTGGGTTCTGGAATGAAACCATAATGCTTGCATAAGTGACATCTATGCCCGCTTTAGGTCTCTTAATTTGAGGAAGATTCAAGATATAACAAACTGTCTATGGCAAGTACAATGCCAGAAAGCAATCATATAGCGTCTCATTCTTCCCTGTGATTTGCGACCTTAAAGCAACTAACAAATTCTTTTCTGGCTGATATCTGTTGTGCTGCCATTTATTGAATTTCATTGCATGCTTTTAAATTCTACTGTTTTGGGAATCTAATCTGGTCAGCATTTAGAACATTTTCTCCCAGTTAAACATATTGAAGATTTACTTGCGTAAGCAGTAAATATCTTTGTAACTGCTAGTTGTTCACTCCTCTAGATGGAATTTTGATATTCATACTGATTTTGTTGGCTTCAGAAATCCAGATTTGATATACTTTCACTTCTTTATTCCCGGTGGAAGTGAAGACAAGCTATCATTTTATAAGCTAAAGGTGTTGTTTCCAAATTCACAACTAGAAGTTCACGGGTAAGTCTTTCCTAATAGTTCATTTTCACATTTCAGATTTTAGTAGCCTATGTGCCAAGGCTTGTTTACATAATTGCAGGCAGGAGAATATCAAGGAACTAATTAGAAATGCCATGTTCCCTTTGGAGCCAAATTTCAAGGAATTAGTGCCATTTGCAATACCAATGATTCTTCAGTCATTAACGAAGTTCATATATTTCTCATCGGATCTGGTAGTGAAGGTTGGCATGTTTAACTTCTGCTTGTTTTGCTGGCTAGTAATTTTCTTCGTTTTTGATCATGAAGTTTGGAGCTGTACTATCGATTGGTTTTACTGCATTATTGTCGACCTACTTTCAGGTGTATAGCATGAGCTGTTGTGATTATTTAGTTGAGCAGCGTGTATCGTTAACCATTTTCTGTTACAGGGAAGAGCTGAAGAACTGATTTCTCTTGACTTGCAAAATAATGGTATTGCTGCAGTGGAGGACTGTTCAAAGAGATTGACTGACTATGTGAATCCAGAAGTCTTGGATGCCATTCAGAGATCGGCTTCAAGACCCTGGATATCTGACACTCCATATGAAAAGAATGCTTGCGTTCCCGACCTAAGTGTGCTCTCAATTGACGCAAGAAATTTGAGAAAAGACTTTCTTCAGGCAGTTTCATGGTGGACTAAAGTACTAAATTGGAACAATAGGTTCGCTTCACTTCTCTTTTTTACTGACATAGTGTGTTTAATTTCTGATGATTTAATAATTTGCGTCCTTCTCATGGTCACCTAATCTGCGTATTACTCCTCCCTCTTGAAAAAAGATAATCAGGAACTCTTCTTCCACTTACCTAGTATTCATTTGGGAAATTTCAATGAACTGCTTATTAGTCATCTGACTATTGGACTTATATTGCGGAAATGTTCTTTGAAAGAGGATCATATGTCATTACTACTTCAAGGAAATATCATTAAGTAGGAACACCAGTGGTCCTCTGTTGGATGAAAGTTCTAAACGTTTAAGCTTTGTGTTGCACTTTTCATTATGCATATACATTACGAGATTGGCTCAACCAAATTGATCAACTAAGAGACTTCCCCAGCTTGACTAGAGCTTTGTTATTTTCTCTATACATTAGCATATCTCCAATTTATCCAATCAAGTTACATTTGGCAGTAGTGCTGTTCAACATGTCCATCTGTTCTGATCTGATCTGCATTTTGTTTATTTGCAGCACTGGCAAGAGCAACCCTGCCTTATTTTTAACACTCTACCACAATTACTTGAAGCTTTCCTCTTCTTGGTTGTCAGTCGGCAATAAAGCATCACCCAAAAGCACAGAAAAGAAGATGGTCCTCCCCTATGATGGTCCCAGGAAACTTTGCTCAGAACTTGGAGCTGGATCAACTCTGCAGCTTGAAAGAGGCGATATATGGAAACGGTATCTTCCTCCAATGTCATCTCAAATGCTAGGACAATAGATTTTTCCCATAGATATGTAGTTCAGGCCTATTATCAAAGAGTTGGTTTTCTGTGCTTATTTTTTTGAAGCACCATTGACGTGCCTCTATTTGTATGCGTAGTTTGGCTGATGTAATTAATACCTTTAATATGATAATGTTTATTTTCCTGACTAGGAGAATATACATGATTAAAGGTTTGGTTCCTTCGAGTTTGCATTTCGAGGCTCTTTTATTACTAACTAGAAGTCCAAATAAAAGGTACTCAAATTTCTCTGAGTGATTAATCAGGCTAACTGTAGCTTCGGTGACAAGAAAATTATTGGTTGAAGATTTTTACTACTGAAAGATTTACTATTAAAGATAATGACTTCCAATATTAAAGTTCCGATGACTCTTGGACTAGCTTGGAGATTCATCTTAGCGATATATAGCAAATAAGGACGCATGATAACGTTAAAGGTGATTGATGCGGGCCTTATGCAATGGTATCTCCAAGGGATATATCCGTCTGAAGTATTACCAGAAGTCTCATAGAAAAGTCTCACTTCATCATACCCTCTGAAAACTCATCAACTTATCATCCACATTAAGTTTCTGAATTTCTGTCAACCTAGCAAATTCAGAGCGTTCTCGATAGCCTAACCGACATTTTATATATGAAAATGTCACTAGGAAAATCAAACTATGTTCAGGCCTCATTGCATTTAGAAGGCAATTTGCAGAACTCAGGTTTAAGTCACCAAATGATCTCGTTGGCAAGTCCGTCTAAACAGAAGTGGCTGAGACTAAGATGCTCTGAAGTGATTCTTGTTTTTTCCATGAAGAAGCAAACGGGATGTTTATCTTGTCTATTGACAGCATCTAATTATCGTAGGTTATGACAAGCAAATGCCACTCCTCGGCTATTAGCTGACCTCTGGCCGACGGCGGCCTAGATCTAATCAAACGCTAGAAGTCAAATCTGGGAGAGAACAAGCTCTCCCTTGAGCCTCTGAATAATCTTAATAAAAGCAAAAATCCAAAGGAAAAGAAAGAGAAAAAAAAATGAGGATTTCGAGATCGAAAAATGTTGGAAAATGTAGCTGTTATTCTATGCATCATCGTTTTCTGTGTGATCCATACTTCAAGCAAAGCGCCTAGATCTGGAGAACAAAAGAGAACCCAAGTCATAATATTATCAAGTTGCTGGAATGCAAAAATAAAAACTGACTTAGGGTCCGTTCGTTTCGTAAAAAATAAAGCATCTCCGGAAAATATTTTCGAGGAAGTTATTTTCCTGGAAAATGACAATATTTTTCAATGTTCGTTTGAAACTTAAATTTTCCAGAAATTTTTTTCACAAAATTTTTTTCTTTCCCTTTTTTTTATTCATGGATGCTCGACAGCCACCTCGACGGTGGTCCGGCGGCCAACCAGTGACCAGCGGCGGACCAGTGGCTGGCTACCGGCGGACCCTTGCAGTACAGCGACCGATGGCGGTCCGACGGTGGCTCGGCGACTGGTGGGGCAATTATTAGTAATTTAATCGATATTGAGGATCGGTTGACTTCCGGAAAATATTTTCCTTAGTTTTAGAAGGAAATTTCTCATTGATTGGAAAATATTTTTCATGATAAAATATTCCCTCCGAACATTATAATTTTCGAAAAATATTTCCTGAAAAAATATTTTCATCAAAATGAACAGATCCTTATTATCTATAAATTTTTCTGCGTCTAGAGGTTCATACGCCAAGAGAGGATTAGACGACATAAAGTTTAAGAAATGAAACTCGAGAGTTGACCTCTCGTACTTGGGAATCGAGCAAAGATTCTAATCAAATAATTGATCTTGAGCTTTGACTTCAACTTTTCGATCGAACTCATTAAAGCCTGTCAAATGGCGACATGTGCATGATTATCATTCCCCTCTATTCTTATCCAAGATTTGTCTTTTTTTATTTTTGGTGATTAATTGGCCATCTTCTGCACTTCTTACAGCATAGTCAAACGATGCACTAATTATGGGATCTGCACATTTGTCAATTCTTTATCAGATCTTGTCTGAATTGAGACATCCGCAAGTTACGTCCACTTTTGATTCTTTATGAATTCACCCCTTCAAGCTACTAGAGCAGGGTTTATCTGAAGTCAACAATATTATGTGGCTCGATTTGCCAACTCATAAAGTTTCATATTTTACTCCTTTGTTTCCTCCAAATGCCAAAGTCATTGGTTGTATCAAGAGCCGGATTGGCATTGGTCAAGTTATGATTCGAAGCTTTTGTTTCGATGTGCATTGTGCAGGCCACCATGTGGCAGATGCTTTTAGTTTATTGCTTCTGAAGAATGGTTTCCGGATTCTTCGAAGACTTTACGGATTGGTGACGCTCCTCGGTGTTGGAGATATATTCTTTGCTTTTCTCCGGAACGTAGCAAGGCAAGACGGCAGGCCCGCACGACGCAACGAAAGACCCAAAGCCTCGCGTACGACGTTGCCGTCCAAGAAGACGACCAAAAAAATGCTCTGCGTTTTACGTTGCTGTGGAACATTGGAAGATGGGGACAATGCAACGAAAGACTCCACTTCTTGTGTTACTGTTGTTGACGGGTGAAGTCGTGTGAAGGCGAGTCAATGCCCAGAGGAAGAGAACAAAGTTCAGGTCATGAAGGATGGACCGTTCACCATATGTAGTTGAGATATCTAGTGTTAAGAAGGCAAGTTGATCCCGGAAAGAGAAGGAAAAGAAGTACTCTTTGAAGTTCGGTTTTGTATAAACGGAAGGTGGGATCATAATGCGAAGCATCTCGATCGGTTAAGGTATGACGAAGTTGTAAGAGCTCCATTCGCTTTACAGAGGGGAGGTAGACTTGGAATTCTTGTTGGCGAGCGAAATGCAGGAGTTGAGCGGAAGAACAAAGAGGAAGATACGATGGAGCAAGCTGTACACATTTTCGTGCTTCCGGCCCCCTAACGCGGACCCGGCTCCCGTCAACAGCCTCAAAGGACAGCCGGGGTTCTCACGGGTTGTTTTCTGCAACCAGCCGCATCTGCATAAATTGAAACCTCACAAATACCCGACCAATTACGTATCCACGACCAAGTACAATGTGGTAACATTCCTCCCAAGGTCGCTCTTTGAGCAGTTTCGTAGAGTGGCCAATCTTTATTTCCTGCTGGCAGCTGTATTGTCCCTCACATCGTTGGCTCCTTTCACTCCGCCGAGTCTGATTCTCCCCCTGGTTTTTGTGGTTGGGATCAGCATGCTCAAGGAGGCGGTAGAAGATTGGCACAGGTTCTTACAGGTACGAGTCCATTGAATTTTTTTCTCCAATCTTCTTACTCTTCCTCAAACGTTCATAATTCGATTCTTTTTGTTTATAGAGTTTTTGGCTATGTAGCATGAACCATCCGTGAAATTGCCATAGTGCTCCTGCTAAAGATAACTTCCTCGGAATTTCTTGTTTAACATTTTGTCTCATTCTAAACCACTTCAGTTTTAGAGTACTGCGAATTGGGCTAGGCGGTTCTTTCCAAACTCATTTTAGTGCTTTTAATCTTGTCTGTCATGAGCCAACAATTGAAAAGTGCCTTGTAGTATGGACTAATGCTGCAGTTACCAAAACTTTTCTAGGATTTGGAAGTAAACTCTCGGGTCGTGAAGACTCACATAGGGGATGGTGTATTTGTGGAAAAAGTATGGCAACAAGTCTCCGTCGGGGATGTTATTAAAGTACAGAAGGATCAGTACTTTCCCAGTGACCTCCTTCTCCTCTCTTCAAGCTATGATGATGGCGTTTGTTATGTCGAGACCATGAATCTCGATGGAGAAACCAATCTGAAAGCTAAGAGATGCGTAGAAGCTACTCTTGGTGTAAATGAGGATGACACCATCAGGAAATTCAAAGCTACTATTTACTGTGAGGATCCGAATCCAAATTTGTATTCCTTTGTGGGAAACTTGGAGTTTGAGAATGAATCGCATCCTTTGTGCCCTGCACAAGTGCTTCTGAGAGATTCCAAACTCCGGAACACCGAGTACATATATGGAGTAGTCATTTTCACAGGACCAGACACAAAGGTGGTAAGGAACTCCATGGAGTCACCCTCTAAACGGAGCCGGATTGAGAGAAAGATGGATCGTGTCATCTACCTTCTTTTCTCTATGCTCATTTTGATTTCTCTGGTGACGTCTGTGGCTTCTGCATTGCTTGTCAGATCCTCCCAAATGACAAGTTCGTGGTACCTTCGTTTTCAAGACAAAGATCTGTTCTTTAGTCCATCAAAACCGGCATTGTCAGCAATTATGCAATTCATACGGGCTCTGGTGTTGTATGGCTATTTGATTCCTATTTCTCTCTATGTGTCCATTGAAGTAGTAAAAGTACTTCAAGCTGTCCTCATTAACAAGGATATACTCATGTTTGAAGAAGCAACATGCCAGTCGGTCCGAGCCCGCACTTCGAATTTGAATGAGGAGCTTGGTCAGGTATCAATCATCTTGTCAGACAAAACGGGGACTTTGACCTGTAACCAGATGGAATTTAGGAAATGCTCCATCGCAGGGGTCTCATATGGTGGCGACTTGGACGAAGTGGATCTGGCTGCCTCTCGCAGGATAAATTCTGAGATGATTGGCCACAGGTCTAGTGTTGATGAATCTGATGCAACGAGCCAATGCATCGAGATCTGTGAATTCTCCACGGATGACGTTGGCATTCAGATGGGTTATATAGGTGCTCCCGAATATTTAGACAGTCCCAACTTGAAAAGCCCCAAAATTTCGGATGTCCACAGTCAATACTCCATTAAGGGCTTTAACTTCAGGGATGACAGGCTGATGGATGGGCGATGGACTTGCAGTTCCAACGTGTACGACATAACAATGTTCTTCAGAGTGATGGCTCTGTGTCACACCGGCATACCCATTGAAGACGATCGAGCTGACAAGTTGAAGTTTGAGGCAGAGTCGCCAGAGGAAGTCGCTTTCTTGATCGCCTCTCAGGAATTCGGCATACAGTTCTGCAAGAGGACACAATCAGTAATGGTTCTGAAGGAGCTCGACCCAGACTCGGGAAGCGTAGTGGAAAGGTATCCTCTGGGCTTTCTGATTCCATTCTGTTGTTGTTTATTCGTTTGTTTTCCTCCAACATATGTTTTTGTGGCTGAGGAACATCCTCTCTTAGTAACATTCAGGAAGTACAAGCTTTTGAACCTTTTGGAGTTCAGTAGTTCTCGCAAGCGGATGTCCGTGATTGTGAGCACCGAAGACAGTCAAATCATACTCTTATCCAAAGGAGCGGACAGGTATTGTCTGATTCCTGGAAGAATCAATCAGATCCAAATGTTATCTGAGTTCTTGGGCATCCTGAAACTCATAGGTTTATTTGATTTGCTTTCCCAGCATCATTTTTGAGAGGCTTGCTAAGAATGGTAGGTCGTACCAAGAGGTGACAAGTTCACACCTTTCGTGTTATGCTGAAGACGGTTTTCGAACTCTGGCCTTTGCATATCGTACTGTCGAAAGGGCTGAGTACGAACATTGGAACTCATTATTCACGAAAGCCAAGACCACTGTGGGTCCTGAAAGGGATGAATTGCTGGAGAATGCATCAGAAATGATTGAAAAGGACTTAATTTTGTTGGGGGTTGCCGCCGTCGAGGATAAATTACAAGAAGGGGTTAGTTAATTCTCAATGTCATGTAATTTCTCATCTTTCACATGTTGGTTTTACTTTAGTTCCTTTACAGATTTGATTGGAAACCCAACTAGTTAACCTAAATCTGGAAAAATAAGAGGTAGATATAACGTCAGTTTCTCAGGTTTTCTATGCATTGATGAAGCAACATTGCTGACAAAGAGCATCATTCTATCTGTTACTTTTTAAACTGAAGAAATAATACTTCCCTGTTACTCAAGACGAAAGCAATACTAGGAGATTATTTCAGAACTATGTAATCAGATAGTAACTGATCTATTACAATTGATCATCAAGAAGTTCCTCAAGCTTTTGACATGTATCTCCTGTTCAAGTTTTGGAAGAAAGGGATAAACTTATTTTACCTGTACAAAGTTGAGCTTCCCAATCTAAATTTGAAAGACAGTACATTTTCATGACTTGCATAGGTTCCAGAATGCATAGATAAACTTGCTCAAGCAGGCTTGAAGATTTGGCTGCTTACTGGTGACAAGATGGAGACTGCAATCAATATTGGGTGTGTGTTGTCATTTGAAACTCATTAGTAGTACCGATAGTTGATCGTTTTATAGGATTGACCAATGTTCATGACCCTCTTAATCTCTTAAGAAGCTAATTGGTTCATCTTTTTTCTCTTTGCCTCTGCTAGATTTGCATGCAGCTTGCTTCGACAAGATATGGGGCAGTTCCATTTGAGTTCGGTCAAGAACTCAGGATGCAGCAACCAATCAGAGGCAATCCTTGTAAGATTTCCGATAGATGAATGTTAGTGTTGTCATGATGCTAATGTGATGGAAATGAGAAAATTCATATGCTTGACGATACTTGCATGATGAAATTTACTAATCATACGTGAAAGTGCAGCACAAGTGACTTGGTTCAGTCTGACGCCTGGATCAATTTGAATGCTCTTAGCTTTTTCGGATGATCTAACTTCAATGTCAAGATCAGAAAAAGTGAAAGCAATATTCATCAAAGCAAAAGGGCGAAACATAAGTTTATGAGCAAAGTAGTACATGCAATCAATGTACTGACAGTTGTCTTGTAAAAATCTTTTAATTTGTTCTAGAAGATGTTTCAGATGCCTGAGGTCCTCCTCTTCTTTGAGGTTGGTGGTGACATGCGGCGCATCATTTTTGCATCATTTTTTCAGGTGGCGAGAAAAGCTTTGGTAAGCCAAATTGAAAGCTTTACGCAAGAAATACACCAAGAGAACAACAAGCATGTGCCCTTTGCTCTGGTGGTGGATGGGCAGGCCCTTGAGATTGCTTTAAGAAGTGATGTGAAGGATCAATTCTTACGGTTAGCTGTCAAATGTGCTTCTGTCATATGCTGCCGCGTGTCGCCGAAGCAGAAAGCCCTTGTAAGATTTCGGTTTTTCTTCCAAGGATTATTGTTAGTAAGAAAATCAGCTTATCTTGCTTAATAAGTTTATCTATTCACAACCATAGCTGTAGGCAAGAGAAAAGTGACACTAAGTAGGAACTTTCAGATTACCCGATTGGTGAAGGAGTTCACTGGCAAGACTACCCTGGCAATAGGAGACGGTGCAAACGATGTTGGCATGATTCAAGAAGCTGGCATCGGAGTTGGGATTAGTGGTATGGAAGGAATGCAGGTTGAGACTAGTGTCATGTCATGTCGCCTTCTTGACTAAGCAATCTTTTCTGAATTCCAATTCGACCCTCATGGAAAGCTGAAGAACGACATGCTGTTGATTTACTTATTTATTTATGTTGCAGGCGGTCATGGCTAGCGACTTCTCGTTGCCCCAATTCCGGTTCCTCGAGCGACTCCTAATTGTGCACGGACATTGGTGTTACAAGAGAATCTCCAAGATGGTACTTATATGTCCAAATTCTACTCTCAAGGACCAATGTCAGCGAACTTTTATCTCTAATGTGTTGCATTTTGTATAACAGATCCTATACTTCATATACAAGAACATCGTGTTCGGCTTGACCCTATTCTACTACGAGTTCTACACATCATTCTCTGGCCAGGTACTGTATGATGATTGGTACATGACGGCATTCAACGTCCTGTTGACATCGTTGCCAGTCATATCCTTGGGAGTTCTTGAGCAGGACGTTCCATCAGATGTGTGTCATCAGGTAGATTCTAAAAAATCGACGAATCACTGTTTTAGTTCACCTACTGCGACAGGTTATATGTTCAGTCTCATTCCCGAAATGGCATCTGTCTTCTTCTCTTTCCTTTCTTGATTCATCGTGGCTCACGTACTTACCGAGCTATGTCTTCTCTGCAGTTTCCTGCCCTCTATCAACAGGGTCAAAGAAGCATATGCTTCTCTTGGAAGCGAATCATCGGTTGGATACTCAATGGCGTGGTTGCTTCCTTGATCATCTTCCTCTCGACCATGCACGCACTCTCTTCAGTCGCCTTCTCAGAAAAGGGCAATGTCGCTGACATAGCACACCTAGGCACGATCACATACACATGCGTGATATGGACAGTGAACTGCCAAATTGCCCTCGTAATCAGTCACTTCACTTGGATCCAGCACCTGTTCATCTGGGGTAGCATATTGCTGTGGTACATTTTCCTGCTCGTCTACGGCGCGCTCCCTCCCTCCTACTCGAATACAGGATTTCACGTGCTGACCGAGGCCATTGGAGGCGCTCCTAGCTTTTGGATCATCACACTGCTTGTGGTCGTCGCGTCGCTGCTTCCGTACTTCACTTACATGGTCCTGCAAAGGACATTTTACCCCATGGACGACGACTTGATCCAAGAGATGAAGCACTGCAAGAAGGACATCTTCGACAAGCAGATGTGGTTGAGAGAGCAGAGTAACTCAAAGAGGACGACGCTAGTTGGGTTCTCAGCCAGAGTCGACAAAGTTATACAGCAGAGGAGAGCATCAATCTACAAGTCATTCACCGACAGCCCCATCTACAGGACACTGAAAAGTAGCCCACTCTTCCAATAGCCGTAGTAATTCAGCATTCTCAGGAAAAACCGTGCTCGAGATTATACATATTCTTTGATATGTTTCGTTCGCAACACACACAACACCACCAAAGACTACGTACACGTTTATTGTATGTAGTTCTGATAAAAGTTTCGCTCTCCTTTTTCACTTGTCTGGACTGATGATTTGGCTCAAGGAATGAACAGCATCGTTCTACGTAGGGCTCTTGATGTTTACTGCAACTGCTTGCTACGTCTCATGCTTCATGTGGTGTAAAGTCCTGCTCAGATGCCTCTTGCTTTGTCTGTCTCTTTGGGGCAAATTAGTTCGTCATCTTTGATCACTCCACCCGCCTAACTCCGGGCTACAACCAGACTCATGCCTGGCTACTACCGGGCCGGTCTTAACCGCCGCTTGCCCATCTGGGAGGGCCCACTTTCGAGCCCAGCAAAGCCCAGTCTAAGAGCACGGGCTGGGCCAGAAGTTCAGTTGAGTCCGGCCCGTCCAAGCCATGCTTACTCTCGACGAGCAACGAGATTGACTGACTGAGACGCATCGTGGCCCGGCCCAGCCAACCCGTGCTCATTATGCACTATGATTATCTAGTAAAACTGAAAATTTAAGTACTGATTTTCACGTGTATATGGATGCTACAATAAAAACAAAGGTGGTATGACGTGGATTAAAAATCGATAAATCAAAACTATTAATTTCTCGCCAAAGCATAGGATAGTCACCATGTATAAATTTTATCAATATATTTAAGAATATTCTACAATGTCATCAGCTTTTATTCTAGTGCAAGAAATTAAGTAAGCCATCCCTCAATTTTTCCCATTAGATAAATCTAACGAGCACGTAAAGTTGGAATCACTTAATCCATCCAATAAATTTCGAAGTTGACTTATTATGTTGCTTAAAAACCTAAAAGCAATTAATAATGTTCGTCATTCCATTTTTAATAAGAAGGCAATGTTATACAATATGAGATATTGAGTTATTACCGAAGCAAAATAATATTTTTGCTGTCGGCACTTGAAATTATCGGTACGTTAAATTTCAGTACTTAAAATTTAAGTCTTATAAAATATTGTGAACTTTTTACTTTAATTGAATATTCTTTAATATTACTAAACAAATGGTATATAATTAAATGCCTAATTTAAAATTTTCAGCGTTTAAAATGTTACTGTTGAGGGCAGCAAAAGAGCAGCCTCTCTCTCTCTCTCTCTCTCTCTGGGTCGTCGCTTCTTGATTTTCGGTCGGTCGGTCCAAGGTGTGTCCATGGCGTCGGAGGAAGACATCCTGGGAAATAACAGCGTCGACGACGTCGCCTGGCTCTGTTCTCTGTCGGAATCGGAGCTCGTATGTTTTCTGTTTCCCCGTTGTTCTCTGGTTTTTCGAGATTCCTCGCTGCGCGCTGTCTGTTTCCTTGTCGAAATTTTCTTGTTCTTTTTTTGGGTTTCGTTTGCGAAGACTTGACGAGGGATTCCCCCCCGGTGTTCGTTTTCTGTAGGATTTCCTGATGAGTTTGAAGGCGCTGGCTCTTCAACGAGCGACAGGGATCGGCCGGGAACATCTCGCCGAGAAGTTCGATTTGAAGATGCTCCGAGCCATGGGTACGTGCCCCGTTTCTTCTCTGTTATGTGAATTGGATTTTGATGATGAGCTATTCGGGGGTACGAATGGTTTCCCCTGTGACCAAAAGGAGGAAATTTTGTCCATTTACATCGATCTTGTGGAGTTTTTCTGGCCCGTGTTGTTTTACTTTTGCCGGCTAGGCAGTCGATTGGACATATGGATGAATTTTTTTTGGGTCGTAGCACAAATTCTGCTTCATGTTTTTCTCCCTTGATTTGATGGAATGAATTGAGGTTAACTTTGGCTGAATCTTGTGTAATGGCCGTAGTCAGTAATGTGAATATCCCATGTTATGGTCTTCAAATATAGTTCCTGAGCATCCAAATTAATGACCGCAGTTCAAGGAAACAATGAGAAACGCATCATTTTGGCAAGCTTTTATAGAATATCCTATTGTTTTACAAGAAGTTCTTGATCTTCTATTTGCTCATGTTCTGGTGTTTAAAGTTTATCGGGTGAAGCTCTGTTGCTGTAGTAGTAGTTCCAGGAAAGATAAGCCCTTTTTGTGGCCTTCTGTCATCCTTTTTTATTAGATTTTTTAACTTTCATCATATTAAGTCAAAAGCTTACATGAAGTTTCAAACTGTTTATTTCAAGTAAGGAATTGACTATCCATTCAATGATATGGCGGTGCTAGGTTGCTGAGTTTCCCAATCTGTCATCAATGTTTTCAAGAAGTTTCAAAATTTTTATTCAAAGTAAGGAACTGTCTGTCCATTCAATGATTTTTTGGTTCTAGGTTGCTGAGTTTCACAAGCTGTCAGCAATGTTGTTCCTGTTGTCACCTTTCCTAATCCATCGGCAATATCGATAGACCTTAGTCTTTAGTAGGATCTATAAATAGGGTGTTAGTTAGGTAAGACTGATCAACAAAGCTCATGTCTTGATCATTTATTTGACAAAGGCCACATCTTGATCATTTATATGTCAGGGAGATTCATGCATATTGTTTCTTTTTTTGTCATACTAATAGTATCAGGTCTCCCTAGAGCCACATGCTAACTCTACGTTCATATATATGGGCTCCTTTAGGTGACTATGAGTTGTTGAAGGGAGATTCACACATCCATTTTTGTCAAGATTGTTTCTCATTTTCTTATACTTCAGCAGTTGGTTTCGGGTCTTCCTGAAGCCACATGCTATCTTTGCTTTCGTATAAATGGGCTATTCTAGGTGCTTATGAGTTGTGGATGGATGTTGGTTATAAGTTAGTGATGTCCGTAATTTGCCTGTTAGAACTGAAAATGAGATGCAAAACTGTGCTGAGCAAAGTGGGAGAGAGAGAGTATAGCCTTTTAATTTTTTTAATTAAGTCCTTGAAACTCCTTTTAACTCTATCATTTCTTCCAGTTTCGGAAGTGATGCTATCTAATTCCTGTTGGAAACCTTTGACTTGAGTAAGGATGAGTTTCAGCTTTCTGCACAATTTAAAATCTGTGCTCTTTGGAGATTTCAGTGGGGATCATTATGTAGGTGCTTATTTATCGCACATGCTATGTCCTCCTTAGGTCTTTGATTGCTAGAGCATTAAAGTTTACTTAGTTATAGTAGGTGTAGTTGGAGAAGCAAAAGGAACAAAAACAGGGAGCAAATGGAACAAAAACAGGGGTAAAATAGAGTTGCTTGAAGTTGGAAAAGAGAAAGGTTATTCTAGGGTTTGTAAAAATGAATGATGTCTATTGAATGAGGAAAACTAATGACAAAGTTACTAAAAGACCTATTTACACACCCTTGATCTAACATAACTATTTTTAATCTATACCACTGGAGCTCATTACAAGTCACATGACTGGCACATGAGTGTTTGTTGACCTAACCACATATTCAAAGACTCATCAAAGAACAAAACTTGGCCAATTTTTTTTTTTTTTGAATGATGCTCCAACATCATTCTACCTTGGAAAGAGTCCGGCTTAGTGTTGAAAACTTTGACGAAGCAGGCATGTCTCTGGATCAATCTTCTTCATCTCCTCTACCAAATCCATGTAGGAAAGGTATCAGATTTATCCAACCATTTCAATAGGAACTGTGGATTTATCCAACCATTTCAATAGGTATCAGATCCACATTATCATTCCTAGTAAGCATTGCTCTTCTCTGATGGGAGAAAACTCGGACTTGATGTAATGGATTCTTTCCAATCATCACTAATATTAGAATTCCATTATCAAAGCAATCAAAGTTTTTTTGTTTTCTGAAAGCTTGCCATTGATGCTTTCACTCAAATTGAGCCGCAATGACAAAATCTATCATCAACATGAACAATACTCTTTCTTCGTCTTTAAATTGTCCTGCATTTCCTTCACATGCTTGCTCATCTTCTTCTTTAATACCTAAAGCATATTGATAAGTAACTGAATCAAACTCTTCAGAAGGACTTTTCCTCGTCTCACTTGAACCATCACTACTTTCAACAATTCCATCTTCTGCCAGTAAATTTACTGCAACCATCACTAATTGTTGCATCATTTTTTCATCATCTCATGCAACCGTTGTTGTTTCATCTTCAAAATCTTCATGGAAATGATAGATTTCACTGTTCTCTGATCTGGCATCATGAAAGGGATTTTCATCAAATCCATCATTACCATCATCCTTGGGATCACCTTCTGGAATGTCAGGGGTCACAGTGACCTTCTGGATTCTCCATACAGGCTCTCGAAGGTTCATGTCCGTGCAAAGCTTGAACAGTCCGCAACAAGCCATCAATCAATATCACATCTCAGCCATCTCTATTTGTTGGGCTTGATTGCCTCTTTCATGATGCCTTCCGCGTCCAAACATCTTGTCAAAACAAAAGACATGATTGCAAGTTAGGATCTTTTCAGCTCTGATACTAATTGATAATGGAAAATGATAACAAGGGCATCTAATACCAACTTGACGAGGTCGGGGAATTGAAAGGTTTATGAAAATCAATGATGTTTATTGAACGAGGAAAATCCAATGACAAAGTGAATAAAAGACCTATTTGTGCACTTGTGATCTAAATAATAACTTTTTATGTCGACTACTATAATTTCTGCTTATTAACCCGATAACTTGACAAAAGACTTAAATGAAAAGAATACACTTAAAATACTAACAAAGGTTGAATTATGTTCCTGCGTCAGTTTCTCTCTGACATCACATGCTATGTTGCTGTTGTGAGTTTTTACTTGAATGGGTCATCCATACGTCTTTATTCTCACCATTTTCAATAACTTTTATATAGCTCATTTGCATGCATTCTGACCTAGTGTTTTTTATTTTTATTTTTGGCCTGCTTTATAGGGATGATTTTGATGGAGCATCTCAAAGAGAAGGTTAAGGATTTGGAAGGAATTCCTGGTTTGGCTGGGTCTGCCTCACATCTTGATGCATCTAATCTATTGAAGTCAAGTCTTGAGAATGTTATGACACTTGAGAACATAAAGGCATGTCTGGATACTCATTTCAAAAAAGGACCATTAAAAAGGTGAGTCATTCTTTAATGAATTTGTGATCAGTTCTGTAACTTAAGCTTTTTTTATTATTATTGTTTTTATTTTATAGTGGATCAACCTATTTTGAATAATCAGAGTTATTGTTACTTTGCAATGTCCTATTATTTTTGAATACTTTGTGTAGTTTTTTTGGCTACTGTTTTAGGGTTGAGGAAGTATGTGCTAGTGTGCCTTAAGGTGAAGTGCCAAAACAAAGTTGATGAGGATACTGTGATTGAGGTATTGTACGTTAGCGGTTTCATGTGAAAGTATCAGCTTTTCTTTGTTTGATAGTTATAACAAGTAATATGGTGATAGTATCTGTGTGCTATGTTCTGAGATGTTCAAGCCACATTAACTGAGAACACAAAACTGTAGAATAATGTCAGATTTTTTGCCCTTTCTGGATTATCATACCTGTCTTTTTCAGTTGAATTCGTTCTCACGATAGTCAATTGAGTATGCTTTATTCAGGGGGCTTTGTCAAACACGTTAGAGCTTAAATATGACCTAAAATTAAATGTTGAAGTATAGATGGCATCTCTCACGATGAGCTAGCAACCATAAATCTTATCTGATTTAAGCCATAGATTTGCCTGGAGCACCCATTCTACTTTTGGAAGGAACTTGACAATACACTGAAATCAAATCAATTATTTCTTTGGCAATTTGAAGGAGAATCTGCTCAGTCAGACTTAAATTATGAAGAAAGCAACCGAGTGCACTATATCAGTTGCTTAACAACACAGTATCCTTTTTATTGGGAAGACATGTTGTCTCTTATCGACTAATTTTCAAGAATTTGTGGTTTTAGTTGCTTTTACTAATGGTCGAAGTGTGTCAAATTGGAGTAGGAGATATATCTGGATTATGGTGCCAAAAGTATGGCTGGCTATAGTTTTTGCCTCCACAAGAGATGTGACATTGCATTCAAATTTGACTTTCCACTTCAGCTCTCCGTTTTTTAGAAGAGCAACAGTGTGATTTCCACCAGAAAGAGAAAGAATGATCCGATAGGAAGATCATAGAGTAGATTGATTTGATTGACAATAGCCAAAAAAGGTATATGACAAGCAGTTAAAGAGAAACAAAGATTCTCATGTGCCATGATGTAACTTGTTGAAATAGTCTTCTCATTAGCAATATTAATGGTTGTGGTTTTTTTAACTTTCAAGGGGAGTATCAATTATACTAAAGTTTTACTTTTGAAGTAATGGGAGTTTTTCTATGTCATAGTAAAAAGAGGTTTTGTTACAATCACCTGTATCCGAATCTGAGGCTTCTAGTGCAATGTAAGATTTTTCTAGAACCTGTTCCATGCACCAACATAAATAAAATAAATTTGACACGGGGGATATACAGAAAAGAGAACCTTCTCCTGATATCCAGCAGCTATTTATGCATGCATGCTAACACATTGGATTGCTGTCGAATTACTTTTGAGTTGAGAGTTGTCATCTCAAGTTCCTTCATTTGTGGCTCGTTGGTGTCAGCATGTAGTATTCACAAACTATCATTAATGGAAGTTTATATATCTTTCCTCTAATTGTTGATGCAAGGCTAAGCGAAGAAGTGACGCCAAAGCAGAAGAGGCAGGATGATGAAGTGTAGAAGTTCATGAGCCCTCATTTTGAAGGGACAAGTAGGAGATTTTCTAACCAGTAGGTGCTTCCTCTGGTGCTTGTATGGTTCTGGAATGCTCACGACGACTGCTGTTCTGCTAGCTCTGTCCCTACTTTACCAATTCTCTTTAATCAGTTTGCCTGTCTGAATTGCTTTCAGGTGCTGGTAACATACACAAGCAATCAGCATATCAGTTGTCATTTGCTCTGCGTATTTCTGAAGCTATGCGGTAAAGAAGCTAGTGCAGGCGGATCTCTAGCATATGCATTGTCACAACTCTAAGATTTATGTGACATCAATTAATCGAGGATCCTTTTTGTTATGGATGAAGTGCAACCATTGAAATAACGTGAGTCAGTGAACTCGTTGGTTAATTTACGCATGCTGAGCTTGTCATAGTCTCTCCTTGCTGAGATTGCCGAGTGCAGTCAAGCTGTGACATCTGAAGAGATTTGAGGCATTTACATAAAAAACTATATGTCGTCCGGCGGATGTGTATGCTAACATATGCTTCTCTGTATCTTTGTATGAATCTCTGGTGGTGGTTGACTTCGATTGCGGTAGCACTTCCACGGTGGGGCACTTGCAAGTGAATAGATGAGCACAAGAACTGGATATATGTGTGAAGGATGATGATTCCAATGCTCAACAGTATTTCCTCTCTTGGCCATGCAGCTATGCCCTAGTTAATATCTCCACACATTGTTCTTCTTGTTCTGATTGCTGTTTTAGTGATAAGAATGGGATGTATCTTTCGAGCGTTGGAGTCATCCCGCTTCATACAAACCATGCCATGTTAAGAGTGGATCTTTTACTGCTGAAGAAGTTCTTATGGACATGCATCCCTTGCTCTCTCATCTGAACGTGTGTTGTACAAGACAGTGAAGATGGAAAACAACAAATATGAAAGTCTAAATGGTTGTTAGTAGCTTTACTTTGATTTGTGAGCTAGTCTTAATTTTGAAAGCGTAATCTTTTAGCTTTTCCGAATGAATTATATTGTTGATAGCTGGTTCTTCAGTCTGCGTCTAGGTGAAGCAATTCAACTGGTATATAGTTAATTTGACGGTATAATTTCAAATGTTGATCATTGGAGTACTTCGGGGGGATTTCGCTTGAAAATGGACCATAACAGATAGTATCAGAACAGGATATGAAAGAGTAACAACAAAGTGTTACGTAGAATATTTGGCCGCGTCACAGGATTCGACTCTTATAAACCATCATGGTTATATATATAGGGTTTGCGACATCCTCATCTTGCATATTATGAAATCGACATGTGTTGACCGAGCGAACAGATTGAAATGTTCAAAATGTATTGCGGTATCTTGGCATGGAAATGCAGGGAAAGAGAAGGGGATGATTGTCTGGCGATTGCTTTGTGAGTTAGAATGTTCTGGTTCTATCATCTTTGGAGAAACCAGGAGTTACCTTTTTAGAAAGCAACAAATTAAGTAGCATTCTTTTGACGATTAGTAGATAGCCTATCACTTGTCATGCTTATCAAGCGGGATCCTGATAAGGTGACTTGAAGTCACCCGATGTGGCCTGATGTGGATCCGTGGCCGTCTGATTTTAGATCGGATGGCCACCCATTATTTGAGGGGTGGTTTTAATTGTTTTACAAAAAGCAAATCATGTGACGTCAATTCACCTGATCTGTTTTCGATCAAGTGATGGAAGAATTTCGTGGGTATGTTATAAGTTTACATAGGTGGTCACTTGAGATCATTAGTGAGCTTTATGATCTCATTTGCATAGTGCAGTTTAGGTCTAACAGGTATGGTTGGGTATGAATTTTGAGATTCATTATGATTAAGAAGACATGGGACTTAATTAAGGCTCAGTCTTGCTTATGGCCTCGCTAAATGAACTGAAAATTCATCATATTGGGTTTTATCTAAACCTACGAAAATTAGCCTATAAATTAAGGATTTGACTTGTGTGTAAGTTAGCCGCATGACACAGATGTCGTTCCTCAAATCACCAAATACAAACAATTCTATCTTTAGACTATCCATATTAGTTTAGCAGTTGAGGATCTAATTTATGGGTGCGTGAATTCAGCACATGATAATAGAAGTCCAATTCCCATACATCGTCTTTTTAACGAAGATAAACTCTACCTTTGGTACAGGGAAATTCCAAACTCATAAAACACCCCACATAATCTCGTGGATCGGATTAGAGATGCGAGCATAAGCTTCGACCAATGACGGAAATCATTAGGGCAAAAACGAAAAGATGCAGTTGATGGGTTGAAGCCAAGCGTGCAATAGCTGACAAGACAAGCTTGGCTGCATTTGTTATAAAAGCCATGTTCAATCATGTCCTGTTTTTTTATTTCATACTCACCTTGGTGACGGGAGAATTATAATTTTCTTGTTGGCCATGCTTGTTTCTTTGTCCTCGCAAGCGCATGCCCTCACCTGCCGCCCTGGGCCCTCGTGTTCCATAAAATATTAAGGAAAAAGAATCATATTCAGCATGAATTTTGCACCATCGAGCATCAGACACTTCATTGTATTTTAACTTATTATGGATAGTCAAAAGCTAATGTCGTAGGCACTTGTTACGTCCTAGCTGCAGTGCAACATCTTCATCTGGTACCCCCCCCGTCGATGCATGCTTTGTCATCAGATGCTAAGGCTGGAGATGCAAAACCTACAAGATCTGGAAACTTCATGCGGGAAGATATGTATACATAGTAAAAGATCGGTAGGACCCTATACTACAAGACCCTTCACTCAGCCAACTTCAAACTGAATATTTGTCTTTCTACTATACACCTGATGACACAAATAGTGTCAGCACTAACACCTCCACCGTCAGAGAGAGGCGGCCGCCCCTTGTTTCGCTGTCACAGTCACGAGTTCGCCAAAATTACTGGGTTCTCTAGCATGCGACGAATCAGAAACTCTCTCTCTCTCTCTCTCTCTCTCTCTCTCTCGCCGTGGACACACCACCAACACATATCTTGCTGGCAGATTAGATGAGGTTGAGGCGAAGGCACCCATGGTGGCGGTGGTGGCCGGACGCAAGTGGCGCTGGTGCTTGGATATGTGCTAGACTGTGATGTGGAGAAGCGAGATGGAGAAGAGAGTGGGTGGTGAGAATATGGGGTGAACACACAAGTATCTATATCTGAACAAAAGATCTCCGTAGTGTTTGATATAGGATCAAGCGTGCCCAAGGTTTTGCCGTGCATACACGGAGAAGTAAGATCCTTGATGAAATCGAAATTTTCTTGCATTAACCAAAGAAAGTTACGGTCTAAAGTACCTTTTCTGATTGAAGATAGACTTGTGACCTTAGTTCTGGTGAAAGAGGAAGACCCCCTTCACATATATCATGCAAGGCTCCTTCTACAAGGTTGCTAGGCCTAGCTCTTGAGACTACTCTAAATTTTAGATGAGCTTTCCATTTCGTTTTGTCTTTCTTCGATAGGTTGTTTTGTGTATGCTTGAATATCTAGCACAATAATGGGTACAGCAAGTTTCTTTTCCTTTCTCCTCTTCTTTTCTTTCTTGTTGGGGTAACAACATTGCCGATATTTGAGCTTTTGTTTGTTTTACGATAAGAGTACCTAATTCTTTTTTAGGTCAATCAAATACTTAAACTTTTCAATAGTAAAGTTGAGGACAGGAACTGTCAGCATGGATACTAGCGCCACTAAATAGTCATTAATTTTCTATCTTAGCATCCGTGGTGGCTTCTTGGGATGATTTAACTTTAGTAGTGACATATTGAACGGACAATATCATCCTAGTCAAGGCTCTCTCTACCTTCTCATCACCCAACATTTAAATGGAGAGATGATATTATCTTGTTTGAGAAAGGAGCCATGCAAGTAATTGTGCTTAGTTTTTGCTAAGTAAGCAAAAGCAAAATCACACAAAAGGTAATTTATTCAATAGATGCCTCACATCGAGTCAAATTCGTAAAATTGAGGTACTTAATTGAGCAAAAAAGTTGTTTCGGTACCGGACTACAAAGTGGATGAAGTTTATATACTTATGGTGTCGTTATCCCTCTTTTCTGCAAATCACTTGTGGGAAATCTTATGTGGGAAATCGGTGCATACAAAGTGAGGGAAAAACTTGGAGAAGTCAAAACCCTCACGCCATTATTGACACTTTTTCATGCCTTGCGACAACCTAAGAAGTATTCCATTATTAAAGCGTTGGTGTTCTTTGTCCACAAAAAATGAAAGTAAGTGAGGACCAAGAGAATGATTAAAGACCCTCTAACTTGTCCCCCCATACCCTTCTCTTCTATAAGAAAAATCTCAACATATACGTGACAACATCGGTATCGCACGTGCACGTACAAGCCAAAGTAAGAACAAGATTATAGTCCAAACCACAAGCTTCCGATCAATTCCGACCTTTCTTTTCCATTCTCATTAGCACATACCCATTATTTATATGAAGGAGATAAGGTTTCTTTTTCACGCCATTTTACTTTAAGTATTTGAAATATTCGTATTGCTTGCTCCAATAGATAAAAGAATCTTGGATTTACGTGGCGACAATAAAGTTGACGTCCCCAATGTGTTACGGAAAGTAGGTGTCGGAGGCATGCAGAAGAATCTTATCGTATCCCCAACACCATTATAAAGATGGTGAATTTTAAACTATAAAAATTGATTATAGGTGTCTTAATCTAGTTAAATTAGTGGATAATGGGCGTTAGACCAAGAAGGATTTGCTTCGAGATTAAGGCAGGCCTCACCATCAATGATGGTAGCTTCCAAGATCATCAAGTGGGGCACATCGGAGATGCTGGAGAGGGAAACCTCTCCAATCAAAAGAGGGGTTTCGACTTTTTTGCTTATTTTCTGTAGCTGTGGATCGATTTAATATGGTTTAGTTTAATTTAATTAAGCTTGATTTGTCGATCAGAGTTATCACATCAATGCCTGATCTTGTTGGTTCAAGGTCCAGGCAGGATCTAACAATGACGATCGCGGGGATTTCCACTTCAACCCTCTCTTAATCAAGGTATAACTAGTGAAAAGTGGGATGCAGGAGAGATGATGTCGGGCACCGTTGACTTTCTTGTATTAGAGCAAGGCTTAAATGGTCCCCTGAATGTAAGTACGTTTAATTCCAACCTTGTGAAAAGTTGGATTCAACTATATGCCAAAATATACACAAACTATCAAAGGAAAAATCATCAAATAAACTTATTATAATTATGTCAATCCAATCATAAATTTTTTTTAATCAATTTAATTCTAAACATTATGTATTTGTAACAATTCAGCCCATGTAATCAAATTTACTGACATAAACACCAATCATTTTACATGACACAACTGATTGAAGTGAGTCCTTAATAATATTTTAATTTTTTTCGATTTATTTATTTACTTTTTGTTTCTTTTTCCTTCTTTTCTTTTTATTTTTTCTCTTTTTCTTCCCTTCTTCCTCTAGTAGGTTGCTAAATCTTGATGGCTGGGGACTAGCCAAAAGCAAGTGTTGAGGAGGTTAACCTCTAGCGAAGTTGGACCTTGCCAAGGTTCGACAATCGGCTAGAAGAAGATGGAGAGAAAAAAAAAGAAGCAAGAGAAAAAACAAAGAAAAAAAGAAAAAAGTAATTCAAAAAAATTAAAAAATTATTAAAAGTCATCTGCATTAGTGCCAATTGCGCCATGTAAGATGTCTAATATCTATATTGGTGATTTTCAATCAAAATTAATCAGATAGACTGAATTTGCATACAATTAAAAAGTTCGTAACTAAATTGACAAAAGGAAAGGGCTATGACTGAATTTCCACAATTTGAATAGATTAAATAATTTTTTGGTAATTCTCTCCACTATTAAGAACCCAACAACAATAACAATTATGTGTAAGCTACACATGATATTCTAAATACTACGAGATTATATAAATTGTGAAAGGTATCTATCTAGATGGTGACATATCGAATAGAATATACAACATAGTCAAACTAAATATTTTCCCTCAGACTCAAGATTGTTGTAGAGAAATCAACTGAAGTTTGGACATGACCTAGATAATTAGATTTAGCAAGGATCTCGATAATTTGATAATGGTAAGGAATATAGAGTAAACGTTTTAGTGACTCATGTTGTTTAGTGAAGTGCCAATCTTTTTAGAATATGCTTTGGGTTTTCATGAAAATATCACCATGATCACTGCGTAGAGCAATGGGAAACTCTTGGATCCGGACCTAATCCTTTCTTACGTAAGGACTTGAGAACTGATTCACTACGAGAATGTGACACCCCTAGCGCGTCACCCATGAACATGTCCCAAAAAAATTTTTAGAGCATGTGGAAGCATAAAAACAACACCTGTCAACAAATACAATTGAGAAAATGCCAATCCATTTACAAAACATTATCATCTGTTACATTTAGTTTTTTTATATCAAATCTTCAATTACATAGCATGCTTAACCTGAGCTATGGGTTGGGTATTCTACTTTACATTCCTTCACGGCAACCATATCATAACACGTCCACTCTATGGTCATTCACTCACCAAAATGAGTAGGTGGCAAGAGTGTCACACTTAGGGGCCTGAAAAAAGGTGAAAACCACGGCAATGAGTTTGATAAGCTAGTAAGTAAATTGCTTAATTCTCCTATAGGAGGATGCCTTGTTACTAACCCGTACGATACTTGATCCTAACAATGTCAATGGCCAATTAAAATAAAATAATCTCAAGCATTATGCATTTAATGTAGTGATTTCCCGCTCTGGCTTGTCCCATACCAAACGTCACGATCATATGATGTCCACCCATCATAGAGACTTATGCAATCACACAAGCATACAAGTATTGATATCAATTCACGCAAGTTTTCTTTTATTACATCATATAACATGCATCCACCAATTCTTTCAAAATCCACTGGGCGTCATCTTGCTTCGTTGGGCATGGTATCCAGAATCCATTGGTCATCATCCTGAGTTCAATTTATGGAGGACATTCGAAATTCATTAGGTATCGTTTCAAGATCCATCGATAACGGCATCATCCCAAAATCCATTGACAATGGCTCATTCTCATGTGGCAACACATATAGACATTACACAATTCGATTCTTATCTTCAATTTAAGCCAAAGCAAGATGTCTCGAAAACGGGTCATGCAAAGTGTGTTCTATGACTAACCAAAAGTATGCTAATTGCATATTCTGAGCATGGGGCAATAACTGTGGTTGGACTCGATATGTTCAAGTACCGTCCCAAGCCAAACTCGATTTGGAACGACATACTGTGATATCCCCGAACCAAAAAGATTTGATACGGTGTGCTATCACGCACGGTCAAATCAACGAGAATCTCTTTTTGAAACTCGAGATGTGTTCTCAAGTATAGATGAGAAACCGTGTCAACAATAAAAAATATCATTTCACAAGTACGGCATGCACTTGATAAAAACCCAACTCATTTCCAAATCCCATGCAAAAGAAACAACATGATCAAACCATACAAATCAACACCTGAGCTACCTATGTGAATTTAAACAACACTAAACAAGAAAAACTCCTACAAGCATGACTAAAATGGAATCCACATTCAGATTATGTAATGCCCTATCCAACGATTAGTGGATCTACTTACTAACAAAATAGGAACCTATGATCGAGCAATGTACAAAATACGTCGACAATGGCCAAGTGAGCACAGAGAAGGAGATAGAGAGGGCATGAGAAGGAGGAGAGTGAAGGCACATAACAAGGGGAGAGGAGGAGAGAGGGGTATAGAGGTGGCTTATTCAAGAAGTGTCTTCATTTGAAATGAAAAGAACTGTAATGTCCGAAAGAGCCAACTATCCAAGTCAAATCCATCGAGTTAAGAGTGTTGAGCATGTCGCTCAAATGGGTAGGGAAGAATGCCACGGTCCCGAGATTTCCCATAAGTGAAGGACTGTGTATGACTAAGAGGATTAGGCCAACCCTCCTAGGATTGCCGAAACATTTCTAGGGACGGGTAATACTGTAAATATATCGAGTTATAGTGTATTCTCAACATAAAATGCCAGTAGTTGGTAGATGGGGAGATACGATATCCTCTATTAAATCGAAAGTTCATCAACAATTGTAATGAGAGAAATTCTATATAGATAGGGGTACCATCTCCTTCATTTGTATCATCCAAAAATGCTTGCGCAATAGAAAGCATTTTCTTCCAAAGCTTCTATATTTAAAACACCTTTTCTCTCTATGATCTAGGTGAATGAACGATCTATCATTGAGATGCTCGATTTAAGCGCTCCAATAATCTAAGGAAGCTTAAGTTATTGCAAAGTCCAGATCCCAAATAATCAACCCGTGACACTTGTACCAATGAATCCTTTGACCTAGAGAAAACTTGTAACCGTTAAATTAACACTCAACAGATTATATAAGGGCTTAAAGATTGAAAGTGCTTGAATAGCAAGCTTCTATGTTATGTTGTCTTTAGTACCCTTATGGTCTTTAGTGTGATTACTCTTTTGTATTTTGATGTACATTCTCTTAAAGGATTGTTCGGCTTTGTACTCCAATATAATTACTTTTGTTTTGATTAAAGGCTTTCTACTCGTATATAAATACTTTTGTTTTGATTAAACTTATCTACAAAGTTTCAGTGAAAATAGCACCAGCTACTATGTATAACCACCTAAAGATCTCTTGTTGAATCCTATCTGACTCTTGGCATGTAGTCCAAGAGAGTGAAGCAAGTCTAAAGAAATTGGCTGAATCACTATTCATCTGCTTACAAATTCTTCTCTCTTTAACTTATAAGCGTAAGCTTTTGATTACTATCTTTATATTTACAAAAACATACTTGCAAATATTTCATAGGAAAGGTTACTCATAGGAAGAGTCACCATTTAACAGTCTATTGAATGCCAAAAATAGCTATCTCAATGAACTTCTCATGTGACCAATTGGGATGATGTTCAAACACAAGTGAGAACTTTGAAATTATAATTCTTGTGACAATTAGATCTTACACCAATAATGTTCGTGTCTTAGGGTTTTGAAGTCGATATCATAATTAGTACTATCTTTAGAAGAAGTTACAAGTGATGTCCTCTCTATCAATCAATATGGCACTTGAGGTGTTATAATATTTTCTAAACTTTTTTCTTTTAGTAAATGGAACATTGTAGGGAAAGGCGACTATATCCAGTGATCTCCTTTGAATCCGGATCCTCTAACTTTATGTCAGAGGATCTAGCCCCGACATGTGGGAGTGTCTGATTATAGGGGAGGTTTTCTTTTTGTCGGAAAAAAGTTGTTTTTTTAGCCATCCAATCTGGTTCGAACGGCTAAAAAGGGAAACGACACCTCTGCCTTTACGACAAAGGATCCATTTCGACCTCCTCTAGGCATTATGATAAGGGGCCTACACTCGTTATGGAATGTTTGATTTCAGCCACATCTACTTTGTATAACCCATTATCCAAAGGTCTAAGGTTCACGAGCCATTCATTCAGCCCCACATAAATCTTAATAGTCAAGAAGTCCCTCTACATGATATATGCCATAACTTGACATCAAAGAGCAATTCATTTGGGGACCCTCCCCGTGAGAGTCAAACTCAAGATCTCATGAAAGTCATGTGCCCTTTTGCACTAGATCAAAAACATTAGTGGTACAATATTTCCTTAAGCATTAAAAGGGTTTTAACTTGTCCCTAAGGACAACATCCAGACGGGGTACAAATAAGGTTGACAGATAAAGATGACCCGTGGCTCATATCGACAGAAGTATGAAATGGAATTTGACTTTCACAAAACTAAATTGACATACACTTCTCAGGAAACTAAAAAATTAATTACCAATGAATCGGAAGTGTGAATATGTTATTCGACACATTTTTAATAGACTTGTCTACCTATAATTGGCTTTACTCTTATAGAAAGTAAACATGAAATTAAATATTGTGCTTTGAAAAAAATTTCAGACATAAGCATTAGGATATTAAATGCTACAAAAACACATGTAGACTATTCAAAATTTTCCTTTTAAACCCCTCATGGTTGGCGCACGATTTCTAGCTCAAGAACTGAAGGTCACTTATTTGATTATTGTCATCAAGGTCAAGGCAACTTGCATCAGCCAAAATCTTAAAGTCTAGTCCCTAAACTTGACCTTCATCAAACTTGCGGGGTGTCATGTAGTCGGATTATGATTTATTCTTGTCCATAGGTTATCAAAAGAAAACTTTTAGGTTTTTTTTTAGAGAGAGAGGGGGGGGGGGTTAAGCTTACGAATGAATGTGTATGATAGCATTGTTTCCAATTGTAAAGTCAAGAGATGTGTTGAAATATAAATCAAACAAGGGTATGCCGCGTAAATATCTAGTAATGTACCAAGTTCAACAAAATCCACTCCTAGTTTGAACGTGGATCGATTTGGCACCAAAATTAGTCAAATATTGGAAGGAAAAAAGGACATACTATGTCAAAAATTTTAATTTGCCATTTGTTGAATCATGTTTGATTTCCGTTTGATACTATGTCAGAAATTTTAAAATAGCTTGCTATAGTTAGATATTTTGTGAGCAATCGATTAGTAGCATTTTTTTTTTTGTTAAATTCAGGAGCACGAGCGTGGAGACTTTGCTACTGGAGGCTTATAAAACATCTTGCAGCCATATGAACCGTTTAAGTCCAAAAAGTTCAACCTGTGTGGATGGCTTTTACTTAGAACAGTTTGCAAATTGTTGGTAGGATTTGAGCAAGTAACTTTTGTTGTAGAATAACACCAAAGCTAATAAACAGTCAAATTCAATATAAAAAATGAGAGGCCAAAATTACCAGGGAAAGTGATGAAAAACATTAAGCACATTGATTAGTTATTTGTGTGGTTTGGTTAGAACGTGATTACCTAAATGAGGAGAGTTGATTGCAAAGAATTCACCAACTAATCGAAGAATTATAGAATTATAGTCGATAACTCACATAATCATGTGTTTCCCAAGTACGAGGACATAAAATTCTCACAAGCTCTTATGCTTCTCTCACCAAGTATTGGTAGAAAACCCCAAGAGGAAACTCCTCTCAGCTGTGATTGTGTTCTATCTCAAAATAGACCAAATTGGGCTCTTAAAACATGAAATTTTTGCTATCTAGTTTTGAATCTTTTTCGAACGTCCGACCCGGGTCAAAATTCGACATCCTCTATATGTCACCTTGAGTCGATTCTCGCTCCAATTTTAGTTAAAACTCGAGCCACAGGACGAAAACCTCGAGCCGGTTGGACTGATATAGGCGAATATTTGATGAAGACCTAATCTCTGAACATTAACCATCCGATTTGCACTTTTTACGTGGCATTCTTTAAACAAGAAATTAAGAGGATCTACGATTCTAAGCATGGGATTCCTAAAGCGGTCGTTGCTTACGGGACGCTACTAAAGGGTGGGATTGCCATCACTCAAACTGTTTAAAAGAACTTTTTTCCAAACCACATCCGCAACCGTTGATTTCGAAAGATGGGTAGCGTCTAAAAGTAACTACTCATATCAGCGGCTTAACCAACGGCTTAACCGAAGAAAACGAAACCCTATAAGCAATATTTTACTCGGCCGATTTATCTACGATGAAGCCATAATTTTTTAAAAGAGAAACTTTACTATATAAAATGATATCATCTGTCCATAAAGGTCCTGTTTATTTGTGTTTATAAACAGACTTGTTTCTATCTTTTTGCTCTGGGGAACAAAAGAAGAACATAAATGCGTTTGTATGCACTTTTGTTCTTGGGAACAAATTTAGAACAGAAATAAGAAATATAAAAAACTTGTTTCTTATTCTTGAACACATTTTAAGAAATATTTTTTATTTTTCTTTTGTCTCTCTCTCTTGCCGCTGCCACCTCCGGCCACTCGGAGCCACCACTGAAGTCGGTTGCTATCGGAACGCTATTGCCATTCTTAGTCGAACCACCGGCGAGCGGCGGTTGGTTGTCTGTAAACAAAAAGAAAAAACGAAAAGAATAAAAAATTTATGAATCGTACAAAATGAATTTCTATTTTTTTTCTATTTCAAGAACACTTTTTACCAAACACTCTATTTTACTCAGAAATTATTCTAGGAAGTAGAAATGAAAAAACTATTTCTATTAAAAAATCAGTCTCCCGAACAAAAACGTTACCAAACACGCCGAAAGCATCTGTTCATGTTGGAAAAGCATCGTTTTGTGTAGGGACAAAGAAACCAAGAACTCCCAACAGGTTGGGTCTCATTTGGCCCAAAACAAAATAATTTTATAATAATTACAATAAAAAATGGGTAGAGAAAATCAAGAAAATAAAGAAAGAAAAGAAAGAGAAAAAGAGAAAGCACGTTGGGTGGGTCACCCTCGCTTTGAACTTTGATTCACTAACATATCCATCTATAAGGTCGGACCCTCGTGCTTTCCCTCGTTTTTTTCCTACCAACCGAAAGACCTAACGGTAGAAACTGTGTCGAGTGCCGTTGACTATTTCACATGCGATCATTGCAACCGTACCACAACCGCAAGAAAAATCATTGAGCTCGCCAATCACCTCCTCTTCCTTTTCTTTCCTCTTCTTAATTCGACGATTTTGACCGACAAAATTAGGTATCGCACAAAAGAATTATAAGAAAAAGATTCGAAAGGGTTTTACGTGAAAGTATTATCGCATGATTGCTGCTTCTCACCTAATTCGCCTTCTAAATCATGTTGATATCCCACATGAGCTACACATGCATGCTCGTATTCGATTGCTTTCGTCTTTAGACTCCATGTTGTGGTCACACCCCGCAAAGAGAAGGAATTGACTTCGAGCTTGTCGAATAACACAAAAAAAAGTCAGAATTCTCGTCCTCGAATAATTCTGTCGGCTAATTAAGGGGATTGAGAGTCCAATCCCACGACTTGTTACACAATCATGGGAGATCATGGGAAGTGCCAAGTTTCTGGGTTGTGACATAATGCCCACATGCCTTTTGACTATGATTTAGTGCGGAATGATAAGGTTTTGCGTTCCGCTTGTTTTCTTCGACATTGAATTAGTCAGGAAAAACCAATCAATGTTAAACTTACTGTATAGATATCCGTAAGTTTCTGATTTTGCTAATCTAGTCATAAACATTTGTATAAAATTTCTACATAATCATTCCGATAAATTTTCGATGGAAATCACAGATGAGGCGATCCAGTCTTCATTGATTGCACTATGTATGACATCTCCTCATCGGTGATCTCTTGACCAAAGTTTGCTGAAAGGACTATACTGAAATTTTGTACAAAAGTTTAGGATTCAATTGACAAAATTAAAAATATATATATAATTAAATTAATATCCGTGTAATAAATTTATGATTGATTAGACAATTTCCCTTGAAATAATCTGAACTGCTAATAAGATAAGGAATCCTAGTAAGGACATTGCTAGTAAAAATTTCGAAAAATAAAAGAAAAAAAAATTCTTCTCTCACTATTGTTGCTGTCTAAGTCCTGGACACATTTGATTAAAATTTGGTCACCTTTCCTACACCAAACCAAAAATGTTATTTCGAATATGTATATTCCGATCGGATAGAACTGAATAATATAAGAACTGGAAAGATATCTTATATAGAGTTACATGTGTGTCGGGTTCACATTCGATGGGATCGCCATGGTGAAAAAAACTGAAAATAATAAATAATTTGACAATAATGACTTAAGGACTTTGAGTTGCGTCACTGCAGTCCCATTGCCGACGATGATGACATTGGTGGAAACTAATATTGATATTTGTCCTTCATTTCCTCATTGCTACTTATTGTGAAAAAAAAATGAAATAAAGTAACGGAGATTGTTGTGAATAAGCGGAAGCCAGCAAAAATCAATGAGAAACTATAAGAAACACTCGAGTTTCACATAGTTCGGTCCGAATCATGATATCTAATTCCCTGTGAGAGTCGACAACAAAAATAAAATCTAGTATGAATATAGAGATTTACAAAGTTACAATCTTTCAAGTGTTTTGCCACCTTAAACTACATCTAAATTAAAACCCATAAGTATTATCTCACAATCTCTCTCAAAAAATTGACCGAGAGAATACACTAACACTTCTCTTTTTGGTTCAATGTGCCAAAATCAAAATATACCTCTACATTCGATACATCACAAAACGTAGGACAACACCTTCAAAAAGTAAGCTTGTCAAGGTAGGTAAGCTAACCATCATAAGCCCTATAATGTCTCAATAGTTACTTAGGTTCCATTTGTTTCACGGAAAATTTACTATTTCTGGAAAATATTTTTTCAAAAAATTATTTTTTTGAAAAATGATAATATTTTTGGATGGAAAGATGAAAGACATATTATGCATGGAGTCTCTTGACACATAAGCTTTCCTTTTATTTGTATGTTCATTCTTCTTCACCTTTCAATCTTTAGCAATCCCTTGCCATCATCATGAGAGGTTGTTAGATCTTTCGAGCGAGTGGGAGAGCTAATCGATTTCACTGGTGCAAGAGAGGGAAGCACATTGATTGACCAAGACGCAGGTGAGGTTGACTGAGACAATGATTGTCGATTTGGATCCCTAGACCCATGCTCATTGAGCACCTCATCATTATGAGGTGGTTTGTCCCCTGGACATCCCTTTCTTTCAATTTACTTTTCCTTTTTCTACAACTTATGATGATGTTGTTAAATTAATCCCCTTTCTTTTTCTCCTTAAATTATAAAAGTATAGTACGTGATCAAATAAATCACGCATGCACGCCTTTGCGGAGCATTCTTTAATGTCACCCCCCATTTCTGTCACATACTGACGTAAGGCCGTATATTTTAGACCATTGAAAGGTACAAAGATGAAAAGTATATACATGAAGAACGGTCATCGAAGGTCAAATATCTAAGAAAATTCATATAAATTTTCACTTGCAAGTAAAAAATATTCTCAATCTTCGAAGGTCCTACAAAATGCATGAACTTTCACTTCAGGAACATGAATACAAATCTTTGATGAAATGATACCGTTGATGAGTTTTCTAAATATAACAAGAAAAATACAGGGGGGAAGGGGGGGATGTTAGGATTCTTGAACTGAGTTATTTTTACGGTAACTTTATAAAGTTTTGGAAAAGGTAGGATACCTTTGTTCTGGAAGTATAAGTTCATGCATTTTTATAAACATTGAGCCTATCTTCCTCTCAACTTGTTTGGAGAATTTCTTAACCTACCTTGTTGACTGATTGCTTACAAGTATAAACATCATCAACCTTGAATATATATATGGATGATGTCCACACTGCAAAACTACCAATGAAAGACCTGATGGGAGGAAGTTGCCACGAAACTCATAGAACAAAAGGACAAAATACATATTACTCATCTTGCTTTACATCCTCCCTTTTACAAATGCATCTGGGCATTTTCGGGCAAATTGGCATGATTGAAAAGGCCAATTTGTCCTCCTTTGAATTACCCCAATCGCCAACAACCACTTTATCTTCCCACCACCCACTACCGTCATCCGCCTTCAATCGCCGGACATATTCTCGATACTGCCCCGGCGATTGTTCTCAGCTTTGCTCTACAATAATTTCATCAGTTTTCATCCTCCTTTTATAAATGAATATTTGCTTCCCTAGAGTAGACGCTAGGGCCTTGATAATGGCCAACAACCCTTGCGTATGTCTCACTAGCCATTACCAAGGCTCAAGTGACCCTACCGGTCGGAAATCTAGGAAAATGGATTGAAAGAAGGAACAAAGAAATAAAAGGAAAGGAAAAATAAAAGGCCTAACAAAAGTTCTCAAACCGACATCCATTTGAGCCTCATTGGATACGTAAAATCTTCGGGCAAGCCGCATAAAATAGCTAGTGCTTACAAGATGCCATATCAACTACTTTCGACTTAAATTCGTTGGATAGATTATATCTAAAGATCAACAAAAGGTTTAGAAGTATATTGGACAAATCAAAAAATTTAGGACTGAATTGGTTACCTTACAATAAAATTAGGACCTTTTGGACAATTCTTTTATGAAAAATCTTACTCTAAGCACCACTAGATATATATAAGCTTTGACAAATTAGGTCATTTGTGTTATTATTTGTTTTAATTTGAAAGACAATAAGTGAATAGGGAGAAGGGCATCAGGAGTGCCATGCCTTGGGTACGTCACTCATTTTAGTGCCAAAACTTTCCACTAGATCACTTAAGTGCCAAATTAGAGAAAAAACGATGACTTAAGTGCCAATTCCAACCAAAAATTGACATGGTTCGCTAGGAAGTGCCACATAAGTATTTTAAATAATAAAAAAAAATCCATGTTGCATTTTTAAATAAAAAATACATTCCACATGGATTTTTTTTTATTTTTCATGTATCTTTTTAATTAATTTTTATGTGATATAACTTTTTAATTTATTGAAAATTAGTTTTTTTTTTTACATTCAAAGGGCGAGGGTTTAGGGCGACCTTTGCTAGCTTAGGCTAGGGCCAGCTATCAATGAGGGTTGCCCGACATGGCTGGAGTCCGGTGACCCCCGCCGACGATTGGCGAGGGCCATGACAAGCCCTCCCCCAAACTAGCGAGGGCCACCATAAACCCTTGCCCAGATCTGGGCGAGGGTTTGTGGTGGCCTGGCCTGAGCGAGGGACAGCCGTTGGCGAGGATCGCCGACCCATAGTCGATGTGGCTGGGGGCCAACATCCTCCGCTGACCGTCCCCACCCTCGTCGGTGAGGGTGGGGCAGCAATGGCGGTGAGGTGCATTTCTCCCTCCCCTTAAACCATTTTGTTTAATTTTTTTGGAATTTGAAATTTTTTTATATTAAATGCTTATTTGGCAATTTCGGCAAGCCACGTGTGCTGCCACGTCGGATTTCAGGCAAGTTACACCAGAGTTGGCATTGAAGTGATCATTTTTTTTAAAGTAGCACTTAAGTGATCTGAATAAAAGTTTTGGCACTAAAGTAGTGCCGTACACAAGTTATAAAACTTATAGTGTTACTTTTCCTAAGTGAATATAAACATTTTAAAGTGATATGGAAAAAGAAGCCTTTTGATTGGAAAAATCATAAGAGCAACTAAAGGAGGAAGCCCTAAGATTCGATTACACTAGCCCGAGGCTATAAAGCATTCATTAGATTCTCCAACTCTCCATATCTAGTCCTCCATTGGCTACCCATTCGAGTAGCAATTAGTCAACGTGGAGTATCATAATCAAAAACATCTTCCATCAACTAGTAGCAATAATTTACAATACTGTGGAAATAAAAGGGAAATAAAAAGGAGAAAATAGAAATTGAGAGGGGGGGATGGTAACTCTAACCATAACTTGGGTAAGGATCATTCAATCTTTCGATAGGAATGATCTTATCTTATGTCATATTCACACCCAATTAATAGAAAAAATTTGCTCATGTCTATTTATCATTAAAAGAGATCCTCGCCCTCAACCCCCTTTTTTACTTCACAATTCATCTATAATCGTAGCTAACGCCCCCTCAACGCTATCGAAGAGTTGGCACCCTCCAAATAGTGAAAGGCAGAGAAATTTTGTCAACAACCTTAATTTTTTTTTTTAAATCAGTAATAGTGATTGGTATTATGATATAGAGAAACAGGGACAAAAAAGCGTACTTAGTTGTTTCGTTTGTCTTTCGTATTCAATTGGTATGAATAGATACATGTTGAGTTAAGATATAGAGATAAATAGAGGAGGGACAGTATCGAGTCGTCCATAATATCGAAGCCCTTGACTCAATAAGACTAAAAAAGAGTTACACAATCACCACCTCAACTACATGAATCTGTTTTGTTATTAATAATTAGTAAAAGGGAAAAGAATAACTGAAAGAAAGGAAATTAATTAATTATTCATGAAAACTTCTTTCATCCAATGACTAGAATTAGATGATGATATAGAGCTCGGAGACATCGTAAAAGAATTTGATTCTTTGCATCGAGCTTTTAGGAGGTTTGTTCAAGACTTATTCAAACAATTATTCAATAGAAGTTACTTCTTAATTATAAAATGCTTGCATAAATAGCTATACTAAATAGAAATTTTCTTTATATGACTTATAATGAGATCATAAAATAAAAACGGAAATTGTAAGGAATTCATCAGAATATTCTAGATGGAGTTCACTGGAGAATAAACTCCTGGAAGATGGGTTTCCTCACGCGACCATCTCTCTCCCTCCTCGTCCTTTTGCAGCGTCCGCGGTTCCCCAGTCAATTGGAAAAAGAATCAAGAAAGAGAAAAACGAGAAAATAAAAAATAAAAAACCAAAGTGCGGGACAAAACATCAACAACAGAGAGGGGGAAAAGTCATAATATCGCCAAAGAAAATTGTCAAAAGGTGTCACAGGCAATGCCCAATGTCGCCTTCGACACAAAATTCTCCCTGCTGCACTCATCTTTGCTCTTTTTCATTACTTCAGAGGTGGTAAGTGGGGGCACTCCTCAGGTGATCCCTCTTATATATATACCTACAGATCCCACCTCTCTCCTTCACACTTCCCCTACACCTCTTCCACCACTTTTTCCCTTCTTGTTGTTCCCTTCACTACACACCTGCCTTTGCTATTTTGACTAAGCCTAAAAGGCAAAACATATCAACCCCATTCACACACAAGCACACTGAACCAAGCAAGCGAAGCTCGGCGCTCGGCGCTCACTTAAGCCAGAGAAGGAGGAGAGGGATGAAGGAGAGCAGTGGGGGGCGGAAACAGGGAACGCCGTCGCCATGTGCGGCGTGCAAGCTGCTGCGGAGGAGGTGCGCGCAGGACTGCGTGTTCGCCCCTTACTTCCCGGCTGATGAGCCCCACAAGTTTGCCAACGTCCACAAGGTTTTCGGCGCCAGTAATGTCAACAAGATGTTACAGGTTCACCCCACTTTTCTCCTTTTTTAAGGAAAATTTGTTTCCATACTCAACTCAAACCCTCTAATTCTGCCAAGTTTACATAATGCGATAGGTTATGCACCTCATTTTCTCATTTGTGTAAAATCATGTCTTACTTGCTCCATATAGTCGTTGAAGCATCCTAGATTTTTGAGCAGACGGTTCTTGTGATGCGTTGAGCTATTACTATAGTTCCTGGTTCTTGCATTGCTTTTCATAAGGATTAGTTACACACAGTCGGTCTGTTCAATAATTTTTTTCTCTTTATGGTCCACCTTTCTCCTTATATTTTATGGTCGTAATACGTGTAAAGGGAGAGACAACCAATGATCGCACACCAAATAATGTTGTTTTTGTATATAATTCTTGCAAGGTTCATTAATGTCTCCCTCGTGTGAAATGACCTAGACATGAAAGGGATTGATTTGAATCTTATAACTTGAGAGACTAAATCCATACATACAAAAAAAAAAAGTAGCCAGCAGGAACACATAGTAGGTTCACTAAAGTCCTCCAGCTTGGTAATTAGGGTTACAAGTTTCTACAGACACAACAGATGAGAGAGAGAGAGAGAGAGAGAGAGAGAGAGAGAGAGAGAGAGATTTCTATGTAAGAGCAGGGTCAACTTGAACTTTAAGTCTAAATATAAGTTTAGTTACTAAGCAAAGTGACCAAAATTAAGTGCTTGAATACATGTGGTATCAGACTGTCTAAACTAAATTTTTTCATTCATTCTGTGAAAGAAACCGATATATCATAAGATATATATATATATATATATATATATATATATTCCATGCACAAACGATTTAAATTGATTTAATATCCCCTCCCTCATGCAAAATGAACTGAGAACAATATGTGTAATTGATGTATGCAGAGTCTCACAGGCAAAAATCAGGCCATAACAACATGTTAGAGTGTCCAATATGAAAATGTAAGCCATGAGGTGGAAGAAGATTATATAAATATGGGGCACAATAAAAACCCCATAAGTAAGCACTAAGAGGTACTTTAACATATACCATCTTATTTATGGATGTGACTTGTTCGAAAATATGAATCAAAAGTCTCATTGTAACACTTAACAAGTTATACAAGTTGTGTGAACTTTCTTATTAAAATGTCTCTAACATTGCTCATCTAGTGAATTTAGGGACATGCTATTAGATAAATAGCTTCGGTTCCCAGGTCCACATAAGCACATTTGATGCCACTTGCATCAACCTTTTCTCAACAAATCTTGAATTATAATCATCCCGCTCGGGTCATTTTGATAAAGGGTTCAAAGTCATCTATCTCTCTCTACATACAACTTTAATTTCATTTCTTTTCCCACTGTTCAATTTCGTTTTTTCTTTTCCAAAAACATGATTTCACACACTCTCTAGTCAAATGAAGCTCAATAATTTTAAAATATATAAAATCTGAATTACATACTCATTTAATATTTTAAAGTCTTTACAATAATTAGAAATAGTCCTACAAAACTTTATACGTATTAGAGAAAAGATCCTGAGTTCAAATTTTTATAAATCCTTGTTTACATACGCGAGCAAATTATAAGTTTAACTTTCAAATCATGCATTCATCTAACAATTTAAGTTTTTGGAAAAATTGACAGTAATTTTGTACAAAATATGACAAGCAACAAATCCATTCTCGTCTACTCTTATTTAACGAAAATGCAACAAAATACCGGCGTAACGATCAAAAGAAAAAGAAAAGGGGAAAGAAAATCCATTTTTGTTGTGCTGGGGATGGCTTTTTCGAAAACACCTAAAGCTATACACACTCATGACAAAAGCAGGTACATTAAAAGAAGTTTCAGGACTATATGTCTTCATCTTTGATGTCCATTCATTGCTAACCCGGACCCTTTTTGACAGCTTGTTGCGACAACACGCGCTCTCTTTGAGAAAAGGCACAAAAGAGAACGTAGAAAAAGAGTCGGTCCATATACACCGGTAAAAAAAATTCATGTTTGGTTTTCTTAGATTCTACCCTTTTCGTACGTCGGATTTCACGAATTTATATTGGATCACGTGAAGTTGTTTCCCACCAAAAACAATAGTATTTTCCACAAGGAAATTGGACATCCCACTTCTTCTAGATTTGTCATCTGGGCCCCGTTCAAATTAGGAATATCAAAATCGGAGAGACTAACTTTTGAGTAGCCACTTACACGTGGTGTGGACCTGATATATAAAGCCTCTTGTGTATAATAATGTATGAAGGATCTGCGGGGTCACGAGGTTCAGTTTAGTACGTTTGCTGTAGAAACTTAGGACAGTGACTATGAATAAGATTTATGAGAACAGACGCCTTTCATTACTTTAGATTTTCCCGACATGAAAGGCATGCGCCCACTATCTGCAAAATGGAAAACTCACGCAGTTCCAAAAACCATCGTTTTTTCTCGACAAGAAACGGAGTAAAGGAGGAAAAAGAAAGAAAAGGGGGGAGAGCCTTCAGATGGGGCAAACTTTTCCTGCACCTGGTCAGTACAGGTCTATTTAGGATTGTTTTATATACATGACTTTAATTAGTGCTTGATTGTTTAAGGGAAAAAAGATTATAAGCATTATTTTGAGCACCGTGAGAATTATATATTTTTTGTAAAGGTCAGAGTGATTTTTTCGTTGTAAGGTGGGAAGTCACAAGTTGACGTCAGAATCCGCTACAAGTTAAGAAACCCATCTATCTAAAGATCCTTTGTTTCCATCTAAGTCTATTCTTTAGATTTGTTCTGTTGCTGCCCACAGAATTTGACTCAAATGCTATTTTTGTAGTTTTTATGAAGTTTAGAGTACATATTTCAAAAAAAGGAATGAAATGACATGTGTGAAATGCTTATGCCGCAATCATCTTCTTTGGGTTTAAACGGTGAAGAATGTCTTAAGAGAATCAGAAGATTTTCAAATTATATAACTAGTATATATATTCCACGTCATGCAATTATTTGATTGTCTTGATTTATGTATGAGAAATGCTAGTTCTCCAAATAATTCTAAACTTGACTCAAAATTTAAAGCATTGCAATGCATCACCAAGTACATGTGATCATTGACACACTTGTGTGAGAAACCTCTCAGGACCTACCGGAGCACCAGCGTGGAGACGCCGTGAGTAGCATGGTCTACGAAGCCAACGCCCGAGTGCGGGACCCTGTTTATGGCTGTGTTGGGGCCATATCTTCTCTCCAACAACAGATCGACATGCTTCAGAGCCAGCTCGCTCAGGCCAAGGCCGAGGTGGTGCACCTCCGAGTCTGGCAAAACGCCACCCTGTCTAACCATGGCCCAAGCCCGGCCAGCCCTAGCAACAGTGGGTCGCCCTCCTCGCGGCTCATGGCCTCCCATGGCAAATCCATTTATGAAGTGGACATGATGGTGGACCAAACTAGCTTGGGAAACTCAATCTGGGGAAGCTGACTTTTTTCAAAATCACCATATACCGAATATACTCGAGTCTGTGATTCTAAACCAGCTCTTCTTCTTCTTCTTCTTCTTCTTCTTCTTCATTCGAAGATATGCCAGATTTTGATTCGATGTACATCCCACATGAGTCGTAGAAAAGCAGTGCCACCACAGAGGATGATCGCCGAGCAGCTGCGGTAGGAGGAAGGGGTGAAGGCCATTCACCCACAGTTTTATTTTCTAAAAGGGTCGCTAATTACTATTGACCTCAATGTAGATATAGCTTTCTCGGACTTTACCAATGTGAGTAATACTATATAAATATAGTGGATTGTGCACTTATGAAGAAAAGCGTGTTGCGTATGGATTCACCTTGTCATAGACGTTTTCGTTTTCTTAATGTTGGCGAGTGGCGAGAACACGTCACTAGGCCGTATATAATACTTGTTTATTCTTGTTTATTGGGTATTCTTGATTCATAGCAAAAGTTTCGATATTTCCATTGTTGTAGGAGTACATATCACAGGTCATTCTCAAGAACCAAAGGAAGAAAACACCGCCATTTTACTTAATCATGCAGTTACGTTCACATTATCTTTGACTAAAATATAAATGCTCTCTTCAAGTTGATTGATCAAACTAAGCCTTCAATTTTGTGTACAAATATTTAGTAACACCTTTTTAGGCAAATTCATAATCCAAGAATTGCTAAAATTTCTTATCTTAATTTACTTCAAATTCTTCTTTGCTTGCCTTCCGCACCAAGCATGAAAAGAATAATTTTCTTCGTCCTCCAAAAGAAAAAAAAAACAATGACTTGTCAAATGTATTTAGCTAGAAACTAGTTAGATAAATTTCATTGATAACTTGGGTAGAATAGGACTTTGACTTTCTAATAGCTACCTGCGGAACGTGCCCAACTCTTCGATGTAGCTTGGTTACACTTACAAAAACCGTTCTTCGTTTAAAGGAAAAAAAAACAGTTTCTCATGCGCAGAGTCCTTTCTCTCCATTCGTAATTCGCTGACAATCATGCGCGCACATAACACGTGCATCAACACAAGTATATGAAAAATTGACATTTATTATTAAGTTTTTCATAACCGAGTATAAATTTTATTTCAGTACACGATAGAATTTAGTTAACAAATAAACAAGCTCTATTTAATGGTGATAATTGAACTACTTAAGGAAAAGATTCAACTTATAAAAGCAAAACACTAATATAAGAAAATCTCATGAATCTGTCCAACCAAATGTTAGCATAATAGAAAGTAGACCTACTGCATTACGTGAAAATTTATTCTTCATTTACTTCATTCAATTATACGGTAAAACTCTTATGAAAACATTAAAATGATAAATTAGTGTAATTATTCATAGTTATGCTTCTTTTTATTTCCAAATTCTTAATCCAATTAAAACAATCTCAAAAAAAAGTTTAAATGTATATAAATGTTATTTCATATCATTTGTCTACTGGTCCAGAATTGTACTTAATTAATCAGATCTTACCATATATTCTTTTGTTTCAGATTAAAAGAATGAAAATTTGGCGAGAGACTCCCTTATTTAAAATTTATATTTCTTATTATTCGCCACGAAAGGTAAGAGCTATTAACATCTTTGTAAATTCTGTGGACGATGAAACTGCAAATTCTTTCACTGGTAAAAGCTATCAGCTCCTTTAATTTTTTTTTTTTCATTTTTTACAATTAGAATTTGATAACATCTAATTTAACTATAATGGTACTTTTCCAATCTAAGAAATAGACTAATTTATATATTCTAATTAGGGAAGAATAACTTATGAGTGATTTGCATAACCTGTAACAACCAATCAAAATATGGTCGGAGGATTTCTCCTCTACTTAGGATTAGAGGGCTGTACAACCCGTTTGTATATCAATCATCATAAACTTAGCATCAATCATGATCTCAAATCAAATTTTCTCGTAGTATAATTAAATCTCAGCGATATTTGCTAATTCGATAAAAATGACATTTTACCCTTGAATTTTTAAATAGAGACGACAGTCTCGACATAACATGAGATCACAACCAGAACTTGATTAAAATTTACTGAGAGAATCTGAACACAAGACAAGACAATACAATTCGCTCAAAACTCTCGCCAGTTGATTTTTTTTCCATTTTAAATAAAAACAATTACCATGCATATACAGCTGATATGAATTATATGCCCCTGACATATGATGCCACGGTCATTGTCAACCATTTCATTTCGGAGGGCACGAAAAGGCCAAAAAGAAAAAGTGCAAAGAGGAACTCAATTACCCACTTTTGAAAATTAGCTCCAAAAAGTCTTCCGCCCAATTGCATCCGAACTTTCCCTTTCGAGCATTTTGTTGGACCAACCTATTCCCTTCTCTTGGTTTGGCATCGAGATTCGATGTATATTGACTGTTCATATCTGACTAGAGCTGTGATTTTGAGCTGTTAGCCAACCAAAACTCTCTCTCCCTCTCTCAATCACTGTCAGGAATGATGTAAACACTTAGAGAATTTTAGAGGGAATAGAAGACAAATTTTGAGAATCTGCAACTCATAAAGTAAAGTTAAGGTGTAGATCAGCAAATACATATTAATGAGGCACATTATAATTATGCATTTAAGCGATGCTAAATCATGTACTCTTCCTCACGTTTAAGCCGACCCCTTACACGCACACAACTCAGCCCAAGTTTTATAAAATGGGGTCGGCTCTTATTTTTATATGGGCTAATTGTTGTAAACCCCCGACGAGTAATGAGTTTGAGAGAAAAAATAAGTGTCAAAATATAATTCTCGTGCTTTGATATTAGAAAGTCCAACTTAATCCATTGGGAGAATTCACTTTAGAAAGTTCAACCCAAAATTTTAAGTTATAAGGTGAAGAGAGAACATATATATATATATATATATATATATATATAAAAGACACAATATAATTAATAATTTAGAAAGTCTACATGATAGGATAACTATCGTGCTTACTTAGTAAAAGGAAAAAAGGACATAAAGGATCTTAAAAAATGTTATTTAATTTCTTGAAAATTGGTCAAAACTCACTTTCTCTCCTCTAAGAAAAACTTGTGCTACCTTGGTCCACTTTTTCAGAGGTTCCCGCCGCATTTCCAATCCGCGGATTTCATCTGCTCGTCGTGTCAAGGTTGGCAGGAATTTATACCAAATTTCACCTAAAAGAAAAAAACGAATCAGGCATTTTTAGGAGGGAAAAAAATTTAAGAAGGTTATATAAACTTATTTGAAAAGTATTATCTTCACTCGTCGTTTAAGTTGTTCAAAAATGAGTTGATGAAACATCCGAAACACATTTTTCAACACATGTTTTGCACGTAAACGAGCTTTCCATTCAAACATAGAATACGTATAAACATAACCACGTAAAACAGAGAAGTATACAGCGACAGCATGTGAGCAAGAAGACTATTTTCAATATATAAAAAAAAAATCAGGATTCAAGCTTTCATGAACCAAAGGAAAACATGACACAACAACGTAATGTTCTGTTTAAATTTAATGAGGTAAAATGCATCTCTCCTTTTTATTCTTCTAAACTTTATATGATATGGAACCTTGTATTACAGCAGTGAACCCTAGCCCACAAACAGCATAGAACCAGTCTTTCCTGGATTCGGATCCACATGGATCGGGGTCAATCTTCATCATCGATTACATCCACTTCACATGTGTGGCTGACAAGATCAATAATTGAGATCGACCTAGCTCGGTGAATTAGATCCATACAAAGAGTTCGGTCGGCAGATCGAGTCTGCACTGAGGGCGCCATGATGGGAGCTACCTGCATCTAACTACCTCAATCAGCTTCATGAGTAACCTATATTTGGCATCTTTTTTGGACTTTCATCATCTTAGAGTTTGCCAAGGGAAAAAGAATAGTCCGTCTTGGAGTTTTTGCCCCCAGATGTGGACTAAATGACTGCCCAAACTTGACAATTTTCGTCAACTAGAAATCATGTCTTCACATGAACCAGCTTTGGTAGGGAAAATTCTCTCATATTGTCCCAGAAGGTTGACTTTCGAACATTGCTTTATGTCGCAGTCCAAATTTTTTCCCCCTAATTCATAGGTTTTTTCTGTGAAGCATATTCCATGCTAGGCTCTCTTGCTTTTGGAATTCCTTGACAACAACACGTGGTAACACCCGATCAATCAAACTTAATCGACATGTTAACATTACTTTACTGGTTGATTAATTTTGAAATATTTGCGCGTGATTGTCCTCTCGCGACTAAGGCTCAACCTGCTCGAATCATTTTAAAATAAAGACTAGGTAGACTGTGTCCCAAATGGTTAGATTGACAATTTGTCCCGTCCTAATTAGTACCCGGCTTCGCCCCGTCGCCAACGGAGGAAACAAAATCAGCGGCCTTGGAATTTTGTGTAGGAATTGAGGACCGAATATGTCGGCTTACACGTAAAGAGAGGTGAGAATAACTTGACAGACTAAGCTTCGTCCTTGTTAGAAAATGGATCTTGATTACGTTTTGACAAACTATTTTCTCTTAATTTCCAAAGGATCAAATGTCTTGCACCACACTAATATTTGGCAAATTTTTTACTTAAATTACTAAGATTAATATAAGATGCCATAACACAAAGTTAGGGTCCTTCTATGCTCCCTTGAGGATGAGATATAAGCTGACATCTCATGGGTTGCGAGTAGAAATGATCAATATACAAATTTGAGTTGAACCCATCTCATAAATCGGGCCTAAAATGTGGACCAAGCTTTGCCCACTATAAAATTTTCATGTATAATAACATTATTGGGCAGGGCAGAAGCTTTTTAACTAGAAGTTTTCTCCAAACCTGCTCAAAGGTGCCTTTCGAGCTACTATGGCTTGAGCAAGCCTAGACGAGCTTGTAAGTTGTCAGTCCCATGATCAGATCAAGCCAATATATACGGAACATCATTAATTATCATGGGAGCTGTCGACATACACCTCCCACCTTAAAAGAAGAAGAAGAAGTGTACTTAAGTCTTGTCGAAAGCAGCAAAAGAAGAAACATTAGGCTAAATCCAAGGAGTGAATGTGGTCGGATAATATTCAGTGTACCAGTTTAAAACAACTTCTTGCAGACTTTTATCAGGAACAATTCCTTGGTTCAGGCCAGACAGATCATCACGATTGAAGAGGCAAATGAATTGCTTGAGAATCTTGAATGGATCTCTCGTGGTGTCTTGTCTCCTTTTTTACTTTTCGAGCGGCGCGCTTCGCTTCACCCCCCGGTTTTCCCCCACTTCAGACTATTGGCGATTGGATTGATAAAATAGATGCCGCCCAAGTATTTGCATTAGACAATTTTATTGACAAGCTGACTCACTTCTAGAGATTACGATTTGACACTTTGCATATTTCGCGTGCTAGATGATTGATGTCATATGCTGAATTGAATCGGCGTAGTCAAATTTACTGGCGCTGATTTGATACCTATGTCAGACCCATCAATTTTAATAATTCAAGTTCAGTTTGACGTATATAGTGGAGCAATTTCTCATGCTAATTGGAGTATAATTTTTCTTTCTCTTGAAGAAAAAGAAAACAGAAATGTCACTGACGAATCATGTATATAAAAAAAGTGGAAAAGGGCGATCAATGGAAACCTCTCTAGACATCATCACCGGTGTTATACATTTGTATAGTCAGAATGTTCGATTTGAGTCGTTAGTATTGTTCATTTTAAACAAATTTGTTACCGTTGCATCACTAGATGCAAGTTGGAATAGAGATGGAGTAAATCGTAAGCCGAGCGAGCAAACAAAGCCTAAGCCACAGATGCACCACGATTTTCTAAGATCAAGAAATGCTAGGGAGTCTACTCCGGTTTCCGAGTTGTACCAAGACCAACTGTAGACATTTTTTTTTCTTTTAATGATAGTATTTGCATCAGCAAGTGTGTTTCTTTAGTCTTTGGTTGCACTGACTAAAAGTTTGGATGAACATAAACATGTTTTTAGCAGATCTAAACAATGTGACCAACCCTGTTGAGAGAGAGAGAGGAGTAGGAGGCGGTATGGTTTGGTTTTGCCTCGGGCTTTAGTTTAGAAAATAAAGGAAAAGAACATCAAAAAAAAAAAAAAACATCGCATAACACTCTGATCCGGATGGTCCAATCAATTGTTTTTTTTTTTTTTTTTACTTTGAGGAACTAGGAACCGCTCAAAACCAGCTAGTCAACTTCGATTCCTGAACCAAAACCGTGTTCACCCCTAATAATCAAGGGAGCTCCAATCCACATTAGAATAAATCTCATCCATATTGCACAACTACATCAAAATGTAGAGAACACGGGAGTAATGACCAACTCTAATTTCGATAGTCAATTCTTTGCCATGGGAATTAATAGTCAAATTTTGATAAAAGACAACCGACTTAAATTCTTCTTATTTACAAATCTCCCATTTACAAAAATAATTTTTAAAAAAAAATATCCATCTTCACAGTACCTAATATCAAATCATCAATTCCAGTACATAACATCTAGATGAAAAATCAACAGCTCAATACGACTTAAGAAGTCTAAGTAAAATTTGGATGCAAGCAATGACCGGGTTGGGGCGACAATTGCTTCCACTAAAAAAAATTGATTCACCCATAATAATACATGTTCCATTTCAATATTATGTTAATTTACTTTTGTGAGCTTTTTGTTCGATAACTGCCCTGTGGCCTCTTTTGGGCCAAACTTTGTGGGCTTTCGCCATTACTAATTCAATTTTGTTAGGTTCCTTATAATAATTAAAAAACAAACAAACACAAATAGTTCATAAACTTTAATAAAATGTAAAAGTCAGACATTAAACTTTGGCATAATGTGTAACATGATCCATGAACTTTCAATTTAGTTAATGTAATCCTTAAACTTTTTTTATATATCCAAATTAATCCCTGAATTATTTGAAAATGATCAAATGTTAGTTTATGAAATTGAATTAATAAAAGAACAACATAAAAAACTTTCCATATATTCCAAGAACTATTTTAAACATATGCCAAAATTTCAGGGATCACATTGAATAAATTGAAAGTGAATGAATTATATTGCATACCGAGTTATAATTCAAGGATTCTATTGAACTAATTGAAATTTAGAGACCATGTTGTATATTGGGTCAAACTTCAATAACTATATGTGCCATTATCCCTTAAAATAATTCAACTATTTTTACATGCTTAATTCCATTTTATGCATGTATTATGATGAAAAGATAAAATGAATGGGGTAAGAACACCAGAAGTGCCAAAAATTATCTATGGCACTCACTTTAGTGCCAAATGTTTCAAAACACTTACTTGAGTGCCAAGTTCAGGGAAATACGAATTCGTAAGTGCCAACTTCGATATGCCTACCGGAAATCCGACGTGACCTATTATTTATTAATTTCCAAGGTAGACGTGGCTCACCGGAGGCATAGTCAACTTATGAACATCAAAACGACGACGTATGGGGCTGTCCGAATGCCCAGTCAGCTTACAAACGGTAAGACGACGTCGTTGATACAATTTTCCCCCAAAATAAGAACCCTAAATCACTCTCAAATTAAGAACCCTGAAACCCTAATTCTTCATTGCTCCCAAAATAAGGACCCCGAAACCCTAATTCTCCATCACCCCCAAATTAATAGCTTATCCAGTGTCAAATGAAGAGCAAGAGCGTCCGAACACCAGAGTGAAGATGATGTTGCTCATTACTGTTATTGTGGGGTACTGAGTCCAAAACGAACATCTTGAGTCGCCTAAATCACAAGAGAAAATTCAATGGATGTGGTAAGTTTAGAGAATGGTCGAAATGCAAATATTTCAAAAATATTTCCAATGGGTGGATGTCAAATTCTCCAATCCGAGCTACAGAGGTGATATTGGAATTGCTTGAAGAACGACATCAACCTCTACCTACAGTAATGGACTAGTTGGGGGATGCCGACTTAATGCAAGCAGAAGTGAAGGCTTTAAAATCGTTGGCCAACCATTTGAAGAAGCAAGTTTCAAAGATAAAACATTGAACTATTATGGCATCGAGCGTTAATTGTGCTATTCTTATATTGCTTAGCTTATGTTCTGGTAAAATGTAAAATTAGTGATGAAAACTACTTTCTCCATCTTCTATTGTAGTCTAGATGAGGGAGTGAAATTTATACTTATGTTGGGTACACAGCAACAGATGTTATTAATTAGCCATGTAAATCTTGGTTGTCAAAAGTTTACTGATGTAACTACATTGTGGAAATGAGAATGGAATGCAGAAATGTTATGATGTTTAATGTTGAAAGTTTCAATGTTATAATACAATGTGTTGTATCATACAATTTCATGAGAATGGAATGCAATATGGGCATTTTAGCTACTATATTTGTAGGTTTATGTTTGTTCATGATGGAAAATTGTATCAATGGCTAGTTGTCTTGATTATCAGTGTTCGTTTCGTTTCGTAGTAACAGTTACCATTTTGCAGAAGAAAGCATATCATGCGTGACTATTTTAGTGCTACAATTGTAAAGATTGGATCGCATGAGTGGCAATTTTTTGTTAAGTAAGAGCACTCGAGTGCTAGTTGTGGTTGAGAATGATCACTTAAGTGCTAGTTGTTGTTAAGGATGATCACTTAAGTGACAGTTTTTTCCCCACCCCTAATCATTTCAGTGTCAGTTTTTTTTCCCTGCCCCTTATCATTTTAGTGCCATCTAGTTAATAGCAGCATCATCACACATAGCACACACTAAAGTAGCTAACAACAGCTTACTGCACAGTAATGATACTAGCAGCAGCTTTCATGTGTCAATAACAAGCAGTGAATGAAAATTATATTTGTAAATCGGTATCCGTTACAATCTACATATACATCAGTAAAGCTGAATAACAATAGCAATGAATCAAACACCCACTCAGTCAACGTCTTTCATATCCTATCCTAACACTACCATTAAATAACAACTTGTGGACTGACACAACTCATTAGTCAATATGCAAAACTGCAGTTGTTTTTTGCTTTGATGGACTGGTTAATTCATAATCCTCGCACTCTTTCTTGTTGGATGTACAGGTTCTTCAGTCGGCATCATTATATGTGGATGTATATGTTGTTTTGGAACCACTGGTTGTTTTAGAGCTGCAGCGGAGGTCTTCTTCTTTCAAACTATCTTCTTCGGTGCAACCCTTGACTCTACAAATGCACTACCAAACCCTTGACTTTGTCGTAGCCTTTTCCCTAGAGCCTCTCCTGTTCGTTGTGGTGCCCTCCTTTTCGCAGCGGTAAGTATATAGAACTAGCATATGTCTTTCTCATTTAACAACACAGAAATTAAGGTTCAACCCATAAACCATGCAATAAATAAAATACATATGCGAGTCGTACAATTTACTGGACGACTTTGTCTTAAATGTTTAAGAGGCAATTCCTTTGGTGGTTCTGATCTTCTTGTCACTCGAGGTAGACTTGCACCTACCTCTACATTAGGCGCCTCACCTAGCCCTGCAGCTGCCTCTTGAGTTGTTTTTTTCGGAGCTCGAGCTTGAGCTGGCCCTACACCTAACTGTACATTAGGCCTTGCAGCTAGCCCTGCAGCTAGCCCTGAAGCTCGAGCTAGCCCTGTACTTGGCTATACACTAGGCCCTGCACCAAGCTCTACATTAGGTGCCTCAGCCTCAGTTAGCCTTGCAGCTGCCCCTCTACCTGGCCCTCGAGTTGATCTTCTTGAAGCTCGAGCTGGCCCTGCACCTGGTTGCACACTAGGTCTCTCACCTGGTAATATAGTTGGTCCTCGAGCTTGCCTTGTAGTTGGTCTTCGTCCTCGAGCTAGCCCTTTTCTCACATGAGTTAGCCCTCGAGTTAGCCTTTGGCTTGTCTCTCCTGTACTAGGCTCTACAGTTAGCTAATGAGTTTGCACTTCAATTAGCCCATGTGCTGGCACTTCACATGTCTCTCATGCACCAGGCTCTACAGTGTGCCCTTTAATTGGGCTCAGCCTTCTTCTCACCTAACAAACTAAAAAATTTAAAGTTCTGATCTACACAAATCATACAACTTACTGGATATTTTCTTCTGATTTGTTCACCAATTGATTTAGTGGTGGGCACTTCGGTTTAAGCTGGTAATGGTTCCTCAGTTGGCCCTCCATCTGACCCTACATCTAGCCATGCAGTTGAATCCCATTCGGTTTGGCCTCCATATGCCCTTTCAGCCTTATGTTTCTTCCTTAACTGACACCATTTTTTATTATGGCATAACTTATGGCAATAAGAGCAATTCATCTTCACACCACTTTTACTCATTCTTTGACTTGAGTTCTCCCTTTACTGCATTCTTCTTTTCCTTTTTGGTCTTTCAATTTGCTTCCTCAGTGGCAAAGGATTAGGTCCTTCATGATTTGTTGGCTCCCAATATTTATTACTTCTAACGGGCAGCATCATGAATTTGTATAAAGCTAGATATGTTGATTTCTTGTACATATCATGAAGATAATCTTCTGGGTTTTGCACATTGACCTGCATAGCACAAATGGCATGTGCACAAGGAATTTCAGTTAATTGCCCAAGCTTGATAGGACCATTTTTGCCTCTGTATTTGGACGACAAACTTGTCGGCATTGTTCACTATCTCAAATCCATCGTCTCCATTTCAAATTGGATGACAAAACCTACTGGCTGCCAGGTTTGCATATAATCTCTTGGCAATCCTCAAACCACATTGTCTAATCCACTTTGCAGCCTCATCTCTTTGTTTGTGCAACCTAGTCATTACCATGACTCATATATCTTCCAACATACTGATTATTGGCTTGCACTTAGCCTATAATAAATAGCCATTAAAAACTTCGCTGAGGTTGTTATCAAAATGCCGCACTTGAATTCTTCACTGAAGAAGGTCATGCACCAATGTTTAGGATCAGTTTGCATTAGTACATGAAAACCTTCCTTTGTCAACTACAACATCTTCTGTTTGCCTATTCTAAAATCAGTCATGTTGATGCTCTTTACTATTTTCCAAAACTATTTATACATTTTATCTCCTTAATAAGTCTTTGTTCAATTTGCACATATGTATCATGCACACATTCTATGTTCGGCAAATGGTATCACCTCAGCTAAAGTAGGAACAAGTTATGTAAAAGAATATACCAAACATTATTATATACTCGATGGAAAGGAAAGCCATAAAATTAAGCATTGTCATTACCTTTTGTTGGTCGCTCATGAATGCCCAACCTCCTCCATTGGTTATGTCAAAGCTAGCCATTAAATTTTTCAAAAACCAAGACCAAGTGTCTTTATTCTCTATTTTAATTACAGGCCATGGGTTGTTCGCATATCTCTCAACTGCAGCCAATAACTCTCCCTTACAAAACCCTTTTAGAAAACACCGGTCCAACTCGATAACACTCTTACAACCAGTCAAAAAGCATCTTATATATGCTTCAAAGCACACATAAAACCTATCAAAATTAATTTCATGATTATGCAAGGGTCTTCTACAACCTCAACCAAAAGTCTACTATATGAGTTCTACAATGTGCACTCGCCAGCATAATCCCAAACCTGGCCATATTCTTCTTTATATTGACCCATAAGTGTTTTGCCCTTTTGCACTGATTCCTTGACACATTCACACCTAACTGCTTCCTGACTAACTATTTCAACTGATGACCCTTAATCTCAGGAGCTAACTTCATAATATTAAAGAATTGATTGGCTAACTATGCACTTGTTACCCTTTTGTTGTCAAAAACAATAGGACAAGTATGTTGATCCCGGAAAAACCTAATCTGAAATGATTCAATCCTCTTACTCGACGCATCATATATCTTTCATGAACAATTTGGTTGAATACACTTAGCCATCATGAATTCTTTCATGTTTTCAACAAATTAATAGAGTGCCTTACAATGACATCTCTAAATTGCTTTGCATCATCAAACTTCATACCGACCGATAAAGTAGGACGCTCAACATTCGGATCATATGAGGCATACTTACCTTTTTTTTTGTGAGGCATACGTACCTCATTACCGTCACTCTCAACATCATCACCTTTATAATCAATATCATCAGCCACTTCAGTTTCTTCGGTTGGAACCCCTGCTTGCACTTCAAGTTGCTCTTCAACTCCTACAAACTTATTCATTTTCAAACTCCCTCTGTCTTTGCCTTGATTATGTCAGCTCTTCATCATCGTCATCGGACAAACAATTAACACCAGCCAAAGTGACATCCTCTGAGTCACTAGATATAGCCACTTCCCAATCTAATCCAATCAACAAATCATCATCCCTTTCCTACCGGTCTTCAAGTTCAACCTGCGTACTATCTCTAGCTACAACTGTAGCTCCAGCTCCATCTTCATCTTCTTCTATGTCAATGCTATCTTCATTATAACACTCGACATACACCTTAACTTCCTCATCATGAAGTAAAGGTGCTATCTTCAACCCATCCTTCAACTCTTTTTCAGGAACATAATAATGCAATTTTTGAACCTTGCATTGAAACAAATATTTTATACTCCTCAGGAATTCAATATGCGATGGCCTTATTACATTGAAAAATATAGTACCTTCCTTTCCCCTAGAATATTCTAAATGATTGGCTCCAATTATGAATTCCCCGTTATATAGAAAAAATAATTGCAACTTCATTGTCCCCCATACTGATACTGCATTCAATAAAAAAATAATTAACTTCGGGACCACAAAGCACACTAACATTAAAATAAACACATTGAGGGCCCCACAAACGCATATATAGTTCAATACAGGAAAAATCAGCACTTCTTTCCTTACTGGAGGTCCCCACGTTGACATTGAGAGTGTGAAGATACAATGCCAAATACAATAATGTCGTGGGAGGTCCCCACAGTCGAGAAATACAACAAGCAATGAGAGAGTGAACATGCACTGAGAGACAAGATGTCATGGGAGGTCCCCACGATAGCGTGATCTCCCACACCAAATTTGATAATGAAAGTAACAGGAGCTCAAACCTAGGGAATAGTGAATGCGAGTGACTTAGCGTCGACGACGTGAGCAACAATCAGCGATGCCGACATCGGAGCAAGTAATGATAGACGATAGACACGCCGTTGCAGATGGATGAAGATGAAGCTAGAAAGAGGAAACCCTGATTTGGTCGATTTCACTTCCAATCCTAAATTTCACCCCAAAGTTTAGAAAGAACTCTGCTGAAAACAAGCGTGTTGTTTGAGAGTCCACGTGGATTCTTATTTTTGAAGAGCGGTGTCGTTTAGGGAGTCCAGCTAGACTCTTTTTTTTTCCCTAACATTTACTACGTCAGATAATGATAGTAATTAAAAATGACACGTCAATGTTTGACGAGAATTCTCACCATTCGCACTTGCAAATTCGTTTTTTTTCGGTATTGGTACTCAAGTGAGCGTTTTGAAACATTTGGCACCAAAGTGAGCGCCGTACGCAATTTTTGACACTTCTGGTGTTATTACCCCTAAAATGAATGCATTTGCATATATGTATATGTACATGATTATGTACTTTAGAGAGTTGTTTAATTAGGGTTGCAAGTCAGGTGGCTTATTTGCGGGCGGCTCAACTTTTGTTGTTTCGAGTAGCTTGGATATCAAAACAAGAAGATTTAAATATTCTCTTCTAATTCCAAAGTTTTAGAGATTCAATATTGATCATACATGATCCCGTGTTGCCCTAGTACCCAATTAAGTAAATATTAAAAAGATATATATTAGAAAATAAAAAATTCAAATTGTTGCAAAATGGAGTAATAATATTTTTCCAATCAAAATTTATCCTCATGCACAAGCGGATAAGTGGATTATTACACACACGAAACAAGATGTGAATGTAGTCAAACCGAAGAGACAAAATATATTGCATGTTACATATTAAACTAAGCAATGTTGAGTCAAAATGCATCGTTAGGCTGGCGCTAACCCTTTTTCTAAGTGTAATTGATTTTTCTAGACAAGTTCACTTTTCTTTGGCACTTAGAATTTAAAGTTCCCAATCGATCTAAATATTAATTGGTGGCAACCTAGTAAAAAGCATTCGTTAAGAATGAAGTTCCCTTGACTTGCCCCAAACCTAAAGAGGGAAAGTGTATATGAGCTTTAAGTGGATGTCCTTGAGTTAGATCATTTTCGACCAATTCATCAAGGACAGCGGTTCTTTTTGGCAAGGGCTATAACCATGGCAAGGTAATTTGTTTAGTATGTTAATTTGTCAATCAGTGAACATATATGTTGGATGGAATTAATAAATATAATTTGACAAAAAGAGGATAATCTCGCTTGATTTGCAGTAGATGTAGGCTACAAGACCACATGCATTTTTTTTTTCTTTTACTTCTATATATGATATAGATACACTAAACAAATGAAGGAGATTTTATTGTAATGATAGGTTGATGGCTAAAATAAAGTAAGCATCGCAAAACTCATGATGTCAAGACATGTCTCTTTAGTTTATTTATGGGATTAGTTGATGAGTATATATCTTATTATGATTATACACTCTTCACACTTTTATTAAGAAGTCAAATAATGGGCATTGTCTTTTTGTAGTATGTCTGAAGTATTTTGGTCAGCTTGTTCAAAGAAAAATTATATCTTGGTTCATTTAGAAGGCAACAGTTATACTTTCAATTCATTTATAGTGCTCAACTTTTTACTAAATCTGACTTAACTACAAAAAAATTGGGACTTTTACGATTTCGGCAGTCAACTTATTATTCCATGTTACTATTTTTAACAACAAGTCTCTTAAACATGATAGTTTGTTCTCTCCTCATTTTGTACAGGATAATGATCTACATTAAGGAGGGGGTGTACTTTAAGTATAGCATGAAAACCAATCTCATGTTTGTAGTCAATGGGATTGGGAAGGCATTAATCAGGAGCAACTGAAACGTCGTCGACGGTAGGAGCACTTACACGTCAGCTACCATTGGTGAGTTTTTGGATCTCAATCTCTAATTAAGAATGAATAGCTTTACTTACCAATCAACAACCATCTATTCCTTCACAAGTAATTCTATGAATATGCACCTTCTTTGTTTGTCCCATGTGCTCACTATGTTCATGTTAATTAGTTTATGAATATGCTTGTCCTTTAAGTATTATGCCAAAAAATTTCAATTTTAATAGAAAAATGGGATCAAATGAATAATTCATGCTAATTTTAAATTGATCATGTTGATATGGTATGCAGCAACTATTTTAAGTTAATGCAAGGTAATACCTTGGATTAATTAATAAGTATATACATTGTCATTAACTTAAAACAAAATGTATATTCCTTGGATTAATTACCAACTATATACCTTGACATTAACGAGTATATACATTGACATTAACTTAGAATAAAAGGATGAAGATAGGTTACTACATTGGATTAGTTGTTTTCTTCATTTTATTTTAAGTTAATGCCAAAGTAATACCCTAGATTATTGTACATTGGCATTAGATAAAAGGTTATATCTTGAATTAATTGACGAGTATATATCTTGGTTAACTTAAAATAAAAGGAAGAATGCAACTACTTCGAATACATTGGATTAGTTGACGATTAACTTAGAATAAAAGGATGAAGATAGGTTACTACATTGGATTAGTTATTTTCTTCATTTTATTTTAAGTTAATACCAAAGTAATACCTTAGATTATTGTACCTTGGCATTAGATAAAAGGTTATATCTTGAATTAATTGACGAGTATATATCTTGGCATTAACTTAAAATAAAAGGAAGAATGCAACTAATTCGAATACATTGGATTAGTTTTTTTTATTGGTCGAATACATTGGATTAGTTGACGAGTATATACCTTGGCATTAGCTTAAAATTAAAGGTATATACCTTGAATTAATTGGTGAGTATATATCTTGGCACAAAATATACATTGGCACTAAATAAAAGGTAATACATTGGATTAGTTTACGAGTATATACATTGGCATTAACTTAAAATAAAAGGAAGAACACAACTAATCCAATGTATTAACTTGTCTTCTTCCTTTTGTTTTAAGTTAATGCCAAGGTAATACCTTGAATTAGTTTTTTTCTACAACAAAGTAAAAGAAAGGACACCTATGTCGGCACAACCATGTCGTCGCCTTGAGATAGTCAACCATGTCCACTTTGAAAGTACACTTCCTGATCATATTTTTCTGGCTTTTCTCCCTTTCGCCCAACCACATTGCCAGCCAAACTCCCCGCAGTTACCTCCAATATGCTCACTCTAAGTGCCAAGACATTTTACACCTGAACCCTCCAAAAAAAAATGTGCGGCATCAAGAAGCCCTTCGAACCAATTGGGATCTCTTCAAAAGAAAATCAATTGTTGGAGATGCCGATAGACGCAACAAGGTTTGATCATTGTGGCAAAGGATAGATCAAGTAATTTTACGTCCATCAATGACAATGTGGCTGTGGCTCTGAACAATAGCAAGACCAGGTATTTATGGAATTAGTTGATGAGTATATACCTTATTATGATTATACACTCCTCACACTTTTATTAAGAAGTTAAATGATGGGCATTGTCTTTTTGCAATATGTATGAAGTATTTTGGTCAGCTTGTTCAAAGAAAAATTATATCTTGGTTCATTTAGAGGGCAATGGTTATACTTTCAATTCATTTATAGTGCTCAACTTTTTACTAAATGTGACTTAACTACAAAAAAAATTGGGACTTTTACGATTTCGGCAATTAACTTATTATTCCATGTTACTATTTTTAACAACAAGTCTCTTAAACATGACAGTTTGTTCTCTCCTCATTTTGTACAGGATAATGATCTACATTAAGGAGGGGGTGTACAAGTATAGCATAAAAACCAACCTCATGTTCGTAGTCAATGGGATTGGGAAGGCATTAATCAGGAGCAACTGAAACGTCGTCGACGGCAGGAGCACTTACACATCAGCTACCATTGGTGAGTTTTTGGATCTCAATATCTAATTAAGAATGAATAGCTTTACTTACCAATCAACAACCATCTATTCTTTCACAAGTAATTCTATGAATATGCACCTTCTTTGTTTGTCCCATGTGCTCACTATGTTCATGTTAATTAGTTTATGAATATGCTTGTCCTTTAAGTATTATGCCAAAAAATTTCAATTTAATAGAAAAATGGGTTCAAATGAATAATTCATGCCAATTTTAAATTGATCATGTTGATATGGTATGTGGTAACTATTTTAAGTTAATGCAAGGTAATATCTTGAATTAATTAATAAGTATATACATTGTTATTAACTTAAAACAAAATGTATATTCCTTGCATTAATTACCAACTATATACCTTGACATTAACGAGTATATACCTTGGTATTAACTTAGAATAAAATGATGAAGATAGGTTACTACATTGGATTAGTTGTTTTCTTCCTTTTATTTTAAGTTAATGCCAAAGTAATACCTTAGATTATTGTACACTGACATTAAATAAAAGGTTATATCTTGAACTAATTGACAAGTATATTTTTTGGCATTAAGTTAAAATAAAAAGGAAGAATGCAACTAGTTCGAATATATTGGATTAGTTGACGAGTACATACATTGGCATTAACTTAGAATAAAAGGATGAAGATAGGTTACTACATTGGATTAGTTGTTTTCTTCATTTTATTTTAAGTTAATGCCAAAGTAATACCTTAGATTATTGTACCATGGCATTAAATAAAATGTTATATCTTAAATTAATTGACGAGTATATATCTTGGCATTAACTTAAAATAAAATGAAGAATGCAACTAATTCGAATACATTGGATTAGTTTTTTTTTTTTGGTCGAATACATTGGATTAGTTGATGAGTATATACCTTGGCATTAGCTTAAAATTAAAGGTATATATCTTGAATTAGTTGGTGAGTATATATATTGGCACAAAATATACATTGGCACTAAAAAAAAGGTAATACATTGGATTAGTTTACGAGTATATACATTGGCATTAACTTAAAATAAAAGAAAGAACACAACTAATCCAATGTATTAACTTGTCTTCTTCCTTTTATTTTAATTTAACGCCAAGGTAATACCTTGAATTAGTTTTTTTTTTGTCAGAATAACTTGAATTAGTTGATGAGTATATATCTTGGCGTTAACTTAAAGTAAAAGAAAGAAGAGAAGTTAATACATTGGATTAATTGTTTTCTCTCTTTTATTTTAAGTTAATACCTTGAATTAGTTGACGAATATATACCTTTTATTTTAAATTAATGTCAAGGTATATACTCGCCAACTAATTCTTAGGAACACAACACCGCTAAAAATAGCTATTAGCTCTAATTGCTGCACTGAGAGAAAATATGGAAAAAAGAAAAACTCAAAACAGTTAAATGTAGGAAAATTGCAGAAATACCTAATCTTGTTATTGCTTGGAACCACAATCATAACGTCATTGATGGACATGAAATTACCATATCCATCATTTTCCATCATGAGATTAAACTTTGTTGCGTCTATGGATGTCTCCAACAATCGACTATCTTTTGAAAAGATCTAGGCGGGAAGTTCTTTTCTCATGTCTTATACAAAGGGCTTCTCAAGGCACGCATTTCTTTTTAGAAGTTCAGGTGAGGAGCACCTTGGCACTTGGAACGAGCAGCTGCAGGGGGTTTGGGTGGCAATGTGGTTGGGCGACAAGGAGAGAAGTGAGAAATAGATGATTGTGATGTGCACTTTGAAAGTGGACATGATTGACTATCTATGATATTTGCAAGTATTGACCTAGTTCATGTATTCAAGTTACAATAGCACTTAACAATACTTATGTTATAGTCTACATAGAAAACTTTGAGCAGCATGACAATTATGAAAAGCGATTTTGCTAGTCTACTAGTCCATCTTAAACAACCGTGATTAACTACTATTTTAAATTGATAGGCAAAATCACATTCACAATCAATCAGACATAAAAGATTAGTAATTGGATCTATAAACTCCTGCAAACTTTGTATTGATAAGCAAAATGATGCATATTTATCGTGCTTTACATGAAAATTCACTTCTTAAAAAAAAGGGTAGAGATTACAACCGAGACAATTGTACAAGTACTAATAAATCAAAGGGTTCATTATAAGATATGGTAGTATTTGTCATAAGTTATTTCCTATTCTTATACCTTGGATTAGTTGACAAGTATACACATTAACATTAACTTAAAACAAATGGCATATACCTTGGATTAGTTACGAGTATATATTTCCTAGCATTAAATAAAAGATAATACATTAGATTAGTTGATGAGTATATACCTTGATATTAAAGAAGACAAGTTAATAACTTTGATTAGTTGTTTTCTTCTAGCAGTAACTTAAAATAATATGTATATACCTTAAATAAGTTGGCGAGTATATACCTTGGCATTAAATAAATGGTAATACTTTAGATTAGTTGACATATATACCTTGGCATTATATAAAATGTAATACCTTGGATTAGTTGACCAATATATACTTTGGCATTAACTCAAAATAAAAGGAAGAAGGCAAGGTAATACCTTGGATTAGTTGATGAATATATATCTTGTCATTAACTTAAAGTAAAAGGCATATACCTTGGATTAGTTGATGAGTATATACCTTAGCATTAACTTAAAATAAAAGAAAAAAAAAACTAATCCAAGGTATTAACTCGTTTTCTTCCTTTTATTTTAAGTTAATGTGGTCTTGACATTAACTTAAAATAAAAGGTATATACTTGGGATTAGTTGACGAGTATATACCTTAGATTAATTGACGAGTATATATCTTTTATTTTAAATTAATGCTAATATATATACTCGTAAACTAATCCTCAAGAACGCAATGCCACTAAAAATAGCTATTAGCTCAAGTTGTTGCACTAAGAACAAAATATGGAAAAAAGAAAATATGAGAACGGCTAAATGTGGGAAAACTATAGAAATACCCGGTCTTGCCATTGTTCGGAACCGCAGCCACAATGTCATTGATGGACGTGAAATTACCAAATCCATCATTTGCCACCACGAGATCAAACTTTGTTACTTTTGTTAGCATCTCCCACAATCGACTATCTTTTGAGGAGATCTAGGCCACAAGCCCCTTTCTCATGTCTTATATAAAGGGCTTCTTGAGGCACGCATGTCTTTCTAAAAGTTCAGGTGGGAAGTGTCTTGGCACTTGTAGAGAGCAGCTTGGAGGTAGCTGCAGGGAGTTTTGGTGGCATGCGATTGGGCAACATGTAGAGAAGCGAGAAAAAGATGATCATGAGGTGCGGTGCACTTTCAAAGTGGACATGGTTGACTATCTATAATATTTTACGAGTATTGACCTAGTTCATGAACTTCGATAAGAGAGATGTATCATATATCATCTAATTAATAACATGACTCATGTTATAGTTTGCACGGAAAATTTCGAGCAGCATGACAAATGCAATCGTGAAAAGCCTTATTGCCGGTTTGCTAGTCGATCTTAGATAACCATGATTGACTATTGTTGTGAATTGATAGACATAACCACATTCACAATTAATCAGGCATAACATGTCATTAATTGGATCAACAAATTCCTGCAGACTTTGTATTGATAAGAAAAATGATGCATATTTATCATTATTATCAAGCTTTACATAGACATATGAGTCCGCAACTGCAATTTGAAAATTATATGAAAATTCACTTTTTGGAAAAAGATAGATATTACAACTGAAACAATTATACAAATACTAATAGATCAAAGGGTCCATTATAAGATATGATAGTATTTGACATAAGTTCCTTGCCTTTCCTGTACCTTGGATTAGTTGACGAGTGTATATATTGGTATTAACTTAAAATAAAAGGTATCCACATTGGATTAGTTAATGAGTATATACCTTAGTATTAAATTAAAATAAAAGTAAGACAAGTTAATACCTTGGATTAGTTGTTTTCATTACCTTAGCATTAACTTAAAATTAAAGGTATAGACCTTGGTTTAGTTAACGAGTGTGTGCCTTGGCATTTACTTAAAATAAAAGGTAAACATCTTAAATTAGTTTACAAGTATTTACCTAGGCATTAAATAAAATGTAGTATTTTAGATTAGTTGGCCAGTATATACATTGATACTAACTTGAAGTAAAATGAAGAAGACAATTAATCATGAAAAGCCCTATTGTTAGTCTGCTTGTCTATCTTAGACATCGTAATTGACTACTATTCTGAATTGATACATAAAATCACATGCACAATCAATCAGGCACAAAAGGTCAATAATTGGAACTACAAATTCATGTAGACTTTGTATTGATAAGTAAAATGATGTCGATTTGTCATTCTTATTAAGCTTTACACAAGTAGATGAGTCTGAAATTGCAGCTTGAAAATTACATGAAATTCACTTCTTGGAAAAAGTAAAAACTCAATAAATGGTCTAATCACTCTTGGCTCATAATGACTTAAATTCCTAGTAGAAATTTCATGTTTCTTAAATTCAAGGATGGTGAGCACATAGATTTTTATAGCAAACACAACCTTAATGCGTTCCATTAATGGCCATATTGGCTTTGATATGAATTCTTTTTAATACCAATGCACACCACCATGCCTTTAGCGTTGTGCTAAAGCTAAGGTTCGAATTGAATGTGTATAAAATAGAAAGCCTAATCATACGCCTTCTACTACAAATTTTCACAATAGATATGTAAAAAGAAGACAACAATATAGCCATACAAACAACCATATTCTGAAAATTATGGCAGATTCATTGGTTGTCATAACTTTGTGTTTAGCTATGGCCTCAATCACATAGATATACCAAAAATCTAGAAAATTCAGCACCCACCTCAAAAGCTAAAATTCACTCACCTTATACGATTCCCCAAAAGCTACTCCAAGCTCTCGCTTTGAAGAACAAGAAGAAGAAAAAGAGGAAGTGAAAAGAGGGGGGAAAGAGCAAAGGAGATATTGAATAAGCAGTGATCATGTTACTTGAAAGCAAGGCTAATATTCGTATAAAAAAGAAAAAGAAAAAGAGAGTCATGTTGAGTATGAAGCTCTTGTACCATGATCACTAGATAATCACTACTTGGGACAAAAATCGCTCCAAAAGGGAAAATACTCTTACAATTGAATTGATAAGCCCAAAGACTTTCAAGACAAAAATGAGGATGACACGATTCACCAACTCATGAAATTACATTTTCTTAAAACTTTGTTAAGCCTTTTTTAGCCTTTCACCAAGCCGACATTACAACCTTTTCCTCGTCTCTTCTGATCATGACAATTAGAGTGAAAATAAAGATTTTTAAAGAAGTTACTGCTTAAAAATGTGAAAACAAGTTATCTTATCTCATCTTAAGATTTCTTAACATGTAAACCCAACGAAAATGATGATTCATGATTAATATATTTCTTATCCACTCCCCCATGCTTTTTGGACTCTTCAGGACCATCAATGTGAACTCCAACTATAGCAACCAAGCCCATGTTACAATCCTAAAAGATCTTTTGCGAATGACTCTTGAAGCCTTCAGCACTGGCAGTGTGAGATATATTGAATGATTAGGTCTATTTCCCACATCAATGGATGTGTTCAAATAACATTTTTCTGAGAGTATATGAGAAGGCCCTTTCCGACTAAGAATTCCTCATTTGGCATGCTTAATGAACTCTTTTTTTGAATTCGTGATCATTTCGATTAAAATTTTCTGCCAAAGGAATTTAATGATTGATAATATCGAATTATATTTTTCAAATAATTAAATGAATTGATTTTGCTTATGCAACAAATGCTCTTTCACCAGTGATAATTCTTCGATATTGTTTTCCATAATAGCCTTGATTTTATATTGGCATGCTTTTGTTACTAGAATGCTCATTATAACATATTTTTGTTAGGTGTGCAGGAATTATTTCAAAATGTCGTGACTAACAGATTTATAAAAGGAAGTTTAAGAAAAATTTCACCAGCTTCATAAAAAGAACTTCTATGGGCTTTTTAAATTAAAAGAATTTTGAATGATTGTCCATTTTTTAAGTGGCTATTAACGCCCCATGCCGTCAAAGGGTGTTAATGTTGGAAGATATGCACATATTCAGTCGGATCACTTGTGATGTTCACCTTCTATTTTTATGTGTACATATCAATTAGAATATTGTAAATTGATTTGTTTTTTTATTTCCTTTATTACATTCTTACATGTAATACAAATAGCCGACTACACTTGTACAGAAGGTAGATTGGAATACAATAGAAAATTCCTTCACATTGTCCAGTTCTCTTTTCTTCTCTTGTACTTCTTCAATTTGTGACATGGTATCAGAGCCTTGTCTTGATTAGCTTCTGCTCGTTCATTTTTTTTGGTTACTGCTACACCTGCAGAACAATTTGTTTTTGTTAGAAGAAGGAATCGAACAATTCTTTAGAAATTCTCACCATGCCAAAGGACGATCAGTCGTCTGGAAAGGAGCAAGGTAGAGCATCATATCCATCTTTGGATTCATCATTGGATGCAGTTCAGGAGCAAGGTAGAGCATTATCATCCAATACACCACTAGCTACACAGCCTTCTGTAAGTCAATTGAGCCCAGCACAGATGGCACAATGGATGTATGGGATTCCACCTTGGCTTTATCCGAGTATCATGACCAATCAGGCCCAATGGGCAATTGCAAGAAACTTGAACATAGGCCAAATTGGTGGGCAAATTTTTTTTTGGCTACCCTCAAGTACGAAGGATGTTGATCAACATCCAAGGTCGGGTGTTTCGGGATCTACCGACGGGGCCAGGGAGCCCAGGTATGAGTCTGCATCCCTACTCGATTCCTCAACCCGGCTTCCCGCCGTACCCTTTCCCGATCATCATGGGGTGGCCGGAGCCTAGTGATCCCCTCTTCACATTGGCAAGCAACAGACTAGAGCTCTGATTAACAACTCAAACGCTCAACGGACTAGAAACCTACTCAAGTTGGGCTATCAAGCTCCGGCGTGCTCTCGGGACCAAGGATAAAAAAGGATTCATCAATGGCACTGTTCCGATACTCACGGACGAACGCCTCCAGAAACTATGGAACAAGTGTAGCAGACTTGTTAGAATCTGGATAGGCAACACCTTATCTCAGAGGTTGCGGCGAGTCTGCCTCCAATCGAGAATCCAAAAATCCTATGGGACAATATTAAGGAGACATACGGGAAACTCGATCGTGTGAGAATTTTTGCAATCGAACAACAGATTGCAGAGCTTAAGCAAGGAAACAACCCGATTAGGGTTTGTTACAACAAAATTGTCAGCGCTTTGCAACGAGCTCGAAACTATGAAGGAGAAGCTTGATGCTCCAGAAAATGTCTTGAAGTAGTATCAAGGCATACGAGAGAGGCAAAAGGCTACGGGATTTCTATTAATCTTGAACGATGAGTACCCTACCTTTCGAACACAGATTCTCGCCATGGATCTGCCACCGCCACTCAGGAGAATATACCAATTGGCGATTCAAGAGGAGAGCCAACGGCTTGCTGCTCAGGACCACGGGAAGACCGATGGCTTCATCCTTGCAGCTCACGACGGTGGACGACGGAGGAGCTCAGGCGAGAGATTTGGAATTCTAGGGGAAGATGAACGGCGATATGGACAAGGGTCAGAGATCATCCATCAGAGGAGATGGGTCATTTCTTTTCCACATTTGGGCCATTTCCTTCGCTTGGGCTATTAGACAGGCCGCATGGAACTGGGCCACGTACAAGTGGGCTATGGCATGAAGAAAGCAGAGGAGGTCGCATAAATTACATTGGGCCAACTCACCGATTCTCTGCTGGTGGACCCACCAGACGGACCTAGGGCCTATTCACTCATGACGAAGGCCCATCCGGTTGAAATGGTGCCATGACCTGGTCCAATAATGCTAGAAAATTGAAAGGGAAGTTGTATTGCAATTTTTGCAAACGTTCATACCACACCATTGAAACATGTTGGAAATTACATGGAAAGCCAGGCAAAAATGGAAAAAGGTTGCAAGGAGCTCAAGCACATCAAGTCACTAGAGTAGATCAACCCATCTCTTATGATCAGTATCAGCAGTTGATGAAAGCTTTACAACAGATGGACACTAATGACAAGGGAGCGAGTTTCTCAAGTACTACATACTGTCTCTCAAACTCGATCTCTCATACTGCATGGGTTATAGATTCAGGAGCTAGTGATCACATTATCTGCGATGATAGTCTCTTTTCATGTACCCTTGGCATTTCCAATTTTCCAAAATCGGTGAAACTTCCACATGGCAACATTACTCTCGTCACAAAAATTGGAACCGTAAGCCTCAGCCCAGAAATTACATTGAGAAACGTCTTATACATTCCTCAATTTCAATTTAATCCCTTGTCAATTTCCAAAGTTTGTGCAGACAATTCTTGTCAAATCACTTTCCATGCTGATAAATGTTTTTTTCAGGCCCATTCAACTGGTAGACTGATGGGAATGGGTAGCGCATCTCAAGGACTATATTTTTGGGCACACTTACCAAATGTTATAGATGTCTTCTCTACTTCCTACAAAAACCAATATCTTTGTAATTCCAGTATCAGAAATAAAATTTCAATTCTTCATCAAAGATTTGGTCATAGCACTACGATTCCTTGTCATGACTGTCCAATTTGTCCCTTGGCCAAATATCTCGACTTCCTTTTCCCTCAAGCATTAATCATGCGGATAGTGTCTTAGGGCTTATTCATGTCGACGTTTGGGGTCCTTATCATACTCTTCATCATGATGAGTCTCGTTATTTCCTTACCATTGTCGATGATTATTCTCGCGCCACATGGTTGTTTCTCATGAAATCAAAGAGCCAAGTATTCTCTCATTTGAAAAAAATTATTCTCCATATCTCAAAATCAATTCAAAAAATCTGTTCAAAAAATTCGGACAAATAATGGAAAAGAATTTTTTAATCATGAATGTGCTTCTTTATTCTCCTCCTTTTGTATTATACATGAGAGTACTTACATTTATACTCCTCAGCAGAATGACATTGTCAAAAGGAAACATTGTCACATCCTCAAAGTTGCCCGTGCTTTAAAATTTCAAGCATCTATTCTCGAGACTTTTTGGGGAGATTGTGTGATCATGGCTCTTTATTTGATTAAACGTATGCCTAGTAGAGTTATTGATGGTAGGAGTCCTTTTGAGTTGCTTTTCAGTAAAAGTCTGTTGCAGATCATTTGTGTGTATTTGGTTACCTATGTTATGTCTCTATTTTGGGAGCTCTGAATAAAATGGACCCACGTGCTCGTCAGTGCATATTTATGGGATATCCATCTTTGCAAAAGGGATATCGGGTCTATGATCCTTAAACAGGGGATTTTCCAGTCAGCGGAGATGTTATTTTTCATGAGGATATTTTTCCCTTTAAGGAAATGGAAACCTCCGAGACATCATCTAGGCAAAAGATTGCTGCCTCGGCATATTTCCTCTGATGATGATCATTATTATTCTCCTATGGAAGTTCTAGTATCAGTGGCTATTGCTCCTCAATCCACTCATATTGATGTTTCTCTTCCTGGTGATATTTCTCCTTCATCTAATAGTAGTCCTATTCAGTCTTCTCCGAGTCCTTCTTTGGAGCCTCCATTAGCCATTGATGATTCAATCAATGTACCTTCTCCGAACAACTTGCCATTTATGCCTCGACGCTCAGGTCGTGCTACTCGGCCACCCACTTGGACAACAAATTATGTTTGTCATTCTCAGGGTTTACCAGGTATTCCTCATCAAATTAGCTCTTATGTTTCCTTTGATCGACTATCTCTAGAGCACATGCGTTGCATTAGTCGTATCTCTAAAATACAAGAACCTTCAACTTATAATGAGGCTGGCAAGGATCCACAATGGCAAAAGGCTATGGAAGACGAGTTGAATGCTTTACTGGCTAACCACACTTGGGATATAGTATCTCTTCCATTCTATCAAAAAGCTGTTGGTTGCATATGGGTGTACAAAGTGAAATACAAGGCTGATGGGTCCATAGACAGATTTAAGGCACATTTAATGGCTAAGGGCTTTACCCAAAAGGAAGGTTTTGACTACCACAAAACCTTTTCTCCTGTCGCAAAAGCCGTCACCGTTCGATCTTTCTTATGAGTAGCTGCTTGCCGCAACTAGAACTTACATCATATGGATGTTCATAATGCCTTCTTGCATGGGGACCTTGATGAAGAAATTTATATGGAGTTGCCTCCAGGTTTATGAAGACAGGGGGAGTCACAAGTATGTCGTCTTCGCAAATCCCTCTATGGACTAAAGCAAGCATCTCGCCAATGGAATGCTAAATTCACTACTGCCATAAAAGCAACAGGCTTTAGGCAATCAAAGCATGACTATGCTTTATTCACCAGGGTGAAAGGTGCGTCACAAATTTATTTGTTGATTTACGTGGATGATATTCTTATCATAAGTAATGACGCAACAGCTATTAATGATTTGAAATCATATCTCCATTCATCTTTTCACATCAAAGATCTAGGAGCACCTAAGTATTTTCTTGGAATTAAAATTGCCATCTCAGAATTGGGAATTGCACTTAGCCAAAGAAAGTTTATCTTCGAAACAATATCAGAGGCAGGATTGTCAGGTTGTAAACCAACAGTTATTCCAATGGAGCAGAATCTCAGGCTTACTTCAACGAAATATGATGCTAAAATGCGGGAACTTGAGCCCGAATTGTGTTCACACATAGATGATCCTCTACTGGAAGATCCTTCTAATTATCAGAGATTAGTTGGCAAGCTGATCTATCTCACTATGACTAGACCGGATATTTGCTTCGCAGTACAAACTCTAAGTCAATTCATGCATGGACCTAAGTACTCTCATATGATTGCTGCATTGAAGGTAGTGAAGTATCTGAAGCAATGCCCTAAGTTTGGACTTTTGCTATCTCAAGATAGCAATTTCGAATTAACAGCCTTTTGTAATTTTGATTGGGCGACATGTCCGATGGGTAGAAGGTCGGTTTTTGGTTTTTGCATTACCTTAGGAAAATCGTTGCTCTCCTAGAAGACCAAGAAACAAACTACAGTATCATTGTCTTAAGCAAAAACAGAGTATAGAGCTATGGCAAAAACTACTTGCGAGATAATTTGGCTACGTGGGCTTCTGTCAGATCTTGGGGTCCGAATTAGAAGACCAACCACATTATTTTGTGACAATGATGCAGCTCTCAAACTTGTAGAAAATCCAGTGTTTTATGAGCAAACAAAGCACATATAGGTGGATTGTCATTTTACTCGAGGCAAAATTCAGGAAGGGGGTATCATAGTAATAGGAGTCAATACTATAGAACAATCGGCAAATATCTTCACTAAAGCTTTGTGTCAAAAACAACATGCATATCGATTGAGCAAGCTAGGTGTCTTGGATATCTACAAGCCACTAGCTTGAGGGGAAGTATTGGAAGATATGCACATATTCAGCCGGATCACTTGTGATATTCACCTTCTATTCTATTTTTATGTGTACATATCAATTAGAATATTGTAAATTGATTTATTTTTTATTTCATTTATTACATTCTTACATGTAATACAAATAGCCAACTACACTTGTACAGAAGGTAGATTGGAATACAAGAGAAAATTTCTTCACATTGTCCAGTTCTCTTTTCTTCTCTTGTATTTCTTCAATTTGTGACTGTTAATCCCCAAGCATTCTCATCTCTTGCCGTCAAACGGTATTAATCCGAAAGAATTTTCAATCGAGTGTAAATCCCACTACTATCAAAGGGGTTTAATCTTGAGGTATTTCATATTAATCGAAATCCATTGTTATAATCCCATAAGCCGTGAAACGGTGTTAATTCGGGGGCATTTAAAAGGGTGTTAATTTTGAGGAATTTCACATTAGTTGAAACCCATTGAGACATGATGAAACTTATTATAATAACACTACAGTTAGAGGGTGTTAATTCTGAGATATTTCGTATTAGTCGGAACTCGTTGTTACATTGTGAGACTTCTTCTTTTTCGGTCAAGACCGTTATTACATGGTAAGGCTGCAATAAAAAAATCACACAAAAGGAAACAAAACAAAACAAAAAATAGAGAAATTGGTTTAATAAAATTTGAGGCGTTGCCTAATCTTTGAAAGAAACCTCTTTGAGCTCCCTTTCAAAAACGGGTAGCTATTGACACATCAAATTTTCCTTAGTAATAAATAGAAAAAATATAAATAATGTCAGAAATAATGGAACGTATAATAAAAGAGAGAAATAGAATCAAGAAAGAGGTAGAGAAGAAAATAGAGAGGGAAATATTGGGCAAGAAAAAGGAAGTTGAGAAAAAAGGGAAACAAGATAAAGAAAAGAGATCAAACATATTTTTGACTGAAACTTTTTTATAGAAAAAAATCTGAAAAAATCCCTTCCTTATTGGTTTCCCATGCATGGCCGTAGGGGATCAAAAGAAAAAAAGGAATAGAAAAAGGGGGGGGGGGGGGCAGGGGTGTGTGTGTATTAAAGGAGGAATCATGTCTAATCTTTCTCCTTTTTTGTGATTTTATGGCATATGTTCTTATTGTCCGAGTAAGCCATTGACGGATCTTACCTCGCCGAAAACCTCCCGCACTTGCGACGCCCATGGTTAGAGTCCCTTGAGTTAGTTTTTGTTTTTTGGTTTAATATCATGAAAAATCCTAAATTATACCCCATGTGACATATTTACCATAAAGTTTTTTTGTGACACAAAAAATCTCAAATTATACCATATATGACATATTTACTCTCAACTTTTCTTGTGACATTAAAAACTCCAAACTATGTGTCATTTACTCTAAAAAAATTGTGACAACAAAAATCCCAATTGTGTGTTTAAAAGACTAGAAGAATGAGATTAAAAGACTCAACTCAATAAAGAGATATCAGTATGAAAACTTAACCTAACGATTAGAGATACTATGGATTAGGTTTAATAGAACAATGCACATTTTGAAAATTTTAGTATAAGCAACGTCTCCCATTCTTATGATGAAATAGCATTTGCTACAGTGTCTTTAAAAGTATGCTATGTGTTTAATGAGTCCTATGGCTTTGAATACAGCATATTAGTAAGGTATGAAATGATACATTTAATAGAAATGCACTTATATGCATAGAGCTAACCGACTCTTTAAAAATACTTAAAGGCTAGATTTTTTAAAGTGCATGTGAATAAAAAAAGTGTAAGGCTGAAAAAATGAGTACAATCGAAAGCCAATCTTGAATTGAAAAGACTCTATGTGAGGTCTATTATTTGAGCTTGCACAAACAACTCTTAATGCAATACTTAATCTGTTAACTAGTTGAGTAAGTTCGTCAACTAGTGAAAGCTACCAATTGTGAAGTAAACAAACTTCAAATTCTTCGAGTAAAAAAATGTATCAATGATCCGTTAATGTGAGGAATTGTTGTAATTATGTACTCCTGGATCAACAAAAATCAACATAACAAAACCTATGGTGCCAAAACATGATTCATTAGTTGACGTGCAGCAGTTTGTCTTTAAAAGACATCTCCATATAGTTCATGTGCAGCATTGAATTTAAAAGACGTGACTCTTCAATTCATGCGCAGCCCTTTTTTGTGTCCTTAAAAGACACATCTTTTTATTTCACGTCTTTTTAAAATCTATAACAGTCCTAAGGTAGCAAAATTTCTTATCGGGTCAGTTTCAACCTGCATGAAATTCATAATGATATGATCATAATCTCTGGAAGAATAATTCACTAACATACCGAATGATAAGATTATTGCGTCTTACCCTTAAGGGGCCACCTAGGAGAATAGCTTTAGAGGTATTACTCATGAAGTGATCTGAATTAACATTCCTAAAAAATTACTCAACACATCATCTAATCGTAATCTAGTTTAGCTTATCAATTATAAGCATGGGTTCTTCTAAACCCATACCTCACATGACATTTGGACATTTAATTTTAAAGTTTTTTTTAACAATCAACATATTTCTAGGAGTCGTCACTAGCCTATTGAGGTCAGTTAGGATTCAATCAAAATGTGAAATGTCGTCTCAATTCCTACGAAACTAAAGAATATAAGAAAGGGAATCTTGTTTATCTTAATATTTCTATTAGCGTCTTTTCAATACCTAATTAGTTGTTGCTTAGCCTAAGATGGCAGTCTACTCTCAATTATATGAATTATGATTCTAGAAGTCTTTCAAAGTCACTAAGTATCCATACAATATTTTTTGTGGATTAGTTTTATGAAGATCTAAATTAGAACTAGACCAATCTAAAAAAAATTAACACAAAATTTATTTAAAAAAAGTACAAAAAGTCAACAATCAAAGTATTAAAATGCGATACGGTAGATAAATACTTAGATTGGAGATTTTGAACCATAAAAGTAAACTCGATATGATGGTCAATCAAAAAATATCACATGACTTCGTTATAAGTCTCAACACATGATCCATCAAAACTTTATTTTAAAAAACTAAGATGAGCCTAAATCTAACGAAGTAATCTCAAGTTCATTCATTAAAAGAAGTTGTACTAAGTTTAAATGGATTTTATTAAGCAACGCCTTTGATTATTGACTCCACAATATCTAATCTAGCCTAATTATAACTAATCTAGGCTAAACTATTACAAAATTAAGACTGAAAAATACTCAATCTGACACCATCAACTCCATTTGAGTCATCTCCTCAATGGCCATCACAAGACATAATTGAATGGGTGTCGGTTTTGGCATCCAATCATCAATTCAATAATCACAGCATGCACTCAACCCAAGAAAGACATCAACAATATTCACATCATTTCAATTGATTAGCAAGGGATCGGCTTTTGAAATCAATCATGCAGTTTAGTTTCCCCAAGCCATCACCTAATCAAATAGGGATTTATTAATTAAGGTTAATAACCATTAGCCTCTACTTGCATTCTTAAAGTAGTAGGCTAATGTCATTGATTCTAGTTAATTTATAATCCATCCTACAAAGGTACCCACTAAATCATGCATCGATGCTAAACATACATCTAAAACATCTATGACCTAAGCCAAACGAGACATGCAACTAAGCTAAATAACCTTGGAAATCAAGAGTTATTCAACCGATCGATAATGACAACTCTTTCTTTTTTCTTCTTTTCAAAATCCAGTGGTTATTAATTAAATTAGGCTAGCGCTAGAACTTAATTTTCTAAGGCTAACTTTTCTTTACAATTTTTTAATCTTTTAATATTCGGAATTTTATTTTTTTTAATTATCTTAATTTTATGTTATTATTTATTCCGAAATGGGAAATCCGGCTGGGCCCTAGGGCCCCTGCTCTGGAAAAGGGCTTGCGGACAAGCCCGAGACCATAAACATTAAAAGGCCTGATGGAAGAAGCGGGCTCATTGGTTCGAGCCTAATCCCAAATTACCAAAACCCAAATCAAACCCCGCTCCGTTTAATCCAGCCAAAACCCAAACTTTCCGAAGCCTAAACTAGCCCACAATCTTTGAAAATAACAGGCCCATAGAAAATGACCCTCGGCCCACTCCCAATTAAGAAAATTCTCAGCCCACATATCTCTTTCCCTATTTTTTATGTTTTTTTTTCTCTATTTCCTTCTTGACCTCATCGCGAGCAAATCGCTAGATCGGATGGCTGAGAAAAACCCCGAAAAAAGAAAAAAAAATTCCCCCTATTAATGGGGGCTCAAACTAGATCCGCTGACGGAGGATCGATGTCATCCTGCCCATGAAGTAATTCATTTAGCCCATAACGAATCATCTACATTGAATTAGTGTGCCTTACTTCACTCTCCATCATTGGATCAAAAAGTCCCGAAGTACGTCCTTTACCCTTGGATCTACTAAGGCATAACCCCAAAAGAACACCATAACTCCTGCACCACTATACCCCACCAATCAAAAAGAGTCGCCGTCGGACCTCCATTCCCCGCCTGCTTCTAGCCATCGGACGGGCGTTTTCTGACGCCCATCTTCATCATCATCCATTGGAGACTAATGGTGAACATAGAGGACGTTGACAGTAGAGGTGGCAAAATGGGTCAAAGACCCATATTTTAACCCATATTTGATAATATGGGTCATAAATGGGTTAGCTTAAAATGTTAAGTGGGTCTTAAATGGATCACTTACCAACCTCATGGGTCATAAATGGGTCATAAACTGGTCATAAACGGGTTACCTAATTAATTTTAAGTATTATTAACAAATAATTTTAAATATTATTAATAATTCATTTTTAGACCATGAAAATTATGTTATTCTAATTATTTTATTTTAAAAAAACAAAAAAAAATTGATTATTTTATTTTCCCATCTTTTTCCTTCTTTTTTCTTTCTTTTTTTTTCTCATTTTTTCCTCTTTCTAAGTTGGTCGTTGGCCAAGAAGCAAGCGATGAGCTCACCAGACTCCGGAGACTGGAAAAGGAAAAATGAAAAAAAATGAAAAAATATTTTAAAAATAAAAATAATTAAAATTTCGAAAAAAAAATTTAAAAATTTTAGAAAAAGTACGATTATAAAATTATTTTAACAATACATTTAAAAAAAAAATCGCCAAACAAAATTTCCTGAACTTGGTTAAATATGGAAGTGTTTATCAATACGGGTCGGGTCGGGTATGTGTCACCATATTTGCACTACATGAATATGGGTCAAAACGGGTTAAATGGGTCAAATATGGGTCGACCCATATTTGACCCGACCCAAACCCGACCCGACCCACCCATTTGACGCCCCTAGTTGACAGAGACACAGCAAAATGCAGAGCAAAGGCAGCCGAAACTCTGAAAGAATTCAGACTCGGTAGAATCCAAACCCGACTAAAAGAGCTTATACTGCACCAAACGTATTCACGTATCCCTTGGATAACGCTATATACCGAGCGGATTTGGTTCACGTACTTCTTCAAACGCCAAGTTGAGGAGCGAAAGATTACCATTTCGGGACTCGGACTCGCGTCCAGACTCGAGGAAAAGTCACTCAGAGACGCTCGAACTTAAGGAAAAAACAACTCATTCGGATCCGACACCAGCAAGAACTAAAGAAGTCGAGTCTTTTCTGTTCTGTTCCTTTGGCTCGGTTCTTCGTTTCACTGAGCGGTGGAGGGCGCCGGCAGGAGGCCAGAACCACCCTCTTGCCCCAAGGAGCTTCGTTTTTTCCGTTCTTTTTCCCTTTTCTGGGGGTTTCTTCATTCTTGTGTCTGCTGTACATCGCTAGCGAAGAAGAAAGGAAGGGAGAGGATGGTGGGCCGAACCGGAAGGAAGCAACCGGGGTAAGGAAGAAGAGAAGAGTGGGCTGTTGGACCTGCTAAGGCACGGGCCGAACTGATCTGGCCCGATTTTCCTCCTCCTTTTCCTTCTTTCTTTCTTTCTTTTTTCTTTTTTTTTTCCTTTTAATTTTCAATTTTAATTAATTAGTAATAATATTTTCATTCTTTTTTTAAGAAAGTTTACTCATAACCACTTATTGGACGGAAAAAAAATTAGGTATCAACACCTTTAAATTGAAATTAACAATTCTTTGTTTGCAAGAAGAATACATAATGACTCTGTGCTTAGAGAACTGTTTCAACCTCTCTACATTCAAAGATTAAAAATAATTCCAATCTTTCTATTTGGTTGATTTGCAGTTGCACTAGTGAAAAAAATTCCATGGAGTTATGTTTGTATAGTCTTAACACAAATAGGTTTAAAGTTAAAAATTATTAATGCATCAATTGAGAATTGTGTAGCAATCTATGAGAAAGAAATTAATCGGATTATGCGAAAAAAGACTATTAATTTTAGTAATTCAAAATTTTTAAGCATTAAATTTTATTACGGAGAGAGGGAGCAAGCCTAGCAAGTGACGAGGAAATTAATACACTATTTGTCCGAAATTGTTACTATTGTAATTTGCTGACAAATGACTTTTATAAGTGAAATTTTATAATTAGTAGAAAATTAAACAGAAGAAATAATTACTTAGACGGTATTCCATAATGGTTTGAACATAAGGTAAATTGCCTCGCTAGAAAAAAAAAAGAACATTTGACAAGAAAAGAAGACAAACTAAAAACAATAAGAGATAAAGAAACAAGTGATTTAGTCTAGCATTTCATATCATGGAAAGAGTTTACATTGATGGATTTTTCTTTTCTTGATTCGAAAAAATATTAAAATGTTTTTATATTTTTCCAGTTTTTTTAGGTCCCATCAAATTACATAATAATAATAAAAAATTTAAAAAAAAAACTCGCTCATTTGCATGGCAATTTAACCAGGAAATTTTGACCAAAAACCCAAAAATATTTTGACCATAAACCAGAAAATTATTTTTTTTTTGAAATTTAAAATTACCCACGGACTCAAATTACGAAAGTTTCGCCGCAAGTCCACTCTCAACACTTGGCTGTCGAGATTGATGACGTCCCAATTCCAACGGTAACATCCAAGCCTTCGTCGTTATCCTCTCTATTGGCTCCGAGGTTGTCTTCTTCCTTTAGCTCTCTCTGAATTTCTCTCATCTGTTGTTGCCCTGTGTCGTTCTTGTCAAGTGTTTCTCTGTTTCTTCTCCCAAAAACCCATGAAGTTTTTCGATTTCTTTGGCCTCAAGTGGCCTCCCGTTGATGAGGTGCACTCGCCGCCGTTGTCATGCGTTTCTCCTGTGCACGATCAGGAGGAAAAGAAACCCATTGTCGCCCACCTGAGAGGCGAGGTGAAGTTTCCACCCTTGATGGACTCTTGGTCGGGCAGTTCTTATCTGCACAATCAGGTAAAGAGTTGGGACGGAGAGTTCAGAGAAACTTCATCTGCAAAAGTGGCGGTGGCTCGAGAATTCTTCCCCCTTATGCCTGATCTGAATGGTCTCTTGGGCACGAAGAAATTAGGCGACCCTTGTCAAAGAATAGCTCGTGCTCAACCAAAGCGAAAATTCATGGCCTCACTCGCCGAAGATGAGACTTTTGTGGAGAAGAAGGCAAGATACGATAGAAAGCCGGAGGTAAAGAAAGTGGCTTCAGAATGCGAAGAAGAGGAAGAGAGAGACAATGGCGTTTCTCATGTGCGCGATCAGGAGGACAAGAAACCCATTGTCGCCCACCCGAGAGGCAAGGTCCAGTCGCCACCCTTGATGGACTCTTGGTCGCGCAGTTCTTGTCTGCACGATCAGGAGAAGAGTTGGGACAGAGAGTTCAGAGAAACTTCATCTGCAAAAGTGGTCGTGGCTCGCGAATTCTTCCCCCTTACGCCTGATCTGAATGGTTTCTTGGGCGAGAAGAAACTAGGGGACCCTTGTCAAAAAATAGCTCGTGCCCAACCAAAGCGAAAATTCATGGCCTCACTCACCGAAGATGAGACCTTTGTGGAGAAGAAGGCAAGATACAATAGAAAGCGGAAGGAAAAGAAAGTGGCCGAGGAAGAAAAACGCAATGGCGTTTCCACAGAGTTGGTGCTGCTCTTCGACCCTTACAAGATCAAGAAGAAGCTTACAAAGAGTGATCTCGACCAACTGTCGAGGCTCTTGATTCCACGGGCATGCGTGATGAGCTACGTGCTCCCATACATGAGCGAGGAGACAGTGACTCGAGTCTGGACCAGAAAAGGGACTGATGTTGTTGTGTGGGATGCGGACACGCATTCCGAGCACCGATTGGTGTTTGCTTTCTGGGGGTCATCAAAGGCCTTCGTCCTGAAGGGGTGTTGGATAAAGGAGTTCGTGCACCGGAGGGGTTTGGCAGCCCGTGATGAGATCGGGATTTATTGGGATCCTACTACTAACAGGTTCCACTTTAGCCTTCTTAGCAGGGCGAATTAGACATGATCTTGAATTAGTATATCTTTTGGTAGATGATCAACACAAAGTTTTGATCTTTAGAAAAGGATATTAGTGATACCTACGACTAACAGGTTCCACTTCAGCCTTCTTAGCAAGGCGAATTAGACAAGATCTTGAATTAGAATATCTTTTGTTAGATGATCAACACAAAGTTTTGATCTTTAGAAAAGGATATTAGTGATGGAATTTTATTGTATGTAATCAATCCATCTCTATGTTTCTCCAGAAATTCAATAATAGAAGAGGGCTTCTTTTAAAACCTGGTTCCATGTCTTTAATTTTCTTGCGAGAGTTTCTTATCCACTGTGGTGAAATATAAAATTTCCTGTTTTGAATGGCCAAAGTTGATAAAGTAATCACTGCGATGATCATGCGGATTAAACACATGAGGAAAATTCCATCAACGGCGGCAAATGGAGAGAATAGAAATGATTATGATGCAGAAGTGGAGGTTTAGAGAGAAATATTTAGTTAACTGTTGCAATGGGACGGTGAGAGATGTATCAATCTACACGGTCAAGTTTTGAGAGTGCACTTGGAATCAGAGGCGCTTTCCTAATAACTAGTACATTACTTGTTTTAGTCGCCTTTTATGGGCAGCTCCTCGTCCGAGACATTTCATATGTGTAGGGAAGAAGGCGACATAGCTAGAGCAGAAATTTATTAACCTCAGAGAATGTGCTGTTGCAAAGGCAGTTTTATACAGGAAGGAAGAAAAGTCAGTTGCAGAGATAAGCTCTGTTTAGATTTATAGTCAGAGGCAAACGATTGTTGAACTATGTAAGCCTTTCCGTTATAGGACTGAGCCATTGCTAAGTGAAAGATTACAATCCAAATAGATATTTGGTTATCACTTTGATACAGTTTGATCATGTAGTAGTTGGGTTACTTGGCACATATGCACCCAGTGGCTAAGCTCCTTCTTTGGCAGCACGCTCTGGTTGTTTCCTGTGACCTTTGCTTCCATACAGGGTGCACCCATGACTAGTGGTGAAAGTAGCTACACTTGGTTGCTGTGGGACATGCACAGCATGTGATTTGTTTCCCATTCCCTGTGTCCTGGAGCAAACTGGAAAATCAACAACGTGCGTCTGTTTGTGTGAAATAGTTAGCAACCATATACATGTCGTGCAGTAGATTTTCACTGTCGTGCTGCCATAAGGGCATGATGACAATGACCGTTTTAACTGTGCAATCATTTTCTAAATGTTGCTTCACTTTTCAGGTACAGCTGACTTGCAATTGATACTTTAGGGCAGTCTTTATTGTATGTCTAAACTCAAATTTTCATCCACTTAAAATATATAGCTTCTCTGCAGAGTGGGGAATGTCATTGTGCAGTTTCAAAGCGAAACTAGATATGCTGCTTCAGATTTTTAAATTTGCGAGAGTGATCTCGACACCCTGGTCCCTGGTGCTGCCATTGTTCATATGTGGCATTGTGCCTTCCTTATTTTGCAAATGAACTGATTTTATCTGGCTATTAGGCTATGAGATTGAAACTGGAACCTTTTGCCCCCAACCCTGTCCTCCATAAACAAGACCAATTGCCTGCTGGTGTAAATGACCTAAAGCTTTTATCAATTACAAGAATTAGGGAAACGACTCTGTGAGTTGAGCGTAATGAATCTTGCAATTTGCCACAATTATAGTGAAGAACTCCGTATATCAGACAAATACGTTAAGCTAAGTTTGGGGAAAGAAGATGGACATGCTGGTTAAACTATATGAAGGTGAACTTTTAAACACTCTCAAGCTATGTTATTTGATTATTGTGGATGGCAGGATCAATTAAGGGGGAGATTATATTATTTGCTGCCCACCTTATGTGAATATCTAGTGGGGCTCGGGAACCTAGTCTCCCAGTTAAGGTAAAAAAGTTGAGGCGTTGGAGTACTGATGTTGTTTGCCTGTGACTTGGAAACAATCTGTACATTCTTATTTCCTGTAATAGACATCAGGGTGCGTTTATGATGATGCGTTTCTGGCCTTGGTTCTCTTGTACATTGAATATATTTGGTACCGCATACATACTCGAAAAACAATCTTGTCAAACTGCAACTTAGTTCCTGGAAATTGCGTTGCTACCTGATGGCTAAATGCCGGTTTCATGCTACATTGTTCAGGACTTTCTCTAGAGACCTCAAAAATCATGTCAAAGACTATAGATTATTCTTTTCAAGGAAGTCAGTTCGAGAAAATGTACCCTTTTTTTCGTAATTATCCTGAATGCTGCTTTGCATCTTAGAATGTCATCGATGATTTGGTTCTATATGTTTGGAAGTGTTAATGTTGCTCTGTTGTGATCGCTATCAGTCACCATGATCTCTACTGCTAAGGGGAACAAACGTTCACATTTCTGATTTTCAGCTGCTGCTTTCGATCTGTTTGCCATTGACAAACCAAATTCCGATGACCCTCTGTAGCGAAATTGTGCGCATGAACAAGACCAACTGCCAATTATGAGTTCCCTGGAAGATGCCGGATGCTGAAGTATGCGATGGCCTAGGATGTTGCCGTTCATAATTCAAGCAGGGTTCCCTGTCTCTGTGAACTTTGGTCTTCCAGTTTACATCTATTAGCGCATGACTGTAATCCACCTCATCTTGAGATCAGAACAAATGAAATCTGTAAGATTAACCTCCTAAAAACACATGCTCCTCTACATTGTTTTGCAGCATTATGGCATGAAGAGAGACTAATCTGTAACCCTATAATCAAACAAATTTTATCTTGGACATCTCTATCTCAATGAGAAAATGTCATCTGGTTCAACTTCTTGACTTAGGCTGGCTTTAATCATTATTACACATGTATTTCAAACTTTTTTGTAACACTTAAAATCTTGAACTTGTACACATATGATGTATTTATCTCAGACTTTATGATAAATATGTCATATGAATACAAGTGTTGAGTAAATATTTGACTTAGATATAAGTTTGGGGCTTCATGTGTTAAAAAAAATTTAGGTACATATTCACACTGTGGACATAGTTTAGGATTTTTGATATTATAAAAATATTGAGGTAAATGTGTCATAGAAAAGATAGTTTAGGATTTTTGGTGACTTTCTTTCTATAATAATTATTTCATTATAGTAAAGTCTGTTAATTTATGCAATACTTTCAAATTTGCATGTTAGCATATTGGGCTTGTAAAGAACTTAACTCTTTTAGTCTATGATTCACAGCCAGAACCCTATCCGTTTGGAACGCAATGCAAATTCCTAGTTATATCTATTTAATTCACATTTGCTGCAAATATTATTGAATCTTGCTTCCTAGACAAAGAAAAAAACTTAGTATAAATAATGCACGATCTTATCCCACGCATGATGTTATATAAATAATGGACAAATCATTCTTCGCACACAGCAATTAATTAAATGATATCCATCTTATATGAGAAAATTAATCATTAAAAGTAGTTTTGGTTGTGCGAATCAGTAATCTTTCTCCAGAATCGACAATCCAATGAAGGATACAAATCAGCCATCATTTATACAACCTCTAGAAAGAACATGGATTTGTGTGGAGCGAAAAATTGTACATAAACACTCAGCTACAAATTAAAAAAATAAATAATACAAATACAAACTATTAATAAATAATATGGGATAATTCATATATGCTTCCATATAAATCGCACATGTGAAATATCTGGCTCATGGAAGATTTGGAGCGTCGCCATGATTCGATTGATGTTCGAATGTCATATACAAAAGGCTAAATTTATTAGTGAATAAAGATTAAAGCTTAGATAAATTCTGTTAATGAATAATATGAGATACTCAATCATCTCATGATACGTTGTTGAAAATAGCTCATCCTCTTTTGTAAAGTTGGAGCTGGTTTAGAATTTAAACTAAGCAACAAATTCCTCATAAAATGATTTTTTTTCCATTGCTAAATATTGAAATTGAAATTATTCCTCGCAATCAATGATTAATTAAAACTTGTACGATCGGACAGCCAAGCATAGAGCAAAGATGAACCATTTTACTCTTTAATATAACCTCTATAAATTTCACCTTTTTGTTTCATACCTTATTTTGCCCATGGCACGAGACATTTGAAAAGATCTTAAATCTAATATTCTAATAAAGTGATGGACCGAACGATGAAATAAACTTAGTGATAAAAATATCTCAAATTGTGCAATAATTTCAAAAAGCACGAAACAATTTGTCCCTCATAAGTTTTCAAGACAACAACCCATTCGTCCTCACACACAATTTGGGGAAATTCTCATGGGCAACAAATTCGATTTTTGATCTTACGAAAATAATTTTACTATATTTATTTGAGTGAGAAAAGAATTCAAAGGATAAATCAACAAACACAATGGAGAAATTGTTAATGCATCAATCTTGTAGCAATCTATGAAAAAAAATCAATCGGATTATGCAAAAAAAAAGCCTATTAATTTTAGTAATTCATATTGTTTAAGCATTAAATTTTATTACGAAGAGAGGGAGCAAGCCTAGCAAGTGATGAGGAAATTCATACACTATTTGTCCGAAATAATTACTATTGTAATTTACTTTGTATAAGTTAAATTTAACAATTAGTAGAATATTAAACATAAGAAATAATTACTTAGACGGTATTTCATATTGGTTTGAACATAGGGTACATTGCCACGCTAGAAAAAAAAAATGAACATTTGACAAGAAAAGAAGACAAACTAAAAACAATAAGAGATAGAGAAAAAAGTGATTTAGTCTAGCATTTCATATCATGGAAAGACTTTACATTGATGGATTTTTTTTTCTTGATTCGAAAAAAAAATTAAAAGATTTTTATATTTTTTCCAGTCTTTTTTAGGTCCCATCAAATTACATAATAATAAAAGAATTTAAAAACAAACTCGCTCATTTGCATGGCAATTTAACCAGGAAATTTATTTACCAAAAAAAAAAATTTAACCAGGAAATTTTGACCAAAAACCCAAAAATATTTTGACCATAAACCAGAAAATTATTTTTTTTGAATTTTAAAATTACCCACGGAATCAAATTAGGAAAGTTTCGCCGCAAGTCCACTCTCAACACTTAGCTGTCGAGATTGATGACGTCCCATTCCAACGGTAACCTCCAAGCCTTCGTCGTTATCCTCTCTATTGGCTCCGAGGTTGTCTTCTTCCTTTAGCTCTCTCTGAATTTCTCTCGTCTGTTGTTGCCCTGTGTCGTTCTTGTCAAGTGTTTCTCTGTTTCTTCTCCCAAAAACCCATGAAGTTTTTCGATTTCTTTGGCCTCAAGTGGCCTCCCGTTGATGAGGTGCACTCGCCGCCGTTGTCGTGCGTTTCTCCTGTGCACGATCAGGAGGAAAAGAAACCCATTGTCGCCCACCTGAGAGGCGAGGTGAAGTTTCCACCCTTGATGGACTCTTGGTCGCGCAGTTCTTATCTGCACAATCAGGTAAAGAGTTGGGACGGAGAGTTCAGAGAAACTTCATCTGCAAAAGTGGCGGTGGCTCGAGAATTCTTCCCCCTTATGCCTGATCTGAATGGTTTCTTGGGCTCGAAGAAATTAGGCGACCCTTGTCAAAGAATAGCTCGTGCTCAACCAAAGCGAAAATTCATGGCCTCACTCGCCGAAGATGAGACTTTTGTGGAGAAGAAGGCAAGATACGATAGAAAGCCGGAGGTAAAGAAAGTGGCTTCAGAATGCGAAGAAGAGGAAGAGAGAGACAATGGCGTTTCTCATGTGCGCGATCAGGAGGACAAGAAACCCATTGTCGCCCACCCGAGAGGCAAGGTCCAGTCGCCACCCTTGATGGACTCTTGGTCGCGCAGTTCTTGTCTGCACGATCAGGAGAAGAGATGGGACAGAGAGTTCAGAGAAACTTCATCTGCAAAAGTGGTCGTGGCTCGCGAATTCTTCCCCCTTACGCCTGATCTGAATGGTTTCTTGGGCGAGAAGAAACTAGGGGACCCTTGTCAAAAAATAGCTCGTGCCCAACCAAAGCGAAAATTCATGGCCTCACTCACCGAAGATGAGACCTTTGTGGAGAAGAAGGCAAGATACAATAGAAAGCGGAAGGAAAAGAAAGTGGCCGAGGAAGAAAAACGCAATGGCGTTTCCACAGAGTTGGTGCTGCTCTTCGACCCTTACAAGATCAAGAAGAAGCTTACAAAGAGTGATCTCGACCAACTGTCGAGGCTCTTGATTCCACGGGCATGCGTGATGAGCTACGTGCTCCCATACATGAGCGAGGAGACAGTGACTCGAGTCTGGACCAGAAAAGGGGCTGATGTTGTTGTGTGGGATGCGGACACGCATTCCGAGCACCGATTGGTGTTTGCTTTCTGGGGGTCATCAAAGGCCTTCGTCCTGAAGGGGTGTTGGATAAAGGAGTTCGTGCACCGGAGGGGTTTGGCAGCCCGTGATGAGATCGGGATTTATTGGGATCCTACTACTAACAGGTTCCACTTTAGCCTTCTTAGCAGGGCGAATTAGACATGATCTTGAATTAGTATATCTTTTGGTAGATGATCAACACAAAGTTTTGATCTTTAGAAAAGGATATTAGTGATACCTACGACTAACAGGTTCCACTTCAGCCTTCTTAGCAAGGCGAATTAGACAAGATCTTGAATTAGAATATCTTTTGTTAGATGATCAACACAAAGTTTTGATCTTTAGAAAAGGATATTAGTGATGGAATTTTATTGTATGTAATCAATCCATCTCTATGTTTCTCCAGAAATTCAATAATAGAAGAGGGCTTCTTTTAAAACCTGGTTCCATGTCTTTAATTTTCTTGCGAGAGTTTCTTATCCACTGTGGTGAAATATAAAATTTCCTGTTTTGAATGGCCAAAGTTGATAAAGTAATCACTGCGATGATCATGCGGATTAAACACATGAGGAAAATTCCATCAACAGCGGCAAATGGAGAGAATAGAAATGATTATGATGCAGACGTGGAGGTTTAGAGTGAAAGTTAACTGTTGCAATGGGACGGTGAGAGATGTATCAATCTACACAGTCAAGTTTTGAGAGTGCACTTGGAATGAGAGGCGCTTTCCTAACAACTAGTACATTACTTCTTTTGGTCGCCTTTTATGGGCAGCTCCTCGTCTGGGACTTTCATATGGTAGGGAAGAAGGTGACATAGCCAGAGCAGAAATTTATTAACCTCAGAAAATGTGCTGCTCGAAAGGCAGTTTTTTACATGAAGGAAGAAATGTCAGTTGCAGAGATAAGCTCCGTTTAGATTTATAGTCAGAGGCAAACGATTGTTGAACTATGTTAGCCTTTCCATTAGACAATTGAGTCACTGCAAAGTGAAAAATTACGATCCAAATAGATATTTGGTTATAACTTTGATATAGTTTGATCATGTAGTAGTTGGGTTACTTGGCACATATGCACCCAGAGGCTAAGCTCCTTCCTGGGCGGCACGTTCTGGATTGTTTCCTGCGGCCTTCACTTCCATACAGGGTGCACCCTTGACTAGTGTCGAAAGTAGCTACCCTTGGTTGCTGTGGGACATGTACAGCATGTGATTTTTTTCCCTTCTCCTGTGAGCAAACTGGAAAGCCAACTACGTGCGTCCTGTTTGTATGAAAATAGTTAGCAACCATATACATGTTGTACGGTAGAATTTCAGTTGTGCTGCCATAAGGGCATGATGACAATGGCTGTGTTAACTTTTGCAATTAAATTCTACGTTGCTGCAGTTTTCAGGTCCAGCTGACTTGCAATTGATACTTTACAGTGGTCGTTGTTTTATGTCTAAACTCAAATTTTCATTCACTCAAAATATATAGCTTTCCTGCAGAGCAGGGAATGTCGCTGTATTTGTAGATAACCAGCAGTTTCAAAGTGAAACTGGACAAGCTGCTTCAGATTTTCAAATTTGGGAGAGTGATCTCAACACCCTAGTCCCTGTTGCTGCCATTGTTCATATGTGGCATTGTGCCTTTCTTATTTTGCAAAAGAACTGAACTTATCTGGCTATTAGGCTATGAGATCGAAACTCAAACCTCTTGCTCCTGACCCTGCCCTCCATAGACTAAACCAATTGGCTGCTGGTGTAAATGACCTAAAGCCTTTATCAGTTACAAGAATTAGAGAAATAACTCCGTGAGTTAAGCGTAATGAAACTTGAAATTTGCCACAATTATAGTGAAGAACTCTGCATATCAGACAAATATGTTAAGCTAAGTTTGGGGAAAGAAGATGGACATGCTGGTTAAACTATACGAAGGCCGGTTGTCAAAATACAGGGAAGACTATGCTTTGCCTCTTGTGATTGGGCATCCCATGTCTTCAGGATTATATCTTTTATATCATAGGCTAAAAACGGCGTTACTGTCTTTTCTAGGATAGCGAAAACGCCAATTCGTCTACCACTATGCCTTTGGTGGACACCTGACAAAGTAAATGAAGAGGAGGAAAGAAGAATACATGTCACAAGAAATTACAGATTGTTTGTGTACCCAGTGTAGCCGAAAGAACCATCGCATATGTGGCAGATATGGGTAATCAGTTGATTGATGCAAGGGGTATTACTTCGGCTTATTTGCAGCTGAGTATCATCAACAAAGGATGCTAACACCTAGTCTTGCTCCATACAGAAGCTAAAGGATATGAAGTGTGTTTTCTTCTAAAGCAGATGAAAGATAGCTAATCCTCTTTTGTACAATTGGAGCTGTTTAGAATTTAAACGAAGCAACTAAGTTTTCTATTGCTAGATATTGAGATTGAAATTATCCCTCACTAACGATGATCAATTAGAACTTGTACAGTTGGACAGCCGAGCATAAAGCAAAGACTGAACCATTTTACTCTTTATTGCAACCTCTATAAATTTCACTTTTTTATTTCGTACCTTATTTTGCCTATTACACAAGAGGTTTGAAAAGATTTAAATTCAATATTCTAATAAAGTGATGGCCGGAGCGATGAAATAAGCTTGGTGATAAAATATCTCAAAAATTTTTGTGCAATAATTGCAAACAACACAAAACAATTTGTCCCTCATAAGTTTTCAAGACCGCCACCCCGTTTGTCCTCTCAAACAATTTTGGCAAATTCTCATGGACAACAAATTCGATCTTTGATCTTAAAAAAATACTTTTACTATAATTATTTGAGTGAGAAAAGAATTCAAGGGATAAATCAACAAACAAAACACAGAAATTGTTAACGCATTAATCGTGTAGCAATTTATGAAAAAAAAAATAATCAAGTTCTGCAAAAAAAAAAGACTACTAATTTTATTTATTTATATTGTTTAAGCATTAGCATTAGATTTTGTTGTAATTTGCTGACAAATGCACCGTGACTTTTGTATAAGTGAAATTTTATCATTAGTAGAAAATTAAACATAAGAAATAACTACTTAGATGGTATTTCATAATGGTGATTTAGTCTAGCATTTCTTATTATGGAAAGAGTTTACATTTATGGATTTTTTTTTCTTTATTCGAAAAAAGAATTAAAATTCCAGTCTTTTTTTAGCTCCCTCTGTATTTCTCTCATCTGTAGCCCTGTGTCGTTCTGGTCTTGTTTCTTTGTTTCTTCTCCCGTAAACTCATGAAGTTTTTCAATTTCTTCGGCCCCACGTCGCCTCCCGTTGATGAGGTCCACTCGCCGCCGTTGTCGTGCGTCTCTTATCTGCACGATCAGGGGAAGAAACCCATTTTCGACCACCTGACAGGCGATGTGAAGTCGCTGTCATTGATGGATTCGGTCGTGTGGTTCTTCCCCCATAAACCCATGGCAGCGACTTCAAATCGCCTCTCAGGTGGTCGACAATGGGATTTTTTGGGATAAAGTAATCACTGCGATGATCATGCGGATTAAACACACATGAGGAAGATTCCATCAACGGTGGCAAATGGAGAGAATAGAAATGATTATGATGCAGACGCGGAGGTTTAGAGAGAAATATTTAGTTAACTGTTGCAGTGGGATGGTGAGAGACGTAATCAATCTACACAGTCAACTTTTGAGAGTGCACTTGGAATGAGAGGCGCTTTCCTAATAACTAGTACATTACTTGTTCTGGTCGCCTTTTATGGGCAGCTCCTCGTCTGAGACTTCTCATATGTGTAGGGAAGAAGGCGACATAGCTAGAGCAGAAATTTATTAACCTCAGAGAATGTGCTGTTCGAAAGGCAGTTTTATACAGGAAGGAAGAAAAGTCAGTTGCAGAGATAAGCTCTGTTTAGATTTATAGTCAGAGGCAAACGATTGTTGAACTATGTTAGCCTTTCCGTTAGAGAACTGAGCCATTGCTAAGTGAAAGATTACAATCCAAATAGATATTTGGTTATCACTTTGATACAGTTTGATCATGTAGTAGTTGGGTTACTTGGCACATATGCACCCAGTGGCTAAACTCCTTGGGCACGTTTTGGTTGTTTCCTGTGGCCTTTACTTCCATACTGGGTGCACCCTTGACTAGTGGTGAAAGTAGTTACACTTGGTTGCTGTGGGACATGTACAGTATGTGATTTGTTTCCCTTCCCCTGTGTACAGGAGCAAACTCGAAAATCAACAACGTGTGTCCTGTTTGTGTGACTGAAAATAGTTAGCAACCATATACATGTCGTGCGGTAGATTTTCACTGTAGTGCTGCCATAAGGGCACGATGACTATGACCGTGTTAACTGTGCAATCAAATTCTAAATGTTGCTGCACTTTTCAGGTCCAGCTAACTTGCAATTGATACTTTATGGATTGTATGTCTAAATTCAAATTTTCGTCCTCTTAGAATATATAGCTTATCTGCAGAGCAGGGACTGTCACTGTATTTGTAGATAACCGACAGTTTCAAAGCGAATCTAGACATGCTGCTTCAGATTTTAAATTTGGGAGAGTGATCTCGACACCCTGGTCCATGGTGCTGCCATTGTTCATATGTGGCATTGTGCCTTCCTTATTTTGCAAATGCGCTGATTTTATCTGGCTATTAGGCTATGAGATTGAAACTGGAACCTTTTGCCCCCAACCCTGTCCTCCATAAACAAGACCAATTGCCTGCTGGTGTAAATTACCTAAAGCTTTTATCAATTACAAGAATTAGGGAAACGACTCTGTGAGTTGAGCGTAATGAATCTTGCAATTTGCCACAATTATAGTGAAGAACTCCGTATATCAGACAAATACGTTAAGCTAAGTTTGGGGAAAGAAGATGGACATGCTGGTTAAACTATATGAAGGTGAACTTTTAAACACTCTCAAGCTATGTTATTTGATTATTGTGGATGGCAGGATCAATTAAGGGGGAGATTATATTATTTGCTGCCCACCTTATGTGAATATCTAGTGGGGCTCGGGAACCTAGTCTCCCAGTTAAGGTAAAAAAGTTGAGGCGTTGGAGTACTGATGTTGTTTGCCTGTGACTTGGAAACAATCTGTACATTCTTATTTCCTGTAATAGACATCAGGGTGCGTTTATGATGATGCGTTTCTGGCCTTGGTTCTCTTGTACATTGAATATATTTGGTACCCCATACATACTCGAAAAACAATCTTGTCAAACCGCAACTTAGTTCCTGGAAATTGCGTTGCTACCTGATGGGTGAATGCCGGTTTCATGCTACATTGTTCAGGACTTTCTCTAGAGACCTTAAAAATCATGTCAAAGACTATAGATTATTCTTTTCAAGGAAGTCAGTTGGAGAAAATGTACCTTTTTTTTTTCGTAATTATCCTGAATGCTGCTTTGCATCTTAGAATGTCATCGATGATTTGGTTCTATATGTTTGGAAGTGGTAATGTTGCTGTGTTGTGATCGCTATCTGTTACCGTGATCTCTACTGCTAAGGGGAACAAACGTTCACATTTCTGATTTTCAGTTGTTGCTTTCGATCTGTTTGCCATTGACAAACCAAATTCCGATGACCCTATGTATCGGAATTGTGCGCATGAACAAGACCAACTGGCAATTATGAGTTCCCTGGAAGATGCCGAATGCTGAAGTATGCAATGTCAGGCCCCGCCGCGCCCCGCCCTTGGGCACGCGACGATTCCCGATTTCTTTCTCTTCTGGCCAATTTGATTTCAGCGTCCCAGGTGAGTCGCGGGTCCCTTTCAAACATCAAAATCACAATGCTATGCGGAAGCGATATAGATATCAACACTACAATCCTTTGAACCACACCTCAATACTTACAAACACCAGTTCAGGTACAATACACAATCAGCTCTAAACAACCTCAATACAAGCCTAGGAGGGTTTCACAACTCGTATTACTCCTTCCCCTTTCGGTCCTTTCTCGATCTACTCTTGCTCGATCGGCTCCTCCTTTGGCTCCAGGCTTAGCTCCTGCAATGAACCTATGGTGGGGTGAGATACGGGAATATCTCAGTGAGTGATCCATAACCCAAAGCTAGGCATACTACTGCCCTAGGGTCCCTATCGTCCTTTCCCACCATCAACGATCATCTCATTTTCCCTTCCATTGTTCGACTCTCGCCTAGAGTTCAACTGTTCTAACCCTTCCAAGAAAACCCGAAACTCTCCAGTTCATTTCCTCTATTTTCTATCTATGAGTCAACCGGCTCGTGACCGGGACTTGGCACTAAGCCCAACAAACCAGTCAGTCACGATCTTCGTATGCTACACAATCAAATAAATACATAAATAAATAAATAATAAGACCGTTCACGACCGGTCTACACCTTAACTCAGCCCATCCGGCTCATTGCCAATTTGCAATTCAATCGTTTCCTCAATTTCCCTTAACCATCGATCGGCTCATCGACTGCCCCTATCCGTTCCAGTGCCAACTCCATGGCCTAATTGGTTGATGCAATACCAACCTTAACCATCCAATTCTCTAAACAAGTCAATGCCAAGTCCATGGCACGCCATTTCGATCCACCATTCGTACCATCCATTCGACCATTCGATTTATTCGTAAGGAAATAAATTACAAATAAAATAATTAATAAATAAATTGCGATTTAAATGAATAAAGAAAGATAATAAAATAAATAAATAAATGAATAAATTGCGTGATAATTAAATAATTAATACAGTTCGTAACCGACCTGTGACCCTGATCAAGCCTTCCCGACTCATGGTCAATTTCCACGTTCAATTACCCCAATTGATCCTTTGCCACTAAATCGGCTTATTGGCCGTCGCCAAATCCATGGCGTGTCATTATCGTTCATTTCATCCGCCAAATCCATGGCACTATTCAAGCCATAATTAGGCCTCCCATTTACTCAGTCAACCCTCCAATCCATCAACGCCAAATCCATGGCGTTCTAAATCAAGCCACAACCGGCATAAATCATCAATCACCAAATCCATGGCACTTTGTCATCCCGTCTATCGATCCGTTAAGTCGCCAAATCCATGGCACCGTTCGATCGCCAAATTCCAAGGCACAACATATCGAACCATAGTCGGCTCAAGTCATTCCATCAAGCAATCACTGGGGCCCATGGCCCTATTTTCTCGGCTTAAAGCCAAAATCAAAGCGAACCGGGGGCCACGACCTCCTCGGTCAACTTGCGAAGTCGAATCGTCTCAACGCAGTCCTGTCGACACCCAATTTAATCTCATCGACTTCCAACTTAACTTAGGGCATATTTGTCTCGTAATCGGCCTAATAATGTCAAAATAAATATAATAATATCCATAAATCCTCAGTAATTTCTCATCATCGCTTTCGCAGCTCAGCTGCCACCAATAACGGTCTCATTGACCAATGACCTTTGATTGGGCCCCTTGGGCACATAATCGACCCATCGTAATGCCTAACCCTCGGCATTCTAATCCGAGTTACAATCGGGTCTCCCATTTATTCAGTCACTCCTCCGATCAAACATATGTCCAATCCAGGGCATATTAACAACAATTGGTCTAAATTATCCATATAATCGGCTCATTCTAATCGAGCCATTCCATTTCGCCAATACCGTGTAACCGGCCATAATTGGCCTTATTGTCCGTTTATACCCTCAGAGTATCCATCGGATTCCATCCACTTCCAATTTGTCCCAATCAATTCCATTAACCTCAGACACAGCGACTAGGGCTCCACGGCCACCTAATCGGTCCAATGATAATACTTAGGGCACTATGGCCACCTAATCGGTCCAATGATAACACTTAGGGCATTATGGCCACCTAATCGGTCCAATCATAACACTTAGGACACTATGGCCACCTAATCGGTCCAAACATCAACCGACGGGTCCTTAAAGACTAATCACAATTAAATTAAATCATCAAAACATGCAATCCAGCCACCCAGCTATCTCATCGAGCCCATCCATTCACTCCTATTAGTCTACTAAAGCAATAGCACGCCTAATATAGGGTTAAAATCCACTCACCTGATTTTCTTGAGGGCCGATGGTCAGCGGCGACGCAATTCTGGCACTTCTGATCGCGTTTGAGCTCCATGCAGCTTTCCGATCTTCGATTTGACACCACGAATGGGACGAACGAGGTCCGAGATGGCTCCGGGACCCCTCGGACAGCTCCGGCAACCGGCCGGCGAAGCTCCGGCGAGTGGCTCTCGGCCAAACGAAGCCAACGGGGTAGGTGGCCGACGCTCGCCGGCGGCGGAACGGCTCTGTTCCGGCCAAACGCTGGCGAGCAGACCCGGTTTCCCCCAACCGGGTCTGGAACCGGGTCGAACGAGCGGCAGTCGGGTCGGGGCTTGGTTCTCCCTCCTCCGGCAAAACCGACTGCTGAAACCGGTGGGATCTGGAAGCTGACTCTCCTACGAGTCGATCGGCACCGGTGGGGTGGCCTGCGGTGGTCGGAGCGGCGAGGGACGACGGCATGAAGGCGGCGGTCGCCATTTGGGTATCCGAGAGGAGGGGCTGAGCTTCGGGGGCCGTTTCTCCCAAACGGTGAGGTGAAAATGAGCGAGGCCGGTGCCATTGTGCTCGTGAGGCTCCCAGCTTTCGATTGGGGGCGGCGGCGGCGGCTGGGTCTCGCCGGAGCGCCGGCGGTGGCCTCCAACAGCTCCACGGCGAGAAAACAGAGCAGCCGTGGGTCGGGCCAAAATCCGGCGGCTTCGGGGCAAGTCGACGGCGACGGCGGCGACGGCGGCCATGGGGAGGTAGAGGGGAGGCTTGGGGACGAGTTGGGGCCGGCGGCTGGGCTTGGGTGTCGCCGGCGAGGGAGCAGCGTCCTCGGGAAGCCCAGCCAAGCTCCGGCGTGGACAGGGGGCGAGTTGGCTGCGGGGGCTTCTTCGCACGGCTCCCGGCGGCGACGGCGGCGGCGGCGGAGGTGGCAGCTGGCCGGATCTGGAAGTAGGGGAGTCGAGGAAGTTGAGGGAGGAGACGACGCGCGCATTGGTGGTCCCAGCTGCAAGCGGGGAGAGAGAGCAGGAGGGTTCACGGCCACGGGGAGAAGAGGGAGAGAGAGATGGGACGGGGATGGGACAGCGGTCGGACTGGTCAGCACGCGGTTGGACCGGTCTGACCGGCGATTGGGCCAGTCCACGCGACGGCTGACTGGTCCGTTGACCGGTCAACGGTCAGCGTTGACCAAAAGTCAACTTTTCCCCATTTTCTTCCAACATTGCCCCTAGGCCCAAATTCACTTCTTTTGGGGGGTCAAAATGCAATTATCCAAAAGTCGGGGGACCAAAATGTGATTTCCGGAAGTCCGGATCGCCCGAGATGAATTTTCACGATTTGATCTAGGGCACTCCTAGGGTCGACGGGTCGCTACTTAGTCCTGTAAATTCGTCCAATTGGACCTCGAAGATGGGGTTGGGCACGGGTCGTTACATGCGATGGCCTAGGATGTTGCCGTTCGTAATTCAAGCAGGGTTCCCTGTCTCTGTGAACTTCGGTCTTCCAGTTTACATCTATTAGCGCATGACTCTAATCCACCTCATCTTGAGATCAGAACAAATGAAATCTGTAAGATTACCCTCCTGAAAACACATGCTCCTCTACATTGTTTTGCAGCATTATGGCATGAAGAGAAACTAATCTGTAACCCTATAATCAAACAAATCTTATCTTGGACATCTCTATCTCAATGAGAAAATGTCATCTGGTTCAACTTCTTGACTTAGGCTGGCTTTAATCATTATTGCACATGTATTTCAAACTTTTTTGCAACACTTAAAATCTTGAACTTGTACACGTATGATGTATTTATCTCAGACTTTATGATAAATATGTCATATGAATACAAGTTCCGAGTAAATATTTGACTCGGATATAAGTTTGGGACTTCATGTGTTAAAAAAAAATTAGGTACATTTTCACACCGTGGACATAGTTTAGGATTTTTGATATTACAAAAATATTGAGGTAAATGTGTCATAGAAAAGATAGTTTAGGATTTTTGGTGACTTTCTTTCTATAATAATTGTTTCATTATAGTAAAGTCTGTTAATTTATGCAATACTTTCAAATATGCACGTTGGCATATTGGGCTTGTAAAGAACTTAACTCTTTTAGTCTATGATTCACAGCCAGAACCCTATCCCTTTGGAACGCATAATGCAAATTCCTAGTTATATCTATCTAATTCACATTTGCTGCAAATATTATTGAAATCTTGCTTCCTAGAGGGAACACAAAAAAAAAAACTTAGTACAAATAATGGACAAATCATTCTTCGCACACAGCAATTAATTACAAGATATCCATCTTATATGAGAAAATTAATCATTAAAAGTAGTTTTGGTTGCGCGAATCACAAATCTTTCTCTAGAACCGATAATCCAATGAAGGATACAAATCAGCCATCATTTATACAACTTCTAAAAAGAGCAATATATAGATTTGTGTGGAGCGAAAAATTGTAAATAAACACTCAGTTCAAAAGTATACAAATTAAAAAATAAATAATACAATTACAAACTATTAATAAATAATATGGGATAATTCAATATATGCTTCCATATAAATCGCACATGTGAAATATCTGGCTCATGGAAGATTTGGAGCGTCGCCATGATTCGATTGATGTTCGAATGTCATATCCAAAAGGCTAAATTTATTAGTGAATAAATATTAAAGCTTAGATAAATTCTGTTAATGAATAATATGAGATACTTTAATATTATCACCATAGATAGCATTTGTCCGACTATAAGGGTAGGCAAGGTGGGCGCACATCAATATTTCAATTATAATCATGATGATTAATTAAATGTTTCATCAATCATGTCATAATACACGGTTGAAAATAGCTAATCCTCTTTTGTAAAGTTGGAGCTGGTTTAGAATTTATACTAAGCAACAAATTTTTCATGCAATGATTTTTTTCCCATTGCTAGATATTGAAATTGAAATTATTCCTCACAATCAATGATTAATTAAAACTTGTACGATTGGACAGCCAAGCATAGTGCAAAGATGAACCATTTTACTCTTTAATATAACCTCTATAAATTTCACCTTTTTGTTTTATACCTTATTTTGCCCATGGCACAAGAGATTTGAAAAGATTTTAAATCTAATATTCTAATAAAGTGATGCACCGAATCATGAAATAAGCTTAGTGATAAAAATATCTCAAATTGGGCAATAATTTCAAAAAGCACGAAACAATTTGTCCCTCATAAGTTTTAAAGACAACAACCCATTTGTCCTCGCATACAATTTGGGGAAATTCTCATGGGCAACAAATTCGATCTTTGATCTTACAAAAATAATTTAATATATTTATTTAAGTGAGAAAAGAATTCAAGGGATAAATCAACAAACAAAATGGAGAATTTGTTAATGCATCAATCTTGTAGCAATCTATGAAAAAAAATCAATCGGATTATGCAAAAAAGCCTATTAATTTTAGTAATTCAAATTGTTTAAGCATTAAACTTTATTGCGAAGAGAGAGAGAGCAAGCCTAGCAAGTGATGAGGAAAATAATACACTATTTGTCCGAAAATAATTACTATTGTAATTTACTTTGTATAAGTGGGATTTTATAATTAGTAGAAAAGTAAACATAAGAAATAATTACTTAGACGGTATTTCATACGGTAAATTGCCAAGAAAAGAAGACAAACTAAAAACATACCGTATGCCTTTGAACATACGGTAAATTGCCTCGCTAGAAAAAAAAAAAGAACATTTGACAAGAAAAGAAGACAAACTAAAAACAATAAGAGATTAAGAAAAAAGTGATTTAGTCTAGCATTTCATATCATGGAAAGAGTTTACATTGATGGATTTTTCTTTTCTTGATTCGAAAAAATATTAAAATATTTTTATATTTTTCCTGTCTTTTTTAGGTCCCATCAAATTACATTATAATAATAATAAATTTAAAAAAAAACTCGCTCATTTGCATGGCAATTTAACCAGGAAATTTTGACCAAAATCCCAAAAATATTTTGACCATAAACCAGAAAATTATATTTTTTTTGAAATTTAAAATTACCCACGGAATCAAATTAGGAAAGTTTCGCCGCAAGTCCACTCTCAACACTTGGCTGTCGAGATTGATGACGTCCCAATTCCAACGGTAACTTCCAAGCCTTCGTCGTTATCCTCTCTATTGGCTCCGAGGTTGTCTTCTTCCTTTAGCTCTCTCTGAATTTCTCTCGTCTGTTGTTGCCCTGTGTCGTTCTTGTCAAGTGTTTCTCTGTTTCTTCTCCCAAAAACCCATGAAGTTTTTCCATTTCTTTGGCCTCAAGTGGCCTCCCGTTGATGAGGTCCACTCGCCGCCGTTGTCGTGCGTTTCTCCTGTGCACGATCAGGAGGAAAAGAAACCCATTGTCGCCCACCTGAGAGGCGAGGTGAAGTTTCCACCCTTGATGGACTCTTGGTCGGGCAGTTCTTATCTGCACAATCAGGTAAAGAGTTGGGACGGAGAGTTCAGAGAAACTTCATCTGCAAAAGTGGCGGTGGCTCGAGAATTCTTCCCCCTTATGCCTGATCTGAATGGTTTCTTGGGCACGAAGAAATTAGGCGACCCTTGTCAAAGAATAGCTCGTGCTCAACCAAAGCGAAAATTCATGGCCTCACTCGCCGAAGATGAGACCTTTGTGGAGAAGAAGGCAAGATACGATAGAAAGCCGGAGGTAAAGAAAGTGGCTTCAGAATGCGAAGAAGAGGAAGAGAGAGACAATGGCGTTTCTCATGTGCGCGATCAGGAGGACAAGAAACCCATTGTCGCCCACCCGAGAGGCAAGGTCCAGTCGCCACCCTTGATGGACTCTTGGTCGCGCAGTTCCTGTCTGCACGATCAGGAGAAGAGTTGGGACAGAGAGTTCAGAGAAACTTCATCTGCAAAAGTGGTCGTGGCTCGCGAATTCTTCCCCCTTACGCCTGATCTGAATGGTTTCTTGGGCGAGAAGAAACTAGGGGACCCTTGTCAAAAAATAGCTCGTGCCCAACCAAAGCGAAAATTCATAGCCTCACTCACCGAAGATGAGACCTTTGTGGAGAAGAAGGCAAGATACAATAGAAAGCGGAAGGAAAAGAAAGTGGCCTCAGAATGCGAAGCGGAGGAAGAAAAACGCAACGGCGTTTCCACAGAGTTGGTGCTGCTCTTCGACCCTTACAAGATCAAGAAGAAGCTTACAAAGAGTGATCTCGACCAACTGTCGAGGCTCTTGATTCCACGGGCATGCGTGATGAGCTACGTGCTCCCATACATGAGCGAGGAGACAGTGACTCGAGTCTGGACCAGAAAAGGGGCTGATGTTGTTGTGTGGGATGCGGACACGCATTCCGAGCACCGATTGGTGTTTGCTTTCTGGGGGTCATCAAAGGCCTTCGTCCTGAAGGGGTGTTGGATAAAGGAGTTCGTGCACCGGAGGGGTTTGGCAGCCCGTGATGAGATCGGGATTTATTGGGATCCTACTACTAACAGGTTCCACTTTAGCCTTCTTAGCAAGGCGAATTAGACATGATCTTGTATTAGTATATCTTTTGGTAGATGATCAACACAAAGTTTTGATCTTTAGAAAAGGATATTAGTGATACCTACGACTAACAGGTTCCACTTCATCCTTCTTAGCAAGGCGAATTAGACAAGATCTTGAATTAGAATATCTTTTGTTAGATGATCAACACAAAGTTTTGATCTTTAGGAAAGGATATTAGTGATGGAATTTTATTGTATGTAATCAATCCATCTCTATGTTTCTCCAGAAATTCAATAATAGAAGAGGGCTTCTTTTAAAACCTGGTTCCATGTCTTTAATTTTCTTGCGAGAGTTTCTTATCCACTGTGGTGAAATATAAAATTTCCTGTTTTGAATGGCCAAAGTTGATAAAGTAATCACTGCGATGATCATGCGGATTAAACACATGAGGAAAATTCCATCAATGGCGGCATATGGAGAGAATAGAAATGATTATGATGCAGACGTGGAGGTTTAGAGAGAAATATTTAGTTAACTGTTGCGGTGGAATGGGGAGAGATGTAATCAATCTACACAGTCAAGTTTTGAGAGTGCACTTGGAATGCGAGGCGCTTTCCTAATAACTAGTACATTACTTGTTTTAGTCGCCTTTTATGGGCAGCTCCTCGTCCGAGACATTTCATATGTGTAGGGAAGAAGGCGACATAGCTAGAGCAGAAATTTATTAACCTCAGAGAATGTGCTGTTGCAAAGGCAGTTTTATACAGGAAGGAAGAAAAGTCAGTTGCAGAGATAAGCTCTGCTTAGATTTATAGTCAGAGGCAAACGATTGTTGAATTATGTAAGCCTTTCCGTTATAGGACTGAGCCATTGCTAAGTGACAGATTACAATCCAAATAGATATTTGGTTATCACTTTGATACAGTTTGATCATGTAGTAGTTGGGTTACTTGGCACATATGCACCCAGTGGCTAAGCTCCTTCTTTGGCAGCACGTTCTGGTTGTTTCCTGTGACCTTTGCTTCCATACAGGGTGCACCCATGACTAGTGGTGAAAGTAGCTACACTTGGTTGCTGTGGGACATGCACAGCATGTGATTTGTTTCCCATTCCCTGTGTCCTGGAGCAAACTGGAAAATCAACAACGTGCGTCTGTTTGTGTGAAATAGTTAGCAATCATATACATGTCGTGCAGTAGATTTTCACTGTCGTGCTGCCTTAAGGGCATGATGACAATGACCGTTTTAACTGTGCAATCATTTTCTAAATGTTGCTGCACTTTTCAGGTACAGCTGACTTGCAATTGATACTTTAGGGCAGTCTTTATTGTATGTCTAAACTCAAATTTCCATCCACTTAAAATATATAGCTTCTCTGCAGAGTGGGGAATGTCATTGTTTTTGTAGATAACCAGCAGTTTCAAAGCGAAACTAGATATGCTGCTTCAGATTTTTAAATTTGCGAGAGTGATCTCGACACCCTGGTCCCTGGTGCTGCCATTGTTCATATGTGGCATTGTGCCTTCCTTATTTTGCAAATGAACTGATTATATCTGGCTATTAGGCTATGAGATTGAAACTGGAACCTTTTGCCCCCAACCCTGTCCTCCATAAACAAGACCAATTGCCTGCTGGTGTAAATGACCTAAAGCTTTTATCAATTACAAGAATTAGGGAAACGACTCTGTGAGTTGAGCGTAATGAATCTTGCAATTTGCCACAATTATAGTGAAGAACTCCGTATATCAGACAAATACGTTAAGCTAAGTTTGGGGAAAGAAGATGGACATGCTGGTTAAACTATATGAAGGTGAACTTTTAAACACTCTCAAGCTATGTTATTTGATTATTGTGGATGGCAGGATCAATTAAGGGGGAGATTATATTATTTGCTGCCCACCTTATGTGAATATCTAGTGGGGCTCGGGAACCTAGTCTCCCAGTTAAGGTAAAAAAGTTGAGGCGTTGGAGTACTGATGTTGTTTGCCTGTGACTTGGAAACAATCTGTACATTCTTATTTCCTGTAATAGACATCAGGGTGCGTTTATGATGATGCGTTTCTGGCCTTGGTTCTCTTGTACATTGAATATATTTGGTACCCCATACATACTCGAAAAACAATCTTGTCAAACCGCAACTTAGTTCCTGGAAATTGCGTTGCTACCTGATGGGTGAATGCCGGTTTCATGCTACATTGTTCAGGACTTTCTCTAGAGACCTCAAAAATCATGTCAAAGACTATAGATTATTCTTTTCAAGGAAGTCAGTTGGAGAAAATGTACCTTTTTTTTCGTAATTATCCTGAATGCTGCTTTGCATCTTAGAATGTCATCGATGATTTGGTTCTATATGTTTGGAAGTGGTAATGTTGCTGTGTTGTGATCGCTATCTGTTACCGTGATCTCTACTGCTAAGGGGAACAAACGTTCACATTTCTGATTTTCAGCTGTTGCTTTCGATCTGTTTGCCATTGACAAACCAAATTCCGATGACCCTATGTATCGGAATTGTGCGCATGAACAAGACCAACTGGCAATTATGAGTTCCTTGGAAGATGCCGAATGCTGAAGTATGCGATGGCCTAGGATGTTGCCGTTCGTAATTCAAGCAGGGTTCCCTGTCTCTGTGAACTTCGGTCTTCCAGTTTACATCTATTAGCGCATGACTGTAATCCACCTCATCTTGAGATCAGAACAAATGAAATCTGTAAAATTACCCTCCTGAAAACACATGCTCCTCTACATTGTTTTGCAGCATTATGGCATGAAGAGAAACTAATCTGTAACCCTATAATCAAACAATCTTATCTTGGACATCTCTATCTCAATGAGAAAATGTCATCTGGTTCAACTTCTTGACTTAGGCTGGCTTTAATCATTATTGCACATGTATTTCAAACTTTTTTGCAACACTTAAAATCTTGAACTTGTACACGTATGATGTATTTATCTCAGACTTTATGATAAATATGTCATATGAATACAAGTTCCGAGTAAATATTTGACTCGGATATAAGTTTGGGACTTCATGTGTTAAAAAAAATTTAGGTACATTTTCACACCGTGGATATAGTTTAGGATTTTTGATATTACAAAAATATTGAGGTAAATGTGTCATAGAAAAGATAGTTTAGGATTTTTGGTGACTTTCTTTCTATAATAATTTTTTCATTATAGTAAAGTCTGTTAATTTATGCAATACTTTCAAATATGCATGTTGGCATATTGGGCTTGTAAAGAACTTAACTCTTTTAGATTATGATTCACAACCAGAACCCTATCCGTTTGGAACGCATAATGCAAATTCCTAGTTATATCTATCTAATTCACATTTGCTGCAAATATTATTGAAATCTTGCTTCCTAGATGGAACACAAAAAAAAAACTTAGTATAAATAATGCACGATCTTATCCCACGCATGATGTTATATAAATAATGGACAAATCACAGCAATTAATTACATGATATCCATCTTATATGAGAAAATTAATCATTAAAAGTAGTTTTGGTTGTGCGAATCAGTAATCTTTCTCCAGAATCGACAATCCAATGAAGGATACAAATCAGCCATCATTTATACAACTTCTAGAAAAGAACATGGATTTGTGTGGAGCGAAAAATTGTACATAAACACTCAGTTCAAAAGTATACAAATTAAAAAATAAATAATACAATTACAAACTATTAATAAATAATATGGGATAATTCAATATATGCTTCCATATAAATCGCACATGTGAAATATCTGGCTCATGGAAGATTTGGAGCGTCGCCATGATTCGATTGATGTTCGAATGTCATATCCAAAAGGCTAAATTTATTAGTGAATAAATATTAAAGCTTAGATAAATTCTGTTAATGAATAATATGAGATACTTTAATATTATCACCATAGATAGCATTTGTCCGACTATAAGGGTAGGCAAGGTGGGCGCACATCAATATTTCAATTATAATCATGATGATTAATTAAATGTTTCATCAATCATGTCATAATACACGGTTGAAAATAGCTAATCCTCTTTTGTAAAGTTGGAGCTGGTTTAGAATTTATACTAAGCAACAAATTTTTCATGCAATGATTTTTTTCCCATTGCTAGATATTGAAATTGAAATTATTCCTCACAATCAATGATTAATTAAAACTTGTACGATTGGACAGCCAAGCATAGTGCAAAGATGAACCATTTTACTCTTTAATATAACCTCTATAAATTTCACCTTTTTGTTTTATACCTTATTTTGCCCATGGCACAAGAGATTTGAAAAGATTTTAAATCTAATATTCTAATAAAGTGATGGACCGAATCATGAAATAAGCTTAGTGATAAAAATATCTCAAATTGGGCAATAATTTCAAAAAGCACGAAACAATTTGTCCCTCATAAGTTTTCAAGACAACAACCCATGTGTCCTCGCATACAATTTGGGGAAATTCTCATGGGCAACAAATTCGATCTTTGATCTTACAAAAATAATTTAATATATTTATTTAAGTGAGAAAAGAATTCAAGGGATAAATCAACAAACAAAATGGAGAATTTGTTAATGCATCAATCTTGTAGCAATCTATGAAAAAAAATCAATCGGATTATGCAAAAAAAGCCTATTAATTTTAGTAATTCAAATTGTTTAAGCATTAAACTTTATTGCGAAGAGAGAGAGAGCAAGCCTAGCAAGTGATGAGGAAATTAATACACTATTTGTCCGAAAATAATTACTATTGTAATTTACTTTGTATAAGTGGAATTTTATAATTAGTAGAAAAGTAAACATAAGAAATAATTACTTAGACGGTATTTCACACGGTAAATTGCCAAGAAAAGAAGACAAACTAAAAACATACCGTATGCCTTTGAACATACGGTAAATTGCCTCGCTAGAAAAAAAAAGAACATTTGACAAGAAAAGAAGACAAACTAAAAACAATAAGAGATAAAGAAAAAAGTGATTTAGTCTAGCATTTCATATCATGGAAAGAGTTTACATTGATGGATTTTTCTTTTCTTGATTCGAAAAAATATTAAAATATTTTTATATTTTTCCCGTCTTTTTTAGGTCCCATCAAATTACATAATAAAAAAAAACTCGCTCATTTGCATGGCAATTTAACCAGGAAATTTTGACCAAAATCCCAAAGATATTTTGACCATAAACCAGATATTTTTTTTTTTTTAAATTTAAAATTACCCACGGACTCAAATTAGGAAAGTTTCGCCGCAAGTCCACTCTCAACACTTGGCTGTCGAGATTGATGACGTCCCAATTCCAACGGTAACTTCCAAGCCTTCGTCGTTATCCTCTCTATTGGCTCCGAGGTTGTCTTCTTCCTTTAGCTCTCTCTGAATTTCTCTCGTCTGTTGTTGCCCTGTGTCGTTCTTGTCAAGTGTTTCTCTGTTTCTTCTCCCAAAAACCCATGAAGTTTTTCCATTTCTTTGGCCTCAAGTGGCCTCCCGTTGATGAGGTGCACTCGCCGCCGTTGTCGTGCGTTTCTCCTGTGCACGATCAGGAGGAAAAGAAACCCATTGTCGCCCACCTGAGAGGCGAGGTGAAGTTTCCACCCTTGATGGACTCTTGGTCGCGCAGTTCTTATCTGCACAATCAGGTAAAGAGTTGGGACGGAGAGTTCAGAGAAACTTCATCTGCAAAAGTGGCGGTGGCTCGAGAATTCTTCCCCCTTATGCCTGATCTGAATGGTTTCTTGGGCACGAAGAAATTAGGCGACCCTTGTCGAAAATAGCTCGTGCTCAACCAAAGCGAAAATTCATGGCCTCACTCGCCGAAGATGAGACTTTTGTGGAGAAGAAGACAAGATACGATAGAAAGCAGGAGGTAAAGAGAGTGGCTTCAGAATGCGAAGAAGAGGAAGAGAGAGACAATGGCGTTTCTCATGTGCACGATCAGGAGGACAAGAAACCCATTGTCGCCCACCCGAGAGGCGAGGTCCAGTCGCCACCCTTGATGGACTCTTGGTCGCGCAGTTCTTGTCTGCACGATCAGGAGAAGAGTTGGGACAGAGAGTTCAGAGAAACTTCATCTGCAAAAGCGGTTGTGGCTCGCGAATTCTTCCCCCTTACGCCTGATCTGAATGGTTTCTTGGGCGAGAAGAAACTGGGGGACCCTTGCCAAAAAATAGCTCGTGCCCAACCAAAGCGAAAATCCATGGCCACACTCACCGAAGACGAGACCTTTGTGGAGAAGAAGGCAAGACACAATAGAAAGCGGAAGGAAAAGAAAGTGGCCTCAGAATGCGAAGCGGAGGAAGAAAAACGCAATGGCGTTTCCACAGAGTTGGTACTGCTCTTCGACCCTTACAAGATCAAGAAGAAGCTTACAAAGAGTGACCTCGACCAACTGTCGAGGCTCTTGATTCCACGGGCATGCGTGATGAGCTACGTGCTCCCATACTTGAGCGAGGAGACAGTGACTCGAGTCTGGACCAGAAAAGGGGCTGATGTTGTTGTGTGGGATGCGGACACGCATTCCGAGCACCGACTGGTGTTTGCTTTGTGGGGGTCATCAGGGGCCTTCGTCCTGAAGGGGTGTTGGATAAAGGAGTTCGTGCGTCGGAGGGGTTTGGCAGCCCGTGATGAGATCGGGATTTATTGGGATCCTACTACTAACAGGTTCCACTTCAGCCTTCTTAGCAAGGCGAATTAGACTTGATCTTGAATTAGTATATCTTTGTTAGATGATCAACACAAAGTTTTGATCTTTAGGAAAGGATATTAGTGATGGAATTTAATTGTATATAATCAAACCATCTCTATGTTTCTCCAGAAATTCAATGATAGAAGAGGGCTTCTTTTAAAACCCGGTTCCATGTCTTCTAATTTTCTTGCGTGTTTCTTATTCACTGTTGTGAAATATAAAATTTCCTGCTTTGAAAGAGCAAACCTTATAAAGCAGTCACTGCGATGATTGTGCGGATTAAAAACACATGAGGAAGATTCCATCAATGGTGGCAAATGGAGAGAATAGAAATGACTATGATGCAGACGCGGAGGTTTAGAGAGAAATGTTTAGTGTTGCAATGGGATGGTGAGAGATAGGCACTTTCCTAATAAATAATACATTACTTGTTTTAGTCGCCTTTTATGGGCAGCTCCTCGTCCGAGACATTTCATATGTGTAGGGAAGAAGGTGACATAGCTAGAGCAGAAATTTATTAACCTCAGAGAATGTGCTGTTGCAAAGGCAGTTTTATACAGGAAGGAAGAGAAGTCAGTTGCAGAGATAAGCTCTGTTTAGATTTATAGTCTGAGGCAAACGATTGTTGAACTATGTAAGCCTTTCCGTTATAGGACTGAGCCATTGCTAAGTGAAAGATTACAATCCAAATAGATATTTTGTTATCATTTTGATACAGTTTGATCATGTGGTAGTTGGATTACTTGGCACATATGCACCCAGTGGCTAAGCTCCTTCTTTGGCAGCACGTTCTGGTTGTTTCCTGCGGCCATCACTTCCATACAGGGTGCACCCTTGACTAGTGGTGAGAGTAGCTACTCTTGGTTGCTGTGGGACATGTACAGCATGCAATTTGTTTCCCTTCCCCTGTGTACTCGAGCAAACTGGAAAATCAACTATGTGCATCCTGTTTGTGTGAAATAGTTAGTAACCATATAAATGTTGTGCGGTAGAAGTTCACTGTCATGCTGCCATATGGGCATTTAGGACAATGATTGTGTTAACTGTGCAATCTAATTCTAAACGTTGCTGCACTTTTCAGGTCCAGCTGACTTGCAATTGATACTTTATGGTGGTCTTTTTTGTATGTCTAAACTCAAATTTTCATTCACTCAAAATATATTGCTTCTCTGCAGAGCAGGTAATTTCAATGTAGTTGTAGATTACCAGCAGTTTCAAAGCGAAACTAGACAAGCTGCTTCAAGTATTTAAATTTGGGAGAGTGATCTCGACACTCTGGTCCCCTGGTGCTGCCATTGCTCATATGTGGCGTTGTGCCTTTCTTATTGTGTACATGAACTGATTTTATCTGGCTATTAGGCTATGAGATCGAAACTCAAACCTCTTGCCCTTGACCCTGTCTCCATAAACTAGACCAATTGCCTGCTGGTGTAAATGCGTCTAATTGCCTTACGATAAGCACGACACGCTAGTAAGGTAGGCTATATGGAATGACTACTGTTATGAAACATGTGATCCTATCATGAAATATCAACTTTACATAATACGTTAATTTGTTTGTAAATACACATTAACTCATGTATACGATAGATGCATGTTTACAAGACAATCAGTATACATGTTTAGTAAAATTTCACTTCATATGATATTTTGAACATGTTACTGAATAAGGATTTTTTTTACTGTTAAAATCTTGCATCCCTAAATAAAAAAAGTATATTTTTTATCTTACCCGTAGGTGTTATTTAAGGGTAACAATATCGCGAGTTGAAACACATCTAATTTTATCTTGTCCAATTTGGTCAACTCGCCTACGATACAGTTCTTGTAATGTTTTATACCAAATGCAAATCTATTTAAATACATGTTGTGCAAACAAGGCATGTCTAGAATAGCCCGCTTAAATTATAATTGATCTATAGAACTCCTTTTTGCCTCGCACTTTGTGCGTATCTGTGAAGTTATTCAATGATGAGAGCAGGTATTTTGTACGATGAATGTTACAGGAAAATTAAATTGATTAGGAATTGGTGATTTCAAAATTAAGACGCCGTGCTATCGAGGAACGCGGTGTAATTGATCTTTCACAACATATCCATGGTTCGATCGGAAACGTATGCTCCGTTCGCGTCGCAAAAAATATTCATCCGGAAAATATTTTTCAAAATTGTGATATTCGGGGCGGAAAATAACTGGCCAAGAAAAATATTTAAAAAAAAGAAAATATTTTTGTAAAAACGGGAAAAATATTTTCCTTTCCCAAAAAAAGTAAAATATTTTCCGATAGTTAATCGATCTTCGATGTCGACAAAATTACTAATAAACCTGCCGCGATCATCACCGGTCATCCGACCGCCGTCGCTGGTTGCTGGACCCCCGCCCCTCACCTTCGGCCGCTGGATCACCGCCGGCAGTCAGGGCGGTAGCCTTGGTCCAACAACCGAGAGTAGTCAGGCGTCCATGAACAAGAAAAAAATAAAAATAAAAAAACAAAAAAATTATGAATTTATTTTTAAATTTCAAACGAATATCGAAAAAATATTGTCATTTTCTAAGAAAATGATTTCTTGAAAAATATTTTTCAGAAATGTTTTATTTTTCGCTAAATGAACGGAGCCGTAGAATGATTTGTTTCAAATTTTTTGACAAAAAAGCATTTTTACATTTCTTTTTCCCGGGGAAAAAAAACATTTTTTACGCTATTACTTTTTAAATCGGCATAAATACGTTTTGCATTTCTAACGTGGCCGGAGCAGAGAATAATCGGCTGCCGGCTTCGCTGTGAAATGCCGAAAGCGTCCGCAACAAGTCATTTCACAGAACTGGGCATTGTCTCGTGCGCACTTCTCTCTTCCTCTGTGAAACGAAATCTCCGACGAGCTGTCTCGCCGGCGTCTTCTCCGATCGCTCAAGCTCCGTCAATGGCGGCTTCAGCTTCTTCCTCCAAGCTTTGACCTTCCCTCTGTCACTCCTCCCACGAGCTCTCTCCATGGCAGTGGCCGCCAAGTCCCGGACCGTTGTGGAGCCCTTCGCGCAGTTCGATCTCTCCCCTCACTCTCGCTCGCCGGTCCGATCCGTCGCCCTCTCCACCCTCTCCGATGCCCAGACCCTAGTCTACCTCGGGACGCAGTCCGGCACCCTCGCACTGCTCCAAGTCGTCTCCTCTCCCGACGCTTCTCCTCCCTCCCTCGGGGACGAAGCCAGGGCTCTTTCACCGCCGCGGCCGGAGCAGCTCGGCGGCGGGGGGAGCGTCTCTTTCCTGCGGAGCGTAGCGGTAACTGGGGAGTCCGCGGTGGATTCTGTGCATGTCCTTGCGGAGATCGGGAAGGTGCTGGTGCTTTCGGATGGGTTCCTGTTTTTGATAGATTCTCTCCTGACGCAGCCTGCTAAGAAAATCCCGCCTTTCAAAGGAGGTTCCGAGCAGGCGGTGCGAATGGGGTGAAAGTCAAAGAAGCAGAGCAATCGAGACAGCAACCCGAAGCTAGCTACATCTTTGCGATTGCGATCGGTAAAAGATTAATCATAGCCGACTTCAGGGCTGCTAGTGAAAGTCTTTTATGAGCTTCAAGTGGATGTCCTTGAGTAGGATCATTTTCGATGGCAAGGGTAATTTGTTTAATATGTTAATTTGTCAATTAGTAAACAATATATATGTTAGATGAAATCAATAAATATAATTTGACAGAAAGAGGATAATCTCACTTGATTTGCATCGGATGTAGGCTTGAAGACCCCGTGTGTGTTTTTTTTCTTTTACTTCTGTATATGATATAGATACACAAAGCAAACGAGAGAGATTTTGTTGTAGTTATGGGTTGATGGCTCACAAAAAATGTGAGCATAGGAAAAATCTTGATGTCAAGACATGTCTCTTCAGTTCAAGTGCAGTTCTTTTTTTTCTACCGGGACATGTTTACTAGAAGTCCTAAAACTTGTAGTGAAAGTGCAAGTGAGTCATAAAACGTGCAAAAAGTATAAACGATGCAAGATTAAATATTATTTTAAATTATTTTTAAAAAAATATTTTAATAAGAAATTGCTCAAACTTTAATAATTTCTCAAAATTTTACTTTAATTAATTTTTTAAAAAATTAATATTTGATTTTAAATTAATTAATTTAATTTTTTATAATTAAAAATTAATTACTTCTATTTTTAAGTTAAAATTCTTTATTTAAAATTTATACTATAAATTATATTACATTTTTATATTTAAATTTTTTAATTTAAAAACTTTTAAATGTACATAGTTAAAGATTTTACCCAATCAAATTTTGTTAATATATCCTTTAAGATGTAATTAATTTTTTAAATTTAAAATTTAGATTTTAAAATTCTTTTACTTTTAAAGAAAATTTAAACTTAAAAAATTAATAAATTTTAATTTAATTTAATTAATTTTAATTTTAATTTAGTATAAATTTAAAAAATTAAACCTTTTTAAATTTGAAATTTAAAATAATCTCCTTTTTGAAATTTTAAATTTTTTTTTATGAAAATGGTAATTTACTTTGTATTTTTATTTTTTCTGCTGACGGCCTATGTTTCTCAAAGGATATATTTAAAAATGCCACTTCAACACCACGTCAACTTTGTTAATTTAATTAGCGGAATTAACGAAGGTACTCATTTGAACGAATTTAACAAATTTTAGGATTCTATTGCACTTTTTGCAAGTTTTATGACTCACTTGCACTTTCGTTATAAGTTTTATGACTTCTAGTGAACATGTCCCAAAAATATATGATTGTCTGACAGAATGATGACAAACTCGATGGAAGGGAGTGTATGTTCAAAGGCTACGCACAAGGTCAATTGGATTTTGCTATCAATAGTGAAGTTGTATTTGATGAGTCTTTAATACTTCTGGCTAAGAGGGTTTGTGGTGGTTTTCATATTGATTTACATGGTGTTCAGCTCAAGTTGGAGATGAATTTAAAAAAAAATCCTAGGGCAGTATGTACTAGATGGCAATTGGCACAGACGGTGATTGTTGCGAGGTAAAACTTGTAAAGTAAATGATTACTAGAACTGTTAGGATGTAATGTTGATTTTGCTTTATCAAGGGTGGAAGAGATTGTGTCTGTGAATCCTTATGGAGTAGTTAAAAATATAGGTGGAGTTGATATTTCGATGAGATCCGCAACAATGGCAAAGATCAAATTATGCTTAGACTTGAAAGATACTAATGGCGATTGAGCCCTTATAGATTTATAGAAGAATAGCAGTGAAGTTCACCTTCTAATGAAGTCATTGTGACTTGGCCAAAATGTCAAGTCAATGGTGGCTTGTTGAGATATGTCTCAAGCCAAGGGATTATACAAAACTAATTTAGCCAAGTCCCTCCATTTGAAATATCCAAGGTGGGCTCCTATGCCATTGTCCAACCAACCAAGAATATGTGAGTCGCAACTCTGATAAAAAAAAAAATCAACCAACAAAAGAGAAATTGAGTTGCGGTCGGCAAGATTTGAGAGAGCCAATAGGAAGTAGGGGTGAGCAACCGGAACTGCCAGTCTCGGAACCGGCGATTCCGGGCGGTTCCTGGACGGGCAGTCCGGTTCCCTGTTCCACACAAGATGGAACCGGTAAACTTGGTCCGGTTCCCGGTTCCGGGGGTGGAACCGCCCGCCCGGAACCGGACCGGTTCTATTAAAAAAAAAAAAGGGCATCGTCTCCTCTCCTTGCGTTTTTTTTTACAGAGATAAAAGAGAATCAGAGGTAGAGAACAAGTCTATGAAAAAAAGGGCCCTCTCAGAGAGGAGAAGCACTTGTCGACAATCCCAATCCTTTTATTTTTCCCACTGTGTGGAACAGAACAGCCCCTCTGTTCATACTCGAAACCCCCCCCAAGCCCAACCTTCATTGTCGTCGACGATTCGTTTCCAAGAACAATCTTTCGGCTCTCCCCACAAAGAAACAATCTTTGATCCGCCGATTCCGCCCTCCCTTGACAGTACCTCCGAAACATCCGATCCAAGAACAGAGTTAGATCTCCGACCCAGAAAAGAAAGCCGAGTCAAGATCTTCGAGACACGTACTCCGTTTAGGGGTTACAGCCGGCAGAAACTCGAGGACAGCGCGGTATCGTGTCCATTGCTCCCAGTAATTGCCCCCTTTCTCTCCTCCTGGCCTTGGATCTGGTTGCTTCATCCGTTCTTGTTGCTGATTTACTGATTTAGGGCTCGGGATTCGCTATTTCTGGGCTTGGGTCCCAGCTCAGCTCAACTCGGGGTTGTTCTCTTCTACGCATATTTCATTTTATTAATGTATTGTTCTTTTGAAATGTCTGATTATCCAATGAGCTCTCCATATTCCAAACCCTATTTCAAGAATCGCAGCTAACATCATATAAGTTTAGTTTTGCATGATTATTGTGCATTGAAGTCCTATTTCTCGAATGAGCATATTTCAATTCTTTATGTAATCACGGAAGAGTAGGGGTCTAGTTTTCTCCGTCTTTTTTGGAGAAACTTTTGTTTCTTATCCTCCCACTTGCTTATGGAATATGGCCATCAAATTTGATTAAGATATCTTTGTTTTTCCCTGAATCGAACTGCATACTTTCTGGCCCAGTTTAATTGGGCAATTACTGTTGCATTACACAAAGACTGTTATTGGGTTAAAGACATGACTTTTATACAAAATTCAAGTTATAGAGATAGGATGATTTGAGTTGTGTTATCTATATGTGTGGCTAATAATGGTAATGACATTAATCTCCAAAAGAAATTGAAGCATTTGGGTACCTGTCATGGACAGAATAATTATCCCTGACGCGTATTGATTTATAGAGAGGGGTGATGTTTCCTGCTAATCTCGGTTATGTGGTTGGTACTTTGGTTTGTATATGTGCACAGGGTTTCGTGGTTCCATCTGGCAATTTGTTAAACTCTCTCGTCTTTTTAGAATGCCATGGTGTGAACCATCAAACTTCACATCGCAAATCAACATTCCAAAATTTAACAGATGACATTCAATATATGGATGCAAGACTTTTCAAAGAATGGCATTGGTTCTATCGAAATGTCATATGGTATTTTAGAACAATTATTCGAAAGTCATCACATACATGGAGCCACGTCTCACGGAGTGACAACATTTGAGGACCATTTCCCTTAGCCGTCCATTTGGTGCAAATCTAAATTGGTTTTTTCATTTATTAAGGAAGGTGGCAAGTGACTTCTAGGCAAGTGGAACACGATGACAAAGTAATGGCAAGTGGAAGATATATTAAATTGTCCAAAATGTGCAAACATCCAATTGACATGCAATAATGTAATATAATTCTGAGACGACCTTCTCATCTTCGAAGACTTTCGCCAATTTCCTCAACTGAGCCTTCTCTTTGGTGCCGAGACTGAATGGTATTTTTTTTTTTTTCAAGTGATGAAAGGAGGCTCCAGGTAACTTCCAGGCAAATGGAACATGATGGCAAAGTAATGGCAAGTTGAAAATATATTAAGTTGTCCAACATCCAACTAAAATGTAATAATCTAGAATCTTTCCGATATGACCTTCTCGTCTTTGAAGACTTTCATCAATTATATCATCAACTTGGCCTCCTATTTAGAGCGAGTCTGAATGGTTTGATTGTGAAGGAAGGCTGCAGGTGAATTACAGGCAAACGTAGCGGAAGTAAGCGACCAGACTCAGACTGTTTTGCTTTTTGTCTAAACCTCTTACGAAGGCAAAGGAAAAGCACTGAAGAATGTTTTGGTCTGCAGATGAATTCATGTGTTCACTCACGCACAAGGTATTTTACAATTTCAACCACTGCAAAATACCAGAAAACTCAGGTTGATATCGTCAAAAAAGAATAAAGAGATGCATTAAGTAATCAAATGTTCAAGAAAATCTAAACGTTGGTGGAATCATTATGAAGAGGGAACTACATTTTTTTTTTGCAACTTCAATGAAGAAACATTTTGCAGCACTTCTCTCTAACTATGTGGTTGCCTCGTGACAGATACTTAACATTATGTAGCCAAGTGACCATATAATAACCTTATTGTTTATTTATGGGTCAAGGGCTAATATATATACATATATATATATAAAGAGTTTATTTGGTGTTAAACGTAGTAAAAAAAACTAATTAAAACTTAGCCAAATTATTGAACTAAACAAAGAATAAAATATGTATACATGTTTTGTGGATGAAAAGTTGATGGTGCGTCCGCATTAATCGTCTTCATCCTCTCTTTTTTTTTTTTATTGGCATAGCTCTAACGTATGCAAAAAGTGTCATTCTTTGCACCTCTTTTTTTTATTTGCCGGAGAGGAGTCAACTCCAACTTTAAGAAGGACAACTGTCATGGGAAAGTACATTTTCAGCTAAATTAATCCGATATTAAAAATGAATGGACATTATTATAAAGGAATCAAATACTTTTAACCGGAAGCGATTGTCCACTTTGAAGAAGTAAAACTTGAAACTCGCGGTGGCAGGTGACGCGCGGCTCTCTCTCTCTTTCTCTCCGCGTTTTTTACTGGGAAGACTTTCGATCAATAATTTTGTCTGTTTGAATGGTTCTTCCACTTATAAAGCAAGGCCACAGCTGACTTGCGGGCAAGCGCAGCTAATGTGAGCGATCTCTCTCCTTTGCTTTTATCGAAGTTGTGAGAAGGATTAGACTCAACACTTCCCAAGTCACTGGGCAGACTCAATTCGGAGATCCATTCCTCCATCGTCCTTCCAGAATGAAGAGAAAGAGGGAGGGAAAAGACACCGAGACGGCCACTCCGACAAGCAGTAGCCGTGATGATGGATTGGGGAGGGGCTATGAGGTGTTCCTGAACTTCAGAGGACCCGACACCCGTTTAACCATCGCGGATACTCTCTACAATGACCTGATCCGTGCAGGGATCCGCGCTTTCAAAGACAACGAAGAGCTCCGGTTTGGCGAAGAGATTGGTGGTGGCCTTTTGCAAGCAATCAATGACTCTAGAATTTACATCCCTATTTTCTCCAAAAACTATGCTTCAAGTAAGTGGTGTCTTCGTGAGCTGGCACAAATAGTGGAGTTATCACAAGATAATGATGAGAAAGTGATACTCCCTATCTTCTACGACGTGGAGGTGGACGATGTCAAACTTAAGACTAAGTTATATCGGAAAGCCCTCCGAAAGCACGAGAGGGAATCTGGAAAGGATTTAGCAAGCAGGTGGGAGGAGGCTTTGAAACTGGTTGCCAGAATCACAGGAAGGAAGCTAAAAGATCATGGGTAATATTTGCTTCTCCGTTGACTTTATTTTCTTATTGACATCTTCTTTCTTGTTCCTGGCTGTCCATCGTTAGCAATGAGGGAACAGAATTTTGCTCAGAGAGCAAGGTTTCTTGAACAAATTGACTTTACACTTTTGATGCCAAATTTTGGTGACATTATACCAACTTAATTAATTAATCTATAACGCCAAGAAACCAAGATATCCATGAAGATCTAAGATGTGATAAAATTATAGCAAGACCATACATGTCTAAGAATTAAAAATAAAAAGGTTTACAATTTTAACGAATTCCGCAAATAAAGTTGGTATATTTTGGTGCAATTTTCCCCAACCCCCCCCCCCCCCCCCCCCCGGGGCCAAAATGCCTATAATGTTTTCCCAACAAATTAGATTGAGTTCGATGTTAGATCTTTCTCCTTTTGTTGTTATGCTAATGAGAGCAGAGGAAGAATCGGCCCAAACTAAGAGAGCTCAGGAAGGATCTTCTTTATGTGTTCTAGGCCATTAATGGTTATAGTTAGTTCATACCTATTAGTGTTTGATGTACTTAAGGCGGACGTAAAAATGTGTTGAAAACATAGAGAAATTGCAAGATAGACTAAGTCCATGCGATATCCAAAAACTTATAGCCAAGAAGAAGAAACTGATTATTGTGGATAGTGATGTTTGTACAAGCCCACGAGAGGAAGCTATAGGTCATGGTTTTTCTCGTTGGTATGAATATGCAAGATCGAACGCCACAAAGATCTCCGTATACCCTCATCTAAAAGAACATAAAAAAGATCTCTGCATGTTTCAGTGGTTTAATCCTCCATTCTATTTCTGATTACAAGAAATCTTGGTTAGTTTGCAAAGGACAGGCTTAGGTTTTGGTTTAGTATCGATCTTGGGCTTTGACTTTCATCGTGGCGGGATAAACCATAGGCTTTTCTAGCGGCCAATGGTGCATAAGCAAAATCTGCGGCCCTGAACTGAAGTTGCCAATGTACGGAATCCTCTCCGCAAGTAAGAAACACCAAAATTATTCTTTGAGAGTTGCTCTTGCTCTCAATCAACCAAAACTTCACCTAAGGGACTTCTAGATGGTTGTAGTTATGGTTAGCGATATCTAGGAACCTCTGTAAAATGGATAAGCAATTTAACAATTCTGATTACAATGAGATATGTAGGTACTCTCTACCTTAGTTTCTAGCAATTTTTCTATGAACCGTAGTCATTGATCTCTATTTATTTACGTGCTTCTTCATTGAACCTTACTATTTCTGTCCTATGTCGCATGTTGACGTGAACTATTTTATACAAAAGGATGTCCTACATAGATCGCCCATTAGTGATTTTCAATAGAAACAGCCAAAAGAACGATGTTACAATTTTGTATAAAGTTTAAGAACTACATGATTTGGTAAAAGAAAGAAAATGGAATGCGATGGAGGCGCACAACCTGTTCAAATCCAAGTCCATGCAGCACTAGTTAGGATGACAATATGCCGAGGTGACTCCTAGTCGACGTCCAATTAGATCCTTAGTCACGAAAAAAACTTTTGCCACCATTTACTGAATCAAAGAACCATGACAGCAGTTGCTTTCCATTATGAATAAGGTCCCCCGTCTTCCTTTTTGGGAAAAATCTGTTTCTCTGGTTTTTTTGTTTTCATACGGCTCCCACTTGATCATAATTTTTCTATGTTGGTTGCTTCAAAGCAAGTTACTTCGAACTCTACTGTAACCTTCCTGTGCCATGTAACGTGCACGGTTTGCATATGTCGTTTTTTCAATCTGAGATTATTGCATCGTATGTATGTGGCAGCCTAGATGAACTTAATAGTCTCACAGTCAAAGAGGTCTGTAGCCTGTTATGGACAAGACGGACAGACATGCCTGATCATTTGGTGGGAATCGAGGACCCAAAAGATGACATTATGAAGAAGTTAGATTTAGGATCTTTTGATGTACGGTATATTGTGATTCATGGTATGGGTGGAATTGGAAAGACGACACTGGCCGATGTTGTCTTTAGACAAATCTCTCCTCAATTTCAGGATTGTTGTTGCTTCCTTAAAAATGTTCGAACACGTGATATATTAATATTACAAAAGGAATTGTTATCTGATATTCTCAAATCCAGAGACAGAGACTTCTCCGACACCAAAGTGGCTGACATGATCAAGACAAGGTTTCGTGACAAGAAAGTTCTCATTGTTCTTGATGACATTGACAGTCGGGACCAAGTCATGAGACTTGCAGGCGAGCTTAATTGGTTTGGTGATGGTAGTAGAATCATCATAACAACAAGGAATATTGAATTTTTGGTAACGGAAAGTGAGGATGACAGTATCCCAGTCTCTAATAGAGGGCAATTTTCATTCTACGATATGCCGAAGATGAATTCATGTGATGCTCTTCAACTTTTTTGTGAGCGTGCCCTGGGATATGCTAAGCCTCCACTTGATTACATGGATATTTCAAAGAAGCTTATCAGTGCGCTTGGACGACTTCCATTGGCTCTTGATATCGTAGGCTCCACACTCCGTGGAAAAAGTCGAAGTACATGGGAAAATGCCCAATGTAAGTTAAAGAAGGTGATGAATAAGGATGTCAAGAAGAAGTTGATGATAAGTTATGAAGCATTGGAGCCTAATCAACGACATATTTATCTTGATATCGCATGTTTTTTCATCCACCAAGGGAAAACAAATGCAATTAAGTATTGGGATGCGGTTTTTGGGTATCCCACCGAAATCGAAGTGAAGATCCTCGCACGTATGTCTCTAATAAAGATCATCAATAGTGATAAGCTATGGATGCACGACCAACTTAGAGATCTCGGAAGGGAAATTGTCAATGCAGAAAGCAATGAAATCCATCTACGGGGTAGCAGATTGTGGTCTCCCAAGGATGCCTTCCATATAGTGCAGAGAAACATGGTAACATTCACCTCTAAATGTTTTCTATCAATCCATTAGCATCATCAAATTTTCATCTAACTTTAAGTCAAATTGACATATGTACTCATTGATTGCAACCTTTATCTTATAGGGAACCGAAAACACAGTAGGGCTCAATCTCGGTACACCTGAACCAGATGTCACATACATATTTAAACACAATGAATTTTCAAGGTTGGTTAAGCTTAGGCTCCTTAAATTGGACCACGGAAACTTTGAAGGAGATTTTAAGAATCTTTTCTTCGAGTTAAGATGGCTCTCCTGGAGCAATTGCCCTGCGGAATTCGGAGCTACCAACTTTGGATTGGAGAACCTTGCGATTTTCGAGCTTTGTAGAAGTAACATTACTGAAGACTGGGGAGGATGATCTCAAATCATGGTATCATCTAATGCATACTTTTGCATTACATTTACTCTTGATATTTACTGAGCTTCAACTCAATTTCTTTATAGGTGGCAAAACAGTTGAAAGTCCTAATACTCATGAATTGTCCAGCCCTTAAGGAAACACCAAAGTTCTCCTCAATCTCGGGACTGGAGAGATTGATTCTTATAGGATGCACTGGACTGGAGAAGATTGATGAGTCCATCGGCATTCTACAGCATCTCGATCGCCTAGTGATAGAGGATGTAAATATTGAGTCACTACCTGAGTCCATCGGCGGTCTAAAATCTTTGACAGATCTAAGAGTAAAATCTAGAAGACTCTCAATGTTGCCCGACTCGATTGTTGATTTAGGGAAGCTGAAGCATCTAATCTTATCGTGTAAGGAACTTCGAGAGCTTCCCGACTCTATCGGACAATTGGAGTCACTGCTCGAGCTAGATGTTAGTTATTCAAGAATCAGAAAATTACCTTGTTCCCTTGGAAACCTAGAAAGGTTGGAAATTTTAAAGATCCATGGTCAAGATTTAGAAATGCTACCAAACTCGATTTGGAGGCTCAAATTATTGGTCAACTTGGAAGTGGGATATTTAAGAGTCAATATCTTACCCGATTATGTTGGGGACCTCAAAAAATTGAAGATACTAAAACTGGCTAGTCACCACATGAGTGAACTTTCGAAAAGCATAGGAATGTTGGAAAATCTAGAAGTTTTACATGCCAGTAATTTAAAAGGGGAAATTCCAAGTGAAATCGGGGCACTATCCTCCTTGAAATTTGTAGACTTATCACGGGGCCGCTTCAGGGGATTGCCGACAACCATCAATCAGCTTACAAACCTCCAAAGACTTGATTTAAGATATTGTCGTTCAATTCAACAGCTGCCAGAGCTTCCTGAGAGTCTAACGGAACTGTGCTTTTCATGGGACTCGCTGACCACAATCCCCGACTTCTCCAACCTCTCCAATTTAGTTAGTCTTCAAGTGTACGGAAACCCAGTGCTGCTGGAAGAACCCCGCATAGAGGGGCTCAAGAGATTATGCGCTCTTAGGGATTTGACTCTGCTCGTCAAAGAAAGGGTGTTGGCTCCAACCGATCTGAGTTCCCTCTCCCAGCTACAGAGTCTCAGCGTAAGTTATGGCGACTCCCGATCTCTTATCAGTCTTCCACCCAGCCTTCAGTACTTGAGTTTAACGGATGTCCGGTCACCAATCGATTGGTCACTCTTTTCCAACTTGGAGAATTTGTCGAGGCTGCGGATTGAAGCATATTCTCTAGGGGAGATTCGATTCGAGGCGCTTGAAAAACTACATAAATTTTATCAATTGAGAATGTTCTACTGTTCATCACTCAAGACGCTACATGTTCAGCCGTGTCTGAAGGAGATCCGACTTTTGTTCCTGTGGATGTTGCCTCAACTAACTGAGATTCAGGGTTTGGGAGAATTGAAATCATTGCAGAGTTTGTTTATCTGGCGCTGCAATTCCATCAAAAGCTTGAACGAATCTGATCTGTCCAATCTACAAAATCTGAAATTATTAGACTTCCATCATTGTCAATCACTAGAGAGGGTGCCCAGTGTGCCAAAATCTTGTCGACTCTCCGTAAATGACTGCCCAAGGTTCAATAGAGATGGATAAGGTATGCATCATTTTGATTGGCAAATCCTGTTAATGTATACATCATGTTATCTCTTAGGGAAAATCCCTTTTTAATGTATCAAGGACATGCAATACTCCCGCTCACCTCGACAGTGGTAATTCTTAGTTAGTTTATGTTGCGCATCAGCATAGTTGGTTTTGTTGTAAAGCAGAAATGGCTGAGAGTGCTGGTCTCACCTTATAAATGGTTCTTAATTTCACTCGAGAACAGTCATGATTTGTGAGGAACGAAATAAAGGAATTAACTCCTGGTTTACAGAAGATTGAATTGTTGATACCTATTGTGTAGGATGAGTGATTTAGTTAGTTCCTTCGCGAAGAATTGCAGGTGCTTTCTAGTTACATCTGAGCTGAAGTTTAGAAGCCTCAAATCTTGAGTCACAGTGTGATATGTGAAGCATCTTTCTCCATTCTAGTAACTAGCCATTTTTGCGTGAAATTTGTGCTAGGAGATGGATTGATATTGCAGTAGAGTTGTCAATATGGTAAAACCACACCATCTCATTGAAGACTAATTTCAGTTGCATTGAACCGTGCATTGTGCATTTTCTAGTGCTAAGAAAGAGAAACTTTGTGCCAAATTGGAAAATGTGAAAGAGATCTTCTTCGACATGAACTGAAGTGATAGTAATATGTTATGCTTTTTCATCAGAATTGAGACATTATCCATACGTGTCAGTTTTCATTGCTAACTGAGATTGAGCAGTTTGGGAGAATTAAAATCATTGCAAGAATTCTATCAAAAGCTTAAACGAATCCGATTTGTGTAATTTACGAAATCCAGAAAATATTGGATTTCATTCGGTGTGAATCACTAGAGAGCATGTTGGGTGTGCTAAAATTTGGTCAACTCACCCCACTTGACTGCTCAAGGTTCAACAAAGATGCATAAGGTATTTATCATTTGAATAGAAAAGTGGATGATAGTATGGTCATGGCATTGAGCCTGTCAGATTGCATCTGTTTCGCCCATTATGCGTGTGTTTGAATTTGCTAAAACTTTGCCTAATTAAAAGATTTAGGGACTGACTTTTCTTATTTGGTTCCTGAAATTGTTAATATGGAAACTTCTTACGTGTTATCACACAAAGAAAAGGAATAAACATAAATATTCCCTTTGATCAACAAAAGTATTCAAATAATGTTAGGTTTATTAAGAAGGTACACAAAATTTAGTTTGACAAGAGGCACTTCCAATAATCAACTAACTCAATTTTCCTCTACATCATTTCTCTTTAATATTTTTTTTTTGGTAAAGTTTCTCTTTAATGTTTATTTTCAAAAGAGAGTGAAACTACATTTTTTTCTTCTCTGCTATCCGTTCATTCCCTCCCATCTTAGATAGCCAAATAGTTGGGGAAGATGTTGCAATTGACCTGATAAGGCATTTACATTCTTGAATTATTATTTGTTGTGTTGATGACATGTTGTTTTCTTTTTCATTGGCTGTTTTGAGCCGGCTCTGGGAATTTAATAACTCTGACTCATGGATGAATTAAATTAAGTAAATGTGATAACCTGGGTTGCTCCCTTTGTATCATCTTTGTTTCCGGTTGTTCCAGAGATTAAATAGGGTTATCTAATACTGCACAATCAAAGATCACCATCAACTGTAGTCCACATCTGATGCTAATGTTCATAGTTGCAATTTTCCAGTATTCCCATCCTCAAAGTTGAAGTTCAATCCAGCAATAACTATTAGCTATCCTCGTCTATTTATGCAGAGTCCTGGAATTTAGTCAATTATTCATGCTGAAATGTCTTCAGATGTAATGGTGGGGATTTTACATGAGCAAAGATATTTGCTGGAGAAACTTTTTCTGGTTTGACAGTCCTGTTCCGTCTGGCATTCAATGGCTTAATGTGCCAAGTATTAACTTAGCTTTTGTTTACAGAAGTACTTATTTTAAGCACTCATAATTAGGTTAATCAAAGTACATAATTTATTTCATAAATCTTGTTAAGTCAGATAAGTAGCAAACATGTTGGGAGTTTGAAACTTGAAAGATGTGCGATTTCCTTTCATATTCTCAAATGTACTTCCCACATACTTCACACTGTTTAATTGCTTAGTTCACTTTACCTTGCTAGATGAGGAATTTGTTATTTTGTTAGAAAAAGGAGCTGTTCATCATACTCAACATGTGCGAAGATCCTATGATTGTTTTATGAATGTCTTTCCTGATCAAGTATCTGGATGAGCAGTGCTAATCTATGTAGTAGGTTCCCAAGTGTATGTTTTCGATTAAGTGCTTTACCTTTCATGTAATGTCAAAGTCGTCTTTTGATGGGAAGTTGTCTAAACCTCTTTTTTGGATTGACAATTCATTGAGGGGAGCTTATGGCCAGCATCTGCGCTTTTCCAATGAGATGATGGGTTTAAATTGAGATTGTGGGCCTTAACTATGTAGCATTGTTTCTTTAGGTGCATTCTTGTAAGTGATCGAGATTGTGGATGGATTTTGTTCAAGAAAACTTGCATAACTGCATTGGATGCATGGATTTTATTCAAGAAAGCTTGGATGACTGCATTGGTTATGTCCAAGCTGAGCTTTTGCTTGTTCTTTCTGGTGACTCATTACACCTTTCCTCATCTCTCTCTAGCTCTATCATGTCAGCTAAAATGTGGTTATTGTTTGCTTGTTAAATAAACCTATTTGATCTTCTTGTCTGTCACTCTCTGCTAAAATGGCAACCATTGGGCAACGGTAAAGTTTTGCTAAGTAGATACTTTAATGCCCTTGTGCAGCTTCCTTTGGCCAGTGATATCGACTTAGATGCAATAGCTCATATGACAAAAGGATTCAGCGAAGCAGTTCTTCAAGCTCTGCTTTCAGATTCACATCTTCAAGCTGTTCACGATCTTCTTAATGGCAGAGACGCGATCAGCATGGGAAAAAGCCAACTATGACCGTCTTCTGAAGTCCGTTGCTTCAAAGGCAAGGACGTCAGTCTCAGATGGCAAGAAGAGAAGACTCCATAGTAGTTCTATTAATTCACCAAAATTCTATCGTCTCTCCCCAAAACAAGAATTATGTTTTCTCCAATCAGAATTTTGACTACGGATTCTGACGCTGGCTTATTGTGCATCTGCTGTAGCTAATTCTTGCAATGATCTTATTCTACTATGTAGTGTGCGACATTTATAGGATAACTCCTCAAGTCAGTTCTCAAATTTCCGGTCATGAATTTCAACCAACAAGCAGTTGCTGGGGTGATCTCTTTGCAATGATCTCTAGATTCCCTTCATCTCTTATTATAATTAGCTTCTACCCCTATCCAAATGTTGTTCATTTGAGATACTACAAAGCCTAGCATATCGTAGGCTCAAGATTCGGCAAGGAGGGACAATGGAAAATTTTGAGCCGGAGGGATTCTGGCCTTGTGGAAGGATCTCTCTGCCAGGTCGATGATGCAGTTCACCATCTATTCTCCAGAAACATTATATCTCAATGAAATTCTAATGCAATCATCTGCACTATATTGTTCACATTATTCGTTGTCGTTGAATGAAAGGGTTTGATGAACCGTGCTATGATATTTCATGGCGCAACTCATTAGTATTGTCACAATGACTCATTATGTAAATGTGTTTTCTCTTTTGCTCTGGACCAGTTTCAAATGGAAGTAATCCAAATAAATCATCAACAAACAAAGGAATAAGAGCATAAGTGACCAGTTGAAAACGAGGGATGGTGGTATGGACAGACCACTTATGAGCTCCCGTATCACAAATGAATCTGTTTACCTCGAAGTAGCGGCATTTACCGTGTAAAAGATAGATATTCTAAACATCAAATTTTTACACTAGATAAATGAGTGATCCATTATTAAGGTTCCATTCGTTTCATGAAAAATAAAACATTTTGAAAAAATATTTTTAAGAAAAATATTTTTTTGAAAAAATGATAATATTTTTCGGTGTTCATTTGAAACTTACAAATAAATTTATAAAATTGATTTTTCCATTTTTTTTTGTTCATGAATGTCCAACTACAGCCAGCCGCTAGACCACCGCCTCTGCCGCCAATCGCTTGACCGCCGCGGCCGCCCCTTCTCTCTCTTTCTACTTTGAAAGAAGGGGTTATGATCGGTTTTGTCCTCGAGACGTGGCCCCTTCTCGAGAAAATCAACAACAAGTGACCGGTCCAAAAGCGCCCCAGATGGATCTACGTGTGGATGACGAGTAACGTGGACGTACTTTGGAGGTGATGTGCATCATTGAGTCGACCCCGCTTCCAATGACAGGCTCTTTGATTAAAAAAATAGTTCAGGGGGGTCTGGCAGCCAGAGGCAGCGGCGGTCCAATGGCGGATTTATTAGTAATTAGATTAATTGACTGCCACAAATTATTTTCCCTTTTTAGAAAAGAAAAATATTTTTCATATTTTTACAAAAACATTTTCCTTTGTTTAGTGAGTTATTTTTTGCCCCTGAACACATAATTTTTAGAAAATATTTTCTGAAAAAATATTTTCTGTGAAACGAACGTAACCTAAAAGGAAAATAATTTTCCGGTTTGGGATCAAAATATTAATTTCCTCATCACTTGCAAAGCTTGCTTCCTCTCTTCGTAATCAAATTTAATGCCTAAACAATTTGAATTACTAAAACTAATAGTCTTTTTTCCGAGAAAATTCCAAATAAGAACCCGAAGTAATAGAGTTTTCTCAATTGATGACCCAAAGTGAACGCTATTTTAAATAAAGATCCGAAGTGCCTTAATTGTTTTAAATAAAGACTTCAAGTAAATAACGTTTCAAATAAGGATATAAAGTAAATTAATCAGTCTCAAAATATGACCCGACTACATCCATTGGTGAGGGCATTTTCATCATTTGATTTTTTTCCCTTTTTTCTCTTTAAAAAAGAAAAAATATATAGTAATAATAATAGGAAAATACACAGGAGGGATGGAGCCCTCCCGCCTATGGTCGCCGCCCCATGACCGTGGGGTCGTCACCTCCTCTCCTCCGCATAAGAAGAGGGTCGCAACCCTCGCCGGCCCTCTCCCTCGTTTTGGCGAGTAGCCCCATGTCGGCCCTCTGCCCTGTCCCTTGCTTGATACTACCAATGTCCCTTTGCCCCTTAAACCCTGTTACCCTCTCGTGTCTTCTACCAAAACGCAATCTCTCTCTCTCTCTCTCTCTCTCTCTCTCTCTCTCTCTCTCTCTCTCTCTCTCTAGGTTTGTTTGTGCAGTCCTTTTCTTAATTATGATGGATAGAAGAGTTTTTTTTTTTGGTCGGAAATGTCATATTTCATTCATAAACTGGTAGAGATTGTTTAGACAAATCAGAAGCATCTAAGCAAATAAGATCCAAAAGGTTTGAGGGAGGACTATGAAGCCAAGAAAGGGGAAGGTTTTTTGTTCTTTGGGCTCTTGCGATCCAATCAACAACTCTATTGGTATCTCTTGGGCTGAACACAAGGCTGACGTTTGTGAGCTTCTTCAATAGGGCTTAGGCCTCGAGGATAAGAGCGTGCGCATCCCAATTGAGTTGATCTGCTGGAGCTCTTATCGCATGAGATAGATTCACGCAATCTGTCTCCAAGATTACTTCTCTTTGCTCGTACAGTGCTTCACACCGAGTTAGGGTTTCCTTCACCGCCAAAGCTTCAGCTTGCAGCGGAGAGGAGGTTGTTACAGATTAAGCGAACCCATCGAGAAGAATTCTTCGATGGTCTCTCCATACGCAAGCGATTGTGCTGTCTGGAGAGAAAAGTAACGAGCAGAGACTTTGCAAGAGATTAGAACAAACTCAGCTCGTCCATTTGCCTGCAAAAGAAACTAATTGAGAGCAGGCGTCCGGCTGTGGTTGCCAAGCCTAAGCCGCTCCACCGGCAATGGGACACCGACATAGGCGGGAGGGTTCTAGCCCTCCCCCTGTATTTTCTTCTTTTTTAATTTTTTTTATATTCTTTTAATTTTTGTTAATTTAAAATTTAAAATTATTTTTTTGATGAAAATGCCCTTGACTAACCGAAATATTGGAGTTGCCGGAAAGACGATGTCCTTATTTGAGACAATAATAACCACTTCAGGTTCTTATTTGAAACAATGATCACTTTGGGTTCTTATTTGAGAAAACACCACCACTTTGGGTCCTTATTTAGAATTTTCCATTTTTTTCTTGTAATCCGATTAATTTTTTTTCATAGATTGCTACACAATTGATGCATTAACAATTTCTCCATTTTTTTTTGTTGATTTATCCCTTGAATTATTTTCTCACTCAAATAGATATAGTAAAAGTATTTTCGTAAGATCAAAAATCGAATTTGTTGCCCATGAGAATTTTCCCAAATTGTGTGCGAGGACAAATGGGTTTGTGTCTTGAAAACTTATGAGAGACAAATTGTTTCGTGTTTTTTGAAATTGTTGCACAATTTGAGATATTTTTATCACAAGCTTATTTATCGCTCCGTCCATCGCTTTATTAGAATATTGGATCTAAAATGTTTCAAATCACGGGCAAAATAAGGCATGAAAGAAAAAAGTGAAATTTATAGAGGTTACAAAAAATATGTTTCATAATAATAATAATAATTAAAAAAAAACTCGCTCATTGCATAGCAATTTAACCCGGAAATTTTGACCAAAAACCCAAAAATATTTTGACCACAAACCAGAAAGTTATTTTCCTTTTAATTTTAAAATTACCCACGGACTCAAATTAGGAAGGTTTCGCTCCAAGTCCACTCTCAAAACTTAAAGTCCATCCAAACTGACTTAGCTGTCGAGATTGATGACGTCCCATTCCAACGGTAACCTCCAAGCCTTCGTCGTTATCCTCTCTATTGGCTCCGAGGTTGTCTTCTTCCTTTAGCTCTCTCTGAATTTCTCTCGTCTGTTGTTGCCCTGTGTCGTTCTTGTCAAGTGTTTCTCTGTTTCTTCTCCCAAAAACCCATGAAGTTTTTCGATTTCTTTGGCCTCAAGTGGCCTCCCGTTGATGAGGTGCACTCGCCGCCGTTGTCGTGCGTTTCTCATGGGCACGATCAGGAGGAAAAGAAACCCATTGTCGCCCACCTGAGAGGCGAGGTGAAGTTTCCACCCTTGATGGACTCTTGGTCGCGCAGTTCTTATCTGCACAATCAGGTAAAGAGTTGGGACGGAGAGTTCAGAGAAACTTCATCTGCAAAAGTGGCGGTGGCTCGAGAATTCTTCCCCCTTATGCCTGATCTGAATGGTTTCTTGGGCACGAAGAAATTAGGCGACCCTTGTCAAAAAATAGCTCGTGCTCAACCAAAGTGAAAATTCATGGCCTCACTCGCCGAAGATGAGACCTTTGTGGAGAAGAAGGCAAGATACGATAGAAAGCAGGAGGTAAAGAAAGTGGCTTCAGAATGCGAAGAAGAGAAAGAGAGAGACAATGGCGTTTCTCATGTGCACGATCAGGAGGACAAGAAACCCATTGTCGCCCACCCGAGAGGCGAGGTCCAGTCGCCACCCTTGATGGACTCTTGGTCACGCAGTTCTTGTCTGCACGATCAGGAGAAGAGTTGGGACAGAGAGTTCAAAGAAACTTCATCTGCAAAAGTGGTCGTGGCTCGCGAATTCTTCCCCCTTACACCTGATCTGAATGGTTTCTTGGGCGAGAAGAAACTGGGGGACCCTTGCCAAAAAATAGCTCGTGCCCAACGAAAGCGAAAATCCATGGCCTCACTCACCAAAGACGAGACCTTTGTGGAGAAGAAGGCAAGACACAATAGAAAGCGGAAGGAAAAGAAAGTGGCCTCAGAATGCGAAGCGGAGGAAGTAAAACGCAACGGCGTTTCCACAGAGTTGGTGCTGCTCTTCGACCCTTACAAGATCAGGAAGAAGCTTACAAAGAGTGACCTCGACCAACTGTCGAGGCTCTTGATTCCACGGGCATGCGTGATGAGCTACGTGCTCCCATACATGAGCAAGGAGACAGTGACTCGAGTCTGGACCAGAAAAGGGGCTGATGTTGTTGTGTGGGATGCGGACACGCATTCCGAGCACCGACTGGTGTTTGCTTTGTGGGGGTCATCAGGGGCCTTCGTCCTGAAGGGGTGTTGGATAAAGGAGTTCGTGCGTCGGAGGGGTTTGGCAGCCCGTGATGAGATCGGGATTTATTGGGATCCTACTACTAACAGGTTCCACTTCAGCCTTCTTAGCAAGGCGAATTAGACTTGATCTTGAATTAGGATATCTTTGTTAGATGATCAACACAAAGTTTTGATCTTTAGGAAAGGATAGTAGTGATGGAATTTAATTGTATGTAATCAATCCATCTCTATGTTTCTCCAGAAATTCAATAATAGAAGAGGGCTTCTTTGTTCAATCTACAAAGTCAAGTTTTGAGAGTGCACTTGGAATGAGAGGCGCTTTCCTAATAACTGGTACATTACTTGTTTTAGTCACCTTTTATGGGCAGCTCCTCGTCTGGGACTTTCATATGTTTAGGGAAGAAGGCGACATAGCTAGAGCAGAAATTTATTAACCTCAGAGAATGTGCTATTGCGAAGGCAATTTTATACAGGAAGGAAAAAAAGTCAGTTGCAGAGATAAGCTCTGTTTAGATTTACAGTCTTGAGGCAAACGATTGTTGAACTATGGTAGCCTTTCCTTTAGATGACTCAGTCCCTGCGAAGTAAAAATTACAATACAAATAGATATTTCGTTATCAGTTTGATATAGTTTGATCATGTAGTAGTTGGGTTACTTGGCACGTATGCACCCAGAGGCTAAGATCCTTGGGCAGCACGCTCTGGATTGTTTCCTGCGGCCATCACTTCCATACAGGGTGCACCCTTGACTAGTGGTGAGAGTAGCTACTCTTGGTTGCTGTGGGACATGTACAGCATGCAATTTGTTTCCCTTCCCCTGTGTACTCGAGCAAACTGGAAAATCTGTTAAGAAATCGCGCGTCGATTCCACAAAATCACGCGAACAAACGATCTACCCAGGCAGAATATAATAATAAAGAAATCAAATCTGAAGAAGACACCAGAGAATTTGTTATCGAAGTTCACCCAAACTTGGGCTACGTCTTCGCGCAGAGGCACTCTGCGAATCCACTAAACTTTGAAGATAGATGAATACAACCACGATCTCCTCTCAAGATCAGCGCACAAAGAGATTGAGTTCGCTCACACAAAGAAAAAACTCTCTTTTTCTTCTCTTTTTCTTTTTCTTTTTCTTTTCACATCTTACGCTAAAATAGAAAACGTAATATTGCTAATATAAAGATATTGCTTTTAACTTAAAAGCAAATCTATATAAAAGACAAAGTAACTCTCACGTAATATCTTACGTAATATTTGCGTAATATTTGGCTTCACCGCCAACAATCTCCCACTTGAAGACAAATATACCCGATGCACCAAGCAACTTTTCAACCATCTTCTTCAAAAGCTAGTAACTGGAATTTGTGCCTCTGCGTTACTCCTCTTCAATTAACATGGAGTAATACCAATAGCAGTAGTATAGAAAATATGTTTTTCTCTGTCTACTACCTTGGTCAACATGTCAGCAGGATTCTTCGAGCCATCAATTTTTTGTAGCTTCAACTCATTATCTTTTAATGCTTTCCTGATGAAGTGATAACGCTTCTTGATATGTCTCGTCTTTTTGTGATAAGCTGCATTCTTAGCTAAGTGCACTGCACTCTGACAATCACACCATAGTGTGCTCACCGGCTGCTTTCGATGTAATTCCTCCATGTACTCTTGTAACCATATGATTTCCTTGGAGGCTTCTGTGACCGCCACATACTCGGATTCCGTTGTCGATAGAGCCACCACTTGCTGTAGTTGAGATACCCAACTCACTGCTGTACCTGCAACTGTAAAGACATATCCAGTGGTATCCTCACCACTATCTGGATCACCCATGTGATTTGCATCTACATAACCTTCCAATTTTAGAGATGTACCACCATAACAAAGAGAATAATTTGATGTACCTGCCAGATATCTCAATATCCACTTCACTGCAATCCAATGCTCCTTGCCTGGATTCTGCATATATCGACTTACTACTCCCACTGCTTGTGCAATATCTGGTCTCGTGCTTACCATGGCATACATCAAACTCCCTACTGCCGATGCATATGGAACTACCGCCATCTCATCTCTCAAAGCTTGAGTAGTCGGACACAAACTTTTTGAAAGTTTGAAGTGATTCGCTAAAGGAGTTGCAACCGGTTTTGCGTTATCCATGTTAAATCTCTTTAACACCTTGTTCACATAATCCTCCTGCGACAACCATAATTTCTTATTTTTCCTATCTCTGATGATTTTCATGCCTAAAATATTCTTGGCTTCTCCCAAGTCTTTCATAGCAAACTGTGATGCTAACATCTTCTTCACATCTACGATTCTCTTCATATTAGAACTAGCTACTAGCATGTCATCCACATATAAAGAGAGATACACAATATCACCATCGCTATACTTGTGAAGATAAACACAATGATCAGACTCACAATGTGTAAATCCGTTTGCTTCCATGAAATCATCAAACTTTAGGTACCACTGTCGCGGAGCTTGTTTTAAGCCATACAAACTTTTCTTCAAGCGACATACCATGTGCTCCTTACCTTGAACTTCAAAACCTTTAGGTTGCACCATGTATAATTCTTCATCTAAGTCACCATGTAAAAATGCTGTTTTTACGTCTAATTGCTCAAGATGAAGATCCTCCACTACAACAATACTCAATAAAAGTCTTATTGATGTCATCTTCACTACTGGTGAAAATATTTCAGAGTAATCAATACATTCCTTTTGAGAATAGCCTTTAACTACAAGCCTCGCCTTGTATATGATATTACCATCAGCTTCATTTTTGATCCTGTACACCCACTTATTTAATAAAGCTTTTTTACCTGCGGGCAACTTGGTTAACTCCCAAGTTTTGTTCTGCATTAACGAGCTCATCTCGTCTTTCATAGCATGCTCCCACTTCACGTGAGACGTGTCTTTCTTTGCCTCATCATAAGTCTCTGGTTCTCCCGATACAAGACATGACTTAGAACAATATTTGATGACGATGGATCAAAAATTACCTTTGGCTTTCTCACACGTGTAGACCTCCTCAACGTAGGTTCTTCAGAGTTATTATTTTCCTCTGAATCATTATGTTCGTCTTGAATTTCCTCCTCATTGATAATAGATTCATCTTGAATCTCTTCTTCACGTGCACCCTGATTTGTCAGAATCATCTTCACGGGCATTGTATCTAACTCAACATATTCTGGCTCTTTTTCTTTTTCATGCTCTGTCTGACGATCCTTGTACATCTTTTCTTCATGGAATACCACATTCCGACTGCGGATGACTTTGTTATTCTCATAATCTCAAAGCTTGTAGCCATACTCATCGCCACCATATCCGATAAAGACGCACTTTTGGGATTTAGCATCAAGCTTCTTTCTATCTTCCCTGTCAATCAAAGTATATGCAATACACCCAAAAACTTTCAGGTAAGAATAATTAATCTTTTTACCTGACCATTGTTCTTGCGGTGTTTTTCCATCCAACGCACTAGATGGACTTCTGTTGATAAGATAAACAGCAGCATCAACTGTAGCAGCCCATAAGTGTAGCGGGAGACCCGCATGTAGCCTCATGCATCTTGCACGTTCTAGAATGGTCCTGTTCATTCTCTCGGCAACACCATTTTCTTGAGGAGTTCTAGGAACGGTTTTCAACCCATGTATGCCTTCTTGGCTCAAATATTCTGCAAATTCTTTACTTGTGTATTCACCGCCGTTATCAAATTTCAAATATTTCACGTGATAACCTGTTTCTTTTTCTACCATGATTTTCCACATTTTAAATATCCCAAAAACTTCTGATTTTTCTTTCATAGCATAAACCCAAGTCTTTCTTGTCGCATCATCAATAAATGTGACAAAATATCTCTTACCACCATAAGAGAGTTCCTGTGCCGGTCCCCATACATCAGTGTGAACCAACTCTAATTTCTGAATTTTATTTTGTCGCCCATTCAATTGAAAACTTACTGCTTTTTGTTTTCCATAAATGCAACTCTCACAAAAATCTAACTCAACTTTTTGTAAACCTGGAAGCAATTTTCTTGAATGTAATTGCTTTACACCTTTTTCACCAAGATGCCCCAAACGATAATGCCAAAGAGTAGATAAATTACCCGTAGCCACTGTAGTTGCAACCATATCGTTGATATTGTCCCCTTGGAGAAGGTAAAGTGTACCCGTACGCTTTCCCTTTGTTACTACTCTTGCCCCTGAGCTTATCTTCCACTCTCCGTGCCCAAAGGTTGTTACAAAACCTTCTTGGTCAAGTTTACTAGTTGAAATAAGATTTTTCTTCAATTCTGGGATATGTCTAGTTTCACGTAAAACTAGACGTCCTCCACCTGAAATATTCAACGTCACAGTTCCTTTGCCAACAATTGGACATGTGTGGCCGTTTCCCACAACCACTTGCCCAAAATCTCCGCTGGCATAATCAACAAATATTTCTCTTTGCGATGTACAATGAAAAGAAGAACCAGAATCAATAAACCACTTGTCTGTCATCAAGTCAGACCCTGCAGATAAACACAAATTTTCCATTAACGGTTCATCACTAACCACGTTAGCCCCTTGATTCTCATCATGTTGCTTCTTTAAATAGGCTTCACATTGAAACCTCCGGTGTCCGGTTTTATGACAAAACCAACACTCATCTTTTGCGACTGGCCTCTTTCCCCTTGATTGTGATCTACCACGCCAAGTGAATCTTCCTCTGCTTTTACTTCTTCCGCGGTTTTCCACAGCTAGTACTGTAGAAGATGAAGATGCTGAAAAATTATCTCTACCTGAGACTTTTCTTCGCATCTCTTCATCCATGATGCTACTCACAGCATCATCCAGAGTCAAATCATCCTTCATGGTGCTTGAAATAGCCTGCACTGCAGTATTATAACTTTCTGGAAGAGAACATAAAAATAATAAAGCTTGAAGCTTTCTTTCCAGATTTATACCTGCGGATTCCAACTGACCTGTGACTTGTGTAAAATTGTTAATATGCTCTGCCACAGAACCTCTGTCAGATAATTTCATATTAACCAATTTCTTCAATAAAAATACCTGATTTGACGTAGACGGCTTCTCGTAAATATTCGTAAGAATATCCATCGCTTCTTTTGCAGTCTTTGCTTTTGCGATGTGATAACCTGTATTTTTCGTTAATCCTAAACGAATTGCACCCAACGCCTTTCGATCAAGTATTTTCCATTTGGATTCTGTTGTCGAATCCTCTTCAGCCATCTCTGGTTTCCAACCCTCAAGTGGTGCATAAAGATCTTTCTGATAAAGATAATCTTCAATTTGAAGTTTCCACCATCCAAAATCCTGCCCATCGAATTTATCGATTCGGATTTTGTCTTCTGCCATACCGTTTGCTTTCAATCGAACTTCACCGAAAAATCGCCGATGCTCTCGATTAGCCAAACCAGGCTCTGATACCAGTTGTTAAGAAATCGCGCGTCGATTCCACAAAATCACGCGAACAAACGATCTACCCAGGCAGAATATAATAATAAAGAAATCAAATCTGAAGAAGACACCAGAGAATTTGTTATCGAAGTTCACCCAAACTTGGGCTACGTCTCCGCGCAGAGGCACTCTGCGAATCCACTAAACTTTGAAGATAGATGAATACAACCACGATCTCCTCTCAAAATCAGCGCACAAAGAGATTGAGTTCGCTCACACAAAGAAAAAACTCTCTTTTTCTTCTCTTTTTCTTTTTCTCTTTCTTTTCACATCTTACGCTAAAATAGAAAACGTAATATTGCTAATATAAAGATATTGCTTTTAACTTAAAAGCAAATCTATATAAAAGACAAAATAACTCTCACGTAATATCTTACGTAATATTTGCGTAATATTTGGCTTCACCGCCAACAAAATCAACTATGTGCATCCTGTTTGTGTGAAATAGTTAGTAACCATATAAATGTTGTGCGGTAGAAGTTCACTGTCATGCTGCCATAAGGGCATTTAGGACAATGATTGTGTTAACTGTGCAATCTAATTCTAAACGTTGCTGCACTTTTCAGGTCCAGCTGACTTGCAATTGATACTTTATGGTGGTCTTTTTTGTATGTCTAAACTCAAATTTTCATTCACTCAAAATATATTGCTTCTCTGCAGAGCAGGTAATTTCAATGTAGTTGTAGATTACCAGCAGTTTCAAAGCGAAACTAGACAAGCTGCTTCAAGTATTTAAATTTGGGAGAGTGATCTCGACACTCCGGTCCCCTGGTGCTGCCATTGCTCATATGTGGCGTTGTGCCTTTCTTATTGTGTACATGAACTGATTTTATCTGGCTATTAGGCTATGAGATCGAAACTCGAACCTCTTGCCCTTGACCTGTCTCCATAAACTAGACCAATTGCCTGCTGGTGTAAATGACCTAAAGCTTTTATCAATTACAATGATTAGGGAAATGACTCTGTGAGTTGAGCGTAATGAAACTTGAAATTTGCCACAATTATAGTGAAGAAATCTGTCTATCGGACAAATACAATAAGCTAAGTCTGGGGAAAGAAGATGGACATGCTGGTTAAACTATATGAAGGCCGGTTGTCAAATACAGGGAAGACTATGCTTTGCATCTTGTGATTGGGCATCCCATATTTTTAGAAATAAATCTTTTACACCGTGGGATAAAACGGTGTTACTGTCTTTTCTAGGATAGCAAAAGTGCTGATTTGTCTACCACTATGCCTTTGGTGGACATCTGACAAAGTAATTGAAGGGATGGAAAGGAGAATAGATGCCACAAAAGATTACAAATTTGTTTGTGTATGGAGAGTAGCTGAAAGAGCCATCGCATATGTGGCGTATGTGGGTATTCAGTTGATTGATGCAAGGGGTATTACTTCGGCTTATTTGCAGCTGAGTGTCATCAACAAAGGATGCCGACACCTAGTTTTGCTCAATAGAGAAGCTAAAGGATATGAAGAGTGTTTTCTTTTAAAGCGGTGCATGCAAAGTGTGGCTATAGACACACTGGTAAATAAAGTGTAATTGTCTCCTGAAATGTATGCAGAAGGCTTAAGAATGCATCTGATTCCCATTCCCGAGTCCTATTATTTAGTCTATTGGAAGATTCATGGAGCAACCGGATCCGGCTCCTCAGGTTTCTCCGGGCTTCTGGTGCTCTGAAAGTCCTTGGAATGTCAATCGACAAAAATGGCCTTTACCTTCTGGCTGTGTTTACTGAAACAATGGTGTTTCAACCTCCGTTGAGTCTTGGCAATTCTCCTTCTATTTAACTGCAACACTTGGCATCGCTGTTTCAGCGCCCGGAAGACACTGCTCTCTCATCTTTAGCCTTTCTCTAGCCTGTCTCCTCTCTATCACTCAGACCATTTGTCATTTGTGCATGAATCTCTTCAGGAGCTGGTTATCTTTTCTATGTAATCATTTGTCTTCCTTTAGACCCAGTTGCTGAAGACATATTCTGCCGGCAAGCAACAATCACGCCGGAGGAGTCTTCCTTGTTCCGGTTCCCACCAGCCTAACTATTTAAACCGCCATAAAGGTTATGAAGGATGAGCCATGTTGCGCCCTTCCTTTGGGCCTTTCACCATCCATCTATAATTTGCATCGCGAGTCTCGACATGATTATAACACAAATATAGCTAATCTGAGCAAAACACATCTAACAAATGCGTCTAATTGCCGTACGATAAGCACGACACGCCTAGTAAGGTAGGCTACATGGAATGACTACTGTTATGAAACATATGATCATATCATGAAATATCAACTCTATATAATATGTTAATTTGTTTATAAATATACATTAACTCATGTATACGATAGATGCATGTTTACAAGACAATCATTGTACATGTTTAGTACGCTTTTGGCAAGATCAAAATTTTCACTCATATGATGTTTTGAACATGTTACTGAGTAAAGATTTTTTTTTTTTACTGTTAAAATCTTGCCTCCCTAAATAAAAAATATGTTTTTTATCTTACCCGTAGGTGTTATTTAAGGGTAACAATATTGCGAGTTGAAACACATCTAATTTTATCGTGTCCAATTTGGTCAACTCGCCTACGATACGGTTCTTGTAATGTTTATACCAAACGCAAATCTATTTAAATACATGTTGTGCAAACAAGGCATGTCTAGAATAGCCCGCTTAAATTATAATTGATCTATAGAACTCCTTTTTGCCTCGCACTTTGTGCGTATCTGTGAAGGTATTCAATGATGAAAGCAGGTATTTTTGTACGATGAATGTTACAGGAAAATTAAATTGATTAGGAATTGGTGATTTCAAAATTAAGAGGCCGTGCTATTGAGGAACGTGGTGTAATTGATCTTTCACAACATATCCATGGTTCGATCAGAAATGTATTGCTCCGTTCGTTTCGCAAAAAATATTCATCCGAAAAATATTTTTTTAAATTGTGATGTTCAGGGGCAGAAAATAACTGGCAAAAAAAAAAGAAAATATTTTTATAAAAACAGGAAAAATATTTTCCTTTCCCAAAAAAAGGAAAATATTTTCCGATAGCTAATCGATCTTTGATGTCGACAAAATTACCAATAAACCCGCCGCGATCACCATCGGTTGTTGGACCGCCATCACTGGTTGCTGGATCCCCACCCCTCACCTCCGGCCGTCGGATCGCCGCGGGCGGCAACCTCAATCCAACAGCTGACGGTAATCGGGCGTCCATGAATAAGAAAAAAAACAGAAAAAACAAAAAATTTATGAATTTATTTTTAAAGTTCAAATAAATATCGAAAGAATATTTTTATTTTCTGAGAAAATGATTTTTTGAAAAATATTTTTCAGAAATGCTTTATTTTTGGCTAAACGGAGCCATAGAATGATTTGTTTCAAATTTTTTGACAAAAAAGCATTTTTACATTTCTTTCTCCCGGGGAAAAAAAAACATTTTTTACGCTATTACTTTTTAAATCAGCGTAAATACGTTTTGCATTTCTAACGTGGCCGGAGCAGAGAATAATCGGCTGCCGGCTTCGCGGTGAAATGCCGAAAGCGTCCGCAAGAAGTCATTTCACAGAACTGGGAATTGTCTCGTGCGCACTTCTCTCTTCCTCTGTGAAACGAAATCTCCGACGAGCTGTCTCGCCGGCGTCTTCTCCGATCGCTCAAGCTCCGTCAATGGCGGCTTCAGCTTCTTCCTCCAAGCTTTGACTTTCCCTTCGTCACTCCTCCCACGAGCTCTCTCCATGGCAGTGGCCACCAAGTCCCGGACCGTTGTGGAGCCCTTCGCCCAGTTCGATCTCTCCCCTCACTCTCGCTCGCCGGTCCGATCCGTCGCCCTCTCCACCCTCTCCGATGCCCAGACCCTAGTCTATCTCGGGACGCAGTCCGGCACCCTCGCGCTGCTCCAAGTCGTCTCCTCTCCCGACGCTTCTCCTCCCTCCCTCGGGGACGAAGCCAGGGCTCTTTCGCCGCCGCGGCCGGGGCAGCTCGGCGGCGGGGGGAGCGTCTCTTTCCTGCGGAGCGTAGCGGTAACTCGGGAGTCCGCGGTGGATTCTGTGCATGTCCTTGCGGAGATCGGGAAGGTGCTGGTGCTTTCGGATGGGTTCCTGTTTTTGATAGATTCTCTTCTGGCGCAGCCTGCTAAGAAAATCCCGCCTTTCAGAGGGATTTCGGCCGTCGCGAGGAGGTTCCGAGCAGGCGGTGCGACTGGGGGCTCTGATTTGTCCGATTACTCCGTGATTGCTTCAGATAATCCTAGTGCCGGCTCCCGGTTTTTGCAGAAATTTGGAAGTGGCATTCGTGCGAATGGGGTGAAAGTCAAAGAAGCAGAGCAATCGAGACAGCAACCCGAAGCTAGCTACATCTTTGCGATTGCGATCGGTAAAAGATTAATCATAGCCGACTTCAGTGCTGCTAGTGAGTCTTTGGTTGTTTTGAGAGAGATGCAATGTATCGAAGGTGTTAAGGCAATGGTGTGGCTGGATGATTCGATTATGGTTGGCACGGTGAGTGGGTACATTCTATATTCGTGCATCACGGGGCAGAGTGGTGTAATATTTTCATTGCCAGACATGTCTAGTTCGCCCTGGCTTAAGTTGCTGCGGAAGGAGTGGAAGGTTCTGTTACTGGTGGATAATGTTGGAGTAATTGTTGATTCACATGGCCAGCCTGCTGGTGGGAGCCTGGTCTTCCGGCGTGGCCTTGAGTCAGTAGCAGAAGTATCTTCCTATGTCATGGTCGTCAAAGATGGGAAGATGGACGTGTATCATAAAAAATCTGGGAGTTGCATTCAGACTCTTCCCTTTGCTGGGGAGGGGGTTGGGCCCTGTTTTGTTGCTGACGAGGAAAATGCATATGGCAATCTGGTTGTTGTTGCATCACCCTCTAAGGTACGAATAAATCTGATCCGGTGATGCTGGACATTATTTTGGATGCTAGGGAGGTATTTTTGACAGGTAGATTAGACCCACTTTTTTCTCATGGCTAATATCTTTGTTAATTGATCAATGCTAGTAGATGATTTTTCTTTGTGGCAGAAATCAAATGGGCTGATGTGAGTGATTGGTTTCTCTCCTATGGAGAATTAGCCCTAACTAAGTTTCTTTGATTGTTAGACAGAAGATAATCTGATTGAACTTATAGAAGAACTCAGTTGTATTGCAGTTTTTTAAGCTTGCAACTAAGACTACACTTCCCATTGGTATGGACATTAGATGTAATGGTGATTTGTGTTGTCTAATTTCTGTGCATCAAGTAAATTCCACAACTTAACGTCTTTTTTTCCTTTGATAAAAAGGACACCATCAAATTATTAGTTGAGCATTGTTTTGAGCCAGCCGGAATTACCCCCTGATAGCCAAATATATAAAAGAATGTTTAACTATAGCTTCTTTGTGCTCATTAATGTTTTTCTTTTAAGAGTAGTCGTATGCATATCTGATTTTAAGCAAAACTAGGCATTCTGAGGGAGAGAATTTTTTGAAGGAATAAGATATTGATTAATTATCTGATACTGACAGAGAAGGAAGAAAACCATTTCTTCATATGTTTTCCCTTATACAAAATATGGAGTAGAGGTAGTACTTGTTTCTTAAATGGACAATGCCTCTACAAGTGTTTGTAAACTTGTAAGTGGCCGACTTTTTGAACCCGTCGGACAAGGAACCAGACCATGCTCCCGTCTGGTTTTATGCGATCATCCAGACTAGTCATGAACCATTCAAACTGGTTTTGACCCGCTTGAACTGATCAACTTTTTGAACCGGTCATCAGTTTTACCGGATCTTTGACCATATTGTTGACCATGCACAAAGATTTTAAGATGGGGCTGGGGGATCAATCCCACAACTTCATGAAAGCGAAAGAAGCATCTTATCCATCTAAGCCGGTAACTCATATTGGTCTAACTGGGTATACTTTAATGTCTTGTGTATTATGAAGTCATTTATCCAATTTGTACACCTGGCAGTTCAGCTGGTTGAACCTGATGACTTGTGAACCAGAGACCAGGCCCGTCCTTCGATTGGTCTGGAATTAGAAACATTCATCTCCATACATTCTACAGTCCTATTGAAGAAGATGATGTTTTTATTGAAATGTTAATCTGGCTTGGCCTTGTCATGTGTCCTTCTCAATAACATTAAAAATTCGCATTAGCTTAGCATCCCTAATTTTTTGAAAAATTTTACTAAGTAAATTTTCCATACAGAAACATACTTAGTAATCTTATATGGGCATCAGCTCCTTTGGCAAAGATGTTTCATAATGGCTATCTCATAGGAAGATAGTGGATACTGGAGAAAGAACTAGCGTACACTCCTTTCCTCTTAATAATCTCCTTGTATATGCTTGTCATATACTCTCTTTTAAGGAGTAATCATGCTTAAACTTTGGTTCATGGTATGAAAATTTGTGTTCTAGACTACATTTTCTAACAGGGTGACTAGAGAAAAAGTTCAGTAAGAACTTTAGCAATTTAGGCCCCCACTTCTGGATAAAACTATTCATAAGCTAAATGTTTTCAGCTGAAAGTTTTATCAAGGAAAACAATTTTCGCAATAAATTTGTCTAGTATTTATTGTGTGCACTAAAAGAAAACTTCTTTCGCAAATATTGGATGGGAAATTAGCTTGTTAGTAGAGTATAGGTGTACCAGTGGGCTGGTGGGATATTTCTGAACCAAATCTGATGAATAACTGGAAAAAAAGCGGCTTGACGAGGCTTGGTCTTTAATTGAGATTAATGTTGTGGGGAAATGCATAATAGGAAGAGGTTCCTATGTAAAAGCTACTGCCTGATGCTCAAATTAGCAGACTGCTTCGCAAAATAGTCTACAGATACTGGGCGTTGGGGCTTTGGCTAGACTTCACTTCAGCAGGCATGGTTGGGCCAAGTGCTGTGCCATTGGGAGGTTTTTGGATGTACATTCTAGCTACATAGTGGTGATTCTTCTACTATGATAGGAATTTGCTTCATTTTGTCATTATTAGTAATTAATTGCATAATCTGATGGGATAGCATCTGATTAAATACTCCTTGTTGTGGATAATTTCTTAGGTGTTTTGCTATCGAAAGGTCCCTTCGGAGGAACAAATCAAAGACCTTTTAAGAAAGAAGAGTTTCAATGAAGCGATATCTCTGGTGGAAGAGCTTGAGTCTGAAGGTGAAATGTCCAAGGATATGCTCTCCTTTGTTCATGCTCAAGTGGGTTTTCTGTTGCTTTTTGACTTGCATTTTGAGCAGGCGGTGAATCACTTTTTGCAGTCAGAGATAATGCAGCCTTCTGAGGTCTTTCCTTTCATAATGCGAGATCCCAATCGCTGGTCACTACTGGTAGCGGTCATATACTCTTATTGTCATCTTGTTGTGTCTTTAGCAGTCTATTATCATAATTGTTAAAAAAATGTGTAGTAACATCACGGCGAGAATCCTAAAAAAATGAACCTTGCATTGTGTAGTGAAATTGGAAATTGGTTGCTTAGGACATATTGAAAGTTCTGCAGAAGCAGACTTCTTGTGGCAAATTTTTGAAGGCATATGCTAATCTCTGTTCTGCATTATCTAATGCTGAAATGGCACAAATCAATGTGAATTTTGCTCTGTGTTTGCCTTTGCGCTTGTGCTGGCATGCGTATTTAACACCATTTTAATGAACTCTATCATCTCTAGTGCAAAGATTGAATTTGTGGGTTTTCTTTTCTTTTTTCTGAAAATAGTCAAAATGAGAGCTGAGGCAAACGTAGGTAAATGTTCTAGCTTAGCACTATGTCTGTAAGGGTATTAGAATCAGGGGCAGCAGAATGGCATAGACATGCTAGGATTGGTGTCTTCTTCTTTCTTTTTATAAAATCGTATGTATAATGGAGAGAAAAAGAAAGTGCTAGGAACAATTAGAATGGACAAGTTTTCTTTTGAGTAACATTGCCAATTTTCATTGGTTCTCATTTACTGCTCCTGTTGTATATTCATGTTAATCCAACAAAGAGCTTGGAGTTTTTTCTTGCAAGTCCTGGATGAATTCATGTGATAAGGTTCTACATTGTTTTATTATGAACTTGAAGAGAAAGCTGCATGGATATCATTGTGCTGAGTAGGCATGCTATCAAGTTTCGTTAAGTTTAGTTTTCTATTCGATGTATTAAATCTTATAAGCTTCTTGAGTTTCCAAGAGTCTTTGGTGATATAGAGCAGACTAATTTTTTAGGTTCCCAGAAACCGATATTGGGGTCTGCATCCTCCTCCAGCTCCTCTTGAAGATGTTGTTGACAATGGATTAGCAGTTATTCAAAGAGCTATATTTCTTAGAAAGGCTGGTGTTGAAACTTCGGTGGATCATAATTTCCTTCTGAGTCCTCCCAATAGAGCTGATCTACTGGAGGCAGCAATCAAGAGTATGATAAGGTCTGTCTGCTACTTGCTCCATCTATTTGTTATTCTCTGGATCTATTTTGTTGTTTCCTGTCTATTTTCGTAGTTCCTTTCCTTTTAAGCTGCTAACATTGATGTTAGAATATCATTTAATTGCATCTTGAGTACAATTTCAATGTAATGCAGGTATCTTGAGGTTTCTCGGAAGAAGGATTTGACCTCATCAGTGAAGGAGGGAGTGGACACTCTTCTGATGTACCTTTATAGAGCCTTGAACTCTGTTGACAAAATGGAGGAGCTTGCTTCCTCTGAAAATAGTTGTGTTGTGGTACGTTTTTTGATTAGCTAGGTTGGGTAATGGAATCATAAGATATTGAAAGATCCTTTGAGCAAAAGGTTTTGCCCATTATGGGAGAACACTTGTGAAAGTTCAAGGTGCATGCTGTTCTTAAGTTCAATTAAGCTTTGCCTCCATACCATGAATTTTCAGCTTTTGCAATCTTCCCCACCAGATTTGGTGATTATCTATGGACTCAGCAAACTTACCCCTCTTGTTGAGTTTGACTCATAACTTGATAAAGGGAAAAAAAAGCGGGAATTTCCATCAAGATATTATGGGAGTCTGCATGAAATTTCATTAAGATCATTTATGGTATATGCAGAATTCTTATAGCAAAAAATGGGGACAGTTTTTATTCTCTCCCGGATTTAGCAGAGAAATCTCTTGATATGTGCCCGCATTTGGATGAAGCTACTCCAGGAATTGAGCTAAAAGTTAATTTCATTCAAGAATAATAACTTCATCATAAGTTGAAATCCAGTAGTCTCATTGATTTGCAAAATATCCTTGTTAAGTCCTCTGGACCTTGAACCATTTTATAAGCCCCACAATGTCACTCCCTCTGGTCGTTGAAATATGATATGTATTCTAACATATTTTGACCATGTTTAATGTGTTGCAAATTGGGGTTGATGTTTTCTGAAGCTTGCCTGAAAGATTGTATGATGTTCGAGTGTGGTGCAGGAGGAATTGGAGAATTTGTTGGATGACTCCGGGCATCTTCGGACGCTTGCATTCCTGTATGCCAGTAAAGGCATGAGCTCAAAGGCTCTAGCTATATGGCGTGTCTTGGCTAGAAATTATACATCTAGTATCCGGAGGGACTCTGCATTTGATAATGAACTTCAGAATAGGAGTTCAAGTACTCTAAATGCTCGGGAGACTGCTGCAAGTGAGGCATCAAAGATTCTTGAGGAATCTTCTGATCAAAATTTAGTTTTGCAACATTTTGGATGGGTATGTGCTAATTTTTGAAATTCTGAAGAAACTTTTTACTATTTTTCATTATTTTGCCCTTGAATCACTAAAGGAGTTTATCCTCACATTAGATTGCAGATATCAACCAGGTTCTTGCTGTTAAAGTCTTAACATCTGAGAAAAGAGAAAAACAGTTAGCTCCAAGTGAGTATCACACCTGAAAACTTTTTCCAGCCTCCAGCAAGTAATGTTGGCATATTCAATTTTGTACACTGCCTCTTATTGGTCCCTTTGTGTTTTTCTTTTTCTGTTTCACAGGCCTTCGACCAGTGCCTTTTAAGTCTTTCCTCCTTTTTTTCAATAAGTTTTTTTTGTCTCTTTTATTTGTTTATTGTATATCATAGCTGCCAGCACCAACTGTCATTATTGGTGTAGCGATCATTCTGATATTTGTCTTCATCTTCTTCTTTATACGTCTATAGAATTTTTTCAGTCAGAAGAGTTGATGCCTGTGTTGGAGAGACAATTTGTAAAGGGAACACACTTAGTGATGTCCTAAAGTAGCAATACTTTGTTTTGGGTGGGCATGATCAATCTATTATGCACCCAAAAATTCTTAGATTCTAGAACTCACTACTCGACAATCACAATGCAGTGTGCCATAATCATTTTCTTACCACGATGATTTATTGGTCATCACTTCTTAAGATTGTAGTCAAGTTTCCCTATGATGCAGAAGGACAAAATAATCATAATGTCAGATTCCTTTCCACCCTTCTTTTCTTCAACCAAACATGAAATGACTAAATTCCCTTCATTTCTGTTCTTTTTTGTCAAAAGCAACCCAAAAATCAAATCCTCTCCTTTCCTTCTTTTCTCTCGAGGTCATTTTCCAAATCCTTTCTATTTCCTCCCTATCACTCCATCCAAACCGAGCATTAATTTGATCAAACCTCTGTGCTTATAATTGAAGATTCTGTGGTAAGGGTTCCTCTGTGTTCCGTATGGACAATTTGGGTTAGATATAGATTGGCCAATCATAAGTCATAACATGCAGCTTTACTTCTGTATTTCTTATTATAAGCTGAAGAGGTAAAAGATAGCAGGATATGTTCTTTTCAGTAGGGATGTTGTTATGCCCATTATATAATCATTGACTGAAACTCCCAAATTGGTATGCACAGTGCACTCTTCGACTGTATTGATCATGGTATTTCTTTTGCAGATGAAGTGCTTGCAGCAATTGATCTTAAGAAAGTTGAAATTCGTCAGAGGTACGACAAATTTTAGTCCGGTGAATTATAAAAACAAAAGTGCAGTAGCAAATAGCCTTTTTTTTTTTCCCAAGGACTTCTGAGATGTGGGAGTACTGGAGCAAAATTCTTACTAGAGTCGTACTCCAAAAGAAAGAAATAAATAAGAAGAAGCTGTTGATAAAAAAGAAATGAAAATGTCAATGAACTGGTCTCCGAGTTCTTTTTGACATGCTTTGTGTTTAGTCTTGTGGGTTGTGACTTTTTTAACTGTAGATTTATCTGATATCATAATAATTTTCTCTTATACTTCCAGTAGCATCTTTGACTTAGTTTTTATGTCTTGTTTAGTTGATTTGGCATATTTTGGTTTTATAGCAACTGTTTAATGAGGATTGCTTTCTCAGGTACCTCCAGTGGTTGATTGAAGATCAGGACTCTGATGACACTCACTTCCATACAATGTATGCTATTTCACTTGCCAAATCAGCACTCGAGTCTTATGCAAGGGAAAGTATGTATGGTGAACATGATGTGGGAAATGTAGGAGAAAAGAGCACCTACGATTCAGGATCACATTTGATTTTTGAAAGCCCTGTCCGGGAAAGATTACAGATATTCTTGGAATCCTCTGACCTCTATGATCCATTGCAAGTCTTGGAATTGATCGAGAATTCGGAGTTATGGTTGGAAAAGGTTTTGCTGCCCTCTCTTTTCTTGGTTTTAGCTATTAATCTGTAAGACTTGACTGCTTATAGGGCATGGGCATGATAATGGGCCACGTATTTGGCAACTCAAATTGAATACTCCATATCCTCCAATTCTGAAGGCTCCATATTTCCTCCAATTCATTTCAAGTTCCATTGACTTTTTAGTTTCTGATTTCACAGATTTGTCTCTTTCTGGTGATTTGAAGCGTGATTCGTTTTCTTGTATAATTTTTTGTCAATTTGGGGCTATGTCAGTGCTAACTTGTTCTGCATTAGGGATATAACGACATTTACAATCTTTCTCCTTTTTATTTTATATAGATGCACGAGTGTTCTAGCTTTTTAAGTCAAAAGATGGGTATCTTTTTTGATAATATTATGTTGTTTGGCAGGCTATTCTTTACAGAAAATTAGGGCAAGAGACATTGGTTCTACAGATATTAGCCCTGTAAGTTCTATAACGTTTTCCGCAATTTAACGAATAATGTGTTTATAACTTTGTGACTTCTTCCTGGGTCCTCCCTCAACCCACAATGGCATGTTGACATAGTTTTAAAACCAGTATCAGTATCTTGGTGGTGCCTTTGACATGTTGGATCATCAATCTGTACATTAGCATATATGATTTAGGCTATATCTCATGAATGATTTGTTGATCATATGAACGCAGCTGAACTTTCTTTCAACTATGCTTGTCGTGAAAGGAGCTAATTTGATTTTTTCTTAGTGTTTCACTCTCGTGATGCCAATGATGGTGTGTTAAGTATACTTATTTTACAATTAAACATTTGCATGGTCAATTGTTTTTCAAACTTGATCTATGAAGTTTTAGGATGTCATGAGCAACAAAATTAGTAAAAGTAATTGTGTGCATGCAATGTGTTGCTTTTGTGTGCATCGACTAAGATGATTGTTTATTAAATAGTTGTTGTGTATATGAGGGCTCAGGAAGCTGGAGGACAGTGAAGCTGCTGAGCAATATTGTGCAGAGATTGGCAGACCAGATGCCTATATGCAGTAGGTTCTATTCTTTTGGCTACTTTCCTTTGGATTCTGAAATAAGAATGTACAGTAATGATTATGAAAATATATTCTGCAATTCTGACTTTAATGTGATTTAATTCAGGTTACTCGATATGTATCTAGATCCACATGACGGTAAGGAGCCTATGTTTAAGGCAGCTGTTCGGCTTCTCCACAACCATGGTGAATCTCTTGATCCTCTACAAGTTCTTGAGGTATTGAGCCCTCCTTTAATTTTTTCTATTCTTCCACAATGCTTATTTTACATTGATTTCCTTCAAAATTTGTTATGGTATGGTTTAGGCCATGCTCAGTGTGATAAAACTCTTGATAATTACTGTTTGCCAAAACTTTATAATTAGCATGGGTTCCAAATGCTGATGTTGGGTATGAGGATTCTTGGACATTGAATTATGGTAAGGCTCCAGGTTACATATAACATTATCATCAAATACACTGTCCAATTCAACCAGTTGAATTGGAGATCAGAGCTGAGTTCCTTCTGGTTGGCCATCATAGTGAAAACCAGAAATGGATCAGGTTTGACCACAGTTCAACAGGTAAACTGGTACCTGATTGACCTGGTTCAAGTGGCTCATAAATTTCCGAAATTAAAAAATAAGAAGTACTTTGAATGAGTGTGGTGGATTAGCCTGTCAATCTCATGAAGTTGGACTCCACCCCACTCATTTAAACTTCATTGTCAGTTTCTGATATGTCATTTATTTCTCATTTGAACTGCTAAGCAAACCCTAAAAAAAAAAAAAAACCTCAAATGGGCATAGCAGAGAGCTCTGGACCTTATATGTCTTCACTTTCATGCATGTATTCACTGGCCTAGGGTGATGTTCTTGTTCATCCGCTGATAACTTTCATATAATTCTCACATTACATGATGAAATTATCAAATTCTGACCTAGCAATTCCACTAGTTAAACTGGGGGTTGGCATTTAAACTGGAGTTCTTGCTGGTTTTGCTCTGGTCCAGGTTTGAAAACACTGGTCCTCGTTGATTCTATCTGGAGCTTTTGTGTTAACATATTTTTGGATTAGTAACTTTTGGAAGATTAAATTAGGAGTAACACTGACGTTTTCCTTATATATGGTTTTATCTTGCCTCCCAACATTTTTGAAGTTCTTTCAATGTGTATTTCGGGGATATAAGGGCCTGGAATGCTGCATGAATGTGTCTTGGGTACAGTTCTCCCTACAGTGTAACAGTCAAATAATTGTCTTGGACATTGCAGAAATATTTTAGACCTAATTGATGTCAAATTAGGGTAAATTATTTTGGGTTGCTTCTAGATCTGGTCATTTTTGCTATATATCTGGACACTTCTCCAATGTAGTAGATTGAGATACTTCCATGCATCCTCACTTGGATTGAAATGTGTTTCTGCTTGGTTTAATTGCCTGAGTTAAACATTGTTATTTTATATGTTGCAGACATTATCTCCGGAAATGCCTCTCCAACTGGCCTCAGAAACAATATTGAGAATGTTGAGGGCCCGGCTGCATCATCATCGTCAAGGACAAGTAAGTTTAAACACTGCCAAATTTTCTTTAGGTAGCTGATGTGGGTAATGAAATGTGCTCTGTTAGATTAACCTTCTATGGGATTAAGTTGCTGGGTTCTAATTTTTGCATGCTTCGATATAGTTAACAACTTCCTTTATTTTTTGCTAAACTATTTTTATTCTCTCGTACAGAAAGAGTCCTAAAGTTATTTTTCCACTCTTGTTTTAAAATTTTTTTCTGTTCCGTGTCAGGTCCTTCTAGTTGGTATAACTATTTTCTGACCATCACCATGAATACTTCTCACGCATTCATCCATTTGATGCTCACAATGGACTCACTTTTCACCAAACATTTGGTCCATGTTGAGATTAAATAGCTGAAAAGTGGCTTCAAGTATTGTGTAATACAAGGCCAAGAAATAGCGGTTAATTACTGAGCTGTGTGACCATTGTGTCGCAATTGAATTTCTGTCAAGTGTTTTTTTTTTAGTTTTGCTTGGAGCATCAAGCTATGAGTTGGTCTTCCCCACATCATGAGCTGAAAAGAGAAGCTTTGGAGTACATATTGAAAAGCATAGAATGGCATGATCCTCTGTTATAAACAGTATTGGGGGTGGGGTTTTTTCTTTTCAGTTTTGTTCCATGTTGATTGAGCAGCTATATTTGGTCATATAGTTCTATGATTCAACTGAAGTAGCCTGAATGTTTTGCTAACAAAATATCCCATTCTCTGTCGATTAATTTTTGTTCCTTTTTTGTCCTTGTATGTTTCTGATGTACGGGAACTATTTCTTTGTAACATCCTTTATTATCTATTAGAAAGAGAGCATTCTCTATTGATTGATAAATATGAATGTGGGAAGCATCTTCATGACTCAATTTGTTGTTTTCCATTCATTGGTTGACTCGGAAAATGGAAATAAATTTATTTATTGCTGTCATTTCAGACCTGTTTCACCCTTGTGCTTCTTGTTTAACTTTTTATGACAGATTGTACACAACTTATCTCGTGCTGTAGACCTTGATGCAAGGTTAGCGATACTGGAGGAGCGATCACGGCATGTGCAGATTAATGATGAGAGTCTCTGTGATTCATGTCAGGCTCGTCTTGGGACTAAACTCTTTGCGATGTACCCAGATGACACAGTTGTCTGCTACAAGGTCAGTGACATACATTTGTTGCACACCTATCCAATCAAATAAAGAGAGAGAAACTGCAATTGTTGCAAGAAGATGAGGTCTTTTCTAATTCATGAACCTATTCCCGCTGATTGTTTTATATATGGAAGATACACTCAAATTTCAGCATTATATTAAATTTGATACAATATGTGTTAGAAGAATTGTATTTTGGTATGAAAAACAATTAACTTTTGACACAATCTATTATTTTAAATGGCTCAAAGTTGGATGTTTATGCAGTGTTTCCGACGTCAAGGTGAGTCGACTTCTGTCTCCGGACGTGACTTCAAGAGGGATGTCTTAATAAAGCCAGGGTGGCTCGTGACCAAATAATTCTAGGTGTGGTATTTGAATTCTTGATATCATTGAAGGCTCAAGAAGAGGACTATCATTTCCAGTTACTTCAGCGTTCTGGCCTAGAGTTGCATGGAGTCAGCTTGTGGACAAACTAGAAGGCAATTGTCCTCAGCAAGGAGCATCGCGGACATCTGTAATTTCGCCTTCTGCCATGCTTAAATCAGAAGATTCTGTCACGCAGTGGGTTTTCGCTGGAGGATATTGTAGAAGGGTCTGTCACATTGCTCAAGTTGTCACCTTCTCAGCTGATAACAACAACATTTTTTTGGTGGAACCGAGCCTCGAGTCAGTTGTTTTGGGCGTTGTACATGTTTTTCCACAAGTTTCTTGCATTGCCCTATTAATGTGCCGTCGAGATTGATCCGGTTCAGGAGAGTTTCTGTTTCTCTGACCCCTTGAGGGGTATCAGGCGATAGATGTTGTACATAGTCGATCTATATGAGAAGATGACGAATAAGCAAGTGTACCATTACTTACATTCATGGATGTTCCCGGTTCCAGTTGAATTGCGCCTTCCCCAACTTGCAGCATTGCAATTGGATGGAAGATCTTTCCAATTGGTCACTTATTTTTCTTTTCAATGGATGGTTTGGCCATGCTTGCTGTGTAAAGACGAACATGAGACACAGTAGCATGTATGAAGAAGACGAGAATTTTCATAGCTGAGCACTCGATCATAAACACCGTATGATTCTGCACGTCGTGTGATTCTCCCAGGTTTTTCCTTTCGGACAGGAATAAGAGGTTCCGAGATTCTTGGAGGACCCATTCCGGCTGCATCGTTACATGCCACGCTTCTGTGGAAATTACGTCATGATTTTCTTTTTTCTGCCGAAAATTCACATGGATTGAATTGGAGTATTTTGTTGTGTATATTAGCAAGGAACCTAGGTATTATAGCTTCAAATATTTACGGAAATTGATAGTTGATGGCAATAAATATGATCAAGAAGCGGAAGTATTTTGAATTACACCTGACTCTCCCTACTTATAGAGTAGCTATGACACATCAAAAGAAGTCGGGCGGAACGAGTTTAGGTAACAACATTTTAGATGGGGCGCTACCTTGGAGTAGATCAAGATGCAGTCTTCAAACATATAAAGCCACGATCGGCAAGTTGAAAAGAGGTGCGTACACACCTTGAATTGGGTATTAGTTCAATGTCGCAAGGTGTTTGCCCATAGGGGAAGTTTCAAAAATCATTTATACCCTTCATCGCCATAGCAACCTAATTCTTTAATTTTAATATATACAATTCACACTGAACCTAACAATGGCGTCATCGAGCTTGAACCAGATGCAGTTTGAGCTCAGTACTTCTAGATTTGAAGGCTTGGCCCTCAGAGTTGGGAGTCACTGAGCTTGACATCATAGCTCAAATCTTGATGGCCATGGAGGAGTCACTAAGCTCAGTACCGGACAAAGGGTGTCGGTTAGAAGGCAGTGGTTCGGCACTTGTGGAGGACCCATCAAGAATCCATAACAAATGCTAGAAAATGACAGGAGAGAGAGAGAGAGAGAGAGAGAGAGAGAGAGAGAGAGAGAGAGAGGTTCCATGGAAGAGGGGGAGAGACTCGGGTAGGATAGGACACGTGGGAAGGGAGAGATGTGTGTCACCACGGGTGACGATGTTGTGGCTTGACTTGGGTGGTGACACCATGGGAAGGGAGAGATGTGTGTCACCACGGGTGACGATGTTGTGGCTTGACTTGGGTGGTGACACCATAGCAGTGTGGAGACGCCTTGATGAGTGTTAGTGGAGGGATCTAGATTACCTGATAGTGCGTCAAGTGATCGGATTCTCTTACATCAAGGATCATCAGATTTTATATTGGACGGTCTTCATCTAATATAGGGCAAAAGCTTTGGGAGAAGCTTTTTTTCATTATTATTATAAAAAATTAGGGCACCCCTGCCGTGGAAAGTACCAAGGCAGGTGATACTTTTCTATTGGTGGCAACAGGTGTGGATTCCCTGCTCTTAGAGCATGGGTGCTCTATCCCCATCCCACCATTCACTTAATTTTTCCTCCTAAAAAAAAAGGGAAAACCTCCACCTCCACCCATCTCCACCCTCCATTCCCTGCTCTAAGAGAAGAGAATCCGGATCCGGTAGCTACGGGGAGGACAGATGCTAAGAGATGAGTGTATCGGTTTGGGTGTGGAGGTGGAATTTCACGGTAAGTGGCTTCGGAACGGTGGAAGGGGGCAAAATCAAAAGAAAATGATGATATCGTATATGACATGAAAATTATAATCCTTTCCATTGCAGCTTGAGATGAAATCACATAAGTGGAGATGCTAATGGTAGATTTGTAAAGCCAAGAATGCTGGTTTGACGTAAGAACTCTATACAGTCAGCTCATAACAGGAAGGGTAAATCATTGTGTGAGGATGGACGTCACTAAGTTGTTAATGGGCTTTCGGTTTTAGCGTCTTCAACCGACTTTCAGCAATTGACAGAAATAGTGATTAAATGGCAGAGTCTCTTTGATCCAATTTCAATTTCTTCTCGGGCCTTTGACCACCAGCGAAATCTACGCTACTTATGTTGACTAGTTGAGAGAAATGGACGACTTCTCCATATTATAAAAGACAATTCAGTTTATTCACAAAGCCGGAACAAAGTGGACTCTCCATGCTACAATGCCCTTTTCTTTTAGCCAGTCATCTGTCCTCTCGTGCCTCAACATGTTCATGATTCATTTTGAATCATTCCGACCAGATGACACTTACAGAAAGACTCTTCTAAGCCTAGAACAAGAAAGGAAGACTACCAAAAAGACTCAGTCGTGTAAGTTGCGTCATGAGCTATCAAAGCACACGCGGATAAAAAATAAAGGGTTCGATTGCGCGTGCTTGGAATGGTGCAATGTAATGGAATAGTGCACACAGTTTCATAAGAATTTCATTGATATAAAGTTTCCTCGAAATAGATGGACCGTGGCACTGACCTACCGGAGAGATTGTTCTAAGCTAGCAGCATTACTCAGGCTCATAATTTTACACGTCCCTAGCCAACGCCGAATCTAAAGTTGTACGATTAGTTAGGCCTCATATCTTCTCAGATAAACATTTGAATAGAGGCAGATGTCAATTATAAAGATGGGGTCCCGTAGCTTCCCTTGACTTGTGTTAAGGGGTAAGATTGTCTCCTAACTTCGAATGCCGACGTCCCTTCCAACTGAGAATTCCCCAAAAATGTTCCTTTTTTTAGTTATTTTTTACGATGAGTTTCATATTCATGTGTATATAAGCCTTCTATTATTATTACTATTATATGTTACATGATAATAGAAAAAAAATGACAAGATAACTTGGATATATCAATGGAGAAAATAAGGATTTTGAAAACAAGACAGGGATTCGCCTAAAGTCAAAGATAACGTGAAGTGGCAGCTGTTGCAAAAAGGCAATTCTTTCATCCCACATATCTTCGATACCGAATGCCAAGGTATCGCAATACCGGCTGCTCACTGTTCGACGTTCGAGAATTGAATTGGAAAGCCAACCGGAGAGCCTGCTATTTCATTGATTTATTCCCGAAGATGAACATCCTATACAACCCCCTACATCTGAGAATGAGACTATTGCAAGGATTAACTACAACAGATGTATAACAAGCAACTATCATAATCCCCAGTTGAAGTTCCTAATTGGGGACATTAGAGATGCACAGCTCCTGTTTTGGGGAGAGATAATATAATTCAAAGGACGAAAAGAATATCTTCATGTGTGAGAAAAGGGGACAAGATGCAGTGGAATGATTGCAGTTCGCTCGTTATGCTAGAGTTGCCTTCTTTCCTTTCACATCTCTCGACTGCAATGGATAAGTCGTCAACAGATTAATGTAAGAACTGGGTGCATGTGCGGAGCGAGAGAGAGAGAGAGAGAGAGAGAGAGAGACCTGGGCAGCAGTAGATCTTTTTAAATCAAGAAATTCACTGTAGATGCTATACAGTCTTCTCTTCTCAGCATCTGAGACTGATGGCCTCGCTTTTGAAGCGACAGATTTCAGAAGAGAGTCAGTTATAATTGGCTTTTTCCCACACTGATCATCCTCCCCCCTGTCCAGAAGATCATGAACAGCTTGAAGTTGAGCATCTGAAAGCAAAGCTTGAAGATCGGCTCCACTGAATCCTTCTGTTATATGAGCTATTGCATCTAAGTCCACATTGCTGGCCAAGGGAAGCTGCACAAGGGCATTAAGGAAAACTTAAGGACTGCCCAATGATTGCTATTTTGACTGCCTGATTATACAGAATTGAAGTAATATAATGAAGTGAATCCACCCAATATCTTCCTAATTAGTGACAAGAAAACAAAAGGAGAGGATGACAATGTTTATAAAGGTTATACCAAATGATAACCCAGGGCAAGTCTTAGTCCTGTTTCATGGATCAGCTATACAGGCCATTTTTCTTTTATCTCAGCAACATCAGTGGGCGTTACATCAACCAGTCTCAAGGTCCAAAGTTGAAACCGATTTACTTTTGGACATCTGAACTTACCTGAGCCTCACCTCAGCAAGTGGTAGATCCTACCCGCAATGCTTTTTACCATGTTTTCCTCCATTTTACAATGCCCAGGGTGATTTAGGGCAAAATAACCTTTAGGCAAGTCATGGGAGAAGGGATTTCAACTTATAACTTAACGAGTTGCACCAGATGTACTCCATCAGATGCCATAAATTCTAAGCAGGATCTTCAGCTGTTCAGATTAACTCTGTTTCTAGCTCTCTTAGTGTGCGTGCGTACGTGCTTTTAAACAATTCTCTGTTCATATATGTGTGGGCGTGTGTGTGCATGCTCGCATGTGTTTTAACAATTCTCTGCTCATATGTAATCTTACTGATGCATCTTCCTTGAAATATTAAGTATTGCAGATATGTAGTTCTTTAACAAGTAATCCCCTAAATTTCAATTAGTACAAACTGTTTATCTTGTCAAAGATGAAATGCTAAAAGCAAGCAGTGGCAAGTGGATGGAAACGAAGTCTCTACCTTCCTCGATAGAACTTTAAGAATATCCAGCCTCTCCTGTATAGAAGGAAAATCACAAAACAGAAGTCGATCAAGCCTGCCCGGTCTCAGAAGCGCAGCATCAAGTAAGTCTGGTCTACTGCTTCAGATACAATACAACTTCATCAGCACTAAATATGCATAACCAGATGAATATAAAATAAAGGTAAAGGATCCCGATAAAGACAAGTGAATCAGAATTATTAGGTGATAGATAAACAATGATCCCTGAGGAAAACAAAAGAGTACCTGATGTCAAGATATAAATAAGAAATTACACTATGCTCAATGTGACAACACTGAAACAATCAGCATCAGTCGGTGATGTTGCAGAGGCTCAAGACCAGCTTAGTACACTTATTGTTAGCTACTTCAGCAACTGAAAAGTAATTCACGTGATCCAAGCTTTTGTTACCTTCTCTGATACATATGTAGTTTACCCAACATTGTATATCCAAGGTTTAAACAATTCTAAATCAACAAAATGTCATATGTAGCAGTTTGTAGTCTGCCTTGAAGGATTATTAAAGATTCTCCATACTACTATTTTAAATGTTTGTTGAAACATTCATAATAGAAGTGCAATTTCTACTAGCAGTTTATAGTTAGAATGCTATTGGAAGGGAGCACTTTTTCTTATCATGTCTGACGAAATTATTACCTTGTTGCGGCGAAAACAAACACTCCAGTTAAAACTTCAACACCATCTAATTCAGTCAAAAACTGCAGCAAGAAATTACATAACATCAGTAAGTCATAAAATTAAAGAGATTTCACATGACCGACTCTCAAGTGCTGTTTAATGCAAGAAACTAACTTGATTGACGACACGGTCAGTAACCCCTGTATTATCATGCCCCCTCTTCGGAGCAATGGAATCAAATTCATCAAAAAAAAGAAGGCAAGGTGCTGCAGCTGCTGCCTTTGAGAAAATATCCCGAACCTGTAATTTTAGAATTGCCATAACTCTCAAATAATCATAACTTCTCCAGTTTGCTGACAGAATCTATGCCACCCATGTGCAGAATGGATAATCCAGCACAAATTTGATCAATGGTTTTTTTATTCCTAGTAAGGATAGCTTCAAATATTTTACATCTTAATCTTTCTCTTAATCAAATGGTCACAAGGAATCCTCTTGCATCATCAATCGTTTTAACTTGGCCATTTCAGTGGTTATGCGAATCCTGATTGTTGTTGGCAATGACATAATAAGAACCTTGGCTGCAGTGGAAGGATCATCATTGCTGCTTGTAATTTATCCTATTTTGACTCCTCGCATACATGAAGGGACCTCCATTAAATGCATGCAAAAGCTAGAAAGCACAATATTGTGAAATATCTGGAAATGAAAAGGTTTACGACATGATTGCACAAGATGGAGTACAATCAATATCATTGTAGTTGAAAAGGAGCCTCTTACAGCTTGCTCAGAAGCGCCAATGTACTTATTCAACAGCTCAGGCCCTTTCACTGATATGAATCGAAGAGAACAAGCTGCTGCTGCTGCACCAACAATGTGTGTCTTGCCACAGCCTGGAGGTCCATATAAGAGAACATTTGACCGTAGCCTCAGAGGAGATTGCGAAAATACATTGGGGAATTTTGAAGGCAATTCGATCATCTGCTATTTCAACAAAGTTTAGAGACAAGAAGGCATGCAAAAACATTTCATCAGCACATGTAAGAATGATAAACAAGAAGACCGAATAGGTTTTTATAACAAGTTAACATTAATGACATTTTTAGCAAAGAGTGATAATTTCCATAACTGGTCTCTTCATAGTCCAGAGTAAATAAGGACTGTTGCTCAGTAATTATGTAAAAGCACATCACCAAACAAATAGATCATGTTCATTGAAAATAATGCGGGTTTAATATGGCAATACTGACTTGAAAAGATCTGTTCTTCATTAAATTCCTAAATTTACTAAACCCATTCTAGTGAAAATAAAAATTTAATGGAATCGTGGGAAATGATACAGTATCTAGTGGGTTTGGAAAGGAGATAAAAATTAAACCTTAAAGCAACAATTAAAAGACCATTTCACAACTAGTAGAATACATGATTCACTCCTTTACTAAAGTATCTAGTAAGCTCCAGGGGAACCGACATTAATACTCCAAGCTGGAAGCATGAATCTAATACATCAAACAATAAGACACTACCTAAATCATCCTACATAGTAGAAGACAATATGACATTATGCTGATTCCTCCAACAGAAACATAATTTCTTTCATTAGGAGTATAGTAGATTTTCATCAGTGATGATGGCCAATAGCAAGATTACAAGCAGAATGCAATACAGACTGCAATACATTCATCGATGAGCCTTCATAAGGATATCAAACAGGTGAAGGCAAATGTCACGACCCAAGTGCAACTTGAGACATGCACGAAAATTAACAGAAGGCTCTCTTTATCAGAGAATCAGTAGCTACTTTAAATGCTAGCTACTTGAAAAGTGGAATACACAGTATACTCCCTTAGCTTGTTTAAATTCTGTTCAAATTAGTGATCCACTTTTACAGCAATTGTTTTATAAAAGTTCATGGTATAGAAGTCAGGTACTATCTGAAGCCTAACATATAGATATAGTACTTTGGTCAACACAGGAAGAGAACTAAGACAATAAGATACTTGGCTTTGCATTTTCTTGATATCCTTGAAAAAACCTGAAGAGAAGCATGTATTTAGATGCAAAAACTACAAGAGATAAAAAAAAATGAACATTGAAGTGACAAACTTCAGCACATGGTTGCCAATTATTATGGTTAGTTTCCATTAGACCAAGTACAAAAATGTTATAAGATTTATTGCAAAAAAAAGGGAATTTACAAAAAGATCATTACGTTCGTTCATCTAACAAAAAGGTAAGAACATATTTTACCTCCTTAATGGCATTCCTGATATCGCTGAGTCCACCAACATCATCCCATCCAGAACGACCACCTTCAGGAGCAGTTTTTGTGATATCGCGCATAGCAACCGGAAGGAAGTCATGCAGTGCTCTCAAAAAATCATCTCTGAGAAGACTCATCTTCTCAGGCCTCTTCAAAGACAATGAATAAGGCATAAAACGGCCAACAGCAGCATGAATAGCTCGATCAACTAATATTTCCTGAATGAAGTCAATAAAAGATTTTGTCTTTATTTATTTTTCAGGTAAATCAGTTGTAGAAGACAACTATGCCAGACTGAAAGGACACTGATAAAATTAGAGGCACGCATAACATTGAGTTCACAATGATGATATAGCTCTTAGACAAAATGGTACAAATCTGAAAGGCCACTTTCTTTTTCAGAGTTTATCAATCCGTATCATCATCTTCTCAAGGACTAGCCTTAATGTACTACATTTCCCTGTGCAACTTCGATAAAGGCTCATTAAACACAGAGATCTAGTTGAGTTGTTTCTCTCACAAGTTTTAAAAAAGAGGATTTAAGTATTGAGAATTGTTTCTCCTACAATGATATAGAGGAAACTGTCACTCATCTTTCATGCACCAATCATGGACAAAGCACATCTCTCAAGCGACCTATACAAGCAGATTCTACCAAGCAAAATATTAGTTGAGAGAGAGAGAGAGAGAGAGAGAGAGAGAAGGAGAAGGAGAAGGAGAAGGAGACAAGGTACATTATCCAGGTCAAATTCACCATACCAAATCATAGGCATCATAACCATCACATTTCGATGCCACTTCATGTAAGATTTCCTCGGCGCAATTTAACGAACGTTTCTGCATTTCATGTTTCAATATTGCTTCACGTTCCAAGGCAGCAGGAGCAGGCAGTTGCACATGGAAGTCAAACCTCCCTGGAAGTGATAAAATTTATAGACTGAAGTGAGAGTAAAAAACAACTATGAAGGAAAGCCATATAACACGAAACTTTTTGTTCGAAGGAAAAAAAGATACTCCAGCAAACACAAGACGAACCTGAGGAACTCAAGGCCTGCGGTATTTTATCCAGAGCTCTCACCGTCGCAAGGAAAGCAATGGGTCCAATTCGACATGAGCTCGTCCTTTTTTCCTGGATGACATTTTTAAATGAGAGATTGAATTGGGATAACACATCCAAACATTCCACTATAAAATCCTGTTACTCTCCCTGTCATTTTCCTACTTCCTAGTTAACGAGCAGAAAATGCCCCCAAAAATTTGATGCTCCATATCCAAAATCAATTAGATGTCTAGATATGTGTCATTAGGTTTTTTTATTCCCCAGAGAAAGAAGACTGGAATTGGGTGTTTAGGAACATGGCTGAGTCATTCAATTGCCCCTAAACTCGAAGCTCAAGTCATCCTTGTTGCTAGGTTTCCACTGCTTGTCGCAGTAATCTCCCCTCCATTAATCTAATTTTCACTAAAGGCAAATGAGCTATTACACATGCAAGCATCAGATAATGCAGTCATGCACAATAGAGAATCCATATGCCTTGCTCTGGAAAACTAGCAATAAATTGAAAAACCTTTTTGTTAGAGACTAGAAGTAGCAGTCTTTACTTTCTCACCACAGACCTTTCTCTCTACTCCGATGTTATAATCAGCAATATGCTTTAGCAAAATATATCCTTTAAGCTGCCAAAATTCTGTGTGACACAAAAAATAGTTTGCAACTTGACCAACTACCATGGGAACCCCATTCATGATTCATAAAGTCTCTAATGATCAGCAGTAGCTACTACTTTCTCTCATCCTCTTAAATAAGTATAGAATCCCAGCATAATGCAGTATTAACATACGAAAGATCCAAGAATACTGCATATACCTCTAGTAAATACTTCAAATAAAAGGGCAATGCACACGCTAAAAACATCTTCTAAATGCTCACTTAGCAAATTTAGAAATCTGGCTTACTGCATAATCATCCACAATGTCTATGAGAAATTCTGTAAGCTCAGTTGCAGAAGTCGATGACACTGGCCCTTCTGTTTCAGAAGAGGAAGAAATGATGCTATCAAGATCATCAAAGACAACGAGTGAAGGTGCATGATCTAATGCATTGGTTATGTATCCAGACACTTTCTGACGGATGAGGGAGCCCTTTTCTAGGGCAAACCGAGAACAATGAATAAAAACTCTGCATAACAAACAAAAAGCAGGGCTTAGGTCTCCACGTAAATTCAATCTATTCTGGCTTAGCCAAAACTTAAAGAACCAGAAAAGTCACCTCACGATAAGACAAAAGATATAAATTAGTTTTCATACATGTGAGCAAGGATGTCAGGCTGATACTTCAAGCTCTTTGCAACAGCTCCTGCCAATAGCGTCTTCCCAGACCCCTGATAAGATAGTCATGACAACTATTATCAAATAAATCACAAGATATAATGCTCCAAAGCAAATGTTAGATACATTAGGCCTACAGCACAATATTCAAAGAAAAGGATCAAGATCACAGTCCAAACTAATTGACTAACATTAGGTAGTTCACATACTAACTTTCACAGGCATTGACTACTACTTATCTAACAAAACAAGATCAAATTGAACTATGTCAGCATAGAATATATTGTCAACATAAACTTCACCAGTAAGACCGAGTGAGAAGTACAAATGAGCAAGCCACCTCAACAATTACTTAGGCAAGGTGTAAAAGAGCAAGCAACCTAAGTAGTACCTGTAACTAACCATCCCCACTTAAAAGGTCTCATTTGGCATCTGAAGAACCTAATGATGAAGATAACATATGCTACAAATGATTCATGGACTTGTATGGCACTAAGACCCAAAATCCACTAACAATTAACAACATGATGCACTCAAAAGCCATAAAATGTTTGGCAAAGAGACGCTATAAGTGATTTAAGAGTGTTATCAAGTGTATAGTATGTAGGTTGACAATGTTTTATTTAGATAAAACCAAGAAATAGAAAAAATACATTTCAATAAAAAGTCAGACTTCCTTATAGTTAATTGTCTGTTACATCGATTCTACAAGCATACTTTGTCTGATGCAATAGATATGGGCACCTATCCTCTACAGTAAGATCTCAAGAACAGCATTTCCTTTGTCACTGGCTTAATGATGTTCAGTTGTCTCTTAAGCATACTAAGATGCCATAATCATTGACCTTTAACTTCCAGGATTGCCATAATCACCAGCTTTTAACTTTCGGGACTGTGCTTTGACCATGGATACTTCATGAACTTAAACTCGGTAGATTGAAGGGAAAAGAACATAAAGCACAACTTCGCAAGCCTCTGAAGGCTGGAGTTTAATAAAGAAAACATTAGAATGCTTTCTACTTTACATATAGCAGGCCCAAAAGTACAAATAAGATTGTGGGACATACAGTACAGAAGGCGGGCACATGCTGCAATCGCACAGTGCTTCAATCCACACCGAATAATAATTAATCTTATGTTCGTGTAGTCATACATTGCTAACAAAAGCTGATGCCAAACTGTTAAAACTTCAAAATTTACAGATGTACTTACAGGAGGGCCATGTATTAAAACATGTCCAGGCAGAGGAAGATCATACTTGCTGAACCACATCCCAGAAGCTGAAGAGAGCAAAACCATCAAGCCTGCATTATAGAACTATAATCATGATGGGATCTGTCAAAAGGTAATTACATTTGTCCTTCTCTGTTTTCCTTCAGATTAGTATCAAAAGTATAAGGGAGGATGGCCACAATCCGCCAAAATCAGAGAACAGCAGCATAAAGCTGTCAAGAAAGTGATTACATCCTCCCAGTTTTCCACACAACAAGCATGTTGGCAAAATGGGGACAAAATGATTATTGCCCTAATTGAACATATACCACAATGCACAAATAGCAATGTCTTATAAAAAATCAAAAGCAGCATGCAAGAAGGTTTCAAAGCCCTGTTATTTAGAGAAAAAATGAAGTTGAGCCAAACAAATTACAGTAAAATACACAAGATGAAAGTAGGTTTCAAGACGTCAGAATTTCCAGCAAATTAGTTAAGTCAAGAAGAATCATTACAACATTTTGAAACTCCGCTTCTGCTTGTTAGGGATGATCAATTTGGATCCATAGATATTTAGGGATACAAAATCCATGTAGCACAAGAGTTCCCCAAATGAAAATATAGTTTGCCATTCTGAACATAAGTAAAATCCAGGTCCAGTTATAAACTGAAAAGATTGACCTCAAGTCTGAAATTGAATTTACCTCCTAAATGAAGCCTTTTCCAAAGGCTTGTCCTCGTGAAAATACAACACAAATTGTTAAGCTCCATTTTATGCTAGAATACCTAGCGCTTGAGTTTCAACCTCCTACTGCTTGTTGTGGAGAAGGGAATAAGTCAATAGCCAAGTTCATTCCTCTCTAACAAACAATCTGAACTAGATGCCATGGCATTTTTAACTCAGAGGAGCTATGCCATCAAATCCCAAACACAGAAGAAAGGTGATGATGTTAATATATAACACATAGATCACATCAGGAGGACTTTTTTATGTATCAGTTGCAGTTTAGGCACACCTAATTCAAAAGTCAAATGTCATAACACTCATCTTCCTTATCTGTCCAAAAGCAATCCAGTCCTTATTCTTAGTCTGGATATCTTTATACATCTAGAAAAGGTGATGTGTCTGACAAACTATTAAGGTTTCTGTTTTCTAGCAAGAATGAATATTCGATGCTTTGGAAAAGGAATTCAAGTTGGTAAGGGTATGCTGTATGTATACGTGTGACTCTATCTCTCTCTCAGAGCCAGGTTATGTGCTCAAGTATATTCACTATGCAAAAACAATTAAAAATGTAGATGGCTTACAGCTCTAATTTCTAAGAGGAAGAAGTACCTACGGTTGACAACATCAGAAGCAGCTGTCCGCATCCAACTCAATGAAGATAAATCCACATCGAAATCCTCCTCAGAATCTCTATCTTTGATATAATAAAGGGAAGCTGGGTCACCCCAACCCAACTTTTGGCCCAAGAACTTCATATCTTCATTGCACTTGTCCTTCCCTTCATTTAATGCTAGCTCATATGCACTGGACTTATCACGTTGGGTTAACCCACCAGATATAGTCAGTGAGAATAAAATTGAAGTTCTCTGTTCTTCACATTTAGATCTGTTAGCCAATAAACTGCTTAATAACTTCTCCTTTCCCAGAGATCCAAACATGTCCACTTTTACAACAAAATGAAGCAAAGTCTGATTCCCCAAAATCAATGAAGTAATATCCTTCTGAGAAGTAGAAGCAATAGCATCAAGATGTGCCGAAAGCCAGTATTTAAGAAGACAATGCAACCCAGAGCCACAAGAATCCTCATCATCCTTATTTTCAGAAAAAGCATGAGACAGTGCATCAACAACTTTATTATGAGAAGACCAGTCTTCAGCATCCATAAAAAAGCCCGTGTGCACATCCAGATGCTTCTTCTTGCTTTTGTATCTGTGCAGATTAAGCTCTCCCTCCCCATTTTTCTCAGGAGTTTTTTCCTTCCCTAGCAACTTAAAGTGGGCAGGGGAGACCGACATCGACAAAACATTCTTGTTCAAAATTGTAAAGGAACTCTTCATGTGAACCCCTACAAACAAGAGGGAGGATCATTCAAACGCTTAATATTCTATGGTTGCTCTTCATCTACATGAAAGAAGTCAACTAAAAGAAAATACACATTAGCAAAATCAATTGAGACAGTACAAGTACAAAACCAAATTATACAAAAGCAACATCAAAAGCAAAAACTTGCCAAGTAGCCAGCCAACTAAAATTAAGATGACAGATTTTCAGAGAGTAGCACGAAAGGATACTTGCAAGCATAGCTATATACAATATTGGGTTTTGTTTCCCTATTGCAAACAGAAAATACATTACCGAGACATATCTCGCTTTTTTTTTCTTTTAACAAAAAGATATATCTCAGTTGACACTATAAGAAAATTTGTATACAAAAGAGTTTTCAATTGATAAGAGGTTAACTGATTATGCACTGATAGAGCATGGGAAGTTGTGACAAAGATCCTAGAAATAATATATGTAATAAACACATAAAGTTTGTAATATTCCACTTAGTTCATCAAATTTTTAGTGCATCAAATTTAACAATTATCAGGTACTTGCGGCATCATCCTTCAGCAATAAAAGCAGTGCTTCTCATGACTTATTGTTCCTCAGACTGGAGATTTTAAGTCAATTTTTCTAATTCACCTTCAATTATTAATTGTCTAAGTAACTTTAGTTGTATACGCAAACAATCAGATATCTTAAAACAGCAGTTTGCGATAATAACACAGCGTAATTATGAACTCACAATGACGTTATGGTCGCTAGAAAGTTCCCAGGAGAAGATTTTAAAGCTAATCATATATAAGCACTCAAAACTCAATTATCCAATGCACATTCAAAATGTGAGCACTTTGGGATTCAAAACAGTCAAATAGTGAAATGAGCTCAAAGGAATTTTGGATCTTTTACATAGTAAGAACCTCTCCCATGCCAAAATAAATGATGCTTTCTTACATTGGAAAGGGCTTAAGCTGAAACCCATTTATCTTATCCGGTAGACTAAACAGAAAGACATTGCAACTCAGAATTTCAGGGAATAATCAATTGAAAGTTTAAGTTCAAGGATGCAACAACTCGCTACCTTTACAGGAAAAAGTAGAAATGCAATTCTCCATCAATACATCTTCCACTGGGGAGATTACTTGACCAATATAGGAAATAACTTCTTAAACTCGAAGTAATTTGACCTTAATTGGTGAAACTATCACCAACAAAAACAGAAAAATGAAGAAAAAAGAAGCTGCTAAAGCATTAAATAAAATGAAGTACTACTACCTGACAATAAAAATCAAACAAGCATTTGTGCACTAACACCTCCACTGAACCCTGGAATTAACATGTGATTTTCATAGGCATGCAAACAAAATTTTACTGCTGTCACATTATGCCAAAATCCAAACAAATGGAGTCGTTGCATTGATTCAAGATCTAGGAAGCTTACGTACACGAATGAAGGCCGACTCCAAGATACATGCAAAGAGACTGCGAAATCATAATATGTCCTTCGGCCACAGACTCAGAAATCAAAAGACAAACTACTGCATTACGTACTTCATTCTTCTCGATTCCTCTGATCCCTTCCTTTCCATTCAAATTGATTTTTGGCCTGAAGGAATTGTTTGTAGAATTTTTTGTGCTCTCTTTTGCTGAAAAGGGTGTAATAATAACTGAACTAAGACGATCACAGCCAAAGCTCTCAGCAGTTTCAGGGTGAATATAAGCGATAGCTGTGAGAACTATCCCTAGCTCAACACCATTGACTTTATTCTTGTGTATCAATCTCTCATCTGGTTCTTGAATTCGCAGTAATGCCCTTTGTGGTTGTTGCTTCCAATCGCGAGACTGTGTGGACTGATCTTCACTTCTCAGCAAATTTTTCTTGCGTCTCTTTGGGGCAACAGCAACTTTAGTCCCATCCACAAGTTGGACTGAGAAAAATTCTCACATCAGTCATGTTAGTACAAACATACTTAGAAAATAGGTTACACATCTACACAACAAATTTTTACATTGCTTCACCTATCTGAAAAGCTGGTGCATCAAGTTCTACATTAGGGGATTGATGAAACAGACCATATATTACATGCAGTCATACCATGAGAAATCGCTCCGAAATGTCGTAAGAAATAGCACACAAGGCAACATTGAAAATAATCACTTTAGTGGATACAGAAAGCTAACAGTTCATCTAATCATGTTGAAGTTTGAGTAATCACCAAAAAAGGTGCAACTTTACAGCAAACAAATGAATCTCTAATCATTCTTAGAGTTAAAAAAAAAAAAACAAGGTAATGATTCCATGAAGCTTAAACATCAAAGACTGCAACAATTGCTTGATAAAGTGCCTCGACTACAGTAAAGGTAGACAAAGCAATAGCAGAAGATCGCATCTTACCTACAGCTTTCTCTGGGTACATTGAGATTACACAAAATGTCACTGCTTGGCCATGCAACCACAAGGGGAAGTTCATTGTTTCATGAAGAACCCGGACCTGCAAGGGAAAGAGAACCATGTAACATAGCAACAAACTGCTTGGATGCTGCCTCAAACAAGGATGCTACATGGTCATTGTAGCAGAAGTGAAGTTAAGAGCAAATGAAATATAAGGTAATACAAGTTATTTCATTTAAACAGCACCAACATAATGCACAAACTAATTCAAAGTACATCATTACGGGCATGACCTGCTTTCAAAGCTTTGATTTAAGAGAAAGAAAGCAAGCCAAAGAGCTAGCCATAATTCATCAAATTTTTCCCAAACCTTTCTGCGTTGATAGATCCATCCCCACCTCCACCCCTTCCTAAGCAAGTCAGAAGCAACTTAAAAAAACATAAGCAAGTTAAGAGTGGCTTCAAACTTTCTTTCAGAGTCTGAGATTAAGCCTTGTGGTACTTCAAATTATATAAACCTCCAGTAGAGAAGGGTGCGAAAAATGTTGTGCAAAACATGGTTTGTTCATGCTCAACAAGACTTCCAGAAAAAAAATATCCTTATGCCAAGGATCATAGAGTTACTATGATCCAGATTCAAACACTTTTAACAAAATTACCTGCTTCAACATAGCAGCCTCAGCAAGCTCTGAGTTCAGCTCTAAAACTTCCCAATCATCCTCACTAAGCGGCTCCACCATAACTAGAGTAGCATTGGGCAAGTTTGATATAACTCGGACCTTAACAGTTACTCGATCAGGTAATGAAATGCACTCAGAAAATTGCTTAGAAACCTGTAAAGAATATGAATCTGCAGTCACAAATATGCTATATGGAAGTTCCCATCACAAGCAACATGGGCACAAAATGACTTGCATATTATGAATCTCTAACAAAGCATCAAATGTCTGAATGAAAAATCTCGAAAAGCAGGTCATAAATGTTTGTAGCGAGAAGAAGAGACAAAACATGAACATTGCATGAAAACAAAACCATAAATCAGAAAGGATTCTATATTAAGGCCAATTGCATTAATATCATCAACAGGAAACACTAAGCTACTTTACAATTTCACTGATTTCATTATGATGCATGAGCAAGCATGCAATTCATCATCAGATACAATCGTCATACTGCTTTTTCTGGCAAATGTTCTATAAAGATGTAGAGAGAATCAGGGATTGAAGAACTTGGGACGTACATGACACAACAAGCAAGAACAAAAGCAAATGATGAAGTTTCAAAATCTAGAGTAGCAAAAATCGAAGATTAGCTTCGTAATTCAAAATAAACTGAGAAGGAGGAAGAGGAGGCGGCTGATGGTTGCAAATTTAGTGATGAAGGGGATGAGAGCATGGGTGGTGATGATAATGATGTTGATGATGTCGTTAATGTTCATGAAAATTAGGCTATCTTAGAATATAGAATTTTGGACTCTTCCGGCTGACTTTGAGTTTTAAATTGATAAATATCAGATTCATTTCAATTTTAAGTTTCAAAAGTGTTCATATTGTTTTGTGAAACTTTTTGCATGATATTTCGTTTTAGGATGATTTTTAAAGTCATTTACAGATTTTATAACTTCTTTGATAAAGGATCTATCACAAATATTCAACTTAATGCCTTCATCGCTTGAGCAAGCACCTCCCTCAGCTGGGTAAGGGCCTGGTTTATAGCCTAGCACCCTAGGCATTTCAGGGCGTCTAGTGAATTAAGGGCACCTAGCGTTTTTAACAGTGCTGATCCTTTATATCTAGGACTAGATGGTTTCATCACCCAGCAAAATAAATCAACTGTTTCCGTGGTGCTAATGTTGTAATATAGACCATTTTGACACTCGGGAAAATGATTTCCTTAGCTCTCACTCTTACCTATGATCCATTGGTCATTGCCACGGTTTTAATTTCAAGATTCATGATCTTAACACTCTTTGAGAACACTAACCTGATGAAAACAACAAGATGCATAAGACGGTATTCAGCAATTAGATTCTTTCCAACTGGTATAATACTTCTCAATCCCTCAGAGAAGGCAACATAACTCTCATAAGTTTTTCCTGAGAAAAAAAGAAGAAGTCGTGCATGCCAAATCAAACTGGTAGCTGGCATTTGCTGCCAGCCAAAGTACAAAAAAGAGCCAACGCATATGAGTAACAGGACATACTTCAATATTTCAAAAGCTCTATCTTTAAACAAGTAGTAAGAATCCTATCTCCATAGCTTCGCCACCAAACTCAAATGAAACTATTGCAAGTATCATTTCTGCTGTTCTCTGGCCATGTGCTGAAACAAGACTTAACCTAAGCCTGCTAAAACACTGAGCCACTCTGCCAATCCCAAACAATGTTTCACCAGGTGATTACAAAGCAAAAAACCTACTCCAAACAAAAAAGAGAAAAAAAAAAAAGCTTTACGAGCATCCGCATCATCTCAAACGAACCAGAACGCAAATCAAGAACTAGTCTTCACAATTTCTCAGAAAAGTAAGAACACCAATTCTGGACAGGCAGACACGCACACAAAAGGCCCAGTCCGTCACTGCCTACTCAATCGATCCGCACATCTAATTTTACGGGACTTCCACACGCCAGACGCAACTAAGCCTCGACCCAGAAGCTCTCGAGCTAGCAATTGCCGAAAGCACGCCACGTCGCACTTTGCCTACGATATTCAAGCAAAATTCAAAAGGGAACTCTCTTTTTTTCTTTTCCCGCAAAAGAGAGCGAGAGGAACCTCGATCGCCGACGAAGAAGACGTGGCGCCGGACCAGGCGACGACCCAAGAGTCGCGGGTGCGGAGGCAGCGGAGCTCGAGGGTGAGGAGGTGAGGAAGTAGCCCAGAAGGCGTCGATTGCTGGAGGGTCTGTATCAGCGACAGAGGCAGCGACACGAAGCAGTCCTCCATGCCGCCGACCGACCGCACCTCGAACTCCAGCCCCATCTTCTTCCTCTTCTCCAGCGGGTGTGGAGGTCTGGCATGTGCAGAAGCCGCTATCAAATGGTCACCGCAGAGAGAGAGAGAGAGAGAGAGGGAGAGTCTGCACTCTCGAGGAGTAAAAAAAACCCGGTCTTGGCTGATGTCTCTTCCTCCGTATTGAAAAAGGTTTCTTTTTTCTTATTTTTCCTTTGCCACTTAAAATTGAAAAGAGTTGAATCACAAGCTTAGATTAAAATAAAAAAAATTCAAACCAAAAACTTAGTTTAGTATTTAAATTAAAATGCAATAGGTATGTCATTTCAATTTATTTTAAGAGGGTTACCATTTTTTGTAAAAAAAATTAACTGCTATGTAAAGATACGATCAATATATCAATATCATAATCATTTCCGCAGCCAACTGAAAAAGCATGAGCTAAGCAAGTGCATGGAATTGGAAAACACTTCCATGGACACCCTAATTCATGACATAAGTCCTTGACCTTTAGAATCTCAAAATGAAACTATAACTAACTCTTTTAATTCTATCATTAAAAATTTATTTAAAATTTGGGACGGTCGATAAACTCGTAAATTCATCGACCAACTATGTTCATATTCTTTAATTTATAAATCCATTCAATTCATGATCCAGACTTTAGAGAAAACAACTTAGTTAGCTTGTTACTTCGAAAAAATACTTTATCCCAATTATGTTCCTTATATTTCGTACTTCTTTTCTTTTTCCTTTTTGTCTAGGCGTTCCATATGTTTGAATGCAAGATTTTTGTTGATATAATTGAAAGGGCAGATCACGTCCTATACGAAGTGGATAGTTGGAAACTTTCTATAATGTATGACTTATGATGCATAAATATTTATTAAGAATACATGCTGAATTTCGTTCAACATTGTTCCAAGAATGTCATCTTCGCTAAAAGCCACCAATAAGATTTCATTTCTTATGTTATGATCAAGTGTTATCAATTTTAAGTAGTATTTCAATTTATCGATTAAGGAAAAAAAAGAAAGAGATTGATGATGGGATTGAGCTAATAATATTGATGATTATGCTTCTCAAATTTGTTTTCGTGATTATGGGCGGAAAGCTACGAATTTTACCCTTAATGATGGAAAGGCGAGTAGAAAGAGTTTGACTAGCATGCTCCACATCATCTAGAATATCAAATGATGGTTTAGTAAAGAATGACATTATTGAATTTAGTACCTAGATAGCTTAATAGATTCACGAAGAGTAGTTCATAATCCAATAAACTACTGACACTTGCGAAGCCACATTGTCCCCCAAGAAGTTTTATAAGCTGAAAAAAATGCAAGAGCACATATGTTAATACTCTTTTTCAGCCCAATTAAGCGAGAAGGTCCGTTGTATCTGTGACTCTGAATAGATTCAAGGGCACTGAAACAACAACAATCCAAATAGATGCAGTATGCACTGCTTGTCGCCTATCAATACGATGCACCGCACATTCAATCTTGCTCAATCAACCAACACATAACCAAATCTGTATAATATCCCGTCATGCATGTGTCATGAACCAGAGGGTTGAAGGCACAATGAGCTAAGAAAGTGGTTAAGATGACTAGAAACTGGTTAGGACAGCATGGATAATATAACTTGTATTCTAGAGCATTCCTTGTAATCAAAGCAGACCATTCATAAATAAGGAGATGGACATCCACCGTTAGATAAGAGAAAATGTATGGTTGTAGTGAAAGGGGTTCATGTATAAGTAGGGTTCCCTTCTCTCATTTTATCAACCACCATATAACAATTTAGAGCTACTTAGAGCTACTCTCCACAGGTATCTCTCTTTGTGTGGGGTGCGGATAAGGCTGATTTTGGGAATGGATATCCTAAACGGCAAAATCAGTGTATCATAATGGACATGTTCTTTTATTTTTTATTTTTTTGGTCATTGTGGTGCCAACATAACCATATGTGAGATATAATGGTATAGTTGGTGAAACCTAAATTTTGACGCCTTATTTGTTAAATAAAAATAGGGACTTATTTTAATTCCTCAAAAAATACTGTAGGAATATATTTTATTACATGTAGTTATAGGAGCATCTTGCATTTTGGGGGCGGTGATATATTTTTGACTCTAGCTGGGAAAGAGATATTGGGCGTTATTTTGGGCAGAATAAATTTGTTCTAAAATAAGAAATAAGGCAAAAGAGGAAGCATGTTCTATCAAATAAAAAAGGGGGAGTTGGGGGCAATTTAAAAATAGCGTCATTCGGTCAAATCTCTAGGGCTGCGTTTGGTCGTCCGGATTTCTAGACGGGATAAGACTGGATAGGATAGGATAAGAAATCCTTGGATTTCTTCATATCCCATCCATTGTTTGGTGAATTTCGGATTTAAAGTCGGATATCATCATATCCTATCCAATTTACTGTTTGGCATACTACGGATTTAAAGTCGGATATCCTTATATCTTATCAAATTTGTTGTTTGGTAAACTAAATATTTAAATTCAAATATTTTAATATAAATAATATTAGACAAATACAAATTTGCATGTTTAATATTCAAAAAATCATCTAAACCAATAATCTTTTTCAAATTAACAGATTATCGTCGAGTTTCATGATTTTGCATTTTTTTCTGTTTATTTGAAGTAATTTTTTGGTTACCCCTTTCAATATCAAATGTTTTTAAAATAACCTCAATTTCAATATATTCACTTTAAAACATGAATTCTTTTTGTCTCTTACAAATTTTTTATTAGTTTCTATTTTGTTATAGATATAATACCAAATCAAACAAATGTCCAATTAGAACAAAGCATAAAGTCCAAAGTTCATTCGTTTCTTTTTTTTTTCAACTGTCACGAGGATACAATGACAATTAATCATGTTAATGAACGATATTTGAATAATTCGCACATATAAAGTACATTACAGTTCATCACTTTCGTAAAATTTTGATGTGAATCAGATAGCTATTAAGGAGAAGATTTCGACACTGATATTTTCGATCAGAGCTTATTCAATTGAGTTTAAAACTTTATAAGGGTTTTCTCATTTTTTATGTTAAACTAAAAATATTTATTTAAAATAAAAATCTATAATTGGTTCAAGACTTATAGAATTAATACTATATGAAATAAATTATGGTCAAACAACTAGACATGTTTTAACAAAAATGTAATTTTGAATTTTTTGAATTTTTGAATTTATGGTATTATTATTTTTATTATTTAGTATTTTTTTAATTTGAAAAAAAGTTTCGAACCGAGTCAGGGAAACTCGATTCGACTATATGACTCGAACCCAACAAAGAAGTTGGAGTAGTCTGAACACCTAGACATTTTTTTATAACAAGAATGAAATTTTGAATTTTTTGAATTTTTAATTTATGGTATTATTATTTTTATTATTTAGTATTTTTTAATTTGAAAAAATAAAATTCTGACCAAGTCGGGAAAACTGGATCCGACTATATGACTCGAACCCAATAGAGAAGTTGAAGTAGTTTGTGGGTGCACGACGAAGAAAGGAAAAAAATGGGTTTTTTGTTTCGGATAAAAGAAATCCTATCCCACCTTATCCCACCCTCCCCCTGGGATTTTTTTTATCCGATCTATATCTCCTCTATATCCGACCTTATCCTATCCTGAACGGTTACCAAACGCGGGATAGGATAAAACATATCCTATCCTGGTTTTTATCCGGTCGACCAAACGCAGCCTAGGAGATTTGACCGGCTTTTAAGAGAAAAGACTTGGCTTTTATCAAGGTGGGAGGGCCTTTATCAAAAGGAAAAACAAAAAAAAAAGAAGAAGAGAGGGCATTGGGCACAAAAAGTGAAAGCTGAAAATTATGAGAGTCTTCGGAGGAATCAGCTAAATTAGGGGTGTCCATGGTCAACCTTGGACCAGCCCAACCCGACTGGTCCTAGTTGGGTACTTTAGATAAACGGATCGGTCATTGGTCCTAAAATCTCTAACTCAGTACTGTACGGATTGATCATTGGTCCTATGAAATCGGGTTAGTTCAACCTGCACGAACCCGACAACATGTTATATATAATAATATTTTTTAAATAAGCCCATTCCACATCTGCGAATGCCATTGCCTTCTACCTTCCTCAATGAGTTAATTCTAGCCCAAATCCACGGGCCAAAGTCTCAAGCCCATGTTGCCCAATGATTACGCACGCACCTCCACCCAGAACTTCTTCTCTTCGTCCATTTGCAGCTTGAGCCTTCAAGTCAACGAGCTTTCTTTCACTTTCAGCTTGCCCTAATTTCTTGAAGCATCTCAAACCCGTCAGTCACCGCTACTCGGCGTGGCCAATCACTGCCGCCACTCGCCCTCCACTTGCACAGATAAATATTTGGAACTGTTTTGGTCGGAAGCTTTTGCATTCAATTGATACCGAGCATTTTGCAATGTTTGTATACAAAATTTAGCGGTCCCGGATTGACCCTAGAACCGGATCAGACGATATGATTAGTCTGATCCTCGGTCCCAAGCTTGACAGGTCAGTCCACAGTCCCAAAAATTGAGGACCGACACTGTGCGGGTTGATCCCCGGGTTGAGCACGGGACCGGCCCAACCTGAACCATGCACACCCCTAAGCTAAATAGAAGCCAAAGTGGGAAAGAGTAAAGGAGAAATCAGAAATGCACCAGAAAGAGTGAAACAGAGTGCTGGGAATAATCTGAATGAAATTGTTAACTTTTCTTTTGTGCTGTTTATCGTCTTCCCAAGTTTCTTCTACAAGAAATCTCTCCCCAAATTTCCTCCAAGTTTCGTAATCCCTTTGGTTTTTCAAAGCTCGTCTGCTTTGATGACCAACGCAGGATTCAAACTGACAGGATCACATTTCACCTTGTCCGGGTCTCTAGGACCTCTACTTCGCCTCCTTCTGCCGTGCCTCAAGCCCCAAATATTTCGTTGATGTCTAGCTTGTAATGCTCTAATTCAAGTCAAACAGAAAATGTCGACATGCAAATCGAATGATGAGGGTCGATAGAAGACAAGCACAAAATCTCCCTGCAGACTGAATTACGACTTGAATATGATTTGACTCAATCATACAATAAACAAGACTTAAATTTATTCACTTTCAATCTAAAACGGAGTGGAAATTAACCTCCAAAAGAAGTTACTTTGGCAATGCTCGAAATTTATACGTGTGAGGACAACAGAAGAAAGACAAAAGCAGGACCCGGTCCAAGAGAGAGCAAGTGACGTCCATTGTCTGAAAATTGACTTTGCGCATTTTACAAGTGTGCACGGCAACATCGCACATCGTCATCCAAGAACGAGGAAGGTTTTGATTGAGGAAGAAGCATCTTTGCGCTTGGGGCAATGACGCAGCTAGTGAGGTACTAACCGAGGCGCGTCTATTGCTGGTTGAAAACTATTTCCAAACCCCCTCTTTGGCCTGGGTTCAATCCCCGGCCATCGAGAATTTCTGGAAGGGCTCCCTTTGGGGTAAAGCCCTACGATCGCTAGTTCAAAGGTATATTTGGTTGGATGTCATTACAAGTTTGATCTAACATGTTCAATGGGTGCAATTAACGATTCTTTTTTATTACCTAAGCTTTGATGAAAAGCTTTAGCCGCCTTGGCTTTGAGATCCATGGAGCTCTAGCTAACATCAAAAGCCCCTTCCGTCGCCATGAAGCTAGAGTGGCCATGACCGATTCCGAAATAAGCTCGATGAAGCTTGTGTGTCCATGATTGAATTCGATTGAGCGGAATCTCTTTAGCGGGACTTGATTGCATTAGTTGGTAGGTTATGAATTGATTGCAAATTTTGAAATTGTAGGATTTATATTTACTTTTGTGACGAACTTTAGGAGTTGGGGTGTACTTATCCTGATTTTAGAATAATCTTTATCCCATCAAAAGTTTAAAAATGAGATTAATTTTCATCTAACAAGAAGTCCCCAAGCGGGAATATTTAAATCTTTATGCTTGTCTTGAAGATAGGGATACGAGGTGATAAATTCGTCACAATTCTAAACATATTTCTGACATGAGGTGATATATTGGTTAATTTTTTTTCCAAATATTGATAGCCTCTTCACAATGAATAAAATCGCTGGTAAAGTTTTTGTCTTACTAAATTTTGTTAAACTTTTGCAAATATCGATAGACTGCTTGCAAAGAATGGCACGGTTGATAATTTCTTTTAGGTCAGCAAATTTCACATTATTTCACATTATTTTTAGAGATACTAGTGATTGAGAATATGTTCTTCGTAGGTGGCTCTCCTTCTTAAGGATCTGACCTAATTTAGGCGTGAGAGGCTAAGGCAGGTAGTTGGCTAGAAATAATGTAAACATCTAATCGACTTAGAAATAGGATAGAGAAAATTAGATTAACAAACATAAACTATATTGAATTGATGAGAAAATATTCTATGGACCAAAATGAAATGTGGTGCTCTAAAATTATATAGATATTACATCTAAAAGCACATAGTACGGAATTTTGTACTCTAAAATTATACAGATATTGAATCTAAATGCACGTAGTACGGATTTCATATTTTTATAGCAAAAATTCATGATAAAGAAGAAAGTTGTGTGACCTTTCTTATCTGTTGGGTCTAGGGTGTTGTTTTATTGAACAATTGAAGCTTCTTCTAATCACCCGTGCATAATCGAAATATTAGATCAAGATCAATGCTAGTAAAACATATGAGTTGTGTCAAAGGGTCAGATTAGAACCCTATGATGTTTAAAAAGGGACGCCCGATGAATAAAAGAAAGTGCATTCAAGAGGGGCATGACAAGAGTTCCCCCATTGAATCATTGGAATAGAAAAAGCTTTCTCAGTGATACAAAACCAAGGATTTCATCTAAGAAACTGCTCTTTCGCCTAAGTTGAAAGTTTTCTACATTATTGAGAATTTTGAGAAGGCTTAATTTTCCGTTCACGAAAAGTCTCAAACTGGTGTTGCGTATAAGGTGATAAATTCGGTAAAATTCTAGATATAATCATGACATCGAGTGGCAAATTGGTTAAATTTTCGCGCAGCATCTCCGCAAAACGACGGCATCTTCGATAATTGTTCCAGCTCAGTGCAAATTTCGAATTATTTTTAGAAACATTGTTGGTTGAGAGGCTAAGAACGGTAGCCCATGCTGGCCGGATATAATTAAAAACATGTATTTGAGTCAAGCAAACAATCTATAGTCTGTCAACCTCAGAATAAGTAAAAAAGATGCGCTACTCAACTGCTCCATTTGTCAGCTTTCTCTCTCACGAAGGTGAGCTTTCTCTATCCCTTGGGTGATAGCGTTCCAATAATTTCCTCAGATTCTTATTCTAGTTTTGAAAAGAAATGGCCATCTACATTACCAATCCACCCGATTGACCAAAATAGCTTGTTCTTCTAAAGCCAAACTTCGAAACTTCCCTGTAGCCCCAGCTGATGATTTACATTGCTAGAAATCAAATGTAGGAAACCAGAATTTCGTGAAACTAGCCATAGTGTAAGGTAATATGTAGATCTCCCTTCAATCCTTACAACTCTATTCCACTAAGCAACAGCTACAACCCATATTCCAACACAAGGCCTAAAGTAACCTGATAAACCCTACTCAAAACCCTAAATCGCTACTTCGCCCAACCTTCCCATCCGCTTGCCGAAGTTGTGTTAGCCCAATCTTCAATCATGGAGAGCAGTCGTGATAATCAACTCCAGGTGTTAATGCTGTGTAAGCGTATGGGGGACTTGTGGAGCGCCGATGAGGTTATTGAGTTGAATACAAGTATTCTTGAGATACAAAACCTAGTAGATGAATATGTGTTGTACGGGAAACTATTTTCAAAACACAATGTCAATTTCCAAGCATTCTGGAATACTATGAAGAAAGCATGGAAAGTAGAAGAGGTTAAATGTGAGATGATAGAACAGGGTTTATTTATTTTCATATTCAAGTTGGAGGAAGAATAGAAGAGAGTACTATGATCTGGCCAATGATCATTCGCAGTCAATTTACTGGTTTTACTGGAGGGTGATCCTAATATTCTTGAACACTGCTATGATTTTTCACATTGCTCATTTTGGGTCCATCTTGTGGGACTCCCACTTGCTGCTATGGAGGAGGAGTGCATTAGGAGGATTGTGTCAAAATTGGGGGAGATTGAGGAGGTAAGAGCTGAAGCTAAGAATAGCAGCCAATGGAAAATAGGGAAATCAAGAGTAAGGCTGAATTTACTTAACCCTCTTAAAACTAGCACTTGGTTTTAAATACAAGAGACTTCCTTGCTATTGCCACTCTTGTGGGTGCAAAGGCCATTATGCGAACTTTTGTCCTAGTATTCCATTGAAGAAACTGGAATAGGTCAAGACAAACCAGGCCGTTATGGCTCTCGGTTAAAAGTAGAAGTGAGAGATTTGAGTCCTTGTTAGAACACATTTTATGGAGAGATTGATGGTGGAGTGGCAGCAGATGATATGGTTCCAAAAACCTCCAATGATTTCAACTGAGGATGTTTCAAACAACAAGAATAGTTTAAAGGAAAACCAAGCTATGGTTCTTTACTACCTTGAAACTCAGCCATTACAAAGTACAACTTTATTTGTTGAATCTACAACACAAAAAAAAAAGGAAAGAGAGTTCTGCAGTATCAAGAACAGCAAGGTGCATTGATCTTGTATGATACATGGGCGAGAGTTAGGGGGCAGAGAAATCTGATTTGAAGAAACAAATCCCAAAAAAATTGAAACGCTTTGCACCTTATGAGAAAAAACACTCTCTAAAGTCTCTGGTGGATGAAGAAAAGCTACTAGATACACCTATTAAGGTGTGGAAGGGTAACATGACAATGGCCTTGGTGGCTGGCTCTAATAAGCCACCAGATAAGCCATGAAAATACTAAGCTAGATTGTCAGGGACTAGGCTCTCCCCTAACAATCTAGCATTTACGGGCCTTGATGGCCCGAGAGAGACCTAATCTGGTGTTCTTTATGGAGACTAAGAACAAATATGAGATGGTGGAGAAAATAAGAAGGAGATTGAAATTCCCTTTTATGTTTGTTATTAATCCAGTTGATATTGTAGGTGGTTTGGCCTTATTCTGGGATAAGCCGATGCAAGTGGATATTGAGTACAGTTGCAAAAAAATGATTGAGATTTCATGTAGGGAGATAGACAAAGGAATTAGAATGAAGATTTCATTTCTACACGCCTCCACAATCTTTCAAGAGAGAATTTCCTTGTGGAACACATTAAGAACTAGAAATGAAGCTTCAAAGTTACCTTGGTTATGTATAGGTGATTTTAATGAAGTGTTATAACATTGGGAGAAAGTGGGGCAATGGGAAGTGGAAAGATTCCGAATTGTGGCTTTTAAGGAATTTATTGATACTTGCTCTTTAGTTGACAATGAAAGCAAAGGATGTGCTTACATGTGGACAAATAACAGAGGGGAAGATGAGTTAGTTATGAAACGACTTGATAGAGCATTATGCAATTTAGATTGTAGGGTTCTTTTTCCTAGTGTTGAAGCGTTTGTATACCAACCTATTGGGTCTGATCATGGACCTCTGTTATTATGTTTAAACCATGTTGAACCAAGGAGACAAAGACAATTCAGATTTGAGGTTTTTTGGTTGGATCATCCTGATTATAAAACGGTACTTGAAAAAGCCTAGAAGGAAGAGATGGGGCAAGGAAGGAGTATGGTTTGGAAGACTAAACAAGTGGCCTATGATTTGTGGAAATGGAGCCGGGAGAATTTTGGCAATACAGCTAAATAGATTAATGTACTCAAGGGCCAGCTTACTGAAGTTTTAAATAGGCGAGTAATATCTGGTTCAAGGGAGGAATTTAGTGTTATAACTGAAAAAATTGAGAATCTCTGGCGTCAAGAAAAATTATATTGGAGTATTAGATCCAAAGACAATTGGCTGAAAGGGGAGATAAAAATGCTAAATTTTTCCATGCAACCATTATTCAGATGAGACAAAGAAACAAGATCACTATACTGAGAGTTGAGGAGAATGAGTGGAGCCGAGACCCTCTAGTTATTAAACAACATGTTATGGGTTATTATAATGACCTATACACTTCAACTCGGTCTCAATATCATTAGCCAGTTTTAAAACAATGTCCTATGCTTATTTCTGAGGAGATGAATGAAGAGTTGACAAGGTACATTACTAAGGAGGAGGTTAAGTTAGTTGTATTTCAAATGGGTACTACTAAGGCTCCTAGTCTAGATGGGTTGAATGGCTTATTTTACCAAAGTCAATGGGCGACTACTCAAGAAGATGTATTTCAACTGGTGGCATCTTTATTTGAAAATGGGTGTTTTGACCCAAAATTGAACAAAACTCATATCACAATCGTTCCTAAAGTGGTGAATCTAGAAACTGTCGCTCAGTTTAGACCTATTAGTTTGTGTAACTTTAATTACAAAGTTATTACAAAAGTTATGGCAAACAAACTTAAACCTCTACTCCTATTGGTTATCTCTTCAAAACAAAGTGCATTCATAAGTGGTCAACATATACAAGACAATATCTTTATTTTTCAAGAGGTCCTACATCAGCTCAGAATTAGGAAGAGAAGAAGGAAGTTTCAAGTTGTTTTAAAGCTGGATATGCAGAAAGCTTATGACAGAGTTGAAAAAAATTTCTTTGCGATTGCATGAAGAAAATGAGCTTTTGTGATAAATGGGCAAGAATGGTCAGATTTTGTATTTCATCAGCTAGTTTCGGAATTCTAATTAATGGTGAAGCTGGTGATACTATTACTCCCACAAGAGGCATAAGACAAGGAGACTCCCTATCGCCTTATTTATTCATTATACTGGCTAATGTGTTATCTCATATGGTGAATAGAGCAGTTCTGGAAGGAAGTATTAAAGGAATTAAGTTGAACTCTCACTATCCTACCCTATCTCACTTATTTTTTTTTTATTGATGATGCTAGTTTCTTTCTGGATGGTACAATTAAGGAAGCAAGAACCTCACAAACATATTAAACTGCTATTGTTATGCTTCTGGTTAATCAATCAACCTCAATGAATCTGTGATTTTTTTTTTGTAAGACTTGCCCACAGCAGTTGAGGAAAAACATCGCAGCTAAACTAAAAGTCCCTATACTGGATAAAACAGGGAAGTATCTTCGGATTCCTTCTGATTGGGACCAAACGAAAAAGCAAATATTTGCTTGGATTTTGTCAAAAGTGGACAAGAAATTAGAAGGGCGGAAGGAGCAATTAATGTTAAGGGCAAGTAAGGAGGTTTTGATTAAAACAATGATTCAAGCATTACCACAATATGCTATGAGTACGTTCAAAATTCCCATATTTATATGCAGAGCTATTGAAAAGAAACTCTCAGCCTTCTAGTGGAAGCTAAATGCAATATAGAAAGGCATTCACTGGAAAAAATGGGGTTATTTAAAGAAGAGGAAGGATCATGGAGGAATGGGGTTCAAAGATCTTCTGGAATTTAATAGGGTAATGTTGGAAAAACAGGCCTGGAAATTGTTTCAAGACCTGGATGCTTTGTGGAGCAGAGTTCTTAAAGGTTTGTATTTTCCTCATGGAAATTTATGAGAAGGAACTAAGGGGGCCAGACCTTCTTGGGGATGGCAAAGTCTCCTTATTGGTCGAGATGCTATTAAACCAAATCTTAAATGGGAGGTTGGAGATGGAACTACTATCAACCTAAGGGATGATAGATGGCTATTGTCAAGCTTAATTGGGGGCTCGGCTAATAGGAATGATCCTAAAATGGTGGTTGATATCATTAAGTCTAATGAACGTGCATGGGACTCCACATTGATTAATAGACTTTTTGATAAAGATATTACAGAGGAGATTCTAACAACCTCCTTGAGTATTATACCTTGACCAGATAGAATATTGTGGACAGGGCATGAATCAGGGAACTATAAGTGAAAAGCGGCTACCACATATTGAAAGATACAATCACAGTAAACACAGAGTCACAAGCATCATCATCTTATCAAATTCCTTGAAGCCTATGGAAGGAAATGTGGTCCTTAAAATCCTATCCCAAGATCAAGCAATTTCTGTGATGTTTGTGTAACGAAAGTCTTCCTACAAGATATAACCTACAACTGAAGAATATTATACCGAGTCCACATGTCTACTTTGCCACCAATCCCCTGAATCCACTAAACACCTCTTCGTGTTGTGTAAATGGGCAAAACAGATATGGTCAAAAAGCAATATTGATATTTGCTTGAACTCGATAACATGAATCGATAGATGGATCGACGAATATCTAAATTCGAGTGTCTGGACTCATCAAAAGGGGCTTTTTGCTCACATCCTCTGGCTCATGTGGAAGGCGAGGAATGCATTGGTGTTTCAAGGGAGACAACCTTAACAAGAGAGAATAATCAGAGAAGCCCTCCTCTCTCAACAACTATATGTGGAATTCGTCTAAAGCTGTGAGTGAATAAAGGAATACCTCTAATCAAACTGGGTGGAAGCCTCTAGATCCGAGATCGTTGAAGATGAATGTTGACTGTTCATGGCGAGAAGGCAGAGTGGAGAACTCTATCACTAGCATTTATAGAGGAGCGGATAGAGTGTGTGTTGCCAGATTTGCGCAGCAAATCAACGCCCAATCTGTGTGTATGAGCGAAACCCTAGCCATTCGAGAAGCGTTACTCTGGCTAAAAGAAAACAGATCTAGTCGAAGAAGAGATAGCCTTGACACACGAAGTCTAAGTGAAACTGATCAGCCCACGGTCTTATCAAGTGACTCCTTATCTGCCGTGAACTACATCCTAGGCCAGTGTGAAGCCCCTTGGACCTTGGCTTCATATGTAACGGATTGCAGACATCTTATGGATCAGCTGAAAAATGTCCAACTTATATTCGAGCTAAGACAGACTAATCAGGTCGCCGACTGGTTGGCTAAAGCCCACAGTGTTGGAACTCTACCCAGTAATTGGCTTTCAAACTCCCCGTGTGAACTTTATCTAATTTTATGTGTAGACTTTAACTTTACTTGTTACCCACCATCTCATTAGAAATCAATGAAGTTTCTTTGACCAAAAAAAAAAAAAAAGGAAATGCGGCATTCTACCCCTAGATAAGACCGGGAAATTGACTACGACAGGTTTCTACCATCTTGAAACCTTCCACAATCACTTTAAAATACATTCTTCTGCTCGTAATACATTGGGCTTACGGACCACGCGCGCCCACTAATCTCTTTGCTTCCAACTCAAGAAATTGCCATCGTCAACGGTTCTGGCCTCAAGCTGGGCAGAAGTTTCCTTTGCCCCGCTTAACTGAAGTCCCTCGAGCGTTTACCATTGGCTTCATCTCAATGGTTGACTTCCCCCTTAAAAAACGAATCCATGGCTCATTGCAGGCGTCCGTCAACTCTCGATCCGATCGAGAGAAATTCTTGAAGAAGAGGGCCGAGAGGAAGAAAGCCGGGAAAAATGGGGTACGTCGTGATCGTGTCGCTCCCGATGATCATCCTCTTCATCGTCCTGTGCTTTGTATTCTACAACTTGGGCAGACGAAGGGGCCAAGAAGAAGGCCGGGCCCTCGCATCGCAGGAGTTCATGGCCGCCAATGGCATTTCCCCGCCGCTGCCACCACTGGCCCCACCGGTCGGAATGGCCGTGCCGCCTCCTGGATTTCCTCCGGCCCCTCCGCAGTACTTCGCTTCTCCTTCTCCTCATAATCCCAATGCCCCCTACATCAAGCAAGAAAACGGCACGAGCTATCAGTAAATTTCTTGTGAAAATTATCAAGAAATCCGGGAGGGTATGCTTGTTTTCAAGACTGTGTCAGGGTGATCATGTCGTCAGTGAGTTAAATTGCATTCGTTCTTGTTCATCTGATAGTTGATATTCCATCTGTAGATTTCCTTCTTATCGGTCTTGTCGGACAGTTGCAGGGTGTAAATCAGCCCATTAAGATTAGCATGTATTCAAGGATCCAAGTCTTTCATTTTCCCTTTCTGGCCAGATCCAAGAGTCAAAGTATCGAGTTCATAATAATTAAGGTGTTTGGTTTTAGAATGAATCGATTCCCCATCCTGAAATCAGAAGTCGACAACCGATTCTATTAACTCAAGATCTGAATCAGACCTAACCAGATGGTTTAATCTGGTTCCCAAGTTGGATAGGAATCAGCTGCAATATTTTTTCTTTGGTTTTGTCAATCTTCTCTTCCTCTCTGATCTCCTACGTGCGTATTGAAAGTTTTCCTTCCTGATGGTCGAGCGGCTTTCTGGAGGTTTACAGTGGAGTAGATCACCCATGGCTGCCATTAGTTGGGTTGCAGCGAAAGAGAGCGATGTTTGCCCGTGTTTTGTTGGACACAAGGAAAGCGAATGCAATGTTTAGGAAGCGAAAGTAACTAAGGAATCGAAATCTTGGTGATTTGGGTTCTCAGTTCCATTTCCTGTTCATAAAATGTAAGTTGACAACTGTTGCTTTGATGTTGTCGACAAGGCTTATTATTATATACTTCCACCGATCCGGTTCCATGCAAGGATCGAGACCCAGATTGGTTCCCATCGGCTTCAAATTTTGGAAATCGAGAGTTGAAATGATTTTTGTGGAAGCTATACCTAAAACAAGCCAATGTTATTGGATCGTGCTCACGCTAATAACAACTAAGATTTTGGTAGCCAATGACTATGACACTTTATAAGCAACAATTCCTACAATAAGTATTTTAGAAATTAACATATTTCTTGTTAGATGTAACTAAGCAAGTGACTTGGACACTTGTTAACCAGAGCCTAATGCTAATTATTTTGTGAAAAAAAATTTTCAAAAAAAATGATGGCTTATATTGCTTGAATTAGCTAACAAATTTCATTAACAATAGTGTTTTGTTATTAAGTATTTTCATGAACCATCAAAATATTTTTTATTCATTCATTTTGGTAAACTACATAAGAGATCAATTAAACAAATTCATTTCTCAGATCGTTCTTTTTTTTTAGACAAATGGAGCCTAATAATTTACTGAACTTATCTTCTATCCACTAAAAATATATGGATTTAACATTTTGAGATATCTGTTTGGCTTTTATAATTTGTCTTTCTTGCATTAATTCTTTTTCTTTTTTGGGCTTAGTTTTATGTCTTAGAGGTCTGCAATCTACTAAATTGAACTAACTCTGTTCTATCAAATTGCTCATAATTTCTGCATCAGGAACCTTTCGTGCCATTTGTCACAGATCTTCTTTCTGTTTCAATTTTATGTTCTTCGATAGTCATTTTATATATATTGAATCACCTTCAAAGATAGTTAATCTTTTGACTTCATCTTAACTCTAGCTGTAATTTGGGAAAAGCTAAAAATTCAAGGGCACTATGACTTCATTGTCAAGCGTTTCAGTTAAGTTGGAAATTTTATGCTGAGATACCTGCTATCCATCATGATTTGAGGAGGACGTGTAACCAAGTGAGATGTGTTTGGTCATCTTATCTTAGAATGTCCAAAAGATTGACCTGAAATTACATGGTTAAACTTGTGAAAGTAAATTACTCAGCTAGAATGAAAATAACACTTCGCATTCTCCTCCACCGTGATAGTTTTCAAACATTTTCTCCTCGCTTTAAATTCTCATAGCTTATTCTGTATGGGTAAGGTAGCACAATGGCTCACCCAATGTGTAACTAAAAACTTTTAGGGAGTTGGATAAGAAATTAGGTAACAAATCAAAGCAACAGTACATGAAAATTAACCGTGTAATTTCTAAGTTCTCAAATATCGTAACCACTGGGAAGCAGCATTTGAAATAGATTGCCGTGGTAACTATAACAATAGAAGCACATATATTTAGGAGAAGTGAAGCATATGACAATTTATATAAGCAATAAAACATTCTAAAGTGGAGATCTCGGCGTGTGTTCATCACTCAATCTGGCGATCGGTACCCAAAAGTTTACGGTGGCAGATCTATTCTTGAGAGACGAGAGCATACTAACTACGGGCATTGCTTTGTTATTTGCATTCTAGTATTTGTTCTGTTATGCATTTCTTTGTGATTTTCTAAGATTGAGAGATTAATATATGCCTCTCGTGTATTATTCTGAGTAATGAATAAAATTTTTCCTTCGATAAAAAAAATTAAAGCCAAGCATAAGTAGGTGGCATCTCATATAATCAGGTGAACTTTGTGATAACTTTTTGTAAGAATCGATTCCAAAGTATGGCGGAGCAACCGAGACAGATCATATGATTCCGATGCCTCGCGTGAAGATATTGCTAGCCCACTAGATTGAGTAGAGGACCCACCTCACTGACCCATCTGAAAAAAAAAAAAAAAGAGTTTTCAATGTGGAGTTTACAATGTGATTAACTCAAATTATCGATAATTTATAATGGGTTTTTGTTAACGATTGCTCCTCAAATACTTATAAATCACTTCTATGAAGAAATGGTTATATATTTGCAGTACATAATTGTACAAAAAAAGAAGAAAAAACGATAATTTATGGACAACTGCATAATATCCTTTATCGATTATCCAATAAATGCCTACCCTGGAAAACGTCGTTATTAAGATTCATAAGGAAAAAGCGAATTGAAATGTCAATCTAGAATTCGAATTGTAAGGGTTGTATCCATTACAGTCATTTATAATGGATTTTGCTAATTATTGCTCCTGAAGCACCTGCGAATCACATTTGCAGGGGAACATTTCTATTTTGAATATTTAATTGCACATGATAATAATAAAATATTGAGAATTGCACCGTATCCTTTATTGATTACATTTTTTTTTGTCAAAAGAAGATTGTATTCATTAGTCACAAGTATACATGAGATATAAATAAGCTTCATCCATAGAAAAGCAACTTAGAAGTGAAGCCCGGAGTACTACAGAACAAAGTTGGATCCGGAAAACAAGGAGGACCAATAGAACATCAGCAAGATTAAGCACATAAAATAGAATCCATTAAGCAATATATTCGTTGGTCAATTACCTGATCTTATATTAATAGTGATGAGTACATGTTATAAATTCTTTAGATTGTGATACGTCGAGGGGTTTAATTAGGTAATCATTTCATTGCCAATCGAAAGGAAATGAAGACATTTCTCAAGGCAAAGATATAGAGTCAATGCCAATTAATAAGTCGGAACAGCTTCATAAGTGTAGTCTAGTTTTTATTTCTAAATTGAAAGGATTGAATTGGATAACGTTTCAAATCAAAAAAAAAAGAAAAATATATTCAAATTAGCAAAACTCTATTTGAACTCTCATGTCTAGATCGAGAGAAACAAAAGAAAATAAAAAATACAAACAATACCTTCGAGCTTTCTTTAACGAAACCCACTTACAATAAAAAAAAATTGTGCAGCCCAAATAACAATTTTTGTTGTCAAAGAATTTGAGAGATCATAAAAAGAAGGAACCAAATGACTTGCCTTCCAATCATTGGACCATCAAAAGTAGCCGTTGGAAGCTCGAACGTTGCAGAGCCTACTTTGCATCTTTTCCCGAACGTTACAGATCGTTCCTTAAATTCCCTGCTCTTCTTCTTTATTTATTGCCTGAAAGCCCCGCTCCCTTCTGGACAGAATCTATCCCGTGAAGTACTGATTAAGCTACGATCCCTCCTCTCTCTCTCTCTATAAACACAGGAACTCCTCTGCTTCCCACTTGAACCACATCTCTCTCTCTCTCTCTCTCTCTCTCTCTCTCTCTCTCTCTCTCTCTCTCTCTCTCTCTCTCTCTCTCTCGCTTACAGTCATTCTCTGAGATCGAGTTTTGAAGAAGGTGAAGAAGATGGGGTTGGTGGTGGTGATATCGCTGCCGCTGATAATCTTCTGCTTGCTGCTCGGCTTCGGGTGCTACTTCTTCGGAAGAGCCCGAGGGAGGAAGGACGTGCACACCAACCCCCAAGTGTACGGCGCCCCGGTCCCGCCTCCCGGCAGCAGCTGCGGCTCGCCGCCCCCGCCGCCGCCGCCGCACACCAAGATGCCCCCCTCCGACGAACACGTCTGAGCACTCTGGACTCTCCATCCTTGAAAAAGAGCTCAGCATGTAGATCTCTCTTCGAAGTGGGTGTGCTTTTCGTGTTTCCTTTTATTCTCCTGGTTTTTGGAATATTTTGATAAATTATTTGTTGGGTATATACGGGGCCTTTCAGATTGAGCTGGTGTATGATAAGCAACGAGCACGTTAAGTGACGGCGTGCGCCTGTGGATTTGTAATGTGAAAGTATAAGATCATGTGGAGATGACTACAAAGTTTGGGAATAAAAAAACATTTGTAGATTTAAATTGGCTGAGAATTTTTTTTTTCATTTTTTGATCGAAGGCCGAGGAAATTGTAGTGCTCCAGCTTGATTGGATTTGGTTCGTATGTTAATTTTCTTGTAATTTTTTTTTCGAAACATTTGAATTTTGTTATCCGATGGTGTTCGGCAATACTAGCAAAATTAGAATGTGAAAGAAAAAATTAGGGATCGACCGGAGGGACTCAAATAGAAAAGAATACTAATATACCGACTAAAATCTGATTTGAAATTTTACCCGAGAATAATTAGGATAATTCGGGTTTTGATTCGGTTCCGACGATCACAAACTGCTAAGGGATTTATGCAATGGTAACAAATGCGCACATGAGGTGATCGTTTCTCGGTTTAGAAGCGGAGAAAATGCATCTGACATCAATTTGCCCTAGCAAAAAGGGCAAAAGGAAGTCTTTATAAAAGTGGAACCTACGATGGACCAAATTGAAAATTTCACTAGTGGCCGACCATGCGTATGTAAATAAGTGACTCTAAAATTGGCACGTGGATTCCACCCCATACATGGTCTTTCCTTTTGATTTTGATTTTGGATTCCCCCCCCCCCCCCCCCCCCAAAAAAAAAGCTTTAAGTCGAATGGTGTTTTTAATATCAATTTTTTGTTGTCTCATAAAAAATGTTAACTTTAAGTTCAATTAACAATTCTGATTCCAACTTTTTTTATATTGTAAAAAAGCACCAATTTAAGATCAAGTGACAATTATGGCATCGACTTTTTTTATCTTGTGAAAAATCACCAACTTTGCACCCTTATATCAAATATGACCCCCTTATTTTAGGAAAAAATATTTTAATCATAAACTTGACAAATCTCATCCAATGTGTCTCTCGACATGCAGTAGCTTACAATTTCCTTTGGATTTTGGATTCCACCTAGAGGCAATTCCCAAAACAAAACAAAAAAAAAAGCTTTAAGTCGAATGACGTTTTTTAACATCAATTATTTTTGTCTCATAAAAAAGTATTAACTTTACATTCAATTAACAATTCTGATTCCAATTTTTTTTATCTTGTAAAAACGCACCAAATTAAGATCAAGTGACAATTATGGCATTGACTTTTTTTTTTTATCTTGTGAAAAATCACCAACTTTGCACCCTTATCTCAAATATGACCCCCTGTTATTGACTCTATTTTACCCTTATTTTTAGGAAAAAAAAATTTAATCATAAACTCGACAAATCTCATCCAATGTGTCTCTTGACATGCAGAAGTTTACAATTTCAGATTATGACAAAATAGCAAAATCTGGCTGAAGAGATTTAATGTAGAGATCTTTTTTACTTGTCAATGAAGTGCAAAAGATGATGAATTGCTTCGAATTATTCTTCAAAGTTGTAACTTGAAGAAGGATATAATGACTAATACTTTTAAATATAGTCAGCAAACTATATTGATTTATTGTTGAGGCGGAATATTTATGTTGGATAATCAATGGTTCTAAATTAAGAGGGTTAAATTTGAGATTTAAGTGAAACTAGTAATTTTTTACTAGATAAAAAAGTCGGGGTCATAATTGTCACTGGACCTAAAGTTGGTGCTTACAAAAAAAAGGTTGGGACATAATTGTCATTCGACCTAAAATTGATTTTTTTATGAGAGAAAAAAATTAGGACCAAATTTGTCATTCTACCTAAAGTTTGTGATTTTATTTTTTCAAAATAGCCCCCCATTATACAACAGCTTTTGAGAGTCCATGTTTTGGTACATGGACTCCTATGTACATGAAGTATCCGAAGATAAAGTTGGAATCCTATGTGGCTTTCATGGAATCATCGCACATAAAAAACTAAGGAAATATTATTTCAAAAGTTCTAAATCTATCGTATGGTAATGAAAATTCAATTTTAATTTTTTTTAATTTTTTCAACCTACTATTACACGTGGTAAGCTAACGCTGATGCGAATAAGTTAAATTTTTATATATTTTTAATTTTTATTTCCTTCTTCTTTTGGCCAGTTATGAGTCTTGATGATGGTTGACAACTAGGCGGAGGTGAGGGCTAGCAAGGCCCAACCTTAACGTCGCTAGGTGAGGTTGTCCTCACTAGCCTTAAACAAGGCTAACAAGGTTGATCTCGCCTTACTATTGGGAGGCTTGAATTTGTGCCACCCCTAGTGACGGCAAAGGCTTAGTGACTGGCAAAGGAAGGAGGAAACTAAAAAGAAAGGAAAAAATAAAAATACAAAATACAAAAGTTTTAGAAATTATAAAAAGATGTTCAAAATTGTTTACATCAGTTCTGGTAAGCTCTAACTTGATTACTGCATAAGTAATTTTCAGCAAAAAAATGATCAGAATGAATAAATTGATAACCATTACAAAAAAAAAAATTGATAAATCATTAAAGGATGTATGACTAGATTGGCAAATTATCATAATGTGTATGATTAAAGTGGTACAATTAGATGGTTTAGGACTAAACTAACAATTTATCAAAATACTTAGGACTAATTTGATACAACCGAAATGTTTAGAACTGAATTGGCCGCCTTACAATAGTTTTAATACTTTCTAGACAATTTTCCTTGTATTAGCTAATACAAATGAAATGAAACCTAATAAAAAGTACATAAAATCTTCTTTCAAGTTAAGTATAAGACACATCTGAAAACCTAAAACCAGATAAAATATCCACCATTTCATGAGTTACGATCCAGATGATTGCTAAGTTAGTTTTCTCAAAAGCACCAAAGTAAGGGTAAGTCGGCCATTTGTTCAATGGAGCTTATACAATCTTTTATCGCGTGACAAAACATTAACCTGGGGGAACTCCATTTGACCCATTTAGCACTTGGAAGACAGTTTTGCCGTCCATTTCTAAGATTTGCTTCCTCTTCAGTGAACAACATAGCTGGGAGTTTCTTGCACTACTAAGGTTTTGGCATGTAGAGCTGAATCACATGGAAAGGTTTGAGACCTTCCTCCTATAATGTTTCCTTCATCATCTCTATCACTAATGAAATCCCAAGCTCCTAGCTTATCTTGCGACAAAGCCCTATTTATGTTAAATTTTTATCTCTCCATGCCTTGATGCTTTCCGCCTATTCGATCTTGATGCTTAGATGTGGTGTATTCTCTAATTATGAATGGCAATGATAATGGGTCGTCGTTAATTTCCAATTTCATCGTTCACAAATTTATCAAAGGTGCTAATAAAATTTCTTAATTTTATGATAAACAAGAAGAAATTAAGGTTTTTAAATAGAAAAGTTTTGCATTGTCCAAATACCCCTTATCAGGTTCATTTCTCTGATTGTGAAATTGAGAATAAATTTTTTCGCCTTCGTAATAACAAATCATATCCGTTTTTATATTTTATGTAACTAATCTTATCCATGGTCATCTGAACAATATTTCCATATTGAAAGTTATATTTTGGATTTATAGGAAAGAATCATACATTATTAACGTAATTAATCCACCTTAATCATTCAAGAAAGTAGTTTATCTCAACTGAAAATTTTACTCCAACGGTCTTACTTTTGAATATCTGGGCCTACGAAGCCCACGGGTGTGACTCTGATCGGTGACTTCCCAGAGAGCCGGGCCAGGCCCGACCCGTTTATTAGCCCCACCCGATCCGCCTGTGCAAGCCCGGTTCGATCCGAGAACCATAGCGACGTCGTTTCGGCTCCGTCGTCGCCCTCGCACTCGCGGAGGAAAGGCCGAAAGGGGGAGACACTCTCGAGTGCACAATCTCTCTCTACACGAGCTTTCTCTATCTAGAACCATAGACCGACGTTTTGCTCGGGGAGACAGAGGGAGGGTGGTGAACAATGGCGTCGTCATCGGGCTCAGGCGAGGTCGCGACGGAGAGGAGAGGAATACCGGGCGCTCAGTTTGTGGAAGACGTCCAGACCTACCTCGCTCAAGCCGGCCTCGACGTCAACTCTGCTCTGGCCTTCCTCCAAGAGCGGTACGCCAGAATCTTATGCTTATTGCTTGTGTTTTTGCTTTCTTTCTGTGCGAGTGTGGAATGTGTAGATCGTCTGATCTTCCGGAGCTATGTTTTCGTAGCTTGATATGGTCAAAATGAATGCTGTCACGCGCTTGACCTAGCCGTGGAGTGGTCTAGGGCTTTGATTCTACTAGGCGTGTCTGGTTTTTAGTAAGTAGCATGCGTGGATCGAGCTCTCATGGAAATTGTCTTGAATAAGCAGCTGAAGATGCTGATGAAGGATATGTTTTTCAAATTTTGGATTTTTTTTTTTTGTCTTAGAGTACTAGTGGTGATTGGTGGGATGATACTTGCAGGCTGCAGCAATACAAGCTGGTTGAGATGAAACTCCTGGCTCAACAGAGGGATCTTCAGGTTTGTCATTTGTATTTCGCTCTGTTAGTTTTATTTGGATGCTGTGGTTTGTGATAGCCGGCCCTCACAATGCATATTATTGTTGGCATCTGTCATTAGTAAAATTCCTCTAAACGTTTGTGTATTCTTCTTTGTGCTGTTGAATACCGTAGACCCCATTCCTCCTACCCACCCTTGTGCTCCCGCTGACCTTGTTTCTTTTTCTTGTCTGTTGTGTGGTATAAAACAATGGAGTGTTGAAATGCTGTGCATTCGTTGTTGTGGAGGTGGGCATGCGTGCTTATGTGGGTAGACCTTTTTCTACAACTTTGAAGTATTTGAGTGTGTAAATTTTTTTCATGCTTAAGAGGTATGAAGACATGATCAGAGACTTTGATACAAAAACTTCAATCATGTTGATGATTTAGTTTCAGGAAAAGGATATGTACTTCTGAGGTCTCTATTTTGTAGTGCACATTGTCTTTTCAGTATCTGTTCATCTTTTGTTAATGCAATTGGCATATCCTCAATTATGATGGTTGTCACACTCACTTGCAGTTCTCTTTCTCATAAATTCTTCACATAGTTTCTGTCATTCTAGTTAAACTTTTACCTCTTCTCAAACTTGAGTTTTACTTTTCCCCTAAAGGAAGATGAGATTGGCTTGCTCTTGCAATTACTATGGTCTGATATAGAATACAAAGTTAATCCAAAATCCAGTTTAGCACCTCTTTGATGTCTCACATTGAATTTCTCTTTACATTCACTTGATATATCTGACTGCACTTGGTTTTCCCACTATAACCCTTGGTGAAATGTGAACTTTAGCCTTATGTTAGCACGTCAATGTTTACTTTGTTCTTTTTGTTTTTGATCAGAGTTGTTTATTTAATTAGTGTTATTCGTTTTCATTTGTCTTTATTATTGTGTTATTAATTCCATGTCTATATTAAATGCCAGGCTAAAATTCCTGATATTGGGAAGTGTTTAGACATAGTTGCTACTCTACAGGCCAAGAAGGGTTCTGGTGAGGTTCGTTGTCTCATGTGACCCATACTATTGATTATGTAAACTAGATTTGCAGGAATTTCCTCTTTCCTTCCACAAGTTGACATGGAACTGGTGATTCTTTTGATTTTCTTCAACATGCTGCCCTATGGACTCCAGTAATTCGGTTGAGGGGTTCCCAATATATATATATATATATATATATATATATATATATGTATATATATATTTTTTGTGTGATGAAAATGAGAGGTTATCTTGAAAATGATTGCAGTTAGCGCACAGAAAATTAGATCAAAATGTTCACATATAATTTAAATGAAAAGATACTTTTTAGTAAAATGCTTGCTTGGCCCATTTATCGAAATAAAACTAGGTTGATGCACATCACTAAATAGTAAGCCTTTTCTATGCTCCCCATGTTAGGAAATTTTCTCATTTAAAGGCACGAGGAACATGCTTATATGGTGTTGCATTTTGTATGTATACCCATTTATCTTCCTTATACTTTTGAAAAACGTTGATTTGATCTCCCTTGTTTGGTGGTCCTGCATTGGAGGCTTTCAATTCTTATCTTAAAAGAGTAGGAATGATCTGCATTTAGGTTCTTTTTAAAAAGAAATCACTTCTGCAGATCTTTCTCTTGTCCTTTGTGAAAGAGAGTATAGGAAGAGGTATTATTCTGCATGTTATTCTAGTTCAGAGCGCGCTTAACGATATTGCAAAAAAGTGACCAAAGGAAGGTGGAGTATCTAATTCAGCGGTTCTTTCTTCTCTTTTTAAAGCTGTTTCATATCGGTTGTTTTTCTTTTTCCACTGACGCTTGAGGGAGCTTATAGCTTGTAATCCTATTTTTTCTTCGAAATGAAATAAACAGTTAATTTGTTTGAAGTGTCCCTTAGTTCAAATAAAATGCTTCCTTGCTGATAGAATATTCTCCAGAAAGCCATGGTTTCATTGATAATGCACAAAGAGGGAGCAAACCTTTTAACAGTTTTTTATGTGAGAGTGAATCTAACAAACTTGAGGTTAGAAAATAGAAAGTGTAAACCATAATGTGAAATCTAGAGCCATCTACCTGTAATGCAAGATCTGAAGGCTCTCTTATCTCTATATCTCCACTAACAGAAATGTCAAGAGTTGGATTGGGTATGATTCAATTCCACGGTCACCACATCTTACCTGTGACTTCTCCGATAGATCCAAGGAGATATATTCTGATGGCAACATGTAAGTGGGTGATTGAGGGATTCTTATTGACTTTGCTCTGGGTAGTATCTGTTTGTATGCATCCTTCTTCTTCTGTTTCTTCTTTTTCCATATTGTATATTGGCTATTTTCAATCACCCCCAAGGCAATCTCTCATGTGCGAAACCTGTGGTGCTGTATGGTCCATATGAGTTTTCATCTTCTACGCAACTAATACCACCCCCTTGCCATCTTTCGATAGAGTCCTTCCCTGTCTTTTTACCAGCTATCTTGTGTAAGAGAACAAAAATTTGGCAATCTCATTTCTTCCGGTTACCAGTCTCTGTATAAGTGGTGAATTCTACATCCCAATACTTTCTGCCATCGACAAAGTTTCCTTGGGATACTCATTGACTTTGCTACATTTAGTATCTCTTTTTATGCTTTCTCATTTTGTATATTGGCTATTTTTAATCACCCCCAAGGCATATTCTAATGTGGAAACCTGTGGTGCTGAATGGTCCATAATTTTTCATCTTGTATGCAGCTATACCCCCTTGCCTTCTTTCAATAGAGTCGTTCCCTGTCTCTGTAATACCAGCTATCTTGGGTAAGAGAACTAAAATTTGGCCATCTCATTTCTTCTGGTTACCAGTCTCTGTATAAGTGGTGATTTCTACATCCCAATACTTTTTGCCATTGACAAAATTTCCTGCTTGGTTGCTGTAATTTCCATATCTGGCAAGAATCTGAGAGATTAATCCTGCACCATTAATCCTTATAAAACATCAACTATAAGGTAGCCAGGCATTAAGACTCTCTGCCAAGATCCCTCCCTCCCTCCTTCACATTCACTCACACACAAACAGACATGCAGAGACACACATGTACTACTATGTGCTGCCTCCATCTTTCCTTGCACTGAGTTTTTCTCCATCAAATAGGCAACAACCTTTAACCCTCTGAAGGTACATAAAGAAAGGTGCGATATCTCTCTTAATATGATAATCCAGCATTTGAATTGACTGATCATTTCAAATTATGGCACCTTGATGGAACAATTACTTTGCCACTCCATTGGACCGCATAGATATCTTATTTTCTGGGATCTAGTTTATTCATTGCTTAACTAGGAACCTTTTATTCATTACTTAACTAGGAACCTGCATAATGACTGAAGCAAGCTGGCTGATTGGAAAACCAAAGTGACACTCCCATTTTTTTGCCGTTCTCCTTTGCAATCCGCTAGTTTGTATTCAGAGAGCTCAATGATTGGTTCCCAAAATTTCTTTGGGCACTGAGAGCGTGGCTTAATTTTATATAGCAAAGTAACTTGTGATTGAGGCCATTACACGTGTGCATAACAATTATATATTACTATTCGCGGATGATTGAACCATGCATGGCCTCAGTACCTGAATCTAATTAAATTCAGGATGAACGCTTCTTGCTGTATGTATTTTAACTGAGGATATTAATGGATATCTGGCAAACTATGTTTGTGAAGTACACTTGTTATCTCGCAAACAGATCATGTTTTCTAATCCAGAGTTCTTTCCAATCCTAGGCCTTGATGTTCTTTGTATAGTCATAGAACCCAGCAATTTTTTCCTTCGCAGTCTAGAATCCCTGACAGTCTTATCAGTCATCTTTCGTGTGTGATGCCAACAAAAATTTCTCAGTCTTATTGTGCTAAAAAATTTGCATGGTCGAAAAGCTTCTTGCTCCTCAATGACCTCTTAGCTGATCATATGAATTTTTTTTGTCTTACCAAATCAGGTAGAGGATATGCTAGTCTAATTCTTGCCATACTAGGAACTACTTTTGGTGCGGTTGATGTGATGTGAAATATTCAATTATCTTTTCTTCTTCAGAAAGGCACTTCTGGAAGCAATATTTCTAATAATCTAGGTTAAGGCTTTGTATAGTCCATGTTCATCTCAATAAGTGAGAACTGGTTTTGGATTTTGGACACCTGACTATTGCCAGTAATATTTAGCTGGTTTCTTTTATGTCCGTAGGTCCGATTAGAAAGCAAACTGGGGTGAGATTACTGTATTGGCCTTTAAAACCTAAGGCCATTAAAACTTCTATGAGCAATAGATAATAGGCACCAAACTGACTGGTTTTATGGCTCTTATTTTGAATATAGGCACTTCTTGCTGATTTTGAAGTCTCTGAAGGCATATATTCACGAGCTCGCATCGAAGATACTGATTCAGTCTGTTTATGGCTGGGAGCAAATGTTATGTTGGAGTATTCAAGTGAAGAGGTCGTACTTGAGTATGAGCAATGTTTCTTCTCTCTCCAATAATGATATCTAGTATCTTATTTATTGTATAAAAACATGTTGCAGGCCACGACTCTTCTACAAAAGAACTTAGAGAATGCTAAAGCAAGTTTAGAAGTTCTAATTGCTGATCTACAATTCTTAAGGGACCAAGTAACAATCACACAGGTAAGTGAGAATTATTTGGTACTTGGAGGTCAATATTTGTTTCAAGCTGTTTACTATGTCAGTTTGGGGTTAGGTCAATTATGCTCAAACTACTGTTGCTGTAGTGTCACAATTGGCTTGAGGCTGTAAATTGGCGAGACATTTTAATTTTGATGGCCTGGAGTATGGTAATATTGCACTCATGTGTAATTGAAAAAATTCTAAGCTCTTCCCAGGACCATGTTCTTTAGCTTATCATGGCAATTAGGTTGGTGGCCCTTGGGAATTTCTTTTTGGGGAAACAACCCTTGAGAGTTGAATTACTCTTTGACAGGTTACGATTGCTCGTGTATACAACTGGGATGTTCACCAAAAGAGAATCCGTCAAGCTGGTGCTACTGCCAAAGACTCTTAAAGGAATCTTTTCAACTTGATTAATGGTAGCAGAATATGTACTTCTATATTAGAGTACGGGTTTGATCTCCCATTTTCAACTAGGTGAATGAACTATGTATTGTCCTGTGGTCTTATGGTTAGATTCCGACATCAAATGATTTTCGTTAGGTTCAGTGAGATCTACTGCATCACAAAAAGCTTGTCCTGTAAACGATTTTGATTGAGAACCTGTTGAGCTTGAGTTTTCACATTTTTGTATTTGGAGTTGATATTTGGTCCATCTATGAAGTCTTGTTTCACTGTTTGATTATGTATGTTAATAAGAACTGGTTTACATTTGAATTTCACGAAAAACAGGTACCTGCCCGAGCTCCACATGAGATGCATGCCAGAGTTTTTTTTTTTTTTTGAATCAAGTGACTGAATGATGCAATTTGGTACTTGTCGTGAGAACTTACCTTATCTTCAACCCTTAAAAGGCTCATGCATCTTGGAGATTTATATTATGTAAGAGCAATGCCAGGTATGGTCCGCTTACGACGGCTGTATTTTATGACAGATACAAGTTATCAATGACACAAGTGTGTGACCTCACCAAATTTGCTATAAGTGAAGAGATGTAATATTTGTGCCCCTATAATTTCCTTAATTGCAATGGTTTAAAAGTGGCGCGACCTATGTAGTTTTCTCGTGTCAATGATGGTAACCGATTTGGTGAGATATCTAACTGTACTTTGTAACCTATCAACTCAACTTTCAGCTGAAAGAAATTGATCCTTGTCGAGAAATGTGTGGGTGGCTCGACCCGCTCCAGGTTCTTGGGAAAGAACAGAAGTTACTGAAGAGATGATCACTAAATTGCCTGTTCTGGTTGCAGCTCACCCGCGCTTACACGGCTTTAAAATTTGTCGTGCTGGTTTTAAGAATGCACGAGACTTATCTAGTGCAACGGGCTTGGTCTAGTGTGGGATCATAGAGGCAATTAAGAACCGCCACAGCCACACTGGTTTTGATGTCACTTTTTTGGCCCCATATGGGCCCTTACACGCAGTGTGCTAGTTTTAAGGTCTAAGTAAAGGCACTAAGAAAAGCGTCTAGATTGAGATCCTGTGATTTGTGCAATAGTTGAACTCCACTAGTCGAATTAAAATACTGATCTGTGACAATCAAAATTAGTTGCAATTCTAATTGATTCGTGAGCCTCTTCCCTCTCACTACTTGTCCCAAATTGAGGCGCTCGTATGAGAAGCCCAATTAGCCCCATTTGAGACCTTGAGGGAAGTAAGGATGCGAAAACTGGATCGACTCTAAAGTAGAGTAGCTGTACTTGCCTTTTTCTTCGAGTGGATTGAGGAATGTGGAACTCCGATGAAAACATAGTCTTGATGCATCCCTTGAAGGAGCATGGACTAACTTATCATTAAAAGAAGCTGGATCTTCTGGAGTTAGATCAGCTGGAGTAGCTACTTATATCGATAAAACATTTTAATTTTGTGTAGATGCGTGTGAAGTGATTCTCTAAACAACTGTACAATATTAGATTCAAACTTGGTTTCCGCCTTAAAAAGGACATTATAATATGTTCACGACATGATGACGTTTTATCTCTATGTGTGTGTGAACAATCTGCAGAATGGAGAATAAATTCCTAAATGAAAGCCGTGGATCCATTAGAGATGTCATCACTTAGATTTAATTCCTGATATTTGCGTCTATTTAACCATGATTGAATTAGAGATTGGGCAAATGAAGCTCTTTGGTCCTTACTTGGATGTTTCTCCAATCTTTCGGAATAGCATCCTAGGAGAGCCTGTAATTGTCGGAACTCAAAATAATGGGTTTCCACTTCGAATTTAAAGCTTTTCATACTCCTACATATTGCAGCAGTTCGCATAATTTTTTTTAAAATAAATTTCATATTGACAATGCGCTATGACTGGAATCAATCGATCAACTATTCGTAAAAGGGAAGTAATTGCATGGATCATGGTCTATAGACCTGTGATCACATCCATTGATTTTTGGGAGATCCATATCAAATTTGTATGATAAATGGCTTTGATGAACCTAGCTTATGTGAATCCTGGAATTGGTAAGTCATGAAGCCTATTTGAGTTAAGAGAAAGAGTGAACTTCATTGAAAAACAAATATGGACCTAAGTTCCCTTAGCTTATAATATGCGCAAATCCATACTCAAGTTTTGTTTGACCCTCTTGTGAAGGCAAATGAAAAAGCAACTGAAGTGTGTTTGTCTCGTTTCGCTTGTTATGAGTTGTCCTGCAAATAGCCAAATTCCACATCAGACAGGTGTGTTTTGTGTTCACACATGCACACACTCTGAGATGTCAGTACAACGTCTTTTGAAATTTATACATGAAGAGTCAAGTCTCCCTCCCATGAATCTTTTAGCTCGATAAAAGGGCTTTATCTTGTACATGTAATTTGCAAAAGAGTACAAAAAAAGTGTAACCAATAATTTTTGTTTTTGGAATAACTGAATTGTTGAGATTTTCCTTAAGTTTAAGCCCCAAAAAAGGAAACTTCGCTAATTTGAACGAGCTTCCTTATTAAGGTTGGTTTCCTATTTTGACGTGATTATCTAGTCTGAGTTAGTCTCCTGTTTTGGATCCAAGCCTTGTCAATGTTTAGAAATGTTTTCAATGTGAAGAGCATCCAAAATGTGATGCATCCTGAAGTAATGAGTATTAAAGCCAGTTAAATATTTGCTAAGATTTTTTTTTTTTGATTTCTTGGTTAGATTGAGATCTTATTTCGTGAGTAATTGTGCAGTTAAACACTATATGAGATTTTTGGGTACAGTTGAGCCATAGGAATTCTCAAAATGTTTGAATGACTAAAGTGTGATTGTAATATCTATCCTACTACTTGATCTATAGTATCGAACCACATGAATTTAATACACATTTTAATTTCTTACCTTGTCTATTTAACTATTTCATCGCTTCTTTCTTTAATGATTAATATCAAAACTTTGCTTAGCTAAATTGAAGTGAATCGACGGTGATAGGTAAAGGAAAAGTGAAAATCAATTGATTTCATGTGAAGGATTTTGCTTTCTAAAAGATGTAGATTGAGAGTTTTTGTATAAGAGAAATATGCACTTATCCTTGTTTGGAAAGAAACCAGAGTTAATGAAGCAAGCAAGACAAAATTTGCTAGATAAATAAGAGTTCGCTGTTGTTAGGCTGACTTTGGCTCATAATGTCACATTTGATATCATGAAAGAAAAAACCATATGGACTAATGCAGGTCTTGTTGGACATGAATGAGAAACTCTTTGTGAGCAACAATGGCTACTTAATAAAACGTTTATTCAAGTTGAAGATGAGAAAAAGTGCTTACTTGCCAATCATATCACTGAATTTAATATGTTCGTTCTTCAATTGAGTTTAATTGAGATTAACTTTGACGATAAGGTCCGTGCTTTGATTATATTGTTTTTACTCCTTGATAATTAGAATATTGCTGTTACCACCACTGCTAGTAATGTCTTTAGATCAACAAACTTGATTGTTAATAGTATTCGCAATTTAATTCCAAGTGGGGACATTGGAAGAAAAGAATCTAGTGAATTTTGTCTATTATTTTAGTAGGTAAAAGTAGAGAAAAAGCTAGTATTCTTGTTACCAAAAATAGTATATATGTGAATTTGCGTAGTCAAACTAGGACTAGGGTGGGGTCTACTAGGACTAAGTTGATATTTGTTAGAGTTATGGCAATAAGGGACATCTTAAATGGGATTGCCTCACAAAAGACAATGGAATGGTTCAATCTACTATTGATATTCTGCAATAGGCGATAGGTACTTGGATAGTGCTTATTATCACTTCTCTATCATTGATAATTCACTATTTGATAGATGGATTATGAATTCTGGTTGTTCATTCCATGCTACACCAAATAAGAATTGATTTAGTACATATTAATGCACGAATAGTTATAAAATGTAGGTGGAGAACAATGCTAACAGCGTTGTTATGGGTGATTATGATGTTTAGAATCAAAATGCATGATGGCGCGGAGAGGAGACTCACTGAAGCGTGACGTACGCTCCATATATGAAGCGATATTTGTAGCAAATACCGTCCCCATTAGGGACGATATTTGTGTCGTGGCTAATTTTCCGTAGCTAAATGGCTGTTTTTTTGTAGTGATACTTGAAGAAGAACTTGATTTTCTTGTGTGCTCGGATTAGCTGGGTGTATGTATGTGTATATTAAAAGGTGGAGTTTTGAAGGTTGTTAGAGGTGCTCTATATGAGCTTCAAGATGAAATAGTGATGGATTTCACAACAATGTCATAGGCATCTATTAATGAGTCTGAATTGTGGCATATGCTTTTGGAGCTTATTAGCGAAAAGAGCCTAAAGCTCTAAATGAAAGGAATTTGTTATATGGTTATGTTGTTAAGAAACTAAATTATGTAGGTGTTGTGATTTTCAGAAATGGTGGAAAGTGCAGTTCAGTTCAACTATCAAAGAAACTATAGAGATTGCATAATTAATTCACTAAGATGTTTGTAGGCTGTTGTAGTTTCCTTTAGAAAATAGTGCTAGATTTATGTTAACGGATTTGGATGACTACTTAAAAAACACTTGGTATTTTTGTTGAGAGAAAGTTTGATAATAATATTGAGATTAAGCAGTCGAAAGCTTTGATCAAAAAGGAGATTGGTCAGATGACCAAGCATGTGCGAACTAACAATTGTGTGGAGTTTTGCTTGGAGGTGGTAAATGAATTTTATAGGGAACAAGATATAGTGAGACACCACACCAATCCTACCGAACCATAATGGGTTGTAGAGTCAATGAGTAGGGTATTACTAGAGATGACCCATAAAATACTATTTCCTTTTAGAATGTCTAAAAGATTCCTTATGGATGCCTTTAGTATGTCGAGCTATTAGGTGAATAGATTCACATTGACTAAGATTAAATGTCGAGCTCTTGAAGTAGTGTGATTAAGTAATGTTGCTAATTATCTTGTCATTAAAATATATCATTGTCTGATTGAATGATGATAAACAAGGGGGTGTATGTTCATAGGCTACGCGCAAGGTGAATTGGATCATGTTATCAATAGAGAAGTTGTATTTGATGAGTCTATAATACTTCTGGCTAAGAGTGCTTGTGCTGGTTTTCATATTGATTTGCATGGTGTTCAGCTCAAGTTGGAGAAGCAATAAAAAAGGAAAAACTCATGGGGCAGTATGTACTAGCATGGCAATTGGCATAGATAGTGCTTGTCGTGAGGTGAAACCTGTAAAATCAATGGTTGCAGTAACTATTTAGTATGATGAAATGTGTAATCTATCTCTTAATAGATTAGGATGTAATATTGATTTTGCTAAGATGAAAGAGATTGTGTCTGTGAATCCTTATGGTGTAGTTAAAAATATAGGTGGAGTTGATATTTTGATGAGATCCATAATTATGGCAAGTATCAAATGATGCTTAGACTTGAAATATATTAATGGCGATTGAGCCCTTGTAGAGTTGTGGGAGAATAGTAGTGAAGTTTGGGTTCTAACGAAGTCATTGTAACTTGGCAGAAATGTCGAGCCAATGGTGGCTTGTTGAGATATGTCTCAAGCCAAGCGATTATACAAAACCAACTCAACCAAGTCCCTCCATTTGAAATATCTAAGGCGAGTTCCTATGTCATTGTCCAACCAGCCTAGAATAGGTGAGTGACAACCCTGATAAAAAAATTTAATTAAATAATAGAAGAGAAATCGAGTTGCGGTCGGCAAAATTTGAGAGAGGCCCGTTGGAAGCGCACGCGCTACCTCGTAAGAGGATTTTATGAATTCATCTAGCAATCTGCTAAACTCTCTCGAGATCCACCTTGGCAAGGCCATGACAATGTGGGTCATGTTTCTTTTAGAATGCCACAGTGTGAATCATCAAATTTCTATTGACACCTAAATAGATTATTGATGGCTCCAAATAAAATAAATCTTGTATGTTCTAAACATTAATTTAAGTTGCGAATCAGTATGACATTGAGAGAGCTTGAGTTAAGTTAAATTTAGTAATCCATTAGCTAAATTTTATGTGGTGCACCTTCGAAGAAGTCGCGACAATTTCACATCACAAATCAATGTTCAAAAATTTAATCAATAACATGCAATAAATGGATGAAAAAGTTTTTAAAAAATGGTGTCGCTGTTCTATCGAAATGTCATATGGTATATAAGAACAATCATTCGAAAGTCGTCACATACATGAAGCCACGTTTCACGGACTGACAGCATTGGAGGACCATTTCCCTTAGCCGCCCATATAGTGCAAATCTGACTTGGTTTTTTTTTAACTTATTAAGGAAGGCCACAGGGCACTTCCAGGCAAGTGGAACACGATGACAAAGTAGGTAAGTGAAAAATATATTAAGTTGTCTAAAACGTCCAAACATCCAACCGACATGCAGTTTTCATTATAATTTTGAGAAGACCTTCTCGTCTTCGAAGACTATCGCCAATAATTTCCTCAACTGAGCCTCCTCTTTGGTGTGAGACTGAATGGTATTTTTTATACCAATGAAGGGAGGCCCGAGGTAACTTCCAGGCAGATGGAACGTGATTATAAAGTAATGGTAAGTGGACAATATATAAAGTAGTCCAATACGTCCAACGTCCAACTAACATGCAATAACCTATTATCTTTCCAATATTACCTCTCGTCTTTGAAGACTTTCAGGTAACTTCCAGGCAAGTGGAACATGATGACAAAGTAATGGCAAGTGGAAAATATAATAAGTAGTCAGTACGTCCAACATCCAACTAACATGCAATAATCTATTATCTTTCCGTTACAACCTCTCATCTCACAAGACTTTCAAGTAACTTCCAGGCAACTTCTAGGCAAGTGGAACATGATGACAAAGTAATGGCAAGTGGAAAATATATTAAGTAGTCCAATACGTCCAACAACCAACTAACAATCTATTATCTTTACGATACGACCTTCTCATGTTCGAAGACTTTCACCAATTATATTCTCAACTTAGTCTCCTTTACAGAGCGAGTCTGAATGGTTTGCTTGTGAAGGAAGGCTACAGGTGAATTCCAGGCAGATGTAGGGAAAGTAAGCAAACCAGATTCAGTCTGCGTTGCTTTTTGTCTGACCCTCTTTTGAAGGGGTATGTTTTGCAACCCCTGCAAAATACCAGGAAACTCAGGTTGATATCGACAAAAAAGTTTTGGAACCCTTGCAAAATACCAGGAAACTCAGGTTGAAATTCCAGGCAAACGCAGCCAAAGTGAGCGATCTCTCTTCTTTGCTTTTATCGAAGTTGTAACAAAGATCAGACCCAGGCTTCCCAAGTCACCGGGCAGACTCAATTCGGAGATCCATCCCTCCATCGTCCTTCCATAATGAAGAGAAAGAGGGAGGGAAAAGAGACTGAGACGGCCTCTTCGACAAGTAGTAGCCGAGATGATGGATTGGGGAGGGGCTACGAGGTTTTTCTGAGTTTCAGAGGGCCTGACACCCGTTTAACTATCGCGGATACTCTCTACAATTGCCTGATCCGTGCAGGGATCCACACTTTCAAAGACGATGAGGAGCTCCGATTTGGTGAAAAGATTGAAGGTGGCCTCCTGCAAGCGATCAACGACTCTAGGATTTACATCCCTATTTTCTCCAAAGGCTACGCTTCAAGTAAGTGGTGCCTCCGTGAGCTGGCACTCATAGTGGAGTTATCACAAGATAACGATGAGAAAGTGATCCTCCCTATCTTCTGTGATGTCGATGTGGATGATGTCAAACTTAAGACTGAGTTATATCAGAAAGCCCTCCAAAAGCACGATAGCAAATCTAGAGAGGATTTACCAAAGTGGGAGAAGGCTTTAAAAGAGGTCACCAGATTCACAGGAAAGAAGCTAATAGATCACCGGTAATGTTTGCTTCTCCTTTGACTTTATTTTCTTATTGACATTTTCTTTCTCGTTCCTGGTTGTTCATCGTTATGTGATGCATGGTAGGATTTGACGCTAGGAGGGAACCACAATTTTGCTCAGAGGGCGAGGTTTCTTGAACAAATTGACTTTACACTTTTAGTGCCAAGTTTTGATAGCAATAATTTTAGGGTATATCAACTTATTTAATTAATCTATAATGCCAGAAATCTAAGATATCCATGAATTGCATTCCGTAAATAAAGTTAAGCACTTTTGGTGCAATTTTTCTGACCGCCCATGATATAATGTTTGCCCAAAAATTAGGTTGAGTTTGATGTTAGATCTTTCTCCCTTTGTTATCCTAATGAGAGCTGAGGAAGCATTGGCCCAAAATAAAAGAGCTCAGGAAGGAGCTTCTCTATGTAATCCAGGCCATTAACAGTTCATACTTGTTAGTGTTCGATGTACTTAACGGAGAGGTAAAAATGTGTGGAAAACATAGAGAAATTACAACATAGACTAAATCTATGCGAAAAGCTTAATGGCCGAGAAGAAGAAACTGATCACTGTAGATTTACTTTGGGCCGTACGGAATTCATATGCTTTGCTACCATTTCCCTTGAGGTAACCAGCTAATTATGGTCGCATCCCTAAGTTACCCAAACATAATAGAGCTTCTGTATAGTGATGGTTTTACAAGCTCATAAGAGAAACCTATTATTCATGGTTCTTCTTGTTGCTCTGAATATACAAGACCGAACACTACAAAGATCTTTGCACATGTTTTAGTGATTCAATCCTCCAGTCTATCTCTGATTACAAGAAATCTTAGTTAGGTTGCAAAGGATTGACTTAGGTTTTGGTGTATTACCGACCTTGGCCTTTTACTTTCACGGTGGGAGGACAAAGGTCATAGGCATCTCTGGTGGTCAATTGTGCATAGACAAAATCTGCGGCCTTAAAATAAAGTTGCCACCCTTTTCGTGCCACCCTTTCCGCAAGTTAAAAAGTCAAAAATAATTTTAATTTTTGAGTGTTGCTCTTGCTTTTCCATGGACCTATTCATGGCCCCATATCTCAATCAACCAAAATTTCACCCAAGGGACTTCTCGGTGGTTGTAGTTATGGTTAGCGACATCTAGGAACCTCTGGAAAGTGGATAAGCAATTTAACAATTCTGATTACAGTAAAATATGTAGCTACTCTCTACCCTAGTTTTGAACCCTGGTCTTTACTCTCCGCTTACTAAAATCCTTCTTCATTGAAGCTTATTTTTTGTGTCCCACATTACAATACTGACATGAATAATTTTACTCGAAAGGACATCCTACGTAGATCGTCACATTAGTGATTTTTAATAGAAAACATACGGAAAAGTTATGTTGAAAACTTTCGTGTAAAGCTTTAGGACTACATTTTTAAGACTAGAAAGCTTATAACAGAATTGACTTCCTAAAATAGATTTATGACTGATTGGGTAACTTTCCTTTAATGAAAATAATGGAATGCAATAGAGGTGCACAGCCTGTTCAAACCCAACTATGCGCAGCACTAGTTAGCTGGAAAATATGACAAGGCGACTTCTAGTCGAAGCCTAATTAGACCCTTAGTCACAAAATAAACTTTTCCCACCATTTACTGAATGAAAGAACCTTGATAGCAGTAGCTTTCTGTTATGAGTAAGGTCCCTCGTCTTCCTCTTGGAAAAAGTCTGTTTCTCTAGTTTTCTTTTTTTTTTTTCATCAAACGGCTCCCGCTAGGTAACGATTTTCTTATGTTGGTTGCTTCAAAGCAAGTAACTTTCAACTTGACGATAACCTTCCAATTCAATGTAATGCGAGCAAGGTTCGCATGTGTGGTTTTTTTTTTTTTTTTTTCAATCTGAGATTGTTGCATCTTATGTATGTGGCAGCCTAGATAAATTAAATAGTCTCATTGTCGAAGAGGTCTCGAGTCATTTATGGACAAGACGGATAGACGTGCCTCATCATTTGGTGGGAATTGAGAACCCAAAGGATAAAATTATGGCGATGTTAGATCTAGGATCTTTTTATGTACGGCGTATTGTGATTCATGGTATGGGTGGAATCGGAAAAAAGACACTAGCCGATGCTGTCTTCAGGCAAATCTCCCCTCAGTTTCAGGATTGTTGCTACTTCCTTAAAGATGTTCGGACACGTGATATATTAGACTTACAAAAGGAATTGCTGTTCAGCATTCTCAAACTCAGATGCACTGACCTTTCTGACATGATCAAGACAAGGTTTCGTGACAACTAAGTTCTTATTGTTCTTGATGATATTGACAGTCAGAACCAAGTCATGAGACTTGCGGGCGAGCTCAATTGGTTTGGTAGTGGTAGTAGAATCATCATAACTACAAGGAATATTGAATTTTTGGTTAAGGAAAGTGAGGACAACAATGTCCCAACCTCTAATAGAGGGCAATTTTCACTCTACAATATGCCGCTGATGAACTCACGTGATGCTCTTCAACTTTTTTGTGAGCGTGCCTGGGGATGTGCTGAGCCTCCATCTGATCACGTGGATATTTCATACGAGTTCATTAGGGTGCTTGGATGACTTCCATTGGCTCTTGATGTCGTAGGCTCCACACTTCGTGGAAAAACAGATTTTTCAAGAATTAAATTGAGTCTATTTGGTGAACAATACCTAAAATGGCATATGTGTCACGCAAAAGTACTTATGTCGTATCCTTCAGTTGCATTTTACAATATGAGGGTTTAGAACTTAATTGTATTTTTTGATAAATATAGGGGAGCTAATTGAACTAATTGAAAATTTTTTAGGACTTGTTTAGGAATTGATTGAACCAATTTACAAATTTAGGACTCAATTGCCTTTCATACATAGGATTTAGGACTTGTGCTTTGTTTTTCCCGACCTTATGCTGACAATATTTCCCTATGTCGTGAGATATAGTGTGATGTTAGATCTTTCTTCCTTTGTTACACTAATGAGAGGCGAAGAAGAATCAGCCCAAAAGAGGACTCAAAGTAAGGAGCATATGTACCGAGCAATTAATGGTTAGTTCATCATTTTAGGACGTGACTTACTCTTGAAAGATGTAAAAGTGTGTAGTGAACTTAGAGAGATTATTACATAGACCAAGTTTATGCAATATTTTTCCACATAACTTACGGCCAAGAGGAAGAAAGGACGTAGCTAATTACTCAAGGACTGAGCCGCTACATCTAATCTAGGGTAGGGTGCGGATTTCCTTTGGGACCCTATTTTGAGAATTACAGATTTTTATATGAAGTTACTGACCTTAATATAAGCCTTAGAGACTTCTTTCAATTATTTTACAAATTAATTTTAGGTTACCAACATTTATTTGAGTCATTTACTAAGTTTATCCCAATGTAAAACCTTCATATCTTATTTGAATTGTTCACTTTACATTTCTTAATTACCAATTCTTTTACCAAATGACTGACCATAATATGAGTTATTAGCTAGTTTTAAGTTATCCATTCTTATTTGAGCCACTTATTTGGATAGATGATTGTTGGCAATTCAAATAAACGCTGACAAATACCCTAGAAAGTGCGGTTACTACCTATTCCTCTGTAAAATAAGAAAAATGATTATGAGATTTTACACTTGTTTTCTATATTCAAGGGAACTGCCTAGTGAGATTCTTTTTCTCTTATGTCAACCTCCAAACTCTCCTAATTAATCACTCGAAGAGAATAAGTAGACCAGGTGTCCCGAGGACTTAGATGTCCAGCCAAACTTCCAGATGTCTCACAGCAATAGTCAGGTCACAATTTGGTCGACTAACGTAATTCTAGTTAAAGCCCAATTAGACCTCTGTCATGGGACAACCTTTTCCCATCATTTACAGGAACAAAAAACCTTGATAGAGGTAGTTTTCATTTGGAGATGAATTTATTTTTCCTTTCTATTTTGCGATAGTCTCATGGTGTGAAAGATATATATTTTTTCTATTGCTTTTTCTATGTGATTTGCAAATTACTTTGAGTTTGATGATAACCTTCCAATGCCACGTACTGTGGGCTCATATTTTATATGTGATTTTTCAATATGAGGTGATTGCATGTTACGTATGTGGCAGCTTATATGAGCTTGTAAACCTTGTGGTGGGAGAGGTTTCTAGTTTGTTGTGCACAAGATGTAAGGACGTGCCAGAAAATTTGGTGGGAATTGAGGATCGGATAGATGAGATTATGCAGCGGTTGGATCTAGGAGCGTCTGATGTACGGCTTATCGTGATTCATGGTATGGGTGGCATCGGAAAGACTACATTGGCGGAGGCTGTTTTCAGGCGAATCTCCCCACAGTTTCAAGGTCATTGCTGCTTTCTTAGAAATGTCCGAGCTGATGATATATTGAACTTACAGAAGAAATTGTCATCTGAAATCCTTCATCACCCTTGGACAAACCTCTCTTGCGTTAATGAAGTGGCTAACATGATCCAGGAGAGGTTCAATAGAAAGAAAGTATTCATTGTTCTTGATGACGTTGATAAGCTAGACCAAATCAAGAGACTTGCAGACAATGATCATTGGTTTGGTGAGGGAAGCAGAATCATTATAACGACAAGGAATATTGATTTCTTAAAAAGTGAAACTGAAGACCACAACACCTCACGTTATCAAAAAGCTTCATTCTACGAAATGCCGGAGATGGATCCTAATGATGCTCTTGAACTTTTCTCTAAGAATGCCTTTAAATCTGCCAAGCCTCCGCTTGATTACATGAATATTTCGAGGGAACTAATCTACGCCCTTGGAAGACTTCCGTTGGCCCTCAATGTCATAGGCTCCACACTCTGTGGAAAATCCCGAATTACATGGGAAGAGTCACTAAAGAAGTTACAGAAGGTGATGAACAAGGATGTCAAAGAGAGGTTGATGATAAGCTATGACGCATTGGATGTTCAGCAACAACAAATTTATCTTGATATTGCATGTTTCTTCATCAACGAAGAGAAATCAATTGCAGTGAAATATTGGGATTCGATTTATGGGTATCCCACTAGAAATGATGTCAAGATCCTCACAAACATGTCTTTAATAAAGATCACCCGTGATGATAAACTACAGATGCACGACCAACTCAGAGACCTCGGAAGGAATATCGTTGACATCAACATCGGTAACAACTATCAAAGTGGTAGCAGATATTGGTTTCCCAAAGATGCCATCCGTGTGGTTCAGAGTAAAAAGGTATACTTTAACCTCTAATTATTTACATTGTCCATCTATAGCATCATCACCTTTATAATTCAACTCAAAGTCAAATTGACACATGTACTAACTCATTGTTGCTTTTATCCATTGGATGTCGCTTTAATCCTCTAGGGAACTGAAAACATAGTAGGGCTCAATCTCGGTACACCTGAACCGGATGCCACATACAAATTTAAACGCAGGGAGTTTTCAAGGTTGTTCAACCTTAGGTTCCTTCAATTGGACCATGGAAACTTCAAAGGAGACTTTAAGAATCTTTTCTCCGAGTTAAGATGGCTCTCTTGGAGCAATTGCCCTTTAAAATTCGGAGCTACCAACTTTGGATTGGTGAACCTTGTGGTTCTCAAGCTTTGTAGAAGTAACATTACTGAAGACTGGGGAGGATGGTCTCAAATCATGGTATCATCTAATGCTTACTTTTGCATTACATTTGCTCTTGCTCTTTACTAAGCTTCAACTCAATTGCTTTATAGGTGGCAAAACAGTTGAAAGTCCTAATACTCATGGATTGTCCAGCCCTTAGGGAAACACCAAATTTCTCCTCAATCTCGAGACTGGAGAGATTGATTCTTAGAGGATGCAAAAGACTGGAGAAGATTGATGAGTCCATCGGCAATCTACAACATCTTGATCACCTAGAGATAGAGTCTGCAACCATTGAATCACTACCAAGGTCCATTGGCGGTCTAAAATCTTTAACAGAGTTAAGAGTAACATCTAAGAGACTCTTAATGTTGCCCGACTCGATTGTCGATTTAGGGAAGCTGAAGCATCTAATCTTGGAATGCAAGGAACTTCGAAAGCTTCCCGACTCTATTGGACAATTGGATTCGCTACTTAAGCTACATGTCTACAGTAGTAGAATTGGGGAGTTACCTTATTCCATTGGAAACCTAGAAAGGTTGAGAATTTTAGAAATCGACTGTCCGGATTTAGAAAGGCTACCAGACTCGATAGGGAGTCTCAAATCATTGGTCAAGTTGCATGTGGATTGTTCAAGAGTCATGACATTCCAAGATTGTATTGGGGATCTCAAAAAATTGAAGGTACCATTTCTGAGTGAACTTCCGAAAAGCATAGGAATGTTAGAAAATCTAGAAGAGTTAAATGTCGAGAATTTAGAAGGAGAAATTCCAAGTGAAATCGGGGCGCTGTCCTCGTTGAAATTTATAAGCTTATATCGTGGTCGCTTCAAGGGATTGCCAACAACCATCAATCAGCTTACAAATCTCCAAAGACTTGATTTACTATCTTGTCGTTCAATTCAACAGCTGCCAAAGCTTCCTGAGAGTCTAAACGGGTTGACCTTTCAATGGGACTCGCTGACCACAATCCCCGACTTCTCAAACCTCTCCCATTTAGTAAGTCTTAAAGTGTACGGAGACCCAGCGCTGCTGGAAGAACCCCGCATAGAGGGGCTCGAGAGATTACACGCTCTTAGAGATTTGTATCTGCGTGCCGGGAAAAGGGCGTTGGCTCCAACGGATTTGAGTTCCCTCTCTCAGCTACAACACCTCAACGTAAGTTACGGCGACTCCCGATCTCTTATCGGTCTTCCATCCAGCCTTCAATACTTGACTTTATGGGATGTTCCCAAGTCTGCTCTCCATTGAGTGATTTACTTTTCGTGTAACGTCAAAGTCATCTTTTGATGGTAAGCTGTCTAAACCTCTTTTTGTAGAATGACAATCCATAGAAGGGAGCTTATGACCAGGCTTTGCGAATGTTCAATGAGATGATGAGATTACCTGAGATTGTGGGGCTTAACTAACATTCTTTCCCTGATGCATTCTCGTGTGAGTGAGACAATGCTTGGATTTGTTCAAAAAGCTCGGATTACTGCATTGGTTATGTCCGAGCTGAGTCTTTGTTTGTTCTTTCTAGTGACTCGTTACGCCTTTCCTCATCTCTTTCTACCTCTATCACCGTCTGCTAAAATACGGTTATTGTTTACTTGTTAAATACACCTATTTGATATTCTTGCCTGTCAACTAAAATGGCAATCATTGGGCAACGCTAAAGTTTTGCTGAGTGGTTGCTTTAATGCCCTTGTGCAGCTTTCCTTTGGACAGTGATGTGGACTTAGATGCAATAGCTCATATGACAGAAGGATTCAGAGGAGCAGCTTTTCAAGCTGTGCTTTCTAATCCACGACTCCAAGTAGTTCACGATCTTCTCGACAACAGAGAGGCTATCAGCATGGGAAATAGCCAACTATAATTGAAGTCTGTTGCTCCATAGAAGTTATATTCATTCGCCGAATTCTATCGTCTCTCCCTAAAACAAGAATTATGTTTTCTCCAATCAGAATTTTGACTATGGATTCTGATGTCAACTTATCGTGCATCTGTTGTAGCTATTTCCTACAGTGATCTTATTCTACTATAGAGTATGTGACATTTATAGGATAATTCATCAAGTCAGTTTTCAATTTCTGGTCCTGAATTTCGACCAACGAGCAGTTGCTGGGGTGATCTCTTTGCATTTGAAAATTGAAGAAATGGGGATGAAAAGATTTCCATTTGGTAGCAGCTGATATTTGCACTACTTCTTTGGCTTTTAGCACAGCATTAAAATTTTCAACGGTACTTTTAGAAAATGGAGATAATGTTACCAGGGAACCCAAACTACAATTCCATCCATCGTGAGAACGTTCCACCAAATCCCAAATAAAGAACATGATAACATTATATGGCTTATATCACATAGGCTGACAACTACAGTTGTAGCCACGCTTTAACTATCCTCTGTAGTGTCAGATAATTTACATTATACCAGTCTATGTTTTCACTCATGAACGGAAATAAGGACATAGATCAAGTCTTAACACAGTACGATCTGGACCTTGTCTATCCGAAACAAAAGATAAAGGAGAACACTTGCAAAAGGGAAGCTTGAGAAGTGAAAAACAGAGACAGCTAGACGACAGATGGGGTAAATTTACTTGAATTGAGACCAATGCTTATAAGCAAGGCCTGCCTTCCGGCTGCTGTCTGGTACCATGTGGTAGGAGAAATCAGAATAGTCATTTTCGCTTGGCTGGCCCGTTGAAGGCCTCGTCTGCTGCATTTTGATCTTTCCTTACCGTAGATTCTGTGCAGCGGATTTTGCTTTAAGTTTGAAGTCGAAGTCTTATCGCCGCTGAAACTAAAATCCTTGTAGCTTCTGCCTAAAGGGTAGATTCTAAACCAGACTCGTTTCACAGTATGGGATCCAAAAATTATGGATAGAAATAAACCATGAAAATAAAAGCCGAATTCGAAAATGCAGAAAATAAGGATGGAGCAGATAGTGAAAATTGCTCTAATGCCTAGAATAGGCGATACATAGTGAACCAATGAAGAAGAAAATATGCCTAAAACAATAACTTATTGAGGAATTGAAAATTAGAACGGAATCAGATCTGAATAAGATGAGAAAATTAGCAAATCAATTAACAAATTTTACAAAAAGCCACGAGACCATCAGGCAACCAATGCATGAAAGCCTCCAAGAGGAAGAACATTTTCAGCCATAAGTACAAGAGGCTTACCCGCAAGTGGGTTTAGAATTATTATTCGACGTGCTGTCTTATTTTATGGATTAGTTATAATCAACAAATATATTGACGAAGCCAAAAATATTATGGGCAGTAAATTATTTCATTACTTACTTAAACCCAACCAAATTCTATGATTCTTTCTTGTTTACCTAACCTGACTCACTATTTTGATAGATCTAACTATCAATTCACATATAAGTAGTAAATTTATCTCATTTTATGTAGATTGAAACAAATTTGTTGCTTAATTTAAGACCTCGTTATAGTCTTGTGCAATCTAACGTCATCTAATTTTGATTGGACTATCAAGCAAACATTGTAATTTATGTGTCTAACCCTACTCATTCAGTGACCAAACAAGCCATGGGGATCTTCCAAACGTCATCATCATCGACTCCTTCCCTTAGACTCCTTGACAGCAGTTTTGGAGGGAAAAGCCCAAATTTGTTGAAGCAAAGCAAAATCTTACACGTCGTGTCTGGTGAATTCGAGATAGGACCAAATCCGTCATTTCCTTTGTCTTTAGTTTTACGTTTCAAGAAAACTATACTAATTTATTACAATGGAAATTAAAGATAAGAATTTGTTATCATATAGAGATGTTATCATACATAATAGAGATGTTATCATAGAGATGTTACAATGTACACTATATATGGAGATGTTATCATACATAATTATAATGAAAAACAAATCATTACAATGGATACTTCGCTTGATTTGTTATCTTCATGCAGATTCGTTATCGCAATCATTCTGATTTCTTCCCTTATGATTTGAATCTTTCTGATATGTTGCCTTTTGCTTTTGTACATGAATACTGCCCTTCAAATCGGTCAATGGGGAAAAACAGAGATTGAGTTTGATTCGTAAACCGGCAAACCTATCTCGAGTCAATGGTTTGGTGAAGATATCTGTAATTTGGGAGGAAGATGGAATACAACGAGTCACAATTGAACCAAGAGCAACCTTTTCTCGAACAAAATGATAATCAATCTCAATATGTTTCGTTCGAGCATGAAAGACTGGATTAGTTGTGAGATGTAATGCTAACATGTTGTCAGAGAAAAGTAGTGAAGGCTGATGTTGATAGATTCCAATATCACGTCAAACATATGAAATCCAAGTGAGTTCAGCAGCTACGGAAGCAAGAGCTCGATATTTAGCTCTAGCCGTGGAGCGGGCCATAGTAATTTGTTTCTTGGCACACCATGAAATACAATTTGAGCCGAGAAAAGTACAATATCTAGTGGTAGAACATCGGGTGAGTTTACACCCAGCCCAGTCTGCGTCAGCAAAACCAAATAAATGGAGAGAACTACGAGATAAAATACGAAGCCCAAGATGTAAAGTGCCATGAACATATCGCAGAATACGTTTTACCATTTGATAGTGAGCAATAGTCGGGGCATGTATATGTTGGCAAACTATGTTAACTGCAAGCGAGAGATCTGGACGGGTGATAGTAAGCTACTAAAGAGCACAGACAATACTTCGATAATGGGATGGATCAACATAAGACTTATCACCATTTTTGAGTGGTGGTGGCTTGGCAACTATTGGAGTAGGAAGCGATTTACATTCCATCATTGATGCTCGATGTAGAAGATCAGAGGCATATTTTTGTTGTGAGAGAAAGAGTCCATTAGTGGAGCGATTGACTTCGATACCCAACAAATAATGAAGAGCGCCAAGATCTTTCATAGAGAACACTTGACCAAGTGCCTGCACAAGATGGTCTAGTAATTTTGGAAAATCACTAGTGACAATTATGTCATCTACGTAGAGTAATAAAATAATAATATGACCACCATGACGAAAAACAAATAATGATGGATCGGTAGTGCTGCAGAAGAATCCATACTCAAAAAGAAAATCAATGAACTTGTCAAACCATGCTCGAGGAGCTTGTTTGAGGCCATATAGTGCATGTCGAAGTAAGCAAACATGATCAGGATAAAGAGAATCATGGAAACTTGGTGGTTGTTCCATATAGACAGGAACGGCAAGATTGCCATGTAGGAATGCGTTCTTGACATCTAACTGGCGAATTGGCCAATTTTGAACAGTAGCAATAGATAGGACAATGCGAATTGTGGCCTATTTGACTACCGGACTAAAAGTTTCTAAGAAGTCAACACCCTCCTCTTGCCGAAAAGCCTTTTGCAACCAGTCGAGCCTTTAATCGATCAAGTGAACCATCTGCATGCAACTTTGTCTTAAACACCCATTTACATCCGACTACATTCATCGAAGGCTTACAAGGAACAAGTTCCTATGTTTTATTGACTGTAAGAGCATCCAATTCTTCAAGCATAGCAGCTTTCCAGCCAGGGTGTTTCAAGGCAGAATGAACAGTGCGTGGCACAAGAGGGATAGATGATATTGCTATATTAGCATACCTGGTATTTGGCTTTAAGATGCCAGCCTTCGAACGTGTAATCATCGGATGCTCAGAGGATGTGGAAGCTTCATATTGAGGATGAGGTAAAGACTCACTTTCTGATGGTTGTAACACACAATCAAAAAGAGACGTAGATGAAGCATTTGAGTTTGGTTCTATTTCGGTAAACAAACGTGCTTGTTCACTCGCAGAGTTGAGGGAACTTCCATTTTGACTAACTTCTGGAGTAGGTTGGGCTATATTACAATGGTCATCAGAAGCATTTGATGGTGACAAAGTTGGATTCCATTGCAATATCTCCCCCTCAGTCATAGTAGTAACCTGAGAAGAAGAGGCAAAAGGAAAATAATGCTCATAAAACATAACATGTCGAGAAATATAGACCTGACCGGTAGAGTGATGAAGACATCGATATCATTTATGCTTTTCACTGTACCCCAAAAATACGCATGGCAAAGAACGCTTGTCAAACTTGTTCATTGTGTAGTTTGCGTAAATATGGATAACAGCGAGAACCAAACACTCGAAAGAATGAGTAGTCAGGGTTCTTGAATAAGACCATGTATGGACTTTGATTGCCCAAAGTAGTAGAAGGAAGCTAATTTATCAAATAATTTACTGTTGTAAATGCTTCCACCCAATAGTTGAGCGACATGGATGCCTCAAATAATGTAGCAAGCCCAAGTAAAACGATGTGCCGATGTTTCCTCTCAGCGGCCTCATTTTGCTTTGGTGTACCTGGGCAAGAGAGTTGTTGTATGCTGTATTCTCGGAGATGTGTGAGAAAATTATTGCTAATGAATTCACCTCCTCCATCGGATTGAAACACCTTAATTTTCCTATCAAGCTTATTTTCAACTGATTTCTAGAAAGATAGGAAAATTTCAAAGAAATCCGACTTTCGCTTTAATGGATACAACCAACAATACCGGGAGAAATCATCAAGGAATACCACATAATATCGAAAATTTTGCATAGAGGGAATTGGGCTCGGTCCCCACAAATCGCTGTGTATTTTCTCCAATGGATGGGAACATCGAGAATCAAATAAATGAAATGGTAATCTTGAACTTTTACTAATCTGACAACTTGTACATAAAGTGCCAGTGAATTTATTTACCGAAATCAAATCATTAGATTGCAAGAGTTGTACAATACGACTATTTGGATGGCCCAATCGTCAATGCCACGTAAGTTCATCCACAACCTTGTTTCTCTGAGAGAAGAATGCCACGGAATGTAGGCTCTTATTGGTATATAATCCCTGATGATTAGTTCCCTTCAGCAATACCTAGTGTGGCCTGGAGTCCTTGTTAGAAAAGCCTAAGGCATCAAACTCAAAATAGCAAGGATAATCTCTCGTTAATTGGGAGATAGATAATAGGAGATCTCCCGTAAGTCTCACATCGGGCAGGTAGGAGGACTCCCCTCTCTATATTAGTCTGTGGCCCTCCTTACCTCTCAAGACGTCTTTTGGGGCCAAGATGCTTATATTGGTATCAGAGCTGGGCTTGAATTACCCAAGGGGTTGAGATCTCCCGTAAGTCCCACATCGGGCAAGTAGGAGGACTCCTCCCTCTATATTAGTCTATGGCCCCCCTTACCTCTCAAGACGTTTTTTGGGGCCAAGACGCCCAAAACATTATTAAGAGAAAATTGGCAAATCTCATTGCCAAATTGACCAGTTCCAACACGAGTAACTGGTAGTAAAGTGACATTCCCAACTATCACGTTATCATGACCATGATATGGAACTACATTCATAAAATTACCTGGCTTATCAGTCATATGAGTATTAGCACTAGTGTCAGGATGCCATTCTTCATCTTGTGAGTTTGAGATATGAAGAGCAACCAGGCCATGTGGTATATTAATACTCTGATAACTGTTGTCAAAACGATTCCAGCAATTTAATGCATCATGCCCCTTCTTCTTGCAGATTTGACAAATAAGATATGACACTCCAAAATTTGAATTTAATGGTGCACCATTGGGCTTTGTTTGTTGAGTAGTATAGTAGTTTCCTGAAAAGCGCCGACCATTTTGGTTTGTTTGAGAAAAGCAATGACCCTTAGAATTAAATGTGGGTCCTCTACCCCTTCCTCTAGGGTTATTTTTGTAACCACCATTGTGTTGCTGCGAGATAAACGCCATCGAATTGTTTGGGAGCATGGTTGACGTGCGCTTATTTCATAACTCATAACCTTGAAGTTGAGCAACTACTTCAGCATGAGATAGAAGAGGAGGCCTGAACATAGTCGTTTTGAATGACTCATAACTATCATCAAGTCCTTCAAGTAATCGGAAGACTTTATTAGCATCCGACACAGGTTTGCCAATGGAATGCAATTGATCGCAAATAGATTTAAATTCACGAAGATAAACTGATAAAGGCTTATTTCCTTTCCTGATATGTTGAAGTTGTCCAAGGAGGTCCAGCTCACGAGTGATTAAGCTTTGCTTGAAATGATTGTTGAGAGCTTTCCATAAATCTGCCGTTGTTTGAAGTCCAACGGCATGTCTGAGAACCTCTTCTGAGAGTGTGCCCACAATCCAAGACATTACAAGGCGGTCACTACATACCCATGATGAATATTTTGGATTATTGACTTCGGTTGCATTTTCCGATACCCGAGTCTGTGGTGGTGCAACTATCTCTCCTGTAAGAAAACCAAGTAGGTCCGGACTTTCAAGGTCCGGACTTTCAATCAGTGACAATACCTATGTCTCCCAAAGTAAAAAGTTATTTTCATTGAGCTTCAATGTAACAAAATTTGCCACATTGATGTTTGAAGGAAAGGGAAAACTTGGGTTTGAAGAAGGAAGCGACATGACTGTATCAATTTTTTTTTGTAAGGAATTCAGGTGCTCTTGTGTGGCTCCGATACCATAAAGAAAAATAGAGAATTGAGTCAATGAAGCCTTATCTTGCATTGATATAATGTACACTATATATAGAGATGTTATCATACATAATTACAATGGAAATTAAAGATAAAAATTTGTTTCCATGAAAAACAAATCATAAAGGATCTTCAAATAATCAACCCGCGGATACTTCACTTGATTTGTTATCTTCATGCAGATTCGTTATCACAATCATTCTGATTTCTTCCCTTCTTATTTGAATCTTTCTAATTTGTTGCCTTTTGCTTTAGTACATTAATAATTTACTTTGTCTTTAGTTTTACATTTCAAGAAAACTATTCGCAATGATCAAGCAACTGAAGAATTTATGTAGGTGGAGCTTAGTAATTGGACTTGTGGTCAAACGAGACATTCACTTCATGTTCTATTTGTATAATATGTAAAATAATTGATTTGAAAAATATTTTTGTAAGAATAGTTGTTTATATTATTTGAAATAATTAGTTACTGGAAAATATCTTCAACATCTATAGAAATTTATATCTAAATATTTTTGTGAACAATAAAAATATTTTCCATGCATTCATTTATGTAAGCGATAGACATGACTTATTTACAACGAATGTAATGTTGTTGATCTTGAAAAAACGAGAAGGCGGAGACAAAGGAGTATGAATTTTAGGGAAAATGGTTGATGATCAAGGTCCTTATTCAAATTCTTGCGTTACTTTGTTGCATTTCAATGTCTATGGATATTTGAGAAAAAAAAATGTCTATGAATATGGATGCCGTCTAAGGAAAGCGAGGACACCAACAAGAGGAGCATTAGTATACGTTGTAGGCTCCGAATGTGCAAAATCCACTCTAGAATCATTGTACCAATCCTCGATGTCCGGCCCTCCGACGATGGCCCCGGTTAGCAGGTTTGGATTCGGCCCACTGCTCTCGAAGTACGGCGTCCCGTCCCGGCAACCGATCTGTTGTGGGTGTTGATCCAGGGATGGCAAGGAAGAGCCTCTGTGATGGATCTTTTCAGGGAATTTCCCGCCGTATCCAACCATGTACGACATGTTCATAGGGTTGCTTCCTAATATATAGTCCACCTGCCAAATGGACTGACCAAAGATAGATATAATGAATCTTTGTAGAATTACTCTCTTTCTGGACTTTGGTTTTGTCGTTCACAGTTGACGAGCATGTGCACCAGTCTTATGGCCACACATGCTTTGATTCAATCGCAACCTGCAATTGAAAGAATGAGCGTGAGATGTACCTGGCCTCTGGCTACTTGAATGAGCCTGGCTGGATAAGCCGTTATGTCACCGCATTGAACGACCTGTTTGGCAAGGTTCACGTAGCGAGCATATACGATTAGAAGAAAGGACAGAGCCGTGGTGTGCTGCAGGTTGCTCCCTCCTGGCTTGAATAGGAGGCCCCCTGAATGAGTTGACAGATTTAAGCAACAGTTGCTCACTCGATAATAAAATGAAAATGTGTAGACCTACCCAAGTTTGACTGTCGGGTCAAGAATTACAGCAGTTAAGGTCACTAAATGTGAAGTCACTACTTGCCGTTCACCAATAAGATCAGCAAAAATTAGAGAAGAAACGTGAACCTGGAGTGCGAGAAATACCAGGGGAGTAGTTGACAGATTTGGTCGGCGATTCAGGCAAAACCGAGCACACAAACCTGTCGGCATTGAGCGCAAAGAGATCTGCATTGTGGTTATCCTTCATGACAATCTGCACCACAAACGGCGGGAAGCAAAAAGCAATGCATAAGAACGAATTCCATGGAGCTTTTCCCTGGGTAATTTTTTAATAGAGGCGACGAACTGAAGATTTAAACCGATGACCTCGGAAGCGAGGACATTGATACCGGCGTTCTTTGTGTCCCACCCAAACTCGGCAAAGTTACCACCTCTGTAAGGAAAGGAGTCGAAGGTTCTGAACTTAAAGTCCAGAAGATGTGCGTTTTCCGCGACGTAATTCCAGTAATTAGGTGCCTTGGTCGCCTTGAACAACCATGATGCTGCCCAAATCAACTCGTCCTGTGATTTTGAAGCGAGCCTTTGGAAATCAAAACTCTTTCATAGTTAGAGATTTCAGGGATGATGGAAATATATACTGTAACATTACACGTATGCAGATTATGTAGAAAAATGCGAGTGTTTTACTAACTGGCATACCTCGTAGCCGCTGAAATCACAGTAGAATGGGCACACCCATCGTCCAAGGCTGTTGCTGTACGATCCCCTGTTCTTGTCAGCAAACTCAAACACCTGAAAACATGCATCGCATGTATAAATTCGTTTTCCAAGACTATGCCTCTACAATTCAGGAAGTTGATACTCGGTGACTTACCGTTTTAGCCCGACTTAGGAGCACGTCCGAATAGCCAGGATCGACGGGCCTAAAAACCAGCGAAGCAGCGGCCAAAGCAGCGGCGATCTCGGCCGAAACTTCCGAGCCAGGGAGCTGTGCACTCACATTATAAGTGGTCCGAACGGTGTCCATGTCCTCAGGCCTCTCCCAGCAGCTGTGGTCATCGTAAGGGTCGCCAACTTGTACAAACACGACCCCGGGCACGCTTGTGGCCTTGAGGAAGTAGTCAGTCGCCCAGCGGATCGCGTCGCGGGAGATCCGGGCCCATTTCCCTGCCGAACTCTAATGCGCTCCAAGCGAGCATTGTGGTGGACCATGCCATTGGGAAGTTGAACTTGACGTTGTCGCCGGCGTCGTAGTAACCGCCCACCAAATCAACCTGCGAGGTAGATTGAATGTATACGTTAACAAATCCGACGTTTCTATGTACACACTCGCGTCAATTCCAGCTAGATACTCCCAAGAAATCATAATTACATGAAACAAATCATATTGAGGGAGAGGAATGCGAATATGTTTAGCGCAACTTTTGCTTGGCTACCCTCTTCACGAGAGAAGAATGACTCAACCAACCTAAAGACTAATGCAAACTGTTAATGTAGAATTTTTAATATTTTCTCTCTCTTACATGGGATTACGTGGCTAAATTGACATGATTTTGGTCCAAATTTGATATTTTTGAAATTTAATAAAAATTTAAGAAAAATTAAAAATGCAAAAAAAAAAAGGAATAAGAGGAAGCAATAAGGGTTTGTAGCCCTCAAATAGTGTGTCGGCGAAGGCTGCAAACCCTCGCTTGCCTCTTCGTCTCTCTCTTTTTTTTTTTTTTAAGTTTTCTTATTTTTATTGCAACTTAAATAAAAATTTATATTAATAAAGTCACGTTATTATTTTTCATGGATGGAATTAATGAAAAACAATTCAGAATAATTTTTGAAAATTATAAAATGTGTCCACATCAATGGCGGTTGTCGAGATCCATGTCAATGATTTACCGTCAAAACTGATCAAATTAATTGAATTAACAAAGTTTCGAAAGATTTAGAACTAACTTGGTCTAATGCACTCCCAGCAGTTGTGGTTGTCGTAAGGGTCACTGACTTGTACAAACATGACCCTCAGCACGATTGTGGCCTTGAGGAAGTAGTTGGTGGCCCAGCGGATCGGGTCGAGCAAGTGAGGGAGATCCGAGCCCATTGCCCTTCCGAACTCTCATGCGCTCCAAGCGAGTATTGTGGTGGACCATGTCATTGGGAAGTTGAACTTGACGTTGTCGCCCACCAAAGAGTAAAAACAATGAAAAAAAAAAAGAACTTGACACGAGTTATTAGAGGGGGCGGGGTCAGATGGAGGGGAAAGTAGCGGGGGACGAGCAAAAATAAAAACAAAAAATAACAGAGAGGGAGAGAGCAGGAGCTGAAGAGGAAGTTCAGGGAGATGCGTAGCTCGACCGAGGAGCCAAGGGCGAGCAGAGGGTTTCCGGCAGACCATCCCCACCCAAGCTCTGTTCACCTCCTCGCCGTCGCAACCTGCAAGAACCATTTAGGCTCAGTGCTTCTCTATCCCCACTCCGTTCATCCCCGTTTTAGCCGAGTCGAATACCCCCTGACCCACTGACCTGGGACCTGCCGGTCTTGGACCCGAGCGCACATTCGTCTCTCCATTTGACCTCGTCGACCGAAGTCCTTGAACATTGAAGTACGGCCGAGCTTTAGGCGAGGGCCGAAATGACTCCCCCCGTTTGTGCCCCCCAAACGTTTGCTAAAATGCCCGAACGAAGTTCGTCAGAGTTAGTTTGATTTTGGAAATGCCATTGTTGGGCTTGAGCCATGAAGCCACCGGTGGGGTGCAGATTCCGACCGAAGCATCGGTGCCGCCAATCTTAGCCTTGGCCGGCGGCCGTCGCGCGGAGGAGAGGACGCGATCACGAAGAAGCTGAATTGATTTCAGCCTCTGCCGGGCCGGCATGGCCCATCCTGCACGCTGAGCCCGGGTCTAGTATAGGCCCGTACATTTAGGTGAGTCAGGCCCACAGGCTTCTTAATTCCGGGCTCGGACGGTCGACCAGAGACTGGGCCGAAAAAGAACAGAAAAAGAAGAGAGAAGAATGGGCCCAACGTGAGCTCGGGGCCCAACTCGTGGTCCGGGTCTGCGACTCCGATCCCCCTCGTCTGGGCTGGTCCAAATCTGACCCCATTCGAGATCTGGCCTTTTCTTTTTTATTTTTTTAATTGAATATTATAATGTAATATTTAAATAAAAATAATGTTTTTATAAAAAATTTCGAAAAATTTGCCCAGAGATTCCAGCCAAGGATCTGGGTCGGATTCGGAGTCTGCCCCAGGTCCCCTTTTAAATTTTATAATATATAATATTTTTTAAATAACAAAATTAATATTTTTATTTAAAATCCGAAAATTGAAAAAGTTTCAAAGTCTTGCCAAGGAAAGCCAGCCTTGCTTAAAATCATATTCTAGCTTTGGAATAGGTCTAGTTTGATTAACAAACACCGTGTTATGAAAAAAAAAATGAAAAAGTTATTCTTGATGGACGACTAGGTGTTTCTGGGTTCCCTTGATGCTTTTAAACTTGATTGGATTTCTTATTGACCTTTGCTTCTGGATAGTTAGATGCATGCGATGCATGTTTTGATGGTGAACGAGGAGGTGGCACCTACATGAGTTGGTAGTGTCATACTGATGTCCATTTCGGTCTTAATTTTATAAAGTTTTAGCTTAAGTCCATTAGGATTATGCTAAATTAAACTTGTCCTAATCATTTAATATGTGTCTTGTTAATAAAAATTTCATATACTTTGTATCACATCATCTAATGAATGATTAGGATAGCTTCAATTGAATTAACTCATCAAGTTTAAGTTATTTTTATCTTTAAATAGCCATATTCCGAGAGATCATGACTCTAAGCATATGGTAAAGATGTGTGTCATTAATTACCCGACGAGTTGCAGGTTTTATTTTGTCGAAATTAGGACATTGCATTCAATTATTTGACTATTTATTTACTGTATCGTATTTCAATACCTTAAGTGTTTATGTTTAGCACTGTCCTTTAATGGATTGCATGTTGATTTCTTTTCTAGATTAATTTGGCATTATTTTAGATTGGTATGAAAATGATTTCGTGAAAACAATTGCATGGACATTTAGTAATTTTGAATGAATTTATAATCTTAAATGATTAGCAATGATGTATGATCACTTTAGATTAAATAACCAATTAGTTAGATTTACCAAAAAAGGTGTTAATAAAAATGTTAGCTTAAACAAGTCCTCGACCTTTAAAATCTCTAGTTCTGTAAGGATCGATATAACACTTATACATCTCGATCGGTTTCTAGTCGACTCCAACAGGTTAGTGGCGACATTTAAAATTTTTTAGATTGTTAGATAATTTTTAAAATGCAAACACTTGAACGTCACACGAGATATGGACTTTGGAGAGTTTGTGCTCGTAAGGAATGAATTGAACTGGATTATGATTATACGATATTTTTATGTCGTCTTTTAGGGATGCGGCTTCGGATCTCTTTACAAGCGATATTTCTAAATCTATTTTTAGCACAATCCCTCTTCCTGGGGAAAGTTCAAGTAGGTTGCGACAGTTGGCACATAGCCAAATTCAATAACGAATAGGCTTGTAACTGCGTGTGTTCATTGCATGCACACACAAAAAGATATCGACACTCACAAGTTTTTTCTGGAGATTGGCAATCCAAAGACTGGCAAAATGTGTTTTGAAATTTAGGCCTTCGGGAAGTATTAGGATACTTAGATTGATAGTAAAAAAAAATCATAATAGTTACACTGTTTAGAATAAAATGTTCAAAAAATCTCAATTTTGCTGGAATCACCGTAAAGGAGAGACCACATTTTCTTCACATTTTCATGGATAAATAAAAAATCAATGTCCAATTAAGTGGACTTGAGTCCACTTCCAAATCAATCAATAAACAAATGATAGAAACGAATCAAATCCTTGACAAATTAGCATTTTTGCTCCTTTCAATTTCACGTGCAAATAATGATAGTGTGCAATTTTGTTCGATGCACAAGGTCGATCAATAAGCAATTTTGTATTGTCATTGTTCAATCTATTATAGAAGTGCAATCATAACATGCAATTTTTGTCTATATGGTGTAAGTCTAAGTGGTTTTATTATTTTATTGTTTCCTTTTGTTTATGAAGGACGGCTGAATGTGACTTCGCATTAAAGAAAAGAGGGCTTGACTACGAATTTCAAAGAGCTTAGTAGAAGGTTCGACATGCAAGATGAGCTAAAACTCATGTAAGGGAGTCGGAAGGATTTTATTCAATTTCAAAATAGCAGAAGTTTTTCATGTTGTTTAAGTTGGATATGACTACAAGATCACTGGAGTTGGTTGAAGTGTGGACAAGATGATCACAATTCAATAAAATCGAAGGGAAGATAGACATGTGCATTTTCAGCTCCATTGAGATGGGATGACATAGACCTAGATTTTTAAGAGACATTATAATTTTAGGATCTTGGACCTAATGTCAATAACTTTTGTGAATCCCTCATATTCAATATGGAACTCAACCCTTCTCTCATTCTTTCTTTCCCATTGGTTCATCTCTCTAATCATCCATTTTGTCCTCAAATTTGGTTATAGACCGGCTACTATCTATCCCAACTAAAGTAGAAACCAAACAAGACTTGAGCTGGAACAAGAATGGCTAGTCCTAATAGTTTCAATAGACCTAGAGTATATGTCCATTGCACTAGTAAGTCTCACCCAATGGAGCCGGTTTGAGTTATGAGAGAGAATGAACTTTCTTGAGAAACAAAGATGGACCCACCATTTCTCTTTGCTCACAATATACACAAATCCATCCTCTTAAGTCTTCGTTCGACCCTCTTGTGAAGGCAAAGGAGAAAGGGCAAAAGTATGTTTCGTCAAGTCAATTTGCTTGTTATTCATTGGTCGGCACAGCCAAATTCCACAACAAATAGGCCCATAAATTTGTGTGTTCACACACGCATACACACATAGATGTCGACACTCACAAGTTTTGTTTGGATGTTGACAATCCACTTGAAAGATAGGCAAATCGTGTATTTGAAATTTCATTCCTTGGAAAGTACCAAGAAACTCATATTGACATTATTAAAAAAATCATAAAAGTCATGCCTTCGAGAATAAAATGTTTGAAAAATCTCAACTTTGTGGAAGTAATTGTAAAGGAGGAACCACATTTTCTTCACAATTTCCATAAGAAAAATCAACTTCCAATTAAGCAAACATCAGTCCACTGCAAAATCCACCAATAAATAAAGACATAGACAAATCAAATTCCCAATAAAATCAGCATTTAATTTCAACATCCGTGTGCAATTAATGATGACATGCAATTTTATTCAATGCACAAGTTCAATTGGTGAGAAGTTTCATTTTGTCATAGTTCATTCTATTATTGAAGTGCAATCATAGCATGCAATCTTGGTCTTTATTCAGTTTCATGTAACTTCTTTGCAATAGCGTACAATTCCAAAATTAAGATGATGAATCAATGAGCAGCATACATTTCTCAAGATGAGCGTGTATGCTCATAAGATCCTTATACGAGATTTTTTTCCTAGTCTAATTAAGGGAAGCCTCGAGCAAGTATAATTAGTTGTATAGGAACCTAATATGATAAATTACTATATCCACAACTTGAATTAGTGTGCTGGCCATAGTATAAAGGTAATGGCAAGGGGAACATGCGACTCTTCATCAACATAATAACAAAATATTTCTGATGCCACCTCTCCTAAACCTTTCATTGATTGATTCCTCGACCTAGCCGCCTACTCGGTGAGAGTCTAAATGGCTCTATTTTTCCCCCCTTTTCTTCTAGTCAATTTGCTTAGTGAGTGTTCACAAGTGCGCAGCTTGTCCTGCAATTTTGGCCATTGGAAAATACTAGGAAACAGCTAAAAGTCTGTCGCGACCTCCCCGAAGGTGCACCACCTAAGGGTTCGGCTAATGGTTTGTTAAGTATGACTTAACTTGAGTTCTCCCAAACTCGGACCAATTCACGACTTTGGTTTCACTTTCTTTAAACATGCAAGATATTCAATTTGGAGCCGCCACTAACCTATTTATGGTGGGTTAGTTAGAAACCCATGTAAGGCATCGGGAGTCATGCCTTACTCCTACGAACCAGAGATCTAGGACTCGGGGACTTTGTTACGCTAAATTACTCTAACGCCCTTTCGGTACCTTTTCATTATTTTCAAAACTTTGCAAGCAATTTGGATTCATTTTAATTCTACTCCTAACATGCAATGGTGACCACTCATAAACTCAAAATAAATAAAAATCCAAGAAAGGAAAGCAATAATAAAACAAATGAAATCATCTAAACAAAATCAAATAAAATCAAACCAAAATCAAATCACATCTAATTAAATCAAACACAGAATCAAATCAAATCTAATCTAATCTAATAGAATCTAATCTAACAAAGTCAAAATAAAAATCTAACAAAATCAAATAAAATCTAATCTAATCTAGTATCAAATAAAATCTAATCTAGCAAAATTAAATAAAAATCTAACAAAATCAAATGAAATCTAACAAAATCAAATAAAATCTAAGTAAAATCTAATAGAATAAAATAAGATATGCATGAAAATTAACAAATCTAATGCAATATGTGAAATGCAATTTTTTTGGAATTTTCATGATTTAGTTAGCCTAATTATCCATAGTTAAATATTATCTGATCCAAATTAGGACACCAAATATGCCAATTCCTAATTTAGACTAAATCTTATCCAACCAAAGATAGTGTCCTATAATGCAATCTAACTAAAAATATCCTACCAAAAATACCTAATATGCAATTTAAACTAATTATGCCAATTTTACCTAATCATGCAATTAATCTAAACATGCGATTATTTAAATAAACGTGCAATTCTAAATCTAAAAAAAATGTAATTTCCAATTTAAACATGAAATTAACCTAAAGATGCAATTTTAAACCTAAACATGCCATTAATCTAATTATGCAACTAACCTAATATGTAATTAATCTATTATGCATGCAATGCAACAAAATTAATTAAAATATGCAAAATTAGCTAAACATGCATAAAAAGCAAATTAAACAGAAAATAAACAACTAAGCACCCAAAAGTTAAATTCTAAAAAAATGATTTTTTTTTATTTTAAAAAAACGAAAATCACAAAAAAAAAAATAGAAAACAAATAAAACCGGGTCGGTCCCGACCCGTTCTGGACGAGACGGATCGGGCTGCGCCCGATCCGCTCGCTGGTCTCAGCGAAGAAGAGAAGGGCTGGGTTGGGCCCGCCCAGCCCAGCTTCTTCTCTTCTCCACGCGCAGGTCCACTCGCAGCAGCAGCCCCTTCGCGCGGCCCAGCCAACATGCAAACAAGTCCAAGCAAAAAAAACATCAGTCCAGAAATAAACGCCAAGCCCATCCCTGCGCAAGAAATCTCGGCCCAAGCTAAAACAGAAAACCCAGCCCTCCAAGGCCAATTTTGGTCCAACTCCAGCTCAGCCCCCACGTGAAGTCTTCTTCCCCTTTTGCGCGCACACCTGCAACTTACAGAAGACCACCGTGGACCATCTCTCCTCCATGATTGCGTGTCAAGCAACAAATATTCGCAGGGGGGCAAGTGCAAATCATCATAAAAACATTAATGCAACTCATGATATGCAACAACAATGGGTTTGTTCGCAGGTGAAAAAAAAAACAAATTATGGGTCTTATGTGCGCCAAGAACAACCAGCATCATCACGGAAAAAAAAATCATCAAAGCTTAAAAAAAATCAACCGAATCAATCAAATCACAGTAAACTCGAGGCAAATACATGGTCACGGGAGGAGAAAAATAAAGTAGCAATTCTCCCTACACGGCTTGGGAACAACGGAAAGGAGGTGCGCTCAAACGAACTTGAGCCGAACCATTCTTAATTTGCGAAACCGCCCAAAAACCGTGATCCTCGGGATACCACACATATCAATTCGGATCGAGACCCACCTGTGAGCGGAAAAAAAGAAGATATCGTCGCGCCGCCGAAATCAACAAACTTCGGTCTCCACCCTCTTTCTTTTTCGTCCCTTCCCCTCACTGTCTTCTTTTCTTCTCCTTTTCTTTCTCTCTCTCTCTCTCTCTCTTTCTCTCACACTGTCTCTCTGGACGTCTTCCCTCTTTCTTTCTTTTCTCTCTCGCTCTTTCTCTCTCTCCCTTGTGTGCCCAATTTTTCCGAAAAGTCCCCCTGACCTTGCGTCCACTCTCCTTTTCAAAGGATGTCCAAGCAAATATTCGGTCCAAGCCAAATATTGCTTTTCAAATTTTATTTTCCTATTCTTCTCTTTTCCAAATATTTCTTCTTTGAACACCAAAATTATATTTCCCCTTTTTGTTCTTTCCTCTTTTATCCAAATGCAATATATGCCCAAAATTATGCAAAATACCCTAATTAACAAAATTCATATTTTAAATGAAATCAAAAATTTAGGTGTCAACAGCTGCCCCTCTTTGAAGGTGAGCTCGCAGAGGTTGCATTCAAAGACCGACATGAAACCTAAATTTTGACTATGCAAATGCAATGAAGTGAAATTTAAAAAAAAATTTGAATTTTTTTTATTCTTTTTTTTTTTGAAAAAGAAAACGAAAAAAATGTGATTCTTATTCTAGATGCAATGCTGTGAAAATGCAAATGCATGATACGAGAAAAGAAAACATACCTGCAATCACTTACCTGGTTTGTTTGCCTGGGGTCCGAACTTTCAATCGGTCACGACAGAGGCAAACAAGAACTCAAACTTCAGACTGAGATCCAAATTCCTGTACATCGCCACTGGAATCTGAGATGAGATATCGATACATCGCCATCGATACTCGCTAGTGAGACACCTGTACATTGCCACAGGCTCTCGAGATGTGATACTTGAGAGTGAGATTCCTATACATCACCATAGGCACTTGAGATGAGATAAAATACCGATACATCGCCATCGGTACTCGGAAGTGAGATTCCTATACATCGCCATAGGAACTCAAGGTGAGACACCGATACATCGCCATCGGTACTCGAAACATAATACTCGGGCTACGAAAGCACGCCAAGTTAGTGAAAAGAGACCACGGGCTACGAAAGCACGCCGTGTCAATTGAAAAATACTTGAAAGTGAGCTACCTATACATCGCCATAGGCACTCGAAATGATATACTTGGGCTACGAAAGCACGCCAAGATAAGAGACTCCGGGCTACGGGAAGCACGCCGAGTCGATGAAGAGACTACGGGCTACGGGAGCACGCCGCGTCGATGAAGAGACTACGGGCTACGGAAGCACGCCGCGTCGATGAAGAATGACTACGGGCTACGAAAGCACGCCGCGTCGATGAAGAATGACTACGGGCTACGAAAGCACGCCGTGTCGATGAAGGGACTCCGGGCTACAGAAACACGCCGTGTCGATGAAGAATGACTCCGGGCTACGAAAGCACGCCGGGTCGATGAAGAATGACTACGGGCTACGAAAGCACGCCGCGTCGATGAAGAATGACTACGGGCTACGAAAGCACGCCGTGTCGATGAAGGGACTCTGGGCTACAGAAGCACGCCGTGTCGATGAAGAATGACTCCGGGCTACGAAAGCACGCCGGATTGATTATCTGCAAAAAGAAAGCTCGAGAATATTCCAGAAATACTCAAAGTTTCAGAAAACAATTTGATTGTCATAAACTCTCTGGTTCTCGGAAGAAAAACTATCACTAGGAGAGATAAGCATAGACAACATTCGAATTTCAAAATCATGCACATTGATTTTGCATCAAGTTTTCAACAAGATGATTTCCATTCGATAGTGTGAATTTCTCAAGAATGTCAAATGAGATGTAGTCAGAAAGGACTTTCACTCGCTCTCATTGGAAGGCTTTTGTCCCGCCCATTAATACGGGAAAAACTGCATCACTCAATCTCATCATCATCATGTCAACAAGGGTCCGAGTATTCTCGCAAGCGGTACAAATTTACCAATCAGAGAGGTCTTTAATAGGACCGCAATTTGGGCTTGGTCAACGGTTAAGCAAAGGGAACTCTTTGAGTCAAGGCTTAGAAAGAATGTCTTCTCAACAAATGTATTCAACAAATATCACCAGGTTTACAAGTCAAGAACCTAGCAAATGCAATAGAAACAGTCTTGCTCGCACTTCTTCGAGCTATGCTGAAAACATTAGAAACCTCACATTAATTCAAGTGCTCTAATTAGAAGAGACTTTAAAGGGATGTAATGTAGGCTTGGCTCAAGGGTGAGAAAGAAATGGATAATTAGTCTCAAAGATGTGTATGAAAGCTGGTGGTCAATCACCGGGAAATCCTCTCAAGCTCAAATTTCGAGCTTCTAATATTACTTCACTGGGGATGACACATAATTTTTGCAAAATCGCCTTATTCAACACTTTTTGGAAAGCCCAACTACCTTGAGGGCCGACTTTTGCGGATTTGAGCCTTTGGCTCTGACCTCTATGGGCATCGGCCTTGCTTTTACCAGGCACACTGCTTTTTCTTGCCCCTAAATCTTTTCACTTTCTCTTTTGAACTTGGGCTTTGGCCTTGCTTTTACCAGGTACACCGCTTTTTCTGCCCCATTTTCCTTTTTTTTAATGCTACATTTGACTGACAAATATGAGTAGTATGACATCTTTGGCTCAAGTCTCATGATGTGACTATTGTACTCAGCTATTTCGAACAACTTTGAACTTCTTCATGCCCTAGTGTAAGTTATGATCACCACCAATGCGGGTTTAATTTGAAATAAAGATCATAGGCTCAAAGTGGCTAACAAAGGATAAGAGTGTTTAGGATAGAGAAATGAATGCTCTTCGTCATCCTAAGGCACTTGATTTAATGCTTGATTTCAACATGTAAAAGCAACACTCAAAGATTGATGCAAGTGAAAGCAAGAAAATTTCTACCCATTTCACACCTTTCAACACCAATAATGTAAATGTACCTCCAATTTGCCCCAGTGTAGGGTGGTTCTTAATAGGGATAACATGAAATGAAACTTCACAAGTGTTTAGGCTCAAATTGGGTAATGAATGGATCATTATAGTGTTTGGGATAGAGAAATGAATTGCCTCTCATCATTTCGGTCATTGTACCTTTTGCGAGAGAACTCTTTACCTTGTAAACATGGAATTTAATACACTCATCTCACAAGTGTATAAGTATGGGACTGTGTATGGATAAGGCTTGCCTTTCGTCATCCCGACATATCTCATTAACATTCTCAATCAACTCAGCATTGCTTTTCAGTGGATTCAAAACCATCATGCAAAATCATTTTATCAAATGTGGGCACTTTGAGCCTATTTCCAACAATTCATCTTTCAAAAATAACATCCCAGCAGAAAAGTGATCAGAAATGAAAGTCCATTGGTTGCTTTTGGGTGTGAACACATAGATCATCGCCATGGAAGCTCAGTCTTTGACGCCGCATTTTTCGTTCTTGCCCCCTGCATCAAAAGAACGTGCATGAATATGGTTCTAAAATTGGAGAAATTTTCATCACCCATCAATGCAGTGTTTCCGCCAAATTGGAAAATGCCCCACGGTTTTGCATGTTAATCTTTGCAAATTATTTTCCTTGGAAAATGCCAATCCTCAATTGGACAAGATAAGTTAGGATCTGACACATGAAGTAAATAGGTTAGAAAAACAAACAAAAGTTTAGCTAACATGTGCCTTTTTTTTTTTGAATTTTTTTTTACAAGAAAACATGAAGAAACCCAGCCCTCAAAATTCTCCTTAGATGATTTTTTCAATTGTTGGATATCATCACTGGGCTGGTTTGGTGTATTTCAACATGTCCTCAAAATAAAAACAAACTTGTAATTTCATTAATCAAATGAATTACATTATTGGAATGGAAAATGCATGCTCAAACCTTAATAATCAAAACTCAAACAATAATTAAAATTGTAGAAAGCAAGAAATACTAGTAAGCAACAAAAGACTCCACAAAGGGGTACATGAAATTCTTTACTCAGTGACCTCATTTGCACTTCCATCATGGTCGGGTAAGAGATTACGCTGGACATTTGGTTGACCAGTGTTGAAAGAAAGTGCCTTCGTGTCCAAAAGATCCTGCACTTTATGCTTCAGAGCATAGCAATCATCAGTAGAGTGACCAACTTCTCCCATATGGTAATCACATTTCTTGGACGGATCAAAGTTGGAGAACTTCTCAGCATTAGGTCGCTTTGGTTCATGGGAAAGCAAACCTTTCTTCTGGAGGACCGGTAAAACCTTAGACAAAGGTGCAGGGAGAGACGTGAATTGCCTTCTACCACGTCGTTGATGGCTTGGACCTTTTTGCATGCCAACATGCTGTGCACTGGTCATGTTAACTTCGGCTTCAAGCTCTTTTTCTTTCCTCCCATTAAACCTTCTAGTTGGCTCATTGAACCATCCTTCCTTCAACCCGATCTCAATTTGCTCCCCCACTGGAATGAGCTGATAAAAGGTCTCAGCAGTTGTGGTTACCATCCGAGTGCGGTATTCATGGGGGAGCGTTCTGATGAACATCTTCCTCAACTCTACATCAGTTGGCTCGGGATCAATCTGGGCAGCTAGATTCCTCCACCGGATGGCATACTCCTTAAATGACTCACTTCTTTTCTTCTCAGCACGTTCAAGGTCGTCGCGAGAAGGAGTAATGTCCATTATGTACTTGTATTGCTTTAGAAAAGCCTCGCACACTTCATCCCAGGTTTCGAAAAGGTTAACACCTTTCGTGATATACCATCTCAGAGCAGGACCAGTCAGACTAGCTTGGAATGATTGGACCATCAGAGGAACATTATCGACATACGGGGTCATCCGCACCAAGTACATCTGCAGGTGAGCCCTTGGACATGTTGTGCCATCATACTTCTCAAACTCAGGCATCTTGAATTTCTTCGGCATTTTCACCTTAGAATAGACAGAAAGATCTGTCGCAGACGGGTTTGGGGAACCCTGTAGTTGCCTCAGCTTCTCCTCCAACTTCTCGAGACGTTTCTCCTGCTCTATCTTGTGCATGTCATCAGCATTGATTTTTCTCTCATGAGTAGTAATGGGATCATCTTCCAAGGGAGGAATTTCCTCATCAAACTCCACAACGATGTTATCTCCCTCCTTCTGTTTTGATGCTACCGAGGTTGAGCCTAATCGGGCTGCCTTGAGTTCAGCTGTCATCTCTTGCATCATAGTGAAAAATTGTTTCATTTGCTCTTCCATGCTAGTGACACGGTCACGAAGTTCAATTTGATCGGCCATCTTAGCTTTTGACCGCGTGCGGATCGGTGAACGAGGACGCTCCGTGATCACCTAAACAGAAAAGAAATGATAGATAAGCATAATGCACAAAGAAAGAGGAGACAGTCCATGACTCAATTTGGCTAACACTTTTTTTTAAACTTTTTTCTTCTTCTTTAATGAAAGATTGCCTTGCTGGAGAAAATGGTGACATGTGACCCACTTAAAAATAAAAGAAAATAAATTGAGCTTTTTTTTAACTTGATGAAAAGAATTATTTCTACTCAAAAAGCATCAGAAGACATTACTGACCTAAATTTATCATGAACCGACTCAAAGCATGAAATTCAAAGAATAGGGATAGGAAGCTTACTTCGCAAGTAGATCAGGGGCAATCACATAGACATGCGCGTGAAAAGTGCAGCTCGATTTCTATTCTAAAGGCTTAGCAAAGTGGAGCCATAAGGATGATCGGACTAGCCGCAGGCGCACGTACTAAGTCAGGTCCTTATGACTCCGGCATAGTCAAAGAGTCGACCCGGGTCGCAGGCTTGCAGACTGGGGTGGATACTCTTGACACCAAGAAAGAAATTTCGGGGTTGAAATAGGCGACTCGAGCCGCGAGCATGCGGTTGGAGTGGCATCTATCTCAACACCATCCTAAGAGATCCTATGCGGCCCAGGTCCGGCGGCAGGTTGTGTGTGCTAAAGTGTAGTGCTAAAACAATTAAAGCATGCACAACAATTTAAGTCAAGCAACACCTCAAATAAAAACATTCAAACAACCCTGCAAAAACATTCAACCATGAGTTAGGGACTAACCTGGAATCCTCGCTGCCAAACAAAATTTTGAAAATAAATGAAAATTGGCCTAAGTCCTCTAAAAGTTTTCAAGTCCCCAGCGGAGTCGCCAAGCTGTCGCGACCTCCCCGAAGGTGCACCACCTAAGGGTTCGGCTAATGGTTTGTTAAGTATGACTTAACTTGAGTTCTCCCAAACTCGGACCAATTCACGACTTTGGTTTCACTTTCTTTAAACATGCAAGATATTCAATTTGGAGCCGCCACTAACCTATTTATGGTGGGTTGGTTAGAAACCCATGTAAGGCATCGGGAGTCATGCCTTACTCCTACGAACCAGAGATCTAGGACTCGGGGACTTTGTTACGCTAAATTACTCTAACGCCCTTTCGGTACCTTTTCATTATTTTCAAAACTTCGCAAGCAATTTGGATTCATTTTAATTCTACTCCTAACATGCAATGGTGACCACTCATAAACTCAAAATAAATAAAAATCCAAGAAAGGAAAGCAATAATAAAACAAATGAAATCATCTAAACAAAATCAAATAAAATCAAACCAAAATCAAATCACATCTAATTAAATCAAACACAGAATCAAATCAAATCTAATCTAATCTAATAGAATCTAATCTAACAAAGTCAAAATAAAAATCTAACAAAATCAAATAAAATCTAATCTAATCTAGTATCAAATAAAATCTAATCTAGCAAAATTAAATAAAAATCTAACAAAATCAAATGAAATCTAACAAAATCAAATAAAATCTAAGTAAAATCTAATAGAATAAAATAAGATATGCATGAAAATTAACAAATCTAATGCAATATGTGAAATGCAATTTTTTTGGAATTTTCATGATTTAGTTAGCCTAATTATCCATAGTTAAATATTATCTGATCCAAATTAGGACACCAAATATGCCAATTCCTAATTTAGACTAAATCTTATCCAACCAAAGATAGTGTCCTATAATGCAATCTAACTAAAAATATCCTACCAAAAATACCTAATATGCAATTTAAACTAATTATGCCAATTTTACCTAATCATGCAATTAATCTAAACATGCGATTATTTAAATAAACGTGCAATTCTAAATCTAAAAAGATTGCCGCGTGCGGATCGGTGAACGAGGACGCTCCGTGATCACCTAAACAGAAAAGAAATGATAGATAAGCATAATGCACAAAGAAAGAGGAGACGGTCCATGACTCAATTTGGCTAACACTTTTTTTTAAACTTTTTTCTTCTTCTTTAATGAAAGATTGCCTTGCTGGAGAAAATGGTGACATGTGACCCACTTAAAAATAAAAGAAAATAAATTGAGCTTTTTTTTAACTTGATGAAAAGAATTATTTCTACTCAAAAAGCATCAGAAGACATTACTGACCTAAATTTATCATGAACCGACTCAAAGCATGAAATTCAAAGAATAGGGATAGGAAGCTTACTTCGCAAGTAGATCAGGGGCAATCACATAGACATGCGCGTGAAAAGTGCAGCTCGATTTCTATTCTAAAGGCTTAGCAAAGTGGAGCCATAAGGATGATCGGACTAGCCGCAGGCGCACGTACTAAGTCAGGTCCTTATGACTCCGGCATAGTCAAAGAGTCGACCCGGGTCGCAGGCTTGCAGACTGGGGTGGATACTCTTGACACCAAGAAAGAAATTTCGGGGTTGAAATAGGCGACTCGAGCCGCGAGCATGCGGTTGGAGTGGCATCTATCTCAACACCATCCTAAGAGATCCTATGCGGCCCAGGTCCGGCGGCAGGTTGTGTGTGCTAAAGTGTAGTGCTAAAACAATTAAAGCATGCACAACAATTTAAGTCAAGCAACACCTCAAATAAAAACATTCAAACAACCCTGCAAAAACATTCAACCATGAGTTAGGGACTAACCTGGAATCCTCGCTGCCAAACAAAATTTTGAAAATAAATGAAAATTGGCCTAAGTCCTCTAAAAGTTTTCAAGTCCCCAGCGGAGTCGCCAAGCTGTCGCGACCTCCCCGAAGGTGCACCACCTAAGGGTTCGGCTAATGGTTTGTTAAGTATGACTTAACTTGAGTTCTCCCAAACTCGGACCAATTCACGACTTTGGTTTCACTTTCTTTAAACATGCAAGATATTCAATTTGGAGCCGCCACTAACCTATTTATGGTGGGTTGGTTAGAAACCCATGTAAGGCATCGGGAGTCATGCCTTACTCCTACGAACCAGAGATCTAGGACTCGGGGACTTTGTTACGCTAAATTACTCTAACGCCCTTTCGGTACCTTTTCATTATTTTCAAAACTTCGCAAGCAATTTGGATTCATTTTAATTCTACTCCTAACATGCAATGGTGACCACTCATAAACTCAAAATAAATAAAAATCCAAGAAAGGAAAGCAATAATAAAACAAATGAAATCATCTAAACAAAATCAAATAAAATCAAACCAAAATCAAATCACATCTAATTAAATCAAACACAGAATCAAATCAAATCTAATCTAATCTAATAGAATCTAATCTAACAAAGTCAAAATAAAAATCTAACAAAATCAAATAAAATCTAATCTAATCTAGTATCAAATAAAATCTAATCTAGCAAAATTAAATAAAAATCTAACAAAATCAAATGAAATCTAACAAAATCAAATAAAATCTAAGTAAAATCTAATAGAATAAAATAAGATATGCATGAAAATTAACAAATCTAATGCAATATGTGAAATGCAATTTTTTTGGAATTTTCATGATTTAGTTAGCCTAATTATCCATAGTTAAATATTATCTGATCCAAATTAGGACACCAAATATGCCAATTCCTAATTTAGACTAAATCTTATCCAACCAAAGATAGTGTCCTATAATGCAATCTAACTAAAAATATCCTACCAAAAATACCTAATATGCAATTTAAACTAATTATGCCAATTTTACCTAATCATGCAATTAATCTAAACATGCGATTATTTAAATAAACGTGCAATTCTAAATCTAAAAAAAATGTAATTTCCAATTTAAACATGAAATTAACCTAAAGATGCAATTTTAAACCTAAACATGCCATTAATCTAATTATGCAACTAACCTAATATGTAATTAATCTATTATGCATGCAATGCAACAAAATTAATTAAAATATGCAAAATTAGCTAAACATGCATAAAAAGCAAATTAAACAGAAAATAAACAACTAAGCACCCAAAAGTTAAATTCTAAAAAAATGATTTTTTTTTATTTTAAAAAAACGAAAATCACAAAAAAAAATAGAAAACAAATAAAACCGGGTCGGTCCCGACCCGTTCTGGACGAGACGGATCGGGCTGCGCCCGATCCGCTCGCTGGTCTCAGCGAAGAAGAGAAGGGCTGGGTTGGGCCCGCCCAGCCCAGCTTCTTCTCTTCTCCACGCGCAGGTCCACTCGCAGCAGCAGCCCCTTCGCGCGGCCCAGCCAACATGCAAACAAGTCCAAGCAAAAAAAACATCAGTCCAGAAACAAACGCCAAGCCCATCCCTGCGCAAGAAATCTCGGCCCAAGCTAAAACAGAAAACCCAGCCCTCCAAGGCCAATTTTGGTCCAACTCCAGCTCAGCCCCCACGTGAAGTCTTCTTCCCCTTTTGCGCGCACACCTGCAACTTACAGAAGACCACCGTGGACCATCTCTCCTCCATGATTGCGTGTCAAGCAACAAATATTCGCAGGGGGGCAAGTGCAAATCATCATAAAAACATTAATGCAACTCATGATATGCAACAACAATGGGTTTGTTCGCAGGTGAAAAAAAAAACAAATTATGGGTCTTATGTGCGCCAAGAACAACCAGCATCATCACGGAAAAAAAAATCATCAAAGCTTAAAAAAAATCAACCGAATCAATCAAATCACAGTAAACTCGAGGCAAATACATGGTCACGGGAGGAGAAAAATAAAGTAGCAATTCTCCCTACACGGCTTGGGAACAATGGAAAGGAGGTGCGCTCAAACGAACTTGAGCCGAACCATTCTTAATTTGCGAAACCGCCCAAAAACCGTGATCCTCGGGATACCACACATATCAATTCGGATCGAGACCCACCTGTGAGCGGAAAAAAAGAAGATATCGTCGCGCCGCCGAAATCAACAAACTTCGGTCTCCACCCTCTTTCTTTTTCGTCCCTTCCCCTCACTGTCTTCTTTTCTTCTCCTTTTCTTTCTCTCTCTCTCTCTCTCTCTCTCTCTCTCTCTCTCTCTCTCTCTTTCTCTCACACTGTCTCTCTGGACGTCTTCCCTCTTTCTTTCTTTTCTCTCTCGCTCTTTCTCTCTCTCCCTTGTGTGCCCAATTTTTCCGAAAAGTCCCCCTGACCTTGCGTCCACTCTCCTTTTCAAAGGATGTCCAAGCAAATATTCGGTCCAAGCCAAATATTGCTTTTCAAATTTTATTTTCCTATTCTTCTCTTTTCCAAATATTTCTTCTTTGAACACCAAAATTATATTTCCCCTTTTTGTTCTTTCCTCTTTTATCCAAATGCAATATATGCCCAAAATTATGCAAAATACCCTAATTAACAAAATTCATATTTTAAATGAAATCAAAAATTTAGGTGTCAACAGCTGCCCCTCTTTGAAGGTGAGCTCGCAGAGGTTGCATTCAAAGACCGACATGAAACCTAAATTTTGACTATGCAAATGCAATGAAGTGAAATTTAAAAAAAAATTTGAATTTTTTTTATTCTTTTTTTTTTTTTGAAAAAGAAAACGAAAAAAATGTGATTCTTATTCTAGATGCAATGCTGTGAAAATGCAAATGCATGATACGAGAAAAGAAAACATACCTGCAATCACTTACCTGGTTTGTTTGCCTGGGGTCCGAACTTTCAATCGGTCACGACAGAGGCAAACAAGAACTCAAACTTCAGACTGAGATCCAAATTCCTGTACATCGCCACTGGAATCTGAGATGAGATATCGATACATCGCCATCGATACTCGCTAGTGAGACACCTGTACATTGCCACAGGCTCTCGAGATGTGATACTTGAGAGTGAGATTCCTATACATCACCATAGGCACTTGAGATGAGATAAAATACCGATACATCGCCATCGGTACTCGGAAGTGAGATTCCTATACATCGCCATAGGAACTCAAGGTGAGACACCGATACATCGCCATCGGTACTCGAAACATAATACTCGGGCTACGAAAGCACGCCAAGTTAGTGAAAAGAGACCACGGGCTACGAAAGCACGCCGTGTCAATTGAAAAATACTTGAAAGTGAGCTACCTATACATCGCCATAGGCACTCGAAATGATATACTTGGGCTACGAAAGCACGCCAAGATAAGAGACTCCGGGCTACGGGAAGCACGCCGAGTCGATGAAGAGACTACGGGCTACGGGAGCACGCCGCGTCGATGAAGAGACTACGGGCTACGGAAGCACGCCGCGTCGATGAAGAATGACTACGGGCTACGAAAGCACGCCGCGTCGATGAAGAATGACTACGGGCTACGAAAGCACGCCGTGTCGATGAAGGGACTCCGGGCTACAGAAACACGCCGTGTCGATGAAGAATGACTCCGGGCTACGAAAGCACGCCGGGTCGATGAAGAATGACTACGGGCTACGAAAGCACGCCGCGTCGATGAAGAATGACTACGGGCTACGAAAGCACGCCGTGTCGATGAAGGGACTCTGGGCTACAGAAGCACGCCGTGTCGATGAAGAATGACTCCGGGCTACGAAAGCACGCCGGATTGATTATCTGCAAAAAGAAAGCTCGAGAATATTCCAGAAATACTCAAAGTTTCAGAAAACAATTTGATTGTCATAAACTCTCTGGTTCTCGGAAGAAAAACTATCACTAGGAGAGATAAGCATAGACAACATTCGAATTTCAAAATCATGCACATTGATTTTGCATCAAGTTTTCAACAAGATGATTTCCATTCGATAGTGTGAATTTCTCAAGAATGTCAAATGAGATGTAGTCAGAAAGGACTTTCACTCGCTCTCATTGGAAGGCTTTTGTCCCGCCCATTAATACGGGAAAAACTGCATCACTCAATCTCATCATCATGTCAACAAGGGTCCGAGTATTCTCGCAAGCGGTACAAATTTACCAATCAGAGAGGTCTTTAATAGGACCGCAATTTGGGCTTGGTCAACGGTTAAGCAAAGGGAACTCTTTGAGTCAAGGCTTAGAAAGAATGTCTTCTCAACAAATGTATTCAACAAATATCACCAGGTTTACAAGTCAAGAACCTAGCAAATGCAATAGAAACAGTCTTGCTCGCACTTCTTCGAGCTATGCTGAAAACATTAGAAACCTCACATTAATTCAAGTGCTCTAATCAGAAGAGACTTTAAAGGGATGTAATGTAGGCTTGGCTCAAGGGTGAGAAAGAAATGGATAATTAGTCTCAAAGATGTGTATGAAAGCTGGTGGTCAATCACCGGGAAATCCTCTCAAGCTCAAATTTCGAGCTTCTAATATTACTTCACTGGGGATGACACATAATTTTTGCAAAATCGCCTTATTCAACACTTTTTGGAAAGCCCAACTACCTTGAGGGCCGACTTTTGCGGATTTGAGCCTTTGGCTCTGACCTCTATGGGCATCGGCCTTGCTTTTACCAGGCACACTGCTTTTTCTTGCCCCTAAATCTTTTCACTTTCTCTTTTGAACTTGGGCTTTGGCCTTGCTTTTACCAGGTACACCGCTTTTTCTGCCCCATTTTCCTTTTTTTTAATGCTACATTTGACTGACAAATATGAGTAGTATGACATCTTTGGCTCAAGTCTCATGATGTGACTATTGTACTCAGCTATTTCGAACAACTTTGAACTTCTTCATGCCCCAGTGTAAGTTATGATCACCACCAATGCGGGTTTAATTTGAAATAAAGATCATAGGCTCAAAGTGGCTAACAAAGGATAAGAGTGTTTAGGATAGAGAAATGAATGCTCTTCGTCATCCTAAGGCACTTGATTTAATGCTTGATTTCAACATGTAAAAGCAACACTCAAAGATTGATGCAAGTGAAAGCAAGAAAATTTCTACCCATTTCACACCTTTCAACACCAATAATGTAAATGTACCTCCAATTTGCCCCAGTGTAGGGTGGTTCTTAACAGGGATAACATGAAATGAAACTTCACAAGTGTTTAGGCTCAAATTGGGTAATGAATGGATCATTATAGTGTTTGGGATAGAGAAATGAATTGCCTCTCATCATTTCGGTCATTGTACCTTTTGCGAGAGAACTCTTTACCTTGTAAACATGGAATTTAATACACTCATCTCACAAGTGTATAAGTATGGGACTGTGTATGGATAAGGCTTGCCTTTCGTCATCCCGACATATCTCATTAACATTCTCAATCAACTCAGCATTGCTTTTCAGTGGATTCAAAACCATCATGCAAAATCATTTTATCAAATGTGGGCACTTTGAGCCTATTTCCAACAATTCATCTTTCAAAAATAACATCCCAGCAGAAAAGTGATCAGAAATGAAAGTCCATTGGTTGCTTTTGGGTGTGAACACATAGATCATCGCCATGGAAGCTCAGTCTTTGACGCCGCATTTTTCGTTCTTGCCCCCTGCATCAAAAGAACGTGCATGAATATGGTTCTAAAATTGGAGAAATTTTCATCACCCATCAATGCAGTGTTTCCGCCAAATTGGAAAATGCCCCACGGTTTTGCATGTTAATCTTTGCAAATTATTTTCCTTGGAAAATGCCAATCCTCAATTGGACAAGATAAGTTAGGATCTGACACATGAAGTAAATAGGTTAGAAAAACAAACAAAAGTTTAGCTAACATGTGCCTTTTTTTTTTTGAATTTTTTTTTGACAAGAAAACATGAAGAAACCCAGCCCTCAAAATTCTCCTTAGATGATTTTTTCAATTGTTGGATATCATCACTGGGCTGGTTTGGTGTATTTCAACATGTCCTCAAAATAAAAACAAACTTGTAATTTCATTAATCAAATGAATTACATTATTGGAATGGAAAATGCATGCTCAAACCTTAATAATCAAAACTCAAACAATAATTAAAATTGTAGAAAGCAAGAAATACTAGTAAGCAACAAAAGACTCCACAAAGGGGTACATGAAATTCTTTACTCAGTGACCTCATTTGCACTTCCATCATGGTCGGGTAAGAGATTACGCTGGACATTTGGTTGACCAGTGTTGAAAGAAAGTGCCTTCGTGTCCAAAAGATCCTGCACTTTATGCTTCAGAGCATAGCAATCATCAGTAGAGTGACCAACTTCTCCCATATGGTAATCACATTTCTTGGACGGATCAAAGTTGGAGAACTTCTCAGCATTAGGTCGCTTTGGTTCATGGGAAAGCAAACCTTTCTTCTGGAGGACCGGTAAAACCTTAGACAAAGGTGCAGGGAGAGACGTGAATTGCCTTCTACCACGTCGTTGATGGCTTGGACCTTTTTGCATGCCAACATGCTGTGCACTGGTCATGTTAACTTCGGCTTCAAGCTCTTTTTCTTTCCTCCCATTAAACCTTCTAGTTGGCTCATTGAACCATCCTTCCTTCAACCCGATCTCAATTTGCTCCCCCACTGGAATGAGCTGATAAAAGGTCTCAGCAGTTGTGGTTACCATCCGAGTGCGGTATTCATGGGGGAGCGTTCTGATGAACATCTTCCTCAACTCTACATCAGTTGGCTCGGGATCAATCTGGGCAGCTAGATTCCTCCACCGGATGGCATACTCCTTAAATGACTCACTTCTTTTCTTCTCAGCACGTTCAAGGTCGTCGCGAGAAGGAGTAATGTCCATTATGTACTTGTATTGCTTTAGAAAAGCCTCGCACACTTCATCCCAGGTTTCGAAAAGGTTAACACCTTTCGTGATATACCATCTCAGAGCAGGACCAGTCAGACTAGCTTGGAATGGTTGGACCATCAGAGGAACATTATCGACATACGGGGTCATCCGCACCAAGTACATCTGCAGGTGAGCCCTTGGACATGTTGTGCCATCATACTTCTCAAACTCAGGCATCTTGAATTTCTTCGGCATTTTCACCTTAGAATAGACAGAAAGATCTGTCGCAGACGGGTTTGGGGAACCCTGTAGTTGCCTCAGCTTCTCCTCCAACTTCTCGAGACGTTTCTCCTGCTCTATCTTGTGCATGTCATCAGCATTGATTTTTCTCTCATGAGTAGTAATGGGATCATCTTCCAAGGGAGGAATTTCCTCATCAAACTCCACAACGATGTTATCTCCCTCCTTCTGTTTTGATGCTACCGAGGTTGAGCCTAATCGGGCTGCCTTGAGTTCAGCTGTCATCTCTTGCATCATAGTGAAAAATTGTTTCATTTGCTCTTCCATGCTAGTGACACGGTCACGAAGTTCAATTTGATCGGCCATCTTAGCTTTTGACCGCGTGCGGATCGGTGAACGAGGACGCTCCGTGATCACCTAAACAGAAAAGAAATGATAGATAAGCATAATGCACAAAGAAAGAGGAGACGGTCCATGACTCAATTTGGCTAACACTTTTTTTTAAACTTTTTTCTTCTTCTTTAATGAAAGATTGCCTTGCTGGAGAAAATGGTGACATGTGACCCACTTAAAAATAAAAGAAAATAAATTGAGCTTTTTTTTAACTTGATGAAAAGAATTATTTCTACTCAAAAAGCATCAGAAGACATTACTGACCTAAATTTATCATGAACCGACTCAAAGCATGAAATTCAAAGAATAGGGATAGGAAGCTTACTTCGCAAGTAGATCAGGGGCAATCACATAGACATGCGCGTGAAAAGTGCAGCTCGATTTCTATTCTAAAGGCTTAGCAAAGTGGAGCCATAAGGATGATCGGACTAGCCGCAGGCGCACGTACTAAGTCAGGTCCTTATGACTCCGGCATAGTCAAAGAGTCGACCCGGGTCGCAGGCTTGCAGACTGGGGTGGATACTCTTGACACCAAGAAAGAAATTTCGGGGTTGAAATAGGCGACTCGAGCCGCGAGCATGCGGTTGGAGTGGCATCTATCTCAACACCATCCTAAGAGATCCTATGCGGCCCAGGTCCGGCGGCAGGTTGTGTGTGCTAAAGTGTAGTGCTAAAACAATTAAAGCATGCACAACAATTTAAGTCAAGCAACACCTCAAATAAAAACATTCAAACAACCCTGCAAAAACATTCAACCATGAGTTAGGGACTAACCTGGAATCCTCGCTGCCAAACAAAATTTTGAAAATAAATGAAAATTGGCCTAAGTCCTCTAAAAGTTTTCAAGTCCCCAGCGGAGTCGCCAAGCTGTCGCGACCTCCCCGAAGGTGCACCACCTAAGGGTTCGGCTAATGGTTTGTTAAGTATGACTTAACTTGAGTTCTCCCAAACTCGGACCAATTCACGACTTTGGTTTCACTTTCTTTAAACATGCAAGATATTCAATTTGGAGCCGCCACTAACCTATTTATGGTGGGTTGGTTAGAAACCCATGTAAGGCATCGGGAGTCATGCCTTACTCCTACGAACCAGAGATCTAGGACTCGGGGACTTTGTTACGCTAAATTACTCTAACGCCCTTTCGGTACCTTTTCATTATTTTCAAAACTTCGCAAGCAATTTGGATTCATTTTAATTCTACTCCTAACATGCAATGGTGACCACTCATAAACTCAAAATAAATAAAAATCCAAGAAAGGAAAGCAATAATAAAACAAATGAAATCATCTAAACAAAATCAAATAAAATCAAACCAAAATCAAATCACATCTAATTAAATCAAACACAGAATCAAATCAAATCAAATCTAATCTAATAGAATCTAATCTAACAAAGTCAAAATAAAAATCTAACAAAATCAAATAAAATCTAATCTAATCTAGTATCAAATAAAATCTAATCTAGCAAAATTAAATAAAAATCTAACAAAATCAAATGAAATCTAACAAAATCAAATAAAATCTAAGTAAAATCTAATAGAATAAAATAAGATATGCATGAAAATTAACAAATCTAATGCAATATGTGAAATGCAATTTTTTTGGAATTTTCATGATTTAGTTAGCCTAATTATCCATAGTTAAATATTATCTGATCCAAATTAGGACACCAAATATGCCAATTCCTAATTTAGACTAAATCTTATCCAACCAAAGATAGTGTCCTATAATGCAATCTAACTAAAAATATCCTACCAAAAATACCTAATATGCAATTTAAACTAATTATGCCAATTTTACCTAATCATGCAATTAATCTAAACATGCGATTATTTAAATAAACGTGCAATTCTAAATCTAAAAAAAATGTAATTTCCAATTTAAACATGAAATTAACCTAAAGATGCAATTTTAAACCTAAACATGCCATTAATCTAATTATGCAACTAACCTAATATGTAATTAATCTATTATGCATGCAATGCAACAAAATTAATTAAAATATGCAAAATTAGCTAAACATGCATAAAAAGCAAATTAAACAGAAAATAAACAACTAAGCACCCAAAAGTTAAATTCTAAAAAAATGATTTTTTTTTATTTTAAAAAAACGAAAATCACAAAAAAAAAATAGAAAACAAATAAAACCGGGTCGGTCCCGACCCGTTCTGGACGAGACGGATCGGGCTGCGCCCGATCCGCTCGCTGGTCTCAGCGAAGAAGAGAAGGGCTGGGTTGGGCCCGCCCAGCCCAGCTTCTTCTCTTCTCCACGCGCAGGTCCACTCGCAGCAGCAGCCCCTTCGCGCGGCCCAGCCAACATGCAAACAAGTCCAAGCAAAAAAAACATCAGTCCAGAAACAAACGCCAAGCCCATCCCTGCGCAAGAAATCTCGGCCCAAGCTAAAACAGAAAACCCAGCCCTCCAAGGCCAATTTTGGTCCAACTCCAGCTCAGCCCCCACGTGAAGTCTTCTTCCCCTTTTGCGCGCACACCTGCAACTTACAGAAGACCACCGTGGACCATCTCTCCTCCATGATTGCGTGTCAAGCAACAAATATTCGCAGGGGGGCAAGTGCAAATCATCATAAAAACATTAATGCAACTCATGATATGCAACAACAATGGGTTTGTTCGCAGGTGAAAAAAAAAACAAATTATGGGTCTTATGTGCGCCAAGAACAACCAGCATCATCACGGAAAAAAAAATCATCAAAGCTTAAAAAAAATCAACCGAATCAATCAAATCACAGTAAACTCGAGGCAAATACATGGTCACGGGAGGAGAAAAATAAAGTAGCAATTCTCCCTACACGGCTTGGGAACAACGGAAAGGAGGTGCGCTCAAACGAACTTGAGCCGAACCATTCTTAATTTGCGAAACCGCCCAAAAACCGTGATCCTCGGGATACCACACATATCAATTCGGATCGTGACCCACCTGTGAGCGGAAAAAAAGAAGATATCGTCGCGCCGCCGAAATCAACAAACTTCGGTCTCCACCCTCTTTCTTTTTCGTCCCTTCCCCTCACTGTCTTCTTTTCTTCTCCTTTTCTTTCTCTCTCTCTCTCTCTCTCTCTCTCTTTCTCTCACACTGTCTCTCTGGACGTCTTCCCTCTTTCTTTCTTTTCTCTCTCGCTCTTTCTCTCTCTCCCTTGTGTGCCCAATTTTTCCGAAAAGTCCCCCTGACCTTGCGTCCACTCTCCTTTTCAAAGGATGTCCAAGCAAATATTCGGTCCAAGCCAAATATTGCTTTTCAAATTTTATTTTCCTATTCTTCTCTTTTCCAAATATTTCTTCTTTGAACACCAAAATTATATTTCCCCTTTTTGTTCTTTCCTTTTTTATCCAAATGCAATATATGCCCAAAATTATGCAAAATACCCTAATTAACAAAATTCCTATTTTAAATGAAATCAAAAATTTAGGTGTCAACAAAGTCTCAACTTCATTGTCACCGTTGTGAAGGAGGAGCCACATTTTCTTCGCAATTTCCATGGGGAATCAGCTGAAGTCTACCTCTCTTGGTATAGCTCAACAAAAGGGATCTGTTTTGTACACTTAAGGTGTGTTTGCTTTGCATGGAAAGCTTTCCTCTTTTTTAAGTATTTGGTTTACTTAGGTGAATGAGTCGATGGAAAAATATTTTCCTTCCAATCATTAAGTTTAGGAAACTGATTTTTGCTTTAAAACAACTGGAAAATGTTTGAAAAACTATGACTATGTATTAGCGCTTGAACCTGAAACTCTATGCATAAGTATGAAAACCCTAATGATGGTCCTCAATCTTGACATTCAGTACCACTTCAAAATTATATTAAAAATTTATTTGAATTTTTTTTTCCTTTTATTATTTTACTATCTTTCTTCGCCAATGGTTAGCCACGGGCCGAGAAGAGCTTGCCAAAGGCAGGGAAGGATTGATCTTGCCAAAGCTGACATCGGGCAAGCTTAATCTGGCCAAACGAGACCATGGCTAAACTCTTGCTGGTCTAGCGAGCCTCAAGCACGCCAGCATCGGCAAGTTCATCCATTGCCTATGGTTGACCAACAGCCACAGGATATTAAATAGCTAAAAATAAAATAGATATGCTTTCTGTATTAAAAATTGATGGTACATCCTGCATTAATCTTCTTCATCCTCCTCATTTAGTATACTTTTACACAAAATAGTAGCTTTGTATATTTGGCATAGGTCTAACGTGTGTAACAAGTGTTAGTTTTTCGTTTTTTTTTTAATTTGCTAGAGGGGGAGTCAACTAAAAATTTAAGAAGGACCACTGAGTTGGAAAAATGCAAAAACCGATATTCAAAGTATAGGGAATTGATTATGCTCGTAGAAAGGGTTAGTAGTGATCCAACTATGCCTTTTTGACACCACATTTGTCACTTGAATCTTTTTAATATGAAACTATGTTAGTCTATTTGGTAACATTCACATCCCACATGCTTACAAGTCAGGCAAAGTATCAACTAGTACGTTATACGTGCATTATTACTACTCCATTTGCTGATTGTTTAAATTTTTTGGAAAGATTTTCTCTAGCATCCACATTTTTAAAATATTTACTCAACTATAGTACTAAGGAAGCACTGAATCATGTTTGATAGTATTACACATCCATTGCTTTTGAATCAAAAGAGAAGAACACAAGTCTCTTTGTTTTGATACCCAAACTACTCGAAAAAGAAAAACCAAGCTCAAGTTAGCAGCTTGATTTGCAGCTTTGATTAACTCACTTCATAAAATGCATAACCATATTTGACACGTACATTCATACGTAATTATGGAATCTTTTCAACATGATATATGCATTAAAAACTAATGAGCCCAAAATAGATGTTGAATTAATTTGAGGAACAACTCGATCTTTCTATATACTAACCAAATTTGAATTTGTGCTGCCAATACTTATGGGGAAATCCCACAGGATTTAGTTATAACCGGCCACTATCTAGTCCCGACTAAAGTAGAAACCAAACAAGACTTGAGCTGGAACCGGAGTGTGGCTTGTCCTAATATAACTTTTACGGCGCCTTTTATGGTGAATAACCACTTATACTTTCGATGGAAATTGAAGGTCTTGGGAAATTTGTATAAATAATAAAAAGATAAATCTAGTTGCGGTGGATAGAGCTTGGGAAGCCATACGAAGTGCAAGTGCCAACTCAAAATACAGTTACATGTGTCTGCCAAGCAATCCGCTAAATTCCCTCTTGACCCACTCTGGTAGGATTGCGGACAATGGATATATTCATGACATGCTTAATTCCAAAGGAAATATGTTATTCATAATGCAAAGATGTGCAATCATCCAATTAAAATTCGGAAATCACCATTCGGAAAATTCAATCGACGACATCCAATAGATGGATGCTATAATAATAATAATAATAATTAGAGAGAGAGAGAGAGAGAGAGAGAGTCAATTTTATTGAAAAGTCAATTATTTAATAAACTCAAGAATAATTATTTCCAAATTATCCCATACATGGAGTCTCGGTTCATGGATTCATGACGATTAAGGAGTCCAGTCCACTCATCAAGTTCGTCAGACCATTTGGTGCGAATCTGAATTGGTCTTTTAATTTATTGAGGAAAGCCACGGGTGAATTGCAGGCAATTGGAACAGGATAACAAAGAGAATATGCAATCGTACGATATATAACAGAGACGACCTCCTCTTCTTCGCATACTTTCACCAATTATTTCCTCAACTTAGTCTCCTCTTTGGTGCTGAGGCTGACTAGTCTTTTTTTGGCTGAGGAAGGAAGGCCCCAGGCAACTTCCTGGCAAGTGGAAGAAGATAGCAAAGTAATGGCAAGTGGAAAATATATTAACGTGTCCAATACGTCTGACATCCAACTAACACGGATCAAATTATATTATTTCCAAGACGACCTCCTCACCTTCGAAGACTTTCACAAACTATTTCCTCAACTTAGCCTCCCATTTGGTGTGAGTCTGAATGGTTTTTTTTTTCTTCTTTTAACTTGTGAAGGAAGGCCGCATGTGACTTCCAGGAAAACGTAGTGGAAGTAAGTGATCTCACTCAGTTTCTTTATCAATTGTGTTTATATGGGTGTGAGTTACATATGAGTTCACATGCTCTCAATCATGTCACACTTAAGCTAAAATTAATTCAAAGAAGTAGACTCAGCCTAACCTTTTTCATGGCACGAATGGACGGCGGTTCTTAACTTTTATTCTGTTCCAACAAATAAACTCCACGATAGGCGATGATGATAGCGACAACATGTGTGCCAGGGGCTCAATCTGAATTACAATTCCATGGAATTGATGTCCAGACTAGCCTTTTTAATGATTCTATCACACGATGGTCGACCTCCTTCTCTTCGAAGACTTCAATAAATTACTTTGTCAACATAACCTCCTATTTTACACGAGTTTGAATGGTTTTTCTTATGTGTGAAGAAGGCTGCAGGTGACTTCTTGGCGAACACAATGGAAGTAAGTGACCGATGTCACTCTGTTGCTTTTTGTCAAGTTGCTACAAGGATCAAGCTCATAGTTTCCCTATCACTGGGTGGACTCAACACAGAGATCAATCTTTGCATTGTCGTCACGGAATGAAGAATGGAAAAGAGATGGAGATGGTAGCTCTAACAAACAGTAGCCATCAGTAGACATGACAGTGAGTCGGGAAAAAGCTATGAGGTATTCCTAAACTTTAGAGGGCCTGAACCTGTTTAGCCATGGCCAATTCTCTCTATCATGTTGTGGACCGTGCGGGGATCCACACTTTCAAAGACAACAAAAAGCTTCGAGTTGGTAAAGAGATTGGGGGCAGCCTTTTACAAGCGATTAATGCCTGCAGAATTTACATTCCAATTTCATTCACAAACTTTGCTAGAAGTAAGTGGTGCCTCTGTGAGCTTGCATACATAGTGAAGTTATCGAGAGACAATGATGAGAGTGTGATTCCTCCTATTTTCTATGATGTGGACGTGGACATTGTAAGTTTAAGACCAACTCATATTGGAAAGCCCTCCAAAAGCACAAGATGGAATTCCTATCTTCTTTGATAGTATATCTCAATTACTTATCATTCTCCATTATATTATATCTTATTTTATTTGGCCAACCACGCGGCTTCAGTACAATGGTATCAAAGGCTGATAGCCATCGATCCATTAGATTGGCAATCCACTTGAGTGACGGGCAAAGCATGTTTTGAAATTTCATGCCCTGAAAATACCAAGAAACTTATAATGATATTATTTAAAAAAACACAAAAGTTAAGCCTTTGAGAATAAAACGTTTAAAAATCTCAACTTTGTTGGAACAATTGTAAAGGAGGAACCACATTTATTTCACAATTTCCATAAAAAAAAATTAACGTCCAACTAAGCAGACATGAATCCATTGCCAAATCAACCAGTCCCAACACAATCGGCATTTGATTTTACATCCGCATGCTATAAATAATAGCATGCCATTTTATTCCGTGCACAAGTTCAATTGGCGAGTAGTTTCATTTTGTCATTGTTCAATCTATTATTGAAGTGCAATCAATAGCGTGCAATATTGGAGTAGTTTCATTTTGTCATTGTTCAATCTATTATTGAAGTGCAATCAATAGCGTGCAATATTGGTCTATATTCAGTTTCATGTAACTTCTTTGCAATAGCGTCCAATTCCAAAATTTAGATGATGATTTAATGAGCAGTATATATTTTTCAAGACAAGTGTGTATGCTCATAAGATGCTTATAGGAGATTTTCGTAGTCTAATTAAGGGAAGCCATGAGCAAGTATAATTAGTTGTATAAGAGTCTAATCCGAAACTACTATATCCAAAACTTGAATTAGTGTGCTGGGCATAGTAAAAAAGTAATGGCAAGGGGAACATGCGACCGTTCATCAACATAATAACAAAATATTTCTGTTGCCACCTCCTCCTAAACCTTTCATCAATTGGTTCCTCAACTTAGCAGCCTACTTGATGAGAGTCTATATGGCTCTATTTTTTTTTACCTTTTAATCTAGTCAATTCGCTTAGCATGAGTGTTCACACGTGCACGACATGTCTTGGAAATTTGGCCCTTGAAAAATACCAGGAAACAGCTAAAAGTCTCAACTTCATTGGCACCATTTTGAAGGAGGAACCACACTTTCTCTGCAATTTCTTTGAAGGAGAAGTAAAAGGTGTGGTGGCCAGTGATGCAGAGCGCTTTCTCTCTCTCTCTCTCTCTCTCCCTCTTTCTCCGCGTTTTCCTCTTTGAAGACTTTTGGTCAATAATTTTGTCAGTCTGGACGGTTTTTCCACTTATAAAGCAAGGCCACAGGTAACTTACAGGCAAACACAGCTAATGCAAGCGATCTCTCTCCTTTGCTTCTATCGAAGTTGTGAGAAGGAACATACTCAGGACTTCCCAAAGTCACTGGACAGACTCAATTGGGAGATCCGTCCCTCAGTCGTCCTTCCAGAACGAAGAGAAAGAGGGAGGGAAAAGTGACGGAGATGGCAGCTCCCGCAAGCAGTAGCCATGATAGCGAGTCGGAAAAAAGCTATGAGGTATTCCTAAGCTTTAGAGGGCCTGACACCCGTTTAACCATTGCCGATTCTCTCTACTATGCCATGGACCGTGCAGGGATCTGCACTTTCAAAGACGACGAAGAGCTCCGAGTAGGTAAAGAGATTGGGGGCAGCCTTCTGCAAGCAATTAATGCCTGCAAAATTTACATCCCAATTTTCTCCACAAACTATGCTGAAAGTAAGTGGTGTCTACGTGAGCTTGCGCACATGGTGAAGCTGTGGAGAGAAGACAATGAGAAAATTATCCTCCCTATATTTCATGATGTGGATCCAGATGTTGTCAAGCTTAAGACGGGCTCATATGGGGAAGCCCTCCAAAAGCACAAGAGCCATTTGGGAAAGGATTTAGCAGAGCAGTGGGAGGAGGCTTTAAGAGAGGTTTCCAAAATCAAGGGATGGAATCTAAAAGATCACGGGTATTTTCTTTCATTGAATTTATTTTCATTTAACAATTTCAAGAATTTATTCTACAGTACTTTTTTCTAAAAGAAATTAAATTCAGTTTGCTGCTGTTCAATCTTATGTTATGTATGGTTGGATCGGACACTGAGGGAGCCAGAAATTTTGCTCGGAGAGGGAGGTTTTCTTGCACAAATTGACTTTTCACCTTTACACCCAAGCTTTGGTAAGGTATATAAAAAAGGATATTCATTCAAATCTAAGAAGTGATAAAATAGTAAGTGAAAAATTAAATTATATAAATCTCTCAACTTCACATTTAACTTTGATTGCATTCATGTAGAAAAATCAAATTTTAGTACTAAGTGAAATTTTGCATTTACATATACACGTGAATCTAAATAATACTTTGGTTTTGTAAACAAACTTATTGGAGGTTTATAGTATTGTTTCTATCGATTCAAAATGTCACTAAAAGTGTCAACTTCTCCCTTTGATCTATAGTATTATTTGTGATACCTTACATGATTTGTTTACGAAATGCAGTCAGGCTTTAAACCTTCAATTGATTCAATTAAGTCCTAAAGATTTTTCAAAAATTGAATTCAGTCCATTTGGTTAACAATACCTAAAATGGCATATGTGTCACTCAAAAAGTACTTATGCAGTATCCTTTAGTTGCATTTTTCAATATGAGGGTTTAGAACTTGATTGTATTTTTTGATAAATATAGGGGAGTTAATTGAACTAATTGAAAATTTTTTAGGACTTGTTTAGGAATTGATTGAACCAATTTACAAGTTTAGGACTCAATTGCCTTTCATACATAGGATTTAGGACTTGTGCTTTGTTTTTCCTGAAATTATGCCTACAATATTTCTCTATGTCGTGAGACATAGTGTGATGTTAGATCTTTCTTCCTTTGTTATACTAATGAGAGGCAAAGAAGAATCAGCCCAAAAGAGGACTCAAAGTAAGGAGCATATGTACCGACCAATTAATGGTTAGTTCATTGTTTTAGGACGTGACTTATTCTTGAAGGATGTAAAAGTGTGTAGGGAACTTAGAGAGATTATTACATAGACCAAGTTTATGCAATATTTTTCCACATAACTTACGGCCAAGAGGAAGAAAGGACGTAGCTAATTACTCAAGGATTGAGCCGCTTCATCAAATCTAAGGTAGGGTGCGGATTTCCTTTGGGACCCTGTTTTGAGAATTACAGATTTTTATATGAAGTTACTGACCTTAATATAAGCCTTAGAAACTTCTTTCAATTATTTTACAGATTAATTTTAGGTTACCAGCATTTATTTGAGTCATTTACTAAGTTTATCCCAATGTAAAACTTTCCATCTCTTATTTGAATTGTCTACTTTACATTTCTTAATTACCAATTCTTGTACCAAATGACTGACCATAATATGAGTTATTAGCTAGTTTTAAGTTATCCAATTTTATTTGAGCCGCTTATTTGGATAGATGATTGTTGGCAATTCAAATAAACGCTGACAAATACCCCAGAAAGTGTGGTACTACCCTATTCCTCTGTAAATTAAGAAAAATGATTTTGAGATTTTACACTTGTTTTCTATATTCAAGGGAACTGCCTGGTGAGATTCTTTTTCTCTTACGTCAACCTCCAAACTCTCCTAATTAATCACTCGAAGAGAATAAGTAGACCAGGTGTCCCGAGGACTTAGATGTCCAGCCAAACTTCCAGATGTCTCGCAGCAATAGTCAGGTCACAATTTGGTCGACCGACGTAATTCTAGTTAAAGCCCAATTAGACCTCTGTCATGGTACAACCTTTTCCCATCATTTACCGGAACAAAAAACCTTGATAGAAGTAGTTTTCATTTGGAGATGAAGTTATTTTTCCTTTCTATTGTGCGATAGGCTCACGGTGTGAAAGATATATATTTTTTCTATTGCTTTTTCTATGTGATTTGCAAATTACTTTGAGTTTGATGAAAACCTTGCAATGCCACGTACTGTGGGCTCATATTTTATATGTGATTTTTCAATATGAGGTGATTGCATGTTATGTATGTGGCAGCTTACATAAGCTTCTAAACCTCGTGGTGGAAGAGGTTTCTAGTTTGTTGTGCACAAGATGGACGGACGTGCCAGAAAATTTGGTGGGAATTGGGGATCGGATGGATAAGATTATGCAGCGGTTGGATCTAGGTGCTTCTGATGTACGATTTATCGTGATTCATGGTATGGGTGGCATCAGAAAGACTACATTGGCTGAGGCTGTTTTCAATCAAATCTCCCCTCAGTTTCAAGATCATTGCTGCTTTCTTAGAGATGTTCGAGTTGATGATATATTGAACTTACAAAAGAAATTGTTATTCAAAATCCTTCATCTCACTTGCACAAACCTCTCCTGCATTAATGAAGGGGCTAACATGATCCAGAAGAGGTTCAATAGCAAGAAAGTACTCATTGTTCTTGATGACATTGATAAGCTGGACCAAATCCGAGGACTTGCAGGCCATGCCGATTGGTTTGGTGAGGGAAGTAGAATCATTATAACAACAAGGAATATTGATTTCTTAAAAAGTGAAATTGAAGATGACGAAACCTCTTGTAATCAAAAAGCTTCATTCTACGAAATGCTGGAGATGGATCGTAATGATGCTCTTGAACTTTTCTCTAAGAATGCCTTTGGACTTGCCGAGCCTCCGCCTGATTACATGGATATATCAAGGGAACTAATCAATGCCCTTGGAAGACTTCCGCTGGCCCTCAATGTCATAGGCTCCACACTCCGTGGAAAATCCCGAATTACATGGGAAGACTCGCTAAAGAGATTACAGAAGGTGATGAACGAGGATGTCAAAAAGAGGTTGGTGATAAGTTATGACGCATTGGATTTTCAGCGACAACAAATTTATCTTGATATTGCATGTTTCTTCATCAACCAAGAGAAAGCAACTGCAGTGAAATATTGGGATGCAATTTATGGGTATCCCACAAGAATTGATGTCAAGTTCCTCACAAACATGTCTTTAATAAAGATTACCCATAATGATAAACTATGGATGCACGACCAACTTAGAGACCTCGGAAGGAATATCGTTGACTGCAAAAGCAGTAACAACGATCAAAGTGGTAGCAGATATTGGTCTCCCAAAGATGCCATCCGTGTAGTGCATAGCGAAAAGGTATACTTAACCTCTAATTATTTACATTGTCCATCTAGTAGCATCATCACCTTTATAATCCAACTCAAAGTCAAATTGACACATGTATTCACTTGTTGTTGCTTTTATCCATTGGCTGCCGCTTTAATCCTCTAGGGAACTGAAAACATAGTAGGGCTCAATTTTGGTACACCTGAACCGGATGTCACATACATATTTAAACACAAGGAGTTTTCAAGATTGGCCAAGCTTAGGTTCCTTCAATTGGACAATGGAAACTTCGAAGGAGACTTTAAAAATCTTTTCTTCGAATTAAGATGGCTCTCTTGGAGGAATTGCCCTTCGGAATTCGGAGCTACCAACTTTGGATTGGAGAACCTTGTGGTTCTCGAGCTTTGTAGAAGTAACATTACTAAAGACTGGGAAGGATGGTCTCAAATCATGGTATCATCTGATGCTTACTTTTGCATTACATTTACTCTTGCTCTTTACTAAGATTCAACTCAATTGCTTTATAGGTGGCAAAACAGTTGAAAGTCCTAATGCTCATGGATTGTCCAGCCCTTACGAAAACACCAAAGTTCTCCTCAATCTCGAGGTTGGAGAGATTGATTCTTAGAGGATGCACTAGACTGGAGAAGATTGATGAGTCCATCGGCAATCTACAACATCTTGATCACCTAGTGATAGAGTCTGCAACCATTGAATCACTACCAAAGTCCATTGGTGGTCTAAAATCTTTAACAGAGTTAAGAGTAACATCTGAGAGACTCTTAATGTTGCCTGACTCGATTGTCAATTTAGGGAAGCTGAAGCATCTAATCTTGAGATGCAAGGAACTTCAAAAGCTTCCCCATTCTATTGGACAATTGGAATCACTACTTGAGCTAGATGTCGGTTATACAAGAATTGGGGAATTACCTTATTCCATTGGAAACCTAGAAATGTTGCAAATTTTAAGAATTCACAGTCATGATTTAGTATGGTTACCAGACTCGATCAGGAGTCTCAAATCATTGGTCGAGTTGGATGTGAATTTTTCAAGCGTCAAGATCTTACCCAATTGGATTGGGGATCTCAAAAAATTGAAGAGACTAAAAATGTTTAGATGCTGTGTAAGTGAACTTCCGAAGAGCATAGGAATGTTAGAAAATCTAGAAGGATTAGTTGTGCGATCTTTAAAAGAGGAAATCCCAAGTGAAATCGGGGCACTATCCTCCTTGAAAATTGTAGACTTATCGCTTGGCCGCTTCGGGAGATTGCCGACAACCATTAATCAGCTTACAAACCTCCAAAGACTTGAATTAATGTTTTGTAATTCAATTCAACAGCTGCCAGAGCTTCCTAAGAGTCTAACGAAATTATCGTTTTCATGGGACTCGCTGACCACAATCCCCGACCTCTCAAACCTCTCCAATTTAGTAGGTCTTGAAGTGATCGGAACCCCAGTGCTGCTGGAAGAACCCCGCATAGAGGGGCTAGAGAGATTACGCGCTCTGAGGAAGTTGAATCTGGACGTCGGAAGAAGAGCGTTGCCTCCAACCGATCTGAGTTCCCTCTCTCAGCTACGATTCCTCGACGTAAGCTATGGCGACTCCCGATCTCTTATCAGTCTTCCATCCAGCCTTCAACACTTGAGTTTAAGGAATGTCCGGTCACCGATCGATTGGTCACTCTTTTCTAACTTGGAGAATTTGTCAGAGCTGTGCATTCAAAAGTATTTGCCAGGAGAGATTCGATTCGAGGTGCTTGAAAAGCTACGGAAATTCACTACATTGATAATGCAAGACTGCCCATCGCTCAAGATGCTGCCCGTTCTGCCGTGTCTGAAGGAGATCCGGAGTTTTCACCTCGAGAATTTGCCTCAGCTAACTCAGATTCAGGGTTTGGGAGAATTGAAATCATTGCGGAATTTGACTATCCGCAGGTGCGATTCCATCAAAAGCTTGGACGAATCTAATTTGTCTAATCTACAGAATTTGAAAATTTTGAAATTCTCTTCTTGTGAATCACTGGAGAGGGTGCCCGGCGTGCCAAAGTCTTGTAAACGCTCCGTAATTTACTGCCCGAGGTTCAACAGCGATGGATGAGGCATGCATGATTTGATTGGCAGAGATAGTCGATGAAGGTAAGTCCATAAAACTAGTGACGCTTTAGTAGATGGTCCTTCGTTTTTTCTGTCAATGTGTTGGTGATGAAACTTAATGTTGTTGCTTCCTCTTTTGTTGAGTTCTCCTTTAGCTAGCCTTTTATCATGGTTCCGGAACTGCCTCTTGTACTCGTTCATCCTGTTATCTCTGAAGGGAGAAGTCCTTTTCTTATGTATCATGATCGTGCAATGCTTCCGCTCACCTAGATGGTGGTGATTCTTAGTTGGTTTATGTTGCGCATCAGCATAGTTGTTTTTGTTGTAAAGCTCAAGTGGCTGAGAGTGCTGGTCTTACCTTATGGAGGGTTCTTAATTTCACTCGAGAACAATCATGATTGGTGAGGAAAGGAATTAATTCCTGGTTTATAGAAGATTGAATTGCTGATCTGTTGTGTAGTATGAGTAATTTAGTTAATTGCTGCGTGAAGAATTGGAGGTGCTTTTCTAGTTACTTTTGAACTGAAGTTGAGAAGCCCCAACTCTTGAGTCACGGTGTGATATGTGAAGCATCTTTCTGTGAAATTTGTGCTGGGACAATTGATATTGGAGTAAACTTGTCAATATTGATATAGTAAATCACCATCTCGTTAAAGACTAGGTTTAGTTGCATTGAACTGGGCATTATGTAGTTTCTAGTGCTAAGAAAGAGAAACTTTGTGCCGGGTTGGAAAATGTAAAAGAGATGTTCTGTAGGGATAGTAATATATTATGCTTCTCCATCTTAACTGTGATATTATCCATACGTGTTAATTTTCATTATTAACTGAGATTCAGTAGTATGGGAGAATTAAAATCATTGTAGAATTTGTCCATCTAGGACTGCAATTCCATCAAAAGCTTAAACGAATCTGATTTGTTTGATTTATAGAATCCAAAATTATTAGAGTTCATTTGGTGTGAATCACTAGAGAGCATGTTGGGTTTGCCGAAATTTTGTCAACTCACCCCACTTGACTGCTTGAGGTTCAACAAAGATGCATATGGTACTTGTCATTTGAATAGCAAAGATAGTGGATGATAGTAAGGCCATAGCATTGAGCCGTCACATTGCATCTTTTTGTACTCGATTTGCATGCATTTGAATTTGCTAAAACGTTGCTTTATTAGAAGATTTAGGTGTCTCACTTTTCTTATTTGGTTCCCGAAATTGTCAATATGGAAACTTCTTATGTGTTATCATTGAAAGAAAAAGAATGAACATAAATATGCCATTTGATCAATAAAAGTATTCAAGTAATGTTTAGTTTACTGAGAAAATTCACAAAATTTAGTTTGACAAGAGGTACTTCCAACAATCAACTAACTCAATTTTCCCCTTTATTATTTATCTTTAATGTTCATTTTCAAAAGAGAGGGTTGGGGAAGATGTTGCAATTTACCTGATAAGGCATTTGCATTCTTGAATTCTTGTTTGTTGTGCTGATGACGTGTCGTTTTCTTTTTTCTTTGCTGTTTTGAGCCAGCTCTTGGAATTTGATAACTCTGACTCATGGATGAATTAAATTAGGAATATGCAATAACCTGGGTTGCTCCCCTTCGTATCATCTTTGTTTCCGGCAGTTCCAGAGATTTAATAGGGTTATCTGATGCTGCACAATCAAAGATCACCAACAGCCATAGTCCACATCTGATGTCAATGTTCATAGTTGCAATTTTCCAGTATTCCCATTCTCAAAGTTGAAGTTCTACTTCTCCAGCAATAGCCATTAGCTATCCTCATCTATTTATGCCGAGTCCTCGAATGTAATCAATTATTCATGCTGAAATGTCTTCCGATGTAATGGTGGGGATTCTACATGAGCAAAGTCATTTGCTGGAGAAATTTTTTCTGGCTGACAGTCCTATTCTGCTCAGGCATTCAATGGCTTAACGTGCCAAGTATTAACCTTAGCTTTTGTTTGTTGAACTACTTATTTTCAGTACTCGTAATTAGGTTAATCAAAGTATAAAATTTATTTCACAGATCTTGTAAGTCAGACAAGTAGTAGACATGTTGAGAGATTAAAACTTGAAAGATCTGCAACTTTCATATGCTCAAGTGTGTTTCCCACGTACTTCATGTCGTTTGATCGCTTGATTCACTTTACCTTGCTGGATCAGGAATTTGTTGTTTTGTTAGAAAAAAGAGTTTGTTCCTCATACTCAACATGTGTGAGGATCCTATTATTGTTTTATGAGCATCTTTCCTGATCAAGTATCTGGACGAGCAATACTAATATGTGTAGTATGTTCCCAAGTGTCTATTTTCCATTTAGTTGTTCACTTTTCTGGTGACGTCAAAGTCATCTTTTGATGGTAAGCTGTCTAACTCCTTATGACCAGGCTCTTCGAATGTTCAATGAGATGATGGGATTGCTTGAGATTGGGGGGCTTAACTACCCACCATTGTTTCCCTGATGCATTCTTGTGAGTGAACAAAATTATGCATGGATTTTGTTCAAGAAAGCTTGGATAACTGCATTTGTTATGTCCAAGCTGCAATTTTGTTTGTTCTTTCTGGTGACTCATTAGACCTTTCCTCATCTCTCTCTAGCCCTATCACTGTCTGCTAAAATTTGGTTATTATTTGCTTGTTAGATAAACCTATTGAACTTCTTTTCTATCAGTCTCTGCTAAAATGGGCAATGGTAAAGTTTTACTGAGTAGATGCTTTAATGCCCTTGTGCAGCTTTCTTTGGCCAGTGATGTCGACTTAGATGCAATAGCTCATATGACAGAAGGATTCAGCGGAGTAGTTCTTCAAGCTGTGCTTTCAGATCCACAGCTTCAAGCTGAACTTCTCGGCTGCAGAGATGCTATCAGCATGGGAAGAAGCCAACTATAACAGTCTTCTAAAGTCCGTCACTTCATAGGCAAGGCCGTCAGTCTCAGATGGCGAGAGTGAAGACTCCATAGAAGTTCTTTTCATTCATCGAATTTGATCGTCTCTCCCCAAAACAAGAATTATGTTTTCGCCAATCAGAATTTCCACTAAGGATTCTGAAGTGGCTTATTGTGCATCTGTTGTAGCTGATTCCTACAGTGATCTTATTCTACTATAGAGTATGTGACATTTGTAGGATAATTCATCAAGTCAGCTTTCAATTTCCGGTCATGAATCTCGGCCAACGAGCAGTTGCTGGGGTGATCTCTCTGCATTCGATAGTTGAAGAAATGGGGATGAAAAGATTTCCTTTTGGCAGCAGCTGATATTTGCACTTCTTTGGCTTTGAGCATCGTATTCAAAGTGAGGAGACAATTTTACTTCTCAGCAAGAAAGCGAGCGATGCTGTCGAAGCCCATCTTTAGGTCCCCTTCATCTCTTATTATAATTAGCTTCTGCCCCTACCCGAATGTTATTCATTTGAGAAACTACAAAGCCTAAGAAATATTGGCTTAAGATTCAGCAATGAGGGACAATATGGAAAATTATGAGCCGGAGTGATGCTAGCCTGGTATAACGATCTCTCTGCCAGGTCGACGATGCAATTCACCATCTATTTTCCAGAAACTTCGTATCTCAACGAAATTCTAATGAAATCAGCTTGACTATATTGTCACATTATTTGTTTTCGTTGAATGAAAGGATTCGATAAATTGTGCTATCATATTTCATGGAGCGGCTCATCAGCATTGTCACAGTGACTCATTTTGTGAATGTGCTTTTTCTTTTGCTTTAAAACTGTTGTCTAATCGGAATAATCTAAATAAATCACAAATATGCAAATGAATAAGAGCATAAGTGACCAGTTAAAAACGAGGGATTATGCCATGGACAGAGCACTTGCAAGCTCACTCATCACAAATGAATCTTTTTACCTTAAAGTAGTGGTGACTTCAATGGAAAAAGCAGTAGACAAGTAATAAGGTGTTTAACGGAATATAATAATATAGGAATGAAATAGCTATTCCATGAAAATGGAAGAAAGTAGGACTAGGAATGACGTAACCATTCCATAGTTTGGTTTGCGTAATGGATTTAAAACTATGCTCTTATTTATTTTACCATAATGGCACGGAGAATAAGTTAGGAATACTAAAAAATACCCATAATAACATATAATTGAAGTCTGTTTTCTTTTATATTTTCATAAAAACTTAAATGGAAACCTACTACAATTTATAAACAATCGCAATATATTAATTTCTAATGGTAAGTAACCATCATTTTGTTAGTTGATAATAATTAAACAACAGCATGGTTAATAATGATAAATGATCTAATAGATAACTATAATTATTATTATGTTCTGTATAATAACTATCATTGGAGTCAAGCCAGTACAGTAATGCCAAGCTCAAGCTCAACTCCTATTAGATATTTGATGCTCAAAGTTCCACTCCAGCTTTGGAGTATTAAATGCCCAGCTTTAGCTTGACTTGGATGAGAGATATTCAAGCTCAAGTCAGACTTAATACGACCAAGTTATTAAATGAGCTGAAGCTCAAGCTCAACAATTACTTACTTTATATTGGTTATCAGTGCATTTCAAATTTTAAATATCTTCCCCTCTATTTTAGCAATACCATATAAGTTTCTCAACAAAATAATAGAAACTTGAATAGAATTGCTAGTCTCTCAAACAAAATGTTCATAAGCTCGATCTTGGCTCAGCGAAATGCAGGAGCAGCTCCAATTTGAGGTTGGATTTAAACCAAGTCAGATTATTTCAATATATCATTAAGTCGAGCTTGAGTTACTCTTACGTAAGTTGGACTCAACTTCACACCAAATGATATTTCAGTTGAACTCCATAAGGGTTACACTCATTTCCCTGATAATAAGTGTGATAAAGGAATGCGATTCTCTATGGAATTTGATGGAGAAAAGTACATGAGCAAACCTTAACCGATAAAATAAATCACAACAAGATAGTTTTTATTTTTTTATACCTATTAAGCATGCTAATTACTCCTAAAATAATTAATTTACAAAGACATAAAATGCAAAGACCATCAATAGATTTGTAAAAAATCCATGGGTTTGCCCAAGCAATTGGCTTTCAAAGGTACATCATATGTTACGTTCGACCTACCACTCCTAGGTGTGGAAGGCAATCTCGTACTGATTTCATTTTTTGCAATTTTCCGATGACAAAAGAAAAGAGAATAGTAAGTGAAGCAAAGGCAAGGGTCAATTGATAATGCCATGAATTTGGATTAAACATAAGAAGGTCTGCTTTTTTGGCTTAGGAAAGCAGAATGGAAGTCTGTCTCCAGCTAAGAAAAGCTAATCCTTTTTGATACGGTAAGCAAAATAAAGCAATTAATATCTGATATTTAAAAAATAAATAAACAAAATGATTCAGGGGGACCTGTCAAGCTTCCTTCGAGTTCGCCAAATGTTGGGAATTACTATGAGACATTGCACTAAACTTTGGTCTATATGTTAAATACCATAGAGGAATTCAATGCTTTCCCCATAATTATACATGGGATTCCAGGTACTTTGAAAAATGAGATAATTAAATCGACATGCATGGCGGAAATCCAAAGCACCAACAGTAAAACTTTTTATGCCATAATAAAGCCCAAAGATATCATTGTTTATGTCTCGACATAATTTAACGATGCGACCCTAAATAAGCTTTCACATACATACATATCTCCCAATGCTAAGAGGGTAACATAAACATCATAAAGTGAAATAAATTTAGTATATTTCTAAACAGAAATATCGCTATACGCATGAGAAAAGTGAAAAAGACGAGATAAAAAGATGAAAAGGTACATAAAAAGGGAAGGGTCGTCCAAATTAAATCTATCCATCATTAGATACTCCACCTGAACATTCTAAAATAAGCGCACTTTTTCCCAAGAAATCATAATTACATCAGACATGTCATATTGACGGAGAGGAATCCGAATAAGTTTAGCGCAACTTTTGCTTAGCTACACTCTTCATGCGAGAAGAACGACTCAACCAACCTAAAGACTGCAGTGATAACGCATGAAAAGTGCAGGGAGATGGGCAGATTTCCTTCTAGGTAGAGATGAGAAGCCTCCCCCAATACAACGAGCACAAAAATGAAATCTTGAACCCTTTGATGCGATGTTGTTAGCCAAGACAGCATTCATGGACGCTCTTATATCACACGTTTGAATCTCGAGGATAACGAGCAACAGCAATGGCGATCCTCCCGCTGTAGCCAATGTTTTCTAATTAAATTATTGTCAACAACGGTGACGAGGATCCTTCCATAACCGTTGAGGTGGCCAAGTTAAAATGGTTGATGAGTTTCCTCACCCTCACCCATAAATGGGAGGATCCTCTATGACCACTTGATTAAGATGTAGAGTATTTGAAGCTTCTCTCTACGAGAAATTTGAAATCGGTGATCATATGTCTTGGTTTTCGGTTCTGCATATTGATGGCATTGATTTTGTCGGCAACATGGAGAGACTTAGAAATTTTTTGAGTCGGTAATTACTAATTAGAAAGCAGAACCTTGCCTTCTTTTTTAGGATGAATTTGATTCCATTGCTCCAAAAAGGGGCATTGATAAATGATAATGGCCCATTTGATTCAGCATTTTGAAGGCACTTTATTTGGAGCTGCAAAGGGATTGGGAACCTGACTGATGAGAGTATGTCGTTTGCCCATTTTACCCTCGTTTGTTAATCATAATAGCATTTGTGCCCCTTTAGATACCCCTGCTTCTGCTTCTTTCTTCTCCTCCGGTCTGCGTTTGCTTCTCTTCCTCCCCACTACTTCTTCTTCCTCCTGTAGCTCTTCCCCACTATGACTCTCGTCGCTTGTCCCCGCCCCCACTCCCACTTCCGTTGTAAACTGAATGGAAAAGTTGCATAATTTGGGTTGCGGTCTTTTAGCAATTGAAGTGCGACTCTCTTTGTAAACGGAATCACAATTGGTTATTGCATAAATCAAGTTAGTTATTGCATTCAATAGCCCTTAAGGTGGTCATATGAAATCTATTTAATGGTATAACTCACTGCTGGTATATTATCCATTGGTGCAACTTTTTACTGAATTAGATAGCGTTGCTATTTCGACTAGTGTGTATGTGTTTGTGAAAATAGAGCAATAATTTCGTATTAAATAATGAAAAACAGTATTCTCTTCCAATAGCACACTGATTGTCAATTGCCATTCGAAATTGCATGGCCATTAAGAATGCTTCGACAAACATTTTCTACAAAGCACTTCATATGGATACTATATAATGACCTTCCAATCAAACTATAAAATGCTAGACATGACTTTTCCTTGATTCAACTATTTTACTTTGGATTCACAGAATTGGATAAACTACATATGTCACAAAATGAAGGTGACAAATGATGGGCTTGCAAGAATTACTTTTCAGTTGATGAAGTAACTTATAAGGAGTGTATTATGCTGGTTTTGAGCCTCTACAACGGCATCAACTGATGTTAGTCGTTTGGGTCTTGTGACATCGAGCATATGCAATTTCTCAGTCATCCTAACATGCTGCACGAGGTGCATATATATATATATATATATATATATATATATATATATATACTTTTTGGTTCTTGGCTTGGTAGAGTCTTTTTTGGTGCTATTGTCTAATTGGAATAATTCAAATAAATCATGACCACATTAAGGCGCAAGAGCGTGGGTGACTTGATAATTACGGAAGCATTGTAGTATGTATAGACCGTTTCTATTGGTTTGTAAATAAATCGAATTGATCTTTTATAATTTGGAAAGGCAATATATTTCTCTTGATGGGTCAATCTAGATAGTACAGAATTCATTGGTGGTCATGCACTAGAAGAAATGCATCAAGGGAATCACTATTCACTTCTCCACTTACTTTCGTCGATTGGTGTACGATAGTGAGAGCCGAAATGCCATGCCAATTGACAAACTTAGTTGGGCCTGATCACACATAAAGCTAAACATGTTATCAACCAATGTGATAAAGTAATTTTGGCCCAAATAAACTAGATATATTAATTGTTCTATAACACATTGACTATTTGATAGGAAATTGTAAGATTACCATTATATATTCCATTTTTCTCAAATCATGAATTTCCTCGACAAGGTCAAATTGATCCAAAGAAGCAGAATCATACTAATTTTGGATCAAAGTGTAGGAGGAAGGGTAACAAAAAAAATTAATGCAATTGGTTTGCATGTTGCACGAGGAATTTCCGGTGGCGGATAAACTAAACATAATGATCCAAATACTAAAGAGCACTGAAGCAATAAGTCAAAAAAGGGCTTTATTTGGCATTTTGCTCTTTTGAATCTTTAGTTGGCCCAAATTGTAATCCAATCATTTTAATTGGATCGAGTTAATCACCTTTCTTATTCTGAATTGATGTATAGAAATAAATAGTTGACAGAATCCAATGGTAGGTAGTTGTGTTGGTTAAGAATTTCTCCTTTATTGCCGAGGTTAAGGGTTTGAAACTTGTTGTTGCTAGCCTCTTAAGTTGGGGGTCATGATATTGAGGTCATATGCCAGTCTCTCTAGAAATATAGGGGCCTAACCCTTTGGTGGCATTCGGACAAGGAGGGCTCATGGAGGATTCCTCGGTTATAAAAAAAATAAAAATAATTAGTTGACAGAACAACAGTTAATGCAGATCATGGCTTTCTATTGTATGCTGTTTAGTACAAGAATAGCACCGGCGCTTTATTTTATGATTTCTAGATCATACCTTAAATAATCCATCCTAATTTTGGTTTGCGTCTTCTCTCATCTTTGTTTTATGATTTCTTGAAGTGCTTATGAGTTTTAGAATTGATTACTTCAGTGGATTTTCTCATGACGAAGAGAACATAAAGCAATCATGGACAAGATTGTTATGATGTCATTTTGCATTTTACTATGACATAACTGCCTACATCAGTTGTATATTTTCTTTACAACTAACTAAAAGTACTTTAGGAAGAAAGATATTGCAAATGGTTACAGAAGGATAGGAAACTCATGTCCTATTACATGAGACAGATGCTAGAGGTACCAGAAGAATTCTTAGAAATGCATTTTCTTGTTCGGTATATAACGTAATTCTAACTATATTGTCATGTTGAACTAGAAATATAGAACTTTTTATTCGAGAACAACATGTTTATAGATTATTATCATGTTATTTTGTAAGGATATTCAATTAATATTTTGTGCACATATCATTGCTCTAGTGTGATATGAAGCAACCATGGAAAAGAACAAAGAACCGTTTAAGTGACTCAATCAAATTCCTTTAAAAAACGTAAGGTGCAAGAAGGACCGTCCCTATCCTGAAAAGTGATCTCTCTTTTGAATCATACCACTTACATCATTTGGTATTTTTATAGTTCTATATATGTCTATGAGGAAAATCATTAAGAAGAACGTCTTGATTGGAATCCCACAATTAACGTTGTGATTGAGTTTCATAGTATGGACTAATGCACATCTGTGATCAAAAGAATTGAATACAGTTTCAATTGATTTCTCAGGCCACTTCCCTCTCACTAATTGTTTCCCAAATGAAGGTGTGCGTATAAGAAGCTAATCTTTCATGTTAAGTCAATTGGTTAATACCGATGGATATTTTGCATGTCTTCTTTATGTGAATAGAGTCCTGCAATGTTAGATTTTCAACTTGGTACCTACCTTTAAAAGTACATAGTAACAGCTCATCTAGGTCTATTAAAGTTATTCAAAATTAAAAAAAAATGGACCTCAACCATGACCTTAAAACTTTTCTAACTTTTTACATGTTACTACAATTAGTATTATAAAATATGATAATTGGTGCACACCTATAGCATACTAAGTCAAGTATTGATCCATCATGGAATTATAAAAGGGAAACAGTTGCATAGCTCATGGTGCATGGACCGTATTTAATCACATCCATTGATATATTTGAGATCCATGTGAAATTTATATGATTAATGACTTTAATAGACCTAGATTATATATATTCACGTACTATTAAGTCTAACTCGATGGAGCCGATTTAGAAAAATTAATATTTTATTTTATTTTTTCAAAAATTCAAAAATATTAATTATTAATTAAATTAAAATTAAAAAAGAAAAAGAAAAAGAAAAAAAAGGGCTGGTTTTGGCGGGAGTTTTGGGGGCAATGGCAAAAAAATATTTAAAAAAAGTAGAATAAAATAGTAAAGAATAAAAAATGAAAAAAAAAAGACTTGATATGATTTGTTAGAGGGGACGGGGGCAGATGGAGTCAGCTAAGAAAAAAAAAAGATGAAGGGGACGGGGCTTTGCAGAAAATGAGAGAGAGAGCTAGAGTAAAAGGTCAAAAAAGAAAAGTCAAAAAGTCAAAGTGAGGAAGGAAGAGTGGAGTGAAGAGACGCGAAGATAAGAGAAAAGCAGAGGGAGCTTGTCCCAGGACAATTGAAAAAATTGTAAGCTTGTCCCAGGACCATGTTCAAAATAGTTTATCATTGCAATTAGCTTGGTGGCCCTTGGGAATTTTCTTTTTGGGGGAAACAACGCTTAAGAGGTGAATTACTCTTTGACAGGTTACGATTGCCCGTGTGTGCAACTGGGATGTTCACCAAAAGAGAATCCGTCAAGCTGGTGCTCCTGCCAAAGACTCTTAAAGGAATCTTTTCAACTCGAATCATGGTAGCAGAATATGTACTTCTATATGAGAGTACGGGTTTGATCTCCCATTTTCAACTAGGTGAATGAACTATGTATTGCCCTGTGGCCTTATGGTTAGATTCCAAAATCAAATGATTCTCGTTAAGTTCAGTGAGATCTACTGCATCACAAAAAGCTTGTCCTGTAAACGATTCTGTTGAGCTTGAGTTTTTACATTTTTGTATTTTGAGTTGATAATAGGTCCATCTATGTTGTCTCGTTTTCACCTTTTGCTTATGTATGTTGATAAGAACTGGTTTACATTTGAATTCGGTGAAAAAACAGGAACCTACCCGAGCTCCATGTGAGATGCATGTCAGAGAGTGTTTTTTAAATCACGTGACCGAATGCTGTAATTTAGTACTTCTTGTCAGAATTGACCTTATCTTTCAACCCGTAAAAGGCTAATGGATCTTGGAGATTTTTATCATGTAAGAGCGATGCCAGGTATAGTCTGCGTATGACGTTCGTACTTTGTGACAGATTGCAAGTAATCAATAAAACTAGTGGGCCTTATTCAATAGCTAATGCCAGTTTGTTACTTCCTTTAGAGGACGGGCTTACATGTTACTAATGTAAGTATGCTATTTAGTCAAATTTTCTTTCTAATCAAATTATTATCATCTTCGAGAATTTGTTGACGGGAGTACAATTCCGTCTTGGAATTTGTTGATGGATATTTGAGAATGACTTCACCCAATTTGCTATAGATGAAGAAATGAATATCCGTGCCCCTATTAATGTCCTTAATTGCGATAGTTTAAAAGCGGCACAACTTGTGCTTTTCTCGTGTCAATGAAAGTAACCGATACGGTGAGATGTCTAACTGTATTTCGTAGCCTATCAGCTCAACTTCCAGCGGAACGGGCAGTTGGAAGATGGAGATAAACAAATTGATACTTGTCGAGAAATGTGTAGGTGGCTCGACACTTTCCAAATTCTTGGGGAAGAACAGAAGTCATTGAAGAGATAATGACTAAAATTGCCTGTTCTGGTAGCAGCTTCCCTGCACTTACACGGCTTTAAAATTGGTTGTGCTGGTTTTAAGAATGTACGAGGCTTACCTAGTGCAACGGGCTTGATCTATTGTGGGATCATAGAGGCAATTCACTTTTGGCCCCATGGGGGTCCTTGCACGCGTTGTGCTAGCTTTAAGGTCATGTAAAACTTATATACAGTGACAACAACCCATGTTTATATATACGTTTGAAATACAACATTGCCATCCTAGCCTTTGATATTGTTAGTGATATTGGTTATAGAGCAATAGTTTAGCCGTTAAGTGCAAAACCATTTAAGATCATTAATTTGGTCATTGATTCCAAAACCATTTTAGAACATTAATTGGACCATTGATTTTGAGCCCATTTTAGAATATTAGTTTCTCTGCTATTTTTCTGTGACCGAAGTGAGTTTTCGGGCCAAGAAGGCAAATTTAAAATTTCTTTTAGTATTTACCTCAAATTTCTTTACCAATCTAACAAGAAAGTAATTTCAGATATGCTTTCCTTATTACCTTTATTTATATATGCATGCATCTTGTTATATTTGCATTTGAAAAAAAGTGAGAGTTAATCCTAACAAAAATCTCGTTCATTGCACTTGCATGAGAAAGATTTATGCATCAGATAGTCTTTGAGTATAACCTATTCGAGCATATTCTCAAAGATGGGCAACTATTGACATCTCAATCTTGACTAACCATTTAAATAATTGTATAGAAAATTAGAGATTAATTATTTAACCCCTAAAACAATGATATTTGTTAAGTTACATATCATATAGTTTTAAATGCATTGACATAGGTCATTCATCGCTCTACATTGGATCGGCAGAGGTGAATGGAACCAAAACTAGTTGTGCTGGCTCAGCCCGTACCTTAAGACATTTGACCAACACTAGTGTAAGGGAGCCGAAATTCCTAAGCCTTAATTGGCGTAATTTGATATTTAATTGATTTGAATTTAGCTCATTGCTTTAAATGCCTTCAATATTAATAAAAATAAAACCTATATGGATCAAGATTCGCGAATTGAAGCCCAAGAGCCAAGGAATTTTTGGCCAGCATGGACAAGGGCTTTAATATCTAAGAATACACAAAAATACTTTAATACACTATGAAAAATAAATTTTGTGTGGCCATCACTTTAAATTGCAAATGAATAATTGAGGACAATTTAGTGTTTCTAGTGTAAATGTGGTGGATTCAGTTGTACAGGCACAGAAATAGTACTGCCCGAAACTTAATGGCGAAATTAGAATGCCAATAAGATAATATTTTCATTTCCAAGTAAAAGAATGTTAGCTCTTGTGCATGGTATTTATTCTCACATCATGACTATAACAAGATGATGAGAGGCAGATGCCATCAGCAGATTTGGAAAAGTTCTGTGTGATTGCACAAACAATTTACTTTTATCCGTTCATCAAGCGTTACGATCTATCTACACGCTCGAGAACGGAAGGAGACTTCACGCAGATTTCACATTTCATTGCCATGACAAAAGAAAAAGAGCAGTCAGTGGAACAAAGGCAACATTGATCGTGCCAATTAGCGCGAAATCATGAGAAGATTTGCTTGGTTTGGCTTGGCAAAAGCAAAAGGGAAGTCTGCCTCAGGCTGAGAAAAAGCTTTAACTTTTTTTTTTAATTTAATGAGTAGAGCAAAAGCAATTACAATCTGCTTTTTTCTAGCCTAGAAAACGAGGGAGAGATTTCTCACCAAAAACAAAACAGCCAAAAAGATTGAAGGAGATCTACGCTTCCATCATCCCATCATCCCATGTTATTATAATTCTAATGTCTAAATGGAAAGGGCACTAAGAAAAGCGTCTAGACCAAGATCCCGTGATTCGTACAATAGTCAAACTCCACAAGTGGAATTAAAATGCTGATCTGTTATAATGAAAATTAGATGCAATTCCAATTGATTGGCGAGCCTTTTCCCTCTCGCTACTTAGTTTCCCAACTTGAGGCGCTTGTCTGAGACCCTGAACAAAAGCTTGAGTCTGTGCTTTCCTTTTTCTTAAAGTGGATTGAGGAAGAAGTGGAACTTTGATGAAAAGGTCCCCTGAAGGACCATAGGAAGCGCACACGCTACCTCATAACAGGGTTTTATGGTTCCATCTAGCAATTTGCTAAACTCTCTTGTGATCCACCTTGGCAAGGCCGCGACAATGTGGATAATGCTTCTTTTAGAATGCCATGGTGTGAATAATCAAATTTCACATCGCAAACCAACGTTCAAACATTTAATCAATGACATTGAATAAATGGATGAATTTTTTTTTAAAGGATAGAGTCGGTTTTATCGAAATGTCATATGGTATTTTAGAACTATTATTTGAAAGTCATCACATGTATGGAGCCACGTTACACAGAATGACAACTTTTGAGGACCATTTCCCTTAGCCGCCCACTTGGTGCAAATCTGAATTGGTTTTTTCATTTATTAAGGAAGTTGACTAGGCAAGTGGAACACGATGACAAAGTAATGGCAAGTGGAAATTATAATAAGTTGTCCAAAATGTCCAAACACCCAACTAACATGCAATAATCTAATATAATTCCCAGACGGCCTTCTCGTCTTTGAATACTTTCGCCAATTATTTCCTCAACCGAGCTTCATCTTTGGTGCTGAGACTGAATGGTATTTTTTGTATATTGATGAAGGGAGACCCTATGTAACTTCCAGGCAAGTGGAACACGATGACAAAGTAATGGCCAGTGGAAAATATATTAAGTTGTCCAATGTGTCCAACATCCAACTAAAATGTAATAAACAAAATCTTTATGATATGACATTCTCATCTTCGAAAACTTTCACCAATTATTTCCTCAACTTAGCCTCCTATTTAGAGCAGAGTCTGAATGGTTTGCTTGTGAAGGAAGGCTGCAGGTGAATTCTAGGCAAACGTAGCGGAAGTGAGCGATCAGACTCAGGCTGTGCTGCTGTTTGTCTAAACCTCTTGCGAAGGCAAAGGACAAGCGCTGAAGTATGTTTTTTGGTCTGCAGATGAATTCATGTGTTCACACGCGCACAAGGTATTTGGCAATTTCAGCCCCTGTAAAGACTAGGAAACTCTGGTTGATATCGTCAAAAAAGCGTCAAAAAAGCATGAAGAGACGCATTCGATAATCAAATGTTCAAGAAAATCTCAGCGTATTTGGAATCACTGTGAAGGGGGAACTATATTTTCTTCGCAACTTCCATGAAGAATCACTTTTGCAGCAGTTCTCTTTAACTATGTGCTTGCCTCATGACATGACACTTCAACGTTGTGTTGCCATGTGGCCATATAATAGCCGTATTGTTTATATATGGGTCACTCTGCACTCCTATATTTTATTTTCAAGGGCTAATAATATATATAATACTTTCGTTTCAAACGTAGTAAAAGAATTAATTTAAACTAAGGAGAATTATTGAATAAAACAAAGAATTAAATAGGTATACATGTTTTCTGTATCAAAAATTGATGGTGCGTCCCGCATTAGTCTTCTTCATCCTGCAAGGAGTGTTATTTTTTGCACCATTTTTGTTTATTTGCTAGAAGGAGTCAACTAAAACTTTAACAAGGACAACTGTCATGGAAAAATGCCCAAATCAGAATCCAAGGCTAGGGATTTAATCATGCTCGCGGAAAGGGTTAGCACTAACCAATCATGTCTTTTTGACACTACATTTCTCAGCGAAATCTTTTAATATGGAACTATGCAAGTTGCCTATTTGGTGTGGTTACATTCACATCATGTGTCATGCATGTAAGAATCAAATTACCTACTTACACGTGAGGCAAAGTATCAATTAATGAGCTATACATACGTTATTATTGCGTCGTTTCCCAAAAGTTCAAATTTTTGGGAAGAAAAAATTCTCTAAGATCTGTATTTTTGAAGTTTTACTCAACTAGGCACTCAGGAAGCATTCAATCATGTTAATAATATTGCATCTCTATAGCTTTTGAATCAGAAAAGAAGAACAAAATCTCGTTATCTTAACACCAAAGCTAGTCAAAGCAGCAAAGAATGAGCCGAGCTCAAGCTTGCAGCTTGATTTGCGCCCCTAATTAAACCACTTTCTGAAATGCATAATCATGTTTGATACTTCCATGCATATGCAACTACTTAACATGATATATGCATACAGAACTAATAAGCCCAGAACAGGAGTAGAACTAATTTAAGGAACAACTTAACCTTTCTATAATTATAAATGTCGAATTTTGTGCTGTCAATATTTATGGTGAAGTCAGAATTTTTAAGTGGCATAGGTAGAATTACAAGGCGAATATAAAAAAGCATCGAATATAGGAAAAGTAAATTAATCCGATTTTAAAAATGAATGTACATTATTATAAGCGAATCAGATTCTTTTAAGTGGAAGCAATTGTCCCCACCCTATATTCATTACTTGATGGAGAAGTAAAAGGCGGTGGCAAGTGATGCCACTTCGAAGACTTTTGATCAATATTTTTTTTAGTCTGAATGGCTTTTCCACTTATAAAGCAAGGCCACAGCTGACTTGCGGGCAAGGATCAAAGTTGTAACAAGGATCAAACTCAGACTTCCCAAGTCACCACCGGGCAGACTCAATTCGGAGATTCATCCCTCCATCGTCCTTCCAGAATGAAGAGAAAGAGGGAGGGAAAAGACACCAAGACGGCTGCTCCGACAAGCAGTAGCTGTGATGATGGATTGGGGAGGGGCTACGAAGTGTTCCTGAACTTCAGAGGGCCCGACGCCCGTTTAACCATCGCAGATACTCTCTACAATGACCTGATCCGTGCAGGGATCCGCGCTTTCAAAGACAATGAAGAACTCCGGTTTGGCGAAGAGATTGGAGGTGGCCTCTTGCAAGCAATCAACGACTCCAAAATTTACATCCCAATTTTCTCCAAAGACTACGCTTCAAGTAAGTGGTGCCTTCGTGAGCTAGCACGCATAGTGGAGTTATCCCAAGATAGTGACGAGAAAGTGATCCTCCCTATCTTCTACGATGTGGATGCTGATGATGTCAAACTTAAGACTAAGTTATATCGGAAAGCCCTCCGAAAGCATAAGAGCGACTCTGGGAAGGATTTAGCAAGGAGGTGGAAGAAGGCTTTAAGAGAGGTTGCCAGAATTAGAGGACGAAATCTAAAAGATCACGGGTAATGTTTGCTTCTCCGTTGACTTTATTTTCTCATTGACATTTTCGATTTCTTGTTCTTGGCTGTCCAACCTTATGTAATGCATGGTTGCATCTGACGCAATGAGGGAGCCAGAATTTTGCTCAGAGGGCGAGGTTTCTAGAACAAGTTGACTTTTAACTTTTAATACCAAGTTTTGATAACAATAGTCTTAAGGTATAACAATTACCTTAAGGTATATCAACTTAACTAATTAATTTATAATGCTAAAAAACCAATATATCGATGACGATCTAAGATGTGACAAAATAGTAAGACCATAGATGTGTGAACAAATAAAATAAAAAATTAAGTTTCTTAACTTTAATTGCATTCTGTACATTAAATAGGACTTGAGATTCAATTTTCCCAAACCTATTCCTATAATATTTTCCCAAAAAGAATGAGATTGAGTTTGATATGAGATTTTTCTTCCTTTATGTAATACTAATGAAAGCTGAGGAAGAGTTGACCCAAAATAAGAGTGCTCAATGAAGAGCTTCTTCATATGTTGCGATGTATAAATGGTTTTAGTCCATACTTATTAGTGCTCGATGTCCTTTAGGGAGATGAAAATGTGTGGTGGAAACATAGAGAAATTATAGCAAAGACTAGGTCTACGTGATGCCAAAAACTTACGGCCAAGAGGGGGAAACTGATCCTTGTGAAATCGGTTTTGGCCTTAGGAAATTCATATACTTTGCTACGGTATTCCTTGAGGAAACCAGCTAATTACGGTTGCACCCACGAGTTACACAACAGTAACGGAGCTTCTGTATGATGATAGTTTTACAAGTCCATAAAAGGAAGGTATAGGTCATGATTTTTCTTGTTGGTGTGAATATACAAGACTGAACCTATAAGGAATTTTATATGAACATGTATAAAAAGTTATAAATCACGTTGAAAAAATTAAAAGTATAGATTGCGCATTGTATATTGGGCTATAGTTCTTGAACCACATTGAGTAATTAAAAATTTCTGAATTACATTGCACATTAGGCCAAAATTCACTGACTGTTTATGTCATTTTCCCTCCTGACTGCAGCAATGCTTGGTTAGTTTTCAAAAGACTGACTTAGGTTTAGATATCACTTTCATCGTGGCAGGGCAGCGGTCATGGGCTCCTCTAGTGGCCTACTGTGCATAGACAAAATCTGCGACCTACGGTTGATTTATAGTAGAATGTTAAAAAAAAAACAAATCTTGGTCTTGCTTTATAGTAATCCCTAGCTTTAAAGTTATCAGTCTTTGTTTGAAATTGTCAACTTTAATTCGTGTCTTACCAACTTCTTTTTCCATTGTTTTACAAACTAGTTTTAGCTCGCAGGTTTTATGTGAATCATTTACTAAGTTTATCAGATCGTTTGACAATTTACAATTTTTGTACAACTTACCATATTGTTTACTCGACATTTCAAAATTACCAAATTATTGTACCGAATTACTTGCTTTAATGTGAGTGTCGTATTAACTAATCTCTAATTAAGTCACTAGCTGATTTAAGCTACCCATTTATGTATAAGCTACTTATCAGTGTTAATTATTTGTTTCAAAACTAACAACCTTCAAAATAATTTATGCTAATAAATCACCAACTTTTATTTGCACAGGCTATAAACTTTATTAGGCTATGAAATTTTGTTATTAAATCACCAACCATAAATTGAGTTACCAATTTATTTCGATAAAAGTACCAACTAGTTTACCATGACCAATAAAGAATGGGTATCCTAAAATTAGTTCTAACCTATTCGAAGAAATGTTTGATGGTAAGTCAAATGAAGGATGCCATATATTCCAGAAAGAGTTCCTCATTTTCGGCTAGTACCCTCCTCCACGGGTACGTTAAGAAAAATCCTTTTGAGCTAGTATTCTTGTTCCCTATATTCCAGGCAATTGCTTAGTGAGATTTTTTCTTTTACGTTTACCTTCAAACTCATCCCTCTTGCTTGGAGAGTTTATCAAGGCTGGGTTTATAGAGGACAGGATGTTTAGCCAAACTCCTAAAGCTATCGCTTAGGGGTAAGCATGGTCCGGGTTGGACCAGTCCACCATTCAACTCTAGGCAACTTGTACAGTATCGGTCCTCAATTTTTGAGGCCGTAGACCGATACATTGAGCTTGGGACTGAGGATTCAACTAACCCTATGGGTTGAGTCCAGTTCCAAGGTCGATCTGGGACTACTAAGTTATTTTCCAACAATCATTTATGCATTATTCGAAAGGACGAACATATTATTTCAAATTTTATATCCATCCATGATGTAATATTAAGTAACCAAACTATGAACACCAATGAATGTCAAACATAAATATAAGATAATAATATAAATCTCCATTTGGTAAAAGCTACAAACCACAAAAAAAATATGAAATACAACAAAAGCATAAAAAAGTCCAAAATATGTGATACAAACCATGAAATAGTCATAAAGCAATTGAGCTGCGTTAGTCATAAAAAAAAGTTCAAAAGAGAGGCTTCTACTCTTGGTTCTGGGCTCGACGGAAATAAGTAGCTGCTCTTGGGTTTCTCTCTTGGGTTGGCGAGAAAAATGACAGATTAATATATACTATGTATATGTCAAGTTGATCCGGGTTAGATCAATCCATAATTCCAGGACCAAGGACCAACCTGCACAATATTGACTTAGAGATTTCAGAACCAAAGACCAACCAAATCGTCTTAAGAACCCAACTACCAGTCCAGGGTCAATCTAGGGTTGAGCTTGGACCATTGCTCACCCCTAGTCTTGCCATTAGCTGTTTGACAAGAGGGAACCACCCAATGTAAAATAGTATAAAACAAAGTGGAGGCATAATTATCAAATCACTTCTAAATTTATTGTACGTGACACATAAGTAGTAAACATTTTAATTTCACCAATATAGTCATAAGCATTTATGTGAAATTTCAATATAATGCTTCCTCTCAATCGCCATTGGAAATTGTTAGCATAGCATCCAATCATCATCGGTTGTCTTATGTGGCAAGCTAATGTGGACAATTTTATGTAAAACGACATTCTATGTAGATTGCCACGTCAACAGTTTTTGATGAAAATAGACCGAAAATATTACGTTGAAATTTTAAATAAAGGTTTGTGACAACATTTATATAATAAATTTAGGGTAGAGTTGGCAATATTCTCATAAAGTGGAACAGAGGCCCACCTATTCCAACACAACGGCCCGCAGAACTAGTTAGGTCACAATTTGCCGTAGCGATTTCTTGTCGAAGCCCAATTAGTCACGAAATGACCTTCTCCTGCCACTGACCAAACCAAAGAATCTCGATAGCAGTAGCTTCCAACCAATTGGAAAGATCTTTTTTTTTTGCTTTTTTTTTAACAATCGGTTCACAGCTAGAAAGATTGCTTTTTCGGTGTTGGTTTCTTTCAACCTTCTAGTGCCATGCGTGCTGAGATGACTGCATGTTATGTGTGTGGCAGCCTACATGAACTTCTAAATATCATGGTGAAAGAGGTTTCTAGTTTGTTATGGACAAAACGGACAGATGTGCCTGACCGTTTGGTGGGGATTGAGGATCGGATGGAGGAGATTATGAAGCGGTTAGATTTGGGAGCTTTTGATGTCCGATGCATCGTCATTCATGGTATGGGTGGCATCGGAAAGACGACAATGGCCGAGGCTATCTTTAGGCATATCTCCCCTCAATTTCAAGGTCATTGCTGCTTCCTTAAAGATGTCCGGACTCATGACATAATTAACTTGCAAAAGAAACTATTATCCGATACTCTCAATCTTAGTTGCATAAGCCTCTCCTTCATTGATGAAGGGACTGACATGATCAAGACAAGGTTCAGCGGCAAGAAAGTCCTCATTGTTCTTGATGACATCGACAACCGAGACCAAATTATGAGACTTGCATGTGAACCCGATTGGTTTGGTGGGGGTAGTAGAATCATCATAACAACCAGGAATATTGAATTCCTGGTAAATGAAGGTGAGGATGACGACGACCCAGCTTGTAGTAGCGGACAATATTTATTTTATGATATGCCGGAGATGAGTTCGCATGATGCCCTTCAACTTTTCTGTGAGCGTGCTTTGGGATGTGCCGCCGCTCCACTTGATTACAGGGATATTACTGATAAGCTAATCAATGCGCTTGGAGGACTTCCGTTGGCTCTTGATGTCGTTGGTTCCACACTTCGTGGAAAATCCCGAAGTACATGGGAAAGCATGCTATATAAGTTAAATGTGGTGATGAATGAGGATGTAAAAAAGAAGTTGATGATAATTTATGAAGCATTAGAAAATCGTCAACAACAGATTTTTCTTGATATTGCATGTTTCTTTATTAATCAAGAGAAAACAACTGCAATTAAATATTGGGATGCAGTTTTTGGGTATCCCACTGAAATTGAAGTCAAGATCCTCACACGTATGTCTCTAATAAAGATCATGGATTATGATAAATTATGGATGCATGACCAACTTAGAGACCTTGGAAAAGATATTGTCCACCCAGAAAGCTACAACATACGTCTAAGGGGTAGCAGATTGTGGTCACCAAAGGACGCCTTCCATGTAGTGCAAAAAAAAGAGGTAATTATTCTACCTCTAAATGTTTGCCAGTCCATTTATTAGTATCATCAATCAAATCAACACATGTACTCATTGGTTGTTAAGTTTATCTTCTAGGGAACCAAGAACATAGTGGGGCTCAATCTTGGCACTCCTGAACCTGATGCAACATATAGATTTAAACGTAAGGAATTTGCGAGGTTGGTCAACCTTAGGTTCCTTCAATTGGACCATGGAAACTTCAAAGGAAACTTTAAGGATCTTTTCTCAGAGTTAAGATGGCTCTCTTGGAGCAACTGCCCTTCAGAATTTCAAGCTACCAACCTTGGGTTGAAGAACCTAGCAATTCTCATGCTTTCTGGGGATAACATCATTAAAGATTGGGAAGGATGGTGCCAAATCATGGTATGATCTCACAACATACTATTGTATTTAATTTGCCTTTCATCCTTTTTGAATTTCAACTCAACTGTGTTATAGGAAGCAAAACAGTTGAAGGTCCTACAACTCGAGGATTGTCCATCACTTCGAAAGACACCCAAATTCTCCGAAATCCTGCGATTGGAGAGATTGATTCTTAGGTGCACTCAACTAAAAAAGATTGACAAGTCCATCGGCAATCTACACCATCTTGATTACCTAGAAATACAGTGTGAAGCTATTGAGTTACTACCAAAGTCCATTGGTGATCTAAAATCTTTGATGGAGCTAAGAACAGAAGCTTGGGGACTCTCAATGTTGCCTCACTCGATTGGTAGTTTGGTGAAGCTGAAGCATCTATTCTTGTCATGTGGGGAACTTCGAAAGCTTCCTAACTCCATCGGACGATTGGAGTCACTACTTGAGCTACATATTAAATATGCAAAAATTATAAAATTACCTAATTCCATTGGAAATCTAAAAAGGCTGAAAATTTTAATGATCCCTTGTCACAGTTTAAGAAAGCTACCCAACTCATTTGGTTGGCTCCAATCATTGGTCAAGTTGGATTTGAGTTGGTCAAGTATCAGGATCTTACCTGACTGTATTCTGAATCTCAAGAAGTTGAAGGTACTAGATCTTAATTGTAGCCGCATAAATGAACTTCCCAAAAGCATAGGAATGTTGGAAAATCTGGAAATGTTATATGCCCAGTGTAGAGATTTGGTGGGGGAAGTTCCAAGTGAAATCGGGAAACTATCCTCGTTGAAGATTCTAGACTTAGTTGGTGGTGGCTTCAGCAAATTGCCGACAACTATTAATCAGCTTACAAAACTCCAAACACTTGATTTATGTGAATGTCATTCAATTCAACAGCTGCCGGAGCTTCCTGGGAGTCTGAGGTCGTTAAGCTTTTCATGGAACTCGCTGACCACGGCCCCCAACTTCTCAAAGTTAACCAACTTAGTTGATCTTTATATGGTGGGAAGACCAGTGTGAGAACCCCACATGGAGGGGCTTGGGAGATTACGCGCTCTTAGGGAGTTGACTCTGTGCGTCGGAGAAATGGTGTTGCCTCCAACCGATTTGAGTTCCCTCTCTCAGCTTCAACGCCTCGTCGTGAGCTATGCTGACTCACGATCTCTTACCAGGCTTCCACCCAGCCTTCAAGATTTGACTTTGACGGATGTCCAGTCACCGATCGATTGGTCACTCTTTTCCAACTTGGAGAATTTGTTGACGCTGTGTATTGAAAGGTATTTGCTAGAGGAGATTCGATTCGAGGTGCTTGGAAAGCTATGGAAGTTCAATGCATTGAGGTTGGAACTCTGTCCATTGCTCAAGACACTGCCTGTTCTACCTTGTCTGAAAGAGATCCGGAGTTTGCATCTGCAGGAATTGCCTCAGTTAATAGAGATTGATGGTTTGGGGGAATTAAAATCATTAAGGGATTTGTCCATCTGGCACTGCAATTCCATAAAAAGCTTGAACGAATCTGATTTATCTGATTTACAGAATCTGAAAATATTAGACTTCCTTGCCTGTGAATCACTGGAGAGCGCGTTGGGTGTGCCAAAATCTTGTCAACTCACCGTAAGTGCCTGCCCGAGGTTCAACAGAGATGGAGAAGGTATGCATCATTTGATTGGCAAAGATAGTCAATGATAGTACGTCCATTTAACTAGTGAGGCTTGAGCAGGCAGGCCTTCTTTTTTCTTTCAATGTGTCATAGATGAAACTTAATGTTGCCGCGTCCTGTTTTGTTGAGTTGTCCTTTAGCAGACCGTTAATCTTGGTTTTGGAACCGCCTCTTGTATATGTTCATCTTGTTATCTCTAAAGGGAAAATTCCTTTTTCATGTATCATGGACATGGGAGGGTTTCATCTGCCTTGACAGTGGTGAACTTGTAGATCGTAAGCACACTTAAGATGCTAAAAAATGCTAGGTTTTGTGGTAAGGGGGAAGTGGGTTGAGAGCACTGCTCTCATCTTGTAAAGCGTTCTTAATTTCACTAGGGGAACAATCATGATTAGTGAGGGATGAAATAAAGGAATTAATGCCTAGTTAGCAGAAGAGCGAATTGTTGATGGTATGAGTGATTTAGTTACTTCCTTCAGGAAAAACTGGGGATGCTTTTCTAGTTACTTCTGAAATGAAGTTGAAAAGCCTCAAGTCTTGAGTCACGGTGTCATATGTGAAGTATCTTTCTCCATCCTAGTATTTAGCCATTATGCGTGAAATTTGTGCTACGAAACAACTGATATCGGACTAAACTTGTCCATATGGTCAAGCCACCATCTCAATGAAGACCAGGTTTAGTTGCACTGGATTGTGCATTTCGCCACTTTGGTGCTAGGAAAGAGCGACTTGTGACGGATAGAATAATGTGAAAGAGATGTTCTTTGACATGAGTTGAAGGGATTGTCATATGTAATGCCTCATTATCATAACTGTGGCATTTACATGTGTTAGTTTCTAGTGCTAGAGGTCATGTACTAGCTTAAATGTGGATTTCAGTTTTATAAAGCACACTATTGGGCTATGCATTCGACACACTCCTGTCTTCATAAGATATACCGATTGAAAAAAAATTAAGATGGCAGATTTTGCAAAAATTTGTGTGCAATTTAGTTTACTAATACTTTTCTTAATTACAAGAATTAAGTGACCGACCAGCCTTGTTCAGCTCCTGCATTTTGTCAATAACGAAACTTCTTATTGGTTATCATGGACAGAAAAGAAATGAACATAATTATTCCCTTTGATACAAATTTTGGTTTGCAAGAGGTATTTTTCAACAATCAACTAACTCAATTTTCCTCAACATCACTTCTCTTTAAATTATTCTCAAAAGAGAGTGAAATTACATTTTTCTTCTCTGTTTGTTTGCTATTCGTTCACCAACCCCCTCTCCCATCTTAAATTACCAAACATGGTTAGGGAAGATGTCGCAATCTGCCCAATAAGGCATTTACATTCTTGAATTCTTTTTTTTCTTGCTGATGACATGTCTTTTTCTTTTTCTTTTTCATTTGCTGTTTTGAGCCGAGTCTGGGAATTTGATGACTTTGACTCATCGATGAATTAAACTAGGCGAATGCAATAATATGGATTGCTCCCTTTTGTATCATCTTTGTTTCTGGCAGTTCCGGAGATTGAACTAGGTTATCTGATACTGCACAATCAAAGATTATTATTGGCTTTCATCTACATCTGATGCCAATTGCTGTGGTGGCGAATTTCAAGTATTCCTTTTCTTAAAGTAGAAGTTATGCTTCTCCAGCAATAATTATTAGCTTTCTTCATCTATTTATGCCGAGTCCTGGAATTGAGTCAATTATTCACGTTGAAATGTCTTAAGGTATAACGGTGGGGATCTATATGAGCAAAAGTTGTTTGCCGGGAAAACATTTTCTGGCTGACAGTCCTGTTCCACTTGGGCAGTCAATGGCTTCATATGCTAAGTATTAACCTAAGCTTTGGTTTGCCGAAGCACTTATTTTCAGTATACACAATTAGGCTGATTAAAGTGCACAATATATTTCGTAGATCTTGGTAAGTCAGTCAAGTAGTAAACATGTTGGGGGACTGAAACTTGAAATGGGGGACGACTGAAACTTGAAAGATCTGTGAATTCCTTTCATATTCTCGATGGTGCTTCCCACACACTTCATGCTGTTTGATTGCTTAATTCACTTTACATAGTTGGATGAGGAATTTGCTATTTTGCTAGAAAAAGTAGTTTTTCCTCATAGTCAACATGTGTGGGGATCCTATTATTGTTTTATGACTGTCTTTCCTGATCAAGTATCTGGATGAGCAATACTAATCTATGCAGTAGGCTTCCAAATGTCTGTTTTCCATTAAGTTCTTTAGTTTTTGCATAACGTCAGAGTCATCTTTTGATTGTAAGCTATAACCTCTTTTTGTAGATTGACAATCTAGTGAAGGGAACTTATGGGCAGGCTCTGCGAATCTTCAATGAGATGATGGCATTATCTGAGATTGTGGGGCTTAACTACTACAATTGTTTCCCTGATGCATTCTTGTAAGTGAGCTAGATTATGTATGGATTTTGTTCAAGAAAGCTTGTATAATCTGCACTGGTTGTGTATGAGCTGTAGCTTTTCATTACACCTTTCCTCATCTCTCTCTCTGCTAAAATGTGGTTATTGTTTACTTGCTAAACAAGCCTCTTCAATCTTCTTGTCTATCATTCTTACATTTTCTAATGAAATGTTTTTGCACAAGCTGCTCTAAGGCATGATCAAATGGTCATTGACATGGATGTCTGGGATTTGGCAAGGCACACGTTGGTTCTGCAGCTGCCTGTTTTCTTCAATCCATATCAGTGAAAGGGCTATAAGCTGTTGAACAAGTGCATCGGTACTTCTGAGTGGTACTTCTGAGCAGGCTGGAAGAGGCTTCTTTTCAACTTAACTGACGTTGATTGAATTCCATTGTGCAATTTTTTTTTATAAAACTTTGTTATTCCCAGACATTTCATAATTCAGTGCTTTTGTATATTGCTTTTGTATGCATTTAATTGAGGTCCCTTCGAGTATGCTTGCAGTCGAAATGGGATAACTAGCAGCAGCAATAGGGATCCTCCCCCTCCAGCCAAGGTGTTCTAAGTAAATTATTGTCAACAACCGCGATGGAGATCTTCCCCTAACCATTTAAGTGGCCAATTTAAAATGGTCGATGAATTTCCTCACCCATGAATGGGAAAATCCTCTATGACCACTTGATTAAGATGAAAAGTATTCGAAGCTTTTCTCTATAAGAACTATGACATTGGTGATTGAATGTCTCTATTTTCTATCCTGCATATAGAGGGCATTGATTTTGTCAGCAAAATGCAAAGACTTTGAATATTTGAGAGTAACGGCAGTTAGTAGGCGTAGCCTTACCTTCTCTTTTTCGATGAATTTGATTCCAGTGCTCCAAAGAGGGGCATGATAGTATTGGGTCACTAACTTTATCATAAATCAAGCTAGTTCTAGCATCCAATATATAGCACTTATTAGGTGGTTCATACGAAATCTATTTAACGGTATGACTCACTGCTGCCATATTATCCATTGGTGCAATTTTGTACTGAATTGCAGTTTTAACCGGTGTATTTGTGCTTGCGGAAACAGAGCAATAATCTCATTTTAAATGATGAAAAACGATACTCTCTTCTAATAGCAGACTAATTGTTAACTACCGTTGGAAATTGCATGGCCATTGTTAATGCATCGGCAAACATTTTCCGCGAAGCATTTAGTATGGATACTATATAATAACCTTCTATAAAGTAATATTGGCCCAAATAAACTATATATATATATATATATATATATCGATTGTTCTATGACACATCGACTATTTGATAGGACATTGTAAAATTACCATAATATATTCCACTTTTCTCAAATTGGGAATTTCGTCAACAAATTCGAATTGATCTAAAGAAGCGGAATCTAACTAATTTTGGATTGAAGTGCAGGAGGAAGGGCAACCAAAAAAAAAATGCAATTGGCATGCATGCTGCATGAGGAATTTCCAGTAGTCGATAAACTAAACAGAATGATCCAAATACTAAAGAGCACATAAGTGGTAAGTCAAATTGTAATCCAATTATTTTAACTGAATCGAGTTAATCACCTCTTTTTTTTTTTTTTGGAACAAACAAACCTATAAGAATCTTTGAATTGATGTACAGAAATGAATAGTTGACAGAACAATGGCTAATGCAGATCGTGGCTTTCTTTTTGTTTGCCGTTTGGTACTAGAACAGCACAGGTATGGTCGTACCCTTAAATCATCCATTCTAATTTTGGTTTGCGTCTTCTATTATCTTTATTTCATGATTTCTTGAGGTGTTGTTTGAGTTTAAGATTTGATTACTTCAGTGGATTTTCTCATGGCGATGAGAACATAAAGCAATCATAGACAAGATTATTATGATGTCATTTTGAAATTTTAATATGACATAACAGCTTACATCGGTGATATCTTCTCTTTACTACTAACTAAGAGTACTTTAGGAAGAAAGATATTAATTGTAAATGGTTGCAGAAGGATATCATGTCCTATTACAAGAGATAGATGCTAGAGGTACTAAAAGAATCCTTATAGATGCATTTTCTTGTTTGGTATATTACGCAATTTTTAACTATATTATCACGTTGAACTAGAAATATAGAACTTTTTATTCAAAAGCAACATGTTTATAGAATATTATCATGTCATTTTGTAAGGATATTCAATTTATATTTTGTGCACATATCATTGCTCTATTGTGATAAAAAGCAAACATGGAAAAGAACAAAGAACCGTTTAAGTGACTTAACCAAACTCCTTTGAAAAACAAGCGAGAGGTGCAAGAAGGACAGTCCCTATCCAGAAAAGTGATCTATTTTTCTGATCATACCACTTAAATCATCTTGTATTTTTATATTTGTTTACATGTCAATGAGGAAAATCATTAAGAAGAACGTCTTGATTGGAATCCCACAATTAACGTTATGATCAAATTTCATAGTATGGACTAATACACATCTGTCATCAAAAGAATTGAATACAATTTCAATTGATTTCTCAAGCCGCTTCTCTCTCAGTAATTGTTTCCCAAATGAAGGTGTGCGTATGAGAAGCCAATCCTTCATGTTAAGTCAATTGGTCAATACCGATGAATATTTTACATAGCTCTGCTTTGTGTAAATAGAGTCCCACAATGTTAGATTTTCAACTTGGTACCCACCTTTAAAAATACATAACAACATGGTCTAGACGGGATAACATCATAAATTTGTGAGTGTGCGCGAACAATCTTGGACAAATGAATAATAAATCTAGACCCCACCAAATGGAGCTAGAAATGAATAAACTTCCAGAGAGGGAACACTGAAGATGTAAATTTAACTCTGTAAATATAGAGGATCTCAATCCCTTATCATTTTGCATTATCTTCCATCTTATTTTATTGGGTTGAACATGCAGCTTCAGTACAATAATATCAAAGAATCGTGGCCATCAATCCATTAGAGCCGTCATGACTTGGACTACATTCTAGATAGGGGTGAAAAATAGTTGATTTAATCATAATTAACTTAAGGTTTGTGCTTGGCATCAATGAGAAAGAGTATAATGCTAATGAATATATAATTCAGTAGGGATGACCGGTTCTTCGAGCGGTCCAGTTCTCTTCCTGGAACCGGGAACCGAACCGATGGGATCGGTCCCCCGTCTTAAGGACTGGGAACCGGACCAACAAATTCTAGGACCGAGGACCCGGTTCCCGGGCAGTCCAATGGGACAAAAAAAATTTCAAACCATGTAGAGCCATAATCGTGTAACCAATCGGCATAGAGCAACTCCACGAAGATTTGCAATGCTTCGCTAGATATATTAGCTTAGTTATTATCTTCACTGAGACTGGATGTTTAACAATGCTTATGGTTTGAGTATCTTTGAGCTCTACTGCTAATAAATGCTTTCGCCATGACAGCAAAAGTCCTTTTGATCAGTAGGGAGGTCGAACTAGCTTAAGCAAGTGGATTGATTTCAGTCACTAAAAAAAGCTTCAAAGAGGGACCAACTACCATATTTCTTTTGAATTTGTTCCTTCACTTCTGAGGAGGAAGCATGGCTTCTGTTTCAGCTTTAACTAAAAGCTAAAACTTGTGATCATCAATCTGCTGATCTCTCCTAGGCTATCTGTACGTGCGCCTGAAATGATTTTTGTGGTTATTAATTCTTTTTAGGGAATGACTTTCTTTTTGGAACTCTTTAGAACCTCTCATTTCCTGATGTCAATTTTTCTATCCTTTCTTTTGCCTTGTTAAAGTCACTTATTCAAGTCAATCATGGACGTGATTAGGAGGGTTTACTATTGACAAGAGATGTAGGTGGTCCGGTCTGAGTGATCCAGTCCAGTCTGGTCGGAGTGGTCCGGTCCCATCAGACCGCCTAGAAATCGGTTCCATTTTTAGGAACCGAGGACTGAAAGTCAGAATAACCAGATCAACCTAACCAGTCTGATCCGATTTGGGCAGTTCTCGAATTGTGCGGTTCTAGTGTGCTACCCTATAATTGAGAACTCTTTGGTCCTTATATGGATGATTCCACTATATTTCAAAAAAGCATTTTAACAGGGCCGGTAACAGTGGAGTGAAGAGACGCGAAGATAAGAAGAGAGAAGCGGAGGTAGCTTCGGCCAAAAAGGAGGGAAAAGTACGAGAGAGAAAGATGAAGAGGACAAACATAACTCAAAGGAGAAGACAAAAAAGGAGGGAGGCCTTCGGAGCGGGGGAAAGCAGCGGGGAACGAGGGAGAAAAAAAAAACAGAGAGGGAGAGAGCAGGAGCTCAAGAGGAAGTTCAGGGAGATGCGTAGTTTGACCGAGGAGCCGAGAGCGAGCAGAGGGTCTCCGGCCGACCATCCGCACCCGAGCTCCGTTCACCTGATCGCCGTCGCAACCTGCAAGAACGAAGTAGGCTCACTGCCTTTTTATCCCCACTCCGTTCATCCCCGTTTTAGCCGAGTCGAATGCCCCTGGCCCACCGACCTGGGACCTGCGGTCTCGGACCCGAGCGCACACTCGTCTCCCCATTTGACCTCGTCGAACGAAGTCCTTGAACATCGAAGTGCGGCAAGCTCGGCCGAATATAGTCCCCCCGTTTGTGCCCCCAAAACGTTTGCTAAAATGCCCGAACGAAGTTCATCGGAGTTTGAGTTTGATTGTGGAAATGCGATTGTTGGGCTTGAGCCATGGAGCTGCTGGGCGGGGTGTGGATTCGGACCGAAGCGTCGGTGCCACCCATCCCAGCCTTGGCCGGCGGCTGTCGCGTGGAGGAGAGGACGCGAGCACGAAGAAGTTGAATTGATTTCAGCCTCTCCCGGGCCGGCGTGGCCCAACCTGGACGCTGAGCCCGGGTCTGGTATAGGCCTGTACATTTAGGTGAGTCAGGCCGACAGACCTCTTAATTCCGGGCTGGGCTGGTCGAGCGGTGACTGCGCAATAAAAAAGAAAAAGAAGAGAGAAGGATGGGCCCAACGTGAGCCCAGGGCCCAGCTCGTGGGTCCGGGTCCGCGAGTCCGATCCCCCGCGTCTGAGCCGGTCCAAATCTGACCCTATTCGGGATCTGGCCCCCTTTTTTTCCAATTGAATATTTATTTAATAAAAAGAATGTTTAAATTTTCCCAGAGATTTCAAGGATCTTGGTCGGATTCGGAGACCGCCCAGCTCCCCTTTTAAATATTATAATAATAAATAAATATTATTATTAAAAATTCGAAAATTGAAAAAAAAAATTTAAAGTCTTGCCTAGGAAATCCAGCCTTGCTTAAAATCAAATTTTAGCTTTGGAATAGGTCTATCTTGATTAACAAACACTGTGTTATGTAAAAAATGAAAAAGTTGTTCTTGATGGACGACTTGGTGTTTTTGGGTTATCTCGATGCTTTTATACCTAATTGCACATCTTATTAAGCTTTGTTTGTCGATATTAGATGCATGCAATGTATGTTTTGATGGATAACTTATTGGAATGACTTGAGTCATTTGAATTGCATGAATAAATTTCATATCAATTGTGAGATCATTTGTTCAATTTGATATGATTATTGCTAATGATTTACTTGATTGAATGCATTGGCTAATTATTTGAATGTCGAAATCAACACCATTTGATTTTGTTTCGCATGGAAAGTTTTCCTTCCTTTTTTTTTCAGTATTTGGTTCGCCTAGGAAAATGAGTCAATGGAAAAATATTTTCCTACCAATGTTTAAGTTTAAGAAACTGTATTTTCTTTTTAAAACAACCAGAAAATGTTTTCAAAACTATGACTAGGTATTAGCACTTCAATATGAAACTCTATGCTTAAGTATGAAAACCTTAATGTTGGTCATTGGGTCTTCACATTTTGCCTGTCTTTCAAGTTGAAACAACAAAGGGTGAGCCGAGCTCAAGTTTGCAGCTTGATTTGCGCACCTAATTAAATCACTTTCTGAAATGCATAATTATGTTTGATAATTCCATGCATACGCAACTACTAAATCTTTTTAACATGATATATACATAGAAAATTAATGAGCCCACAACAGAAGTTGAACTAATTTAAGGAACAACTCGACCTTTCTATATATTAATGTTTTATTTGTGCTGTCAATACTTGTGGTGAAACCAGAATTTTTAAGTGGGATAGGTATTCTTATAAGGCGAATATTAAAAAGCATCAAATATATGAAAAGTTAATTAATCCGCTGTTAAAAATGAATGGACATTATTATGAGCGAATCGTATACTTTTTAGGGGAAAGCCATTGTTCCCTTTTCCCATTCATTACTTGAAGGAGAAGTAAAACGCACGGTTTTCCACTTTGAAGACCTCTCTCTCTCTCTCTCTCTCTCTCTCTCTCTCTCTCTCTCTCTCTCTCCGCGTTTTCCACTTTGAAGACTTCTGATCAATAATTTTGTCAGTTTGAATGGTTTTTCCACTTATAAAGCAAGGCCACGGCTGACTTGCAGGCAAACGCAGCAAAAGTGACCGATCTCTCTTCTTTGGTTTTATCGAAGTTGTAACAAAGATCAAACCCAGACTTCCCAAGTCACCGGGCAAACTCAATTCGGAGATCCATCCCTCCATCGTCCTTCCATAATGAAGAGAAAGAGGGAGGGAAAAGAGACTGAGACGGCCGCTTCGACAAGTAGTAGCCAAGATGATGGATCGGGGAGGGGCTACGAGGTTTTTCTGAGTTTCAGAGGGCCTGACACCCGTTTAACTATCGCAGATACTCTCTACAATTACCTGATCCGTGCAGGGATCCACACTTTCAAAGACGATGAGGAGCTCCGATTTGGTGAAAAGATTGACGGTGGCCTCTTGCAAGCGATCAACGACTCTAGAATTTACATCCCTATTTTCTCCAAAGGCTACGCTTCAAGTAAGTGGTGCCTTCGTGAGCTGGCACTCATAGTGGAGTTATCACAAGATAATGATGAGAAAGTGATCCTCCCTATCTTCTATGATGTTGATGTGGATGATGTTAAACTTAAGACCGAATTATATCAGAAAGCCCTCCAAAAGCACGATAGCGAATCTGGAGAGGATTTACCAAAGTGGGAGAAGGCTTTAAAAGAGGTTACCAGAATCACAGGAAGGAAGCTAATAGATCACGGGTAATGTTTGCTTTTCCGTTGACTTTATTTTCTTATTGACATTTTCTTTCTGGTTCTTGGCTGTTCATCGTTATGTGATGCATGGTTGGATTTGATGCTATGGGGGAACCACAATTTTGCTCACAGGGCGAGGTTTCTTGAACAAATTGACTTTCCACTTTTAGTGCTAAGTTTTGATAGCAATAATTTTAGGGTATATCAACTTATTTAATTAATCTATAATGCCAAAAATCTAGATATCCATGAATTGCATTCCGTAAATAAAGTTAAGCACTTTTGATGCAATTTTTCTGACCGCCCATGATATAATGTTTGCCCAAAAAATTAGATTGAGTTTGATGTTAGATCTTTCTCCTTTTGTTATCCTAATGAGAGCTGAGGAAGTATTGGCCCAAAATAAGAGAGCTTAGGAAGGAGGTTCTCTATGTAATCCAGGCCATTAACAGTTCATACTTGTTAGTGTTTGATGTACTTAACGGAGAGGTAAAAATGTGTGTAAAACATAGAGAAATTACAACATAGACTAAATCTATGTGAAAAACTTAATGGCCGAGAAGAAGAAACTGATCACTGTAGATTTACTTGGGCTGTAGGGAATTCATATGCTTTGCTACCATTTCCCCTGAGGTAACTGGCTGATTATGGTCGCATCCCTAAGTTACCCAAACATAATAGAGCTTCTGTATAGTGATGGTTTTACAAGCAAAACCAGCCTAGAAGAGAAACTATTATTCATGGTTCTTCTTGTTGCTCTGAATAAACAAGACCGAACACTACAAGGATCTTTGCACATGTTTTAGTGATTCAATCCTCCAGTCTATCTCTGATTATGAGAACTCTTGGTTAGTTTGCGAAGGATTGACTTAGGTTTTAGTGTATTACCAACCTTGGCCTTTTACTTTCACGGTGGGAGGACAAAGGTCATAGGCATCTCTGGTGGTCAATTGTGCATAGACAAAATCTGCGGCCTTAAACTGAAGTTGCCAATGTACGTGCCACTCCTTCCACAAGTTAAAAAGTCAAAAATAATTTTAATTTTTGAGTGTTGCTCTTGCTTTTCCATGGACCTATTCATGGCCCCACATCTAAATAAACCAAAATGGCATATGTGTCACTCAAAAAGTACTTAAGCGGTATCCTTTAGTTGCATTTTTCAATATGAGTGTTTAGAACTTGATTGTATTTTTTGATAAATATAGGGGAGTTAAGTGAACTAATTGAAAATTTTTTAGGACTTGTTTAGGAATTGATTGAACCAATTTACAAATTTAGAACTCAATTGCCTTTCATACGTAGGATTTAGGACTTACGCTTTGTTTTTCCTGACCATATGTCTACAATATTTCCCTATATCGTGAGATATTGCGTGATGTTAGATCTTTCTTCCTATGTTATACTAATGAGAGGTGAAGAAGAATCAGCCCAAAGAGAGAAGTCTAAGTTAGGAGCATATGTACCGAGCAATTAATGGTTAGTTCATCGTTTTAGGACGTGACTTACTCTTGAAAGATGTAAAAGTGTGTAGGGAAGTTAGAGAGGTTGTTACATAGACCAAGTTTATGCAATATTTTTCCACATAACTTACGGCCAAGAGGAAGAAATGATGTAGCTAACCATTCAAGGATTGAGCCACTACATCTTATCTAGGTTAGGGTACGGATTTCCTTGGGACGCTATTTGAGAATTACAGATTTTTATATCAAATTACTGACCTTCATATATGCTTTAGCAACTCCTTCCAATTATTTTACAAATTAATTTTAGTTTATCAGCATTTATTTGAGTCATTTACTAAGTGTATTCCAATGTAAAACCTTCCATTTCTTATTGTGTTATTAGCTAGTTTTAAGTTATCCATTTTTATTTGAGCCGCTTACTTGGATAAAGGATTGTTGGCAATTCAAATAAACTCTGATAAATACTCCAGAAAGTGCGGTTACTACCCAATTCCTCTGTAAATTAAGAAAAATGATTTTGAGATTTTACACTTGTTTTCTATATTCAAGGGAACTGCCTGGTGAGATTCTTTTTCTCTTACGTCAACCTCCAAACTCTCCTAATTAATCACTCGAAGAGAATAAGTAGACCAGGTGTCCCGAGGACTTAGATGTCCAGCCAAACTTCCAGATGTCTCGTAGCAATAGTCAGGTCACAATTTGGTCGACTGACGTAATTCTAGTTAAAGCCCAATTAGACCTCTATCATGGTACAACCTTTTCCCATCAATTACCGGAACAAAAAACTTCATTTGGAGATGAATTTATTTTTCCTTTCTATTTTGTGATAGTCTCATGGTGTGAAAGATATATATTTTTTCTATTGCTTTTTCTATGTGATATGCAAATTACTTTGAGTTTGATGATAACCTTCCAATGCCACGTACTGTGGGCTCATATTTTATATGTGATTTTTCAATATGAGGTGATTGCATGTTACGTATGTGGCAGCTTATATGACCTTGTAAACCTCGTGGTGGAAGAGGTTTCTAGTTTGTTATGCACAAGATGGACGGACGTGCCAGAAAATTTGGTGGGAATTGAGGATCGGATGGATGAGATTATGCAGCTATTGGATCTAGGAGTGTCTGATGTACGGCTTATCGTGATTCATGGTATGGGTGGCATCGGAAAGACTACATTGGCGGAGGCTGTTTTTAGGCGAATCTCCCCCCAGTTTCAAGGTCATTGTTGCTTTCTTAGAGATGTCCGAGCTGATGATATATTGAACTTACAGAAGAAATTGTCATCCGAAATCCTTCATCACCCTTGGACAAACCTCTCTTGCGTTAATGAAGGGGCTAACATGATCCAGGAGAGGTTCAATAGAAAGAAAGTATTCATCGTTCTTGATGACGTTGATAAGATAGACCAAATCGAGAGACTTGCAGACAATGAGCATTGGTTTGGTGAGGGAAGCAGAATCATTATAACGACAAGGAATATTGATTTCTTAAAAAGTGAAACTGAAGACCACAACACCTCACGTTATCAAAAAGCTTCACTCTACGAAATGCCGGAGATGGATTTTAATGATGCTCTTGAAGTTTTCTCTAAGAATGCCTTTAAATTTGCCAAGCCTCCGCTTGATTACATGAATATTTCGAGGGAACTAATCTACGCCCTTGGAAGACTTCCGCTGGCCCTCAATGTCATAGGCTCCACACTCTGTGGAAAATCCCAAATTACATGGGAAGACTCACTAAAGAGGTTACAGAAGGTGATGAATGAGGATGTCAAAGAGAGGTTGATGATAACTTATGACGCACTGGATTTTCGGCGACAACAAATTTATCTTGATATTGCATGTTTCTTCATCAATCAAGAGAAAGCAATTGCAGTGAAATATTGGGATTCGATTTATGGGTATCCCACCAGAAATGATGTCAAGATCCTCACAAACATGTCTTTAATAAAGATCACCCGTGATGATAAACTAGGGATGCATGACCAACTTAGAGACCTCGGAAGGAATATCGTTGACATCAACAACGGTAACAATGATCAAAGTGGTAGCAGATATTGGTCTCCCAAAGATGCCATCCGTGTAGTGCAGAGTAAAAAGGTATACTTTAACCTCTAATTATTTACATTGTCCATCTAGTAGCATCATCACCTTTATAATTCAACTCAAAGTCAAATTGACACATGTACTCACTCGTTGTTGATTTTATCTATTGGCTGTCGCTTTAATCCTCTAGGGAACTAAAAAGGTAGTAGGGCTCAATCTTGGTACACCTGAACCGGATGTCACATACAGATTTAAACGCAAGGAATTTTCAAGGTTGGTCAATCTTAGGTTCCTTCAATTGGACCATGGAAACTTCGAAGGAGACTTTAAGAATCTTTTCTTCAAGTTAAGATGGCTCTCTTGGAGCAATTGCCCTTTGGAATTCGGAGCTACCAACTTTGGATTGGTGAACCTTGCAGTTCTCAAGCTTTGTAGAAGTAACATTACTGAAGACTGGGGAGGATGGTCTCAAATCATGGTATCATATAATGCTTACTTTTGCATTACATTTACTCTTGCTCTTTACTAAGCTTCAACTCAATTGCTTTATAGGTGGCAAAACAGTTGAAAGTCCTAATACTCATGGATTGTCCAGCCCTTAGGGAAACACCAAATTTCTCCTCAATCTCGAGATTGGAGAGATTGATTCTTAGAGGATGCAATAGACTGGAGAAGATTGATGAGTCCATCGGCAGTCTACAACATCTTGATCACCTAGAGATAGAGTCTGCAACCATTAAATCACTACCAAAGTCCATTGGCGGTCTAAAATCTTTAACAGAGTTAAGAGTAACATCTGCGAGACTCTTAATGTTGCCTGACTCGATTGTCGATTTAGGGAAGCTGAAGCATCTAATCTTGAGATGCAAGGAACTTCGAAAGCTTCCCGATTCTATTGGACAATTGGATTCGCTACTTGAGCTACATGTCTGCCGTAGTAGAATTGGGGAGTTACCTTATTCCATTGGAAACCTAGAAAGGTTGAGAATTTTAAAAATACGCTATTCGGATTTAGAAAGGTTACCAGACTCAATAGGGAGTCTCAAATCACTGGTCGAGTTGCATGTGGGTCATTCAAGAGTCAAGACCTTACCAGATTGTATTGGGGATCTCAAAAAATTGAAGTTACTATTTCTATTGGGTGGTGACATAAGTGAACTTCCGAAAAGCATAGGAATGTTAGAAAATCTAGAAAAGTTATTTGTCGATAATTTAGAAGGAGAAATTCCAAGTGAAATCGGAGCACTGTCCTCGTTGAAAATTATAAGCTTATATCATGGTCGCTTCAAGGGATTGCCAACAACCATCAATCAGCTTACAAATCTCCAAAGACTTTATTTACTATCTTGTCGTTCAATTCAACAGCTGCCAAAGCTTCCTGAAAGTCTAACGAAATTATGGTTTGCATGGGACTCGCTGACCATAATCCCGGACTTCTCAAACCTCTCAAATTTAGTTTTTCTTGCAGTGGACGGAGACCCAGCGCTGCTGGAAGAACCCCGCATAGAGGGGCTCGAGAGATTACACGCTCTTAGGGATTTGGATCTGCATGCCGGGAAAAGGGCGTTGGCTCCAATGGATTTGAGTTCCCTCTCTCGGCTACAACACCTCAACGTAAGTTACGGCGACTCCCAATCTCTTATCGGTTTTCCAACTTGGAGAATTTGTGGTTGCTGTCCATTTCGAGGTGCTTGAAAAGCTACGGAAATTCAATGTATTGAGCATGTACAACTGCCCATTGCTCAAGACGCTGCCCATTCTGCCGTGTCTGAAAGAGATCGGGAGTTTGCACCTCGAGGAATTGCCTCAGCTAACTCAGATTCAGGGTTTGGGTGAATTGAAATCATTGCGGAATTTTGATATCCGCAGATGCAATTCCATCAAAAGCTTGGATGAATCTGATCTGTCTAATCTACAGAATCTTGAAAGGTTGGGAATCTCTTCTTGTAAATCGCTGGAGAGGGTGCCCGGCGTGCCAGAGTCTTGTATACTCTCCGTAAGTGACTGCCCGAGGTTTAACAGCTATGGATGAGGCACGCATGATTTGATTGGCAAAGACAGTCGATGAAGGTAAGTCTATAGAATTAGTGACGCTTGAGTAGATGGTCCTTCGTTTTTTCTGTCATTGTGTTGGTGATGAAATTTAATGCTGTTGCGTCCTCTTTTGTTGAAATTTAACGCATGATTTAATGCTGTTTCATCGTGGTTCCGGAACCGCCTCTTGTACTCGTTCATCCCGTTATCTCTGAAGGGAAAAATCCTTTTCTTATTTAGTTGGTTTTGTTGTAACGCACAAGTGGCTGAGAGTGCTGGTCTTACCTTATGGAGGGTTCTTAATTTCACTCGAGAACAATCATGATTGGTGAGGAAAGGAATTCACTCCTGTTTTATAGAAAATTGAATTGCTAATACCTGTTGTGTAGTATGAGTGATTTAGTTAATTTCTCTTTCTAGTGCTAAGAAAGAGAAACTTTGTGTCGGGTTGGAAAATGTAAAAGAGATGTTCTGAAGGGATAGTAATATGTTATGCTTCTCCGTCTTAACTGCGACATTATCCATATGTGTTAGTTTTCATTGCTAACTGAGATTCAGTAGTACGGGAGAATTAAAATTATTGTAGGATCTGTCCATCTAGGACTGCAATTCCATCAAAAGCCTAAACGAAACTGATCCGTTTGATATACAGAATCCAAAAATGTTGGAGTTCATTCGATGTGAATCACTAGAGAGCATGTTGTGTGCGCCAAAATTTCGTCAACTCGCCCACTTAACTGCTCGAAGTTCAACAAAGATTGCATAAGGTACTTATCATTTGAATTGCAAAGATAGTGGATGATAGTAAGGTCAGGGCATTGAAAGATTTAGGTGACTGACTTTTCTTATTTGGTTCCTGAAATTGTCAAGGTGGAAACTTCTTACGTGTTGTCATGGATTGAAAAGGAATGAACATAAAATAAATATTCCCTTGGATCAACAAAAGTGTTCAAATAATGTTAGGTTTACTAAGAAGGTACACAGAATCTAGTTTGACGACAGGTATTTTCAACAATCAAGTAACTCAATTTTCCTGTACATCATCTCTTTTCATTTTCAAAAAGAGTGAAATTACATTTTTCTTCTCTGTTTTGATATCCATTCATTCCCTCCATCTTAGATAACCAAATAGTTAGGGAAGATGTTGCAATTTACCTGATAAGGCATCTACATTCTTGAATTCCTCTTCATTGTGCTAATGACATGTTGTTTTCTTTTGCCTTTGCTGTTTTAAGCCGGTTCTGGGAATTTGATAACTCTGATTTATCGATGAATTAAATTATGTAAATGCAATAACCTGGGTTGGTCCCCCTTGTATCATCTTTGTTTTCTGCAGCTCTAGAGATTGAATAGGGTTGCCGAATGCAGCACAATCAAAGATTGCTATTGGCTTTAGTCCACATCTGATGCCAATGTTCATAGTTGCAATTTTCCTATATTCCCATTCTCAAAATTGAAGCTCTACTTCTCTAGCTATAACTATTACCTATCGTCATCTATTTATGCAGAGTCCTAGAATGTTGTCAATTATTCATGCTGAAATGTCTTGAGATGTATTAGTGGGGATTCTACACGAGCAAAGTGATTTGCTGGAGAAACTTTTTCTGGCTGTCATTCATATTCTGCTCAGGCATTCAATTGCTTAATTTGCCAAGTATTAACCTTAGCTTTTGTTTGTTGAAGTACTTATTTTCAGTACTCATAATTCAGTTGATCAAAGTACAGAAATTATTTCACAGATCTTGGTAAGTCACACAAGTAGTAGACATGTTGGGAGATTGAAAACTTGAAAGATCTGCAACTTTCATATTCTCAAGTGTGCTTCCCACATACTTCACTTTGTTTGATCGCTTAATTCACTTTATCTTGCTGGATGAGGAATTTGTTTTTTTGTTAGAAAAAAGATCTGTTCCTCATAATCAACATGTGTGAGGATCCTAACTTCCTGATCAAGCATCTGGACAAGCAACACAAATCTGTGTAGCATGTTCCCAAGTCTGTTCTCCATTGAGTGATTTACTTTTCGTGTAACGTCAAAGTCATCTTTTGATGGTAAGCTGTCTAAAGCTCTTTTTGTAGAATGACAATCCAGAGAAGGGAGCTTATGACCAGGCTTTGCGAATGTTCAATGAGATGATGAGATTACCTGAGATTGTGGGGCTTAACTAACTTTCTTTCCCTGATGCATTCTCGTGAGTGAGATAATGCTTGGATTTGTTCAAAAAGCTCGGATTACTGCATTGGTTATGTCCGAGCTGAGTTTTTGTTTGTTCTTTCTAGTGACTCGTTACACCTTTCCTCATCTCTTTCTTCCTCTATCACCGTCTGCTAAAATGTGGTTATTGTTTACTTGTTAAATAAACCTATTTGATCTTCTTGTCCGTCAACTAAAATGGCAATCATTGGGCAACGCTAAAGTTTTGCTGAGCGGTTGCTTTAATGCCCTTGTGCAGCTTTTCCTTTGGCCAGTGATGTGGACTTAGATGCAATAGCTCATATGACAGAAGGATTCAGAGGAGCAGCTCTTCAAGCTGTGCTTTCTAATCCACAACTCCAAGTAGTTCACGATCTTCTCGACAACAGAGAGGCTATCAGCATGGGAAATAGCCAACTATAATTGTCTTCTGAAGTCTGTTGCTTCAAAGGCAAGGCCGTCAGTCTCAGATGGCAAGATAGGAAAACTCCATAGAAGTTATATTCATTCACCGAATTCTATCGTCTCTCCCTAAAACAAGAATTATGTTTTCTCCAATCAGAATTTTGACTATGGATTCTGACGTCAGCTTATTGTGCATCTTTTGTAGCTATTTCCTACAGTGATCTTATTCTACTATAGAGTATGTGACATTTATAGGATAATTCATCAAGTCAGTTTTCAATTTCTGGTCCTGAATTTCGACCATCAAGCAGTTGCTGGGGTGATCTCTTTGTATTTGAAAATTGAAGAAATGGGGATGTTAAGATTTCCATTTGGTAGCAGCTGATATTTGCACAACTTCTTTGGCTTTTAGCACCATATTAAAATTTTCAACGGTACTTTTAGAAAATGGAGATAATGTTACCAGGAACCCAAACTACAATTACATCCATTGTGAGAACGTTCCACCAAATCCCAAATAAAGAACATGATAACATTATATGGCTTATATCCTATCGGCTGACAACTACAGTTGTAGCCACGCTTTAACTATCCTCTGTACTGTTAGATAATTTACATTACACCAGTCTATGTTTTCACTCATGAACGGGAATAAGGACATAGATCAAGTCTTAACACAATACGATCTGGGCCTTGTCTATCCAAAACAAAGCAAAAAGGAGAACACTTGCAAATGGGAAGCTTGAGAAGTGAAAAACAGAGACAGCTAGACGACAGATGGGGTAAATTTACTTGAATTGAGACCAATACTTATAAGCAAGGCCTGCCTTCAGGCTGCTCTCTGGTACCATGTGGTAGGAGAAATCGGAATTGTAATTTTCGCTTGGCCGGAATGTTGAAGGCCTCCTCTTCTGCATTTTGATCTTTCCTTACCGTAGATTCTGTGCAGCGGATTTTGCTTTAAGCTTGAAGTCGAAGTCCTATCGTCGCTGAAACTAAAATCCTTGTAGCTTCTGCCTAAAGGGCAGATTCTAAACCAGACCCGTTTCACAGTATGGGATCTAAAAATGATGGATAGAAGTAAACCATGAAAATAAAAGCCGAAGTGCAGAAAATAAGGATGAAGCAGATAGTGAAATTGCTCTAATGCCCAGAATAGGCGATACATAGTGAACCAATGAAGAAGAAAATATGCCTGAAACAATAACTTACTGAGGAATTGAAATACAGAATGGAATCAGATCTGAATAAGATGAGAAAATTAGCAGATCAATTAACAAATTTTACAAAAAGCCACGAGACCATCAGGCAACCAATGCATGAGAGCCTCCAAGAGGAAGAACATTTGCAGCCATAAGTACAAGAGGCTTACCCGCAAGTGGGTTTAGAATTATTATTCGACATGCTGTCTTATTTTATGGATTAGTTATAATCAACAAATATATTGACGAAGCCAAAAATCTTATGGGCAGTAAATTGTTTCATTACTTACTTAAACCCAACCAAATTCTATGATTCTTTCTTGTTTACCTAACCCAACTCACTATTTTGATAGATCTAACTATCAATTCATATATAAGTAGTAAATTTATCTCATTTTATTTAGATTGAAACAAATCTGTTGCTTAATTTAAGACCTCGTTATAGTCTTGTGCAATCTAATGTCATCTAATTTTGATTGGACTATAAAGCAAACATGTGTAATTTATGTGTCTAACAAGCTACGGGGATCTTCCAAACAAGCTACGGGGATCTTCCAAATGTCATCATCGTTGACTCCTTTCCTTAGACTCCTTGACAGCAGTTTTGGAGGGAATAGCCTAAATTTGTTGAAGCAAAGCAAAATCTTACACATCGTGTCTGGTGAATTGGAGATAGGACCATCCTTCATTTCCTTTGTCTTTAGTTTTACATTTCAAGAAAACTACTCACGATGATCAAGTAACTGAAGAATTTAGGTAGGTCGAGCTCAGTAATTGGACTTGTGGTTGAACGAGACATTCACTTCATGTTCTATTTGTAATTCGTGTAGAATAATTTATTTGAAAAATATTTTTGTAAAAATAGCTGTTTATATTATTTGAAATAATTAGTTACTGGAAGATATTTTCAACATCTTTAGAAATTTATATCTAAATGTTTGTGGACAATAAAAATATTTTCTGTGCATTCATTTATGTAAGCGATAAAAATGACCTATTTACAACTAATGTAATCTTGTTGATCTTGAAAAAACGAGAAGGCAGAAACAAAGGAGTATGAATTTTAGGGGAAATGTTTGATGATCGAGGTCCTTATTCAAATTCTTGTTTTACTTCATTGCATTTCAATGTCTATGGATATTTGAGAGAAAAAAAATGTCTATGAATATGGATGCCGTCTGAGGAAAGCCAAGACACCAACAAGAGGAGCATTAGTATACGTTGTTGGCTCCGAATATGCAAAATCCACTCTAGAATCATTGTACCAATCCTCGATGTCCGGCCCTCCGACGATGGCCCCGGTTAGCAGGTTTGGATTCGGCCCGCTGCTCTTGAAGTACGGCGTCCCGTCTTGGCAACCGATCTGTTGTGGGTGTTGATCCAGGGATGGCAAGGAAGAGCCTCTATGATGGATCTTTTCAGGGAATTTCCCGCCGTATCCAACCATGTACGACATGTTCATAGGGTTGCTTCCTAATATATAGTCCACCTGCCAAATGGAACGACCCAAAGATAGATATAATGAATCTTTGTTAAATTACTCTCTTTCTAGTCTTTGGTTTTGTCGTTCACAGTTGATGAGCATGTGCACCAGTCTTATGGCCTCACATGCTTTGATTCAATCGCAACCTGCAATTGAAAGAATGAGCGTGAGATGTACCTGGCCTCTGGCTACTTGAATGAGCCTGGCTGGATAAGCCGTTATGTCGCTGCATTGAACGACCCGTTTGGCAAGGTTCACGTAGCGAGCATATACGATAAGAAGAAAGGACAGAGCCGTGGCGTGCTGCAGGTTGCTCCCTCCTGGCTTGAATAGGAGGCCCCCTGAATGAGTTGACAGATTTAAGCAACAGTTGCTCACTCGATAATAAAATGAAAATGTGTAGACCTACCCAAGTTTGACTGTCGGATCAAGAATTACAGCAGTTAAGGTCACTAAATGTGAAGTCACTACTTGCCGTTCAAGAGAAGAAACGTGAACCTGGAGTGCGAGAAATACCAGGGGAGTAGTTGACAGATTTGGTCGGCGATTCAGGCAAAACCGAGCACACAAACCTGTCGGCATTGGGCACGAAGAGATCTGCACTGTGGTTATCCTTCCTGACAATCTGCACCACAAACGGCGGGAAGCAAAAAGCAAGGCATAAAAATGAAATCCATGGAGCTTTTCCCTGGGTAATTTTTTAATAGAGGCGACGAACTGAAGATTTAAACCGATGACCTCAGAAGCGAGGACATTGATACCGGCGTTCTTCGTGTCCCACCCAAACTCGGCAAAGTTACCACCTCTGTAAGGAAAGGAGTCGAAGGTTCTGAACTTCAAGTCCATAATATGTGCGTTTTCCGCGACGTAATTCCAGTAATTATGTGCCTTGGTCGCCTTGAACAACCATGATGCTGCCCAAATCAACTCGTCCTGTGATTTTGAAGCGAGCCTTTGGAAATCAAAACTCTTTCATAGTTCATGCTTTAGAGATTTCAGGGATGATGGAAATATAAACTGTAACATTACACGTATGCAGATTATGTAGAAAAATGCGAGTGTTTTACTGACTGGTGTACCTCGTAGCCGCCGAAATCATAGTAGAATGGGCACACCCATCGTCCAAGGCTGTTGCTGTACGATCCCCTGTTCTTATCCGCAAACTCAAACACTTGAAACATGCATCGCATGTATAAATTCGTTTTCCAAGACTATGCCTCTACAACTCAGGAAGTTGATACACTGTGACTTACCGTTTTAGCCCGTCTTAGGAGCACGTCCGAATAGCCGGGATCGACTGGCCTAAAAACCAGCAAAGCAGCGGCCAAAGCAGCGGCGATCTCGGCCGAAACTTCCGAGCCAGGGAGATGTGCACTCACATTATAAGTGGTCCGAACGTTGTCCATGTCCTCGGGCCTCTCCAAGCAGTTGTGGTCGTCGTAAAGGTCGCCGACTTGTACAAACACGACCCCGGGCATGCTTGTGGCCTTGAGGAAGTAGTGGGTAGCCCAGCGGATCGCGTCGAGCGTGTGCTGGAGATCCGGGCCCATTTCCCTCCCGAACTCTAATGCGCTCCAAGCGAGCATTGCGGTGGACCATGCCAGTGGGAAGTTGAACTTGACGTTGTCGCCATCGTCGTCGTAACCGCCCACCAAAGAGTAAAAAAATGAAAAAGATGGAGGGGACGCCGAAGACAAGTCAAAATGAGGGAGGCAAAGTGGAGTGAAGAGACGCGAAGACAATAGCAAAGCATAGGGAGCTTCGACCAAAAAGGAGGGAAAAGTAGGAGAGAGAAAGAAGAAGAGGACAAAAAGAAGACAAAGGAGAAGAAGAAAAAGAGAAGAAGCAGCGGGGGAAGGAAGTTCAGGGAGATGCATAGTTCGACCGAGGAGTCAAGAGCGAGCAGAGGGTCTCCGGCAGACCATCCGCACCCAAGCTCCGTTCACCTACTCGCCGTCGCAACCTGCAAGAAGGAAGTAGGCTTGCTGCCTCTCTATCCCCCCTCCGTTCATCCCCGTTTTAGCCGAGTTGAATACCCCCTGGCCCACCGACCTGGGCCCTGCAGGTCTCGGACCGAAGCACACATTTGTCTCTCCATTTGACCTCGTCGACCGAAGTCCTCGAACATCGAAGTGCGGCCGAGCTTTAGGCGAGGGCCGAAAATACTCCCCTCGTTTGTGCCCTCCCAAACGTTTGCTAAAATGCCCGAACGAAGTTCATCGGAGTTTGAGTTTGATTCTGGAAATGGGATTGTTGGGCTTGAGCCATGGAGCCGCCGGGTGGGGTGCGGATTCCGACCGAAGCGTCGGTGCAGCCCATTTCAGCCTTGGCCGGCGGCCGTCGCGCGGAGGAGAGGACGCAAGCACGAAGAGGCTGAATCGATCTCAGCCTCTGCCGGGCTGGCGTGGCCGAACCTGGACGCTGAGCCCGGGTCTAGTATAGGCCTGTACATTTAGGTGAGTCAGGCCCACAGGCCTCATAATTCCGGGCTGGGCTGGTCGAGCGGAGACTGGGCCGAAAAAAAAGCAGAAAAAGAAGACAGAAGGATCCACCCTTTTCTTTTTTCTTTTTCTAATTGAATATATAATGTAATATGTTATTAATACAATTATTGTGTTTTTATAAAAAAATTCGAAAAATTTCCCCAGATATTCCAGCCAAGGATCTGGGTCGAATTTGGTCCCTTTTAAATATTATAATATATAATATTTTAATAATAAAATGATTATAAAAATAAACTTTTTTTAATTGAAAATCCAAAAATTGAAAAAAAAATTAAAGCCTTGCCAAGGAAAGCCACCTTGCCTAAAATCAAATTCTAGCTTTGGAGTAGGTCTAATTTGATTAATAAACATTATGTGATGAAAAAAATGAAAAAGTCATTCTTGATGGACAACTAGATGTTTCTAGGTTCTCTTGATACATTTAAACTGATTGCATGTCTTATTGAGCTTTGCTTATGAATAGTTAGATGCATGTGGTTCATGTTTTGATGGATAACTTATTAAAATGACTTGAGCCAGTTGAATTGCATGAGTTAATTCTATATCAATTGTGATGTCATTTGTTAAATTTGATATTTGTTAAATTTGATATGAGTATTGATAAAAATTTGCTTGATTGAATTTAATGGCTAATTATTTGAATGTCAAAATCGACGCCTTTGAATTATGTCACGTGATGGTGAACAAGGAGGTGGCACGTATATGAGTTGGCGGTGTCAAACCAATATCCATTCTAATCTTAATTTTGCAAAGTTTTAGCTTAAGTTCATTATGATTATGCTAATTTTAAACTTGTCCTAATCATTTTAATATGTGTCTTGTGAATAAAATGTTCCTATACTTAGTATCACATCATCTATTGAATGATTAGGATAACTTTAATTGAATTAACTCATTGAGTTTAAGTTCTTTTTATCTTTAAATAGTTAGATTTCAAGGGATCATGACTCGAAACTTACAGTAAAGTTGTGTGTCATTAATTGACTGATGAGTTGCGGATTTTATTTTATTGTCGTTAGGAAGTTGCATTCAATTATTTGACTGTTTATTTACTGTATCGTATTTTAATTGCTTAAGTGTTTTCTTTAGCACCATCCTTTAATGGATTGCGTGTTGATTTCTATTTTTAGGTACCGATTCAGATCTATAAATTTACTTTTAGCACAATCCCCCTTCCTGAGGAAAATTCGGGTAAGTCGTGACAGTTGGCACATAGCCAAAGGCAATAATAAATAGGCTTGTAAACTTGTGTGTTCATGCATGCACACACCAAAACATATCGACACTCACAAAATTTGTGTTTTAGATTGGCAATCCAAAGATTGGCAAAGAGTGTTTTGAAATTTAGGTCGCCGAGAAGTATTAGGAAACCTAGATTGATATTGTCAAAAAAAAAATCATAATAGCCCCACCTTTTAGAATAAAATGTTCAAAGGAGGGACCACATTTTCTTCACATTTTCTTAAATAAAAGAAATCAATGTCCAATTAAGCAGACTTGAGTCCACTTCCGAATCAACCAATAAACAAACGATAGAAATGAATCAAATCCTTGACAAATCAGCATTTTTTTTGTCCTTTCAATTCCGCATGCAATTAATGATAGCGTGCAATTTTTGTTCGATGCACAAGGTCGAGCAATAAGCAGTTTCATTTTGTCATTGTTCAATCTATTATAGAAGTGCAATCATAACATGCAATCTTAGTCTATCTAGTGTAAGTATAAATGGCTTTATTATTTTATTTTTTCCTTTTGTTTATGAAGGAAGGTTGCAGGTGACTTCACATTCACGAAAATAGGGCTCGACTACGAATTTCAAAGAGCTCATCAGTAGAAGGCCCGACATGCAAGACAAGCTAAAACTCATGTAAGGGAGTAAGAAGATTCCTTCTATTTCAAAATGGCGGAAGTTTGTCATGTTGTTTAAGTTGGAGATGACTACAAAATCATTGGAGTTGGTCGAACTGTGGACAAGATGACCACAATTTAATAAAATTGAAGGGAAGATAAATATATGCATTTTCAGCTCCATTGGGATGGAATGACATAGACCTAGATTTTTAAGAGGGATTATAATTTTAGGATCCTGGACCTAATGTCAATAACTTCTATTGACATAATACATTATGGCTTGCGAATCCCTCAGATTCAATATGGAACTCAACCCTTCTCTCATTCTTTCTTTCCCATTGGCTCATCTCTCTAATCACCCATTCGTCCTCATGTTTGGTTATAGACCGGCCACTATCTAGTCCCAACTAAAGTAGAAACCAAACAAGACTTGAGCTGGAACAAGAGTGGCTTGTCCTAATAGTTTCAATAGACCTAGAGTACACACATTCCAGTGCACTAGTAAGTCTAACCTAATGGAGCCAGTTTGAGCTATGAGAGAGAACGAACTTTCTTGAGAAAAAAAGATGGACCCGCCATTTCTCTTTGCTCACAATATACACAAATCTATCCTCTAAAGTCTTAGTCCGACCCTCTTGTGAAGGCAAAGGAGAAAGGACAAAAGTATGTTTCGTCAAGTCAATTTGCTTGTTATGTATTGGTCGACACATAGCCAAATTCAACAAAAAATAGGCCCATAAATTCTTGTGTTCACACACGCATACTACAAAGATGTCGACACTCACAAGTTGCCTTTGGAGATTGACAATCCACTTGAAAGATAGGCAAAGCGTGTATTTGAAATTTCATTCATTGGAAAGTACCAAGAAACTCATATTGATATTATAAAAAAAATCACAAATGTCTTGCCTTCGAGAATAAAATGTTATAAAAATCTCAACTTTGTGGAAGTAATTGTAAAGGAGGAACCACATTTTCTTCACAATTTCCACAAAAAAAATCAACTTCCAATTAAGCAAATATCAGTCCATTGCCAAATCAACCAATAAATAAAAGACATAGACGAATCAAAGCCAAGTGATTGTCCGACCCTCTTGTTGAAGGCCAGCAAGGCTTGAGCTCACCAAAGCCAGCATCGAGCAAGCTTAATCTAGCCAAGTGAGGCCAAGGCTCGAGCCTTCCGGTTTGGCCAGCGTCAAGCACACCAACATTGGGTGCGTTCATCCCATGCTTGTGGCCTGCCATCGGCCTAGGAAGAAGAAAAATAAAAGAAATTTTAATTTTAAGTAAAAACTAAAAAAAATGATTTTTTAATAAAATTTCTCTAGGATATCAAATAGCTAAAAATACTTTTCGAATTTTCTTCAATATTCAGCCATCACCAAAAAAATAAAGTCATTCTTTAAAAAATGATTTGCTAAAAAACATTTTCATTCATTTTCTGCGAAAAGAGACAAATGCTGCAATGTTAAGAATTTGATGGAATAAATGCTGAGATTTGTGTAGTTCCACCGCTCCATCCAAAGCCCCATTCAGGCACTTTTATGCTCAAGGTGAGAAACCGGAGCGTGACCGGCACGCGCGTAAATACACACCAACGATTGCACATAGGAGATATTTCTCCAAAGATCACTCTTCATCTTTGTTCAAACACATCATGCACGCTCTGATGCAGAACTGGAGTCCCCAGCAACTTTGTTGATTCACTTTTCTATTTATTTTTATATCGGACATTAGATACGATCACCGATTTAGGCTATTTATGTTAATTCATTTCTCTAGTTTGATTTACTTTTTTATTCTATCTTTGCATCGGTTGCCTAAAAAAGTCCCTAAAACAATTGTTTCATAAGTTCATATGATCATTTCACTGTGGAAAATTTATCAAAAAAGTCTTAAATTTATTGTGTTGATATTAATTCAGTCAGAAACCTTTCAATTTGGATCATTTAGTTATAAACAATTTGACGATTTGTCTTGAGTTCTTATGGCTGATATTTTCTAGAAATTACTAATGTGAACATTCACCATTCTACGTGATACAACCAGTACTGGCATTGATAATTTTTGTAATTTAAAAAAAAATTCAATAGAATTGCAAAAAAAAAAACGTCCACATTAGCATCGGCTATATTACGTAAGATGACTGACATTTATGTTAGTAATTTTTTTACCATAACTGGCTGAAAGGATTACGTTAATATATTGTCAAAATGTTTAAAATTGAATTGGCACAATTAGAAGTTGAATAATGAATTAACATGAGTGTAATTTCCTTTATAATAAACACATGCCCATCCCCTCAAAGCCCACAGGAAAAGCACCATAGTATGTTTATATAGTCAAGTCACTTGTCATGCATTGGCTTGCACACAGCTAAATTCATGTCAAATAGACTCATGTGTTCGGGTGTTCACACATGCATGTGTCTTGCAATTTCATTTTCTGAAAACCAACGAGAAACTTTATCGTAAAACATAAAGATACTAATTTGAGAATGAAATGTTTCAAAAATCTAAGGAGGAATTGCAATTTCTTCACAAATTTCCACAAATAATTAACTGAAATCTCTCTCTGACGACCTTGTAGAAAAGCCGTCCCGAAGAACTTTGGTGCGAAAATCAAGGATATTTGCATTGTTTCTTGGCGACTTTTGGGAATCCATGTCTGGTAGACGAAATCTTGCGAAGAGTAAGCTTAAATCAAGGTTAAATTTCATCCAGTTTGAAGCTGAAATTCATCGAGCTTCCATAGAATTAATGTTCTCACGGTCCTCATGGGCAGTAGTGCTTCATACATGAACTGAATTCTTCAACATCTTAGGATATTTGTAGTATTCATACCCAGAAAGGTTGCCTCTTGGCGAAATCAACGAAGCCCCCGCAACTTAAGAAACTCGATTTTGGATGCAGATCCCCGGCTGGGATGTTGGTAATGATGTTTAGCATCTTTGCCATTATGACAATAAGTATGAAGCACCAATGCCCACGAGGACCGTAAGAACAATTCACGTGCCTTAATAACCTTATCACTTACTTCACATGTCACTATGCACTTCTATTTGTTACTTTAAACAGTTAACAATGTAGATAAAGTCAACATTTAAACATCTTTAAAGGCTTAAAAAAATTTATCTGGTGTTCAACTTAGTCAAAAAAATTAATTTAAACGTAGGAAAATTATTGTATTGAGCAAATTATTAAATTGATATGCGTGTTTTCAGTATTAAATATTGGTGGTACGTCCTGCATTAATCGTCTTCATCCTCCTCCTTTAATATATTTTTACACAAAATCAGTAGCCTTTTCCTTTTGGCATAGCTCTAACGTGTGGAAACGGTTTTAATTTTTTGCATTTTTTTTAAACTTTGCTAGAGGGGAGTCAACTATAAATTTAAGAAGGACAATTGTTTTGGGAAAATGTGGAAATCAAAATCTAAGGTACGGGGATTTGACTATGCTGACGGAAAGAGTTAGGACTAACCCAACCATGTGTTTTTGACACGACACTTCTCTGCTGAGTCTTTTGGAATTACGTAAGTTCTTTATTAGGTGTGGTGACATTCACATTTCGAGCCATTACACATTTGCACGTGAGGCAAGAGTATCAATTTATATGGAGTATCAATTTATATGGTATATCTACATTATTTTTGCTCTGTTTCCTAATTGTTTAAATTTTTCAGAAGAATAATTTTTGTAACGTCTGTAATATTTAATATTTACTTAACTTGACACTAAGGAAGCATTCAATCATGTTTGACAGCATTGTATCTCTAAAGCCTTTGAATAAGAAGAGGAGCAAAATCTCCTCATTTTGATCCCAAGCTACTCAAAACAGCAAAGAGTGAGGTGAGCTCAAGTTAGTAGCGTGATTTTCAGCGCTATTTAACTCACTTCCTAAAATGCATAATCATCTTTGACACGTACACGCATATGGAACTATTGAATCATCATTTCAACATGATATATATATATATATATATATATATATAATATGTGTGTGCAAAAATAACTAATGAGCCCATAACAAAAGTTGAGTTAAATTGAGGAACAACTTGACCTTTCTACATACTAGCAAATTGACATTAGATGCGCAATTTGTTTAGACACTAGTAAAATTTTCAATTTAGTTTGTTGAAGGATTCAATTTTATTACACCTTTTTTTCCATTTTTGCTCCGTCAACTTGACATTAGATGCATAGGAAATCCCTCCTATTGGGGTTGATTTATTGGGTTAGTGGAGTGTAAGAAGAGGTAAATCCCTTTAATAGCTCGTGATAATTCCAACCGAATTGAAACCGAATCGGCTGATAATCCCACAGTAGTAGTTCATGTCCATAGCATGACACCTTGTGTTAAAAAGTATAATACATTTAATTTCTTTAAAATGAGCTATGACCATCATCGATCCATCACGGAACCATGAAGGGAAATAATTGCGCAAATCTTGATCTGTGGACCATATGCAATCACATCCATTAATTTTTGTGAGGTTCATAGGAAACTTACATGATTTTGGTGTGGATGACAGGTAGGCCTATACTTCTTGGTTTTAATAAGACTCCTTACAAGCGTTTTTTTTTTTGGTAAATGTAAGTATTATATAGATTTTACCATGCCAATCTGTACAAGGCGTGTATCTTGGTACCACAAAACCTCCTTACAAGCGTTATTTCTATCTACTATTATCTAAAAATAATCAAGTTATTAATAACTGGACGAAACCATGAAATAAGACGTCACATGCAAAATTATGGAAGATCCCTTTTAAGATCAAACAATTCGATCGAATTGAGTATGCTTTTATGTTTGATAGCATCTACTATATCAGAAATATCAATGAACCCAATTATTGCAATAATATAGATATGCTTGTTTGTCTATATTAAAAGTTGATGGTACATTGTGCATTAATCGTCTTCATCCTCCTTCTTTAATATATTTTTACACAAATTAGTAGCGTTTTGTATTTGGCAAGGTCTAACGTGTGTAAGGAATGTTATATTTTCTTTTCTTTTTTGTATTTGCTAGACGGGAGTCAACTGAAAATGCGAAAACCGAAATTTAAGAAGGACCACTGAGTTGGAAAAATGTGAAAACCGAAATTTAAGGTACATGGATTTGATTGTGCTCACTGAAAGGGTTAGTAGCGACCAAATCATGCCTTTTTGACACCACATTTCCCACCTAAATCTTTTAATATAGAACTATGTAAGTCTTCTATTTAGTGTACATTCACATCCTACGTGATTACAAGCCCAATGAGACCCCTAGTTACCAAAAAAAAAAAACTTTTTCCACCATTTACTGGATCAAAGAACCATGACAGCAGTTGCTTTCCATTATGAATAAGGTCCCTAGTCTTCCTCTTGGGAAAAATCTGTTTCTCTGGTTTTTTTGTTTCCAAATGGCTCCCACTTGTTGATAATTTTTCTATGTCGGTTGCTTCTATCAAGTTACTTCGAACTTGACGATAACCTTCCAGTGCCATGTAATGCGTGCACGGTTTGCATATGTCGTTTTTTCAATATGAGATTATTGCATCTTATTTATGTGACAGCCTAGATGAACTTAATAGTCTCACAGTAACATGGCGCCACTAGCCATGGTTCAGGAAAAGGAGATGACAGCCGTGGTCCATTGTTTACGAACATGGCGCCACTACCTTCTTGGATCGCATTTCACCGTCCGGACGGACAACGTGGCCACGAGTTACTTCCAGACCCAGAAGAAGCTAAGTCCGAAGCAAGCTCGATGGCAAGATTTCCTAGCGGAATTCGACTTCAAGCTGGAATACAAACCGGGTAAGAACAACTTGGTTGCTGATGCTCTGAGCAGGAAGGGAGAGTTGATGGCCATAAGCCGTCTAGATTGCCCCTGGACCGAGTGGATCAAGGAAGGGCTAAACCTTGATCCAAGGGCAAAGGCGATCATCGACTATGCCAAGGAGGGAAAGACCCGACAATTCTGGTGGGAAGACGAGCTCCTCTACACCAAGGGACGACGGCTGTACGTCCCACTCCATGGAGGATTACGCAAGGAAATCATCAAGGAGTGCCATGATTCAAAGTGGGCGGGACATCCGGGAGTCCGCCGCACCATGGCACTCGTGGAGGATAAATACTTCTGGCCCCTCATGCGGGACGATGTGGAGGCCTATGTGCGAACTTGTCTTGTATGCCAACAAGACAAGGTGGAGCAAAAGTCCCCGGCAGGCCTCTTACAACCTCTCCCCGTACCGGAGCGACCGTGGGAGAGCGTCTCAATGGACTTCATCGTAGGCTTGCCACAGTCCGAAGGGTGTCGGACTTTAATAGTCGTGGTTGATCGGCTATCCAAGTACGCGACTTTCATGCCAGCCACGGAGGATTGTACGGCCGAAGAAGCGGCCAAGCTATTCATGAGGCATGTAGTCAAATACTGGGGACTACCGAAGTCGATCGTGAGCGACCGTGATCCACGATTCACTGGGAGATTCTGGACCGAACTATTCAAGCTGATGGGATCGGATCTGAACTTCTCCACAAGTATGCATCCACAAACAGATGGACAGACGGAGCGGGTGAATGCACTTCTGGAGTAGTACCTCCGACACTTTGTGAGCGCCACTCAGAAGGATTGGGTAAGATTAATCGATGTTGCTCAATTCTCTTATAACCTGCAGCGAAGCGAGACGACGGGCCAGAGTCCCTTCGAGATCGTGAATGGACAGCAATCGTTCACTCCTAGTACGGTTGCCATGGGCTACAAGGGGAGTAGTCCCGCCGCTCACAAGTTCGCATCGGATTGGTATGAACAAGCGGACTTGGCCAGGGCGTGTATCGAGAAGGCGTCCAAGAGGGTGAAGAAGTGGGCGGACCAAAAGCGACGAGACGTGGAGTTCAACGTGGGGGATCTGGTGTTAGTGAAACTTCATCGGATCATGCATCACAAGAATGTGCATAAGGCGTTGGTTCGTCGATACGAAGGCCCATTTCGAATCATCCAACGAGTGGGAAAGGTCGCATACAAAGTGGAGCTACCACCGAAACTAAAGTTGCATCCGGTATTCCACGTAAGTATGCTCAAACCTTTTCACTTGGACGAAGGAGACCCGGATCGAGATAAGTCGCATCGAGCACCCATGGGGGCGAAGTCTTCCTATGACCGCGACATCGAAAGTATACTAGACGAGCGGAGCATAGTGAAGAGGTATAGACCGACAAAGAAGGAATACCTCATCCGCTGGAAAGGTCTCCCGGAGAGCGAAGCAAGTTGGGAACCCACCGAAGCTCTTTGGCAATTTCAACACCAAATTGAAGAATTCAAGGCCAAAGGGGCGACGGGGACGTCACCCAATTAGGTGGGGGAGAATGTCACGAGCCGAGAAGTTCCTCGTCCCACGAGGTTTCCTATACGACAGGAAATCATCTATTCATGGAAGGCGACCCTCAGAAGATCCTTATTCAGGGAAGGAGATCACTATCGAAGGAAGGAGATCCCAAGGAGATCCTGACGAGATGTCGTCGATTCCGGAAGATTCTAAGGGCGGGCGATGTGGGAATTTCTCGTGTATCTATTTTAGGTAGGTTATACAGGCCGTTAGATCGAGGAGAGATCTACGGATGTCATTCTCCCAGTTTTTGTATATAAAGGGGCCTCCTCCCCCTCATTTGTATCATCTCATATCTCATAGTAATACAACTGCAGAGCTTCTCTCTCTAGTTTCTCTCTCTACGAGTGTTTGTGAGTTTGTGTGATCAGGCTGACTTGGGAGCGGAATTCCTAAGTGCCGCGCGGGTTGAACAAGGAACGAGTTGTGAATCGATCGCCTCGTGTCAAGTGGTATATTGTGATTCATGGTATGGGTGGTATAGGAAAGACGACACTAGCCAATCTTGTCTCAGGCAAATCTCTCCTCAGTTGCAGGATTATTACTGCTTCCTTGAAGATGTTCGGACACGTGTTATATTAAACTTACAAAAGAAATTGTTATTCGACATTCTCAAACCCAAATGCAGAGACTTCTCCAGCACTGAAGTGGCTGACATGATCAAGACAAGATTTCGTGACAAGAAAGTTCTCCTTGTTCTTGATGACATTGACAGCTGGGACCAAGTCATGAGACTTGCAGGCGAGCTCAATTGGTTTGGTGGTGGTAGTAGAATCATCATAACAACAAGAAATATTGAATTTTTGATAATGGAAAGTGAGGACGATAGTGTCCCAACCTCTAATAGAGAGCAATTCTATGAGATGTCAGAGATGAATTCACGTGATGCTCTTCAACTTTTTTACGAGCGTGCCTTGGGATGTGCTGAGCCTCCACTTGATTACGTGGATATCTCAAACGAGCTTATCAGTGCGCTTGGATGACTTCCATTGGCTCTTGAAGTCGTAGGCTTCACATTCCATGGAAAAAGCCAAAGCACATGGAAAGACGCCCTATGTAAATAAAAGAAGGTGATGAATAATGATGTCAAGAAGAAGTTGATGATAAGTTATGAAGCATTGGAGCCTAATCAACGACAAATTTATCTTGATATCGCATGTTTCTTCATCCACCGAGAGAAAACAATTGCAATTAAATATTGGGATGCGGTTTTCGAGTATCCCACAGAAATCGTAGTGAAGATCCTAGCACGTATGTCTCTGATAAAGATCATGAATAGTGGTGAGCTATGGATGCACGACCAACTTAGAGACCTCGGAAGGGAAATTATCGATGTGGATAGCAATGAAATCCATTTAAGGGGTAGTAGAATGTGGTCTCCCAAGGATGCCTTCCATATAGTGCAGAGAAAAATGGTAATGTTCACCTCTATTATTTGTTTCCTAGCTATCTATTAGCATCTTCAAATTTTAATCTAATTTTAAGTCAAATTGACACATTTACTCACTAATTGCTACTTTTATCTTCTAGGGAACCGAAAACATAGTAGGGCTCAATCTTAGTACACTTGAACCAAATGTGACATACAAATTTAAACATGAGGAATTTGCAAGGTTGGTCAAGCTTAGGTTCCTTCAATTGAACCATGGAAACTTTGAAGGAGACTTTAAGAATCTTTTCTTCGAGTTAAGATGGCTCTCTTGGAGCTATTGCCCTTTGGAATTCCAAGCTACCAACTTTGGATTGGAGAACCTTGCGATTCTTGAGCTTTGTAGAAGTAACATTACTGAAGATTGGGGAGGATGGTCTCAAATCATGGTATTATCTAATGCATACTTTTGCATTACATTTACTCTTGATCTTTACTGAGCTTCAACTCAATTTTTTTTTATAGGTGGCAAAACAGTTAAAAGTCCTAAAACTTGTGGAGTGTTCAGCCCTCAAGGAGACACCAAAGTTCTCCTCAATCTCGGGACTAGAGATATTGATTTTTAGTCAATGCAATGCACTGAAGAAGATTGATGAGTCCATTGGCAATCTATAACATCTTGATCACCTAGATATAGAGTGCGAAGCTATTAGGTCTCTACCAAAGTCCATCGGTCGTCTAAAATCTTTAACAAAGCTAAGAGTGACATCTAGGAGACACTTAGCGTTGCCTGACTCGATTACTGATTTGGGGAAGCTAAAGCATCTAATCTTATCAAGTAGAGGACTTCAAGACCTTCCCGACTCTATCAGTGGTCTAAAATCTTTGACAGAGCTAAGAGTAACATCTAGGAGACTCAATGTTGCCTGACTCGATTGTTGATTTAGGGAAGCTGAAGTATCTAATTTTATCATGTGAGGAACTTCAAGAGCTTCCCGACTTTATCGGACAATTGGAGTCAGTGTTTGAGCTAGATGTCGATTATACAAGAATTAGAAAATTACCTTGTTCCATTGAGAACCTAGAAAAGTTGAAAATCTTAAAGATCTATAGTCGGGATTTAGAAAGGCTACCAAACTTGGTCGGGAGGCTCAAATCATTGGTCGAGTTAGATGTGAGTCCTTCAACTGTCAATGTCTTATTTGATTGTATTGGAGAAACAAAAAAATTGAAGGGACTAAATTTGTATGAGAGTGACATTAGTGAAATTCCAGAAGGCATAGAATTAGTAAAAAATCTAGAAAGGTTCTTGACGGAATTTAGACGTGTGGTGCAGCTATATTCAAGGGCATTTGAGGTAGAATCCTCGTTCGAAGTTCCAGAATACGATGGCTGCTTGAGGGGATTGCCGACAACAATCAATCAGCTCATAAACCTCCAATTACTCGAGTTAAGGGGTTGTCGTTCAATTTAGCAGCTGCCAGAGCTTCCTGAGAGTTTAACGAGATTAAGCTTTTCATGGGACTCGCTGACCACAATCCCCAACTTCTGAAACCTCTCCAATTTAGTTGTTCTTATTACTGATGGACACCCAGCGCTAGAACCCCGCATAGAGGGGCTCGAGAGATTACGAGCTCAGAAATTTTTGACTCTGGATGTTGGAGAAAGGGCGTTGGCTCCAACCAATCTGAGTTCCCTCTCTCAGCTACAATGCCTCCTCATAAGTTACGTCGACTCCCGATCTCTTATCAGTCTTCCATCCAGTCTTCAATACTTGACTTTAGCGGGTGTCCGGTCACTGATCGATTGGTCACTCTTCTCCAACTTGGAGAATTTGTCAATGCTGTCTATTCAATAATATTCGTTAGGGGAGATTCGATTCAAGGTGCTTGGAAACTACGAAAATTCAACGCATTAAGAATCCAAGATTACTCATTGCTCAAGACGCTGCCCGCTTTGCCTGGTCTGAAGGAGATCCGGAGTTTGCAACTGGGCAATTTGCCTCAGCTAATTGAGATTGAGGGTTTAGGAGAATTGAAATCATTGCAAACTTTGTTTATCTGCGGCTGCGATTCCGTCAAAAGTTTGAATGAATCTGATCTGTCTAACCTACAAAATCTGAAAAGATTCGAACTCTCTTATTGTGAATCACTGGAGAGGGTGCCGGCATGCCAAAGTTTTGTTACCTCTCCGTAGATGACTGCCCGATGTTCAACAGAGATATATAAGGTATGCATCATTTTGATTGGCCAAGATAGTCAATGAAAGTGAGTCCATAGAACTACTGAGGCTTGAGTAGCTGGTCCTTCTTTTGTTCTTTCGATGTGTTGGAGATGAAACTTAATGTTGTTGCGTGCTCTTTTGTTGAGTATTTTTTTTAGCTAACCTTTCATCATGGTTCTGGAACTGCCTCTTGTACTCGTGTTTCCTGTTATCTCTTGGGGAAAATCCTCTTTTTTATGTAACACGAACATGCAATACTTCCACTTGCCTCGAAGGTGGTAACTCTTAGTGATCTAGTTACTTTTGAAATGAAGTTGAGAAGCCTCAAGTCTTGAGTCACAGTGTGATATGTGAAGCATCTTTCTCCATTCTAGTAATTAGCCATATATGCGTGAAATTTGTGCTGCGAGACAGTTGATATTGGAGTAAACTTTTCGATATGGTAAAACCACCATCTCGTTGAAGACTAGGTTTAGTTGCATTGAACCGTGCATTGTGCAGTTTCTAGTGCTAAGAAAGAGCAACTTTGTACCGGATTCGAAAATGTGAAAGATATGTTCTTCAACATGAACTGAAGGGGTAGTGATGTGTTATGCTTCTTCATCATAACTGTGACAGCATCCATACATGTTAGATTTTATTGCTAACTGAGATTCAGCAGATTGGGAGAATAAAAATCATTCTATGATTTGTCCACCTAGAATTGCAATTCCATCAAAAGCTTAAATGAATCTGATATGTGTATTTATAGAATCCAAAAATATCAGAGTTCATTTGATGTGAATCACTGGAAAGTGTGTTGGGTGTGCCAAAATTTTGTCAACTCACTGCCCAAGGCTCAACAAAAGATTGCAGAAGGTACTTATCATTTGAATAGCAAAGATAGTGCATGATAGTAAGGCCATAGCATCAAGCCCCTCAGAATGCATCTTTTTGCATCTGATATGCGTGCATTTTGCTCAAAACTTTGCTTAATTGAAAAATTAGGCGAATGACTTTTCTTATTTGGTTCACGAAATTGTCAATATGGAAACTTCTTACATGTTACCATGGAAAGAAAAGGAATGAACATAAACATTCCCTTTGATCAATAAAAGTATTTAAATAATGATTAGTTTTACTAAGAAGGTACACAAAATTTAGTTTGAAACAATCAACTAACTCAATTTTCTTCTACGTCATTTCTTGTTAATGTTACATTTTCAAAAGAGAGTGAAATTACATTTTGCTTCTCTGTTTTGCTATCCGTTCATTCCCTCCCATCATAGATAACCAAATGGTTGGGGAAGATCTTCCAATTTACTAATAAGGCATTTATATTCTTGAATTCTTATCTGTTGTGCTGATGACATGACGTTTTCTTTTTCCTTTGCTGTTTTGAGCTGACTCTGGAAATTTGATAACTCTGACTCATACCTGGGTTGCTCTCCTTTGTATCATCTTTGTTTCCTGCAGTTCCAGAGACTAAATAAGGTTATCTGATGTTGCACAATCAAAGATCACCATCAGCTTTTAGTCCACATCTGATGCCAATCTTCATAGTTGCAATTTTCCAGTATTCCCATTCTCAAATTTGAAGTTCTACTTCTCAGGCAATAACTATTAGCTATCCTCATCTATTTATACAGAGTCATGTAATGTAGTCAATTATTCATGCTGAAATGTCTTCAGATGTAATGGTGGGGATTCTACATGAGCAAAGTTATTTGCTGGAGAAACTTTATCTGGCTCAGTCCTGTTCTGCTCAGGCATTCAACAGCTTAATGTGCCAAGTATTAACCTCAGATTTTATTTGTTGAAGTACTTATTTCCAGTACTTATAATTAGATTAATCAAAGTATTAGACAAGTAGTAGACATGTTGGGCGATTGAAACTTGAAAGATCTACGACTTTCATATTCTTAAATGTGCTTCCCACATACTTCGCATTGTTTGATCGCTTAATTCACTTTATCTTGCTGGATGAGGAATTTGTTATTTTGTCAGAAAAAAGAGTTGTTCCTTATAATCCTCATGTGTGAGGATCCTGTTATGGTGTCTTTCTTGATCAAGTATTTGGACAAGCAATACTAATCTTTGCAGTAGGTTCCCGAATGTCTGTTTTCCATTAAGTTATTTACTGTTCATGTCATGTCAAAGTCATCTTTTGATGGCAAGCTATTTAAACCTCCTTTTGTAGATTGACAATCTAGTGAAGGGAGCTCATGGCCCAGGCTCTGCGAATCTTCAATGAGAAGATGGAATTACTTGAGATTGGGGTGCTTAACTACTACCATTGTTTTGCTGATGCATTCTTGTAAGTGAGCAAGATTATGCATAGATTTTATTCAAGATAGCTTGTATAATCTGCATTGGTTGTGTCTGAGCCGTAGCTTTTCACTGCACCTTCCTTCATCTCTCTTTATCTCTACCTCTCTCTGCTGAAAAACGTGGTTATTGTTTACTTGTTAGGCAGACCTATTTGACCTTCTTGTCCTTCATTCTTACATTTGCTGATGAAATGTTTATGTGCAAGCTCCTCTAAGGCTTGATCAAATGTTCATTGACATTGACGTCTGGGATTTGGTAAGGCACACAGTTGTTGGTTCTGCAGCAGCAGTTTGTTCTCTTCAATCCATGTCAGTGAAAGGGCTAAGCTGTTGAATAAGTACATTGCTACCTCTGAGCAAGCTGTAAAAGGCTTCTTTTCAACTTTACTGATGTTGATTGAATTCCTTTGTGCAATCTATTACTAAACTTTGTTATTTCCAGACATTTCACAATTCAGTGCCTTTTTCTGTTGCTTCTGAATGCATTTAATTAAGGTACCTTCAGGTGTTCTTGCAGTTGAAATAGGATAACTAGCAGCAGCAATGGGGATCCTCCCACTGCAGCCAAGGTTTCCTTATTAAATTACCGTCAACCACAGCGACAGGATCCTTAACTGTTGAAGTGGCCAAGTTAAAATGGTTGATGAGTTTCCTCACCCATGAATGGGAGAATCCTCTATGACCACTTGATTAAGATGTAAAGTATTTGAAGCTTTTCTCTACGAGAAATTTGAAATCGGTGATCAAATGTCTGGATTTTCTATTCTGCATATTGATGGCATTGATTTTGTCAGCAAAATGGAGAGATTCGAATATTTGAGAGAAAGGGCAATTGGAAGGAAGAACCTTCCCTTCTCTTTTTCGATGACTTTGATTATATTGCTTCAATGGAGGGGGCATGACAATATGCAGTCACTATGTCGTAGCACTGATCAAATATCTAAGAAATTAAAAAAAAAATCAATTCTCTCTGCCGGAGAGCTCCCTCTGCACAGTTGGTGCCGGTTTCCTCCTCTCTTGCCAGAGAGCTCCCTATGCCGAAAGGCAGCTAACCAATCCAAACATGAGTCTGAAACCTTAGCCATCCATTTCGGCAGATCTAGAATAATACATGGATTCCTTCTGCAAAAAATCCCTCCATAAACCCTGGCCTCTCACCTATGGTACTGTTTCATTTCCTTTTATTCCCTTCCCTTCTTTTCAAGGAAAACCCGAAAACCCTAGCGATTTGCTAAACACGAAGGAAAAAACCAACTCTCCCCCTTCATTGAAAACACAACCCCCAACCCAAACCCCCATATCCTCGAAATACCAGTCTGAGCCACACCCCATATCCAGCGACCACTACTGAAGGCAACAAATGGAAGAAGAAAAGGAAACAACTCATCTCGCAGCTTTATGCAAGCAGCTTGGAGGTCTCTGTGTGGCTGTTGATAAAAACACCTATGTCGACAAAGTGAAAGAATGCAGGCTGTCACTCATAGGTCAGTTGCATAAAAACCCAAAAATCAATGTACAGGCTTTCCAAAAGACTATGCGTAAGGCTTGCCGACTAGAAAACGTGGAGATATCATTGATTGAGACAGGAACCTTAGAGTTCAAGTTTTGGTGTAGCTCAGACAGGGCAAAAGTTCTAGAGCAGGGTCCATGGTCGTTTGCTAACCACCTTTTACTGTTGAAAGAATGGGAACCTGATACGCCACTCGCATGCTATGACTTTACTATGTGTGATTTCTAGGTCCAAATACATGAGCTTCCGACAGAGTGGATTTCTGAAAGCGTATTTACAAAGGTGGCATATGACGTTGGAAAGGTGTCTGCATATAATGCCTGTAAAATAGGCAAGGCTAGAGTTTCTCTAGACATCTCATCGCCTCTCCTACCAAGGTCTTTGTTTAGTAACAGGGGGAAATTTTTTTGTTTGGATTTCAGGTATGAAAGGCTTCTTCATTATTGCTATGTGTGTGGGAAAAGATGGGACTACGTACAACACTGTGAAGGAATTTCGTGCACTGATAATGGAGTGGAAAACCTGAAAAATCTGTCTTTTGGATCATGGATGGAGGCGGAGGCCAATGTAAACTGCCCCCACTAGGATATCTTTTATGCAAAAAATCTAGAAGAAATCATGGAGGAAGAGGTGATACCTGAACGCCTAGGGTTGCTGGACAAATAATGTTGTATGATGGTCCCCTTGAAAAAGTTGTTGAGGAACAAGCTGTTGGGAAAAGGAAAGTAATCTATGTTGCTGATGACACAATGGAAACTAATTGTGGAGGCATCAATGGATGTTCATTTATGGCTAAACAGTTACAAGTGCCAACCAATTCTGGTAGGATTGGGACAATGGATATATTCATGATATGCTTAATTCCAAAGGTAATATGCTATTCATAATGCAAAGATGTGCAATCATCCAATTAAATTCACAAATCACCATTAAGAAAATTCAATTGACGACATCCGATAGATGGATGCTATAATAAAAAAAAGAGTCAATTTTATTGAAAAGTCATTTCCTTAATAAACTCAAGAATAATAATTTCAAAATTATGTCATTCATGGAGTCTCGGTTCATGGACTCATGACGATTAAGGAGTCCAGTCCACTCATCAAGTTCGTCGGACCATTTGGTGCGAATTTGAATTGGTCTTTTAATTTATGAGGAAAGCCGCGAGTGAATTGCAGGCAATTGGAACATGATAACAAAGAGAATATGCAATCACACGATATATATGAGAGACGACCTCCTCTTCTTCGCATACTTTCACCACTTAGTCTACTCTTTGGTTCTGAGACCGACTAGTCTTTTTTGGCTGAGGAAGGAAGGCCTCAGGTAACTTCCAGGCAAGTGGAAGAAGACAACAAAGTAATAGCAAGTGGAAAATATACTAAGGTGTCCATTGCATCAGACATCTAACTAACATGCGATCATATAATGTTATTTCCAAGACGACCTCCTCACCTTCAAAGATTTTTACAAACTATTTTCTCAACTTAGCCTCCTACTCGGTGCGAGTCTGAATAATTTTTCCCTTCTTTTAACTTGTGAAGGAAGGCCACATGTGATTTCAAGGAAAACGTAGTGAAAGTAAGCGATCTCACTCAATTTCTTTATCAATTGTGTTTATGGGTGTGAGTTACATATGAGCTCACATGCTCTCAATCATGTCGCACTTAAGCTAAAATTAATTCAAAGAAGTAGACTCAACCTAACCTTTTTCATGGCACGAATGGATGGCGGTTCTTAACTTTTATTCTATTCCAACAAATGAACGCCACGATCGGCAATGATGATAGCGACAACATGTGTGTCAAGGGCTCAATCTCAATAATAATTCCGTGGAATTGATGTCTAGACTAGCCATTTCTAATGATTCTATCACACGATGGTCGACCTCCTTCTCTTCAAAGACTTCAATCAATTAGTATGTCAACATAACCTCTTATCTTGCACGAGTCTAAATGGTTTTTCTTTTATGTGAAGAAGGCTGCAGGTGACTTCTTGGCAAACACAACGGAAGTAAGTGAATGATGTCACTCTGTTGCTTTTTGTCAAGTTGTTACAAGGATTAAGCTCAGAGTTCCCCAACCACTAGTTGGACTCAACATAGGGATCAATCTTCGCATTGTCGTGACGGAATGAAGAACAGAAAAGAGACGGAGATGGTAGCTCCGACAAGCAGTAGCCATTAGTAGCCATGATAGCAAGTTGGGGAGAAGTTATTATATATAACATAAGGTTTGTCCTTGGCATTTATAATAAATAATATAATGCTAACAAATAGAATATTATATATATATATGTCAAGAAATAAATTGACAATTCTTTGGTCCTTTTATGGATGCTTCCACAATCTTTCAAAAGAGCATTCTACTAGGGCTGGTAATTGTCGAATCACAAAATAATAGATCTCAACCATGACCTTAAAACTTTTCAACTTTTACATGTTATTAAAATTGGCATTAAAAATATGGTAACTTCTTCACACCTATAACATACTATGTCAAGGTTTGATTCCTCAAGGAATTATAGAATGAAATTAGTTACAGAGATCATGGTGTGCGGACCATATTCAATCACATCCATTAATTTTTGTGAGATCCATGTGACATTTATGTGATTAATAGTTTCAATAAACCTAGAGTACACTAGTCTAACCAAAGGAGTATATTCAAGTTACGAGAGAGAGAGAGAGAGAGAGAGAGAGAGAGAGAGAGAGAGAGAGAGAGAGAGAACGTTCTTGAGAAACAGAGATGGACTTGTCATTTCTCTTTGCTCATATTATCACAAGTCCATCCTCTTATCTTTGTAGAACCCTCTTGTGAAGGCAAAGGAGAAAGGACAAAGTGTTAAGAAATCGCGCGTCAATTCCACAAAATCACGCGAACAAACGATCTACCCAGGCAGAATATAATAATAAAGAAATCAAATCTGAAGAAGACACCAGAGAATTTGTTATCGAAGTTCACCCAAACTTGGGCTACGTCTCCGCGCAGAGGCACTCTGCCAATTCACTAAACTTTGAAGAAAGATGAATACAACCGCGATCTTCTCTCAAGATCAGCGCACAAAGAGATTGAGAACACTCACAAAGAAAAACCTCTCTTTTTTCTCTCTTTTTTTCTTTCTTTTCACATCTTACGCTAAAATAGAAAACGTAATATTGCTAATATAAAGATATTGCTTTTAACTTAAAAGCAAATCTATATAAAAGACAAAGTAACTCTCACGTAATATCTTACGTAATATTTGCGTAATATTTGGCTTCATCGCCAACAATCTCCCACTTGAAGACAAATATACCCGATGCACCAAGCAACCTTTTAACCATCTTCTTCAAAAGCTAGTAATTGGAATTTGTGCCTCTGCGTTACTCCTCTTCAATTAACATGGAGTAATACCAATAGCAGTAGTATAGAAAATATGTTTTTATCTGTCTACTACCTTGGTCAACATGTCAGCAGGATTCTTCGAGCCATCAATTTTTTGTAGTTTGAACTCATTATCTTTTAATGCTTTCCTGATGAAGTGATAACGCTTCTTGATATGTCTCGTCTTTTTGTGATAAGCTGCATTCTTAGCTAAGTGTACTGCACTCTGACAATCACACCATAGTGTACTCACCGGCTGCTTTCGATGTAACTCCTCCATGTACTCTTGTAACCATATGATTTCCTTGGAGGCTTCTGTGACTGCCACATACTCAGATTCCGTCGTCGATAGAGCCACCACTTGTTATAGTTGAGATACCCAACTCACTGTTGTACCTGCAACTGTAAAGACATATCCAGTGGTATCCTCACCACTATCTGGATCACCCATGCAATTTGCATCTACATAACCTTCCAATTTTAGAGATGTACCACCATAACAAAGAGAATAATTTGATGTACCTGCTAGATATCTCAATATCCACTTCACTGCATTCCAATGCTCCTTGCCTAGATTCTGCATATATCGACTTACTACTCCCACTGCTTGTGCAATATCTGGTCTCATGCTTACCATGGCATACATCAAACTCCCTACTGCTGATGCATATGGAACTACCGCCATCTCATCTCTCAAAGCTTGAGTACTCGGACACAAACTTTTTGAAAGTTTGAAGTGATTCGCTAAAGGAGTTGCAACTAGTTTTGCTTTATCCATGTTAAATCTCTTTAACATCTTGTTCACATAATCCTCCTGCGACAACCATAATTTCTTATTTTTCCTATCTCTGATGATTTTCATGCCTAAAATATTCTTGGCTTCTCCCAAGTCTTTCATAGCAAACTGTGATGCTAACATCTTCTTCACATCTGCGATTCTCTTCATATTAGAACTAGCTACTAGCATGTCATCCACATATAAAGAGAGATACACAATATCACCATCGCTATACTTGTGAAAATAAACACAATGATCAGACTCACAATGTGTAAATCCGTTTGCTTCCATGAAACCATCAAACTTTAGGTACCACTGTCGCGGAGCTTGTTTTAAGCCATACAAACTTTTCTTCAATCGACATACCATGTGCTCCTTACCTTGAACTTCAAAACCTTTAGGTTGCGCCATGTATAATTCTTCATCTAAGTCACCATGTAAAAATGCTGTTTTTACGTCTAATTGCTCAAGATGAAGATCCTCCACTGCAACAATACTTAATAAAAGTCTTATTGATGTCATCTTCACTACTGGTGAAAATATTTCAGAGTAATCAATACCTTCCTTTTGAGAATAGCCTTTAACTACAAGCCTCGCCTTGTATCTGATATTACCATCAGCTTCATTTTTGATCCTGTACACCCACTTATTTAATAAAGCTTTTTTACCTGCGGGCAACTGGGTTAACTCCCAAGTTTTGTTCTACATTAACGAGCTTATCTCGTCTTTCATAGCATGCTCCCACTTCACGTGAGACGTGTCTTTCTTTGCCTCATCATATGTCTCCGGTTCTCCCGAATCTGTATACAAGACATGACTCAGAACAATATTTGATGACGATGGATCAAAAATTACCTTCGGCTTTCTCACACGTGTAGACCTTCTCAACGTAGGTTCTTCAGAGTTATTATTTTCCTCTGAATCATTATGTTCCTCTTGAATTTTCTTCCTCATTGATAATAGATTCATCTTGAATCTCTTCTTCACGTGCACCCTGATTTGTCGGAATCATCTTCACGGGCATTGTATCTAACTCAACATATTCTGGCTCTTTTTCTTTTTCATGCTTTGTCTGACGATCCTTGTACATCTTTTCTTCATGGAATACCACATTCCGACTACAGATGACTTTGTTATTCTCATAATCCCAAAGCCTGTAGCCATACTCATCGCCACCATATCCGATAAAGACGCACTTTTGGGACTTAGCATCAAGCTTCTTTCTATCTTCCCTGTCAATCAAAGCATATGCAATACACCCAAAAACTTTCAGGTAAGAATAATTAATCTTTTTACCTGACCATTGTTCTTGCGGTGTTTTTCCATCCAACGCACTAGATGGACTTCTGTTGATAAGATAAACAACAGTATCAACGGCAGCAGCCCATAAGTGTAGCAGGAGACCCGCATGTAGCCTCATGCATCTCGCACGTTCTAGAATGGTCCTGTTCATTCTCTCAGCAACGCCATTTTCTTGAGGAGTTCTAGGAACGGTTTTCAACCCATGTATGCCTTCTTGGCTCAAATATTCTGCAAATTCTTTACTTATGTATTCGCCGCCATTATCAGATTTCAAATATTTCACGTGATAACCTGTTTCCTTTTCTACCATGATTTTCCACATTTTAAATATCCCAAAAACTTCTGATTTTTCTTTCAAAGCATAAACCCAAGTCTTTCTTGTTGCATCATCAATAAATGTGACAAAATACCACCATAAGAGAGTTCCTGTGCTGGTCCCCATACATCAGTATGAACCAACTCTAATTTCTGAATTTTATTTTATCGCCCATTCAATTGAAAACTTACTGCTTTTTGTTTTCCATAAATGCAACTCTCACAAAAATCTAACCCAACCTTTTGTAAACCTGGAAGCAATTTTCTTGAATGTAATTGCTTTACACCTTTTTCACCATGATGCCCCAAATGATAATGCCAAAGAGTAGATAAATTACCTGTAGCCACTGTAGTTGCAACCATATCGCTGATATTGTCTCCTTGGAGAAGGTAAAGTGTACCCGTACGCTTTCCCTTTGCTACTACTCTTGCCCCTGAGCTTATCTTCCACTCTCCGTGCCCAAAGGTTGTTACAAAACCTTCTTGGTCAAGTTTACTAGTTGAAATAATATTTTTCTTCAATTCTGGGATATGTCTAGTTTCACGTAAAACTAGACGTCCTCCACCTGAAATATTCAACGTCACAGTTCATTTGCCAACAATTGGACACGTGTGGCCGTTTCCCACAACCACTTGCCCAAAATCTCCACTGGCATAATCAACAAATATTTCTCTTTGCGATGTACAATGAAAAGAAGCACCAGAATCAATAAACCACTTGTCTGTCATCAAGTCAGACCCTGCAGATAAACACAAATTTTCTATTAACGGTTCATCACTAACCACGTTAGCCCCTTGATTCTCATCATGTTGCTTCTTTAAATAGGCTTCACATTGAAACCTTCGATGTCCGGTTTTATGACAAAACCAACACTCATCTTTTGCAACTGGCCTCTTTCCCCTTGATTGTGATCTACCACGCCAAGTGAATTTTCCTCTGCTTTTACTTCTTCCGCGGTTTTCCATAGCTAGTACCGTAGAAGATGAAGATGTTGAAAAATTATCTCTACCTGAGACTTTTCTTCGCATCTCTTCATCCATGATGCTACTCACAGCATCATCCAGAGTCAAATCATCTTTCATGGTGCTTGAAATAGCTTGCACTGCAGTATTATAACTTTCTGGAAGATAACATAAAAATAATAAAGCTTGAAGCTTTCTTTCCAGATTTATGCCTGCGGATTCCAACTGACCTGTGACTTGTGTAAAATTGTTAATATGCTTTGCCACAGAACCTCTGTCAGATAATTTCATATTAACCACTTTCTTCAATAAAAATACCTGATTTGACGTAGACGGCTTCTCATAAATATTCGTAAGAATATCCATCGCTTCTTTTGCAGTCTTTGCTTTCGCGATGTGATAACCAGTATTTTTCGTTAATCCTAAACGAATTGCACCCAGCGCCTTTCGATCAAGTATTTTCCATTTGGATTCTGTTGTCAAATCCTCTTCAGCCATCTCTGGTTTCCAACCCTCAAGTGGTGCATAAAGATCTTTCTGATAAAGATAATCTTCAATTTGAAGTTTCCACCATCCAAAATCCTGCCCATCGAATTTATTGATTTTGATTTTGTCTTCTGCCATACTGTTTGCTTTCAATCGAACTTCACCGAAAAAATCGTCGATGCTCTCGATTAGCCAAACCAGGCTCTGATACCAGTTGTTAAGAAATCGCACGTCGATTCCACAAAATCACGCGAACAAATAATCTACCCAGGCATAAAATAATAATAAAGAAATCAAATCTGAAGAAGACATCAGAGAATTTGTTATCGAAGTTCACCCAAACTTGGGCTACGTCTCTACGCAGAGGCACTCTGCGAATTCACTAAACTTTGAAGAAAGATGAATACAACCACGATCTTCTCTCAAGATCAGCGCACAAAGAGATTGAGAACACTCACAAAGAAAAACCTCTCTTTTTTTCTCTTTTTTTCTTTCTTTTCACATCTTATGCTAAAATAGAAAACGTAATATTGCTAATATAAAGATATTGCTTTTAACTTAAAAGCAAATCTATATAAAAGACAAAATAACTCTCACGTAATATCTTACGTAATATTTGCGTAATATTTGATTTCACCGCCAACACAAAGTATGTTTCATCAAGTCAATTTGCTTGTTATGCATTGTTGGCACATAGCCAAATTCAACAATAAATAGGCCCATAAATTCACGTCTTCACACAAAGATGTCGACACTCACAAGCTGTGTTTGGAGATTGACAATCCACTTGAAAGACGGGCAAAGCGTGTGTTTGAAATTTCATTCCTTGGAAAGTACCAAGAAACTCATATTGATATTATCAAAAAAATCATAAAAGGCATGCCTACAAGAATAAAATGTTGAAAAATCTCAACCTTGTGAAAAAATCTCAACTTTGCGAAACAAATGTAGCCTAAGTGTACAAATGAAGTTGAGACTATAGCTGATTCCCCATGGAAATTGCGAAGAAAGTGTCATTCCTCCTTCACAATGGTGCCAATGAAGTTGAAACTTTTGGCTATTTCCTGGTATTTTCCAAGGGCGAAAATTGCAGGATGTGTCGCGCACATGTGAACACTCACGCTAAGTGAATTGACTAGATGAAAAGGAAAAAAAAGATAGAGCCATCTAGACTATCAAAATTGTATGTTGTCATTAATTTCATATGGATGTTGAATCAAATGCTGTTTTTGTTGGGGATTTGATTCGTCTATGTCATTTATTTATTGGTTGATCTGTCAGTGGACTGATGTTTGCTTAATTGGAAGTTGATTTTTTCTTTTATGGAAATTAAGAAGAAAATGCGGTCCCTCCTTTACAATTATCTCCACAAAGTTGAGATTTTTCAACATTTTATTCTTGAAGGCATGACTTTTATGATTTTTTTTGATAATATTAATCTAAGTTTCTTGGTACTTTCCAAGGAATGAAATTTCAAACACACGTTTTGCCCGTCTTTCAAGTGGATTGTCAATCTCCAAACACATTCGCGTGTGTTTGGAGATTTCATTCACAAGCTGTGTTTCGAGATTGACAATCCACTTGAAAGACGGGCAAAGCATGTGTTTGAAATTTGATTCTTTGGAAAGTACCAAGAAACTCAGATTGATATTATCAAAAAATCATAAAAGTCATGCCTTCAAGAATAAAATGTTGAAAAATCTCAACTTTGTGGAGATAATTGTAAAGGAGGGACCGCATTTTCTTCACAATTTCCATAAAAGAAAAAATCAACTCCCAATTAAGCAAACATTAGTCCACTGCCAAATCAACCAATATCCGAATCAAATCCCCAACAAAAAAACAGCATTTGATTTCAACATCCGTATGAAATTAATGATAGCATGCAATTTTGATAGTCTAGATGGCTCTATTTTTTTTTCCTTTTCATCTAGTCAATTCACTTAGCATGAGTGTTCACATGTGCGCGACGCGTCCTGCAATTTTTGCCCTTGGAAAATACTAGGAAATAGCTAAAAGTTTCAACTTCATTGGCACCATTGTGAAGGAGGAACCACACTTTCTTCGCAATTTCCATGGGGAATCAGCTATAGTCTTAACTTCATTTGTACACTTAGGCTGCATTTGTTTCGCATGGAAAGTTTTCCTTCCTTATTTTTTCAGTATTTGGTTTGCCTACGAAAATGAGTCAATGGAAAAATATTTTCCTACCAATGTTTAAGTTTAAGAAACTGATTTTCTTTTTAAAACAACCGAAAAATGTTTTAAAAACTATGACTAGGTATTAACACTTCAATATGAAACTCTATGCTTAAGTATGAAAACCTTAATGTTGGTCATTGGGTCTTGACATTTTGCCCGTCTTTCAAGCTGAAACAACAAAGGGTGAGCCAAGCTCAAGTTTGCAGCTTGATTTGCGCCCCTAATTAAATCACTTTCTGAAATGCATAATTATGTTTGATAATTCCATGCATACGCAACTACTAAATCTTTTTAACATGATATATGCATAGAAAATTAATGAGCCCACAACAGAAGTTGAACTAATTTAAGGAACAACTCGAGCTTTCTATATATTAATGTTTTATTTAGGCTGTCAATACTTGTGGTGAAATCAGAATTTTTAAGTGGGATAGGTATTCTTATAAGGCGAATATTAAAAAGCATCAAATATATGAAAAGTTAATTAATCTGATATTAAAAATGAATGGACATTATTATGAGCGAATCGTATACTTTTAAGCGGAAGCCATTGTTCCCTTTTCCCATTCATTACTTGAAGGAAAAGTAAAACGCGCGTTTTTCCACTTTGAAGACCTCTCTCTCTCTCTCTCTCTCTCTCTCTCTCTCTCTCTCTCTCTCTCTCTCTCTCTCTCTCTCTCTCTCTCCGCGTTTTCCACTTTGAAGACTTCTGATCAATAATTTTGTCAGTCTGAATGGTTTTTCCACTTATAAAGCAAGGCCACGGCTGACTTGCAGGCAAGCGCAGCCAAAGTGAGCGATCTCTCTTCTTTGCTTTTATCGAAGTTGTAACAAAGATCAGACCCAGACTTCCCAAGTCACCGGGCAGACTCAATTCGGAGATCCATCCCTCCATCGTCCTTCCATAATGAAGAGAAAGAGGGAGGGAAAAGAGACTGAGACGGCCGCTTCGACAAGTAGTAGCCAAGATGATGGATCGGGGAGGGGCTACGAGGTTTTTCTGAGTTTCAGAGGGCCTGACACCCGTTTAACTATTGCGGATACTCTCTACAATTACCTGATCCGTGTAGGGATCCACACTTTCAAAGACGATGAGGAGCTCCGATTTGGTGAAAAGATTGAAGGTGGCCTCTTGCAAGCGATCAACGACTCCAGAATTTACATCCCTATTTTCTCCAAAGGCTACGCTTCAAGTAAGTGGTGCCTTCGTGAGCTGGCACTCATAGTGGAGTTATCACAAGATAACGATGAGAAAGTGATCCTCCCTATCTTCTATGATGTCGATGTGGATGATGTCAAACTTAAGACTGAGTTATATCAGAAAGCCCTCCAAAAGCACGATAGCGAATCTGGAGAGGATTTACCAAAGTGGGAGAAGGCTTTAAAAGAGGTTACCAGAATCACAGGAAGGAAGCTAATAGATCACGGGTAATGTTTGCTTTTCCGTTGACTTTATTTTCTTATTGACATTTTCTTTTTGGTTCCTGGCTGTTCATTGTTATTTGATGCATGGTTGGATTTGATGCTATGAGGGAACCACAATTTTGCTCAGAGGGCGAGGTTTCTTGAACAAATTGACTTTCCACTTTTAGTGCCAAGTTTTGATAGCAATAATTTTAGGGTATATCAACTTATTTAATTAATCTATAATGCCAAAAATCTAAGATATCCATGAATTGCATTCCATAAATAAAGTTAAGCACTTTTGGTGCAATTTTTCTGACCACCCATGATATAATGTTTGCCCAATTAGATTGTGTTTGATGTTAGATCTTTCTCCTTTTGTTATCCTAATGAGAGCTAAGGAAGTATTGGCCCAAAATAAGAGAGCTCAGGAAGAAGCTTCTCTATGTAATCCAAGCCATTAAACAGTTCATACTTGTTAGTGTTTGAAGTACTCAACGGAGAGGTAAAAATGTGTGGAAAACATGGAGAAATTACAACATAGACTAAATCTATGCGAAAAACTTAATGGCCGAGAAGAAGAAACTGATCACTGTAGATTTACTTGGGCCATAGGGAATTCATATGCTTTGCTACCATTTCCCCTGAGGTAACTGGCTGATTATGGTCGCATCCCTAAGTTACCCAAACATAATAGAGCTTCTGTATAGTGATGGTTTTACAAGTAAAACCAGCCCAGAAGAGAAACCTATTATTCATGGTTCTTCTTGTTGCTCTGAATATACAAGACCGAACACTACAAAGATCTTTGCACATGTTTTAGTGATTCAATCCTCCAGTCTATCTCTAATTACGAGAACTCTTGGTTAGTTTGCGAAGGATTGACTTAGGTTTTGGTGTATTACCGACCTTGGCCTTTTATTGTCACGGTGGGAAGACAAAGGTCATAGGCATCTCTGGTGGTCAATTGTGCATAGACAAAATCCGCGGCCTTAAATTGAAGTTGCCAATGTACGCGCCACCCTTTCCACAAGTTAAAAAGTCAAAAATAATTTTAATTTTTGAGTGTTGCTCTTGCTTTTCCATGGACCTATTCATGGCCCCACGTCTCAATCAACCAAAATGGCATATGTGTCCCTAAAAAAGTACTATGCGTATCCTTTAGTTGCATATTTCAATATGAGGGTTTAGAACTTGATTGTATTTTTTGATAAATATAGGGGAGTTAATTGAACTAATTGAAATTTTTTTAGGACTTGTTTAGGAATTGATTGAACCAATTTACAAATTTAGAACTCAATTGCCTACAATATTTCCCTATGTCGTGAGATATAGTGTGATGTTAGATCTTTTTCCTTTGTTATACTAATGAGAGGCGAAGAAGAATCAGCCCAAAAGAGGACTCAAAATAAGGAGCATATGTACCGAGCAATTAATGGTTAGTTTATCATTTTAGGACGTGACTTACTCTTGAAAGATGTAAAAGTGTGTAGGGAACTTAGAGAGATTATTACATAGACCAAGTTTATGCAATATTTTTCCACATAACTTACGGCCAAGAGGAAGAAAGGACGTAGCTAATTACTGAAGGATTGAGCCGCTACATCTTATCTAGGATAGGGTGCGGATTTCCTTTGGGACCCTATTTTGAGAATTACAGATTTTAATATGAAGTTACCGACCTTAATATAAGCCTTAGAAACTTCTTTCAATTATTTACAAATTAATTTTAGGTTACCAGCATTTATTTGAGTCATTTACTAAGTTTGTCCCAATGTAAAACCTTCCATCTCTTATTTGAATTGTCTACTTTACATTTCTTAATTACCAATTCTTGTACCAAATGACTGACCATAATATGAGTTATTAGCCAGTTTTAAGTTATCCATTTTTATTTGAGCCGCTTATTTGGATAGATGATTGTTGGCAATTCAAATAAACGCTGACAAATACCCTAGAAAGTGCGGTTACTACCCTATTCCTCTGTAAATTAAGAAAAATGATTTGGGATTTTACACTTGTTTTCTATATTCAAGGGAACTGCCTGGTGAGATTCTTTTTCTCTTACGTCAACCTCCAAACTCTCCTAATTAATCACTCGAAGAGAATAAGTAGACCAGGTGTCCCGAGGACTTAGATGTCCAGCCAAACTTCTAGATGTCTCGCAGCAATAGTCAGGTCACAATTTGGTTGACCGACGTAATTCTAGTTAAAGCCCAATTAGACCTCTGTCATGGTACAAACCTTTTCCCATCATTTACCGAACAAAAAACCTTGATAGAGGTAGTTTTCATTTGGAGATGAATTTATTTTTCCTTTCTATTGTGCGATAGGCTCATGGTGTGAAAGATATATATTTTTTCTATTGCTTTTTCTATGTGATTTGCAAATTACTTTGAGTTTGATGATAACCTTCCAATGCCACGTACTGTGGGCTCATATTTTATATGTGATTTTTCAATATGAGGTGATTGCATGTTACGTATGTGGCAGCTTATATGAGCTTGTAAATCTCGTGGTGGAAGAGGTTTCTAGTTTGTTGTGCACAAGATGGACGGGCGTGCCAGAAAATTTAGTGGGAATTGAGGGTCGAATGGATAAGATTATGCAGCTGTTGGATCTAGGAGCGTCTGATGTACGGCTTATCGTGATTCATGGTATGGGTGGCATCGGAAAGACTACATTGGCAGAGGCTGTTTTCAGGCGAATCTCCCCACAGTTTCAAGGTCATTGCTGCTTTCTTAGAGATGTCCGAGCTGATGATATATTGAACTTACAGAAGAAATTGTCATCCGAAATCCTTCATCACCCTTGGAAAAACCTCTCTTGCGTTAATGAAGGGGCTTACATGATCCAGGAGAGGTTCAATAGAAAGAAAGTATTCATTGTTCTTGATGACGTTGATAAGCTAGACCAAATCGAGAGACTTGCAGACAATGAGCATTGGTTTGGTGAGGGAAGCAGAATCATTATAACGACAAGGAATATTGATTTCTTGGTAAGTGAAACTGAAGACCACAACACCTCACGCTATCAAAAAGCTTCATTCTACGAAATGCTGGAGATGGATCCTAATGATGCTCTTGAACTTTTCTCCAATAATGCCTTTAAATCTGCCAAGCCTCCGCTTGATTACATGAATATTTCGAGGGAACTAATCTACGCCCTTGGAAGACTTCCGCTGGCCCTCAATGTCATAGGCTCCACACTCCGTGGAAAATCCCGAATTACATGGGAAGACTCACTAAAGAGGTTACAGAAGGTGATGAATGAGGATGTCAAAGAGAGGTTGATGATAAGTTATGACGCACTGGATTTTCGGCGACGACAAATTTATCTTGATATTGCATGTTTCTTCATCAATCAAGAGAAAGCAATTGCAGTGAAATATTGGGATTCGATTTATGGGTATCCCACCAGAAATGATGTCAAGATCCTCACAAACATGTCTTTAATAAAGATCACCCGTGATGATAAACTAGGGATGCACGACCAACTTAGAGACCTCGGAAGGAATATCGTTGACATTAACAGCGGTAACAACGATCAAAGTGGTAGCAGATATTGGTCTCCCAAAGATGCCATCCGTGTAGTGCAGAGTAAAAAGGTATACTTTAACCTCTAATTACTTACACTGTCCATCTAGTAGCATCATCACCTTTATAATTCAACTCAAAGTCAAATTGACACATGTACTCACTCATTGTTGCTTTTATCCATTGGATGTCGCTTTAATCCTCTAGGGAACTGAAAACATAGTAGGGCTCAATCTCTGTACACATGAACCGGATGTCACATACAGATTTAAACGCAAGGAGTTTTCAAGGTTGGTCAAGCTGAGGTTCCTTCAATTGGACCATGGAAACTTCGAAGGAGACTTTAAGAATCTTTTCTTCGAGTTAAGATGGCTCTCTTGGAGCAATTGCCCTTTGGAATTCAGAGCTACCAACTTTGGATTGGTGAACCTTGTGGTTCTCAAGCTTTGTAGAAGTAACATTACTGAAGACTGGGGAGGATGGTCTCAAATCATGGTATCATCTAATGCTTACTTTTGCATTACATTTGCTCTTGCTCTTTACTAAGCTTCAACTCAATTGATTTATAGGTGGCAAAACAGTTGAAAGTCCTAATACTCATGGATTGTCCAGCCTTTAGGGAAACACCAAATTTCTCCTCAATCTCGAGACTGGAGAGATTGATTCTTAGAGGATGCAATAGACTGGAGAAGATTGATGAGTCCATCGGCAATCTACAACATCTTGATCACCTAGAGATAGAGTCTGCAACCATTGAATCACTACCAAAGTCCATTGGCGGTCTAAAATCTTTAACAGAGTTAAGAGTAACATCTAAGAGACTCTTAATGTTGCCCGACTCGATTGTCGATTTAGGGAAGCTGAAGCATCTAATCTTGGCATGCAAGGAACTTCGAAAGCTTCCCAACTCTATTGGACAATTGGATTCGCTACTTGAGCTTCATGTCCACTGTAGTAGAATTGAGGAGTTACCTTACTCCACTGGAAACCTAGAAAGGTTGAGAATTTTAGAAATCGACTGTCCGGATTTGGAAAGGCTACCAGACTCGATAGGGAGTCTCAAATCATTGGTCAAGTTGCATGTGGATCGTTCAAGAGTCAAGACCTTACCAAATAGTATTGGGAATCTCAAAAAATTGAAGTTACTATTTCTGTCTGGTGGTGACATAAGTGAACTTCCAAAAAGCATAGGAATGTTAGAAAATCTAGAAGAGTTGACAGTTCGTAATTTAGAAGGAGAAATTCCAAGTGAAATCGGGGCACTATCCTCGTTGAAAATTATAATTTTATTTGGTCGCTTCAAGGGATTGCCAACAACCATCAATCAGCTTACAAATCTCCAAATACTTTTTTTACAGGGCTGCCGTTCAATTCAACAGCTGCCAAAGCTTCCTGAGAGTCTAACAGAATTATGGTTTGATTGGGACTCGCTGACCACAATGCCCGACTTCTCAAACCTCTCCCATTTAGTTGAACTTGTAGTGCACGGAGACCCAGCGCTGCTTGAAGAACCCCGCATAGAGGGGCTCGAGAGATTACGCGCTCTGAGGTTTTTGTTTCTGCAGCTCATCGGAGAAAGGGCGTTGTCTCCAACGGATTTGAGTTCCCTCTCTCAGCTACAACGCCTCGACGTAAGTTACGGCGACTCCCGATCTCTTATCGGTCTTCCATCCAGCCTTCAAGATTTGACTTTAATGAATGTCCGGTCACCGATCGATTGGTCACTCTTTTCCAACTTGGAGAATTTGTCAGAACTGCACATTTCCAAATATTTGCCAGGGGAGATTCGATTCGAGGTGCTTGGAAAGCTACGGAAATTCAATAAATTGAGCATGTACAACTGCCCATCGCTCAAGACACTGGCTGTGCCGTGTTTGAAAGAGATCCGGAGTTTTCACCTCGTGGACTTGCCTCAGCTAACTCAGATTCAGGGTTTGGGTGAATTGAAATCATTACGGGATTTAATTATCCAGGATTGCAATTCCATCAGAAGCTTGGACGAATCTGATCTGTCTAATCTACAGAATCTGAAACCGTTGGAAAGGGTGCCCGACGTGCCTCCAACCGATCTGAGTTCCTTCTCTCAGCTACAACGCCTCTGCATTAGTTATGGTGACTCCCGATCTCTTATAAGTCTTCCATCCAGCCTTCAATACTTGAGTTTAAGGGATGTCCGGTCACCGATCGATTGGTCACTCTTTTCCAACTTGGAGAATTTGTCAGAACTGCACATTTCCAAATATTTGCCAGGGGAGATTCGATTCGAGGTGCTTGGAAAGCTACGGAAATTCAAGAAATTGCAAATGGCCCACTGTCCATCGCTCAAGACGCTGCCCGTTCTGCCGTGTCTGAAAGAGATCCAGAGTTTTCACCTCGAGTACTTGCCTCAGCTAACTCAGATTCAGGGTTTGGGAGAATTGAAATCATTGCGGAATTTTTATATCCACAAATGCAATTCCATCAAAAGCTTGGATGAATCTGATCTGTCTAATCTACAGAATCTTGAAAGGTTGGAAATCTCTTCTTGTAAATCGCTGGAGAGGGTGCCCGGTGTGCCAGAGTTTTGTAAACTCTTCGTAAGTGACTGCCCGAGGTTTAACAACGATGGATGAGGCACGCATGATTTGATTGGAAAAGACAGTCGATGAAGGTAAGTCTATAGAACTAGTGACGCTTGAGTAGATGGTCCTTCGTTTTTTCTGTCATTGTGTTGGTGATGAAATTTAATGTTGTTGCGTCCTCTTTTGTTGAGTTTTCCTTTAGCTAACTTTTCATCGTGGTTCCGGAACCGCCTCTTGTACTCGTTCATCCCATTATCTCTGAAGGGAAAAATCCTTTTCTTATGTATCACCATCGTGCGATGCTTCTGCTCGCTTCGATGGTGGTGATCCTTAGTTGGTTTATGTTGTAAAGCACAAGTGGCTGAGAGTGCTGGTCTTACCTTATGGAGGGTTCTTAATTTCACTGGAGAACAATCATGATTGGTGAGGAAAGGAATTAACTCCTGGTTTATAGAAAATTGAATTGCTAATACCTGTTGTGTTGTATGAGTGATTTAGTTAATTTCTCTTTCAAGTGCTAAGAAAGAGAAACTTTGTGTCGGGTTGGAAAATGTAAAAGAGATGTTCTGAAGGGATAGTAATATGTTATACTTCTCCTGTACATCATCTCTCTTCGTTTTCAAAAAGAGTGAAATTACATTTTTCTTCTCTGTTTTGATATCCATTCATTCCCTCCATCTTAGATAATTAACCAAATAGTTGGGGAAGATGTTGCAATTTACCTGATAAGGCATCTACATTCTTGAATTCCTCTTCATTGTGCTAATGACATGTTGTTTTCTTTTGTCTTTGCTGTTTTAAGCCGGTTCTGGGAATTTGATAGCTTTGATTTATCGATAAATTAAATTATGTAAATGCAATAACCTAGGTTGCTCCCCCTTGTATCATCTTTGTTTCTGCAGCTCTAGAGATTGAATAGGGTTGCCTAATGCTGCACAATGAAAAATCACTATCGGCTTTAGTCCACATCTGATGCCAATTTTCAAAGTTGCAATTTTCCAGTATTCCCATTCTCAAAATTGAAGCTCTACTTCTCTAGCTATAACTATTAGCTATCGTCATCTATTTATGCAGAGTCCTAGAATGTAGTCAATTATTCATGCTGAAATGTCTTCAGATGTATTAGTGGGGATTCTACACGAGCAAAGTTATTTGCTGGAGAAACTTTTTCTGGCTGTCATTCATGTTCTGCTCAGGCATTCAATTGCTTAATTTGCCAAGTATTAACCTTAGCTTTTGTTTGTTGAAGTACATATTTTCAGTACTCATAATTCAGTTGATCAAAGTACAAAAATTATTTCACAGATCTTGGTAAGTCACACAAGTAGTCGACATGTTGGGAGATTGAAAACTTGAAAGATCTGCAACTTCCATATTCTCAAGTGTGCTTCCCACATACTTCACGTTCTTTGATCACTTAATTCACTTTATCTTGCTGGATGAGGAATTTGTTTTTTTGTTAGAAAAAAGATTTGTTCCTCTAATCAACATGTGCGAGGATCCTATTATTGTTTTATGAGAATCTTTCCTGATCAAGCATCTGGACGAGCAATACAAATCTGTGTAGCATGTTTCCAAGTCTGTTCTCCATTGAGATTTACTTTTCGTGTAACGTCAAAGTCATCTTTTGATGGTAAGCTGTCTAAACCTCTTTTTGTAGAATGACAATCCAGAGAAGGGAGCTTATGACCAGGCTTTGCGAATGTTCAATGAGATGATGAGATTACCTGAGATTGTGGGGCTTAACCATTCTTTCCCTGATGCATTCTCGTGTGAGTGAGATAATGCTTGGATTTGTTCAAAAAGCTCGGATAACTGCATTGGTTATGTCCGAGCTGAGTTTTTGTTTGTTCTTTCTAGTGACTCGTTAGACCTTTCCTCATCTCTTTCTAGCTCCATTACCGTCTGCTAAAATGTGGTTATTGTTTACTTGTTAAATAAACCTATTTGATATTCTTGTCTGTCAACTAAAATGGCAATCATCGGGCAACGCTAAAGTTTTGCTGAGTGGATGCTTTAATGCCCTTGTGCAGCTTTCCTTTGGCCAGTGATGTGGACTTAGATGCAATAGCTCATATGTCAGAAGGATTCAGAGGAGCAGCTCTTCAAGCTGTGCTTTCTAATCCACAACTCCAAGTAGTTCGCAATCTTCTCGACAACAGAGAGGCTATCAGCATGGGAAATAGCCAACTATAATTGTCTTCTGAAGTCTGTTGCTTCAAAGGCAAGGCCGTCAGTCTCAGATGGCAAGATAGAAAAACTCCATAGAAGTTATATTCTTTCGCCGAATTCTATCGTCTCTCCCTAAAACAAGAATTATGTTTTCTCCAATCAGAATTTTGACTATGGATTCTGACGTCAGCTTATTGTGCATCTTTTGTAGCTATTTCCTACAGTGATCTTATTCTACTATAGAGTATGTGACATTTATAGGATAATTCATCCAGTCAGTTTTCAATTTCTGGTCCTGAATTTTGACCATCGAGCAGTTGCTGGGGTGATCTCTTTGTATTTGAAAATTGAAGAAATGGGGATGTTAAGATTTCCATTTGGTAGCAGCTGATATTTGCACAACTTCTTTGGCTTTTAGCACCATATTAAAATTTTCAACGGTACTTTTAGAAAATGGAGATAATGTTACCAGGAACCCAAACTACAATTCCATCCATCGTGAGAACGTTCCACCAAATCCCAAATAAAGAACATGATAACATTATATGGCTTATATCCTATCGGCTGACAACTACAGTTGTAGCCACGCTTTAACTATCCTCTGTACTGTCAGATAATTTACATTACACCAGTCTATGTTTTCACTCATGAACGGGAATAAGAACATAGATCAAGTCTTAACACAATACAATCTGGGCCTTGTCTATCCAAAACAAAGCAAAAACGAGAACACTTGCAAATGGGAAGCTTGAGAAGTGAAAAACAGAGACAGCTAGACGACAGATGGGGTAAATTTACTTGAATTGAGACCAATGCTTATAAGCAAGGCCTGCCTTCAGGCTGCTCTCTGGTACCATGTGTTTGGAGAAATCGGAACCGTAATTTTCGCTTGGCCGGAATGTTGAAGGCCTCCTCTTCTGCATTTTGATCTTTCCTTACCGTAGATTCTGTGCAGCGGATTTTGCTTTAAGCTTGAAGTCGAAGTTCTATCATCGCTGAAACTAAAATCCTTGTAGCTTCTGCCTAAAGGGCAGATTCTAAACCAGACCCGTTTCACAGTATGGGATCTAAAAATGATGGAAAGAAGTAAACCATGAAAATAAAAGCCGAAGTGCAGAAAATAAGGATGAAGCAGATAGTGAAATTGCTCTAATGCCCAGAATAGGCGATACATAGTGAACCAATGAAGAAGAAAATATGCCTGAAACAATAACTTACTGAGGAATTGAAATACAGAATGGAATCAGATCTGAATAAGATGAGAAAATTAGCAGATCAATTAACAAATTTTACAAAAAGCCACGAGACCATCAGGCAACCAATGCATGAGAGCCTCCAAGAGGAAGAACATTTGCAGCCATAAGTACAAGAGGCTTACCCGCAAGTGGGTTTAGAATTATTATTCGACATGCTGTCTTATTTTATGGATTAGTTGCAATCAACAAATATATTGACGAAGCCAAAAATCTTATGGGCAGTAAATTGTTTCATTACTTACTTAAACCCAACCAAATTCTATGATTCTTTCTTGTTTACCTAACCCAACTCACTATTTTGATAGATCTAACTATCAATTCATATATAAGTAGTAAATTTATCTCATTTTATTTAGATTGAAACAAATCTGTTGCTTAATTTAAGACCTCGTTATAGTCTTGTGCAATCTAATGTCATCTAATTTTGATTGGACTATAAAGCAAACATGTGTAATTTATGTGTCTAACAAGCTCCGGGGATCTTCCAAACAAGCTACGGGGATCTTCCAAATGTCATCATCGTTGACTCCTTTCCTTAGAGTCCTTGACAGCAGTTTTGGAGGGAATAGCCTAAATTTGTTGAAGCAAAGCAAAATCTTACCCATCGTGTCTGGTGAATTGGAGATAGGACCATCGTTCATTTCCTTTGTCTTTAGTTTTACGTTTCAAGAAAACTACTCACGATGATCAAGTAACTGAAGAATTTAGGTAGGTCGAGCTCAGTAATTGGACTTGTGGTTGAACGAGACATTCACTTCATGTTCTATTTGTAATTCGTGTAGAATAATTTATTTGAAAAATATTTTTGTAAAAATAGCTGTTTATATTATTTGAAATAATTAGTTACTGGAAGATATTTTCAACATCTTTAGAAATTTATATCTAAATTTTTGTGGACAATAAAAATATTTTCTGTGCATTCATTTATGTAAGCGATAAAAATGACCTATTTACAACTAATGTGATCTTGTTGATCTTGAAAAAACGAGAAGGCAGAAACAAAGGAGTATGAATTTTAGGGGAAATGTTTGATGATCGAGGTCCTTATTCAAATTCTTGTTTTACTTCATTGCATTTCAATGTCTATGGATATTTGAGAGAAAAAAAAATGTCTATGAATATGGATGCCGTCTGAGGAAAGCCAGGACACCAACAAGAGGAGCATTAGTATACGTTGTTGGCTCCGAATGTGCAAAATCCACTCTAGAATCATTGTACCAATCCTCGATGTCCGGCCCTCCGACGATGGCCCCGGTTAGCAGGTTTGGATTCGGCCCGCTGCTCTCGAAGTACGGCGTCCCGTCTTGGCAACCGATCTGTTGTGGGTGTTGATCCAGGGATGGCAAGGAAGAGCCTCTATGATGGATCTTTTCAGGGAATTTCCCGCCGTATCCAACCATGTACGACATGTTCATAGGGTTGCTTCCTAATAGATAGTCCACCTGCCAAATGGAACGACCCAAAGATAGATATAATGAATCTTTGTTAAATTACTCTCTTTCTGGTCTTTGGTTTTGTCGTTCACAGTTGATGAGCATGTGCCCCAATCTTATGGCCTCACATGCTTTGATTCAATCGCAACCTGCAATTGAAAGAATGAGCGTGAGATGTACCTGGCCTCTGGCTACTTGAATGAGCCTGGCTGGATAAGCCGTTATGTCGCCGCATTGAACGACCCGTTTGGCAAGGTTCACGTAGCGAGCATATACGATAAGAAGAAAGGACAGAGCCGTGGTGTGCTGCGGGTTGCTCCCTCCTGGCTTGAATAGGAGGCCCCCTGAATGAGTTGACAGATTTAAGCAACAGTTGCTCACTCGATAATAAAATGAAAATGTGTAGACCTACCCAAGTTTGACTGTCGGGTCAAGAATTACAGCAGTTAAGGTCACTAAATGTGAAGTCACTACTTGCCGTTCACCGATAAGAGCAGCAAAAATTAGAGAAGAAACGTGAACTGGAGTGCGAGAAATACCAGGGGAGTAGTTGACAGATTTGGTCGGCGATTCAGGCAAAACCGAGCACACAAACCTGTCGGCATTGAGCGCAAAGAGATCTGCATTGTGGTTATCCTTCATGACAATCTGCACCACAAACGGCGGGAAGCAAAAAGCAATGCATAAGAACGAAATCCATGGAGCTTTTCCCTGGGTAATTTTTTAATAGAGGCGACGAACTGAAGATTTAAACCGATGACCTCGGAAGCGAGGACATTGATACCGGCGTTCTTCGTGTCCCACCCAAACTCGGCAAAGTTACCACCTCTGTAAGGAAAGGAGTCGAAGGTTCTGAACTTCAAGTCCAGAATATGTGTGTTTTCCGCGACGTAATTTCAGTAATTAGGTGCCTTAGTCGCCTTGAACAACCATGATGCTGCCCAAATCAACTCGTCCTGTGATTTTGAAGCGAGCCTTTCGAAATCAAAACTCTTTGATAGGTCATGCTTTAGAGATTTCGGGGATGATGGAAATATAAACTGTAACATTACACGCATGTAGATTATGTAGAAAAATGCGAGTGTTTTACTAACTGGCATACCTCGTAGCCGCTGAAATCACAGTAGAATGGGCACACCCATCGTCCAAGGCTGTTCTTATCAGCAAACTCAAACACCTGAAAAAATGCATCGCATGTATAAATTCGTTTTCCAAGACTATGCCTCTACAACTCAGGAAGTTGACACTCGGTGACTTACCGTTTTAGCCCGACTTAGGAGCACGTCCGAATAGCCAGGATCGACCGGCCTAACAACCAGCGAAGCAGCGGCCAAAGCAGCGGCGATCTCGGCCGAAACTGTTGAGATTATATCACAGGCACAAGCAATTTTACTATGACATAACTACCTACATCGGTTGTATATTTTCTTTACAACTAACTAAGAGTACTTTAGGAAGAAAGATATTGCAAATGGTTACAGAAGGATAGGAAACTCATGTCCTATTACATGAGACAGATGCTAGAGGTACCAAAAGAATTCTTAGAAATGCATTTTCTTGTTCGGTATATAATGTAATTCTAACTATATTGTCATGTTGAACTAGAAATATAGAACTTTTGATTCGAAAATGACATGTTTATAGATTATTATCATGTTATTTTGTAAGGATATTCAATTAATATTTTGTGCACATATCATTGCTCTAGTGTGATATGAAGCAACCATGGAAAAGAACAAAGAACCGTTTAAGTGACTCAATCAAATTCCTTTAAAAAACGAGAGGTGCAAGAAGGACCGTCCCTATCCTGAAAAGTGATCTCTCTTTTGAATCATACCACTTACATCATTTGGTATTTTTATAGTTCTATATATGTCTATGAGGAAAATCATTAAGAAGAACGTCTTGATTGGAATCCCACAATTAACATTGTGATTGAGTTTCATAGTATGGACTAATGCACATCTGTGATCAAAAGAATTGAATACAGTTTCAATTGATTTCTCAAGCCACTTCCCTCTCACTAATTGTTTCCCAAATGAAGGTGTGCGTATAAGAAGCTAATCTTTCATGTTAAGTCAATTGGTCAATACCGATGGATATTTTGCATGTCTTCTTTATGTGAATAAAGTCCTGCAATGTTAGATTTTCAACTTGGTACCCACCTTTTTTTTTTGGTCGAAAATATGAATGCTATTGAATTACTTAGTCAAGTTTGAAGGGAATACATCAATAGCATCAGCACATAACAAATCAAAAAGTGCGGGTGGCAGATTAGCTATCCAATTTCTGGGAAGATAATTGAAACTTTGGGCTTTCGCAAGCCAATCTGCTGGTCTATTTGCTTCCCTGTTGCAATGGGCCAAAGATAGGGCCGGAAACTCCTCAAGTTTCGCCTTAATCCGGTCCACCTATGCTTCTATCTCCCAACACGTTTCTGACTTTTCCTGAACAGCTTGCACGAGTGTGAGGCAGTCAGAGTGTACGATCAAAGTCAGGTGAGATCTAGAGGAAAGAAAATATAGGGTTTCAAGGAGAGCTCTTGCTTCTGCCTGTTCCGCCGAGGATACCTCTACCAACTTGGAGAAGCCATCAATGAGTCGGCCTTTGGAATCTCTGCAGATGCAAGCAATTGATCCTCTGTGCTCGTCCCTTCCGCTTTGCTCCTCTAGATTTGCCCCTGTTTCTTCGAATCGGACAAAGGAAGCATCTATGTTGATTTTCAGCACATTTGTGTTTGGGGGTGACCATCGGTAAGTTTGGGTCTCTCCATCATGAGCTTCTTTTGACCTCCTGTTCCAAGTGACAAAATTATCATATAATGCCATGGCCTTTACCTTCGTGTGATGTGGGTGCAGAGGACGTTGTCCAAAAATAAAATGGTTTCTATCCTTCCAAATGCTCCACAAAACTGTTGCAACTCGATCAAGCTTCAAGGAGTCTCGTGAGTCTTCCATTAAATCATAAAGCCATTCGTCAAGTCGACTTAAACCAACTCTTGAAATTTTGATTTGCAGGGGAGAAGCACTCCATATTCTGGTTGTCCATGGGCAGAGTAGCAAAGTGTGTTCGACAGTTTCGGCTTCCTGTTTACAGATGGGGCATGATGGATCAGGTACAATTTTCCTCTTATGCAAGTTGTCCAGTGTTGGCAATGCATTCTGGCATGCGTTCCAGAGAAATATTTTAACTTTGGGCAGAGTTTCAGAGTTCCAGATATACTTCCAAAGCTGCGGTTTTGTTTGGTGAGAGGAACTGGCATTAGTTACTAGTATGTTGGCAGCTTTGTCTCTAATAGCGGTGTATCCGCCTTTCACAATATAAGAGCCTGATTTATTATTGATCCAGACTAACTTATCTTCTGTAGTAGGTAGACCAATAGGGGTTGCAAGAATCTCTCTCACACGTTGATCATCAAATAAAGATTTTATCATCGATTCATTCCATTGTCTAGTCTCTTCTTCAATTAGAGCACCCACGTAAGCTGGCTCATCTCTTGTTGCTGGACCTCTAATAGGACCACTCTTCAGCCATTTGTCCTCTCTAATTGATATATTCTGCCCATTCCCAACTGAGTGCATAACATGTGTGGAGATAGAGTCTCTCCCCAGGATAATACTTTGCCATCCCCACGACGATCGGGAGCCTTTCTCAGCTTTCCAAAACTCACAATGCGGGTAATAAAGACCCTTCATAACCTGACTTAATAAGGACTAAGGGTGCTGAGAGATGCGCCAAGCTTGTTTACCTAACATAGCTTTGTTAAAGGCTAGTAGGTCTTTAAATCCAAGTCCACCCTCGTCTTTCTTAAGTTTCAGAACTTCCCATCTTTTCCAATGAATCCCTGAGTTATTGTTACTATTTCTCCACCAGAAGTTGGCAGTTTTCTTCTCAATAGCTCTGCATGTTGAAACAGGAATTTTGAAAATGGACATTGCATATTGAGGAATAGCTTGCACCACAACTTTAATCAAAACTTCCTTTCCTGCTTTTGACAATAGATTGTCTTTCCAGCTTTCCAACTTCATATTAACTCTAGCTAGAATCCATGCAAACATATCTTTCTTCAAGACTCCCCAATCCGAGGGAATTCCTAAATACTTTCCTATTTTTTCTATTTCTGGAACTCTCAACTCTGAAGCCATATTTCTTCTCAGGATCGTTGGGCAATTTTTGCTGAAATATATCCCTGATTTGTTAAGGTTTATGGCCTGTCTTGATGCCATACAATACTAGTTTAGAATAGCAGCCAGATTTTGACATTCCAATATAGTTCCATGAAGAAAGAAAATAGAGTCATCCGCAAATAGCAAATGTGATAGAGCAGGGCAATTATTATTCAATTGGATTCCTCGAATAGTACCATCTGGAACAGCTTGTTTCATCAAAGTAGAGAGGACATTAGCCACTAGGATAAAAAGGTAAGGGGATAGCGGGTCACCTTGTCGGATTCCTCTAGTTGGCTTGAAGAAGTGTAGAGGGTCTCCATTAAAATTGACACTAAAGGAGACTGTCGAGACACATTGCATCACCCATTGTACCCACTTCTCACAGAAAACCATCTTTAGTAAACATTCTCTAAGAAAATCCCATTCAATCCGATCATACGCCTTCTGCATATCTAGCTTTAGGATTGCTTGAAATTTTCTTTTCCTCTCACGAGTTCTCAGCCTATGTATTACCTCCTGCACCATCAAGATATTATCTTGAATTTGTCTCCTCCCCCCCCCCCACAAAAGCACATTGTTCTTCAGCAATAAGGCTTGGGAGCAGAGGTTTAAGTCTATTAGATAAAACTTTGGAGATGATTTTATAGACAAAGTTACACAGGCTGATTGGGCGAAATTGTTCAAGTTTTTCAGGGTTTGGGACTTTGGGGATTAAGGTAATAAGAGTTTTGTTCATCTCGGGGTTAAGGTGTCCTGAATCAAAAAAGCTCTGTACTTCCCTGAGAATATCCTCACCTATAGCTGGCCAATGATTATGGAAGAAGAGTCCATTCAACCCATCTGGTCCTGGAGCTTCAGTAGCCCCTAATTGTTTCATGGCAGTAGTTATCTCCTCCCAAGTGACTGTATCTACCAGCCTTTGGTTCATATTATCATCAACAGAGATGGGAATTTGATTTAAAATAGGCTGAAAATCCCGAACCCCTACTGACTCATCCAACTTTTTGAAGTATCTCTCAGTCATCTGCTTCAGGAGATGTTCCTCTCTCACCCAACTGGCATTATCATTCTTTAGCAAGGTAATTATGTTTCTAGATCTCCTCTGAATAGCCGTAGCATGAAAAAACTTTGTGTTTCTATCCCCCCATTTCAACCAAGATATTTTGGAACGCATTCCCCAATACATTTCCTCTTGCCTCTAGAGTTGTTCAATTTCTTGGCTTATCCTCTTTACTCCTTCACTTTCATGAGAGACTTTCGTGCCATTCATCAAACGTTGGAGTTCAGTTTTCAGCCAGTCTATTCTTTTATTGGCATTAGAAAACCTGTTTTTACTCCACTTCATCAGTTGCTGCGCTACTACCTGCAGTTTTTCCACCATATTTAAACTTTGGGACTCAGTTTCAGCCCATATTTTCTTTACTAACTTTGCACATTCCTCGTCCTCCGCCCAATAAGCTTCATATTTAAATCCTCTCCTCCTCCATTCCTTCCGTGGAAACAGTGATATAATAAGAGGACTGTGATCAGAGCCAATGGCCGGCAAGGCTATACATTCAGCATTTAAAAATTCAATCCTCCATTCCATATTACACAAAGCTCTATCTAGCCGCTTTTTAACCAAATGTTCTCCTGTTCTTTTGTTAGACCAGGTAAAAGCACATCCCTTTAATTCCAAATCCATTAAGGAGCATTGATGCAGGAAGTCTCTGAAAGCTGTAAGTCTGTGGTTTTTAGCTCTTTTTTTGCCAATTTTTTCCCAATGATACATAATTTCGTTAAAATCCCCCAAACAAAGCCAAGGTAGACTATTATTTGCCCTTGTTCCGTGTATAGCTTCCCATAACAATATTCTTTCATGAAATTCATTAGGTGCATGCACAAAAGTTATATGCATCCTCTGTTTAGTTTCTTTAACCTGGCATTGAATATTGATAAAATGAGCCGAGAAAGAGTCAATTGATATCAATACCTGGTCATCCCAAAAAATGGCCAAACCCCCTGCAATACCATCCGGATTCACCAAGAAGCTATTCTGAAATTTCAATCTCCTCCTTAGCTGCTGCACTTTCTGCTCTTGATTTTTAGTTTCCATTAGAAAGATAATGCTGGGCCTTTCCTGAGTCACTAGGACTCTTAGGGCTTGAATTGTCAGGGGTGTGCCCAACCCCTGACAATTCCAACACAACATCTTCATGGATCACTCGGTGGCTTATTAGGGCTAGCCACCAAAGCCCATCGATCTGACTCTTCCGCCACCTGAATAGGTGTCTCCACCAACTGTGTCTTATCAAAATCTCTTGCCTTCGAAGTTTGAGCACCATAGGGACAGAATCTTTTCCCTTTTTTTGAGATAAGACTCTTTGTACTTTTAGATTTCTGTCTTACCTCTCCTTTTCCACCTACTGTGGTCACCATCATGTCCACTTTCGCAGCCTCTAATTCTTCTTCATATACCATCATAGTAGACACTTCATCCATACAACTACTTCCTCTCTTTTGGGGACTTTTCTCTTCCCTGATTACTAGTGCTAGAGAGGAACTGGAGTGTCTATGCTCCTGTTGAGTTAAATTATCTGCATTATTTTGCCCATTGATGGACAAAGTTTTGTTCATATTGTGCTCCTGCAGCTGTTTTGCTTTATCTGGAACTGATGAAGTGGGGGTTTCAGGCACACTCTCTTCTTCTACTACTACTATTTCCTGTTTGCCATAGAAGAGTTTCCCATAAGGACTCATTTCTCGCACCTCAGCTTTGAGCCACTGCCCAAATCTCCCTGGTAAGTTCTCTGCCAACCCTGAAGTTTCATATGGTATTTCTTTGCAAAAAGTGGCATAATGCCCAATTCTCCCACATGAATAACAGTAATGTGGTAATCTCTCATATTTAAACTCAACCCACAACCTCTTATTGTCTAGGTTAACAATGACCCCAGTTTTAAGAGGGTTTTCCAGGTTCAGTTTTACTTTTGCTCTTCCCATCTTATAGGTACTACTCCCTTTTGCTTCTAACTTCACTTCTAATACTTCGCCCAGTTTCAAGGCAATATTCCTGACTATTTCATTTGTGATTCTCCCAAATGGGAGGCCTAGGAATTGCACCCAGAATGCACAATGCTTGAATTCATAACAAATTTCAGGGGTGTCAGGGTCACATTGCTGCAAAACCAGTAAATTGCTAGCAAAGGACCAAGGCCCAGATTCTAATACCCTCTGTTTTTCAGCTTCAGATTGGAATGAAAAGGAGAAATAGCCAGGCTCAATCAAAGTACATGTAACATTTTCTGTCTTCCAGGCTCTTTTCATCGTATTTAAAAATGCCGGCAGATTCACATTTGGTTTAGAATAAAACTTCCCAAATATTGTTTTCCGACTTTCTACCAACTTTTCTTCAGAAATACTGCCTTTAACTTCAACTACATCTTCCTCCGACCATAGCTTACCCAGACTCTTGCAAAGCGCCACCAGACGCCTCTCTTCCTCGTACTGACCTGCCATCTCTCTTTCTTCTTGGCAGACTAAGGACACGAACTATGCTGATGTGGGTCTCTGATTTCTTCCTCACGAGCTGGCCGAATGCATTTGGAAGCTAGCTGGGACAAAAAGAAGAAACCCAAATCGGTTGAAGGGAGCTCTAAATCAGTGGGTGTGTTGGATGAATCAGGAATAGGAGAGAGCTACCCATTCGGGAAAGAGATACTTGCCACGATTGAACCAGTGATTATAGTATGGGTTTTGTAAATGCGCATCATATTGTAAAGTGGAATGGGTGATTTTGTTAGGGTTAGGGTTTGGTACCCACCTTTAAAAGTACATAGTAACAGCTCATCTAGGTCTATTAAAGTTATTTAAAATTAAAAAAAATGGACCTCAACCATGACCTTAAAACTTTTCTAACTTTTTTACATGTTACTACAATTAGTATTAGAAAATATGATAATTGGTGCACACCTATAGCATACTAAGTCAAGTATTGATCCATCAAGAAATTATAGAAGGGAAACAGTTGCATAGCTCATGGTGCGTGGACTGTATTTAATCACATCCATTGATATTTTTGAGATCCATGAGAAATTTATATGATTAATGACTTTAATAGACCTAGATTAAATGTATTCACGTACTATTAAATCTAACTCAATGGAGCCGATTTAGAAAAATTAATAAGTTATTTTATTTTTTCAAAAATTCAAAAATATTAATTATTAATTAAATTAAAATAAAAAATAAAAAATAAAAAGAAAAAAAGGGCTGGTTTTGGCGGGAGTTTTGGGGCAATGGCAAAAAAATATTTAAAAAAAGTAGAATAAAATAGTAAAGAATAAAAAATGAAAAAAAAAGACTTTATATGATTTGTTAGAGGGGACGGGTGCAGATGGAGTCAGCTAAGAAAAAAAAAAGATGAAGGGGACGGGGCTTTGCAGAAAATAAGAGAGAGAGCGAGAGTAAAAGGTCAAAAAAGAAAAGTCAAAAAGTCAAAGTGAGGAAGGAAAAGTGGAGTGAAGAGACGCGAAGATAAGAGAAAAGCAGAGGGAGCTTGTCCCAGGATAAATGAAAAAATTGTAAGCTTGTCCCAGGACCATGTTCTTAATAGTTTATCATGGCAATTAGATTGGTGGCCCTTGGGAATTTTCTTTTTGGGGAAACAACGCTTAAGAGGTGAATTACTCTTTGACAGGTTACGATTGCCCGCGTGTGCAACTGGGATGTTCACCAAAAGAGAATCCGTCAAGCTGGTGCTCCTGCCAAAGACTCATAAAGGAATCTTTTCAACTCGAATCATGGTAGCAGAATATGTACTTCTATATGAGAGTACGGGTTTGATCTCCCATCTTCAACTAGGTGAATGAACTATGTATTGACCCCTTCATTATACTTAGTGCTTCACTTGTCAGATCTTTTATGTAGTTTAGTCACTTTGGCTTTGTTGGCCACTGTTTAGGCCTTTTCATTGATTAGATGATGTATTTAGGCATCCTCCCTTGAATGTACTTTTGCTCTCTTGGTACCCTTGCACTCACACATTTGTAGTGATGCATGTGAGTTTTGTGGTACCAAGACACATGCCTTGTACAAATTGGCATGGTAAAATCTCTATAATACTTACATTTACAAAAAAAAAAAAACACTTGTGATTTCCATACGCAAGTAAAGCTAAAGATGAGCACGTGTAAAAATACAGCTGGCACAAAATAGACGTGTGTACTCTAGTAGAATTGTTGTTGAGTCAGTTTGATTAGTTCTTTGATGAGTTTGTTAGTATAGCTGTCAACTAACAGAGACGACTCAATATTGTATAAGTAGAGAGGAAAAGGAAGAATGAGATAAGCTCTCAGTTGACAGTACAAAGAAATATTCAGAAAATTGTTCTCTTCGTTCTCTCATCTTCTTCTTCTACAAACCTTCTTCTTCCTATCTTCAGCTGTGTTCAACTTTTCTCAATGTTTAGCTAGTTGCTTTGATGTCCGTAGGTCCTATTAGAAAGCAAAGGTGAGATTACTGTATTGGGCTTTAAAACCTAAGGCCATCAAAACTTCTATGAGCAAAAGATTATAGGCACCAAACTGACTGGTTTTATGCTCTTTATTTTGTATATAGGCACTTCTTGCTGATTTTGAAGTCTCTGAAGGGGTGCGGGCACGCGCGCACACATATATATTCACAGGCTCACATTGAAGATACTGATTCTGTCTGTTTACGGCTGGGAGCAAATGTTACGTTGGAGTATTCATGTGAAGAGGTTGTTCTTGAGTATAAGCAATGCTTCTTCTCTCTCCGATAATGAATTTAGCTCATTGCTTTAAATGCCTTCAATATTAATAAAAATAAACCTATATGGATCAGCATTCGCGAATTGAAGCCCAAGAGCCAAGGCATTTTTGGCCAGCATGGACAAGGGCTTTAATATCTAAGAATACACAAAAATACTTTACTATGAAAAATAAATTTTGTGTGGCCATCACTTTAAATTGCAATTGAATAATTGAGGACAATTTAGTGTTTCTAGTGTAAATGTGGTGGATTCAGTTATACAGGCACAGAAATAGTACTGCCCGAAATTTAATGGGGAAATTAAAATGCCAATGAAACAATATTTTCTTTTCCAAGAAAAAGAATGTTAGCTCTTGTGCATGCTATTTATTCTCACATCATAACTGTAACAAGATGAAAAGAGGCAGATGCCATCAGCAGATTTGGAAAAGTTCTGTGTGATTGCACAAATAATTTACTTTTATCCGTTCATCAGGCGTTACGATCTATCTACACGCTCGAGAACGGAAGGAGACTTCATGCAGATTTCATATTTCATTGCCATGACAAAAGAAAAAGAGCAGTCAGTGGAACAAAGGCAACATTGATCGGGCCAATTAGCGCGAAATCATGAGAAGATCTTCTTTGTTTGGCTTGGCAAAAGCAAAAGGGAAGTCTGCCTCAGGCTGAGGAAAAGCTTTAACGTTTTTTTTAATTTAATGAGTAGAGCAAAAGCAATTACAATCTGCTTTTTTCTAGCCTAGAAAACAAGGGAGAGATATCTCACCAAAAACAAAACAGCCAAAAAGATTGAAGGAGATCTATGCTTCCTTAGAGGTGACGCCAAATCGTCTGTTTTTGGAGCCAGACCACTCCCATCATCCCATGTTATTATAATTCTACTCTAAATGGAAAAGGCACTAAGAAAAGCGACTAGACCAAGATCCCATGATTCGTACAATAGTCAAACTCCACAAGTGGAATTAAAATGCTGATCTGTTATAATGAAAATTAGATGTAATTCCAATTGATTGGCGAGCCTTTTCCCTCTCGCTACTTAGTTTCCCAACTTGAGGCTTTTGCCTGAGACCCTGAACAAAAGCTGGATCGACTCTAAAGTAGAGTCTGTGCTTTCCTTTTTCTTAAAGTGGATTGAGGAAGAAGTGGAACTTTGATGAAAACGTCCCCTGAAGGACCATAGGAAGCGCACACGCTACCTCATAACAGGGTTTTATGGTTCCATCTAGCAATTTGCTAAACTCTCTCGTGAATCACCTTGGCAAGGCCACGACAATGTGGATAATGCTTCTTTTAGAATGTTATGGTGTGAATCATCAAATTTCACATCGCAAATCTACATTCAAACATTTAATCAATGACATTGAATAAATGGATGCAAGTTTTTTTTCTTAAAGAATGGAGTTGGTTCTATCAAAATGTCATATGGTATTTTAGAACTATTATTCGAAAGTCATCACATGTACGGAGCCACGTTATACAGAATGACAACTTTTGAGGACCATTTCCCTTAGCCGCCCACTTGGTGCAAATCTGAATTGGTTTTTTCATTTATTAAGGAAGTTGATGCGTGACCGGCCGAGCAATTCCAAAAGAAATAAAATTCGACAAAAGAGAATAATATTTGGGAATTTCGGAATAAGGGATAAATGATCAAAACCGAGGCGTAAAGGACGCACCACCAGCCAAGGTCCTTAATCGGGATTGGAAAGAAGCTCACCACCAAAGGTCTAAAGGAAATTCCACCAACCTTAGGCTAAAGGGCTTTTGGTTCACCACCAAGGAGTAATCCACTCTCCAAGGATAAAGAAACCGGGTTTCAAATTAACTCACAAAGAGGAATTCTTTTCATTTAATCTAGTCCTCCATACAATAGAAATGATTCCTCTATTTAACGAGAGACTACGACATAGATAGAAATTAAAAAGTATCGAATGACTACGGCATAGGTAGTTATACTACCCAACAAATACCCATCATTAAAACTTTGGAACCAACTAGTCTTAATAGAATCTAAAAACTAGAAATACTAAAGACACTTAGGAACTAATGAAAGCATTAAAAGACCTTTTGACTCTATAGCCTTGATGAGTTGTCTTTTTTCGAGATTCTCTTTGAATCACCACCTAACTACCTCATAATGTCACGAACATCAATCAACAAACTCATTTGTTGACCCATTGAAGCAAGTTATAACCAAACTTAGTGTCACGCGCTTGAATAAGCAAAGATTGGTCCGTTGGTGAAGATATGTTTGATTCACATATTTCCTCATCAAGTTGGATAAAGTCGGATGCCCCCGCATCATTCTCCCCAGGTTGAGAAGATTTGTCCTCAAATCTGCATAAATCGTCATCATCCAAATAAGGAGAAAGATCTCACACATTAAAAGTGGCTGAAACTCCAAAATCTCCAGGAAGCTCTATTTTGTACGCATTGTTGCCAATCCGTTCAAGAACTTTAAATGGACCATCAGCTCTAGGCATGAGCTTGTTCTTTCGACGGGATGAAAATCTCTCCTTCCTCAAGTGCAGCATACAAGATCGCCCGGTTGAAATTGAGTCTTCTTGCGATACTTATTAGCTTTCTTCTTGTAGGATTCATTGGCTTTTTCGATCTTGGATTGAATCTGTTCATGGAGCTTCTTCATTGATTCAGCTCTTTCTTTGCCATCAAAGCTTACTTGAGAGTTAGATGGAATTGGAATCAAATCAATGGGTGTGAGAGGATTAATTCCATACACAACTTCAAATGGTGATCGACCAGTAGTATAACTTGGTGATCGATTGTAAGCAAATTCAACATGCGCAAGCTTCAAATCCCAATCTCTCAAAGATTTACTCACCATACCACGAAGAAGAGTGGTTAGAGTACGATTGGTTACCTCCGTTTGGCCATCGGTTTGAGGGTGACAAGCTGTGCTGAATAAGAGTCTGATACCAAGCATTCTCCATAGTGTCTTCCAGAAGTAACTTAAAAACTTGGAATCTCGATCTAATACAATGGTCTTTGGTACTCCATGAAGGCGAATAATCTCTTTGAAATATAATTCAGCAATGTGAGATGCATCATCGGTCTTGTGACATGGCACGAAATGAGCCATTTTAGAGAGTCGGTCGACGACTACCATAATTGCGTTTTTCCCCCTTTGAGTTCTAGGAAGAGCCACAATAAAATCCATACTCACATCTTCCCAGGGCTGAACTGGTACTAGAAGTGGGGTGTATAAACCTTGATGAAAATGACTCTTGGCTCTTTGACATGTCGCATACCTTGAGATGATAGCTTGCACATCTCCACTCATCTTTGGCCAATAAAAATGCTCTTCAAGAACTTCAAGAGTCTTGTTAATACCAAAATGACCAGCCAATCCACCACCATGCACCTCTCGAATCAGTAACTCGCGAAAATAACTCTTTGGCACACATAATTGATTTCCTTTAAAAAGAAACCCGTCTTACAAAGAATATGTACCTTGAACTCCCCGCTTGCAATTGTCGATGATTGAGGAGAACTCCACATCTTCAAAATAAAGTTCTTTTATTAATTGGAATCCAAGAATTCGTGAGTCCATAACAGCAAGCATAGAATATCTTCTTGATAAAGCATCCACTACAATATTAGTGTGCCCGGGTTTATATTTTGAGACAAAAGAAAATGATTGAAGAAACTCTACCCATTTTGCATGTCTCGAATTAAGCTTGCGTTGGCCACTTATAAACTTGAGCGCCTCATGATCAGAATGTAGGACAAATTGCTTTGGCCTCAAATAATGACTTCAATGATCAAGAGTTCGGACAATGGCATAGAACTCTTTATCATAAGTTGAATAATTCTTCTTGGAATCGGTCAACTTCTTGCTGAAATATGCCAGTGGTTTTTGTGCTTGCACAAGAACGGCTCCAATGCCAACTCCGCTTGCATCACACTCAACTTCAAATACTTTATCAAAATCAGGAAGAGCAAGAATAGGAGACTCACAAAGTTTCTTCTCAAAAAACATGAGAGTTAATCCCAACAAAAATCTCATTCATTGCACTTGCACGAGAAAGATTTATGCATCAGACAATCTATGAGTATAACCTCTTCAAGCTCATTCTCAAAGATGGGCAACTATTAACATCTCAATCTTGACCAACCATTTAAATAATTGTATAGAAAATTAGAGATTAATTATTTAACCCCTAAAACAATGATATTAGTTAAGTTACATATCATATAGTTTTAAATGAATTCACATAGGTCATTCATTGCATCTGCATTGGATCGGCAGAGGTGAATGGAACCAAAACTAGTTGTGCTGGCTCAGCCCGTACCTTAAGACATTTGACCAACACTAGTGCAAGGGAGCCGAAATTCCTAATCCTTAATTGGCGTAATTTGTAACAGCCCCGTTTTCACTCTCTCTCTCTCCTTTCACTTTCCAGTTTTTGCCGCTGCCCCTGTCCCTTTTGACCGGTTGACTCACGCACTTTCTCTCTCTCCCTGCTTTCCCCAATTTCTGCCGACTCCCTGCCCAAGCAATTTCCACCGCTCCTTTTTCTCTTTTGTTGTGTGCGGAGGGGGCCCACTAGGGAGTCTTGTCCCATCCATCTATCTCTCTCTCCCTCCCGAGGACGACCGCTTCTTCCTGATCGCGAAGTCTTCTTCTTCGCGGAGCTTCTTCGCCATTTTTCTGGGGATGGCTACTCATGCCTCGGACGACTTCATTCCGGCTCGGACGTCTCTGCATGTTGTTCTTTCTTGGACGCGTGACGCCACCCGAAGCTCACCGTCTCGTCGCCCTCAACACCGCGTGAGGCCATGACCCCGACGCCCCACTTCTCGTCGTCGTTGCTTGCCGACAACCCACACTGTCCTGAGCCACCCCAAGCTGTCAGACCACTATTCCATCGCCGGAATAGCCACGGCTAGCCACGTTCAGCCTTGGTTTGGATTTCCAGCGGTCGATTATTGGTGATTTTGAGTTGCCCTACAGCCTAGCCGCCGCCGTCATGCTTAGTTGTTCGGCCACCCCAACGTCGCCCCAAGAGCCACTCGGCCACCCAACGCTAGCAGGAGCTAGCCCCGACTAGCGGCGAGGCCGTGTCGCTGCCCAGTCGCCGATTCCGGCTTCAACCAGTGAAGGGAAAGTTCGAATCAGCCCTGGGAGCCCTCGTCGGAGCAACTCCGGTCACCTCCAGCCTCAGCCGTCCCGACCGCTGACTCGGGCGGCCTTCCTTTATTGAGAGCCATCTTCGGCACCCTGGCCGGAGGCTCGCAGGAGCTTCGCTGGCGCCGGCGAGCCCTCCGGTGACCATTGGAGCCGTCTCGGCGTTCCTCACGAACTGAGCAATGCGTGAGTGGTGTCAGATTGGTGATTGGGCGGCCACGTCAAGTCCGGGCGCAACCGGAAGCACCAGCATCGCGTCGCGGCGACCCGCCGCCATTGACCGTCAGAACATGAAACTCGAGGTGAGTGGACCTTCTAAACCCTATTAGAGTACGTTTATAGTCTTAGTAGAATTATTAGGTCACTTGTGATCATTGGATAAAATTTATACAATGGATAATTATAATTAGACACTGGGTACCAAATGAACGTGATGAGATGTTCCGAACGTGAAGTCATAGATTGGGTAGATTTAAGGATAAACTCATGGGCAAAGACAGGATTCGTAAAGGGTCAATCGGACTAAATGAATCGTTGTGCAGCCATGGGTCGAGATATAATGATCGAAGGACCAATAAAGCTAAGTAAATGAAATGCTAAGCTTTAGAGTTAAAACTTAATCAAATGGAAGGCAATTGGATCAAAAGGGAAGATGAGCGTGAATTGGTGGGGACTGGAGTATCAAATTAGATACCGGAGTCCAGATGGTGACTCATAGGCTTGGATTTGGTGAGGGTCGAATTGGAATGTTGAATAAAGTTGTTGACCGTCCTCGAACGGTCTTAGTAGGTGGAAGATGTGATTTTTTGACTGATAATGCTTCCACATGATTGATTTATTTATTTATTTGAATTATTGGTCAGGATATTAGATAGTATTTTATAAATGGTCGAACTAGAAGTTTGATTAAGTCTCAGATCGATCTCGAACGGTCTTATGTCGGGGTTAGGATTAATTATTTTACTGTCGATTTACTTATGTAATTTATTTAATTGCCAATAAATTATTTATTGATTTACTCGTCCTTACGTGTTGATTAAATCTGGAATATATACTAATCGGTGTGATGAGTAAATCTAGACTCGGCGGAAAATTTAGTCTGGTTCATAGGGAAAGCATAGGAGAGAGAGAGATTGATAATTGGATAGTAGATATTACAGGCGAGGTTTTGAGGACAGGTAGTACCCTAAGTGTGATCGTGGTAAGAGTCACGAGTAAGGACCCTAGGGCGATTTACGTACCTAGTTTGGTTTAGGGGGTTTGCTCACTGAGGTACCCTAGTATCTCACCCCACCACCCCCAAAACATTTCAGGAACAATTATGGAACTAGAGAAGGGCCCACTGGAGGAAAAAGGAAATAAGAAGGAAAGCCAGGTTAATGAAGTCGGGCAACGGTTGGGTGAGGAAGAACGAATAATTAGCTGGGGGCTGCCGTCTGAAGGAAAGCGGTCCTGTGCTTTCGGCGTGGAACGGATTGTATTAAATTTCTTTTCTATATGTTGTCGGAGAGAATGTATTTATCTACCTCGCTTCTGTTGTAATGATCTGTTTATTTAGCTAAATGTTGGAAGGAATTATTTAGGTTTGCGACACGCCTGAAGGTCGGGGCGTGACATAATTTGATATTTAATTGATTTGAATTTAACTCATAGCTTTAAATGCCTTCAATATTAATAAAAATAAAACCTATATGGATGAAGATTCGCCAATTGAAGCCCAAGAGCCAAGGAATTTTTGGCCAGCATGGACAAGGGCTTTAATATCTAAGAACACACAAAAATACTTTAATACACTATGAAAAATAAATTTTTGTGTGGCCATCACTTTAAATTGCAATTGAATAATTGAGGACAATTTAGTGTTTCTAGTGTGAATGTGGTGGATTCAGTTATACAGGCACAGAAATAGTACTGCCCGAAACTTAATAGGGAAATTAAAATGCCAATAAGATAATATTTTCATTTCCAATTAAAAGAATGTTAACTCTTGTGCATGCTATTTATTCTCACATCATGACTATAACAAGATGATAAGAGGCAGATGCCATCAGCAGATTTGGAAAAGTTCTGTGTGATTGCACAAACGATTTACTTTTATCCGTTCATCAAGCGTTACGATCTATCTACACACTCGAGAACAGAAGTAGACTTCACGCAGATTTCACATTTCATTGCCATGACGAAAGAAAAAGAGCAGTCAGTGGAACAAAGGCAACATTGATCGTGCCAATTAGCGCGAAATCATGAGAAGATCTGCTTTGTTTGGCTTGGCAAAAGCAAAAAAGTCTGCCTCAGGCTGAGAAAAAGCTTAACTTTTTTTTAATTTAATGAGTAGAGCAAAAGCAATTACAATCTGCTTTCTTCTAGCCTAGAAAACGAGGGAGAGATTTCTCACCAAAAAGAAAACAGCCAAAAAGATTGAAGGAGATCTACGCTTCCTTAGAGGTGACGCCAAATCGTCTGTTTTTGGAGCCAGACCACTCCCATCATCCCACGTTATTATAATTCTACATGTCTAAATGGAAAAGGCACTAAGAAAAGCGTCTAGACCAAGATCCCGCGATTCGTACAATAGTCAAACTCCACAAGTGGAATTAAAATGCCGATCTGTTATAATGAAAATTAGATGCAATTCCAATTGATTGGCGAGCCTTTTCCCTCTCGCTACTTGGTTTCCCAACTTGAGGCGCTTGTCTGAGACCCTGAACAAAAGCTGGTTCGACTCTAAAGTAGAGTCTGTGCTTTCCTTTTTCTTAAAGTGGATTGAGGAAGAAGTGGAACTTTGATGAAAACGTCCCCTGAAGGACCATAGGAAGCGCACACGCTACCTCATAACAGGGTTTTATGGTTCCATCCAGCAATTTGCTAAACTCTGTCGTGATCGACCTTGGCAAGGCCGCGACAATGTGGATAATGCTTCTTTTAGAATGCCATGGTGTGAATCATCAAATTTCACATCGCAAATCAACGTTTAAACATTTAATCAATGACATTGAATAAATGGATGAATTTTTTTTTTAAGGATGGAGTCGGTTCTATCGAAATGTCATATGGTATTTTAGAACTATTATTTGGAAGTCATCACATGTATGGAGCCACGTTATACGAAATGACAACTTTTGAGGACCATTTCCCTTAGCCGCCAACTTGGTGCAAATCTGAATTGGTTTTTTCATTTATTAAGGAAGTTGACTAGGCAAGTGGAACACGATGACAAAGTAATGGCAAGTGGAAATTATATTAAGTTGTCCAAAACGTCCAAACATCCAACTAACATGCAATAATCTAATATAATTCCCAGACGACCTTCTTGTCTTTGCATACTTTCGCCAATTATTTCCTCAACCGAGCTTCATATTTGGTGCTGAGACTGAATGGTATTTTTTGTATATTGATGAAGGGAGACCCCAGATAACTTCCAGGCAAGTGGAACACGATGACAAAGTAATGGCAAGTGGAAAATATATTAAGTTGTCCAATACGTCGACCAACATCCAACTAAAATGTAATACTCAATATCTTTCTGATACGACATTCTCATCTTCGAAAACTTTCACCAATTATATCCTCAACTTAGCCTCCTATTTAGAGCAGAGTCTGAATGGTTTGCTTGTGAAGGAAGGCTGGAGGTGAATTCTAGGCAAACGTAGCGGAAGTGAGCGATCAGACTCAGGCTGTGCTGCTTTTTGTCTAAACCTCTTGCGGAGGCAAAGGACAAGCGCTGAAGCATGTTTTTTGGTCTAAAAATGAATTCATGCATTCACACGCGCACAAGGTATTTTGCAATTTCGGCCCCTGTAAAATACTAGGAAACTCTGGTTGATATTGTCAAAAAAGCGTCAAAAAAGCATGAAGAGACGCATTCGATTATCAAATGTTCAAGAAAATCTCAGCGTATCTGGAATCATTGTGAAGGGGGAACTACATTTTCTTCGCAACTTCCATGAAGAATCACTTTTGCAGCACTTCTCTTTAACTATGTGCTTGCCTCGTGACATGACACTCAACATTGTGTTGCCATGTGGCCATATAATAGCCGCATTGTTTATTTATGGGTCACTCTGCACTCCTATATTTTATTTTCAAGGGCTAATAATATATATAATACTTTGGTTTCAAAAGTAGTAAAAAAAATTAATTTAAACTAAGGAAAATTATTGAATAAAACAAAGAATAAAATAGATATACATGTTTTCTGTATCAAAAATTGATGGTGCGTCCCCCATTGATCTTCTTCATCCTGCAAAGAGTGTTATTTTTAGCACCATTTTTTTAATTTGCTAGAAGGAGTCAACTAAAACTTTAAGAAGGACAACTGTCAAGGAAAAATGCCCAAATCAGAATCGAAGGGCTAGGGATTTAATCGTGCTCGCAGAAAGGGTTAGCACTAACCAATCATGTCTTTTTGACACTACATTTCTCAGCTAAATCTTTTAATATAAAACTATGTAAGTTGCCTATTTGGTATGGTTACATTCACATCATGTCTCATGCATGTAAGAATCAAATTACCAGCTTACACGTGAGGCAAAGTATCAATTAATGAGCTGTACATACGTTATTATTGCGTCGTTTCCTAAAAGTTCAAATCTTTTGGAAGAAAAAATTCTCTAAGATCTGTATTTTTGAAGTTTTACTCAACTAGGCACTCAGGAAGCATTCAATCATGTTAATAATATTGCATCTCTATAACTTTTGAATCAGAAAAGAAGAACAAAATGTCGTTATCTTAACACCAAAGCTAGTCAAAACAGCAAAGAATGAGCCGAGCTCAAGCTTGTAGCTTGATTTGTGCCCCAAAATAAATCACTTTCTGATATGCATAATCATGTTTGATACTTTCATGCATATGCAACTACTTAACATGATATATGCATACAGAACTAATAAGCCCAGAACAGGAGTAGAACTAATTTAAGGAATAACTCAACCTTTCTATAATTATAAATGTCGAATTTTGTGCTGTCAATATTTATGGTGAAATCAGAATTTTTAAGTGGGATAGGTAGTATTACAAGGCGAATATTAAAAAGCATCGAATATAGGAAAAGTAAATTAATCCGATTTTAAAAATGAATGGACATTATTATAAGGGAATCAGATTCTTTTAAGTGGAAGCGATTGTCCCCACCCCCTATTCATTACTTGATGGAGAAGTAAAAGGCGGTGGCAAGTGATGCCACTTTGAAGACTTTTGATCAATAATTTCTTCAGTCTGAATGGTTTTTCCACCTATAAAGCAAGGCCACAGCTGACTTGCAGGCAAGGATCAAAGTTGTAACAAGGATCAAGCTCAGACTTCCCAACTCACCACCGGGCAGACTCAATTCGGAGATTCATCCCTCCATCGTCCTTCCAGAATGAAGAGAAAGAGGGAGGGAAAAGACACCGAGACAGCTGCTCCGACAAGCAGTAGCTGTGATGATGGATTGGGGAGAGGCTACGAGGTGTTCCTGAACTTCAGAGGGCCCGACACCCGTTTAACCATCGCAGATACTCTCTACAATGACCTGATCCGTGCAGGGATCCGCACTTTCAAAGACAATGAAGAACTCCGGTTTGGCGAAGAGATTGGAGGTGGCCTCTTGCAAGCAATCAACGACTCCAAAATTTACATCCCAATTTTCTCCAAAGACTACGCTTCAAGTAAGTGGTGCCTCCGTGAGCTGGCACGCATAGTGGAGTTATCCCAAGATAGTGATGAGAAAGTGATCCTCCCTATCTTCTGCGATGTGGATGCTGATGATGCCAAACTTAAGACTAAGTTATATCGGAAAGCCCTCCGAAAGCACAAGAGCGACTCTGGGAAGGATTTAGCAAGGAGGTGGAAGAAGGCTTTAAGAGAGGTTGCCAGAATTAGAGGACGGAATCTAAAAGATCACGGGTAATGTTTGCTTCTCCGTTGACTTTATTTTCTTATTGACATTTTCGATTTCTTGTTCCTGGCTGTCCAACCTTATGTAATGCATGGTTGCATCTGACGCAATGAGGGAGCCAGAATTTTGCTAGAGGGCGAGGTTTCTTGAACAAGTTGACTTTTAACTTTTAATACCAAGTTTTGTACATGACACGTAAGTAGTGGACATTTTAATTTCACTAATATAGTCATAAGCATTTATGTGAAATCTCAATATAATGCTTCTTCTCAACCGCCATTGGATATTGTCAGCATAGCATCCAATCATCACCAGCTGTCTTATGCGGCATGCTAATGTGGACAATTTTATGTAAAACAACATTCTACGTAGATTGCCACATCAGCAGTTTTTGATGAAAATAGACCGAAAATATTACATTGAAATTTTAAATAAAGGTTTGTGACAACATTTATATAATAAATTTAGGGTAGACTTTACAGTATTCTCATAAAATGGAACAGAGGCCCACCTATTCCAACACAACGGCCCGCAGAACTAGTTAGGTCACAATTTGCCGTAGCGATTTCTTGTCGAAGCCCAATTCGTCATGAAATAACCTTTTCCTGCCACTGACCAAACCAAAGAATCTCGATAGCAGTAGCTTCCAACCAATTGGAAACATCTTTTTTTTGTTTACAATCGGTTCACAGCTAGAAAGATTGCTTTTTCGGTGTTGGTTTCTTTCGACCTTCCAGTGCCATGCGTACTGAGATGATTGCATGTTATGTGTGTGGCAGCCTACATGAACTTCTAAATATCATGGTGAAAGAGGTATCTAGTTTGTTATGGACAAAACGGACAGATGTGCCTGACCGTTTGGTGGGGATTGAGGATCGGATGGAGGAGATTATGAAGCGGTTAGATTTGGGAGCTTTTGATGTTCGATGCATCGTGATTCATGGTATGGGTGGCATCGGAAAGACGACATTGGCTGAGGCTATCTTTAGGCATATCTCCCCTCAATTTCAAGGTCATTGATGCTTCCTTAAAGATGTCCGGACTCATGACATAATTAACTTGCAAAAGAAACTATTATCCGATATTCTCAATCTTAGTTGCATAAGCCTCTCGTTCGTTGATGAAGGGACTGACATGATCAAGACAAGGTTCAGGGGCAAGAAAGTCCTCAATGTTCTTGATGACATCGACAACCGAGACCAAATTATGAGACTTGCATGTGAGCCCGATTGGTTTGGTGGGGGCAGTAGGAATATTGAATTCCTGGTAAATGAAGGTGAGGATGACGACGACCCAGCTTCTGGTAGCGGACAATATTTATTCTATGATATGCCGGAGATGAGTTCGCATGATGCCCTTCAACTTTTCTGTGAGCGTGCTTTGGGATGTGTCGCCCCTCCACTTGATTACAGGGATATTACTGATAAGCTAATCAATGCACTTGGAGGACTTCCGTTGGCTCTTGATGTCGTTGGTTCCACACTTCGTGGAAAATCCCGAAGTACATGGGAAAGCATGCTATATAAGTTAAATGTGGTGATGAATGAGGATGTAAAAAAGAAGTTGATGATAAGTTATGAAGCATTAGAAAATTGTCAACAACAGATTTTTCTTGATATTGCATGTTTCTTTATTAATCAAGAGAAAACAACTGCAATTAAATATTGGGATGCAGTTTTTGGGTATCCCACTGAAATTGAAGTCAAGATCCTCACACATATGTCTCTAATAAAGATCATGGATTATGATAAATTATGGATGCATGACCAACTTAGAGACCTTGGAAAGGACATTGTCCACCCAGAAAGCTACAACATACGTCTAAGGGGTAGCAGATTGTGGTCGCCAAAGGACGCCTTCCATGTAGTGCAAAAAAAAGAGGTAATTATTCTACCTCTAAATGTTTGCCAATCCATTTATTAGTATCATCAATCAAATCGACACATGTACTCATTGGTTGTTAAGTTTATCTTCTAGGGAACCAAGAACATAGTGGGGTTCAATCTTGGCACTCCTGAACCTGATGCAACATATAGATTTAAACGTAAGGAATTTGCGAGGTTGGTCAACCTTAGGTTCCTTCAATTGGACCATGGAAACTTCAAAGGAAACTTTAAGGATCTTTTCTCAGAGTTAAGATGGCTCTCTTGGAGCAACTGCCCTTCAGAATTTCAAGCTACCAACCTTGGATTGAAGAACCTAGCAATTCTCATGCTTTCTGGGGATAACATCATTAAAGATTGGGAAGGATGGTGCCAAATCATGGTATGATCTCACAAATACTATTGTACTTAATTTACCTTTCATCCTTTTTGAATTTCAACTCAATTGTGTTATAGGAAGCAAAATAGTTGAAAGTCCTACAACTCGAGGATTGTCCATCACTTCAAAAGACACCCAAATTCTCTGAAATCCTGCGATTGGAGAGATTGATTCTTAGGTGCACTCAACTAAAAAAGATTGACAAGTCCATCGGCAATCTACACCATCTTGATTACCTAGAAATACAGTGTGAAGCTATTGAGTTACTACCAAAGTCCATTGGTGATCTAAAATCTTTAACGGAGCTAAGAATAGAAGCTTGGGGACTCTCAATGTTGCCTCACTCGATTGGTAGTTTGGTGAAGCTGAAGCATCTATTCTTGTCATGTTGGGAACTTCGAAAGCTTCCTAACTCCATCGGACGATTGGAGTCGCTACTTGAGCTACATATTAAATATGCAAAAATTAGAAAATTACCTAATTCCATGGGAAATCTAAAAAAGCTGAAAATTTTAACGATCCCTTGTCATAGTTTAAGAAAGCTACCCAACTCATTTGGTTGGCTCCAATCATTGGTCAAGTTGGATTTGAGTTGGTCAAGTATTAGGATTTTACCTGACTGTATTATGAATCTCAAGAAGTTGAAGGTACTAGATCTTAATTGTAGCCGCATAAATGAACTTCCCAAAAGCATAGGAATGTTGGAAAATCTGGAAATGTTATATGCCCAGTGTAGAGATTTGGTGGGGGAAATTCCAAGTGAAATCGGGAAACTATCCTCGTTGAAGATTCTAGACTTAGTTGGTGGTGGCTTCAGCGAATTGCCAACAACCGTTAATCAGCTTACAAATCTCCAAACACTTGATTTATGTGAATGTCATTCAATTCAACAGCTGCCGAAGCTTCCTGAGAATCTGAGGTCGCTAAGCTTTTCATGGAACTCGCTGACCACGACCCTCGACTTCTCAAAGTTGACCAACTTAGTTGAACTTTATATGGTGGGAAGACCAGTGCGAGAACCCCACATGGAGGGGCTTGGGAGATTACGCGCTCTTAGGGAGTTGACTCTGTGCGTCGGAGAAATGGTGTTGCCTCCAACCGATTTGAGTTCCCTCTCTCAGCTTCAACGCCTCATCGTGAGCTATGCTGACTCGCGATCTCTTACCAGGCTTCCACCCAGCCTTCAAGATTTGACTTTGACGGATGTCCAGTCACCTATCGATTGGTCACTTTTTTCCAACTTGGAGAATTTGTCGACGTTGTGTATTGAAAGGTATTTGCTAGAGGAGATTCGATTTGAGGTGCTTGGAAAGCTATGGAAGTTCAATGCATTGAGGTTGGAACTTTGTCCATTGCTCAAGACACTGCCTGTTCTACCTTGTCTGAAAGAGATCCGGAGTTTGCATCTGCAGGAATTGCCTCAGTTAATAGAGATTGATGGTTTGGGAGAATTAAAATCATTAAGGGATTTGTCCATCTGGCACTGCAATTCCATAAAAAGCTTGAACAAATCTGATTTATCTGATTTACAGAATCTGAAAATATTAGACTTCCTTGCCTGTGAATCACTGGAGAGCGTGTTGGGTGTGCCAAAATCTTGTCAACTCACCGTAAGTGCCTGCCCGAGGTTCAACAGAGATGGATAAGGTATGCATCATTTGATTGACAAAGATAGTCAATGATAGTACGTCCATATAACTAGTGAGGCTTGAGCAGGCAGGCATTCTTTTTTCTTTCAATGTGTCATAGATAAAAATTAATGTTGCCGTCCTGTTTTGTTGAGTTGTCCTTTAGCAAACCCTTAATCTTGGTTTTGGAACCACCTCTTGTATTTGTTCATCTTGTTATCTCTAAAGGGAAAAATCCTTTTTCATGTATCATGGACATGGGAGGGTTTCATCTGCCTTGACGGTGGTGATTCTTAGCCGGTTTATGTGGCTCATCGGCATAATGTTGGGGTTGAAAATATAATGGATAAAGTGGAAGTGAACTTGTAGATCGTAAGCACACTTAAGATGCCAAAAAATGCTAGGTTTTGTGGTAAGGCGGAAGTGGGTTGAGAGCACTGCTCTCATCTTGTGAAGCGTTCTTAATTTCACTAGGGAACAATCATGATTAGTGAGGGATGAAATAAAGGAATTAATGCCTAGTTAGCAGAAGAACGAATTGTTGATGGTATGAGTGATTTAGTTACTTCCTTCAGGAAGAACTGGGGATGCTTTTCTAGTTACTTCTGAAATGAAGTTGAAAAGCCTCAAGTCTTGAGTCACGGTGTCATATGTGAAGTATCTTTCTCCATCCTAGTATTTAGCCATTATGTGTGAGATTTGTGCTACGAAACAACTGATATCGGACTAAACTTGTCCATATGGTCAAGCCACCATCTCAATGAAGACCAGGTTTAGTTGCACTGGATTGTGCATTTCGCAACTTTGGTGCTAGGAAAGAGCGACTTGTGACGGATAGGATAATGTGAAAGAGAAGTTCTTTGACATGAGTTGAAGGGATTGTCATATGTTATGCCTCATTATCATAACTGTGGCATTTACATGTGTTAGTTTCTAGTGCTAGAGGCCATGTACTAGCTTATATGTAGATTTCAGTTTTATAAAGCAGACTATTGGGCTGTGCATTCGACACAGTCCTGTCTTCATAAGATATACCGATTGAAAAAAAAAATTAAGATGGCAGATTTTGCCCAAATTTGTGTGCAATTGAGTTTACTAATACTTTTCTTAATTACAAGAATTAAGTGACCGACCAGCCTTGTTCAGCTACTGCATTTTGTCAATAACGAAACTTCTTATTGGTTGTCATGGAGAGAAAAGTAATGAACATAATTATTCCCTTTGATACAAATTTTGGTTTGACAAGAGGTATTTTTCAACAATCAACTAACTCAATTTTCCTCGACATCACTTCTCTTTAAATTATTCTCAAAAGAGAGTGAAATTACATTTCTTCTCTGTTTGTTTGCTATTCGTTCATTAACCCCCTCTCCCATCTTAAATTACGAAACATGGTTAGGGAAGATGTCGCAATCTGCCCAATAAGGCATTTACATTCTTGAATTCTTTTTTTTCTTGCTGATGACATGTTTTTTTCTTTTTCCTTTGCTGTTTTGAGCCGAGTCTGGGAATTTGATGACTTTGACTCATCAATGAATTAAACTAGGCGAATGCAATAATTGGATTGCTCCCTTTTGTATCATCTTTGTTTCTGGCAGTTCCGGAGATTGAACTAGGTTATCTGATACTGCACAATCAAAGATTATTATTGGCTTTCATCTACATCTGATGCCAATTGCTGTGGTGGCGAATTTCAAGTATTCCTTTTCTTAAAGTAGACGTTATGCTTCTCCAGCAATAATTATGAGCTTTCTTCATCTATTTATGCCGAGTCCTGGAATTGAGTCAATTATTCACGTTGAAATGTCTTAAGGTATAACGGTGGGGATCTATATGAGCAAAAGTTGTTTGCCGGGAAAACATTTTCTGGCTGACAGTCCTGTTCCACTTGGGCAGTCAATGGCTTCATATGCTAAATATTAACCTAAGCTTTGGTTTGCCGAAGCACTTATTTTCGGTATACACAATTAGGCTGATTAAAGTGCACAATATATTTCATAGATCTTGGTAAGTCAGTCAAGTAGTAAACATGTTGGGGGACTGAAACTTGAAATGGGGGACGACTGAAACTTGAAAGATCTGTGAATTCCTTTCATATTCTCGATGGTGCTTCCCACACACTTCATGCTGTTTGATTGCTTAATTCACTTTACATAGTTGGATGAGGAATTTGCTATTTTGCTAGAAAAAGTAGTTTTTCCTCATAGTCAACATGTGTGTGAGGATCCTATTATTGTTTTATGACTGTCTTTCCTGATCAAGTATCTGGATGAGCAATACTAATCTATGCAGTAGGCTTCCAAATGTCTGTTTTCCATTAAGTTCTTTAGTTTTTGCATAACGTCAGAGTCATCTTTTGATTGTAAGCTATAACCTCTCTTTGTAGATTGACAATCTAGTCAAGGGAACTTATGGGCAGGCTCTGCGAATCTTCAATGAGATGATGGCATTATCTGAGATTGTGGGGCTTGACTACTACGATTATTTCCCTGATGCATTCTTGTAAGTGAGCTAGATTATGTATGGATTTTGTTCAAGAAAGCTTGTATAATCTGCACTGGTTGTGTATGAGCTGTAGCTTTTCATTACACCTTTCCTCATCTCTCTCTCTGCTAAAATCTGGTTATTGTTTACTTGCTAAACAAGCCTCTTCAATCTTCTTGTCTATCATTCTTACATTTTCTAATGAAATGTTTTTGCACAAGCTGCTCTAAGGCATGATCAAATGGTCATTGACATGGATGTCTGGGATTTGGCAAGGCACACGTTGGTTCTGCAGCAGCCTGTTTTCTTCAATCTATATCAGTGAAAGGGCTATAAGCTGTTGAACAAGTGCATCGGTACTTCTGAGCAGGCTGGAAGAGGCTTCTTTTCAACTTAACTGACGTTGATTGAATTCCATTGAGCAATTTTTTTTATAAAACTTAATTTGTTATTCCCAGACAATTCACAATTCAGTGTTTTTTTATATTGCTTTTGTATGCATTTAATTGAGGTCCCTTCGAGTATGCTTGCAGTCGAAATGGGATAACTAGCAGCAGCAATGGGGATCCTCCCCCTCCAGCCGAGGTGTTCTAAGTAAATTATTTTCAACGACCGCGATGGAGATCTTCCCCTAACCATTGAAGTGGCCAATTTAAAATGGTCGATGAATTTCCTCACCCATGAATGGGAGGATCCTCTATGACCACTTGATTAAGATGAAAAGTATTCGAAGCTTTTCTCTATAAGAACTATGAAATTGGTGATTGAATGTCTCTATTTTCTATCCTGCATATAGAGGGCGTTGATTTTGTCAGCAAAATGGAAAGACTTTGAATATTTGAGAGTAACGGCAGTTAGTAGGCGTAGCCTTACCTTCTCTTTTTTGATGAACTTGATTCCAGTGCTCCAAAGAGGGGGCATGATAGTATTGGGTCACTAACTTTGTCATAAATCAAGCTAGTTCTAGCATCTAATAGCACTTATTAGGTGGTCATACGAAATCTATTTAACGGTATGACTCACTGCTGTCATATTATCCATTGGTGCAATTTTGTACTGAATTGCAGTTTTAACCGGTGTGTTTGTGCTTGCGGAAACAGAGCAATGATCTCATTTTAAATGATGAAAAATGATACTCTCTTCTAATAGCAGACTAATTGTTAACTACCGTTGGAAATTGCATGGCCATTGTTAATGCTTCGGCAAACATTTTCCGCGAAGCATTAGTATGGATACTATATAATAACCTTCTATAAAGTAATATTGGCCCAAATAAACTATATATATTGATTGTTCTATGACACATAGACTATTTGATAGGAAATTGTAAGATTACCATAATATATTCCACTTTTCTCAAATCGTGAATTTCCTCAACAAGTTCGAATTGATCTAAAGAAGCGGAATCTGACTAATTTTGGATTGAAGTGCAGGAGGAAGGGCAACAAAAAAAATGCAATTGGCATGCATGCTGCACGAGGAATTTCCAGTAGTCGATAAACTAAACAAAACGATCCAAATACTAAAGAGCACATAAGTAGTAAGTCAAAATGTAATCCAATTATTTTAACTGAATCGAGTTAATCACCTTTCTTCTTTTTTTTTTTTGGAACAAACAAACCTATAAGAATTTTTGAATTGATGTACAGAAATGAATAGTTGACAGAACAATGGCTAATGCAGATCATGGCTTTCTTTTTGTTTGCCGTTTAGTACTGGAACAGCACAGGTATGATCGTACCCTTAAATCATCCATTCTAATTTTGGTTCACGTCTTCTATTATCTTTATTTCATGATTTCTTGAGGTGCTGTATGAGTTTAAGAGTTGATTACTTCAGTGGATTTGATTAATATGACATAACAGCCTACATTGGTAGTATCTCTTCTTTACTACTAACTAAGAGTACTTTAGGAAGAAAGATATTAATTTTAAATGGTTGCAGAAGGATATCATGTCCTATTACAAGAGATAGATGCTAGAGGTACTAAAAGAATCCTTATAGATGCATTTTCTTGTTTGGTATATTACGCAATTTTTAACTATATTATCACGTTGAACTAGAAATATAGAACTTTTTATTCAAAAGCAACATGTTTATAGAATATTATCATGTCATTTTGTAAGGATATTCAATTTATATTTTGTGCACATATCATTGCTCTATTGTGATAAAAAGCAAACATGGAAAAGAACAAAGAACCGTTTAAGTGACTCAACCAAACTCCTTTGAAAAACAAGCGAGAGGTGCAAGAAGGACAGTCCCTATCCAGAAAAGTGATCTATTTTTCTAATCATACCACTTAAATCATCTTGTATTTTCATATTTGTTTACATGTCTATGAGGAAAATCATTAAGAAGAACGTCTTGATTGGAATCCCACAATTAATGTTATGATCAAATATCATAGTATGGACTAACACACATCTGTCATCAAAAGAATTGAATACAATTTCAATTGATTTCTCAAGCCGCTTCCCTGTCAGTAATTGTTTGCCAAATGAAGGTGTGCGTATGAGAAGCCAATCCTTCATGTTAAGTCAATTGGTCAATACCGATGAATATATTTACATAGGTCTGCTTTGTGTGAATAGAGTCCCGCAATGTTAGATTTTCAACTTGGTACCCACCTTTAAAAATACATAGTAACGTGGTCTGGACGGGATAACATCATAAATTTGTGAGTGTGTGCGAAAAATCTTAGACAAATGGATAATAAATCTAGCTAGACCCCACCAAATGGAGCTAGAAATAAATAAACTTTTAGAGAGGGAACACTGAAGATGTAAATTTAACTCTGTAAATATAGAGAATCTCAATCCCTTATCGTTTTGCATTATCTTCCATCTTATTTTATTTGGTTGAACGTGCAGCTTCAGTACAATGGTATCAAAGAATCACGGCCATTAATCCATTAGAGCCGCCATGACTTGGACTAAATTCTTGATAGGGGTGAAAAATAGTTGATTTAATCATAATTAACTTAAGATTTGTACTTGGCATCAATGAGAAAGAGTATAATGCTAATGAATATATAATTGAGTAGGGATGATCGGTTCCCCGAGGGGTCCGGTTCTCTCCCCGGAACCGGGAACTGAACCGATGGGATCAGTCCCCTGTCTTAAGGATTGGGAACCAGACCAACAAATTCTAGGACTGGGGACCTAGTTCCCAGGCGGTCCAATGGGACCGTGAAAAACTCAAACCGTGTAGAGCCATAATCGTGTAACCAAATCGGCATAGAGCAACTCCACGGAGATTTGCAATGCTTCGCTAGATGTATTAGCTTAGTTATTATCTTCACTAAGACTGGATGTTTAAGAATGCTTATGGTTTGAGCTCTACTGCTAATAAATGCTTTCGCCAAGACAGCAAAAGTCCTTTTGATCAGTAGGGAGGTCGAACTTGCTTAAGCAAGTGGATTGATTTCAGTCACTAAAAAAAGCTTCAAAGAGGGACCAACTGCCATATTTCTTTTGAATTTGTTCCTTCACTTCTGAGGAGGAAGCATGGCTTCTGTTTCAGCTTTAACTAAAAGCTAAAACTTGTGATCATCAATCTGCTGATCTCTCCTAGGCTATCTGTACGTGCGCCTGAAATGATTTTTGTGGTTATTAATTCTCTTTAGGGAATGACTTTCTTTTTGGAACTCTTTAGAACCTCTCATTTCCTGATGTCAATTTTTCTATCCTTTCTTTTGCCTTGTTAAAGTCACTTGTTCAAGTCAATCATAAACGTGATTAGGAGGGTTTAATATTAGCAAGAGATGTAGGTGGTCCGGTCCGAGTGATCCGGTCTGGTCCGGTCTGGTCCGGTCCGGTCGGAGTGGTCTGGTCCTACCCTCCTCAGAACCGGAAATCAGACCGCCCAGAAACCGGTTCCATTTTTAGGAACCGAGGACTAAAAGTCAGAAGAACTAGATCAACCTAGTCGGTCTGATCCGGTTTGGACGGTTCTCGAATTGGGTGGTCCTAGTGTGCTACCCTATAATTGAGAACTCTTTGGTCCTTATACGGATGATTCCACTATCTTTCAAAAAAGCATTTTAACAGGGCTGGTAACCGTGGAGTGAAGAGACGTGAAGATAAGAAGAGAAAAGCGGAGGTAGCTTCGGCCAAAAAGGAGGAAAAAGTACGAGAGAGAAAGAAGAAGAGGACAAAAATAACACAAAGGAGAAGAAAAAAAAAGGAGGGAGGCCTTCGGAGCGGGGGAAAGCAGCGGGGAACGAGGGAGAAAAAAAAACAAACAAAAAAGAAACAGAGAGGGAGAGAGCAGGAGCTCAAGAGGAAGTTCAGGGAGATGCGTAGTTTGAGCGAGGAGCCAAGAGCGAGCAGAGGGTCTCCGGCCGACCATCCGCACCCGAGCTCTGTTCACCTGCTCGCCGTCGCAACCTGCAAGAACGAAGTAGGCTCACTGCCTTTTTATCCCCACTCCGTTCATCCCCGTTTTAGCCGAGTCGAATGCCCCTGGCCCACCGACCTGGGACCTGCGGTCTCGGACCCGAGCGCACATTCGTCTCTCCATTTGACCTCGTCGACCGAAGTCCTTGAACATCGAAGTGCGGCAAGCTCGGCCGAATATAGTGCCCCCGTTTGTGCCCCCAAAACGTTTGCTAAAATGCCCGAACGAAGTTCATCGGAGTTTGAGTTTGATTGTGGAAATGCGATTGTTGGGCTTGAGCCATGGAGCTGCTGGGCGGGGTGTGGATTCGGACCGAAGCGTCGGTGCCACCCATCCCAGCCTTGGCTGGCGGCTGTTGCGTGGAGGAGAGGACGCGAGCACGAAGAAGTTGAATTGATTTCAGCCTCTGCCGGGCCGGCATGGCCCAACCTGGACGCTGAGCCCGGGTCTGGTATAGACCTGTACATTTAGGTGAGTCAGGCCGACAGACCTCTTAATTCCGGGCTGGGCTGGTCGAGCGGTGACTGCGCAATAAAAAAGAAAAAGAAGAGAGAAGGATGGGCCCAACGTGAGCCCAGGTCCCAGCTCGTGGGTCTGGGTCCGCGAGTCCGATCCCCCGCATCTGAGCCGGTCCAAATCTAACCCTATTCGGGATCTGGCCCCTTTTTTTTCCAATTGAATATTTATTTAATAAAAATAATGTTTAAATTTTCCCAGAGATTTCAAGGATCTGGGTCGGATTCGGAGACCGCCCAGCTCCCCTTTTAAATATTATAATAATCAATAAATATTATTATTAAAAATTCGAAAATTGAAAAAAAAAATTTAAAGTCTTGCCTAGGAAATCCAACCTTGCTTAAAATCAAATTTTAGCTTTGGAATAGGTCTATCTTGATTAACAAACACTGTGTTATGTAAAAAATGAAAAAGTTGTTCTTGATGGACGACTTGATGTTTTTGGGTTATCTCGATGCTTTTATACCTAATTGCACATCTTATTAAGCTTTGTTTGTCGATATTAGATGCATGCAATGTATGTTTTGATGGATAACTTATTGGAATGACTTGAGTCGTTTGAATTGCGTGAATAAATTTCATATCAATTGTGAGATCATTTGTTCAATTTGATACGATTATTGCTAATGATTTACTTGATTGAATGCATTGGCTAATTATTTGAATGTCGAAATCAACACCATTTGATTATGTTATGTGATGGTGATCGAGGAGGTGGCACTTATATGAGTTGGCGGTGTTAGACTGATGTCCATTATGGTCTTAATTTTTTAAAAGTTTAGCTTTAGTTCATTGGGATTATTCTAATTTAAACTTGCCCTAATAAACTAATATGTATCTTGTTAGTGAAATTTTCCTTGATTTAGTATCACATCATCTAATGAATGATTATGATAGCTTCCCTTGAATTAACTCATCGAGTTTAAATTCTTTTTATCTTTAAATAGCTAGATTTCAAGAGATCATGTCTCGAGACTTGCGGAAAAGTTTTGTATCATTAATTATCCAACAAGTTGCGAGTTTTATTTTATTGTCACTAAGAAGTTACATTCAATTATTTGACCGTTTATCTACCATATCATATTTCAATACCTTACATGTTTAATTTTAGCATTGTCCTTTAATGGAGTGTTGATTTCTTTTCTAGATTAATTTGAAATTAGTTTAGATTGGTATGAAAATAATTTTGCAAAGACAATTGCATAGACATTTAGTAATCTTGAATGAATTTATAGTCTTAAATGATAAGCAAGAGTGCATAATTGCTGTAAATTAAATGACCAATTAGTAAGGTACCAAAAAATGCACTAATAAAAATGTCAACATAAACAAGTCCCCAAACTTTAAAATATCTTGTTCTATATAGATAGAAATGACATTTTCACGTCTAGATTGGTTTTCAGTCGATCCCAATAGGTTAGTGGTGACTTTTAGAAATATTTAGATTGTTAAATAACTTTTAAGATGCAAAAGCTTAAACGTCACATGAGATATAGACCAGGAAGAGTACATGCTCATAAGGAATGAATCGAATCGAATTACGATTAGACGATACTTTTAAGCTCTCTTTTAGGGATGTCAATTTGATTCTCTTTACAAATGATATCTCTAAATCTACCTTTAACACAATCTCCCTCCTTATGGAAAATTCGGGTAGTTTGTAACAATCGGCACATAGCCAAATTCAACAACAAATAGGCTTTGTAAACTCGTGTTCACACATGCACACACACAAAATTATAAATATTCACAAGTTTCATTAGAGATTGGCAATCCAAAGACTGGCAAAGCATGTCTCGAAATTTAGGTCCTCGCGAAGTACTATGAAACTAAGATTGATATTGTCAAAAAAAATCATAATAGTCACACCATTTAAAATAAAATGTTCAAAGAATCTCAATTTTGCTGGAATCATTATAAGGAGGGACCACATTTTCTTCACATTTTCATAAATAAAAAAAGGATTAGTACCACGAAAAACCCCAAACTGTATTTAATGTGACACATTTACTCCAAATTTTAGCCACTGTAACATATTTACCCCAAATTTTTTTATGTGACACGAGAAATCATAAACTTTGCCCATTATGACACATTTACCCTAAACTTTGCATACTATGACATATTTATCCCAAACTTTTTTTGTAACACAAAAAACCCCAAACTTTGCCAATTGTGACACATTTACTTCAAACTTTGTCTCTTGTGACACATTTACCCCAAAAAAAATTTCTCTTTTTTAGATAGTTAACAAAGTTTAGGATTTTTTGTGATATTAATCCTAAAAAAAATCAATGTTCAATTAAGCGGGCTTGAGTCCACTTCCAAATCAACGACAGAAACAAATCAAATCCTCAACAAATCAGCATTTTTTTCTCCTTTCAATTCCGTGTGCAATTAATGACTACGTGCAATTTTATTCGATGCATAAGGTCGATCAATGAGCAGTTTTGTTCTGTCATTGTTCAATCTATTATAGAACTGCAATCTTAGTCTATTTGGTGTAAGTCTAAATGGTTTAATTATCTTATTTTTTTTTCCTTTTATTTATGAAAGAAAGCTACAGGTGACTTCGCGTTAAAGAAAATAGGGCTTGACTACGAATTTCAAAGAGCTCAGTAGAAGGCCCGACATGCAAGACAAGCTAATACTAATGTAAGGGAGTCGGATGGATTCCATTCAATTTCAACATGGTGGAAGTTTGTCATGTTGTTTAAGTTGGATATGAATACAAGATCATTGGATTTGGTCAAAATGTGGACAAGATGATCTCAATTTCTAAAAAATTGAAGGGAAGATATCTGCATTTTCAGCTTGATTATGGAATGACATAAAGATTACAATTTTAGGATTGTAGACCTAATGTCAATAACTTCTATTGACACAATAAGTCAGGACTTGTGGATCCCTCAAATTCAATATGGAACTCAACCCTTCTCCCCTTCTTTCTTTTTCATTGGCCTATCTCTCTAATCACCCTTCGTCCTCAAATTTGGTTATAGACCGGTCATTATTTAGTCCTAACTAAAGTAGAAACCAAACGAGACTTGAGCTGGAACCGGAGTGGCTTGTCCTAATATAACTTTGCCTTTTACGGTGAATAACCACTTATACTATCGATGGCTACTGAAGGTTTTTGGCAACGTGCTTTTTTCTTTGAAGAGCTGGTGGAGATTTGGAGGACAATCTTGGGTGAAGTTAAAAGTCGATGGTTTTAGTTTAGAAGGAGATAGCATTGAGGAACTGGAGCAGCACAATGTCAGTGGACTTCCTCTTATTCAGATGACATATGTTCCTCTCTTTTTGTAAGGTGTTTTCACGCAGTAATTATCCTTCTTGTAGAGTTTGAGTTGAATTTTTTTTTCCTGCGATGTTTTTTTCCTTGATGAAATAATTAAGTACAAATATTCAAGAGTCGCTAGCATGTTCATGTTCCTTTTCCATGGGCTAGTTTTTGACCCCTACATAGTTCTGGAGTGACACAAATGCCTTCTCTAGTTTTAGCGATTACCGACACTCTTTTATGTACCATTTCTATTCACTCTATTGAAAATAGCAACCTATCCATATTCAAATTGTATAAAATTATGGTAATGCGAAGCTTGAGCTTAGCTCCCTTCAGACATTAGATGCTCGAGGCTCCACTTGAGTTGTGAACCATTCAATTTCCAGCTTGAGCTTGGTTACAAGAAAATTGAGATATCAAGCTCAAGTCGACTCAATCCAATCGCATCATAAAATGATTTCAAGCTCAAGCTCAATAAATTCAAATATCATCATTCAAAGTTGTGAAATTACATATGTGCATTGCAAAATCTTAAATGTCTTACCCTTTATTTATTGTGATTATCTAACAGTGGTCCAAACATAAAATAGACACTTGAGTACTATCGCAAGTCTCTCAAATAGAGTATTAATGAGCTACTTCTTTTTTTTAGGTCGATTCTCAAAGAAATATTTAAGATTGTGCGTACCCCAAGCACAAAAGCATAGACAAAGGATCATCATGCGTAGCAAGTGGAATAAAGGGAAGATGATCATGCCGACTAGCGGGAATCCAGATTGAGAAGTAAGAAGATCTGCTTTGTTTGGCGTAGCAAAAGCAGATATGCTTTTTTCTAGCCTATAAATAAAGGGAGAGATTCCTCTTACCAAGAGCAGAACAGACAACAAAGAAAAACAATTCCTTTAGCCTTCCTTTACGGTCAATTCAGATTTTTGAAATCATCTCTTTTTTGAATCATGCACCATAAATCATGTTACCGACATCAATCTTTCACAGCAAAGAAAGCTCACCGCATGTGACTCACATGGTACTGCAAAAGCAAATCTGACAGCATCCGTACTCCATAGAATTTTCTCGGAACCTTGCCAAAGCCCACTTCTTTAGACCGACACGAAATTTGATTTAAAATTTAATAATGAAAAAAGCAACATAGTACAAACAATCATCATCCATCATGTGTACGATGCCTGCTGGCACTCTAGATAAATGGAAATGCACTAGAGATTCACTTTCCTAAGCAGACCTAATGCGACGATTAAAATCATCTCTTTTTAAATCATACCACATAAATCATCTTATATAATTGTAATCCTACATATGTCTAAACATAAATGTACTAGGAAATCATCTCAATTATAGGCCAAGCATCTTGATTATGATACCGTGCTTGAGGCCTTGATTGAATTGCATCAGTCCAATTAAAAACAAATTTGCGGCCTTTTTCCGTCTTTGCTTAGAACGTACACAAGTCCATAGTCAAGTTTATGTCTAGCACTCTTGTGAAACCAAAAAGCACTAAAGTATGTTTGTCTAGTCAAAACGCTTGGCATAAAGACACTTGTTCCAGAATAAAATGTTTCAAAAGTCTCAACTACGTTGGCCACATTGTGAAGGAGGAACCACACTTTCTTAGCAATTTCCATCAAGAATCAACTAAAGTCTCTCTGTCATTCTCGCTAAGGACTCTCTTAGCTCAACAAAAGGGATACATTTTGTACACGTAATTTGCGAAGCAAAACAAAGTCGTGTGAAATATTAAAATTAGCATGGACTCAAAATTAAGGAATATAGAAAAATTTTAACGAATATCTTCTAATTATTTGAATGTTTAAGAAATGGTACCATATTTCTCGATAAAGTTGGTTTTATCAAAAAATAAATTATTGTCAGATAAATGTAATATCAATGGATAGCCTCGGCAAAGGCTTGTGCAATAGCTGGTACACGCATTAGAGAAATTGGATGCCAGGATCTTATGATGTTTGTCCAAATTGTACTTTATAAGATAGCAAATCATTTTGGCTTGTCTCTTAAAAAGAAGCATTTGGATTGCCCTTAAGAGTTTTTAAATATACGTTACAGAATTAGATGAATTATTATTCTTCCTAGTTCCCTTGCATTGCGTTTCAAATATAATTCTCATCACGTAAACTTGAGTATTCGAGAGAAATTTGTATAAATAATAAAAAGATAAATTTAGTTGCGGTGGATAGAACTTGGGAGAGCAGTACAAAGTGCAAGTGCCACCTCATAACACGCTACATGTGTCTGCCAAGCAATCCGCTAAATTCTCTCTTGACCCATTCCGGTAGGATTGGGACAATGTGTATATTCATGACATGCTTAATTCCAAATGTAATATGTTATTCATCATGCAAAGATGTGCCATCATCCAATTAAATATCGCAAGTCACCATTCATAAATTCAGTCGATGACATCCAATAGATGGATGCTGAATTTTATAATAATAAAAAAGAAGAGCCAGTTTTATTGAAAAGTCATTTCTTTAATAAGATTGAGAATAATCAATTCAAAATTATCCCATATATGGAGTCTCGGTTCATGGACTCATGACGATTAAGGACTCCACTCATCAGCTTTGTCAGACCATTTGGTGCCAATCTGAATTTGTCTTTTAATTTGTTGAGGGAGGCGCAGGTGAATTGCAGAGACGACCTCCTCTTCTTTGAATACTTTCACCAATTATTTCCTCAACTTAGTCTCCTCTTTGGTGCTGAGTCTGACTAGTCTTTTTTTGGCTGAGGAAGGAAGGCCCCAGGCAACTTCCTGGCAAGTGGAAGAAGACAGCAAAGTAATGGCAAGTGTAAAATATACTAAGGTGTCCAATGAATCCGACATCTAACTAACATGCGATCATATGATGTTATTTCCAAGACGACCTCCTCACCTTTGAAGACTTTTACAAACTATTTCCTCAACTTATCCTCATATTCAGTGCGAGTCTGAATAGTTTTTTTCCTTCTTTTAACTTGTGAAGGAAGGCTGCATGTGATTTCTAGGAAAACGTAGCGAAAGTAAGCGATCTCACTCAATTTCTTTATCAATTGTGTTTATGGGCGTGAGTTACATATGAGCTCACATGCTCTCAATCATGTCGCACTTAAGCTAATATTAATTAAAAAAAGTAGACTTAGCCTAACCTTGTTCATGGCACGAATGGACAGTGGTTCTTAACTTCTATTCTATTCTGACAAATGAATGCCACGATCAGCGATGATGATAGTGACAACATGTGTGCCAGGCGCTCAATCTCAATAATAATTCCGCGGAATTGATGTCCAGACTAGCCATTTCTAATGATTCTATCACACGATGGTCGACCTCCTTCTCTTCGAAGACTTCAATCAATTACTATGTCAACATAACCTCCTATCTTACACGAGTCTGAATGGTTTTTCTTTTGTGTGAAGAAGGCTGCAGGTGACTTCTCGGCAAACACAACGGAAGTAAGTGAACGATGTCACTCTGTTGCTTTTTGTCAAGTTGTTACAAGGATCAAGCTCAGAGTTCCCCAACCACTAGTTGGAGTCAACATAGGGATCAATCTTTGCATTGTCGTGACGGAATGAAGAACAGAAAAGAGACAGAGACGGCAGCTCCGACAAGCAGTAGCCATTAGTAGCCATGATAGCAAGTTGGGGAGAAGTTATGATATATAACATAAGGTTTGTCCTTGGCATTTATAATAAAGAATATAATGCTAACAAATAGAATATTATATATATGTCAAGAAATAAATTGAGAATTCTTTTGTCCTTTTATGGATGCTTCCACAATCTTTCAAAAGAGCATTCTACTAGGGCCGGTAATTGTCGAATCACAAAATAAAATTGGCATTAAAATTATGGTAACTTCTTCACACCTATAACATACTATGTCAAGGATTGATTCCTCAAGGAATTATAGAATGAAATTAGTTGCATAGATCATGGTGTGCGGACCATATTCAATCACGTCCATTTATTTTTGTGAGATCCATGTGACATTTATATGATTAATAGTTTCAATAAACCTAGAGTACACTAGTCTAACCCAATGGAGTATATTCAAGTTACGAGAGAGAGAGAGAGAGAGAGAGAGAGAGAGAGAGAGAGAGAGAGAGAGAGAGAGAACTTTCTTGAGAAACAAAGATGGACTTGTCATTTCTCTTTGCTCATATTGACACAAGTCCATCCTCTTATCTTTGTAGAACCCTCTTGTGAAGGCAAAGGAGAAAGGACAAAGTATGTTTCATCAAGTCAATTTGCTTGTTATGCATTATCGGCACATAGCCAAATTCAACAATAAATAGGCCCATAAATTCACGTCTTCACTCAAAGACGTCGACACTCACAAGCTGTGTTTGGAGATTGACAATCCACTTGAAAGATGGGCAAAGCATGTGTTTGAAATTTCATTCCTTGAAAAGTACCAAGAAACTCATATTGATATTATAAAAAAAATCATAAAAGTCATGCCTTCAAGAATAAAATGTTGAAAAATCTCAACTTTACGAAACAAATGCAGCCTAAGTGTACAAATGAAGTTGAGACTATAGCTGATTCCCCATGGAAATTGCGAAGAAAGTGTCGTTCCTCCTTCACAATGGTGCCAATGAAGTTGAAACTTTTAGCTGTTTCCTGGTATTTTCCAAGGGCAAAAATTGCAGGATGCGTCGCGCACATGTGAACACTCACGCTAAGCGAATTGACTAGATGAAAAGGAAAAAAAAAAGATAGAGCCATCTAGACTATCAAAATTGCATGCTATCATTGATTTCATACGGATGTTGAAAAAATGTTGTTTTTGTTGGGGATTTGATTTGTCTATGTTGTTTATTTACTGGTTGATCTGGCAGTGGATTGTTGTTTGCTTAATTGGAAGTTGATTTTTTCTTTTATGGAAATTGTGAAGAAAATGCGGTCCCTCCTTTACAATTATTTCCACAAAGTTGAGATTTTTCAACATTTTATTCTTGAAGGCATGACTTTTATGATTTTTTTTATAATATCAATATGAGTTTCTTGGTACTTTCCAAGGAATGAAATTTCAAACACACGCTTTGCCCGTCTTTCAAGTGGATTGTCAATCTCCAAACACATTCGCGTGTTCACACAAAGACGTCGACACTCACAAGCTGTGTTTGGAGATTGACAATCCACTTGAAAGACGGGCAAAGCGTGTGTTTGAAATTTCATTCCTTGGAAAGTACCAAGAAACTCATATTGATATTATCAAAAAAATCATAAAAGTCATGCCTTCAAGAATAAAATGTTGAAAAATCTCAACTTTGTGGAAATAATTGTAAAGGAGGGACCGCATTTTCTTCACAATTTCCATAAAAGAAAAAATCAACTTCCAATTAAGCAAACATCAGTCCACTGCCAGATCAACCAATAAATAAGCGACATAGACGAATCAAATCCCCAACAAAAAACATCCGTATGAAATTAATGATAGCATGCAATTTTGATAGTCTAGATGGCTCTATCTTTTTTTTTTTCCTTTTCATCTAGTCAATTCGCTTAACGTGAGTGTTCACATGTGCGCGACGCATCCTGCAATTTTTGCCCTTGGAAAATACCATGAAACAGCTAAAAGTTTCAACTTCATTGGCACCATTGTGAAGGAGGAACCACACTTTCTTCGCAATTTCCATGGGGAATCAACTATAGTCTCAACTTCATTTGTACACTTAGGCTGCATTTGTTTCACATTGAAATTTTTCCTTCCTTTTTTTTTTCAGAATTTGGTTTGCCTAGGAAAATGAGTCAATGGAAAAATATTTTCCTACCAATGTTTAAGTTTAAGAAACTGATTTTCTTTTTTAAAACAACCGGAAAATGTTTTAAAAACTATGACTCGGTATTAGCACTTCAATATGAAACTCTATGCTTAAGTATGAAAACCTTAATGTTGGTCATTGGGCCTTGACATTTTGCCCGTCTTTCAAGTTGAAACAACAAAGAGTGAGCCAAGCTCAAGTTTGTAGCTTGATTTGCGCCCCTAATTAAATCACTTTCTGAAATGCATAATTATGTTTGATAATTCCATGCATACGCAACTACTAAATCTTTTTAACATGATATATGCATAGAAAATTAATGAGCCCACAACAGAAGTTGAACTCATTTAAGGAACAACTCGACCTTTCTATATATTAATGTTTTATTTGTGCTGTCAATACTTGCGGTGAAATCAGAATTTTTAAGTGGGATAGGTATTCTTATAAGGCGAATATTAAAAAGCATCAAATATATGAAAAGTTAATTAATCCGATATTAAAAATGAATGGACATTATTATGAGCGAATCGTATACATTTTAAGCGGAAGCCATTATTCCCTTTTCCCATTCATTACTTGAAGGAGAAGTAAAACGCGCGTTTTTCCACTTTGAAGACCTCTCTCTTCTCTCTCTCTCTCTCTCTCTCTCTCTCTCTCTCTCTCTCTCTCTCTCTCTCCGCGTTTTCCACTTTGAAGACTTCTGATCAATAATTTTGTCAGTCTGAATGGTTTTTCCACCTATAAAGCAAGGCCACAGCTGACTTGCAGGCAAGCGCAGCCAAAGTGAGCGATCTCTCTTCTTTGCTTTTATCGAAGTTGTAACAAAGATCAGACCCAGACTTCCCAAATCACCGGGCAGACTCAATTCGGAGATCCATCCCTCCATCGTCCTTCCATAATGAAGAGAAAGAGGGAGGGAGAAGAGACTGAAACGGCCGCTTCGACAAGTAGTAGCCAAGATGATGGATCGGGGAGGGGCTATGAGGTTTTTCTGAGTTTCAGAGGGCCTGACACCCGTTTAACTATCGTGGATACTCTCTACAATCACCTGATCCGTGCAGGGATCCACACTTTCAAAGACGACAAGGAGCTCCGATTTGGTGAAAAGATTGAAGGTAGCCTCTTGCAAGCGATCAAAGACTCAAGAATTTACATCCCTATTTTCTCCAAGTGCTACGCTTCAAGTAAGTGGTGCCTCCGTGAGCTAAAACTCATAGTGGAGTTATCACAAGATAACGATGAGAAAGTGATCCTCCCTATCTTCTATGATGTCGATGTGGATGATGTCAAACTTAAGACTAAGTTATATCAGAAAGCCCTCCAAAAGCACCATAGCAAATCTGGAGAGGATTTACCAAAGTGGGAGAAGGCTTTAAAAGAGGTCACCAGAATCACAGGAAAGAAGCTAATAGATCACGGGTAATGTTTGCTTCTCCTTTGACTTTATTTTCTTATTGGCATTTTCTTTCTCGTTCTTGGTTGTTCATCATTATGTGATGCATGGTTGGATTTGACGCTATGAGGGAACCACAATTTTGCTCAAAGGGCGAGGTTTCTTGAACAAATTGACTTTCCACTTTTAGTGCCAAGTTTTGATAGCAATGATTTTAGGGTATATCAACTTATTTAATTAATCTATAATGCCAGAAATCTAAGATATATATATATCCATGAATTGCATTCCGTAAATAAAGTTAAGCACTTTTGGTGCAATTTTTCTGACCGCCCATGATATAATGTTTGCCCAAAAAATTAGATTGAGTTTGATGTTAGATCTTTCTCCTTTTGTTATCCTAATGAAAGCTGAGGAAGTATTCGCCCAAAACAAGAGAACTCAAGAAGGAGCTTCTCTATGTAATCCAGGCCATTAACAGTTCATACTTGTTAGTGTTTGATGTACTTAACGGAGAGGTAAAAATGTGTGGAAAACATAGAGAAATTACAACATAGACTAAATCGATGCGAAAAACTTAGGGCCTGTTTGGTAACCATTCTGGTTCTTGGTTTCTCGTCCCTGGACGAGTTTGGGACGAGAAACCTGTTTGGTAAATGCCCTTAAAATTTCTGTTCCCAGGATGAAAAAAAGGCTGGGGATGAGCCAGGGATGAGAAATCAGAACCAAAAATTTTTTGGTTCTCAGTTTCTCGGACAAGTTTGAACAGTGCAAAAGAAGAAATAAATTTTCATTTGATCTTTTTAAGTTCTTTCTTTGATATTACAAATGTATATTTTAAATGACAATCAAACTTTCATTTGATCAAGTTGATTGTATTTCTTCTCTTTTTTTTTGTACTCAATACTTTCCTTTAGATATTGTGTGTATACCATAGCAAATTCACGACGTGCAATGTTTTACGGTATTTCTTTCTAAATGTTCATTTACATCAATCATTATTGAAAATAACGAAAAAAAAAGCTTGGCTCCTTCTCAATTCTTGACTTTTCTCTCTCACTTTTGTCATATCCTTCCAACAACGCTCACACCACCAAAGGAATCGACTCTCAAGATGAGATCTCGCTTAAACCACAATTCACTTTATTAGTTCCTCGTACAACACATTTCCATCGTATCAAGTACAAGAAAGAAAGAAGAAAAGATGATGATGAGAGTAATTGAGTCTAAAACTAGACCAATCTCCATTTCAAATAGGATCAGCTCCAAGAAATGAAGTTGGATATTTTTATACTTTGTTTCCTCTTGGTTGTTCACCTAACAAATCATTTACTTAATAGTTTTATTTATTTATTATGAAGGCATGAAATTAATTTATAAAAGTTATTGTCTTAGATAATAGAAAAGTGTTTCATGTATTAATTTATTTTATTTACTGATATTTCTTAAATTAAATGAAAAAAATTCAGGGACATAAATTTTGTGCAGTTACCAAACGCGTTTCTCTTCCCTAAAACTCATCCGAAGACCATTTCTCAAAAAAACTCATTCTCAAAAAAACCTATTTCTGGGACGAGAATGGTTACCAAACGCGCCCTTAATGGCCAAGAAGAAGAAACTAATCACTGTAGATTTACTTGGGCCGTAGGGAATTCATATGCTTTGCTACCATTTCCCCTAAGGTAACCGGCTAATTATGGTCGCATCCCTAAGTTACCCAAACATAATAGAGCTTATGTATAGTGATGGTTTTACAAGCCCAAAAGAGAAACCTATTATTCATGGTTCTTCTTGTTGCTCTGAATATACAAGACCGAACACTACAAAGATCTTTGCACATGTTTTAGTGATTCAATCCTCCAGTCTATCTCTGATTACGAGAACTCTTGGATAGTTTGCGAAGGATTGACTTAGGTTTTGGTATATTACCGACCTTGGCCTTTTACTTTAATGGTGGGAGGACAAAGGTCATAGGCATCTCTGGTGGTCAATTGTGCATAGACAAAATCTGCGGCCTTAAATTGAAGTTGCCAATGTACGCGTCACCCTTTCCGCAAGTTAAAAAGTCAAAAATAACTTTAATTTTTGAGTGTTGCTCTTGCTTTCCCTTGGACCTATTCATGGCCCCATATCTCAATCAACCAAAACTTCACCTAAGGGACTTCTCGGTGGTTGTAGTTATGGTTAGCGACATCTAGGAACCTCTGGAAAATGGATAAGCAATTTAACAATTCTGATTACAGTGAAATATGTAGCTACTCTCTACCCTAGTTTTGAACCCTGGTCTTTACTCTCCACTTACTAACATCCTTCTTCATTGAAGCTTACTATTTGTGTCCCACATTACAATACTGACATGAATAATTTTACTCGAAAGGACATCCTACGTAGATCATCAGATTAGTGATTTTCAATAGAAAACATACGGAAAAGTTATGTTGAAAAGTTTCGTGTAAAGCTTTAGGACTACATTTTTATGACTAGAAAAGCTTATAATAGAATTGACTTCCTAAAATAGATTTATGACTGATTGGGTAATGTTCCTTTAATGAAAATAATGGAATGCAATAGAGGCGCACAGCCTGTTCAAACCCAACTACGCGCAGCACTAGTTAGCTGGAAAATATGCCAAGGCGACTTCTAGTTGAAGCCTAATTAGACCCTTAGTCACAAAATAAACTTTTCCCACCATTTACTGAATGAAAGAACCTTGACAGCAGTAGCTTTCTGTTATGAGTAAGGTCCCTCGTCTTCCTCTTGGAAAAAGTCTGTTTCTCTAGTTTTCTTCTTTTTTTTTTTTTTCATCAAACGGCTCCCGCTAGGTAACGATTTTCTTATGTTGGTTGCTTCAAAGCAAGTAACTTTCAACTTGACGATAACCTTCCAATTCAATGTAATGCGAGCACAGCTCGCATGTGTGGTTTTTTTTTTTTTTTTCAATCTGAGATTGTTGCATCTTATGTATGTGGCAGCCTAGATAAATTAAATAGTCTAATTGTCGAAGAGGTCTCGAGTCATTTATGGACAAGACGGATAGATGTGCCTCATCATTTGGTGGGAATCGAGAACCCAAAGGATAAAATTATGGCGATGTTAGATCTAGGATCTTTTGATGTACGGCGTATTGTGATTCATGGTATGGGTGGAATCGGAAAAACGACACTAGCCGATGCCATCTTCAGGTAAATCTCCCCTCAGTTTCAGGATTATTGCTACTTCCTTAAAGATGTTCGGACACGTGATATATTAGACTTACAAAAGGAATTGCTGTTCAGCATTCTCAAACTCAGATGCACTGACCTCTCTGACATGATCAAGACAAGGTTTCGTGACAAGGAAGTTCTTATTGTTCTTGATGACATTGACAGTCAGAACCAAGTCATGAGACTTGCGGGCGAGCTCAATTGGTTTGGTAGTGGTAGTAGAATCATCATAACAACAAGGAATATTGAATTTTTGGTTAAGGAAAGTGAGGACAACAATGTCCCAACCTCTAATAGAGGGCAAATTTCACTCTACAATATGCCGCTGATGAACTCACATGATGCTCTTCAACTTTTTTGTGAGCGTGCCTGGGGATGTGCTGAGCCTCCATCTGATCACGTGGATATTTCATACGAGTTCATTAGGAGGCTTGGACGACTTCCATTGGCTCTTGATGTCGTAGGCTCCACACTTCGTGGAAAAACAGATTTTTCAAGAATTAAATTAAGTCTATTTGGTGAACAATACCTAAAATGGCATATGTGTCACGCAAAAGTACTTATGTGGTATCCTTCAGTTGCATTTTTTAATATGAGGGTTTAGAACTTAATTGTATTTTTTGATAAATATAGGGGAGCTAATTGAACTAATTGACAATTTTTTAGGACTTGTTTAGGAATTGATTGAACCAATTTACAAATTTAGGACTCAATTGCCTTTCATACATAGGATTTAGGACTTGTGCTTTGTTTTTCCCGACCTTATGCCTACAATATTTCCCTATGTCGTGAGATATAGTGTGATGTTAGATCTTTCTTCCTTTGTTATACTAATGAGAGGTGAAGAAGAATCAGCCCAAAAGAGGACTCAAAGTAAGGAGCATATGTACCGAGCAATTAATGGTTAGTTCATCGTTTTAGGACGTGACTTACTCTTGAAAGATGTAAAAGTGTGTAGTGAACTTAGAGAGATTATTACATAGACCAAGTTTATGCAATATTTTTCCACAAAACTTACGGCCAAGAGGAAGAAAGGACGTAGCTAATTACACAAGGACTGAACCGCTACATCTAATCTAGGGTAGGGTGCGGATTTCCTTTGGGACCCTATTTTGAGAATTACAGATTTTTATATGAAGTTACTGACCTTAATATAAGCCTTAGAGACTTCTTTCAATTATTTTACAAATTAATTTTAGGTTACCAACATTTATTTGAGTCATTTACTAAGTTTATCCCAATGTAAAACCTTCCATCTCTTATTTGAATTGTTCACTTTACATTTCTTAATTACCAATTCTTGTACCAAATGACTGACCATAATATGAGTTATTAGCTAGTTTTAGGTTATCCATTCTTATTTGAGCTGCTTATTTGGATAGATGATTGTTGGCAATTCAAATAAACGCTGACAAATACCCCAGAAAGTGCGGTTACTACCCTATTCCTCTGTAAATTAAGAAAAATGATTTTGAGATTTTACACTTGTTTTCTATATTCAAGGGAACTGCCTAGTGAGATTCTTTTTCTCTTACGTCAACCTCCAAACTCTCCTAATTAATCACTCGAAGAGAATAAGTAGACCAGGTGTCCTGAGGACTTAGATGTCCAGCCAAACTTCCAGATGTCTCGCAGCAATAGTCAGGTCACAATTTGGTCGACCGACATAATTCTAGTTAAAGCCCAATTAGACCTCTGTCATGGTACAACCTTTTCCCATCATTTACCGGAACAAAAAACCTTGATAGAGGTAGTGTTCATTTGGAGATGAATTTATTTTTCCTTTCTATTTTGCGATAGTCTCATGGTGTGAAAGATATATATTTTTTTCTATTGCTTTTTCTATGCAAATTACTTTGAGTTTGATGATAACCTTCCAATGCCACGTACTGTGGGCTCATATTTTATGTGTGATTTTTCAATATGAGGTGATTGCATGTTACGTATGTGGCAGCTTATATGAGCTTGTAAACCTCGTGGTGGGAGAGGTTTCTATTTTGTTGTGCACAAGATGTATGGACGTGCCAGAAAATTTGGTGGGAATTGAGGGTCGGATGGATAAGATTATGCAGCTGTTGGATCTAGGAGCGTCTGATGTACGGCTTATCGTGATTCATGGTATGGGTGGCATCGGAAAGACTACATTGGCGGAGGCTGTTTTCAGGCGAATCTCCCCACAGTTTCAAGGTGATTGCTGCTTTCTTAGAGATGTCCGAGCTGATGATATATTGAACTTACAGAAGAAATTGTCATCCGAAATCCTTCATCACCGTTGGACGAACCTCTCTTGCGTTAATGAAGGGGCTAACATGATCCAGGAGAGGTTCAATAGAAAGAAAGTATTCATCGTTCTTGATGACGTTGATAAGCTAGACCAAATCGAGAGACTTGCAGACAATGAGCATTGGTTTGGTGAGGGAAGCAGAATCATTATAACGACAAGGAATATTGATTTCTTGGTAAGTGAAACTGAAGACCACAACACCTCACGTTATCAAAAAGCTTCATTCTACGAAATGCCGGAGATGGATCCTAATGATGCTCTTGAACTTTTCTCTAAGAATGCCTTTAAATCTGCCAAGCCTCCGCTTGATTACATGAATATTTCGAGGGAACTAATCTACGCCCTTGGAAGACTTCCGCTAGCCCTCAAAGTCATAGGCTCCACACTCTGTGGAAAATCCCGAATTACATGGGAAGACTCACTAAAGAGGTTACAGAAGGTGATGAACAAGGATGTCAAAGAGAGGTTGATGATAAGTTATGATGCATTGGAATCTTGGCAACAAAAAATTTATCTTGATATTGCATGTTTCTTCATCCACGAAGAGAAAGCAATTGCAGTGAAATATTGGGATTCGATTTATGAATATCCCACCAGAAATGATGTCAAGATCCTCACAAACATGTCTTTAATAAAGATCACTTGTGATGATAAACTTGGGATGCACGACCAACTCAGAGACCTCGGAAGGAATATCGTTGACATCAACAGCGGTAACGATCAAAGTGGTAGTAGATATTGGTCTCCCAAAGATGCCATTCGTGTAGTGCAGAGTAAAAAGGTATACTTAACCTCTACTTATTTACATTGTCCATCTAGTAGCAATATCACCTTTATAATCCAACTCAAAGTCAAATTGACACATGTACTCACTCGTTGTTGATTTTATCCATTGGATGTCGCTTTAATCCTCTAGGGAACTGAAAAGGTAGTAGGGCTCAATCTCGGTACACCTGAACCGGATGTCACATACAGATTTAAACACGAGGAGTTTTCAAGGTTGTTCAACCTTAGGTTCCTTCAATTGGACCATGGAAACTTCGAAGGAGACTTTAAGAATCTTTTCTTCGAGTTAAGATGGCTCTCTTGGAGCAATTGCCCTTTGGAATTCGGAGCTACCAACTTTGGATTGGTGAACCTTGTCGTTCTCAAGCTTTGTAGAAGTAACATTACTGAAGACTGGGGAGGATGGTCTCAAATCATGGTATCATCTAATGCTTACTTTTGCATTACATTTGCTCTTGCTCTTTACTAAGCTTCAACTCAATTGCTTTATAGGTGGCAAAACAATTGAAAGTCCTAATACTCATAAATTGTCCAGCCCTTAGGGAAACACCAAATTTCTCCTCAATCTCGAGACTGGAGAGATTGATTCTTAGAGGATGCAATAGACTGGAGAAGATTGATGAGTCCATCGGCAATCTACAACATCTTGATCACCTAGAGATAGAGTCCGCAACCATTGAATCACTACCAAAGTCCATTGGCAGTCTAAAATCTTTAACAGAGTTAAGAGTAACATCTAAGAGACTCTTAATGTTGCCCGACTCGATTGTCGATTTAGGGAAGTTGAAGCATCTAATCTTGATATGCAAGGAACTTCGAAAGCTTCCCGACTCTATTGGACAATTGGATTCGCTACTTGAGCTACATGTCCGCTGTAGTAGAATTGGGGAGTTACCTTATTCCATTGGAAACCTAGAAAGGTTGAGAATTTTAGAAATCTACAATTCGGATTTAGAAAGGCTACCAGACTCGATAGGGAGTCTCAAATCACTGGTCAAGTTGCATGTGGATCGTTCAAGAGTCAAGACCTTACCAGATAGTATTGGGGATCTCAAAAAATTGAAGGTACTATTTATGTCTGGTGGTGACATAAGTGAACTTCCGAAAAGCATAGGAATGTTAGAAAATCTAGAAAAGTTACATGTCTGTAATTTAGAAGGAGAAATTCCAAGTGAAATCGGGGCACTGTCCTCGTTGAAAATTATACGCTTATATAATGGTCGCTTCAAGGGATTGCCAACAACCATCAATCAGCTTACAAATCTCCAACAACTTGAGTTACGGAGCTGCCGTTCAATTCAACAGCTGCCAGAGCTTCCTGAGAGTCTAACGGAATTAAGCGTTTCATGGGACTCGCTGACCACAATCCCCGACTTCTCAAACCTCTCCCATTTAGTAAGTCTTGAAGTGGGCGGAGACCCAGCGCTGCTGGAAGAACCCCGCATAGAGGGGCTCGAGAGATTACGCACTCTTAGGGTTTTGGATCTGGATGCCGGGAAAGGGGCGTTGGCTCCAACGGATTTGAGTTCCCTCTCTCGGCTACAACGCCTCTCCATAAGTTACGGCGACTCCCGATCTCTTATCGGTCTTCCATCCAGCCTTCGATACTTGAGATTAATGAATGTCCGGTCGCCGATCGATTGGTCACTCTTTTCCAACTTGGAGAATTTGTCATCGCTATCCATTTCCGGATATTTGCCAGGGGAGATTCGATTTGAGGTGCTTGAAAAGCTACGGAAATTCAATACATTGTACATGGACAACTGCCCATCGCTCAAGACGCTGCCCGTTCTGCCGTGTTTGAAAGAGATCCGGAGTTTTTATCTCGAGGACTTGCCTCAGCTAACTCAGATTCAGGGTTTGGGAGAATTGAAATCATTGCGGGATTTGACTATCCACAGATGCAATTCCATCAGAAGCTTGGACGAATCTGATCTGTCTAATCTACAGAATCTGAAATCGTTGGAATTCTTTTCTTGTGAATCACTGGAAAGGGTGCGCGATCTGAGTTCCCTCTCTCAACTACAACGCCTCTCCATAAGTTACGGCGACTCCCTATCTCTTATCGGTCTTCCATCCAGCCTTAAATACTTGAGTTTAAGGGATGTCCGGTCACCGATCGATTGGTCACTCTTTTCCAACTTGGAGAATTTGTCAGAGCTGTGCATTCAAAATTATTTGCCAGGAGAGATTCGATTCGAGGTGCTTGGAAAGCTACGGAAATTCAAGGAATTGAGAATGGCCCACTGTCCATCGCTCAAGACGCTGCCCGTTCTGCCGTGTCTGAAAGAGATCCAGAGTTTTCACCTCGAGGACTTGCCTCAGCTGACTCAGATTCAGGGTTTGGGAGAATTGAAATCATTGTGGAGATTTTGTATCCACAGATGCAATTCCATGAAAAGCTTGGACGAATCTGATCTGTCTAATCTACAGAATCTTAAATGGTTGGAAATCTCTCGCTGTAAATCGCTGGAGAGGGTGCCCGTCGTGCCAAAGTCTTGTGAACTCAGGGTTTGGGATTGCCCGAGGTTCAACAGCGATGGATGAGGCACGCATGATTTGATTGGCAAAGATAGTCGATGAAGGTAAGTCCATAGAACTAGCGACGCTTGAGTAGATGGTCCTTTGTTTTTTCTGTCAATGTGTTGGTGATGAAATTAAATGTTGTTTTGTCGTCTTTTATTGAGTTTTCCTTTAGCTAACCTTTCATCGTGGTTTTGGAACCGCCTCTTGTACTCGTTCGTTCTGTTATCTCGTGAGTTTTCATCGTGGTTGCGTATCAACATAGTTGTCTTTGTTGTAAAGCACAAGTGGCTGAGAGTGCTGGTCTTACCTTATGGAGGGTTCTTAATTTCACTCGAGAACAATCATGATTGGTGAGGAACGAAATAAAGGAATCAACACCTGGTTTATGGAAGAGTGAATTGTTGATACTTGTTATGTAGTATGAGCGATTTAGTTACTACATTCGTGAAAAATTGGAGATGCTTTTCTAGTTAAATCTGAGCTGAAGTTTAGAAGCCTCAAGTCTTGAGGCACGGTGTCATTTGTGAAGTATCTTTCTCTGCTCTAGTGTTTAGCCAATTAATGCGTGAAATTTGTGCTGGGAGACAGATTGATATTGGTGTAAACTAGTTGATATGGTAATACCATCATCTCGTTGAGGACTAGGTTTAGTTGCATTGAACCTTGGATTGTGCAGTTTATAGTGTTAAGAAAGAGCAACATGTGAAAGAGATGTTCTTCAACATGAACCGAAGGGGTAGTGATATGTTATGCTTCCTCATCAGAACTGTGGCATCATTCGTATGTGTTAGTTTTCATTGCCAACTGAGATTCAGCAGTTTGGGAGAATTAAAATCATTGTAGGATTTGTCCATCTAGGACTGCCGTTTCATCAAAAGCTTAAACGAATCTGGTCTGTTTGATTTACAGAATCCAAAATTATTGGGGTTCATTCGGTGTGAATCACTGGAGAGCGTGTTGGGTATGCCGAAATTTTGTCAACTCATCCCTCTTGACTGCTCGAGGTTCAACAAAAATGCACATGGTACTTGTCATTTGAATAGCAAAGATAGTGGATGATAGTAAGGCCATAGCATTGAGCCGTCATATTGCATCTTTTTGTAACCGATTTGCGTGCATTTGAATTTGCTAAAACGTTGCTTAATTAAAAGATTTAGGTGACTGACTTTTCTTATTTGGTTCCCGAAATTGTCAATGTGGAAACTTCTTATGTGTTATCATTGAAAGAAAAAGAATGAACATAAATATGCCATTTGATCAATAAAAGTATTCAAGTAATGTTTGGTTTACTGAGAAAGTACACAAAATTTAGTTTGACAAGAGGTATTTCCAACAATCAACTAACTCAATTTTCCCCTACATTATTTCTCTCTAATGTTCATTTCAAAAGAGAGGGTTGGAGAAGATGTTGCAATTTACCTGATAAGGCATTTGCATTCTTGAATTCTTGTTTGTTGTACTGATGACGTGTCATTTTCTTTTTTCTTTGCTGTTTTGAGCCAGCTCTGGGAATTTGATAGCTCTGACTCATGGATGAATTAAATTAGGTAAATGCAATAACCTGAGTTGCTGCCCTTTGTATCATCTTTGTTTCCGGCAGTTCCAGAGATTTAATAGGTTTATCTGATGCTGCACAATCAAAGATCACCAACAGTCATAGTCCACATCTGATGTCAATGTTCATAGTTGCAATTTTCCAGTATTCCCATTCTCAAAGTTGAAGTTCTACTTCTCCAGCAATAACTATTAGCTATCCTCATCTATTTATGCCGAGTCCTCGAATATAATCAATTAGTCATGCTGAAATGTCTTCAGATGAAATGGTTGGGATTCTACACGAGCAAAGTTATTTGCTGGAGAAATTTTCTCTGGCTGACAGTCCTATTCTGCTCAGGCATTCAATGGCTTAACGTGCCAAGTAACATTAGCTTTTGTTTGTTGAACTACTTATTTTCAGCACTTGTAATTAGGTTAATCAAAGTATAAAATTTATTTCACAGATCTTGGTAAGTCAGACAAGTAGTAGACATGTTGGGAGATTGAAACTTGAAAGATCTGCAACTTTCATATGCTCAAGTGTGTTTCCCATGTACTTCATGTCGTTTGATCGCTTAATTCACTTTACCTTGCTGGATGAGGAATTTGTTGTTTTGTTAGATAAAAGAGTTTTTCCTCATACTCAACATGTGTGAGGATCCTATTATTGTTTTATGAGCATCTTTCCTGATCAAGTATCTAGACGAGCAATACTAATATGTGTAGTATGGTCCCAAGTGTCTATTTTCCATTTAGTTCTTCACTTTTTGTGTAACGTCAAAGTCATCTTTTGATGGTAAGTTGTCTAACTCCTTATGACCAGGCTCTTCGAATGTTCAATGAGATGATGGGATTGCCTGAGATTGTGGGGCTTAACTACCCACCATTGTTTCCCTGATGCATTCCTGTGAGTGAACAAAATTATGCATGGATTTTGTTCAAGAAAGCCTAGATAACTGAATGAATGCATTGATTGTGTTCTAGAAAGCTTGGATAACTGCATTTGTTATGTCCAAGCTGCAATTTTGTTTGTTCTTTCTGGTGACTCATTAGACCTTTCCTCATCTCTCTCTAGCCCTATCACTGTCTGCTAAAATTTAATTATTATTTGCTTGTTAGATAAACCTATTGAACTTCTTTTCTATCAATCTCTGCTAAAATGGGCAATGGTAAAGTTTTGCTGAGTGGATGCTTTAATGCCCTTGTGTAGCTTTCTTTGGCCAGTGATGTCGACTTAGATGCAATAGCTCATATGACAGAAGGATTCAGTGGAGCAGTTCTTCAAGCTGTGCTTTCAGATCCACAGCTTCAAGCTGAACTTCTCGGCAGCAGAGAGGCTATCAGCATGGGAAGAAGCCAACTATAACCATCTTCTAAAGTCCGTCACTTCATAGGCAAGGCCGTCAGTCTCAGATGGCAAGAGTGAAGACTCCATAGAAGTTCTTTTCATTCATCGAATTTGATCGTCTCTCCCCAAAACAAGAATTATGTTTTCACCAATCAGAATTTCCACTAAGGATTCTGAAGTGGCTTATTGTGCATCTGTTGTAGCTGATTCCTACAATGATCTTATTCTACTATAGAGTATGCGACATTTGTAGGATAATTCATCAAGTCATCTTTCAATTTCTGGTGATGAATCTCGGCCAACGAGCAGTCGCTGGGGTGATCTCTCTGCATTCAATAATTGAGGAAATGGGGATGAAAAGATTTCCTTTTGGCAACAGCTGATATTTGCACTTCTTTGGCTTTGAGCATTGTATTCAAAGTGAGGAGACAATTTTACCTCTCAGCAAGAAAGCGACCGATGCTGTCGAAGCCCATCTTTAGGTCCCCTTCATCTCTTATTATAATTAGCTTCTGCCCCTGCCCGAATGTTGTTCATTTGAGAAACTACAAAGCCTAACAAATATTGGGCTTAAGATTCAGCAATGAGCGACAATATGGAAAATCATGAGCCGGAGTGATGCTAGCCTGGTATAACGATCTCTCTGCCAGGTTGACGATGCAATGCACCATCTATTTTCCAGAAACTTCGTATCTCAACAAAATTCTAGTGAAATCAGCTTCACTATATTGTTCACATTATTTGTTGTCGTTGAATGAAAGGATTCGATAAATTGTGCTATCATATTTCATGGCGCAGCTCATCAGCATTGTCATAGTGACTCGTTTTGTGAATGTGTTTTTTCTTTTGCTTTAAAACTTTTGTCTAATCGGAATAATTTAAATAAATCACAAATATGCAAAGGAATAAGTGCATAAGTGACCAGTTAAAAACGAGGGATTATGCCATGGACAGACCACTTGCAAGCTCACTCATCACAAATGAATCTTTTTACCTTAAAGTAGTGGTGACTTCACTGGAAAAAGCAGTAGATAAGTAACGGGGTGTTTCATTTGCGGAATATAATAATATAGGAATGAAATAGCTATTCCATGAAAATGAAGAAAGTAGGACTAGGAATGATGTAACCATTCTATAGTTTGGTTTGCGTAATGGATTTAAAACTATCCTCTTATTTATTTTACCATAATGGCACGGAGAATAAGTTAGGAATACTAAGGAATACCCATAATAACATATAATTGAAGTCTGATTTCTTTTATATTTTCATAAAAACTTAAATGGAAACCTACTACAATTTATAAATAATCGCAATATATTAATTTTTAATGGTAAGTAACCATCATTATGTTAGTTGATAATAATTAAACAACAGCATGATTAATAATAAAAAGATAAATGATCTAATAGATAACTATAATAATTATTATTTTCTGTATAATAACTATCATTGGAGTCAAGCCATTACAGTAATGCCAAGCTCAAGCTCAACTCCTATTAGATATTCGATGCTAAAAGTTCCACTCCAGCTTTGGAGTATTAAATGTCCAGCTTTAGCTTGATTTGGATGAGAGATATTCAAGCTCAATTCAGACTTAATACAATCGAGTTATTAAATGAGCTGAAGCTCAAGCTCAACAATTACTTACTTTCTATTGGTTCTCAGTGCATTTCAAATTTTAAATATCTTCCCCTCTATTTTAGCAATATCATATAAGTTTCTCAACAAAATAATAGAAACTTGAATAGAATTGCTAGTCTCTCAAACAAAATCGCTCGGTCTTGGCTCAGCGAAATGCAGGAGCAGCTCCAATTTGAGGTTGGATTTAAACCAAGTCAGATTATTTCAATATATCATTAAGTCGAGCTTGAGTTACTCTTACGTAAGTTGGACTCAACTTCACACCAAATGATATTTCAGTTGAACTCCATAAGGGTTACACTCATTTCCCTGATAATAAGTGTGATAAAGGAATGTGATTTTCTATGGAATTTGATGGAGAAAAGTACATGAGCAAACCTTAACCGATAAAATAAATCACAACAGGATAATTTTTATTTTTTATACCTATTAAGCATGCTAATTACTCCTAAAATAATTAATTTACAAAGACAATAAAATGCAAAGACCATCAATAGATTTGTAAAAAAATCCATGGGTTTGCCCAAGCAATTGGCTTTCAAAGCTACATCATATGTTACGGTCGACCTACCACTCCTAGGTGCGGAAGGCGATCTCGTACTGATTTCATCTTTTACAATTTTCCCATGACAAAAGAACAGCGAATAGTAAGTGAAGCAAAGGCGAGGATCAATTGATAATGCCATGAATTTGGATTAAACGTAAGAAGGTCTGCTTTTTCGGCTTAGGAAAGCAGAATGGAAGTCTGTCGCCAGCTAAGAAAAGCTAATCCTTTTTGGTACGATAAGCAAAATAAAGCAATCAATATCTGATATTTAAAAAATAAATAAACAGAATGATTCAGGGGGACCTGTCAAGCTTCCTTCGTGTTAGCCAAATGTTGGGGAATTACTATGAGACATTGCACTGAACTTTGGTCTATATGTTAAATACCATAGAGAAATTCAATGCTTTCCCTAGAATCATACATGGGGATTCCGGGTACTTTGAAAAATGAGATAATTAAATCGACATGCATGGCGGAATTTCAAAGCACCAAAAGTAAAACTTTTTATGTCATAATAAGGCCTAAAGATATCATCGTTTATGTCTTGACATAATTTTACGATGCGACCCTAAATAATTCACATACATATATATCTCCCAATGCTAAGAGGGTAACATAAACATCAGAAAGTGAAATAAATTTAGTATATTTCTAAACAGAAATATCACTATACCCATGAGAAAAGTGAAAAAGACGAGATAAAAAGATGAAAAGGTACATAGAAAGGGAAGGGTCGTCCAAATTAGATCCATCCATCATTAGATACTCCACCTGAACATTCTAAAATAAGCGCAATTTTTTCCCTAGAAATCATAATTACATCAGACATGTCATATTGACGGAGAGGAATCCGAATAAGTTTAGCTCAACTTTTGCTTAGCTACACTCTTCACGGGAGAAGAACGACTCAACCAACCTAAAGACTGCAGTGATAACACATGAAAAGTGCAGGGAGATGGGCACATTTCCATCTAGGTAGAGATGAGAAGCCTCCCCCAATACAACGAGCACAAAAATAAAATCTTGAACCATTTGATGCGATGATAAGTTAGCCAAAGACAGCATTCATGGACGCTTTTATATCACATGTTTGAATCTCGAGGATAACGAGCAACAGCAATGGCAATCCTCCCGCTGCAGCCAATGTTTTCTAATTAAATTATTGTCAACAACGGTGATGAGTCCATAACCGTTGAGGTGGCCAAGTTAAAATGGTTTGTCGCGACCTCCCCGAAGGTCCACCACTTAGGATTTAGTCTAATGGATTGCTAAGATTGACTTAACTCGAGCTCTTCCAAGCTCATACCAATTCGCGATATAGGTTTTTCTTTTTAACATGCAAAATATTTTCAACTGGAGCCGCCATTAATTTATTTTTGGTGGGTCGATTAGAAATCCATGTAAAGCACCGGGAGTTGTACTTTACTCCTACAAACTAGAGATCTATGGGTACGAGGACTTGGTTATGCTATATTAATTTAATACCTTTTCAATACATTTCCATTTATTTAAAAAAATCAGCAAGCAGCTTGAATTAATTTTAAACTAATTCCCCAACATGCCACCTAAAATTAATTATGAAAATTAATCTAAACGTGAAAATTAAACTAAACGTGCAATTAATCTAAACATGCAAGAAAAAGGAAAACGTACCAAATTTATTCTAGCATGCAAATAATATCAAAATTAAACAACTCAAGCAAATTAGACATGAAACAACACAAAAACAAATACTCAAATCAAATCTAAAAAAATGATTTTATTTATTTATTTAGTTTTGATTTTTTAAATAAACAGGAAAATAATATTAAAATAAAGGGGAATCGTGTCGGGAACCGAACCGGGTCGGTTCGAATCCGACCCGCTCGCTGGAGGTCCAGTGAAAACAGAAAAGACTGGACTGGACTCATAATTGGCCCAGTCCAGCTTTCCCTGAATCTCAGCCCAAAATGAACAGAGTCGGCCCGCCAGCAATCTGGCCCGGGTCATCACGCATGAGGGTCCAGCCCTCTGCCCATCTCAGCCCGGTCTCGCCCCACGCGCGGGACAGCCCCGCCCAAAAACAGACCGGCCCAGCTCCGGTCTTCTTCATCCTCACGCGAGACCTGCAACCAGAAAATCTGCAGAGAAGCTCGCCGTGTTCTGCTTCCTCCCGACGGTGCACGGCGGACGGTAACAAGAGGGAAGGGAGACGACCGGATCTCTAGTGGCTCTCCGGCTTCGACACAACGAGCAACCAGAAACTCTCGAAACAGATTCAAATCCAAGCAAGTTTATTCAGGTAATTTATCAAACAGGTGCAGTGCAATGGGGGACACTCGCTCGCAGGATAAAAGGACATGAAATTTAGACTTACAACGCATCACGGACCAAAAACCAGAACGCTCAAGCATGAAATAGACATCACGGAGGCATGGAAATTAACTGACCCGACCCTCGCTCTTCCCAATCCGAAAGAAAACAATAGACCAAAACATGAAGGAAATCACAGGAAAATGAAAAACACAACTTTCCCTACATGGCTCGGGGACTGTGGAGAACAAGCGTGCTCGAGCAAACTTGCGGCAAATCGTCGCTCCTCCGCGAGGTGTTCCCGACCACGATCCTTGGGAAGCCGCGGACGAAATGTCTATAGCAGAAACTCACCGGTGAGAAGCGAACAGAGGAGGCTGGGGACGAGTTGCCGCAGGTGAAAGTCTTAGACGAGGAGTCGTCGCGGATGAGTCCTCGGAGTCAAAGGTCTCCGACCGATGCTGCTTCTCCCTATGCTTTTTCTCGCGCGTCTTTTTCTCTCTCGTGTGAATATTTTTTTTGTGCTCTTTCTCCCGGAAAAAACCCCCGACGTTTTTCTTCTTTTGGGACACCTATAGGCATGGGAACAATATTCGGTCAAATCCTTTAAAAGGTTTGACCGAATCTCCTCCCCTTCACATTCTTCTTTTTCTTTTTATTTGCTACTGATCTCTTTTTTATTTTCTTTCCTACACACACGGACTCCTCTTGCCAAAAGTGGTAAGGCCTATCAACCTATAATCCTCGCAAGGAAAAGATTTTCTCATATCTCTCTAAGATAATCTCCATCAAAAATATTTTTATCCTCTTTTTATTATTATCTGCCCACACTGTCCTTAACCCAAAATCTTTTCACAATCGTGACAATCCTAATTTCGTCGATTAAAGAAATAATGACGAATCTGGACGAAATTACATGCTATTCTTGCACGTACCCACTTAATATGAAATTAAAACTATACGAAAAATGCTCCTAAAACTATATGCAATTATGTATTTTATTAGGGATTAAAGTAAACCCCTATTTTTTATGCAATAAATGAGACGCCGAAATTTAGATGTCAACAGCTGCCCCTCTTTGAAGGTGAGCTCATAGAGGTTGTATTCAAAGACCATTGAGACCTAAGTTTTGGCTGAGCAATTTTTTTTTTTGAAAAAAAATGTGAATCTTATTCTAAATGCAATGTTATCAAGATGCAAATGCATATGCATGATGCAGAAAAGGAAAACATACCTGCAGTCACTTACTTGTCGACGCGGGATTGATCTTGATTTGCTCAATCCATATCCAAATCCCATTGTAGACTTTCTAAAGAATGTAATCCTTCTAGAATAAAATGCTCATTTGACTAACTGAATTAACACAATTGAATAAGTTAGCAAATAACATTCACATCTAGAATGGAACATTAAACAAGTGAGAGACATCCAGACTTATTAACGCTTAGCTCTCATTATGATGAATGGAAATGAAGAGGAAGAGAAACATACCTGAAATTACTTACCTTAACACTTGAGAAGTAATTGGATGCCTGAATTGGTTCGAAACTTCCCTTCGGATTTTTGTAAAAATTAATACTTGAAACTTCAATCAAGTATTTCAAAATGATAGAAAATTCTTTTCAGATTTTCTAAAAATGATACATGAAACTATAATCAGATAATGGACTCGAAAGTTCCCTTCGGACTTTTGAGAGAAAGAAGTAAAATGGATTTGAAAATTCCCTTCGGATTTTCAAAAAAGAAACTTGAAACTCCAATCAAGTAGTGGACTCAAAAGTTTCTTTCGAACATTTAAGAGAAAAAATAGGTTCAACCTTCGAACTTTCAAAATAGATACTTGAAACTCCAATCAGGTAATGGACTCAAAAGTTTCCTTTGGACTTTTGAGAGAAAGAATAGATTTGAAAGTTTCCTTCAGACTTTCGAAAAAGGTAAGTAAAAATCCAATAAGGTAATAGACTCAAAAGTTCCCTTTGGACTTTTGAAAAAGGTAATGGAAACTCCAATCAAGTAATGGACTCAAAAGTTCCATTTGGACTTTCGAGAGAAAAAATAGGTTCGGAAGTTCGAGAAGTTCCCTTCGGATTTCCGAAAAAGATACCTGAAACTCTAATCAGGTAATTGACTTGAAAATTCCATTCAGACTTCCAAGGAAAATATGGAAATAATTCGAAAAACTCCCTTCGGACTTTCTAAAAAAGGTACTTGCAACTCCAATCAGATAACTTTATCCTTGGGGATTTTTAAACAAGCTGCCTGAAACTCCAATTGAGCATTTAGACAAATATGATGCTACAAATAACAGCTTGAGCATTGAGAGCTTTTCAGTCTTCAAGGAAACATTACATTTCAGATATGATTAGAGCAAAACAAAATATACATTCATCAAGGCATACATGTCAATCAAGTATTTATACATGATGGTTTTACCATGTTTGCATCACCAAATTTTCACTGGAGAATATCATCAATCAAGATCATTTTCACTCATAGCATGAATTTCCTAAGATGACAAATGAAACACTTTCGATCAAAAAGGACTTTTACTCATTCTCATTGGAAGGATTTTGTCACGGCCATTAATGCGAGAATAACTGCATCACTCAATCTCACTATCATCATGTCAACAAAGGTCCAAAAACTCTCGCAAGCGGTACGAACTTACTAATCAGAGAGGTCTTTAATAGGACCGTGATTTGGGCTTGGTCAACGGTTAAGGAAAGGGGACTCTTTGAGTCAATGCTTAAAAAGAAAATTTCTTCAATGAGCAACTTCGGGTTTACAAGTCAAGAATCATGCAAAATGAGACAGACATAATATTGCTTGCACTCCTTCGAGTTGAGCTTAAAACATTATAATCTCACGCTAATTCAAGTGACATAATCATAAGAAACTTCAAAGGTTTGCAATGTAGACTTAGCTCAGGGGTTGTATAAATAGGCTCAAAGATGTGTATGGGATGAAAAGAGTTGGTGATCATCTCAAAATTGTCACTGGACATCTTTCATTGGGGAATTGTTTCTTAAGCTCAACTTTTAAGATTCTGACTTTGCTCCACTAGGAGTGCTATCTCATGTCAAATCCACTGGGGATTACTTACAAAATTGCCTCATTTAGTAGTTTTTTGACTTTTACAAACTTGAGCCTTTGGCTATGACTTCTATGGGCATCAGCCTTACTTTTACCAGGCACAGTGCTTTTTCTTTGCCCCTAAGCTCTTTTATTCATTTTTTTTTCTGGGCATTGGCCTTGTTTTTACCAGGCACATTGCTTGTTCATGCCCCATTTTCGCATTTGTTTTTTCACTTGAACCATGGACTAGATTGGACAAGTGTGAATAATATTACATCTTAGCTTGACGTCTCTTGATGTGACGCTTGTATTCTGCTACTTCCAATGGCTTTAATTTTTTGCCATGCCCCAGTGTAAGAGATGATTATCAATGTTGGTTTAATGAAATGAAATTATAGGTTCAAAGTGGCTAACAAATGATAAAAGTGTTTAGGATAGAGAAATGAATGCTTTTCATCATTCCTAAGGCTCTTAATTCACTATTTGATTTTTCATGTAGTAGCAATACACAAAGATTGATGCAAGTAAAAGCAAGAAAATTTCTACCTACTTTTCTCATCCTTCAACACCAATTAAGCAAACGTACCTCCAACTTGCCCCAATATAGGGTGATTCTCGATAGGGGTAATATGAAATGAAGTTTCACAAGTGTTTGGGCTTAAAATGGGTAACTAATTGATCAAAGGTAGTGTTTGGAATAGAGAAATGAACTACCTCTCATCATTTCAGCTATTATACCTTTCGCAAAAGAACTCTTTATCTTGCGGACATGGAATTTTACACGCTCATCTCATAAATGTATAAACATAAGACTGTGTATGAATGGGGTTTGCCTTCCATCATCTTGATGCATCTCATTTAGCATTCTCAATCAATTATGCATTTCTCATCAAATTGTTTTATTTTTGCAATCTTTAATGGAATTGATGAATGAAACAAGCAGAACTATCATGCAAATTTATTTTTCAGCATATATGAACATTTTGACCTTATTGACAAGCACAAACAATTTATTTCACACAAAAATATCATCCAAGCATAGCATAAGTATGATATCAAATTCAAAAGAAATTGATTAGAAATGAGAGTCTATTGGCTGCCTCTAGGTGTGAACTCAATAATTGATTAGAAACGAGAGTCTATTGGCTGCCTCTAGGTGTGAACTCAATCTTTAATGTTGCATTATTATTTATGCCCCTGCACCAAAAGAGCGTGCATGGATATGGCTCTAAATAAATGTGATCTAAAATTGGAGAATTTTCATAACCCATTAGTGCAATGTCCCACAATTTCGGTTTCCTTTGAAAGTGTCAACTCTCAAGCAAATAAGAAGAGTTAAGTTTTGACACGTGAAATATAGGTGTTAGAGAAACAAACAGGTTATATCCAACATGCACCTTTTTTTGAATTTTGTTTTTAGAAAATGGTGACTTATGAAAGCATATAATTGAAAACTTTTTTTTCTTTTTTTTTAAGAAAATAATTAATGAGAAATAATTTTGACTCCAAAATCCTAATGACAACACTACTGACCTAACTTATCATGGACCGACTGAAAAAAAAAACAAAAATTGTAAACGAAATTCAAAGAATATGGATAGAAGACTCACTTTAGAAATAAATTAGGGGCAATCACTTAGACATGCGTATGATAAGTGCAGCTCGATTTCTACTCTAAAAGGCTTAGCAAAATGGAGCCACAAGGGTGGGATGACTAGTCGCAGCCTCACATACTAACTCAAGCCCTTGTAACTCCAGCTCAGTTAAGAATAATGCCTTGATGCGACGCATACTCGTGGGTAGAGGCAAGCACTCTTGACACCAAGAAGGAAATTTTTCATTGGTCAAGTTCTAAGCAATCTCCTCAATAAGTGGTTGTTCTATGCGAATGTTTGTTGTCCTATATAATATAATGTCCTATAAGGTCTAATGTGTTGTTTCCTTTTAGGGTTTATGGCAACAGTTGGTTGTTTGCACCACCCCCACGATAATGAGTAGTAGTAGCTAAATACCTAAAAGTGGAAGCAAGATGGTCAGTTTTATTGGAGAAGTTGATCATGTTATTCATGTGACATTTACTTGAAGTTTTGGTTGTTCAACTATGATTAGAATGGAAAAGTTGTATCATTAGGGTTGTGCTCTTCTAGTAATTGAAGTGCAACTCTCTTTGTAAACTGAATCATAATTGGTTCATACTCTGTATTCTTTTATTCACTTGGCCTAGTCGTAATTGTATGAGGCTCATACTGTACATTATGTATAGGCAAATCTTCTGAAAATGATATGTTCTTTCGTTTTTCATCCATGTGTCCGTTTTATGAGCATTAATGTCTACGATGAACCTTTATGCAACAATCTTGATTTTGCCTGATAACATATGATTGCAGTTCAACTAGTCTGTTTGATGAAATTCTCTATTTGCAGAGTAGCAAAAATGTGTCTTATTGTTTTTCACTAAATGATGCTTTAGTAGTTCGGTGCCATTTATCCAAATAATTGAAATTATGTCTTTAGTATGAACTTGGCATCTTGGAAAGGGGACTTGTTGCTTGTTTTTGAATTGAATTTACTCTTAACATCTGCACTTGCTTTAGGTTTTGCTTACTAATTGGGTTGTGCCATTGCTCATTCTGTTATGCTGCGTAGCCATCGCAGCCCTCTTAAATCAACTAGCGAAAGGCCCAAATCCGAAGAAACCATCCAACAAAAGACAAAAGACTTGTGGCTAATTATGGAATTTCTTACCCAATTTGATCTCGAGCTCTTGGTTTGTGTGGCGTTACGATGTGGCTACGTATATGCTTTTACCTAACTTCTTATCTAAATGTTCGTATGTCATCTTGTTACTAGGAAAAAGAGAGCTTGTTTGAGCACCTTGATCACATAGTAGCTAGCTTTTCTCCTTTAATGTGAATTTTTTATTCATGAATTTGTTAATATGTCTCTTTTACATTACGCTAAACGTGAAAATAAAAATATTTATTTCATTGTTTTTTTTTCAATTTCAAACAAATTAAAGTTTAAAAAAAACTTAAAATTGGTTACACCAAAGAACTTTCTCAATATGTTTACCAAACAACATTTCTTCAAAGTTGCATCTCAAGGCATTTTTCATTTGCGATTTACCAAATATATGGGGTCACTAAGTATGTCATAAATCAAGTTGGTTCTTGCATTCAATAGCCCTTAAAAGGTGGTCATATAAAATCGATTTAATGGTATGACTCACTGCTGGTATATTATCCATTGGTGCAACTTTTCACTGAATTAGATAGCGTTGCTATTTCAACTAGGGTGTTTGTGTTTGCAAAAACAAAGTAATAATTTTGTATTAAATGATTAAAAATAGTACTCTCTTCCAATAGCACGCTGATTGTCAATTGCCATTCGAAATTGGATGGCCATTATGAATGCTTCGACAAACATTTTCTACAAAACACTTCATATGGATACTATATAATGACCTTCTAATCAAACTATAAAATGCTAGACATGACTTTTCCTTGATTCAACTATTTTACTTTGGATATACATGATTGGATAAACTACATATGTCACAAAATGAAGGTGAAGAATGATGGGCTTGCATGAATTACTTTTCAGTTGATGAAGTAGCTTATAAGGAGTGTATTATGCTGGTTTTGAGCCTTTACAACGGCATCAACTGATGTTGGTCGTTTGCGTCTTGTGACATCGAGCATATGCAATTTCTCAGTCATCCTAACATGCTGCACGAGGTGCATATATACATACTTTTTGGTTCTTGGCTTGGTAGTCTTTTTTGGAGCTATTGTCTAATTGGAATAATTCAAATAAATCATGACAATATCAAGGCACAAGAGCGTGGGTGACTCAATAATAATGGAAGCATTGTAGTATGGAGAGACCATTTTCTATTGGTTTGTAAATAAATCGAATTGATCTTTTATAATTTGGAAAGGCAATATATTTCTCTTGATGGGTCAATCTAGATAGTGCAGAATTCATTGGTGGTCAATGCACTAGAATAAAATGCATTGAGGGAATCACTATTCACTTGTCCACTTACTTTCGTCGATTGGTGTACGTTAGTGAGAGCTGAAACCCCATGCCAATTGACAAACTTAGTTGGGCCTGATCACACATAAAGCTAAACCTGTTATCAACCAATGTGATAAAGTAATTTTGATCCAAATAAACTAGATATATTAATTGTTCTATGATACATCGACTATTTGATAGGAAACTGTAAGATTACCATAATATATTCCATTTTTCTCAAATCATGAATTTCCTCAACAAGCTCGAATTGATCCAAAGAAGCGGAATCTGACTAATTTTGGATCAAAGTGTAGGAGGAAGGGTAACAAAAGAAATAATAATGCAATTGGTTTGCATGTTGCATGAGGAATTTCCAGTGGTGGATAAACTAAACAGAACGATCCAAATACTAAAGAGCACTGAAGTAGTGAGTCAAAAAGGGGCTTTATTTGGCATTTTGCTCTTTAAAATCTTTAGTTGGCCCAAATTGGAATCCAATCATTTTAATTGAATCAAGTTAATCACCTTTTTTTTCTTTGGGAACGAAACAAAACCTATGAAAAAAATTTGAATTGATGTGTAGAAATAAATAGGTGATAGAATCCAATGGTAAGTAGCCATGTTGGTTAAGAGCTTCTCCCTCATCGCCGAGGTCGAGGATTCGAAATCCGTAGTTGCTAACATCTTATGTTGAGGGTCATGGTATTAGGGTCATATGCTAGTCTCTCCAAAGATATAGGGGCTTGGCCCTTTAGTGGCGTCCGAGCAAGGATGGCCCATGGTGGATTCCTCGGTTATAAAAAAAAATAAAAATAAATAGTTGACAGAACAACGGTTAATGTAGATCAGGGCTTTCTTTTGTATGTTGTTTAGTACATAGCACCGGCGCTTTATTTTATGATTTCTAGATCGTACCCTCAAATCATCCATCCTAATTTTGGTTTGCGTCTTCTCTCATCTTTATTTTATGATTTTTTGAAGTGCTTATGAGTTTTAGAATTGATTACTTCAGTGGATTTTCTCATGACGAAGAGAACATAAAACAATCATGGACAAGATTGTTATGATGTCATTTTGCATTTTAATATAACATAACTGCCTACATCAGTAGTATATTTTCTTTACAACTAACTAAGAGTACTTTAGGAAGAAAGATATTGCAAATGGTTACAGAAGGATAGGAAACTCATGTCCTATTACATGAGACAGATGCTAGAGGTGCCAAAAGAATTCTTAGAAATGCATTTTCTTGTTCGGTATATAACGTAATTCTAACTATATTGTCATGTTGAACTAGAAATATAGAACTTTTTATTTGAAAACAACATGTTTATAGATTATTATCATGTTATTTTGTAAGGATATTAAATTAATATTTTGTGCCCATATCATTGCTCTAGTGTGATATGAAGCAACCATGGAAATGAACAAAGAACCGTTTAAGTGACTCAATCAAATTCCTTTAAAAAACGAGAGGTGCAAGAGGGACCGTCCCTATCCTGAAAAGTGATCTCTGTTTTGAATCATACTACTTAAATCATCTTGTATATTTATAGTTCTATATATGTCTATGAGGAAAATCATTAAGAAGAACGTCTTGATTGGAATCTCACAATTAACATTGTGATCGAGTTTCATAGTATGGACTAATGCACATTTGTGATCAAAAGAATTGAACACAGTTTCAATTGATTTCTCCAGCCGCTTCCTCTCACTAATTGTTTCCCAAATGAAGGTGTGCATATAAGAAGCTAATCTTTCATGTTAAGTCAATTGGTCAATGCCGATGGATATTTTGCATGTCTTCTTTGTGTGAATAGAGTCCTGCAATGTTAGATTTTCAACTTGGTACCCACCTTTAAAAGTACATAGTAACAGCTCATCTAGGTTTTTTAAAGTTATTTAAAAGTAAAAAAAAAAAGGATCTCAACCATGACCTTAAAACTTTTCTAACTTTTTACATGTTACTACAATTAGTATTAGAAAATATGATAATTGGTGCACACCTATAGCGTACTAAGTCAAGTATTGATCCATTAAGGAATTATAGAAGGGAAACAGTTGCATAGCTCATGGTGCGTGGACCGTATTTAATCACATCCATTGATATTTTTAAGATCCATGTGAAATTTATATGACTAATGACTTTAATAGACCTAGATTATGTGAATTCACGTACTATTAAGTCTAACTCAATGGAGCCGGTTTAGAAATTAATAATTTATTTTATTTTTTAAAAAATTCAAAAAATTAATTGTTAATTAAATTAAAAATTAAAAATTAAAATAAAAATAAAAAAGGGCTGGTTTTGGCAGGAGTTTTGGGGGCAATGGCCAAAAAATATTTTTAAAAAACAAAGTAGAATAAAATAGTAAAGAATGAAAAATGAAAAAAGAAGGACTTGATATGATTTGTTAGAGGGGACGGGGGCAGATGGAGTCAGCTAAGAAAAAAAAAAGATGAAGGGGACGGGGCTTTGCAGAAAATGAGAGAGAGAGCGAGAGTAAAAGGCCAAAAGAGCAAAAGTCAAAAAGTCAAAATGAGGAAGGAAAAGTGGAGTGAAAAGACGAGGGAGCTTCGGCCAAAAAACCAGGTAGGCTCACTGCCTCTGTATCCCCCTCCCCCCTCCATTCATCCCCGTTTTAGCCAAGTCGAATACCCCTAGCCCACCGACTTTCATACGAGTTGGTGGTGTCAAACCGATGTTCATTCTGGTCTTAATTTTATAAAGATTTAGCTTAAGTTCATTGGTATTCTGCTAATATAAACTTGTCCTGATCATTTAATATGTGCCTTGTTAATAAAATTTTCCTATACTTAGTATCACATCATCTAATGAATGATGAGGACTTTTAGATGATTACAACTTAGATTGATATTGTCAGAAAAAATCATAATAGTCACACCTTTTAGAATAACATGTTCAAAAAATCTAAATTTTGCTAGGATCACCGTGAAGGAGGGACCACATTTTCTTCACATTTTCATAAATAAATAAAAAATCAATGACCAATTGAGCGGTCTTGAGTCCACTTCCAAAGCAACCGATAAACAAACCATAGAAACGAATCAAATATTCGACAAATCAGCATTTTTTCTCCTTTCAATTTTGCGGGTAATTTTGTTCGATCCACAAGGTCGATCAATAATCAATTTCGTTTTGTCATTGTTCAATCTATTATAAAAGTGCAATCATACATGCAATCTTAGTCTCTTTGGTGTAAGTCTAAATGGTTTTATTAATTATTCCTTTTATTTGTGAAGGAAGGCTGCGGGTGACTTTGCATCAAAGAAAATACGACTCGACTATGAATTTCAAAGAGCTCAGTAGAAGGCCCGACATGCAAGACGAGCTACAACACATGTAAGGGAGCTGGAAGGATTCCATTCAATTTCAAAATGGTGGAAGTTTGTCATGTTGTTTAAGTTGTGTATGACTAAAAGATCGATTGAGATGGGATTACATAGACCTGGATTTTTAGTAACAGAAAATGGGGACGACACTATCCCAGCCTCTAACAAAGGGCAGTTTTCATTTTACAATATGCTGGAGATGAATTCACATGATGCTCTTCAATTTTTTTGTGAGCGTGCCTTGGGATGTGTTGAGCCTCCACTTCATTACATGGATATTTTAGACAAAGTTATTGGTGCGCTTGGACGACTTCCGTTGGCTCTTGATGTGGTAGGCTCTACACTACGTGAAAAAAGCCAAAGCAAATGGGAAAACGTCCTATGTAAGTTAAACAAGGTGATGAATAAGGACGTCAAGAAGACGTTAATGATAAGCTATGAAACATTGGAGCCTAATCAATGACAAATTTATATTGATATCGCATGTTTTTTCATCATCCGAGGGAAAACAAATGCAATTAAATATTGGGATTCGGTTTTTGGATATTCCACCTAAATCGAAGTGAAGATCCTCGCATGTATGTCTTTGATAAAGATCACCAATAGTGATGAGCTATGGATGCACGACCAACTTAGAGACCTCGGAAGGGAAATCGTCGAGGTAGTAGATTGTGGTCTCCCAAAGAAGCCTTCCGTGTAGTGCAGAGAAAAATGGTAACGTTCACATCTAAGTGTTTCCTATCTATCCATTAGCATATTCAAATTTTAATCTAACTTTAAGTCAAATTGACACATGTACTCACTAATTGACAAATTGACACTGATTGCAACATTTATTTTCTAGGGAATAGAAAACACATTAGGGCTCAATCTTGGCACACCGGACCAGACGTCACATACAGCTTTAAATACGAGGAATTTGCAAGTTTGGTCAAGCTTATGTTCCTTCAATTGGACCATGGAAACTTCAAAAGGAGACTTTAAGAATCATTAGGTCTGTCGTTCGATTAAACAGCTGCCAGAGCTTTCAAAGAGTCTAACGAAATTAAGCGTTTCATGGGACTCGCTGACCACAATCCCCGACTTCTCAAACCTCTCCAATTTAGTTGATCTTTGTACAGACGGAATAATCACAGTGCTGGAAGAACCTCGCATAGAGGGGCTCGAGACATTACGCGTTCTCAGGGATTTGACTCTGCACATCAGAGAGAGGGCGTTGCCTCCAACTGATCTCAATTCCCTGTCTCAGCTACGAAGCCTCACCATATGCTATGCCGACTCTCGATCTCTTATCAATCTCCTATCCAATCTTGAATACTTGAATTTATTGTATGTCCGGTCACCGATCGATTGGTCGCTCTTTTCCAACTTGGAGAATTTGTCGTGGCTATCTATTGAAAAGTATTCGCTAGGAGAGATTTGATTCGAGGCGCTTGAAAAGCTACGGAAATTCAAGGGATTGAGAATGTTCAGTTGCCAATTGCTCAAGATGCTGACAGTTCTGCCTAGTATGAAAGAGATCCGGATTTTGCAACTGTGGAGTTTGCCTCAGCTAATTGAGATTCAGGGTTTCGGAGAATTGAATTCATTGCAGAGTTTGTCTATCTACGACTGCAATTCCATCAAAAGCTTGAATGAATCTGATCTGTCTAATCTACAGAATCTGAAAATTTTGGAATTCTATTATTGTGAATCACTAGAGAGGGTGCCCGGCATGCCAAAATCTTGTAAACTCACCATAATTCACTGCCCGAGGTTCAACAAAGATGGATGAGGTATACATCATTTGATTGGCAAAGATAGTCGATGAAGGTAATTCCATAGAACTAGTGAGGCTTGAGTAGATGGTCCTTTTTGTCGATGCGTGGGAGATGAAACTTAACGTTGTTGCGTCCTCTTTTGTTGAGTTTTCCTTTGGCTAGCCTTTCATCTTGGTTCTGGAATCACCTATTGTACTTGTTCATCCTGTTATCTCTTAGGGAAAATCCCTTTTTATGTATCACGAACATGCAGTACTTTTGCTAGCCTCAGCGATGGTAATTCTTAGTTGAATTTATGTAGCGCATCAGTATAGTTGGTTTTTGTTGTAAAGCAGAGGTGGCAACTGGTGAGGAACGGAATAAAGGAATTGACAACTGGTTTACGGAAGAGTGACTTGCTGATACCTGTTATGTAGGATGAGTGATTTATTTACTTCCTTCGTGAAGAATTGAAGGGGCTTTTCTAGTCAGAAGCCTCAAGTCTTGAGTCACTGGGTGATTTGTGAAGCATCTTTCTCCACTCTAGTATTTAGCCATTTATGTGTGACATTTGTGCTGGGAGACAGATTGATATTGGAGTAAACTTGTCGATATGGTAAAACCACCATCTCGTTGAAGACTAGGTTTAGTTGCATTGAACCGTGCATTGTGCAGTTTCTAGTGCTAAGAAAGAGCAACTTTGTGCCAGATTCGAAAATGTAAAAGAAATGTTCTTCAACATGAACCGAAGGGGTAGTATATGTTATGATGCTTCATCATAACTGTGACATCATCCATACATGTTAGTTTTCATTGCTAACTGAGATTCGGCAATTTGGGAGAACTAGGACTACAATTCCATCAAAAGCTTAAACGAATCTAATCTCTGTAATTTACAAAATCCAAAAATATTGATGTTCGTGAATCATTGGAGAGCGTGTCGGATGTAATCCAAAAATATTTCATTGGGCACTGAGAGGGTGGCTTAAATTTTATTAGCAAAGTAACTTGTGATTGAGCATGCCATTATGTGTGCTCGTAACGATTATATATTTCTATTCGCGGAAGATTGAACCATGCATGGCCTGAGTACCGGAATTTAAGATTGAAATTCAGGATGAATGCTTTTTGGTATATGTATATTTTAATGACGATATCTATGGGTATCTGTCAGACTCTGCTTGCGAAGTACACTTGTTATCTCGCAAACAGATCATGTTTGTCTACTCCAGAGTTCTTTCCAATCCTATGCCTTAATGTTCTTTGTATTGTCATAGAACCCAGCATTTTTTTCCTTCGCAGTCTAGAATCCTTGACAGTCTTATCAGTCATCTTTCATGTGTGATGTCAACAAAATTTTCTTAGTCTTATTATGCTAAAAAATTTGCATGTTCGAAAAGTTCTTGCTCCTCAATGACCTCTTAACTAATCATACCATTCTAGTTATACGCTATTCTATTTCTTGCCATACAAGGAACTACTTTTGGTGCGGTTGATGTGATGTGAAATATTCAATTATCTTTTCTTCTTCAGAAATGTACTTCTGGAAGCATTATATCTAATGATCTAGGTTAAGGCTTTGTAGAGTCCATGTTCATCTCAACAAGTGCGAACTGGTTTTTGATTTTGGACACCTGAATATTGCCAGTAATGTTTGTTAAGGATTATATACCGCAAACATCAAAATTGAAGAACAGAGGAAGTGGCGAGCACAGAGGAAGTGGCGACCAAGTTGAAGAATGAAGAACTCAGAGATAACTGAAGCTAACACTCGTGATTTCCATACGCAAGTAAAGCTAAAGATGAGCACGTGTAAAAATACAGCTGGCACAAAATAGACGTGTGTACTCTAGTAGAATTGTTGTTGAGTCAGTTTGATTAGTTCTTTGATGAGTTTGTTAGTACATCTGTCAACTAACAGAGACGACTCAATATTGTATAAGTAGAAAGGAAAAGGAAGAATGAGATAAGCTCTCAGTTGACAGTACAAAGAAATATTCAGCGAATTGTTCTCTTCGTTCTCTCATCTTCTTCTTCTACAAACCTTCTTCTTCCTATCTTCAGCTGTGTTCAACTTTTCTCAATGTTTAGCTAGTTGCTTTGATGTCCGTAGGTCCTATTAGAAAGCAAAGTAGGGTGAGATTACTGTATTGGGCTTTAAAACCTAAGGCCATCAAAACTTCTATGAGCAAAAGATTATAGGCACCAAACTGACTGGTTTTATGCTCTTTATTTTGTATATAGGCACTTCTTGCTGATTTTGAAGTCTCTGAAGGGGTGCGGGCACGCGCGCACACATATATATTCACAGGCTCACATTGAAGATACTGATTCTGTCTGTTTACGGCTGGGAGCAAATGTTACGTTGGAGTATTCATGTGAAGAGGTTGTTCTTGAGTATAAGCAATGCTTCTTCTCTCTCCGATAATGAATTTAGCTCATTGCTTTAAATGCCTTCAATATTAATAAAAATAAACCTATATGGATCAGCATTCGCGAATTGAAGCCCAAGAGCCAAGGCATTTTTGGCCAGCATGGACAAGGGCTTTAATATCTAAGAATACACAAAAATACTTTACTATGAAAAATAAATTTTGTGTGGCCATCACTTTAAATTGCAATTGAATAATTGAGGACAATTTAGTGTTTCTAGTGTAAATGTGGTGGATTCAGTTATACAGGCACAGAAATAGTACTGCCCGAAATTTAATGGGGAAATTAAAATGCCAATGAAACAATATTTTCTTTTCCAAGAAAAAGAATGTTAGCTCTTGTGCATGCTATTTATTCTCACATCATAACTGTAACAAGATGAAAAGAGGCAGATGCCATCAGCAGATTTGGAAAAGTTCTGTGTGATTGCACAAATAATTTACTTTTATCCGTTCATCAGGCGTTACGATCTATCTACACGCTCGAGAACGGAAGGAGACTTCATGCAGATTTCATATTTCATTGCCATGACAAAAGAAAAAGAGCAGTCAGTGGAACAAAGGCAACATTGATCGGGCCAATTAGCGCGAAATCATGAGAAGATCTGCTTTGTTTGGCTTGGCAAAAGCAAAAGGGAAGTCTGCCTCAGGCTGAGGAAAAGCTTTAACGTTTTTTTTAATTTAATGAGTAGAGCAAAAGCAATTACAATCTGCTTTTTTCTAGCCTAGAAAACAAGGGAGAGATATCTCACCAAAAACAAAACAGCCAAAAAGATTGAAGGAGATCTATGCTTCCTTAGAGGTGACGCCAAATCGTCTGTTTTTGGAGCCAGACCACTCCCATCATCCCATGTTATTATAATTCTACTCTAAATGGAAAAGGCACTAAGAAAAGCGACTAGACCAAGATCCCATGATTCGTACAATACTCAAACTCCACAAGTGGAATTAAAATGCTGATCTGTTATAATGAAAATTAGATGTAATTCCAATTGATTGGCGAGCCTTTTCCCTCTCGCTACTTAGTTTCCCAACTTGAGGCTTTTGCCTGAGACCCTGAACAAAAGCTGGATCGACTCTAAAGTAGAGTCTGTGCTTTCCTTTTTCTTAAAGTGGATTGAGGAAGAAGTGGAACTTTGATGAAAACGTCCCCTGAAGGACCATAGGAAGCGCACACGCTACCTCATAACAGGGTTTTATGGTTCCATCTAGCAATTTGCTAAACTCTCTCGTGAATCACCTTGGCAAGGCCACGACAATGTGGATAATGCTTCTTTTAGAATGTTATGGTGTGAATCATCAAATTTCACATCGCAAATCTACATTCAAACATTTAATCAATGACATTGAATAAATGGATGCAAGTTTTTTTTCTTAAAGAATGGAGTTGGTTCTATCAAAATGTCATATGGTATTTTAGAACTATTATTCGAAAGTCATCACATGTACGGAGCCACGTTATACAGAATGACAACTTTTGAGGACCATTTCCCTTAGCCGCCCACTTGGTGCAAATCTGAATTGGTTTTTTCATTTATTAAGGAAGTTGATGCGTGACCGGCCGAGCAATTCCAAAAGAAATAAAATTCGACAAAAGAGAATAATATTTGGGAATTTCGGAATAAGGGATAAATGATCAAAACCGAGGCGTAAAGGACGCACCACCAGCCAAGGTCCTTAATCGGGATTGGAAAGAAGCTCACCACCAAAGGTCTAAAGGAAATTCCACCAACCTTAGGCTAAAGGGCTTTTGGTTCACCACCAAGGAGTAATCCACTCTCCAAGGATAAAGAAACCGGGTTTCAAATTAACTCACAAAGAGGAATTCTTTTCATTTAATCTAGTCCTCCATACAATAGAAATGATTCCTCTATTTAACGAGAGACTACGACATAGATAGAAATTAAAAAGTATCGAATGACTACGGCATAGGTAGTTATACTACCCAACAAATACCCATCATTAAAACTTTGGAACCAACTAGTCTTAATAGAATCTAAAAACTAGAAATACTAAAGACACTTAGGAACTAATGAAAGCATTAAAAGACCTTTTGACTCTATAGCCTTGATGAGTTGTCTTTTTTCGAGATTCTCTTTGAATCACCACCTAACTACCTCTAATGTCACGAACATCAATCAACAAACTCATTTGTTGACCCATTGAAGCAAGTTATAACCAAACTTAGTGTCACGCGCTTGAATAAGCAAAGATTGGTCCGTTGGTGAAGATATGTTTGATTCACATATTTCCTCATCAAGTTGGATAAAGTCGGATGCCCCCGCATCATTCTCCCTAGGTTGAGAAGATTTGTCCTCAAATCTGCATAAATCGTCATCATCCAAATAAGGAGAAAGATCTCACACATTAAAAGTGGCTGAAACTCCAAAATCTCCAGGAAGCTCTATTTTGTACGCATTGTTGCCAATCCGTTCAAGAACTTTAAATGGACCATCAGCTCTAGGCATGAGCTTGTTCTTTCGACGGGATGAAAATCTCTCCTTCCTCAAGTGCAGCATACAAGATCGCCCGGTTGAAATTGAGTCTTCTTGCGATACTTATTAGCTTTCTTCTTGTAGGATTCATTGGCTTTTTCGATCTTGGATTGAATCTGTTCATGGAGCTTCTTCATTGATTCAGCTCTTTCTTTGCCATCAAAGCTTACTTGAGAGTTAGATGGAATTGGAATCAAATCAATGGGTGTGAGAGGATTAATTCCATACACAACTTCAAATGGTGATCGACCAGTAGTATAACTTGGTGATCGATTGTAAGCAAATTCAACATGCGCAAGCTTCAAATCCCAATCTCTCAAAGATTTACTCACCATACCACGAAGAAGAGTGGTTAGAGTACGATTGGTTACCTCCGTTTGGCCATCGGTTTGAGGGTGACAAGCTGTGCTGAATAAGAGTCTGATACCAAGCATTCTCCATAGTGTCTTCCAGAAGTAACTTAAAAACTTGGAATCTCGATCTAATACAATGGTCTTTAGTACTCCATGAAGGCGAATAATCTCTTTGAAATATAATTTAGCAATGTGAGATGCATCATCGGTCTTGTGACATGGCACGAAATGAGCCATTTTAGAGAGTCGGTCGACGACTACCATAATTGCGTTTTTCCCCCTTTGAGTTCTAGGAAGAGCCACAATAAAATCCATACTCACATCTTCCCAGGGCTGAACTGGTACTGGAAGTGGGGTGTATAAACCTTGATGAAAATGACTCTTGGCTCTTTGACATGTCGCATACCTTGAGATGATAGCTTGCACATCTCCACTCATCTTTGGCCAATAAAAATGCTCTTGAAGAACTTCAAGAGTCTAGTTAATACCAAAATGACTAGCCAATCCACCACCATGCACCTCTCGAATCAGTAACTCGCGAAAATAACTCTTTGGCACACATAATTGATTTCCTTTAAAAAGAAACCCGTCTTACAAAGAATATGTACCTTGAACTCCCCGCTTGCAATTGTCGATGATTGAGGAGAACTCCACATCTTCAAAATAAAGTTCTTTTATTGATTGGAATCCAAGAATTCGTGAGTCCATAACAGCAAGCATAGAATATCTTCTTGATAAAGCATCCACTACAATATTAGTGTGCCCGGGTTTATATTTTGAGACAAAATAAAATGATTGAAGAAACTCTACCCATTTTGCATGTCTCGAATTAAGCTTGCGTTGGCCACTTATAAACTTGAGCGCCTCATGATCAGAATGTAGGACAAATTGCTTTGGCCTCAAATAATGACTTCAATGATCAAGAGTTCGGACAATGGCATAGAACTCTTTATCATAAGTTGAATAATTCTTCTTGGAATCAGTCAACTTCTTGCTGAAATATGCCAGTGGTTTTTGTGCTTGCACAAGAACGGCTCCAATGCCAACTCCGCTTGCATCACACTCAACTTCAAATACTTTATCAAAATCAGGAAGAGCAAGAATAGGAGACTCACAAAGTTTCTTCTCAAAAAACATGAGAGTTAATCCCAACAAAAATCTCATTCATTGCACTTGCACGAGAAAGATTTATGCATCAGACAATCTATGAGTATAACCTCTTCAAGCTCATTCTCAAAGATGGGCAACTATTAACATCTCAATCTTGACCAACCATTTAAATAATTGTATAGAAAATTAGAGATTAATTATTTAACCCCTAAAACAATGATATTAGTTAAGTTACATATCATATAGTTTTAAATGAATTCACATAGGTCATTCATTGCATCTGCATTGGATCGGCAGAGGTGAATGGAACCAAAACTAGTTGTGCTGGCTTAGCCCGTACCTTAAGACATTTGACCAACACTAGTGCAAGGGAGCCGAAATTCCTAATCCTTAATTGGCGTAATTTGTAACAGCCCCGTTTTCACTCTCTCTCTCTCCTTTCACTTTCCAGTTTTTGCCGCTGCCCCTGTCCCTTTTGACCGGTTGACTCACGCACTTTCTCTCTCTCCCTGTTTTCCCCAATTTCTGCCGACTCACTGCCCAAGCAATTTCCACCGCTCCTTTTTCTCTTTTGTTGTGTGCGGAGGGGGCCCACTAGGGAGTCTTGTCCCATCCATCTATCTCTCTCTCCCTCCCGAGGACGACCGCTTCTTCCTGATCGCGAAGTCTTCTTCTTCGCGGAGCTTCTTCGCCATTTTTCTGGGGATGGCTACTCATGCCTCGGACGACTTCATTCCGGCTCGGACGTCTCTGCATGTTGTTCTTTCTTGGACGCGTGACGCCACCCGAAGCTCACCGTCTCGTCGCCCTCAACACCGCGTGAGGCCATGACCCCGACACCCCACTTCTCGTCGTCGTTGCTTGCCGACAACCCACACTGTCCTGAGCCACCCCAAGCTGTCAGACCACTATTCCATCGCCGGAATAGCCACGGCTAGCCACGTTCAGCCTTGGTTTGGATTTCCAGCGGTCGATTATTGGTGATTTTGAGTTGCCCTGCAGCCTAGCCGCCGCCGTCATGCTTAGTTGTTCGGCCACCCCAACGTCGCCCCAAGAGCCACTCGGCCACCCAACGCTAGCAGGAGCTAGCCCCGACTAGCGGCGAGGCCGTGTCGCTGCCCAGTCGCCGATTCCGGCTTCAACCAGTGAAGGGCAAGTTCGAATCAGCCCTGGGAGCCCTCGTCGGAGCAACTCCGGTCACCTCCAGCCTCAGCCGTCCCGACCGCCGACTCGGGCGGCCTTCCTTTATTGAGAGCCATCTTCGGCACCCTGGCCGGAGGCTCGCAGGAGCTTCGCTGGCACCGGCGAGCCCTCCGGTGACCATTGGAGCCGTCTCGGCGTTCCTCACGAACTGAGCAATGCGTGAGTGGTGTCAGATTGGTGATTGGGCGGCCACGTCAAGTCCGGGCGCAACCGGAAACACCAGCATCGCGTCGCGGCGACCCGCCGCCATTGACCGTCAGAACATGAAACTCGAGGTGAGTGGACCTTCTAAACCCTATTAGAGTACGTTTATAGTCTTAGTAGAATTATTAGGTCACTTGTGATCATTGGATAAAATTTATACAATGGATAATTATAATTAGACACTGGGTACCAAATGAACGTGATGAGATGTTCCGAACGTGAAGTCATAGATTGGGTAGATTTAAGGATAAACTCATGGGCAAAGACAGGATTCGTAAAGGGTCAATCGGACTAAATGAATCGTTGTGCAGCCATAGGTCGAGATATAATGATCGAAGGACCAATAAAGCTAAGTAAATGAAATGCTAAGCTTTAGAGTTAAAACTTAATCAAATGGAAGGCAATTGGATCAAAAGGGAAGATGAGCGTGAATTGGTGGGGACTGGAGTATCAAATTAGATACCGGAGTCCAGATGGTGACTCATAGGCTTGGATTTGGTGAGGGTCGAATTGGAAGGTTGAATAAAGTTGTTGACCGTCCTCGAACGGTCTTAGTAGGTGGAAGATGTGATTTTTTGACTGATAATGCTTCCACGTGATTGATTTATTTATTTATTTGAATTATTGGTCAGGATATTAGATAGTATTTTATAAATGGTCGAACTAGAAGTTTGATTAAGTCTCAGATCGATCTCGAACGGTCTTATGTCGGGGTTAGGATTAATTATTTTACTGTCGATTTACTTATGTAATTTATTTAATTGCCAGTAAATTATTTATTGATTTACTCGTCCTTACGTGTTGATTAAATCTGGAATATATACTAATCGGTGTGATGAGTAAATCTAGACTCAGCGGAAAATTTAGTCTGGTTCATAGGGAAAGCATAGGAGAGAGAGAGATTGATAATTGGATAGTAGATATTACAGGCGAGGTTTTGAGGACAGGTAGTACCCTAAGTGTGATCGTGGTAAGAGTCACGAGTAAGGACCCTAGGGCGATTTACGTACCTAGTTTGGTTTAGGGGGTTTGCTCACTGAGGTACCCTAGTATCTCACCCCACCACCCCCAAAACATTTCAGGAACAATTATGGAACTAGAGAAGGGCCCACTGGAGGAAAAAGGAAATAAGAAGGAAAGCCAGGTTAATGAAGTCGGGCAGCGGTTGGGTGAGGAAGAACGAATAATTAGCTGGGGGCTGCCGTCTGAAGGAAAGCGGTCCTGTGCTTTCGGCGTGGAACGGATTATATTAAATTTCTTTTCTATATGTTGTCGAAGAGAATGTATTTATCTACCTCGCTTCTGTTGTAATGATCTGTTTATTTAGCTAAATGTTGGAAGGAATTATTTAGGTTTGCGACACGCCTGAAGGTCGGGGCGTGACATAATTTGATATTTAATTGATTTGAATTTAACTCATAGCTTTAAATGCCTTCAATATTAATAAAAATAAAACCTATATGGATGAAGATTCGCCAATTGAAGCCCAAGAGCCAAGGAATTTTTGGCCAGCATGGACAAGGGCTTTAATATCTAAGAACACACAAAAATACTTTAATACACTATGAAAAATAAATTTTTGTGTGGCCATCACTTTAAATTGCAATTGAATAATTGAGGACAATTTAGTGTTTCTAGTGTGAATGTGGTGGATTCAGTTATACAGGCACAGAAATAGTACTGCCCGAAACTTAATGGGGAAATTAAAATGCCAATAAGATAATATTTTCATTTCCAATTAAAAGAATGTTAACTCTTGTGCATGCTATTTATTCTCACATCATGACTATAACAAGATGATAAGAGGCAGATGCCATCAGCAGATTTGGAAAAGTTCTGTGTGATTGCACAAACAATTTACTTTTATCCGTTCATCAAGCGTTACGATCTATCTACACGCTCGAGAACGGAAGTAGACTTCACGCAGATTTCACATTTCATTGCCATGACAAAAGAAAAAGAGCAGTCAGTGGAACAAAGGCAACATTGATCGTGCCAATTAGCGCGAAATCATGAGAAGATCTGCTTTGTTTGGCTTGGCAAAAGCAAAAGGGAAGTCTGCCTCAGGCTGAGAAAAAGCTTTAACTTTTTTTTTAATTTAATCAGTAGAGCAAAAGCAATTACAATCTGCTTTCTTCTAGCCTAGAAAACGAGGGAGAGATTTCTCACCAAAAAGAAAACAGCCAAAAAGATTGAAGGAGATCTACGCTTCCTTAGAGGTGACGCCAAATCGTCTGTTTTTGGAGCCAGACCACTCCCATCATCCCACGTTATTATAATTCTACATGTCTAAATGGAAAAGGCACTAAGAAAAGCGTCTAGACCAAGATCCCGTGATTCGTACAATAGTCAAACTCCACAAGTGGAATTAAAATGCTGATCTGTTATAATGAAAATTAGATGCAATTCCAATTGATTGGCGAGCCTTTTCCCTCTCGCTACTTAGTTTCCCAACTTGAGGCGCTTGTCTGAGACCCTGAACAAAAGCTGGTTCGACTCTAAAGTAGGGTCTGTACTTTCCTTTTTCTTAAAGTGGATTGAGAAAGAAGTGGAACTTTGATGAAAAGGTCCCCTGAAGGACCATAGGAAGCGCACACGCTACCTCATAACAGGGTTTTATGGTTCCATCTAGCAATTTGCTAAACTCTCTCGTGATCCACCTTGGGCCGTGACAATATGGATAATGCTTCTTTTAGAATGCCATGGTGTGAATCATCAAATTTCACATCGCAAACCAACGTTCAAACATTTAATCAATGACATTGAATAAATGGATGAATTTTTTTTTAAAGGATGGAGTCGGTTCTATCGAAATGTCATATGGTAGTTTAGAACTATTATTCGAAAGTCAGCACATGTACGGAGCCACGTTATACAGAATGACAACTTTTGAGGACCATTTCCCTTAGCCGCCCACTTGGTGCAAATCTGAATTGGTTTTTTCATTTATTAAGGAAGTTGACTAGGCTAGTGGAACACGATGACAAAGTAATGGCAGGTGGAAATTATATTAAGTTGTCCAAAACGTCCAAACATCCAATTAACATGCAATAATCTAATATAATTCCCAGACGACCTTCTCGTCTTTGAATACTTTCGCCAATTATTTCCTCAACCGAACTTCATCTTTGGTGCTGAGACTGAATGGTATTTTTTGTATATTGATGAAGGGAGACCCCGGGTAACTTCCAGGCAAGTGGAACACGACGACAAAGTAATGGCAAGGAGAAAATATATTAAGTTGTCCAATACGTCCAAAATCCAACTAAAATATAATAATCAATATCTTTCTGATATGACATTCTCATCTTTGAAAACTTTCACCAATTATATCCTTGACTTAGCCTCCTATTTAGAGTGAGTCTGAATGGTTTGCTTGTGAAGGAAGGCTGCAGGTGAATTCTAGGCAAACGTAGCGGAAGTGAGCGATCAGACTCAGGCTGTGCTGCTTTTTGTCTAAACCTCTTGCGGAGGCAAAGGACAAGCGCTGAAGTATGTTTTTTGGTCTGCAAATGAATTCATGTGTTCCCACGCGCACAAGGTATTTTGCAATTTCAGCCCCTGTAAAATACTAGGAAACTCTGGTCGATATTGTCAAAAAAGCGTCAAAAAAGCATGAAGAGACGCATTCGACAATCAAATGTTCAAGAAAATCTCAGCGTATCTGGAATCATTGTGAAGGGGGAACTACATTTTCTTCGCAACTTCCATGAAGAATCACTTTTGCAGCACTTTCTCTTTAACTATGTGCTTGCCTCGTGACATGACACTCAACATTGTGTTGCCATGTGGCCATATAACAGCCGTATTGTTTATTTATGGGTCACTCTGCACTCCTATATTTTATTTTCAAGGGCTAATAATATATATAATACTTTGGTTTTAAACGTAGTAAAAAAATTAATTTAAACTAAGGAAAATTATTGAATAAAACAAAGAATAAAATAGATATACGTGTTTTCTGTATCAAAAATTGATGGTGCGTCCCGCATTGATCTTCTTCATCCTGCAAAGAGTGTTATTTTTAGCACCATCTTTTTATTTGCTAGAAGGAGTCAACTAAATCTTTAAGAAGGACAACTGTCATGGAAAAATGCCCAAATCAGAATCCAAGGGCTAGGGATTTATTCGTGCTCGCAGAAAGGGTTAGCACTAACCAATCATGTCTTTTTGACACTGCATTTCTCAGCTAAATCTTTTAATATGGAACTATGTAAGTTGCCTATTTGGTATGGTTACATTCACATCATGTGTCATGCATGTAAGAATCAAATTACTTGCTTACACGCGAGGCAAAGTATCAATTAATGAGCTGTACATATGTTATTATTGCGTCGTTTCCTAAAAGTTCAAATTTTTTGGAAGAAAAAATTCTCTAAGATCTGTATTTTTGAAGTTTTACTCAACTAGGCACTCAGGAAGCATTCAATCATGTTAATAATATTGCATCTCTATAGCTTTTGAATCAGAAAAGAAGAACAAAATCTCGTTATCTTAACACCAAAGCTAGTCAAAGCAGCAAAGAATGAGCCGAGCTCAAGCTTGTAGCTTGATTTGCGCCCCTAATTAAACCACTTTCTGATATGCATAATCATGTTTGATACTTCCATGCATACGTAACTACTTAACATGATATATGCATACAGAACTAATAAGCCCAGAACAGGAGTAGAACTAATTTAAGGAACAACTCAACCTTTCTATAATTATAAATGTCGAATTTTGTGCTGTCAATATTGATGGTGAAGTCAGAATTTTTAAGTGGGATAGGTAGTATTACAAGGCGAAAATTAAAAAGCATCGAATATAGGAAAAGTAAATTAATCCGATTTTAAAAATGAATGGACATTATTATAAGCGAATCAGATTCTTTTAAGTGGAAGCGATTGTCCCCACCCCCTATTCATTACTTGATGGAGAAGTAAAAGGCGGTGGCAAGTGATGCCACTTTGAAGACTTTTGATCAATAATTTTTTCAGTCTGAATGGTTTTTCCACCTATAAAGCAAGGCCACAGCTGACTTGCAGGCAAGGATCAAAGTTGTAACAAGGATCAAACTCAGACTTCCCAACTCACCACCGGGCAGACGTTCGGAGATTCATCCCTCCATCGTCCTTCCAGAATGAAGAGAAAGAGGGAGGGAAAAGACACCGAGACGGCTGCTCCGACCAGCAATAGCTGTGATGATGGATTGGGGAGGGGCTACGAGGTGTTCCTGAACTTCAGAGGGCCCGACGCCCGTTTAACCATCGCAGATACTCTCTACAATGACCTGATCCGTGCAGGGATCCGCGCTTTCAAAGACAATGAAGAACTCCGGTTTGGCGAAGAGATTGGAGGTGGCCTCTTGCAAGCAATCAACGACTCCAAAATTTACATCCCAATTTTCTCCAAAGACTACGCTTCAAGTAAGTGGTGCCTCCGTGAGCTGGCACGCATAGTGGAGTTATCCCAAGATAGTGATGAGAAAGTGATCCTCCCTATCTTCTACGATGTGGATGCTAATGATGTCAAACTTAAGACTAAGTTATATCGGAAAGCCCTCCGAAAGCACAAGAGCGACTCTGGGAAGGATTTAGCAAGGAGGTGGAAGAAGGCTTTAAGAGAGGTTGCCAGAATTAGAGGACGGAATCTAAAAGATCACGGGTAATGTTTGCTTCCCCTTGACTTTATTTCTTATTGACATTTTCGAGTTCTTGTTCCTGGCTGTCCAACCTTATGTAATGCATCGTTGCATCTGACGCAATGAGGGAGCCAGAATTTTGCTCAGAGGGCGAGGTTTCTTGAACAAGTTGACTTTTAACTTTTAATACCAAGTTTTGATAACAATAGTCTTAAGGTATAACAAATACCTTAAGGTATAACAACTTAACTAATTAATTTATAATGCTAAAAAACCAATATATCGATGACGATCTAAGATGTGACAAAATAGTAAGACCATAGATGTGTTAACAAATAAAATAAAAAATTAAGTTTCTTAACTTTAATTGCATTCTGTACATTAAATAGGACTTGAGATGCAATTTTCCCAACCCTATTCCTATAATATTTTCCCAAAAAGAATTAGAATGAGTTTGACGTGAGATTTTTCTTCCTTTATGTAATACTAATGAAAGCTGAGGAAGAGTCGACCCAAAATAAGAGTGCTCAATGAAGAGCTTCTTCATATGTTGCGGTGTATAAATGGTTTTAGTCCATACTTATTAGTGCTCGATGTCCTTTAGGGAGCTGAAAATGTGTGGTGGAAACATAGAGAAATTATAGCATAGACTAGGTCTGCGTGATGCCAAAAACTTACGGCCAAGAGGGGGAAACTGATCCTTGTGAATTCGGTTTTGGCCTTAGGAAATTCATATACTTTGCTACGGTATTCCTTGAGGAAACCAGCTAATTACGGTTGCACCCACGAGGTACACAACAGTAACGGAGCTTCTGTATGATGATAGTTTTACAAGTCCATAAAAGGAAGGTATAGGTCATGATTTTTCTTGTTGGTGTGAATATACAAGACTGAACCTATTAGGAATTTTATATGAACATGTATAAAAAGTTATAAATCACGTTGAAAAAATTAAAAGTATAGATAGCGCATTGTACATTGGGCTATAGTTCTTGAACCACATTGAGTAATTAAAAGTTTCTGAATTACATTGCACATTAAGCCATGACTGTTTGTGTCATTTTCCCTTCTGACTGCAGCAATGCTTGGTTAGTTTTCAAAAGACTGACTTAGGTTTAGATATCACTTTCATCGTGGCAGGGCAGCGGTCATGGGCTCCTCTAGTGGCCTACTGTGCATAGACAAAAGCTGCGACCTACGGTTGATTTATAGTAGAATGTTAAAAAAAAAAAAATCTTGGTCTTGCTCTATAGTAATCCCTAGCTTTAAAGTTATCAGTCTTTGTTTGAAATTGTCAATTTTAATTCGTGTCTAACCAACTTCTTTTTCCATTGTTTTTACAAACTAGTTTTAGCTCGCAGGTTTTATGTGAATCATTTACTAAGTTTATCATATCGTTTGACAATTTACAATTTTTGTACAACTTACCATATTGTTTACTCCACATTTCAAAATTACCAAATTATTGTACCGAATTACTTACTTGAATGTGAGCGTTGTATTAACTAATCTCTAATTAAGTCACTAGCTGATTTAAGCTACTTATCAGTGTTTATTATTTGTTTCAAAACTAACAACCTTCAAAATAATTTATGCTAATAAATCACCAACTTTTATTTGCACAGGCTATAAACTTTATTAGGCTATGAAATTTTGTTATTAAATCACCAACCATAAATTGAGTTACCAATTTATTTTGATAAGAGTACTCAACTAGTTTACCATGACCAATAAAGAATGGGTATCCTAAAATTAGTTCTAACCTATTCGAAGAAATGTTTGATGGTAAGTCAAATGAAGGATGACATATATTCCAGAAAGGGTTCCTCATTTTCGGCTAGTATCCTCCTCCACGGGTACGTTAAGAAAAATCCTTTTGAGCTAGTATTCTTGTTCCCTATATTCCAGGCAATTGCTTAGTGAGATTTTTTCTTTTACGCTTACCTTCAAACTCATCCCTCTTGCTTGGAGAGTTTATCAAGGCTGGGTTTACAGGGGACAGGATGTTTAGCCAAACTCCTAGAGGTCTCGCTTAGGGGTGAGCATGGTCCGGATTGGACCGGTCCACTATTCAACCCTAGGCAACTCGTATAGTATCGGTCCTCAATTTTTGGGACCGTGGACCGATACGTTGAGCTTGGGACTGAGGATTCAACTGACCCTATGGGTTCAGTCTAATTCCAAGGTCGATCTGGGACTGCTAAATTATTTTTCAATAATCATTTATGCATTATTCGAAAGGACGAACATATTATTTTAAATTTTATATCCATCCATGATGTAATATTAAGTAACCAAACTATGAACACCAATGAATGTCAAACATAAATATAAGATAATAATATAAATCTCCATTTGGTAAAAGCTACAAACCACCAAAAAAAAAAGATATGAAATACAATGAAAGCATAAAAAAGTCTAAAATATGTGATACAAACCATGAAATAGTCATAAAGCAATTGAGTTGTGTTAGTAAAAAAAAAAACGTTCAAAAGAGAGGCTTCTACTCTTGGTTCTGGGCTCGGCGGAAATAAGTAGCTACTCTTGGGCTTCTTTCTTGGACTTGGCGAGAAAAATGACAGATTCCTATATACTATGTACATGTCAAGTTGATCCGGGTTAGATCAACCCAGAATTCCAAGACCAAGGACCAACCTGCGCAACATTGACTTAGAGATTTCAAGATCAAAGACCAACCAAATCGTCTTAAGAACCCGACTACCAGTCTAGGGTCAATTTAGAGTTGAGCTTGGACCATTGCTCACACCTAGTCTCACCATTAGCTGTTTGACAAGAGGAAACCACCCAATGTAAAATAGTATAAAACAAAGTGGAGGCATAATTATCAAATCACTTCTAAATTTATTGTACATGACACGTAAGTAGTAGACATTTTAATTTCACCAATATAGTCATAAGCATCTATGTGAAATTTCAATATAATGCTTCTTCTCAATCGCCACTGGAAATTGTCAACATAGCATCCAATCATCACCGGCTATCTTATGCGGCATGCTAATGTGGACAGTTTTATGTAAAACGACATTCTACGTAGATTGCAACGTCAGCAGTTTTTGATGAAAGTAGACCGAAAATATTACGTTGAAATTTTAAATAAAGGTTTGTGACAACATTTATATAATAAATTTAGGGTTGACTTTGCAATATTCTCATAAAATGGAACAGAATCCCACCTATTCCAACACAGCGGCCCGCAGAACTAGGTAGGTCACAATTTGCCGTAGTGATTTCTTGTCGAAGCCCAATTAGTCACGAAATAACCTTCTCCGGCCACTGACCAAACCAAAGAATCTCGATAGCAGTAGCGTCCAACCAATTGGAAAAATCTTTTGTTTTTTTTTTTTTGCTTTTTTTTGTTTACAATCGGTTCACAGCTAGAAAGATTGCTTTTTCGGTGTTGGTTTCTTTCAACCTTCCAGTGCCATGCGTGCTGAGATGATTGCATTGTTGGGGATTTAGTGCCCAAGTCCCCTAAATGTTTGTGAATGAGCAGAAGCAAAGAATAGTGACTCTTCATTCATTCGTGTCCATTCGTCAAAGTCGGTCGGTCGTGTCCATTCGTCAAAGAGATGGTTGGTCGGTCGGTCGTGTCCATTCATCAAGAGGTGTCAATGCATTTGGGTTTGGATAGAGTATGGTAGTGCGGTATCATTCACAATATGGTTGTGTTCGACGGTTTCTCTCACTGTAGTACCACACGAGAGAAAGAGAGACTCGTTCTATCCTGGGAGACGATTGTTCGACGTCCTTGGTACGCAATAAGGAGAGCAAATTCGTCTTAAGGACACGACGTGAATTCGTCGGGCTCGAGTACAAATTTTCAAGTACGCATAAGCATTTGGAGGAGAATCAACAAACAATTTTGTCCAGGTTCTGTTCTTCATTTTGTGGTGACCGAATACTGCTTTCTTTGATGAATTGTATGTTCAATTTGTTGCCCATGAACACCATTATATTACTATTGCTTTCAAGCTTCTGTTGCTACATTGCTTGTACCGAACACTGCCTTCATAATTCCAACATTTCTCACCTCATATTAGTCTTGAGATATTTCAAGTTAGGCGTTTTGCTTTTCCATTTCTCATAGGGAGTTTATTGTGTCTTTTGTGGGGTACCTTATTGAAAATAAAATTCGCTGTCAAAACAGCTTACCCCCCCACACTACCAAATCTTACGTCAATACTCATGAGCATAATAACTCGTCCTAGAGGCATCTCCGGCCTCCACCTCAGCTATCGAGATCCTTCATTCACTCGAGAGATCTCTACTACTCAATGGTTTTGTGACTTACAATGCGTGGCAAACAAACCTCACGACTTACTATGCACAGTAATTCCTTCTTTGAACATGCACATAACATGCACAACCAAATTGCAGCAAATCAATTATTCAATGTGCATGCATAGATCACTTAGTAATAGAAGGAAGGATAGTCAAGACCCTCAATCAATCTCTAGTTAAACATCCATGAACCTCGACTTACTAGCTAGTCACCTCCTAAGATGTGTGAAGATAACTAGGGAAACATTCCAGAGTAATCATTCATTTGATCATCATGACAAAAAGTCAATTTCTCCAATGGTCAATACACTTAACCACATCTTAATTAAGGTCTAGGCAAGTAATTCTTAAGAAGAAGTCCATATCAAATTCGTTGAGCTATCTAGCACACAGAATCATTAACAACTAGAGAAACATGGTCAATTTTCAGAATTGTATCACACATTAGGACTATCGAAAGACAAACTAAAACATCAAAATGAGCTGAAATTTTAGTATGTCGGAGCCCTAGACGTGACCTTTAACTTCCATGAAGGTCACCAATTCAAATTCGCAGAGAAAGGTTGCCATAAAGGGGTATCCAAATGACTGGAAAAACATGATTACTTCCAGACAAAACTCGATTACAAAAACATGTCAAAAATATATCAAATGTCATCGTATAGACCTAAAATTTTAACATGTTGTAGCTCTATGTATGAAGTGGAACTTTCATGAAGAACACTTGCTCAAAATCTCAACACAAAATTCCCAGAAAAACAGCAAATGCACAAAGGTCTTAGACGGTGTTTCAAGAACATTCTAAAACATTGTCTTGAAAAAAAAGACAAGCCGAGACCTTTATGAATTCAGAAAATTCCCAAATTAAATTATGTTGTAGATGAGCAAGATAGAAACAACTTTCATTAAGATATCAAATGAAAATTTCCAGCACACAACCGTAGAGAAAATCATGAAACAGAGTGGATCTCAAAACAGGTGTAGAGTGAAACTGCACCAACAAGTAAAAGGCACACATAACGGATGTAATCCCACGGTTGCAATAAAAAAATAAAGAACTTTCCACTATCATCTCAATTGGTTTGGTGGGAAGATTCTAATTAAAAAACGTAGTGATCACAAAAAAAAAAAACCGAAAAGATGGCATCAAAGCTTCCAAGTTCCTCATCCTCTTCCAGAAAACCCAACTAATCGCAGATGGAAGTATTACCACCTTCCATTGTGCCACGAAGAAGGCATAAACAGCCACGAGGAAGTCCGTTCGCCAAAGAAATGACGAATGTTTTGAAGAAGAGCAAATCAGACAAATGGAGACAATGGATGCTAGGACTTCGCCACCACAGACCATCGAAATCATTTTTTTTAAATGTCTCTCCGCCTACTAAAATCTAGCACCCGCACGCAAACGCACAGAGGCACACAAACACTCTCTCGCTCGCTTGCTTCTGTGTGAGTGATCAAATTCACTTGCTTCTTGTACCCACAAAATCGAGCCGATCAGAAAACGTCCTTGAAAGAGTCCACAAAATTTGACACATGTCCCACAAAACTTCAGACCCGTGTCAAGCGTCAAAACCATCTAAACATACACATTCTCTTGAAAGAGTCCCACGTGTAAATGAACAAAGACCAAATTGGAAACTCGAAACAGTCGAACGTGTAAAAGAAAAGAAAAAATCCGAAACGGAACACTGGTCAATAAGTAAAAAAGAAATGCCAATCGGAAACAACAAAGAACTGTTAATATCAAAGCACTGATCCAAAACAAGTCCTAAGGAACCGACATAATGCAAATAGACCGAACACTAATACGAGAACTAAAATTCGTCTTAAGAATTGTTGGAATTATGAAGGCAGTGTTCGGTACAAGCAATGTAGCAACAGAAGCTTGAAAGCAATAGTAATATAATGGTGTTCATGGGCAACAAATTGAACATACAATTCATCAAAGAAAGCAGTATTCGGTCACCACAAAATGAAGAACAGAACCTGGACAAAATTGTTTGTTGATTCTCCTCCAAATGCTTATGCGTACTTGAAAATTTGTACTCGAGCCCGACGAATTCACGTCGTGTCCTTAAGACGAATTTGCTCTCCTTATTGCGTACCAAGGACGTCGAACATTCGTCTCCCAGGATAGAACGAGTCTCTCTTTCTCTCGTGTGGTACTACAGTGAGAGAAACCGTCGAACACAACCATATTGTGAATGATACCGCACTACCATACTCTATCCAAACCCAAATGCATTGACACCTCTTGATGAATGGACACGACCGACCGACCGACCATCTCTTTGACGAATGGACACGACCGACCGACTTTGACGAATGGACACGAATGAATGAAGAGTCACTATTCTTTGCTTCTGCTCATTCACAAACATTTAGGGGACTTGGGCACTAAATCCCCAACATGCATGTTATGTGTGTGGCAGCCTACATGAACTTCTAAATATCATGGTGAAAGAGGTTTCTAGTTTGTTATGGACAAAACAGACAAATGTGCCTGACCGTTTGGTGGGGATTGAGGATCGGATGGAGGACATTATGAAGCGGTTAGATTTGGGAGCTTTTGATGTCCGATGCATCGTGATTCATGGTATGGGTGGCATCGGAAAGACGACATTGGCCGAGGCTATCTTTAGGCATATCTCCCCTCAATTTCAAGGTCATTGCTGCTTCCTTAAAGATGTCCGGACTCATGACATAATTAACTTGCAAAAGAAACTATTATCCGATATTCTCAATCTTAGTTGCATAAGCCTCTCGTTCGTTGATGAAGGGACTGACATGATCAAGACAAGGTTCAGCGGCAAGAAAGTCCTCATTGTTCTTGATGACATCGACAACCGAGACCAAATTATGAGACTTGCATGTGAACCCGATTGGTTTGGTGGGGGCAGTAGAATCATCATAACAACCAGGAATATTGAATTCCTGGTAAATGAAGGTGAGGATGACGACGACCCAGCTTCTAGTAGCGGACAATATTTATTCTATGATATGCCGGAGATGAGTTCGCATGATGCCCTTCAACTTTTCTGTAAGCGTGCTTTGGGATGTGCCGCCCCTCCACTTGATTACAGGGATATTATTGATAAGCTAATCAATGCACTTGGAGGACTTCCGTTGGCTCTTGATGTCGTTGGTTCCACACTTCGTGGAAAATCCCGAAGTACATGGGAAAGCATGCTATATAAGTTAAATGTGGTGATGAATGAGGATGTAAAAAAGAAGTTGATGATAAGTTATGAAGCATTAGAAAATCATCAACAACAGATTTTTCTTGATATTGCATGTTTCTTTATTAATCAAGAGAAAACAACTGCAATTAAATATTGGGATGCAGTTTTTGGGTATCCCACTGAAATTGAAGTCAAGATCCTCACACGTATGTCTCTAATAAAGATCATGGATTATGATAAATTATGGATGCATGACCAACTTAGAGACCTTGGAAAAGATATTGTCCACCCGGAAAGCTACAACATACGTCTAAGGGGTAGCAGATTGTGGTCACCAAAGGACGCCTTCCATGTAGTGCAAAAAAAGAGGTAATTATTCTATCTCTAAATGTTTGCCAGTCCATTTATTAGTATCATCAATCAAATCAACACATGTACTCATTGGTTGTTAAGTTTATCTTCCAGGGAACCAAGAACATAGTGGGGCTCAATCTTGGCACTCCTGAACCTGATGCAACATATAGATTTAAACGTAAGGAATTTGCGAGGTTGGTCAACCTTAGGTTCCTTCAATTGGACCATGGAAACTTCAAAGGAAACTTTAAGGATCTTTTCTCAGAGTTAAGATGGCTCTCTTGGAGCAACTGCCCTTCAGAATTTCAAGCTACCAACCTTGGGTTGAAGAACCTAGCAATTCTCATGCTTTCTGGGGATAGCATCATTAAAGATTGGGAAGGATGGTGCCAAATCATGGTATGATCTCACAACATACTATTGTATTTAATTTACCTTTCATCCTTTTGAATTTCAACACAATTGTGTTATAGGAAGCAAAACAGTTGAAAGTCCTACAACTCGAGGATTGTCCATCACTTCGAAAGACACCCAAATTCTCCGAAATCCTGCGATTGGAGAGATTGATTCTTAGGTGCACTCAACTAAAAAAGATTGACAAGTCCATCGGCAATCTACACCATCTTGATTACCTAGAAATACAGTGTGAAGCTATTGAGCTACTACCAAAGTCCATTGGTGATCTAAAATCTTTGACAGAGCTAAGAATAGAAGCTTGGGGACTCTCAATGTTGCCTCACTCGATTGGTAGTTTGGTGAAGCTGAAGCATCTATTCTTGTCATGTTGGGAACTTCGAAAGCTTCCTAACTCCATCGGACGATTGGAGTCACTACTTGAGCTACATATTAAATATGCAAAAATTAGAAAATTACCTAATTCCATTGGAAATCTAAAAAAGCTGAAAATTTTAATGATCCCTTGTCACAGTTTAAGAAAGCTACCCAACTCATTTGGTTGGCTCCAATCATTGGTCAAGTTGGATTTGAGTTGTTCAAGTATCAAGATCTTACCTGACTGTATTATTAATCTCAAGAAGTTAAAGGTACTAGATCTTAATTGTAGCCGCATAAATGAACTTCCCAAAAGCATAGGAATGTTGGAAAATCTGGAAATGTTATATGCCCAATGTAGAGATTTGGTGGGGGAAATTCCAAGTGAAATCGGGAAACTATCCTCATTGAAGATTCTAGACTTAGTTGGTGGTGGCTTCAGTGAATTGCCGACAACCATTAATCAGCTTACAAATCTCCAAACACTTGATTTATGTGAATGTCATTCAATTCAACAGCTGCCGGAGCTTCCTGGGAGTCTGAGGTCGTTAAGCTTTTCATGGAACTCACTGACCACGACCCCCGACTTCTCAAAGTTGACCAACTTAGTTGATCTTTATATGGTGGGAAGACCAGTGCGAGAACCCCACATGGAGGGGCTTGGGAGATTACGCGCTCTTAGGGAGTTGACTCTGTGTGTTGGAGAAATGGTGTTGCCTCCAACCGATTTGAGTTCCCTCTCTCAGCTTCAATGCCTCGTCGTGAGCTATGCTGACTCGCGATCTCTTATCAGGCTTCCACCGAGCCTTCAAGATTTGACTTTGACGGATGTCCAATCACCGATCGATTGGTCACTCTTTTCCAACTTGGAGAATTTGTCGACGCTGTGTATTGAAAGGTATTTGCTAGAGGAGATTCGATTCGAGGTGCTTGGAAAGCTATGGAAGTTCAATGCATTGAGGTTGGAACTTTGTCCATTGCTCAAGACACTGCCTGTTCTACCTTGTCTGAAAGAGATCCGGAGTTTGCATCTGCAGGAATTGCCTCGGTTAATAGAGATTGATGGTTTGGGAGAATTAAAATCATTAAGGGATTTGTCCATCTGGCACTGCAATTCCATAAAAAGCTTGAACGAATCTGATTTATCTGATTTACAGAATCTGAAAATATTAGACTTCCTTGCCTGTGAATCACTGGAGAGCGCGTTGGGTGTGCCAAAATCTTGTCAACTCACCGTAAGTGCCTGCCCGAGGTTCAACAGAGATGGAGAAGGTATGCATCATTTGATTGGCAAAGATAGTCAATGATAGTACGTCCATTTAACTAGTGAGGCTTGAGCAGGCAGGCCTTCTTTTTTCTTTCAATGTGTCATAGATGAAACTTAATGTTGCCGCGTCCTGTTTTGTTGAGTTGTCCTTTAGCAGACCGTTAATCTTGGTTTTGGAACCGCCTCTTGTATATGTTCATCTTGTTATCTCTAAAGGGAAAATTCCTTTTTCATGTATCATGGACATGGGAGGGTTTCATCTGCCTTGACAGTGGTGAACTTGTAGATCGTAAGCACACTTAAAGATGCTAAAAAATGCTAGGTTTTGTGGTAAGGGGGAAGTGGGTTGAGAGCACTGCTCTCATCTTGCAAAGCGTTCTTAATTTCACTAGGGGAACAATCATGATTAGTGAGGGATGAAATAAAGGAATTATTGCCTAGTTAGCAGAAGAACGAATTGTTGATGGTATGAGTGATTTAGTTACTTCCTTCAGGAAAAACTGGGGATGCTTTTCTAGTTACTTCTGAAATGAAGTTGAAAAGCCTCAAGTCTTGAGTCACGGTGTCATATGTGAAGTATCTTTCTCCATCCTAGTATTTAGCCATTATGCGTGAAATTTGTGCTACGAAACAACTGATATCGGACTAAACTTGTCCATATGGTCAAGCCACCATCTCAATGAAGACCAGGTTTAGTTGCACTGGATTGTGCATTTCGCAACTTTGGTGCTAGGAAAGAGCGACTTGTGACGGATAGCATAATGTGAAAGAGAAGTTCTTTGACATGAGTTGAAGGGATTGTCATATGTTATGCCTCATTATCATAACTGTGGCATTTACATGTGTTAGTTTCTAGTGCTAGAGGCCATGTACTAGCTTATATGTAGATTTCAGTTTTATAAAGCAGACTATTGGGCTGTGCATTCGACACACTCCTGTCTTCATAAGATATACCGATTGAAAAAAAAAAATTAAGATGGCAGATTTTGCCCAAATTTGTGTGCAATTGAGTTTACTAATACTTTTCTTAATTACAAGAATTAAGTGACCGACCAGCCTTGTTCAGCTCCTGCATTTTGTCAATAACGAAACTTCTTATTGGTTATCATGGAGAGAAAAGTAATGAACATAATTATTCCCTTTGATACAAATTTTGGTTTGCAAGAGGTATTTTTCAACAATCAACTAACTCAATTTTCCTCAACATCACTTCTCTTTAAATTATTCTCAAAAGAGAGTGAAATTACATTTTTCTTCTCTGTTTGTTTGCTATTCGTTCACTAACCCCCTCTCCCATCTTAAATTACCAAACATGGTTAGGGAAGATGTCGCAATCTGCCCAATAAGGCATTTACATTCTTGAATTCTTTTTTTTCTTGCTGATGACATGTCTTTTTCTTTTTCTTTTTCCTTTGCTGTTTTGAGCCGAGTCTGGGAATTTGATGACTTTGACTCATGGATGAATTAAACTAGGCGAATGCAATAATATGGATTGCTCCCTTTTGTATCATCTTTGTTTCTGGCAGTTCCGGAGATTGAACTAGGTTATCTGATACTGCACAATCAAAGATTATTATTGGCTTTCATCTACATCTGATGCCAATTGCTGTGGTGGCGAATTTCAAGTATTCCTTTTCTTAAAGTAGACGTTATGCTTCTCCAGCAATAATTATTAGCTTTCTTCATCTATTTATGCCGAGTCCTGGAATTGAGTCAATTATTCACGTTGAAATGTCTTAAGGTATAACGGTGGGGATCTATATGAGCAAAAGTTATTTGCCGGTAAAACATTTTCTGGCTGACAGTCCTGTTCCACTTGGGCAGTCAATGGCTTCATATGCTAAATATTAACCTAGGCTTTGGTTTGCCGAAGCACTTATTTTCAGTATACACAATTAGGCTGATTAAAGTGCACAATATATTTCATAGATCTTGGTAAGTCAGTCAAGTAGTAAACATTTTGGGGGACTGAAACTTGAAATGGGGGACGACTGAAACTTGAAAGATCTGTGAATTCATTTCATATTCTCGATGGTGCTTCCCACACACTTCATGCTGTTTGATTGCTTAATTCACTTTACATAGTTGGATGAGGAATTTGCTATTTTGCTAGAAAAAGTAGTTTTTCCTCATAGTCAACATGTGTGAGGATCCTATTATTGTTTTATGACTGTCTTTCCTGATCAAGTATCTGGATGAGCAATACTAATCTATGCAGTAGGCTTCCAAATGTCTGTTTTCCATTAAGTTCTTTACTTTTTGCATAACGTCAGAGTCATCTTTTGATTGTAAGCTATAACCTCTTTTTGTAGATTGACAATCTAGTCAAGGGAACTTATGGGCAGGCTCTGCGAATCTTCAATGAGATGATGGCATTATCTGAGATTGTGGGGCTTGACTACTACGATTGTTTCCCTGATGCATTCTTGTAAGTGAGCTAGATTATGTATGGATTTTGTTCAAGAAAGCTTGTATAATCTGCACTGGTTGTGTATGAGCTGTAGCTTTTCATTACACCTTTCCTCATCTCTCTCTCTGCTAAAATGTGGTTATTGTTTACTTGCTAAACAAGCCTCTTCAATCTTCTTGTCTATCATTCTTACATTTTCTAATGAAATGTTTTTGCACAAGCTGCTCTAAGGCATGATCAAATGGTCATTGACATGGATGTCTGGGATTTGGCAAGGCACACGTTGGTTCTGCAGCAGCCTGTTTTCTTCAATCCATATCAGTGAAAGGGCTATAAGCTGTTGAACAAGTGCATCGGTACTTCCGAGTGGTACTTCTGAGCAGGCTGGAAGAGGCTTCTTTTCAACTTAACTGACGTTGATTGAATTCCATTGTGCAATTTTTTTTATAAAACTTTGTTATTCCCAGACATTTCACAATTCAGTGCTTTTGTATATTGCTTTTGTATGCATTTAATTGAGGTCCCTTCGAGTATGCTTGCAGTCGAAATGGGATAACTAGCAGCAGCAATGGGGATCCTCCCCCTCCAGCCGAGGTGTTCTAAGTAAATTATTGTCAACGACCGCGATGGAGATCTTCCCCTAACCATTGAAGTGGCCAATTTAAAATGGTCGATGAATTTCCTCACCCATGAATGGGAGGATCCTCTATGACCACTTGATTAAGATGAAAAGTATTCGAAGCTTTTCTCTATAAGAACCATGAAATTGGTGATTGAATGTCTCTATTTTCTATCCTGCATATAGAGGGCATTGATTTTGCCAGCAAAATGGAAAGACTTTGAAAATTTGAGAGTAACGGCAGTTAGTAGGCGTAGCCTTACCTTCTCTTTTTTGATGAACTTGATTCCAGTGCTCCAAAGAGGGGCATGATAGTATTGGGTCACTAACTTTATCATAAATCAAGCTAGTTCTAGCATCCAATATATAGCACTTATTAGGTGGTTCATACAAAATCTATTTAACGGTATGACTCACTGCTGCCATATTATCCATTAATGCAATTTTGTACTGAATTGCAGTTTTAACCGGTGTATTTGTGCTTGCGGAAACAGAGCAATAATCTCATTTTAAATGATGAAAAACGATACTCTCTTCTAATAGCAGACTAATTGTTAACTACCGTTGGAAATTGCATGGCCATTGTTAATGCATCGGCAAACATTTTCCGCGAAGCATTTAGTATGGATACTATATAATAACCTTCTATAAAGTAATATTGGCCCAAATAAACTATATATATATATATATATATATATATCGATTGTTCTATGACACATCGACTATTTGATAGGACATTGTAAAATTACCATAATATATTCCACTTTTCTCAAATCGGGAATTTCGTCAACAAGTTCGAATTGGTCTAAAGAAGCGGAATCTAACTAATTTTGGATCGAAGTGCAGGAGGAAGGGCAACAAAAAAAAATGCAATTGGCATGCATGCTGCACGAGGAATTTCCAGTAGTCGATAAACTAAACAGAACGATCCAAATACTAAAGAGCACATAAGTAGTAAGTCAAAATGTAATCCAATTATTTTAACTGAATCGAGTTAATCACCTTTCTTCTTCTTCTTCTTCTTTTTTTTTTGGAACAAACAAACCTATAAGAAACTTTGAATTGATGTACAGAAATGAATAGTTCACAGAACAATGGCCAATGCAGATCATGGCTTTCTTTTTGTTTGCCGTTTAGTACTAGAACAGCACAGGTATGATCGCACCCTTAAATCATCCATTCTAATTTTGGTTTGCGTCTTCTATTATCTTTATTTTATGATTTCCTGAGGTGCTGTATGAGTTTAAGATTTGATTACTTCAGTGGATTTTCTCATGACGATGAGAACATAAAGCAATCATAGACAAGATTATTATGATGTCATTTTGTATTTTAATATGACATAACAACCTACATTGGCAGTATCTTTTCTTTACTACTAACTAAGAATACTTTAGGAAGAAAGATATTAATTGTAAATGGTTGCAGAAGGATATCATGTCCTATTATATGAGATAGATGCTAGAGGTACCAAAAGAATTCTTATAAATGCATTTTCTTGTTTGGTATAATATGTAATTCTAACTATATTGTCACGTTGAACTACAAATGTAGAACTTTTTATTTGAAAGTGACATGTTTATAGATTATTATCATGTCATTTTGTGAGGAAAATCATTAAGAAGAACGTCTTGATTGGAATCCCACACAATTAACGTTATGATCAAATTTCGTAATATGGACTAATACACATCTGTCATCAAAAGAATAAAATTAATTTCTCAGGCCACTTCCCTCTCACTAATTGTTTCCCAAATGAAGGTGTGTGTATGAGAAGCCAATCTTTCATGTTAAGTCAATTGGTCAATACTGATGAACATTTTATATAGGTCCGTTTTGTGTGAATAGAGTCCCGCAATGTTAGATTTTCAACTCGGTACCCACCTTTAAAAGTACATAGTAACGTGATCTGCAGGGGATAACTTCATAAAATTGTGAGTGTGTACGAACTTGGACAAATGGATAATAAATCTAGACCCCACCAAATGGAGATAGAAATGAATAAACTTCTAGAGAGGGAACACTGAAGATGTAAATTTAACTCTATAAATATAGAGAATCTCAATCCCTTAGCATTATCTTCCATCTTATTTTATTTGGTTGAACATGCAGCTTCAGTACGATGGTGTCAAAGAATCACGGCCATCAATCCATTAGAGCCGTCATGACTTGGACTAAATTCTTGATAGGGGTGAAAAATAGTTGATTTAATCATAATTAACTTAAGGTTTGTGCTTGGCATCAATGAGAAAGAGTATAATGCTACTGAATATATAATTGAGTATAGGTGATCGGTTCCCCGTTCCGTCTTAAGGTTATTTAAACTGGATGTATAAACATGCTTATGGTTTGAGCATCTCTGAGCTCTACTACTAATAAATGCGCCAAGACAGCAAAAGTCCTTTTGATCATTAGGGAGGTCGGACTAGCTTAAGCAAGTGGATTGATTTCAGTCACTAAAAACAGCTTCAAAGAGGGACCAACTGTCATATTTCTTTTAAATTTGTTCCTTCACTTCTGAGGAGGAAGCATGGCTTCTGTTTCAGCTTTAACTAAAAGCTAAAACTTGTGATCATCAATCTGCTGATCTCTCCTGGGCCATCTGTACGTGCGCCTGAAATGATTTGTGTGGTTATTAATTCTTTTTAGGGAATGACTTTCCTTTTGGAACTCTTTAGAACCTCTCATTTCCTGACGTCAATTTTTCTATCCTTTCTTTTGCCTTGTTAAAGTCACTTGTTCAAGTCAATCATGGACATGATTAGGAGGGTTTACTATTAACAAGAGATGTTGGTGGTCCGATCCGAATGGTCCGGTCCGGTCCGGTCCCGCTCTCCTCGGAATCGGGAATTGGATCGCATGGATGCCAGTTCCATTTTTAGGAACCGAGGACTAAAAGTCAGAAGAACTAGACTAGTCTGACCGATCCGATCCGGTTTGGATAGATCCCGAATTGGGCGATCTAGTGTGCTACCCTATAATTGAGAACTCTTTGGTCCTTATATTGGATGCTTCCTCAATCTTACAAAAAAGCATTTTAACAGGGCTGGTAACAGTGGAGTGAAGAGACGTGAAGATAAGAAGAGAAAAGCGGAGGGAGCTTCGGCCAAAAAGGAGGAAAAAGTACGAGAGAGAGAGAAGAAGAGGACAAAAATAAGACAAAACAGAAGGAAAAAAAAAAGGAGGGAGGCCTTCGGAGTGGGGGAAAGCAGCGGGGAACGAAGGAAAAAAACAGAGAGGGAGAGAGCAGGAGCTGAAGAGGAAGTTCAGGGAGATGCGTAGTTCGACCGAGGAGCCAAGAGCGAGCAGCGGGTCTCCGGCAGACCATCCGCACCCGAGCTCCCTTCACCTGCTCGCCGTCGCATCCTGCAAGAACGAAGTAGGCTCACTGCCTCTCTATCCCCACTCTGTTCATCCCCGTTTTAGCCGAGTCGAATGCCCCTGGCCCACCGACCTGGGACCTACGGTCTCGCACCCGAGCGCACATTCGTCTCTCTATTTGAACTGTCGACTGAAGTCCTTGAGCATCGAAGTGCGGTAAGCTTGGCCGAATAGTCCCCCCGTTTGTGCCCCCCAAACGTTTGCTAAAATGCCCGAACGAAGTTCATCGGAGTTTGAGTTTGATTGTGGAAATGCGATTGTTGGGCTTGAGCCATGGAGCCGTCGGGTGGGGTGCAGATTCGGACCGAAGCGTCGGTTCCACCCATCCTAGCCTTGGCTGGCAGCTGTCGCGTGGAGGAGGGGACGGGAGCACGAAGAAGCTTAATTGATTTCAGCCTCTACCGGGCCGGCGTGTCCCAACCTGAACGCTGAGCCCGGGTCTGGTATAGGCCCGTACATTTAGGTGAGTCAGGCCGACAGGAATCTTAATCCGGGCTGGGCTGGTCGAGCGGAGACTGGGCAATAAAAAAGAAAAAGAAGAGAGAAGGATGGGCCCAACAAATGAGCCCAGGGCCCAGCTCGTGGGTCTGGGTCCGCGAGGGACTCTTTTAGCTCAACAAAATGGATATATTTTGTACACATAATTTGTGAAGCAAAACAAAGTCCTGTGGTGGACTCAAAATTAAGGAATATAGAAAATATTTGACCAATATCTTCAATTTATTTGAGTATTTAAGAGATGGTACCATATTTCTCGATAAAGTTGGTTTTATCAAAAAATAAATTATTGTCAGATAAATGTAATATTAATGGATAGCCTCGGCAAAGGCTCGTGCAATAGTTGGTACATGCGTTAGAGAAATTGGACTCCAAGATCTTATGATTTTTGTCTAAATTGTACTTTATAAGACAGTAAATCATTTTTTCGCTTGTCTCTTAAAAAGAAGCATCATTTCGAATATAATTCTCGTCATGTAAACTTGAGTATTCAAGAGAAATTCGTATAAATAATAAAAAGATAAATTTAGTTGCGGTGGATAGAGCTTGGGAGAGCTGTATGAAGTGCAAGTGCCACCTCATAACACGTTACATGTGTCTGCCAAGCAATCTGCTAAATTCCCTCTTGACCCATTCCGGTAGGATTGAGACAATGTGTATATATTCATGACATGCTTAATTCCAAAGGTAATATGTTATTCATCATGCAAAGATGTGCAATCATCCAATTAAATGTCGCAAATGACCATTCATAAATTCAGTCGATGACATCCAATAGATGGATGCTGAAGTTTATAATAATAAAAAAGGAGAGTCAGTTTTATTGAAAAGTCATTTCTTTAATAAAATTGAGAATGATCATTTCAAAATTATCCCATATATGGAGTCTCGGTTCATGGACTCATGACGATTAAGGACTCCACTCATCAGGTTCGTCAGACCATTTGGTGAGAATCTGAATTAGTCTTTTAATTTATTGAGGGAGGCGCAGGTGAATTGCAGAGACAACCTCCTCTTCTTCGAATACTTTCACCAATTATTTCCTCAACTTAGTCTCCTCTTTGGTGCTAAGTCTGACTAGTCTTTTTTTGGCTGAGGAAGGAAGGCCCCAGGCAACTTCCTGGCAAATGGAAGAAGATAGCAAAGTAATGGCAAGTGGAAAATATAATAACGTGTTCAATACGTCCGACATCCAACTAACACGGGATCATATGATATTATTTCCAAGACGACCTCCTCACCTTTGAAGACTTTCACAATCTATTTCCTCAACTTAGCCTCCCATTTGGTGTGAGTCTGGATGGTTTTTTTTTCCTTCTTTTAACTTGTGAAGGAAGGCCGCATGTGACTTCCAGGAAAACGTAGTGGAAGTATGCGATCTCACTCAGTTTCTTTATCAATTGTATTTATATGGGTGTGAGTTACATATGAGTTCACATGCTCTCAATCATGTCACACTTAAGCTAAAATTAATTTAAAGAAGTAGACTCAGCCTAACCTTTTTCATGGCATGAATGAACGGCGGTTCTTAACTTTTATTATGTTCCGACAAATGAACTCCACTATCGGCAATGATGATAGCGACAACATGTGTGCCAGGGGCTCAATCTCAATAATAATTCCGCGGAATTGATGCCCAGACTAGCCATTTCTAATGATTCTATGACATAATGGTCGACCTCCTCTTCGAAGAGTTAATCCAAAGGGCATCTGGCATTCGCTCTGGTTAAAATCTGGCGAAGGAAGGAACTCGGCTATAGAGAACGCTAAATTCGGCCCGTCCGCTATGAGCTCGTCACGTGGGTAACGCATAGGTACGTCAATGTAATGTCCTTTTTGGGTTACGCAACTGGGTATTGACGAAGTCAGCAATCTCTCTCCTCCCCCCCCACCCCCCCCCCCCCCCCCCCCCTCCCCCTTCTCTCTCTCTCTCTCTATCGCCCATGTGAAATCATTGAGCTGTGAGTTCAGAGATTCAGAGATGGTCGGAGCTGGTCGGTGCGAACTACATGTTATCTTTTCCACTGTCGGTGTTTTCTTGCTCTTTCTTTTCCTTTCCCCTTTTGTTTTCTTTCTTATACGTAACGTGGAAATCCGCAAGAGAGAGAGAGAGAGAGAGAGAGAGAGAGAGAGAGAGAGCAGATTCCTTTTCAGATGTTGGAACTACCACTGCAAAGAAGACAATTTTGATTATTTGGATGCACGTTGGGAAGATCGTGCGTCGTGCGAGCGAGCTTGAAAGCTACGTACATGGAGAAGAGGCTGTAGGGTTGCGCAGCGACATTCAAGAACGCATCAACTGCGAATGGACGAGCACGACGGATCGAGTGGAGATGGGGTCAGCAAAGTTTGAACATAGAACATAGGCATGATTAGTTTTTAGTCAGTTGCACCATCATTCTGCATTATTGGTACAACTGGAATAGAATGATTCGATCTCTATATTGTTATTATTTATTTACGTACAAATATTCAAGTGACGCTGTCATGTTCATGTTCCTTTTCCATGGGCTAGTCTTCGACATCTACATAGTTCTAGAGTGACAAAAGTGCCTTCTCTAGTTTTAGCGACTGCCGACACTCTTTTATGTAGCATTTCTATTCACTCTATTAAAAATAGTAACCTATCAATGTTCAAATTGTATGAAATTGAGATATCAAGCTCAAGTCGACTCAATCCAATCACATCATAAAATGAGTGCAAGCTCGAGCTCAATAGATTCAAATATTATCCTTCGTAGTTGCGAAATTACATATGTGCGTTGTTATCTAATAGGGAACCAAACATAAAATAGACATTCGAGTACTATCACAAGTCTCTCAAATAGAGTATTAATGAGCTAGATCTTTTTTTGGTGGTCGATTCTCAAAGAAAGATTTAAGATTGTGCATACACCAAGCACAAAAGCATAGATAAAGGATCATCGTGCGTAGGAAGTGGAATGAAAGGCAAGATGATCATGCTGACCAGCGGGAATCTAGATCGAAAGTAAGAAGATCTGCTTTGTTTGGCGTAACAAAAGCAGATCTGCTTTTTTCCAGCCTTTAAATAAAGGGAGAGATTCCTCTTACCAAGAGCAGAACAGACAAAAAAAAAACTCATTTAGCCTTCCTTTTCAGTCAATTCAGATTTTTGAAATCATCTCTTTTTTGAATCATGCACCGTAAATCATGTTACACGGCATCAAACAATCACGGCAAAGAAAGCTCACCGCATGTGATATGCATGTTCATATGGTCCTGCAAAAGCAAATCTGACCGCATCCACACTCCATAATTGCCAAAGCCCACTTCTTTAGACCAACACGAAATTTGATTCAGAATTTAATAATGAAAAAAAGCAACATAGTACAAACATTCATCATCCATCGTGCGTACACTGCCAATTGGCACTCTAGATGAATAGAAATGCACTAGAGATTCACTTTCCTAAGCAGACCTAATCCGACGATTAAAATCATATCTTTTTTAAATCACACCACATAAATCATCTTATATAATTGTAATCCTACATATGTTTAAATAGAGATGTACTAGGAAAATTGTCTCGATTATAGGCCAAGCATCTTGATTATGATACCTTGTTTGAGGCCTTGATTGAATTGCATCAGTCCAATTAAAAACAGATTATGGCCTTTTCCGTTTTTGCTTAGAACATACACAAGTCCATAGTCAAGTCTATATCTGGCCCTCTTGTGAAAGCAAAAAGCACTAAAGTATGTTTATCTAGTCAATTCGCTCGGCATAAAAACACTCATTCCAGGATAAAATGTTTCAAAAGTCTCAACTGCGTTGGCAACATTGTGAAGGAGGAACCACACTTTCTTCGCAATTTCCATCGAGAATCAACTAAAGTCTCTCTGTCCTTCTCGCCAAGGACTCTTTCAGCTCAACAAAAAAGGATATATATATATATATATATTTGTACACGTAATTTGCGAAGCAAAACAAAGTCATGTGAAAGATTAAAATTAGCGTGGACTCAATTCAGATTTTGAAATCATCTCTTTTTTGAATCATGCACCATAAATCATGTTACACGGCAAAGAAAGCTCACCGCATGTGATATGCATGTTCATATGGTCCTGCAAAAGCAAATCTGACCGCATCCGTACTCCATAATTGCCAAAGCCCACTTCTTTAGACCAACACGAAATTTGATTCAGAATTTAATAATGAAAAAAAAGCAACATAGTACAAACATTCATCATCCATCGTCCGTACACTGCCGGTTGGCACTCTAGATGAATAGAAATGCACTAGAGATTCACTTTCCTAAGCAGACCTAATCTGACGATTAAAATCATATGTTTTTAAAATCACACCACATAAATCATCTTATATAATTGTAATCCTACATATGTTTAAATAGAGATGTACTAGGAAAATTGTCTCGATTATAGGCCAAGCATCTTGATTATGATACCTTGTTTGAGGCCTTGATTGAAGTGCATCAGTCCAATTAAAAACAAATTTGTGGCCTTTTCCGTTTTTGCTTAGAACATACACAAGTCCACAGTCAAGTCTATGTCTGGCCCTCTTGCGAAAGCAAAAAGCACTAAAGTATGTTTATCTAGTCAATTCGCTTGGCATAAAAAGCTTAGAACATACACAAGTCCATAGTCAAGTCTATGTCTAGCCCTCTTGTGAAAGCAAAAAGCACTAAAGTATGTTTATCTAGTCAATTCACTTGGCATAAAAACACTCATTCCAGAATAAAATGTTTTAAAAGTCTCAACTGCGTTGGCAACATTGTGAAGGAGGAACCACACTTTCTTCGCAATTTCCATCAAGAATCAAGTAAAGTCTCTTTGTCCTTCTCGCTAAGGACTCTTTCAGCTCAACAAAAGGGATATATATTTATACATGTAATTTGTGAAGCAAAACAAAGTTGTGTGAAAGATTAAAATTAGCGTGGACTCAAAATTAAGAAATTTATAAAAAATTGTTAACCAATATCTTATACTTATTTGTATATTTAAGAGATGGTACCATATTTCTCGATAAAGTCAGTTTTATCGAAAAATAAATTATTGTTAGATAAATATAATATCAATGGCTAGCTTCAGCAAAGGCTCGTGCAGTAGTTGGTACACGCGTTAGAGAAATTGGACGCTAGGATCTTATGATTTTTGTCCAAATCATACTTTATAAGATAGCAAATCATTTTCGCTTGTCTCTTAAAAAGAAGCATTTGGATTGCCACTAAGAGTTTTTAAAAATATTCATCATAGAATTAGATGAATTATTATTCTTCCTAGTTCCCTTGCATTGCATTTCGAATATACTTCTCATCACATAAATTTGAGTATTTGAGAGAAATTTGTATAAATAATAAAAAGATAAATCTAGTTGTGGTGGATAGAACTTGGGAGAGAAGTACAAAGTGCAAGTGCCACCTCATAACACAGTTAGATGTGCCTGCCAAGCAATCCGCTAAATTCCCTCCTAACCCATTCCGATAGGATTGGGACGATGTGAATATTCATGACATGCTTAATTTCAAATGTAATATGTTATTCATCATGCAAAGATGTGTAATCATCCAATTCGCAAATCACCATTCAAAATTTTAGTCGATGACATCCAATAGATGGATGCTGAAATTTGTATATAAAAAAAGAGTCAGCTTTTTTGGAAAGTCATTTCTTTAATAAATTCGAGAATAATTATTTCAAAATTATCCCGTACATGGAGTCTCGGTTCATGGACTCATGATGATTAGGGACGCCACTCATCAGGTTCGTCAGACCATTTGGTGCAAATCTGAATTGGTCTTTTAATTTATTGAGGAAGGCCGCGGGTGAATTGCAGGGAACTGGAACATGATAACAAAGAGAGTATGAAATCATATGGTATATATATCAGAGACGACATCCTCTCCTTCGAATACTTTCACCAATTATTTCCTCAGCTTAGCCTCCTCTTTGATGCTGTCTTTAGTGCTGAGTCTGGCTAGTCTTTTTTTTTTACTAGTCTTTCTTTGGCTGAGGAAGGAAGGCCCCAGGTAACTTCCAGGCAAGTGGAAGAAGGCAACAAAGTAATGACAAGTGAAAAATATATTAATGTGTCCAATACGTCCAACATCCAACTAACACGCGATCATATGATGTTATTTCCAAGATGACCTCCTCACTTTCGAAGACTTTCACAAATTATTTCCTCAACTTAGCCTCCTATCTAGCGTGAGTTTGAATGGTTTTTTTCCCCCTTCTTTTAACTTGTGAAGGAAGGCCGCAGGTAATTCCCTCAAATAGCTTATGATAATTCCAAACCGAATTTAAACCAAATCAGCCAATAATCCCACGGTAATAGTTAATGTCCATATCAGAACACCTCGCGTTGAAAAGTATAATACATTTTATTCATTAACAACAAGCTATGACTAGCATTGATCCATCACGGAACCACGAAGTGAAATAAATGCCCGAATCATGGTCTATGGACCATATACAATTACATTCATTGATATTTGCGAGGTTCATTTGAAACTCATATAATTAATTGCGTTGCTAAATCCAATTTATTTGGACGGAGTACTGGCAAGTCAAACCCAATCCGCCCCATTTGAGTTAGGAGACAAAATGAACTGCCTTGGAAAAAAGAAAAAAAGATGGACCCGTCTTTTCTCCTTGCTTATAATGTAGTCATGTCCATTCCCTACTCTTTGTTTAACTCTGGTGAAGGCAAAGGAAAAGCACTGAAGAATATCTCGGTCTGCACATGGCCAAATTGTACAGAAACTTCATGTGTTCACACGCGCACAACCTTTTTTGAAAATATAAAGGAAACTCAGATTGATATCGGCAAAAAAACATGCAGACACGCATTCAAGAATCAAATCTTCAAGAAATCTCAACTTTGTTGGAATCACTGTGAAGGATGAACTGCATTTTCTGCACAACTTCTATAGAGAATCATTTATGAATGGGACCAGATCTAATGTAAGGGAGTCGGAAAGATTCCATTCAATTTCAAAATGGTGGAAATTTGTCATGTTGTTTAAGTTGGATATGAATACAAGACCATTGGATTCAGTCAAAATGTGGACAAGATGATCTTAATTTCATAAAAATTGAAGGGAAGATATCTACATTTTCAGCTCGATTATGGAATGACATGGACCTAGATTTTTAAGAAAGATTACAGTTTTAGGGTTGTATACCTAATGTCAATAACTTCTATTGACACCAATAAGTTAGGGCTTGTGGGTCCCTCAGATTCAATATGGAACTCAACCCTTCTCCCCTTCTTTCTTTTTCATCGGCCTATCTCTCTAATCACCCTTCATCCTCAAATTTGGTTATAGACCGGTCATTATTTAGTCCTAACTAAAGTAGAAAACCAACAAGACTTGAGCTAGAACCGGAGTGGCTTGTCCTAATATAACTTTGCCTTTTACGGTGAATAACCACTTATACTGTCGATGGCTATTGAAGGTTTTTTGCAACGTGCTTTTTTCTTTGAAGAGCTGGTGGAGATTTGGAGGATAATCTCGGGTAAAGTTAAAAGTCGATGGTTTTAGTTTAGAAGGAGATAGCATTGAGGAACTGGAGCAGCACAATGTCAATGGACTTCCTCTCATTCAGACGACATATGCTCCTCTCATTTTGTAACGTGTTTTTACGCAGTAATTATCCTTCTTATAGAGTTTGAGTTGAAATTTTATTTCCTGAGATGTATTTTCCTTGACGAAACAATTAAGTACAAATATTCAAGAGTCGTTGGCATGTTCAGGTTCCTTTTCCATTGGCTAGTCTTCGACCCCTACATAGTTCTGGAGTGAGGCAAATGCCTTATCTATTTTTAGCAATTGCCAACACTCCTTTCTGTAGTATTTCTATTCACTCTATTGAAAAAGAGTAACCTATCAATATTCAAATTGTATAAAATTATGGTAATGCGAAGCTCTTCAGATATTAGATTGCTCGAGACTCCACTTGAGTTGTGAACCATTCAATTTGCAGCTTGAGCTTGGTTAGAAGAACATTGAGATATCAAGCTCAAGTCGACTCAACTCCAAGCACATCATAAAATGAGTTCAAGCTCAAGCACAAGCTCAATCAATTCAAATATTATCCTTCGAAGTTGTGAAATTACATATTTGCTTTTTTCTAGCCTTTAATTAAAGGGGGAGATTCCTCTTATCAAGAACAGAACAGACAAAAAAGAAAAATAATTCCTTTAGTCTTCCTTTACGGTTAATTCAGATTTTTGAATCATGCACCATAAATTAAGTTACACGACATCAAACAATCTTTCACGGCAAAGAAAGCTCACCGCATGTGATATGCATGTTCAGATGGTCCTGCAAAGGCAAATCTGACAGCATCCGTACTCCATAATTGCCATAGCCTACTTCTTTGGACCACACGAAATTTGATTCAGAATTTAATAATGAAAAAAGGCAAATTAGTACAAACAATTATCATCATCATGCGTACGATGCCGCATGTGATATGCATGTTCACATGATACTGCAAAAGCAAATCTGACAGCATCCGTAATCCATAATTGCCAAAGCCCACTTCTTTGCACCCACGAAATTTTTTATTCAGAATATAAAATGAAAAAAGCAAAATAGTACAAACAATCATCATCCATCATGCGTACGACGCCGGTTGGCACTCCAGATAAATGGAAAATACACTAGAGATTCACTTTGCTACATTTGATCTATAAATCCTCGACACCCAATGTCCTGCCCCTCAATATGGAAGCCCCCTCCTCCCTATTTATCCTTGAATCTCCTAATCTCCGTGATAAAGAGATGAGGGGATCCAAATCCTTCCTAAGCAGACCTAATGCGATGATTAAAATCATCTCTTTTTTTAAATCATACCATATAAATCATCTTATATAATTAAATCCTACATATGTCTAAATAGAGATGTACAAGGAAAAGCGTCTCGATTATAGGCCAAGCATCTTGATTATGATACCATGTTTGAGGCCTTGATTGAATTGCATCAGTCCAATTAAAAACAAATTTGCGGCCTTTTCCGTCATTACTTAGAACACACACATGTCCATTGTCAAGTCTATGTTTGGCCCTCTTGTGAAAGCAAAAAGCACTAAAGTATGTTTATCTAATCAATTCGCTTGGCATAAAGGCACTTATTCCAGAATATAATGTTTCAAAAGTCTCAACTGCGTTGGCAACATTGTGAATAAGGAACCACACTTTCTGCGCAATTTCCATCAAGAATCAACTAAAGTCTCTCTATCCTTCTCGCTAAGGACTCTTTCAGCTCAACACAAGGGATATATATTTGTGCACGTAATTTGCGAAGCAAAACAAAGTCGTGTGAAAGATTAAAATTAGCGTGGACTCAAAATTAAGGAATATAGAAAAATTTTAACCAATATCTTCTAGTTATTTGAATATTTAAGAGATGGTACCATATTTCTCGATAAAGTTGGGTTTATCAAATAATAAATTATTGTTAGATAAATGGAATATCAATGGATAGCCTCGGCAAAGGCTCATGCAATAGGTGGTACACGCGTTAGAGAAATTGGACGCTAGGATCTTATGATTTTTGTCCAAATCGTACTTTATAAGATAGCAAATCATTTTCGCTTGTCTCTTAAAAAGAAGCATTTGATTGCCATTAAGAGTTTTTTAAAAATATACCAAAAGGTCACGGTTCATCATGTATGTTCGTGGGATCATTTGGTGCGAAACTGAATTGGTCTTTTAATTTAGTGAGGGAGGCTGCCGGTGAATTGCAGGCAATTTGAACATGATAACAAAGAGAATATACAATCATATGATATATATGAGAGACAACCTCCTCTTCTTCGGATACTTTCACCAATTATTTCCTCAACTTAGTCTCCTCTTTGGTGCTGAGTTTGACTAGTCTTTTTTTGGCTGAGGAAGGAAGGCCCCGGGTAACTTCCAAGCAAATGAAAGAAGACAAAAACCCTATACTTTAGCTTGTGACATATTTGCCTTAATTTTTTTTATGACACGAAATACCCTCAACTTTGCTCACTGTAATACATTTATCCAAAAAAAAAATTTGTGATACGAAAAACCTCAAACTTTGTCACTGTGACACATTTATCCCTAATATTTTTTCCTTAAAAAATTACTTGGCCGGCGAGCTCCGCCGGCCGCCAAAGCTCGCCGGCCATTCCAAAGGACACCGGCTGCCCAAATCCCACAGCCAGTGACGGCCAGGTGAGGCCTCCCTTGCCCTGCCCATATCTTTATCAGCGTCATCACTTGCATCTTGGGTAGATCGGATGCAGGTGATAGAAAGCTCGGATCGAGTCCGAGAGCTTTGATAGAAGCTCGAAGATGGTAAGCCCAAGTCTCATTAGTTGATTTGAATATCCCTTTATTATATCTGTCCAACCAGAGCACATGGATTGATTGTATTGATTGTTGTTGTAATATGGAGCACTGGCATTTTTGCGAGTAGGTTATCTGCAAACTTGAGAAAGCTCGTCCGGACTCGGCGGATGAGGAGCCATAGCACAACACTCCAATTCGTTACGGTGCTTTGTAGAAATTGAAGTTGGTGTTATAAATCGCCTTCTTATACTCATCTCTAGAATACAACTCCTTCTTGACCTCGCTCTCCTGCTCGTGAAACTTCCTCACGCAGTCGATGATTCCGCTCAAGATGCCGTCTCTGATCCCGTGGTTCACCACCTGGAAGAACCCGCAGTCCTCGCATGCCTGGCAGACTCTGTGGATTACCTCCTCGCGTTTGTTGCAATCTTCACGATGCAGATGAGCGATGCTGATGTAGATCTGGGCAGGGCGAGGCCGGCTTCTCCGGCCGCAGACGAGGGCAATGGTGGCCTCCCCAGCCCTCGCTGCCCACAGCCAGCGAGGGCTTCGCCGACCTCTAGAGTGGCAGACAAGCTCCACCGGCTCTCCAGCAGCCGTCGGAGCTCGCCATCCTAGTACTTTTTATAGAAAGAAAAGAAAGAAAAAAGAGTTTAGGGTAAATATATCACAACTACAAAGTTTGAGGAAAATTTAAGGTAAATGTGTAACAGTGGACAAAGTTAAGATTTTTCGTGCGACAAAAAAAAATTGAGTAAATGTGTCATAGTGGGCAAAGTTTAGGATTTTTCGTGATATTAATCTGAAAAATAATGGCAAGTGGAAAATATATTAAGGTATCCAATACGTCCAACATCCAACTGACATGCGATCACATGATATTATTTCCAAGATGACCTCCTCACCTTCGAAGACTTTCATAAAATATTTCCTCAACTTAGCCTCCTATTCGGTGTTAGTCTGAATGGTTTTCTCCTTCTTTTAACTTGTGAAGGAAGGCCGCATGTGATTTCCACGAAAACGTAGTGGAAGTGAGCGATCTCACTCAGTTTCTTTATCAATTGTGTTTATGAGGTGTGAGTTACATATGAGCTCACATTCTCTCAATCATGTCACACTTAAGCTAAAATCAATTCAAAGAAGTAGACTTAGCCTAACCTTTTTCATGGCACGAATGGACAGCGGTTCTTAACTTTTATTCTGTTCCGACAAATGAACTCCACTATCGGCGATGATGATAGCGACAACATGTGTGCCAGGGGCTCAATCTCAATAATAATTCTGCAGAATCGATGTCCAGACTAGCCATTTCTAATGATTCTATCACATGATGGTCGACCTCCTCTTCGAAGAGTTAATCCAAAGGGCATCTGGCATTCGCTCTGGTAAAGATCTGGCGAAGGAAGGAACTCGGCGATAGAGAACGCTTATTCGGCCCGTCCGCTATGAGCTCGTTACGTGGGTACGTAGAGCGATTACAAAAAATGCAAATTACGATACGTATAGGTACGTCAATGTAATGTCCTTTTTTGGGTTACTCTATCGCCCATGTGAAATCATTGAGCTGTGAGTTCAGAGATTCAGAGATAGGTCGGAGCTCGTCGGTGCGAACTACATGTAATCTTTTCCACTGTTTGTGTTTTCTTGCTCTTTCTTTTCCTTTCCCCTTTTGTTTTCTTTCTTATACGTAATGTGGAAATCCGAGAGAGAGAGAGAGAGAGAGAGAGAGCAGATTCCCTTTCAGACGTTGGAACTACCACTGCAAAGAAGACAACTTTGATTATTTGGATGCACGTTGGGAAGATCGTGCGTCGTGTGAGCGAGCTTGAAAGCTACGTACATGGAGAAGAGGCTGTAGGGTTGCACAGCGACATTCAAGAACGCATCAACTGCGAATGGACGAGCACGACGGATGGAGTGGAGATGGGGTCAGCAAAGTTTGAACATAGAACATAGGCATGATTTGTTTTTACTCACTTGTACCATCATGCTGCATTATTGGTACAACTGGAATAGAATGATTCGATCTCTATATTGTTATTATTTATTTAAGTACAAATATTCAAGTGACACTGTCATGTTCATGTTCCTTTTCCATGGGCTAGTCTTCGACATCTACATAGTTCTAGAGTGACAAAAGTGCCTTCTCTAGTTTTAGCGACTGCCGACAATCTTTTATGTAGCATTTCTATTCACTCTATTAAAAATAGTAACCTATCAATGTTCAAATTGTATGAAATTATGGTAATGCAAAGCTTGAGCTTAGCTCCCTTTAGACATTAAATGCTCGGGACTCCACTTGAGTTGAGCTTGGTTAGAAGAAAATTGAGATATCAAGCTCAAGTCGACTCAATCCAATCACATCATAAAATGAGTCTAAGCTCGAGCTTAATAGATTCAAATATTATCCTTCGTAGTTGCGAAATTATATATGTGCATTGATATCTAAGAGGGAACCAAACATAAAATAGACACTTGAGTACTATCGCAAGTCTCTCAAATAGAGTATTAACGAGCTAGATCTTTTTTTGGTGGTCGATTCTCAAAGAAAGATTTAAGATTGTGTATACACCAAGCACAAAAGCATCGATAAAAGATCATCGTGCGTAGCAAGTGGAATGAAAGGCAAGATGATCATGCTGACCAGCGGGAATCTAGATTGAAAGTAAGAAGATCTGCTTTGTTTGGCGTAGCAAAAGCAGATCTGCTTTTTTCCAGCCTTTAAATAAAGGGAGAGATTCCTCTTACCAAGAGATGAACAGACAAAAAAAAAAACTCATTTAGCCTTCCTTTTCGGTCAATTCAGATTTTTGAAATCATCTCTTTTTTGAATCATGCACCGTAAATCATGTTACACGGCATCGAACAATCACGGCAAAGAAAGCTCACCGCATGTGATATGCATGTTCATATGGTCCTCAAAAAGTAAATCTGACAGCATCCGTACTCCATAATTGCCAAAGCCCACTTCTTTAGACCAACATGAAATTTATTCAGACTTTGATAATGAAAAAAAAAGCAACATAGTACAAACAATCATCATCCATCGTGCTTATGGTGCCGGTTGGCACTCAAGATAAATGGAAATGCGCTAGAGATTCACTTTCCTAAGCAAACCTAATGCGACGATTAAAATCATCTCTTTTTTAAATCATACCACATAAAATCATCTTATATAATTATAATCCTACATGTGTTTAAATAGAAATGTACTAGAAAAATCGTCTTGATTATAGGCCAAGCATCTCGATTATGATACCTTGTTTGAGGCCTTGATTGAATTGCATCAGTCCAATTAAAAACAAATTTGTGGCCTTCTCCGTCTTTGCTTAGAACATACACAAGTCCATAGTCAAGTCTATGTCTGGCACTCTTGTGAAACCAAAAAGCACTAAAGTATGTTTGTCTAGTCAAAACGCTTGGCATAAAGACACTCGTTCTAGAATAAAATGTTTCAAAAGTCTTAGCTACGTTGGCCACATTGTGAAGGAGGAACCACACTTTCTTAGCAATTTCCATCAAGAATCAACTAAAGTCTCTCTGTCCTTCTTGCTAAGGACTCTTTTAGCTCAACAAAAGGGATACATTTTGTACACATAATTTGCGAAGCAAAACAAAGTCGTGTGAAATATTAAAATTAGCGTGGAGTCAAAATTAAGGAATATAGAAAAATTTTAACGAATATCTTCTAATTATTTGAATGTTTAAGAAATGGTACCATATTTCTCGATAAAGTTGGTTTTATCAAAAAATAAATTATTGTCAGATAAATGTAATATCAATGGATAGCCTCGGTAAAGGCTTGTGCAATAGTTGGTACACGTATTAGAGAAATTGGATGCCAGGATCTTATGATGTTTGTCCAAATTGTACTTTATAAGATAGCAAATCATTTTGGCTTGTCTCTTAAAAAGAAGCATTTGGATTGCCCTTAAGAGTTTTTAAATATACGTCGTAGAATTAGATGAATTATTATTCTTCCTAGATCCATTGCATTGCGTTTCGAATATAATTCTCATCACGTAAACTTGAGTATTCGAGAGAAATTTTTATAAATAATAAAAAGATAAATTTAGTTGCGGCGGATAGAACTTGGGAGAGCCGTACAAAGTGCAAGTGCCACCTCATAACACGCTACATGTGTCTGCCAAGCAATCTGCTAAATTCCCTCTTGACCCATTCCGGTAGGATTGGGACAATGTATATATTCATGACATGCTTAATTCCAAATGTAATATGTTATTCATCATGCAAATCACCATTCATAAATTCAGTCGATGACATCCAATAGATGGATGCTGAATTTTATAATAATAAAAAAGAAGAGCCAATTTTATTGAAAAGTCATTTCTTTAATAAAATCGAGAATAATCAATTCAAAATTATCCCATATATGGAGTCTCGGTTCATGGACTCATGACGATTAAGGACTCCACTCATCAGCTTCTTCAGACCATTTGGTGCGAATCTGAATTTGTCTTTTAATTTGTTGAGGGAGGCGCAGGTGAATTGTAGAGACGACCTCCTCTTCTTCGAATACTTTCACCAATTATTTCCTCAACTTAGTCTCCTCTTTGGTGCTGAGTCTGACTAGTCTTTTTTGGGCTGAGGAAGGAAGGCGCTAGGCAACTTCCTGGCAAGTGGAAGAAGATAGCAAAGTAATGGCAAGTGTAAAATATACTAAGGTGTCCAATGCATCCGACATCTAACTAACATGCGATCATACGATGTTATTTCCAAGACGACCTCCTCACCTTTGAAGACTTTTACAAACTACTTCCTCAACTTAGCCTCATATTCAGTGCGAGTCTAAATGGTTTTTTCCTTCTTTTAACTTGTGAAGGAAGGCTGCATGTGATTTCTAGGAAAACGTAGCGAAAGTAAGCGATCTCACTCAATTTCTTTATCAATTGTGTTTATGGGCGTGAGTTACACATGAGCTCACATGCTCTCAATCATGTCGCACTTAAGCTAATATTAATTAAAAGAAGTAGACTCAGCCTAACCTTGTTCATGGCACTAATGGACAGCGGTTCTTAACTTTCTTTTCTGTTCCGCCAAATGAATGCCACGATCGGCAACGATGATAATGACAACATGTGTGCCAAGGGCTCAATCTCAATAATAATTCCGCAGAATTGATGTCCAGACTAGCCATTTCTAATGATTCTATCACACGATGGTCGACCTCCTTCTCTTCGAAGACTTCAATCAATTACTATGTCAACATAACCTCCTATCTTACACGAGTCTGAATGGTTTTTCTTTTGTGTGAAGAAGGCTGCAGGTGACTTCTCGGCAAACACAACGGAAGTAAGTGAACGATGTCACTCTGTTGCTTTTTGTCAAGTTGTTACAAGGATCAAGCTCAGAGTTCCCCAACCACTAGTTGGACTCAACATAGGGATCAATCTTTGCATTGTCGTGACGGAATGAAGAACAGAAAAGAGACAGAGACGACAGCTCCGACAAGCAGTAGCCATTAGTAGCCATGATAGCAAGTTTGGGAGAAGTTATGATATATAACATAAGGTTTGTCCTTGGCATTTATAATAAAGAATATAATGCTAACAAATAGAATATTATATATATGTCAAGAAATAAATTGAGAATTCTTTGGTCCTTTTATGGATGCTTCCACAATCTTTCAAAAGAGCATTCCACTAGGGCCGGAAATTGTCGAATCACAAAATAATATATCTCAACCATGACCTTAAAACTTTTCAACTTTTACAGGTTATTAAAATTGGCATTAAAAATATGGTAACTTCTTCACACCTATAACATACTATGTCAAGGATTGATTCCTCAAGGAATTATAGAATGAAATTAGGTGCATAGATCATGGTGTGCGGACCATATTCAATCACATCCGTTAACTTTTGTGAGATCCATGTGACATTTATATAATTAATAGTTTTAATAAACCTAGAGTACACTAGTCTAACCCAATGGAGTATATTCAAGTTACGAGAGAGAGAGAGAGAGAGAGAGAGAGAGAGAGAGAGAGAGAGAGAGAGAGAGAGAGAGAGAGAGAGAACTTTCTTGAGAAACAAAGATGGATCTGTCATTTCTCTTTGCTCATATTGACACAAGTCCATCCTCTTATCTTTGTAGAACCCTCTTGTGAAGGCAAAGGAGAAAGGACAAAGTATGTTTCATCAAGTCAATTTGCTTATTATGCATTGTCGGCACATAGCCAAATTCAACAATAAATAGGCCCATAAGTTTGCGTCTTCACACAAAGACGTCGACACTTACAAGCTGTGTTTGGAGATTGACAATCCACTTGAAAGACGGGCAAAGTGTGTGTCTGAAATTTCATTCCTTGGAAAGTACCAAGAAACTCATATTGATATTATCAAAAAAAAAAATCATAAAAGTCATGCCTTCAAAAATAAAATGTTGAAAAATCTCAACTTTGTGAAACAAATGTAGCCTAAGTGTACAAATGAAGTTGAGACTATAGCTGATTCCCCATGGAAATTGCGAAGAAAGTGTGGTTCCTCTTTCACAATGGTGCCAATGTAGTTGAAACTTTTAGCTATTTCTTGGTATTTTCCAAGGGCAAAAGTTGTAGGATGTGTCGCGCACATATGAACACTCACGCTAAGCGAATTGACTGGATGAAAAGGGGAAAAAAAAAAGATCGAGCCATCTAGACTATCAAAATTGCATGCTATCATTAATTTCATACGGATGTTGAAATCAAATGCTGTTTTTGTTGGGGATTTGATTCGTCTATGTCGTTTATTTATTGGTTGATCTGGCAGTAGACTGATGTTTGCTTAATTGGAAGTTGATTTCTTCTTTTTATGGAAATTGTGAAGAAAATGCAGTCCCTCCTTGACACACGCGAATGTGTTTGGAGATTGACAATCCACTTGAAAGATGGGCAAAGCGTGTGTTTGAAATATCATTCCTTGGAAAGTACCAAGAAACTCAGATTGATATTATCAAAAAAATCATAAATTCCTTCAAGAATAAATTGTTGAAAAATCTCAACTTTGTGGAAATAATTGTAAAGGAGGGACCGCATTTTCTTCATAATTTCCATAAAAGAAAAAATCAACTTCCAATTAAGCAAACATCAGTCCACTGCCAAATCAACCAATAAATAAAACGACATAGATGAATCAAATCCCCAACAAAAAACAGCATTTGATTTCAACATCCGTATGAAATTAATGATAGCATGCAATTTTGATAGTCTAGATGGCTCTATCTTTTTTTTCCCCCTTTTCATCTAGTCAATTTGCTTAGCGTGAGTGTTCACATGTGCTCGACGCGTCCTGCAATTTTTGCCCTTGGAAAATACCAGGAAACAGCTAAAAGTTTCAACTTCATTGGCACCATTGTGAAGGGCGAACCACACTTTCTTTGCAATTTCCATGGGGAATCAGCTATAGTCTCAACTTCATTTGTACACTTAGGCTGCATTTGTTTCGCATGGAAAGTTTTCCTTCCTTTTTTTTCAGTATTTGGTTCGCCTAGGAAAATGAGTCAATGGAAAAATATTTTCCTACCAATGTTTAAGTTTAAGAAACTGTATTTTCTTTTTAAAACAACCAGAAAATGTTTTCAAAACTATGACTAGGTATTAGCACTTCAATATGAAACTCTATGCTTAAGTATGAAAGCCTTAATGTTGGTCATTGGGTCTTGACATTTTGCCTATCTTTCAAGTTGAAACAACAAAGAGTGAGCCGAGCTCAAGTTTGCAGCTTGATTTGCGCCCCTAATTAAATCACTTTCTGAAATGCATAATTATGAATGATAATTCCATGCATACGCAACTACTAAATCTTTTTAACATGATATATACATAGAAAATTAATGAGCCCACAACAGAAGTTGAACTAATTTAAGGAACAACTCGACCTTTCTATATATTAATGTTTTATTTGTGCTGTCAATACTTGTGGTGAAATCAGAATTTTTAAGGCGAATATTAAAAAGCATCAAATATATGAAAAGTTTATTAATCCGCTGTTAAAAATGAATGGACATTATTATGAGCGAATCGTATACTTTTAAGCGGAAAGCCATTGTTCCCTTTTCCCATTCATTACTTGAAGGAGAAGTAAAACGCACGGGTTTCCATTTTCCACTTTGAAGACTTCTGATCAATAATTTTGTCAGTTTGAATGGTTTTTCCACTTATAAAGTAAGGCCACGGCTGACTTGCAGGCAAACGCAGCCAAAGTGACCGATCTCTCTTCTTTGGTTTTATCGAAGTTGTAACAAAGATCAAACCCAGACTTCCCAAGTCACCGGGCAAACTCAATTCGGAGATCCATCCCTCCATCGTCCTTCCATAATGAAGAGAAAGAGGGAGGGAAAAGAGACTGAGACGGCCGCTTCGACAAGTAGTAGCCAAGATGATGGATCGGGGAGGGGCTACGAGGTTTTTCTGAGTTTCAGAGGGCCTGACACCCGTTTAACTATCGCGGATACTCTCTACAATTACCTGATCCGTGCAGGGATCCACACTTTCAAAGACGATGAGGAGCTCCGATTTGGTGAAAAGATTGAAGGTGGCCTCTTGCAAGCGATCAACAACTCCATAATTTACATCCCTATTTTCTCCAAAGGCTACGCTTCAAGTAAGTGGTGCCTTCGTGAGCTGGCACTCATAGTGGAGTTATCACAAGATAACGATGAGAAAGTGATCCTCCCTATCTTCTATGATGTTGATGTGGATGATGTCAAACTTAAGACTGAGTTATATCAGAAAGCCCTCCAAAAGCACGATAGCGAATCTGGAGAGGATTTACCAAAGTGGGAGAAGGCTTTAAAAGAGGTTACCAGAATCACAGGAAGGAAGCTAATAGATCACGGGTAATGTTTGCTTTTCCGTTGACTTTATTTTCTTATTGACATTTTCTTTCTGGTTCCTGGCTGTTCATCGTTATGTGATGCATGGTTGGATTTGATGCTATGAGGGAACCACAATTTTGCTCACAGGGCGAGGTTGCTTGAACAAATTGACTTTCCACTTTTAGTGCGAAGTTTTGATAGCAATAATTTTAGGGTATATCAACTTATTTAATTAATCTATAATGCCAGAAATCTAGATATCCATGAATTGCATTCCGTAAATAAAGTTAAGCACTTTTGGTGCAATTTTTCTGACCGCCCATGATATAATGTTTGCCCAAAAAATTAGATTGAGTTTGATGTTAGATCTTTCTCCTTTTGTTATCCTAATGAGAGCTGAGGAAGTATTGGCCCAAAATAAGAGAGCTTAGGAAGGAGCTTCTCTATGTAATCCAGGCCATTAACAGTTCATACTTGTTAGTGTTTGATGTACTTAACGGAGAGGTAAAAAAGTGTGGAAAACATAGAGAAATTACAACATAGACTAAATCTATGCGAAAAACTTAATGGCCGAGAAGAGAAGAAGAAACTGATCACTGTAGATTTACTTGGGCAATAGGGAATTCATATGCTTTGCTACCATTTCCCCTGAGGTAACCGGCTGATTATGGTCGCATCCCTAAGTTACCCAAACATAATAGAGCTTCTGTATAGTGATGGTTTTACAAGCAAAACCAGCCCAGAAGAGAAACCTATTATTCATGGTTCTTCTTGTTGCTCTGAATATACAAGACCAAACACTACAAAGATCTTTGCACATGTTTTAGTGATTCAATCCTCCAGTCTATCTCTGATTACGAGAACTCTTGGTTAGTTTGCGAAGGATTGACTTAGGTTTTAGTGTATTACCGACCTTGGCTTTTTACTTTCACGGTGGGAGGACAAAGGTAATAGGCATCTCTGGTGGTCAATTGTGCATAGACAAAATCTGCGGCCTTAAACTGAAGTTGCCAATGTACGTGCCACCCTTTCCACAAGCTAAAAAGTCAAAAATAATTTTAATTTTTGAGTGTTGCTCTTGCTTTTCCATGGACCTATTCATGGCCCCACATCTCAATCAACCAAAATGGCATATGTGTCACTCAAAAACTACTTAAGCGGTATCCTTTAGTTGCATTTTTCAATATGAGTGTTTAGAACTTGATTGTATTTTTTGATAAATATAGGGGAGTTAATTGAACTAATTGAAAATTTTTAAGGACTTGTTTAGGAATTGATTGAACCAATTTACAAATTTAGAACTCAATTGCCTTTCATACGTAGGATTTAGGACTTGTGCTTTGTCGTGAGATATAGTGTGATGTTAGATCTTTCTTCCTTTGTTATAGTAATGAGAGGCGAAGAAGAATCAGCCCAAAAGAGAACTCTAAGTAAGGAGCATATTACCGAGCAATCAATGGTTAGTTCATCGTTTTAGGATGTAACTTACTCTTGAAAGATGTAAAAGTGTGTAGGGAACTTAGAGAGATTATTATGTAGACCAAGTTTATGCAATATTTCTCCACATAACTTACGGCCAAGAGGAAGAAAGGACGTAGCTAATTACTCAAGGATTGGGCCGCTACATCTTATCTAGGGTAGGATGCGGATTTCCTTTGGGACCCTATTTTGAGAATTACAGATTTTTATAGGAAGTTACTGACCTTAATATAAGCCTTAGAAACTTCTTTCAATTATTTTACAAATTAATTTTAGGTTACCAGCATTTATTTGAGTCATTTACTAAGTTTATCCCAATGTAAAACCTTCCATCTCTTATTTGAATTGTCTACTTTACGTTTCTTAATTACCAATTCTTGTACCAAATGACTGACCATAATATGAGTTATTAGCTAGTTTTAAGTTATCCATTTTTATTTGAGCCGCTTATTTGGATAGATGATTGTTGGCAATTCAAATAAATGCTGACAAATACCCCAGAAAGTGCGGTTACTAATTCCTCTGTAAATTAAGAAAAAAGATTTTGAGATTTTACACTTGTTTTTTATATTCAAGGGAACTGCCTGGTGAGATTCTTTTTCTCTTACGTCAACCTCCAAACTCTCCTAATTAATCACTCGAAGAGAATAAGTAGACCAGGTGTCCTGAGGACTTAGATGTCCAGCCAAACTTCCAGATGTCTCGCAGCAATAGTCAGGTCACAATTTGGTCGACCGACGTAATTCTAGTTAAAGCCCAATTAGACCTCTGTCATGGCACAACCTTTTCCCATCATTTACCGGAACAAAAAACGTTGATAGAGGTAGTTTTCATTTGGAGATGAATTTATTTTTCCTTTCTATTGTGCGATAGGCTCATGGTGTGAAAGATATATATTTTTTCTATTGCTTTTTCTATGTGATTTGCAAATTACTTTGAGTTTGATGATAACCTTCCAATGCCACGTACTGTGGGCTCATATTTTATATGTGATTTTTCAATATGAGGTGATTGCATGTTACGTATGTGGCAGCTTATATGAGCTTGTAAACCTCGTGGTGGAAGAGGTTTCTAGTTTGTTGTGCACAAGATGGACGGACGTGCCAGAAAATTTGGTGGGAATTGAGGGTCGGATGGATAAGATTATGCAGCTGTTGGATCTAGGAGCGTCTGATGTACGGCTTATCGTGATTCATGGTATGGGTGGCATCGGAAAGACTACATTGGCGGAGGCTGTTTTCAGGCGAATCTCCCCACAGTTTCAAGGTCATTGCTGCTTTCTTAGAGATGTCCGAGCCGATGATATATTGAACTTACAGAAGAAATTGTCATCCGAAATCCTTCATCACCGTTGGACAAACCTCTCTTGCGTTAATGAAGGGGCTAACATGATCCAGGAGAGGTTCAATCAAAAGAAAGTATTCATTGTTCTTGATGACGTTGATAAGCTAGACCAAATCGAGAGACTTGCAGACAATGAGCATTGGTTTGGTGAGGGAAGCAGAATCATTATAACGACAAGGAATATTGATTTCTTGGTAAGTGAAACTAAAGACCACAACACCTCACGTTATCAAAAAGCTTCATTCTACGAAATGCCGGAGATGGATCCTAATGATGCTCTTGAACTTTTCTCTAAGAATGCCTTTAAATCTGCCAAGCCTCCGCTTGATTACATGAATATTTCGAGGGAACTAATCTACGCCCTTGGAAGACTTCCGCTGGCCCTCAACGTCATAGGCTCCACACTCCGTGGAAAATCCCGAATTACATGGGAAGACTCACTAAAGAGATTACAGAAGGTGATGAACAAGGATGTCAAAGAGAGGTTGATGATAAGCTATGACGCATTGGATTTTCAGCAACAAGAAATTTATCTTGATATTGCATGTTTCTTCATCAACGAAGAGAAAGCAATTGCAGTGAAATATTGGGATTCGATTTATGAATATCCCACTAGAAATGATGTCAAGATCCTCACAAACATGTCTTTAATAAAGATCACCCACGATGATAAACTACGGATGCACGACCAACTCAGAGACCTCGGAAGGAATATCGTTGACATCAACAGCGGTAACAACGTTCAAAGTGGTAGCAGATATTGGTCTCCCAAAGATGCCATCCGTGTAGTGCAGAGTAAAAAGGTATACTTTAACCTCTAATTATTTACATTGTCCATCTAGTAGCATCATCACCTTTATAATTCAACTCAAAGTCAAATTGACATATGTACTCACTCATTGTTGCTTTTATCCATTGGATGTCGCTTTAATCCTCTAGGGAACTAAAAACATAGTAGGGCTCAATCTCGGTACACCTGAACCGGATGTCACATACAGATTTAAACGCAAGGAGTTTTCAAGGTTGGTCAAGCTAAGGTTCCTTCAATTGGACCATGGAAACTTCGAAGGAGACTTTAAGAATCTTTTCTTCGAGTTAAGATGGCTCTCTTGGAGCAATTGCCCTTTGGAATTCGGAGCTACCAACTTTGGATTGGTGAACCTTGCGATTCTTGAGCTTTGTAGAAGTAACATCACTGAAGACTGGGGAGGATGGTCTCAAATCATGGTATCATCTAATGCTTACTTTTGCATTACATTTACTCTTGCTCTTTACTAAGCTTCAACTCAATTGCTTTATAGGTGGCAAAACAGTTGAAAGTCCTAATACTCATGGATTGTCCAGCCCTTAGGGAAACACCAAATTTCTCCTCAATCTCGAGATTGGAGAGATTGATTCTTAGAGGATGCAATAGACTGGAGAAGATTAATGAGTCCATCGGCAATCTACAACATCTTGATCACCTAGAGATAGAGTCTACAACCATTGAATCACTACCAAAGTCCATTGGCGGTCTAAAATCTTTAACAGAGTTAAGAGTAACATCTAAGAGACTCTTAATGTTGCCCGACTCGATTGTCGATTTAGGGAAGCTGAAGCATCTAATCTTGGAATGCGAGGAACTTCGAAAGCTTCCCGACTTTATTGGACAATTGGATTCGCTACTTGAGCTAGATGTCCGCCATAGTAGAATTGGGGAGTTACCTTATTCCATTGGAAACCTAGAAAGGTTGAGAATTTTAAAAATTGACAGTCCGGATTTAGAAAGGCTACCATACTCGATAGGGAGTCTCAAATCATTGGTCAAGTTGCATGTGCGTTGTTCAAGAGTCAAGATATTACTAGAATGTATTGGGGATCTCAAAAAATTGAAGTTACTATTTCTGAGTGAACTTCCGAAAAGCATAGGAATGTTAGAAAATCTAGAAGAGTTAATTGTCTATAATTTAGAAGGAGAAATTCCAAGTGAAATCGGGACACTGTCCTCGTTGAAAATTCTACAATTCTACAATGGCTGCTTTAAGGAGGGATTGCCGACAACCATCAATCAGCTTACAAATCTCCAAAAACTTGAGTTATGGAGATGTCGTTCAATTCAACAGCTACCAAAGCTTCCTGAGAGTCTAACGGAATTAAGTTTTGAATGGGACTCGCTGACCACAATCCCCGACTTCTCAAACCTCTCCCATTTAGTTCGTCTTCATGTGTACGGAGACCCAGCGCTCCTGGAAGAACCCCGCATAGAGGGGCTCGAGAGATTACACGCTCTGTGGTATTTGGATCTGTATGTCGGGAAAAGGGCGTTGGCTCCAACGGATTTGAGTTCCCTCTCTCAGCTACAACGCCTCAACGTAACTTACGGCGACTCCCGATCTCTTATCGGTCTTCCATCCAGCCTTCGATACTTGAGATTAATGAATGTCCGGTCGCCGATCGATTGGTCACTCTTTTCCAACTTGGAGAATTTGTCAGAGCTGTCCATTTCCGGATATTTGCCAGGGGAGATTCGATTCGAGGTGCTTGAAAAGCTACGGAAATTCAATACATTGAGCATGTGCAACTGCCCATCGCTCAAGACACTGGCTGTGCCGTGTTTGAAAGAGATCCGGAGTTTTCACCTCAAGAACTTGCCTCAGCTAACTCAGATTCAGGGTTTGGGAGAATTGAAATCATTGCGGAGTTTGACTATCTGGGGCTGCGATTCCATCAGAAGCTTGGACGAATCTGATCTGTCTAATCTACAGAATCTGAAAACGTTGGAATTCTTTTCTTGTGAATCACTGGAAAGGGTGCCCAACGATCTGAGTTTTCTCTCTCAGCTACAACGCCTCTCCATAAGTTATGGTGACTCCCGATCTCTTATAAGTCTTCCATCCAGCCTTCAATACTTGAGTTTAAGGGATGTCCGGTCACCGATCGATTGGTCACTCTTTTCCAACTTGGAGAATTTGTCAGAGCTGTGGATTCAAAATTATTTCCCAGGAGAGATTCGATTCGAGGTGCTTGGAAAGCTACGGAAATTCAATACATTGAGAATGGCCCACTGTCCATCGCTCAAGACGCTGCCCGTTCTGCCGTGTCTGAAAGAGATCCAGAGTTTTCACCTCGAGTACTTGCCTCAGCTAACTCAGATTCAGGGTTTGGGTGAATTGAAATCATTGCGGAATTTTGATATCCGCAGATGCAATTCCATCAAAAGCTTGGATGAATCCGATCTGTCTAATCTACAGAATCTTGAAAGGTTGGAAATCTCTTCTTGTAAATCGCTGGAGAGGGTGCCCGGCGTGCCAGAGTCTTGTCAACTCTCCGTACGTGACTGCCCGAGGTTTAACAGCTATGGATGAGGCACGCATGATTTGATTGGCAAAGACAGTCGATGAAGGTAAGTCTATAGAACTAGTGACGCTTGAGTAGATGGTCCTTCGTTTTTTCTGTCATTGTGTTGGTGATGAAATTAAATGTTGTTGCGTCCTGTTTTGTTGAGTTTTCCTTTAGCTAACTTTTCATCGTGGTTCCGGAACCGCCTCTTGTACTCGTTCATCCCGTTATCTCTGAAGGGAAAAATCTTTTTCTTATGTATCACCATCGTGCAATGCTTCCGCTCGCTTCGATGGTGGTGATCCTTAGTTGGTTTATGTTGCGCATCAGCATAGTTGGTTTTGTTGAAACGCACAAGTGGCTGAGAGTGCTGGTCTTCCCTTATGGAGGGTTCTTAATTTCACTGGAGAACAATCATGATTGGTGAGGAAAGGAATTAACTCCTGGTTTATAGAAAATTGAATTGCTAATACCTGTTGTGTTGTATGAGTGATTTAGTTAATTTCTCTTTCTAGTGCTAAGAAAGAGAAACTTTGTGTCGGGTTGGAAAATGTAAAAGAGATGTTCTGAAGGGATAGTAATATGTTATACTTCTCCTGTACATCATCTCTCTTTGTTTAGAGTGAAATTACATTTTTCTTCTCTGTTTTGATATCCATTCATTCCCTCCATCTTAGATAACCAAATAGTTAGGGAAGATGTTGCAATTTACCTGATAAGGCATTTACATTCTTGAATTCCTCTTCATTGTGCTAATGACATGTTGTTTTCTTTTGCCTTTGCTGTTTTAAGCCAGTTCTGGGAATTGGATAACTCTGATTTATCGATGAATTAAATTATGTAAATGCAATAACCTGAGTTGCTCCCCCTTGTATCATCTTTGTTTTCTGCAGCTCTAGAGATTGAATAGGGTTGCCTAATGCTGCACAATCAAATATCGCTATCGGCTTTAGTCCACATCTGATGCCAATGTTCATAGTTGCAATTTTCCTATATTCCCATTCTCAAAATTGAAGCTCTACTTCTCTAGCTATAACTATTAGCTATCGTCAGCTATTTATGCAGAGTCCTAGAATGTAGTCAATTATTCATGCTGAAATGTCTTGAGATGTATTAGTGGGGATTCTACACGAGCAAAGTGATTTGCTGGAGAAACTTTTTCTGGCTGTCATTGATATTCTGCTCAGGCATTCAATTGCTTAATTTGCCAAGTATTAACCTTAGCTTTTGTTTGTTGAAGTACTTATTTTCAGTACTCATAATTCAGTTGATCAAAGTACAAAAATTATTTCACAGATCTTGGTAAGTCACACAAGTAGTAGACATGTTGGGAGATTGAAAACTTGAAAGATCTGCAACTTTCATATTCTCAAGTGTGCTTCCCACATACTTCATGTTGTATGATCGCTTAATTCACTTTATCCTTTTTTTGTTAGAAAAATGATTTGTTCCTCATAATTAACATGTGGGAGAATCCTATTATTGTTTTATGAGAATCTTTCCTGATCAAGCATCTGGACGAGCAACACAAATCTGTGTAGCATGTTCCCAAGTCTGTTCTCCATTGAGTGATTTACTTTTCGTGTAACGTCAAAGTCATCTTTTGATGGTAAGCTGTCTAAACCTCTTTTTGTAGAATGACAATCCAGAGAAGGGAGCTTATGACCAGGCTTTGCGAATGTTCAATGAGATGATGAGATTACCTGAGATTGTGGGGCTTAACTAACATTCTTTCCCTGATGCATTCTCGTGTGAGTGAGATAATGCTTGGATTTGTTCAAAAAGCTCGGATAACTGCATTGGTTATGTCCGAGCTGAGTCTTTGTTTGTTCTTTCTAGTGACTCGTTAGACCTTTCCTCATCTTTTTCTAGCTCTATCACCGCATGCTAAAATGTGGTTATTGTTTACTTGTTAAATAAACCTATTTGATATTCTTGTCTGTCAACTAAAATGGCAATCATTGGGCAACGCTAAAGTTTTACTGAGTGGATGCTTTAATGCCCTTGTGCAGCTTTCCTTTGGCCACTGATGTGGACTTAGATGCAATAGCTCATATGACAGAAGGATTCAGAGGAGCAGCTCTTCAAGCTGTACCTTCTAATCCACAACTCCAAGTAGTTCACAATCTTCTCGACAACAGAGAGGCTGTCAGCGTGGGAAATAGCCAACTATAATTGTCTTCTGAAGTCTGTTGCTTCAAAAGGCAAAGCCGTCAGTCTCAGATGGCAAGATAGGAAAACTCCATAGAAGTTATATTCATTCGCCGAATTCTATCATCTCTCCCTAAAACAAGAATTATGTTTTCTCCAATCAGAGTTTTGACTATGGATTCTGACGTCAGCTTATCGTGCATCTGTTGTAGCTATTTCCTACAGTGATCTTATTCTACTATAGAGTATGTGACATTTATAGGATAATTCATCAAGTCAGTTTTCAATTTCTGGTCCTGAATTTCGACCAACGAGCAGTTGCAGGGGTGATCTCTTTGCATTTGAAAATTGAAGAAATGGGGATGAAAAGATTTCCATTTGGTAGCAGCTGATATTTGCACAACTTCTTTGGCTTTTAGCACAGTATTAAAATTTTCAACGGTACTTTTAGAAAATGGAGATAATGTTACCAGGGAACCCAAACTACAATTCCATCCATCGTGAGAACGTTCCACCAAATCCCAAATAAAGAACATGATAACATTATATGGCTTATATCACATAGGCTGACAACTACAGTTGTAGCCACGCTTTAACTATCCTCTGTAGTGTCAGATAATTTACAGTATACCAGTCTATGTTTTCACTCATGAACGGAAATAAGGACATTGATCAAGTCTTAACACAGTACGATCTGGACCTTGTCTATTCAAAACAAAAGAAAAAGCAGAACACTTGCAAAAGGGAAGCTTGAGAAGTGAAAAACAGAGACAGCTAGACGACAGATGGGGTAAATTTACTTGAATTGAGACCAATGCTTATAAGCAAGGCCTGCCTTCAGGCTGCTCTCTGGTACCATGTGGTAGGAGAAATCGGAACCGTAATTTTCGCTTGGCCGGCCCATTGAAGGCCTCCTCTGCTGCATTTTGATCTTTCCTTACCGTAGATTCTGTGCAGCTTGAAGTCGAAGTCCTATCGTCCCTGAAACTAAAATCCTTGTAGCTTCTGCCTAAAGGGCAGATTCTAAACCAGACCCATTTCATAGTATGGAATCTAAAAATGATGGATAGAAGTAAACCATGAAAATAAAAGCCGAAGTGCAGAAAATAAGGATGAAGCAGATAGTGAAAATTGCTCTAATGCCCAGAATAGGCGATACATAGTGAACCAATGAAGAAGAAAATATGCCTGAAACAATAACTTACTGAGGAATTGAAATACAGAATGGAATCAGATCTGAATAAGATGAGAAAATTAGCAGATCAATTAACAAATTTTACAAAAAGCCACGAGACCATCAGGCAACCAATGCATGAGAGCCTCCAAGAGGAAGAACATTTGCTGCCATAAGTACAAGAGGCTTACCCGCAAGTGGGTTTAGAATTATTATTCGACGTGCTGTAAATTATTGACGAAGCCAAAATTATTATTCGTCAACAAATATATTGACGAAGCCAAAATTATTATGGGCAGTAAATTGTTTCATTACTTACTTAAACCCAATCAAATTCTATGATTCTTTCTTGTTTACCTAACCTGACTCGCTATTTTGATAGTTCTAACTATCAATTCATATATAAGTAGTAAATTATCTCATTTTATTTAGATTGAAACAAATTTGTTGCTTAATTTAAGGCCTCGTTATAGTCTTGTGCAATCTAATGTCATCTAATTTTGATTGGACTATAATGCAAACATGTGTAATTTCTGTGTCTAACCCTACTCATTCAGAGACCAAACAAGCTACGGGGATCTTCCAAATGTCATCATCGTCGACTCCTTTCCTTAGACTCCTTGACAGCAGTTTTGGAGGGAAAAGCTTAGATTTGTTGAAGCAAAGCGAAATCTTACACATCGTGTCTGGTGAATTGGAGATAGGACCAAATCCTTCATTTCCTTAGTCTTTAGTTTTACGTTTCAAGAAAACTACTCACGATGATCAAGTAACTGAAGAATTTATGTAGGTTGAGCCAGTAATTGGACTTGTGGTTGAACGAGCATGTTATATTTGTAATTCGTGTAAAATAATTTATTTGAAAAATATTTTTGTAAAAATAGCTGTTTATATTATTTCAAATAATTAGTTACTAGAAGATATTTTCAACATCTTTAGAAATTTATATCTAAATATTTTTGTGGACAATAAAAATATTTTCCGTGCATTCATTTATGTAAGCCATAGAACATTTACAACGAATGTAATCTTGTTGATCTTGAAAAAACGAGAAGGCAAAAACAAAGGAATATGAATTTTAGGGGAAATGGTTGACAATCGAGGTCCTTATTCAAATTCTTGTTTTACTTCATTGCATTTCAATGTCTATGGATATTTGAGAAAAAAAAATGTCTATGAATATGGATGCCGTCTGAGGAAAGCCAGGACACCAACAAGAGGAGCATTAGTATACGTTGTTGGCTCCGAATGTGCAAAATCCACTCTAGAATCATTGTACCAATCCTCAATGTCCGGCCCTCCGACGATGGCCCCGATTAGCAGGTTTGGATTTGGCACGCTGCTCTCGAAGTACGGTGTCCCGTCTTGGCAACCGATCTGTTGTGGGTGTTGATCCAGGGATGGCAAGGAAGAGCCTCTGTGATGGATCTTTTGAGGGAATTTCCCGCCGTATCCAACCATGTATGACATGTTCATAGGGTTGCTTCCTAATATATAGTCCACCTGCCAAATGGAATGACCAAAGATAGATATAATGAATCTTTGTAGAATTACTCTCTTTCTGGACTTTGATTTTGTCGATCACAGTTGATGAGCATGTGCACCAGTCTTATGGCCTCACATACTTTGATTCAATCGCAACCTGCAACTGAAAGAATGAGCACGAGATGTACCTGGCCTCTGGCTACTTGAATGAGCCTGGCCGGATAAGCCGTTACGTCGCCGCATTGAACGACCCGTTTGGCAAGGTTCACGTAGCGAGCATATACGATAAGAAGAAAGGACAGAGCCGTGGTGTGCTGTAGGTTGCTCCCTCCTGGCTTGAATAGGAGGCCCCCTAAATGAGTTGACAGATTTAAGCAACAGTTGCTCACTCGATAATAAAATGAAAATGTGTAGACGTACCCAAGTTTGACTGTCGGGTCAAGAATTACAGCAGTTAAGGTCACTAAATGTGAAGTCACTACTTGCCGTTCATCGATAAGATCAGCAAAAATTAGAGAAGAAACGTGAATCTGGAGTGCGAGAAATACCAGGGGAGTAGTTGACAGATTTGGTCGGCGATTCAGGCAAAACCGAGCACACAAACCTGTCGGCATTGAGCGCAAAGAGATCTGCATTGTGGTTATCCTTCATGACAATCTGCACCACAAACGGCGGGAAGCAAAAAGCAATGCATAAGAACGAAATCCATGGAGCTTTTCCCTGGGTAATTTTTTAATAGAGGCGACGAACTGAAGATTTAAACCGATGACCTCGGAAGCGAGGACATTGATACCGGCGTTCTTTGTGTCCCACCCAAACTCGGCAAAGTTACCACCTCTGTAAGGAAAGGAGTCGAAGGTTCTGAACTTAAAGTCCAGAATATGTGCGTTTTCCGCGACGTAATTCCAGTAATTAGGTGCCTTGGTCGCCTTGAACAACCACAATGCTGCCCAAATCTACTCGTCCTGTGATTTTGAAGCGACCCTTTCGAAATCAAAACTCTTTGATAGGTCATGGTTTAGAGATTTCGGGGATGATGGAAATATGAACTGTAACATTACACGTATGCAGATTATGTAGAAAAATGCGAGTGTTTTGCTAACTGGCATACCTCGTAGCCGCTGAAATCACAGTAGAATGGGCACACCCATCGTCCAACGCTGTTGCTGTACGATCCCCTGTTCTTATCAGCAAACTCAAACACCTGAAACATGCATCGCATGTATAAATTCGTTTTCCAAGACTATGCCTCTACAACTCAGGAAGTTGATACTCGGTGACTTACCGTTTTAGCCCGACTTAGGAGCACGTCCGAATAGCCAGGATCGACCAGCCTAAAAACCAGTGAAGCAGCGGCCAAAGCAGCAGCGATCTCGGCCGAAACTTCCGAGCCAGGGAGCTGTGCACTCACATTATAAGTGGTCCGAGCGGTGTCCATGTCCTCGGGCCTCTCCCAGCAGTTGTGGTCATTGTAAGGGTCGCCGACTTGTACAAACACGACCCCGGGCACGCTTGTGGCCTTGAGGAAGTAGTCGGTCGCCCAGCGGATCGCGTCGAGCGCGTGCGGGAGATCCGCGCCCATTTCCCTGCCGAACTCTAATGCGCTCCAAGCGAGCATTGTGGTGGACCATGCCATTGGGAAGTTGAACTTGACGTTGTCGCCGGCATCATAGTAACCGCCCGCCAAATCAACCTGCGAGACAGATTGAATGTATACGTTAACAAATCCGACGTTTCTATTTACACATTCATGTCAATTCACGCTAGATACTCCTAAGAAATCATAATTACATCAAACATGTCATATTGAGGAGCCTCCTGCAATACGACGAGCTCAAAAAGGAAATTTTGAACCTTTTAATACGATGATAAGTTTGCCAAGACAGCATTCATGAACGCTAGCTCTTATATCACATGCTTGAATCTCGAGGAAGAAAAATCGAGAAGTGCGTTTATCAAATCAATTTATTCATGAGAAGCGAGCTGAAGTTCCTTCTTTAATTTTTTTGCTGGGATTATGGCAAAATAGTGGAAAATTACTTTTTTCCTCTTATATAAATCAGTTTGCTAGAAGCGTTGGGAAGGAGGCATTGGACATAAACACAAAGCGACAACGTAGAAGCGTGCACCGGTTTCCTCGCATTAACATGGACCGATGGGAAGGGATTTTGTTTCATTAAATAATTGATTCTCGGACAAGATCAAGGTCCATGCGTGTGATCTTCCCTTATTGAGCTTGTGATGTTGTGAAAAAAAGATAATAAAATAATGCGGCACAGCCGGCTTTGCCTAAACCTTTATGTCACTGATTTCTAGCCAAAATTAGTCGAAATGACTAATCTGATAAATCCGATTAAATCAACAAGCCATCATTAAATTTTGAACTAAATTGCCAAAACTAAAAGATTTAGGTCTAAATTGGGAAAAAAAAAGTTTTGGGTCTGTATTGACGAAATTTTGAAATTGGATTGAATTGACACAAATTTAATAATTCTAGAATATTTTAGGTAATTTCCCCAAAATCGGACCCGAGAGAGAGAATATGGACATACGCCAGCTTCATAACCGTCGCGAAGAGCGGAATCCTTCCTCCAAGTCAATCTCTGGGAAGGAGGCAACTTGCCCGATCTCTGGCCTTCGAAGAAGAGAATGCTCTTGCTCAATGCTTCCCCATAATTATGGCCCCAGGCTGAAGCCACCATTGCCGCCATTAACATCATCACGGTTCCGACTCGGAAGGCGTCACTGCTTCTTTTCATCCCCATCACGTCTGTATATAACCTGTGTGAACGCGAAAGAAACCGACCGATGAGGACTGTATGAATTAGTGAGATAAGGCGATGAGTCTATATATATTTGTGGTGATGACGAAGGTTTAAGATATAAGATGAGAGAGGCGCGGCTTTGATTTGGTTTCGTTCAGCCTGCACAGGGAGGGTGAAAGGAAGGGCAAAGAGAGAGTGCGAGGCTTCTGCAGATGGAATTGGTGGGTGGCAGGAGAAACGAAACCAGACGATTAGGATAGGTATGAGATCCTAATGAAGGACATCACAAGGACTGCATTCATCGAGACATATAAAGCTGCAGGAAAACATTATCGACACATGTAAGATGTGTTTGGTTATTTGGAAATTCATAAATCAGGATATGACTGGATGAAATAGATATAAGAATAGGGGGTATGCTAAATTTGTCAATTGTTTTTTTATGAATGAACTTAAAAGTGCACGCATGGATGTCTAGCCAAGTTAGGATCCAAATATAATAGGTATGAGATCCAAAGATTTCATTATGTCTTGGTAATTACCAAAAAATCCTAAACTTATTACTATTTTGTAAACATTTTGATTATTTACTATTTTAGTCTACCTAATTAATGTTGGTCGAAAATTAATTATGTAAATGACATTCATTTTATATGGCATTGGCGGTACTAATGTGGATAAAAAATTTTTTTAAAGTATTTTCTTTTCATTTTGATTAGCAAGAGTCACAGACCTCGCTCATGCCATCATTAGTCACAAGAGAGAGCCATGGACCCCTCACCCAAGCCATTGTTAGTTGTAGGCGAGGGCTCCTCACCAGATTCAGCGAGGGCCCATTAGGTCAAGGGATGTGATCCTCGCCAATCACAATGAAAAAAATAAAAGAGATAATTGTGTTGTAACTCTTAAACTCGTGACAAAATTGCAATTAAGTCATAAAACTTACAAAAACTACAATCAATCCCTACAATATATTGTATTGGTGCAATCAAGCATTTCCTTTAACCCCTGTCTAACTTGACTAATGCAAACTGGTAATGTAGAATTTTTAATATTTTCTCTCTCTTACATGGGATTGCGTGGCTAAATTGACATGATTTTGGTCCAAATTTGATATTTTTGAAATTTAATAAAAATTTAAGAAAAATTAAAAATGCAAAAAAAAAAGGAATAAGAGGAAGCAATAAGGGTTTGTAGCCCTCAAATAGTGTGTCGGCGAAGGCTGCAAACCCTCGCTTGCCTCTTCGTCTCTCTTATTTTTTTTTTTTTAAGTTTTCTTATTTTTATTGCAACTTAAATAAAAATTTATATTAATAAAGTCACGTTATTATTTTTCATGGATGGAATTAATGAAAAAAAATTCAGAATAATTTTTGAAAATTATAAAATGTGTCCACATCAATGGCGGTTGTCGAGATCCATGTCAATAATTTACCGTCAAAACTGATCAAATTAATTGAATTAACAAAGTTTCGAAAGATTTAGAACTAACTTGGTCTAATGCGCTCCCAGCAGTTGTGGTTGTCGTAAGGGTCATTGACTTGTACAAACATGACCCACAGCACGATTGTGGCCTTGAGGAAGTAGTTGGTGGCCCAGCGGATCGGGTCGAGCAAGTGAGGGAGATCCGAGCCCATTGCCCTTCCGAACTCTCATGCGCTCCAAGCGAACATTGTGGTGGACCATGTCATTGGGAAGTTGAACTTGACGTTGTCGCCCACCAAAGAGTAAAAACAATGAAAAAAAAAAAGAACTTGACACGAGTTATTAGAGGGGGCGGGGGCAGATGGAGGGGAAAGCAGCGGGGGACGAGCAAAAATTAAAAAAAAAATAACAGAGAGGGAGAGAGCAGGAGCTGAAGAGGAAGTTCAGGGAGATGCGTAGCTCGACCGAGGAGCCAAGAGCGAGCAGAGGGTTTCCGGCAGACCATCCGCACCCAAGCTCCGTTCACCTCCTCGCCGTCGCAACCTGCAAGAACCATTTAGGCTCACTGCTTCTCTATCCCCACTCCGTTCATCCCCGTTTTAGCCGAGTCGAATACCCCCTGACCCACCGACCTGGGACCTGCCGGTCTTGGACCCGAGCGCACATGCGTCTCTCCATTTGACCTCGTCGACCGAATTCCTTGAACATTGAAGTACGGTCGAGCTTTAGGTGAGGGCCGAAATGACTCCCCCCGTTTGTGCCCCCCAAACGTTTGCTAAAATGCCCGAACGAAGCTCATCAGAGTTTAAGTTTGCTATTGGAAATGCCATTGTTGGGCTTGAGCCATGAAGCCACCGGTGGGATGCTGTGCAGATTCCGACCGAAGCATCGGTGCTCTTAGCCTTGGCCGGCGGCCGTCGCGTGGAGGAGAGGACGCGATCACGAAGAAGCTGAATTGATTTCAGCCTCTGCCGGGCCGGCGTGGCCCATCCTGCACGCTGAGCCCGGGTCTAGTATAGGCCCGTACATTTAGGTGAGTCAGGCCCACAGGCTTCTTAATTCCGGGTCGGATGGTCGACGAGAGACTGGGCCGAAAAAGAACAGAAAAAGAAGAGAGAAGGATGGGCCCAACGTGAGCTCGCGGCCCAGCTCGTGGGTCCGGGTCTGCAAGTCCGATCCCCCTCGTCTGGGCTGGTCCAAATCTGACCCTATTCGAGATCTGGCCTTTTCTTTTTTATTTTTTTAATTGAATATTATAATGTAATATTTAAAAAATATATTGTTTTTATAAAAAAATTCGAAAAATTTGCCCAGAGATTCCAGCCAAGGATTTGGGTCGGTTTCGGAGTCCGCCCCAGGTGCCCTTTTAAATTTTATAATATATAATATTTTAATAACAAATTAATAATTTTATTAAAAATCCAAAATTTGAAAAAGTTTCAAAGTCTTGCCAAGGAAAGCCAGCCTTGCTTAAAATCATATTCTAGCTTTGGAGTGGGTCTAGTTTGATTAACAAATACCGTGTTATGAAAAAAATGAAACAGTTGTTCTTAATGGACGACTAGGTGTTTCTGAGTTCCCTTGATGCTTTTAAACTTGATTGGATGTCTTATTGAGCTTTGCTTGTGGATAAAGATGCATGCGATGCATGTTTTGATGGTGAATGAGGAGGGGGCACCTATATGAGTTGGCAGTGTCAAATTGATGCCCATTCCGATCTTAATTTTATAAAGTTTTAGCTTAAGTCCATTAGGATTATGCTAATTTAAACTTGTCCTAATCATTTAATATGTGTCTTGTTAATAAAAATTTCATATACTTTGTATCACATCATCTAATGAATGATTAAGATAGCTTCAATTGAATTAACTCATCAAGTTCAAGTTATTTTTATCTTTAAATAGCCATATTCCGAGGGATCATGACTCTAAGCTTATAGTAAAGATGTGTATCATTAATTACCCGATGAGTTGCTGGTTTTATTTTGTTGAAATTAGGACATTACATTATTTGACTGTATCGTATTTCAATACCTTTAGTGTTTATGTTTAGCACTATCCTTTAATGGATTGCGTGTTGATTTCTTTTCTAGATTAATTTGGCATTATTTTAGATTGGTATGAAAATGATTTCGTGAAAACAATTGCATGGACATTTAGTAATTTTGAATGAATTTATAATCTTAAATGATTAGTAATGATGTATGATCACTTTAGATTAAATAACCAATTAGTTAGATTTATCGAAAAAGGCATTAATAAAAATGATAGCTTAAACAAGTCCTCGGACTTTAAAATCTTTAGTTCTGTAAGGATCGATATAACACTCTCAAATTTTGATCGATTTCTACTCGACTCTAACAGGTTAGTGGCGACATTTAAAATTTTTTAGGTTGTTAGATAATTTCTAAAATGTAAACACTTGAACGTCACATGAGATATGAACTTTGTAGTTTGTGCTGGTAAGGAATGAATTGAACTGGATTACAATTATATGATATTTTTAAGTCGTCTTTTAGGGATTCGGCTTCGGATCTCTTTACAAGCGATATCTCTAAATCTATTTTTAGCACAATCCTCCTTCCTGGGGAAAGTTCAAGTAGGTTGCGACAGTTGGCACATAGCCAAATTCAACAACAAATAGGCTTGTAAACTCGCGTGTTCATGCATGCACACACAAAAAGATATCGACACTCACAAGTTTTGTATGGAGATTGGCAATCCAAAGATTGGCAAAACATGTTTGAAATTTAGGCCTTCGGAAAGTATTAGGATACTTAGGTCGATAGTAAAAAAAATCATAATAGTCACACCGTTTAGAATAAAATGTTCAAAAAATCTCAATTTTGCTGGAATCACCGTAAAGGAGAGACCACATTTTCTTCACATTTTCATAAACAAAAAAAAATAAAAATCAATGTCCAATTAAGTGGACTTGAGTCCACTTCCAAATCAATCAATAAACAAATGATAGAAACGAATCAAATCCTTGACAAATTAGCATTTTGCTCCTTTCAATTTCACGTGCAAATAATGATAGTGTGCAATTTTGTTCGATGCACAAGGTGGATCAATAAGCAATTTTGTATTGTCATTGTTCAATCTATTATAGAAGTGCAATCATGACATGCAATTTTTGTCAATGTGGTGTAAGTCTAAATGATTTTATTATTTTATTGTTTCCTTTAGTTTATGAAGGAAGGCTGCATGTGACTTTGCATTAAAGAAAATAGGGCTTGACTATGAATTTCAAAGAGCTTAGTAGAAGGTTCGACATGCAAGACAAGCTAAAACTCATGTAAGGGATGTAAGGGAGTCGGAAGGATTGTATTCAATTTCAAAATGGCGGAAGTTTTTCATGTTGTTTAAGTTGGATATGACTACAAGATCATTGAAGTTGGTTGAAGTGTGGACAAGATGATCAAAATTCAATCAACTCCATTGAGATGGGATGACATAGACCTAGATTTTTAAGAGAGATTATAATTTTAGGATCTTGGACCTAATGTCAATAACTTCTATTGACACAGTACATCAAGGCTTGCGAATCCCTCATATTCAATATGGAACTCAACCCTTCTCTCATTCTTTCTTTCCCAATGGCTCATCTCTCTAATCATCCATTTGTCCTCAAATTTGGTTATAGACCGGCTACTATCTATCCCAACTAAAGTACAAACCAAACAAGACTTGAGCTGGAACAAGAGTGGCTTGTCCTAATAGTTTCAATAGACCTAGAGTACAAGTCCAATGCACTAGTAAGTCTCACCCAATGGAGCCGGTTTGAGCTATGAGAGAGAATGAACTTTCTTGAGAAACAAAGATGGACTCACCATTTCTCTTTGCTCACAATATACACAAATCCACCCTCTTAAGTCTTCGTCTGACCCTCTTGTGAAGGCAAAGGAGAAAGGACAAAAGGATTCATCAAGTCAATTTGCTTGTTATTCATTGGTCGGCACAGCCAAATCCAACAACAAATAGGCCCATAAATTCGTGTGTTCACACACGCATACACACAAAGATGTCGACACTCACAAGTTTTGTTTGGATATTGACAATCCACTTGAAAGACAGGCAAATCGTGTATTTGAAATTTCATTCCTTGCAAAGTACCAAGAAACTCATATTGACATTATAAAAAAAAATCATAAAAGTCATGTCTTCGAGAATAAAATGTTTGAAAAATCTCAACTTTGTGGAAGTAATTGTAAAAAAAGAACCACATTTTCTTCACAATTTCCATAAGAAAAAATAAACTTCCAATTAAGCAAACATCAGTCCACTGCAAAATCAACCAATAAATAAAAGACATAGACAAATCAAATTCCCAATAAAATCAGCATTTAATTTCAACATCTGTGTGCAATTAATGATGGCATGCAATTTTATTCAATGCACAAGTTCAATTGGTGAGAAGTTTCATTTTGTCATAGTTCATTCTATTATTGAAGTGCAATCATAGCATGCAGTCTTTATTCAGTTTCATGTAACTTCTTTGCAATAGCGTACAATTCAAAAATTAAAATGATGAATTAATGAGCATCATAATCTTTTCAAAATGAGCGTGTATGCTCATAAGATCCTTATTATTTTACCATCTTTCTTCGCCGATGGTTAGCCACGGGCTGGGAAGAGCTTGCCAAAGGCAAGGAAGGATTGATCTTGCCAAAGCTGACATCGGGCAAGCTTAATCTGGGCAAACGAGACCATGGCTAGAGTCTTACTAGTCTAGCGAGCCTCAAGCACGCCAGCATCGGCAAGTTTATCCATTGCCTGTAATTGACCAACAGCCTAGGAAGAAGAAAAAGAAATGAAACTTTAATTTTAAAATTTACGATTTTTTAATAAATTTTCTCTAGGATATTGAATAGCTAAAAATAAAATAGATATGCTTGTTTTCTGTATTAAAAATTGATGGTACATCCTGCATTAATCTTCTTCATCCTCCTCATTCAGTATACTTTTACACAAAATAGTAGCTTTGTATATTTGGCATAGGTCTAACGTGTGTAACAAGTGTTAGTTTTTCGATTTTTTTTTTAATTTGCTAGAGGGGGGAGTCAACTAAAAATTTAAGAAGGACCACTGAGTTGGAAAAATGCAAAAACCGATATTCAAAGTATAGGGAATTGATTATGCTTGCAGAAAGGGTTAGTAGTGATCCAACCATGCCTTTTTGACACCACATTTCTCACTTGAATCTTTTAATATGGAACTATGTTAGTCTATTTGGTAACATTCACATCCCACATGCTTACAAGTCAGGCAAAGTATCAACTAGTACGTTATACGTGCATTATTACTACTCCATTTCTTAATTGTTTAAATTTTTTTGGAAAGATATTTTCTCTAGCATTCACATTTTTAAAATATTTACTCAACTATAGTACTAAGGAAGCACTGCATCATGTTTGATAGTAGTACACATCCATTGCTTTTGAATCAAAAGAGAAGAACACAAATCTCTTTGTTTTGATATCCAAGCTACTCGAAAAAGAAAAACCAAGCTCAAGTTAGCAGCTTGATTTGCAGCCCTGATTAACTCACTTCATAAAATGCATAATCATATTTGACACGTACATTCATACGTAATTATGGAATCTTTTAAATATGATATATGCATGAAAAGCTAATGAGCCCAAAATAGATGTTGTATTAATTTGAGGAACAACTCGATCTTTCTAAATACTAACCAAATTTGTGCTGCCAATACTTATGGGGAAATACCACAAGATTTAGTTATAGACTGGCCACTATCTAGTCCCAACTAAAGTAGAAATCAAACAAGACTTGAGCTGGAAGCGGAGTGTGGCTTGTCCTAATATAACTTTTACGGCGCCTTTTATGGTGAATAACCACTTATACTTTCGATGGCAATTGAAGGTCTTAGGCGACGTGCTTTTTTCTTTGAAGTGCTGGTGGAGATTTAAAGGACAATCTTGGGCGAAGTTAAAAGCCGATGGTTTCAGATCAGAAGGAGGGAGCATTGCAAAACTGGAGCAGCACAATGTAAGTGGACTTCCTCTTAATCAGATGACATATGTTCCTCTCTTTTTGTAATGCGTTTTAACGCAATAATTATCCTTCTTGTAGAGTCTGAGTTGAATATATTTTTTTCTTGCGTTGTTTTTTTCTTGATGAAACAATTAAGTACAAATATTCAAGAGTCGCTAGCATGTTTATGTTCCTTTTCCACATGCTAGTCTTTCGACCTCTACATAGTTCTAGAGTGACACAAGTGTCTTCTCTAGTTTTAGCAATTACTGACATTCTTTTCTATAACATTTCTATTCGCTCTACTGAAAGATTAACCTATCAATGTTCGAATTGTATAAAATTATAGTAGTGCAAAGCTGGTGCTTAGCTCCTATCAGACATTAGATGCTCGAGACTCCTTTCGACTTGTGAAGCATTCAATTTCCATCTTGAGCTTAATTAGAAGAAAATCGAGATATCAAGCTCAAGTCGACTCTATCCAATCACATCATAAAATGAGCTCAAGTTCAAGCTCAGAAAGTTCAAATATTACCCTTGGCAGTTATGTAATTACGTATGTGCATTACAAAATCTTAAATATCTTGCTCTTTATCTTTTGTGATTATCAAATATTTGACCAAACATAAAATAGACACTTGAGTACTACTGTGAGTCTCTCATTAATGAGCTTGATCTTTTCTTGTTCTGTTTTTTTTTTTTTTTGGTCGATTCTCACATAAAGATTTGAGATTGGGCAAATACCGACCACAAAAAAGCAATAGATAACGCATCATCATGCGTAGTAAGTGGAATAAAGGCAAGATCAATTGATCAAGCCGATCAGCGGGAATCTAGATTGGAAGTAAGAAGATCTGCTTTGTTTGGCTTTGCAAAAGTAGAAGGGAAGTTTGGCTCCAGCTGAGAAAAGCTACTTTTTTTTTAAATTCAATTGGCAGAACAAGGGCCATTGAAATCTGCTTTCTTTTTTCTAACCTTTAATAAATGGAGAGATTCCTCTTACCAAAAACAAAAAAGCCGAAAAAGAATTAAAGGGAATCCATTAGCCTTCCCTTGCGGTCAATCCAGCTTTGAGAGGACCTAACACGTCAATTGAAATCATCTCTTTTTTGAATCATACCACATATGTCATGTTATACTATAATGATTAGTTTGAATGTATACAAATAGATTCCACGACATCAGACAATCTTTCTTGGTGAAAATATCTCACCACATGCTTTAGATAGCTACAAACATCGTGATGTGTTGATATGATACCATAAAAGCAAATCTAACGGCATCCGTACTTCATAGAATTTTCTTGGACCTTTCCAAAGCCTGCTTCTTTATACCAACACCAGATTTGATTCAAAATTTCTAATGAACAAAAGAAACATAGTACAAATCATCATCATCAATCACTCGCATGATGCCGGTTGGCACTCTAGATAAATGGAAATGCACTAGAAATTCACCTTCCTAAGTGGACCTAACACGACAATTCAAATCATATCTTTTTTGAATCACATCACATTAATCATCTTATATAATTGTAATCTTATACAAGTCTAAGTGGAAACGCACTAGGAAAAGCATCTCGATTGGGATACCGTGTTTCACGCCTTGATGAATTGCATCATTCGAATTAAAGAACAAAGCTGTGGCCTTTTTCGTCTTTGCTTAGAACATACACAAGTCCATCGTCGAGTCTACGTCCGGCCCTCTTTGTGAAAGCAAAAAGCACTAAAGTATGTTTATCTAGTCAATTCGTTTGGCATAAAGACACTCATTGGAGAATAAAATGTTTCAGAAGTCTCAACTGCGTTGGCATCATTGTGAAGGAGGAACCACATTTTCTTTGCAATTTCCATCAAGAATCAACTAAAGTCTCTCTGTCTCTCTCTCTCAGAGGAATTTTTTTTCGCTCAATAAAAGGGATATGTTTTGTACACGTAGTTTGCAAAGCAAAGCACAGTTGCGTGAAATATTAAAATTAGCATGGACTCGAAAATAAGGAATATTTAAAACTTTAAACAATATCTTATAATTGTTTGTATATTTAAGAGATGGTACCATATTTTCGATAAAGTTGGTTTTATAGAAACAGAAATTATCGTCACATAAATATAATATCAATGGATAGCCTCAGCACAGGCTCATGCCATGGTACATGCGCTAGAGAAATTGGACGTCAGGATTTTATGATTTTTCTCCAAATTGTACTTTAAATTATAGCAACTCATATTCACTGGTCTCTTAAAAAGAAGCATTTGGATTGCCGTCAGGCATTTTTCAATATACCTTATAGAATTAGATGAATTATTATCCGTTCTAGTTCCCTCACATTGCATTTCGAATATACTTCTCATCACATAAATTTGAGTATTTTGAGAGAAATTTTTATAAATAATAAAAAGATAAATCTAGTTGCGGTGGATAGAGCTTGGGAGAGCCATACGAAGTGCAAGTGCCAACTCAAAATACAGTTACATGTGTCTGCCAAGCAATCCGCTAAATTCCCTCCTGACCCATTGTGGTAGGATTGCGAACAATGGATATATTCATGACATGCTTAATTCCAAAGGTAATATGTTATTCATAATGCAAAGATGTGCAATCATCCAATTAAAACTCGCAAATCACCATTCAAAAAATTCAATCGACGACATCCAATAGATGGATGCTATAATAATAATAAAAAAGAGAGTCAATTTTATTGAAAAGTCATTTCTTTAATAAACTCAAGAATAATTATTTCCAAATTATCCCATACATGGAGTCTCGGTTCATGGACTCATGACGATTAAGGAGTCCAGTCCACTCATCAAGTTCGTCAGACCATTTGGTGCGAATCTGAATTGGTCTTTTAATTTATTGAGGAAAGCCACGAGTGACTTGAAGGCAATTGGAACATGATAACAAAGAGAATATGCAATCGTACGATATATATCAGAGACGACCTCCTCTTCTTCGCATACTTTCACCAATTATCTCCTCAATTTAGTCTCCTCTTTGGTGCTGAGTCTGACTAGTCTTTTTTTGGCTGAGGAAGGAAGGCCCCTGGCAACTTCCTGGCAAGTGGAAGAAGATAGTAAAGTAATGGCAAGTGGAAAACATATTAACGTGTCCAATACATCCGATATCTAACTAACACGGGATCATATGATATTATTTCCAAGACGACTTCCTCACCATCGAAGACTTTCGCAAACTATTTCCTCAACTTAGCCTCCCATTTGGTGTGAGTCTGAATGGTTTTTTTTTTCCCTTCTTTTAACTCATGAAGGAAGGCCGTGTGACTAGAAGTAAGCGATCTCACTCGGTTTCTTTATCAATTGTGTTTATATGGGTGTGAGTTACATATGAGTTCAAATGCTCTCAATCATGTCACACTTAAGCTAAAATTAATTCAAAGAAGTAGACTCAGCCTAACCTTTTTCATGGCACGAATGGACGGCGGTTCTTAACTTTTATTCTGTTCCGACAAATGAACTCCACGATTGGCGATGATGATAGCGACAACATGTGTGCTAGGGGCTCAATCTGAATTATAATTCCGTGGAATTGATGTCCAGACTAGCCTTTTTAATGATTCTATCACACGATGGCGACCTCCTTCTCTTCGAAGACTTCAATAAATTACTTTGTCAACATAACCTCCTATTTTACACGAGTCTGAATGGTTTTTCTTATGTGTGAAGAAGGCTGCAGGAGACTTCTCGGCGAACACAATGGAAGTAAGTGACCGATGTCACTTTGTTGCTTTTTGTCAAGTTGTTACAAGGATCAAGCTCATAGTTGCCCTATCACTGAGTGGACTCAACACAAAGATCAATCTTTGCATTGTCGTCACGGAATGAAGAACGGAAAAGGGATGGAGATGGTAGCTCTGACAAACAGTAGCCATGACAGTGAGTCGGGAAAAAGCTATGCGGTATTCCTAAACTTTAGAGGGCCCGAACCTGTTTAGCCATGGCCAATTCTCTCTTTCATGCTGTGGACCGTGCGGGGATCCACACTTTCAAAGACAACAAAAAGCTTCGAGTTGGTAAAGAGATTGGGGGCAGCCTTTTGCAAGCGATTAATGCCTGCAGAATTTACATTCCAATTTCGTTCACAAACTTTGCTAGAAGTAAGTGGTGCCTTCGTGAGCTTGCGTACATAGTGAAGTTATCGAGAGACAATGATGAGAAAGTGATTCCTCCTATTTTCTATGATGTGGATGTGGACATTGTAAGTTTAAAACCGGCTCATATTGGAAAGCCCTCCAAAAGCACGAGACGGAATTCCTATCTTCTTTGATAGAATATATCAATTCCTTATCATTCTCCATTATATTATATCTTATTTTATTTGGCCAACCACGCGGTTTCAGTACAATGGTATCAAAGGCTCATAGCCATCGATCCATTAGATTGGCAATCCACTTGAGCGACGGGCAAAGCATGTTTTGAAATTTCATGCCCTGAAAATACCAAGAAACTTATAATGATATTATTAAAAAAAACACAAAAGTTAAGCCTTCGAGAATAAAACGTTTAAAAATCTCAACTTTGTTGGAACAATTGTAAAGGAGGAACCACATTTATTTCACAATTTCCATAAAAAAAAAATTTAACGTCCAACTAAGCAGACAAGAATCCTTTGCCAAATCAACCGGTCCCAACACAATCAGCATTTGATTTTACATCCGCATGCTATAAATAATAGCATGCAATTTTATTCCGTGCACAAGTTCAATTGGCGAGTAGTTTCATTTTGTCATTATTCAATCTATTATTGAAGTGCAATCAATAGCGTGCAATATTGGTCTATATTCAGTTTCATGTAACTTCTTTGCAATAGCATCCAATTCCAAAATTTAGATGATGATTCAATGAGCAGTATATATTTTTCAAGACCAGTGTGTATGCTCATAAGATCCTTATAGGAGATTTTCGTAGTCTAATTAAGGGAAGCCTTGAGCAAGTATAATTAGTTGTATAAGAGTCTACTCCGAAACTACTATATCCAAAACTTGAACTAGTGTGCTGGGCATAGTAAAAAAGTAATGGCAAGGGGAACATGCGACCGTTCATCAACATAATAACAAAATATTTCTGTTGCCACCTCCTCCTAAACCTTTCATCAATTGATTCCTCAACTTAGCAGCCTACTTGATGAGAGTCTATATGGTTCTATTTTTTTTTCCTTTTAATCTAGTCAATTCGCTTAGTATGAGTGTTCACACGTGCACAACGTGTCTTGGAAATTTGGCCCTTGAAAAATACCAGAAACAGCTAAAAGTCTCAACTTCATTGGCACCATTTTGAAGGAGGAACCACACTTTCTTTGCAATTTCCATGGGAAATCAGCTTTAATCTCCACCTTTCGGGACTCTTAAAAGGGCCGGCAAAACAGTCATAGTTAAAAAAAGAAGCATCGAATACTTGAAAAGTAAATTAATCTAATATTAAAAATGAATGGGCATTATTATGAACAAATCGCTGATTCTGGATGCAGAGCTCCCAAATTGAATCGCTGGTCCCCACTCCCCATTCATTGCTTGAAGGAGAAGTAAAAGGTGTGGTGGCCAGTGATGCAGAGCTCTCTCTCTCTCTCTCTCTCTCTCCGCGTTTTCCTCTTTGAAGACTTTTTCCACTTATAAAGCAAGGCCACAGGTAACTTACAGGCAAACACAGCTAATGCAAGCGATCTCTCTCCTTTGCTTTTATCGAAGTTGTGAGAAGGAACATACTCAGGACTTCCCAAAGTCACTGGACAGACTCAATTGGGAGATCCGTCCCTCAATCGTCCTTCCAGAATGAAGAGAAAGAGGGAGGGAAAAGAGACGGAGAAGGCAGCTCCGGCAAGCAGTAGCCATTATAGTGAGCCGGAAAAAAGCTATGAGGTATTCCTAAGCTTCAGAGGGCCTGATACCCGTTTAACCATCGCCGATTCTCTCTACTATGCCATGGACCGTGCAGGGATCTGCACTTTTAAAGACGACGAAGAGCTCCGAGTAGGTAAAGAGATCGGGGGCAGCCTTCTGCAAGCAATTAATGCCTGCAGAATTTACATCCCAATTTTCTCCACGAACTATGCTGAAAGTAAGTGGTGCTTGCGTGAGCTTGTGCACATGGTGAAGCTGTGGAGAGAAGACAATGAGAAAATTATCCTCCCTATATTTCATGATGTGGATCCGGATGTTGTCAAGCTTAAGACGGGCTCATATGAGGAAGCCCTCCAAAAGCACAAGAGCCACTTGGGAAAGGATTTAGCAGAGCAGTGGGAGGAGGCTTTAAGAGAGGTTTCCAAAATTAAGGGATGGAATCTAAAAGATCACTGGTATTGTTAGCTTCTTTCATTGAATTTACTTTCATTTAACAATTTCAAGAATTTATTCTACAGTATTTTTTCTAAAAGAAATTAGATTCAGTTTGCTGCTGTTCAATCTTATGTTATGTATGGTTGGATCGGACACCGTGAGGGAGCCAGAAATTTTGCTCGGAGAGGGAGGTTTTCTTGCACAAATTGACTTTTCACCTTTACACCCAAGCTTTGGTAAGGTATATAAAAAAAGGATATTCATTCAAATCTAAGAAGTGATAAAATATTTAGTGAAAATTTAAATTATATAAATCTCTTAACTTCACATCTAACTTTGTTCGCATTCATGTAGAAAAATCAATTTTTAATACTAAGTGAAACTTTGCATTTACATATACACGTAAATCTAAATAATACTTTGGTTTTGTACACAAACTTATTGGAGATTTATAGGATTGTTTGTGTCGATTCAAAATGTCACTAAAGGTGTCAACTTCTCCCATTAATTTATAGTACTATTTGTGATACCTTACATGATTTGTTTACGAAATGCAATCAGGCTTTAAACCTTCAATTGATTCAATTATGTCCTACAGATTTTTCAAGAATTAAATTGAGTCTAATTGGTGAACAATACCTAAAATGGCATATGTGTCACGCAAAAGTACTTATGCGTTATCCTTCAGTTGCATTTTCAATATGAGGGTTTAGAACTTAATTGTATTTTTTGATAAATATTGGGGAGCTAATTGAACTAATTGAAATTTTTTTAGGACTTGTTTAGGAATTGATTGAACCAATTTACAAATTTAGGACTCAATTGCCTTTCATACATAGGATTTAGGACTTGTGCTTTGTTTTTCCCGACCTTATGCCTACAATATTTCCCTATGTCGTGAGATATAGTGTGATGTTAGATCTTTCTTCCTTAATGAGAGGCGAAGAAGAATCAGCCCAAAAGAGGACTCAAAGTAAGGAGCATATGTACCGAGCAATTAATGGTTAGTTCATCTTTTTAGGACGTGACTTACTCTGGAAGGATGTAAAAGTGTGTAGGGAACTTAGAGAGATTATTACATAGACCAAGTTTATGCAATATTTTTCCACATAACTTACGGCCAAGAGGAAGAAAGGATGTAGCTAATTACTCAAGGATTGAGCCGCTACATCAAATCTAGGGTAGGGTGCCAATTTCCTTTGGGACCCTATTTTGAGAATTACAGATTTTTATATGAAGTTACTGACCTTGATATAAGCCTTAGAAACTTCTTTCAATTATTTTACAAATTAATTTTAGGTTACCAGCATTTATTTGAGTCATTTACTAAGTTTATCCCAATGTAAAACCTTCCATCTCTTATTTGAATTGTCTACTTTACATTCCTTAATTACCAATTCTTGTACCAAATGACTGACCATAATATGAGTTATTAGCTAGTTTTAAGTTATCCATTTTTATTTGAGCCGCTTATTTGGATAGATGATTGTTGGCAATTCAAATAAACGCTGACAAATACCCCAAAAAGTGCGGTTACTACCCTATTCCTCTGTAAATTAAGAAAATTGATTTTGAGATTTTACACTTGTTTTCTATATTCAAGGGAACTGCCTGGTGAGATTCTTTTTCTCTTACATCAACCTCCAAACGCTCCTAATTAATCACTCGAAGAGAATAAGTAGACCAGGTGTACCGAGGACTTAGATGTCCAGCCAAACTTCCAAATGTCGCGCAGCACTAGTTAGGTCACAATTTGGTGGACCTACGTAATTCTAGTTAAAGCCCAATTAGACCTCTGTCATGGTACAACCTTTTCCCATCATTACCTCGATTGAGGTAGTTTTCATTTGGACATGAATTTATTTTTCCTTTCTATTTTGCGATAGGCTCATGGTGTGAAAGATATATATTTTTTCTATTGCTTTTTCTATGTGATTTGCAAATTACTTTGAGTTTGATGATAACCTTCCAATGCCACGTACTGTGGGCTCATATTTTATATGTGATTTTTCAATATGAGGTGATTGCATGTTACGTATGTGGCAGCTTACATGAGCTTGTAAACCTCGTGGTGGAAGAGGTTTCTAGTTTGTTGTGCACAAAATGGACGGACGTGCCAGAAAATTTAGTGGGAATTGAGGGTCGGATGGATAAGATTATGCAGCTGTTGGATCTAGGAGCATCTGATGTACGGCTTATCGTGATTCATGGTATGGGTGGCATCGGAAAGACTACGTTGGCTGAGGCTGTTTTCAGGCGAATCTCCCCACAGTTTCAAGGTCATTGCTGCTTTCTTAGAGATGTCCGAGCTGATGATATATTGAACTTACAGAAGAAATTGTCATCCGAAATCCTTGGTCACACTTGCACAAACCTCTCTTGCGTTAATGAAGGGGCTAACATGATCCAGGAGAGGTTCAATACAAAGAAAGTATTCATTGTTCTTGATGACGTTGATAAGCTAGACCAAATCAAGAGACTTGCAGACAATGAGGATTGGTTTGGTGGGGGAAGCAGAATCATTATAACGACAAGGAATATTGATTTCTTAAAAAGTGAAACTGAAGACCACAACACCTCACGTTATCAAAAAGCTTCATTCTACGAAATGCCGGAGATGGATCCTAATGATGCTCTTGAACTTTTCTCTAAGAATGCCTTTAAATCTGCCAAGCCTCCGCTTGATTACATGAATATTTCGAGGGAACTAATCTACGCCCTTGGTAGACTTCCGCTGGCCCTCAACGTCATAGGCTCCACACTCCGTGGAAAATCCCGAATTACATGGGAAGACTCACTAAAGAGGTTACAGAAGGTGATGAACAAGGATGTCAAAGAGAGGTTGATGATAAGCTATGACGCATTGGATTGTCAGCAACAAGAAATTTATCTTGATATTGCATGTTTCTTCATCAACGAAGAGAAAGCAATTGCAGTGAAATATTGGGATTCGATTTATGAATATCCCACCAGAAATGATGTCAAGATCCTCACAAACATGTCTTTAATAAAGATCACCCACGATGATAAACTACGGATGCACGACCAACTCAGAGACCTCGGAAGGAATATCGTTGACATCAACAGCGGTAACAACGTTCAAAGTGGTAGCAGATATTGGTCTCCCAAAGATGCCATCCGTGTAGTGCAGAGTAAAAAGGTATACTTTAACCTCTAATTATTTACATTGTCCATCTAGTAGCATCATCACCTTTATAATTCAACTCAAAGTCAAATTGACATATGTACTCACTCATTGTTGCTTTTATCCATTGGATGTCGCTTTAATCCTCTAGGGAACTAAAAACATAGTAGGGCTCAATCTCGGTACACCTGAACCGGATGTCACATACAGATTTAAACGCAAGGAGTTTTCAAGGTTGGTCAAGCTAAGGTTCCTTCAATTGGACCATGGAAACTTCGAAGGAGACTTTAAGAATCTTTTCTTCGAGTTAAGATGGCTCTCTTGGAGCAATTGCCCTTTGGAATTCGGAGCTACCAACTTTGGATTGGTGAGCCTTGTGGTTGTCAAGCTTTGTAGAAGTAATATTACTGAAGACTGGGGAGGATGGTCTCAAATCATGGTATCATCTAATGCTTACTTTTGCATTACATTTACTCTTGTTCTTTACTAAGCTTCAACTCACTTGCTTTATAGGTGGCAAAACAGCTGAAAGTCCTAATACTCATGGATTGTCCAGCCCTTAGGGAAACACCAAATTTCTCCTCAATCTCGAGACTGGAGAGATTGATTCTTAGAGGATGCAATAGACTGGAGAAGATTGATGAGTCCATCGGCAATCTACAACATCTTGATCACCTAGAGATAGAGTCTAAGAGACTCTTAATGTTGCCCGACGCGATTGTCGATTTAGGGAAGCTGAAGCTTCTAATCTTGGACTGCGAGGAACTTCGAAAGCTTCCTGACTCTATTGGACAATTGGATTCGCTACTTGAGCTACATGTCCGTTGTAGTAGAATTGGGGAGTTACCTTATTCCATTGGAAACCTAGAAAGGTTGAGAATTTTAGAAATCAACTGTCCGGATTTGGAAAGGCTACCAGACTCGATAGGGAGTCTCAAATCATTGGTCAAGTTGCATGTGAGTCGTTCAAGAGTCAAGACCAAAAAGTTACTATTTCTGTCTGGTGGTGACATAAGTGAACTTCCGAAAAGCATAGGAATGTTAGAAAATCTAGAAAACTTAATTGTCGATAAATTAGAAGGAGAAATTCCAAGTGAAATCGGGGCATTGTCCTCGTTGAAAAGTATATGTTTACACAGTGGTCGCTTCAAGGGATTGCCAACAACCATCAATCAGCTTACAAATCTCCAAAGACTTGATTTACGGAGCTGCCGTTCAATTCAACAGCTGCCAAAGCTTCCTGAGAGTCTAACGGTATTAATGTTTGAATGGGGCTCGCTGACCACAATCCCTGACTTCTCAAACCTCTCCCATTTAGTTGAACTTGTAGTGCACGGAGACCCAGCGCTGCTTGAAGAACCCCGCATAGAGGGGCTCGAGAGATTACGCGCTCTTAGGGTTTTGTATCTGGATGCCGGGAAAAGGGCGTTGGCTCCAACGGATTTGAGTTCCCTCTCTCAGCTACAACGCCTCTACATAAGTTACGGCGACTCCCAATCTCTTATCGGTCTTCCATCCAGCCTTCGACATTTGGTTTTACGTGATGTCCGGTCGCCGATCGATTGGTCACTCTTTTCCAACTTGGAGAATTTGTCAGAACTGCACATTTCCGGATATTTTCCAGGGGAGATTCGATTCGAGGTGCTTGAAAAGCTACGGAAATTCAATCACTTGAGCATCTACAACTGCCCATCGCTCAAGACACTGCCCGTTCTGCCGTGTTTGAAAGAGATCCGGAGTTTTCATCTCCAGGAATTGCCTCAGCTAACTCAGATTCAGGGTTTGGGAGAATTGAAATCATTGCGGAATTTGACTATCTGCAGATGCAATTACATCAGAAGCTTGGACGATCTGAGTTCCTTCTCTCAGCTACAGACTCTCACCATAAGTTATGGTGATTCCCGATCTCTTATAAGTCTTCCATCCAGCCTTCAACACTTGACTTTATGGGATGTCCAGTCACCGATCGATTGGTCACTCTTTTCCAACTTGGAGAATTTGTCACAGCTGTGGATTCAAAATTATTCTCCAGGAGAGATTCGATTCGAGGTGCTTGGAAAGCTACGGAAATTCAATACATTGAGAATGTCCAACTGCCCATCGCTCAAGACGCTGCCCGTTCTGCCGTGTCTGAAAGAGATCCGGAGTTTGCACCTCGAGAAATTGCCTCAGCTAACTGAGATTCAGGGTTTGGATGAATTGAAAACATTGCGGGCTTTGACTATCCACGATTGCGATTCCATCAAAAGCCTGGACGAATCTGATCTATCTAATCTACAGAATCTTGAAAGGTTGGAAATCTCTTCTTGTAAATCGCTCGAGAGGGTGCCCGGCGTGCCAGATTCTTGTCAACTCTCCGTACGTGACTGCCCGAGGTTTAACAGCGATGAATGAGGCACGCATGATTTGATTGGCAAAGACAGTCGATGAAGGTAAGTCTATAGAACTAGTGACGCTTGAGTAGATGGTCCTTCGTTTATTCTGTCATTGTGTTGGTGATGAAATTAAATGTTGTTGCGTCCTCTTTTGTTGAGTTTTCCTTTAGCTAACTTTTCATCGTGGTTCCGGAACCGCCTCTTGTACTCGTTCATCCCGTTATCTCTGAAGGGAAAAATCTTTTTCTTATGTATCACCATCGTGCAATGCTTCCGCTCGCTTCGATGGTGGTGATCCTTAGTTGGTTTATGTTGCGCATCAGCATAGTTGGTTTTGTTGAAACGCACAAGTGGCTGAGAGTGCTGGTCTTACCTTATGGAGGGTTCTTAATTTCAGTTGCTTTCATTGCTAACTGAGATTCAGTAGTACGGGAGAATTAAAATTATTGTAGGATCTGTCCATCTAGGACTGCAATTCCATCAAAAGCCTAAACGAATCTGATCCGTTTGATATGCAGAATCCAAAAATATTGGAGTTCATTCGATGTGAATCACTAGAGAGCATGTTGTGTGTGCCAAAATTTTGTCAACTCGCCCACTTAACTGCTCGAAGTTCAACAAAGATTGCATAAGGTACTTATCATTTGAATTGCAAAGATAGTGGATGATAGTAAGGTCAGGGCATTGAAAGATTTAGGTGACCGACTTTTCTTATTTGGTTCCTGAAATTGTCAAGGTGGAAACTTCTTACGTGTTGTCATGGAAAGAAAAGGAATGAACATAAAATAAATATTCCCTTGGATCAACAAAAGTGTTCAAATAATGTTAGGTTTACTAAGAAGGTACACAGAATCTATTTTAACGACAGATATTTTCAACAATCAAGTAACTCAATTTTCCTGTACATCATCTCTCTTTGTTTTCAGAAAGAGTGAAATTATATTTTTCTTCTCTATTTTGATATCCATTCATTCCCTCCATCTTAGATAACCAAATAGTTAGGGAAGATGTTGCAATTTACCTGATAAGGCATTTACATTCTTGAATTCCTCTTCATTGTGCTAATGACATGTTTTCTTTTGCCTTTGCTGTTTTAAGCCAGTTCTGGGAATTGGATAACTCTGATTTATCGATGAATTAAATTATGTAAATGCAATAACCTGAGTTGCTCCCCCTTGTATCATCTTTGTTTTCTGCAGCTCTAGAGATTGAATAGGGTTGCCTAATGCTGCACAATCAAAGATCGCTATCGGCTTTAGTCCACATCTGATGCCAATGTTCATAGTTGCAATTTTCCTATATTCCCATTCTCAAAATTGAAGCTCTACTTCTCTAGCTATAACTATTAGCTATCGTCAGCTATTTATGCAGAGTCCTAGAATGTAGTCAATTATTCATGCTGAAATGTCTTGAGATGTATTAGTGGGGATTCTACACGAGCAAAGTGATTTGCTGGAGAAACTTTTTCTGGCTGTCATTGATATTCTGCTCAGGCATTCAACTGCTTAATTTGCCAAGTATTAACCTTAGCTTTTGTTTGTTGAAGTACTTATTTTCAGTACTCATAATTCAGTTGATCAAAGTACAAAAATTATTTCACAGATCTTGGTAAGTCACACAAGTAGTAGACATGTTGGGAGATTGAAAACTTGAAAGATCTGCAACTTTCATATTCTCAAGTGTGCTTCCCACATACTTCATGTTGTATGATCGCTTAATTCACTTTATCCTTTTTTTGTTAGAAAAATGATTTGTTCCTCATAATTAACATGTGGGAGAATCCTATTATTGTTTTATGAGAATCTTTCCTGATCAAGCATCTGGACGAGCAACACAAATCTGTGTAGCATGTTCCCAAGTCTGTTCTCCATTGAGTGATTTACTTTTCGTGTAACGTCAAAGTCATCTTTTGATGGTAAGCTGTCTAAACCTCTTTTTATAGAATGACAATCCAGAGAAGGGAGCTTATGACCAGGCTTTGCGAATGTTCAATGAGATGATGAGATTACCTGAGATTGTGGGGCTTAACTAACATTCTTTCCCTGATGCATTCTCGTGTGAGTGAGATAATGCTTGGATTTGTTCAAAAAGCTCGGATAACTGCATTGGTTATGTCCGAGCTGAGTCTTTGTTTGTTCTTTCTAGTGACTCGTTAGACCTTTCCTCATCTTTTTCTAGCTCTATCACCGTCTGCTAAAATGTGGTTATTGTTTACTTGTTAAATAAACCTATTTGATATTCTTGTCTGTCAACTAAAATGGCAATCATTGGGCAACGCTAAAGTTTTACTGAGTGGATGCTTTAATGCCCTTGTGCAGCTTTCCTTTGGCCACTGATGTGGACTTAGATGCAATAGCTCATATGACAGAAGGATTCAGAGGAGCAGCTCTTCAAGCTGTACCTTCTAATCCACAACTCCAAGTAGTTCACGATCTTCTCGACAACAGAGAGGCTGTCAGCGTGGGAAATAGCCAACTATAATTGTCTTCTGAAGTCTGTTGCTTCAAAAGGCAAGGCCGTCAGTCTCAGATGGCAAGATAGGAAAACTCCATAGAAGTTATATTCATTCGCCGAATTCTATCATCTCTCCCTAAAACAAGAATTATGTTTTCTCCAATCAGAGTTTTGACTATGGATTCTGACGCCAGCTTATCGTGCATCTGTTGTAGCTATTTCCTACAGTGATCTTATTCTACTATAGAGTATGTGACATTTATAGGATAATTCATCAAGTCAGTTTTCAATTTCTGGTCCTGAATTTCGACCAACGAGCAATTGCTGGGGTGATCTCTTTGCATTTGAAAATTGAAGAAATGGGGATGAAAAGATTTCCATTTGGTAGCAGCTGATATTTGCACAACTTCTTTGGCTTTTAGCACAGTATTAAAATTTTCAACGGTACTTTTAGAAAATGGAGATAATGTTACCAAGGAACCCAAACTACAATTCCATCCATCGTGAGAACGTTCCACCAAATCCCAAATAAAGAACATGATAACATTATATGGCTTATATCACATATGCTGACAACTACAGTTGTAGCCACGCTTTAACTATCCTCTGTAGTGTCGGATAATTTACATTATACCAGTCTATGTTTTCACTCATGAACGGAAATAAGGACATAGATCAAGTCTTAACACAGTACGATCTGGACCTTGTCTATCCAAAACAAAAGAAAAAGGAGAACACTTGCAAAAGGGAAGCTTGAGAAGTGAAAAACAGAGACAGCTAGACAACAGATGGGGTAAATTTACTTGAATTGAGACCAATGCTTATAAGCAAGGCCTGCCTTCCGGCTGCTGTCTGGTACCATGTGGTAGGAGAAATCAGAACAGTCATTTTCGCTTGGCCGGCCCGTTGAAGGCCTCGTCTGCTGCATTTTGATCTTCCTTTACCGTAGATTCTGTGCAGCGGATTTTGCTTTAAGTTTGAAGTCGAAGTCTTATCGCCGCTGAAACTAAAATCCTTGTAGCTTCTGCCTAAAGGGCAGATTCTAAACCAGACCCGTTTCACAGTATGGGATCCAAAAATTATGGATAGAAGTAAACCATGAAAATAAAAGCCGAATTCGAAAATGCAGAAAATAAGGATGGAGCAGATAGTGAAAGTTGCTCTAATGCCCAGAATAGGCGATACATAGTGAACCAATGAAGAAGAAAATATGCCTGAAACAATAACTTATTGAGGAATTGAAAATCAGAATGGAATCAGATCTGAATAAGATGAGAAAATTAGCAAATCAATTAACAAATTTTACAAAAAGCCACGAGACCATCAGGCAACCAATGCATGAGAGCCTCCAAGAGGAAGAACATTTTCAGCCATAAGTACAAGAGGCTTACCCGCAAGTGGGTTTAGAATTATTATTCGACGTGCTGTCTTATTTTATGGATTAGTTATAATCAACAAATATATTGACGAAGCCAAAAATATTATGGGCAGTAAATTGTTTCATTACTTACTTAAACCCAACCAAATTCTATGATTCTTTCTTGTTTACCTAACCTGACTCACTATTTTGATAGATCTAACTATCAATTCACATATAAGTAGTAAATTTATCTCATTTTATTTAGATTGAAACAAATTTGTTGCTTAATTTAAGACCTCGTTATAGTCTTGTGCAATCTAACGTCATCTAATTTTGATTGGACTATAAAGCAAACATGTGTAATTTCTGTGTCTTACCCTACTCATTCAGTGACCAAACAAGCCATGGGGATCTTCCAAACGTCATCATCATCGACTCCTTCCCTTAGACTCCTTGACAGCAGTTTTGGAGGGAAAAGCCTAAATTTGTTGAAGCAAAGCAAAATCTTACACGTCGTGTCTGGTGAATTCGAGATAGGACCAAATCCGTCATTTCCTTTGTCTTTAGTTTTTCGTTTCAAGAAAACTATTCTTGAAATTAATTACAATGGAAATTAAAGATAAGAATTTGTTATCATATAGAGATGTTATCATACATAATAGAGATGTTATCATAGAGATGTTACAATGTACACTATATATAGAGATGTTATCATACATAATTACAATGGAAATTAAAGATAAGAATTTGTTTCCATGAAAAACAAATCATTAAGGATCTTCAAATAATCAACCCACGGATACTTCGCTTGATTTGTTATCTTCATGCAGATTCGTTATCGCAATCATTCTGATTTCTTCCCTTCTGATTTGAATCTCTCTGATATGTTGCCTTTTGCTTTAGTACATCAATACTGCCGTTCAATTCGGTCAATGGGGAAAAACAGAGACTGAGTTTGATCCGTAAACCGGCAAACCTATCTCGAGTCAATGGTTTGGTGAAGATATCTGCAATTTGGGAGGAAGATGGAATATAACGAGTCACAATTGAACCAAGAGCAACCTTTTCTCGAACAAAATGATAATCAATCTCAATATGTTTCGTTCGAGCATGAAAGACCGGATTAGTTGTGAGATGTAATGCTAACATGTTGTCAGAGAAAAGTAGTGAAGGCTGATGTTGATAGATTCCAATATCACGTCAAACATATGAAATCCAAGTGAGTTCAGTAGCTACGGAAGCAAGAGCTCGATATTTAGCTCTAGCTGTGGAGCGGGCCACAGTAATTTGTTTCTTGGCACACCATGAAATACAATTTGAGCCGAGAAAAGTACAATATCTAGTGGTAAAACGTCGGGTGAGTTTATACCCAGCCCAGTCTGCGTCAGCAAAACCAAATAAATGGAGAGAACTGCGAGATAAAATACGAAGCCTAAGATGTAAAGTGCCACGAACATATCGCAGAATACGTTTTACCATTTGATAGTGAGCAATAGTCGGGGCATGTATATGTTGGCAAACTATGTTAACTGCAAGCGAGAGATCTGGACGGGTGATAGTAAGCTACTAAAGAGCACAGACAATACTTCGATAATGGGATGGATCAACATAAGACTTATCACCATTTTTGAGTGGTGGTGGCTTGGCAACTATTGGAGTAGGAAGCGATCTACATTCCATCATTGATGCTCGATGCAGAAGATCAGAGGCATATTTTTGTTGTGAGAGAAAGAGTCCATTAGTGGAGCGATTGACTTCGATACCCAACAAATAATGAAGAGCGCCAAGATCTTTCATAGAGAACACTTGACCAAGTGCCTGCACAAGATGGTCTAGTAATTTTGGAAAATCACTAGTGACAATTATGTCATCTACGTAGAGTAATAAAATAATAGTATGACCACCATGACGAAAAACAAATAATGATGGATCAGCAGTGCTGCAGAAGAATCCATACTCGAAAAGAAAATCAATGAACTTGTCAAACCATGCTCGAGGAGCTTGTTTGAGGCCATATAGTGCATGTCGAAGTAAGCAAACATGATCAGGACAAAGAGAATCATGGAAACTTGGTGGTTGTTCTATATAGACAGGAACAGCAAGATTGCCATGTAGGAATGCGTTCTTGACATCTAACTGGCGAATTGGCCAATTTTGAACAGTAGCAATAGATAGGACAATGTGAATTGTGGCCTATTTGACTACCGGACTAAAAGTTTCTAAGAAGTCAACACCCTCCTCTTGCTGAAAAGCCTTTTGCAACCAGTCGAGCCTTTAATCGATCAAGTGAACCATCTGCATGCAACTTTGTCTTGAACACGCATTTACATCCGACCACATTCATCGAAGGCTTACAAGGAACAAGTTCCCATGTTTTATTGACTGCAAGAGCATCCAATTCTTCAAGCATAGCAGCTTTCCAACTAGGGTGTTTCAAGGCAGAATGAACAATGCGTGGCACAAGAGGGATAGATGATATTGCTATATTAGCATACCTGGTATTTGGCTTTACGATGCCAGCCTTCGAACGTGTAATCATCGGATGCTTAGAGGATGTGGAAGCTTCATATTGAGGATGAGGTAAAGACTCGCTTTCTGATGGTTGTAACACACAATCAGAAAGAAAGAGACGTAGATGAAGCATTTGAGTTTGGTTCTATTTCGGTAAACAAACGTGCTTGTTCACTCGCAGAGTTGAGCGAACTTCCATTTTGACTAACTTCTGGAGTAGGTTGGGCTATATTACAATGGTCATCAGAAGCATTTGATGGTGACAAAGTTGGATTCCATTGCAATATCTCCCCCTCAGTCATAGTAGTAACCTGAGAAGAAGAGGCAAAAGGAAAATAATGCTCATAAAAAATAACATGTCGAGAAATATAGACCTGACCGGTAGAGTGATGAAGACATCGATATCATTTATGCTTTTCACTGTACCCCAAAAATACGCATGGCAAAGAACGCTTGTCAAACTTGTTCATTGTGTAGTTGCGTAAATATGGATAACAGCGAGAACCAAACACTCGAAAGAATGAGTAGTCAGGGTTCTTCTTGAATAAGACCATGTATGGACTTTGATTGCCCAAAGTAGTAGAAGGAAGCTAATTTATCATATAATTTACTGTTGTAAATGCTTCCACCCAATAGTTGAGCGGCATGGATGCCTCAAATAATGTAGCAAGCCCAAGTAAAACGATGTGCCGATGTTTCCTCTCAGCAACCTCATTTTGCTTTGGTGTACCTGGGCAAGAGAGTTGTTGTATGTTGTATTCTCGGAGATGTGTGAGAAAATTATTGCTAATGAATTCACCTCCTCCATCGGATTGAAACACCTTAATTTTCCTATCAAGCTGATTTTCAACTGATTTCTAGAAAGATAGGAAAATTTCAAAGAAATCCAACTTTCGCTTTAATGGATACAACCAACAATACCGGGAGAAATCATCAAGGAATACCACATAATATCGAAAATTTTGCATAGAGGGAATTGGGCTCGGTCCCCACAGATCGCAGTGTATTTTCTCCAATGGATGGGAACATCGAGAATCAGATAAATGAAATGGTAATCTTGAACTTTTACTAATCTGACAACTTCTACATAAAGTGCCAGTGAAGTTATTTATCGAAATCAAATCATTAGATTGCAAGAGTTGTACAATACGACTATTTGGATGGCCCAATCGTCGATGCCACGTAAGTTCATCCACAACCTTGTTTCTCTGAGAAAAGAATGCCACGGAATGTAGGCTCTTATTGGTATATAATCCCTGATGATTAGTTCCCTTCAACAATACCTGGTGTGTCTTGGAGTCCTTGATAGAAAAGCCTAAGGCATCAAACTCAAAATAGCAAGGATAATCTCTCGTTAATTGGGAGACAGATAATAGGAGATCTCCCGTAAGTCTCACATCGGGCAGGTAGGAGGACTCCCCTCTCTATATTAGTCTGTGGCTCCCTTACCTCTCAAGACGTCTTTTGGGGCCAAGATGCTCAAATTGGTATCAGAGCTGGGTTTGAATTACCCAAGGGGTTGAGATCTCCCGTAAGTCCCACATCGGGCAGGTAGGAGGACTCCCCCCTCTATAGTAGTCTGTGGCCCCCCTTACCTCTCAAGACGTCTTTTGGGGCCAAGACGCCCAAAACATTATTAAGAGAAAATTGGCCGATCTCATGGCCAAATTGACCAGTTCCAACATGAGTAACTGGTAGTAAAGTGACATTCCCAACTAATGACCATGATATGGAACTACATTCAAAAGATTACCTGGCTTGTCAGTCATATGAGTATTAGCACCAGTGTCAGGATGCCATTCTTCATCTTGTGAGTTTGAGATATGAAGAGCAACCAGGCCATATGGTATATTAATACTCTGATAACTGTTGTCAAAACGATTCCAGCAATTTAATGCATCATGCCCCTTCTTCTTGCAGATTTGACAAATAAGATATGACACTCCAAAATTTGAATTTAATGGTGCACCATCGGGCTTTGTTTGTTGAGTAGTATAGTAGTTTCCTGAAAAGCGCCAACCATTTTGGTTTGTTTGAGAAAAGCCATGACCCTTAGAATTAAATGTGGGTCCTCTACCCCTTCCTCTAGGGTTATTTTTGTAGCCACCATTGTGTCGCTACGAGATAAACGCCATTGAATTGTTTGGGAGCATGGTTGACGTGCGCTTATTTCATAACTCATAACCTTGAAGTTGAGCAACTACTTCAGCATGAGATAGAAGAGGAGGCCTGAACATAGTCGTTTTGAATGACTCATAACTATCATCAAGTCCTTCAAGTAATCGGAAGACTTTATTAGCATCCGACACAGGTTTGCCAATGGAATGCAATTGATCGCAAATAGATTAAAATTCACGAAGATAAACTGATAAAGGCTTATTTCCTTTCCTGATATGTTGAAGTTGTCCAAGGAGGTCCAGCTCACGAGTGATTAAGCTTTGCTTGAAATGATTGTTGAGAGCTTTCCATAAATCTGCCGTTGTTTGAAGTCCAACGGCATGTCTGAGAACCTCTTCTGAGAGTGTGCCCACAATCCAAGACTTTACAAGGCGGTCACTACGTACCCATGATGAATATTTTGGATTATTGACTTCGGTTGCATTTTCCGATACCCGAGTCTGTGGTGGTGCAACTATCTCTCTTGTAAGAAAACCAAGTAGGTCCGGACTTTCAATCAGAGACAATACCTATGTCTCCCAAAGTAAAAAGTTATTTTCATTGAGCTTCAATGTAACAAAATTTGCCACATCGATGTTTGAAGGAAAGGGAAAACTCGGGTTTGAAGAAGGAAGCGACATGACTGTATCAAATTCTTTTTTTGTAAGGAATTCAGGTGCTCTTGTGTAGCTCTGATACCATAAAGAAAAATAGAGAATTGAGTCAATGAAGCCTTATCTTGCATTGATATAATGTACACTATATATAGAGATGTTATCATACATAATTACAATGGAAATTAAAGATAAAAATTTGTTTCCATGAAAAACAAATCATAAAGGATCTTCAAATAATCAACCCGCGGATACTTCGCTTGATTTGTTATCTTCATGCAGATTCGTTATCGCAATCATTCTGATTTCTTCCCTTCTTATTTGAATCTTTCTAATTTGTTGCCTTTTGCTTTAGTACATTGATAATTTACTTTGTCTTTAGTTTTACATTTCAAGAAAACTATTCGCAATGATCAAGCAACTGAAGAATTTATGTAGGTGGAGCTTCGTAATTGGACTTGTGGTCGAACGAGACATTCACTTCATGTTCTATTTGTATTTCATGTAAAATAATTGATTTGAAAAATATTTTTGTAAGAATAGTTGTTTATATTATTTGAAATAATTAGTTACTGGAAAATATTTTCAATATCTATAGAAATTTGTATCTAAATATTTTTGTGAACAATAAAAATATTTTCCATGCATTCATTTATGTAAGCGATAGACATGACTTATTTACAACGAATGTAATCTTGTTGATCTTGAAAAAACGAGAAGGCGGAGACAAAGGAGTATGAATTTTAGGGAAATTGGTTGATGATCGAGGTCCTTATTCAAATTCTTGCGTTACTTCGTTGCATTTCAATGTCTATGGATATTTGAGAAAAAAAAATGTCTATGAATATGGATGCCGTCTGAGGAAAGCGAGGACACCAACAAGAGGAGCATTAGTATACGTTGTTGGCTCCGAATGTGCAAAATCCACTCTAGAATCATTGTACCAATCCTCAATGTCCGGCCCTCCGACGATGGCCCCGGTTAGCAGGTTTGGATTCGGCCCGCTGCTCTCGAAGTACGGCGTCCCATCCTGGCAACCGATCTGTTGTGGGTGTTGATCCAGGGATGGCAAGGAAGAGCCTCTGTGATGGATCTTTTCAGGGAATTTCCCGCCGTATCCAACCATGTACGACATGTTCATAGGGTTGCTTCCTAATATATAGTCCACCTGCCAAATGGAATGACCAAAGATACATATAATGAATCTTTGTAAAATTACTCTCTTTCTGGACTTTGGTTTTGTCGTTCACAGTTGACGAGCATGTGCACCAGTCTTATAGCCACACATGCTTTGATTCAATCGCAACCTGCAATTGAAAGAATGAGGCAATTGAAAGAATGAGCGTGAGACGTACCTGGCCTCTGGCTACTTGAATGAGCCTGGCCGGATAAGCCGTTACGTCACCGCATTGAACAACCCGTTTGGCAAGGTTCACGTAGCGAGCATATACAATAAGAAGAAAGGACAGAGCCGTGGCGTGTTGCAGGTTGCTCCCTCCTTGCTTGAATAGGAGGCCCCCTGAATGAGTTGACAGATTCAAGCAACAGTTGCTCACTCGATAATTAAATGAAAATGTGTAGACGTACCCAAGTTTGACTATCGGGTCAAGAATTACAGCAGTTAAGGTCACTAAATGTGAAGTCACTACTTGCCGTTCACCGATAAGATCAGCAAAAATTAGAGAAGAAACGTGAACTGGAGTGCGAGAAATACCAGGGGAGTAGTTGACAGATTTGGTCGGCGATTCAGGCAAAACCGAGCACACAAACCTGTCGGCATTGTGCACGAAGAGATCTGCATTGTGGTTATCCTTCCTGACAATCTGCACCACAAACGGCGGGAAGCAAAAAGCAACGCATAAGAACGAAATCCATGGAGCTTTTCCCTGGGTAATTTTTTAATAGAGGCGACGAACTGAAGATTTAAACCGATGACCTCGGAAGCGAGGACATTGATACCGGCGTTCTTCGTGTCCCACCCAAACTCGGCAAAGTTACCACCTCTGTAAGGAAAGGAGTCGAAGGTTCTGAACTTAAAGTCCAGAATATGTGCGTTTTCCGCGACGTAATTCCAGTAATTATGTGCCTTGGTCGCCTTGAACAACCATGATGCTGCCCAAATCAATTCGTCCTGTGATTTTGAAGCGAGCCTTTGGAAATCAAAACTCTTTCATAGTTCATGCTTTAGAGATTTCAGGGATGATGGAAATATAAACTGTAACATTACCCGTATGCAGATTATGTAGAAAAATGCGAGTGTTTTACTAACTGGTGTACCTCGTAGCCGCCGAAATCACAGTAGAATGGGCACACCCATCGTCCAAGGCTGTTGCTGTACGATCCCCTGTTCTTATCAGCAAACTCAAACACCTGAAAACATGCATCGCACGTATAAATTCGTTTTCCAAGACTATGCCCCCACAACTCAGGAAGTTGATACTCGGTGACTTGCCGTTTTAGCCCGACTTAGGAGCACGTCCGAATAGCCAGGATCGACCGGCCTAAAAACCAGTGAAGCAGCGGCCAAAGCAGCGGCGATCTCGGCCGAAACTTCCGAGCCAGGGAGCTGTGCACTCACATTATAAGTGGTCCGAGCGGTGTCCATGTCCTCGGGCCTCTCCCAGCAGTTGTGGTCATCGTAAGGGTCGCCGACTTGTACAAACACGACCCCGGGCACGCTTGTGGCCTTGAGGAAGTAGTCGGTCGCCCAGCAGATCGCGTCGAGCGCGTGCGGGAGATCCGCGCCCATTTCCCTGCCGAACTCTAATGCGCTCCAAGCGAGCATTGTGGTGGACCATGCCATTGGGAAGTTGAACTTGACGTTGTCGCCGGCATCATAGTAACCGCCCGCCAAATCAACCTGCGAGACAGATTGAATGTATACGTTAACAAATCCGACGTTTCTATGTACACATTTATGTCAATTCCCGCTAGATACTCCCAAGAAATCATAATTACATCAAACATGTCATATTGAGGAGCCTCCTGCAATACGACGAGCTCAAAAAGGAAATCTTGAACCTTTTAATACGATGATAAGTTTGCCAAGACAGCATTCATGAACGCTAGCTCTTATATCACATGCTTGAATCTCGAAGAAGAAAAATCGAGAAGTGCGTTTATCAAATCAATTTATTCATGAGAAGCGAGCTGAAGTTCCTTCTTTAATTTTTTTGCTGGGATTATGGCAAAATAGTGGAAAATTACTTTTTTCCTCTTATATAAATCAGTTTGCTAGAAGCGTTGGGAAGGAGGCATTGGACATAAACACAAAGCGACAACGTAGAAGCGTGCACCGGTTTCCTCGCATTAACATGGACTGATGGGAAGGGATTTTGTTTCATTAAATAGTTGATTCTCGGACAAGATCAAGGTCCATGCGTGTGATCTTCCCTTATTGAGCTTGTGATGTTGTGAAAAAAAGATAATAAAATAATGCGGCACAGCCGGCTTTGCCTAAACCTTTATGTCACTGATTTCTAGCCAAAATTAGTCGAAATGACTAATCTGATAAATCCCTAAATGGTTTATGATTATATCAACAAGCCATCATTAAATTTTGAACTAAATTGCCAAAACTAAAAGATTTAGATCTAAATTGGGAAAAAAAAGTTTTGGGTCTGTATTGACGAAATTTTGAAATTGGATTGAATTGACACAAATTTAATAATTCTAGAATATTTTAGGTAATTTCCCCAAAATCGGACCCGAGAGAGAGAATATGGATATACGCCAGCTTCATAACCGTCGCGAAGAGCGGAATCCTTCCTCCAATTGTCAATCTCTGGGAAGGAGGCAACTTGCCCGATCTCTGGCCTTCGAAGAAGAGAATGCTCTTGCTCAATGCTTCCCCATAATTATGCCCCCAGGCTAAAGCCACCATTGCCGCCATCAACATCATCGTGGTTCCAACACGGAAGGCGTCATCGCTTCTTGTCATCCCCATCACGTCTATATATATAACCGGTGTGAATGCAAAAGAAACCGACCGATGAGGACTGTATGAATCAGTGAGATACGGCGATGAGTCTATATATTTGTGGTGATGACGAAGGTTTAAGATATAAGATGAGATAGGCGCGGCTTTGATTTGGTTTCGTTCAGCCTGCACAGGGAGGGTGAAAGGAAGGGCAAAGAGACAGTGCGAGGCTTCTGCTGATGGAATTGGTGGGTGGCAGGAGAAACGAAAACCAGACGATTAGGATAGGTATGAGATCCTAATGAAGGACATCACAAGGACTGCATTCATCGAGACATATAAAGCTGCAGGAAAACATTATCGACACATGTAAGATGTGTTTGGTTATTTGGAAATTCATAAATCAGGATATGACTGGATGAAATAGGTATGAGAACAGGGGGTTTGCTAAATTTGTCAATTCTTTTTTTGTGAATGAACTTAAAAGTGCACGCATGGATGTCTAGCCAAGTTAGGATCCAAATATAATAGGTATGAGATCCAAAGATTTCATTATGTCTTGGTAATTACCAAAAAATCTTAAACTTATTACTATTTTGTAAACATTTTGATTATTTACTATTTTAGTCCACATAATTAATGTTGGTCGAAAATTACTTATGTAAATGACATTCATTCTATATGGCATTGTCGGTACTAATGTGGATAAAAAAAAATTAAAGTATTTTCTTTTCATTTTCATTAGCAAGGGTCACGGACCTCGCTCATGCCATCATTAGTCACAAGAGAGAGCCATGGACCCCTCACCCAAGCCATTGTTAGTTGTTGGCGAGGGCTCCTCGCCAGATTCAACGAGGGCTCATTAGGTCAAGGGATGTGATCCTCGCCAACCGCAACGAAAAAAATAAAAGAGATAGTTGTGTTGTAACTCTTAAACTCATCACAAAATTGCAATTAAGTCATAAAACTTACAAAAACTACAATGAAGCCCTACAATATATTGTATTGGTGCAATCAAGCATTTTCTTTAACCCCTGTCTAACTTGACTAATGCAAACCGTTAACGTGGAATTTTTAATATTTTCTCTCTCTTACATGATGATTACGTGGCTAAATTGACATGATTTTGGTCCAAATTTTTGATATTTTTAAAATTTAATAAAAATTTAAGAAAACTTAAAAATGCAAAAAATAAAGGAATAAGAGGAAGCAATAAGGGTTTGTAGCCCTCAAAAAGTGTGTCGGCGAAGGCTGCAAACCCTCGCTTGCCTCTTCGTCTCTTTTTTTTTTTTTAAGTTTTCTTATTTTTATTGCAACTTAAATAAAAATTTATATTAACAAACTCACATTATTATTTTTCATTAATCAACTTGAATGGAATTAATGAAAAATAAAAAATTCAGAATAATTTTTGAAAATTATAAAATGTGTCCACATCAATGGCGGTTGTCGAGATCCATGTCAATAATTTACCGTCAAAACTGATCAAATTAATTGAATTAACAAAGTTTCGAAAGATTTAGAACTAACTTGGTCTAATGCGCTCCCAGCAGTTGTGGTTGTCGTAAGGGTCACTGACTTGTACAAACATGACCCTCGGCACGGTTGCGGCCTTGAGGAAGTAGTTGGTGGCCCAGCGGATCGGGTCGAGCAAGTGAGGGAGATCCGAGCCCATTTCCCTTCCGAACTCTCATGCGCTCCAAGCGAGCATTGTGGTGGACCATGTCATTGGGAAGTTGAACTTGACGTTGTCGCCCACCAAAGAGTAAAAACAATGAAAAAAAAAAAGAACTTGACACGAGTTATTAGAGGGGGCGGGGGCAGATGGAGGGGAAAGCAGCGGGGGACGAGCAAAAATTAAAAAAAAAATAACAGAGAGGGAGAGAGCAGGAGCTGAAGAGGAAGTTCAGGGAGATGCGTAGCTCGACCGAGGAGCCAAGAGCGAGCAGAGGGTTTCCGGCAGACCATCCGCACCCAAGCTCCGTTCACCTCCTCGCCGTCGCAACCTGCAAGAACCATTTAGGCTCACTGCTTCTCTATCCCCACTCCGTTCATCCCCGTTTTAGCCGAGTCGAATACCCCCTGACCCACCGACCTGGGACCTGCCGGTCTTGGACCCGAGCGCACATGCGTCTCTCCATTTGACCTCGTCGACCGAATTCCTTGAACATTGAAGTACGGTCGAGCTTTAGGTGAGGGCCGAAATGACTCCCCCCGTTTGTGCCCCCCAAACGTTTGCTAAAATGCCCGAACGAAGCTCATCAGAGTTTAAGTTTGCTATTGGAAATGCCATTGTTGGGCTTGAGCCATGAAGCCACCGGTGGGATGCTGTGCAGATTCCGACCGAAGCATCGGTGCTCTTAGCCTTGGCCGGCGGCCGTCGCGTGGAGGAGAGGACGCGATCACGAAGAAGCTGAATTGATTTCAGCCTCTGCCGGGCCGGCGTGGCCCATCCTGCACGCTGAGCCCGGGTCTAGTATAGGCCCGTACATTTAGGTGAGTCAGGCCCACAGGCTTCTTAATTCCGGGTCGGATGGTCGACGAGAGACTGGGCCGAAAAAGAACAGAAAAAGAAGAGAGAAGGATGGGCCCAACGTGAGCTCGCGGCCCAGCTCGTGGGTCCGGGTCTGCAAGTCCGATCCCCCTCGTCTGGGCTGGTCCAAATCTGACCCTATTCGAGATCTGGCCTTTTCTTTTTTATTTTTTTAATTGAATATTATAATGTAATATTTAAAAAATATATTGTTTTTATAAAAAAATTCGAAAAATTTGCCCAGAGATTCCAGCCAAGGATTTGGGTCGGTTTCGGAGTCCGCCCCAGGTGCCCTTTTAAATTTTATAATATATAATATTTTAATAACAAATTAATAATTTTATTAAAAATCCAAAATTTGAAAAAGTTTCAAAGTCTTGCCAAGGAAAGCCAGCCTTGGTTAAAATCATATTCTAGCTTTGGAGTGGGTCTAGTTTGATTAACAAACACCGTGTTATGAAAAAAATGAAACAGTTGTTCTTAATGGACGACTAGGTGTTTCTGAGTTCCCTTGATGCTTTTAAACTTGATTGGATGTCTTATTGAGCTTTGCTTGTGGATAAAGATGCATGCGATGCATGTTTTGATGGTGAATGAGGAGGGGGCACCTATATGAGTTGGCAGTGTCAAATTGATGTCCATTCCGATCTTAATTTTATAAAGTTTTAGCTTAAGTCCATTAGGATTATGCTAATTTAAACTTGTCCTAATCATTTAATATGTGTCTTGTTAATAAAAATTTTATATACTTTGTATCACATCATCTAATGAATGATTAAGATAGCTTCAATTGAATTAACTCATCAAGTTTAAGTTATTTTTATCTTTAAATAGCCATATTCCGAGGGATCATGACTCTAAGCTTATAGTAAAGATGTGTATCATTAATTACCCGATGAGTTGCGGGTTTTATTTTGTTGAAATTAGGACATTACATTATTTGACTGTATCGTATTTCAATACCTTTAGTGTTTATGTTTAGCACTATCCTTTAATGGATTGCGTGTTGATTTCTTTTCTAGATTAATTTGGCATTATTTTAGATTGGTATGAAAATGATTTCGTGAAAACAATTGCATGGACATTTAGTAATTTTGAATGAATTTATAATCTTAAATGATTAGTAATGATGTATGATCACTTTAGATTAAATAACCAATTAGTTAGATTTATCGAAAAAGGCATTAATAAAAATGATAGCTTAAACAAGTCCTCGGACTTTAAAATCTTTAGTTCTGTAAGGATCGATATAACACTCTCAAATTTTGATCGATTTCTACTCGACTCTAACAGGTTAGTGGCGACATTTAAAATTTTTTAGGTTGTTAGATAATTTTTAAAATGTAAACACTTGAACGTCACATGAGATATGAACTTTGCAGTTTGTGCTGGTAAGGAATGAATTGAACTGGATTACAATTATATGATATTTTTAAGTCGTCTTTTAGGGATTCGGCTTCGGATCTCTTTACAAGCGATATCTCTAAATCTATTTTTAGCACAATCCTCATTCCTGGGGAAAGTTCAAGTAGGTTGCGACAGTTGGCACATAGCCAAATTCAACAACAAATAGGCTTGTAAACTCGCGTGTTCATGCATGCACACACAAAAAGATATCGACACTCACAAGTTTTGTATGGAGATTGGCAATCCAAAGATTGGCAAAACATGTTTGAAATTTAGGCCTTCGGAAAGTATTAGGATACTTAGGTCGATAGTAAAAAAAATCATAATAGTCACACCGTTTAGAATAAAATGTTCAAAAAATCTCAATTTTGCTGGAATCACCGTAAAGGAGAGACCACATTTTCTTCACATTTTCATAAACAAAAAAAAAATAAAAATCAATGTCCAATTAAGTGGACTTGAGTCCACTTCCAAATCAATCAATAAACAAATGATAGAAACGAATCAAATCCTTGACAAATTAGCATTTTGCTCCTTTCAATTTCACGTGCAAATAATGATAGTGTGCAATTTTGTTCGATGCACAAGGTCGATCAATAAGCAATTTTGTATTGCCATTGTTCAATCTATTATAGAAGTGCAATCATGACATGCAATTTTTGTCAATGTGGTGTAAGTCTAAATGATTTTATTATTTTATTGTTTCCTTTAGTTTATGAAGGAAGGCTGCATGTGACTTTGCATTAAAGAAAATAGGGCTTGACTATGAATTTCAAAGAGCTTAGTAGAAGGTTCGACATGCAAGACAAGCTAAAACTCATGTAAGGGATGTAAGGGAGTCAGAAGGATTTTATTCAATTTCAAAATGGCGGAAGTTTTTCATGTTGTTTAAGTTGGATATGACTACAAGATCATTGAAGTTGGTTGAAGTGTGGACAAGATGATCAAAATTCAATAAAATTGAAGGGAAGATAGACATATGCATTTTCAACTCCATTGAGATGGGATGACATAGACCAAGATTTTTAAGAGAGATTATAATTTTAGGATCTTGGACCTAATGTCAATAACTTCTATTGACACAGTACATCAAGGCTTGCGAATCCCTCATATTCAATATGGAACTCAACCCTTCTCTCATTCTTTCTTTCCCAATGGCTAATCTCTCTAATCATCCATTTGTCCTCAAATTTGGTTATAGACCGGCTACTATCTATCCCAACTAAAGTACAAACCAAACAAGACTTGAGCTGGAACAAGAGTGGCTTGTCCTAATAGTTTCAATAGACCTAGAGTACAAGTCCAATGCACTAGTAAGTCTCACCCAATGGAGCCGGTTTGAGCTATGAGAGAGAATGAACTTTCTTGAGAAACAAAGATGGACTCACCATTTCTCTTTGCTCACAATATACACAAATCCACCCTCTTAAGTCTTCGTCTGACCCTCTTGTGAAGGCAAAGGAGAAAGGACAAAAGTATTCATCAAGTCAATTTGCTTGTTATTCATTGGTCGGCATAGCCAAATCCAACAACAAATAGGCCCATAAATTCGTGTGTTCACACACGCATACACACAAAGATGTCGACACTCACAAGTTTTGTTTGGATATTGACAATCCACTTGAAAGACAGGCAAATCGTGTATTTGAAATTTCATTCCTTGCAAAGTACCAAGAAACTCATATTGACATTATAAAAAAATCATAAAAGTCATGCTTCGAGAATAAAATGTTTGAAAAATCTCAACTTTGCGGAAGTAATTGTAAAAAACGAACCACATTTTCTTCACAATTTCCATAAGAAAAAATAAACTTCCAATTAAGCAAACATCAGTCCACTGCAAAATCAACCAATAAATAAAAGACATAGACAAATCAAATTCCCAATAAAATCAGCATTTAATTTCAACATCTGTGTGCAATTAATGATGGCATGCAATTTTATTCAATGCACAAGTTCAATTGGTGAGAAGTTTCATTTTGTCATAGTTCATTCTATTATTGAAGTGCAATCATAGCATGCAGTCTTTATTCAGTTTCATGTAACTTCTTTGCAATAGCGTACAATTCAAAAATTAAAATGATGAATTAATGAGCATCATAATCTTTTCAAAATGAGCGTGTATTCTCATAAGATCCTTATTATTTTACCATCTTTCTTCGCCGATGGTTAGCCACGGGCTGGGAAGAGCTTGCCAAAGGCAAGGAAGGATTGATCTTGCCAAAGCTGACATCGGGCAAGCTTAATCTGGGCAAACGAGACCATGGCTAGAGTCTTACTAGTCTAGCGAGCCTCAAACACGCCAGCATCGGCAAGTTTATCCATTGCCTGTAATTGACCAACAGCCTAGGAAGAAGAAAAAGAAATGAAACTTTAATTTTAAAATTTACGATTTTTTAATAAATTTTCTCTAGGATATTGAATAGCTAAAAATAAAATAGATATGCTTGTTTTCTGTATTAAAAATTGATGGTACATCCTGCATTAATCTTCTTCATCCTCCTCATTCAGTATACTTTTACACAAAATAGTAGCTTTGTATATTTGGCATAGGTCTAACGTGTGTAACAAGTGTTAGTTTTTCGATTTTTTTTTTTTAATTTGCTAGAGGGGGGAGTCAACTAAAAATTTAAGAAGGACCACTGAGTTGGAAAAATGCAAAAACCGATATTCAAAGTATAGGGAATTGATTATGCTTGCAGAAAGGGTTAGTAGTGATCCAACCATGCCTTTTTGACACCACATTTCTCACTTGAATCTTTTAATATGGAATTATGTTAGTCTATTTGGTAACATTCACATCCCACATGCTTACAAGTTAGGCAAAGTATCAACTAGTACGTTATACGTGCATTATTACTACTCCATTTCTTAATTGTTTAAATTTTTTTGGAAAGATATTTTCTCTAGCATTCACATTTTTAAAATATTTACTCAACTATAGTACTAAGGAAGCACTGCATCATGTTTGATAGTAGTACACATCCATTGCTTTTGAATCAAAAGAGAAGAACACAAATCTCTTTGTTTTGATATCCAAGCTACTCGAAAAAGAAAAACCAAGCTCAAGTTAGCAGCTTGATTTGCAGCCCTGATTAACTCACTTCATAAAATGCATAATCATATTTGACACGTACATTCATACGTAATTATGGAATCTTTTAATATGATATATGCATGAAAAGCTAATGAGCCCAAAATAGATGTTGTATTAATTTGAGGAACAACTCGATCTTTCTAAATACTAACCAAATTTGTGCTGCCAATACTTATGGGGAAATACCACAAGATTTAGTTATAGACAAGCCACACTTATGGGACTAGATAGTGGCCAGTCCTAATATAACTTTTACGGCGCCTTTTATGGTGAATAACCACTTATACTTTCGATGGCAATTGAAGGTCTTAGGCGACGTGCTTTTTTCTTTGAAGTGCTGGTGGAGATTTAAAGGACAATCTTGGGCGAAGTTAAAAGCCGATGGTTTCAGATCAGAAGGAGGAAGCATTGCAAAACTGGAGCAGCACAATGTAAGTGGACTTCCTCTTAATCAGATGACATATGTTCCTCTCTTTTTGTAATGCGTTTTAACGCAATAATTATCCTTCTTGTAGAGTCTGAGTTGAATATATTTTTTTCTTGCGTTGTTTTTTTCTTGATGAAACAATTAAGTACAAATATTCAAGAGTCGCTAGCATGTTTATGTTCCCTTTCCACAGGCTAGTCTTTCGACCTCTACATAGTTCTAGAGTGACACAAGTGTCTTCTCTAGTTTTAGCAATTACTGACATTCTTTTCTATAACATTTCTATTCGCTCTACTGAAAGATTAACCTATCAATGTTCGAATTGTATAAAATTATAGTAGTGCAAAGCTGGTGCTTAGCTCCTATCAGACATTAGATGCTCGAGACTCCTTTCGACTTGTGAAGCATTCAATTTCCATCTTGAGCTTAATTAGAAGAAAATCGAGATATCAAGCTCAAGTCGACTCTATCCAATCACATCATAAAATGAGCTCAAGTTCAAGCTCAGAAAGTTCAAATATTACCCTTGGCAGTTATGTAATTACGTATGTGCATTACAAAATCTTAAATATCTTGCTCTTTATCTTTTGTGATTATCAAATATTTGACCAAACATAAAATAGACACTTGAGTACTACTGTGAGTCTCTCATTAATGAGCTTGATCTTTTCTTGTTCTGTTTTTTTTTTTTTGGTCGATTCTCACATAAAGATTTGAGATTGGGCAAATACCGACCACAAAAAAGCAATAGATAACGCATCATCATGCGTAGTAAGTGGAATAAAGGCAAGATCAATTGATCAAGCCGATCAGCGGGAATCTAGATTGGAAGTAAGAAGATCTGCTTTGTTTGGCTTTGCAAAAGTAGAAGGGAAGTTTGGCTCCAGCTGAGAAAAGCTACTTTTTTTTTAAATTCAATTGGCAGAACAAGGGCCATTGAAATCTGCTTTCTTTTTTCTAACCTTTAATAAATGGAGAGATTCCTCTTACCAAAAACAAAAAAGCCGAAAAAGAATTAAAGGGAATCCATTAGCCTTCCCTTGCGGTCAATCCAGCTTTGAGAGGACCTAACACGTCAATTGAAATCATCTCTTTTTTGAATCATACCACATATGTCATGTTATACTATAATGATTAGTTTGAATGTATACAAATAGATTCCACGACATCAGACAATCTTTCTTGGTGAAAATATCTCACCACATGCTTTAGATAGCTACAAACATCGTGATGTGTTGATATGATACCATAAAAGCAAATCTAACGGCATCCGTACTTCATAGAATTTTCTTGGACCTTTCCAAAGCCTGCTTCTTTATACCAACACCAGATTTGATTCAAAATTTCTAATGAACAAAAGAAACATAGTACAAATCATCATCATCAATCACTCGCATGATGCCGGTTGGCACTCTAGATAAATGGAAATGCACTAGAAATTCACCTTCCTAAGTGGACCTAACACGACAATTCAAATCATATCTTTTTTGAATCACATCACATTAATCATCTTATATAATTGTAATCTTATACAAGTCTAAGTGGAAACGCACTAGGAAAAGCATCTCGATTGGGATACCGTGTTTCACGCCTTGATGAATTGCATCATTCGAATTAAAGAACAAAGCTGTGGCCTTTTTCGTCTTTGCTTAGAACATACACAAGTCCATCGTCGAGTCTACGTCCGGCCCTCTTTGTGAAAGCAAAAAGCACTAAAGTATGTTTATCTAGTCAATTCGTTTGGCATAAAGACACTCATTGGAGAATAAAATGTTTCAGAAGTCTCAACTGCGTTGGCATCATTGTGAAGGAGGAACCACATTTTCTTTGCAATTTCCATCAAGAATCAACTAAAGTCTCTCTGTCTCTCTCTCTCAGAGGAATTTTTTTTCGCTCAATAAAAGGGATATGTTTTGTACACGTAGTTTGCAAAGCAAAGCACAGTTGCGTGAAATATTAAAATTAGCATGGACTCGAAAATAAGGAATATTTAAAACTTTAAACAATATCTTATAATTGTTTGTATATTTAAGAGATGGTACCATATTTTCGATAAAGTTGGTTTTATAGAAACAGAAATTATCGTCACATAAATATAATATCAATGGATAGCCTCAGCACAGGCTCATGCCATGGTACATGCGCTAGAGAAATTGGACGTCAGGATTTTATGATTTTTCTCCAAATTGTACTTTAAATTATAGCAACTCATATTCACTGGTCTCTTAAAAAGAAGCATTTGGATTGCCGTCAGGCATTTTTCAATATACCTTATAGAATTAGATGAATTATTATCCGTTCTAGTTCCCTCACATTGCATTTCGAATATACTTCTCATCACATAAATTTGAGTATTTTGAGAGAAATTTTTATAAATAATAAAAAGATAAATCTAGTTGCGGTGGATAGAGCTTGGGAGAGCCATACGAAGTGCAAGTGCCAACTCAAAATACAGTTACATGTGTCTGCCAAGCAATCCGCTAAATTCCCTCCTGACCCATTGTGGTAGGATTGCGAACAATGGATATATTCATGACATGCTTAATTCCAAAGGTAATATGTTATTCATAATGCAAAGATGTGCAATCATCCAATTAAAACTCGCAAATCACCATTCAAAAAATTCAATCGACGACATCCAATAGATGGATGCTATAATAATAATAAAAAAGAGAGTCAATTTTATTGAAAAGTCATTTCTTTAATAAACTCAAGAATAATTATTTCCAAATTATCCCATACATGGAGTCTCGGTTCATGGACTCATGACGATTAAGGAGTCCAGTCCACTCATCAAGTTCGTCAGACCATTTGGTGCGAATCTGAATTGGTCTTTTAATTTATTGAGGAAAGCCACGAGTGACTTGAAGGCAATTGGAACATGATAACAAAGAGAATATGCAATCGTACGATATATATCAGAGACGACCTCCTCTTCTTCGCATACTTTCACCAATTATCTCCTCAATTTAGTCTCCTCTTTGGTGCTGAGTCTGACTAGTCTTTTTTTGGCTGAGGAAGGAAGGCCCCTGGCAACTTCCTGGCAAGTGGAAGAAGATAGTAAAGTAATGGCAAGTGGAAAACATATTAACGTGTCCAATACATCCGATATCTAACTAACACGGGATCATATGATATTATTTCCAAGACGACTTCCTCACCATCGAAGACTTTCGCAAACTATTTCCTCAACTTAGCCTCCCATTTGGTGTGAGTCTGAATGGTTTTTTTTTTCCCTTCTTTTAACTCATGAAGGAAGGCCGTGTGACTAGAAGTAAGCGATCTCACTCGGTTTCTTTATCAATTGTGTTTATATGGGTGTGAGTTACATATGAGTTCACATGCTCTCAATCATGTCACACTTAAGCTAAAATTAATTCAAAGAAGTAGACTCAGCCTAACCTTTTTCATGGCACGAATGGACGGCGGTTCTTAACTTTTATTCTGTTCCGACAAATGAACTCCACGATCGGCGATGATGATAGCGACAACATGTGTGCTAGGGGCTCAATCTGAATTATAATTCCGCGGAATTGATGTCCAGACTAGCCTTTTTAATGATTCTATCACACGATGGCGACCTCCTTCTCTTCGAAGACTTCAATAAATTACTTTGTCAACATAACCTCCTATTTTACACGAGTCTGAATGGTTTTTCTTATGTGTGAAGAAGGCTGCAGGAGACTTCTCGGCGAACACAATGGAAGTAAGTGACCGATGTCACTTTGCTTTTTGTCAAGTTGTTACAAGGATCAAGCTCATAGTTGCCCTATCACTGAGTGGACTCAACACAAAGATCAATCTTTGCATTGTCGTCACGGAATGAAGAACGGAAAAGGGATGGAGATGGTAGCTCTGACAAACAGTAGCCATGACAGTGAGTCGGGAAAAAGCTATGCGGTATTCCTAAACTTTAGAGGGCCCGAACCTGTTTAGCCATGGCCAATTCTCTCTTTCATGCTGTGGACCGTGCGGGGATCCACACTTTCAAAGACAACAAAAAGCTTCGAGTTGGTAAAGAGATTGGGGGCAGCCTTTTGCAAGCGATTAATGCCTGCAGAATTTACATTCCAATTTCGTTCACAAACTTTGCTAGAAGTAAGTGGTGCCTTCGTGAGCTTGCGTACATAGTGAAGTTATCGAGAGACAATGATGAGAAAGTGATTCCTCCTATTTTCTATGATGTGGATGTGGACATTGTAAGTTTAAAACCGGCTCATATTGGAAAGCCCTCCAAAAGCACGAGACGGAATTCCTATCTTCTTTGATAGAATATATCAATTCCTTATCATTCTCCATTATATTATATCTTATTTTATTTGGCCAACCACGCGGTTTCAGTACAATGGTGTCAAAGGCTCATAGCCATCGATCCATTAGATTGGCAATCCACTTGAGCGACGGGCAAAGCATGTTTTGAAATTTCATGCCCTGAAAATACCAAGAAACTTATAATGATATTATTAAAAAAAACACAAAAGTTAAGCCTTCGAGAATAAAACGTTTAAAAATCTCAACTTTGTTGGAACAATTGTAAAGGAGGAACCACATTTATTTCACAATTTCCATAAAAAAAAAAATTTAACGTCCAACTAAGCAGACAAGAATCCATTGCCAAATCAACCGGTCCCAACACAATCAGCATTTGATTTTACATCCGCATGCTATAAATAATAGCATGCAATTTTATTCCGTGCACAAGTTCAATTGGCGAGTAGTTTCATTTTGTCATTATTCAATCTATTATTGAAGTGCAATCAATAGCGTGCAATATTGGTCTATATTCAGTTTCATGTAACTTCTTTGCAATAGCATCCAATTCCAAAATTTAGATGATGATTCAATGAGCAGTATATATTTTTCAAGACCAGTGTGTATGCTCATAAGATCCTTATAGGAGATTTTCGTAGTCTAATTAAGGGAAGCCTTGAGCAAGTATAATTAGTTGTATAAGAGTCTACTCCGAAACTACTATATCCAAAACTTGAACTAGTGTGCTGGGCATAGTAAAAAAGTAATGGCAAGGGGAACATGCGACCGTTCATCAACATAATAACAAAATATTTCTGTTGCCACCTCCTCCTAAACCTTTCATCAATTGATTCCTCAACTTAGCAGCCTACTTGATGAGAGTCTATATGGTTCTATTTTTTTTTCCTTTTAATCTAGTCAATTCGCTTAGTATGAGTGTTCACACGTGCACAACGTGTCTTGGAAATTTGGCCCTTGAAAAATACCAGAAACAGCTAAAAGTCTCAACTTCATTGGCACCATTTTGAAGGAGGAACCACACTTTCTTTGCAATTTCCATGGGAAATCAGCTTTAATCTCCACCTTTCGGGACTCTTAAAAGGGCCGGCAAAACAGTCATAGTTACAAAAAGAAGCATCGAATACTTGAAAAGTAAATTAATCTAATATTAAAAATGAATGGGCATTATTATGAACAAATCGCTGATTCTGGATGCAGAGCTCCCAAATTGAATCGCTGGTCCCCACTCCCCATTCATTGCTTGAAGGAGAAGTAAAAGGTGTGGTGGCCAGTGATGCAGAGCTCTCTCTCTCTCTCTCTCTCTCCGCGTTTTCCTCTTTGAAGACTTTTTCCACTTATAAAGCAAGGCCACAGGTAACTTACAGGCAAACACAGCTAATGCAAGCGATCTCTCTCCTTTGCTTTTATCGAAGTTGTGAGAAGGAACATACTCAGGACTTCCCAAAGTCACTGGACAGACTCAATTGGGAGATCCGTCCCTCAATCGTCCTTCCAGAATGAAGAGAAAGAGGGAGGGAAAAGAGACGGAGAAGGCAGCTCCGGCAAGCAGTAGCCATTATAGTGAGCCGGAAAAAAGCTATGAGGTATTCCTAAGCTTCAGAGGGCCTGATACCCGTTTAACCATCGCCGATTCTCTCTACTATGCCATGGACCGTGCAGGGATCTGCACTTTTAAAGACGACGAAGAGCTCCGAGTAGGTAAAGAGATCGGGGGCAGCCTTCTGCAAGCAATTAATGCCTGCAGAATTTACATCCCAATTTTCTCCACGAACTATGCTGAAAGTAAGTGGTGCCTGCGTGAGCTTGCGCACATGGTGAAGCTGTGGAGAGAAGACAATGAGAAAATTATCCTCCCTATATTTCATGATGTGGATCCGGATGTTGTCAAGCTTAAGACGGGCTCATATGAGGAAGCCCTCCAAAAGCACAAGAGCCACTTGGGAAAGGATTTAGCAGAGCAGTGGGAGGAGGCTTTAAGAGAGGTTTCCAAAATTAAGGGATGGAATCTAAAAGATCACGGGTATTGTTAGCTTCTTTCATTGAATTTACTTTCATTTAACAATTTCAAGAATTTATTCTACAGTATTTTTTCTAAAAGAAATTAGATTCAGTTTGCTGCTGTTCAATCTTATGTTATGTATGGTTGGATCGGACACCGTGAGGGAGCCAGAAATTTTGCTCGGAGAGGGAGGTTTTCTTGCACAAATTGACTTTTCACCTTTACACCCAAGCTTTGGTAAGGTATATAAAAAAAGGATATTCATTCAAATCTAAGAAGTGATAAAATATTTAGTGAAAATTTAAATTATATAAATCTCTTAACTTCACATCTAACTTTGTTCGCATTCATGTAGAAAAATCAATTTTTAATACTAAGTGAAACTTTGCATTTACATATACACGTAAATCTAAATAATACTTTGGTTTTGTACACAAACTTATTGGAGATTTATAGGATTGTTTGTGTCGATTCAAAATGTCACTAAAGGTGTCAACTTCTCCCATTAATTTATAGTACTATTTGTGATACCTTACATGATTTGTTTACGAAATGCAATCAGGCTTTAAACCTTCAATTGATTCAATTATGTCCTACAGATTTTTCAAGAATTAAATTGAGTCTAATTGGTGAACAATACCTAAAATGGCATATGTGTCACACAAAAGTACTTATGCGTTATCCTTCAGTTGCATTTTCAATATGAGGGTTTAGAACTTAATTGTATTTTTTGATAAATATTGGGGAGCTAATTGAACTAATTGAAATTTTTTTAGGACTTGTTTAGGAATTGATTGAACCAATTTACAAATTTAGGACTCAATTGCCTTTCATACATAGGATTTAGGACTTGTGCTTTGTTTTTCCCGACCTTATGCCTACAATATTTCCCTATGTCGTGAGATATAGTGTGATGTTAGATCTTTCTTCCTTAATGAGAGGCGAAGAAGAATCAGCCCAAAAGAGGACTCAAAGTAAGGAGCATATGTACCGAGCAATTAATGGTTAGTTCATCTTTTTAGGACGTGACTTACTCTGGAAGGATGTAAAAGTGTGTAGGGAACTTAGAGAGATTATTACATAGACCAAGTTTATGCAATATTTTTCCACATAACTTACGGCCAAGAGGAAGAAAGGACGTAGCTAATTACTCAAGGATTGAGCCGCTACATCAAATCTAGGGTAGGGTGCCAATTTCCTTTGGGACCCTATTTTGAGAATTACAGATTTTTATATGAAGTTACTGACCTTGATATAAGCCTTAGAAACTTCTTTCAATTATTTTACAAATTAATTTTAGGTTACCAGCATTTATTTGAGTCATTTACTAAGTTTATCCCAATGTAAAACCTTCCATCTCTTATTTGAATTGTCTACTTTACATTCCTTAATTACCAATTCTTGTACCAAATGACTGACCATAATATGAGTTATTAGCTAGTTTTAAGTTATCCATTTTTATTTGAGCCGCTTATTTGGATAGATGATTGTTGGCAATTCAAATAAACGCTGACAAATACCCCAAAAAGTGCGGTTACTACCCTATTCCTCTGTAAATTAAGAAAATTGATTTTGAGATTTTACACTTGTTTTCTATATTCAAGGGAACTGCCTGGTGAGATTCTTTTTCTCTTACATCAACCTCCAAACGCTCCTAATTAATCACTCGAAGAGAATAAGTAGACCAGGTGTACCGAGGACTTAGATGTCCAGCCAAACTTCCAAATGTCGCGCAGCACTAGTTAGGTCACAATTTGGTGGACCGACGTAATTCTAGTTAAAGCCCAATTAGACCTCTGTCATGGTACAACCTTTTCCCATCATTACCTCGATTGAGGTAGTTTTCATTTGGACATGAATTTATTTTTCCTTTCTATTTTGCGATAGGCTCATGGTGTGAAAGATATATATTTTTTCTATTGCTTTTTCTATGTGATTTGCAAATTACTTTGAGTTTGATGATAACCTTCCAATGCCACGTACTGTGGGCTCATATTTTATATGTGATTTTTCAATATGAGGTGATTGCATGTTACGTATGTGGCAGCTTACATGAGCTTGTAAACCTCGTGGTGGAAGAGGTTTCTAGTTTGTTGTGCACAAAATGGACGGACGTGCCAGAAAATTTAGTGGGAATTGAGGGTCGGATGGATAAGATTATGCAGCTGTTGGATCTAGGAGCGTCTGATGTACGGCTTATCATGATTCATGGTATGGGTGGCATCGGAAAGACTACGTTGGCTGAGGCTGTTTTCAGGCGAATCTCCCCACAGTTTCAAGGTCATTGCTGCTTTCTTGGAGATGTCCGAGCTGATGATATATTGAACTTACAGAAGAAATTGTCATCCGAAATCCTTGGTCACACTTGCACAAACCTCTCTTGGGTTAATGAAGGGGCTAACATGATCCAGGAGAGGTTCAATACAAAGAAAGTATTCATTGTTCTTGATGACGTTGATAAGCTAGACCAAATCAAGAGACTTGCAGACAATGAGGATTGGCTTGGTGGGGGAAGCAGAATCATTATAACGACAAGGAATATTGATTTCTTAAAAAGTGAAACTGAAGACCACAACACCTCACGTTATCAAAAAGCTTCATTCTACGAAATGCCGGAGATGGATCCTAATGATGCTCTTGAACTTTTCTCTAAGAATGCCTTTAAATCTGCCAAGCCTCCGCTTGATTATATGGATATTTCGAGGGAACTGATCTACGCCCTTGGAAGACTTCCGCTGGCCCTCAATGTCATAGGCTCCACACTCCGTGAAAAATCCCGAATTACATGGGAAGAGTCACTAAAGAGGTTACAGAAGGTGATGAACAAGGATGTCAAAGAGAGGTTGATGATAAGTTATGACGCATTGGATTCTCAGCAACAAGAAATTTATCTTGATATTGCATGTTTCTTCATCAATGAAGAGAAAGCAACTGCAGTGAAATATTGGGATTCGATTTATGGGTATCCCACAAGAATTGATGTCAAGATTCTCACAAACATGTCTTTAATAAAGATCACCCGTGATGATAAACTGTGGATGCACGACCAACTTAGAGACCTCGGAAGGAATATCGTTGACTGCAAAAGCAGTAACAACGATCAAAGTGGTAGCAGATATTGGTCTCCCAAAGATGCCATCCGTGTAGTGCAGAGTAAAAAGGTATACTTTAACCTCTAATTATTTACATTGTCCATCTAGTAGCATCATCACCTTTATAATTCAACTCAAAGTCAAATTGACACATGTACTCACTCATTGTTGCTTTTATCCATTGGATGTCACTTTAATCCTCTAGGAAACTGAAAACGTAGTAGGGCTCAATCTCGGTACACCTGAACCGGATGTCACATACACATTTAAACACAAGGAGTTTTCAAGGTTCGTCATGCTTAGGTTCTTTCAATTGGACCATGGAAACTTCGAAGGAGACTTTAAGAATCTTTTCTTCGAGTTAAGATGGCTCTCTTGGAGCAATTGCCCTTTGGAATTCGGAGCTACCAACTTTGGATTGGTGAGCCTTGTGGTTGTCAAGCTTTGTAGAAGTAATATTACTGAAGACTGGGGAGGATGGTCTCAAATCATGGTATCATCTAATGCTTACTTTTGCATTACATTTACTCTTGTTCTTTACTAAGCTTCAACTCACTTGCTTTATAGGTGGCAAAACAGCTGAAAGTCCTAATACTCATGGATTGTCCAGCCCTTAGGGAAACACCAAATTTCTCCTCAATCTCGAGACTGAAGAGATTGATTCTTAGAGGATGCAATAGACTGGAGAAGATTGATGAGTCCATCGGCAATCTACAACATCTTGATCACCTAGAGATAGAGTCTAAGAGACTCTTAATGTTGCCCGACGCGATTGTCGATTTAGGGAAGCTGAAGCTTCTAATCTTGGACTGCGAGGAACTTCGAAAGCTTCCTGACTCTATTGGACAATTGGATTCGCTACTTGAGCTACATGTCCGTTGTAGTAGAATTGGGGAGTTACCTTATTCCATTGAAAACCTAGAAAGGTTGAGAATTTTAGAAATCAACTGTCCGGATTTGGAAAGGCTACCAGACTCGATAGGGAGTCTCAAATCATTGGTCAAGTTGCATGTGAGTCGTTCAAGAGTCAAGACCAAAAAGTTACTATTTCTGTCTGGTGGTGACATAAGTGAACTTCCGAAAAGCATAGGAATGTTAGAAAATCTAGAAAACTTAATTGTCGATAAATTAGAAGGAGAAATTCCAAGTGAAATCGGGGCATTGTCCTCGTTGAAAAGTATATGTTTACACAGTGGTCGCTTCAAGGGATTGCCAACAACCATCAATCAGCTTACAAATCTCCAAAGACTTGATTTACGGAGCTGCCGTTCAATTCAACAGCTGCCAAAGCTTCCTGAGAGTCTAACGGTATTAATGTTTGAATGGGGCTCGCTGACCACAATCCCTGACTTCTCAAACCTCTCCCATTTAGTTGAACTTGTAGTGCACGGAGACCCAGCGCTGCTTGAAGAACCCCGCATAGAGGGGCTCGAGAGATTACGCGCTCTTAGGGTTTTGTATCTGGATGCCGGGAAAAGGGCGTTGGCTCCAACGGATTTGAGTTCCCTCTCTCAGCTACAACGCCTCTACATAAGTTACGGCGACTCCCAATCTCTTATCGGTCTTCCATCCAGCCTTCGACATTTGGTTTTACGTGATGTCCGGTCGCCGATCGATTGGTCACTCTTTTCCAACTTGGAGAATTTGTCAGAACTGCACATTTCCGGATATTTTCCAGGGGAGATTCGATTCGAGGTGCTTGAAAAGCTACGGAAATTCAATCACTTGAGCATCTACAACTGCCCATCGCTCAAGACACTGCCCGTTCTGCCGTGTTTGAAAGAGATCCGGAGTTTTCATCTCCAGGAATTGCCTCAGCTAACTCAGATTCAGGGTTTGGGAGAATTGAAATCATTGCGGAATTTGACTATCTGCAGATGCAATTACATCAGAAGCTTGGACGATCTGAGTTCCTTCTCTCAGCTACAGACTCTCACCATAAGTTATGGTGATTCCCGATCTCTTATAAGTCTTCCATCCAGCCTTCAACACTTGACTTTATGGGATGTCCAGTCACCGATCGATTGGTCACTCTTTTCCAACTTGGAGAATTTGTCACAGCTGTGGATTCAAAATTATTCTCCAGGAGAGATTCGATTCGAGGTGCTTGGAAAGCTACGGAAATTCAATACATTGAGAATGTCCAACTGCCCATCGCTCAAGACGCTGCCCGTTCTGCCGTGTCTGAAAGAGATCCGGAGTTTGCACCTCGAGAAATTGCCTCAGCTAACTGAGATTCAGGGTTTGGATGAATTGAAAACATTGCGAGCTTTGACTATCCACGATTGCGATTCCATCAAAAGCCTGGACGAATCTGATCTATCTAATCTACAGAATCTTGAAAGGTTGGAAATCTCTTCTTGTAAATCGCTGGAGAGGGTGCCCGGCGTGCCAGATTTTTGTCAACTCTCCGTACGTGACTGCCCGAGGTTTAACAGCGATGAATGAGGCACGCATGATTTGATTGGCAAAGACAGTCGATGAAGGTAAGTCTATAGAACTAGTGACGCTTGAGTAGATGGTCCTTCGTTTATTCTGTCATTGTGTTGGTGATGAAATTAAATGTTGTTGCGTCCTCTTTTGTTGAGTTTTCCTTTAGCTAACTTTTCATCGTGGTTCCGGAACCGCCTCTTGTACTCGGTCATCCCGTTATCTCTGAAGGGAAAAATCTTTTTCTTATGTATCACCATCGTGCAATGCTTCCGCTCGCTTCGATGGTGGTGATCCTTAGTTGGTTTATGTTGCGCATCAGCATAGTTGGTTTTGTTGAAACGCACAAGTGGCTGAGAGTGCTGGTCTTACCTTATGGAGGGTTCTTAATTTCAGTTGCTTTCATTGCTAACTGAGATTCAGTAGTACGGGAGAATTAAAATTATTGTAGGATCTGTCCATCTAGGACTGCAATTCCATCAAAAGCCTAAACGAATCTGATCCGTTTGATATGCAGAATCCAAAAATATTGGAGTTCATTCGATGTGAATCACTAGAGAGCATGTTGTGTGTGCCAAAATTTTGTCAACTCGCCCACTTAACTGCTCGAAGTTCAACAAAGATTGCATAAGGTACTTATCATTTGAATTGCAAAGATAGTGGATGATAGTAAGGTCAGGGCATTGAAAGATTTAGGTGACCGACTTTTCTTATTTGGTTCCTGAAATTGTCAAGGTGGAAACTTCTTACGTGTTGTCATGGAAAGAAAAGGAATGAACATAAAATAAATATTCCCTTGGATCAACAAAAGTGTTCAAATAATGTTAGGTTTACTAAGAAGGTACACAGAATCTATTTTAACGACAGATATTTTCAACAATCAAGTAACTCAATTTTCCTGTACATCATCTCTCTTTGTTTTCAGAAAGAGTGAAATTATATTTTTCTTCTCTATTTTGATATCCATTCATTCCCTCCATCTTAGATAACCAAATAGTTAGGGAAGATGTTGCAATTTACCTGATAAGGCATTTACATTCTTGAATTCCTCTTCATTGTGCTAATGACATGTTTTCTTTTGCCTTTGCTGTTTTAAGCCAGTTCTGGGAATTGGATAACTCTGATTTATCGATGAATTAAATTATGTAAATGCAATAACCTGAGTTGCTCCCCCTTGTATCATCTTTGTTTTCTGCAGCTCTAGAGATTGAATAGGGTTGCCTAATGCTGCACAATCAAAGATCGCTATCGGCTTTAGTCCACATCTGATGCCAATGTTCATAGTTGCAATTTTCCTATATTCCCATTCTCAAAATTGAAGCTCTACTTCTCTAGCTATAACTATTAGCTATCGTCAGCTATTTATGCAGAGTCCTAGAATGTAGTCAATTATTCATGCTGAAATGTCTTGAGATGTATTAGTGGGGATTCTACACGAGCAAAGTGATTTGCTGGAGAAACTTTTTCTGGCTGTCATTGATATTCTGCTCAGGCATTCAACTGCTTAATTTGCCAAGTATTAACCTTAGCTTTTGTTTGTTGAAGTACTTATTTTCAGTACTCATAATTCAGTTGATCAAAGTACAAAAATTATTTCACAGATCTTGGTAAGTCACACAAGTAGTAGACATGTTGGGAGATTGAAAACTTGAAAGATCTGCAACTTTCATATTCTCAAGTGTGCTTCCCACATACTTCATGTTGTATGATCGCTTAATTCACTTTATCCTTTTTTTGTTAGAAAAATGATTTGTTCCTCATAATTAACATGTGGGAGAATCCTATTATTGTTTTATGAGAATCTTTCCTGATCAAGCATCTGGACGAGCAACACAAATCTGTGTAGCATGTTCCCAAGTCTGTTCTCCATTGAGTGATTTACTTTTCGTGTAACGTCAAAGTCATCTTTTGATGGTAAGCTGTCTAAACCTCTTTTTATAGAATGACAATCCAGAGAAGGGAGCTTATGACCAGGCTTTGCGAATGTTCAATGAGATGATGAGATTACCTGAGATTGTGGGGCTTAACTAACATTCTTTCCCTGATGCATTCTCGTGTGAGTGAGATAATGCTTGGATTTGTTCAAAAAGCTCGGATAACTGCATTGGTTATGTCCGAGCTGAGTCTTTGTTTGTTCTTTCTAGTGACTCGTTAGACCTTTCCTCATCTTTTTCTAGCTCTATCACCGTCTGCTAAAATGTGGTTATTGTTTACTTGTTAAATAAACCTATTTGATATTCTTGTCTGTCAACTAAAATGGCAATCATTGGGCAACGCTAAAGTTTTACTGAGTGGATGCTTTAATGCCCTTGTGCAGCTTTCCTTTGGCCACTGATGTGGACTTAGATGCAATAGCTCATATGACAGAAGGATTCAGAGGAGCAGCTCTTCAAGCTGTACCTTCTAATCCACAACTCCAAGTAGTTCACGATATTCTCGACAACAGAGAGGCTGTCAGCGTGGGAAATAGCCAACTATAATTGTCTTCTGAAGTCTGTTGCTTCAAAAGGCAAGGCCGTCAGTCTCAGATGGCAAGATAGGAAAACTCCATAGAAGTTATATTCATTCGCCGAATTCTATCATCTCTCCCTAAAACAAGAATTATGTTTTCTCCAATCAGAGTTTTGACTATGGATTCTGACGTCAGCTTATCGTGCATCTGTTGTAGCTATTTCCTACAGTGATCTTATTCTACTATAGAGTATGTGACATTTATAGGATAATTCATCAAGTCAGTTTTCAATTTCTGGTCCTGAATTTCGACCAACGAGCAATTGCTGGGGTGATCTCTTTGCATTTGAAAATTGAAGAAATGGGGATGAAAAGATTTCCATTTGGTAGCAGCTGATATTTGCACAACTTCTTTGGCTTTTAGCACAGTATTAAAATTTTCAACGGTACTTTTAGAAAATGGAGATAATGTTACCAGGGAACCCAAACTACAATTCCATCCATCGTGAGAACGTTCCACCAAATCCCAAATAAAGAACATGATAACATTATATGGCTTATATCACATAGGCTGACAACTACAGTTGTAGCCACGCTTTAACTATCCTCTGTAGTGTCCGATAATTTACATTATACCAGTCTATGTTTTCACTCATGAACGGAAATAAGGACATAGATTAAGTCTTAACACAGTACGATCTGGACCTTGTCTATCCAAAACAAAAGAAAAAGGAGAACACTTGCAAAAGGGAAGCTTGAGAAGTGAAAAACAGAGACAGCTAGACGACAGATGGGGTAAATTTACTTGAATTGAGACCAATGCTTATAAGCAAGGCCTGCCTTCCGGCTGCTGTCTGGTACCATGTGGTAGGAGAAATCAGAACAGTCATTTTCGCTTGGCCGGCCCGTTGAAGGCCTCGTCTGCTGCATTTTGATCTTCCTTTACCGTAGATTCTGTGCAGCGGATTTTGCTTTAAGTTTGAAGTCGAAGTCTTATCGCCGCTGAAACTAAAATCCTTGTAGCTTCTGCCTAAAGGGCAGATTCTAAACCAGACCCGTTTCACAGTATGGGATCCAAAAATTATGGATAGAAGTAAACCATGAAAATAAAAGCCGAATTCGAAAATGCAGAAAATAAGGATGGAGCAGATAGTGAAAGTTGCTCTAATGCCCAGAATAGGCGATACATAGTGAACCAATGAAGAAGAAAATATGCCTGAAACAATAACTTATTGAGGAATTGAAAATCAGAATGGAATCAGATCTGAATAAGATGAGAAAATTAGCAAATCAATTAACAAATTTTACAAAAAGCCACGAGACCATCAGGCAACCAATGCATGAGAGCCTCCAAGAGGAAGAACATTTTCAGCCATAAGTACAAGAGGCTTACCCGCAAGTGGGTTTAGAATTATTATTCGACGTGCTGTCTTATTTTATGGATTAGTTATAATCAACAAATATATTGACGAAGCCAAAAATATTATGGGCAGTAAATTGTTTCATTACTTACTTAAACCCAACCAAATTCTATGATTCTTTCTTGTTTACCTAACCTGACTCACTATTTTGATAGATCTAACTATCAATTCACATATAAGTAGTAAATTTATCTCATTTTATTTAGATTGAAACAAATTTGTTGCTTAATTTAAGACCTCGTTATAGTCTTGTGCAATCTAACGTCATCTAATTTTGATTGGACTATAAAGCAAACATGTGTAATTTCTGTGTCTTACCCTACTCATTCAGTGACCAAACAAGCCATGGGGATCTTCCAAACGTCATCATCATCGACTCCTTCCCTTAGACTCCTTGACAGCAGTTTTGGAGGGAAAAGCCTAAATTTGTTGAAGCAAAGCAAAATCTTACACGTCGTGTCTGGTGAATTCGAGATAGGACCAAATCCGTCATTTCCTTTGTCTTTAGTTTTTCGTTTCAAGAAAACTATTCTTGAAATTAATTACAATGGAAATTAAAGATAAGAATTTGTTATCATATAGAGATGTTATCATACATAATAGAGATGTTATCATAGAGATGTTACAATGTACACTATATATAGAGATGTTATCATACATAATTACAATGGAAATTAAAGATAAGAATTTGTTTCCATGAAAAACAAATCATTAAGGATCTTCAAATAATCAACCCACGGATACTTCGCTTGATTTGTTATCTTCATGCAGATTCGTTATCGCAATCATTCTGATTTCTTCCCTTCTGATTTGAATCTTTCTGATATGTTGCCTTTTGCTTTAGTACATCAATACTGCCCTTCAATTCGGTCAATGGGGGAAAAACAGAGACTGAGTTTGATCCGTAAACCGGCAAACCTATCTCGAGTCAATGGTTTGGTGAAGATATCTGCAATTTGGGAGGAAGATGGAATATAACGAGTCACAATTGAACCAAGAGCAACCTTTTCTCGAACAAAATGATAATCAATCTCAATATGTTTCGTTCGAGCATGAAAGACCGGATTAGTTGTGAGATGTAATGCTAACATGTTGTCAGAGAAAAGTAGTGAAGGCTGATGTTGATAGATTCCAATATCACGTCAAACATATGAAATCCAAGTGAGTTCAGTAGCTACGGAAGCAAGAGCTCGATATTTAGCTCTAGCCGTGGAGCGGGCCACAGTAATTTGTTTCTTGGCACACCATGAAATACAATTTGAGCCGAGAAAAGTACAATATCTAGTGGTAAAACGTCGGGTGAGTTTATACCCAGCCCAGTTTGCGTCAGCAAAACCAAATAAATGGAGAGAACTGCGAGATAAAATACGAAGCCTAAGATGTAAAGTGCCACGAACATATCGCAGAATACGTTTTACCATTTGATAGTGAGCAATAGTCGGGGCATGTATATGTTGGCAAACTATGTTAACTGCAAGCGAGAGATCTGGACGGGTGATAGTAAGCTACTAAAGAGCACAGACAATACTTCGATAATGGGATGGATCAACATAAGACTTATCACCATTTTTGAGTGGTGGTGGCTTGGCAACTATTGGAGTAGGAAGCGATTTACATTCCATCATTGATGCTCGATGCAGAAGATCATAGGCATATTTTTGTTGTGAGAGAAAGAGTCCATTAGTGGAGCGATTGACTTCGATACCCAACAAATAATGAAGAGCGCCAAGATCTTTCATAGAGAACACTTGACCAAGTGCCTGCACAAGATGGTCTAGTAATTTTGGAAAATCACTAGTGACAATTATGTCATCTACGTAGAGTAATAAAATAATAGTATGACCACCATGACGAAAAACAAATAATGATGGATCAGCAGTGCTGCAGAAGAATCCATACTCGAAAAGAAAATCAATGAACTTGTCAAACCATGCTCGAGGAGCTTGTTTGAGGCCATATAGTGCATGTCGAAGTAAGCAAACATGATCAGGACAAAGAGAATCATGGAAACTTGGTGGTTGTTCTATATAGACAGGAACAGCAAGATTGCCATGTAGGAATGCGTTCTTGACATCTAACTGGCGAATTGGCCAATTTTGAACAGTAGCAATAGATAGGACAATGTGAATTGTGGCCTATTTGACTACCGGACTAAAAGTTTCTAAGAAGTCAACACCCTCCTCTTGCTGAAAAGCCTTTTGCAACCAGTCGAGCCTTTAATCGATCAAGTGAACCATCTGCATGCAACTTTGTCTTGAACACGCATTTACATCCGACCACATTCATCGAAGGCTTACAAGGAACAAGTTCCCATGTTTTATTGACTGCAAGAGCATCCAATTCTTCAAGCATAGCAGCTTTCCAACTAGGGTGTTTCAAGGCAGAATGAACAGTGCGTGGCACAAGAGGGATAGATGATATTGCTATATTAGCATACCTGGTATTTGGCTTTACGATGCCAACCTTCGAACGTGTAATCATCGGATGCTTAGAGGATGTGGAAGCTTCATATTGAGGATGAGGTAAAGACTCGCTTTCTGATGGTTGTAACACACAATCAGAAAGAAAGAGACGTAGATGAAGCATTTGAGTTTGGTTCTATTTCGGTAAACAAACGTGCTTGTTCACTCGCAGAGTTGAGCGAACTTCCATTTTGACTAACTTCTGGAGTAGGTTGGGCTATATTACAATGGTCATCAGAAGCATTTGATGGTGAGAAAGTTGGATTCCATTGCAATATCTCCCCCTCAGTCATAGTAGTAACCTGAGAAGAAGAGGCAAAAGGAAAATAATGCTCATAAAAAATAACATGTCGAGAAATATAGACCTGACCGGTAGAGTGATGAAGACATCGATATCATTTATGCTTTTCACTGTACCCCAAAAATACGCATGGCAAAGAACGCTTGTCAAACTTGTTCATTGTGTAGTTGCGTAAATATGGATAACAGCGAGAACCAAACACTCGAAAGAATGAGTAGTCAGGGTTCTTCTTGAATAAGACCATGTATGGACTTTGATTGCCCAAAGTAGTAGAAGGAAGCTAATTTATCAAATAATTTATTGTTGTAAATGCTTCCACCCAATAGTTGAGCGGCATGGATGCCTCAAATAATGTAGCAAGCCCAAGTAAAACGATGTGCCGATGTTTCCTCTCAGCAACCTCATTTTGCTTTGGTGTACCTGGGCAAGAGAGTTGTTGTATGTTGTATTCTCGGAGATGTGTGAGAAAATTATTGCTAATGAATTCACCTCCTCCATCAGATTGAAACACCTTAATTTTCCTATCAAGCTGATTTTCAACTGATTTCTAGAAAGATAGGAAAATTTCAAAGAAATCCAACTTTCGCTTTAATGGATACAACCAACAATACCGGGAGAAATCATCAAGGAATACCACATAATATCGAAAATTTTGCATAGAGGGAATTGGGCTCGGTCCCCACAGATCGCAGTGTATTTTCTCCAATGGATGGGAACATCGAGAATCAGATAAATGAAATGGTAATCTTGAACTTTTACTAATCTGACAACTTCTACATAAAGTGCCAGTGAAGTTATTTATCGAAATCAAATCATTAGATTGCAAGAGTTGTACAATACGACTATTTGGATGGCCCAATCGTCGATGCCACGTAAGTTCATCCACAACCTTGTTTCTCTGAGAAAAGAATGCCACGGAATGTAGGCTCTTATTGGTATATAATCCCTGATGATTAGTTCCCTTCAACAATACCTGGTGTGTCTTGGAGTCCTTGATAGAAAAGCCTAAGGCATCAAACTCAAAATAGCAAGGATAATCTCTCGTTAATTGGGAGACAGATAATAGGAGATCTCCCGTAAGTCTCACATCGGGCAGGTAGGAGGACTCCCCTCTCTATATTAGTATGTGGCCCCCTTACCTCTCAAGACGTCTTTTGGGGCCAAGATGCTCAAATTGGTATCAGAGTTGGGTTTGAATTACCCAAGGGGTTGAGATCTCCCGTAAGTCCCACATCGGGCAGGTAGGAGGACTCCCCCCTCTATATTAGTCTGTGGCCCCCCTTACCTCTCAAGACGTCTTTTGGGGCCAAGACGCCCAAAACATTATTAAGAGAAAATTGGCCGATCTCATGGCCAAATTGACCAGTTCCAACATGAGTAACTGGTAGTAAAGTGACATTCCCAACTAATGACCATGATATGGAACTACGTTCAAAAGATTACCTGGCTTGTCAGTCATATGAGTATTAGCACCAGTGTCAGGATGCCATTCTTCATCTTGTGAGTTTGAGATATGAAGAGCAACCAGGCCATATGGTATATTAATACTCTGATAACTGTTGTCAAAACGATTCCAGCAATTTAATGCATCATGCCCCTTCTTCTTGCAGATTTGACAAATAAGATATGACACTCCAAAATTTGAATTTAATGGTGCACCATCGGGCTTTGTTTGTTGAGTAGTATAGTAGTTTCCTGAAAAGCGCCAACCATTTTGGTTTGTTTGAGAAAAGCCATGACCCTTAGAATTAAATGTGGGTCCTCTACCCCTTCCTCTAGGGTTATTTTTGTAGCCACCATTGTGTCGCTACGAGATAAACGCCATTGAATTGTTTGGGAGCATGGTTGACGTGCGCTTATTTCATAACTCATAACCTTGAAGTTGAGCAACTACTTCAGCATGAGATAGAAGAGGAGGCCTGAACATAGTCGTTTTGAATGACTCATAACTATCATCAAGTCCTTCAAGTAATCGGAAGACTTTATTAGCATCCGACACAGGTTTGCCAATGGAATGCAATTGATCGCAAATAGATTAAAATTCACGAAGATAAACTGATAAAGGCTTATTTCCTTTCCTGATATGTTGAAGTTGTCCAAGGAGGTCCAGCTCACGAGTGATTAAGCTTTGCTTGAAATGATTGTTGAGAGCTTTCCATAAATCTGCCGTTGTTTGAAGTCCAACGGCATGTCTGAGAACCTCTTCTGAGAGTGTGCCCACAATCCAAGACTTTACAAGGCGGTCACTACGTACCCATGATGAATATTTTGGATTATTGACTTCGGTTGCATTTTCCGATACCCGAGTCTGTGGTGGTGCAACTATCTCTCTTGTAAGAAAACCAAGTAGGTCCGGACTTTCAATCAGAGACAATACCTATGTCTCCCAAAGTAAAAAGTTATTTTCATTGAGCTTCAATGTAACAAAATTTGCCACATCGATGTTTGAAGGAAAGGGAAAACTCGGGTTTGAAGAAGGAAGCGACATGACTGTATCAATTTTTTTTTTTTTGTAAGGAATTCAGGTGCTCTTGTGTAGCTCTGATACCATAAAGAAAAATAGAGAATTGAGTCAATGAAGCCTTATCTTGCATTGATATAATGTACACTATATATAGAGATGTTATCATACATAATTACAATGGAAATTAAAGATAAAAATTTGTTTCCATGAAAAACAAATCATAAAGGATCTTCAAATAATCAACCCGCGGATACCTCGCTTGATTTGTTATCTTCATGCAGATTCGTTATCGCAATCATTCTGATTTCTTCCCTTCTTATTTGAATCTTTCTAATTTGTTGCCTTTTGTTTAGTACATTGATAATTTACTTTGTCTTTAGTTTTACATTTCAAGAAAACTATTCGCAATGATCAAGCAACTGAAGAATTTATGTAGGTGGAGCTTCGTAATTGGACTTGTGGTCGAACGAGACATTCACTTCATGTTCTATTTGTATTTCATGTAAAATAATTGATTTGAAAAATATTTTTGTAAGAATAGTTGTTTATATTATTTGAAATAATTAGTTACTGGAAAATATTTTCAATATCTATAGAAATTTGTATCTAAATATTTTTGTGAACAATAAAAATATTTTCCATGCATTCATTTATGTAAGCGATAGACATGACTTATTTACAACGAATGTAATCTTGTTGATCTTGAAAAAACGAGAAGGCGGAGACAAAGGAGTATGAATTTTAGGGAAAATGGTTGATGATCGAGGTCCTTATTCAAATTCTTGCGTTACTTCGTTGCATTTCAATGTCTATGGATATTTGAGAAAAAAAATGTCTATGAATATGGATGCCGTCTGAGGAAAGCGAGGACACCAACAAGAGGAGCATTAGTATACGTTGTTGGCTCCGAATGTGCAAAATCCACTCTAGAATCATTGTACCAATCCTCAATGTCCGGCCCTCCGACGATGGCCCCGGTTAGCAGGTTTGGATTCGGCCCGCTGCTCTCGAAGTACGGCGTCCCATCCTGGCAACCGATCTGTTGTGGGTGTTGATCCAGGGATGGCAAGGAAGAGCCTCTGTGATGGATCTTTTCAGGGAATTTCCCGCCGTATCCAACCATGTACGACATGTTCATAGGGTTGCTTCCTAATATATAGTCCACCTGCCAAATGGAATGACCAAAGATACATATAATGAATCTTTGTAAAATTACTCTCTTTCTGGACTTTGGTTTTGTCGTTCACAGTTGACGAGCATGTGCACCAGTCTTATAGCCACACATGCTTTGATTCAATCGCAACCTGCAATTGAAAGAATGAGGCAATTGAAAGAATGAGCGTGAGACGTACCTGGCCTCTGGCTACTTGAATGAGCCTGGCCGGATAAGCCGTTACGTCACCGCATTGAACAACCCGTTTGGCAAGGTTCACGTAGCGAGCATATACAATAAGAAGAAAGGACAGAGCCGTGGCGTGTTGCAGGTTGCTCCCTCCTGGCTTGAATAGGAGGCCCCCTGAATGAGTTGACAGATTCAAGCAACAGTTGCTCACTCGATAATTAAATGAAAATGTGTAGACGTACCCAAGTTTGACTGTTGGGTCAAGAATTACAGCAGTTAAGGTCACTAAATGTGAAGTCACTACTTGCCGTTCACCGATAAGATCAGCAAAAATTAGAGAAGAAACGTGAACTGGAGTGCGAGAAATACCAGGGGAGTAGTTGACAGATTTGGTCGGCGATTCAGGCAAAACCGAGCACACAAACCTGTCGGCATTGTGCACGAAGAGATCTGCATTGTGGTTATCCTTCCTGACAATCTGCACCACAAACGGCGGGAAGCAAAAAGCAACGCATAAGAACGAAATCCATGGAGCTTTTCCCTGGGTAATTTTTTAATAGAGGCGACGAACTGAAGATTTAAACCGATGACCTCGGAAGCGAGGACATTGATACCGGCGTTCTTCGTGTCCCACCCAAACTCGGCAAAGTTACCACCTCTGTAAGGAAAGGAGTCGAAGGTTCTGAACTTAAAGTCCAGAATATGTGCGTTTTCCGCGACGTAATTCCAGTAATTATGTGCCTTGGTCGCCTTGAACAACCATGATGCTGCCCAAATCAATTCGTCCTGTGATTTTGAAGCGAGCCTTTGGAAATCAAAACTCTTTCATAGTTCATGCTTTAGAGATTTCAGGGATGATGGAAATATAAACTGTAACATTACCCGTATGCAGATTATGTAGAAAAATGCGAGTGTTTTACTAACTAGTGTACCTCGTAGCCGCCGAAATCACAGTAGAATGGGCACACCCATCGTCCAAGGCTGTTGCTGTACGATCCCCTGTTCTTATCAGCAAACTCAAACACCTGAAAACATGCATCGCACGTATAAATTCGTTTTCCAAGACTATGCCCCTACAACTCAGGAAGTTGATACTCGGTGACTTACCGTTTTAGCCCGACTTAGGAGCACGTCCGAATAGCCAGGATCGACCGGCCTAAAAACCAGTGAAGCAGCGGCCAAAGCAGCGGCGATCTCGGCCGAAACTTCCGAGCCAGGGAGCTGTGCACTCACATTATAAGTGGTCCGAGCGGTGTCCATGTCCTCGGGCCTCTCCCAGCAGTTGTGGTCATCGTAAGGGTCGCCGACTTGTACAAACACGACCCCAGGCACGCTTGTGGCCTTGAGGAAGTAGTCGGTCGCCCAGCGGATCGCGTCAAGCGCGTGCGGGAGATCCGTGCCCATTTCCCTGCCGAACTCTAATGCGCTCCAAGCGAGCATTGTGGTGGACCATGCCATTGGGAAGTTGAACTTGACGTTGTCGCCGGCATCATAGTAACCGCCCGCCAAATCAACCTGCGAGACAGATTGAATGTATACGTTAACAAATCCGACGTTTCTATGTATTCGTGTCAATTCCCTCTAGATACTCCCAAGAAATCATAATTACATCAAACATGTCATATTGAGGAGCCTCCTGCAATACGATGAGCTCAAAAAGGAAATCTTGAACCTTTTAATACGATGATAAGTTTGCCAAGACAGCATTCATGAACGCTAGCTCTTATATCACATGCTTGAATCTCGAGGAAGAAAAATCGAGAAGTGCGTTTATCAAATCAATTTATTCATGAGAAGCGAGCTGAAGTTCCTTCTTTAATTTTTTTGCTGGGATTATGGCAAAATAGTGGAAAATTACTTTTTCCTCTTATATAAATCAGTTTGCTAGAAGCGTTGGGAAGGAGGCATTGGACATAAACACAAAGCGACAACGTAGAAGCGTGCACCGGTTTCCTCGCATTAACATGGACCGATGGGAAGGGATTTTGTTTCATAAAATAATTGATTCTCGGACAAGATCAAGGTCCACGCGTGTGATCTTCCCTTATTGAGCTTGTGATGTTGTGAAAAAAAGATAATAAAATAATGCGGCACAGCCGGCTTTGCCTAAACCTTTATGTCACTGATTTCTAGCCAAAATTAGTCGAAATGACTAATCTGATAAATCCCTAAATGGTTTATGATTAAATCAACAAGCCATCATTAAATTTTGAACTAAATTGCCAAAACTAAAAGATTTAGGTCTAAATTGGGAAAAAAAAAAGTTTTGGGTCTGTATTGACAAACTTTTGAAATTGGATTGAATTGACACAAATTTAATAATTCTAGAATATTTTAGGTAATTTCCCCAAAATCGGACCCGAGAGAGAGAATATGGACATACGCCAGCTTCATAACCGTCGCGAAGAGCGGAATCCTTCCTCCAAGTCAATCTCTGGGAAGGAGGCAACTTGCCCGATCTCTGGCCTTCAAAGAAGAGAATGCTCTTGCTCAATGCTTCCCCATAATTATGCCCCCAGGCTGAAGCCACCATTGCCGCCATTAACATCATCGTGGTTCCGACTCGGAAGGCGTCACTGCTTCTTTTCATCCCCATCACGTCTGTATATAACCTGTGTGAACGCGAAAGAAACCGACGGATGAGGACTGTATGAATTAGTGAGATAAGGCGATGAGTCTATATATATTTGTGGTGATGACGAAGGTTTAAGATATAAGATGAGAGAGGCGCGGCTTTGATTTGGTTTCGTTCAGCCTGCACAGGGAGGGTGAAAGGAAGGGCAAAGAGAGAGTGCGAGGCTTCTGCAGATGGAATTGGTGGGTGGCAGGAGAAACGAAAACCAGATGATTAGGATAGGTATGAGATCCTAATGAAGGACATCACAAGGACTACATACATCGAGACACCGTTAAAACTTATTACCAAAAAAAATTTTGTCCCAAAAAATTTAGTTTGATCAATTTTAGTCATAGACCTTTTGATTATTTACTAATTTAGTCCACCTAATTAATGTTGGTCGATATTTATTTATGACATTCACCATATGTGGCATTGTTGGTGCTAATGTGGACAAATTTTATGATTTAAAAAAAATTCTATATTTTTTATTTTTTATTTGTGATTAGCAAGGGTCGTGGACCTCAACAAGGCTACCGTCAATCACAGTAGAGAGCCACCAAGTCCTCACCAAAGCCATTGTTAGTCATAGATGAGAGCCCGCTCGCAAGATTCAGCAAGAGCTCGCTTGGGCAAGGGATGTGCTCCTCGGCGTCCTCGCCAACCACAATGAAAAAAAGAAAATAAAAATAAAAGAGACAATTGTGTTGAAACTCTTAAAACTCATCATGAAAATACAATTGAGTGATAAAACTTACAAAAAAGTATAATCAATTCGTACAACTTATTTGTATTGGTGCAATAAAGCCTTTCTAGTAACCCTATCTAACTTGACTAATATAAAATGTTGACGTGGGGTTTTAAATATTTCTTCTCTCTTACATGATGATCATGGGGCTAAATTGACGTCGTTTTGGTCCAACTTTGATATTTATTACAATTAAACAAAAAATAAGAAAACTTAAAAATACAAAAATAAAGGAGGAAGAATAGGCAATGAGGGTCTGTAGCCTTCAGATAGTGTGGCGGCAAAGGCTGCATACCCTCGTTTGCCCCTCTCTCTCTCTCTCTCTTAAGTTTTCTTACTTTTATTATAACTTAAACAAAATTTTATATTAATAAAGCCATGTCATTATTTTTCATTAGTCAAATTGGATGAAATTAATGAAATAACTTGATTACATTAATTTCATAAATTTTAGGACTTAATTACACTTTTTAAAATTTTTAAGACTCACTTGCAATTTGATAAACAATTTTCATGACTTTTATTGTATTCATCCCAAAAAAAATCAATTCTTTTAATTAATAAAATTTGTCTACGTAAATGGCAGTGCCATATTATAGGACTATCGAGGTCCATGTCAATGATTTATTGTCAAAATTGATCATATTGAATGAATTGGGAAAGTTTCGAAAGATTTAGAACTAAATTTGTGGAAGATTTTTTAAAAAAATTTTACTAACTATGTCTTATTCATTGTTTAGCAAATCATAGTGATAAAATTGGATATTTTGATATCTCATCATGCCTATTGTTTGGTAGGAATAACATACACAAATGGAGATAGTGCGAATCTGTTTGTATTTCCTATTCTAGGTTGTGCATAAATTGTAGAAGAAGATGCATATTGATATAGATACTTTTTCCATAATCAAAAGATTCACTATGTACAAATTAGGGGTGTGCCACCGGATCGGATAAACTTTATTCCCGAACCGGCCCACCTTGAAAACAGGGTAAAAAACATAGTCCAATGCAAATAGGGTTAGGTACAGGATCAAAAAAAAGGAGAACCGGTTATAACAAGATCAGGTTCTGGAACCTATTTTGAACCTTAATCCCTAAATTCGATCATTGGAAAAATAAATTTAATTTATTGAAAATTATGATTTTCGAAGTAAATAAACTTTATTAAATCATAACTTTTAAATATGTCTTTAAAGCATGGTTTCTTGTTGATTTTTATTTATATATGAATTTTACATTTTTGTTAGAGATTTTATACCATGTGGATTGACTCGTCTGATTTCACTTTTGGTTCACTTTTGGAGGAGTTATGCTAGTGCCAAAGACTTGTTAACCATTTTAGACAAATGCAAAGCTTCACGTAATATTGTGGGAACAAGACTAATATTATATCTATGTTTGTTGTTAATATATATGGAATGTTATGATTTTTGCTTTGTCTTATGACTTTATTTATGATAATTTGTCTTGTGGATGCTTAGTTTTTGTTTAGTCGAAAAGTTTACTTACTTATTAATTAGAAGTGCTTAATGTTTCAATATAATAACATAAAATTCAAAATCCTATAGAATGAACAGTTGTAAAATATGTTCCAATATAAACAAGGTTAACCCTGGAACAGAACAGGAAAAGCATGATAGATTGGGTACAGGGTCCAATGCAAAAAAAAAAAAAAAGTGAATCGATTATAACATGGTCAGGTACAAGATCCAAGTCTAGAGCCTACCCACCATATTTTTGCTCACCTCTATTACAAATGGTGTACAAATGCACAAATGAAGACAATTTCCAATAATCAATGTGTAATTATTGTACCATTTAAACCTTCAATACTAAAAGAGCTTATTGTAGCATTTTGGAATCATGGTTTTGACAATAACATTTATATGACAACAAATACAACAACATCAAAAAAATACATCCTCAGCAAATATCATAATCTAGTAAGAGAAAAGGCAAGATCATTGATATTCTGAAAAGTATGGAGGTGCTTACTCTCTCCTTGCTTTTGTGAAGTTTCGATATGAACAAAAGAGTTATGAAGGAGAAGAAGCTTCAACTTTTTCATCATTCACTGAGCTTTGATGTCAACCAAGAGTTACGGAGGAGTTGTGAAACTTCAATATAAATCAAAGTTGCAGGCAAGAAGAAGAGGGTGGGTTTATTTTTATTTTTATTTTTCAGAAATCTTTTTGCCCCTCATTTTTCAAGAATTGAAAAGATTATTTTCAAGTTTGAATTTGTTCATTGAATATATGAGTTCTTCTACTTCATTTTTATTCACTTATTCTTTATTATATTTCCAGCTCTTTATATTTATTTTTTCGATTCCATTCCACTGTTCCTCAATTAAAATTTCTTGTACTAGTATAACTAAAATGTGTGATAACTACGACTTCTAAGTACATGTGTATAGAATATTATTATAAATAAAAAGAAATTCGAATTCATAAATAAAAAACATGAATAAATAGAAACATATTCTATTGTTATCTTTGCTTCATTCTTCCAGTTTTAATTTTTTCAACGCTTATTATTTCTATATCATTAAATTTAAGAACTTTGCTACTTGAGAAAAAATAGTATTCATATCAAGGAAATAAAAAATTATATCTATGTTTATCTCAATCCTAGATGAAATTATTTTAATTTGAACCGTTTCCCCTTATATTGGGCTTATCTTGTCTTAAATTATTTATCCTATTATGACTTTTATATTGTCTAACAAGCATAGCTTTGCATGTTATTGGGGGATATGGCTCCAGATTACTACCAATGATGCATAAGCACATAATTATATCGTGCCTGATATAAACTAAATAGATAATTTAGTCTCCACTTTAAAAAGGACACAACTCAAGCTCACAATTTCACCTCTTAGTCATGATCCTATAAAAGCTGCATAGCAAAGCTTAGGGATTTCTCTGAAAAAAAGGTTATCCACGGATGACTTGGTTAAATTGGTTTGATCAGTACTAAACCAGATAATATCACGACCAAATTGAACTCACGACGAGAAATTTGCGTAGTGCATATTATTGGACATAAATGATCCTAGATAGAGACCACTTCAATTATTTGCAAATCCATTGAGAATTGCACTCTCAATGTTCAAGACAAGGGGGAGGCTATTTGATCGCCTCCCTTGCTTCATGATGTTCATACAGTTTCTTGTTTGTTCATTTAGGTTAGGAGGATTATAGCGGGCTCCAACATTGAATCGCAGGACAAGTTGAATATCAGGTCCTTTCACCTCGGTCATTATGCTTCATGTCCATCCTACTTTAGCATAATATGCATTCTCATTCTGTAACTTTTAATTTGTTCGATATTATCCTTTAACAATTCCTAAAGGTTCAATCTAGTCCCTAAAAATTTAATTAATGCAAATTCAAGTTTGTGTGGAATTGATACTCCAAAATGGAAAATCTAGTCCTTCTATATTAGACTCAACTATAAGCAGTATTATGTGGCATCTTCCCTCATTTTTCGGTTTTTCCCCTATAGAACCGGTTATCCAAGTATGGAACATTAACAAAGTGCACAGGTTAGCAATAGCACAACAAGCACAATTCCAACCAAGTACTTGTTAGGGTCATATCGCTCCCTTCATAAATTCTAGTAAACAACGTTGCTTACATAACGCATGTCTTGATTAGGTATCCGGGGCTGCATTTCCAGTAAACGGTTAACCGAAATTGATTTACCTAATTGACAGATTCTGAATTTATTGCGGTTTCATGGGTGCAGATCACTGGAGAGCATTCCAGATGTGCCAGCATCTTGCATAGTCATACACTGCTGGTTGCCTGAGGATACGGATGTTGGGTTGGCAAAGACAGTCAACGATAGTAAGTCCACAGCATTGAGGTTAGCAGATATCATCTTTTTGCATCCAATTTGCGCGTGTTTGACTTTTGCTAATATTTTGCTTAGCTATAGGAATTTAGAGACTGATTTGCTTTGTTCAGTTCCTGAAATTGTCGACAATGGGCTATCAGTTTCAAAGCAAATCGCCATACTAGTCTTTTGAGGAGAAATTTCTTTTTTCCATCGTTCATGGCAATGGGGTACATGCATCCCTGGAGTAGAAGGCATCAACCAGAGATGAGCATCAAACAGAGATGGATAACTCGGGCAGATTGCAACATCTTCTTCCCCTAACTATGTTTGGTAATTTAAGATGAGGGGGAAGGAAAGAAAAAGAAAACAAACAGAGAAGAAAAATGCAATTCCACTCTCTTTTGGAGATGAACATTATAGAAAGATGACGTATAGGAAAATTGAATTAGTTGATTGATAAAGTACCTCTTGCGAACCAAATTGTTGCACCATGCCTGGCATTACCTGAACATGTCTATGGATCAAATAATTGTATGCATGTTCAATTTAAATGTGAAATTTATCACGTAATTCACTCATAGACTCGTGTAGAGATGATCAAATGGCTGGCTCGAGCTTAGTCGAATCACGTCATAAGGTTTACCCATCTGAAGCAACAAGTGCTTTTTAGTCCTTGTGCTGCAGGGAGGCCTAGGCCAGCCCATGGAGAGGAAGCCCATTACTAGGCTTAAATTTCAAATTTAAATGCCCTTCTTATCATGTATCACTTTGTTTAATATCTTTGGACACTTTAAAATGAGGAAAAAAAAAAGCCTAGCAAAAGAAATCAGAAAGAAATAGAGATTTGAATTATTTTATGAAAACATAAGAGAGTAGAAATAAGAATAAGAATGGAAATTTTTTTACTGTAGCTCGATTTTCTTGGAATGGAATAGTTAATTCTTTAAGCATGCTCTTGTTAGCACGAAGAATACGTTTGGGATGATAAAGAATACCCATAATACCCCTTTGTAGATATGTATTCATAATCTAATTTATTATATTATGATACTTCTAAAAAGTATGGTTGGAAAGCCGCTCTAATTTATAAATAATTATAGTACTTTATTTATTAATAATAGGTGATCAATTATTAAATTATCAAATGATAATTAGTAAAATACATAGTTGCTAAAAACATAAAGGACCGAATTACAATAATTGCTATTTACAATGTAATAAGTGCCACGCTCGAGCTCAACTTTAATGGAAGATATTCATTTTACTTCCTTGAAGGAGGGTTACACATTTTCCTAATGAGGGATGACCAGCCTCAGTCAGGCGAATATTAAGAGTTGTGATTAGTTGGCACCTCCAAGCAAAGGCGACGATCCGGAGAAGTTGATAGAAATATGTATATAATTAAAATTTGACAATAAAAGTCAAAACGAGATAATATTTTATTTTTCCACATAAAAGGAATGTATACTTATTGTGCACGCTTATTAGCCCTACTGTCGTGATAATGCCAAGATAAAACGCAGATGCCATAAGCGGATTTGGGAATTTTCTGTTCTGTGTGTTTGCACAAGCGATTAGGTTTTAAAAGAACACGGAGGAATTCAATGCTTTACCTAGAATCATACGTGGAGATTTAGGATGCTTTGGAAAATTAAATTATCAAAGCGGCATGCAAAACTTAATTCCAAATTGCTAAATGTCGAAGCTTTTGCGCCATAAAACGCCCAATTGTTCGTTGATTTTGCGTACATGCTCTAGTTGCTTCGCAGAATATTTTCTATCGGAAAATACTTTTGTCATTTTCTGGCACTCATATTGATTAAGAAAATCATTCAATAATAATTTTTTAAGTTAACAGGAAACTTATACTTAAATACAGGATAATGATTTCCTCTGTTAAATATAAAAAATCATCTTCCACGAATATGGCTATAGTCAACCATTGGACTAGAGATCTTGGCCCTTAGGCGTGGGAAACTTGATGCTCATGACCTAGTCTTAGGCAGTTAGGCTGGCATCCAAAAAGGCAAGACCAAGACCTATGTACCAGCACCTAAGTCCCAAGCCATTATGCCCAAGACCCTGATGCTTATGCCAAGGTTCCAAATGACCATGCCAAGGTATCTAATTTCTATACCAAAGTCACTAGCGCTTGGGCCTAAGTCCATAGAAACAGACTTGGAACAAGCTAGGACTCCGCCAATGCTTGGTCCCAAGTCCATGAAGGCCAAGCATGAGTTCATAGTGGCTAAATCTAAGATCTCGGTACCAATGCCCGGACTTCAATGGCAATTTCCCAATACCCGGCTCTCTCACTTAATCACTAGCACCCTGGCTTGATTCCTCAGTGACCAAGCCCAACCCCCTGAGATTGGGCCCAACGCATTGGTGCCTATACCCAAATATCCTATGGACGTGCTTGAGTGCTCGGCTCTTGTACCCGAGTACCAATGTTTTAGTCCTCGATAGCTATGCCTAGAGCCCATGCCCATACCCATGCCCATGCCAAGGTCCTTAATGGCCTTGCCTAGGTACCTAGATCTTGGCCCTAGGTCTAGGCCTATCAAGGTCAAGCCTGGGTCTCCAATGCTCATGGCCGTTTCATGGTGGCTAGATTTGAGATCCCAATCTCTAGAAATTTGGGAGCCTAGCAGTGCTTGAGTATCACTTATATCTTGTGAATAATGCATGTCTTTTTAGAAAAATAATATTGTTTTCAGTTTTAAAGAAGAGAAAATAAATTTTCAATTCATTTTTTAATTTCAGCTAAATATCAACAAAATATTATCGTTTTTTTAGAAAATGATTTATTGAAAAAGATTTTCTACTAAAAGCGATAATAGTTTCAACCATATCAAAAAGCGAAATGTACTCAATACTTAGATTAAACTGAAACATCACCTAATCACACCACAAAAGTGACAAAGACGATATAAAAAAGGAAAAGTTGCACACAAATAGAGGGTTTTAAAGGAAAAGTTGCATACAAATGGAGGGTGGGCCCAATTAGATCCATAGTTGGAGGCCTCTTTTGAATTTGTCATCTTCGGTCATTAAATCATGTTATAAAAGTCAAGCGATCATGCAGTTTTAACGGTTATTTTGGAAGGTTCGATGACTAAATAAAGCAAAAAAGGAAATCGGCATATTGTCTTACATGTATATAAAAGGGAAGTGATTCTCATTCTCGAATGGATGGGAACAGAAGTTGGCATATTTCGTCAAGGGATAAACCCTAGAACAGAAACTTGGTATCACTTCCCTCGTGAGGAGAAGCTACAGGTGAACTTGGTAAGAATCTCTGATGTGGTCGGGCTATGCCTGGCTCCCTGTATGCCACAAGCATGTTCCAACCCTTTCATCTTAGGTTGGCCATTATGTTGGTGGCGTACCGGGAGCCAAGCCTAATCTCTCTCTCTCTCTCTCTCGTATTTTAATTTCTTGCAGAGACGAATTATGGTTCACATTCATTGTTCCTAGGCTTAGTCTTTGAATGCCTTTCAGCATGTTCCGTTTGTTTCCCTTCTCCTTTTCCTTTTCCAGATATGCAATGAGGTTTGTATCTACCAAGCACAGATGATTATGCTACTTCTTACATGCGCCCCATAAAGGAATCGATCCATTTGAAGAAATAGCTACATCATGATTGATATGAGGCGTCGTCGCGGAGTTTAAAAAGTCAAGATTCGCATCTTTCAGCGCGATTATGTAGTCTCATTTTACTGCTTCCGTAATGAAAGAAGCTAATGCCATCACAGAATTCGCATGAGGACTCTGGATTTTTGCTTTCACTTGTGTAATACCATGCAACCTTTTGCTTGTGTATCTTATAAATGCTCCGTTCTCTTCATCTTCAAAGAGCAAAAAGAGTTCGTCCCGACTTTTTTTCCGCCGCGATTTATGCATGCTTTGTAAAAAGCTCATATTTGTTTCCACTGACGGTGGAGACCATATTGATGTCGGGTCCGGTCAGACTTTGCGTGGCGCTTTAGCCATGACGCGCCGATTAGAATCCTCTTTTTCGAATCCCACCGCTTAAATCATCTTGTATTATTATAATTCCATGCGTGTCCAAAGGAGAAAGCAGTAGGAGAAGAAGCATCCTCGATTGGGATCCCGTGATCCACGCGATGATTGAATCGCATAGTTTCAATAATACACAAAACTGTGGTCAACAAAGTCGAGTCCAATTCCAATCAATTCAGGAGCACCTTCCCTCCCACTTTCTTTGACCTTACTATGTGGTTTGGTGTCAAAATCACGGGTCATTACTCAATGAGGCCTGGTCCGAAATCACATGGGGAACAGAGCCGGTTACGGAGAACTTTTGACGAACGAAGCACGACCTCGGCCGAACTGTCGACTTAAAACTTCGACCTATCTTGTCGAGGGAGATCGGAGTACACCGTGCCCGATTCATGATCATGCACTTTAGGGCTCGTGCCCTGGACATTCATACATCCGATGGGCATATCCTCCAATATTAAGGATCTGATGAAATAAATCTTGAGCGATTCATGTGAGAATTTGCATGAACGATGAAGCTTGCGGACGCGAAACATGGCTGCGAGGGAACCATGTCATTTTCCTTATTATTATAAACGAAACAAGGTAGGAATGGATAACTACTCCATTAGATAAAACTATCTGAGTAGTTCTTCCTAAGTTCAAATTTTCATGATGAAATAGCTATTAAAGAAGAACTTAATGGATCCTGTTTCCTTCGTTTTCAAGGACAAAGAGGTAGGAACATGTAGAATCAATCCTACATAATGAAGTTTTTCATTTGGTTCGGTAGAACCACCTGGGTCGTGATATGTGAATAACATATTGAATATCCTTCATCATATGTGAATAGAGAGATATCCTTTTGCTAATCTTGCTAATCATAATTAATATGACAATGAAACCTTAATGTCATTAATACTACCCAGGACACGACGCCCTATCCTGTTTAACTCATTGTATTTATATGTGAATTACTTATATATAACTTGATTGGATATTGAGAAAGTTTAAGCAGGGCGGAGCTATCCACATATGATCCTTAGTTTAAACCACAACTGTTAAGTTGATTGATCAAATTACCATTTGAGTCCAATTATATGTAACAGCAAAAAAAGAATTCTTTCGAATGGGCATTTGTTATCCCTGTCGATTAAAATTTTACTTATAGTTATTTATTAACTGACAACAAACTGTCGATAGTTTTTATGATTGCTTGATATACTTCATGAAATCATACTTACAAAGTCTATAATAATTGAAAATTTTCCGATCCTCACATACGAATAATGAATCAAATCAGTGAATCACAGAATTGACTCCATCGTGGTTAAAATGGACAAGCTCATTTTGCTTAGACAGCAGTGCGCTGAGCAGATAAACTTGACTTTTCTGTTGGACTTCCAACGGATCCCTCGAAGGGACAATCCTCAATCCTTTCTAACCCCGTGTATTCCTTCGTAGCTCTTCCAGACAAGTCTCACGATGCTCGAAAGCGTAAAATGTCTTGGGAATGATTAGAATGTACTGTTCTAAGATTAGCTCTCTACTTCTCGAAGAACGACTTCCCTAGAGATTGTAGGAACAACCCTGTTGAAGAGCGGAAGAGAAGCTGCTCCAAAGCAACGCTAACCCTGGTCTTCACGTGGTCGTGGCCTCACTTTCTGCGCATGATGCACTTAATGGTAAGCATCACTAATTTCTCACCTGCGTAAGGTATTGCCCTTGAACCTCTAGTTAAAGGCATGCGTATGAAGCATTGACCGGTGCAATGAAGCCCCCTGAATCTCCCAGATCTTAATGATAACGCTCCAATCACCAAGAATCCACCACCATGTTAGCACGAAAGAACAGTGAGCTCCCTCTAGGGGGATTCCCTCAAGAACCATCCACAGCTCAAAATCAAAACCGACGGTGAAGAAATGAGTCGTGACTCCTTTTCCAATTAAGAACTCAATTTAGCCGACTTAGTGATATTATGGTAAGTATCGGTTCAGACGAGCAATAGCCAACTGCATATGGATAGATATACAGCTTACCTCCTGGAGCGAATCTTAGTTCAACTGGCTTGAGGGTCAACAGAGACAAGCTATGCATCGATACGCTTGAAAAAGTCTGTTCCCAGTATTTTCTTCTTTCAGCTAAGTCGTGACAACATCTCCCCAATCTCTCTCAATCAATCTCGTCTAAATTAAGTTTTTGTGTGGAATAAAACGAAAAACTAGTATCACCAGAAGGGGCTCAGGAAACTCGCACCACAGGGCCAGATGATTTATGGCAACATCTGACACATTACATACATGCTTTGCACCGACATGTCCGGCTATTTTCCCTTTCTGTGCGCCACTTATCATTATGCTTACATGAAATTAGTTCGCCACATGGCATGCCATTTGAAGAGAAACAATGAAGAAATCTGGTCTAATATTGGGACGGTCCGAATCTTGGAATGATGCAAATCTGGTGAAAGCATTGGATGCTACTAGTTCATTTGTTTTAAATGAATTCAAATTTCTAAGTCAGATTTAATACTTTGTAGAGTTCCTAAGGTATTAAATAAAGTTGTTAGAGGTTGATTGAGACTCTTATTGAAACCCTCTCGGATGTCATTTCGAAAAGGCCAACCTTCGAATGAAAATTGAGAAATTTCTGCAAATGGAACGAGAAATTGCGGAACTTTGACAGCAACTGCACCAACTCTTGAATGATCGCATAATAGCATCTTCCAATGCAGGTTCAAGTGAAGAAGAGGAAAATCCTTTTCACGACCAGACAAGTGAAGACGAGCCTCAACGAAGAACGCAGCCTAGAGCTCGTCATCAAAAGAAAGATTATGATGTTAAGGTTGGAAATACTGGAGTTCGAAGGTGAAGTTTTCCCTAATGTTTTCCTTGATTGACTCCATACGATTGAAAGAGTATTTAACCATCAAGAGTATTTAGAGGAGAAGAAAGTTAAAATGTTGCAGTCTTGAAATTGAGAAAGTATGCAAGCCTACCTTAAGCTCCGCAAGTTCGTGAAGGAAGGGGCAAGATTTGTATGTGGTACAAGATGAAAAGAGAAATGAAGAAGCGTTTCTCACTTGAGAACTACAGGCAAAATATATTTTTAAAGCTCCATTCTTTGAAACAAAATGATTTGAGTATTGAGGAGTATATTAAAAGATTAAAATAATAAATTAATATTTAATAATTAGAATAAATTTAATAAAATCAGAGAAAAATCCTAAAAATTCAGAAAAATTTCCCACAAATGAAATTGAGTATTTTTTTAATCAAATCTCCATAAAATGAATTTTCGGGAACCCCAAGCTAATTTTAGAAAATTTCCACATTTTCTGGAAATTAAGATAATTACAGGAAAATTCCCGGGGCCCGTAAATCACAATCCGTGCCTAATTAATTATATTCTAAATCCCTAAAGAGGGCCTGGATGCGGCTGTTACAATTTTATGGTGATCCAACCTATATCCAAACTCAATGATGAGTTCATCCAACCATTTTCTTGTCTCATTCGCGCAATAAAACTTCTTTTTGCAATCTAGCTTATATATTCGCATCAACATCCTGTTAACAATCACATGATAACAACATTGGAATGAAATTCAGCATAAGAATAAGCACAGCTGCCGGTCTTCACTAGCATAGAAAGTTATCCGTGCATGATGCATGGCCATATAAGAACATGCAACCCCATCCCTCAAGATGGGATTTAATTTAGTCTTTCAACAAAATCTCACTTCAACGGCAATCTGCAACAGCCGAAGGAGCAGTAATCAAAAGAATACACTAAAATAACACGGTATCACGAATCCGCTCTTATTCATAGCATTTTGAACAGTATTCATTTCGAGGTATACCAGATAAAACCGCAGAATGGAAGAGCAGTTGCTGTCATTCTTCATATATCAAGAAGTAGCCTTCGAGGGTCCTCCACAACGTCCTTGATACGGCGCAAGAAAAAGACAGCCTCTCTCCCATCAATCAGTCTATGGTCATAAGTTAGAGCAATGTACATCATTGGCCTCGGAATGACATTTCCGCCAACAACCATTGGACGGCTCACTATGGAGTGCATTCCCAATATCGCAGACTATTCCAAAAGGAAAATTTATGTCAGATCTCAACAAAATGCCAGAAGACTACATGCACAAAATAGGAAATTACCCTTATAGACATCCATCCACTGATGTGCAAACAATCAAAAAGAAATTGGAGGCAAAAAATTTCATCATGGGATTTCAACTTGAGCAGTAAGGTGGCAAACCTGAGGTGGGTTGATGATAGGAGTACTCAAAAGGCTACCGTAGACACCACCATTAGATATTGTAAAAGTGCCTCCTGCCATTTCATCAATTGAGATGGAACCATCATTTGCCTTCTTTGCCAGAGTGTTGATTTCTTTCTCAATATCAGCAAAATTCATCTTATCAGCATTGCGAATTACTGGAACAACCAGACCCTGTAGGAAAAAAAAAAAAATTAACCTCAAATGACAATCTCTCATTATAGTCTCTATACCTGATGAGCAAAAGACAGATCCCAATACCTGCCATGCTCAGAGAGAAAATTATATGGACTGGAAAACTATATAGCTACTTGGTCATTTTCTAGGGATGAAGGGACATTGATAATTTTTTAGGGGGGAAAGATCTACTGATGCTCAAAAGTTATATGGACTGGAAAACTATATAGCTACTTGGTCATTTTCTAGGGATGAAGGGACATTGATAATTTTTTAGGGGGGAAAGATCTACTGATGCTCAAAAGTTGCACAATCTACCACTTCTTGTGACTAAAACCATTGGAATAATAGACGTCTCAAAATCAAAGAACAAGAATCCTCATTGTAAATCCTAGGTCTCCATCCAGGTAATTTTCAGAGAAACCAAAATTTGCTTATGAAACATCAACAAGAGTGTGGCTGTAGTCTTATAGACAGGTTTGAACAATAAGCTCTGCGCTCCATGCTAAGCAAATAAAAAATCCTCTTTTGACATAGTGGGCAACCGTAAGCCATTACTTTAAAATTTTACAAAGCTTTCCTTTTTAGCTCATATAGAGAAGAAGTTACAAATAAAATCAGCTTTTCACAGAATTATCAGAAATAAAGGAATTGCTAGACTCTTATGTCTGACTAAAATAAATTTTCGTGGAAGGTAACGCAAAGAATCTCCAAATCAAAGAACAATTTACAATCATCTGAACTTGCATTAAAATACATAAAAATAAAAAACAAAAAATAAAAAACTTCATGCATATTCTAATAAGGAGAGTAGCTGTATAATATGAAGGAGACAAAGTCAAACCTTCGGAGTACCAACAGCTATACTTATATCTACGTAATCCCTGTAGATGATGTCATCCCCATCAATAACTGCATTTATGATAGGTTGATTTTGGAGCCCACTAACAGCAGCCTGAAATGTAAGTGACAAGCTATCAAGCAAATGACAAAACTAGGATATGTGTGTGTGTCTCTTAAATCCATTCCACTTCTGAGCAAAGGTGCAGCAAAGCATACTTTCACAAATCCTGACATAAGTCCAAGCTTGACTCCATGTTTTTCCACAAAGGCGTCCTTGTAATCCGACCGGAGCTTCATCAAGTTTGTCCTAAAACAAGCAACAAAAAATTGAAAAAAAAAAAAGAACACCTAAGAGTGTGCACCAGATGCAACATGATGAAACCATGGGATAAAGACCCGATGCTGAATTATTCCAAATTCTGAGACGACTTTCCTCCAGCAAAACATGCGAGCACCGAAACTCAAAGTTCAGATACAGGCTGGAAACTGCTGTTCTAGTAAAGTATATGTTCACCAAATCCAAGCTGAACTGTCCTTCAGTCATTGGGCAAAAAAGATCGACACTCGTGGAGATATTATTTTTGAACTTTGAAGATTATATTCTTCTCTCAAAGTAACAATTTTCAAGTCAATTTCAGTAATAATTTTTCCACCACAAACATTTTCACTGGAGAAGGCACAACAGACAAAAGTGGGGAATATGGGAAATCAATGCCTGAAACCTCAGTGGAAAGCTAGAACAAATTGTGCTTCTTTTTCCATATGAAATACAACAGCAAAAATCATGAGGGAATTATAGATCTGGAAGTTGTAAAAAAGGACGTTATAACAGGAGCTTCCAGGAAGAAAGGAATGGAAAAGGGACTTTGTAGAAACAAATCAAGTTCAACTTTGTCCAGTCTATCTACCCTATGAGATAAAAGATATTCAGACATTTTCAATTCGTAAATTATCCAAAACTAGTTTAATCATCTTCACTCTTTCAAACGAAGAAAAGCAAACTGGGAATGATTAATGACTCCATAGACATCCAGTGAGGTCCTTCAACGAGAATGAACCTACATATCAACTTCATTGAATGTTGTCAGCATAGCAAATGTATTCTGAGAGTCCTTCAATCTTGCTGCGACCCGTTTACGAAGCCTTGTCATGGGAATCTGCATTTGCAAGGCTCACACCAAGTTAAAAGCTAAAACTCAAAGTGGAAGATCTTTTGAGGATAAGTATGAATTCTGGAAGACCTACGCGTCTTTCTCTCTCCTTTGGAGGAAGCTGTGGTTCTGTTGCAGACCGCTTGGGAGGAGGCGGTGGTGGAGCAGTTCGTGCTTTTGGCTTCTCTGCCACTGGAGCAGGTTCAGCTTTGGGCTTTTGCTTCTCCTCAACCTTTTTAGCAGAAGGAGGAGGTGGAGGAGAAGCTGCTTCCCCTGCACCATCAGATGGAGCCACATGTGTAGCACCTTCACCAGACTTGGAAATCACAGCAATTTTGGTTCCTGGTTCCACAGTTTCCCCTTCCTTGACCGCAAACTGTCACTCATCCGGCGAAGAAACCAAACTTAGGAATAAGAATAAGTAACATTGCAAAATACTTGAAGGAAAAGAAATCAGAATTAGCTAAAAGAACTGCCAGATTCACCTTCTGGATGACACCTGCTTCTGGACTAGCAACATCAATTGTCACCTGAGCATAAAAATGCATGGCAGCAGAAAGTAAAAACACAATTTTATATGAATAGACCAAACTGAAAAGTTAGGCAATAGTACACACATAGGGAATTAAATAGCAACATCAAAATATGCTCCAGCCAAATCTTAAAGTTAAATTAAGCAGACCTTATCTGTTTCGATTTGAGCAATGGGTTCATCCACTTCAACCCTATCACCAGGATCTGTCTCAAAAAGTCCGACACATACATAAAAATGATGGAGAAAGACACAGAGACAGGAACATTTTTACAACAGCAAAAGAACCAAGAAAAAAACATAGAAAACATACTCTTCAAGAATGTTGCTATAGTGCCATCAGTGATGGATTCTCCCATGAATGGAACAACAGCATCAACCAAGTCTTCATAAAAACACAAGTAAGAGGCACCAATCAGAAAACTCCTTCAATCAAATATGAACTATACAAAATTCATCTAGTCAAAAGACGAATAGAACATTTGATTCAAAAAAAAAAAAAAAGACGAATAGAACATGGTAAATTTGCTCATAACATTACAGGTCTGCACTTGGAACTGTAAGATAAAGGATCACTGTTTGAATTTTTCCTGAACATCTCCTAACAATGCAGAGAAATGCTCTCACTGAAACTTATGAAATACATGAAATATAACAAGCCATAACAAAACTGCACAAAAACAGGCCCTCTCTGCTGGAATATCTTTCTATCCAGAATCACTACCCACTGCCTTTTCTTAATGAAAATCAATCATTCATTAGAATTGGACATGCTGATGCGGTTAACAAAATCATGCAAAAAGATATTTATCAAATATTGATGTTTCTACCAAGTATTTGGTGAAGATGGACTTTGCAACTCAAATAAGAGTTGTAAGTCAAGTTCTTCTTACAGTTTATTGAGTAAAGGTTTCACCTGAATTTGAGTATTATTGGAATTTTACTAAGTTCACTTTCTTAGTTTAAGTAGTAGAATTCTGTTATCTACTTTAATTGTGCTTTTTATTTAGGGTTTCCTATTTCAAGTAGGAGTAGAACTTATAAAGTTTATAATTATTGTTGTAATTCTTCATTTTCAATAAAGCTGGTTAATTATGAATTTTGCAAGTATTCGCTTTGTGACTTTGTAATGCAATTCTTCTGTTATGTTTGCTGCTTAAGAAACCCAAGGTGTTATACTTAGGAAGATTTAGGTGTGACACCTAAAGAAACAACTTGTTTTGAATTATGATTCATTTGAATATCTCTTCAGATTCACATTTAATTGACTTCACTACTACCATGGGACATGTCATTCTACATGACATGCTTTAACAAATTTCTTAACACAAGAAACAAGCCAAAAAATCTCAAAAAAGGCTTTCAGGACCATTACAGGTCTATGGTTACAATAAATCTGTTTGGGGCACATGACTAATGATATGCTTTTCATGTGATCTAGTAAACACTTATGGGATATAGTAAAAACTTCTTCGAGGAAAAGGTCTTTTTACTTAAATTCATATAGATTTTAAAAGAAACTAAGCAGATTGCCCAATATGCAACATGTGAAAACTAGGAGAGCTAGAAGTGACAGTTGTTCTTCAATTCCTCCTCATCAGTTGGTCAACATCATTCAATTTAATTCACCTTGTCAAAAGACAATTTCAGAAATGCTAAAATAATGGCTTCACAAAAATTGAAAAGCTATATTTTCATACACGAATAATAAAAAAAGGACATGAAAAATAACATAAAGAGGATTTGGAAATTGCACCACTTTCCGTGGAAAACAGCCTCCGTTGCGGTAAGATTTCCACTGCTTGGTTATTGAAAGCAACTACCCTGTGCATCAACCAAGTGATCTGATCAGGATGCTTCACAGAATAAGTCAGGGGGATCAGAGCCTTGCCCTTCAGAGGGCTGAGGAAGAAAAGTTTCTAAGGGAACAAATGGACTGTAACAGGCAAGATGTTTTAGGTGCTCCCCCCACCCCACAGATAAAAAATGCCTCAGGAATCAAACCATCAATATCATGAGATATATTTGGAGTGAAAATTCAGTAAAATACGGACCTAAAGTTGAATCTGCAGCCACAACTCTTCCCCAAACAGCATATAAATCATATCACAATCAAAAGACTAAATCCTTTTAAAAAGTCTAACAACCCACCGCCCCCACCCAAAATAACAAGGGCAAGGAAAAGATCTCCTAAATAAACAGACTAGAAAATTGAAGAAATCACAGAAGCATGGAACGGAATCCTCAGCGCAAATTTTAGTTGCATTGCTCTGTCCCAGATTGCAACAATTGCAACACCAGCAGAAAACACAATAACAAGTACTTCAAGAATTGAAGATGAATAACGTCGCTGACCTCATTCGCCGGGAACCAGCTGAATATCCTGTCGGAACAGAAAATGTACATATCAACAAATATAAAATCATATTCCATGAATCACTACCAAATGGCTCAGCTCCAAGTGCACACTCATCATAGCGAGGTGGCAGAAGTTGCGGACGGGTCCGCATCCTTGAAGAAGAACCACTCGATCATCCGCAACCGAAGCAATCCTTCGTCCCGACGCTGCAGATCTGGATTTCAGCAGCGACTGTCCTAGACTCTGTGAACACAAACAAAGTACGGTGGGTAAGGACTTCGCCGCCTAGAATCACGAGCCCACACGACAAAACAAGGATTGAAATCGAAAGCTCTCGTGATTTCATTACCAAAGTTGATGCCGAGCCTCCTCCAGAAGCTATTCTCCGCCTCACGACACCCAGCATCATGACCTCGATCTTTCTGCTGCAACACGAACGAACCCATGACAAAAATTTCAGACAAAAACCGACCCAACAGCATAAATGAACAGAAAACAAAGATCAAAGCGTCAGCTCGTGATCTTGCATCAATCTAACACCTCTGTCTCTCTTTCTCAAACTTCACCAAGACCCACCCACCGCCAAGAAAGACCCGCGATTCTGTGCGCTCAACGCCTTCTTCTCTGATACGCAATCTTGTGGGCGATCGGAGATGCGCGGCTGGGCTCGAGGAAACTCCGGCCTCTCTCTAGGCTTTTCGAGAGGGAAAGCACGTAGCAGGCAAAATCGGCTACAATAACGTGCAGAAGCTTTTCGCAAAGCTGACTTTCTCATTAGGAAGAAAATTAAAAAAGAAAAAAGGAATATAAAGGAGTCGTCCGAATATAATCCAACGCAGCCGGGGCCTCGCGCAATTACGGGTTTGCCCTTATTCTTTTTGTTTCGATGGTTCAGACAAAAGCCTGCCTGAACATAATGAGTCGGAAGACATTAATCATCTTTATTCTTTTTTGGCGTCGGTTGACTCGTCTGCCGGGCCGCCGGATTTATTTTTTCATTTCTCAAAGTAATATATAAAAAATACATATAAATCTTTTAATATATCAAAACATAACATGTTATTGTCAAACTCTTATTCCTCATGAATAAATATCTCAACATAAATTTTTAGCGACCAATCACTATACTCAATGATGAACATATTCATTTTTAACTGCATTGATTTAATATGTGCATTTAAATTTAATGTATTCCATCAACATCGTTAGGCCGTAAGATTAACATCAATATATGATAGAACCACACTAGAGTTCATAGATTTAGTTCACGCGGATCACTTTCACTTTATCTTTAATAGTCCGACCACTGCGAACCCATTGAAAAGTTATTACAATTCAAATTGAACGTATTCGGACAAGTAAGTGTGAAATTATTATGAGGACGCTATAGGAATTACAAACACTGATTTATCTGTCATTTTTACTTATCGTGAATGAGGTAAGATTTCTACTATCAAATGGCTTAGTGTCGCTTTGATCGTAAACTGAAGATGGGTTTGGTCCCACCATTTTGAGTTTATTAATTAAATCACTTTTTCTAAGCGATGAATCTAAGATTTCAATTTGATGAGTAAGATACTAACATGGTTAGTTTAATTAAAGAGCACTACAAAAAAACCTGTAATTTAGTTACAGATTTAGTGACAAAAATTTCAGCATGTGATTGCTCATCAAGACTGTAGAGCAAGATGTTATCAATATATATGGCATCAATGTCCATAATTGGGCTGAAAATATGATGAATTATTTTCCATCGCTAAAATAGCGTCGCAAAATTTAGCATCGCAAAAATTTGATTTTTCATCGCTATTTAGCGACGGACATAATTTGTCGCTAATTAATGACGAATTTTCTTCCGTCACAAAAACTTATGGATTTTTTCAGTAGCAAAATTCGTCACTAAATTTCTTCGCAAATTAACGATAGATCTTATCCATCGCAAAATTCGTCACTAATTTGTGACGAAATTTGCTAAATTTTTGTCATAAATTCTGTCGCTAACAATTATTCGTGACAAAATGCATCGCTAATTTTAATTTGTGGCAAAATTTGTCAATAACAATTATACATGGCAAAATTCGTAGCTATTTTGCCTCGATTTTCTTCTTTTTGGATCGTAATTTGTATCGAAATTCGTGGATAACTTGCCACAAAATATTTTGAATTTTATTATGAACATTGTTCTAGAACGAATTTATCAACAAATTTTTATTAATTTTTTTGCGATGAAATCTACAACAAATATTATTTAGGGACGAAATTAAATATAATTAAAATCAATATTAATTTCTAGAATTAATTCTTAAGCACTTAATAACATCAAAATATTACAATGACGTGAAAATGAAATACATTCATCAACATTATCCACAAGAACCCCAACCACACATTCATAAACCCTAAACCCCTAAACCCTTATATTTGGGTTTTTCTAGAGTGAATGAAAGAAATTAGATTCATATGTGATATATCTACCGTAAAAATTACATACTCAATAGAGAGTCCAAAGAACGTAATAGCGTCTCAAAAAATATTCTTGCTCATAGTCTTCTTTTTTTTCCTTCTAAAATGTTGGTCAGGCTAATACTTGACTCTTGTTCTTCTCCTTGGGGAAAATACATTTGTAAGAACTTAGCAACTGCCCTATTGTCCTAGACAATGAATTAGAGTATGCACAAGTGAATTACTTACAATCCAAGGGTTAAACCTAACTATTACACATTTAAAAATAAGGCATTCTATTTTAAATAAGATCACAAGGTCAAACCTTGTTCTGATGGAATACCAAGACCCTGCATAATATACAAGATGATTGGCATGAACGATGCAGCAGTACTGGTAGCATACAAGATGATCTTCAGTGTACGACTTATCTCTATGAAGTCACCCGGAGCAATTTTTTTGGTTGAAGCCAACTTGGTTAGCTCTACAACTGCCTCTTTCCTCTCTGACCATTTGGTAGCTCTGAGGTGTCAATAGAAAAATTTATGTAACAAACAATCCGAGATCAAGCATACGCATGATGACAAAGAAAGCTAAGGCATTTCCCCGAAAAATGCATTGTAGAGGACTACTAACCACTCCCTCCCAGAAACCTGACTTCTTCAGAAAATAGAATTATAATCCTATGGTGAACCTTTCAAAGAAGTTGCGACCCCTTCTTTACCACTAATTTATGCAAGTCCTCGCCAGCCTAGATGGGAAAAATGCAAACATTAATTACGAGGCCAACACTAGTGCCTAGTGCAATGAGGAAGAAGCGTAAAAAAGCTGTATGGATAAATTCCCGCTCAGCCTGGTTTTGCTAACCCTGTGACATTTACCAGCTCAGCCTCCAGTTCTTTTTTCTATAGTTAATAAGAGACAAACTTAATCTTGTTCGCAAGAATGAAAAATAAACGTGATAAAAGGTGTTAACCTAAAGTTAGCCCTACTGCACAACTTACGCTCCAACATAATGGAATTATGAAAAGCAAAAGAAAGTTGAAAAAATCATAATCCTCTAAAGCATGACACATTTCCATAGAGCATCAACGCCATAGAAAATGTCAGAAAATTCTCAAATGAAGAAAAGACTGCTGGAAAACAGATGCTTAAACGTCTGTATTATGCTCACTCCACGCCCAATTTGAATACTCAAATTTGCTACTAGTTTTCGAATTGGTAGGCAAAATTTGTAGTTGGCATGGGCAATACCATCACCAAATGGCAAACGGTCAGATAAACCATCAGGCAGGTAAATTTATGGAAGCATCATCTAATCAAAGAGCCTTTCTAAGTATTGGCGGTTTGTAAGTATTCAGACTTCCACAAATCCAATTAATTATGCCATAAGAGGAGAAGGCTCAAGTTAATTCTCTCAAGGTAAGAGCGGCATTGCCAATTAGCCACATGCATCCAAAACTTGACATCCAACAAACCAATGACGAGCATCACACACTCCCATTCACGAATTCCAACCAAAAAGGAACCCCAAAATCGAACATTTCGCATTAATTCGCTCATTCGCCACGCAAGCCAACATACACCTGCACAAAGCGCCGCCCTCTCAAATCAAAAACAGTCGCAAGGGGAGCAAATCGACCGCGGATCACCACTAGCAAAATCAAATCTAAGCGCCGAAGCAAAGCAACACAGCCCAGGCGCGGGGGGCGCAGAGGGGAGGGGGGCACGCTGAGCCAACTCACCCAATTCACGGAGGCGAGGGTCCTTATGATCGGCAATGGAGTCGCAAAGGGAGGCCAGATCGATGTTGGCCTCACTCCTCACCTTCCAGTTCTTGTAGAGCAGCCGATCTTCCCACAACAGCTCCTATGCCTCCCTCAACAGCTTCTCCTCCTCCGACATTGCACTTCAGCCTTCCTCCGATGCTCGGGATTCGCAGCCCTAGCTGATGCTCCCCTCTGATCGACCGTCTCAGACTCGAAGAATTGATCGATACGAAGAGAGAGAGAGAGAGATGGAGAGAGAAATAGAGGCTCTCTCTGTGATTTTCACTTGGTAGTCACGGCGGAGAGCCGATGAAGAGAGAGAAAGCGAGTGAGAGGGAGAGAGAGAGATGATAAAGTGATGGTTTATCATTCAAAAATTGGAGCGAGGTTGTTAATTAGCGACGAATTATCTTTCGTGGCTAATTAGTGACGAGTTTCATAATAATTATTTGTGAACTTCCATTTTCATCATAAAAATATACAACGAGTTACCTTTTCCGTTGTTAATTAGCAACGAGTTTCCTTTTCCGTCACAAAAATTTATGACTAGTTTTGCAATGAATTAACTCTTGGAAATATAGCGATGGATTTTCTGACGACTGTGTTTCCCGTCATTAATTTGCAATGATATTTTTCCGTCCTTAATTAGCGATGGAATTAATTTTTCGATCGTTAATTACACTATAATTAAATAAACTTAACATGCAATTTTAAATGTCAAGTTTCAATTAATATTACGCTACATGAACTTAAATTGTTTAGCCTAACAAGCAAACTACATGGCATGTAAGTAGAATTAAATTAGCATGCTAAACTATTATGCTAAATTATTTGACCTGTTATGTAAGTTATTTATCATCATTATGGATTGAATGAACCCAAGGATTTTATCACTAAATGCCATGCTCCTAATAAATGGATTACACTTATGATAATATGCCTATAACTATATGACATGTGCTTGATATATTTTTTGGAATTTTTCATGCAAAATTTGAAATTAATAAAATCCTATCTAAAATTTAAACAAAATCTAATATATCCTTAGATGACATATATTTTGGATTTTTTTTGTAATTTGAAATTAGTAAATATCTTAGCCTAAGTTTGCAATCTATATGGATGGGGAAATTTGTGAAGGAAAAAAATTCCATCCCTAATTAGCGACGAAGTTTGCCACAAATGTTTCACGAAAATTAATTCCTATCGAAATTTTTTTTCGTTGCTTTTTGTTGCAAAATCCATCGTTAATTAGCGATGATTTTTTTTCTGTTACTAAATGGAAGGTATCATTCGCCCCTAATTAGTGACGGACTTTGCAACAAACTTTTTTCTGTCACAAATTTGAGATGGAATTTTTGTCCGTCCCTAATTAGCAACGGATATTTTTCGTCACAAATCATGTCGCTAATTAGCTACGGAATTTTTTCGTCATTAATTTTCCGTAACTATATTACAGTTTTTTTTTTTTTTTTTGTAGTGGATGCATATTATTCATCTCACTTTGCCCTTAAAAGGCATTTGGCACCGTGACTAATCATAATTTTATGGTTAAACCGCCTAAGACTGAGATGAGAGTATGTCCTCAGTGATTCAATGGAGATCCGGGAGAGAAGCATTTAAACGAGAGAGCGATTGATCCGAAGAAAGGGACTTGGACGGAGGAAGACATCGGCTTTAAGACATGATGAATAATGAAGCATCGGAGTTTTGAGGAATTCTATAGATTGTCATGTAAGTTGTTCACTCCCCTCTAATGTTTGATCGACTAAGTATTATGTATTATTCTACATGTGGTTCGCAACTTGTGGGCTCTTTTGTATAATAATCATGTCGGGTCAGTGTTAGGACTAACCCGAGCACGGTACATGTATCGATCGCGTTGCGGCATTGAAACTCGAAAATATGACACGGCTATTGATTTGGTATATGACGACACATTGAATCGATTTAGGATATGAATTTGTATATATTGGCGTAAGTATATTAGACCTGTCCAAGCCCAAGCCAGAGTTGATTTCATTGTAGATAAGGTTAAGGGCCGTCTCAGAGGTTGGAGAGAAAATTCTTTCCTCGGCTGGTCTATTGTGTGCTTGCCAAGATGGTTCGATAGGCCATTCCCAACTGCTACGTCCATTGCGTCCATATTCCGGAGAAAGTTGCGTATACTCTTGATAAGCTAGATGGTGATTTCATTGGAAACTTCGTCTGATCAAATTGGAAACAAATCGCTCGCTCTAAACGTTAAGAGGGTCTGGATCTCCACCGTGCTAAGGAGAAGAGCAGAGCTATCATGGCTAATCTGAAATGGACAATCTTGAAAGAAGGAAACAAACTGTGGGTTCGGAGTCTCAAAGCTAAGCACCGCAATAGGAGGCGTGATGTCAGAATGCCTTGAGCTAATGCGTCTCGAACATGTCAAGCGATGCGCAACGGTCCTAACTCCTTACTGCAAGGTATTCGCCGTGTGATTCGAGATGGACCGACAATTGGATTTTCGGGAAGATGACTGGCTTGGGATTGGCCTCTGCACAAGCTTTTCCATGGCCCCTCTCAACAAAGATAAAGAAGACGTGCGCTTTTGTAAGTCCAAGACTGATTCTAACAGTTGGGATTTCTCAAAGATTCCTGTGTCAAGTGAAGATAAATTTTGAGCCGTGTCCATCAGTTGTTTCGGCCTTAGCGAGCTCTCCATTGCTTAGACGTACTCCATTGATGGGAACATTTCCTACTTCTGATATGCCTCCGCTCTCAGCATTGGTGATGTGCCCAGCATTGAGTCTAAGCTTCAATTGCCATGGACATGGGTCATGTCCATATATTAGTCTGGTGGATCATGTACAACAAGAATTGCTAATAAAGAGCTTCTTGTGAAATAAAAAAAGAAAAACGGGTTTGGTGTCACAATACTAGTTACGAAAGTTGCATTTGTGCGAACGAAAACATTGTTCATATCATTCAGGATTGTTCAAGTGCGAAATAGTTCTAGAAGGGGATTGGCATCCCTCATAGCTGTGAAAACAGCCTCACCATGAGCCTTCCCAAGTGGATCAAATCAAGCCTCTGCAATCGCAAAGCTTTCAGCACTATAAAACCACACTTCCTTTGGAAGATTGTGTTTATGGTATGCCATGTAGATGATCAGGAATAACCGCAACGAGGAAAAATTTTACTGTAGATGGAAAGCTTCTTTCAACTCCTTTTCATTTGCTGAGGTAAGGTCGCCCATACTGGAGCTTTCCTGGGTCCACACCAAGAAATTCCGCCTGTACAAGACCCACAAACACGGACTGGATTCCGTCCAGGCTGAACTGGGGGCTGTCTGCGATGGCTTTGAAGTTGCTTTCGATCTTAGCATACAAAACCTCGTTGTGGAGATGATTGCTGCAGCAGTCCTTCAAGTATCACAGTATCACATGTTATACATGACAATATTGTGTGCTCATCAAACCTTTGATGATTGCAGCAGGTCCATGCCACCTCATGTCAACGAAGTCAGGTTCCAGCATAGCTACAGGGAAGGAGACTGGGGCGCGGATGCTGTGGCCAAGGTGAAAGGGAGCAACTCCAACACTCAAGACTTGCACCTCCGCACTCACTCTTGTCCAGGATACACCCCTAAAGGATCTTTTCTCTGTTTGATGGTAGCTTGTAAATTAACAGCAGCTCTTCTGATGCCGCCGTTTGCATCTTCCATTTATCTCGTACTGTTGGGCTGTTTCCATCGAATTTGTAGTGCCACTTCCGGATGGCAATGATCTACTGCTAGATATGTATTATATTTTGTGGTTTAGTCTAAAAATGTTTATAAACGTATTTAATGCATCTGGATGTAGATAATGTTGTTGACTCGCATAACATGTCACCCTATATAAGTAAACGTGCCTAAGCATGTCGTAAAATACTTTTTGGCTGTGTTTGTCTGTCCTGATTTTTAAACAGAATAGGATTGGTAGGATAAGTTAGACTATGATTTCTTTTATCCGAAACATAAAATCTCACAGACTACTCCAACTCATCTATTAGGTTTGGGTTATAGAGTTGGATCGGGTTTCCCTAACTTAGTCCGAAGTTTCTTTATTCAAATTTAAAAAATACTAAATAATAAAAATAATAGTACTAGAAATTTAAAAAAAATTCAAAATTTCATTTTTGTTAAAAAAATGTCTAGGTGTTTGACCACAATTTTATTTCATATAGTATTAATTCTATAAGTCTTAAACCAATTTTATATTTTTATTTTGAATAAACATTTTTAGTTTAACATGAAAAAATGAGAAAACTCTTATAAAGTTTTAAACTCAATTGAATAAACTCTCATCAAAAGTATCGACGTCAAAACATTCTCTTGAATACCTCTCCGATTCACATCGAAATTGTTGACACCTAATTTTTATCGGTCCGGCAACTTTCGTTTAGTTTTATTTTCGAGAAAATTGTCACTAATTAGGAATATAGCTGTTTTATTTTATTTTATTAACTTCTTTATAAATTTAAAAAAAATGATAAAAACAGACCGGGCCTAATTAATCCAGCTCAGCCTCACGCGCGCATGTCCCGTCCTCTCACGTGCAACCCGCGGCCCATGTTAGCGTCTCCTCCCAGCCCGTGGCCCATCTTCCCTTATTAGAAACCCTAGTCCCCCAACTTATAGAAAGAGCCGCCAGAGAGAGGACAGGGGCAGAAAAAGAGTGGGGCCCATCGGCAAAAGAAATAAAAAAAAAAACGTGAGAGGAGAATTGGCAAGAAGAGAGAGACAGGGAGGGATCGTCAAAAGAAAAGAACAAAAGAAGGGGGCAAGGGAATCCTTTTGAGGGGTGGCGGCCAAAACAAAAAGAAAACTAGAAGAGGAAAGAAGAAAAAGGAAGAAGAATGGGCCGCCGTTGGTTTGGGCTAGCTGAAAGGTTTTGGGCTGGACTTTTCTATGAAAATTCGTTTTTTATTATTTTCGGCCCCTCCTGATTTTGGGCCTGATTTTGCAATTTAGCTTAAAACTACTTGAGCCGGGCCTTGAGCTTGGCCCATTTTGAAGACCCAACCCAGACCATTAGGATCCGGGTCAGTGAGTTGGACCGGGTCTGCCCGACCCGGTCCAAAGTCTTTTTTCGAATTACAAATTAATTAAAAATAAAATAAAAATTTTTATTCGGAAATTAAAAAATTAATTTAAAAAAAAATCTATTATGACCACTTTGCATGGAGACCCCGCCAAGGACTCGGGTCTGGTTTGGAGCCTGATCCGTGACCCTATTTTATATTATAATATTATATAAATATTAAAAAATTTAAAAATAATTTTTTTATTATTAAAAAATTTCGAAAATAAAAAATTGAAGTTTAGTTTAGAAAAGCCAGTCTTGCTTCAAAAATCAATTTCTTACTCTAGAATCGATCTTTGTTAACCAATCAACATCCTTTTTTCAGAAAAATTAATTGGAAGCATTAAACCATCACTCGCTTTTCTTTCCTTGATCTAATTGCATGTTGATTTAGCTTTGTATATCGATATCTAGATGCATGATTAGGCTCGTCATAAATTGATGTTACTTGGATCGATTTTTGGAGAGTTTTCACATGATAGTAATGATTGTTTTTATAGCATATTCAAGTTAGGTGGTGGAGACCAATGTCCATTCCGGTCTTACTTTTTGTAAAGATTTATCCTATGAATTCTAGGATCGTGATAGCTCAAATGAATATTGGATTCATGTAGGCTTAGTCTAATGAAACATGTATAGGCTTAGCATCACATTTACTAATGCATGGTTAACGTAGTCTTGATATAGACTTTATTTGAAACAACTTACTAGATTTAAATCTACACTTACTTCTAAGTAAGACACGAGACTTATAACGAGGTCATGTATTTTTTAAATACCTGACGAGTTGCGGGTTTTATCTTTCTCGTCGTTAGATAAATGCTTTCAATTATTTGATTGTTTATTTATTGTATCGCATTTCAATACATTGATTGCTTATTACCCATATTGTCTTTTTATAAATTATGTGTTACTATTATTATTATTATTTGGTTTAATTAGTCTTATTCTAGAACTGCATGAAATGGATCATAAAAAAAAAACAAATTGCATGTACACTTAGTGATTGTGATGACTTTTAGGGTTTAAAAGACGAGCAATAATGTATGATCATTTTAGATTAAATAACCAACTAGTTAAGTACCGAAAGGGCGTTAATAGAAAAGTTAGCGTAAACAAATCACCGTACCATAGAATTTATGGTTTCATAGGGATCGAGACGACACTCTCGCTTCTCGATCGGTTTCTAGCCGACCCTAATAGGCTAGTAGCGGCTTCTAGAAATATTTTAGATTGTTAAACAATTTTTAAAATCAAAACGCATAAACGTCACGCGAGGTATGGGCTTAGGAGGGTCCGACCTCGAGATTGAGGAATCGAGAGCGAATACCTCTAAATCTACCCAAGAACTAATGCCCATCCTAGCGGGGAAAGGTCTCGAGTAAGTCGCGACAATAATTTTACGAAATCGACAAACTGTAATGTACTTTATATGTGCGAAGTTCAAAGATCATTCATTAACATGATTAATTGTCATTACATCCTTGTGATAGATGAAAAAAGAACGAATGAACTTTGAATTTTTATGCTTTGTTCTAATTGGACATTTGTTTGATTTAGTATTGGACCTGTAACAAAATAGAAATTAATGAAAAATTTGTAAGAGAGAAAAAGAATTCATGTTTCAAAGTGAATATATTGAAATTGAGATTATTCTAAAAACATTTGATGTTGAAAGGGTTAATCAAAAAACTATTTCAAAGGAACGGAAAAAAAATAATGCGTAATCATGAAACTCAATGATAATATGTTAATTTGGGAAAACAATATTTGGATGATTTTTTGAATATTAAACATGCAAATTTATACTTGTATTATATTATTGTTTTGAAATATTTGAATTTAAATCCGTTAGTTCACCAAACGACAAATTTGATAAGATATGAGGATATTCGACTTTAAATCCGTAGTTCATCAAGCAGTAGATTAGATAAGATATAGGGATATCCGACTTTAAATCCGAAATTCACCAAATAGTGAATGAGATATGAAAAAATCAATGGATTTCTTATTTTATCATATCCAATCATATTCCGTTTAAAAATCATGACAACCAAACGAAACCAAAATGATTAAGCCGTAAATTAGATGTTTATCAAAAAGTCATAAACATGTTTGAACTTTGTCGATTCAATCATAAGCTTTTTTTTTTTGCCAATTCAGTCATAAACCTTTGGAATATTGCCATTTCACTTTTTTCTGGCGATTTGTGCCAAAAATGTCTACGAAATGTCTACGTGGATGTTTAGTATATGACATGACCGGACATCCACATAGGCATTTTTCGGCACAAAGTCGTCGGAATGATTAAAATGGCAACATTTCAAATTAGGACTGAATTGACAAAAAAAGAAAGTTTATGAATGAATCGGTAAAATTTCGAAAAATTTAAAACTTTTTTGATAATTATTCATGTTAATATATATTATTTGTGTGTGATATCTGATATGAATTATGTGACGTTATGACATCAGTGCATCGTACAAGGATTGATGTACTTACACACCAACTAAATGGCACACAGGACAAAACGTTACATTACGGAAGCCATCTGTTGAACTTAGGTAGTGCAAGGGCAACATGTGGGAGCCGCTTCTTGAGTCCGTGGGGATCACCTTGAGAATACTATTGATATGTCCGATCTATGTACATCTCTACTTTTTTAGAGCAACAATACACAAAAAAAAAATATTGTATTTGTACTAATTCAATTTAATCATAAGTATTTTCAAAAATTACCATTGTAGTCTAAATGACCAATTTGGATAAAAAATTCCCAATACGAATGCCTAATGTAGCACGACAGTGCTCACATTAATAAAATGTGCCATATTTTATCCTTTAAATTTTTTTTTCCTTTCTTTTTTTCATTCTTTCTCTGTCGGTCGTGAGCCTTCACGATGGCTTGCAACCAGCCACGGGCAACAATCGGCTAGTAGTGATCGGCCTCACTAGGACTTGGCAAAAACAACCTCATTGGCTTTAGGCAATGCTTGCTCTCACCAAAGGCCAGTGAAGGTGACCCCCACAATCATCGCTTGTATCTAGTCATTGGCTGACGCCGAGGCCTAGCAATTGGTGGAGGATGAAGGAATGACAAATAGGACATTTTGTGTTCACATCATGGACTTCTAGCCAAAATTAGACAGGTTTACAATATCGAGAAATTGTCAAAAGATTTAGGACTTAATTGATTAAATTGAAAAGTTTGTGGCACAAGCTTAATTGGTTTATGACTTTTTTTCAATAACTTTTACTATTTTTAGCTGTAATGTGTGTGTCACTTGATTGCTTATGTGCAGGCAACTATGAATATTTATTAGGGATAATTAACAAACCAATCTTAAACTTATTGTGTGAATATCAATTTAGTCTGAATAGTTTTTTCTCGATGTACTCATAATATTTTGTACATTGTAGTCCTTCTAGCCAATTGATACTTGATATTGCTGGCAAGGCATCTAATCATTACTGACCTTTTTATATGACACGTTGATGTAGACAACTTTACTCAAAATGACATCCTACATAGATTACCATGTCAACAATTTTGAACGGCAACTAATTGTAAAAGTTATATTTTTTGCACAGAAATTTAAGAATATATTGGCAAATTTGGGAACTTTAAAATTAAAATTTGAATTAGGAGTTTTTCATTCTTAGCAAATCTGATCCTTAGTTGAGGTGGTCGGTAAATTATTGAATGTGTGAGCTACTTATTTAGTATTGAGACTAAGTTAAATTGTTTGCAAATTGATTGTTTTGAGGAGACTAGAAGAGATTGAGTTGCAGGGATGAAAGTGCATAAAAGAATTGACTTTCAGGGCGCTATAACTAATTATGGGGTAAGAGCTAAGTAAATTTTGGAATGTTAAAAAAAAGGTGCACGTTTAATAGCAAACATAACTGCTATAAATAATTCGAGGGCAATAGAAAGCAACTTAATACAACAGAAATTAAAATTCCATTGATACATGACCCGCACAAGCTTACAAACAAACTAATGTACTTATCGCAACTCTCCGTTAATTTCTTCTCTAGAACTTAGATTGAATTTGGCTAACGATGCTCTTATCCACTTGGAATGCCTTGGCAAGAGTGTCCATGGCAATATCCGGAGTTGACCCAAACACTGCATTAGCGATGGTAATGACACCCGGATTTTGGCTATTGAGAGCAGCGATGGCGACAGCATTTTTGGAACCAATGTTTCTTTGAAAATGGACAAGGCCCTGGGGGAAGACGAACACATCACCCTCTTGCAAGACCTTGGAGATGAGGCGATTATCAGGGTTGGAGGTGATGAACCCTACTTCGAGGGTCCCTTCCATGACGACCAGGATCTCAGTTGCGCGCGGGTGAGTGTGGGGTGGGCTGATTCCCCACGGTGCGTAATCGACGCGTCCCAAGGAGATGCCGAGAGTGTTGAGGCCCGGGATTTGATCCGGGAACACCAGGGTAACCCCCAAGCCGACTACATTTGATGTGTTCCCTGGAAGATGGAGTCCACTGAAGGAGAAGTCTTTTGCCTGAACCGTCTTGGGGTCCTTGCAGGCCAGGCCATTCACGAGCACTGCAGAATTTGAACGGGAAAACAACTAATTAACTTGACTAAGGCAGCATATGATAATGTGCCTCACTATAATACAAAACACGCCCTAACTTATATATGCCCTTGCATTTGTTGAAATATAAAATCCTTGTTGTCTGGTGCTTTTAGGGGAAGAAGAGATGCTACCTTGGACCAGATTCTATAGGAATCTCTCTTGCATGCATAACACGGTTTGCTCAGATACATAATGGCACCAATTTCTGATTCACTGGTATTTCCCCATTGACTCTAGATAAAAAAAAATCCTTCCATAACTCCTCAAATAACTCTACGGTAATAGTTAGCACTCTCAAGGGAATAAAACGTGATACCATAAACTCTAAACCTTCGAATTAACTTTTTGAATGAGATCCACTGTGCTAATTGCGTAAACAAAATGAGGTAGCTCTCCTAGAAAATGAGCTCCACTAGAGCTCTCTTTTTAATGTTATTATTATTATCATCATCTTTGGATAAGTGAAGTTGATATTATAAAATGACAGTGGTTTTGAGTGAGAATAAGGGAAGCATTTGCAAAGCATGGGAAGCACCTTTTGGAAGTGAAACCGTGGAATAAGCAAGTACGCTTTATCAAACTAGTTACTTAAATGGGACACCAAAAGGTAAGTTATCGAGTATTCTTATTATAAGCTCTTTTGCTCTGGCCTCTAAACAAGTTTCGTGCAATAAAAAGAGTTGCAGCATTTTACCTGCGCTGCCTGCTTGAGCGACACAGAAATCTTGCAGAGGACTATCATCAGAAGCTCCAAAAGTGAAGAGAAAACCCAAGAAGCAAATCAAGAGGACACTCTTTGCCATATCCGGATTCAAAATCTTCACGAGATGATCTTGCTTGGTTTCTCAAGTGCAAGGAGATCAGTGCTTGTTGTGGGTGGATGACGAAATAGCCCGAGCAGAGACCAAGTGTAAGAGCCAAGTAAAAAAAAAAAAAAAAGAGAGAGTTGAAAAGTCAAAAAGTTGAGGCGGAGGAGTTGGTCAATAAAAGGGGGCCGAGAATGATCGAGAAGGGAAAGGAAAAGAGAAGAAAGGGAGGAAGAGAGAAGGAGAGAAAGAGAGAGAAAGAGAGAAAAGAGAAGGAAATCTCTCGGGACTTCGACAAGGCGAAGGGGGAGACGCGCGATCCATCCAGAAGGAAAAGGAGAAGGGAAAAAGAAGGGAGAAAGGGAGGAAGAAAGGAGAGAACGAAGAGAGAAAGAAAAGGGAGAAGAAAAAGAAAAGAGAAGGAAGCTATGCTCTCGGGACATCGCCAAGCCGATTCAACTTCGAGACGCAGCGCCCGGTAAGTATTCGCGCCCCTCGTCTATTTAATCGGAATAGATTTTGGATTTTTCGGCTTAAATTCGGAATTATGGGGAAATTCGGAATTTTGGGGTATTGGGATGGCGAAGTCTGATTTCGAAGTTAATTGGGCGAAATATTATGGGGGTATCGTAGCTTGAGGTGTCACGAAGCTATAGGAACTGACGGAATTCGATTTGGACTCACGGTTTGTCGGAAACGGAATTTTGAAGTTCGGTGTGTACTGTTCACGCACTGTTCACGCGCGAACAGTAGCTTTATGGCCCATTTTCGTTGGTTTTCGGGCTGATTTTGGGTGGGGCCAATTCATGAAACTTGTAGTACGTTGAAAGGGCTTTCTATAGACTATAAGATCGTGAGAAACGGAGTTCTGTGGAGAAAGTTATGGCACAAATAGATTATGTGTGCGAGTTGCGCAATAAGGGAAATAGTTATCTTTGTTATGGGCGAGCCTTTTAATTGGCTCATAAATGTTGTTTCATCGACGTGATTAGTCGAGTAAGTCGTTAGAGTATTATTTTACTCGATCATAATGTTAATTACCATTCATTTGATAGGATTACGAGTTCGGCCGTTCGGGTAACCTTTGTTGTAGAATCGTTGGAAATTCCAGGTGAGTGGTGTGTCTCTTCTTTGTATTTGCAAACTCATATTTCGAAAAGCGATATAAGTTTGATGTATTGTGAGTTATAAAGTAGCATTTTTATTGCATAAAAAGCTGGATCGAGCATTTACTGCTTTTCGGGATTTTGTGGGTAATTTGATGATAGTTTGATGAAAAGCATTAAGATGAAATTTATGCGTATGAATTGATGAACTGATTTATGGAATGATTTTGAGAATGATTTGAGAAAATGTATTTCTAGTGGATGAGCCACGTTGCGAAGAATTATATGTTTGATTTGTGAAACTATTTTCTGAATGAGTTTGGAATTGTCTTGTGAATGGTGGAGGATTTTATTGTGTGTTGGATTTGTGCTCGATATCGCCGTGAGCCTATTGTGAGGCTTTGTGGGTATGCGCATACTAGTTGGGATATCCTTGTGGGCCGAGCCACCGGCATTGTAGGTGGAGACCTAGCCAAGGGGGGAATCTTGGTCGCCTAGTCATGGGGCGTTATTCATGACCACGGCTATGCGTTTGAGTAAGAGTTTGGTCAATGGATGGACCATTGACGTGTGATGCGAGTTTGATCAATGAAATATGCCATTGATATGTGATTTGAGATTGGCTAATGGGATGGACCATTAGCATATGATTTGATGAGATTGATCAATAGACTTGACCATTGATGTTTGTTATGATATCATTGATTTTTCGGTATTTCTTTGAAAGGAAATTTAAGCATTTATATTTCCCGCTTGTGTGCGTTGAAATGGATTTCGGATGAAAGGGTTATGTTATCATTTTGTAAAATGCATAGTGAGTGCTCGATCTGCTTAGAAGAAATGCACTATTCACTGAGCTGTGGTTGCTCACCCCTCTCTTACCTAAACATTTTCAGGTTTCATATCAGTACGAGAGCGCTACCGATGGGGACTTTTGGGAGTTTGATTCCTTTTAGGCATGAATTGTGGCTGCGTCCTTCAGAGGAAGAGAAGGACGGCCGTGTCACCGCCCTTATTCCTACGGGATTTGGGGTGTGACATTTATTGGTATCAGAGCCTAGGTTTTGAGTTTTTGGGTATAGATATGGGACGTTGTGAGGCTGTGTGATATCGTATAGCGTTAGTCTTTATATATATTAATGTGTAGTTTCATCCTTAGATCCAAGTAATCATGAGTTCAGACTTGAAGCCAATTGACATGGACATCTTGAGGACAGAGGTGTGAGATTGTCGAGTTTTCGTATTATTAGATGTCTCGCGATTCACGACATCACAAGATTATGACAATTTTATGAGGCGACAAATTGATTAAGAAGGACCAATCCAAAGATAGATTGCGACACGACATGAAGATTTTGTTGTGAAGAATTATTTTGGCTAGACCCTAGTTTTTCCCGAAACCAAGACGGAACTACCATTTGTTGGAGGCTAAAATTTGGCTAGCTATTCGGTTAGTTTGGCCACTTTGTCAAGGTTCAATTAAAGACTACAAGTTATGAAAGATTACAACTCTTAAGTCGGTTAAGGAGAGACGGTGGTGGACGTGAGAGAAAAGGGAATGATGGCTGACCAAACCTTCTCCAATCCCTTATGCGCCACATACGATAAATAGGAAGATAAGTGGTAAACTTGAGGAAGACAAATGGAAGACATGCATGAAGAAGAAGTGGCTTCCCTTCTACACGCCACATGCATTATAAGTGGTTCAAACCTTCCTCCAAATGGCAGCTTGCATACAATGAAGGGAAGATTATAAGAAGAAATTGATGGAGAGAGAGAGAGCCACCAACTTCTTTCCTTTTTCCTCTCCACGTGCAAACAGCTTCATTCTTATTGTTCTTTCCGCCGACCATCTTCTTCCTCTCATTTTCTTCATCCTCTTCCTTATTTATTTCGTGAAGAACAGTTGAGAGAACAGCCGGAGCTCAGCCAATAGCTTTGTGAAGCCACACAACTATCGGAAGTCATCCGCACACTTTTGCCAACCGATTATGCTTAACTGGGCAAGTTTCGGGATTGCGTTCGCCGTGTTGCCTTGACATAGGATTGTGAATCTCTAGATTGGCTTGTTTATTTTGCTTAAATCGTGCCAATTAGCATAAAATTGGACTGGTAGAGTCAAAGATGAGCCAACCCGGAAGAATTACCCATCATTGAGCTGATTCGATGTGGAAAACCCATTCCGCTTGTTGAATTTCTCTAGAACGTATGAGTTAGAATTGGTCGAGGTTGTCTTCACGAAAGTTACTCTTGATTTGATTATCTTTGACATATATTTATTTGGGAATTTTCTGAATTTTATAAGCTGCTGGTTCGTTCGATTTGCAGAATACCCAGATTGTGTTTTCAGAAACTGTTTTCTGACCACTGTGTGATCTTTGCTGATTTTGAGCTTTTTGCTCCACGATTTTGAGCTGGTGTTCTTCATGAAAGTTGTAGGTTACATTTAGGGATACAACATACCAAAATTTTAGTTCAATCCGATGACAAATGAGTTGCTTTTGTTAAACCGAGTATGTGCTACAATTCTGAAAATGAGTTTCTGATTTTCCTTAACTTTGTTGATTTTATAAGCCATGTTACTCAATGATTTTCACATGGACTTCTTCACGAGAATTGTGTGTTTTGATCTTGTGTAAGACTTGATAAAATTTTCTGAATTTTTTAAGGACCGCATCATTGGTTGTGCGAATTAATTGACGGTTTGCTCAATACTATTTTCTACGGTATTTGTGTATCTAGGAGAAAGATGCAGGTCATGGATATTCATGTAATATGGTGCAATTACTTACTTCTCAAGGCCCATTCTTGAAGAAATAAGGAAGTTGGACCTTGAGGTGTTGGAACGTAAGCTTGGTGTTCAGTTGGCTAACTTTTCAGTGCAAACAGTTTTGATTGAAAAGATTAAGATTTAGTAGAATGAGTACTCCTTGTTAAGAAAAATCCGAGAAGTAGTACAAGTTGAAAGACAATGAGACTTCAGTATTTATGTAGCGATCATTGAGACTGTGTGACCGATTATATATCCCTCATGACAAAGAACTCAAGGAAGAGATATTAAAGAAGGTCCACAACATAAATTCTCTATCTATCCAAGGGATGTTAAAATGTACATGGATTTGAGGGGGAACTTTAGGTGGACCAACATGAAGAAGGATATTGTGAAGTTTGTTGGTCAACACATGATTTGTTAGCAAGTGAAGATTTAGTATTAAAGAAATTGGGTGGCCAACTGCAACCACTTAAAGTACCTAAGGGAAAGTGGAAAGTGAAGATCTAGTATTAAAGAAATTGGGTGGCCAACTGCAACCACTTAAAGTACCTAAGGGAAAGTGGAAGTACATTACTGTGAACGTCATGAAGAGGTTACTGAGAATGCCTGGTGGTAAGAATGTTATAAGGTGATAGCTGATTGATTGACTAAGTCTACGTACTTGTATCATATGGATTTTGCCTATCGTTAAATTATATGGCGAAGCGATATGCTAATGAAATAGTGAAGTTACATGGGGTCCAAGTAAATATCATTTTTGGGCAGAAATCTAAGATTTTTGTTTAATTTTTGGAAGAGTTTACAGATTGCATTGGGTACTAAATTCTACTTTAGTATAGCAATTCACCACATACGAATGGGTAATCGGGAAAATTGTTCGGACATTAAAAAGATATGTTGTGAGCCTGTGTCATTGACTTTGGCAGCTCGGGAGATGAATACATACACTTGGTGGGATTTTCTTATAATAATAGTTATCTCTCATGTATCAAGATGGCTCCATTTGAGGCATTGTATGGGCGAAAGTGTAGGACTCCTCTTTGTTGGGTTGGTGTTGGTGAAAAGAGATTAATCGACCTTGAGTTTATTCAGCAATCAGAAGAGTTGGATTAATTTGAGAGCATTTGAAAGTAGCTCAAAAGCCGTCAGAAGAGTTACATGGATCCCAAAAGGCGTAAGATGGAGTTTTACGTTGGGGATCATATATCCTTAAAAGTTTTCCCAAAGAAGGGCGTTATGAGATTTGGTGCACGTGAAAAGTTGAGCCTAAGATACGTGAGACTAATCTAATATTAGAAAATGTTGGAGAAGCTGCCTATAAGTTGTCATTGCCACCAGCATTGTATGAAGTGCATAATGTGTTCTATGTGTCATTACTACGGAAATGTGTACCAAGCCCTCATTGTGCTAATTTGCTACTTTTCAATTTATATGTAAACGGGAGATGGCATGAAGCTCAAGTAATCCGCTAGTTGATGCACCAAATGGTTTTGTTAGTAGGGGAAACCTTCTGGAAATTGGTATTACTCTATCCCCAATTTTTCATTTCACTTGGCAAATTTAATCGTTAGAAAAATTCGAAATTTATTTCTAAAGGCTACCTCATCCACTTACCAAAGAGGAGGTTAATACAAGTTGTGCTGCTTTTGACTATTTGATTGCTATGATTTTGAATTATTCTATGCAACTATATGTTGGGCAACAAGCATATCATGTAATTGTTCATCAAATGGTAAGGACACTACAGTTTATGGGAGATCCTTTATAGTCAAATAATGCATTGTACCTTTAGTTACAATGCCATTATAAACATATGGAATCAACCGAAGGAGACTTTCTCATGGCATGTGGATTTTCATGGAATTGTGTTCCTATTGTGTGGACTCATTTCTTTGGAAAAGAAAATTTCCTTGGGTCAATGATGATTGGCAAGTGTAGAATGCAGCATAATTCATGATAAAATTATCGTATTTCTGATGCCAAGTCTAGCCATAACACCTATTTCACCATCACGAGAGACAATGAGAAAGAAAATCTATTGATTAGGCTTCAACTTGGTAAGCTCAAACATTTTATTGGACTTGAGGTGAATAGGAAGAGAAACGATGTATGCAGAATATTTGATGACTAAGTTTTTCTTTGAATCATGCTAGAAAGACTTCTCCTCATGGAAAAGGAAGCCTAGTGTGTAATGCATAAGTGATGTTGGACATGAGTTGCCTCGATTAGTGAGAACATTGGTGAAAATTGTAATATCAAAGTCATATGTAAGAGTGTGAGAGCTTGTAGAGGAGGTGGAACGCAAATACCCCGTTTGTTTGATGATTAATGTACATATAAATTTCGAGGACGAAATTTTCTTTAAGGAGGGTAGAATGTGAGAGCCAAGTAAAAAAAAAAAAAAAAGAGAGAGTTGAAAAGTCAAAAAGTTGAGGCGGAGGAGTTGGTCAATAAAAGGGGGCCGAGAATGATCGAGAAGGGAAAGGAAAAGAGAAGAAAGGGAGGAAGAGAGAAGGAGAGAAAGAGAGAGAAAGAGAGAAAAGAGAAGGAAATCTCTCGGGACTTCGACAAGGCGAAGGGGGAGACGCGCGATCCATCCAGAAGGAAAAGGAGAAGGGAAAAAGAAGGGAGAAAGGGAGGAAGAAAGGAGAGAACGAAGAGAGAAAGAAAAGGGAGAAGAAAAAGAAAAGAGAAGGAAGCTATGCTCTCGGGACATCGCCAAGCCGATTCAACTTCGAGACGCAGCGCCCGGTAAGTATTCGCGCCCCTCGTCTATTTAATCGGAATAGATTTTGGATTTTTCGGCTTAAATTCGGAATTATGGGGAAATTCGGAATTTTGGGGTATTGGGATGGCGAAGTCTGATTTCGAAGTTAATTGGGCGAAATATTATGGGGGTATCGTAGCTTGAGGTGTCACGAAGCTATAGGAACTGACGGAATTCGATTTGGACTCACGGTTTGTCGGAAACGGAATTTTGAAGTTCGGTGTGTACTGTTCACGCACTGTTCACGCGCGAACAGTAGCTTTATGGCCCATTTTCGTTGGTTTTCGGGCTGATTTTGGGTGGGGCCAATTCATGAAACTTGTAGTACGTTGAAAGGGCTTTCTATAGACTATAAGATCGTGAGAAACGGAGTTCTGTGGAGAAAGTTATGGCACAAATAGATTATGTGTGCGAGTTGCGCAATAAGGGAAATAGTTATCTTTGTTATGGGCGAGCCTTTTAATTGGCTCATAAATGTTGTTTCATCGACGTGATTAGTCGAGTAAGTCGTTAGAGTATTATTTTACTCGATCATAATGTTAATTACCATTCATTTGATAGGATTACGAGTTCGGCCGTTCGGGTAACCTTTGTTGTAGAATCGTTGGAAATTCCAGGTGAGTGGTGTGTCTCTTCTTTGTATTTGCAAACTCATATTTCGAAAAGCGATATAAGTTTGATGTATTGTGAGTTATAAAGTAGCATTTTTATTGCATAAAAAGCTGGATCGAGCATTTACTGCTTTTCGGGATTTTGTGGGTAATTTGATGATAGTTTGATGAAAAGCATTAAGATGAAATTTATGCGTATGAATTGATGAACTGATTTATGGAATGATTTTGAGAATGATTTGAGAAAATGTATTTCTAGTGGATGAGCCACGTTGCGAAGAATTATATGTTTGATTTGTGAAACTATTTTCTGAATGAGTTTGGAATTGTCTTGTGAATGGTGGAGGATTTTATTGTGTGTTGGATTTGTGCTCGATATCGCCGTGAGCCTATTGTGAGGCTTTGTGGGTATGCGCATACTAGTTGGGATATCCTTGTGGGCCGAGCCACCGGCATTGTAGGTGGAGACCTAGCCAAGGGGGGAATCTTGGTCGCCTAGTCATGGGGCGTTATTCATGACCACGGCTATGCGTTTGAGTAAGAGTTTGGTCAATGGATGGACCATTGACGTGTGATGCGAGTTTGATCAATGAAATATGCCATTGATATGTGATTTGAGATTGGCTAATGGGATGGACCATTAGCATATGATTTGATGAGATTGATCAATAGACTTGACCATTGATGTTTGTTATGATATCATTGATTTTTCGGTATTTCTTTGAAAGGAAATTTAAGCATTTATATTTCCCGCTTGTGTGCGTTGAAATGGATTTCGGATGAAAGGGTTATGTTATCATTTTGTAAAATGCATAGTGAGTGCTCGATCTGCTTAGAAGAAATGCACTATTCACTGAGCTGTGGTTGCTCACCCCTCTCTTACCTAAACATTTTCAGGTTTCATATCAGTACGAGAGCGCTACCGATGGGGACTTTTGGGAGTTTGATTCCTTTTAGGCATGAATTGTGGCTGCGTCCTTCAGAGGAAGAGAAGGACGGCCGTGTCACCGCCCTTATTCCTACGGGATTTGGGGTGTGACACCAAGTATATGTACGCGTGCAAGAGCAGAAGCAAACGAAGATTCGGATTATAGTAAAATTGAGTAAAAGAACAGATAATACTCGCATGAAATCAGGAGGCCCGTCCCTCTGGGAAAGAGTCATACAGAACCTTAGCCGGTTCAAGGAATCTATCTTGTCGACAAACAGAACATGGGCGTCCGGTCCGTGAAATAGTGATGGGAATGAAGGGGTAAGGTATTAGTGACAGCGACTTCACGCGTAAGAACCTACAGCCACGATATCTCTTGACCTAGTTTTAGATACTGTAGAACTTGTTGCCGAAAATTTGAGGTTTGTGTTTTTGTCTCTTTAGATTTGTCCATTCGGTTATTGTTCTATTGCATATTCATAAGCGCAGATATAACTTGAACATCTAGATGAATTGAGTATCAAGTTGCATGCAAATAATTACTGTGGGAAGGGACAAGATGAGGGAGGCCAGTCGGAATTGATCCGGTCTTGCGGGACGAATTGGTCTTCTAAATGATCCAATGAGCAGATTTGACGCACGATGCGGAATCAAGTCAAGGGTGGTGCTATCGAAAACACAAATCTGAGTCTGTTATATCAATTTCCGACTTTTATTTGAGTGAGTTAACTTTTTCTGTTAAATTATCAACCGATTTTAGGTAATTAACTATGATTGTGTCATTTACCAGCATTAATATTATTTTTTAATATATAATTTTTGTCATTTTTTGCAAACTTTACTTTGTCTCTCTTACAAATGATTTAAGTTTATCAACACTTATTTAATTTTATCAACCTTTATAAGTGTAGCTTACTGGGCTTTCTCCCATTAGATTACCGGTTAGTTTGTTTTGCCAAGTCTTACTTGAGTTACTTGCCATTATTATCTTTTTTATTTGCCTTATTCTCCCCTTATATTTACAGATCTTTTTAAATATTACAAACCTTAATTGGGGTGATTAACAACTTTCATCCGATTAAGTTTTTAGCAAATTTGGTGTTACCAACTCTTATATGAGCTAACTATTGACATTCATTTATTCTTATTACAAAATAAATTATCTTATCAATAACAAATTTTCATAAGGAAAACTTAAATTCCTAATCATATTCTACGCATATCAATTTAGTTTTAATTTTTTTAATTTTGCCAATATAACTCTTCAGCCAATTTTTATTTGCAACTACTAATGTGGAAAACCAACTTCTTACGTGGTACAGTTGATACCAACTTCTTCTGTAATACAATTTGTGCTAACGTAAATGATTTTTGTAATTTTTTTTACATTTATCTTTTTTTTTCATTTTTCACTTTTATCACCTCTTTTTATTTTTTCCAGTTTTCTTTTCTTTTCTTTTTTTTCCTTTTTCTTCTATTGGACGTGCTTACCAACGACCTCCACCGACTATCCCGAGACTTGGCGATCGGGGGAGAGAATTTTATTAACAACTGTTAACGTGGACAACCAACTTAATACGTGGTACAATTGGTGCCAACTTCTTCTGTGATACGATTAATGCTGACGTAAATGATTTTTGTAATTTTTAAATTTATATAATCTTCTTTTTTCACTTTTATCTTCTTTTTTTTCCTCTTTTTTTCTTTCCAGTTCTTTTTTCCTATTGGATGTGCTTGCCAATGAGCTCCACCAACCGTCACTGAGATTGGCGATCGGCGAAGAGAAAGAGGGAAAAAAACCAAAAAGAAAAAGGAAAGGAGAGAAAAGAAAAGATAAAGATAAAATCCAAATAATTAAAATTGTAAAAACATCGTTATTGTTGGTGGACTCTAATCGTGCCATGCAAGATGACTTATGCTAAGTTGACCTCTATGTTAGCAATTTATGGCCTTAATGATAATATTGATAATCAATATTATCAAAAGGCTTATGACTAAATTGGCCAAATTGAAAAATTTATGACTGAGTTGACTTTTGTATGACATGTATTTTTTGTAATTATCCCAAATTTTCTTTACACTTGTTACCAATACCTTAGATCTACCATCTATCATATGAAATTTCCAAGCTTTGTTTGAATGATTTATCACTTATCTCAAATTCGTTTTTTGACTAAATTTAGATTAGCAACTCTCATTTGAGTTGGCGATCGGCAAAGAGAAAGAGGGAAAAAAACCAAAAAGAAAAAGGAAAGGAGAGAAAAGAAAAGAAAAAGATAAAATCCAAATAACTAAAATTGTAAAAACATCATTATTGTTGGCAGACTCTAATTGTGCCATGCAAGATGACTTATGCTAAGTTGACCTCTACGTTAGCAATTTATGACCTTAATGATAATATTGATAAATTATCAAAAGGTTTATGACTAAATTGGCCAAATTGAAAATTATATGACTGAGTTGACTTTTGTATGACATGTATTTTTTTGTAATTTTCCCAAATTTTCTTTACACTTGTTACCAATACCTTAGATCTACCATCTATCATATGAAATTTCCAAGCTTTGTTTGAATGATTTATCACTTATCTCAAATTCATTTGTTTACTAAATTTAGATTAGCAACTCTCATTTGAGTTGTTTACAGGTATTTAATAGTTTTTTTCTTGAATGAAGTACATTTAGCTTTGGATTGATTTTTTCCATTGAAGTACCGAGAAAAAAAAATCTTAATGCTTTGTTAGACCGTTTATATAAATTTTTCGATATTTAAAAATTTCCAAAACCATTTAGAATGCCAATAAGGTACTTATACTTCTATTGCTGAGATATTTTGAGGTTACTGTGATTAATGGAAAATCTGTCTCTAAGTGGAAAAATTCCAAATATATGTTGCCAAACTCAAAGAGCTTATGATTAAAGTTTCTAACCTCTTACTGCAATTATTTTAGAACTGCCTTCACCTTGAAATGATTATTCGAAGAAAATTCTCCACGTAATTGAGAATCTGATTATGGATAATTTGTTAAAACACATTCGAATTAAGGAAAATTCTCATAATTGTGAGGCTAGTTTTGTGATAAAAGTTGTAAATAAGATGCAATTTGTTGAGAATGAGAACATGAGCAGAAGCAAAGCAAATACTAAAACAATGGCATCAAAATTTTGATCCAATGGTACTATCATATGAATTTAAGCATAACAATGCCTTTATGGTATACATCATTGGATTATACCGGTGTGGGCAACTATATATTCATGTCTTATCCTTGGTGGGGTGGTGGATAATTTGGTGGTGGGTAACTTATTAGGTGTGCCATCTGCTTATGTAGTGTTGAAACCGACTCATTTACAATGTTCGCGAATTGATTAATTTGAGGAGCCCATGAGAAATTAAATTCCTGAGAAAAGAGCGCATGACAGAAACCTAGTAAATTTTGGGGCATTACTTTAATTATGGCATAAGACTGCAATAAGTAATCCAAGAACAAGGGGAAAACTTGGAGTCTTAAAACAAAAATAAGAGCACGTTTATTTAGCAAACTTGACTGCTATAAATAATCAAAGGACAGGATAAATCAAATTACTACAATTGAAAATTTGAATTTGAAGAGATACATGACCCAGCACAAGCTTACAAACAAACTGTAATGCACATTGCAATCGCAAACAGTTAATTACTGGAACTCTATTCTAATATCCTCTCTAGAACTTAGATTGAATTTGGTCAACAATATTCTTATCCACTTGAAATGCTTTGGCAAGAATGTCCATGGCAATATCCGGAGTTGACCCAAACACTGCATTAGCGATGGCAATGACACCCGGGTTTTGGCTACTGAGAGCTGCAATAGCGACGGCATTTCCAAAACCTGCGTTTCTCTGGAAATGGACAAGGCCCTGAGGGAAAACGAACACATCACCCTTTTGCAAGACCTTGGAGATGAGGCGATTATCGGGGTTGGAGGTGATAAACCCTACTTCGAGGGTCCCTTCCGTGACAACCAAAATCTCAGTGGCACGTGGGTGAGTGTGGGGTGGGTTGATTCCCCATGGTGCGTAATCGATGCGTGCCAAGGAGATGCCGAGAGTGTTGAGGCCTGGCAGTTGAGCCGCGAACACCGGGGTAACCCTCGAGCCGACCGTGTTTGATGTGTTCCCTGGAAGATGGAGCCCACTGAAGGAGAAGTCACTTGCCTGAACCGTCTTGGGGTCCTTGCAGGCCAGGCCATTCACGAGCACTGCAAAATTTGAACGGGAAAACAACTAATTAATTTGACTAAGGCAGCATATGATATTGAGCCTCACTATTATACAAACAAGACGCACCCTAACTTATATTTGCCCTTGCATTTGTTGAAATGTATAATGCTTGTTGACTGGTACTTAGGGGAAGAAGCGATGCTACCAAGGACAAAATATCAGCAGAATCTCTCTTGCATGCATAACACGATTTTCTCAAATACATAATGACACCAATTTCTGATTCATTAGCGTTTTCCCCATTGACACCAATATCTTATCCATCCATAACTCCTTAAATTACTCCGCAACGATAATTAGCACTCTCAAGGGTATAAAACGTGAAACCCTAAACTCTAAACCTTCAAATTTGCTTTTTGTGAGAGGTCTATTGTGTCAACAAAATGAGGTAATTCTCCTAGAAATTAAGCTCCACTAGAGCTCTCTTTCTAGTGCTATTATTATTATCTTTGGATAAGTGAAGTTAATACTGTAAAATAACAGTGGTTTTGAGTGAGAATAAGGTAAGCATTTGCAAAGCATGGCAAGCACCTTTTGGAAGTGAAACCGTGGAATAAGCAAGTCTGCTTTATTGGACTAGATCCTTACATGGGACACCAAAAGCGAAGACATCAAACATTCTTATTCTAAGCTCTTTTGCTCTGGCCTTTGAATAAGTATCACGAAAGATGATGAGTTGCAGTGCTTTACCTGCACTGCCAGCTTGAGCGACACAGAAATCTTGCAGAGGACTATGATCAGCAGCTCCAAAAGTGAACAGAAAACCCAAGAAGCAAATCAAGAGGACACTCTTTGCCATCTCCGGAATCAAAATCTTCACGAGATGATCTTGCTTGGCTTCTCAAGTGCAAGGAGAGTAGTGCTTGTTGTGGGTGGATGATGAAATAGCCCGAGCAGAGACCATGTATATATACGCGTGAGATAACAGAAGCAAACAAAGATTCAGATGATTATAAAATTGAATAAAATAAAATAAAAATAATCACATGAAATTAGCAGGCCCGTCGCTCTGGGAAAGAGTCAACTAGAACCTTAGCCGGTCCAAGGAACAGAACATGGACGTCCGGTCCCTAAAATATTGATGGGAATGGAGGTATAAGGTATTACCGACGGCAACTTCACGTAAGAACAAATCAGCGGTGATATCTCTTGACCGAATTTTAGATATTATCATGTTGCTGAATTTTATACGTGTTCAAAAGCTCAGGCAATGATTTTATCTGGTACTTTGATAATAAGTTGACAAATAGGTGGGTTTTTAAGCTAGCAAATGGAGCAGTCTTGTGGGCATCAAAGAAGCAAAGATGTATATCTATACAACGATGAAGGACGAATTTATGTCACTATATATAGCTGGCAAAGAGACTGACTGGCCGTAGAATATGCTATGGTTATAGAGCTGTGGCCGTCACCAATGGCAATCATATCTTTACATTGCGGTACTGAGGCAACAATATCTAAGGCATACAAATGACGTGTTTCTAGCTTCGGTTGTCATGCCCAGTACCACGAGCTCCTCAGCTTCCATTAATGGCGTGTCTTCTCGCACTCATTCCATGGTCACATTCCTTGGATAGACTCTTTTCCACAGCAGCAATTTATCGTAAAAAACCCATTGTTTTCAAAGCTTAAGCCATGTTTCGGGAACCTTTCCCATAGAAAGATCTAAAACGGCATCATGCTATGCAAGATGAGTATCAGGCTGTCATTGACAATCATTCATGGGATTTTGTTCTTGCTCCACCTTCTGAACACAAAATCGGAATGGTTCTACCGACCACTATAAAGCTTGTCTAGTTGCAGAAGAATGTAACCAGCAAGCAGCTATTGATCATCAGAGAACTTTCAGTCCACTTATTACTCTTGTTCTGATTCAAGCTATCCTCAGTCTTGCCACTGCTTTTTATTGACCGATTCGACCATTTGCTGCTAAGAATGTTTTTCTGCATAATTATCTTGATGAAGAAGTCTACATGCAGCTACCTCTTGGATTCATTGATTCTACTCGAGCCCATTACGCCTACGTCATTCTCTTTCTGGTCTCAAGCAAGGGTTCATCTAAGCCTTTTGTTCAATGACTTATATTTCGCGGCTCTGGTGCTCACCCTCCACTATATTCTCTATGTGTCTATCTATTCTGTGTTCGTGCTAGACTGCCAGCATATGTGTACGAGATTATTCTAACGGACACTTCTCACGCCCTGTTGCAGTCTTTACTAGCTGATCTTAATCGTGGCTTGCTATGAAATTGGGATCGGTTCATTTGTTTCTCGGTATTGGAGCACATTTTAATGCGGATGGATTTTATCTTACTCAGGCCCAGCACATCTATGACATTCTCTGTGGCCCCCGTGCTCGATGCAGTGCCTTCCCCGGAATACGAGGTCCGAGAGAGAAGTGCTACCAAGGCAAAAAGAATTTGAAAATTTAAATACGAGTTTGTAATTATAAGTAAACTCAACGGAGTCGCCGTTAATCATACTTTTTCATAGAGAAAACTACAGCTGATTGCTTATGTGAAGGTAAATATACTTAATTGTCAGCTACCTCACCACCTAATTTACTGCACCTCGTTCCTTGAATCGTGTGGGTCCTACAGGACCTACTAATATCAAAAGTCGATAAAAATTTAACTATATTCACCCAAATCATCTAAGAAAATCCCTATATGCACAAAGTGCCCACATCCAAATATTTACTTATGTTTCGCTATGAAGTTATTGTGGTAATCAACTGGAGTAGCAATATTGTTATCCTTTTCTGCCACTAGTCAGGAAAATCCACTTTGCTTAAGCAACTTTTATAAAAAAAAAAACAAAAATCTGACTTACTGTATCACAGGATGGATGCATGCTGAATTTCAACATAAACATTTCGCTTTATCTTATGTACATTACCGCGAAGTACTTCCGGTTTTGACAAAGTTACTTCGAGACCTCATTAAATTTAAAAAGCAACACTTCCAATATGTATATGTGGAGAATGGGACAATGTTGCTCAAAGAAAAAGCAACAGATATGTCTATGTGGCCCATTTTCATCTTCTTCGAGCTAAATTGCCTCTAATTGATAAAGTTGAAGCCCCAAGATGTAATAAAACTGATGGTCACAGAGAGAGAGAGAGAGAGAGAGAGAGAGAGAGAGAGAGAGAGAGAGAGAGAGAGAGAGAGAGAGAGATTTTTATTTGGGTCAAAACAATTAAAGAAATAGGATTACAAATTGTAAAGCATTCGAGGACAATTCTGAAAATATGATCAATAGAACGGAAAGCTGAATTTTTAGACACACGGGGCCAAACAAAGCTCAAACAAACGAATTGATGGACTTTGCTCTCACACACGATTATCTCCGATACCTTCCATTAGCTTCTTCTCTAAAAGTTCCATTGAATTTGGCCAACAATAGTTTTGTCAACTTGGAATGCCTTGGCAAGAATTTCTATGGAAATATCAGGAGCCGACCCGAACACAGCATTACCAATAGTAATAACACCTGGGTTTTGGCTATTGAGAGCTGCGATAACAACCGCTTTCCCATGTCCAGCATTTCGTTGGTAGTGGACAAGGCCTTGCGGGAAGACGAACACGTCACCCTTTTGCAAAATCTTGGTGATGAGGCGGTTGTCGGGGTTGGAAGTGACGAACCCTACTTCAAGGGTTCCTCCCAATACTAACAAAATCTCGGAGGCTCGTGGGTGGGTGTGGGGCGGGTTGATTCCCCATGGAGCGTAATCGATGCGCGCCATGGAGATTCCAAGAGTGTTGAGCCCCGGGACCTGCGCCACGTTCACCGGTGTGACCTTGGAACCAACAGGGTTTGACGTGTTGCCTGGAAAATGGAGCCCACTGAAGAAGAAGTCATCCGCCTGAACTGTTTTGGGGTCCTTACAAACCAGACCATTCACGAGCACTGTATCGTGAGGAACCAAAATTTGAGTGAGCGAAGCAGCAGAAGGTATTGACTTGTAAAACATGAAATTTGCATGATGAGAAGGCAACGACTATCAAAAACGAGCTAAGGAGTCTTCTCTAGACGTAGTTTGCCCATTGTTTTGCCACGAAAACTTACTTTCTATAAATCATATCAGAGCATGCTATCAAGGGTCTATCTTCTCCAATGAAAGCCGCTCTGATTTCATAAATTAGACAGACTCATTATACAATATTTACTTCACAGAAGCTAAAGTTCTACTAGGGAAAGCAGAAGCACTATTGATTACCTGAATTGCTAGGTTGAGCAACACAGAAATCCTGAAGAGGGCTAGGATCAGCTGCTGCAAGAGCAAATACCAGACCCAAGAAACAAATCGAAAGCACACTTTTCGCCATGTCGGAAAGCAAAAATCTCCACAAAGATGAAGAGATCAAGTTTAACTCTTAATGGGGACGCCTCTCTCTCTCTCTCTCTCTCTCTCTCTCTCTCTCTCTCTCTCTCTCTCTCTCTCTCTCTCTCTCTCTCTCTCTGTGAGTACTCAAGATGGCTTGTGTTTGTTGTTGAGGATGAAATGCTGCGAGGAGGTCACCACCATTTATAGGCGCGCACGACCAGAAGGGAACAAAGATTCAGATAAAAGTAAAGGAGGTCACTCTCAAAAGAAACAGTCTCGTTTCGTTTCTTCCCGTCGATTTTAAGGAGAATTTATGTGTTGCCAAATGCAGAATGGGCGCGAGACTCTCTTACATAACATTGATGACAGTGTGTGGATTTATCATGAGAGAAGGGCTATTTCACGCGTCAGAAGAATTAATCAGCGAGGTTGTCCGTTGACCGAGTACACGCGAGTAGCCAAAAAGAAGTTTCTCTCTTTTTTAATTGCCCATTCGGCTTTTGTTCCATTAACACATATAAGAAAACGCAAGCCAAATTAACGTGCCGCGAGAACTTTGTCTCTTACCTTGCGCTGGTATAGGAAAATGACGCTTGATAAAATTCTTCTTTCTTTCATTTTCCTTGTAATCTTTTCTTGGCAGCTAATGCATTAGAGGTATGACAGTGGAGAGGCTTTATTGGAAGGTTTGACCTATTCATGATAGCCCTATTTTGGCTTATTGTTGCCCCATTTATATATTCGATTAGAACGAGATGCTTTCGATTGTGTTTAGCATTTGTGTTATTGTACTTATCCTACCTATTGATTATTGCGTGTTTATTACTTCAGCAATGCAATTTGGTTTGGGAAATTGTCCAAAAAAGTTTTAAAATCATTGCACTTCTAACAATTCAATCTTAAATCTTTGATTTTTGTTAATTAAGTCCTAAACATTTTCATAATTTGCTAATTGGGTCTAATCTGCTAATTCTAAATGGAATTCACCAATGTGTATGCCAACTTTCCTACCACGCTGACATTGACAAATTTTGTTAAATCTAAATGTTTTTCTAATTTTTTTATTCTTTCCTTTTCTTCCTTTTTTTTTTGGTAAATAAACACAAAGTTCTTCCTTTTCTTTTCCTCCTACTATTTCACCAATCGCCCAACCTTAGCAATGGCAAATGATCAAGGCTACAACAAATGAGGGTTAGCCTTGTTGGCCTTAGGTGAGGTCTGTCCTCGCCGAGTTTAGGCAAAGGATGACCTCCCCGGCGTTGGGGGAGGCTTGCTCTCACTTGCCTCTAGTGAGGATGGTCCTCGCCTAGGTTGCACCAACGAGCAACATGGCACGAGTGTCCAACACGACATGATATGCCGACACATAATTTCTAAAAAGAGAGAGAGAATTCCGGCACATTTTGACACATTGTATATCAAAATATTTTTATTAAATTATAAATTATCATTTATAGCTTCCAATATCATCAATTTTGAGCTTACAATTTAGTATCGACCTCTTCCTCTAATCTTTCCATCTCGAATAGATCATTTCTTTCTACTTTTGTGCATTTTCCAATTCCTTTTCCACTTATCATCAACAAATGGCCCCTTACTAATGAGTATGAACTTCTAAAATCTTATTGGCAAAAATTGCATTTTACAAGACAAGTTCCCCCCGCATCGATGTGATTACTAGCTTAGTAACATACCTTCATAGTGGTTGTCTTACAACTTCATTGCTAGATATAGTTGGACGTACGCTCGAAGTGCTGCTAGCCATGCTTGAAGATCAAAACATTCTACAAAAAAAAAACAATTACAAGAAAATAAATTTAATGTATACTACAACTACAAGTAAATATGTTAACAAGAAAATAAAAAAATGCACATATACAGCACATTCATATTAGATACACTCTCTATTGCAGGTACAGTCTACAAGAAGAGCTCAAATAAAAGATAAATCAAATCATTTGTGTGTGATGCTAGTAATTAGTTTCCAAAGCATGTTGAGTAATCAGTAATCACTACGCCACCTAAAACCAAGTCAAGTTTGCCTTCTATCCAACACTTCATATGTAAACAGTGAACAAATATGAAAGATGTGAATTTCACTAGCTGTCCTTATATTCACCTGAACAAAAGTAGGAGAATATGCTGCACATAACGCCGCAATAATAATCCCAAACATGAAGTCATAAATTAGATGAACAAGTCTCTGTGCAAAGCATGCAATCTCTTGATTCTAGATCCAGAAATCTAACCAACTAACTTACAAGTTTTGCAAAACTATTTGCTTTGGGACCACATGTAAATAATAGAGAAAATGATGCAGCTATAAGTAAAAGTCTATGGCAAGCTACCCATTCAAGTAAAAGCCCATGCAAGGCTAGTATTCCACAAATTAAGAAAAGGCATAAAAAAATGGATTCGGTCTTCGCGGACACATTGCCAGACTCTAGCAGCTAGAACGAGCCCAAGGAGAGAAAAAAGAATCAACTCATTTTCTTTAAGCAAGCGATCCAAAAAACTTAGGCTTCAATTCAAGAACCAAGTCTTAGAGGTTTGCATCTCTCTAAGGTCCCATTAAACGCAACATTTTTATGGGGAGAAAAAATAACTAATACCCGATATTTAGGAGCAGAGGACAAGAGCCAATGCAAGAAGTGGGCAAACGAAGGAGTCCCTTCAACAAAAACCCATTACTCTCCGAATCCATCCAAGCAACACAGGCGCGAATATTTGCTACTGAATCGCGATACCTAGAAACAGGCAAAGCTAAATGAGGAAACAACGATAATAAGAGAGAGAGGAAAATGGAAGAGGGGATTGACTTGTGAGCGATGTACTCATGCTCTGGGTCGATGAGGTATTGTGAAGAGGACGGGTTGGTGACTTCAATTCTCCTCAATCTCAGCCTCAGATCTCACTACTCCCCGCTTGCAAGAGAGAGATCTTCTTCTCTACCTCAGCTTAGATCTGGAGGGCCACAATTAGGAGAAGAAGAGAAGGGGCATAATCGGGAGCTTAGGGTGCAATAGTTAGAGAAGAAGAGAGACTGAGAGTTAGAGCACAATTATGAGAAGAAGGCACAGTCTTCCCAAAAAAAAATCATTATTTTAATTAATTTTAAATTTACATTTTGACCCCAATGTATCAAAATTTATAAAAATAACCTTGTACGTGACGGAATCGCATGTCAAATTTTTGGACTAGTGTGTCGAAGCGTGTCGGGGAGCATTGACTGCGTGTCGGAGCATGTTGGAGTATGTCAAAGCGTGTCGAACACGTGTTGAAGTGTTGGACACGGCGTGAAGATCTCTGGAGAATATCGATGCAACCTAGGTCCTCACCGAAGGTCAATGAAGGCCTCACCCCAGGCTGTTGAGGTCACCCCTCGACAAATCTGGCAAGGTCGATCCTCATTGATCATAGCCTCTAGCCGGTAACCGCTAAGCCTAGGCAACCAACAAAGGAAGATGAAGAATTAAAAAGAAAGAAAATTAAAATTGAAAAGGTATATATTAAAATTGTCTACGTCAGTATTGGTCACTGGCTGTACCACAAAAGATTATCAATGTGAATGTTAGCGAATTCTAGTCAAAGTTGACAGATTGGACTCAATTTGCAAGATATAAAAAAGTTTAAGACTCACTTGACAAAATTGAAAGATTATGATTAGAATGGCAAAAGTACATGACTTTTTGGACGATTTTCCTACTTTATTTTTTATCAATATAATTTACTATTAAGCATAGTATTGTGATGTTTAAGTTCGAAATACTACCATATAATATTTTCAAGCATGAATTTGATGGAATTTTTCAGCAATTTATGAATGTCATCTTAACAAAACTATCAAATGAGTGGAACAAGTTGGGTTGAGTTCAAGATGATACAGATATGATTCAACCCAAATTGAGCTATTTAATTCATATTGATCCATTTTTTTACAATACAACTTAAACGATCCATAACCCAACTTATACTTGATCCAACTGAGGCTGCAATTCTTTTACGATTTTTTTACTTAAATTGTTAACTCTAGAAAGAATTTGAGGCGTTTGTAAGAAAGATTAATATAAGCTTATAAAGACGATAAAGGTTGATAATTTATAAGCTGTCCAAAGTGTCAATAAGGGATGAACAAATTACCAAAACAAATCAATTGACCAATATCATTTTACCAACGTTTTTTTCACACTTACTAACTTTTTAGGAAATTTATTAGTACAGAAAAAAAAAATCCACTTTTTAGGAATAGAATACTTGGATCGTCCATTTTGAAAAAGTACTCTTACAAAATGGGATAAAAATTGCACTTAACAGAGATACTGACAGATATGTCTACGTGGTGCATTTTTATATTCTTTTTGGTTAGATCACCTCTAGCTGATGATTTGGAAGCCCCATGGCGTTAGGTAAAAATAACTAATAATATATCGGGTCCCAACTATTAATTAAACAGAAGCAAAACACAAGCTTAATCAAATGAATTAATAAAGTCTGCTCTCAGACAACACTATCTCACAATGCTCCCCGCTAGCTTCTTATCTAAAATTTTGACTGAATTTGGCTATTATCAACTTGGCATAATTTGGCTATTACCAACTTGGCATGCCATGGCAAGAATGTGTGTGGAAATATCATGCGCTGAACCAAATACAACATTAGATTGTAATGACTCAAAGAAGTGTGGTCAGATAATGTTGCTGATTATTATATCCTTAAAATATTTAGTTGTCCACGTTATATTCGAGTGAGTGATGATAAAATCGTTGGAAATGCAAGAAAGGACATGTTCCTAAGTTATGCACAAGGTGAGTGAGGCTATAAGCTATGATGCCTAAAATAAAATTCACTTATTGTCAACAAATAAGTTACATTTAACGAGTCTCTAGTACTCTAGCTAGGAGTGATTATAACAATATTCATATGGATCTTAATGATGTTCAGCTTGAGGTAGAGTTACAACCAAAAACTCACGAGGTAGCACATACTAGTAGACTAATTGACACATGATGCTTGTAGCAAGGTGGAACCTATAGAGCCAAAAGTTACTATAACTGTGATATTGACAAAATGCATATTTGATCTCCCAATAGATGTGGATGCTATAAAAGTTTTGCTTTATATGCTGCAAATGCGGAGTTGTTAATAGTGCAAGTGTTGTTGGTGTTCTGATGAGCTCCACGATTATGATGGAGTTGAAGCTAAGCTTTGGCTTAGGCTTGGAAGACATCTATGCCGGTTGAGCTGATGGAGGCTATGAAAAAGTAGCAGTGAAATTTGGATTCTATCAAAGTGGTTGTGACTTGGTACAAACATCGAGCCAAAGTGAAAGTTGTTAAAATTATATCTCGAGTTTAAGCCAAGAAATAAAATTTTTCTAATTCAAGTAAGTTTCAAGTTTTGATAGGTTTTCTAATTGGATGGTTTCCAAATTGGAGAAGTTTTCCTAAAAACATATTTCCTATTATTGATCAAATTATTGCCTATATATAAAAAGTGGATGTTCTATTTGAGGAGTATTAAAGAGAATTCTCTGCTTGCAGATTATATGTAGAAGCATTAGAGAAAAGTTGAAGCATTGTGTTCCAAGTGCTTGGCAAGGACTTTTCTCCATGGTTTATTCATGAAATTACATCAAGTATTAAAGTGTCTGAGCCAATTAAATCTCGTGTAAGATTTGTTTAATTTCTTCAAGAGATTGAGAGATTATTTGCAGGGCTAAACACTTGTGGGTTATTTGATGTAACTGGGGCTTAGGAATACTAAGAGTGTTTGAGTGACTTGAGTATGGTTGTAATCTCTATTTATATCGCTTGATCTATAGTGGACCTACCACTACTCTCCCCGTAGACAAAGGTCACTAAGACCGAATCAAGTAAATTTGGTGTCCAATTTATTTTCTTGTTTTATCAATTTTGTTGTTCGATCATTTGACTTCTGCAACAGAATGAGAATGGCCAAGCGCAATTCATAATAGCCATGTTTTAGGTTAATGTTGTACCATTTGGACTTCAATTCTACCCTTCAAGAAGGAAAGTCAGCTCAAACAATTCCATCTCTATCCAATATCAAATAGGTAATCTTGCAAACAAAAGAAAAATACGTATAAGATGTCCAAATGTTCATACCCTTCTGTATCTCAAAAGATAGAATGTCCTAAACACCCAACTACTATCCCATCCCCACTATCAATTGAACCTGCTCTAAATAATCTCCTATTTTCCGTATATGCTACTAATAGCATAGAGAATGGATTTGTGATTTTGATATAGATGTTTCTACCTCATTGAATTTAAGTATTTTGAGCAAGAAATAGATAGTGGATTTAGTTGTGTTTCGTTGAATCTTTGTCATTGGCTTGATAGATAATTTGATAAGCCGTATCTCATAATAAAGTTAACCAACATGCTAAGTAATTATTTAGATATACTATATTGGAATTTATTTGTAGTTTTTTTTCTTTTGCAACCTCAAACATGACATGAGCACGAAACTGGATTTAAGGTTCAATTTTCTTTTTATAATTGCTGAAATCATTTATTTTCTCTTTTTTAACCTCATATTCATGGTAGATCTATAAAATCGTGAAAGAAAGATCCCCTTCCAACCTATACATATGATTTGAGAATATAGTTTTTTTTACATAATTCGATATGCATCCATGAGATTAAGCATAAATTTCTCTTTGTTTATATAATTGAGTATTCATTTATCTCATAAAGTAGAAATCCTATATATTACATATCCATATCATTGAGTCATTAGGTTTCTAAAATAGTTTAAACGTAAAAAGTTCTTAGAATCATTGTTTTTTCACTCATACCTACTCCAAAAAAGTTGAGGCACTTCGACCTATTTGTTTACAGGGACAAAGTTGGGAAATTTTTTTAAAATTATTTCAATAAATTAACAAACATTAATTAACATGATCAATTACTCGTTGTTAACGGAAATAACTCGAGTAATCAGATTTTAATATATCAAAATCTGTTGGTAATGTAATAGGAACAAATTTTTAACCCATTCAAATAGATGTCTATAAGCTCATACATAAGTAGGCAAATTTTTATCTATTGGTGAAAATGATAAATTAAAGATTAACAAAATATACGAAAAGTTAATAATTCGCGAATAGTCCAAAGAAGCTAGTGTTTCAATAATAATGTTAATTAGTTATGAACAAGTTAAAGAAAGAAATAAGGTGATCCGTAAACTTCTTTACCAGCAAATTTTTTATTCTTTCCACCTCTTCAATAAATCTATTAATGCAGAAAATAATTTCATTTATTGGGCACAAAGCACTAGAATCGTCCATTTTTGGAAACGACTCCTACATAATCGGACAAATAATTGCTCTTAAATTAAAATAAAGAAGCATATGATTGTGTGTCATATCTATCTTCATATTTTTCTTAGTCAAATTACCTTGGATTGATAACTCGGAAGCCACGTGGCACGGCAGTCATATAGCAGAGAGAGAGAGATGAATTTTGGATTTTTGGCAACTAACTTAAACAAAAAAAAAGTGGGCACAATTATAAATTATATATCATTCAATGACGATACAACAAAAATAAATAATACAAACATTAAGTAATGGACAGACACAAGGTCAAACAAATGAATCAAAGGATTTTGCTTTTAGACAACACTATATTAAATACTCCCCAGCAGCTCTTTGTCTAAAATTTCGACTGAATTTGATCAATGACAGTTTTATCAACTTGGAATGCCTTGGCAAGAATGTCTCTGGAAATATCAGGAGTCGATCCAAACACGGCATTAGCAATTGTAATGACACCAGGGTTTTGGCTACCAAGAGCTGCAATGGCAACCGCATTCCCATAACCAATATTTCTCTGGTAGTGGACAAGCCCTTGAGGGAAGACGAACACGTCACCGTTTTGCAAGACCTTAAAGATGAGGCGATTGTCGGGGTTGGAAGTGATGAACCCGACTTCAAGTGTTCCTTCCAACACTAGCAGTATCTCGGTGGCACGCGGGTGAGTGTGGGGCGGGTTGATTCCCCAAGGCGCGATGTCGATGCGAGCCATGGAGACGCCAAGGGTATTGAGTCCCGGTAGCTGAGCTACGGTCACAGGCGTGACCCTCGAGCCGACGGGGTTCGACGTGTTGCCTGGAAGATGGAGCCCGCTGAAGAAGAAGTCATTGGCCTGAACCGTTTTCGGGTCCGTGCAAGCCACGCCATTCACAAACACTGCCATGGGAAGCACAAACGCATTTTCAGACTTAACGTAGGGAAAAAGAAGGAAAAACAAAACTACCAGAAAGCATATCCAGACTGCTACAAACATATCTCCTACACATCTCCTCCTTTTGGGTGCATCTTTCTTACCCGAACCGCCAGCTTCAGCGACACAGAAATCCTGCAATGGGCTTTGATCAGCTGCTGCAAAAGCAAGAAACAGACCGAAGAAACAAGCCAAAGCCACACTCTTTGCCATCGCCAACAATCAAAGAGGTCTTCTCCAAGGTTGCTTGTTGTCCGAAACGAAGTAGCTAAAGTATCAACTCGGAAGTGGGACTTTTAAGCCGTAACCAAACTAAGGGTCTTTGAAAGTTGTGCTGCGGATAAAGTGTGCTGGGAGCAGATGGCCAGTATTTATACACATGCGAGCTGATTTTATATTGAAAGAGAACGTCGTAACTTTCTGCGAAAGGGCCATGGAGATTGGCCGTCCATAAGGGGGCTTTCGGGGAGTTCTGGTTTAGAGAATCGACGTGTGGCCGAACGCAAATTGGTCGAGTCCGGAGGGACGGAGCGCGACGGCAATTTCAACGCGTGAAGAACCAATCAGCGACGAGGTCACTTGACCCAGCCCACGGTCGTCGCCAATTAGAAGCGAACGATACAATTTTGTTTTTTGCATGGAGCTAAGGATGATATAATTTGTCTCCTTCTTTTCTTTTGTTTTTAATAATCTAAATTACGTCGTGCTGATTAAACTAAAAAAGAATAATCTGATTATATCATCTGCATAATCAAGGGGGTTAAGAACAAACTAACTTTACATGCAAAGTCACTTAATTCTAGATTCAGTCTTCGTAAAAATCATTGAATTATCCAAAGAATACTACTCGTTCACTCTTTGGAATATGTTTTTTGTGATATTGATGAGTTAAGGAACATTAATGTAGATTTTGTTGTCCATAATAGTCGTGAACAAAACACTAATGTTGGTGATAAAATTTGACCTCCATAAGAACTATCAGTAGGTCTATACAGCCAACTCCAAACATGCATGTCATCCATCTAACGGTGCATGTGTAAGTATTTTTTTTTTACATCTACTGGAGATAAAAATAATCCGTCGTGCATTATGAAAGTGATATTTATGAAAAAAAAAATCCTAAATATGTTGTACGAATGTCAATAAAGTCTAAATCTTTCAATTTGGATAATTTGGAACTCAATATTTTGATGATTTACCAATATAGCACTTTCAACTAATTTTGGCCTATTTCCCCTCATGTAGATGATGGTCGTTCTACATGACACGGCTAGCACAACTTTTCTAATTTTTTGCTTTTTTACTATTTCTTTTTTTTTTCCTTTTTCCATTGTTGGTCACCATGGCTAGTGTCTAGCACAAGCGAGGGTCAATGAGGTTTGAATCTGGCAAGGGCAAGGAAGGGGCTGATGATTAATGAAGGAAGAAGGAAAAAAGAGAAAAGTAACAAAAATAACAAAATTTCAGAAAAAGTACTTAAAATAAAAAATAATTATCCATGTAAATCCCAACCATGCCATGTATTATGCTTAATATTCATGCCATCAATCATTGGCCAATTTTGGCTGTAATAACTATTTTGGTAAATCGTTAAAAATATTTTGGATTAAATTGGCTAAATTAAAATGTTTAAAATTGAATTGTTATTCATACATTAAGTTTGGTACCTTTTTGATAATTTTTGCTCAATCTGAGATATTATTTAGATATATGTGCATTTTTAGGAAAATTGTAAAGTAAATTTAAAAGATTGTACCGTCTAAATTGACATTTTTAATAGTAATTTGAATTATTTGGATCCCACTATATATCAAGGTTGATTTTGTTTCTCTACGAATAAAAAAACGTAAGAGGTGAAATCAAGAATTTTAAATTTAGAATTTTCACTCCTGCACGGGTGTTACATACTGCATTTTATAATATTTTGATTAAATGTTCTATTATACTTTTCTTTGAATAATTAACTGAAATTGGTTCTATCTTATCACTTGTATAAATTAAAATGTCCACTTATTTCAATGACATGCTACTGAGAAACAGGTTTTATATTGCATTACGAAAGAAGCAAATTGCTTACAGTGTTAAGTTGGCAAGCCCGAGGATTCAAAAACAGATTTTTATAAACAGCTGTTAGAGAACAGAGATCCTAGGTGGTGACATGTACAATGATAAATCATTTACTCATGAGCAAAAATAATAACTCCCCATTTGACGCAAATACGAGTCATGGACCAAAATTGCATTGGCAATATAATGAAAAAAAATGTCTAATCAGTCCTAAATTTATTACAGAGATCCATAAGTTTTAGCAAACAACGGCTTAGCCTTTCTTATTCACTTCAGTTCTTCCAGACCCCAAACCAAGAAAAAAAGTCCAAATCCATAGGCCCAACGTATGTTACATCTTCTTCCAATGCAAGTTTTCTTATGTCCAATTAGTCATAAGTTTGTTGTATAAGTGTCGATTTTGTCCTAAATTTTTTAATTTTACCGACTAAATCCTAGATCTTTGCATAAAATTCTAAGGAAAAATTACCTAAAAAGCCTTGAACCATTGTATTTATGGTAATTGAGTCATAAATCATTCAATTATACCAACCGAGTCATAAATATTTATAACGCTTTGCCAATTAAAGCAATTCAAGTAATTTTAGTTAGAAAATAATGACGTAAAGGTTAGTTTCCTACGTGGCACGGTCGATACTAATATAAATAATTTTTAAAATAAATTTAGAAAACAAAATTGATTTTCTAATAATCCTTCTTTCTTTTTATTGTTTTTCTTCAAATTCTGGCTAGGATCCCAAGCGCTCCCTAGTCATAGGTGAGGCCTAGTGACCTTTCATCAGTTGTGGCCCTCCCCTAGTGGCCATTTGGATAAGGGCCATGACCCTCATAGAACTTGATTAAAAAGAAAAAGAAAAGAAAATAGTAAAATTTATTGAACATTCAATTTTTTTAAATGTTATCCCAATTAACATTGATCATCTTACATTGCACTATTAATATCTATGTCAACAATTTCAGGCTAAAATGGCTAGATGAACTCAATTGACAAAACATGAAAGTGCTTAGCTCAATGGGTATAATTGAAAAGTTTAAGACTAAATTGACACAAGTGTAACAAGTTTTAGACTTTTTTGATAATTTCCTCAAATGTTAATATAGTCCTTTTTGACTAATTTTTTCAAGAACCACGTAGGACTGCCCAACTAGACTGACAAGTTAGTAATTTTTTGAAAATTAACAAGAATGGCTACATTGACATTTTAATGCAAATGGTTAGCATTATATTAGAATTTACATCATATATTGTTGATTTAATGATGTATCACATAGGATGGCTATTTTTGATGATAGCCGTGTGGAAATGAATGCCAATGTTTAAGATTAAATTCATAAAGTTTGAAATTTTAAAACTAAATTGGCATATGTATAATAGATTTATGACTAATTGGGTAGTTTTCACCAATGTATTACATTGTTTTTCAAAACTAGCTTCACAAAAAATAAAGTAAAATCCCTTGCCGTCGAAGCCCATATTTTATTACTTTTAGTATAGACTCCTCTGTTCATCCAAACTCCTCATATTTCAAAATATTTCGATTGTTTTTTAGTTTCTATCCGAATTGCAATACTTCGTAAATAATGGATATGCATGGACAATAAAAGCTATGCTTAATAATCACACTTCTAATGTGGTGACAAGCTTGGATAATTTGGGGAAAAAAAGGAAAAGAGGGAGTAAAAAAAGATGATAAATTATCCTATATAAAAGATACATCACATAACAATGATAATCCGAGCCTTAACCAACCAATTATCTCAATGCTCACGTTCTCTGAAGAGTGGGGCAGGCTCTTCCTTCTAGGCCTTTGGGCTCTCTTAACTTTGATCGAACCTCAATTCTACATAGCTTGTGTTTAATGATAGTGTTAATGACTAATGAACTAGTCGCCGAGAGAAATGAGGGTGACTCGTAACCTTTTTTTGCCAATAAACCTTTTACACCTACTAACTCTTTAAGAAACCAACCCATACGGAACAAAATTCGTTTCTTGGACGCAAAGCACTAAAATCGTCCATTTTCGAAAACTGCTCCTACATAATCGGACGACTAAATTATGTCAAAATAAAGTACTAAAGTATAATCATGTGAAATATCTATCTTGATATTTTTTTTCTAGTTAAACTACCTTGGATTGGTGGTTCGGAAGCCACGTGGCGTGTGGCAGTCATATAACGGAGAGAGAGAGAGAGTTGAATTTTGGATTTGGGTCAAATTAACTAGAAAAAATCGAGTCAACTGTAAACTCCCAATCAGTCAACAGTGACATGGAAAGAATACTTAAATGCAACAGTGTTCATGCGCAAGGTGACACAAGGAAATCGATGGCCTTTGCTTCTAGACAACACTAGCTTCAATGCTAACTCAAGAAAGTGTAGGTTATACACAATTTGTAACTTAACTAGGCAAAAGTTGATATTCACTCCAATTAAAGATTGAAAATTCTAAAAAGAGTTGATAAATTTAACATTTTGGTAAGTGAGGAAAAAATTAGTAGCTCGATGAAAAGATAGGTAAATAAAAATAAAATAAGTACAAAGAAGCAAATCAAATGAGACTTCATAATCCAAAACTTCTAGTAGCCTAATGAGAGAAAACTGTCAAATTCCACAAATAGAAGTCAATGATGCATATGACAGTTGATGTATTCAGTATGTTCTTAGGAGAAATAATAGAAGTTGGTAAATATTAAAAAAATTGGTAAATTAAACGGGTAAATTAACAATGGAAAGAACTCGAGTAATTAGATTTTAATATATCAAAATTTGTTATTAATGTAATAAGAACCAATTTTCAGGCGATTCAAATAGATATCGATAAGCTCATATATAAGTAGATAAATTTATATCCTTTGGTGAAAATGATAAATTAAAGCTTATAAAATATAAGAAAAGTTAATAATTTGTAAACTGTCAAGAGAAGCTAGTTTTCAATAATAGTGTTAATGAGTTACGAACAGGTCACAGATAGAAATAATGTGATATGTACCCTTCTTTACCAATACATTTTTAACTCTTACCACCTTTTTAAGAAATCTATTAATTTGGGCACAAAGCACTAGAATCGTCCATTTTGGGAAACTACTCCTACATAATCGGACAAATAAATGCTGTTAAAATAAAATACATAAGCATGACCGTTTGGCATATCTATCTTCATATTTTTCTTGGTCAAATTACCTCGGATTGATAAATTGGAAGCCACGGGGTGTGGCAGTCATATAGGGGGCAGAGAGAGAGAGAGAGAGAGAGAGAGAGAGAGAGTTGAATTTTGGATTTGGGTCAAATTAACTTTCACCAAAAAAAGAAGGGTCACAATTATGAATTATATATCAATCAATGACGATACAGTAAAAATAAATAATACAAATATTAAGTAATGGCCACACATAAGATTAAACAAATGAATTGAAGGATTTTTCTTTCAGACAACACCATATCATATACTCCCCACTAGTTCTTTGTCTAAAATTTCGACTGAATTTGTTCAACGACAGTTTTGTCAACTTGGAATGCCTTGGCAAGAATGTCTCCGGAAACATCAGGCGTCGACCCAAACACGGCATTAGCAATTGTAATGACACCCGGATTTTGGCTACCGAGAGCTGCGATGGCGACCGCATTCCCATAACCAGTATTTCTCTGGTAGTGGATAAGCCCTTGAGGGAAGATGAACACATCGCCCTTTTGCAAGACCTTGGAGATGAGGCGGTTGTCGGGGTTGGAAGTGATGAACCCGACTTCAAGTGATCCTTCCAACACTAGCAGTATCTCGGTGGCACGCGGGTGAGTGTGGGGCGGGTTGATTCCCCAAGGCGCGATGTCGATGCGAGCTATGGAGACGCCAAGTGTATTGAGTCCAGGTAGCTGAGCTACAGTCACAGGCGTGACCCTCGAGCCGACGGGGTTCGACGTGTTGCCTGGAAGATGGAGCCCGCTGAAGAAGAAGTCATTGGCCTGAACCGTTTTCGGGTCCTTGCAAGCCACGCCATTCACAAACACTGCCATGGGAAGCACAAACGCATTTTCAGACTTGACATAGGGAGAAAGAAGGGAAAAAACTACCAAAAAACATATCCAGACTGCTACAAACATATCTCCTACACATCTCCTTTGGGGTGCATATTTCTTACCCGAACCACCAGCTTCAGCGACGCAGAAATCCTGCAGCGGACTTTGATCAGCTGCTGCAAAAGCAAGAAACAGACCCAAGAAACAAGCCAAAGCCACGCTCTTTGCCATCGCCAAAAATCAAAGGGGTCTTCACCAAGGTTGCTTGTTGTCTGAAACGAAGTAATTGAGGTTTCAACTCTAGAGTGGGACTTTTAAGCCGTAACCAAACTAAGGGTCCTTGAAGGCTGTGCTGCGGATGAACTATGCTGGGAGCAGATGGCCAGTATTTATACAGATGTGAGCTGATGTTTATTGAAAGAGAACGTCGTAACGTTGTGCGAAAGGGCCCTGGAGATTGGCCGTCCATGGGAGGGCTTTCGGGGAGTTCTGGTTTAGAGAATCGACATGTGGCCTAACAATTTGGACGAGTACGGAGGGAAGGGATGGAGCGCGACGGCAATTTCAACGCGTGAAGAAACAATCAGCGACGGGGCCGCTTGACCCGGACACGATCGTCGACAATAAGAAGCAAACGATACAATTTGTCCTTTCAGTTTTTGCTGCATGGAGCTAATTAATTTGTCTTCTTCTTTTCTTTTCTTTTTTAATAATTGAAATTGTGTCGTGCTGATTAAACTAAAAAAGAATACTCTGAATAACGCTCAAGGTGGTTAAAAACAAACTAACTTAGCATGCATAGTCACTTAGTTCTAGATTCAGTCTTCCTAAAGATCATTGAATTATCCGAAGAATAATATATATTAGCTCGTTCACTTTTTGGTATATGTTTTTTGTGATATTTATGTTAAGGGACATTAATGTAGATTTTAATTGTCCATAATAATGGTGAACAAAACACTAATGTTGATGATAAATTTGGCCTCCACAAGAACTATCAGTAGGTCTATACAACCAACTCCAAGCATGCATCTCAGCCATCTGACAATGTATGTGTAAGTGTAGTTTTTTACATCTACTGGAGATAAGAATAATCCTTAGTGCATTATCAAAGGGATATTTATGAAAAAAAAAAGTTATATACAAATGTCAATTATGTCTAAATCTTTCAATTTGGCCAATTTAGAACTCAATATTTTGATGATTTACCAATAGAGTACTTTTGACTAATTTTGACTTATTTTCCCCTGATGTAGATACTGGCTGCTCTACATGACATTGGTAGCACTCATATGAATGATATCTACACTATTTTAACTTTTCTAATTTTTTTTCTATTTCTTTTTTGTTCTTCCTTTTCCAATTGTTGGTCGCCATGGCTAGTGTCTAGCCACAAGCAAAGGTCAATAGCATCCAAATCCCGCAAGGACGATGAAGAGGGATGATGATCTGCGAAGGAAGAAGGAAAGAGAAAAATGTTAAATGAAATAAAATTTCAGAAAATGCATTTAAGATAAAAAAAAAATTATAAATCCCAACCATGCCATGTATTATACTTAATATTCATGCAATCGTTCATTAATCAATTTTGGATGGAATGGCTATTTTGGTAAATCGTTAAAAGCATTTTGGATTACATTAGATTAAATTAAAAAAAGTTTGAAACTGAATTATCATCCATACATTAAGTTTAGAACTTTTTTGATAACTTTTACTCGATATGAAATATTATATAGATATGCGTCCTTTTTTAGGAAATTTATAAAATAAACTAAAAAGATTGTACCAACTAAATTCACATTTTTAACAGTAATTTGAATTATTTAGAATCCCACTATATATCAAGGTTGATTTTGTTTCTCTAGGATAAAATAAGGTAAGAGGTGAAGTCAAGAATTTTAAATTTAGAATTTTCACTCCTGCGTGGGTGCTACATACTGCATTTTATCATATTTGGATCAAATGTTCTATTATGTAATTTTCTTTATTTTTCTTTGAATAATTAACTAATATTGGTTCTACCTTATCACTTGTATAAATTAAAATGTGCACTTATTTTAATGACATACTATTGAGACACCGGTTTTATATTGCATTATGAATGAAGGAAATTGCTTACAATGTTAAGTTGGTGAGCCTGAGGATTGAAAAATAGATTTTTATAAGCAACTGATAGAGAAGAGAGATCCTAGGTGGTGACTATGGGCATCAAATGAGTGTGTCGGGTCGGGTCTGGTCGGGTCAAAATGATTCAACATATATTGATTCATTTAATCTGTTTTGGCATTATTTTCATACTATACAATTCTAGCAACCTATACTCGACCCAACACATACCCAATTTACACCCCACGCGGCTTATATTGTTAAAATGCTTATATATTTAATAAATTCTAGAAAAATTTACTTCATGATTTTTTTTAATTGTATTGTTAAAATAATTTTATGCAACACAATTAGTTGATAATTTTTATTTTTTCTGAAATGTTATTTTTTTTTTTTGCTTTTGCTCTTGCGGTTGTCGAAGCTTACCAATAAATTTTTAACTCTTACCACCTCTTTAAGAAATCTATGCAGAAAATAAGTTCATGTTTTTTGGGCACAAAGCACTAGAATCGTCCATTTGCGGAAGCTACTCTTACATAATCGGACGAATAAATGCTCTTAAAGTAAAATACAGAAGCATGACTGAGTGGCATATCTATCTTCATATTTTTCTTAATCAAATTACATGGGATCGATAACTCGTAAGCCACATGGCGTGGCATTCATATGAGAGAGAGAGAGAGAGAGAGAGAGAGAGTTGAATTTTGGATTTGGGTAAAATTAACATAAACAAAACAAAACAAAAAGTAGATTGCAACTATAAATTACATATCAGTCAATGACGATACAGTAAAATCAAATGATACAAACATTAAGTAATGGCTAGACAGAAGGTTAAACAAATGAATCGAAGGAATTTTTCTTTCGGACAACACCATATCATATACTCCCCACTAGTTCTTTGTCTAAAATTTCGACTGAATTTGATCAACAATAGTTTTATCAACTTGGAATGCCTTGGCAAGTATGTCTCCGGAAACATCAGGCGTCGATCCAAACACGGCATTAGCAATTGTAATGACACCAGGGTTTTGGCTACCGAGAGCTGCAATGGCGACCGCATTCCCATAACCAATATTTCTCTGGTAGTGGATAAGCCCTTGAGGGAAGATGAACACGTCGCCCTTTTGCAAGACCTTGGAGATGAGGCGGTTGTCGGGGTTGGATGTGATGAACCCGACTTCAAGTGTTCCTTCCAACGCTAGCAGTATCTCAGTGGCACGCGGGTGAGTGTGGGGTGGGTTGATTCCCCAAGGCGCAACGTCAATTCGTGCCATGGATATGCCAAGGGTATTGAGTCCAGGTAGTTGAGCTACAGTCACAGGCGTGACCCTCGAGCCGACGGTGTTCGACGTGTTGCCTGGAAGATGGAGCCCGCTGAAGAAGAAGTCATTGGCCTGAACCGTTTTCGGGTCCTTGCAAGCCACGCCATTCACAAACACTGCCATGGGAAGCACAAACGCATTTTCAGACTTGACATAGGGAGAAAGAAGGGAAAAAACTACCAAAAAACATATCCAGACTGCTACAAACATATCTCCTACACATCTCCTCCTTTGGGGTGCATATTTCTTACCCGAACCACCAGCTTCAGCGACGCAGAAATCCTGCAGCGGACTTTGATCAGCTGCTGCAAAAGCAAGAAACAGACCCAAGAAACAAGCCAAAGCCACGCTCTTTGCCATCGCCAAAAATCAAAGAGGTCTTCTCCAAGGTTGCTTGTTGTCTGAAAGGAAGTAGCAAAGGTTTCAACTCGGAAGTGGGACTTTTGGGCCGTAACCAAACTAAGGGTCTTGGAAAGTTGTGCTGCGGATGAAGTATGCTGGGAGCAGATGGCCAGTATTTATACACATGTGAGCTGATGTTATATCGAAAGAGAACGTCGATACTTTCTGCGAGAGGGCCATGGAGATCGGCCGTCCATAAGGGGGCTTTCGGGGAGCACTGGTTTAGAGAATCGACGAGTGGACGAACGCGAATTGGTCGAGTCCGGAGGGACGGAGCGCGACGGCAATTTCAACGCGTGAAGAACCAATCAGCGACGAGGTCGCTTGACCCAGCCCACTATTGTCGCCAATTAGAAGCGAACGATATAATTTTGTCTTTTCAGTTTTTGCTACATGGAGCTAAGGATGATATAATTTGTCTTCTTCTTTTCTTTTCTTTTTAATAATCAAATTACGTCATGCTGATTAAACTACAAAAGAATAATCTGATTATATTATCTTCATAATCAAGGTGGTTAAGAACAAACTAACTTTGCATGCAAAGTCACTTTATTCTAGATTCAGTCTTCAAAAAATCATTGAATTATCTGAAGAATACTACTCATTCAGTCTTTGATATATGTTTTTTGTGATATTGATGAGCTAAGGAACATTAATGTAGATTTTAATTGTCCATAATAGTCGTGAACAAAACACTAATGTTGGTGATAAAATTTGACCTCCATAAGAACTATCAATAGGTATACACAGCCAACTCCAAACATGTATGCCATCCATCCAACGATGTATGTGTAAGTATTTTTTTTTTTTACATGTAATGGAGATGAAAATAATCCGCCGTGCGTTATGAAAGTGATATTTATGAACAAAAAATTCCTAAATTTATTGTACGAATGTCAATAAAGTCTAAATCTTTCAATATTGAATTTTGATATCTTACCAATATAGTACTTTCGACTAACTTTGGCCTATTTTCCCTAATGTAGATGATGGTCGTTCTACATGACAAGGCTAGCACAACTTTTCTAATTTTTTAGTTTTTATTTCTTCTTTTTTCCATTGTCAGTCACCATGGCTAGTGTCTAGCCACAAGCAAGGGTCAATGATAGGGGTGAGCAACGGTCCAGGGTCGACCTTAGACCGACCTTGGACTGACCCAACCCGACAGGTCTTGATCGGGTTCTTAAGACGAATAGGTCAGTCCTCAATCCTAAAATCTCTAATTTAATACTGTGCGAGTTGGTCCTCGATTTTAAATAGTTGGACCAACTTGGCAATATAATATATATAAATAATAATTGTTTTTACTTTTTTACACGCCCATTTTATAAGTTTTAGCAAACAGCGGTTCAGTCTTTCTTATTCACTTCAGTTCTTCCTGACCCCAAACCAAGAAAAAAAACTCCAAACCCACAGGTCCAACATATGTTACGTCTTCTTCCAACGCAAGTTTTCTTCTATCCAATTAGTCATAAGTTTGTTGTATAAGTGTCGATTTCGTCCTAAACTTTTTAATTTTACTAACTAAGTCCTGAATCTTTGCATAAAATTCTATGGAAAAATTACCTAAAAAGCCTTGAACCATTGTATTTATGGTAATTGAGTCGTAAATCTTTCCATTACATCAACTGAGTCATAAATGTTTATAACGTTTTGCCAATTAAAGCCATTCAAGTAATTTTAGTTAGAAATTAATGACGTAAATGTTAGTTTCCTACATGGCACGGTCGTTACCAATGTAGATAATTTTTAAAATATATTTAGAAAATAAAATTGATTTTCTAATAATCTTTCTTTCTTTTTATTTTTTTTTCTTCAAAGTCTAGCGAGGGTCCCAAGCCCTCCCTATTCATAGGTGAGGCCCAATGAACTTTCATCAGCTGTGGCCCTCCCCTAGTGCCATTTGGACAAGGGTCATGACCCTCATTGAACTTGGTTAAAAAAAAAAGAAAAGAAAAGAAAATAGTAAAATTTATTGAACATTCAATTTAAAAAAAAAATATCGTTCTACATTGCACTATTAATGTCTATGTCAACAATTTTCAGGCTAAAATGGCTAGATGAACTCAATTGACAGAACATGAAAGTACTTAAAACTCAATGGATATAATTGAAAAGTTTAAGACTAAAATAACACAAGTGTAATAAGTTTTAGCCTTTTTTGATAATTTCCTCAAATGTCAACATAGTCCTTTTCGACTAATTTTTTCAAGAACCACGTAGGACTGCCCAACTAGATTGACACGTTAGTAATTTTTTGAAAATTAACAAGAATGGCTACATTGACATTTTAATGCCAATGGCTAGCATTATATTAGAATTTCCATCATATATTGTTGATTTAATGATGTGTCACATAGGATGGCTATTTTTGATGATAGCCATGTGGAAATGAACGCCAATGTTTAAGATTAAATTAACAAAGTTTAAAATTTTAAAACTAAATTGGCATATGTATAATAGATTTATGACTAATTGGATAGTTTTCACCAATGTATTACATTGTTTTTCGAAACTAGCTTCACAAAAAATAAAGTAAAATTCCTTGCCGTCGAAGCCCATATTTTATTACTTTTAGTATAGACTCCTCTGTTCATCCAAACTCCTTATATTTCAAAATATTTCGATTGTTTTTTAGTTTCTATCCGAATTGCAATACTTCGTAAATAATGGATATGCATGGACAATAAAAGCTATGCTTAATAATCACACTTCTAATGCGGTGACAAGCTTGGATAATTTGGAAAAAAGAAATGGAAAAGAGGGAGGGAAAAAAGATGATAAATTATCTTACATAAGAGATACACCATATAACAATGACAACCCGAGCCTTAACCAACCAATTATCTCAATGCTCCCGTTCTCTGAAGACTGGGGCAGGCTCTTCCTTTTAGGCCTTTGGGCTCTCTTAACTTTGATCGAACCTAAATCCTACATAGCTTGTGTTTAATGATAGTGTTAATGACTAATGGACTAGTCGCCGAGAGAAATGAGGGTGACTCGTAACCTTTTTTTTTGCCAATAAACCTTTTACACCTACTAACTCTTTAAGAAACCAACCCATACGGAACAAAATTCGTTTCTTGGACGCAAAGCACTAAAATCATCCATTTTTGGAAACTGCTCCTACATAATCGGACGATTAAATTATGTCAAAATAAAGTACTAAAGTATGATCATGTGAAATATCTATCTTGATATATATATATTTTTTTAGTTAAACTACCTTGCATTGGTGGTTTGGCAGCCACGTGGCATGTGGCAGTCATATAACGGAGAGAGAGAGAGAGAGAGAGTTGAATTTTGGATTTGGGTCAAATTAACTAGAAAAAATCGAGTCAACTGTAAACTACCAATCAGTCAACGGTGACATGGTAAGACTACATAAATACAACAGTGTTCATGCACAAGGTCACACAAGGGAATCGATGGCCTTTGCTTCTAGACAACACTAGCTCCGATGCTAACTCAAAAGTGTAGGTTATACAAAATTTGTAACTTAACTAGGCAAAAGATGATATTCACTCCAATTAAAGATTGAAAATTCTAAAAAGAGTTGATAAATTTAACATGTTGGTAAGTGAGGAAAAAATTAGTAGCTCGATGAAAAGATAGGTAAATAAAAATAAAATAAGTACAAAGAAGCAAATCAAATGAGACTTCATAATCCAAAACTACTAGTAGCCTAATGAGAGAAAACTGTCAAATTCCACAAATAGAAGTCAATGATTCATATGACAGTTGATGTATTCAGTATGTTCTTAGGAGAAATAATAGAACTTGGTAAGTGTTAACAAAATTTGATAAATTAGACGGATAAATTAAAAATGGAAAGAACTCGAGTAATTAGATTTTAATATATCAAAATATGTTATTAATGTAATAGGAACAAATTTTCAGGCGATTCAAATAGATATCGATAAGCTCATATATAAGTAGGTAAATTTATATCCTTTAGTAAAAATGATAAATTAAAGCTTATAAAATATAAGAAAAGTTAATAATTTGTAAATTGTCAAGAGAAGCTAGTGTTTCAATAACAGTGTTAATGAGTTATGAAGAAGTCACAGAGAGAAATAAGGTGATATGTACCTTTCTTTACCAATAAATTTTTAACTCTTACCACCTTTTTAAGAAATCTATTAATTTGGGCACAAAGCACTAGAATCGTCCATTTTCGGAAACTACTCCTACATACTCGGACAAATAAATGCTGTTAAAATAAAATACATAAGCATGACTGTTTGGCATATCTATCTTCATATTTTTCTTGGTCAAATTACCTCGGATTGACAACTTGGAAGCCACGTGGTGTGGCATTCATATATAGGGGTGTGCACCCGACCGGTCCTAGTCAGGTTTTTGAGTCGAACGGGTCGGTCCTCGGTCCTAAAATCTCTAACCCGGTACTGTACGGGTTGGTCCTCGGTCATAGAAGGTCGGGTTGGTCCAACCCGACTATATATTATATATAAATATTTAATATTAACATTTTTTAATAAGCCCATTCAATTTCCACCTCCTTCACTTCATTGTTCAATTCATTGTTTCCAGGTTGATCTAGTTTTCCTCTTTAGAATGTCTTTTGGCGATGAACATCACTCGTTGCTTCTAATTATTTTAGTAAGATTAGTTTATAGTATGTTGAAAAAATTTTAAGTTTAGTAGTCTTTGGTTCAAGATTAGAAATTACGAGCTCAAGACTAGTAGATCGTAAATTTTTTGCAAGTGGTACACACATAATTCTACTGATTTACATGATACTTGCTTTATGTAGTTACTCTTTTACTTTTTCTTCTATATTAATGTTTATCGGTTGAGTTTGGATTGAGCATTTATTTTTTATATTTCTTGAATTGCTTCTTGTACAGTTTCATTTTCTAAGTCTTTGGTTTCAATGAATTGCTTATTGAACAACGTTATTTTGCTTTAAGTTCTTTTCCTCATGAGAACTGCAATGCCAGACTCTTATGTGTATGCGGTACTTGCTTCATAATTTGTAATTTTGCTTTTCAATAATAGTGTTAATGAGTTATGAACAAGTCACAGAGAGAAATAAGGTGATATGTACCCTTCTTTACCAATAAAATTTTAACTCTTACCACCTTTTTAAGAAATCTATTAATTTGGGCACAAAGCACTAGAATCGTCCATTTTCGGAAACTACTCCTACATAATCGGACAAATAAATGCTGTTAAAATAAAATACAGAAGCATGACTGTTTGGCATATCTATCTTCATATTTTTCTTGGTCAAATTACCTCGGATTGACAACTTGGAAGCCACGTGGTGCGGCAGTCGGATTTGGGTCAAATTAACTTTCACCAAAAAAAAGAAGGGTCACAATTATGAATTATATATTAATCAATGACGATACAGTAAAAATAAATAATACAAATATTAAGTAATGGCCACACATAAGATTAAACAAATGAATTGAAGGATTTTTCTTTCAGACAACACCATATCATATACTCCCCACTAGTTCTTTGTCTAAAATTTCGACTGAATTTGTTCAACGACAGTTTTGTCAACTTGGAATGCCTTGGCAAGAATGTCTCCGGAAACATCAGGCGTCGACCCAAACACGGCATTAGCAATTGTAATGACACCCGGATTTTGGCTACCGAGAGCTGCGATGGCGACCGCATTCCCATAACCAGTATTTCTCTGGTAGTGGATAAGCCCTTGAGGGAAGATGAACACATCGCCCTTTTGCAAGACCTTGGAGATGAGGCGGTTGTCGGGGTTGGAAGTGATGAACCCGACTTCAAGTGATCCTTCCAACACTAGCAGTATCTCGGTGGCACGCGGGTGAGTGTGGGGCGGGTTGATTCCCCAAGGCGCGATGTCGATGCGAGCCATGGAGACGCCAAGTGTATTGAGTCCAGGTAGCTGAGCTACAGTCACAGGCGTGACCCTCGAGCCGACAGGGTTCGACGTGTTGCCTGGAAGATGGAGCCCGCTGAAGAAGAAGTCGTTGGCCTGAACCGTTTTCGGGTCCTTGCAAGCCACGCCATTCACAAACACTGCCATGGGAAGCACAAACGCATTTTCAGACTTGACGTAGGGAAAAAGAAGGAAAAAAGACGACCAAAAAGCATATCCAGACTGCTACAAACGTCTCCTACACAGCTCCTCCTTTTGGGTGCATCTTTCTTACCCGAACCGCCAGCTTCAGCGACGCAGAAATCCTGCAATGGGCTTTGATCAGCTGCTGCAAAAGCAAGAAACAGACCCAAGAAACAAGCCGAAGCCACACTCTTTGCCATCGCCAAAAATCTAAGAGGTTTTCTCCAAGGTTGCTTGTTGTCTGAAACGAAGTAGCTAAGGTTTCAACTATAGAGTGGGACTTTCAAGCCGTAACCAAACTAAGGGTCTTTGAAAGTTGTGCTGCGAATGAAATGTGCTGGGAACAGATGGCCAGTATTTATACACATGTGAGCTGATATTATATTGAAAGAGAACGTCGTAACTTTCTGCGAGAGGGCCCTGGAGATTGGCCGTCCATGGGAGGGCTTTCGGGGAGTTCTGGTTTAGAGAATCGACATGTGGCCGAACGCGAATTTGGACGAGTACCGAGGGAAGGGATGGAGCGCGACGGCAAGTTCAACGCGTGAAGAACCAATCAGCGACGGGGCCGCTTGACCCACCACACGATCGTCGCCAATTGGAAGCGAAAGATACAATTTGTCTTTTCAGTTTTTGCTGCATGGAGCCAAGGATGATATAGTTTGTCCTCCGCTTTTCTTTCCTTTTGATTATCGAAATTGCGTACTGCTGATTAAACTACAAAAAAAAAAATCTCTGAATAACGCACAAGGTAATTAAGAACAAACTTACTTTGCATGCAAAGTCACTTAATTCTAGATTCAATCTTCCTAAAAATCATCGAATTATCCTAAGAATACTATATATTGGCTCATTTACTCTTTGGTATACGTTTTTTTTGTGATATTTATGAGTTAAGGAACATTAATGTAGATTTTAATTGTCCATAATAATCGTGACCAAAACACTAATGTTGGTGATAAAATTCGAGCTCCATAAGAACTAGCAATAAATCTATCATTGGTGTAAAAAATAACCACAGCACTATTGAATGGTTGATATGTGAAAAAAAAAAAATCTATTATACAGCCAACTCAAAACATGCATGTCATCCATCTGGCAGTGTATGTGTAACTTTTTCTTTTTTCCCGCATCAACTGGAGCTAAGAATAATCTTAATGCATTGGGAAAGTGATAATTATGGAAAAGAATTCTAAATTTACTCTACAAATGTCAATCAAGTCTAGATATTTCAATTTGGCCATAATATTTTGATGATTTACCAATAGTGTACTTTCAACTTATTTTGGCCTATTATTTCTTATGTAGTGCTGGTCATTTTACATGACACTACTAGCACTGATATGGATGGTATATGCACTTTGTTAAATTTTCTGAGTTTTCTTTCTTTCTTTCTTTTTTCTATTAAGTTTTCTTTTCTTTATTTTTCCATCACCACTGTTTTTTCGGGCCATTTTTATTGGAAAATCCTAATGCAGCAGTTTGCCATATATAATGGCCAGCGAAAATTGGAGTTTCACATCTGTGATTTCTGATGAAAATTAACATAAATGATTATATTAGAATTTCACACAAAAAACTTAGCATTGATTAACAAAATTGGAAAATTTTAAGATTAAGATAGAATTCATATACTAGATTTATGACTAATTCAGTAGCCCCATATTAATTGGCTTGTTGTTCGAACCCAAGAGCACAAGAAAATGAGTAAATTTCCTTGCAATCTAGGTAGCATAGACTCAATTCATCCATATTTATCACATTTCAAAGTATTTCAATTTTTTCTATTTTCTTTCTGAATTGTAATACTCCTTAATCGACATTGAATTCGCTTGGGACAACAAAGGCATGCTTAATAATCGCACTTCTAATGCAGTGCAATAGGGTTGGATATTTCGATAAGAAAAGAAAAGAACAGAGAGAGAGCAAGAGATGAGCAAGTATTTTATGCGATGGATATACATCAATTAGCAAATCTATTAATGTTTCGCTTCCTCTGAATCACAACCCAATTGATGGGTTAAGCATGTACTGTTTTATTAATCGGTGACATCACGTGTTACTATCACGTGATAGGGCCATCGCAATAAAATACTTCTAGAGAGATATTGGGCCGGGCTTTTCCTTTTGGGCCTTTGGGCTTTCTTGACTCTGATAGAACACATCAAACCCTATCAAATATCATCCTATAAAACCAATGCTCTGCTTCTGCTGCTGCAGGTACTGATCCTCTCTCTCTCTCTCTCGCCGATTTTCTTGCGAACGGCGCATCTTGTCGAACTCGTCTTCTGCTTTCTCGTTTCGAACTTCTGCATCTTCTTCTCTGTATCATATTCTTGAGTCCCCGATTCAAGTGGACTCGACCCTCGAGCCTGCGAGACTGGTAAATACCTTGGTCCCGTCTCGCTTACTTCGCCCAAGAAAACAAGAACACGCTCTCGAGCTTTTCTCCATGGGTTCTGACGATTTCCCTCGGCGCCGCTTGCGAATTCCGTGGGTTTCTGTTGGGTTCCGTGAACATGATGAGAGTAACATATTGCGAGTGATGATAATCTTATCAGGTGATGAGAAATATTGCTTCGCTACGTTCTTTCTGATTCATGGTTCCCTCTGGACTCTCGTGGTTTTGCTCTTCCGATTTTTCACACCTGCTTTCGTCAACCTGTTTCATTCTCGCCATCATACTTGCATTCGTTATTCATGTCATTACGTGCAACTTGTCTAAGTTTCGAGTTGGTCTTGCAATCTCGTGTTACGTTCGGGCTTTTCAAAGTAAAATTCATGTCTGGTCTCAATAATACTGACCCCCATTCGGAGATTTCGTAATAACTGTTGCCAAAACATGGTTTCTTGTGGAGAACAGTGATGACCATTTTGGAACTGAATTGTACTTCAACAGTGATTTTCTGCTCGAAGATCCTCCTTTTGCCGCGCTTTTATGGCTTTCTTGAGCCTCTTGGGTATATTCGCCGTCGAACCCTCGATTGCAATCGGGTTCTCGCCGTGATTCCTGCTCCTTCCGTCCCTACTCAGCCCCCGCTCGTTCAGCGAAGCTAGAATCCTCCCCTCGTAGTCCCGCCTCCAATGTCCATCGCCGTTCCATTGATGCATGAACTTTTCTACCTAATTAATACCCAAAAACATGAATAGTAAACGTCGGTATGGCAATTTATGACAGCAACGCATGGTGCGGAGAGAGAGAGAGAGAGAGAGAGAGAGAGAGAGAGAGAGAGAGAGAGAGAGATGAATGGACCTCTCGATTAGACAATTGGTCAAGTACTTCTACGTCTTTCTTCTCGGCGAGTTCTCTTGCTGCCTCCATGAGTGAAACGTGCTGGTTGTAGCAGGCATTCTGAAAGTGGATCAAGAGCAGAAAACCATGAGTAACTAGCGAAAACGCGGCTAGCGACAGTGACAGTATACATGTATGGTCGTACCGCTTCTTGATGCTCTCTTTTCCATTCGAAGATGAATTTGTATGCATCCCCCTTTATTAGACCTATGCACATCAGTTCCTTCTCCAAAGAACTCAATTCATTTTCGACAGATGCCAATTCTTTCTTGATGAAATCGAATTCCGCGTTGAAAGCCAAGTGTTGTTGTCTAGTTTCGTCCAGTTCCTCCTCTATGAGCTAAAATACATGAAAAAAATTGTCAGCTAGCAAGAAGAGAAAAAGATTAATCAGGCCATGAGTTTGAACATGTAGTTCTTTGATTGTCTTTACTTGAACTTGCTTTTTTAAGGTTTGCTTTGAGCCCAAAGAATCCCACGTCTTCCCCCTGCAAGCAGCTCTTATCATGGCCTCCTCTCTTGCCATTTCAAGTTCCTTAATCTCCTCCCTGATCTTCGTCTTCTTATCTGAGCTGTGACCCCACTGATTCTTCGCATAATGTAACCACTGAATCTGTATTTTCACAAGTGAAAAGATCAGGAAACCAAAAGAAGTCGGATCAAATCCGAGTCCTTTGTCTAAATGTGAGTATTTAGTGCATAATAAACCAGGTCGTGCATCAAATCATACCTTTCGATCCAATTCTTGCTTGGACATGTATGGATCCACCTTCCGCTTGGCCTCGGTCATCTTGCTTAAGATCCGCCTTTCGTCGGCCAGGTTGTTGCCCCCATGAAGCATTCCAAAATGCAAGCTCTACACCATTTTATCAGCCAAAATACAGTACCATATTAGCTGTGATCAGAGCCTTGCTCATCCAATCATTCTGAAGTACTGTAGGAAAACATTTTGACCATGTCTTGCTCTTACTAACCAGATTATCTATCTCATCCACGGAAGAGCCTGGTTTGATGGCTTTACAGAGGCTTGCTTTATTTGCGAAGCATAGCTTGTCCATAGATAATTTCAGCAACTTCAAGTCCTCCCTTCGCCATCGTTGGGTGCGGTATCTAATCTTGCCCAACAAGAAGCATAATCGGTCTCGATCCATCTGAGAACAAAAAGTATGTATCAGAGCATTAGAAAACACTAGGATCGACACCGGATATGCATTTGACATCATCCATAAGCCGAGTCATCAACCATTTGGGGAGACAATATTCAGGTAATCAGCTTTTCTTCTTTGTTGATGGGAAGTTCTCAATTGGAATTATTTAAGATGCACAAGAAAAAGAAGGGGACACACCAGCCTTTCTTTCCTCTTCTGGTCGATGATGAACCGATGCCGAATAATCTTTTCAGTCGCAACCAAGTTCAGGTTCTCGAATGGATGTTGTTTCACAAAGTAAAACTGATGGACCTTTCCACCAGTATTCTCTCTTTTGCCCATCATGCTTTCAGCTCGCGCACCAACTGCTTCGCCGTGTCTAATATCATGCGCAAGTGAGGAACCAACAGCACCGACGTCGTCGTGGCGGCTCTCGAGGTCGCGTTCTTGGGACTCCATGTTCCTTTGTTTCGGCATTTTCGAAATGAGGATGAGGCTCGAGTGAATGGGAGTCGGGACCAAGCAATCACCTTCATTCTTATGTGAAGGAGACAACTTGTTTATTGTTACCAGCCATTCTGCTTAGCTCCCAAGCAAAACCCTTGGAGCCCAAGGAAGGCCGCATAAGTCAAATCATCATAAGTCAACGCCGGAGACAGACTGAGCAGGTCAATGTCCGACGTGCATCGCTTTTACTCCCCCTGCTTGAAGACTTGGCAATGTCAGAAGCAATTAAGCAGCAGGTCCGTGTGAGATTAGAGTGGCTCATGACTTGATTTTGCAGGTCGAAGTTCAGAGGTTTGATTCCCCAGTTTGAATAATCTTATATCAGGAAATCTTGATTAGTCTATGGATAATGCACTTGGGCTTATATATATTGCTTGTTATAGGCTTTTTCACTAGCATTATGATGAGGCTACAGTGACGGGCTTGCCCAATGGGTAGTCGGTGCTTCGTTAGCGCCTTAAACCAAATGTTCTAAGACTCGATGAGGCAAGTTCTAATAATGTCCAGACCTTTTCCATTTCGGGCCAAAAAGGATCTGCGAGTTTGATGAGCGGACTTTAATATGACATTTAGCTCCATTTGTTTTATTCTACCTCAAACCAGGTTTTCAAAAATCGTCCAAGTAATGTGGATTTGTTCGCTTACTAATAGCTCTCTTCAAAACATTGACTCGATAATAAGAAGTATCGCGCTACAACGATTAATGATCCTACTTGAACGTCGCAACCCTTGTGCTTTAAATCGAGCGATCATTGTTAACCCGAAACGAAAAAGAACTTAATGATTTGGTTCTGAAATTGATGATATGAAACCACTAATAACCGCACAAACCCATCCCAAAAAGAGCAAGAGCAAGAGCAAGTGTCTGATTGATAATATGAGATAAATAATTGGAACAAAGGTAGATAAATTGCTTGGAAAAAGACCTGAAATATATTGGAAGGAAAATAAAAAAGTGCACTCGCAAAATTGAATGTTTGATTATATTACTGCTCCTGCCTCGTGCCCGATTGCAATTGTGGCATTGGCTGCAACATTCAATCGGCACGTTTGAACTATTCTCGCCTAGAAGTTGTGAGTGCACTAACTTTTCCCCTCATTTTTATTCAAGCCAATTTGATTTAAATCAAACTTGGTCAATAAAAAGGAAATGGTTCCCGCTTGGTCGACTCAATTCTATTAGTTTCTTTATATAGAACGCTAGCGTTTGAGTATATGATATTTACGGTCAGTATTGCATCATGTGTGCTTGTTAACATTAGCATTTATTTCATCCCCTGTCAATGCCCAACATGTTTTATTACTCGCTCAATGCTCATGGTCATGGTCGGAGAGTTTTTTGAGATTGAAAAGGTTTTTGTTGTGAGGGATAAAATTGCAATTGACAACTTTGAAGTACTTGTTTGCTTTTCTAACAATTAGAATTTGCTTGTTTTAAAATTATGAAAGACGGTAGTTTTTCTTCGAAATAAAATATGCTATTTTTTATAAAAATAAAAATTAGAAGTTTGGGTTGTTAAATGAAAATGACGTTAAATAAAAATTTATTATGCAGAATATTCAAATGCTATTTCTACTCTAAATATATCTAATCGGAAAAAAAATTAGTTAAAAGATTTTATTGAACACATAAATAAATGAATCCCAACCCACCTAAATTTAAGATGAAACAACTTTTGCACCCAATTGCTCCTCATAAGTCATAACCATACCATAAAGCTGCTGTCTATTGCTCCAAACGCCCAGCCTAACATCTGCTCGACTTAATTCCATGTGACGAGGAACCTTTTATCATAAGGATAAGCTCCGAATTCACGAAATACGTGCTGATGTTTCAATTATTGATCCGATTTAACGAACATGCGACACGATCGGCTTTCGCGACATACCTAGTCGATTCTCGAATTTCAGGATTGAGATCTCGCGCCACTTGCAGCCCCCCAGCTTGCAAGTTGCATAACATGTATACAGACGACAGAGACGCCAAGCCCACATGCTTCAATTATTCAATTGGCATGTTGAGGAGGCACCTGCATACGAACAACTCACCACCAGCAATATAACAATGCATCAATTCTCAAGATCCGACATTACTTTATGAGCATCAAGGGCTGACTCTCCATTGGTCGATATGCCTTACCTCCATCCAGGTTTGTGATTAGACTATATAAAGGGTTTTTTTTTTGTTTTTTTTTTTTGCAATGCCGATATATGAAAATGGTTGTATCATAAACAAGCGACAATTCTGTGGTTCTCAAAAGGCACCGTGCCCTCATAATCTTTCACTGTCAAATCGAAAGGCGATAGATTTCGATCACTCAACAAATCTCAATATGGACGGTTATTGATGCGTTTAGTTCAGCATTTATGATCCTTTCTAATTCAATCCAACAGGGCAAATGTCTCCTAAAAGCTCTTGAGTCAGGCCCTAAGAAAGGTGCGCTGTCGACATCAAAACCACATGAAAACAAATGCAGAGAAGCTTTTCGGTGGCATGACCCATCAGCCAACAGCGCGGTGTGCCGTCGGTTTCACGTGATGCGACAGAGCGCACCACATATCCTTAGGCTCATAATGCAAATGAACCGAACTAGCGACAGTTCACAGAATAATGCCTCTGTGAGATCTGTTTATGTTCTCTAAAATGGCATCCGCCGCACAGTGTAGATCCCTCAACAGTTTTTTTTTTACGGCGACCATTTCGACCGGTCAGAACAAATGTCGGCCGACTTTTTTTCATGGCTTAAGAGGGTTTACAAAGTCGCTCTTGTGAAGATCAATTGTTACAAATGCCTCCATGGGTCAAATGACTCAGGGAAGATGAATCAGATACAAACTTAGAAATGGGGACAATGTCACTGGATCTTGTACAAGGAGGAAAGAGTCGGGTCGCTGCATCTTGTCCTGTCCGAGCAAAAGATAGGAGTACAAAAAATGCGGTCTAAACCTAAACAGTCGGAACTAACGGATAGGAGGCTCCACCGTTCTGCCCATGCCAAATGTCTCCATGATAAAAGGCCGACAGCAATCATATATAAAGCATGAAAGTTTCTAGGTTACAACAATACCTCCATTTACTTAATAGGAACAACCATGATCCCACAACGGCAGAAGAGCAAGTCAACAAATTGCAATACAATGGACCACGACTTACAGATAGGAAAGCAATCTAAATGAAAATTTCACAGCATCACATAAACTCTGTTGAGAGCAGGCAACATATATTTGAACAGAAAAAACCACACCTCAGGCAACAACATCCTCCTCTTCCTCTTCATACTCCTCCTCCTCATCGTCAGCAGTTGCATCCTGGTATTGCTGGTACTCAGCCACCAAATCATTCATGTTGCTCTCGGCCTCGGTGAATTCCATCTCATCCATTCCCTCGCCTGTGTACCAGTGCAAGAAAGCCTTGCGCCTAAACATAGCGGTGAACTGCTCGCTCACTCGCCTGAACATCTCTTGGATAGAAGTCGAATTGCCGATGAAGGTCGATGCCATCTTCAAACCCTTGGGCGGGATGTCACATACGCTAGACTTCACATTGTTAGGAATCCACTCAACAAAGTATGAAGAGTTCTTGTTCTGAACATTTATCATCTGCTCATCAACTTCCTTGGTGCTCATCTTTCCACGGAACATGGCAGAGGCGGTTAGGTAACGGCCATGACGTGGGTCAGCTGCACACATCATGTTCTTAGCATCCCACATCTGTTGGGTCAACTCAGGAACAGTCAATGCACGATATTGCTGAGACCCCCTGGATGTGAGTGGTGCGAATCCAACCATAAAAAAGTGAAGCCTTGGGAATGGGATAAGGTTGACAGCAAGCTTCCGAAGGTCAGAGTTAAGTTGACCAGGGAACCGAAGACAACATGTCACACCGCTCATGGTAGCAGAGATCAGATGATTAAGATCACCAACTGGACGCCAAAAAAAGTACAAAAAAACAGGGTCAAGTGCATGTCATCAGAATACAGTGAAGAATGATGGCAGACCAATCATTTTATACTTCATTTTACTATTTATAGATTTTACGGTGACAAACTTAAGCAGCATGCTTTGGTGGAACTCACAAAACTATTACATTGACAAATTATTCTGTTAATTCAGCCAAAACTAAACTTATTTAGTGGTTTATAATAGGCCATTAAATGGGAACTTACAGGTAGGGGTGGCAAGCTTGAGAGTACGGAAACAGATGTCATAGAGAGCTTCATTATCCAGCACCATACATTCATCAGCATTCTCAACAAGCTGATGCACAGAAAGAGTTGCATTGTATGGCTCAACCACCGTATCGGATACCTTGGGAGAAGGAAAGACTGAGAATGTAAGCATCATTCGATCTGGATACTCCTCCCTGATCTTGGAAATAAGGAGTGTCCCCATGCCAGAGCCAGTTCCTCCACCGAGCGAATGACAAACTTGAAATCCTGATAGGTGGCAAGACATTTAAACTATGCAATGAGACAATCTAATGAGGTAATATTACTTAAACATTGCACTGCCAGTGTACTTCACAAATTCTTTCTAAAAAATGACAAGGTCACCAAAAATACCAGAATTTCAAACCAAACAAAGCAATCAGTAGTTCTAAATAAGTTCTTAATCCATCAAAGAATTTATCGCAGGAATGACATATAGATCAAGAACACAGTGAGAAGTCACCCACTAGAAAGGGCTTTCTCAACAGTTCATAAGATTTTGTCAATGACAAATCTCCTTCAAGAATGTAAAAGTCCAAATTATAATCACACCAGTTGCTTCTCCATGAAAAAACATAGCAATGTCACAAATCAGATGCAAACAATCATACAATGCATTATGGCACCAATTTTCACCTTCCCGATTCATGATTTTGCTTGTCTGCTTCTACATAAAATGGGAAAAATGTTCCCCCTTTTCATTTCTTTCCAGGTATGACACTTGGGAGTAAACCAACCATCCTTGAAACTACATTATTTAACCAAACACAGCGACGGTGACGACATATGAAGGACATCCAAACCTCAGTTTTTAAGACAAAATATGTCCGTATGTTTTCATTTATAGGCCCGTGAACCATAATATCCAACAGGTGCAATCACACCCGCATAGTTCCCGATACTCCAATCTCCATAATGTAGAGGTCTCGCTTGCACTGCATTATACGATCGAGACGCATCATTTTCATCTCATCCCGATGAGATCTACTAGCATTTTCAATGCAGCCACTTCAATTAACAAACAAGAGCCTAAATCCATGTTCTAAACCTGAAACAGGCAGCATCAAACACAAACCCAATTGACAAATAATCACCACCAGATGAAAAAAGCAGATAGCTCCACAAGCAATTACAAAAGAAAAACAAAAACAAAAAAACAAAGATCTAGAAATCGATTAAAGAGAAATGGACTCATTACCCTGCAAGCAATCACAGTTCTCTGCCTCCTTCCTCACGACGTCGAGGACCGCGTCGATGAGCTCGGCTCCCTCCGTGTAGTGGCCCTTGGCCCAGTTGTTGCCGGCGCCGGACTGCCCGAAGACGAAGTTGTCGGGCCTGAAGATCTGGCCAAAGGGGCCGGATCTGACGGAGTCCATGGTGCCGGGCTCGAGATCCATGAGGACGGCGCGGGGGACGTACCTGCCGCCGCTGGCCTCGTTGTAGTACACATTGATGCGCTCCAGCTGGAGCTCGGAGTCGCCGTTGTACTTTCCGGTGGGATCGATGCCGTGCTCGTCGCAGATGACCTCCCAGAACTTGGCCCCGATCTGGTTGCCGCACTGGCCGCCCTGGATGTGGAGGATCTCCCTCATCGTCGCTCGTCTCTCTGCGGTGGTGGCAACGGCTGCTTGCGGTGGGTGTTCGCGGTGGTGGGTCGCGGCTTTCTTGAGCTTTCTTTCTCGGGAATGTGCGGGAAAAATGAAGGGGAAAGAGAGAGGGACGATCGGAGAGGGCGTTGGAAATGGAAGGGCGAGAGCGAAGAGTGGAGGAGAGTGGAGGGGGGCATCGGTTGGTAATGGAGTCTCCTCGGGTAGGAATTTACGAAACCGCCCTTCGGCGGGTCCTTTAATTTGCACATTCAGTCCTGTACTTGTTGGCGAGTTTTTCAATTTAGTCCCTGTCGTTTCGACGTCGACGGGTGCAAATCCTATTTATTTTTGTCCCGAAGATGATAATAAGGGGAAAATTGCGTCGTCGAGAAACGCCCATTGGCCAATTTGCATTTGACCATTGATTTCCTACCAAACGGTAATCTCCCAATCGGAATTGCTAAAGGTTGTAGTTCTTTATGGGATCATCACATCATAAGTATCTGGATATTTTTTAATTTAACTCTCAGCTCGTCTCACGAAAAATAACTTTTAAAAAAATATTTTTCAAATATTTTTCGGTGTTCATTTCTCGGAAAAGAAGATAATCAAAGAAAAAATTTTCCACCAACAGAAAAAACACATTCAAAAACGAGAAAAATATTTTCCGTTTTTAATTAGTTTTTATCTTCTTTTTTCGCATTTAAGTATTTTCCATCTTTTTTCAAAGATGGCCTGTGACCAGCGGTAAAAGAAATTCAAAATTGATTCTTTTACAAATTTTCTTAAGTTGTAAATGAACACCCCAAAATATTGTCATTTTTCAAAAAATGATTTTTTGAAGAATATTTTCCAAAAATGTTATATTTTTCGTCAAATGAGCATAAGCTAAATTTATTTTATTCAATTGAAAATTACCTCGACCCTCCAAATTTTGCACAACGGGTACATCCATTAAATCAAGATTTTATGTTACGCAACGGCCTTTGCTACCATCTAAGCCGGCACGTCATTATCTTATCTTTTTTTTTTTATTCCAACTGATAAAATGAAGCTTTCTCAAATCTCTCTCTCCCTTTTCCATCGGTGATTGACCATAGCCACCCTTTGCCTACACACATGCCGCCCTCGCGCCACCATCCCTGATGGATCCGCAGTCGTCCCGTGACGCCCTCGCCGTTTCCTTGCTCTCTCTCGAGAAAATATTCAGTGGTTGTTAAGCACCACGTCACCGGCTGACGTGGCATGCATTTTCTTACTTATACCAATCACAACTTGACACGTGATACCGTAAAATAAATAAAAAAATCTGAAATGCCTTCAGCTTTTGGGCGGCTTTTGCGGTTCCACATGTCAAGTTGTGATTAGTACAAATGGGAAAATGTGCGCCACGTCAGTCGATGATGTAACGCTTAGCAACCACTACATATTTTCTCCTCTCTCTTGTTCATCCTAAATTACACAGACCTCGGATCCATGATTTCAAACGTATGATATGAGGTGTGTTAAGAGATAAAACATAGACGGTAGTCCTTCTTGTTCTCGCGTCGTGATGAAGAGTGTGAGGATGGTCGCGGCGGTGGTCGTGCTTGAAGCTCAGAGCGGGTGTGGCCGGCCAATTCAGACAGTTGCCGACCACGGTGGTCGTAGTGGATCTACAACAGCGAGCGGAGGCAATGGTCAGTCTTTGGTGGTCGGCGACAATCGGTGGCTACAGAAGTTCTCTTGTTTTGATGAAATTAGGCTTAGATTATGAAGATGAGGGCGATGCGGATGCATCTTCGCCGTCCATCTCGATCAAATGCCGTCTAACGTGTACATTTATGCCACAAAAGTGTATAATTAATAATAGCAAACTAACGGTAAAGTTGTCCACGTCCAGCTAATGCAATTAAAGAATCAATTAAATTTCTTTAACTTTTATACCTGATTGGGCAAATTTAAGGAGTTTTATTAGGTACTCAATTGAACCGAAAGAAGTTAACAAATTTGGTTGAAAAATTAAAATCAAAGTTAACAAATTGATTTCATATTGAAAGGCCTTTTGACATGGTGGTCTCGGTATGAAGGGAGTTTCTATGGCAAACCCTTTTGATGCAAATTCGCAATTGGGTTTTGCTAGCCTTGAATTAATTTATCGATTCCTTCTTGCCATCTAACGCAAGAAATACTTTATTATCGTGTTCTCTTTATAAGACAGGAACTCTAAACATTATGCAAGAACCATTTGTCCTCTTTTTGGCTTTGATTTTGAAGCATAATAGGTATGTAATTTGAGTGATAACAAGTATTTTAAAAGAGATGATCACCACCCGAGATAAAGACACATCACCAGCCAAAGACAAAAATCGCGATGAATTAAGTTCACCACCAAGGCCTAAAGGAACGTAACTAGCCAATAATAATAATAATAATAAAGACTTCAGGATAGAAGAAGTTCGTCACCGAAATCTAAAGGAAATCCAGTATCCAAAGATAAATGAACTTCTAGGTCACCACAAGAAATTTGGATAAAGACCCAAAATAAGAAATATGCTCACTGAAAGCCACATGTATTCAAATTCAAGTCTTGTATATGTACAAATGAGATCCTTTATCTATTTATAAAGGGATTTGCTAAACAGAAGAAGCTACTCTTGGAATTTTAGAACCCAAAATAACTCTTGGAGTACTCACGTAATTAAAAGTCTTTGAAACTTTCATAAAAAAGGCTAAAAAACTAGGACTAGTAACCGACAACAAGATTTATGATGCATAATAAATGAGATTAAAAATGCATTTAATTAGGACTAAATACATAGTAACTAATATTAGACTCTCCAAATTCATCCAACTAAATAGCCACCTTAGAAGATCAACAAACATCCATGCAAATTAACCCGAACAACCTCCAATCATTAAATAGTGGAAAAGTAGCTTGGAAGTTGACAATAAACTTGTAATTGAACAACTAAGTCTTGTGATTAGACAACTAACATGTAGAATCGATGAATTCAAACTTTGACCTATTGATCTAAATTATGGACAGAACTTGTTTTTGCTTGCATGAATATTGATTGAGTGGAATTAAACGACGAATTCAGAGCTAGGTTGAGAATTGTTCCATTGGATCCGATACTCTGCAGCATCCTCTCTAGGTAGATTGAGTTTGGACTCAAATGTGGTAGGCCTTCATCTTCAAAATAAGAAGAAACGTCTATCATATTGAAAGTTGCTAAGATGCCATATTCTTTAAGGAGATCACTTTTTTACACATTATCACTAAGCTTCTCCAATTGGGCCATCCCCTCTAGGTATAAGCTCATTCTTTCGACTAACTATAAATCTCCCCTTTTCAAGTATATTCTTGCCTGGTTGACAATAAGCCTTCTTCTCATGCTTGTTAGCTTCTTTTTATAAGCTTCATTTACCTTTTCAACCTTGGATCATATGTGTTTATGAAACTTCTTTATCACCTCAGCTTTCTTTTTAGCCTCATAGTTGACTTACGAGTTAAATAGAATAGAATCAAGTCGGTAGGTATGAGAGAGTTCATTTGATATACAACTTCAAAAGATGACTAACCAGTGGTGTACCGGGTGATCTATTATAAGCAATTTGGCCTGCGCAATTCTTAAATTTCAATCATTTAGAGTCTTATTCACCAAACTTGGAAGAAAAGCTGTGAAGGTGTAGTTAATTACCTCAGTTTGGCCATTTGTTAGTAAATGACAAGTTATATTAAATAGGAGTTTAGTGCCGAGGTTCCTACTTAGGGTCTTCCAAATATAATTCAGAACTCGAAATAATAATCAAGATAGTTCCATGCAAATGAATAATCTCCTTGAACAAGTCACACATATGAGAAACATCATCCGTCTTATGACACGGATTGAAATATGCTATTTTTGAAAATTGATCAACAACTACGATTATGGTATATTTCTTCCATTGAGTTCTTGTGAGTGACATAATAAAGTTCAAATTTACATTCTCCCATGGTTGTGTAGGAATTGGAAGTAGAGTATAAAACCCTTAATAGAAATAACACTTTATCTTCTGACACATTAAACATCTAGAAATGCTTGCATCTACATCTTCATTTATCTTTGGCTAATGAAATATTTTCAAAAGATTACAAGAGCTTTTTTCATTTTAAAGTGGCCTGCCAACCCTTAACAATATACTTTTTGAACTAATAGCTCTCTAAAGGAATTCTTTAGTACACATTTTTTTTTATTTTTAATAAAGAGGAATCTATCTTGGAACCTACCCATGGGTAGCCCAACTGGTTAGGGCGAACTTGGACATATTTGAGGTCTTGGGTTCGATTCCCCAGGGAAGCACCTGTGATTTAAGTGGGGGGTCATGGCAGTAGGTTGTTGTGCTAATCTCTCCCGACGTGATTTAAGTGGGGGGGGTCATGGCAGTAGGTTGCTGTGCTAGTCTCTCCCAACGTGATTTAAGTGGGGGGGTCATGGCAGTAGGTTGTTGTGCTAGTTTCTCCCGAGGAATAGTCGAGGTGCGCGCAAACTGGCTCTAACACCTTAGTTACAAAAAAAAAATCCATCTTGGATCGAATAGGCACTGTGAGATATATTTGCAATTGTTGATGATGGGAGAGAACTCGGGATCATGAGCTCTCTAAATGAACTCTTTGGTACACATTTTGTTTTCTTTAAAGAGTAATCCATCTTGGATCAAATAGGCACCATGAACTTTATATTTGCAATTATCGATGATGGGAGATAACTCTAGATCTTTAGCACATAATTTTTTGTATCAAATTAAAGACAAGCATTCTAAAGTCCATATATTTCGAGACAAATGAATTGAAGGAACTCCACCCATTTCATGTGTCTGGAGTTGAGTTTATGCCAGCCACTAATACACTTAAAAAGTCTTATGATCCAAATGGAGAACAAATTATTTGAACCTCAGGTAATGACTTCAACTATCATGAACATTTTCGATTGCATAGAACTCATTGTCGTAGGTAGAAACATTCCTCCTTGACCCTGCTAACTTTTCTTTGAAATATGATGGAGGCCTTTAGGCTTGGGTGAACAACTTCAAAGCCAACTCTACTTGTATTACATTCTACCTCAAACACTTTATCAAAATTTGGAATGACAAAGATATGATACTTCCAAAACTTTTTATTTTATGATTTCAAAGGTATTTTAGGTAGATTTGGTCCATTCAAAAGTTCTATTCTTCTTGCATTCTATAATGGAAGCAAGATGGTATTTAAATTTTTCAACAAACCATTTGGTAGAAAAAAGTAGGTTTGTGGAAGCACCTTACATCAAAATTGATTTTGGAATTGGCCAAGTCTGCATTATTTTCACCACGGACAAATCGACTCATAAAAGCCTCCTTTAATTTTGAATGTTATTTTCCATTCATCTCATTCTCTCATTCGAATCTCATGATCACCGCTCCCAAATTTAATTGACACTGTCAATTCAAACAAATCATCGAGCATGTTGTCAAGTCTAGACATAAGGTACTTATAATTCATATAAGCTCAAGTGTTGACATCTTGATAGTTAATCGATAGCTAGTCTTATAAGCAGCTAATTAGCATCTAGAATCAAATGTTCAAATTTAGACTGATTGAATTACACTGTCGTCAAAATTTATTTTTGTTTACATGAGAAATGATTAAGCGAGAATAATCGATGAATTTGGAGTAGTAATCGATGAATTTGGAGTAGGGTTCAATAATTGTTCCATTAAGTTTTATGCTCACGGGTTGAATTCACATATTGTTAATCAGAGTTACATATATCATCTCTTTCTCATTGGAAAAGAAGCACTTCCTATTGTGTCATATTTCCCTTTGAGAACATAGTCATAAGTAATATATGGCATAAATTAAGGTAATTAATTTATTACTTCAAGAACTCACACAATAAGTAATTAGGAATAAGTTTAATTCATCTAGCACATGCAGTATGAATTACATCATATAGTGGATTTCTCATTCTATGAGACGTATGTCATATATTTCACATATCCACAATCGCATGCTTCTTACATACATTTGTTAACTTATCGAGTAACAAACATTAGAACTCACATGCTTCTTACACGCAATGTGCTCCCCATTGACAAAGTTTTGGATATATATATATAAGGCTTGTGATAGAGAAGGAACTATCGGCCACCGACATGAACATAAGTCAAAATAGACTGTCCATACCCAAGTCACAGGTGCTCCAAGATTTCTTGAGCCATCAGGAGATCAGAACTCTAGACAACAAGGGAGTCATTAAGGTGTCTCTCATTGTCATTTCATGATATGCTGCAACTCAAAAAATGGAGTTATGGGAGCAAAACCTTTTCCTATACATTGACGAAGCGGTGGAATGCGGTCACCCATCCGAAATTGTCAAACGAACTCAAAAAGGGAGATCGCTTCTAGTTTTAGTCCTTTCGAATGAAGGACATGTTTTACTAAAGAAATATGTGGCTCATCTGAATGAATATCTTTAAATCAAGTAACTTTAGGCGAGTGGTGGAATGCCACTCACCCGCTTGCATAAATGTTTCTTAGCAGTTGAACTCTTTCCTTCTTAAACTCGTCGCACTCACAAACGAAGATGAGCCTAATGACATAGAAAGCTCCAAGGTACCCGATCTGCACAGCCCTCTTTAATATCTCCATTCCTAGCTCAACCTTCACAAAACCTATATATTCATACTACAACATTTATAGATTACAAATGGTGAATTTCTAACTTTGGATAAATTTATAAAGAATAAATTATGTAATTAAACATTTACCAGTCATTGTATGTACAAAGCTTCCACATTATTACATTTGATACACATCTGAATGAAGGTACTACCTTCTCAAGGATGTCTCTACAATACCTTAAAATCTTGTCGAGTAATATATGTTGGTATATGTAGTTTTCTTCCGCTAATTCATTAAAAATTTTTCAACTGTTAGGATAGATAATTTCAATAATCAAATAAATATTAGCGATTTACTTATATAAAAATTGATAAAGCTAAAAATCACTCCAACCAAGACTAATAATTTCTTATAGGAGCAAATAAGAGAATTATAGTTTTAAATATATTGTAACAAGTGGATAACTTGCTAGTTTTGAAATTGATGAACACATACTATACGTGCTAAATACACAACTTGTCATATAACCCTATATTGGGTTGCTCCTCCTCTGGATCATCCTAAAAAATCAACTTATCATTACTATAGTTCATTGTTTCCTAAATATTTCATTTCTAATGAGGCAAAGAAAACAATGGGATATTGGAGTGTAATATAGTATAAAAAGATCATACTCACAAAAAGCTAAAGAAATTAATTAAGGATCTTTTGGAATTTGTTTTTTTTTTGGTAAAGGATCTTTTGGAATTTGTTTTGCACTCTTTTGATCATAATAGATCCCTCCTCCCAAGAGCTTCCAAAGGAACGCCATATTCAATCCCTTACCCTGTTTTTATATGTATAACTTATGGTCCTCTCATCTTACAAGCATCATCTACTATTGAACCGAACACAAAAATCAAAGACGTGAACTTTTTATTTTAACAGCATATCTCTATCACTCTGGGCAAAAACTAACTTCTCAACTAATAAGAATCTTCTCTCTCTGCGTGCCGAGACAAAACAGGGTTAAGGATTCCATGGTTATCTCTAAGCAACCCAACAAAGGATTTGCATAAACCCCCAAAAGTCGCTGAGACATTAGAGAACATTTTTTTGAAGGGGAAGATTAATTAATACCTTATTCTTGCATTGAAGAATTCATCTGTGGAGTTTATGGTGACGAAAGCTAGAATCTTTACCACTACTTCGTTGGGAAGAACGTCAAAGGATTTGATTTCCATAGCTTGCAAGTAGGATGACACGCCTTAGTTTAGATCGTGAGAATCTCGTGTTTTTTGAGCAAAAGTAAACGAAGTATACTAATAATGATTGAAGAAGAAAGAGAAGAAGTGGAAGGAGTAGAAGGAGGAGGAGCAATAGAAGAAGAAAAATCGATGGCTGAAGAATGAATTCATTTATGTATATTCATAAAATTATGATACAATAACGATCAACCTAAATCATTGTACAACCCTATTTTGACAATTAGATTTAACGTGAAGTAGTTTCATGTCCTTTTAAGTAGAAAATGAATCAGGAGACATAATGTGCTTTGCATGCTAGTTACTACATGTGGTTGAGAGTGACGACCAAAGTCTCATGAGGAGACTTAGGTCTGGCGATACAACCACTTTTTAGTAATTAAAGAAACATAGGTTATTGAGAAATATAGAGCTTAAAGTCGTAAATTGTATAAAATATAATGTATTGTCTTTGTTAGGAGTAGTTTACGATAATTACCTCTTGCGAAATGATCTAGTAATTGCTGGAGAATCACAATTAATGGAGAATATTCTACTCAAATTACCGTTAAAATATAATCACAATAAATATATTCTAGTTTTCACAGCGTAAATACCAATTACTCTCTCGATGAATGAATGACAGATCTCTTTTATGGATGAAAATGTTTCTAATGTAATCGATAGGAAACTATGAAATATAACCATTCTAACATCTTCAATGGGTCATAGACGCATCCATCATGGGCGAACATATCATTTCATGAGTAAACCGCCAAAATATTACATCTCTCACTCACATATGATGAGCTTGATAATCATTTATTAAGAATATTAGGTATCCAATATTCATTTACTTCAGAGAACAATTTATACTAGCAAATAAATCGTGCGGCCAGTGAGTACATCTGCATATGGGAGCTTAAGCTATGCACCTGTTAAGAATAATATAACAGCTACTATCTTAAAATAATAACAATATCCCATAGTGCCCCAAACATATTTTGCTACATCAATCTAATTATACATATCCCTTAAAGACTATATTTGAACATACTCACATCATAATATATTTACAATTATACCAAAAGTTTTGAAAAGCGATATAAAACAACGATAGTCTTCCTTCACATTCATGTCTCTTTCTAGACATGGCCCACAAAGACCTATTATTTTTCATGACCATTGGAACCATACTAAAGTAGCAACATTGATATGTCATTTTGAGAATATAGCCACGAGTAATATATGGCACAAATTGAGGTAATTAAATTATTACCTTAAGGACTTACATGAAAAGTAAATATGGATACGTTTAACTCATCTCCCTTATCGGTCAAATAAATCACTTGCAATATAAATTACATGTTATAATGAATTTTTCATTATATAATATCACATACCAACCATACGAATCTTAGCATAAATAAAATCGCATGCTTTAAAGCTTATCGGGTAACAAACATTAGAACTCGCACGCTTCTTGCACACAATGTGCTCTCCATTAACAAAGTACTATAAATGCATGGTAGGAATATAAGGCTTATGGTGGAGAAAGATTTATCGGCCACCGATATGAACATAAGTCAAAGTAGACTCTCCATACCCAAGTCACGGGTGCTCTAAGGTTTTTTGAGTGACTAAAAGATCAGAACTTTGGACAGCAAGGGAGGCATTAAGGTGTCTCTCATCAACCCTTGCCTTAGAATACATGATGGGTTGCAACTTAAGAAATAGAGTTATGGGAGCAAAACCTTATCATATACGTTGACGGAGCAATGAAATGCGATCATCTATTCAAACTTGTCGAACAAATTCAAAAAGGGGGATCACATCTAGTTTTTGTCCTTTCAAGTAGGGGGTAGGCTTTGCTTTTGTCTAACAAAGGTCAACATACCAGCAGTCCAAGGAATGGAAGATGTGGCTTATCTCAAGCAATATCTTCGAATCAAGTAATTTTGGGTAAGTGGCATTCAACCACTCGCCCACTCGCATAGAGGTTTTTTAGCAATTGCATTCCTTCATTATATCCATTTTTCCATCAACATGCGGTTCTCCTAACTTTGACACCGTAAAGTACACAAATACTTGGTCAGCATAACTTAAACCTTTGCTTTCAAGTCACGGCTCCAGTATCCCATTTTGGAAAAACACCAAATCAGCTAGACTGTTAGAATATACAATATCATGACCAAAAACCTCTTTAGAATAACTTTGGAAGCAACAATGCTAGTTTAGGTAATACAAAAAGTTGACATGTTTATTTCCATGTACACTCAAAATATTAAGGTTTTGAATGATTGTCATTCATTTGGAAATCTAGTTTAGTGAGATGAGAAAGATTACCTAACGAAGAGGGAAGCGATCTTGAGAGGCCACAAACTCTTTCAAGAGACTTAGATTTCCAATTGAAGTGGGTGTTTCTCCCGAGAATTTATTATGGGAAAGGTTTAACGATTTCAATGTAAAACTCCAATGATATTTAGGGAGAAAACTAGTAAGATTTTCATTGCCATTAATGTGAAGGTCTTCCAAGTTTGGCAGTAAAAAAATGCTGAATGGAAAGTCTCCACGCAATCCATAATATGCAAGTTGAAGCGACATCAATGAAGAGAAATTTGCTGGCACAGGAGGAGTATGTGATAATAAGCTTACCACAGAAAAATCGAGTTCTTTTAACCTAGTCATATTTTGAACAAGGTTGCCCTAATTGGACAAATAAAATTCATGAAGCAAATAAGCCAATACGTCAACAAAAGATTGTGTCTCGCGAAAAGAAGTGAATAAATCGAGAGAAATCAACTTATGAAGTTGCGCAATATCGCTAGGAATTTCACCTGAAAAGTCTAATCATAAGAGGTTTATATCTTTTAAACTGGAAAGATTACTAAAATCATATGGGATTGAGAAAAAGTTGAAGTGATTTAAAGCCAAATTGAGCGATTCTAAGTGAACGAATCGAAAAAGAGTGGTGTTGGGACTTATGGTGTCCTAGAGACAAATGCTATTGAGGTCGAGGCCAATCACTCGGCCGGTGAGCTCATCACAACCGACGCTAACCCATAAGCAACAATCCCCACCTTTCATCTAGTGACCAAGAAAGGAGTTTTGATTGAACACATCACAAATCCATTGTGTTGATTATGAAACTTTTCTCAAATATTATTAAGGCAAAGCTCTCGACCACATGACATTGTACGGCAGCAAACCTAGCAGGAAAGAGAGAAAGTATGATTATTCAAGTGAGCAACATATGTAATGATGAAGTTGCCATTATTTTCTGCTCGTATGTTTGTTGTTTTGATTACTGAAGTGAGTTTTTGAGGGAGGGAGAGCACAAGCAAGAAGTAGTATGACGTTCTGTTTCCCTTGGGAGTCAGTTTTATAAGTAGCAAATGATCGAAAAATGTAGAGGTAGTATCGCGATTCAATTCATTCAAGAGTCCAAATATCTTAAAACGACGTTTACCCATGTCAACGGAGAACAATCCATTCTGGCATTTACCTAGTTAGTGAAGAACAAATGTCAGTTTTATAGGCAGCAAATGATCGAAAAATGTAGAGGTAGTATCACAGTCCACTTTCCTCAAGAGTCTAAATGTCTTAAAGTAGTATTTACCCATGTCAATGGAAAACAAACCCCCACTGGTGTTTATTCGCGTCAATGGAAAACAATCACCACGCATTTACGTCAATAAAGAATAAATATCATATTTATATGCAACAAATGACCGAAAAATGCACAAGCTGTTATAAATATATTGTGATCCCACATTTATTTATTTCTCGTTTTAATTGATTAATAGATATTATTCACCAATATTATGTGATAATTACTAAATACCCAAATGTTATCTTTTTAGTGGGAAAAATTATCTAAAGGAATGTGAACGTGAGTATGTAATAAAGATATTCTAAGCCAAACCCTCAAGGCTTCAGAAAAACACGTCATCAATTTCTAGAGGGTAATTGGCTAAAGTTTTCTATTCTCTGAATGTTTCACACTTCTGGACGTCAACATAGGTTCTTCATCAAATTTTATCAATGGCTAGAGGTAAGTAAAGATTATTACGTTTCCGCATTTTGGTCTCGATTACTAATGGATTTGTTCATTCATGAATAATCGAGCCATTGAGTTTTTCATGTATATTTTATTCTAACATTTGGTATTAGAGTTGTACATCTCTATCTTGATGAAATTCATGTAAATCTATACTTATTTTGGGTGAATTGAAAATTTTGGGCTTTTCGGACGTAAATGGGAAATCACCGATTCTGGCCAAATTCCGGTGAACCGTGATTCGATTTCGAACATACATGTTTATAATACCATGGGTAACTAAAGCCCTAAGGTAATTCGGTATTTGGTTAATTGTCGAAGAAGAATTGCGAGTTTGAAGTCGAGTTTTTAGGGTTCGTCGCTTAGGGTTTTTGGTTTAGGGTTTTTTGTCCGCTGTTTTCATTGATTCTTGGACCCATGTGGTCGAGCCGATGTTTGCTATAAACCCCACAATTTATTTTGGTTGTGGGCGTGCCGTCGAAGATGAATTGTGTAGCGGAAGAGATGAAAGCCAGCAAGTGTTGCAAGAAGAACGCGAAAATCGTGTTCTAGGCAAGGGGAGGAGCGGGCGTGTGAGTACACCACTTTGCTGGGAAGAATGTCAAAGGATTTGATCACCATAGTTTGCAAGCAGGATGGCACGCCTTAGTTTAGATCGTAAAAAAATCGTGTTTCTTGAGCAAAAGTAAAGGAATTATACTAATAATGATTGAAGAAAAAGCAAAATGAGAAGAAGTAGAAGGAGGAGAAGAAGGAGAAGGAGGAGGAGCAGTAGAAGAAGAAAAATCGATGGCTGAAGAATGAATTTATTTATGTACATTGACAAAATTATTATACAATAACGGTCAATCTAAATTATTGTACAACTTTATTTTGATAATTAGATTTAACATGAAATAGTTTCATGTCCTTTAAGTGGAAAGTGCATCATGAGATATAATGTGCATTGCATGCTAGTTATTACAATTAGTTGAGAGTGACGGCCAAAGTCTCATGAGGAGACTTAGGTCTAGCGACACAACCACTCCTTAGCAATTAAGGAAACATATGTTGTTGAGAAATATGGAGTTTAAAGTTTGTAAATGGCATAAAACATAATGTACTTTGTTTGTTATAAGTAGTTTACACTTAACTCTTGTAGAATGATCCAGTAATTGCTCAGCAATCACAGTTGATGAAAAATATTCTACTTAAATTACCACTATAATATAATCACAAGGAATATATTCTAGTTTTCACAACGTAAATGCCAATTGTTCTCTCGAATGATAAATGATTGATCTCTTTTATGGAGGAAAATGTTTATAATGTTTTATTTTCATTATCCAAAAACCAAGAAGGAATTATGGAATATAACCATTTTAATATATTCCATTGGTACATATTCATAGACACACCCCATCATGGGTAAACATATAATTTCATAAGTAGATCGCCAAAATATTACATTTCTCACTTGCACATGATAGGCTTCATAATTATTTATTAAGAATATTAAGTTTCCAACATTCATTCACTTTAAAAACAATTCATACTGGCAAATAAGTCGTGCGACCAATGAGTAGCTATTCACCAATTAATAATAACATAGCAGCTACTACTCTAAAAATAATAATAATGTCTCATACTGCCCCAAACATATTTTGCTACATCGATCTAATTATAAATATCCCCTAAATGATGTACTTGATCATATTTAAATCACAATATATTTGCAATTATATCAAAAGCTTTGAAAAGCAATATAACTAGTCAACCGGTAAATACATGTTATAGATATAAAACAACAATAGTCTTTCTTTACATTCTTGTCTCTCTTCATTTTAGAACAACTATTTTCCTAGACATTGCCTACAAAAACCCTATTATTTTTCAAGACCACTGTAAATATATTAAAGTAGCAATATTGATATGTCATTTTGCAAATGTTATGACATATAATTTCAATAATCAAATAAATATGAGCGACTTACTAAAAAAATTGATATAACTAAAAATCACTCTGCAAAACTGATTTCACTTTTGGTTTACTTTTAGAGGAGTTATGCTTATGTTAAAAACTTGTCAACCATTTTAAATAAATGAAAAGCTTTGTGTAGTATTTTATGAATGAGACTAATATTATATTCATATTTGTTATAATGTATATGTAATGTTATGATTTTTGTATTATCTTATGACTTTGTTTATGATAATTTGCCTTATGGATCCTTAATTTTTTGTTTAGTCAAAAAGTTTACTTTTTAATTATAACTACTGAACATTTCCATATAAATTAGAAGAACTACGTTGTTTTATCGTGTATTAACATAAAATTCAAGTTGTATAGGATAAACGGTTACAAAACGTGGTTAGTTCTAGAACTGGATCGAAAAAACTGGGTGGGTCGAGTACATGGTTCAAGGCAAACATGGTAGAGTATATGGTCCAAAAAGAGGAACCGATTATAACATGGTCGAGTACAAAGTACATGTCTAGAACCTATCCACCATAGTTTTGCTCACTCCTACTAAATACACAACTTGTCATATAACCATGTATTGAATTGTTTCTCCATTGGATCATTCAACAAATCAACTTACAATTACTATAATTCATTACATCCTATGTATTCCATTTCCAATGAGGCAAAGAAAACAAGGGCATATTGGAGAGGAATACAATATAAGAAGATCCTACCCCAAAAAAAGTTGAAGCTGCTAATTAAAGACATTTTTGAGTTTGTTTTGGACTTGAACAAAAAAAAGAGAGTTTATTTTGGACTTTTTTGGCCATAATAAATCCCTCTTCCTAAGGGCTCTCATAGGAATGCCAGATTCAACCCCTTGCGCTATTTATATATGTATTAACTTTTGGTCCTCTCATATCACAAGCTTGATATGCTATCGAGCCAGACACAAAAAAAAAAAATCAAAGATGTGAACTTTTCATTTTAACCACATCTCTCTTTAGGCAAAACTGACTTATCAACTTATGAGAATATTCTCTAAGCAATTCAATAGAAGATTTGCACAAACCCCCAGAAGTCACTAAGATGTTAGAGAGTATTTCTTTGAATGGGAAGATTAATTAAAATCTTATTCTCACATTAAAGAAATCGTCCATGGAGTTGGTGGAAACGAAAGCTAGAATATTTGCCACCACTTCGGTGGGAAGATCATAAAAGGATTTGATCTCCATAGTTTGTAGGTAGGGTGGCACGCCTTAGTTTAGATTGCGAGAAAATCGTGCTTGTCGAGCAAAAGCAAATGAAGTATACTAATAATGATTGAAGAAAAAGAATGAGAAAAAAGAGGAGCAGTAGAAGAAGAAAAATGGATGGCTGAAGAGTGAATTCGTTTGTGTATATTCATAAAATTAATATACAATGATGGTCAACCTAAATCATTGTACTACCTTGTTTTTGCAATTAGATTTGACGTGAAGTAGTTTCACGTCCTTTTGAGTGGGAAATGGATCAAGATAAATAATGTGAGTTGTATGCTAGTTATTACATGTGATTGAGAGTGACGGTCAAAGTCTCTTGAGGAGACTTGAGTTTGGCGACGCCAGTCACGCCACCACTCCTTAGCAATAGAGAGTTCAAAGTTCATAAATGGCATAAAAGATAATATATCGTGTTTGTTAAAAGTAGTTTACGATACTTACCTATTATGTAATGATCAAGTAATTGCCCAGAAATCACAGTTGATGGAAAATCTTCTACTTAAATTAAGGTTAAAATATAATTATAAGGAATATATTCTAATTTTCACAACGTAAATGTTGATTTCTCTCTCGAAGGATAAATGGCGGATCTATTTTAAGAAATATAGTATTTCTAATGTTATGTTTTCATCATTAGAAAAATCGAGAGGGAGTTATGGAATATAACCACTCTAATCTCTTCAACTGGTACATGTTCATGGACACACCCAATCATAGGCGAACATATCTTTTCATGGGTGGACTGTCAAAATATTACATATTCCACTCGCACGTGATGGGCTTGATAATCCTTTATTAAGAATATTGGACATCCAACATTTATTCACTTCAGAGAATAGTTCATATTAGCAAATAAGTCGTGCGGCCAGTGAGTACACATATATATAGGAGCTCAAGCTATGCACCTGTTAAGAATAACATAGCAGTCACATGTTAAGAATAACATAGCAGTTACTACCCTAAAAATAATAATAATGTCTCACAGTGCCCATATCCTCTAAAAGCTATACTTAATCATATTCAAATCACAATGTATTTACAATTATATCCAAAGCTCCAAAAAACAATATAATTGGTCGACTCGTAAATACATGTTATAGATGTAAAACAACAATAATCTTCCTTCGCACTCATGCCTCTCCCCATTTCAGAACAACTGCTTTCCTAGACATGTTCCATAAAAAGCCATATTATTTTTCATAATCACTTAAAACTATTGATTTGCCATTTCGAGAACATAGTTAGAAGTAACATAGGGCACAAATTGAGGTAATTAACTTATTACATCAAGAACTCACACGATGCGTAACCAAGGATAAGTTTAACTCAACTCCCTTATCGGTCGAATAAAACACATACAGTATGAATTATATATTATAGTGGATTTCTCATTCTATGATGTCATATGTCATATATTACACATATCAACCATACGGATTTTAGCTTAAACAAAATCGCATGCTTCTTACATACATTATTAGCTTATCGGGTAACAAACATTAGAACTCGCAGGCTTCAAAATCGCAGAAGATGAATGTTGATGATGCAACTAATATGATATGATAATAGTGATAAACTTGAGAGTAGTTTAGTCATTCTTTGGAAACTTTGAATGGCCAGCCTCACGTGAATGAAAATCGAAGATGGGGGTTAAGAAAATGTCTCAACTTCGTGGCTTGTTGTCTTCTCAATAATACATTTGCCTAAACATTATTCTTATTAGGTTTATATTTTGAGACAAAGGAATTGAAGGAACTCCACCCATTTCATGTGTCTTGAGTTGAGTTTGTGCCGACCACTAATATACTTAAAAAGCCTCATGATTCAAATTGAGAACTAATTATTTAAACCTCAAGTAATGACTTCAGTTATCTTGAACCCTTTTGATTGCATAGAACTCTTAGCCGTAGGTAGAACAATTCCTCCTTGACCCTACTAGCTTTTCATTGAAATATGATATAGGCCTTTAGGCTTGGGTAAACAACTTCAAAGCCAACTCTATTTGTATTGCATTCGACTTCAAAGTTTGGAATGGCAAAGAGAGGAGACTTACAAAACTTTTGTCTTATGATTTCAAAGGTATTGTAAGCAACTTTGGTCCATTCAAAAGTTGCATTATTCATGCATTATATAATGGAAGCATAATGGTATTAAAATTCTTCAACAAACCACTTAGTAGAAAGAAGCAAGTTTGTGGAAGCACCTTGTATTGGAAATTGATTTTGGGACTAGCCAAGTCTGCATTGATTTCTCCTTTAACATACCGACTCATAAAGGCCCCCTCCAAATTTGAGTGTTGTTTTTCATTCATCTTATTCTCTCATTCAAATCTCATGATAACCACTCTTAGGTTTAATCGTTGAAAACATTATCAATCCATGCAAATCATTAAGCATGTTGTCAAGTCTAGACATGGGGTCCTTATAATTCATCTTGATGTTGTTGAAAGCTCAAGTGTCGACATCTTGATGGTTAATCAACGACTAGTCTTGTAAGCATATAATTAGCACGTAGAGTCAAATGTTCAAATTTAGACCGATTGAATTACACTTGGCCGAAATTTATTTTTGCTTACATGAGGAATGATTAAGCGGGAACAATCAATGAATTTGAAGTGGGGTTCAAGAATTGTTCTATCAAGTCTCATGCTCATGGATCACATTCTCATATTGTCAATTAAAGTTACATCCATCGTCTCTTTCTCATTGGAAAATAGGCACTTCCCACCGTATCATATTTCCTTTGAGACAGATTACTCTTCACAGCGTATGCCTTTCCTCTCGGCTCTTTTAAGAAATGGTAAGTTGATTTTATTATGAGCTTAGGTCATAATTCTTCATATGGGGCGACTTATTTGTCTCTCCTTCTTTTTACTTTAATTGGGATATCATTCTAAATTGCATCGTAGTTACTAAATACTAACTCCATCCATGAATTCTGACGCTCAACTCATCATTAATTGCCTCAGCGATACCTAGTTGAACCCAAATGAAACCCAATATATTGCAATCATTGTCTTCAAGCCATCAGCACTCTCGTCTACAGCTGAGGATGATGAAAAGAGCCATCTACAAAAAGAAGGTGAAATGCCATTGATTCTGCTATCTTTACTGGCTTCATTTATCACAACATAAAGCACATCCCACAAAACAGTGAATGAAAAGAGTGAAAGAGGATCCTCTTGCCTTGGTCCCTTGCGAGGTTTAACATAACCAGCTTCTTTCCCTGTCATAATACAAGCCCATATGGCTCAGAAAGGTCCAGGACATAATCCAATCGACCCATTTTCGATTTAGCCTCATATCGTGCATTCGATTAAGCCTCATATCATGCAAAGCTTGCTCGAAAGGATCCACTTTGACCAAATGGCAAGCAAACGGTAATCATCCATGATGGAATTTCAGCTCAGAACTTAACACGACACCCTGTCTTGAGTATAACGAGTAGAAGCACATCACTAGACCATGATTGTTAGGACTTCATATAGAAAAAGGAACTTCATCCGAATGTTTGAAGTGGCTGGACTCACGATGCACAAATAGAAAGAGAAACTTCTTTCTATAAAAACCCACCATTATTTCTCTCACCCAATTACACCTCTCTCTCTCTCTCTCTCTCTCTGAGCGAGGACTGATGTAGAATTTTGCTCAATATTTTCACTTTACTTGGTGAGGTTGAGCTAAGTTTCTAGCGCTCGGCATGCAACATAAATGGAGCTTGAGCTCGAGATTAGTACCATGTCGGGTCAACTAGATTCGATTATTACTTCATTTGCCACTCATCAAAAGTCAACCACGCCACAAATGTCCACGAGGCTCCACTCAATGAGATGAACATCCAGTGACCATGAGCTTTAGCCCTTTTCATATCCTGTGTGGAATGACATGTTTATTTCCGCAAATTTAAAATACATAGTACTATATAATTATAGTTGGTTCTTAATCGGAGCGTGGCTATACTTGTGCCAAAAAGTAAATCAATAAAACGTTCTTTTCAACCTAAAATTAAAGGAAGAAAATATAAAGAATTAAAATACATTTGCATCAACGAGCACCATATTTACGATTGTCGAACCATCCTAATCGAGAAATCCAAGCTTTAACGTTTGAATCCTCTTGAGGTGATTATGAAAAAACGTGTTCATGCTAGAGATTAAATAAATCACATAAACAAGTAGAATGTCAAAAGTTTTATTTCCATAAGACAGCAATATCAACCATCTCTTTTGGAGCAATTTGGTTAGTACAAATCGATTTACTAAAAGTTTAAAAGATTTTTTTAGAATTAAAAGGTAAGAAACTTCCATTGATCTACAACTTCCACTTTTTTCGTTGCCATAATTAACTCGGATTCCAATTATAAGAAACGAACCACACACTATTGCTCAAAACAATATTTTTTTTCTTCAGTTTTATTTTATTATTTGCTTAAAATAAAATAACAACCCATCAAAGTCTCTAACGAGTAAATTTCTTAAGAGTAGCATTTATGTTGTTGATGACGACCATAATTAATTTTGATGTCATTTTTGGAGACTCATTTTTCCAATATGCAGATAGGTGAAAGTAAATGTTTAATTAAGCTAATCCTCTTTGATAAAAAAAAAAGAACATTGAAATGAGACTAGGGGCTGCACACATATGAGAATTGGTTACCAAACTTATCGTGATTAAAATTATTAGAATATATATACCAATTGAAATCAGTAAGCGAAATAATCTAGATATGCTAATTCTCATATCACAATCAATCACCCAATCTAACTTTAATTAAAATCAATTGAAAAAAGTAATTCTTAACAAAGCTAATATCTTTTAAATTTTGAATATCTAGATTTGAAAATCATATTGATTGATACCAGTTACTAGACAATTGATATATATCTTCTTAAACTGATTTATGATGCATTTATTTTAGGAAAAATAAATGATTTGAAAAATTATTTATTAGAAACTGATTATTTATATTATTCATAAAAAGTGAATACATTTTATTATAATTCATATATATATTTACATAAGATTATTGTTAATTATGAAAATATTTTTTTATTAATTAAAGACATATTTTTAATAGAGCCTCAATAACCAATGTCTTCTAAGTCACACATTTTGACGTGACTAATATAATAAGCACAACTTGAGATTACTGGAGATGGGTCACGTCATGATTGATGTGCATGTTTGTCTCGTTACATCACTCAACCATTAAAATTTATAACCAACTTTCGTACGTACATTACGTCAAATTAATTACATAATTTATTTGACTAGATTTTTCGCACACACTAAATTGTGTGTTTACAATCTATATGTGTGTGTGTGAAGATCTAAACCAAGTAAATAAAACGTGAATATATTAAGAAGAAATTATAATGAGAAAAATGAATTGAGAGACACAGTAATAAAACCAACTAGAAGTTCGAAATTTACATATTTGACCTCAAATTATACAAACTAGAGTAAGATGCTAAGGGTATTTAAGGAAGAATAAAGGAAATCAACTCCCCGAAGAGTGGGGCCTCTCTTGTCATTACATAATAGTATAGATTAGTGTAAAACCAGATGCTAATGCAAACAATAGTTGACATGTATATCTTAAACTATGAAAAATAGTTTGGGATAAAGCCACTAAAAATCCTAAATTATATCAATCGTGCCATATTTATCTTGAACTTTTTTTAGTAATACATAAAATGTTTAACTTTTTTTCATGTAACATATTTACCTCAAACTTGAACCATTGTAATATGTTCACCTTAAACTTTTTCATGACTTATATTCTTGCGACAAATTTACCTCAAAATTTTAGGGCAAAATATGTCACACATGTATAAGTTTAGAGTTTTGGTAATGCGTAAAAAAGTTGGGAATAAATGTGTTAGAACGGGAATAAGTTTAGGATTTACCTTTACAAAAAGAGTTTGTAATAAATATTTCATAAAAACATAGTTAAGGGTTTTTGGTGGGTTTTTCCCAAATAGACATTCAAAAGGCGGCAATAAAGTTTAACGGCCAAGCAGTAGAAGCCGTTGATCTGTTCAATGACAAACTAGTGGGAGAAAAAGACAGAAAATAAGGAGACGCAAGACTTATTTAATACGGACACACCTTAATTCTTAAGACGGGGCGAATTGATTGCCGATTGTAACGTTTGAGAGTTTATTGCGTGGAAATTATGCCAAAACATAGAGAAAGCTGCGTGATTTAACAAGTTGATTCTTCTGCAATAAAGCAAGAGAGAAAGAGATAGAAGAAGAATCAAGAATCCAACGTGGACATTATGACTGTGGATAGCAACAGTTGCTTGATGAAGCAAGTTGACTTTCCCACTATAAAGTAAGAGAAAGAAAGAGATGGAAGAAGAGCAAAGAATCCGTCGCACAGTTGCTCAACCTCTCCACTTGCGTACTCCACTCTTCAAGCTTCAACAGCCCCTATCAAACCGAATTTCATTATGGGATTTCGACAAGCTTGGTCGCTTAGCGTGCTTTCTTCTGCCCGTAAGCTATTTACTTCCACAGATGGAAGCAACGATAGAATCAGATGACGCCTCTGATGAGAATAATGAGCAGAGCACGACAGATATTTGCAACCTTCTTAGCAAAGAAACGTCAGTGCCAACGAAAGAGAAGTGTTCTCCGTTCGTCCAACCTCCCAACGATCCCTTTCACCGTCCGAGTCTTTACCCGAAGGCGTAGTCGTTGGTTCTTCTGCCTTTTGGGTCCTGGAGAAAGGGCAAATTTCTTCTATCACGCGCTGACAGTCCCTTCCATTTTGTCAAATAATGGCGAAAACTGCTTTGATCTTCTCTGGTGCTGACTCCAACGAGATTCCAACGTCTTTGTGGCAGTCGTAAAACGCCGTGGTAACATGGCAGGATCCTCAAACACCAGCACATATAACATTGCGGGGCAATTTCTAATACCTTGAGTGAGAAACTTCTGTTGGTTCGCGGTAGGTTGTGTCCATGTGCTCACTTTATACCACTTGATACTCCTTGAAATCCATTGTGATTATCGACCTTTTGGATTGCGCTGATCTTCTTCTGGTACCTCTAAGCTTCTACAGAACCGAGGCTCGTCCTCCTAACACAAGATCTTCCGATATCTCATGAGTTACACGAACTCGAACCACCTTGGTAGAGTCCTAGAATATCTACTCAAAGAAAATCTCATTCGGAGTAACTTCTCAAATTGCGTTGCTTATGAGATAAAAAGCTATTTTTGTATCACTAAACTAATACATTAGTAATAGAAGAAGTCGTTATCATCTTCAAAATATGTTGGAGGTGTTGATCGATAACAGCAAAATCTATCAATTCATCTGTTACAAGTATTTGCAACGACAAACAGCGAACCTTCTCCTCATTTTTTTCATCAATGAATTGATGTAATAGTCGAAAAAGGATCCTTCATGGATAGATCATGGTGAACCTGTTCTCAATCTTTCTTTTTCTATTCACTGTCAGCAGTCACCTTTCGGCTTGAACCGCCACGACAGCAATTTCGGGTGAAACTTGGCCGAGATAGACCGGGTTGACTTGATTGTATTTTCACGTTACATTTTATGACTACATCAATTCAATCGAATTGTTGATGATTGAATTTAAATCTATTCAATATATTCAAGACTGAATATGGAGTTTTCCCTCTTTATATGTACAGGATAGATTGGGCCTATGTGGCGCCCTGGTATATATCTCTATTGATGTATGCTTTGAGTATCAAGCCTATGTGTTGCATCCGTCGTATACTTTCGTATCTACTCGAGGTTTATAATAGTGGGCCTATCTGTTGCTCTACATCTATATATATACACCGCGATTGGCCTATGTGTTGCTCTTTGTTTTGTTGATCTATTCGATACACAAAAAGGATTGGTCACGCTGTTTAGTCGGACGCTTATATTCACTTTCGCTAGTAAGTTCAGTGAGAGTTACCGATCTGTTCTCGAGACACGTTATGACGAACTCGGGTGTGCTTGGAAGGACAAGTTTCTCTTCTTTTTTTTAAGAAGAAGCAAGAAGAGTGACGGAACCGCGAGCGACAAGCCTTAGCAAAAGCCAGAGCAGCACAGGAGACCGACTGCTTACTCTCCAGGCTGCCATTCCCATCTTCCTCAAAACAGCCATCCTCCACGTGATTTGGTGGGACTCCAACGCACGTGGGAACAGACACAGAAGGAACCCTAATGCAGCATAAACAAAAGAGAGGGTCGTCTGAACAGAAGTAGTTGGGATCTCCCTTCGCCTGGAGAAAGGCTGTTTAGACATAACACTGTTGGCGCTGACCCGTAGGTGCTGTTTCATTTGAATAATCCCATGTTCCTGGTCCTCTTTGATTAATGCACCCTGTGTTCCAGCTTTCAAATCTCAAAGCCCCCTGATTTCTTTTTCTTGTTAATCTGCATCAGACATCACAAAGTGTCGACCGAGCTCACTTGTTGTTATTCGAGGAAAATCCGAGTGAAGCCGGGCCATCAACTTATGAAGTCCGGCACATGATCAAGATATTCAGAATTACCTTGGAATGGCCATGTTGATACCAATCATTTCCCTCTACCCTGTAAAGTTGCTTATTTGTATTTGACCTATGTTAATTTCATTTAGCATATACATCTTCTTATTGATCTCAGCAAATCAAACATCGCTCTCTCACGTAAGCATCTCAATGAATAAGGGCGCGTTTAGTAACGTTTGTGTTTTAGGGAATATTTTAGGAACAAAAACACTTTTTTGTGTTTTTACTCCATAGAATAATTGTTGAGTAAAATAGAATGTTTGATAAAGTGTTCTTGAAATTAAAAAAGAATAGAAATGAGTTTGGTACGATTAATATTTTTTTTGTTTTTTCTCGTTTATTCTTCTTGTTCATGGGCGATCAATCACTACCGCTCGGTGATGACCGGCGACGACGGGCAAACAACAGCATTCGGTGACCTGATGGCGATGGCAGCGGTTAGCGGGGGGGGGGGGGGTGGTCAGAGGCCGCAAAGGCAAAAGAGAAAAAAAGAAAAGAAAAATTATTTTTTTAACGAAGTGTTCAAGAACAAAAATCAAATTTTTTTTTGTTTCTTATTGTTGGTTCAAATGTGTTTTCAGGAATAAAAAAACATCTTTTTTGTTTTTAGGAATAAAAGTACAAATAAATACGTTTCTGTTCTTTTGTTATTTCTTGTAATAAAAGAACATAAATAAACATGTTTTGAACAAAAATAAACATGCCTTAAGTGTCCTCAGTACTTTCCAAACGTACCATTCTTATTTCAATTGCCAAAAAATAAAAATAAAAAGGACTCAGAGTTTCAATTTGAGAGCATCCCTTTCACAAAAACACAAGAAAGTCAATGCATCGAAAATAACAAATCTTCTTCATTTAATTGCTCGATATGTAAAAGAAAAAAAAACATAGCAAAAAAAAAAAAAACAAAAGCAATTGCAAAAGACAATTAAACTTAGAAAACACCGATTTCATTATCTTCCAAAAGCTCTCGTGGAGTTTCTCCAACGATTTAAATATATTGAATTCACCATTAATCTTTTAATCACACCACATGTTTTAACTCCCACAAGAATCTCTCCGGTCAATAGACTCAGTTTCGAGCAAGAATTTCTCTCCGTTTCGTGTTCCTCTAAGTCATGGCCGGATTTAGATGTCTATGATTTTATATAATTTTTTTTTGTTCATTTTCTTTTTAGCCGTTCGATTCAAAACGGACGGCTGATACGAGGCTTACATCACTCGGGGTTCCTTTCCTCAATTGCGGGCTTCGCCCGGCCCGACCAATCACCTTCCAGACGGTCTTCAAGCCGCGACCCGGTCAACTCGCTCCTGTCCAATTATCTCCCGCGCGCCCACCGCTTTTGGTTTTTTCGCTTCGCCTGTTTTTTCGAGTGGCTGATCTGTGCGCCAGCTGGGCACGCCAGCCTGGCATCCCTTAATAAAAAAAAATTGGGGGGAAGAAATCCGACGGCATCTGGTTCGATCTGGTCCTCCACTTCCCCCTTTGAAACGGACGGCCCAGATTTCCTTTGGCCCGCCCCACTTTAAATATCCCCCAGAAATCACGCTCCTCTCTCCTCTCTCCTCATCTCTCTCTCTCATAGCCCACCATCGCCCGTCCATTCGTAACGTTCTCGGGCAACCAAGGTAGAAAAGGAGGGGGGAGAGGAAAAGCCACGCACGCACGGGCGTGCAGCGGCATCATCATCATCGACACAGCGCGACGAGGAGGAAGCAAGGCGACGCCGTGAGAGGCTCCTGACGGTGGTCGCGGTTGTGGTGCTGCTCTCGTCGTTTTCAGATTTAGATCCGACCCCCGTTTTCGCCGGGTGTGTGCTCGTGTTTGTTCGTTTTGTTCTTTAGTGGCATTGCGGTGTTTGTAGATCTGGGTCTCCTCTGAATTTGTGTTTCTTGGCTGGGACCGTGGGGATTGATGGGTAAGTGCCGGGATTCCTTGCTCCCGCTGGTGTTCGGCGATGGCGCATTACGTTATTCGAGGTTGGATTTGGGGGTGGCTGGTGTCCCATTTCTTGGTTTTGTCTGACTGGGTTGCTGTTCTTAATTCGGTGCTTCGTTTTTGTTCAGATCCAGTGGGATGTCCGAGTGTTTGCTGACACGAAAGAAGATAGCTTAGCTCATTTCTTTTATTTTGAACGAAACTGATTTCGTTTCCGTAGCATGTAAGGCTCCTTACGTCGAGCTGACTTTTTCTGTGGTGAAGTGTGGGTGTTGGATTTGAAATCTTGGGGAAAAGGTGCATTTCTTTTTCGGCATTTCAAATTGCGGTTGGCCGAATCGCCTTTTTCAGTGTGGGTCCAGCTGTAGGAGAAAACATTGTTTATTCTGTTGCTTTATTGGGTGGATTTGATGATGCACGTCCGAGAATCGGATTTAATGTCTTGAGCTAATATCGATATGTGAAGATTTTTCATAAATAGTGGCTTCCTTCACCTACAAGATATGTTCTTGCTGGTTCAGCCTTTAACAAGTTTCTGCTAAAAGGTTTATGTTCCTCTAGTTGTGCTGGTGATGATCTATGAGAAACAAGCTTGCTATTATTCCTTGATCACTACCTTGTTTGATTCCTTTGCCATTGGATAGCAGATCTGTTGCCGAGTTCAGGGCATCCATCCATAACTCTCTCACCCTTTGTTTGGTAACAAGATTTTATACATTCTTCATCAGAGTGTAATATCAGCAGTGTAGCTTTTTTCGTGTTGAAGTGTCTGGAAATTATATATTCGTGATAATCCTAAGCTTAAGGAGAATTGGGAATGATTTGCAATGCTGTATTGAAAGATGGATCATTAAAGACATTTGCTGAGTAATTTATAATATAATATGCTGCCAAATACACTATTTTATGAAGTAATTGGTGCGCTATTTTTACGAAATAAATCCAATGGGTTGTCTTCAGAGATCTTGCTGCTACTTCCTGCTGTCTTTTGCCTTGGTTCATTGTCTATGGTGTGGTTCACCTTATGATGGCTTCACTTGTTGTGAAACATTTGCTACCAAGGAAAGCAAGATTGCCATTACTGTATTTATGCTCAGAGATTTCTTAGGTTGGCTTTTGCTTTTGTTTGATCTGATCCTTCCATTCATCTGCAGATTTCTTGCAAGTTCTCCAAGATGGTTGCTCAGGAGTTCACTGTTGATCTGAATAAGCCCCTCGTCTTCCAGGTATATTATTTGTATCCATTTGCATACCCAGCTTTCTTCTGATCCATTTTTCTTTGGATTTCAGAAAAAAATATTGAACTTTGCTGTCCATACATTTTAAATCACGTGGGTGAGTCCTGTAGGCATGCAGTGGCATGACTGAATGAGAATTAATTGTAGTGTTATGTTCTCGGATGTAGTGCTTGACAGACCATTGAGCTCTAATTATCATAAGTTTCCATCTCGTCACTTTGATCCTCTCCCTTTCTTCCTTTTTTTCCATGATTTAGAAATTTATTTCTTACTGTTTTGAGACTCCCCTGCTATCATATCCTCTTAATATTGATATATTTCATATATATGGTTTCTTCGACAGGTTGGTCATTTAGGTGAATCTTATCAGGAGTGGGTCCATCAACCCATTGTGAGCAAGACAGGGCCCAGATTTTTTGAAAGTGACTTTTGGGAGGTACTCCATGGATAGCAGACGGTCTATCTTTAAAAAAGAAGCTGCTAAGTGCCATTAGATCTGCTAACAAACTTTTGCCTTCTTTGAAACAGTTTTTGACCCTTACTCGATGGTACGCCGTTCCTATCATTTGGCTTCCTGTAGTTTGCTGGTGCATCTCTATGTCTGTGCATATGGGCCACACAGCTCTTGAGATAGGTGTACTGGTGATTTTGGGCATCTTTGTCTGGACATTGCTGGAGTACTCTTTGCACCGTTTCGTTTTTCATATAAAGACAAACAGTTATTGGTGAGCTCTCTCTCTCTCTCTCTCTAATTATCTTTTTCTGAATGTTGGTGGATGTCTTTTCTGACTTTTCTTACTCCTCAACCACACAGTTTTTGACATCTCTGAGATTGATTCAGGTGGAACACCATACACTATCTTATTCATGGATGCCATCACAAACATCCTATGGATGGTCTGCGTCTTGTCTTTCCACCAGCAGGAACAGCTGTTCTCTGCATTCCTGTATGAGTATTTCTTTTTTGTCCTTGCCATCATCCAGTGTTGTTTCCTTGCTTTATGTATTCTGCTAATTGAGTTGTGCTAGGATTCTTAGCATATAATGAAACATATCCTAAGTACTCCCAGGAGATGGAATATTAACTTTCTTATTGGATTGAGTACTCATGGATCATTGCAAACAAATTATCAAGGATGAAGTGTGAGTGAAACATTCTGCATGTCTTTTCAAATATTAATCGGATATTCATTCTGGTCAACTACTTGACCTGCAATTAATCCCTATTAGATGACAAAGGCTAGTAAGTAACTTTTGAAGCTAGCAATATATCTTTATCAAATAAATTAACTAGCAAATTTAAAGTCTGATCCTCCAATATGCATATATATTTTTTGGTAAATGAGTGATCTTCCAATATTTATTGTTAGAGAATTACAGAATATGCCTTTTTTCGTTAAATAGAATGAAATATGTGAAAACTTAGATTAGCTGGATTGTGAGGATGGTTGGATATAAAATTTCGTAAATTTGTGTCAGTGTTTTGCTGCAAGTTACCTAAGGGGATCTTAAGTTGAGACCACACAAGGTGTGCAGTTGCAATTAAAATCGGGACTAAACAACGGCACAGTGAAGATTTAACATTTCATGGCCTTTGGACATAATTTATCTTTATTCTCTGTTGTTCATTGAGATTAATTTACAGCACTGTAATGCATTGTTAAGAGTCATGGACTTGTTTCACATTCTAATAAGTGAATTTAATGTGGATGATAGAGGCTTGAATTAGCTGCAGAAGAATTATTATCTTTAAGCCGGAAGATGAGTTGTTCATTGAGATTGATTTGCAGCAATGTAATGCATTGTTAAGACTCATGGACTTGTTTCACATTGTAATAAGTGAATTTAATGTGGATGATAGAGGCTTGAATTAGCTGGGGAAGAATTATTATCTTTAAGTCTGAAGATGAAGTGGATGATCCATCTTTGATGGTAGTACAAGAAAATTGATTGGGTGTTTTGGAGCGATGTCACTGCTGCTTCAGTTAACAGAGCCGCTGCTTCAACTTTGTCTTCTTTTAAGATTACACACATATAAGCTGTGTTAAAGTTACATCATATATTTGTTTGTGCTAGATCAGCTAAACTTGCGACTCTTGTGAAATGTTCTTGCCAGTTCTGGAACCTGGTTAAGCTCATTTCTACGCCTTCTACCACTCCAGCATTGTTTGGGGGTGGTTTGCTGGGTTATGTGATGTATGACTGCACCCACTACTACTTGCATCATGGACAGCCATCCATTGAAATGCCACGAAATCTCAAGGTAATACTTTTGCATATGCTGCTGTTTTTGCTTCAATCCTTAATGATCATCATCATTTCTACCCTCTATTTCTGTGGCTTAGCTTTCATTTTTTTCTTCTTTTCTGGAGTTAGTTGAGGGAATGTGGGCTTTGGTTTGTGGGTTTTTCAGGATCTAATTTCTCCGGATATGATTGAATTCAAAAATTTATGTAGCTTGTGCTATTTGTACAAGTAGATCCTTACTTTTTTGGGCAATGCTTTTCGCAGTTAACCAAAGCTATGTAATTGGCATTTTTCATGCAGAAATATCACTTGAACCATCATTTCCGTGTGCAAGACAAAGGCTTTGGGATCACTTCAGCGCTGTGGGACAGAGTCTTTGGAACGCTTCCCCAACCATATAAGGCAGAGAAAAAAAGATAAAAGCCAGTGACGCCATTCATTATTTGTTAATTAATATCTAGCAAGTTTAGGGGGGGCTGAATGATATATTTTAGCCAAAAAGCATTCTTTCTTCATCTATCTATTCATTTGGTAAGATATTGCCCTAACTTATGTCTTCGTGCTTTCAGTCATCACGGGGTGTTGCGTCTGTCCTTACGGTGTTGTGGTGAAGATTTCTGTGTATATGTCTCTGTTCTATCATTTTCAAACATGAAAGCTTCCAGCATTTATCCAGATGCAGTCTTGTTTTCCGCAGATCTTCTCCACAATATTGGCTTGGTTTTCCATGTTTGGTGTAACCTTGTGATTGCAGTTATTCAAGAATGGAATTTCATTTGGGTTAACTTTGCTTACAAAATGTACCCCCGACCTAATATGTTAGCTTTAGGGGTGACTACCGACACCAATGTTTACATTTTCATTTTTTGTACTTAGCTTTTATACACTGCTGGCTTGCCTCACCCACTCTCACGTCATTTGTTTCGACGATATTGTGTCTTTCTTTCATGCATATGCCGTCTTGACGTGTTCGAGGCCTATTATGATCTAATAGCTACATAAGGAGAAAAGGTAATGAAAGTACCATATAGAATCATCCTTTCGTCTAAATAAAAATAAGTTGATGGGTTTATTTTCATAATTTTTTGAAAGTTTTGGGGGTTGATTACGATTTGATATTAGTTTTATAATTTCTATTGTACTCAAATTTTTAGAGAGTGGGAGAGAGAGAGAGAGGGCAGGCTTTTCGTGTTGGGCCTTTGGGCTGCCTAAACTATTGCAGAAGATCAACCCTGCGCGATGGGGGCATGCTCTGGTGCTTAATCGACGTGGGTACGGAATGAGGGAAGACTGGACACGGTGGCTTTTGGCGGTTGAGAGCCATCAGTGCTGGTGGCTACGGCGTGTGAAACCGGTGAGTTGCGGTGGTGAGACGGGTAGCTACGGCAGCTATTACTGGCAATGCCGGTAGCCGGTCAAGGAGAGAGAGCGATGGTGAGAGAGGTGGATGAGCTAAGAAGAGTTTAAAGGCAAAATGCACGTCATTTGCTGATGCGGCTCAGGCTTGAGAATTGTCATTTGCCAATGATTTAATTTCTGGAGTGAGGGGTGCGTGCAAAGATGTCTAGGCCTATGCTCATGCACAGGACTCATATAGCACATAACCATAGCCCTCTTCATTGAAAACCGTCGACAAATGAAGCCATGGTTCCTTTATCTATATCGTCCACCACAGTAGAAGACAATTATTTAACAATTGCCACCCGGTCCGCCGAAGGTCGTGGCGTATCCCGTAACGCCTCCCAAATTCCCTTCATCGATCACGTTGTAACAGAGCGGAACGTCCACATGAGTCTCCACGCCGGCCGGACTTGGTTGTCGCAGTTTCCTGTGGCGGTCCACGTAGCGAATTAGACGGACGTAGGCAGAGTGGATGAATACGTGGTCCGGGAAGTGACCGCTCCCCATCGGAGGTCTCGGGCGGCCAGGACGGGTGCCTACTTGTCCTCCAAAGCTTATCCTCGACGCACTGTTGTTGAAATTTTGGAACAAATGTCTAGGCCAGTAGCCAATTTCCTCTCTATGATCTCCAAAATACAACCACCAAGATTCTGCGCGACCCTGCCATGGAAAACCATCGGTCAAAAAGGTATACACCATCAAGCAGCTGAAGAGAAATAACTAGAAAGTGGACATACTTCTTATGGAAGTGGTGCAGATAAGCTAAAAAGCTGATGCATCATTGCAACATAGGGATTTCGATGCTAAGGTGCAATAAAGAAAGAATGGAGATCTGATCGCAGATCATTGCATGATTACAGAGAAGAGCTTTTACCCGAGCAACTTGAACGACCATATCGTATGGACCCTTGCCATATTCACTGACATTTGGCAGCACAAATCCGACGGGAATCCTGGGATTGGTATGCACAAAACCTGGACAAATCATGTCGTAGCATCCCGTTCCATCGCCGCCACCTCCCTGCGAAATTGGAATCATTCACACACCCTTGAGAAGTTAAAACGCGATTTTCTTCATCTACGTAGCAGTATACTAGGGCTTCTTTTTTGGAAAAGTTCATGGACAGGGAAGCCTCTTCTTGGAGGTCCAAGCAAGGCAAGCTACTCGTCAGCTCCTCAAGTTTGACAGGCCGACTCGAACTCATCAGTACGACCGAGTTCAAGTGAAGCTCGAGGGTTTAGCTGCGTCGAGGTGGAAGTGTAAGACTGTTGGACACTAGACGACATGCGACACGCCAACACGCACTTTTATCACGGCCTTTGAGCCAAAAGAGGAAGGGCTTTTACTTAGTTTAAGCTAATGGCATCTGGAACTTCTACTTGGGTTAGGACAATCGCCATGAGTTGGGGACTTACCGTCCAACGAGTGAAGAAATGAGTGCGATGATCGCCGTAGAGGTTGGGATTCACCTGTAGTGTCGGAATATATCACTCTTAAGCAATCGAAACAGCAGAAAACAGGGAGAAGAAAAAAGAAAACACATGAACAGATCAGCACATTATCGAAAGGTAACAATACAGGTGCAATGCATGCCTCGCTTTTTGTATTTTCTTTCATATTCACTCAACTCCAGCCCTAGAAAGGTAAACTGAATGAACAAACTGATTCAGTTTAATCTAAATTGCGATGCACAGCGATCGGACAAACTCACTCAACCATGTCTTTTCCATTCCCGATTGGAGAAATTTAGGCTAAGTTTAGTAAAGTTTTATTCCTCCATTTTTCTATTTTTTTTAATTCCCGAGAACAAAGAAAAAGAAATTTGTTTATGTATGTTAATTATTCTCTGAAACTGAGGAGTAACTAGAGAATATATATAGAATAGAAATAAAAAAATAACTGTTTATTTTTTTTTTTTACTTTTTTGTTCTCAGGAACAATTTCTTTGAACAAGTTTCACTCTTTTCTATTTCTTCTTGTTTCCTTAATGGGTTGTCTGGCCTTAGTGATGTCCAGTGATCGACTAACCAGCTATTGGCCAGGATTGACCCAGCACTGGCTCCAGCCAAGCTCGACCTTGTTGCAGTTAGGTGAGGTCGAGCCTTGCTGATGGTTGCCCAACCATGGCAAGGTTGAGCCTTGCCTGGCCTCACTGACCTAAGTATCTAGCTAGTCCTCGACGATTAGATAGAGAGGGAAGGAAAAAAAAGGAAAAGAAAGAAAAGGAAAAGTTAAAAAAATTGAAACCATCAAAAAATTAATTTTGTATTAAATATATTTATGTTCCTTCCCTTTTTTAGAAATAACGGTTACTAAATGTGTTCATTGGCAAAAGGAGTTTGTTTAGGATATAGAAATGGAAGGAATCATTTCTAAAAAAAATATATTTCCGAGAACGAAAATGTTACTAAACTCAGTCTTACTTGACGGACCCTTCTATTGGCAAGTTATGAACATGAATATCGGCCATACAAGAAAAGGGAATGATCGGAGGAAACTCTTTGATCAATTATGCCACCTCTAGTTTTGAGGCGCACACAATCGGGGGCACCTAGGACTTTCGAAAAGGGGCTTTAGGTTAAGTATGTCAGGAAGCCTCTAGATCAAGAAAGAGATATGTTGGGCAGATTAATTCTGACTTTGCAGACAACGACATAAATTCTTCTTCTTGCAGACAAGGACATAAATTCTTCTTCTTCTTTTTTGTTTTGGTTTTGGGGTTTGCACGATTTTCGTTTTATGAAAATTGTTTTGTGATAGTTCTTTTCAACGCACGATGACAATCAATCGATGGAACTTTGAAAAGAATAGAGAAACCACCATACCATCCATCCAGCTTCGATGTTGCTGGTTGTGTGTTCCTCCGGACCGTCGGTGATCAACATCTGACCCGTGCTGAATTGTCCAGGTTCGACGGCGGGGTTGTAGATGTCGATGTATCCTTCCGCCCCATACAGAGGGCCTTGCTTGTAGGCCTCCATTGACAAGAACGCGAACTGGGATATCAATAATTTCTCTAAAATGTCAAACTTAAACTTTGCACAGTAACATTCATTAGCATGCGCATCATCGAACAATTTCGTAAAGCCTTCTATTTACGTAGTCGAACAAGGGACGATCTGTGAATTGTCAATTAATCACTAACGATTCGGAGTGGTAAATAAAAGGGTATTCTTGCTTAGTTTTTAAGCACATAGATAGAGATGAACAGATCTATGTTGTCCTTTATTTATGCTTTTAGATGGGTTACACGACTTGCTCTCCACAGGCAAATGGTGCTACGTGATGTCTATGCATTCTTCAAGTTTCCGCCTCTTGTTTGAAGGCAATTTAGTGTTGACCCAACCATAATGTCAACTTAAACTTATGAGGGTAGGACTAAAATTAACAAGTCACATATCTACTTATGAAGAAAAAGACGTTATAAGTGACATAATTTTTATACGGCGATTACTCAAATGTCACAACTTTTTAGACAAACATTTAAGTGGCATGGCTTTAAGTTACCGATTGACACTTATGGCCTTTGAGTGAACCTAGTTTAAAAATCATGGCTTTAAATGATTGATTGAATGTAATTAATAATACTCAAATAAACGTTTTTTTTAAGTCATGATACTCAAATGATGAGAAAAAGAGAAGTTATGTCGTTATTTACTATCTATGCTTCACATGAACTTTTTAGGATTAAAATAGTTATTCTTGAGTCATTCTAAGAATGGTTTTATGTCCTACATCAATTTTCAAGAGACTTTACCAACCACTATGAGCTTTACTAAAATGAAACGCTTTTCATTCATACGAATCCTCATAAGAATAAGAAGCGCATCTATACCTATCAGTATAAGTTTCAAGATCAGTTTATTGGTAGTTGTCCTACGGCACGAAATCTAGAGCCGAGTAAGTTTCATTGGGTACGAAATTACTTACGTGAGTAACTTGATCTGCCGCCAATGAAGAGTTGAACTTTGGTGCTTGCGTCTTTCCATAGAAGTGATATCTTATTAAATCGTCTTTGGTTGTCCTGCGAATAGGAACGGTTCCCTGGGGACATTCCCCCGACATGTACGGTTGGTCAACCAGTGAAGCTCGTGCTGCTCTCTCCCTCTTGGCTCCTGCTGATGCAGGCCTGGGGTTCCTCTGTTATAACAAGATTTAGATTGGATAGTTCTTTCAATACAGATGGTGGACGAATATGAAACAAATTATAAGTTAACACGAAACAATGGCAGCTAAAATAGATAAAGGTAGATTTTTCTATCATTAGCATCTAGAGAAATTGAAATTGATTTATTTATGAAGATTAGATGATATTTAATGTCATCTATGTTTTCCACGGACATATTTTAAACATTACTTCGTATGTCTCGAGTAGTGTTATACATTTTTTTTAACATATGGGAAATATTGAAAATTTTGTTAAACGACGAGTTACAAATAAAGTGAAGAAAAATGTAAGAGAGTGGGAAAATGAAAATACAGCAATGTGCTCATTATTAGTGTCGAGAGAGAGACAGAGAGAGAGAGTAGATAGGTAAAACTGCCATACAAGCAAAATGGAAAGTCATAAAAGATGGCACTAACTTAGCCGTATTCCCTAAAATTGTACTGATTGTAGGGTCTTAATTCTTGCCCAAACTTTATTGGTTTTATATAAAAAAATCGGTTCTAACTCGTGTCTTAGTTTTGAATCCCAATTCTAGCTCAATGTTTTTTTGTCTCACTGAAAGCATAAATTTTCCGTAAATACGCAAATCTAGCCTAAAGACAAAACGATAAACTAAGACTCTATCTGTGTAGCAGAAAATAAATGGATTTTGAAGATATGTTCCAAAAAAATGATCACTTATATTGATTATAAAAATGAATAAACAAAAAATATTTTCATCGTCCATGAAAATATCTATAAAATATTTTCCGAAAGATGAAAATGACTCATTGAGATGGAAAGAAGGATTAAATGCCTAAATTTCCAGGTGATGGTGAATAACATACAAGATCAACTTTGTTGTTGAAAAGATCAATGTTGTTTGCGCACTGTCAACAATGCAGTCGTCACATGAAAAGCCTTGGGAGGAAAGGTGCAATGTGTTGTTAACTAAATACAATCACCCAATGTTAAATTGAGAGGAACCGCTACCAGATCAGCCAGATGAATTGACAATGAGGAATTTGTTGAACTCTACGGTAATAAGACATTAACACGTACCTCGAGCTTGTGGTTCTTAAGCAATGGATTGTCGAAAGCGGGTTGTTTGTTTATGTCTATACAGTCGATGATATCTCCATTAATTGCCTGCACCAAACAAGACGTAAGTGGCGATGTGAATATGAACAAAATACTTCACACATTCGCCCATTTCTGGAAATCTACCCTCGCATCCTACACATTTGAGGTTGAAACTTAGCATTTTGCGAGTCTCTTTCGTCCTCCTATCATGACGTACGTCAAAACTGAGGAGCATGTGTCACCGGAGATGCATCCCGAGCGATACGTCGACATGTACAGATGCACTAACGAAGATCATTTGGCGATGACTGCAGATCTCGTACCTTCAAAGTCCGAACGGGGGGTTTATTGAGGGTCTTGAGCCGCGCTTCGAGCTCCGAGTCTTCTTCTTTGGTGAGAGGACCGTGCGTGGACAGTCCGTGGCCTTCGTAGAAGAGGGTGAAACAGTGGATCGCAAGCAATGCGATTGCTTTCATCTGCATTGTGTATCTCTCTGGATCGATGTCCTGAGGATCCGTTCATGTGACGGTAGCGTTGAAGCACCCTTTAAGGGGCATTTCATCTCAAGCGAAAAATTGGCAGGCTTTCCCTTTTTGAACTTTTGCTAAGGTTAATGACAGCAAAGGACCGTTGTAGATGAAGGGAAGGGAACTTTAGAATGAATTAAAGATAAAGGAAACAGAGAACAGAGGGATCAAGCTTGTTTTCTATGGATTAAGTCCTTGAACATAGAAAAAAAAATCTCTTTATTTGGGGGTTTTAATCTAATGCCAACTTAGATAGATTTTGTTTTCCTTTTTTAAAGGTTGAGAAAAAGGAAAAATGTGTTAAGAAAGGTGGCCTATTGTATTGATATTAATTTAATCCTTAACGTTTTAGATATACCAATGTAATCCTAAACATTTTGACTTACTGTCTTTTTTTGGTAAGTAACATTTTGACTTATTGTCAATCTAGTCATTTTAGATAATCTTGGTTGGATATTGCCAATGTGAATACTGGCCGACCTACGTCGACAATTTTTAATATTCTTTAATATTTTTCAATTTTTATCTTTCTTTTCTTTCTTCCTTTATTTTTATTTTGGTGTCCACAAGCGATGGGTAGTGACTTGCCATGCTCGAGTGGGCTAGCCTCTCCTCGGCAAGAGTTGCCGTTGCCCCCCATGGGTAAGGCCCGATTGGGCAACGGGAAGTGCTAGCAAGGGCTCCCCTCACCAAATTTAGGTAGGTCAATCCTTGCTCAGCAAAGGGTGGCCTGACATCGTCGGGGGAATGGTTAAATATTCGGCCATGCATTCACATTAACTCCACGTAATCCCAACCATCAATGAGGGGGGAGGGTTTTCATGCATGAGGGGTAGGTGGATTTGGGTGGTGGAGATGGAAGATCACCCCTGCACTTAGTGTGGGGAATCCTTTTCCGTTTGTTATTGCCTTTTTGAGCAATCTTTATTTTGTTCAGAGTTGAAACAAAATTCTTGGACACGGCAATATTTTATACCTCTCAAAAGGTTTCAGGTTTTCTACAATGCTGACTACTTGAAATTACAATAAACAAAACTTATATATATATATATATTAAAATTTGGCGGTTCACATTTTGACATCAGTTGATAACGGTTGTCGTGCATCATGAAATCTAGAGCAAGTAAGGTCTATGTTTAGGTATTTAGTACAAGCTTTATCCTAAACGAAATTACTTACATGAGTAGTGGGAAATGTCGCCATTGAGGAGTTCTACTTTTGTTCTAGTTCCTTCATATGAAACTTTATCTTATTATATCTCCTTTCACTTGTCCTGCGGATGAGGACGGTTTCATTAGGACCTTATTCTGCTGTTCTTTCCTTCTTGACTCGACCCGGTAAAAAGCCTGGGCGCTCTCAGCTAATTAAAAGTACTCATAAAGTGGACAATTATGAAGTAGATTAGAAGTTGACGCTAAAGAAAGAAAAGAAAAAAACTGACATCTCTCTCTCTCTCTCTCTCTCTCTCTCTCTCTCTCTCTCTGAGTTAGTGTGCAAACCTGTTTTTGGCTACATTTACTGAAATTTTCGAATATTTTGGTGAAACCAAAGGCAATAAACTATAATAAAAGGATCAATAAGAATATAAGCATTTCGTACAAATAGAACTTCGCAAGCCACATTTTACCCCCCTCGCATGCTTTTTCTTTGGAATACAATAAAAAGGCGACTAAATACATAAATATATAACTACTTTGCTCTTAGAGAAACGAGGGCATAAATAATTACTAGATGATGTTTCACATTGTTTAAATTTTCCATTGAAACATTTTACACGTTCTTCTGTGTATCTCAAGAAAATCTTGCACAGTTTTTATATAAATATAAATATATATATATATATATATTCATTAAATGAGGAGTTACAAATAAAGCTACGAAGTAACGGAGATGTGAAACAAGGAGAGGAGAGCTATAGCAATGCCGTCTAAACAAATGGCCTAAAAGTGGAGTAGAGCTCTAAAGTTGCCCAATTTGCTTCCATTTTCATATTATACAAGGCGGCGTGCCAACTCATCGAGCTTGATGTTCCACCAAACTAAACAAAAAAGACAACTAAAATTATAAATATAGATACTCTAATGTAGTATTTTGAGAAACTACTTTATAGATGAAGTTACGTTCGTTTCACTAAAAATATAGCATTTCTAGAAATATTTTTCAGGAAATCATTTTTCTGGAAAATGATAATAGTTTATGGTATTCATTTGTCAAAGGCCGTTGGCTTGCCGGCCTCGATTGAGGTCAATGCACGGTGTTAGAGAGCTTGATATTTAAAGGTAAATAAAGAAAACGGAAAAATATTTTCCACTTTCAGAAAAACAAAAAACATTTTCCCACTTTTGAAGGCATTTTTTCCGTCGATGGAAAATATTTTCTTGACTATTTTATTTTTTTTTGTGAAGCGAAGGCCAGAAAATTTGGAAAATATTTTCTTGGAAGGTATTTTTTGTGAAACGAACAGAGCCTGAATATCGTATCATATTTCGCATTATTTATATCTTCCACATAGTATTGTATTTGTTTTTGTGTATGTCAAGTACATTTGCTTCTTATAGTATTTTAGTTCTGGATAATAGTAACATACAAAACAATTTAAAAGAAGTATTCTTAAATAAGGAGTTACAAATAAAGTGATTAAATAAATTTACCAAAAAAAAAGTGATTAAATAACAACGAGAGTGAAAGAAGGGAAAGAATATGTGCCATCTAAGCCCATTAAGTTTGAACACGGGCCGCACTATTTTGTGAGAATGACTTGCATGAGATGGACCAGGTCCAATTCACCATTGGACTTGAAAACTGATCGAATTTGCCTAGTAAAACTGATTAAAAAAAATTCGAATCACATTCATTTGGGTTGGTAGAGAAAATCACAATTATGTCCATGACATATATAAATTACAGAGAAAAGAATATTCGGACTAAAATCCATAAAAATAAAATAATAAAAGTTAATAATTGTTGGTCTGAGACACAATGGTAAGTTAAAATCGCCAACACAACAATCATATTATCAAATAATTCTTTTAAAGTTTCTAAACTTAAATCTCGTCTTTCCTAACTTCCAATAATACTACAAAGAAACTGTAATTTAGCTACGGATTTTACAACGGATTTAGTGACAATTTTTTTCCATCACTAAATCGGTGTCACAAAATTTAGTGAAAGTTTCATCGCTAAGTTTGGTAGCTAAATGCGTGATCAAGATCGGGGATCCACTCATCACCAATTTGCAACCAACATATTTCGTCGCATAAACGTCTAGCGAGATTCGTCGCCAATTTGCTACGAAATGAAGTTTCGTCGCTAAAATTTTGTCGCAAAATGCGTCACTAATTAGTTATGGGTATTTTTCCGTCACAAAATTCGTCACTAATTAGCTATTGATTTTTTCCATCGCAAAATTCGTCACTAAATTTTCCCTCACCAAATTTGTGGGAAAATTCGTTGCTAATTTAAATTCATCGCCAATTTGAATTCGTCGCTAATTATTTGTGGCAAATTGCATTGTGAATTTTCTTTCGTTGCTATTTCAGTTATAATAATAATAAAATAATATACGACGACGACAACAATAATAGTAGTAATCAATAACAACAATAACATATGTTACAATAATAATGATAATTACACATAATGAGTAAAAAGTCTCAAAAATCTTCATTTTCTTCTTTGTTTTCATCTTGTTTATGAGCATCGTCTTCCTCCTCTATCTCAAAATCAAATCCTTCATTCAGCAAAACCAGGTCAACCCACGAGAAAGCCAGCAAAATTTGTTAAATAAGAAGCCCATGGCATGAATTACTGCCCTGTTAGGCATAGAAGAGCATTGACGGCCTAAAAAAGGCTTGGCTTTGTTCCTGTAGGCGATCCGCTGCTCGGGATCAAGGAGCTTGAATCGCCGGAGGACGATCAACCACCTAACTGGCAACGGGAGGAGCTTGAATCGCCGGAGGATCAAGGAGGTTACTCAGCATGCATCACTACAGACATACGTTCTATTATCCACCTGCATCAATGCTTCCCTATTCTTCCCAGCTTTTTTAAATTTACTCAAGCCGGTCTTTGCAGAATGGAATCTTCCTATAGAAGATTTCCACCTCACAAAGCACAAGAGAACAAATAAACAAATAAAATAACAACTATTGATGCATTTCAAGAACAAATCTGACTAGTCTTTGCGGGTGGGATGAATTCAAAGTAAGCAAATGCAGAATGAGGATCTCAGAAGAAGTCAATTACAATAATATTTGCAGGTTTCACATCCCTATGGACAATCCCTTGGTTATGAAGATGCTACAGATCCTTTGCTGGAAACAAACAAGAAATAATGAGAATATCAATCAAAGATAGGAAAAACAAACTAAACTAGTATTGGGAAAACTAGAACAAGGAAAATCCTAATTAAGATCAGTCTGAACCAAGCACATCAGAAAGGTGAAAAGAACTTCCATGACATGACCACTTCTGCTAGTGCGCATATATAGAAATTGACAAACACTCTTCCTCAGCTACTTGCATTGACGAGAAGCTACTTCTCCCACTTGTTGATACAAATCTTGATCATTGATTAAGAGAACCAAGGATGGTTTTTACCACGAGTATTGGCAAATGAATTGACTATCAAGAACATAAAAGACAAAAGAGTACATTAAAAAACTCATTTAAGTATATCGTAGAGTATACAGGCTACCTTGTGATGTCCAGAATGATCTACAATATCTCTGCGCAAATGCAGGGTGTTTTAATTGACGCAGAATAAAAGTCTATCTCCAACATATTTATTGCCAACGAAAATGGAGTTAACTGTATCTAGTTTACATACACACATGGCAGAGAAGACGTATCAAAGAAATACTCAAAATATCAACAAAAGTATCAGTTCAAATGATGACATCTACTAACATATATGTGTGAACTGATTTATTCACAAAAACAAAAGTTCAGATGGCAAAAACGCCCACCAAGTTGAATTCCTCAACTGACAAATGCAACTTGAGTGTGCAAGCAAGAACACAGTACAAAAAAAGGGAACACTTAATCTTTGCAAGAAGCAACAAAATAATCGCAAAGCACCACATGCTAACCTAAGAAATATACCTAGCTGCATGGCAATCATGAGTGCATGATCGAGATCGGGATCCACTCCTCGACATGTAGCCTATCAGCGAGGCTCTGGGACTCGTAGAATTCAAAGAAGAACATATAATTGGGCCGCTTCGCATGGGCAGCGACGAGAGTCGCAATGCTGGGATGATCTAGCTTGCTTCAGCAGCAAACCACAAACCCATACAACATAGCACCATATAAGCATGGGAATTGAAGCACTGACATATTAGTTGTGACTACTGAGCCACAAGCAACGACTTTTCTTTATTCAAACGCAGAACACATTGTTCAACAAGCACAAAAAAGCACACAAATCAAGAAATCACTGACAATCATAGAGACAGTGAGAGAGAGGGGCAGAGACCAGAGCAGTTGGACTTCATTGTTGGAACTTGTCGATGTCATCAGAAGTGGCCAAGATGGATTTCTTGACGGCGACCCTCTTACCATCCAGGACGGCCTCGTACACCCCATTCTCGTTACTTGCAGGGTGGCAACCCAAGTAGCCCATATATCGCGTCGAAAAAAGATTGGGTGAGGAAGTAGGATATCATCAAGCCTGACGTTGATGAATGGAAGGGGGCAGGGGAATGGGTAGAGATAACAACCTCGAGCAATGAAACCTCTCCTGGTCCATCGCCACCTTCTGCTCCTTCAAGCTTATGTACGTTCAGCATCGCCTGTAGCTATAAGGGTTCATTGCTCGAGGTGGCGGGGGAATGGGTAGAGATAGCAACCTCGTGGAGAGGGTTTCTGTTACAAATTTAGGGAAGGAAATAAGTTTCCGTGCAAATTAGCGACTGAGAGATAAATCCGTCGTTAAATTTGTGATGGACAATCCTTCAGTCACCTTCCATTTCTGTCACTAAAATACTTCCATTTCCATGGCTAATTTGCGACGGAACTTCTCATTTCCGTCCCTGATTTAGTGATGGACAATCCTTCCCTCGTTAATTTGCCATGAAACTTTCCATCTACGTCGCAAATTAGTGATGGATAATCCTACCGTTGCTAATTAATGGCAGATTTTGCGAAAAATTGTGAATGGGAATTAATTTTCGTGAAACATTCATCGCAAAATCCATCACAAATTAACAAATTTTATTTCCATAGCTAATTAATTACGGATTTTGCTACGAAAATTTTTCATTGCTAATTGGTGGCGAATTTTTTTTTTCCTGTTGCTAACTAGCGATGGGTTTTGCGATGGAAATATATTTTCATCACTAATTAGCGACAGGAAAAAAATTTGTTGCAAACTAGCGAAGAAAAGCTTTTCGTTGCAAACTAGCGAAGAAAAGTTTTTCGTGGCAAAATCTGTAATTCATCGCTAATTTGCGATGGATTTCTTTTCTGTCGCTAATTCCATGGCAAATAGTGACGCATTATTTTTCGTTGCTAATTAGCAACGGTTTTTTTTTTGTCCTAATTACGTCGCAATTAGCGACGGATTATTTTCTGTAGCTAAATTCCATTTTTATTTTGTAGTGTAATAGTGTAACTCTAAGGGTTTGCCCAGCTATCTTGCCAAAAAATAAAACATGAACAAATCGTCCCATTAGCTCCAAGAAATGCTCAAATTATGGTAGGAAAGTTTCCAACTATACAATTGCATATCACGGTATTTATTGTCTTACCTATATTAAAACGTGCATTCAATGGAGACCCGCAAAAATGGCAACAAAGTAAAAAAAAAAAACGAAAAACTCAAATAAGCGTATCAGTAGTTGAATATGAATATTTGTAGCAAGTCAATTACTATTCATTCTCTTTTAAATCTTGCATTTACTCAAACTCCAAATCTATATCTAAGATATCTATATATGACCCATTTCAATTAGACATGCAAACACACATCTCTCACAATCATACCTTAGACAATTGATCAAGCCAATATACTTTGAGATGGAGAAAGGTCAAGCCAAGCTCAGCGCAATGCTCCTCCTTTTGGTGATTGCATCCGGTAGGGTTTTTTCTCATCTCTCAGTTGCTGTCATCGTTTCTAAACGTGAAATTGCGCTAATGAGTTCGTTCCTCCACATTTCCCTTCCTTTTCTTTAAGGTCTTGTCGTCGTCTCGAATGCGCAGACAAGAGTTGGACCAGGACAGAGCTGGGTTCGCTCGGCTGTTCGTAGAGGACCAGGAAACACTTGCATGGGATCGTGTCCTCCTTTGTTCCATCCCTGCTTTATAGAGGGCGATTGTAAATGTGTTGATGTACGGTGTCCTGTTCCATCCCTGCCTTAAAGATGGCGGGTGTAAATGTGTTAATGGTCGTTGTTGAATGGAGTTTGTGCCTCTTTGAGAGGAGAGGAAGCAAAAAATAAATAGGGACTCTTAATAAAAATGAGTTCATACTTTTGAGCAGTTAATTTTTTTTTTGCAGTCTCCAATATTTTCAGCAATCGAAATCGATTGATTGTATCCCAGTAACTTATAGCTTGGCAATTGAAAGTGATGGTCATATTCTTTATGTACAAATAGGATGAACAATCGATTATGGATAAGAGAATAAAAGTTTCTACATCTCGTCTCGAAAGATGATATCTCAAAATAGCAGCATGCTCGATTTCCGCAAACATCATTCCACTTATGTCTTCGAATTTGATGGCAAAGAAATTCAAAACATAGTTTGTATATTCTTGCTAGGTATGCTTTAGGTTGACAAGAAAAAGCAAGTGCTGAAATTGAGGATTTAAAGGGAAATGTGAAATATAAGATCAATTCTAGTTGTGCTTGGATTTGGTCATCCTTTCAAATCACTCGACAATTAAGCTAGGGAAAATTTCAAATAAAGGGCTTGAAGTGAAATCGATTTATTAAAAGATTGTCCAAACTAAATGTTTTGTTGAAAAACACATTTCAGTTGTCCATTTAGTCTCAAATACATATCCTAGTTCATTTGCATTGAGGCTACACTAGTACCGGGAGTGATATTGAGAGGCAAGAGAAATTCGCTCCTTCTGAAATATATTTTGGTGGTGATTACTCGTATCGTAATAGGATATCTCTAGACCTTGATCTATGAAGACTCTGCAAAAAAATGGATCTCCTCTCCACAAAAGATGTTATTGCCTCCCTCTTCTTCTTTTTTTAGTGTGTTTCTATAAACTCAGAGTATTTCACAAAATATCGCCAAGTGTTTTTTTTTTCTCTTTTGGAAATAAATTTTGTCAAATCTTTTATGCAACGAGTAGTAAATGAGTTGTCAAAAATTTAAGAATCGGTGTTGACGAGAATAGAGAGAATTCAACGGGTAAGTGTCTCCAAAATAGGGGTTGCTACTAGAAAAGGGAAACGAAGAGCTTCAGAAGATCAAATTTGCACAAGATTGGCAAACCCGCATCTCGAAACTGGTAAGGCAAAACTGTTGCTGAACGGAGTTGCTCTATGGTGCGAAATTGCTAATCATCGAGGCAAGAATTTAATGCATCGGAGGTTTAAGTCAGTCAAAGAAGATGATGCGACAGACTAACGTGAAGCTGTCGCCAATTCTTCATTTTTTTGTTAAGGTAATTTAACGGATTTGAAATTACTCTTTTTCCCCTAAAAATAGTCATTTATGTCGAAGATCTTGATGTCTCCTCTCGAAAGACGAGGTTCCGAAAGAGTGGGACACGCTTAATGTCTACACGTCTTCAAACCCGACGGCAAAGAAATTTAAAACACAGTTTGAATAATTCTAACTTAGGTATACTTTAAGTTGACAAGAAAAATGAAGTGCTGAAATTTAGGCTAGAATGGGAAATATGAAGATATCGAAGATTCATTATGATGGAAAATATATTAAAAAAGTCATAAATCTATTGTATATGTACCAATTTAATTATAAAATTTTTAAGTACATCAATTTTGTCAAGTATATCTTCAAGTTGGTACCAATTCAATACATTTGATCGATTTGGAACGAAAATACCCGAATAATTATTATTGAGATTTGGTTCTGCCATGACCCAACAAAATTCCGGCAGTAAAGATAGCCGACCAAACTGCTCCAGACATTAATTTATACTTTTTACTCAAGCAATCAAATAATTAACTAAATAAATACACTGCTATTAATAGTAGAAAAGTTTTGTGGGTGCTTGTTAGTGAGACGTACACTTTATTTGAACACGAGCATGGCGTGAATAGGTGAAACAAAAGCACATACTAAGAGCCGACTATAGCAGGACAGTGCATTAATAATTTAATTTGGTCAATTAAAATGTCATTTAACTCAATGAGAGTTATTTTTCTTTGATCGAGATAATATTTCATTCATTTTCATGGGAATACAAAAGCGAAATAACGCAGTACCAAACCAAGACAAAGTTCCAATAGGGTTTCTCCCTCATCTCTCGATTGCCATCATCATCTCTAAATGTGGAATTGTGCTAATTAGTTCGCCCCTCCATATTTTCCTCCCTTTTTTCTAGGTGTTCTCGTCGTCTCGCACACTCAGACAAGAGTTGGACCGGGACAGAGCTGGGATCACTTGGCTATTCGGAGAGGAACGTGATACACTTGCATAGGAATGTGTTCTCCGTTCTCCCATCTCCGCTTTATAAATTGCCATTTTATATGTATTCCGACGGAGAACCACTGATGGAGGGGAGTCTGTGCCTCTTTGAGAGGAAAGGAGGCAAAAACTAAATAGGGAATTTCTACTCTTAATAAAATGGATTCATCCCATCAATCAATTGATTTTTAGATGGTCTCGAATAATTCCGAGGATTGAAATCGATTGATTGCATCCTAGCCTTTTATAGATAGGTAATTAAAAGTGATGGTCATATTCCTTATATATAGTGATGGACAAGAGAGAATAAATTTCTACATCTTATCTCAAAAGACAAGATTTTGAAATAACGACATGCTCGGTACCCCTCATGTTATTCTCTCACATCTTTGAATTCGACGGCAAACATGGTTTGCATATTCTTCATAGGTATGCTTTAGGTTGACATGAAAAATGAAGTGTGCTGAAATTGAGGATTCAAAGGAAAATTTTTAGATGTCAAGGACCAATTTTGATTGTGTTCATATTCAACTATCTTTTTGAATCACTCATCTATTAAACTGAGACAAATTTCAAATAAAGGATTTAAAGTGAAGTCATTTTATTAAAACATGATTTGAAATAGACATTTTCTCGAATAAGAGATTGAAGTGGCTCATTCAATCTCAAATGAAGATCTCAGTTCATCGGCCATTGCAATATCATTGTCAAGGCTTGACCGAACACCAGGAGCGATATCGAGAGAGAAGCAGCAATAATACAAAGGAAATAAATCTCTTCTACAAAAAAAGATATTGTTTCCTTTTTCTTAAATAAAATTTTTTTATTATCTCCAGAATACTCCACAAAAATATCACCAATTTCTTTTTCTTTCTTCCTTCCTTTAGCACTTTGATTTGCATAAAGAAATTTTGTCAAATCTTTTACTCAATGAGTGATCAATGAGTGATCAAATGGGTGATCAAAATTTAGGAGTCAACATTGATGGGATCAAAGAGAGTCCAAGTGGTGGGTGTCTCCAAATTAGGGATTATTACGAGGAGGCAACGACATTGTGAAAGGCAAGGAGGAGTTTTGAGAGATCTATTTCACATGAGATTTCTCAAACCCAAATTTCAAAACTAATGAGGCAAAACTGCTGCTGAGGTCAAAACATATTGCCAGATACTAACTTAATCCTAAAATTTTCAATTGAACCAATTTCGTCTTTAATATTTTCACATTGGTGTTACTATAGTATCAATTCAACCCATCCAATTAACTCGAAGTGGAAATTGCTAAGTAATTACTATTGAGGTGTGGTTTTACGACAAGCCAACCAAATTTCGATAGTGAAGATTGAAGGGTTTCATAACTTCTCAAACGCATCGAAAATATTGTAAAACGAAACCCTATACATGATCTATGCGTATATTGAAGTAGGGTTTCTAAATGTACCTTTTTCAATTTGGAGACAAATTAATGATCAGTTGTATCTGGATCAGTACCCTAAGTGTTGCGCCTCTACCGATATCCACACACATGAACTGAAATCTCCAAAATCTAAGTGTTAGCATACAAATTTTGGAGTTCCTTTTGCTTGATCACCTATAATCCTCGAGACTCTCTTGTGGCTTTACGAATGCAGAATGTCTCTATAAATGACTCTCATGAAAAATCTCTAGGGTTTCTGCCGAAAGAGGAGTATATAATGTAAAGGTAACTAGATGAAGCAAATGGGTCGGACCCAGTTAAGTAATTGGGCCACGATCCACATAGAAATATAAAATCAATTCGTTATTGTGCGAGCTTATAGGTTCACTAGATATTAGCAGCGTGCTCAAACTCTTTTTGTCCACAAATCATAAACAGACTCTAGTAAGACATTATGATTATCTAAGTATAGTGAATACCGATACTTCCGACATAACCTAAACCACAACTAATGTTAGAGTATCAACATTGATTGGTTTCTAGGACAGACCATTAACAATATCTCATTTGCACTAGAACTAATCATACAAACTAAGTTTCTTTGTCACTTAATGTTTGAGTTAAGCATAAGGCAGGGCAAGTGCCATCCTTATATAGCTCAATCTCATTTTCCTTACACCACAGCTAGACTATCAAACTAAGTAGTTAACTCTTCAACTAATTTGTGATGCCAATCATTTCATAATCTCAACTTTCTAGGAGGTCAGGATATCATACTCTCGTTATATGAGAGAGACAAATCACATCCTGTTTACCTATATCCCTTAGTATGATTCATGACATATGCCCAATTATTACCTTTACAACTTTAAGCCTCTATTTGAGACAATTTGGATATTTCAAGTCTCTATTTAATACAATATTCATTTTTGACCCTTTTTTGAGAAAATGACTCTACTTTGGACCATCATTTGAAGTTTTCCCTAAAATTCTTAATTCATGTGTTTTTATCCATGCAACTCTATTTTCATTTTTAATATGGCTAACACACATTTTAATCTAACATAATCTCAATTAAAATAGTGAACTAAGATGGCCCAAAAAGGTAAATAATTGGGATCTAAACAAACAATTTAGTAGAAACAATCATACTACAAGTGTCGTAACTTTCACATGATAATTACATGATTGTCTTAATTTTTTATCACTTAATTGGGATCTAAACAAACAATTCAATAAAAATAAAGATACTACAAGTATAATAACTTTCATATGATAATCATATGAATGTCATAATTTTTTTGTAACTTAAAGGCCATAACTTCTATAAAGCATTTCACTTTAATCCCATAATTTTCAATTGATTGTTAAGACAAAATATTTTAACGGAAGTTCATGTCAGTGCTGGAAATTCAACATGGCATAGACTTATAGTGAACCTTCTTAAAAGATTTCGACACTTTAGTGATCGATTGAAAAGTTATATGACACTTAAGTGACCATTAAATAAAAGAGTTGTATATAAGTTATTTCATTCAAGTGATTGGAAAAGAAAAAACCTCAACACTCAATTGGGTGTCATACCTTAAGTTATGACAGTGTTCTCTTCCCCAACCCAATGAGTTGGCTAAGGAAGTTTGAATCCGTTTGTTGGCTGTCAATTTTTCACTTTTGAGTTTTGCAGGTAATCTTCAGTGGGCTGCTTACTTGATTAAAGAAAATCTTCCGGTAAACTTTAGTCGCAAAATGGATCATCGAAGAGATTTGTAATTGAAGTACGCCTTAGGCAAATGTGATTTTGTCTTGAGTTTATGTTTTCTCCCAATCAAATGATTCTGTCAACTAAAATAGCATGCTTTTTTTTTTCTTTTTTAAATCACCATCGCTTCAATGGCATTTCATTTACTAATCCGTTTGTTGGCTTTCACTATTTTTTTTCTAGTCCACATAATATCTTCCTGGGATGTTTCATTAGGTTGCATTGTGCATTAATTTTTAATTTATTGTTTATAATTATTTTTATTTTTGTGGCTTCAAGAAAGATGGTGCTTCGGTCCTAATTTACTTGCTTTTTCTCACCAACTTAGTTGCCAACTTGAAGTGATGGTTTAGAGACTTTTCAAGTAATAAACAACGTCTTTTAGCCTTATTGAGATTGGAAAAAGTTCGTCCTTAATCTAATATGAAACTAGAGAGATTTTCTTTTTTCATTTCTGAAGTCAAGACAAATAATAGACATTCAAATATATACTGTATGTGTATAGAATTGTTAGAGCATCTAAATGTAAAATCATGCCTACAGATAGCAATTAAAATTTCAAAGCAAATTGACCATGATGCTACAAAGTTCTTTGCAATAGGAGATTATGAGTTTTAAAATCTTTCTAAACTCCTATTTGTCACCTTAATTCTATATTTTTCGATCGGAAGCTGTAGGTCAAATTCAAGCCTATGTGTGGATGGAGTTAAAATGTTTAAGTATTTGACCATGCATTCATCTTGACTCGATTGTTGTTGCTTTCTGGAGCAATTTTTTTTTTTCAAAACTCGAAAATGAATATATCATCTTAAGTTTTCTATTTTGATTTCTTCTCTGGATTATTATATGATGATTTTTTAACTTTCCATCTATAGAAATAGAAAGAACATTGACATGGCATAAAAGAATACATTTCGAAAAGATTTAACTTTTTCTTTGAAGTTATAATTCATCAACCGCAATAGCAGAAAGAAAGACAAAAAAGTTCAAAACAGTCTTCAAAAGCTTTCAGCGGTTCCATAAAGTTTTCAAATATCTATTTTGTGTGAGTTGGGATTGCATTTATTTGGTTGGTAGTGATATTTAATGCGCATTATTCAGAAAAGAAATTTTGCACTCGTTAATGGATGTGCTAGTAACCGGTGAGGGAGAGGGGCCGGAGACTGTGCAACGCTCTGGCCGGATCCAGAGATGCTGGTTAGGGAGGGATTGCTGGCAGCAAAGTGAAAATGGGAACTGATGACCATCCTTTAGGCTTAGCTCTTGAAGGATGAAGGCTAAAGAGATAATAATTTAGGGTTTAGATAGTAGAGTATCATATCTTGATCGTGAGGGTCAAGATCGATGTCTATTCTTTAATTCAATAAAAAGATTACCAATGCATCATCAACACCTTATGCCAGATCCTTTAGATGCTCATTGTCCTCTTTCTTGTGGCTCTAACCCTTTTCACCAACTCTCTGAAATTCCATACCATGTGTGCCTTTGTGTGAACAACATATTTTATCCCCAAAGTCCAACTCGAGCCGCAAATGCCAAGAGGCATCATTCACGTTAATTATGTCCGTGAAACCAGACAACTACTTGGGAGTTTGTCTTACTTCAACAGCCAAACCAACCAACCAACCAACCATCCAACCATGAGTTTGTCCCGCTATGTCTGACCTTCCGTGAATCTTCATTGTGGTTCTCGTGCCTTTTTGCTTCAATAACACTAAATCCATTCCTACCTCCTAAATTATTGCTCAATCAAGGACTTTTGACTCCCGCCCCTCATGCAGATTAGCCTGGCACAGGAAAGCTACGGTTTATTAATGATCCCTGTCGGAATATTTATTGGCGATTGTTTCCACCTTCCTAATTCTGGATTAATCTTGCTTTTTCCATTTTTCAATTGAGTCTTATTAATGGGTGCACAGCGGATGCTTGTTGATTCGTTTCGCGGAAAACATTTTTGCGGAAAACAGTTTTCCGCAAAAATGTTTTCCGCGCCGGGTCGTTGCTTTGGTGCTAGCTGCCGCTCCTCTTCGGAGCCGGATATGGCGCCATCTTGCACTGGAACCTCCGGCTGCTCAGCATGGACGATGCCAGCGTCGCGTGGCCACCTGGCAGTGGAGGCTGGGGTTTGGCGCCGGCTGCTGCTGTGAGCACGACCGAGGGGTGGAGGGATTGGAGAAGAACCTGAATTCGGAGGAGATTCTGGGACTGTTGCCGGTGCTGCCGCCATTGTTGAGCCGCTAGAGGTTGCAGGAGAACGTCTTGGCAGCGGCGTTGTCGTCGTCTTTGGGATGGAGGTGCAGAACGCTCTTCTCCAACCAAGGACCATCGTTCGTCGCTGTATCCCTTTGCGGAACGTGTCGTTTTTGGGAGAGGGAGGGGGGAAGGGATTCAAGAGGGTTTGAACATGGGGAAGAAGAAGGAGGAGGAGGAGGAGGAAGGAGATGATCTCTTTTTGTTGCGTTTCATCTTCAGAAGTTCACTGCAGTAGAGAAAGCTCTGGCTCGGGCTTGCCCAATATGTTTGGCAACTGTTACCTCCCGAACAGCAAAAAATATTTTTTTGATATTTTTTTAGTTTTCAAGCAAATGTCAGAAAATATTATTATTTTCCAGGAAAATGACTTTTAGGAAAATATTTTCCAAAAACGCTACATTTTCCACAAAACGAATTGAGCCTTAATGAACAAATTTTTCAGTGATGATAGACTTAACTGTTAGACTCAAGGGACAAAATCTGAAGACAGCTAGACTTAACTGTTAGACTTTATTCTAAAGCCATTTGAATCATTTTGTAGATATCCTCCAACAATGGATTGGTAAGAGATAGGAGCCTCAGGTTACGTAATCCCTGTCAATTGCTATGCATACTTAAGTGAATAAAATCTTTCTTCCTATGCTTTCATTCTGTACAATTGTTGACTCCCTACTTCTCCGGTTGTAATGCGTATGCTCCTAATTGATTGGCAAAGTAACTTCCCGCAAGACATCATGCCTGTCTAAATGCAGTAAAATCAAACATAGTGTCTTAATGTCCTCAATTCAACATCTGGAATGCGTTATCTGATGCTAGCTGTGGTTGGAAGGATATGAAGGGATACAGAAACCCAAGGGCCAGATGCCCTTCATTCCTCGACGTGGCGAAGGGACGTCTTATGGGCCAATCAAGGGATATCTAATGCGTACATCGCCCCCCATTTGCTGTTGTGACAATGCTGACAGGAGAGGGAGGAGTCTGGCCCTCGCATGTAGCTGAAGATGGCTAGGCTGCAAGCAAGACCAGGGCAAATGCGACCTGGTTAGACCTGGGGGCAAGGTCTTTCTCATTGGACTTACATAAGTGTACCGACATCCTGTTAATAGCCACAAACACGCCTCGCCTGGTCTCTGGCGAGGGTCGTCAACCCTCGTAAGTGCCAGCCTCCCTCTCTCCTCCATTTTAAAGCTTTTCTATATCACAATTGCAGTGTGACACATCAATTCCACAGTACAATTTCCCTGGCATTGGTAGTGTCATGCCAAGATAATTGTCCGAATTGCCGATATAAGGTATCGGAGTTTGCATCTGTAAGTAGTTAGAAGACTCTATTGGATGAATGAAAATAAGATAAGAGGACAGCTCAAAAGAAAGTTAGTAGTGGCCGAAAGTGCACTTGATCCAGAAGTGCAAATATAAAACAAGTGTACTTAACCACGAATAGAATTAAAAACGACTGTCCTAGGAGCCATCCTCCGGGAAATCCATAATATAAGTGCTGGAGTACAGATGTAGTCTCCAAGGAGTAATTGGGTGGTCACACATTTAATTCGGATGCGAGAAAACCTCTATTATATCCCACTAGGGATTGTGAATAAAGTCTTACTAAATACACATGATTAGTGCAGTTCCGAGTGTGTTAAGAAAAATTTAGATTTGTCAAGGATCTGACAAGAGGCCTTTGTTTACTCGAATGAAAACAAAGATACTTATGATATTACTCAAAAAATAAGGTAGGTGGTTCTAGGACTAGGAGAACTGACGTTAGACAGGCATAAGAAATGGGAAATCATATAAGCATTGAATGACAAAACAAAAGTCGCTAGAATTCCTCACCCCTCGCACCTCACTCCTCAGTGTCACATGGTAATAGTAAACTGAGATCGATCGACCAACTCCCACATTCCCGTGATTTCATAGGACAAAAAAAGGTAAGAAATCCAAATGAAAGATGATCAACGTGAGAGTAAACGAAACTTCCTCTTTATGTCGTCGGCAATAGAATGGGGCCCTTCATGTGATTCCAACTTAAATTATTTCTACTGTCATGGTCTACAAATTGACTTTTCCCACACGTCCTTGGGGAAAAGATTGCCAAACGTCTTGGTCAATCTGTAGAAGTTGATTGAGGACGTGATTTAACCCGCAAATGCACCGTTGGCTACTCAGCGGCTACGATTTGCCCGGCGGGACAAAAGTCGGTTCATGAAAATTTCCCCGTGAGTCAAACCCTAAGTCGGGATGTTAGATCGTGGGACACGTAGAGAGATGTTGACGTCGCTTTATGAACAGATTGTGTAATCTATCTCGGGAAACATATATTAATGCTGGTTCATGTTCGACAACGACAGCCACCTTCTTTCGCCATCACATCGCTCTAGCATTTGGAAGTGATGTTCATTCGATTCTCTACTTTTTCTAGGAATTGTACAATTTGTCGCTTACAGGTTAGGCAGGAAGATATGAGATCAACATAAGAAAATAAGAGAGAGAGAGAGAGAGAGAGAGAGAGAGATGAAGACTGATGTTTATCTCTGATTAAGCTCACAGCGCACACTGCCCTGGAGTTACTCTATAGGGGGGAGGAAAGGCCAAAATCAAAAAGAACAAGACAAGGTAAAGGAAGATAAAACAGAAAATAACAACCGGCCATCACTCCCTCGAGTGGTCCAAGCAAATATTACAATAATCAATCAATACTCTCTAATTCCCTTTCTTCACAGGAAGGGGAGGAATGCTCTGCTCATGCCTAAAGAAGTTATCAGGGTCTACCCTGGTCTTGACCTGAACCAACCTGTTGAAATTGCTCTTGTAATACTTCAAACCCCACGAACTCGCCTCCGTCAAGCTGTTGACACCTTTCTTGTTCATGCCCAAATCCAGGTCCCTGTAATTCACATAGGCCTCTCTAGGATTCTTGGACACATACGGTCCCATGTAGTCATACAGCTTCCTGAGCCAGGTCATGTGCCTGTCCATGTTCTGTGTCCCATCCTGCCAGGCCGCCACATATTGGATCTTGAACAGCGTGCCACGCCGGTGCGGGAACGGTGTTGCCGACTCAGGGACCCGGGCCATCGCCCCACCGTACGGGTTCCATATCATGAAGGGGATTTCCTCCTCAAAGTATATCTTCCACAGGCCCAAGAGGCCCTTCTCGGGGATCGGGGACCTCACGAAGTCCGACTTGGCCTTGAAGTAGTTCCGGAACAGGGGCTTCCCCTGTAGAAGGACCTCCGGGGCAGTCGTGTTTGGTAACCCTGCAATGTACAGGACAGAGCCGATCCAACTCGTTGTGATGCAGTCGGTCCGCGTTAGGCCCAGCTCCGGGAAGCTCTTGCCCATTATCCTGAGGAGGGTGTCCGGGTCTCCTAGGAAGAGGGCGTTGTAGGAGGTAGTCACAGTCCGGTTCGCCGTCAGGTTCGCGCTTGAGGCCTGGATAATGACTCTGATGAAGAGCCTGTCATCGAGGTTCGGTGCTTTCTGTTGCCATTTGTACAGGAGCTTCGTTGCGCCTTGTTCGAGGGTCTTGGTGACTGTGAACACAGTCACAGTCTCAGGCACATCGACCAATTTCAGCTTCCAAGCCAGGATTATGCCGAAACTGCCTCCGCCGCCTCCCCTGAGTGCCCAGAACAGATCCTCCCCCATCGCCTTCCGGTCAAGAACTTTCCCCTTGGCATCCACCATCCGGACGTCAAGCACGTTGTCGGCCCCAAGCCCGAACTTCCTCATCATTGACCCGTAGGCGCCGCCCGTGATGTGGCCACCGACACCCAGGCTCGTGCACAGGCCCATCGGAAACCCGTGGACCTTGCTCTTCTCAGCGATCCGGTAATAGACCTCCCCGTTCGTTGCCCCTGCCTGGGCCCACGCCGTCCCCCGGGGGATGTCCACGTCGATGGCGCGGAGACCAGCCAGGTCGAGCACAACAAAGGGGGACTCTATCTGGGACACGTAGGAGACCGCCTCGTAGTCGTGGCCCCCGCTCCGGACGCGCAGGGTGAGCCCGAACTGCCTTGAGCAGAGGACAGCGGCTTGGACATGGACCTCAGAAAGCGGGGAGAAGATGATCACGGGCTTTGGCGCTGTCGGAAGCAAGTACCGGAGGTTGTTCGCGGTCGAATTGAGGACAGACGTGAAGGAAGAGACGTTATTCGGAGTATAATACGAAGAAAGAGGGACAGAGTTCACGGAATTCGTCGAGAGGCAACGAAAGAAGGTGTGCTGAATCGGGTCAGTCGCAGATGTGCACGAGGACGACGAGAGCAAGAAAAGCAAGAGAATCTGCGAAAGTAGCAGAGAGCTATGCGACTCCATTTTTGGGGTGCTCTGCTCTCCTCAATTGGTTCAATTGAACAAGCGCTTGGTGGGTCGTGTATATATAGTGGATTCTCATTGCCTATCCAACGTGGGGATGATCTAATGCGAACATCACTTTGGGCAGTCAAGGTCTTCCATAATTTTAGGGTGGGGCCGTTTGATTTAATTATTGCAAACACTTATGATGAAAATGTGTCGTTTGATTGATGCCCTAGTGTGGAGACAAGGTGACCCGCCTCCCAAGTTCAGCGTGTTAAAGGTGACCGGCCTGCCAAAGTTCAGCGTATTACCTACGTCGAGGTGAAGTCAGACGTTCTACATAATATTACTATTCAACGGGATGTGCCTCGTACTCCCTTTTAATCTTATTCTGCTGCTAGCGAGTACGAGTATAATTGCTTGAATTGATCGGTTTCGGAATAGGTTGTTCTCGAGATAAGATTCCAGAACTATATTATAGCTCTTCGTCCCGAAATAGTGAAACCGGGAATTGAACTTGTTATACTGGAAAACCAGTCTGGAATCGGTTGTCTCCCAGCTCTATCATTGGAGAACAATTGAATCACATGAACAAGATGTTTGTCTTGGAGCCACGGTAGCATCTGCATATAAATTAATGTCTCTATTGGAGAAAATTTGAGTCGGAAAACTATTTATACATGAAATATTTATTAAATTCTTTAAGATGGGATTCTCTCCTAAAGAAATCTTTAGTTACCGGTATTCGCTTTAATTGATGTGAGGAATATGTGTACACTAAAAGCCTTTAGGACTTGTACTTTTTCTTAGGGATAAGTGCACTAAAGGTTCTAAAGCTTATCATCAAGTGAAATTGAGTCTTGATTTTTTTAAAATACAATCAAATCCTAAAACTTATCTTAAAGGGGCAATCAAGTCCTAAAATTTTCAAAAGTTACAATTAAGTCCTAAAACTTGTTATAAGAGTACAATTGAGTTCTAAAACTTTCAAAAAAAAATACAATCAATAATGGACTTGATTGTGTTATAAATACATTGCATGATCATCTTCTTCATTAATAGTATACATAAATGTATGAATTCATATATGATTCATACGATATATCTATAATATTTGTATACCCTCTAGCTTATAAATAGATGTTTTGTTGAAAATGAACAATAGAAGAGTTAACATTTGCTATTTACCAAAAAAAAAAAAAGAGTTAACATTTGCTATCCATTTCGCGTGAGCGAGTCTAGGCTGGGTGATAAAGGCCTAGCCCGAGGTCTCTTTCATTTTCCTTTTTTCTTATTTTTAATAATAATTTTTAGTTTTAATTTAACAAATAATTAATTTTTTTCAAATTTTTATTTTTTGAAATATTTATCTTATAAAATAAAATAAATTTCAAACTTTTAATTAGTAATAGTTTTTTTTTAAATTAAGCTAAAAATGACTTACTGGACCTGTGAAATTTAGGTGTCAACACTCTTGTTAAAAAATGTGTTGATAATTTTTCATTTATAATTGTCAGCATATTTTTAGTGTTAGGATTTAACGCACAAACACAATGAAATAAAGAATAAAAGCAAGAACGAGAAATCAAGGCACAATATTTAAGTGCTCCTGATGACTCAGACCTTGAGTATATTGCGTGTGTGCATATGACTAATAACATGAAAGTGCTTGATCATTCATATGAATAATACTGATAAAAAAGTAGAGATTTCAAGTGAGTTCTCAAGCAATATATAAAAAAGAAAAAGCATATCGCTTACAAGGTCTTCAGGAATATAGTGCAATCGACATTAGATTTATTCTTCATTAACCGTTAAAATTGGAGTGACAATGCCATCAACCTATTTCTACTTTTCTAGATAAAAGGTTGGATAGGTGATGGTCCATTGTTCTTTAAGATCTCCAGACATAGGAGGTCTAGATCGATCGATGGTTCACGCCTTACTTCCCTAAGCCCCACCTTTCAATGGAGAGACTGAGGAACGTCGCACCCTCGCAAATGAGTCAATATGAGGTTTTAGTTCACCTTTCATACGCATGCATTTTAAGTGTCATGATTCCATATGGCCACTCATGTCCATCTTATTTCTATGTCTTTGAGGCCATGTACGTGCCTCGTCTGTCAAAATCATACTTAAGTTTTATGATGAATTGTATCCAAGTTCTTCTTCACTATCATTTCCATCTTGGGCTCCCAAGTTTATAACTTCAAAAGCATTATGCATCAACGTGAAAAATAAAATATACGTATATGGACCCACTGACATTTCATGAGATTCATCATTTAAATATCATTGTTTCGCACCTTTTGCCCATCTTTTTCATATATAGATAGATGGGATTGCTAAAAATAATATGTTCTCATTTGACACGTGAGCATGACAACACAACCACCCTTTTGATTAAAAAATTTTGCATTCAGAAAAAAATAAAAAGTCAACAACATTAAAATTGACAACATGTTTACCTTCGATTCCCTCACACATTAGAATGCATTGATAAATCAACCAATCAAAAGCAATACCTGAAATCTATTGAGAAACGCTTTGGAGAAATTCATCATTGAACCTTTTAAAAATAGCACGAGTGTACACTGAAGCGATATGTGTCAATATCCCGTTATTAAAAATCCGTAATTTGAGTTTTCCAAGAGAACTATAATTATCCTAACTTTCAATGTCTCTCATATGTTTCAATTGTTGTTCATAATGATGAACAAATTTTAGAAGGGTCAATATCTTTATCAACATTTTTAGAAGACATTGTTAGGACTCTCGCTTATTTGACTTGATCTTACACCACAAGAAAAAATATATCGACCAAAAGCTAAATCTCATATATGTTTTAGCTTGTATAACTTGTGAAGCCAACTTTTTTTCTCAATACCCCACCCTCTTCCATTTTCCTCCAAGTAGATTCAAATTCATTATTTGATTTGCATTTATAATTAAGTTTTAAGAACTTTTTATCCTTAAACCTTGCTTGTGGTAAATATATGGAATATTTTGATTGACATTTTTTTCAATGTGCCAAGTACATGAATATTGTTGAGTATTCGGAAATACCATTTGAATGGCTTTTGCTATGGCTTGGTCTTGATAAGTGAAAATGATTTTTAGAGGCCTATTTCTCATAGACTTTAAAACACCTGAAATGCCCAAAATAAATGAATTTGTAGTCTCATCAAGTAAAAATACACAACCAAATAAAGTTTTCTTCCAATGATGATTAACTCCGATAAAAGGTGCACATATCATCTTATATTTGTTTGTATGATATACAATATAAAAAATCATTACATCACCAAAATAGTCATAGTCAAATTTGGATAAATTACCTCTCTAAAGTAAATTTATCAATAAACCATCTTGATCTATCTGTTGTGCATAGAAAAGCATTGGATTTTACATTTACATGTAATGAAAATTATTCAGAAGAATATGACAATCTCCTCTACTACTTGATAATTTGATCTTTCATTCTATAAATATTTTTAACAATCACACAAAATAAAACCCAAGTTTTGGCTTCCTCCTACTTCATTTGCCAAAAACTTATATGCCATAATCCTCCAATGCCGGTTTTAGCCATGTCAACTAAAACACCCTTACAAGTATTAGAAACCATTCTTCCCCATCTTATTAAGTGCTTTTGACGTTTTGGTATAAGTTCATGATTATGCTCGGAAACACACTTTATGACTTTATAAACGCCATTCTTAACCTTAAATATGATAAATGCAGGACAACCACATCTAACTTAAAGTCTTTCATATTTTCTTTCTTGATCAAATGAATTTGACTAAATACCCCTCTTAATTACACATAAAAGTGCATCGAGTTATTTCTCATTTGTCATTTTCTCTAGTTTTAAATTTCCTCAATCCAAATCCTTTACCCATAGCATACGTCACATATTTATGATATGCTTCATGTTCACTTGCAAAACCCATTTTGTTGAGAGAGCATATTTTTTGGGCCGACTTCTCGGGATTCCTGAGAAGGAAAGACAGCAAGCAGCGGGGCAACCTGCACACAGGAGGTCAGAACGCAGAGAAAGAAAAGAGGAAGAAAAAACGGAAAACAGAAGTAAAAGGCAGAGGGGGTGAACAGAAGCAGAAGGAGAGCAGAAAAGAAAAAGGAGGGGGTTCGCAGAAGGAAGGCGGGGGAAAGGAAAAAACGCAGAAAACAGAGGGAGAAGGTGAAAAAAAAAGAGGAAGAATAGAGAGGCAGAAAAGAGAGGCCTCGCTTTGCGATTGAAGTTCGACGACTGAGCGCCTAACGGAGATCCCAGCCGCGGCACCCAGAAAGAAGCTCCTTCGCCGAATTGCTCCCTGTCTCCAGGTAAGCCTCGGTTCGAATCCGTTCGCCCCTTTTCCCGAGGATCTCAGCCGGGACACTTTGCGCGAGCTAGTAGCGGCTTGACTCCAGTCTCTCGAGTGCGGCCGTTAGCCGCAAACCCCCTGAACCAACGAGGGGAGCCGCTTATATTTACCCCCCATTAGTGCCCTGTTTTACTAGGTCCCCCGAGTTGAGATGGTTGGTCATTGTCTTGCGCGTGACTCAAAAGCTTCTCTCTGGCTTGTAATGCGTCTCCTCCAATCCCTGCTTACTCTTTGTGCCTTATAGATAGTTATCTAGTCACGTTTTGCAATCAAGATCCACTGGTCTCCTTCGCACGCAGAGTGTTTGTCAAAATGCCTAAATGAGATCCGACTATTTTTCTCTGATTTTGGTCTACTTCTGGAACTTTAGTCGTTGTGTCGGAACTTCGGTCGTCGTGTGGCTGAGCCGTGGCCGTTGCGTGAGGCGTGGCATCGAACCGAGGCAACAGCACCGCCTGTTGTCGTCTTCGGCGGTAAGCGTTGTTCGTGGTCAGCGAAGTCACAGCTCGGAGAGGTTGACCGAGCTGCGATGCACACTGGGCGGGCTCTTCCTAGCGTGGACGGGCCGGCGAGGGGGGAGGAGCCCAACAGAAAGGAACGAAGGGGACCAAGGCCCAGAAGGCCTAGGGTCTTGAGTCCTTCTAAAAAATTCGAATTGGGCTCAATCTGAACCCAGCTTGGGCCTGTCCGCCCAGCAGCCCAGGCCCTGGTCGAGTCCGGACCAGGGCTGCTGTTTTATTTTCATGCCTTCGGCTGGGCTCATAATGAGCCCAGTCCCTTTCCTCAAGAGGCTTGTGCCCGCCTGGGTTTGGGTCGGTCCGAACCGACCCGGTTCGGAGCCCGACATGGACCCTGTTTTATATTATAAATATTTTAATAATAATAAAAATAATACTTAATATTTAAAAAATAATAATACTTTTATTAAAAAATTTCCGAGAATAATTTTTTTTTTGAAGTTTGGTTTACAGAAACCAGTCTTGTTTGAAAAGTCAAATTCTAACATTAGGATTGACTTAGATCAATTAATCAACACATTTTTTTTGGAAATTGTAGATGTTGTCTTTGATGAACAATTAGACGTTACTTGTGGTTCTCAATATTTTCTAGCTTGATTGGGTATGTTATTTAAGCTTCGCATAGGAATGCTTAAATGCATGTTTATGTTTGATCCAATTTGATGTCTCTCATCGATATTTAGATGCATGATTAGGTTTGATGCAATTTGATGTGTTTTCTGGATGGTTTGGATGAATGTTACATTATCGAAATTCACGTATGATGAGCTATGATGATTACGAATTGGCGTGCACGAAATGGGTGATGATAGATCAATGTCCCATCCAATCTTAATTTTGTGAGGGTTTAGCCAAATGAAAGTGTATTAATAAATACTCAACAAGTTGCGGGTTCTATATTCTCATCATTAAATAGTATTATCTGAATGTTTATTATTGCATTGTATCTCAATACCTCGTGTTTATTTTTCATATAGTCTTTCAATAAATTGTGTGTTAATTTCTTTTTCTAAATTAAATTAGCCTTGGTTTAGAATTGCATGAAAGTAACCTCATAAAAACAATCGCATGGACACTTAGACTTTGAATGAATTTATAGGGCTTTAAATGATAAGCAAGAGTGCATGACCATGTTAAATAACCCCATAATATAGTGCTTTTACAAGCAAAATAAAATCTCATCCATTTCTTGAAAAAGAAAATATATTTCACATATTATAAACTCGTGATTACCTTTGATTTAGCTATCAAATAACCTTACACGTGTGAGTGACCCAACCAATTGCGAGCAAACCTTTGTCAGTCAAAGATTATATTGAATCGAGGAGAGATTGAACTTTGAAACTCGGTGCTAACCAAGACAAACCAAACCTCCCAAAAATCACAACACCTGACACTCATGGGCAAAAGAGCCAACTTAATTGTTAAGTTCACACGATTACCCACCAATGAAAGAAATTACAACTCCAACAGAAATAGCAAAAACTTTAAATAAATAAAGTACAAAAGTAAGGGGATCCGGATCACCTAACTAAATCCCATCCCGATTAGGGGGTGATCGCACGGCTCCCTTTTTAATAGGAATAAAAGGTTTGGGGGCTTTTTTTCTTCTTTGTTTTTTTTAAAAGGTAACCGTTCAATCCAAGATTGGATACAACAAACTGGGAAAAGACATGGTAAATATATTTTTAGAAGTTGACTTCAAATGAAAATGTCATAACAAAAGAACAAGCAATTATTACAAGCCACTTCCTTTGCCATCAACAACAAAGATTTTCTCGGAAGTTAAGACATGGGCCATAATTATACAACTACCTGCAGCATTTTGAGTCTTTTTGAGTGGATGAGCCAATCATGTCAGAAGAAGCTACTGTTTTGCAAGAAAAGAAAATAGTTGCCCAACACATTTCAAAGCATGTGGGGAACTTTTCTCATTTGCATTATATCTTCCTTTCCAACTTTAATCGTGCTTCAATTGATGAGAGCTTTGCCAGACAACTCAACTGCAAGAAGGTAGTAAAATCCCTAGAAAATTTCGAGCAAATAGAGAGACGAAAATGAGATGCACAAGATTAACCACCCACCTAGCACAACTAGCTTGGCTTAAAAGAAGAACCCAGCAACTACAATGATAAAAAAAAAAAAAAAGCCTTGTTTCTACATCATACTATCGAAAACTTTAATTTTTACAAGAAAGGCAACAAAATCAGCATATGTTCGAAGCAAAAATGATCAAAAGGAGAAGGCACCAACCATACAATTAAGAGCTGATTTTGAATCACCAAATGTGAAACTGGATGACCTATTGTTGAAAATTGTGATTAATTTAAAGGGTGAATGAGAACTTGTTTTAAATAGAATATCCTTTAGTGGGATATGGGTTTAACATGTGAAAAGCAGTTTTGAGTTGTCAGTAGAAAATGTAGAAACATTTATCCCTCATAGAATAAAAAGAAGACTTGTGAGTGCTTTATATATAATTACACTAGGGGTGAGCAACGGCCTAGGGTCAACTCTGGACCGGCCTAACTCGGCCGGTTCTGATCGGGTTTTTTTAGACGAATGGGTTGGTCCTTGGTCCTAAAATCTCTAATTCGGTACTGTATGGGTTGGTCATCGGTCCTAAGAGGTTGGGTTGGTCCAACCCGGACCAACCCAATAATATTATATATATAAATATTAAATATCATTTACAAACCCAACACCAAGCACAACTTCATCATAACTATGTTCTTGTCACTGCCATCTTGTTGCTTCTAGACTATGCTAGCTTCTCACACCTCCTCTCTTCCTCTCCCTGCAAAACGGTGGTCTCGGAACCTCCATTTTTCGAAGCTTCTTGCCAAAATCACCACCAAAGAGTGGGTACGGCTTTTTCAGAGTCACGTTCTCGCCGAATCTAATGGGTCGAGTGTGAAACGTCATGTGGGTTGAGGGTTCAAATAAAAGTGAAATGGTGAAGGACATCCCCAACTTCAGAACGCCAGGTGCGAAGGTTGAAGCTGAAGATACTGGAGCTTCTAGGGAGTGAAGTGAGGTGGCAAGTAACACTGGGCCAGCGGATTCAAACGAGGTTTATCTTCTCCTTCCGATTTCTTGGAGAGAAGAGAAGAAGTCTCGCTAGGTTTGTGGCACATGTTGTGAACACGGTACAATCAATATTTGAAACTATTCTGAAAGGAATGTTTTGCATTCAATTGATATTGAACATTTTTGCAATACTTGTACGAGAAATTTAGCAGTCCCAAGTTGATCTTGGGACTGGACTGGACCGATAGGGTTGGTTCGGTCCTCGGTCCTATACTTGACAGGTCGGTCCACGGTCTTAAAAATTGAGGACTGATACTGTGCGGTTGAGGACAAGACTAGCCCATCTCGGACCATGCACACCCCTATATTACACTCCAATATAGTCGTAACATTAAAATTACAAACATCGTGCCTCATGCACGCAGGCAAGGGGGTGCAAATTCGGTTCCCGACGAACACAAACTTGGGCACGAACGTATGACCTACGTACACGAATGCAACCCTGAAAAGTGAGCTTAGAGACAAGCCACTTTTTGTCTTCTTTTTTGGCTGTTACGTATTTTGTAACCGTGGGATTCGTTTGAATCTGAGTCTGAAGACACCGGGCGATTAGACTCGGAACGTTTTTGGAGATGATTAGACTTAGAATGTTCTGGAGACAATTAGACTTAGAACGTGTGAGGACGACCAGACTCAGTGGTAGAGTCTGTAACTGCCATATTCAGATTAAATGACTATTTTAATTCGTCGTTTCATAACAGTAGCTTGCGACTTTAAGTCGTAAAGGTTGATTTAATCGGCTAATTAATCCCAAAACGTTTGTAACCGCTGAGTTAATTGCCGGAAAAACGGTTCTCTCACATTTTTGTTTTCAAAAGGCTTTTTCATTCTTTCATAATTGGTACCGAGTATTTATTTGAGAAAAGAGCATGTTTTCCAGTATTCTTTGCATTACATTGTTTTTGAGAGTGTTCAGTTCAGAATGTTGTTCACGTTTGTCGAAAGCTTCAAAGTGCTATTATTCGTTACTGTCAACCATTGTATCCCGAGAGACAAATGTTCACGTAACCTCACATGTACTAAGACTGTGCCTTATTGTATATTGGAAATGACGAATCTGTTTTAAGGAAATTGTGTCTAACACAAGTCTCGGTTTTTTTATTCTGTTTTCATTCAATCATGTTGTTGTATCATGTTATGATACTTCTATATATTATTTGTGTGGGTTAATGCCTCTTTTGAATTGTGTATATAGAACAATATTAAAGTGGATTCGAAGACTCGTTCAAATGCTCCAGCAGTCAGACTTTGGACACGATCAGACTGTGTAGAGTCTGAAGCCACCAGATTCAAGGAACAAAGTCTGAAGACAGTTAAGCTTTGTTTCCATATTGTATTTTAATGCCATTTGAATCTTTTTGTAGACATTATCCAACACCTATTAGTGAGATCTTCCTGTTCAAAAATCCTAATATATTTCATATGGCAACTCCTTAAGTTACTATTTAATATTTGTGGCCCTAGTCATAATCGTAATCATTGTTCAATGGACTAAGCCGATCTCCAAGAAGTTACGGACCAAAGAGTAATAGCAGAAGATCGTTGGGCTCGAGAGCTTCCTTTCTAATTCTGCTTCCCTTCCTCCTACTCCTGAAGTTCATTTGGAACCTTTACGAAGAAGCAATTTCCACAAAGCAAGTCACAACAAAGCCTCAAAACAATGGAAGAAAGCGAAGCTGAACTGAGATTTGAGAGACGCACGACATCCCGGTAGGCACGCGTGCGTTTATGTGAGAGAGAGAGAGAGAGAGAGAGAGAGAGAGAGAGAGAGAGATTTTGGAGCTGGAGTAGATTGGATTAGCCTACAAGACGATCGACCGAAGAAACAAGATGAACAAATCAGAGCTCAAGAAAAAGGGGGGAGAGAGAGAGAGGTGTGTACCGCCTGTTGGATGCTAGAGAGGTAAATGGCGAGGGAACACTCGTCCTTGCCGGGGCAGAGGGCGGACAAGGTGACGTCAGTGATGGCCGGGACCACCATGAAGTTGGCCATTCTGTACAGCAACACCTTACTAATAGATGCCTTAGCCCTCTTAGCTTCTCCATCGATCCCCTTCTAGCTCTGTCTCTGTCTCTACACACCACAACAACACAATGAAAGAGAGAGAAACGTAAGCTCAGGGACTTCTCTGGGATGAGCTTGTTGATCTCGTTGTTGAGGTTGTGGAGGCAGTGCTCACCAAGGCCTTCGTTCTAGATCTGGATGACCTTGCGGCCAACCACTAGTTGGCCTCCGAGAGGTCGTGGCACTCAAAGGCGAGCTAACTTTGGGGCTCCTTGGGATTCTTTTCCTCCTTCGCCTTGAGGGCTAGGAACTGATTCAGCATGAACTGATTCTTGTTACACACCATTTCTCCCTCTCCTCGTTACACACCATTTCTCCCTCTCCTCGTTACGGCCTTGAGTGAATGGCCGCTTGATGAACTTGAAGTAAGCGAAGCTGGAGGTACGTGAAAGATCAAAGCATTAAGCGTATCTGAGAGCGAGGAAAAAATTCGAAGTTTGGAAGCCTTCGCGGAGAGAGTAGAGAGAGAGAGAGAGAGAGAGAGTTGGAGAAGCTAGCTTGTTTAAGACGAAGCAAGAGAGAGAGAAAATCGATTTTTATGTATAAATGTTTTCTTTAGCAAGCTGGCCCCACATATCCATGTGGATCCCACATGTTGCATCTTGAGTGGTCCGGGACCACGCGGATGGGATAGTTCCGGAATACACAATATTTTCTCGTGTCATAGTATTTACCAAATGCCTTTACTTTTTATGCAAACCCTTTAAACTAGTTTTGCATCTATACAAAGGCTTTGGGAACCCAGGAAATAGTCCTTTTGGAAATGTGTAATATGCAATAAAATCATAAAATTTTTTAAATATATTGCAATTATGTCAATATATACATAGATATAAATAGCCAATTCAATTAAATCTTTTACATTAATGTCAATTTAATCAATCCATGCAATTTTGGTTTGCTATGTGTCGACATGAATATTGACTGATATTGTAGATACTTTTTAATAATATTTTATTTTTTGGATTCTTAATCTTTTTCCATTTCTTTTTCTCTTCTTCCTTCTTTTCTATTATTTTTTTCCCATAATGGTTGAGAAAGCTCATTGGCCGTTGAGCGATGCTTGCGAAGCCCTTGATAGTGAAGCACATTTGTAGGCAAAGGCGGCCACGGCTTCATTGGCCATGGGTGAGGCTGCCTTTGCACACGACCCTCACACCTTGCGCCCAAATTGCGGGGCATGGTTGTGATCGACTGTGTTTGCTCATAATCGGCGATGTCAGCTTCACCTAGATTTGAGCGATGCTGGGCGAGGACCATGACTCTCACTAGAGTCTCACTAGCCAATATGGGTAAATGAAACAGACAAAAAAAGGAAGATAGATAAAGGAAAAGGAATAAGAAAAATATAAAAAGTTAGAAAAATAAATATTATTACCAATTGTCCCCATCAACAAGTGTTGCATGGCTGATGCCCATGTTAGTTAGGCCAATCAAAATTGGATGATTAGAGTAAATTGACACAAATGCAAAATATTTAAGATTGAAATGACACAGTTATAATATGTTTATGTCTTTATTTGATAAGTTTTCCTAGTGGTGAAGTACAATATAATCTTCAAGAAGTTAGAGTGGTCAAACATTCTATTCGAATGCAAAAGAATCGTCATTTTATATTATGTAGGGTCTGTGATTGGAGCCCCAACAGCCAAGAATAGGGCAGTTTGTGTGGCTCAGAAAGATTAGTTCAGTACAAGATTCAGATAATCGATGACGATGCTTACATAAGGAAAAAAAGGAGGAAGAAAAAGCATTAGAGAGAGAGAGAGAGAGAGAGAGAGAGAGAGAGAGAGAGAGAGAGAGAGAGAGATGCAAACTGATGTTTGTCTAAGTAAGCTCACAGAGTACACAGCCGTGGAGTTAGTCAATTGGGGGGAGAACCACTAATCAAAAAGAGCCAAAAGAAAAGACAAGAACACCAGCCATCAAATTATGAAGAGGTCCAAGCAAATCTTGTCTTGACCAATCAATGCTCTCTAACTCCCTCTCTTCACAGGAAGAGGAGGAATGCTCTGCTCATGCCTAAAGAAGTTATCGGGGTCAACCCTGGTCTTGACCTGAACCAACCTGTAGAAGTTGCTCTTGTAATCCTTCAAACCCCATGAACTTGCCTGCATCAAGCTGTTAACACCTTTGGTGTTCATGCCCAAATCAAGGTCCCTGTAGTTCACATAGGCCTCTCTAGGATTCTTGGATACATAAGGTCCCATGTAGTCATACAGCTTCCTGATCCAGGTCATGTGCCTGTCCATGTTCTGTGCACCATCTTGCCAGGTCACCGCATACTGGATCTTGAACAGCGTGCCACGCCGGTGCGGGAACGGTGTTGCCGACTCGGGGACCCGGGCCATCGCCCCGCCATATGGGTTCCATATCATGATTGGCATTTCCTCCTCAAAGTATATGTTCCACAGGCCCAAGAGGCCCTTCTCGGGGATCGGGGTCCTCACAAAGTCAGACTTGGCCTTGTAGTAGTTCCGGAACAGGGGCTTCCCCTGGAGGAGGACCTCTGGGGCAGTCGTGTTCGGGTACCCCGCGATGTACAGGACTGACCCGATCCAGCTTGTCTTGACACAGTCGGCCCGTGTCAGGCCCAGCTCCGGGAAGCGCCTGCCCATAATTCCAAGGAGGGTGTCTGGGTCTCCTAGGAACAGGGCATTGTAGGAGGTCGTCACAGTCCGGTTCGCCTTGAGGTTGGCGCTCGAGGCCTGAATGATGACTCTGATGAAAAGCCTGTCGTCTAGCTTTGGTGCTACCTTTTGCCATTTGTACAGGAGCTTTGTCGCACCCTGTTCAAGGGTCTTGGTGACTGTGAACACAGTCACGGTCTCAGGCACATTGACCAATTTCAGCTTCCAAGCCAGGATTATGCCGAAACTGCCTCCGCCGCCTCCCCTGAGTGCCCAGAACAGATCCTCCCCCATTGCCTTCCGGTCAAGAACTTGCCCCTTAGCATCGACCATCCGGACGTCAAGCACGTTGTCGGCCCCAAGCCCAAACTTCCTCATCATTGACCCGTAGGCGCCGCCCGTGATGTGGCCACCGACACCCAGGCTCGTGCACAGGCCCATCGGAAACCCGTGAACCTTGCTTTTCTCAGCGATCCGGTAGTAGACCTCCCCGTTCGTTGCCCCTGCCTGGGCCCACGCCGTCCAGCGGGGGATGTCCACGTTGATGGCGCGGAGACTAGCCAGGTCGAGCACAACAAAGGGGGACTCTATCTGGGACACGTAGGAGACCGCCTCATAGTCGTGGCCCCTGCTCCGAACGCGGAGGGCGACCCCGAGCTGCCTCGAGCAGAGGACAGCGGCTTGGACATGGACCTCAGAAAGCGGGGAGAAGATGATCACGGGCTTTGGCGCCGTCGGAAGCAAGTACCGGAGGTTGTTCGCCGTCGAATTAAGGACAGACATGAAGGAAGAGACATTGTTCGGAGTAAAATACGAAGAAAGAGGAACAGAGTTCCTGGAATTGGTCGAGAGGCATCGAAAGAAGGCCTGCTGAATCGGGTCAGTCGCAGATGTCCACGAAGACGATGAGACAAGGAAAAGCAAGAGAATCTGCGAATGTAGCAGAGAGCTATGCAACGCCATATTTAGGGTTCTCTGCTCTCATTTGGTTCAATCGAACAAGCGCTTGGTGGGTCGTGTATATATAGTGGATCATCATTGCCTATCCAACGTGGGGATTGTGAATGTTTTTGTAAAACCACAGCCAATTATCCTAAAAGTTTAAGTCATTAGGTGAAGGTGTAGATTAATATTTAAGTACTTTCATACACTTCCTCACGCTTAGCTTAATCTTCTTTTTTTTTTTTTCGCTTAGTACTAAGTATTGAAGGATTTTGAAGAGACTAGGGACTTGGTAAGATTTATAGAACCACAGTCAACTGTCCTAAAAATTTGAGCCATTAGGTAAATGTGCTGATAATATTTATGTACTTTCACAAGGATGATCTAATGCGAACATCACTTTGGGCAGGCAAGGTCATCCATAGTTTTAGGGTGGGGCCGTTTGATTTAATTATTGCAAACAGTTATGGTGAAAATGTATTGTTTGATAGTGTGAAGACAAGTAAAAGGTGACCGGCCTGCCATGTTCAGCGTATTACCTTCGTTGAGACGATGTCAGACGGTTTCCATAATGTTACTACTCAACGGTTGTGCCTTGGAGGCCGAATAAAACGGTAGCAAACTAATTCTCCTTCACTAGCAAGCAGCGGAATAAGAGTGAATTGAGCGGTTTTGGAATAGGTCGTTCTCGAAATGAACTATCTTATAGCTCTTGGTTCCGAAATATTGAAACCGGGAAATGAACTTGTTATACTGGAAAACCAGCCTTGAATCGGTTGTCTGCCCGCTCTATTAATTGGAGAAAAATTCACATGAACAAAATGTTTGTCCTGGAGGTATGGTAGCATCCACATAGAGTAATCTCTTTGTTGGAGAAAAATTGAATCGAAAAACCATTTATATATGAATATCTATTACATTCTTCAAGATGGGATTCTCTCTTGATGATATGGTAAAATGGGTCAAAGACCCATATTTTAACTCATATTTGATAATATGGGTCATAAATGGGTTCTAAATGGATTATATATTTGTTACCTAATTAATTTTAAGTGTTATTAATGAATCATTTTAAATGTTATTAACGAGTCATTTTTAGATTATGAAAATTATGATATTCTAATTTTTAAATTTTTTAAAAATTGAATATTTTTATTTCTCCTTTTTCTCTCTTTCTAAGTTGGTCACCAACCAAGAGGCGAGGGATGAGCTCACTAGACTTTGGCTAAAAAAAGTAGAAAAATAGTATTGCATAAAATTTAACAATACGTTTTTAAAAAATCAAGAAGTAAATTTTCCTAAACTTGGTTAAATATGGAATTATTTGAATAATACGAGCTGGGTTGGATATTAGTCACTAAAATTATATTGCATGAAAATGGGTTAAAACGGGTTAACTAAATCAATATAAGTCGGATCATTTTTGACCCGACCCTACCTACGGATTTGACACCCCTAATCTTTAGTTATTGGTACTCACTTTAATAAATGTAAGCAATGTCTACATTAAAAGCCTTTATGACTTGTGCTTTTTCTTAGGGATAAGTGCACTTAAAGTTCTTAAACTTGTCACCAAGTGCAATTGAGTACTAAAACTAAAAAAAAAAAACCATACAATCAACTCCTAAAACTTGTCATAAAAGTGTAATCGAATTTTAAAGCTTCAAAGTACATTAAGTCCAAAAACTTGCAACAAGAGTGCAATCTAATTCTACAACTTTTAAAAAATGCAATTAATAGAGGACTTGATTAGATCAATTTGATTTTTTTAAAGATTTAATTATATTTTTAGAAGTTTTAGAACTCAATTGTACTTTTATGACAAGTTTTAGGACTTCCAATACACTTATCACTTACTTTAAATTAATTGCTAGTCTGTCATAACATACTTTACGACTTGTGCTTGTCCTTTTACGACTTGTGCCTATCCTTTACGACTTGTTCTTTTCCTTAAACAATATACAACTTTCTCTTTTAATTACTATATCTCTAAACTGTTTCTCAAGAAATGTCCTGTGTTAAAGATATGTTAACGTTTCGCTTTGAAAAGCATAAAGTCGTTGTCAACTATTTGACATATTCTCAGAGGAGGTTTTACATCTTGTTCATTACCGTCTCCGTTCTTCTGCAATAACAATGCTCCCAACATTGTTGTCCGCTACAAACGCTACTGCCGGCAACACTGTTAGCGCCTGCACTGCCACTCGTCGTCCACGATTCTGTCTCACTAGCTTTTAACTCAACTGCTGAGATTCTCTCTCAATATACATCCTACCATTTACTGTCTTATGTTTTTTTAATGGGCATTTGAGTGTAGATCTTAATCTACTTCAATTAAAAAAAAGGAGTTTTGGCTTAAAGTTGATCGATTCATTTAAGTTGCCTGTAGACTGAGGGTTATATATCAATACAGTCAGCATTGACAAGCTTAGTTTTCAGCAGTTAATAAGCTTAAAAAGCCATTCCTTTTGTCAGAACTGAATGGAAAAGCTTCTGGCCACGGTCGGACTGGGCCTTGGCTTTATACCGGAACTCATGGATCCGGTATAACGCAGGGGATCCATTTCCGGAACTCATAGCTAGGGAGGTCGCCTTGTGGTGGAGAATTTTTGTACCCTAACGTGACGTACTACTTATTCTGTTTTTACTTTTCTTTCATATGAAGATTTTGCATGACCACCTATTTGGCATCTAAATTTTGGCTCATATAGGCCAGACCTATCATCCATGGAATGAGGAAATTAAAGATTGAACTTGACCCCTACGCAAAAAGTACTTACGTTGCATTGTTCATTTGAATTTTACATCGCAATGCAGGGCAATTAGAATCCTGTAATGTACTTTGGACTATTGGACAAAGACTCATAGTGGCCGGCCCAATAGAAGGCCATTCAAGATATTTTTGGCGGGCCGTAATCTCTCAAATTTCTCTCTCTCTCTCTCTCTCTCTCTCTCTCTCTCTCTCTCTCTCTCTCTCTCTCTCTCGGCTCATTATCCCTTTAGCCATTCTCTCTTAGCTCCCTGTAAATGTCTCTGTAGTCCCTCAAAATGCCTCAATGCCGAGGCACCCATTCCCCAAACCTTGCGTTGTGCGTGTTCTCGAGGTTATGGGTCGTGCCTGTGTCCTTGAGTCGTGCAGTGAGCTTGAGCGTAATCCCAGCCTGCCTCTTCTATCTCATTTAAGGTACGGTCCGCTTAGTTCTTCCTTTATTGTATTAATGTTTAACCCGCCAAGGACTATAAAGTCCGGAACCATAGTTGACAGCCGAGGTACCGTAGCTCGCCTAGCCCTTGCAGGTGTCGCAAAGGTCATTACCTCGGTCTATGGTCCACTGTCGCGGTACGGCACTTTAGCTTGCTTAACTTAAGCTGTAATGTCATACGCGTTGTTTACGTTCTCCACTGTGCTGTAGACATAAACTAAGATCGTTTGTCGCAAAGTTTTGGTCGTTTAAGACATGTTTAGTCAATTGTTGAACTCAGTTTCTCCTGAAGGTCTCTGGGTTTGCCCCTATTCACGTCGAATCATGACTGGCACTACAAAAAAACAGTGTTTTAGCTACGACAATAAAAAAACGTCGTCGCTGATAGCCACCCGAATTGCGACGACAATAACAATTCGTCACCAAATAGCGACTACATCAATAAAGTCGTGGCTAATTAGCTACTACAGTAACTTTAGTCGCTACTAGCGACTACTATCGCTACTGCTCAACTATGTCGTATCTAATTAGCGACCAATATAGTCGCTAATTAACGACGACGAACTAAACTCGTCGTTAATTGGCGACAAAAACATGTAGTCTGTCGGCAATTAGCGATGAATAGTTTATGTTGTCGCCAACGTTGTCCCTAACTAGCCACGACAGACGTTAGTTTCGTCGCTATATTGCGACCACGTTAATCGGTGTATCTAATGTAGTCGCCAACTGGCGACTACATTCTTGTAGTCGCTGCTTGGCGACGATTTGCGTCGCTAAATTGCGACCACTTCATTTGGCGTATCTAATGTAGTCGCCATTTGGCGACCACATTTTATTTTAGTCGCTAATTGGCGACGATTTGGGCGACGGAGTTTTTAGTCGTCGCCAATTTCCGACTATATAAACATTCTGCAGCACGCAGTTTCTCACTTTCCCCTCTCACGAACGGCGCCCTTTCTCGCCGCTGCAACAAAGCCCTAGATCAGGTTAGTGGCATTTTCTCTTTTTTAGCTTATTATTTATGCGTATACGTCCATATAGACAAGATTAGGTGAAGTATGTTGGAGGATTGTGGTTGGTTGATTTGTGGAAAAAAAAATGGGTTTCTTCGTCGGATGTAGGAAAATATTTCGGCGAAATTGTTTAGACGACTAAAATGACCGTGGATGCGGAACAAATTTGTTTGAGAAGGTCACCCGCATCCAGATCTACTGTTGTTTCGTCCCTACGTTTGATTGTACGTAGTTATTTGTATGGAGAGATTGGTTTTGAAATTTCTGCGAAATTCACAAAAACTTACCCAGCTTATTTGTATTTGACTTTGTCGATTGCTGCTTACGTGTTGATTAGGATGTTGCTATAGTTGATTTGATTGTGCACAACATCGTTTAATTTGTCTGTTGTGGAAACTTACTTTTATTTATATACCATTTATTCTTGTGTAATTTTGTCAAAAAAAAAGGTAAATGTTGATCGTTATCGTATTCCAATTCAGACATAATGGAAAGAGACAGATCTTGGATGTATAATAAGAACTTACCTAGACGTGGAGGATTGACGGAAGAGTTTCGTACTGGCCTACAAATGTTTATGGATTTTGCTACTTCAAATGTTGACTACATGGACGGAAGTGCGATGCGATGTCCGTGTAGGAAATGTAAAAACTGTCGATTTCAAGATGTCAATATAGTTGGAGAGCATCTATGCAGATTTGGCTTTACTCCGAACTACTACAACTGGACTTGCCATGGTGAACCATTTATGTCTGACGAGGAATATCGTCAAACCCACACATTTTCTGTTTGGGAAGAAGGTAGCTCTTCATTTCCCCAGTTGAATACATACCAGCGTATGGTCATTGATGCAGCTGGTCATAATTTTGCCAGTTTGGAACCCCACAATACAAGCACACACGAAGCGGGCAGTTCTAGTCATGTAATGGATGACACACCATTTGATGAGAATGTCTGTAATCAGTTTCGCGAAGTGTTGAGCGCAGCAGATGAACCACTATGGGTAGGATGTGATAACCACACAAAGTTATCCGTGACGGCTAGATTGCTAAATATTAAAGCGGAGCATAATGTGTCAGAGAGGTGCTTCAACTCTTTCGTTCAGGTAATGCGGGAAGCATTGCCCCCTGATAACATCATGCCACGTGATTTTTATGACATGAAAAAACTGGTTGACAGTTTAGGTCTTCCAGTTAAGAGTATCCATGTATGTACAAATGGTTGTATGTTATATTGGAGAGCAGATGAAATGGCTGAATCTTGCAAGTTCTGCAGCGAACCTAGGTACAAAGTTCATCAGGATTCGATTCGTCATGGGAAACGTATACCAGTGAAGGAAATGTTTTATTTGCCATTAATCCCCAGATTGCAAAGGTTGTACACGTTTGAAGCCACTGCACAACACATGACTTGGCATGCTCGTCATCAAACAAAAGATGACCAAATGTGTCATCCGTCCGACGCACATGCCTGGAAACATTTTGACCAAACCTACCCTGAATTTAGTTTTGAGCCGCGGAACATCCGGCTAGGTCTGTGTGCTGATGGATTTGCCCCATTTGGGAAATCTGGTAGGAAGTATTCATGTTGGCCGGTCATCTTAACACCGTACAATCTCCCCCCTGGTATGTGCATGAAGACACAATCAATGTTTTTGACATTGATTGTGCCCAGTCCGAATAATCCGAAAAAGTTGATTGACGTATATATGCAACCATTGATTGAAGAGTTGCAACTACTATGGAACGAGGGTGTGCCAACGTATGATGTTTGCACCGATCAAACATTCGTTATGAAAGCCATACTTCTTTGGACAATAAATGACTTTCCAGCTTATGGAATGTTATCCGGATGGAGCACGGCCGGACTTTTCGGCTGTCCAATATGTATGGAGAGATCGAAGTCATTCAGATTAAAACATGGCAAGAAGCCGAGCTATTTCGATTGCCACAGACAATTTTTGCCACTTGGTCATCCTTTCAGAAAAAATAAAAAAGAATTCGTCAAGAATATAATTGACAATACACCTCCACCATTATGATTGACCGGTGAACAACTATGGGAGCGAGTGCTGCCATTTGACAGCGTCGTTGAAAACCCACATGGCAGCACCGTACGCATAAGTGGACTAAACGCAGTATATTTTGGGATTTGCCATATTGGAAGAGCCATGTCATTCAACATAATCTTGACGTCATGCATATAGAGAAGAATGTTTTTGACAATCTCATAAATACGTTGATGGACGTTCCCGGGAAGACAAATGACAACCTCAATGCTCGCAGAGATATGCGAGACATTTGTCATCGTCCAACACTTGACGTTGCTCCATCAAGCTGTGGCCCAAAACCTAAAGCAGTGTACACATTGTCGAAGGAGCAACGACGTGCTTTGTGTCATTGGTGCAAGACTTTGCGCTTCCCTGATGGGTATGCGTCAAACATCGGGAGATGTGTCGATTTGAATGCATGTAAGTTGACAGGTATGAAGAGTTATAATTGTCACATATTTATCGAGCGACTGATCCCAATAGCCACGAAGGAATTTCTCCCGAACTTTGTCTGGGGTCCCGTTACTGAATTGAGTAATTTCCTTCATGATATTTGCTCGACGGTGTTAAGGAAATCACATATGGAGAAACTTGAACATGATATACCAATTATCATTTGCAACTTGGAACGAATATTTCCACCATCGTTTTTTGATTCAATGGAGCATCTACTTGTTCATTTGCCTTATGAGGCAAAAGTTGCAGGTCCCGTACAATTCCGATGGATGTATCCATTTGAGAGGTATGTGTATGTGCAAGTATCCAGTTGATACTTCACTGTATGGTTATTCGCACGTATTATTAATTAATTTGTCTTTACCACTGATGTTTTCATTAGGTTCTTATATCATCTGAAGAAAAAGATCAAGAATAAGTCACGTGTTGAGGCATCAATTTGTAAGGCATACATTAGGGAAGAAGTTAGTACGTTTGTTTCCTACTACTTTGAACCGCATGTCCAGTGCAAGAGACGGATACCGGTACGGAATGACGAGGGGCCCATTGACATAAACTGCAAGCCAATATCAATTTTCAACTATCTTGGTCGACCAAGCGGCGTATGTAAAGTTCGTTACTTAACAGATGAAGAATGGCATGCGGCACATACATACATTTTGTTGAATTGCCCAGATGTCGAGCCATATTTCGAGTAAGTAACCATTCATAATTATGTTATATGAATTTGGACTTTTTTTTTAAGGATCGCCTAGTTGCATTTTTTTTTACCATTGACACAACGACGTGCTCATTGATCGCATTTTATATGCCCATTTTGACCAGGATGTTTCGTTCTGCAATGGTTGGACAACAGTTTCATGATTTTGATACGTTGTGCAATCAACATTTCGCACCGTGGTTAAAACATTTTGTAAGTTCTTTGGTTGACGTGTTTATCATTGTCATTTTTCAATGCTGAAATTCATTTGGGCAACGGTTGCGTTGATGGTATTAGGTGGAAAATACCCCTGAACTCGTCGCTAAGGAAGGCCTGATCTATCATCTTTCATTGGGTCCAAAACCAAAAGCAAGAACATGGCCTGCATATTTCATAAATGGGTATAATTTTCATACTCAAGAGTATGGGATCGGCAAGTCCACCATGAATAGTGGTGTGTGTGTGTGCAATCCGGTTCTAGCTTAAGTGATGATTTTTATGGATTGCTTGATGAAATATTAGAGATAGAGTACCATGGACCAACATTGCGGATTGTGTTATTTAAGTGCACCTGGTTTGACCCTATCAAAGGAATGCGGGTGCATTCCAAGTTCCCTTTGGTTGAAATTAACCAAAAGAAGAAATACACTAAATATGACCCATTTGTGTTGGGTCAACAAGCAATTCAAGTGTACTACACATCATATCCTAGTTTGAAACGGGACAAAAGCAGTTGGTTTGCTGTTTGCAAGACACAAGCACGAAGCAAAATCGAGCAACACTGGACTGATATAGCATATCAGCAAGACATCGTGCATAACACTGTCGATCCACATGAATATGATATTTCAATTTTACGAGATCCGCATGGGATAATGTTAGATGTGGACGAAAGTGAATTCGGCGAAACACTGATGCATCAGAGCACTGATGAAGAATTGGACTTTGAGCTAGGTGAATGCGACACTGATGATGCGGGCGAGGATATCTACCACGACGACAACAACGGAAGTGAAGGTGCCGGGGAAGATGACGACGACACAGATGAATATTACTATTGTTGATATCAACTGTTCAATTTGTATTGATAGAATTGTCTACATTAGCGTAATATTTGTTGTATCTTTTGCATAGTAATGGACATTGACATATGTGTTATATCAGGTGTCCTTTAAAATTAGCCAAGTACATATTTATTGCAGCTTTTGTTATTAACCCTATCATAGATTGGCGACGGCACATGTCAAACGTCGTCGCTATTTAGCGACCCCATCGTCGCAAGTTAGCGACTACCTATAATACTGTTGTATCTAATTGGCGACGACAATGTTAGTTGTCGCCACTTAGCGACACACACAAACACTTAGTCGCTAAACTGGTCGCTAAATAGCGACCAGGTAATGACATTGTAGTGGCGAAATAGCTATTACAACACACCTTTATCGCCATTTACCGACGACAAACACACTATTGTCGCTAAATAGCGACAACCAACATATTTTATCGCCAAATAGAGACGAGACTTTGGATAGTGGTCGCTAAAACTTATTGCGACGACCATCTTTACGTAGTCGCAAAATAGAGACGACACCATGGACAGTAGTCGCTATAACTTCACTATTGCGACGACTTGCTTGTGTAGTCGCAAATTAGAGACGACTCTTTGGACAGTAGTCGCTAATAATTAACTATTGCGACGACAATCTTTTAAGTAGTCGCCAAATAGAGACGACTATTTCGACAGTTGTCGCTAAAACTTCACTGTAGCGACGCCTAATTTATGTAGTTAGCGACTACAACATCTCAGTTGTGTCTAATTGGCGACAACTAGTTGGTAGTGTAGTCGCTAAAATGCCCAGAACGCTCGCAGGAGGTTGTGCTCGACGATATCTTTCATTTAGCGACGACGTACAAGTGGTGTAGTCGCTAAATAGAGACGGACCATGGCGTGCTAGTCGCTAAGTTGTCGCTAAAATGCCCAGAACGCTCGCAGGGAGTTGTGCTCGACGGCATCTTCCCTTTAGCGACGGGGTTGTTATGGCATCGCTAATTGGCGACTACGTTTGGCTTTTGTAGTCGCTAATTGGCGACGACGTACAAGTGGTGTAGTCGCTAAATAGAGACGGACCATGGTGTAGTAGTCGCTAAGTTGTCGCTAAAATGCCCAGAACGCTCGCAGGGAGTTGTGCTCGACGGCATCTTCCCTTTAGCGACGGGGTTGTTATGGCATCGCTAATTGGCGACTACGTTTGGCTTTTGTAGTCGCTAATTGGCGACTACTTTTTTAGTTGTTGTGGCTGATTAGCGACCAGGTTAATTGTGTAGTCGCTAAATAGAGACGAACCATGGCGTGGTAGTCGTTAAGTTGTCGCTAAAATGCCCAGAACGCTCGCAAGGTATTGTGCTTGACGGCATCTTCCCTTTAGCGACGAGGATTGATATGTTATCGCTAATTGGCGACTACGTTTGGCCCTTGTAGTCACTAATTGGCGACTACTTTTTTAGTTGTTGTGGCTGATTAGCGACCAAGTTAATTGTGTAGTCGCTAAATGCCGACGACATTGTCTTTTGTCGTCGCAAAATAGCGACGATTAAGTACTTAGTCGTCGCTATTTCGCGAGGTCAAAAGGGCGAGGGCCCTCTCTTTTCGCCGTAAACGTTTAACTTTTCGCCGTTTTCTTTCGCCGTCTGCTAGGGTTTGTCAGAGGAGGAGGCGACGTCCGCGTGCCACCGGTCAACCCCGTCGCCGACCCACGCCCAGCGCCGCCGACAGACCCCCGTTGACCGCCGACCCCCTTCGTGCCCGTCGACGAGGAAGCAACGCCGAGCGACTCTTTGTCCAGGTACGCACGATTTGCCCTGATCCCAATTGGCCGAAAATTAGGAATGAGGGTTTGTAGTAGCTGATTAGCCTCTTGATTAGGTGATTAGGCTTGTTTATCATCGATTGACGGATTCAATTAGGGTTTTAGGATGAAATTAAGGCTTCAGGCGCAAATCGTGCGTTTCCAATGGAGGATTGACGGATTAGGTGATTAGGGTTTTAGGAATGAGTGTTTAGGGGAGCTGATTAGCCTCTTGATTAGGTGATTAGGCTTTCCAATCATTGATTGACGGATTCAATTAGGGTTTTAGGATGAAATTAGGGCTTCAGGCGCAAATTAGGGTTTCCAATGGAGGATTGACGGATTAGGTGATTAGGGTTTTAGGAATGAGGGTTTGGGGGAGCTGATTAGCCTCTTGATTAGGTGATTAGGCTTTCCAATCATCGATTGACGGATTCAAATGCTGTGCTGGGGTTCATTTCGTATCGCTTAGCTTCTCCTTACATCGTTAGTTAATGGTTGTGTAGTTGACACGAATGAAAGCACAATGTAAATCTATTGACCTGATCAAAGTAACTCGAGAGGCTGAAAGTTGCATTCCTGGGTATGTTTACTGTCTATGTGCATTGTCATCACCTTTTTTGATTTGGCTGGCAAATGGTCCTGCAGGTCAAGTCCTCTCTACTTTCCCTTCTCAAGCAGCAATCACTTTTTGTTCTTTTCATTCTTCGCTACTTTTACTTCTCTCCTAAATAGTTCATGAAACTATGAATGAGAAGTCCTTATATGGTTTTGGTTCAGTATATCATATGCACTGAAATTACCATAATCAAAGGATTGCATATCACGGATTGACTAGATGAGATCAGATTAATACATAGCTCATCTAGACTCCAGAATGATTGGACTCGAAATTTTGTTAGTCAAATGGTGAAAAGAAAAGGGTTGAGTGTCTGTTTCGTTTAACTGTGATTGGATTGTAAATTGCGCTCTTCTGACGGGGTTGTGTAAGTGTGGTGACTTGCACGTTTGACGATATATATATTTTACGAAACAATAGCATTTTAAAGTTGGATGAGTTGCTATCAGCTGCTATGATTCTGGGGACTCACTGCAGCAGGAGCAAATTGACCAGTACCTTGACGAAGAACAGCACGCGTTTTACAGTTGTAGCACTCGTTTTCCTTGTCTGCAGATTCTAGAACTCGGGGCTACAAGTGGACATCCTTTGGTCAGCAAGTGACATTCCAATCTTATCGTCGCCATGGTAAGTAGTACTAGTAGACTGGGAATTGTTGTTTCACATTGTCATGGATGAAAATGACCTAATGGATCATCATGGGTTGTCTAACGTTGATCTAAAATGTTGTACGTTTTGCAGTATCCACGTGGAGGTAGGCGGGGTGGGCGTGGAGGCCGGAGGCCTGTGACTGGGGTCCGGTTGTTCACTTCCCCCCCACGACCGCCGAGGAATCATCGCCGTCTCCGGCCGAGCAGCCAGCACAGCAAGCTGAGGAGGCGTCTCCCACGACGCCACAGCCGACCCCGGCACCCCCAGAGGCTGATGAAGGGGCTGACATAGGGTCGGAAACCCAGCCCCCTTCGTCACAAGAGAGCCCAGTCGACCCCCATGGAGGGCAGGTATACCATCGACGGACGGAAGCGCCAACTGAAGGCCAACCGTCGTCATCGACCCAAGTGCCACCAGCTGAAGCTGATGGCACTTGGGTACTAGATGATCAAGGGAGGAAGCTCATAGCACCTGATGGAGACTCGTAAGTCAAAATTTAGACACTTGTTTGTTCGTTTTAAAGTTGTTTTTTACTTTATGAGCTTGTATGTCAATGTGTTAACATTTGTTTTTTTGGGTTTGCAGATTCGTAAATGCCACATCCGTGGTGTGAGAATTGAATGAAATCGTCAACATGTATTGGCGAGGGCCTTATACGACATATAGCGCCGCCCCAGAAAGTGCTAAAGTTGTGTGGTGGCGTGAATTCTTGGTAAGTGTGTAGTTGAAATATTATGGTCCGATGTTGGCAGTAGGAAAATGAAACTTCTACAATTTGCTGGTATATAAAATGATTGACTTGGGGCGGCGTCATTGGATGACGTATATATTTTGCAGCGGAAATTTTGGTGGCCTGATAGTCAGGAGGGCGTGATAAAGAAGATTTTTGAGAAGAAAGTCGGGGATCACATGCGAAATATCATGAATAAGGCGCACACGAGACAAAAGAGGCCGCGATGGATATCGCACAACAATTGGGACGACATACTGAGGATATGGGGATCGGAGGAGCATAAGAAGGCGAGCGAAAGAAATAAGCTCAATCGAGCTTCCAGCTCGAGAGGAGGGGGGACGACGACCTATGCGGGGGGCTCCATCAACATAGGAGAGCACAGACGACGAATGGTAAGTGCATTTGTGACTTCTTTAATTTCAGTGAAAATCACGTACATATAACATGATTTGTCTGTTGTGGTTCGTAGGCTCGGGAATTGGGGAAGGAGCCATCATTCTCTCAGACCTTCGAGCGGACATTCATGAAGAAGGATAAGTCATTTGTCAGCGATAAAGCCCGACAAGTGAAGGTTGGTTAACTATGGATAACTAAATGGTTTTTTAAACTTATGGTACTTGCTGCAATTGATGATTTCCTTGCAAATGCTGGAATTAGGAAAAATTTGATGAGCTTATGCTGGCCAGCACATCTGGGGGTGAACAAGGGGGTGAAGAAGGGGAGTTGGCGACGCCTGAACCGTCGCCAACTGAGCAGGCGAAGTTATGGGTGGAGGCATCAGGTGGGGTCAAACACGGCAAGGTGTTTGGTCTGGGGAATCTGGGGAGAGAATGTGCCAAGTCGGTGGGCGCATCATCGTCGCGAGGTTCAAGGTGGGGTCGAGAGGATGCGGCATCGGCCTCAGAAGTTGCTGAGCTCAAACAGCAGCTAGCACAGAAGGACGATGAAATAAGGAATCTCCAGATGAACATGGCGGAGGTAATGCGACGTTTGGACGCCATGGCAGCGGCGCAAAACCCCCGCGGACTTGGAGGTCCACCACCCCCAGCCCCAGCCCCAGCTTCAGCCCCAGCCCCAGCCACAGCCCGTGCACGTGTACCTGCACCGACACCCGTAGGTGACCCCGGCCGTGAGGATGATGAAGAATATGACGACGATGATGGCATGGACGGGACCGCGTAGGTGATGGCTGCTGTTTTGGGTACATATGTGTTGTTTAGATGGTTTTGTAGGATTCTTTGTATAGGAATGAACAATTACCTTTCATGTTGGGCGACCAATACAGGTTTTGACATATTCATTGTACATAGTAGTTATTTGAGAAACGAATGTTTATATTGGGTTGTATATATGAAAAGTGGACCCATAGTATGCTGTCAAATACTTCTTGGATGTGGCTAGATTGTTGTTCTGTGAATGGTGTTTAAACTGTTGATATTAGGTTGCTGCTGTGGGACTGACATAGTCAGTCCCTTTTTTTTTTTGCAATCTGTGGGTTTTAGCGACTACATTTGGCTAGTGTAGTCGCCAAATAGCGACTACACAAAACAACCGGTCGCTAAATAGCGACTAACAAAATAAGATCGTCGCTAATTAGCAATTATAGCATACATTTAGTCGCCATTTAGCGATAAACAATTACATGTAGTCGCCAATTAGCGACAACAAACACATGTAGTCGCTAAAATGCACAGAATGATAATCCAAAGCATTTTGTGCATTTTAGCGACAAAAAGCTATAAGTCATCGCTAAGTAGCGACCAAATGTCCATGCAATCGCTAAATAGCGACTACGACAGAAAAATGTTGTCGCCAATTAGCTACACACTCACTATCAGTAATCGCCAAATAGCGACTACACAAAACAACCGGTCGCTAAATAGCGACTAACAAAATAAGATCGTCGCTAATTAGCGATTACAGCATACATTTAGTCGCCATTTAGCGATAAACAATTACATGTAGTCGCCAATTAGCGACAACAGACACACGTAGTCGCTAAAATGCACAGACTGATAATCCAAAGCATTCTGTGCATTTTAGCGACAACAAGCTACAAGTCGTCGCTAAGTAGCGACCAAATGTCCATGCAATCGCTAAATAGCGACTACGACAGAAAAATGTTGTCGCCAATTAGCTACACACTCACTTTCAGTAATCGCCAAATTGGCGACCGTGTATTTAGCTGTAGTCGCTAAAAGGAACACAATGATATCTAATACACACGCTATTCATTTTAGCGACTAAATGCAAGTTGTAGTCGCTGATTAGCGACTATGAAAAGTAGTAGTGGCAAAATTACGACGACCATATGTAGTCGCGAAATAGCGACCACAATGGCTGTAGTCGCAAATGTGGCGACCACAAATGTTGTAGTCGCTAGTTGGCGACGAAGAAGTAGTCGCTAAATTGTAGCTACTTAGCGACTACAGAATTTTTTGTTGTCGCCATATCTAGCGACGCGTTATTAACAACGACCCCTTTGTTGTCGCTAAAGTGGTCGCTAATCACTTTTAGCGACGACTTTTCCTAGTATTGTCATCGCTAAAGTCGTAGCTAAAGAGGCCTTTTTTTGTAGTGTGGTTCAGCATGTTGAGGGGATCTAAAGGCCCTTTTATGGTGTCCTGAGGTGGTTTCAAGCGACTCTCAAGTCGGGGTGTGCCGGTATTCGTTCAGGATCATCTAATGCGCAAATTACCGCCATAAGCTCATTGTCCAGCAAGCTTCAAGGGCTGGACGACGAGCCTACTTTCCTGATTTGAATTTTTTTTTGAGTCCTGAGCAGTGTCGGAGTGATACTATTACATTACTACATTATTACTAGGGGATATTTGTATGTTCGTGTTATTATGTTGTTAAACGATGTGTAGATAATTTTTCGTTTATTGTCGGCATGTTTTTAGTGTTATGATTCAGTGCACAAACACAACGAAATGTAAAATAAAAGCGAGAACGAGAAATTAAGATAGAAAATTTATCCCGATTTACCCTCAAATTAAGGCTACATCTAGTAGACGATATCACTGCAATAAGTAACTCGTACCTCTCTATTACAATTCTCAAATGACAAGAAAATGAAAAAATATATATTCAGTAGGTATTCATGAGTCCAAATCCAAACTACTAATAAAATATATGTCCAAATTATAAAATCCCTCTAGCTTCCTATGAGGAGTATGAACCATACTCCAACATTTGTATAGTGTAGATATTGATTAATAATATAAATGACTAAAAAGGGATGATAATATGAGAAATGACAAAAAAAAATTCAGATTCGCATTTAGTGGGAAATTGCATTTTAGGAATGAATGTTTAATGACATGCTTTGGTTAGGCACTTCGCTATCACAATCTAGTTTTAGGTTGCACGCATTTTTTAAATGTAAACTTATTACATAATTGATTTTAAGAATTGCTCATGAGGTCATATCCCGAGACATTATAACAAAGTCATATATATTCTTTATGCTTATCACAGTTACTTTGCATTACTGTACTTTTATTTCTTGTGGTAGTAAATTGTCCATGTGATGATATATTTTGTGTTTTTTTTTTGTGAGTCGACTATGTGTGGCCGCCAAGTTGTGCATTCTTAGGAGTAAGAAAATTAAAACACTATCACAGGAAATGTTTTAGAAGAAAGAAAAAAAGGTACCAATTCTCTGCGTTAGATAGATACGTAAGCGTTACCAAATTCCCATGCCTAAGTCTCTGGTCTGGACAAGTAAACGATCTCTCACCTTTACTAGACCTCTAATAAGATATACAAGTAAACGATCTCTCACGTTACCAAATTCCCATCTAGCTCAGTAGTGGCTCCAAAATTTTATTTCTTTAGTAATTCATCTAGGAATATTAGTTGGGACTGTTGGGGTTAGGAAAAGTGTTGGGTTTTTTAATAGAATGGGCCGCCCAAGATGGGCCGAACCCGGCCCAAAACCCAGGTAGTTCAAATTTCCTTTAGAAGGAGATTTGGAAACCGCCAATCTTTGTGGGTGACGAATTCTCTCTCTCTCTCTCTCTCGAAGAACGAACGACGTTCTTGGCTTCACGCTTCGTCGGGCAATCTTCGTCGAGCGACCGATCTTCCGTGGATTACAGGTACGATTCGTGAGTCGTGATCGTATCTAGATCAGTGATGCAAGTTTTGGGTGTTCGTTGTTATTGTTTCCGCTGCGTTCTTCGAATTTGTTCGAAGACTTTATAGGAATTGTGTATTCCGTCATTGGTATCAGAGCCTAAATCACTTGTATTCCTGATATTTATACTCGTTTCATCGTATATGCATGTTGATTTAGAATAAAATTTTCTGATTAAGGCATGTTTAGGAGAGGTCAGTATGTTCTAGGCCTTTTCTGGAGTTTTTGGTTCGGAAAAATTGGATTTTTCTTGTATGATTGCGTAGTACTCGAAGAGACGAGCGTTTTGAGTGGTCGCACGCCCCGAACGGAGGTCGGGAAGGTCGCCGGAATGGCCTCGCCGCCGTCGCCGGCGAACTGCCAATGGGTAGTTTTTTTATTTGCGCGAAAATGGGCCGATTTTTGCGGACGTGGGCTAGACGTGGGCGACGTGGGCTTGACGTGCGAACGGGCTGAACGTGCGGACGTGGGCTGGTAGTTAGGCCCAATTCGTGGGCTTAATAAAATAAAATAAAATAAAAAAGGGAGGAAGAAGGGGGCTATCCGGGTGGGCCGTCGCGCGCGGCCCATGGCCCGCGGGCCAAGGGCGCGCGCGGCCCGCCCAACCCGGTCAGCCCGACCCGGTCCGCTGACCCGTTGACCCGCTGACCCGCTGACCCGTTGACCCGTTGACCCGTTGACTCGTTGACCGTTGACCATTGACCGTTGACCGTTGACCGATTTTTTTTTTTTTGGAGAATTTGGATTTGTGTAATCCATTGATTGACTGTGTGTCATATTTGATTGTTTTATGGATTTGTGTAATCCTTCGGTCAACTAGTAATCATGAGAGCTATTGATATGTGGATTTGTGAATCCCTAATCTTTTCTGCATGTGTTGCAGGAACGATGCCTCTGATAATGAATTCACCCCATGTTGTACGCACTCCAATGCAAGAAAAGATCTTGCAAGAGCATAAAGACAAGCTTGAGAAAGCTCGCTGGAGAAAAGGTACAATGGTGGACTATATAATTAAGATCAATGGGTTGATTCAAGGGGTCATCTGGAAAGGTGATCGGTCAATGGCTGAGGAAGAAAAGAAGGCAACGGTGCTTCGTTCTAAACTTCCACCTGTGTGGAGGAAGGTCCTTGATAAAGTCAAGGAGGAGGTCTGGGACACTACTGAAGACCAATATGAAACGATGGTCATTTATTTTCTGAATGAGTATCAGAAGCAAGAGGATAAGACTCTTTGCACCAAGTCCACACGGCGTGGACCTTACCCAAAGAGGGTTCCTACGTGTCCGTTATATAGTTATACTCGACTAAGGAATTCCTTTCCTGTTCTCTTCAAGTTGACTCGCATTTGATGACATAGTTTGCACAGTTGATACTGGTTGTCAGTTGTTTCCTTTCCTTTTATTAGTTGGAAGTTTTTTTATTCATGGACAAATTTCTGTTATCTTGACATCATTGTTAATATCAGTTATTATTTATCATGCTTTATGGATGTTATAAATTGTGTTATGACACAATTATGTGGTATGTTCTCCTAGTTATAAGTAGCTAGATAGAACTGGAAATCTTGCCTAGATGATTATGTTAGTGATGGTTTCAAGTTAGGATTTTGTAATGATGATTGGATACACAAGTGTCCTTTCGAGTTCTAAACCTAAAGTGAAATTGTTACTAATATAGTTAACTAGTGTGAGAAAATTGCATAAACGAAGACAATAAAATACTTGTGCTTATGTGTCTACTGAACTTCGTGTTCAGATAATGGCTTCAGCATCAAAGAACATAGTTGCTGAACTGAACAAGGGAGAAAAATTGAACGGCGATAATTTTGAGATTTGGAAGATAAAAATCCAATATGTGCTGGAAGAGCAGGAAGTCTTAGAGGCTTTAAACCTGATCATGCAAGAACCTGAGGATGGAAATACTGCCCAACATAAAAGGGATAAGGATGCATTTGCTGCTTGGAAAAAGAAAAATTCCACGGCTCGCATCACGCTGTTAAGCAGCATGGAGAATGATCTGATGCGAGAATTTGGGCGTTTTGACAACGCTAAGGACGTGTGGAGTGCATTGGCACAGAGGTTTGGTCAGACATCGGTCACCAGACTCAGGCAGCTCACTGTACGATTCGACTCGTACAAGATGTCACATGGTCTGTCCATAAGGCAGCATCTGAGGCGTATGGCCAACATGATATGTGAGCTGAAAGATGCAGGCCACGTCCTGACCGACGAGCAGCAAGTGCAAGCAGTAATTCGTTCGCTTCCTCGAAGCCTGGAGCACATGAAGGTGCACCTGACCCATAACGAGAGCATCAAGACTTTTGAGGATGCTATGCGCCATCTAGAGCTGGAAGAGGACCGCCTCTTGGCAGCCAAACCCGAATCCGATATTTATTATGCTGGATCAAGCTCAGTGGGAGCTTCGGGTTTCAAGCGCAAGCGTCAAGGTGGGTTCAGAGGGTGGCCGAGGAAGAAGACGAATCCGTCAGAAAAGAAACCGAGAGAGGACCAACAGAAAGATGGGAAGCGTCCCAAGAAGAAGCTGAACATTTCAAGGGTGAAGTGTTTCAACTGTGGCAAGAAGGGTCACTTTGCTCGCGACTGCGCAGAGCCCAAGAAGGTAACCCTTGATGCATGTGAAAGTGTCACTTATGTATCTAGTTCTATCTTTCTGTCTGAATCTCATCCTTTGTGGACTGTAGATTCGGGAGCCACGGATCATGTAGCGAAGGAAAGAGGGGCCTTCGTGGAGTTCCGACGACTCCCACATGGAGCGAAGTATATATATGTAGGAAACAACTCCAGAGCTGAGGTGAAAGGGATTGGCACCTGTCAGCTACAAATGCGTGGTGGTCGCATTTTGTTTCTACATGATGTATTGTACGCTCCTGAGATACGTCGGAATTTGGTTTCTGTATTGGTTTTGGTTAAACTTGGTTTTATTGTGAATTTTCATGATCGAGGTGTGGATTTGTTCTTAGGAACAAATATGTATGGCTCTGGATATTTTCTCGATGGCTTTATCGTTTTGGATGTTGAACACCATAGTGTGAATGTGTGTTATTCCTTATTCACGTCCCCTAACTCTAGTGTTGACGACGTGAATGTGTGGCATGCTAGACTTGGTCACATTGGCCAGCAAAGAATGAACAGATTAGCCAAAGAAGGCTTATTAGGCAATATTGAAAATGTCGATTTGCCTGTTTGTGAGCATTGCCTGTCTGGAAAAACAACACGTAAGCCATTTGGAAAAGGAACTAGAGCTGAACTTCCATTGCAATTAATCCATTCAGACGTCTGTGGTCCTATGAATGTTAGGGCAAGGCATGGGGCTGTTTATTTCATCACATTTATAGATGACTATACCCGATTTGGACATGTCTATTTGATTGCCCATAAATCCGAAGCTTTTGGTTGCTTCGTGAAATTCTTGAATTTGGTAGAAAATCAATTAGACAACAAGGTAAAGGCTTTAAGATCCGATCGAGGACGAGAATACTTATCTGATGAGTTCAGAAAGTTCTGTGATGAAAAAGGGATAGATAGACAGTTGTCTATTCCCTATACACCGCAACAGAACGGTGTTGCAGAAAGGAGAAACAGAACCCTTTTAGAGATGGTTAGGTCTATGATGGCACAGGCTAAGCTCCCGATCACCTTTTGGGGTGATGCTTTGTTGACTGCTGCCTTTATACTTAACCGAGTGCCTTCAAAATCAGTTGCTTCCACTCCATATGAGTTATGGACAGGACGTAAACCCAACTTAGGTTTTATGAAACCATGGGGTTGTGCCGCTTATATTCACAAGCCATCTCATAAATATGGCAAGTTGGGTCCTAGAGGAAAGAAGTGTATCTTTATAAGATACTCAGAGCACTCAAAAGGATATGTGTTTATAGGCGAGCAAGAAAGTGGGAGTGTAACTGAGATAGAATCAAGGGACGTCACATTCTTAGAGAATGATTTTCCTAAAAAGGGTGAAATAGGAGAAAATGTTTCCTTATTTGAGACCTTGGATATTGATGACAGAAACATAAGTACTATTTCAAGTGGGAGTGAAATGAGCAGAAGGGAATTAGTTCCCGAACAGTCTCAGATGGAACCACTTGAGATGACAGTGCCACTGTCATCTGATCCGAGTGGGAGCAACACGACATTGAGGGATTCGCCCCCAATAAGACGAACGAATCGTCGGAGAGTTCCCCGTCGACGTTTTGACGTTGAGGGAGAAGCTTTCATGGTTGCTCCACAAGATGAAATAGAGCCAAGGAATGTAAATGAGGCTCTAAATGGCCATGATAAGGATGAATGGATGAAAGCAATGGAAGAGGAGATGAAGTCTATGAGATCAAACCAAGTGTGGGAATTGGTTGATCTCCCTAAAGGACGAAAGGCTGTTGAGAACAAATGGGTTCTCAAGATAAAAAGAACAGCTGATGGCTCAATTGAGAGGTATAAGGCTCGCCTTGTTGCGAAAGGGTTTACTCAACAGGAAGGAATAGATTACGATGAGACCTTTTCCCCTGTAGTGAGATTTACCTCTATTCGCCTTATATTAGCGATAGTAGCAAGTATGGATCTCGAATTACATCAGATGGATGTAAAGACTGCTTTTCTCAATGGAGAATTGAAAGAAGAAATCTATATGAAACAACCTGCTGGTTTCATATCAGAAGGCCAAGAACAAAAAGTATGTCGACTTTTGAGATCGATATATGGCCTTAAGCAGTCATCGAGACAGTGGTATATACGGTTTCATAATGCCATTACGGCATATGATTTCTCAATGATAGATGAGGATCATTGCGTATATATCAAGAGATCCAAAGATCAATTTGTGATCATATCATTATATGTTGATGATATACTACTTGTCGGAAGCAATTTGGAGTTTGTTAAAACGGTCAAAAATTGGTTGAGCACCAACTTTGAGATGAAAGATATGGGTGAAGCTGCGTACATCCTTGGAGTTAAGATTTCAAGAGATCGTTCGAAGAGATTGTTGTCTCTTTCGCAAGAGACTTACATAAAGAAAGTTCTTGAACGATTCCGCATGCAAGATTGCAAACCCATAGACACTCCTATTGCAAAAGGCGTCGAATTGAGCAAGTGGCTTTGTCCTGAGACTTCTGAAGAGATGGAACGAATGATGAAAGTTCCATACAAACCTGCTGTCGGAAGTTTGATGTATGCTATGACGTGTACAAGGCCCGACATTTGTCATGCGGTTGGAATGGTTAGTAGATACCAATCCAATCCAGGTCAAGCACATTGGATCGCCGTCAAAAGGATTCTCCGATATCTAAAGGGTACTGTGGACTACTCACTGTGCTATCAAGGAAGAGATCTGCACCTTGAAGGCTATAGTGATGCTGATTGGGGAGGAGACTTGGATGCAAGAATGTCTACCTCTGGATACGCATTCTTACTGAACAATGGCGCCATATCGTGGAGCAGTAAGAAACAGACATGCGTAGCCCAATCCACGATGGAGGCAGAGTTCGTGGCTTTATCAGCAACAGTACAAGAGGGTGTTTGGTTGAGGAGATTTTTGGATCATCTGGGAGTTAGTAAGAGAGCTGCAGAGCCATTGTTGGTTCATTGTGATAACCAAGCAGCAATCTCCTACTTAAAGGATCCCAAGTATCATGGAAAAACCAAACACATAGATATCAAATACAATTTTGTTAAAGACATGGTAGCACAAGGGATTGTGAATGTACGGTACATATCTACGCATAGAATGGTTGCGGATCCATTGACAAAGCCGACGACTAGAGATGTTTTCAGTGGTCATGTAAAATCTCTAGGTCTGCGTAGAGGCTGATGTACTGAGTTATGCATTTCCCAGAATATTCACAATGAATGAGAATGTTGTCTTCATTACTAATCTCAATGTGATTGGTACGGTGTTTATGCAAGTTAGCACTTTGTGTGTTAAGTTAACACTTTGTGTGTTAAAGAAAGTATGTCGGACAGATGAGATCGACCTACTCACACGGGTGATCGCCTCTATTTAAATACGCTGAATAGAGATGAGACAGTTTAAGCTTGTTATCTAAGTGATAAATGAGAGCCCAAGCTTAAACCAGATTGTCGCCTTAACAAAAGAGTTAAGATGAGGTCACATTTCATTTGTGACCGAAAGTGACATTGACCACGTGGTTCACTTTATCTGTCTTTATGCCAGATGTGAGTTCAGATGGAAGTTTTGAAAGAGTAGAAGGTGAACTCAATTTTAGATATTGTGTATATCTAAAATATCATCTGTACGGTATTACAAGGAAAGACATACGCTCCATGGGAAAGGAGAGAATACCGTAATACGTTTTTCATATGACGTATGCATAGTCGACCAAAAGGAGATGGCAGAAGTTTAGATCTCTACTTCTTGTGCCGTGTGAGACTCTGATGGAAAACGTTCCTCAACTAGTCCCCTTAAGACTCTAACCCATTCTCAAGATTCCTGTTCGATGGTCGCTATCTTAGAATGTTATCAATGGTCATGTGTGATACGATCTAATGGGACATCTCTAGAAAAGCGAGTTGAATTGGGATTAAGAGGTTTGGGAAAGAGGAAGATCAACTTAGTGTCGCATTAAAGAGATTGTGTTCACAGACCGGTCAGTTATGATTGATGAGTTAATCATAATTGTGAATACAATACAGCATTGATAAGAGATCGTGAGAGAGCAATGCAAATGTGGCTGTCTTTGATCTAGGGTACTGCATACTACACCTACTCTAAGCCCGAATTTCTGAGCGGCTGTATACTCCCAACGGATGTATAGCAAATTAGAGCTCTCAGAGTATGCTGGTCGCACGGATTATCTGTCAATATGAAAGTCGACGAGAGGTTAATGAAGTGTTCAGCCCATCGTGGGCGAGTGGGAGATTGTTGGGTTTTTTAATAGAATGGGCCGCCCAAGATGGGCCGAACCCGGCCCAAAACCCAGGTAGTTCAAATTTCCTTTAGAAGGAGATTTGGAAACCGCCAATCTTTGTGGGTGACGAATTCTCTCTCTCTCTCTCTCGAAGAACGAACGACGTTCTTGGCTTCACGCTTCGTCGGGCAATCTTCGTCGAGCGACCGATCTTCCGTGGATTACAGGTACGATTCGTGAGTCGTGATCGTATCTAGATCAGTGATGCAAGTTTTGGGTGTTCGTTGTTATTGTTTCCGCTGCGTTCTTCGAATTTGTTCGAAGACTTTATAGGAATTGTGTATTCCGTCAAAAAGTTTGTGCTAGGAGTAAGTGCCACCTCGCAAGAGAATCTCACCCTTAAAAGCACAGTTGCAAGTCTTAAAATTTATAAAAAGTGCAATCAAATTTCAAAACTTATCAGATTGGTGCAATTAAATTTCTTTGTTAACTCCGTTAACTCAATCTAATTTGATCAATGGAAAGTGATGGTATAGCTTTTTATAACACTTTCTTTAAGCATGTGGCGCCGACACCTATCAAAATTCTTGCTTTTCTTTAAACTTATCAAAGGATTAAGAGGGGAGAATTGACGGCTCTGATTGATGGCCATTGCGATCCAGAAGAGCTTATGTGAAGCAGCATGGCCTTGGCTGGGAGGAAAATAAGTTAAAAGGAGATGAAGAATACCAAATGATGAATAATTGAAGGAGAATCTTGCCATTGCCATAGCAACATCTTCCCACTTTTTTGGTATAGCTTTTTTAACTTTCTACATCTTGTTATTATTACTTTTTTCTATTTTTCTTCTTTTTTTTTTACAGTTTTTTTCACCATTTTTTTTTCTTTTTAAGCTTACATGTGTTATCTTTTGTGAGCGTCCAAGAAAGTAATATAAAAAGCCTCATTGACCAAATTAAATGGGATCTATGAAAGTACTTGATAACATATTTGAAAATTTTAGGGTTGAATTGCAACGCTGTTATAAGTTTCATGACTCTTGGTGTACTTATTCCTTTATTAAAAGAAGATTATGAACAATCAACGTATATGAAGTTAGATGAGTTGGACGGAGTTCTGGCATTAGTGCTAGAGCATATTATCGTGCAAAAGAGTAGCACTACCAAGGCTTACATTAAATATGCTAAAATAAAACAGTTTGCCATTGCTGATTAATAAAATTAATGAATTTTGTAAATGATTGCCAATTTGAAAAGGTTCATATCAAGTGTTAGACGTATTACGTGGTAAATTGATGGATTTAGATGGAAAAATAAGAAAAATTGTATTAATATATCGATGGTTCACAATTTTTTTAATATATTACACTTTTCATAAACTTTGATAGGTGTTAATTCAATAGTTCATTTTTTTATGTACATTGTTTCTTGATGGATCGTTGTCGGTCAACATCTGCTTGCTATAGATTGTAACCCTTCAAGGTCTTCTTAACTTCTAGAAATTGTTGTGTCAAAAACTCTTTTTCCACCGGATGTTATTTTAATTAAGCTTAAGTCTAAACAGAAAAAAAATTCTAATATAAGTTTATTTTCCGATTTGAATATGTCTCCTCTTGAATATGACCATAATTTAAATAGATTTCCTCTACTGAATCTATTTTTTTTTCTCGATCAGAAGTGGCTCTTCTTCGTGAAGAGTATCTAAGAGGTTAAATCTTTCTGAATTACACGTTGAAACATTTTTAGAGTGTTGAAGTCAATAAATCTTATGAGAAGATTTGTAAATTATATATTAGCTGAGAAATTATTTCGTGAGGAATTGTAAGGATAAACACAGTGTAAGTTATTAAATGTAATTGTGGGCTAGGAAACACAGAGAGTGCTTGAGTGCAATTGTAATTTCCGTTATATCACTTGCTTTATAGTACAATTATATGGTGCACACGAAACGATTACACTTCCAAGATTGTTGGAAGTGTTGAAATAATATGATGAGGAAGGTTCGATCACATTCTTTGCGTGTGCTTCCATGACCACTATCAACTATTTTAAAAACCTCTAGCTATTAAATGAAAGCAGAATGTAATATTTGAGTATTATAATATAATTAAACCAATAGTACATATCACGACTGATGTTAAAAGAACATTCGAAGGAACGGTCGCTTTTGAGTTTTGTTTTCTTGTAAAGGGAAATTCAATTTGAGTAAACTTGGGATTAGGAACTTTCTAGGAGACAATTGGGGAGAAAAGGGTTCAAAGCCAAAGAAAAAAAAATAGTTTTCGTCTGTTTGAAATCCAAAGAGGAAGTTCGACATGGGCATGTTTTGGCCAGTGTTCATTTGACTCTCGCCGAGTGGTTGTGTAGCTTAGGATAAAAGATATGGAAAGTTCATGAATGTTTATTGCACATAAATTAAAACTATCAATAGCGACAAGATAAATGAATCGCGAAAGTGCTTGAACGGAGAAATATCACTCGGATTCGACAGGAGGGGATGACTAAGCAGTCGACAACCAAGACCATCGTAAGTTTTCTTAAAAAGAGGAGAGATTGAGAAATATAAAAGAACATATGCCCTACATAAGCCCGAAAGTGCCAAAAAAAAAAAAAAAGACTAGGGTTTGTCTCATGCATCGACAATTGTGAATTTGAGATCACCCAGCAGAGAGTGGTAAGGTCGATTCGGCCTAATGCCGCATGCTTTCATCCAAAAGAAGTAAGCTTACTCGACGAATTTTTCGAATTTTCTTTTTTTGAGGGACGGCAAAAAAATAATCTAAAAATGCAATTAAAAAGAAAGTCAGTAATTTTTTTTTTCAAAAGAATCATCACCAGAGTTGACAACAATTTTCAAGAAATGAACCATTACGGGAAGCCCATTACCGATCAAATTATCAAAATATTTATATGTGCCAGACTCATTCTCATGAGCCTTTGTACCATGAGGCGAGAGACCAGCATATTCACGTCATTGCTCTATATATTTCATAAGTTTCATATCTAGGAAAATGTTTTTTGAAGATGAGTTTCTATGTCAGCTTGACCGATATCTTATTAGATCTGAAATTTAGGTAAAAATTTGAGTAATTAGGGTTAAATTTCTTCAATTACTCTTAATATTAAGAATTTTCCTTCCATCCAACTTGGGAATTTAGATCTTGTACTCAGTTTTCAACCTTTTGTGCTCGAAAGTCTTTTATCTCTAGTGATCGTAGAGCTAATGCTCAAGACACTCAACATCTGACCTCGCACAGCTCGTCCGGGAGTTCTCCATCTCTCGGTTATCAAGAGAAACTTTAGATAGAGGGTCAATGAGGTAGATTTGGTAGTAAAAATATATATTTGTAGTTGTTTATGAGATAACAAAATTATTTTATAATTGAAATTGGACCTAATTTTTTTGATTTTTTATGGGACAAAAAACTATTTACTGTAGAATTGGGACCTAAAATTGAAGGTTTGTTAGAGTATTAAGCTATGCAATGTATATATTCTCTATATTGCTTTCATCAAGAGTATAAGTTCAGGATTTTTATGACACAATTTTTTTAGGGTACTTAGGTCACAACAAGTAAGTTTATGACTTTTAGTAATATAAAAAAAGTTTAGAATATTTGTGTCATGATAGACATACTTTAGATTTTTGTTTTCTTTTATGGTATCGGCTTTTAAAACATCAAAGAATCGATAAACCAAACAATTCTTTTAAAGGGAAATATTTATTGATACAAAAAATGATCAACCCTTTGTTGATATTGTTGAATACCAAATTCAGTCAATGAGAATAAATTTGGTCAAAACAGAAGTTATCGATGAATAGACTAATCCAAAAGCTATAAGCTTATAGATAGTGCAAGATGTCGATATGACAAAACGATGAGATTATTGTAGAGGTTATCAACAAAATATCACCAGCCAACAACGAATGAAATTGAGAAACCACTAATAAAATAATTTATAGCAAACAAATTTAGATTTTGCTAAGTGTTGAAATAGTGTTATGCATGAATAACAGATGTCATTCAATATATCAGTTAAAGATGAAGACGGTGGACTGACATGAATACATCATTGCCAGGAAAATGTGCCTATAACATGTAACATGTCGATTTTATAATCATCGTCAGATGATAGTGAATCGTGTTTACAATATTGGAAGCTTAAGAGATGATCGATAATTCTTGACTGTGCTAAACTGTTATTAGCGGTTGGGTTACAAAATCCCATGTTCAATCATTGATAGGATCACCAATAAACAATTGAACACATGTTCTTCTGCACATTTGCTTTCATCTTTAATGTTCCTGCAAATTTGACCTTTCAACACATTTAAATTTCCTTTCCTTTTATTATTCTCGCAACCTTTAATTACCGGTACTAGCAATTAATATTTCTACTTCTACATAATTTACGTTCTCATCCATATTCAATAAAGAATTCCTGAAGTTTGATTTCATTCTTGGCATTTCCATGGCAGAGAACTAGAAGGATATCTGATTCTCGCATTTGGTGAAATACATGTAATGATACTTTGACGTCGCTTTATAAACAAATAGTGTAACCAATCTTCGGAAAAGTATACATAATATTGGTTTAAATTTGACGGCTAACATATTTCGCCATCACAACCATAGAGCATTTAAAGGCACCATACATGCGATGATAAGTTCTTTATAGGGATTAAATTTGTCTTTAACAGATTAAGCGGAAGGATATGAGATCGAACCCTGAAAAGGTCCAGTCAAATATTGCACGAACCAATCAGCTGTCTAATTCCCTCTCTTCACAGGAAGAGGAGGAATGCTCTGCTCATGCCTAAAGAAGTTATCAGGGTCGACCCTGGTCTTAACCTGAACCAACCTGTTGAAATTGCCCTTGAAGTACTTCAAACCCCAAGAACTTGCCTCCATCGTGCTGTTGATACCTTTCTTGTTCATGCCCAAATCGAGGTCCCTGTAATTCACATAGGCCTCTCTAGGATTCTTGGACACATAAGGACCCATGTAGTCATAAAGCTTTCTGATCCAGCTCATGTGCCTGGCCATGTTCTTGGCCCCATCCTGCCAAGACACGAAGTACTGGATCTTAAACAGCGTGCCGCGCCGGTGCGGGAATGGTGTTGCCGACTCAGGGACCCGGGCCATCTCACCGCCATATGGGTTCCATATCATGAGCGGCGTCTCCTCCTCCAAGTACATTTTCCAAAGACCCAAGATGGCCTTCTCGGGGATTGGAGCCCTCACAAAGTCGGACTTGGACTTGAAGTAGCTCTGAAACTGCGGCTTCCCCTGGAGGAGGACCTCCAGGGCAGTCGTGTTTGGGTACAGTGCCATGTACAGGACCGACTTGATCCAGCTTGTATTGATGCAGTCGGCCCTCGTTACGCCCAGCTCAGGAAAGCTCTTGCCCATGATCCCAAGGAGGGTGTCCGGGTCTCCTAGAAAGAGGGCCATATAGGAGGTTGTCACGGTCCGGTTTGCCATCAGGTTGGCGCTCGAGGCCTGGATGATTACTCTGAGGAAGAGCCTGTCATCGAGTTTGGGTGCTATCTTTTGCCATTTGTACAGGAGCTTTGTCGCACCTTGCTCGAGGGTCTTGGTGACTGTGAACACAGTCACAGTCTCAGGCACATTGACCAATTTCAGCTTCCAAGCCAGGATTATGCCGAAACTGCCTCCGCCGCCTCCCCTGAGAGCCCAGAACAGGTCCTCCCCCATTGCCTTCCGGTCAAGAATCTTTCCCTTGGCGTCCACCATTCGGACATCGAGCACGTTGTCAGCCCCCAGCCCAAACTTCCTCATCATTGACCCGTAGGCCCCTCCGGTGATGTGGCCCCCGATGCCCAGGCTTGTACACACGCCCATCGGGAACCCGAAGATCTTGCTCTTCTCGGCAATCTGGTAATAGACCTCCCCAACCGTGGCCCCTGCCTGGGCCCACGCGGTGCCCTCAGGGATGTCCACCTCGATGGCACGGAGACGGGCCAGGTCGAGCACGATGAAAGGGGACTCGATCTGGGACACGAAGGAGACCGCCTCAAAGTCATGGCCTCCACTCCGCACACGAATGGCTAGCCCAAGTTGCCTCGAGCAGAGGACAGCTGCCTGGACATGGGCCTCTGACAGTGGGGTGAAGATGATCGCAGGCTTGGGCACCGTCGGGAGCAAGTACCGGAGGTTGTTTGCTGTTGAATTGAGGACGGACGTGAAGGAAGATGCATTATTCGGGGTGTAAAACGAGGAAAGAGGAACAGAGTTCATGGAATTGGTTGAAAGGCAACCAAAGAAGGTCTGATGAATCGCGCAAGTCGCAGATGTCCATGAAGATGATGAGACTAAGAAAAAGAAGAAAATCCTTGGAAGTTGAGTGCTACGAAACGCCATTTCGTCAGGTGGTAGCAAGCTTTTGATGGCTCGTGTATATATGGTGGATTATCACGGCCTGAAAAATGATGGATGATCTAATGTGGACATCACGTTGGGTCCTCAAGGTGCTCCATCAATTTAGGGCGGAACTCCAAAACTTTTTGCGTGTTATATTCTGCACATGTTTCTCATTCTCTGCCATTCAGTAAGAGCAAAGCTACTGCAAGAATTGTATCAAATTTCCTTCTCAGTCATAATTAAACAGAGAAATATTAGGTTCACCTTTTTAGCTTTTGCCTTATCTACACTCCGAACTTTTTTTGTCGCCACAAGCAATGACACTATTAGCTGCACTATTTGTTAGGGTGTGGTTCATACTCCTCATTGACAAGAAGGTTCGAGGGTTGTAGGGGCTGTGCCTATGCGAGTCAAAGGGCATTTATAGTTTACATACCGATGTTTTATTAGTAATTTGGGTTGGGGCTTATGAATAATTATTGAATATATATATTTCTTATAATTGAGAAATGTAATTGAGATATGCGATGTGCTAATTATAGTATATTCATATGTTGGATGTAATCATAATTTAAGAGTAAATCAAGATATATTTTGTGTTTCAATTTCTCTTTCTCAATTTTACTCTCTATTTCATTATGTTCATGCCTCGAATCCTAACAATACTAGCACCTTCACTGCCACCTGTCCACCAATCTGTCACGCGAGCTTCAAACAAATCAATACAATCAATGTTGACAAGTTTAGTTTTCTGAAGTTTATAAGTTTCTCAAACCACTCCTCCTTTCGGATGTTTAGAAAAGCATCTCCCGTCTCACTACAGTTCGACTGCGGCTTAGGGTTGGACCGGGAGCAAGAAATTGTTGAAATTAGGCATGGGGATTTCTCTTCCCAAGATCGCATCACACCTAAAGGATCACTGAATTCTGTGAAAAAAATTTATATATTTTTTGGTAAATCTGAATTCTGTGAGAATATTTGCTATTTAAAAAGGAAATCATGGCGGGGATAAGATGGACGATGAATCGGCATTGAATTCTGAAAGAAATCGACATGAAATCGGCACTCTCATTTCTTATTTTGGTTGCAATAGTGGAACCGCTTAGGAAGAAGTCAGATTCCGGCGTTGGGTACAAACTCCGAATTTAGATTAGCAAAATGGTCATCGAATTTGATGTGTAAAACTGACAAGATTGTACACGATGAAGAAGGGTCAAGGTAGAGTTAATTTTAAAAGAGCCCAATTTAATCAAATCTTCACGGTCCACAAAAAGCAGAATTGATAGCAACCTCGAGCACATATTACCAAATATATGAAATATCTTCAAACTTTACGAATTTCAAAGGCTTTTCCTAAATTAAACAGTATGAAAACTTAAAAATATATAATTACTACAACTCTTATAATTTGTTGTTTTGGCATGACTTTAATTTCTTGGTAACTTGGCATGACTTCTACGTTTGCTTTCTTTCCAGTTTGCTGTTGAAAAAGTTTGGTAGTTGGACTTTCAAAAGTTTTTAGTCATGTAGAATTGCCAATGGAACCGAATATCACGTACTTATTATTTAAGCAACATGTGCTTGGACAAAAAATTCATATCGAAAATATGATACTTGTCTCTTTAACAACAAAATCAAGGACTTAGCTCAAGTCACATCGTCAATAATACCCTGACTCTACCCAAATGCAATCATAATTTGATTGCATTTATTTAAAATGTGACATTTCTAAAAAAATACTTTTCATAAAATGAATTTTTTTAAGAAAATGACAATACTTTCCATATTTAGCTAAAACCTAATAATTAATTGGAAATTATATGCCGTCATATAGCTAGGAAAATCATAAATAGACATATCTTATTTTGGTGGTAGTGACTTACCCATGAGCAACCAGAAAATTGAGTATTAAGACTAGGGCCCTAGGTTTATGCTGAATGGTCCTTGACCTGGCATGAGCATTGCTCCCAGGTTTAGTCTCAAGACCCGAGCAATGAGGGTGGGAGTATGAGCTTTGGTGTCTAAAGCCCTGCCTTGGCGGACTCAAATGCAGTGTTGTGGATCAAGCAAAGGTAACATAGTCTTGGGTGCTCGGTCCCAACCTTAATGGACCTTGTAACAGCCAGCTTCTCACCCCGAGGTCCAATGGTGCGAATTTATGGGTTTAGTTAGTGGCCCATTAGCCTTGAGAGTGCTCCTGACTACCTGAGAGTGTTCCTGACTAAATCACGAAAATTCATTTCGAGCGATTCTGAACTTTTGAAAATTGTGTTTCGGTCTCTCAACTTTTAGATATTTGCACTTTGGCCCCAAAAGAAGAGATTTTGGGCCTAGGGATAGTTTTGGAAAATTTCAGGAAAGTTGATTTTTGGACTAGTCAATGGTCAACTCTAACCAACAAAGGACTACTCAGACCCGCGGACGGCTAGGTCGGATTCGGGTAGCCCGGCCCATACCCATGAAGACTAGCCTAGCCTTCATGTAGCCCGACCCCCCTATTTCCTCTCTTCTCTCTAGCCTTTTGGTGAATAGGTGGTGCGCATGCGCACGAATAAGGCCCATTGGAGACTATTGGCCAACCAGCCATAGGCATCTTGTCGGCGCACCTCTCAGTTGTGGGATAGCCGCTGGCTGCCCCCAAGCACGTTGCCTTCTTCCTTGGTTACGGATATCCCATTGTTTGCAAACCGAGCGAGCGCCTCCCTTCCACCTCTCGTTCTCCTTCCTCCAACCTCTATTCCTTATGCCGTCGATGGTGCTAGCTTTCCCATGACACCACCTTTTAGTCCCGACCAACCACCACCCCTTTAGCTGCCGTCATTGCCGCCAAAAGCCCCCAAAAGAAGCTCATGTGACACTGTTCATCCTTGTTTGCAGAAATGGAGCTCGCTAGATTTGGGCCATTCCTGCAATGCCCAAGCAGAGCCGCTGCTTTTAGGATGTCCTCGGGTGTTCCCTCAGCTCTGTGGAGGCCACCGCTCTGATTGATTTGGTTCAGAAGTCATTGAATTGCCCCCCGAAGTCACTGATGTCCCTGTTTCCATTAGACTCGCTGTGCACGGCCACTGCACACACTCCAGCAACACCCAGCCACGGCCACCACTTGAGAAAGCTTCTTGGGGGTCCCCTGAGCTCAGATCTATTGGCAGTTGCCATCGGCATTGCATCGTTCACCATATTTTTGCCATGAATAACAGCCCCGTACTAGGAAACCCTAATCCGCGACCACCGTCTTCTTCGAGCATTTTCTCGCCACTCCAGCCACCTTAAGCAACACCATCATCACCAATAGACTCATGGAGGAGTTTCTTCAAAGCCCATCCATTTGCTACCGCCGATTTGGCCTAAGGAGCCTGAATCGAGCTTCAACTCAACTTGACCCCTTGCTGACTCGATTCGGTACTTGGTTGGGGATTCCTGGTTTATTCACCGAATTCCAGCGTGATCGGAGCCATTTCTTCACTAGTAACCACTACCAATGAGTTTAGTGGACTTCCCATGGCCAAGGGCTACTGCCAAAGGCCTCACTGGAGCCTCGTCGAAGGCCTGTCAGAGCCTGCCAAAGCTTGCTAGAGATGTCCCAGAGCTAGGCCACCCATCTATGGTGTTGGACTCGAAATTGGAAAGCTGCACCAAGTTCGAGTGCGATTGTAAGTGCAAGAAGCGCATCACCACGAGCCGCCGCTTGGGACGCACGGGCCAACAGTGAGTGAACTTTCTATACTTTGATTAGACGCATCTATCGTTTTAGTAGAATTGTTAGAAGTAATTGGATGACTTGGTTATGTGATTGGATGAATGGGACCAAGTATGGCCGAATATCAAGCGTTGATGATGAGGCGACTTGGAGATCGATTAAAAGGCCCATGAGCCATAATTATTGATTAATAGTATTCAATGGGAGGCCTGATTATATGATTGGATGGATTGAGGTGGCTAAGAGGCCTTAAGTAATGGTTGGACGTCGAATGAATTCGATCAGAGATTGACAGGACTGGAGTTGGTGGCAAAGTGACATTTGAGTTGAATTATTATGACTATTTTGATGGGCTAATTATGTGAATACAGGTTGTACAATTATCTGTCGATGGCAAGAAACTAAATTGATTAGGTAGCCAATAGGCTCTGATCAGTTGATGCGGTTAATAAAACCTAGTTGGCGATGATGAGTAATATATGAATCACATGGTGATCACTAGAATGGCCGATTTGGTATTGGACCATCTATGAAGGTGACAACATACCAGAAAATTACAGTTAGAAGACCCTAGTTTAGTAGTAGAGCCAATTATGTTTTTGGTTATTGCGCTAATGAGGTGATGATTGAATGGTGCGTGATTGGTTAACTAAGGTCGATGTGGTCTGAAATATCGTGCCATGGATTTGGCGACTGAATGGGGCATGATTGAATGATTAAGGCCAATTGTGGCTTTGAGATAAAGTGCCATGGATTTGGCAACTAAATGGATTAGTGGTGTGGTCGATGAGCCCAATTTGCTAGCAATATGGTAATGAGACTATTGAATTTGGAAAATGATAATGAGTTGGGAAAACTTAGTTAGGGTCTCATACCGGCTATGGACTGTCTTAAGCATTTAATTATTGCGCAGCTTATTCATTTATTTAGGCATTTATTTATTTTATGAAATATGTTATTGTTGCGGCTAATTTTAGCTTAATAGGCATGTTGGGCTTAATGTCAAGTCCCGGTCATAGGCCAGATGACTCATAGATGGATATTAGCTAACTATTGTCACGATGTGACAAGTTGAACAGCTTTGGGCTGAGTCCCTGTCGTGGATCGATTAACAAACATATTTAGATCATGAGTGAGGTTAATATGAGGATGTGGGTCTAAACTTGAAGCTAAGCGTGGAATTAGTCAATGAGTGGAAAGAGAATTTAATGGTAATTAGTGAAGTTGAGGGAATAACAATTGATTGATCTCAAAGAAAGAAAGAATATAATTATCGAGATGAGAATAGATTATTAATCAAGTGAAATACCGATGACAGTTGCATTTGGAGAAGGTGACAATTGGAAGGCGAGAAGTGGTAGGGACCCTAGGGTTATAGTGTTTCTAATTTTAGTATAGAAATAAACTCACTAAGATATTTATATCTTACTCCATTGTTATTAACCATTTTCAAGTACATGGTTAAAGGTTGTTTTGGAGACGAGTCAAGTTGGGAGTGGTCCAAGTCCGTTTGTGTTGGAGGCCTACGACGAGTTCTTGGGACGTCACCACTCAATGGCTGAAGTGAAGGAAAGAAATCGAGGACTACCGCGCACTCAAAAGTGGGGTGTGATAAGGCCCTAACAAATCTAAACCTAGGGACTAAGGATCTAGGCAAGGGCACTGAGGTCTCAAGCAAGGCCTCAATAGACAAGGGTTGTGTCTCGATGGGCCCATGCATTAGCACCGCAGTCTTGTGCCAACCTCTTGGTACCCTATGTGGGGACAAGGGCACGGACACTAGTGACCTAGTTCCAACCTCTATGGATCTAGACTTAAACCTAGCCTCAATGATATGGGCATGGCCTTGATGACGTAGACCTAGGCACCGATATTCAGGCATTGGTGATGAGGTCATGAGCCTAGCCTTGATGGGCCTAGTATTGGACGTAAGAACTCGATCCTAGGCTCTGTGGACCTAAGCCTGACCTTAATAGACTCATCTTTGGGCACTCTAGGAAATATTTTGAAAAATGATCTTAGATTCTTAAAGATGAATCATTTTCTTGGTTTTAAACATGATTTTCTATTAACTAATTTTTTTAAGCGATCCGAACATTGAAAAATGATGAAATGTTTTTCCAGAAATTTTTTCCGCGAAACCAAGTAGCCTTTGTGAAAAACTTACATGTTTTAATATTTACATAACAAACCATGCATTCATATAAAAGTTTAAACTTCTAGAATAGTTGGCAATGAATTCATAAAAATCCATATGGTATAAAAGTAGAAGACTTTGAGTTCAAATTTTTTAGGCTCTTATTTGCTCCCTAGTTGCATATTTCTATGCTGTAGGTTAAGACCAAACTCTAACTTATCTATGAGGAGTGTTCGAATATTTAAATAATAAACTATGTCTTTATATAAAAGCCTAAACTTTCAAAACGGTTGACAGCTATACTAATGCTATTCTCTCTCTCTCTCTCTCTCTCTCTCTCTCTTCTCCAAGTGCTGGACCATTGAAGCCATCACAAACCGCCGAGAAAACCACTAGCACTACCGTTTACACTGCTTAGCCGCTCGCCCCGATTTCCCTTTCTATCTTCTCTCTGCTCGCTACTTCATTTTGGTCGATCACTTCCTTGAATGTGTGGCCATCCATCATGGAAGACCTTTAATTTCAAAGGTCATCGCACTTCGACCTGTGATAAATTCTCGTTGTGTGCATACGCGCGCGAGAAAGAGAGGAGTTGTGATAGGTAGATGACAACGCTATCATGGCGGAAGGTAGCACTACTAGCTTAGTTGCAGCGAAAAGTGTGACGAAGAGGAGGTGAGAAAAGAGAAGTAAAAGAAAAGGAATAAACGCCAGAATTGATGTGTCAATTATCAGGATTTCCGCCCTTCAAAGTTTTCAGGATTGATGTGTCAATTATCATCCCCTATCTGAATGTAAAGCATATGTGTTGCTTTGCTACACAGTTTAAAAAGGGTATAAACCTAACATGGCACATCAACGCAACCGGCATATCTCTCCAAACTACATTCCTAAAAGGTTATGTTCAAGTCAATTTTTATATATGAATTCATTCACAAGAAAAGTTTAAAGGAGTGGGGACCTAACATGCCATAAATGATACAACTGACATAACTCTCCACCTACCTGCATACCTAAAAGACGAAGTTCAAGTCAAGTTTGAAACAAGCTCCTTCAATGATTGAGTCCGATCGACACTAAGAAAATTTGAAGAAGAGATAAATGGAATCGACAGGATAAATTCGAGGGCAGAAGGATACACCCTTTCGTAATTGCCGGTTCCTTAAGCAATGCCAAATGCAGCTCTTTTTTTTTCCCTCATAGGATTCGAGTTGCAGTGGCAGGTTTACAAGTTTTTCCATTAGACAAGCTCAAGACTTATCGTGCCTCGAAGTAGTGGAGCATCATTACGCTTTTGCAATTATTGATGCGTGCGAATCGTATGAGCCATGTGCTTGTCATGACGATTTCAATATGTTTATATTTGTTCACGTGATAAAAATGCAGAAAATGAAAGATGAACAATTGTTTACCAATAAAAAGGGAAAAAAAGGGGATATGATCGACTATATGATGCTACCAAATCGCCCACTAAAGTCCTGCATTAAAAACGTTTATGAAAAATAAGAAGAGAAATGAAAGTGAGAGTCTATCTTTAAGGCTTGATTTTGAAGTCCATCTGTTTTGATCCAAAGATATGAATCATCAAGTAGTTCTAGGTCAGGAAAATTGTGCAATCAATTCAATATTATTGTACGGAGGCTAATTCAATCTTTCAATTTTATCAATTTAGTTTTAAATCTTTACACAAAATTTCAACAGGGTTCTTTTAGCCAATTTTTTGTGGAAGTTGTTAATATGATAGTATGTAGAGGTGAGTATGATGGACTGCCCAATCCGGAAACGGACCGGATCGAACCGGCCGGGTTGGTTCGGTTCTTTAGACTTGCTTCCGATTCACATTTTCACAAAATGGAACCAGTTTCCGAGTGGTCCGGTTCTCGATTCTTGGGAGGGAGAGACTGGACCAGACCACCCAGACTAGACCACTTGGACCGAAGAAGAACCAGCCCAGCTCGCTTTCATTTTAGACTTCAAAGACTTTTCTCTATTTCTATATTTTACTTTGTTTCAACTTTCTTTCTCCTCTAGTGACTCTGCGATGATTCCGTCTCCACTTTCATCCACTTTCATCCACTTTCATCATTCTCGATTCCGGTCCATGGGACCGCTCGAGAATCGGACCAGTTGGTCCAGTTCTTAGTTTCGGGGGGAATTGAACCACCCGAAGAATCGATCGCCCCTAATAATGTGTCATGTAAAATACCGTTGATGATTAGACCACTGTGTCGGCAATTTATCCTATGTTCCAATCAGCCGAGTTAGCATGCTTCCTTCATTACTCTTCTACTTCAACCTAAGCCATATTTTTATGTTTGTTGTCGATGCTCTCGTCAATCAACAATAGGGCACTCGTCGACCAAACTTCACACACCAACCAAATGAAACCAATGGTTGATCATCTTTTGGTGTTGACATATGTCCGTTAAATTCAATGAATATCGATTCAACTTCTTTGAATGTCTATGTGACATCATTGCCCTTAAAATAGGAAGGGACGTGGATATAATGCTTAATACCTTTCCATCTCGTGCTTTTCCACGGTTATTTGCAATTTCTTTTGCCACTTCAAACCACTAAAGGTCTGTCATTTCCAATGGTGCCAATCACCAAAAGATGTCAAACTTTTTACCTTCTATCTTTGCACTGGTTTGCCGTCCTCTGCTCTCAATTTTTCTGTTACCAACTTCAAAACCAGTTCCGTCTCATTAAATTTGATGGCACCTATTGTCAAAACTTCGAGCATTTTTAACTTTCTTAAGCCGAGTAACGAACTGATCGATTGATTTATTATTGTATTGATAGAGTAATTCATGATCGACTTCTTAAGTATCATTGTATGGAATTGAGAATAGAATTGTCAATCTGTCTAGCCAATTACATAATGAATTAGGTAATAAAATTTTGGGGTGCATTTTTTGATAAAGGGATGTTGACACATGAATTTCGATGGCAAGTGAAACATACCGATAAATCATTTCGACGGTCAAACTCGTCATCAATGACGTGAGACAATCCTTGTGGGAAAAATAGTCAAGTTTTGTATACTCTTGCACTCATCACATCCCCTCCGCATGTAGAGATTAGGAGCACTACACTCTACATTTTGGATTTAAGTTGCCTCTCATTAGATCAATGCATACACAGGTTAAAGGTTGACTTTTTGGTCAAGTTGAGAAATTTGGTGTTCCGCCTTCGTCATCCTTCATTTCTTCCATCAGCTTTCTTTTGCACTTTGCATCCAGGGACATCATAGAATTAACTCGGGCCCAGCCATGAACATTTTAAGGCCCCAAATCTATACGGAATAAATGAATCCCACACCCGAACTCAACCATTTCTTTTTACTGAAATTTTTGTTTCGGCGTTTCTTGCTTGGTTGAAGGCGCAGGCGAGCCTGCAAAAATTGCTTACTTGGTATCACAACAGCATCTTCGAATCTATTTCCCAATACAAGTATAGCTTCATAGGTTTGGCTTCATTCAAGGAGGTGTCGGCAGCCTCGCTTCCGGTATCCATTTCGTACAAAATTTGTACGCAAGCTACGTAGATGTGCTAACACCCACTTCTTTCAAAATTCAACAGAATGAGCGCATACTCTCCATTTTTGCTCGCGGGTGCAGTCCCACTGAAGGGAGTTCGATTTGTGCGAATGGCTTGATCCGACCTCACAAAAGCCCACACCAAGGCCCGTCCCACCAAGCGGTGGCCCTTCTCCGTCTCTCTCGCGTTCCCCTCCCATGCTTGGTCAAATAAAGTTAAAGCCCCTCTCCCTATCCACCCATCCCCATAAAGCCCTTACCAACTCTTGTGTCTCTTTGAACAAATTGCTTGGTCACGAGGGTTCCAAAGGACACTTTATGCACCTTTGAAAGTGACAAGAGTAGGCCTGAATGGGACAAAGGTGACAAGAGCAAAGGTGATAAGAAGTGATAGGAACAAAACTCTCTCTCTCTCTCTCCCCCCTAATAATTTATTAGTGAAACTATATTGTCCAAGTATCAGTAAAATATCTTTTGAGAAAGTTAATAACCCCCTTTATGAATTATGAAAATGTTATTGTCCTGTTAAAGAATATATGAATGAGTGGGGTACTTAGTTAAGGTTATGCTTCTTGATTCTAAGAAAAGAAAAATAGGTTATAAGACATGTGATTGCTTATTATTTAATTACGCTAAACATAGTGCTGCATTTTAATTTATTGCATTAAAAAATCACGTGTTCTATAATAATGCCAATAGCTAAGATAAAGAATTCATAATTTTTTTAGCATATATTTCCATTAAGAGTCAATACTACGTCTCTCTCATGCACCTACCTCTTCATAAAAATAATTCTGAAAAAAAAAATGAAGTGAGGGATTGAAAAGTAGTAAAGGACCAAGGAAAGAAACTTTCTTTAGCAATAATTCATTTATATCTTGTAAATGATGATCCCTTTGTTTACTATACAACAATTTCTTTCAAAGAAAGTCATTTTTGCAAAGAAGTCATAAAATTTTCAATTTATAAAATTAAACTTGGGTGTTAATTGATTTGCCACCAAGTGCAAAACCAAGGTTATAAATGGATTTAAAAAGAAATTTAATATTGATGGTTCCATCGATAAATATAAAGAAAGATTCATTGCAAAAGGTTTTACACTAAACAAAATGTTGATTATTTTGATACATTTGCTTTGGTAGCTAGAACTTCATTGATTTGTGTTTTGATTGCCATATAGTGCTAATACCCAATTAATGAAAATAAAAGAGACAGTACGGCTCAGCCCAAGTATTGTCTAGCTTGTTGGAAGTTTAATGCATCTAATTAATGACACTCGCCTTGATACAACTTTTTAATTTGTACACTGGATAGATATATACAAAATTCTAAATGTGATAACAAACTGTCTTCAGTATAGTAGTGAAATAATTAGAGGACCCACACACTATGGCATTTTAGATTGGTAAATTTCCTATTGTATTAGAATCATATAGTAATGCTAATTGGATTTCGGATTCAAATAAGACAAAATCCAAATACATTTGTGTTCAACCTCGGAAATGTGTTATAGCTTGAAAATCAACCAAACAAACCATGTTTGCTAAATGTACCTTCAAGTCAGAATTTGTAGCTTTAGAATTGGTTGAAAATGAGGCTAAATGGTTAAGAAATTTTTTAGTAGATATACCTTTGGGAATGAAACCGACACCGTCTTTGACTATTGTGCTTGTCAAGCGACGATAGCCATTGGAAGGAACAAAAATTTCAATTAGTAAAAACAGATAAATTTGATGGAGACATGATATGGTAAAGTAGCTGCTTAAGAAAATAATTATATTCATTAATTATGTGAAGTTAGAGGTAAATTTGGCCAATACTCTAACTTAACCTTTGGGAAGAAGATTAATTAACAATATGTTGAGGGGAATGAGATTTACGCCATTTGAGAAAAATGAACAATAATGATGACCCAATCTGTATGATTGGCGATCCCTTGCGTAAACTTCATATGGGTAATACGAAATCACTAATTGATCTAGTGATGCGCCATTAATAAATTGTTCTCCCTCCTATGATAAGAATAATCGAAAGTTAACATCTAAATGAATTGCATATCGATTATTGCTAGTGTATTGTAAAAACTATATAAGTCATATCCAAAATCCTATTCCCAACAATCTCAATCAATAATACTCTCATACTAACGGCCATTGGTCGAGCAACCTAAAAAGATTAAATATGAGTAGAATGAGTCACTGTAGTCTAGTGAGTAGTACATATTTTCTAAGTAAATCACCATAACTATTATGCATATGTACAATACAGTACCAAAACTCAGACTTCAATTCCAAGAAATATATATATCGAATCAAATATAAATTGTTTCTTCTTGAGAAACCTTTAAACAAATTTAAAAAAAATACATTAAAACCACCCATCGTAATGCAAGTATTAACGCTCAAGTCCATTTATTAATTTCTATAAAGGACCATGTCAGTGGTCCATTTTAATGACTATACTACCATTGTCATGACAAAATGCCTAGTAGCAATGCAACCAAGATTCCTTCTTTGGCAAGGCTTTCACCTAAAATGTTTGTAGTTTGGCCTAGAAGGATATATATCCTAACATGTAGGCATATTCATAAGACCCTCAATGGGCTTATAGCTATATTTAGCACCAATAAAATGCGCAATAACATCCTTCACAATTCATAAAGTCAATTCAGGATCACTTCCATAAAATGATTTTACAAATCAAAACATATCTCTCGTCCCAATAAATAAATGGAATTCATTTCATAACCAACACATACTCTTTGATAATTCAACTCATGCGTTAGAAATTAATATCTTTTAGAATTTCTTTCATAAACTTATACGTAGTAATCTTTAATCAATTTTAGTATAGTTGAGGTGATTGCATTCATTGCCGTCTTTTGATAGGGTAGCCTATCGAGTGTGGACTTGGCAATGAATCCCGAAGGGGCATTGAATCCGTTGGACAGCACTATTTGGGCCCTTGAAAAGAATTTAAAGTAATCTCTTGAAATAATCTTGTTATGGAGAACTATGCCTTTTTCTAGTTCTGTTCTAGAATCAAAGAGGATATTGATCTTATAAATAGAGAAGATATTAATATAGAAGATTTCAGTAAATCAATTAAAAATTAGATAATACCCAAAGTCAAATATGAGCATATTTATCCTCATTCCAAATGAAAGGTGTTTAGGGAAAATGACTATTGTATAGTAACAAAAGCAAGAAATGTTCCTCTTTTTGGTCCATTTTCTTCAATAAACCTTTTAATTAGAATCTTTGAAAAAGCATGCTAAAAAATGGAATTATATACACATTCTTCTTGTCCAGGGTATGAGCCAAACCTCTTACCAGAAAATGATTAAATACTTCTTTACTTCTCATCTTAAGATATGCCAAACTCTTAAGATATGAAGATTTTATATTGGCAATTGTTGAGACTAGCCTTTATAATGGTTCTATTCATTTTAATTGTCATCTAGGATTAACAATATCTCTTAAAGACAAAAATATGGAAATCTCTTACTCTTCAAATAAAAACTCATAATTATTTAATAGCGGAAGGATCCATTCCTTTAGCAATTATATAAAGAGTTTATTACATAGTAATGAATTCTGCTTTTGGTTGTAAGGCCTTTAAAATCAGTCCGAAAGGACAAACTCTTGTCTTATAGATTGATATTTTAAGAGACAACACTATTGTTCCTAAATAATTCAATGGAATCAAGTTACCATTCCAGAACAATGGGAGCTAGAAAACCAAATTTCCTAGCAAATTGTTCAACATACTAAGCTTACCAATGTTACCCAACATCCAGAAGACAATGTAACAATTCAAATTTCAAGATTATTTTTTAATCCTTTGAGAAGATCTTTAGACATTAGATATGTCCCTTCTCACTCTACTTCTTCCACATTGTCATTAGATTTGATCCTTAATTTACCTCTTGTTTTAATACAAGAGGAAGCTCGAGTGCTCTCTCTCTAAATCCTTCTATAAATAGTGTCGATAATAGGTCAAGAATATCAAGACCAATTTATCAACCAGACCAAAAGCTTGAATATCATGATCCTACATCTTCTAAGATGGCTGATCCAAAAATCAATATCTTAGAAGTTGACTTTGAGCTAGATAGAGTTTTCTTAAATAATGAATTTAATTCCAAAGAAAACGTAGCCATCCATGAATGGTTTTTTGGTAAATTTAAAACAAATTATGGAAGAATATTGCAATTTCATGTACTAGCATGGAATACAAAAATTATTTTTTGAGTGGTTAGAAAAAAATTTCTTGAAAAAAAATATTACTTATCCATTTTTATAAAGGATAAGTGATGGACAAATTGTTGAATCAAACCATTCTCCTTTCCAACAAATAAAAATTCATTTCAAAAATTCTAAAATGGTGCCATCACCTTCTAAGGAAATTTCCGAAATTGATGGCATAGGAATCAAGAAGACTATTGCGCAAAATAATTTTTCAAATCAACATCTTCATACTATTGGGAAACAACTGAACTGAATAGAATCATCTATTCAAACTGATTCTTCCTTAGTAATTTACAACCAAACAAAATTGTTAAAAACACCCCTTTTTAAACCTTTTGAGTTTCCAAAAAATCCAAGTGCAGATTTTATTTAAGCAAGAAAAAAAGGGAAAATGAAAATTTTAAATGAAGAAAAACCAATAATAGAAACACTATTTTGAAAATTTTAGTTAGAAAAGATACTTCAAGTCAATAATCTAGAAACTAATTCTAAGTCAATTAAGCTCAATATTCTGGACATATTTGACATAGAATCTATTTTAGATATAAATAAAATAACTAGGAAAGACTCACATAAATTGTATTACTTTAGAGCTACACCACCAAATATAGCTCCGGAAGAAAACAATTTTCAATCAAAGTACAAATATTCTTCAAGATCCCTTTATGAATGGAATTTTTGAACAACTCTTCTAAATATCTTTAATCAAATAATTATGTTGGCAAACACCTATGAAACCATTCCCAATGTAGCATATCGATATGTAGCGTATCTTTTAATTGTAGGTTTCACTAGGCAATTAAAAGTTTGTTGAATAATTATCTCACTGAAGTGCAAATCCTTAGGAGTATTCAGACAATATAAAGATATTTTCTTCTACATAATTCTTCTTAGATCAGATTCCAATTAGCCTTTCTGAAAAGAGAAGTTTATTGTTGGACTCTCTCATTTAATAGAAGAGCAAGTTTGAAAAAGATATAAGAGAAGACCATGAAGAACAAATTCCTTATGATATTTTATCTTATGGAGAACTTGCTTCTTATATTTGAAAATTCAAAACATATTTGTGTACAAACATCTATCTCCAAAAACAACTTAAAAGGGAACAAAAAGATTCCAATAAGGGTTTAGGAGATTTTTGTGTATAATATGATCCATCTTTTATAGCAACAACCAAATCAAAATCTTGCAAAAAAAAGATGTAAAAAATGTTTTTTGAAATTTAAAAATAAATTTCAGTTGAAAAGAACATTCTAGATCTTCTAATAAAAATACATTTTTTGAGAAATCTAATATCTTTCTACACTTGAAAAATTATCGATTTTATTTTTCACTTTGATATGCTTCTTTGAATAACCTTTTATTTGGTAAGCAAAAATTCCCACATTGACCCTTCCATTATATCTTCTTTCTTCAAAATTCCCTGTAAAAATTTCTACCTTTTATATGCACTGGTAATCTTTATTTTTCATCTTTTGTATACAAGTTTCAATCTTTCAATAAAGTTCACAATTTCATATCATATATCTTCTTTTTAACAGGTCCACACAATCGGCCCGTATTACTGCATTTGGAGGACTTCTATTACTTTTATTTTATCACTTAACTTCATTTTATGTGCAGATTACCACCTTATTGTGAAGTGAAGTGAATCTTGCAAGTTAATATTTTGCTTTACCATATCTCCATCTTGGATGCATATTACCGCCCTATTAAGGTGTGATTGATATACAATTTTGGTATTTAATCTTTGCATTCTAATGCTTTTATACAATTGATTGTTTAATATTAATTTCATCTTAAATAATTATATATATCGTTTTAATAATAGAATTATTCATTGTTGTTAAATGGTTAAGTTTCAAATTATCTTGGGAAAATGTCAAATAAGAATCTAAAGTTGAACCCTTTTTTTCAAAAGAAGACCCAAAGTGGGTCTTATATTAAATAAGGCCCTAAAGTGACCAATTAGTCCCAAATAAGAACCCAACTATGCTGGCCGACCAAACGTTTACCGGCCAGTGAGCATGTGTGATTCACATGACTACATCTAGGGTCATTTTCGTCTTGATATGTTTTTTATTATTATTTGTTTTCTTCAATCTTTTTCTTCTTTCTTCTCCACCGAGTGTCCTCATACCTAAACAAAGAGATCTAAAGTTCGAGAAGAGCCTCGTCATTTTAGCGGAGATGAAGGACAGAGTCAAATAAAATTAGTTAAGAATGATGAAAAGCTAAGTGCAGGATCACTTGGAGGAAATCTCCCTTTCTCTGACCCAAATCTAGGGATCTCTCTCTCTCTCTCTCTCTCTCTCTCTCTCTCTCTCTCTCTCTCTCTATGCTTATGTTTCATGGTGAAAGTGGGCTGCGGTAGCATTGACTCGGCGATGCACCAGCTTCATTGAGCACCAACGTTCATCTTTATTCTAAATGCCTAAGTTATTGCATTTTCCCCAAATTCTATGAACTCAATTTCCAATTTTTCTTAAATTTTTAGAAGATAATCAGAAATTTTGAAATCTTTAAAAAGATGCCCTAATCCCCAAATTTCTCCATTTTCCAATAATCCAAGCGAGTTTAGTTGCTGAAGCTTTTCTCTATCTCTATGTAGCTTTGCTCTAATTCTTCTAGCCTACGAGTTGCGCCTCAAGTCCGAACTCTTCAAGCACAAGCTCGACCGAGAGACAGCGTCCCTCGAGAGCATGATTTGCCCCAAGACGACTGAGATTGTGAAGTAAGTGAAGCAAATTAGAGAGCTTGACGCATCGAACAAGAGGTTGAGGCCCTAGCTTGAGGCATCTTGGTCTAGATTTGAGAAAGAGAAGAAGGCAATCCAAGAGAGAGAGCAGAGGCGACAAAGGTGGAGATTCGGAGATGAAGGAACAAATGGAGATTGGGGTTTAGGGCTAAATTTTATAGAAAGTCATTTTTAGTTGCATATGGGTCTTCTTGTTCATCATCTTTTTTCTTCTTTTTGACATTCTCATCTCAAGCGAAGTTCATCCAAGAAAACAAAAATATAAACAAAAGTTAATTGAAACCTTGAAAAAAAAAAGAGAACAAGAAAAGAAATAGTCCATGGACGAAAATGACCCTGGCTGCAGTATGTGAATCGCACATGCTCGCCGAATGGCAAACATTTGGCCGGCTGACACAATTGGGTCCTTATTTGAGAATAATTGGTTACTTCGAGTCCTTATTTGATATAAGACCCACTTTGGGTCCTCTTTTGAAAGAAAAAAAGAAGGTTCAACTTTAGGTCCTTATTTGACATTTTCCCAATTATCTTTTATAGAGTCGGATATTGAAGATTCTTGCTTAGAATCTGAATAATTTGATTGAATTCGATTAATTGATATTTCTCTCTCTTTATACACACACTTCACCATACCTTGCACAACATTCTTTCTAAACATTCTAAATAATCAAAGGAGTCGTAAATGATTTGTTCGGCTTTTTATGCAATAACTTTACCATTTTGTAGCTCATATTATACATATTCCATATTGCATTCAAAATATAGATTTAAAGCTTGAAGAAGATACGGTATTACTAACTTGGGATTAACCAAAATTAATAATGCATAGCTAAACGGGCAGATAATCTCGTAATCATAATAATTAAATGAAAAGCTACATCAAAACCCAGTAAAATAATATAAGAACTATGAATTGACTAAATGACACTTAAATATTAACAAAAGAACTCATATGGTTAGACAAATCACATACCCAAAAGTGATTATTTAAGTCATTCATAGTGCAAAACTCGTATGCAAAATCCTAAAATTCTCAATCTAACCAAATTGTTCCTTCAAACCAACTCCCATCAAAACCCACAACTATACAACAACATAATCCACTATTACTCTGAAAATTCCAATGATCAACAGAAAAATTAAACTTTGCAACTCAAATCTCGTAAAATTTCATATCTAAGCTTTAATCCCAAAAATTTCTTTGTTTAGACGAATGAGATGTGCAAACATGTAGTAGGAGTTATGATACGTAGTTGAATCGGCTTGACAAAATGTTCGTGGAGAACTTCTTCCTCCTCCTCCTTTCTCTTATTTTCTCCCTTTTCCTTTCTTTGCTCTTCGTGCGTCTCCGGCTCTCTATTTTAGCCGAGCTTGCCCATCCCCTTTCGGCCTTTTTTTACTGTCGACTTTTCCACTTTCTTTAAAGGTAGGTCCCACTACCTTTGACCTAGTTTAAAAATGCGTGTATTACAGTATTTACCAGACGCGTTTACGTTTTATAAAAACCCTTTAATCTAAAGTCTTTTGCATTTATACAAAGGCTTTGAGAAATCCTACATAGGAGGAAATAGTCCTTTTGGAAATTTGAAATATGAGACAAAATTATCAAAGAATTCATAAATATATCACGTTAGTTTAGTCATATATGTATTGTCAAATTAATTCTAAATTTTATTATATTTGTACTAATTTAATCCATCTAGACAATTTGGTTTGCTAGGTGCCTATGCAAACGTCGACTGATTTTAAAGTAGATAAAATTTAATAATATTTTTTAAAATCTTTAATCTTCTTTCTTTTTCTCTTCTTTCTTCTTTTCTATTATTTTTCCCATAGTGGTCGACAAGGCTCGTTGGCCATTGCTCAAGGGTTGCGAAGGCAAAGGTGATCATGGCCTCAGCAACCATGGGTGACGCCGCCTTCACATAGGACCCCTAGGCCTTGTGTCTGAATTACAAGGTGTGTCTACGATTGAGGCCGTGTATGCTCATTATTGGCAAGGTCAACCTCACCCAAAATTGAGCAATGCTAGTCAAGGGCCACGACTCTCACTAGAGCCTCACTAGCCACTATGGGGAAATAAATAAAAAAATTATAAAATATAAATATTATTACCAATATCCTCATCATTGAGTACCACACAGTCGATGCCAACGTTAATAGGCCAATCAAAATTGGATGGTTGTAGTAAATTGGCACAAATACAAAGTATCTAAAATTGAATTGACTCAATTGTAATATATGTAGGGATTTTTTGATAATTTTTCCTAATATGAGTGATGGAGTGCATATGTAATCTTCAAGAAGTGAGAGTGATCAAATATTTGATTTGAATGCAAAAGAATTGTTGTTTTATATTATGTAGGGTCTGTGAATGGAGCCCCAACAGCCATGAACAGGGCAGTTTGTGTGGCTCAGGAAAATTAGTTTAGTAGAAGATTCAGATAATCGATTACGGTCCTTATATACTTGAAGCAGAGGTGATTTACGTCACATAATTCAAAAAGATCGCTACCATTTTTTATAAGTGAAAAAAGGATACGGATCCCATAAAATAGCGTCTTTCATGTCACGATATACAAATTGAATTTCCCACTTGCCTACTTGGAAAATGATGGCTATAGGTTTTGTGCTTTTCTGGACAGACATGCAGTAGAATATCGCTGGTAAATGCGAGCAAGTTAACTCTGGATGGACCCATCTCTATGCTCAGATGTCAAGCAAATCAGAAAATGGAGTTGTTGGTCTATCTATAATTTAAACAGCGCATGCTATAATTTGCTTGAACTTACCCTAATTGTAGATAGTCGGACACAATTCAAACAAGATGTTGACGTCGCTTAATGAACAGAATGCGTGATCAATCTTGGGAAACATATAGTAATGTTGGTTCATAATGAACAGCTACCCTTTTCCGCTATCAACTCCCCAAAACATTTCGGAGCACCATTGGTGCGCTGAAGAGTTCTTTCAGGGATTATAGAAGTCGTCCTGTCCAGCTTAAGCAGGAAGATAAGAGATCAGCATAAGGACAAAAAGGAGGAGGAAAAAGCACACAGAGAGAGAGAGAGAGAGAGAGAGAGAGAGAGAGAGAGAGAGAGAGATGCAAACTGATGTTTGTCTAAGTAAGCTCACAGTGTACACTGCCGTGCAGTTAGTCAATTGAGGGAAGAAACCATAATAAAAAAGAGCCAAAAGAAAAGACAAAAACACCAGCCATCAAATTATGAAGAGGTCCAAGCAAATCTTGTATTGACCAATTAATACTCTCTAACTTCCTCTCTTCACAGGAAGAGGAGGAATGCTCTGCTCATGCCGGAAGAAGTTATCAGGGTCAACCCTGGTCTTGACCTGAACCAACCTGTTGAAATTGCCCTTGTAATACTTCGAACCCCATGAACTTGCCTGCATCAAGCTGTTGACACCTTTCCTGTTCATGCCCAAATCAAGGTCCCTGTAGTTCACGTAGGCCTCTCTAGGATTCTTGGACACATACGGTCCCATGTAGTTGTACAGCTTCCTGATCCAGCTCATGTGCTTGTCCATGTTCTGTGTCCCGTCCTGCCAGGCCACCACATACTGGATCTTGAACAGAATGCCACGCCGGTGCGGGAACGGTGTTGCCGACTCGGGGACCCGGGCCATCGCCCCACCATATGGGTTCCATATCATGAATGGGATTTCCTCCTCAAAGTATATCTTCCACAGGCCCAAAAGGCCCTTCTCGGGGATTGGGGTCCTCACAAAGTCGGACTTGGCCTTGAAGTAGTTCCGGAACAGGGGCTTCCCCTGGAGGAGGACCTCCGGGGCGGTCGTGTTCGGGTATCCCGCGATGTACAGGACTGACCCGATCCAGCTTGTCTTGACACAGTCGGCCCGCGTCAGGCCTAGCTCCGGGAAGCTCCTGCCCATGATTCCAAGGAGGGTGTCTGGGTCTCCTAGGAACACGGCATTGTAGGAGGTCGTCACAGTCCGGTTTGCCTTGAGGTTGGCGCTCGAGGCCTGAATGATGACTCTGATGAAGAGCCTGTCGTCGAGCTTTGGTGCTACCTTTTGCCATTTGTACAGAAGCTTTGTCGCACCCTGTTCAAGGGTCTTGGTGACTGTGAACACAGTCACAGTCTCAGGCACATTGACCAATTTCAGCTTCCAAGCCAGGATTATGCCGAAACTGCCTCCGCCGCCTCCCCTGAGTGCCCAGAACAGATCCTCCCCCATTGCCTTCCGGTCAAGAACTTGCCCCTTAGAATCGACCATCCGGACGTCAAGCACGTTGTCGGCCCCAAGCCCAAACTTCCTCATCATTGACCCTTAGGCGCCGCCCGTGATGTGGCCACCGACACCCAGGCTCGTGCACAGGCCCATCGGAAACCCGTGGACCTTGCTTTTCTCAGCGATCCGGTAATAGACCTCCCCATTCGTTGTCCCTGCCTGGGTCCACGCCGTCCCGCGGGGGATGTCCACGTTGATGGCGCGGAGACCAGCCAGGTCGAGCACAACAAAGGGGGACTCTATCTGGGACACGTAGGAGACCGCCTCATAGTCGTGGCCCCCGCTCCGAACACGGAGGGCGACCCCGAGCTGCCTCGAGCAGAGGACAGCGGCTTGGACATGGGCCTCAGAAAGCGGGGAGAAGATGATCACGGGCTTTGGCGCCGCTGGAAGCAAGTACCGGAGGTTGTTCGCGGTCGAATTAAGGACAGACATGAAGGAAGAAACATTGTTCGGAGTAAAATACGAAGAAAGAGGAATCAGAGTTCCTGGAATTGGTCGAGAGGCATCGAAAGAAGGCCTGCTGAATCGGGTCAGTCGCAGATGTCCACGAAGACGATGAGACAAGGAAAAGCAAGAGAATCTGCGAATGTAGCAGAGAGCTATGCAACGCCATTTTAAGTGTTCTCTGCTCTGATTTGGTTCAATCGAACAAGCGCTTGGTGGGTCGTGTATATATAGTGGATCATCATTGCCTATCCAACGTGGGGATTGTGAATGTTTTTGTAAAACCAAAGCCAATTATCCTAAAAGTTTAAGCCATTAGGTAAATGTGTAGATTAATATTTAAGTACTTTCATACACTCCCTCACGCTTAGTTTGGTTTTTTTTTTTTTTTGCTTAGTACTAAGCATTGAAGGATTTTGAAGAGACTAGGGACTTGGTAAGATTTATAGAACCACAGTCAACTGTCCTAAAAATTTGAGCCATTAGGTAAATGTGCTGATAATATTTATGTACTTTTACAAGGATGATCTAATGCGAACATCACTTTGGGCAGGCAAGGTCATCCATAGTTTTAGGGTGGGGCCGTTTGATTTAATTATTGCAAACAGTTATGGTGAAAATGTATTGTTTGATAGTGTGAAGACAAGTAAAAGGTGACCGGCCTGCCATGTTCAGCGTATTACCTTCGTTGAGACGATGTCAGACGGTTTCCATAATGTTACTACTCAACGGTTGTGCCTTGGAGGCCGAATAAAACGGTAGCAAACTAATTCTCCTTCACTAGCAAGCAGCGGAATAAGAGTGAATTGAGCGGTTTTGGAATAGGTCGTTCTCGAAATGAACTATCTTATAGCTCTTGGTTCCGAAATATTGAAACCGGGAAATGAACTTGTTATACTGGAAAACCAGCCTTGAATCGGTTGTCTGCCCGCTCTATTAATTGGAGAAAAATTCACATGAACAAAATGTTTGTCCTGGAGGTATGGTAGCATCCACATAGAGTAATCTCTTTGTTGGAGAAAAATTGAATCGAAAAACCATTTATATATGAATATCTATTACATTCTTCAAGATGGGATTCTCTCTTGATGATATGGTAAAATGGGTCAAAGACCCATATTTTAACTCATATTTGATAATATGGGTCATAAATGGGTTCTAAATGGATTATATATGTGTTACCTAATTAATTTTAAGTGTTATTAATGAATCATTTTAAATGTTATTAACGAGTCATTTTTAGATTATGAAAATTATGATATTCTAATTTTATTTTTTTTAAATGAATATTTTTATTTCTCCTTTTTCTCTCTTTCTAAGTTGGTCACTAGCCAAGAGGCGAGGGATGAACCTACTAGATTTTGGCTAAAAAAAGTAGAAAAATAGTATTGCATAAAATTTAACAATACGTTTTTAAAAAAATCATGAAGTAAATTTTCTTAAACTTGGTTAAATATGGAACTATTTGAATAATACAAGTTGGGTTGGATATAAGTCACTAAAATTATATTGCATGAAAATGGGTTAAAACGGGTTAACTAAATCAATATAAGTCGGATCATTTTTGACCCAACCCTACCTACGGATTTGACACCCCTAATCTTTAGTTATTGGTACTCACTTTAATAATGTAAGCAATGTCTACATTAAAAGCCTTTATGACTTGTGCATTTTCTTAGGGATAACTGCACTTAAAGTTCTTAAACTTGTCACCAAGTGCAATTGAGTACTAAAACTTAAAAAAAAAACATACAATCAACTCCTAAAACTTGTCATAAAAGTATAATCGAATTTTAAAGCTTCAAAGTACATTAAGTCCAAAAACTTGCAACAAGAGTGCAATCTAATTCTACAACTTTTAAAAAATGTAATTAATAGAGGACTTGATTAGATCAATTTGATTTTTTGAAAGATTTAATTGTATTTTTAGAAGTTTTAGAATTCAATTGTACTTTTATGACAAGTTTTAGGACTTTCAATACACTTATCACTTACTTTAAATTAATTGCTAGTCTGTCATAACATACTTTACGACTTGTGCTTGTCCTTTTACGACTTGTGCCTGTCCTTTTACGACTTGTGCCTATCCTTTACGACTTGTTCTTTTCCTTAAACAATATACAACTTTCTCTTTTAATTACTATATCTCTAAACTGTTTCTCAAGAAATGTCCGGTGTTAAAGATATGTTAACGTTTCTCTTTGAAAAGCATAAAGTCGTTGTCAACTATTTGACATATTCTCAGAGGAGGTTTTACATCTTGTCCATTACCGTCTCCGTTCTTCTGCAATAACAATGCTCCCAACATTGTTGTCCGCCACAAACGCTACTGCCGGCGACACTGTTAGCACCTGCACTGCCACTCGTCGTCCACGATTCTGTCTCACTAGCTTTTAACTCAACTGCTGAGATTCTCTCTCAATATACATCCTACCATTTACTGTCTTATGTTTTTTTAATGGGCATTTGAGTGTAGATCTTAATCTACTTCAATTAAAAAAAAGGAGTTTTGGCTTAAAGTTGATCGATTCATTTAAGTTGCCTGTAGACTGAGGGTTATATATCAATACAGTCAGCATTGACAAGCTTAGTTTTCAGCAGTTAATAAGCTTAAAAAGCCATTCCTTTTGTCAGAACTGAATGGAAAAGCTTCTGGCCACGGTCGGACTGGGCCTTGGCGTTATACCGGAACTCATGGATCCGGTATAACGCAGGGGATCCATTTCCGGAACTCATAGCTAGGGAGGTCGCCTTGTGGTGGAGAATTTTTGTACCCTAACGTGACGTACTACTTATTCTGTTTTTACTTTTCTTTCATATGAAGATTTTGTATGACCACCTATTTGGCATCTAAATTTTGGCTCATATAGGCCAGACCAATCATTCATGGAATGAGGAAATTAAAGATTGAACTTGACCCCTACGCAAAAAGTACTTATGTTGCATTGCTCATTTGAATTTTACATCGCAATACAGGGCAGTTAGAATCCTTTAATGTACTTTGGACTATTGGACAAAGACTCATAGTGGCCGGCCCGATAGAAGGCCATTCAAGATATTTTTGGCGGGCCGTAATCTCTCAAATTTCTCTCTCTCTCTCTCTCTCTCTCTCTCTCGGCTCATTATCCCTTTAGCCATTCTCTCTTAGCTCCCTGTAAATGTCTCTGTAGTTCCTCAAAATGCCTCAATGCCGAGGCACCCATTCCCCAAACCTTGCGTTGTGCGTGTTCTCGAGGTTATGGGTCGTGCCTGTGTCCTTGAGTCGTGCAGTGAGCTTGAGCGTAATCCCAGCCTGCCTCTTCTATCTCATTTAAGGTACGGTCCGCTTAGTTCTTCCTTTATTGTATAAATGTTTAACCCGCCAAGGACTATAAAGTCCGGAACCATGGTCGAGAGCCGAGGTACCGTAGCTCCCCTAGCCCTTGCAGCTGTCGCAAAGGTCATTATCTCGGTCTATGGTCCACTGTCGCGGTATGGCACTTTAGCTTGCTTAACTTAAGCTGCAACGTCATACGCGTTGTTCTCGACTGTGCTGTAGACATAAACTAAGATCGTTTGTCGCAAAGTTTTGGTCGTTTAAGACATGTTTATTCAATTGTTGAACTCAGTTTCTCCTGAAGGTCTCTGGGTTTGGCCCTTTTCACGTCGAATCATGACTGGTTCAGCATGTTGAGAGGATCTAAAGGCCCTTTTATGGTGTCCTGAGGTGGTTTCAAGCGACTCTCAAGTCGGGATGTGCCGGTATTCGTTCAGGATCGTCTGATGTGCAAAAATTACCTCCATAAGCTCATTGTCCAGCAAGCTTCAAGGGCTGGAGAACGAGCCTACTCTCCTGATTTGATTTTTTTTTTTTTGAGTCCTGAGCAGTGTCGGAGTGATACTATTACATTACTACATCATTACTAGGAGATATTTGCATGTTCGTGTTATAATCTTGTTAAAAAATGTGTAGATAATTTTTCATTTATAATTGTCAGCACGTTTTTAGTGTTATGATTCAGTGCACAAACACAACGAAATGTAAAATAAAAGCGAGAATGAGAAATTAAGATACAAAATTTATCTCGATTTACCCTAAAATTAAGGCTACATCTAGTAGACGATATCACTGTAATAAGTAACTCGTACCTCTCTATTACAATTCTCAAATGACAAGAAAATGAAAATATATATATTCAGTAGGTATACATGAGTCCAAATCCAAACTACTAATAAAATATATGTCCAAATTACAAAATCCCTCTAGCTTCCTATGAGGAGTATGAACCATACTCCAACATTTGTATAGTGTAGATATTGATTAATAATATAAATGACTAAAAAGGGATGATAATACGAGAAATGACAAAAAATCAGATTCGTATCTAGTGGAAAATTGCATTTTAGGAACAAATGTTTAATCAAAATATTTTTGATTTTTTATGGGACAAAAAACTATTTTCTGTAGAATTGGGATTGGACCTAAAATTGAAGGTTTGTTAGAGTATTAAGCTATGAAATGTATATATTCTCTATATTGCTTTCATCAAGAGTATAAGTTCAGGATTTTTAGGACACAATTTTTTTAGGGTACTTAGGTCACAACAAGTAAGTTTATGACTTTTAGTAAAATAAAAAAAAGTTTAGAATATTTGTGTCATGATAGACATACTTTAGATTTTTTTTTCTTTTATGGTATCAGCTTTTAAAAACATCAAAGAATCAATAAACCAAACAATTCTTCTAAAGGGCAATATATATTGATATAAAAAATGATAAACACTTTGTTGATATTGTTGAATACCAAATTCATTCAATGAGAATAAATTTGGTCAAAACAGAAGTTATCGATGAATAGACTAATCCAAAAGCCATAAGCTTATAGATAGTGCGAGATGTTGATATGACAAGACGATGAGATTATTGTAGAGGTTATCAACAAAATAATTAACCAGCCGACAACAAATGAAATTGAGAAACCACTGATAAATTCTTTTATAGCAAACAAATTTAGATTTTGCTAAGTGTTGAAATAGTGTTATATATGAATAACAGATGTTATTCAATATATCAGTTAAAGATGAAGACGGTGGACTGACATGAATACATCATTGCCAGGAAAATGTGCCTATAACATCGTAACATGTTGATGATAGTAATCGTGTTTACAATATTGGAAGCTTAATAGATGATCGATAATTCTTGACAGTGCTAAACTGTTATTAGCGGAAGGATATGAGATCGAACCCTGAAATGGTCCAGTCAAATATTGCACGAACCAATCAATGCTGTCTAACTCCCTCTCTTCACAGGAAGAGGAGGAATGCTCTGCTCATGCCTAAAGAAGTTATCAGGGTCGACCCTGGTCTTAACCTGAACCAACCTGTTGAAATTGCCCTTGAAGTACTTCAAACCCCAAGAACTTGCCTCCATTGTGCTGTTGATACCTTTCTTGTTCATGCCCAAATCGAGGTCCCTGTAATTCACATAGGCCACTCTAGGATTCTTGGACACATAAGGACCCATGTAGTCATACAGCTTTCTGATCCAGCTCATGTGCCTGGCCATGTTCTTGGCCCCATCCTGCCAAGACACTAAGTACTGGATCTTAAACAGCGTGCCGCGCCGGTGCGGGAATGGTGTTGCCGACTCAGGGACCCGGGCCATCTCACCGCCATATGGGGTCCATATCATGAGCGGCATCTCCTCCTCCATGTACATTTTCCAAAGGCCCAAGATGGCGTTCTCGGGGATTGGGGCCCTCACAAAGTCGCACTTGGACTTGTAGTATCTCTGAAACTGCGGCTTGCCCTGGAGGAGGACCTCCAGGGCAGTCGTGTTTGGGTACAGTGCCATGTACAGGACCGACTTGATCCAGCTTATCTTGATGCAGTCGGCCCTCGTTACGCCCAGCTCAGGAAAGCTCTTGCCCATGATCCCAAGGAGGGTGTCCGGGTCTCCTAGAAAGAGGGCAATATAGGAGGTTGTCACGGTCCGGTTTGCCATCAGGTTGGCGCTCGAGGTCTGGATGATAACTCTGAGGAAGAGCCTGTCATCGAGTTTGGGTGCTATCTTTTGCCATTTGTACAGGAGCTTTGTCGCACCTTGCTCGAGGGTCTTGTTGACTGTGAACACAGTCACAGTCTCAGGCACATTGACCAATTTCAGCTTCCAAGCCAGGATTATGCCAAAACTGCCTCCGCCGCCTCCCCGTAGAGCCCAGAACAGGTCCTCCCCCATCGCCTTCCGGTCAAGAATCTTTCCCTTGGCGTCCACCATTCGGACATCGAGCACGTTGTCAGCCCCCAGCCCAAACTTCCTCATCATTGACCCGTAGGCCCCTCCAGTGATGTGGCCCCCGATGCCCAGGCTTGTACACACGCCCATCGGGAACCCGAAGATCTTGCTCTTCTCGGCAATCTGGTAATAGACCTCCCCAACCGTGGCCCCTGCCTGGGCCCACGCAGTGCCCTGAGGGATGTCCACCTCGATGGCACGGAGACGGGCCAGGTCGAGCACGATGAAAGGGGACTCGATCTGGGACACGAAGGAGACCGCCTCATAGTCATGGCCTCCACTCCGCACACGGATGGCTAGCCCAAGTTGCCTCGAGCAGAGGACAGCTGCCTGGACATGGGCCTCTGACAGTGGGGTGAAGATGATCGCAGGCTTGGGCACCGTCGGGAGCAAGTACCGGAGGTTGTTTGCTGTTGAATTGAGGATGGACGTGAAGGAAGATGCATTATTCGGGGTGTAAAACGAGGAAAGAGGAACAGAGTTCATGGAATTGGTTGAAAGGCAACCAAAGAAGGTCTGATGAATTGCGTATGTCGCAGATGTCCAGGAAGATGATAAGACTAAGAGAAAGAAGAAAATCCTTGGAAGTTGAGTGCTACGAAACGCCATTTTTTGAATCGGTTCTCCTCTGCTTTCGTCAGGTGGTTTTATTGAGCAAGCTTTTGCTGGCTCGTGTATATATGGTGGATTATCACGGCCTGAAAAATGATGGATGATCTAATGTGGACATCACGTTGGGTCCTCAAGGTGCTCCATCAATTTAGGGCGGAACTCCAAAACTTTTTGCGTATTATATTCTGCACATGTTTCTCATTCTCTGCAATTCAGTAAGAGCAAAGCTACTGCAAGAATTGTATCAAATTTCCTTCTCAGTCATAATTAAACAGAGAAATATTAGGTTCACCTTTTTAGCTTTTGCCTTATCTACACTCCGAACTTTTTTTGTCACCACAAGCAATGACACTATTAGCTGCACTATTTGTTGGGGTGTGGTTCATACTCCTCATTGACAAGAAGGTTCGAGGGTTGTAAGGATTGTGCCTATGCGAGTCAAAGGGCATTTATAGTTTAAATACCGATGTTTTATTAGTAATTTGGGTTGGGGCTTATGAATAATTATTGAATATATATATTTCTTATAATTGAGAAATGTAATTGAGATATGCGATGTGCTAATTATAGTATATTCATCTATTGGATGTAATCATAATTTAAGAGTAAATCAAGATAACTTTTGTGTTTCAATTTCTCTTTCTCAAATTTACTCTCTATTTCATTATGTTCATGCCTCGAATCCTAACAATACTAGCACCTTCACTGCCACCTGTCCACCAATCTATCACGCGAGCTTCAAACAAATCAATACAATCAATGTTGACAAGTTTAGTTTTCAGCAGTTTATAAGTTTCTCAAACCATTCCTCCTTTCGGATGTTTAGAAAAGCATCTCCCGTCTCACTACAGTTCGACTGCGGCTTAGGGTTGGACCGGGAGCAAGAAATTGTTGAAATTAGGCATGGGGATTTCTCTTCCCAAGATCGCATCACACCTGAAGGATCACTGAATTCTGTGAAAAAAATTTATATATTTTTTGGTAAATCTGAATTCTGTGAGAATATTTGCTATTTAAAAAGGAAATCAAGGCGGGGATAAGATGGACGATGAATCGGCATTGAATTCTGAAAGAAATGGACATGAAATCGGCATTCTCATTCTTATTTTGGTTGCAATAGTGGAACAGCTTAGCAAGAAGTCAGATTTTGGGTACAAACTCCGAATTTAGATCAGCAAAATGGTCATCGAATTTGATGTGTAAAACTGACAAGATTGTATTGTACACGACGAAGAAGGGTCAAGGTAGAGTTATTTTTAAAAGAGCCCAATTTAATCAAATCTTCACGGTCCACAAAAAGCAGAATCGATAGAACCTCGAGCATATATTACCAAATAGATGAAATATCTTCAAATTTTACGAATTTCAAAGGCTTTTTCTAAACTAAACCAGTATGAAAACTTAAAAATATATAATCACTACAACTCTTATAATTTGTTATTTTGGCATGACTTTAATTTATTGGTAACTTGGCATGAATTTTACGTTTGCTTTCTTTTCAGTTTGTTGTTGAAAAAGTTTGGTAGTTGGACTTTCAAAAGTTTTTAGTCACGTGGAATTGCCAATGGAACCGAATATCACGTACTTATTATTTAAGCAACATGTGGTTGGACGAAAAATTCATATCGAAAATATGATACTTGTCACTTCAACAACAAAATCAAGGACTTAGCTCAAGTCACATCGTCAAAGATATCCAGACTCTACCCAAATGCAATCATAATTTGATTGCATTTATTTTACACAAAAATGTGACATCTCTAAAAAAATACTTTTCATAAAATCATTTTTTTAAGAAAATGATAATACTTTCCATATTTAGCTAAAACCTGATAATTAATTGGAAATTATATGCCGTCATATGGCTAGGAAAATCATAAATAGACATCTTATTTTGGTGGTAGTGACTTACTCATGAGCAACCAGAAAATTGAGTATCAAGACTAAGGCCCTAGGTTTGTGCTCAATGGTCCCTAACCTGGCATGAGCATTGCCCTCAAGTTTAGTCTCAAGACCCAAGCAATGAGGGTGGGGGTATGAGCTTTGGTGTCTAAAGCCCTGCCTTGGTGGACTCAAATGCAATGTTGTGGATCAAGCATAACATAGTCTTGGGTGCACGGTCCCAACCTCAATGGACCTTGTAACAGCCCGCTTCTGACCCCCTTTTCAAGGTTCAATTATGCGAATTTACGGGTTTAATTAGTGGCCCATCAGTCCAAAGAGTGTTCCTGACGAAATCGCGAAAATTTGTTTAAGGTGATTCCGAACTTTTGAAAATCGTGTTTCGTTCCCCAAACTTTTAGATATTTGCACTTTGGCCCCAAAAGAAGAGAATTTTGGCCCTAGGCGCAGTTTTGGGAAATTTCAGGAAAGTTTATTTTTGGACTGGCCAATGGTCAACTCTGACCAACAAGGGACTAGTGCAGATGACAAGGTCGAATCTGGGTAACCCGGCCATACCCATGAAGACTAGCCCAACCTTCGTGCAGCCCGACCTTCCCCCTCCTTTCCTCTCTTCTCTCTGGCCTTTTGGTGAATAGGTGGCGCGCATGCGCGAGAGTGAGGCCTATTGGCAACTAGTGGCCGACCAGTCGTAGATTATGCCTGCAAGACGCCATAAGCGTCTTGTCGGCATACCTCCCAGTTGTGGGATGGCCGCTAGCTGCCCCTAAGCACGTCGCCTTCTTCCTCGATCATGAATACCCCCTTGTTTGCAAACCAAGCGAGCGCCTCCCTTCCGCTGCTCGTTCTCCCTCCTCCAACCTCTATTCCTTATGCCGTCAGTGGTGCTAGCTTCCCTGTGACACAACCTTTCAGTCCTGACCAACCACCACCCCTTTAGCTACTATCATTGCCCCCGAAAGCCCCCAAAAGAAGCTCCTGTGACACTATTCATCCTTGTTCGCAGAAATGGAACTCGTCAGATTTGGGCCATTCCTGCAATGCCCAAACAGAGTCGCTGCTTTTAGGATGTCCTCGAGTGTTCCCTCAGCTTACCGCTTCGATTGATTTGGTTCAGAAGTCATCGAATTGCCCCCAAAGTCGCGAATATCCCTGTTTCCATCGGACTCGCTGTGCACGGCCACTGCACACACTCTAGCAACACCCAGCCGCAACCACCACTTGAGAAAGCTTATTGGGGGTCCCCTGAGCTCAAATCTACTGGCAGTTGCCATTGGCGTCACGCCGTTCATCAGATTTTGGCCACGAAGAGCAGCCCCTTACCAGGAAACCCTAATCTGCGACCGCCGTTTTCTCCGAGCATTTTCTCGCCACTCTAGCCACCTCAGGCAACACCATCATCACCAATAGACTCATGGAGGAGTTGTCTTCAAAGCCTAGCCGTTTGCTGCCGCCGATTTGGCCCAAGGAGCCTGAATTGAGCTTCGACTCGACTTGACCCCTTGCTGACCTGATTTGGTACTCGGTTTGGGATTCTAGTCAGTTCACCGAATTACAGCTTGATCGGAGTTGTTTCTTCACTGGTAACCACTACCAACGAGTTGAGCGGACTTCCCACGGCCAAGGGCCGCCACCAAAGGCCTCGCTGGAGCCTCGTCGGAGGGATGTCGGAGCCTGCCAAAGCTCGCCGGAGATGTCCCAGAGCTAGGCCACTCCATCCGTGGTGTCGAACTCGAAATAGAAAAGCTGCACCAAGTTCGAGCACAATCAAAAGTGCAAGAAGCGCATCGCCGTGAGCCGCCTCTTGGGACGCACGAGCCAACGGTGAGTGAACTTTCTATATTTTGATTAGACCCATCTATCATTTTAGTAGAATTGTTATAAGTAATTGGATGACTTGGTTATGTGTTTGGATGAATGGGACCAAGTATGTCCAAATATTGGGTGCCGATGATGAGGCGACTAGGAGATCGATTAAAAGGCCCGTGAGCCCTAATTATTGATTAATAGTATTCAATGGGAGGCCTGATTATGTGACTGGATGGATTGAGGTGGCTAAGAGGTGGCTAAGAGGCCTTAAGCAATGATTGGACGTTGAATGAATTCGATAAGAGATTGGCGGGAGTGCAGTTGGTGGCAAAGTGACGTTTGAGTACAATTATTAGGACTATTTAGATGGGCTAATTGTGTGAATATGGGATGTACAATTATCTATCAATGGCAAGAAATTAAATTGATTAGGCAGCTAATAGGCTCTGATCAGTTGATGCGGTTAATAAAACCTAGCGGGGTGATGATGAGTAATATATGGATTACATGGTGATCGCTAGAATGACCGATACAATCATCGGTATTGGACCGTCTATGAAGGTGACGGCGTACTAGAAAATTACAGTTAGAAGACCCTGGTTTAGTAGTAGAGCCAATTATATTTTTGGCTATTGCGCCAATGAGGTGGCGATTGAATGGTGCGTGATTGGTTAACTAAGGTCGATCATAGTTTGAAATATCGTGCCATGGATTTGGTGACTGAATGGGGCGTGATTGGATTATTAATGCCAATTGTGGCTTGAGATAACGTGCCATAGATTTGGCAACTAAATGGATTAGTGGTGTGGCCGATGAGCCCAATTTGCTGGTAATATGGTGATGGGACTATTGAATTTGAAAAATGATAATGAACTGGGAAAACTTAGTTAGCGTCTCATGCTAGTCGTGGATGGTCTTAAGCATTTATTTATTTATTTAAGCATTTATTTATTTTATAAAATATGTTATTATTGCGGCTAATTTTAGCTTGATAGGCATGTTGGGCTTAGTGTCAAGTCTCGATCATAGGCCAGATGACTCATAGATGGATATTAGCTAACTGTTGTCATGATGTGACAAGTTGAACAACTTTGGGCCGAATCCCGATCGCGAATCGATTAACTGACATGTTTAGATCATGAGTGAGGTTGATATGAGGATGTGGGTCTAAACTTGATGCTAAGCATGGAATTAGTTAATGAGTGGAAAGAGAATTTCGAGGTGATTAGTGAAGTTGAGGGAATAGCAATTGATTGATCTCAAGAAAAGAAAGAATATGATTATTGAGGTGAGAATAGATTATTAATCAAGTGAAATACCGATAATAGTTGCACTTGGAGAAGGTGACAATTGGAAGGCAAGAAGTGGTAGGGACCCTAGGGCAATAACGTTTCTAACTTTGGTATAGGGATAAACTTACAAAGATATTTATATATTACCTTGTTGTTATTAACCATTTTCAGGTACATGGTTAAAGGCTGTTTTGGAGACGAGTTAAGTTGGGAGTGGTCCAAGTTCGTTTGCGTTAGAGGCCTACGACGAGTTCTTGGGACGTCACCACTCTGGTTGAAGTGAAGGAAAGAAATCGAGGACTGCCATGCACTCGGGAGCTGGGCGTGATAAGGCCTTGACAAACCTAAACCTAGGGACTAAGGATCTAGGCAAGGGCACTAAGGTCTCAAGCAAGGCCTCAATAGACAAGGGTTGTGTCTCGATGGGTCCATGCATTAGCACCACGGTCTTGTGCCAACCTCTCGTGTACCCTATGTGGGGACAAGGGCACGGACACTAGAGACCTAGTTCCAACTTCTATGGATCTAGACTCAAACCTAGCCTCAATGATATGGGCATGGCCTTGATGACATAGACCTAGGCACCGGTATTCAGGCATTGGCGATGAGGAAATGAGCCTAGCCTTGATTTGCCTTGTATTGGACGCAAGAACTCGATCCTAGGCTCTGTGGACCTAAGCCTAGCCTTAATAGACTCATCTTTGGGCACTCTAGGAAATATTTTAAAAAATGATCTTAGATTCTTAAAGATGAATCATTTTCTTGGGTTTAAACATGATTTTCTAATAACTAATTTTCCTAAGCGATCCAAACACTGAAAAATGATGAAATCTTTTTCCAGAAAAACTTTCCACCAAACCAAGTAGCTTTTGTGAAGAACTTACATGTTTTAATATTTACATAACAAACCATGTATTCATATAAAAACTTATTTTTAGAATAGTTGACAATGAATTCATAAAAATTCATATTATATAAAAGTAGAAGACTTTGAGTATCTTTTAGGCTCTTATTTGCTCCCTAATTGCATATTTCTATGCTGTAGGTTAAGACCAAACTCTAACTTATCCATGAGGAGGAGTGTTTTAATATTTAAATAATAAACTATGTCTTTATATAAAAGCCTCTAATACTATTCTCTCTCTCTCTCTCTCTCTCTCTCTCTCTCTCTCTCTCTCTCTCTCTCTCTCTCTCGTCCAAGTGTTGGACCATTGAAGCCATCACAAACCGCCGAGAAAACCACTAGCACTACCGTTTACACTGCTTAGCCGCTCGCCCCGATTTCCCTTTCTATCTTCTCTCTGCTCGCTATTTCATTTTGGTCGATCACTTCCTTGAATGTGTGGCCATCCATCATGGAAGACCTTTAACTTCAAAGGTCATCGCACTTCGACCTGTGATAAATTCTCGTTGTGTGCATACGCGCGCGACAAAGAGAGGAGTTGTGATAGGTAGACGACAACGCTATCATGGCGGAAGGTAGTACTACTAGCTTAGTTGGAGCGAAAAGTGTGACGAAGAGGAGGTGAGAAAAGAGAAGTAAAAGAAAAGGAATAAACGCCAGAAGTAGATTTCCGCCCTTCAAAGTTTTCAGGATTGATGTGTCAATTATCATCTCCTATCTGAATGTAAAGCATATGTGTTGCTTTGCTACACAGTTTAAAAAGGGTATAAACCTAACATGGCACATCAACGCAACCGGCATATCTCTCCAAACTACATTCCTAAAAGGTTATGTTCAAGTCAATTTTTATATATGAATTCATTCACAAGAAAAGTTTAAAGGAGTGGGGACCTAACATGCCATAAATGATACAACTGACATAACTCTCCACCTACCTGCATACCTAAAAGACGAAGTTCAAGTCAAGTTTGAAACAAGCTCCTTCAATGATTGAGTCCGATCGACACTAATAATATTTCAAGAAGAGATAAATGGAATCGACAGGATAAATTCGAGGGCAGAAGGATACACCCTTTCGTAATTGCCGGTTCCTTAAGCAATGCCAAATGCAGCTTTTTTTTTTTCTTCCTCATATGATCCGAGTTGCAGTGGCAGGTTTACAAGTTTTTTCATTAGACAAGCTCAAAGACTTATCGTGCCTCGAAGTAGTGGAGCATCATTACGCTTTTGCAATTATTGATGCGTGCGAATCGGGTGAGCATGTGCTTGTCATGACGATTTCAATATGTTTATATTTGTTCACGTGATAAAAATGCAGAAAATGAAATATGAACAATTGTTTACCAATAAAAAGGGAAAAAAAAAGGGGATATGATCGACTATATGATGCTACCAAATCGCCTACTAAAGTCCTGCATTAAAAACGTTTATGAAAAATAAGTAGAGAAATGAAAGTGAGAGTCTATAGAGAAATGAAAGTGAGAGTCTATCTTTAAGGCTTGATTTTGAAGTCCATCTGTTTTGATCCAAAGATATGAATAATCAAGTAGTTCTAGGTCGGGAAAATTATCCAATCAATTCAATATTATTGTATGGAGGCTAATTCAATCTTTCAATTTTATCAATTTAGTTTTAAATATTTACACAAAATTTCAACATGGTTCTTTTAGCCAATTTTTTTGTGGAAGTTGTTAATATGATAGTATGTAGAGGTGAGTATGATGGACTGCCAACCCAGAAACCACATGAACCGGATCGAACCGGCCGGGTTGGTCCGGTTCTTTAGACTTGCTTCTGATTCACATTTTCACAAAATGGAACCAGTTTCCGAGTGGTCTGGTTCTCGATTCCTGGGAGGGAGAGACTGGACCAGACCACCCAGACTGGACCACTTGGATCGAAGAAGAATCAGACCAGCTCACTTTCATTTCAGACTTCAAAGACTTTTCTCTATTTCTATATTTTACTTTGTTTCAACTTTCTTTCCTCTAGCAACTCTGCGATGATTCCGTCTCCACTTTCATCCTTCATCATTCTGTCTCCACTTTCATCCTTCTCGATTCCGGTCCCATTGGATTGCTCGAGAATCGGACTAGTTGGTCCAGTTCTTAGTTTCGGGGGGGAATTGAACCACCCGAAGAATCGACCGCCCCTAATAATATGTCATGTAAAATTACCGTTGATGATTAGACCACCGTGTCGGCAATTTCTCCTATGTTCCGATCAGCTGAGTTAGCATGCTTCATTCATTACTCTTCTACTTCAACCTAAGCCATATTTTTATGTTTGTTGTCGATGCTCTCGTCAATCAACAATAGGGCACTCGTCGACCAAACTTCACACACCAACCAAATGAAACCAATGGTTGATCATCTTTTGGTGTTGACATATGTCCGTTAAATTCAATGAATAATTATTCAATTTCTTTGATCGTCTATGTGCCATCATTGCCCTTAAAATTGGAAGGGACGTGGATTTAATGCTTAATACCTTTCCATCTCGTGCTTTTCCACGGTTATTTGCAATTTCTTTTGCCACTTCAAACCACTAAAGGTCTGTCATTTCCAATGGTGCCAATCACCAAAAGATGTCAAACTTTTTACCTTCTATCTTTGCACTGGTTTGCCGTCAACCTCTGCTCTCAATTTTTCTGTTACCAACTTCAAAACCAGTTCCGTCTCATTAAATTTGATGGCACCTATTGTCAAAACTTCGAGCATTTTTAACTTTCTTAAGCCGAGTAACGAACTGATCGATTGATTTATTATTGTATTGATAGAGTAATTAATGATCGACTTCTTAAGTATCATTGTACGGAATTGAGAATAGAATTGTCTTTCTGTCTAGCCAATTACATAATGAATTAGGTAATAAAATTTTGGGGTGCATTTTTTGATAAAGGGATGTTGACACATGAATTTCGATGGCGAGTGAAACATACCGATAAATCGTTTCGACGGTCAAACTCGTCATCAATGACGCGAGACAATCCTTGTGGGAAAAATAGTCAAGTTTTGTATACTCCTGCACTCATCACATCCCCCCGCATGTAGAGATTTAGGAGCACTACACTCCACATTTTGGATTTAAGTTGCCTCTCATTAGATCAATGCATACACAGGTTAAAGGTTGACTTTTTGGTCAAGTTGAGAAATTTGGTGTTCCGCCTTCGTCATCCTTCATTTCTTCCATCAGCTTTCTTTTGCACTTTGCATCCAGGGACATCATAGAATTAACTAGGGCCCAGCCATGAACATTTTAAGGCCCCAAATCTATACGGAATAAATGAATCCCACGCCCGAACTCAACCATTTCTTTTTACTGAAAATTTTGTTTCGGCGTTTCTTGCTTGGTTGAAGGCGCAGGCGAGCCTGCAAAAATTGCTTACTTGGTATCACAACAGCGTCTTCGAATCTATTTCCCAATACAAGTATAGCTTCATAGGTTTGGCTTCATTCAAGGAGGTGTCGGCAGCCTCGCTTCCTGTCACGACCTCCCCGAAGGTGCACCACCTAAGGGTTCGGCTAATGGTTTACTAAGCCTAACTTAGCTCGAGCTCTCCCAAGCCCGTACCAATTCGCGATTTAAGTTTCTCTTTTTAACATGCAAAAGATTTTCAATTTGGAGCCGCCACTAACCTATTTATGGTGGGTTGGTTAGAAACCCATGTAAGGCATCGGGAGTTACGCCTTACTCCTACGAACCAGAGATCTAGTATTCGGGGACTTGGTTATGCTAAATTACTCTAACGCCCTTTCGGTATCTTTTCATTATTTTCAAAAACTTCGCAGGCAATTTGGATTCATTTTAATTCTATTCCTAACATGCAATGGTGACCACTCATAAACTCAACATAAATAAAAATTCAAGAAAGGAATGCAATAATAAAACAAATCAAATCATCCAAACAAAAACAAATCAAATCAAATCAAATCAAATCAAATCTAATAAAATAAAATCTAATCTAACAAAATCAAATAGAAATCCAATCTAATCTAGTAAAATCTAATCTAACAAAATCATATAGAAACCAAATCTAATCTAGTATCAAATAAAGTCTAATCTAGCAAAATCAAATAAAAATCTAACAAAATCAAATAAAATCTAAGTAAAATCTAATAGAATAAAATAAGATATGCATGAAAATCAACAAATCTAATGCAATATATGAAGTGCAATTTTTTGGAATTTTTATGAATTAACTAACCTAATTATCCATAGCTAAATATTACCCAATCTAAATTAGGACACCAAATATGTCAATTCCTAATTTAAATTAAATCTTATCCAACCAAAGATAATGTCCTATAATGGAATCTAGCCAAAAAATATCCTACTAAAAATACCTAATATGCAATTTAAACTAATTATGTCAATTTTACCTAATCATGCAATTAATCTAAACATGCAATTATTTAAATAAACGTGCAATTCTAAATCTAAAAATGCAATTCCCAATTTAAACATGAAATTGACCTAAAGATGCAATTTTAAACCTAAACATACCATTAATCTAATTATGTAGCTAACCTAAATATGCAACTAATCTATTATGCATGCAATGCAACATAATTAGTTCAAATATGCAAAATTAGCTAAACATGCATAAAAAAGCAAATTAAACAGAAAACCAGAAACCAAGCACCCAAAAGCCAAATTTAAAAAAAATGATTTTTTTTATTTTTTTATTTATTTTTTTTTAAAACGAAAATCACAAAAAAAATAAAAAAACAAACGAAACAGGGTCGGGCGCCCAAAGGGCCCAGTCCAGCGAAGAAGCTGGGCTGGGCGCCCAAAGGGCCCAGTCTAGCTTCCTTAATTTTCCTTCGCAGCCCACACGCCCAAGACAAAAAGAACAAGCCCAAACAGAAATCAGACCAACCAGAAATGCAAGGCCCGTCCCTGCACAGAAAATAAGTCGCCCAGCCCGCGTAAAAAAAAGAAAACTCGGCCCTAAAGTCAATTTGGTTCAATTCAGCCCAGCCTCTTCCTTTTTGCGCGCAAAATTCAGCCCAGCCCCTGCACTTCTTCTTCTTCGCGTGGCCTGCATCCAGCCACCTGCAAAACACCACCATGGATCTCTTCTCCTCGATGGCGGCTCATCACGCAGCAAAGACAGCAAGGGAAAAAAACGAGGCAGTCCAAAGCTAATATCGAACGGGTGAAGAACAAATTATGGATCTATAATGCACGGGGATCAATAATCAACACACCCAAACACACAAGAAATCAAACCTTGGAAGTTTCAAAATCAGCTGAACAATCATGACTAATCTAGCCCAAAAAACGCAACAAAATAAAAAGGATGAAGAGGAGGTCACAGGAGAAATAATGGTCCTCCCTACACAGCTCAAGGATGACGGAGAGGTGGGTGCATTCGAGCACGCTCGAACCAAACCGAACCTCCTCCGCGTAATCCCCTTGGCCGTGATCCTTGGGAGGCCGAGAACCGCCACCTTGGCCGAGACCCACCTATGAGAGAAAAAGGAAGCGAGGAGGGAGCTCGCGAACGCGCTGTCGAAGGCTTCAAGCGGCGATGGAATCGGAAGCCTGGAGTTAAGCCTTTTCCACCTTCTTCCCCCTTCGAACCTGCGTTCTTTTCTTCCTCTCTTTTCTTTTTACTGTCCCTTTTTTGCGTTCAAGAAACCCCCTCGTGTCAGAAGAAATTTCTTTCTTTTTCACGCCCCTTCTCCCTTTTTCCCCTCTCTCTCTCTCTCTCTCCCCGTGTCTCTCTCTCTCTCTCTCAGTGTTTGCGTCCGCTTTTTCCGAAAAAATCCTCCCCACAGTCTTGTGTCTCTTTGAACAAATTGCTTGGTCACGAGGGTTCCAAAGGACACTTTATGTACCTTTGAAAGTGACAAGAATAGGCCTGAATGGGACAAAGGTGACAAGAGCAAAGGTGATAAGAAGTGATAGGAACAAAACTCTCTCTCTCTCTCTCTCTCTCTCTCTCTCTCTCCCCTAATAATTTATTAGTGAAACTATATTGTCAAAGTATCGGTAAAATATCTTTTAAGAAAGTTAATAGCCCCTTTTATGAATTATGAAAATGTCATTGTCCTAATAAAGAATATTTGAACGAGTAGGGTACTTAGTTAAGGTTATGCTTCTTGATTCTAAGAAAAGAAAAATAGGTTATAAGACATGTGATTGCTTATATCTAATTACGCTAAACATAGTGCTGCATTTTGATTTATTGAATTAAAAAATCTCGGGTTCTATAATAATGCCAATAGCTAAGATAAAAAATTCATAAGTTTTTTAGCATATATTTCCATTAAGAGGCAATACTACCTCTCTCTCATTCACCCACCTCTTCATAAAAATAATTCTGAAAAAAAATGAAGTGAGGGATTGAAAAGTAGTAAAGGACCAAGGAAAGGAACTTTCTTTAGCATTAATTCATTTATATCTTGTAAATGATGATCCCTTTATTTACTCTACAGCAATTTCTTTCAAAGAAAGTCATTTTTGCAAAGAAGTCATAAAATTTCACTTTATAAAATTAAACTTGGGTGTTGGTTAATTTGCCACCAAGTGCAAAACCTAGGTTATAAATGGATTTAAAAAGAAATTTAATCTTGATGGTTCCATTGATAAATATAAAGAAAGATTCATTGCAAAAGGTTTTTCACTAAACAAAATGTTGATTATTTTGATACATTTGCTCTAGTAGCTAGAATTTCATTGATTTGTGATTTGATTGCCATATTGTGCTAATACCCAATTAATGAAAATGAAGGAGACAGTACGGCTCAGCCCAAGTATTGTCTAGATTGTTGGAAATTTAATGCATCTAATTAATGACACTCGCCTTGATACAACTTTTTTATTTATACACTGGATAGATATATACAAAATTCTAAATGTGATAACAAACTGTCTTCAGTAGAGTAGTGAAATAATTAGAGGACCCACAAACTATGGCATTTTAGATTGGTAAATTTCCTATTTTATTAGAATAATATAGTAATGCTAATTGGATTTCGGATTCAGATAAGACAAAATCCAAATGCATTTGTGTTCAACCTCGGTGATGTGTTATAGCTTGAAACTAAATGTACCTTCAAGTCAGAATTTGTAGCTTTAGAATTGGTTGAAAATGAGGCTAAATGGTTAAGAAATTTTTTAGTAGATATATTGGGAATGAAACCGACATCTTCTCTGACTATTGTGCTTGTCAAGCGACGATAGCCATTGGAAGGAACAAAAATTTCAATTAGTAAAAACAGATAAATTTGATGGAGACATGATATGGTAAAGTAGCTGCTTAAAAAAATAATTACATTCATTAATTATGTGAAGTTAGAGGTAAATTTGGCCAGTACTCTAACTAAACCTTTGGGAAGAAGATTAATTAACAATATGTTGTGGGGAATGAGATTTACGCCATTTGAGAAAAATGAATAATAATGATGACCCGACCTGTATCATTAGTGATGCACCATTAATAAATTGTTCTCCCTCCTATGGTAAGAATAATGGGAAGTCAACATCTAAATGAATTTCATATCGATTATTGCTAGTGTATTGTATTACAGTATACACTCCATGAAATCACCTGTATCAGTCCAAAGTAGGGCCGCAGCTATAAAAATTTTAGTAAAATTTCTAGAGTACTTATGAATAAAGTGGGGCACACACATGGCCTATTAGTGCAAAATAGGATGTAATGTGATTGGCGAAATTTATACATTACGAAAGAAATTCGTAATTCATAAAAGTTTCACTAGTGATGTTGGTGAATTGTATTTTGTTCTTTCTAGCTCTGGCTTATAGCTCACCAATTTCGATGCATTACATTGATATGGGTTTGACTCAGCATTTCATCTTTCCTTTTGTAGTGGTTGATGACATAAAATATTTTGTAACAGTTTTGACAACCATCGATTTGAAAGAAAAACAGCTCTTTCTTTTATTTACCTACAAATAGAACCTCCGAGCTACAATGCAAAAGGATACCTATTTCCTCTATTACTCAGTGTAAAAAGTAAAGAGGAAGGCTTATCGCTAGAGTCTGCTGTACCAAGGTACATACTTTGAAGAGTAGACAGTTCATCTTTTTCGACAGATTTTACAACGGCATGGCCCGCAGATGAAGAAGAGTCCACGAGAAGGAACGGGGAATCGCAGTGAACGAGGACATCGGAATAATGTCTTCCCCTCTCTGTTCTGTCCCGTCCGCCAAGTACCTCGGAAACTCCTCCTCCCTCCACCTCCCTTCACCCTTTGATCTCACGCTCGCCCTTCGTTGGCTCTCTGTTTCGTGTCGTGTTTGCTGCCCTGTACACATCCAGCCCCCGCTGCTTGGTCTGGCAGGTAAATCAGGGGTCTTCCTTCGATACCTAAAATCTTTGGACATAATCCAATCTGCGAGCGTGTCTCGCATGGCTCGTCCTTTTCTAAAAGCATCTAATGATAATGGTCTCCCCATTTGGGCGACTGCGACATTGCTTTCTTACTCACGACACTACGGACTCCACTAACGTGTTTAAATTCAGTGAGGAAAGAAAGGTGTTAAACTAGAGCAGGAAGAAAAATCTAAAAAGGAAAATCTGGACATGCAATCAACTACAAGACCGTAGAACTCAATTGGATCGGAATCAACCTGATGGTGATGAGAGGATGAAGAGAAACGGCTAACTGAAGTGACAGATGCTGATCTTGAGATGGCGCGGCTCTGAACTTGGCCCCGCAACGAGGGCAGCAAGACAGGGGCACGATCCTCTGTAGAGCATCAAAGCTATTGAGCAACGAGGATCAGGGTCGGTGTCGAGCGTGGCGTCTGTCCGTGGGTATGGTTGTGTGAGAGGTCGAGCCACTTCTCAGAAGCAGTACCCTCCATCATCCAGTTAAATACTAAAATGCAATAGCTACATGAATGAGGAACAAATTAACTATATTCTTGAAGCTAGAAGATAAAGACGTCAATCCTCGCAGCCTTGCTCAAACAAGTAAAAAATCAGACACAGAGCCAACAGAACAAGAACAGCTTCACCGGAAGCAAAGAGGATTTTTAAATCAACCACCATAACATTTCATAGGCAATGAGGTTCGGTGAAAACCTGCAAACTTGTCATGAAAGCGCCAATTTTTGACGTGCTTTCTGGTGGTGATGCAGCAAATTATATTCAAGCTACTCCGAACGCCACTCTCGATAAGCACATTTGCAGCCACCAGGCACCCGAACAAACTCGAACGGCCGCCCCCTTGTCCGAACTGATCTCAGAATCAAGCTTGCGGGCTGAGGCAAGGAGCGCTTCGTGGCCGTACCAGACGCACCCAAAATCTTAGGTGCAAAGCACGAAGCAACGGCCGGGCCCCATGAGCAGAATCAGCCGCCGCCAACTCGTCAAAAAATTGAACCTGACAGTGGACCTTCTGCCTAGACATGGCATCGCTCCATGCGTCGCGTGTAATCAATCCCTCAAGACCCCGTCCAGGCAATGTGGGTCGTTGTTTTCAGCACCATCGTCGCCGTCGGAGGGAGTGTCGCAGCCAGAACCCCTCCTCTCTCCCGAGACCTCCACCGCTTCCGCATTCTTGGTTTCTCTCTCTGTTTTTCTGACCTCAGAATTTGTCTTGTTTCCTGCTCCTAAGTTCTCCAGATTGTCCGTTGCATCCTTAAATTGCTGAGAACATGTGACATTTGGAAACGGCGGTGATTTGCCAAAATATATGCCCCTCTCATTCTAAAGATGTGAATCAATGGGGATTCGCCTGAGATAAAAGGCTAAAATTGAGATATTTGGTAACACAATTTCAAAGGCTTTCAGTTAAATTAGCATTTCTAAAGTCTGCTGACCCAATTCAACTCCATCCCAACATTTGCTCTTCAGTATTTTTTTTTTTTTTCCTTATGGTGCATGTGGATTCAATGAATTTTGTCATCCAACCTTGCCCACATTAGTAAATTCATATTTCATCCTTACCCTTGCTGAGGAAACAATGGCTCGGATTCGTAGAGAAGCTGGAAGAGGATGCTGGTGCGGGTTCGCCTATGGTCGCAGGACATTGGCATCACCTGGCTTCGGGTCGCGCGATCTCGGCAGCTGTCGCCTAGGATCACACCGACGCTCGATTTTTCAGATCAAGGATTCACGGGGAGTTGAGTGTAGTGGCTGAGATTGCGGAAATGCCGGAGGGAAGCCAAGCTGGACTCACGCGACCTCGACAACCCGTCACCTAGGGGGAATCTGTCAGTGGTTCCCAGCATAGGACGCTCACCTTTGATCCAGATCTAACTAGTCTGACTGAGTGACACGACCTTGACGTTGCTTCGCCTAAGGTCGCTCAACCTCGACGGTCCAGCACGGAGCGCTTCCCTCTATTTTCAGATATGGCTGCCCTCTATTCTGCAGTAGAGGCCCTTGGAAATTCCTGGATTGAAGAATCCCAGCTTAAAGTTGCCATTGCTCGAGTCCAGTGTGCGTCATTTCAAGCTTTCGGGTATTGCAAGGAAGCCCATGTACTGGCGTATTGCTTTGTGTACTCGATGTAATGGACAGAAAGGAATATTTGTCATGGCAACATACACAGTCAAAGAAATCAGGGGTTTTTTCAATTTGCTGAAGCAAATAATATTTGTCACACCCCAAAATTGATAAGAATGTGGAAATAACACAGCCGGTCTCAAACACATCTTATGACTTCATATCGATATATATTCATTCAAAAATATATAATATAATTTAGCAGGTTGGTTTCAATGTCATAGTTTCTCAAATCCATAAAAAAGAATATATACAACTTAGAGCTTAGCCAACCCAACAAATATCCATAATCATATATAAATAACTATATAAGTCATATCCAAAATCCTACTCCCAACAATCTCAATCAATAATACTCTAATACTAACGGCCATTAGTTGAGCAACCTAAAAAGATTAAATATGAGTAGAATGAGTAACTGCAGTCTAGTGAGTAGTACATATCTTCTAAGTAAATCACCATAACTATTATGCATATGCACAATATAGTACCAAAACTCAAACTTCAATTTCAAGATATATATATATATATATATTGCATCAAATATAAATTGTTTATTCTTGAGAAACCTTTAAACAAATAAAAAAAATACATTAAAACCACCCATCGTAATGCAAGTATTAACGCTCAAGTCCATTTATTAATTTCTATAAAGGACCATGTCAGTGGTCCATTTTAATGACTATACTACCATTGTCATGACAAAATGCCTAGTAGCAATGCAACCTAGATTCCTTCTTTGGCAGGGCTTTCACCTAAAATGTTTGTAGTTTGGCCTAGAAGGATATCCTAACATGTAGGCATAGTCATAAGACCCTCAATGGTCTTATACCTATATTTAGCACCAATAAAATGCGCAATAACATCCTTCACAATTCATAAAGTCAATTCAGGATCACTACCATAAGATGATTTTACAAATCAAAACATATCTCTCGTCCCAATAAATAAATGGAATTCATTTCATAAACCAACACATACTCTTTAATAATTCAACTCATTCTTTCATAAACTTATACGTAGTAATCTTTAATCAATTTTAGTATAGTTGAGGTGATTGCATTCATTGTCATCTTTTGATAGGGTAGCCTATAGAGTGTGGACTTGGCAATGAATCCGAAAGGGCCAGTGAATCCGTTGGACAGCATTATTTGGGCCCTTGAAAAGAATTTAAAGTAATCTCTTGAAATAATCTTGTTATGGAGAACTATGCCTTTTTCTAATTCTGTTCTAGAATCGGAGAGGATATTGATCTTATAAATAGAGAAGATATTAATATAGAAGATTTCAATAAATCAATTAAAAATTAGATAATACCCAAAGTCAAATATGAGCAGATTTATCCTCATTCCAAATGAAAGGTGTTTAGGGAAAATGACTACTGTATAGTAATAGAAGCAAGAAATGTTCCTCTTTCTAGTCCCTTTTCTTCAATAAACCTTTTAATTATAATCTTTGAAAAAGCATGCTCAAAAATGGAATTATATACACATTAGTCTTGTCCAGGTATGAGCCAAACCTCTTACCAAAAAATGATTACATACTTCTTTACTTCTCATCTTAAGATATGCCAAACTCTTAAGATATGAAGATTTTATATTGGCAATTGTTGAGACTAGCCTTTATAATGGTTCTATTCATTTTGATTGTCATCTAGGATAAACAATATCTCTTAAAGACAAAAATATTGAAATCTCTTACTCTTCAAATAAAAACTCATAATTATTTAATAGCGGAAGGATCATTCCTTTATCAATCATATAAAGAGTTTATTACAAGGTAATGAATTCTGCTTTTGGTTGTAAGGCCTTTAAAATCAGTCTGAAAGGACAAACTCTTGTCTTATAGATTGATATTTTAAGAGACAACACTATTGTTCCTAAATAATTCAATGGAATCAAATTACCATTCCAGAACAATGGGAGCTAGAAAACCAATTTTCCCAGCAAATTGTTCAACATACTAAGCCTACCAATGTTACCCAACATCCAGAAGACAATGTAACAATTTAAATTTCAAGATTATCTTTTAATCCTTTGAGAAGATCTTTAGACATTGGACATGTCCCTTCTCACTCTACTTCTTCCACATTGTCATTAGATTTGATCCTTAATTTACCTCTTGTTTTAATACAAGAGGAAGCACAAGTGCTCTATCTCTAAATCCTTCTATAAATAGTGTCGATAATAGGTCAAGAATATCAAGACCAATTTATCAACCAGACCAAAAGCTTGAATATCATGATCCTACATCTTCTAAGATGGCTGATCCAAAAATCAATATATTAGAAGTTGACTTTGAGCTAGATAGAGTTTTCTTAAATAATGAATTTAATTCCAAAGGAAACCTAGCCATCCATGAATGGTTTTTTGGTAAATTTTGAAACAAATTACGGAAGAATATTGTAATTTCATGTACTAGCATGGAATACACAAATTATTTTTTGAGTGGTTAGAAAAACATTTCTTGAAAAAAAAAATCTTACTTATCCATTTTTATAAATGGAGGATAAGTGATGGACAAATTGTTGAATCAAACCATTCTCCTTTCCAACAAATAAAAATTCATTTCAAAAATTCTAAAATGGTGGCATCACCTTCTAAGGAAATTTCCGAAATTGATGGCATAGGAATCAAGAAGACTGTTGCGCAAAATAATTTTTCAAATCAACATCTTCATACTATTGGGAAACAACTAAACTGAATAGAATCATCTATTCAAATTGATTCTTCCTTAGTAATTTACAACCAAACAAAATTGTTAAAAACACCCTTTTTTAAACCTTTTGAGTTTCCAAAAAATATAGTTCAGATTTTATTAAAGCATTAGAAGAAAGGGAAAATGAAAATTTTAAATGAAGAAAAACCTATAATAGAAACACTATTTTGAAAATTTTAGTTAGAAAAGATACTTCAGATCAAGTCAATAATCTAGAAACTAATTCTAAGTCAATTAAGCTCAACATTCTTGACATATTTGACATAGAATCTATTTTATAATTAAACAAAATAACTAGGAAAGACTCACATAAATTGTATTACTTTAGAGCTACACCACCAAATATAGCTCCGGAAGAAAACAATTTTCAATCGAAGTATAAATATTCTTCAAGATCCCTTTATGAATGGAATTTTTGAACAACTCTTCTAAATATCTTTAATCAAATAATTGTGTTGGCAAACACCTATGAAACCATTCCCAATGTAGCATATGGATATGTAGCGTATCTTTTAATTGTAAGTTTCACTAGGCAATTAAAAGGTTGGTTGAATAATTATCTCATTGAAGTGCAAATCCTTAGGAGTATTTAGACAATATAAAAATATTTTCTTCTACAGAATTCTTCTTAGATCAGATTCCAATTAGCCTTTCTGAAAAGAGAAGTTTATTGTTGGACTAGGAGAGCAAGTTTGAAAAAAATATAAGAGAAGACCATGGAGAACAAATTCCTTATAATATTTTATCTTATGGAGAACTTGCTTCTTATATTTGAAAATTCGAAACATATTTGTGTACAAACATCTATCTCCAAAAACAACTTAAAAGGGAACAAAAAGATTCCAATAAGGGTTTAGGAGATTTTTGTGTATAATATGATCCATCTTTTATAGCAACAACCAAATCAAAATCTTGCAAAAAAAGATGTAAAAAATGTTTTTTTTTGAAATTTAAAAATAAATTTCAGTTGAAAAGAACATTCTAGATCTTCTAATAAAAATACATTTTTTTTTAGAAATCTAATATCTTTCTACACTTGAAAAATTATCCATTTTATTTTTCACTTTGATATGCTTCTTTGAATAACCTTTTATTTGGTAAGCAAAAATTCCCACGTTGACTCTTCCATTATATCTTCTTTCTTCAAAATTCCCTGTAAAAATTTCCACAGGCACTGGTAATCTTTCTTTTTCATCTTTTGTATACAAGTTTCAATCTTTCAATAAAGTTCAAAATTTCATATCATATATCTTCTTTTTAACAGGTCCACACAATCGGCTTGTATTACCGCATTTGGAGGACTTCTATTACTTTTATTTTATCACTTAACTTCATTTTATGTGTAGATTACCACCTTACTATGAAGTGAAGTGATTCCTGCAAGTTAATATTTTGCTTTACCATATCTCCATCTTGGGTGCATATTACCGCCCTATTAAGGAGTGATTGATATGCAATTTCGGTATTTAATCTTTGCATTCTAATGCTTTTATATAATTGATTGTTTAATATTAATTTCATATCAAATAATTATATATCATTTTAATAATAGAATTATTCATTGCTGTTAAATGGTTAAGTTTCAAATTATCTTGGGAAAATGTCAAATAAGAACCTAAAGATGAACCCTTTTTTTTCAAAAGAGGACCCAAAGTGGGTCTTATATTAAATAAGGCCCTAAAGTGACCAATTAGTCCCAAATAAGAACCCAACTATGCCGGCCGACCAAATGTTTACCGGCCGGCAAGCATGTGTGATTCACATGACTGCAGCTAGGGTCATTTTCGTCTTGATATGTTTTTTATTATTATTTGTTTTCTTCAATCTTTTTCTTCTTTCTTCTCCACTGAGTGTCCTCATACCTAAACAAAGAGATCTAAAGTTCGAGAAGAGCCTTGTCATTTTAGCGGAGATGAAGGACAGAGTCAAATAAAATTAGTTAAGAATGATGGAAAGCTAAGTGTAGGATCACTTGGAGGAAATCTCCCTTTCTCTTACCCAAATCTAGGGATCTCTCTAAAAAGATGCCCTAATCCCGAAATTTCTCCATTTTCCAATAATCCAATCGAGTTTAGTTGCTGAAGCTTTTCTCTATCTCTATGTAGCTTTGCTCTAATTATTCTAGGCTACGAGTTGCGCCTCAAGTCCGAACTCCTCGAGCACAAGCTCGACCAAGAGACAGCATCCCTCATCCCCATGCTCGAGGGCATGATTTGCTCCAAGACGACTGAGATTGTGAAATAAGTGAAGCAAATTAGAGAGCTTGACGCATCAAACAAGAGGTTGAGGCCCTAGCTTGAGGCATCTTGGTCTAGATTTGAGAAAGAGAAGAAGGCGAGCCAAGAGAGAGAGTAGAGGCGACAAAGGTGGAGATTCGGAGATGAAGGAACAAATGGAGACTGGAGTTTAGGGCTAAATTTGATAGAAAGTCATTTTTAGTTGCATATGGGTCTTCTTGTTCATCATCTTTTGCTTCTTTTTAACATTCTCATCTCAGGTAAAGTTCATCCAAGAAAACAAAAATATAAACAAAAGTTAATTGAAACCTTGAAAATAAAAAAAGAGACAAGAAAAGAAATAGTCCATGGACGAAAATGACCCGGCTGTAGTATGTGAATCGCACATGCTCGCCGAATGGCAAACATTTGGCTGGCTGACACAATTGGGTCCTTATTTGAGAATAATTGGTTATTTCAAGTCCTTATTTGATATAAGACCCACTTTGGGTCCTCTTTTGAAAGAAAAAAAAAAGGTTCAACTTTAGGTCCTTATTTGACATTTTCCCAATTATCTTTTATAGAGTCGGATATTGAAGATTTTTGCTCAGAATCTGAATAATTTGGTTGAATTCAATTAATTGATATTTCTCTCTCTTTATACACACTTCACCGTACCTTGCACAACATTCTTTCTAAACATTCTAAATAATCAAAGGAGTCGTAAAAGATTTGTTCGGCTTTTTATGCAATAACTTTACCATTTTGTAGCTCATATTATACATATTCTATATTGCATTCAAAATATAGATTTAAAACTTGAAGAAGATACGGTATTACTAACTTGGGATAAACCAAAATCAATAATGCATAGCTAAACGGGCAGATAATCTCGTAATCATAATAATTAAATGAAAAGCTACATCAAAACCCAGTAAAATAATATAAGAACTATGAATTGACTAAATGACACTTAAATATTAACAAAAGAACTCATATGCTTAGACAAATCACATACCCAAAAGTGATTATTTAAGTCATTCATAGTGCAAAACTCGTATGCAAAATCCTAAAATTCTCAATCTAACCAAATTGTTGCTTCAAATCATCAAAACCCACAACTATACGACAACATAATCCACTATTTCTATGAGAATTCCAATGATCAACAGAAAAATTAAACTTTGCAACTCCAATCTCGTAAAATTTCATATCTAAGCTTTAATCCCAAAAATTTCTTTGTTTAGACGAATGAGATGTGCAAACATGTAGTAGGAGTTATGATACGTAGTTGAATCGGCTTGACAAAATGTTCGTGGCGAGAACTTCTTCCTCCTCCTCCTTTCTCTTCTTTTCTCCCTTTTTCCTTTCTTTGCTCTTCGTGCGTCTCCGGCTCTCTATTTTAGCCAAGCTTCCCCATTCCCTTTCGGCCTTTTTTTTACTGTCGACTTTTCCGCTTTCTTTAAAGGTAGGTCCCACTACCTTTGACCTAGTCAAAAAATGCTAGTATTACAGTATTTACCGGACGCGTTTACGTTTTATAAAAACCCTTTAATCTAAAGTCTTTTGCATTTATACAAAGGCTTTGAGGAATCCTACATAGGAGGAAATAGTCCTTTTGGAAATTTGAAATATGAGACAAAATTATCAAAGAATTCATAAATACATCACAATTGTGTCAATTTAGTCATATATGTATTGTCAAATTAATTCTAAACTTTATTATATTTGTACTAATTTAATCCATCTAGACAATTTGGTTTGCTAGGTGCCTATGCAAATGTCGATCGATTTTAAAGTAGATAAATTTTAATAATATTTTTTAAAATCTTTAATCTTCTTTCTTTTTCTCTTCTTCCTTCTTTTCTATTATTTTTCCCATCGTGGTCGGCAAAGCTCATCGACCATTGCTCAAGGGTTGCAAAGGCAAAGGCGATCATGGCCTCACCAACCATGGGTGACGCCGCCTTCACATAGCACCCCTAGGCCTCGTGCCCGAATTACAAGGCGTGTCTATGATTGAGGCCGCGTATGCTCATGATTGGCAAGGTCAATCTCACCTAGATTTGAGCAATGCTAGTCAAGGGCCACGACTTTCACTAGAGCCTCGCTAGCCACTATGGGGAAATAAATAAAAAATTATAAAATATAAATATTATTACCAATATCCCCATCATTGAGTACTGCACAGTCGATGCCAATGTCAGTAGGCCAATCAAAATTGGATGGTTGTAGTAAATTGGTACAAATATAAAATATTTAAGACTGAATTGACACAATTGTAATAAATTTAGGGCTTTTTTCATAATTTCCCCTAATATGAGTGGTGGAGTGCATGGTCAAATATTTGATTTGAATGCAAAATAATTGTTGTTTTGTATTAGGCAGGGTCTGTGAATGGAGCCCCAACAGCCATGAACAGGGTAGTTTGTGTGGCTCAGGAAAATTAGTTTAGTGGAAGATTCAGATAATTGGTTATGGTCCTTATATACTTGAAGCGGAGGTGATTTACGTCACATAATTCGAAAAGATCGCTACCATTTATTATAAGTGAAAAAAGGGTACGGATCCCATAAAATGGCGCCTTTCATGTCATGATACACAAATTGAATTTCCCACTTGCCTCCTTGGAAAATGATAGCCATAGTTTTTGTGCTTTTCTGGACAGACATGCAGTAGAATATCGCTGGTAAATGCAAGCAAGTTAACTCTGGATGGACCCATCTCTATGCTCAGATGTCAAGCAAATCAGAAAATGGAGTTGTTGGTCTATCTATAATTTAAACCGCACATGCTATAATTTGCTTGAACTTACCCTAATTGTAGATAGTCGGACACAAATCAAACAAGATGTTGACGTCGCTTAATGAACAGAATGCGTGATCAATCTTGGGAAACATATAGTAATGTTGGTTCAAAATGAACAGCTACCCTTTTCCGCTATCAACTCCCCAAAACATTTCGGAGCACCATTGGTGCGCTGAAGAGTTCTTTCAGGGATTATAGAAGTCGTCCTGTCCAGCTTAAGCAGGAAGATAAGAGATCAGCATAAGGACAAAAAGGAGGAGGAAAAAGCACAGAGAGAGAGATTGAGAGATGCAAACTGATGTTTGTCTAAGTAAGCTCACAGTGTACACTGCCGTGCAGTTAGTCTATTGAGGGGAGAAACCATAATCAAAAAGAGCCAAAAGAAGAAAACAACAAACACCAGCCATCAAATTATGAAGAGGTCCAAGCAAATCTTGTATTGACCAATCAATACTCTCTAACTTCCTCTCTTCACAGGAAGAGGAGGAATGCTCTGCTCATGCCGGAAGAAGTTATCAGGGTCAACCCTGGTCTTGACCTGAACCAACCTGTTGAAATTGCCCTTGTAATACTTCGAACCCCATGAACTTGCCTGCATCAAGCTGTTGACACCTTTCCTGTTCATGCCCAAATCAAGGTCCCTGTAGTTCACGTAGGCCTCTCTAGGATTCTTGGACACATACGGTCCCATGTAGTTGTACAGCTTCCTGATCCAGCTCATGTGCTTGTCCATGTTCTGTGTCCCGTCCTGCCAGGCCACCACATACTGGATCTTGAACAGAGTGCCACGCCGGTGCGGGAACGGTGTTGCCGACTCGGGGACCCGGGCCATCGCCCCACCATATGGGTTCCATATCATGAATGGGATTTCCTCCTCAAAGTATATCTTCCACAGGCCCAAAAGGCCCTTCTCGGGGATTGGGGTCCTCACAAAGTCGGACTTGGCCTTGAAGTAGTTCCGGAACAGGGGCTTCCCCTGGAGGAGGACCTCTGGGGCGGTCGTGTTCGGGTACCCCGCGATGTACAGGACTGACCCGATCCAGTTTGTCTTGACACAGTCGGCCCGCGTCAGGCCTAACTCCGGGAAGCGCCTGCCCATGATTCCAAGGAGGGTGTCTGGGTCTCCTAGGAACAGGGCGTTGTAGGAGGTCGTCACGGTCCGATTTGCCTTGAGGTCGGCGCTCGAGGCCTGAATGATGACTCTGATGAAGAGCCTATCGTCGAGCTTTGGCGCTACCGTTTGCCATTTGTACAGGAGCTTTGTCGCACCCTGTTCAAGGGTCTTGGTGACTGTGAACACAGTCACCGTCTCGGGCACATTGACCAATTTCATCTTCCAAGCCAGGATTATGCCGAAACTGCCTCCGCCGCCTCCCCTGAGTGCCCAGAACAGATCTTCCCCCATCGCCTTCCGGTCAAGAATCTTTCCCTTAGCGTCGACCATCCGGACGTCCAGCACGTTATCGGCCCCAAGTCCAAACTTCCTCATCATTGACCCGTAGGCCCCGCCGGTGATGTGACCCCCGACGCCCAGGCTTGTGCACAGGCCCATCGGGAACCCGTGGACCTTGCTCTTTTGAGCAATCCGGTAATATACCTCCCCGATCGTGGCCCCTGCCTGGGCCCACGCCGTGCCCTGCGGGATGTCCACCTGGATGGCACGGAGGCGAGCCAGGTCGAGCACGACGAAGCGGGACTCGATCTGGGACACGTAGGAGACCGCCTCGTAGTCGTGGCCTCCGCTCCGGACACGGAGGGCGAGCCCGAACTGCCTCGAGCAGAGGACCGCGGCCTGGACATGGGCCTCGGACAGCGGGGTGAAGATGATCACGGGCTTCGGCACCGTCGGGAGCAAGTACCGCAAGTTGTTCGCCGTGGAATTGAGCACAGACGTGAAGGAAGAGACGTTATTCGGGGTGTAATACGAGGAAAGAGGTACGGAACTCTTGGAATTGGTCGAAAGGCAACGAAAGAAGGCCTGTTGAAACGTGGGACTCGCAGATGTCCATGAAGATGAGGAGACCAAGAATAAGAAGAGAATCTGCAGAAGCAGCAGGGAGCTTCGAAACGCCATTCTTTTCCTGGTCGGTTTTGCCGTGCTCTCAAGAAGCGTTTGATGGGTCGTGCATATATAGTGGATTCTTCATGGCCTCGACGACGTGGCGATGATCTAATGCGAACATCACTTCTCCGGGTCTTCGAGGTCCTCCATTATTTAATGTGGGGTCGTGAAAACGTTATTATTACAAAACTTCTGGTGAAAATGCATGATGTGATTGATGTCCAAGCATACATAACAATTGTCAGTAACATATTTAAAAGGATTTTGCCACGTGAACCTAATAACAATTGTCAGTAACATAATTATCCGAATTGATCGGATCAATGTGGGTTGTTTCCGAGGTGAGAATCCAGAATCTACCTTCCGATTTTCGAATAATTGGAATTGTTAACAGAATCAAAATCAAGCTCAAAATCAAGCTCCATCAAATCATCATGATCCAAAGTTTCCTCCTCTGCATCAATCATCAAATCAGATATTTAGTTTCCAATTGTGATTCCTTAATTGTAGATATTGTCCCATTTGTAAAACATTATAAATATAGGAGGCTGTATCAAGTCAAGATACAAGAGAGAAAATTATATACACAGAATATTCATCATTCTCTTTCTATTAGCACTTTCTTGTTCTTTGCATCATGACTCATAACCATTCTAACAAGAATTAGAAACCAAATCAATTATGCTTGAAACTGGCATGGAACTAAACTTGCTTGATTTGGTCGGTCTTAATTCAATCATAAGAGCAAAATTGTCACATGAATTAAAATGTTTTCCTTGAAAGAACGGTGGCTCATCTAGCAAAAGTAATGTCTTTTTAGGAGAAAATTTTAATTAGGAAGATGAATTAACTGTGCTCTTCAAGATGGTCTAAAAGGAAGGAAAAAAAAAAGTCTTTTGACGAAATCTTTAGTTACAGATACTCATTCTTCGATTACCATGAACAGAATGTGTACATAAAAAGCCTTTACACTTGTGCTTTTCCTTAAATTAGTTGCCTAGTTCGTGTAAATATACTTTGCGACTTGACTTATCATTTACGACTTGTGCTTTGTCTTAAACTATCGTAATTTTCTCTTTTAACTTCTGAATTTTTGAACTTTCTAAAAATATCCCATAAAATGATAGATTGAAGACAGCTTCTAAGAAAATGTCCAGGTGTCAAAATATCTTTAAGTTTCTCTAAAACGTAAAAGTAGGCGTCATTTCTGACATATCCTGAAAGGAAGTTTTATATCTTCTTCATCACCATCTCCATTCTGCTGCAATAACGACGCTCCGACCATTATTGCTGCCACATTCACCACCGTCGACGACACTGCGGGCGCCTTCCCCGCCACCTGCCCACCGTTCTACCACACTAGCTTCTAACTCAGCTGCTATAATATTGTCTCGCAATTATACGTCCTACCATTTACCATTGGTAATGTTGGAATTGCGCATATGTAAGTAGATCTTAATCTACTTCAGCAATTATGTGATTTTTTTACTTAAAGTTGATCGATTAATCAAGTCAGCACGTAGCCTGAGAGCTATCAAACATATCAATACAATTGGTGTTGACAAGTTGAGTCTCAGTAGTTAATAAGCTTCTTAAACCATTCCTTTTGTCAGCATCGTTGAATGGAAAAGCATCTTTTCCCAAGATCACATCACACCTAATAAAGTCCATTCACGGTTGGCAGAAGGGATAACATTGGGGCCAGGCGGGCCTGGGATGCAAACTAGCGTCTCCAGCCTCACTCTACAAATGAGGGTCGTTGACGTTCGATAGGTGCCCATCTCTCATGGATGACATTTATTCCCGGAGGTCACCCCCTCCGATATAGGGTTCATTAATCGCGAGAGAGAGAGAGAGGAGCTGTGATAGTTAGGCAACGATGCCGTTGTGGCCAAGGCAGAGACATTACGGTGGTAGTAGCTTAGTTAGAGCAGAGAGGGCGAGGAAGAACAAGAAAGAAAACGAAAAGGAATAAACCCCGAAGATAGATCTCCGCGCTTCAAAATTCTCAGGATTGATGAGTCAACTATGTAGGGCCAGTGTTACACCCCAAAATTTAGAGGACATTTGGAAACAAAGTACGATAGAGTCAAGGGATTTGGCCTTACTGAAATCTATACATGAGTTGCTTCATCAAACAGTTTACAGTAGAGGGGAATATAACATGACTTCACATGACTCTCCAACTACAAAAAGAACCTAGTGATACCTAAAAGTTGAAGTTCAAGTCACTTATATTAAGAGTTTGCCTTTTTTTTTTTAATAACCGAGGAATCCACCACGAGCCTCCTGTGCCCGGATGGCACTAAAGGGCTGGGGCTTTTATACCTCATGAGAGACTAGCACATGACCCCAATATCATGGGCTTTCACTTAATATGCTATCCACCGTGGTTCTCGAACCCTCGACCTCAACGATAAGAGAGAAACTATCAACCGACACAACTACCCACCATTGGGTGGGTTTGCCCTTATTAATTACCGATTAATTAAATAATGTCAACAGCATTTTTTTATTATCTCCCAAGATGCAAGTTGCAGTTGCTGGCTGCGGTGTCCACCTGGGTGTACTGGAGCATCATTAGAGGTAAAATCACTTATAAATGAAAAAATAAGAAGAAGAAGAAGAAGAAAAGAAAATGTGGGTAACACTATAAAATTCTAACTACCAAATTACCTACTAAAGTCCTTGATCAAAAATATATATTTTTTTTAAGATTAGCAGAGAAAAGAAAGTGAAAAAGTCTACCTTTGCAGCTCAATTTCGAAGTTCAGACAGTTTGGATCCATTGATCCCTCAAAATACCCGTGAACTTTCCAAGTTGGACTATCGATCCAATTGGTCCTGGTATATAATATTTCGAGGCGTTACGGGACAGAATAGTTTAACCTACTAACTTGACTTAACTGCTTCTCAGTCGTCGTACATAACTTCAATAATCCTTTATTGATGAAATGCTGAATTACAGCCAAGGATGGCTCCTCTTCGTGGTCGGTTGTTTTCAGGAGAGTTAGTGATGAGTTTGACTTGAGTTGGTCACTTCTTTGGTCTCTTCTGTTTATTTGAACTGCCTTGGATTTTTTTATGCATGTGAGTGCCAGTTCATTGTCCACATCCCTTTTTCTTTTCGGTGCTCAAGAAAAAACAAAGTAATATCCTTCAGGAGCCATTGAAGAAGAAGTCTCTGGATTTACTAATGGAACAAGTTCTTGCGCTTTAGCAATATCGGGAGTCCATCCCACATAATAGTACGAAAAAATTTGTTAGGCATGTTTTTTAGCAGATTAAACTTTTAAAACAGTCGACAGTAAACTTATAAAATTTTGCATGATGAATGAGTAGGAGGCCATGAGCTTAGATTTATCAAAGCCCCTTATTTTGCGTCTCTTTCATATATTCATGTGAAACTCTAGTTTACATGAAAAAAATGTTAGATCATTTAAATCTTAGATCACACATTTATATAACAACCTACATATTTTAGTGAATGTGAGTTTAATTAGATTTTTTGATGAGCTCAAACTCTAGCTTACCCTTGGTCATCTCTAGCAATGAAGTATCAGGATTTTGCTCCGACAAAAAAAAATGTTAGGTCTAATGCCACATTGTTTCAATATGTGATTGCAATTTGTCATATATATCGCCTCCTTTTACCAAATAATTTACATTTTTGGGGAAAATGGTCTGTTGTATAAAAGAACATGTCAATGGTTCAAATCCTCATGCCCCAATTCCTCTTGCTTGTTATTTCTCTTATCCTGCCTATTTTGCTACTCTGCATGTTATCTTGTTCCCGCAAGTTCATCCACTTTTTGTTTTTTGATTGTGTAAAGACTAGCTTCAGACGATGGGCAATACTAAATCATATATTGTGAGTACATAATTGGTACGTTTCATAACAGCTTTAATTTGTAAAGCCATAGCTTCACAAAATTATGAGGAAAATCTCAAGTCACGAACAGAATTTACCTATGCCATGTTCCTGCTTTTCCTTCATCCAAAATTTGGCAACTGTAGTCCTCAAAGTCAAGGCCACTTCGGTACTAGATCTCGCTCCATAAACTAGGGAGACAGGCCAATACCCCCAAATTCTATTTCAATTCAAGTTCTCCTCAATCGTGCACGCGAAGTAAAGCGTGGCTAATCAATTTTTCTCCTTCCCAAAAGAGGGTAGCATGAAGTTAGTGTCCACTACACTGCCGAAAGTCAAAATTGCGAACGCTGCATACCCTTCGCTCGATCTTTGCCCGATTTGGCGGTGGAAATGGAGGTGAACGCACGGGAATGTATGGGTTGGTCTTAGCTCAGATCGTGGAGCACACTCCACGCCATGCAAAAAGGATTAGGGTTTGTGAGAGATCCGTGCCTTCTCATTTTGCAAGAAAGTCGACAATGTCGCGTTGCTTTTTTTGCAAGGATTTCACCAGAAAGGAAGGTCGTGACGGTAACGTCCCGTTCAATCCTTACTCTTAACAATTCAATCAAACTACTAAAGTACTCATGAAGTGCTCTGTACTGTCGAGTTGAGAGCCTCCCTTTTGGAAGAAGAGAAATTGATGAGACTGTCAAGACTTACCCTAAGCAGAAGATTATCACTAAGGTACTTTTTTGGAGGCTTTATATAATTTGAGACCGGGGTCCAATTTGTGCAATTGGTATCAGTATTGTGACTAATGCGAACATTGTGAACAGACAAAGCAACTTTAGTCAGAAATAAATCATATAGATACAATCTGAATATAATGAACTTATATGGTCCACTAGTGTGTTTATTCTATGAAAGAGATCGATGGGATGATTCCTTTGTAATTGGTAAAAATAATATTACAATAGTTCAATCAAAATCACTTACTAATAAATCGTAAACCTAGATTAAATTCATACCCACAAGAATTAATGACGGATGGAATTTTTCTACACACTCAACTTTAATTCTTGGATGACAGCTATTAATTCTTTCTGTGTCTCTCACAAGTTCCATACCTACTAAGAGTACTCAACATGCACTAGAGACCAAACTCATCAACAATGTACTTAAATACACCATACTGTAAGTCATTCTCCGATCTCAAGAGGGACTTCAACTTCAATAAGGGAAAGAATGGGAAATTAATTTCTCTTTTTGCATCATCCATGATCATATTGGTAAGAGTCTAATGTGGACTTTGATAATATGGCGTGCGTTTCATTACAAGTCGATCATGGATCATATTTCAAATCAATTGAGATTCACTTCAAAAAAAAAAAAATCAGCAATCAGAGTATGCATTAATGTAGAACGACATACTCGAAAGCACCTCTTCCATCCAAGCTACCTCGGCGGAAATGTAAGAACTACAATATAGAGAATTTATGATAATCCAATTTCCACAAGGAGTGGCAGGAATGATTTTAAACTATTTATCCAAAGTTTAAGCCATGTAATAAATGAATAGTCATTATATAATCATTAAGTACATAATATTTTAAGTGTTCATCCCGAAATTTGACTAATACCGGCAATACTTTACTCTAATGTTGCATTTTATTTCATGGAAAATTAAAGACTAAGAAAATACTTTCTTAAAAGATAGTTACTTAACTTCATTTACAAAAAGAGGTTAGTAGAAAATATCTATATCGTCAACAAAAGTGTCTAAGCAAACAAAACCAACTTTGTGTATTTTGACTTTGTATAACGAAGATTCGATTACTTGTGGTAGAAAAAGTTTGATTAGGCATCTTTTGTTTCTTTTTTTTTTTTCATTATTTGTTTGAAAATTGTGGCTGGTCAGACGGCTTGCTGGCAAGCCATTTTCATAATCGGCCTCTACAATCAGGTAGATCATAATAAATTAATGCATGCGTGTTCTTTATTTATAACTTGATCTACCATGTGAAATTAACATAATAGGTAAATGATAAATCAGTCTAATTAACGCACATGAACAAAATTAAGCTCTTTAATTGCACGCAAACCAACATTAATGTTTCAACTGGTCCAAAGAAGTGAGGACGAACAGATCAACTTCAAAAAAAATATATATATATATTTTTGGGTACATCATAAAAGTCAACTCCAAAATGTTGCAGTTGCATGTGAGGCTTTGTAGACACGTGCCTTCAGCTTCTTAAGTAAGGAACCTTTGAATAGATGTAATAAGCACTAGAAAATGCAATTGGCTTCCTAATAAAATTGCTAACACTACGCAGTATCTTGTATTTATAGTACAAAAAAAAAAAACAGAGGGGATGGGAGTCACTACTTTTTTACGGCAGGACTATTGCTTTGACTAGCTCATTTATCTTCAAAAATATTATTCTTAATGCAAACAAATTGAAGGTACCAACTTCAAAGTTATGGGCGTATCTCTAAAATTTAGAATTACTTTTTTTCCGGGCCCTTATCATTCTATAGCAAAATAATTCGACACAATTATTACAACTATGAAGATATTTATATGCCATTTCACGAAATACCATTGGTGAAACTTTCTCAATCACTTCATTAAAATAATTTAAATATTAAACTATCATTTAAATTTAACGATTACCAGTAGCTTTACGGAATTTCATTTTGTATTAGAACAAAAAGTCATGAGTTCAAATTTTTAAAGCCACAATAGACGTTCCCAATTGTATAGTTTAACGATTTAAATTTAAGTGAAAACCCCATCTAGCATGAGATGAAGCATTAAATCATGTATTCATCGTATATTTTTAATATATTTGTTCATAATCCTACAGAATATCAAACACGAATGGTAGCTTTGAAACAACCCCCCCCCCCCCTCTCTCATTGTTCTCTTATTTGATGTATCCCCGCGTGAATTGTCTCCTTTGTATAGTTTATCCTTTTTTTTTTCTTTTTTTGGTCGAAAGAATAGTTTGCTTTCTAAGAAACTCATTTTATACTTGAAGGGTTGCATGTGCGGTATTAACAAGTGGTATGACTTAGACATACAATATAAAAACGTCTTCTGTAACCATCCACGATAGGCATTATCGCATGACGAACTCCCCTCGGTCGAAATTTTTATAATATATATGGCAGGATTAAGATGTTCAAGAAAAAACCTTAGTGAGTCGTATCTTCAGGTGGGAAAAACTGCTGACCGGGATAAATGAATCTTCACGTGGACTAAGTAGGCATTAAATGTCCCCTCGTGACTCTGAACACAGATCCTATTCCTACGGCAGGGTAGACCAAGTCCTTAGTATTGCAATATACTCTAAAAAGCCTGATGACACGACTCTAATCCCTAAGAAGGTTAAACACCGTCAAGCAAGGAAAGAGAAGCCACCAATCTCCAACATCTAGAAAGCCAACGATAATGATAACGACCATGATGATGGTGGTGGTGGAGTCATGCTCTCGTTCCCTTGATGGTCAGCTAGGTTGCATTTTCCTACCCAAGAAAATACTTCTTTGACTAATTCAGTCGATTTGTCGTGACTATCGTTGCACAAGAAAATCATGTGTAAAGACACCTTCATGAATAATGACTTAAGTTTGGTTCAAAATCCCACGTCCCCATGGGTCAATTGAGAGTATTCTATTAGTAAGAAGGAGAGACAAAGTCGTAATAAAGTATACTATTGCCTCTCCACCAAGCTAGGTTTTAATTCGAATAGAATATATTCGATTTGATATATAAATGAATAAATAATAGTAGTTTGACTACGAGAAGCACGACAGATGAAGTTTTTCCGACATTAAGGAAAAACAAGAATATGAAAGTGGAAGAAAACGACGTCGAACGGCGTGGGGAGAGATTGTTGGTGGGTGAGACTTTCGGGCGTAGATTTTGGACCCTTGGCTCGGGCGAGAAACCATCATGTACATGAAAATCCGCCGCTTAATGCGCACTAACTTACTGCTTTTTGACTCGCCTAGCACTTCCACACCTTCAACAAAGATGGGGCTAACTTTCTTGATTTTGACTAGGGTTACATCTCTCCCATTACAAACGCCAAAATCTATTTGGTGTCACTATTTGGTGTGACGGTTCTCTCGGTTCCGATGTACATTGGGCAATGTGAATTGCACAAGAGACCAATCCGAATTCCTGAAGAAGGCTTCAATTGAAAGCTTGAGTTTAGCAATTTCAACAGTCTTTGAATTTGAATTGATAAGGTTATGACTAAGTTCAAAGAATGCGATGTGACAGAGGCGGTGTCCATTTTCTCTAACCCATGCGCAGGGTGATGTTGACTTCTGATTCAACAGGAATAAAAGCTTTATCAGCTTTGCGTTTTCACACTCGGCAGTGTTTCTATATTCAACTACATATGGTTCACATGGCTATAAATAGTTTTATAGGAAGTTATAAAACTTGTACATATAGGGCATTCGAAATCTAAAATCTTTCTTTCGATCATCTAAAGTACGAGGCTTGCATAGAAATTCATAAGTTTTTTTTCGTTTTGCCTTTTTCTCGAACTAAGTTTAGTTGTTATTATGCATAAACTTTCATATCCTACTAAAAGCTTATGCTTGCCAAGGGCAAGCAAGGGTCGACAGATCCTCGCGACTGTCACAGGAGGGTTTAGCTGACGTTCAGTCAATAATGGTGAAGAGCGGTGCTTTCTTCAAACGAGGCGCTTGCCCTTGACGAGGGCAAGTAGATCCTAAATTCCTTAGACCCTATACAGGATTGCCTTCCCACACTAACGAAGGAGAGGCGGCCACGGCATGCCACATGTCTTAAGACAGAAAGCATGTAATATAAACCAATGTGGTCGCCATGTCAGACCCAAAAATGAACAAAAATGCTACCTTGGCCTATCCGTCTATGACGAAAAAACATTTGCTTAAATTAAGCAAGTTTAGTAACTTATATAAAATACATGAAAATTCCAAAACTCGAATGCACTTGAAATCACAAATTTTAGTGTTTTCACAAAAGTGTCCCATGTGATTTTGACTCAAGACGTTCTCCGTTCAAATAATCAATCAAGACGTTCTCCATTCAAATAATCAATCAATTTGATTCCATTCAATGGCTGGTCAGTTAGATTGATGTGGCAAGCTAGAGATAATAGTTTTATAAACTCATTTTGTTCAACTTGAGGTCTCTCTTTACCGTCCTTTCCGGGCTAGATAATAAAGCTTGAGTTATAGCTTAAAGTTTTTTATTCCCAACATCAGTTCAGTCTTGGTTCAGTTATCTCCAACAAAATGTCCATGTTCTGCGCTGTGTAGGTTTTACATCTCTTTCGAAGCTTAAGGCAAACATTAGAGACATCATTGTTCACCTAACTTTAATAAAAGTTGCTCATCGTTTGTCGCTTCCCTTTTAAGACTATGCTTTCCCATGGGCAATGAGCTCATTGAAAAGTACATAAGTATCACAGAAAAAAATCATAAATTGAGAAACGATTGTGATTAATACATCATGTGAAGTGTCATGGTATTTGTAAACTCATAGACAGTGACCTTCATTTTGAAATCGCATTAGGTTTAGAAGATTGCTCCGACTGTTGTCGACAACCACCGTAAACCCCTCAACCGACCGACGTTTCAAGCTCATCACTGGCTCCGCTTCGAGGGGGATGATGTTTACTGTCGACGAAGATGGTCACAAGAGATATGGAACAGCCCAATGACGTGCTCCCTCAAAAGAAGATTAATTATAGTCTTTTTTTGTTCAAATTTTGAGAAAGATTAGGAAGGTTAATTAGGGCACATATCAAGAAATTGAAACTTTACATAAACGATCTTATCTCCCATTAGTTTGAGAGTTTCATTAACCACATCCTCAGTAATCATAAGACCCGTGCTAGATAAAATTGCTTGTAGGAAAAAAAAAGTTTTCTACCCCTAGTGTGTGCTCGAATTACTCTGTTAGGAAATTCATAAGCCTAAATTGATAGTCCTATTGTCTCGATATTAATGACTTACCTTTAATTCTATGCAGCAAGACTAGCCAAAACACCACACAAATAGCAGTAAGATATAACTATATATTATAGATGGCACCTTTAGTTCAATGAAAATTATTTGGTAAAAACCCTATTGTGTAAATATAATTTTCTTGAAAAATAAATGATATCATACTTCCATTACACGTATGCAGCCACTTCCTTGGTCAGTAGTACCGTGAATTAAAACTGAAATATATGCAAATGTGGCTGTACCTGCGTATAACTAATTGCAACTAAGAACAGGGACTTGTCCTAAATTAAAATTAAGAGTAAAGACATGAATTAATGAGGGGGCTTTCAGATTTGAAACTTGTACAATTTTGACCTACGGATTATATTTTGTTCAATGAGAATGTCGTGATATAAAACCGATGACTTTGCAATTGGTGCGTTCAATTAGATGGCCAAAAAGGTGCATGTTTGCGAATTAGCAATAATTTATTTAATTATATACAAATAACTATCTTTTTTTCTTTGGGCCAATAATAGAGAAGGCTAGCTCTTCTTTCGGTAGCCATGGGACTAAAAAGTCCTAAGGCCCAAGTGAGTATTATTTTGGAGCCTTCATAAATGGACCCGAGTCTGATTCAATGGAGAATATATCTCTCTCACATAAGTTTGATAATAGCCCAACTCAAATACACATGTTTACTGCGTTTTGATCTATTTATGCATAATGCAAATCCAGTAATCCATACTTCACCCATCTCATACACAATATCTATTGCTAAAATACTTCCATTTTTAACCTAATCTATGAGAATTCCTATGCAATCTGAGGTCGAAGTGAGTTGTGGGTGAGTGCGGGATTGACTGAGGATGAGAGAGAATGAGAAGCGAGAGGGTTAGATCTAGGTAAGTTACAAGCTTATTAATGGGCTATTTAACACTCAATAGTGTTTCAACCAATTTATGAACCCATTTAGTGAATATAAATAATCTATTTATGACTTATTTAACAACTATTTGAGTTTAAAAATGGGCCCACGACCCATTTTATGGGACTAGGAATGAGAAATTTCTAACGTTAAGTTCAATTTCTGGGTTTAGCATGCCAAAGAATATTTTTATCATTGTCGCCTTAGACATCATCTTTTGTTTCTAATTGGAATTTGAATATATATAATTTCTTTTACTAATTTAGTACGTGAAGGTTAGATTATAAGGATGAGTGGTAGGGTTGCAGCATGTGGTACAAAGGGTTGATTCCGTGACCTTCGTCCTCTTTGAGGGAGTGTCGACATCATCTCCTCCGTCAAACTTCGAAGCCTTTTCCTTCTTCTGCATGATTTATCACGCTATGGTACATGAAATCGGTCTCGTTAATCAATAATGAAGTCAAATAAGTATGTTGGTGACTTTTCAAGTTCTTTAAAACAAAAATATAATGGATGCTTAAGAAGTTAATTGATGAATGTTTTAGGAATCAACCAAAAATGAAATTGTTGCATCAAAAGGCCATCGTGGGACATTAATTCCTCCACGCGTAACTGAACTCCAAATAACTATCAAACAAACAAAAACCCTAAATCTAACTCCAAAAACACTAGTTCATACTCTGATGCCAATTAATAGCATGGAAGCCAATGGATCTTGCACTCAGTTACCAAATGCAAGATGACAAGATTGCTAGAGTAATAAACAAGAAACAATACAAAAAATACCAGAGATTTACGTTATTCGTTATAGGTACATGTACCTACCAAATGGTGACAGCTAATCATAAAGAATGCACTAGCAAACAAAGAGCTATAAAGTTACAATGAACTGTTCAGTGGCTAATGTATTTCCCAAGACCATAATATAGAAATCATCACAAACTCTCGTGTTTCTGTGACAAAGTTTCCCCTGAAAACCGTAACAAAAACCTCGCTCAGTTGAGTAAGTGCTCTAACCAAAATAAGGACAAAAACTTATTTAAAAGGGCATGATTTCTTGGGTTGGCGCGGCACCTGGGCATTTGCCTGGAACGGGCCATGTATATCTGGTTCCATATAAGCTTTGATTTGGCAAGAAGTCGTCCATAGAACAACAATACTTCACTGTGGTTCCTGGGGACCTAGGCCGAACACAAATGGCCTTAAAAGGGTTTGCTTGTATGTGGTGGTATTTAAACTCATTTAGGGTCCATTTGTTCTACGAAAAGTAAATGATTTATAAAATATTTTCAAAAAAAGATCGTTTATATCACTTAAAACTATTAATTATTGGACAATACTATTATCATTATAAGTAATCATTTTTAAGAAAGTATTTTAGAGATCAAACTTTTCTTTCGCGAAATAATGGAGCATTAGTTTGGCTTTTGATCATAAATTAATATTGACTCTATTGTGTTTGTCAAGAAATGAATATTTTAGCTTTTGATTATAACTTGATATTTACTCTCCTTTCTGTGATTCCAAACTTATGCTTCCACTCTCCATCGAATGCCCCATGGATTTTCTTATTGTTCTATAGCTATCGGCCATACCAATCTACCACTTCAAAAAGTGAATACGAGGGAAGAAAGGGAATGGAGAGTGAATTGGACGATTTGGCCCACTACTCTTCTCCATAGAAGAAACTTTATTATAATGGATTCATGTTTGCATATTCTGATGTCACGGCGCAAAAATGGATGAAGGACAACATTCGATCGTGCACGAGGAAGTACCGCTTGTCAAGTCAACGGTCCGATTCAGATCGAGTTTCCATGCTTTATGAACCGAAAAAGCATTGGGAATTAATATCTAAGGCTTCAACTCAAGGCTTGGTAATATACATGTTCCTAACCTAAACTGAACTGAAACGGGTTATAGTAACCGTTTTTAAACCTTTTGACAGAACCATAACTAGATTGCACATCGATTGTGGCTCGGATCGGGCCAGACCGGGCCTTTTATGTCCCAATTAGCTAGCCTAAATTACACGTTCTCCAAAATTTGGAATGATAATTAGGCGTTTACTGGAGGGTGTGAATCATGTTTTCTTTAAAGCGTTCTGATCCCTTTGCCATTCCAGTAGAACATGGCCTTCTACATTATCAAGACAACGTCCACATATTTATAGGACAATTTACATCCATCAAGAGATGACGTATCCAAGCATCTCTCCATCACACAGTGCCAACCCACAAACCTTTTACACCCATTATACCTAAGTCATTAGGCACCTAGAATTCCTTACCAGTAGTGTCACACCAAAACCAATGGAACCCACACACAATGCTTTCGAGAGCCAACCCCACTTTCTCTCTCCTCAGTCTGTTGTCCACTTCCCCCTCAGAGACGGTGGCACTGGTGGGATGCTCTGTTCATGCCTGAAGAAGTTGTCCGGGTCGACCTTGGTCTTCACTAGGACCAACTTATCAAAGTTGTCCTTGAAGTACTTGGCACCCCAGACACTGGCCTGGATGAAGCTTGTCCCGTTCTTGTTCATGCCCAAATCGAGGTCCCTATAGTTCACGTAGGCCTCTCTGGGGAACATGGAAACGTAAGGGGCCATGTAGTTGTAGAGCCTCTGGATCCAATCCATGTGCTTGGTGGCATCCTCGCTGGCATCATTCCAGAGACTCAGGTACTGGATCATGAAGATGGTGCCCTCGCGGTGCGGGAACGGCGCCGAGGACTCTGAGATCTTGCCCATCATCCCACCGTACGGTGTCCATATCATCAGGGGGCTGTCCTCCTGCAGCAGCCTCTTCCAGAGCCCCTCCAGGGCAGTCTCCGAGATTGAGTCTCGGACGAAGTCCGACTTCGCCTTGAAGAAGTTCTTGAATGTGGACTTCCCCTGGAGGAGGACCTCGGGCGGCGTCCCACTTGGATACCCAGCGATGTACAGGACTGATTTGATCCAGCTCATTTCGGTGCAATCGCTTCTCGTGAGACCCAATTCGGGGAAGCTCTCTTCCATCACCTTAAGGAGTCGGTCGGAAGTCCCGAGGAAGAGGGCATTGTACGACGTGCTCACAGTTCGGTCGGCTTTGCCTCCGCTGGCGCTCGCCACCTGGATGATCACCCTGATGAATAGGTCCTCGTCGAGCTTGTCCACCACTTGTTGCCATCGGTGCAGGAGCTTCGTCGCACCTTGTTCCAAAGTTCTAGTTACTGTGAAGACGGTCACCGTCGAGGGGACTGGTACCAACTTTATCTTCCACTCGAGGATTATCCCGAAGCTCGCCCCTCCCCCTCCTCTAATGGCCCAGAATAGATCCTCTCCCATCGCTGCCCGATCCAGGATCCGGCCATTCACATCGACTATCCGAGCATCCAACACATTATCCACCCCAAGTCCATACTTTCTCATCATGGAACCATATGCCCCCCCGGTGATGTGTCCCCCGACACCAAGGCTTGTGCATAGACCCGCAGGGTAGCCGTGGACTCGGCTCTTCTCGGCAATTCGGTAGTAAACTTCCCCTATCGTGGCCCCCGCCTGGGCCCATGCGGTGTTATCCGCCAAATCAACACTCACGGAGCGGAGCCTGCTCAAATCCATGACGATAAACGGGGTCTCGATCTCCGACACATAGGACAGGCCCTCGTAATCGTGGCCTCCACTCCGGACCCTAAGGTGGATCCCGAGCTCCTTCGCGCAGATAACGACAGCCTGGACATGGCCTTCGATCAGCGGGGTGAAGATGAACTCGGGCTTCGGCACGGAAGGCACGAGGTAACGGAGATTCTGCGCGGACGATTGGAGCACCGCGCTGAAGTTGGAGCTCTTCTGGTTGTAGAACGAGGAGAGCGGCACAACGAGCTCGGAGTTGAGGTTGAGGCACCGGACGAAATCGTCTTGGATGGTTGAGACCGAGCTTAAGCACGAAGGTGCTATGAGGAGCAATAGCATCAGTGAGAGGGTGGAACGAATTGAAGTGGACATCTTTCCTGGGTGGGTATGTGCTGTTTCGGTGAAATGTGCTCAGCAGATGGAGCATCACCAACGGCTTTATATATACATGCCAGGATTTCAGCAAAATTTATGTGGCGTGCTTATGCTCATAACGTGGGATTGAGTTAATGCAAACGTCACGCTAAGGTTCTTTCGTGTACACTTGAACTTTGGGTCCTCCAAGGTTCTCGAGACAGATGTTTTTGTTTCATGGTACCACCACGTTTCCCACATCCAAGGAAGTGGCCGGTGCCACCATCGTCCCATCACTGAATGTGAACCAAAAATTATTCCACGAGCAGGATTAAGGCAGGACAGCTATGATTAGGGTACCTTAACTTGAAAATATTATCATGTGGACTGGGTGTGTCAATTTAATCATCTTCACAGATGAAATCTAGTAGTCCTCCTTTGTATGGGGACAAGCAATCTTGTGAAAATCTCGAAATCTTTTTAACTTTACTCAGCATCAACTTTTCCCACTGAAAGGGGAAATTATTATGTTGGTAGCTTCTTGATGGCTCAAAACTGGAAAACGTTCAAGGGTCCAAATGAGCTCCACCAGGTCAACTGGATAATTTCCTGTCAAAAGGGTTGTTCAGCTTTTCACTTTTGAATTTTATACAATTTTTGTGCTTTTCCAGTTCCGATGCTTTCGCTTTGATCCTCCTTGATGGTATGCACAAAGGACCGTTAATTGCGACAAGATTACTATAAAGCTCAATCAATTTATCAGGATAAGTGCAAAAGGCGGAAGAATAAAGGCATTAGCAAGCAATAAGCAATAATGTTTCATTATGTCCCTTGCTAAAAGATGTCACCGGTATGCTTTTGCATAAAAAGCTGCGTCCTTTTTCAAAATCAATACATGGGGTTTATAACTTAAGGCTCCGTCTATTTTATGAAAAAGTTAATTATTTGAAAAATATATTTTTTTTAAAATGACTGTTTGTATTATTTAAGATAATTAGTTAAAAGAAATTTTTTAAATATGAAGAACGATGTATCTCATAAATGATAAAAATACTTTTTGAGACGTTCGATGTTATAAGCGACATGAGTTGTCTTTTAAAGAAAATATTTTCTAAATTATTTAATTGTTTGCGAAATAAACAGGGCCTAAAATTGCCCTAAATGGATTATTTATCACTCATGTTATGGATAATGACTTGCTTTTGCTTCGAGGTTTTGCAAAGATTAGTCCGAAAGCAATTAGACCCGGAATTGCTGTTGATCGAAAAGTTTCTAATAACACGAAGATTTGACTGCTTTTGGTAAGATTGGTCCAAAAGCAACTGGACCCAGAATTGCTATCGATCGAAAAGTTTCCTACTAACACAAAGATTTGCCCATGTTGATGACAATGCATTACATCAGTGATACAACAGCTAGGGTTTGGAGGGACGACGTTTAAGGTAGGCAACTAGGGTTCTCCAATCATGTTTTGCTCTCGCTTAGCGTGAAAGTCTCATCCATAGATAAAAAGAAAACTCCCCTTAAAGGGCAAGTCTGGGATTGGTACCTTGGGCGTTAAACGTTTGGAGAGGTAGCTTAATTAAGAATTTTAGGATCAATAGTCGGTGTCTTTTGGCGAAAAGTAAGAAATCGAAAGCTATGATTCTTTTTCCTTTAAAGTGTTTTTTTCCTTAGATTTTCTTTTAGCTAGGAATTAAGGTGTGTCCTAAGTCCAAAGGTAAATTAGATCTTTCAGCTGTATCTAACTATCTACGCAACGATAGGAATTAAAAATTGTTCGACTGTTTAACCCCATGATATAGGCGGATTGATGAATGCTTCTTAGCATAGAATGGTCAGATACGAGATAATACAACAATTATATTTACATTTGATGTCCCATTTTAGATTGCTAGTCACGTAAACACAAGATAGGTGTTCGACAATCACTTTGTAAATGTGTCCTTATTTTTCAGGTAAGTATGTCGTATGTATCGGATTAAGTTTATGAAAGGATTATCATCCAAAGAACAAACGTCTAACTAGGACTAATCTGAAAGGGTTAAAGATAATATTTCGTACCAAACTTTGCTCAGAATCCAACCTGGTTTAATATTATCCTCTATCTTGGCTAGAGGATTTGACTATGTATATATGAATCCAAGGGTTAGATAAGAACCTTGTATTGGACATGACCATCACTTTAATGAATAATAATCGATCATTTAAGTTCCACAACATGCTTATGTTGATATGATGGATCAACTTGTTTAGCAATTACCAGAAACTATCGAACAACTAATTGAACAACATGTTCCTCGTGAGAACGTTGATGCAACATTAAGAAGATTCACTATAGTAATAAAATCAGCAATTCCTAGTGATTATACTGTGTATTTACAAGAGCTTGACTATAACATTGGAGCTAAAAATAACCCTGAACAAGTCATGAATTGTGATGAATCCAATTTGTAGTATAATACCATTAAGCAAAAGATGAATTCTATGGCATCTAACGAATTCTAGAATTTGGTTGAGTTGCCTAATGGTGCGAGGCCCATTAGTTGTAAATGGGTCTTCAAAACTAAGGACACCTTGGGCAGCACTGAGAAATACAAAGTCAAACTCGTTGCCAAATGATTCGCAGAATGATTCTCTTCTAGTAATGGTGAGCATTTAGTATGCAAGCTTAAGAGAGCTATATATGACTTGAAACAAGCGTTCCGCCAATGGTATTTAAGGTTCTATGATATTATCTCTTCATTCGATTTTACAAAGAATATCATGGATCAATGTATTGTCGTGACCGCTATCGATTATTGTTCATAAGGAAATTCAAATCGACATCCTTAAAAGACGACTTGAGTGTATCTTCTAATTGTAACCCGATTTGACTCATCCAATATAAATTCAGACTCTTCCAAACCCATATCTTGCATGACATTGGAAAATTTTACAAAAATTCTAATTTAGGAAGTTAAAAGGAGCCGTCACTAGCCTATTAAGCTTGGATAAAAACCAAGTGAAAGCATGAGAGAATGCTTCACTCTCTATGTAATCAGAGATTTGGAGACACGACTAGATTACACTAGCAGGTAAACTAGTGTCTTTTCGGTGCCTAGGACTAATTATCTTGTTAACCAAAGTGTCTTCATGCAGTCTTTCATTCACTAAGATCACTTATTGATCATGCATTAGCTTTATCTAAATCCTAACCATGCTAAAAGAAAAATAACAATCAATGTAATGAAATTGCGCAAACAAGTATAATCGAAAAAAAATGCGCAATCAACAATCTTAATATTATCTCTAAAAGAAAAATCAGACAAAACGCTCCTTAATATAAAGCTCTAAGAGCATATTCGATTGAATTTAAAACTTTTTAAATTTAAAAAGGGTTTTCTCATTTTAAACTTTAAGGGTTTTCATATTTACCATTAGAGTTTAAACTTTAAGGGTTTTCTCACAAACTTTAAGGATTTTTTTGGGTAAATTTTAAGGATTTTGTTTTTGCCAATCTAGAAATGAAAAATATAAAATTGTTTAAAGACTTATAATACTAGAAGTCTATGAAAAATGTGATCATTCTCATATACATTTTTTTAAATGTTTTCTAATATTTTTTAGTTTTTTAAGTTAATTATTTTTTTGAATTTTTTAATAATAAGAAAGAAAATTAATTTTTATTTATTTATTGAATTTATAATAATAATAATAATAATAATAATAATAATAATAATAATAATAATAATAAGAACTGGGTTGGTTCGGATTCGACCCAAGCCATGAAGGCAAAAAGGATCCGAGAGAAATTGAACTGGGCTCCAAAAGGCCCGACCCATTTTCCCTTTTATCCTTACGCCTCGTTCTTTCCATGCAGGCCTGCTCGCTTCAACCTAGCTCTCCTCGTGTGAGACCAATTGACCCAACACAAGTCTCGGCCCATTCCCTTACGTGAGAAACAGCCCAGCTCGTGCAAAGCAGAGGTCTTCCCTTCTGTGTAGGTCTGAAGATCGGGCAGCGGCTTCATCGAATACGCCACCACAGGATACAATGGTTGCCATTGTTTATGCTCGACACTGCATCTCACACAATAGTTTTTGGCTTTATTCTGTGACAACTCAGGCTCCTGCAAGCGATTAAAGTTAGGGATGAGCAACGGTCTATGATCAACCTTGGACCGACCTTAGACATGCCTAACCCGGCCAGTCTTGGTTAGGTTTTTAAGACTAACGGGTCGATTCTCGATTCTGAAATCTCTAACCTGGTGCTATGCGGATTAGTCCTCGGTCATAGGGCGTCAAGTTAGTCCAACCCATACCAACCTAACAATATAATGTATAAATAATAAATATTGTCATTTTTTTACAAGTCCATTTTTATAAATTTCAGCAAACAGTGGCTCAGCCTTCCTCATTCACTTTAGTTATTTCCAAGCCAACCCACAAGCCCAACGTATGTTTGTCTTCTTCAGTTCTTCCAACCTAAGTGTTATACTGTTCTTTACTTCTACTTTGTCAAGGTTGAATGCTCAAACTCAGTTGCTCACAATTTCACAAGCCCTAGTTTCTTAAAGACCACCTTCCCATCAGCCTTGCCAAACTAGCTCACCTCATAGCCCGTTGCTCGCTCGTCTCCTCGTTTGCTGCTTGTCAATCATATGCAATGCTTCACTTTTCTTTTTGAACAAATTGTTTCATAGAATTCCTTGTACGAATAATTTAGCGGTCCCGAGGATTGAACCGGACCGATATCGGTCCAGTCCTTGGTCCCAAGCTTAATGGATTGGTCCACGGTCCTAAAAAATTAAGGATCAACATTATGTGGATTAGTCCTCGGGTTTAGCACGAGACTAGCCTAACCCAGACTATACTAACCCCTAATTGAAGTTCTAGAATTACACTAAAAACCAAGGAAAAATATTCAGATCTCACTTAGGCATTTTATCGAACACTTAAGATGTCAAAACCCGCCACGCCTCACCCTTGGGCACGCGACGGTCCTTGATTTCCTTCCTTTACTTCGGCCATCGAATAGCAACATCCCAGGACTTATCACTGTCCTTCAAATCTTCTCCTCCCGCAGTACTCACGCCCAAATCACTCTTTAACCATACACCTAAAAATAGTTAATAATAACGGAATGAGATATAAATATCTTAGTGAGTATATCTCTCTATCAAAATTAGAAACACTATCATCCTAGGATCCCTACTCACTGCTCAACCTCCAAATATCATTTCCCTAAGTGCAACTATCATCAGTATTTCACTCGGTTTATCATCTATTCTCATTTCGAGAATCATATTCTTTCTTTCATCGAGATCAATCTATTCCCTATTCCTCGAATCATTCATAATCACCCTGAAATTCTCTTTCATTCTCTCTAGCTAACCATATGCTTAGCCTCGAATTCAAGCCCACATTCTCAAATCAATCACACTGGTGAGCTAGATCTGTCAATCTATCAGTCCGCCATCGGGACTCGGCCCAAAGCCGTTCAATAGTGTCAAATCGTGACCATGATCAGTAAAATATCCTTAAATTGGCATATAGTGTTATCATAACCACTAACTAGCCTTTAATTGAGTCAACTTCCAAACTAGAGCATATTAACTCAATGCACATAATTCATTCAACGATTCTCTCTCTTTGCTAACCAATCTACCTATGAGTCAATCAGTTTGGGACCGAGACTTAGCACTATGCCACGTACCTGTCAATCCAATCAGCCACAATCATATCATGCATTCACTTAAGTAATTTAATGCAATTAAATAAATAAATAAATTATAATTAAAGTGTGCAATAATAAATGATTAAGACCGTCCATAACTAGTTTGAGATCGTAATTAAGCCTTCTTGGCTCATGGTTGTTTTTTCCGAGTTCAATTGCCCTCAATGCCATCTTACTATTAAAATCGGCTCATCAGTCACACCATCATTCCTTTTTCTTGCCAAATTCGTGCCACATTATCTCAAGCCACAATGGACCTAATTACTTCAATCAATAATTGGGGCCCACTACCCTCAATTCTCGACTAAAAGCCAATATCAAAACGAACCGGAATTAATGACCACTCCAGCCAACTCGAGAGATCAAAACGGCTTGTCTCAACCTGTCGACACCCAATTGGGTCCCATCGACTTCCAATTTAAATTAGGGTCCATCGACTTCCAATTTAAATTAGGGCACACTAACTTCCTCATCGATGGAATAAATGCCGACTAATTATAATAAAATCCAAAAATTCTTAATAATTTCTATTCGTCACTTTCGCAGCTCAATTATCACCATTTGTTGTCCCATTGACCATTAACCCTTGATTGGGCCCCTTGAGCACATAATTGATCCATTTCCTTACCACTTCCTTAATAATGTGTACCCAGCCGTAATCGGCTACATCCATCCATTCACACTATCAAAGGACTTATTCAATCCCATCGACCTCAAATCAGTGATTATGGCTCACAGGTCACCTAATCAGTCCTTTCCAAACTACCACAAACAAGTAAAATATGCGGCCTTCAATAGCCCTAATTGTCTAACCACACTGTTAGACTATGCACATATATCTTCCAATTAGGCTCACTGGCATCCTAACCGATCACATTGTCACCTCACCGCCAGTATCCTACACTTTGCCATATTTGGCTCCATTCCTCTAAACACACAATCTAGCTAATTCTACTAAAGCAAAAAATACGTCTAATCGAAGTATAAAGAGTCCACTTGCTTGATTTTTCTCTTGAACCGACAGTCCGCGGCGACACGATCCACACACTTTCAATCGTGCTCGGGCTTGATGCAGTGGTCCAATCTCCGATCCAACACCACTGATGTGTCGTCCAGCACCGAGGTTGCATCGGGACAACTCAAAGACATCTCTAGCAACTCTGACGAAGCTTTCGTAAGCCTCCATCAAGGCTTCCGGAGACGACCTATGGCCGTGGGAGGTTGGCCGGGCCCATGGGTGAAGCGGTAGGGTCCACCAATAAACCCAATAGCTCCGGCAAGGGGTCTACAAGCCCAACCTTTCCCAATAAGGCTGGCTGGACCCATTCCGACAACCCGTTGACGATATTAGATCTGTTGGCTGTCGAGGTTGGCTCCTGGGTGGTCGATAGAGCTACGGATGGCCGTGGGTTGCGACGGTGCGGCCTGGAATGGCAACAGCGAGCCTGGGTCAGCTCGAGCTTGATTAGGGCACATATCGATCAACCCTCAATTCGTTCAAATCCAGACAAAATCAAATGAATCAAGGGCTTAGGTTTTACTCATTAGACTCCTACGAGTCTATTGAGACCAATAGTGAGGGGTGGGCGTCGCCGCAATGGCGGGGTGGCCGTCCACCGAGACCTAGGCTGAAACAGGGACTATCGCAAGCCACAAGGGCTCTTTTCGGGGCTCACAACGGTGCTCAATGCCGAGAAGAGAAGATATGACAATAAGGAGTCCAACGCCACCGACGGCGATGGAAATGGAGGCGAGAGGAAGAAGAACAAGTGACGAGAAGTCGAGGGCTCACTCCGATGGGAAAATAGGCACTCCGATGGAAAATAGGGGGTGGCCCGAGCTCGCATAGAGAAAACCTCTCCCCGGCAACAGGTGGCAGCCCCCCATTGGTCGAGCAGCCCGGATTGGATGGATCGATCTCAAGCGTGGGTCTCGCAAACCAGCAAACTTTTATGGGTCATACGGGTGGACCGGGTCGACCATACAATGGATAAGTATTGGAAATTACATGGAAAGCTTAGAGAATGAAAGAAAGCATACGAGGGCGCACCAAGTCATCGACGTAAATCAGCCCATATCTTATGATCACTACCAACAGCTCACGCAAGCTTTGCAATAAATGGATATCACTGACAAATGGGCTAGTACAATTGTGCTAGTTTCTCAGGTACTTCCTATTGTCTATCGAACTCTATTTCAAATACTGCATGGGTTATAGATTCAAAAGCTAGTAATCACATTATCTACGATGAGAGTCTCTATTTCGGCATTTCCAAATATTCCATATTTCCAAAAACTGTGCAATTTCCAAATAGGCATGTCACAGTTGTGACAAAAGTAGGCATTGTGAATATTAGTCCATCAATCACACTAAAAAATGTTTTGTATGTTCCCCAAAAGTAGGCATTGTGCTTCTTTGTGATAAAAGTAGGCATTATGAATCTTAGTTGCAAGATGTTTAATGAATTGGCTGAAGAGGATTATATCTATCAACACATATCAATCGGCAACATTTTAAGGATATTGCGATGGCATCCTGAAGTAGGCAACGCCTACATTAAGAGGTGCATTAAATGCAGTAATCTAGAGACTATATATGAGCAAGGATTAATACGTGTTTGATTAAATGAATTTCATTTTTTAAGTTTTTCATAGTTTCCTTCAGAGCTGGATATTAGTCATTAGTAAGTCATGTATCTTATAGTATAAGTTTATAATTTTCATAGAGTTGGAATCGACTGTGGAGCTATTGAAGAGAGTTGCAAATTGGACACCTTGGAGCTTCTTGCATTGGCGGGCTCCTCCTCATTTACAAGGGTTCCGAATTTAAGAATGAATGAATCTAACAATTGAGAAGAGTCTACTCAAGTGGATAAGCTGTGGAATGTCGCAAAAAGTATCTCAGCGAAGCCAATATGTAGTGGAACTACGGCAACACGGAGAGGAATAACGATACAATATTACAAGAAAAGCTTCCTCAATTTGATTGTCCGATGTAGACTGAGGACTGTAAAAATGCAAGGATGGATGAGAGAAATAAACTATTACGATAATTCTGAATGTGAACAATGCATTTGCCAAGTAGAAATAATGATCATGAAGCAATATTGATGACCTACAATGATTGCGAGACATCATCTTAAAAGATAGTGGGAGTGAGCCTATTTAGCTAAAGATAAATCACAATGCACAGGATGCATTTCTTTGGAATATTTCAAAGGGCTTCATCGTCTTGTCTGTTGGTTTTTTATGATTCTCCTAGTGCAGACAAAATTAATGCACAAAATCGATATGGTGCTCCTCAAACAGTGCAAAATTCAATTATAAGAAGAGTATTATATCATTTATAACCGCTTTTATTCTCGTTTTATATTTTGTAGTTCCATAACACGGCTCAATCTAAGAGAGAATGATCAATCTTAGTCCAATTTTTGAAAGTGATGGAAATTGTTCATGCTCTTCTTGATATCATTCTAAATGATTGTCTTGCTCGAATGGCTGCTTTCTCTATGAAGGATTTGGTCCACGCGAAAATGAGGTAACTGTTTAATTTTGCCTTCAACTTTGTTATATATGGTTATTTATTAAAAGATTAATAATGGTAGATAATTTAACAATGACTAATAAAACCTTAGTCTATTAAATTTCTTTTTGCAATTTGGCGCTGATTAAGTTTTAACTCCATGGAAACTTACTTTATCAATAGAAAAGTGATTAATCATTGTAATGTGTAACAACCCTCATGTATTATTGAAAAGCTGATATTAAAAAAGGTATAGGAGTAATATTTACTTAAAAAAATTCACTAGTGGCAAACCTAATAAATATTAGTAGATAAATCATTAATTCTGATTCTTATCATTAGTTTGTCCCCATAATTGCAAGACGTTTAATGAATTGGCTGAAGAAGATTACATCTATCAACACATATCAGTCGGCAAAATTTGAAAGTTATTGCAATGGCATCCTGAAGAAGACAACGCCTTCATTCAGAGGTGCATTAAATGCAATAATCTGGAGGCTATATATAAGTAAGGATTGGTATGTGTTTGATCAAATGAATTTTCATTTAAATTAACCATTAGTAAGTTGTGTCTCTTATAGTATAAGTATGTAATTTTCATGGAGATGGAATTACCTATGGAGCTATTGAAGAGGGTCGCACAAATTGGCACCTTAGAGCTTCCTATATCGGTGGGCTCCTCCTTATAATACTCTTCTTACAAGTGAACTATGCATTGTTTAAGGAGGACCAGATCGAATTTGATCATTAATTCCGTCAGCACTAAGAGCATCATCAAAAATCGGCAGATGAGACGACAAAACCCTTTCAAATATTCCAAAGAACCACATTCTATGCTTGGCAAATGCACTATTCGTATTTGAAGTCATCTTAATATTCATTTTTTTCACCCATCCTCTCCTTTACAGTGCTCAGTCTACATCGGATAGTCAAATTGATGAAGCTTTTCTTGGAATATCGTTTCATTGCTCAACTCTATGTTATCGTGGTTCCACCACATATTGGACACTTCGTTGAGATACGTTTTGCGACATTCCACAACTTGTCCACTTGAGTAGACTTTTCTCGGTGGTCCAATTCATTCATTCTTAAACTCGCCACCCTTGTAAATGAGGATGAGCCACCGATGTAGGAACCTACAAGGTGCCCAGTTTGCACGGCCCTCTTCAATAGCTCCACAACTGATTCCGTCTCCATGAACAGTACGTATTAATACTATAAGATACACAACTTACTAATGGCTAATTTCCAACTCTAAAGGAAACTATATGAAATACTTAAAAAGAAAATTCATTTTATCAAAGACGTACCAATCCTTACTTATATATAACCTCTAGATTACTGCATTTAATGTACCTCTCAATGTAGGCATTGCCTACTTCAGGATGCCATCGCAATATCATCAAAATATTGCTGATTGATAGGTTTTGATAGATGTAATCCTTTTTAGCCAATTCATTAAACATCTTGCAACTATAGGGACAAAATACTGATAAGAATCATAATTAATAATTTATCTAATAATATTTATTCAACTTGCTACTAGAGAATATTTTTAAGCAAATATTACTCATATACTTTTTTTAATATCGGCTTTTCAATAGTGATAAGGTTTTTTGCAAATTACAATGATTAATCACTTTGGTTATGATAAAGCAAGTTTTCATGGAGTTGGAACTTAAGCATCATCAAATTGGTAAAAGAAATTTAATAAACTAAGATTTGATTAACTACGGTTTGTTAAATTATCTACCATTATTAATCATTTAATAAATAATCATATATAACAAAGTTGAAGGCTAAATTAAAAGGTTACCTCATTTTCGCGTGGAACAAATCCTTTGTAGAGAAGCTGGCGATCCAAGTAAGATAATCTATTAGAATGTTATCAAGAAGAGCATGAACAATTTCCATCACTGTAAAAAATGGACTAAAATTGATCGCCCACTCTTTGGATTGAGTTGTGGTGTGAAACTACAAAACATAAAGCAAGAATAAAAGCAGTTGTAGATGAGATAATCCTCTTCTTACAATTGAATTTTGTGTTGTTTTAGGAGCACCGGAACGATTTTGTGCATTAATTTTGTCAATACTGGGAGCATCATCAAAAACCGACAGATGAGACGATGAAGCCCTTTGGAATGTTCTAGAGAAGCACATCCAGTGCATCTTTGGCTAAACAAGGTCATTCGCAATCTCTTTTCAGATGAATTGAAGAAAACGTCTCGCAATCATGGTAGGTTTGCAATATTGGTACAAGATCGTTATTTCTGTTTGGCAAATGCAATGCTCGTATTCGGTATCATTGTAATAGTAGAAAGCAAAGGTAACCGAATTACCTTTTCCAGAAAACACTGGCAACACGACAATCACAGCAACCTTTTTCTCGCAATCTGCATGCAAAGATTCGCAGTGGAAGCACTGCCGCTCGAGGTATCTTTCTTAGCCACCTGTACCATTGTCGTACAGAACAAGCTCGCAGTTGAGTGAATTAAATCCGTGAATAGATAACTAGTGCCCCTGTGAATTCATGATTGTGCAAAAACAATAACCATAACCCAATTATCACCGCAGTTCGTACTCAACGACAAATCACATGATTGATAAAGAATTATCAAACCTGATGGGTGAGAAAACAGTCTTCATTGTTCGTCCTTTGAAGAAGGATTCCAATGCAATTCGAGCAATGTTTTGTTGAGATTCCTTCTTATTGGTGAATGTGTCGGGAGATTGAAAGCATTCGCCATTCACGAAGACCACTGATTTATATGTCGGCATACGTTGAGATCCTTCATTGATTGAGGCATAAGTAGGATTACCAACCATTTTCTTCTGCGTGTACTCCTGTAATATATTTTTGTACTCTGAAAAATGTGAACAAAAATTTTTTGTTAAAAATTGTGCACACGTCACTAATTATTTTCTTACTTGATAATAATAGTATAATCCATTCTCGGGAGTTTAAACGGCAAGCATGTCGAAAAAGACAGTTTTGACCCTATGTGAGCTCGGTGGCCCATGCATTAAAATGTGGAAAAAAACTTTAGCCAAATGGTATGTAGAAATCAGGATACATGATGGATGATGTCACAATGGAGAGCAAACTGAGACAAACCACAAAGTTAAGCAAACGCTTAAGACATACAAGATCATTAATTCTTTCACCAAGAACAAGTAAAATTAGATTGATAGACCAAAAGAGAAGGCAAGGCTTACGTGAAGGATGCGGGCAAAGCTGAGCTAGCTCCGAAGCTTGAGCTGAAGGTGGAGATACGGTCAGAGCAGGGTGGCCAGAGGAAATTTTGGTTCAGAAACTTCACCGAGATCTTTCATTTTGGTTGGTACAACTGAAAAAACAAAACAGACAGGGAGAGTCATATTGAAAGACAAAGCCTGTCCAGCAATTTTTAGAGCCTTTGCTATGAGATTGTGGGCAAAAAGATCATTGCATGAGACGAACAGCCTCTTATCATTGGGGGTTGAACAGGGTCCTGCAGAGCGTCAAACCTCCTGGTTCTTCGCTGATAGAACTGATAGCAAGCCTCCACAATTAACATAAAAATAAGAACACTCGTCTTGTTTGCTTTTCGAATGGTAAAGTAAGAGAGATTTAACTAAATGATTAGGAGATCATTCCCAAATATGAAAATAAAAGATGCTCTATCCCTTCTCGAGAGAGAGAGAGAGAGAGAGAGAGTTTTTACGTGAAGATGCCGCTGATCAAAGGAGATATCATGCGAGAGGCTTGCGGAGTTGAACAAGTCTCGTTCAAGAAGCAGTTACAAGACGCGGCTTCTGTTCCGGTTCCTCTGCATTCTGTTCCTAGTTTATCTCTAGTCGGTTCTTCCTTCTCCTGCCGCTCTTCGGTAGGTCGGTGCGCTCCAAGCATCTTCTCACGCGTGTGTCACGTGATCTGACGCTGGATCGGCTAACTTCAAGAACTCGGGTGTGAAGAACTGATGGAGAAAATGGGAATCGAAGAAGACCAATTTGAGGGAGATGCAGCCGTGAAATCAGAAACCCTAATATACAACCGACGTGGAATCGTATAATATCCCACTATTTAGAACCACGTATGTTTTTAATCACGACTTGATTACATCTATTAAAAGACGACTTAACAATGCAATGATAATTGTTCTTAGTACTTTCTTCTTATGATTTAAAAAGAAGGAACTACTTAAACGAAACAAAATGTTGACCCTTTGAGAAACACAACGCCCTGCGCGATCCAAGGGGGGTCGCAGGTCAGCGGACGCGCACGAGTGGGCTTGAGCCGAGATGCGACTGGCCGGCGAGACCCTCCTCCCCTGTTCGCGATCATCGGGAAAAGGACGGAGTTCCCCAGAGCGGCTTACCTGGGGAATGGCGAGACGTCGAAGGCTCGGGAGCGTCAAGGAATAAGTCATGGATATTCAGCAAGTCCGGAAGCCTCGCGGGGCTTCTCCTCTTCGTCTCCCTTCTCTCTTCCGAGTTTCCTTCTCCGACCCCCCTTCTTCAAAAACCCTCGACCTATCCTTTTCTCTTACTACCTTCTTCTGTCTCTCTCTCTCTCTCTCTCTCTCTCTCTCTCTCTCCCCCCCCCCCCCCCCCCCCCCCCCCCCCCCCACTTCTGCCATGGCGTGGTGTCAGCCTTTGCGCAGAGTGGGTAGCTGATGGAGTTGACCACGCGGGAAAGGGAATTGAGACGGATGGATTGCGAAATGTGGTTAGGTTGATGGGCCCAGTGCGCGGGAGAGGGAGATGGGCTGCGCGAGTGGGCTCGCGCGAAATGACAGAAAGGCTGGAGGAAGAAGTGGGGTTGCGCGGGCCTTGCCCGCGCTAATGATGGGAGAGATCCGGACCGATTGGGCCCGTCTGAGGGTACTTCTCATTTTCTTTCTGTTTTTTTTTTCCTTTCTTTGTTTTAGAAAAATAAAAGAAACATCTCATGCCAACCTTATCAGTAACTAAACCAAAAGTAAATTATCATAATGACAAAAATTAAGTGTCGACAAAGGCGTTGCCTTCTTCAAGATGCCATTGCAACATCCTTAAAATGTTGCCAACTCATATGTGTTGATAGATGTAATCATCTTCAGCCAATTCATTAAGCATCTTGCAAAAGAGTCTCATATGTTCACGAATCAAGAAAGTAGGCAAGCGTGCCTGGACAACTAACCGCTTCTTGATAACAAAGAAGTTTAAGTTTAGCCTATTTGGCATGAAGTTGTTGCATTCGAGTTTGGTTTGGTAAATAAGAACAAAACAATGATAAGAATCAGATTTAATGATTTATCCACTAATATTTATTAGGCTTGCTACTGGTAAATTTTTCTAAGTAGCTATTATTACTCTTATATCTTTTCTAATATCAGATTTTCAATAGTACATAAGGTTTTTTACACATTACAATGATTAATCACTTTTGTAATGACAAACCAAGATTCCATGGAGTTGAAACTTAATAAGCACAAATTGATAAGAAATTGAATAAACTAGGGTTTGATTAGCCACAGTTTGTTAAATTATCTACATTTGTTAATTCTTGAATAAATAATGTCACGCCTCAACTTTCGGGAGCATAATAGACCCTGATTTTCTTCCCTAGCCTTTCCTCGATAATCAGAGTGATACAACAGAAATGAGGTGAATAAACATTAAATACATCATTCCCATTTACATAAAAATTAAATCCAATTTATTCCAAATAAAAATTTACAATGCTACTTTCCTCCAAGTTGTGGTCCATAGACGACATCCCCTCGTCATCATCCAATTACTGTCGATTCATCGACTCAATCTTCCTCCATCGTCCCTTATGTCCAATGACTCCTTCTCTAGGTTCTTGATTCCTCCCGAAATGGTTGGGGTGGTGGGGTGAGATATTGAAAGTACTTCAGTGAGCAAACCCCCTAATTCAAAACTAAGCACACAAATCAACCTAGGGTCCTTATCCGGGTCTCCCGTTTCGACCGTATCTAGAGCGTAATTTACCCTCACCCTTTCACCTATCATAACTATCATTCACTAGTCCCTCTCTTCCCTACTCACTCTACCCATGAGTCTACCAATCTATCATCGCAACTGGTTCTAGATCTAATCATCACACATATCTACATATAGATCTAGATTTAATGAAATAAATTAACAAATAAATGGCCAGCAATTAAATAAATTGCTCAAATCGATCATCGATTAAATAAATTGCATAAGTAAATCAGCATTCAAATAATCGCACATTCTACACAATAAGACCGACCTAAGACTTTATCAATTTCTCTGATCTTATAACTATATCGCAACTTAACCATCATTAAATTCGAACCCATTAGTCTCCCTTTGGACTTCAATGTCCAAATTGGTATCTCAGGCCTCACAACCTCACATTGGCTCCCTCTTGGCCCAATGGTCTCCCATTCGATCCATCTTAGGCCCAACGACTTGTATTTGATCTATTTAAGTCTATTGTCCTCACATTTGATCCATCTCATCTCATTCAATCGATACTCGGTACCCAATCACAAGTATCCATTCCATTAATCTCATTAACTAAGAACACACAAATGTCCTAACATTTCTACTAAGGTAATAAACGTGCCATATTAGGGTTTAGAAGGTCCACTCACTTAAATTTCCTAGCAATCTAGTGATCAGCGGCGGCTGGTCACAGCGACATGATCTTGCATCTCTGATCACGCCCGAGCTTGACGTAATGGTCCAATCTTCGATCTGACACCACAAACGTGTTGTCCAGCCCTTGAGGAACATCGAGACAGGTTCGGTGGACCCCCAGTGACTCTCCAACGCCGACACCGGCGAAGCTCCGACGAGGCTCCTAGAGGTGGCCTATGGCTGTGGGAGGCTGGCCCAGCCCATGGGTGGGGTGATGAAGGCCCGCAGTAGCCGGAATCAACTATGGCGAGGCCAAACAGGCCCAACTCTCGGCCAAACAAGCTAGTCGGACCCGCTCCGGTGACCAACCGACGACCTGGGAGTTCACTGGCGGTCGTGGTCGATCTTGGGTGGCTTGAGAGGCTGTGGTTGGCCGCAGCCCTAGGATGGCAAATGGCAGCTCGGTCAATTCAAACCCACTTAGGGCTCAAATCAAGTCGAGTTCAAATTCTCCAAATCTAGGCAAAATCGACCAAATCAAAGGCTAAGGGTTTACTCACCATACTCCCATGAGTCTTTTGGTGCCATCGACAACGGCTCGAAGTCGCCGAAACGGCGACGGTGGCCAGACAAGAGTCTAAGCCCAAACAGGGCAAAAACTCGAGCCCTGGGTCAGTTTTCGGGGGCTCCTAGTGGCGTTGCAAACCAAGACGGTGGAAATGGTTGGCTGCATCATGAAGTTGGCCTTGAGAGCTTTCCAACGATTCCAAGATCGAGCTAAACAGAGCTCAGAGTTGGGAGAAATCGAGCTTGCGAGGAGGAGCTCATGCTGGGAGAGAAAACGGGGAGACGGTGAGTTCGGCGGGGCAAACCGCCTCGCAGGGAACAAATGGCAACTGCCCATTTATCGATGTGCACCCCAGCCAAGTTCTTGGGGTGGTAGTTGTCCCTCCCCAGCTCTTGGTCGCTCGTCAATCGTGAATTGGCTCGTTGGCCACGCGTCTCCAAGCTACTCAATGGAATGAATGAGGGAGAGAGGAAGCCAGCGATTTATGGTCCATTTCACATGGTCGGACCGGTTCCTTTCGTGGTCGAACTGTCTCTCCTCGCGGTCAGACTGTATTTCTCATGGTCAGACCGATCCTAGATGTGAACCGACTGGTCTTCCTCGTGAATTGGCCAGTTCTCGACCGTTGACTGGTCGACCGTTGACTGGTCAACCGTTGACCAAAAGTTAACTTTTCTCAAAATTACCCCTAAGCCCAAAATTCATTCCTTTTGGGGGCCAAAATGCAATTAACCAAGTCTCGGGGCCTAAATCATGAATTCCTAAAGTCTAAAATCACCATAATTTAATTCTTACAATTTAGTCCGGAGAACTCCCAAGGCTAACGGGCCACTGACTAAACCCATAATCTCAACCAATTTGGCCTTAAAAAGGGTCTGGAAACGGGATGTGACAAATAATCATATATAAGAAAGTTGAAGTTAAATGAAACGGTTACCTCATTTTCGCGTGGAACAAATCTTTCATAGAGAAAATAGCGACCCGAGCAAGACAATCTATTAGAATGTTATCAAGAAGAGCATAAAAATTTTCATCACTCTTAAAATTTGTACTAAAATTGATCACTCTCTCTTTGGATTGACCTGTGGTGTGGAACTACAAAACATAAAGTGAGAATAAAAGCGGCTATACACGACATGATCTTCTTTTTATAATTGAAATTTTGCATTGTTTAAGGAGCATCAGATCAATTTTGTACATTAATTTCGTCAGCACTAGAAGCATTATCAAAAACCGGCAAACGAGACGATGAAGCCCTTTTGAATAAGAAGCACAACCTGTGTATTGCGTTTTATCTTTAGCTAAATAGACTCACTCCTACTCTCTTTTCCAATGAATTGAAGAAAGCATCTCGCAATCATGGTAGGTTCGTAATATTGGTACATGATACTTGTTTCCGCTTGGTAAATGCACTGTTCGCTTTCGGTGTCATCGTAATAGCCAATTTCTTTCACCCATCCTCTCTTTTTGCAATGGTCAGTCTGCATTAGACAATCAAATTGAGGAAGCTCTTCTTGGAATATTGTATCGTTGCTCCACTCCATGTTGTCGTAGTTCCACCAAATATTGGACACTTCAGTGAGATACTTTTTGCGACATTCCACAACTTGTCCACTCGAATAAACTTCTATCAGCAATCGGATTCCTTCCTTCTTAAACTCGATACCCCTTGAAAGTGAGGATGAGCCCGTCGATATAGGAACCTCCTAGGTGCCCAATTTGTGCGACCCTCTTCAATAGCTCCATAGCCGATTTTATCCATGAAAATTACGTGCCGATTCATGTCTTTTTTTTTTTCAACATGTAGTTTTGTGAATTCAGTTTGATATTTGTTGATGCAATGTTGAAATCGAGTGGAGAGTTCTTGTAACATACCATTTTCGACTCCTTTTTCGAGATCAAATTATGCTAATCTTTTAGTTTAGTTAGTGGCTCGTCGGCCCCAAGAGTACCCTGGACTAAATCGCGAATTTTCGTTTCGAGCTTTTCCGGACTTCCGAAAATCACGTTTTGGTCCCCACAACTTTTAGATAATTACAATTTGGCCCTTGAAGATTTAAATTCTTACCCAAGGGCATTTTAGTAACTTCCACCGCCCCATTTTCCTCTCTCTACTCTCATTTTTCCCTTCCTCATGCAACAACCAATCTCTCTCTCTCTCTCTCTCTCTCTCTCTCTCTCTCTCTCTCTCTCTCTCTCTCTCTCTCTCCCCTCTTAGCCGCATGAAGTCCCCTCCTTATCCTTTTGTTTCCTCACTACTCCAACCACCTTTTGGTACGTCGTCGGTTGTGTTGACTTCCTGGAAGCACTACCTTTCAACCCCGACCAATCGCCACCCCCTGTCATCGCCTCGATCACCATCCAAAGTTGTCATCGCGAACTAGTCATCCCCTGTTCACGCAAGCACCATAGCTAGTTTCCTAAGGCCGCCGCTCGTTCTACGCAATTTGGTTGGCATCTCGCTGTTCACTAGGATCTAGCCCTGAAGCATTGGCCCCTTTTTCTGGAACCTTAATATGTGATTGCCGACTTTGACAACTGATTCTACGCCACTTCGACCACCTTAGGCGACCCCACCACCACTAAAAGACTTATGGGAGTCTCCTCTACAAAGCCCAACCGATCGCCACCGTCGATTTAGCCTAGGGAGTGCAAATCAAGGCTCAACCTGACTAGTCCTTCGTGACCCGATTTATGGACTCAGATTCCTTGACCGGTTTTGTTCAAGCGTATATAGCATGATCAGAGCCATTTCGTCACCGACAAACACCACTTATGGGCTTGGCCAGCCTCCCACATCGAGGGCCGCCACCAAAGGCCTCGTAGGACTACCGCCAAAGCTTTCTCGACGTTGTCTCGAGGTTGGGCTACCCATTCGTGGTGTAGAATCGAAAATTAGCAAGCCACATCGAGCCTGAGCGCGATTGAAAGTGCAAGAAGCACGTCTCCGTGAGCCACTGTCGCTGACCGCCAATTAGCGAGGAAATCTGTGAGTGGACTTCCTATGCTTCAATTAGACATATTGAGCGCTTTAGTAGTTTTATCAGAATTGTTTGGATGGCCTACTTATGTGATTGGGTGCATGGCGTCATACATGATATAAATGATATGGTAATTGGAATGGATCAATTTGGTAGCCTGTGAGCCCTAATTATTGATTGGAAGTTGATGGGATTCAACAGGAGGCTTGATTGCGTGATTGGGCGAATGGAACCAAGTACAGTCAAGTACTGGATATACTGGATACCAATTATGTGGTGACTAGATGGATTGATTATGTGGCCAATGAGCCCTAATCATGGATTTGATGTTGATGGGATCCAAAGTGAGATTGAAGGAAACGTAGCTGGTGGCAAATGAACTGCAAAAGTAATGAAGAGCCAAGGAGGCTTAGCTAGGGTCTCAGGCCGGTTATGGATGGTCTTAAGCATTGTTAATTACACAATTTATTTATTTATTTGTTCATTGTTTATTTAGTGGTGTATGTTGTTATCATGGCCAACCTTAGCTTGGCAAGTGTTGGGTCTAGTGCTAAGTCGCGGTCACGGATCGATTGACTCATAATGGCTATTTCCCGACTGTGGTCACGATGTGATAAGTTGAATAGCTTTGGGTTGAGTTTTGGTCGTAGACCAGTTGACTAATAGACTTAGATCATGAGTGTGTTGATCTGAGGATATGGGTTAGAACTTGAGGGTAAGCATGAGATTAGTCAATAAGTGGAGAGAGAGATTACGGAGTGAAAGAGAATTATAGGATGGTTGATTTTATTGAGAGGATTAGAAATGATTAAACTCTAGGCGAGAGTTAGGTGATGTGAGCGAATAGAAATAGATGACGATTGAAGGGTGAGAAGCGAATAGGGATCCTAAGGCAATAATATTTCTAACTGACTGAGATATTCACATATCTTACCTCACTACCTTAACCCCTTTTTCAAGTACAAGTGAAGATTGATATTAGAGGTGAGTCCTATGGGAGTGGTTCAGATTCACTTGTGCTAAAAGCTGACAATGAGTCCTGGGATGTCACCACTTATATGGCCATAAGATAAGGCAATCAGGAACTGCTGAGTGCCCGAGAGCGGGGTGTGACAATTCCCACATTCTATTGCCCTATTAATTTATTAACATATATTACTCACCTTATATTACGTGATAATCGCCCAAAAAATACAATTTTTTCATGGGAAAGATTATAAGCGAAAGGGTGCGAACGTGAGTTTATATAAGGGCCTTCTAAGCCAAACTCTCTTATTATAGAAAAATCAAATTCATTCATTCTCGAGTTCATTTAAAAAGAAACACACTATCAGTCTTAAGAGGGTAATTAGCTCGAGAGTCCATTCTTCAAATGTTCGACACTTTAGGAATCAAGTTATCAATCGAATTTCGTCAATGGCTAGAAGATAGTAAAATTTTCTTCACCATTTCCATATTTGGTCTCGGTTAATGAATTTTTTTTGTAACGAACAAATGAATTTTGTTCATTCATAGATAATCGAGACATTCGATTTTCCATGTATATTTATTCCATCAGAACAATTATTACAGTCTCGGTTAATGAATTTTTTTGTAACGAACAAATGAATTTTGTTCATTCATAGATAATCGTGATATTCGGTTTTCCATGTATATTTATTCCATCAGAACAATTATTACATAGATGATGTCTCGATTATCTATGTATATTTATTCCATCAGAACAATTATTACATAGATGATATTGTTCCGACCCAAAACTCAGGTCAAATCCCTAATACTATTTAAAAGCCGGAGCTATCATCTTGGAGACACCACGGGAAAGCTTTGCTCGTCCCAGAAGAAGTTCATTGGGTCGGACGCCGTCTTCACTTTCACCAATCTCCTAAAATTGCTCTTGAAATATTTCAGGCCCCAGACACTTGCTTGAGCATAACTAGTATTGAAGATGTAGTTCCTCCCCAAGTCAAGATCCCTATAATTCAGGTAAGCTGCTCTTGGAAATTTTGAAACATGAGGGGCCATATAATCATACAACCCTCTCATCCAATCGATGTGCTGATTGCTTTCCTCTTCGCTGTCCCAAGTAACCATGTACTGAATCTGGTACATGTTCCCTCGCCGATGCGGGAAAGGGGTCTCTGAGTCGGAGATCTGGCTCATCACTCCGCCGTAAGGTGTTAAAATCATGTAAGACGTGCCGTCTTCAATGAGCTTATTCCATAGACCTTGCAGAGCAGTTTCTGAAATGGGCTCCATCACGTAGTCGGATTTTGCCTTGAAGAAGGATTTGGATGATTGAGTCCGGTTAAGCAACACTCCGGGAGATTCATCTTGAGAGAATCCTGCGAAATAAAGGACGGATTGTATCCAACTCATCTCCTTGCAGTTTTCACGCGTCAAACTCAACTGGGGAAAGCTTTCTCGAACTAAAGGCAGGAGCTTTTCAATCTTGCCGAGGTACAAGCCAACGAACGAGATGCTGATCGTCTTGTTCGCCAATCTTGAAGATGGAGTGACAACTCCTATCACAGCATGCAGGAACAGGTCTTCATGAAGCTTGTGTGCAACGTCTTGCCACTTGTACAAAAGCATGGTTGCATTTTCTTCAATGGACTTTTCTACTTCAAAGACAGTAACAGTTGGAGGGACACGAACCAGCATAACTTTCCATGCAAAGATCACACCAAAGCTTGCTCCTCCACCTCCTCTAAGAGCCCAAAAAAGATCTTCACCCATCGATTTCCTATCCAAAACCTTTCCATTAACGTCCACGATTTTGGCATCGATCACGTTGTCGGATGCTAGACCAAACTTTCGAAATATCGTGCCGAACCCACCCCCGCTGATATGTCCTCCAACTCCAACAGTAGGACAGCTACCAGCTGGGAATCCCAAAACCTTGCTCTTTTGAGAAATTGCGTAGTACAATTCTCCCAATGTTGCTCCAGCCTCTACCCATGCACTCTTTCTCTCGACGTCCACCTCGATCGACCTCATGTTCCTAAGATCGATTATGATGAAGGGGGTTCGAGATTCATACGAGAGGCCCTCGTAGTCGTGGCCCCCACTCCGCACTCGCACGCGCACGCCATGCTTCTGGGAGCATACTACGGCTGCTTGTATCTGAAATGGATGGATTGGGGTGACGATGAGTTGGGGGTTCGTTGAGGTAGTGTTCAAGAATCTGAGGTTTAAAATAGAAGACTGCAACAGAGAGATATAAGTTGGATCATTTCTGGTTGTGATGGTTTTGGAAGTGGAGTTGGGTTGTGGTGAATGAAGGGAAAAGCATCGGAGAAAGGAGACTTGATCAAAGCTCGAAGCTGCATAGCATAACGAAAGGAAGATGATGGAAATTAACGGTAGATTTTCTGCCATTGAGTACCCGATCATTTCTCATGAAGAATAAAGAGAGATTGTCTTAATATATAAAGACAACCGAATTATAGTTGAGAGAATATCACCTTTGGAACTGATGCGGGAGCATCAAGGTCCATGAGGAGACGGCATCTTAGATGAAGTTTTCCTAACTTGACGTTTCCTAATTTGATATTTCCTAGTATGATTTTTCCTAGTTTGACGTTTCTTAGTTCGGTATCTTAGCTACTCTATAAATAAGAGTTGCTTCTCAAATGTAAATTTGAATTTTTGAGTTGATAACACATTAGAGTTTCTCGCTCAAGTGAGTTTCATCCCATCAAACACCATCAATCTCGCCCAATCGCATGATGCACCAAGAAGGACAAATCAAATTCATAAGAATCGAATCCTTCTTGCATGCCTCACCACGGACTCTTTGCCCTTGTCCTTTGACTGATGAGCCTAATCCATGTGGTTTTCATCGAAGTCGTAAATCAACTCCAAGCCATATCCAACAACCACAACACAAAGTTTGAATATTCTCATTCTTCGAGATTTCAATATGAAAGGAGAGTATTGTTCCAGCATATCTCGAATGGGTATTTTGACCTTATTCTCTTCGAGGTGAGGGTATCATTGGATAGATCCCAATGGCTCCCAACGGACAGCCTGTAACATCTCGTACGTCCCGAAGAAGAGAAGAAAACGTTGGACTATGTTCTCCCTGGTAAGCTGTCATGGTTTGTACGAGGATTCCAACTCACGCCTCGAAGAAAAGCTGAAAAAGATATTGGTTTCGACATCTCACTCATGTTTCATGAGCCGAATCACAATGAACATGCAGCTTTTTAAGCTTGGATTTGAATTGGAACTTTATATTTTGATGGAAAAGAAAAAAGCCTTCAATGTGAAAAAAAAAAAAAAAAGAAGAAGAAGAACGAAGGCATAAGTAAACTTAAGATGGAAAACCCAACTACTAGAACTAGTTGGATTAATATCTATAGATATAAGACCTGTTCTTCATGGGAGAAACTATCCAATTGATCATAAACTCATTATGCGGATGTTAAATTCAATCCTATTTTTTTTAAAAAAAATTCAATTTAATCTTTAACATTTGTATGAAATTTCAAGGTAATTCTTCCATCCATTTGCAAAGAATGGCTGACGTTACGCTATGCTAGTCATGTAGTACGATCAATGATACCAATAATTTTTGACAAAAATTGACGGGAACAAATATATGAGAATATTTACCAAAAAAAAACAAATATATGAGAATTCCGTGCAAAGATTAGGACTTAATTAGTGTTTGGAACTGAGTAACATCCGTATAATAAGTTTATGATCGATTGAGTAATATTCACCCTATATAAAAAGAACTTACTTGAACGAATGCAACGTACAGAATCAGGACCCGATCTTCATCAATCCAGCAAATGGGGCTAGACACTACTTCAATCAAGGGTTGAATGTCACATGGTAGAATTTCAAGGGCACTTAATATCTGCGCTCTTACTTTCTCTGGTCCATTTAGATTTATGTGGTTGGAATCCAAAACCATTGCTTCAAATCTTTCTTGACCAATCGTATGGTTGATACAGAAGGACACCACTTTCGATTTCAATATCCTTCGAGATTACGACACTCTCAAATTTGACCACCACACAAACTGTTCTGACTTTCAAGTCGTCCAACTTTTCTACCCAACAAATTTGACAAATGGAAATTCTGCGTCCTCCAATTTCTCTGTGGAAAGCAGGATCCATCCATGTTGGCCACCGGATTTAGCAATGCCAATTGGCCACAAAACTTCTTCTGGTACGAAGTACTTTTCGTGGTGGAACTTGCTCCCAGTTTCGAACCTACCACCCTCTCGAAAAGCACTCTGGCATGAAAGGGAAATTGTTTGATTGGTCCTAAACATATTTTATGAATGTCAATTTGGTTCATTTATTGAAATATGTAAGAGTAAAGAAGAGAAACAAGTTGTGGAACGTGAAAAATATGGATGGTAAAAGATGTACAATGTCGAACTCTAATGCAAAGAAATTTCATGAATTTTGTATGAAAATTAATCTATTAACTTCCCCATAAATCGCGCAGGTATATTGCTAGTCATATTATTGCTAACTAGTTTACTTTAACTATATGAAAAAGCATTTGAGCTTGGCAAACACTTTCTAAAGCAACATGATGCCAGATAAACGTTCATTAATTTGGGGTTCCCCAAAATTGCTTCTAATGAAAAAGCACTTACATTAAATAAAACAAGTGAGAAAAATTACCCAATCAATGCTAAATGTATTGTATGAATGCCAATTTAGTGCTAAACTTTTTAATTTTACCAATTCAGTCCTAAATCTTTACACATAATTTCAATATATTAAAATTTTCACTAGAAAATCAATGACGTGTCGGTTCAATCTTTGTTTGCGTCCTATGTAACACATTGCCAAATTAGCAATATAAAGTGAAAATCGGCCAGAAAGACTAGTGTTGTAAATGTATAATGTGGATGTATCACATTTACATTCAATGAATTGTTCTATACATTAAATATATATGATCATCTTCTTCATTAATAGTATACATAAACATAATATGTGCATTCCTTTTTTCAATGTATATGATCGTCTTCTCCCTTAATGGTATACATGTATGTTCCATACATTCGCTCTCACAATCTTCTTCATTGATAGTATAAATTCATGTATGATGTATCCATATTATTCATGTACCCTCTAACCTATATATAGAAGTTTTGTATAAGATGAATAATGAGTTAACATTTTGTTCTCCACTTCTCTCTTGTTTCATATCTCTCTCTTCTCTCATTTTATATTTTTGAGTTGATTCCAAAGATCACCATTTACATTTACAACATATAGTGAAATTTTGCACAAGAATTTAGAACGAAATTCATAAAATTCAAATGTTTGACCAAATTTGCATCCATACAAATGATTTAAGACCGATTTGACAATTTCCTCATAAATAAGTAAGTTGATTATACAATTTCTAAAAGAAACAAAAATGAACTATTCCAAACAGCACTCAAATTCTTCATTAAATGAAAAAAAAAAAAAAACAACAACAACAAAACAAAGAATCCAGATAGCACCTTAGTCTTCGCATACTTCTGTTCAAATGCTTCACGTTAACTTTGGATCTATGTCGATCAAATGTCGGGGCCAGACTTTGCCTGCATTTCGTCAAACATCGCTAAAAGTCCAACTCAGCAAACCTCATTTCCTGGAGTTTTTCTATCTTCGCTTGTTCCGGAAGAGATGTAAGCTTGACTTATGAATCAAAGAAGAAGATGGGTCAAAAATACAATGGGGCGAATTTGTCTCAAATACAGATCGTGCACTTCATTTCGTTAACCAGATTTCGTGAACAGTCGATACGCAGCATTTCAAGCTGATATAGCATCGACTTTTACTCCAGAAGATGGCAGAGGTCCCATGAGCGAAATTTTCCGGACTTCATATCCCGTGGCCCAATCATTCTGGACTTTAAACCTATGGCATTTGTATCAAATCAATTCCGAACCTTTTAGTATGTCCACAAACTGGTGTGAAGTTCAAAAATCGAACCTATTACAACCTATTATACATTACTTCACTTAGAAATTTAACTTGTGCCTATAGGTCCAATGACCTATTTCTCATTCGATTCAGGTGTTGTGTTATGGAATGAAGTGCATTCAGTTGACATTTCACAGCAGAGTGAATAAGGTTAACTCGATGCTTTCTCTCATTCTCCTCCAACCTCTTCTCATTCTCCTGACTTCTCTAGGATCTGGTGGACTTCACTATCATTTCTAGATCATCTGTACGTCTGTGATGTTGAACGTCATATAGAAGGGAAACCAAGCCCATAATCCGCCACTCTTCCATACTGATCCTCTTCCATCAACATTTTGCAGACAGTAATTATCAGAAGATGAATACAAAGACTCCCTGGATTGAAGTCGCTCTTATACTAAAGCAGTCGCTTTATTATGTATATACATTATAAATAATAATAATAATAATATGACATCCAAAGGCCAGACAAATGCTGAAGGCAGAGGAGACCTGACAAGCAGTTGGTTTATCGACACACATGGACCAGACGGCATCACCATTAAACTGCATTGATCTTACAAATCAATCAAAAGATCATCCAGTTTTGTGGACTGATCTCCATGATCAATTCACTCAGACCAGTCGATATATCTACATAAAGTAACTTTTTTTTGGTTGTTCTCTTTGATATATGCATCTTCATCATTTGCCTAGCATTCAAAATCTAACATTTGTCTGGGCTTATAATATTTCATCAAAAAAGCAACTGCTTGTATGCAAAAACGACTTCAATTCGCTGGGGTTTATCTTCTATCCAAAACAGTGTCTGATCAAAGAGGATTAGCGCGGACTTAGTGTTATTTCTGTAAAACTCTCACCATCACAAAGGTACATGCAATCTAGAAACAATGATGAAGTGCGTCAGACCCTAGAGAAGTTAGAGGACGATGAGAGAAAGTTGGAGGAGATCGAGAGAAACCATCAAGCAGCATTATCCGCTCTACAAGTGAAGCATGATATGGAGATGTCTACCGTGAAAGGTCAACTGGATGCACTTCATTCCATGATAAAACAATACCTTAAAAGGGATGAGAGGATGCTCATTGAACTCACAGATAAAGGTTGATTTTCTGAATAAAATTTTGTGTTATAGGTTGTCACAGGTTGGACTTCGAATTGCACAGGAGTTTGTCCACAAATATTTTTAAATTGATTCATAATTGTCTTCTTGATTATTATAGGTTGCCCCCAACAGACATTATAATACAAGTTTTGAAAAATATAATTGCTTTATTCTGGATCTTTAACCAAATTAGATGCATAATCTCTCTTCCTTTCATTTCATAGTATCTTCTTTAGGTGAACTCACAAACAATCAATTAATTATGATCGATAACAGAATCCTCTTTCCTATACTGAAAATCACAGCATCGAACCCCAAACCCTTCAAGTGCTTCTGGTGAATCAATCTTGCAGAGCTCCTCCACAGGCAGCAATTGACAGTACTGTCAAGTAACATTCAGCCACAGACTTGAATCCCTCCTCGTCCTCCAGGAAACTAATCTATTAAAGTTCCCTCCATTATGAGCAATCAATAAGAGCAGCTAAGCCACGAATCAGATGTACCCTACATCCAACACAATCAGTCACTGAAGAATTTTCGGAAAAAAGTGCATCAAAAGTACTAAAATTCTATGCAGCATGAAATCAAGTGTTGAACTTTCCAATTGGTTTAATTAAGTACCAAAAATCTTTTTCAAAAGGTACAATCTAGTACTTTCAATAGACAGTACCTATAATTGCAACAAGCTACTTTCTTCTTTGGCAGGGACAGAAAACCGTATGCTACTTTTTTAATTTCGCAAACATTTGAATATTACCTGTCTTTTGGCAAATCATGCATGTCATCCAATAGCAACAAATTTGAAATTTCATGAAAGAAGACGTGATTAACTCCTCCTTGCAAGTGTCAGTAGGCAACTAATGAATTCCGTCTGACAGCACAGGATGAAGCATTATCATTTTCCTCCTTCCTTCCGAAGAGGAAGCTGGGCAAGTCTAATCTCCTTTCCTCAAGAAGTCGTAGGCCCCCTTTTCTAGGATTAGATGGTCATGAGATCCTTCAGAAAGAGGAAGAGGATGACCAATACCATCACTTTTCTAGTTGTCTCTTTTGACCCTGAATACTGAGTCATGGCTGAGGAAGAGCCTGCAGGAAAATTGAATGGGCAAACCACTGAAAAATCTTCATATGTGTGTTCTAGACAAAAGCAGAACGATATAGCTAGTATTGACATAAAGTAAGTCGACAAACAAAGAGATTCAATGGCAAAAGACAAGTATTTCAAACATTATGCACGTTCAGCATAATACTGGTTGAAGGAAAAGAGAGAATGCTCAAAGATTACAGTTAGAAATCAAAAAAAACGTGCTGAAATTAGCTGTTGTTTCATTTGGATCATTTATTTGTGAACAAGCAAGAGAAAAGAACCTTAGAATTAGCTCTTAGCAATAAAATCATGCACAAGCCTGTCTACTCACAGCAAACTACCCATCATGAGATAAAATCAACTCCTCACAGAAACAGTAGAAAATAAATGCATGTCATTTACCTCTAGAGAAGAAGCAATGACCACTAAACTGGCGCCAGTAATACAACCAAACTTACTAGTTTAAGTGCCAAATTATATCTTTTAATTGGAAGAACAGGAATAAATCACAAAATAATTGTAATTATTTTAACTGTAGACTCATGTTCAAAACCTTACTTGGAAGAACAGGAATACTTTGCTCATTCCTGAAGAAGTTCTGAGGATCAACTGCTGTCTTAATTTTCACCAATCTCTTGAAGTTTTCAGCAAAGTACTTCACCCCGTACACACTGCCTTCCTTGTAGCTATTTTCACCATTATCAGTTATCCCGATATCTAGGTCCCTATAGTTCAAAAAAGCCCTTCGTGGGTTTTTCGACACATACGGAGTCATGAAATTGTAAAGCTCTCTTACTTTAGCAAGATTACTCTGCTCCGCTTCAGTTCCATCCTCCATCCAATTAATCGAGTACTGTATTTTAAACAGATTCCCAGCTCGATGAGGAAATGGTGTGTCCAACACAGGGATTTCACCCATTTTTCCTCCATACGGATTGAAAACGAATCCGACCTTTCCCAATTCAATCATCTTATCCCAAAGCAACTCCAACTCCTCCCTTGACATCGGTTTCTGCACATAATCTGATTTCCTCTTCAAGAAACTCACTGACTTAGGCATTCTGTCAAGCAGAGCTTCTACAGCCGTACCACTATCAAAGTCCCCCCACCAAAGAACTGACTCAATCCAGCTCATCTCCGCACAATCCTCATTCCTCAAACCCAGCTCCGGAAACTCCTCATCAATTATTGAAACCAGCCTATCCGCATCTCCAAGAAACAGAGCCAAAACAGAGGCATTAACTGTTTTAGCTCCTTTTTGTCTCTCGGAACTGACAGGCTGAAGCAGAAGTCTCATGAACAAATCATTATCAGTCCTCGGCGCAATATTCTGCCACTGATACACGAGCTCAGTCGCGTTTTCCTCAATCGTCCTCCCCACTCTAAAAATAGTAACCACTTTCGGAACAGGGAGAAGCTTCACTCGGTAACCCAATATCACACCGAAACTTGCCCCACCTCCGCCTCTAATAGCCCAAAACAAATCCTCGCCCATCGAGCTCCTATCAAGGACTCTGCCGTCGACATCCACGATCTGCGCATCGACCACGTTATCGCTCGCCAACCCGAATTTCCGCAACATGTTACCGTATCCGCCACCGCTCAAATGCCCACCGACGCCAACAGTCGGGCAAACCCCAGCATTAAACCCATAAAGCCCACTCTTTTCCCAAATCCTATAGTACAATTCCCCAAGAGTCGCTCCGGTTCCGACCCAAGCGGTCTCTTGTTTGACATCGACGTCGATGGACCGAAAATTAAACATGTCGAGAATCAAGAAAGGGGCACGGGAGACATAGGAGGTACCTTCGAAGTCGTGCCCGCCGCTCCGGATTCGGAGCTGGGTGCCGGTCCTCCTGGCGCAGAGGACGGTGGACTGGACATGGGATGGGTGGGAGGGAGTGAGGATGAGCAGGGGCTTCGGGGTCGAGGAGGTGTTGAAGCGGCGGTTGCGGATGAGAGACTGGAGGAGGGTCGGGAACGAGAAGTTGGTCGGGGAATGGAGGATTTGGGAGGTTTCTTGCTGCTGTTGAAGTGCCTGCGTGTGGTTGGCTAGGCACTGGAGGAAGGTGTCGTAGAGTGAAGCAGAGGAGGAGATTGAGGATGAGGCGAAGACCAACGCGAGGAGGAGGAGAAGCAGAGGAGAGAGAGGGGCCGAAGGCGACGATGTTGTCATCATGGCTCAACTGCTGCGATGTGCTGGGTTGAGCCCCCACGCCTCGGTGATACAGTGTCAGTGTCGGTCATGGCATTGAAGGTGTCAGCAGCCTCGCCGACCCTCTTGCTCTTACGAGCTTGGCATCCCATTCCTCTGGTCGAACGGTATCGGGAACGAACCTGGTCGGACCGTTCTAGATTTTTCAGAACCAGTCGTCTCTGGAATCAATCCGAAACCCGACCGGTCGGGTCTCAAGCCAGTTCCACCGCCGATCCTCCGCCGCGAGACGACATCCTCATCTGGGTTTCTCGAACGGAGTCAAATGTCACTTTCGAAATCTCGAAAAATCAAAGAAATCGATTTGTCTGCGTCGGTCAGCATGTCTGTACAGAGTTCTTTACTACTTTGCAGGATCTTAGCAACTGAACAACAAAATTCTCTTTGCGGAGGAGGGAATCTTGCTTTGACAGTCCAAGAAGAAAGGCATTTATTCACCAGACCGGCTTTGGTGACTTGACCAATACTGGAAACTCATTAGATTTCAATTTAGTAAACTTTATACAAATAGTCCGAGAAATAAAGTACAATGCCTATTCAATTCGCTTTCCACATACATGCGATTAAATTTGATTGACGAGTAAGAACATAAGATCTATCATCCTCTCAAGATTATTCACCTGGATAATTTAGTTGTGCTCAAGTGAAATTACAGTTTCCTTCTATATTATCCACCATACTGTACATGTGTAGATGTACATTGCTAATGAATTCTTTACCCAAATAACCTATGGTTCGCGACGGCAAGACAAGGTGGTGGTAGCAACCAAGCAAGGCGAGGCTAAGGTGGGGTGGCAAGCTTGGTGACTCATGAGCATAGAGAGATCAAGGAGGACGAGCGTGACATGAAAAGTGGAAACTTTTGTGGCGTAAAAGGGTGAATTGCAATTTCTTTAACTTTGTAGTTTTTATAATTTGCCCTCGATTTTTTTATTATTGCAATGTGCCTCCCTGATGTCTTCAAATTGAGTGCAATATCTCTCCTGGCATTGACTCAAATCTATTTTTCGATTAAAGCTCCGGTCATGAATTTGTCATGTGACTAAGCTCCTCTTCCTTAGGACTACTAATATCTAAATTTTGACTAACTGTTTAGGATTAATTGCATTAAAAATTAGAGAGCAGTCTTTAACCCTAAACAAAAATAATATCTTCATATAGCATAGCATATAGTTTAGAAACATTCATTACATAATTGGGTTATTGCATTAGCACTTGACCGGCGGCGGTGAATAGACCTGAATTAATCGTGTGGACTTAGCCCGCACTGGGGATAATATTTGGTCAACATAGGGGAGAGGGTGGCCGAAATTCAAGCTCATAATTAAGGGTATTGGGCTTTTAATTTAGGTGGATTTAACTTGTGAAGTTATAGGCTTTGGACTTAATTAGAATAAGCCCTAAAGGGGGTCAAGCTTGTCATCGATGGAGCTCGTAGGGAGCAAAATTCAGCCAGCCGAAGGACACACAAGTTCTGGCCAGAAATCAGAGAAAATTAGCCTAATTGAGCCCACGGCAGCTAAGTTTCAGCCCATCATGAGTGTAGTTAGAAAGAGGCCCAAGGTTAATTTTTTTTTTGGTCAAAGTCCAAGGTTAATTGAGCTCGTTGTTTAGGGCGATTTTCATAAGAGATCTACACTTTCAAGTCTTTTTTTTTTTTAATTAAGCCCATAGTTTACAAGATATGTACACCTTTCTCAAGAAATGACCTCCTAGGGCTTGCGACATAAGGTAAAACATAAGGCAAATCATGAAATGCAGAGAAAAATCACTACAATATTCATATATTTGTTTGTCAGTGCAAATCAACGTGTTTACTTTGTAAGTCAATTATTTTGCTAGTCAAATAAAAGATATGTTGCTTCCACACTATCATCACTTGACAAGAAAAATAGTGTTGAGTATTAAATGCTAATGCTAATGCGATGTGATGATGTGTCAGGTTTTATCGTTAAAATGCCAAAGAATTATTGAAAAATTAAGTTCTCCAAAACAGTTAGTGACCAAAATATTTATTAATCAGAAGAAATAAATTTATAATCTCTATTTTTAATAACAACAGGAAAAGGAAATTTAAGTAAATAAAAAAATCTGAGAGAGAGAGAGAGAGAGAAAGAGAGATAAAAAAAATGGTCATGATCAATGTCAAGATGGCTTTGAAACTCCTTTAAATGCTCTAGGGGCAACATTGAAAAATTTGAAAAATTAGGGGTTACTTGCCACATGAACCAAAACTTAGGAGAATAATATTTTTCACCATATATTTCAATCTGGCGGCCAAGTCACCATTTATTTTTCACCACATGAACCAAAACTTAGGATTATTTTGACAATTTTCCTGCAAGAAGCTCCAATTGAGAAATGGTCATAGTCAAATATAGGAGAGGCATTGCAACCTATTTCAAGACTTTACAAGGGATTATAAAATGCACATGTGAGTTTTTAGACAAATCCCACATTTGAGAATCTATGTGGTGTTGTGTACTTAATATGTCTTAGTTGGCTCACAACTCATTGACTTAAACTTTTAAGTGAATGTAAGTCCAATTAGATATGTTGGCGGGCTCAAATTTGAGCTCCTTCTTGGCAATCCCGAGCAAATTGGGTTTCAACTATGCACTACTAATAAATGGTATCAAAGATAATGGTTGATTGGTGCTCCCTACACAATTGGGTTTCTTTAACAGAGTAATCCTACACAATGCTGAAAAGGTCAATGTTCCTTCCTGAACCGATTGTTCTTCCTTTGCTCCTAGACACCATCAATGGAGCCACAAATTCATATCTCAGACTTAGTCTATCATGCATTGAGTGATCTAGACCGTGTAGACATGACCATACAGTTCGAATTACTTAGTCCTCCCTTACTCAGCCCAAGTGATTTTTTGGTCATATTCTGAACGAAGGGCTTCTTTTGACGCCACACACCATTGGCAACTGTTGAATGTTTCATTTAAAGCTAATCCGCAAAGTCATTGCCATCCATGCTTGTCCTCGAAGTTCGTTTACTCACCCAAAAATGAGTGCGTGATCAAGATGACATGGGACAGGAAACCACAGGCTGGGTGTTTCAGCTATTGACGAAATAGGGCCACTACCTTGCTTCAGTGAAAACGGTCTCCTTGACAGAAAACAAGAGGCGGCTCACTGTCCCCGCAATCAAGATTCGCAGAAGGCGTTGTTGGCTTTCTAACTGGCAGAAGTCAGAAGCAATGCGAAAGGCAAAAGGCAGAAGAGCTGCTTCTAGGCTGTCGGCTTGGCAAGAAGAGAGGCTTGTAGTTATACTTTAGAAATTGAGCTCCGCGGAAATAAGAAGTTGCTCTTGGGTTTGGCAAGAAAAATGACAAACCCAAAATCAATTATCGACTCGCATAGTATTAGATTAGAGATTTTAAAATCAAGAACCGATTCATTTATCTTAAAAATCGAAAGTGGGCTGGTTCAGAGCCGGTCCAGAGTCGATCATTCCTAACAAAGAACGGCAATTACATACCTATATATAGTATGTATATATCGGGTTGGCAAATACATAATCAAATTATTAACACGCATAGCATCAAATTAGAGATTTCAGGACCAAGAATTAATTCATTCATCTTAAAAACCGAAATGGGGCCGGTTCCATGTGGGTTCAGAGTCGTCATTGCTCGTCCTCAATGGAGAACGGCAATTACAAAGTTGGTAACGAGATGCTTCGGTCACCACTGTACAAGGCAAGGCTTAGAAACCCTTCCAGTCATGACTATCGCCAAGTTCGAGGCGGTTGACAGTGCCACCCCACTTTTCTCTCCGCCCAAGGCAGCTGGCCTTGCCGAAAGCTATCGGCATGGGTTGTCAGACCGTCCGACATGGTTTGGACCGTCGCATGGTGGCTGGCTTTGGCCTCCATCTCTCTCTCTCTCTCTCTCTCTCTCTCTCTCTCTCAATGTGATGCCAGCAAATTGTCTAATTAGCACACCAAGGACGAAGAAATTTATCCAAATATGTGATCTTCATCTTCAAGAAAATGTTGTAAGTCACAGTTATTCAGTCTAGCAAAAGAATGGAAACTTCACTAGCACTATACACACCCATCATCAATCATCGCAAACTTAAATCCGGCTACTCTATAAGAACAAACAAATCAAAAAGCTCAAAAGACCGGATTTTGTTCTCTAATCTCACAGCAAGAATTAATCCCCTCAAATTCCAAAACAAAAAATTAAGTACATGACAAATTCTCATTGAAGCCAAAACACGGCACAATCTCCTCCTAGTCTTTCAACCTTAAAAGCTGGAGCACTTCTTGATCTTGTACCGGTACAAAACCCTCCTCTTCTTGGCAGAAACGTTCTCAATGGTCAGAACAACCTTCCCAGGCTCGTTGTTATGGAATGTGTTGCGGATTGGCCCTTCGTTCTGTGCCATCTTCTTTCCCTTCTGAACAATGACTGTGTATGACCCCTCATCACTTGGCACAAACTCTTCCTTGTAATTCACCTCCCAGCCCAGCACTGTAAGGTCCCAAAGCAACGTGTTTCCCGTCTGTTACATATCAGTCAACACATTAATGAGCAGCACATCTGATATTATGCCATGTAAAAGTCACTAGACCAAGAGGCAAAGATTACCTCTTCAATCGATAGCTCGATGGATTTGGTCGCTCCAGCCTTAATGGTGAGCTCAGACACAGAACCATCCTCGCTCGAGAACTCAAAATCCTTCTCCCTCTTGAATCCACCGTACTGAACCGGTATCTCCTCTATCGGGATGTACCTGGAGACAGAACGCAGTTTCTATATGATTCCAGTCTCTTAGCGGTAATCAAAGGTCTCGTATGCGATTTCGAGGTTATAGAATTAGGATCTTAGCTTCTTTTGTAACAATCAGAAAACATTTTAGGCACGCATTCGGGTAACCGATTCTCTTATGCAAATGTCATTAGAATTGGTAAGGGTGGACAGAAATGCTTACTTGAGCAAGGTTTTGGTGAGCTTGCCAGGGCGAGAGAGGACGAATTTGCTCTTGGTTCTTGGGGTCAAGAAAGGGGAGACGAGGGCATTGAGTGCATAGTACCAGAAAGGAGCATTTATGAATATCTGCCATCACATCAAACACATCTTAATGCGAATTCCAGAGTAAAGCGGCCCATGAGCAGGTGAAGATGGAAAAAAACTTACGTTCCTTGCCACGAGCTCCGGATAATTGTCCTGCAAGAGGTCGATGGCACGCTGGGTTGTGATCCGAAGCTCCTTCTTCGCCGGCCCAGGTGAGTTCTTCAGATCGTTGATCTGGAGCAGCGAGGAGATGCCGCCGGGCTTCAGGTCGAGCTTCTTGATTCCCTGCTCCATCAGCTGGACCCTCCACCTCAAGAACCGGTCGCGGTTCTCCTCGTTCGCGAATGTCCTCCGGTAAAGCCCCTTATCTCCGAATACCCCGTAGACGTTGTAGCACACGGGGTGCCCTTCGCGGTCAGTCCCGTCCCAGTACGCAGCCGAGGTCAATTCTGGTTCGAAGCACTCGCCAAGGACCGAATCCGTGCCGTACTCCTTCCTCCACCGGATGGTCTTCTTGAGCATCTCGAAGGCCTCATTCACCTTGAACTCTCTGGCCCTCAAGAACTTCAACAGTACCACGTTGGTCTCCTCTGCACCTTTGCTCGGAAGGAGCGGGACTCCCCAGAGAGCGATCTCCCTGTCCACCTCAACACATTTCACCTCTTCCTCTTCTTTCTTACCCTCCTGTTTCGCCTCCTCACCGTCGCCGCCCTCCTTCTCGGTCTCCTTTGCCTTTTCCTTCTCGGCACTGTCATCGCAGGGCGCCGCTTCCTCCTTCTTGCTCTTCTTCTTCTCTTCGGGCTTCTCGAAGAGAACGTTCCCGAGGATGGCGTCCTCGAGCTTGGACCGGAGCTCGTTCAGGGCCTTCCTCTCGCACTCCCTGAGATCGGAGAGGAAATTGCTCTCCTCCCTGTACGAAGCGCTCTTCTCCACGGCTTTGGGGTCGGCCTCATCGGGCACCTTCGCCTCGCCACCTTGATCGACCACCTCCTTGGTCTCTTCCACCACCTTCTTGGCCTCCTCCTGAGGGGCTGCAACTTCTGCGGCCATGTGGGTGGCTACAGGCTCAACAGTCATGGTGGATGGATTCTTGAAAACCGAAACCAAAAGGGTCACCAAATTTGAAGCTCAAATGGAAGAGCACTCTCTCTCTCTCTCTCTCTCTCTCTCTCTCTCTCTCTCTCTCTTATGGGTATGTGTTGGGCTTTGCTGTCTGGAGAGTAGCAGTTATAGATATAGCGACAGGAAGCAAGAATGGTGGGAAAGAGAAAGGAGAAATTAAAACCCTAGGCAACGGTCACATACCTGGATCCACCTCACGTTCGTAGGAGCCGTTGGGCCTGGGATTCTCTCTCTCTCTCTCCTCTCCTGCCATGTTTGTCTTTCCTAGGCTAGCCTGGAAGGCCAGCAAAAGCAAGCAAAGCGTTAGGACAATCATTTCATGGACCCACATTTGATGAATCACGAATTCTTCTTTTTTCCCCACGTCGATGAAAAATTAATGCATCGGAAAATTTTAAAAACTTTTCCTTTTCCAGTCGCTTAGAGTTCGTTTAATAACTATTCTCATCTTAAAAATAATTTTTTTTTGAAAAATAGTTCTCAAATGAATTTTTGATAAGAGAAACGTATTTGATAAAATTATTTTTTTTCTTTCTCATGTGGGACGAGAGTAAAAACTGAAAAAGAAATCGGTTTTCTCTTTTTCTCGTATTGTGCATTTTCGTCGGAAAAACAGAAAACTAAAAATCTTTTACATCCAAAACCCATCCCTGTTTTTTTTTTTCATCCTGAGAACATAATTTTTAAGGGCATTTGCAAAATAGGTTTCATGTCCCAAACTCCTCCGGGGATGAAAAACCAATAACTAGAACAATTACCTAACGCTCCTTTAAGTAACGTGTTTGTTTACACTTTTGTTCCCGATAACAATAAATCTGTTTTTTTGGTCAATTATCCATGAAGAAAAAATGAAAAAAAAATTGTGAATCATTGCATTCCTATTCTAAAAGCATTTTTTTACCAAACTCTCTATTTTTCTCGGAAATTGTTTCAGTGAGTAGAACCACTAAAAAAGTGTTTCTATTCAAAATTTGTTCATTGGAACAGAAACGTTACAAAATGCATCTTTAATAAGAGCCTCTAATCTCTCCTTCACAATTTTTTTTTTTTTGAAAAAAGCTCCAACCATATATTAAAAGTCGTACACACTTTTGCAAAGAGGCCGTAGAAACCGGAGTTGAATTGGAAGCCTATTTTCATTCAAACTCTTTGTAGTTATATAAAGTTTTACAACGACTCAAGTTTTTATTTACAATGATCTAATTTCCAAAAGGACAATAACGAGTTAGAGATTTTATTTAGTGGGAATCTAAAATTCTAAGTGCTTATATTACCAGAATGCATTATGTCGTTGAACTTATTTTGTTTGGACATTCACCTATCTAAAGTATTGGAAAAAGAAAAGGGTCGAATTTAGGAGGTGTTAGTAACTCCCCGTGCATAAATGGATGGGATTGCGATTCTATGGGTTTGGAATGAGTTCATGTTTTAAGTTTCATCGGGTTCTTGCTTTAGACGAGTTTAGTTTAGCTATGTCAAATTCATCTTGATTTCGATGCCTAATTCTTTACTACGAACAATGCGGTTCTTGGTTTTTGCGCCCGTTTTAGCAAAAAGAAAATCGTCTTTCATTATGTTCATTCGGATTGGCTCGATTTCCTCTTGATGGGTTTGAGATTTTGGAAAAGAAAGTTGCTATTAATAGGGTCTTATGACCTATTGCTAAATATTAGGAGTTAATGCTAATTGCTTAAAAAGGAAACTTAAAATAAACTTCTGTCGGGTCTATGCGCCCGTTTTGTTAAAGAAGTTTTCTATCAAATTTTATCTCTTTTTATTATTGTTATTACTTTTTTTTTATGAGCAAGGATTCCTACTTTTCGCCAATCCTTCGGATCTACATATTTGTGTATCAATATCTTGGAGAAGACTGGCCCAGCAATCTATCACCAAGGTCCCACACTTAAATCACGGAACCATACTTGAGATTCGAATCATCAATCCAATTGTAGGAAAAATAACGTCTTTACCAACGCATTCATGCTTGGGTAATATAAATATTTATTAATTGTAAGGATTTCTTTTAAAGCGAAGATTTAAGATCAAGAGTGAATATTTGTGTAGACACTATCACAGTAAGGAGTAATCGATGTTTATGTGTCTATAACAAATAAGAAATTTTACAAAAAAGATTCGAGAATTTTGGATGACTAATAATCGATTCTTAAAGATACATTTTCTTCTCCTTGTGACTTTGTTCTTTATCTTTACAAAGTACACTTACTCACCTTTCGACCCTCATGAATGAATTAAGAAATGTTTAGTACTTTTTTAAGAATTATACGTTTCACACATACTATAATATTGTTTTTTTTTTCAGCAACTTGCACACTCTTTCTGCGAAATCACGTTTTAAATTTGTCATCTTAGAGGCGGGAATTGCGGGATTAGGTTAAAAGCAACTCAACTCTCCCATCCTCCTATGATGATTCTATCTTCAAAATTGCATCATTATCCAATTCTATGATGAATTATGAGTAGTTGATGAAATGCCGTAATGATTTTTTGTTAAATGACCTAGATCACTGCCAATGAAATTATGTTCCAAACTAATGATATTTACTTGTAAAATATCAGACCTAATTTGGATTCACCACTCCAGTTCTCAAAGGTCGAACTAGTCACCCATTGCCCAGTCCACATCCTAACAATCAAACTCAAGTTTTTAGTTGGCAATCCCGTATCTATTATCTTGAAGGTAAATCAAGACTTCTTATATAGATAAATGAAAAATTCCCATTACTTAAATCTCATGTATAAATAATGACAATATTTTTTCGCTGAAGATATATACATAAAGAAAATACCTAAAATTTATGTAATCACGCCTTAATTGTGGCATAGATGGACGCAAAAGGTAAAGGCTTCTGTTCTTGGAAACACCGAAAAGGGAAAGAAAAAGGTAATATTGGCATTTATTCATTATTATTATCTTTTTGGTCTTGTCCGGACAATGGGGCCAATGTCTTTCAAATTGTCATTTGAAAACTCTTGAACGACAGCCTCGGTAATTGTTTTGGACTGCACTTGCATAAAACACTATTCCCATTCAAAAAGTTGCTCCAGAGAGGGAGAGAGGAAGAGAGAGAGAAAGTAAAGAGTAATTCTTTATCTCATTAAAGATGAATTATCTTTGCCTTTCACGCAAATTTAGATGGTCAGCTTTTCCATAAACAAATTCAGGGAGACATTTTAACAAATTTTATTTTTATAATAATAGAAAGAGCCACAAAAAAACTCTAAATGCAGCACATTTATCATAAATTTTACTATGACATATAAAATCTCAAAGTTATATTTATATAGCGCATGTATCCTAAATTTTGACTGCCGCAGCAAATTTACCTCAAATTTTATCTCTATATAAATTTACTTCAAAATATTAAAATTAGTGAATAAAAATACAAATTTAGAATTACAAATTTAAATTTTCGGACTTATTCCCAAAAAGTGAAATGACTTTGCTTGGATGGACACACTTGGGAGCATTACACCACATGAAACAAACCAATGAAGATTGACTTAACACTGACAGCTTAGAGACAAAACAGACAGCTTAGATAAGTCCACCACATTAAGTTGACCCCAACAACGATTTTTTTTTTTATCATATTATTGTACTGCGAGGAGGGAAAAAAATAAATAAAGAAAATTAAAGTTAAAAAAGAGCAGGCGTCAAGGGTGTCATCTCCTGTCTGCAGTGAGCATCTATCTGCAATATTTTAACAAGGAAAAAAAATGTAAAACCTTGGAAAAATTAATTCAACCTATAAGCTAAGGGAAAATTTAAGTCTAATTGACATATCATAATAATTTAAATTAGTCGTACCAATACCCACCCGCAATAATTTCATGTAAAATTTTTAAATAGTTCTAGCATAATTCATATTTGCTTCGTACGAAGTTGAACTTCTTACATTGAATTATAAGATTTACTTCGACAATATTCTTTCAAGGTTTCTGATTTTATTGAATTTGATCGAAGCAAATTAATGTATAAATAATAATACAACTTGCCTTAGATTATGGAATTATGAGGAGCCAACCTAATTTGCGGAACCAAAATATTCATCCAGTCAGAAGTCAAACCATGAGGGAATCATTTCACGTGCCTCGTAATCCTGAGTCAAAAGCTTCGCTCCTATTTTTAGATATAATATAGATATCCAAAATTAAAATAAACTAATCTTTTGCAGCGAGTGGTTAAAATGCAGACTTTCCATCATTCCGAGGTAGCATTTCGAATTTAGGAAAAAGTTAAAAGGAGCACTCCAATTTAGCTTTCAAGAAAACAAAAGTGAAGAAGGGTGAAATGTAAAACATTCTGAAAGTTCTCACTAAATTAGAGATCCCCTATGTCGAATCAAGATCAACTAGTACAGAAATAAAACATTAAATCGAACTCTTCTTTGGTGTCAAGATAAAAGCCATAAATAGCCATCGACTCCCGAAAAATGATAAAAGACATACTCCGGGATATATAATGCATTACAGACATATGATTGTTACGCTTCAATCAAGAAATTCTATTCCACCTCTTAGAAAGAAATGAACTTACATGGCAATACATTTATACAAAACTTCTATCATCTCGAAAATCGAGAAATTGGTTGTCAAAGGACTTAAACTTCAAGAATTTCTCTCTTCACCCCAAGTAAACTTTTCTCTTCAATCTCCCCCCCCCCCCCCCCCCCCCCCCCCCATCTGCCTCTTTGTCCTACGTGCAATTCCATGTCCAGGGTTAGTAAAGTTTTTTCGGTGCAAGTGGTGGACACGGCATGCGATTGAATAGAAGAGAGTGGCACATTTCGTTTGGATTGCAATTTTATCTTAATTTCTGCAAAAGATTAAGCCCTTGGATCGGCCAATCATTAAACGAGCTGGAGACAGCAAGTTCATGGGCAATCTTTCTTTTCATTAATATCTCGTTTTGCGTTGCGAAACTAATGTCACAACTCGCGCCGATTTCCTGTCATCGGTTGTTGGCCTCGAACATCAGGATGGCGGCGAATCATAGAGCCACCGAGGGCCATGTGACAGAAGGATTCACGTTGATGACAACTGTGTGCTGGACATTCAAGGAAAGCAAGAGCTAGCATGCAGAAAACAACAAGAATCTATGCCCACCACTTTACAAGTTCAACCCCTTGGAGATTTAAGAAAGAAACAAGGAACGGCTAAAGGAACCAAGTCAGCGAGAACAGAGGAGAGAAGAACAGGGGAACTACAAAATACAAGACTTAGATAGCTGCCGACTCACAAACTGTACAAGCGTGAGCGAAAGAATACAATCCTATTGTTTCTTCGGTCCGGCGTCGATATCCACGAATTCACCGGTTACCCTGAGAGCAAAAAGGGTAGGAGAGAAGGATAAGAAAAACTAGAAGAAGATTGCGGTCATTCCAGCTCATTAGATGTGCATGCGACAACTAGACCACAGACATAGAACCCGTATGCGCTAGCCAGCTGACTTGACTGATGAGCAGACGGAAGTATTTGGCACGGATGCGATCGGCATTTTAAACCAAGAACAGCACAAAAATCCCATGTTGATAATCACATTAGAGCAAATAAAGTCAAGAGTCATAATATACTTGTCTGTGAAGTCTGTTTAAGAAAGAAAGTAAAGCCAGATGGACTTGAACCAGGGACCTAGAAAGTCCTTGGCAACCCCAAGTCCCGCGTAAACCACCAAGCTATGCATACACCCATAAATATGGCAAATGTATTCGACATCTGACAATCGGCAATTCTTAACATGTCCGCATAGACACGAAAAATATTTATTACACCAATATCAAACAAGCTGCTCAACAAGTAGACCCATCAAACTAGGTCACAAACCCATCTCTTAACCCTTATATTCAGTAAATAAGTCATAAATGGGTTTAAACACAATATGTATGTTAGATGGGTCATAAATGGATCTACAACTTTCTTAGATCCAATCCACCTCTATGACTCACTATTTATCTCCTCTCACTCTTGATCTTGTACTTACTCATGCCGCACTCTCACCTCAGTTTGGATACGAGTTTTTGTAGATTGCGTTAAATATAGAAGTGATGTAGCAATATGGATTGGGTCGAGTATAAGTCGCTAGATTTGTATAAGTGAAAACGAGTCAAAATGGGTTTGATGGACCTGTCCATATGTTTGAGATGTCTATCAACCAGTTGCACTGGCTGAAGTTGCAATGGCTGAAGCACCGCTGGCCACTTGACCATGAGTGCTTTTTTTTTTTTTTTTGGTAAATTGACCATGAGTGCTTCAGTTATTAAAACACCAGAAAACAGACTACTAGACTTAATCAAAAGACAAATGGTTTACACTAACCTGTTGTAGTTTAAAAAGCCATCACCAATGGTCCCTGCAACCTTATTCCTCACTTTCCGTACACAAACCTACAACAATAATAAGAATTTTAGACAGGTTTGCCCAGATAAATGTCCCAATGCCGACAATCAATTAGTGCAGAGAGCAACTTTACCTGTACTTGATCGACTGGTCCAGCCTCTGGATCCCGATTTCGATGTATGACTATCCCGTTGTCGCATTTGTTTATAAAATGCGCACTCCCGCTAATATCGTAGAGGTTAGGCGGCTCACCAACCCAGTTGTGCAACTGTTTTGAAGAGTGAATTTAGAATTGACAAAAGAGGCCTCACTAAAGATGCTAATGCTAAAGAGACCAACCTGTCTAGGATGCGCTACAAACCACACATGGCAGGAATGATGCTGAGCAAAACGTTTGATCAATGTAAGCATCTGACTCACATACTCAGTTTCAGTCCTGCAATGGATTCATATGTATGAATTTAATAACATAAATACTCTCAAATTGTAAGTGGTGAAAGGATTTGACAGTATCCCTAAGATTATAGCACCTAACGGATAAAATGGGATGTTAATGTGCAAAGAAATTGCTGTGTTAGGACAAGATATTCTTCAAAATTGGTGATTCTATGATGAGTGGTTTAGTGTTGCCATCGCTGCATCACTGTCTTTTTAGTTCCTTTCCTTCGTGAGAGAGACACCGAGGAATACAAATAAATAGATAATATGCAACCAGCAGCAATCCATGACAGACCAACAATAGCAGAATTGCCAGTTCAATGTGGAACATTTAGAGCAGTCACAGACAATAAAGTTCGAGTCATGAGTCATAAGACGCACTGGCCAGAAGGACGCTGGTGGTCAAGCTCATTGTAAGGATCAATTACCAGTCCCCGCACCCCATGTCTTAGCACCGCAGACTTGGCAAGATCAAGAACCCACTTTATACTTGGAAGTGAGTCATCCTCACACCTGTTCAATAGCCAGAACAGCCAAACATATTATTTACTTTTCATTTCCAGGAGAAGTCTGCAGCATGAACACTTTATCAGGATCCAACAATATCTATTCCAACATAAGATTTGCTTCAGTCATATAGACAATACGACTACTATTTGGGTGATTTTATAGACTATTCTGACTATTTGTGACCTCAGCTTGTCACAAAATCAATAAATTTGACATTAATAAAATAAACATCTTATTAACAACATATCATGACATAATTTGCAAATGTCCGCATTCACTAAAATTAGACATATCAGGAAATCTTCCACAAACATCCATCGCCAAGCCCTAACAATAACAAAGAGACTTTCTCATTAATAAAGTTCACTTCTACTGACTCTCTTCTTTGACATTTATAAACATCACTACTCTATCAATTTATTGGGCACAAAATTTACACACTTGACACAGCAAATTGACTGGCTTATAGTCTTTCAAATATTTGACTTGTAGCATGTCCAAATAAGATATTTTTGTGAAGCAAGTTTACTCAGAGCAAGCTACTAGGTTGATTCCAAGCAGCAGAATTACTGGTATAGAGACTTCACAGCAAGAACCATACATGAGTGAATCCCAATATTTAGTAAGCCTACACAGCTTCATACTTCAAAAATAAAGAGAAAAAGTTTGTTCCCAGAAGCCATAATCAAGAATTGTTGATATTAGGATACTATCCCTGTCCACCTCTCATCCATGGACCATAGTTTAAGATGACAGAGACGTGGAAGGTAAAATGAGCCAATATGTGGAGTAGCATATCCATTGTATTAGTTGGTGCCTCCTTGATATGAAAAAAAATGACTGGTACATGCATGCCAACTAAAGGTGAAAGGACGATTACAGCCAGCAGCTAAGCCAGTGACAAGAAAATCTAGGAACTCAAGCAGTGGCATATCCCTGGTAGAAGCTGCATCTTTAAGTCCCTTTTTCCCCCTTCCATTTGAAAATTACAGATTCTCGATAGTGAGTTGGAGCCTATTAACATATGAAGAAAAACAATACCAATGTCGATATAGCATCCTGCCTGTAAGGATTGCAAGTAGCACTGAGAACACTGAAATTGGCAAATGCCTGAACTGCGGAAACTTCACACGCAAATCAAATTCAGTTACCATGCAAGACCCATGCTTTCAATACCCACACCGTATTTCTTAGGAAAAGAAATGGTTCAAATGCACCATTCTCCCCATATATACACCCCATAACACAGTAGAAGTTTTCGAATGCACTGACATCACTCTTAAGTTAAAAAATGGTAACACTCAAATGCTTTGCATTACTTTGTCACCAAAACAAATAAAAATAAAGAAAAGGATTTGAACTTCTCACCTTATGAGATAAAATGTATCACTCAACCATCGCTTCCCTCGCTCAAAGTCTTCGACACCCATTCGTTCAGCAGGTTCTCCATATCTGTAATCACCAAGAGTTACCGATTACTATATTCTATAGAGTATGAGACAACTGAGTTAAGACATACCATTTCCCACAGTCACACAAATAAGACGGCATAAGTCAACAAAACTGAACAGTCCAAAATATGAGGGGCAAGAAATGCTCATTAGCAAAAATACATAAATCGAAACCCAATTATGACTACTGAAGAATTGTACCTAATAAAAAGTGAGAACCTACTATAGTTAATGAGGGTCAGAAGCAGAACCTACAGTACGCTATTAGGAGAACCAAGAGCACCAAATCAATGATACCATGGTTTTACAATCTTACATGATTGCCAGCATGGCTGATCAATCAAAGGTGGTAATACTGTTGTAGACACGAAATAATTATGACAACAGCATTTGACAAATGTCTTATGTTCTCACAAATGACTAAAGGTAAAGCATTTGAGAGTTGCTTCTCAAAAAACAATTGATCAATACTTTGGCACCTTCTGTAAATGCAGCTTTTACATCTACAAAATAATTTAACTTAATTGAGTAGAACTAGATATACCAAGATATGGCCTGTGTAATGAATCTTTCTCCAAATAAGATTGGGCAGGTTTCAGCTTGTTGGGCCAAAAGTAAAAAATAAAGGAAAAAAAAACAAGTACAATAACAAATGAGCAAAGAAGGTTTGCCCTAGGGGCACAGTCCATCAAACAAGTTAACCATCTTGATGTCAATGCCACCATCAACAATCACACTACAAATTGGTTTACTAGGCCAAATTGAGACATCAAAGTGAGGCAACAATTGGTTAGAGCAAACGAGCTGCAATCGCAAATCAATCTACAGAGAAAGTCATGGTGGCACAAACAATGGAATAACCGCCAGATTAGTCACTTTTCCACCAGCAATTTGTCTGTGTTTGTGTGTGGTGCATGTGCATGCACAGAAACATAGTCAGGCACAATATAGGTGTATGGTTGAAGATCGATCATGGATTTCACCATTTGAACTCACTGGTCAATGATTGGCAGTGGACTTGCGCCATCTGCTAATCAATGAGACAATCCACACAACCCATTCAGTAAAACTTTTAAACCATTTTATTTTTTCAACTTCATATCCAATGATATCCCGAACATGTCATAGCTATAACAGTTTTCCCAGAACACAGTGACAAAAAAAGACTTGCTCCATGGAGTGTTGGCAAAGACTCCTACTATTAATTAATTTCTGTATGATTAGATTGACAAGACATAGAAAACACATGTTCTCATGGGCATATTGGTTTCTTTGAGAGTGATCTCAAATTTCTAGAAATATACGATAGGAGCGAGCTTAGGTTTCTGATGTATTGTCAGGGTAAATGGCATAAAAAGTCCTAGATCTTTGGCTCAATGTGCAATATGGTCTCTAAGTTTTAAATTTGTTTAATGTTGTCCCTAAACTTTAATCCTATGTATAACATCATACTTAAACTTTCAATATCTTCAATGTGGTCCCTGGAGTTTAAAATGTTTAATATTTACATTAAACATTTTCATAGAGTCCATGGATTGAACATTTTCATACAGTCTAATGACTAAATTAACCATGTATCAAAAGTCTTAAGGACTACATCGAACAAATTAATAATTCAGGACGATATTGCGAATCAGATTAAAATTCAGAAACCAAGTAGGACAAAATTAATATTCAGGGACCACTTATGTCATTATTGCATACAGTTACAACACAACCAGTGCAGCAAAGGCTACAGCAAGCTGAACAGGCTCATTTACAGCTAATTTCATGTACTCCCAAAGCAAACCATTTCCATATTGTCCAAACACAATGAAAAAGGAAGTTCAACCATGATATAGGCCATGTTAAAGGCAGATGATCGCCCACGAAGATAAAATGAAGCCAGTGTGCCAAAAATAGCCAAAAAGAGTTCCTCAAAACTTACTTTGAATCAAAAAATGGCTTTTTGATGTGTTTCTCTAAAAGTTTCCTTGCGTGCTCACGAACCTACAGATTAGTAAAACTGGCATGTATCAAAGAGTACTGCATAGAATGGGAACAAAAATAAGTGCAACGCTTAATGCAATGGTGCTCCGTGAGGCACTAAAACCTACAATATAAAATGTAAATATACTCAAGCACATTTGACAGATTACCAAGCAAAGATCTAAGGAGACACAAGCCTTCAAAGCAATCAGCTATATTAAATTATTTCCACTTATCTCCATAAACCTATGTAAGGTATGGTACTTGGCTTAGTCACTCATTCTTGGGATCTGGTATAAATTTGCCTTCCCAAACAGAGTAATGTTGAAAGAGCAATTGACAAGTGTGTACATTCTTGAATAAGATTGCAATAAAATCTCACCCTGTTTTCCATTGAACAAAGAGCAAATTTCCAGCCAACACTCTCATTTATATTGCACAAAAGAGCATCAATCCATTCACTCTTCCCAGAATTAGGGACCCCAGTTACAATAGTCAACTCTCCAGGTACAACCTGACCAATATAGTAAAGGTATGAATCAGTCAAAACTGAAACAAAGTTCATCTGCATGTCCTTTTAAGGGCATAAACAACTTTTTAAGACAAAAGAGTCTATGAGATTGTTTGAGAATGTGAAAATAATGTATAAGCTTAATTATTATTAAAAAAAAGACACTGATTGTAAGAGGTGCCGATATGTCTCTTACTAAAACTCATCTCAGAGGAGCTGAGATATTTTAGTCAACAGAAAGAAAGAGGTAGAGTAATCCATAACAAAGGAAATAAGATGCAAAGGTCAAAACAATCGACTGTAAAGTAGAAAATCTATGCAACTTCATAATGATGCATTCATCACTAAAGCAGAAGTATATTCTAGTAGAACACAAACTTACTGCTGCTGGGGAAACATAACGAAAATGTATTCCAGTTGTACTGGACACTGTATGATGGATATAGTAAATTAGATCGACAGAGTCTCAGTTTGATAGGCCAGTGACAAGGTCACTCCGATCAGTTGGTCATTGTTTGTTTGGTTATCTACATTCTTTTTCTTCTGCCTACAACCGTATGTTTGCTAAATCTCTCCTTATTACATATGGTCAACATTGGATGCACCAAATGCAATGCACCATGGCTATCATTTGTTGTCTTAATATCTACTTCTATCACATCAGCAACATTTCATAGTGGCAGCTTTGGAGAGGATAAGTGAGAATGGACACATGAAGTTGCTCTTGATGATTTGATGAGACAAGAACTGGGACCTCCTTGGAAAAGAGTTCCACACCAATCTAACAAAGTGAAACACTACTTTGCAGCTATGCGTACATCTACTGTTTAGCCATTATGTGAAACAGTCAAAGGATGGATACCGAAATAATCATTCTTGTCAACCCTCAAAAAAAAAATTTACATTTAAATAAGTCAGCATGCCTGTGTCACTGAATAATGGTAAAGTATAGTGCAATTTGATGAACCATGATTTAGTGAAGATGTCAAGAGAAAGCATCAAAGCAAATCTGGAGGTACACAAGAGAACCCGACTAATCTCCGGAACTCTGTGCTTAACTAGAGAATACTCTTCTTTCCTGTTCCATAAGGACAGTGATACAGACAGGACTTCCATTATTTGTATAAGAATAAAAAACAGAAAAGGAATCCATTAATGATATCACACCAAGTGAATACTAATTAAATCAACTGTCAAGGAAGACTACGCATTTAACACAGGCTGAGAATCTGTGAAAATTGACCATCATAACCACCCAAAATGTGCAAGGAAATAAAAAACCAGGAAGAACGTTTAGGAATATCAAAGCCTATTACTTACATTGTACAAGTGATTCAAAGACTTCCACCCCGTCGAAACACCAAACTCATAACCTAAAGTCCGATGATAATAAGCATTTATTTCATCAAAAAAGTCTTTAAAGGTGAACAGTCCACGTATAGGGTACAACTCCGCATTATCAATTACTTCCCGTAGGACACCTGGCCCCACATACATGAGCACCTGCAAAGATACTAGATAATATAAGCCAGCAAAAAATTCCTTGTCAGGAAAAATAGTTTAAGAGGTCAATAAGATTCTTCAATGCTATGTTTTGAGCACAAGCCTCAGCACAAATGCAATAGTATGCACTTGTAACTAGAGGGCCATGGGTCTGAGTCATGGAACCAGCCTATTAGCAGAAAAAGGAACAGGAAAGCTGCATATGCTGGCAGATCCTCCCCAACCCTGGGTGTCAAGAAGTCTTATGTAAAATGAACACCCTTTAATTAAAGCAACATGTTGCCATTCATAATGGCAGTACAGAGGGCATCCCTTTAACAGTGTTATTAGCTGGTTGTTGGTTGTAGAAAAGCTAGTTACATACAAAATAGCCGGGTACAATTGGAAGTAAAAGCTCATTTAATTTGATCATTTGCTCTTTATTTGCTCAATTGATGCCCACTCAGATCAAATTAAATGCACTAAGAGATTTAGTTAGAAGATACCACATGTGATGTCAAATGCGAAGGTCAAAATCATGATGTGCTCTGTAAAACAATAGATGGGCAACATCTCCCAACTAGGCCAAACAGTGACGTATCTACCAATGTTAGGAAGGGTGCTACAAATTAGACCAATCTCAAATTATTGACAATATCAAGCAGAAAGTACATCCAATTTGGTCAATATCCATCATCTTCCTTCCCTTCATCCTTTTAATCATCTCTAACAACTTAACTAGGCATCTCTCATAGCCAGCTAAGTAACTGTTTCAATGTGAGGGAAAACGACCTACATGTTCAGAATTGGGAGTTTCACTAGACATTGAAGGAACAAAAACTGTGAGCCTAAGCAGGCAGCTTAGGCTTTTGGTTTGCAGCTCTAGCTTTAGCCCGGTCCTTCTTTTGTAAAATGCAGTATTTGGAAAGTACAACTTCCAACCATTTTACAACTTATGGCCCCTCTTTCACACTCCAAAGGAAGCCATTTTTTGACATGACCAATCTTGCAAAAGAAAAATGGACTACGTAAAAACTGGAGGCAGCAACTTTTCCTTCTACCTTCTAGTTTTAGTTCAATAAGCTGGTGTTCAACAGCCAAAAGAAAATCTCTTTCTTTCTTTCTACTTTTGTGGAAATAACAGATAAGTTATGAATCAACAACAGGATTGGGAAGCTTCCCCTCCTCCCCCCCCCCCCCCAAAAAAAAAAAAACAAAAACAAAAACAAAAAGTAGGCTCTTTATCGGTTCCATCACGTTTCTCCTCATATGGAAAACCAAAATGAGTGACACTGATAAGATTCAAAATTTTGTGAATACCAACTTTGTGCATGACTGCATATACATCTTGCCGAATAACCCTAATAAAATGGATGCAGCAGTGGCTTGCTGAGTTGGTTTAATAAAAACGCAAAGGAGGTTCAGTCCCAATTTGTCGAAAAAAAACATGTTATGTATATCTTGACGAATATAAATGTCTACCTCATTTGCATCTTTGAAGTATTCACTATCATTCTTCTTAGGCCATTTAACTCGCCAACATCTGTCATATGAAAGATCATGATTTAGTGTATCTGTAACACTTCATTAGCAAAAAAGGAGAAATAATGTGACATTGCACAAACCTTTCCCTTCCAAGGCGGCGTGCTAGCTCTTCGGCCAATGCTTGACCAGGTTTATCTCCATCAGTGGCAAGAATAATACGCGATGCCTGAAAAAAGATTTATGTGATTCAATATAGTAAAGAATGAAACTTTTTATAACAATGGTTAAACTAGAACAAGCTCATCACTACCAACCTCCTTAAGGTAGTCTTTGCAGTTCCACAAGTATTGATACTTAATGTCCTAGCTTTACAAATGCCAAAAGCATCAGTGAAGATTTATCACACGGTGAAAAAGAACAAGGAATGAAAAAGTTAATGTATAGATGCTTTCGTTCTCTTTAATTTGACAGCAAAAATATGCCTTTCTTGCATGCTGTAGCCAAGGGACAAAAGGCAATGGAAACTAAAAGCTAATCTGACCAACACATGCATACATATGAGGAGCTCCAAATGCGACATGCATCTAAGCCAAATATAAAAAAAGAAAGTGATGCACACCATAGTTCATTAATTTACAGAGACCTGGCACAAAGAGTACTGAGGACAAACAAAAAATTTGTCAATTTTGCGACACCTTGCAGGGAGAGTTTATGCATGTCCTATGATAATATCAGAAACAAAGGAGAAAACCCTAAAAACCCTAATAATGACATTCCATAATAAAATTCATAAAGACACCACTGTTCAGTGCGGATAGGTCATTTATTTAGCAAAAATACTAATAATCCTGAAGCCAAGTTAAATGTATTGAATTGCTCAACTAAAAGCATCAAGGAGTCGATCAAGTGGCAAGATGAAATAATTGACTCAGTCAAATACCTACAAGGAGAGCTTGGGCAGGCTTAATCAGGCTTGTGGAAACTCTTAGACCTGGCTATTGGACATTGGCAAAATGACTCGACTGACTGTCTAAGAGCCAAGCCGAAAAACTTGATTGACAACCATAATTAGGTACTATGACAAGAATGTGAGAGAGACAACCATAATCAGGCTCATCCATGAATGGCCAAGCATAAAAAATTTGGACAGCCTAACTAAGTCTGCCCAAAGTTGCCACAAGTGACCTCATACAAGGGAAGTAGGTCAGAAGGCAAAATATGCTTTCACTCCCCATCACATTATTCTTTACTTTTTGCAATTTCTTGACATTATGACTTAGTTTTGCCACATGTTCATAGATGTCTTAATTGGCTTTGACGAATATAAGAACACACTTAAAATTGGGCAAGAATTTATATTTATTTCCTCCAGATATTCAGAAGGTAGATGGATATCTTTTATCACAATTCAAATGGCTGGGCAAAGGGTAGTTTGAGCAATTTCAATATCATCAGCAGCATTTCTGGCCATAAAATGATTCCAACAGAAAGATGGAATTTAAGATATTCTTTCAAGATCTTTAGTATAGTTTATTGCAGAAAAAGAGAATTTAAAGACCCTGGATAGTAGAGAGAGGCTCTTTTCGTTTCTTTCAAAAGCCCTACGGAACTCATTCGAAGCAGATAAAGTAAAGGATTTTCATTATGGTTCAAGAAATTATGAAGCCAAAATGTTATACAGAAAGTTAATCAGTTCTACAATAATGCAAAGTGTAAGCCCCTTCCAGATCTCAATCTTCAAAAGTAAACACTGACCTGGCCTTCCGGTGGCACATCTTTATCAGAAGCTGAGGGAGGCGCACCATCAGGAACGGACACACAGTTGCGGAAGCCAGCTTCTTCCATTGCAAGCTTGTCCATCTCACCTTCCACCTACAAATAAGTTTCAATGCATGTTTATCCTAATTTTTAATGCAGGATGAATCTTGTCTGACAGAAAAGAGTACATACAATGATGATCTCGCTTTTTCCTTTGATATCATCCAGCCCATAAAAAATTTTCTCTGTATCAGCCTCCTAGAAAAACAGATGACAAGAACAGAATGACTAATTAATATCAAATTTTTAAACCAAGATCTATATTTAGAGGAACTGCAGGATCAGATACTCTCCACTCAGCAAGAAATGATAATCAGCAATTACTCTGTCTTTTGTTTTTTTGGCTGAATGGCAAACTCTGCAAAGAGCCTTCAGAGAAGAGGAGTCTTCAAAGAGGTTTAAAATCTTATGTGTTTTGCTATAGAGGTCAATATGCTTTGATACACATTGTAAAAGCATTGATCGACATTGTAGATTCTTTATCATGTAAATGAGCTCTGTTTTATTGCTTGTTGCTCCTTTACTACATAGCTTTGCAATAAATTGGCGCCCTATAGTAAAAAAATATCATGTGATTCAAAAAAACAGAAGAAAAAAGAAAGAAACCTTCCTCTTCAGAACCTAAACTAAGGAGTAAAAAAAAATTATTATGTAGACAGAATTGGCTCGGCGCTATAGACACGATTAACAAGGTTCCAAAAGGATAAGATTATGTAAACCATAAGAGTTCCCTCCAGACCATCTATGAAATTACAAAACTCAACCTGCCAAAATTTTTTCTTCACGTCCCGATACTTGCAACTGACAAGCTTTCCTTCACGCCGATAAGTAAATGCAATAACAATCTGCCAGCAAGATTCAAACACAATCAGGGGGAGAGAAGACGGAAACAGAAGAATGACCATTGTCCATTATCAAAACTCAAAGCAAAGCAACTATGTAAACAGAGTTGTTGGACTTGTCATTCACTAGATGTCATCAGTAAAAGCTTCCTGCTTACTCCTATCCTTGTGTAGATAACAATTAATGATTTCATAACAAATCCACACTTTTTATTTCAGCCTTATTACTGTAGATATCAAATACAGGATCATAACTAGTAGAGTCATGCATTACAAGAACCTAATTTTCAGAGAGCAGACCCCAGGAAGTAATAATCAAGTAGTCATCATACTAGAAGCCTTAAAATTTGACATTTTCCAAAACAAGGAAAAAAACCTGATTCTCGCATTTTTTCTGCATGACCGCATTTCTCCTCAATGTCTCGGCTGAGATTAGACGTTCTGCAAAGTAGGCAACTAACTGCAAAAGGTAGCATAAATTGAATCAATCATGCAGGATAAGGCAACTAATGAGCAATATTCCACAATGTAATCCAAAATGAGAGTGGATATCAAAAGGATAGTTTCGACTTAAACAAGTGTAATTACTCTTTAAAATGAAAATTGCCTAACAGCACCAATCAGAAGTGAAAAGCTTCTTGCATCATGCTTATAATATTGAATTTGTGATTCAAAGGAAGGTGCCGAAAAAAATAAGACCCTGAAGTTGAAGATCATTCTTTGAACTGAAACATCATAGTGACAATTATGCTTGCAAGAGACCAAATGGGTAAATAAGAGAATCCTCCCCCTAATTTCCACATTTATTTCACACTTTCTGGTGAGATAAGTATTTCCACACAAAGCAAATTATGGTATTAACATCCTCTTCAAAAAGAAACTAGTGCCAAGAAATGCCTCTAAGTGACAGCCATTGCAATAACTGAGAAATAGTAAAGGAAGAGCACAAGGAGCAAAAGCCCTTAATGGATTAATCTCAATCAAGGGAGCTAGAAAACTTAAGTGCAAAGAAAATCAAAGCAATCAGTAATTTAGTTAGAAGGGGGGGGGGGAGGATATAGAGAAAATGGCAATTAACCTTACTTTCACCTGTCAGTTACATAAGAAAAAAATCTTAGATACAGCAATTTACTACTCTAAGCTATAAGAATTCTGAGTCCTAAGACTTTGGAAGTTCAGACTACAGAATAAAGGAATAAATTTTCCCTTACAACCAGCATCCACATTTATGCACAGAATCCGTCAGCGCAAAGGGCTAATAAGGGGAGACCGAGAGGACTTCAAATTAAACCTTCAGAGACAGAGGACTTAGAGAACATAACAACCTCATTGCAGAGAGGCTCCAACTCCAAATTCTCCTCCGTGATTTCCCTGATGCTCTTCACTTTGCTTTTCTGATTAGAGGTAGCATATGAAGACCTAGGTTTTGCAGCTGCCTGCAACCAAGGGGTATGGTAGGCTAAAAGCTCTGGATAGACACAACTTGGAACAACTCATAAAAAAAGCATGTATCTTACTCGTGTACTGCCTTTCCATCCACATGTTCCTCTGAAACATGTCCACACTGCAGAACCCCTATAGATTGGAAAGCATAAAACTAAGTTTGCTCAACTCAACAAAACAGATATACCTAAACCAAAGCATCATCAACATACCCATCAGGGCCGATGAATATAGATAAGCTTCTTTCCATTGAACGACCCCCTTTGCACTAGTACAAAAGAGAGAATTATCCAAAAGGATACAGAAGTTAGTAGAAAGCATCCATTAAGTGGAATGACATGGAATGTGGAGACAAAGACGGGAAGTAAAAGAAGTCAGTGAAGTTGAATGTAATTACCATGGGACAAAGCAGGCTATGGTACTGGCCCGGGAGACATGTTTGCATATCTATGCCAAGTTCCTCCAGTCTCATTTTCAAAACCTTCAATGGAGTCTCTATCCCTTTCCCTACTGGCCCCTCTAATTGAACTGAGAGATTAAAAAAATCACATAGCATCATACACAAATTCAAGGACACTCCGTCTTTACTTTACCTAAACTCAGCCAGTCAAATGCAGAATTAAAAAAAGATCCCAGATGAACTCACCCCATCAAAGAAAACAAAAACACCTAATTGCAATGCCACTCACTCAAGCACTCGAAGAATCTCCCACTAGCTGTACCATAAAATATTTCCCGACGAACAAACTACAAGAACATCATTATCGACCCAAAAAAGACTGCATCCACCGAAAATTAACAGTACCTGGTCTGGGAATACTCGAATGAGGCCTGTGCGGGACCCCATTAGCTCTGAGGCAAGAAGGGTTCATCCGCAAACCAGTTCTCGAGTCCCCGCAGGAGAAGTGGAGTCCATAAGCACCACGAAAGCGAACCGGACACCAGGAAGAAGAAGAAGAAGAAGAAGAAGGGACGGGTGGCAGAGGAAAAGGCCTGGCTCTCAGGAGCAAGTGCTTGCAGCCCATGAGAGCGACGACGTCAGTGCACAAGAGAGAGACTATGTAGACTGGCCTGAGGGGAGAGTGAGGCGGAAGAAGGGGCATGTCGGTGCCGATGTCGGAGGATTCTATGGTCGGGGGGCCTCCTCCTCCTTCTCCGAGAAGACGCTCGCTATGTTCATTTCGTTTCTTGCACGAGCGCAACGAGGCTGTCCCACGGCGGAGGCGGGAGAGGAGTGGCCAGGGACGGTGACTACCGAGGAGAGGAGAGTAGGGGTTTAAGAGGAGCAAGAACACGATATCTCGCGGGTTTCCACTTTCTTGGGTCAAGTGAAATCTTTCTTAACTCCTCAAATATTCTTTTCCTTCTTCTTTTCATTTCTTTTAAGTGTCCCTTTGTTTTTATGAAAAATATAATATTTTTAAAAAATACCTTTCAAAAAATTATTTTTTAAAAAAAATAATATTTTTAAATGTTTGTTTATTAAAGATCGTACACTCTGTTAGATGCCATAATATTTAAAAAGTAAACAAAGAAAATAGAAAATATTTTCTTTTTTTCTGTAAAGAGAAAAGGACGGAAAATATTTTCCACTTTCATAAAACATTTTTACCACTTTTGAATATGTTTTTCTTATTGGTGGAAAATATTTTTATTAATTATTTTATTTTTTGTGAAACAAATAGAGCAATAATGGAAAAAACACATTCAAAACTGAGGGAAGTGTTTTTTTTAAGTGGAAAACATTTTCCTTCATCTTTGTTTACCTTTAAATTTTGCGATCTCCAAGACCATGCATCAACCTCGCTTGAGCCCGGCGAGTCGATGACTTTTGACAAACATACACAAGAAAATATTATCATTTTTCAGGAAAATAATTTTCCAGAATTGTTATATTTTCCATAAAATGAACAGAGCATGAAACTCACTTTAACGAGGGGTCAAGACTCTAACTGAGAACCGTGAAACTCTTGCCAGCCAAAGTGGATGCCAAAAAGAAAAAAAAAGTTTTAGAATAAATATGTCATAAAAATATAAATTCATGATTTTTATATAAAAAATATATATGATAAATGTGTCATAAAAATATAAGTTTGTGAGTTTTGGTATGATATAAATATGTCATAAATAATATAGTTTATGATTTTTTGTGGTAATTTCCCTATAATATTCATGTAATTTTTGTGCTTACCCAAATTGGCGATAACTTTTTACATATGCAAATGTAATATGTAAACTAGGGGTGAGCATCAAGGACCGCCCAACTCAGGATCGGACTAGACTGGCCGGGTTGGTCCGGTTACATGTATGCATTAATAGGATTCTCTATAATTCCGCTTAGATTAGAATTGATATCTACTGTAGCTTGGTGAATTTTTAGAAGTAGAAGCATATATTTATGTGTTTTGTCAGTTTATTTGATATATTGTTATTGCATTTAATTTGCGCTTTGCTTGATTTACGTTGCCTATTTAAATATCGATGGAAGTGGACAAATCTAATGATGATATAACTCAATGAATGAACACTCACTAGAACATGAAAAGTGAAGAAGACTTTAAAGTGGCATCTAATACAAATAAGATATCTAGCACTTGCTCCTCGAGTGGTAAATGAAAACAATTAGTTTGGCTTCATTTTCGTGAAGGCAAAATCGAGAATGGGAAAACTGAGGTGATATGCATTTATTGTGGGGCCAAGTATATTTATTGTGTTGATAATGGTACTTCTATTATGTTCAAGCACTTGAGAAAGTGCAATAAGTACCTCGCAATATAGATAAGAAGCAAAAACTACTTGCCCCACGCAGAGTAGATGGGACTCAAATGTTAATGAGGAATACCACTGCAACCACTAGTAGTAGTGGTAATGTATTATCAACATGGAAATTTGATCAGGATCGTTGTAGACAAATGCTTACTCGAATGATTATAATTGATGGACAACTTTTTTCTATGGTTGAGCGTGTTGGATTTCGTGACTTTATTCAGGAATTACAACCTCACTTCAATCACATCTCAAGATTTACTATAGCCATAAACTACATGAAGTTGTATTTTTGTGAAAAAGAAAGGTTGAAGACTAGCTTTGGAAAGCTCAAGTTTGGGATTGCACTGACAATCGATACATGGAGGAATTATATGTGTCTCACTACACATTTTATTGATGAAAAATGAAAATTGCACAAAAGAATAATAAATTTTGTGGTAATGTCTAGTCACAAAAGTAAAGAGATTGAGAAAATGCATTTACGAGTAGGGAATAAAGAAGAAAGTGTCTATAATTACTATGGATAATGCTAGTTCAAATAATGTGGCCATTGATTATTTGAAATAAAAATTGTCAAGAGATAGGTTATTGATCTTAGATGGTGATGTTTTACACATGAGGTGCACAGTTCATATGTCGAATTTGATCGTAAGGGATGGTTTGACTAAGGTTCATAATTCTATTTCACGTATTCGAAATGTGGTGAGGTATGTGATGAGTTCTCTCATGAGAGCTAAAACTTTTCAAATTTACATTGATAATATAATGATCACTTATAAAGGTTCAGCTTGTCTTGATGTCACCACTAGATGGAACTCCACTTATCTCATGTTAGATGCTGCCTTAAAGCTAAGAAAAGCTTTTGAAAGGATAGAAGAATAAAATATTTCTCTTGTACTTGAGTTTGACAACGAAATTCCTAAACATGAAGATTAGTATAATGCTACAAAAAAGATGTCTGATACTTTGTATACCATTTCGAATGATTACTCTGAGGGATAGCCACATTATATAAAAAGTCTGAAACAAGCGGAGAAGGTTTTGGATCCTAAAGTAAAAGCTATGGGTGCAAAGATGAGAGCTAAGTTTGACAAATATTATGAGAGTTTTGACAGAATAAATATGATGATGTTGATTACAATAATATTAGATCCAAGGAAAAACATGAACTATTTGCGGTATTGTTTTAAGCTCATTTATGATAATAGTGTGAAAGTTGATCGATAAGTTGAAGTCTACCTTAAATCGTTTGTTTCATTTTTATGATAAATCTTTTATTGATTATAGTGACCAAAACTTGGATAGTCAACTTTGGGTTGATACTAAGTGATTGGGATCCCGATGGCTGTGAGAATGATAACAATAATGAATTTGATTACGGTGGGGGTCTCGATTTGAAAAATATGTTTGAAAGTTTTTTCCATGAGGAGAAAAATGTGTCTGATGGCAACTTATCTGAACTCGATAAGTATCTTAAAGCCAAACATAAAGAAACTCGTGATTTTGAAATCTTAATGTGGTGGAAAATTGCGAGCAAAAAGTTTAAAATCCTCTTTTTGATGGCTCGAGATGTTTTATCTACTCTTGTGACAACTGTTGCTTCGGAGTCGGCTTTTAGTACACCCGGTCATGTGCTTGATGGATTTCAAAGTTCTTTAACTTGTAAAGTGGTAAAAGCTTTAATTTGCACTTGAGATTGATTGAGAGTGACTACCATACCAATGAATGTTGAAGAATGCATTGAGAATACAGAAAAGTTTGAATGTGGTATGTTATAAATATGTCTATTTATCTTGTAATTCTTTTATATGTCTAATGAAATGAATACCTTATTTAATATCTTGTTTTTTTTTTTTAGAAATGGATGATTTGCACTCAGAGCTTTTTGGTAAATAGATATTTACCGACAAGTTGGACCATGAATACTTGCTGCTATTGGTCTCTCTTTGGTTTTGCTGTTGTTATTGTTGCTCTTTGAGGAAACTCTCTTTGTGATGTTGCCACTACCGCTGTTGGTGTCTCTTCAGTTTTGTCGCTGCTATTGTTGCTCTCTCTATGGTTTTGCTTCCATTAGGTCAATGATGTTCCCATTGTGTTACTAGTGTAATAAACAACATTATACAACATTTTATTTTGTTGTTTGTCCTATGTACAATTACTGAACGGGGTGAGCTAATTCGTATGTTTGTCTTCAGTTTCCTATGTACATGCAATGATGGAAAGATTTAGTGGAGTGACTAGGGCTTATTCTTGGTCATTAGAGCACAAATTTTCTCCATAAATAGTGTTGATGATTTTTCTTTTTTCTTATTTGGTTTATTGTGTTGTGTAGCTGGTCTTTTCACTTTTGCTTCAATGTATGATATTTTCTCAACTTGGACAAGCCATCACTTTGGAGAAAATGATTGAGTGGTGAGTGTAATTCATCCTTATTTTCTGTTACTGCTACTTCAAAGGAAAAAAAAAATGATGTCCAAATGTAGACTTCATCTTCTTGCAGGTGGTTCATTCCAGCTAACGTTGTCTTAGGAACCACATCAGGATAATTTATTGGTATAGTTATGGCATATATTGTTCGGCCACCTTACCATTTTTTCAAGTTTACAATCATACAAATTGGAACATGTGAGCTACTATTTGAGGGGGGGGGGGCTGAGAACTTCTAGAAACTTTAGCTCATTTCTTGTTCAGTCACCATGGAGAGTGGGAGGAATAACTCGAGTCTGATTAAAAATACTTGACTAGAGAGAATTCATATAATTTTGATTATCATGCCCATTTTCTGAAGAAAAAATTGTGGAGTATGGTTTCATATGATGCTATGGATTCTCAGCTTAGACGCATTGGACGCATTGTGGTGGTCTAGTCCACCGTCCTAAAAAATGGGAACCGGTCCCGTTGGTTTGGTTCTCGAATTTGGACATCCGATCACCTCTAATGTAAACTAAATACAAATTTTACATCCGATCTTTCATTTTAATTTTGTTAGAAAGTCGTAAACCATGGCGATAAGTAATTTTTGGAAGAATTCTAAATTTAACATTTAAATTTTTCGTCCCAAAGTCAATAAAAGTATTTTTAAGAAAATGAAATCTATTTCCTACATAAAAATAGATTTCTTATCATGTATTGTATTAATGTTTTTCACATTTAAGTGTTATAGTCATGAGGTAAGGTGAGTTTTACGCATTTAGGACATTATTTTGAGCTTGAGGGAGCATTATTAATCAATTTCGGAGTCTTAAAGGATATTTTTGTCAAAGTTCTGGTTACTTATATTCAACACCACTCCTAACTCCCCCAACAAAAAAAGCCGTAGGTACAAAGGTCAACTTCTTCTCTTTGGATTAGTAGCCTCATCTATGACGTGTTGCCAACGCATATTAAGACTCTATTCATTTCACGAAAAATAACTTTCAGAAAAATATTTTTTTGGCTTTTCTGTCGTTCATTTCACGGAAAATAAAATAGTTAAGGAAAATATTCCGCTTTTTAGAATGTGAAAATCATTTTGTTTTCCGTTTTCTTTGTTTATTTTTAAATCCACGTGTCTGAACCACTGTTAAGACCTGCCACGCCCCACCCTTGAGCGTGTGACAGTTCTTGATTTCTTTCTCTTTACACCATCAAGCTAAGTGACGTCCTAGGTTAGTTGTGGTCTTCACAATTCTAAGTGGAAGCGATCTAAGCATACACATAACATCATAACTCATAACTTAGCATTAAGATTCATTACCAAGTTGGCACATCAAGTCTAACACAAAAAGCGAGGATAACATAACCCACAATAATTACATCCAAAATATCGGGTGAGGGAGATGGGTTGGACTATACAAATATATACAACAAAATGGATCCACACCTACTGGTCAGCATAAACTAGGAATATTAGGAAGTCAGTCCTGTGTCCCATCGGTCTCGAGGTCGGTCACCATGCTGTCTACATCATCATCACCATTAGAGTCCAGGTAGTCCTCAACGTAACCTTCCCAAGGCGGTCCATGGTGCCCGAATTTAAATTTCATACCCTCTCCTCTGACTTCATCATATTCCTAGCTATACTGGTGTGGGACCTAGGTCCATTCAGTCTCATCCCAATGCCAATTCGTCCTATGATGATCCTTTTTACTATATCCACTAGGCCAATCTTTCCTATCTGTAATCTATTATGCATTGCCGAGATGAGGCAGCACCTCCAAGTCTAGCTCCTTCTCGTCATCAGGGATATGGATTACCTCTAGTTCCTCTTCTTATTCCTCGGGCAGCTCCTCCTCGTCCCTAGTCTACTCTTCCTCCTTGAACTGCTCCTCCAAATCGAGTGGGTCCTCCTTGAGGTCCATATGTTGCATATGAAATAATTGGTGTTTGTGGTAGGGTGTACGAGAATATCTTAGTGAATGAATCCTAACCTACTACGAACACCACTGTCTTAAGGTTCCTATCGTCTCTCACCCTTAAATAATTGTCTATGTTGACACTCCTCTCACCTAACTCTCACCTAGAGATTATTTCCCTCAATTCTTTTAACAAAATCAAACATCTCTTAACTCTCAACTATCTGACTATGAGTCGACTGGTTTTTGATTGGGACTTGGCACTAAACCCAACACACCTAACCGACTAGAAGCAGCCAGAACAATAACATAATCCAACATAATTAAATAAACAAATTGCATAATTAAATAGGTAATAAGACCGTTTATGACCGGTTTGAATCCTAACTCAACCCTTCCGGCTCATTGCCAAATTTCTAATTCAACTATTTCTCCAATACCCCCTACCCATCAATTTGCTCATTGGCCAAACCATCGGTCCTTCCATCGCCAAGTCCATGGCTCAATTAGCTCAAACTAGTTCTAACCTTAATAATTCGATTCTCCAATCAAGCTAACGCCAATTCAATTCACTATTCATCAAAATCATTTGATAATTCACCCAATTATCCATACAATCAACTGATAATCTATTAAAACATTAGTGCGCTTAATCAAGGGTTAAAATCCACTCACCTCCGCAAATCGATAGGTGGTGACGATCTAAGGCGGCTGGCCTGTAGGAAGCGGTGACGGGCGATGGAACAACCTCGATTTCTCAAACAATGTGAAGGCATACCTGGATCACAGATTGGGTCGAAAATCGGGTCGGGAGCAAGGTTAGAGAGGTTTGGCCGAGTCATGGGCTCATTTTCTCTCCTTAGACTGAGTCAGACTCGTGGCTGGTAGGATGTGGAACCCACCTCCCCCACGAGTCTAACATCATCGGCAGCAAGGGCAAAAGGGTGGCTGGAGCTAGGCGCAACACGACCACAAAGCCAGACGACCGAATGGTTGGATTCCAGAAAAAAGGAGAACTTTTGAGCTTCAATATGAGAAATAGAGACTAAATCAGTGGAAATCAAGGCTCGATCTAAGCTAAGGGAGTGTCTAGCAACCTATTTGTGGCCTTGATCTTAAATGAGCAACCCCGGAGTGGTCGAAATTTCATATCTAGGGTTCTAGGGCTCGATTTAGGGCAAACCGAGTCTAATCCAAGAAATTGACGAACCTAGACCAAAATAACTCGATTAAAAGCCACAAATATGCTGTAAGGACTCATAGCAACCGATTGCATGCAGTGGTTCAAGCTCTAGGTGGACAAATCAAGAGAAATCACGAGAGAGGAGCTCGGCCAGCTTATCGTGAAGTATGGATGAGCCTTGTCGTGTGGCCTTCTTTTGGGGGCTGTCGGCAGCGGAACGTGTAGTGTCAACAACGGTGGTTAGTTGGGACTTGAAGAAGGAGCGAAGGGGAATTGACGGCATCGAGAGATAGAGAGGAATGGTGGATTGGGCGAGGCGTTCTTGCTCGTTGTAGGTGAGTCAAGGGGCAGCCTCACGAGTAGGGAGATCTAACGGTTAAGGGCTATCGAGGCGTCACCGTCGCCCCTCTAGTGGCTGAGCTGCTCTCAACAAGACTGGGGAGAGGCCTTGTAGCCTTCACTTGTGGCTAGCCGACCGTAGGCTAGCCAATGGGACGGCTTGGCATGTGCCCACAACATGCTCGGCAATTTGGCCGTGAGGGTCGAAGGGTAAAGGGAGAAGGGCCAGGTTCCTACATGGCTAGGCCGGGCCTAGGCCGATCTTGTGCATATTGGGCCGAATCTCAAATGTTTCGGGCCGAATCTTGGGTCAGAACATGTTGGAATAAAATAATAATATTTTAATAAATAAATAAATATTCAAGAAAATCCCAAAATTTTAGAAAAGCTTCCCCAAAATAGTGCTAAGTATTTTTGGGCCTCTGAGCTTTTAAATTAATTTTTAGGAAGTCCAAAACTAACTTCTACTAATTTCCATATCCAAACAAAAATTACAAAAATTGTTGGAAAAATTCCTGGGGGTCTTTAGGCTATAGTCCAAAATTTCATATTTATAACATAAATCCCAAAGAAGGTCGAATCAGGGCTGTTACAACCTTGCTCAAGGTTGGCTAGCCGATGGCCTGTAGCAGCAAGCTGGCGGCTTTTGGCAGCAAGTTTGCGGGCTCTGGAGGTGAGCTCGAGGCTTGTCTTGGATTGGTGAGTTCATGGCTTATAATGGCAAGTCAGGAGTTGGTTGGAGGCCGGTAAGACTTTGAGGCCAATAACTAACCAATGTAAAACAAAAAAGTAAAAACAAATAGTAAAAATCAAAATTTTTAAATAATTTTCCTAAGTTTCAAATGAACACTCGGAAATATTGTCATTTTCCAGAAAAATAACTTTCTGAAAAATATTGTTTGAAAATGTTACATTTTCCATGAAATAAACAGAGCTTGAGTGACATCCCGTCGTAGACATTTTATCAATGAACTTGTGCCCTTGCTTCAAAGCAATTCTTACCCTTCTTTTGGCATTCCTCTCCTCCACCATCTCTCTCCTTTCCCACCATTGCTTGGCAATCAGTTCCCGAAAAAATAGCTTAATTCACTGTCTTCTTTCGGCTTAGACTCATGTTGGCTTTTAAGAAGGCAGGGATCAGCCATGGAACTTCTTTCTTTCAAACTAGCATAATTCACTGTCTGCAGGAGATACGGTGATTGCTCTCCCATTTTGGGATTTCATCTACAAATCACAAGGTGGCTCTTCTACTAATTGTGTGAGCTCGATTAAAAAGAATAATTCAAAAGTTCTTTATCGATTTGACGTTTTTTTTAATAGTAACATCTATAAAGGCTTTATAATGATTATTTTGAAATTACAACCAATTTTACAACCTTAGGTGCAATATTGACATTTTAGCCTACTTTGAATCTTCTAAAATCGCCAAAGGACTCAGTCCTCTAAATATGGAAGGCCTAAGGGTCTGTTTGGACTCACCTTTTTTTTTTCTCAAAATTTGCAGCGGCTACTCTTTTCACTTCTTTAATGAGAATTATCGGAACATTTCAAAATGTGATCTTCCATTTTTTTTTTTGGTCAAAGTGCTCTTTCAAATTAAAAATTTGTTCTTTTGGCTTTTTTGAAGCCAAAACAAATGCACCTAAATTTAATCCTAAATTACCCGATTGTGAGGTGGATATAGCAATTCTAAACTTACTAACATTGGATAGCAAAATCGATTTAGTAAGTGATGTGTTCGACCGTAAGCGGCCCAATATATAAGTGGGAGACAAAGAACCAAGTAGAGTCTAATGCATCATTTTAAAACCAATTTTGCAAATACTACTTAGTTTGTCTCGCATTTCTATTTTTATAAAGTCAATGAGTAGGTAATGTGGCTGAACTTGAACCCTTTACTGAGCATGATGTGATCAGAATTTTATATTTGCATGTCAATTGTAGGGCTATTTCCACCTCTACATGACTAAATTCACCAATTTTCACGAAAGAGACAAAGTTGCCCTCGATATTATCCAAATTTGCATATTTTTATCTAATATATATATATATATATTTCTTTAGTATGGATTTCCTTCAACTTTGAACTTTGTTGTACAAAATATAATATTAGCCACGTCTGCATAATCTGTTATTTAATTAGTTAGTCTCATAAAAAAAGTTTCTTCATTTACTATATTAAAGAACTGTTGTTTTTTTTTTCTTCCATTGACAAGACGATTAGCATGCAAGAAATCATAGAAGTATGAAACAATATATAAAATATCTTGGTTTTCCCCCTTCTTTTTGGACAAGTCACTTTGGTATGTATTTCATAATGTTCCATGAATATTGTTAAATTGTTGTCAATCCAAAACAAATAAAATTAAATTGTCATAAGTAAATTTTTCTTATTTTTTACAAAGCTTTGATTTAACTAAAATTTAAAATTTTGCATAATGATTGTAATTTCGATTTTATTTTTGCAAATCTTAAAAGAGGCTTTTCTTTCTTTCTTTCTTTTTCATTCAGTCTTGCCATTATGTGTACATATGATAAACCGTAAGAAAAAATTTGGTCCTTTGATATGCACAACAAAGATAAATCTTATAAAGAACTAACTATATTGAAAAAATTTTACGTTTAAATTTTTATGGAGTCCATCTGACGATTAATTTATAAATTTGCTCACAGATGGAAAAAGGGCTAGGTTTCTTGAAAATTCTTTTATTGGAGGAAACTAATACATGTAGAGGAAAAATAAAAAAAATAAAAAAGGAAAATATTGCCTTTAATATGCATAGTAAGACCCACTTAAGAGTTATAAAAGAGAACACATGATATTCTTAATGGAAATGCTGGAATAACAGCACTGTTCTTCTAAAAAATTACGAACTATTCTCCACCTTAAATTTTTAATTTGGTTACAGGAATCTTGAATGGCAAGTTCTTCAAAGAGAAGAATAATAAATTGAATCTCGCGACTTTTTATGAGAAAAAAGCATTTGTCTTGATATGAGCTTTCAGTTTGTTTGACTTTCAAAATAATTTTCAGTTTTTTTGTTTTGTTTTTATAATTTGTTTGAATGAAAGAAAATGAATTCACCAAGTAAGTTTCCCTAGGAACAACCTTAAACTAACTAAAACAGCCAAATTTCGCCATGACTAATTAACACAGTGTAGTTAAGTGACTTTGTGTCAAGGTTATACAAGTTTGTGTCATAAACGGATCAACTGATTTGTACAAGAATTATACTTAATAAAATTCATAAATCATTTGAACCTTTGTAGTCCTAGTTAGGGATGAGCATAATAGATCGCCCAACTCGAGAACCTCTCGGATCAGATTGGATTGGTGGGGTTGGTTCGGTTCTTCAAACTTGTAGTCTAGTCCATGGTTCCAAAAAATGAAATCCGTTCCGAATAGTCTGGTTCCCAGTTCCTGGCAGGGTGGAACCGGACCGGACCACCCAAACCGGTTCCACCCGGACCGGACCATTTGGACCGAATAGGAACCAGCTCATCTGCCTTTCAATTTCAGAGATAGAGAGTTCTCTTCTCTATCTTCGTTACTTCGTTTTACTTTCTTTCCTGTCCAGCGAATCGACTCATCGGTCTCGACTTTCTTCCTTCATCGTTCGTGGGTCGAAGTTAGACAGGAAATCTAATCCAACTGCAGAAACAAGGAGCAACGACGAAAGGGTAACGAGTTAATTCTGAGTTACTTGGATTCCAAAACAGTTTCCGCGCTTGGAATGGACATCGTGTGTTCAGAAGCCACGTGATTTCGAGTTTCTTTCCCTGACGGGAAGATGAAGACGACAAATGTTTTTTCTATTTGTTGTTTTTACAGGACATGGGCTGACCGTTGAAGCCGAAGAAGGCGTGCGTGGCTGACCCCACCTCTTGCTCCATGGTGAAATGGTAGTCCAGCTACATCTCCTGCATCCTCGTCAACAAGCACTCATTCGCATTCACTGCCAAACAAAGATCCCACGGCACGAAAGACCCTCGGAGAATTTTCCCAGGTTACTGTGCCATTTCTCGATCCTAATCTTATTGGACCGCCCAAGAAGCAGATTGGACTAGTTGGTCCAGTCTGATCTTAGGATTAGTTGGTCTAGTTCCCGGTCCTAAAAATTAGAGACCGGTCCTATAGGTCCGATTCCCGATTCTTGGGGGAACCAGACTACCTGGAGAACCGATCACCCTTGGTCATAGTAGATGATTTTTACGATCGAATCGAATATCCCTGATGCTGGAGGATTATGGAAATTCCTGAGATTGATACTTGTGCTAGGTCCCGATCCCATCCTTCTACCCATAAAAAGGAAATCAAACAAGTAAATTTTTCTAGGAACGTGTTTTTCCTTTAATACAGTAAGCATATCTTTTTCAACTTAATGTGAGATCTATGCCAATTTGTCCCAATTATTTAAGGTCTAAGAAGGAAAAAGGAAAAAAAAAAGATGGAAAATAAAGATTGGCTTGTATTTCAATTTGTCACGCGAACAGGAGATTATGAAGACGGCTATCCGTGAAACACAGGTAAGTAAACCTAGCAATACATTTAGTTAAAGCTGCTCCTTTGTATCACTCAGTTGTTTTTTCAATCAACTTATTGCCTTAAGTTTGATTAACCTTTCAAGACGCCACTGTTGTGCTAGCGGGCACTCGTTCTTAATTGTGACAGCTAGATCCAACATTAGAAGTTGCAAAAATGAGATAAATGATTAAATTTGGGGTCCACCAATACTAATTTCAATGAGGCAATTAAGGGGAAATTTATCTCCCTAATAGAAATGAGTGAATGTAACCGTATAGGGTGAAAGAGAATTGCTCAGGGATGCCATGAAGAATGGCGAAAAACGAGGCCATAGCTGCTTTCCACGGCAAGAATTGCTTAACTAACATCCATTCACAGAATTTGCTACAACAGAATTTTCAAAGAATGTACTTAAATTGAAAAATGCCCTAAAAGCTACAGATTAGAAGAAAAGTTACGGTAACACTGGAAAAAACAAGAACCCTAACTAAGAAACTAGGGAAAGAGACACAAAAACAGGTGACCGACAGCTAAAATTCATTCTACTGATTCTCTGGTTTAGCTCTATCCGTCGGTGTACCAGCCGTGGGTACACATGAGCTGAACCATCTCTTTGCCTATCGAGTCTGTCGACTGGACTTCAGTGTCTTTCGCAATGGCTCGGACCAAATCTTTCGTTGCCAAGCACTTCTCTTCCGCGTACAGCTTCTCTTGAATTTTCGGCGATTCGAGCAGAACTTGAAGCTCTCGCTTGCTATGCTGCGTTCCTTCCTTTTTCTGCAAATTAATGCAAATTATACGGCTTACAAAAGTAGAATAACATAGGTTACATTGAAGACCGAGACCAAAAAATATGTCTGACATATGAACCACTTTCTGGTTATATCTGGGAGCGAAAAGCACTCTGTCCATGTTCGGGATAGAAAAGAGATGCAGTATTGCATTAAAATTGCTTAGGAAGGGTAAATTAAGCCAATTAACAGAAAATGTAGCACCTGAATTGACTCACTGAGCTCAAGAATTCCAACTTGGGCCTGCAAGTATTTCACATACTTGTACGCCGCTTGCAGCATTTCGGCTGTATTCATCTTTCGGCCTCCAGGGACGAGCTTCCCAAGCTCGAGGGTCTTCTCAGTTATTTTCCTCCTCCTCTGACGCGCCGCTAAGCTCTGCGTGGACAAGCTCGCCCCACCCCCGCTCGGCTTCTTCGTGCCAATCTCCCCGCCTCCACAGGAGCCACACCGTTCCTGCTGGAAATGTGCCTCTGGTGGATTGGGTAGCATGAGCTGCGGTGGCGAGAGCTCTACCAGTGGCAGCTCGTTCGCAACATACCCATCGAGGAATCCGGCAGTCAAGTCGGGGTAGTCGAGGAGTTCCTTTTTCTGGCGTTTCGGGTATGGGCAGTACTCCAGCTCGTCGAAAGGGAAGATGTCCGGCGAGATGGAGACAAGGTTATCAGGCGAAGAGGAGAAGTAAGGGATGAGGGAGTTGGGGCATGAGTAGTCGCCGGAGCAGTAGTCGAGCAACGGGTCGATGCAGGAGTCAGAGAAAGCGGAGCAGTTATTACCGCAAAGCCCCAGCAGCTCGGAGGAATTGAGCAGCGGCGGGAGTCCAGCGATGGGATTCAGGTGATGCTGGAGAGAGCTCAGGTTGGAGCAGAAGCTCATGGCCATGTTGAAAAGAACCTGACAACAAAAGACATGGGGAGTTTCCGCTTGCTTGAGCAAACCAAAGCATGAAGTTGCACTTAACTATTCATCAGTTAAAGATGAAGATAAAGAAGAAGGTAAGAGAGATGGAGCCAAGGAGAGAGAGAGAGATGCCTGAGAAGATTCTGTCTTTGCCATATCCACGAGGTTGTCTTTTGCTTGTTGAATCGAAGTAGACCTAAGACTGGAGTCGCTAACAAACGTTGTCATTTCTCAAACCGTAACTTCTCCCTGCTTCAAGCATCGGTAGTTAATATGCCACAGAGAGAGAAAGAGAGAGAGAGAGGGATGTGAGGCGGTTGAGATAATTTAGGAGGAAAATGAGGTGATTTTAGTTTAGACCCAGGTGGAGTTAACCACCCCAGCTTTAAAAGCGGGAGCCCCCTTCTTCTTTTTTTTTGTTCTAGGGTTTCTATTAATTTACTTCAGTAACCGTCGCCCACTATTGTTTACTTCGTTTCTTGGCCTATTCCCACGTTCGATTCAATGAGCAGCTTGTTGCTCTTTCTTGTCTTTTTTTTTTTTTCACCTTCCTTTTCATTTGATTGAATTCTTGTTTTTCCTTGGGATTAATTCGCCGTGCCCACTAAAAGTATGCAATGTTTAGTGAAAGGTAGTTCGATTTTTCTTTAAGGCAGTGTTAGTTCAAAGCAGATAGGTCAACATGGTTTGATGGTTTGATGGATTAGGGATTTCTTTTTACTACATCATTTAGGACATTATCTTGAATCTAAGGGCGCTGCTAGGCGAATGATCACAGTTACTCTGTAGCGGGAGTGGCAACCGAGAGTTCGAGTATGGTCTTTTTTGTATTATTTCAGCCAATTTGTCTGCTTTAAATTCAGCTTAGGTTATGTGCTAATCAAACAAGAACTCCCTCCGCCCAAAAGAATGAAGCGCAGAACGCACACTACGTGCCCATTTTATGTCAATCAAATATTTGTAGTTACGTAAATCGTAGATGAACCATTATGCAAAATTTTAGTCAGAAGAAATGAACTATAGCTACTAGAGATAATTTTTGTTCATGGTCCCACGACATGTTAAAGTTAATTTCACAATTCAATTGGCCAATCGAAGCGCGCCTACTGTTATCAATCGGATCGAATGGATCAATTGGAACAGAAAATATTGATTATTAGTCAATAATATGGTTTAATCCGAATGACTTATCTCGTTAAAAATACATGCGGATCACTCCCACTATGGTGAGTAATCTGCTATTGAGGACATGTTTGAGATGATATTCAACATTAATTATTGGAATACTTAAAAAAATTCTATGGAGTTGGGTTAGCAGGTGAAAAATGAAATTGCTTGCATTGATTATTAATGGAGAATTTTAGTATATTTTATATTATATTTAAAATTCTCGAAAAATAAACTAATTAATGGAGATTTTGAATTAATCAAAATATCATAGATACTCCACATAACAAGTTTGTCAATAGGCTTTTAGGATTGGAAAGTTAATTTTAGTTCAATCATTTTTTCAATAAATATCGAGCAAATTATTTTTTATTAATAACTTAACATAAGTCAATTATAACGGAAAAATGGATTATGAAATATCATTCGTGACTTCATTTCAAATTCATTGGCATGTCCAAAATCTGCTTTTCATTGGCACATTTTCATCTACCAAAACAGTTACATAAATAGGAAATTCTTCAATCTGGGACATTTTTATTGTAATCATTCTATAGAGATACTTTTACATGGATATAAAAAAAGTATGTCTACGGTTGATTTTGATTTTATTTTATCTTCTGTTCAAGGCTTAGTTAAGAGAATATTTCCGAAAGACTTTTGCAGAATCCTTAGACATGCTTTTAATCCCTAGTTTGCACTTTTCCCGTGCAATCAACTTTCACCTATTTTATGTCTTTGTTTTTCATGTTCATGTTCATGTTTATGTTTTTTTATATAAGCAACCGATTCATTCAAAAAAAGGAAAAAAAAAATTGTCCACATGTGTAGATTGTGAATTGGGACTAGAATTAAATCTATCATTAACCGTGATTATGATATATTGTTAAGCTTTTCTTTTCTTTTTTTTAGTAGTGAGATGGTTTCCAAACCAATTTTCACTAACTTGTGGTCGTACTAAAATTCAAATAGGGAGATGCAAAATTTTTATTTGGATTGGTGGATGAAATAATGATTGATGGATAATTAGCAAACTTCATTCTATCTATGGAATTATGAGTAGATAGAAATCTCCCCTTTTTCTATATACATCACTACCTTGTTTATATCCAAAATCTTAACCTTCAAATAACAGGTCACTTGCATAATATAACATCTATATTTTCTATCTTCTTTATCATCAAGTCAAAAGTGAGTTTTGCTTAACTTTCCCTTCTTCCCTAATTCATCTGTACAACAAGGAAATGCTAAATACTTCAAAAAAAGAAAAAAAAACAATGAGTTTTGGAGGGTTGATTACCGATATATTTAATATAAAAAGGCCAAACCTCGAGTTGTTTCACTTTGCAGATGTTCCAATCCACAACTCTCGCTTCATTGACTCCCACTTCATCGAAAAACCATTCAATTTACACATGTTTAATAGCTAACTCCAGTATAAAAAAAAGAAAAAGAGAGAGATAATTGCAAATAACTCTTCAAGTTTATTGTTATATAACAACAATCATCATTCGCATTTAAAAACCTTCCATTTGCATATCTTCTAAATTAAAAGGCCCTACACCCATCTCTTCCCTTGTTCTCACACAATCACACACATGCATACATAGTAAGCTTCCTGATAGACTCTCTTTGTCTTTCTGTGTCTCTCTCTCTCTCCACTTCTTGTTGCCGCCGCCACCATTACCCTGGCTCTCATGGAGCTTGTAGTTCACGGCCATGGGACGACAAGCCCGCGTGAGCCTAGTAAGCTTCCCAATAGAGCTCACATCCAAATCAGGTCACCTGACCTTTATCAAGACTAGATCAGAGGAGACAGTCATCTTGAGCCTCGAGTTTGAGGTCGGGGAACGGTCAGGGATGGTGGGGGCTGGGCGCGGAGGTGGCGGCTGACTAGGGACGGGTAGGAGAGAGTAACGCATCTTAGGGTTTGTGGGTTCATTTGTATGGGAAGGGGAGTTAGGGAACGGAAAATGGGATTTTTTTTTTAAATAAGCAAGTGCGGTTGCGAGATATAACTTCATATGAATATTAGAAAACTTCAAATCTTGAATTTTAAATTATAGAAAGTGGGGATGGCACTTGACTCAGGGTGCAGGCGTCACGTATAAGGACTAGTAATTAATTTTTTCATATAGAATTCCTATTTTCATGATGATGCGCGGAACATAAATGCTTAGTTTTCATTCAAAAGTTCAGACTCTACATTTATTAGGATGCGGAATTGAATAAGCCTTGAGATAATCAATTTATAACATCTAATCGAAATTAAAAAGAAACCGCTCTATCATTAGTCCAAAGTGGAGTTTGCCTTCATGCCCAAACTACAAGTTCTAAATCTCCCGGTATACTTCTTCTCCCCATCCACTTCATCACCTGAGAAAATATACGATAAGTTGCAAATCCTATCGGAACGATGAAGTAAATAATCAACTACAAGAGACTGATTAATGACGTAATAAACGACTTATGAGGGTTTTGACTCGGTCTCCACCTAACATGGGGAGATGGCGTAGCCGTGAGTTTAGGGATAAATGAGACTTGGTCAAATTGTTTATGTAGCAAGTTTTTCTTTACTTGCTAACCACGGCGGAGCTGCCACGTTTCAAGCCACGTGCACATAAGATAATAGAAATGTTGTGGGATGAGGAATACTAGGTAGAGATGCTATAATATTTTGAGGAAAAAAATAAACCCATTAATCCTTAATTTATTGTGCAGATGCAGTCCTTTTAATTTGCCAATTTAGTCCTAAGTCATTGAGCGTTTTTAATGGAGTCCTTGTCGCATGAGTGATTTCCGGAGAAAAATGATTAGAAATACTACATTGAACTTTAGCACAAAAATTAAGAACTCGGTTGACAAAATTTAAAAATTTAAGACTGAATTAACATTCATATATTAAAATTATGACTGATGGAATGATTTTCCTTCACTGACTTGATGCTGATATCGCAAAAGTATACTGGAAAGGTAAAAGAGTTTATAACAATCAGCCCGGCTTTTAAATCACTGAACAACCAAGTTATCAAACGTTCAGTTTTGGCAAACTACTTAATAAGTAAGTTAAGAAGAATTGTTTAATCTCATTTCTCTTGTTCCATTGTTGTCACTTAGGATTATGTAAATAAGTTATTTAGATAAGGGTCGTGTTTTCCTTCCATCTCTTGAATACTTGTCATTCGTCGGTCACAATTATGAATATTACCAACTTTTGATTTTAGTTTACTCCGCATGCGAGTGAAAATTGGATGGTTTGTGTATGCGTAAATGAGTGGTACTTGATAAAGTAGATGAAGTAGCCAACTTTTAAAGACCTAAGAATTTAGGGTTATGCCCATGATTCCCTTTGGCTTCTTATTATTTAATACATCGGCAATATGGGAACATCAAAAACAAGTGAGACGAGAATCCCTAAAGAACATGGAGTCGTGTGTATATAGAAACAATTTGGTATTTGACGTAGGGGATGGTCACACCAACGAGAGTTAGTCGAGTTTTTAGAGAGTCCTAAAAGCCCGTTAATTTAAAAAAAAAAAAACGAAAAAGACTACTCAATTCTATTATCTATCAAGTAAATACATTCGCTCTCAATGTCAAGGTAACTTTTTTTTCGTGCACATTTCGTAACGGCTCATTTTCACAAAAATTGTATATTGTAGTGACATAATAAATTATACTGACCATGAACTTGCATTTATATCAACTAAACTTCTTTCTAATTGACTCGGTTCTCTACTCATCATTGTCACGTGACATGAATTATATCCAAAATCAATGTTCATAAATTCAATGATCCTTTGTTAATACCCTCTTTAAGTGAGAATAAGTAATATCTCATGCACACCTAAGGAAGTTAACCAAATATTGCTCTGATTGTAACTCATCAATCAGAGTTGTGATTTTCTCTCGGACCAAATATTGCTCTTTGTAAGGCTTATGTTTGCATGTTGTGTGAAACAACCGCTCATCTCTCTTATTCGCATGAAATGAATGGGAAGACAGATAAATCTCTCAAATTTTGTAATCATATTCGAAATGCTTATTGCGATTGGCACTATCAAATGATTCATAATATTGTAATTTGATCGGTTGTGCTTATGGTATAATCAAATTATACGCGCATTTCGTTAAAAAAAGACCAAAATTTACACGAAAAATTAACCTGAGATTTTGCCCTCTTTTGCCCCGGACAGCGCTCCGGTAGAACCGACGATGGCTGGAGGAGTTAACGACAGACTCCGAGTAAACAGTCCGAAATTCCATTCCGACTGAGCTGGCTTCAACAGAATGACAGTTCTGCCCTTTTGCAGATGGGTGTTCCTCGTGAATCTGCGATGGCTTTGTCCTTGACTCATTGGCTAATACTAAAATTCTCCTCAGTTATTTACGATTTTTTTTTTGCAAATTTTGCAAGCTTTTTTTTTTCTGTCTGATTTAAGTTGAAAAAATAGGAAAGACCGAAAATGAATAAAGCAAACGTTATTCGTTAAATGAATTTGATGCTATTAATAATTAGCATTACAAATATAATTACTTTGTGACAACGAGGAAATTTTGGTACAATATATAATCACAAGCTTATAAATATATTAGTGTCTACTGTATAATGGTAAACTTGATAAATACCAAATGGAGCGACTATGTTCGATAATCCTTTTGTTTATATATTTGTATGAAATTTGTAAGCACATTACTTTTTTTTATTACCATGGCTATCTAAAATGATCATGTCATAAGTTATTCTCTTTTTTTTTTGGGTAAAGAGTTCTTCTTTTTTTTTTTCGTCTTCTCTCTCTTTCTTTTTTTCATACTCTTCATATTCACAGATTTCTTGCCGTTGAGGTTGTCGGAGCGTCGATCCTTGCTGGCCACGGGCTCCGCATCCCGTGTGGCAAGAAAAATATATTAAAAAATAAATAATTTCTTGAAATGATATCATATTGAGTGCATTGTACACGTCAAATCACCAATTTACCATGTAGGATAGTTGACATTGACCGGACCATTCTATTAGCAATTTTCAGTTAAAATTGATTGGATGGACTATATTGAAAAATTATAAAAAGGTTTATGATTAAATTGACTAAATTAAAAAATTTATAACCAATCCTATAACTTTTTGGATGATGTTCGTTGTTGAGTTAATTGGATTTCTTTTAATTTTTCCAACTTCGTTTAACTAAACATTACATTGAAAAGAAAACTAAACAAAAATCAACTTTTAAAGGCATGCACGACAAGACAAGCTTGGAGACAGTTGACAAACAAATTGCTTATTCAATGCTCTCTTCTCTGGAAGAGTTTTCTCCTCTCCATATCTGGAGAGATTCTCCTATCAGAAGAGATAGTATGATGCCTATTCTCTACTAAACCCTATACATCTACACACCCCTCCTCTCCCTTTATGTCTGTGTGGGAGTTTTCCCTAATTTTTCTCTCCAAAATGAACACTTACATTTTTAAAACTCTAAAAAAAAACAATTTCTCTTCCCAAGCTTGATTGCCCACTCACCACGAACACAAGAGTTGTCCTCCCATAGAAATTCACCCTCATCCCTTACCAAATCATACCCCATTACCCTAGAAAACACAACCATTTCTATTATGGTCCCTAAAAGAGATGACAAGTGGAGCTCCCTTCAATAATGATAACCATCCCCCATGGTCGAAGAACCCTCCAGTGCAGAAAACTGGGATTGCCGGAGCACTGAAAATGGAAGGAAATGAGGGCTTATCTTCCTGTCGAGGTAAATTGGCAACTCTGAACAAAGATGCTGATAACTCTTCTCCTGCACAAAACATGGATGCTTTAAATGAGAAGGAAAGGAAAATAGCAACATTATGCAAGAGAATGGGTAGTATGTGGTTGAAAAATAGTGTAGTCAAGGTAGTCGATAAAATTCCCGAGGAGAAATGGCGAAGATGCAACCTGGTATGGCTAGGACAACTTTATTCGAGAATAAACGTGAACATGCATGCACTATTTTCCACTATGAAAAAAGTATGGAAAATGGAGAATGTATCTTATGACACACCACTTTTTTGTACTTTCTCGTTTACTTTCAAAGAGGAGTCAAAAATGACGCGTGTTTTAAATGGCAGCCTCTAGTCTTTCTTTGGAAATCTACTTATTATAAAAAAAAACTCTAGCCATGAATTCTTTTGTAGCAACATACCTTTACTCACTGTGCATTATGGCTATGAGTTTGGGGCATTCTGGTCATCCATATTTTAGAAGTTTTCTTACATGAGCCGGTGAGACAAATAGGTGAAGTGTTGGAGGTAAAGATTGATGAAAGTGAGGGAGGAATTTGTCAACAGGGGAAGGTGCGAGTTAATCTAGATCTTTCAAGTCCATTAATGCCTGGTGCAGTTGTATGTTTTAAGGAGGATCAAATCTAGATTGATTTTAATTACGAACAACTCCCTCACTACTGCTACTCATATGAAAAAATAGGGCACTATGCAACAAACTGTAAAAATCTCCTATAAAATTAAGGGACCTAGTGAAACAGGAAAACTGAATCATGGCTCATGGCTGAAAGCTGAAGCAAGAGAGGCAAGCTCCTTATAAAAATTTTATTATGGGATCGATCAAACTTTGCCTAAAGAAGAGGAAATAGTCCTAAAAACACAGCAATCCCCAGTGGGACAGAATCACCAGTTTATGATAGTAGACCCAAAACATCATATTAATCTAGTTGATGTGTCAACTCTAACAGATAGAGAGAAGAAGAATATGGAGGTCCAAGTAGATGCTGAAGTTGCTGATCGGGTACCAAGTCAAGCTAAAATGACTTGGATGATGACAAAAAAAAAACTAAATTTCATGAGGCAAAAGTAAAGAAGGGTTGCATATCCCCTCTTGGGAAGAAGATGAAGAAGACAAATATATCCTATTTATAGGACAAAATCATAAAATGTTCTAGATGAGACGATAATTACTTGATACTGTCGTTATTAGGGAAAAGGAGTTGAATCAGTGGGCTATGGTGGCTAGCTCTAATAAGCCACCGGGTAATAGATAAAGACTTTAAGCTGGAAAGCTTAGGGTTTGAGATCTAACTTGACGTTCCAGCAGTTAAGAGCCCTAGTGGCTCATGAAAGACCCGGTATCGTGTTTATTATGGAGACAAAGAACAAGAGAGAGATGGTGGATAGAATTCAGAGAAGACTACATTTCTACTCGGCTTACTATGTTGATCCGAGAGGTTGTGCAGGGAGGCTAGCAGTCATGTGGCAAGAGGATGCAACAATTAAAATTCAGCTTACAATTGACGAAATATAGATATTACTTGTGCAAATGTTGCGACAAACACCAAAATGCGTGTCACTTTTGTATATTGCCCTAACGGACTTCCAAATAGGAACTTTGGCAAAAAATCAAAATGATCCAAACACAGAATGATCTTACATGGCTATGTGTAGGAGATTTTAGATGAAGTACTATACTTTTGGGAGAAAGAGGGTGAAAAATGGGCAGAGAATTATAGAATGGTGGCTTTCAAGAATATGATGAACAATTGTGGACTAATGGACATCAAAAGCAAAGGCTGTGCCTTTACATGGTTAAATAGAAAAGAGGGCGAAGCATTAGTAAGGAAAAGACTAGATAGGGCAGCATCTAACATGGAGTGATGAGTGAACTTTCCCTTTGCAGAAACTTATGCATTACCGGCTATTGGTTCAAACCATAGCCCCCTTACTAGATGTAACCCCATAAAATGGGAAAAGAAGCAAATAATTCAGGTTTGAGGCTTATTGGCTTGAGGATTCAAAATACAAGGGAGTTGTGGTCAAAGCATGGGGAGATGAAAAAAGACAGTCAGACATATTTTCCCAACAAATCAAGAACGTCCAATCCGCCCTTATGAAATAGAGCAAGAAGTGTTTTTCAAATGCGAAGACACAAATTTTGAGACTCACAATTGAACTCATAGTCCTATCTAAGAAAGTTGAATCGGAGGCGCAAAAGATGCATATTCAAGAAATTAAAGAAAAACTTGAAAAGGTCTGGAGGCCAGAGGAAATGTTATGGAGCATGAGGTCATGTGTGAAATGGTTGAGATGGGGGGACCGTAACACTAAATTCTTCCATGCTACTTCAATCTAGAGGAGGACTCGGAATCGGATTTCAGTGTTGAGGCTAAATGATGCGACTTGGTGTAAAGATATTTCTGTTTTGAAGGAACATGTTATTGGTTTTTACAAGTCCTTATATACTACTGTTGGGGAGAGGAACTATCAATCGATACTAGACCAATGCCCTCAATTAGTTTTTGATGAAACAAATGCATATATTATGAGAAAGGTGTCCCTTGAAGAGGTGAAAGGGGCGGTGTTTCAACTAGGGGATACAAAAGCTTCAAGCCCGGGCGGCCTTATGGCCAATTCTATCGACACCATTGGGAGGAGATCAAGCTGGATATGTACAAAATGGTGGATGACTTCTTCACTCTTGGTAACCTGAACCCCAAACTCAACTTAACAAACGTTATCCTCATCCCGAAGACAAAATCCCTAGAAGTTATTACAAAATTTCGACCCATAAGCTTCTGTAACTTTAGCTACAAGATTATCTCAAAGGTCATGGCTAACCGACTCAAAGGGTGGCTTCCAAACATTATTGCCTCGAAACAAAGTGCTTTTGTTGGAGGAAGATAGATTCAAGATAATATCCTAGTGGTCCAAGAAGTGCTTTGCCAGTTGAGAATTAATGGCAAAGGAAGGAAATTCCAAGCGGTGCTCAAAGTGGATATGCATAAGGCATATGATCGAGTTGAGTGGGACTTCTTATATGTTTGCTTGAGAAGGTTGGGATTCCACGAAGCATTGGTCAACCTTATTTATAAATGTATATCCACAGTAAGCTTTAGTGTGAAAGTGAATGGAAAATGCTAGGACCATTTCAAACCTTCTAGAGGAATCAGACAAGGGGATCCTATATCCCTATATCTCTTTATTCTGATGGGGAATATGTTATCCATATTAATGAAGAAGGCCACTACTGAAGGAAGCATAAAAGAGATCAGCCTCAATAGAAGATGCCCAATATTAACACACCTTTTTTTTTTGTAGACGATGCTATTTTCTTCCTAAATGGGTCTATCCTAGAATGCCAAAATCCGGTTAGCACTCTTACCCAATATTGTTTTGCGTCTGGGCAAGCTATTAACCTCAACAAGTCAGGGGTCACTTTTTGTAAAAATTGCCCTATTTCTTTGAGGCACAATATGGCAACAGATCTAAGAGTTCCTATAGGGAAAAAAAACAGGGAAGTACCTTGGCATTCCATTAGATTGGGAGCATTTTAAGAAACAAATGTACACATGGATTCTGGCACGAGTGAATTCCAAATTGGAAGGTTGGAAAGAAAACCTTGTCTCTAAAGCGGGTAAGGAAGTTATAATAAAATCAATGATTTAAGCCATTCCAAATTATGCTATGTTTATCTGCAAACTTTTAGTTTGAATTTGCCGACCAATAGAAAAAAAGACAATAGATTTCTGGTGGAAACAAAATGCAGAAAGGAAGGGAATTCATTGGAAAAGTTGGAATCTCCGGAAAAGAAGAAAAGATGAAGGGGGAATGGGATTTAAAGACTTGGTGGATTTTAAATGCGGCTGCACTTGGCAAACAAGCATGGCGGTTGGGATCTAGTCAAGTAATGAAAGCCCTATACTACTCAAACTCAGATTTTTGATAAGCGAGGAGTGGAGCTAGAGCTTCATGGGGCTAGCAAATCTTACTGATGGGGAGAGATACTATTGAGAATGAGATTAGATGGCAGGTGGATGATGGAAGAAACATAAAAATTAGGGAAGATAGATGGCTTCCAAGAGGCATTATACACGGTCCAGCTAATCAGAACAACCTTACTAAAGTTGAAGATTTCATACAATAGCATACTAGAGAATGGAACCATCAAAGATTGGAGGAACTTTTCAATGAAGAGGAGATCTAGGAAATTAAAGCCATTCCATTGGGTAATAGACCACGATATGATAAATTAATATGGCAGGCAACAAAAATGGAGCATACATCATGAAAAGCAGATACAACATTATCAATAAGTGAATTATTAACCAGACTGACTCCTCAACCTCCACATCTTATCAACCACCTAAAAGCCTATGGACTTTATTGTGGAGAATCGGTTGCTAACCAAAAATGTATCAATTTATTTAGATCATATGCAATAATGCGTTGCTTGACAAAGAAAACCTACATAGAAGGATGATGTTATCCGATCCAATCTGCCCCATTTGCTGCGAACAACTTGAGACAATGGAACACTTGCTCCTCCTGTGCCCCTAGACAGAAAAGGTGTGGTCAGACCCCCTATTACAACTGAAAATATCACCTCATGCAATTTAGAGAATGGATCGATGAGTGTCCAACAACCTAATTCAAGATGTAAAGTCTCAGTCTTCCAGTATATTAGCCGAAGTTCTCTAGGCGATCTGGACCGAACGCAACGCCATGGTGTTTGAGTAGAAAAGACCATGTTCGAGCCGTGTAATTGCTAAAGCAGTAGACAACACACGTACTTTTACTACATGGAACAAAAGTTGACTAGGGAAGGAGGAGAAGGAGATGCTACCTGATGAATAGAGGCCATTGTCGTTGAACCCATCTCGGTGTATCCTTGTCGATTGCTCGTGGAAGGCGACATTGATGGAAGGAGCAATTACCAGGATCTGCATAGATGAAGCAGGAAGCATCAAAGATGGATTTAATCTTCGAATCGTGGCCACCTCCGCCTTCAATGCTAAAACCCTAGCTGTGAGATTGGGACTTCAATTGGCGGAGAAAACTCTAGCAGATCTAATGATAGACCTGTTTGTGGAAGGAAAAGCAGGGGAAGTGCACATGCTGTCAGACTGCTCAAGCGTAGTTAGATGCATTAGAGGACTTGAAGAAGTTCCGTGAGCCGTAGCAGTAGTCATTGAGGTTTGCAACTTCATCCTGGGCCAAAACCACTGCCTCCACTTGGCCCACTATCCTCATGAAGCAAATAGTGCTACTGATTGGGCCGCCAAAGTTACTATAGAAGGCTCGCTTCCCCCAACCTGGGTTCTAAGCCCGCTGAACTCTCTCATCTTTTTGTTAAAGTTGAATGCGTTGTTTTTAAACTAACTTTTAGTGTGAAATGAAATGAAATTTCCTTCGTTAAAAAAAAAAGGCATGCACAATATATTTTTCAGAAAAAAGTATAAACATAAAAATTAACTTTCTATGCACTATCTTAATGTTAGTTATGTCATTAAATTGAAGGGTCATTTTCCTTTCAAAATCATGTTGACTTATATGAAAAAAGAAAACATTTTTTTGTCCTTAATTTTCTGTCAACAAAATATTGAATTAAAAAAATTGACATCAACCCAAAATACACTCTCCCAAGTTTGAGAAATTTCCTATACATGTACTTGGGTAAGATGAAATGCAAATTCACTACCTTAGATTAATTTAAAACGTAAAAGAAGGCTTGAAGTAGCAACCAAATTTTTGAACATAAGTTAGATTTAAGGTAAAGTGATAACTGATATTGCAACAAAATTTTCCTTTTCCGTCAAAATGTAGTCATCTTGACTATTTGATGACTTCTAATTTTGTCGGCATTATTTTAACTAAGATTGCAGTGGAGAAAAATCGAACTACTTCTCATCAAACATTGCATTCTTTTGAAAACTTCAGAGAATCAATGTAAAGAACAACTTTATACAAAAAAAAAAAAGTCAAATTCTAAAAAGATAACAAAGGCTAGAAAGAGCAACAATCTCCTTAACGAATCGATTGAAGTAATAGGCTGAGAACTTAATTAAGCGCAACGTACAAAGAAGAATACTCAACAATATGGATTCATTGAAGACTCTATAAGAATGAGGAAGACCCAGCAGCCATCTAAAGAAAATAGAGAATACTCTGAGTTCTCTTAACTAAAATGACCTCCACTTCCTCCTAAATTATCTCCACTACCTCACACTTCTCTTTCTCTCTCTCACAATAATTAGGCTAATGATTAAATAACTATCCTTAATGTATGGCAGTAATCGATTATTGACAAAATAAATAAATAACAAATAATTGAAAATTGTTTTCAAATTTACTCCTTCAAGAATTTGTAACCCACAACATACTATTACTCTCCGGTGGCTAGTATATTGACACATCGAACTAATCCAAAGAATTGCCAAAATGAATTTTAGCTGTCGATGACCTTGTTTCGTGTTACCTTCCTTAGCTTCTTATCTAGGGTTCCTTTTTTCCCGATGCAATAATCCATGCATGGACCGGATTTTGTTGCGTAGGGATGCTTTTGATGTGTTGTTTTAGAATGTGCAATAGAAATTGGGAAATTCACACACTGCTCGACTATAGTAAAAAGGACCGGCTGGTCCTAGGCAGTCAAATGACCGGTGAGTTCGGGTGAAAATATGAGTGTAAAATGACTCATTTTGACAAGCAAAACTCATTTTAAAGATTACGGTGCGTTTCCGAAACTTCTATTTCAAGGGTAAACTTTTAATTGTCTTCTAGACAAATTTTAGGTAAAACTCAATAATGTATTTGAAAAGGGGGCCAAAATTTGATGTGACAACGATCATAATCGTTTTTTCCCCCACGTTAGTACATGATCATCGATTGTCAAGAATGTAGTCATATTTTCCTTTGACAAAAAGAATTAAGAGGTGACTTGAATAATGTAAAAATCCCTTTTGAATTGTTCATTGCAAATTTAATATTTTGGAGCAAGAAAAAGGGTTATTTATAGAATAGAAATGATAAAAACGAAGGAATTGCCTCCCTTGCTGTTCTCTTTGGTTTTTTCTTGAAATCCATGCAGCATAAGTAATTAGAGTTTTGCTCGATTTCTAGGCACCTCAAGGAAGATCTCGGGTGTTATTTGATTTTCTTTTCTAATGTCGTCATCATTTTTATATTTAACATTGCAAAGAAGAATGGAACTACTTCTCACTAAACATTGCATCCTTTTAATGGATTCCGTAAATTAATGCAAAGAAAAGCTTTAAACAAAAGATTAGTCAAATCAAACAGAAAACAAGGACAAGAAGAAAGAGGAAGAAGCTGCTTAACGAATCGAATGTGGCAGTCGGCCAAGAACTTAAGTAAGCGATTATATATAGAGGGACAAGAGGTTTTGTTTGGCTAGAAAGAAGTATAAACAAAATCGATTGTTGAGACATACTGCTTCAAAAGTAAAGAGGGTTAAAAAAGGAAAATGCGATTAACAAATGATGCCGGCTCAGTTGAAACCTTGTTTTTTAGGCTGAAAAAGATGAGAAAGATATATTCAAACCTCTGCAAACCTTAATCAAATTTATCCTAAGTTGAGGCATGGGGAAAAAGAGATAATCGATCATGCATGCATGTAGAGGACGTGCAAGCAGAGATCACATTTCGTGATGCATACATTAAATGACACGTGACATGAACGACCAATCAAAAGCGAAATTTGCACACACATGATACGGAGCAAGACGAAGTTCATAACACATGAGCAGCGATGATCGGTCGTTTTGCGCTGCATCGTCAACGTCGACCAGCATATCCGGCATGTAGAATACTTAGTCGCGCGCCATAGCTGGCTACACGAGAAAGAGGGCAGAGAAAAAGGAGAAGATTGAAAACTGCTGGGCCTAGATCTATTGGGCCTTAAGAAGATTAAGATACAACTTGTGATTTTTACATGGGCCGAAAAGAAAAAAGTGGGAGAGGCCGAATCTTCGATCCATCAATCCACAAGCCCGTCTCATGTCGAGCCAGTTTTAGCGCAATCTCACCTTCAACACATAAAATTCAGATTTTCGTTCCTTTGCTATGTTTGCTTTGCAAGAAAAAAAAATGGATTATTTAAAATATATTTTCCTAAATTTGATTACTCATGTAGCTTTAGATAATTAGTTAATGAGAAATATTTTCGCTCGTTCAATTTTCCAAGGGATACAAACGATATTTTTAGAAATAAAGTTTCTAAAAATTATTTTATTTATTGTGAAATAAAGATAGCTTTTAATGTGTTGTCATATGACTCTTTCCTTGGAAATTTTCCTTGAGGTGTCCTGTTGATCTCTTCACTATGCTGGGAATGTTGGTTGGCAATCTTAAGAACTCAAATTATCATTTTGATCTCTCCACTATACTGAGCTATGTAAGTGTAACAAAATGTATCAAATTCAACGTGCTTGGGCAGGATCAAGGAAACTGCACTATAGCAAGAAAATTAAAAAAGCCAATTTGGCAAGCCTTCCTTGATTTTTTTGGGCTATATTTCCATATTACTTCCTCCAACCACCCTTATGATTGATGTATTACAACCATTCAAATTATCCATGCTATATTTATTTAATTTTGTATGGGTAATGTTCACGGCTGAACAATTCGCTTTTTTATTTTTTGGCTTGGGACTTTTACATTTGAATTTTGATTACATGCTAATTCCGAAGAAATTTCGATAATTTAAGTTATGTGCTGTTTATTATGTGAGGAAGAAAACCATGACCATGACAACATAGCATCTATTCTCATCGGCGACCAAATAGAGGAGTAGGGTATTTAGCTTATTTGGCAGCTTCATCCCATCATTCAAGATAAAATATCATGGAATCGCGATCAATTGTTCTAAGACCTTTAGCTATTATATGAAGATACGGTTCAACATACAAATAATTAAATACTCTCCATCATGCATAAGCTGGATTTTGATCTAACCTAACATTTGAAAGTATATAGTTGAGAAAGCATATACGAGTCTGAAAATTTATGAACTTAGAACTATTCAACAAGCTATTAGATGATGCATGGATTGATCTATTATTTTTATATTATATAAAAACGTTCACTAAAATTTTTTGAGTTAATAGATAAAGAGAGACCACATGTACATAAGAAATCTCACATTCAAGCGATGTGGGATATTCAATATTCAATCACATGCAAACTAGATTAGGAATGTCATGTGAAATTTGACAAATGGGTAGACTCATATGCCAAATAAATTGGGAAAGAATCTTGCTTTAATACCATGTTATATTTTGTGATATCACTATTAACTATTCTAAAAATTTAAATTGTTAGATAAATATATGACTTTAAAATTTATATATTCAAACATTCAAGGATAGCTATGTTTTCCTCCATTTCTAATATGCAAATACTTTCTTCAATCAATTTTTTGATTGATAGATTCTCCATATTCATATTTAGTTAACTTTGTAGGTGGGTAATACTAATAACTTGCAGCCTATCAATTAGGATCATGGTTAAGGCTCCGTTTGTTTTGCGGAAAATAAAGCACTTCTGAAAAATACTTTTCAAGAAGTTATTTTCCTGGAAAATGACAATATTTTACGGTAGTCATTTGATACTTAAAAATTTTCTGGAAAATATTCTTACAAATTTTTTTTTCCGGAAAATTTTTTAAGCAACTAGAGACCGGTGGCGGTCAATCGGAGGTCTGGCGATTGGACTGCTTAGAGACTAGCGAGAGAGAGAGAGAGAGAGAGAGAGAGAGAGAGAGAGAGAGAGAGAGATGGAAAATGTTTTCATCTTTTCAAAAAAGGAAAACATTTCCTTAGTTTTAGAAGGAAATTTTTTATTGACTAGAAAACATTTTCCGCCCTCCGGACACCACAATTTTCGGATAACATTTTCCAAAAGAATATTTTCTGCAAAACAAACGGAGCCTAAGGGAAAATTTCATTTGATTCGTCGGGATGTTGGAAACATATAGCCCTTTTGTGAATATCTTAACGTAGATATTGCAAAAGTTCATTTTGGCTTTAAAAATGCACATAAAATAATTGAAAAAATTGTTTAACCAATCCTAAACCTATTGTAAGATACCAATTTGATTTCAATTTAATACTACAATTTTTTCAATTTAAGTCTTAAATCTATGTACACATTTCAATATAGTAATTCTGATCAATTTTTACTGAAAATTGCTGATATGTTGGTGAACATTGAAGAATGGCAGGCAATGGCTGAACTACAATGTTAGTGATTTCCCAATGAAAATTGACTAGAATCACTATATTGCTATTTCGCATAAAATCTTATGACTAAATTGTCAAATCTGAAAAGTTTAAAACTAAATGAATATTCATACAATATGTTCAAAACTGATTAGATAATCCCAAAATTACTCTGTTGTTCTATGTGGGGACATGGGAGGTGGGGAATATTGAGGGATAGTGTTTAAAAATAGGTATAAGCTAAAATTTCACTCCATATCCTCCTCACAAAATTTTTAAATATGCTCTAATTATGCAAACCATTTTTATTCCCTCGTCTCTCCGCAGTCTCCCAAACAGAGCCTAAGGTGACGTGATTATCATAAGCCATATATTCTTTCATTGTTATTGGAGAAAACTTCCGCCAATTAATCAGTCTTCTAATGGGTGTTGGTGGGTTCTAAGACATGAGACTCCTTTTTAAATTTAGTTAAACTTACGTATGGAAGATGCTCATAACTCATAATTCGTCAATCAAAAGTATGAACTACGGAAATTTCTATCAATTGAGCCCTCGATCGACTCATTCACGTCTACATCGAGTGTAGTTCGTGCGAAAGTCGACCCATATGTTGTCTATAATCTACACATTATTCCTGTCAAGTCATGTGCACCTACCATGCTCGTGACGAGCCAATCGTCCCTTATCGTGTTTAACCATCTCCGAGATTGCCATATGTCCTTGTTGTGGGCGTCCGTGGAAGTTTCATCCTCTTCTTGCAAGAGCTTTGTACCAATGTCATCACTTCATAGATTGTCGCTTTTGACAGAGCGCAAGTCATCAGTTAGGACATGACTTTTCACTATCTTTCCTCCAATCAAACTAGATTTTGTGGTAATTAAATATTTATCCAACTATTCTGAACCCCAACACTAAGAGGGTCTTGAACATATCTGCTAGCCTAGTTAGGAACTTGGAAAGAGTTTCACGTCTCCTTCGAATACTTCCCAAAACATCCAAACGTCGTTCTTTACGCCAACGAGAATTATTGCCACGCTCTATCTTATATTATCAATTTCTTCATACATCCCTCTGATATATGGTCTAACATATGTGTGTTGCGTTGCATACATTAGTAATACTTTCCGAGTAATTTAGAGTTCTGGCGTCGACTCCCGCATGATTCCTGGAGAGTTCCATTGGAAGTTTCACAGGAGAAATACATAATTGAAACTCACGTCAAAAGGTGTCAACCGGGTGTCACAGCCACGTACAACAAGCTTGACTCCTCCGACACTTCACATGCGACTATACTAAAGTTTGGCTCCAATTGATTAAGTCGGACTGGAGTTTCCAGATACTTTTCGCGTGTTCAATCAAAACTCTAAGCTACTCCTCTACACTTGTGAATATAAAATAGAATTTGTCTCTTGGTTTATGGATATCATTGTCGAACTTAGGTGCGGATACTTTTGCTCCTAACTAGCTTCAATTGGTCAAAAGATGATGCAAAGAAGTTTGTGCCGAACGATGAGGAAAGTTCGGCGCATGTGAACCTGACACGTGTAGTTCTTGAAACTCATGATATTCAAAGAAGTTGAATGCAAAAGCGGATAGAAGGGGACGAGCGGAATTGAATTCGAGAATTTTGACGGCTTTGGTTCATTTTCTTTTTTGGTGGGGTGCAGAATAGTAATACCTTAAATTTGGCGACTTTTTGTCATAGAATATGCTGATTCTTTAAAAGAATTCTCAATTTTAGATCAAATCTCAATTATATCATGAACTCTTTTTTGTCTAAATGAAAAAAAAAAACTCAAATTTTAGGTCCAGTCTTAAATTTGCCCCGAACTTTTTTGTGTCTAAAAAAAATTCAGCAACTATAACTTTAATCCAAATCTACCCTCCTTAGCCTTCTGTCAAAAAGTAATCGTTAGTTGTCCCTAATTTTTTTAACTTTCATGTCGAAGAATGGTTTTATTTTGGAGAGAATTTTTCTCGTCACTTACTAACATGATTTTTTTTTTACCGACATGAAAATACAAAGTCAAACAACTGATGGTGTTTTTTAGACGAAGAGTTAAGGAGGGAATATTTGAGACTAGCTAAAGGTTCGGGATTTTTTTTTTTTTGATAAAAAGGTTTGGGACAGATATGGGACAAGAATTAAAATTGGCAATTTCCTTTAGACAAAAAAATGTTTGGGAAAATCTAGGATTAAATTTAAAATTTGAGGGTTTTTTAAGATTAAAAAAACAGTTTGACGCGTAACAAGGACTAGACCTAAAGTTTGATTTGTTTTTTAGATAAAAATGTTTGGGATTGAATTGAAACTGGATCTAAAGTTTGAGATTTTTATGAGGGAATTGGGCCATTGTAAAGGTTTATTTTTATGTACATTTATCTTTTCAGAGTCCTAAAAGTTGGACCATGATGCGAATGTATTTTTATCTTACTAATAATTAAGAAAACCTCTTTCTTGATTATGTCTTTGTTTTGATTCTCTTTAGTGTCATATTGATACATACTTACGACATACATTTGTCCCCAGTATTTGAGGAACAATATGATAGGCAATCAAATCAAAGTGGCCTTGCAAGTCCAAAGCTAAGATCATTACGTTTGATATCTTACCTTGGATAGTTCAATCAACCTTAAGCATGTAGTGTCCTAAAGGGAATGAAAGTCAAAATATTATTGGATACTTTAGAGATCTTATGAGCAATAGAAGAAACAACCGTGTATAGCAGGAGCAATTCGCCAACTCCGTCCATAATTAAATAAATGTTCTAAATAGACATTGGTCATTATAAAGGGAACAAAAAAGTTAGATGGCCAACCAATTTCGATTTTTGAAGTTGCACACGGCAAGTTTTACGACGAAGTTCAATGGCAAAAACAAAGAGAAAAGTACACAAATCACTTGGGTTAACCAAGCAAACTAATATTCAAGGAAAAGGAAAGTGTGTCCATATGTGAATTGCGAGAGAGAAGGTCTAAATGCAGCGAGCATTTCCCCGTTTTGGTTTTGATTCAGCCGATCAAAGAAGATAGTATATTCTTTCGTGAGTCGTTGGGATAACATAAAAGCTGCGTTTGGTCAATCAAATAAAAAGTAGGATATTACATGTTTTATCATATCTCGTGTGTGGTAACTGTTTAGGAAATGATAAGGTCGTATATAGAGGGGATATAGACCGGATAAAAAAAATCATAGGGGGAGAGTGGGATAAGGTAGGATATGATTTCTTTTATCTGAAACATAAAATTCTACATTTTTTTCTTTCTCTGTCGTTCACTCATAGACTACTCTAACTCCTTTGTTGGGTTCGGGTCATAGAGGTGGAGCAGGTTTCCCCAACCCGGTCCAAAGTTTCTTTTTTCGAATTAAAAAATATTAAATAATAAAAATAATAATAGTAAAAATTAAAAAATTTAGATTTTCATTTTTGTTAAAAAATGTCTAGGTGTTTGACCACAATTATTTCATATAGTATTAATTCTATAAGTCTTGAACCAATTTTAGATTTTTTATTTTAAATAAATTTTTTTAGTTTAACATAAAAAATGATAAAACTTTTATAAAGTTTTAAATTTAATTGAATAAACTCTTATCAAAAGTATTGATGTTGAAACTTTCTCCTCAATAGCTCTCCGATTCACATCAAAATTTTACGAAAATGACGAAGTATAATGTACTTTATATGTGCGAATTGTTCAAAGATCATTCATTAATGTGATTACATCCTTATGACAGATGAAAAAAAAAAACGAACGAACTTTTGACTTTATGCTTTATTCTAATTGGACATTTTTTTTATTTGATATTATACATGTAACAAAATAAAAACTAATGAAAATTTTGTAAGATAGAAAAAAATTCATGTTTCAAAGTGAATATGTTAAAATTGAGGTTATTATAAAAGACGTTTAATGTTGAAAGGGGTAACCAAAAAATAATTTCAAAGGAAGGGAAAAAAATAATGCGTAATCATAAAACTCGATGAGAATTTATTAATTTAAAAAAATATTATTTTGGATGATTTTTTGAATATTAAACATGCAAATTTGTATTTGCCTTATATTATTATTTTAAAATTTTGAATTTAAATCTTTAGTTCACTAAACGACAAATTTAATAAGATACGATGATATCCAACTCTAAATCCTTAGTTTACAAAATAGTAGATTGAATAAGATATAGGGTTATCCGACTTTAAATTCAAAATTTATCAAACGGTAGGTAGGGGTGAGCAAATTGTACCACCCGAACCGGGAACCGCCCGGACCGGCCGGGTTGGTCCGGTTCCCGGACGTGTCAGTCCGGTCCTCGGTTCCCAAAAGTGGAACCGGTGTCCGGGCGGTCCGGTTCTCGGTTCCTAGGAGGACCGGACCGGACCGGACCGATTAGAGATAAAAAAAATAAAAATAAAAAGACTCCATGCAGTAACAACACGTTTAGGTGTGAGCCCATTGTCATGGTGTCAAGTTAGACCCATCTCAGTCGGCCCTCGGCACCAACCCTTGGTTCGAACTACATTTGGAAAACAAGACCAATGGGAGACCCTGCCCAATCACCTCTATGACGGAGCTCCACTCGCAATATGTCAAGAACCCGCTGATCGATGGGCGGACCAAGATGTCGAGCTGAGGAGCCCAACCGATCCAGACGAAGCCTCTCTCTCTCTCTCTCTCTCTCTCTCTCTCTCTCTCTCTCTCTCTCTTAATTTTAGGTTTCTTTCCCGGTTCCATTGGACCGCCCAAGAACCGGACCGGACCGACGGGTCCGGTCCGGTCCGGTCCAAGATTTTGGCGGTCCGGTCCACGATCCTAAAGAACGGGAACCGGTCTCACCGGTCCGGTTCCGGAGGGGAACCGGTCCGCCCGGGGAACTGGTCACCCCTAACAGTAGGTGTGATATGAAGAAATCAATAGAGTTCTCATCCTATCATACCCAGTCCTATCTCGTTTAGAAATCCGGACGACCAAACACAGCCAAAAGAGCTAAAGAAATTGGCCAAACGTTGTGTGCTTTGGAAGTCCAAGGTTAACTTGACTACACGCAAAAACAGTTCCGTCTCCAATTGGGGAAAATTTCCCAGCAAGGCTAATTTGGCATCAGGCGATTCGGACAGAGGATTTGAGTTTCATCTTTTGGTTCGAATTTGATCGCAATGTGATCATAATCAAGAGTATTTTTTTTTATCACCTTTTGAGATAATAAAATATTATAATATTAATGATAATGAATAGTATTGAATGTACATATGAATAGGCATAATTAGGGGATATAATATATATAAGGAATTCCCTTATCATCTTTAAGATCACCATTTAAACTTAAGATGACGTAGAAGAGCTCAACTAGAATTTGGAGAAAAGACATAAAAACTATATATACACATGGGTGTATGTGCTTTAGTAAAGACGCCAATAGTGTGATAACTGATGGTGTAGGATTGACAGAGAATCAGTCTGTCATACCAAGCGAATGGCTATCATGGTAGATATGTGTCTGAGCCGGAGTTGTGCAGACCACGTGACGACAGGCTGATGTGGTTGCTAATGGGGCAGATACACGTTCTAGTCTCTGCGTGATGTGATTTTGAGCAGTTTCTCAAAACCCGTACAATGACTCTTATTCGATTAAGTTTCAAATTAGTTTTCAAATGGTTTTCTAAGCAAGGAATCAAAAATGAATTTTTATTTTGAAAAAGGAAAATAAAATGCCAAGATCAAAGTATGGTGACATTCATTCAGGACCTGCATGATTCAATTTCTAGTCAGAAATTGATTTCTAGAATAGAAATAACAATTCGTTTATGAAGAAAAGAGTACGTTTGATAAGGACAAATAAAAAAATAAAAATTGTTTGATAATTAAAATTTTTTATTTCTTAAATTAGATTTCCCTTTTTGGATGGTGATGGTAATCAGCCGGTCATTGGTGGTGGCAAGGTAATTAGCCGGGTGTCAACGGTGGCGACTAGCAGTCAGCGGTGGCGACTAGCCATTGGCAACCGGCAGGGTCATGGTGGTGTTGGTGGTGATCGGCCAGCCAGTGATCGACAGTGGTAATGGTGATTGGTTGGCCACTATGATGACCGGTGGAGGTGCTCGTCTGGTGGTGGTGACTTGCTGACCGGCGACCGAAGGAGGAGGCAGCGGTGGTGACATGAGACAATGGTGGTGAAAAATCGGTCAACAACGATGGGGTGGTGCGGTAGCGGTGGGGATGGGCTGACCGGTGACCTGCGATCGATTGACGGCAGCGGCAATCAGCGGTGGTGAACAGCGGTAACGGACTTTTGGGGAGTTGGGTGAGAGAAAGACAATTTCTTGATTTCTTATTTTGAAAAAGAAAACACAAAATTTATATTTCTCATTTTTTTACCCAAATCTATTTCTAGAATATAAATTTGTTCCAAAAATTAAAAAAATATTATCGAACGGATTTCTGTTTTATAATAAATTCTAAAATAGAAAAAACTCATTTTTAGAACAAAAATCAGTTGTTATCATGCATGTCTTAAGAGTGCACCTGATACGTGTGAACATGTAATTTTTCAATTGAGGATGCGCTGGTGGCGTGAAAATACGCACAATGAGTTGCAAATTGACGGATCAAGATGACTTGTGACCATGCACCATGTCATGGTAATGATGACGTGGACACGACAAGAGTGCCGTCCGCATCCATGTTGAGATGGCACGTGGCAAAACGAAAACATGGCCTAGACATGCATGTTGACGTAGCAAAGTGTTGTCCTATCTCACATTAGTTGACATTGAAGTTAATATGCTGTTTATATACATGTAATCTCCATTTACTGATTAATTTAATATTTTGAATTAGACTTTCTAATATCATTTCAGATTGAAGATTTGTTCCAATTTATTTTGACGTGGATATCCACCCAATCAATCAAGTTCCATGCTCTTTATATATATATATATTCTTAATTGTTTGAATTTTAGGCTAAAATTTCTAAGGGTGTTGAGGAAAGCGTGCACCATATGATGTATTACAACAAGCAAAAAGTTTTTTTTTAAAGGCGCTTCAAATTCGTTCATTTTTGTAATGAAACTAATGGCTTAAATATGAATTACTTTTGCTAAAGTACCATTGTTGGAGAGTTCGTGTGAAAGGCAGGAGTCAGGGCTCATATTTTGTTGTATGAGCATTTAAAATCATTTGGTATTCATTCTACTGAATATAGTGGAAATAGATCTATTTAGAAATGGTCAATTAGGGAAAACTATCCGATATGTATTGCATCACCTCAAGGATATTACATTGCATGCAGATGACTTTCTGGGGGACCAAACACTTCCACAATATTTCTACTTATGTTTCAGGAATATGAAAACTTTATGGATGCCAGGGGTGGACAAAGGCCTCTCCATTCATTCGTCCATGCCTTCGTTTGTTCAGTACTCTCTCTCTCTCTCTCTCTCTCTCTTGCAAGTCGAAAGTAGTTCGACCCAAATAGACTAATTTAACTCATTTGCACTTATTTCAATACAATGCAAATTTAGTACGGCCCATATTACTAAAGGATTTTCATATTTAATTCAATCTAGGAAAACTCATCTCCAAATTGAGGCGAGAGTGCGGATTGAGAGAAAATGAAGTGATAATTATAGAGCCTTGTTGGGTTTAAGTAAATTGTAAACCTATTTATAACCAATTTAACACCCATATCACATTAAACCTATTTATGACTTATTTACATAATATAACCAACCCATATAACAGCTCAACTCATCATATATGGGTTAAAAAATGCGTTTATGACCTATTTTAACAAGTTTAAGATTGCGCTTGATCGGCCGAATTTCTAAACGGGATATAACTAGATATGATAGAATAAAAAATATCATATCCCATCCACTATTTGGTGAATTACGGATTTGAAATCGAATATCATCATATCCTATCAAATCTATTGTTTTGTGAATTACATATTTAAAATCAAATATCTTCATATCTTATCAAATATGTCTTTTGGTGAGCTACGAATTTAAATTCATATATTTTAAAAATAATAATATTATGCAAATACAAATTTATAGGATCATCCAGAATAATATATATTTTTCAAGTTAATAAATTATCACCGAATTTCATGATTATGCATTGTTTTTTTTCCGTTCTTTTGAAAAAATCTTTTGCTTACCCTCTTCAATATCAAACGTTTTTAAAATAACCTCAATTTCAATATATTCATTTTGAAACATAAATTTATTTTTCTCTCTTACAAGTTTTTCATTTGTTTCCATTTTGTTACAGGTCCAATATTAACTCAAAAAAATCCAATTAGGACAAAGCACAAAATTCAAAGTTCATTCGTTGTTTTTTCAACTGTCACAAGTATGCAATAATAATTAATCACGTTAACGAATAATTTTTTGAACAATTCGCATTTATAAAATACATTACAGTTTGTCACTTTCATAAAATTTCGATGTGAATTAAAGAGTTATCAAGAAGAAGGTTTCGACGTTGATACTTTGGATAAGAGTTGATTCAATTAAGTTTAAAAATTTTTAAGGGTTTTCTCATTTTTTTATGCTAAACTAAAAATTTTTTATTCAAAATAAAAAATGAAAAATTGGTTTAAGACTTATATAATTAATACTCTATGAAATAAATTGTGGTAAACCATCTAGAATTTTTTTTATTTTTTATTTACATTTTTGATTTTTTTAATTTTAATTTTTATATGTTTCTTTAATTTTTAAATTTAAATTTTCAGATTTTTAAAAATTATTTTTTAATTGGAAAAAATGGACTTTGGAACTGGTTGGGGAAACCCGGTCCAACACTTTGACCTGAACCCAATAGAGGAGTTCGAGCTGTTTGTGGATGAACGATAGAGAAAAAAAGGGTAGGATTTTATATTTCGAATAAAAGAAATCATATTCAATCTTATCCCACCATCCCTTTCGGATTTTTTTTATCCAGCTCATATCCATTCTATATTTGATCTTATCATATCATAGACATCTACCAAACATGAGATATGATAAAACATATTATATCTTAGTTTTTATCTGGTCGATCAAAAGCAGCTTAAATGTCATCTATTTCGGTGGGGTTAATTGTTTAAAAAGTTCTAAACCTATTGCATATTTGCCAATTTGGTCATAAACCTTTTTATTTGACTAATTCAATTTTAAACCTTTTGAAAATTTATCATATCAGTTCTTCTGGCGACTTTATCTGGGAAAATGCTTATGTGGACGCCCAATCAGCACAGTCTATCCTACGTGGTTTGTAGGCACTATCTGAAACAAAGTCAGCGGAAGGACTGTAATAATAAACTTTCAAAAGGTTTATGACTGAATTGACCAAATAAAAAGGTTCGGGACTAAATTACAAAAATGTAATAAGTTTAAGACTTTTTGGATAATTATCCCCCTTCGGCCACTGCCAAGTGCTCCATGCAGTAGGCTGTCTTGCCTTTATGAGGCGACGGCCTTACGGGGTACCGCCATGGAATTAATTTCTTTCATCAAATAGAACACAATGCCGCTTGCTAGATGGCAATTCGAATTAGTCTCTTCTTCTCCGATCGTCGGCACGCATGACAAGCCCTCCCTTTCTCCTCCTACTCTCCTGCTCTCCGACCCTCGATCTCTCTTTGGTTTGCCCTTGCCCCGACAGACGGCAGCAGCCTCAAAGTGGAAGTCACTGGCCTCGAGCAGCTTCTGATTCATGAGTTGGGTGAATTCCTTTAAACTTAAAATGTTGTTTTCGGCTTTTTGGGTAAGCTCACCGGTTACCACCTAATTTCAGAGGACATCAATCTTAAATATAACATGGATTAGATCATCTCTGCATTACGTAAGTAAATTGACATCGCTAATCTATGTAACCGACACATTACCAATTATTATTAAAAAGTTTAAAAAAACCTTAGAAAAGGGGGAAAAATGAAGGATAGCAAAAAAGAAAGAGAGATGGAAATGGAACTACTTTAGAAAAGAAGGGGAATAAATAGGAATAAGAGGGGTCCATTGAAGAATATCCTTCTCCTTCCCCTTTTTTGGAAGGAGGGAGAATCTCGACAAAATTAATGAAAGTGAAGAGATTTGAATAAATGAAAAGGACAAAAAAATGAGGGACAAATTCAACTGTTAAAAAAAATCCACAAGTATAGTGAAGATTATATAGCTTTTTAATTTGATCGGAGTAATAACAAAGGGAATTTAAAGCAAACATATTTAAAGAAGATTGATTTTTGTTTATTTGAACCAAATAGAAAAATATTTGTTAAATAGAGAACAAGAAAAAATGATAATGACAATAAGAATATGACTATTTATAAGAACTTCAAATTCCAAGGAACATAGACCAAAGAGGAGAGCAAGATATTATATAAAGAGAATAATTCTTGATGAGTTTTTCTCATCACATATCGAACATCCATCATCACTAGCTCTTAAGGTATATACCGTTAAGATATACATTTGAACATGTTACGTAATAGTCCCTCAGTAGATAATCAATGTAATACATAGCAAGTGATATATCTTAATTTAAGCTTTCAAATGAAGATCAATGCAATTGGATATGTAATCATGTTCGGACACAGAAGTATTTTTCAAAAATGAGACTGAGAAATATAAAGACAATCTTGTGCTTTTTCGTTCTAAGAATCGTCTAAGATGATAGGGCATGAGACCTAAATCTTTGTGTAACTTAAGAAAGAAGCTCAATAATGATTATCACGTGGTGGTGATTGATTTTGATGGATGGTGAAATGACATTGTGGAACCTATTATTTCTTGAAGATGTTAAAGTAAATTTGAATTGATTTATGAACTAATGCTTTGAAACTAGAAGCTTCAAACATAATATCTAGATTGTTTACATGATGCTGACATTGTGAAAAAGTATAAAGTTTGTTGGGAAAACTACCTGTGTATTTTGAAAATGACAATACATAAAGCGTGAGCTAATATGTCTAATTAAGCGTGCCAATGAAATTCCCTTTACATACGCAAGTTTATAAGCACACGATATTCCAAATGGGGAATAAAATGATTGAGTGGAAAGTGTAGAGATTTGGATAGATCTCTAATTTTGGTGCACAAGAAATGGACTTGTGATCATCCAGATGTTTGGACGGACCAAATAGAAGGACGACAACTCTGATAACATTGAGCACAAGTCAATATGACCAAAGTGCTGAAGATGAACAGATCCCAAATGGATGATTGAGGAAGTTCATGCTATGGACAAATACCTTGCTCTTCAATGATGATCAAATGTGCAATATGATTCCTCAAATTTTAATTTATTTAATGTGGTCCCTAAACTTATGGGGCATATTCGGACTATTTTTTGGATCACATAAAAATATTCAATGTGGTTCATGAGTTTAAATTAATAAAAAAACTACACTCAATATTTTCCATAGTAGTTCAGGGACTAATTTGAATATATATTAAAAATTCAAGAACCAAATCGAATAAATTGTTCACATTGTACATTAGATCAAAGTTTGGGAACCACATTGAATAATTTGAAAGCTTAGGAACCACGTTACATTATGCATTTGATAAAAATTCAGGAACCATTTGTGTCATCATCCCCACTTGTGCTTAATTTGAGTTTGTTTTTTTAAGAGAGCGTTGATCACTGTAAAAGAGTGCCTTAAGCATTGAGTAAAGTACGTGTGCCTGTAGAGTGATTTACAGTCCCTCAATGTAGATACAATTTCATCCGTAGGCGTAGTCAAAGGTTCAAAGGTTGCACCAGTGACTTCGTCCATGTTCTCGAACTGTTGAGCCTAGATAATAGAGCAGGCCAAGTGAAAAGGCCAAACCACTATAAATAGCTTTACGAACTCTTCTGTCTGTAACTTACTTCACATGAGTTACTAGAAGTTATTTTGCTTTTTATACTAGACTTAGCTTATAATCACCGGTCCATCCTCTATATGATGTTTTGCGTGAAAGACTTTTAAAAAAGCCAATCTACCCTCTCTTGGTTGTCAAGTTTAGTCCATTTCAATGTTTATATTGAAATTAACTTTTGAGTTATATCGACAAATCATATCATTAAAAATACTGAGGTTTTAACTTAAGCCACTGAAAAGAGAGTCATTTAAGATAATCGACTTATCCCTTTAGGTGTAGCCTCAAAAAGAAATACGCCTATTACATTAGTCCTTCAAAAATACTTAAATTTTGTTTTTATACATATAATTAGACTATGTTTTCCATGAATGATTAGGAATTTTTTTTAAATGATTGCTTGAAATAAGTAAATGATAGAAAAAGTTTTCAATTATTGACAATTTATGTCTAAATATTTTCATGGATGATAAAAATAACTTTTACTTATATATTCTTTTATGCAACATATGCAACTTTTTTTTTTTTAAGAAAATGCATTTTGAAACATTCTTTTTTTGTAAAATTAATGGAATCTGATTATCGTCGTGCAATTTTGTGTAAGTACATTCTCTGCCCATAACTTGCTATGTCATTTAAATTTAAATTTTATGCAGGGAACCAAAATTCTTCGGTGACCAATATTTGGAAAATGATGGCAAATATCATCGATATCACTCTGATGGTAAATGGGTTTGTGCAACAAAAGAATGTCAAGCACACAATTTATGCATTCTAAAGTAAAATAAAGTCTTGAATACTATAATGTTGATAACTTCTCAAGGATAGATAATCGAGTTGTGCTAGGTACAACATAATTCATTTCATATCTTTTGTTATGGTTTGCTTGGAATTATAATTTTAAGGATATATGGTCCTTTTGAGCGTTTGAAACATACAACAACTTTGCCCAACAAAAGGTTTCCCTGAGAAATATCACATTCAACTCTATTGAAGGGAATATATATATATATATATATATATATGTACACACATATAATATAGCTTAATACATTAAGTTGGAGAAAGCATTGATAGATGGCATTTTGATTTGCGAATTCACAAAAAAATGAAGTCATATATGGACTTTTCCGTGTATATACCCTGTTGGTCCAACAAGAGTTTTAATTTAATTTTCCCTTTGTAGAGAGGAAAATATTTTCATGGATAAAAATATTTTTGCTCATTTATTTTTTTAATGCAATAAGCAATCATTTTTAAGAAAATGTATTTCAAATCATTCATTTTCCATGAAATTAATGAAATTTGAGTATAGTCATAGTCTTTGCACTCTCTAAAAATATTTAATGCCATCCCTGACTTTGATTTATAAAATGATGACATTAAACATTTTCATATAGTTCGGGGATCATGTTAAACAAATAACAAAATTTCAATGACCACATTGAATAGATTATAAGTTCATATATCACACTAAATAAATTAAAGATTTACAAATCATATTACATATAGAGTTAAAATTAAGAACTATTTGTGTCACTATTCCTATTTGTCTCTCATTCCCTGGTGATCGGCGCTGCCCTATTATAACCGTTGCCGTAATCGTTCCATCTGATGATAAGACGTGGTGACTCAGCTTTCCAAGTTAAGCTGTAGAGTTAATTTCTTGAGAAACTGACCAATCTGCTGGTCCTTGTCAGCATCACCTAAAACCCAATTCATTAAAACATCAGCTAACCCATGAAAAAACAAAATAATCTTTCATAAAAAAAAGTCACTATCACCAAATATTCGAAATTGATGCACTCATTTACATTTATCCCAACATAATGATCATGTATGTCTATGATAAATTTATCCTCTGTTGGCTTTTGTCTAGGCTGTCAAATTTTATACTAATTCCTAATCTCTGCTTATCTTCTCCAAATATAATTTCTCCAAAATGACGTTATTTAGGAGTTCCATTTATATTAAATTTGCACATCAATTGCACATCATGCTTTAATCATCCTAGTTGTTTGCCACGCGATCGTGTATGTCTATGATAAATTTATCCTATGTTGGCTTTTGTCTAATATCCTGTCAAATTGTACTAATTCCTAATCTCTGCTTATTTTCTCCAAATATGATTTCTCCCAAATGACATCATTTAGGGTTTTCCACGTTGTCAATTTAACAAAAATATTAGATGGAAGTTAACAGAGGATAGATATGTCATGGACGTAGCAATTTAAGATTTTTCTGGTGAAATGAGAATCAATTTACGATCAATATGGCATGCGTGTACCACTTTGGAAATTTTTATAACGTAAAAGTTAGTTTGGGAAAAATATGGTATGGACGTACCAATGTGAAACTTTTTATGATAATAATCCGATAAAAAAAAGGTCAGTACCTAACGATAGTGTAGGCAAAACGTTCTCGTAGCACGAAGGCACGTACTTAAGAAATTCGATTGCAAAATGAAGTTTTGCATATATCCTCAAACATGTCTTGCGTACTTGATTCATTAGTTAACACTTAAAACATACGCCACCTATAAGAAGAAAATTTCCGCAGGCGGCCTCATCTATTTTGAGACAAAGCTTATGTACACTCTTTCAATAGCCTTCAACTTACTGATAAAAAAAGTTGCTTGTAAGTTTCAATAAACGTTAATATTAGAGATTAATATGGTAAAATAATCATTACAAGAGTGGAGCATTATTCATTATGTCACCTACATACAATCTCAGTTGGAAATATATATATAGCCCACTAATCGAAAGGCTCTTTGAAGAAGATTTTAATGGCACTTATTTATCGATCAAGGAAGAAGATTGAGAAAATACGAAATCAAAATCACGAGTTGATTTTATGGAAGATGCTAGAATCAAATGATTGAAAACTCTTTATAATTATATATTTAATTATTATTTTTGTTTGTTATAATGTTTCCTTACAAAGTGTAACATTTATAATTATTTAAATATAATTGACATCATATCAACAATCGTACGTTGAGATTGAGAATGAAACATCTTGTTCTTTAGATTTCTCTTATGGGAATTGAGGAAAATGTGTAGCTTAGTCCTAATGATGAAATTATTTCTCATTACTCGAGATATTTCATGATGGTTGGATTATTAATGTTTTGTAACTATGTTTGGCCGAATTTATCTCGTAGTTAATTCATTCTATAATAAGAAAGCCTCTTGACTCAGCTTTCCTGTTTGAGCATCGAACTCAGTCTCTTGTGAACGTGACCAACCTCATCCTCGTCAGCGTCGTCCCACCAAAACCCCTACCTGATCAGACAAACTTCTGCATCCAGTGATAATTAGAGGTTCTCGGATCGCAAAGACAGGTTTATACGATTACGCATGATGCAATCTCACGTCAATGATCGATTAAATAAAAACTAAAGTATGCAACACCAACCACCAAATCAATAGTCAACACCCATACGTGGAAGATTTTCTTTCAGCGGGACTTCGTATTAAATTTAGTAAGTCATCATACATGGAAGGTCATTGCCTCAGAACCAAGCTCGAGCTTGCCAACTCCACTCTATAAAAGGGCAAGACAATGGACTGCAGAAGCTCATAGCCAGACAAAGTCGTGTTCTCAGCTTCAGTTTGAACTTCAATAAGACAAAAAAATCAGGGGTGACATTGAAGTTCCGAAGTTTAGAACACAGGTCTGAGATAGATGGGTGTCGTTGAGAAGATCCGTGAGAACCAGCGGGCCAAGGGGCCGGCGACCATCCTTGCTATTGGGACGGCAAATCCGGCAAACTGCGTGTACCAGGCCGACTACCCCGACTACTACTTCCGCATGACCAAGAGCGAGCACATGATGGCCCTCAAGCAGAAGTTCATCCGCATATGTGAGCCGTCCTCTAGATTGTCCTAGCTACAAAATATATGTTTAAGCTTAAAGTATCCTTATCCTAACTTCTTAGTTTTCTTGTTCTTTTTTATGAAATATATGTGTCATGTTTCCCTTCATAAGCCCTTTAAGAAAGTTTAACTGTCTAGAGTTCTCGATATTCTTTCCCTAGTTCTCCTAGAAGACTACATCTTTCTTTTTGGATCTTATTTATGGACAAAATCGCATGACTACATTTGCTTCTTTGCGTAATAAAATTGCAATTATTCTTATTAGTCTTAGAATTGTCGAAAGAAAAGTTTGTCGTACAGTATATGCTAGCTGGCCTTGCAAATTTGTTATTACTTTTGCGGGAAAAAAACACAGAACAAAAAAAAAAAACCCCCAATGCATGCATGTCAACATTATTCTTGGGAAATAAAACAAGGGAACGTCTCAGGTGACAAGTCAATGATCCACAAGCGCTACATGCACTTGACCGAGGAGATTATGGAGAAAAACCCCGAGATCTGCTCGTATGACGCCCCGTCACTCAATCCTCGCCAGGACATAATCATCGACACCATCCCAAAGCTCGGCGAGGAGGCGGCGTTGAAGGCCATCAAGGAGTGGGGCCAACCCAAGTCCAAGATCACCCACATCGTATTCTGCTCCACCTCCGGCGTCGACATGCCCGGCGCCGACTACCAGCTCATGCGCCTTCTCGGCCTGAGCCCCTCTGTCAAGCGTGTCATGCTCTACCACCAGGGCTGCTTTGCTGGTGGCACTGTCCTCCGCGTCGCGAAGGACCTTGCCGAGAACAACGCCGGTGCCCGCGTCCTCGTCGTCTGCTCTGAGATCACGGTCACCACCTTCCGAGGCCCGTCGACTGAGAACCTTGCCAACCTTGTGGGCCAGGCCATCTTTGGGGACGGCGCTGCCGCACTCATCATAGGGTCTGACCCGGAGATCCCCGCCGAGCGGCCCGTATTCCAACTTGTGTGGACCGCAGAGACCGTTTTGCCGAACTCCGAGGGCGCCATCGAGGGCCAACTGCGTGACGTTGGCCTCACCTTCGGGTTATCCGACAGGGTCCCCCATTTGATCGCTAGCAACATTGAGAAGAGCTTGAAGGAGGCGTTCGATTCGCTCGGCATAAGTGACTGGAACTCCATCTTTTGGGTGCCTCATCCGGGTGGCCCCGCCATACTGAACCAGATCGAGGCCAAGCTAGGTTTGAAAACGGAGAGGCTCCGAGCCGTGAGGCATGTGCTGAGAGAGTACGGGAACATGTCGAGCGCCTGTGTCTCGTTCATCCTCGATGAGATGCGGAGGAAGTCGGTGGAGGAAGGGTTCGCGACCACCGGTGAGGGGTTGGAGTGGGGCGTCCTCTTCGGTTTCGGGCCGGGCCTCACGGTGGAGACGGTGGTGCTTCGCAGTGTGCCAACGGTGACCATGGATGGAATTAATTAATAACCTATGTGGCACGACTCCATATGTTGGTGTTCTTGTGATGTTATCAGGTTGGAGTCAATGATGCCTAAATAATCGTCTATGGGATTTCCTATTCATCAGTGTTGAAATTATTGTGTACTTTCTTAATAAGGTTGAGCATTAATCAACCAGTTATAAGACCTTTTCAATTAACTATACTTATTTCTCTTTTATTCCCCCCCCCCCCCCCCCTTACAGACTTGTGTGCTACAGGGAAAAGAAAATCGGTCCAATAAACAGTTGACATTGTTAGGACTTCGCTAAGTAAACTGTTGCACAAAGCGCTTGGTGTGATCTATATCTCTAGAGACAACCTCACAAAATTTCACTAAAAATCAAGCATGATGACCATTCTATGTATACTCAAATCGCTCAAACACTTTTGGTATTAGAGTGCATTTGGTTCAACACTTTTTTTTGGGGGGCAATTTACCAAAAAAAAAGTTTTTTGGGAAAATGTTGAGGCGTTTGATAACAATTTTTAAAAAGTTTTCGAATGAAAGCCATCATTGGAAATGCTGAAAGTTCAAAATTAGTAGGTAGGTTTGGGCTTTCAACCTTGGCTGAATGTTATTTTTATATTTTTTTCTTCTCTTTTTATCTTCACTAGATTTCTCATATTTCAATCTCATGCTTACTTTTTCTACTTCTTTTTTTTTTTTAAGGTTTGATTAGTTGTTGATATTAAGATCGTGCACCCTCACTAGTAATCTTAAGCGACATGCGACAACTGTAGAGAGCATACCACCTCAGGCTTTGTTGTGCAACTCTAAGCAATAGCCCATCAAGGTCGCACGACCTCAGGCCTCACTTAGGTTTTACTTGGGTCACGCTACTTGAGATGGCCGGCAATGGCCACCGAGGTCGTGTGAAGTTAGGCTTTGTCTCCTGAGGTCGCCCAAGGTCGTGCAACCTCAGTTAATGGCCGTCGATGAAGAATTTGATTTTTTTTAAATTAAAGGTTTTATAGCCAAAATCCTTTGCATACTTCTTCCTTATTTTTTGCTAAACTCTACTTAAATTCAAAGTTGGTTTATAAAATAGTTTTTATCAAATGCAATTTACATTTTCCTAACAGGTTTTAGCTTTAGCATTTGTATCGCACCCAAAACCCATCTTCAAGTTGGACCAAACACACCATTAATCAAACTTTCTGATTATAAGCAGTCATTTATTACGAATAAGTAACTCAATCTCATTAAGAAAAGCACCATAGTTTGTCATGAGATTCTCACTAATAATGAACACGAGCCCGCTTCCTAATTTGACATCACGGCCAAGACTCCTGTGTTCACATACGAGGACACATGGCCTAAAAAGACAAGATCCCAATAAATGATGTGTGCATATAAAACTAAAAGGATGAAAGTGGCCGACCACAACTACCAAACGAATTTGCTTTTTCCAACATTGGATGGAACTAGTCCAAATTCTGAACTCTCTTTAAAACTGCATGCTCCCTTTCGGGTGTTCGCTTCATGGGGGCCGGCACTAATGCCGGCATTAATTCGGATCGAGTTTTCTACACAGACTCAAACTCAAGATATAATTTTACTAAATCTTCACGTTGACTCGATGTTTAAACTGATTTATAGTCGGTTTGCCGAACTTGTAATAGATGCTGCTACTCGCCCCACGGTCTTATGAATTTCCGATAGGATTTTATAAGTGACTTCATCTACCATTGAATAAAGCCGTGAATCAAAGACGGGATGGTTGCAGCTACCAATTTGTGCATGTGCTATTGCGATGGAAATAATCACTTATTTGTAGAATATATGCAGTTACTATGAAAAATGAGTGGCATTATTTTCCATTTCAGAAAATTGTCCAAAAAATTATAAACGTATTGTATTGTAATCAAGTATATGTCTTAAACTTTTCAATTTGGATAATTTAGTTCTAAACGTTTTGATAATTTGTCAACGCAATTCTTCTAGCAAATTTGAAAATAAAAAGGCTGACATGATGGTTTTGTTAGTATTGACCATCCTATATAGCATAGTTGGCATCGACATGGATAATTTTTTCAATATTTTTCAAAGTTTTTTGAACTTGTGCTATTTTTTCTTTTTTTTTTTTCCTTTGCTTGGTTGGGGCCTCGATGATGGCCAGCAGAGGTAGCGACCCAAAGGCTAGGGTCATAATGCGAGGCAAGAGAACTTGATGCGATGTGGCGCAAGCAAGGTGAGGGAGAGGGTAGGGATGGGAAATGGATACCTTGCCATTGTACGGACTACGGCAGGGGGTGACGTGACGTGGCCCATAGCCATCCGATCTAAATCAGATGGCTATAGAAAAAATAAAAATAAAAATAGGATTTTTTTTTTGAAAAATCTTAGTCATCCGATCTCAATTGAACGGTTGGGATCATCTAGTCACTTGACGTCACGTTAGGTGATCCAAATTCGTAGGGATGAGGCAAGATGACATGAGCAATAGGTGAGGCAAGGGTGCAATGCCCTCATTCATATTTGGCGAGGGCCATGATGCCCTTGCGGGATTTGGTTGAGGCCTCGCAAGGTTGTCCAAACCCTCACATATGGTCGGCAACCTCCACCAGTCTCGGCAATGTTTGGAGATAAATAAAAAAAGCAAGAAGATAAAAAAAATTATAGAAAAGAAGAGGGAACAAAGAAGAAGATAGACATAATGCAAGAAGAGAAAAAGGAGAAGGAGAAGAGTTTGCAAAAATTGTCAATATCGATAATAGTTGTGTCGCATAAAATAGATAACCTTCATATTAGCAATTTTTAGACAAGATTGGTCGGAACAATTATATTAGCAAATTGTTAAAGTACTTAAATTAGATTAGCCAAATTAAAAAGTTTAGGACTAAATTAGTCATTGTATTATATGTTTAGGACCTTTTTAGCAACTGTCCCATTTTCCATCTATATATATGATTAAATCCCGTATTTCTTCATTAGATAGACGAAATCAACTTTGATGGTTTCCATATCTGCACAGTTTACTTCAATATCAGTAATTTTTCGATGATCACTTTCTTTCACATTTATAACTTATTGCTCTTCAGAAAATAAATCTAGCCCTTTTACATCTTTGGTCATAGTAACTTATACGCTTTATTACGCCTGCCTTAAGGGTTCACTTTGTGGTGAATTGTTATTTGATTAATCTAAAAAGAAAAGAAAATCAAGTCTCCTTAAGAATCGGTGAACTTTTTGCTATTACCAATGAGACACTTCACATAGGGAATGTAAGAAGTCAAACGAAGTATTTAAAGTTATATTAAAAAATAATGAATTGAAAAAGTTATGCAATATTTTTTGTAAATATTCTATGAATGATATAAATTATTGTCAATTCAAAATGAATGACATGTAATTATCATTACTTAAAATGATTTTCATTTTCCTAAAAGTTTCAAATTAATTTAATTTCATCTTCTGAATTTACCATTAAGAAATCTAATTATAATTCTATTCTAGCAAACCTTAGAAGAGGGCTTTTTTACTTTTTTAAATTTTATTCAATATTCCCATTAAATGAATATTGAAGATAACTGCTAAGAAAGAATTGATGGTGCAAATACACTGAAAGATAAAACTTTGTAAATATTTGACTATGTTAAAAAGTAAGTTATGTTTAAATTGTTTATCGATTTGATTTGATAATGGATTCATAGATTTGCTCGATAAGGTGATAAATTACTAGGTCTCCGGGAAATTCTCTCTTGAACAAAGCTAATATCTAAAGAGGTAAAATCTGAAATAATAATAATAATAATTCTTGTATGATACGTGATAATATCCAATTAAAGAATATATGTAACAGGTGATATTGCGGCAATAAGATTGCACATAAAATTTTGAAGTAATAAAAAAGAGAAGAAAAGAAGAAGGATCATGAATGAATTTGGGATCCACCACTTCAAATGTCAACTGGAAATGTAAACTGAATCTCCAGCTACTATGAAACTTGTCACTGTTTAGACATGGCATACTATAACCATGATCATATAACTTCATATTACAAAATTATTCATCCATGTCCGCGCATATACTCACATATACAAATACATCATTTATGACATCAGGTTCATCGAATTTATTTCGATCATATACAGAAGAAAAAGGACATGGGGACGAAAATCTTACTAGGTAAAGTTCGACTATTGAATCATTGTTCAGAAAAACAATACCCAGAACGCATCTGTCATAAAGCGCGAGTTCAGACTAAGTAAAGTCACACCTCTACGGGAATAGCGCAGAGAGGCGTTGCTTTCTGCAATGTGATCCCAAATTTCTCAGTCATGTCCATCTCTTCAGGCCTCACGCCCTGCTCGAGCTTCCAATCAAATGAGCGCAACAGGGAGGCCAAAATCAAGTGCACCATCCTGTAGGCGAGGGGCATCCCGGGGCATATCCTCCGCCCGGTGCCGAACGGGATGAGCACGAAATCGCGGCCCTTGAAGTCAATCTCGTGCCCCAGGAAACGCTCCGGCATGAAGCTGTCCGGACTGGGCCATATGCCCGGGTCCCGCCCCATGGCCCACACGTTGACCAGCACCTGGGCGTGCTGGGGCAGTCGGAACCCGCATATCTCCACGTCGCTCTCGGCCTTGTGGGGTATCAGGAACGGGACCGGCGGGTGCAGCCTTAGAGTCTCCTTGACTATTGCTTGCAAGTAGGGCAGCTTTGCGATATCGGGCTCTTGCAGCGTTCCGCCACTGTCACCAACCACTCGGTCGAGCTCTTCACGGGCTCGTGCAATCTTTTCTGGATTGTGCAGCAGCTCTGCCATGGCCCACTCCAGCGAGCTTGTGCTCGTGTCGACTCCCGCGACAAACAAGTCCTGGCCAAAAAATTGTGAGAAGTAGCTGAGTTATGTTTGCTTTATACTCCTTCGATCTCTGAAACAAAGTTGGTCAGTAACAAATTTGAGAGCAGCAGGATACGAATAACATTACTAGCTGGCAACATGAAATCCCCACTCCATATAAAAAAAAGTCATCTTAGTAGTCTATATACAGAGCTTGCTCTTCATAGTTCAAGATAACCTAAAAATCATGAATGCACTGAACAGAAGCAAGAATGATTCAGATCAATTCGAATATAACAAAAAAATGTACCGACCAGAAGCAAGCTCTTAATTTCATGACGACTCAATTCACTACTCTCCTTTAAATTAATCAGAGATTCAAGCACGTCATTGCTCGGCGAAGAGGCGACCAACGAGGCCCTCGCTTTAGTCCTTTCCTCTATCATCTCATCGAAGATGGCGAGCAATCTGCTGAAGTAACCCAAGATCCTCCGACGTGCTCCCTGGGGGTCGAACCACCTGAGAACTGGGAAGAAATCTGAGATGTTGGGCTTTCCGGTCTCCTCCATCACGCCCCGCACGAGTTCCCTGAACTCCTGGGAGGAGCTCTCGTCATAGTGCGCCAAGTCAACAGAGAAGAGCGTGTTCGAGATCAAGTTGAGCACGGTCGTGAAGGCGGCCTTTCCGATGTCGATGCAATGGCCTTGCGAGTAGCTCTGGCGCATGAAGCTGACGAGCTCGTCCACCTTCTTTCTGCGGAGGAGCTGGCCTGCGTCCAGCTTGTGTGCCGAGAACATCTGGACGGTGCAAACCTTCCTGAGCTGCTTCCACTTGTCAGAGGCAGGCAGCCACACGACAGACTCAGCGTGGTGGCCGCTCGCCTTGACAGTGTCAGGGATCTGCCGGCCGCTTAAGAGCTGATCGTTCTTTTGGAGGGCTTCCTTGGCAGCCTGCGGAGAGGAGATGACTATGGTTGTAATTGCCCCTAGCTTTATCTTCATAACAGGGCCATATAGCTTGGAGAGCTTGGCAAGGGCCTGGTGGGGCTTGTCACTTAGCTCGAGGATGTTCCCAATGATCGGGAGCGGTTGTGGCCCTGGCGGCAGCTGGTTGCCGCCGCATCCTGACTTCTGGCTCGATGGTCGCCAGAGAAGATTGATGCTCCACCAAAGCAGGCATAGCAACAGAAGGCAAGCTACATAGTACTCCATTTGGTGTTTGGAATGCTCATTTGTTTGCTTAATTAGTAAGGGAGGATATAATATTTATACTTGGGACTGATATTGGGTTAGCCAAAGGTGATGACATTAATGGTATGACTGGATTTTCTTCCATAGAATAAGGTTCACGCAAAGATAGAAAGCTTCTCCTCAAAACAAGATTTAGGTAAAAAGAGAGTGACGAATATTTATTTTACTCTTGTTAACAATTATTCTACGGTGATTGTTAAATTTACTTGATAAGTGATCATTCATATAATATATTACAAGAGAAAAGTACTGTTTCGAAACAGTAAACTTCTTCATTTGGTCGTTCGGCCGGTTCAGTGATTTGCTAATGAAATCCTATTCATTTAATAGAGATAGTAACATGGCAACTCCTGAAGTTTTTCGATTTATGCAATAGAGTCCCTGGACTTTTTTGGCTGGCAAAAAATTAGACAATGTATTGGCTTATTTATCTTAGTCCTTTGGACAAATACATAAAATGGAATACAGCCATGGCTATCCATCTTAGCACCACTTCAGCCTCCTCGAGTAAATATTACAGTTACTGCAAATCTTTCCGTGGCCCAGTCATGTGTCATTTGCGATGGTGAAGGGGACTAGAATTGAAATTGAACAGTAAATGGTCGTACGAGCAACTTCCGTTCAGGCATGGAGTACAGTTCTTGATTTGAGTCCTGTCGTTATTGAAAGGATGGATTGTCAATTCAATTCAATTGGGTTGTGAGCTAGCATGCGGTGAAACCGTGTAGAAATATTGTGAGCCATCATATGATTTTTCAAGAAAAAGGGAAAATCCATCTCTACCTTATGGAAAGTATTAGTACTTTTGGAAGGAATCGAATTATGTACGCTTGACACGTATGCCCTCATTATACTCAGGTAAAAGTACTTCAATGTACACCTATTTCCGACCTTTTCTTTTTGTCAATTAATGATGTAACATGTAAAAAAATAATTTATATTTCGTTGATTATCCCGAGTAGGTTACAAAATTTAATTAGTAGATAAATTTTTTTTCTGTGAGTCTTTTAATTCAAATCGATCTTTTATAATCATCAAGTTTTTCTTATTTATAATGCAAATAATGTAAAATCAACATCATTTTACAGTATCATCATAGTAATGCCAAACTCTTTTTCTGTATTCTTAACGAAAATGACTTTAAATATTTAATTATGTTTCCATATATTACTAACAGAGGGAACACTATGAGAACGCCAGATGTTTTACGAGTTAGCACGCATTGTTAGTCAAATTAGAAACTTAGAAGTGTAAGTGATGACTAAGAATTCAATCTTATGCGGGAAAAGCGACTCGTCAACCTCAAAAGATTAAATAATATTTAGTGTGAAGTGTTGGATATGTATGAACATATTTATTTAGTTTGCTTCCTCTTCTTGAGCTCCTCCATAAGGCAATTCTCCTCTTGAATTTGCTTCTACTTTGCTATATGTATATACATACTTTCCATTTCCAAACAAGTAGGTGTGAAGTGTCTGGAAATGGTGAAAAGGAAGTCTCTTCCATGTTGAGTATCCACAGGTCATGAGGTCATGCTAAGTATCTTTCGATAACCATAATTAAGATGCTTAAAATGAAGACATAATTTGATTTCAATTGATTTGCGCCCACGTAATTTCGATCTACATCTCATTTTTTTCTTATGAGAGCACGTAAGTGGATCACATCTTCAAAGAAATCATTCTGACGAAACTCTTCTAGAACAAAGTTGATGGGCTTCGGACGTAGAACATTCCATAGAGGCCTGGGCGTTCATATAACCTAAGGAATGGGAGGACCTGAAGAAATTGAGCCTCGACTACCTAATTAGCCAATCGCTTCTATCTTCCGTAAGTTTATTGAAGTTATAAAAAATACTACTACTTTTGAAGTGAATCGAATCATATAGGTGCAGAACATGTGCCTCACTACACTCAAAAGAAAAAAAGATACTTCAATATAAACTTTTTTCGCTTCACATTTCATTCAGTTAATGACATAACATGTAATAAATAATTTATATGCCCAAAATAAGGTTATTTTATTGTCCGTCGTGATTCCTCATTGAACAACACGAGCCGGTAACTAAATTCAATTAGTGGATAAGATTTTTCCATGATGTCCTGTAATTCAAATTGCTTTTTTTAACTTGAATGATTAAGCTTTTCTTATTTATAATACAATTGACATATATAAAATCACGGTTACATGATCTTGCGATTTAATTATAGTAATGCCATACTCTTTCCATATACTTTTAATGAAGATGACTGTATTTCGAACCACATAATATTATCTCCCATATATGAATGAAGACGCGATACTGTGACACCGCCAGATGTTTTACAATTTAGCACGCATCCACCCTTAATTAGAAATCTTAGAAGTACAAGTGATGACAAAGGCTTCAATCTTGTGTAGACAAAGGGACTCGTCAACCACAAGAGATTTTTGACGGGAAAAAAAAGCCACAAGAGATTAGATAATATAATAGCAAGAAGGAAGAAGCTGTTGGAGGGTATACACAAATCTGATTAATAAAATACAATTCAAATAGACTTCAATAGAACGATGCATATACAAACATATTGAATCAACTACAAAGCTAAGAAGAAAATATAATATGTAAAACCGAGGCCTGTGCTAATCACAGTTTTCCTTAAAACAGATTCGTCCCCTCCAGTACACAATGAGGATCTCTCCAGTACACGTGAGGTAACTTGGACGTCTGTCTCCCAGGATACAACGGTTGACAGCAACGAAGAGAATATCTTCGGAGCTTTCGGCGAACTTGAACAATGCCCTTCGCTGAACCCTCTCTCAAAATAAAACTATGCACTTGTTTTTGTCTTTCGAAGAACATGTAAAACTGTATGCATTCGGCCGAGTAAAAACGAATGGAAAGGAAGCACCAAAATGTGGGAAGACTCTACGGTATAAAAGCTACCGTTTCTGAATTAATTCAGACATTTGGGAATTAAAACACGGCTTTAAACGGGCCGTTACAACCTTTATAACACGACTTTAATTAAGCCGTTACAACTTTTAATCACAATCTTCTGTTACAAAACAATGGATTAAAACCAACATTTAATCCAAATTCGGCGGTTACAAACTCTACCCGTTGAGTCTGTTCAATTTCCAGAAGGTCCAGAACATTTTGTGTCTGGTCACATCCAGAAGGTCGATAGTCTAAACATCTAGAACATCTCCTTCTGAATCCCGCCGTCACGAAAATGTAACAGAATAGAATGAAGGCAAAAAGTGACTTGTATTTAAGCCCACTTTCTGGACTTATCCGGGGTTGCATTCGTGTACGCAGGTCGCACGCTCGCGCACAAGTTCATGTTCGTCAAGAACCGGATTTGCACCCCCCCTGCGCGCGCACGCGAGGCATAGTGCTTGTGATTTTAAGTTAACACTCTAATGGAGTGTAATCACATTTAAAGCACTCACAAACCTTCTTTCTATTCTATGTGGGACAAGTGTTTCTACACTTTCCACTCACAAGGTTGCTTATCACAAGTGGGACCCACATCCCACTAAGAGTTTGCTTTTGAGAACAATTTCTCATTCACCCTTTTTATTCCCAATTTTCAACAATCCCCCACATGAATGAAAATTGTTTTGACTCTACGAGAGTGTTCAACTCTGAAACCTGCATAGGATAGGTAGGTATCAACCTTTGAACCTTCCCTTGTGAAAGTATACTTGCTTCACTAGCTGTCCAGTAGACACGATGTCTTTGAACTGTCCTGCTTTTTTTTATGTAAAGGACCCATATACTCCACACAGGAATCAATCATTTGTTCCGTTCTCGGTTGTGTTCGTTTTGGCCATGAACACCGACCTGGTTCTGCGAGAGTTTAGACAGAATTTAGCCCTCAAATTCTTCTTTGAAGCGGCCACTCTTCACTCTTACATAGGTGATTTCTTAAGTCTCGAGCAACTCAATCGCTCTACTTAATTATCATTAAAGTAAATTGCCTTAAGTTTTGAGCAATCACATTAGCTCTACTTAAGCGTCAATTTTGCTATCCTTTTTCCCGTATATAGTCACTTTCAAGACATAGGAATGGGTTGAGGGTAATTCCCCCACAGTGACCTTATAAGTCTGTATGGTAGGTTGTCCCTTTGAACCTAGATCTTGGGATCTCCAGTCAACTAGGTTGGGTTTTCCTCTATACTCCTCATTGCTCTATGGGCTTTAGTCCCATTCCTTTCGTCAACTTCTCAACTCACTTTTGTTTAACCATTTGGTTAGCGGATCCGCATAATTATCCTTTGACTTTACATAGTCAATATAGATAATCACAGTTGAGAGTTATTATCTAATGGTATTATGTCTACGACATATATGTCTAGACTTACCATTTCACTTTATACTCTTCCAATCACACATTGATTATCACAATGTAAACAGATTGGTGGCACAAATTTCCCATTTTGGAATATCCTTTCAGAAATAGCTTAGCTATTTAGCCTTTTCTCCACATTTATCCAAAGCTATAAAGCTTTCATTGTGGATCTGACTATCACAGGATTTTCATGACACGGCTACATCAGCAAGTGTAAACATATATCCACTTGTAGATTTCGAGTCTTTCATATCAGACTTTAGTTCACATCACTATATCATTCCAGAATATCTGTGTATCTGGTATAGTGCGAATCAAAATTCCAAGTATAAAGTAAGTACCTTAATACTTTGACTATTGCTTTCCAATGGTCAGCACTCGGATTGCTCGTAAATCTATTCAATTTGCAAACCGTATAGGCACTGTCTGGTATTGTACAACTCATTAAGTACATCAGACTGCCAGCCACTTTTAAGTATTCTACTTGAGAAATATTCTCTCCTCTGTTCTTAAACAGATGAAGATTATTGTCTAGATGCGTTCTAGCAACATTATAATCTTCATGTTGAATTCTTTAAGAATCTGGTCCACAAAGTGTGACCGATCTAACGTAAGACCTTTTGACAATCTGTCAAGTCTTAAATTCAACATACACTTGGTAGACTTTATCATCACTACCAACAATCAATGGCATTTACATAATGACATAGTCATTTTCAGACGTTGATACATATATCAAGTCATTCGCCTCACCATTAACAACATTGTCCACTTTGGGACTCCAAAAACCTTCAAGTCTTTATTATTCCTCGAGTTCATTATCCTCTCGATTCTACGAGCACGCAACTCGGGACAACTTGTTGTCTGTAGGTCACAAGCAGAATATCCAGACTGTCTATAGTCTTAAACTGTAAAGTCTGATCACTTCAGAAGCATATCGTAAAGTCTGATCATCTTCAGATGCAGACCGTCAACTGACCCAGAACGTCTTAATACTCAGAACGTTCTACAGGTTCAGATTATTCTACAGTTTCAGACCGTCTACAGATTCAGACAGTCTACAGATTCAGACAGTCTATAGATTCAAACTGTCAAGTCTGATCTTATGAGTCTAACCTCATTTCCAAATATACAAAGCCAACACACGTGCATTTTAGCATACTTTTCCCATCTGAACACATGTTCAATTTACATGGATTCAACACGAGAATCACTACTATAGTATGCATGCATTTGCCAATGCTTTCATCTAAAGAAATTTCTTTATGTCACCGCAAGACCACCATCATCTCGCCCACAAGGCCAAAGTCCACCTTTGGATTATGATGTGCACAACCGCAAGGTCAAGTTCACCTTCGGTTTACCGTGTGCAAAGGCGTGTCTAACTCGGTAACACAAGTTTAGCACATAGATCACAAAGATCAACACGTGTGTCATTTCCATTTGGAGGTATTGAAAATACCATGGTTTTAAAGCATTCAGCTTCTAACTCAGCTTCTTTTGCAAGATACCCCCACACTCGCAAGTGTCCGTAAGATAGTTTCCTATCTTTCCATTGAGTTCAAAACTCATAAGGGGTTTCATCCTCTTTCGAGGTACCTTCTCAAAGGTAATCTTGTCAAAAGAGCTTTTCCCCCCACATTTCGTGAGGCCCCTAATACATAGGGTCGTTGTGGATTGCATCCGCAACATAATGCTCAATTATTCACAATTCATAGCATATACACATGCACAGTGAGAACAGGCATACTTGAATAAATGTACACACATGTACAATACATGAACATCAAGTCAATCATGAAACATTTCTCAAGACCACAACATTGGTCTTTACAAGGAAATACACTCCAAAACATTTCCAAACAGCATTCACCGAATACACATGTACCAAGCCAACAAAAACGTGCTCAGAATGCACAAAGCAACTATCTACTAGTTTGAACAGAAACGTTGTTCACTTTGTTAAATCAGAAAAAATAGATTTAATCATCCAAAAATTCTGATTTTTCACCACAAAGAAGATAAGATCTAGTTGAACAACTTTCAAGAAGGAACCGTTCTCATAATCATTGAGTAAGAGTGTCAAAACCAAGCATCTATTTGACTGGAAAACTGTGTTGGTTTCAGATAAAACTCGGACACAAATGCTTGTCAAAAAGGTATCAAATCTCATCGTATGAATCTGAAATTTTAACACAAAGTAGCCCTACAAATGAGCTACAAAACTCATGAAGGTCATCAAACCAAATTCACAACAAAACAAGCTCAAAACGAGGCTACTTTGACTCGGGGTCAAAACCAGTTTTCTGGAAATAGTTTGAACTATATTCTGGAATTTAAACAAACTGTTGTCTAAAATAATCCAGAAAAATTCCAAATAAATATATGTTATATACAAGCATGAAAGAAACAACTTTCATCAAGATACTAACCTCAAATTCTCAGCGTACAGCGCTAGAGAAAATCACAAAGCAGAATTGATCTCTGCTTTCTCCAACCCAGATCAGAATCGTTGAAGGCTGTTCTATTCAAAACACTTCCAAATCAACACAAGGAGATTAGCAACGTTAATATTAAGATTCTAAATTTCATATAACATGGTCAACATTATGGCCTTAAGGAAGTCACCCTCCTTCCATTCTGTCTCAACACCTCCACTTGGATCTCTTACATCTGACTTTAGCTTGGGTGTCCACCATCGTGACCTTCATCTAGGTCATCTTGGATTTCGAATCCCTCAACTAGAGGCATTCTAGACTTTCCTTTCACCTGGATTTTATGCACTTGACAACTTTCAGTCTTAAAATCCATCATTTCATATCAAAGGATTAACCATTTCAAAATCATGAAGGCAACCACTTTCAAAATCAAGGAACCGTCCGACAACAATTTCTTTGTTTCGGCATCCTCTGATTTGTGGTCTAACGATTCCCACAATCAAATCGATGTTTGCTTTACATCGTGCACATTGTTCAAACCACTTAAGACATAGATCCTTCACAGGATGTCTTAGTGTTACCAAGCTCCAATCACATTGATAGCTTACTTATCCGTTTCTCAAATAAACCTCTTAGGAGTTTCCTCCATCAAGAATCTCGCAAGAATCATATTTCTCGGTAAAACAACACTCATGTTGCTACCTTTCTTACCTCCACCTTCTAGCGTTTGATATTCTGAACTTATCTGGCCTTTTGCCATGAGGGGTTGAACCGCCAATGGGAACAGCAGAAGGTTCGGATCTTTGGTGTTGGTGTTGGAATCACCAGAAGCTTCAATCACTTCTTCCCAGCAACAGCAACCTCTTCCTTCCCCAGCAAGATCAACGACGTTCTTCCAAGAAGCCACTTGAACTACCGAATCTGTTTTAAGATTGTTGGAGGGTATACACAAATCTGATTAATAAAATACAATTCAAATAGACTTCAATAGAACGATGCATATACAAACATATTGAATCAACTACAAAGCTAAGAAGAAAATATAATATGTAAAACCGAGGCCTGTGCTAATCACAGTTTTCCTTAAAACAGATTCGTCCCCTCCAGTACACAATGAGGATCTCTCCAGTACACGTGAGGTAACTTGGACGTCTGTCTCCCAGGATACAACGGTTGACAGCAACGAAGAGAATATCTTCGGAGCTTTCGGCGAACTTGAACAATGCCCTTCGCTGAACCCTCTCTCAAAATAAAACTATGCACTTGTTTTTGTCTTTCGAAGAACATGTAAAACTGTATGCATTCGGCCGAGTAAAAACGAATGGAAAGGAAGCACCAAAATGTGGGAAGACTCTACGGTATAAAAGCTACCGTTTCTGAATTAATTCAGACATTTGGGAATTAAAACACGGCTTTAAACGGGCCGTTACAACCTTTATAACACGACTTTAATTAAGCCGTTACAACTTTTAATCACAATCTTCTGTTACAAAACAATGGATTAAAACCAACATTTAATCCAAATTCGGCGGTTACAAACTCTACCCGTTGAGTCTGTTCAATTTCCAGAAGGTCCAGAACATTTTGTGTCTGGTCACATCCAGAAGGTCGATAGTCTAAACATCTAGAACATCTCCTTCTGAATCCCGCCGTCACGAAAATGTAACAGAATAGAATGAAGGCAAAAAGTGACTTGTATTTAAGCCCACTTTCTGGACTTATCCGGGGTTGCATTCGTGTACGCAGGTCGCACGCTCGCGCACAAGTTCATGTTCGTCAAGAACCGGATTTGCACCCCCCCTGCGCGCGCACGCGAGGCATAGTGCTTGTGATTTTAAGTTAACACTCTAATGGAGTGTAATCACATTTAAAGCACTCACAAACCTTCTTTCTATTCTATGTGGGACAAGTGTTTCTACACTTTCCACTCACAAGGTTGCTTATCACAAGTGGGACCCACATCCCACTAAGAGTTTGCTTTTGAGAACAATTTCTCATTCACCCTTTTTATTCCCAATTTTCAACAGAAGCTTCCCCAACTCCATTACATTCTTCATGGAGGAGCTCATGAAGAGGAAGCAAACTGAAGTAGGTGTAAAGTGTTTGGAAGTGGGAAGAAGGAAGTCTCTTCCATGTTGAGTATCCAATGGCCGTAGTCGAGCATGTAGTTTTCAGTCACTATCCTTAACCTAACTAAAGTGAAAGACTTGATTTGTTTCAATTGACTTGCACCCACGTAAAATCAATCCTCCATCTCATCCCATTTTACAAGCGCACGTAAGTAGATTTCTTCGTCATCAATTTCAGTTGCTTCAAACTATTCTGTCCCCCCTCTGACTTTGAATAGTTTTAGTGTTTACTCTGTACTAAAAAAATTAAATAATTTAAAAGTGAACCGGCTTGTTGGAATATTCAAATATTAGATCAAGATGTCATGTGATAACTTAAGCTTTTAGAGTAACTAGTAGTGATCTCATGATAATTTACATGTATGAGAGCAGAAAGTCTAAGTTCAAATATCTTTCCAAGCCCCCATTTAAATTTTTATTATGTAATTCCATGTTTTAATCTTAAACAAAAGTTTACTCCGCGTGATTTTTGGAGGAGTTAAATGTAGTCTCACAAAATTTTACATAGTTGTTTGCCCAGATCCTTAGTCTTGAAAGATTAAAACAGAGATTAAGTTTAACATTAATCCTAATTTGTCTCACTTTTCATTTGATTGTAAAGAAATTTGTCCAAAGAAGATAAATAGAAAAAATATCTTAAAAGAAATTATTCTTGAAAATAAAAGCGTTGTTAAACGAGTCTTAAATTAACAAGTAAAATGAAGAAATAAATTTGCAACCCATTGATCGTTGTGCGAGAGAGAACAAATAATCCTGAGTGGACATTTGTATAAGCTGCAGGCTTTTGGTACTCTAGATCATTATCGAAAAAGAAGCTACAACTTCTTGACTTATGAGGACCTTATTGTCGATACGTCTCTTAATGATCTATCGAGTTCTTTAAATTATGGCTTGTACATTTATGGCTGATGAGGGCCTTGCACATCTATGGCTTTTCTGACCACACTCAATTACTGTTTGGTAGGGGTTAGTAATCATCGATAATAAAACTCGATTATTTTTTGGAATGTCAACAACTTGAAATGTCTATAGTGAGAATTTGTAAATTTCAAAGTGGTGATCAACAGCAGCCTTAAAATCAATTGGCTTTTCATAGACGCTCACCATTTCTTTCTTTTTGAAATTGAAATAATACTCGTACTAAAAAGTGGATGCATCTTCAAAAGAATATGTTTCTTCTCCTCGGAATGGGTTACATCCATGTGTTACTGCTTTTGTACATTGAATTTAGTAGGTATGTAAATTATCAATGTTCTCAATAAGCATAGTTTGACAAGTAGAGAGAAACATTTAGCATGCAAATTGAGAGTCGTGTTGATTACTAGAGTAAGGAAAAATAGTATTATAAGTGATGGAAATGAGGATCTAACGAGAAAAGATTTGCCTTATTCTGTCTTTAATCACCCAAAGAAAAGGCAAATTTGTTTTTGACTCAGGTTTTGTAAATTTAAATGATAGGAATCGTTCCGTTTGTTATATTTAGATATGGCCCAATTGGGTGGCCCCCCTTGCAACATCAAACCATTGGGCCAATAAGCCCATATCTTCTTTTTTTTTTGGTCGAAAGCCCATATCTTCTTTCTTGTTACTTTCCCCACATTACAACAATGAGTTGCAGTAAATGAGTTACGTGCCTTTCAAAACATTAAGAATTTGATTCACAACATGACAGAACATTCGAAAGGACCGTGCTGTGTTGCATAGCTGGAAACCTCCCGTGAGAGGGATTTCATAATTTGTTAGCATCTTGGAGGGCGTGCAGTAATGGGCTTACCAACCTTGAATATTCGGATAGCAAGTGGCATGGAATAATTACACTTAAAATAACATTTATAGTTATCGTGAGATCTTTTTGGATATGTTAAACAAGAAAAAAAAAACAGGGTTCTACATAGAGAGAGAGAGAGAGAGAGAGAGAGAGAGAGAGAGAGAGAGAGAGAGAGAGAGAGAGGAGTCAATTCATTTTACTCCAAATCATTCATTTCCTTAATTTATTTTACAAATTGAGATTCTTTAAATTTTAAGGGCAACCTTGGCAAGAGTATTTAAGCTATGGTGATGGGCAAGAGTATTTAAGCTATGGTGATGGTGTTTATCCAACTGTGGTTAAACAATTTGGCTCTAAATTTTCCTATTGCATCTGCAACATACGCGACCCCCGGTATCAATACAATCAACTCATCTTGGGAGACGGGTCAATCATGCATGGCGATCCTTCGACTCTAGAGAATCACAGGAGCTTATACTATGTGGACCTACAAGGTATAAGTATTGGAGATAAGCAGCTACCGATCGACCCCTCAGCATTCAAAAGAGACCTTAAGGATGAAGGAGGAGTGATTATTGACCCAGCAGCCACGTTTACATTCCTAAGGGAAAGGGGGTTTGGGCCGTTGCAAAACGAGATCGAGACTTTGATGGCAGGAAAGCCGAATAGGGTGAGTCATCTGGAGTTCTTGTGCTACGCAGGGAGTGTAGAGAGTGATTTGATGGGATTCCCGATCGTCACCTTGCTATTCTCAGGCGGCGTGGAACTTGGCTTGTGCATGGCCATAGTTCAGTCACCTCCCAATTTGGAGGTATCTGTAGTCGGAGAGCTTGCACAACAGTCGTAGAGTATAGAGTATGATGTCGGATAAGGCAAGATTTTCTTCGAAAGGATTGATTGTAGCCTTCTCGAATCACTTGTATGATCACATGTTTTACAAAATATCCTTCCATACAGTACCTATTTATTCTGTATTTTCTTGTGTAAAGATAAATGAGAAAGAAAAAGTAAGCTTTTGCTTCGTGGATCATATAACAAGTCAATCAAGTCATTTCTCTGAGGAGAAGGCCACAAACAAAATCGGTTCCGTCGGCTCCTCTCATCTAATGGTCTTAATTCCTTCATATAGATGGTTACTGCGGAGACCCTTCTCTTGCTCGTCTCTTCAACGGAGCCTCAGAATTCTCTCTCAAGGATTCATACTTCCGGCTAAGATGCTACTTTTACTTTCTCTCCATCTCTAACTCAGTGCTCTTTCTCTCTCAATTCTTAGTCAATCTCTCTGGATCCCAGATGCCAACATCAACTTGCGCTCGAGGCTGAGCACATCATCGTACAGTGAGAACGATGAAAATTCGATATTTTCTCCAATCTTCTTCCTTTAGAATCAGTGTTATAATAAGTGAGTTAATTTGAGACTATATGTACTATAAATGGTGGAAGAGCAAGTTTAGTACACAATTAATTTTTACGTCCGCCATGATTATAATCTACATGAGGTCTATGATTTATATGTGATAAAACCAAATACGATAGTTCCGTAATCATGTATCATTGATGGAAGCCAGATGCATGTACTTAATTAGGCTCTATAAAAAGCAAGCTAATATAACACTTGGGCTAAACACATGTACGTGAGAAGCATGTGACTATATTTAGGCTAAGATACATATAGTGGATATGTTTAATAAATAACATAGACTCTATTAAAAAGAGAAATATATTGTGCTTCAGTTGACCGACAAAATAGATAAGTAAACTTATCTCTATTTATTCATTGTGTGTGTCCTTGACATAATGCATGAATTGATTATCTTATGTTATGCACTAGACGAGTCTTTCCACACCACAATAAAATTCAGCTATGACTCTATTGTGTGGGTGGTAGCAATTGTTTATAGAGGGACTTCAGTACATACCATAGAGAAGTGTTTTATGTTCCAAAGTTAAAGACCAACCTCCTAAGTGCTGGCTAATTACAAGAGAAGGACTATGAAATTTCACTTAAAGGAGGTGTTTGAAAAATCCATGATGCGAAATTAGGTTTGATTGCTCAAATTACAATGACTGCCAATCAAATGTTCCCACTACATCTTCATAGCACTTCGCACTTACGCCTCTTTGCAGGATTTTTGTAGGAAGCATGGGTATGGCATTTTCAGATAAGGACATTGAAACTTTGGTGGACTGTGGACATTACATCAAAAGAAGAAGGTAGGGAGAGACTTCCCCCAATCAATGCTCTGTTCGAAATATATGAAGACTGTGTTATTGGCAAATAACATTGTGCTCAATTTTTATAAGGAAAAGCATGAAGAGCAAAGATGTCATGCCCCGCTCCTAAGCGCGTGGCAGTCCCTGATTGCCTTCCTTCTAGCCAAATAATTGAGCGACGTCCTAAGTAGGTCGCTGGCCTTCTTAGTCATCAAAGTTATAACCTACGAAAGCGAGGTAAATAAATAAATTACAACCCTCCAGTAGCAAATATCAACATTGGCACTTCTCATATATACATCAATATTTACAGACACTAGTTCCAGTATAAGCCAACTATAAGCCAGGGAAGGAGTCCATGACTCGTCAAATGTACAATCAAAATGGCAGGGGAGAGAAAGACGAAAGACCAACCTAAGGGTCTTCTCGTACTTCTAAAAAATATCCCCATGTCCCATCTCGACTTTGTTAATAACCCATCACGCTATTAGTGGGCTTCTTCGGTATGGGCGGGTTCGCATCCGTGATCTCCATGCTTAGTACCTGAAAGGGGTTTGGGAATGGTGGGGTAAGATATGAGGATATTTAAGTGAGTTTACCCTCATACCAGAATTAGGAATATTATCACCCTAGAGCCCCTAATCATGTTCATAGGGTTAACCATCATCATTAACCCTCTATTTACTCCTGATAATTCTATTTTATCACCCCAATAATCTCTCTTCTCACCCAATCTACATATGAGTCAAATCAGTCAATGACCAACTAGGGTTAGTTGCAATAATTAACAAACAAATACCCAACCAATAAATTAAGGCCGTCCACAACTAGCCTAAGATCTTAACTAAGTCTCATTGTCTCATCGTCACTTTCATAGCTCAATTACCACCAATTACAGTCCCGTCGAGTTCTTGTCGAATTCCATCGATATCCAATCACTGATTACCACCTAATCGATCCATCCAGTTGCCACATCATTAGCACGGTAATTATGGCCTTAATTGACCCCATCCATCCAGTCATACAATCAAGCAATCCAAATATTTCTAATAATTCTACTAAGGCGGTAAATACACTTAATTGAGGTATAGGTGGTCTATTTACCTCTTAATTTGGCGCTTTCCTTGGCAACTTAAGTGACAGCAGCTTGTGGTGCACTCTCAGGTCGCGTATCTCACGTATTGAGGGCACAGTGGTTCATTCCGAGGCAGAACGGCTTAACTCGGCACGGCATGGCAGAGTAAACTTTTCCGGTGACATTGTTCCAACAAGTTTTTAGCGACATTCCTAGAGGTGGTTATCGATCGTGGGAGGTTGGCAGAGGCTAAGGGTGAGTATGGTTCGAGTTGGGCCGATCTTGTATTTAACCCGAGGACCAACTCGCACAGTGTCGTCCTCCATTTTTTGAACCATGGACCGACCCGTCAAACTTAGGACTGAGGACCAAACCGACCTGGTCCTTGAGTCAACCTAGGACCTTTTAATTATTCGTACATCAAGCAAGGCGGTCACGAGCAAGGCCGCATGCGCGGCGACAAGTGAGGAGGCAAGCGAGCATTGAGAGAGGCATCTATTAATGACTGTGCGGATAAGAAAAATCTCCAAAATGTGTCCTACCCAGTTTGATCTTCTCCCACCTCTTGGGGCTTGAATAATTACTCAAACCATCTTTTAAAATGATTATTGGCACTTAAATTGTGCTTCGAACACCATGAAGTTCTTCTAAAATTGAAATGAATACACTTATCTACAAGATTCAATAGCTCTAGACCTATAAGATTAGGTATTTGATACCAATTGTACATCCAAACTTTCTCAAATACAAGTTCTTCTGATTGATTAATTCACTAAGAAAGAATTCATTATCTACTCAGAATCTTATAATTTCACGAACATTTATATGTCTGTTATAACTTTTACTGATGAAGATAGCATAACGATGATCTTAGAGATTGTTTGTTGATATTAATTTTGGCTATCTATAGAGCGAGCATATTTTGCAAAAAGGAAGAAAAAGCCTGCACTTATTTAATTGTAAAAAGACTGTATGTTGGCAAGCCTTTTTGCCAGAAATATCAATTCATACTTATGTTCTTCACGATGGCTTTTTTCTTTTCTTTTTTTTATGAGCTTGTAAAAAACTGCCATATTTATTATTTATACATAATATATTGTTAGGTTGGCCTGGGTTGGACCAACCCAAAATCTCACGATCAAGGATCAACCCGCACAGTACTAGGTTATATATTTTAGGACTAAGGATCCACCCAATCATCTTAAAAACCCAATTAGGACTAGTCGGGTTGGGTTAGTTTAGGATTGGTCCATGATAGACCCTAGATCATTGCTTATCCCTAACGGGGGTTGTGGTTATTGTTGTACTACTCCATATATAAATTATGAAACTATATTTCATATTACTTAACCTACTATCCCCTTAATAATCATCCATATATCTTGTCCCATGTCCTTTCCTACATTAATGATACTACACACGTATTTTGCACGCATTCAAACCATAAATTATCGACGGCATCAAAATCATAATTCCTCACAATTTAAATTCCAATATATAGGAAAATAAAGAGTTCAATTGAAAAAACTTGTCTCACAACTCCTCAAACGATAACAAAGCGAAGTTTGAGAACATAAAAGACCGTTTATGGTTTCTTGATTTTAAGGGAGGTGAGTTCAACAGGTAGTTGGCCACAACGTGTGATGCTACTTCGTCGGTGTATTTCCTATATTGACCGATAAAACGCGATATTCAGGACCCTTTTGCTGTGTTTGATTCGGTTTTGAAAATGAGTTTTCTAGGAAATATTCAAAACTGGTAGAACTTGCTTTCAACCTTCTTAACAAAGATATCCACTTAAAGTTGTATACATTAACTCCATTATCGTTCCAATTAAAATGTTGTACTCTTCCATATAAAAATTATGAAACTATATTTCATATCAGTTAGCCTACTATCCCCTTGATAATCATCCATATTTCTTAACCTCTTGTTCTTACCCACATCAACGATACTACACATGTATCTTGCACGTATTCAAACCAGAAACTATTGTCGACATCAAAATCATCATTTCTCTCAATCTAAATTTCAATATATAGGGAAGTAACATGTTATTTGAAAAATATTGTCTCACAACTCCTCCAATAATAAGGAAGCGGGGCTCAAGTACAAAAAATCCACTTTTATAGTTTCTTGATTTCAAAGAAGGTGTGGTACGTAGTTAGTTGATTTGTCGGTGTATTCCCTTACATGATGCATATATGGAATGGTAAAACTTGATATTTAGGGCCATCTTGCTATGTTTGATTCGATTTTAAAAATATACACTTTGATAATATTCAAAACTAGTAAAACTAGCTTTTAGCCTTCTTAAGGAAGATGCCCACTAAAATACGCATACATTAGCTCCCTTATCATTCCAACTAAAACGTTGTACTTCTCCATATAAAATTATGAAATTATCTTTCAGATCATTTAGCCTTCTATCCCCTTCAATGATACCACACACGTATGTTGCATGCATTCAAACCAGAAACTATTACCGACATCAAAATCATCTTTCCAAACAATCTAAATTCTAACATATAAGAAAATAAAGAGTTACCTAATTATGGTAATGAAGTGAGGCTCGAGAATATAAAAGCCACTTCATGATTTTTTGAATTCAAGGGAGGTGAATACAGTAGGTAGTTGGTCACAACGTGTGATGCCATCTCTTTGTCGGTGTATTCCTTTACAAGATACATATATGGAACAGTAAAACGTGATATTCAAGACCCAATAACTTCGTTTATTCACCACTAACGTATTCAACGAGCTTGATGGTTAAAATAGTAAACATATTTCATCATCAGTATAAGTTAATAAAAATCTTGGGATGTAAAGACCATCTCTTATTTCCTTTTCGAAGAAACTCCCCAAGGATGAAAACCAACTTCATGTTGAGAAAATATACTTTATGATTTGATGATAAGAAATAATTCTTTATATTTGATGGGTTTGTTTAAGTATTACATAAATTTGTACTATCAGCAACTTGTTGCGAAGTTTGAAAGCCTATAGAAGGAAGGATGTGGATCTTCGTACAGTTTTGTGATTGATTAGATCGTTCCAATGTGGACTTTTGAAAGACAAATTTGACAAACATTAGATATCCTAAATTGAAGACTCAACTGATAACAATCATGTATGATAATCCAAGATCTCAACCAAAAGTTATGGATAGATTAGTAAAGGGAATCGATAAGATGACTTAAGGAACTTAGTAGTATATTGAGTTTCCGAATGTCATATAATTGGAGAAGAAATGCAAAAGGTTGTCTAGAGTTTCCGAGTGAAACTTCCTTGACTGCACAAATGATATAATAAACACGATCAAATTCATAACAAAAATATGGGAACAACAGTTTATACAAAAATATGAAAAATTACAATTTTGCAGTTTGTTACTCCACAGAGTGATAGTTTTTTTTTTCTTTTTTGGAGTCTGATGATATCCTATCTTGTCTCTATAAAAGGAACAAATAATGAGAAATTATCATGCATACCATAATATTTTTCAAAAGCTCATGGGTGACATCTTGAGCCCTCTAGGATTTGGGGTACGATTTTCTCTCAGACCAATCAACATGTGAAACCGACCATGTTGCAATTCTACTAGGATCCACCATCCGAGAACACATGCAAGAAAAAACTTATCAAGTAGGAGATTGATGAGATGACATCACAAAATGAAGTTCTCGTATAGAGGAGGATCCTTACATTGAGAAAACGTTGGAATATAAATGTTTATTAGCAATGTAATCTTTACCGTGCAAATCTAGTTATCGAAATTAACATTATTTTGTATCACAGAAAGTTCAAGAATCATTGCTCTCACGACATATTTCTTAAAAGCAACTAGACAAAACAAATCTGATGCGTTGAACTGACAAAGTCAACTATCTAGAAAATTTTGGCCAAGAATGTCCAGAACGAAAAAAATGATGAACGAAAGAAACCGAAACAACACTCTTTTGAAAGTAGAATATCTGAATGGGATGCATGCATTTGATGTTTGCAATAGAGGCATAAACTATGATGCACAAACCCAACATATCAAGATAATATGTAATAGGAGTGAAAGTAACCGAATAAACATATTCACTTGACAATGCTTCATGACTTTTGAGTAGTATAAACTGTTAGCCATGAAACTTAAAGCATGTTGCTGCTTCATTGTGAACCACTGTAGAGAACTTGGCAACTAATTCAAAAGATGTGACGAAAAAAGTCCGAATTCAGAAGCCAACATGTGAAGTTTAAAACCACCATGACACATTACAACAAGACAAAAATAAGACAAGGTAGAGAGTCATGAAACAAATTTACATTTTGTAAGAATTCTGTCATCTAAAAAAATGAATAGAAGTATCATAATGGAAATTCATCAGTTGCATACAACTTCACTCTAGCAGCTATATTAAAGCCATCAAATGGCCTTGGGTTCCCATTACAACAATGTACGTAATATCTCACTCATTTTTGACACACGTGCACACCTTTCTAGAAATATGTCTTTTGACTTTAAGTAACATGTTCTCTAAGTATCTGCCATTCCCATGTGGACCAGGATTAAGAAAATTATAGAGGAAAAAGATAATAGTTGAGAATGAGTTATCTTGGCAAAGTTCAAAGGAGTAGCTGGAAGGATGCCTGCCTTCTCACTTAAAAAAGTAATAGGTAAGGTGTAGCCACGAGGTATAGAAAATAAGCAAGACATGCAATACAATACAATACAAAAAACAGTACTTACTTACCAGTCAACATAACTAACGTTTGTAAACCTGCGCAACAGCACACAACTGCTATTATCAGATAGCAACGCAAAATGTAGAAGCAAGTTACTTCAATTTTTTTTCATTTTAACAAGATAGAAAGATTTAGATTTTTTTTCAGTTATTTACTATTATCTCGCTTACCCTTTACCAAAAAAAAAAAGATTTAAACATTTTTGCCTCATTACATATCAGAGAGCAACACAAAATGTTGGTTATCATGATTGCTACGAGCGTTTGCCAATAATCATCTCTCAACATCAACCATGGAAAATTTTCCCTACACCACCTACATAGGGAAAAATATAACGTCAATTTCATAAATTATCTTTTCATAGATAAAGGTAGAGAAAGAGGACTTGATTTTGCTAAGTTACTAAATCTGGTCACTCCATATGTTTTGACCAATGAAGTAAGGGCTTACATGCATAGGCTTTTGATTTGATGCACGCACATACATTGTGAACCTTCCTTCATATCCCTAATAATGAAGAGAAATGTATCATTAATTGAAAAAGACGATATTAAGGAGAAGTAGTAATAATGGTTCAAGTCAAAGATGACATTTTGAATACTATGTGGGCAGCATCCAACAGGAATTTAGATTGAGAAGTCATCAAATATTGAGGCATAAGGATGTTGACAATAGATGTCACAAAATGAAGGGTCTACATGGGCAACCACTGAATTAACTCTTAAACAAATTAGACAAAAATATTCAGTAAGTTGTATGATTTGTGTATAGGTTAATTTATGGGGTTGAACTCTAAATTTATGTATTTTTTAGGTGAGAAGAAGGCTAGCTCAGGTACAAGATGTATGGCTAGCTTGAGGGTCAGCTTAGATGCGAAAGGTGAATGGCCCATTGTAGAGCCTGTTATAGGGGAGACAGGTGAAAGGCTAGCTCGAGGGCCAACTCAGGTAAGAAGAAGGCTAGCTCGATGACCAACTGCAAGGCCAGCTCAAGGACCAGTTACAAGGTCAGGTGTGAGGCTTAATGTACAGTTAGGTGCAGAGCCATATTGACTTTCAAGAAGATTAGCTCGAGGGCCAACTGCAGTGCCAGTCGAGGCGCCTAATGTAGAGCCAAGTGCAAGGCCAACTCGAGTGACAAAAATATCAGGGCCAACCAAGGAATTGCATGTTAATCAAATAATGAGAAGTCATCTAGTAAGTTGTACGATTCGTGTATATATGATATTTTATGGGTTATAGGTTGAACCTTAATTTTATGTTATTGTTAGGTGAGTGAGACATATGCACATGTTACAGATCGTGAGGGACCACAGCGAACATGATGGGCTCTTGAGAAAAATGCTACGACAATATAGTTATAGCTTTATACAGATAAACATACTGGGGCAACAATATTACATTTAAGTTTAATAATTTATAATATTTAAGTTGTGATATTTCATATTTACTGATAAATATGAATATGTCAATATATTATTGTAGCCTGAAAGAAAATCGGAGGTGCTCATCTCACTTGGTAGCACAACTGCATAGTCAAGGGCTGTACCAAAGAAGATCGCTCGAAAAAAGAAGATACTAGTGATTCTAGAGTAACCAATAGTTCCAACATAACTAATAATTCCAGAGCAACAAATACATCTAAAGACAATAATGCCAACTGAAAAACATGCATGTCTAATAAGAAAGAGTGTGAGGATTATGAATCAACCTAAATGTCCATTAAAGCAAAAAGAAACTTGAGTTGTGTATACTAATTGATGAGATGATGGTATCGGGTTTTTATTTGTTTTATTTGTGTTGGGATAGGAAGAACATTGATTGATTGTGTGGCAAAAAATTATATTTGTTTGAACTTGTGTATACATGGTTGGTGTAAATGATGGGAGGGGAAGTTTTACTGATGGAGATTGTAACGAAGATTCCGAGATTCAATGTCAATAGAGAAATTTTTTTCAATTATGGCTTGTATATTTTTGTTTTTATTTACTACATCTTATCTTATCAAAGGTGTTTGGGCATGTGCAACACTGCTGTTAATGTGATTGTGATTGTGATGTTAGTGTTTTGCTACTGTTAGGGAGATGGATGGCGCATTTGTGCAGTAACAGCTATCTAGTATTGGTGCACTAAGAATATAGGTATTGAAATGATCGCTTTTTAATCGAAAGTGTCACTGAAGTGATCATTCATGACAACAACTGGTATTGAAGTGATCATAATCAACAACTAGCACTGAAGTGATTTTAGTTCACAAAAACTACCATTCAAATTATTTATCTTTATGATCTTTAACACTAAAATAGTCACTCAATATGATTCTTGCTACAAATTGTAACTATCACTTTAAACCAACACTAATGATCAAGAGTAGCCATTGTTATAAATTTACAATAAGTGTGAAACAAACCTACAATATATAACTAAAATCTTATAGTACATTGCACCAAAAGATTGAAACTTCCAAAAAAAAAAACAATATAACTCATGGAATGAGCTGATAAAATGCCTATCTTTAATTGCATTCATTTTTCATTTCCACCAAAAACATATAGTTACAACAACAAACTCATTTCTACCAAAATTTATAGTAGGTTAACTGACAACACAGGTTATGCTGCTGTTGTGTACCCAACACAAGTACAAATTCCACTCATCTTTTAACTGCATTCCTTTCTCATTTCCACAAAAAATATGTAATTATAGCAGCAAACTCATTTCTATTAAGATTTACAGCAGGCTAACTAACAACACAAGTTATGATACTGCTGTGTACCCGACACAAAGTATAAATTTCACTTATCTTTCAACTATGGTAGACGAAGAAACTTGTTCTTATCACTAACTTTAAATTTCACCATAACATAAGCTACGCAACATAACAATAACACAATTAACGCTCGATGACATAATAGTTCAATGTTTATCTTTGAAACTTTTTCAAATGGTTAGCTAATAATTTTAAAGCCTTCAATTCTGCTTGCACTAAGTCGACATTCTCCAACTCGTCCATTAATGTTGATAGAGGTTGATGTCGTTCTTTATGTAACTCTAATATCACCTCTGACGCTCAAGCGGAGAATTTGGCATCCACTCATTTGAAATATTTACGCTTTGACCCTTATATAAACTTATCACATCCATGGAATCTTCTCTCGGGATTCAAGCGGCCCCAAAATGTTCATCTTGGACACAGTACTCCACAATAACAGTAATGAGTAACTTCTTCTTTACTATGTTCGTACGAATTTGTTCCGCTGGTGAAGCTCATGCTCTTCATTTGTAAGAGGGATAAGCTATCGATTTGGGAGTGATGGAGAATTAGGGTTTCATGGATGACTTTTTTTTATTTATGGTTTGATTGACAATTTAGGGTTCTTATTTTGGGGAAAATTGACTATACGACATTTGATGTTTATATGTTGACTAGGCCTCCGACGAGCCACGTCGAACTTGGAAATTAATAAACAATAGGCTACATCGGTTTTCCGGCAATTATATCAGAGTTGGTACTAAAGATTTCGATATTTTGAAAAAGTGGCACTTAAGTGAGCCAAATGAAATTTTTGACACCAAAGTGAGCACCGTATACAACTTTTGACACTTTTAGTGTTATTCTCCCGAAATAATGTGGATTCCATGTACATTTAGAGTAAATTAGTCTCATAGCATGAATATCATTCATGCACGTTATTTAGTAATCTACATCACATAGAACGTTAGGACTCATTTGTATATTTTATTAAATTTTCATGTTGATTAAATGAGAAAAACTAGTATAGATTTCATGCTAGTTAGTCTTAGTTCATGCAATACCATGCACATCATTCGTGCATTATGTATGCATATCTTCCTAAGGAATAGCTTGCAAAACCTCGTGTTGATGTATAGCGATATGCTTTAGTTTGGCTTAGTGCATCGAAGTTCCTTCAATTGTCTGCAATCTATTTACTACTTTGATTATTGGGTGTTACTTTCTTGGCAACTTACCCACTTGATCACCATTTACATGTTAGCGGCATCGGATAAAAATGGATAATTATTGCATGCAAAATACTTTTGGAATAGAGAGCAAAAAGTCATGAAAATGGCGTTCAATTACTCTAGTGTACTGAATCGTTCAATCTTGGATTCTCATGAATAAACCCTTACATTTTACTTGGGTATTTAATCAACTCATAACTAATAAGTGGCGGTTTCAAAAAGTAAGTTTAATCACATGTCAAATCAAGTACTGAGTTGAGATTGGTAGGGTTTGGAAGTGTGCATGCTTAGCACTACACTTAGTAATCCACTAGGTTTCCCCTTGTTATTTCATCTTCAGGAAGGTCGTCACGTTTCTAGAGCTAACTGGTTTGGATTCCAGCTCTGATTTTTTAAAATCATGACTTGAATGTTTGGTTCCAAGTTCTGGTTATGAAACAGATGACTTTAACGAGGTGTGGGGAGAAATTATTCAGTGGTATGTGCACACCAGGTCAGCTGCTGACCTGGTGTGCATTTACCTAGTTGGATAAATGAAAAATAAACACGTGGAGAAGCAAAATAAAAGAAAATAAAAAAAATAAAGTGACATGGCGTGCACATTCGGCTGATTGACAGCCCCTCATAAAAGATGCAGCTTTTTTTATTTGAGAAGCCCGCTCATTTTCGTCTTCCTCCTCTCCAACTTTGTTCATCCCCTCCATTTTCTCCTTCATCCCTTCACAGAAGAGAGCTGCCGGACGTTCAATGGTACGCCTTCAACGTCCGACCTTATTCAGTGAGCTTTAGCTTTGACGAAAGTTTATCTTCGCTCGACGCTGGCGATCACATCGAAGACCTTCCCGCTCCTTGGCGCACCACACTAGGTGACGGTGAAGAAGCCTGGACGTTCATCCCCTCCTTTCAGAGCTTTCGGCTGTTCAGTGGTACACCTTCAATGTCCGACCTCATTCAGTGAGCTTTAGCTTTAATGAAAGTTTATCTCCGCTCGACGCCAGCGGTCGCATCGAAGACCTTCACACTTCTTGGCGCACTCGGACGTTGAAGGCGTACCACTGAACGTCCGGCAGCTCTCTTCTATGAAGGGATGAAGGAGAAAATGGAGGGGATGAACAAAGTTGGAGAGGAAGAAGACGAAAACGAGCGGGCTTCTCAAAAGAAAATTTTAAAAAAAGCTACAGCATTTATGAGGGGCGATCAATCAGCTGAATGTGCACGCCATGTCACTTTAATTTCTTTTAATTTCTTTTATTTTGCTTCTTCACGTGTTAATTTTTCATTTGTCCAACTAGGTAAATGCTAACCAGGTCAGTTGCTGACTTGGCGTGCACATACCACTGAATAACTTCTCAGGTGTGGGGGTCTACTAATACTATTGTAGATGGCAAAGGGGAGGAAGGGAGAGGTCAAAATAAATAAAAAAAAGGAACATGAAAGGAAAGAAAGTTATAAATAAGATATATCTTCATCCCTCGTCCAAGTACTGCACATCCTAAATTTTTCATGCAGGACCAGCATGTATACACATATATAACATACAATGATGGTTAATCATTTGGACAAGTCCATATGAATTCTCTATTTAACTTTTTCAATTTTTTATATATTGTGATTTCTATAAAGTTTATGCCATAAATATCTTCAAGTGCGTACGCATAAGTATATAATATGTTATGTAGTCTATTGCAAATATTTATGAAGGGAAGAACTCCTGCTTGTTTTTCAAAAATTAGCTTTGAAAAGATTTCATTATTTCTCAAACGTTAAATAATATTTTAAGTTCTGAGAGAGATGTCAATAAATAATCGTTCTCAAACAAGCTAGAAAGCCAGAAGCAATGCAGATGCAAGCAGAGATGGAGCCTCGATGTTTCCTTGACTTTGACTTGCACGTGGAATTACTACAGTGGACACCATGGATTGGTTGCGTTTCTTATTGGAGAGAAGCGCGTTGGGGCGGTTCACCTGAAAATGCAAGGACAAAATCGTCGTTTCAAAAAACGAAAATGATCCCATCCGATTCCCATCAAGTTGGGAACGCGTAGAGTCGACATAAAGAGGACAAAAAGAAAATTTTAAAAAATTATCCATATAAATTAAATAAGTGTTAAAAGAGATGCTTACGATGTGTACCTATTTAATTGAAAGAATTATTCGCAAATTAATTTTCCGGACTTTGCTGAAAATGATAGAATAAACGGAAAAATTATTTACCATTGAACGAAAAATATGCATGCTTGAAAATGTTCTCCAATTTCACAACTTGGAAATTGGAGAACATTTTTTAGGAAAACGATTTTTCAAAAAGCATTTTCTCTTATGATAATATTTTCCCAAACAAGCACATTATAAACTGCAATTTGAACTTCATTTACCAAGTAAACGTCCCAAATTACAGAAGTATTGACATTTGAGTTCATTTTATATTTCTTTTTCATGTTTCTAGAAATGTCGGTAATTAGTTTTCTTAATGTAGTAAGAAAGCCACAAAGAACAATTTTAGAAGATGTCCGTTAATAGTTCTATGTCAACTTGTCTTCACTAAACTTTGATGATTCATGACAGCACGGGATTCCATTTTTAGTTCATATACTATGTAAGCTTGATATAGGGGATTACTCTCGACGGATTCATGTATTGGAGAGTATAGAATAATTATATGAAAACTGATAAAGCATACGATTATCGTCCATACAAATTTGAAAAGAGTCAGATAAATCCATCGACATAAGCATGGAGGTCCGCCAACCTGGAAGTTCATGATATCCCGCAAGTTTCATGAGCTGATTAAGTACAGTCTTGCTTCTAAGCAACTTGCAGGTCATAGGGGAACTTGAACGGATGACATCTAGTCTTGAGTTAGAAATATCCTAGCATCCAAACCAATTGCACCAATCCTGAGAATTACAACTCATTATCCATTGTTCTCATTCAGATTACATATATATTTAATTAAAATAACTTATTTAAAAGATATAAGATTAATCTATGTCAATTGCTTTCTTACACAGGGAGAAAAAAAAAAGCAATGGCATATACTTGTAATGCAAAACATTCTTCATATCTTGCAGTCGATCATCTTGTATTCAAATTTATAGCTACATTAGTCTACACTATCAATAGAAAGACAAAATGGTGTAAACATGCCATGATATGGGCAAATTTCTCGATTTCGTTGGATTAATTTAGGTGCTTTTTAATTTGGGTACATATGTGATCGCATGTTTTTAAAATGTGTTCACCAATCCAATCTACTAAATTACTACACTGAAAAGTCTTTTATGTTTTCGAAAGATAGATTATCTTGAGAACAAATCCTGAAAATACCTAATTTTTGGCGATTCGCCTAACAAGACGATCATCGCTTCGTTTTTCCACCTTCCTTGGGTCGTGCACTCTCGCGCATTGCTTGTCCTCTTTGCCATCAGTTGCCCCTTCTTTGAGGTTGCCCTTTGGCTTTCATTGATTTCAGCAAAGAATTTTATCCGGCCATGAATGATGATGTCAAGATTAGGGCGTCGTGGAGTGGGCCCCGCCTGCATTCATGACCCCATGTTTCCTCGGATCTGGATCACCTGACATTATGTCAAGTGACATCCGAATCCCATTCGTCCGATTGAAATCAGACATTTGGGACTTTTTTTAAAAATTGATTCTTTGAATTTTTTTTTCAACTGTCCGATTCAGATTAAATGGCTAGAAAGTAGGTGACTTCACCGAGTGACATTGGCCGTACAATGTCACTGGATCCATTTCCTATTTCCTTGTGGATGAAGTGAGCTGGTACCATGGACAGACGTTCATCTGCTTGGAGCCTGTTTATTATGTGTTACCTCTTTCCCCTTATTTAGTCCCCTTAATAATTGATGGTACAAAATCCATTTTTACTTCCATTTTCCATACATACACTAACTTTCTGCCATGCATAAATTACTTCTTTTTTTTTTCGTAAAACTTCACAAACCCAATTACATGCGTTGGCAAGACGCTTCAGATTCCTTAATGAAGAATGTTGTTTTTGGCGGATTATGCATAGTTAGAGATTTCGTGAGGTCATTCATCTACGAGGATGTAGGAACATGTCAACATTATCCGTGTGATTTACTTCTTCATCGTCATTGCAATTGTCTCGCGTGGCATGATGGGATAAATTTCAGAGAAAAAAAACAAGAAGAAAATTATGAGCCATGAATATAGGATCTGAGCAGAACGTGAGTTAGTTCCCCGGCCTCATGCGATCCCATGGGCTTTCGCTGGGTTGAGAAAGATCGCAGGCCCAGATGAAATCCTAATTACTAGTAATTAATTTACTTTGCTGGCTATTTAAGACTATTATAATCCTCAGCCAGCTTTGACGTATGTAGCATTTGCACTGACATCCTCGGATGAGATAGCCAAGTCCTCTTCACTTCCGCATTGGCGGCCTCCACCATGCCAGATTACCAACACGATAAGATATGACAGAGAAGGCATTGGTGCAGATCGAAAAATTTGAGTTTTAGCAATTTTTGAAGTAACTCTGTTAGTTTACGACGCCTAACATTGCCTTAATCAGTGAAGAGGAGACTGGCTGGGAGCTCCCCTAGTGTCCATAGGCCCATTTCTTTGTTTGGATTGTCCCGATGGACTAGACAGCATTGAGGCTTGATCCGATGTTTAGAAAAACCCATTACACCACCAATCGAAGCACCCTTATACACGGGCAAAGCTTTTTATAAAGAAACATGCCCACACACGATAATCAATTGGCCTGTTTTTCATGACAGTTGAAGAAACAAAGCATTGTAAGCGTAGAAGTTCAATCAGTCACCATTGTTTGAGGCTCTTTTCACCGTGTTTTGAAACTATCATCACTTGAGAGAATGATCTCAATTCCACATCAATTAGAAGAGACCTGATGAGTGATTCATAAGTTAATATTTATTCTTCAATGGTCATCACCTTATAAAGTAACTCAAAGGTACTTCCTTTGAGGATTTGACCCATATGAAATGGGGTTGGACTGTTGCCGTTCTTATAAGTGGAATTATGGAGTAATTTATGTGACAAGAGGGCTTGGAAAAGGTGTAAGTCATAGCAAACTTTTAGTATAGCTAAATGGGTAAGGATATATTGAACCACACATCAAATAGGGGCAATATTGCTGGTGGATACTGGCCAATACTCAGGGGAATATCAGTATCATAAGTAATGAAGTTTGTGACATCACAAGTTTCATATCAATTAGTAAATTCCTATTGAGTTATTTGTACATTGAGACCCACCCTTGTCAAGGGCTTCTATTGAAGAGTTGACTCACATGTGTGCCCGTCTCTCTGAGAGAGAGAGAGAGAGAGAGAGAGAGAGAGAGAGAGAGAGAGAGAGAGAGAGAGAGAGAGAGAGACTCATATTTAAGCCAAAAGCATGAGAGTCTTGAGAATTCAAGCTACAAAAGTATAGAAATATTTATTCAAAGGATTTTGGAACTCCTAATCATATTATGCATACAATATAGCAAAGATCATGTGTAATAATATCATATGATGTAGCCATGAGTAACTCGTAGGAAGATCATTATATTAAGTAGCATGCAAATGGTTAAATGATGCAAATGGTTCTTGGCATGTTGATGGTTATATAATCCAAATGGTTCTTGTGAGCCTCACATAAAGATACATGCTTGGCTTCTAAATGAAGATTGGCGTATCACTTTATATGACCAAAATTAAGTAACAAACAACATTGCTCTATTCAGCTCACATATTCTTCTGGATACCTGTCAATGGAAAAGAGAGAAAATCAAACCAAAGCAATGAAAAAAGAAAGAAGATCAAGATGTAGGAGATCGTGGTATATAACATGAAAGGATTGGACTAATGGCAGCCAAAAATCAACCTGCTCTTCCCTTAGGCAGCTCTTCTTTTTTACTTCGCTAGAGATATAAAGACAAGAAAGAGAGAGAATTAGAGCCAAGACAACTTGCCGGGAAGGCCACAAAGTTCAAGCTCTTATTGAGATCTGAATATCTTTGGCTTGCACGGCGCGATGCCGGCAAGTCATTCTTGGCTCAAACTCACTCCCTCTCTTCATGCATGGACACATGCGACCTCTCTCTCGTTCAAGTTTTTTTCTCCATGTTGTTATGCAATCACAATATGGAGGCATTTATAGAGAGGACGTGAAGTTGAAAGCTGAAGTGATGGTTGATTTATATGCTGATTCTCTCCTATCCTATCCAAGCTAGGCTGCAGAGAGAGAGAGAGAGAGAGAGATATGTAATTGATCCTTTCCATTTATTCTTTTCCAAAGCATATGGAGGGAAGGGGTGGTTCCAGTTGGTGGGCAAGGAAGGGAGACACGATGCATGTCAAAGGAATATATTCGTGGCGATTGGAATTTCAAGACATTGATCCATTGACATGAAATAGGATTTTGACCATCCAAACGTGGCAAGGACTTGAAGGGCCAAGTTTCAGCCGGGCTACTGTTCTAATTTCTTCGCAGCATCTTTTCCACTTTGAAAATTATTTTCTTCCTTTATTCATTTTATGACTTTTATTTGGTACAACGCACTCTCTAAAGAATAATGATGACCCACATGATATTACAGTGTTATATAGAGTCATAAGTAAATCATGAAGATTTAAGTTTTTTTAATTTTGAATTTCTGCAAAAGGAATTAAACTATTATTTACATTAGAGGCTAACACATGGAAAGTTTTTAATTTTGATAAAAGAATTCGTTTTGTTTGTAAATCAGAGTTTTTGATAATAATTGCATATGTTACCTATATTTTGCATTGCCAATGTACCCAATTAGAAATATTGATTTGGATGCATTCATTTTGTGAAAAGTAATTTCCAAAAATTGTCGCTTCAATGAATGAACAAAAATATTTCATCGTCTACAAAAATATTGAGACGTACCAATCTATATACGAAGAGCCAGTTTATATCCATTGTTAAGAAGTTTTTGCTCTAGAATGGGACGGATACGTACTCTTCAATCTTGTAAGTTAATGTAATAAATACTGCAGCTCAATGTAGTAGTAATGTTGCCAACCATAGGGCACTGTCCGAATAATGACGAATTGTACACGGACGTCGCACATCTTACTGTAATGACTGTAAAGCAACGCTGTAGTGGTCAAAATCTTCGATCTTGTCCCCACAATCGAGCAATATAATAGGCACTATTAATGAACTATGTATGGCTTTCGTTCGATAAGAGATAAAGCTAGCCCGAGTAACTTTTTGCGGCTGTACGTCTGGCATACTGTAGGTTTACCCCTTCCTGTTCTCATCAACCATTCTTCGCTATTATTGCTCTGAGATCCTGCAAAATGGGCTAAGCTCATGTTGAGTGTGGCAGCATGTGCATTTGGCCATGGACGACATATCGATCCAATAATGGCTGAAGATTCCAGGGACGATAGCCAATTTTTATCAGACAATTGGCCATGCACGAAGGGAAAAGTATTCTTCTTATAGGCAAGCGACGTTTCCCTAACAAAGTATGGAATCAATACCGATAAAGATTTGCAAAAAGGCAAAGGTTACAGAAAAAGAAAAAAAAGAATGAAGAATTCTCAATGCATTTGTCAACTTCTTTATCTAGATGGTACATCACCTTTGTCAACGTGTTGGACCATTTACTGATTTATCCTGTCAATTCCTTGACCTAGCTTTTATTCTTGATTGCTCTTTTGGTTGATTCTTGGAATGCCCATGGTAAGTTAAAATTAAAGCAGAGTTCATCCTGTGAAACTGTCATGGCTGTAAAATGAATGATTATGTTTTCCTTACATATCAAAGTCAAAATGAAACTGAATATGATCATCGTTTTTGTGGGCATCCATATCCACAAAAATAAGAAGCAACTAGGCAAAGAAATGGCTGCAGTTGTGCACGAGGAGACCAAGCATCTGATACCTCTAAAAAACCATCGCACGTATGTGTCATCTTAAAAACCTTTCTTTTAATTTCGTTTTGCCTTTTTTAATTCTGCCTAACCGACTGAACCTGGGATTTACTAAAAACGCTATATATATTCAAGGTTGTTTTATTTACACATGAAGTGTCAATTGAATGTGTGATGCGTTTTCATGAAAAGTAGAACTGTGATTACATATGTCTATGAAAAAAAAAGAAACTGTCAATCTCAATTTTATCAAATGAGTTACATGGTTGTGTCTCATATGAAAATCATTCCGGTGATACATCTTGAGTCTTCATGTTCCCTAATGGGCGAGAATACGTTTGCTTTGAAAGCAATTAATTTGCATATTATGAAGACCCATTGTATATAACTAAAGCACAATGCCAAAGGAAGATGTAAATTAGGGTAAGAACAATGAAAATTACTAATGCTATATGCTTTTTAACTTTCATAAATCAATCATTTGTTCCTTTTGATTTAATAGTTTCTTTGTTTTTATTGTAATGGAAAACATGTGACGCCTTATTTACCCAAAAAAAAAAAAGACATGTGACGCCTTGAGTTCAAATAGACAAAACCAAGCACGGTGTATAGTTGTAATTTGTAATTTTTCTGACGATTTATATTATTGTTATAGTACGCTAACGGTAATCATTCCCTGACCATGAAGCCAAGAGGAGTCAATCAACTTGATGGTTCAATGTTGACAAACTGTGAAGTTACTATCATTTGATATGTCCCTTTCAGATTTTTACTTGGTTCTTACTATTAGATAAGATTCGCTCTCACCATAAACAGTGATATATATCTAATCCAAGATGCTTATCTATCGGAAATATAGCAACATCTTCTAGTTTATCTGTATTTATCCAAATACTTTGAATAACTTCCTCATACAGTGAGGATATGGCTACCTTGTTATGCTGAGAATATGGCAACATGACCCATATCAAAGACGCATGACAAGAATTACAACTTACACTTAAAAGAAAAAGATGCCCATTTGAATTCTACAACGATATTCTTTCAGCCATAATTTGAACCCGAACTCCATTGTTCTATATGCCTAATATGGATTTTTTCAGGATTAAGTACTTGGTAAGTTTCAAAAACTTGTAGACAAATAGATGATAGTTGTCTCTTTGTTTTTTTCCCCTAGTAATTTGTTAGTAACTCATCGATGCTTTATGAAACTACAATTTTTTCCCAATAGTTTGCAAATTAGCAATTTTTATACTAACTTACCAACTTTTATTTGCACAAGTTACCAACATGTTGAATTTAATAACTCTTATATGAAATTATCAATTTAATTTAGAACAATTTATAAACTTTTAGCGTAATAAATTGTCTTAGAGTTTTGGTTATAAACTCTCGTATGAGTTATATATCAACGTTAATTATTTTATTGTAACAGCTATTCAGTTGAGTTGCAAATTTTTGTTTACCTTGATTACCAATTCCTTAAATTTATTAATTCTTTTTAGGATTACCAACATAAATTATCATGATTTACCAACTTCTCTCCCATTAAATTGCTATATAGTATTGGATTAACAACTTTCATTTGAGTGAGTTAGCAACATTTTTTGTCGTCAAATTCTCTTAATATTTACAAAGTTTCATTTGAATTTTCTAGCAACAACTCAAATTTACAAACATTTGTTAGAAATTCCCAACCTTAATTAGAGTGAATTACTCTCTTTTGTTATCGATTGATTACTAACTAAGTTGAGTTACCAATTTTCATTTGAGTTAATTATTAAGTTTATTTTTTCTCTTCATTACCGATGTTTCTTATATTTTACAAATTTCTATTTACATTTGTAATTAAGCCTTACAATATTAACAATTTCAATTTAAGCGATTTATCAACTTTATTCTTATGTTGCTCCTCTTTCAGATCCTACATTGTGTTAACTGCTATTCGACAAAATTATATATTTCAATAGCCTATACTGCTCTTATTGTTAGTTAATACATGATAGCAGCTCGCGCAACTCATTTTGTGGTAGTCCTTCAAAATTTTCACAACATTTAGGGTACGTCATGTCATGACCTTTACTTACTTTCTTCTCATTCTACCTTGAAGGTGAAAGGTTATTTGATATTGACTAGACCGATGACCCTCAAGATCGTTGCTCCAATGTGGGCAACTGTTTTTGTAACGACCCGTGTCCGACCCCTTCTTCGAGGTCATTTGGACAATTTTATGAGTTTAATTAGTGGTTTGTCGGTCCTGGGAGTGCCTTGAACTAAATCATGAATTTCTGTTTCGGGCGATCCCAGACTTTTAGAAATTGTAGATCTCCTGACTTTTAGATAATTGCATTTTGGCTCCAAAAAAAGTGAATTTTGGGCCTAAGGGTATTTTTGGAAAATTTTCCCAAAGTTGACTTTTTGGTCAACGGTCAACCGTGACGGGTCAAGGATCGGTAGAACTAGTCTGGGGTATGTGTGAATTGGCCTAAGATAGCCCAAACCTGACTTGGCCCACGCGAGAGCCCAGCCCCTCCCCCTCTTCTTCTCCGGCCATTTTGGCATTTTAGCGAGCACGTGGAGCTAACGCGCTTAGGCTGTCCCATCGGCGAGCTTACGGCTAGCTAGTTACCGGCAAGGATTGCTACTAGCCCTAGGCGTCCAATCGGGGCAGGTCTTGGCCGTTGAAGTGCCGTTGGATGCCGACGACGACGACCCAATCTCTCCTCATTATTGGATTCCCCTCCCAACCGAGCTACTCGACCAACACCCTGCAAGCCGCAATATATTCCTACTTCTTCCACCATTTCTCTCCCTCTTGGTGCCCATAGCTTCCTCTTCACTTCTTCTCCGAGGCCCGACTGGTCGCCACCGCCGCCTCCACCTGTGCCACTGCCGGCGGCCCTTGATAGAGGGCTACTCGGCTAGCTTAGCCCCTGCCTCGATTGAGGCAAGGGTTACTCGCCGATAGAGGGCTACTCGCCGCTGCCTTCACCTATGCCACCGCCGGCAGCCCTTGGTAGAGGGCTACTTGGCTAGCCTAGCCCTTGCCTCACAGTAAGCCCATTGAGCCCCTCCCTCATTATTTCATCCAATTTTTCCACCTAGGTTTCAACCCATTGCATATAATCGGTCCATGGGAGTTCCTAGAGCTTGTTTATGGATTTTGATCGAATTAAATTGGCTTGGAATGGACGATTTTTGGATTGGATCATGATTTGCCTCAAACCGAACCCTAGAGCCCTAGATTTGAAAATCTAGCCACTCTGGCCTTGCCCACTTGAAATTGATGACATCAATTAGTACCTAGATGTCCGCTTGATTTAGATTTAGCTTGGTTTCACCTTATTTGCCCCCGAACTCGCGGATTGCAACTTGATTCTACCGCCCCTTTTCTGGAATTTTCAGCTATGCGACCGCCAACTTCGGTGGCCGATTTCTACCAGCTCCGCCACCGTTGGCAATGCCACCACCACCGTTCAAACTTCCTCGGAGTCTTCTTCAAAGCTCAGGCAGTCTCTAGCTCTAATTTGGCTCGAGGAGGGAGAATCAAACCCCCAAACAATGAGAGGTTAGTTGACCCGGAATCTGACCTTGGGAACCTGACCTGGACTCAATCCAAACCCAACCCGGCCAAAGAGAATGTCTCGTTCTCGCGACCACCTGTGCAATCGAAGCCACTCCTATCGCCCATCACTGCTACTTACAGATCCAGCTTGCCTCGATTCATCATCGACCATCGATTCGTGAACCCAAATTAAGTGAGTGGACTCTAAACCTTTATTGGGCGTGCTATTATTTTAATGGATCAATCGTAAATAGATTAGAAGATTAGATGAGTTGGATGTTTAATTATATGGTTTAGATTGTGATTGGTTGAATGAGGACTAATTTATGGCCATGTAGTTAGTACAGGCGATACGGTAATTGGAAGGGACTGATTAGGTGGCCATGGGGCCCTAATCATTGTTTTGGACTGATTAGGTAGCCGTAGGGCCCTAATCATTCTTTTGAGGTTAATAGGATTTAATGATATGGATTGGATATCGATGAAATTCTCGTAGATAATAGTCTTGATGGTCGGGTGAATTGTCAGATGGCAAGGGCTAATTACGGTTTGTATTAGGGTAACATGGAATTGGCGTTTGAATAGATCAATTGATTGGATGGTTTAAGCCAATTATGACTTGAGGTCATGTGACGCATATTTGGCAAGTTAATAGTTCAATGGTGTGGCCGATGAACCGATTTTGACGGTAATGTGGCAATGGGCACATTTAAACATGAAAAACAACAATTAGTCGAAAAGGCTTAGTTAGGTCTCAGACCGATTATGGACGGTCTTAATAATTTAATTACCACACAATTTTTTTATTTATCATTCATTATTTACTTGAACTGTAATTTATTTATTTAATTATGGTTAGTTATTTATTTTAATAGTAATTTATTTATGTATTGTTGAATTTAATTATTTGAATGAATGTATGATATTAATGGGGCTACTTCTAGTTTGATAAGTGTGATGAGCTTAGTGCCAAGTCCCGGTGATGAACCGGTTGACTCATAGTTAGATAGTGGAAAATTGAGGGGATTAAACCATAGGTTGTGGCTACGAAGTAGCAAATTGAACAGCTTTAAGCCGAGTCCTAGTCGGAGACCGGTGGACTAACAAGTTTAGCCCATGATGGCAAATAATCTGACGATGTGGTCAGAATTCAAGGATGAAAGGATCCGACGAGGATGAACCTTAGGCGAAAGGTAGGCGATGATCGAGTGATTAGAGACGATGATATAAAGGTTAGGTGCAATTAGGAATCCTAGGGCAATAGTGTTCATAGTTTTGGGTTTAGAGTCAATTCATTGAGATATTCTCGTATTTCACCTCACCACAAACACTAACCATTTGTCAGGCTATTGATAGACCTCGAGGTGGACCTGCTCGACTTGGAGAAGCAGTTCGAGGAGGAGTAGCTCGAGGATGAGGAGGAGCAATTTGAGGAAGACAGGGACGATACGGTGATCAATTCCAAGCCCGTTGGGACACGAGACTGATTTCCTAGGACGCCTAGTTTAGGTTGACTGATAGGCATATACCTCATCTTTTGTTTGCATGTATCTGATTAGTCTAGTCCCTCCCCCTTCCCCGCTATTTTGGATGTATATATTGCAAGTTGTGATGTCTTTGTTGTTGTATCGGACTTTAATGGGCCAAAAAATGTAAGTATACTTTATGACTTGACATTGAAAAATGGTAGTAAGTATTTAATTATCTCGCGTGCCCAAGGGCGGGGCACGATCGGGTCCTAACAGTATTTTTTTAGGCACCTCACTTATGACATGGCATAGCAAGAAATAGACTACCATCGCTTGCTTTAGTACATAAGTATAATATCAAACTCTTACTGATATGACATCAAAGTTACTATGATTATACTAGAAGACATGACAGCGTGTCAACATATTGAGACAATCATTGGTTGCACAACTGCAATGCTATCCAAAAAGCACATGATGATGTTTTCCAAAAACAAGCCAAGCACATTGAAATAAGTTGTCATTTCATTCAATGTCATGTTCTTCGTGGTGATTGGTCATGGCATTAAATTGTCAGTACTTTAAGTATCACATTTTGATGTCATCCCAGTTCTCAATTGCTTACTCGAAAGAAAATGGATAAAGTCTTTTTCAATTGAAGATGGCACGAGCGTTGGGGTTTCCTTTTCAGTGTTAGACGAATGCGCTTGGTGTTCAGTAAACACTTTTGATCCTGATTACTTCGGTTTCGAAACAAGTTCAATAATGTGTTTTTGGTCAGTTCGTGTTTATGACCTGAACTTGAAGCAAAACCATTAGAAATCCATCTTTTGTTTCAATTACTATCCCAATTACCAAAAGGAAACTCGACCAGAAAAGTCCCTCGTTGGTTTGGGATTCGTTCAAATCGTTCTTCATAGTACCCCTATTTAATCTAATGTTCATGTATACCGTCCACAGATTAGAAAACGACGTCCGCGTCTGCACGATCGAGTTTATTTTGAGCATATACATAAGCAAAAGAGCATAAAGACGAAATTCCTACTGTGAAATCACTTTTAAGAAAACGATGCCGAGAAACAAACGCGTGTATCTCTCACGAAGCGCCGGTGCACGACAAGTTGAAGTCACACCTTGACGGGAATAGCGCAGAGAGGCGTTGCCTTATGCAACGTGATCCCAAATTTCTCAGTCATGTCCATCTCTTCTGGCCTTACGTCCTGCTCGAGCTTCCAATCAAACGAGCGCAACAGAGAGGCCAAGATCAAGTGCACCATCCTATAGGCCAAGGGCAAGCCGGGGCAAATCCTCCGCCCGGTCCCGAATGGGATGAGCTCGAAATCGCGGCCCTTGAAATCAATCTCGCGGCCCAAGAACCGCTCCGGCACAAAGCTGTCCGGGTCGGGCCACACGCCTGGGTCCCGGCCCATGGCCCACACGTTGACCAGAACCTGGGCATGCCGGGGCAATCGGAACCCGCATATCTCCACGTCGCTCTCGGCCTTGTGCGGGATCAGGAACGGGACTGGGGGGTGCAGCCTCAGAGTCTCCTTGACTATCGCTTTTAAGTAGGGGAGCCTTGCGATGTCGGGCTCTTGCAGTGTTCCTCCATCGCCTCCGACGACTCGATCCAGCTCTTCACGGGCTCGGATGATCTTCTCCGGATTCCGCAGCAGCTCTGCCATTGCCCACTCCAGTGAGCTCGTGCTTGTGTCGATTCCTGCGATGAACAAGTCCTGGCAAAAGTATTTTGAGAAGTAGCTGAGTGATGTTCGCTAAAAACACCTTCGTTTTCTGAAGAAAACTTGGTCACGAACATATTCGAGAGCATCAAGATTTGAGGAATAATATTAGCTAGCAACATAATTGCAATAGGCTAAAGCAGAGCACCTAACAGCTTATGAATGGAGAAGAAAGTATTGAAAAGAAGCATGAATAATTCAGACTAATTCGCCGATTCCAGAATGATGTACCGACCAGAAGCAAGCTCATTATTTCCCGGTGAGTTAATTCGCCACTCTCCTTTAAATTAATCAGAGATTCCAGCACATCGTTGCTCGGTGAAGTGGCGACCGACAAGGCCCTGGCTTGAATCCTTTTCTCGATAATCTTGTCGAAGATGGCGTGCAATCTGCTGAGGTAACTGGACATCCTCCGACGCGCACCTTGGGGGTCGAACCACCGGAGCACTGGGAAGAAATCCGACACATTGGGCTTCCCAACCTCCTCCGTCACGCCCCGCACGAGGTCCCTGAACTCCAGGGAGGAACCCGCATCGTAGTGCGCCAAGTCAACGGAGAAGAGCGTGTTCGAGATCAAGTTGAGCACTGTCGTGAAGGCGGCCTTGCCTATGTCGACGCGATGGCCCCGCCGGCAGCTATCATTGACGAAGCCAACGAGCTCATCCACCTTCTTGCGACGGAGGAACTGGCCTGCGTCTAGCCTGTGCGCTGAGAACATATGCACAGTGCACACCTTCCTAAGGTGCTTCCACTTGTCGGAGGTGGGTAGCCATACGACGGACTCCGCGTGGTGACCACTTGCCTTGACGGTGTGAGGGATCTGCCGCCTGGACAAGAGCTGGTCATTCTTTTGGAGGGCTTCCTTGGTGGCCTCCGGAGATGAGATGACTATGGTTGTGATTGTCCCCAGCTTCATGGTCATAACAGGGCCATACAGCTTGGAGATCTGGGCGAGCGCCTGGTGGGGCTTGTCGCCGAGCTCGAGGATGTTTCCAATGATTGGGAGCGGGCGTGGGCGAGGCGGCAGCCGGTTGCCACCGCCGCAGGACTTCTGGCTTGACGATCGCCAGAGCAGATTGATGCCCCACCCCAGCAAGCACAGCAACAGAAGGGAAGCTAGATAGTACTCCATACTGCGTGTGGTGACACTCCTTTGTTTGCTTATTTCACTTAGGAGAGGACAACTATTTATACATTGAACTCATCTTGGACCACAAGTGACGGTGATCATTGTGGGGCTAAGCTGTCTTCCATAGAGTAAGAAGGTTTAGATTCAATGATGTCCCATGAGACAAGACACCGGAAAAAACGAAGTGACTAGTATCTAATCGACTCTTCCTAACATTTATTATCATAGGAGAGCTGTTTAATGTACTCGGTAAGGGATCACCGCACTCTACACAGAGGCTCCTTTTGGTCTAGGAAAGTACTTCCAACTTTTCGAAATTTGAGCCATTTGCTACTATAAAATCTTATTCATTTCATAGAGATAGTAACATGGGAATTCCAGTAAACTTTTAGAATCCCGGGAAGTTTTTATAGAAGGGAGGGAGCTTGGGCCGCCCGTCGTGGAGCGCCAACGTAGTGGTGATGGCAGCGGCGATCTGTTGAAGTTCCGGTGGAGTTTTTGGTAGTTGGGATTTGAGAGTGGGATTGGGGTTGTCTGAGGAAAAAAATTGTAGTTAGTTTCGCAGGTAGTGCAGGTGTTAACCGATGAGGGGGCCAACTGCCAACTGCCAACTTCAAGCAGTCAACGAAATTCAACATGTAAATTAAGGACGTGAATGATAACCAATTGGCTTCAGAGAACAATTTTTAACTAAAAATATATTTTTGCTAGTTTTTTTATGTAGACAAATTTCTCTTTAAAAAAGTTGATTTGATAGCATTTTCATTTCCGAAAGAGAAATTTGTTTGATGAACAAAATTTCAAAAAGAAACGCGAGCAATTGTAAATAAGAATAAGAAGTTAAAGTATAATTATTCGCATTCATTTTTTTAATATGGAGTTTAACGATCACATGTATAATTATGACTTTCATGCATAACTAACACTAGCAATACAAGAAATGGGGACTGTGGTGAGAAATGGTTGCTCACTATAGATCGCGGCGATTATCGCAATTCCTTATACATTGACAATATGGTTATTATAGAGATCATGTTGGCATTACAAAACTCTAGTAGTATATTGTTCGAAAATTTCAAATGAAAGATTCCGAATTACTTGGCTATTTTGTAGTCATGAAGATTGCTTCGGATTCCTCTAGTGTGATCTTTCTCAGGCGAATATGCCATTGATCCTTTTCCTTGGCTGAGACTAATTGATATTGGTACAGGTCCCATAACGACTAATGCCGAACTTAGTAACAAATATGAGACTCCTTTTTCGAACTTATGGATCCAACACTTCATGAATTGCTGGTTGGCATATTTCATTATTACTAGTGCTAAATATCACCTATCTTGCTCACATTGTTAGTCAATTCATTATCGTGCCTTATACAACTCACTTTGCTAGTGTTCATTGAATTCTTCCTTACGTCAGATTCCTCATTTCATAATCTTCACTTTTCTGCTCAATATATCGTAGATGATACTTTATTCTGACATAAACTAGGCTAGTGAACCTTTTGATCATTACCCCATTACAGACTACTAGTTCTTTCTAGATAACTCACTTAATTCTCCAATTAGGCCGAAACTTATTATATGTATGCAAATTCAGTTTTAATTTTTTCAATTTAGTTTTAAAATTTTGCTTGAAATTCTAATTTAGCCCTTCTTGTTAATTATCATTGGTAATTGCAGACGTGGTGATTTGCCCCATACGACAATTGATGATTAATAGCTAGTCATGTTAGCGATTTTCAAGTGAAAGCTAATCAAAATGACAAAACTAGCATTCTTACAATAGGTTTGAAACTTATTGGATAAATTCTTCCTCACATATCCCATTGCATCACAAGAAAGAAATGCTATCCCTTTTGGTCTAGCATAGAAGTAGGATATATATATATATATATATATATATATATATATATACATATATTATATATAGAGGTAACCGAGGTGTCCGGGCCTTATGCTCTTGCCAATTTAACAACATAAATCTATGGTTGCGATGAGATGAATGTTTGGCAAAATTATAAATTAATTATTTATTTTGATAATCGAAGGGCTATCGAAAATAGTACATAATAATGTTTTCCATAAGCGTGTTAAACAAATTGAAATAGACTCTCATTTTATATGCTATCACGTGCTTCATAGCATTATTCATCTTGTCTCCACTTCATCATTTATCATATTGTTGATATCTTTACTAAGGCACTCTTACCCATATGTTTTCAGGATCATTTCTCAAAATCCCTACTGATCTGTCATAAGTCATTTTGAGCTTAAAAAGATGTTAACAGCACAGATTACATATGTAAATATATATAATATCTCTTTGTTTCCACATTGATTTATCCCGATTAATTATAATTAATATTGTAATATTCTGTTACTAAGTATATTGAAATAGATTTTCATTTCATATGATATCACATGCTTGATGGCATCCTTCATCTTGTATCCACCTCATCGATTGATCAAACTATTGATATCTTCACTAAGCCACTTTTATTTGAGCATTCTCAAGATTATTTTTCTAGATCCCGATTGACTTCTACCATGTCGCCTTGAATGTGAGGAGATGTTAGATGTATGTTTAGAAAATATATCTTTCTCAATACCACTTATCTCTCGGGATTGTCTTTCTTTGATTGTGTATGTCCTTGATTGATTTTGATTGATATTATTAAATTATGTTATTTTGTGAAATCATCTTATAAACCCTCTAATAGGCTCGCATGTACTTTTTTTTAAATACAGAAATATATTATTGTCTCTTTTATTTCTTATCTCAATTGATGTCAAATCACAACATTATCATTTTACAATTCTATTTAAAAAAACTAAAGTTTTTTCTTTTCATTTCCAAAAAAAATGATAATATATATACGTTTGTATCTGAAGCAGCATGAATTCCCTAACTATATACAACTAAATCCTAATAGAGGGGACCTTACGACAACGCTAGATTTTGTAGGATATAGCACGCATCTGTAATTAATTAGACATTTAGAAGTAAAAGGGAGTAACTAAGACTTCCACCTTAAGCAAAAGAAGTGACTCGTCAACCACCAAAGATTAAACAATATATAGCAAGAAAGAAGGAGCTTTGAGAACTCCATTAACGTGGGAATTAAAAAGAATAGGGGTTCTTCAGAAAGCGAGCCAATATATGTACACACACATGGAGGAGTTCTTGGAGAGGAAGCAAATTGAAGTAGGTGTGAAGTGTAGAGACGGCAAGAAGGAAGTCTCTTACACGTTGAACATCCACCAGTCATAAGGTCATGCATATAGTTTTCAGTGACCATCCTCAAGTTAGTTAAGAAGAAGACTTGATTTTACTTAATTTATTTTCTTTAGTTAACTTTAAGTAAGTGCATGGATTAGGTTATTAAGATCTTAAAATACACATTAGTTTAATAGTTTAAATTTCTATAATAATTGATGATTATAAAAATATGTCAACTTATCACGCATGTCATATTTTCATTTCACATTTTTGCATGTTGTTAGAAAACCTCCGATAATCTCTCCCTAATTATATGTAATATTATGTGATTTCATTTTGCTAGTTGTTAAATAGTTACCAGTAGAGATTAGGGGCTACTTAGGATCATAGCTAAAATAGATTTCTTACCTAACTTAGGCCCTCTATTCCTCTATATACAACTTGTAATCACTCAATCAAAAATAAGAAACACGTATTCTTTACTACATGGTATCAAAGTCTAGTTTCCTGCTATGAATTTCCAACCTCAGTTTTTTTTTAATTGCTACTTATTGCAACCTTTTTTTAGCCTTATTGCTACGGTTATGTTTCAGCCTTGTTGCAAACTTAATTGGCCTTATTGCTAACCTTCAGTTGTGCGACAACTACCCTTGTTACTCAATCCCTTCTTAATCTCCTGCTATAATATGTCCTTTCAAGTTAGTGGAATGGTAGATTCATAGAAGACTATCTCCAACCAAACCGGATCCTTTCTTCAAGATCAATCCAACTCATTGATTGGTTTCCCAACATGAACGAGTACTAATTGGATAGAAAAGGTTATCTTAAATGGGCACAGATTGTCAAGACGTTTCTTAAAGGAAAATGGAAGCTTAGTCATAGATAATCCTAGGTTTTAGGCATGAGACAAAGAAGATTCCTCAATTATGTCATGGTTGTGGAGCTCAATGCGATCTGAAATCAGCAAATACTACATGTTTCTCCCTATTGCCAATGACATATGGGAGGCTCTCCATTAATCTTATTTAAATGTTCAAGATACAGTGGTAGTATATGAATTCGAGACCAATGCTTCAACAACAAAACAACGTAATCGTTTATTACAGAATACCATAATCTCATGAGAGGTCTTTGGCTCGAAATAGATCGTAATTTTGAATATATAGATGAAGTGTGTTGAAGACACTTAATACACTTTGAAACTATATGGAAAAAAGATAAGATTTTTCAGTATTTGGTAGGTCTGAATGCTAACTTTGATCAAATTCAAGTTTAAATTCTCAAAAAGAAGAGGCTACCATTCTCGAATGAATATTTTCTACTATAACAGGAGAAGAAAGTTGATAGATTATAATACTTGAAGATAAAAATAATGAAGGATCTACTTTACCCAAAAAATTAATAATGAATGATCTACCTTGAAAGCAATTAAAGATGAAACAAAATCTAACAAAAATAGGAGATCGAGTTCGATTAAGACAATGTTAGTGAAACGATGTAGTTTATACAAGAAACCGTGCCATACAAGAGAGAATTGCTTCAAGTTTCATGGAAGAATACAAGTGCTTAGTAGAGCTAAAAGATAGCCATAAGCACAATGTCTAGTGAAGGTGAAGCTACCCCTATGGATCAATACAAACCTATTAATGACAAGACATTTGACAAAGAAGGATTTGGTAAAATCAGAGCATTACTTGACTCCCTATTTATGTCTTCAGATATGTGTCCATTAGTCTAGTAAGGTGTGTGTCTAATTTTAGAAAACCTAATAGTTTCTCGATTCCCTAATTGACAGATTATTTATTCAGGAACATCCAACCATATGACACATGATCCCATAAAAATAAAAACTTATAAACCATCACCAAGAAATATGAGTATTACCATAGCAAATGGATCTACTGTTATTATCTAAGGAACCATAACTTTGAATCCCTTACTTAAACTTAACAATGTCCTTTATATTCTTAAAATGTCCGCTAATTGCCTTTTCATTAATCAACTTACCAAAAAACTAAATTCTAAGTTGCTTTTCTCTTTTTTTTTTTTTCTTTTGGCTGTATTTTGCGTGACTTAAAGTCAAAGAGGAAGATTGTAGTTCCTAAGGAATGAAATGGGCTATACTACCTTGAGGATTGGGGCAAAACCAATTGGTCTCTTGTGAGTTATAGCATCTCTTGCAACTCTTGTAATTCTATCTACTCATCTCAAGTTTTGCTTTGCCATTTTCGATTAGCATCTCTTGCAACTCTTGTAATTCTTGTTAGGGCTATTTTTCCTTCCATTTTTAAAGATGTTGCTATTAAAAATATTCACTGTGAAGTTTGTGATTTGCAAAATATCATCATGTTTCATTTCCTTTGTATAATAATACTAGAGTTTCAACACCATTCTCTCTTATACATACCGATTTGTGGGTTCATCTAGAATTGCTGATTTTATATGAGCTAGATGGCTCGTCTCTTCTATTGATGGATATATTTGTACTACATGACTTTTCTTTAAAAGATGAATTTAATGTTCAATCTATATCTTTCAAAATTTCATAAAATTATAGTCAATCAATTTGAGATGTCAATTAAAAGACATAGTTATGATAACAATAAGGAATATTTCAATGAATATCTTGATCATTTTTTTTCAAACTCGGAGATTATTCATGAGTCTTCCTTTGTTGATACCCCCTCAACAAAATAGAGTTGTTGAAAGGAAAAACAAAGCACCTCCTAAATGTTACTTGGGCTTTCCTCTTTCAAATGTTTGTTCTAAAGCATTTTGTAGGGGAATCTATTTTGACTTTACCATATCTGTTGGCATCTAATCTTTGCCAAGAAAGGAAAAAAGAAGAAGAAAGAAACAAAAGAAGAGGAACAAGAAGAAAAGTGTTCCCTCGGATCGGGTCTGAACGGCCTGGCCCTTTCCCCAACTCGCGCGGGCATTTTCTCAGCCCATTCCCCGGCCTTTTCTTCAGCCGAACTCTCTTTCTTTTTCAGCCCATCTTCTTGGATCCCAGGCCCGCCGCTCCGTCTCTTCTTTTCCCCCTCCTCGGCCCGCGGCGCTTCGGACGGAGAGATGGCCAACCTGCACACGCGAAGATAGTAAGAATGTAAAAAAAGAAAAAGAAAAAAAAAGGACTAGAAGATAATAAGAATGAAATAATGACGGTAAATTATATTATTAATGAATTATTGAGTAAATCAAAAGAAGATGTTTTATAATTTCTAGTACATTAACTTTTAAGTGAACTTTGTTACTATTAATGCTAAGTGACTATTAGTTTATTTCGCATTTGTTCGCAAACTAATGCTGGGTATTCACATATTTATTTCCTATAATTTTTTTTGGAAGCCATTAAAATTAGGCAAATCCCGATATTTCCCAATAAATTTACTGGAAAAAGCACTTGCGAACTTCCTTCCTCCTCCCGACCAAAAAAAAAAAAAAAAAACCTTCCTTCCTCCCCTCTTGCCCGTTAAAAACCAGAAACCGCCATGCATTTGAAAATTCCTCTCTCCCTTATCAGAGATCGACCGTCCCCAACCCTGAGCAAATTCCTCCAATGGCTTCTCTTCTCCTCCCGGTCGCCGCCACAGCCTTTCTCCTCGTCCCCGTGATTCTATCCACCGCTGTTGTTGACGACCTCCGCACCCTGCGGCCGCCGCCTGAGTTTAACTCCACCATCGCCGGGAACTGCCTCCGCAACCCTTCCCTCAGATACTGCCGTGACTCCCGCCCGCTGGATGACCTTGACGAGATCTTTAAGTCCACCATTGTCGCAAGCCACCTCTGCAACGAGTCCCGCAATCCGAACTGCGTCGAGTCCTTCGACAAGATCGACCTCCGGGGCCGGCCCAAGATCGCACCACTCTACCTGTCCTTCGACTTCTTCTGGAAGTACTGCCCCCTAACGATCCGATCCATCGACTTCTCAAACAACTCTCTGAGGGGTGAGTTCCCGACCAGTGTTCTCGCCTGCGTGCAGGTTGAGGCCCTCGATTTCAGCCACAACGAGTTCTCGGGTGACTTCCCGGTCGAGGGGCTGCCTTCACTGGTAAACCTGACCGTCCTTAACCTCTCGTACAATCACTTCTCGGAGTGTAAATTGTCTGAGAGCCTGGTCTTCAGGCGGTTCAATTCAAGTAATTTCCTTCATTCGGGCCTCATTCCGAACAAACGCAGTTACGCTGTCAAGGCAATGTTTCTGATGATCGGCTTGCCTGTTATGGTGATTTTAATTGTGGGTTTCATTGCTATGCTATGCTTTAGAAGGCGTGATCTGTCATTGGAATCTCGACAATCGAGACATCACTTCACTACATCGATGCTTAAGGCGGCTACGAGTGGATTCTCACGCGAAAACTTAGAGGGTAAGAGTGATGGAGTAGACATTTACAGAGGAATTCTGAGAGATGGTACTCAAGTGAGGATCGAGATATACTGGAGTGAATATTCCAGGGAAAGCTCGAGAAAATTTGTTGAAGAGTGCGAGGTTCTTGTCCAATTGCACCACAAAAATTTGGTGCGAGTATTCGGTTGGTGCGATGATTGGAAACTGAGAGCGATCGTGACAGAATGGACGGAGAGAGAGAGTTTAGAGATGTGGTTGACACAGAGAGCTCCTCCGTTGAAGCACAGGTTAAAGGTATTGGTTGGAGTCATGGAAGGCATGTGTTATTTGCATGAATTTTGGCCTCAAGTGGGGTATGATCTCGGGATCAGCAGTATTATCTTGTCCGAGAATCTCAAGCCGCTAGTTTCGCGGTTCGAATTCAATGGCCAAAACAGCAGCTCGAGGAGTAAGTTCATTTGTGTCTCGACATGCATTTTTTCCTTCATGTTATTGTTTAGCAGATAGAAGAAACTTGACTCTCTTGGCCTCTTTTTAATCAGACATATACAAGTTTGGAGTGCTTTGTTTGGAGATGATCACAGACAGAGGGAAAATGGGAGACCTCGAGGTGGTCGAGGCCCGTTTTATCGTGCACATCCGAAAGAATTTCCCTGGAAATCTGCAGAATCTGATGGATGAGAGAACCATGAATGCATGTACTCCAATCGAACAAGCTCAGCAGGTCATTGAGATCGGGTTAGCGTGCACTGATCACTTGGCTAACAAACAGCTGAAGATGGATCGGATACGTCACATCCTGCTGAGCATCTACAGATCATGCCATGTCAATGGATCTCCTAGCCACAGATGATTCAGCGGAGATGAAGGCAAGAGACATGAAAACAGTCTACCAAGACAATCTCGCTAGGATACAAGGGTTTTACCAGGTATAGAGAAGTTCGGTCTGAGAGTTGGATCTCTGTTCTAAATGTTTCATTTTGCGGGGTTTATTCTGTTTCAATTTATGTGATCATGCCATTGGGGAGGTACCTTCTTTTTATTTTGGAGTGAACTCGTTATATACTAGCTTTCGCAATTTCCTCGACCTTACTTTGAGAATGGTGCCTGGCTGAGAAGGATATGAAACCATTCTCGTTGAGTAACACAGAGGAGCTACGCCATTGGCACAGTAATTAGCACGATCCTTCAAACGGCAGAACCCACTCCCAGAGAGCTTTTGCCATATTCATCCTCCAGGTTTCAAGCCAAACACCCTTCCAGGTTTCAAAGGCAATATGGCAATATTCGCATGAAACATCACATGACAAATTCAAATGAAAACGCGACGAATAGATGACTTGACCAGACATGCGACATGGCATGGCAGATTTTGAATACAAATATGAGGAGAAAATGACACACTGATTCGCCCAAGAATTTTCTCAGACAAAATACATTTTATCGAACCTTGCGTCTTCGGTTTTTGTGGCGAATTGGTTGGGAAGCAATAGAAATAGGTATAACCATAAGTAATTTGGACAGAAAATGTAAGGAATGATTTATAAAGTAATTACGAGTGAAAAATACTAAAATGTTGTTGATTGATTGAATTGAGATCCTTTGCAATGTTTGGCTCTTGCCTTTAGGATCCGAATCCCTTAATTTGGGGATCCGTGACATGAGGTTGACTTGAGGGGAGGGTCACTCGATTTTACATTTGACAATCCCCATTAAATAGGGAGGTTTTGTGTTTTTTATAAAGGACAGTCGTCCAATTCAGATTGGACGGCTATCTTTTCTCACGTCACCCTTGCCTCATGGAAGGGGATCCATTTCCTTGCCTTTAAGCAATTTCTTCTTTGTCCTATCTTGAAGCCGTTTTGGATTTTGACACCAAACTTGGTTCCATTGTAATAGCCCGCTTCTGGCCCCATTGTAATAGGCCCACTAACCTCCTAATTTAACTCCTTGTCGCCTCATCACCAGTATTATGCACTCGGTCATACTCAGCCCTATTTAGTCAAACACACAATGCAACCATTCAAATCATTCCGATAATCCTACTAAAACGATAAATGCGTCTAATCGAAATATAGAAAGTCTATTCACTTGGCATTTCTCTTGCGAATCATCGGTTCGTGGTGACGCAATCCTTGTACTTCCGATCGCGCTCGAGCTTGCTACAATTGTCTGATCTCTGATCCGACACCACGGACGGGATGGACGAGGTTGGGAGCAACTTCTGGACACCTTTGGAAGCTCCGGTGACCCTCCGACGCCGGCGCCGGCAAGGCTCCGACAAACCTCCAGTGAGGCTCTCGGAGCTGGCCTAAGGCTGTGGTAGGTTGGCTGAGCCCATGGGTGAAGCAGCTAGGCCTGGGGGTGGCCGAAACGACACCTGCAAGGCTCGAACAGGTTGTTTCGGCCTGAACTCGACTGGCCAGTGCTATCTTTGGTTCCAAAACGGTGACCGGTGGTCCAACAGTGGCTGAGGTCAGTCTTGGGTGGCTCTGGGAGTCTGGACAGCTCATGGGTGGCACTGGGGATGGCCGAACGGCACTAGAATGGTGACGGCGAGCTCGGACAACCGTGAGTTTGATTAGGGCTCAAATCGGTTCGAGCCTCGATTCTTCTTATCTGACCAAAATCAACCAAATTTAAGGGCTAGGCTTGACTCACGAGGGTCTCACGAGTCTATCGAGACTAGCAGTGAGGGGTGGGCGTCGCCGGAATGGCCGATTGGCTGGATCTAGTCTTCGGCGACTCATTTTTGGAAAAAACGGCATTCGATCATAAAATTGCCCAAACTAGACAAAATCAATTGCGAAAAAAGCCGTAATTAGGGTTTAGGGGTACCTACCAGTCAATTGGAAGTGACGGCGTGGCTCGAGGGTGGCTGGAACGGCGAAACGCCAATGGAGTCCACGGCTGGGAAAAACAGGGGGAAAAGCTGATCGTGGGGGTTCCTGTCAAGGGTTACTGGCGGTGATTCAAGCCGAGTCGGCGGCGACGGTTGGCTGGGTCATGCAGCTAGTGTCATGAGCTTCCCAACGGTACCAAGGTCGAGTCCAACGAAGCTCCGAGCTGGGAGAAAGGGCGTCGAAGTGGAAAAGCTCGACGGGTACAGTGGCAGGGGCAGTTCGCGTGAGGGGGAGAAGAAGGCGTCGTCAGGACGCGTGGCGGCCATCCTTTGGTTGGGAGGCGCTCCAACGGGACGCCTATGCCGTCTAGCAGGCTACGTCTGCAGCCGATCAGCCACCAGTCGTGCTGTGGGTCTCGTGCGTGCGTGCGTGCCATAGGGGTGAGCAAGTGGAACCGCCCGCCCGGGAACCGCCGGTTCCGGGCGGGCGGTCCGGTTCCCGGTCCACAAAAAATGGAACCGGGAAATTCGGTCCGGCTCCCGGTTCTGGAGGTGGAACCGCCCGCCCGGAACCAGAACCGGTACTGTTCAAAAAAAAAATTCTGAAGTTTATATTTGTGAGTTTGTGAAGTTTGTACACGAATTTTTGCATTTTCTATTCTGTATTTTAGTCTTGATGTGCATTTTTGGACACGTCCAAATGGAATGAACGTCCAAATTTCTGGACGTAGTGCACGTCCAAAAACTTGGACGTCCAGTGCTGGAACTTGGACGTCCAGTGCTGGACGTCTCTGGACGTCCACGTCCAGCAGTGGACGTCCAGGACGCCCTGTTCTGGGCGTCCAAACTGGACGTCCACTGGACGCTCAGAACTGGGCGTCCAAACTGGACGTCCAGTGACGTCCAGTAGTGGACCGTGGACGAGTGGACGAATGCGATGAGCGGACCATGGACGACGTGCAATTATTTTCTGTTTTGGATTTTTTTTTTCGCGTTAATTGGAATCGGGAACCGGACCGGACCGGCAAGAACCATACCGGAACCGCCCAATCTTGTTTGGTCCGGTTCCCGGTTCCTAGGGGAACCGGAACCGCCCGGGAACCGATCACCCCTAGCATGCCACCCGCTCGACAAAATGCCGAAAAGAGAGGGGAGCCGGTTGGCTGGCCGGTTCACACGAGTTGAACCTGATCTGCTCCCGGTTAGACCAGCTCAATCTCGGTCAGACCATGAGTCTAACAGACGGTCAACATTGACGGTTGACTGGTCAACGGTCAACCGTTGACCAAAAGTCAAATTTTCCTAAATTTCTCCAATATTGCCCCTAGACCCAAAATTCACTTCTTTTGGGTCAAAATGCAATTATCCAAAAGTCGAGATACCAAAGCATGATTTTTAGAACTCCGAAATCGCCCGTAACGAAAGTTTATGGTTTAGTCCGAGGGACTCTCGAGGTCGATAGACCACTAATTAAACTCGTCAATTCATTCAATTGGACCTAAAAAACGGGGCTGGAAGCAGGTTGTTACATCCATCCTAATGGAGGCTTGCCCTTATTGCTTTTACTGAGCTTCAATCACTTCAAGTGACTTGCCTTGCTCGCTCGCTAACTGACTCATATACTCATTTAGTATTGGCTCTACACTAGTCTTCCTTATTACTAACTACCTCATCATCCCTAAGTTATGTACTTGGACATCGTCCTGTGCTAATTTTAAGTATCAACAAACACAACATAATAAGAATATAATTCAATGTCGCATGGCAAATTCATTCGTAACCAAATATGACGAGGAAAATGGTAATAACATGACAATTTATTACATACAACATGCCATTGCAAATCTGGAAATCAAATTTCATGATAAAATGACATGATATTCAATTTTATAAGAAAAACGACGTGGCATGGCAATTGTAATAAGTAACATGATGTGAGAAGTTCGCGATTCAATCAATGTAAATGAGAATATGACATGACATTGGTTTAAAAGTGCATGGGTAAATTTTTAAATTTTAAAAACTTTTAAATTTTAAGGAATATTAAATAAATTAAAAATTCAGAAAATTATATTATATGTTTGGTTAAAATTCAACGATTATTTGTGTGATTTTCTTTGTCTTGCTCACCCATTGTTCATGCAATTTTATTTGGTTTGATGTTCAAACCAGACCAAATTGCAGCAGAAGAGACTGACTTCAGTGAGTTCCCTCTTCGAAAGTTTGCAGTATGGTCGGGACCGTTTCTTCTTCGTTCGCCTTCCATCGAGAGAAATCTGCCGGGAGCCAAAGGAAATAACTTGGAAGAATCCGCAGTCTCAGAGCGATGCAACTCCAGAGCACCAGCTACGACCATCTCTTGAGCCTCCTGCGGTCCTGCATCGACAACAGATCCTACCCGGCTGGCAAGCTCCTCCACGCCCGCATCCTCCGTCTCGGCCTCCTCGACACCACCTTCCTCTGCAACCGCCTCGTCGAGCTGTACTCCGCATGCGGCAGGACGAGGCACGCTCGCTTAGCGTTCGACAGCACGCCCCGTAAGGACGTCTACACATGGAATGCGATTCTGGGTGCTTATTGCAAGGCTGGGGAATTGCTTTCCGCGCGCCAACTGTCCGACGCAATGCCCGAGAGAAATTCCTTTTCCGCATGTGGGAAGTTCTGCTTAGTTCTTGTGGGATCCATGCTAATGTGAGTTTAGCCAAAAAAGCAGCTGGAGAACTCCTCCGTCTGGACCCACAAAATTCAGCATCTTATTTGCTTCTTGCCAACATCTACTGTTCATTGCGAACATGGGATGAAGCAAGGACAGTAAAAAACCAATTGAATGATAACCACATTGCTAAAGATCTAGGCTACAGTTGGATTGATATTAAGCATGAGACACAGATCTTCCTCTAGTATATCTTGAGATAGTCAAAGAGAAAACTGATATAGGGTAACCTGTCATACAGAATTAGGTGAAGCAGTTCTTGGGCGATATTTTCCAAAAATTTGGCTGGTGAGAGGAAAGAAAATGAGATGATAGATCAAATGCAATCTTAGAGACATTTGGTGGAGAAGTGCGCTTGTACCTATTTAAGTAACCAATTCCTAAAGAAAATTGGACCAGATGCACTCTTGCAGACATGTGGTGTTGAATTGCACTGATCTTCATCCTGAGTAACTTGGTGTCCTGCAGAAAATTGAATCATCACCTTATCCAGAATGACCTCATGGTAAAACAAAAGGCACGGTTGAGGTATGTAGATATTCTCCGTTGACATTGGCAGACAACTTGTCTTCCTCTCTGCCATTTTTACTGCTTAGATACTATAGATACCAGTCATATTTTGTGTTATGATTTCATACTTCTGTCGATATTTTCTTTTTATTATTGGTTGTATAGTTTTAGTTGTGATAGCTGATGACTCCAGCATATTAGCCAAAACTAATTTCAGTTTGGTGCAAAGGAGGGCATATGAAGAAAGCTGTAGCAGTATTTAGATCTGGCGATCTCAATCTGAAATGCAGAAGAGACTTGGTTTTTCACATACGGAGGGAGTTTCTTAACTTCTGATATAGGCAGTCCTGTGGCACAGGTGCACCAGAAATGGTACTCATCTTTCAGCTCACGGATGAATGAAATGGAAAAATAACTCTGGTTGGGCATCAGTGACTCAAGACTTTATAATTGAGTCCTTGACCCAAGTTGGGCGCTCATGTCGTTAAGGCTTCCAACAGGTACCACTCGTCAATTCTCTCTTTGCTCTCACTCTCTCTAGATCTTGTAGTAGTAAGGGTTCTCTGTGGAATGTGCCCCCTCTATGATCCTTCACTGTGACAATTGTCTTATTACCATACAAAGTAAGGTATTGTATAAACAGAAGTAGGGTACTAACTCTATTCTGTCATTGTTTGACTCAAGAAAATTGAGTTTAATGGTACTTCCAATTGTGGGGTATTTTTGTCCGTCTCTGATTAGAGTGGTCTTGCTTAAATCCTGGCTCAGAAGAGGTGCTTCCTTGCAACCTTGATGTTATAGAATATTTATCATCCAAAGCAATCTGTTTTGATGATCTCAAGCTTCGGCATTTGTGTGAATATGAAAAAAAGGGGGTCTTGGGTGTCTCTGGAACATCTTGAAGAAATGGTTCATTATTGCGCTTACATTGATATTCTTCTTTTTCCCTCCTTTGAGAACTTATGACCTGAACAAGTCAAGTGAAGCCCTTTCTGAATTGCCACCCCCTTTACTCCAGCACTAAGGTTTACACAAGTCTCAACTCATAAGATCTAGCTTAAATGGTCCTCCTCTCTGCATTAGACTACCTGACGTTCAACTGCTGTAGCTGAGCAGTAATGATGATACTTAAAAAGGGGCATTTCAGATTCTTATGAGAAAATCTATAGTATAGAAGTCGGCCTAAATGTCTCCCTTAATTTGCTTGCCTCCTTCTAGCTCAAAATGCTTATCACCTATCAACTTCAGTTTCTTGCACCTTAGAGCTACTAGATAACTTGATAGGCCACTTTCCACAAAAACCATGTCCTAAAACCTTTCAGTGGCACCCTTAGAGTCTGAGCCTCTTGAAGCACCAGTAGTTGTTTTTTTTTTGGTAAATAAAGCACCAGTAGTTGTTGCTGTGGGTAGAAAGCAAAAGATGCTGTAAGTTATTAAATGTGTGAAGTTGAGTGCCAGCATCATGGCATCTCCAGAAAATGAATGTTATCTTGATGAGTATATCATAAAGGGGATTGCCATCATATAAGATACAATATGGTAACAAATAGACATAGTGAGGTACACCTGAGTTCTGTTTAGATGGAGAATGTGAGGGGAAACATTAATTTGAGAAGTTTGAACATGTAAAGGATGACTCTGGATGCTTCCATGTGTCTATCCAATCCTTGTGTGTATATATACTTATTCCTCCAAGTCTCCTCCAACTGTCCAATTAAGTCTTCCATAAGTTATATAAGTTCATCAAGTTCTTTTACTAGTACTTTTAGCTAAAAACTTGTAGAAAGCTTGTACTTACCTTTTGAACTTTCTGAAAATTTTAGTAGGTGCTTATGCTGTACTTAACTCAGTTTTGGCTTTTCTATGAACTTTGCAGTGCCAACAGTCCGTGGCACACTTCAAGAGCTAAGAGTCGCCATCATGGATGCTTGAAGATGATCTTGATAAAAAAAAGCTGGTGAGGATGGATAAAAGATACTAGCAAGAGGAAACCCAAGAATGATGGAGACAACAGCATCCAGTCGTATTCTGCAAAGTATTTAAGGTCTTTATTTGGTGGCAAACCAACACATATGGATAATGTTACAGTTATGACGAAGAAGCATAACATATTAGTACCCCTTCAGCTCATGTCAAAAAACATCTCTTTCACAATTTCGCTTCCGGCACAAAGTTGCTCTTTCTTAGCACTAGAAACTGCACAATGCACAGTTCAACGCAACTAAACCTAGACTTCAACGAGATGGTGGTTTTATTATATCGACAAGTTTACTCCAATATCAATCCGTATCTTAGCACAAATTTCACGCATAAATGACTAATTACTAGAATGGAGAAAGATGCTAATTACTATCTTTGCCAATCAAATGATGCATACCTTATTCATCTTTGTTGAGCCTCGGGCAGTTATATTCGAAGAGTTGACAAGATTTTGGCATGCCAGGCACCCTCTCCAGTGATTTACAAGAAGAGAAGTCCAATCTTTTCAGATTTTGTAGATCGGACAGGTTAGATTCATTCAAGCTTTTGATGGATTTGCAGAAATAGATAGACAAATATTGTAATGATTTCAATTCTCCCAAACCCTGAATCTCAGTTAGCCGAGGCAATTCCTGTAGGTGCAAACTCCGTATCTCCTTTAGACACGGCAAAACGGACAGCGTCTTTAGCGATGGACAGTGGTACATTCTCAATTCATTGAATTTCCGTAGCTTTCCAAGCACCTCGAATCGAATCTCCCCTAGCGAATATCTTTGAATACACAGCTTCGACAAATTCTCCAAGTTGGAAAAGAGAGACCAATCGATCGGTGACCGGACATCCGTTAAAGTCAAATCTTGAAGGCTAGATGGAAGACTTATAAGATATCGGGAGCATTTTACGGTGAGACGTTGAAGCTGAGAGAGGGAACTCAGATCGGTTGGAGGCAACGCCCTTCTTCCAACGCGCAAAGTCAAAACCTTCAGAGTGCATAATCTCTCTAGCCCCTTTATCACTGGTTCTTCTAGTATTGGGGTTCCGTAAATACGAAGAACAACTAAATGGGACAGGTTTGACAAGTCGGGGATGGTGGTCAGCAAGTCCCATGAAAAGCTTAATCCCGTTAGACTCGTAGGAAGCTTTGGCAGCTGTTGAATGCAACGACAATTTAGTAAATTTAGTCTTTGAAGATTTGTAAGTTGATTGATGGTAGTTGGCAATCCCCTGAAGCGGCCACCCAATAAGTGTAGAATTTTCAACGATGATAGTGCCCCGATTTCACTTGGAATTTCTCCCTCTAAGTATCTACACTGGACATATAATTCTTCCAGATTTTCCAACATTCCTATGCTTTTCGGAAGTTCACTTATGTTGCTCTCACAAAGATTTAGTATCTTCAATTTCTTGAGATCCCCAATATAATCAGGTAAGATCTTGACACTTGAAGAACTCACATCCAACTCTACTAATGATTTGAGCCTCCCGATCGAGTCTGGTAGCCTTTTTAATTGCCAACCGTGGATCTTTAAAACTTTCAACATTTCTATGTTTCCCATGGAATAAGGTAATTCCCTGATTCTTGTGTAACCAACATCTAGCTCAAACAGTGACTCCAATTGTCCAATAGAGTCGGGAAGCTCTTGAAGTTCCGGACATGATAGGATTAGATGTTTCAACTTCACCAAATTGACAATCGAATCAGGCAATATTGAGAGTCTATCAGATGATACTCTTAACTCTGTCAAAGATTTTAGACACCCGATGGATTTTGGTAGTGACCTAATAGCTTTGCACTCTATAACTAGGTGATCAAGATGTTGTAAATTGCCGATGGACTTGTCAATCTTCCTTAGTCCAGTGCATCTCCTAAGAATCAATCTCTCCAATCCAGAGATTGAGGAGAACTCTGGTGTCTTTCTAAGGGCCGGACAATCCATGAGTATTAGGACCTTCAACTGTTTTGCCACCTATAAAACAATTGAGTTGAAGCTTAGGAAAAAGCAAGAGTAAATGTAATGCAAATGTATAAATTAGATAATACCATGATTTGAGACCATCCTCCCCACTTTTCAGTGATGTTACTTCTACAAAGCTCGAGAATTGCTAGGTTCTCTAACCCAAGGTTGGTAGCTTGGAATTCTGGAGGGCAATTGCTCCAAGAAAGCCATCTTAACTCGAAGAAAAGATTCTTAAAGTCTCCTTCAAAGTTTCCATGTTCCAATTGAAGGAACCTAAGCTTGACCAACCTTGAAAATTCCTTGTGTTTAAATCGGTATGTGACGTCCGGTTTAGGTGTTGCAAGATTGAGCCCTACTATGTTTTTGGTTCCCTACAGAATAAAGGTAGCAACCAGTGATTACATGTGTCAAATTGACTTATAGTTGGATTAGATTGTGAAGATGCTAATGGATAGATAGGAAAACATTTAGAGGTGAACATTACCTTTTTTCTCTGCAGTGCATGGAAGGCATCCTTGGGAGACCACAATCTACTACCCCTTAGATGGATTTCATGGCTTTCGACATCAACGATTTCCCTTCCGAGGTCTCTAAGTTGGTCATGCATCCATAGTTCATCATTATTGATGATCTTTATCAGAGACATATGTGCGAGTGTCTTTACTTCAATTTCAGTGGGATACCCAAAAACTGCATCCCAATATTTAATCGCAGTTGTTTTCCCTTGATGGTTGAAGAAACATGCGATATCAAGATAAATTTGTTGTTGAGTACGCTCCAATGTTTTGTAGCTTATCATCAACTTCTTCTTCACATCATTATTCATTACCTTGTTTAACTTACATAAGAGGTCTTCCCATGTACTTCGGCCTTTTTCACGGAGTGTGGAGCCTACCACATCAAGAGCCAATGGAAGTCGTCCAAGCACACTAATAAATTCATTTGAAATATCCATATAATTAGGTGGAGGCTCAGTACATCCCCAGGCACGCTCAGAAAAAAGTTGAAGAGCATCACATGAATTCATCATCGGCATATCATAGAATGAAAATTGTCTACTATTAGAGGCTGAGACATTGCCGTCCTCACTTTCCTTTACCAAAAATTCAATATTCCTTGTTGTTATGATGATTCTACTACCATCACCAAACCAATTGAGCTCGCCTGCAAGTGTCATGAGCTGGTCCCATCTATCGATATCATCAAGAACAATGAGAACTTTCTTGCCATGAAACCTTGTCTTGATCCAGTCAGCCATTTCAGTGTCGGAGAGGTCGGTACATCTAACATTGAGAAGATCGAGTAACAATTTCTTTTGTAAGTTTAATATATTAGATGTCCGAACATCTTTAAGAAAGCAGCAACGATCCTGAAATTGAGAGGAGATTTGCTTGAAGACGGCATTGGCTAGTGTTGTCTTTCCAATTCCACCCATACCATGAATCACAACATACCGTGCATCAGAAGATCCTAAATCTAACTTCTTCAGTATATCATCCTTTGGTTCCTCGATTCCCACCAAATGATCAGGCACATATGTCCGTCTTGTCCATAACCGACTAGAAACCTCTTTGACTGTGAGACTATTAAGTTTATGTAGGCTGCCACATACATAAGATGCAACAATCTCAGATTGATAAAACGACATATGCAAACTGTGCACGCATTACATGGCACTGGAAGATTATTGTTAACTTCGAAGAAACTTGCTTTGAAGCAACCAACATAGAAAAAAATTGTCACCAAGTGGGAGCCGTTTGAAAACAGAAAAAAAAAAAACAGAGAAACAGATTTTTCCCAAGAGGAAGACGAGGGACCTAATTCATAATGAAAAGCTACTGTTATCATGGTTCCTTCATCCGGTAAATGGAGAAAAAAGTTTCTTTTGTGACTAAGGGTCTAATTGGGCTTCGACTAGAAGTCGCCTCGGCATATTTTCAGCTAACTAGTGCCGCGCATAGTTGGGTTTGAACAGGTTGTGCACCCCCATTGCATTCCATTATTTCCATTTAAAAGGAAAATTAGCAAATCAGTCATAAATCTATTTGAGGAAGTCAATTCCTCATAAGCTTCTTAGTTTTAAAAATGTAGTCCTAGAACTTTAAACGAAACTTTTCAATATAATTCTTCTATTTGTTTTCTATTGAAAATCACTAGTGTGATGATCTACATAGGATGTCCTTTTGAGTAAAATCATTCACACAAGTATGTCATGTATGACAAACATAGTAAGCTTCAATGAAGAAGAATGTAAGTAAGTGAAGAGTAAAGACTAGGTTCATAGAAAAACTACCAGAAACAAGGGTAGAGAGTAGCTACATATTTCATTGTAATCAAAATTGTTAAATTGTTTATCCATTTTCCAGAGGTTCCTAGATGTCGCTAGCCATAACTACAACCACCTACAAGCCCCTTAGGTGAAGTTTTGGTTGATTGAGATTTGGGCCATGAATAGGTCCATGGAAAAGCAAAAGCAACACTACAAAAAAAAAAAAAAAACCTTCTGGACTTTTTGACTTGTGGAAAGGGTGGCCTACATTGGCAACTTCAGTTTAAGGCCCCAGATTCTACACAATTGGCCACTAAAGAAGCCTTATGACCATGTGAAAGTAAAAGGCCAAGGTTGGTAATACACCAAAACCTAACACAATTCTTCACAAACTAACCAAGATTTCTTGTAAACAGAGGTAGACTGGAGGATTCAATTAGTAAAACATGCAGAGATCTTATTTATGTTCTTTTTAGATAAGGGCATGCAAAGATTATTATAGTGTTCGGTCTTGTATATTTAGAGCAACAAGAAGAACCATGAACTATAGGTTTCTCTTGTGGGCATGCCAAACCATCACTATAAAGAAGCTCTATTATGTTTGGGTAACTTAGGGATGTGGCCATAATTAGCCGGTAACCTCAAGGGAAATGGTAGCAAAGCATATGAATTCCCTAAGGCCCAAAGTAAATCCATAGTGATCAGGTTTCTTCTTCTCGGCCATAAGTTTTTCAATCTCGCATAGACTTAGTCTATGTTGTAATTTCTCTATCTTTTCCACACGTTCTTACCTCTCCCTTAAGTACATCAAACACTAACAAGTATGAACTCTTAATGGCCGGAATACATAAAGAAGCTCCTTCCTGAGCTCTCTTATTTTGGGCCAATTCTTCCTCAGCTCTCATAATTATAACAAATGGAGAAAGATCTAACATCAAACTCAATCTAGTTTTTTGGGGAAAACATTATATCATGGGCCCTAAGAAAAATTGCACCAAAAGTGCTTAACTTTATTTACGGAATGCAATTGAAGTTTAAATATTTTTATTTTTATTTTTCCCACATGTATGGTCCTGCTCTTTTATCACATCTTTGATCTTCATGGATATCTTAGATTTCTGGCATTATAGATTAATTAATTAAGTTGATATACCTTAACATTATTGTTATCGAAACTTGGCATTAAAAGTAAGAAGCCAATTTGTTCAAGAACCCCCACTGGCTCCCTCATTGCGTCAGATTCAACCATGCATCACATAATGATTACTAGCCAGCAACAAGAAGATGTCAATGAAAAAATTAAGTCAACGGAGAAGCCAACATTACCCGTGATCTTTTAGCTTCCTTCCGCTGATTCTGCCAACCTCTCTTAAAGCCTTCTTCCACCTCCTTGCTAAATCCTTTCCAGATTCGCTCTTGTGCTTTCGGAGGGCCTTTCGATATAACTTAGACTTAAGTTTGACATCATCCGCATCCACATCGTAGAAGATAGGGAGGATCACTTTCTCATCATTATCTCGCGATAACTCCACTATGTGTGCTAGCTCACGGAGACACCACTTACTTGAAGCGTAATTTTTGGAGAGAATCAGGATGTAAATTATGGATTCGTTGATCGCTTGCAATAGGCCACCTTCAATCTCTTCACCAAAGCGGAGCTCCTCGTTATCTTTGAAGGCGCGGATCCCTGCAAGGTTTAGGTCATTATAGAGAGTATCCGCGATGGTTAAACGGGCGTCGGGCCCTCTAAAGCTCAGAAAAACTTCATAGCCCCTTCCTAATCCGTCGTCACGGGTACTGCTTGTTTGAGTGGCCGTCTGGGTATCTTTTCCCTCCCTCTTTCTCTTCATTCTGGAAGGATGATGGAGAGATGGATCTCCGAATTGAGTCTGCCTGGTGACTTGGGAAGTCCGAGTCTGATCGTTGTTACAACTTTGATAGAAGCAAAGGAGAGAGATCGCTCACTTTGGCTGCGTTTGCCCGCATGAGGCCTCGCTTTATAAGTGGAAAAACCATTCAGACTGACGCGGAGAAGCCTATTGATCAAAACTCTTTTGAGGATAACGCGGAGAAAGAGAGAGAGTGAAAGCTCTGCATCACTGGCCACCACCCCTTTCACTTCTCCTTCAACCATGAAAAGGGAGTGGGGACTACCGCTTCAACTTAATAATATCTGACTCCTTCGTGATAATGTCCATTCATTTTTAATATCGGATCAATTTACTTTTCAAGTATTCGATGCTTCTTTTTTTCAACCGCAACTGTTTTTTTCAAGATTTGGAAATCTTGAGGGTGACGCTTAAGCACTGTCTCTTGTTAGCTCATTTCTTCATCATTTAACTGTTTATTTGGATGCAACATAGGAAGTTTGTGCCTAGATATCTATCATGTGGCGACGATTAATGTACCGAGGGATGTATAGAAAGTGTTGATTAATGGGTGAGTCTCATCGAGACTTGCCATTTGTTATATATTTATAGTTGGTTTTCCCATGTTTGCTTCATTAATGTACTTAGGGACGCATGGCAAGTGCTTGTGTTGATGCCTATGTTATATATACACGCTGACTGTACACGTTTTCTTGGTTTATCTGGTCATGGGTATGGGTCTCCCATAAAAAAACTAGTCGAAATCTGCCCAAAGTTTGGGTCTTCAATGTGGTATTTGAAGATCTTTAGAGCTGATCATTATGCGTTTGGTATTTGCTTTTCGTAATTCATGCTCCCAGAGAGCTCAACCAGCAGATCTCGAGCATGTTGGAAGAGTCTTTGAGGCTGGCCAGAGTGTTTTGCGACAAGAAATGGGCTGTTCTCGCATTTCTTGATTCTCACCAACCCAACAAGCATGAGGACCCTTATCCTCTTCACTGTATCATTGGCACTGATGAATCGAATCTGGTCCCCGGTAAGCTCTGGAGTTACCTAGTTTGACCTATATGCATGTTTATTTTGCAGAAGTGAACACTTTTGATAGTGTGGTGATATCATCTAGTTCAGTGATCTTTGTTCTAAGAATGAATGAGATAGTGATAGTAATTACTAAACTCTCACACGCACGCACGCACACAAGCACATGTTGACAAATTGCAGCTCTGAGATGGATAGAGAAAGAATCAAACGTGACAATCAGGCACAAAGATTGTTACGATGGGTATCTAGGCTCGTTTGAGAGCGACGGCTCCAACGTGTTTGTGGATTGGGTAAAGAATAATCAGATCAAAACGGTGAGTACTCCATGATGGTATATTTCCACTCCTCCCAATACATGCAATTGAAATAGCCTCCATAACCGGAGGAGGAGTTCACCATACCATAACTTCGACTCTAAAGGAGCCATTTCTGCGATTTGGATCCCCTGCCGTAGAACCACTACGACAGGGGTGACTTGGTTTTAATTCCCATTACATGCAATTGAAATAGCCTTCATAACCGGAGGAGGAGTTTACCATACCATAACTTCGACTCTAAAGTAGCCATTTCTGCGATTTGGATCCCCTGCCGTAGAACCACTGCGGCTGGGGTGACTTAGTTTTAATCCCAGCCCTCGATCCAACAGCTAGAATCCATGGTTCATGATCATGGAGTACTCACAGTTCATAATCTATTACTCGATAATGATTTCGTTAAAACAGCATTTTGATGCATTTTCTAAGTAGGCTTTATGATATTGTGTTTACCTAACCATCCACTTTACCCAATTCTTCGCTTCAGCATCGCCTTATGCTCATCATAATTTAAGAACTTTGTGTAAAGATTTCTCAAGGATATGTATAGCTTTTCTTGTAGACCCCTCTGTTAGTGGTTGACTCGATAATGCAAACTATTATTGGCTTGCTTGATGAATAATAAACAGCAGGTAGATTGTTGAGCTATCTTCTTTTTTTGCTTTTTATGACTTAAGTTCAATCTCATATGTTGACCCCATTCTATTCTTCAGATTATCCGCTTGTTGATGGAAATCAATGTTCGGGTTCTTCTTATGTTGCTGCTTTTGGTATTCGGAGGGGTCTTTTACATTGGTGCAAAAACTTCTCCAGTCATATTGTTCGTCTTCTCTGTTTGCATTATCAGTTTCCTTTTCAAAGGTGGATGCTTTCAAAGGATGCCCCCCCCCCCCCCCCCCCAAAGACCCACCCGCCCCGCGGAAATGGTTCAGGTACATTGGTTTTTGGCAATTTACCTCTTCTATCTGTTCTCCTTATTATTACGTTTTTTCTTCTAGGCTTAAGTTTTATAGTAACTAATATTGGAGATGATTCTTCATTAGCAACTTGCTTTTTTTCCTCTCAAACTGTATCCTGCATTATCAGTCATAGAACATAATCTCATTTTTTTATAATCTCCCACCATATCTTAGTAGAATATGTATGCTGGCAGAGTCTTGTGAAACCTGTCTTCCATCAACTCTTTTTTAGCTTTTTCCTTTCTGATCATTTTGAACTTACGAGAATTACTTTCTTAGATATCAGATGCTATTCGTGATGGCGCTGAAGGTTTCTTTAGGACCCAGTATGGGACTATTTCCAAGATGGCTCTATTACTAGTTTTAATCATCCTCAGCATTTATCTGTTTCGCACTACAACGCCACAACAAGAAGCTTCTGGTCTGGGGAGGTGATTTGCAGTGTTAAGGGGTCGAATGCAGTCTTTTCTTCTTCTTCTTTTTTATCCATCTATTGACAAGCATATTCATTGGGCTTGTTGGTGCAGGTCAACATCTGCTCATATCACTGTTGCTGTATTTCTTCTAGGGGCTTTGTGTTCAGGTGTTGCAGGATACATTGGCATGTGGGTGTCTGTTCATGCAAATGTTTGTCTCTGGTGCTGCAAGACGATTGGCAAGAGAGGTATTGCAGTTTTTCCATCTTCTTTTCTGTTGATTAGTTGTTGGTACAATAATGAATTATGTCACTATCATTGCTAAATATGTACAGATAGCTGTTCGTGCGGGCGACTTCTCTGCAATTGGTGTTGTTGGCATGGCTGTTCTTGGAATAGCTATCCTTTATGCTACATTTTGTGTGTGGCTGGGCATGGACTCTCCAATCAAGGCATCGGAGAAAAATTCTAGATACAACCCGGAAATTGCCATTACAATCTATCTGACAGTCTGATACATGATTCAAGTGGATCTGAATATGTATAAGCTCATGTTACACGTATGGTTATAGAAAGGGAAAGACAAGCCAACACATACACGATATTACCCACTCATCTGAAAACCCATCGTCATAAGACAAGCGAAAAAACTGCACGCCAGAAAAGTTGCAAAGATATATCTAGAAGCACTTTTGGTGAACGATCCATGGCCCAGATTCATCATACTCAGCCTTTGATATCCACATCTGCAAGGAGCAAGCACCAGAAGAATAACATAGAAAGTGAGTCGGTTGTACAACACATCCAAATCTTCTTTCTCTTTTACTACGAGAAACTCATGTAGTTGCCAACTAAGCATGCCACTAATGTCTTTCCTACAAGAACTATTATCGCGTTGCATGAAACAGATGATGTCTCATGTCAAATGACTGTTGAATTCAAAAAGAAGGAAGAAATGAATAGCGTAAGTCTTATGCAAATGAAGGTACCTGTTGGAATGTGCTTAGGGAAGCTAATATTGTACCTCCAATCAAAAAACTGTACTTCCTCTCTGGAGGAGCCACCACCTTGATTTTCATGCTGCTGGGTGCTAGAGCAGTGATCTCCTTGCTCATACGATCTGCAATGCCAGGAGACATGGTGGAGCCACCACTAAGCACAAGGTTCCCATACAAGTCTTTCCTTATATCGGCATTGCACTTCATGATTAAATTATACGTAGTCTCATGTATTCCAGGTGCTTCCATCCCAACGAGTGATGGTTGAAATAGAACCTCGGCACATCGGAAATGCTTTGCTCCAATTGTTATTACCTGGCCATCAGGTAACTCATATCTTTTCTCAATTGATGAATTACTCTTTAGCAGCTTCAAGCTCCTGCTCATAATCAAGCGCCACCTAGGCAAGCTTCTCCTTTATGTCGTGGACAATTTCACGCTCAGCTGTTGTGGTGAATGAGTAACCTCTCTCCGTCAAAATTTTCATCAAAGCATCAGTTAAATCCCTTCCAGCAAGGTCAAGCCGAAGGATGGGGTGGGGGAGTGCATAACCTTCATAAATGGGAACTGTGTGACTGACTCCGTCACCAGAATCCAGCACAAACCTTGATTGGGAAGAAATTATTGATAAAATGACTGCCATGAGGAGATAAACAACTGAGAAGGAGTGAGCAGGCATTAGGCAATTTATATGACAAAAGCAAAATCACTTGCTGTTAATTGGATTCATGTTTCTAGTGTCAAGTTGTTACTCAATTGAGTAGCAATCCAAGAACCTCTTTTGATTTTTTTTTTCTTTTATATCTCAATTTTGTTTTATTTGCCATAGTTATATATCATTCTGGAATTGTGATATCAAATCCATCAGGTCATGACAAATGGAAGAATGACCAACTTCCTCAACCAACAAAAACTGAAAAAAGTGAAAAGTTTGTAAGGTTATCAAAGTACCAATCCATTAAAGCATCCCATCATCAACTGGAATATAAGATTCTAACTCAAGAACAAACTTGTAGTTCGACCACTGGCATAAAGGGAGAGTACAGCTTGAATGGCAACGTACATGGTGGGCACATTGAAAGTTTCAAACATGATCTGGGTCATTTTCTCCCTACTCGCCTTACGATTGAGGGGTGCTTCAGTAAGGAGCAGGGGATGCTCTTCGGGAGCCATGCGAAGCTCCTTGTAGAAACTGTGATGCCAAATTTTTTTCATATCTCCCAATTGCTAACGATACCATGTTCTATAGGGTATTTCAGCATAAGGGCAGCCCTTTAGACTGCGCCTCATCCCCCACATAAGCATCCTTCTTGTGAAGTTTTGTGAAGAACCGCCGCCAACTGTCCTAAAAGCTTAAGCCGTTAGGTGAAGACGTGGTTTAATATTTATATACTTTCACACTCCCCCTCACGCTTAGTCTGGTCATTTTTTGCCTAGTACCAAGCGTGGAAGGACTTTGGAGAGACTAGGGGCCTGGTAAGATTTGAACTCAGGACCTCCCGCTCTGATACCATGCGAAGTTTTGTGAAGGACCACCGCCAACTGTCCTAAAAGCTTAAGCCGTTAGGTGAAGACGTGGTTTAATATTTATGTACTTGCACACTCCCCTTCACGATTAGTCTGGTCTTTTTTTTTGCCTAGTACTAAGCGTGGAAGGACTTTGGGAAGACTAGGGGCCTGGTAAGATTTGAACTCAGGACCTTCTGCTCTGATACCATATGAAGTTTTTATGAAGAACCACCGCCAACTGTCCTAAAAGCTTAAGCCGTTAAGTGAAGACGTGGTTTAATATTTATGTACTTTCACACTTCTGCCCCATTCGTACCATGGTGCCGGTATGCTTGGCTGACCTACAATGTTGGGGAAAACAGCCCTTGGTGAAAGGCTAAGTGCACAACAGAACGTTCTATTTGTATAGAATGAAGTGTGGAATAAATAGAGAGTAGAGAAAGAGAAGATCAAACACAGAGTTATAGTAGTTCGGCTTAGTTCGAGCCTAAGTTCACTTTCTGGAGAAATGTTGACACCTAATTTTTACCAGTATGGTAATTCATTTTTTATATTATTATTAATTAGAATTATAGTTTTTCGTTACTTTGTTAAAAATGAAAATGAAAATAACTTCGGACCGAACGCATTTTCCGCCCGGCCCTCATTCATGTCCGCGAGAGCCTTACCCGCGCAAGCTACACTCTCCATGGGCCCATCGCCCGGGTCCTTTTTCCCTGACCCATATGTAGGAGCCCATTTCTTCGCCAGGGCCCGCGCGAGAGAGACAGCCCATCTCTCCCTTTCTCGTTTCTCTTCCACGCGGTCAACGCGCGCAGAGGATCGTCCTGTTTGCTGCACTATGATTTGGGGGAAGCGTCGGCAGACGGAGGAGCAGAAGAGATCAGACAGAGAGCAGGCGAGGAAAACGAGGGAAGCATGGAGATGGTTTTGGTGCTCGTGAGGTCAAAAAAAAAAAAAAAGGAAAAGAAAAGAAAAGGGCGAAGGGGAAGAAGGAGGAACATCAAAGAAGGAGAGGAGAAAGAAGGGGACGTCCAAGAGGGAAAACAGAGAACGACGAGCGACTCCAAAAAGCTCCCTGAAAAATGCCAATGGACGCTTCGATTCAGTAAAAAGACTTGAGTTCTTTTCTTTTCACACGCAGGTCTCCAGTTGGAAGAAATCGAGAGGAAGAGGCCGAGCTTCGCAGAACTGAGGAGGAGAAGGGGAGAAAGAGGTCTTCGCCGTGGGAGCGACGCCTTCACCTTGTCCCTCGCTGTCGCCCGCTTCTTCAGCACATCCGACAGCCGTCGGCTTCCCGAATCGAAGGAGGAGACATGTTCTTCGGTTTGTCTTTCTAATTTTTATTTTTATTTTTATTTTACTTTTATTTGTATTTTCTGCTGCTCAGTCTTCTGCCTTCCTTGTGTTCTCCAGGTTGGGCGTTCACTGTCATTTTGCGTGAACTTCGTTCCTATCTCTGGTCTACAACACATTGAATTCAGTCCCTGCTTGCTGGTTGTGTGTTCTGGATATTCGTTTTACGTTGTTTTGCACTTTAAGTCTACCAGTTCCCTTCGCACGCCAAATATCCGATAAAATGTCTAAATGAGGTCCAGCTTTGTCTTTCTCTGCGTATGGTATTTTTCTGGAACTTGGGTCATCGCGTGGAGGAAACGTAAGCTGTCGTATGTGGCGTGGCTTCGAGTCAAGGCTGCGGTGCCGCCATCGAAGTCCCGGCGATGAGCGTCGCGCCGTTCGGTCGCGACCAAACTGCTGTACACGTTGGGGGTTCTCTTTGTCGGGGCCGGAGTGGGCTTCTCCGGTGAGGGGCTGCTGCGTAGAGGAAAATGAAGTGCAAAAAAAAAAAAAATGAAAACTGAAGTCTGAATTGGGCTGGCTGGTTTTGGTGGGTCTGGTCTTTGGGTTTCTTTAGTTCCGGGCATGGGTTGGACGATGGGCTCTTGGTTATGCGTTGGGCCGGGTAGAGAAGAAACTTGGCCCTTTTATTATTTAAGAAGATCGAATCGGGCTCAAGCTGAGCCCAGCCCGTGTCTGCCCCCTCTTTCCTTTATTTCTTGTTCCGGACCGGGCTTATCGTGAGCCCAGCCCCCTCTCCACTGCAGCCCGCGTCTTCAGGGAAGTCTCGGGTCGGTCCGGGCCGGCCCAGTTCGGAGCCTCGACCTGGATTTCTCTTATTATAATATTATTTTAATAATAAAAAACTTTAAAAACTAAAAATTAAAAAAAATTCGAAAATTAAAAAGTATCTAAACTTTTGCTAGGGAAGTCAGCATTGTTTTAAATCCTATTCTAGCTTTAGAGTAGGCCTAATTTAATTAATTAAGGAAGTTGTCTTCAATGAACAAATGTTATGAGTCCCTTATTACTTCTTAATTAGATTGCATGTCTATCTAGCTTTTCTTGAATGGATGATGTTTAGACATATCATTATACTTTATGCATGATTTGATTGAATAGCTTATCAGAATGATTTGAGTTATATTAATTACATGAGTAAAGTTCATATTAATTTTGAGCACATCTATTTAATTTGGTATGTGCATTGCTAATGATTTGTTTTATTGAATGCATCGATTGAGTGTTTGAATGTCAAAGTCCACACTTTCAAACTATATCGCTAAGTGGTGATCTAAGAGAGAGCATAAATATGAGTTGATGACGCTAGACTAATGTCCCTTTGGTCTTAGGTATGTAAATGTCTAGCCTAAGTCCATTAGGATTATTCAATGTGTGTTTAGCCTAGTGAAATTGTATTATTAAATATCTATGTTAGAGAGCATACATAGACATATCTTTGTTATTATTCAACGTGTGTTTAGTCTAGTGAAATTGTATTATTAAATACCCGACGAGTTGCAGGTTTTACTTTTCTCGTCATTAGATAATCACTTTCAATTACTTGAATGTTTATTTATTGCACCGCATTTCAATATATTGAGCATTTAATTTCTTGCATTGTCATTTAATAAAATTGTATGTCTCTTTTCTAAATTAAGTTAGCCTTAGTTTAGACTTGCTTGAAAATAACTCTATAAAAACAATTGCATGAACATTTAGTGAATTTGAATGACCTTTAGGACTTAAATGATGAGCAAGAATGTTTGATCACTTTAGATTAAATAACTAACTAGTTAGGTACCGAAATTGTGTTAATAGAAATATTAGCGTAAAAAAGTCCCCGAACTTAGATCTCTGGTTACGTAGGGATTATGACGACGCTCCCGCTACTCGATCGATTTCTAGCCGACCTCAATAGGCTAGTGGCGACTCATAGAAATATATTATGTCGTTAAATGAATTTTAAAATTAAAATGCCCCTAAACGTCATGCGAGATACGGGCTTGCGAGAGCCTACGCTCGTAAGGATCGAACCAAATTGGATCACCAATTAGATGCCGCTTTTAAGCTGTCTATTAGGAATGCCGATTCGGATCTCTTTATGAGCAATACCTCTAAATCTACCTTAAGACGGTCTCTCTTATTGGGAAAAGTTTGGGTAGATCGTGACAAGAGACAACCAATTAGCTGTTTTTCACTAGTTATCAAAAGAGTCACAATACAAGCAACCGGCTTTCTTAACTTTCACACTCTTTTGATATAAACACAATTCTCTCACAGTTGATCACAATATTTCAATCCTTTTTTTTTCTTGAAAGATCACTTTTCTCTCAAAGCTAGCAAAGCTATTATAGTCTTCATGACTCTCAGAAGACCGTTGAAGCCTTCCAAATATGTCTGTCCAGCCCGTTGGAAATAGGATTTGCTAGCCAAATATAGATCAAGAAGGATTCTGAAAATCATATAATCAGAAGATTATATAAATGGAATCAAATCTTGTTTGATTCTTAATGAGATCAATTTCTTCCATTAAATCGGAGATCTTGCCCTTGATCCATATAGAGAATATATCCATTGATACGAAGCATCAACTGGATTAAAGTCTGAATAATCAGACTTCTTGAGTTATAAAACCTTCTGAAATTACTTGACATTATGAAGTCACCAGACCTTCTGAAGGTACTCGACTTTTTGAATGTTATCAACTTGATTTTGTCATTATCAAAATAAATACTCCAACAATCTCCCCCTTTTTTATGATGACAAAATCATCACTTTGGCGAAAAAGATCAACACTGATATGCCAAATTAGAGCAACATTGATTTCATCTAATAGGAAAACAGAAAGCTAAAACAAGCAATTAAAAGTACAATCAAAATCTAATGAAAAGAAGAGAACATGAAAACAATCAATCTGTAGAAGATTCTCCCCCTTTTTGTCAGCATAAAAAAGGAAATCAAGAACTATTGGGGACACGAACAAGAGTAATGTCCATCGTCTGAACTGCCTTCAAGACATTATAAACATCTCCAAGAAGCTTATGAACAAATGTGGTCAAATCATCAATCTTCTTATCAAGGCCAGTAATCTGGCTACCAAGGATAGCCTGTTGTGCCTCGAGATTCTTAACAGTTGCTTGAAGTATGGCATAAGACCCCGATGGGTTTGGAGATTCAGCAAGAAGAGTAGAAGGAGCAGTAGTAAAAGGTGGTAAGGCAGCTCCCCCTGGCTTGATGATAGGAGGTAGAGACACAGAATCTCCCCCAGGCGGAAATGCTGATGGAGAAGCTCCCCCTGGCTTGGAACTCATAGGCAAGGAATCAACCAAGGGATGAACAGAAGGTGATGCACTTGATGGAAGAGTGGAGCCGTCCTTCATATGTTCACCTAGTTCTATAGCCGCAGATGGTAGAGTATCATCATCTGAGGAACTAATAGGCACTTGAGCAGGGTCACGAGGAATAGTCTCATTGAACACTTCAGTGGCTATCTCTGCAAGCAATGTATTTGTGGTATCAAGAATAATGTTCGTGACAATAACATCAGTATCAACAAACTTATTCCAGAGTGTGCAGCGTGAGCAGACGAAATAGTATGTATGCCAAGAGCAGTCTTGGAACTGCGAGAGTCAACAGGAGTATCTCCCAAATCATCGGGCAATCCACCACCTACAAGAATAGAAGGTTCACTAGAATGATTACTTGCAGGAGCAGTATAAGCATCAATGGCATGATCATCATCCTCAGGAGATGAAGCACTGGTCTCATCATGAAGAGTGAAAGAGATAGTCTTCTTCCGCGACATGCTTCTTCCCTTTGCGTTTAGAAGAAGATGTGGCTATTGTGGGAGAGCTATAGAAGACTGGAAGCGCCATAAGTTCAGGAATGCGCATCCTGGCAATCATAGACTGACCGATAACAATATGAGGTAGCACAATTTTAGTCAATATAGTTGGAATGAAGATACACAGATGATAGAAGATCTAGGTAATCAGACTACCATATGGGAGAAAACCAAGGTCCTTCATAGAGGCACGATACATCTGAAGCAAAATAATGTGAGGTAGACTGAGTGGGCAACGTTGTACCATACCATACATCAATCGAGCCTCTGATTTAGATATATATCAGTCTTCGAAGCAGACTTGGGGCATAGAATTTTGATGATCAGCTTATGGAGAAAAATATGAAAGACAATCATACAAGGATATGCAAGCTTCCCATGAGTCGACGAATCCTTAGTAAAGAATCTCATGATGGCATCGTCTGAGACTTCATTAAGCACAAACTCCGCACAAGTGACTCTCAGAATGTCAGCCAGAACAAAGGCACACACAGTATATTCAATATCATTCATCGAAAAGGCTAAGGAGTCACGAGTGGGAAAGGATAAGTTGGAGTAGAAGTAAGCAGTTTACTCCTTGTATATAGGAACCTCTTCAGTGCAGAAAAAATCAAACTTCAAGCTCTTCATCAATCCTCTAAGTTTGACTTTAATCAAGTCCAGAAAGGCAAAATCGACTATGTGAGGATTCATAACCCCTTATTCAAGTAGCTTATTGTAAACTTGATGATGCACATTTGACCGAAATAAGTTAGAGGTACAACCCGGGAAATCACCAGCAATTCCTTTCCGAGGAGCAAAATTAAAGAACAACTTCTCATCATCATACACATGAGGCTTCTTAGGAGTTTCAGGGGGCGAGGCAATTGGCGTGAGAGAGGGTGTAGAAGATCGAGAGCCAGTAATATCAAGTTCCTCGACAACCAACAAAAATTCTTCAAGAGAGGAGTGTCTTTCACCTCTCAGATACCGTAAAATAGCCGACAAGGGTTCATTTGAACTAACCATTTCAGTGTAGGTTGAGTAAATCACCTTGGTGTTCCGGCTGCGAAGTGGAACCGCCACTGATCCTTCCTCGGCGGCCTCCTCCATCGGTGAATCTTCGGTTAAGTCGAAATTAGTAGGCCCAGACATTGAGCCAAACCGTTTATCGGCGAGACGGGAGGACTTGCGAGTACCAGACATGAGAAGGCAGAAGGGAGAAGAAGAGGAAGCAAAAACGCAAAAGAGAAAAAGGAAGAAAGGCTAGGGTTTGAAAAAGCACGAGAGAAAAAGAGGAAGAAGAAGATCGGGTTTTGTTTTGGGAAAGAACAAAAACTTAAATTTTTATAAAAGATCAGGAAAAGCTTGAAAAGAAGCAAAAAAGATAAGGAAGGAAATAAAGGAGATAAACAAAACAACATATATAAAGAAAGTAACATATAAAAAAGCGTACCTTTTCATTTGAAATAAAATAACTACCTGTTAAAGGCGGGAAAGGAACAAAATAATCTACTCCAGAATAGAAGTTAAGAATAACCTGAGAGACATCTAATCTTCTAGAGAGACAAAATGTTCAAACAGTCCCTGATGAATTCAAAGGAATGTTTGTCTAAAGGCTTGGTGAAGATGTCAGCAAGCTGATTTCTCGAGTCAATAAATGTGATCATAATATCTTTCTTCTGAACATGATCTCTAATGAAATGATGGTGAATTTCAATATGCTTGGCTCAAGAATGTAAAATAGGATTTTTCGTTAGGTCTATAGCACTTGTGCTATCACAACAAATTTCTACACAGTATTTCCTAATCCCAAAGTCTTGCAATTGTTGTCTCATCTATAGAATTTGGGAATAACAGCTTCCAAGGGCCACATAGTTGGATTCTGCAGTAGACATAGCAACAGTATTCTGCTTTCTAGAGAGCTAAGAGACTAACATGTTACTAAGTAACTAACAATTGTCAGTTGTGCTTTTCCGATTAAATCTACATCCTGCCATATCAACGTCAGAATATCCAAGGAGAGAAAAATTATCTTCCTTTGGATACCATAAACCAAATTTGGATGTGGAGGCGATATACTTTATGATACGTTTTACAGTAGTGAGATGAGACTCCTTTGTATCAGATTGAAACCTAGCACAAAGGTAAACACTTGCGACAGGAGCATATGTTTCGTCGTAGTCAATGCTTTCTTTTTGAGTATATCTTTTGGCCACAAGTCGGGCTTTGTTGCAAACTACTATTCTCTCTTCATCAACTTTATTCCTGAAAACCCATTTTGTACCAACGATGGTCTTACCTTAAGGTTTAGGAACTAATTCCCACACATCATTGATTGCAAATTGTCTTAGTTTGTCCTACATAGTTTTAATCCAGCTATCGTCTGTAAAGGCATCGTCTACCTTCTTTGGTTTAAGAACTGACACAAGTGCTATGGCACTAGATTCCATCCGTTCTTCTAGCATGACTAACTTACGAGATCGAGTTCTTATACCTTCATCAATATCTCCAATAATAAGATCAATAGGATGACTGGATTTATGTTTCCAATCTTTCAACACATGAGGAACATTAGAAACATCATTTCGAAATCAATCCGAGTCAGAAGATAAAGTAAAAGAAGGTTCAGAAGATCTAGACGGTGATGATTCAGAAGATGGAAAGGATTGATCTGGAGGAGATGAATTGGACTAAATGAAATTTCCAGATTGGCTCTGCTCCTTCTGTACTAGATAAATCAGATTCAAAAGAGCCATCATCTTGAAATTTCACATGAATAGATTCCTCAACAATTTGAGAACTCTTATTGAAAATACGAAAAGCTTTGCTAGTAGAAGAGTACCCCAAAAATATACCTTCTTCAGATCTAGCATCGAACTTTCCTGGGCGATCACTTAAATTTTTGAGCAAGAAACACTTGCATCCAAATACATGAAAATAAGAAACATAAGGTTTCTTACCTTTATATACCTCATAAGATGTCTTTTTCAAGATAGGTCTGAGAAAAATTCTATTAATAATATAACAAGAGTTGACACTGCTTCTGCCCAGAACCGAGAGGAGATGTTGCTTTCAATTAGTAAAGTGCTGGCCATTTCTTGCAAGGACTTGTTCTTCCTTTCAACCACACCGTTTTGTTGAGGAGTATATAGTGAAGAAAATAAATGTCGAATGCCATACTCATCACAAAAAGCAGATAATTCATGATTATCAAATTCACAAAAAGCAGATAATTCTGTTGAGAATAATCATCCACTATAACCAAATAGAATCTCTTTCCTCCAAGACTTTGAGTATGAGTCGGTCCAAACAGATCTAGATGTAGTAACTGCAAAACATGAGCTGTATAAACTTGATTTACAAATTTAAAAGAACTTTTTACTTGCTTTCCCAAAATACATAGAGTGCACGGACCTGTTTTTTGATAAGAAATGTGAGGAAGACCCCTCACAAGCTTTTTAGAAGAGAGCTTTGCAAGTTGCTTCAAATGAGCATGACCGAGCTTTCTGTGCTAGAGAGTTGCCTCATCCTATAAAGAAACCAAACACTGCGAATTGTCTTGTCTAATATCTAGAAGATAAATGTTATCATATCTCAGTCCAGTAAAGGATCATGACTTTTCTTTGCTAATTCCAGAACAAATACCTTCCTGGAAATTAATCCTATAACCAGCATTACAGAGTTGACTAATACTAAGCAAATTGTAATTCAAACCTTTCGCCAATGAAACACTATTGATAGTAAGACTCCCTATCTTGACTGTTCCGAGACCAATAATCTTTCCCTTACTATTTCCTCCAAAAAAGACTTTTCCACCGTCTGTATCAACCAATTTAATAAAACATTTTGAATTTCTAGTCATGTGCCTTGAACATCCACTGTCCAAGTACCACTTCATCACATTCTTCAATAGTACCTGCAAAGAACAAAATACTCAAGCTTTCTTTGAACCCAAACTTTCTTGGGTCTAGTAATAGTTCTTTTTGGTACCCAAACCTTCTTGGGTCTAGTAATAGTTCTTTTTGGTACCCAAACCTTCTTGGGTTCAGTAAAGTTAGTCCAAAAACCACATAGTCAATAAATAGAAGATTCTGATTTAAAACATTCTCTTTCTAGATGATCTAAGCTATTACAAGTAGAACATGAAAGAGAATCTCTTCCAATAGGTTTTACAAAAATTTTTATAAAATGATCTTCATAAGCCTTTTTAGAAGGTCTCTGTATTAGTCTCTCTTTAACTTTAGGAAAGTTAATTAGAGAAAACGTAGTAGAGGACATATCTAAACCTTCTCTTTTGAAATACAGTCTTTGAATAGAAAGAATCTTCTCCAGCTTTTCTGATCCAGCAGAAACTTTTTCTGAAATGCACGAGATATCAATTTTTAAACAAACATTCTATCTCGCGAGAAAATCAGATTTTTGTTTGAAAGAGAGAGTGTTCTTTTGTAATGACTCAATTTTTTCTTTCAAAATGGTTCCCTGTTGTTTAAATCTCAAATTCTCTTCTTTTTTTTTTTAACTCAAATACTTCTTCGAGAGAATTCTCTAGATCAAAACAAAATTCATCAATGTATCTAGCAATCTTACCTGGAACTATGAGATTATTTACCTTATTCTCATTGTAATCTGAGTCAGAATCTGAATCTTGATCCAAGTCAGTATCAACATTTTCCATAAGACAAATATTAAATTGATCATCATCACTTGATTCACATTCTATATCGCTTCAGGTTTTAGCTTTAAGAGCTTTCTTGTATTTCTCATTTCTCCCTTTCTTCTCATTAAGAAGAGGACAATCATGTTTAATGTGTCCTTTTTTCTTGCAGTTGAAGCAAGTCACATCTACATATTGTTCATCTTCAGACCTTTGTCTCAAAAAGTTCTGTTGATTGTTGTTAGGCCTTCTTCTCTGAAAACTCCGTTGATTGTTGTTAGGCCTTTGTCTTTGGAAATTCTGTTGATTTGAATTACTTCTTCCATTCCTATTGAACTTCCTAAATCTATTAACCAAAAGTGCTATTTCTTCATCATTTAAGTAGTCTTTTGAACCTGCATCATCATAATCTACATTAGATTTTAAAGCTAATGTTTTCTTGCCTTTGATGTCATCAGCTTCAACAAGTTTCTCCACTTCATAAGCTTGTAGAGTTCCAACAAGCTCATCTAAGGGAAGAGGTTGAATTCGTTGAGTTTCTCTAATTGAGGTTCAGATATGAGTCCAATCAGAAGTTAAACCACAAAGCAGTTTGTTGACTTTCATCGATCCCTCAATTGGATGACCTTGATAGGCCAGGTCATTAACAATCTCAGTAAATCTACTGAACATATCAGTGATGGTTTCTCTTTCCTTCATTTTAAAGGACTTATATTGACCAAGCAGAATGTTGGTTTTGGTCTCCTTAACTCGATATGTGCCTTCATAGGTAACATTCAAGGTATCCCATATTTCCTTCGCTAATTCACAAGAAGAAATATAATTATATTCAGAAGGAGGTAAAGCACAATATAATGAATACATTGCTTTAGCATCAATATCCTGTCTCTTCTTCAGTTCCGCTTGAGTCAATTGAGCGAATTTTGGATCCTTCTCTTTATCAGAAGTAGATGTAGAAGATTTCAGAGAAACTCCATTTTCCACCAACTCCCACTCTTGTGGGTCTTTTGCTCTAAGGAAGGCTTTCATTTTGTTCTTCCAAATGATGTAATCCTTCCCATCAAAAAGAGGAGGACGAAAGTGACTATGTCCTTCCATCAAACCTGTAGCACTAGCCATGGATCGTTAAGCACACAAGTAAAAACACTTCAAAAACAAGCAACCTATCTCTGATACCAATTGAAAGGCTAAGTGCATAATAGAACTTTCTATTTGTATAGAAGTAATGTGGAATAAGTAGAGAGTAGAGAAAGAGAAGATCAAACACAGAGTTATAGTGGTTCGGCTTAGTTCAAGTCTATGTCTACTTTCTAGAGAGACAACCAATTAGCTGTTTTTCACTAGTTATCAAAAGAGTCGCAATAAAAACAACCAGCTTTCTTAGCTTTCGTACTCTTTTGGTACGAACACAATTCTCTCATAGTTGATTAGAATATTTCAATCCTTTTTTTTCTTGAAATATCACTTTTCTCTCAAAGCTAGCACGGCTATTATAGTCTTCATGACTCTCAAAAGACCGTTGAAGCCTTCCAAATATGTCTGTCCAAATTGCCCGTTGGAAATAGGATTTGCTAGCCAAATATAGATCAAGAAGGATTGCGAAAATCATCTAATTAGAAGACTATATAAATGGAATCAAATCTTATTTGGTTCTTAATGAGATCAATTTCTTCCATTAAATCGAAGATCTTGCCTTTGATCCATATAGAGAACATATCCATTGATACAAAACATCGACTGGATTAAAGTCTGAATAATCAAACTTCATGAGTTATAAAACCTTCTGAAGTTACTCGACCTTCTGAAGTCACCAGACCTTCTGAATGTTATCAACTTGGTTTTGTCATTATCAAAATAAATACTCCAACACTTGGTGTATCGTCTCCAACAAAACTAGCCTAATTAAGTGTACAAGTATGAGTTAGGAACTTGACACCTTATGCAGATATTAAAATGAGTATGGGTGATGCAACTCGACTATCTCATGCCTGAATCATCTATGCCTGTAGAACTTATAACACCTGAATAGATCGGGTTGTTAAGTTTGTGCACAAGGCCATATTGCGTACTCTATTATGTACTCGAGTTGTTCAACCATTTCTCTTTATGACTTATACTGACCGAGTTTCATAGCAAGGTGCACTATAATCATGAGATATTGAAACGGATCATGTCATTTGACCTCTATAATTTTGACTAGTTAGGGCAATAGGAGTAACAACTAGTATTTGAGAAGACTCATGACCCTAAACTATATGGCATGCATATAGCCAACAACATGACATGAAGAGCAAGGTTTAGGCATATTTGAACAGCATGAAGCAGCCAGTTAAGACATCACTTATACAACAATAGAATCTCTTACAATTCTCCATCCCCGGATGTGATTGATTTTTCCTTTGTGACACTTTAAAGGAAGACCAAGTTAGTCTCTTAGCCAGACCTTTTACTGCATTAGAGATCAAGGACACTATGTTCTCTCTATCATTGGGCAAGGCCCCGAGACCAGATGGTTTTAATGTAGACTTTTTTAAAAAGTCTTGGGATATAGTAGGTCCTTCTGTGATTGTTGCTATACAAGACTTCTGTCTTCTGGGAGGTTATTTCATCAATTGAATACCACATGTTTGGCTTTGGGTCCGAAAGTCCTGAATGCTTCTTCTGTGGATGATTACTGTCTCATTGCTTACTGAAATACAGTATGTAATTGCATAACTAAATTGATGGCAAACCGGCTGGCTACGGTGCTACCTTCTATCATTAGTGCGCCACAAAATGCCTTTATGAAGGGCCGTAGGATTAGTGACAACATCCTGATACCCCAAGAGTTATTCAGTGGTTTTCATCATGTTCCTACCTCCCCTAATGTGTTATGAAAGTTGATTTCAGGAAAGCATATAATGCGATCAAATGGGACTTACTAGAATCTAGCTTATTAGCTTTCAGTTTTTAGGAGATGCTGGACCGTCTAATGATGGAATGTGTCTGAACGCCGAAATCCTCCATATCCATCAACGGTGAACTACATGGTTTTTTTGGAAACTCTAGAGGATTGCACCAGGGGAACCCTCTCTCGCCTTATCTCTTCATTCTTGTTATAGAGGTCTTCTCTGGGATTATAATCAAACAAACTTTGGCCCCTGAATTCAGGTTCTACTGGAGGTGTAAGTCCATAAAACTTTCTCATTTATTTTTCGCCGATGATTTTTTACTTTTCAGCGAAGCAAATATTGAAGCTGTGTCCCTTATGAAGAGGGCAATTACCTCTTTCTCGAATTGGTCAAGACTGGCACTTAACCTTAGCAAGAGCGAGATTTTCTTATCAGGTGATTCACCAAAGCTTCTTTCTGCTATTTCGGATCTTCTTAGTTTTCAGATTGGTCATTTGCCTTTTAGATTCTTGGGAATTCCGGTGATCTCTTCAAGACTTGGCAAAGCAGATTGCGTATCTTTGGTAAATGCTATTACGAGCAAAGCACAATCATGGACCCAATGCTTCTTATCTTTTGTGGGTTGCCTACAATTGATCAAGTCAGTATTGCACTCTATTCAAGTTTATTGGGTTGGAATGTTCATATTAGCTACATCAGTTCTTGAAAGCATTGAGAAGGTGCTTAGACAATTCTTATGGAAGGGACCTAGGTTGGGGTCAGGAGGTGCGAAGGTGTCCTAGAATAACGTATACCTACCAATGGAGGAGGGTGGTCTTGGTATCCGTCGACTGAGGGAAAGCAACAAGGTAGCTATGGCCAAGCATATATGGGTTCTTTTCTCAAATAAAGAATCCCTTTGGTGTAAGTGGGTACATTCGACCTTCTTAAAATAGAAGAGCTTTTGGGTTATCAAAAGGCTTACTTTTTACTCATGGGTATTGAAGAAAATATTGGGGATTCGTAGGGAATTCAAACCCTTATTTCTGTGGTCCATTAGATGCGGTAAATTGGTCTCTCTTTGGTTCAATTATTGGCACCCCAAGGAACCACTCAACTTATTCTTTACGGTCAAAGAAATCTATCAATCTAGTTTTCCCAAGCATGCTACCGTCGCTGATCTTGGATCCGAGGGTCACCGCCAATCACTCCTTTTTGACATATGGGGGGCATGGAGGACACCGGCTCCTCAGCTTACGGATGGGCTGGACTGTTTTAGTTGGATGGGGCACTTCTTAGGCATATTTTCTTCAACTTGGGCTTGGAGCATTATTTGATCTCGAAAACTGATTGTTCCATGGCACTCTTTTATTTGGGACCGAATGATCTTACCACAATACCAGTTTCATCTATGGCTTATCACATGCAATAGATTACCAACCCAGGTTTTCCTATTAGCTTGTTCTAGAATATTAGAAGGAAATTGTGCATTTTGTAATAGTAGACCGGACTCCATCGACCACCTTTTCTTTGGATGTCCTTCTACAAACCGATTGGCTCAATTCTAGGCGGGCAAGTGCAACCTTCCTTGGCGATCCTTATCTTGGATGCAAATGCTCACATGGGTTAAAACTTTTATCTCCAAAAAATGCTTTCACCAAAGTATCTATCAATTCTCTTTAAGAGCATTATGCCACTTAATTTGGAAAGAAAGGAACAACATTCTTTTTAGGAACCAATCCTTGATCATTCGAGCCTTGAAGACAAAATTGATGAGGTTGGTAAAGGACAAGGCCATATCTCCCTATCCAGTTCCAGACTCTCCAAGGAATAGGAGGACTCAAAGAAGTTGAAGTTGGGGTATTGACCCCATAATCTTTTTGAACTTGCAATCTCTTATATTTTGCCCACTGTTTTGGGCTTCTTGTTTTCTTTTACTTGTAAGCTAGGTATTCTTCCACTCATTGATGTTACCCTAACACTTTGAGTGCACACTTTTGTGGTGCCAGGTAATCTAGCCTTGTACATCCTCATTTGGTATATCAACATAATTGCTTATCTTACCAAAAAAAAAAAAAAAGAATCTCTTACCTTAACCATTCATGTCCCATTAATGTCCTCTGTCTCCGCCATACTTTGGAAAAACCCTGCAAAGAAACATAAGTCCCGTCACATTAACCAATTAACTAAACGTGCTTAGTCCAAAGTTGAGTGATAATGTATATAGATACCAAGAAAAAGAGCCATAAGCCAAATTTGAAAAGGTAAGTTAACTTTTCATTCTTTCCTTTTGACTTTTGTAGGATGAACTAATTTTTAGCAAAATTCAAATCTAAAATGACATCTTAAAAGCTTCCTAGTCTAATGCATGGTTTAGCCAAGGTCAACATTTTTACCAAGTCCAAAAAATACACACTCAAAATGCAACTACCTCTTATACCAAAAACTCAAAAAAAAAAAAAGAAATCCTATTACTAGCGCCATAAAGAAGTTAATATCATGTTTCCACCGAATTAGGAAGAAGTAGTATCCAAGGAGGTGGGTCAAGAAGGTAGCTGCACTAAATCCACCAGTGTGCTGTAATTCTTAAAGCAGCAACACTTCAAGAAAAGAAGAACCACAAGCGATTTCATCTGTAGTAAACTTCTTTATGATATAATTTTTCCTTTTCAGTCCAAACTTAATATTAGAATTGTCACAATTCAAATTATAAAAGTGATCGAGTAATCTTGAGATAGAAGTGAGATCAAGATGTCATGCCTACATAATTATGAACTGCTGTCTTATTAATTGTCAACTAACTAGCATTGCTATGGAATGGCTTAGTCTATAGAGCGAATGAAAATGACCACTTTCATCATTATTATATCACAAAAATTGAAGGGTGTCCAGGGAAGCCTAATTTTCGGGGTTTGTATACAATGACATAGATCTTGACAAAGAATGCATGCACCTGCTCCTAGTTCCTTTCTTGTATTTTTATATCACAAAGAAAACTTAAGCAAGCAGTTTAAACCGTTTAATCAATGTTACAGTTATTGCAGCTCACTTTCTCTAAAGCTCAGTATGCTCCTAGATGCATTGAAGGCATTATTTCAAGCAAACTAAATTAGTAACAATGCGCCCACTATAGTAAATGACATATTGCCTATGACAAATTGACCTGGAAGCTTCAATAGTTAGAATTTTCTGCAAGAGTCAATAAATGAAGCTATAATACATTTGTATCTAATCAAACGGCTACTGATCAACCGATCATGACCAAAACTCGAGGACCACTTCATCATGAATTGATCTGTCTGGTTCTAAACCACCAAGCACCTCAAAAGGAATACCCTTTTCTATCCTTTTTGTTTTTGCTTGATCACGTCGAGAAGCAAGTAATAGTCTATAAACCAAACAGGCCCGAGAGTACACAAACTTATCACCTCACAAAAGACTGGATTACCTTCTTTCTTTCTTCACTAGGAAACCTCCAAGTCTCCCACTTCTTAAGCAAAAGTGAGAAAGAGTAACACCTACTACAATATGGAGAAAAACTCAACAACCGAAGTCAACAGCAAATGCTAACCATGACCTAAAATTCGACTCCAAGCAAAGAAGATGAGGACCAAAGCAGGTGACAACAAGGGAAAGGAACGAAATTTGCTTCGGTTTTCGAGCTTTACCGGAGACCTAGTGGAATGGAATGAAGGAGACGAGATTCGTAGAATTTGTGCAAAGAGTGGCTAAAAAAAGTAGGGGGAGTGACCCCAGTCAATCAAAAGCAACCATAATAAACAGCGATTCAAGATCATCTACACAGCGTGACTCAGTAGGTCAGGAGAGAATTGTAGATCAAAAGGGGAAATGTACACGTCTGGGGGAAGCATGCATTTCTTGAGTCACACGATGTGGAGAAGAAGGAATCTCAAAAGTCACCTAGTCAACTGGCTATCAGAGCGAGTGACGGCGAGAGAATGCATAACCACTGTGGTGTCAAAGGTCGAGAGACGCCCACTTCTCTCTGCAAAATGGAGTCAACGGATGTGTGGAATCGGAATCCGAGTCAACTTAGCAAAAGGAAGACACAAACTCCTCCTCCTCCTATTGCCTGCTTCCCTCCGTTGTCTTCATCTCCTTCTTCTTCTTCTTTAGTTTCAAATTCTTTTTCCTTCTTTGTCCTCTTTCTTTTGGAAGTCGCGGGTGGGAGAGAGAAACAGGCGTTGTGTCCTCTTCCTTCTTCGTCCTTTTTCAAAATGAAAAATGATTTTTTAAGTGTCTCTTATTTGTGAAGTTTTTGTAAGACTACTACCAACTGTCATAAAGGTTTAAGCCATTAGATGAAGACATGAATTAATATTTAAGTACTTTCACACTCCCCCTCACGCTTAGTCTGGTCTTTTTTTTTTTACCTAGTATTAAGTGTGGAAAGATTTGAAAAGACAAAATAAGAGCCTAGTAAAATTTGAACTTAGGACCTCCCGCTCTGATATCATGTGAAGTTGTTGTAGGGCCACTATTAACTGTTCTAGAAGCTTAAGCCATTAGGTGAAGGCGTGATTTAATATTTATGTACTTTCACACTGCCCCTCACACTTAGTCTAGTCTTTTTTATATACCTAAAACTAAGCGTGGAAAGATTTGGAGAGAGGGACTTAGTAAGATTTGAACTCTGAACGTCCTACTCTGATACCATATGAAGTTTTTGTAAAATCACTACCAATTGTTTTAAAAACTTAAGCCGTTAGATGAAGACATGAATTAATATTTAAGCACTTTCATATCATTGACGCATATCTAATTCGACCATTGAGATTAAAACCAAGTCCCCCTCACGGTAAGGGATAGGGGGAAATCAATGACGGTGAAAAGAATGATCCTTGCCGCTAGGATAAGAAATCCTTTTACCAGGAATCCTTCTCCGTCTTGTTTTATCGTTAAACAATTTCTTCTTCTGACTTATCTTCAAGCTGTTATAGGTTTTGATGCCAGAATTGGTTCCATCCTAATGGGGGCCTGTCCCTATCGCTTTTGTCGAACTTCAATCACTTCGAGTGGCTTACCTTGCTCGCTCGCTAATTGACTCATACACTCATTTAGTATTGGCTCTACACTAGTCTTTTCTACCTCATCATCCATAAGTCATGTTAGGATCGACGTACAATCGCGATAGAAGTAAAACGAGCAAGAGAAGAGAAAATTGAGACACAAGATTTTATCATGGTTTACCCTTAAACTAGGGCTACGTCTAGCAGAGAATTCCACTATAACAGCATCTCACCACTCTCATTACAACTCTCAGCGTATGATGTAAACTCTCTTAGCACAAGAAGTAAAACTCTCCTATCAGCGCAACAAGTAATATTCTACGCAAAAAGTAAAAAGAGTATATATAGCAATAGTTATTCATGAGACTAAGCTCAAACTAATAATAAATAACAATATAGCTATTCACGCAGGATTCATGTATTTTTCTGTTTTAGGGAAGTATAAATCACACCCCAATATAATTTACCAAAAAAAAAATCACACCCCAATATTCTCTCACTTGGTGAATACTTTCGTGCTTCTTTAGACCCGATTTAGTTGTACACCATTGATACTTTTCTGCCGTCACTGTCTTGGTCAAAAAAATCTATACTATTCATCTTTGTGTCAACATTTTTCAACATTACAACTTTTCGTTATATTTTCTTTAAAGAGTCCATCTCATCTTTCACGGCTTTCTCTCACTATTTGGTATTTTCCACGCTTTTTGCTTTTTTAACAGTATTGGGATCATCACCTGTAATAGTCAGAGCACAATTTTTCATTATTCACAAATAAGGTATACCTCTGAGGTGGTCTAATCTACTGTGTAGACCTCTTTAAAACCAGTTCAGGCAATGCTTCAACTTCAAACTCAGTATCATAATCTATAATATCATCATCCATATCAGACTCATCAGCTTTAGAATATGAATTTTCAGTTTCAACTAGTGTAGCATCTGTCTCTCCATGCAAACCAACATCTGACTCAACCATCTACGGTTCTTTGAGAGCTTGTGAAATAATTTGATTCATCCTAGATTCTCTAAACACTATATACATACTGTAAATAATACTTTTAATATCATAATTCCACAACTTATATACCATTTTTGTATCCAATGAAGATACACTATTCCGACTTGCTCTCAAGTTTATTCATCTTTTCATTTGGCACATGTACATACGCTTCACAGCTAAATACTCTAACATGAGATATGTTTAGACACATGTTCTTCAGATAACATACATTAACCACTGTTTTTACCTAAAATTCAACTGTTAAATTTGCATCACTCAACATACTTCTCGCCTTCTCCATGAGAAACTGATTAAACCTCTCTACCAAGCCATTTTGCTTAGGTAAATATGGCGTTGTTTTTTGCATTACAATACTACTAGCCGCACAAAATTGATCAAATTTCGCTAAACATAATTCTCCTCTGTTGTCAGCCCACAAAATTATAATTTTTCTATCAAACTAATTTTCCACCAAAGCTTTGAACTCATGAAATCTTTCAAATATATCATCTTTTCTTTGCAAGAAATATATCCATACACATCTGGAAAAATCATTAGTAAAAGAAACATAATGCCTTGATTTTCCAAATGATACTACATGTGTGGGACCGAAAACATCACTGTGTATTAAATCCAGAATTCCTTTCACTCTCCCTCCTACTGATTCACAGAGACTAAATTTTGTTTTCCATGTAAACAATATTCACAAAATCGGAAACCCATTAAACAGCTTGGAATTTCATCTACTATCTTCTTTGAAGTAGGGGTTATTAAGCATTTTTCACTGATATGACCCAATCTTCGATGCCATAATATTGCATCATCTTATTTCATATGCTATGTGATATAATTCTTGCCATTAACCATTGTGCTTGCTAGTAATTTCCACAGTTTTCTTTCTCGTTCACCTCTAACAATCACCATAGATCCACGTGTTAACTTGCATGAATACTTATCACTGGTGAAAGTAATGCCAGCATCTGCCATAGTTCTCACAAAAATAAGATTTCTGGTAAGACCGGGAATATGCATCACATCTGGACGATTTTTGATTGTCATATCTTTCATCTTCAGCTTTACCTTTCCATGACCAACAATATCAAGCGCATATCATCTCTCATTCGTATTGTACCTCCTTCATATGGTTCATAAAAGTAGAACCAATCTCAATGATATTTCACGTGGAAAGATGCTCCAGTATCAATTATTAATGCATTGTGGTCACCATGAGATGAGTTGCAAACGACATACATATCTCCTGCATTATTATCATCGTCATTCTTTATACCAGACGATGGCTCCTCATCTCGCTTCTTTAGACCCACGCTTTTACTTTTGCAATCTTTCTTCAAATGTCCAGTTTTTTTGCACTTCCAACATCTAATTTCTGTTCAATCTCGGCTTTTAGATCTTCCTCTGGCAACAAATTTCAATTTGGATCTTTCGTTGTTCCTTCTTATTACGAAAAGAGCCTCCTTCGTTGCATTGTCAAAACCAGCTCTCCTCATCTCCTCATTCAATAAAGCAAATATATCGTTCTTAAAGGACAGTGCACTAACATTAGTGCCAATCAAAACAATTATATGTTCCCACAAATTTGGCAATGAATAAAGCAAATTACACGTTTTATCTTCCTCATCCAAATTAACATTAATAAATGCAAGTTATCAACAAATTGTATTAAATTTGTTTAAGTGTGCAGAAAAGGAATCACCTTCGCTTATCTAGAGATTGTATAGTTACCTCCGTAGAAATAACCAATTCACGAGCGAGTTGCTCTGATAAAAACTTCCTAGTTTAGTCTAGAGATCTTTCGCCGTCTTTTTAGAGGTCATGTCCATCAAGACGTTATCAGCGAAACATAGCCAGATCAAGCTTCGCGCCTTCCGATCTCTATTAATCCATGCCTTCAATTGATTTGATGCAGACATAATACCTTCCTCCTTCGCTTTCTCCTTAGTAATGGCCTCAGGTTTATCATATTCAATCACATACCACATATCTCTATCCACGAGCAAAGTCTCCATCTTCAGTTTCCATAACTCGAAATCCTTTCCTCTGAACTTCTCCACTTCAATTCACGATTGACCAGCCAACATCTTTCAAGATTTGATTTTTTTTTTTAATCTCTCTTCACCAAGAGAAAAAATCAAACCTTTGTCTTAAACCTGCACTCTGATACCAAATGTTAGGATCGACAGACAATCACGGTAGAAGTAAAATGAGCAAGAAAAGAAAAAATTGATACACAAGGTTTTATCATAATTCACCCTTAAACTATGGCTACGTCCAATAGAGGATTTCACTATAACAGCACCTCACCACTCTTGTTACAACTCTAAGCGTAAGATGTAAACTATCTCAGCGTAAAAAGTAAACTCCCTCAGCGCAAGAAGTAAACACCCTCAACGTAAGAAGTAAAACTCTCCTTTTCAACGCAAGAAGTAATAAATCTTTTTTTTTTTCAGCGCAAGAAGCAATATCTCTCTTATCAGTGCAACAAGTAATATTCTGCGTAAGAAGTAAAAAGAATATACATAGCAATAGCTATTCATGAGCCTAAGCTCAACCTACTAATATATAGCAATATAGCTATTCACACAGGATCCACGTACTTTTCTATTTTAGAAAAGTATGAACCTCACTCCAATAAATCGTGCATATGGATATCATCTTGAGCTAATTTTAGGTATCAACAGACACAACATAGTAAGAATATAATTCAACATCACATGGCAAATTCATTATTCAAATATAACAAGGAAAATGGTATAATGTGACAATTTATTACATGCAACATGCCATTGCAAATCTGAAATCAAACTCGATGATAAAATGACACGACATGTAATGTCATTAGGAAAATGACGTGGTGTGGCAATTATAATAAGTAACATGATGTGAGAAGTTCGCAATTCAATCAACATGAATGAGAACATGACATCACATAGGTTAAAAGTATATGGATTAAATTTTAAGGATAATATTAAATAAATTAAAATTTTAGAAATTATATTATATGTTTGGTTAAAATTCAACTATGTGATTTTCTTTGTCTTGCTCACCCAGTATTCATGCGATTTTATTTGGTTTGATGTCCAAACCAGACTAAATTGCAGCAGAAGAGAATGACTCGAGTACCCTCTTCGAAAGTTTTCAGTATGGTCGGCACCGTTTCTTCTTCTTTCACCTTCCATGGAGAGAAATCTGCCGGGAGCCAAAGTAAATAACGTGGAAGAATTTGCAGGGTCAGAGCGATGCAACTCCAGAGCACCAGCTACGACCATCTCTTAAGCCTCCTGCGGTCCTGCATAGACAACAAATCTTACTCGGCTGGCAAGCTCCTCCACGCCCGCATCCTCCGTCTCGGCCTCCTCGACACCACCTTCCTCTGCAACCGCCTCGTTGAGCTGTACTCCGCATGCGGCAGGACGAGGCACGCTCGCTTAGCATTCGACAGCACGCCCCGTAAGGACGTCTACACATGGAATGCGATTCTGGGTGCTTATTGCAAGGCTGGAGAATTGCAACCCGCGCGCCAATTGTTCGACGCAATGCCCGACAGAAATTCCTTCTCGTGGAACAACGTGATTAGCTCCTTAGTGAGAAATGGGTTCGAACGGGAGGCCGTGGAGGTTTATCGTTCGATGATATTCGATGGTTTTGTGCCTACCCGCTTCACGTTGGCCAGTGTGTTCAGCGCCTGTGGTGCTTTGTTGGATGTGGAGGTTGGCAGGAGGTGTCATGGGCTTGCGGTGAAGATCGGTCTTGAGATGAACATTTATGCGGGTAACGCTTTGTTGAGTATGTATGCTAAGTGTGGGCGCATTGATGATGCCATTCGGGCTTTTCATGATTTGCCTGATCCAAATGAGGTTTCTTTTACGACAATGATGCATGGCCTGGCGCAAACTGATAGAGTCCTGAAGGCCGTTGAGATGTTCAGACTGATGTGCAGACAGGGGATACCTATTGATGCCATCTCCCTATCAAGTGTTTTGGGTGTTTGTTCTAGTGGGGGATATGATGAATCTTTCCTAGATAGTTGTGGTGGCAGGCGTTCATGCATAGTACAGGGCCAACAAGTGCATTCTCTCATGATTAAACTTGGATATGGGAATGATATTCACTTGACCAACACAATTATTCATATGTATGCAAAGAATGGGGACATGGATAGCGCTGAGATGATTTTTGGTAATATGTCAGAGATTAGTGTAGTTACTTGGAATCTGATGATCGCTGGGTACGGTAACAAATACGAAAGTGACAAGGCCATAAAATGTATGCAGAGAATGCAGTGTTGCGGTTATAAACCAAATGAAGTCACCTTTATAAATGTGCTTATGGCATGTGTAAAATCAGGGAATATTGAAATGGGAAGTCAAATTTTTGATAAGATGTTGTCTCCAACGGTCAGTTCCTGGAATGCCATGCTCTCTGGGTACTTTCAGAGTGGGAACAGGATCGAGGTGATAAGGCTCTTCCGAAAGATGCAATTTCTAGGTGTGAGACCTGATCGAACATCTTTAGCTATTATTCTTAGCTCATGTGCAGGGATTGAGGTTTTAGAGTTTGGAAGACAGGTGCATGCAGCCGCACTGAAGGCTGCTGGCAACTCAGATGTATATGTTGCCAGTGGGCTCATAGCCATGTACTCAAATTGTGGAAAGATAGAGCTAGCAAAGCTCATATTGCATAAAACACTCAAGTTGGATATTATTTGCTGGAATTCAATGATGGCAGGCCTTGTACTTAATTCCCTGGACATAGAAGCTGCTGTATGTTTTAAGCAGGTGCGCCAAATGGAGATGCTTCCTACTGAATCTTCTTATGCTACCATGTTGAATTGTTGTGGTAAATTTTCTTCTACAATTTATGGGAGGCAGGTGCATGCTCAAATAGTTAAAGATGGATATACAAGTGATATATGCATTGGAAGTGCTCTTATTCATATGTATTGTAAATATGGTGACGTAGATGGTGCTCGGAGGTTCTTTGATGTGATGCCCTCTAAAAACACTGTTTCATGGAATGAGATGATACATGGGTATGCACAGAATGGCTTTGGACAAGATGCTGTTCGCCTCTATGAAAATATGATTGGTTTGGGCGTGAAAGCAGACACCATTACCTTTATTGCTGTTTTAACTGCCTGTAGTCATGGTGGTCTTGTTGATGCTGGAATCAGTATATTCAATTCAATGCAGCAAGAACATGGCGTGGAACCTCTTTTGGATCATTATGTATGCATAGTTGACTGTTTGGGACGTGCTGGGCATTTCAATGAAGTGGAATTGCTCGTAGATAAGATGCCATATAGAGATGATCCACTTGTGTGGGAAGTTCTGCTTAGTTCTTGTAGGATCCATGCTAATGTGAGTTTAGCCAAAAAAGCAGCCAGAGAACTCCTCCGTCTGGACCCACAAAATTCAGCGCCTTATTTGCTTCTTGCCAACATCTACTGTTCATTGGGAAGATGGGATGAAGCAAGGGCAGTAAGAAACCAATTTAATGATAACCAGATTGCTAAAGATCCAGGCTACAGTTGGATTGATATTAAGCATGAGACACAAACCTTCCTCTAGTATATCATGAGATAGTCAAAGAGAAAGTTGAAATAGGTAACCTGTCATACAGAATTAGGTGAAGCAGTTCTTGGGCGAATACTTTCCAAAGATTTGGCTGGTGAGAGGAAGGAAAATGAGATGATAGATTAAATACAATCTTAGAGAAATCTGGTGGAGAAATGCACTTGGGATCTATTTAAGTAACCAATTCTCAAAGAAAATTAGACCAGATGCACTGTTGCAGACATGTGGTGGTGAATTGCACTGATCTTCATCCTGAAGAACTTGGTGTCCTGCAGAAAATTGAATCATCACCTTATCTAGAATGACATCACGGTAAAACAAAAGGCACGGTTGAGGTATGTAGATATTCTCTGTTGACATTGGCAGATGACTTATCTTCCTCTCTGTCATTTTTACTGCTTAGATACTATAGATGCCAGTCATATTTTTTGTTATGATTTCATGCTTTTGTCGATTTGTTTTACTTTTCATTGTTGGTTGTATAGTTTTAGTTGTGATAGCTGATGACTCCAGCATATTACCCAAAACTAATTTCAGCTTGGTGCGAAGGAGGGCATATGAATAAAGCTGTAGCAGTACTTAGATCAGGCCATCTCAATCTGAAATGCAGAAGAGACGTGGTTTTTCACATATGGAGGGAGTTTCTTAACTTCTGATATAGGCAGTCCTGTGGCACAGCTGCACCAGAAATGGTACTCATCTTTCACTCACAGATGAATGAAGTGGAAAAAATAACTCTGGTTGGGTGTCAGTGACTCGAGACTTTAAAATTGAGTCCTTGACCCAAGTCAGGCGCTCATGTCATCAAGGCTTCCCACAGGTACCACTCGTCAATTCTCTCTTTGCGCTCATTCTCTCTAGATCTTGTAGTAGTAAGGGTTCTCTGTGGAATGTGCCCCCTTTAGGATCCTTCACTGTGACAATTGCCTGATTACCTTACAAAGTAAGGTATTGAATAAACAGAAATAGGGTACTAACTCTATTCTGTCATTGTTTGACTCAAGAAAATTGAGTTTAGTGGTACTTCTAATTGTGGGGTATTTTTATCTTTCTCTGATTAAATGTGGTCTTGCTTAAATCCTGGCTCAGGAGAGCTGCTTCCTTGTAACCTTGATACCATAGAGTATTTATCATCTGAAGCAATCTGTTTTGATGATCTTAAGCTTTGACATCTGTGTGAATATAAAAAAAAGGGGGTCTTTATTTGGGAGTCTGGAACATCTTGAAGAAATGGTTCATTATTGCACTTACATTGATATTCTTCGTTTTCCCTCCTTTGAGAACTTATGACTTGAACAAGTCAAGTATGGCCCTTTCTGAATCACCACCCCTCTTTACTCCAGCACTAAGGTTTAGACAGGTCTAGTCAACTCGTAAGATTTAGCTTAAATGGTCCTCTCTGGATTAGACTACCTGATGTTCAACTGCTGTAGCTGAGCAGTAATGATGATACTTACGAGGGGGCAGTTCAGATTCTTATGAGAAAACCTATAGTATAAAAGTCGGCCTAAATGACTCCCTCCATTTGCTTGCCTCCTCCTAGCTCAAAATGCTTATCACCTATCAACTTCAGTTATCAACTGTGTTGGTTCCTTGCAGTGCTTCTATTTAGCTTTTCCTTGCACTTTAGAGCTACTAGATAACTTGATAGGCCACTTTCCACAAAAACCATGTCCTAAAACCTTTCAGTGGCACCCTTAGAGTCTGAACCTCTTGAAGCACCAGTAGATGTTGCTGTGGGTAGAAAGCAAAAGATGCTGTAAGTTATTAAATGTGTGAAGTTGAGTGCCAGCATCGTGCCAGCATCATGGCATCTCCAGAAAATGAATGTAATCTTGATGAGTATATCATAAAGGGGGTTGCCATCATATAAGATACAATATGGTAACAAATAGACATAGTGAGGTACAGATGAGTTCTGTTTAGATGGAGAATGTGAGGGGAAACATTAATTTGAGAAGTTTGAACATGTAAAAGGACGACTCTGGGTGCTTCCATGTGTGTATCCAATCCTTATATGTATATATACTTATTCCTCCAAGTCTACTCCAACTGTCCAATTAAGTCTTCCATAAGTTATATAAATTCATCAAGTTCTTTTACTAGTACTTTTATCTAAAAACTCGTAGAAAGCTTGTACATACCTTTTGTAACTTTCTGAAAATTTTAGTAGGTGCTTATGCTGTACATAACTCAGTTTTTGCTTTTCTATGAACTTTGCAGTGCCAACAGGCCATGGCACACTTCAAGAACTAAGAGTCGCCGTCATGGATGCTTGAAGATGATCTCAATCAAAATGCTGGTCAGGATAGATAAAAGATATTAGCAAGAGGAAACCCAAGAATGATGGACACAACAGCATCCAGTTGTATTCTGCAAAATATTTAAGGTCTTTATTTGGTGGCAAAAAATAGTAGACACAGTCATGCCATACAAAAATTACTAATCTTCAACTCTAGTTCTAATTTCTACCGTAATTTGTAAATCTCATTTCTGGTTAATCTTCCATTCTATTTGAAACTATTACATGGAACGGAGCCCTTTTGCTTCATCCGCATAATGTCCCCTTGAGCATTCACCATAATGAGATATTATTCTCTTCAGAATACAAGCCTATGTCTGGTCACCGCACAGCTCCTTCTCATCTCCAAATCCACAAAATCTAATGGATGTGCTGTCCCCTGATTTCGAGGGCGAATTATGAGAAGGTTCAGTTTCAATGGCATTTGATGGACTGCTCAATATGTTTACATCTTAGAGGGAGCCGAAAGCAGGAATTTTGCCATGCCTTGTCATTCAGCCGGCGGAGTTGCTTGAGGTCAATTGCTGGGGCATTTGGTGCTATAGGGTTCTGCCTTGTCCAGCATTGCTACCTCCGTTTTCCAATGAAATTGACTGTCCTGGTATGGATTCTCTGGTTGCGTTATTCTCACTTTATATAGCTCTCCTTGCTTTGTCATCTACTCCCCTCCCCTCTTTCTATAACATAATAATGATTTCCATGGATGAAGAGACCGTTGTTCTTTTCAAAGTAAAGTTTGGTACTTTCCGTAGAAGTGTATTTTATGAATTAGGTACACTAAAGATGTTCTAGAGGGATTTCTATAATGATAAAGCTTGCGGACTGGTTAGAGAGCTCTGATCTTTTTCGCTCTTGCGTAGGACTTTGTTAACCTAAGTTGAATGAGTTCATGAACTTGACATTAATTTATTTGAATAAACCCCCATGGTTCAACCACCGAATTTGAGCTGTGATTCTGAAGTCACTGTTCCCATTAACTGTGTTTTTTTTTTTTTTTGACATTCAATGACGCAAGATGGTTCGAACCTTGGAGCTCATTGTCAGAGAAATTGTTAACATGTTTAAGATAGTTGAGCCGTGCCTAGCCACTGGCAAGGCTCGGCCTCACCACCAACTACAAGGTCGGCCTTGACCCTTGCATAAATATGGCAAGGTCGAGCCGTGCCAGTCATCATGAGTTTGGCTTTGCCTGGCCATGACATAGCCACCTTGTGATGGCTAGTAGGGGTGAGCAACGGTCTAGGGTCGACCCTGGATCGGCCCAACCCTACCGATCCTGGTCGGGTTTTTGAGTCGAACGGGTCGGTTCTCGGTCCTAAAATCCCTACCCCAGTACTGTACGGGTTGGTCCTCGGTCCTAGGAGATCGGGTTGGTTCAACCCGGACCAACTCGACAATATATATATTTAATATGAAATATTTTTATAAGCCCATTGCATTTGACATTTTCACCTTCCTTAATTCATTATTATCAAAACCCAAATGTCACAGCTCAAAGTTGCCAAAAGCCGAAGCCCACTGTCCACGTCCACGCCTCCACGGTCCACGGTTTGCCATCGCAAGTCCACTGTCCAAGGTCCACCTAAAGCAAAAAGGGCTGAGAGTGAGGCCCGAGACTTTCCTCTATCGTGTAGCTGCAGCCCTCGCGTGCCCTTCTCTTCTTCAGTTCTTCCTTTTGCAGTTGCCCTAATTTCTCTCATGCTTTGGAGTTCCACAGCTGCTGCTCTGCCCACCAAAGAGTCGCCCATCGCTGCCCTCGCCATCTCGCCGCGCCGCGTCGTTACTGCCCTCGAGTGGACCCCCTCGCCGTCTTGCTGAGCTACCGTGCTGCCGTCGACCCCCTCGCCGTCTCACCACGCAGCCGTTGACCCCCCCTTGCCGTCGCTACCCTCGACCCCTGTGGCTCTCTTCGTCACCCACACTTCGGCATCATCTCCCGGATGTGGAGAAATGGGCGTGTCTGTGGAATCATGAATTCTCTTAGCCACCGACGGACCTCGTCATTCGGTAACTTTCTATATGCGGAGAGTTCCTTGAGTAGCATTGGCGTGGTAGAGCACACAGTTTCGTCTTTGCTAGGGACAAGTTGTCTTAGGGCAAATAGGAAAAAAAAAAAAAAGGGAAGACACTCGTCGAGACGGGTATTTTGCGATGCTTGTGCGAAAATTTTGCGGTCCCAGGTTGACCCTGGGACCGGACCGGACCGATAGGGTCGGTCCGATCCTCAGTCCCAAGCTTGACGGGTCGATCCACGATCCCAAAAGTTGAGGACCGACATTGTACGAGTCAGTCCTCGGGTTGAGCACGAGACTGGCCCAACTCGGACCATGCACACCCCTAATGGCTAGATGAGGTCGTCGGTGACTAGCTAGAGGAGGAAGAAAATGAGAGGAGAAAAGAAAAGAAAAAAAGAAAATGACTTTATTTCTCTTTTTGTTCCTAAAAAAAATTAACAAGAAATCTAGAAATAGAAAAATTAAGTGACATATATCAATAGATTTCCATTTTTTTTTTATGTTTCGAGTAATAAAAGATTAGAAATATTATCAAATAGGTCAGTAATCTATTCATTTCACCGATCTTTCTTGTTTTATCCGAAGATGTTGAAAAATTAAATTAACCAAAAGAACATGAAATTAACTAAGAAAATAAAAACTTGAATCAACCCCATAATTACTAAAAGATAAACTAACCAAGACAACAAACAAAAACTAAACATAGAAATTCACAAATTAAACCTAAAAAATTCTAATATAGAAAAGCAAGCAACAAGTGATTTCTTTTATCAAGAATTAAAAACATTAGAGTATCCGATTTCACTGAACCAATCAAGATTAATTAATCAATCTCCTCATGCAATCTAACCAAAATCATAATGTGATAGTAGAACTTCCTAATTTAAATCATTATCATTGGTCCGATAAAACAATCCTATTTAAATTTAGCAACTCACACTTGTTTTATGTGAATTCAAGTAAACCTAAGCGCATTGAGATCTAGGATTCTCAAATTCAATAAACTACCATCAATTTATCTACAATTGAAACCACACAAACAACCTTGTACATCTCTATCTATATGGTTAATTTATGGCCATACACCATAAAGCAATTGCATGGAATCACTTTTTGATCTCAAACATGCAACAAAAATCATTCAAGTGCTGATCAAATACTTTAAAAGCATTATCGAAATGATATATAACTCACACTTATGAGATCTAGAATTGCATAAACATGTCTTGAAAATTAATCAATCATAGTTAAGCTACATTGTAGCTCAAAGTATTAACAGTCTAGAACATAATAAAAGTTAAACTAAAAGCAACGACTAAACTAAACATGATGAAGAACTACATCAAACTCACCTAGAATAATCAATTTGTAACTTGCCTCCTTCTTCACTTGGAATATCACATTGAAAGGAAACACTAAGGAGTAAAATCGAAATCCTAAATCTAATATGATGAAGATGGCTCCCTCTTCTTTCAGGTTCAATGGCGTTAGACTTCCTCTTGCTCTTCAGAAATATTAATCACACTAGAAGATGATTGCAATTATAGACTCTTCCCAATTAGGTCTCATCTCAATAATAAAATTTATATTTTAGGTTGGGCTTTGAATCTCTCTCGAAAATAGGCTTTATTCTTCTAAATTTCACATTTACTAAGCCTTGGTCTCTAATTTGGGAAGCTTCTACACAGTTTAGGAAGCCCATATGAGTTTCTCCACACATTTTGTCCTCCAATGCTGGCAAATTACATAATTAGTCCATAAGCTCCTTTTAACTTCAATTACCTACAAAATCAATTAAAGTCAATTAAACAGACATCAGATTTAATTAAAACTAAGCAAACATTAAATTTAAAAATAATAAACAAACTCTATATAAATTTAAAATAAAGTTATCACGTACCTTCTTCATTGAATGCCGTCTACTGTAGACGACTTTTCTATTTTCTTGGTCAAGAAAAGTTGGTTAGCTTGAATTGACATCTAAAATTCTGCGATCGTCCACTTCAACTGTACCCATCCATCATGAGGTCCAGCCAAGCACCTGTTTTCTTTGTAGCAGCGTCAAAATTAAACAATGACTTAATTTTCAAAACATAATAGACTGAAGATATGCACCTAATAATACTACGTATAATATAATGTGTTTCATTTAGTAAACTCGATCCTACGTGGGAGCAAGTTTGCCCATCTCTAGCATGCCTTACTTCATTCAAATCTAGACATCCGCAGAAGTAGTCAACGTTATTTCATTGCGTAGAGCTTGTCTGTCATCTCATAAGCTAAAACATATTGACAAGCCTTTCTAAAAAGATGAAGTAAAAATAAAAAGGGAAAACCTCACATGTAAAGTAATTTTAGGGGGAAAATTGCCAAAAAAGTCATAAACCTTTACCCATTATGCCGATTCAATCATCAATTTTTTTTAAGTCGATTCAATTTTAAACCTTTTTCACATTTGTCATTTAAGTATTTTTGGCGGATTTTGGTCATAAAATACCTACGTGATGACTACCGAACCTCACCAGCGACGATGTAACCATAACGGGATGACACATGGTGACAAAATTTTTTCTTCTCTTTTCTTGCTCTAGCCGCTCCAAAAGGAGGCGAAGCCCTTGCCAGAAGACGAGTGAGGGTAACAGGGGCAGGGAGGTCGCCGCTGCCCTCGCCCGTTGTTGGTGAGGGTCGGGCGAGGTTGGCCCCATCTAGATTTGGGTGAGGGCAAGCCGGCGCCGCTCAACGCAAATCTAGGTGAGGATCGCTAGCAAGGGCTTCATTGCCCTTTTGGAGCGGCTGGAACAAGAAAAGAGAAGAAAAAAGTTTGTTGCCACATCGTTGCCGACGAGATTTGGTCGACACAACATAGGTATTTTCCGACTAAAATCCGCTGGAATAACTTAAATGACAAAGGTAGAAAATGTTTAAAACTGAATTGGCTTTAAAAAAAAGGTTGTCGATAATTGGTAAATGTTTATAACTTTTTTGACAATTTTTCCTAATTTTAGGGTTACGTCATGAAATTTCTATTCTTGATGGGCATGTCAAAATTGATCATTATCGTAATATCATGATTTTCTTGAAAATCTTGATGTCGAGTTCATATTCATGGATATTTTACGTACTCCTATGAAAGATGAATGCATCTTTAAAAAAAACCAAAACTTAATTAGAAATTATCTTAATTGACTCGCACCAGAAAAATTATTACAATAGAGGGGCACAGCCCAAAATCTCTAAGTATAGAGGACTCAAGTCTTGACCTATATGACTAGGAGATCTTTGTCCCCCTAACCTTTAATTAAAAGTTTTTCCCTCTATAAAAAGGGGAAACACCCCATCTCGCCCTTCATTTCCCTTGCCCTCCCTAACACTAGGGTAGGGAATCTAATTCCATGACCAGATTGCCATCCATCTCTCTCTTCCCAATATTAATCGATTTGGCTACCACATCTATGTCTTCCATAGTTGCGCATTCCATACTTCAAAAATATTACCTACATCACTTGACAACATGTCTTAGATACTCTTTGGAGACATTTGTTTCCTCCCACTTATCCTTGTAAGTTTTTAGATTGGATTTGCTAAACGTGATATTAAAGTCACCAAGAAAGAGAGAAAGTATCGTCATCTTTGCCAAGTCGTCAAGCTTCGTTCCAATTCATGCTCATAGTTTAGGGAGTCGTGCCTCGTCGTTGCTAATCATCCCATGTTCAGTAACTTCACAATGCTGTCAACACTCAACAATGCCTACCACGGATGTTATTCGTTAGGGCCCTTATTCGATCATGAGCATCATCAACAAGCAAAGTCATCGTCAAGTGTCTAGGTAGCTACAAGTATTGGAGTCGTGCCTACATTCATTGAGCACTCTGGATGCTACTATTAGCTCATGAGGTGTTGCTATTGAAAATTTACCGATGAGTTTCAATATCTTGATTGAGATATTAGAATTACATATTTCTCTCTTATCTATTTCCTTTTGTTTTGGTCTTGCTCTTTGGGAGATAATCCCAAATAAATTAAACAGATATGAAAGCTATAATCGCATTGGGTCGGACATCTTTTCATATTTTTATGTCTGCAAGCTCTAACAATTGAATTGACTAATAGAATTCCAGTGTCGGAAATCAATGCGCAACAAGTTGACTTGTTTGTAATTTTTTGCTTTTCCAAAAGCTAAAAATTAATCTTAATCATAAGCAGCTAAAAGTTAAATGTTCAAAATAAAACCTTAAGGGCTAAGGTCGAAAGACTAAGGATTGATTCTGCACATATCCTGATAAAAGTTAGTAAGATTATCATGATAGTAAACCATATTGGCTTGAAATTGACACAAGTTGAAAATGAAAATTTCATCATATTGGTCAAAGCTTGAATAACTTCAACAAATAATATAATACAAAAAAAAAACCTGAAAAAGATGATACGGCCATGATTGTTGTTTCTACGTAGAACTTTATGAACAAGTGTCCTTTATGTAACTATTAAATACACTTGTCGAGGAAATATTTGATTTTCAAAATATCAATTAATATATATATATATATATATATATGACGAGAATGATTAGTCTTGAAAATAACAATATTTTCTTATGCGATTGCTTACAAGTGTCTTGGCACACATGATCTTCCAACTCCTTAAACATATTATTATGCTCCCTCTGCAGATACTTGTCTTATGTCATGCTAAAGACAAAAGAAGATACTAGATCAAAAGAATGCCATGGATGATGCTAAGTTCCTTTCTCAACTTGGAATCTACTCAAAGCGCCATGCGATCTCCAAAACGATCCCCCAAATAAAGGCCACGCATTTGTATTTTATAAGGCAATAATAAGTTCTCATTTGAAGCTAACCAGAGGACCACCATGCTTTTTTGCACAGAGGCCAATGCCCAATTTGTATCCATAATCTCGAATCACATGTCATTCTATCCTTATGGCCATAGCGGTTCCCAAGGTGCCTTCCTTCTTCTCTACGTGAACCAAATTCATACTTTTCCAACTTCCATAATCCTTAAATAGGATTGGAGTCCCTAGGAAGGAGTCCCTTTGGTTGATACAACATTAGATTGCAGATCATGGACACCACCTTCTATGGTCCTGTGTCTAGGTTAAGTAGGGGCAATTGGTGGGTTGGTGGGAGTAGATTAAATTAGTGAAAATACCCTTTTGATTTTTCTTTAAAAAAGTCCATAAAGAACCCCAATATTTATTCTCTCATCAATTCCTCTCGAGAATAAGAGGCCACTATCCAAGGGATCAGCATAAGTTGCGGTAGATTCATGTGCTGTTTCATCCCCATGGCCAATCAAGCAAGCTCGTGCGAATTGTTCGATTTTTCTGTGCTCTCCATTAATGCTTCTTGATCAAGTGTAGCTGTTCTCTCCATGTTGGAGTTAAAAATTATAAGGTCGTAATGTACCTTTTGTCTTTTCTTTAACTATGTTAATTAAAGAAAGTATGTGACGGCGAATAGCGTGACGTTTGGAAGTTAAAGATCTTTACCATCCCTTTCCTTAAGATAGACCGAAAGCAGAGATGAAGATGTGCCTGATGATGGACGTCAATGGTTCGAATATGCTTAACATGTGCCTACAGCAATCGGTACGTCCTTTCACGAGTAACCAAGTATGCTTTTAAAAATGTTTCTTTCCATGCTGGACCAGACAATGGAAGTTGTTCTATCTCGGAATATTTTAAAGCTTTGAATACATATACACTGTTATATGAATGATAATCTTTAAATGGGTCTTTTTTTTCCTTTTCATCTTTCGAGGTGTCTTGAGAATCCCCTTTAGTGATTTTAGTTATCTCTATTGAAGGCGACCGGCCAAGTCGATCCATTGCGCCCGGCCACCGTTTGGTTTGGGCCTTAGACGATGTATTTTGCCCGATTAGAAGGACCTAAGCAATGGACAATTAATTTTTTTTATGGAAATATATCTTTTTTTTTTGGCTATTTTGTTGTTGTAAGTTAAAGATAAATCGCGGTATATATGGCTGTGTACATTAAATACGATGATATTTCAATCATCTGACACTTTCATAGCATCATATAATTATAATGTAACTATTTCATAACAATAATCTGCTTAAACTAATGTCAGATATCTAGGAAACTATAATCTTTTGCAATAAACCAATCTCACAGATATAGATGATGCTCGAATATAAGATCTCATAGGATAATGTACATTGCGTTATACAATTGGGGCATACTTCGAACTAGACTTGGTCTATGGGCAAGCTGTATTATTGGGCTTCAAGTCCTTATCTGCCCATGATGAAGAAACATGTTAAATTTTGTACATATGATGATTATATTTTAGGCACACCACGTCTAATATGAGAATTGGTTGCTCGATCCTGCACGTTTTATCATTGTGTTCCAAATGACCGCTCTCTCAATAATTAGGTCTAAAGACAGGAGGTTTTCAGGCTCTAGGGGAGGTACCAAATTACTTTTTCATGACAATATTTCAAAGAACGAATAGCCTACTTCTTAATCGCGGAGCAAAAGGTGCCACCCTCATCAAATATCTTTTGCAAAATTTGCTCATTCTCAAGATATTAATTCTCATGTGGGCATCCACGACAGTGGCGGTCCGGTCACCACTTCTCAACAACCTGTCATTGAATCGGTCTTCTAAGATTTCATTTCCAGGTCGTCTCCGGCGACCACCGCAACAGAGGCGACCGCAGTCGCAATGGTCACCTACCGGCCCCCCCTTCCCCCCCCTCTCTCTCTCTCTCTCTGTGCAGTGTTCAATGAGGGTTTCACGCGTACTAATCTGCGTTTGTTTTCACATGACGAAGTTTGCCTCTGTTCATATTACGTCTTCTTCCGTGAGCTTCGTGCATATCCGTTCCGTGCCTGCCTCTGTGAGTTGCGGCTCGTGTCTATCTGCTCCTGTCACGCCCAAACGAAAGATAATGGCGATACTTTATGTATTAGATCAGGTGCATTCGACTAAACGCAACGTAAGAATTAGAACGAGGCAGCAAATGACGCCCGGAGCCGCGGAACTTTACTTTGACTTGCAGCTCAATGTGAAGCAGATGAACCCCACCATTAAACTATGCAGACCATGATGTGTTTAACACAGGTGGCAAGAGGATCTGGGCCGTCCATGCAAGTTGGACTGCGATGGCTGTGATGAGCGTGACCGGTGGCGGCGATGCCGGTGGACGGCTCACGTCAAGAGCCATCAGATGGCTGGCCAAGTGTCACGCGTGCAAATCACCACTCTTGTGTCATTTCATCATATTTAATTGATTATTATTGCAATTATTATTGTTTTAAAGGATTTTTGTTTGGATGTCATCATAATTATTCTTTTTTATTTCCGGGCATTTGTCAGCAGGCATGTTCGTGAGACCCTCTTAAGTCATGGTTTTGAACTATTTTCCTAATTTTTATTCTCTGTGGGGATTATTAAATTGGTGACGATTTAATGAATTAGTCATTGATTTTGAAGTATTCTAGAGAATGGGTCTTGCTTCACATGGGAAGGATTCTTCTCAAGAGAGGACAAAACTATGCTTGTATAGTATATTTTTGCTGTGAGAGAATCCCAGTTCATTTTGTTCTCTTGTGATAACTGTGTATATATGTGTGTTGGCTCCATCTTCTTCCTCTTCCTCTTCTTTAATTTTTTTCTTTTCTGGGTTCTTTTTTTGTTTCATTTCTTTGTCTTCTTGATAAGGTGTGTTGGCATTTGTCATGCAGGAACGTGGGGCGAGTGTTGTCCTGGAGAAGGCCAATCAATCGGTTCTGTACTGAACTTTTTGGCTTTTCACTCTTTTTTTTTTAATATTTGGATGGGCCATCCTAAATCTCAGTGATTTGAATTATAAAGGGATAACCAATATAAAAATTTTGGGTGCATAGGAATCGGTCATTAAAGAAGGCGTACATTAAAAAGCCACAAAAAAAAAAAGGAAAGAAACACAAACAATCCAGACCATGGAGGGACCAATTTGTTGTGCTATTTAAATTGAACTCTCTCTTTGTAACAAAAGAAGAAGAAGAAGAAGAGAGATTTAACTTCCTTTGCTTGTATACTGTGGAGTAGCTACCATCCAGACGGTTGGATGCGTTGACTAAGGCTTGCTTCCTAGTGATTTCGAGTCCCTCTTGATCATCCGTTCAATCCTCTAGTTACTCCTCAACCTTAAGAAGTCTCGGATCATCTGTTGCATAGGTTGGAGTTGCATACCAAACGTCGGTGTGACAATGATAGGCTTGCTCGAAATAAGCAATAATTACGACTCAATCTACTGTGTTGACGGAGGTGTGCAATTTCCCCGATAAGTACCCATCCTTCACAACCTTTTTCACTTATCAAATTATAGCATTAACCTTTTAAGCGGCTCCTTTCCGACCCTTTTTCATATAAAGTATTTTGGGGGGCTTGACTTGACTTAGGTTATCGGCATTAGCTTTTTTATATGGCTCATTTGAGACGGATCAGCTTTAACTTGGTCATTCCGGCCTTTCTCCTAACAAATTTCTCTAATTATATATATCACTAGTCGGCATATTAATGTCAGCCTACATACTTTGAACTTTCGTCATATCACAAGTTTACATGTGAGGGCGAGTGGTAAAAGCTAAACCATATATTGCACCTCGTTAATTATCTCATAACTTCAGTGTCCTGAAAATAACATGAGCTTTCCTTCTTTATAAATCTAGATATAAAAAGAAAATACTTTGAGCAACAGATATTGGATTTACATTCCACAACTTTTTTGTAATCTTGTTAGCTTGCAGATCAAGAGGAATGTAACATGAGATGGGAGAAGGGGACAATTTTACGGGAGAAGGATTCCCGTCTCTATCCAAGGCTTATCAACGTTCATTGTTACCTGGATGGTGGAGGCAGCACACCATAATAGCTAAACTAAGAGATATATAAGAAAGAACGAAAGTCAGTTTTAGTTCATTTTGTTCTTTGTTGTGACAAATAAAAAAGAGAGTTAGACAAGTATACAATGAGGGAAAATTGTTTGAAAAGTCCTAAATTTATTATACGGAAGCTAATTCAATCATACACTTTTAATAGTGCCAATTTAGTCATAAATCTTTTGTTCATTTGCCAATATAGTAAAAAAGAAATATCCAAATAATAGGTTTAGGATAAAAAAAATCTTTAAAGGTTTAAAAATAAATTGATACAGAAATAATGTTTATGACTAAATTAGCAAATAATTAAAAGGTTCGACATTACATTGATATAAATGGAGAATTTATTATTGAATTAATATCCTTACAATATGCTTATGACTTTTTGGATAATTATCCTAAATAAGGAGTCAGGAAAAGTTGTTGAATCTTGAGACCATCTAGGTATTCTCTAGGGAGAAAGTATGTTGACAACAACTATATGTGCATCATGAAGATTGTACATGTTAGAAGTTCAATGATGTACTACAATTAAATCAGTGTCTTAATAGTATTTTGCAACGTCATACCCAACTAATTCTTTTCAGTCACCAGAGTCACTCACTGTCGAGATTGAATATCATGGGAAGTCAGTTTCATCCAATTTACCATGGTTGGGCTCGACCCCAAAAGAAACTTCCCAAGATACAACCTTCTTGTTCTTTCTTTTCCCCTTTTTGGGTGCTAGGCCAACCATAATAAGTGGGATTCCTTCGTAGATACAATTTGGTGTTGAGGGAATGCAAAGCACTTTCCCTGTCATGGCCTACAAAAGTGCATCGTGTGAACTGAAGTCTCATGTCTAGTATACAAGATAAAGTTAACTTACTTAAAGCCGGGAAGATCGGGCCTTTCAGAACTGAAGTGCCGAGCTCTATAAAATTCTGGCTTATCTCATCTTACTTGAGTAGGCTTTCACCAGTGAAGTAGGCTTTCACCAGTGAGCCCACTCACAATTTGTTTTCCCCTTCTTCATTTTACTCATCAGATTAGAATAGAAAGAAGGTTGTAATATGGAGTCTATACAGATAAAGATTGGCATCGAAAGTAAACGTTTGGACGGATGCACTAAATGCCATCTTACAGGTTAGTTAACATTACTCTTATTTTAAGGTTTTGTCAGATAAAGTATAGTTTTATCCAGAATCGATAGTATGATTAATGCATTGAGTTCTTGTTTCCATGTGCAGTGGAGGTTTGTGGCCTAGAGAGGACAAAACCATCCACGTTTTAAAAAAGCAAAGGGGAGAGAGAGAGAGAGAGAGAGAGATTCTTAAAACGTCTCATCAAAGACAAACAACAGATCGTGATTCTCTGGATGATCATGGGAACATTGAAATCCTCAATCCTTTCTTTAATCATTGCAATTCTGTGGGCACTAAACGAAGTCTTAAGTCCATAAAATGCATAATTACACCATCAAAAAGGACAGGAAGCACAGAGACAAACAGATATACGCATACGTATACATACGCAACTAAACAGCAGAGAGAGAGAGAGAGAGAGAGAGCTCAGTGATATTCAACATGAAATGAGATCATTACATCGAAAAGGTCAACCGGAGCTCATAAAGAAATCTTAAGCTTGGACCAACTGTAAAGGCAAAAGCATTTTGACCAATAGCCGTTTCTTCAACCTTTCACGCCTACAAAAGACGAGCTCAAAAACCCTTAAAAAAAGGTAGAAAAAAAAAAAAAAAGAACGAGGTCCTTTGAGACCTCCGAAATCTAACGCTTTGTCCTTAATCATCCCAACATGATGGCTCTAACCCTTTCCTCTCGACATGGACAAGAATGAAGATGGTCACCATTTGCTACTAAATTAATTGTAATCCTTAAAGCCAATTTAGTATATCTCCAACCCCAACACACACACCTCCCCCCCCCCCCCCCCCAAAACAACGGGGGCGGGGGACCCCAACCAAAAAAATAAAGAGCCATTTTGATAAATGCATCTTGTAAAGGATGTGATTAGGACATTTATTGATTTAGATATACAAAAATAAATTTATATATGTGCGTTGAAGAAGTACCACTAAGGTGGTAGGTCATCTGACTGAAGGCTTAATGCAAAGTAAATTATCTTCAAGTGATCAAAGGTTTGAATTCAAATCTGGCAATTCGTAAATTGAAGTTCGAGCCAACCTATTCTAAAAGAGGATCCTTATACAGCTAGCTGTTTCGCTGGGGTCCTGATGATGGCTGCCCCATTTCAAGAGGATAAATCGTAGACGTCAATCTGTGAACTCTAACGAAGAAGTGGTCTGATGGGGGAAGATGCAGCGTCTAACTTGAAGTATTCACAAGCCGAACGTTCTGTGTCGGGGTACGAAATATCAATGTTAACACCTAGGAGACTTTTCTTCGCTTATAGGGGTATGATCGAAGTTAAGCCCTCAAAGAAGGGTCATTGGGATCTCCAACAATTCTTCTTCCAAGGTGGTAGGTGACACTACTAGCAAGATTGTGTGGATCTCTTTCACGAGGATCACACATTGACTTGTTTTATGAGAATTTGATGTTTATGATAGTGTAATCGATACATGGAGATCACAATGTCCAAGCTAATGAGCGAGTCTTCCATGAATTATAAGATTTGATGAGTCGTATAGCAAACCCACCTTCAATGCAATGTGCATTATACTCGTATGATTATCTCTCCTTACCTCACATGGTGGGGAGTTATTATTAGAATGACTCACATACCACGGAAGCGTAATTATAAATTCCGTGTAAGCCAGAAAATGAGAGAATAATGTAGAATTACTAACCTCTCTTGAGTTTGTGATAGATAAGAATAATTTCCGAGAATTGCCTTAACTACATTATGTATGATCCTAGACTGATAAAAATCCAAATTGGCTGTAAACTAGTCTCAAAATGGGGCAATTTTACTAATTTCCTTTTGTAACTTGAAATGCAATCTATTTCATACCATAATTTAGTCAACGAACGCACTTATTGTAGAAAATTCTCAAGTCCACCGGTATTTGAGTCCAATGAACTAACAACCCATAAAATTGATTGATATCGCAGGAGGTACGAAGGACCTGCTGCTTGTAGTACGCTAAGCTAACATATACCCGATACACTCAATAATGGCACCTCAATGTACAATATCGAACTGCATTAGATAAACTAAAGTTGCATCGGAATAGAGCTTGGACAATTCACAAGAGCATTATGATTCTTATAAGCACACAAAGCCTGTCTTTTTCCCGAGTTTTCAAAGCTATTTAGAGACCACACAAATGCTCCCAGGGCACTCTCTAGCATAGTGCATTAGAGGCTTTCCACAGTTCTTGCTTTTGCAATCATTATGACCTCTATCACCTCAAGGGTTTGGATACTATTCTCTATTAAAGTTTGCACCACCGCAAATTTTGTGACCACCGTCAAAAGTGGTTGTCCCTTGTAATTAGTGGCGGAAAAAAAAAGTGGATTCTTTCCCAACAATTGATCGGCATGGCCTTCACTTAGTTCCACTGGATCAAATGTGAAAAACACTTGGGCAACTATTTGCATTGGATTCCTTATAAATAGAGTGGATTTTTCGCTACATGGTTGATTTTGTCGGGCACTTCAATAGAAAATGAGTTTATCTAATATTAATTAAGGGTGGCACTATTTTCATACAATTTTTGGTTAAAACATACCATCCTTATATTGACTGACCAAATGACATTTCGATCATAAAATTTGGATCAAGTTTTATAACTAATATTAGCCCCCACTCTCACGGTAAAATTAATCTCATAATGTCTTTCCTTCATACACCATATTTGGGCTAAGTTTCCAAATTAAACTAATTGACTTATCTGCATATCCTTTTGTATCAGTGTAATAATGTTAATTTGAGTTGTTGTAAGATTGTTTTCTTGTTTAAGTTTGAAGTGATCTTAATGGAAGTCCAAATCTAATTACAACTCCTTCCTATCGGAATTTATACTTATTGATGGAACAAAAAAAAAAAAACTGATGACATGATTCACGTGCAATGTAAATAAGTTTCTTCATGGTTGAACAATAACAGAAGCTTGGCCTTGATCTTCCTCTTTCCTTATATATCTTTTCCGAGTCTTTATGTTTCAAGATTGGAAAGAACAAGTGAATCGAAACCCTGAATTGAGTTTCTAGCTGACGACATATTGGGTTTTGCTTTTGATATTTTGGAAGACAAAGAAAATTGTTCTTTTCAAGCTAGATTCAAAAAAGAACCCTTTTTTAAAAAGACAATCTTGAATAAAACCAAGATAAGAGGTTATTAATCCGCCTAAAAAAGGTACTATTAAATTTTGATACATGCTTAATAAAGTGGATGCTTAATTTAGTCAGTTAACATAAAAAGGTCTGTTTTAGCCAAAAGAGTGCGGCAATAGCGCCACCCAATTAATTTCTTCCACACAAATCATATTATAAAACATAAAGGATGAGAATGACCATTTAATGGAGTGAGTGGGATACAATATGCTTTCCCACATAATTTCTATCTCATTCTTCAGATTTTCTTTTGTTTAATACGAGGACAATGGACACACCAAAATGAGTCAACGTCCTATAATTGTCGTGGCTTTATGTTTGTGCCATGCATTTGGGTTTCGCCAATTTCTCAAAGATGTCATAATTAAATTGCAAAAGAGCAAGAAATTAATTTGGAGTGACAAAATACCCAACCAAAATAAAATATTTTGATATATACACACTCATAGCAGCAATATTTGAATGTTTAAAAACTTGGTTATATTATGATTTATGTATACGTAGTTTTGCTCCTCTTAATATTTTAAATTTTCGGAACAAATTATTTGTCTAACGGAAGTGATAGTTTGCACAAGAAAGAAAACTAAATTTATCTCCCATTGTGAGAGGGTATCTAGCCGCCCTAAGTACAAATTTGGTTTTCTTGATCCAACACATTGAGAAAATACCAAATGCTTAACTCTGGCATCTCACATCATCATTTGAACACCTTGTAAAAAAGTTACTTCGATTGAGCTTGCTTAACAAGATTCTTAAGTCAGCGGTATCAACAAAAATTATCTTCCTCAACGCAAAACTAAAGGAAAACTCTAGCAAAGGACTTAATCGATGTCAAGCAACAATCCTTCATCCGGGGGCAGAACTCTCATCAGCATAAGATCAATCGTCCGCAAGTACTGTTTCAACTAAATGTAAAACCCCAGTAATGATATTACCCACTGGTGTAGAACATAACTAAATTTTACTGTTTCATTTCTTGATAAGTTAAATTCAATGAAAAGCTCTTGATAACCCTAGGCAGGCTAGCAACTAGGCTTTTTCTTTCTCATTTTCTTTTTTATGTTCAACAGTCTCAAGACTCCAAATCACTTCACAAGAAAGAAACGTGCCGAGTAGAAACGAAACGTCTCCGAGAAATGCGGCTGCTTGCCGCCTCTTTACTTTCTTATCACTTCATTTCGAATGGTGGATTTTCACTCTCTCTTTGGAGGGCCCTTTTATCTTAAACCCTTTTCAGCTTGAGAGTGCAATAAATTGACTCTTAAAATAAACTTAATCAACACTAGTTTAAAAGAGTTAAGATAAAAGTCGAGATACGTCAATGTTGGCATGAGCACCACATCGCCTTTGTACAAAAATAAAACAAAAACAATTAATACTTATATAAAACACCGTCTTTTGGGTTTGAGTTTAAGACTCCATTATTTGAAGGTTCATGAAACAATTCGTGAGTCTCTTAAGTCATATAAAGCTTTTGGCCTGATCGGAGATCACGCGCACAAATGATTTGCATATGATTGAAATAAAATAAAACATCGCCTCAATCTCAATTTCGAAAGATTGCTAAAAAGATGTGTGAGATTATATAGGAACCTGCTAGAATCTAATTCGTGCAGTACATATTTAGCCTCTTAATTTAACCATTTGATTATAGTTGCGAGACTGTTAGCAGTGCTCTTATTTTTCTATGTACTTTACGCATTTAATTATTCTCTCCATTTTGCGTATGAAGGCTAGCTGCTTCGTGGGAAAAGTCAGCGACCCTCCCTCCGTCTTCTCTCTCTCTCTCTCTCTCTCTCTCTCTCTGAAAAACCATTTTTTCTTTGTTTCTTCTTGAGAACACCATCAGGTTCAACCTTCAAAAACTGTTTGCTCTTTTGCTTCCTGATGACCAAAACCTCCACTTCTCTCTTCCCAGCGTCTCAGTCTTCAGTCTCTCTTTTCCGTTTTCTTTTTTATATCAAAAACATCACGATAGCTTGATCAAGCATCCAAATAACCAACCTAAGTGCATTTGTCTCTTTTACTTGGGTTTGGTACACAGAGGTTGTTTTTTTTTTTTTTTCCTTTTTCTTGGTTTGGCCAAACTAGCTGGGGTCAGATGAAATTATTCCCCTCTTACTCCTGTCTCTGGCATTAAGAATTATGTGCAGCTTGTCCGAGCAAGATCAATTCATGGACAACTATCACCAAGGCGATCTTACGGACATCGTCCGAGCCAGCGGCAGCGGCACGGTCGGTGAGCCCGCTGTAGCGACCAACACCTGGCAGTTCCCCTCCACGGATAACCCCGAGAGCTTCTCGTCTGCGATGGACGAGAGAAGCAACCCTCATAGCTTCGGCGATCCCTTCTCCAACATGCAAGATCCGCTCCTCCATGACATAAACATGCCAAATTCGGGCTTCTTAAAGCCGGCAGAGATGGTGAGCCCAAGCTTCGAGGGTGCGGGCGATTTCAGCAGTAACAGCGGTGTCATGTATGCAGCGCCACCGATCGAAGATGACTCAAAAAGGCCTTGCAATATCTTCACGCGGATGCTTCAAATCACTCCCAACAAGCTCGCAATTTCACCGTGCGACTCTCCAGTTATGGCTGCTTCGCCCCCAGGAATCAAAAACCCGGGCATCGTTCCTAGTGACATGATTAGCCTGAACGGCTCGAAAGGTTGCTTGGTCGATAACTCGGCGATGCAGATCTCGTCACCACGAAACCCGGGTATCAAGAGAAGGTGAGATGAGATTATTAAATACAATCTCGGGCAGTACGTATGGCTCCGATCAACTAAACAGATAATTAAAAAGGATACTTCGAAATCTGTGTTTTCTTAATTTGTGATATAGCTACTTCTTTTAACTTTTGTTCTAGCATCATTTATTGGCAGTTTTACACATGATGATACAACCCTCTGTGTGGTGAACAAAACTTGCTGATCCTTAGTAACTTGAACTTTCTAAGAAAGTAAATGTCCAGATCTAGAATGAAGCTCTGAGCAGCTTATATATCTAGACATATCTTCAGTAATAGATCTTCATATGTTCAAAAGAAATATGATGATGGGTTTGAATTTTCTCAGAGGGTGTTCAAGGAGGTTAACTATAACTTAGCATCAGAATACTATAATTTTGTGGGAATTAGGGTTGAAGACTAAGATTAAAGCAAAGTGACCACTAATCGTTATATATACTGCCTTCAGTATTTAAGAATGTCCAACATATGACTAAACAATTATTCAAAAGCTGACAATTTTTGTCATGTTGACGCATAAGTTTCTCCTCTATTGATTTCAAGTATTCTTTTTCGACATATGAATTGTAAAGATCAATTTGTTAATGTCTACTAACTGTCCAGGAAGAGCCAAGCAAAGAAGGTGGTGTGTATACCAGCCCCAGCAGCCGCGAATAGCAGGGCGGGTGGCGAAGTGGTTCCCTCGGATCTGTGGGCATGGAGGAAGTACGGTCAAAAACCTATTAAAGGTTCTCCTTATCCGAGGCAAGTTTGTTAATTCACATCATTTTTGCCGATGAAGATGTCCCAGCCATGACAATTGTGATCTTCGAGTTCAAGATCACCCTTTTTTTCTTTCCTCCTTTCTCTTCACCTTTTTGCGAAGGTTATTGTACCGCAACACCTTTGATCGGTTTACATAGATTTAAGAAATGGATCTATCAAATGATTTTTATTTGGTAGACTGGGATTCCCTTATACTCAAATGCAATTCGTTTCGTAACCATAGGATTATTTAAATGGAGATCATCAGCATACTCAACTTCTTTTAGGATACATTCAAATTGAATCTTTGAGTGAACTTTAACTAGTAGCTGAATTAATTGGAAAATTTTGTCTTATAAATATGTTATTTTTTCTGGAATTTGGGCTTATCCAGGGGCTACTATAGATGCAGCAGCTCCAAAGGCTGCTCAGCACGAAAACAAGTCGAGCGAAGCCGGACTGATCCCAATATGTTGGTCATCACCTACACGTCTGAGCACAACCACCCGTGGCCTACTCAAAGAAATGCTCTTGCCGGCTCGACGAGGTCATCACAACCATTGAAGAACAGCAATGTGACTTCCAAGAACTCCCCAAACTCCCAAAACCAAAAGCACATCGACCCCAAGGAAGAGCAGAAGGAGAATGTTAATGACAGCACCTTCCCAACGGAACTCCCTGGCAGCCCGGTGGCTGGGGCTACTGCTGGTGCATCTATCAAGGAGGAGAATGAAGAAAAGATGAATAGGCAATTGGAATTTGACGATGAGGAATTTGGCGATGGCCTAGGCCACGGGTACAGGCCATCAATGCTCGATGCTAACCAAACCGATGACTTCTTCGCTGATCTAGGGGAGCTCGAGGCAGACCCTTTGGATCTCTTGTTCAACCAAGGGTTCTCAGGAGATCATGGACATGAGAAAGGGGATAAGGCCTTGGACCCTTTCAGTCTTCTTGATTGGTCAGATAACAACAACAACAAGAACACTTCATTCAACGATGTGAAGAGGGGTTTATAACAAGGCCATGACTCCGAAAAAAGGAACTTTATAGCACTTGTGGGTGTAACATATTTCTCAATTCTTGGGTTTTGGTCTTGTTATAAACCCTTTTTGTGTCAAATTACAGTGGAATTCACGTGGATGGAAATTTTTTTCTACTTCTTTTAAATATTTTTTTGTATAATTCACTTTTTGTTTCCTTCTAGTTCTACTTATTTACCAGATCTTAGGATGTCAGCTGGCGATTAGAGAAGAGAGTAAAAAGGAGAGAATGCTGGGTGACTGGGAGCAGATGAAGAGCCCATAGAGGAGTCCCCACGTTCTCTTTTGGAATATTGCGGGTGTGTGTGTGGATGGGACAGAAAGCTGAGGAACAGAAGGTTTGAACAGTGAAAACAAGTACATGCATCCACAGACATGACTGGAGATAGTGATTTGAGAGGCAGAGAGAGAGGTAGATGGGACTCACTCCCTCAGTCGCTCACCCTTTTCTTTCTTTCAATTCAATCTTTCAAAGTGGGAAAAATAATTCAAGGACCCCCCTCCTCTTCTCCTTCATCATATGGGTAATCTTAGAGCAGGGTAAAAAATATAGAAGAAGAAAGGAAGACTCCGCACTTTAATGAGCTTTGGGTATAGATGACAAAAGTGTATACAGTTGAATGAAACATATATAATATTTTATACAATGACTTGACTGTTTCCTTCCCTTCAAGTCTTCTCTGGAGATGTGCAGCTTGTAAAAGAAAAATAAATGTGCTTCGGGTTCCTGAGCTTTCTGTTTTCTTTACTTTATCCGCCCAAGTCGATTTCTTTTGTATTTTATCTTATTTGGGTTTATGTAACTTAAATATGAGCTATTTGTTCTTTAATTGATAAAACTTGCTGGTTGATCTGGCGTTTCCTGCGCAAATGTCTATTTAACTATTTTTTCCCCTCCCACCTTAATTGCAGATGATGAAGGATTTCATCATTTCATCTGCAGATCTAGTTGTCTTGTCTTATTTGCATGCCTGTAGGTGACATGTCCACTTGCAAAGCACTAGATACCCTGTAGAGTGTATCTCATTAACAAGTTCACAATGCTAAGTGTACTAACATCGTTACGTTTATAATAGTCATCGTTATATAAAAAGTAACCTTTGCATCAGATCTTCATTATTTGATTTATGACACACTTAGTTAATATTTGCTTAAATTCGCCACATGAATAATTTATGCCACGATCATAACGAAAGTCCATAGGAAGAGAGGTTATTTTCTTTCATTCTTTCTTTAGGTATAAGGTAATTTTATTTCATCCTGCCAATTTGTAGCATTAATGTTGCAGATGGGACGTGTGGCCGTCGTCTATATCATTTTCGCCGCCAAGGGTTACTCATCTACAGAAGAATTCTTAATCTAATCCTAATTACTTTGCCCTCCCTCCCTCCCCTTGGAGTCCGGTGGTGGAATGTCAGACTAAGCCAACCGGCCCGGCGGGGAGAGAGAGGGGACTTTGGTGGCGCATCGATAATAGGTGGCTGAGCTAGTGGTGTGATCGAGGTGGAGGTCGAGAGAGAGAGAGAGAGAGAGAGAGAGAGAGAGAGAGAGAGAGAGAGAGAGAGAGAGAGAGAGAGAGAGAGAGAGATTGGTTTGGTTAGGATTAAGGTATTTGAAACTTGTGTGAATTTTTCAGACTAATTTCAGAAGTAAGGCTAATTAAGTGAAACGTGGTTGTGCATAATGTGCTCCGGCAGTACTTATAGCAAATAAACATTTCTCTTGTCGGATGTGCTCCAGTTAATATCTAGTATTGTCCATACTCTCGCACTTTGGTCTTTTTAATATCCCTACAAAATAATGTGATATAATAGTTCGTGTTGGTTTGCTTAAATTGAGCACCCACACTAGTAAATTAGAACCAATTTTTGGGTGATTGGCTATAGCTCAAAACGAGCAAGTAAAACGGCTGCTTATCTCGATTTGGTATTTATTAGGGTGTATTGGTCTAAAGAAATGAATGATTTGGAAATTATTTTTCTAAAATAATCATTTGTATCACTTTTAAAAGTAATTAAACGAAAAATACTTTCATTGTGCACGAAAGTGTTTTGACATCAATTATTGATAACAATGAAAAATTATCTAATTGTTTAATTTTTCAAGCAATACAAGTGTTTTTTTCACAAATTATTTTTCAAATCATTCATTTTTCTCCAAACAAATAGAGCCTTAGTGATCGACCATCATATAATGGGACTATGTCATTAATTGTTTATTGCAATAGAGTAGGAAGTCATGTTATTGCAATTGGGGTGTCACACTATTACGGCTTACATTTGTTGATGTGATGTAACTTATATGTGCACTAAATAGGATCTCCTCAAAGAAAATTGACGGAGTAATCGTTGTTAATTATTGGAAGATTGTTCTATCGCAGAGGTTAATGGTATTTTGACTTAAGAAATAATGAGATTAGTATTTAGGGTGGAAGTTACAAAAATGGTCCCCTTACTATTGCCGCTATTTCATTTCGGTCATCGTATTTCATTATGTACAAGATTTCAAGACGAATTTCATATCTCCATCCAAATTATTTGGGAAAATACTAATAAGCATCTATGATGGACACATGCTAGCGAAGTATAAACAAATAAAAAGTTCATGGAAATCTGTAAAAATGTGAAATTTACTGAATCGGTCTACATCTACTGAAGATGTTAAATCAGTCCTAATTTTTTTAGTTTTATCAATTAATCCTAAACCTTTGCATGAAATTATATTTTAGTAATTCCCACAAATTTTGATCAGAAAATTGGTGATGTGGTAGTTCAATCATCGCCGATTGTCCCATGTCAAGCACTGTAACATTAGCAGTTTTTGGCAACAATTTAACTCAAAGGGCTACATTGGAATTTCATGCAAAAAATGAGGACTAAATTGATAAATTGAAAAAAATAGAAATGAATTGGCAAACATATAATAAGTTTAAGGCTAGAAGGACAATTTCTCTCTATAAAAACAATCCAAATTATATTGGCCATGTCCCATTTGATGCACTACTTCATTTGTAATAAATTTGGTCCCTGCATTGATCTTCGGTCTTGAAAGAATTTAAGAAAAGTTTCAAATGTTCCATCAATGTCATCAGATAACTTATATATGCTAAGATAACACCTAATGTCAAGGCGTTATAATTAGTGCAAAACTTGATGAGTTAGTTGCGTTTCTTGTACATGGTCTGTTGAGAGCATGTACTAGGAGGATAGATACCTTAACTCAAAGAGATGATGGAGAGAGAACTCAAGTTTGAACCTATCAACATATCTAGCTGGACCCATCTCAATCTTAAAGTTTAAACAAATATGGTTTTGGTCAACTAGAATGTATTAATTGCTCTACATTATTCCAATTATCAAATGTATGACTTTTTCTAACATAATTCACTTGTATATCTCAACAATCTTCCCCTCATGTGTGCACTCAAATTTAGGTATGCTCTGCCACAATTTAGGTATCCTTCTATTCAGACCAAAGAAGTTGCCATTTGGATTGTGTTACTACACTATGATGGCTACCACCTAGAAACTACGCTAGTAACTAAATCCCTTCCTTGGAGATACTAACCAAACACCAAAATAGACTATTGGAACAATCGAGTTTGATTCTATTTGTTGGGAGCATATCAAGGAGATTGCTAAGAGGAAGCCCAAATTCATACCTATGTGTTAGGAAATTGCGCGTTAACTCCACAAAAAATCATGCAAGCAAACAATTACTCTAACGGGATATAATAATAAATGAACAAAATCAAAAGAACACATTAGAAATTTTTTCTCAAAAATTCACCCAAAACTGGGTTACGTCTCCGTGCAATGCATAGACACCCTGTGAATCCACTAAAAGAAATATGAATACAATGATGATATTCTCTGAAAACCGGCACAAATAGATTGAAAACCCTCACAAATAAAAAATTCTCTTTTTTTTTTCTTCTCTCTTTTTTCTTTCCTCTCTATTTTCTCTGTTTAGCGTCTTGACAGCTAGCGACTAACTATCGCTAATATAAAGGTGTTGCAAAGACAAAAAAAAAAAAACCCTTACAAAATATTTGGCTTCATCCACTAACAATCTTCCATTTGAAGACAAATATACTCAATATACCAAACAACTTTGCAACCATCTTCTTCAAAAGCTAGTAACTGAAATTTATGCCTCTGCAATACTCTTTTTCAATTAACTTGGAGTAATACCAATAGTAGTAGTACAAAAAATATATTTTTTTCTATCTACTACCTTGGTCAACATGTCAGAAGGATTCTTTGAGCTATCAATCTTTTGTAATTTCAACTTATTATCTGTCAATGCTGACTTGATGAAGTGATAACACTTCTTGATATGTCTTGTCCTTGAGAGATAAGCTGCATTCTTAACTAAGTGCACTACATTCTGACTATCACTCCATAGTGTGCTCACCAGCTGCTTTTTGATGTAACTTCTCCATGTAATCTTGTAACCACATGATTGCATTGGAGTCTTCTGTGATCGCCACATACTCTGCTTATATCATCGATATAGTCATCGCTTTCTATAGTTAAGATATCCAACTCACTGTTGTACTTGTAACTGTAAAGACATATCAAGTGAATCGATCACCTGAGTGATCTACATCCACATAACCTTATAATTCTAGAGATGTACCACCATAACAAACAGAGTAATTTGATATATCTACTAGGTTTCTCAATATTTATTTTACTGCATTCCAATGCTCTTTTACTAGTGTCTGCAAATATGGACTTACTACTCCCATTGCTTGTGTAATATATGATCTTGTGCTCACATGGCATACATTAAATTCCCCACTAATCATACATATGGAATTACTGCCATTTCATCTTTCGAAACTTGAGTACTCAGACATATATCCTATGAAGGTTTGAAGTGACTTGCTAGAGGAGTTGTAACCGATTCTGCTTTATCCATGTTAAACCTATTTAACACCCTATTCTTATAGTCTTCCTACAGCAATTATAATTCCTTATTTTTCTTGTCCTTGATGATTTTCATGTTTAAAATATCATTGGCTTCTCCTAAGTCTTTCATAGCAAACTGCAATGATAACATCTTCTTTACTTGTGCAATTCTTTTTATATTAGAACTAGTCATCAACCTGACATTCATATATAAAGAGAGATACACAATATCATAATTATTATATTTGCGAAAATAAACACAATGATCAGACTTATAGTGTTCAAATCCGTTTTACTTCAATGAAACAATCAAATTTCAAGTACCACTGTCGTGGAGCTTGTTTTGAGTTATACAAACTTTTGTTTAAGTGACATACAATGTACTCACTACCATTAACTTCAAAACATTTAGGTTGTGCCATATATAATTCTTCATCTAAGATATTGTGAAAAAACATCGTTTTTACGTCTAATTGCTCAAGATGAAGATCCTCCATTGCAACTATACTTAATAAAACTCTTATTGATTTTATTCACTATTGGTGAAAATATTTCAGAGTAGTCAATCCAATTTTTTTATAAAAGCCTTTAACTACAAGTCTCGCCTGATATCTGATACTAGTATTAACTTCATTCTTAATCCGATACACTCACTTATTTAATAAAATCTTTTTTACATGCGGGTGACTTGGTTAACTCTCAAGTTTTGATCTGAATTAATAAGCTCATCTCGTCTTTTATAAGACTCTTTCCACTGCACATGAGACGTGCATTTCTTTTTCTCATCATAAGTTTCTAGTTTTCTCGAATCTGTATACAAGACATAACTTATAACAATATTTGACGATAAATAAAAAATTACCTTTGGCTTTCTTACACGTGCATTCCTCCTCAAGATAGGTACTTTAGACATGTTAGTTTTCTCTGAAACATTATGTTCTCATTAAATCGTCTTCTCATTGATAATTTGTTCATCTTGAACCTCTTCTTCAAGAGCACTCTGATTTGCTTGAATCATCTTCACAGGCATTGTATATAGCTTTACATATTTTGGTTGTTTTGCTTTTTCATGTTCTGTTTGGTGATCTTTGTACATCTTTTCTTCATAGAATGCCATATTCCGACTGCGGATAACTTTATAATTCTCATAATCCCAAAACCTATAGCAATACTCATCGCCACCATATCAGATAAAGACTCACTTTTGAGACTTAGCATAAATCTTTTTTCTATCTCCCATGTTAATCAAATCATATGCAATACAACAAAAAATTTGAAGGTATGAATAATTAACTTTTTTACCTGACTTTGTTCTTGCAGATTTCTCCATCCAACGGGCTAGATGAATTTCTGTTGATAAGATAAACAATAGTATCAACTACAGTAGCCATAATTGTAGTGGGAGACTTGCATGTAACTTCATGCATCTCGCACGTTCCAAAATGGTCATGTTCATCATCTCAACAACATCATTCTCTTGAGGAGTTCTAGGAACATTTTTCAACCCATGTATATATTTTTGGCTCATGTATTTTGCAAATTCCTTAATTGTGTATTCACCATTATTATCAGACTTTCAGATATTTAACCTGATATTCAACCAGATATTCACCATCCAAAATACTTCCGATTTTTCTTTGATAGTATAGACCCAAGTCTTTCTGGTTGCATCATCAATGAATGGACAAAATATCTCTTACCACCATAAGAGCGTTCCTGTGCTGGTCTCGATACATCAGTGTGAACCAACTTTAGTTTTTGATTTTTATTTTGTCGCACATTCAATTGAAAAATAACTGTTTTTTATTTCCATAAATGTAACTCTTACAAACATCTTACTCTATTTTTTATAAACCTAGAAGCAACTTTCTTGAATATAATTGTTTTACACAATTTTCGTCAGGATGCCATAAACGATAATGCCAAAGAATAGATAAATTACTTGTAACCACTGTAGTTGCAACTATATCATTGATATTGTTTCCTTGGAAAAGGTAAAGTGTATCCATACGGTTTCTCTTTGCTACTACTCTTGCTCCTAACATTATCTTCCTCTCTCTGTGCCCAAATGCTATTACTAAATCTTATTGGGCAAGTTTCTAGTTAATATAAAAAATTTTAATTCTGAAATATACCTAGTTTCACGCAAAACTAGACGTCCTTCACCTAAGATGTTTACAGTAACAATTCATAGTCCAACAATCGGACACATGTGGTCGTTTCTTACAACCACTTGCCCAAAATCTCCATTTGGCGTAATGAATAAATATTTCTCTTTGTGATGTGTAATGGAAAGAAGCACCGTAATCAATAAACCATTTGTTTGTCGTCAAGTCAAACCCTGAAGATAAATGCAAGTTCTCTAACAAAGGTTCATCGCTAACCACATTAGCCCATTGATTTTCATTATGTTGCTTCTTTTTATATACTTCACATTGATACTTTCGGTGTCTGGTTTTGTAACAAAACCAACACTCGTTTTTTGAAACGGGCCTCTTTCCCCTTAATTGTGATTTACCATGCCTGCTGAATTTTGCTCTACTTTTACTTCTTCCACGGTTTTCTACAACTAATGCCATTAAAGATGAAGATGCTGAAAATTTATCTCAACTTGAAATTTTTCTTTGCATATCTTCATCAATGATGCTACTTAAATCATTATCCAGAGTCAAGTCATCATTCATGGTGCTTGAAATACCATTCACTGCAATGTTGTAACTTTCTCGAAGAGAACATAAAATCAACAAAAAACTAACTTGTGACCTGTGTAAAATTGTTAATATACTCTGCCACAAAATCTCTATCAAATAACTTTATACTAATCGATTTCTTCAACAAAATACGTTATTTGATATAGATGGTTTCTCATAAATATTCGTAAAAATATCCATGACTTCTTTGGCAGTTTTTGCTTTTGCAATGTAGTAACCCATCTTTTTTGTTAACCCTAGACGAATTGCATCCATCGCTTTTCGATTAAAAATTTTCCATCCATCTCAGGTTTTCAACTTTCAAGTGGTGCATAGAGATTTTTTTGATAAAGATAATTATCAATTTGTAGTTTCCACCATTCAAAAATCTTGTCCTTTGAATTTATCGATTCTAATTTTATCTTCCGTCATACTGTTTGCTTTCAATTGAACTTCACCGAAAACCCTCGATGTTCTCAATTAGCCAACCCTAGGCTCCGATACCAGTTGTTAGGAAATCACATGTCGATACTAGTTGTTAGGAAATCGCGTGTTGATTCTACAGAAAATCATGCGAGCAAATGATCTACCTAGACATAATATAGTAATATAGGAAACAAAATATAAAGAATATATTAGAAAATTTGTTATCAATGTTCACCCAAACCTAGGCCATGTCTCCGCACAGATGCAGCATGGGAATCCACTAAACTTTGAAGAAAGATGAATATAGCATCGATCTTCTCTCAAGATTAGGGCATAAAGAGATTGATAACCCTCATAAAGAAAAAAATCTCTCTCTTTTCTTCTCTTTTTTCTTTCCTCTCTCTCTCTTTTTTTTTTTGTTTAGTGTCTTGATGGCCAGTGACTAACTACCGCTAATATAAATGTGTTGCTTTTAACCTAAAAGCAAATTTGTAGAAAAGACAAAAAAAAGCCCTTACAAAATATTTGGCTTCATCCACTTCATCCGCCAACATTATGAACATATCTAATCAAACCTACATTCATTCAAAAGTCTAAGAAAATGAGTTGTAGGCTAATTAAAATATATTAACTACTTCACACCACTTCAATTATCCAATGTGGGATTGTTTTTAACATAACTCACATGTATATTTAAACATAGTCATTACTTTGATATTTCTTTCCAAATATATTGCATATCTAAATTCAACTGGATCGCTACAGCTCGAGGCTTAGGTCATCAATTGTTCAATATTCATTATGCGTAAAAGGGATATGTCGATATCAAGCACTTAGCCATGTATTCATATTCAACACTTAAGCAACATTTTTCATCGACAACTGGATGGATCTACGGATTTTAGTGTGATACCATGAGAAATTGTGGCTTCCGTGATGGATTTCTCCGCCACGGGATGACATTCATTTGATGGATTAGGCACAACAACCGAGATGAGTTCAATTGGTTGATAAAAGAAACTTTAAATCTTTTTCAAGTTTAACTACAAAACGAATGTCCAAGAGAAGAAACTATAATCGTAGATTAAATTTGTGGAAATTGTCCAATCAATTCTTAACATATTGTACATATGTCAATTTAATTCTAAATTTTTTAATATTTTCATTTAAGGTTTAAATACCACATTAATAATTTTCAATCAAAATTGGCCAAAAGGACTATAATTGAATTTTACATGAAGATTTAGAACTAAATTGATAAAATAGCATCGTATAATAAATTTAGGTTTGATTGGGTAATTCTTTCCAAAATTTGCAATGAATAAATATATTCTACTAATGAAATTATAAAAAGAAAATAAGGGATACAATAAATTGCAAAGTACATTTATAGTGGTTTGGCTTATCCACTTGGCTTACTTCGCTCTCCAAAATCTATCAGCATGAAAACAAAGCCAGAATTTGCTAATATAATCCTTAAGGTTCACAAATGAAGTTCTTTCCCCACGAAGATATGTTCTTCCACTATAGATACAAACACTTCACTATAAATACCAATTTGAATTTTGGAATAGGTGCAATGAAAGTCCTAAGTCCAATTGAGCTTAAAATTTTCAAAAAGTGCAGTGCAAGTCCTAAAACTCTCAAAAAAATGCAATCAAAACATAAGACTTATTGCAAAAATACAATCGAGTCTTAAAACTTTCAAAAAAACACAATCAATGGAAGGACTTGATTAGATTAATTTGATAAGTTTAGAACTTGTTTGTAGTTGCTGAAAGTTTTAGGACTCAATTACAATTTCGTGACAAGTTTGAAAACTTAATTGCATATTTTGAAAGTTTTTAAGACTCAATTGCATCTTCATAACAAGTTTTCGCATTTTCAATATACTTATGTCTTAAATTTTAATCAAATGGATAAAGATTTGGGTCTTCATTTCTAGGATTGTGTACAACTATCCACTTTCTTTCATTTCGATAACTTCCTCCGCAAGTGGTTGATCTATTTTTTGTCGCTTCACACTCAAGTATCTCCGAGCATATTGAGATCCTTATTTTTTGTAGATTGTTCCCCATCTACATAGTCCGTCCAAACTCTTTGATATTCATGAATCCTCTAGTTTGTTCATCATTTGCAAAGTCCACCTAGGCTTATTGACATCTTCATGTCCTCTAGTCTATAAATTCCCTATTGGCCCATCCAAACTCTTTACGATTATGTCCTCTTATTTATTCACAATCCCCAAGGTTCTTCCAGACATTTTCATATGTTCCACATACAACAAGTCGTTCACCATATGTAAGGTCCTTTCAATCATTAGCACAATCCACGTCCAATGCCTTGTTCTGTTTCTGCAGTAATAGAAACGTCTTGTTGTTGACATCATCTACATACGATTGTGTATGATTAGTCCACTTGGAGCGTTTTGTCATGATCTGAACAGCATAGGGAGTTTTCCCAACAACTCATCGCCAAAAATTAGCAGCATGACATGACGGGTAATGAATTTCTTACCAAATGTTAATGAGTTAATTCGATTAAAGACTTGTTCATCTAAAACTAGGTCTTCCCTTACAAATTGAAATATACATCACCAAAGCAGCTATAAATGAGACATTTTATATTATCTTCATCGAGTGTAGTCCTCTGCAGCCCGCCAAATCAAAAGTTCAATTTTGTGTAGTGGCGTGAAATCTTTGGTGACAAGTGTAATCAATCTCTGGCCCCATTGATTTCTTGTGGTGTATAAATCATGACCAGAGATCATTTTTAGGAAGGGACAATTGTTGAAAGAGTGATAAACCTTTTACAACTTTGCTAATTCAGTCTTAAACTTTTTTTTTATCTATTCAGTCCTAAACCTTTTGGAACTTTTCCATTTAAGTCTTTCCGACGACTTTTTGCAGGAAAAAGTCTACGTGGATGTCCAGTTAGTATCATGTATATAATGTGGCCCGATCGGTTGGTCACGGCGATGATATGGCACAAAACGACATAGTTTTGACAATTTGCCCTAAAATCGAACGAACCATAACTTGCTTTGCCCCAAATTTTGCTGGCTACCAACTGATCGGGCCATGTCATGTACACGGTGCGACTAGACGTCCACGTTGGTTTTTTCTGGCAAAAAGTTGTTGGAATGACTTAAATGGTGAAATTCCAAAAGGTTTAGGACTGAATTGACAAAAAAAAAAAGATTTAAAACTGAATAAGCAAAGTTGCAAAATGTTTATGACATTTTCGACAATTATCTTAGTTTAGGAACTAGGTCCGCCTCAAGATAAAGTATAGAACCAATTTAACGAAAAAAAGTATGGCCTAAGGCAACCTAAATTTTTGGTGGCGGCCTCTGTCCTTTTTTTTCGCATTTACCGCAACGAGAATTTTTTGTCGCAGCAGGTTTGTCGCCTTTGACACGCGCCCAATTCCTAAAAGAGAGAGAGAGAGAGAGAGAGAGAGAGAGAGAGAGAGAGAGAAAAGAAACGACACGTTCATCTTCTTACCCAGAGGACGATGATTGTTGCCTTCGGTCACCAAAGGCGTAACCCGCATTCATCAATTTTTGCTGATCAAAGGCGACGAAGCTGAGTTTCGTCGCGTTTAGGTAGCGAAAGGTAATGATACCTTCTTTCACCACCTTTGATGGCCAAAGACTGACTAAATCTAGTAGTCTCCGTCCTCTCTAAGGCGACAGAACTTCATCACCACATGTCAATTTCATGGGAAATTACTCTTTGATTTAGATTGTTCACATATTTGAATTGGGTATTAAAGTTCGAAGACTGTCATAAATGTAGCTGCATCAAGTACACATATAATATTCCATAACGTCGTTGAAGAACAAAGCACATAAGCTATCTCAAAGTGGCAGAGAAAAACTAGTCTGTACATGCCTCATCTTCATCAACATGTCCAAGCTTCTGTCGTCCAAGCCTACTGAACATTATCTGGACGTTACTTGCTTCTCGTCCCGGTGATTCCACTCGGATGTAGATACTCAGGCTGCCACCAAAGACACAATCGGACAAGAAGCAAGCATAAAAATAAACGTAATTGTAAAAGACTTTCGAAGATTAAATTTTTACATTGTAATTTTCACGTAAGTGATAGGAAAGGAGTCTAAATTATCGACGCACTAGTGTAGTGTGCATTTCTAACTATAGCATGTTTACTGAAATTGTTCATCACGAAAATTGAATAGTGCAACTGGTGGAAACGTTGAAAGACATAACTCCTATGGCCCTAGCATCTTGTCTGCAAATCAACAGTGACATCAAAATAAATATAGGATTACCTATCAAGTAATCAGTGTTCACATTCCATTTAAGAAAAATGAGAATATCAACCCGACAAAAACTAGTTATTCGAGGGCTCACGGCTTTGACTGATTACAGACGTGCTAGAGTCCAGTCGCAGCAAGCCATCAATTGGTCAGTGATCCAGTGCAGGACAAGGTTAGTTAGACTTGATCAAGACTATGACGAGGAAAGATGGTCAAGACATGTGAACTTGTCTATAAAAGAACAATACAATCATCTTACCTTTTGGCCACCGGCCTTTTTGTAATTTTTCCCCACCCTCCTTAATGGTTTGCCACCTACTTTATGAATACATGGGGAAATAGTGACCTTATGTTCTGTCAAATCCATCAACATCAAAATGAATTCTTTTCCATACCACTCCAAATGAAGTCACTTCAAGTGGAGGAAATAAAACAGTCTAAAGTTCTATACAAACGGGTGTTTTTCCTCATTGTGATTGATGGACAAGAGCCATTATTTATATGGAGGAAAAACCATGGCGCGCACACAATCGGGGCTTATGGGTGTGACTGTTGTAAACGATTCTGATAAGAAAGGATGAGTTGATCGATGGAACAGATAAAGCTTCATCACTACTTTTTCCCTTTTTAGGGTTTGATGCTTCCCATCATCTCGTTCCTTCTTTTCTCCTTTAAAATTATTATCTTAAACACACCTAAGAATCATGCACATGAAAGATCACTCCATCTCATGGCACTGCGGAAGGTTGGTCAAATTCTAATGATAAAAAAGTAATCTTTATCCCATCATCACCGGAAGTTTATTGCTTGTGGAAAACGCCAAGAAAGCCGAAAGCTTTTCCATTGGACAGAAAGAAAAACATATTGGGAAGGTGAAGACATCGGAGACTTTCTAATCTAGTATAGATACAAAGAATCGATGGGCATAATAACTGTCTTTATCACAAGCTGTCAATCATCATAGTTGAAATTAGAGTGCTAGGACACTTCTTGTAATTTTGTCCGTTGTTTGTCTACAAATCAAAAGTCCAATAAACAAACGCAACGTCGAAAGGAAGATAATTCCAAAGCCAAGCAAACGTATAGTCAATTTCTTTTTGTCTAAAACATAGGTTAAAATGGATAAAATAGAGCTGAGATGATATTTTGACAAACGTCCAAGCTATCTTCCATTCGAATGAAAGAATTTTATATTTATGGAAAAAACCAAGTTATCCCGGACTTTTTTTTTCCAATAATAGGCAGCATAAACAGACGTAATAAAGACGAGATTACTAATATAAATTTTTGAAAATCAAGTATCCTTCAATTAACTATTGTTGTAATTTGAATTTTAAAAGAATTGGTCTGTTTTTAACATTTTGATGGATTTTTTTTTACATGTATAAATATAGCACTACGAAAACATATAGAGATATAGAAAAAGAAAAAATATTGTTTAACCAATGGAAGTCTTTTACATTCAACCAGGAAAAAAAAACCTTTCCATTTTTGTGTGTGCGTGTTGATAGTCGCATCTCTAATCCTAGGAAATTTCCAATTCTGCATCTCTAATTTTTATTTTCATTGTTGGTAATAAATCTCCAATCAATGTACAAAAAATAATAAATTTATGCACATTTTGGTATTGATTATATAAAAGGTAATAGTTCATGTATCTGAAGGCTATTTTTTGAAATATATATTTACTATATAAATGAACGAACAAAGTATTTGTGGTACGTATAATTTCTTCTACATCACAAATTATGTGAATGAAGTCCTTAATCTAGTATTATTTCAATTATTTTAGACCTCACAGGAATAAAGTCCTAGATCTGGTTTATCACAGGTATTCTTCATATATAGAGTCACTTTGATCATCAAAATAATCCATCCGTAGACTTCCTATAAGGAAAATTAAATGTTTAAAAAATTGTTTTCCATGAAAAAAGCTATGTGCCGTGATTTCTGAATGTTAAAATAATTGCTTATGTATCGGAAACGTCAACACCAACAACAAAAAGGTTGAACTTTTGAAAAGTAAGGTTGATTTTTTCAAATTCAGTTTATAAAGAAAAATTTATATTCCATGATTTACATATTTTGTTGATAATTATTTTAACTATTGATTATGTGTATAAATATTATACTTTTGCAATTTTTATGACTTTGAATTTATAAGTTGATGAAACGACTTCCTGCATTTAAGTTATATAAGGAAAAAAAATACTCGTTTAAAAAGTTCTTCCATGAGAACAAAGTTGTGCATGTAATTTACGTAATGTGATATTTCCTACCATTAGAAATAAGACAGAATTATATCGGCCCAATTTTTTTTATAAAAAAAGCACTAATTTTTTATCAAGTCTTAATTCTAGTCATGTTCCATTTTATCTCATAAAGAATCACCAATTTAATCTCTATACCCAAAGCCCTGTTAACTTTTCATTCAATGTTACCTTCAATGGTTTATTTTCTCTCTCCTTCTTTCATTTCTGCCATGGACCCCTTCATTATCGGATCCGAATCGTCTGCCCTGGGGTGTTCCTCAGGGCAAATCTGATCTGCCCCTTACGGCCGTCCGATCACGATCGGACGGTTGTGCTTTTTTTTTTAAATAAAGCAAAAAATAAAACAAAAAGGTGGGACCCACACCCATTAAAGGTGGGGCCCCACCACCTGCAAGGGGCAGATCAGATTTGCCCTGGGTAACACCCCAGAGCAGACGATCCATTTCCCTTCATTATCTCCCTCTTCGAGGTCGCCGCCAGTTCCCAGATCTATGGCGTCATGGAGTTTCCCGAGGGCAGCAAGCCCTTTGAGAAGATCTCCGAGGGCTGCCTCCTTGTCCTACCCCAACTCTATAGAGATAACAAGGTAGTTCTCCTACTTGAACGACACGTCTTCAAACACAAACGAATAAAAATTTGTCTTCAAAATAAATATCCATCTATATATTTGAATTATGAGGAAGTTACAGAATCAGAGTTCTAAAAGCCACCAAAAGAATATAAACACTGTAGCAACCTTCCCAAAATTGAACCGCTAAAAGAAGGCTAATAAATTATTAGGTATAGTGCTTAGCACAGACACTCTCAAGTTTTGCCAATCGTAACTTTTGTATTCAATTTGATAGACAATTAAACTTACATCGTGAACCACCATTTGTTGGTTATGGGTCGATTACATAACCAAGCAAAATGCGATACTGCATTTTATTTATTCGAACCAGAGATAAAAAGGATTTGGAAAGTTAATTGCATTAAATTAATCTAATGTATTTTTTGTATCTTTTTACTTTATTTCAAACATATTTTTCAATACAGTTAGGTCAATTTTAATTATAGGCCACTAACATTGAGGAGTGATCATACAGGTATGCAATTAAGAATGCAATACGTAATTATTAAAGCAATAAATAGATTGCAGGAGACTTTAAGAACTGGATGTGCTAAGCAAGCAAAACTTATCAGTATCCGTCACCACAAGGTTTCCGCAAACTATTACTTAGAAAAATATTCAGACAAAATGCATGAATGTTGTGTATAAGTATACATTAACTAAGACTATCTAGTATGCATTTTATACTGAATTCTCATATGTACATATTTATTTTACTTAATCAACATCCATAATAAAAGACAATGCGAGGAGGACTAATTAAAATGCTCAGTGACATGAACAATATGATCACATGACATGCATAATGAGTTCTGAGTTACATGTTATAAAATTAATTCTAAGTATTACTCACCCGAGATATCAATTAATTCTAGATGACATGTACCTACTCAATGGCATACCATATTCAGTTTATTGATATTCCTAATTAATGCAATCTAAGTGATATGATTTAATTTAATTTAATGAGTCAACGAAGGAAAATGGCCATAAAAGTCTACAAACTAAATGGTTATGTATTAATTCCTGATATTGATATATTAAATTACTAAGTGATTAATAAAAAGGCAATTTAAGTTCTAGATGGAAGATGACATTTTCTTATGCAACCTATGTTAATTAGCATAATATGAATGGCCTAAGGAAAATCATGAATTAGCTTTATAATGAAAACCACATAAAATGCTATTTTTTCTTTATTTTTATGAAAATGATGAACTAAACCTCAGGACTCTATATGTGACCCGATCAACTTACCATAAAATTATTATATGACCATTCGACTAAATGATGCAATACTAACCCATTTTTACATTTACTTTCATGCTATGTGAACATAAGCAATGCAGATAATGCATGAATGCAATTAACAACTGAATTATTTATATGATATGATCACTAGAAATTAATTTTAATGACGGACATAATATGATATCCATGCTAGGAGACCAATTAACTTTAAATCTACATGCAATGTAGATGGTTTTAAGAACACTTTTTTTGTTGGGTTTTTGTTTAATGAAAATTATGGATTATGCTAAATCCATATGAATTGTAAAACTAACATGCATTGCCCTAAATAACAATTTATGAATGCATCCTAAGCTCTAAATATGGAGCAGCATGCAGTGTGCCATATATACATGATTTTCAAATTCCACGAGGTATCATGATATACGTCTTACTCAAGCTTACGATTAAAATTCAGAACCATATTATTTCGGCATAAGCAAAGCTTATTCAAACCATCACATACGTAAATACACATGTTACAATTGTGGATAGTGCGCGTGACAATATCAGGGATCCAACCTGTGGGCTTAAAGGCTGACGCCTTAATGTACCTCAACTTATACAACGACTAATTAAAACATAGTAAATAAACATAAAGTCCTATTATTTAAAAAAATGCAACAAAAACTATACGTTAAAATCAAACAACATTGGACTTACCCTAAATTAGATTTGACCTAGTAATATCAAAATGGAGCAATTAAAGCAGTGGCCGCCAACTTGATGGACCGCTGGCAAGGCGATGCGGCCAAGGGAAATGAAGGTGGAGGCTTGGCTAGCACTAGGAAACGGCTTGGCTCGTCGAGATGTTCTGAAAGTAAACATGCAGCAGCGATGAGCTTTGCTGGAGAGTTGGCCTAGCTTCGGGCTGCTGCTGGATGTGGTGAAGAACCTGCAAAAGGGAAATTTGAGTGCAGGTCATGGAGTGTACGAGCACGTCTTGGTTGCTGAGAAGACCACCAAAGCAGCTGCGAAGCACAACTGTAGGCAGATCTTGAGAGGCTCGACAAGATTGCCAGAAACACCTGCAAGAAGCTGGCGAGTCACTGGAATTGATCTGGAGCGAGCGTGGTGCAGTGGGAGTGCAGGAGGCCAAGAGAATTGCCCGGCTTGCTTGAAGCTTGATAGCTAGTGATTGGACTGGTTAATCATTGGCGTCTCTGGAGGTTCCCAGGACTCCATTGGCATTGGGCTAAAGTTTGCTGGAAGTGCGACGGTGCGCTAGTCTGAGGACAGCAAGATCGCCAGGACCGTTGGGAGGTGCTGAAAGGCAATGCAACACTGCTGGCATTGCTGCTGTCTACATCGGATGAGCCTCAGGTTCGCTGGAAGGTCCACAAGAGTTGCCGTATGGGATATGGCCACACAGCGACGGTGAGACAACGTTGGTAAGGACAGCAAGATCGCCAGGACCATTGGGAGGTGCTGAAAGGCAATGCAACACTGCTGGCATTGCTGCTGTCTACATCGGATGAGCCTCAGGTTCGCTGGAAGGTCCACAAGAGTTGCCGTGTGGGATATGGCCGCACAGAGACGGTGAGACAACGTTGGTGACCTGCAACAAAAAGACTCGGCGGAATATTTATAATTTCTATCTCCGTTTATATATATTCGATTATCAAATAATTTAGCTCAAATGCGTCTATGTTCAAATAAGCGCTTAAATATTATTGTTAGGTTTAACTTAGGTTGACCGAGAGTTGGTGAAAGTTTGATTTTTTTTTTTTTTGGTCGAAGGTGAAAGTTTGATTGATAATATAAAATGTACAAAACAATATCAAATTTCAAAAATGGTTCTGCTAGTCAAAGCAACTCTTTTGTCACTCATGTCACCATCCAAGTGCAACGATGAAATTTTGACCCTTCAGGACCGTACTTGCTCCGGTGCTATGAATTGAACTCCAAGAAACCTGCTCGGAATGCAGAGTCATTTGGTTCTGGAGATTAATATATGCTTTCTTTTCTTTGATAATACGTTTACAGGATTAGAGTATCATTGCATCTCTAGTTTGCCCATAATGCTAAAGTCTCAATTGATAACCATTGACCACCAATGTCGACTCATTAGAACTGGGATCTTGTACCAGAATTGCTGCAAAACGCATTTACATAATTACTTCCTCCTTGAGATTGAAATTGGAAGTTACTTTCAAATAGGATAAGGATGCTTCCTTTTTTCGGTAAGAGATAAGGTGTGGATGCTTGAATGCAATTGAAAATTAGCAAGGTATAATTATTTTGGACTCATCCTGTTATCCTTTTCTAGCTCCAACAATGGTATTGCTCTGCTTCGCTTAATAAACTTATCTAAGTAAAATATATAAACTAGCCCGTCTATCAAGCACCTGCACCGAAACCATTTACAAGTAAGGCGATCAAGATCAAAGCAAATCAAGTGATGACAACAACCCGGAGCATATCGATGAGAAGAAATGAAATTGAAATCAAACATAGAGAAATCCTAACTCGAATTATAGAATATGCACAAAGAAGAGTCGTGTCCTCGGTTTGGGACTATAAGCACCCTTTGGAGACAAACATTTAAATCAAATCGAAAAATGATGAGTAGGATCGTGCAATCGAAATAATCAAAGGATTGGTAGTGAAAGCTCAGATCTTCACCTTGCAAATACAAAGAACTGCGGCTGATTTCGGGTCAAACGTCTCGGTAAGAAAACTTCGGTTAGCAACGCAATGATGAAAGCTCGCCCGATTGCCCTTTCTTTGACCAAAATCTCCACGCTTTTTCTTCTGTGTTTGCCCAGCTGCCTTCAGCGTTTGACCGTCCTTCTCCATTCGCTTCTCTCGGCTTCCTTGCCTTTTCTTTTGTTCTTCTCTATTTGCGTAGCCTTTGTCAGTCGAGTATCCAGGGGTGGGTGATGGGAGAAGTTGGACCTTGGACGGGCCTGACAAATCCAGGTAGTCATGATGCTGGTTCCGTGAAGCCCATGTCCAATTAGAGGGCCTAGTTATGTTGGGCTGGCTAACTTGCTCTACGAAGGCTCACTACGAAGGCTCACTTGTGAATTGAAGGCCAGAAGCCATTTTAAAGCGCAATTAGTAGTCCATATCATTAGATTTAGGCTCTATCGACTGGCTGGACAGGGCCCTTAGGCCCGCCCATAAGATGATTCATGTGTCATATTTGGGTGTGGCGGGGTTGCAACTGCTTTGGAGCCTTGCGGCTGGGGATGGTCCATGGGCCTTCGGGACCAAAGTGTTGGTCAGAATGAGCCTTGGTCCTGGGGGCCCATGAAAGTTCACAGTGGGCCTCCTAGCCACTTCAAGGCCCATGAGCTGTGGGCTCATGGGTGGCTACAGTCCCATCAGTTGATCAGAATAAGCCCTAAAATGCCCTATAGCTAGTCGAACTGGGCCTGGGAGGCCCATAGAAATTTGCAGTGGGCCTCCTGACCCAATCGCTATGTTTTTACTCTTAGTCCCCCTCACTTTTTTTCTCCCTCGACCGAGTAGTTCTCTTTCAATTATTTCTCTACAATTTCAGCCAAGACTCTAGTTTTCAACTTGAATATGCTTGTCCTGGCTGAGTATCCTGCTGTATTTGGCTAAGAACTATGCTGTCTTTGGTGTATTTTCGAAAATGTGCTTTGGATACAATGAAAATACTGAAAGCTAAAACTCTTGGAAAAATGCAAATTGCGTTTGGCAAAAATTCCTTTACAAAGCAACTGTAAGTTGCAAAAAAAATTTATAAAGGGTTTTGACTGTGGTTTTTTAATTTTTAATTTAAACAAATCAAACATTTCATGCCTAGTTGTCATTATGTGCTTAAATTGAGTCACCGGTACTGATAGCAAATGTGCTAGATTGATGCTTGTCGACTTGTAGACTTTGAGTTCAAGTAAAATATAGCCTTCATCTAGGATTTTAGGTTACTTAAATGGAATATCAATCTAATCAAATTGATAAAAGAATATGAGTCTTCCCTATTGGATTTTAGTGGCTCGTAGGACAGCCATTGCTCCGTTTGTGCAAGAGAAAATATTCAGTGATAACTAACCACCACGTCACTAGCCTATGTGACATGCATGATCCGCTCAAAATACAACACATGTCAATGATATGGACATAAATAAAAAATGAAAAATGTAATGAGAAAACCTGCTTTTAACTTCCATTCCCACTTCTCTCTCCTTTTCAAATTTCGAGTATTTTTAGCTTTGCCCCAAAGAAGAGCAACTATTGTGTGTGCCCTCTCTCCATCTCCAGCTTGTTCCCCACCCCCACCTTGCTAGTCACATATGCTGCGAATTTGCCTTTGGCACGTCGCTTCCCTCAAGAGCCTTGCCAATTGCAGCTGTTGAGCCCTAAGCCCTCTCCACCTCTACCTCTGCCTCTGCCATCACATCTAGAGCCCAATCAATGGCAACGACTCATCAACTGAGTCGTCTCTCTCTTTCTTCTTCTCTCACACACACGTGCACATGCACAATCATGCTAGCATGCCATGGATGGCACCAAATCCTCAATGTTTCTAATGCGAGGATCAAGTGTGAGGTCTATGCTCACGTCGGTCTCTTGGGAGCCCTAGCGACATCTACTATGGTAGCACCATCTCTCTCAACTTCAACAACTTTTGGGCCTTTGTTCAATTACATCCCTCCGACAAGCTCGTTATCATTTCTCACTTTGTCCACGCAAGTGAATTGAAATGGGTCTTCTCACTGCTGAGAGTATTGATTTGATATGGGGTTCGTACGCATAGGAATCGGTTGTAAAGTGAAGGGTGCTAGGGAAGAGTTCATTTGCTCGTGGGCCTCTGTAAATTTTTCCAATAATATTGCAAGAATAACAACATTGATCTTCACGGACAATTTCTGATTGTATTTTCTTTTTGACCTGGAGAACCTCTTACTTTTTTCTCCATGCTTTTTAGGTTACTTATTTTTGCTGATTTGAGTAGCATCTCTGCTTGTTGGGTCAAAACTAGTTTAAGTTGGCTGTTTAGTTTGGGAATGAGCAACATATTTTGTTATTTCACTGTGTGCATATCGAATGATTATTTGACTTGTTTTATAGCTCGTCTTTTGTGTATGTGCGAACAAGCAGTGCACTCGATGTGCCTCATGAAATAACATCCTGCCGCAACTTGCAAACAAGCAAACTTTTCTCATACAATTTGCATTTTGTTACTCATGTAATCACAATAGCTTGTTTAACATAAAAGAGTTGTCTGGATATGACGGTGGAGGCAGAGGAGGAGGGGGCTTGAGACCCAGTGTTGGGGACTCAGTGTCCCCTAGAGTGTGAATGAGAAGTGGAGGTGGGGAATCCCACATTGGACAGGAGTGGGACAAAAATTATAGTATATATATGAGAATATCATAAATGGGGCCCCAAGGGCACACCACTTTTGTGGAGGAGAGAGGACCTATGCTAAGCCGGTGACCACCACGTACGTCGGCTCAGATTGGGCCTAGCCGGGGTCCTAATATTGTAATAAGTTATTATTATTTTTTCTCTTTCGCTCAACGGCCACCATTCATTCATACATTTTCGAGTTCAGGAAAAACCGAACTTCGCATTGTGAAACAGTGTCATTCATTCAAATTCAGGTCTAGGGGTCGTGCAAGATCATTATGTCCATATAGTTGAGTTCGAACTTTTTCTCCTTGTTGTACCATAAGATAGAAAAGAGAAACTCGTTCTATCCTAGGAGGCAATTGTCCAACGGCATTGGTACGTGATTAACGCGAGCAAATTCGTTTTCAGAACACAACATATATTTGTCGGGCTCAAGTACGCTGAAACTTACGAAGGATCAATGTTTCCAAAAGATTCTGCTCTCTGTTCAATTGAAGCAATTATCCAGGTTTACTTTGATTTGCCTTGTTCCGTTTTGTTGTTGAAGAACATTGCATGGTTGTTACTTCTTTCCTCTTATGCAAATGTTAAGTATGTACATCTTACTTGTTATTTTGAACACTATTTGCTATCTATTAATTTTCCCTAACAATCTTAAGATGAATTTTGCGCTTTAGTGTTCAGTTTCTATTATTGATCCTTAGAATAATAGTATTATGTTCTCGCTTTACTGTTATAATTTTGGATTAGGGTTCGGCTCAGAAATTTTCATTGTTTCAGATTATTTATTTAAACAACTATTCTTTATCGATTTCGTGTTTTGACACAAAAGATTTGTCATTTGAATCTGGTCGAATTTGGGTATAGTTTGAGTCTAGACATTTTCTAGTCTGGTTTGAGTCTGGATGTTTTTTAGTCTAATCCAATCTGCATCTACTCCTTAGTCTGGTTAAATTTGTGTCTGCTCAGATTTGAGTCTGATCGATCTGCATTTGATCATTTTTGGGTTTGATCGAATTTGTGTCTGGTTGGTTTGGCGATTGATCGAATCTGCATCTGGTCATTTTTTAGTTTGATCGAATTAGTGTCTGGTTTAATTTGCATCTGCTCTACTTTTTAGTTTGGTTGGTTTCATACTTTTCAGTCTTCAAACTAAGCGATTTGTAGACTTTGCGATTTTTAGATTTTAACGCATTAATATGGTAGTTTTTTAGATTTGCTATTTTCGGATTACGCTTTGGTCCTTAAAGGCTATTAGTATTCTATTTATTGTCTAATGATGACTTAAATGTCTACAACATTGGTGATGCATGTTGTTGCGTCAATTCCAGTTCATGGAGAGAAGCCAGAAAATTTAATGGGACTGATTTTAAGAGATGGTAACATAAAATGTTGTTTTATCTCACGACATTAAATTTGGTAAGATTCCTCATGGAGGATGCTCTGAAGTTGGATGATGGAGAGACAGACAAGAAAAGGTTTGCCGCGGTGGATGCATTGAAGTATTCTGACTTTTTATGACGCAACTACATCCTAAATGGTCTAGACAATTCCCTCTATTATTTGTATAGTCTGTTAAAAAGGGTTAAGGAATTGTGGAAAAGTCTTGAGAAGAAGCATAAAACACAAGATGCTGGGTGGAAGAAATTCATTGTCAACAAGTTTCTAGACTTAAGATGGTAGACCATAAAACTATCTTAAGTCAAGTTCAAGAACTCCAAATGATTGTCCATGACATTCATGTTGAAGGGATGACTATAAGTGAATCATTCCAAGTGGCTGCCTTCATTAAGAAGCTACTGCCATTGTGGAAGGACTTCAAGAATTATCTCAAATACAAGAGAAAAGAGTTATCCCTTGAGGACTTGATTGTGCATTTAAGGATAGATGAAGACTATAGGAAAGCTGAGAGGATGATTGGCAAAAATTTGGAGGTTTCAAAAGCCAATGTAGTTGAGGTGGAAGGATAAAAAGAATCATTAAGAAGAGGAAGAGGCATGAAGAGGGATCCACCCAAGGCCAAAAGAAATTCGTTGGAAAATGCTACAATTATGGAAGACAATGACATCGAGCTAAATATTGTAGAGTTAAGAAAAGACAGAAATCTCAAGCTCATGTGGTGAATCAAATTTCCAATGGCATTGATGATAATGTAACATGATGAGAAACCCTAAAAATTGGTGGATTAATATTCGAGCAACTCTTCACATTTGTGTGAACAAGGAAATGTTCACATCATATACAGCTATGGCAGGTGATGAAAAACTTTATATGAGTAATTCGTCCACCTCCAAAGTTGAAGGCACTGAAAAAAGTTGCTCTAAAGATGATCTCCGGAAAAACTGTGACACTAATGGATGTTCTACATGTGTCAGACATTTGCAAAAATTTAGTGTCTAGTGTTCTCCTTAGCAAGAATGGCTTCAAGCTAGTTTTTGTGGTTGACAAGTTTATACTCTCTAAAAATGAAATGCATGTAGGAAAGGATTGTCTTAGTGATGACCTTTTCAAGCTGAATGTAATCACTATTGTACCGACCAAGATTATGAATAAAGCTTTTATTGTTTATGTTCTTGGTGTTTGCATTAATCTTTTGTTTTTGGGTTAGGAATTCGGTGATTTTGATTTATTAGAGCAATTGGATTGCTACCATGTCTAAATTGAGCCGTGCATGTGTGTTGGTCGAGTAGGTTTGGATGATTTTGGTTGTATTTTGGGTTTTAGAGAAAGAATAGAACTTGTTGGTGCAGTTTCATGTTAAATGATTTTGAGACCCGTTCTGGTTCACGATTTTCTCTAAAGTTAGACACTGGGAATTTGCATTTGTTGTCCTGATGAAAGTTATTTATATTTTTCTCATCTACAACATAATTTATTTTGAGAATTTTCTGAATTCATAAAGGTCTCGGCTCGTTCTTTTTCCAAACAAGGTTTTAAAATATTCTCAAAATACCGTCTATGACCTTTGTGCATCCGCTGTTTTTCTGGGCCTATTGTGTTGCGATTTTGAGCAAGTGTTCTTCATGAAAGTTGTAGTTCATACATAGGGCTATAACATGTTAAAAAATTTCATGTTGATATGATGACTTTTGATTCACTTTTGACATGTTTTTTGAACTGAATTTTCTTTGGAAGTAACCATGTTTTTCTAGTCAATTGGATACTCCTTTTCTCAACAAATTTGAATTGGTCTTCATGAAAGTTGTAGGTCACCTCCAGGGCTTAAACATACTAAAATTTCAGCTCAATCCAATGTCTATTGGTTTGTAATTTGACCATGTTTCTCTAGTTGTTAATTGAGGCACCCTAGTTGTTTTTTGAGTGAACACGGCTTCAATTATTGGTGGATTGACCTTGTATAGGCCTTGAGTCTTCCTTCCAAGCATTGAACTGAATTCGTCTGATTGTCCTTGACATACACACCATAATTGTCAAATATAAAAGTGCAAGGATAATCTTCAGTAAGTCTAGAGACAGACAAAAGATTCTTCTTTAGAGTAAGAACTATGAGAACATCATTTAAAGGCAGAGATATATGCTCAGTGGTGAAATGTGTATTGCCAATGAAAGTAATAGAAAGACATGACCCATCTCCTATCATTACACTATCTTGACCTCTGCAATGAGTAGATGATGAAATGATACTAGGATGAGCTGACATATGGGCAGTGGCTCCTGTATCAGGATACTAGTCACTGCCTTGAGAATTTTCAATATGCATCGCAGCCAGGGCTGTAGGTATCTCCTCAATTTGATATGAGTTATCAAACCTATACCAGCATCTCAAAGTAGTATGGCCAGGTTTCTTACATATCTAGCAAGTGATTCTTTCATTGTTCAAGACCGATATGTCCTGAGTGTGTTTATTGTCTGATGGAGGATAAGACTTGGTGTCTTGGTACTTTGGTGCTGAACTAGCATAAGGTCGAAAACCCCGTCCCATGCCAGAATGTTGTGGAACTACTACCTCTCGATTTCTATATCCTTGATTCCTTCCTTGGAAATCATAACCTTTACCTCTATTGAATCCACGGCCTCTATTATAGCCTTTACCACATCTACATTCAAAAACTCTACCATTACTTCTATTTACAAATGCACGAGTTAATGAATTAAACACAGGCTGAGACTCAGATTTATAGTCACTTTCTTGAGCTCTTTGTCCATAGAAGGCCATAGTTGAGTTAAATCGATTTGTTATATAGTTATGCAGCCTTGCCTCAAACCTTTCAAGATGTGAAATGACCTCATCATAATCCGACTGAGGTTTGAAACAATAGATTATAGTTCTAAAATTCTCATAGTCAGAACTCAGCCCTTCTAACACTCCAAAAACCTTTGTTATTTCGTCTACAAGTTTGCCAATGGCACTAAGTTGATCGCAAATCAACTTCAATTCACGCAAGTATTCTGACAGAGATCGATCACGTTTATGGCACGATTGCAATCTACCTCTCAACTCAAATTCTCTTGCTATTGATTTGTGACTAAAACGATTGCACAGAGTCTGCCATACCTCCTGTGAAGTCCCACGGCCAATGACTAGCCCTAAGATGCTCTCAGAAACAGATCCACTAATCCACGATGAGATCAGTTGATCTATTTTGATCCAGTCAATGTAATCAGCATTTGGCAATTCCACTTCTCTTCCTTCAATTTCTTTAAGTATCATTTGCGAAGAAGGAGAAATCTCACCATGATGAACCCAATCAGCTCTTGACTTCACAGAAATCCATAGAACTGTGCTTACCACAAAAGGTAGTTATCTTCCACAAGCTTTATCGTAACGAAATTTCCTATGTTCACATTTACAGGAAAATGATACTTTGATGTTCGTGCTACCATATCTTTGTGTTGAAGGCTTTCAGAGTGGCTCTAATACCATGAACGAATCGATAAATCGAGCTAAATGAAGAAGATGAAGACGACGACTCGAGAAAGATGAAGACGATTCTGAAATTCCTCTGTATATTGAGAGAGAATTTTGTGTTTCATTTGAAAGCCTTACATTGATCTTAACTCTTTCTCTCTATATAAGCTTCGCAAATTGTGTAGAAAGACAACTCTAACAAACTAATAGAAACTAAGCTCATTACAAAGATAGAAAGTCAATGAAAGTCAACTAGGGTTCCAAATAATGACCCTTACAAATCAAATCAATTATCTCAACTAAACTCAAATTAATTTCAGTTCCACTCTTTTGACTTCATTATTCGTTGATTCATTGGACAAGCATCACTTCTTTGATTCAATTGATGACTCATTTGTTGAGACGATCCTTCCCCTGTTTTTGAGTTCTTCTGTGTTGAACAAGCTTGAGGTTCTCTCTTAACAAGAAATATATCAAGACTAAGGAGTACAATGGATGTTGTCTAGGGCCATGTGTCCCCTCATTTGCTATATAAACGAGGTGAACTGCAATTAATATGCCTTCAAAAATTATTGATGTGATTTATATATGTAATTTTCTTCTGATGTCATAAATCACTTTACTTTACTCAACTTAATATCTTGCAAAAATGAGTTTCTGTTTATAGTACATGCAATATGTCAATACCCTCAGACAACATAACAACTTCGTGTCCATGGCTGGTAACAGCAGCTCTAGAAGAACAGGGTTATTAGCAGTTACTCTGAAAACATTGAAATTATCGGCACCCTTCTAGAAAAGTTGAAGAAGATGTTGCTGATGTTTCATGTGGGGTCGATTCAGATGAAGTGAGGTGGTAAAGATCTGAAGGTAATAACCTTGTTAGGATCTGAAATCCTCAACCTGTATGATTGGGAAGGCATTATTACACAGCAACCGCAGCTCTCAAAATCAACTTCATTTTAGTTGGTCCTTTCCAGTTTGTCAGCTTATTAGCCTTAAGACTTACAGATTTCACCTTCATCTTCTTTGGTACAGTATATGGTACAGTATATGTGACGAGTTTGCTCAAAAAAGATTTGTTCAGTCTTACAATTTGAGCCGTACAGTTGTGGTTATTTCCAATCGGTCCTTAAATTTTGTTCTTCTTTCAGAAAGCTCCCCAGCTGTGAATTTCGAATATATCCTTGTTTAGTACCACTCTCGAAAAGCCGGCTCTTCTGTTGACTAGGCTTCCATGCTTCTTCTTGCCCTTCTTCTCATAAAGGGATGCTCCTTTCGGTAATAGAAGAATGCTTTTAGTTGCCACCAATTACTTTCTTTTGTTAAATCAATCAATGAACAAAAAATAAGTTGCGGGTTTGACTAAATCTTTTTAGTCGATGCTAAGGAAGGTCATCAAAAAAGTGTAATTCAAGTGTTGCATTTAAAGTGTTGATAATGGTCAGGATTGGCTAACATCCACGTTAGTCGATCCAGACGCGAGAGTGCGTGGCCATCATTACTACTGAGCTTCCCTATTCCAACTAGACGCTTTTTGTTCCAATCTATATAAAGGGACCAAATCAAGGCAAAGGACAACCTCATACGCTCCCCAACTTCATCGTACCTCTCCATCTTCAGTACAATAACAAAGGATCCTCTTCCGAAGTTTGTAACCTTTGTCTTCCTTTCTCTCTTGATTGCTCCTTCCATTTCTAGCTTCTCAATAGGTGATGCGAAATCTTGGTGTAGCAAAATGCCTTACCCACAGCCATGCGAATACTTCATGACCCGCAACCCTAAGAATATCCCCATCAAGCAAAAATCAGATTTCCTCGAGTCCTCGATCCAACTTGCACTCGAGTGAACCTTGCGGGCTCATAGCAACACGTACTCGCTCGACTCCAAGTGTCGTAATGAGCACGAGAAGGCGGCGTATGAGTGTAGTATATTCGGATGACAATGTTATGATATCCTAATTAGTGAACATACTAGAGGGGAGCTCGTTTTTTTTTAGATCACCTCGATCCTTATTTTGTTTAAAGAGGTACAAAAGCTTTTACGAGATTTAAGAGCAAAGCAAATTTCATCCGAACCTTACAAGTTTTAAGGATTTCATGTTCAAGAAGTCCAAGCTCCAATGTTCGTATTCATAAAACTGAGTTTCACCGAATTGAAACCGGACCGTGCTATTATGATATGACTTGTCACATACCAATTGCACGTGGTAGGTTAAGTATCAATTCCTCTGTTTTTGACTTATGATTGTATGTAAAGTGTGTTATTGTGCTGTGACTTATGCTCGGTATGATTAATCTGGGAATCAAACAACCTCAAAGCTTGAGCAAGGAACCCTATCTCAATAAGTCCATCTTATCTCAGCAACAAGTTAGTCCCTCAACCGCTATAAGCCTCTAGAACTGGAGACACCACTTTTATTTAATAGTCTCTCCATAATTATAGGATTTAAACAGGTTCCCATTATTTTTCATATGTCAAGTGAACATGGTATGCCTGTCCTAGGAATCCATAGATCTCCTTGTACGAATCTTCTCACTGAAAATGGCTCGACGTCCTAAGGGCTCTTCAAGACATGGAAACCTGGCTAGCTCACCCTCCCGTCCGTCGCCGCGCCGTGGCCTGAGTTCATGTACTCTCCATAAAATAGGGTCTTGAGGAACTCGCCGCTCCACTCATCCCATCTCTTCGAGTCTATCAATTCGTCGAGATCCGTCTTCATAATTATAGTTCTCAAGTACTCCTTCTAGGGGCGTCCCAAGTAGCTCTTGAACAAGCCCTTGACTGGGGCGAAGTCGGGGGCAGGGGCGACTCTCGACTCGTGGATGACAATCCCCGTGGTCTTGTTCTCGCGGTCTCAGCCTTGAGTTGTTACCATGTTGGCCTAGTGGTCCATCAGCCTCCTGACGAAGATGTCGCAGTTCTGGAGGACGGCAGCGGCGTCGCCAAAGATGAATTCGATGGTGCCGTAGACGTGGCAGTCACGGTAGAACTGGCGATAGGAGAACGTGAGGAGCATGTCCTGGTAGGCCTTGAAGCTGCACCGATAAAAGACAGATTGATCTGAGCTGACCAGCAGCACGATGGCTTGGCCCTTCTGGGGACCTGCCGTGTTCTCAAACATGATGTCTCTTGCCCAGAAGCCATCCCCGTAGACAGCTGCATTGATTTAGAGAGTATTACTTCAAGAGCCAATCAATTGATAAGCCGCGCATTGACTAAAGTTTTGGGAGCTTAATTCTTACCAAACGTAGCTGAAGTTGAAGTGGTGGAACCGTCTTGAACATTTTTACTACCGGTAATGACAGTCCGATCCATGCCGTCGCCGATGAACATCACGTCCTTCATGTCCCTTCCGACTTCAACTTTCTCATTATAGACCCCTGATTTCACATAGATGACCACTCTCTCGGGCCGACTCTCGCCCATTCTAGCGAGCGCGGCCATGGCGTCGTTGATCGTCATGTGATTGTCGGAACCGTCCTGGGCCACGACGAGATCGGCCTTTGAAGTCGTTGCATTCCATGATGCTAAAAGCCCGCCGTTCGAGTCCGGCGTAAACCTCGGCCGTGTTCCTATAAGCAAACACAGTCCCTTTTCAAAAAACTAGCACTCCGAGCAGATTACTAAGACCGAGAAAGCAGATAAATTACCCCTCATTGATTTGCTTGATTGAAGATCCATACGTTCTCGAGTGCTAGAGACGATGGCGATAGTGATGGAGGCCTTGGCGGTGTTGGCGGCGATGAGAAGGAGGAAGGTGGCCGTGAAAGAGAAAGTGCACATAGTGAAAATCAAGTCGGCGCACGATGGTGGTTGCAGAGAAAATGCTTACTTATATATATTGTAGAAGAGGGCAGTGGAGTTTAGTATATTCAGACGACAATGTAATGATATCCTAATTTGGGAAAATATTAGAGGTGAGCTCGTCTTCTTTAGATTGCCTCAGTCCTTATTAAATTTAAAGAGGTACAAAAGTTTTTACGAGATATATGAGTAAAGCAAATTTCATCTGAACCTTAAAAGTTTTAAGGGTTTCATGTTCAGGAAGTCCAGGCTCCAATGTCCGAATTCAGAAAATTGAGTTTGACCGAATTAAAATCAGACAGTGCTATTGTGCTATGACTTATGTCTCAATACCAACTGCACGTGACAAGTTAAGTATCAATTCCTCTGTTTATGACTTATGATTGTACGTAAAGATAATTCGGTAATTAATTTACCGTTAAGGAATTAACCATCGTCATAAATCAACTATTACAAGTTTTAACGCTGATTAATACGAACGTTACAACTTTAATAACACGGCTTTAACTCAGCCATTACCAACTGTTATGAATTAACAGATTAAAACTATCATTTAATCTGAATCTGGCGGTTACAGACTCTACCGTTGAGTCTGGTGTTCTTCATACTATACAAAGTCTGATCGCACTTTCAGACTTTACAAAATCTGATCGTCTCCAGAGTCTGATCACACCTTCAGACTTTACAAAGTCTGATGTCTTTAGAGTCTGATCACTCCTTCAGACTGTAGATGTATCCCGCCGTAACCAAAACATAACAGTATAGAAAGAAGCCAAAAAGTGAATTATTTCTAAGCCCACTTTTCGGAGTTTCCCAGGGTTGCATTCGTGTGCGCAGGTTGCACGCTCGTGCACAAGTTCAGGTTCGACGGGAACCGGATTTGCACGCCCCATGCACGTGCGCACGAGGCATGGTACTTGTGATTTTAAGTTAACACTCTATAGGAGTGTAACCACATATAAAACCCTCCAAAGCCTTCCTTTTAGTCTATGTTGGACAAGTGTTTCTACACTTTCCACTAACAAGGTTGCTTTTCACATGTGGGACCCACATCCCACTAAGGGTTTTCTTCTTGAGAACAATTTCTCATTCACCCTTATATCATTCCAAAATTCCAACAATCCCCCACATGAATGAAAATTGTTTTGATTTTGACACTACGACAGTGTTCAGCTTTGAAACCTGTATAGGATAGGTAGGTATCACCCTTTGAACCTTCCCTTGTAAAAGTATACTTGCTTCACTAACTGTCCAGTAGATACGAGTCTTTGAACTGTCCTGCTTTTTTATGTGAAGGATTCATATACTTTACATAAGAATCAATCATTTGTTCAGTTCTCGGTTGTGTTCGTTTTGGCCATGAACACCAACTTGGTTCTGTGAGAGTTTAGATAGAATTTAGCCCCCAAATTCTTCTTTGAAGCGGCCCCTCTTCACTCTTACATAGGTGATTTCTTAAGTCTCGAGCAACTCTATTGCTCCACTTAATTATCATTAAAGCAAATTGCCTTAAGTTTTGAGCAATCACACTAGCTCCACTTAAACATCAATTTTGCTATCCTCTTTCTCGTATATAGTCACTTTCAAGACATATGAATGAGTTGAGGGTAATTCCCCCACGGTGACCTTATGAGTCTGTATGGTAGGTTGTCCCTTTGAACCTAGATCTTGGGATCTCCAGTCAACTAGGTTGGGTTTTCCTCTATACTCCTCATTGCTCTACGGCTTTAGTCTCATTCCTTTCGTTAACCTCTCAACTAACTCTTGGTTTAACCATTTGGTTAATGGATCCACAATATTATCCATTGACCTCACGTAGTCAATAGAGATAATTTCAGTTGAGAGTATTTATCTAATGGTATTATGTCTACGACGTATATGTCTAGACTTACCATTATACATGTTACTTTGTGCCCTTCCAATCGTAGATTGGCTATCACAATGTATACATATAGGAGGCACAGGTTTTTCCCATTTGAAAATATCCTTTAAGAAATGGCGTAACCACTCAGCCTCTTCTCCATATTTATCCAGAGCGATAAACTCTGATTCCATTGTGGATCTGGCTATCAAAGTCTGTTTAGAGGATTTCCAAGACATAGCTGCACCAGCAAGTGTGGATATATATCCACTTGTAGAATTCGAGTCTTTAACATAAGATATCCAGTTCGCATCACTATATCCTTTCAGAACAGAATGATACCTTGTATAGTTCAAACCATAATTTTGAGTATACCGTAAGTATATTAGTACTTTGACTATTGCTTTCCAATGGTCAGCACTAGGATTGCTCGTAAATCTATTTAATTTGCTAACCGCATATGTAATGTCGGGTCTTATACAACTCATTAAGTATATCAGACTGCCTATTACTCTAGAGTATTCTACTTGAGAAATACCCTCTCTTCTGTTTTTAAATAGATGAATATTATTGTCTAGTGGTGTTCTAGCAATACTAGAATCATTCGTGTTGAATTTTTCAAGAATCTTGTTCACATAGTGTGGCTGGTCTAAGATTAAACCTTCTGACATTCTTGTGATCTTTATTCCTAGAATCACATCAGCATGTCCCATATCTTTCATATCGAATCTTGAATTCCACATTCTCTTGGTGGATTTGACAATCTCATTATCGCTACCCACAATTAGAATATCATCAACGTAAAGACATAGAATGACATAGCAATCTTCTATCTCTTTAACATAGACACACTTATCGGATTCATTAATCTTGAATCCATTGGTAATTATTGTATGATCAAACTTCTCATGCCACTTCTTTGGCACTTGTTTCAGACCATACAATGATTTTACCAATTTACAGACTTTCCTTTCTTGTCCTGAAACTATCAGACCTTCAAGTTGTTCCATATAGATTTCTTTATCTAAATCACCATTTAGGAAAGCTATTTTCACATCCATTTGATGTACTTATAGATTTCGCAATGCAGCAATCGCAAGTATCATCCTTATGGAGCTTATTCTCGTCACGGGAGAATATGTATCAAAGTAATCCAAGCCTTCTCTTTGCTTGTATCATTTGATTACAAGTCTGGCTTTATACTTATCAATTGAACCATCAGCGTTCATCTTCCTTTTAAAGATCCATTTGGACCTCAAAGGTTTACAACCAGAAGGAAGTTATATGAACTCCCAAGTATGATTCTACATAATAGAATCAACTTCACTTTTTATCGCTTCTTTCCAAAGCAGACCTTCTGAAGAAGTCACAGCTTCTGTATAATTGAATAGTTCTTTTTCTAACAAATAAGTTAGAAAATCATCTCCAAATGATTTTCCCACTCTCACCCTCTTGCTATGTCTCAGTTCTAGTACATGATCTAAATCAAGACTTTCGTGATCCGAGTCATACACACATTCTGTTCTTTTAGAAGAATTTGATTCATCATTGGATTTACATGGAAATACATTTTCAAAGAAAGACGCATTCCTAGATTCCATGATCATATTCTTGTGTATATTTGGGATTTTAGATTTATGCACAAGAAACCGATATGCACTACTATTTTGCGCATAACCAATAAAGATACACTCCACCGTTTTAGGATCTATCTTTACCTTCTTTGGTGTTGGCACAGCTACTTTAGCAAGACACCCCTACACTCGCAAATATTCATAGGAATGTCTTCTACCTTTTCATAACTCATAAAGGGTTTTATCCTCTTTTTTTCAAGGTACCTTATTTAGAAGGTAATTACTCGACAAAATAGCTTCTCCCCACATGTTCTGGGGCAGACGAAAACTTAGTAGCATCGCATTCATCATCTCTTACGTTTTGCCACACCATTAGATTGATGAGAGTAAAGTGGAGTCATTTCATACACAATTCCATGTTGTGCACATAATTCACCAAATGGTGTTTCATACTTTCCACCTCTATCACTTCTTAATCTTCTGGTTTTTCAATTGAGTTGATTTTCAACCTCATTCTTATAGAGAACGAACTTCTCTATGGCTTCACTTTTGCTTTTAAGCAAATACAAATAGCAATATTTCGTGCTATCATCTATAAAGGTAATAAAATAATTATTACCGCCCCTCGATGGTGCGAATTTCAAATCGCATACATCGCTATGTATCAATTCAAGTGGCTCGGTCTTTCTTTCAATTGTTTGAAATAATGACCTCGTTAGTTTTGCCTCAACGCAAATCTCACACTTATGTTCTGAATCAATATGGAATGTGGGTATATGTTCCAATTCAATAAGTCTACGCAAGACATTATTATTTGCGTGCCCAAGTCTACCATGCTACAAATTGGAAAACTCAAGCAAATAAACATAAGACGTTCCTTCTTTATTGATCATAGTCAGAACATTGAGCTTAAAAAGCCCTTCGGACACATATCCCCTACTCACGTACATTCCAAACTTTGACAAGATCACTTTGTCAGACTCAAAGATCATGCGAAATCCATGCTTATTCAGCAAAGACCCAGACACTAGGTTCTTTTGGATTTCTGTCACGTACATAACATTCTGTAGAGTCAACACTTTTCTTGAGGTCATCTTCAGAAGCACTGTCCCTTGGCCTTCTACCATGGACGTTGCAGAATTTGTCATGAAAACCTTCCGTCCATGAACAGGTTCAAACTTGGTGAATAAGTCCAAACTAGAACATACGTGCCTCGTGACACCGGTGTCAATCCACCATTCTTTCGGGTTGGACCCCATCAAATTCACCTCATAAATCATAAACTGATATGTTCATGTTCGACACATCCTTAGATATCTCATTCACCATATTGACTTGATTATTCTTCTTTTTAGAAAATCTACATTCTACAGATTTATGCCCCACCTTGCCACAATTGAAGCATTTTCCAGGAAACTTATTCTTGGAAATGCCTCCCTTAGGTGCTAGCCTCGGCTTGGCAATCTTCTTTAACTCCAAAACATTCGCCTTAGCAACAGAAGGTGCGAACAACTTGCGTTCAGAACTTTTGTTGTCTCCTTCAATGAGAAATCTAACAATCAGTTCTTCAAGGTTCATCTCCTTCCGCTTATGCATAAGGTAATTCTTGAAGTCCTTCCAACCAGAAGGTAGCTTCTCAATTATCGCAGCCACCTGAAAGGATTCACTGAGGTTCATACCATAAGCCGCAATCTCGTGCAAAATCACTTGGATTTCCTGCACTTGACTGATCACAGTCTTGGAATCAACCATCTTAAAATCGAGGAACCGTCTGACCACAAATTTCTTTGCGCCGGCATCCTCTAATTTATACTTATGGTCAAGTGATTCCCACAGCTCTTTCGCTATTCGATTATCACAGTACACATTGTACAGTAAATCGTGTAAGCCATTCATGACGTAATTCTTACATAGGAAGTCATAATGCTTCCACACATCAGCAGCATTGGCAACTTGCCGATCCTATTTTGGATCGTCAGAAAACGCAGGAGCGACAGGGGCATCTTCTGTCAGGAACCTTGCAAGGCCGAGCGTCGTCAGGTAGAACAGCATCTTCTGTTGCCAACGCTTGAAGTTTGATCCATCGAACTTTTCTAGTCATTCTCCATGTGGAGTAGAACCCAGAACTAGGACAGCAGAAGGTCCAGACTGATGGACCGCAATAGGGATAAATTCTGTGGTTTTCGTGTTAGAGCTATCAGTAGAATCGACAACGTTCTTCCCACGAACATCAACCACATCCTCAGTTGAGATGTCAACCACATCCTTTCCAGAAGTCATTAAACAACTTATCTGTTTTAAGCTTGTTCGAAATAATGCTCGAATACAATGAGCAAAAAATAAATTCAAATGGATTTCACTAGAATGACGTGATTACAGATGGACACAAATACAAGAACGAACAAAAACCAAGGCCTGTGCTAATCACAGTTAGCCTTAAAACAGATTCGTCCCCTCCAATACACAGTGAGGAACTCTCCAGCACACGTGAGGCAACGTGGACGTCTGTCTCCTATGATACAACGGTTGACAGCCAAGAAGTGTAGATCTCCAAAGCTTCCAGCGAACTTGAACAACGAACAATGCATCGAATCAAATCCAATCAAATCTAATAAAATCAAATATCAAATAAAATCTAAATAAAATCTAATCAAATAAAATATAATGCAATATATAAAATGCAATTTTTTGGAATTTTTATGAATTAATTAGCCTAATTATCCATGGCTAAATATCATATAATCTAAATTAGGAAACAATATATATTAATTCCTAATTTAAACTAAAATCTACTCAACCAAGAATAATATCCTAGAATGCAATCTATCTAAAATCATCTTAACAAAAATATCTAATATGTAATATAAACTAATTATGCAAATTTACCTACACGTGCAAATTAACCTAATCATGCAATTGTTAAAATAAATGTGCAATTAATCTAAACACGCGATTTTCAATTTAAATATGGAATTAACCTAAAGATGCAATTTTAAATCTAAATATGCACCTAACCTAAATATGCAAATATTCTAATATGCACATGATGCAACGCAATCAATTCAAACATGCAAAATTATCTAAATATGCACAAAAAGCAAATTAAATGAAATATGAGAAATCAAACACTCAAAAATTGAATTCTAAAAAATGATTTTAAAAAAAATTAATTAAAAATAAACGAAAATAATAAAATAAAATGAAAAGAAAATAAAAGAAATTATTAAAACCACCACAATTCACTCATGCGATGCAGCATTGGAGTTTGTTTGCAAGTTCAAAACAGCACAAATCATGAGTCTACTATGCATCAAAGACCATCAAGTAGGAAGCGTAAGCACGAATAAACACCGGGAAAGCTAGAACACCCAACTAAACCAAAAAAAAAAATCATCAATATTGAGCGTAGGTTTGAAAAGCATAGGAAACTTGGGAAAGGAAAAGAATGGAGGCCGATTTTTTCCCTACACAGTTTGAAGGTGGCGGGGGCGGGCATGCTCGAGCAAAGTCGAGCTACGCCATGGCTCGTCCGCAACGCCTTTCAATCGCGATCCTCGGGCAAACCACAAATAGAACAAATGTGACCAAAACTCACCAGAAAGTCGAGCTACCCTGTACTTTTTCACCGAAAAAAAAGTCTCCTGCTCCTCTGCCAAAGTTTCTCTTTCTTTCACCGAAAAAGACCTCCTTTCTTACCTCCGCTGTCTCTTTGCGTCAGAAGGTCCACCTCCCTCTCTTTTTTTTCACCGAAGAAAAGTCTCCTCTGAAGTCTCCTTTCTTTTTTTTTCTCTCTCCCTCACTGTCTCTTTCTGCCGAAAAAGTCTTCTTCCCCTTTTTCTCTCGACTCTCCCCTTCCCACAATCTCTCGCCCACTCCTCCTCTCTCTTTCTCTCTCTATCTCTCTCTGTCTGCGTCCAATTTTCTTCGAAAAGTCCCCCCTGTGTCTTCGCGTCTCTTCTTCCTTTTAAAGGATGTCAAAGCAAATATTCGGTCCAAGACCGAATATTGCCTTTGAAATTTTATTTCCTCTTCTTCTTTTTTTCCAAATATTTCCTCTTTTTACCCACGAATTTGAGTAAAAAATTATGTTTCCTTTTTTTGTTCCTTTCCTTTTAACCAAATATAATATATGCCCAAGATTCCTTGATATGCAAAATACCCTAGTTAATTATATGTAGAAATAAAATAAAATTCCTATTTTAAATGAAGCCAAAAATTTAGGTGTCAACATCATTTATGTCCACCTCATTGACATGTGTCGTACTTTTAGCGGATCATGCATGCTATGTAGGCTAGTGATGTGATGGTTAGATACCACTCAATATTTTCTTGTATGTATAGAGAACAACTTCTATAGTCAGGTCCACTCAAAACTTTACATACCCAAGCTTCGGGAAAATTGCCAAAAAAGTTATAAACCTTTACCTACTCTGCCGATTAAGTCATAAACCTTTTTTTTGTGCCGATTCAGTTCTAAACATTTTCCACATTTGTCATTTAAGTCATTCCGATGGACTTTGGCTGGAAAATGTATACGTGGCACGACCGGATCTCGACGGCGACAAAATTTTTTCTTCTTTTTTTTTCTTGCTCCAGCCATTCTAGAGGGAGGCGAAACCCTCGCTGGCGACGGGTGAGGGCAGCGGGGGCTAGGGAGGTCGCCACCGCTCTCACCTGCTGCCGACGCCTTGTCATCACCACGTTGTCACCGGCAAGGTCTTGTCATGCTACATCGTTGCCACGTAAGCATTTTCAGGCCAAAATCCGTCGGAATGACTTAAATAGCAAATGTGGACTGAATCGGCACAAAAAAAAAGGTTTAGCATTGAATCAGCAAAGTAGGTAAATGTTTAGGACTTTTTTGTTAATTTTCCCCCCAAGCTTCTGCTTGTACATTTAGTTACCTCGAAGCATACTAACGCCCTTATGTTCTATAAACGGTTCACCTGCTAATAGACCCATCTAAGAAAAGGCATAACAGCCCTAATTGAACTCTAACTCAACACCGACTCGTGTCCTCTAATTTGTTCACCATCGGCAAAGTCCATCCAAACTTATTAATGTATTCATTTACTTTAGGCCATTCACCTTGTATCACACATCTTTCAGTTTGTTTGCCATCAGTAACATCCTTTAAGACATCGGCAATCGGCATATTCCTCATTCAATGATTTGTTCACCTTTCGCAAGCACCATCCAGTCATCAACATAGTTCAAGTCCAAAAGCTGTTTCACCTTTCATCAGGCGAAGGTCATTCATCACTTTAGACGTCAAGTGTTACACGTTCAATTACATATGTTAGTGTACTGAAAATGTCTAGTCATGCTCAGAACACCATAAGATTTTTCCTAACAAATATCAGGATTGATTCTAAGAACTTACAGAAGCTATACATACAAAAGAAGCTATTTTATCTTCATTTTGCAAAGTCTTTTTTTTTTTTCTGTGTCGCCCATTTTAAATAATACTTTATACATAAGTTATTTCTAAAACAGGTATGACTTGCTTTTACATTTTTCAAATTTTGTAAATGTTATTCTTTAATAAACAAAGCATCCTATTATGTCGTTAAATGCTTGAATTACTTCAATGTTGAATCAACATAACTTACTTCGTCTAACTTTCATAATTATAACAACCCAGACTATATTATTCTAGAATTCATTTTAAACATTTTTATTCATAATTTGAGTTTTTACTTTAAAGCCAAGTGGCAGAATGTGCGCAGTGTTCCCTCTCATTTTAATTATGCATGGTATATCGAATTATACAAAAATAAAGACTGCGCAAAGTTTTAGATATCACTACAAAAAAAGGCCCTTTTAGCTACGACTTTCGTGATGAAAATAATGATAAAAGTCGTCGCTACCAGTGATTAGCGACCACTTTAGCGACTACCAATGAGTCGTTGTTAAAAACGCGTCGCCAAATTTGGCGACAACAAAAAATCAACTAGTCGCTAATTAGCTACAAGTTAGCGACTAAAAATTCGTTGTCATGTAGCGACCAAGTAAACTCGTGACCGAACTTGTCCCTGATTAGCTACACAAAACCTTACAGTTGTAGCAAATGTAGTCGCAAAGTAGCGACTACACCACTTGTAGTCGCCACTTTACGACTACAAGTGGTCGTCGTAACTTTGCGACTATTGTACTATGTAGTCGCAATTTAGCGACTACTTCTCGGAGAGGTAGTCGCTATTTAGCGACAACAACTAGCCTTTAGTCGCTAAAATGGAGAGAGTGTTTTGGATATCATTCTGTCGCTTTTAGTGACTATGGGTAAGGACACGGTCTCTACTTAGCGGCTAAATGTGTTAGTAGTCGCAAATTTGCGACTACATATATTAGTAGTCGCTATTTAGCGATTACCAGTGTACTACTAGTCGCTAATTTGCGACTACCAACACTAGTAGTCGCTATTTAGCGATTACCGATTGATCTTAGTCGCTAAAATCCACAGAATGCTTTAGACAGCATTCTGTGGATTTTAGCGACTATAGGTTGGACCTTTGTCGCTAATTAGCGATTACATGTAATATTTGTGTAGCTAATTAGCGACAAGGTTTTCTGTAGTAGTCGCTATTTAGCGATTACAAGCAGACGTAGTCGCTAATTAGCGACTAAAAACACATCTTTGTCGCCAAAATGCACAGAATGCTAAAAGGTGGCGGTTGCCAACGATCTACTTGAAGTTCCATTTGTAGTATTAAGGCAAGTAATCCTGTGACTATTTATGATTTGTAATCGCTAATTGGCGACAAGTTGGCCTTTTTAGTCGCTATTTGGCGACTACTTGTTTAATGTAGTCGCTATTTGGCGACGGCGTTCGCTCTGTGTAATCGCTAAAACGCATAGAATGTAACAAAAAAACGACTGACTATGTCAGTCCCACAGTAGCACCTGATATCAATCAGTTTAAACACAATTCACAGACCAACAATAACGGCCACCTCAGAGTAGTATTTGACAGCCAATTCAAATCCACATTACATATATACAAGGCAATATAAACATCTGTTTCTGAATCACTACTACATACAATGAATATGTCAAAACCTGGATTGAAGCCCAACATGAAAGCTAATTGGCTAATACCTATACACTTACCACTATACTAAGTTCTAAACAGCACATATGTACAGAAACCAATTGCCATCACCTACGCGGTCCCGTCCATGCCATCATCATCATCATATTCTTCATCCTCATGGCCGGGGTCACCTACGGGTGTAGGTACAGGTACATGTGCTGCGGCTGGGGCTGGGGCTGGGGCTGGTGGACCTCCAAGTCCGCGGGGATTTTGCGCTGCTGCCATGGCGTCCAAACGTCGCATGACCTCCGCCATATTCATCTGGAGATTTCTAATTTCATCGTCCTTCTGTGCTAGCTGCTGTTTTAACTCAGCAACTTCTGAGGCCGACGCCGCATCCTCTCGACCCCACCTCGAACCTCTTGACGATGATGCGCCCACCGACTTTGCACATTCTCTCCCCAGATTCCCCAGACCAAACACCTTGCCGTGTTTGACCCCACCTGATGCCTCCACCCATAACTTCGCCTGCTCATTTGGCGACGGTTCAGGCGTCGCCAACTCCCCTTCTTCGCCCCCTTGTGAACCCCCTTGTTCACCCCCAGATGTGCTGGCCAACATAAGTTCATCAAATTTTTCCTAACATTCCATCATTGCAATATGATCATCAATTGCAGCAAGTATAACCATAACTTTAAAAAACCATTTAGTTATCCATATTTAACCAACCTTCACTTGTCGGGCTTTATCGCTGACAAATGTCTTATCCTTCTTCATGAATGTCCTCTCGAAGGTCTGAGAGAATGATGGCTCCTTCCCCAATTCCCTGGCCTACGAACCACAATAGACAAATCATTATATATGTACGTATACTTCACTGAAATAAAAGAAGACACAAATGCACTTACCATTCGTCGTCTTTGCTCTCCTATGTTGATGAAGCCCCCCGCATAGGTCGCCGTCCCCCCTCCTCCCGAGCTGGAAGCTCGATTGAGCTTATTTCTTTCCTCGCCTTCTTATGCTCCTCCGATCCCCATATCCTCAATATGTCCTCTCAATTGTTGTGCGATATCCATCACGGCCTCTTTTGTCTCGTGTGCGCTTTATTCATGATATTTCGCATGTGATCCCCGACTTTCTTCTCAAAAATCTTCTTTATCACGCCCTCCTGACTCTCAGGCCACCAAAATTTCCGCTGCAAATATATACGTCAACCAATGACATTGCCAAGTCATTCATTTTATATAACATAAACTTGTAAAAGTCTAAATGACCTAGTGCCAACTATCGGACCATAACATTTCAACAATACACTTACCGAGAATTCACGCCACCACACATTCTTCGCATCTTGTGGGGCGGCGTTATATGTCGCATATGGCCCTCGCCAATACATATTGACGATTTCATTCAATTCTCGCACCACGGATGTGGCATTTACGAATCTGCAAATCCAAAACACAAGTGTTAAGACATTGAAATAAATACTTTAAAGTAAAAAACGACTTTAAAACGCACAATCATTCTAAAGTTTCACTTACGAGTCTCCATCAGGTGCGATGAGCTTCCTCCCTTGATCATTAAGGACCCAATTGCCATCAGCTACAGGTGGTGGCACTTGGGTCGATGACGACGGTTGGCCTTCAGTTGGCGCTTCTGTTCGTCTATGATAAACCTACCCTCCATGTGGGTCGACTGGGGTCTCCTGCGACGATGGCGGCTGGGTTTCCGACCCTATGGCAGCACCTTCATCAGCTTCTGTAGGTGGCGGGGCCGGCTGTGGAGTCGTGGGAGACTCCTGACCAGCTTGCTGCGCTGGCTAGTCGGCTGGAGACGGTGATGCTTCCTCGGCCGGGGTGGGGGGAATTGAACAAGCGCACCCCGTGGACAGGCCTCCGGCCTCCACGCCCACCCCATTGACCTCCACGTGGATACTGCAAAGTTCATGCATAACAAATCATCAGTGTCGACAACCCAAGACTATCCATTAGGTCATTTTCATCTATGAAACGTTAAACAACAATAAACAACATACTATATGTATTTACCATGGCGACTAATGTCTTTGGAAGGTTACTTGCTGATCCAAAACCTCAAACCGGAGGCCAAATCGTCGTCGTTCCTCAAACAACCTACTCAAAACAACCAATATAATAAAAAAAATTTACAAGCCGATCAAACCATTACAAATAACAGCCAAGTACACCCCTAATCATCTAGCATTAGTCATACTCAACCACTCGTCGCCCTTAATCAACCACTCAAACAACCGTAAGACCAATGCCGACATCCTCAATGCTTCCAATCCGGCATCTCTTCATCGCAAGCCCTCATCATTCAAAATTACCCCTAATCGAAAAGCTCGTCGCCCTTAATCAACCAAGCAATCCACCGTCAGCCCATCACAACCTCCACTCAATGTCAAAATACCATCATCTCTTTATCACAAGCCCTAATGATTTGTCTAAACCCTAATTTGCCCAAAAAAACCCTAATTCACGTTTTCAGTTCCTGGGAAAATCGAGCGGAAACCCTAATTCATGAACGGAAACCCTAATCGCCCATGAAAACCCTAATTCACAAAGCCTAAGTCCTAATCACCAAATCAAGACCTAATCAAGCCCTTATCAGCTCCCCCAAGCCTAATCAAGCCCTAATCGAGCGTACCTGGAGAACGGCGGCGCGCGGCGTTGATGGCTCGTCCACAGGCTTGAGCGGGGTCGCCAATCAACGGGGGTGGGTCGGCTTGGCTCAGTGTGGGTCGGCGACGGGGTTGAACGGTCAACGGTGGATGTCGCCTCCTCCTCTTGGAAACCCTAGCAGACGGCCCTTTTCTCTCCATTTCAACGTTTACGGCGAAAGGTGAGGGCCCTCTCGCTTTTGACCTCGCGAAATAGCGACGAGTAAGTACTTAATCGTCGCTATTTAGCGACTAGAAATGACACCGTCGTCGGCATTTAGCGACTACATTGAGTATGTCGTCGCCAATTAGCGATTACAAAATCCAGTTGTAGTCGCCAATTTGCGACTACATATAACCACTCGTCGCTAAAGTGAAGGTGTCGACTGAAGTGAACTTGGTTGGAGCATTCTGGGCATTTTAGCGACTACCTCCTAAAATGCCGTCTCCAATTAGCGACTACACGAGCAACGAGTCGTCGCCAATTAGCGATTACAGAAGCACATGGTTGTCGCCAATTAGAGACGACCTATCACTGCTCGTCGCTAAAGTGAAGATGTCGTCAAGAACAACTCGTTCGAGCGTTCTGGGCATTTTAGCGACAACTTAGCGACTACCTCCTAAAGTGCCGTCTCCAATTAGCGACTACACGAGCAAGAGGTGGTCGCCAATTAGCGATTACCTAAGCATATGGTTGTCGCCAATTAGAGACAACATATCACTGCTCGTCGCTAAAGTGAAGATGTCGTCAACAACAACTTCGTTCTAGCGTTCTGGGCATTTTAGCGACAACTTAGCGACTACCTCCTAAAGTTCCGTCTCCAATTAGCGACTACGTGGCGCTGCTCGTCGCTATAGTGAAGATGTCGACTACGTGGCGACTACTGTCTAGAATGCCGTTGCCAATTAGCGACTAAAACCACGCCTCGTCGCTAAGATGAAGATGTCGTAGAAGCAATCTGTGAATCTTAGCGACCACCCGTTATAGTGCAGTCGCCAATTGGCGACGGCATTGGTTTTTTTGTCGCTAATTAGGGACAACGTTCCTTTTGTCGTCGGCAAATTGCGATGCAGCATTTATGTAATAGCTATGTGGCGACTACATGTTTATTTGCAGTCGCTAAATAGCGACTATGGTTTTGTAACCGTCGCTAAGTGGCGACAAGCTGTTGTGTTGTCGCCAATTAGATACAACATTTACATATCTAGTCACTAATTGGCGACGATGTTGTCGCTAATTAGCGACGACGTTTGTCCTTTGCCGTCGCCAAACTATGACAGAATTAATTTCGCTATTCAACAATAAATATGTATTTGGCTAATTTTAAAGGACACCTGATATAACACATATGTAATCGCCCATCACTATGAAAGATAATGCAACAAATATTACGCCAATGTATACAATTCTATCAATACAGGATATGAACATTTCATATCAATAATAGTAATATTCATCTGTGTCGTCGTCATCTTCCTCAGCACCGTCACTTTCATTGTTGTCTTCCTGGTAGACATCCTCGCCCTTATCATCAGTGTCGTGTTCACATAGCTCAAATTCAGATTCTTCATCAGCACTGTCATGCATCAGTGTTTCGCCAAATTCACTTTCGTCCACATCTAACATTATCTCATGCGGATCTCGTAAAGTTGAAATATCATATTCATGTGGATCGACAGTGTTATCGACGATGTCCTGCTGATATGCTATATCAGTCCAGTGTTGTTCGATTTTACTTCGTGCTTGTGTCTTGCAAACAGCAAACCAACTGCTTTTGTCCCGTTTCAAACTAGGATATGATGTGTAGTACACTTGAATTGCTTGTTGTCCCAACACAAATGGATCATATTTAGTGTATTTCTTCTTTTGGTTAATTTCAACCAAAGGAAACTTCGAATTCACCCTCATTCCTTTGACAGGGTCAAACCAGGTGCACTTAAATAACACAATCTGCAATATTGGTCCATGGTACTCTATCTCTAATATTTCATCCAGCAATCCATAAAAATCATCAATTAAGCTAAAACCGGATTGCACACACACACCACTATTCATGGTGGACTTACCGATCCCATACTCTTGAGTATGAAAATTATACCCATTTATGAAATATGCTGGCCATGTCCTCACTTTTGATTTTGGACCCAATGAAAGATGATAGATCATGCCTTTCTTCTCGACGAGTTCAGGGGTATTTTCCAAATAATAGCATCAACGCAACCGTTGACCAAATGAATTTCAGCATTGAAAATTGAGAATGATAAACACGCCAATCCAAAAAACTTACAAAATGTTTTAACCACGGGCCGAAATGTTGATTGCACAAGGTATCAAAATCATGCAACTGTTGTCCAAACATTGCAGAACGAAACATCCTGTTTGAAATGGGTATATAAAATGATATCACACAGTTGTTGAAATGTGTACGTTACAACGAAGCCACCAGCCGATCCTTACCAAAATAAAAAAAAACATATTCATATAACATAATTATGAATGTTTACTTACTCGAAATATGGCTCGACATCTGGGCAATTCAACAAAATGTACGTATGTGCTGCATGCCATTCTTCGTCTGTTAAGTAACGAACCTTACATACGCTGCTTGGTCGTCCAAGATAGTTGAAAATTGATATTGGCTTGCAATTTATGTCAATGGCCCCTCGTCATTCCGTCCCCGTATCCGTCTTTTGCATTGGACGTGCAGTTCAAAGTAGTACGAAACAAACGTACTAACTTCTTCCCTAATGTATGCCTTACAAATTGATGCCTCAACACGTGACTTATTCTTGATCTTTTTCTTCAGATGATATAAGAACCTAATGAAAACATCAGTGGTAAAGGCAAATTAATAATACGTGCGAATAACCATACAGTAAAGTAGCAACATATACACATACCTCTCAAATGGGTACATCCATCGGAATTGTACGGGACCTGTAACTTTTGCCTCATAAGGCAAATGAACAAGTAAATGCTCCATTGAATCAAAAAATGAAGGGGGAAATATCCGTTCCAAGTTGCAAATGATAATTGGAATATCATGCTCAAGTTTCTCCATATGTGATTTCCTTAAACCGTCGAGCAAATATCATGAAGGAATATACTCAATTCAGTAACGGGACCCCATACAAAGTTCGGTAGAAATTCCTTCGTTGCTATTGGGAGCAGTCGCTCGATAAATATGTGACAATCATGACTCTTCATACCTGTCAACTTATATGCATTCAAATCGACACATCTCCCGATGTTTGACGCATACCCATCAGGGAAGCGCAAAGTCTTGCACCAATGACACAAAGCACGTCGTTGCTCCTTCGACAATGTGTACACTACTTTAGGTTTTGGGCCACAGCTTGATGGAGCAACGTCAAGTGTTGGACGATGACAAATGTCTCTCATATCTCTTCGAGCATTGAGGTTGTCCTTTGTCTTCCCGGGAACGTCCATCAAAGTATTTATGAGGTTGTCAAAAACATTATTCTCTATATGCATGACGTCAAGATTATGTTGAATGATATGGCTCTTCCAATATGGCAAATCCCAGAATATACTGCGTTTAGTCCACTTATGCGTACAGCAGTACGCATAAGTGCTGCCATGCGGGTATTCAACGACGCTGTCAAATGGCAGCACTCGATCCCATAATTGTTCACCGGTCAATCGCAATGATGGAAGTGTATTATCAATTCTATTCTTTACGAATTCTTTTTTATTTTTTCTGAAAGGATGACCAAGTGGCAAAAATTGTCTGTGGCAATCGAAATAGCTCGGCTTCTTGCCATGTTTTAATCTGAATGACTTCGATCTCTCCATACATATTGGACCGCCGAAAAGTCCGATTGTGCTCCATCCGGATAACATTCCATAAGCTGGAAAGTCATTTATCGTCCAAAGAAGGATGGCTTTCATAACGAATGTTTGATCCGTGCAAACATCATACGTTGGCACACCCTCGTTCCATAGTAGTTGTAACTCTTCAATCAATGGTTGCATGTATACGTCAATCAACCTTTTCGGATTATTCGGACCGGGCACAATCAACGTCAAAAACATATATTGTGTCTTCATGCACATACCAGGGGGGAGATTGTACGGTGTTAAGATGACCGGCCAACATGAATACTTCCTTCCAGATTTCCCAAATGGGGCAAATCCATCAGCACACAGACCTAGCCGGATGTTCCGCGGCTCAAAACTAAATGCAGGGTAGGTTCGGTCAAAATGTTTCCACGCATGTGCATCGGACGGATGACACATTTGGTCATCTTCTGTTTGATGACGAACATGCCAAGTCATGTGTTGTGCAGTGGCTTCAGACGCGTACAACCTTTGCAATATGGGGATTAATGGCAAATAAAACATTTCCTTCACTGGTATACATTTCCCATGACGAATCGAATCCTGTTGACCCTTGTACCTAGGTTCGCTGTAGAACTTGCAAGATTCAGCCATTTCATCTGCTCTCCAATATAACATACAACCATTAGTACATACATGGATACTCTTCACTGGAAGGCCTAAATTGTCAACCGGTTTTTTCATGTCATAAAAATCACGTGGCATGATTTATCAGGGGGCAATGCTTCCCGCATTACCTGAACGAAAGAGTTGAAGCACTTCTCTGACACATTATGCTCCGCTTTAATATTTAGCAATCTAGCCGTCACGGATAACTTTGTGTGGTTATCACATCCTACCCATAATTGTTCATCTGCTGCGCTCAACACTTCACGAAACTGATTACATACATTCTCATCAAATTTTGTGTCATTCATTTGGTGACTAGAACTGCCCGCTTCGTGTGTGCTTGTATTGTGGGGTTCCCAACTTGCAAAATTATGACCAGCTGCATCAATGACCATACGCAGGTATGTATTCAACTGGGGAAAGGAAGAGCTACATTCTTCCCTAACAGAAAATGTGTGAGTTTGACGATATTCCTCGTCAGACATAAATGGTTCACCATGGCAAGTCCGGTTGTAGTAGTTTGGAGTAAAGCCGAATCTGCATAGATGCTCTCCAACTATATCGACATCTTGAAATCGACAATTATTGCATTTCCTACACGGACATCGCATCGCACTTCCGTCCATGTAGTCAACATTTGAAGTAGCAAAATCCATAAACATTTGCAGCCCAGTACGAAACTCTTCGGTCAATCCTCCACGTCTAGGTAAGTTCTTATTATACATCCAAGACCTGTCTCTTTCCATTATGTCTGAATTGGAATACGATAACAAACAACATTTACCTCTTTTTCAAAAAATTACACAAGCATAAATGGTAAATAAATAAAATTAACTTTCGTGATTAGTAAATTAAAAGATGTTGTGCACAATCAAATTAACCATAGCACCATCCTAATCAACACGTAAGCAGCAATCGACAAAGTCAAATACATATAAGCTGGGTAATTTTTTAAGCATTTCGCAGTATTTTCAAAAACGATCTATCCTCAAATATAACTACAATCAAACGTCGGGACGAAACAACAGTAGATCTGGACGAGGTTAACCTTCTCAAACCATTCACATAGCACTCACGGTCGTTTTAGTCGTCTAAACAACCTCGCCCAAATTTTTTCCTACCTCCGACGAAGAAACCCATTTTTCCACAAATCAACCAACCACAATCCTCCAATATACTATGGGTAATCTTGTCTATATATGTAAGTATACGCATTAACAATAAGCTGCAAAAAGAGAAAATGCCACTAACCTGATCTGATCTAGGGTTTTGCTGCAGCTGGAGAAAGGGCGTCGTTCGGGGAGAAGAAAGTGAGAAAGTGCGTGCTGTAGATTGTTTATATATGCGGAAATTGGCCACGACCACAAAATTCGTCGCCTAAATCGTCGCCAACTGGCGACTACAACAAACATAGTCGCCAAGTGGCTACTATATTAGATACGCCACTTGAAGTGGTCGCAATTTCGCGACGCCCTTTCTCTAGTTGTCGCTAATTAGAGACATAATTGGCGACAATCTAAATTATTCATCGCTAATTGCCGACGGACCACATGTTTTTAGTCACCAATTAGCGACGACAATGAATGTTCGTCGTTAATTAGCGATTATGTTGGTCGCTAATTAGATACGATATTATTATGTTGTAGCTACTTTAGTCGCTAGTAGCTACGCAGTTGTTGTAGTAGCTAATTAGCCATGACTTTAGTGATTTGGTCGCTATTTGGTGACAAGTTTTGTTTTTCGTCGCTATATTGGTGGCTATCAGCGACGACGTTTTTTTATGGCCGTAGCTAAAACACCATTTTTTTGTAGTGTATTGTTTCTATAATTTTAAGGTACAAATGTGAAATCAACTAGTATAAAAAGGATGATGATGACATTGCACCAAGAAGTATATTTTGATAAATAGTTTAGGGTGACATATATTTGGGGAATCAAATTTTAAGGATAGATCCAATTTTAAATAAAAATCAGGTTCACCTGCCCCTGGTGGAAACGTTTCTTGTCATTAGAAAATTCAATTAGAAAACTCGGAAGTTCAGATAAGTCTCACCACGGCTTTGTCCGAAGCCATGACAAGGCGTATCCGCATTGAAGACGGGCAATGTAATTGAGATTGACATGTTATCTGCCAACAACGCCAAGACCACCCCAAGTATTTTATGTCATCATTCAGGATGAGTTGTTATTCTTTTCAATTATGGACAGATATAAAATTGAGAAAACGACGTCTTATTCGATATAATTGCTCAGATCAAGCGTTCAGTGCCAGGCAGATACGCACAGAAAACAAAACAGTACGGCGTTGGATCCGCTACCAACATCATTTGGCGCATCACACACGTTCCCTGCTGGAAAAGAAGAAAACCATCACACCATTCGAATCGGTGGCCTAAATACCCAGCTGACGAGAACATCGGACGACCGTGGATGACAAGTCTCCATTAGATGCAATCCACAGCGCGATGTGTGAGGCCATCCACGCCTGAAATCGTACCCTGCCAACTTCCATCACGCTCTGTAATCTCCGAGGAGATTCGGAGATAGGGCTCTTCCGCGTAAAGCCATATGTTGATCGGAATCAGGGTCTGCTTCCGGCTACTAGAGCTGCTGCTGCTGCTGCTGCCAATGGTACTCCAATCAGGTAATAATTAGAGACCCTGCGATCTCGCTTAAGTTTTAAAACGAATCAACTCAGGAGGTCTTTGGGATTATTCTCCTTCGGCTGTTTTAGGTGGGCTCGTTCGCTTGCTAGACGAATTTTCTATAAGATTGATACGCATTTCACGGTTTCATTGGTATTAGTCCGACGAACTGAGGACAGACAAAAAAGTCTCAAACAACTGCGTAGATCCTTTAAGTTGGCGGAACTATCCCTCATGATATGTGGTCTCCGTAGGTGTTCATACAAACTTTCTGCTAGTTAAGATTGTTGAAAGGGGATAGGGAAGCAAATTATTTATATGGTTATGCCTCGTATTGTTCTAAGTAACGTGCTTATTGTGCTCTCTCTTGACTCAGGTATCCACACAACGTTCCCGATAAGATTTCCACTTGTGCCTTCTGATCAGGACCATTACATTTTGGAATGAGTACTGCTTTCTATGAGTTCCAAGTCGGGAACAGTCATCCAAAAGCAGTCTTTCTGAGCGCGACGACGAAAGCCTGCGCTCTCTTTGAAGACATGAGTGTAGAAGACTGAAATATTGGCAAGCTCCCATCTATGTGATCTGTGAAGTAGTGGGGCTTGGCAACGGTCCTTTCTTACGTATGTAAACCACGATCCTGTCTTGAATGTCGTCGTCCAACCTTTATTCGTACGTATCCACTTGGTTTATCTTTGATCCCTCCGTGGATTAGGCCACTGATGTGTTCACCTGTCTGCTTTCATGGCCTTTAGATTCACCTTGGTTTTGAGGAGATCCTGGATGATGATCATCTCTAAAATTTGATTCAGATGGTGTGCATCACGTTAATAGCATAGTAATTCTTGATTGACTATACTTAGCCGCCTTTAGGCACGGGCACTGCTATTGACGAGAGAGTCTTCGCAAAGTATTTGATAGGGCAATTTGATTCCCAGCATGAGTAAATTACACCTTCCAAAAAATGGTCATCTCCACTAAATGACCTACTGGAACTTTGTCATGCCCGCGAATAGTAGCAGACTCGTGACAATGCCTGATGTGCATATCTATATTCCTAAGTATATGTAAGGTAATTTATTGCAAATATATCAATAGATTTAATTTCAAATGAGAATTATCTAAGATATTCGAGATAGCAAGTCGTCCCAAATATTAAAGAAACCAGGGGAACTGTGCCCACATGTTTGAAACATTCACGTAAAAAACAAACAACGGTGCATAGCCCTTTTCCCTAAACAATAATAGAAGTAAGAAAATTTTCGGAACTATCCAGCATCCTCAATACATTACTGAACAAGGCAATCTAAGTTCACTGTCCATACTCTAAGAAGGACGAGCTTTGGGGTTCCGAGAGCTTATTGTGTTCAATCAGGCTATGTTTGGTCAGCAAGCATGGAGATTAATGAAGCAGACTTGACTCTTTTTGGAGAAAGCTATTAAAAGGCCTTTACTTTCCCAACACAAATTTCCTACATGCAGCAAAAGAGCGTAGGCCTTCTTGGGGATGGCAAAGTCTGATTGCGGATCGTGATACAACAAAAGATTCCATCCGATGGGCAGTTGGAAACGGAAGAAAAATCAATATTTGGGAAGATAGGTGGCTGCCTAGGGGAGTAATTGGAGGTCCAGTTAATAGAGAAGACCCAATTATGGTGTCAGATCTCATGGAAAGGGAAGAAGCTAAATGGAATGAATCAAAAATCACAAGAGATTTTTTATGAGAGCACAACAAATGCTATTCTATCCATTCATCTCAACCCAAAGAAAATAGAAGACATGTTGAAGTGGGAGAATACTAAAACATGGTTCTTTATAGTGAAAAGCACCTACAATTATCTCAGGGCAAAACAACAATCCACAGCGCAACAACATGCATCTTCGTCATATAAAACACCAAAGGAATTATGGAATCGCATTTGGAAGACAAAAATACCACCGAAGGTCCCATTTTTTTTTTATGGCAGATATCTCAGAATGCAATTGTTACGAAAGAAAACTTGCATCGGAGAAAGATTATACCTGAAAGCACATGCCCCATTTGTCGAGAAGCATTAGAATCGGTGGAGCATCTCTTCCTCCTATGCCCCTGGACACAACAGATCTGGGGAGAAGAATCGATCAATGTCGAAGCAAATCGACATACGGGAACAAGACTGGAAGAATGGATAATGAAAGTCGCACAAATCTCGATCTCCCTTTATCTCCTTGCGATGTTACTCTGGCAAATTTGGAAAGAAAGAAATGGCTGGGTATTTCAGGCTCCAATAGTAAACCCGCAAAATGTGATCTTGTCAGCAAAGGTAGAAGCAAAATAACTTTCGTAAATGGTCGAAAAACATACCTTGCAAGGATAAAGCTCGGGATCCATAATTGTCGGGTTGGATCCCTCCTTCTCTAGGCGAAATCAGGATCAATGTCGATGGCTCGTTTGATCCAGTAACAGGGGAGGGCCCCGTGGCATGTGTATGTAGAGACGACAGAGGGCTTCTCGTTGATGGACACGCTCAAACTCTGCGGGTTTCGTCTCCTCTCCAGGCAGAAGCTGCAGCCCAAGGGAAGCAGAAAGTCCAGATAGTCGTGGAGTTAGACTGTTTGGAACTAGTAAAGGCGATAAACCCAGAGACAGATCAGTTCAGTTGGGACGCTGTTGTGCTTATCAGTGAGGCCAAGGCCCGCGCAAAGAATTCTGATGGGCTCCGCGTTCTCCATTGTCCAAGAGCTCGGAACAAGGCAATTGACGGGGCTGCTAAAGCCTATAGAACGAAGAATCTTCCCAGTAATTGGGTTCTCAATCCTCCTCCTAATCTTATAGAGTCACATCAAACTTTTTCTGAGATGCGAATACAAATCAGTATGTCTATGACAAAAAAAAAAAAAAACTCTTAACAACTTCCACTCAATCTAAAATGCGTCGTATTATATTGAACGGGCTCACTGGCTCAGTAATTGATCTCTACCTTGACTAGTAATCAAACATGCATTTTTTATACATATTGTAGCCCCTCAAATTTTGCACACCAAGTCGCCAATTAGTGGCACCTCAGTCCCCACAAACTTCTCAAATACTAGGATCTTTGAATTTTGGCAAACAAGCGAGGGACATAGGATCCTTAAGATGCTTGGATGGAATAAATAGAAGAAAAATAACTTGGATAACATGAGTACATCAATATACTCAAATGTAGTGGGGAAGATGAACAGATTGGTATCAGGCTGTTAAGGAAGTTCACCCTACGTCCGAAGTGAAAGTATTCCATTTACCTGGAAAGAAAGATCCGCCTCTAAACCAATTATTTAAATTCAAAATAGTGCTTTGGAGCCAATTTTAGACCTTGGAGTCCACGGAGAAACATTATGAAGAAGCCAAATGAGGTTTTGTCATTTTCGGGGTAAGGAGAGGAAGTGTCAGATTAGTTTGTATATAACAACCCTTGCCACAGCTTCTTTGACCTATTTTTAATCTCCAACGGGCTGAAAACGTTTGGAGAGCTATGTATACGCATCAAGTGTGAGTTGAAGGATCGCAAAGGAGATCAGAATGCTCTCAGACTTGTTCTTACTTCTTGTTTTTTTTTTTTTTAGAAAAGCTTTGTGAATTCTTGCTGTATTCTCTAAGAGAATGTTGGTGTAATCTTGTAAAGAGGTTCTGTGAGCATACATTGTAGCGTACATATGTGTAGAGTGAACCACGATCCCTCGTCGAGAGGCAACGTCATCCGTAGACGCCATTAAAAGTTTCCATGGTAGCACTTATGAATTTCAATCGCATTATTGGATTGCTAAAATTGGAAGAGTCAAGTAGGCCAAATGAAAAAGTTGAAACACTATAAAGCGCTTTGCATAATGCATCCCATGGTAAGAACACTAGAAGTGCCAAAAGTTATGTACGGCGCTCACTTTAATGCCAAAAGTTTCAAAATACTCACTTCAGTTTCACTTTTTCAAAAAATTGAAAATTTCAGTACCAACTCGTCGGAAGTTCGATGAGCAATCGGGTTAAGGCCAAATTCGAGCAAACCAGGAAATGTCGAAGGAAGAGACCGGTTTGGCTTTGATCAAAACTCACTCACGTGCATTTTGTGACCCATGCAGCCGCTGAGGTGGCCGGAGATGCCGTCGGTGGCTCGACGAAGGTGGCTGGCTGGAGTTCCGGGTCTGGGAGGAACAGTTGGACAATGGAGTGAAATTCTCCCAAATGGCGAAATGTCAACGGCCAAGACCAGTGGCGTTGTGTTCAAAAGAGGCTTAGAAATCTTTTCCAACTAGTGGCCATGGCTAGAAACTCCAAAATCTCGAGATATAACCATAAACCTTAACTAGGTGCACAAACCAAGCAATAGAGCTTCCCAGCAAACTTCAATAGCCTTCGGGACTAAATCGATTGTGTACAAGGACTTGGATACATTCTAGAGATTCAAAGGAATACAATGATGTGCTTGGTTTCGCGTGGGTATCCCTGAATCTCTCTAATTTGATGTTTTTATCTCCCTACTCGTGAAACGGGGCTCTCCACGATCCAAGTAACTCACAGCGAGATTCCAGCGATTCGACAGTGAGGAGGGGCAGCACGATGGCTTAGGAAAGTGCAAAAATGAGTTATTTTTTGATTGGTGATGGTGGGTGATTGTGGATCAATGTGGAAGGGCCTCAATTTCTTGAAATTCAAGCCGAGATTCATGGCGAGCCAAAGTCTGTTTTTGAATAGTATTTTTTTTATTACAAATGCTGACATTGATGTTGACGTTGCACTTTTTTGCTGGAATTTTTGCCGTTGGCACTTAAAAGATCGTTTTTGCCGGAATTGACACTGAAGTAAGCGTTTTGAAACTTTTGGTACTGAAATGAGCGCCGTATACAATTTTTGACACTTTTGGTGTTCTAACCCCATGCATCCCTTACTCAATTTACAGTTTCGTTGATAGAAGATGTTGCTATACATAACATTTTCCATCTACATTAAATGTTTCAATCTCTACATTTTTCTTTAGCACGAGAACACTTTTGAGAATCCTACGAAATTTAGTTACGCCTCTTGTTTATAATTTGGATACGGTTCATCTTGTTGGGCTAGATAGGCGTAATAGTGTTTTACAAGTGCCGGCCAGCCCTTTCCGGCCACTATTTGAGCTGTTTGTCGTTGATCAAAGGCCACATGTTGGTCACCAGTCCTTGCCACTCTATTTAACTGGTTGGCCATGTCACCAGCTCTAGAAACTGCCATTGGCCTGATGCTAGAGCCTCACCGGAGATGTGCCGCTGCCACACCGTGTTAGGCTAAACTATGTTATACTGTGCTGAGGCCATTCCTGCTCTCGCTGCGTGAGTTTCGCGAAGTCGCGGGCTCACCACAAGTCATTGCCGTCAATGCCATTTAGGTTGCACAAACCACCAAGTGAGTTAATATCATAATCATAAATTATGTATGTTTATCGCTTTAATTGATAACCTCATTGTAGTATTGGATTGGTAGTTGGTAGACATGGCTGAATAGGACTGGGTACAATTTATTCGTATACCATGTGGAACTTAGACCAATTAAGTGGCCAATAAGCTATGATTGGCTAAGTGGATTGAGTACGCCTATTAGAGCATTAACTGAGGACTTCCGTGGCTAGATTAGGGAAATGAGAGAATATTAGTCAGCTTATTGTGCTAACGTCACAGAACCTCCTTGAAAGAGGTGCAGTGTTTCAGTAGAGTAGATCTTGGGATTCAGAGCGCTGTGGACTGTCTTGTTTTATTGGCACAAAAATAAATGATGAGACAAATGGTATGGCTTTGGGTCAAATCTCGGCTGTCCGATTGATTGACATGTTGCATGGCTTTAGGCCAAATCTCGATTGTATACCGATTGATTGATAGGTTGTATGGTTTTGGGCCAAGTCTTTGTCTTGGACTGATTGATTGCTAGACGATAGATCGTAGCGATAGCCGAGTTGGATGTGTATACGGGTCATATGACTTAGGACCGAGTCTCAATCATGGACTAATCAACTGTTAAGCAGTAATTTGTAGAAGTAGATGAGTTGTAAACGTGTACCTGCACCAAGTCGTCAGTCATGCTTGTGAGCCGACCAATGTGAAGGCTTGGCTTGGTGATGGGAATTAAGGCCAGGCCATGTGAGAAGCTGGCCAAGACTCATAAAGATAGCCAAGTAGCATGCAAGTGATGTGAGGCATGGTATCTCTGAGATTCGAGTGTTGATGATTGAACACATGCTAGCTGAGCTTGAGAGCTTGTGAAACCGCCAATACGACAAGAGTGCATGGTCCCCGGAGTGGTAACCATTGGAAGCACTATGGTCGATAACTCAGTATGGTATCAACGGTAGGCACATGTGAACCGTGTGATGCCTTGAAAGGGATTGAACGATGAACTAGTATCATGAGATCAGTCACACTCAGTGCCCAAGTAACATGATGGGCTGGCCAGTAGCGACTCTTGAATGTCAAGCCACATGATGGGTTGACGAGTCGCGAAAGTTAGTAGTCCTATAATGTGATGAGTGACCAATGATCCCACATAAGAGCCCAACCACGTGGTGGGTTGGCCAAAGGTGACTTTTAGGGCTAGACCATGTGATGTGTTGGCTAATTGAGGTTTTTTAAGGATTGCACACATGAGATTCCTTACAATAGGGATATAGACTATATTTAGCTTGATGTGTCTGCACAATAGCTTGAGTGCCAATAGTTAATTGCATGGTAGTTTGGTATAGAGGCCTGTGTATTTGCTAGTGTGGTGAGATGGTATAGTATTGAATGAGTACTCACCACATGCATGGTGATGGATAGTCCAGTGGGACTTGACTGGTAGGCACATGCAAGTGGTATAGAGCACAGTAAAAAACTAGATGAGTGATTAGGGACTCTAAGGTGATTGTCTTCCTAGTTGGGTTTAGGGTGTGAACTCACTTATATTTATGTTGTGTTCATTGTTATAACTCATTTTTCTAGTCTCGAGCTTGGAGGCGTTGGACAAGCTCAGGACAAGACTAGTTTAGGCCAAAAAGGCCCACAGATGGCCCACAAATGACGGGCAAGTGTTTAACACCGTTGTTTTCGACTATGGGTTTTGTTTTCCCGAGGGTGTTTGTATAAAACAATGATTGAATATTTGATAGGTGCAATGTTATGTATATAGGGGAAATTTTGTATTTAGCTTACGCATGTGATTATCTCTGATTAAGTTGAGGGTCAGAGACGAGTCTTGGGTCGTCACGTCTATCAACTGCGATCAAAATAAGCTAGTAGGGTCTACCGCACGCTCGAGAGCAAGGCATGCCGTAATTGCAAATTGCATCCCAATAATTGCAGATCTATATTAATCACCATTTATTAGCTTTTCAAATGAACAATTCATATCATTTTCAACCTAAAAAGGCACGTTTACTCTCATACAACTTATGACCCTAGACCCACCCCTCTCGCTGAACTCTCTCTCTCTCTCTCTCTCTCTCTCTCTCTCTCTCTCTCTCTCTCTCTCTCTCTCTCTCTCTCCATTTACCTTCCTCTCAGCATACGACAAGCTCTCACCACCCCTCGTCACCGCCACTGCCACCCGACATTCGCCCCCCCCCCCCCCCCCTCCCCCCCCTTCGCTATCTCTCAATGTGTCTATGTGTGGAGCTCGCTGCTCACGGCCATGGGAGCTTGAACTGGAGCTAGCGCAAGCTTTCCCTCGTTGGGCTTCGTGAGCTGGGCCTTGCCAGGCTTGCGCAAGATTGGTATAAAATTGATAAATAGATGGCAACTTGCAAGCTTTTTGTGTGACCTATTGACTAAAATGAAAAGTCGGCTGACCTACATGAAGCCTAAGTCAAAATCAAGTCATTCCAAGTGAAATTTATCTTCGACCAAAAAAAAAAAGTGAAATTTATCCTGAGCGGATTCTATCTTCCTCTTTGAGAAAATTGTTGAATTTTTTTCAAATCCATTATACTTTTATCAATTCAGCTTTAAACCTTCTAATTTTGCCAATTAAGTTCCCAACATTTTTCATATTTTGTTAATTGAGTCCATTGAACCAATTTTGTCATGAATTTATTGATATTTTAATATTTTTTGAACTTTTTATTTTTTATTTTATTTTTACTTTTTTATAACAAAAAAAGAAGGAAAAGAGGAAAAAAAGATATCAATAAAAAATATACGATAATATTAAAAATTATTCGTGTTAGCACCAATCGTGCCATATAGGACATATGGTATTTGTGTCACTGAATTCCAATAAAAATTGATCAGAATTGACTTAATTAGCATAACATGAAAAGATTTAAGAAATAATTAATAAACTTGAAACATTTGAGACTTAATTAATAAACAAGTAATGGGTTTATAATGTTTTGAATAATCCCTTTCTTTCTCTATCGACTTCATTTTGCAACCCTCGCCATGTATATTTGTTTTTATTGCATAGGGTAGGGGTGCCGTTCCCCATGCCACAACCGTCTGATTCGGATTGAACGGCTGTAATTATTCAAAATTTTTCAAAAAAAAATTCATCCATTAAATGAGAGCTGTCCGATTTAGAATCAAACGGCTCCCAAGGCCGGATCCCCTACTGCTCATAGGATAGACAAAATCCAGAAGTCACATCATGAATGGAAAACCTTTGAATGACGTTTGTTTATTAGTCCTGCTAGCTCCATTCTTTTTTACGGTGACGACATGATCTTTCAAGGTTTTAGGATAACACTGGCCAAATTCAAAGTGTTCCAATTACGGATTGAGATCCCATCGAGCATCCTCTATATTTATAATAAACTTCATATTAGTCTAAAGTGCCCTCATGCCCTAAAACAATTTCGGCCCGACAGATCACGACTGCATCCGTGCTGCTGCCCAGCTTGGGACGACATTGGCAAGGACTATCTCTCACCTTCCTTCTCCTCGTCAAGGACATAGGATTGACTGGGGGTCGTGACTCCTTTGCCTTTGCCAAGCCTCCTCTGGTGATGCCAGATTTAACGTAGCCCATATTTGGGCTAGGCTCGGCGACATCTGACGTTGAATCCAGCGTCGCGAGGACAAACCCCGGCCTGCAAAGGAGAGTACACGCCAAGGGCGGGCCAGTGGCAAGGGGTTGCGTGGGCATAGGCAATGGAGTAAGTGGCGTCATCACGCGACAAGGGTGGAAGCTGGTGATCGATGGAGGCTGCGGCGTCTAGCAAAGGGATGACCGGAGTTACTGTAATGACCGGTGGCCGTTGTCAGCTTGGCTGTCGTGCTCGATGGGTGACTGCAGGCTGATCCAGGCAAAATAGGACGGAGAAAAGAGGATAAAAGAAGGGAGAGAAAAAGGAAAAAGAGTAGGTAAAGAGTACAACTTATCCAAGCCGTCCAATTTGTTAGTTGTTAGGTGTATCCATTAAATATATCTTCAGAGGTTAATTGTACCGAAATATAGAGAACATCAATGCCTTATAGAAAGGCTACATATTATATAAGATTCTGACAAAGAGATTTCCAAGAGGAAATGTTAAGGAAACAAAACAACATCACCAACCCAATCTTTGTGTGATGTAAAAGCACACAATGATCAATCGTCGGATCTAAAGCTAAAGGACTCATCAATCCATGGTTCACTAATATACAGAACCTTCATGGATCAGAAAAACATCGAGAAACGATGTGTCCTAGACGAGCTGATGGTTGCGCGTGCTGAATGTCAAAGGCTTGCGCACTTCCAAGAAACACAGCAATGACTTCGTTGGCACGAAGGAAGCTGCTGACAACTGCGCATCTTGATTGTCTTCTTCTTCATAGATTGTCTCCAAACAAACGTGAAGACGGAGCTCTGAGGCAGCCACCATAGGGGCGGGGGCGATGGCGGAAAACGGGGTCAGAGACGATATCTCTCTTGGCGACATTTCTTTGGTATTGGAAACGGGGAAGATCGTCAGAGGTACTGTTTTAGGCGTTTTAGGAGCAGCCATTTTGCTATTTTGTGGGAGGATTTGCGTGTAGTTTTGCAGGCGCAGTGCTCAACCTAAAGCTGGACTTTCATATATATGGTGGATGATGGAGGGATAGTGATAAGGATCTAAAAATATTCCTTGGAATAGTCAAATGTGCCACATTATCGTATCGCAGAGAAAAATAAGAAATTTCTCCAATGTTATTTGATTAATTGAATTGAGATACTCTAAAATTAAACATAAATTTACATCTTAACTTATCTCTTGAAAAATTAATATTTCAGACTATGTAGCATTGAATGGTCTAGATATATTCCTCTTTTTTCGTTCTCTTTTGTTTCTCTTTAAAATTTATAACTACTTATGAGTTCTGAATTAAATTACGACTTCATTTTTACTCCACTCAAGCCAAGTGCACCTCATCTCTAAAAGAGGAAAACTTTGATTAATTATCATCATCATCATCATTACTACTACTACTACTACTACATGGGGAGCTCCACCTTATGAATGGATAGCTAAATAAAATCTTCTTGCAATTGATGGTATGAGCAAGCAAACAAGCACCTACTTTACATGCACAACTTTGAGCCCTTGATTCATGCATACAAATGAATTTGTGCAGGTTGGCTTAACTATGATCACATGGTACAGACAGTGCAAGTCACGAGCCCAGATGGTGACCCAACTTCAATTGGATTCACAGTTAAAGATCATGATTAAAAAATGGTAACTAATATGGACTAAAGATCTCAATTTAATTCCTCCAATTCAACAATCTTAATTTTTGAATGGGTTGTAATTGGGATTTCTTTTTTTCATAGCTCAGGCTATTTTAGATCCATTTAGTTTGCACATATTCTAGTGGAGTCAAAGTCAAAAATGGTAGGGCACTCAAAAAGAAGAAAGGGAGAGGCATGGCTCGCTTTATGAATTAAATGCAAATTTGGGATCTTTATGCACTTTTTAGTTGTCTTTGTCAATTAGTCATAATCGCTGCAGCAAGGGCGGCTAGGACTTCTCTTTCGGGCCTCGATAGATAGCTAACTCGCCACCGTGCTTTTTAGACCTTTTTGATGATGGTCCCCCGAGTTGATAGATATGGGAATTTAAAGTCAAGGCGAGATAGAGGCCATCACTTTGTTCTGGCTCGCTTGAGAACAGTATTTTTATAGAGTAAACTATAAGAACAATTACAATCATATTTTAAGATGAATCCAACTCTATATTATAATTGATTCTTTACACCGCATTGCTTCTAAATTAAACTTATGCAAACTAGAGGGAGTCACGCGTGATATTTTAGCTAAAGATAGGTTTCTGTTTTGCTGCCTCCTTTTATTTTACTTTTTTTTTTCTAATGAAGAGGAACACATGTCAATCGGGAAACAAAGCAAGATGCGATCTTACATGAAAGCATAACATCATGTGCATTAGATACTTGTGGTAAACAGACTCATCGTGTGTCCAGTTCACTCAAGCAAATCCATTTCTTAATCGATAAGTAAATGCAGAAGCTTCCAATATGAAATTCTGGTTACATCATTAAATAAGTACTTTGCCTTACTATGTATCGATTTTATCGATGCTCACATGATTAGTGAACTTTCGCGCCAGTTGGGAGACAATTGTACCATGCTCTCATCTGTCCTCATAAGAAGATTTTGTTGTATAGGTTTAGAGAGACAGAAAGAAAAGGAAATGTTTAGATGGAGACTATGATGTGATCGGAGAGAGAAGAAAAGAGTACCTTCTCATTTGAACGAATACGGCTGATTAGTTCTCAAACATGTTGATTTGTTTTTATTAATTAAAGAAGGAAGATGATATCTTCAATCTACCCTTTAAAGGAAGACGATCTTACTTCTTTTAGGCTTGCAGTGAAAACTTTTGACTGAATGGATGAGTAAATAGATAAACATCGACGCGTGATGGATATAATACGTCCAATTTGCGCGTGGATAGGCGTTGGAGACGTACTGTCTCCTTCTCCAGAAAACACGTCGAAGGAGATACATAACAATGCCGTCCTTATCTATGGTGATGTACTATTTCCCTTCTCCAAAGGACATGTCGGCCTTTGTCGTCGCGATTAGGAATCTGAGAAATGTGACAATTTGGTTTCCTTTACTTTCACTTTTTCAATTATTTAGTCAATTGCAGACGAAGTACAAGCTAACCAATTGCAGGAATGCCATCCTACAAGAACCACCATCTGTCGTCGTTCATGGTGGATACCTTCATCCATTTGCTCCCCCTCAGTCCAATTGATCGCGGACGATTACATCCCCACTTTGACCAGCCTGTGCGAGTAGGCATATGGTCAATACCTTATCCCAACAAGTGTAAAGAACTACATGTTTAGGCCATCACTCAGATTTCAGCTTCCATCTTATTCGGTCCAGGAAATCAAGCAGCGGGATATTTCGTAAGCTTCAAATTTACCCAATTAAAGTTGACTTTCTTATCATGAAAACATGCCGGGACAAAGAAGAAATCGCAACATAACTCTATAAGCTACAAAGTTTTGCACTCCACCAGTCTTCTTAAGTGCTAAAAAATCATCTTCGTCTTTTTACCATCAAAATGGTTGACCTAGTTGGTAAAGGAGTCACATGTCTTCTACAAGGTAGCGAATCCAGGTCACTTCGAGAGCCAACCTATGGACCCTCGTGTACGCTGTCTACCTATGGCATACCTTATGTGGAGAGGTCCAGCATCTAGCTTTATGCGGGGCTACGATAACAGGTCTGCCTATATCGAATCTTTTAGTCGTAGCTAGTGCAATACTAATAATAATAAAAAAGAAGCCTCACTTTTCATGCTTGAGGGGGCTGCAAGTATACTCTATTGGAAGTGTTTTTTTTTTTTTTGTAACCGAGGTGTCCGGGCCAGCTTGCACGCACCTCGACTATTCCTCGGGAGAGACTAGCACAGCAACCTACCGCCATGGCCTCCCACTTAAATCTCTATTGGAAGTGTTGAGAGGCTGTACTCCTAAACTTTGCAAAACTATGAAATTTAGCCGCCTCTTCCCATCCCATCGTTTAGGTTTTGTTTCTTTCGTCGAAAATAAACAATCTAAAAGACATTTTCATAAATATATTAAGACATTTTTTTATCGATAATGATATTTTTATTTAATAATCATTTAATTCAAGTAACATAAACGATTGTTTTTATAAAAAATATTTTTTACGTTATTCATTTTTTCATAGAATGCAATGGTCCCCCGGTTCACAGGATGAGATGCAGGTTTCATTGCGTTGCCCTCCATTCTCCGACTAGCCAGCTCGGGACATGGTCCACACAATTAACCGCGTGAGAAGGTGACGAGCACGATAGGGAGCCCTACTTTGACAGGATGCTTCCTATTCAAAGCCTGGAAAAGTGTTGATTTGGCTTCTTCTCCGATGGAACAAAAGCCGTATATTCTCAAAGATTTCCCACAAAGAGACTTCCCTCCTCGATACGGAACACCATCCTTATCCTCCAATTAATGTCGCGAAAGCAACAATGGGCGGCACTAAACGGCGACATCGAGTCAAAAATAAATTAAACATATTAAAGGAAACAAAAAAATATATAATATGAGCTTCATGTCACGCTTCATACCGATATTACATGTCATCTATATCGGTATTACGAGATAAACCGCTCACTATAAATCCCACATCGAAGAAGAAAGGTGGACAGCTCAACGAAGTGAATCGATTTAAAAATCACGAGTTGGTTTTTAGCCTATACTACCCTCATGCTTATCATGTTTGTTTCAATCATGATAGTAGCACTATCTTAATACTTCTAAATGTTGTGCGACCTCTAGTAGCATCTAGGTTTTAATTGTTAAATTTGTGACGGTTAGCCTCCCATCTTAAAATCAGACAGGGTACCCAACAATGTCAATTTTTAGCACCAAGATCCTGAAAGCAGAGAAATAGACTCCCAATTTCCGAGCATGTATGTGTATTTTCCTTTTGTGAAAGTTACTAATTGTTCAATGTGGAAAATAAGTTATACCATTGATCGAATGATATTACATCAATATATCACTCGAGATAAAAAAAAATGTTATTATTTAAGCAGTTTTGTGATATAGAACACCATCATTCTCATTTTCTTTCATCAGTTAAACCATTTAGGGAAAAAAAATGGATGGACAAGCAAGCAAACAAAAGAAGAACCCCCCAAAAGCCTACTATAAATTTTCTCCATCTCCATGTTCGTAACCATCCACCGCAAATCCTCTTTCACAGCATATTCTTCCCTCCCTGCCCCCCTTTCAAGACAGCCATCGGAAGCAAAAGAGAATGGCCAGTTCACGCCTTGCAAGATTTATTACAGAAGTTGTGCCATCACAACTTGCGAGTGCCACGAGGAGGCAGCGCAAACCATGCGTTGTGATGGATACGATTCGCGAGGACAGAGAAGAAGAGAGACATGCACATGAAAGCTTCAGTAATGCTTCTCTCTCTTCTTCTCAAGAAAGTTCTTCTGCTTCTTGGGCAGTGGCCGCTTCAACTGGTTTGAACTCCAAGGTCTACTTTAACCAAGTCCGAGCATCATCTTTTGTTGTTCGGAAATGACCGCCTTTTTTAGCTGATGGTGACGGTGTGCATCTTCGAGGGACAAGACCTTTCCACCATTTGTGCTCTTCATCTGATAGGATAAGATCGAGGTTCTACTTTCTTGAGACTACATAAGGAGAGGGAGGGAGGGAGGGAGGGAGCAAAAGAAAGAGCGGTTACTCGCTCCTTGAATGTAACGAGTTGGTTTTTTTTTTTTAATTCGTAGTCAGGTTGCTCTCGTGTTCCTCTTTTTTCGTCTTTGAGGGCGAATTTCGTACTATGTCATCGAGGCAATATGCTGCAGACCATCTATAATGAAATCTTTCCATTTGTTTCTTCCTTTGTTCTTCTTATTTCCCTACTTTGGTCTCGGAAAAGAAATTAATTTCACGGCATTATGGGGTTGAGAGCGAATCGAGGACAAAGTTATCGAGGGAGGACCTCTTGATTAAGTAATGTTGAGTCTTTATTTAATTTGGGCCGCCCAAGATGGGCTGAACCCGGCCCATGGCCCATAACAGTTTGGATAACTGTGTGTGGCAGTTAAATCTTCAAAAAAGAAAGATTTGGTAACCGCCCTTAGATCTCTCTCTCTCTCTCTCTATCGCTCTTGAGAACATACGTTTTGGAGTCTGTGGAAGAAGAGAACGCTCGGTGACTTTCTCGAGAAGAAGAAAGAAGACATTTCTAGGGCTTTGGATCTCTCAAGTGGACAAGTAACCGGTGGACAACAGGTACGATTCGTGAGACGTGATCATACCTTCGATCAGTGATGCAAGTTTATGCTTGGATTTTGTTTTTCCGCTGCGTGCTTCAAATCGATTCAAAGCTTAGAGGAATTTAGTATTTCGTCATTGGTATTAGAGACATTCTACTTGTATTCCTGATGTTAAGCCACTATTCATTGAGTATATATGCTATTTGAGATAGAAATATTTGGTTATGGCATGTTTAGAGGATGTCAGTAAGTTATAAGCTTTTTCTGGAAATTATGGTTTAGTAAAAATTGTTTTTGATTGCATATTTGGGTAGTACTTGAAGAGACGAGCGTTTCGAGTAGCCGCACATCACGAGAGGAGGCCGGGAAGGCCGCCAAAGAGGCACCAACGCCGACGAGGGCGAATTGCCCAGGGTCAGCGGTTTTAAACCGCAAATAGGACCTTTTTGTGAATGGGCTTGGGCAGTGGGCGTATAATTCGTAATAATAAAATAATGATAAAAATATAGAAAGGCCTAAGGGGGCCATTGGGCCCGCGCGAGATGGGCTTGAGAGCCTAGGGCTCGGCTGACCCGACCCGCGACTCAGCTGACTCGGACCCGCGACCCGGCTGACTAGGACCCACAACCTCGTTGACTTGGTTGACTAGTTGACCAGTGACCTGGACTATTGACTGTTGACTTTTTTTTTTAATTTTAGATTTGCGTAATTCATTGGTTAACTGGTAGTCATAAGTGTTATTACTATATGGATTTGTGAATCCCTAATCTTTTCTGCATATGTTGTAGGAACGATGCCTCTAATGATTCGTACACCTCATGTTGTACGCACTCCTAAGCAAAAGAAGATTTTACAAGCGAGTCTAGAGAAGCTAAGAAACTCTCGCTGGAGAAAGGGTACAATGCAAGAACACGTGATAAAAGTCAATGGATTGATTCAAGAGGTCATTTGGAAAGGTGATCGCTCGATGGCAGAGGACACCAAAAAAGCAACAATTCTACGTTCCAAACTCCCACCTATGTGGAGGAAAGTCCTTGATAGGGTCAAGGAAAATGTCTGGGACACAACCAATGTAAAACGATATGAAAAGCTGGTCATTGAGTTTCTAAGTGAGTACAAAATGCAAGAGAATCAATCTCTAGGCATGAAGTTCACACGGCGCGGACCATACCCAAAGAGGATTCATAAGTGTCAGATTTTCGAAGATGCCCTACTTAGGAATTCATTTCTTGTTACCTTCAATATAACCTACATATGATCTAGGAGACATGTTTGCTTCGTTGCTTGATTATCAATTGTTCCTTTACATGTTTCAAAGGATGTTTTTAGGATAAAAACATTATGTTACTTGGTATTGTGAATATTATGTTATTCCATTATGTTATATCATATTGGTGTTGTAGCATAATGAATATAGCATGTTCTATTAGTTATAAGTAACTAGATAGAACTGGAAATTTTATCTAGACAATTATGTTAGTGATAATTTCAAGTTAAGATTTTGTAATGATGATTAGATACAAGACGTGTCCTTTCAAATTCTAAATCTAAAATGAAGTCATTTATAATATAATTAGCTAATGTGAGATAATTGCATAATCGAAGACATTTAATGAAACTTGTGTTGACATGTCTAATGGACTTTGCATTCAGAGAATGACTTTAACATCAAGGAATATAGTTGTTGAATTGAACAAATGGGACAAACTAAACGGCGATAATTATGAAATATGGAAAATAAAAATCCAATATGTGCTTGAGGAGCAAGAGTCTTTAGAATCTCTAAACTTAATCATGGAAGAACCTGAGGACGGAAGTACTGCATAACATAAGAGAGACAAAGAGGCATTTGCTGCGTGGAAGAAGAAAAATTCCACGGCTTGCATCACTCTATTGAGTAGCATGGAAAATGACATTATGCGAGAATTTGGCCGCTTTAAGAATGCCAAGGATGCGTGGAGTACACTGGCACTAAGATTTGGTCAAACATCGATTACTAAACTTGGACAACTTACCATAAGGTTTGACTCATACGTCACATGGTCTAACCATAAGACAACATTTGAGGCGCATGGGAAATATGATCAATGAGCTGAAAGATGCTAGACACACATTGACTGATAAGCAGCAAGTGCATGCAGTAATTTGTTTACTTCCTCGTAGCTTGGAACATATGAAGGTTCACCTGACTCACAACGAAAGTATCAAGACTTTTGAGGATGTTGTGCGCCATCTAGAGCTAGAAGAGGACCACCTCTTGACAGCTAAGCTCGACTCAAATATTTATTTTACTGGTTCTCGCTCACATGGAGCTTCGGGTTTCAAGCGCAAGTGTCATAGTGGTTTTAAGAGGTGGCCAAGGAAGAAATGAATTCGTCAGAGAAGAAACTAACAGAAAACCAACAGAAAGAAGGGAAGCGTCCTGTAAAGAAGAACACCGCAAAATTGAAATGTTTCAATTGTGGCAAAAAAGGTCATTTCGCTCGCGACTGCGCCAAGCCCAAAAAGATAACACCTAGTACACGTGAAAGTGTCACTTGTGTGTCGAGTTTTATTTTTCTGATTGAGTCTCATTTTTTGTGGACCGTAGATTCGAGAGCCACAGACCATGTAGCGAAGGATCGATGAGCCTTCGTGGAGTTCTGGCGAGTCCCACAATGGGCGAAATATATATATGGAGAACACTCAAGAGCTGACGTGAAGGGCATTGGCACCTATCACACACTTTGTTCCTACATGATGTATTATATGCTCCTGAAATTCGCCGGAATTTGGTTTTAGTGTTAGTTTTAATTAAGAATGATTTTAGTGTGAATTTTTATGATTGTGGTGTGGATTTGTTTTTAGGAACAAACATGTATGTTTCTGGATTTTTCTTAGATGGCTTTGTTGTACTTGACGTTGAATGTCACAATATGAATGTATGTTATTCCCTATTCATGTCTCTTAATTCTTGTGATGACGATGTGAATATGTGGCATGTTATACTTGGTCATAGTAGCCAGCAACAAATGAATAGATTAGCCAAAGATGGCTTATTAAGCAATATTGAAAATGTCGATTTGTCTATTTGTAAGCATTGCCTAATTGGAAAAACGACACATAAGCCATTTGGAAAAAGAACTAAAGCTGAACTTCTATTACAAATAATTCATTCAGACAAATGTGATCCAATGAGTATTAGAGCGAGGCATGGGGCATAGACGACTTTACTTGAATTGGATATGTCTACCTGATTTATCATAAATCTGAAACTATTAGTTATTTCGTGAAATTCTTAAATTTGGTAGAGAATCAATTAGACAAGAAGGTAAAGGCCTTAAGATCTAATCGATGTCGAAAAAATTTATCTGATGAGTTCAGAAATTTTTGTAATGAAAAAGGAATAGATAGACAATTATCTATTTCATATACTCCGCAACAAAATAGTGTTGCAGAAAGGAAAAACATAACCCCATTGGAGATGGTTAGGTTTATGATAGCGTAAGCTAAGTTGGCTATTACCTTTTGGGGTGATGCATTGTTGACTGCTGCCTATATATTTAATCGAGTGCCTTCCAAGTCAGTTACATTCACTCTATATGAGTTATGGACAGGGTGAAAACCCGACTTAGGTTTCCAAAAACCGTGGGGATGTGCTGCTTATATTTACAAGCCATCTCATAGATATAGCAAATTGGGTTCTAGAGGCAAGAAGAGTATCCTTATAAGATATCCAAAGCACTCAAAATGATACATATTTATAGGTGAGCAAGAAAATAGGAGCGTAATTGAAATTGAATCACGAGATGTCACATTCTTAGAGAATGACTTTCCTAAGAATGGCGAAATAGTGAAAGTGTTCCCCTATTTGAAACTTTGGACATTGATGATAGAAACATGAGTGCTATTCCAAGTGGGAGCGACATGGGAATTGGTTCTCGATCAATCACAAATGGAACCACTTGATGAGATAGTGTCAATATCATCTGGTCCGAGTGGGAGCGACACAATATTGAGGGGATTGTCCTCAATACGATGAACGAGTCGTCAAAGAGTCCATCGTCGAAGTTTTGACATTGAAGGGAAAGCTTTTATGATTGTTTCAGAAGATGTAAAGGAGTCGAGAAATGAATATGAGGCTCTAAAAGGCCTTGACAAGGATAAATGGATGAAAGCGATGGAAAAAGAGATGAAGTCTATGAGATCAAACCAAGTATGAAAATTGATTGATCTCCTTAAGGGACGAAAAGCTGTTGAAAACAAATGGGTTCTCAAGATGAAGCGCACAGCTAATTGCTCAATTGAGAGATATAAGGCCCGTCTTGTGGTAAAATGATTTACTCAACAAGAAGGGATAGATTATGATGAGACGTTTTCTCCTAGAGTGAGATTTACCTCTATTATATTAGCCATAGTGGCAATTATGGATCTCGAATTACATCAGATGGATGTAAAGACTGTTTTTCTCAATGGAGAACTGAAAAAAAAAATTATATGAAACAACCTAATGGTTTCATATCAGAAGGCCAAGAACAAAAAGTATGTCGACTTTTGATATCGATATATGGCCTTAAGCAGTTATCGAGACGGTGGTATATACGATTTCATAATGCCATAACGGCATATGATTTCTCAATGATAGATGAGGATCATTGCGTATATATCAAAAGATCCAAATATCAATTTGTGATCATATCATTATATGTTGATGATATACTGCTTGCCGGAAGCAATTTGGAGTTTGTAAAAATGGTTAAGGATTGATTAAGCACCAATTTTGAAATGAAAGATATGGGTGATGCTGCGTACATTCTTGGAGTAACTTATATACTCCAAGACATCGGTCAAAGATATTACTGTTTCTTTCATAAGAAACTTATATAAAAAAAGTTTTTGAATGATTATGCATGTAAGATTGCAAACCCATACATACTACTATTGTAAAAGGTGTGAAATTGAGCAAGAGGCTTTGTCCTGTGACTCTTCAAGAGATGAAACAAATGTAAAAAAGTTCTATATAGATCTGTTGTAGGAAGTTTGATGTACGCTTGATGTGTACAAGACTCGACATTTGTCATGCAGTTGGAATGGTTAGTAGATACCGATCTAATCCAGATCAAGCACATTGGTCGGCCTTTAAGAGGATTCTCCGATATCTCAAAGGTACTGTAGACTACTCACTGTGCTATCAAGGAAGAGATCTGCACCTTGAAGGCCATAGTGATGCTGATTATGGAGGAGATTTGGATGTAAGAATATCTACCTTCGGATACGCATTCTTAACTGAATAATGGAGCAATAAAAAGCAGACATGCATAGCCCAATCCACAATGGAGGCAGAATTCGTGGTTTTATCGGCGACAGTACAAGAGAGTGTTTGTTTGAAAAGATTCTTGGGTCATTTTAAAGTCACTAAGAGTGCTACAAAATCATTATTGATTCATTGTGATAACCAGGCAGCCATCTCTTACATAAAAGATCCCAAGTATCATGGAAATACCAAACATATAGACATCAAGTATAACTTTGTTAAAGACATGATTGCACAAGAAATTGTGAATGTACAGTACATATCTACGCATAGAATGATTGCAGATTCTTTGGCCAAGCCGATGACTAGAAATGTATTTAATGGTTATGTAAAATCTCTAGATCTGCGTAGAGGCTGATGTATTGAGTATGTGTATTTCCTAAGTTTATTGTATTCATTACTAATCTTTATGTGATTGGTACGATATTTATGCAAGTTAATACTTTGTGTGTTAAGATAATACTTTGTGTGTTAAGATAACACTTTATGTGTTATAGGTAGTATGTCGGACAAATGAAAGATCGACCCACTCACACGGGTGATTGCCTCCGTTTATAGTACGTTGAATGGAGATGAGACAGTTTGAGCTTGTTATCTAAGTGATAAATGAGAGCCAAGTTCAAACAAGATTGTCGCCTTTGAGGTCATATTTCATTTGTAACCGAAAGTGACATTGACCACATGATTTACTTTGTCTGTCTTTATGCTAGACAAGAGTTCAGATGGAAGTCTTGAAAAGAGTAGTGAATGAACTCGATTTTAAATATTATGTATATCTAAAATATCATATGTACGGTATTATAAGTAGAGACATACGCTCCATGAGAAAGGAGAGAATACCGTAATACGTTTTTATATTACGTATGCATTGACGACCAATAAGAGATGTCAGAAGTTTTGATCTTAACTTCTTATGCCGTGTGAGACTCTGAGGAAAAATGTTCATCATCTAGTTCCCTTATGACTCTGATTGATTTTCGAGATTCCTATTCGATGTTTGCTATATTAGAATATTGCCTATAGTCATGAGTGATTCGACCTAATTGGACATTTCTAGAAAAGCGAGTTGAACTGAGATTGAGCGGTTTGAGGAATGAGAAAAATCAACTTAGTGTCGTATCATGACATTGTGTTCACAGATCGGTCGATTATGATTGATGAGTTTAATCATAATTGTGAATACAATATACATTAAAAGAAATCAAAGGAAATGTAAATGCGATTGTTTAATCTAGGGTAATGCATACTTTATCAATTCTAAACCCGAATTTCTAAGCGGCTATACACTCCCAACGGATGTATGGCAAAAATGAACTCTTAGAGTATGCCAGTCGCACGGGTTATTTGTTAATATGAAACATAATGAGAGGAGAAAGAAGTGTTCAGTCCATCATGGGCAAGTGAGAAATTGTTGGATTTTTATTTAATTTGGGCCGCCCAAGATGAGCCGAACCCGTCCCATGGCCCATAACAGTTTGGATAACTGTATCTGGCAAATAAATGTTCAAAAAGAAAAGATTTGGTAACCGCCCTTAGATCTCTCTCTCTCTCTCTCTCTCCCTCCCTCCTGAGAACGTACGTTTTGGAGTATGTGGAAGAGGAGAACGGTCGATGACTTTCTCGAGAAGATTGAAGACGTTTCTAGGGCTTTGGATCTCTCAAGTGGACAAGTAAACGGTGGACAACATGTACGATTCGTGAGACGTGATCATACTTTCGATCAGTGATGCAAGTTCGTGTTTAGATTTTGTTTTTCCACTGCTTGCTTCGAATCGATTCGAAGCTTAAAGGAATTTAGTCTTCCGTCAAGTAACAATTGTAAAACAATTAAGTTATATTTGATAGCCCAATTAGCATTTGACACGCAAGAGTGTCATTGTTTCTCGTGTTCCATTGATACCATTCCTATACGAAATCGTCGTAAAACCCATCTCTTCCTAATAAAAAGGAGAGATGATGGTGATCCAAATACCATTAACTATAAAATTAGGGATGAAAATTTGCATATAAAATAATTGAAGCAAATTATGAGCTATACATTCAAAGGGGATAAGTATAACAGCTAGAGACATTACCTACCACTTTTATTTCGTATGCCTTGGAGCATATTCTCTCAAATTGTCCATCAATTGTCAAAATATGTTTGATATGGCTTTTCCACGTGCCTTCAAAATATTTTGAAGAGGCCATTGGAGAAATTTGTTGGAATCAAGTTCCTATGGTAAGGATGATTATGGCACATTGACTACTTTCAATCTTGGAATGAAGCCATGATAGATTCAAGGAAAAATATTCAATATATTGGGGGGTTTGATGTAGGAGCATCAAGCTCCATTGATCAATTCTTAAGCTCAACTCTTACATGACACAAGTCATTGACCTGGAACTCTCCTCAAATATCAAACAATTTGTAAAACAACTTGCCAATGATTAGTACGAGAAGAGCTCATAAACTAACTCACCACACTAACAGTAATTGAATTATTTGGATGGGTAATGGTAATATAATTTAACTTGCTTACTAACCAATGATACTTTTATAAATCATGAAGAAGTTCTCCATGTTTATTATCAAGCCTCACTCCATGATCCATAGGTGTGTCTTAAGGCTTGGAATCATGTAAGCCAACTTCCTTAAGAATGTCAAGAGCATACTTAAATTGGGAGAGAGTAATGCTACCATTAGCATAGGCAATTTCAATGCTAAGAAATTATCGTAGACAGTATAGGTCTCTAGTGTTAAATTCCTTTTGAAAAAACTACTTAAGTCGTCGTATGCCTTTAATATTGCTGCTTGTGACAATGATATCATTAACATAAACAATAAGAATAACACATCATTTGGAAAATGACATACTAAATACTAAGTGATTTACACTACACCGATACATGCCAAAAGTAATAACCGCATTACTGAACCAGCCAAACCAAGCATGAAGAGATTGTTTAAACCCAAGCTCTTTGCACCTTCTACCCTTAAGCAACAAACCCAGGTGGTTGCCCCATATATACTACCTCGTGAAGATCACCATGAAGAAATGCATTTTTGACATAAAATTGATGAAGAGTCCACTAAAACCGAGCAGCCAAGGAAATAATAATATGAACATAAGGAACTTTAACTACCGGAGAAAAAGTTTTATCATAGTCAAGACCATAAATTTGAGTATTGCCTTTTGCCATAAGAAGTGCTTTTAACCACTCAACCGAACCATATGGATAGTGTTTTATAGCAAAGACCTAGTGACAACCTATCAATTGTTTATGAGCCGACAAAGGAACGAGCTCAAAAGTCTTATTATGATGTAAGACAGCCATCTTCTCCTTCATAGCGCGAGCCCATCCTGGATAAGCCAAAGCCTCTTGGACACTACTAGGCACAGACCCAAAGCAAGAGATGACATAAAGGCAGAAATCTGAGAACTTAAGTTATGATAAGATACAAAATTAGAAAAATGATACCGAGATTGAGTATTAGCAGGAGATGATAGACGAAGATCAAAAGCCTAGACCGCAGTTATTGGTGGTGGTGGTGGTGTTGGAATGCTTGCCCAAACAGAACGAGAACCACGTGTATAAACCTGAAAACGGTCGATGCTAGTGAGCCTAGATCCAATGGAGTAGCATCATAAGTAACAAACGGTGACTCTGGCTGAGATGTATATGCAAAGGGTGGTAGAAAGTCCAAGGTTAATGGTGCATGAGGACGATCATAGCCAAATAATGTTTTATCCTCAAATAAGGTCACATCGGCAAAAACATACTCCCGACGACGAGTAAGATTATAACAAACATATTCCTTTTGAGTACGGGAGTAACCAACAAATATACAATTTTCAGCACGTTGTAATAATTTGTCTAATTCATGAGACAAATAATAACCAAAACATATACACCGAAGATACGAAGGCAAACAGACCATAAAGGACGATCAGGATGAAGAAGAGTATCTGGATTAGCTTCTTTCGGCATGGAAGATGGAAGATAATTAATAAGATTACATGTTGTAAATCATGAATGTGAAGAAGAAGATAACAAGCAACATGCAACAAATGACAGTTTTTACTTGTAGAGTGTGAGTGCAAGAACTCAAATGTAAAATACCATGAGATTTAAAAAACAAAATAAAGATAAATGAAAAAAGTACTCACGAACAATGTCAGTACGCAAACGCTTAATAGAACAATCGTACTACATACATAATTTATGATAAAACTGGCAGAAATAGTAAAAAGCTTCAATACGATCTTTTATTAAATATAACCATGTTGTACGAGTACAATCATCAATAAAAATGACAAAATACGAAAACCAAATGAAGAATCTCAATTAGGAGTCTATACATCGAAGTGAATTAACTCGAATATATGTGATGCACGACTCAAAACATAAGAAGAGAAAGACTCACGATGGTGTTTACCTAACTGACATGTTTCACAATTAAACTGAAAACTTGAATTGAACACGAAAGAAAATCGTCGAAATACATCTGCTGATGGATGACCAAGACGATAATGTCATTAATAAGGATCATCCATAGTTTTATTTTGAACTATTGTAGCATCATCAATAATCTCAAGTTTCCAGACGTACAACACCACCTTTTCGGCGTCCAATCTTTAGAACCTAAAGAACACACGAAGACAAAGAAAATATAATATCATAATCAAGATCACGAGAAATAGAACTAACTAATAATATAGTGTAAGGAAATTGTGAAATATGGTAAACAAAATGTAATGAGACAGAGGAACTCAATAATGCACAACATGTACCAATAATTTTGGATTGAGAACCATCTGCTAAGGTGACTGATATAAAAAGAACAGATGAAGTGAATGTGAGAAGACGAGGGTCACTAATCATTTGATGAGTGGCACTCAATCAATAACCTAAGAACGATGAGTTTATTGGAGAATAGACACATATGAGCATTTCGTTGTGCTAAAGTAGCAGTAGGACCAGAGATAGCACTACTCTCACTATGACGTGCTCTGACCAACTCATCATATTCTGCACAAGTCAACCGTATTGTACCCTATCCAGAAGAAGATCTAAGGCCCCACAATTCAGGATGGAGGTCATGACAATAATCAATAGTGTGCCCAGAAAACTGGCAATTAATACAAAAATGATTTGCTCGACCACCACCACATGCTCCTCTAGAAGTATAACTATCACCACCATAAACGGTACATCAGCCTTGAAAACCACAACCACGATAAAAACTATCAAACTTCCATTGTCCATAACCTTTAATACAACCACAAGTCCCTTGACCTCCACGAGCCACCATAATACTACTATATGAAACTGCTAAAATCTTGGGACTGAAAGTGTAACTAGTAGCTCGAGAATACACTTCTTCAATAGAATGAAGAGTGCTCTGAGAGGTAATCTGTTAACGTAGAGTACTATGATCTAGACCAAGGTTATGAAGAAAGAGCACAGTTATCATGTTCGCTTCTTGTTGATGCATCGTGGTAGCAGGTGGAAAATAAGACTTAAGACGCTGATACAAAGATATAAAATGAACATAATATTCTGCCAAACTAGCAACATCAATATTAGCTTATTTGCCGGTGCAGTTGCTAAATCGGCACAATTCCCCCTTCATGTATGGTTACCTGATGCCATGGAAGGCCCTATTCCTATTTCAGCTCTTATACATGCCGCTGCTACCAAAAGTCTCTCACATGTCACAAACTCGACTCATGTTATTTTGTCCATAGTATAGTAAAGCACACTTTGTCCATATCTCACGAGTTGTAGTGCAATCCATGAAAAGATGATAAATAGATTCAGCTATACTTCCCCATAAAAGTGTACGCAGAGTAGCATCTACGTACTTCCATTCTTCTAGATTAGTTGAATATGCAGGTGATTCTTCTTCAAGCCACCTAGATTGGTGATTTGAATAAATAAAAGTCGAAAGAGCCATTAACCAAGAATGGTAATTGGTACCGTCCCACTTGATCAAGGTATTCTATAGATTAGTCATATTATAATATGAACCAAAAGATATAAATTTGAAGAAGTACTAGAGGAACCCAACCTCGAAGTAATAGAAGATAAATTAAATAAATTAATAGACATCCTCACAAACCACTAATAACTGAAAACTTAACACATATGTAATAAATGACACATCTCACTTATTATATAACTTTTGCGTGTATTTGCAAATCTCAATAACCCCACATGTCACTCCAATCAATTCAATCAATTCAATTTAACCATACTAATTTAGTCATTTCAAATTTAGCTACTCCAATTCAGCTAGCCAAACTTATAACTCTATCCACACATTCAAAACACCATTTAACCCTTCGTAACATCATACAATAATATATAGGGACTTGTTCACTAGAAGTCCTAAAACTTGTAGCAAAAGTGCAAATGAGTCCTAAAACTTGCAAAAAATACATTTGAGTCGTAGAACATGTCAAATACATTCAGATGAGTCTCTTCATTAACTCCACTAACTAAATTAACGGAAAAAACTAACGTGGCACTAACGTGGCATTTTTTAATATATATTTTAAGAAACAGAGGCGCCATTACATTTTAATAAAGAAAAAAGTTTAAAATTAGAAAAAAGAGCAGATTATGTTTAAATTTATTTTTTTTAATTAATTAAAATAAAAGTTTGAGCGATTTCTTATTAAAATATTTTTAAAAGAATTTAATTAAAATCTTAAAAATATATTTTAAAATAATATTTAAATTTTAAAAAATATTTTAATTAATGGGGCAGGAGCAACGTCGTCTTCTCTTTTATTTAGGGCACATGACTCTCCAAAATGGCATCATTTTGAAGACATTGAGTCTACAATGGATGCTAATTATCACATAGGAGAGAGAAAATAATATAATAAGCCACGTCAGCATTTTTTCGTGAAATTAATTGGACGGCACTAATGGATGGACTGAATTGAACGAACTTAACAAATTTCAGGACTCATTTGCACTTTTTTCAAGTTTTAAAACTCACTTACACTTTCGCTACAAATTTTATGACTTCTAGTAAACATGTCCTTAATATATAATAAGCAAGCCTCATAAATCAACTACCCCATATCCATATGTCACTTTCAACAACCAAATATCACTTCCACACAATTCTCAACCTAAGAAACTCCCTTGATAACATTGATTTCTAGATGAGTTCCATTCGCGTTATGCTTGGGTTCACCGAAGTTGGGCAACCTTAGATTGAGGTTGCTATGGCCTAGCGACACTGGATTGATGAATTTGGGACCTATGCGATGCTAGGCTAAGGTCATCGGACCTATATCTTGACAGATCTGAGATCGCCGACCCTAGGCGATGTCGGACGAAGATTGCCAGAGATATCTACGGTGGATCGCTGGCGAGATCGACAATGGTGGTGGCTAGGCTGTGAGAAGTGTTAATTTTAGGGTTTAGGTTTTTTTTTAATTTTAGGCTTTGATATCATGTTAATAATAAAAGAATAAATATTCTTTATTTCAAAGAACAAGTATTTATAGGCTTAGGATTAAGCCTAATACATTCACACAAACATCCCCAACTTGCTAATATTCTAAAGTAATAAACCCAACAACTACCACTACTTGTAAAGATTGTGATTTAATTGATTGACCGACTAAAGACATGTTTTTAGAGTAAAAGAAGTCAAATATCACAAAGCAACAGTTCCTTGGATATGCGTGATGAGAAGGCACTTTTTTCTGCAGTTAATCCATTTGATGTATGACACATTCATCCACAAAATACACAAGACAGATTGACACAGGTATTGCCAAGTCAGGCTACTTGGTTTTTCTTGAAGAAGCTGTAACTTAGAAAACCATATAAAATTATTAATACATATATTCAAATAAAAGTTATGCCCGCTGGCTCAAATAGGATTTCGTTCAAGGGACATCGATTAATTAAGGAGAGAAATGACATTCAGTAGGCCGTTATTTCACAAGTGTCCCAAAGACAGGCTAGATTTTACAACTACTACAATTCCTTTCTTTTCAAGATCCATAATCAAAAGAAGCCACTATCTAAATCAGAGTCTATAGGATCAGTTTGCAGAGTCCAAGATTCAAGATATAAACTCTCAACCCTAAACCATAAACCCTAAATGCTAAATTAGCAAAATTTCATATCAAAGTGCAAGATTAACAATTCACCTGGAAGAAGACAGCTTCTCCATGGTTGCATCGAGCACAACGCGCGGATTTTGTACAGGGTAAAGTTGGATCTGCTACTACATCCTGCAACACTTGAGTGCGCTCACCAAAAGAGTGATGTATCTCATTTCCGTAGACACAGTAGTTATCAGCAACCTCCTGAATGGATGTTACAACTTTATGAGACAAATAGAGTAGAACTACTTGATAATGGAGAGCTAGTATGCGAAATTCAATGAAACAATCTCTGCTTTTTTGTTCTAGAAATTAGCAGTATTGATGTCATATATTCCTGCATGACCAATCATTACAGAAGTGAAAGCATCAGCTCCTTTAGCCATATTCCCATCAAAATGTAAGCTCAGACAACCCCAAAACGAGAAAAGCAATAGCAATAACAACAAATAATGCTTCTTTCACAAAAAGTTGGGAAAGCCACTGACACCCTCTAAAGTACTATATACAAAGCCCAAATAGGGATGTGTGGGACATTCAATGAAAGAGGAACATCCACGTTATTGGACCTTAGAGTTGAAGGAGTAGCATATACTTAACTACCAAAATGTAGTAAAATGCATACATTTATTGGCATATATATGAAAACAAGCTTTTGAGAGACACATGTGTAGTCACTATCATTAGTAGCAGTTACATGCTTTAATTACTGTAGCTTTCAGGACAAGCAAACTGCATAGTTAGCCAACCCCAATTCATGCAGCCTCTTTAACCAGTCATGTACGCTAGTGTTTGGTACAATCATATTGCATATAACATTATCTGTATCCCAGTTTCAACTTTTGTCAGCCTTCGAGCATGCACGAATCTATACTTACTTATATCATTTAATTTACTAGACGACTGCAGTCAAAGAGCAATTACCAACAAAAATCAGAGGATACTAGGAATAGGAAGGAGGCTCTAATTGGCAGTAAGTGATCGTCTTATACATACGTGTAGCAGAGAACAAATCATTTCGAAGGCATCCAACAATCAATCAAAGGTCTTGCTCTTGCAATTGCTTTCTTATGCAAATGCAAGCTTGCAGAATTGAAACTGTACCAACCAATAATATACCAAAATCAATGACTATATTTTTCCACTTTGAGTTTGATCAAACCAAAGTTATAAAATAGATAATTTTGGTTGGGACATGTTCACTGAAGCAACCTAAAACTCTCCTACACGTCCTACTCTCAAGTGTCAATCTCCAAAGATTGAGCAGGAAGAGCAAAAAAAGGATTCTCGCGACTGAAGACAGGCAAGACAAACAATCATAGTATATTAAAGCTTTCGCAAGGAAGCAGTAGTGTTCCCATAAACAATGATTCTCTGCTCGATGTTTGCCGGAAAAGTCCGTATTTTCACATGTTCTACTGTGATCAAAGAGCCAAGAAAACAAGTGACTACCTTGAAGTTCATGCTCGAGCCCTTGTTTACTACGAGCACACGAGCATTTGCAAAAAGTGGCAGATAATTAGTCAAAGTTCGTATCACAATAGTAAAAAGCCACAGAAGAAATTTTCTTTTGCCTTGAAAAGAGAGAAAAGAAAAACAATCCAAGATCGAACCTTTACACTTGCAACGTACGACATACTTCCAATTCAAGATCGAAAATGGAGAAAGCAAAGAAAAACCCCTAACACAAACGAATTTGGACGGGCGAAAAGCACCGACTTGGTGTTCATAGTTGCGGCAAGCGAAGAGAATATTCTTATGCTCTCTATCCTCCTTGGGGTACAATATATTGTTGCTGCGACGGAAGAAGAATAGCAATCACGCCATGCAAGAAGACAAGAAAACGGGCGAGAACAGGATCCCAGAGAAACAAACGAACCAACCATTCGCAGCAAAACTTCATAGTGCTCATCCTGGACGAATTGGGGCAAATGCCATCGCTTCAAGACGGACAAGGATGCTGGTGGCGCCGAACCAAGAGAAACGAAGGCAGGGCCGAGGGGGTCGTGAGGGAATTTGGCGCTCTGTTCACAGAAAGCTACTGAGGAAGATGTTCAAAAGCTCGAGAAAGTGGAATAAACCTGCAGACCAGGGGACGCGAGGGTCTTAGGTTGTCGATAGCGTTCGCCAACACTACTTAAGGCCATTAAACATAAAAGGATTTAAGTCCCTAAACTTTGACATAATTACACTATGCAATCGATACATTTTTATTTTACTCAATATCATCCCTGAATTTTCGGAAAAAGTTAAATTTAATCCTTAAATTTGAAGAGAAATGGCCGATATCATCATTCCATCAATCAAGTTCAACGATAATATTAAATATCCTCATATAATTTAGGGATTAATATGAGTATATCAAAAATTCGAACAAATTAAAAGTTCAAAGACGACGTTGCATATATAGTTTAGAAATTACATTAAAGAAATTAAAAGTCTTCAATTGAAAAATGTTCTCTTTTAGGTTACTTATTCTATCTAGTCTTCGAATACTTCCAGACAGTAGAAAGAAATGGATAAGCTCCCAAAATCATTGAAGAGCTTAAAAAAGAATCAATTATTGAAGATAGCAAGTGCTTGACATGCAATGGCTGTGGACATTTACAAGTGGACTGTCCTAGCCAAGGCTATCATCATTCAAGAAATCGAGAAGATTGACTAGGAATTTCAAGTGGCTATTGAATAGGAATTTTAGGAGACTTGACAAGATCCATACCATGTAGAGTCTGAATTCAAAGAGTAAGACGAGATCATAGAATAAATTGAAGAAAGGAGAGATGATGATCTTTCAAATATTCAAGCAACTATGAAATTATCGATGATAAATGTGCGAATAACTTTCTTGAGGCAAATGGGGAGGTTATAGATGGAGAGAGAATGATTAAAATGGCCAGAGACATTACCTGTCACTTTTATTTCCTATGCTCCCAAGCATTCTATCTCAAAGTGTTCATCAAATGTCAAATATGTTTCATTTATTTTCAATAATCGTTGAAGATATTTATTATTATGAATTTGATGCATTACCTAGTTTGATGGAGGGGCCATCCTAGAAATTTTTTTGAAATCAAATTCATTTGATAAGAATGGTTACGGCAAATTGGCTCCTTTCAATCATGCAAATGAAGTCATAAGAGATTTGAGGACAAATCTTCAATTATCGAAGGGAGTATGATGCTGCATCATCGAAATCTATTGGTCAACTTGAAAGCTCAACTCAAATCTAGTCAATTAATCCAGCTCAACCCTAAAGTAGCAAAAACACCGATTTTAGCTATACTTTGACTAGATGCATTTAAGTTGAAGATGTCAATTCTCAAAGAGAGTTGTCAATTGAATGGACAAGATGTCGATTTCATGGTTATCGATTCGACTATCTAGATGTCAATTTATAAGACTTGTTATCGATTTCAAAAATCTTCATTGGCTACCTAATGACTCAAAGTTGTTTATTGGGGCTAACAATATAACTTAGAGCAGGGTTAATAATTTGAATGAAAAGATATAAAGAATATTTGCAGAACACAACAAATAAAACTTTGCTAATAGTAAAAATAGTTTGACATAATTACGAGTGCTACTAATGAATAAGCATGTCGTCAGGAGTAGTGCTAATGAACGAATAATGAAATCATGAGTGCTAATAATAAAGAGATAGAAGATAGAATACTGAGTTTAGTGTGATTTGACTTTATCCCTAAGTATGTGCCTACTCTCAACACTAACGGTTACAACGAGACTGGAATCCACTAGTAATCAACATTTCAAATTAAAACTTGCAAGTGTTGTTCTTTTTACATGATAAATCACACTATCAAGACCTAACCAATGCTCTTACATTCGTATACTTGACTACTTTCTATTACAATTCAGTTGCACAACAGAGAAACATTATTAGCATCATAGCTGTTATCAACAAATATCGAATAAAAAAGAAGCACTCGAGCTCTAGATTCGATTTGTTTGTTACACTTTTCAATCTTGCAATTCTCTTAGATTGTATATATTTAGCGATTCAACTCTTAGATGACCATTTACAATGTATCTCAATGAAGTACTCGTTGGTATTATCATTATTAACAACCGAAAGACACATTATCATTCACAAGTATTGATATAGTTTTCCATACCAATCAAACTGCTCTTGTTAATATCTATCCTCTATTAGAGATGGCATAATTGCTTTGATACATCTCTAGTGCTCCTCGTGCAAAGCTGAAGCCTTTACAATGGCTATTTTCACCTTGATCAACGTTTCCATCAGCTAATCAGATGGCTAGCACTTTTCATAACTCAACAATTATATCATCCCTTACCTATATAATGAGGAGTGTAGATTTCTAGTAGTCTGTTGGTACTGTCCACCAACGAAACAACATCGAATGGCTTCGAATAAATCTTGCAATGATCCTCTTATTTTCATCGGTTTCTCAAGACTTCTAAGGACATCACCGTCCTCGCCGATTCCTCATCTTCACTGCATGACCAATAATGAAGTGACAACATCAAGCCATAACTAGGTGAGGAATTTGCAACGTCGAACCAAATTGCAGACCAAAACCGAGGCAAACGAACCTGCTTATTAGTTTCCACTAAGCTACTAAAATTAACAAGATAACTTGGTCAATCCGTGCGGAAAATCATCTATCTAGTCAAGAAAAGTCTACACAACACAAGGGTTTTGTCTGCCTCAACCATGTCGTGCCCCAATCAGTGAGAAAGCCAGAGGGAGGTGAGGAAGTCTGCTTCTTGTTTGGTGTAAAAATCGGGGAGACTATGCCAATTGTGTTGCGCTAATGTGATTCGAGGTAAAACTACTTCTGGATCAGAATAAACATAAACCAACTCGCCCAAAATGCTCCAAATTTCCAAAAACACGAACTTATGCCAAATAAAACATTGCGAACGCATTGCAAAGCACGGGATGCGAGGAACAGAGATACCTTGAGATGATGGAGGTCAGCTTTGAGCTCGCGAGCTTGGCGTTCGCGATGGTCTTAGTTGTAGCTACGGGAGCGAAGCTCGCATACTTGAGAGGAAGGACGATCGACGGGAGAGAAGAGTGAAGGGAGAGAGGAAGAGCAACGGGAAGAAGAAGAAGCGGCAACACAGATGTGAAGGGAAGCAGCAAGATTTAATTGTTTCTTTCACTTTGCTGAGAACCTACTTCCTTTGCAAATCTCTTCTTTCCTTTTTACCGATATCTCATCTAACCTCTCGTATCAATTCTTTTCTCTTTGCCTAATGATAGTCAATTTTTTCCAGATTTTTCTTTCTTTTCTCTGGCCTTGTTCATATATGTCTAGATTATTTTCTCAAGATTAAGCATGTTGTTTCTCCACAGTCGAAATTTTGAAAATATGAATTTCTATCTTTTCCCAATTTTGATCAAAGAGAAATTTACTTACTGAATTTGGTTCACTCATGATATTATCGATCATAAATTACTGGGCTTAGCCAAATTTTGTGCACTCGTGGACTCAATTCAAAAAATATAATCAAGTTTGAATTCCCCTTTGTCTTAAGTTCATCCACCGCAAACGCAATTTATGAAACTTGCTCCTAATGACTATATATAAGTATAATTAGTATTTTTGTTTAGGGATCGAGGTCGGTGACTAATTTCCTATGAAGAAAATCAAATGACAAAATCGTCAAAATTTAAATGTTAACGTGCTACATCGTCATGACCATTGAGTCATAAAACTTACCATAAGGATGCGAGATCTTAGCATATGGGAATTTTATCGGAGGGATATCAATGAATTGTGCGGCCCCACGAGTCATGGCCATCGATAGGCGAACGATCGCAAATAAGAAGGACATGGGCCAACATCAAGCCCATTATAAAAGGGTAGGATAGATCCCACTTCAAGCCCATCAAGTTAACCTCTTATAATTATCCAAATAATATTATGGATAATTTGAGATCCTACCACTAAGTAATCACTGTACAAATCCAATGTATCTCTAATAAATTAAGGGTTTGAGCCAATTTGAGAGATAATTATGATAAGCAAAGTAATATCAACAAATTAAGATTCGTGGTAAACGAAACAAATTAATATCAACATATTAATTCTTTTTTTTTTGGCTGACACTTCTTTATTAGACTAATTCTGCTTTAACATTAGTTTTGCTAGGAAAACAAATAATTGACGGAAGGAATGTAGCCGCCCCTTCCAGACACACGCACTTCAATACGGAGTAATTATTCGATTGGCATTAACTATGTTATTTGACAATAATATTGAATTATTCTTCTATGTTATCATATATTTTATTTTCACGTGAAAAGTAGATTCAAGAAAAACGCAATGACTTTTGCATATTTATATTAACTTTCAAAGTCTATCAACAAAATAAATTCATCGAGAAAAGGGAAATATAGGCTCATAAAAGACTTGAGTAAATTGATTTGTCAACGTATGAAATTATATAAGTATAATACTATGCTCAAATAATAAGTTGCAAAAAGAAGAAGATAAATTTGTCTTTATTGAATTAAATAAGATAACAAAATAAAGAGGAAAAAATAAGGGAAAAAAATACGAAAATCCTTATGTTTGCTGAGGAAAAAGGAAAAGAATAATTTTGCAAACAAACTGAAAAAGAAAAAAAAATAAATACAATGAAAGTTCTAAAACTTATCATAAGATTGCAATTGAGATATAATTTCTTGGAATTGAGGTTTATTCGTTTTTACATAAGTACGTAACTCAACGAGAAATTTCGTTACCTGTCCAATTTCTAATGAATCAAGATAACCATTCGTTCCCGTATAAATAGTCATTATCTGTTCTTCCACCGTAAGAGGGGCTGATTGGGATTGTTTAAGCAATTCATGAAAATCGTTGACCTCTTGCCAATTGATTCTGGGTAGCTTTATCGAGATCCGAAGTGAATTGTGCAAAGGCTTTTAATTCTGCGAATTGCGCTAATTCCAATTTTAATTTTCCAGCTACTTATTTCATGGCTTTAATTTGAGCTGCAGATCCCACTCTGGAAACAGAAATACCCACATTAATAGCAGGTTTGGAATCATAAAGCCTTCAAAAAATATAATCAAGTCTCAAAACTTATCACAATAGTATAATTGAATTATAAAACTTTAAAGTGCAATCAAATATTAAAACTTATTAGCATTTCCTGTTTTTCCAATTCGATGAAGTTAATATAAAGGCTTAATTGCAGCAACTTGATAAGCTTTAAAAATTGATTGCATTATTTTTTTTGAAGTTTTAGACTCAATTACATGTTTACAATAATTTTTATAACTTACAATCTACTTATTAAATAAATGAACATAAAGAACTAAAATCATAAAAGAAGAAAGATAAATTTGTGCCGCTCCACCTAAATCACTTCCTCAATTCCCAATGTGTTTTATAAATTTTATATGAAAAAACGAAAATTTCTATTTCCGGTGTTGGCTTAAAATTAAAAAAAGTATTATTCACCATTTGGTATCTGATTTGATTTTCAGAGAAAAATTACAAAAAGAAAGTTAGAATTTTTTGCGTCTTCCTCCGACAATTGTCTCCTTATAAGCGAGCCATCCCTTTTCTATTAAAAGAGTGAATTTTTTTTCTATACCAGCCAAAAATCAATTTTCACATGAAATATCCACGTTGGGTTTGTTTTTTTTTTTTTTCAAATTTCCTTCTAATTGCTGATTCAGCATTAATGAAGTATGCAAACAGAGAGAAAATCTAATCAGCACAATGAGATGAATATTTTTTTTTTATTTGTGTTAGATGAACCTTGAATTTAAGGACTGTGCAGATCCAGATGATTTACAATCAGAGGTGTGGCAAAGAACATAAGCAGTATTTAAGCGAAGGGGCAAGGCCTCTTTCATAGTAATCTCTCTCTCTCTCTCTCACACACACACACATCGCCAAGGGCTGGATGTGTTGTCTGGGCTGCGATCCTGATATGGGCTGGGCCTTAACGGAGCCCATTACTTAGGTGTCCAGTATCGACCCTTTATCACATGTCCAAAAGCTGCCTAGTTGTTGCCCAAACACGAGTGTGACATTAGAACCATTTCTCTTCTCTCCTGCACCCTTCAAACATACATTGCGTAAGAGGTTTCGAGGAAGAAGCAGGAGGTCCCGCCTCTTGTAACCAAAGGATTGAACGGGCGTTGGCACATAAAGTCCTCCCGAACATTGCGAAAAATGTATTACACAGCTGATGCCGAGATGATTGGACCGATAAGTTACAAGGGTCAAAATTAATTTTCAACTTTAGAAATGGGTTATGCTCAGCAAAACGTGTCTTTCGACACTCGTATGCCATTCGCAAGCAATGATTAATTTTTAATCCTTCAAGACCAGTCGCGCATTTTGTCGCGGTATCGAGAGGCTTTTAATATCTGGATTTGAACTCACCTTAAGAAACTAGAGATTACAAGAATTCCAGCGCAATGAAAATCGGGTCAAAGGATGAGAAAAATTTAGCAGGTGAAACATTGACCAAACTCTCTTAATACCCGAACCAGGTCTTGGGCCCAAAAATCATATTTAGAGATATCTAAATTGAATGAAACTTTCTAAATCTTTCAGTTTGACGTCTAATGACTTTCGATGGCTTGAGGTTGCCTATTCGATGTTCGCTCCATAGACCCGTGCTTTTAATCCCATTTTGAGCTAAGACTTGGGTATCTTTTTTTTTTTTTTGCGATTTTCCCCCGAAAAATGTTTTTGTCATTAGCTTTCCAATAACATAAACGATCATGTGAATCGGACATCGGACACAAAATTCTGAGGCTCAGAAAACACAAACCTTCTACTAATGAGTAGTGCACGCCTCGATTTGAGGCACTTGCATAGACGAGTATGTATGGTAAGGACATAGAATTAGAAGGATAGGCATATGTCACGATCCCACGATGGAGATAACGGATGAGACTAAAGTAGACATTGCATCATTATCCTAATTAAATCCAGAAAGTTGGATGGTATTCTCACTCCTATACACAGAGTGCAACGGCTAAAATCATCATCAAGATGAAAAGTCAACACACTTAGTGGAGACATCCGAATCCTCATGAAAGATTTTGCATATGGACCCTCCGGCATCTCCCCCCTTGACATCCATGCCATTACCATACTAGCTTGGAAGATCAATCGAAGCGTTATGTGGAGCTATGAAGCACGTGTACGACCAAAGCAAGACTATGATGAGTAACTTCATACCATAATTAGAGTGCATAAAAGTTTCATCGTATTTTCAAAATGTGATGTACTTCAGACAACAATGCAACCCACTTCTATGCGAGGATGAGAAAAATATACGGGAAGGCGGCGATACATTGCCGTCAGTTTTTCATAAATCCAAATATCTTAGCCATATGACACTCAAACGGCGCCTTGCGGTGAAGATGATGATAACTTAGAGTAGTAATGTCCTAGGGCTAGTGCAATTGCTTGGAAGTCAGAGGAATTCTAGTTCAAGAATTGGAGATCACTCATTCAAATTTTATAAATTGCATGCAAATTATTCTAGGTCAAGGCCATTCGAACATGTCAAAGGTCTAGACTTGACATGATTTCAGGATTTATAGGGTGTTTCATGCATGAATTTGAGGTAGCCGACTCTCTTCTCCCGGGACCTTGATTTAGGGGAAAAAATAAAATAAAACAAGGATGTAGAGGAGGAGAGTACAGCACGGATCGAGTTCACCTACCTACCTAAGTAGAGATCTAGCGAAGCTAATAATTTCCTCGAATACTCGTCATCATAGGCTTGCTTCAATTACATGTGAAATTTCATGCTAGTATCGAATGTGTAATCATCATGACTATCTGATTTTTGCAAAAGTTTATACCAAGTGGTCTTCGATACATATGATATGATATACTTCATGGAGAATGTCTTCTTCTTTTTCTTTTTGGTAAAATATAGAGGCTGTCTTAACTTCCAATTGGTAAAGGTGATGGCATTTTCATCATTAAAGGATGGTACATAGCAAATTAGTTAGGGTTAAGTCCGAAAATATCTAGAGAATGACGAGGAAATACACTTTGGCACTTTGCTTCTCTTTTGTGAAATTTGAAAGAATGACCGAGGCCTTAGCAAATCGACTTGAACTATGTACCTGCCTTAAAGAAAGCAAAATAAACTCAAGGTATTTCCATGCCAGTATAAAGAAAAGAGTTATTTTCTTATAACGAGAAAGTCGAATTATGGAATTGACAAATTATTTCTTTTTCTCAAGATAAATGTTGCGAATTGTAAGCAAGACCAAACACTTCAGGATAGCCAAAGGAATTCCCGAAAGACCTGGCTTTCTCACTTTTCACCCATCCACTAAACTTTTCCTTTCGAGGAGTAGAGGAGTGTCATCGATTGAAATCCAAGTGAAAGTGCGGCTGATGATTGTGGAATCAGCTGCTTTTGAGACAAAATGTTAAGAAGCCTAACGACTATATTATAAAAGGAGAAAAAAAGGGGTCATGCACAGTGGATGATTGCATAATAACAAGGTCCCACCCACTTTTGACGAGCAATTGGCACTTGAGCCAAGGTAACATGAGCTAATGAAAAAAAGGTGATTCCCACACCATGTCCTAATCCATGTTTCACCTTTTTCTAAAAAGGAGGATACATCAAGACTAATAAAAGTTAAACACGACGCTTATTTTAATATTAAAAATTACTTTCGAGTTATTTAGGTATCAAATTTTTTAAGAACAATTATTTAAGTGGCAATTCCTATGTATTTGGTGGAAAATCCAATATGTTATTATTTATTTATTTTTTAGTTGACGTGATTCACCAAAAGTCTAATCACTATATTTAAAAACAAAAAAATTAATTAAATAAAAAATAAAAAAGAGAGAGTCCAAATGGTGACCACCCCCGCAGCCGACCATTGTCGGGAAGGCCCGGCGAGGGCAACCTCCGCTGGCCATCCCCCACCCTCACTGACCCTTTAAGTATACGGACGCCGACGGCTTTATGAGCAATATTTAGATTGCCGTTGCTGGAGTGCGATTGGTCTTCAATCTTATAATTTGTTTTGCCAAATCTTTATAACCGAGACAAAAACCGTGGTTCAAAAAACGTACGAACTCATAATGCGCTTAGCTAAGTAGCTTGGTTGGATTCGCTCTGTCTTTTAGCTATGTCCACAGTATCTGACCGTTTGAAACACGGACTTCATCCTACGACCGGACGAATGTCTTGTCGTCGATGGTTTTACAGCGGAACGTTTCTGTAGTTTTCGGAAACATTTCGACATTTTTCCAAACCGAACTGACTTTACAGACGGCAAGAGGGTCAAATCGGTTTTCATTCATCAACGGTATTTTATTTAAGAAAGTGAACGGCTTGTCGACAAAACAACCCGTTAAAACTTTTTGTCCTGGGACTATGCATCTATCCCACCTCGTGGCTTTGGGGATAAAACCCAAGAAGTCAAAAAAAAAAAAAAAAGAAAGAAGAACACAGGTGGTCAGAGGCTTAGGTTGCCCCACCCAGCTGCCTGATTCTTTGGCTCTGTCGAGGTGACCTAACCCGACTTTAGGCAGGATCTGTGGGTGGCACTGAAGTTATCCACAGTGCATGACAATGGGATTTCCCAAATGGGCACGACCCTGCTTTAAACAAGAGCAAAGAAAGGGCTTAAGTGGGGAGGAATGAGATCCACTTGACATCCCGATCATCACTTTCTGAAGCCATTTTGTCTTTGCACTTTCGCCGAGTCGATGGACATGCGTGCACTGCACCACCGCCCCCACCCCCCGACCTGGTATTTGCGGACAAAAGACATCAGAAATAATTATCGCCAAAACCACACACAACCGCAAGAACCCCACTTGTAATGGCACACAAGTGTCTTGTCCGTCGAGAAAGGAAATGGGAAATTCGAACGTTGGGGACAAGTGGACAGAGAAGCACCACAGAGAGAGAGAGAGAGAGAGGCCAAAAATCAAGGGGAGGCTAGGCATGCATGCACCCATCATTTTCATGCCAAGCCAATTAGCTCCCAACCCTCAAATCATTTTTTTCCTCACCCAGTCCACGCCGTTCATGATAACCCAGTTCTCTTTTTGTCGTCCTTGTGTCAATTTCGGTGAGGTTTCTTTCATTTATTTCGTAAAGGGGCCCTCCTACTCCAAATTTCCTGAAAAATATAGTAACGTTGGGACACTTTAAGCTTGATGTAGTAGATGAGTTTACAAAATGATACTATGGATGTTAATGAAGGGATTTAACGCAAATCGAATCAGAAAGATCATAAAGAGAGAGAAATAACACAATATAAAAGTTTGCCCAAGTTCATCCTAGAATAAGGCTACATCCTGCAAATGATTTCACTATATTTTGCAGTGACTTAACTGTATAATAATATCTCATATAAGTAGAATATATAACATTTATAAATGGGCCCAAACCCTAAGCTTATCATAACTCTCTTCATCCCATAATAAATGAACTCATTATAAGTAAATCTAAAATCGATTTTTGCTTGGAGGGCATTGCCCCCATGCCCTCGCCTGCTCACCAAAGAGCAGGCCAGCCGTTTGCTCACCAAAGAGTGGAACTCTCGTCATTCCATGTGTAAAATTAATAAGTCGTTGGTTCATATTTTGATTTCTCTAAATTCATGAGGCATGCCCGATATGAAAAACAATGACTCTCGAGATATTCACCAATTCTAACAATTAATTGGATGGTTAATGGAGAGGAGGGTACCATTTCCAGATCCTATATTCATCTCCTGTTGCCCTTCAGAACTAGACCATTAGGTGCAGCCCGCAAATCCAACTTTGAGTCAATATTCGTAAGACTGGCATTAAACCCTAAAATGCACATCTGTCTATGTATCAGTCCTCTCCGCTTGTCTCTCCGTCATCAAGTCACCTCCGGTGGAGCATCTGCCGCAATCATCACGCTCGAGTCGATGACTACCACGGAGCAATCTCCAGCCATCTCCGATGCTGGTGCCGACCATTTCCTTCTTTTCTTTGATATCTCCATGTCTGCATGTGTTCTTGCGCGTGGATTTGTTACCATATGAAGCTCGGCAGTGGCACCGCTCCCTATTTCCGATGGAGCTCGACTCTAGATTCAGCTCTTGGCACGAGATTTATCAAGGGCACATGAGCTCATGGCGGATCTCACACACGGAGCTCATGACATCGAACTTGAAGACAACAAGCACTAGGCTAATAAGCCTCTCCATTGTCGGATAGCCTAACACTGGTTAAGTCATCGGAGACGATGACGGCGGTGATAACCTAGAAGAGTGGACAGTTGCGACTAGGGACACCAAAATGAGAGGCAAGAGAAGTACCAAGTAAGATTAGGCGGAAGGATAGACATGCTGCACAAATCTAATAACTCAAAAACAGTGACACCAGATGGGCATGAAGTATGACAAAAGGCGTACTCTCATGTTTCGGTTTACTAACTTAGATAAACACTTAATAGTTACAACTTGTCACATCAATTAAACTAATTCAGTATAGGATCATGATTTCTTCTAATTAACTCTGGCCGGAAGAACTGCCCCAACCATATTTCTAACTGATGGATTACGAACATGGACATCATCCATGTTAAATTTTAGTTAAATTTTCTTTGGAGTGATATTCATAATTAGTTACCCAGCAATCAAAGATATTGCTGGGGGAAAATATTGCCGTCAAGTATATCGGCTTTAATCCCTCCGTGATTACTCATATCGTAAATAGGAACAATTCTTGATGGAATCTTTTGGAAACTTTTCACTTCGATTGACAATGTTGCGAAAAGATGATTGTCAAGATGCCGCGTATTAGTACTTCTTGATGTTCCTTATGTCGTCACTTAAAAGTTTCTTTTAATCCCAGTTAGTTGAAACCACAATGTCATTTCTTTTTTCTGGATTTCCTTGAAAGGACTCAAGCAGAGGAACACGAGGGCTGAAGTCCCTGTTTAACATAATAACCACTAATGATGATTCAATTTAACATTAGATCAACTCACTAATATTTGGGTTACCAAAGTATTAATATTTGAGCCACTAAGTGCTCGACTAATATATGGATCAAAATAAAATGCTTGAATAATATCAATTGAGTGTCACATCTGAAAGTAGAACGTGTGTTTGTCGGCGAGGAAAGATGTTAGGAGGACGATGTGTAAGAAAATACAAGAGTTTCATTGTTCAGAAGAAGGAAAGGAAAGAGAAGGGAAATCATTGTACCTAATTCCCCTGCAAAAGAAATTATTTCTCAATAGAGGAGAGAAAAGAAAAATACAAAACTGAAAAAATTTACGTTTTTTCGTCTGTTTTTGAAGGCCCCATCAGCATAGAAGTATCTTTGTGAGGAAAAAAAAATGAATAGCAATCAACATTCACATTTCCATAGCTTGGAATTGACGAAATTAATGGAAGTACTTAATTATAATTTCTAGATGAATTTTTACTCAATTACGCTTCTTGAAAATTTTAATACTTAAATTACAACTTCAATTTTTTTTCTTTTTTCTTTCTTTACAAATTTTAAGTCTTATAATGCACTTTATCTTTTTTTTTTTATGTATGCAATTGCGTTCTTTTTTAAGACTTGAATTACAAATTTTATATTTTTAATTTATCTTTTCTTATAGTTCCTCAAAATTGTTTTGGTACGACAACCGGAGATAAGATGCAAAGCCTAGAAGATATAATGGGACCAATTCTTTGCCTTGTAAATTAAAAGAATTGTGCAAAAATCTACTAGTTTTGACGTGCTAAAATTGAATTTGATTAATAAAGACACGGAATAGAATAAAAGAGCAATCTTTGGTTCCCAGGACATGTTTTAGTGTTCTGACACTGTTTTTCCATAGTTAAGATCATGGGATAGAAGATGACAAAGGGGTGTTGGGCACCGAAACACGCCACACCCAGACACACCTCCAACAGTCAATAAGGAGGGAATAAAACAAAGACACCGTTCGGTTCTCATCTGCATTTCTTGCTGTAAAGAAGCGGGTTATATTATTAATTTGTTCAACCGAGAAGAGCTTTTGCAGATTCTCTGCACTCTCACTCCTGCTATTAATACTCTGCTGCGGCACTCCTCTCTTTTTCTCTTCCGGAAAGCTAAGACGGGCCTTTTCCTTTGTCACCCAGAAAAAGAAGCCCTTCTTCTTCAGCTTTATGACTCTCTGTCCTCGTCCATGGAGGGCTCAATGTGAAGCTGCACTTTCTCTCACCAGCTGTCTTCACATTCCGGGATAGGTTGTCAGCTTTTCTGGGTTCTCTTGACATTTCAACGCCCGTTTGTTCTTGTGGGTGTTGTGGGGAGATCTTGGGGAAGTCAAAATGGAGGCAATGTGAGCTCTTTCCTTTCGGGGCGGTTTTCTGATAACTAGAAGTTGGGTTTCTCTTTTTTCTTCTTTTTCTGCCCCCATTGTGCGTATACAAAGATGGGGAGTGTTTCTTGGCTTTTGTTAGTGTTGGTCGCTATGGAAATGGTCGTGTGCACTTGGTGCCAGAATAGTAACTCGGAAGCAATCACGGCTGTTTACATTGTGACTCTCAAACAAGCTCCTGGCGTCCATGACTATGGAGTGCTAAAGAAGGAGACGAATGTGTTCAGGCATGGAGGTCCGGGGAAATCCAACAGAATGGACAAAGCAAGGTACTTTCTTGCTTCTCTTGTAGACCCTGGCTGTGAGTGGATTCTATTTATTCCTTTGGAGAATGGGTAAGATCAAACTGGGACTTGGTTTATTTACTTATTTCCTTCCTCTGGGACTAGCTGCTACAAGGGTTAAATTGCAATTTTTAGAAAGTCGATTTTTGCTTCTCGAGGTAAATTTTTACCGTTAAGGGTCTTGAAGTCTGTTAAGTTCAGAAACTGCCAAATGGGGTCCATTCATTTCCATCTGTGCAGTGTCTATGACTCTTTTTAAATTAACATTGCTGATGTTAATCGGAAGTTTCTTTCTTGATTGGCAGTTTCAAGAATTGTTGATTTGGGATTTATTGGAGACTTTAATTGATCGTGTGTGTGATGACGGGAACTTATCTTGATTAACTTCGTTTCTCAGCCTTTGATTTGTTTTCTGAACTTCCTACTCTAAATTCAGGGACAGGAACAATTCTCGTTCTGGTGGAAGCTCTGGTTCTTTTATTGCTCGAGTCCATGATTCATTATTGAGGAGGGCACTGAAGGGAGAGAAATATTTAAAGCTGTACAGTTATCACTACTTAATTAATGGATTTGCAGTGCTTGTCACTCCCCAACAGGTATATCAGTACTCAACACCGTCTTTTTCCTTATATTAGTTCTCAGCCATGTCTGCTTGGCGATTATAACTGCATCTTGGATATATGGAGTAAAATATTTTGGCCGTCCAGAATGTGTTATCCATAATTACGGCAAATTCTTTTTCATGTCCTGTGTTGCTTGTAAATGAAGTTTTGTTGCTGAGTGATATAAAAATGGTCTTGATAACCTCACTTTAGTCTGGTAATATTACTTGAAGGCCGACAAACTTTCACAGCGGAGAGAGGTGGCAAATGTAGTTTTGGATTTTTCAGTTAGAACAGCAACAACTCATACTCCGCAATTTCTTGGTCTGCCGAATGGAGCGTGGGCACAACGTGGCGGATACAACTCAGCTGGAGAAGGAGTTGTGATTGCTTTCATTGACACTGGCATTGATCCCACACATCCCAGCTTTGCTGATGATGTGTCTGACCGTCCATATCCAATCCCTGCACATTTTTCAGGGATTTGCGAGGTCAGCCCAGATTTTCCATCTGGATCTTGCAATAGGAAGCTTGTTGGGGCCCGGCATTTTGCTGCATCTGCCATAACTAGAGGAATTTTCAATGCATCTCAGGACTATGCATCACCATTTGATGGAGATGGGCACGGGACGTGAGTGTTTCATGTGACTACTCTCATCTTGTATGCTTATGTCTACATATCATTTTATTTTTGTCCTTTTGTGCACAAATTGAACTCGTAAAGCATCTCTGTTGCTCAATCAGTAACTGGAATCATGGTAGTTTTGCTGTTCCATGAGCTGGGGATGAGGGAGTAGATATATGTGAATCTGGAAGGGAATCAGGAGTTTGTGATCAGTTTTTCCTTTGAGCTGCTTTGATCAGCTTGGGATGCTCTATTTTATCTATGTCTTGATGTGGACAGTAGTGGCAATGCGTCACTGTTTGTCATTCATTCTTCATGACTGGGGCCGATGACTTGAAGTGACTAGAGGAGAAAACTGGTTTCTGCTTCAGTATCTGTCCTTGTCACCACAACTGGAGTGTACTTGTCGTTGACATATATTTCTTTCTTAAACATTTATTCAATGTAATATATTTGTTAACTGCATATAGAAAAAACCTTATTTTCTTTCTCTATCCAAAAGAAAAGGCCATGATTTTCCTCTTTTTGTTATAATTAAATGTTTGAAAGTGGAGACATGTAAAGTTTTGTTGGCAAGATAGGCTTAGTAATAGGGGAAAGCTAAAAGAATCTCACTTCATGCCCATGCCTAATTTGTTATCAATATTGTTAGCATCAAAGTTAGAACAGACATCGTCTGTTTACCAGCTGCCTCATTGTTAATTAGATGGAAGGCTTAATAGGCAATTGATGGATTGAATAGTGGCATTACAGGCACACTGCTTCAGTTGCAGCAGGAAACCATGGAATTCCAGTTATTGTTTCTGGCCATCACTTTGGGAATGCAAGTGGAATGGCTCCTCGTTCACAGTAATTTATCTGGACGAAATCTCTCTATATTCTTATGATTATTACCTTTCATTATTAACAGTGATTATTATGTACTAGTAAATGACAACTGCTTCTGATTGCCTGCTTTGTTCAAAGATCGACTAATACCTTGAGCAAAAAATGATTGATTACTGTTTTATGTTAAGATAACATGGACACTCAATTTCAATTTTCAGCATTGCTGTTTACAAGTCATTGTATAAGAGCTTTGGAGGCTTTGCTGCGGATGTCGTTGCTGCAATTGACCAGGTTTGTGTCTACATGATTAGAATGACTGTTTTCTCTTGCTTAGCTAATCTATGTGTAGACAGTTTTAAGACTTTAGGGATCCTCAACACTTTGTGCTGCTAGTAGACTGTATTGCGCTGTCTTGCTACTTGACAGTTGCATTCAGATTATACTTGCACATCAAAATTATTCTCTCTGCAAAACCAAGTTTCTTCTTCTGGTTCTTTTGCAGTGGCTGTTCATTGGCCATTTTGCTAAAGGTACTGGTGTTTTTAACTTCTTTGTAGTCATACCAAAAAGGAAGTCCCTATAACTCTAAAATGCATTGTGCTTGCAACTGTCATGAACTGTTCTGTTTCCTCTCACTACCATTGTCTTTCCTTCTCTATTTGGAAAATATCCGAAGCAAACTAGATACTCATAATAAGCAGATATTTTCCCTAAGAGAAAAATAAATGAGCTTTCCAGAGGTGGCATAACCTTAATCAAAACTCCAAAACTTATTCAGGCTCTCTTTTTACTCTACGATTGGACTGGGCATCTCACCATAATAGTTTATTCTGCCTGTAAATGGGTGCTGTACCACACTATACAATACATACAATAATTAGTCGGTGCACATTCTCAGTATTCTCTGGTTGTTTGAGGAATTATATTTGAAAGATTCTAAACAGAGAGCTGTTAGGTTTTGAAGAGTGTGATGCCAGTTTTTAATGTAGAGAAGCATAATTACCCTTGGCCATGTTCTTCAATCAGTACTGAAAAAGAAAATGGAGAAAAGATCTTTGTGGGGATTGTGAAATATATATTTCTTGGTGTTATCATTTGTAACTGATTTTATTATTTCTTTTCGCTATAAATGCATTTACAGGCTGCTCAGGATGGTGTCGATATTATAAGCTTATCAATCACTCCTAATAGGCGTCCTCCTGGAATTGCAACGTTTTTCAATCCCATTGACATGGCTTTATTGTCAGCAGTCAAAGCTGGCATTTTTGTTGTGCAAGCTGCTGGAAATACTGGGCCTGCACCAAAAAGCATAGCATCCTTCAGTCCATGGATCTTCACTGTTGGTGCTGCTGCTCATGACCGAGTGTACCACAACTCCATAGTTCTTGGAAACAACCAATCAATTGCTGGAGTTGGCCTTGCACGTAAGCTATCTCCCTTAGTTGATGCTTATGTTCTCTCTTTTTATGTTTTGGCGCTATCTTGGGTTGACTTATATATTGCAACTGACTTGTTTAAATTAAACCAAAAACATCAAGTTGTCTAGTTTAGCTTCTACTTTTGATTCCCAAACTGGACTCAAGTTTGTATTGCCGCAAGATTTTTTAAAGGTTCTTTGTTCAGATTTCTTGCCTCTTATTTAGAACATAGATCAAGATTGATGGAAACTGAGATTGCCTGGTTTGCAGTCTTTCATTTGTCCATCAAAATGAATGGCTGAATCTGATGACCTTTTGGAGATATGTTGATTCTCATGGATGGGGGTCGTTCTCTGTCCAAACTAAAAAGGGAAAATATTGGATCATTAGATATTGAATAAGCAGGTCACTATTTTCGTGCTCGCTGATTCATAGAACATGGCACTTATTCTGCCATAAGAACCAATAGAAAGTAAACAAGGAAAGGAAATTTGGAATCACACTTCGCACTAGTCTTGCAGAATCAGATTTGTTGATAATAACTCATCTATATTATCCCACTACACGTGTTTCTGGTGGTGAGCTATTTATGTGGGTACACATGCTTGGTGGTGGTTGTTTGTGGAGAAGCAAAAAATTACTAACACAGATGTACTCTTTACAACTGTCAAGCTGCAAATAAACATTTCATCCTTCTTTTTCAGCGGGAACCAATAAAGATACGATGTACAGGCTAGTCTTGGCACTTGATGCTCTGAACAATGACACTACAGTTTCCAAAGACGTGTATGTGGGTGAATGTCAGCACTCTGCAAACTTCGATCCAGGCCTTGTCCAAGGGAACCTTCTGATATGCAGCTACTCAATCCGGTTTGTCCTTGGACTCTCCACCATCAAACAGGCCTTAGAAACAGCCAATAACCTCAGCGCTGCTGGTATTGTGTTCTACATGGATCCTTTCGTGATTGGATTTCAGCTTAATCCAACTCCAATGAAGATACCTGGCATCATCATTCCATCACCAGATGATTCCAAGGTACAGCCAATCCCTTTAACAGAGTCTTGCCAATGTTAGTCGGCTGCTGATTCAAGTGAGAGTGCCGAAGAACTGCATTTGCTATATAGTGATCTTTCTTCTTTATATGACAGATACTGCTTCGTTACTACAATTCTTCTGTGGAGAAGGATGGACAGACACAAAGGGTTGTTACATTTGGAGCCACCGCTAGCATCTTGGGTGGGCTGAAAGCCAACTATAGCTTTTCTGCTCCGAAAGTCATGTTCTACTCAGCCAGAGGACCTGATCCAGAAGACGGTTCTCTCACTAACGCAGATATATTGAAGCCAAACTTGGTTGCCCCTGGTAATTTCATATGGGCTGCTTGGAGCTCTGCAGGCACTGATTCTATGGAATTCGAAGGTATGACCATTGTAATATATACTTCAAGTTCTATTGATTCATCTGACCAGTGCGATGGGTTTCTGTTTCAGTCCATGGCTGCACAAAAAGATAAACTCATAAAGCATTGGTATTTGCAAGACATCTAAATATTCCTGTGGGTAGCTTCATGTTCTTTGCTTGTGCATGTTTTGATTGATTACCCAGTGATAATGGCAAGATTTCTTCTCTCCAATGCCCATTGTAATGGAATTGCAGAATCTTTTTTCTCTGGTTCTCTTATGAGCTTATGTGCTGTTCAAATTCAGGTGAAAACTTTGCAATGATGTCTGGTACAAGCATGGCTGCTCCTCATATTGCTGGGCTGGCAGCGCTGATTAAGCAAAATTTTCCAAGTTTTAGTCCTTCTGCCATTGCATCTGCACTTTCTACGACGACATCTTTATATGACAATTATGGGGAACCGATAATGGCTCAGCGTGCTTATTCCAACCCAGATCAAAATCAATCCCCAGCAACACCTTTTGACATGGGCAGCGGTTTTGTGAATGCAACTGCTGCTTTGAATCCGGGACTCATTTTTGACTCCAGTAAGTTACTCTGCCTTTGCCAGCTATACTCTTTTGTTTGGAAACATCCTCCGCCAAATGAGATGCGCATGTCAATTAATTTGATGAAATTAGGAGTGTCCTATTTCCTGTGCTTTTTACAATGGTAGAATCGCAAATCATGTATGTCCTTTACATTAGCCCAAATAGAAGAATTTGTCTTGCAGTCCAATCATAACTTGTTGTGATAAGTCTTTTATTTGCATTTGTCGCATCGATGGTGCAGCTAAGTCCAACTATACTCTAATTTTGTCATGCCAACCAATCCAAATGACACATGGGTTAGCATAACCAGTATATGGTCAGATTTAGTTAGCAGAGAAGGATTGAAGTTGGATTTGACATGGTGCAAGTGCTAAAGTTCCAATTCCAAAAATTTTATCAATTGCAAATATACGTAATGATGTGACTAGTCGATAACTATCAGTTAACTCGTCATTTGAGAAATTTATTCAATGGGAGGATATCCTCAATGACAGCAATCCAATGTTTAATGGCAGTCAGCAGCAAATGTACCAGAAAATGTCCTTAAAGAATAAAGTACATTTTTATTAGTTTCTCTAGTGAACAGATTTTTTTAAATACTAAAAGGATGGCTTTCATGAATAAGCAACTGATTTTATACTCATAAAACAGAAACGATGTGCTTGATTTGGATACTTTTTCCTTGTCTGGTAAGGAACCGAACAATGTCCTTCATGTTATGACATATTATCTTGAGTACTTTACCTCTAAAATAAAACGTACTTGTCCGTTCTACTCAAAAGATTTGCATCACAAAAAATGTTGACATTGTCTATGTAAAATCTCGTGACTAATCGGTTTTTATAGGTCCAACTCATCAACTTGGTGACCCGGTACTTACCCAAGACCATAGCTTGAAGTAGCTTTAATGCAAACTAGATAGCCCCACCCACTAGCTTAGAGTTTTCTTTTTCTTTTTTTTCTTTGTTGTTTTTAAATTTTGTCTTTTCCTCTGAAACAAAATGATAGCAACTTGAATTTTCAAATACTGAAGAGCCCTCACCAGAAGTTCAAGCTCTGCTTGTGATAGGTGCCATGGTTCTCTCTAATTGACAAGTAGCAAGTGTATGGACCCTTACATCATCTTTCTTTTGCATTTTGCTTGTTCTGTCCGATGCCTGCTTTTGTAGGGGGCTGAGATGAGTCTGCCTGATGCTTTTCTTGTAGGTTATGATGATTACATGTCATTTCTCTGTGGCATTAACGGCTCGGCTCCGATTGTTTGGAACTACACTGGCCAGAGTTGTGGGGCTTACAACAACAGTATTAGTGGCACCGACCTGAACTTGCCCTCTATCACAATCGCAACACTCAACAGTTCTAGGACAGTTCAACGGACAGTCGCCAACATTGCGGGAAATGAAACTTACAGTGTCGGTTGGAACGCCCCTTACGGGGTATCCATGAAGGTAGCTCCGACCCGCTTCACCATTGCCAACGGCCAGAAACAGGTACTGAGCATCTTCTTTAACGCGACGACCAATAGTTCCTCACCGAGCTTTGGGAGAATCGGGCTGTTTGGAACTCAAGGCCACGTTGCAAACATACCGTTGTCAGTCATTGTAAAGATCTCTTATAACTCAACTAACATCTGAGAGTAGAGATTAATCTTTGATCTACTTTGTCTGTACCTTTTGCGCTTACGGGTTTTGATCTTTTGCTCCTCCGATTCGTTCGGCATCGAGATTTGTATGTGGCAAGATCTGTAATGGAAGTCAAATGTTTGTTCATAGGGATGTAAATGCTTAGTAGATTACGTAACAGTGTTCGCATACGCTGCATTTCACTTCAATGCTTTTCTTTCTTGTCCATTTGCATCCGAACTCTCTCAATCGCGTGAGGCTCTTGGATCCTATGTACTCTTTCTCTTATCCTTTTGTACCAACGTGTCTTTCTATTGACATCTAATTTGTAATTTTCCCTTCTTTGTTTGTTTTTTCGTTTGCAAAGATGTAAACTTGCCTTGTTGCTCTAACATGGAAGAAAATTTTTAGAAATACAGGAAAAGGGATTATTTTGCTGGAAGCACGGTCAAGTATTAAACATGCTTATCTTCGTATCAATTATAAATATTGAAGGAAGATAAACACGAGAAAAATATAAATATATATACATGAACTTTTTGCTATTCAAATTTTTCCATGAAAAAAATAATATATATCCGTTGTAGACTTAATTTTATAGCAAGTTGATCGAAATGTTATCAAGTGCTTCCTCTAATGATGTGGAGTGAGTCTGAAGTTACAGAAGGGGCTACTGCTAGAGTTTCAAGTTCATCCCCATCTTGCGATTGAGAAAAGCTCAACTGAAAGAACAAATAGGCGATCTTTGACTATGGAAATCTATGAATTTATTCTGACAAAAACACAACAAAGTCAAGATTTGTAAGATTAAAATTTAGTTTTTAACATTCAAATATAGTTTGCTCATGTGTATTCATAAGATTTGACAAATAAATTTTCTACTCTTATATGTAGCTTTTGTGATTCAAAAGATGAGACCATGAGTAAAAACTTGACAACATTTACAGGGAAAAAGACCAGCGGGTGAAGGATAAAACGATATCGTGTTAAAACTAATTGTGGTATAATACTGTGAAAGTGATAATTGACATAACCAAAATGATGTTAGCTTCCTTGGTTAGCATGACAAAAAAAAAACGATAATCGAAGAGAGAGGGGGCATTTCAGACACTTAGGGCTATTTGATAACACTTCTATTTTCGAAAATAATTTATTTTCATATAATTTTTTTTATTTCTATTGCCTTGACTAGTATCTTTGTGAATAAACATGTATGGTAACTTTTATTTCTAGAATAAAAAAAGAAGTGTGTCTGCATCCCTAATTTTTTGATAATTTTCTTTTCTTTTTCTTTCTTTCTTTTTTTCTTCCTCCTTTGGTTGGTCACCAACCCTCTACAATGGCCAATGATTGGCTAGAGACTTGGGCCAGCCTCAAGCGAGCTTTGTTGACCCTCGGGGAGATCAGCCTCACCCAACTGTCAACAAGGCTCGACCTCACCTAGCCAAGGTAAGGCCGACCTCATGGTGGCAAGGTGAGGCTTGACCTTCCCTGGCTGTCGCGAGGTCAGCCTCACTTGACCATGGTAAGGCCACTTGCCACAGGGTTGGCCTCATGTGGCCATGGTGAGGCTCAACCTCACAATAGCTAGGCAAGGCTTAGCACAAGGTTGGCTTTGCGGCGGCTACCTAGATGCCACTATCTCAAGCCTTGCCGGGCCAAGTCTTTGGCCAATCGCCAGACACTGGCCAACCACTAGCCAGAGGAAGAAGATAAAAAAGAAAGAAATTATTTCAAGAAGTTGTTCTCTAAAACAGATTGCCTTTTATTTGTGTTTCAAATCTATTCCCTGACCACTTTTCTATTCCCAAGAATTGAAAAATTAACGGACATTACCGGACAAATTTATAATATTTTTCTGTGCTGATGAACAGAAGAACAAAAAAAGGAAATTGACGAGTTGACAAACAGACCCTTCACTGATGAAGGGATTGTCTTAGATAAATTTTGGGTAGAAATAGGCCCATTAGTTTTTTTTTTTTTTGGGTGTTCCTCTGTTTCGCTTTGCTCTATGTCTGCAAAGCATCTCGAAAGCTTCATTTCAGTACTCACGGAATGCAGCTCTTTGCTGTGCTGCTCGGGCAGCGCAAATGGGTGCGATTTTGGTGCCTTTCGTGGTGGTCTCAGGAGGCGGCTTTCCGTTTACGGGCTTCGCGAATTCTGGGAGGAATTCCAGCGTTTTACCTCCTGGAGAGCAGCCTCTGTATGATACGATGGTTGGAATGGAAGGTGGGTGGGGAGAGTGCATGCAGAAGTGGATGAAGGAATTCATTTCTCTCGCTTTGTACTAAACTTGACTGATGTAGGCTTAAATGACTGTTCTTGATGAAAGGATATTCCTTTTTTCGTTCATTTCTTATTTTATCTTGAAGACTCGTCGAGCGTACTTCTTCTGTACAAGAATTGAAGGCCTCACAAAGGATTGCAGCAGCACTGAGTGCATCTTATACACGATCGCTTCCTTCTTCTTTCTCTTTTCTTTTCTCTTGGTTATGCCTTTTGGACATGAGAGAACAGGATGACAGAAATCCGTCTCCTAAACAAGGGGGGCATGTCTGCAAGAGCGTATCTTTCAAGTCACTTGTGTTGCCTTAAAGCAGTTGCCATCACATGATGAGAACCCATCTTCCTGAACTGCCATCCATAGTTGTTTCGTTGCACTCCACGTAATGAAAATATCTATATCACCGACACGGGCTATGTCGTTTTTAGCTTTACGACGCAGAGATTTTCAGGGATTCGAATTGCTGACCTTCCGCTACCGATATGTTGAGAAAGAAAACATGCACTCACCATTGTGCCACTAAGGAGGAAACTTTTCTGCATTTTCTACCCGTGCTTTCACGTCTTTTTCTAGTTATGTCTACATAGTTGTAATTTGTCTAATCAAGTCCTACTTTCATAAACGTTCGACGCAAGTTCTTGACACAAGGTCAAGCATATGACCCTATTCGTCATCGTCATCGTAAAAGCAAAAATGACCATAGTAACTAATTATCGAAAGTTTTTAGACTAAATTTGTCAAATTGAAAAGTTTAGGATTGAATGGATCACTATACAATTTGTTTATGACTTTTTAGACTGTTATCTGATGATTCATGTTTTCTTTTAGATCAATCCTATCAAGCAATTAGTACTGTCTAGACCGTATCTACAGGACTAAGCCAATCATATGTCTGAGTACACGATGCTTGTTTTAATTACTAGACTCTGTCTAGCCAATATAAATACTTAAGTGAGAACTTTCATCGTCACTGAGCTATTTTCTTAGCATACCATCATGGAAATTTGTAGTTCTCCATACATTTCTGCGTTAAATTCACTCTGAACTTGAAAACGATATATCGAGGCTGCTGATACGATCCGTCCTTCTCAAGCAAATTTAATTTCGGCACAACCATCAAGAAGTGTCCGAACTTCAACACAAGCAACTCCTCTATAAATCCCGCGTCGAACGCCAAGATTGTCTGCAAGCAAAGCCAAAATACTCTTTGTCCTCAATCTCATCCATGGCTCGTCCAACTCCCACGATACTCCCAATTAGTTGTCTTCTGGTCGTCCTAATGCTGATCGCCTCAACTCGTGGAACCAACGGCCGCCGCATGCTAGACAAAATGCAGCCGAGTCTGCCGGGTACAACAAAAAGCGCGGCTTGGAATGTAGATGCTGATCAAGTGAACATGGTGAAGAAAGCCGGAGAGAACATTGAGGTGAATCGGGCCAAGAATGATCACAACAGTAGGGCGCATGGCGATCGCTTGGGCTTGGGAGAGAGGAAGAACTTGCTTCCATTTCTGAACTCGCGGTTCATGCCCGCGACTCCGGCGAATCTACTCCCCCTGCCGATCCCTCAAATGCCTTTTACGCCGCCCTTCCAAATCCCGTCAATTCCCGGCGTTCCTTCGCTGCCCCAACTTCCACTCCCTCCTCTCCAAATCCCCCCCTTCCCCTTCCTTTATCCTCCTCCAGCTTGAGCTTCTGTGCTTGTTGCTGCTCTTCTTCTCCTTTCTTCACCTTCGCTTTCCTTTAGCTTTCCCCTAGCGAGTTTGCTCTTGGAGGGAGAGCGTAGTAGGGCTTGTAATGCATGCGAGTTCTTCTCGTGTTAAAATAACGGCTATGGCCACATCAACCGAAGTACGTTTGACTAATGATATCTGTTTATATCCAAAAGAAGCGGTGATGTTATCGTTATCGAATCTCGCATACGTCCCTTGTTTGACTTTTTTCACCTTCATTAAAATTGCATGGGATGTAAACCTTAATATTTGCCGGTCTTGATCTCCTTTTCTATTTCCTAAGTATAATTTGGGTTAATATTCTGCAAATGCAATTCACTGTGACATATAATTGATAAATATAGAACAATCTATGACCATAAAATCCTTTTTGACTGCTCTTCAGAAAACTGTTTCGGTGTATTATCCTATGCCTTTTAGCAGGGAAATCACCCGTGGAGAAAATGTAGGTTGCATGGACATTTTGTATTCAAACAATTTCAGATATCAATGATCACTTAAATCTGGGAAATATCCTCCTTTTTAATAAACATGCCTTTGACTAGCCGGAATATTGGGGTCACCGGCAAACTAGTGAGGTTGGGCCTTTATTTAAAATAATTATAATCACTTAAGGTTCCTAATTTGAGACAAGAATGACACTTTAGACTCTTATTTGAAATAATATCTCTTCGCTAGAATGGAAGAAGGGCTGTGACCCTCTTCCAGATCTAGGCAAGGGATCGCTAGCCTCCACCTTGATAGCGTTCCTAGTTAGCAATCTTATCTTTTGTATATAATTTAGGATATTGTCGATAGTATTCCTATAATTTCTCTACTTACCTTAAGCATTCTCAATCATCCCTCATTTAGGGATCTTGTAATATCTTTATATATAGTTCGTACTAGTGAGAGATAAGAATATAATAAACATAAGATACAACCATGAACGTCATTGGCTACAAATGGGTTTATAGGATTAAACAAAACCCAGACGGCACCATCAGTCGCTATAAAGCTCGCCTCGTAGTGAAAGGATTTCACCAACAACTGGGGATTGACTTTCTAGAGACTTTCAGTCCTGTTGTCAAGCATACTACTATTCGGGTCATTCTCACATTAGCGGTCACTTATGGATGGGCGATTCAACAACTTGATGTCGAATGTGCATTTTTACACAGTGATCTCCAGGAAGCTGTATATATGGCTCAACCACCAGGCTACGTTGATCTTGCTGCTCCTCATTCTATTTGCTTAATGCACAAATCTATCTATGATCTACGCCAAGCACCTTGTGCTTGGTTTGACAAATTCGCGGCTTAGCTCGAAGAAATTGGTTTTCCACCTACTATCTTGGATTCGTGCCTCTTCATTTATAGTCACGGCTCTACCATTATTTATCTCTTATCATATGTTGACGACATTATTTTAATAGGAAATAGTTCCCCCATTATGTCTGCTATTGTTAAGGAACTTCGCCACTCATTCAAGATGAAGGACTTAGGCTCTTTGACTTATTTCTTGGGCATTAGCTTGTTCGACGAAGCCCCCGCCATATCTTCTATAATTAGGCAAAGTATATTCATGATCTCTTATATCGCACCAATATGCTAGACTGCAAGCCTGTTTCTAGCCCGGCTACCTCGAATAAACTCGGTCATTCCAACAGTGATCCTGTCTCAGATCCTACTCTATATAGGAGTGTTGTTGGAGCGCTTTAATAAGTTACTCTTAGTCGTCCTGATGTTAGCTATGCTGTTAATTAGGCTCGTCAATTTCTCAAAGCACTTGAAGAACATCATTGGCATGCTGTAAAGCGTATCCTTCGCTATCTAAAAGGCACGATCTCTTATGGCATGCAGATTCAGCCTGGTCCTATTTCTTTACAAGCCTATTGTGACACTGATTGGGCTGGCAGTCCCGATGATCATCGCTCTACTAGTGGCTATTGTTTATTTCTTGAGGCCAACCCTGTTTCTTGGAGTGCAAAGAAGCAACCTACTGTTGCACGTTCTTCTATAGAGGCCGAGTATCGTTGTCTTGCTCAAACAGCTGCTGAAATGCAATGGCTCATCTATCTTCTCCGAGAATTACAGATCCCACTTCCACGCGCTCCCGTATTATGGTGTGACAATATCTCTACCATTTCCTCAACTCGGAATCCAGTTTTTCATAGTCGCATTAAACACATTGAAATAGATTATCACTATGTTCGTGAATTGGTGGGTCGCCAATTACTTGACATCCATTACATTAACACCGGTGATCAAATATTGCGAACATCTTCACCAAAGGACTGTCATCCGCACGAGTTCGTCTTTTACGGTCCAAGCTTCACATTGTTAACAATGCTTCGCTTGCGGGAGGGTGATAGCGTTCCTAGTCAGCAATTTTATTTCTTGTATATAATTTAGGATATTGTCGATAGTATTCCTGTAATTTCTCTACTTACCTTAGGCATTCTCAATCATCCCTAATTTAGGGATCTTGTAATATCTTTATATATAGTTTGTACTAGTGAGAGATAAGAATATAATAAACACAAGATACAATTTCTTCACACCTTCCTCCTCCTCCTCCTCCCTTCCTTAATTCGAGCTAGCAGAAGGAGCAACAAGGAGGCCAGAAATTTCGCCAATCCTGTTTGTGGAATTTCAGCCTCCGCCTTCACCTTCTTCAACTTGTCGTGGTGTTTTTTTCAGTGTAAGCTAAAGCTCGGCCCTCTAGATTGTTTTGTTGAAGAAGATCCACTTTTCTCCCTTCCGTTGCATCTCTGGACGTCGCTTGCTTAGACGAGGGAGATAGCCGACGACCCTCACCTAGATCTAGGAGATGGTGCCCTATCTTAGTGGTGGTGAGGAGTTGCCAGTCATGGTCACCGCCCCATCGGCAGTGGGGAGCTATCAGGACCCACCATGCCCCGCCCTTAGGCACGTGATAGTTCCCGATTTTTCTCTCTTCTGGCCAATTAATTTACGACATCCCAAGTAGGTCGATGGCCTTCTCAAATATCAAAGTTATCACTCTTCTCAAACACCAAAGTTATCACTAAGCGGAAACGATATTAAAAATCAACTCTTACAACCCTTCAATTCATACTTCAATATTTACAATATCAATTCATGTACAAATAAATAAAAATCAACTCTTTAGGTCTTTAACACAAGCCTAGGAGGGATCATGACTCACATTTATTTCTCCTTTATCAATCCCATCTCGATTTACTCTTGTTCGATCAGCTCCTCCTCTAGCTCCAGGCTCGAATCTTGCAATGGATCTGTGATGGGGTGAGATATGGGATATCTCAGTGAGGGAACTCTAACCCAAAACTAGGAACACCACTGCCCTGGGGTTCCTATCGCACCTCACCCTTCAATAATCGTCTCCAATACACTTCCTTTCGTCCAACTCTTGCCTAGAATTTAACCATTTATAACATTTCCAACGAAACTCGAACTCTCTAGTTCTCATTATCTATTTTCTATCTATTAGTCAACCGGTTCGTGACCGGGACTTGACACTAAGCCCAACAACCAGTTAGCTAGAAGCAGTCACAATCATCTAACATTCAATTAAATACGTAAAGGACATTTAAATAAATAAATTGCATAATAAAGAAATAATGCATAGTTAAATAAATAAATTGCGTAATTGACAGCTTAAGACCGTCCACAACTAGCCTAAGACCCTAACTAAGCCTTCTCGGCTCATCGTCGTTTTCCACGTTCAAACATGCACATTGCCATCTTACCGTCAAATTGGCTCATTGGCCAAACCATCGTTCACATATCGTCGCCAAGTCCATGGCACGTTATCATCCCGTCTATCGATTCATTCAGTCGCCAAGTCCATGGCACTATTCAATCCACTAATTTCATGGCACCATTCAGTCATAATTGAACTGAATCATCAATCTAATTGATGATTTCTAATGGAGCCTTACCACTTCGTTGATACCGTGTACCTGACTATAATTGGCCCCATCGTTTGTTCTCGCCATCAAGACACCCATTGAATTCCATTAACCTCCAATCAACAACCACATAATCAGTCCTTTCCAATTACCACAATCAAGTAATACTACGCGGTCCTCAATGATCCTAATCTTCTAATCACACAATTATACATCTAAATATTTCCCAATTAGACTCACTGGCCTCTTAATCGATTACCCTGTCGCCTCGTCACCAAAAGTCTATACTCGGCCATACTCTGCTATACTTGGCCCTATTCATCTAAACACTCATGCCATCCGACTAAATCATCGAACTCAACCATTCATTCCTAATAAATCTACTAAAACAATAGCACGCCTAATAAAAGGTTAAAGTCCACTCACGGTACTTCTCGAAAACCGCAATTAACGGTAATGGCTTGTGGCGACGCACCTTTACGTACTTCCGATTGCGCTCGGGCTTGATGTGGCTTTCCAATCTTCAATCCAACACCACGGGAGGGACGGTCCAGCTCCGCGGCAACTTTGGGAATGCTCAGGCGAGCTCCAGCGAGATTCTGGCATCCCTCAGGCGAGGCCTCTAGCAGCTGGTTCTAGTCCCGAGAGGCTAACCGAGCTCACTGGTGGTCTTGGCTGGTGCCGGAACAGCTCCAAACGAGTTGAACGGTGGTGAACAGACCCGGTTGGGTCCCACAGGTCGAGAACCGGGTTGGTAGAAGGGGCAGTCGAGTCGCGGCTCAATTCACCCTCCCTAGGCCAAATTGGCACCGATGACCGGCTAGGCTGCGTAGATGAGACTCCCATAAGTCTTTTCTGGCCGGTGGCAGCAACTGAGGTGGCCAGAGGAGGAAGAAATGGCTTGTCAACGGCAGAGAGTCGCGGCTAGGGTTCCAGAGAGGGTAGCCGAACTTCGGGGTTGATTTCTCCCAAATGGCTCGGTGCCGGCGGCCACTGCTAATTTATTTGGGCTCCTAGGACTCTAAGCTTTCGATTAGTACCACTAGCGATGGCTGGGTCTCGCTGGAGGAGGCTCAGCGGTCTCGAGAAGTCAACGAGACCGAAGGAACTCCCAGGGACGCGTTGGAGGCAGTGGCTCAGCTTGGGTGTGGCTGGAACAACCCAACTCAGGCGAACTCCTCTTCGATGAACAGGGATGAACGATAGCCATTTGTGTCTCTTTCAGGGGCTGCCGACGGCAAATGAGGAGGATACAAGGGCGGCGGTTGGTTGGAACGCCAAGGCGGCGTCACAAGGAAGCCAACGCCATCGACGGCGCTCCCAACGATGGCTAAACAAGGGAGAACGGCCGGCGCGAAAGGAGGCTCTCCCCTCGGGTGGAAAACAGGGAGAAGTCAAGTTTGGGGAGAAGAAACCCTGTCGTCGGGGCTCAAGGCGGCCATCCGACGGCCGAGGGCACTCCGACGGGACGCCTACGGAGGATGGTAGGCCTAGCCTATGGTTGGTTGGCCACAAGCCGCCAATAGGACAACTCCTAAGCATGCACACCACGTGCTCGATGAAACGCCAGAGGGAGAAGGGAGAAAGGAGGAAGGGGCTGGGCTAGGCACGGGTTGGGCTGGCCATCGCGGGCCGGGCTAGTTCTACTCCGGGTCCGACCCAGTCATCTATGGGTCTGACCAATCAGTTGACCCAGTCTGAGTCGACCGTTGACTGGTCAACAATCGTCGTTGACCAGAGTTGACCAAAAGTCAACTTTTCCCAATTTCTTCCAAAATTGCCCCTAGGCCCAAAATTCACTTCTTTCGAGGTCAAAATGAAAATATCTAAAAGTCAAGGGACCACAACGCAATTTATGAAAGTTCGAAATCGCCTGAGACAAATTTTCACTGTTTAGTCCGAAGTACTCCTGAGGCGAACGAGCCACTAACCAAACTCGTAAATTCTCTCAATCGGTCCTCGAAAAGGGGGCTGGAAGCAGGCTATTACAGTTGCGGCCACAGGCAGGACGCCACTAATCTTTCCCCAATATCTTTCTTCTTCTTCTTTTTTGAAAGGTAAGGAAAAGGAAAATTTTTTTAAAAATGAAAATACCAAAATACCCGCATCATAGGTTGTAGTCGAGCCTTTTGTTGAGACTGATTAATCACCTTAAACATTTACTTGAAACATGATCTACTTCATATCCTTATTTGAAATAATGAGGGTATTTTATGTCCTTATTTGAAATAGTGTCCACTTCAAGTTCTTATTTCAAAAAAAAAATATCATTTTGGGTCCTTATTTGAAAATTTCCCATTGGAGTATAACAACCAGGAAAAAAAAAATCAACTATTGAGGCCATTGCAAGTCGGCTTTAACCAAGCAAATGACAGCGGTTGAAATTCCGATCAAAATCTTCATATGGTGGACAAGATGAATGATACTTGCATTGGTTTCCCTCGTTGATCATGCTCACACCTCTCCTGCTCTCACGCAACGATTGCCGCACTTCACAAGGTTACCTCAATCGCTTGGGGGGGGGGGGGGGGCCGCCCTTGAGACCCCTGCTGGGGGCAGCTCCCCCGGACCCCCAACCGAGAGATTCACGTGCTTTCCTATCACAATGGAGTATGAACCACACTTCAATGATAAGGCCTTCCACTTATCTACTACTGACAAAAATAATCACATCCAATCTGTTACCCTCCTCCAATCGACTCAATCAATCAAGTCCACGACACCCAAGGGCAACTTGGAGGATTAGGGTCTCAATCCATCTCAAATTGGGGTAAATCCTAGACATGAGGGCTGGTGTCTAGGAACTTGAAGTCTTTGCCAAGGGCCGCAGCAGTGAAGGTATCGCAGCCAAAGACAGATGAGAGTGGGGCTGGGATGTCGACGACAGAAAGCAAACAAGGCGGAGATGCTGGTGTGGGAGGTGAAGACGATGGCTGAGAAAGGCTCAATGTTGACGGCAAGAGGGGGGAACGGAGCGAGGAGATGGTCCACGGGATTGGACCTACGAAGAGAGGGTGGAGACTAGAGGGAGTGTGGGTTTTGAGGGCGAGGGATGAGAGAGTCTCTACACATGTTTTTGGGCATTGTGAAGGCTGCGATGATGGGACCAAGAGTGTGGGCGGTGACAATGAACAGTCGTGGCAGATAATAATTTCATGGCTATTGAAGCGTGAATCATTGGCATCACATTTGTATGTCTTTTATGTTATTATTGAATGCTTAGAAGCATTTTTCTGAACAGCCATTATTGAATGCATTTTTCTGCTTAGAAGCTCGTTTGGAAGATAAATAAAAATTTTATTTTTAGCCATAAATTATTCTCAAGAACATAACGATTACGATTTGCGCCCTACAAATACCTTGGCTTTGAACCAAAGTCATATACCTAAATTAACAAATCGTCATCCTTGAATAAACCTGTTCGAATCCGTGACTTAATATGCCTCTCCTTCTCCTGATCCCTTGGGTGGTCTTGATGGGCGAGAAAGTGTTTAGGATGATGAGGGATGATGAGGAAGGGAAAGAGAATTAGAGCATACCTATAGTGTACACTAGGGGCATCAAGTGGGTGGATCGGGTCAAAATGGTTCATCTTATATTGACCCATTTGTGTACTATACAATTTTAACGACTCATATCCGATCCGACCCGTATTATTAAATACGGGTTTATCCATCACATATCACATTGAAATAACGATCCACAACAACCGTCCAACCACGTTTTATAACATGAACCTTGGACGTGTTAAGCCCAATTAAATTGATCAACATGACCATACCTATGCTATCGAAAGGTCGAAGATTGTCTTGTAAAAAATTTCCGCCAAACTTGGGGCAATAGATTATGGTAGCATATAGATATAAGGTGTCCAAACAACACCATGACACTGGGAGGATTTGGGCGATTCGCTTGCCTTGTAATTTGTTGTCTTGCTATGTCCCTTCTATCCAATGAAGTCTTTCTTCTTGAAGAAGTAGGTCGTCATTGGTCGAACCACGTTGATATTATGATAGATTATTCCTACCTTTCTCTTAATTAATTCAAGGGAAAGTTGCAAGCATTGTCCTTTGAATTGTAGGTCCAAGTCGACGATGGAGGTCGGTTTAAAGAAAAAAATAAATTTGGAATTAAATTAACAGTGTTTGGAAAATTTTGGGTTTCACAAAGCTATTTTAATCGATAATGACAACATCATACGGCAGCCAGATCCAAGTGTTGAATTAATAATATAACGTATCTGGAAAACGAAACCTTCAATGCCAAAATAAGATCTAGGGTTCAACCTTATCCTACGAGGAAGAAATTCTTCCGGTTCAATATGGTACTTTAGTCAAAACAACAACAATAACCACAATCAACTCTTATTACAACATTACGGTCGACCCTGAGCTCTAGGTAATATTTATCTTTCCTTATCGTCTCTATCACAACCCTCCCGAGATGAACATCAAGGGATTTAACGAATTGTTAGGCAGGGCGCACGGTGCTTGCGCTTCGCGTTGCTCAATCGCACTCTACCAAACATTAACGACCACAAATGAATTTTGCTTTTATCATTAAGCAAATGATACAAGAGTCGCCCTTAATCTATTAACTCGGTTTGGAGCCGAGTAAGGCGCGAGAGCCATCTTACTTCTACAAATTAGAAATTTAAAGACTTTGTTACTCTAGTTTTATCCAATGCCATTTACCGGTTCTCTTTAAGTAGAACATTCTTTCATGCAATCTTTTTAAAGAAATAAATAAATAAATGTGACTTTATTTGGCCGTGCATAAGTGCACAAGCAATGGAAATATAATTAAAGAAGATGTGAAAGCAACCCGAGCCATATCGGATAAAATTAATAAGAACCTTCGTTGTAACACTTCGGGACAGAAACCCCCCATGAGGTATGCACCAAAGTAAATATGCATTAAATTAACAAGAGAGCATTACAGCTTACCTAACAAATTCTATATGATATAGTGAAAAAAAAAAACAAGCTAGAGGTAACCTACCATGGATTGCAAGAAAGGTTTCAATGCATATGAATTTTTTCTTCGTGATCATGTAGGGATATGTTACCTGTGATCACGGCATGAGAGCGCTCGGCTTCCTCTTGTTGACGGCGAACACTCTCCCTTGAGTTGTCGGTCTTTCGTTCCGTGGTGCCATTCCATTAGAGGGTCCCATTGGTCACGGTTGAGATGGTTATGGTGTGGCATGCCTTGCTGTTGCCGAGGACAGTTCTAGATATGGTGACCACATTGGCCACAGCCATGCCAAACTTCAGGTCGGGCGGACATGGTACTTAGAAAATATTAAAAAATACTTCGTTTGTCAACTTGGCTGATGTCCTGATGATTTATTTGTCTCAGGGTAATTGTCAATAAAATTCATAAACCTTTGTAATTTTGCATATTCAATTTTAAACCATTTTTTTTGTCAATTCAGTCATTAACATTTTGCAACTTTACCGATTCAATCTTATATCTTTTTTTTTTGTCAATTCAATCCTAAATTTTTTGAAATCTGGTTAATTTAGTCCTAAACTTTTTGAGATATTGCCAATTCGACCTTAGAAATTTCAAGGTTTAGGACTAAATCTACAAAGTTGCAAAAAGTTTAAGACTGAATTAGGACCAAATGAGTAAAGTTGCAAAGCGTTTAGCACTGAATTGGAAAAAAAATATTTATAACTGAATCGTCAAAGTTACAAAAAGTTTAGGTTTTTCGATAATTATCCTGATTTGTCGCCCTCTCTAATATTAATACATTTTTATTAGAAGAAGGCGTGGCTCACGGCACGTCGAAGTTGACCATTGATTTGCTTGTTCAGTCCTGATGATTGACTTGTCGCCCTCTCCAATTTTAATCAATTGGTGTCGACAGAGTAGATTGACGAGGACTGGCCAACAAACGGTTTTACCTCGATCCGAATCTCGTGCTTTTAACATGCGAATCTATACTCTTATGGTACGAACTTCGCCTATCCTTACATCATCCTGTGCGCAATTCAGGACATCACCAAACTTGGAGTATTGAAGGGATGAATTGGGACTACAAGAATGAGACGGACTAAAAATTCGTTAGACCATAATCCGAAGACACCGACACTAGTTTTCGCTTGTCGATCACGACCACACCCGTGTTAATATTGACACACAATCACAGTGAAGTAAAACGAACGAGAAAGAGAAAAATTGAGAAGACGAGAATTGATGCAGCCCAAGTTTGGCTACTCGAACAACGGGATTAGGAAAGTGAGTTGCACACGAGAAATGGGATGAACAGAAATTTCAGCGCTGCACAAGGTTAGGAGAACAGCTGTATTTTTGTCAATACAATTGGATCGATCTGATTCCAAAGCCAAATAAACAAAGACTCTCAAATCTATAGCTTTTATGTTTTGAGTTTTCTCAGATGAGTACTGTAGGATGGTCGAATTTGGGTTGGAAGTGGATGAAAAAATAATAAACATAAACAAGAAAAGATAGAAACTTCATTGATTGCTCTTCTAGGCCTCCAATGAAGTTGAGAGAGCACTTATTCTTTTAGATCAATGGCTGCAACTCTTCAAGGATGCAGACTTTGGAAAACTCCGACTTTTCAAGGACGAAGTGAAAACTCTTCTAGGTTTTAGGGGTATGAACTCTACAAGGTTCATGATGCTTGCTTCAAAGCAAAGTTTTCATTCATCAAAAGTCTTCTACCTCTTTATCTAAACTAGATGGCCTTATAAAGAAAATCGAGAGACTAAAGTCAAGTCTTGAAATTATTAAACTCATGGAAACTAGAAACACTTAGAAACTAGAAGTTAATAAAAGGGAAATATTTTCAATGCTTATCGCAGTCCCAAGGTCTTTCTTGCGAGCTTCCAACGCATGGGAAATGGCAGTTTGAAATCAACGAGAAGATTATTGCCGATGAAGGACTTGTCAAGCTTGATTGCGAGCTAATCTTCTCGGATGAGAGAGTTAGTCCTCAATGCAGCCTGCATCAAAGAATTTATCATGATTCACCCTTAAATTAGGGCTACTTCTAGAAGAGGATTCCATATATCACCACCTCACAACTCTTGTTACATCACTCAATTAGAAGTGAAAAAGAGTATATATATCAATAGTTATTCATGAGTCCAAGACTAACTATTAATGAAAAATTAACGCGTTTAAATCGGAAAACCCCTATGGTGTAGCAAGACCCACATGCTTTCCTGTCACATGGGAGTATAAACCACACCCTAATAACCCGCTCTCAGTCTAGCGCGATGTGTGGGGACCCGACGATCCCCGCATGTCCCGAGGTTTTCATTGGTCGTAAGCGAGCGCGAGCGCGAGCACGTGAGCTGCCCCGCCCCGGAAATGGATTTTTTTTTTTTGGTTCCCCCAAAAATTATTGCCCGCCCCATTTTTCCCGGAGAAAACATTATTGTTTGTCGTCTTCGCGCTTTTCCTCGTCCCAAGTAGCTCCTTGGTTGCTGGGGTGCGAATGGAAGATGAGACCGGTTAGAGTCCACCGCGGAGGTCGAATGAAACTGAAGCTCATCCCACCTCTCTCTCTCTCTCTCTCTCTCTCTCTCTCTCTCTCTCTCTCTCTCTATATATATATATATATATATATGTGTGTGTGTGTGTGTGTGTGTGTGTGCGTGTGTCTCATGAGCTTCCTCGTACTCTTCTTCTGATCCACACCAGAGAAATGGGCGGACACAGAGACCGCCGTGGCCGCGGCCGCCATCTCCTCCTCCTCTCTGTCTTTTCATTGATCCTGTGCCTGCTGTCGCGTCCTTCTGAGGCTACCGCGTCAGGCGGAGAAGGCGCGGGAATGCCCATCATCGGGTACGGGTACACGGTCCGATCCGCGGCCGTTGACTCCTCGGGAACGACGTTGACCGCCGAGCTCCGCCTCATCAACAGGACCTCCATCTACGGGCCCGACGTCGAGGCTCTCCGCCTCGTTGCCAGGTCAGAGAAAAGTCGATCCGTGTATAATATCGGAAATCTTATCGATTCTGCATGCTGAAGACATGCCCTTCCATCCCTTTTTTTTTTTTTCATTTTCTCGAAATTCAGTCCATGAAATCCAGCCGAATCAATTGATTTTGGTGAAGAAAATGAAGAAACAGAGCAAACCCAATGCAGAGCTACTAGCTCTATAAGTTGACCGTCTGGTGAGGTTAGGTTTGGGGACTGGCTCTCTCATCTAACATTGAGGATTTCTCAAGGAAGGGGGGGAGGGAGGAACTGGGGAGGGAGGGACTTCCATTAAATACTGTTTATTAACAATAAATTATTTTTAAAAAAATTATTTCAAAATAACCCGTTTATATTGCTTAAAATACTTTTTTTATATGACCGAGATACATGCTCTCGTGCTTGAACGGCACCAAAGGGTCGGGCCCCTATACCTCGTGGGAGACTAGTAGAGAATCCCAACACATGGCCCCTCACTTAAGATGCTAGTAATTGCGAGTTTCGAACCCTCGATTTCGATAATGAGAGAGAAGTTATCAACCAATACAATTACCAACTGCTCAAAATAATTAGTTGATAAAATTATCAACAAAAATACATGTTCAAGCGTATTTGTCAAAAATTAAATATTACTTGTTCATTCATTTTAATTAAGATATAAGTAATCTTTTTTAGGAATATATTTTATAAATATTTATTTTTCACTAAACTGACGCGCGAAGCACGTTTAAAAAAAATGATAGAAGTAATCGTTAGTGTTAGTGGAGGCTACTCAGAGCATGGAGGTCCGGCCTATTGCATTACATAAGCCCACCCATAACGTGAAATTTCAAGCTGTACTTAGACTAAAAAGTTGGAAGCGGGCTTTTTCATGTGATTGTGTTGCCCAAATCGATAAGAACAGAAGTCGTTTTCAAAATAGTCGTCTTTTAGTTTAGTCCAAGGTAATGTATGTGTAACTCAAGATAATCTACTTAGGCAAGATCAAAATAGACAAATAAGGTATATACGATCTACAGAAATAGGAAAAAGGATCATTCAATTTGAAGTAATTGGATCTACGACTTGGCCTATATGACATGACCGATCGATAAAAACACTCTAACACTTCACCTTTGTCATATATTCCATACATCATTACTTGATAGAAATCATATTTATGGAATACAAAGCGGGCATAATTTGCTAACCTGACTTAATTAGATCCTCATGCACGTGCACGGATACAATTTTGACAAGTGTGACAGGTTTGGAGTCAATCGATCAATCAAAACCTTAACTCTTATTTTAGCAATGTTTATTATGGTAATCACATTTACAAAAACCGATGAATACATTGGAGGACCTAAAATTCGTCAAAAAAGTGTGATAGAGTGATAAATATAAACTTTAATCTTTTGTTAGCAATGTCTATCATGATCATCATCACATTTTGCAAAAAGTAACTATTGCATTGAAAGTCTTAAATTTTGTTATAAAAGTGCAATTAAATCATAAAACTTTCCAAAAGTGCAATACCATCTTAAAATTTATCGCGAAAGTACAATCAAGTGCTAAAATTTTCAAAAAGCATACTCAAATGAATGATCTCATTGAACCAATCTTATCAGTTTCAGAATTCAATTGCACTTTAAATTTTATAACTTTTCAATGCTCTTATTTGAAATAACTTCATTGAGAAATTTCTAATTATCGGATGATGAATACACAACTATATGTGTGTGTGTGCGCATGTAAAATGAGATATACTTTGAAATTTAATCTTTTTTTTCCTAAGAAGTTTATTGCAGGAAAAATGTGATGAAATTTTATACAAATGGACACCGGTGGAAGGAAAAAGAAACAACTCCAAGTAGATTAATTATAATATGTTTTTTCGGAATTGTTCATGCAAAATGAAAAAATAGCTGACTTTGGCTTACGTCATCACGGTCTCCTTCCAGCTTCCAAGCGGGCGGTCGTCTTCAAGTCCGAATCACAGACGCCGACCACCGCCGATGGGAAGTCCCCGACGACCTCATCCCTCGCCGATCTCCCTTCCTGCCCCGCCGCGCTATCCCCCAACAGACTCTGACTACAGAGCCGTCGCCCTGCCGCTCCCAATGCCGCATCTCCTCCGCTGCCTCCTCCGACCTGGTCTTCGTCCTCCGCAACACCACCCCCTTCTCCTTCGCCGTCACCCGCCGCTCCTCCGGAGACGTCCTCTTCGACACCTCCCCGTACGACCCCTCCACCTTCCTCGTCTTCAAGGACCAGTACCTACAGCTCTCCTCCTCCCTCCCTCCCCGCCGCTCCTCCCTCTACGGTTTCGGAGAGCACACGAAGCCGTCATTCCGGCTCCAACCCAACCAAACCCTAACTCTGTGGAACGCTGATATCGGCAGCTATAACCTCGATCTCAACCTCTACGGGTCGCATCCGTTTTACATGGACGTCAGGTCGTCCGTGGGCGGCGGAGGAGTTGGGGCGGGCACGAGCCACGGCGTTCTGTTGCTGAACAGCAATGGGATGGACGTCGTGTACACTGGCGATAGGATCACTTACAAGGTGATCGGTGGGGTGTTGGATTTGTACTTCTTCCCCGGGCCATCTCCGGAGGCGGTCATGGAGCAGTACACCGAGCTCATTGGCCGACCGACCCCAATGCCATACTGGTCCTTCGGTACGCTGGTTCTCATAAGTTCCTTTCAATTGTCGTTGGTGACATTATAATGAATCCGATTCCACTATCGTACATCAGCTTCTGTAGCTTATTTTGCAGTCAATGTGAGATCTTTAGCATGATTGTGTTAGAGTATACTAAAAAGAGAATGAAATTGAAGATTCTGAATTTATTGCCCTCAGACTTGGTTTTGTGAGTTTATTCTCATGGCGATAACACTAGTCAACACTTTTTGACCGATTAATCAACAATTTGTGCATGTCATATGCTCAATAGGGAGCAATTCCTAAAGGCATTGCATTTTGTTTTCCTTTTGAAAACCTCTGCTTCCCGAGCACCAGCTGATTGATCCTACCACTGTGCTCCCTGATGTTTAAGATACCTAGGTTCCTTCCTGGTATATTGCTAGGTGTAGATCAGTTATGAAGTTTCAGTCACAGTAGATGGCTTCTTCTGCGCTTTTTCCTTGACAAGTTCGCAATGCAGTTCTACTGATAAAAGTATTCTTGATTTATTTTTAGGATTTCATCAGTGCCGGTACGGTTACAAGAATGTCGCGGACTTGGAGGGCGTGGTAGCCGGTTATGCAAAAGCTAATATACCACTGGAAGTTATTTGGACTGATATTGATTACATGGATGGGTACAAGGACTTCACTCTTGACCCTATCAATTTTCCGGTGGAAAAGATGAAAGAATTCCTCAGCACCATTCACAAGAACGGTCAGAAATATGTTCTGATACTTGATCCAGGTATGCTAGTGGGCAAATGCTTGTGGTTGATACCTGGTTCTTCGATTTTTTTTTTCAAATTACCATCAAACTATGTCTTTCCTTTTGATTGGGTCATCTTTGATAGGCATTAGCGTGAACGAGACATATGGAACCTACATCAGGGGGATGCAAGCGGACATCTTCATCAAACGTCAGGGAGTCCCATACTTAGGTGTGGTTTGGCCGGGGCCGGTGTACTTCCCTGACTTCCTTCACCCATCTAGTGAGAGTTACTGGGGTGATGAGATAAAGAGGTTTCATGAGGTTCTTCCCTTTGATGGCCTATGGATTGACATGAACGAGGTGTCCAATTACTACATGACTTCTCCGCCTCTTCCTTCCCCTCTTGACAATCCCCCATACAAAATCAACAATGCAGGAGTTCATCGGCCAATCAACAACCAAACTATTCCTGCAACGGCATATCATTTTGGTAATATTTCAGAATATAATGCTCATAACCTCTATGGACTCACGGAAGCCAGAGCAACAAACAAGGCTTTAGTGAATGTTACTGGCAAAAGGCCATTCGTTCTCACGAGATCAACTTTTGTGAGCTCCGGCAAGCACGCAGCACACTGGACTGGAGACAATAACGCCACATGGGATGACTTGGCTTACTCAATTCCCGCCACTTTAAGTTTTGGGCTATTTGGAATTCCAATGGTAGGAGCTGATATATGCGGTTTCAATCTGAACACAACCGAAGAGCTGTGCAACAGATGGATTCGTAAATATCTTATGTGCCTCTTTCTGAATCGTTATTGACTGAAGAGCTCTGCAACCGAGTTGCTTTGAGACTTTTCTTAATTCTTTAGAGACAAAAGTTGATCAATTTTCTTTCTGGTTTTTGGTTAAAAATTTACCTTCTTTAGGAGACAAATATAAACTATAAAAATGGTTTGCTGGGTGAGGGAAAGTTCGGGTATCTTCTGTGATTATAATTCATGTCCTGTTGAACGTATCTCAATTTATTAAGGGTGCCTGAAATATCAAGTAGAGAATGAAGAGAGGCGTAAATTATGTTTTTCTATACTAATCATTGAAGCACTTATTTTAGAGCTTTAACTGATGCAGCTTGGGGCCTTTTATCCCTTTGCAAGAGACCACTCTAACAAAAATAAGATTCGTCAAGAGCTCTATCTCTGGGAATCGGTTGCTGCATCCGCCAGGAAGGTGCTTGGGCTTCGTTATCGCTTGCTCCCATACTTGTATACCTTGATGTATGAGGCAAATATAAAGGGAATGCCCATTGCCCGGCCCCTATTTTTCTCATTTCCTGAGGATACAATGACTTACAACATCAATTCCCAGTTCTTAATTGGTAAGGGTCTGATGGTGACTCCTATACTAAAACCAGGTGCCCTGACCGTGGATGCTTATTTTCCGAGTGGAAATTGGTTTGATCTCTTCAATTACTCAAATTCAGTGAGTACAGCTTCAGGAATGAATTTGATGCTTGATGCGCCGCCTGATCACCCTCATGTGCATGTAAGGGAAGGTAATATATTGGCCATGCAAGGAGAGGCCATGACAACGGCAGCAGCTCGGAGAACGCCATTCAAGCTCTTAGTTGTGGTTGATGCGAAAGGGAATAGCGCAGGGCAAGTGTTCTTGGACGACGGAGAGGAAGTCGAAATGGGAGGGGAAGGAAATAAGTGGACTCTGGTGAAGTTTTATAGTGAGAAAACTGGGAATGATCTTATTGTGAGATCAGAAGTTGTTAATGGGGAATTTGCTCTGACGGAGAAGTGGGTAATTGATAAGGTGACAATTCTAGGATTGAGAAAAGATAAGGTGACAATTCTAGGATTGAGAAAAGGAACTAGGAAGGCGGGACTGAGAAGGCATGACTCATACAATGATGTAGAAGCAAAGTTGGGCCAGAGGACAGTGACGACAGTAGGTAAATCGAGTGATGGTGGAGAGTTTGTGATTGTTGAAGTCTCAGGATTGTCACTTCTGCTGGGAAAGGAATTCAAGTTGGACGTGAAATGAGCCAATCTTGAGATAAAACATTATCAGAATAAACCGGTCAGGGTGTAATAAGAACAAAAAGATGTCTCCAAGAAGGTTGTGTGCTTATAAAAGTTGAAAGCACTCCAATGTCAAGCCACTCCCTTTCCGTCTGTGGCTCTTTCTTTTCCCCGTTCTAATCGGCTTCTGAACTTCTTAAGATACCTACATAAAGTTTCTTCTTCTCTTCTAAAAAGAATGAACTTCTTGGAGAGAAAAAAAAAAAACAGAAAGCAAACCGGGTGTTCTTAGAAAACGATTTGGTGATATTTTTGTGGCAACTAACTGATTTAATGGGTAGGGACTCCAAAAATGCAAGAGTTGACTAATTTGATTTGTATACTATGGTCCATTCATTTGGCGAAAAATAATCTTTCGAAAAATATTTTTCAAAAGTTGTGCTGTTCAAGGAGCAAAAAATACTTTCTTAAGGAAAATGTTTTCCAATCAACCAAAGATTTCCTTCTAATACTAAGAAAAATGTTTTCCATTTTTGAAAAGCGGAAAACATTTTTTGGATCTCATCTTTTTCTCTCGTTGTGAGTCTAATTGTCGGATATCCGATCGCCGGACCATCAAACCATCGTCGGGCGCTACCCGCCCGCCGCCGTCGGTCGCCGCCTCTAGAAAAAAATTTGTCAAAATATTTCTCGGAAAATTTTCAAATTTTAAACTAACACTGAAAAATGTTGCCATTCTCCAGAAAAATGACTTCCTGAAAAATATTTTCCGAAAGTGCTTTATTTTCCACCAAACGAACAAACCCTATTATTGACATTTAGCATTCTAAAATTATTTTAAATAAATAGTGAAAAATCCATGCCTTGTGGAGAGCCATTTGAATAAATGAAAGGGCACGGGGAGTTCACTTTTTTCCCTATTTGGTTGGGTTTAACTCCAAAAAGATCTAAGCCAATTCATCTGACTATTTTTTGTTGGAAATTTTTAATATAGATGCTAGTAATTTGATATGGCACGGTCATTGCTGACGTAATTATCTTTAGTAATTATTTAAATTTTTGTGTAATTTTTCTGACTTTTCCCTATTCTTTTTGTCTATGACCGACGAACGGCTATTGGTCATAGACGGTGGCTAGCAAGGGCTAGCCTCCCCAATCGTCCCTTCCTAGACCATGGCAACCTTGGTGAGGCCAAGGCCATGCCTAGTAAGGTCATTGTATCCCAAGCAACGATTAGCCTTGCCAGATCTAGCGAGGCGAGCCCTCATCAATCACTTGAAAAAAGCATAGAGAAAAAAAAAGGAAAGGATAAAATCAAACAAATTATAAAAATATATATGTTAACATCAACAGCGACGTGATATATATGTTGGACAATCGATATGCTTTTTTGAACAATCAACGGCCACGTTAGTGTTTTTTAAAAGTTTTAAAACTCAATTGCACATCAGTACCCCTATCCCTAATTTGTATTTCATGTTCAGATATCATAGCGTGAACCATCTCCTTGGAAATTTTGTTCTTCCATTCAGCAAATAAGAGATTTAGAATTTATCATCTTGAATTATAGGAATTTGGCAACCACGAAGTTTTTGGTGCTCACGTGCTCAATTTTGTATTTCTTTTCTAAAGACTCCAACAACTATTTGATACTTTCAATGTTATAATAAACATAATATAAAATATTCACCAATAACTTATGATCTAGTTTCGGCATAGAAAGTCTTTGTACTTCCAAGTCATCAACACCCTGAGGGTCGTGATATTTTGCTCAATCAAACTAATTATTGAGCACACTTTCGATAAGTATTTGGCCATATTATGAGTGGTCAAATAGAAAAAATATTTTTTTTCTGCCAAAGTCTACACCGACGAATTTTTCTGGTTTCTCATTCAATATTACTGGATGAACTACCATGAAACCTGACAAAACCTATTGAACTATCCCTCCAAAAATTAGGCCATACGTCGATGTAGCCTATACTGTTTTGAAAATTAATCCCGAATATGTCACTCAATTGACTCGACCATCCGATAACCACCGACCATTTTACGTACGTTGACAAAAGCATAATGTGGATCAAAATTATACAAAGTAATGCCATGTGTGCCTTTTAATTATGAAAAAACAGCGTCGTTATTAAAAGCTCCAAAATTTTAAGAAAGAAGAAAGAAGACTTTAGAATCAAAAGAAAAATAATTTGACTTAGGGGGAAGGCCCCAACCTATCTTCATCCTTAGCCGGCAGAGTCGAGAGAAAAACCTTATCTTCATCCTTAATCATCAGGCTCCTCTCCCTCCACCTCTCGCAGTGTGCCGATGACAATGCTGCCGCCGCCACCGTCGTGGACAACGCCCTCGCCGGGAACTTGCTTTGGTTGCAAAGTCCGTTCATTCGAGAAATAAAAAACATCCGCCTCTCGCAGCTCGATGGAAATCGTAAACCCTAGAGCCCAGAATAGAAAACTCGATTCACGTGCCATGATGAATGGATTTTGTGCAAACTGAAGCTTCATATAGACTGTAGACACATTGATCAACATGGTTATGAATTCAATTTAGACATGGAATATGAAATGGTCATCCAATTTGAAGTTGAGAATTTCCCGAAAACTTCCATACCCAAATTCAGAGTGCACAGTGCACATCATGTCATGAAGTTTATGGCTGGAAAGCGCAATGGTATGGCGAACGGAAGTCCTCAATTCATTTTCCACAGAAGTAACCAGAGAAGTCGGATTTTGAAGTTCAATTTCCTGTCCATCACAGAACTCGCCTTCAGCCCAAATTTCAGGTATGAAATTCTCCATGCACAGATTAAAGGGCATCACGACATGCTCAGGGTGCATTCTTCGTACTATGGGCAACAAGAGCCCTCGATCGATTGCTCCGAATAATGAACAGAAGAGTCTAATTTGGAACCGTGATTTCTTGTCCATAAAACCTAAATCAGAGTGCTACCCAGTAATTCCCATCAAGTATATGCACCAATTAGGATTCCAAAACTATATGTGCAAGCACTGATACCTCGTGTAAGAAAATCAACAATCTATGACTCATCTAAAGAATTTAGAATGCGCGCACTAATCATCCCGTTTCTCTATTTTTCTATTTATCTATTGTTAAAAATATATTTGAAAGAAAAATTCGTTTGATAAAATAATTCTTTTTTTTATTTCTAGAACAAATTTTTAGCTCAAAAGTAAGTTTGGAACGTATATTGGATCTACTTCTTTATTTATGTATAAAACCACTTGAATAACATCTTCCACAACATTTTTGAAACTCTTAAACTTGTGGTCCATCGTGTCGATCTTGACCCCTAGCCTCTTTGCTCCTGCCACCAGCACCAAGTGCGCACCAACTCGCGCCACCTCCTCCCCACGTTCTTACACTCACTCCTCAAACCCACCATCAAACACTTCATAAGGCCTTCCGCTTCTCTACTACCGGCAAAAACAATCGCATTCAATCCTTCGCCGTCCTCCAATCGCCTCGCTCGAGCAAGTCCACGACCCCCAAGGGCTAGCAACTCGGAGGATTAGGGTCTCAATCCAAATTGGTGTAAATCCTATACATCAGGTTGGTGTCTAGGAACTTGACGTCTTTGCCAAGGGCCGCAGCAGTGAAGCTATCGCAGCCAAAGACAGATGAGTGGGGCTGGGATGTCGACGACAAAAAGCAAACAAGGCGGAGATGCTGGTGTGGGAGGTGAAGGCGATGGCTGAGAAAGGCTCAAAGTTGACGGCAAGAGGGGGGAACGGAGCGAGGAGATGGTCCACGGGGTTGGACCTACGAAGAGGGTGGAGACTACAGGGAGTGTGGGTTTTGAGAGCGAGGGATGAGAGAGTCTCTGCGCATGTTTTTGGGCATTGTGAAGGCTGCGATGATGGGACCAAGAGTGTGGATGGTGACAACGAACAGTCGTGGCAGATAATAATTTCATGGCTATCGAAGCGTGAATCATTGGCATCACATTTGTATGTCTTTTATGTTATATTATCAAACGAAATTATATTTTGAAAATAGTAATCTTTTGCCATTATTGAATGCATTTTTCTGTTCAGAAGCTCGTTTGGAAGATAAATAAAAAAATTTATTTTTAGCCATAAATTATTCTCAAGAACATAACGATTACGATTTGCGCCCTACAAATACCTTGGCTTTGAACCAAAATCACATACCTAATTTAACAAATCGTCATCCTTGAATAAACCTGTTCGAATCCATGACTTAATATTCCTCTCCTTCTCCTGATCCCTTGGGTGGTCTTGATGGGCGAGAAAGTGTTCAGGATGATGAGGAAGGGAAAGAGAATCGGAGCATATAGGGGCATCAAATGGATAGATCGGGTCAAAATGGTCCGTCTTATATTGACCCATTTGCATACTATACAATTTTAACGACGCATACCCGACCCGACCCGTATTATTAAAATACGGATTTATCCATCACATATCACTATTGAAATAACGATCCATAGCAACCGTCCAATCACGTTTTATAACATGAACCCTGGAAGTGTTGAGCCCAATTAAATTGATCAATGTGACCATACCTACGCTATCGAACATTGTCTTGTAAAAAATTTCCACCAAACTAGGGGCAATAGATTGTGGCAGCATATAGATATAAGGTGTCCAAACAACACCACGACATTGGGAGGATTTGGGCGATTCGCTTGCCTTGTAAATTGTTGTCTTGCTGTGTCCCTTCTATCCAATGAAGTCCTTCTTCTTGAAGAAGTAGGTCGTCATTGGTCGAACCACGTTGATATTATGATAGATTATTCCTACCTTTCTCTTAATTAATTCAAGGGAAAGTTGCAAGCATTGTGCTTTGAATTGTAGGTCCAAGTCGACGATGGAGGTAGGTTTAAAGAAAAATAAATAAATTTGGAATTAAATTAAACTAAGACAGATTACAATGGGGCTAGGATGTCGATGATAGCAAGCGAATAAGGCGGAGATGCCGGTGCGGGAGGTGAAGGTGATGGCTGAGAAACGCTCAATGTTGACGGCAGGAGGGGGGAACGGAGCGAGGAGATGGTCCACAAGGTTGGACCTACGAAGAGGGTGGGGACTAGAGGGGGGTGTGGCCTTTGAGAGCGAGGGATGAGAGAGTCTCTGCGCATGTTTTTGGACATTGTGAAGGCCACAATGGCAGGACCAGGAGTGTCGATGGCTGCAATGAACAGGCATGGCAGATAATGATCACGTGGCTATCGAGGCGTGAATCATTGGCATCATATTTATATGTCTTTTATACTATATTAAGAAACGAATTTGTATTCTGAAAATAGGAATTTTGTGCTATTATTGAATGCATTTTTCTGCTTGGGAACTCGTTTGGAGAAGATAAAGAGAGAATTTATTTTTAGCCGGAAATTGTTCTCAAGAACATAACGATTATGGTTTGCGCCCTACGAGTACCTTGGCTTTGAACCAAAATCATATACCTAATTTAACAAATTCTCATCATTGAATAAAACTGTGCAAATCCATGACTTGATCTTCCTCTCCTTCTCCTCCCTTGGGCGGTCTTGATGGGTGAGTAAAGTGTTCAGTATGATCAGGAGGGGAAAAAGGATCGGAGCATATCTATAGTGTACACTCTAAATGGGTTTATCCATCACATATCACTATTGAAATAACGACCCATGGCAATCATCCAACCTCATTTTATAACATGAACCTAGACGTGTTGTGCCCAATCTAAAGTGGTCACATGACCGTACCTACGAATTTCCAAAAACCTTTGTCGCGACCTACCTAAACCCGGGAGCGGGGATCTAAGGATATGTTTAGAGGTATTCGCTATTGATTCCTCAATCTCGAGCTTGGATTCTCCTAAATCCATATCTCGCATGACATTTAGGCGTGATCATTTTAGAAGCTCTTTAACAACCTCAAAACATTTATAAGAGTCGCCACTAGCCTATTAGGGTCAGCTAGAAGCCAAGTGAAAGCATGGGAGATATGCTTCACTTTCTACGCAGCTAGAGAATTCTAGGGTTCCGGGACTTGTTTACGCTAATATTTTTATTAACGCCCTTTCAGTACCTAAGGTTGACTATTTTGTCAGCTAAAAATGTTCTTACGCAGTCTTATACTCAACTAAACTAGTCCACTAATTGAACATGTATTATTGAATTCCAATCCTAGCCATGCTAAAAGCAAATCAGCAATCAAAATAATGAAATGCGCAATCCAGTGTAATCGAAATAAGGTACGCAATCAACAATCCTAATTGTCTCTAAAAAAAAAAATCAATCAAAACACTCCCTAAGGTAAAGCCCTAAGGGCTTATTCAATTGATTTTCGAGTTTTTGAATTTTTGAATTTTTTTTATATTTTTGAATTTTTTAAATTTCTATTATTTTTCTTCTGATTTTTCTATTTTTTATTTTATATTATTTTCTGACTTTTTATTAATTTTCTGATATTTTCTAATTTTTATTGATTTTCTGAATTTTTTTTTAATTTATTTTCTATTATTCTCTCACTTCTTATTAATTTTCTGATATTTTCTAATTTTTATTGATTTTCTGAATTTTTTATCCTTTTATTATTTTTTTATTTTCTGAAATTTCTATTAATTTTCTGACATTTTCCGATTTTTATTAATTTTCTATTCTTTTCTGATTTTTTATTAATTCTCTATTTTTTTTATTATTTTTTATTGATTTTCTGTTTTTTTAAGGGATTTCGGACCGGGTCATGGAGACCCGATCCGAATTGATGACCCGGACCCTAATGGTCCGGGTTTGGGAACAAAGACGGGCTGGAATCACAAATTCGGATTGGACTTTCGGTTGGATCGGATTTGGGAAGTGGGTCGGGTTTCCAAAAAAGAAATCCGGCCGAACTGGATTCAAACAGATGGGTCGTAATAGGCCCATCTCAATCTAAGGCTGAAAGAAAACTGAGAATAGGACTGGGCTTTCTTATTTTATTTAAAGCAGTCCAAAGCAAAGACAATTTGGCCGGGCCCCCTTTAATCTCAAGCCCACTCGCAGAAGAATCTGGCCTATGCGAGTCATCTTCTTCTCCTTTTTGCAACAATCACAGCAAGAAAAACATAGCAACAACAATGGCTTCGCCGACTTAATTAACAAAGGAGACGGTGACTGGACATTTTTTGACTCTATATCATTAATGAAATGTCTATAGCTGACTAGAATTCTAGAAAATAATCTAAAAAATCGACGAAGAACACTCGGTTTTCATCTAAACATTTTGTCAAACACGTAGGGTTCGGTACCGAGCTTTAAGACCGAAACAAACCTAGAGCTAAACCGATAAGTATTAAAAACGAATAGATAAAACTAAAAAACACCATTAAGCATTCTAACAAACTCAGCGATCAAACAAATCAAACTCTTATGCTAAGTCCATACCATCATGGTAACATGAAATCAAGCTTGCAAAATAGAGGAGATCAAAGCTATACAAAAAATCAGAGATAGATGACTTACCGGAAAGCAAATAGAGCTTAAATCGGTGATGGATGAACTTCCCGAAGTCGCACAATCTCCTCTGCCGATTGGTTCTTTCTTCAATCGATATCTCCTCCTCAATCTTCAATGACGTCCCAAAGCAAGACTCCGTTTTTTTTTACCCCCTTTTCTAACCGAATCCTCCTCTCTGCGAAGTCGTTTTTCTCCAACAGAATTGATTTCTCTTCCCTTTTTTGCCCCCCGAGATCCCTTCAAATTTCCCTCGCACGCTGAAAAGACTAAGGAAGAAAGGCTGGGCCTTCACTCCCTTAGGCTCACAAAAAATGGATTTTCACTCAATGGGCTCATGGAGTCTACGTAGGGGAGAGGAGCTGGGCCAAAAAGAAAACGAGCGATGGGCTTCAGAAATGGCCCGTTCATGAATGGTCTATATGTCACATGAGACAAAGCCCGATTAAGTTCGGCCATTGGATTTTTACGAAGGCTTTTATTATTATATATATTTTTTAGAAAGATTTCTAATCAACATTAATTAATTTTTTTTAGAAAATTGACTAATAAATGGTTTATTGGACGGGTAAAAATTAGGTGTGAACAACCTTGAGGCAATAGATGATGGTAGCATATAGATATAAGGTGTTCGAACAACACGACATTGGGAAGATTTCGGCGATTCGCTTGCCTTGTAATTTGTTGTCATGCTTTGGTCCCTTATTTCTAATGAAGTCTTTCTTCTTGAAAAAGTAGGTCGTCATCGGTCGAACCCCGTAGATATAATGATAGATTATTTCCTTCTTTTCGCTTGATTTATTCGAGGGAAAGTTGAAAGCATTGTGTTTTGGATTGTAGGTCCAAGTCGACGATAGAGGTGAGTTTAAGAAAAACAATTGGAATAAAATTGGATAAATTCAAAAAGTCTTAAACCTACCTTTTAAAACCTTGCCAATTTAGTCCTTTTTTGCAAATTCTTCTCGGACACGTAAGCATTTTTTTGAACATCCATATAAGCATTTTTTGAGACAAAATTGCCGAAATGTTTGAATTGGCATGGTTTTAGTTTAGAACTGAATTGGAAAAATTTAAAGGTTTAGGACTGAATTGGCTAATATGCAATATATTTATGATTATTTATATCATTTTCCCGAATAACATTAACAGCGTTTGGAAATTTTGGGTTTCACAAAGCTACTTCGGTTCGATAATGACAACGTCTTACAGGAACTAGATCCGAGTGCTTAATTAATAACGTAATGTATCAGGAAAATGAAACCTTCAATGCCAAAATAAGATCTAGGGTTTAACTCTTGCCTTCGACAATGAAAATCTTCCGGTTCAAGATGGTATTTTAGTCAAAACAACAACAATAACCACAATCAACTCTTACTTCATTAAGTAGGTTTGCTCATGTGTTAGACCTTATCACAACATTGCACTCAACACTTTGTTAGATTCTGCGTGAGCTTTGGGTATTATTTATCTTTCCTTGTCATCTCTATCGCGACACTCCCGAGATGAACATCAAGGGACTTAATGAATTAAAGACTTTGTTACGCTAATTTATCCAACTTATTCATTGATAACTTTTCTCTTTAAGTAAAACATTCTTTCATGCCATCCTTTTCTAAAATAAAATAAAATATTTAACTTTAATTTGTCCATGCATAAGTGCATAAACAATAACAAATAATTAAAGAAGTGTCAAAGCAACCAGAGCTATATATGCTGGATAAACATAATGGAAAATATAACCAAAAACCATAAATTATACTATCTATGACACATTTATTCTAAACTCTTTTTGTAACACAAAAAATCATGAACTTATCTTTTTTTGAAAAGTTTACGGTAAACTTTCTTTTTTGCGATACTAAATTTTTGTAACTTATATATTTGTGACTCATTTAGTCTGGAATTTTATTTTCTTATTGTTCTCATATTACAGCCCAATCGACCAAATATGGATTAAAAATAATTACCTATGCGACCTATTTTGATGGGGGTATTAATGATACGTTTCATTACATAAGAATTGGGACAAGCTTCTTTTATATCAAACTGATTCACTGTAGAAGTAAATCGTACGAGCAATGTATAGTGGAAACTTTCATTCATATCTTTTAATTTTTTTGGAAATTCCACATGATGATGATGTTATAATCTTCGCTCCGAGAAGAAATGTAATTAGAGGAAGACGTGGCTCACGGCACGTCCAACTTCACCATTATTTTGCTTGTTCTATCCTGATGATTGATTTGTTACCCTCTCCAATTTTAATAAATTGTAATTAGAAGAAGGCGTGGCTCATCGCACGTCGAACTTGACCACTGTTTTGCTTATTCTGTCCTGATGATTGATCTGTCGTTCTCTCCAATTTTGATCAATTGGTGCCGACACGGTAGATTGACGAGGACTGGCCAACAAACGGTTTTACCTTGATTTCAATCTCGTGCTTTAAACATGCGAATCCGCACTCTTATGGTACGAACTTCGCCGATCCTTACATCATCCTGTGCGCAATTCAGGACATCGCCAAACTCGAAGTATTTGAATGGATGAATTGGGACTACAAGAATGAGAGTGGACTAAAAATTTGTTACACAATAATCGAAAGACTCCAACGCTGGCTTTCGCTCGTCGATCACATACCACACCAGTGTTGAGATCCGGTGCACAATCATAGTCTAGTAAAACGAGCGAGAAATAGAAGATTGAAAAACGAGAATTTATCCTAATTAGGGCTACATTTAGAAGATAATTACATGTATCCATAGTTCACAACTCTCGTTACATCACTCCATTAGAAGCAAAAAAGAGTATATATAGTAATAGCTATTCATGAGCTCAAACCCAAACTATTAATGAAAAATTTACGGGATTAAATCGTAAAAGCCCTCTGGTGTAGCGGGACCCACATGCTTTCCAGTCTAGCGCGATGTGTGGGGACCCGATGATCCCCGCACATCCTGAGGTTTTCCTCAGTCACAAGCGAGCGCGAACGCATGACAGCGCATGAATTTCAACCGTTCAGTCACCTAATTTAAAATGGGTGACTTTTCTAATCCAACCGTTCATTAAACTTTTACCCCCTATTAAAAAGGGGCACACCCCGCTTTCAATCATCGGATCTCCACTAAGTCATGTGAAGTTATGTTAGGCGATCCGATTCAGTACATGAGCTGCCCCACCTTGGAAATGGAATTTTCTTTTTTGGGTTCCCCCAAAAATTATTGCCGGCCCCAGTTTTTCCTGGAGAAAACTTTATTTCTTGTCGTCTTGGCTTTTCCCCGTCCCAATGATCTCCTTGGCTGCTGGGGTGCGAATGGAAGATAAGACTGGTTAGAGTCCACCGAGGAGGTCGAATGAAACTGAAGCTCATCCCACTCTCTCTCTCTCTCTCTCTCTCTCTCTCTCTCTCTCTATATATATATATATATATATATATATATATATATGTGCGTGGGTGTGTGTGCGTGTGTGCGTGTCTCATGAGCTTCTTCGTGCTCTCTTCTGATCCACACAAAAAATGGGTGGACACAGAGAAGGCCGTGGCTGCGGCTGCCATCTCCTCCTCCACTCTCTCTTTCCGTTGATCCTGTGCCTGCTGTCGCGTCCGTCTGAGGCCGCCGCATCGGGCGGAGAAGGCGCTGGAATGCCCATCATCGGGTACGGGTACACGATCCAATCCGCGGCCGTCGACTCCTTGGGAACGACGTTGACCGCCGAGCTCCGCCTTATCAACAGGACCTCTATCTACGGGCCCGACGTCGAGGCTCTCCGCCTCGTTGCCAGGTAAGAAAAAAGCTGAAGATATGCTCTTCCATCCCCCTTTTTTTTTTTTTTTCATTTTCTCGAAATTCAGTCCATGAAATCAGCTGAATCAATTGAGTTTGGTGGAGAAGATGAAGAGACAGAGCAACCCAATGCAGAGCTACTAGCTCTATAAGTTGACCATTTGGTGAGGTTAGGTTTGGGGAGTGGCTTTCTCATCCATCATCGAGGATTTGTTAAGGAAGAGGGGGGAGGGAGGGACTACCATTAAATACTGTTTATTTCCTAAACGATAAATTATTTTTAAGAATAATTTAAAAATAACCCATTTATATTGCTTAAAATAATTATTGGATAAAGTTATCAACAAAAATACATGTCCAAACATATTTGTCAAAAATTAAATATTATTTATTCATTCATTTTTTAAAGAGATTTAAGCAATCTTTTTTAGGAAAATATTTTATAAATATTCCCTTTTCATGAAACTAACGTACGAAGTAGGTTTAAAAAATAATATCAAACGATCCGGAGGTGGCATTGAATGAGGGCCGTCCGATTTCAAATCGAACAGTCCGCATTTAATAGGGTGTAAGTTTTTTTTTGTAGGAAAAAAAGAATTTAGCAGTCCGCTCTAAATGGGATGGCTGAAAAGGGGCATTGTCACATGACCCCCATGTCAGACGATCCAAGTCAAGTCATTAATGGAGGCTATGCGGAGCATGGAGGTCAAGCCTTTTGGATTACATAAGCCCACCCGTGACGTGAAATTCCATGCTGAACTTGGACTAAAGTTGGAAGCGGACTTCTTTCATGTGATTGTGTTGCCCAAGTCAATAAGGATAGAAGTCAAGCGGGCATAATTAGTTAAGCCGGCTTAATCGGATCCTAATGCACGTGCACGGATACAAATTTGATAAGTGTGACGAATTTGGAGTCAATTGATAAATCAAAATCTTAAATCTTGTTTTAGCAATGTTTATTACGGAAATCACATTTACAAATATCGATGAATGCATTGGAGGTCCTAAAAATTCGTCACAAAAGTATAATTGAGTGATAAATATAAACTTTAATCTTTTTAGTGGCAACGTCTATCATGATCATCATCACTTATGATCATCATCACATTTTGCAAAAAGTGATGATGATCATTGAAAGTCCAAAGATTTGTTATAAAAGTGCAATTGAATCATCAAATTTTCCAAAAATGTAATACCATCTTAAAGTTTATCGCGAAAATACAATCAAGTCTTAAAAATTTCAAAAAGCGTACTTAAATGAATGATCTCATTGAACCAATTTTATTAGTTTCAGAATTCGATTGCACTTTAAATTTTAGAACTTTTCAATGTTGTTTATCCCTTGCAAAAAATTTGAAATCACTTCATTCAGAAATTTCTAATTATCGAACAATGAAAAGAAAACATTGAATACACAACAAATATATTTACATGTATATAATATGTGTGTATGTGCACATCTAAAAGGTGATATACTTTGAAATTTGAATCTTTTTTTTCCTAAGAAGTTTATTGCAGAGAAAAAAAGTGATCAAATTTTAATATTCGTTCATGGACGAGTTGAACTGTTTATATACACATAAATGGACACTGGTAGAAGGAAAAAGAAACTATTGAAAGTAGATTAATTTATAATATGCTTTTTGGGGCTGTCTATGTAAATTAGCTGACTTTGGCTTACGTCATCACGGTCTCCTTCCAGCTTCCAAGAGGGCGGTCGTCTTCGAGTCCGAATCACAGACGCCGACCACCGCCGATGGGAAATCCCCGACGACCTCATCCCTCGCCGATCTCCCTCCCCGCCCCACCGCGCTCTCCCCCAACAGACTCTGACTTCAGCGCCGTCGCCCTGCCGCTCCCAATGCCGAATCTCCTCCGCTGCCTCCTCCGACCTGGTCTTCGTCCTCCGCAGCACCACGCCCTTCTCCTTCGCCGTCTCCCGCCGCTCCTCCGGCGACGTCCTCTTCGACACCTCCCCGTACGACCCCTCCACCTTCCTCGTCTTCAAGGACCAGTACATCCAGCTCTCCTCCTCCCTCCCTCCCCGCCGCTCCTCGCTCTACGGTATCGGAGAGCACACGAAGCCGACGCTCCGGCTCCAACCCAACCAAACCCTAACTCTGTGGAACGCTGATATCGGCAGCTATAACCTCGATCTCAACCTGTATGGGTCGCATCCGTTTTACATGGACGTCAGGTCGTCCGTGGGCGGCGGAGGAGTTGGGGCGGGCACGACCCATGGCGTTCTCTTGCTGAACAGCAATGGGATGGACGTCGTGTACACTGGCGATAGGATCACTTATAAGGTGATCGGTGGGGTGTTGGATTTGTACTTTTTCCCCGGGCCATCTCCGGAGGCGGTCATGGAGCAGTACACCGAGCTCATTGGCCGACCGACCCCAATGCCATACTGGTCCTTCGGTACGCTGGTTTTCGTAACTTCCTTTCAATTGCCGTTGCTGACATTATAATGAATTTGATTCTACTATCGTACATCGCCTTCTGTAGCTTATTTTGCAGTCAATGTGAGATCTTTAGCATGATTGTGTTGCAGTAGTATCTACTAAAAAAAGAATGGAATTGAAGATTCTGAATTTAATGCCCTCAGACTTGGTTTATGAGTTTATTAGCTGATGGCGATGACACTAGTCAACACTTTTTGACTGATTAATCAACAGTTTGTGCATGTTATATGCTCAATAGGGAGAAATTCCTAAAGGCATTGCATGTTGTTTTCCTTTTGAAAACCTCTGGTTGCCGAGCGCCAGCTGATCCTACCATTGTGCTCCCTGATGCTCAAGAAACATAGGTGCCTTCCTGGTATATTGCTAAGAGTAGATCAGTTATGAAGTTTCAGTCACAGTAGATGGCTTCTTTTGTGCTTTTCCCTTGACAAGTTTGGAATGCAGTTCTACTGATAAAAGTATTCTTGATTTATTTTTAGGATTCCATCAGTGCCGGTACGGTTACAAGAATGTCGCGGACTTGGAGGGAGTGGTAGCTGGTTATGCAAAAGCTAATATACCACTGGAAGTTATGTGGACTGATATTGATTACATGGATGGGTACAAGGACTTCACTCTTGACCCTATCAATTTCCCGGTGGAAAAGATGAAAGAATTTGTCAGCAGCATTCACAAGAACGGTCAGAAATATGTTCTGATACTTGATCCAGGTATGCTTGTGAGGAAATGCTTGTGGTTGATTTCTGGTCTTTTGATTTTTTTCAAATTGCCATCATACTATTTCTTTCCTTTTGATTGGGTCATCTTTGACAGGCATTAGCGTGAACGAGACATATGGAACCTACATCAGGGGGATGCAAGCTGACATCTTCATCAAACGACAGGGAGTCCCATACTTAGGTATGGTTTGGCCAGGGCCAGTGTACTTCCCTGACTTCCTTCACCCATCTGGTGAGAGTTACTGGGGTGGCGAGATAAAGAGGTTTCACGAGGTTCTTCCCTTTGATGGCCTATGGCTTGACATGAATGAGGTGTCCAACTTCATTACTTCTCCGCCTCTTCCTTCCACTCTTGACAATCCCCCATACAAAATCAACAATGAAGGAGTTCATCGGCCAATCAATAACGATACTATTCCTGCAACGTCATATCATTTTGGTAATATTTCAGATTATAATGCTCATAATCTCTATGGAATCACGGAAGCCAGAGCAACAAACAAGGCCTTAGTCAATGTTACTGGCAAAAGGCCATTCATTCTCACGAGATCAACTTTTGTGAGCTCCGGCAAGCACACTGCGCACTGGACTGGAGACAATGCTGCCACATGGGATGACTTGTCTTACTCAATTCCTGCCATTTTGAACTTTGGGCTTTTTGGAATTCCAATGGTGGGAGCTGATATATGCGGTTTCAATCAGAACACAACCGAAGAGCTCTGCAACAGATGGATTCAGGTAAATATCTTATGTGCCTTTTTCTGAATATATATTAACTGAAAAGCTCTGCAGCCTAGTTGCTTTGAGACTTTTCTTAATCTTTTAGAGAAAGAAGTTGATCAATTTTCTTTTTGGTTTATGGTTAAAAGTTTACCTTCTTTGGAAGACAGATATAAACTATAAAAATGGTTTTTTGGGTGAGGGTAAGTTCGGGTGTCTTCTGTGCTTATAATTCATGTCATGTTGAACATATCTCAATCTTTTAAGGGTGTTTGAAATATCAAGTAGAGAATGAAGAGGTGTGTAAATCATGTTTTTCTATCATGCACATTGAAGCACTTATTTTAGAGCTTTAACTGATGCAGCTTGGGGCCTTTTATCCCTTCGCCAGAGACCACTCTTCAAAGAATACTATTCGTCAAGAGCTCTATCTCTGGGAATCGGTTGCTGCATCCGCCAGGAAGGTGCTCGGGCTTCGTTATCGCTTGCTCCCATACTTGTATACCTTGATGTATGAGGCAAATAGAAAGGGGATGCCCATTGCCCGGCCCCTATTTTTCTCATTCCCTGAGGATACAATGACTTACAACATCAATTCCCAGTTCTTAATTGGTAAGGGACTGATGGTGACTCCTGTACTAAAATCACGTGCCCAAACCGTGGATGCTTATTTTCCGAGTGGAAGTTGGTTTGATCTCTTCAATTACTCAAATTCAGCGAGTACAGCTTCAGGAATGAATTTGATGCTTGATGCGCCGCCTGACCATCCTCATGTGCATGTAAGGGAAGGCAATATATTGGCCATGCAAGGAGAGGCCATGACTACGGGAGCAGCTCGGGGAACGCCATTCGAGCTCTTAGTTGTGGTTGATGGGAATGGGTATAGCGCAGGACAAGTGTTCTTGGACGACGGAGAGGAAGTCGAAATGGGAGGGGAAGGAAATAAGTGGACTCTGGTGAAGTTTTATAGTGAGAAAACTGGGAATGATCTCATTGTGAGATCAGAAGTTGTCAATGGTGAATTTGCTCTGATTGAGAAGTGGGTAATCAATAAGGTGACGATTCTAGGATTGAGAAAAGGAACTAGCAAGGGGGGACTGAGAGGGCATGACTTAGACAATGATGTAGAAGCAAAGTTCGGCCAGAGAACAGTGATGACAGTAGGAAAATCGAGTGATGGTGGAGAGTTTGTGATTGTTGAAGTCTCAGGATTGTCACTTCTGCTGGGAAAGGAATTCAAGTTGGACGTGAAATGAGCCAACCTTGAGACAAAACATTATCAGAATAAACCGGTCCGGGTGTAATAAGAACACAAAGATGTCTCCAATAAGTTTGTGTGCTTGTAAAAGTTGCAAGCACACCAATATCAAGCCACTCCCTCTCCATCTCTGGCTCTTTCTTTTCCCCATTGTAATCGGCTTCTAAACTGCTTAAGATACCTAGATAAAGTTTCTTCTTCTCTTCTAGAAAGAAAGAACTTGGGTAGAAAAAAACAAACTGGGTGTTCTTAGAAAACGATTTGGTGATATTTTTGTGGCAACTAACTGATTCAATGGGTAGGGACTCCAAAAATCCAAGAGTCGACTAATTTGATTTATATATGATTATTGACATTTAGCATTCTAAAATTGTTTAAATAAATAGTGGAAAATCCATGCCTTGTGGAGAGCCATTTAAATAAATGAAAGGGCATGGGGAGTTCACTTTTTTCCCTATTTGCTTGGGTTATTTCCAATATGATCTAAGCCAATCCTTCGGACTATTTTCGGCTGAACAGCCATATCAAATGAATAACGTCTATACTATGAATATTTTTTAATAATTATTTAATTTGTTTGTGTAATTTTTCTTTTTTCCCTATTCTTTTTACATACGACCGATGAGTGGCTATTGGTCACAGATGGTGGCTAGAAAGGGCTAGCCTCTTCAGTTGACCCTTCCTAGACCATGCAACCTTGGTGAGGCCAAGGCAATGCCCAACAGGGAAAAAAAAGGAGAAGAGACTCTCCATATTAAATATAGCAACCCATCTTTATTCTTATTCCTAAATGTTTCCTAACCAAGTCCATTACTATCCATATTAAATATACCGAGCAGTATGTTCTATTATTGCGATGAGGGCTGATCCAATGTTATTCTTTTCAACCAGACTCGTCTATAGATGACAATTTCTAGACACGCCATCACTTTACAATGAAGGTACAATGATTATTAAAATCCCGCATGAGATATAATCAAGTAATTCTATTATGAGCTTTTACATATAGTATAGAAGTAACATGAGTTAAAGAACCAAATTGAGCACACACAAAATAGAACATGGCAACCTTGGTGAGGCCAAGGCGATGCCCAGCAGGGAAAAAAAAGGAGAAGAGACTCTCCATATTAAATATAGCAACCCATCTTTATTCTTATTCCTAGATGTTTCCTAACCAAGTCCATTACTATCCATATTAAATATACGGAGCAGTATGTTCTATTATTGCGATGAGGGCTAATCCAATGTTATTCTTTTCAACCAAACTCGTCTATAGATGACAATTCCTAGATACGACATCACTTTACAATGAAGGTACAATGATTATTAAAATCCAGCATGAGATATAATCAAGTAATTCTATTATGAGCTTTTACATATAGTATAGAAGTAACATGAGTTAAAGAACCAAATTGAGCACACACAAAATGGAGAGCAATCACGCCATCACTATAAATGGTAGTGCTACATTAGATTTTGAAACTGATAGAAAGATGGGATGATCATTCGAAACATATGGATTTAGATTAGATAGTCTAACTTTGAAGTTGAAACTCAAGTTAGGTTAGGTCTTCATAGTAATCATCTTTGGCAATAAAAGCTATTAGGTTGTATTTGTAAGCTTTTTACTTTCTACACATATTACAGTCATCCCCATGTTTTTCGGCAGTTCATGATCAACTTCACTCATTGATAAATCATAGTCTCCGAGAATGTACGCCATTTGTTCTTATTCAATAAAAGTGTACAATATTTCCTCATTATCTCCACTCATTGGTTTGTGCTTCTTCAGTAATTTGAACTTTGCAAAGTCCTTGAGGCATCCAGGCATATCAAAACCCATTTACTTTAAGATTTGAAGTCAAATTTGACATTTCAATTGGCAATCAATCATCCTCAGTTGGATTTTAATCACTGATTGAAACCATTGAACTTTTGGTGACCACAATCTTGTACAAATACGTGTAACAATGTCAAAGAGCTGAAGTTAATTGTACTTAATGCCATCGTACTTCAACTATGACTTTGAATATGACTTTAACTTAGGCTGATGGTATGAGAAAGTTCTAAGACCATTGAGAAAAAAGAGGAATCTCGAGTCGCTAAACTCTTTTGCAACATGGAAATTTATCTCAAATTTCAATAGGTTTTGAAAGAAAATCTATTCAGTAAAATATAAAAATTGTATGTAAATTCATGTAAAGTCCCCTTAATTTAAAATTTATTCAACAGAATAAAAGAGAACTCAAAAGGATTTAATATATTGGAATGTTTTTCAACATATATTTTAAAGACATCAACTCATATAAAATTAACACGATGGACAAAAAGAGATGCTCTCGAGTTTTAGGTAGAATTTTGCTAAGCTTATTGCTATCAATTTTAAACAATGGTTGCGCCGCCTGTGAAGATGGAGCGGCCTTTTTCAATTAGTTGCACAAGCACATGGAGTGCCATAAGGTTATGAATTCACCACCTATCAGCTTCTCATTGAATTTTTTTTTCCGTTCATACTACGATATGAATTTGTCTTCATCAGAGTGAAATCGCGCAGTCTCAGTTGTAAAAGAGTATCAATCGTATGGACAAAACAATGACCAGAATTTCACTGTAAAATCTTTCACAAAGAAGAAACGTTTCCATTCTACTAATAGCCAGATGGATTTGCCCAAATTGAATAGCAAAAGGCACTGATGACAGAATCATAGACAAGGCCAACTGTTGCTGACAAAATTAATGTCTATACAACAACAATGAAAAAGAGAGCCCAAAAAGTAGGATTGCACAGTCCCAGTTGCATCGGAACATAGATGACATTGCCTTTTCGAACTCCAAGGTCAATATAGCTGGATTCTCTCTCCTACTTAGCATGACTCCATTGGATGAGGAAGCTGCTCTTCTTGGCTCTTTGTAAAATCCAACCAGTGCCAAACCATCAGCATGCCCGCGGCGTGTCCCGTGAAGAATAGGCCTCCGGGTGCCGTCTGGAGACTCCTAACTTCTCGTCTTGAGAATATCCTGCCCTTTGAAGCGAACCTGGAGTATGATGCATGGAGTCAGCCAAGCAGAAGAAGAGAACAGTCTTCACTGAGAGACAAACCAATCAGAGAAATTATTTGGACTACAATGGGAGCTTGTACAAGCAAACAGTATTGTCATTGCATGCACAGAGGAGGACCGGCTTACCACATGCATCATTCGTCCCTGATAATGCAAGAAAACTGGGCGCGGGGCAAAATGACATATGCAACATCAATATATGATATTACATCATTTCCATGAGACTAGGAGCACAGTAAGAAACTGACAAAGCACTGGTAGAAGAAAGATGAAATTTCGTGTCTTCTTCACAACGAGCAAGCACATGGAAGGTACTTTACAGTATGGCTATATCCCAAAGCTTAAATCCACATTATTCACATAAATATTTTTAGCTGTGAAAATAAAACCGAAAAGCAATATGACGCATCTTTGCAATCTAAGATTGTGAAACAGGTCCATGCACTTTGTACATATGAAAACAATAAAGGAAAACACAATTTCACACTAATTGTCTACACTTGTTCCTATAGGAATACCATAATCCACATTAGTCCATGGAAAAAAAAAATGAAGCGAGCAACACGCATGGTCCTCATGATGTGTATATGCAACTTCCAAGCTGCCTCCTTCAATGTCAACCCAGACCTTTACTGTCTGATGTAATGAACAGGACATCGAGTACTGGTCTCAGCAAAGAAGTGACATCACTGCATCAGTGTGTCCAACAAGTTCCTCAATACACTCCATAGTGTGCAAGTCCCCTGCGGAGGAAAAAGGAAAGATCTGAGGGGTCAGGACAATACTACAGTGGAGCGGGGCAGGAAAAAACGAAGATGACGTAGCCAAATCAATAGAAGTGATGCAAAAGAAAACATAAACAATAAGAGCCAAGGCATGCGATCCCAGGACACACGACTAGTTATAGTCAGGGGGAGAGACATCTAAGACAAACCAGCTTACCGTTATGGTCTGGTAAATGGAACCTGAATACAACCAGTCACGCCCAATAGTTAATGATACCACGCCCCGAGTATGACCCCCAAGAGTCGCAGCTTTCTGAAAAGGATCAGCTTCACTACCTCCTTTCCACACCAAGATAGCGCCATCCTAGAAGCAAAGTTTGTTCGGTATAATCGACAAAGGCCAACATACCACAGTGAAAGTATCAACAGAATGAGTCAGTGAGTGATCATATGGATGCTGACTTAGGTGAGTCAAAATTAAAGAAGAAGAAGAGAAGAATTTCAGATCTAAACCAAAAATACATCCTCACATAAAGCATCGACTTTTATATCACTTATGCTGCTAACTCAAGTAGCAACAAGATTCGAAAGAAACAGACTACACAAAATTCCAGTAGATGAATCACCTAAATTGACATTGAATTCTTTCTAATAATAATTACCAGGGCTCCGGTAAAGAGCATGTTCTTAGAACTTCTATAGCATGGACCTGTCCTGCAGGTCCACTGATATCGTAGCTAGCACCATTCTGTATATTCCATGCCTACAAGTGATACAAGAGAAAGCAATGAATTAAAGAATTGCAAAGATAATAATAACAAACGACAAAGCAGACCCAGCCAACTGCTCACCTTAACAGTATTATGCATGCCAACAAACACCCAAAGACCTTCAAAAGTAAAACACTCAACTTCTCCCCCAAGGTTGATCAGTTGCACACATTGACCAGTGTGACAGTCCCAGATTCTTACTGTTCCATCTTTGCTTCCAGAGTAGAGCTAAGTAGATCCAGAAGGAAGTACTATTCCAGAAACACCCTGCCATAAAAAGGATCAGGTGAGTCCACACCTACTTTTATTCCAGACAGGCAAAATATTTCAACAACTTAGTTGGTACAGGACAGAAACGATGCGACTAAGTTTTCTCCAGCGAAAGTCTTGGACAAAATAGAGAACACAAAAGACAAAAGTTAATCTGTAAGATGTACCATTTTATGCCCATCAAGCTTAGCCAACACGGCAAAGTCAACCCCATGAGACCACGAATGCAAGAAAGGACACGCATCGCCTTTCACACAGTTGCCTGACATCCAGTAACGGCATACTTCTTCTAGGAGCTTTTGAGAGTTTGTCTCTGTTGATGAATCACCTCTCTCTGTAGAAGTTGAACTCACTAAATTCACTGGCCTAGATTCAGGTTCCTTCCTAGGGCAATCCTCAGGCATATAACTTGACTGCTTTGCAGCTCGAATGTAAACATTTCGTGGAAGAGAGGCATCATGCAAAAACCTGCATGGATTCCTGTTGCACCTCCCTTCTAACCAGTAAGTGCAAATTTTGCAGCTTCTTGGTGCTGTTCGAAGCTGATTATAGTGAGCGGCAGTACTCCTTGCTGTCTTAATATCCATGCCATTATACAGAAATACAGACAATCAATCGCTGAACTGAATAACCTATTAACTCAAAGCATCAGATTTCGTTCTTGCAAGAAGATCCACAGTAGAAAAACCAAGATCCAATGTAGTCAGCAATCCCTAACCTTTCAGTTCCTCTTATCACCAATAATACGGACAGAATAAAGAACAATCGGCCTGTAAGTGAATGCATAACCATCTCGATCCATCATGATTCCCATCTCTTTCGGTTCCATCCAAATCCAATTCACCCAGAATCAGAAGCAACTGAAAACCTAGAGCACAAGCTACACACGAAACAATGACAAAATTCGGACAACAATGTCACATTGTCCAAGCCCTTCACAAAAAATTCCAGTCATCAAACCTAATTTCCAAACTCGCCATCCCCGTAACAACAGCCCATCAAATCAAGGCAACAAATCTCCGATCCACTCAGTCGAAAGAGAACCCCCAATTCCTTCGGGATAAAGAAACCTAACAATCCCCGACAAGTGACTACCAATCACAGGCCGAACGGCCCTCATCGTCACCGGCGGACACCAACCTTCAGGAAAAACCTCCGATGGCGAGCGGGAGATCGTCATCGTCATTGTCGAAAGAATACGAAAACCCTAACCAGAACTTCGTCGCTACTTCACTAGAAGCTGCACGAGGAGAGCGTCGAGAAGAGAAGCGAGCGAACCTGAAGAAACCGCAAAGCGATGGAACTGACGATCGCCCTCGAATCAAAGTTTACAAAAACCGGCGGCGATCGAGAAAGAATCGATGATCGGAAGAGCTTCGCGAGAAAGCAATCGACAGAGACAACCCTTCCTTTCTTGGTTGGGAAGTTACCTGGCCCTTCTTACTTTTTATGTAAGGAAGACAAAGCGCGTCCACGTCACGCGGGGGGCCGTTGGAGAGATCTTACAATATGAAAGTTTTAGTCGATTTATGGGGGGAAAGGGCTCGACAAATATCAGAAATTAAATTTCGAATCGAAATATTTTCTTTTTGTCGATTTGGGAAAAGAGGACGTGAGGGAAATTATTTTTTTCTTTTGTCGTTATTTAAAAAGGGTGAAAATTACTTTTTTTTATATTACTGGTAAGTATCCTAGCAAATAAAAATAAAAATGTAAAAAAAAGTCCAAAAGTAATAATGCAAAATTCAAACCAAATTGACCAAAAATACAAAATATTTGTGAGTCAATTTGTAAAAAAAAATAAGTTTGAATTAACTCCATTAAAATAAGTTTACGACTATTTTGATAATTTTCTCGGTGTAAAAATCTGTGGATCGCATCTCCATGTTTTTAATTCTTGTGTTGTAGAGAGTGAAGAGACAAAGTGAATTTGAAGGGCTAATAGAGGAAGGGGGAGACCGATGGATTTTAGATATTTTAAGGACAGTTTCTTGAAGTATAAACGGTCCATTTATTTTACGGAAAACATTTTCTTGGAAAGTAGTTACTTTATTGCCAATGCTTAGATCACTATAGAAAAATGAGTAAACAATACATTTTTTATTAAGAAAAAAGAAACCTGTTTGAAATAAACATAGGTAAATGAATCAATTTTCCTGCAAAAATTTTTCGAGTAATGTTTTTTCTTTCTTAAAATACCGAATCGCGGAAAACAAACAATTCAGAAAATGCTTTTCTAATTTTGATTGTTGTCTTGGCTCAGAAAACTAAGTCATGAAAATTATTTCCATTATCACGAAAACCAGTATCAAGCAATTTTGTTGGCAAACAAAACACCTCTCGTTAAATGTAATATTCTAAACAATGTAAGGATCAAAGAGAGGAAAGTTTTATTTTAAGCCAATTTTCTCACCTTTTCACTTCGCAAATTACAGACCTTCGAGTCACTCGTGCGTTGCATACATTTTGAAAAATGATTGGTAAACCGAGTTGATGAACTCCAATTCCGTAGGGATTTCTCTCCATCATGTGGTGAAGAACGAGATGAATGAGGAGGGCTCATACAGATCTTTTCCCCGATTTCTCAATCCTCACCAAGGAGATAAAAAAAAAAAAAAAGGTCTTTCTTTAGGTTTTGCTTGGTTCTTATCTTTGCTGCTTTTGGATTGGGATTTTTTGACATTGTTAATCGTCTGATTGTCTTCATATATTTGAATTCCTATGGAATTTTGGTAGTGAAATTTGGAAGTTGGATACTATTTTTGGATGAATTGAAAGTTACTAAACATAATGGCAGATCATTGATTCCATGAAATAGCTTAACTTAGTTTCCCATTTAAGTGTAGTTAATGTACCGTAAAAGTTAGCCGTTGCGAATAAAACTTCCATATGCAAAATATATATATGTGATATTTTTGAATGCTACATTTTCTATGGTCGGTCTTCCTAACTTATAAAAGTGTTTAGCCATAACTCAATTCACGAATTATTCAGGAATCACATTGTAAACTAAAGTCATATATTTTTATGTTCAAAAAATGTTCCCTGAAACAGTATCATTGCCAAACGTGCCCTTAAAGTATGCATAAATCGAGCCATTGTCCTTTCTCGGTTGTAATCATCTATCAATTGGAGTAGAAAAGGACTATGGCATGACTTTCCAAATTGTCAATCGAGCCCTTGTCCTTTTGAAAGTATGTGTGTTTTTTTTTTAACACTACACTAAAGCTCCTACAGTAGCAGCTGACTAAACACTCCATCTTCTTGCAGAACAGCAGACACGCCTTGACGACACCAGCTCATAGACCTCACTTTACATCTTCATACAACAAAAAATAGAAACATCATCACAGCAAACCAGCTGCCCGCAGTGCCTTCTTAAATTCCTCCTTGGTATACCATTTTATAACCTGCGTTGAAAACAACAGTGCAGAAGCAGTTAACAATATGCAAGTTCCGCTTGCTCCAAAAAGATTGGCCAAAGAGAGGCTTTCCCTCACATCACTGCTACACAATTTTTTGCAGTCTTGACAATTGATTCCGACAAGCTGACACAATTTAGGTGGTGATGATGGATGGACAACCAAATACGTCGGGGTGATCAACTGGTAGGCACAGTGGTCAGATTGAACGTGGCAAATACAAGGAGGCACTCAGAGTGGTTGATGATAGCAACAGTGTCAACAAGTGCCTTCAAACAATTTCATTTTCTTTAGATGAATACAGAATTATTGTGCATTTTAAGTTGACCAGCATAAAAACTTCCAACGACCAATTTTGCTTGTCAAACCATACACCCAGTAAAGGATAAGTAAGTTCCTTTACTTTTCAGTGAAACACACCACAAATAACCATTAATGATAATGCCAAATGACCAATAAAACAAGTAAGGATCGATAACAATTGTGAAATTTGTCAAATTACCCACCTCAGCAAATTTAGAGGCAAAATTATTTTCAATCTTTGCCATGAGAGCCATGTCCCTTCCACTGCATAGCAAGTTGAAAACGGCTCCTGATAATACAGCAACACAACTTGTCATCAGGATACTTTTGTATGACGAACTAGGCAACAAGAATATATGCCAAAAGCACTCTTTATGTGCAAGGTGCATGCATAGAATAGAGAGTACATGCGAATTGTATGCATGCTTTAGAAATAATGAAGAAATGTGATTTCCAATGGCCACAACTTAATTCATAATAATGGAAATCATCAACCAACACTAGTGGTTGAAGTGAAAAAATCAAACACCCTGCTTTGCAATGTCATTGCTATATATTTATCGACATCTCAGTTCAAGAAATTCGGAGAATGGATAAAGTGGTCCAGAATGCAGCAGATATTATTTATAAGTACAGCATAATGTCTATGATTTGGAGAAAGCTCACCCACTACAATAACTCTTGGCTCAGGCAAATGTTACCTCAATGAATAAGCAGATACGTAAGGACCCTAATATTGATAGGAGATGATACCCCAATCAAGGTCAATACCAAAAGAAAACCTGAAACTTGCTCTTTCTTTCTCTTTCTAAGGTTGAGTCAATTTTATTTCATTATTATGAGCAGGAAAGTTACATTGAAGTTGATACCAGTCATTCTTGCGAGTTTCGCTCCAAGATGAGCGAGAAAGGCAAGAAAACCTACAAACTGCATCTACCTTGTCAAAGTTGATAGAATGTTCTTTTAGCACTTGAAACCTGTCTTGTCAATGTGGGAACCTATAGGCACTTTAACAATGAGAGCTGCTATGGTACAGTAAGTTACAAAGGATTTCAAACCAATTCAGTGGTCGAGTCTTGCTAAATAGTTAGCTCATAGCATGGACTTAAAGAGTACCTTCACTGCGTTGAGTTAAAAAAAAAAATGGGGGATACATGTTTCGATTAGAGGGAAACTTTTGCTTTGGTGAAGATTAGAGGGACAATTAAGGCACCGTCCACGTGGCAATTTGGATTACATCATATGTTATGAGGACAAGAAAAGAAAATCATAAGATTTATCTTAAACCCTCATTTTATGAAAAGAAGAAATCTACCATAACTAGGCCTAGAAAGGATGGACAACATAAGAAACTGATATACCAGGCCTACCAATCTATTCAACGTAATATTGTACATATTGTCTTCATGAGAAAAACAACCACCAAACGAACATGTAAAAGTTGGAGCAAATAACAATCTTAAAACAGGAGACAGACCTTTGCACCCAAAACACCCTGCCCTTCCAATTCTGTGCAAGTATACCTCATAGTCAGGCTCTAATGGATTATCATGCTTTACAGGAAGATCATAATTGATCACCAGATTGACCTACAGGTAGTCATCACACCATGTCAACATATTACAAAATAAAGAAGATAGAGTAGCATTCCCTTAAGCTAAGATGAGACCAATGAACTTCAGATAATGGAAAAGTATAATGAAAGCACTACCTGCTGTACCTGCTGTTGATCAAAGCCTCGAGTGAGAAGGTCATTTGATATGAGAACATGTGTTAAACCATCTCTAAATTCTTTGATAATCTTGTTTCTGTATTCCTGCTTAAGAGCTCCATGGATAGTGGTAACTTCATAGCCCATATTAGCAAGTGACAAATGCAAATTTCTTGCACTGTTTTTGGAGTGAACAAAGATTATTGCCTGTCCCACTCCTTCTCCAAATTCCATAATTCTATGTATGATCACAAAAATCTTGCAAAATTCATCAATGCAATGCACCTTGTATTGCTTCACTGACTCTAAAGACAGTTCATCTTTGCTCACAAAAAGCTGACTGTAATCTTTCACTATTCTTGATACAAAATTCTTCACTTTGTCGTTAAATGTGGCAGAAAACATAAGGACCTGGAACAAAATAACCAACCTTTGAGCAATTGATATAACCAGAATGAGAAAATGAAAAGAAGAAAATAATGGCATTCCAACACAAAATGATTCCTCCCCATATTACTGTCTAAGCAAATTCTGCATAACATTGAAACATTATGAACTAGAATACTAGACATAATGAACTAGGTTGCATCACAAATCTGGCCAATACTTCAATATCTCTGACTCAGACAGGTCAGCCCACACGTGAACAAGTTTTTTGCTTCCCAGTCCAATTTTTTTATGCGTTGGTCATCAACATACAGAGTAAAAATTAGTCCTATTAAAAAAAATTGGTAGGAGAATAACACTGCATCACACGATGGCCGCAAGTTTATTGTCAAGCCTTCATCTTGAATAAGCATTTTAACATGATGCACAATTTAGTGTGAATAAGGGGCTACATTGCAGCTACCGTCACAACTAGGAGGCTTGTTGTGCATAAAAATTGACATCGCTTGGAGATGAAGTATTTACTCTTCAAATAACCAAGACTAAGCAAAGTAAACATACATAAAGTACATTGACGAGCTCATCAAAGTTTGGTCAAAGTGTTATAAAAGAAACAAACTAATTGATACATCAAAACGAGGAACATGTACAGAAAATGGAAAGTAACATTTACGCTAGTGGTGTCAAAGAGTTGCTTCAAGTTTCCATGATACCAGACCCAACCCCGATGCTAAACATAAGGGATTTGCATATGCTGTGTGACTAAACTGAAACGCAGCTCAAGTCAGGTAGGTTCAGGTGTGTCTTTATTCCTGATGAGACCAAGCACTTCACCAGGAAAAAGAATCTTCAAAAGAACAGATTTTTTTTTCTTTTTGTTTCTGGTGGGTGGTTCGGGGGGAATGAGAGAGAGACGGAGAGTAACCAGAGCCCATATGGATTCACAATGGCGGAGAGTAAAAATCAAAGATAGAAAAAAATTATTGAGTCTATCTAAGACTGCGAACTGAGAGAAGTTCAAAACATTTGAGCCAAAAGATAATCATCATCCTCATGTCTTTTAGCCGACGATCATGGTTCCAGCTCCTTCATCAATCATGATCTCAAGGAGCAACGAATGATGGACCCTTCCATCAATTATACTTATTGTCTTCACGCCATGTGCCAACAACCTCACGCAGCAACTGACCTTTGGAATCATCCCTCCGGCAACCATCCCATCCCCTATCATCTTCTTCACCCCCTTTATATCAATCTCCTTCACCAAGGTACCAGGATCATTCCAGTCCCAAAGAATCCCTGCGACATCGATCAACAAAATCAGCTTCTCTGCACCCAATGCAGCCACTAACTCACCTGCCACTGTGTCGGCATTAATGCTATATGGTTGCCCCTCCTTGTCGGCCACCACAGATGCTATAATGGGAACATGGCCACTGTCCGTCAGGGACTCTGCCTCGGATATGACATACAAAAATATACATAAACCAACGCCAGACAGCAAACAAGGAGACTTAGGCTAGGGTTTCAACTAGAACAACCCCAGCAACCCTCGAACCATCAGACTAAATCCTCAAATTTACACAAAATGAAGCAGATACACAAGGCAAAGCCAGAAACGGCGATTGAATCGCAAATTTCACAAGGAAAGTAAGAAATTGGAGCGATGAGGCTGCGTCAAACCTGCCAAAGGAGAGTGAATGAAGAACCTCAAGGCATTCCCGACCCCCAGCAGAACAGAGGAAAGAACAAGGGTTTTTCTGGAAATTGGAAGCCACCCGAACAACAGAATCAGCCCCATAAGTGAAAGAGAGATTCTGCAGACGCGCAGTTTGTGGCCATTATCCGCCACAGATGCTATAACAGGAGGCATGGAGGGCTTCCAACTTCATGGCGGCGCCGTCATACTTGACGATGGTGGTCTTGCTCCGGAGCTTCTGGATGAAGGAAAGGGACTCAGAGAGGGTGACAACCCGAAACTGGCCCGGGGAGGAGGTGGCGAATGACGTTGTCCCAACAGTGGTGGCAGCAAAGGAACCAGTAACGAAGAAATAGGGGTTCTGGGTTGCTCAAGGCGTGGGGAGAGAGAGGGTATTGGGGAGAGGTGGAGACTAAAGATAGAAGGGGTAAATTTGGACTTCTATTAAGTTATTGAGGACAAAAAAGGAAACTAAATAAATTTCATTTAACCTTCTCCTCAACATTCAAAAAATGCTAGAAGTCCAAAGCTACTTCAAGCAGCCTTCTGGAAAATAGCCACCCAGGGCTAACTTTCTCCCAAAGCTTAAAAAAAATGGTTGCCAAACACCTTGACTTTCTCCCAAGGGGTCTTTGGACCCCAAAGGGCTTTCTAAAAGCTCAACCAAACGCACCCAAAGACAACGAAACTGCAGCAAAATGACTTTCCTCATCGATGCTAGTTTGTCATCATATGCTTCTTAATAAAAATTCAAAAAATTAATAACACCTTGGGAAACATCATTCCATACTTATAATCAAAATCATATTGATCATACAAACATATATTTGACTTTCACCTTCATATGATATTAGCAACTAGCTTCCACGAATACCACACCCAGATAAAGTCTATCAATGATTTTATAGAACATACCTGGCAGCTGGCATTGAACCTTTCAATGTCCTTCATTATCCTCAAAGAGTCAACCCCAAACGCATCCTACATTGCACCTAAGAGGTTAAATATAAATCTGATCGCAAGTAACAATGAAGTGACTATTAAATGATAAGATAATTAAATTTACAGCAAAAACTATATGAAGGTATAAAAAACCATTGGATGATATTAGCACAAGAATTACCATGAGTTTACTGAGTAGCAGCATGATAGATTGAAAGAGCATGATAGCAGAAAGAAAAACTATACAGGAATAAAGAGAAGCATTTTCCACAGAATTGGATTTGCCACTATGTCTTAAGGGGAAAACAGGGATCTAACATAAAAATCTAATGTGACATTGTGAAATTAAAGATTTCCAATACAAGAATGATAGTTCTTTAAAAGCAAGTACTAAGACAAATAATCATGATATTACCATAAGAACAAACTCGAAGTAATCTTTGAACAATAGAACAAAAATGTGCACAAAGTGAAATTAGCTTAAGAACATTTTCCATCCTCCAGGAGACAAAAAGGACACAAAATGGCACTGGTTATAGAATAAATTCTGTCCAACCTAGTATGCCAAGCCTTCTCCTCTACGCATGCTGGGGGCATGACTAACCGAGTAGTTTCCCAAATGATTTTAAAATCACCACCTGCACAAAAGAAACAAAACTGTTCATTTCTTTTTTGTGGGGGCATGTGAAAGAGAGAACTTTATGCCTCTCAGCTAATGCTGATAGAAGCTCAAAGGAAGGCAAAAGAAAAAAAAAAAAGATCCAGCGATCATCTTTCCCTCGATGGAGAGCTCTCTCTGCCGTAGGGCAGCTTCAAAATCCAAACCAATACTACCTTTGATTCTCTCATCGAAATCCCTAGAACCATCTTCCCACATCTGATTCCAGTCTCAAAGTTTACACCAAAAAGTAAAAAATACCATCGATCCCATAGCCACATTATCCTTCCACAAAACCCTAATCCCCTTTTTTGAGTTTTCCATTAAACCCATAAAACCCTACAAAAACCACATATAGCCTACTATACAAATCCTCGAATTCTAGAAGGGTTGGTTTCTGAAGAAATCTGTTCTTCGGCAGCCCCAACAACAAGACACTAGTAGCCATCGTGACATTTAGCAGAGCTGGTTTCTGAAGAAAGTTGATCTTCAGCAGCTCCCGCAACAAGTATTCAGTAGCCATGGAAGAGTAGGAAGACGAAGACATCCGTCTGGCGGCGTTGTGTAAAAAACTAGGAGGAATGTGGTCTCAGAAGCAGGTAATAGAAGTGGATGAGGCGATTTCTGAGGAAAAAAATAAAAGAGTGTAAGCTCTCCTTGATCGGAAAACTCTATAATTCCCTTAAGGTTAATATTCAAGCATTTCAAAATACCATGCGTAGAGTCTGGAAACTGGAGAATGTATAGATTTCCCAGATAGCACCAGGTATCTTTGAATTTATATTATGAGCAGAAAAGGATAGAGACGGGGTGATTGAACAAGGCCCTTGGTCGTTTTCAAATCACCTGTTATTGTTAAAATATTGGGAGCCAAATACCCCTGCTGCCTGGTATGACTTTAGTGTATGTGAATTTTGGGTGCAAATTTATGGACTACCCACTGAATGGCAATCTAAAAGTGTTATAGCTAAAGTGGCTAGGGAGATAGGTTGTGTCTCTAAAATGAAAGTGGAATGTAGCGGCTACACAGCTATCAAAGTGGGCAAGGCGAAGGTAGCCCTGAATCTAGCAAATCCTCTTATACCAGGGTCAATTTTCAGCAATAGAGGAAAAAAAATCTGGCTAGATTTTAGGTATGAAAGATTACCTCAATTTTGCTATTCCTGTGGAAGGGTAGGCCATTATGCACAAGATTGTGCAGAATTTCCTTGTCCTGGAAAAAATATATAAAGTGTGAAGAATTTCTCATTTGGTTCTTGGCTAAAAGCGGAAGCAAATGAAAATAGTCTGTTCTGGGAAATATATTATGGAGAGAAAACAGTTGATGTTATGGAAGAGGAGGTCATACTTGAGACCCCCAGAAATTCTGGGCAAATTGTGGTGTATAAGGGGTTAGAAGAGAGTAGTAGGAAAACCACACCTTCTGTGACAAGTAAGGCAAAAATGTTAGAATGGGAAATGGAGGAATGTCAACCAAAACTGCCTCTGAAAACAATTCTGCTGCTGGGGAAAGGTACGGAGATTCAGCTTGCTGATCCTGAACAAGGCTTACTGAAAATGGAGAAAATCAAGACGGGAGTTAGCCCAAAAAACATGAGTCACAAGAAAAAAAAGAAGATACTCACCGTATGAGTTACAGGGGACTACCAAAGAAGAACTGTATGAATCACAGCTGCTGTATACTCAGATTGTGCTGAGTGAGGAAATATGCACTCGGGCTTTGATGGCTAGCCCTAATAAGCCATCGGTATACAAATGAAGCTATTGTGTTGGAACTGTCAAAGGGTGGGCTCTCCCTTGACAGTTTAGGCTATTAGAACCCTAGTGGTTCAAGAGAAGCCCTCTTTAGTTTGCTTAATGGAGACAAAAAAAAATAAAGAAGATGTTATTCAAAAAATGAAGAAAAGATTGATATATCAAGAATGCTTTATAATTAATTCAACTGGCCTAGCAGGGGGTTTGGTTCTATTCTAGAGTGAACAAGTCTCTATAACAATCAATTTCAGCTCTCCTTATATGATTGATGTTATATGCAGATTGGAAGATGGCCATCAAACAATGAGAATTTCCTTTGTGCATGCCCCTACTAGTTTTCAAGAGAGATTAAGGCTGTGGGACAGCTAGAGAAGTCAGCATTGTGATAATACTATCCCTTGGTTATGTATTGGGGATTTCAATGAAACTCTATACCATTGGGAGAAAATGGGGAAAAGAATGGCAGAACAGTATAGAATGAAAGCTTTTTAGGATTATCTAGATGTTTGTGGCTTGATGGATATGGATAGTAAGGGGATGATTTGATCAAGGAAAGGCTAGATAGAGCTATATGCACTTTTGAATGGAGGGTGACATTCCCAAATGCTGAAATCTCTGCACTACCTGCGATAGGCTCAGATCATAGCCCCCTCCTTCTCAATTTATATCCACAATTCCAAAGAAGGAAAAAAGAAATTAAATTTGAAGTTTTCTGGATTGAGGATGAAGAGTATGACCAGATTGTAATAAATGCATGGCAAGCTTCAAATAGAGGGCAGATTGAATTAATTGATCGTTTAAAGAAAGTTATTGAGGAGCTCTTAGGTTGGAGTAAAATAAGATTCTCTAATGCAGCCAAGAGAATTTTGCAGTTGAAAAGAGAGATAACAGTGATCACAAATAGTTGAAATTCATAAGCATATAAAGATAGAATGATCTTTTTAAAAGGAGAGGTGGAGAAACTATGGAAACAGGAGGAATCCTATTGGGGAATGAGATCTAGGATATAGTGGTTACAATGGGGCGATAAAAATATGAAGTATTTCCATGTTATAACAATACAAAGAAGAATAAGAAACAGAATTTCCATGCTCAAAAATGAGAATGAGGAGTGGTGCAGAAATCCTATTCAATTGAAGAACATGACAACTCAGTTTTTTAAGGGGTTATTCACTACAATAGGAATTAGAAATTTCCAACTAGTCATTAACCAAATTTCAAGTGTTGTGAGCAAAGATATGAACAGAATATTAACTGAGGAGGTTAAGATGGAGGAGGTGGCAAAAGCAGCTTTTCAGCTAGGAGCTTTAAAAGCTCCTGGCCCTGATGGCTTAAATGGAAAATTCTACCACCATCATTGGTCTATTTTAAAAGATGCTATCTTTTAGGAAATCAAGATGTTTTTCAGCCATGGCAGCTTCAATCCATAGCTTAATAGAACATATATTACACTTATTCCTAAAGTTAAAAGCCCAGAAAAACTTGAGGAATATAGACCTATCAGTTTGTGTAATTACATGTATAAAATCATTTCAAAAGTATCAGCTAATGGATTGAAGCACTTTCTGCCGTGTGTGATAGAAGAGGAGCAAAGTGCTTTTGTCAGTGGTAGACAAATCCAAGATAATATTCTCATTGTGCAGGACGTTCTACATTAACTCAGATGCAGAAAGAGAAAGAAAAAATTTCATGCAGTAATCAAAGTAGATATGAGAAAAGCATATGACAGAGTGGAGTGGGACTTTCTTAAAGCCTGTATGTTAAAAATGGGCTTCATTGAAAAATGGGTAGTACGGATTATGAGCTATGTAACCACTATTTCCTATAGTGTTAAATTCAATGGAGAGCCTCAACAGTTTTTTCAGCCATCCCGAGGAATCAGACAAGGAGACCCCTTATCCCCCTACTTATTCATTTTAATGGCAAATACATTATCAACCATGCTGAAGAATGAAGTACATATTGGCAATATCAGAGGTATCTGTTTAAACTCACACTGTCCTACATTATCACACTTGCTTTTTGCGGATGACCTCATACTGTTCTTGGAAGGGAAAGTTGCTGAATGCCAAGCTATGGGTGCTGTGCTGAATCAGTATTGTTCTGCTTCTGGGCAAATAATAAATTTAAATAAGTCTGGCATGTTTTTTAGTAAGGACTGTCCAGGGCTTTTAAAGAGAAAAATGACTATGCAAATGAGAATTCCAGAAATAGAAAAGACTGGCAAATACTTGGGCATACCTTCTGATTGGGGGGCATAAAAAAAACACATGTTTGCATGGATATTAGCCAAAGTCAATCAAAAGATAGAAGGGTGGAAAGAAAATTTTCTTTCGAAGCCAGGGAAAGAAATTTTACTAAAGACAGTAGTGCAAGCCCTCCCACAATGTGCTACGTCTATTTTTAAAATTCCAGTATCATTATGCAGAGCCATAGAAAGAAAATTTGCAGCCTTTTGGTGGAAAAATAATGAGAATAGTAGGGGATTGCACTGGAAAGACTGGGAGAGCATGAAAAAGAGGAAAGATGCATGAGGCATGGGCTTTCGCAATTTAATTGCTTTTAATAAGGCGATGTTAGGAAAGCAGGCTTGAAGGTTACTACAAAAACCAGATTCTCTATGGGTAGAGTTTTCAAAGGATTATATTTCCCTCATAAGGATTTTCTGCATGCAGAGAGATGTGCTAGACCTTCTTGGGGGTAGCAGAGTCTTTTGATTGGCTATCAGTCTATTAGTTCCTCTACGAGATGGATGGTTGGAAAGGGTGAAAAGATTAACATTAAAGAGGATAAATGGCTATCTCGAGGCTTAATTGGGGGTCTAGCAAATAGAGGGGATCCTACTTGGGTGGCTGATCTAATAAATTGGGAAGAAAATCAGTGGAATGAAGAGAAAGTTAAGGAGAATTTTGATGAAGAGACGATAAGAGACATTTTGAATACTCCCCTATATCCCACGGGGGTAGAAGATAGACTCATCTGGGAGGGTACTAAATTTGGGCATTATTCCGTTAAAAGTGCATACAACATTATTCATTCTACAACCACCAAGCATGAACCAGATCATCCATCTACATTATATAAAGCTCCCAGACAATTATGGAAGAGAATATGGCAACCCAAAATACAGCCAAAAATTAAACTTTTCCTCTGGCAAGTTTCTCGGAATGCTCTTGCAACAAAAGCCAATTATTTCGGAGAAAGCTAGTACAACAACCCCTATGTCCTATTTGTATGCAGCAGTTGGAGACCATTGAACGTTTATTCCTATTTTGTCCATGGACAAAAATTATTTGGCACGAGGCTTCTATAAACATAAATATAAATAGCTGCGACATATCAAGGATAGAGGAGTGGATCTCGAACTTTAACCATACCTCTGTTTCTTTTAATTTGTTAGCATGCTTGTTTTAGCAGATATGGAAGAACTGGAACAATTTGGTCTTCCGAGGGCTACGCCCAAATCCATATGACGCCATCGCCTCAGCAAAAGCAGAAGATAAAAGCTTCAGGAATTGCTTGGCTAAAGATCAAAGAGGACTAACAGAGAAAGATGACTCACCTAAATTCTGGAAACCCCCCCTTCCAGGTGTAATCAAGGCAAATATTGATGGAGCTTTTGACCAAGATACAGGCGATGCTGCTGTCGCTTGTGTTTGCCGAGATAGTAGTGGATGTTTGATTGAAGGCTTCGCCCGTACAGTGCGAGTCTCCTCGGCGACGCAAGCTGAAGCCTTTGCTTTTGTTGAAGCCCTAAAAGCTCTTCGAGGGAGAGAAGAATAGCTACCAAAGACGAGAATAAAAAAGAAATGAAGCCAATAACAACACAACAAGCTAGTTTTGGAGGCTGACTACCTCTGCCAACATAAGATCGGCCTCATCAAATACAAGAATCTTTATGTAACTTGCACCCAGCTTCTTTGCTGACATCAAATTCTCAATCGTTCCAAGGGTGCCTATAACAATCTGTGCAATCACAGGAGGCCGTCTGGTAATTGGCAAATACTTAGTGCTATCCATCTGCACAGCAGCCTCAGCAAGTACTCCTGTGTACCTTCTTATTTTTCTGCAAGACTTCCATGTTCTACAAGAATTGATCACGACTTGTGTCAGTAAATATAAAAGATACATAATTTCATTGAGCTAACAAAAAGCGATCAGAAAGTGAACAGAAAGTCAGCCGAAACCTCAAATTTCACTTGCTAGGCTAGTCATATACGAGGCATTGAAAATATCATTCGGAATCTTAAAGGCCAGAGTTAGACCACTTATCCAAACCTGAAATTATCCGATAAAACCAGAAAAAGAAATGTTTCATTCAAGCATATGAAGAGCCGGTCAGAAAATGAGGCAATTCCATCAATCTAACCTGGATTGCCAGTTCTAGCGTGGGACATATACAGAGAGCTTGAGGAGCTTTCAATTTTCAATCAATTCGGCTCAACATTCCAAGTACAAAACAAGATGTCTTGCCAAAACCACTACATGATTGGGCAATCAAACTTTTATATGGTGGCGTCAAAATTAAAGGCAGACTGATCGCCTGAATTTTACTGGGCTTTCGGAATCTCATCTCAACATACAAACCCTTCACAAGCTCTGGCGACAAATTCAAATCCTCGAAATTACTTGCTGATGTATATGGCGTGTCACCAAATGTAAACTGCAATTGATTAAACACCGAAACAATAGGAAAGTCATTCTTGTCCAGGATATTTCTAGCCCTAGAAAGCCCTAACGCAAGATAGATGGATTACTGCTCTGATGTTAGAATCCTCAAGTCTGTCGAGGAACCTCTTGATCTTCTTGCTCTCGTTGATGGTCAAAGAGTCGTCCAGCTTCGCTTCTGCTTTATCGCCGACGTCGTGGGCGCCCCGCTCTGCTCCTCCGACTCATTGTCCACCACGTCGCCCCACGACCTCCTCGTCTCGGTCGCGGGAGGCTTGCTCTTGACAGCGATGGTAGTGTAAGAGTTTTTCTAATGTGGGCTTCTATTAATTGAGATTATAACTGAGCTTGGTCTAATAAGGTTGGATATAAGTATTCTTAATCAGTCTAATATGGGCCTGGCTGATGTTGGCCGAGTTGGGCTCAGCCCGTAATGATAGGGCCTAGCTGGAAACTCTATAAATAGCGCTTAAGTCCCTCCTTTAGCCCTAACGAAATTCTGAAAACTCTCAAAACTCCACATACACTTCGCATAAGGTGCGCATAAGGTTACGAGCGCAGTAAAAGGCAGTTCAGAGGGTCATAGAGGAGAAGATCTTGAGTTGGTGGTCGTCGTATTTTGCATCAAGAATGATGGATTCCAAATCAAGCAAGTAACATCAACTCTCCTCGATTGTATGTTTCTAAATACTAGCTATGGCGATCCTAGGGAAGCCGTTGTCGCGGCCTACAGATGGTATCAGAACCGCCATAGTTCAGGTTTAGAACGTATCGTTTTCGTGGAATTTCGAAAATTTTGGTTCAATGAAAGTTGAATTTTATTGCATAAATGGATTGTGCTCATTCATACAAGCATTTTGAGTGGCGACAGGCCACCGGAGGAGGCCGGACGGCGGCGCACGCGCCGCACGCGCGACGGAGGCGATGGAATGCGCCACTCACGCGCCCCCACGCGCGGAGCGTGCGCGCCATGCGCCCACTGCACGCTGCATACGTGCCACGCGTGCAACCCGGGCGAGGCGGTTCGCCTGACCTGCTGACCGACCCAACCTTTCCGTTGACCCGACCTGACTCTTGACCTATTGACCAAACCGACGCGGATCATTGACTGACCCGACCCAGGTCCGGATCGTTGACCTGACCTAGACAGTTGACCGAACCGATTTTCCGGATCAGACCGAACCGGTCCGACCGGAATTGAACCGGTTTATCGGTCAAACCACACCCGCGACTTCCGGAGGCTCGTTAGGGCTCATCCGACCTCCGATTGAGGCGTGGTTTGCGGCGTTGTGTTCGTATGAATGTGCTATACATTGTGGTATATTTAGTTTGCATGTTTGATGCTTTTAGAGATATAAAAATGCATATGAAACCTTATGTACTTGTTTGTTTTGGGTTGTTTTGGCATTTTTTCCTGTATTTCTATATGATTTCTTGAAGTACAGATATAAGCTCACATGTATATGATCATGTATGGATATGTAGAGCACGATTTCTTGATTGCATGTATAAGGTTTAACATGTATCAATGAACTGAGCAATGTAATTGGCATGACATATGATTTTAGTGACAATTGCCCCTGTCTTCAAGTCTGAAATCTATGCATATGGTAAATGTGAGACATAAAGTCTATATCCCCGATATGAGAGAGTTTCGAGAATTTGATTAGGGAGTGACCGTCAAAGTAGCACACCTGATTGGATTTTAGAAATATTAGTCTCGTATTGTGGTCGGATGTCTCCTATTCTAATGTGTCGTCATACTCCCAAAGGAGGTGATTATATATTGGTTCATGGATGGATACATGTACAAATATGGTTGAGGAGTGACTGGTCATAGTGGTTTAGACACCCAAAGGTGATGAATTTGCGAAGATCAGAATATATTCTCATGGTCGTTGGCATGTTGAGAGTATGCAATTACATGTCATGTATTCTACCCAAAGGTGTTTATATGATGATGCATGTAGCTCTCAGGATGTGTGACTTATAAGTTTTTAAGTTACACAGTACTCACATTATGCTGATTATTTTTCATTGCTTGTTATTCAGTCACATTCTCTGTGAACGGTAACTCCATAACGATTGAGGTTCTTACTAGTTCTAATTTCAAGAAATGAAAAGAGGATTTTCTGTTTGGTATGGAGTTGGCAAACGTTCATATTGCTCTTAATATGGATAAACCAGCAGAATTGACTGCTAACGGTACAGAACCCCAAAAGGCACACCTTTTGGCCTGGGAAAAGAGCAATAGGATTTGCTTGTTATCTATGAAGCGATCCATTCATGAATACTTGAAAAGTGGCCTGCCAGCTGACTGCCCTGCTAAACAAATGATGTAAGCCTTGGAAGCTAGGAATCGTGTCTCACCTAATGCCGAGATTGGGACACATCTGCAAGGACTCTTCAATATGAGATATGATGGTTCTGGAGGAGTTAGGGATTACGTCTTTAGGATGGTAGACTTACAGACCAAACTCACAGCTCTCAATGTTTCTATTCCTGACGCCTGCATTATCCATCAAGCCCTAAACACCCTCCCACCTGATTTTGGTATCATCAAAACCAATTACAATTCCTAAGATGAAACCTGGTCAGTTAATGACCTAATTGCTAGGGTTGTAGCAGAGGAAGAGAAACTAAAGAAAGAAAATGGGCATTTGGCCCTATATGTCTCTGGTTCAAGCAATAAGAAGGGCAAGAGGTTCAAAAGTCATACTCGTAAAGGAACTCATCAAGCCACTGGTCATTCTGACAACTCGGGTCCTAATAAAGCATCCTCTTCTAAGGATTGTGGCCTCTGCTTCTTTTGCAAGAAGAAAGGACACATAAAGAAGGACTGCAATAAATATAAAGTTTGGTTATCTATACGTGAGCATTTAGGTATTGATTCTTTGGCATTGATTTGTAAATCCAATATATCTGAAGCCCCATCCAGTTCATGGTGGCTAGATAGCGGTGCAACTAATCATGTTGCGTTTACCATACAGGGATTTATAAACCGGAGGAAGCCAAATCAGGATGAATCAAAGCTCACTGTGGGAAACAACAATAAAGTCGACGTCGTGTTCGTGAGAGATGTCATTTTAATACTAGATTTTGGTTTTAAATTGATGTTAAGGAACACATTTTACGTACCTTCCTTTAAACGGAACTTAGTTTCCGTATCATGTTTGGACATGTGATTACTCTTTTGAGTTAAGGAACAATGATATTACTATGTTTTTTAATTCAAATAAGGTTGGGTGCTGCAATATGTCCAATGGATTATACAGATTATGTTTAGCTCCCATGGATATGTATGTCGCTTATACAGCTGAAAAGGTTGTTCCCAAAAGACTTCTACCTAAAGAACAGTCTTAGGCATTGTGGCATAAACGTTTAGGTTATATCTCTAGGGAAAGAGTGAATAGGTTAATAAAGGCTGACATCCTACCTTCTCTTAAAAGTGACCTGGAGACTTGCGTAGACTGCTATAGAGGCAAGAAGACTAAAATAAAGAAGAAAACTGCAGTCCACAGTTCTGACCTCTTAGAGATCATTCACACTGATATCAGTGGACCCTATACAGCAACCTTGTGTAGAAATTTTTATTTCATCACATTTATCAATGACAGTTCTCGATATGGTTATCTGTACTTGATTAAGGATAAGTCTGAGTCTTTTGATAAGTTCAAGATTTTTCGGACTGAAGTCGAGAAACAGCTAGGAAAAGTCATAAAGGTTGTCAGATCAAATCGAGGTGGTGAGTATTATGGCAAGCATGGCGATGCTGGACAACTTAAATGGTCATTTGCGAAATACTTAGAGGATTCTGGGATAGTAGCTTAGTTTACTATGCCTGGGAGTCCATAACAGAATGGTGTGGCCGAAAGGCGCAATCGCACTCTCATGGAAATGGTGAGGAGTATGACTAGTAGAACTAATTTGTCTGATTTCTTATGGGGTGAAGCTTTGAAAATAGCTCTTTATATTCTAAACCGAGTTCCTACCAAAACTGTTCCATTGACTCCTTTCGAGTTGTGGACTGGGCGTAAACCTAGCTTGAATCATCTTAAGATTTGGGGTTGTCCTGCAAAAGTGAGGTTGTATAATCCAACATTAAGCAAGTTGAACACCAGAACTACTCGGTGTTACTTTGTGTCTTATTCAGATCATTCGAAGGGATATCGATTTTATAATCCCAACGGAGGTACAAGAATTGTGGAATCACATACGGCTAAGTTTCTGGAACTCGACGTAGCTGAGGAAGGTAGCTGCTCACAGACTACTGAGGATATCAGTCCTGTAGGAATAGCTGTGTCATTTTATCTACCTGTACAGACAATTATGGAGTCTCCCATGCCACAAATTGAACCTGTTGAGGTTCAGGATCTTGTTATTGAAACGGTTCCTAATAAAGTTCCTCAAACCTCTCAAACTCAAGATGAGATTATGGTAGCTCCACTCAGGAGGTCTAGTAGAGAAAGACGACCAGCCATTCCACCGGATTATATAGTCTATCTAGGAGAGCATGAATACGATATCGGCTGTGTGGTTGATCCAGTAACTTATACAGATGCCGTTTCTTGTCCTTAGTCTGTGGTTAGATGCAATGAAAGACGAGATGCAATCTATGAAACATAATGATGTATGGGATCTTGTTGAACTGCCTAAAGGATACAAGCCTATCAGTTGCAAATGGGTGTACAAGACTAAAAGGGAATCCAGGGGAAAGATTGAGAAGTTTAAAGCCAGACTGGTAGCTAAGGGTTTCACTCAGAGAGAGGGAGTGGACTATGAAGCAACGTTTTCTCCAGTCTCTTCTAAGGATGCTCTTAGAGTGATATTGGCATTAGTAGCTCATTTTGATATGGAGTTACACCAGATGGATGTTAAAATTATCTTTCTAAATGGAAACCTTGATGAGGAGGTCTAAATGGTACAACCAACCCGAAGGTTTTGCAACTGATGATCCAGATAAGCTTATTTGTAGACTGAAAAAGTCTATTTATGGCCTTAAGCAAGCTTCCAGACAATGGTATCTAAAGTTTCATAATATTGTCACTTCATTCGGATTTGTTGAGAACAGAGTAGATCAATGTATATACTGCAAGGTCAGTGGGAGGAAATTTATTTTTCTCATACTTTATGTCGATGATATCTTGCTTGCGAGTAATGATCTTGGATTACTGCATGAGATGAAGCAGATACTATCAAGTAATTACGACATCAAGGACCTTGGTGAGGCATCTTTTGTCCTAGGCATTGAGATCCTTAGGGATCGTTTTAGCCGAGTATTGGGTTTATCTCAGAAGGCATATGTGGATCGTATTCTGGAAAGATTCAGTATGTAGGACTGCAAATCAGGAATTGCTCCTGTCTCTAAAGGTGACAAACTGAGTAAGTCACAGTGCCCTCATACGGCTATTGAGAAAGCCCAAATGAAGAATGTATCTTATGCCGGTGCACTAGGAAACATCATGTATGCTCAAGTTTGCACTAAACCAGATATTGCTTTTGCAACTGGACTTCTGGGCAGATATCAGTCAAATCCAATACACGATCACTGGGTTGATACCAAGAAAGTTTTAAGGTACTTAAAGAGGACAAGAGATTATATGCTGATTTACAGACATGTTCAGGACCTACGGCTAGTAGGGTATACAGATTCAAACTTTACTGGCTGTCAGGATGAATGGAAGTGTACATCAGGATATATTTTCAAGTTAGCAGGAGGTGCAGTATCATGAAAAAGCCAAAAGCAGCAGAATATGTTGTCATTTACCATGCAAGCGGAGTTTGTAGCATGCTTTTGGGCCAATACTCAAGCTATTTGGCTCAAGAACCTCATTAGGGAGTTGGTCATATTTGATTTTGTGGATGCACCCATACAGTTGTATTGTGACAATGATGTTGCAGTGTCATTTATCAACAATAACAGAAGTCTCAAGGAGTGTAAACACATGAAGGTCAAGTATTTGACCGTAAAGGAAATGGCTGAGAATGGTGATATTAAAGTATAGCACATTTACACAGATGATATGGTTGCGGATCCATTAACTAAAGGCCTTTGCCCATGTGTATTTGAACGACATGTCATTAGCATGGGCTTAGGAGCATCATGGGATGCTGTTGTTTAGTGGGAGCTGCTTTTCAGTTTGTGCTTTAATAAATTTTACATCTGTGTTTGTTACATTTTGTAACATTATGATATCAACTTTTACATTCAATAAAATGTTTCTGGATGTGTTGTTGAATACATATATATGGCAAAATCTCGAGGTACTATGTAAAGCTTGAGTAAAGGCTAGGGGCTATCAGTTATTAGCCTTAAAGATATGTCTTGTTACACATAAAGAAAAGTTGACTATAAAGTAAGACATATGCATGCAGGTTCATTGGAACCATAAAGACATATATAGGTTCGTGGAGCCATAAAGAACATATGTGGATTTGTTGGAACCATAAAGATATTCTCTTGTGGCGCATCAGGTTTCGTGACATATAAAGAGAGAGAATAGTGACTGACAAAGAGAATGACACATAAAGTATCTCTTATAGAGGTGTTATCCATTTGCCACACTACCATATTGAATCCATATCAGTAGAGTTAAAAATATTTGTGACCATGGAAGGCTCGACGCTGTGTCAATGCAGTTACCACCATGATTCGATATTTGAGACTTTATGGGATCAGATTTGTAACATCCTGAATTTTCAGACCTTAATTAATAACAGAGATTTATGAAGGATCGGGCAAGATGGTTGGTACTAACACAGTTGTCACATGACGACCCAAAGACAGGTTCAGTGGATGATTGTTGTCAAGTCGCGAGTGGCAATAATTAATCTTGAACCAACCTTGGAGTTATCGGTACAATTATGTGATTAGAACGACATCTCGCTAATTACATGAAGATTAAGGCCAATTACATGAGGACCGTAGGGGCTCCACATGAGGTCAAGTGTCCTTAACACATTTAATGACATTTATTACATTAGGATAACTCTTGACCTTAAAGTTTGACCTAGTGGGACACATGGCTTAGGATGTGAGGTTCTAACTTCTCTTGACATATTATTGGATCATTTGGCACTAGCATTAATTAATGTGATATCTAAAGCCCATGATGACATTAAATGCCTAATGGATAAGCATGACATTAAATGCTTAATGGATAAGCATGACATTAAATGCCTAATGGATAAGCATGACTATATAGAATAGACATTAAATGGTTATGGATAAGTATGACTCTTTAATGCCTAGAAGGTTCTTTCCAACTTGATGACCAAGGAATGAGAGATGATTAGTCTATTTGTCCCTAAGAGAATTAGACTTGGACCTACCTAAGGGAGTGAGACTAGGGATAGGATGGCTACAAAATCAAGATGATGCAAGCAAGGAATTTAGAAGATAAGAAAGCTTGGTTATTAAATGCACTCAATTAATGAAGGGGAATATTCTGGGAATATTCCTTAACTTGGACTCCAAGTTTGACCACATAGAATCTTATGAGAATATTCTTACTTGGGCCATAAGTCTAGAAATCCTAGGGTAGCCAAGTAAGCCTACAAGCCATAGACTAGCCAAGCAAGCCTACAAGCATTTAATGATGAACTTGAGCCTCAAGTAAACTTGAGCTCCAAGTTTGGCTAGCTTATAGGTCTAGCCATAGGTCATTAATGCTTGGCTTGGTCCCCAAGTTTCTTTGCTTATAAATAGAGGAAGAGAATTCTTCATTTGCATCCCTTTCTCAACCCAAAACCCCTCTCTTTCTTCTTGAACTCCTGCTGCCCAAATTCGTCACCCTGCAGACCAGTCCACTGTTTGCCTCCCAAACACTTACCTACAGCCATTTTCTTCACCAAAGCCCTCCACCATCCTTTTATACACCTTAAAACCGTCCCTCCCACCAAAATTTAGCCCCAAAGGAGCTCTGGTTGGTCCCGAATTAATTTGGGAAGTTCCAGACTTCATTCCCGAGAAACTGCACCGTCGACCGTTTTGTTTGGCCTACGTTGAAAGACCAAACGACCTCCGAATTGAGTGAAACTACCTCCATTATCTTTGTAACATCCAGATCTTTCCAACGGATCCAACCACACCCCCATAAGTTTAGGCATCATCTCTGTAGAGCCGCTGGAAGGAAGACAAACGGCCACCCTTTTCCAGCACCTGACAGCTACACTGTTTCACTTGTTTCTTCATTTTCTTGACTTCTCTTCCATATTTCTGGTATCTACACTAGGTAAGTAGATCTTCTAACCCTTGATTAGGATGTGTTGCTGAGTGATTAACTTGTAGAGTGGTTTTCTTAAATTATCTTTACACTTTGGTCTTACCAGTCTTACTGAAATGTTACTGATTACTTTTAAAGTTTCATGCTACCTTTTTGATGAAAAATACCTCTCTTTTCCAAAGAAAATGATTTTCAAAATGATTGATCTTTGAAAATGTCTTTGATTTCAAGAGCAAGGTAAAAGAAATGGTTTTCGAAAATGATTTTATTGTGTGCAATGCATTGGCCTCCTCGTCGGATGGATTTCGGGGGAGTTGCGCCCTACGGGGTATGCCCGGCTTTTGAGTCGGTAGACGCGCTAGATGGGGCTAGGCGTGATGATATGCCCGGATGGATTTCCGGTGGAATTAGCCTCCTCGTCGGATGGACTTCGGGGGAGTTGCGCCCTGCGGGGTATGCCCGGCTTTTGAGTCGGTAGACGCGCTAGACGGGGCTAGGCGTAGCTTGGGCTGCGGTCCAAGGGACGCGTTCTGAGCCTACGGGCGAAGGAAACAAAACCTTGAGGCCGAGGCAGCGCTATACACTTTGGTGTGAGCGTGTGTACAGCTAAAGAGGAGAATATATTGGCTTGGGAGAGGGACGGCGATACGTAACGCCTTTGCCCTTCCAATACGCGTTAAGATGAGTTAAGAGTAAATGCATGCGATGTGTGCGAAAACTTTTGATGTTTACGTTGATTTTTACGGGTGAGTTGCTTTGGAAATCCTCAAGAAGGTATTCTTTTGAGAAAGAGCGAGATTTGAGAAAGCATTTTGTGATTTCTTTAAACTTGAATTTTCAAACCTTTGCATGTTGATTGCGAGGCCACCTCCTAGGCGAGGTTTAGGATTTCTACTTACTGAGTTTATCTCACCCCGTGGTTATTAACAAATTTCAGGGTTGCATAATTGGCTTGATGGTGAAAGTCAAGACGTCGATCGAACCCATTTTTTATCAGAGGTTAGACTAGAGGAGTTAGGGATAACCGACCCCCGATGTTAGCCGATTCGTGATTAAAGGTGCTTCTGGCACGTCTTGTTGAAGTTGTATTAAAAGATGATTGTTGTGTTCACAATGGCTACCATTATGTTGATGTATTAATAGGTATTATATTGTACTGTATGCCATGTGACTTGCCTATTTAACTACCATTGTTTGTCAGGGATGCTTCCGCTTGATTATAGAGTAAAAGATAATAAGTCGACAATTGGATCCTGGGATAATATTGTCGCAAGGAAACGTGAATGTTGGGATTTATCGCGTGCCCAACGGACCGGGACGTGATAACTCCGACGTAACGAACCCTTGTACTTAATTAAAATAACTAAGTACATGCTTTAAGTGGTATATGGAAATGGGACGTTACAATTTGGTATCAGAGCTTAGGTTATGGCCTGGAGTGATAAGGAGCGATGGGAATATGGGTAGTTAGTAGGCATAATTTCTTATTTATGACTAACGACTGGTTGATTATAAGGAATTTATGACACTTACCTCTCTTATCGACACTAGTGTTGTTGTTGTTAGAACCATGAGTGATCATAATCCTAGGGCGACACGAAGGACTACTCAGGGCCAGTCAAGTTCTGGAGAAAGATCCCCAGAAGATCCCCGAATTAATGGTATTCTGCAAGCTCTGGAAACAATTGGAAATTTGATTGGTCAGCAAGCTCAGAATCACAATTCTGTCAATGGAGGAAATAACGGATATGAGGAACAACCCATGTGTAAGTTGGTTGAGCAGTTCCTTAAGCTAAGGCCATCTAAGTTTTCTGGAAAAGGTGACCCAGAGGAAGCAGCTACATGGATCGAGGGATTAGAGAAGGTCTTTTCCCTTCTCCAATGTACTGACAAAGATAAAGTCACATTGGCAGTATATCAACTGCAAGGAAATGCTGAATATTGGTGGAAGGCCACCAGAAATGTCATCTTTCCTGAAGACACTAACGTCACGTGGGCCGCGTTTGTAGATGCTTTTAATGATAAGTACTTTTCTGAGTGTGCCCGTGACCAGAAGATGGCAGATTTCCTCCAACTTCAACAACACCACTTCACGGTAGATCAATATGAGGCAAATTTTGCGGAACTATCAAGGTACGCAACCCGCTTGATTGAAAATCCCGTAGATAAAGCCAAGAGGTTTCGAGATGGCCTCAAGCCTGAAATCCGGAGTCAATTGGTGCCGCTGAATTTGAAGAATTATAACGAGATTTATGAACGGGCACAGTTGATTGAAAGAGACATGGCGGAAAGGGCCAAGATATCCGGATCACGCTTTGACAAGATGAACCTCCAGCAAGGCAAGCGACTCATGACAAGAGAAAATAATTTCCTTCCTCCACAGAAGAAAACTCAAATGAATAGGCATCCATCTATTTGCCGAACATGTGGAAGGCACCATGGAAATACACTATGCCCAGCCAAGACAGGAGCCTGTTTTGGCTGTGTAAAGTTTGGCCATCATGTGAAGAACTGTCCTCAAAGGCAGCAAGGAGCGTTGCCCCAGAATCCTCAACCACGACCAACTGAACCTCCCGGAGGAATAGTCCCAAGAGCTGATCGACCTGCAAATCAAGCAAGAATATTCGCAATCAGTCAGGAAGAGACGAAACACCCTCCAACTACAATCACGGGTACTGTCCTTCCATAACCATGCTACTAGGTAGCCCATTCTGTTGTGGACGGGAAGTTTGTGAAATTAGCAAGAATGGAAGCTAGATCCTTAGAGATTACTTTGGATGTTGTCACTCTCATGATGAGATTTTGATTATGTTAAGTTGTCTAGTGTAAGATTACTTTGAATGGTCATGAGAATACAATAATCTTAGCGGGTATGACATATGATTTCAACATCATATTGTGGTGGATTGGCTCACGAGATAAAGGACAGAGGTAGATTGATGTCATTAAGTGTAATCCCCAAGAAGGACATGGATTTGAGTTTATAGAAAATAAGTGAGCACCATCCACTTCTTGTTCTCGTCTCTGGAGGCAACTCAATTACTGGAAAGTGTACGAGACTCCGAGTTTAAGTTAGTAGTGGAACCAACAATACAAGGAATTATCAAGGAATGCGCAGAAAAGAAGAAGTCAAAGGAAATTTTGAGAAAGGCTGCGTATTCCTGATGATATAAGAAGAAATATTATCAGAGTAGCGCAGCGAAAGTATGGTGGACATTGCCAAACATGTCACCAAATGCTTGATTTTCCAATAAGTGAGAACTCTGATTTGTTGGGAAAAAGTCGGGGAAGGAAAAAGAACTGGCCCAGAGTTAGTCCAGATGTCGGTAGAGCCTATCCAACTAATTAGAGTCAAACTTAGGACTGTCCAAGACCGACAGCAAGGTTGAGCTGATCGTCAATGCGGGCACCTAGAATTTCAGGTTGGTGACCATTTGTTTTTCAAAGTGTCATCAATGAGAGGTATGTCACCATTCGACAGAAAGGGAAAACTCAGGCCCAGGTATGTTGACTCTTTCGAAATCTTGGATAGAATAGGAAGTCTAGCTAATTGACTTGTCTATCCGCCCAATCATGCTTAGGTTCACGACATTTTTGATATGACAATGCTAAGAAAGTATTATTAGAATATTCAGAATTTCGGGGACGAAATTCCTTTAAGAGGGGGAGAATTGTAACATCCTGAATTTTCAGACCTTAATTAATAACAGAGATTTATGAAGGATCGGGCAAGATGGTTGGTACTAACACAGTTGTCACATGACGACCCAAAGACAGGTTCAGTGGATGATTGTTGTCAAGTCGCGAGTGGCAATAATTAATCTTGAACCAACCTTGGAGTTATCGGTACAATTATGTGATTAGAACGACATCTCGCTAATTACATGAAGATTAAGGCCAATTACATGAGGACCGTAGGGGCTCCACATGAGGTCAAGTGTCCTTAACACATTTAATGACATTTATTACATTAGGATAACTCTTGACCTTAAAGTTTGACCTAGTGGGACACATGGCTTAGGATGTGAGGTTCTAACTTCTCTTGACATATTATTGGATCATTTGGCACTAGCATTAATTAATGTGATATCTAAAGCCCATGATGACATTAAATGCCTAATGGATAAGCATGACATTAAATGCTTAATGGATAAGCATGACATTAAATGCCTAATGGATAAGCATGACTATATAGAATAGACATTAAATGGTTATGGATAAGTATGACTCTTTAATGCCTAGAAGGTTCTTTCCAACTTGATGACCAAGGAATGAGAGATGATTAGTCTATTTGTCCCTAAGAGAATTAGACTTGGACCTACCTAAGGGAGTGAGACTAGGGATAGGATGGCTACAAAATCAAGATGATGCAAGCAAGGAATTTAGAAGATAAGAAAGCTTGGTTATTAAATGCACTCAATTAATGAAGGGGAATATTCTGGGAATATTCCTTAACTTGGACTCCAAGTTTGACCACATAGAATCTTATGAGAATATTCTTACTTGGGCCATAAGTCTAGAAATCCTAGGGTAGCCAAGTAAGCCTACAAGCCATAGACTAGCCAAGCAAGCCTACAAGCATTTAATGATGAACTTGAGCCTCAAGTAAACTTGAGCTCCAAGTTTGGCTAGCTTATAGGTCTAGCCATAGGTCATTAATGCTTGGCTTGGTCCCCAAGTTTCTTTGCTTATAAATAGAGGAAGAGAATTCTTCATTTGCATCCCTTTCTCAACCCAAAACCCCTCTCTTTCTTCTTGAACTCCTGCTGCCCAAATTCGTCACCCTGCAGACCAGTCCACTGTTTGCCTCCCAAACACTTACCTACAGCCATTTTCTTCACCAAAGCCCTCCACCATCCTTTTATACACCTTAAAACCGTCCCTCCCACCAAAATTTAGCCCCAAAGGAGCTCTGGTTGGTCCCGAATTAATTTGGGAAGTTCCAGACTTCATTCCCGAGAAACTGCACCGTCGACCGTTTTGTTTGGCCTACGTTGAAAGACCAAACGACCTCCGAATTGAGTGAAACTACCTCCATTATCTTTGTAACATCCAGATCTTTCCAACGGATCCAACCACACCCCCATAAGTTTAGGCATCATCTCTGTAGAGCCGCTGGAAGGAAGACAAACGGCCACCCTTTTCCAGCACCTGACAGCTACACTGTTTCACTTGTTTCTTCATTTTCTTGACTTCTCTTCCATATTTCTGGTATCTACACTAGGTAAGTAGATCTTCTAACCCTTGATTAGGATGTGTTGCTGAGTGATTAACTTGTAGAGTGGTTTTCTTAAATTATCTTTACACTTTGGTCTTACCAGTCTTACTGAAATGTTACTGATTACTTTTAAAGTTTCATGCTACCTTTTTGATGAAAAATACCTCTCTTTTCCAAAGAAAATGATTTTCAAAATGATTGATCTTTGAAAATGTCTTTGATTTCAAGAGCAAGGTAAAAGAAATGGTTTTCGAAAATGATTTTATTGTGTGCAATGCATTGGCCTCCTCGTCGGATGGATTTCGGGGGAGTTGCGCCCTACGGGGTATGCCCGGCTTTTGAGTCGGTAGACGCGCTAGATGGGGCTAGGCGTGATGATATGCCCGGATGGATTTCCGGTGGAATTAGCCTCCTCGTCGGATGGACTTCGGGGGAGTTGCGCCCTGCGGGGTATGCCCGGCTTTTGAGTCGGTAGACGCGCTAGACGGGGCTAGGCGTAGCTTGGGCTGCGGTCCAAGGGACGCGTTCTGAGCCTACGGGCGAAGGAAACAAAACCTTGAGGCCGAGGCAGCGCTATACACTTTGGTGTGAGCGTGTGTACAGCTAAAGAGGAGAATATATTGGCTTGGGAGAGGGACGGCGATACGTAACGCCTTTGCCCTTCCAATACGCGTTAAGATGAGTTAAGAGTAAATGCATGCGATGTGTGCGAAAACTTTTGATGTTTACGTTGATTTTTACGGGTGAGTTGCTTTGGAAATCCTCAAGAAGGTATTCTTTTGAGAAAGAGCGAGATTTGAGAAAGCATTTTGTGATTTCTTTAAACTTGAATTTTCAAACCTTTGCATGTTGATTGCGAGGCCACCTCCTAGGCGAGGTTTAGGATTTCTACTTACTGAGTTTATCTCACCCCGTGGTTATTAACAAATTTCAGGGTTGCATAATTGGCTTGATGGTGAAAGTCAAGACGTCGATCGAACCCATTTTTTATCAGAGGTTAGACTAGAGGAGTTAGGGATAACCGACCCCCGATGTTAGCCGATTCGTGATTAAAGGTGCTTCTGGCACGTCTTGTTGAAGTTGTATTAAAAGATGATTGTTGTGTTCACAATGGCTACCATTATGTTGATGTATTAATAGGTATTATATTGTACTGTATGCCATGTGACTTGCCTATTTAACTACCATTGTTTGTCAGGGATGCTTCCGCTTGATTATAGAGTAAAAGATAATAAGTCGACAATTGGATCCTGGGATAATATTGTCGCAAGGAAACGTGAATGTTGGGATTTATCGCGTGCCCAACGGACCGGGACGTGATAACTCCGACGTAACGAACCCTTGTACTTAATTAAAATAACTAAGTACATGCTTTAAGTGGTATATGGAAATGGGACGTTACAAGATTGACTATTAAGAATAATCCCTAGACCACCATAAAGGTGCGCACATACAATACAATTTCAATTAATATTTACCCAAGTGGGAGAATGCAAGAGTTTTTCTAATGTGGGCTTCTTTAATCAGACTAATATAGGTCTGGCTGGTGTGGGCCGAGTTAGGCCCGGCCCGTAATGAGAGGGCCTGGCTGGAAACTCTATAAATATAGCTCAAGTCCCTCCTCTAACCTTAACGAAATTCTGAAAACTCTCCACATACATTTCGCATAAGGTCCGCATAAGGTTACGAGCGCAGTGAAGGGCGGTCTCATTGAGCCAGTGATTCAGAGGGTCATAGATGAGAAGATCTTGAGCTGGTGTCCGTCGTATTCTGCATCAAGAACGATGGATTACAAATCAAGTAAGTAACGTCAACTCTCCTCGATTGTATGTTTCTAAATACTAGCTATGGCGATCCTAAGGAAGCCGTTGTCGCGGCCTACAGGTGGAGCTATCGGCAGAGACGGAGGTTTTGTCGGCCATTGCAGCTTTAGCTGGGTCGGCAACGGGGAGGTTCATTGGGGGTGTAGTCGAGTAGTCGGGCACCGTAGAGAGGAGCTCCGCGTTCGGCATCGGAATGAGCGAGCAATATTGAGTACCGAGGTCTGTAAACAGAGAGAGAGAGAGAGAGAGAGAGAGAGAGAGAGAGAGAGCAGGGCGCGGATTTGAAATTTGTGAACCGACCGGACAGGTGTCATCTCGTAATAGGCTCAGGTAAAAGTGATGTAGTACCGGTCGCTTTGATGTTGCCCTGCGCGAGTAGAGATGTCCCTTTCCCACAATTGGGTTTTGGGTTCGAATTCGAAGTATCGCTCTATGATTTAAGTGGCGAATGCTGGCAGAAGGTTGCTGAGCTAGTCTCTGTAATTTATTATTTTGCTATCTTTCTCTGATGACAAATAGTGCTATGTATTCCTTCACCAATACTTCTTCCTCCTCCTCCAAACCTTTTTCAACACCTTTTGCTAGTGTTTGGTTAGGAGGTAAGTTGGAAGTTGTCTAGAAAAGTGAGAGCTTATCAACAGAAGAGCATGAGTGAAATCTAGGAAAAATCATTTAGATTGCAGAAACATAGGTTCTTTTATGCTCGTGAATAAAGAGATCATGGAGGATACAATGGAGGAGGAAGGCAAGAATGCTGTAGAGGTGATGCTGGGCTCGAGCCATAATTGTGCTTTGGGTAAAGTTTCGAAACTAAAAGTAGGGTTGTGCATGGTCCGGGTTGGGCCGGTCCCGTGCTCAACCCTCACTGTGTCAGTCCTCAATTTTTGGAACCGTGGACCGACCATCACTGTGTCAGTCCTCAATTTTTGGAACCGTGGACTGACCCCCGTAGCTCTCTTCATCACCCACACGGGACGTTGCCCTCGGGCCTCTGAGCCACTAACAGACCTCGTCATTCGGTAACTGACGAATTTCTCCCTATTATCAGTTTCGTGTGTATATTGTTTCCAAAATTTCTCCCTATTATCAGCAGGCACATGGAACATAGTCTCTGCTAGGACACCGCATTCACCGCCCGAATCGTTGGTATTGTAAAATGATCCTGTGCCTGGAGTGTCACGCTCGTGATTCCCACTGCATCCATTAGGCACGGTACCAAACAAGAACTAAACCATCAAATGTTCTATAATCAACACAAATCAATTAAATAATCGAGGGTCACCTCGAGAATCTATCGAAAACATCAATTCCCAATGATCAATTTGCAAATTTAATACGGTGGGAGCCAAGTAGTTACACATAGGAAGAATCGAGGGGTAGTTGTCAATGACAGTTGGAGAAGACTTGGAGTCGTCCCTTTGACCAAAGACGGCCTCGTCAGCCAAAGACGGCCTCGTTTTAATTAAACTAATCTCATCGATGCCTGTCCTGAAGATCCGAAGCTATGAGAGAACGCCAGCATTATGTATAGACTAGGTTATAGTCGTTGCAATGGGCTCAATCATTGATGTGAACTAATCCCACTGTGAGATATATCCATTTGCATATGTTATATCACCTATATGAAACACTATATCTATGTTGTCTAAATCCTTGATGAGCTGACCTGGCGTGTTTAATGAGCCTGGCTGATAGTTGTTGTACTCGTTTGACCCGCCATGCACTATTTGCCTTGAAACCTGCAGGTCTAGACCTAAAACTCATGAACTCACAGCAAGGGCACAAGTTAGTGATCTTGGATTACTGCATGAGACGAAGCAGATACTATCAAGTAATTTCGACATGAAGGATCTTGGTGAGGCATCTTTTGTCCTAGGCATTGAGATCCTTAGTGATCGTTTTAGCCGAGTATTGGGTTTATCTCAGAAGGCATATGAGGATTGTATTCTGGAAAGATTCAGTATGTAGGACTGCAAATCAGGAATTGCTCCTGTCTCTAAAGGTGACAAGCTGAGTAAGTCACAGTGCCCTCATACGGCTGTTGAGAAAGCCCAAATGAAGAATGTGCCTTATGCCAGTGCACTAGAAAGCATCATGTATGCTCAAGTTTGCACTAAACCATATATTGCTTTTGCAACTGGACTTCTGGGCAGATATCAGTCAAATCCAAGACACGATCACTGGGTTGATACCAAGAAAGTTTTAAGGTACTTAAAGAGGACAAGAGATTATATGCTGATTTACAGACATGTTCAGGACCTACGGCTAGTAGGGTATACAGATTCAAACTTTACTGGCTGTCAGGATGAATGGAAGTGTACATCAGGATATATTTTCAAGTTAGCAGGAGGTGCAGTATCATAGAAAAGCCAAAAGCAGCAGAATATGTTGTCATTTACCATGCAAGCGGAGTTTGTAGAATGCTTTTAGGCCGCTACTCAAGCTATTTGGCTCCAGAACCTCATTAGGGAGTTAGTCATATTTGATTTTGTGGATGCACCCATACAGTTGTATTGTGACAATGATGTTGCGGTGTCGTTTATCAACAATAACAGAAGTCTCAAGGAGTGTAAACACATGAAGGTCAAGTATTTGACCATAAAGGAAATGGCTGAGAATGGTGATATTAAAGTATAGCACATTTACACAGATGATATGGTTGCGGATCCACTAACTAAAGGCCTTTGCCCTTGTGTATTTGAACGATATGTCATTAGCATAGGCTTAGGAGCATCATGGGATGCTGTTTTTTAGTGGGAGCTGCTTTTCAGTTTGTGCTTTAATAAAGTTTACATCCGTGTTTGTTACATTTTGTAACATTATGATATCAACTTTTACATTCAATAAAATGTTTCTGGATGTGTTGTTGAATACATATATATGGCAAAATCTCGATGTACTATGTAAAGCTTGAGTAAAAGCTAGGGGCTATCAGTTATTAGCCTTAAAGATATGTCTTGTTACACATAAAGAAAAGTTAACTATAAAGTAAGACATATGCAGGTTCATTGGAACCATAAAGACATATAGGTTCGTGGAGCCATAAAGAACATATGTGGATTTGTTGGAACCATAAAGATATTCTCTTGTGGCGCATCAGGTTTCGTGGCACATAAAGAGAGAGAATAGTGACTGACAAAGAGAATGACACATAAAGTATCTCTTATAGAGGTGTTATCCATTTGCCACACTACCATATTGAATCCATATCAGTAGAGTTAAAAATATTTGTGACCATGGAAGGCTCGACGCTGTGTCAATACAGTTACCACCATGATTCGATGTTTGAGACTTTATGGGATCAGATTGACTATTAAGAATAATCCATAGACCAACATAAAGGTGCGCACATACAGTACAATTTCAATTACTATTTGCCCAAGTGGGAGAATGCAAGAGTTTTTCTAATGTGGGTTTCTATTAATTGAGATTGTAATTGGGCTTAGTCTAATAAGGTTGGATATAAGGATTTTTAATCAGTCTAATATGGGTCTGGCTGGTGTGGGCCGAGTTAGGCCCGGCCCGTAATGAGAGGGCCTGGTTGGAAACTCTATAAATATAGCTCAAGTCCCTCCTCTAACCTTAACGAAATTCTGAAAACTCTCCAAATACATTTCGCATAAGGTGCGCATAAGGTTACGAGCGCAGTGAAGGGCGGTCTCATTGAGCCAGTGATTCAGAGGGTCATAGATGAGAAGATCTTGAGATGGTGTCCGTCGTATTCTGCATCAAGAACGATGGATTCCAAATCAAGTAAGTAACGTCAACTCTCCTCGATTGTATGTTTCTAAATACTAGCTATGGCGATCCTATGGAAGCCGTTGTCGCAGCCTACAGGTGAAGCTATCGGCAGAGACGGAGGTTTTGTCGGCCATTGCAGCTTTAGCTGGGTCGGCAACGGGGAGGTTCATTGGGGGTGAAGTCGAGTAGTCGGGCACCGTAGAGAGGAGCTCCGCGTTCGGCATCGGAATGAGCGAGCAATATTGAGTACCGAGGTCTGTAAACAGAGAGAGAGAGAGAGAGAGAGAGAGAGAGAGAGAGAGAGAGAGAGAGAGAGAGAGCAGGGCACGGATTTGAAATTTGTGAACCGACCGGACATGTGTCATCTCGTAATAGGCTCAGGTAAAAGTGATGTAGTACCGGTCGCTTTGATGTTGCCCTGCGCGAGTAGAGATGTCCCTTTCCCACAATTGGGTTTTGGGTTCGAATTCGAAGTATGGCTCTATGATTTAAGTGGCGAATGCTGGCAGAAGGTTGCTGAGCTAATCTCTATGATTTATTATTTTGCTATCTTTCTCTGATGACAAATAGTGCTATGTATTCCTTCACCAATACTTCTTCCTCCTCCTCCAAACCTTTTTCAACACCTTTTGCTAGTGTTTGGTTAGGAGGTAAGTTGGAAGTTGTCTAGAAAAGTGAGAGCTTATCAACAGAAGAGCATGAGTGAAATCTAGGAAAAATCATTTAGATTGCAGAAACATAGGTTCTTTTATGCTCGTGAATAAAGAGATCATGGAGGATACAATGGAGGAGGAAGGCAAGAATGCTGTAGAGGTGATACTGGGCTCGAGCCATAATTGTGCTTTGGGTTGGTTCTTGGTTCCAAAGTTTTGGAACTAAAAGTAGGGTTGTGCATGGTCTGGGTTGGGCCGGTCCCGTGCTCAACCCGAGGATCGACCCTCACAGTGTCAGTCCTCAATTTTTGGAACCGTGGACTGACCCCCGTAGCTCTCTTCATCACCCACACGGGACGTTGCCCTCGGGCCTCTGAGCCACTAACAGACCTCGTCATTCGGTAACTGACGAATTTCTCCCTATTATCAGTTTTGTGTGTATGTTGTTTCCAAAATTTCTCCCTATTATCAGCAGGCACATGGAACATAGTCTCTGCTAGGACACCGCATTCACCGCCCGAATCGTTGGTATTGTAAAATGATCCTGTGTCTGGAGTGTCACGCTCGTGATTCCCACTGCATCCATTAGGCACGGTACCAAACAAGAACTAAACCATCAAATGTTCTATAATCAACACAAATCAATTAAATAATCGAGGGTCACCTCGAGAATCTATCGAAAACATCAATTCCCAATGATCAATTTGCAAACTTAATACGGTGGGAGCCAAGTAGTTGCACATAGGAAGAATCGAGGGGTAGTTGTCAATGACAGTTTAAGAAGACTTGGAGTCGTCCCTTTGACCAAACCAGCTTCGTCAGCCAAAGACGGCCTCGTTTTTCCTTAAACTAATCTCATCGATGCCTGTCCTAAAGATCCGAAGCTACGAGAGAACGCCAGCATTATGTATAGGCTAGGTTATAGTCGATGCAATGGGCTCAATCATTGATGTGAACTAATCTCACTGTGAGATATATCCATTTGCATATGTTATATCACCTATATGAAACACTATATCTATGTTGTATAAATCCTTGATGAGCTGACCTGGCGTGTTTAATGAGCCTGGCTGATAGTTGTTGTACTCGTTTGACCCGCCATGCACTATTTGCCTTGAAACCTACAGGTCTAGACCTAAAACTCGTGAACTCACAGCAAGGGCACAAGTTAGTGGTATGTTGTTCCTTGGTTAGCGGTATGTTGTTTGCTAAAATTATCACCATTGTTGTTCGTATGTGCTCGCTGCAAGAGGTACCAAGATTGCTTCTAATTTCTGAATTTTTTGAATTGCTCCTTGAACAGTTCCAGTAGATTTGCAAGACTCCAAAACATCATGTGTGCGATAGCGGGAAACATCAAGTAACATGTCGATTGAAGTAGATGAGTGTGATGAGATATGTCCAAAGATTGAGTTATCAAGTCATGGACATGAAGATGAATCACAAGAGTTGACCAAGGTATCTACTAATCAACATCCTTTTTTCAAGAAGCGAACAATGGACAAGTCTATTGTGTGGAATAATTTTTCGAGAATCGTAAATGAGAAGACGAAAAAAACATGTATGGTGAAATGTATTCATTGTGGGAAGGAGTACTCGTATTCAGTTGATAATGGTACTTCAACAATGTTAAAGCACTTGAAAAAGTGTAACAAGTATCCTGCCAACATAGATAAGAAGCAAAGATTGCTTTCACCACATAATCTAAGTGCAGTTGGCAAGGCTGGAAAAGATAGTAATGTTGGTGCTAGTAGTGATAATGTTTTGTCAACGTGGAGGTTTGATCAAGACAAATGTAAATACATGCTTGCTCGGATGATCATAGTCGATAAACAACCGTTTTCTATGGTTGAACGTGTTGGGTTTCGTGATTTTGTTACTGAGTTGCAACCTCTTTTCACACATGTGTCACGATTTACCATGGCTGGAGATTGCCTAAAATTATATATCGGTGAAAGAAGCTGCTTGAATACTTACTTTGGTAAACTTAGATCAAGGATTGCACTCACGACCGATACATGGATTTCCGTTCAAAACTTGAACTATTTATGTCTTACTGCGCATTTCATTGATGAAGATTGGAGATTACATAAAAGGATCATCAATTTTGTGGTAATACATAGTCACAAGGGTAGGGAGATTGGGAAACTAGTTGAAAATGCATTTATGAGTGGGGAATAGAAAAACATGTGTCTACAATCACGGTGGATAATGCAAGTTCAAATGATGTTGCCATTGACTATTTGAAAGATAAATTTTCAAGAGATGGCTTATCGATCTTAGCTGGTGAAGTTCTACACATGAGATGCACTACTCATATATTGAACTTGATTGTCAAAGATGGCTTAACTGAGGTACGTGATTCTATTGTACGTATTCGAAATGTTGTTAGATATGTGAGGAGTTCTCCCATGAGACTTAAGACATTTCAATCATGTGTTGAGGCTGAAAGAATCACTTACAAGGGTTCGGTTTGTTTAGATATTGCCACTAAATGGAACTCTACTTACCTCATGTTGAATACAGCCATAAAGTTCAGAAAAGCTTTTGAAAAGATGTCGGAAGATGATTTATCTTTTGAAATTGAGATTAACAATGATTCTCCTAAAAATGAAGATTGAGAAAATGTCATTATTCTTTCCAAATTTCTCAAGCAGTTCTATGATGCTACCAATCAGATCTCAGGGACTTCATATACTACTTCGAATGATTATTTTGAGGGGATAGCTTTTTTGTATAACTATTTGAAATATGCAAGTTATGTCTTGGATCCTAAACTAAGTGCTATGGGTACGAAGATGAGACAGAAGTTTGATTTATGGAGGTTTGGATAAAGTAAACATGATGGTGTTGATTGTTGTGGTATTAGATCATACTAAAAAGTTGCATTATGTGAAGTTTTGTTATGAGCAAATTTATGATGATGAAGCAAAAGTTAATGAAATGCATGGCAAAGTGAAGTATGTACTGGAGCATTTATATGCATTTTATGAGCAATCTTTTCATGATCATAATAATAGTCGGTCTTTGGGCAATCAAGCTATGACTACTGGTGGTAGTAGTAGTGCTTCTAATGCCGATGGAAATGATGATAACTACAAAGTTAACATCAAAGCTTGGCGAAAAAGCTTTTTCCATCAAAAGAAGAGAGGAAGAGATGACAACAAAGCAGAGCTTGATCGGTATCTTGAAGAGGAATGTGAAGATGTTCTTGATCTTGATATTTTGATGTGGTGGAAGAGTACTAGGTCAAAGTATAAAATACTATCTTTGTTAGCTTGGGATGTTTTATCTATTCCGGTGACTACTGTTGCTTTAGAGTCGGCTTTTAGTACATCAGGTCGTGTGCTTGATAGCTTTCGAAGTTCTTTGACTCCTAAAGTTGTAGAAGCTTTGATTTGTACCCAAGACTGGTTGAGAGCTACTCCTATCAATGTTGAAGAGTGCATTGAAAATGCTGAAAATTTTGAATTGGGTAAGTTTAAATAATACGTGTTTCTTTTTCCTTGTTAATGTATTTGTTTATCTAATGACTACGTTTTCTTTTCATAGATATGGATGGTCTTATCGAAGATATTATCACCACTAAATAGAGTTTACGCGTTGGAATTAAATGAAAAGAATGTGGTAAGACATTTAATTAATTGTGTTAATAATAATTTTATATTTAGTATTAATTACGTATGGTGTTTCTTTTGTTTTCAAGTGTCCAAAAGTTCGTCAAGTATTCAGTTGAGAGAGTACATTTATTATGTTGATGAGTATTCTTCGAGCAAGTACTTTGCGACATAACTTTTACCTCAATGTGTATGGTGTGTTTTTCTTGTATAGAACAATATTTGCAGCTATCTATTCAGGTCTAAAGTTTTTGCATTTAGTTGATAGTGGGCATTTTGTAGTGCTTGTGCGAAAATTTTGCGGTCTCGGGTTGACCCTGGGACCGGACCGGACCGGACCGATAGGGTCGATTCGGTCCTCGGTCCCAAGCTTGACGGGTCGGTCCACGGTCCCAAAAATTGAGGACCGACATTGTGCGGGTCGGTCCTTGGGTTGAGCATGGGACCGGCCCAATCCGGACCATGCACACCCCTACTTCTGGTTCCGAAACTTTGGAACCAAGAACCGACCCAAAGCACAATTATGGCTCGAGCCTAGCATCTCCTCTACAACATTCTTGCCTTCCTCCTCCATTGTATCCTCCATGATCTCTTTATTCACGAGCATAAAAGAACTTACGTTTCTGCAATCTAAATGATTTTTCCTAGATTTCACTCATGCTCTTCTGCTGATAAGCTCTCACTTTTCTGGACAACTTCCAACTTACCTCCTAACCAAACACTAGCAAAAGGTGTTGAAAAAAGTTTGGAGGGGGAGGAAGAAGTATTGGTGAAGGAATACATAGCACTATTTGTCATCAGAGAAAGATAGCAAAATAATAAATCACAGAGACTAGGTCAGCAACCTTCTGCCAGCATTCGCCACTTAAATCATGGAGCTATACTTCGAATTCGAACCCAAAACCCAATTGTGGGAAAGGGACATCTCTACTAGCGTGGCCATGTGTGGATAGGTGATATTCAACAAAGTCCATAAACTTGTCCATTGTAACACAATGTCCACAACCTTTTTTGTGTCACGAAAAAACTCAAATTTATATATGTGTCATATATATAGCATTTATTTCAATTTCATCAAAGATATATTTGCCATATTTGTATAAGTTTAATATTTTTTTACAACACAAAAAAAAAGTTAGGGGTGAGATACATAAAAAGAAGTTCAAGTATTATATTACAGTCAACATAGTTTTAGCTTCTTCTTTTTTTTTTTTTTGTAAATTAACTCCTAAAAAGGTACAGTTACTTTTGAACATGTGAATCTATACTTCCATCGAAAATTTTGCTGAAATCATGTTCATACAAAGTTTCATAATACCTGATTATGTATATGCGTCATGTGCGACGTGGCAAAACTCAAAATATTTAGGGGTCAATTGTGATTATCTAAAATGAGAGTGTATAAGAAGCAAATTAAGAAATTTGCAAATCATCGTATATAAGACGATGTGAAAAGTAACGATCACGTCAGTCTCGCTTGTCGATCACGATGCTTGTCACGACCCCATGCGGTACGCGGAGGAGGGACGGCCACGCAGGTGGCGGCGAGTCTTGGCTCCACCGGTCCATGAGCGCGGCCCGAGTTTCCTCCGAGAAGCGAAAGGCAACGAAAGTGACGCGCGCCGGAAGGGCGCGTGAGCCACCCCGCGAGATCGAAATTTTCCGAGCTCGCGGGCCCCCGACATTCCCCAAAGCAAAGCTACGTCCTTGTCATCTTCGCGTCTTTTTTAACTTTTTTCCAGACGACCTGATTGCGACGGGAATGGAAGACGAGACGGGTGAAGTCCGCCGTGGTGGGCGGATGAAATTTAAGCTCCTCTCTCTTTCTCTCTCTCTCTCTAGACGGGTGAAGTCCGCCGTGGTGGGCGGATGAAATTTAAGCTCCTCTCTCTCTCTCTCTCTCTCTAGACGGGTGAAGTCCGCCGTGGTGGGCGGATGAAATTTAAGCTCCTCTCTCTCTCTCTCTCTCTCTCTCTCTCTCTCTCTCTCTCTCTCTCTCTCTGTGTAACCAAAAACATGCGGGGGAGCAGAGACCATTGTCGCCTTCTGCCTCTCTTTCCATTCATCTTGTACCTGCTGTCCTCTCCGTCGGCTGTTCGCGCCTCAGACGGAGAAGCCGGGGGAACGCCGATCGTCGGGTATGGATACACGGTGGCGTCCGCAGCCGTTGACCCGTCGGGAACGACGTTGACCGCCGAGCTCCGCCTCGTCAACAAGACCTCCGCCTATGGGCCAGACGTCGAGAATCTCCGCCTCGATGCCAGGTTAGAGAAAGTAAAAAAGTACCACGATGTCGCAAATCAAGGATTCGGTTTGCACTATAAAACTTCAGTCTCATTTAAGCAAGGTTTAAGTTTTTCCGCTAGTTTCATTTTTACATATTATATATATATATATATATATATATATATATTAAAAGAGCATTTGAAATCATTGTGTTGCAAATATTTTAATGATGTGAACATATACTAATAAAAATACACGATAAAAATTCAAAGTATAAATATACGTAAAGAAAAGGAGAAGAATATATACGTAAAGAAAAGGAGAAGAATATTTCAAAATTTGAATTTTCCCAAAAAGGTTGTTGCCGACTAGAAAGTAGTCAAATTTCAATATTGAAACACATCCTAGTTTAAATTAAAATGCCAATTTACATATTATTTATGCGCACAATATTTGTAAGATAAATAATTACGAATATCTGGAGAAGGATAAAAAAAAATTGAGAATTACTTAGGTTTCATTTATTTGTAAAAGATAAATAATTTATAAAGTATATTCTTAAAAACGATTAACTATGGTGCTTATGAAAATGAATAAATAAATTATTATTAATAGTGAAAATAATTTTATCGTTTAATTCTATCAAGTGATATTTTCTAAATTATTTACTTTCACGAAATAAACAAAACTTTAAATGATATGGATGCTGACATATATTTGGTAGATTAGTTTACAGTATAATTATATTGCGTTACCCATGAAAAAATAAGACATAGCTAATTTCGGCTTACGTCATCATGGTCTCCTTCCAGCTTCCAAGCGAGCGGACGGCTTCGTGTCCGAATCACAGACGCCGACCGCCGCCGATGGGAAGTCCCCGACGACCTCATCCCTCGGCGATCTCCCTCCCCTCCCCGCGAAACCCCGACCGCTCCGCCGTACCTCCCCCGCTCCGCCCGCCGCCTCTCCGCCGCCTCCTCCGACCTCGTCTTCGTCCTTCGCAACACCACCCCCTTCTCCTTCGCCGTCTACCGCCGCTCCTCCGGCGACGTCCTCTTCGACACCTCCCCGTACGACCCCTCTACCTACCTCGTCTTCAAGGATCAGTACCTCCAGCTCTCCTCTTCCCTCCCTCCCGGGCGCTCCTCCCTCTACGGGATCGGAGAGCACACGAAGCCGTCGCTCCGGCTCCAGCCCAACCAAACCCTAACTCTGTGGAACGCCGACATCGGCAGCGCAAACCTCGATGTCAACCTGTACGGGTCGCATCCGTTTTACATGGACGTCAGGTCGTCCGTGGGCGGCCGAGGAGTTGGGGCGGGCACGAGCCACGGCGTTCTGTTGCTGAACAGCAATGGAATGGACGTAGTGTACACTGGCGATAGGATCACTTACAAGGTGATCGGTGGGGTGCTGGATTCGTACTTCTTCCCCGGGCCGTCACCGGAGGCGGTCATGGAGCAGTACACCGAGCTCATTGGCCGGCCGACCCCAATGCCGTACTGGTCCTTCGGTATGCTGCTTTTGATGAGTTTCTTTCAACTGTTGTTGCTTACATCTTGATGAATTTGATTCCACCATTGTTCATTGACTTCTGTAGCTTATTTTGCAATCCCCATGAGATTACGAGCATGTAGTGGCTGTAGCTAACATATTGAGGATGGCATTGAAGATTCTGAGTTTATTGGATTTGACTTGCTTTGTGAGTTTTTTCTCTCATGGAGATGACGCTAGTCAGGGTGCATGTTATGCTCAATATGGAACAAATCTTAATGGTGTGTTATTTTCCTTTAAAAACGACAGCTTCCCGACCCCCAGCTAATCCTGCCACAATGTTCATTAACGTTCAAGAAACATAATGGCTTTCCTGGTATATTGCTAGGCTTAGATCGACTGTAATGTTTGATTCACGGGAGATGGCTTCTTCTGCACGTTTTACTTGACAAGTTTGGAATGCACTTCCACTGATGAAGTATCTTTGATTTACTTTCTTAGGATTTCATCAATGCCGGTGGGGTTACAAGAACGTCTCAGACTTAGAGGGCGTGGTAGCTGGTTATGCAAAAGCTAATATACCACTGGAAGTTATGTGGACCGATATTGATTACATGGATGCATACAAGGACTTCACTCTTGACCCTGTCAATTTTCCAGTGGGAAAGATAAAAGAATTTGTCAGCGGCATTCATAAGAACGGCCAAAAATATGTCCTGATACTTGATCCAGGTATGCTAGTGCGGAAATGTTTGTGGTCGAAACATGGTGTTTTAATTTCTTTCAAATTGCCATCAGAAATTCTTCTCTTTTTTTCTTTTGAATGTGTGATCTTTAACAGGCATTAGTGTGAACAAGACATATGAGACCTTCATCAGGGGGATGCAAGCCGACATCTTCATCAAACGTGAGGGAGTCCCATATTTAGGTGCTGTTTGGCCGGGGCCAGTGTACTTTCCCGACTTCCTTCACCCTTCTAGCGAGAGCTATTGGGGTGGTGAGATAACAAGGTTTCATGACATTCTTCCCTTTGATGGCCTATGGCTCGACATGAATGAGTTGTCAAACTTCATAACTTCTCCTCCTCTTCCTTCCACTCTTGACAATCCCCCCTACAAAGTCAATAATGCAGGAAATCATCGGCCAATAAACAACAATACTATTCCTGCGACGTCATTACATTTTGGTAATATTTCAGAGTACAATGCTCATAACCTCTATGGACTCTTGGAAGCTAGAGCAACAAACAAGGCCTTGGTCAATGTCAGTGGTAAAAGGCCATTCATTCTCTCAAGATCAACTTTTCTAAGCTCTGGCAAGCACACTGCACACTGGACTGGAGACAATGCTGCCACATGGGATGATTTGGCATACTCCATTCCTGCAATTTTAAGTTTTGGGCTCTTTGGAATTCCAATGGTAGGAGCTGATATATGTGGTTTCTCTCAGGACACAACCGAAGAGCTCTGCAACCGATGGATTCAGGTCAATATCTTTCATGCCTTTTCTTTAATTTATATTAACCGAACTACTCTGCAACCAAGTAACTTTAAGCCTTTCTTCATTTGTATTCAGACATAGGAGTTGATCAATGTTCTTTTCCTTCATTTCTTAGAGGGGCATGGAATTTCACCTCCTCTTAAAGGCAGAAACAAGCTATATAAGTTTTCTTTAGCGTGAGGGGAAGCTCGGGTATCTTGTATGCTTGTAATTCATGTTATGTCGAATATGTCTTGAATCTTTTATGGGCGGGTATAATGTCAAGTAGCAACTGAATGGAGATGTAAATCATTTTTGTTTGTCTATCATACACATTGAAGCACTTATCTTAGAGCTTTTACTGGTGCAGCTTGGGGCCTTTTATCCCTTCGCCAGAGACCACTCTGAAAAGAATACGATTCGTCAAGAGCTCTATCTCTGGGATTCTGTCGCTGCATCTGCCAGGAAGGTGCTTGGGCTTCGTTATCGCTTGCTTCCATACTTGTATACCTTGATGTACGAGGCAAATAGAAACGGTGTACCCATTGCACGGCCCCTATTTTTCTCATTCCCTGAGGACATCATGACTTACAACATCAATTCCCAATTCTTAATTGGTAAGGGTGTGATGGTGACTCCTGTACTAAAATCTAAGGCCTCAACCGTGGTTGCTTATTTTCCAAGTGGAAACTGGTTCGATCTCTTCAATTACTCAAATTCAGTGAGTACAGCTTCAGGAATGAATGTGAAGCTCAATGCGCCACCCGATCATCCTCATGTGCATGTAAGGGAAGGCAATATATTGGCCATGCAAGGAGAGGCCATGACTACAGGAGCAGCTCGGAGAACACCATTCGAACTCTTAGTTGTGGTTGATGGGAATGGGAATAGCTCAGGACAAGTGTTCTTGGACAATGGAGAGGACGTTGAAATGGGAGGGGAAGAAAACAAGTGGAGCGTGGTGCGGTTTTATTGTGAGAAAACGGGGAATGAGCTTATTGTCAGATCAGAAGTTGTCAATGGGGAATTTGCTCTGAATGAGAAGTGGGTAATTGATAAGGCGACAATTTTAGGATTGAGAAAAGGAACTAGGATGATGAGACTGGGAGGGCATGAGTTATACAATGATGCAGCAGCAAAGTCCGGACAGAGAACAGTGAGAACAGTGGGAAAATTGAGTGATGGCGGAGAGTTTGTGATTGTCGAAGTCTCAGGATTGTCGCTTCTGTTGGGAAAGGAATTCAAGTTGGAAGTCATATTGAGCCAATCTTAAGACAAGACATCATCAGGAGAAACCGGTCCGGTTGTAATAAAGAATAAAAGCACGTTTCCAATAAGCTCGTGTGTTTCCGAAAGGACAAAGCACACCAGTATCAAGCTGCTTCCTTTGCATCACTGGCTCTCTCTTTCCTCCATTCAAATGGGAGAGTGCAGCTTCTGAACTGCTTGAGATCCCCAGATAAAATTTCTTCTTCTTTTTTCTAACACAAGAAAATTTAGAAAATAAAGGGAGAACAAATTGGGTATCTTTAAAAAAGCATGTGGTGATACTTTTGTGGCAGCAAGACTGATTTACTTTGCAGAGAAACTCCAAAATTATGAGAAATTATTCAATCAATCCTATATCTATTTTATGGATGTTAATTTTGTCTTAAATTTTTATTGCCGAATTAGTTTTAAATCTTTGTATGAAAATTTAATATAGTCATTCTAGCTAATTTTTGCTGGAGATCGCTAATTCGGTAGTGTGCCACGTAGGACTATTGGTGATAGTGGGTCCACCAAGTCAACGGATTCTATTGAAAATTAAGTCGAAAAATTATATTGTAATTTCACTCAAAGATCTGAAACAGTAAAATTAAAAGCTTTAGAAATAAATTAATATCAACACAATAAATTTAGGATTGATTAGATAATTTTCCGAATCAACTAATTTGATTTATATATGATAATTGACTCGTGGCATTCTAAAATTGTTCAAATAACCAGTGAAAAATCCAGGCCTTGAGGAGATCCACTTGAATGAAAGAAAGGGTTGAGGAGTTCACAACCTAAGCCCGTCCATCAATTTGTAGCTTGAGTCGGTGTCGTTTATGGACACGTGGCTCATATACGTGTACAAGTCACTAAGTACATTAGTCTACTGATACGTGGCTCGCTTTGTTTTTTCGCAATAACATTTGTCTTCCCACCACTCATTAATGTGGATAAAATTTTTCATATTTCCACTCCGGATAAGACCTTAATGACTTTGATGATCTTTAATACATTATATATGTGTGTGTGCGTGTGTGTACACAAGTCTTTGAATTAATATTGACTACTTCACTAAAAAAAGATAATGAAAGCAACTCTTCGAAGCCACCAACATTCAAGAGTTGAGCTTGACTTTTAATACTAATTGTCTCCTCCACAACATGAACGTGTCCTAACAATCGATGTGATGATGTCTAGTGAATATTGCTAAATTAGGAAGAATTCTCATGAATTGCCTATAACATTTTGTGCTCAAATTAGCGAGTTAAGGCTAAAGTTTAAAAAAAATTTAAAGTCATCCACGTGTTTTCCTCTAATAGGGATTCCTATGTCTACATGAATCTGAATTGAAAATGTTAATGCGGTTGGTGCCACGGGGTGTGCAAGAGAATATCATAGGTTCCTAGGTAGACAGGGGTTACAAGATATGTTCAAAGTTTTAAAATTGATGAGTACATAATAGGTTCTGAAGTTTGGGATATCTCCACTTTGTACACTATATTTTGTACAATATGCAAAGTAATAAATGTGCATGTATGTAATGATCTCTTTATAATTGTTCTCCTCTGCAAAATTTTTCAGGTTCGGATATGAGAATGGCGGAAGGAAGATTTACTATTTGTATGTCTCTTAATGTCTTAAAATTATATCAGCATTAGATATGAACATGTACTTTATAATGTAATGTACTGGTGTTCCTGTCGCCAACGTTAATGTGTTGAATGAATAGAATTGTGGGAACTTTTATTTACTTTAATAAAAAGCGAGAAATTATGAAATCTATAGAACTGATAATATCCCTGTTTCAAGGTAAGTGTATGACCACATAGACTAGGTTGTAGGTTTCAAAAATTTGGAGGAATGCATGTAGGGTAGGCTCAAAAGGAAGTGCAAATACCCTACCTACCTGAACTCAGTACACCCCTAATTACTACATACAACAAAATTAAATTTAATGGGACTGCCAATCTGATTAAGTACACTTGTATGTAGAGGATTAGCCAACTAATAGTTGATTTTGACTTGGCAATTCGAGTAGATTTCGAATGGAAATGTGAGGAAAATAATTAAATTTTCGTTCAAAAAAATCATATCGACAGCAGATTTTTATTAAAACAAAGTGTGGGGACTAAAGTTCCTCGTTCCTGTCGATACAAGTAAGGGATGATCAATTCTCAGCCTAGAACTGAGAATCGGCCCAAAGCAAGAATTTGGCTTGAGCCCGACGTTTCTTCTCTGCCATTCTCGCCTTCCGCCTCCACTAATATCGTCTATGATTTCTTTCTTCATAAGCATATAAATCTTATATTGGTACGACATAAACAATCTAGGGGGGAGCATTATAAACTGCCCGCTCGAGAACCGCCCAGACCGATCGGTTCCGGACGGTTCTAAAAGACAACGGTCCGGTTCCTTGTTCCATTTATATGAACCGGGAATTTTCGGTCCGGTTCCTAGTTTCGAGGATAAAATCGTCCACCCGGACCGAAATTATTTTTACTTATTAAAAAATAAAATTTTAAAAATTATATATCATATTTTTATTAAAAATACGAGACCGGCCCTCCCCTTCTTTAACTTCAACGCCCATCATGATCTCCATGTTCTCTCTCGCCCTTCTCCCCCCATTCCCCCTGATCTGAATCACGCACGCAAAGCACGCCCTTACTCTCCCCCTAGAAAATAAGAAAACAGAGCAGCAATGATCCAGCTTCTGTTCGTGGCGATATTGGCAGAAGCAATGGTGCGTGCCGAGCGATGCCGGCACGAGCCAAGGTCGAATTGGGTAAAGAGTTACAATTAATTCGGATGGAGCATATGGCTCATACCTGGGCATGTGGAGGTATACGGTGGAGCATAAGCAAAGGTCGTGGCCGGTAATTAATAATTAACTACCTGGGAACTGGACCGAACTTGACTGGACCAGACCGCACAGTCCGGTCTGGTCCGGTTCCCAATTCCAAATAATAGGGAACCGGTTGACATCTTCCATCTTATTTCTAATAGGGCACAAGCAAAAGACAACACAGAAAATGAAAAGCCGATTGACATAAGAAATTACCCTCATCTTCCTGAAAGTCGAGGTATCGAGGATCAACTTTTTCGAGCAAAATTGAGATCTCGGTGACGGACGTAGGAATTGAGCGAAGGCGATGGAAGTGGACAGAGATAACAGAGCATCTCGGAGAGGCGGTCGATATCTCGGAGCACTCGACCTATAACAATTCTGCCTCATCCACTGTCGAGCGAACTCGCTCCGCTAGTAAAAAGGGATGCCGACATCTCCTCCATTAGTATTTACTTCTCTGGAATAGTTATCCTCACCGTTCGTAAAGGCCATTCAGTACCACCACTGAGACTGATTACAAATCTTAAGGCATTGTGTTGAAAATGTTTGTCTCAATGCATAAGCGAGTTAATACTAATGACGTGGGGCAAAATATCAATTTGAACCGGTTCCCAAGTAGAGCAATTCCGGTGTTAGGGCCGAGAACCATAATACCAATCTTTAGCCAGTACTAGATTCTCGAAACCTGAAACCTGAAACCAAAACGGGTTCTCTCTAGAACCAGCCTTAACCAAGTCGGTTCGAGCGGACTTTCCAAGGGCATTGGAACTCGCGCTCATCTGAGCATGGAACCAGAGGGATTGCATACGTTAGCAGCAACGTCACCAGCTGGTGCAGACAATCTTCCGGAAATTTTGACCGGAAATTTGACGGAAGGACTTGGCATCGTCACCGGAGAATAGCAAAACGACTAAAGTCGTAATCTCACTATAAGGATCCAAAAGTAAACCCCCTCAATTGCATATGGCCATGGAAAGCCTTCGGTGCCAAGACAGCGGGACATCCACTCAAAAAACCATTTGAAAATTGCCATAACAAGCGAAAAAATGAAGCCAGAGTTACATTTTCAAGTTCCTACGTATCAAATTAACTGTCCGATAAAGCTTCTATACAGAAATAACGCCACGAGGAGTCATTAGCACACACAGGGGTACACGTTAACTCATTCTGGGACGTAGGAGTGACAAAATCATCATTCATGATTTCGAAAACGAGTAGTACAGATAATGATACAATATCGAGAAATGCCTCCTATGCACCTGGAAAGGGAAAAAGCTAACCCGATGTTACGGGTCTGTCGCCCTATGGTCTAAAAGAGAAACCTCTATATGTTTACAAATTCCAATTTCATGGAAGAAATCACTTCCTAATAGCCATAAGGATCATATTCTGTGTCTGGTTGCTAAAAAATGTGCCAATAAAGCTCCACCGCCATAATGCATTAATAATTCAGATGGAGTAAGACATAATAATCAGACACCTGCAAATCATTAAAGATTTGCATAAAATCTCAAGAGCCCCATATTTGTCACTGCTCGAGGATTGCTGCATGATACTTAAAGAGATGAAAGTGATGAATGCTCCTGGTGCTTCTTATGCGTAGGACAAATGAACAGGTCCTGCCGAATTGGAGAGTCAACATTCTTATGTATAATTATTTTATGTAAGGGAATTGTTCGTTTGCCAGAACACAACATAAAAATGTAATTTCTGACTTTGTAATTCAAAGGCCCTTCCAGCCATCCTTTGTCGACTTTCCCAGTCTGGGTTTTTACAGACCTAGCTAGCAATATAATAATACCTTTCAAGACCAGGAAAATTTTAAATTTCACTTGTATGCACTCAAGTTTATTTCTTTGAAGAAAGCTCAATTATTGAAGCAGCAGTCAGTCAAACCTACTTTCATGACCCAAATTACTTAACATTCATATGTTTTAGACTGGAGAAGAGAACACAAAATCTATGACTCAATCCAATGTTAGGTTTAGCTAGAATTTTTTGCAGAACACCCCAAGATCAATTAAGCAAGGTAGACAAAACTACTTGAATAACAATAGCAACACTTCAGACATTCATCCTAGACAGGCAAATCAGCAAATCTGTTATAGAAGGGAACTGATCTACAACCCATATTGTTATCCAAACATTCATGAAATGGATCGGTTTAGTTACTGATCGCTCACTTGGTTTGGCTACGGTTTCAGTTCGGTTGATACTTAACTGACTGGGCGAGTTAGCTTGGACGGCTACAGAAGTTGCATAAGTTCACCCTTACCCAGCTATCAAAGTAAAAGAACAAGTTGTAAATGAGTAGAAACAGAATATATTGCAGTTGCACCATCATTAAAGGTTCGAAATTCGTTTACTTCCATGTTAAACACTGGTTCAAGTAATTCTTTAGGGGTCCAACAATTACATTACTAAGACCTCATTGCCATGCAAGGATCCTTGATGTTCATAATACTACCAGGACTTAAGGGAAAGGTTAGAGGGCTGTAAAGCCAAGGGTTAATGGGTGCCATCCTATATGTGTCTGAACCTATCAAGGTGAGCTGCCGATTACTATAGATGTCATCCTATGCAAGCAAACGTGCAGCAACCATAAGATGGTATCCATGCTTAATACTGGAAAATGCTCAAAACTAAAACAAAAAAGCATTTGCCAGATAATTTCGAATGGGCATCCAACATATCAAAATAAGGGACGGAGCTAACTCACCTGTTACGTCATCACCAAAGGAAAGAAAGAATGCCTCATCTCCAAAATGCTCCTCAAAATATGGCTGTCCTTAAATTCCCGAAAAGAAGAAGAAAGACAATTTCACTGTACATCTCATCCACTTTCAGTGTCAAAATTTTCAGCCACGAACTCATCAAGTCTCCCCCAGTTAGGAGTGGTAGATTCACTCAAGTCTCCAGTAGGCAATGACCGAATGCATCCCAGGATGTGTCGTGTATCCCGACAAAGCCTGGCATTTTAAAATAGAGAAATAGTTGGGCAACAGTTTGTCCACAAGGCAATGAGAATAAATATTCATAGGAAATAAACAGGAACTAGATCATCAAGCGTAAGTAAGAAGCCATTACCTCTTCTTTGCATCCGGAGAGCTTACTTCTGAACTTTTTAGTGCATTGTAAAATGCTTCAGATATTTGTGAATGGAAAATTGAGACCACTTGCCTACATCAAGATGAAACATATTAAGTAGTTGAACACGTGATATGAATGTTTTGACGATCTCTTATACTACAAAAAGGAAACAATGAACCACAAAAGAATTAAGGTGCAATCTGCAAATGAAGACATTGGGTATCAAAGCCAATTCCATTATACTATTGCATGAGTTAATGTTGAAGGAATAGCTACTTATGTACGGTTCTAGAAAATTAACATTTTGCCTGCCACTCCAAGATTCCAAGATCGCTAATCTAACAATTCAGAGATAACAGAATCTAGCAAAAATTATTACAGTACATGATCTTAGATAGGAGGATAAACGAAGAGCTCAAAGCTTGGACATTTGCTCTATTTTTTTGCGAGGAAGAATATGACAGTGCATGATTTTAGCCACATTCAAGATAATAAATGGTGCAGTTGAACAAAACAACTTCTTTATGAAGATATCTCCCCAGCATTCAAGACTACTTGTGAAAATTTTCCACAGGATGCACAGGAGTGAGACAGCAATCTCTTAACCATTGGCACAAAATGGAGGCGAGGTCTAACGGACCTCAAAGATATACTACTGAAGCACTCCGTAGTGATTAGTCATAGCACATCAGTAACTCTCAGATCAAGAGAACCAGAAGCCAATAGGGCAAACAAATGAAGAAAAAGCTGGAACAACACAATGTAACAAAAGAATTTCAAGGGATAATTCAAGCAAAAGATGAAAGAAATTGCATTTACATCAATCATAAATGAAATGCTGAGTAAAATCTTTGCCTCTTGCGGTGCATTTGAAATGAACAAAATAAAAGACCATTTGACGGATCTGAATCTACTGTTGATCCTGTCTTTTGCTGATTTTAAGAGTTTATGGACTTAATATTCTTTTTTTTATTTATTTCTGTTTCTCTTGTTATTCATTTTTCCCCCTGTTCTTGTACATGAATGATTTTCTCTATTAATAAACCATTACTCCATGCTACAAAAAAATTGCCAAAATAAACCATTAGAATAAACACAAGTACAATAATAGTTCTGAAGTGTGAAACTTTACCTGAAGATTGCTTGAACATCAGGTTCATGCAAAGTCCGAGTCAAGACTCGTTGAAGAAAGCCAACTTCCTAGAAATTAATCGAATCATCAGTTAGTTCGACCACAGTCTATTTAATTGTGACAAATCATGAAATAAGTAACATTGCTTGGAAAAAGAGAGAATTAATGCACACTTCTCAAATGAAATTATTTAGTTAAGTTCGAAAAATGAGAGGCCAATCTGTGTAGTAATCTAAAAGAAAGATCCAACCAGAAAAATGAGATGAAAAAATCAGGATTCGCATGACAAAGCACAAATCAAATAATAAAACCATAAAATTTTCATTTAACAAAACTGGACTCCATGCTTTCCCTAGGATCCAAGAGGACATAATATCATCATACTACCTGAGATACGAAACTTAAACTCAAGAGTAAGAACACATTAAGGAGTACGCAACCACTCAAAGGTGCTTTGGGTCCAGAAAATTAAGCAAAATACAGAAGCCACTTATCCTGGAAGCTTCTCATTAAGTATTTTATGCTGACAAACTTATTGGAGGTAATATTCTTAACTCAGGAAAAAATAAAAGAGAGGATATAAAGAAAATAGACAAGTGATGGTAATAGCTCAATGGCAAAGACTTTCACAAGAAGAAAACTATTTCTATTGACAATCATCTTCTACATTATATGAGGAGACAGAAACACTAGAGGATATAGAGAAAACAGACAAGTGATGGTAATATCTTAATAGCAAAGACTTTCACAAGAAGAAAATTATTTCTATTGAAAATCATCATCTAGATTATATGAGGAGACAGAAACACTGGAGCTTTCAACAAGAATTAGATGACTATGTATAGAAGATTAAAGTGAACTTGTTCTTGTTACTACACATTTTAAAAGCATATCCAGAAAAATTAACTTGATTGAAACCAGGATAAAAATAATTAAAACCACAAGGATCACAAGACACAAAAATAATGCAGAAAAACTAAAAGCATTACATGCTCTGTCTCAAACGTAAAATCTTTCTGTCCCTATCAAAACTAAAATCCAACAACCAAAATCATGCAAACACTTATTAAAAAATTTAACATGTCAGGATACAAAATCATAGGGGTGATCCAACAGTTATCTCCTGCAATAAAAAAAGTTCAGGGTAACGACTTTTAATTCTTAAATATTATGCTTAATTCTTGAAATAATTAGATCCGACTGATGAGTTTAACAACACATGACCAAGCAAAGACACAACCCAGCTTCTGGAACTTCTGAAGTAGACCATTAAGATGGGCGAAAACCAAAAGTAAAATTTAAAAAACAATTGTCAAATTAAACTTTTCCTTTCATAAAAAGTTCATGAAAACATGCAATTTAATAAAATAATTCACATCAGGAGTTACACTAAAAAGTCGCCTCATGCAAAAGGCTCCCACTATGTGGGATATGAGAGTGTTAGTTGTCTGGAGTCTTCTATGACATCTAGAGTACTAAACAAGGGAAAATACCACCGAAAACTCCAAATTATATCTTCTATGATACATTTACCCTAAACTTTTTTTATTTATGATACCAAAAACCTCGAACTTGTGCTTATGTAACACAATCACACCAAACTTTTTTTTTTATGTGAAAAATCCTGAACTTATCTCCTTGTCACATATTTGACCTAAATTTTTTTTTGTGACATTAAAAAACCTGAACTTGTATCGTTATGACACATTTACACTAGAATTTTGTTTCTTCTTATATTCTTTATTTTTGGCATTTAATTTGGCCAGCAAGGGCTTCACGACCCTTGCCCAGTGGCCAGCGAGCTCCGGCGGTCCTCACCGACCTCAGCTCACTAGCCAAAGTGGGCTGTCAAAAAAAAAATAAAGAGAAGAAAAAAATCTGGGTAAATGTGTCACAAAGATACAAGTTCAGGGTTTTTAATGTAAAAAAGAAGTTCAGAATAAATGTGTCACATAGGGTATAATTTGAGGTTCTTAGTGGTATTTTCCCACTAAACAAAGAGAAAATTGGCAAATAAATGACCTTATAATTGTATCATCAAACAAATGCGTCAACATTGGTTTTATAGTCCTCATTTATGAAAGAGGTTCAGCATCATCAACGTCCTTTTTTCCAATTTAAATTGGTATATTTTGCAACATACAGTATATAACAGTATATGATTCCAATCACAAAGCATTTCCAAAAGAAATTTAATGTAAGAAGACAGTCACAATATTTTGGGAATGCAACTCACTTTCGTAAGGGATCGTGCAAACTGACTTGGCTGAGTATCAGTATCATCAACTTTATTCCAACTCTGGAACATACTCTGCAACCCACGCAAATGGACCAGTAGCCTTTCTCTCATTATCTGAACCAGCTTGGAATGAATTTCATCTTGGTGAACCTTATAATCCTGAAAGAAAAGACATGAAGGTTCAACTAACATATCAAAGCCCACCAGTGCTTTAACCAAGACAAAAAGAAATAGGATTATCGCACATTTGTACAATCTGTAGTCACCACAAAAGAAAACTAAATAGCTCAGCCAAGAATATACACCACTTCTGGAACTAGAAGCCTAATAAAACAGGAATTGACATCACAAACTAAGTAGAAAGCATGCATTCCTAGTCTCAAAATGAAAACTCAAGTGCTCACCTAGAAGAGTAATGTAATGACCTTTATTGGAAAAAATACTACATTTCTTAACTATGGTTGACAAGGTAGTTAAACATCCCCACCCCTGAGAGAGAGAGAGAGAGAGAGAGAGAGAGAGAGAGAGAGACCAAATTATAGCAGTTCAGTAAGCAGTAAGACATACAATAGACAATGCACCAAATAATTGTAGTTCAGTAACCAGTGTGAAATACAATAGTTAATGCAGCTCCCTCCTTAGCCCCTATGGGAACAATAGTATTTTAGACTCATAGAGATAGCAACTATAACTCAATCTCCAACACCAATATGGAGACACACATATACTGAGTAAGGAACATATGGAAAACATGGATTTATTCAGGTAACATACAACAGACCCTCAGCTGATTGCATTTAATGGCTATTAACGCACCGTTCAAACAGAAATGCACCACAAACAAATAAATTATGATCCAGAAGAACAATTATGCAATAAATGGGCGACTGTCCACCTAACAAATTTAATTTGTATTGTTGACTATGCAACAGTATTAATTTGCACAACCAGGGTGCTGTATGCTTCTCAGTTCAACGACCAAATATTCACTTACTATAATTTTACTGATCAATTCATAATCTTGCATCCTCCTGTTCCACAGAACAGTGTAGGTATTTTAGATTCCTTATGTGGTTAAACCAGAATAATTAAATAGAAAGAATTCAAACATTGAAAACTTATAAACACCGATAACAGGAAGGAATGCTCCTTATCTCTTTCTTCTGATATGAAAGCACTTGAAACCATAAAAGAAAATTGATTTCTTAGGGTCTCTTTAGTAACGTTTCTGTTTCTCTGTTTTTCTATTTTCTTGTTCGCGAGAACAGAAAATTAATATAAATCATTTGTGTACATCAGTTGATTTTTCTATTCCCCAGAATTAGAAAAGCTGCCAGGGAAAAGATTTGAAACAAAAATCAGAAGTAAAAAAAAAAAATATTTTTCGTTCCCGGAAACAATTTCCTGGAACAACTTTTTTCTTCATTTTCTTTTCTCCTCCTTCCTTTCTCTTCTTCTTTCTCTAACCAGTTGCCGAGCCTCAGCAAAGACCAGCAACTGGCTGGGCCAATGAGGTTGACCACGTGCTGGCTGGGCAAGGCCAAACTCACCCGACAGCGGCGAAGTCAAGCCTTGCCCAGCCTTGGTGTCACCAGGGGCCAGCGAAGTCAACCTCACCAGCCAGAGTAGGAAAAAAAAAGGAAAAGAAATTCTTTTAAAATAGAAATATATCAGAACATTAGTTTCATCTAAATGCACTTGTTTTCTTTTTCTATTCTGGGAATACTAGTTATTAAACGTGTTTTTTGCAAGATAACTTGTCCAGAAAAGAAAAAATTAAAAAAAGAAATATATCAGAAAATTAGTTTTATAATAAACTCACTCCTAATTCTATTCCGAGAAGAGTAGTTACATAACGCATTCTATTTTAAAGAAAATAGAAATAGAAAAGCCTATTTCTGAAAATAAATTATGCCAAGAACAGAAGCTTAATGCGCCCTAAGAGTCCATGAAAATCTCACTTAACTCCTCTAAAACTGATACAGTCCTCCAAATTGACTTGCTAAATGGCCATAAATCAAAAAACCAACAAGATTGATGTGAAATATGTTACCATCACAAATGAAAAAAGGAGAAGCTAATCCATTCACCTGTGCCACTCGATCCATCTCTAACAACAACAATGCCTTCCGCGTTTCAGGTACTTTCATGAAGAGAATACGCCTGATTTCTTCGTTACATAGACCAATATGAGTATATGAGTACATTGTCTCATGCCCACAAAAATAAATATAATGTCAAAGAGAGATACTTGTGAAAAAGATTAGAGAGAACTGAGAGAACTCTTTACATAACATAGGTAGATTTAGTATAGATAAATGTGTGAAAGATGCTGGCTTCCATGTTAGGCACTCACACCATCAAAATCGTGGTTCTAGATCAGGGAAGATATAAAAAGACCATATCATGCACATGCAAGGACATAAAAATTTATAAGTCACAGTCAGCTAGCAAGACAACAAATGCAACAAAATTTATGCCGCCACATATTTTCAGTGAATTATATTTGAAGTTACTAAAGCTCGGTTGTTCAGAAATATTCATGAGAAGCTTACATAAAATACCAACTACTCAAAAAGAGCTAAGACTATTGGTCTTTCTTTTGTTTCATGAATCAACTGAACCTTTGACAAATTGCACTTATCTAACTAATAATTCTTAGCAAAATACCAGATGAATCCCACTTCCTAGCAACAAAATTTAAAGCCTCAAATAATCCTAAATCATCCACATGCCTATCATCACTGCAAATTGACTATATGCGTGAAGTGTTTCTCCCTACATATGTGCCCTACAGAAAACAATTACATATCTATCATAAGACAAGCGAGCCAGTTCTGGGAAGGCTTCCTCTTTGTTTTAACTGATGTGGAAGCATTGAGTATTATTTTCTTCATTAAGAAACTGAATCTACCCAAGATCCACATGGACCATAACTTATAAAAGTAATATTGAATTAAGTTCTTGAAGATCACAATAAAGAATATAATAAAAGAGGAAATTATACAAACATCACAACAACATCAAGTTAGGCAAGGTAAGTTGAGAAGCTTGACCAGTTATATATTTCCCACCAAAGCAGGACCTTGTGTCATCTAAGCATTTATGAAAATAAAACTGATCATTTTAAAGCAAGTGTTAACACACAAAGATAACAGAGGCATAGTGCATAACTAGAAGCATGGTAATGGGAAAGATGACATGATCTCAGTATTTTGCAATGACACGGAAATCAGCGCTACAACATAAATTTAAGTATACAACTAGCTTATGCAGTGGCAGTAGTTTTGTTATCCCTCACCAGGAATAATGGCATGTATGAAGCTGATGACTTGACTCGCCAAGGCCAAGTGCTTGGAAGTTATAGATTTCAACCCTGACACCTGCAGGATTACATAAACAATAAACTAACAGAAAATAAGAGTGCAAAGTTTATTTCCCTCTGAAAAAAATAAATAGTAGGTCATAGAACCTGCAAACAAAAGCTGTACATATTGCACAAAGATGCAGAAACGAATACCAAGAACAAAATATATATCCAATAAGTCAACAAGTCCACTCATGCTACTCGTAGGAGATTAGAGTCAAGCACATCTGACGTTGGACGAACAGCTCATATGAGATAATGAAAACAAGAAGGAAGAAGCATTTTAAGCATGTTAAGTTTTCTGAGGCCACTGCAACTATTCTAAAAGTTTATATTATTAGATGAAGGCATGGTTTAATATTTAAATATTTTAACACTCCCCTTCATGCTTACTCTAGTTTTTTTGCCTAGTATTAAGCATGCAAAATTTCATTGGGAAGGCAAATAGCGGGCCTGGAATCCAACTCAAGACCTCTTACTCTAATACTATTTGTTAGAAGCACGCCCAAGAGGCCTCAATACCTACACCCAGGAAAATTGCTAAGAGAGAACCCAAATCCGAACTCGTCAATATAGTTAGTTAAACCCACCCTCACTCAAAAGCTTGTACCTAACTTATGGTTTAACTATGATATATTAACTACTTCAAACCACATCAATTCTCTGTTGTAAAACTTTTTCTAACATAAATCCTTTACGCCAAATCAAATTGCATTGGCCACTAGATTCCTTCATCGACATATTCACCAAACATTGGAGCAGACTGAAAGCCCGCCAATTTACTATTAGCTCTAATACCATACAAGTTCATCAGCCTATCTAGATGGACCCACCTTCACTTAAGTTTAAGCCGATAGAGAAGGCGTACTTTATTTTTAAATATTCTAATAAGGCATAACCTTGGAAATTAGAAAAGATAACTTATCTAACTCTAACTTTAATTTTATGACTTACAGCATTGTTATCTTTCCTGCATTTGCTGGGTATATCCGTGAATGCTAATTCTGTTCATAGTTGGGCAGACTAGAGAGATAAATAGCAACTAAAAATCTTTTCACTGATTTCTAACTTTTGATTCCCTCTTTGAACTCCCCTTCTTCTTCTTCTTCTTCTTCTTCTTCCTCTTTAATTCTCTCTGATTTACAACTGCTTGTTAAAACTAGTTCTGACAACTTTTTTTCCTTACCCACTAATGAGTGTTCCTGGAACATTAAGCGCCTAGGTAAGATTCGGAGTAGTTACTAGCTTTTACCTTAATAACACTTGTATATAAATTATTGAAGACATCAATGAATTTACAAATGTTTAAGATGAAAAAGAATCATCAAATCCAGCTTTGTGACTTGTGACATTTGCCTTGCCTGAGACATAAATGAAGCATGCTTATTTTGATCTTCATAGAGGCTGCTGAAAGAATGAGTATCATCAAGAGGTATTGAAGAGAGGACTCCAACTGAAATGGTTCTCATCATGTTTTAAGACGGAGAAATGAGACAGCCAGACTGAGAGGTAAGGCAATCTAAAGAACTTGACAGTGTGAAGAGACAAACATGCCAATACTTGTCCAAAGATGTGTTGCTTGTTCAAAAGCATTACAACTTAGACCACTTGTGTAAGAAGATAGCTGTTCTTTATTACATTAAGATCCTCAAGAGACCACTAATGCAACACAAATAAAACATTGGTAAAACAGACCAAGAGTAAGCCTATTTAAGAATTTGTATGTGCATGGCATTAGATATTTGTACCTGCATGGCATGAGCCCCAAGAACAAGCTGACACGTCCTCGTATTAAAATGCTTTAGAATCTCAGCAACACGAAGAACCACTTCCGAAGAAAGTGTTGGAAGAAAATTATTCATATCAATGTACTCCGACAACATCTTCACCAATATTAAGCCACTGTGCACAGAAAAGGTTTCATCAATGCCTCGCTCTAAAGACATAAAACGTAATAACAAAAAAGTTTGGGATCTTTCATGAGAAAAATAAAACCTGTTCTCAGCTTCTAATACCAGTTATAAATCCAGATTACTTGACATGGAGGTTACAAATAGCAAACAAACTATGAGAGGAAAAAAATGTTGCAGTAGAAAATAAAGCAATTGGAAAAGCCTAAGAAAGTCACTGACCAGTTCACCATGTGATAACCAACACCTCTGTATATAAGAGATTGAGAACTAGATTTTCCACGCTCTTTAATGGTGCTGTTATTAGCCTGAGAAGATGAATTAATCTCTGCTTTGTTCTTTTCAGAATTACTTGTTAGGGTCGAAGATATTCCTCGGTCAGAATTTTCTGAAGATACACCAGCCATATCCCCCCCGAGCTGACTTTCCTGTTGTGTCAACAGTAGTCCAGTAGCTGCCTCATTTGGAACATCATTTCCAGCAACCATGCTGACTCCATAAGCATCTATGCTCTCTGTATTTAATGAATCAGGGCAAAATAGTGCATTTATTATTGCCTGAAATTCCTCAGGAACATCAACTTCAACCCACGTTTCTTGGTCAAGCACTGCTTTAATCTTTGCCATCTGCAACAGCAATTACAAGTTGACATTTACTCCAGAGAAAAGAACAAGAGAAAATGCAAATGTTTTAAGAAAGATTGAATTAACATGATAATACTAACACGGGATTCGTGCTGAAAATCAACAAAGGACTTAGCCTGTGATTGTAGTGTGCCCCTTATGCTATATCCCAATCTTCCACCAATCTGTTGAGGCATACACAAGATGCAGCATAATAAGCAAAAAGAACACTGATGATGAGAGCAATAACAAATAATATATACTAGTAATAGTAGTAATAATAATAACAACAACAGTAATAATAAAATCAAACAGTTCACCAGAGACTATGGCAAAGAGTATATGCACCTTCTCTGTAGCAGATATAAATTCCTGTGTTATGCTGTATATGCTCAGAAATTCCTGCAATCTTAATCTTGGATGAAGAAGTGCCCGCACCCCAAGGAGCTTGGCCCATCTCCCATGAGCAGCATCACAAGCAGCAAATATAGCTTCTGCATTTTCTCGCAAGACATCAGCTCTGTCAACATCAACAAACATAAGCCATTAATCTTTTCTAAACAACAGAGAAGCAAGAAATTTTATAGAGCTTTCATTAGGTTTCATAAAATTTACTAACAACAAATGAGCACTGTAAAATTCAAAAAAGATAAGAGAAGACCAAGGAAAGATTTGTGTTCTTCTGTATTTGATGGAAGAAGGTTATATATACCACAAATTTTTCCCATCTAAAGTGTAGATCTCAATTGAAATATTTTCTCTATGAATAATCCAAACCCAGTTGGCAGATAATAGCAGGGCTGAGAATCAATGTGCACCTATTATCTAGGAAATACTACGAATTATGTGTGGTGTCATGACTCCTTCATGTCCCCATGAAATTGTCCCTTGAAAATATGGTTCTTTCACCTAGCTCAACCGGGAGGGTGGGGGGGGCGGTTGTTTCGGTGACCATCAGAATGCCCCTTAAGCTCAATAGAAAGTCCTATAGGACAGTACTAAGGCCAGCAATTAAGTAATAGCATATGCACAAAATGAGTGCAGCGAAGATGAGAATGTTTCATTTGAGGTGTAGGAACACGAGAAGAGATAAGATTAAAACTGAAGCTATTAGGGAAAAAATAGTTGTTGAGCCCATTGAGGATGAGATGAGAGAAGACAGTCTCAGGTTTAGCCAGTTGAATGAAGCTCAGATGCCCCGCCTAAGCGATGTGAACAAGGAGTGGATACATTGGTTAATAGGGGTAGGGGAAGGTCAAGAAGGATATGGAAGGAGACGATAAGGAAAGATATGGAACATCCAGAGCTCAGAGAGGTTCTAACAAAGGGCCAAGCACAATGGCACAAGCAACTTCACAAGCTACTTCATATAGCCAACTATGTCTAATGGATTTAGGCTCAGTAATTGTTGTTGCATTGTAGTCAATAAACAAGTCCTTCACAACACTTACATTTTCTTCATACTCCATTTTTGAGATATTCCAAAAAGCTAGCAAACGAGGGAGATTGCACCAAAGATTTCTCCTCACAATTTTTAGTTTTTTGAGAAGATGAATACAGAAAACTAACATTTACCAAAAAAAAATACAGAAAACTAACTTTACCAACAAAAAAAAGTTACAGAAAACTAATATCCAACAACCAATTGCCTCCTGATAAGCGAAACCAGTCCGTTCTTAAAAAGGTTAACAAGGAATAAAATGGTTCACAAACTATGACAAAAACAACACAATAATCTCCCAGTACTTCTACAGATGCAAGATTTGTGAAGTGAACGAAAAAGAATCTCATTAGAAGTTACCTGAAGTTTTTTGACACTGCAGTTGTAGTGAGACTTTCGTTAGCCTTTCCTTGAAAAGATGGAAGCTTAGCAGTGCCATTTCTCTCAGCTACATATGGCAGAATGGAACCAATCTGACCATCAGTATCCTCCGCATTTTCTGCAGCTGCTGCACCAAGAGCTATTGCTACAGCAACAGAATTTGCAGCATAATGATCATCAAGATTGCACAAAATCCATTCAATAGCCTTCTTAACTTCAGCAGCTCGCACTAAATGTACCTGCAATCACTAAAAGATGCAAAATCACATTACATAATACCTAAAGAGTGAGTGATCTCAAGCACAAAATCTATCAGGTCACATCAGACAACACCCAAACATAAGCACGAACCCGTTTTTGTGTGCTCGCACGTGTGTGTGTGTGTGTATATGTGTGTCTGTGTCTGTGTCTGTGTCTGTGTCTGTGCGAGAGAGAGAGACTGAATTCAACTAGTTGCAAAGTGTTAAGCAGGTTCATAAATTTGCCTGGTTGCACAAGTCTGAAGCTGGTAAGCATTCACATCGGTAATTGAAGCACATATCAAATAATACATATGATCTTCCTATCTACAAAAACTTGATTGTCACTGAGTTTCTTTAATATAAGCAAGGAGTTCAGTTAAACTTCATAAAGTAAAGTAGCGAACTGCTATGCCTTCAATAGATCCTTTGTAAAATCTAGCTATGGATCAACTTGTAATCAAGCAAACAACTAGGACAAGCTTTCAAATCCTTCACATAACCAACAAAAGGACTGTGGAGCATACTTTAAGTAAAACATAGTTCACATTACCCGTACTACGCTGAAAATAGCACCTAAAAGTTGCACAAAGCATTCTGATGACAGGCTCCTCAACTTGCTTGCAAGAGATGAACCTCCACCTAAGTTTATTTAATTTAGATCAAATAATATTTCAAGAAAATAACACATGATAAAGAAAGGAACACTCAAACTATCAGCTTGACAAAAAATTTCCTCCAAGTAAAGTATTATTAAGTTGAGAGGATAATAGAGACAAAATTTACAAATCCAAAAATAGCCACTACAATGTTCCCAAGAGCAGATATATATGCACCCAAAATATGAAAAAAAAAAAAATACATCTACTTTAGCTCGCCATACCACAAAGCTATTTATAGTTTGAAGAAGGTTAACTGATTACTCATAGCATGTGAAAATTTGGAAATTCTGATCAGGACAAACGTGTTGTTAGTATATTCCCCTTAATCAGGAGCATCTAGACATTTCTTAGGCAGGATCTTACCATCTCCATCATTTGTCCGCTCTCCAGGCGTGAAATCCAACTCAGCTGATCTAGCAACAAGAACTGGAAGAAGCTCAGCCACTGTGGTCTTAATTGCAGTTTTCATGTCAGCAGTAAGCATATCGCGGTATATCCTCAAAACAGAGGGGAGCTTAGCCTGAAAGAGATCATCTCACCGTAAAATACTTATAGAAGTCTTTCCATGGGTAACTAAAAGATTGCACTATCATTTTAGACAAGACAAACGGAATTATTACAAACGAAATAACCTGTAGACAACTGATAAATAAGTCCTGGAATTCAAAATCACACTTGCTTTTAGTTGCTTTTTTGTCATCAAGTAGCATGACTGACTGGTAAGACAAACTAGAGCCTATCTGAAACTAGGGAGCAAATAATTAGTCGTATTTTGAGTTTAACCAATTTCAAGTATAAATGGTCCAATAAATAAATATCCCCTGCTAGGCTTCGGAAAGCTTGTGTAAACTTCTCTCCTCTCTACCCTGATATATGACAATCATCACCACTTACCACCATTTGTAACTCTTATTACCACTCGCCCTAAATAATATAGACCATATTTCTTTCAGTGGTTGGTGAAAATCAAAGGGGACCCCATTTCAAATGCATGACTTAGATAAAAACACACACTGCTGCTTAAGTTTCAATTACAACAACGAAGATAGAATTATTAACCCAGAATATGACTTACACCGAAAAAACACTCAACAATTTCTCCTTTACAGCAACACCGTTAATAAAATCTAGATGAACTAGATCACTAATCTAAAAGATAACACAGTCAATGAAATTACTACAGAGGCCCACAGTATTATATAAATGCCCCATGTGAAGAAAATATTATGAGTAATATACTTCCGACTGAAAAAGTAGAAGGTGCATCAAATTAAGGTAAATGGGAAAGCAAGCATGACTTACTGTTCTAAGTAATCCAATTACAATGGGCAGAAGACGGTCTCGCAAATTAGAAGTCTCTTCCTCATCAAATTTAATCTGTAAACAACAATGAGTCAAGAACTTTCAAATTGAAGCCACTAACAAACTTTTAAGCCAAACAACACCTCCCAATAATGAAGACATGAGAGGTACAAACTAACTGTGCCATGGGAAGCAGTTAATAAAAAGATACACTCATAAATAATCAATAAACCATTGCTCATCGAATTGAAACCAAAAACAAGAAATTCAAACTTCCTCTCCACTTTTCACCAGTCAAATTAGGCCAGCAATTACAGATATTAATATCTATTGCTAAAACCTGGGTGTGAATATCGAGTGTGGGTGTAGATTCAATTGTCTGACTGGCCTTTTGAGAAAATCTTACACCGAAGTGCTCATCCAAAAAGGATCCAGAAAATAGCCATGTGGGGGAACACCGTCAGATATACATATATATATATATATATATATATATATATATATATATATATATATATATGCAATGACATGGTAAAGTAACATGCTCATGTTGAATTGGGCAGACCAGTTTCACCAAGTCATATGATCCTTCTGCTCTTTAAAATGCGCAAATTTTGGAGTCGCCACTCAATACTTATTACACTCCTTAATTTAAAAATGGATTTTGATTTCTGAAGTTCCCTTATACTATTTATAGGTATAGTACACAAGTAATTACACAAATATGCAACTGTACAAGAATGACAAGGTAATCCGATACCACTATCTACACTATACACCCTTAATCATTCAACAACCGATAGTACTGGTCACTGGTAGCTGGTATTTATTCATTTAGGCCCAAAGTTTTAAAAGCAGATGTCCCAACATCCTGATTGTTTTAATTGACAAATACTAGTTTTAGAAGCCAGCCCACTATATTGCAATTTTAAACCAAGCCTCATTTCGCAAGTTTACAAGTGAAATAGAGCCATTCCTATGAGAGTTTAGACTCAAGACTAACATGACAACAAGAATGGTAAGATGTAGCTTTCACACTACATTTCTCCATTGTCACCCAATAAAATAAAAGAAAGGAATTTTATGTCAGCTTGTACTAAATGAAAGGGCTCATTATCATTGTGAAGACGAACCTAAAGCAAATAACGAGTGTACTATGCTAGGGGCACTTGCTAGCAGGACTTACAGAGAGAAGCTTACCTCATCTTCTGCCCCATTTGCAGAAATGGAAGCCCTTGCTTTTACTTTTGACAAGATGATTACGTCCATGTTTCCAACATCATGGACAGAAGCACGCATAAACTCTGCTGAAAGAATGCTACAAGAGCAAAATCCATAAGTTACTAAGCATGTACAATACTGCATTTATTCCTGGCATAATACAACTGATACTTCTGCACTTAGATAAATGTCATGCACATGATGAAGCTGACTAGCATGAGTGAGATACTGGAAGAGCATGATAAATATTGAACTCGGAATATAGGTCCTGTGCGCATTAAATGTCACACTATCAAAGGACACATAGCATTCATCTTCTTTCCGACGAAATTGGCATAGTAGAAATTCTTTAAATATTATCACATCTAAAGGATAATAGTCAAAAAAACCAGAATAGCGACCAAGCTGACACATGCACAAATCTCAAGATCTCAAACTCAGGCATGAGCTTTTCAAGTTGACCAACAACAACATGAAAAAGAAATAGATCAACCCAAGATGAGAAAAGAAAAGGAAGGCCTTCAACATGCAAAAAAAGGTACCATTAAAAACCAGAAAAAAAATCTCAGATTTTTGCAGTAGGATTATCCATGCATTGAGTAAACACAAGTTCTGAGAAAACAAAATGAGCAGAAGCAAGAAAGTTCAAACAGGTAATTATATTGTAGAAATGAGCCAAGCATGAAAGAGACTTTCGACAACAAAAAAATGACATGAAAAGTGCATCAAAGCCTCTCCCTAAAAGGTAGAAAAGGGAAATGTAATTTCAGAGTCACATTGGCCTATGAAGAGGTTTTCTAGCAGCTATATTAACAGTTAAAGATTTCTACATTAAGTAACTGATCAATAGGGAAAAATTAACTTACCAATCATGAGTATCTTTTAACTGATTCAAGCAAAGAGAATTAGTAGTGTGGCACTAGCCACATAAAAGAAATATATGTGACATAGACAATCACAGAGTAATGGAAAATAACAGAATAATTAGTAGTGTGCAAATAGAGCAGAACATCTGCATCTTTTCATTTGTACAAAGATGGATGGGCATATGTGATGCATGAAACAAGAATCTCTGTGAACTGCAGGGAATAGGACTAATTATCCCAGTAAATATCTTGGTGAACAGACAATATTAACCCACTGTTTATATGATTACCTCAAAAACTATAATTTGCAATATAAATGGATTCAGGAAGTTATAGAAATAGGTTTAACCTTAGCAGGAACTTGACAGCTCACATATGTTCCAGCATGCAAGACAAATAACTCAATGAGCAAACCTGTACTAAACTTCAGATAGAATGGTAGATCCATACCCTAATCTATGTTATGACAAGTTCCCTTGTACACCGTCCCTCACAAGATATTTCCATGGCCTTTTTATAGAAACATATTTTAGGCCAATTGAGAATAAGCAATGCACCAATTTACATGTGCACATTCACACATATATAATTAAAAGTTTACATTCACACAAATAAATATGTAAGTATGTGGGAAACTACCAAGTGTAAACACACATATATGTTTGTCTACATATGCCCTGAATCAAAGCCTCCAAATTAGGAGCTGAAAATGGCAGTCATACTTCACAAGCCAAAATAATAGTTGGTCAGCAACACGTAAGACAGCCTTGCAGAATGGAGCGCAAACTGCAAAGGTTTCGGGGAAGAAAATTCCAATTTATCATTTAAATACCTGTTTATGGAATCTATTGAAGCTGCTACATGGTCCCGAAGGTGACGAAAGCAATGCAGACCAGTAAGTTCATCCCCATCCTGGTATACCAAATAGCCGAAAACAATTTGTAAAGTTAAAAATCTGGTTTAGCATGATTATAAGCGCTTTTTGAGCTTTATCCAGGGTCGCCACCAACAGACATATGGGCAGCAGAAACAATATCAAAAGCCAAAGAAGAAAAATAGAAATTTGAAAAGCCACTAATTTGGGCAAACTGAAAAAAGCAATCTGGCTGCCCTATATATCTGATAGACTTTCTTTCTTTTGCCGGATGGTAGGTTGGAATAAGATTCTTGCTATTGAGAATCTCAGGAAGAAAAAAATGATTCTCACGATTTTCTTTTGAATGGGTAAGCATCCAGGTAAATCTGTTGACCATCTCTTTCTTCCTTGTGACTTTACCCTCAAGCTCAGGACCATACCTTTAGCACGTCTATCATATATTGGTCAAGCCAAGACATGCAATCCAACGTTTTAAACATTGGAATGCAAACGAAGGAGACTTAATTCTAAAAAGACTGGGAGCGTTACACCATTTTTTCTCATGTGGAGCATTAGGAAAGAATGCACCAAAACATTGTTTGATGGTTCATAATCTTCAGTGCTGAATTCAGCTTTCATCTTTTTGTTTTGGTTCTGCATAGTCTTGTAGTGTTTTCCTCTTGCTTGTTTGTTTTTTCAGTCTTTTTCCTTGTACAATTCTGATGTACTGAAAACTGAGGAAAGAGCACATCAGAACCATATTCTATTGAAAAACCAGGGTTGCCACAAGTTCTTCATTTGTAGACCTACAAATACTAACAATATGTTTTAGGGGGAAAATGGAATGTCTAAGGATAGGATTAAAATATGGACAAGGAGACTGAAAGCATCAAAGTTCACTGGTATCCAGTGCCACTGATGCCCAGAATAGTAAACATACCTCTCTTCCCAACAATACAATTGCTCATACCTGCACAATGTTTATATCACTAAATCTGTTTCCCTCCATAACATTATCTCTGGCTGCCGTTTAATCTACAAATACTGTAGCAATGCACGTTTGTCTGCCACTTTCTAATTACTTGCTTCCTACTTCCACTTATGACTTTCCCACCAAAATTTGAATATCAAAAATATTCTTTAAATGTCAATAAATTATGAAAAAGATTACATATGAATCTACATGTTAGTATTTGGTAATTTTGAAAGGTTGCAAGTGTTGAGGATTAATGAAAGTTACATGGTGATTTTTGCAAAATTTACATTGAGCCAAAAGTTGAAATTGAAGTCACTGCATAATTTACATACATAAAATAATGACTTCATGATTCAAAACTTAGTTTGGCGATTGTGCCATTACTCAAACTCAACTACACAAAAATAACAGGCCATAAGTCATTTCCTCTTCTTAATATAATTGCAGTTTGCATAAACCATTTCATGAGGCAGTTTAACTGCAGTAGTTATGATCTAGAATGTTGTGCTGCAGAATTAGCATATAAAGCAAGACAGTTGGTTTTAGCCAATTTGCAGTTTCATGGGCTATCAGTGGCGCCTACATTGTCCTTTTTATCCTGGGACCAATCATATAACAGGCCATACATCCAAAGATATGGACTGGCACTAAAGCTAGGAAAGTGGCATCCACAGGAGAAAAGCTTACGATCAGTTTCTCTGCATGCATAAGAATGGGTAGTCTACTTGAACAGCCACAAATAGAAAGGAAAGGCAAATAGTATATTGACATAAAATGTCTACTAGCATGCTTTGTAGAGTGACAGAAAATAAATGTTGGCAAGGCAGAGATCAATCAATGTTTATTTGATTATAAAATTTAACCACAAATATGCTCATATAGAATTTGCCAATTCAGTTAAGTCTGAAAAACCATCACATCTGCATAAATAACACTAACTACAGCCTTAACTAGAGCAAAGTTACTAAAGTCTGATAAAAGAGCACGCGACAGTAGCAACGCAACGTCAAATTCCTCAAGCATTATCGAGCAAAGTTTTCTAAATGCACCACATAAGACAAAGTGGTACAACTTTTACCCTTTGTTAGATCATTGATGTGGTTTTTGCCCTTAGATTTGGCTCTTTCTATTATTTCAGAGTTTGAAATCAAGATGTTTGTTGAATGTTAACAAAAAGTATCAATAATCAATATAAAGTCAACCCAAGTTTTTCATAATTTTAGAAATTAAAAAGAATCTACAATAAATGTGAAAATTTCTAAAAGGCCTTTTGGCTTGGCTTTGCCTTCTTCACCATTTTCTGACTAACTGGGCCTTGCATAAGAAAGTCCGAACCAGAAACTAGAACTACTTAGGAGACCTACCACAGGTTTGACCAACTCTTCATCTTAAATGTTTCATAAACCAGAACCAGAACACAGGCCACTTTAACCTTCTTCAGCCAGTTGCTTTGGCCCAATCCTAGTAAAGTGCCCTATCATTGATGTGCATATTGCACAGCATAACCTTATACCTGATGATGATGGCTTTCCACGCAAACTTTTGGCAGCGTGGAAATTGTGCTGACAGAGTACAGTCACTGTTAGCCCTTATTTTCAACTTGAATTGTACTACTGATCATTTACATGGGTTGGCACCCCCTTGGTGATATTTTGTATTAAAAGCTCTTTTACTTATCAAAAGAAAACCTGATGTCGAATTGCCTCACTATAAACCAAATTGGAGAGGCAAAGTGCCTTTCCATCTGGTGTACGGCCACTTCATGGATATTTCAGGAATTATCAGGGAAATGAACTAATTCCATTCCATTCTAAAAGTGTTCTCATCATAGCAAGTTTCATCATCTTCAGTCGAAAGCCGATGGAGACAGCACTAATACATATTTAGATCCAATCTTCAGCTAATTGGTCAAACCTTCATAGCAATATTCTCTCTACTGCCATTTCAATAAGCAAAATTAACAAGTACATTCAAGACTCAGGTGCTAGAAAGCTAGCTTAGCAAGATTTATCATCTAATTGTCGCCCAGCTCTTACAACTAAGAAGGTCCTTATCTGATACTGCAGCAATTTTATAGACAAAAGCAAATCTTATGACATTCTGGGGAAAAGAAAAGTGCATGTCCTCCACCATTTGTAATTTTTGCTTAAGATTTTTGTTTCGATTCTCTCAGCATTTTTAGGCTAAGTTATGCAAAAGCAACCAAGCAAGCCTAACAAAGACAATGTCATTGAACAGACTGATACGTACCAGCAATTGCCGCAAATCATCAATGATATCCAAAGCACCAGCACAATCTGAGGATGCAACTAGCTGATCGACAGAAACATAAAATCAGGACTTTTTTTTCTTTGATAGGGAAGTACCAAGTATCACCATGTGCCATAAGATCAAAAGTCAAAGAACAGAACACAAGTACATGAAGGAATCCGCACCAACTTGAGAGCGGAAACTGCTTGATTGACCGACAATATAAGCCTCAATTTCTGCTGGAGAAGCAATAAGTTCCCTCTGGCGGCATTCAATTCCTGAATCTGCCGGGCTGAATCCACCAAATCCCCATCCAGAAGCCTAATAGTCTCCTTTAACTCTCTGATCCTGCCACACCCGCGCAGGATTTTCACGTTCAAGTCCTGCAGCTGCCCCTGTGCTTCAAAGAACGAGTTGGACCGCAGCGAAATCTCCTTCACCAAATGCAACTCCACCACATCTAAGTAGTGCGACAGCTTCTCCTGCAGCGCCGAGTTCTCCGCGATGCTCGAGAAAGGGCAGGCCGCGCGGAATGTGCCGCCCTCTTCGAGCGCAAAGTCCTCCTTGAAGTAGAGCGCGGGGACCTCCCTGAGGCACGCGACGAGGGCGTCGCCCTGGCCCCCGGCCGCCGCCGCCGACTCCGACGCATCCGAGCCTGCCCCGCCCTGGAGATCGCGCTCCCGGGAGGAGTGGTCCCGGACGTCCTCGAAGCGGTGGAAGGGCTCGGAGATGGAGGAGAGGTAGGGGAGGAAGTCGGATCGGGAGAGATCGGAGGAAGGACGGGAGGAGAGCGGGGCGAAGTCGGGGACGGCGATAGAGGTGGAGGAGGACCACCAGCCGACCCAGGAGGGATCGGCGGGCCTGGCGGCGGCCACGTCGGAGAGGGATCTGGACGAGGAGGATAAGGAGGAGGAGGAGGCGGTCCGGGGGATGTCGGAGGACGGCGACCTTCCCGACGGCAGGGAAGGCTGAGATTCCATCGGAACAGAGACAGAGAGAAGGCTAATGGAGAAGAAGAAGCATGAGTTGGAGTGATGGAATGAAGGAGGAGGAGAGGTGGATCTGAACTCTGGTGTGATGGTTTTAGTGGGAGGAGGAAGAAGAAAGAAGAAGCAGAGGGCGATGGAGACCGGTGGTGGTGAACTGGAATTTCCTCCTTTTCATGTCTAATTCTAATTATTTTATTTTGTTTATTTCTTACCAATATTTTTGGCTGAGTGGAGATTATGATGAAAAAAGTAAATAAATTGGGCCAATAATTGCGATCTTAAATCATGCTCATGGTGCAATAATTGAGATTTTTTAACCAATTTTTATTTCTAGCAATAATGTTGAAAATAGCATTGGTGATCTTATTCCACATTGATCAACTGCGTATTGGATCGGATAGAAGTACTGTGAACCTATAGATCCACTGATCTTGATTTCCAGGAGCTGTTAAGCCGATTTAGAACGGTCCAAGTTTAATTTCTCCTGAGATAGCGTAATGAGGCCACCTACTATCTATCGACATGGCACTCTTCCTTTAAACTGGATGGCTAATCTCCCTACTTTCTTTTTTATGACTTTAGACTTAAATTTTCAGTAGTTATGTAACATGCCTTAATTATCGTTTAATGAAAGTTTTGTTTTACCAAAAAAAAATCTTATCCCGCATCCAATTTAATTGGTGAACTTTGATTTCTTTCATTTCGAGCTTTGTAATTTTTGAATCAAAGCAGTTTCATCTTTTTAATCAAATATGCCCTATGAACTATGTGAAAGAATGGGAGGAAGCATTTGTACTTTTAATTTTGATGTTATTATGCCTTAGGATTATATTAAACATCAACATCTACCTCATCATTAATGCACTTGCCTTCTTATGTTAATAATTAGGATTGTGGCATTTTCTTTATAATAAAAAAAAAGTGTTGGGAATTACATGCCCCCTCAAAATCGATTATAGTGTTGTGCCTTTCTCCCGGATCAAGGTCCATAAGCTTTGGCAAAACTCAATTCTTTTTCCAAATAAGATATGGAATTACCACCAAATAATTTTTAAAAATTAGCCCGCTTTGACACCTAAGTTCACACATATATAAGCATTATTATTCACGAATATTAGAGAAACTTATGGTCGGGTTCTATTTTGTGAGGGGAGGAGTTAGTGTCTTCAAAACGTCCTTTCATTATCACATTTTGCAATTAAGGTCTTCAAATGCAATTATCAAATAAATTCTTGAGTTTTCTGATGCAATTTTGATTCTTTCAAAGGTGTAATCAGAATAATTCCTTCATCATTTTATGACCCAGCATGATGCAATGTGCCATATATGTTTTTGCTTTGAAAAATATGCAATTATATGATAAAAATAGGCATAGGTTTAGTGAGGTATTTGCATAGACAATTCACGAATGCCATATGATTAGAAGATGCATAATTAGTTTTAAAATCAATGGAGCCATGTTATTATTTGGCATAGTTATACATGTTTTCTTTTTGTCATGTTTTTATCATACTTAATTTGGATTTTCAAACCTTAAGATATTTAATTATAAAATTTGAAATCGAATTAAAAATTCATGACTTGCAATTGATCAACTCACGGAAAATATGGAACTTCCAGAATAAAACCTGCAAAACAATACTTTTCATAATTTTTAGTGGGTAACTTAGGCACTATGATGGCTTATTTATCCATGAAAAGCCTAATCTTAAGCTAGCAGCGTGGCGACTTATTTATCTAACAAATTTAGCCTAACTCTAACATCGTAACAATATCGATTCTAAAATGATGCTTTAGAATCTTTGTTCAACGTCGTTTTGAGTCCTCTAAGGATCGTTCAAATCTTTCGGCTTAAAAATCATGAGCATCCTTCCCAAATTAAGAAAGGTTAAGCTAATGAATTAGAATTTGAGAGAAGTTAACGAAAACGGGGAGCTTTGGGAATGATTTACCTTGGTTGAAATGAGCATATGGATACCTTCTTTATAGGAAAATTTTGGAAATAAAGGGATATGATGACAAAGAAGAAAATATCGTTAAAGGGCTTAAAACTACTGTACAAGGCACGATGGTTGCGGATCCGGGCTCGAAAAGCCCGTTCACTTGTTGAAACAGGCCTAGGGTCGGCCCTGGTCGACATGGCCGACTGGCACAGCTCACGCAAGCTGGGCCTACGCAGGCTCATGTGAGCCCGCTCAATTCTTAGGCCCATTGGGCCGAACAAGTGTTGGGTACATGTGGCCGTGTGTGTCACTGGGCCCGGATCGGCGTAGATCCAGAGTTATCGGTGGGGGGGCCCTCACTGTTAGAGCGTAGGACCGACACTGAAACAAGCCGGTCCGATCTTGAGAGCACGCATGATTCGCCCCGATTTCCGTTTGGCAGAAAAGTTTAAGTTTGTGATTTTATTATTCTCTTCTCTGTTGTTCATTTTCTGCCCTAAACCGAACGCCTCCCCTCCACTCTCTCGACCACCTCTCCTCCACTCGTCGCCTCGGCCTCGGCCTCTCCTCCACCTCGTACGCATGCCTGCGATAGAGAGCTGCCTCTCCCTCTCTCTCTCTCTATTCTGGGTTTGAATCTTGGCGTTTCTTGGTTTTCTCGGGTCCTGCCATTGGCGATTTGGGTGCCTGGGTGCAGAGAGCTCGCCACCACTGAAAGAGCCGCGACCCGAATTTTGGTGGGTGGTGGGAGGCGCGTTTCGAGTCCTTGTTTTTTTTTCTTCCCTTCCGCCGCCTCGTTTCCGATTCGTTCGTTCGTGGGCATAGTATATACGATCGGGTCGGAGGTTTCAATCCCTTTTCTTGGGTTTCGATAAGTTCCGGATAGACACGTGATCTTTCTCCGACGCTTCGGTTCTTCTGCTCTCTCTCTCTCTCTCTCTCTCTCGCCTGCGTTCGGGCGCAAACCCTAGTTTTCTTTGGGGACCTTTCCTCTCCCTCTAGTTATGGGGTGATTCTTAGGGTTCGTTTCTCTGGTTGTTTCGGCTTAATTGGTCGTAGGATCGGTTTGTTCCCTGAAGGTAATTGGGTTCTTCGATCGGTTGATCTATTCTAGACGTTGCTGCAGAGTGGGTGGTGTTCTTCTCAGTGGGGGTTGTCGTTTCAATTCGAACGGTTCTTTGGCAAATTACCCATGCTGAATAAGTTTGGGGCTGTCGTTTTTTAAATTTCAAGCGAATATAAAAAAATATTATCATTTTTTAAAAAAATAATTTCATGAAAAATATTTTTCATAAATATTATATTTTCCATGAAACGAACGAAGCCTGAATCTCGAGATCGCCTCGGCGCATGTGCGTCGACATCTCTTTTGGCACACTTCCCCAGCAGTTTCAGTACATGGAGTTTTAGAACTCGACATATCAAACACTATAATTGAGAATATGGGATGTGCAATCTAAAACACGTATAATTGGCATTGCAACATTGCCATGTCTATATTGATTCACACATAAGCAATTAGACAACGAGTGCTCATTTTTTGGAAAAAATTAAAAAAGTAAATATGTATTCAATTTAGTTGATTTATGCCTAAACTTTTTGAATATTTATCAGTATAGTCATTTTAACCAATTTTAGTAGGGGACCGCTAACATTGACGCTGAGTATCCTACATGACATGATCGATGCTAATATTGATAATTTTTTAATTCAGTAAAAAAGCTAATGAATATTAATAAATAATTTGATTTTTTTTCTCTTTTTCTTTTTCTTTCTTTTTTCTAGGACTGACGAGGGTTAGTTGACCCTTGCCAACCACAAGAGAGAGTTGCGGCTATTGCTGAACTTGGTAGGAAAAAGAAAGGTAAAAAAAAAAAAAAGAGAGAGAAAATTTTTCAAATTGTTAAAGTTGTCATCTATTGCATGATGGCCGCATCAGTAATTACTAATAAAAACTGGCCAAAAAGAACTACATTAAGCATTCATCAAAATATTTATAGTTGAAGACAAAATCAAAATATTTTATGATTAAATTGGTGTTCATGTAATGAATTTATGACTTTTTTTTTGTTATTATTCCCTCATTCTCTTGTCCTTCTATCGCGGTCAACGGTGTCAACACGACCCGTTGCCTTGCGTTGCCTTTGCCTCCCACCCTTGTCTTGTTCAAGGCGATACCCAATCTAGCTTTGGCCCTAATGCGGCAATGCCGCATCATCACACCTTCTTTATCAACTTTCGTTAGGCGCCGTTGCTGCCTCATTGACAATTTCACCCCCAACTTCATTACCACCTATCAGCACACCGTTATTATCGCTCCGCCTTAACCACGATGAACGTTGTCATCGTCACAACTGTTATATGATCAATTTCACCAATCAACTCACGGTCCATCCTACATCATTCTCGTCACAAAAAATCAATAAGGCATTGAAAATTACTGGCATGAATAATCCATCGAGCTTAAGCAATTCATTGATTTTTCGACTTGAAGTAGCAATTAATCTGTAAATGAGCTCCAATATAGCTTTCAACACGAGCAATACCTGAAATTTAACAACCACAACCGATCGCCTTATCGCCAATTACTTTTACGTAAATAAATGCACTCACTAATAAACTTCTAAGTCAAATTTATTCATCTAGTCATATCTAGCAACTTTTATTTCGCAAAAAAAATGATTTAATTAAATATTCTTTTTTTAAATGATCACTTAGATTGTATGAAATAATCGACCGACGAAAAATGTTTTCATTTTACTATCGTCGAAATATTTTATTGAACGATGAAAATATTTTTTATTTATTCGTCTTTGTAAACGATTTAATCTCTTGAATGGTTAATATTTTTTCGAGAAACAGGCCGTTGTATCTTTTTTAAAGTCGCCTTCTCACTTTGGCGACATGGTCAATGGTTAAAAGAATGGCGTTAAGAGAGCCAAAATTTGGCTAAGGCATGTCCATCCCCAAGTAATCATCAGAGCGCGCTGAGTGCATCCCCAACAAACCCCCAACTGCCTCCCGCTGACCTGGCCATAATGTTTTCCCGCGTGAACCCAAATTATTTAAAAAATATATATATTATATTATTAAATTTCTTATTCCTTCCTCTTCCCCAACTCCACGCTTAATCTCTCTCTCTCTCTCTCTCTCTCCCAGCCGCAACCTCCCTCAGGTAATCCGAAACCCTAAGCTTTCTCTGTACGCGGTGTGTTTGTGGCAGTTCTAATCGAGTTCCGCGATTCGCGGGAATTCTGATTGACTGCGGCGCGACCACGTCAACCACCGTGAACGGCCTCCGATGGCTGGCGGACGCGCCGTTCGTCTCCTCCGGCGTTCCGAAGAACCTCACGCTGGCTGTCCTGGACCCCACTCTCTCCACCGTCCGGTCGTTCCCCAACCATCCCCACCGCAAGTACTGCTACACGGTCGACGTCGCCCGCGGCGCCAGGTACATGGTGAGGAGCACCTACTTCTACGGAGGGGTCAACAACGGTCACCCCGACCCGCCGGTGTTCGACCAGATCGTGGACGGAACTTTCTGGACCTTGGTCAACACCGCGGGAGATTATCGCAAGAATAACGCGACTTATTACGAAGGGGTGTTCATGGCTCAGGGCAAGACCATGAGCTTTTGTATTGGGGCTAATTTTTATACGAAATCAGACCCGTTCATTTCGGCTCTGGAGTTTGTTCGATTGGGCGATACGGTGTACAACTCAACGGATTTTGAGAGTTCAGCTCTCTATTTAGTCGCAAGGAACAGCTTCGCGTACAGTGGAGCTCCCATTAGGTATGTGCAACGCTTGGCTTTTGATTCCCTAGAGGTAAAGTCTATTCAAAAGTGGGATGCCTGGCTATTGATGGGTTGCCATCGAGCTCGTGGCATGTGGGGAAAAATTGCTGATATAGTCTTAGTGGGTGGCTTAGATGGAGTGTTCATTGATACAAATAGGGCGTCAGTCTCTTAATTTGCATGATTATTGTCCGAATTAATCACATCGGTAATGAGTCAATTCATTCCACTGAGCTAATATACTTACTTCAGCCATATATTCACTTCTGCTTTGCAATGCCACATTAGGTCAGATTGGTTATTGCAATTTACTTTACTCTGAGTTCCTGTCATCAAAAGAACTTTTGGAAACTAAAAGATCACCGAGGGATTCCCAAGTAAATGCCACAGCATATTACAATCTGCTGTTTTGTCCTCAATTCGAGATACCAAGTCAATGTTCTGGTATATACTTTGGCTTTCCTTGACTTTTGCCTAATCTACCAATTTTTGAACTGCCAGATTTCCTGATGATCAATTTGACCGTATCTGGGAGCCATTCGGAGGAAATGGTTATTCCAAAACAAACAACAATTTAACTGTATCTGGATTTTGGAATCTTCCTCCCTTGAAAGTATTTGAAACAGAGTTGACTGTGCCTGCATCATAGCCACTGGCGTTGCAGTGGCCTCTGGGTCTTCTACCGAATGCATCATACTATATTGCTCTATATTTTGCAAGTGATCATGATTCGGTAGCTGGAGGCTCGAGAATCCAGAACATAACAGTAAATGGCGTTCCATATTAGAGCAACTTGAATGTTACTTCAGATGGTGCTGTCATCTTTACTTCAAATTGGGTTCTCAGTGGCCTCACAACGATAAATCTGGCACCTACTAGCAATTCAACTTTTGGTCCTTTAATCAATGCTGGGGAAGCTTTTCACGTGCTGCCTTTTGGAAACAGAACTCACACAAGAGATGGTATAGTTTTTAGATTCTTTCCCATTTGTTGCATGGACTTTCATAACAAATGTTTTCTTACCTGTTTGGCTGGCATAGACAAATCCTTTACTGCCTCCATGATTACCTCTTATGCTAAACCACCTTTTTCTATTAAAAGAAAGAATCCAGAACAACTAATGGTTAGGTGACATGCAATGGGAAAAATGTCTCGTTTACTTAAGCAATTGGGTCATATTCTGAAAGCATTTCTATTTTGTTATTTGGCCTTATGTAGATAAAGAAGTCATACAATCCGTGATACAACTCTTCCTACTTTATGCTTCTCTTGACACCATCTGAAAAGTAGCTTTCTTGTTTCAATGATTGCTTTGGAAAGTCTGAAACGCAGCTTGAACAATTATCCTGTTGATTGGAGTGGTGATCCTTGTTTACCTCAGCAGTACTCCTGGACTGGAGTTACGTGCTCTCAAGGCCGCTGGATCCGTGTGGTCTCTTTGTGAGTCTAACCCTATTTTGAAGTCGTGGTTTGTTTATGATTTCTAAAACTGCCTTTATTACTTACTACTTGTGTCTGGTTGTACTTTGGTTGCAGAAACCTGACTAGTATGGGTCTCTCTGGATCACTGTCACCTTATCTTGCTAATATGACTGCATTGACTGGCATGTATGTAATGCAGTGTGAAGTGATCTACCTTTTTATTTAAACTCTCAGTCGGCTAATAAAGACATATTTGACTGACAACCTTACCCTGATAACAGCTGGCTTGGAAAAAATCGCTTATATGGACCTATCCCTAATCTCAGTTCACTGAAGCACCTTGAAATATTGTAAGTTATGGAGGTTTTTTCCCGCTAGTTTCAACTCTTTGATGACGCATTGACCTACATTTTATATTTGATTCTCCTTCTATTATTCTCTCCTTATTTTGACCATGCTAGGCACATTTGTCAGTCTTTTACCTTTGTCTTATTTGATAATTTTACTTGTAGGCATTTAAATGACAATCATTTGAATGGGCAAATTCCCTCATCGCTTGGAGCCATAAGTCGCTTGCGAGAACTGTAAGTTCTGTCTCCTATCGACTATTAAGTAAATCCATGCATTTCTGCAGCCAATCCCCTTCTGTTTCTTTTTGAAAATTTGCTCTGTTTTCTTTTGTTCCCTTTACTATTATAATTTTTACCATTCTGTGACTATTTTAGAACAACTAATCACCCAATCCCTACTTCATTGGAGGTTGTTGTACTTTTCATGCTAAGCTCTTCATTGAAACTCTGGGAAACTGCTTTTTGGTTAGACTGAATTACTGGTTGGGAAAATCTCCTTTGAAGCCAACATCATGCCATCTGGGAACTCTCTTGTATGGCTACATAGGGAAGACCAATATAGTCCAATAACCCAACCCTGTTTCTATTAATAAGTATTTTATTTTTATTGAAATAATTATCTTGCGATCTAAAAAATTAAAAATTTCTTCAAATGAAATAAAAACACAAATTTCTATTTTTGAAATTAAATTTTTTTGTTTGTATCAAATGTGTTTCTGTTTTCAGAAACTTATTTTAGAACAGAATCAGAAAAATCTACTTCTATCTATAATTTGATTTATGGAACAAAATCTCAATCATGCATGCTTTTAAATGCCAGAGTTAGACCGCTCATCCCAAATCTAAAATTATCTAATAAAACTGGAAAAAGAAACGTCTCATCTGAAGATCAGTCAAATGACTAAAACAATAGTCAATATCTTTCTCACCGCAGATTGGTCAAATTTCTTAAAAGTTCATTTGTTTTATTTTTCTCAACAGCATGATATAACAACATTAAGCATATGAAGAACTAGTCAGAAAATGTGGCGATTCCATCAATCTAACACCTAAATTGCTAGTTCTCGCGAGGGACATATACAGAGACCTTGGGGAGCTTTCAAGTTTGGATCAACTCAGCTTAACATTCCAAGCACAAAACAAGTAGTTTTGCCAGAACCATCATGTGCCTGAGTAATTAGATCTTTATATGGTGGCATCAAAATCATAGACAGACTGATTGCTTGGATTTTACTAGGCTTCTGAAATTTCATCTCAACATGTAAACCTTTTAGAAGCTCCAGCGACAAATTCAAATTCTCAAAAGTACTTGCTGATCCATGTAAAGCGGATAAAGCAGATAAAGCGGACGGGGTATAAAGCAAATAAAACAGAGTAAGATCAGCAAGTACTTTCGAGGATTTGAATTTGTCGCCAGAGCTTCTAAAGGGTATATATGTTGACATGAAATTTCAAAAGCCCATCGTCCCTTTTCTTCTAATCCAACTCAGCTCCCTCACGGAGGCTAAAAAAAAAGCCCATTATTTGAATCCTTCTTCACAAGCCCATGATTTGGGAGGCCCGGCCTTTTTCTGGATTTTTTCTTCAGCCCATGCGACGAAGGAGGAAGTCTTCTTGAGAGCTCTCGGCAGAGTAGCAAAAGGGAGGGGGGCATAACAGACCGAAAAAAGGAGGGAATGAGAGAGTGGCAAGGGGAATCATTTTCAATTAGAGGGGAAAAGAAAAAATTCTGGGGAAGAGCTCGTGGGATTATCTTTCTTGCTTTCTTTCTCTCGCTCCGGTTTTGGTTTCCTTTCTCTCGATGCGTTGAAGATTTGGGGGGAAGGCGAGCTCTGGGGTGCTCGTTTTCTTTCTCTCGGAGGTTCGTTCGAGGAGTAGCACAGGAAAGCTTCACTCATCGAGACTCAATGATCCTTGATCGAGTGAACGCTCGTCGGATTTTCTTCCTTCGCGTCCCCAATTCTTACTAGGATGAGTATAGTGTCAAAGGAATCAATCAAGGTCAGCGCAAAGCATCGGAATCAATAGCCTGTCGCTTGATGCCGCGCTCGCTCTCGCTCCCGATGTCGAATACCGCATGCGTGAGATCATGCAGGAAGCTGTCAAGTGCATGCGCCACTCCAGGAGAACAGTCTTGACTGTTGATGATGTGAAGGGTGCTTTGAGCTTGAAAAATGTTGAGGTCTTCAGCTGGAGCGAGAAGCTTCGTAGAGAAAGGGGAGAGGATAACAGCAGCGAGTGAGAATCATTCGGTTAGGGAAGAAGGAGACGCAGAGGAAAACACGAAGGAAAAGAGAAGAGGAAGAGGAAAGGGACACCGGTGGGGAACGGAAAGAGGCGGCCTAGACCTGTTCACTGCCTGGGACGACTCGCTTGCGACGATTTCTTCACGGCCCTGGCTTCGACGTCCTGCCATTTTCCGGTAAGCTTCCGTAAATCTTTGCCCACAATTAGACTGAGTTTCCCCTAGATCATGGTCAGGGAACCTCGCCGACGAGCGACGGTTTGGCTCGAGCTTGCTTGAGTGCACATGTTCGCCGTTGGCCCTGAACTATGTAGGGGTTTTATTTTACCTCCATTTTGCTCGAGCTTATTGTGTTTCTCAAGTTGAAAAGGGGCTGGTCGGTCTAGATTTTTCCCCATTTTGTGCTTCTTTGTGGTGTTTGCATATGTTCTTCTGTTGTTGGTGTGTCGTGGACAAAATTTTAACCCTCAATTTCGAAACTCGATTTTTCCTCTCGCACGCCAAGTCTTCGTCATAATGTCTATTACAATCCCGGTTTTACCCATGGCCACTTCTAGATCGTTTCTCGATCTGTGAGTTGTTTTCGCTGTTTTCGTCGACCCGATCCGAAGTCCTTTTTCGAATTAAAAAAATTAAAAAAATATTTTAAATTCAATTGAATAAGCCCTTAGCGGTTTACATTATGGGGTGTTTTGATTGATTTTTCTTTTAGAGACAATATTAGGATTGTTGATTACACATTTTTTTTCGATTACACTTGTTTATGCATTTTCTTTACATTGATTGTTAATTTTTATTTTAGTATGGTTAGGGTTTAAATCAAATAACACATGTTCAATTAGTAGATTAGTCTCTTAGCTGGATAAAAGTATGCATGAAAATACCTTTTGTTAACAAAATGATCAACCTTAGGTACCGAAAAGGCATTAACTAGATAATTAACGTAATCAAGTCTCCATACTCTAGAAATCTCTGGTTGTGTAGAAAGCGAAGCATTTCTCACATGCTTTCACTCGATTTTTAGTCGACTCTAATAAATTAGCGGGGACTCCTAGAAATGTTTTAGATTGTTAGGAGCTTTTAAAATGAATACGTCTAAATGTCACGCGAGGTATAGATTTGAGAGAATTCGAGCTCGAGATTGAGGAATCAATAGCAAATACCTCTAAACTCTACCATTTAGGGCCTTGGGTCCGAGTAGGTCGCAACAATAACAATCTTAAAGCAGGACATAGACCTTTGCGCCCAAAACGCCTACCCTCCTAGTTCCGTGCAAGTATACCTCATAGTCAGGCTCTGATGGATTATCATGCTTTACAGGAAGATCATAATTGATCACTAGATTGACCTACAAGTAGTCATCACACCATGTCAACATATTACAAAATAAATAAGATAAAATAGCATTCCTTTAAGCCAAGATGAGACCAATGAACTTCATATAATGGAAAAGTATAATGAAAGCACAACCTGCTGTTGATCAAAAACTCGAGCCAGAAGGTCAATTGATATGAGAACCTATATAAAACCATCTCTAAATTCTTTAACAATCTTGTTTGTCTTCCTGCCTAAGAGCCCCTTGGATAGTGGTAACTTCATAGCCAAAATTAACAAGTGTCTCGTGCAAAATTTTTTCACTATGTCTGGTGCAAACAAATTTTATTGTTTGTCCCAGATCCTCTCCAAATTCGAAAATTCTATCTCTGATCACCGAAACCTTGCAAAGTTCATTGGGGCAATGCACCTTGTATTGCTTCACTGATTCTAAAGATAGTTCTTCTTTCCTTATAAAAATCTTATTGTAATCTTTCACTACTCTTGTTACAAAATTCTTCATCTTGCTCAAAGGTTGCTTATTTTGTAATACCCAACCTTTGAGCAATCGATATAACCAGAATAAGAAAATGAAAAGAAGAAAATAAGGGCATTCCAACACAAATGAATTTAGAGATGGTTTTATATAGGTTCTCATATCAATTGACCTTCTGGCTCGAGTTTTTGATTAACATCAGGTTGTGCTTTCATTATACTTTTCCATTATATAAAGTTCATTGGTCTCATCTTGGCTTAAAGGAATGCTACTTTATCTTATTTATTTTGTAATATGTTGACATGGTGTGATGACTACTTGTAGGTCAATCTAGTGATCAATTATGATCTTCCTGTAAAGCATGATAATGCATCAGAGCCTGACTATGAGGTATACTTGCACGGAATTGGGAGGGTAGGGCGTTTTGGGCGCAAAGGTCTATGTCCTGCTTTAAGATTGTTATTGTTGCGACCTACTCGGACCCAAGGCTTTAAATGTGAGTTTAGAGGTATTTGCTATTGATTCCTCAATCTCGAGCTCGGATTTCCTCAAATCTATATCTCGCGTGATATTTAGACATATTCATTTTAAAAGCTCCTAACAACCTAAAATATTTATAGGAGTCGCCACTAATTTATTAGAGTCGACTAGAAACCGAGTGAAAGCATGTGAGAAATGCTTCGCTTTCTACACAACCAGAGATTTCTAGAGTATGGAGACTTGATTACGTTAATTATCTAGTTAATGCCTTTTCGGTACCTAAGGTTGATCATTTTGTTAACAAAAGGTATTTTCATGCATACTTTTATCCAGCTAAGAGACTAATCTACTAATTGAACATGTGTTATTTGATTTAAACCCTAACCATACTAAAATAAAAATTAACAATCAATGTAAAGAAAATGCATAAACAAGTGTAATCGAAAAAAAATGTGTAATCAACAATCCTAATATTGTCTCTAAAAGAAAAATCAATCAAAACACCCCATAATGTAAACCGCTAAGCGCTTATTCAATTGAATTTAAAAAATATTTTTTTTTAATTTTTTTAATTCGAAAAAGGACTTCAAACTGGGTCAGCGAAAATGGCGAAAACAACTCACAAATCGAGAAACGATCTAGAAGTGGCCATGGGTAAAACCGGGATTGTAATAGACATTATGACGAAGACTTGGCGTGCGAGAGGAAAAATCGAGTTTCGAAATTGAGGGTTAAAATTTTGTCCATGACGCACCAGCAATAGAAGAATATATGCAAACACCACAAAGAATAACAAAATGGAGAAAATCTAGACCGACCGGCCCCTTTTCAACTTGAGAAACACAATAAGCTCGAGCAAAATGGAGGTAAAATAAAACCCCTACATAGTTCAGGGCCAACGGCAAACATGTGCACTCAGGCAAGCTCAAGCCAAACCGTTGCTCGTCGGCGAGGTTCCCTGACCATGATCCTGGGGGAAACTCAGTCTAACTGTGGGCAGGGGTTTACGGAAGCTTACTGGAAAATGGCAGGCGTCGAAGCCGGGGCCGTGAAGAAATCGTTGCGAGCGAGTCGTCCGGGCAGTGAACAGGTCTAGGCTGTAACAGACCGAATTTTGGGTGTACATAAATTCCTTTTTGGTAAAGCCATGTAGACCTTAAGGATGTGTAAATAAGTTAAAATAAATTAAAAGAAAAGGGGTCAACGCGGGTGGTCAACGGTCCACCAACAGGGAACCGCCAGTTCGGGCTCGGAGGGGTCGAACCCAATCGGTTTGCGCGCTGTGGACCGGTTCACCGAGCTGCCAGCGCTGGCCACTGAGAGCTTCTATCGAGCGCGTGGCGGACTGAGGTAGAGACGACTAGCCAGGGCGCAAACGGACGAGTGTGACCATGAACCACACGTCCTCTGCCTTCGGTCTGGCTGTCTCCGGTGACACAAGAGAGCGTGGGTGGCCGGCCACGTGGTTAAGGCCACTTATTCTCTCTCCCAATTTTCTCGTCCCCGTGAGAATGCTGGCTGAGTGGAGTGATTAACGCTGAGAGAAAGCGGAGAAGAGAGGGGAAACGAATGGCAGCTTAGGCACGAATTTAATCAAGGAGTTGCGGATTACAACTCGTGGCCCTCGGGTGTCGACGGCACTGACCGGAACGGTGCTGGCGGCCCCCGAAAAACTGCTCCACGGCCAGCCGCTACCTCTGTTTTTCAAGTAAGAAATCTAGGTTTTGGAACATGTAGGCAACTCCAATTCTCGAGCTAAGGCTTAAAACCTTAAATGGAAGTGCTTAGGGAGTCTCTATGGCTGTAATTGTGCTACGAATTGGGTCAATTGATAGCTTGAATGGGTAAATTGTTGGCGGGTGTTTGAGTGGGCCGAAAAACCCTAGAACGAAACATAGACACGGCGCCGGCAAGACCCACTTTTCTAAGGTCGACTTGAGGTCTTCGTAAGTGTAGTACCATGCCAATAAAAAGGAAAATTGTTGTTGAAGGGTTAGGTGAAGGGTAGAACGTCGGGAGGAGGCGTTTCCGAGCTTCGAACGGGGGATGGACGCCGGCAGCTGAGGGTTTGGGTGGCTTCGTGGCCGCGCCGTCACTCCCGACTCCCGAGAACGCCGTTAATCGATTCCCCACGGAGCTCCGGTTCAATTCCGGCAAGCAAGATGCGATGGTTGGCCGGATTGCGGTGGAATCGGCCTCCACCCGACGACTCTCTCCGATTGACCCAATTTAACTTGATTCGGGTCAATTTTGACCCGATTTAGCTTAATTCAGGTCGATTCTGACCCGATTGACCCGGGCGGGTCGATCCTAACCCGATCGACCCGGGCGGGTCGATTTTGACCCAATTTGACTTGATTTGGGTCAATTTTTACCCGATTAGTCTGAGTGAGTCGATTTTTTTGAGTTGAATCAAGGCTATTTGGATTAAATTGAATTAAATTGGTACCCAATTGAATGAAACAATGTTCAATTATGTGATAATGGATGCTAAATAATTAAATTAGCGTTCGAAGAATGTTTAACGGTACCTAATTACTTAATTAAAGTCTAATTGGTCTAAATTAGTATTTAGATGACTTGTTTAACATTCAATTGGAGTGAATTGGTAACCTAACGACATCACCGGTGTTAAATTGAACCCAATGGGGAGCTAAATAGATTGATTGATTTAAAGAAATAAAGCAATTGGTTGGCGGACACGATGGATTGTCAACCTAATTGTTTTAGTGGATCCATGTGTTCAGGTCCGCTTTTAGACACAACTTCCGATCGTAGGCGTCAACTCACCTCAACGCTCCCTCCTTAGTTATCAGGTACTTTAGCTCAAGGTAAGTACTTGAACTTAGTAAATCGGTCTTTCCTTTTATTGTGCATATACAATTGATAGATATCAAATCGTGCGTGGTGATTTACCGTGCAAAGATGAACCAGTCTGATTGTTTATTGACAGGTGGTAAATAATTAAATGATTCAACTTCAGAGGTTGTTTTATTTCTAGATCATTGTCTAATCAGTTCTTGCAGGAAAGGAAAACAAGGAAAATAATAGAGGGGGGGTTGTCAAGAGCTGGGAGCTCTAGTAGTTCGACGGGAACATGGCGATACAAATAGATGAGGGAAAAAGGAAGGAAGTAATTTGGAGTTAGAGTTTACTTTAGGGTCCATAAGGGGAGGACGAGATTAACTCCTCATCGTCAAGGGTAAAACAAAATATCTCTAAAAGGGGCCTTAAATCTTATTGCCTGTAACCCATTTCAGGAACAGGTCATGGACAAAGAGTCGGGGTTGAATCCCACAGCGGAGGAAGAGAACCTCAGTCCAGCAATGAGACGGTTCATGGAAGGGAACATAACCGAGAGGGATCTGGAACGGTTTGTGCAAGAAGTTTCCCGCGAATTTGAGGAAGAGCTCCTAGAGGAGATGAACAGGACTAGACTTAAGGACTCTGGGTGGACTGTCACTAGAGTTGAAACTGATACAGGGAGGGTGATAGAAAAGCACTCTAGGATGCTATGGAACTGGAATCCTAGACTGAGGCGATGGATAGGACACGAGTATTGGTGCCGTTATGAAGGAGAAGCAGGAGGGCCGCTGGTGTTTTATACCGACCACCACGAGGAACCGGTGGGTCAGGTCTTTTACCATAACCCCGGATAGGGGTTTGGAGATCCAAAGGGAGGCAGTGTAGTTGACCCTTAGTGTAGGAGTGTGGGGCTCACCCGTTTGTGAATAGTAGTGCTACTCTTCCTAACCTCTCGATCATTTTTTTTGTATGTAATTATCGAATGGAGGAAGGGTTGTTGTTGTCGACTTGTTCTGGTGTGAGGTTGGCGGGTGTGGACTGAAAACGCCTAAGAGGGATCGCTCTAGGCGGAGTGTTTAGTGGATTGGCTATGAAAAGGTGGCCATGTAAAATTTCCCTGGGTCACTGATTGTTATGTGTTTGTTATATATAACTGTTGTGTATGTCTGATGATGTTATTCAAGCCTTACGTTATTAAAGTTATTGATACTAATTAGTCAAAAGGATTTACTAAAATATTTACGCATCATAGTCTAAAACGAGTCAGTTGGGTTATTGAAACGTCCATTAGACAAATCTCAAGAGTAATTGGGTGTGACATAGGCCGCCTCTTTCCGTTCCCCACCAGTGTCCCTTTCCTCTTCCTCTTCCTCTTCTCTTTTCCTTCGCGTTTTCCTCTGCATCTCCTTCTTCCTTAACCAAATGACTCTCACTCGTTGCTGTTATCCTCTCCCCTTTCTCTACGAAGCTTCTCGCTCCAGCTGAAGACCTCGACATTTTTCAAGCTCAAAGCACCCACCACATCATCAACAGTGAAGACTGTTCTCCTGGAGTGGCGCATGCACTTGACAGCTTCCTGCATGATCTCGCGCATGCGGTATTCGACATCGGGAGCGAGAGCGAGCGCGGCATCAGGCGACAGGCTATTGATTCCGATGCTCTGCGCTGACCTTGATTGATTCCTTTGACACTATACTCATCCTAGTAAGAATTGGGGACGCGAAGCAAGAAAATCCGGCGAGCGTTCACTCAATCAAGGATCATTGAGTCTCGATGAGTGAAGCTTTCCTGCGCTACTCCTCGAACGAACCTCCGAGAGAAAGAAAACGAGCACCCCAGAGCTCGCCTTCCCCCCAAATCTTCAACGCATCGAGAGAGAGGAAACCAAAACCGGAGCGAGAGAAAGAAAGCGAGAAAGATAATCCCACGAGCTCTTCCCCAGAATTTTTTCTTTTTTCCTCTAACTGAAAATGATTCCCCTTGCCACTCGCTCATTCCCTCCTTGTTATGCCCCCCTCCCTTTTGCTATTCTGCCGAGAGCTCTCAAGAAGACTTCCTCCTTCGTCGCGTGGGCTGAAGAAAAAATCCGGAAAAAGGCCGGGCCTCCCAAATCATGGGCTCCTGAAGAAGGATTCAAATAATGGGCTGTTTTTTTAGCCTCCGTGAGGGAGCTTAGTTGGATTAGAAGAAAAGGGACGATGGGCTTCGGAAACGGCCCGTTCGTAGATGGCCCATGTGCTTCATTAAGCGAAGCCCGATTAATCAAGTTTGGTCATTGGGCTTTTATTTAAAATTTTTATTTTTTTAGAAAAACTCCTAATTTCTAATTAACACTAATTGTTTCAGAAAATAGACCAGAGAATGGTTTATTTGATCGGTAAAAATTAGGTGTCAATAGTTATTAGCTCCAACTTTACATGTTTGTTTGGTGGTTGTTTTTCTCATGAAGACAATATGTATAGTATTACATTGAATAGATTGTTAGGCCTGGTATGTCAGTTTCTTATGTTCTCCATCCTTTCTAGGCCTAGTTCCAGTAGATTTCTTTTTTTAATAAAACGAGGGTTTAAGAGAAATCTTACGATTTTCTTTTCTTGTCCTCATAACATACGATGTCATCCAAATTGCCACGTGCACGGTGCCTTAAATGTCCCTCTAATCTTCACCAAAGCAAAAGTTTCCCTCTAATCGAAACATGGATCCCCCACTTGTTTTCCAAAACTCAACGCAGTGAAGTTACTCTTTAAGTGCATGCTATGAGCTAACTATTTAGCAAGACTCGACTACTGAATTGGTTTGAAATCCTTTGTAACTTACTGTATCATAGCAGCTCTCATTGTTAAAGTGCGAACAGGTTGCCACATTGATGAGACAGGTTTCAAGTGCTAAAAGAACATACTGTCAACTTTGACAAGGTAGATGCAGGTTGTAGGTTTTCTTGCCTTTGTCACTCATCTTGGAGCCAAACTTGCAAGAATGACTGTTATCGACTTCAATGTAACTTTCCTGTTCGTAATAATGAAATAGAATTGACTCAACCTTAGAAAGAGAAAGAAAGAGCAAGTTTCAGGTTCTTTTTTGGTATTGACCTTGATGGGGTAATATCTCCTATCAATGTCAGGGTCTTTATGTATCTGCTTATTCATTGAGGTAACCTTTGCTTGAGCCAAGAGTAGTTGTAGTGGGTGAGCATTCTCCAAATCATATAGACATTGTGTTGTACTTATGAATAATATCTGCTGCATTCTGGACCACTTTACCCATTATCCGTATTTCTCGAACTGAGATGTTGATAAATATAGCAATGACGTTGCAAAGCAGGGTGTTTGATTTTTTTACTTCAACCACCGGTGTTGGTTGATGATTTCGATTATTTATGAATTAAGTTGTGGCCATTGAAGATCACATTTCTTCATTATTCTGATGCATGCATACGATTCACGTGTACTGTGCATTCTGTGCATGCACCTTGCACATAAAGAGTGCTTTTGGCATACATTCTTGTTGCCTAGTTCGTCATACAAAAGTATCCGATGACAAGTTGTGTTGCTATATTATCAAGAGCCGTTTTCAACTTGCTATGCAGTGAAAGGGACATGGCCCTCATGGCAAAGATTGAAAATAATTTTGCCTCTAAAGTTGCTGAGGTGAGTAATTTGACAAATTTCACAATTGTTATCGATCCTTACTTGTTATATTGGTCATTTGGCATTATCATCGACGGTAATTTGTGTTCGCTGAAAAGTAAATGAAGTTATTTAATGGAAATGTTGCTAATCCTTTACTGGGTGTATGGTTTGACAAGCAAAATTGGTCGTTGAAAATTTTTATGCTGGTCAACTTAAAATAAACAATAATTCTGTATTCATCTAAAGAAGATGAAATGGTTTGAAGGCACTTGTTGACACTGTCTGTTACTATCATCAACCACCCTGAGTACCTCCTTGTATTTTCCATGTTCAGCCTAACCACTGTGCCTACCAGTTTATCACCGCCACATATTTGGTTGTCCGTCCATCATCACCATTGTTACACTGTGAACTTAAGGGAATCAATTGTCAAGACTGCAAAAAAATGTGTAGAAGTGATGTGAGGGAAAACCTCTCTGTGACCAATTTTCATGAAGCAAGCAGAACTTGCATATTGTTAACTGCTTCTGCAATGTTGTTCTCAACGCAGGTTACACCATGGAATAGCGAGGAGGAATTCAAGAAGGCACTGCAGGCAGCTGGTTTGCTGTGACGATGTTCCTATATTTTTGTTGTATGAGGATGTAAAGTGAGGTCTATGAGCAGGTGTCATCAAGGTGGGTCTGCTGTTCTACGAGTAGATGGAGTGTTTGGTCAGCTGCTACTGTCATGGGAGGTTTTTAGTCGGGATGATTACTTTGAGGACATTGTAGTCGGGATTAATCATTTTGAGTGAATATGCAGCCATACCAGTCAAGTTTATCTTTTGTGGGTATCGTGGCATTTTCAGAATGGCTTTGCGGAGGCATTCTTTTGAATTTGGAGCATGAAAGCTGGGTGTAGTTTGCTGACCTCTTATGTAGGAGTTGGCCAAGTGAATTTCTAATGATAAAGAAACTATCCACGTTTCAGATATTATTGTAGGTAAAATGTTGTGAAACCTTGTCCTCCATGGAAAAATTGAAAGTTAACAGTCATTGGAATGAGTTTCGTTGAAGAGTAACCTAAACGTGAACCATGTTGCAAAAGCAGCTGTGGATTTGTTGCGCTTCTTTTTTGGGGTATTGATGTCGACAGTGGATGCTCTTTTTTGGGGTATTTATTAAGTTTCCGACTTAGTAATAATTCTAGATTGTCAAATGGAGTGGAAGATTTTCGATAGCTTATTATCAGATTACTGGTTAGACATTCAACCAAGTACACAACTTCACCAACACATTAGTCTCGTCTTTGGAGAAGAAAGAATCCAAATAAAGCTTCATGAAATCTCAGGAAGAAGATGAGTTGCTGAATGGAGCCATGCGAGTGCAAGGTTTCTTTGCTGTGTAAGCAATGAGTCGCTGAGTTTATAGGGTTTTATGCTCTACAGAGGAATTGAAATAAAGAGTTTCTCTCACGGAAAGTGCAAGACTTAGGGAGGAAGATTCACAAGAAGACCGCGATCGATCGATGGCGCACCTCAGTTTGAAGACTAAGCATCTCAGAATGGTGATTCGAACTCACACTGGCGACAAAGGTGACGACATGAGTTATCTTCGACTGATCATCTATGGGGATCCAACGGCTCAGCTCAATGAATCTTCATGCTAAGATCCGGTGAGACTCCTAACTGTTAAAAGTTTTAGGACCTCAAAGTCTTGGAAGGGAAGCAATCATGCTGAAAGTGAACTCATTCCAAGAGTCGAGCGAATAAGAAAGAACTAATTCCAAGCAAGGCGAACAAGTGAATATGAAAGAAGGCAAGAACGAATGCGGAACACCCTACTGAACATAACCCACTCTTATAAGGGAGAAGACCATGACAGATCAAATTCTGGGATGTGTAGTTTATGCGGTGTGAGGAGGAAGGCGTGTTATGTCCTGAAAGACCTGCAGTCTCTTTCGCCTCGGTTGTCCTACTTTCTTCACAGGCCCGGCATCAGAAACCCAGTTGTTTCCTAGAAGGGAGCCGTCGTCCGCCTTCTTAGACTCTAATAGCATGACTGAGTCCAGTTCCTCTTTCTGGACCTGGTTGAAGTTCAAAGAGCGTCGAACTGCTGAGCAGCCCGAGGTCCTTGAGGAAATATCTATCTTTTGTGACTTAGAGCGGCGTTCTAGATCGGAAAATGTTAGAGTTCGGCTTAAGTTCTCCGTCAGAGTCTGTTCATCGAAAAGTTGACCTACCATGTTGACATGTAAATTCTCATCATTGAACCCCTCTTCATCTTCGTGATTCGCACTGGGAGAACTCATTGTTGGAGTTTGATAAGGAGAAGGTTTCTGGGGCGAGTTGTCCCACAGGTGCGCAGGAGGAGTCAGCTCTTGTTCCTCTTCCTCAGCCATATCGGCCCAACTCTTCTTATGCCCGTCTACCCAGAATCTCTTCCCTGCAACAAGTAGTTCATCTATCGCATGAGAATCCGCCACGACCTTTTCTGAAAAGCATTCAATTGTAGGTTTAACACATAACTTACCACCAGAATCTTTTATGTTGTCGGGGGAAGTTTTGACCAATTTTGCAGGATCTCCCTTGCTGGATGCATCCATGACTCTGCTGTCAATCACATTTTCGTCACAATTCTTCGGCTTGGCCATTGCCTTAGAACAATGTCCAACGATTTTTGTCTCATGAGTTGAAGTGGCCTTTGACTTGGACTCTGATTCTCTACATGAGGCCGGAAAAGCATATACGCTCCTACATGTATGCCTCCTTGACTCCCCGGGAGAAAATTCGATCTTTCTCTTGACAGAAGCCGGCGAAGCATATACACCCTTGCTCGAGGAACACCAACCCACCTTATTTGTCTCAAGACAGTTTTCCTTAGCATGGAGATTTGCCGATGAGACATATCTCAATGGAGTTCCAAAGTGGGAAACTTCTCTCCACTTATCACCAAATATGTTTTCTGAAGATGACCAGGCTTCGCCTTGGGATAGCACACCGTTTCTCTCATTTAAGATCCAAGTTTCTTCCCCATTTCCATTTGTAGTGGCTGTTGAGGCAAGTGACCGAGCTCCACGGTCAATAACCCGTTCAGTAAAGCAACCGCTCTTCCATGAATTTTTACACTCGAGCGATGTGGATGGTCTTTGGATCTTGTTATATTTGCCTTCGTTCTGATTAATTGGCAGCAATTCGATCTCGTTCAGCATCTGAAGGGCACGGTCAAAAGATTTAGCATAGGAATCGTCCATGTCACTAACAGTGCATGAACCTCTGACTGCATCCAGTACTGCTTTCGCTTCAGCTAATTTGTTCATGTGCATCAAACAGATTGCCAAGTTGCACTGCTTATTCTTATCTGGTTCCAGAGACAAGGCTTCCCTGAAATCAAGCATATAAACATGAAAAAGAACAGCCTTTTCTTCTTTTGTGAGCAGGAAATGTTTAATGATTAAGATGCCATCTCATCAAGAGCATACCGGTAAAGTCCCTCGGCAATCTCATAATTGTTTAGCTGCAAGTGAGCCCAGGCCAAGTTCCCCATTATCCTGCATAGCATTGAAAAGCAGGCACTGTAAACGTACCCAATGATCAAGCGCAGCAAAAGAAATGAAAACTTTGGCCACTCATAAGGACCTCGATCTCTCTTGTTCCCTAGTTACTTGGATTTTCTTCCCTTGTGATCTTGCTGTCTTTGTTCGGCTCGCACTGAACCCCTTCCCTTCTTCGACAAGCCGCAGTTTATGCTGAAGCATTTCGATCTCTTCTTCAACCCGTCCAGACCTCTGCATAATGCACATATCAAATGTATAATGCGTGCAATTTGTCTCTTTAATCACCGGAGAGCCACCAAAGCCAAATTGACATCCCTTTATGCATTGCAATAAAGCTGAGAAACTACCCAGCATATCCTAGGAGGATAATGAAGTCTTGCTCCAACAAGAGCCCTCAAATCTAGTGGTGCAATTATAAGATACTTTCGACTCGCATAGAGTATCCACATCATCAAAGAACAAAGTAAAAGGATTCACACAAGAAACTAATGAAACTACTTCTTGTATATCAGTGAAATTACCTTGTAGAGTTCGATCAGCACATTGTCGAGAGATTCCTGAGAATCGTAGGGGCAGAGATGGCGGAAAGACTTGATGGCTTCGATCGCCTCGTCCGACCGGTTCAGTTGTTTCATCACGATCGCCATGTCCTTCAGCGCACTGTCAACTCGATCCCCTGCATTTATGGCCGCCCAGAACAGAGAGATGGCCTTACTCGGATCCTTGTCTATTAACTGGCATTGAGAACAAAAAATCAATTAGACCGCGACCCATACTAACTCATACGAGATCCCTCTTAGCTTTCACTCTCAAAGAGGGACAACCGCGATGCGTTATAATCTCGTCTTAAAGAGACTCGATCAGGCAAACAGCATGAGCACTCTTGTGCGCGAAACGAAGAGGGGACGTATAGATTCTATTTTTACTTAGACCTGCTCGACTTGCACCCACTGATCAAGTTTACTAGATAACCAAACGAAATATGCTGATTAAGCAGAACCAAATCACCCCAATTTCACTAAAAACTACATCAGCAATACCCTATGATCGCAAAGAAGTAACTACATTGAGCAGTAACGGAAGGAAAAATCTTGAATGAGGCGTCTACAGATCACGATAGAAAGGGGAACGTGACCCCCACGATCACGCTAAATTCAAGATCAGGACTATCGGTGAAGTCAAGAAAACGATGCAGATCTGTTTGACTGAAACAGGACCACAAGAATCGAGAAAAGAAGAATCAAAGTCGGGGTTCCTCACTTGGACCCTCTTGGCCTTGACGTAGGGAGAGTCGCCGGGAGGCACTTTGTGAATGATATGGAAGAGATCGCTCTTGGCCGCCGCGGCCGGCGGCGGCGGCGACGACCACTTCCTCTCTGACATCGGCGTCGTCATCGGAGAAACCGGCGGCCGCGCGGCCCGCTTCGGCGGCTGCGGAGTGAAGTAGCCCCTCGCCAGGAAATTCTCCCTGTTGCCCCACATGATCGGAGGGGATTGCTCTCGCTAATCTCTCGATCACCCACCGCCAGAGGGAGACAAGATCAAGATCCTCGGTTTGCAGAGAAAGCTTTTTTCCGTCGATCTTAAAGAAAGAAAGGAAGTGAAAAGGAAGAGTGAGAATTGTGCAGAGCGATTGAAATGACACGGAACGGAAGAAGGTGACGGAGGCGTTTTTATAACTATTACTAGCCGTTGGGAGGCGGGACCTAGTCGCACGTGTGAGCTTCCGCTCGTGTGTGCATGCCGAGGCGTCGCCTTGGTCAAACCTCCGAGACTGAATGGATCCAAAGCCTGAAAAAAAAAAACATTTGAAAAAAGAAGAAGAAAACTGAGGCCTTTTACGCCCCATTTTTGGCTTCCGACATCCCTAGTAGGGATAAGCAAGTTGGATTGCCATCGAAAATCATTTGGACAGGTCAGGAACTAGATTGGATCGGAAATGTTGGTCTGGCCCTTGATTTCTAAAAGTGAAACCGATATCTGGGCAGTCTGGTTCCTAGTTCCTAGAAGGGTCGAATCGATAATTTTTTTAATATCTAGTAAAAATGAAGATGTAAAAAAAGTAAAAATAATTCATTTTAAATTTATAAAGTTTTAATTTTTACTCAATTTTACCAAAATAATTTCTTTAAAAGTAAAGAAACTTAATTTTTTTTTAATTTTCTCGATTCTCAACCGGTCCTATTGGATTTTCCACAATTCGGTCCGGTCTAGGACTAGGCGGTTGAGTTCTTAGTCCTAAAGATCTGGGATTAGTCCTATTAGTTCGGTTCCCGCTTTCGTAGAGGAACTTGACTGCCTTAAACCATACACACTTCTACTCCCTAGTGCCACTTTGAATTGACTGCACTATTCTTTGTGGGTCCAATTGTCGACTTAAGCTCATCACTTAATTGTTCTTTTTTTCTTTTTATAAGTAGCTAGTTATTCCATGTGATCAAGGCAAAAGATAACATTCCTTATAATAATGTCTTAGAGAGCATTTTTCTTTTGAATTTGCATAATAATAGTTATGAATATTTAGAATTTTTAAATGTAATTTTCTAATGATATCTTTTAAAAAATCGGGCAATGATGGCATGAAAATTATATATAAACTGCACTATTAGATTCACTAAATAAAATGAAAGTTGAGCAATTAAAATACATGAGCTATAATGTATTGGCAAATATAAAGTTATAATTAAATCAAATGCATTCGTTAAAGCTTGCAAATGATTATTTTCTCTGTTATTTGTGCTTATGTTATTTCAGAATGATAGTTTGCTAGTATTTAAAAAGAAGAAAAGAAATGCACAACTCATTAATATGATAACTAATGGGTTATTTGCCACATAATTTTTTTTTTTTGGAAAAGCGGGACCCCAATTTCGTCCTGGAGAAAAAAGAAGAAACTAGAAAAGAAAAAATAAATTGTAAAAATTAATCTCATATCATGAGCGGGCCACACATTCATGCTCTTGCTCAACATAGGCATACAAAGTTTCTTCTTTTAATAAAATGGAAATCAAGCAAAAAGAAGAAGAAAAAGAAACAATCTTAAATCAGGAATGGTACCTACAAGTAGGGGTGTCAAACGGGTGGGTCGGGTCGGGTTTGGGTCGGGTCAAATATGGGTCGACCCATATTTGACCCATTTAACCCGTTTTGACCCATATTGATGTAGTGTAAATATGATGACCCATACTCGACCCGACCCATATTTTTAAAATGCACTAATATTCTTGAAAACTCATGCCTCCTTAAAATGTATCTTTAAAATAATTTATACAATGTGATTTATTTGGTAATTTTTTAAATTTTAATTATTTATATAATTCTTAAAATTTTATTTTATATCTTTTTTCTTTTTTCTCTAGTAGTCTACGACAATACTTCGACTTGCCAGATTATGACAAGCTCAAGGAGAGGTTTAACCCGACCTAGGGCGAGCTTGAGCTCATCAACCTCAATGAGGTTTGAGCTAGCCAATTTGGTGACTCGATTCGGCTGGACTCGATCATGATCAAGCAATAGAAATGGTGAGCTTTAAAGAATCCCTTGCGGTCAATGTTCCTCCGCATTCGAGGCCCAATGGCTTAGCTCACGGAAGACTAAGGAATCGGCCGAGAGCAGTGGTGTCACCACCACCGTGGCCTTCGGCGCCGGTGATGAGGACTAAAAGAAATGGCTCGCAAGGAGCAGCGACGCTCGGAAGAAATCCTACAAGGAAGGAGAAGAAGTTGGGCGTCCAAGAACAGAGAGAGGGAAATTAAACGAGTCAAAAGTCAACAAAGCAGGGGGCAAGCAGCGGCAAAATGGAAAAAAGAAAGGTGGAGAGAGGAGAGGAGAGAGAGGGAGGGGTGCTGTGCTGTTTCAGTTGGAGGGTGAGAGTGACGCCAGGTGGTTACAAATATGGGTTAAAATATGGGTCACTCCATTGACCCATATTTTAACTCTTTTTTTTGGCTTTAACTCTTCTTAACCCATTTTAACCCATTTCTAAAGAAAACGAGTTACCCATTTAATTTTTGATCTCTTGAAAATGGGTTTATGACCCATTTTGACGCCCCTACCTACAAGAGATAATGTGGTCAATTTAAGGCGATAGGGTGTCGGAAGTAAAAAAAAAAAATAGAGTAAAAAAAGCACGAGCCCTTTTTTTTTTTTGCGTTAGGAGTTTTTATTTTATTTTAAATGCATTTGAAATCGTTTAAAAGAGTTCATTGAGATGAAATGATGTCACAACTCTCCCAATATGGGTGCAAAAGAACGAGTTTAGAGGCAAAATCGAGTTAAGGACGGATGGTTCTCAATCGGGATGGGTCCTTTCAAACCCTCACCTCATGCAACGTTGAGGATTTTTGTTTTTATTCGATTAATCGTACGAGAGTTTTATACGAGGAGTCGCTGCTAACTTATCGGAGTCAATTAGATGCCAAGCAAAGTATGAGAGGATACATCACTTATTATGCAACCAAGTGATGTAACAGGTGGGTACATAGGTGTCATACATGACTCTAGCTTTATTGGTCAAAGCAATGCTTATAAAGTGAAACCTCATGAATATTTTCGTGAACGCCCTCACATATATGAATGACATTGCGTTATTCTCCCTCTGCAAAATTCACTCTCTTCATGAACACCCTCATGTTCATGAATCAAGCAAATTAAAATCATCACCAACTTGCCAATTCTTTTACTTCTTCCAATAATTCCCAATTCACCAACGATGAGTTTGCCTTATAACAACGCTTAGATAGGAGATTATATGCTTTCTGTTCCTTTACCATTCTTCGAGATTTGTATGGCTCTACTCTTGTGGAAATTAGAGCTTTAAATAGTTTATATGCCTGGTTGTGGTGGATTGCATTAATTACAATTGGTGCATTTTATGTCCGGCCTCGTCTAGTCCTATTTTGAAAAATGATCTCTGATTTTTTATTTATTTATGCTTAAGTCTTTTCCGAATATAAGTATATAATTTTCATTGACTTTGAAAAAACCCTTTTTTTTTTAACTTAGTTTCTCTAGAGATTCAAGCACCGTGAGGAAGCCGCACAAAACCGCATAGGCTCGAGAAGAAAAGTTGACCTTAGTGGCTACATGGCATGATCCATCCTTGTCGTGCACAATTTGATTTAACCTAGAGTTCTATATTGTTCCTGTATTTGGCTCAGCATAGTTCTTGTGGCTTCTGAGTTATTCCATCCCGACAACAAGATTATCTTCCATAATAATTTTTTTCTGCACGCTGGATAAACATTACGATATATACCGTCAGATAAGGTGTTTCGTCTCCGAAAATGAGAGAGATTTTAAAAAATCCGCTGACCGAAGTGCATGTCCCGCCATTCCCCGCACTCGGCAATGAGCGCGGCATTAACATTGCATTAATACTTGCCATTTTCCATCTTCGTGGCCGCAATCAAAGAGCCCTTTGCTAATTAGTTTCCCATTTTCTGACCATCATCAAGAGAACCTAGATTAAAGGATGCAGTGTGATCAATGGATGCGACAGGTTGATTTTTACTATGCATTGAAAGAGCTGTCCCGTACATAAGCTGTTCTACAGCATATGCAATTTGGGTTTCGCTCTGATTGTTTAGACTGTGATTTGCCTCTTCCTATTTTCTGAACATCATCAAGAGAACTTAGATTAAAGGATGCAGTGTGATCAATGGACGCGCCAGGTTGATTTTAATTTACAATGCATCGAAAGAGCTCTCCCGTACACAAGCTGTTCTACGCTTTGATTGTTTAGACTGTGATTTGCCTCTGTCCTATGAGAAAATGCATGAGTAATTTGAGTCACAACATGAGCAATTGGTGCTATATAGGGAACTAATTAAGAAAAAGATCATCCGTGTTCATTTTACTAAAAGAAATTAGAGCTTATAGACTTTTCACTTATTCAGTTAAATTCAAAATAAGTGCATCATAATTAAAGTTATTTTCATATCAATAAACTATTTTAAGTGATTTCAGATACACTTAAAATAAAATAACTACACATGTAAAAAAATGAGTGGAAAATTGCAACTCCCAATTTGTAGTAGCAAACCATTATTCTATAATTACCTAAGCACAAATAAGGGGCGAAAAAAATCATTTGCAAGTTTTAATATTACATTATAGTCCGTGTATTTTAGTTGCTCGACTTTCATTCAAAACTTATGCAATGATGAAACGAAAAAAATTAAATACATTAAAAGTTCTAAACGTACATGAATTATTATGCAACTTCAAAAGAAAATGCTCCGTAAAACATTAATTACATGGAACATTAGATATTGATAAGAAAGAAAAAATAATAATTAATATTCTTAAATCAAGAGTAGAATCCACAAGAGATAATGGAGTTAGTTGAAGGTGGTATGGGGTGTGAGGAGCCAAAAATGGGATCCGGATAAAAGGTAGGTGACATGACTTGGGGGCTGTCCGATCACCCAAAAATGGAGTAGAAAAAGGGGAAAATTACCAAAAAAGTCATAAACATTTACCTACTTTGCCCATTCAGTCATAAATCTTTTCCACATTTGTCAAAGTTATTCCAATGGATTTTGACAGGAAAATGCCTACATGGCACGGCCAGACCTCGCCGACGATGAAGTGGCGATGACAAGGTGACAAGCTTTTTTCTTCTTTTTTCTTACTCTGGCTACTCTAGAGGGCGGTGAAGCCCTTACCGGTGACAGGCAAGGGCGGGGCCCGCCTTGCCCAACCCCCGTTGGCCACTGGTTAGGGCGCTGCTGGGCAAGGGTGGCGACAGCCTCCCCAGCTTCCGCTGCCCTTGCTTGTCGCCGACGAGGGTTTTGCCACGCTTTGGAGTGGCCGGAGCAAGAAAAAAGAAGAAAAAAGTTTGCTACCACGTGTCGCTACGTCATTGCCATGTCGTCGCCGGTAAGGTCTGGTCGCACCACGTTGTCACCACATATGCATTTTCTGGTCAAAATCCGTCGGAAGGACTTAAATGGCAATGTGGAAAATATTTAGGATTGAATCGACACAAAAAGGGTTTAGAATTAAATTGGCAAAGTAGGTAAAGATTTAGGATTTTTTTGCTAATTTTTCCGTAGAAAAAGTGCGAGCTATAAAGAAAAGCCTTTAAAAAATTTCTTTAAAAATTCATTTTCCTTTTCATTTGGGGATGATTCATAACTTCACTAGTGCTAAGGGAGAAGACAAGCTCTCGCTGACCTCTCTCGAATCAAGTAAGACTCGGACCCAATCAAAGCGATCGGCCCAAACATGAATTTTAATTGCGATGACGGGATGATCGCACTTTCAATTGCGTAAAGTGCGGCTAATGGAGCAAAATAATCTCCCCAGTCATCGCATAATTATATTAACACGTGAAATCATTCGATGAGGTAACGAACTCCTGATGCATGCGACACCGACACCTATAACATGTGCTGGCTTCGTTTTGCCCGATTAACAGAATCCGAAAATGCGGGATGTAACGTTATGTGATAGCTAAAATTTTCTAGTTAAAACAAGCAAGGCGCGATATGTTTAATTAAAAAAACCCCGATCAAAAATTGTGAACAAAAACTATTTTCACAGTTGTCAGATGGTGAAGAGAGTCGGCGACCCACGCCTAGTCCCTTGTCAAGGATCTCTAGGCCTCTCTCTTGTTCACCATATGGATTTTGATGCTTACATAAGTAACTCACTGATGATTTTCTTTCTTTTAAATTTCTATTCAATTTTGACTAATGTTTGAAGAAATATTGAGATTTGAAGGTGGGGGAATACCGTGAGAGGCGATTTCAGCGTTACTTACTTACCCTTTCCCAAAGAGGCGACTAGCCGACCGATGGACCGATCGACCTAGGATAGCCAAACGGGTGCATGAAAGTTGCAATAGTTAAGGAAGCGGGTCTATAGCGTAGCTTGGATCTTGGAGCGTAGATAACTAGTGTTGCGTTTTCATATATGAGGGTGAGAGAAACATCTTGTACATATATATATTCGCAATTGTAAATCATGGGAGAGGTGAGAAATGCACGCAAGCATGCGGTGTAAAACCATTGAGGCTCGAAATCAAGTTTGCATGCAGAGAATTGGACTCGGAAATCAACCGACCTTCCATAATCTTTGGATTGAATGAGTGGATTTGGGAAAACTCCCGAGCAGATTTCTGGGAGTGGGGTGGGCGGAAGCCAAACCGCTATAAATTAAAGGATTCATTGGAATGGGTTGGGTCAGGTTAGTTCGGGCCATGATACCCAATGTGTGAATATTATAAATGCGCATTTGAATAGACCCGACCCAAAGTACTATATGAACGTAATCCAAAAGATTCGGCTCACACCAGGCCGAGTCGGATCGGATTGGCATCTATGTGTTTTTTTTATATAGAAATTAAGATGAACAGGACTTGAACTGAAAAATTATAGTGCCAAAACATTTAAGCGAATACTTGACTTGAGAATTACCTAAAATAAGTCGGATATATCAATTGGTTTCAACACCCTTACTATAAATCGAATTGATTAAATTTACTACCTTTAATCTCTCTTTTTTGTATATGATATGCTCATGGCTCTTGGCATCCCGTTGTCCGCTTGTAGCATAAATTTCCTGAGAGGGTCGACGATAATTAAGGACTGAGTTTGGACTGCAGGGGTTTCGCCAGTCATCAATGGTTTTGACTGGCGTTGGCCAGTTCAAGATCAGAAGATATTTTGGCCGTTCGTCACATATAAATGAACATTTTATTTTATTTTTTATCTTGCTTGGGGCATTTCTCGGTGCAGCAAGAGAAACGCAACGAGTTTGGAAAAGGAAATTCTAGTTAATTAGCATAGGAAAATGGATTATCTTTTCGATAAGCCAAATAAATTAATGAAATAAGCACAAATACGAAAAATGAGACGCTTTAACACGAACTAATTTGCGTCATTAGCCTTAATATGCGATGCTCGGAAGGAGGCATTACTTCTACATGAACATTTTTGGGTGCACTTCTCTTGGTAAGGGTGATTAAAAGAGAAGAGAAATCGAGACATTGGTTTTTCATCCAAATTGCTCGACTTTCCAAGGATTTGTAGTCAAACCATTCGTCCGTTCTCTTTTGACCCTTAAAAGCAAATGAATTGTGGTGACAAATGGGTTCCCCGTTCCATATTTCGGTTGACATTTATGGGTGATCGATTTCTCGGGTGGTCGATTCTTCGGGCGGTCCGGTTCCCCCCGGAACTGGGAATCGGACCGATGGGACCGGTTTCCATTTTCTAGGACCGTGGACCGGACCGCCAAACCCGTCGGTCCAGTCCAGTTCTTGGGCGGTCCAATGGGACCGAAAAAAAATTCAAAGAAAAACCTAAAGAACTTTCTATTATGCTTAGTCATGCTAAATAGTCAGTAGGAAGCAAGGTTTGGCAGCCGGGCATTGTAATCGACTGTTGAAGGAGCATGCAATCACGTGAGTTCGCCGCATACAGATCGGATTTGACGTCCAGGGGCTCTTGCGGATGCAACAATGCTGCTTGTGGAGAGGAAATCTTCCTTAGCTAGACCGAGAATACCTTAATTAAGGCACCTAACAGTTGGTACCCACCTAAACAATTCAATGGACGCTAAACACCTTGTCATAGGCGACTACTACTAGAAGTCAAGGGTGGACCATTCAAGGCGTGAGAACAATGCATGAGAACAAAGATGATAGCTGTGAAGGGCAATGGCATTTAAGGCTTCACCAATTGAAATTCTCTCTCCATCGTAAAGGAGAAAGGATTGGTCCAATGGTCCGGTCTAAGTGGTCCGGTCCGGTCCCGCTATACTAGGAACCGGGAATTGGACTGCCCGTGAACTGGTTCCATTTTTTGGAACCGTAGACCGGATCAAAGTTTCCAAGAACCGGACCAACCCACCTGATCTGGTCCGGTCCGGGCGGTTCTTGAGTTGGGCGATCCATTAGGCTCTCACCCCTATTCACATTTGTCGGGTTGAGCTTAAAATGGATCGCTCTAATTCTATAAATGGATTAAACCAGGTCGGAAAGAAAACAGAAAAGGAATCTCATTAAAAATGGATCTAAGTGGATTTGACTCGGATCCATCTTTTGACGCATTTTGATCGAAGGTTCGAGAAAGTGACAAAGTCCATGGAATAGTAGCTGGTTCTTTATCGGAATCGGAACACTACTTTACCTTCTTTTGGAAAAGCAAGTTCTTGCGGGTGCCACAGGCATGCAACTGTGCAAGTACCCAATTAGCTCGCTTGAAGTGAAAAAGAAAGCATCACAAAATCTAGAGACAATGGGTTAAGATGAATTAATAGGTTGATTTGAGTCGACCCATTTGCAATTCACCTTATCCTGGGTTGATCGATTTGTTTGACAAGCCTCGATTAATACTCGAATTGTCCTTATCATCCGCCTCCAATCTCTCTCGATCCCTCCAACCAAGCATCTAATGCAATTTTGGATCACTTGCTTATATATAAAATCAAAGCACTCACAATGATCTCGTATCGATGTTTTTTTCTCATTAGAAGTTTCCCTGTTGACTAATCGAGGAATTAAGTCGCTTCCTATGTTGCCCTATGCTTATCAATATTTCAACAAGATCCCTCATAAATGTTTATTTGCAGAAATAATTTGACCTAAAAGCTAATTTCCAGAATTAATGTCCATTAACCCTTTTCAGATGAGACTCAATTCCACCCAATTATATCGAGGTATCACCTTCTTCTTCGGATAAAATGTAAAATGTCTTCAATCTTTCCTAATGGAATCCCTTGACATGTGACAACATGCACAATAGCAGAAAGCACGAAACAATATTTTTGAGGAATCGCTTCCTCAAGGAGGTGATCACCTTGCAGGAATGGCTTCCTCAAAGAGGTGACCACCATGCCATGGTTAGGCATGACCACGGTTATTACTCCTTAAAAAAGAAAAAAAATGAGAAATCTGTCGTGGTCATCGTCATGATTATTATTATTATTACATAATTTAGTTTAGGTGCATAAGATAAACATCATACGAGTAGTATACACCCTCCTTTGCTAGAGATGTATGAGAAATTTCATCTTATTTTCCCACGATCCGATGTTATTTTATATAATTAATAAATTCAGGCAACCGAATATAATATTAATAATAAAACGAAAAGAAAGGTTAATATCATCAAGAATTCTAAATTGGCACACCCGTGTCGCATTTACCCAAATTGATTTTTTTTTCCTGTCACAAAAATGCATCGGTGTATGCCTATACCTCATTTACGCCGAACTAACTAATTTTTTGCATCTAAAATATCTTAAATCGGTACATCCGTGTCGCATATTAAATGTGAGAGGGGTGTATTAGTTTGCCAGTTGTCGAATCTTGAATGAGAGAATCTTGAAGTGAATGTTAAAAGATTTCCGTGTTTTGCCGTTATGATCTCAATTGGTCCTAGATGGAATTTTAAGGTGAAAAGGAAAATATTCACCTGGTCCAAATATTACCCTTTTGAGGAAAATAAATTGATTGTAAAATCTTTATTACATTAAAATTGGTAGATTGACAAAAAGAAAAATAAAAAGAAAAATTCACCTCACATGGAGGAGGGTAGCATTGAAGTGCCACTCTGACCTTCACCTACTCCAACTTCCAAATAAGAGCGCTTCTTTAATATTAGAATGAATTTAACCCAATTTTTCTCGATCAAGTAATATCTTATTACTTTGAATCATGGAAGGATTTATTTTCATGGAAAGTAATTTATTAGCAGCACCCATCATCTGAATCATCAATTTTTCAAACGATTGATGTCTCCCAAATTTTAAAAATTGTCTTACATAACTGAATACTTTTGCTCGCAAGCTTAAAAAGACAATGTACTCAATACGTATTCCTCATGTCCCTGATTAATACATGTCCCTGATTGATATGAAGTACAAAATCTTTTCCTGCAAAATGGATATCTTGTGCATCTAATATTTCCAAATCCATAGATATTTATTGAAAGATTATTAATGACATAACTTTATTAATCTAAAAAATAGCTCCAGTAATTATACGCATTAGTATTCTAGCTTGAATGAATATTTGAAAAATTAAAATGCAAAAAATTAAAATAAAACCATATGCGTGTTAAATAGATTAAACAGCAAAGTTCCCTCTATTTAAGTGGTTGAATAAAATAATTTTTTTGAAATTCCATGTTCTTGGTATATTTACAAACAAATTCTAAATTTGCCTACAGTGGCATAAATTTCATCAATTCTTTTATATCACGGAAAAATCTAAACTTATACATTTGTATGATTATGCCATTTATTATAGTTTTATTCAGAGTATATGAAATAGTTTTATTTAGAGTATATTTTTTTCATATTGACATAAATTTGGAATTGTCGATAAAAGAAGTTTGAAATATTTATGTTAAAATAAAGAAGTGTAGAATTTTTAGCGATATAAAAAAATTGAAATATTTATATCTGGAAGATTTTTGCGATATTAACTCTTTTTATTTATTTTGGTTCATGAAATTCCATTTGGGACCTCAAAAAAGAGCCCGCATAAAGCGGCGCGTCGTGTGGGGCCACGACTTTTTTCCCTCCGGTTCAGCATAACCTTCAACCGCAAGGTGCTTGGCCAACACGCGCGCCTTCAGCGTTTGAGACACACGAATCTCGCCCCCAACGAACCGCCCCAAATCAATTTAAAATCTGAAGTAAAAAATAAAAATAAAAAGGGACGCTTCTTTACCTTCTCTGAACTCTCAACAGTCACAACACGGCGACGCCGCTAGCGAGCGAGCAGCCAGTGGCGAAGGCTCCTTTGCTTTTTCTCTTACGGCACCGGTCCTCCCTCCGCCGTTCGCCGCCGCGAACCGATTCGATAACTCCGCCTCCGGCAAAGTCTCTCCATGTGCATTCCTCTGTAATCGCAAAGGTAGAAATCACTCACTCTCTCTCTCTCTCTCTCTCTCTCTCTCTCTCGGTATTCAGCACCTTCTCGTTCAGCCTTTTTCTTCCACGCTTTTTCTCGAGCCGGTACTCCTTTAGCTTTCTCCACCGCTCATGGACTTGAACGAACGATATGCTATTCTCGTTTCGGTTTGGTTCATCTTGACGATTCAAGAGGTCGCTCGACATTGTCGGAGACAATCGATAGCCTTCTCTGCGATTTTTACTGTTTTTATGCGTTGTTTCGTTTGGAGAATCGAGTTTCATGTTCGTTCGTCTGAATATGTTGGTGGAGGAGAGTAGTCGGACTTGATGTCAGTGCTTGATTGCGGCGCGAGTTGTTTCTGTGCATTCATTTTCGTGCGAATCCCTCATAGCTCATCGCGTTTCGAGCGCAGGAGTTAATGCATGGGGAGCTCGGGGGCTCCAGCTCTGGAGGGGAATAAGACGACGATGACGCCAAAAGCTGTTATATACCAGAAATATGGAAGCAGGGCCTCGTATGAAGTGGAGGAAGTTCAGGAGTCTGCTGAAAATGGTTGTCCTGGACTGTGCATCCCACAAAAGGGCCCTTGTCTCTATCGCTGTCGGTTAAACCTTCCTGAAGCTTCCATTCTCTCTGGAACTTTCAGGAAGAAGAAGGATGCTGAGCAGGCTGCTGCCAAGATGGCTATTCAGAAGGTTGTCCATTTTGCACTGCTGTTTCTTATTTGATCGCATTGTTCGCAATTGCCTCGTGCTACTTTACCCATGGACGTTTGATGTTTAGTGTGAAGTGATTTTATGTGTGGTCAAGCATTAAAAAGTTCGTGTTATCATTGTTTATCACTAGCTGCATAGTTTGTTTGTCCTATCTCACTGAGATTATATTGGAATACTTCTTGTTATTAATGAAATGCTTTGAGAATCTGTATGGATTGTTTATTTCAGTTACCGGTTCAATATTTTGCAACGTTCATATCAGGAAACAAATGTTAGATTTTTTCTGGCATGGCCTTTCTGCCTTGGTTTGGTGTTGTCTCTGTCAGGATGTAAAGTGTGCTATCTTTCATCCCTTGGTATCCCCACACCAGCAATTTCTGTTTTAAGTAGCTGTTCTATGAATTACTCCTTCAAAAATACATCTAGCTAGAAATGTATTCTTCCAATATGCCTTTCATGTAGTGACAGGATTCTGTTCTGAAACTGGATGTCATCACCACTCCTGAATCTGGCTTTACAATGGAGATCAATGTGGATAAAATTTGCTTTGAAGAGTACCCTCTGTTCTGTACTATTTTATCTAGAAATATGTAATCAGAAGAAGCATTACAAAGTACAATATGGTTTCCGTTAGGAATGATCCTGGCACAAACATGTAGATTTTCTGTACATTATAATGGAATACAGTCTAAAGGTGTGATTGTTTCCACATGGAATGGTCTGGATATATGGGCCAGGGAGAGACTAGAATCCAGAGACAGAGGAAAGGACTGCTCATTGCATCTGACTGAGTTAATAATTTATCTCAGGATGTCAATATCCGGGTGTTAAGTGTATCTGTGAAGCAGAGGAGCTTGAATCCCTTGGAATCATCAATTCTATTTAACACACAGACATGAAATTATAATTAGACTTTGCACTGATCCTCATTAGAGAGAGTGATTCCCTCTTTGGAACATTAGCTGAATCAGTTTATTAGTGGCCAACCGAAATTTTAGGTGCCATCTGTCAAATTACTTTGTCTTGTGGAATTATGCACCATCATCTGACTAATTGCCTAAAGGTGATCATGAATTTTGCTGACTTTTTCTTACAAAGTTGAGTTGAGTGTAGCGTGGGCATTGGGAATGGGTTCATCAATGATGTGTTGTTTGGGTAGTAGTGGAGGGTCCTATATACATACTTGAGAGCCATGATTGCGGCTGAAGATTTCATATAAGTGGGATGAGGAAGTTTTAATTTTCCTTCTTCTATGTTATGCTTCCTGTTCAGGATTTACTGCTATTCAAATTAGTCTCTTCTTTTGTGAGTTTCTTTCTAATTGATTTGTGTCTTGTTCTGCAGCTGGGTATTCATCCTTTAACGCACAATCCCAATGTACATGATGCAGGAGAAGATTTAGTTTCTCGAGTTGCATATTTATACTCAAATGAGGTTTGCAACCTTTGAATGATGCATTAGTGGCTATATGTCATTTCAGCATTGCTGCATTAAAAACATATTTTTTGGAATAGCTTCTTGTACAGATCTTGATTCCCTTTGCTGCTTTTATATTATCTAAACATTCTCGGGTGGTTGTTGATGATAATTGGCAACCATTCAAGCTCGGAGCCGTGATTTTAGTTGCATGATTAATTTTATACCATTTCATAATTCAGCTGTCTTTAACCAGTAAAAGGAAAGAACTTATCGTCCTTCTAGATTGATCACTTCAAGAATGATGGGAATGGTGTTTTAGGGGGCAATCGTCCTATATTCGACTGGCAGTATGCATGTTATTGTTTCACAATTTAATTTTTGGCTGCGGAACCTTTTTGCTCATTCTTGGCACCAAGTACATTCTTTTGACAACCTGTTCATTATGATACAGTTCCTTGCATGTCAACATCCACTGAGTGGTCACTTTAGAGCTGCTTTAAGCCGAGAGGGTGATCTCTGTGGTTCAGTTCCCATTTCTGTGATTGCTGTCTATGATGGGAAGATCAGTAGTTTATGTAAACTAATTGATCCTAAGGTGGAGTCAAATCCTTGTTTGGTAATCTCTTTTGTTCTGCGAGCTGCTGCAACATTACCTACCCTAATTACTGCTACTGAAGGACAGCTCTGGATTCGGAGGCAAAATCCGTACCCTCCTGATGTCATAGAGCCATTGTTAGCTGAACAATCTTCCACCATCGGTAGTGTATGCGTTCAGGCCTTATTGATTCCAAGTTCATTGAATGAGGATGTCAAGGCTGTAACTTTAAATGTTTCCCTATCCACATACTACCTGGATGTCATTGCACAAAAGCTTGGTCTACTTGATGCTTCTAAGATCCTAGTCTCACGGTAAGTGCAACTTCTCATACCTAATTATTTGCCTATGCCCCACTTAAAAGACAAAGGAAGGAAAGACGGAAAATTAAAGGGGAAGGGGGGATTGTTTCTTGAGATATCATGTTCTTTGATAATTTTCGATGTACTGAAGTTGTATATTTTCTGGTGGACAGTCCTATAGGAAAAGCTTCTTCCGAGACAAGATTGTATTTTGTTGCTTCCGACTTGCAGTTTGTGGAGTCATCATCAGATCTCGATGGAAAGAAACCTGATATTTTTGAAGGCTCTCTGAATACTAGGGCTAGTTATTTAGCTGGTCAAGAGGTATATGGTAGTGCAATTCTGGCATCAATTGGATATACATGGAAGTCGAAAGAACTTTTTCACGAAGATGTATTCTTGAAATTATACTACAGGTACTTTGGATGTGCAATGTTTTCTTTGCCAGAAACAAATTTAGCACAGTTTTAGTTTAAATGTTGGAGTAGCCTAGGAGGTATTTTCTCACTTTTGCTAAGTTAAGGCAAATAGCTTCTAGAGTAATATGAAACTTGCACCATTCATTCGTTGCAACTCCCAAATTCTTATGCAATCCATTTCGTAATTGCTTGTGTAGAATGCTCATTGGTAAGACACCCAGTGGACCTTACAAGTTGTCTAGAGAGTCAACAATTGCCGCAGAGTTGCCAGTTGTTTTCACTATAAAAAGTAACTGGAGGGGTAGTTTCCCAAGGGAAATTCTCTGTACATTCTGTCGTCAGCATCGATTGTCTGAACCTGTCTTCAATATTTCAAGATATCCTGTAAAAGCACTGTCTGACTTGTCTGGATCACAAAAGAAGCTGAAAGTTACAGAATCGACTGAGGACACGGGGCACACAAACGAAGATGCTGCTAATAATGGTGATGATGAAACTGTGGAATCAGCGAGTGACTTCAGATGTGAAGTAAAAGTACTGTCAAAGCTACAGGATCTGTTATTGCAGTGTTCTCCTAAAGATTCTTACAGGAAGGAGATTGATTGTGTCCAGAATGCTTCTCTGAAAGTTCTCTCCTGGCTGAGTTCATATTTTCAGGATTTTAATATGCCTATGGAGAAGCTTAATTCATTAGCTGATGCACTTGACATAAAGTTTAACGCCCAACATTTATTTAAGGAATTTAAGTTCTGTTCTGCCATGTATCTCAACCAGCAAAGAACAATTAAAGCTGACGACTGTGTTGATGTTCCACAAGCCACAGGAGAACATGAAAATTATATGCTGAGGATAGGAGGGCCAGAATCAGGCATCTGTCCTTCTAATGGGTCCATGGCATGCATATGTTATTCTGCATGTTTGGTGACAGAGGGTGGGCATACAAAGGAACTTATTGAAAGTGCTCATGAATTTGAATTTGAGATGGGGGCCAGAGCAGTTAATCCTCCGGTTGAAACAGCTGTGGCTCAGATGTCTGTTGGTCAATCTGCATTTTTCTTCGTAGATCTACCCTCCCAAGAGCTAATTTTGGCTGCTGCTAATGATTCTGCCAGGGCACTTTCATTAATTAACTCAAGTCAGTCACTCTTCCTTTTATCTCATGAAAACAGCCTGGTTGAATTCTAGTCATTTCAATTGACATGATGCTTTTCTTTTTGTCATCATGGTTCATGATTATTTTGTTGGACCAAGAACCTTATTCTTAAGATATGTTGTACTTATTTTACTAACCTTTGAATTCTAAGAAAATCAACTGCAGGTTTTTCTTTAGTAAGAAGCTGTTTGACATAAGAATCTTGATCTTCATTCTGTTGCATTATTTCCCACTTCTTTGCTGCTTTTTATATGATAATTATTGCATCTTTCATTTCGTGCAATGTTCTTGCTGTTTCAGATACATGTGTCTTGGAACATTGCATCACCTGATTGAGATCGTCAGATGATGATGATTACTCTTTGCATTTTGTCCAATGTTCTTAATGTTACAGATATGTGCCGCTTGGAATACTGCATCACCTTATTAAAGGTAACAGAGCCTCTGGAGGACAGGATGGAACAGGCCCTTTTTAGCCCCCCTCTTTCAAAGCAAAGAGTTGAATATGCTGTGGAACACATTAAGAAATCTGGTGCAACTACTTTGGTACCTGTTCAGTTCACATTGTCTCTGCTTGAAACTGTCTAAATTTGGAATGACCATAGATATTTAGCTTCCCAGCTTGCTTTCGTAGGTTGATTTTGGTTGTGGCTCTGGAAGTTTGCTGGAATCTCTGTTGGACTATCCAACTTCGCTGAGAAAGATTGTTGGTGTTGATCTCTCACTCAAGAGTCTTAGTCGTGCAGCAAAGGTTTCTTGTTTTCCTTTAGCAATTCAAATTATTCAAGTTCTCTTACAAATACAGTTGTTTTAGTGTGAGAGGGATGTTGTGAATAAACCTACTTCTGTTCACATCTGCTAGAAAGTTATGTAAAATAAAACTGCATGGAATCTCTAGTCTACTCCGGATGGTACTGGACCGTGTTTTGTCTAATGAATGTAGAATTGTTCCCTAAATGTCATGATGGCTCTCTGGTCATCTACATGATGACAGGAGTTAGGTAGATTTGCACTTGTGACTATGAGATACAGAAATTTAGGATATGCATGCTCATATACTCACATAGAGGAACAGTATCTTCTTCATGTCTTTCGTAAGTTACAAAAGTCTATGAAGGCAAATCCATATAGGTATTTAACCAACAATAAATAAATGGGCCTTCTCTTCACTACATAGGGTAAGCTTTGCAGATCTTTTATACTGTTGCCTTTTGCATATTTAAGTACTCAATAGTTGTAATTTTTTCTGAAGCATTTGTTCATGCATTTTAGGTGAAGTGCTAATGGTTATTTAGATCTTTATCATGAAGCCTCATCTTCCCAGTTGGGCTGCTGATGTGCAACTTTGCATTGTTTTGTGTGTGCCAAGGGAAAATTCTGAGTGGTAGCAACATGGATTCAAGTTGGTTCAGATAGGCTAATGATCAGATTCATGGTTAACAACTTAAATTGATTGTTCTACCGAACATTTGCATAATTTTTTTTTGTTTTTATTTATGTTTGAATTAGACCTGTCATAACTATAACAAAATCTGACCTTTCAAATTCTTTGTCAAAAATCCTCTGTAATTTCCAGCAAGAAGTAATAAGATCGGAACACTTCTCAATCAACAAAAATACAATGCTGCTACTGCTGCTGTGTTGCTGTTGCTTAATTTCTGGCAAGCGATATCCCCAAATGACTTTAATATTTAAATCCTCCAGTTTCCAACATTGCTTAATTGCTTAATCCACTATGCAGTCAATTCCACTGGCAACACAAAGCATCATATAGTCCTGGAGGTTGCACCTAACTGATTTGCCTTTCTTAGCACTCGCACCTTTCGACTGAAATGCTTCCTCTCTTTTTTCAGAACTTTTTATATCCTTTGTTTTTTTGTTAATTATTCAGCCAGTATAGGAGAATGTTGCATTTCTACTTGTTTGCTCTCTTGTTGATAAGCCGTCATTTGAAGGGCCTTCTGTTCCATTATTGTAGGTATTGCACTCGAAGTTAAGCAAAAGTTTAGATGCTGATGTGCCATGCAGAGGCATCCAATCTGCAACACTTTATGATGGTTCAATTATTGTCTTTGATTCTCGTGTGTGTGGTTTTGACATTGGCACTTGCCTTGAGGTATGACTTAATTCTTTGTTTTCCTTGTAAATAATGTGGAGTCCAATTGTTTGAGGGTTTGCTATTCCTTCTATAACCATGACAGTCTTTCCTGTTGCATTCACTGTTTGAGTTCAATATTTTCTACATTCATTTACTTTCTCTGCACTTTATGCCCATAATTCTGTTGCTGATGTTGCAGAGTAATGCATTAGTGAGTTTATGATGGAGATATGACTTAATAATGTTTAATTTCCTCACTGCAAAGACAAATTCTGTTTTGCACAAGCTAATTTAAGTTGAACGTGAGGAGATGAGATGAGGAGAAAGGGAGAGTTCAACTGAAAAAGGTCCATGAAAAGATGCATATTCTTCATAGGAATTGAGATAATTGAATTTTTTGTTTGCATATGGCAGTTTTGGAAGATGACCATTTTGACTCTGTCCCTCAATATGTATCTTAGTCATATTACAATCTTACAGAAGTTCCTCGTAACTTAAGCTGCATCCTACATTTGTTCTAGATGTTATATGCATATCTTTATCTCATCTCCTACATTTATATCTGAAGTTCTTACATCTTGACCTTCCATTTTTTCTTGTAAAATTGAGCAGATATGACACTTTCTTGCTTCTTGATTTTTCCCTTCTTTTACTATCATTTTATTGATGCCTTTCTTACATTAAATGTTCATGTAATTGGTTTTTGTCTTGGACTATAGAACTTAAAAAGCTGGCATTGGTGTTTCTGTGTCATAATCATTTTAGTTAAATAAGAAGTATCAAATGGATCAAGTGAGGGTTGTTACTGAATTTGATGGTATGAGTATGACATGTTTATCAACTGTGTCAAATCTTTCAACGCTAGTATAAATTGCTTATTAAATAAGTTGGATGATGCAATATCTATTAAATGTCTAGTCAATTAATGTGACTAGTTTACATAACTTATGTGACTGACCTGTGTAATGCAACATGTGAGTTCTTGTCTTTACATGGTTTTTCTTTGAAAAAAGAGGAATATGTGTACATGCGAGTTCTTGTAGTGCACACATATCATGTCATACACATTTAAGTAACTTCTATCCAAATGAGAAATGAACAAACGGAGGTTAGAATTTCCATGTTTAAATGTAAATAAGCATGCCGTGGCAATTATGCAACTTATGTATCATGAAACGAGGATGATTAGACCCAGTGAATACATGATTTACTACACTTTATGACCTTGTCATTTAGATGGATCCTCCAACTCCCAGTCCTAGAAAGCCCAGAATTCAAGGTCTCGTTTCACGATTAAAGTTTTCTTCCTAATTATGATTGTTCGTATCACCATTAACTGAACATAGAGTGGTGAACACAAGAAGTAGAAGTACTTAAATCCGATCCATCTTCGCCTCTGAAAGTTGCTTGCCTTCAGGGAGCAGAGCTATTTAAGTAGCATTTGAGTACTTATGGGGGTCTTGACTGCATCTGTCAGAAGCAGAAGCAGTGTCTTAAGTATAGTCAGAGTCACTGTTGTTCATCTGATGTTTTGCTTTTAGTTTGATGGGTATTAGGAGTGACTCCATATCTACAACTACTTATGAAAGGTTGTAGCCTGTTAATACTTGGTGCAGTTTAGATTCTGTCATGTGGTACTTAATTTCATTGTGTTTTATCGTGGTTCATTATTTGTATTGCCATTTGTTGAATGTTCACCTAAACACATCAATGTTGAAGATTCAAGTGCTTTTGCTCAGAATGTATACAAGTACATGCGGAAACATTTATTTGCTTTGTATGAGCTTCAGTTGCTAGATTTAATCATTATCTGAAGCTTACAATCGAAGTGTTTTAGGTGATTGAGCACATGGAGGAAGATCAGGCATCTTTATTTGGGGATCTGGTGCTGAGCACATTTCGGCCCAGTGTTCTGATTGTGTCCACACCAAACTATGAATACAATACCATACTCCAGAAATCTGACCTGCCAAGCCAAGAGGAGGCACCAGATGGGAAAGGGCAGTCAGAGTCTTGTAGATTCCGCAACCACGATCATAAGTTTGAGTGGACCAGAGAGCAATTCAGCTCATGGGCAAGGAACTTGGCCTCGAGGCACAAATACAGTGTCGAGTTTAGCGGGGTCGGTGGTTCTGCTGACCGCGAACCTGGGTTTGCTTCACAGATCGCTCTTTTCAAAAGATTGCCTGGGCGAGACGAGCTTATCAAGGACGAGGAACCGGTTCATCGTTACAATGTTATTTGGGAATGGAGTAACCGCGAGACGTCCAAATCTTACGATTGATGGGTTCGTAGAATGTACATATTTTGATCAGACCGCATGAGGATACAGCAGACAAAGAGCTAATTTCGGAAACAGTCAGATATAGGTGGCATTGGTTTTGTTCTAGGGAGATGATCGATCAGGTTATAGAATTGTACATGGTCGATGGTTGAAAAGGGCACTGTTACGATAATAAGTAAGGGAAAAAAGAACTGACGGAATCAGGAGATTTTAAATTTCTGATTCCGGTTCTTTCGTCTGCAATAGCAGAGTCGCAGTTAATGTTATGGAGCACGGACAAACCATTGAAACTGTTTTAATAGGACAAGTGCAGCCCAGGCACATTCGACCAGATCAGACACCGTTTTCCTAAGAACGCTGGTTCTTTCATTTTCCTAAGATCACTGGTTCTTTTAGGTAGTTTTATTTTCTTTGGAGCTGCTCTGATATGCCGGGTGAGCAGCAACAAGGAAAAGAGGAGCGATTATGCGATGCACAGTAAATAGAAGGGACTTCAGGGTCTTTTCCTTCTTTGTGCAGCGCAAATTTCAACTGCGACATCCAAACTATGGTTAGAAGGACAATTTTGTCAAACTGCTGGTGATTGGCTCCTGTGGTAGGGGTGAGCAACTTGGATTGTCCGAACTGGGAATCGCTTGGATAGGCCGAAAAACGAATTAGACCTGAAAACTGGACTGGGCGAAAGTGTTAGTCCTGTCTACGGTTCTTCAAAGTGGAACCGGTGTTTGGATGATCCGGTGTCCAATTCCTAAAAGGGTTAGATCGGACCAATAAAATTTTTATATTTTAAAAAATAAAGATGTCAAAAAAGTATAAAGAACTCAATTTAAATTTCTAAATTTTTAATCTTTATTCAACCAAAATAAATATTTTTAAAGTAAAAAAACTCAAATTTTGTTAGATTTTTCTTGATTCCAACCTGTCCTATTAGATTTCCTAGGAACCGGTCCGGTCCGGTCTAGGTAGTTTGATCCTTGGTCCTACAGATTGATATGGTTTCCAGTTTCAAAGAGGAATCGGACCATCCCGATCCAAGCACACTCCAAATGAGCAATAGATGTTAGTTATCCACGCAACCGTAGGACGAGAAGCGCTACAAGTGGAAATCCACATTGGGACTGGAGGTTTGCAGAGAGAAATATATCTCCCGGTGACATTGCGGCGATGTAAACCTTCCGCTCGCTCCTATGATTGCCCTCGCTCGTGATTTGGCGCAGACTAGAGGAAAAGAGAAGAGGTGCGAAGTATCATTTGCAAGGAGTTCTATTTAGCCACAGCTGAAGTTTCGTTAGGACTGCTAACTCAAGCAAGCTTACTTGTATTGATGAAGTATTCAAACATCAAAACAGCACTGAACCAGATGTGAAGTCCATGGTGATGAAGGATAAAATACAGAAGCACAGATGATGTGCGAAAACTCTCGGTTTTCTTACGACTCGACCGACACCCTCGGGATTCTTAGTAACACAGTATCAGCCTCACAGGTGCTCCAAAATTAAATGAAACGAATCAGGAAGAATGTATAAAAGAATGTAAAACACGAGGTCTGTACTCCTGGCTAGTCATGTACCGTGTGCTCTCCCCCGTGAACTCATAAATGTCGGGCTGACGATCTCCACTCTTTAATCATCTCTGGCTGCAGATTTGCCATTTCCCCCTGTGTTTTGGCCAATTGCCGGATCCGGGTCCATAATTAGATGGTCTCGCTTCTCCTCTGCTCCTCCTGCCTGGCAATCTTTTGAACTTTCGACAGTGAGGGAGGAACTTTCTTCGCTGTTTGCTCGCAGCCAAGCCTCGTGGAGTTGCAAGACGTACTCCAAGTGCCATAAAACCTCTCCCATGGTTGGTCGGCTCTTCCCCTCGTCAGCAAGACACTTCTCCGCTATCTCCCCAAACTTCTTCATTGACTCCGGCGAATATTGTCCGCTGAGATGTGGATCGATGATAGTTTCGAGTGATCTCTGCCGTTGCCATCGTAAAGCCCATTCCGCAAGATTTATCTGATCCTTTGGTAAGCTTGGATTGATGACAGCCCGAGCACATACGACTTCAAATAGCACGACCCCGAAAGAGTATACGTCGGACTTCTGAGTCAATTGTTGTCGCCGGTAGTATTCCGGGTCGAGATATCCGAAGCTCCCTTTCACTGCAGTGCTTACATGGGTATGTTCCAGGGCAGGACCTGTTTTTGACAATCCAAAATCGGACATCTTCGCCACAAAGTTTTCATCAAGTAGAATGTTAGTTGTCTTGACATCCCTATGGATTATTCCTCGATCAGCTCCAGTATGAAGGTAATGCAGTCCTCGTGCAGCTCCGATGCAGACCTCCAGTCGCTGTCTCCAACTTAATGGCGGAAGATCACTGCCGAATAGATGGCTTCTCAGAGTTCCATTGGCCATATACTCATACACCAAGATCATCTCATTTTGTTCTTCGCAGAACCCAATCATGGATACCAGATGCCTATGCCTCAGCTTCGAAAGCATCTCAATCTCTGTCTCGAATTCGGCAAGGCCTTGCTGTGACTGAGGATGGGCACGCTTAATGGCTGCGAGGTTGCCGTCTTCAATTTCGCCTCTGTACACCTTTCCAAAGCCCCCTTCTCCAATGACCATTTTCTCATCAAAATTATTTGTTGCTGCTCTAATTTCTGCTATCGTAAATCCCTTCCCCCTTCTTGTCGAGGCAACAGACCCATTCTGGCATCTGGTTCCTGCTGCTTCCTTGGCATTAGTGGTTGTGTTCAGTATGGCCCCATGAAGGAAGAGCGACTGCCACCCAGGATCGTCATTTTTACTTCCCATCTCACTTCTCCGCCGTTTCCACAGAAGGGAGACAATTATAACTACAAATGCAAGGATCACTACAGAGCCTATACCAGCTCCGATTCCAACCAAGAGAATGCGAGCTTTCGAATTATTTGTCGTGCTTTTAGCTGGATCGAATGCACCTACATAGGCAAGATTTCCATTCCGGCTCAGCTTATATATCTCCAGACCGTTTAAGAGAGCATCAGTTCCGGATGCACCAGTCGCCGTGTCAGGCCCCAGCTGAATCCACAAAGTGTCGACTCTCGATGACACTGCATCCAGATAGTCCTGGTGATAGGCTTTGTTCCTCCCTCCAGCTCGGACGTAGATATCAAAGTAATCAGCCGCCGTCCTGTTGTTCACGTAGATTCTGAAGTTCCTCTGGTTGGGCTGTCCATAGAGCAGCTCGCAGAAATGTAATCGGACCAGGTAGTCAAAACCTGGATCCACTGTGAGTTTCCATGACATATTGAACCTCTTCTCAAGAACTTGGTTGTTGGACATAGTTCTTGCCGTTTCATACACAAGCAGGGGAGCTACGGATGAGTCATTAGAAGAAGCATAAGTAATATTGGAATTGTTTTTTATTTGAGAGCCAGCGTCAACATTGGTCATGTAGCCAGTATCAACATCCCATGTCCTCCAGAGATCCGGATCTTGACTGGGTTTGATCTGAGACCCCCCAACATTCAACCTGTACATTGTTTCCATACCTCGCCCACTCAGATTCAGATTCACACTATTACCTCCAACTCTACTAATTGAACCTGGAAATAAGTTACCCTCCGAAGCCACCAATTCTAGTCCATTTATGAACCCGAATGACCCTTTTGATGGAAGAAACTCAATGACAAGCTTGTTCGAACTGATGGAAAGGTAAAACTCTTTGATCAGATAGAATGAACCGTTGCCTCCCGCACTTAGCAAGTCCACATTCCTGGCACCGGGAACACTGTACTGTGACAGTAGTTCCAAGCCGTTCGCTACAACACCAAAAACCGATTCATTCACATTATAATGATCAAAGGCAAACGGGCAAAAATGAAGCCGAAGAAAGTAGTCCCCTTGAACATCTTGTAAGGTATAGTTCAATCCATTTGTGAAAATACGGGCAGATCCATAGATCGGACCTAAAGAAATATTGCTGCTCAGCGCTGTGGTGGTGTCTACAGCCGCCGCGAAACTAAGGGTAAGATTATTGTTAGCGGCCAAGTCCCCAACCCATCTCCTTCCATCCACATCAGCAGTAGAATTTGCGCCACAATTTATCAGGACAGTCTTCAACTGGGCTTTCCCAGTTCCAACCATCAAACAGAAGGACGCTGAATATAGCAAGACCAAAGTTGCTAACTTTCCCATCTGCATCCTCGTAAATAACCCACAAGGAACAATCTCTCAATCCAAAAAAACCGATTGGAGTAACCAACAACGATGATATTCAGCAGCAAAAGAAAGATTCACAAAACTCCACTTAGTTCCCCGACGCATAAAACTCTACATACCCAGGATGACGATTCGCACCAAAAGCCTTCACCTTGAAGCGAAGTCTGTCATCAAAGCTCAAACGGGCATTGGTCCAAATTCCGTCTCTTGAATCTTAACCTCCCCGGCCCAACATTGTGGGAAAGACGAGAGACACCCGCCTGCAACTTCTCCTTCTGAGGATGACTGAACTTCTCTTCAAATAGCCAGACTCGAATCGCCCCACGGATCTCAACTTCACAGAGCCAGCAACAAAAGGGAAAAAAGAAGCAACCTGGGGAATGACAACATGAGGAAGAATATCGATATGGAGGTGAAATTTGAGAGGTTTAGGTGAGCTCACGAGACTGCCATGGAGAGAGGTGGACAATATCTTAAGAAGTGAGGAGCCCAAAGGACGACGCTTTCGGTGGACTACCAGGGACCGAAGGTCCGGAATGGCAAAGTGATGGAGATGTTAGTCCTCAAGTTTCTTGCTTTTGTCCCAAGTTGCTTCCCAAAACCAAAAAGAAATGAAAAAGAACGCAGGCATCAAATTGCCTCTCTCGTCATCAATGATCTCTCACTACTCTCACGTAACTGCTGGGACATCTGGCGTTCACAGCTCTCCATTTTCCATTTTCCTCCCCCACTTTTCAAAAATTACCCAAAACTTAGTTTTGAGAAATTCTACATCAACATATCTAAAAAATCACGAATCGCATTTTAACTTTTTCGGGATAAAATCTCTCTATCCCGAAACCCTTTTTTCGATGGATTTGGGTTACTTTTTCGCTGGCCAGACGGCGAGAACAATCTTTTTGAGGATTTCTAAATTAGTTTGCTTGCATATTAGCTGTATAAAGGAGAAAGGGTTAATTATTTTTCTGCCCATGAATATTTATATTAGTTGCAAAAGATATATTTATATATATATACATATATAATATAAAATTCAGGCAATAATAAACTAATGAAGAACTAGTGTTGTTTGTTGAGCTGAGCTGCCAGCTTTTGTTGGCCGATGGGCCTCCATTATTGTTCGGCTGCGTAGGGTGGGGTCACATGCTCGTGCCCGGAGGTAGATGGGCAGGGAAATTGCAATTATTCGTTGCCAAATTACGAAACTGCCCTCCCCTCCATTTTCGCCCCAATAATTAAAAAAGCTGGGTTTTGTCTTCTTCCTCCTCCGTACCGAGAGCAGTACCCCCAAAAGAGTAAGAGACAAGGATGAATAAATAAATAAATAAATAAATAATTGACAAAATTCAGTGGCCAGTGGATGGGGGCCCCACGCTCGAGATTGCCGTTCTTGCAAGCACGACAACCCCAACACCACCATGTGTTTTTTTTTTCCTACCAAATCATGCTGTGCATGCATGGTCTCTTGGTCTCGTGTCTCGCGTTTGGAGATCTTCTTGTTTCCTTGTCCTCGATAGGGTTGGTGTGTTCAGTACTGTCTTGTCCTAAAAAATAATTTGGGTTGGGTGGATTTTATATTCAATGCATTCGGGACGTTAGCTAAGGTGGATCGACTTAATGACTTGCGAGATAGATACATGTCGTATCGAGACGGAAAGACTTGCGTAGGCACGATCGGACGTTCTCGTCGAAGAATTGAATGCCGCTGGATTTATAGGCGAATGCGCGTGCTAATCTCGCTGCCTTCGTGACTTGTCACTGGTTACTATTCTTGGATATCCATTCTCTTTTGCATTAGGAAAGTCGGTGATTGGGTCTTTTCTTATGAAGAAGAGGATTTCAACGTTGCGTATGATTTTTCTTTTTCGTGATTAGAAATCGCCTAACTTATATGTTTGAAACATTTTCGTTTTTGATAGAACATGTCCTGTTTTACATAAAATCATCTAAACTTGCACAATATTAACATTTAATGCAAGTCGATGTTTTTTTGGATGGTCTTTAAGACTAATCAAATAGGTCCCTATTAAACCCATCGAATGGGTGGATCGAGTTGAAGATTGTTCGACTCAAATTGATCTATTTTCATATAATATAAATTTAGTGATTAATATCCAACTCAATATATACCTGACTCATATTTAATCCGACCAATATTTGCTGAAATACTTCCTTATTTGATCCAATCTAGGCAAATCCATTGACAAACCAAATTGAGAGTACGAAGTGGACGAGGATGAGAGAGAATTATAGAGGTGGGTTGGATTTAAGTAAGTCATGAATCCATTTAACCCCATGCTATTTTATACTTTACTATTCTAAATCAATTTATGACCTATTATTGAATATAACTAACTTATATGACAACTTAATCTATTGAATATGAATTAAGAAATGGATTCATGACCCAGTTTGTTGGATTTAGTTTTTGTGAATGGAAATTAGGTCCAAAAAAGCAAAATAGAAGCTTTACTTATAAAATAGAAAGTTTGCCGTGACACGTTTCATATATGGGAATCAAGCCACAGGAAGAAGTGGGAGGTGAATGGTATGGCGTGGAGGTTAGGGTTTCTAGGAGGTAATTTGGAAATTAGTGAGGATTTGGTTCACATGAGTCCATTTAGTGCTATTTGGGCTCAAATTTAACCGGGCTTGGATGCAGCTGCCCTTTGCACTTATTTTGAACATCCAAACATATATGAAATCATTTCAAGGTTTGAGGATCAATTACCTTGTAATTGAACAACCACGCACAATCGGCAAAAACTGGTGAAATCAATCAATTCTGGCAAAGGCAATGGCGAACAACTGGCGTGGTTATACTTACCAAAAAACAAAAAAACAACTGGCGTGGTTTGTTTGAGAACTTGCTGGGCTAGGTGGTCGCAAGCCTACTCTGGTAGATGGGTCCCGAGTTTCGGCTGGCAAGGCAATGCGACATTTGGAAATAGTCTCATAGATATATATATATATATATATATATATATATATATATATAATATCAAAATTCTAGTATGAAAGTGTGCATAATGAGGGGAAAATTCGGCCACTTAGCTTAGGATTTGGATCGTCTGACTTGGAGGGAGGGTGACTTGAGGATATGATGGCTAACAATTATTGGTTTTTTTTTTTTTTGGTCTTATTTGGGGCGTTGGATTGCCCTACGGCATCCTGACTCAAGTCGGGGAATCCATAGGTCTTAGCTTAGGGGTAGGAAAGATCAAATCAGGAACTAATCCTAGCCTTACAACCCGCTTTATGATCCTATGATTGAAGTTCTTTGCTTAACGAGTAGAGATCAACATTATTGGCTCTTTATCGTGTCACGTAAATCAAGATGAGGTTGACGGGGCACATTCACTGGCTAAGATTAGAAGGGAGATGGATGGCCTAGATGAGCTCTTGTGAAGGATTGATGACACGAAATTTAGTCTTGATTATCAAGTATCATGGTTCATTCGAGCGGATTTTTCTTAAGCCAAGTTGCTTGGGGCTTAGGCTTATCCTCATCTTCTCCATTGATTTACACAAGTTTGCTTTGAGGTGGTCCAATGAAAGAGACCATTTTGCAGTCACTTTTAGTCGAGATAACATGTCTATCCCCATGGAAGGAAGTTCCTCTAGCTCGAGGGTAACGTTTTTCACTTCGACCTCTTTTATGGAAGGGTTGGAGACACACACATAAGGAGCTAACTGAGAATTCTTTCTTCTCCTCAATCAAAAAACCTGTCCACTCAAAAGTATACAAATGGCAATGAGATGCCATCCAAGCAGCTCTGCAACTTCACCGGGAAGAGCTTCGATCGATGGAGAGTTGATTAATGTTGCAGAGAAAAGAAGAGGGACTACGAACCCCACCATTATAGGATCAGAGTTCCGCAACAGTCTGCGAAAAATGGCACTGAGAGATCACTAATTCAAGATTTTTCAGGTTTATTAAGATCTGTCATCTATAAGATGTACCGGATAACCATTAATCTTTCATGTCCACAAAGTACGATCATGTTGTGAAACCAAAGGAACGTAAAGTCTTTGAGTGGTTAAATTTCTGAACTCATTACAAACGACTCATCATTTCTCTCACTCAAAATATCACTCCCATCTTATTGAGGAATGGTGGATTAAATGAATGAACCCTTGATGTCGACACTAAGAAAGACCACCAACGTCAATACTGCATCATCAAGCAAGCGATTTCCTTAGTGGTTGCGCACCAAGTCAGTGTACCCACTTCTCTACAAAGAGGCAGCCACGCTGCATCGGGGGAAGAATCCACAATACTTTTTGATCATCGAAGCCTACACCATGTGATTGATCATCTTGTCGACCTCTTTATCCGCTGTCCCTCCCCACTTTTTCCCTGGAGGGGAGGAGGTACATAAGAAATTAGCAAAGAAACTGAATGAAAATATTCGGCTGGATCATCCAAAAACGTGTTTAAAACTCAAAAGTATCATCAATAGCACCAGTAGATCTAATTTAGAACATGCAACATCAGACTAGATAGGGGTAAAATGGTGTTATGTGAAAGATTGTTCATTTTCTCTTTCTTGACAAGAAAAGAAAAAAAAGATAATTCCAATGGTCCAATACAATTGGACGGAACGATCCAGTTCAGTTTTGGAACAATAACTATATCCACAGTTGCACTACTTCCACATAACCAATCAGTGGAAGAGTGTATGCCACCTTTGAAGTAGAAGAAACTGAGAAGTGTCGAAAGGCCCAAACTGTAACTCGATAAATGGTGCGTTGGGAAAAATGTCAAAAGAGCATATTCTGCATTAACGATATCTGAAAGGGGGCAGCTTGCAGACCTCTGTAAATTCTAAGGCGACTCACAAAATCAATCGGTAGGAACTAGAGTCATGAGACAAAAGGTTGAAAGTTGAGCTTGAAGGACAGAAAAATGTAAGAGCTAGCATGATGTATCTCCATGACTCTGTCGAGTTGTGGTTTGACCCCGTACCATGACTGTATTATCACGCATCCGTTACAACTTGCTCTATCGCAGGACGAAAAAAAAAAAAGAATCATGTTTTAACTGCACCAGTAAGCACACAAAGAAGCCATTGGAGCATACAAATTCGTCATTTTCCAAGAAGATTCTCTTGCAGATTAGAGACCAAGGGTTTCTTCTCCAAAATTTAGTTCTTTCAGCTGAAACTTCTATGAAGATCCTGTCCAATTGTGTGAAATTGAGTTCCTTGGCAAAGTTTTTAACTCGACAGTCATTTGGTAAGGCTGGCAAAAGTAGAAACTCAACACTAAGTGGTAGGATAAGATTTTGGGTAAATATCACGAAAAGCCCCAAATTTTACTCACTATGATACATTTACCTCAATGTACTTTTTGTGACATGAAAAACTCCAAATTTTACCCACTATGACACATTTACCTTAAACTTTTTTTTTTGTGACAGCATAAACTCCAAAAATATACATCCTGTGGTACATTTATCCCAATTTCTTTCTCTTTTTTTTTTCTAAAAAATACACTTGATTGGCAAGGGCAAGGGCTCGCCTAGATCTGGGCGAGGTTGCCTCCCCTTGGGCAAGGGTTGCCCTGCCCAGATCTGGGTGAGGCTGGCCTCGCCAGCCATGGGCAAGGGCTGTAGTGGCCTCTCCAAGCCTTGCAATTGGCGAGGGCCGTGGCGGCCTCCCCTAGCCTCGCCCACAGCTAGTGAGGGCTTCGCCGCCCTTTGGAGTGGTCGGCAAGCTTCGGCGGCCGATGCAGTTCACCAATCACTCCAGAGGGCGGCGAAGCCCTCGCGAAACTCACTGGTCAAGTATTAAAAAAAAAGAAAAAGAAAAAAAGTTTGGAAAATTTGTCACAATGGACACAATTTAGGATTTTTCGTATCACAAAAAAAGTTTTAGGTAAATGTGTCATAATAGATAAAGTTTAGAATTTTTTATGGTATAAACCCTAATATTTTTAAAGCTGAAAACAACATATAAAAGCAGTAAATAAGAAACATGTATTGAAGCATGGTTGCAGAAAAAAAGTATAATGGCATATAAATCACCTAGAAAGTCTTTTTTGTTGGAGCCATCAAGGTTTTGCTTTACCGAAGAAGATGCATTCTGCTAAGTGAAAAGGATAACAACATGGCATATGCAACTTACTTTCAAACTAAGTCATCAAAGCGACCAGTGACCTCACCACTGATCATTACATGGAAGCAAACGATCCAGCAAAAACTCGGGATCACCATTAGCAATTGCATGAGTATTATATGGGAGTAGGGCTCAAGAGGTCCCTTTTGTGATAAGGAGCACATCAAGATTGAACAGTCCCATCCTCTCCATAGGGGTGATCGGTTCCCAGGGCGGTCCGGTTCCCCCCTGGAACCGGACCAACGGGACTGGTTCTTGGGCGGTCCAATGGGTCCAAGTTGAGGACTTAATTGAACAAATGAAAAGCTTTAAATATAACTGCACTTCAGCCAAAAGTTTTAGAATTCTTATTGTAATTATTCTCAAAATTACATGATGCACGTATAGCATCATATTGATTTCGAGGTAATACATATCAAGGAAATGACAACGACCAAGCTAAAACTATGTAATATCCTCACATGAGTACTGAATTGTGAAGTCTCTATATATCTATCATGCGATTTTAGGTAAATATGATACAAACAAATTAACCGATAGATCAATACCCATTAGGGAAATTGTAACCCTTGCTTGGCTCCAAATCAAATCCCACTTTCTTCATACACATGTCCAGTAAATGTTCAGCTGAATGCAACATGCTTGAGTGAAGAGATCATAGAAAAACAACACCAAAGGGAATCCCAAGAGTAACCGAGAGATTGCTAAAGATAATAGGGTTTAACTTTGACTCTTTATCATCTAAAACTTGTGTGATCATAATGCAATCATCACTAAAAATAGTGACAATATGACCACATTTACTATCAAACTTTGTTCTAATAGAGAATGACCAATGGTCCTTGGTCCGGTCCTTTCAGTCCGATCCCGTGGTCCGATCCGGTCCGGTTCCACCCGGGAACCGGTTCCATTTTTTGGAACCGCGGACCGGACCGGAAGGATGAAGAACCGGACCAACCCGGCCGGTTCGGGCCGGTCCGGTCCGGTTCGGGGTTGGGCGGTCCCGGATGCTCACCCCTACCTCTCCAATTAAACAGCCAAAGATTCTACTGCATCCATTAATTAATGCCACATTGCATAAACCATTTAAAATGGAATTGTATATAACAAGGTTAGGACGTCTTTCCAACTTGGCTATGTTATCATAAACTTCAATTGCCAATCTTATATGCCCCTCCTTGCAGTACACATCGATCAAGTGCCATATGTTACATTGTCAAGAACGAGACCTCAGACAATCCTGCTTTCTTTCAAGAACATATTTGATTAGAAAATTGTAAGAAGAATTATCTTTTGCTAGGTTCTTTTCTAGCATAAGCTTGTGGATTTTGTTTAAGAATTTGCTTGAATCTGATGGACATATACAATTCAAATTGTCTTCAATCGAACTACACAATTACAAACTGACTCGCTTACAAAACTGAAAAGATGCAAAATATGTAAAATCGATGCTTGTGTTCAATACGGTTTCCTTAAAATAGATTCGTCTCCTTTAATACACAATGAAACACTATCTAGTAAACGTGAGACAATATGAACGTTTGTCTCCCAATATACAACGGTTGATAGTAACGAAGAACATAACTTCAGTGCTTTCAACGAACAAGAACAACTCTATGCTAAACATTGTCTAACACGATGCAATGTTCTTTCGAAGATAAAGAGAAATATGAAAAGTTTTTTGAAATTAACACACATCTGTTCGAGCAAAAGCAAATGAAAGATGTTAAAAACAACAAGGGGAGACATTACGGTATTGAATCTACTGTTGATAAAGTAAATCAGCTGTTTGAGAATTAAATATTGTCTTAAATCAGCCGTTGTACTGATTAAATCAACTGTTACAACTTAAATGCTAATTAAAACAAACATTATAATTTAATTGTAACATACTGTTACGAAACAACAAATTAAAACACAATTTTAATCTGAATCTGGTAATTACAGACTCTACCGCTGAGCTAGTGGTCTTCAGACTGTACATAATTTGATTATCTCCACAACGTTCTGAGTTTGGTCATTGCCGGAATGTTGACAGTTTTATCGTCTCCAGACTATACACAGCTGACTACGTCTTCAGACTCAGGCGAATCAATAAAGAAAGAAGGCAAAAATTGGCTTGTCAGTAAGCCCACTTTTTGGGGTTGCATTATGTCGCAGGTTGCACACTTATACCTAAGTTTAGGTTCGTCAGGAATCAAATTTGCACCCCTCTGCACATGCACGCGAGGCATAGTTCTTGTGATTTAACTTTACCATTCTAAGAGAGTGTAATCACATATAAAGCACTCACAAACTTTTTTTCTATTTTATGTGGGACTAGTGCTTTTACACTTCCCACTAAGAACTCAAAATTGATTTTTACATGTAAGACTCACATCCACTCAAGGGTTTTCTTTTGAAAACAATTTTTCATTCACCATTTTCATCCTAAATTTCCAACAGATTTTAATAGCTTCGTTCATATGTCGTCCATAGCATAGCCCCTCTAGAAGGACAGAGTCGGTGAAACTATCAGGGCATTTGAGTTTTTCAATCATGTCAAATAACAATAAAGATGAACTCGTCGAACTCCTTTGTAAAACCAACATAATAAGCAATTGTAGACAAGAAAATTGGGCATCAATCTCCTTACCAACATTTCATTGCATAGCCGGAATGCCTCATCCAAACTCCCCACTTGTGCAGAACCATCCCCTTACAAGTGCTCAGATGTTCTAACATTTGGCTTAATACCTAGAGTAATCATTTTGTTGATAACTTTTTTTGTGGCATCCATCTCCCATGTTTTGCAGAACCCATTAACGATACGATTGAATGTGAGTGAATTATGCGGAACACACTTCTTGACATTATTCCCATTTCCCTGACAAGCTTGAGCGCAAGTTTCATATTGTGCATCTGATAAGCTCCATCTATAATCAAGTTAAAAGGGGACCAGATTAGGCTAAATTCCTTCCTTCAACATTCGATAGAGAATTGATATTGCCTCTAGTAATTTATATCCCTTACAAACAGCATGTATTACCAAATTGAATGAGTACATGTTCTCAAGGTACCCATTTGAGATCACTTCCTTAGAACTCTTCCCAAAATTGAGAATATTATTCTACTCCAAAGACGACTTAAGAAATTATTCCTACTGTGGATGGTAACCATAAAGCCAACCGGTTGAGGACATGTTGATTATTAAGACAATATATTACAATATTATATTTCGCTTGGCTTCAAAATAACAATATTAGATGTCCATAATAAATTCAAATGTAATGACTTTAGTGCAATTGCGAATGACAAATTTAAGGAGACTTAGATTTAGGGTGCATTTGCTTTAGCATTTGGAAAACTTCTTAGAGCTTAAAAGCCCATTGAGTAAACGTTGAGACGCTTGGTAAAGTTTTGAAGAAGTTTTAAGTGAAATTCAATATTTGGGAAGATTGAAAGTCCAAAAAAAATGACTTTTATTGTCAAAAGTATCGTCCTCATGGGCCTTCACATATAATGCAATTGGCTAAAATAGAAAAGCTTGTATAGCTTTTACGTTCTATCTCTTTTTCTTCCAAGATCTTTCAGAACACTCTATTAATTTGTATTCTAAATCGGAATGAGCCACAGTAATCCAAACACTAATCCGTTGTGGGAGTTGCCATCAATAATTTCTTAGGTCGATTGGGAACCTAAATTATAGACATTATACCAATTAATTGCATAGAGGTTAACTAGCCCATGGAAATTGAACATCAATATATGAGGGTTTCATTGCTTGTGGAAAAGGGTGAGCACCGAGGAATAGGGTATCGAATGGGCAACATAACAATGTACGAAAGAATTTGACTGTCCATCACTACGATCTAGTCGCGTGTCATCACTAAGTCACATGAACCCGACCTATAACTGAGGTAATGTAACGACCTCTTTCCATATACCACATATATAATGTATTCAATTATTTTAATTAAGTACAAGGGTTCGTTACGTCGAAATTGTCACATCCCGATCCGTTGGGTACGTGATAAGTCACAACATTCACGTTTTCTTGCGACAATATTAACCCAGGATCCAATTGTTGACTTTTCATCTTCCTTAACAAATAATGGTAGTTAAATAGGTAAATCACTTAACATGTAGCACATCATCATATACATTATTATAATGATAACCACATCAAACATCCTTTCAACACAATTTCAACACAAGTGTGATCGCTACAATAGGAAGCGTCACAACTAAGATTGGGGATTGGTTATCCCTAACTCTTCTAATCTAACCTCTCAACAAAGGGATTCGATCATTGTCTCGACTTCCACCATCGTGCCGAGCGGAGTGCCAAAGTAAACTATGCAGCTAATCATTGTGCGGCCCTGAAAAATTGTTAATAATCACAAGGTGAGATAAACACAGTAAGTAGAAAGTCCAAACCTCGCGTAGGAGGCAATCTCGTACCAAGTATGTAAAGTGGTAACCAACCAACCAAAGCATGAAAAAGAAGTAGAAAAGTCACATTTCCATAAACTTCCAAATGTCACATTTCCATAAATTAACAAGACACCACACATTATTAACATCAATAAAAACATCATACAAAAATGCATGCATTTATTATGTTATAATCTTTTAGCCATTCCCGACCATTGGTACATAAAGTTTCGGTTCCTTGAACCACAGCCCAAGCTGCGTACTAGCCCCATCTAATACAACTAATCCGACTCAAAAGTCGAGTATAATCTGCAGGGTGCGTCTCCCTCGAAGTCCATTCGACGAGGAGAGTCTATCATCCGGAATTATTCCAGGTTCTCACCCCGTAGTGTTCTCCCCTGATAACCATATGACGATGAGGGTTTATGCCTAGCCCCATCTAGCGCGTCTTCCGATTCAAAAGCCAAGCATACCCCATAGGGCGTGTCTCCCCCGAAGTCCATCCGATGAGGAGGGTCTCATATGGAACTCTTCCGAGTTCTCATTGCCGAGATGACCTCGGTCGAGTGGCAGTTCCTATCTTATGGCATTCAATCATCCTTTCAAAACTCATTTCTTTCATTTTTATCTTTGAGATTATAGCCACTACTTTCTTTGTAAAAGAGCTAGCTTTTGACTTAAGAATTAAGATGTAACTTGAAAGCAAAACATAAACATTTTGAACAAGACTGGTAAGACCAAAGCTCAATCAAAATAACCAATGCAGAAATCCAAAAGATAAAGGGTTTAGAAACAAGAGCACCCAAAATAGACAATTAAAGATCATAAATGTTAAATTGAAAAGCTTAGACTCCAACTAGGAGCACACAAAACACACAATTAAAGAAATTCCAAAGATAAAGTTTTAGAAAGTGCATTATGCCCCGAACACATATCACCACGTTCTAAACGAGGGTTAATAAGTCCACTTACTCAATACCGAAAATAGGGAAGAGAAATCAAGAAACAGAGAAAACAAGCGAATCGTGCCGGCTGGTTGGGCGTCTGACGGCTCTACAACGACGACGGCTGAACGTCTGGAGACAAGGTTGGATGTGTTACAAAGCTCTAGATGTTACGGAGAGAATGTATGTGGTTTCACTCAATTCAGATGTCGTTTGGCCGGTCAACGAAGGCCAAACAAAAAAAATCGACGGTGCAGTTTCTCGGGAATGAAGTCTAGAACTTCCCGAATTAATTTAGGACCAACCAAAGCTTCTTTGGGGCTGAATTTTGGTGGGAGGGACGGTTTAAAGGTGCATAAGGGGATGGTGGAGGGCTTTGGTGAAGAAAATAGCTGTAGGTATGTGTTTGGAAGACAAACAGTGGACTGGTCTACAGGGTGACGAATTTGGGCAGTAGGATTCAAGAAGAAAGGAATAGCTTTTGTGTTGAGAAAGATATGTGAATGAATAGTTCTCTTTTTATATTTATAAGTAAGGAAACTTAGGACTTAAACTTGAAGGAGAAACTTGGGGAGCAAGCATGGAGAGAAACTTGGAGAGTAAGTTTAGGGAGAAACTTGGAGAATAAGTTAGATGGAAACTTGGAGAGGAAGCTTATAGAGAAACTTAGAGTTGAAGCCAACATTAATGACCTATAATTTATAAACTTGTAGACTAGCAAAGTTTGTGACCCAAGTTATAAAATATTCTGCTAGTCAAACTTGGGGTCCAAGTTTAGTCATAGCTTAGAGCTAAGCTAGAATATTCTCTTAATATTCTCCCTCATTAATAATCAAGTATATTAATGATCCAACTTCATTATCGTAGATCTAGGCTCTTTCCTTGTCCTCGGCTCTTCATGGAGATGCAATCAAAACACATCATCCTAGTTTCTTTCTCATTGTCTCCTTTTTCTTTAATCAGGGTTTCAAAATTGAGAATGTTATAGGTAGAGCAACCTCATGGATTTGGATCGGCTGACTTAACATGGATTAAGCTAACTGATCGTCTCATCTCAGCTATATAATCTTTGATCGAACAGTTGAGATTCAAATTTTTGAATTTTGGCTTCAAATTTTTTGTTTTGTTTTGTGTAACCACAAACATCCGATTCAAATCGGACGGTCGTGGTGCCATTATGTCACTCTTGCCATTAAGTTAGTTGATCCAAATCCATTACTTAGACACAACAATTGCCTATATTGTGATCAAGACATTGTTTGGCCACGACTGGACTGTGATCGAGCCATGAGTAGGACATTCCCACGCTAGCCACGATGTCCTATAGATATCTAAATTTTCTGTCAAGGTCTTTTTTGGAAGATTTTCAAAAGTAGAGGCCTCGTCTTCTAACAAATTATTTTATTTTATTTTATTTACATCGTATTATTTTCTTTCGGTTAGCGATGAAGTATTATTATTATTATTATTAGTTAGTGTCCCAAGGTATTCGTGTTGTGTTTCATCCATTGAATTGAGTTGAGTTATGTTTTAGTCCTCTTATATGATGCATTATGCATTACATGAATAACATTTTACTATTGATTTTCATCATGTATTCAGGATATTTTGCACGAGTAAGTAGGTGTTAAGAACGCATTCCACCCTTTCTCAGCTCAGTATGAAAGGGATGGAGAGAGACAAGACGGGATGATTAGCTATTTTGTTAATCAGTCCATCTTACTATTAGTTCATTCGTTAGACATTGAAGAGTTTACTCTTACTAAAAAATTTTGTGAATATGGGTCTTTAGACTCATGTTCCCGCAAAAGATCATTTGCATTAAAAAAAAATCAAATCAAACATATGGTATTTGCATAATTCTTGACAACCTTTTCAATCAACGACTCACACGGGCATCGTACTCGACCTGCTTGATCCATCGGGTCGGTTCGTAAGGTGTTCTCTTCCTGTGCTCAGAGCCCACCCTATTCAATTTATTTTGGTTGAAGTCTATTTAATATCTATTTCGAAGGAAAATGACATTACAAGTACTACTATAAGCCGCTTGCTTCGTGCTAAAACTTTTCAGGATCAATTTAGTAGAACATCGGAGAAAAAAGACCACTTAACAAATTGTGATAAACAGTCCTACATGACCTTTTTAATATGATGTTAATTCCTACATGGCTTATTCATTAAGAAAAGAAGAAGATAAGTCCAATGTGGACGATAGGGTGTCCTTTCATTATGAAATGACATCGCGGGCTTCAAATTTGATCGATCTCTCTCTCTCTTAAGTCTTAATTGCCGACAGCCTCTCTCATTGTACCTATAAAGAGAAAGCACAACAAAAGTCAAGAGATTGGATGGAAAGTTTAGCCTCTGTGCTGGTGGGAGGAATCTCACAATAGGGAAAATGGCGAGTGATTTTATCGTTCTGATGTGATCTATTATTGTTTTTGTCCACTGACCGACAAACTCATTTGTTGCTTATTCAATTTGGTGGTATTGGGAAGATTGATTCATGAATTTGTCATCCTTTTATATATTGTGGTCCCAAAACTTTTTTCCTTTTTTGTTTTGTTTCGGGTGCAGCGTTGGCATATGTGATGTCACTATACTTGTCATGTTTGTCGTGGTGGAGAACTTTGTTGTTGGTGATGGGTGGGAATACGCTGGTTGATGTTGATGTTGTCTTAGTCAACATGAGTAGGCTGTCATACAAAGAATCTGTGAAAAATATAGTCGAAAAGTTAGGATGCGGAATAGAAAAATTATATCATATGGTTCTTGGTAAGAGCTTGAAGAAGGATATGAGATATCTTCATAATAATAATGATGTTAATGATCTTGGTTACCATTATCTCACTGATCAGGATATTCGTGTGTATATTGAATGTTAAAGTGATAAAGATCAAGACACTGATGAAGCAAAAGTAAGAGATGGTATGTAAGAGAGTACTCTGATTGAAAATGGATCTATTTTAGAAGAAGTATTAATGAATCATATGTATTGATTTGGGTGTTCTAAGAGTGAGGCAAGGCATGCAACTTGGGCTTTGCAGAGAGTTAAGCAAATCAAGACATGTTCCAAATCCGGTGAAGATACAAGTGACGAGACTGAACTAGAGTGGGTTGTGAAGTTGCTCGGTCTAGTGAATTAAATGATGAACCTTTGGGGCACGCAAATTGCACAAGTGATGATGATGATGAGCTTGCACAATCAATGTGACAAGTGAGGGAATTACAACAAAAACATTTCGCGACACTTAGGGAATTGCATGAACTTCAACCTATAAATAGAGACCAAGGAGCTCTAGTAGCTAATAGTAATGAAATAGAGTAGCAATGATGATGAGAGTGATAGTTTTTTTTTTTTTGGTCGAATGAGAGTGATAGTTAAGAGGATGCAAATGAAGATAATACAGTAGATGTACATAGAAGGAAAAGAAAGTATCTCTTTACCAAAAAAAAAAAAGAAGGAAAAGAAAGTATCCTTGTTATGATCCAACTGTCGCAAGTTCTACGTTGTGCTTATATATAAAATTTGATGATACAGAAAAATTCAAAGATTCTATCGTGAAGTACTGAATTGATCAAGATGAATATTTGAATTCATTAAAAATATCAAACAATTTGCCAGGGTAATGTGTTCATCATAAAATTATCCATCGAAGACATATGACACGTTGAATAATAAGAGTGGCCCATTCCAGATCAAATCGTTCAAGGAGGAGTATACCTATAGCAATGCATTTGACAATAAAATTGTAACTAGTGTGTGGTTGGCTAAGTGTTTCTTCAACACTATGAAGGCTGTATCAAAGATCAAGAGTTCGATCTTGATTGAAATAGTTAGCGAGAGAGTAAGTATGGGCTATTGTGCCCAGAAATCAATGCAAAAGAGCCAAGCACAGGTCTAATGTGTATTTAATGCACGGTTGATGGAATAATTGTTTTTGTACGTGTTTCCAAGTTTGTATCACAATGTATATATGTTGCCACTAAGTGGTCCGATCATGCTTCTTTGTAATCTGGTAGTTGATGTGTTTAAAAGAACAAAATAATCACTTTTAACAAGAGTTGACAGTCAATTGGTGAAGTATCAACTTGTGACACACATGCTATTCTTCAAACTCAAGAATAGGGTAGCCAAAATTAGCCGTTTGTAAGCTTGAGCATCAATCCTTATTCAACCATTGAGTAGAAATTGCAGCCAAATAACTTAATGAAAGGGCACTGCCCTTCAAATTGACCACATAACAGGTCATTCAACCTCATACACACAATTATTAAAAAAACCAGTGGATGGATGCTTGCTTGCTTTATATAAAATGTGATGTTGGAATTTTTTTTTTCAATAAGTCAATTTTCAATAAAATGATAATATAATATGGTGTTCAGCAAAAATCTAAAAATTAACTAGAAAATATTTTCTACTATTTGGTATGAAAATTTTGACATTTTAATTACTTTAAGAAACAATAATTTCAAATATTTGAATTCATTCACTTTTTGTCTTTTTCAAAAATTAATTATTAATTAATTTAAACTAATTTTTTTTCTCTTTTTTATTTTTTCTTCTTTCTCAACCGGTCACCCCACCACTATGACAATTGTCAGCCAACCACAGTGAGCTCAAGCTCACCCCATGTTGGCAAGCTCAAGTCTTGCTAGATGGACAAGACTTGAGCATCGCTTGCGTGAGCTTGAAGCTCACTAGCTGATGAGGCTCAAGCTTCAAACTTGCTTGGTGAGCTCGTCCCTCACTAGATTGGCAAGCTCGAGCATGCTCGCCTTATGTTGGTGAGTCTCGGCCTCCCCAATGAGCTCATTCCCTTGCCGGTGGTTGTTGCTAGTCATTGTTGTGGCTGGCCACTTGCTGAAAAAGGAGGAACAAGAAAGGAAAAAGAAAAAGAAAAAAATAGAAAAAATTCAAATTTTAAATATAAAAAAGAAAAGGAAAGGGAAAAAATAAAGACAAAATTTAATAAAAATGAGTACACAAGAGAGAATTACTTGATCTGGATGGAAATAAAAGAAAGGAAAATATTCTTACTTTTTACAGAATAAAAAATACTTTCATCACTTTTGAACGTATTTTTTTTATTAAAGGAGATTTTTTCTTATCTAGATTATTTTTCCTGATTTGGATTTCGATAAGTCCGAAAAAAAATTTCTGATTTTTCTTTTCATAAAAGAAACGGAGCCTAATTGGAAGCGCCATACTCGTGAGCATCCTTTTCCCTCTATTTCTAGTATACATAGTACCATTTTTATCAATTATCAAAAGGGAAAGCACCTAATATTCCCAAACGTCGCGGGCCTCGGAAAAGTTCCGCGGCATCCAGAAAATTCCGAGGGCGCGGTCGAGATTGATTTCATTCTCTCTCTCTCTCTCTCTCTGTCACTCTTTTGTCGCCTTCTCCACCGCAACCTTCACTTCAGCCACACAACGCCATCGCCGGACCCCACTCCCCTCTCCCCTCCCAGCAAATTCCGCTGCACCACACAAACCCGTCGCCAGAGAGAGCCTCCCGCCACACCGCCGGAATTCGCGCGTCGGCCCGCCCCTGCGGCCGCCCGCCCAAATCTCGCCTCCGCCGCCGCTTGTGCAGCTCCCTCGTCGACCGCGTTGATCTTCGTCCGTCGCCGATCCTTGGCCCGGCTTCCGAGTTCCGATCCGAGTGGCCAGAGCTCGCTGGCCGTTTCTTCTGTCGATAACGACTCTGCCGCTCTCGCGGAGTCGCTGCTGCTGGACCTGGCCCAATCTGCTTTGACTCGTTGTCGCGAGGAGTTGTCCCGAGCCGTCGCTGATCGCTGCGTCCAATTTGCCGAGAGTTTGCTGAACTGTAGCTGAGTAATCGTTGCTTTTCGCCCCCATCGCCTGACACCACCGTTTTTAAGCTTTTGGTCACGATCAGGTAAAGTGGAGCTCGGATTTTAAACGACTTTCTTCAATTAGAGTGGGGGAATGATTGATCGTATAAATTTTATGTGTGCCCTATTTGATTATGGTCTCAATCACGTGAAGTAATCCATACTGTCAAATTGATATTGATCAAGTTTAGTTGTTGTTTGTAGTTGGGGGGATTATTTCTTGATTAAGATTCTGGAAATTTTTAATAAGGAGAGAAAGTGATGTCATTTTAATGCTACCTGACCAATTATGGTTGGGAGGCGATCTTATGCTTAATTACAATCCAAGTCATGAATCTCGTCATAAGGTGATGTTAGCCTGATGGTGGGTGTTTTTTGTTTAGAATTAGTTTTGCCAAATGGCATGATTCAAAGGAAGTCTAGAGCTTAATTAGGCCTGCTTAGTTACTAGGTGACAAGGGTCCATGTGTTCTTGTTTGAGTCTCAATTTGGGTCATTAAAGTTGAATTCTTTGTCGTTCATTTTACAGTTACCGTCAATTTGTGTATTGCTAGGTTAAGGTAGTCATTTTTGACGTATGGTCATCTAGAATTGCATAGACAAGATTTCATGAAAATATCTTCTTAAAAAATAATACTGATAAAACTTGGCTTACTGTAGCATAATCAAGTGCTTGTATCCAATATCTAGTTCACAGTGGTAAAGCAATCTCCTGCACTCTACTTGGCTCCAAACTACCTGAGTTTAGCTTAGTGCGACTCCAGCATGCAAATAAGTTAATTCAAAAATTTTGAGAGACCAGGTTGCCTTCGGTAGAGCTTGGGAGAATCACGTTGAAGCATATGCACCATGTGGTGAGAGTAATATTTGCACCCATCTATGAATATGTCAAATCTCTCAAGGGGTTCGGCTTGAGATGATTTTGACAAAGGTGCCATCGATGGTGCGAGTGTGAATCATATTTCTTAACAATATGGTAAGACCTCTGAGTGTAAGCAAGATAGTCTTGAAATCCCAAGTGAATGTTATTTTGGTAGGATTTGTTGCTGTAAGGTATGATGCTGTAGGGTTCTTTCTTTTGCTAATCATTTCTTTTTTCTTTTTGGGATAAATATGGTGACATTTTTTTGTGCCATTTTGACAGCAAATTGGACGACATTCTTTCACCTTGCTTATCTTTTTATAATTGTTGGTGTATTATATATGCTGTATCTTCAACTGAGTGGAATGTGTTTATGATGTGTGGAGACTGTTGTCAGCGAGGCTGGAATTTCTGTCGAATCAAATTGCCCCCCCCCCCCCCCCCCCCAAAAAAAAAAAAACTAGAAATGCAGTAGTTATGATGGATCAATAATCATGAAAGTTGGTTTGCTGTTGATTGAGTTACATACTAATCTTGTTTGTGTCCATGTTATATTTTTTATGCCCACAGATACCGGGTTTGGGAACTTACTTGTATCATCCCTGATGACTTCCTCTGTGCAAGATATTTCAGGTACATTTAATCAATATGTATGTATAATTTTGGCATTTTTGATATTTTTCTATGGAGATTATGTTTTATATCCTGCTAACTGATTGCTGGTGTTCTCCATTTGCTTTTGATTTGGACTTTCTGATGCTGATATAACAAATTAACAGTGTTGGTAGATTGCTTCATCTCATACTATCAAGTGGCTGATCTCTCTGGCTCATCAATGCCTGAGTTGGTCGCTGATTCATTGTATAAGTGCTTAAATTCCTTTCTTTTTTTTTTATGACAAGAACCTTTCATCAGATGAATTCTTGCTATTTGTCCTTCGTTTTTAACATACTCATGATTTGTCCCTGTACCATGTTATGCATACTTTAGGTTATAAGTTGAGGTAATGACAGTGGGGTGATCTGACAACAAGGCAGGAGTTGCTATAAATGGCTGTAAGAACAATGATGTCTTTACTATGACCTGACTCTTGGCATATTGTTCTTTCAGTCACATTGTTAGTTCAATGAATGCCTTTGTAAAAGCAGAACATTTTCTTTCTATTTGTAAGGAAGTAGACCTTAGGTTTAACCTAAAGTGTTCTAAAGTTGCCCGATAACCTTGTGGACCAATTAAGATGCCACCCAATGCCCACCGGGGTGGTCCCAATATGGAATGGACTTGCTGGTATAAGGAATTAAAATTGTGTCATGCGCCTTATTCACACTTCAAACTTAGTTCCTTAGTTACTAAGCCAGCCCCATGGGTTGTAACAACAAAACCTTCCTTTAGTAAAGACTCCATTTTACTGGGCTCTGAATTTGGAGAGTGCGAAGCTTTTCATTTTGTACTGGGATTTTCAAAATGGTTCTGAATGGATTGCTCACCTACAAGTCTTGCATTATGTGGATTGAATCTGGTTAATATTGATGTCTCTTGAGGACTTGTTTGTGTCGGTGGCTACAGCTATGGGTAAACAAATCTTCTTTGCAATATGGCCCTAGTTTTGTCATTATTGCTCATTAACCCTCTAATTTTTCAATATTTTTTTATACTTATCTGACTTCTCTTGGATCCTCAATACAAAACACATGCAGAAAATGGGGAAGCTGATGAACAGCAAAACCATTCAGAACCACATGAGTCCTCCCCTGCAACTGGAGTGCCTCATCCTAGTGTCACCTTGCCCAATGTCCCATATGCAACACCTCCACAACTTGGAGCAGGACATGCCATGGTTACGTTCTTGTTGCATCTATAATGTCAATAATGTCTACTTTGGTCATTTTATTGTCATTATGTGATCTTGTTAAGGAAAGAGTTGGAGCTTTCATCTTCCATTTTGTTTTCTCCTTCCAAGGGTTGTCTTATCTTAGGTAAATGATGGAAGAAACAAAGACCTAAAGAATCTTACAACTGCAATGTAGTGTTATGGTCCCAAATGCACGGGGTGTGAACCACTAATTGATGTAAGCCAGGGTTGGCAGCTTTTTCGCTGGATAATGAAATGGTGTCATGTTATAGGAACATAGGTTATTCTTTTTTTAAGGGACGTATCTTCTCTAGTTGTCCAGATTGAGTTACTTTTGTTTGGTTTGATCCATCGTGTGATTTCCCATGGGAAGCTGTTTACTTTTGTCTTTTGCTGGTTGCTTCTTTTGCCATCGAGTTTGCTCTTCTTTCGATGGAAACAGCTCTTAGGTGCTAATCTCTGAAGGGTTGAATAATGTAACAGAATGAGTAATTTCAATTATATTACCATAGAGAGGTAGTTACCATGGTGTTGGGTCATGATATATGTATTAGGAAATACTCTAGCCAATAGAAATTTAGTTTCTTTTCATGGACCAATTGACTCTGTTCTTTTGCAAGCCTTTTGCTGTAGCAGATAAACTTTTTAGATAAAGTGTTTCACTGTGTCAAATGGCTAATGAAGTTCTTGCGGGTGATCGTGGTTAGATGGCTGAGGTGCAACAGATTTATGATACATCAAACGATTAATCATCAACATTCTTAGTTTTGTAGAGTTTTCATATCTCGAGACAATTTTGATATTATCTGCAAATTCTGCGTTGAACTCTATAGCTCCTGGACAAATCACCAAGTGGGTAGTAACTTGTTTGCAATGACGACTGATCTGTGGAGTCAGCTAGATCATTCTAAGTCGCTGTTTTGACTACTCTATGCGAAAAAGAATCGACTGTCAATCCTCTGCACTGGATGGCAAGCCATTGGTTTGCCAATGATTGTCCTTTCTTTCACTGGTATCATGATTAAAATTGTACTTTTCTATTTTTGGCTCCCCTTTTAGGTTTGATTAACTTTTTGGTTAAGTTTCTCCCTTTCGCTGTGGACAAGTCAGAGGGTGAGTGAATTGTGAATGAGACTGTCTTCCTCAAAATCGTTTCAGATGGGTAACTCTGTCCCCATTAGCAATGCTTAGTACTTATATTGATACTTCATGTTATTTGGGGTTGATTTAAGAATGGTTCTTATTTTCTGCCTTTCTTCCGCATACTGCTGATATTGTGGTCTGCTATTGCAACATATTACAAGGCGTAGGAGTAGTTTTCACTTATGGACTTTGAGTGTGAGACCAACTTCCATTTTTGGCTCATTTCTTTGCAGACACCACCTGCTTACCCATATCCAGACCCTTATTATCGAAGCATCTTTGCTCCCTATGATGCACAGTCTTACCCACAGCAGCCCTATGGTGCGCAGCCTATGGTATAGTGCTTTTGAATATCACATTGCTGGAATCATTTCTTTATTGTATGAAGCAGCATATTTTGTGAAGTGAGGACCTCTGATTTCATGCATTTGAACTTTTCAATCATCTGAAAATTGTTTGCACAGGTCCATCTGCAATTAATGGGAATTCAACAAGCTGGAGTGCCTTTGCCATCAGATGCAGTTGAGGAACCTGTATTTGTCAATGCAAAACAATATCATGGCATATTGCGGCGTCGACAGTCTCGTGCAAAAGCCGAGTTAGAGAACAAAGTTCTTAAATCTCGCAAGGTATGTTGCAACAGGTATTAAGCTAGGAATGCTGTTCTGATAGGATGACAGATATGGAAGGGATAAATATCAAATATTAGAGTAATTAGTGCCAAAATTTTTTTAGCTTAGGTATGTGAAGGAGAATCTACAAGATACTGTATAAGTGGATAGATGGCAATGCCACATTATGATTTTAGATTTTTTTTTTCTTGTGCTGGTTCATGTCTTGTGAGAAAGGAAGGAACAAATCCATGTAAGAAATTCTGCCATTGTTTCATAAGAAATGTGCCTTGAGTTGCTGCAACTCAAGGCCTTTCGTGTCTTGTTACATTAGGACTTCAAGTTGATATGAAAGCCTATGATTAATCAGAAGTTAGCTTGTGATTGATCTTATTATATTTCTTAGGAAAGTGCGTGAATTATTGAAGGAAAGTGTTATCATTTGAGAGGAGGACGGGATTTTTTTTCCCCAGACTGTCTTGTAAGCTTCCAGCAGATAATATAGGAAGGAGAAAACTTTAGTAGATTCTTTCTACCCTCTGCTGGTGGTGGACAAAAACTAATTCCACGTCATGGAGACTGGATGATCAATTATTTTGGAAATTCTAAAGTCATAAAAGAGCTTGTTGGATCCTTTGTCATGGCAGTATATTGTCTCGGATTACTTGCAACATCTCCCAAATTCGTGTTCAGTGCTTTAGCATTGCTTTGTATTAGTGTATGATGCATAGGAACACAACTTGGTCAATCCCCCTTTTTGGGGCTTTGTCCAATCACATATGTTTGACTAGTGTGGATGCTCCTCACCGGGAAGAGAGCTCTTCTTCTTGTCTTGGAGGGTCATATGAAAATATAGACTGGCATTATTGGTTTTAGAAATGCAGAATGGATTTTCAAAGTGATCCCTCTATGTTAGGGTGGATTTACTCTTTAACTCTTGATGACTGTTTTGTCTCACCCATATCCTAAAGATCCAATGAGTACTATTTCCAGGAAATTTGCATATATCTTGCCTCTCCTTTATGTATCTTAGTATCTTAAAAGTAACTCGGCTAAGCGTAATTCGTCTAAGCCAGAATGACAAATGAAAGCAGAAGCAAATTGTCACTTACTTAAAGAACATTGTGATAAGTAAATTATGCTGTGCCTACAAAGTTAACAAGAGCAATGACCATTCGAGCTGTTCTGTTTCATTTGATTACTCATGCTTATCCAAAAGCGTTCTTGAGCTGATTATTCTGGAGTTATAAAATATTTTATTGTATGGCATTTCCTCATTTTAACAACTCCATCTTGAGTTCTCAGTCATCTTATAATGCCTCTACTGTTCAAGCATGTCTCTGTCGTGTCACAATTTAAGTATTGCTTTGGACGAGTTCGCTGTGTGATTCTTCATGTTTTGTTCTGTGTCTCTGACATGTCTATGCATAATGAACTCTGCAGCCTTACTTGCATGAATCTCGACATTTGCATGCGTTGAGAAGAGCTAGAGGATGTGGGGGCCGGTTCCTGAACTCAAAGAAGAATGAAAATCAGCAGAGCGAAGTTTCTTCCGCTGACAAATCACAGGCAAATATCAATCTCAACTCTGATAGAAGTGATCGATCATCCTGAGATGCAACTTCCTGATCTCTGCAGAGTAATCTCTTTTGTGCATGAATCATGCCTGTTCATCAATAGATTTTCCGTACCTAGACTAGCCTAGCCTCACTAATTACCCTGCTCTTCTGCTTGTAGGTCAGTCTCTCTTAGTTGGTAGTATGAGAACCCGCTGCATAGATGGTAGTTTTGAGTAGGTCTTCAAGCTGTTATTACTCGTACCTCTTCTGGCATCAAGAGCTAGGTGTTCTATTTGGCCATTGCGCTTGAATATGAGGCCAGTTTGAGTTCGCAGAAAGAGGTCGGATTTTTCTTGTTAAATTATGATGCTCCGGTGGTGTATCCTAGAATATGTTGGTGGTGGTAATGTATCATTAGCCCTTGTATAAATTAATTGTCAAAGAGAATGGGACAATAAGCTAATATGGTACCGAGCAGTGCTCATAGTTTTGGTAGCGGTATGCAAATGTTACCTGTAGAGGAGGGGTGAATGCCGATGTTTATTCTTGCTTTTTCCCAAAGGAACATGCATTGCCTGTGAGAAGAGGATGTAGATGGTCCCTTGAAATTGGTTTAGGAGAGTTGTTCTCGGTTGGACAATACATCCGGGTTAGTTGATTTATAGTTTGCAAATGTCAAGGTTATGCTTTCGTGTCGAAGCCCTTGTGGTGCGATATCACTTCATTTTAGCTGTTGGCAACTATAATACGGGGTGACTGTTTTCCGTCTAGCCAATGGCTGCTCCCGCTTGTGGTGAATTTTTTTCTCAGCTTTGTCCATTTTGCAACATTTTTCCTTACAAAACGAGGGAGGCTAATGTGAAAATCAAGAGTATTAGAGTTTCCTTATGGCATTCCAGCAAGGGTAAGACCGGAAGTGAAAACTATTGGAGGCAGAAGCGATTATGATTCTTGAGCGGCGTATTCTGATCTCCTCAATACTTGAGCTTAAATAGAGAGCTAGGATAAAATCTCGGACTCAGCAGCGCTAGACCTCCTTATGTCCAATTTTAGAAGACATGACATTCATCAAAACCTATTACAGACTGAAACATGTGCATCGTCGAACTCGGACAAACAATGAAGCAGATGATAAATCGGTTCTTGGTCTAAAATCGTCAATACAAATAAAACAAGGCAGGTCCTTGGTCTTTTAAATCCATTCGGGTCCACAAAAAGCGGCAACGTAGCTCGAGTCCACACAAGGCGGCTCTTGTCGCATGCTACATCTTCACGTTTGTGCATTCTTCGAGGCCATTTCCAGAAGCAAAGATACTTAAGAGTATCCGATAATTATCATGTGCGTAGGACGAAGGGAATAGGAGATTGTCGCACCTAGTAGGAATTGATCGGAATGATTGAAAAGTCCCTAACGATTCATTGACATAATTGAGCACATGCAAACGAATATGGAGATCCTCCATAGCATAGAACAACCAAATAGTTCCCGATCTCGAGGGAATGCTCCGAGATGGATTTGTTAGTGATTTGAGGATGGGTTGATGGTCTTGTTCTCTGTTTGTGATTTAAATCAATTAAGGTGTTACGAATTTGCATATTATCTTTTCAGGATGTCCTTTTTGAGCCAAGTCAGAGCTGACATAATCTACAAGTAGAGACCTATAAGTAAGGAGGGAAACTCTAGTATGCATTCTTAATGAACGGGAAGGATGGCAATAGTTTTGAAATCAAACACTAAAATGCATCCATGGATGAGACTTCTTATAATTTGCTTTTGAGTCGTGGACTAAATAACTAATCATTGTTCCTATTAAGCATAGAGTTATGCCGCAACAATAAAACTCATCTTTGGCCATTTACGTATATTATAAATTGGATTGTGATGTTATAATACCTGTGAATGATAAAAGAGTAATTGGTACTTTATTTCAGTGATAATAAGAAGCATTTATAAACTTATGGTTAAGCCTAATACATTTATATAAATACCCCAAACTTGTTAATACTCTAAAGTAAAAATTCAACACTCCCCATCAAGTTGGAGAGTACATATAAAAAAAAATCATAACTTATGAAAAATATATGAAACTCATACGCTTTGAAGATATTTTGTGAAAATGTCTGCTAGTTGCTCTTTAAAACTTGTGTGCACTAATTGTATGTCTTCACGATATACTTTTCCTTGAACATAATGACAACCCATCTCTATATGCTTGGTTCGCTCATGAAACATTGGATTGTTAGCAATATGAATAGCAGATTGATTATCACAACACATAAAAAATGGCTCGATCATAGGTAGTCTAATGTTAGCTAACAATATACGAGCCCATCGAAGTTTATTGGTAACATTAGTTATAGCACAATACTTGGCCTCTACACTAGATTGGGAAACAACATATTGTTTTTTACTTCTCCACGACACAAGATTACCACCAAGAAATATACATTATCCCGAAGTAGATCGGCGATCCATAGGGCAACCAGCCCAATCTGCATCAGAGTGTCCTGTCACCTCCAAAGATTTAAGATTGGAATAATCAATTATACGAAGATGATCATGATAAAGGAACACAAGTCCTTGACCTGAAACTCTCTTCACATATCGAACAATTTGTAGAGCAGCTTGCTAATGATTGGTACAAGAAGAGTTCATAAACTGGCTCACCACACTAACAGCAAATGAAATATCCGGACATGTAATGCTAAGATAATTTAACTTGCCTACTAATCGACAATATTTTTCTGGATTATGAAGAAGTTCTCCCTGTTTATTACCAAGCTTCACTGTAGGATCCATATGTATGTTATCAGGCTTAGAATCATGTAAGCCAACCTCTTTAAGAATATTAAGAGCATACTTTCGTTGGGAACGAGCAATGTTACCATTTGCATAGGCAACTTTAATGCTAAAGAAAATATTGCGGACGGCCTAGGTTGTTAGTGTTAAACTTCTTGAAGAAACTGCTTGGGTCGTTGTATGCCTTCAATATCGTTGCATGTGACAATGATATCATTAATATAAATAACAAGAACACATCCTTTTGAAGATGACATACTAAATATGAGTGATCCACACTACATCAATGCATGCCAAAAGTAATGACCGCATCACTAAACCAGCCAAATCAAGCACGAGGAGATTACTTAAACTCATAAAAAGCTTTTCGCCATCGACACACATTCTTCCCCTAAGCAACTAACTCAGGTGGTTGCTCTGATATCAAGCTGATGTAGAGTCCACTAAGACCAAACAATCAATGAAATAATAATATGAACAGAAGGAATTTTGGTTATCGGAGAAAAAGTTTCATTATAGTTAATACCATAAGTTTGAGCATAACCCTATGCCACAAGACGAGCCTTTAAGCGCTCAATTGAACCATTTGGATAGTGTTTTACAACAAAAACCTAGCGACAATTTACCAATTGTTTATCAGCCGGCAAGGAACAAGCTCTCAAGTTATGTAAAGCAACCATCTTCTCCTCCATAGCACGAGCTCACCCTAGATGGACCAAAGCCTCCTGTACACTACTAGGCATAGAAGTAAGAGATGATACGAAGGTAGACATTTGATGGCTTAAGTTATGATATGACAAAAAATGAGAGAGTGGATACCAAGATTAAGTATGGTGGGTAATAGGAGAATTGGCAGGAGACTATGGAAGAGGATCGGAAGTTGAGACCGAAGTTGGTGGTGGTGGTGGTGGAATGTTGGCTGATGAAGATATATGACCCTATATAGAACAATAACCACGTGTATATACCTGAAGAGGAGTCGGTGCTGTTGAGTCTGGATTTGGTGGAACAACATCAGAAATAATAAATGGTGGCTTCGACGGAAATGCATGTGCAGAAGGTGGCAGAAAATCCAGGGTTAATGATCATTGAGTACAATCATCGCCAAATAATGCTTTTATCTTCAATGAAAGTCACATCAACTGAAACATACTTTCGACCATAAGTAGTATTATAATAAACATATTACTTTTATGTATGGGAGTAACTAATGAATATGCATTTTTCAGCACGATGTGATAACTTATTTAATCTATGAGACAAAGAATAAACAAAATAGATACACCCAAAAATACGTGGACTAATAGACCATAAAAGACGATCAGGATGAAGAAGAGCATGATGAATAACTCTTTTTAGCACGGATGATAGAAGACGATTAATAACATGACACATTGTAAGTAGAGCATAACTTTAGAATGATTTAGGCATATGAGTATAAAGGAGAAGACAACAAGCAACATCCAACAAATGACGATTCTTAAGTTCAACAATTCCATTTTATTGCGGAATGTAAACGCAAAAACTCTAATGTAATATATCATGAGATTTGAGAAACAAAATAAAGGTAGATGAAGAAAATAATCACAAGTATTGTCCGTAAGCAAACACTTAATAGAATAATCATACTGCATATGTATTTCGTGATAAAACTGGCAAAAAGAAAGAAAAATTTCAGTACGATCTTTTATTAAATATAATCAAGTTGGACGAGTATAATCACCAATAAAACCAAAAGAAGACTCTTGACCAAGACCTTACACATCGGAGTGAACTAACTCAAATGGATGTGATGCATGACTTAAAACACGAGGAGAGATTGACTTACGTTGATGTTTACCTAATTAACACGTTTTGCAATTAAATTGAAGACTTGAATTGGACACGAAAGAAAATCGTTGGAGTACGTTTGCTGATGGATGAACAAGACGATAATGTAATTGATAAGGATCATCCACAACTTTATTGAAATTTAATAGCAGCATTAATAATCTCAGGTTCCATAACATACAATCAACCAGTCTTATGCCCACAATCTATTCGGAGTCTAATCTTCAGATCCTGAATAACACCCGACGACGAAGAAAAGATAATATCGCAATCAAGATCATGGGTAATAGAATTGATTGATAATAAATTATAAGAAAAGCATGGAATATGATAAACAAGAGGTAAAGAGACAGATGAACTCAATGACACACAGCATGTACCGGTGACTTTGGATTGAGAACCGTCTATTAAGGTGACTGACATAAAAGGAACAGATGAAGTGGATATGAAAAGAATAGGGCCATCAGTCATATGATGAGTGTCACTTGAATCAATAATCCAAGAACGAGAAGGAGTTGTACTGGACATTAAACATGTAGGATCAATACGATGTGCTAAAGTAGCAATTAGACTAGAGACAGCGCTACTCTCACTCTATCGTGCTCTGACCAACTCATCATATTTAGCATGTGTCAACTATGCTGTATTATGTCTAAGAGAAGATCCAAGGAAGGAGTTTAAGGCTTTGTACCATGTAGACCCTACAGTTCAGGATTGAGGTCATAAGAATAATCAACAATGTGCCTAAAAAGCTGGCAATGAGTACAAAAACTATCATGTGCTCCTCTAGAAGTATTACCACTACTACCACGAACGGTACATCGGCCTTAAAAATAATGAACATAACCATGATAAAAACTATTATGATTTCATTGTTAATAACTGTTTACACGACCCAAAGTCCCTCGACCTCCACAAATCACCATAGCACTACTATCTGAAAATTGATGACGTTTTGGGACTGAAAGTGTAACAAGCAACTGAAGAATACACTTCTTTAATGGAAGGAAGAGTGCTCTACGAGATAATCCGTTGATGAAAAACACTATGATCTGGACCAAGGCTACGAAGAAAGAGCACGGTTATCATATATGCTTCTCTTTGTTGCATCTGAGTAGTTGTGGTAGCATGTAAAAAATAAGACTTGAGACGCTAATATAAAGATGCAAAATGAGCATAGTGATCTTCAAACTAGCATCACCAATTTTGACTTCAAATAAAGCCTCCCACATGTCACAGACTTGACTCATGTTATCTGCCAAGAATACAATAAAGCACACTTTATCCATATCTCACCGGCTGTAGTACAATCCATGAAAAGACGACGAATATATTCAACTATACTTCCTTATAAAAATGTACATGCATCTATGTACTTCCATTCTTCTATACTAGCTAAATTTGCATATGGTTCTTCTTGAAGCCATTTAGATTGGCAATTATAATAAATAAAGATCGAAAGAACCATCGATCAAGACGAGTAATTAGTACAGTCCAACTCGATCAATATATTATGTAGAATAGCCATACTATAGTATGGACCAATAGATATTGAATTCAAAGATGTACTAGAGGAGCTCAACCTCGAAGTAATAGATGAATCAACATACATCCTCACAAACCATAATCATTCCACAAACTACTAAGCTCATTAATTCCATCACTTTGCAAACCACTAATCACACTTTCAGTAGCCAACATCGATTTCCAACAACTACCTAACATCCAAATCAATCAATTTATCAATTCAGCCATACCAAACTCAAAAAATCAATTATCCAACATCTAAATCTCACTTTTAGTAGCTAAATATCACTTCCACACAATTCAATTCAACCACACTATTCCTATAACCCACCAAAAAAATCACAAAGAGATCACCCGAACACAATCATAACCATCAAATCACAACGACACTAGAACTATTGAGGGTCCTCATCACATTACATACGTGAACTTGGAAAAACGAAAGAACCACCAACGGCAAGCTGAGTACCACCAACGCCGAATAACTCAGAGGCATCGTTGCCAGATGGAGTGTTGCTGGCTCTAGGCGATGTTGAACGAGGCTCGCTGGCCTTGGGCGACGTTGGACGATGTTGGGACACCGAACAGAGGGTCGCCGGCTCTGGGATCTACAATAATGATGACATCTATGTCAAGTGTTTAGGTTTATTGTTTAGATTTAATTTATGGTTAGCTCTAATACCATGTGAATGGGTAATTGATACTTTATTTCAATGATAATAAAAAGTATTTATAGGCTTAGGGTTAAGCCTAATACATTTACATAAATGCCCCAACTTGCTAATACTCTAAATTAATAATTTAACAATACCCATACCAAAGGTGAATTTTATATTAAAAAATGTTTACACAAATGGTATATTGAAAATAATTTTATATACTCCTAGCTTTTGACAACTGATTTAAGTATGACAAATTCTAGCTAGCACATTATGGATCTTATGGAGGACCTTTCTTGCCACCTTACATAACCTTCCATGAAATCTTCACCTCATATGGCTCCCCCAACCTTCATGAAAATAATTAAATATTTTTATAATAGGACACTCGTCTTGAAACACATATAAAAATAATTACATTTATTTGCAATAAAATTTTAATCCCTAATTATCCAATTTTTATGTGGATAGGATACTATTACGGTCAAGAGAGAATAATCATAATGCTTAAGACATTTCTTCACATAATTCATCATAAAAAAGATGAGAAAAATTTAATTCACAAATTTCAGTAAGTTTTTGTTTTTGTTTATTATCATGTGGGGAGGGAAAGAGAACTCATTTGTTAGGATCTGAGAAAATAATATAAACAACCAAATATACAATATTATTCTCGAGTTTTAAATTTATCCAATGTAATTTTAGAACTTTTAATTTAGTCAATATGATCCATTAATTTTTAGTTCATGTTCAGTTTATTTTTTGAATCATGTAAACATATTCAATATTTTATTTGAACTTGAATAATGAAATAAAAATAGTAAATATTTTCATCAACTTAAACGATTAAATTGAATATATATACAAATTTAACAATCATATTAAATAAATTAAAAATTAAATATTACGAGATAAATTAAGTTCAAATATTACGTAATGACAATTCCTCCTCCTACCCTGCTCTTCCGAGAAAAGCCATTCGATTACTCAAACGCAGAGCCTCTCACTTTTCTGTGATCAACTTCGGTTATTGCTGAGAGGAGCAGGTTCAATCGTGACAGAACGGGGTCGACTGTTCTCCTCGCGAATTTCTGTTGTTCCGAAACTTCTCTGTGCAGATTAAGTGCCCGCAATGTCTGGAAAGTGACGTGAAGAAGCTGGGTTGCCCTCGGACAGCATTTGGGTTCAAGGTAAGGATTCTGGGGGGCAAAGTTGCGCTTAGTATCGTGGATTGTGCACTAAAAATTTTGGATTTTGAATCCTGTAATTTGCCCATCTGTCGATGCTCTTTTATGGGTGTTCTCATTTCTGCAAGCTAGTGGGTCGACAAATTACATATGCCTGATTCAGACGACTGAAGTACCTTAGTCGTGTAATCGGTTTTATGTGCAGTTGATGTCGGAATTGTGGTGTATGTTTGAAATGGTTCCGAACTGATGCCCACGCTGGTACAAGGTTCGATTTACGAGGGCTTATGGCGTTTTAGATCATCTGAACTTTTTATGTCCAATCTTATTGCTACCCTCCTGCAAGCTGAAGCTTCTAGTAATTGATGTGGTTGCTGATGATTTTAATTCTTTTTCTTCGTTAAGTGTCTGCTTAAGAAGTTGTGGAAGTCGCTAGCATTTACTTGGTGTGTAATTAGCTTTACAGGCTTCCTTACGAATCTCTAAGGGCAGGATATGCCATTTCGTAATCCTCTCTTTATGTGTTTGCTATATCTGGATTTACTTTCTAGGTTCTTGTATTGAGTTCTGTCATTTCACGTACATGTTAATGAGCCATCTTCCATGTTGCTGGACCCACCTTAATCGATTATAGTCCAATAATTTAAAAGGTGGTGTGTGAGGGGAAGGCTTTCCTCGTTTCCTCTTATCACCTTGTGTTACCCATTCGGACCTTTACTGTTTTTTCTTTAACATGGCATATGCTGATGAAGGGTTAACAGTTTTCTTGTGCCGTTTTTTTGATAAAATTGTGTGAACTTATATAGCGAGGACTACTTAAGGAGTAATCTTTATATATGTCTAATCAATCTTAGGATTTTTTTGGGTTCCTGCATTCTAACACCAGTAATCATAGCTGTTCACACTGGCTGTCATTGGTTTAGTTGTGGTCCAACTCCCAAGAGGTCTTTGTTCAATTTCCATTTTCTGCGCCCACCTTACCTGTAAGCAATAATAGTGGATTGCTGAACTTGATGATTTGGGCTTTATCAAAACCAAAATACATGAGAGGAAGATCACTGATTGTGGTTCTCTCATATCTTGAACTGTATAGTGTGGTTGTTAATGTCAATTTACTGTTTCTTTCTGGACATTGAAAAATTGTAAACAGTACAATGTTGCATGCCAATGCCCTTTTTTGAAGTTTTCTCAATGTGCAGAAGTTTCTACACTTTATCATTTATGGAAGAATCAGAGAAAGAATCAATAAAAGACGCATCAGTGGAGGTTTCTCAAGAGTTCAAGACCCTCATTAATACCGAAGATGTCGATTCCCTTAAGCAAATACAACACCTCATGTACTCTCTCTCACTCTCGGATCTTGTAGTTGCTTCCTTGGAGCTGGCATATATAATTGGAGAGAATGTTGCATTGGAAATTAGGAAATTTACTGCACAAGTATCTCTACCTAGGAGTTAGTATGAGCCAATGTTAACAAAGAACAAATTAATATGCGAAATACACAGAAGAGGTCCAACTTCTGGAACTAATTTTGTTTCCAGTAAAGGAAGAGCTAATTTTCGGTTTGAACTTTTTAATCAGTGAAAGAGGAAGTTATGTCTGTACTTGGGTTCTTCACTATGATTTCTGTATCTATGAATCCTCTCATTTGGTAAATATCCTGCATTCTCCCTTGTGTATCTTATCATTTTCTTATACATGAATAAAAAAGCTACCTCAGGATCATATTTCATCTATGAATAAGAAAGATACCTCAGGTTCACTCAAATTGCTATTTTTCTTTATTCCCAGTCATAGATGCATAGAGACAAAGGAGAGTTAAGTCAAACAAATGAAACTTTACACTTTTCTTGTGCATTTTTCTTCCATGAATATAAGAAACAAATTGATGATAATTACAGAAGTGCATCAACAACTTTCACATTTGTCAAAATAATTGTACATCTTTTACTTTCAATATATAAAAAATACTTTTGCTTTTCCTTTGGGAAAGCTTCTGATTTGATTCAAATGTTTAGCTTTTATGATATACATGTACTTTCCACCCTTGAGCGAACAAGGGTGTGTGAACAAGGATGATAACATAAGATGGTTGTGGCAAAATGAGTGCCATCTAATTGATAGGAAACTACAATGATAAGTCAATATAAGATGGTTGGGGAAAAATAAGTTAACAAACTATCTACTATATGGATAATGCTCAAATCCTTAAAGTGCATGGTCAAAGTCAGATGATTGGTTCATTTAAGTTTCGGTAGATATGATTTAACCTGTGTTTTGGGTCATTTTTGTGAACCAAGATTCATACATGCAATTCTTAATGCTGGGTCTACTATGAAAAGCACACAACTATCATCCAAATGACTGATAGAATGACCGTTTAGCTTTTTGATATGTCTTTTGGTTCTAGGAGGCTAGTTTTCATTTAGCAAGGTCAGAATACTTTATAAAACGAATTGAGTAATAAAAAATAGAGTCAAGCTAGTGTGCCAAAGGAGAAGCAGATGAACAAGAGGAGAACTAGACATTCTTTTCTTGAGGTTCCAGTTCAGTGTAAAGAATGAAAAACCTGTTGGACGCGGACTCACACTTCATGTTGTATTTGTTCATCTCACTTAATTAAGACGCAAACTGGAGCCTGGGCAAGTCTGTTCTACGAGGATCATGTTTTGGTTGTGGTGATCTTATCATTTAAGGGTCTCTGCTGCTCGGGTTTGCAATCTTAAGACTAGCCTAGATGATCTGATCTTCTGGATGAAAATCTAAGATTATGATACATTAGTATCATAAAAGATGAGGTCTGTAATGCTATGCATATTCAATTTTGATTAATCATATCTCTGTGGATGTGCTACATTAGTACATATGCTACTGTTTTCCTCCCAGTGGACGACTTATGCCATGATTGTCCCCTTTTAATCTTTGAACCAGCTATTCATTCCTTTAGATGGATTGCTTATTTTGATAAAATTCTTTTGTGTGATGACGTGTGGTGTAATTCTTACCATTTCATCTCTGCCGGTTTGCTCTAGATGGATTGCTGATTGTATATCCTCTAGTAATTGTTGTTTCCTGTTATATGGTTCAAATTGCAGTTTGGGAAGGCTACAGGACAGCAATGCGGTGCTCTCACATTTTAATGAGTATTCTGAGAATTGCTTTAACGAGGTTTCAGGTGATTTCTCCAAAAATACCCGTCTCTTAAGATCCATGAAGTCGGACCTTGACTACATCTTTCAGAAGCTAAGGTACATCATTATTATCTTTGGCTGCGTTCTTATTGTTATGACATGCTGGCTAATAATTGGTTGTCTTGAATTTTCAGCTATAAATTATGATATGCTGTATTTTAAAATTTCTTTGACAACGAATGGATAATTTGTTATTAAAGAGTATCATCACTTCTCAGGGACGTTTCAATTGCATGTAAACAAATATTTTTTTGTAGTTAATTGAGGGTATAACACTGAAAATTCACCAAAAAAGAAAAAAAAAACCATAAGGCAATTAGTCATTTGATTCACTGCTGACATACCTACCGCTTGAGATATACTAAATTTTATGTGGGTGAACTTCTAGGTTTCGAATGTGCCGTAAATTAAGAAAAAATTCAATGTGATGTCTAATTTAATTATCATCTTTTCTGAAGATTAAGAAATTTGTATCGGCGGTTTTACTTATGTTGCATGATAATCAGTTTTAGTTTTAATGTTTTGCTACATTCCCTCTATGGCAAGAGTTTTTCACTAGTATCAACTTCAGCAATGAAGCTATTTCTGTTAACCAAATCATAGGGAACATATGCTGTACTTGATGTGGTTCTTTACTGTATTGTATGTCTTTTTTTCCTGCCCATGGGACATATACCTTTGTTAATGTCCATCTTGGGAGTCAATTTCTTGTGCCTAGTTATGTCTGCTTCCGATATTTCCACTCTCTTTTGATAAATGTAGCCCATTTGTTGATGGAGATGTTACTTCTCAACCAATCAAAACACATCTAATTACTTCACATGACAAAGCAAGCATGTTGACCATAAAGAGCCTATAAACTGATCTTCCTCATTGTGATAACTATAGTATCTGGGTTATATTTGCTCACTTGTTTGACTTTTCTTTCTGGCGATATCTTCTTGAAATTGCTAGTTGTGCCCTTTAAATGAATTGCTAGGTTGTTGTCAAGGTAATCTGGTCTAGCTTCCTGTTGACACTAATGATTAAAGCTTAGAATTTCTACTTGGCGTCTTTTAAGTTGATCAGTACAAACACACATGCTCGGACGGGAAGAACTAACCATGCCTAGTGTTCTTTACGTTCTGCCTTCCCAATTTTCAAGGAAATACAAATTCACATGTCTGTCTGCGCATCCAGAGTGAAGGGAGGGCATCGGTGGAGTTGATGGTTAAAATCAAGGCTCGGTCTTTTCCAGTTGATGAAAGGATTCAGCAGTTTCTGTATCGAATTTCTGCTGATATCTTGGGAAATTGAGGAAAATGTGTTGTCCGTGCTCAAGGTTCAAAGAAGGGATTGATGATGTAAAATGCATCTGCAATCTAAGATGTCTTGTTTACAGTACAGTGCTAAGTTAGAAAGTTTTAAACAAAAATACTTAAAACTTGAATAGGAAAATAAAGTTCTCGTTACATGATATTCTGATGCGCATATGTCGTTATGTTGATACCCAAGTCATATGCCACTTTTATTGAGTTCCTGGATCTTTTTAGCTGTTATTATTCTCTCTTAGGTGATATTGATTGAAGGGAGTGGGGTGGAATGGAATGGAATGGTATCATGGTCATTGGAGTTATGAAATAGGGGCTAAAAACATGTTTATCTTTTTGACTTGCAAGATTTGATCTGAAGGGTGCAGCAATCCTGTGTCAAGATTTCATCCGAAGGGGCAACCAAAATTTTTAATGTATTTCTGAAAGTAATTTTTTAGCGTTCACTGATGAAGTAGATAAGCTAGACCAACAGTCATCTATTGAGCTTCATACGAAGGGTGCAGCAATCCACTACAACTACTTGCCCCTGGATACTTGAATTCTGTGGATGGCACATAGATTTGGTTGCTGTTTGTCAACATGTTTTCTTTCACTCAGCTTTTCTGCTATAAAAAAGATGAAGTCATTGTATTTGATATGAGAGGGAAGAGATTTCTATTATGGAATCACATGATATCTTCAGGACAGCAATCTGATCTCAAGATGTTGTAGAAATCCCATTCATAACCTTGGTTGCTTAGCACATTTTTGACTTTGTGATTGGTTATTTTTGGACCTTCTTATGCGTGTGCTTCTTATACCCAGAATCCTCTCAGTTATGTGTAGTATTGTTTCTTCAACGATTCTACACAATGGTTGTCTCCAGTGAGCTCTTGAGGTTAAATTGAAGATGCTTGTTCTGCATTTTAATGAATTGATCTGATTTTTTTTTTTTGTTAATGCCAGGAGTATGAAGGCAAAACTTCTGGCCACATATCCCGATGCATTTTCCAACGACTCTAAAGGGGAAATAGTTGATCATAGACCAGACCTCGGGCTGTCGCGGTAATTACGATAATCTCATAAAACGAGTTTGTATTTCTTTTGTAGAAGGAAAGCGGAAGAAAAGCTTATTCATGCTTTGATTGTCTTTAGATGGAAGTGTCTATCTTCTTTTCTTCAAGTTGAAGAAAAGCTTATTGATGCAGGCGAATTAATATGGCATGATCTGTGTTATGAAATCCTGTTTGCTAGTGCTCTACTCATGAAAAACTGCAAATTCAAAGACAAAATGCCATAATAGTTGCTTCATCAGTGTATATGAAGTGGTTACCTGGTGGCTTTGCGATTAGGAAATCTGCTTTATGTTTGTTTCTCCAATGTGAATCATTCGAGAGAGTTGACAGTCGATTGAGCACCGCTATGCCACAACTCTTCTATTCAATGGAAATGAAGTCTGCTAGAATTCTAATGACGCTTTTCAGGCGCGTGACTTCCCGTAACTTGATTCATGTCATGTGTTGTCATGCCTGGTTGTCGAGGGGCACTCCTTTGGGGAATGGACATGGCAAAGACTTGGATTTTCCTTTGTCGAATTCGCATATAGGACACACAAAGTAAAATGGTAAATGCAAATCTTTGACCGATTGACAAGAGTTGTAGCAACAGATTCAAAGGCTTTTCGATAAGATCTACGATGTGCTCGACGAAGCATCCTTGGTCTGAAACGGCATTAGATGGAGTCGATACCAAATACGAGCTCCAAATGATGAGGCTAAGAGAGGCTTAGCTGCGTACCTCCATGGTCAATGTATGTTCACATGTGAGCATTCTTAAGAGCATAAATTTGCAGAAATGGTTCAATCTTCTTCTTTCATAGCTGTTCGACTGGATTCATTGAGATTCTGTTGAAAAGTTAATGTGGCGAACTTTCTATTATCGCAGAAATGTTTGTCGCGCTTCTGTTATTATGTTTTTAGTTCGTATTCCAAGATCTTTGAACTTGAACTTGGTTGTGTCAATCGTAAAAGAGGTCAGATGTTAGCGGATAAGATGATTGAAATCCAAATGTTATAAGTCAATGACAATTTGTAGAGGAAAGTGTAAAATAAGTCTTAAACTTATTCAGATTGATACCAATTTAGTTGTACACATTAATTGGATTCATGTAGTCTTAAATCTTGTGTATTTGTGCAAATAGAGTATATTCAATCAATTTTGACTAAAAACTGATGATATAGACATCTTTATTTTTACGTGGCATGATTGACGTTAACGTGGATAAATTAAATAACTTTTTAATACCTTCTTTTCTGACTTATTTATTTATTTATTCTTTTTTTTTAATACCTTCTTTTCTGACTTATTTATTTATTTATTCTTTTTTTTTATATTGTAATTGGTGAAAGTTGACGACTATGGGGCAAGAGCTTGCAAGCCCTTGTCATTTGCTAACGAGGGGTGCGGCTCATGCTCGTTTATGAGGGTCAAGTCCTCGCCAAATCTAGTGAGGGCAGTCCTTACCTAAGCAAAGAGGGTCGAGCCTTAACTCACAATGGTTGATAGCTCTCGCCAGTGATCAATAAGTTGCGAGCAGCTGACATCCCTTACTATTGTTGACCACAATAAAAAAAAAAGAGAAATAAAAAATTTGTGAAATTTATCTATGTTAGTATTGGTTCACGTAGGATAATCAATATTTATGTTAGCGATTTTCGATCAAAATTAGTTGAACGAACTCAATTAAAAAATCATGAAAATGTTTTAAATTAAATTGGTTAAATTGAAATATTTATGTCCCTTACCTAGTGGTTGGCAAGGGACGTTGGCGGCCCTCGCTATCACTAACCACAATGAAATAAAAATAAAATATTTGAAAAAAAAAACTTGTAAATTTTGTTTAAGGTTATTACTGGTGATGTTGCATAAAACAATAAAAGAGTCTATATTAGCGATTTTGGATCAAGATTGGCCAAATTACTCGATCAGTAAAACGTGAAAATATTTTGAATTAAACTAGTCAAATTGAAATGTTTTTGGACTGAATTGATTCCAATAGAATAGATTTATAACTTTTTTTGGTTTTTCCCATTTGGAATATTCAATCCACTAGCAACTTCCCGGTCAAAACAAAAAAGAAAAAGTCAACTCCACTGTTTAATCTACATTTCGTCTTCTTTCTTGGAGAGCGGTTCAAGAATAATCAACTCACAAACATCACACGGAAAATGAGAAAAGCAGAAACAATGAACCGAGAGAATTTTTCCAACCGGACAGTTTCCTTATATAAACCTCGTATGCTTTTACAAGAGATCAAACCAAACCAAGCACTCTAGGACAGCACGTAAACTACAGTCTTGAGAGTTGAAAAAGAGAAGATGGGGGCGTCGCAGCTGAATGGGGAAGAGCAGATGCAGAGAGCGTTCGGCTATGCAGCGAGGGACTCTTCAGGAATCCTTTCTCCTTTCTCTTTCACCCGAAGGTCTGTATCTCTGTTCACACTCGAACCGCACGAGCATGGAGACCCGACTATTACTAATGCACGTTCCACGTTGCAGGGCCAACGGAGAGAGAGACATTGCCGTAAAGATCCTATACTGCGGAGTTTGCCATTCTGACCTTCACATCATTAAGAACGAGCACGGGATCTCGAGCTACCCCATCGTTCCTGGGTACTTTTACGCATCATACACTTGTTCTGAATATCATTCAAGGTGATCAGGGAGATTGTTTTACTCGCATGATAGCTTGCTCGATAATTATCAACAGCAGACATCGCGAAGGCATATGCTGCAGTAGAATTAGGGAAGTCAAGAAGGCAGTAATCTTGCCTTTAATTAATCAAAGACAACTTCTGGGTTGACTTGTTCTTTTTTTTGCTGGTTCGTTACAGCCATGAAATTGTAGGAGTGGTGACTCAAGCTGGGTGCAAAGTGAACAAATTCAAAGTCGGAGACAAAGTAGGCGTTGGTTGCCTGATTGGTTCCTGTGGAGAATGTGATAACTGCCATGGAGGTTTGGAGAACTACTGTCCCAAACCGGTCTACACGTACACGATCTTCGGATCCGAAGGCGACGCCAAACGCTACGGCGGGTACTCCGACATCCTCGTCGTGGACGAGCACTTTGCGATCCGCATCCCCGATGGCATTTCGCTCGCCGGCTGCGCTCCGCTACTTTGCGCCGGGATAACGGTCTATAGCCCGATCAGGCATTTCGGTTTGGACCGGCCCGGGAAGCGTATCGGCGTCGTGGGCCTGGGAGGGCTGGGGCATATGGCGGTGAAGTTTGGCAAGGCGTTCGGCGCGGAGGTTACTGTCATAAGTACTTCGTAGAGCAAGAGACAGGAGGCGATTGAGAAATTGAAGGCCGACTCGTTCATTGTCAGCCATGACTTGAAGCAGATGCAGGTATGGTAAAATGAAAAGGAACATAGTGAACCAACATTTATTATCATTAATAATCATATGTTGGCCGTGAAAATAAAATTCTGTCCATACAATTTGACCGTAACAGGCAAAATGCATTGAGATTTTCCCCTCATAAAGTGAACTTTGATCAATTTAAACCTGAACAAGAGAAGAAAAATTCCACTAATTACTTTATATCTTTCCTTTTTCGTTCTTCATTTTGGATTTTCATCCAAAATTATAGGCTGCTATGTGCACAATGGATGCGATTATTGACACGGTCTCTGCAACACATTTGTTGAAGCCGCTGTTGGATCTACTGAGAACAGATGGGAAGCTCATCATGTTGAGCGCACCTGATCTGGAGACACCTGCTCAAGTGCCACTCTTTCCATTATTTGGTAACTTAGAAATTCTCAAGTCTGTACTTCAGAGTTGCTTCTACTTCACAAGAGAACATGTCTTTTTAATTGGTCTCTGCTTTAATTTTATGTCAATTATCTAAACAACCTATCTAAATAGAACTCCCAATGCTTTAACCCATGCTTCCGGAATAATCTGAAACTCGGAAATGCAGGGCGTAAATCTTTGGTGGGAAGCATGAGCGGGGGAATCAAGGAGACACAGGAGATGATCGATTTTGCAGCGGAACACAATATAACATCGAATGTGGAGGTTGTTGGAATGGATTGTGTGAATGAAGCCATGGATCGACTGGCAAGAGGGGATGTTCGGTATCGATTCGTCATCGACATTGCCAATACGCTCATCGATTCCTGATTCCGTGTCATGTTGCCACTATATATCATCCCTGTCCGATGAGAGATGATAAGCTTATATAAGCTTCTATGAAAAATATTTTCAGGTTTGAGAAGACCCCATTGAGACAATTATTAAATTTCTTTGTTTTTGATAGCAAGTACTAGTTATTGATTTTTATGCTTTTTGTTCATTACGTTCTGTTTTTTTTATTATATATACTCCGCGTAGATAGATGCGACGATTTTGGAAAATTAAAGGAAAAGCTTTGTAAATTTGAACCAGTCTTCATGTTTTCAGAAAAAGGGAAACGATTACACCCATAGATTGACGCGAGAAACAAATTCAATTTACTATTTTCAAAGCATGTTCGTGTCCAAATGGTTGAAGGAGTGTGATATATTGTGTGCAATAACCGTGATGTGAAAATTACAATAAAATCAAGAAAATAACCGCGATTTTGCTAGATCACACAAATCCATCGTCGCCTCGAACTTTCGACTATTTCATGTGACCAAAACAGAAACAAATCTTTCATTATTTTTCATCAATAAAGATTTCAATAATCCATCCTAACAAGTTTCTAATATATCGTCAAATGAAATTATAGCTCGTCATCCTCCAGCAATTATCCCTCGTGCTTCCGCAAATAATCATCCGATGGCTCTGTCTCCCTTCAAAAGTAGGCAAACACAAAGTCCCCTTAAGCACTTTCCTTGAAGGATGTGGACGATCATTCGTCATATCAAATATGAACCAGATTTTTCCTCCGGAACTCACGAATATTACATAAAAAAATAGTGCTTTTTAATTGTTTTAAAACTTAGGTTAAACATGCACGCATGCTTGAAACTGAATATTCCTAATGGGAACGAATAGAAATATTGCTCAGCTTATCTCTCCTCGTAGGAGATTAACCGAAAGGGAAACTTAAGCGACGCAACTCAACGGCTTTACGTGTCATTACTACAAATTTTGAGAAGAAATAGTATATGTCGTCAGGTATTAACGGTACGAATGGTAACGTTTTTATTCTGGAGAATAATTTTCTTTTGAGAAATACTTTCTTTTCTATTTCTATTTATCGGAATAATTTATAAGTAAAATAAGGTGTTTTGGTAACTATACTAAATAAGGAATGCATTTGGTACGATTTACAAAATTTTTTTTTTTTTCATTTTTTCTTCTTATTCATTGACGACCGAATGCCGTCAGCCGCCGCCGCTACCTGACCATTGTCCTCAGCCCACTGGCTGCTGCCGCCAACCGACCTTCACATAATTAAGAACGAGCACAAGATTTCAAGCTACCTATCATTCCCGGGTACGTTTACGCATCATAGCTTGTCCTGATTATAATTCAAGGTGATCTGGGAGAGGAATGGATTCCTTGCTTTGCTGCCCTAGCAAAGCAGGGAAATCTAATTAAAGCAGCCGTCCGATCAAAAATTGGACGGCTACCCTTTTTTTTTAAAAAGAAAATATAAAAGGGGGTGGGCAATGGGGCTCACCCCTCTCTCTCTCTCTCACAAATCACCTACTTTGAGAGCAGGGGATCCGGATCCATATGGGAGATCGTTTTACTGGCATGACAACATGCTCCATAATTATCAACGGCAGAGATCGTAAAGGCATATGCTGCATTAGAAGTAGGGAAGTCAAAAGATGGAGTAATCTTCCTTTTAATTAATCAAAGTCAATTTCTGGGTTGACTTGTTTCTTTTTTCGCCGGTTCGTTACAGCCATGAAATTGTAGGAGTGGTGATTCAAGCAGGGTGCAAAGTGAAAGTTGGAGACAAAGTAGGCGTCAGTTGCCTAGGAGTGGATATCACCTGCCCTAATGGCAGGTGATCTGCTTCGATTAATGGTTGCCCAATCTAAATCGGACGGCTGCCATTCAACTAAAACTGTCCTCTTTTACGGAATCGAAATGCCCATGCCCTTCTTTTTTCCTTCAATGATTGGTTCATGTGGAGACTGTGATAACTGCGATGGAGGGTTGGAGAACTACTGCCCCAAACCGGTCTAAACGTAAATGATCTTCGAATCCGAAGGCGACACCAAACGCTACGGCGGGTACTCTGACATCACTCGTCGTGGACGAGCACTTTGCGATCTGCATCTCCGATGGCATTTCGCTGGCCGGCTGCGCTTCGCTACTTTGTGCCGGGATCACGGTCTATAGCCCGATCAGGCATTTCGGTTTGGACCGGCCCAGGAAGCGTATCAGCGTCGTGGCCTGGGAGGGCTGGGGGATATGGCGGTGAAGTTCGGCGAGTAGTTTGGCGCGGAGGTTACGGTCATAAGTACTTCGGAGAGCAAGAGACAGGAGGCGATCGAGAAATTGAAGGCCGACTCGTTCATAGTAAGCCGCGACTTGTAGCAGATGCAGGTATTTGGAAAAATGAAAAGGAACATGGTGAACCAATATATATATATAATTCTTACTAATCATATGTTGATCGTGTCAATATAATTTTGTCTTACCAAACACTAAGTCCCTTTAAGCATTTTTCTGAACAACAGTTATTCCACAAAGTAGTTGTTTTCATTCAATTTATGAACATCATTCCCACAGTAGCTTAAATACTAATCGACGAATCATAAATTAGACCTTTTTTTTCATAAATTATTGAGGGGATTGGTGCTTTAATTATTGTAAAACTTAAGGGGAACATACGTGCATGCTATTATCTGAATATTGGTGAAAGGAAAACATAGGAAATTGCACAGGAAACAGAAGCCTCAAGATATAGGGAAGAAGAAACCGAAGGAAGTTTTGCCAACCGTTATAGAATATCAGATGATCCCTTCTTTCTAGAGTTGATATTGACCACATTATGACCAGGTATCCTTCCAATCTTTGTTATCACCATCAGAAGAGGCAAAGGAATCAAATTTCTGGAAATGGCAGATAGAGCAAATTCTGCAGCGAACAATGTGCAAGATTCAGCTATCGAAACTTCGTTAATTCTGATAGATTAAGCAACCTTTGAGGAACCACATCTCTTAATAAACAAAGCCTCTAGAGATTCCAATTTCTGCAGACCTTGAGTCTTCATTAGCCCGGGCGAGCAAACACGCTTAACTGTCGGAGCCCATTTAATCCTGACCGAAGCCTTCGATTACTAGTTTAGAGAGAGAGCCATTGATCACTAGCGAATTCTTACCACTTTGAAGGACCAATCTCTTCAACTTGGTGCATTTTGAGAAGTTAGGCGTCCTTCTTAAGTTGGGGCACTGAGTGATTCGTATGACTTTCAAGTTCTCGCTCAGCTGAAAAATATAAAAATGAATAATCAATTAAAAGTCAACAGGCAAATGGGTAAATTTGTTCAGCAAGACAAATGCCAGGAAAAGTAAACTGCATTATGTGATTTTGTACCAGGCATGTCTCCCATCCAGCCCAATCTTCAGTAATGTTATTTCCTGAAAGCTCGAGCACGACTAACTTCTTGAGACATAAATTCCTCGCATTTAACTCTGAAGGGCAATTACTCCAAGAGAACCATGTTAACTTGGGGAAAACATTCTTGAAGTCCCCTTCCAAGTTTCCACCCTCCAATTCCAAGAATCTTAGATAGGGCATCTTTGAAAATTCTTCACTCGTGAAATTGTACTCTTCAGAAAGTCCCCTTAGTCTGAGTGCTATGACATTTCTTGTCCCCTGGTAATTAGAAAAGCATAAGTGAACCTTTGAACTAGATGACAGAAAGTGTGCTGCTTGAGGAGCTTGATTATGTTTAGTAGTAAAGCACGCGCTATTGTTTTGTACAGATATGAATTGACAAAGCATCAGAAAGGGTTAATAAAGTTAATCTGACTCGTTCAAACATTTGAAAGAGTTCTTTATACTGCATACCCCATAATAATATTTTGATCCTTCAGTTTAAGCGAAACTTTGTTGCAAGATGATGATGAAGAATTCTGTTGTAATCGAGTAAAACATTTTGCTAGAGAATGAAGCCTTATACATGTATCTTTTCGAGAACATAAAAACCTGCAAGGGTTTTAATACCTGCTTGCAATGAAGCGTGGGAAGTCCAGTTTACTCCGAAGCGGCTCTTTGTTAGGTTTCATATAAGTTATATTATAATATTATGACAGCAGCTAGACTTGTTTTAGGACCCCCTATGGATTCTACAGAATAAATTAAGGATCAATGTACAAAAAGGATTTGCTTTCATAATAGCAAAGATATTCAACAGACCTATAAAAGTCTCTCGTATCTTGTTTGAAATGTTTGATTTGCTTTCATAATAGCAAAGATATTCAACAAACCTCATAAAAGTCTCTCGCAGCTTGTTTGAAATGTTAGAGACGGACTATCAATTACTAAATCCATACAGCATAGGAAAACAATATCGAGCCATCGACAAAAGATTGCATATTACTATAAATTACTGAATCTATCACTAAATTTCAAGTAAGGGGTTCCATTGCAGAGTAATTTTTCTAATAATTACCAACTCAGCAAAAGGAAAAAAAATTATCAGCCTTGAAAAGCTTTAATAGCATAGGAAGTCGCAATCTGGATCTATAATATGTTCACCAGTTATTATATTCAAACGTACTTCCAGAAGTGTTTGCTACTAGTTTTTTTCCTGTCCTGTCGTAAGTGTAACTTATCAAATGGTCGATTTTTCCTAAGGACAATAGTAAGGTGACTATAGGTTACCTCTTTCATTTGAACCACGTCTTTGGCAATCTGGGGCTCCCACAACCTGCTGCGTTGTCCATGAACTTCGATGCCTTCGCGCTTAACAATTTCTCTTCCAAGATCTCTAATTTGATCATGCATCCACAATATATCATTTTTTACTATCTTTATCAAAGACATACGAATAAGGACAGGTAGTTCAATTTTTGGGTAGTAGCAGGAAGCTTTCCACATCCAGCATGGCGGGAGTCGTTCTTCTCCGATAAATAAACATGCGATATCAAGAAAGATATTTTTCTGATGATCCTCTAACATGTCATAACTTATCTTTAATTTTTCGAAGACTTCGTTGTTGGGCACCATATCTAACCGCTTCAACAAATTTTTCCAAGAATCTATTTTTTTTTTGCCATAAAGGGAGGAACCAAGAACCTCAAGAGCTAATGGAAGTCCACCTGTTTTGCTACTAATCTTGTGTGCGAAATCAGCAAAGTTGGGTGGTGGGGAATCCTTCTTGAATGCATGTCTACAAAAAAGCTCAAGAGCATGGGATGAATCCATTTCTGTCATTGCATAAAATTCAAACTCTGAATGTTTTTGGAAACTCGTCCCTTCGGCATCCTCTTCAATTGGCAAAAAGTTGATATCCCGTGTTGTAATGATGATCTTACTTTCTGGACCAAACCAATCCTTCTTTCCCGCTAGACTAGAGAGTTGATCCCACGTATCCACGTCATCAAGAATAAGAAGAACTTTCTTCTTACGAAACCTCTGACTAATCAGGTCAATCCCGGCATGAACAGAGCTATGGGGCTCTAGAGATTTGCCTTGGTGAAGTTCTGATAACAACTGTTTTTGTAAGTCCATAATAATACCCCTTCCCGCAGAATTGCGAACATCCGAGAGGAAGCAACGGACATCAAATTGATTGAAGATATGATTAAAGACAGCTTTCGCAAGAGTTGTCTTACCAATGCCGCCCATTCCGTGAATGACCAGGTAAGGAATGTCACGAGGACCTTTCCCTAACAACTTCATGAAGTCTTGCACGTGGTCATGAATCCCGACTAATTGATCAGGCAGAGGCATCGTCCCCTTCATCAGCTTGATCAAAACCTCGGAAACAACAGAGCGGATAATTTCACCGTGGCTGCCACATTGACAGAAGAGCATTAGCGCGAAACATGTGGCGGATGAACTCTAATGTTGAGGCATGCTGTAGCAACGAAACTAGTCCGTCTCCTTATCGAACGGTAGATCACTTTCTTAAGTAAGAGGAAGTCTCGACTTACGAAAGTATTAGATCTACACATAAGGAAAGACAGAGAATAGGAAAAAAGGAAGAAGTAATACTGTGCTTGGTAGGACTGGTTAAAAGAGAAAGAAAAAATGGCAGAAAATTCTCTTCGAATCTTTTCAATCGTAATCGTACAAAACGCTAGGTAGTATAGCATTCTTTCTTTTGGGGCAGTAAGGAAAGCATCACGAGTACGCGTCTATCGTCTCCATCCAAAATTAAAGAGAATAAAGAAAGAAGAGAAAGCAGATTCCGAGTCCACGCTCTTACCCTTTCTCCTGCAAATCCCATCCCTTGATTCTTCCGACCACGATCAGAGCCTCCTTCCATTGCTGAACATCGTGGCTGAAGTTCTCCTTGTGCTTCTCCAAATCGTCGAGGTACAAACTTTTGTGCTTCCCATCATCTTTGAGCTTCACATCATCAGGTTTCACATCATAGAAGATGGGCAGGATCACTTTGTCAGTAGTCTTGCTAGCGCACTCCACCATGTGCGTGAGCTCACGAAGACACCATCGACTATTTGCATAGTTCCTAGAGAAGATGGGCACGTATACTTTGGAGCACTCGATGGCGTGTAGAAGCTCACCTTCAATCTTTTCGCCCTTTCGGATCTCTTCATTATCTCTGAAAGTAATAACTCCAGCTCCGACTAGAGCATGATAAAAAGAGTCGGTGAAGCTATGGCGGGTGTCGGGGCCTCTAAAATTCAAAAATACCTCATATTCGGTCCCCAATGACGAATCGCGGTCAGGGACATAATCTGATGTCGACGCTGCGTCTGGCGAGTCCCTCGATCTGTTCATCCTCCTTCGGCAGTACAAAATCTTCACCGGATTTGATGAGAGCGAGATGTTTATGAACCTGAGCGAAATCAAAACTCAGTCTCGAGCAATAACATGGACAAGATGGAGGACACCAACTCTTTTTCCTTTTCCATGTCAAAATGAAGGGAGGCTCACATTTATGGGGGGACCGGATATCAAAAGATTACCCACAAATTAATTGGAGGATACTACTTTCCACGCGAGGTTGGAAAAATTAAAAGCATTATAATACTTTGCGGGACAGGAGAATACAAGCGTTGGGCATTGGAAGCCAGTATGCCTCGGGCTCAAATATCACGTGGCCAGCACACCAGAAAGTCAACTTTTGAATACTAGATTGGAATCTTGCATGCGCTCCACTTTCACATGTTCACACTTTCAATGCATTCATCCCGCCGTGTTTCACGGATCTTCCCGCAATTTTCTTATTTTACTGCTAAAAAAGTTGTACAAGCAAAAGAGCCAAATGTAACGCCCCGTTTTCAACCCCTTTCTGACGTCCAATTAGGCGAATTTACAAGTTTATTTATTGGCCCGTCGTCCTCGAGAGTCCATCGGACTAAACATGAGTTTTCATTTTGGGTGATTTCGGACTTTCGAAAATTGCATTTTGGTTCCCCCACTTTTAGTTATTTGCATTTTGGCCCCTAAAATGGTCATTCTGGTATTTTTCTTCTTCTGTTTCCGTCTGGGCCAAAACTTTGGGCTTCACATGGTGAAAAATGTTAGTAACATGAAAATTTTTATTCGTAAGAAAAATGATGTTGGGGTGAGAGAAACAAAAAGTTTGAAACATGTAAAAAATGGATTTTTTAGGCCAAAAATGACCTCAAACGCCTTCTGGAACCAATCTAGCTCGGTACACCCTTTCAATCAAATGTCTCGGACTGCTGAAATAGAAGAATATCCGAAAAAAATTAATTGGAAATCATGTTTTGTAGTGTTAGTTCAAGTATTACTGTTATGCATAAGACTAAGAATCGAGTCTTTTGTTTTTTCATAGATGAACATTTCTTATATTTTTGGGTCAAAGATGGACATTTCTTATTCAATTGATAAACCAAATTTTATTATGAATTCTACTTAAATAGGAGTTTTATGAATTATTAACCTTAAGTTCATATTACAAATGTAGCAACTCAATCTGGCCCAAGCGAAAATAGTAATAAAATGTACGTAAGCTGTCATATTAGTCAAATTCGTTACCATAAAGACGATTTTCATGTTACATCAAACACATCTCCAAAATTCTAAAACAAACAAAAAAAAAAAAGCTTATAATGATAGAAGCACCTAATTTACAATATGTGCTCACTTTTCAAGTGCATTCAATATTTTCAACCAAAATAAAAGTACATTCAACATTTCTATATCGGAATGGATCAAGGTTCCAATCATGTGGTGAATGCATAATTGAGTGGCTTGAACCGCAATATTACAAGTTTCTACTTAGTTATAGAAACAACCACATTGTTAGTGTTGAACAATTGAATTTTATTACGTTTTCTTTTGGAAACAGGTGAAGCAATTTCATTTTCCCCACAATGTCCATATGAGATGGATTGCAAAGGATTTGGCAGCCATAACCAAACTAGGTAGCTTTCAACTAAACCAAGTACAATCCTTCATAAACATGGATAATCAGTTATTTGAGTATCGATATGTATTGTGGATTCAAGAAAAGATAAATGACTTGCTTCCTTTAGTTCAACAACAATGAGCGTTGTTCACAAAGAATCCTTCGAGAGCATGTATGTCCTGAAATTGGGCCATGAACAAACGCACTCATCGTGTAGGAGCCTCTTTAATCTAGTCAGAAGCCATGGACCACCAATTTAGAGAGAGCGCCTTTGACCACTAGCGAGGTTTCACCACCTTGAAGGACCAATCGCTTCAATTTTGAGCATTTTGAGATGTCAGGTGTCCTCCTCAAGTTGGGGCACCGAGTGATCTGTATAACTTTCAAGTCCTTGCTCACCTAGAAGAACAAACCAAGAATAGTAAAGAAGGGCAAACGGTTAAGTTTGGCAAGAAGACAAAAGCCAGAAAAGTGAACAGCACGATTGATGTTGTACCAGGCATGGCCCCCACCCGGTCCAATCTTCAGTAATGTTACTTCCTGAAAGTTCGAGCACATTTAACTTCTGGAGACATAAATTGGTTGCCTTTAATTCTGAGGGGCAATTACTCCAAGAGAACCATGTCAACTCGGAAAGAAGATTCCTAAAGTCCCCTACTAAGTTGCCGCCCTCCAATTCCAAGAATCTTAAATTGGGCACATTCGAAAATTCTTCACTAGTGAAATTGTACTCTTTGGATAGTCCCTTTAGTCTGAGCGCTCTGACATTGTGTTTGAGCTGGTGACAAGAAAAGCATAAGTAAACATTTGAACTAGATACAAATATGGTGCTATACAAGTCAGAGGAGCTTGATTATGTTGAATAAAGAAACATAGATAATTGCTTCATATAGATCTAAACTGACAAAAGCATAAGAAAGAGTTAATCAAGTCGATCTGATTTGTTCAAGCAGTTGAAAAGAATTCTTTGCACTGTATGGTGCATAATAATTTTCTAATCCATCAGCATCTCGCAAGATGATAACAAAAAAACTTTATTATAACTAAGTAAAACCATTTGATGTGAAATACTGCCTGCATATAAATATCTCGAGAATATTAAGAAAAAACTGCCAGACCAAAGTCTTGAGTTTACCCCGATTATAACTGAGTATAACCATTTGATATGGAGCGTGTGGAAGCCAGTTTCCCTCTAGAGCATCTCTTTATTAGGTTTCGTTTGTATTTCATTACAAGACAAGAGATGAAAAATCGTACTCGTTTTAGGACTGCTTTCACAATAGTAGAGATATTCAATCGAACCCCATAAAAGTCTCCTATTTATTTTTCAAACGTTAGAGATGGACCATCAATTACTAAATCCATATTATTGTAAGGAAAAACTCTAACGGACTATGCTCATAACATTGTAGATTCCAATTAATTAATCGATTACCAAATTTCAAGTGATGACTTTCGTTAATGATTTCCAACTTAGCAACAATATCAGCCCTGAGAAGCTTTGATAGCCCTGGAAGTCGGAATCCGAAGCTCTTTCCATAGATTTGCTAAATAATTTTTGTATGTAAAGATATTACTCGAAATATTATTTATAATATCTTTCACTTCATAAATGTAACTTGTCAATAATTTTCATATATGATATGTGATGATATTGCCATCAATGAACTCTATGCAAACCTTTTCTTTTCCCTTTGCTAGAAGAAGAATTCGAAAAAGGGAAAACCAATCATAAATGCACGGTCGATTTTTTCCTAAAAAAATAGTAAGGTGACTAAAGCGTACCTTTTGCATTCGAATCACTTCTAAGGCAATCTCAGGATCCCACAACCTACTATGCTTCCATGGATCATCAAAATCTTCATGAGCAATAACAGTCCTTCCAAAATCTCTAAGTTGGACATTCATCCACAGAGTATCATTTTCTTCTATCTTTATCAAAGACATGTGAGTAAGGACAAGTAAATCTCTTTTCGGGAAATAGTTGGAAGCTTTCCACATATAGTATGGGGGGAGTTTTTCTCTTCCATAGAAAAAACATGCAATATCAAGGAAGATCTCTTTCTGACTGGACTCTAGCATGTCATAACTTATCTGTAATCTCTTGAAGACCTCCCACGGAAGACTCGAATCTAATTTGTGCAGCATGCTTTCCCAAATAGTTAAATCTTTGTTGCGAAGGTGGGAACCGTAAACCTTGAGAGCTATTGGAAGTCCACCTGTTTTGCAACTAACTTCGCGTGCGATACGAACAAATTCGCATGGCGGGGAATCCTTCTCGAATGCGTGCCTACTAAAAAGCTGAAGAGCGTGGGATGAATCCATTTCTGTCATTCTATAAAATTCAAACTCTCGAGAATGTGCTTGGAAACTAGTCCCTTCGTCATTCTCTTGGGTTGGCAAAAAGTTAATGTCCCGTGTTGTAATGATGATCTGACTTTCTGGACCAAACCAATCCTTCTCTCCTGCTAGACTAGAGAGTTGATCCCACTTATCCACATCATCAAGAATAAGCAGAACTTTCTTCTTACGAAACCTCTTACTAATCAAGTCAATCCCGGCATGAACAGAGCTATGGGGCTTCAGAAAATTGCCTAGGCGAAGTTCTGATAACAACTGTCTTTGTAATTTCATAATACCGCCCCCCCGCACAGATTCACGAACATTTGAGAGGAAGCAATGAACATCAAATTGATTATAGATGTTATTAAAGACAGCTTCCGCAAGAGTTGTCTTACCGATGCCGCTCATTCCATAAATGACCAGGTAAAAAAAGCCACGATGGCCTTTCCGTAACAACTTCATGAAGTCTCGCATTTGATCATGAATTCCTACTAATTGACTAGGAAGAGGCATCATCCCCTTCATCAGCTTGGTCAAAACCTCGGAAACAACAGAGCGGATGAATTCACCGTGGCTGCCAGATTGACAGAAGAGCATTAGCGCGAAACTTGTGGCGGATGAAATCTATTGTTGAGGCATGCTGTAGCAACGAAACTAGTCCATTTCTGTATCGGACGGTGGATCACTTCCTTTAGTAAGAGGCAGTCTCGACTCACGAAAGTATTAGATCTACAAGTAACGAAATACAGAGAAAAGAAAAAAGAAGAAGGAAGAAGTAATACTGTGCTTGGTACGAGTGGTTAAAAGAGAAAGAAAAAATGGGAGAAAATTCTCTTTTAATTTTTTCAATCGTAATCGTACAAAACGGTAACACAATTTTCCTTACCCTTTCTCCAAGAAAATAAGAAATAAGAGAAAGGAGATTCCGAGTCCACACTCTTACCCTTTCTCCTGCAAATCCCATCCCTGGATTGTTCCGACCACCATCAAAGCCTCCTTCCATTGCTGAACACAATCGTGGCTGAACTTCTCCTTGTGCTTCTCCAGATCGTCGAGGTACAAACTTTTGTTCTTCACATCGTCTTTGAGCTTCACATCATCCGGTTTCACGTCATAGAAAATGGGCAGGATCAGTTTGTCAGTCGTCTTGCTTGCGCGCTCCACCATATATGTGAGCTCACAAAGACACGACTCACTGGCTGCGTAGTTCCTAGAGAGGATGGGCACGTATACTTTGGATTCGTCCATGGCAAGTAGAGTTCGATATCCAAAATCCATGGGAAGTAGAGTTCCATATCTAATCTCTTTGCCTGCTTCGAACCCATCATTTCTGAAAGCATGAACTCCAGCTCCAACCAGAGCGTGATATAAAGAATCGGCGAAGTCACGACTGGTGTCGAAGCTACTAAAATTCAAAAACACCTCAAATTCGGTCCCCGATGACGAATCGCGGTCAGGGACACGAACGGACGTCGATGCTGCGTCTGGCGAGTCCCTCGATCTTTTCATCCTCCTTCAGCAGTACGAAATCTTCAGCGGATTTGATGAGAGCGAGATGTTTATGAACCTGAGCGAAATCAAAACTCAGTCTCGAGCAATAACATGGACAAAATGGAGGACACCAACTCTTTTTCCTTTTCCATGTCAAAAAGAACGGAGGCTCACATTCATGTCAAAAATTAATTGGAGGATAGTACTTTCCACGCGAAATTGGAAAAATTAAAAGCATTACAATAATTTGCGGGACTGGATAATACAAGCGTTGGGCAATGGAAGCCAGTACGCCTCGGGCTCAAATGTCACGTGGCCAGCTCACGAGAAAGTCCAGTCAAATATCGCGTCTTGGTCCACTTTCACATGTTCACACTTTCGATGCGTTCATCACGCCGTGTTTCACGGATCTTCCCGCAATTTTCTTTTTTCTTTATTTTTGCTTTTTGTTTTCGATGATTTGCTGCTAGTACAGATTTTTTCCATAATAATTCCTCCTAATATAGATTAGTTTATTTTGTTGGGGAAGGTTCCCATCGCAACATACTATTGAGTTGAAAATTCGAGGATAATTGTGCATGCTTTTTAATTTTCTTCGTGCTCTCTAATAGAGAGAGAAAGGGAGAGACATGCCTACCACTAGCAAAGTTGTACAATCGGAAGAACCAAAGCTCTTCAAATTTTGCCATTTTTAAGACACCAATTGTCCTTTTTAAGATTTGAGGAACGAGTGACTTGTATGTTCTTCCCCGTGGGGGAAGACAAACCAAGAGTTAACCACGTCAAGTGTCACGCCCCATTCTCGAGCGCGTACATACCTCAGTAGCTTTTCCAAATCGCGGCCAATAAATACGACATCCCAATAGTCATCATCCGCCCTTAACTTAATCAGTGATAAATACATGCAGAAGCTGAACATAAATTTTTCTTCTGACAACTCCGGGATATTTATAAAATTGCACTTATCAAATATCCAACTATTGTTAGCGCTATTCTTTCACCCCCCCTCCGTGAGCCTTTCTAGCCTAACCTAGTCCTTGTCCATCTCCTCCAAACTCGAGACCTAAAAATTTGGTTAATAATAACAAATGAGATATAAATCTCAGTGTGTCCACACCCTAAACCCATACTAAGGAGGCAATCGCCTTAAGATCCCTAACCACTCAACCGGTTCTTCCTTATTCTCTGCACCACTCCCACATGCCTACCGGTCAAGTCACACTAGACCATCCATGACCCTTCATGTAATGAGTACCAAACTGGTACTATACCATCTCGCCAAATTTGCAGACACATGGCCCCTAGGCTAGACTACTATGCTAATTTGTCGAAATATGATTTAAGTACTTCGTATTGACTATTATTAAATGCATGAATTTCCTTTTAATTTTGAAAAGGTCATCAAATTCAAATTTCTAACTGGTAAAAATTCTCGAACAAGAGAAAGAACTACCACAAATATATAATTACATTATTTGATGTGAAGAACTTTTCTTCCGTTGTTAATGTGAAAACCTCTTCCACCAAGTGATCCTCCCTCAGAAATTTGCAAAAGGAAAAACAGTTCGTCCCATTAGAAAAGATAGAGTTTTTATTATAATGCATGAAAGATAATATTTTTGTCTGAACACCAAAATCACGATGTCACTTTCATTAGTTAGAGACAGGCATTTTGGACGTCTTATATTGCATGAATTACGGGACGAAATAAATAGCATTAATCATATTTGTGGCTGTTGATAGAGATACCTACGTAAAATGTTCAAGGAACATTTTCTAAACCCTTGGATGTATGATATACAATTTTAGAGAGGATTTAATGTGTTGTGTGTACAAAATGTGAGAATGACGAGATAATTGTCCAAAAAGTTCTAAACTTTTTGCAATTTTACCAATTTAGTTATAAACCTTTGTATTTGGCCGATTCAGTCTTAAACCTTTTGAAACTTTGTCATTTAAATCCTTCCGACGACTTTATCTCGGAAAATGCTTATGTGGGCGTGACATCTTGAATTTTCAACCTCATCTCGATAAAGTGCAATGGGCTTTTCACCGACACGCCTATGATCATTTTTCTCGGAGCTGATCACTCGTGAGTTAACTAACCTATCAAGTAAAGCCGTTAAGGGATATAATCGCAATTAAATCCCTAAAAACTACCTAGTAAGTTGGAGTACTAGAATTGCATTTGGTTGATTTTAATCATGAAAGTGAACTTGGATTTGGAAATTGAACGTTTGAGCGTGTCTCGATTTACTTTTAGGATCTCGTCTCATCTTTTGGGAAAATTCTCTTGAGCCAGGAATTTTATGGAAAAAATTCAAATTAGACAAAAAGAATTTTTGGAATTCGAATGGGCCTCTTTAGTTGGATTTTTTTTTTTGGCTACCAAATTGAGTTAATTTGTGGAGAAATGGTAGAAATTTTATGGAAGCTTCAAGGAGATTTCTTGGTCACCAATTGGGCTTGAATTGGTGAGGATTTGAATGGAACTTGAAGGGAATGGGTGCAAAATTCGTAGGAGGAGGGGATGCTGCATTTTGGCCTTCGTTCTTGGCTTGTTTGAGAAGACTGGGAGGGGAAATTGCTGCTAGATGGAGTTGAAGACTTATGGGGCTTATACTCAAGTGTTTTAGATATTTTGGGTGGACTTGGAGGGCTTCTTGTCCCTCTTCCCTACATAAGCAATTTCTTATTCTTCTTCTTCTTTTTCTTCATTTCTCCTCCATCGGATGCCTCACACCCTCCCCCTTGCTATGCGAACTTCATCGTCAGTCCATCTCCCTCTGCCGGACTAGCCAACCTAAGCTCAGCCAGCCGTGCCCCGCCGCTCACCCCCACGTGGCTGTCGTCATGAATCAATTTATTCACTAATCTGGTGAGTTAACTCCCTAATCCTTGCTTAGGTGGTTAATTATACTTAGGGGTTAGATTAGTTTTGATTAGCAAGATTAGATTAGCGTTAGATTAGATTAATACTAGAGAGTATGGTTTAGTTTAATTTAGTGGTATTATTTTGAATCTGTTTACTGGACCCTCATCGTTTACCTTTTTTGTGGATCAAAATGTACTCAGATTTTGAGGTCGATTCCTTCTTAAAATGTTTTATACATCTTCATATATAACATATGTTTTACCAAATATTTTATGGATTTAAAAGAATAATATTTCAACTTCATAAAAAAACCCCTATTTTTGCTAGAACTTGTGACCTTTTGGTGTTCAATGGATTTTTGTCAACTCTTAGGGTCTGAACTTCGAAAGAGTTCCTCTAGAAATTTTTTTTATCATGTTAGTTTAACAAAGTCAAATTTTAGATCAAACAGACAAATTTTGGATCTCGAACCAAATTGGTTTTGGAAAATGTGATTTCTTTAAATGGACACAGTTTTGTAACGATTTGAGGGATTTACCACTCTCAATACAAAGGATATGGGTCAAGGTGTTTTCACGAAAAATGTTCAATTTTAGTGTCCTTTATAACATATTCAATTTGAGGATTTTTCGAACTCATTTGATTAGGGTTTAAAATTTAAACTTGGAGAGGCGCGAGTGGCCCGGTTTCTGCTGGTTAGGGCCAGTTTTGGTTATTCGTGGTATAGTGTTGATAGATAGTGTATATTTGGTGTCATGGTTGGTGTGTGGTATGCCTAGAACTTATGCATAATAACGTGTGATTGAGTAATTATGTGATGACTTTTGATTGTGTTGAGGAAATCAAATATGTAACAAGCGAGTAAACGACTAAGTTCTACACGACATTGGAGCTTCATGTCGGTCACCTTTAGAATCTTGTACTATTGCTATATGTGGTCAAGAGTTAAATGTTACACGATAAAGTAACTTCCTGAAGCCACATTTATAGCCTTAAGTTTGAATATTAAGTATGGATTAAACCATGGATATGAGATATTCGTGTCTAATTATTGGACGAAATTGTGTGGCATGGAATGGACTTATAATAACAATTTCGCCTCATAATCGAGACTTCTATGAGTTTTTGATTATTGATGTGCAATATTCTAATTGTAAAATATATTTGTTATATGCATATGTATGTAAGTTGTAATGATGTTGTCATGCCTCGCTCCCGAGTGCACATCAGTCCCTGATTACTTTCTTTTAAGACCATTGAAGTAAAGGCGACATCTCAAGTTGGCCATGGTCTTCTTGAACATCAGAGTCACAACAGTGAACATAAGCGAGGCAAGTAAAACAAAGTACAACCCTTCTTGAGCCAAATATAGAAACATCGGCCTTTCGATTAAAACACGTTCACACTTACATAATCCATCAAATGACTCTAGGTCGATTACATTAAGTATGACCGGTTCCCAAAAAGACTTTCAAAAGAGGACGAGCCTAGAAGGGAGACCTCGACCTGCAACTATAAAGCCAAAATACATCAAGGCGGGTGTAGCAAACTCGGACCCGATCCTACTTATCTAGAGGACTCGAGACCCGATTGATGTGAGTTTGTGACGTCCAAGCACATCACACGCCCCTTGTTCCTATCTCGTTCTTTTCTTTTACCAACTCTTCTTTATTTAGCGCAAGCAGAAGCATTCACATGCACATCACGCTCGACACATCACAACATCAATAGTACTTATATTACATAAGTTCATGTACAAAAGTAGGGGTAAAACACTACTAAGCCTATCTTGGGCTACTTTAGGGCCTTAGGCTTCTACTCCCACAACTTTGCTCCTCAGCAGAGTTGTCTCGGCACAACGGACCTAGATTAAAGTTTTCTAATTGTCCAGGTCTACGTCCACCCACACATGGTGTCATTGTGCCTGTAGGTCACGTTTTCCTCAACATCCACGACGTCATGGCTAGTTATCTCTATGGTGAGTGGCATCCCGAACCTGACCCGATTGTCTTGATTCATCTCTTAACCTTGAAAAAGAGAATGAAAAGGGGGATGAGCGTATGCCTAATGAATAAGCATCCTAGCGCCAATTTAGGATAGGCCGCTTAAGGAAACTTTGCATGACATAAAAGCATGTTAGTAAACCGCTCAATAGCAATGCAAGCACACGCATGAATGAGACTCTCTAGCATTCCCCCCGGGCTCTCCCAGTGGACTCCCCTCAACGGGATCCTCGTGTTACACATGAGAACTTCGCAACTCCGTGGCATTCATGCATGTCTCGCAAGGATAGTTGCGGCATCCCTGTATCTCTCGCAAGGGCAATTCCCACCTCCTTAAGTAGGAACGCCTCCCGGCTCTCTGTCACAGGAGTCGTTGCCAAATCCTTTTTGGATTTGCAACCCAATGCAACTAATATGCCACACATAACGCACAAAGGAAACACCACTGGCGATTACACCCATGGCTCCGTTCTATACCGAGTGCTAAGAGAAATCCCCCTCATTAGCAACTAGGATGACTTACTCACCTTGAGAAGTGCTTTCTCAAGCTTACCGGTGGCAACAAGTGATTGAGAGAGAGTAGTGAGAAGTTACGAGGACAGTTGGAGCTCTTGGGAGGAGAAGGAAGAAAGAGAAGTTGGGTTATGGCATTCTTGAAGAATGTCACCTTTATTTATACTTATCATTTCTTGGCCACCAAGCAAGATTCATTAAAGAGAGAATCTTGACATTAATTAGCATATCTAGCTTGCACCAATCATTGGCTTCCAAGCTCAAGCACTAAGGATTACATGGAAACCTAAGTAGGCTTAAGTATTCTCTTAGGCATAATGATGATGTTCAACCACCAATCCCATTATTCCCATTATTCCATTTGTCTTAACTCATCCATAGCCTAAGATTTGGACAAGATTGTGTCTAGGATTCACTTAGATTTCCTAGACTTAGATGGCACCACATCATGCATTTACTTGGCTAAGAAGGAAGGTGACGTGTTCCCTTGACATTTATTAACTAGATTTGGCCATAATTACACTAATAAATGTTAGTGTCCAAGTGGCCTTTTAGAATGCTCAAGAGAATTCTCCACATCCCACCTTATGCCACTTGTCCCATTAGGTCCAACCTTAGGTACATGAGTTGGCTTAATGCATTTAATAGAGCATTAAATGCAAATTAATGCACTAAGTTCACTTGGCTTTATATGATTGGCCGATGGATTCACCCATGCCAAATGAAAATCAAATGTCAATTTAAGCTAGACAAAGTGTGGCCAAGCATGCCGGTCCGAATGTGGTCGGACTGTGACTAGCACGCTGGTCCGTTGAGTCCGGTAAGTAGAAGACTTAACACCATCAGACTATATCTGAGTCTGATCCAAATAGACTTTATTGAGTCTGAGACTTTGTTGAGTCTAAGATCCTCAAACTGAGTTTGACACCTTCAAACTGTACTGAGTCTGTGTTCGTCAAACTGTCTCAAGTCAGAACTATCTCAAGTCAGACTTCGTCAAACTCCATGTAGTCTTGCCTTCTGAGTCCGATACCTCTAGATTCAAGATGAATTCTTTCACAACCCATCTCTCTGCCAATTTCACGATCCATTTGAGTGGTTCCATTGCTAACCCCTCTATTCATTCAGGCGGTCTTATGGTCTGTCCACTTGGTCGACATATGTGATCCATGGCCACTCCCTATGGCCGACGCGGACTCTCCCGCGCAATATTCACATGGTCAACCCAGCTATCCTTACAGCCAAACCTCGCATCTTGTGGCCCAAATCACCGAATGATCGGAATGGGGGTTGGGATATTACAATTTCTCCCCATTCAATAAACTTCATCCAGCATGTGAGAAGGATCAGGCTCGTACTTTCTCAACATAGATACGTGAAATACATCGTGTATATTTGATACCTTTGGTGGTAACGCCAATCGATATGCCACTTCTGCGATCCTCTCTAGAATTTCGAACGGTCCAACATAACATAGACTCAACTTGCCTTTCTTCTTGAAACATGACGTACGTTTCACCGGTGAGACTGGCAAGAACACATGGTCGCCAACACTGAATTCTAAGGGTCTTTGATGTTTGTCCACATAACTATTTTGGCTACTTTGCACCTTCTTGAGCTGTTCACAAATGGTCTGCACCACGTCGATAGTCAGTTGGATCAGTTCTGGTCTGGTGAGTTTCTTTTCATCGATCGCATCCCAACACACTGGAGTTCTGCAAGCCTTTCCACATAATGCCTCGAATGGTGTCATACTAATACTTTGTTGGTAGCTGTTATTACAGGCAAACTCAACCAATAGCAGATGTTCGTCCCAACTACCTCAGAAGTCAATCGAACAAGCTTGCAACATATCTTCCAAAGTCAAGATTGTCCTTTTGGACTGTCCGTCTGTCTATCAGTGGTATGCCGTGCTATACTAAAACTTAGTTTCCATATCTGTTTGTAAAGCTCGCCAAATCATCGCTGTAAACTTTAGATCATGGTTCGAGATAGTAGTCACCGAAACTTTGTGCAATTTGATAATTTGTTGCATATACAACTCGACGTACCTCTCTTGAGTGTAATATGGTCATACAACCAAGAAGTGGGCGGACTTAGTTAAGCAATCGACAATCACCCATATGGAATCATATCCTCTAGCAGTATGAGATAACCCTAGGATGAAATCTATAGTGATGTGCTCCCATTTTCATTCAAGAATATCCAAGGGATTCAATAACCCACCTGGTTTAGAAGGTTGTGCTTTAACTTGTGGACAGGTCAAGTATTTGGCAACATATCTTGTGATGTCCCACTTCATTCCCTCCCACCAATACTATTGGTAGAGGTTTTGGTACATCTTCGTATTCTCAGGATGGATATTATATCCGTTCGGATGCGTTCTGATAAGATTTCCTCACTGCTCAGGGTTATTGGGTATGCATAAGTGCTCTCGAAACCTTAGAATTTCATCATTAGAAATGCTAAAGTCCAGTTTCTTACCTTTGGTGGCGACTTTATGAATTTTGTCTAACTCAGGGTCTGATTGCTAAAAAGCTTTAATTCGCTGCACTATCTTCAACTCAACTCGAAGTGTAGCCATTAAGTTGGATATGCTTCCAACTGTGAACTTACAATCCGAGTCATGAGAAACCGTGTGAGAATAGAGAACATATGTTTAAGTGTATGACTCTGTGATCATTCGCTCGAAAAGTTTGAACAATGGCTTGATGGATTTGCTTAGTAGGAAACTGAATAACCATGGTAGAAGAATTGACCAAATACCAAAATAGTCATTTTAACTCGTCTAGAAAATCTTCATTTGGATTCTAAGTGAGAGGATGGATAAATGGGTATTCTGGATGGAGTCTAGTAGGTTTTAGAAGTAATCATCTATAATTAGCAAATATGTTATATTAACTCAACGAGTTTTTCTAATAACCTATTTTCTTCAATGATAGCTTGAATTTTAGGAGGATAATCAATACCGGGCCAATTATGGATTCTGTACGTGTCTAATCGGTTTCTTCACATACATGTTAATTTCTATGGTGGCTTTTGGTCTAAAGAGAAAATTTGCAATAACATTTTTCTTTCCGGTAATATGTTTAATTCCAAAGGAGTATTTGGAAAACCATTCTATCCACCTTAAAAGTTGTGAATGAGGAACTTGCTTTTGCTTGAATTTTAGCATTTGAAAAAATGAAGTCATATCAAATTCAACCAAGAAATAATGGCCGATAAGATGGAATTCAAATTTCTTAGTTCCATACTTAACTACCAATATTTCTTTGAATGTGGAATGATAATGAAGTTTAGCTAGAGAGAACTTACTACTTTTGTAAGCGCAAATATGGCGCTTACCATCAATTTCCTCAAATATGATTGCTACCCAATATTCATCACTAACATCTGTTTGAAAGATCATTTTCTCTTTAGAAGGAATATGGAGAGAGAGAAAAGATCATGCATAAGCTCCTTATGCTTGGCAAGTGCTTCAGTCTGTTCCTTGCCCCAAGGAGGAGCATCTTTTTTCAACATTTTCTGCAAAGGAATTAGGAAATTCACAATGTGAGGAACACAATCTCTGAGATAATTAATTGTCCTGAGAAATATTTAGATCTGCTTCACAGTGAGTTCTTTTTCTGGGAAGTTAAGTGATTCCTTAGTAATATGTTGACTGATTCAATATGTTCCCTGATCAATATACATGCCAAGAAATTCAATTTTCGTTTGGGTATTGACCATTTTCTTCTTAAGATGGCATGATACCATGCTTTTGAACAATATGGACAAATTTTTGGAGAAGTTCACCATTGGATTGCTCATCAGGCTGTAGAGCAAAAAGTCATCAATATAGAGAGCATCGCTATCCATAATTGGACTGAAAATTTGACACATAATTTTCTGAAAAAGAGACAGAGCTATCTTTAATCCAAAAGGGAGAAATTTTCACTGATAATGCTGGTTTAGAATATGAAATCCGATTTTGGATCTGTCATCAGGATGTGTGCCAAGTTGCAAAAAACCTGCTTTGAGGTCAAATTTTGGAATAAATTATGGCTTTGGTCAAGCTGGAAAAGGGAGAGTTTTTGGAAGGCACATGAAATTTGTTATCTCTGAGGAAAATGTTAAAGGTTAGTAATTAATTATCAAACGCAATTTCCTCTTGTTTGCTCTACACACTTGTTGACATAAAAGGCTTCACAAGCCCACTGGGAATCAGAAGGCTCAATGAGTCCCTACTGTAAAAGCGCAAGGCATTGTTTTTGGGTAAGATTAAGATGTTTAGGATTCATACCCGAATGGCTTACTTTTGTTGGGTTGATATCCTCATTTTTCTTGAATGGAATGCAAACAAAAAACTGAGAATTTTGCCACAAAGGCTGTTGGCATTTCTGGATAAATTCAAAATGATTGTTTGCACATGAATTCAAAAGATTTTGTAGGATGGGATCAAGTATGCTCATTTCAATAAAAAAGAACCTTTGAATACTAGTAAATTCCTTGAAAGAATCTTTGAATTTAAGGCATTTTCCACTGATGAGTTTGAGTTTAGGAAGTTGGGATAAATATCTCATCTTATGATGAGGTTTTTATCTGGAAGAGGACAATCGAGAATTTTGGTGTTAATAGAATAATGAGGAAAGATTTGGATGGAAATGAGTTTAGAACGAACATTCACCGAAAAAGTGTCTCCAAATTTTGAAGTAAAATATTAGACATGGGGTTTCCAATACTAGGAGAGTTTTAGGATCAATGAGAGAGGCATAAGTACCAGTGTCTATCAAGGTTATGACAAGAATTGGCTTGGAATATTTAGACAAAAGGATTTTTACAGGGAAATAAAGATGAAGATAACATGATTCGTGAGTTAAGATTTAAAGGGTGAAATGGAAAATATCTTGCTCACCTTCATTATTATTAGATGAGGGGTAATGTGGAATGGGGTAATGGGTCTCGTCTAAAGGTTCTTCTTCAACAGAGAACAAGGATTCAAGATCATCATCCCATAGAGAAACACCAGTTTGATATTCCACATGTTAGATGATATTGATATTATTCCGCTTGGCCTGAGAATAGTTTTTGGCAAAAATGTCTTTTTTGTTGCAAATCAAGCAATGCTTGGATTTTTCTCTGTCTTCCAAAAGATCCAGAGAAAGAATTTATGTGTCACTTTCGCCGAAGAAATCTCCTTTTTCTAAAATGAAGGAACTGAAACCTTTCATCATGAAGACAATATTTCTTCTAATTCTTCTACTTTTTGGTCTATCAGCTGTCTCTACAGTCACAAGTTTTTCCACCAGGGTACTTGCTCTTCAAATGATTTTTTGTACAGACTTTATATAGGTGACGGCTTTCCTTGAGGAATTCTTGGAAAGAATTATTTCTAGAACACAAGTCATCCAAGCTCATGTGAATTTCCTACTGGAGTTGGCCAATACTGACGTCTGCAATTTTAACCTTTTTGTTGAGGAGAGATTTCTCAAATTACTAGTTAAGCTCAATTGGAGTGGAGTTCAAGAAGATTTGCTTCAGGTTTGGATCTCCACCTAAAGCATAATAGAGCTTGAGCATCTCTTGAAAATGACGATTTAGATCTTTTCGCTTTAAGGAACATCATCTTCTTTCAAAGAACTCTCACCGCTAGAGCTCCAGAATGTCTGCAGGGTATTCACAAAAGAACATTTAGATGACATAGATGTTGTCTTTGAAGTTTCCTGACACTAGGAACTGACTTGATTTGCTTCAGGAATTATTTGCCATAAATTTTTAAGGCTCTCGACAAACTTGGAAACAAATTCCAAGACAATATCATAGTTACTGTCCCTAGTAAGCTTTTGAGTAATAAGCCATGCATGAAACTCTTGGCGTTTGTCAGGCCATTTGACGTATGTGATGTCATCAAGAGTAAAAAACTTTGATCTAGAGCTAACAGAAGATGAGGGAGTTGGATCATCAAGATACACAACTTCGGTTTCAGAAGGGGTTTCTTCATGCATAGGGTTAGGAGGATTAGCCATTATAAGAGGAATAATACTAAATTGGCTGGAAAAAGAGGAAGATGAAGACTCATAAAAAGTGATGTCTAGTTCAGATTCAACACTGCTTGGAGAGGAGTCAAAAGCTGCTATCATGGGAGTAGGAGGAACAAATGGATTAGAAAAAAAGGAGATAGAAGCTTATATGGCCAAATTTTTCAGAAATAATTCCAGAGGATTTGAAATCATCATCTGTTGATAAGGAATTGGATCAGGTTTGATATCATCAAAAGATGATTCTACTTTTGCTTTTTCCTTTTTTTGGCTACGTTTTTCCATCTCATGGATGATGCTTCTTAGTCTAGTGAGATCAAATCGATTAGGTTCAAAAGACATGAAAAATGGTGTTGGAAAAAAGTTTTGTGGCTGTTGTAACGACCCCTTTCCATATACCACATAAACGACGTACTCAATTTTTTTTAAGTATAAGGGTTCATTACGTCGGAGTTATCACGTCCCGGTCCATTGGGCACGTGATAAATCCCAACATTCATGTTTCTTTGCGACAATATTAACTCAGGATCCAATTGCCGACTTTTCATCTTTTACTCTATAATTAAACGGAAGCATCCCTAACAAACAATGGTAGTTAAATAGGCAAGTGACATAACATGCAGCACAATATAATACCTATTAATACATCAACATAACGATAGCCATTATGAACACAACAATCATCTTTTAATACAACTTCAACAAGATGTGCCAAAAGCACTTTTAATCATGAATCGGCTAAGATCGGGGGTCGGTTATCCCTAACTCCTCTAGTCTAACCTCTTGACATAAGGGGCTCGATCACTGTCTCGACTTTCACCATCATGCCAAGCGGAATGCCAAAGTGCTAATCATCGTGGAACCCTAGAAAATGTTAATAACCACAAGGTGAGATAACTCAGTAAGTAGAAATCCTAAACATCGCTTAGGAGATGGCCTCGCAATCAACATGCAAAGGTTTGAAAACCCAAATTCAAATAAATCACAAAATAGTATTTCAAACCCGATTCTTTCTCAAAAGAACACCTTCTTGAAGATTTCCAAAACAACTCATCCGTAAAAATCAACGTTAACATCAAAAGGTTTTCGAACACATCGCGTGCATTTACTCTTAACTCATCTTAAGCGTATTGGGAGGGCAGAGGCGCGAACGCATCGCCATCCCTCTCCCAAGCCAATATATTCTCCTCTTTAGCTGTACACACGCTCACACCAAAGTGGGTAGTGCTGCCTCGGCCTCAAGGTTTTGTTTCCCTCGCCCGTAGGCTCAGAACGCGTCCCTTAGACCGCAACCCAAGCTACGCCTAGTCCCGTCTAGCACGTCTACCGACTCAAAAGCCAGGCATACCCCGTAGGGCGTAACTCCCCCGAAGTCCATCCGACGAGGAGGCTAATTCCATCGGAAATCCATCTGGGCATATCATCACGCCTAGCCCCATCTAGCGCGCCTACGGACTCAAAAGCCGGGCATACCCCGTAGGGCGCAACTCCCCCGAAGTCCATCCGACGAGGAGGCTAATTCCATCGGAAATCCATCTGGGCATATCATCACGCCTAGCCCCATGTAGCGCGCCTGCAGACTCAAAAGCCGGGCATACCCCGTAGGGCGCAACTCCCCCGAAGTCCATTCGACGAGGAGGCTAATGCATCACATACAATAAAATCATTTTCGAAAACCATTTCATTCACCTTGCTCTTGAAATCAACGACATTTTCAAAGATCAATCATTTTCAAAATCATTTTCTTTGGAAAAGAGAGGTATTTGTTATCAAAAAGGTAGCATGAAACTTTAAAAGTAATTAGCAACATTTCAGCAAGACTGGTAAGACCAAAGTGTAAATATAATTTAAGAAAACCACTCCACAAGTTAACTACATAACGTCACGTCCCACCCGAGGGTTAGAAAGTCTACTTACTCAATGTAGATACCAGAAATATGGAAGAGAAGTCAAGAATACAGAGAAACAAGTGAAACGGTGTAGCTGTCAGGATTGCCCGTGCTGGAAAACGGTGGCCGTTTTTCTTCCTTCCAGCGGCTCTACAGCGACGATGCCTGACCGTATGGGGGTGTGGTTGGATCTGTTGGAAATATCTGGATGTTATGAAGAAAATGGAGGTAGTTTCACTCAATTCGGAGGTCATTTGGTCTATCAACGAAGGCCAAACAAAATGGTCGACGGTGCAGTTTCTGGGGAATGAAGTCTAGAACTTCCCAAGTTGATTCGGGACCAACCAGAGCTCATTTGGGGTTGAATTTTGGTGGGAGGGACGGTTTAAAAGTGTATAAGGGGATGGTGGAGGACTTTGGTGAAGCAAATAGCTGTAGGTAAGTGTTTGGAAGGCAACTAGTGGGTTGGTCTGCAGGGTGACGAATTTGGGCAGCAAGAGTTCAAGAAGGAATGAGAGCTTTTGGGCTGAGAAAGAGATGCAAATGAAGGATTCTCTTCCTCTATTTACAAGTAAGGAAACTTGGGGAGCAAGTTTAGAGAAGAACTTGGAGAGCAAGTATGGATAGAAACTTGGAGAGCAAGTTTAGGGAGAAACTTGGAGAGTAAGATTATAGAGAAACTTGGAGCTTAAGCCAACATTAATGGCCTATGATCTATAGACTTATAAACTAACCAAATCTTGTGGCCCAAGTTAGAGAATATTCTCATAATATTCTCTTAGTCAAACTTGGGGTCCAAGTTTACTTAAGGCTTAAGTTTATCATTAAATGCTGGTAGGCTAACTTGGTTAATCTGGGTAGGCTTACTTGGCTAGCCTAGGATTTATAGACTTGTGATCCAAGTAAGAATATTCTCATAATATTTTACTTTTCAAACTTGGAGTTCAAGTTAAGGAATATTCCCAGAATATTCCTCTTCATTAATTAAGTGCATTTAATGACCCACGCTTCCTTATCTTCTAGATTCCTCGCTTGCATCATCTTTGATTTTGTAGCCTTTTCCCTAGTGTAACTCTCTTAGGTTGGTCTAACTCTAATTCTCTTATGGACAGATGGACCAATCATCTTTCATTCATTAGCTATCAAGTTAGAAAAAACATCCTAGGCATTACTCTAGATATGGTCATCATGGCCTAAGATTTATTCTTATCCATTAGCATTTAATAAGTCATACTTATCCATTAAGCATTTAATGTCTATATATTCTAAGAGTCATCCTTATCCATTAAGCATTTAATCCCATGCTTATCCATTAGGCATTTAATGCATAGAGTTGGTCATCATGAGCTTTATATCTCATTAATTAATGCTAGTGCCAAATGGTCCAATAATATATCAAGAGAAGTTAGAACCTCACATCCTAAGCCATGTGTCCCACTAGGTCAAACCTTAAGGTCATGAGTTGTCCTAATGTAATAAATGTCATTAAATGTGCTAAGGACACTTGACCTCATGTTGAGCCCCTACGGTCCTCATGTAATTGACCTCAATCCTCATGTAATTGGCGAGATGTCGCTCTAATCATATAATTGTACCGATAACTCCAAGGTTGGTTCAAGATTAATTATTGCCACTCGCGACTTGGCAATAATCATCCACTAAACCTATCTTTGGGTTGTCGCGTAACAATTGTGTTAGTACACGACCATCTTGCCTGATCCTTTTTAAATCTCTATTATTAATTAGGGTATCAAATCGAGGCTGTTACAGCTGTGATGGTTCTCAAGTAGAGAAATCAAAGGGAAAGCTTGAATTAGGAAGAACAGGAGAAGTAGTACTCTCTTGAAGAAGAGCTATCTAGTGTTTAAGTTTCTCCATTTTTGGCCTAGGGTCTTCTAGATAAGAGGATATGTGTCTTCCTTCTTTAAGGTATGAAAGCCTTTTCTTGAAGTCACGAAGCATTTTTTGAATAGTATCATGATGAAATCTAAGATCATGACGGACATTATCAATCTTAGCATCAATGGTTAGAAAGGCTTCATTTTGAGACAAAAGGGCTTTAGTTTGCCAATTCAGGACTGCTTCAGTTACAATAGTTTTTCTTGGCCATCCATGTACATCCACTTCAACAGGTGTGGCTATTTTAGACATATGATGTTATATGTGATTCACATCTGTAAATTCATAAGGCTTAGGAAATTTAAGATGTGTATTTTCTCTAGTATGCAGGGGAGGAAAGTCATCAAGTTGAAACATGCAGATACTAAAAAGAGGCTGAGGGGAAGGTTTTTTCTAGTTCAGCATAAACAAAATAGGCAGTAGGAAAAGCCAATGGGTAAGAACGCTTCTTAACTAATTTCTGGATTGGTTTGTAAAAAGGTTAAACAACTGGTTTTGAAGGTTTTTTGGATGGTGGTGGTGACAGAGGTGGAGATGATGGAAGTGGGTCATTTGGTGTTTAGGAGTTGAATGAGCATGAAGGAGTAGCATAAGATACCATACTAGTAACCTTTTTCATCACCAAGTGTACCAACATTAGAATCTTTGTCAAAATACCTTTGAAAAAGAGGATCTTTTCATTTGGGCTTTTGATGATGCTTGGCTATCGAATCAACTTCATCAAGAAAGTTGAGGCAGCACGAACATTGGCACAAAGGATCCCAAAAACAATGGCTAGAGGGATCTTTTATTATGATGAATTAGATGTCCATCTAGTTTGAAAAACTCAACAAGCTTTTTGGATCATCTTCTTCAAGTACTGGATTTGGGACACATAACTCGATCATAAAAAGAGTAGGAAAATAGGAGAAAAGGCTTCTTCTTTTCCCTTAGTAAAATTTATCTGAATTGTGCCATCTTTTTTCTGAATAAACTCGAAATCTGTGGAGTGAACCAGCTTGTTGCTATGATGGAGTTGTTCATAGTTAGTTATCCAAGTCTCTGGTAAAAGTTTGACTAAGACTTTTCTTTTGGCATTTGGCGAGGGACGTGGATGCATAAAGCTTGATTATTTTCGAGAGAGATGAACAAAATATCTTGGTCACCATGAAAGTTAAAATCAAGAGCATGATTCTGAACTCGATTAACCATATGGTAATGGAGTGTAGATGCAATCGAGTTAGAAATTTGTGGTCCACTTGTGAGCTGAAATTGGACTTTAAGAAAAGAAAGAAACTGCGGATCAGAAAATGCAATGTTGAAATTTGGATAGAGAGGTAAAAAGACTGTCACAACATTTAGGGTAGCTTGAACTGTCCCTATGCAAACATGTTGGTATTATAAGAATCTTGTACCTAAGAGTGCCATACGAGCAACAAAAGGATGACTTTTTCATCTGTGAAACATAAGAGCCAAACGAACTGCACTATAGTGGATATGGGTATAATCTTGTTGGATCCATTAGCATGGAAACTGAGGAGGTATCTGCAGGGTAACAAAGTATTCTTGCTCAGTAGTAGGAATAGGATATTGTTCAAACTTTGAAGACTGAGCATATTCTTTGACATGGGATGGTGTATGACTGATGAGTTGTTTGATGGAGCAGATAAGAGAAAATGAAAAGGATGGTTTGGCAAAAATAGAGTAAGGATTCATGAGAGGGAGTTGAGTTTCATAAATTTTTCTTTCATTAGTCTGGGTAGCTTCATAGAGGAAATCAATCTTGGAAGCATTTGAAACTCAGAAATCATAAAGAGACGAATATGAAGATGAAGACTGAAAGGAAATGGGAGCATCACTAACAAGTGGATGATTACTCATGCTGGAAGGATTCTTCTTCTTCGCACAGGAAACTTCCAACTAAGAACACCTACTAGGCGCATGAAATCAATCATCGACTAAACACAAGGCAACTGCTCTGATACCAATTAAAATCAAATAGACTGAGGCTTCCAAGTATGTTATCCCGCACTGGTGAGCAACCGCGCTCAAGCCTCCAAGGGATTACCTTTTAGGATACAAACAGCCTGCCTGGTTTAATAGATATAGAATCGCTAACCTTGTGCGTTGTGCGAATGAAAGAACATGCAGTTCCTAAAGGTTTTTACAAGGCTATGATGAAGATGGGGAGAATCCAGAGAGACATGTCTTTTGGATTTCGTCCGAGGAGAACTTTCTTCGAAAATTTTTCTTCTTGCAAACCATAGTACATGCCTTTATATAGGCAAAGTTACAACGCCTTACGACAAATAACATTTAACAGCCTTACCTAGCTATTATTACTATGACTTTGATATATTTGCAGATAGTGGCATTCTGATGAAGATTTAACACTTATGGGACACGTACTTCACTCGCCTAACACGTACCATATGTGCCTAAAATTTGCCTAATTTTTTGAGGCTTTGGACGAAGAACGTATTTTACAACACCATTATTATACAAGAAATTTATTATGTCATGTACTATCTTTTCCACAAAATAAGACTAGTCTCTATACTGACGATTAATAGGTTCTTCAATATTATTACCCTCTTCTGAATTATCATCCTCGTCTCGTGCTGTCCTTGACACGTAATGACTTACAGTGGCCGTGTTGAAGATACGCTCCCAAAAAGAGAGATATGCTGTCGAGTCTTGCGAAGTCTTGCGATGGATCAACAAGACTAGAATTTGCCACTTCTGGCTGTGCTGTCTCTTCTAGTTGTACAATGTTATTTTGCATGTCCTTATTGATCTATGATAGAGAGAGATTAGTTTTTCTACTTGCGTAGAGGATTCTTCATGGAAATAAAGTGGGCCGTCTTTTTATCTTCTAAAATTTCGAATGAAGGCTGCAAGTTCATCTACCAAAATATGTGGCTCACGTCGAGAACTAGTATAAAACGGATCAGCAAATGGTCATTCTTCGTATGCTGCCCATGGATCTTGAGAGTCTCGGAAATACGTAGGAGGATACTTTTGTTGAGTACCTGAGGAGAAGGATGGAAAATCTTTGGATGCCCAAGCCAATAAATTTCTAAAGCTTCTTGGATGGATCCTTTTGGATGGAAAAAATCCCATGAGACATTGTCTGAATGTGAGGGCCATGCTTCTAGAGGTATAGCTTGATTTGCTTGACAAAGGACATGCTAAGTCCTGTACATAACATATTTTTGCAAGTGGTTCTGAGGTTTATACATACTTATGCCTACATATGTTGGGTACTCAGAATGATTGCCAAAGGGGTAAATGAATGTCCATGGCTGATGGTAAAGAATGATGGTATATCTTTCAGGTTCTTGATGAACATTTCAGTTCTCATTTCGGAACAGTACCCACCATGAACCAAGAAGTTGAAACCATGTGAGAAATGAGAACATATGTTTAAGTATGTAACTCTAGTGATCATTTGCTCGAAGAGTTTGAACAATTAATGGATTTGTTTAGTGGGAAACTGAATAGCCATGGTATAAGAATTGAACAAATACAAAAATAGCCATTTTAAATCTTTTGGAAAATCTTCATTTAGATTCCAAATGAGAGGATGTATAAATGGATCCAGTAGGTTTCAGAAGTAAACTTCCATAATTAACGAATATGCTATATTCATAGAACTGAGGAAATTATTGAGTTTTTCTAATAACCTATTTTCTTCAATGACAGCTTGAATTTCAGAAGGATAATCAAGACTAGCCAATTATGAGGCATTTTTTTTTCACATACATGTTAATTTTTATGGTTGCTTTTGGTATGGAGAGGAAATCTACAATCTTTCCGGCACTGTGTTTGGTTGCAAATGAGTATTTGGAAAACCATTATGCCTACCTCAAAAGTTGTGGATGAGGAACGTGCTTCTGCTTGAATTTTAGCATTTAAGGAAAAGAAACCATATCCAATTCAACCAAGAAATGATGGCTGATAAGATGGAATTCAAATTTTTTTAATTCCATACTTAACTGCCAATATTTCTTTAATGTGGAATGATAATGAAGTTCAGCTGGAGAAAAGTTACCACTTTTGTAAGCGCATATGTGATGCTTACCATCAATTTCCTCAAATAAAATTGATGTCCAATATTCATCACTAGCATATGTCTGGAAGATCCTTTTCCCTTTAGAAGGAATCTAGAGAGGGGAAACATCCTGTATAAGTTCCTTAAGCTTGACAACTGCTTTAGTCTATTTCTTGCCCTAAGGAGGAGCATATTTTTTCAACATTCTCTACAAAAAGAATTAGGAACTTGGCAATGTAAGGAACAAAATTTCTGAGATAATTAATTATCTCGAGAAATGTTTGGATTTGCTTCACAGTTAGTTCTTTTTCTAGGAACTTGAGCAATTCCTTGGCAATATGTGGACTAGACTGATATGCTCCTTGATCAAGATGCATGCCAAGAAATTCAATTTTTGTCTAGGCAATGACCATTTTCTTCTCTGATAGCATGATACCATGCTTTTAAACAATTTGCACAAATTTCTAAAGAAATTCACCATGGAATTGCTTATCAGGGCTGAAAAGCAAAATGTCATTAATATAGATAGCAGCGATATCCATAATTGGACTGAAAATTCGACGCATGTTTTTTGGAAAAGAGAGTAAGCTGTCTTTATTCCAAAATGGAGAACTTTCCATTGATAATGTTTATTCGGAATACGACATTCGATTTTGGATCTGTCATCAGGATGTATACCAAGTTGCCAAAAACATGCTTTGAGGTCAAATTTGGAATAAATTATGGCTTTGGTCAAGCTGGAAAAGAGGGAGTTTTGTATATTAATGGGTTGGTAATTAATTACCAAACATAATTTTCCCCTTGTTTGCTTAGCACGCTTGCTAACATAAAAGATTTCATAAGCCCATTTGGAATCAAAAGGCTCAATGAGTCCTTGCTGTAAAAGCTTTGAGGCATTCTTTTTGGGTAAAAGCAAGATGTTCAGGATTTATACCCGAATGACAGGTTTTTGTCGGGTTGATATCCTTATTTTTCTTGAATGGAAGGCGACCAAAAAACTGAAAATTTTGCCACAAATAGTGTTGGCATTTATAGAGAAATTCAGAATGATTGTTCACACATAAATTCAAAAGATTTTGCATGATGGGATCAAGTATGCTCATTTCAAAGGAAAAGAACCTTTAAATGCTAGTATATTCCTTGAAAGAATCTTTGAATTTTAAGCGTTTTCCACTGATGATTATGAGTTTAGGAAGTTGGAATAAATTATCACATCCTATGATGAGATCTTTATCTAGAAGAGGACAACCAAGAATTTTGGTGGTGATAGAACACTGAGAAAAGATTTAAATGGAAATGGGTTTAGAATGAACATTGACCAAAAAAGTGTCTCCAGAGGTTGAAGTAAAATATCAGACATTGGGTTTTCAATATTCTTCTGGGAGAATTTTATGATCAAGAAGAGAGGCATGAACACCAGTGTCTATCAAGGCTATGATAGGAATTGGCTTGGAATATTTAAGCAAAAGGATTTTAACAGAGAAATATGAATGAAGATAACATGATTCATGAGCTAAGATTCGAGGAGTGAAATGGAAAAGATCTTGCTCACCTTCATTGTCACTAGATGAAGGGTAATATGGAATAGGGCAAATGGTCTCGTCTGAAGGGTCTCCTTTAACAGAGAACAAGGGTTCAAGATCATAATTCTGGAGAGAAACACCAGTTTGATGTTCCACATGCTGGATGATATTAACATTATTCCGCTTGGCCTGTGGGCAATTTTTGGCAAAATATCCTTCTTTTTTTTGGGTAAATAAAATATCCTTTTTTGTTGCAAATGAAGCAACACATGGATTTTTTCTGTCTTCCAAAAGATATAGAGGAAGAATTTCTGTGTCGCTTTCATCGAAGAAATCTCCTTTTTTGGAAAAAGTGGAACTAGAACCTATCATCATGAAGACGATATTTCTTGAAATGCTTCTTCTTTTTGGTTTATCGATTGTGTCTGCAGTCATAAGTTTTTCCACCATGGCACTTGATCTTCAAATAATTTTTTGAATAGACTTTATTTAGGTGATGGCTTTCCTTTAGGAATTCTTGGAAAGCATTCTTCATAGAACACAAGTCATCCAAGCTCATGTGAATGTCCCGCTGGAGTTAGCCAATACTGACTTCTGCAATTTTGAACTTTTTGTTGAGGAGAGATTTCTCAACTAACTGGTTAAGCTCTTTTGAAATGAAGTTCAGGTTTGACTTGCTTCAGGTTTGGAAATGACGATTTAGATCTTTTTGTCTTAAGGAACAACTTCTTTCAAAAAACTCTCGCCGTTGTAGCTCTAAAATGTCTGTAAGGTTTCCGTATAAGAATAGATGGATGGCATAGATGTTGTCTCCGAAGTTTGTTAACACCAGGATCTTGACTTGATCTATTTCAAGAATTGTTGACCACCAATTTTTAAGGCTCCCAGTAAACTTGGATGCATAAAACTCTTGGAGTTTGTTAGACCATTTGACATATATGATGTCATCAAAAGTTAAAAAAAAACTTTAATCCAGAGCTAATAGAAGATGAGGGAGTTGGATTATCAAGATATACAACTTTGGGTTCATAAGGGATTTCTTCATGCATAGGCTAAGGAGGATTAGCAATTATAAGAGGAATAATACTAGATTGGCTAGAAGAATAGGAAGATGGAGACTCATCAAGAGTAATGTTTGCTTCAAATTCAACACTGTTTGGATAGGAGTCAAAAGCTGCTATCACAAGAGTAGGAGGAATAAATGGAATAGAAAAAGAGGAGACATAAGCTTCTGTGGCAAAATTTTCAAAAATGATTTCAAAAGATTTGAAATCATCATTTGCTGAGAAAGATTTGTATCAGGTTTGATATCATCAGAAGATGATTCTGCTGTTGCTTTTCCCTTTTTTCACTACGTTTTTTCATCTCACGGATGATGCTTCTGAGTCTAGTGAGATCAGATTGATCAGGTTCAGAAGACATGGAAAATGGTGATGGAAAAAAGCTTTGTGGTTGTGACGGCTCTTAAGTAGAGAAATCAAAGGGAAAGCTTGACTTTGGAAGAACAAGATAAGTGATATCCTCTTGAAGAAGACCTATATGACGTTTAAGTTTCTCTCTGGCCTGGGATCTTCAGATAATATGATAGGTGTCTTCCTTCTTCAAGGTCTGAAAACCTTTTCTTGAAGTTACAAAGCATCTTTTGAATAGTATCATGATGAAGTCTAAGATCATGATGGACATTATCGATCTTAATATTAATGGCCTGAAAGGCTTCATTTTGAGACAAAAGGGCTTCAGTCTGCCAATTCAGGACTACTTCAGCTGCATCATTTTTTCTTGGTCGTCCATGTTCATCCACTTCACAAGGTGTGGCTATTTTAGGCATATGATGGTATATACGATTCATATATGTAAATTCATGTGGCTCAGGGAATTTAAGACGTGTATTTTCTCTAGTATTCAGGGGAGGAAAGTCATTAGGTTGAAACATGTAGATACTGGGAAGAGGCTGAAAGGAAGGTTTTTCTGGTTCAGCATAAACAAAACAGGCAGTAGGAAGGGCCAATGAGTAAGAATGCTTCTTATAACCCATTTCTGGATTGGTTTGTAAACAGGTGAAACAATAGGTTTTGAAGGTTTTTTGAATGATGGTGGTGATGGAGGTGGAGATCATGGAAATGGGTCATTTGGTGTTTAGGAGTTGGATGAGCATGAAGGAGTAGCATAAGATACTATAAACTGGTAACATTTTTCATCACCAAGAAAGAAGATTAACATAAGGATCTTTGTCAAGGTACATTTGGAAAATATGATAATTTCATTTAGTATTTTGACGAGGCTTGGCTATTGGATCGACTTCATCAGGAGAGTTGAGGCAATATGAACATTGGCGCCAAGGATCCCAAAAACAATGGTTAGATGGATCTTTATAATGATGAATTAGATGTCCATCTAGTTTGAAAAACTCAATAAGTTTTTTTGGATCACCTTCTTCAGGTACTAGATTTGGGACACATAGCTCGATCATAAAGAGAGTGGGGAAAATAGGAGAAGCAACTTCTTCTTTTTCCTTAGTAAATTTTATTTGGACCATGCCATCTTTTTTCCAAATAAACTCAAAATATGTTGGGCGAATTGGCTTGTTGCTTTCATGGAGCTGTTCATAGTTAGTTATCCAAGTCTTTGATAGAAGCTTGGCTAACGTTTCTTTTAGGATCTGGCGAGGAACGTGGATGCTTGAAACTTGATCATTTTCAAGAGAGATGAATAAAGCATATTGGTTACCATGAGAGTTTAAATCAAGAGCATGATTATGGACTCGATATAATGAAGTGTAGCTGCAACCGAGTCAGAAAATTTGTGGTGCACCTATGAACTGAAGTTAGACTTTGTTAATAGAAAGTAACAGCGGATCAGAAAAAGCAATGTTGAAATTTGGATAGATTGTTGTAAAGACTATCCTAGCATTTAAGGTAGTTTGAACTGTCCCTATGCAAGCATGCTGATATTCTAAGATTCTCGTATCCAACAGTGCCATACGAGCAACAATAGGAAGCTCTTTTCGTCCGTGAAACATAAGAGCCAAACGTACTGCACCATAGTGGATAGGAGTATAACCCTATTGGACCCATTGGCGCGGAAACTCAGGAGGCATCTGAAGTGTACATACAATGGGTACCACACACACTGGCCATTTCAACAATATCATTAGCTTTCAAGCCTAACTGGTATAACCCTCAGTCAATGACACGCAGCTCATCTACTTCTACGAGCTATTGCTTAGTAGTCCATCGTCAAAATTTTAATTACTTTTCACGTGACTCTAATACCAAACAATACACAACGACAATTTTAGTGGCGAACTACATCAATAAGCCAGAATCGGTATAAGATAATCCAATGATATTCCTTTACCAATTCACAAGTAAGCCTTAGTTGGTAAGCCCAGGTTAGCATATGATAACTTGTCATCTATCAATGCACTTTGACTTTAGGGCGAGGCAACCGGCCAATGTCGTCTCTATGGTATGCCTCCCTGAGGCACCGTCACTCCACCTTGTGACGCTCCAATAGTGTCTCTCTAACTCTCTTATTAGTAGGGTGCGAACATGCCGCCCTGTGACGCCCTTAATGGCATGGCCCTCAAAGTCGCGGCTACTCCGCCCTATGCAGCCACTTCGCCCTCTGATGTACCAGTAATGTGCCTCATCAAACCCTTTTATTAGTGGGGCGCAGACACCACCTTGTGACGCCCTTAATGACGTGCCCTTTAGAGTTGTGATCACTCCGCCCTATGATGTCCCAGCGATGTACCCCACCTACATATCCAACAGGGTCAAATGTCTAGCCTTGTTGCCCACGTCCCATGCCGTGTCAACTCGACTAAACAAGACCATCAGTCCATGCTTGGCCTTGCTGCACACATCTCATACTGTGCCAACGTGACCAAACAAAAGACTATTTAATCTTAATAATCTCTAGTCAAATGTCCAGTCTTGCTACACAAGTCCATTCCGTGTCAACGCAGCTAAACAAATGACACCAATCCTAATGGTCATTGGTGAAATATTTAACTTGATCTTCAGATCTTAACCTACTATCATCAACTTTTCCTCCAATATCCACAAATAGCGAAACAAGAACTTGTTTTGCTGAAGAGCGCAATTCAACCTTATTATTCCAGGCACTATCCAGGGCCTATCTTTCCAATAAGTGATCTAATATATTCACCAAATCTGCACTTATTATCCTTAACAATGCTTTCCATCCTTATCACTCTATAGTCCTAGCATTTCCTATGTCCTAACCTTGCTCTGATACTAAGTGTCACGCCTTGCTCCTGGGCATGCAGCAGTTCTCGATTACCTTTCCTCATCTGGCCAAATAATAATTGTGACGTCTAAGGTAGGTTGTTGGTTTCAATAACATCCTCAAAGTATAAATGATGAAAGCGAGTAAATAATATAATTATGACCCTCCAATACCATACTATCAACATCGGCACTTCCCATACATATATAGATCAATATTTACAACCACTAGTTCATGTGCAACTAAATACAATCAACTCTAAAAGGGTGTCAATACATCATGACTCGCATAAGCTCTTCCTCCTACAATGCTACCTCTATGGTTTTGGCTCGATCTACTCCTACTCGCCCGGCTTCTACTCGATTGGCTCCTCTTCAGATTCCTTGTTCTTGCCTATGGAGAGTGTTAAAATGGTGGGGTGAGATATTGGAATATCTCAGTAAATTGACCCTAACCTAAAACTAGGAACACTACCATCCTAGGGACCCTAATCGTGTCTCACCTATCAATTATCACCTCTAGTCGAGCTCCTATCTCAACACTCTCCACAATATCACCTACCTCCTTATATTTTCTCTTCGTCTCCGTTAATCTTTATATTCATTCCTTGACTAATCCCATGAGTAACCTCAAGTTCATAACCACATTCTTATATCAATCACACTCATGGACTAGACCAATCAATCAACCAGTCCGTGCGACCGGGACTCAACCCAAAGCCGTTTAACTTGTCACATCATGACCATAGTCCACAAAATCATCAAATCTACTATCACTCTTGCTACCACTTAAGTCATAGACCAGCCCTCAATTGGTTCAACTTCTATATAAAATAGTTCAACTACATGCCCTTAATTCTGTCAATGATTCCAATCGTCCATCATATAGCCCATCTAAAGTCTCCCTTTATGCAAACCAAGCCTACCTATGAGTCAATCGGTCTATGACCAGACTTGGCACTAAGCCCAATACGCCTGTCATATCCGAGTCAAGCCACATTAAGAACATACATTCAATTAAATCAATTGCATAATAATTAAATACTTAGGACTATTCACAACTGGTCTGAGATCCTAACTTAGCCTTCCCAGCTCATCGTTGCCCTCACTGGGCTTTGTCGACCACATTGACTAATTATGGCCTATTGGCTACCTGATCAATTCATTTTAATCAAGCCTCATGTTGAATACCATCAACCTCCAATTAGTGATTAGGACTCGCATGCCACCTAATCGATCCAATTCATTGACACAGACAAATAATAGTATGCGGTCCTCAATGGCCCTAATCGCCTAATCACATAACTAGACCATCCAAATTGTCCTAACAATTATTCTTATCACTTTCATAGCTCAATTGTCACTAATCACGTCTCATCAACAATTAGGGCTCGTCAGCCATACAACTAGTCCATTCAATCGCCAAATTAACCTCGATCATCCAATCATGCACCCAATCATCCAAGTATTCATGATAATTCTACTAAAGCAGTACGTGCGCCTAATAGAGGGTTAGAGTCCACTCATAGTTGGCTCATGCATCCCAAACGACGGCTCGCGATGACGCGCTTCTTGCACTTCCGATCACGCTCAAGCTTGGAGTGGCTTATTGAAGCACAAACAGTGCTGGTCGGGCCCTTTTTCGACAATTGGATTGTGGGTTATGGTTTGACGAAGGTTAAGGTCGCTCTTCGGTGGTCCTTGAGTGACTCATGGATAGTGGTGGGTGGCGGTGAAATGGCTCTAAGACACTTTGGAGGCGCATGACCAGCATACCCAGAAATTGGTTCCAGCGAGCACTAGTCAAATTGGGGCCAAATTCGAGAAAATGGTGCAAAATTGGTGACGAAGACCTATTGGACTTTACAGAGGGGACTTACACAAGTCTATTGGTAGTGTTGGCAGCAGTCGAAGTGGTTGGAGTGGCCAGTAATCGCTCCTTGAAGTTGTTGGTCGGAATTAGGGTTCCAAGAGGGGTATCAACGCTTTGGGGTTGATTTCTCCCAAACGGTGCAACGTCAGAGGCTGAGATCGGTGTCGTTGTGATCGTGGGACTCTAAGCTATCGATTGATGCCAACGATGAAGGCCGGGTGTTGCTAGAGATAGCATGGCAGACACGAACAACATCTCTGATGGAAATAGAGGCACACTGTAATTCGGGGGCAAAACCAGCGATTCCCAACCAAATCAATCCCAACTAAAGCCTACAGTAGGGTAAAGGGATACCTAGGAATCCATTAGAAGCAATGATAAGAGCTATAGCTCAAAGGTTTGGGAGATCTCGCTACTTGAAGCTCGGGCAGAAAATCTGGAAAAAAGAGGTGAATAGCTCCATGGAGGCTTCTTTTGGGACTTCTCGGTGGCGACAGAGGTGGTGGATGGTCGGGGCTTGAAGCCAGTGTATCAAGGAACCCAACGCCACCAACGGCGTGCCAAATGTTAGCCGGAGTAGCAAGAAAGAAGAAGGAGAAGAAGCTCTCCTCCACGAGCGAGAGAGAGAGAGAGATTGGACACGGGTAGGTGATAACCAATTGGATGGGTCGGCAAAGAGAGAAAGAAAGGAGCGGTAGAATTGCTGAGATGCCCTTGGGTCAAAATTCAAATCTCCAGGGGCCAAATTACAATTATCTAAAAGTTGGATGACCAAAATGCAATTTCCAAAAGTCCGATATGCCCAAAACGAAAATTTACGATTTAGTTCGAGTACTCACGAGGCTGACTGGTCACTAGCTAAACTCGAAAATTCGCACAATTGGACCTTGAAAAAAGGGTCGGAATCGGGCTATTATATTGAGTCTGGTCGAACTTGTGTCTGATAGAATCTATGTCTGATAAAATTTGTGCCTGATGTAATTTGTGTTTGATAAAATTTATGTCTAGTCCAACTTGCGTCAGATTATCTCCAGAGTCTGATTACATCATCCAAGTTTGACTTTCTTCAAACTTAGTCGTGTTTTGTCATCTTCAAAATGTAAATGGAGTTCTCTCTAACAATAGTAAAATCACCTATATTGGCTTAGGTAACAGCATGTATTGGTGAACCCTGGGCAGTATATGTCTGGATAACCAAATTTTTTCGTTAAATGCAATTGGACATCATGCATTCGTTTTTAGCCTTGGCATCTTATGTTAACCTAATTTGATATGTTGCATAATCAGTGAATGAAGAAGCAATAATAATAATAATCGGCCCATGGTAGGATTCTAATAGCATATTTCATTCATCATTCTTAATGAAAATAATTTCTCAAAACTAAATTGGAATTCTTAATGAGCAAGCTACGTGGCTTGAACTATATACAAATGGGTATCTCACAATTGGAGTGCCTTCTGCGCATACTCTGAAGCGCCTTCTTCAACTTTGGTCATCTTCTTCTTGAGGCGATTAACTTCAGCATGGCCAGTGATACTGGCAAGCAATACATATATGTTCAGTTGCACTCTCTTGAGATTGTTATACTCTCGAATGTATAAAGTGGATGCGTTATAAGTCTTCTTGTCACATTTGAGCTTGTTCATGGGGAAATTCAGCTTTCATGGGAGGCATCTTTCTCACATGGTCTTCATCATATTGAGACTTGGATGATAACTACTCCAATCAATGAAGTTGAGCCTGAATGGTGTGTCTTGGGACTTAAGCAAAGGCTTTTGTAAGACACCGTACTGTCGAGCCACTCTAGAAGGATAATACTTAGCCGTTCCAATGAAACCATGTAATGGAACTAGCTTAATAGTTGGCATACAAGCTTCTTTGACTTAAAATCAGCTAGCATGCTATTGGAAACATTTAAGAATCATCATTTTTTTAATGAAAACTAGCCATTCAGAATATTGATAATCTAGCACGCTATCTTTCTCATTCTTAAATTTCGAAAGAGAATGCTCAAAATCATTAACTAGGGAAAATGTCATGATATTTACAAAAATTACAGTAGGGTTTCAAACACTTTTTGACTTTCTTGTTTAATCTTTATAAGAGCTATGAAAGTCTCGGTCACAATAGTGTTAACCAATTTTTACAACACTAAGTTGTTGAACTCCTACACAACTGTCAGGTTAATAGAATTCTTTTGGTAAGGGAAAATTATAGCTCCTAGAAAAGCTATTAGAAAAATTTCATTCATTCGAAAAATTAGGATTTAATGAAATCAATTGGTTTAAAATTGAGAGACAACATGCATCACGGTGCAAACATGGATGTACCATATATTCTAATAGGTGGTCCAATCAATTATGAGTTCAAAGATTGATCGATGATGACCCTATATTCTTTCAAGGTCGGGTTAGTTCATGCTAACCAAATATTAAAGTGGAGATTTTGGGGCACCAGAAATGAGTTGGGGCTCGAATCGGATCGGATCAATGCGAATGCTATCTCCAAAAGAGGCAGCAACCATCGAATTCTGGATTACACTTGTATCTGGTTGATAAGGATAAGCCTATCCCATCATGCTAATAGATCATCCTTGGGGGCAACTATAATATGATATCCGTATCTCCCATTGAATATAGATCAAGAATCATTTTTTTTTCTAATTTCATGTACTGTTGGCGAAATAACTAAATTACAAGATATAAGTATAAGAAGACTGACTTCATTTCAGGAGAGTGATCAAACATAGAGACATTTACTTGAGACGTGAGTCTCGATTTCTAACTAGACTAAAGCTTCCAAAGTAAAGCCACAAGAGAAGTTGTATCGAGCATATGAAGTTGAGGCTGTGTTGAGGGCCCTCGTGACTTTGGCTCAAGGCACAAACTTGGGTTATAGGGTGGTGCTTGGTGTGTGCGTTACTTGACACCAATAAAGAAGGTTTTGAGATCGAGTGAGATGACTCGGATTACAGGATGATAGTTGGCGTGGCCCTCGTCTTGACACCACCCTAAACCTATGCCTCTCAAGTCTAGTGGCAGATTGTGTGTATCAGTGTAGTGGGAAAGTGTAAGGCATGCACAACAATTTGCATCACACGGTACTTCTAATTGCAAGAAAGTAAATCATACACTCTTAAACCTCCTTACAAACAAATGTTAACAATCACTTCCCCTTATACCTCTCATTCTACAAAAATACTTGATACCTTAAATGTTAGGGACATACTTGTCATTCTTGTTGCCTAACAAAAATTGCATTTTTGAAATAGAGTTTGGCCTAAGTCCACTAAGATTATTTCAATGTCCTCATTAGAGTCGCCAAACTATTGTAATATTCCTAAACAATGCATCACCTAGAGGTTGGCTAGTGAATCATTAGGACTAATAGCTAATTTGGGCTCTCTCAAGTCCCTATCATTTGTAACTTAGGGTTTAAGTTTGTAGCATGTGGATGAATTTTAATTAGGAGTCGCAACTAATCTCTTTATAATGGGTTAATTAGAAACTCATGTAAAGTATCGATAGGACAACTTTACCCTTATGAACTAGAGAGTTTAAGATGATGAATTTGGTTATGCTAGATTAATCTAATGCCTTTTTGGTACTATTTATTTTATGAAAATGATTTGATAGGCAGTTTGGATTTATTTTGTTTTAACCACCTAACATATGAGGTAATCATGCAAGTGCACAAATATTATTTAACACTCAATAAGGAAAGCCTTAGATAAATTGCAGAGATAAGAATTTCCACAATGTTATTTAACACTCAACAATGGACTTACCTTTATAGCAATATAAATATCCACAATGTTAGTAGAAAATTCAAATAAAATTTTTTAATATGATTTCTACTGATATGCATTAACAAATAATAATATTTTTAGATTTTTACTTTATTTAATGAAATCAAATGATATGCAATGCATGCATTACGCAATTTTCTAAATGAATTACATTAACAACGACATGCATAATATTTGAACTAATTTAACATAAGAGATATTTATTTAAATGACATAATTTTAATTATGTGCAACATGAACATGCAACTATTAATTGTCAAGCAATCTCTTATCAATTTAACATTAATTATTAGTCACGAAATTCTAATTTACTCCACCTAACATGCAATTCCTAAGTTACACGTGAATTTGTTAGAACTAACATGTAAATTATGTTATATTACATGATTATCCATTAAATGAATCTAAAATGCAATTCTAAATCACTAAAAAAAAAAAACAAGGATTTAGCCACTCATTTTGCGATGGAAAGTTTGGCAAAATTCGTCGCTAAACATTCTTGTGACGATTTTCGTCGCTAATTCGGAGTTGCAAAAATTAGCGACGGAAAATTTCATTTTTGATCGCTAATTTATGACGGATATATTTCGTTGCAAAATTTGTCTCTAATTAGCTATGGAATTTTTCCGTCACAAAATTTTTGTCGCTAATTAACTATGGATTTTTTTCTGTTGCTAAAATTTTCATCGCATATTCTGTCACTAACAATTATTCATGGCAAAATTCGTTGCTAATTTTAATTCATGGAAAAATTCGTTGCTAACAATTATTCGTGGCAAAATTTGTTGCTAATTTGCCTTTATTTTTGTCTTTTTGGACTGTAATTTGCATCAAAATTTGTCACTAATTTACCACAAATTTTTTTTTGTTTAATGTAGTATTAATTCTATAAATCTTGAACCAGTTATAGATTTTTTTTTTATTTTAAATAAATATTTTTAGTTTAACATAAAAAATGAGAAAACCCTTATAATGTTTTAAACTCAATTGAATAATCTCTTATCGAAAGTATCGGCGTCAAAGCCTTCTCCTCAATAGCTCTCTAATTCATATCGAAATTCTGTGAAAGCAAAGAACTGTAATGTATTTTATATGTGCGAATTGTTCAAATATCATTTATTAACATGATTAATTATCATTGTATTCTTGTAACAGCTGAAAGAAAAAACAAATGAACTTTGGACTTTATACTTTGTTCTAATTGGACATTTGTTTGATTTGGTATTAGACCTTTAACAAAATGGAAACTAATAAAAAACTTATAAGAGAGAAAAATTATTCATGTTTCAAAGTGAATATATTGAAATTGAGGTTATTCTAAAAACATTTGATGTTGAAAGGGGTAATAGAAAAATTATTTCAATGGAATAGAAAAAAAATACGTAATCATGAAATTCGATGATAATCTGTTAATTTGAAAAAAAATATTATTTTAGATGAACTTTTAGATATTAAACATGCAAATTTGTACTTGCATTTAAATTTGTAGTTCACTAAACGACAAATTTGATAAGATATGACAATATCCGACTTTAAATCCGTAATTCACCAAATAGTAGATTTGATATGATATAAGGATATTCAACTTTAAATCCGAAATTCACCAAACAATAGATATGAATTTCTTATAATATCTCGTCTAGAAATCCGGACGACCGGACGCAGCCTTAGTGAACATGCATGATGCATGTGCAACACAAAAAAAAGCTAAAACAGGGGGTTGAGATCCGAAGCGATCAGCAAATCAGGGGTATCTAGAACAAAGGAAAAGAGCGACCCAATATTAACGAAGGCGAGGGGAGCCCTACTCGGTTTAGCGGGGTGGCCATCGATGGACGCACTTGACGGAGTCGAGCCAAGCCCCTATCAACGCTGGTTGCGCTCAACCGTGATCATCGGGGCAAAAGCTTGGCTTGACGACTTACCGGGCAAGTCGAGATGGACGCCAAAAGGGGGAGGTCGCGGACGAGGTGCGGCCTCAAAAGATCACGAGCGGGGAAACGTCACGGACGCGTTTGGGTCGAGGACTCCTCCCTTTTTATTTTTATTTTTCTTCTTCGGTCTTCTTCTTCTCCTCCGAAGACCTGTGCCCCAAAAGCAGAAAAAAAGAAGAGTCTGCCTCCGCCTCTTCTTCTCTGGAAAAGATAACGCCCTTCCCCCCTTTTTCTTTTGACTTTTCTTCGTCCTTTTTTATTTTTTCTTCCTTCTGTCATTTCCTTCTTTTTGTCTTTTCGCCGCTTGGGGTGTGTCAGTCCATTCCGCCGAAAACTCAGGGGGGCATGACCTGAATCGCCTGACACGAGCGGACCCCACGTCTAACGATCCGGGCCACTGAGGCATAGTGCATTTAATGGTCATGATCAACTAACGTAGTTGTGGGGGAGCAGGTCAATCAAGATGGCAGACCAAGCGAGAAAAATCGGGAAGAGAGAGAGAGGCTTGCACGGGCCGGGGATGGGCTGAAATAAGTGGCTCGCCGGCATAGGCCGTGAAAAGAAGGTATCCCGCAAAGCTGGGGGAAAGTGCTCATGTGGGCCACGAAAGGGAGGTGGGGTGACAAGGAGCCATGTGGGCGCGGTTCGATGACTTTTTATTTTTACTTTTATTTTATTTTATTTCAAGTAAAAGGAAAATTATGATTCTAATTGATAACAATGAAATAATTGGACCAGTAAATATTAGGTGTCAAAACAACGATTTCAATGCAAATTACAGTGTAAAAAGACAAAAATTGAGGCAAATTAGTGACAAATTTTTCCATGAATAATTGTTACCGACGAATTTTTCCATGAATAAATGTTAGCAACGAATTTTGCAACAAAAATTTAGCTCCGTTGCAAATTGGCGATGAATTTTACGACGGAAAAAACATCCATCTCTAGTTAGCGCCAAATTTTGCAATGAGAATTTTGTGACGTATATCTGTCGCTAAATTTTACGACGGTGAATTAGTGACGAATTTTGTCAAATTTTCCATCGCAAAATTCATGGCTAAATTCTTAAATTTTTGTAGTGCATGAGCTCCAACTCCAAGCTGGACAGTTAAGTCAGCATCATGTTAATACTAAACCAAATAAATTCAGGGCAAGGAATGAAGTCAGAGGAATCTCCGAAGGATGGTGCTGATATCAATTCACAAATGATGCTGGTAAGTATCCGCCAGAAGATGACGTTGCTCGGATAGAAAATTGTTGTTCTAGGCTGGGGATCGCAGCAGAAAAATAAGGAAAGAATCAGAAAAGCAACTGCATGTTGGCCAGTGTATCAGATCAGGGATTAGCAAGCTGATAGCTACAACAGACTCAATTTCGGGATACCTACAAATGGGGAAAATTGCCAAAAAAATCCTAAACTTTTGCCACTTATGTCGATTCAATACTTAATTTTTTTTTTAAATTGATTCAGTCATAAACCTTTTTCACATTTGTCATTTAAGTCTTTTCAGTAGATTTTCGTCAGAAAATGCCTACGTGGACCTCACCGGCGACGACCGGACCTCCTTGACGATGATGGGACGACATGTGGTGACAAATTTCTTTCTTCTTTTTTTTTTTCTTCTCTTTTCTTTTGCTTTGCCGCCTTTTGGAGCGGCTAGAGCAAAATAAAAGAGAATAAAAAAAAGAAATTTGTCGCCACGTGTCGTCCCGTCATCACCACGTAGTCGCCGGTGAGATCCACATAAGCATTTTCTGGCCAAAATCCGCCGAAAGAACTTAAATGGTAAATGTGGAAAAGGTTTAGGACTGAATCACTTTAAAAAAATGGTTGATGACTTAATCGGCATAAGTGGCAAATTGTTTATGACTTTTTTGGCAATTTTCCCCCCACAAATGCTAAAGGAATAACTATATGTGCAATCTCGATTTCAGCAAAACTTTTTATCTACTCTCAACAGTATTGATCTTCATCAAAGTCTTGAACGGGAAGATTGAAGATTTATATACAAGAAGGATCAAAGGAGCTAGTGTTGGAGGGAATGTTCGAATCTGACAATTGAATACAATTTAAATTGACTTCAATAGAACAACTCAAATACAAATAGACTGACTCAATTACAAAACTAAGAAAAAAAACATAAAATATGTAAAACCGAGGCTTGTGCTAAGCACAGTTTTCCTTAAAATGGATTCGTCCCCTCCAGTACATAATGAGGATCTCTCCAGTACACGTGAGGCAACATAGACGTCTGTCTCCCATGATACAACGGTTAACAACAACGAAGAGTAAAACTTTGAAACTTTCAGCGAACTTGACCAATTTCGACACTGAAATGCTCTCTGAAAACAAAAACTATGCAATCATTTTCTTTCGAAGAATATGTAAAACTGTATGCTTCGACCGAGTAAAACGAATGAAAGAAGATAGATAATGTGGGGAGACTTTTCCGTTTCCAACCAAACCTTTCAGTATCCGATCAAACCATTCAAACATTTTCGGTATCCGATAAGGTTGTTATGAGATTTAAATGTCATATTAAAACAACAAGATTTAATGCAACCGTTTCAACTTAAATTCAGAAACTGAAAAGATTAAAATGTCATTTAATTTGAAACTCTTCAGCGTCTCCAGAATATTCTACGTTTTGAGTATGACCGCTTCCTGAACGTACAGGTCAGAACGTTCTCATCGTCTCTAGAATGTACTGGTCATAACATTCTACATTCTAATCACTGTTACAAAAATACGTAACATAGAATAAAAAAGGTAAAAAGTGGTTTGTCACTAAGCCTACTTCTCGAACGTTTCCGGGGTTGTATTCGTGTGCACAAGTCGCACGCTCGCGTCCGAGTTCAGGTTCGTCGGGAACCAAATTTGCACTACCCTGCCCGTGCGCGCGAGGCATAATACTTGTGATTTAACGTTAACACTCTAAAAGAGTTTAATCATATATATAGCACTCTAAAGCATTCCTTTTAGTCTATGTGGGATAAGTGTTTCTACACTTTCTACTCGCAAATGTTGTTTTTTATATGTGGGACCCACATCCCATTAAGGATTTGCTTCTTGAGAAACAATTTCTCATTCACCCTTATTTAATCACAAATTTCCAACAATCCCCCATATAAATGAAAATTGTTTTGACTCTATGACAATATTCAGCTCTGAAACTTACATAAGATAGGTAGGTATCATCCTTTGAACCTTCCCTTATGAAAGTATATTTACTTCTAGCTGTGAAGTAGACACGATGTCTTTGAATTGTTCTGCTTTCTTATGTAAAGATCCATACACTTCGCACATGTATCATATCGTTTATTCAGTTCTCGGTTGTGTTCGTTTTGGCCATGAACACCGACCTGGTTTTACAATAGTTGCTAAAGAATTAAGCCCTTAATTCTCCTTTGAAGCGGTCACTCTTCTCTCTTGCATAGGTGATTCACTTAAACTTAAGCAATTCTTTGCTTCTCTTAAGAATCATTAAAGCATAATAGCTATCATTTTCCCTTCCATTATCACTTTCTTATTAGAGGAATGGTCTAGAAATATCTCCCATAGTGACATCATTGAGTTTCTAAAGATAGATAGTCACTTTGAACCTAGATCTTGAGATCTTCAGTTAACTAGGTTATGTTTCCTTTATATTCCTCATTTATTTCATGGCTTCAATCCAATTCCTCTCTCCAACTTCTCAACTCACTTTTGTTTAACCATCTGGTTAGCGAATCTGCATTATTATCCCATGACTTTACATAGTCAATATAGATAATCGCAATTGAGAGTTGTTGTCTAATGGTATTATGTCTATGACGTGTATGTCTAAACTTACCATTTCACCCTATGCTCTTCCAATCACACATTGACTATCCCAATGTATACAGATTGGTGGCACAAATTTTTCTCATTTTCAAATATCCTTTCAGAAATGGCTTAGCCATTCAGCTTTTTCACAACATTTATCCAAAGTTATAAAGCTTCCATTATGGAAATGACTATCACAAAATCAAGACACGGCCGTGTCGACAAGTGTGAATGTAAATTCACTTGTAGATTTCAAGTCTTTCACATCAGATATCTAGTTTGCATTACTATATCCTTCTAGAACACCACCATAACTTCGAGCACACCATAGTACTTTAGTACTATGACTATTGTTTTCCAATTGTCAACACTCGGATTGCTCATAAATCTACTCAATTTGTAAACCGCATAGGCACTGTCTGCTCTTATACAACTCATCAAGTACATCAGACTGTCAACCACTCTAGAGTATTTTACTTGATAAATACTCTTTCCTCTGTTCTTAAACAGATAAAGGCTATTGTCTAGAGGCGTTCTAGCAATACCAGAATTTTTCATATTGAATTCTTCAAGAATCTTGTCCATATAGTGTAACTGGTCTAATATAAGACCTTTGGACAATCTTTCATGTCAAGTCTTAAAATACACTTGGTAAACTTGATCATCACTATAACAGCTATTTTTAGACGTTTCATCCACCTCACCATTAATAATATACCTTCAGGATTTTATTTTTTTTTCCTCGAGTTCATTATCCTTATGACTTGACGAGCACGTAACTGGGGAAAGCTCTTTGTCTGTGGGTCAAGAGCGAAGAATTGCAAATAAGCTTAGACTCAGACCGTCTTTAGTCTTAGAACTTTCTACAGTTTCAGAACATTCTACAATCTCAGACCATTTACATACTCAGACAGTCTATAATCTCATACAGTCTACAGTCTCAGACTATCAACAGACTCAGTAGTCTATAGTCTTAGACCCTAAAGTCTGATCTTTTGAGTCTAACCTCATGACTTTGCAAACACATATAACCAACACGCGTACAATTTAGCATATTGTTTACCATCTGAACACATGTTCAATTTATACGGATTCAATACAAGAATCACAACCACAGTATGCATATACATTTGCCAATGCTTTCATCTAAAACCATGTAATTGCAAACACTTTATGTTACCGCAAAACCGCCACCATCTCAACCGCAAGGCCAAGTCCACCTTTGGTTTATGGTGTGCACAACCATAAGGTCAAGTCCACATTCGGTTTTTGGTGTGCATAGGTCGGTTTTTGGTGTGCATAGGCGCGTCTAGTCTAGTAACACAAGTTTAGCACATAGATGATAATGATCAACATGTGTGTTATTTTCATGCACATTGCTAGTGCACTTAATGCGTATGAATCCATACATTCGCAATGTTAGATTCACTCATTGTTCCAAGCCTGAAGCCTAAATGCAATCTTTGTATACTAGAGAATTCTCATCTCCTTTTTCACGTATACTTCATCAGCACTATCCGTTTAACTCGTATAGCTATCGAACACAAATTCTAGGTATCCATGCATCTCCCATTTAGATGCATCAAAAATACCATGGTTTAGAGCATTCAACTTCTAACTCAGTTTCTTTTGCAAGATACCCCCACCCACACTCGCAAATGTTCGTAAGATAGTTTCCTAGTTTCCTACCTTTTCATTGAGTTCAATAACTCATAAGGGGTTTTATCCTTTTTCGAAGTACCTTTTCAAAAGGTAATCTTGCCAAAAGAGCTTTCTTTCCTCCACATTTCATGAGGATTCCCTACTACATAGGGGTAATGTGGATCACATCCATGAAATATTGCTCAATTGTTCATAATTCACAGCATATATACATGCATAGTGAGAACAAGCATACTTGAATAAATGTACATTTAAATCGCACACATATGCACATCACATGAGCAGTAAGTCATAGTACAAATTTTCAAGACCATAATTTTAGTCTTACAAAGAATTACATTCCACACTCAATCTCAATCAGCATTCACTGAACACACAATCATCAAGCCAACAAGTACGTGCTCAGTATACACACAACAAAAATCACTAGTTTGTACAAAGAAGTTGTTCATTTTGTTAAACCAGAAAAGAGAGATTTATCCATCCATAATCTGATATTTCACCAAAAATTAGTTAAGATCTAGTTGAACAATTTTGAAGAATGATCTATTCTCAAATTCATTGAATAAAAGTGTCAAAATCAAGCAACTATTTGACTAGTAAAACTGTGTCAGTTTCAGATAAAATGTGAACACAAATGCATGTCAAAAGGATAACGAATCTCATCGTATGAATATAAAATTTTAACATGTTGTAAACCTACATGTGAGCTACAAAACTCATGAAGATCATCAATCCAAATTCAAAAAAAAACATGCTCAAATAAAGACTTCTTTGACTCGAGGTCAAAACCAATTTTCTGGAAACAGTTTGAACCATGTTTTGGAATTTAAACAAATTGTAGCCTAATGTAATCCAGAAAATTTCCAAATAAATATATGTTATATACAAACATGAAAGAAATAACTTTCATTAAGATACCAACCTCAAATCCTTAGCGTACAACACTAGAGAAAATCATGAAGTAGAATTGGTATCTGCTTTCTCCAACCAAGATCCGAATCGTCGAGGGCCGTTCTACCCAGAATACATCCAAATCAACATATTAGGTTAGCGACTTTAATATTAAGTTTCTTCATCTCATATAAGCATAGCTAGAATCATGGCCTTAAGGAAGTCACCAATCCTCTTCAGATTTTTTCTTCCATTGTGATGAACATCCCCAACTCCTTCACTCGGAGCTTCCCAAGGTTTTACTTCAGCTATTGCACTTCAACAATTAGCTCTCTCGTGCCAAACGTTATTTCTTAGGTGTTCTCGGACAAGTCCTCAACCATGCCTTGGATGACCACGATTATGACCTTAATCTAGGTCACCCCAGACTCTAGGTCTCATAACGAGTCCCTCGAATAAAGGTATTTCAGACTTTCTTTTCACATGAATTTCGTGCAAAAACACTTAGATTTCATGCACTTGATTGATCACGGTCAAAAATAAGGAATCAACCATTTTAAAATCAAGGAACCGTCCGATAATAAATTTCTTTGCTCCGGTATCATCTGATTTATATTTATGGTATAACGATTCCCAAAGCTAATTCGATGTTCACTTTTTACAGTACACGTTGTACAGAAAAACATTCAAACCGCTTAAGATATAGTTCATTCACAAGAAGTCTTAGTGTTTCCAAGCTTCAACCACATTGATAGCTTACTTATCCATTTCTTAAACGGACAGCTTAGGAGTTTCCTCCATCAAGAATCTTGCAAGATTCATATTTGTTTGGTAAAACAACATATCATGTTGCCACCTTTCAAAGTTTGATCCGTTGAACTTTTCGGATTTCTTACCACCACCTTTTAGAGTTTGATCTGTTGAACTTGTCTTGTCTTTTGCCATGAGGGGTTGAACCCACAATAGGGACAGTAGAAGGTCCAAGCAGACGATGATCCAGGAAGACGGACTACAGTAGGGGCTGAATCTTTGGTGTCCATTAGCATCAACTACTTCCTTTCCAGCAAGATCAATGACGTTCTTTTCAGAATCCATTTGAACCACGGAATTTGTTTTAAAATTGTTGAAGGGTATAATCGAATCTAACAATCGAATACAATTTAAATGGACTTCAATAGAACGACTCAAATACAAACAGATTGACTCAATTACAAAGATAAGAAGAAAATAGAATATATAAAATCGAGGCCCGTGCTAATAAGAGTTTTCCTTAAAACAGATTTGTCCCCTCCAAAACACAATGAGGATCTCTCCAGTACATGTGAGGTAACGTGGACGTCTGTCTCCCAGGATAAAACGGTTAACAATAATGAAGAGTAGAATTTCGAAACTCTCGGCGAACTTGAACAATTTCGGCCCTAAAACACTCTGTGAAAACAAAAACTATGCAATCCTTTTCTTTTCGAAGAAGATGTAAAACTATATGCTTCGGCCGAGTAAAACGAATGAAAAAAGATAAATAAAATTTCCAACTAGACCTTTTGGTATTTTAATCATACCAAAGCTTTCGGCGACCTTGAACAATTTTGGCGCTGAAATACTCTCTGAAAACAAAAACTATGCAATCCTTTTCTTTTGAAGAAAATGTAAAACCGTATGCTTCGGCCGAGTAAAACGAATGAAAAAAGATAAATAATGTGGAGAGACTTTTCGGTTTCCAACCAGATCGAGATCGTTCAAACCTTTTCGGTATCCGATAAGGTTGTTATGGGATTTAAATGTCATATTAAAACAACAAGATTTAATGCAACCGTTGCAACTTAAATTCTGAAACTGAACAAATTAAAATGTTGTTGCCACCTCAATTTTTGGCATCATCTTGCATAAGTTAAAATAGAAATTTTATTTTATTTCATTTATTCTTTTTATTTTTTTGCATATAGTTAATATGAGCATTTTACATGTTAGGGGAAATCTTAGGTGGTGATATATCTTGACTCTGGCCAGGAAAGAAATATTGGGGCATATTTTGAGCAAATTACATTTGTTTCAAAACAAGAAATAAGGAAAAGAGGGAAACAAAAATAAGGAGGAAAGTAAAAAGGGATAAAGTCATACTGCAATATTTGGTCAATATTCGATCAAGATTTGACCGAATATTGGTTTCATTCATCCCTAAAAAAACGTCCAAGGCAGAAGAAGAGAGGGGGAAGCTTTTCTGAAAGAAAAAAGGTGGGGACATGGAGACACACACCGACAGGGAAGAATACACGCGAAAAAGGGAGAGGGCGGCAATGACTCGTGACCTTGGACTACGGCGCCTCCTTCGTTCGAATCTTCAGCTCTGGCGACACGTCCACGGCTACACCGCCTGTCCGTCTCCTTCCTCTCTCACCAGTGAGTTTTGGCTAAAACCGTTTGTTAGTGGCCTCCCCAAGGATCACCATTGAGGAAATTTTGTGGAGAAGAAACGAGCTAGCTCGAGCTCGCTCGAGTGTGCCGTTCTCCGTCATCCCCAAACCGTGTAGGGGCACATATTATCACTTTATTTTGGCTTTCCAACACCCTTATTTATTGTCTGACTTTGCTGGGTTTTTTGGATCGAGATGGGTCATGGTTGATTTGATCAATTTTGAAGATTCCATGATGATTATTTTTTATTGTGCTTAATGTTTAGGTGGTCTTTGATACATTGTAGCCCCAGATATTGTGTTGTTTTGATCCTATGAGTGAATCATTTGCTGCACTGTACGTATTTGATGAATTGTCTCAATGGTTTGGCCTTGGTTTTCCTCTGTTTTATTACTTGTTTGTTTGATTCATCGGCCCTAGAGAGCCGCCGAAGGTCTGGCTGTCTCCCTTTCTCCCCGGCACTGTCCGCCGTGAGGAAACCGAGCATGCGGAGCCTTTGCAGGTGCTGGACGTGCATCTGGCATGAGGAAGAGGAAGCCATGCGAAGCTGGGCCGCGTAGAGATGGGTCGAGTCTACTGCGGGCTTGGACGCGAATTGGTGCGAGGGAATAGGGCTAGAGCAAGTCTGGATCGGGCCTATTCGTTGCTGGGCCAGCGAGGAAAAGAAGGAACGGAACTGGGCCTCTTGGGGGCCCAGCCCGCCCTCTTCTGATCTCGCTGGACCTCTAGTAAGTGGGTCGGGTCCAAACTGACCTGGTTCAGTTCCTAACTCGGGTGTCCTTTATTTTAATAGTTTTTATTTTAAAAAATTAAAAAATCTTTTTCTTTCAAAATTTGATTTTTTGAGTGTTTGATTTGTTTTCTGTTTAATTTGCTATTGTGGGTAAATTTAGATAATATTGCATGTTGCATTTTACACTTGATTTGATTTGATTTGATTTTATACTATTTTCTTTGCATGTTTAAATTTAAGGTTGCAGGTTTAGATAATTGCATGCTTAGTTTAATTTGCATAATTGATTTAGATTGCATATTAGATATCTTGGTAGATTAGTTTTAGCTAGATTTCACATTTTAGGATATTATCTTTAGTTGGGTAGGATTTTAGTCTAAATTAGGAATTAATATATTTTGCTTCTTAATTTAGATTATATGTTATTTAGCTATGGATAATTAGCTTCATTAGTTAATTAATTCATACAAAATACAAAAAAATCTGCATTTCATGTAGTTTAGAGTCGCATTAAATTAGTTACATTTATGGTTAGATTTTCATGCATTACAAATTGTTGTGAAAATCCCCAAAAGATCTTTTGACCTGATCTGTTGGTTCATTTTTTTTCTTGTTCATGTTTGTACATCCGTGTTGTCATCATTGCATGTTAGGGAGTTGATTTAAAATTAATTCAAGATGCTTGCTGATTTTTGAAATAAATGAAAAGGTACCGAAAGGGTACTAGAATAGGCTAGCATAACCAAATCCCCGATCTCTTTGATTTTTAGTTCGTAGGAGTAAAGCACAACTCCTGGATGGGATACTAATCGACCCACCATAAATAGATTAGTGGCGACTCCAGTTGAAAATATTTTGCATGTTAGAAAGGGAAATCTAAAGTCTTGAATTAGTATGGGCTTGGGAGAGCTCGAGCTACGTTTAATCTTAGCAATCCATTAGCCTAACCTTAGGTGGTGCACCTTCAGGGAGGTCGTCACAGCTTAGCGACTCCACTGGGGACATGAAAAATTCTTACTGGATTTAGGCCAATTTTCATTTGTTTTCAAAAATCTTGTTTGGCAGCGAGGATTCCAGGTATGTCCCTAACAAATGTGTCGAATGTTTTTTATAGAAGGTTGTTTGAGATGAAATTTTGAATTCCATATTTGAAGTGTTGCTTGATATCAATTGTTGTGCATATTCTCATTGTTTTAGCACAACACTTTTGCACACACAACTTGCCGCTGGACCTGGGCCGCAATAGGATGGTATTAAGTTGGGATACAACTTCGACCGCGAGGTTGCGTAGTGGAGGTTGCCCAACTTAATCCTGAAAAGTTTCTTTCTTGGTGTCAAATGTGTTTGCCTTTGCCCGCGAGTTAGCATCGCATCGGGGCATCATTCTTGACTAAGCCGGAGTCATGAGAACTTGACTTAGTACGCGAGACTGCGACTAGTCATCACACCCTCATGGTACCACTTTGCTAAGCCTTTTAGAGTAGAAATCGAGCTACACTTTTTATGCGCATGTCTATGTGATTGCCCCTGATCTACTTGTGAAGTAAGCCTTGTATCCATATTCTTTGAATTTCATTTGCATTTTTTGTGTTTTAAGTCGGTCCATGATAGGTTTAGATTGGTAATGTTTCCATGATGGTTTTTGAGTCGAAATAAATTTTCCATCAAATTTTTTTTAAAAAAAAGCAAGCTCATTTGTTTTATTTTGTTTTTAAGTGTGTCTCATGTCACCATTTTCTCGAGCGAATCTTTTTTTTTAAGTGTTAATCAATTTGAGTCATGGACCATTTCCTCCTTTTCGTGCATTATGCTTATCTATCATTTCTTTTCCGTTTAGGTAATCATGGAGCATCCTCATTCACCTATTCGCACGCGGTCAAGAGCTAAAATGTCGGATCAAATTGAACTCCGCGAGCGTGTCACTAGCATGGAAGAGCAGATGAAGCAATTTTTCACTTTGATGCAAGAGATGACAGCTGAATTCAAGGTAGCCTGGTTAGGCTCAACTTCGGTAGCACCGAAACAGAATGACGATAACAACATTGTCATTGAATTTGATGAGGAATTGCCTCCTCTGGAAGATGATTCGATTACCAGTCGTGAGAGAAGAACCAATGCTAATAACATGCTTAAGATAGAGCCGGAAAAACGTCTCGAGAAGCTGGAGGAGAAACTGAAGCAAGTGCAAGGTCTCCAAGACTCGTCTCCGACATACCTCTCAATCTACTCTAGGGTGAAGATACCAAAGATGTTTAAGAAGCCTGAATTCGAGAAGTATAATGGCACAACATGCCAAGGGCTCGCCTACATATGTATTTGGTGCGGATGACCCCATATGTTGATAATATTCCTTTGATGGTTCAATCATTCCAGGCTAGTCTGACCAACTCTGTCCTGAGGTGGTACATTACAAAAGGCTTAAACTTGTTGGAGACCTGGGATGAAGTGTGTGAAGCTTTTCTGAAGCAATACAAATTTATAATGGATATTACTCCTTCCCGTGAGGTTCTTGTGCTTAAAAGAAAAGAACCGAGTCGTTTAAGGAGTATGCGATCCAGTGGAGAAATCTAGTTGCCCAGGTTGATTCTGAGCCAATTGATGTGGAGTTAAGGAAGATGTTCATCAAAACTCTTCCGCATGAATATCGCACTCGGAGGATAGCCATAACTGCCGATACCTTTAACCAACTCATTGCAGTGGGGGAGCAAATTGAAACCAGGCTGAGAGATGGATGGTTTGATGAACCAACTAGGAGGTTCACTGCAGAGGTCAACTTTGCATACACGCAACCGACCCCCAACAAGTCGTTTGTTGTTCATCATCAAGGTGGAGGCCGATCTTCTGCACGACGTCAGTTTAACAAAAGGTAGTTCACTTCTCCTCCTGGTCCTTTATCAAGGTCTTACCATTCCTCCAAAAGAAGGGTTTGCTTTCATATGAACCAAAGCGTCCAAATGCTGAGAAGTTTTTCAACTATGATTCGTCCAAGAAATGTGATTAACACATGGGAGAAGTTGGTCACTCTACTGATGATTGTTATGCTTTAAAGCACAAGGTGCAAGATCTCTTGGACATGAAGGCTCTCTTTCAACACTGGTCAACTAAATGTCCAGCATAATCCCTTACCCAATCATGACAGAAGTGTAGATGAGGTCACTAAGTAGAGAATTTCATGTACTCCTCTAAGGAGTCTTTTGTTGCTTGTTAGGATTTTTTGCTTTCTAGAATTTCAATTTTTGTTTGAATTTTGATTACTGAGGTTTAAGCAGTTGCATTTTCCATTCCAATAATGTAATTCATTTGGTTAAATTCAATGGAATTACAAGTTTGTTTTTATTTTGAGGGCATGTTGACATATACTGAGCCAACCCAATGATGATATCCAACAATTGAAAAAGAAAATTATCAAAGGAGAATTTTGAGGGCTAGGTTTCTTCATGTTTTCTTGTTAAAAAATTCAAAAAAATTTCAAAAAAAGGTGCGTGTTGGATAATCTTTGTTTGTTTTCTAACACATTTATTTCATGTGTCAAAGCCTTACTCCTCTTGTCCAATCGAGAATTTGCACTTTCCATTGATGGGTGATGAAAATTTCTCCAATTTTAGATTTTCATTTATTTGGAACCATATTCATGCACGTTCTTTGATGCAGGCGGCAGAAACAAAAATGCGGCATCAAAGACTAAGTTTTCATGGTGATAATTTGTGTGTTCATACCCAAAAGCAACCGATGGAATTTCATTTTTAATGACTTTCTCTTGCATATGGTATCATGTTCATGCTATGCTTGGATGATATGCTTGAAATAAGCTTAAAGTGCCCACAATTAATAAAAGGATTTTGCATAATGGTTTTTGTATTCACTGAATATTACCAAGATTAAACCATTTGATGAGTGATGCAAAATTGATTTAGAATGCTAAATGAGGTGCATCGGGATGACAAAAGGTAAGCCATATCCATACACAGTCCCATTTTTATACACTTGCGAGATGAGCGTGCAAAGTTCCATGTCCGTAAGGTGAAGAGTTTTCTTGTGAAAAGTACGATGATTGAAGTGATATGGGGCAGTTCATTTCTCTATCTCAAACACTATAATGATTCATTGGTTACCCAAATTGAGCCTAAACACTTGTGAAGTTTCATTTCATGCTACCCTGTCAATAACCACCCCACACCAGGGCAAATTGGAGGTACATTGGCATTATGGTGCTAAAAGGTGGAAAATGGATAGAGACTTTTTTGCTTTCACTTGCATCAATCTTTAAGTGTTGCTTTTACATAAGAAATCAAACGTTAAATCAGGTACCTTAGGATGATGAAGAGCATTTATTTCTCTATCCTAAACACTATTACCCTTTGTTAGCCACTTTGAGCCTGAAATTTCATTTCATTAAACCCACGTTGATGATCGTATCTTACATTGGGGCATGACAAATTTTAAGGCTATTTGAAATATCAGAGTACAAGAGTCACATCATGGGATTTTAGCTAAAGATGTCATACTACTCACACTTGTCAGTCAAGTCTAGCTGTCCTAAAAAAAAGAGAAGAAGGAAAAAGTGAAAATGGGGCAAAAAAAAGCAATGTGCTTGGTAAAAGCAAGGCTAAAGCCCAAATTCAAAAGAAAAAGTGACAGAACCTAAGGGCAAGAAAAAGCAGTATGCCTGGTAAAAGTAAGGTCGATGCCTATAAAAGTCAGAGCTAAAGGCTCAAATATGTGAAAGTCAACCCTCAATGTGGTCAAGTTTTCCAAGAAGTTGAATAAGGCAATCTTGCAAAAATCCCTAGTGAATTTGACATCATATGTCATCCCGAGTGAAGCAAAGTTTGAAACTCAAAAATTGAGGCTGATTTTCCACATCATACACATCTTTGAGCCTATTTATCCAATAATTTCTTACCTGTGAGCCAAGCCTACATTACATTCCTTTAAAGTCTCTTCTGATTATGACACTTGAATTAATGTGAGGTTTCTAATATTTTAAGCTTAGCTCGAAGAAGTGAAAGTAAGACTATTTCTATTGCATTTGTAAGGTTCTTGACTTGTAAATCCGGTGACATTTGTTGAAGATATTTGTTCTAAGCCTTGACTCAAAGAGTCCCCCTTTGCGTAGCCATTGACCAAGCCCAAATTACAGTCCTGTTAAAGACCTCTCTGATTGGTAAATTTGTACCACTTGAGAGAATACTCAAACCCTTGTCGACATGATGATGGTGAGATCGAGTGATGTAGTTTTTCCCGTATTAATGGACATGACAAAAGCCTTCTAATGAGAGCGAGTGAAATTCCTTTCTAACCGTATCTCATTTGGAATTCTTGAGAAATTCACACTATTGAATGGGAATCTCCTTGCTGAATGATTCACCCCTGTGGAAACTTGATACAAAATCAATGTACATAATTTGAACTTTGAACTTTGTCAATCTTTGATGACATAATGCTTATCTCTCATGATAAATAGTTTTTCTTATAAGGACTAGAGAATTTATGACAATTAAATTGTTTTTTGAAGCTTTGAGTATTTCCGGAATATTATCGAGCTTTTTTCTTGCAGAGCATCATTCCAGCGTGCTTTCGTAGCCTATAGTCCCTTTAGCGACACAGTGTGTTTTTATAGCCCAGAGTCATTCTTCATCGACACTATGTGCTTCCGTAGCCCGTAGTCTCTTCATCGATACGATGTGCTTCCGTAGCCCGAAGTCACTTTTCACTGACTTGGCGTGCTTTCGTAGCCCAAGCCTCATTTCAGTAGAGACGATATCGATGGTGATGTATTAGTACCTCATCTTGAGTTCTTATGGCAATGTATAGGAATCTCACTTTCTAATGCCAATGACGATGTATTGGTATCTTACCTTGAGTGCTGATGGCGATGTATCGGTATCTCATCTCGAGTACCTATAACGATGTATAGGTATCTCACTTTGAAATGCCGATGGCGATGTATCGGTATTTTATCTCATCTCAAGTGCTTATGGCAATATATAGGTATCGGCCTGTGGCGATGTACAAGTGTTTCACTTTCAAGTATCGATAGCGATGTATCGGTATCTCATCCCAGATCCCTGTGGCGATGTACAGGAATTCAGACCTCAGTTAGAAATCTGAGTCTCTGTTTGTCTCTGTTGTGACTGATTGATGTTCGAGCCTCAAGCAAACAAATCAGGTCATCTTACTGTCTTTCTTTTGTGACCAAAGTAAGAGTCCAGGCCTAAGAATGCGGTTCAGGTTTTTCATTTGCCTCTGTTATGACCAATTAAAGTTTGGGCCTCAAGCAAACAAATTAGGTAATTTTATTGTCTTTCTTTTGGGACGAAGCAAGAGTTCGGGTGTAAGAATATGATTCAAGTTTTTTCACAGTTTGCCTCTATTGTGATCGATTAGAGTTTGGGCCTCAAGCAAACAAAACAGGTAATTTTACTGTCTTTCTTTTGTGACCGAAGCGAGAGTTCGGGCCTAAGAAAAGCGGTTCAAGTTTTTTCACCGTTTGCCTCTGTTGTGACCGATTGATGTTTGGGCCTCAAGCAAACAAATCAGGTAATTTCATTGTCTTTCTTTTGTGACCGAAGTAAGAGTTCAGGCCTAAGAAGGCGATTCAGATGATTTCACCGTTTTTCTTTTGTGACCGAAGTTGTTCAGGCCTAAGAACGCGGTTTCTAATACATTTAATACATGTCTCGATCTACTAATCCAACAAGGTAAGTAGTTTCAGGTATGCTTATCTTTCTCTTCATTTGCATTCATCATGCCATAATTACATTTGAAAAAAAATTGAGAATTAATCTCAAAAAAAAATATTAGGCGTAGTCAAATTTGAGTCTTAATCAGTCTAGATGTCTCTCTCTTATTTAATGTTCTGTTCTAGATGCAAATGTTATTTGCTGACTTATTCAATTGTGTTAATTCGGTTAGTTAAATAAGCATTTTATTCTAGAAGGGTCACATTCTTTGGAGAATCTACGATGGGATTTGAATGTGAATTGAGCAAATTAAGATCAATCCCACGCCGATAGGTAAGTGACTACAAGTATGTTTTCCTTTTCTGCATCATGCATATGAATTTACATTTTCATAGCATTGCATTTAGAATAAAATTTAAAAAAAATTCAGAAAAAGTCGATTACATTGCATTTGCATAGTCAAAATTTAGGTCTCGTTGGTCTTTGAATGCAACCTCTGCGAGCTCGCCTTCAAAGAGGGGCAGCTGTTGACACCTAAATTTTTGGCATCATCTTGCATAAGTTAAAATAGGAATTTTATTTTATTTCATTTATTCTTTTTATTTTTTGTATATAGTTAATATGAGCATTTTGCATATTAGGGAAAATCTTAGGTGGTGATATATCTTGACTCTGGCCAGGAAAGAAACATTGGGGCATATTTTAAGCAAATTACATTTGTTTCAAAACAAGAAATAAGGAAAAGAGGGAAACAAAAATAAGGAGGAAAGTAAAAAGGGCTAAAGTCGGACTACAATATTTGGTCAATATTCGATCAATATTTGACCGAATATTGGTTTCTTTCCTCCCTAAAAAAACGTCCAAGGTAGAAGAAGAGAGGGGGAAGCTTTTCTGAAAGAAAAAAGGTGGGGACGCGGAGACACACACTGACAGGGAAGAATACATGCGAAAAAGGGAGAGGGCAACAGTGACTCGTGACCTTGGACTCCAGCGCCTCCTTCGTTCGAATCTTCAGCTCTGGCGATGCGTCCACGGCCACACCGCCTGTCCGTCTCCTTCCTCTCTCACCGGTGAGTTTCCAAAACCGTCTGTTAGTGGCCTCCCCGAGGATCACGGTTGAGGAAATTTCGTGGAGGAGAAACGAGCTTGCTCGAGCTCGCTCGAGGTTCTCCGCCATCCCCGAACCGCGTAGAGGCACATATTATCACTATCTTTTGGCTTTCCGATACCCCTATTTGATCAATTTTGAAGCTTCCATGATGATTATTTTTTATTGTGCTTAATGTTTGGGTGGTCTTTGATACATTGTAGCCCCACATCTTGTGCTGTTTTGATCCTGTGAGTGAATCATTTGCTGCACTATACGTATTTGATGAATTGTCTCAATGGTTTTGCCTTGGTTTTCCTCCGTTTTATTGCTTGTTTATGTGATTCATTGGCCCTGGAGAGCCGCCGAAGGTATAGCTGTCTCCCTTTCTCCTCGGCATTGTCCGCCATGGCTTCACCATGAGGAAACCGAGCATGTGAAGCATTTGCAGGTTGCTAGACGCGCATCTGTCACGAGGAAGAGGAAGCCACATGAAGCTGGGTCGCGTGGAGATGGGTCGAGTCTGCTACGGGCTTGGACGCGAATTGGTATGAGGGAATAGAGCTAGAGCAAGTCTGGACCAGGCCCATTCGCTGCTAGGCCAGCGAGTAAAAGAAGGAACGGAACTGGGCCTGTTGCGGGCCTGGCCCGTCCTCTTCTGATCTTGCTGGACCTCCAGCAAGCGGGTCGGGTCCGAACGGACCCGGTTCGGTTCCTGACCCGGTTCTGCTTTATTTTAATAGTTTTTTATTAAAAAAAATCTTTTTCTTTCAAAATTTGATTTTTTGAGTGTTTGATTTGTTTTCTATTTAATTTGCTATTGTGGGTAAATTTAGATAATATTTAATGTTGCATTTTACACTTGATTTGTTTTTATTTGATTTTATTATATTTTCTTTGCATGTTTAGATTTAAGGTTGCACGTTTAAATAATTGCATGCTTAGTTTAATTTACATATTTAGATTAATTTGCATAATTGATTTAGATTGCATATTAGATATTTTGGTAGAATAGTTTTAGCTAGATTTCACATTGTAGGATATTATCTTTAGTTGAGTAGGATTTTAGTCTAAATTAGGAATTAATTGAGTAAGATTTTAGTCTAAATTAGGAATTAATATATTTTGCTTACTAATTTAGATTATATGTTATTTAGCTATGGATAATTAGCTTCATTAGTTAATTAATTCATAGAAAATACAAAAAAAAATTGCATTTCATGTAGTTTAGAGTTGCATTAAATTAGTTGCATTTATGATAAGATTTTCATGCGTTACATATTGTTGTGAAAATCGCAAAAAGATCTTTTGACCTGATCTGTTGGTTCATTTTTTTCTTGTTAATATTTGTGCATTTGTGTGGTCATCATTGCATATTAGGGAGTTGATTTAAAATTAATTCAAGTTGCCTGTTAATTTTTGAAATAAATGAAAAGGTACTGAAATGGTGCTAGAATAGGCTAGCATAACCAAGTTCCCGATCCCTTAGATCTCTAGTTTGTAGGAGTAAAGACAACTCCCGATACTTTACATGGATTTCTAATTGACCCACCATAAATAGATTAGTAGCAACTCTAGTTGAAAATATTTTGCATGTTAAAAAGTGAAACCTAAAGTCTCGAATTGGTGTGGGCTTGAGAGAGCTCGAGCTAGGTTTAATTTTAGCAATCAATTAGCCTAACCTTAGGTGGTACACCTTCGGGGAGATCATGACAAATGTCATTTAATCTAAAACTCTTCAACGTCTCCAGAACGTTCTAAGTTCTGAGTCTAACCGCTTACAGAACGTACAGGTCATAATGTTCTACATTCTGATTGTCGTTATGAAAATATGTAATGTAGAATAAAAAAAGGCGAAAAGTGGCTTGTCACTAAGCCCACTTCTTGGACTTTTCCGGGGTTGCATTCACGTGCACAGGTCGCATGTTCGTGTCCGAGCTCAGGTTTGTCGAGAATCAAATTCACACCCCCTTGCTCGTGCATGCGAGGCATATTACTTGTCATTTAACGTTAACACTCTAAAAGAGTGTAATCACATATATAGCACTCAAAAGCCTTATTTAATCCCAAGTTTTTATACACTTTTCACTCACAATGTTACTTTTTACATGTGGGACTCACATCCTACTAATAATTTGCTTCTTGAGAAACAATTTCTCATTCACTCTTATTTAATATCAAATTTCCAACAGCTGGCAAGTGTGATAAATCCATTTGTACATGCATGAGAGTTTGTTGTACGTAAGAGTAATGGATATGTCTACCTGAGAGATAAAATGTTCGAGGGACTCTTTCTAAATCCTTGGAGGTATGCTGTACAATTTGAGAAAAGATCTAATATGATGTGTGTACAAAATGTGAGAACGATTATTAGAGAGTTTACATAGTCTATAGTGAGGTTGTTGCCGAAGGAAGTCAATTTCTATGTGGCAACAAGTTCTACATTTGTCCCAAGGCCATATTTATACTCTTGGTATAACTAGTGGAATTCAACCTATTTAGATCGCTAGAGTTGGAAGAGAGGAGCAGTCACCCCCAGTAAAATCTCTGGAAATCTTTTTTGCAAATTTTCTTTCCCTCAATTCGTTGATTTCTATTGTTTACATTGTAGTCCGCTTTGCACATGGAAGTACCATTTTAATTGAGGTTACTCTACAAAATTAGTTTGGGTTTTTCTTAGAACCAATTCACGCCCTCGCCCTGTATTGGTCGCTTTGGACCTAACACTATAGTTATTATCCCATCTAAGACCCATAAAACATAATTCCGGCAACAGCATAATAACTAGTTTATGAATCATGAATTAGATCTTCTGATTCCGTTTATTTCGATTCATGAATATTAAAAGGGTAATTGGTGCGTCAGTTAGAGCATGCATGGATGGCATAAAATGAATATTTCTGACACGAACAAATAAAAATTGCTTACGAAAAAATAGAGACAAGAGGGAACGGAAAATATAATTATACAACAATTGCATGTTTTAATAGAATAAGATATGGCACATTGTAGAAAACAATACAAAAGCAAATAATCATAAACTATTTTATGTCGCATCTCACGAACCACATGGCCAGCCCAAAGGAAGATAAAAGGCTTCACAAACAACCATCCTGTACACAATTTGATAGATTCATCTCAAACAATATAAGGATGTGCATCGCCCTGTTGATTAAAGAATGGTAGTGTTCAATCGGTGTGGAAGCCGTATTGGGACAAAGACCCTAACTTACCTTAGTTATCTCACTCCTTTTAAGGAAATTTATATTTGAATGTGCCTTTTTGTGGAGTGCCAATCACTCTCTTCTTATCCAGTCATTGCTCATTCATCTTGCCTCATGGAAGCTAGGTTATATTTGGTCACTAGCAAGCAGCAAATGGAAGGAGAACGAATTCTAATCCCTTTCTGATGTGGACATCAAGCCTTATCGAGGAGGAGGTGCTAGGGATCCGTTGCTCTATCCGCTAGGACCAATCACTCGAGCGAGAGCGAAGGAATTCAAACAAGCTGTTGGTATCATGGTTCAAGATATTTGGCATGAAGACAATCCGGATTCGAAACTTGAAGATTCTGAAGCTCTTTGGCGTAACATGATTATTTCTGGAATTTCAAATTGACAATTTCAGAATTGGCTCAAATTTGGATAGACACTTGGAAACGGGCCACTGATCAATACTCACTACTATAGTAGTGAATAATGACGTTTTTTAGCGATTTGAAATCATTTAGATAGACTTTTAGGCATTTTTCTAGTTTTGAACGAATTTCTTTCAATTAGAGTTATTTTTGTAATTCTAATCCTAGTAGGATTAGGATTACGAATTTTTATTATTTTTGTGATTCCAATCCTAGCAGGATTAGGAATATGACTTTTTTTAATTATTTTGATTCCTAGTAGGATTAGGATTAGGGTTGACAACCTATATAAGGTTACTTATAGGTTTTTTATGAGACAGACAATTTTTACACATAATTTTATACAGAGAGGTTTTCTTCTTTGAGTTCTTTTGAGAACTAAATCTTATCAAGGTTTCCTTGTGGCGATCGAAATTAACTTATCGGGCAAGATTGCGAATTCTCTTGTTCGTGGCGTTATAGCGTTGATTGGTTGACACAGGTTCGTCAACAGGTCGCGTTCATACCAAGATTGCCAATCACAGGTTCGATTGGAGGTTGAGGTCCGCAATTCGCAACCTATGGATCTTCGTAGAACGATCACTTCCGCTTCAAATATATAAATATATACCGTTTGGTATATAGATATATATCACTTTCTTAATCACGTTTTATCACATGGAATAAAGGAGATTGGGTATCAAATATTGGAAATGAAAAGTGCTCCTTCACTTGGCTTCTATTAGGACGAGGGTAGTCAGAAGTAAACAAGTATTAAATGGGAATGGATGAATTGGATGGTAACTTTAGAATTGAGTTTCGGAATCTGACAACTTTTATATAAAAAAAAAAAAGTAAACTTAATATGACAGGTACATTTTGTAACTGTTGATTTTGCTTATTTCTATGTTAAATTATAATCGCAATATTCAATCCATAAAATAGACTACATTCTTATCCCAAGAGTTACAGAAAAAGGATAATTTGAAGTATTAACTACCATTCTTATTTCTCTTTGTTTTATTGCATATGTTCATTGTAGATGAGACGTAAATGTCTCGGACTGCTGAAATAGAAGAATATCAACAACAACAACAAAAAGTGGAAATCATGTTTTATAGTGCTAGTTCAAGTATTACTGCTATGCATAAGACTAAGAATCCAGTCTTCTGTTTTTTCATAGATGAACATTTCTTATATTTTTGGGTCAAAGTGGACATTTCTAATATTTCTTATGTTTTTTCATTGATATTTTGTACAGAATTTTATTATGAATTCTGCTAAAAATGTCGGGTAGATTGATTCTACTAATAGGAGTTTTATGAGGTCTTAACCTTAAGTTCATATTACAAATGTAGCAACTCAACTTGGCCCACGGCGAAAGTAGTAATAAAATGTTAGGCAAGCTATCGTATTAGTCAAATTTGTTTAAAGACGATTTTCATGTTACAGCAAACACATCTCCAAAATTCTAAAAAAAAAAAGCTTATAATGACATAAGCATATGATTTACAATATCTTCTCACTTTTCAAGTGCATTCAATATTTTCAACCAAAACAATAGTACATTCAACATTTCTATATCAGAATGGATTCGGGTTCCAATGAAGTGGAGTGAATAATTGAAAACAGGTGAAGTAATTTCATTTTCCCCACAATATCCATATGAGATGGATTGCAAAGGATTTGTCAGCCATAAGCAAACTAGGTGGCTTTCAACTAAACCAAGTGCAATCCTTCATAAACATGGATGATCAATTTTGTGAGTATCGATGTGTATTGCAGATTCAAGAAGAGAAATGACTTGCTTACTTTAGTTCAACAACAATGAGCGCTGTTCACAAAGAATCCTTCGAGAGCATGTATATCCTGAAATTGGGCCATGAACAAACGCACTCAGCTTGTAGGAGCCTCTTTAATCAAGTCAGAAGCGATGGACCACCGATTTAGACAAAGCGTTTGACCACTAAGGTTTCACCAACTTGAAGGACCAATCGCTCCAATTTTGAGCATTTTGAGATGACAGGTATCCTCCTTAAATTGGGGCATTGAGTGATTTGTAAAACTTTCAAGTACTTGCTCACCTAGAAGAACAAACCACGGTTAAGTTTGGCTAGCAAGACAAAAGCCAGAAAAAGTGGACAGCACGGTTGATGTTGTACCAGGCATGGCCCCCACCCGGCCCAATCTTCAGTAATGTTACTTCCTGAAAGTTCGAGCACAAGTAATTGCTGGAGACATAAATTGGTTGCCTTTAATTCTGAGGGGCAATTACTCCAAGAGAACCATGTTAACTTGGAAAGAAGATTCTTAAAATCCCCTACTAAGTTGCTGCCCTCCAATTCCAAGAATCTTAAATTGGGCACATTCGAAAAATCTTCACTAGTGAAATTGTACTCTTTGGATAGCCCCGTCAATCTGAGCGCTCTAACATTGGGTGTCAGCTGGTGATAGGAAAAGCATACATTTGAACTAGATGACAAATATGGTGCTATACAAGTCGATCTAAACTTGATTATGTTGAATAAAGAAATAGAGATACATGCTTCGTATAGATCTAAACTGACAAAAGCATAAAAAAGAGTTAATCAAGTCGATATGATTTGTTCAAACAGTAGTAAAGAATTCTTTGCACTGTATAACGCATAATAATATTTCCAATCCATCAACATCTCGCAAGATGATAACAAAAGAACTTTATGATAACTGACTAAACCATTTGATATGAACTATTGCCTACATATAAATATTTCAGGAATATTAAGAAAAAACTGCCAGACCAATTTCTGATTGTGTCTTGAATTTACCCCGATTGCTTATGATAACTGACTAAACCATTTGATATGAACTATTGCCTACATATAAATATTTCAGGAATATTAAGAAAAAACTGCCAGACCAATTTCTGATTGTGTCTTGAATTTACCCCGATTGCGACTCTGTGGATGGAAACCTACTTCTGGAGCGTGCGGAAGCCGGTTTCCCTCCGTAGCGTCTCTTTATCAGGTTTCATTTGTATTTCATAACAAGACGAGGACAAGAGATGGAAAGTCATACTCGTTTTAGGACTGCTTTCACAATAGCAGAGATATTCAATCGAACCTCATAAAAGTCTCCTATCTATTTTTCAAACGTCAGAGATGGTCCATCAATTACTAAATCCGCATTATTGTAAGGAAAAGCTCTAACGGACTATGCTCATAACATTGTAGATCCCAATTAATTAATCGATTACCAAATTTCAAGTGATGATTTCCAACTTAGCAAGAATACCAGCCTTGAGAAACTTTGATAGCCCAGGAAGTCGGAATCCAGAGCTCTTTTCAGTTGCTAAAACAGTTTTTGCATGTAAACATATTACTTGAAAATATTATTTATAATATCTTTCACGCATAAGGGTAACTTGTCAACAATTTTCATATATATATATATATATATAATATGTGATGATATTGCCATCAATGAACTCTATGCAAGACTTTTCTTTTTCCTTTGCCAGAAGAAGAATTGGAAAAAAGGAAAACCAATTATTAATGCACGGCCGATTTTTTCTAAAAGAGAATAGTAAGGTGCCTAAAGCGTACCTTTTGCATTTGAATCACTTTTAAGGCAATCTCAGGTTCCCACAACCTACTACGCTTCCCAGGATCATGCAAATCTTCACGGGCAACAATTTCCCTTCCAAAATTTCTAAGTTGGACATTCATCCACAATTTATCATTTTCTACTATCTTTATCAAAGACCTCCCAGTAAGGGCAGGTAAGCCATCTTTCGGGTAATAGCCGGAAGCTTCCCACATAAAGCGCATACAGCACAGGGGGAGTTTTTCTCTTGTAGTGAAGAAACATGCAATATCAAGGAAGATCTCTTTCTGATTATACGCTAAATCGTCAAAACTTCTCCATAATGTGTCGTATACTAACAGGAGGAGCCCCTTATCTGATATGCGCAACATCTCTTTCCAATTTGATAGACCTTTGCTGCGAAGGGAGGAACCGAGAGCCTCAAGAACTAATGGAAGTCCACCTGTTTTGCAACTAATTTCGCGTGCGATATCAGCAAAGTTGGCTGGTGGGGAATCCTTCTCGAATGCGTGTCTGCTAAAAAGCTGAAGAGCATGAGATGAATCCATTTCTGTCATTTCATAAAATTCAAACTCTCGAGAATGTGCTTGGAAACTCGTCCCTTCATCATTCTCTTGGGTTTGTAAAAAGTTGATGTTTCGTGTTGTAATGATGATCTGACTTTCTGGACCAAACCAATCCTTCTTTCCTGCTAGACGAGAGAGTTGGTCCCGCTGATCCATGCCATCCATGCCATCAAGAATAAGAAGAACTTTCGTATTACGAAAACTTGTACTAATCAGGCGAGTCCCCTCGTCAACAGAGTAAGGGGCCCCATGATAATTGCCTAGAAGTTGTGATAACAGTTGTTGTTGTAAGTCCCGTAAACCGCCCGGCGACACAGATTTCCAAACATCCAAGAGGAAGCAACGGACCTTAAATTGATTGGAGATATGATTAAAGACAGCTTTTGCAAGAGTTGTCTTACCGATGCCGCCTATTCCATGGATGACCAGGTAAGGAACGTCGCAAGGACCTTTCCGTAACAACTTCATGAAGTCTCGCATGTGATCATCAATCCCGACTAATTGACTAGGCAGAGGCATCATCACCTTCGTCAGCTTGGTCAAAACCTTGGAAACAACGGAGTAAATGATCTCACCGTGGCTGCCAGATTGACAGAAGAGCATTAGCGAGAAACATTTGGCGGATGAACTCTATTGTTGAGGCATCCTGTAGCAACGAAACTAGTCCGTTTCTGTATCGAACGGTAGATCACTTTCTTAAGTAAGAGGAAGTCTGGACTTACGAAAGTATCAAATCTACACGTAGCGAAATAAAGAGAAAAGGAAAAAAAAAAAGGAAAAGGAAGAAGTAATGCTGTAATTGGTTGGAGTGGTTTAAAGAGAGAAAAAATGGCAGAAAATTCTCTTTGAATCTTTTCAATTGTAATCGTACAAAACGGTAACAAAATTTTCTGAAAAAAAGGGGGGCAGTATAGCATTCTTTCTTTTGGGGCAGTAAGCAGTACTGTATTGCGCGAAGGAAAGCATCACGTTTAATCCAAAATTAAAGAAAATAAGAAAGAAGAGAAAGCAGATTCCGAGTCCACACTCTTACCCTTTCCCCTGCACATTCCATCCCTCAATACATCCGACCCGGATCAGAGCCTTCTTCCATTGCTGAACACAATCGTGGCCGAACTTCTCCTCGTGCTTCTCCAGATAACTGAGCCTCACATCGCGGGGTGTCACGTCGTAGAAAATGGGCAGGATCACTTTGTCAGTCGCCTTGCTCGTGCACTCCAACATAAGTGTGAGCTCACGAAGACACCACGCACTGGCTGCATAGTTCCTAGAGAGGATGGGCATGTACACTTTGGAGCATTTGATGGCGTGTACAATCTCATCTCCAATCTTTTCGCCCGTTCGGATCTCTTCATTATCTCTGAACACTAGAACTCCAGCTCCGACTAGAACGTGATATAAAATATCGGTGAAGCTGTGGCCGGTGTCGGGACCTCTAAAACTCAAAAATACCTCAAATTCGGTCCCCAATGACGAATCGCGGTCAGGGACATGAGCGGACGTCGACGCTGCGTCTGGCGATTTCCTCGATCTCTTCATCCTCCTTCGGCAGTGCAAAATATTCACCGGATTTGATGAGAGCGAGATGTTAATGAACCTGAGCGAAATCAAAATTCAGTCTCGAGCAATGACATGGACAAAGTGGAGGACGCCAACTATTTGTCCTTTTCCATGTCAAATCGAACGGAGGCTCACATTTATGGGGGACCGGATATCAAAAGATTACCCACAAATTAATTGGAGGATGGTGCTTTCCATGCGAGGTTGGAAAAATTAAAAGCATTATAATAAATTGCGGGACGGGAGAATAAAAGACAGTACGCCTCGGTGCTCAAATGCCACCAGGGCCAGCTCTCGAGAAAGTCCAGTCAAATTTGGCGTCGTGAACCACCCGCGGGCCATGATTCCCCAACGCTTGGTCCCCGCTTTTGCAGGCAAAGGGAATACTCAGATCAGAATCTTCACATGTTCACACTTTCAATGCATTCATCACGCCGTGTTTCACGGATCTTCCCCCAATTTTCTTTTTTCTTTTTTCTTTTTTGCTTTTTGTTTTTTATGATTTGCTACTAATACAGATTTTTTTTCCTGATGATTCCTCCTAATATATAGTAGTTTATTTTGTTGGGGGGAAATGCCCATGACAACATACTAAAGAGTTAAAAGTTCAAGGATAAGAGAGAGATGCCTGCCCCTAGAAAAGTTGTACAATCGAAGGAACCAAATCTCTTCAAATTTTAGCATTTTAAGATGCCAAGAGTCCTTAAAAAGATTTGAGGGATGAGTGAGTTGTATGTCCTCCCTTGCGCGGGAAAACAAACCAAAAGTTAACCATGTCAAAAGAGCGACAACAATCGACCAAAAAAAAACAAAAAACAAAAGAGTGACAACAGGGTAAGTTTGATTAGTGAGATAGATACATGCAAAAGTAAACTCTCCACTATAGCGATGTACCAAGCATGACCCAGTCATGTCCGATGTTCTATAATTTACCACGAGAAAGCTTGAGCATGCTAATTTCTCAAAATATGCTTTAAGTACTTCGCATTATCTAATATTCAAAGCACATGATTCCTAGAATTTTGAAAAAATTCATCATATTTAAAGTTATGACTAGTAAAAATCCTCGAAAAGAAAAAGAATTACGGCAAAAATAATACAACATTCTTTGACGTGAGGAGCTTTTATTGCATTCTTGTGAAAACGGTCTCCATCATGTGGTCGTCCTCCGTCGGAAATTTACAAAAGGGCAACCAATACATCACGCCAGAAAAGGAGAAAAGGATATTTATTATATAATATAAACAATGATAGTCTTGGTCTGAACGCCTAAATCACACTGCCACTTTCGGTTTTTTTTTTTTTTTTGTCAACACGTATGCTTTTATTATAACAAAACATAAAGGTTGCACCATCTTACTATGAATCCATTCATTGGATTTGTTCATAATGAAGATCCTAGTAATCTGTCGATAGACAACAAAACACAATCATATGATACTTCGTCAACTTACTCCACGAACATTATCTCATTTCTACATCTAATCTAATTTCCAAAATAAATGTAAATACTAATCCGTGAACCATGGATAATTTCTTCACTGTCCCCTTCTTTGGAAAATCCTGAATACTACAAAGAGGTTGGTGCTTCAAATATTTGAATACTTAAGGTGAGCATGTATGATGTAAACTCAAAAGAAAAATTGCTCGTAATGGAAAATGGAGGCAAACCTTAATCGATTGTGAGGGAATGAGATGAGTCTCCCTTTCTGGAGTTTTTTGTTGATATCTTTCGCATGAATGACTGTACCTTTTCTTCCAATCTTTGTACTGGCCATTGAAGACACGTCATTTCCTGCAATTTGCAATGCTAAAATAGCACGTTTCTGGAAGACGTGGATTATGCGAATTTTGCAGTGATTCAAGAAGTGATTTCAATTTTCTGACGGGGTTTAGAAGTGTTCTAAGCTAATGACGAGAAACTAAAAGATGTCAAGTTCGTCTCCCCATCACGGAACCATCACTCTGATTTGCAAATACTTTTGGCGCTCCAGTAAACAGAGCAACACATTTATTACCGGTGAAATTGTATAGTCTGAAGAACTAATATATTCAAATATGAGCAAACCATTGAAATAAATACCGGCGTTTTACGTGGCATGGCTAGCACTAGTGTGGACAAATGTAACAACTTTTTAATCTGGTCTTTCAAATTTTTTTTTATCTTTTATGTACTTTTTTATTACTTTTCATTGTAGCTGGCGAAGGTTGCTGTCCACCGCTAGTTGCTATCGCTTACCTCTCATTCAAGGCCAATGAGGCCTTGTAGGCCCTCGCCTAGTGGCAGCAAGGGACATCGCAACCTCCTTTTTGCTAGCCACAATGATAATGATGATGATGGTAAGTTCAAAAAAAAAAAAACCACTCATGAAATTTGTTTAATTTACTGTCAGTTGTGTCATGTAGGATAGTGTTATCAATATCAAAACTGCTAAGAGACTTAATACTGCATTGCTAAAGCTAAAGAAAAAATTCCAAATAAAGACTTGAAATGTTACTATTTTTTAAATAAGGACATGAAATAGATATTATTTCAAATTAGGGTCTAAAGTGTCATTTTTATCTCAAATAAGGACTGAAGTGATTATAATTGTTTCAGATAAGAGCCTAACATCGCTCGTTCATCGACGACTCTAATATTCCAACCGTCAAGGGCATTTTCGTAAAAAAATAATTTTAATTTTAATTAAATTAAATTTTAAAAAAGTTAAATATTAAACAAAATACATAGAGGGCTAGAGCCTTCCACTTGTGGGCGCCGCCATGGCTAGCTAGGTCGCCAACCGTCGCCAAGGGGTCGACGAGCTCGCCAATCCTAGATCTGGGCAAGGGTCGCCGACCCTTGAGTAGGCCCTTGGGCAAGGGTCACCGGTAGAGTTGAGCAACAGTTCATGATCGACCTTGGACCACTCCAACATAAGTGTGAGCTCACGAAGACACCACGCACTGGCTGCATAGTTCCTAGAGAGGATGGGCATGTACACTTTGGAGCATTTGATGGCGTGTACAATCTCATCTCCAATCTTTTCGCCCGTTCGGATCTCTTCATTATCTCTGAACACTAGAACTCCAGCTCCGACTAGAACGTGATGTAAAATATCGGTGAAGCTGTGGCCGGTGTCGGGACCTCTAAAACACAAAAATACCTCAAATTCGGTCCCCAATGACGAATCGCGGTCAGGGACATGAGCGGACGTCGACGCTGCGTCTGGCGATTTCCTCGATCTGTTCATCCTCCTTCGGCAGTGCAAAATCTTCACCGGATTTGATGAGAGCGAGATGTTAATGAACCTGAGCGAAATCAAAATTCAGTCTCGAGCAATGACATGGACAAAGTGGAGGACGCCAACTATTTGTCCTTTTCCATGTCAAATCGAACGGAGGCTCACATTTATGGGGGACCGGATATCAAAAGATTACCCACAAATTAATTGGAGGATGGTGCTTTCCATGCGAGGTTGGAAAAATTAAAAGCATTATAATAAATTGCGGGGCAGGAGAATAAAAGACAGTACGCCTCGGTGCTCAAATGCCACTAGGGCCGGATCCGGATCCTCTGATTTGAGATCAGAGGAGATCAGAGAATCCAATGGTGGTGAGGCAAGAGAGAGAGTGGAAGTGGCGGGCCCCATACATGAGGGGGCAGATCCAGAGGAAAAGAGTACTCTGATCAGAGGATCCTTTTCCACCAGGGCCCGCTCTCGAGAAAGTCCAGTCAAATTTGGCGTCGTGAACCACCCGCGGGCCATGATTCCCCGACGCTTGGTCCCCGCTTTTGCAGGCAAAGGGAATACTCAGATCAGAATCTTCACATGTTCACACTTTCAATGCATTCATCACGCCGTGTTTCACGGATCTTCCCCCAATTTTCTTTTTTCTTTTTGCTTGTTTTTCTTTTTGTTTTTGACAATTTGCTACTAATACAGATTTTTTTCCTGATAATTCCCCCTAATATAGAGTAGTTTATTTTGTTGGGAAAAATGCCCGTGACAACATACTAAAGAGTTCAAAGTTCAAGGATAAGAGAGATATGCCTACTACTAGCAAAGTTGTACAATCGAAAGAACCAAATCCCTTCAAATTTTAGCATTTTAAGATGCCAAGAGTCTTTTTTAGGATTTGAGGGATGAGGGACTTGTATGTTCTCCCTTGCGCGGGAGAACAAATCAAAAATTAACCATGTCAAGAGAGTGATAACAGGGTAAGTTTGATTAGTGAGACAGATACATGCAAAAGTAATCTTTCCACTATAGCGATGTTCCAAGCATGACCCTATCCTATCCAATGTTCTATAATTTGCTACGATAAAGCTTGAGCTTGGCCAATTTCTCAAAATACGCTTTGAGTACTTCGCATTAATTAATATCCAAAAGCACATAATTCCTAGAATTTTGAAAAATTCATCATATTCAAAGTTTTGGTGGAGGGACTTTTTTTCCTATGGACCTTGACGATCCAATCAACTACACGATTACATGCTCTGTTACAATGGGCTATCTTTAAGCTTGAAAAAGGAAGCAACAGATCACACAGGCCTTACCAATAATTGCACGCCCTTACCTGTTAAATTGATCTGTGGACTTCAAAAGTTACTTGAGCTGAGGCAGTCGGACTCCAAGACAAGGCATTCGCGCCTTCATGGAGAGAGAAATTTCAGTACTTCCACCATAACGTAGAAATAGGTGCTCCTGGGTCTTAATGGGCTCCTTACAAACTAGACATATTGGACCAGGTACAATATTTCTTTGGAATAGACTTTCCTTCGTTGGAATTGCATTTTGACGTAAATCGCAAACGAAGTTTCTGATTTTCATGGGGATTATTAGCGCTCCAGATTCTATTCCACAAATTTTGCGGTGTCTGATGTGATGACAGGCCTAGTCAGCGGCTGGTTTCATCTCTTCCGTTCGGAGAGTGATGCAGCCACCCTTGACTGTGTAATTTCCTGTTCTAGCGTCGGTCCAGACTAGCTGGTCATTAGTCATCTGTGGTTGAATACGCGCGTAAAGATCTCGCTCTTAATTTGTTCATCGAACATACTCCTTAGTACTGGCTCCTTCCATGAGCATGAATTTCCTAGACTTTGAAAAAAGTCATCAACTTGAAATTTCTAAATAGTAAAAGTCCTCAAACAAGAGAAAGAATTACCACAAATATAATATTACATTATTTGACGTGTTCATTGCGTTCTTAATGTGAAAAGCTCCTCCACCAGATGATCCTCCCTCAGAAATTTACAATTGGGGAACCATTTGGTCCGATTAGAAAAGAGGTGAGTTTTTATTATAATACATGAAAGATGATATTCTTTGTTGTTGACATCTCAAATTTCCTAAATTTTTAAATAAATAAATAAAAATTTAAAAAAAAAAAGGAGACACAGAATCAGAAAAAAAAACAAGGAAATAAGTTTTCGAAGGAAGGATTGAGCAAAAAAAGGAAGAGAACATAGCAGGGAAATAAGAATCATGAAAAAAAAAAAAGGGAAGAGAATAAGAGAGAGAGAGAGAGAGAGAATTATGGTCTTCATTTCTTGCTTGAAGAAGATCTGACCAAAAAAAGGAAATAAAGTCTTCGGAGAGCAAGAGACAGGAGGCAATCGAGAAATTGAAGGCCGACTCGTTCATAGTAAGCCGCGACTTGTAGCAGATGCAGGTATTTGGAAAAATGAAAAGGAAGATGGTGAACCAATATATATATATTACTAATCATATGTTGATCGTGTCAATATAATTTTGTCTTACCAAACACTAAGTCCCTTTAAGCATTTTTCTGAACAACAGTTATTCCACAAAGTGGTTGTTTTCATTCAATTTATGAACATCATTCCCACAGTAGCTTAAATACTAATCGACCAATCATAAATTAGACCTTTTTTTTCCATAAATTATTGAAGGGATTGGTGCTTTCATTATTGTAAAACTTAAGGGGAACATACGTGCATGCTATTATCTGAATATTGGTGAAAGGAAAACATAGGAAATTGCACAGGAAACAGAAGCCTCAAGATATAGGGAAGAAGAAACCGAAGGAAGTTTTGCCAACCGTAAAAGAATATCAGATGATCCCTTCTTTCTAGAGTTGATATTGGCCACATTATGACCAGGTATCCTTCCAATCTTTGTTATCACCATCAGAAGAGGCAAAGGAATCAAATTTCTGGAAATGGCAGATAGAGCAAATTCTGCAGCGAACAATGTGCAAGATTCAGCTATCGAAACTTCGTTAATTCTGATAGATTAAGCAACCTTTGAGGAACTACATCTCTTAATAAACAAAGCCTCTAGCGATTCCAGTTTCTGCAGACCTTGAGTCTTCATTAGCCCGGGCGAGCAATCACGCTTAGCTGTCGGAGCCCATTTAATCTTGACCGAAGCCTTCGATTACTAGTTTAGAGAGAGAGCCATTGGTCACTAGCGAATTCTTACCACTTTGAAGAACCAATCTCTTCAACTTGGTGCATTTTGAGAAGTTAGGCGTCCTTCTTAAGTTGGGGCACTGAGTGATTCGCATGACTTTCAAGTTCTCGCTCATCTGAAAAATATAGAAATAAATAATCAATTAAAAGTCAACAGGCAAATGGGTAAGTTTGTTCAGCAAGACAAATGCCAGGAAAAGTAAACTGCATTATGTGATTTTGTACCAGGCATATCTCCCATCCAGCCCAATCTTCAGTAATGTTACTTCCTGAAAGCTCGAGCACGACTAACTTCTTGAGACATAAATTCCTCGCATTTAACTCTGAAGGGCAATTACTCCAAGAGAACCATGTTAACTTGGGGAAAACATTCTTGAAGTCCCCTTCCAAGTTTCCGCCCTCCAATTCCAAGAATCTTAGATAGGGCATCTTTGAAAATTCTTCACTCGTGAAATTGTACTCTTCAGAAAGTCCCCTTAGTCTGAGTGCTATGACATTTCTTGTCCCCTGGTAATTAGAAAAGCATAAGTGAACCTTTGAACTAGATGACAGAAAGTGTGCTGCACAAGTTTGAGGAGCTTGATTATGTTTAGTAGTAAAGCACGCGCTATTGTTTTGTACAGACATGAATTGACAAAGCATCAGAAAGGGTTAATAAAGTTAATCTGACTCGTTCAAACATTTGAAAGAGTTCTTTATACTGCATACCCCATAATAATATTTTGATCCTTCAGTTTAAGCGAAACTTTGTTGCAAGATGATGATGAAGAATTCTGTTGTAATCGAGTAAAACAATTTGCTAGAGAATGAAGCCTTATACATGTATTTTTTCGAGAACATAAAAACCTGCAAGGGTTTCGAAACCTGCTTGCAATGAAGCGTGGGAAGTCCAGTTTACTCCGAAGCGGCTCTTTGTTAGGTTTCATATAAGTTATATCACAATATTATGACAGCAGCTAGACTTGTTTTAGGACCCCCTATGGACTCTACAGAATAAATTAAGGATCAATGTACAAACAGGATTTGCTTTCATAATAGCAAAGATATTCACCAGACCTATAAAAGTCTCTCGTATCTTGTTTGAAATGTTTGATTTGCTTTCATAATAGCAAAGATATTCAACAAACCTCATAAAAGTCTCTCGTAGCTTGTTTGAGATGTTAGAGACGGACTATCAATTACTAAATCCATACAGCATAGGAAAACAATATCGAGCCATCGACAAAAGATTGCATATTACTATAAATTACTGAATCTATCACTAAATTTCAAGTAAGGGGTTTCATTGCAGAGTAATTTTTCTAATAACTACCAACTCAGCAAAAGGAAAAAAATTATCAGCCTTGAAAAGCTTTAATAGCATAAGAAGTCGCAATCTGGATCTATAATATGTTGACCAGTTATTGTATTCAAACGTACTTCCAGAAGTGTTTGCTACTAGTTTTTTTTCCTGTCCTGTCGTAAGTGTAACTTATCAAATGGTCGATTTTTTACTAAGGACAATAGTAAGGTGACTATAGGTTACCTCTTTCATCTGAACCACGTCTTTGGCAATCTGGGGCTCCCACAACCTGCTACGTTGTCCATGAACTTCGATGCCTTCGCGCTTAACAATTTCTCTTCCAAAATCTCTAATTTGATCATGCATCCATAATATATCATTTTTTATTATCTTTATCAAAGACATACGAATAAGGACAGGTAGTTCACTTTTTGGGCAGTAGCAGGAAGCTTTCCACATCCAGCATGGCGGGAGTCGTTCTTCTCCGATAAATAAACATGCAATATCAAGAAAGATATTTTTCTGATGATCCTTTAACATGTCATAACTTATCTTTAATTTTTCGAAGACTTCATTGTTGGGCACCATATCTAACCGCTTCAACAAAATTTTCCAAGAATCTCTTTTTTTGCCATAAAGGGAGGAACCAAGAATCTCAAGAGCTAATGGAAGTCCACCTGTTTTGCTACTAATCTTGTGTGCGAAATCAGCAAAGTTGGGTGGTGGGGAATCCTTCTTGAATGCATGTCTACAAAAAAGCTCAAGAGCATGGGATGAATCCATTTCTGTCATTGCATAAAATTCAAACTCTGAATGTTTTTGGAAACTCGTCCTTTCGGCATCCTCTTCAATTGGCAAAAAGTTGATATCCCGTGTTGTAATGATGATCTTACTTTCTGGAGCAAACCAATCATTCTTTCCCGCTAGACTAGAGAGTTGATCCCACGTATCCACGTCATCAAGAATAAGAAGAACTTTCTTCTTACGAAACCTCTTACTAATCAGGTCAATCCCGGCATGAACAGAGCTATGGGGCTCTAGAGATTTGCCTTGGTGAAGTTCTGATAACAACTGTTTTTGTAAGTTCATAATAGTACCCCTTCCCGCAGAATTGCGAACATCCGAGAGGAAGCAACGTACATCAAATTGGTTGAAGATATGATTAAAGACAGCTTTCGCAAGAGTTGTCTTACCAATGCCGCCCATTCCGTGAATGACCAGGTAAGGAATGTCACGAGGACCTTTCCCTAACAACTTCATGAAGTCTTGCACGTGGTCATGAATCCCGACTAATTGATCAGGCAGAGGCATCGTCCCCTTCATCAGCTTGGTCAAAACCTCGGAAACAACAGAGCGGATAATTTCACCGTGGCTGCCACATTGACAGAAGAGCATTAGCGCGAAACATGTGGCGGATGACCTCTAATGTTGAGGCATGCTGTAGCAACGAAACTAGTCCGTCGCCTTATCGAACGGTAGATCACTTTCTTAAGTAAGAGGAAGTCTCGACTTACGAAAGTATTAGATCTACACATGAGGAAAGACAGAGAATAGGAAAAAAGGAAGAAGTAATACTGTGCTCGGTAGGACTGGTTAAAAGAGAAAGAAAAAATGGCAGAAAATTCTCTTTGAATCTTTTCAATCGTAATCGTACAAAACGCTAGGGAGTAGAGCATTCTTTCTTTTGGGGCAGTAAGGAAAGCATCACGAGTACGCGTCTATCGTCTCCATCCAAAATTAAAGAGAATAAGAAAGAAGAGAAAGCAGATTCCGAGTCCACGCTCTTACCCTTTCTCCTGCAAATCCCATCCCTTGATTCTTCCGACCACGATCAGAGCCTCCTTCCATTGCTGAACATCGTGGCTGAAGTTCTCCTTGTGCTTCTCCAAATCGTCGAGGTACAAACTTTTGTGCTTCCCATCATCTTTGAGCTTCACATCATCGGGTTTCACATCATAGAAGATGGGCAGGATCACTTTGTCAGTAGTCTTGCTAGCGCACTCCACCATGTGTGTGAGCTCACGAAGACACCATCGACTATTTGCATAGTTCCTAGAGAAGATGGGCACGTATACTTTGGAGCACTCGATGGCGTGTAGAAGCTCACCTTCAATCTTTTCGCCCTTTCGGATCTCTTCATTATCTCTGAAAGTAATAACTCCAGCTCCGACTAGAGCATGATAAAAAGAGTCGGTGAAGCTATAGCGGGTGTCGGGGCCTCTAAAATTCAAAAATACCTCATATTCGGTCCCCAATGACGAATCGCGGTCAGGGACATAATCTGATGTCGACGCTGCGTCTGGCGAGTCTCTCGATCTCTTCATCCTCCTTCGGCAGTGCAAAATCTTCACCGGATTTGATGAGAGCGAGATGTTTATGAACCTGAGCGAAATCAAAACTCAGTCTCGAGCAATAACATGGACAAAATGGAGGGCACCAAGTCTTTTTTCTTTTCCATGTCAAATTGAAGGGAGGCTCACATTTATGGGGGGACCGGATATCAAAAGATTACCCACAAGTTAATTGGAGGATACTACTTTCCACGCGAGGTTGGAAAAATTAAAAGCATTATAATACTTTGCGGGACAGGAGAATACAAGCGTTGGGCATTGGAAGCCAGTATGCCTCGGGCTCAAATATCACGTGGCCAGCACACCAGAAAGTCAACTTTTGAATACTAGATTGGAATCTTGCATGTGCTCCACTTTCACATGTTCACACTTTCAATGCATTCATCCCGCCGTGTTTCACGGATCTTCCCGCAATTTTCTTATTTTACTGCTAAAAAAGTTGTACAAGCAAAAGAGCCAAATGTAACGCCCCGTTTTCAACCCTTTCTGACGTCCAATTAGGCGAATTTACAAGTTTATTTATTGGCCCATCGTCCTCGAGAGTCCATCGGACTAAACGTGAGTTTTCATTTTGGGTGATTTCGGACTTTCGGCAATTGCATTTTGGTTCCCCCACTTTTAGTTATTTGCATTTTAGCCCCTAAAATGGTCATTCTGGTATTTTTCTTCTTTTGTTTCCGTCCGGGCCAAAACTTTGGGCTTCACATGGTGAAAAATGTTAGTAACATGAAAATTTTTATTCGTAAGAAAAATGATGTTGGGGTGAGAGAAACAAAAAGTTTGAAACATGTAAAAAATGGATTTTTTAGGCCAAAAATGACCTCAAACGCCTTCTGGAACCAATCTAGCACGGTACACCCTTTCAATCAAATGTCTCGGACTGCTGAAATAGAAGAATATCCGAAAAAAAATTAATTGGAAATCATGTTTTGTAGTGTTAGTTCAAGTATTACTGTTATGCATAAGACTAAGAATCGAGTCTTTTGTTTTTTCATAGATGAACATTTCTTATATTTTTGGGTCAAAGATGGACATTTCTTATTCAATTGATAAACCAAATTTTATTATGAATTCTACTTAAATAGGAGTTTTATGAATTATTAACCTTAAGTTCATATTACAAATGTAGCAACTCAATCTGGCCCAAGCGAAAATAGTAATAAAATGTACGTAAGCTGTCATATTAGTCAAATTCGTTACCATAAAGACGATTTTCATGTTACATCAAACACATCTCCAAAATTCTAAAACAAACAAAAAAAAGCTTATAATGATGGAAGCACCTGATTTACAATATGTGCTCACTTTTCAAGTGCATTCAATATTTTCAACCAAAATAAAAGTACATTCAACATTTCTATATCGGAATGGATCAGGGTTCCAATCATGTGGTGAATGCATAATTGAGTGGCCTGAACCGCAATATTACGAGTTTCTACTTTAGTTATAAAAACAACCACATTGTTAGTGTTGAACAATTGAATTTTAATACGTTTTCTTTTGGAAACAGGTGAAGCAATTTCATTTTCCCCACAATATCCAGATGAGATGGATTGCAAAGGATTTGGCAGCCATAACCAAACTAGATAGCTTTCAACTAAACCAAGTGCAATCCTTCATAAGCATGGATAATCAGTTATTTGAGTATCGATATGTATTGCGGATTCAAGAAAAGATAAATGACTTGCTTCCTTTAGTTCAACAACAATGAGCGTTGTTCACAAAGAATCCTTCGAGAGCATGTATGTCCTGAAATTGGGCCATGAACAAACGCACTCATCTTGTAGGAGCCTCTTTAATCTAGTCAAAAGCCATGGACCACCAATTTAGAGAGAGCGCCTTTGACCATTAGCGAGGTTTCACCACCTTGAAGGTCCAATCGCTTCAATTTTGAGCATTTTGAGATGTCAGGTGTCCTCCTTAAGTTGGGGCACTGAGTGATCTGTATAACTTTCAAGTCCTTGCTCACCTAGAAGAACAAACCGAGAATAGTCAAGAAGGGCAAACGGTTAAGTTTGGCAAGAAGACAAAAGCCAGAAAAGTGAACAGCACGGTTGATGTTGTACCAGGCATGGCCCCCACCCAGCCCAATCTTCAGTAATGTTACTTCCTGAAAGTTCGAGCATAACTAACTTCTGGAGACATAAATTGGTTGCCTTTAATTCTGAGGGGCAATTGCTCCAAGAGAACCATGTCAACTCGGAAAGAAGATTCATAAAGTCCCCTACTAAATTGCTGCCCTCCAATTCCAAGAATCTTAAATTGGGCACATTCGAAAATTCTTCACTAGTAAAATTATACTCTTTGGATAGTCCCTTTAGTCTGAGCGCTCTGACATTGTGTTTCAGCTGGTGAGAAGAAAAGCATAAGTAAACATTTGAACTAGCTACAAATATGGTGCTATACAAGTCAGAGGAGCTTGATTATGTTGAATAAAGAAACATAGATAATTGCTTCATATAGATCTAAACTGACAAAAGCATAAGAAAGAGTTTATCAAGTCGATCTAATTTGTTCAAGCAGTTGAAAAGAATTCTTTGCATTGTATGGTGCATAATAATTTTCTAATCCATCAGCATATCGCAAGATGATAACAAAAAAACTTTATTATAACTAACTAAAACCATTTTATGTGAAATACTGCCTGCATATAAATATCTCGAGAATATTAAGAAAAAACTGCCAAACCAAAGTCTTGAGTTTACCCCGATTATACCTGAGTATAACCATTTGATATGGAGTGTGTGGAAGCCAGTTTCCCTCTAGAGCATCTCTTTATTAGGTTTCGTTTGTATTTCATTACAAGACAAGAGATGGAAAATCGTACTCGTTTTAGGACTGCTTTCACAATAGTAGCGATATTCAATCGAACCTCATAAAAGTCTCCTATTTATTTTTCAAACGTTAGAGATGGACCATCAATTACTAAATCCATATTATTGTAAGGAAAAACTCTAACGGACTATGCTCATAACATTGTAGATTCCAATTAATTAATCGATTACCAAATTTCAAGTGATGACTTTCGTTAATGATTTCCAACTTAGCAACAATATCAGCCCTGAGAAGCTTTGATAGCCCTGGAAGTCGGAATCCGAAGCTCTTTCCATAGATTTGCTAAATAATTTTTGTATGTAAAGATATTACTCGAAATATTATTTATAATATCTTTCACTTCATAAATGTAACTTGTCAATAATTTTCATATATGATATGTGATGATATTGCCATCAATGAACTCTATGCAAACCTTTTCTTTTCCCTTTGCTAGAAGAAGAATTCAAAAAAGGGAAAACCAATCATAAATGCACGGTCGATTTTTTCCTAAAAAAATAGTAAGGTGACTAAAGCATACCTTTTGCATTCGAATCACTTTTAAGGCAATCTCAGGATCCCACAACCTACTACGCTTCCATGGATTAGCAAAATCTTCAAGAGCAATAACATTCCTTCCAAAATCTCTAAGTTGGACATTCATCCACAGAGTATCATTTTCTTCTATCTTTATCAAAGACATGTGAGTAAGGACAAGTAAATCTCTTTTCGGGAAATAGTTGGAAGCTTTCCACATATAGTATGGGAGGAGTTTTTCTCTTCCATAGAAGAAACATGCAATATCAAGGAAGATCTCTTTCTGACTGGACTCTAGCGTGTCATAACTTATCCGTAATCTCTTGAAGACCTCCCACGGAAGACTTGAATCTAATTTGTGCAGCATGCTTTCCCAAAAACTTAAATCTTTGTTGCGAAGGTTGGAACCGTAAAACTCGAGAACTACTGGAAGTCCACCTGTTTTGCAACTAACTTCGCGTGCGATACGAACAAATTCGCATGGCGGGGAATCCTTCTCGAATGCGTGCCTACTAAAAAGCTGAAGAGCGTGGGATGAATCCATTTCTGTCATTCTATAAAATTCAAACTCTCGAGAATGTGCTTGGAAACTAGTCCCTTCGTCATTCTCTTGGGTTGGCAAAAAGTTAATGTCCCGTGTTGTAATGATGATCTGACTTTCTGGACCAAACCAATCCTTTTCTCCTGCTAGACTAGAGAGTTGATCCCACTTATCCACATCATCAAGAATAAGCAGAACTTTCTTCTTACGAAACCTCTTACTAATCAAGTCAATCCCGGCATGAACAGAGCTATGGGGCTTCAGAAAATTGCCTAGGCGAAGTTCTGATAACAACTGTCTTTGTAATTTCATAATACCGCCCCCCCACACAGATTCACGAACATTTGAGAGGAAGCAATGAACATCAAATTGATTATAGATATTATTAAAGACAGCTTTCGCAAGAGTTGTCTTACCGATGCCGCTCATTCCATAAATGACCAGGTAAGGAATGCCACGATGGCCTTTCTGTAACAACTTCATGAAGTCTCGCATTTGATCATGAATTCCTACTAATTGACTAGGAAGAGGCATCATCCCTTTCATCAGCTTGGTCAAAACCTTGGAAACAACAGAGCGGATGATTTCACCGTGGCTGCCAGATTGACAGAAGAGCATTAGCGCGAAACTTGTGGCGGATGAAATCTATTGTTGAGGCATGCTGTAGCAACGAAACTAGTCCATTTCTGTATCGGACGGTGGATCACTTCCTTTAGTAAGAGGCAGTCTCGACTCACGAAAGTATTAGATCTACAAGTAACGAAATACAGAGAAAAGAAAAAAGAAGAAGGAAGAAGTAATACTGTGCTTGGTACGAGTGGTTAAAAGAGAAAGAAAAAATGGGAGAAAATTCTCTTTTAATTTTTTCAATCGTAATCGTACAAAACGGTAACACAATTTTCCTTACCCTTTCTCCAAGAAAATAAGAAATAAGAGAAAGGAGATTCCGAGTCCACACTCTTACCCTTTCTCCTGCAAATCCCATCCCTGGATTGTTCCGACCTCCATCAAAGCCTCCTTCCATTGCTGAACAGAATCGTGGCTGAACTTCTCCTTGTGCTTCTCCAGATCGTCGAGGTACAAACTTTTGTTCTTCACATCATCCGGTTTCACGTCATAGAAAATGGGCAGGATCAGTTTGTCAGTCGTCTTGCTTGCGCGCTCCACCATATATGTGAGCTCACAAAGACACGACACACTGGCTGCGTAGTTCCTAGAGAGGATGGGCACGTATACTTTGGATTCGTCCATGGAAAGTAGAGTTCGATATCCAAATTCCATGGGAAGTAGAGTTCGATATCTAATCTCTTTGCCTGTTTCGAACCCATTATTTCTGAAAGCATGAACTCCAGCTCCAACCAGAGCGTGATATAAAGAATCGGCGAAGTTACGACTGGTGTCGAAGCTTTTAAAATTCAAAAACACCTCAAATTCGGTCCCCGATGACGAATCGCGGTCAGGGACACGAACGGACGTCGATGCTGCGTCTGGCGAGTCCCTCGATCTTTTCATCCTCCTTCAGCAGTACGAAATCTTCAGCGGATTTGATGAGAGCGAGATGTTTATGAACCTGAGCGAAATCAAAACTCAGTCTCGAGCAATAACATGGACAAAATGGAGGACACCAACTCTTTTTCCTTTTTCCATGTCAAAAAGAACGGAGGCTCACATTCATGTCAAAAATTAATTGGAGGATAGTACTTTCCACGCGAAATTGGAAAAATTAAAAGCATTACAATAATTTGCGGGACTGGATAATACAAGCGTTGGGCATTGGAAGCCAGTACGCCTCGGGCTCAAATGTCACGTGGCCAGCTCACGAGAAAGTCCAGTCAAATATCGCGTCTTGGTCCACTTTCACATGTTCACACTTTCGATGCGTTAATCACGCCATGTTTCACGGATCTTCCCGCAATTTTCTTTTTTCTTTATTTTTGCTTTTTGTTTTCGATGATTTGCTGCTAGTACAGATTTTTTCCATAATAATTCCTCCTAATATAGATTAGTTTATTTTGTTGGGGAAGGTTCCCATCGCAACATACTATTGAGTTGAAAATTCGAGGATAATTGTGCATGCTTTTTAATTTTCTTCGTGCTCTCTAATAGAGAGAGAAAGGGAGAGACATGCCTACCACTAGCAAAGTTGTACAATCGGAAGAACCAAAGCTCTTCAAATTTTTCCATTTTTAAGACACCAATTGTCCTTTTTAAGATTTGAGGAACGAGTGACTTGTATGTTCTTCCCCGTGGGGGAAGACAAACCAAGAGTTAACCACGTCAAGTGTCACGCCCCATTCTCGAGCGCGTACATACCTCAGTAGCTTTTCCAAATCGCGGCCAATAAATATGACATCCCAATATTCATCATCCGCCCTTAACTTAATCAGTGATAAATACATGCAGAAGCTGAACATAAATTTTTCCTCTGACAACTCCGGGATATTTATAAAATTGCACTTATCAAATATCCAACTATTGTTAGCGCTATTCTTTCACCCCCCTCCGTGAGCCTTTCTAGCCTAACCTAGTCCTTGTCCATCTCCTCCAAACTCGAGACCCAAAAATTTGGTTAATAATAACAAATGAGATATAAATCTCAATGTGTCCACACCCTAAACCCATACTAAGGAGGCAATCGCCTTAAGATCCCTAACCACTCAACCGGTTCTTCCTTATGCTCTGCACCACTCGCACATGCCTACCGGTCAAGTCACACTGGACTATCCATGACCCTTCATGTAATGAGTACCAAACTGGTACTATACTATCTCGCCAAATTTGCAGACACATGGCCCCTAGGCTAGACTACTATGCTAATTTGTCGAAATATGATTTAAGTACTTCGTATTGACTATTATTAAATGCATTAATTTCCTTTTAATTTTGAAAAGGTCATCAAATTCAAATTTCTAACTGGTAAATTTCTCGAACAAGAGAAAGAACTACCACAAATATATAATTACATTATTTGATGTGAAGAACTTTTCTTCCATTGTTAATGTGAAAACCTCTTCCACCAAGTGATCCTCCCTCAGAAATTTGCAAAAGGAAAAGCAGTTCGTCCCATTAGAAAAGATAGAGTTTTTATTATAATGCATGAAAGATAATATTTTTGTCTGAACACCAAAATCACGATGTCACTTTCATTAGTTAGAGACAGGCATTTTGGACGTCTTATATTGCATGAATTACGGGACGAAATAAATAGCATTAATCATATTTGTGGCTGTTGACAGAGATACCTATGTAAAATGTTCAAGGAACATTTTCTAAACCCTTGGATGTACGATATACAATTTTAGAGAGGATTTAATGTGTTGTGTGTACAAAATGTGAGAATGACGAGATAATTGTCCAAAAAGTTCTAAACTTTTTGCAATTTTACCAATTTAGTTATAAACCTTTGTATTTGGCCGATTCAGTCTTAAACCTTTTGGAACTTTGTCATTTAAATCCTTCCGACGACTTTATCTCGGAAAATGCTTATGTGGGCGTGACATCTTGAATTTTCGACCTCATCTCGATAAAGTGCAATGGGCTTTTCACCGACACGCCTATGATCATTTTTCTCAGAGCTGATCACTCGTGAGTTAACTAACCTATCAAGTAAAGCCGTTAAGGGATATAATCGCAATTAAATCCCTAAAAACTACCTAGTAAGTTGGAGTACTAGAATTGCATTTGGTTGATTTTAATCATAAAAGTGAACTTGGATTTGGAAATTGAACGTTTGAGCGTGTCTCGATTTATTTTTAGGATCTCGTCTCATCTTTTGGGAAAATTCTCTTGAGCCAGGAATTTTATGGAAAAAATTCAAATTAGACAAAAAGAATTTTTGGAATTCGAATGGGCCTCTTTAGTTGGATTTTTTTTTTGGCTACCAAATTGAGTTAATTTGTGGAGAAATGGTAGAAATTTTATGGAAGCTTCAAGGAGATTTCTTGGTCACCAATTGGGCTTGAATTGGTGAGGATTTGAAGGGAACTTGAAGGGAATGGGTGCAAAATTCGTAGGAGGAGGGGATGCTGCATTTTGGCCTTCATTCTTGGCTTGTTTGAGAAGACTGGGAGGGGAAATTGCTGCTAGATGGAGTTGAAGACTTATGGGGCTTATACTCAAGTGTTTTAGATATTTTGGGTGGACTTGGAGGGCTTCTTGTCCCTCTTCCCTACATAAGCAATTTCTTATTCTTCTTCTTCTTTTTCTTCATTTCTCCTCCATCGGATGCCTCACACCCTCCCCCTTGCTATGCAAACTTCATCGTCAGTCCATCTCCCTCTGCCGGACTAGCCAACCTAAGCTCAACCAGCCGTGCCCCGCCGCTCACCTCCACGTGGCTGTCGTCATGAATCAATTTATTCACTAATCTGGTGAGTTAACTCCCTAATCCTTGCTTAGGTGGTTAATTATGCTTAGGGGTTAGATTAGTTTTGATTAGCAAGATTAGATTAATACTAGAGAGTATGGTTTAGTTTAATTTAGTGGTATTATTTTGAATCTGTTTACTGGACCCTCATCGTTTACCTTTTTTGTGGATCAAAATGTACTAAGATTTTGAGGTCGATTCCTTCTTAAAATGTTTTATACATCTTCATATATAACATATGTTTTACCAAATATTTTATGGATTTAAAAGAATAATATTTCAACTTCATAAAAAATCCCTATTTTTGCTAGAACTTGTGACTTTTTGGTGTTCAATGGATTTTTGTCAACTCTTAGGGTCTGAACTTCGAAAGAGTTCCTCTAGAAAATTTTTTTATCATGTTAGTTTAACAAAGTCAAATTTTAGATCAAACAGACAAATTTTGGATCTCGAACCAAATTGGTTTTGGAAAATGTGATTTCTTTAAATGGACACAGTTTTGTAACGATTTGAGGGATTTACCACTCTCAATACAAAGGATATGGGTCAAGGTGTTTTCACGAAAAATGTTCAATTTTAGTGTCCTTTATAACATATTCAATTTGAGGATTTTTCGAACTCATTTGATTAGGTTTTAAAATTTAAACTTGGAGAGGCGCGAGTGGCTCGGTTTCTGCTGGTTAGGGCCAGTTTTGATTTTTTGGTTATTCGTGGTATAGTGTTGATAGATAGTGTATATTTGGTGTCATGGTTGGTGTGTGGTATGCCTAGAACTTATGCATAATAATGTGTGATTGAGTAATTATGTGATGACTTTTGATTGTGTTGAGGAAATCAAATATGTAACAAGCGAGTAAACGACTAAGTTCTACACGACATTGGAGCTTCATGTCGGTCACCTTTAGAATCTTGTACTATTGCTATATGTGGTCAATAGTTAAATGTTACACGATAAAGTAACTTCCTAAAGCCACATTTATAGCCTTAAGTTTGAATATTGAGTATGGATTAAACCATGGATATGAGATATTCGTGTCTAATTATTGGACGAAATTGTGTGGCATGGAATGGACTTATAATAACAATTTCGCCTCATAATCGAGACTTCTATGAGTTTTTGATTATTGATGTGCAGTATTCTAATTGTAAAATATATTTGTTATATGCATATGTATGTAAGTTGTAATGATGTTGTCATGCCTTGCTCCCGAGTGCGCATCAGTCCCTGATTACTTTCTTTTAAGACCATTGAAGTAAAGGCGACATCTCAAGTTGGCCGTGGTCTTCTTGAACATCAGAGTCACAACAATGAACATAAGCGAGGCAAGTAAAACAAAGTACAACCCTTCTTGAGCCAAATATAGAAACATCGGCCTTTCGATTAAAACACGTTCACACTTACATAATCCATCAAATGACTCTAGGTCGATTACATTAAGTATGACCGGTTCCCAAAAAGACTCTCAAAAGAGGACGAGCCTAGAAGGGAGACCTCGACCTGCAACTATAAAGCCAAAATACATCAAGGCGGGTGTAGCAAACTCGGACCCGATCCTACTTATCTAGAGGACTCGAGACCCGATTGATGTGAGTTTGTGACGTCCAAGCACGTCACACGCCCCTTGTTCCTATCTCGTTCTTTTCTTTTACCAACTCTTCTTTATTTAGCGCAAGCAGAAGCATTCACATGCACATCACGCTCGACACATCACAACATCAATAGTACTTATATTACATAAGTTCATGTACAAAAGTAGGGGTAAAACACTACTAAGCCTATCTTGGGCTACTTTAGGGCCTTAGGCTTCTACTCACACAACTTTGCTCCTCAGTAGAGCTGTCTCGGCACAACGGACCTAGATTAAAGTTTTCTAATTGTCCAGGTCTACGTCCACCCACACATGGTGTCATTGTGCCTGTAGGTCACGTTTTCCTCAACGTCCACGACGTCATGGCTAGTTATCTCTATGTTGAGTGGCATCCCGAACCTGACCCGATTGTCGTGATTCATCTCCTAACCTTGAAAAAGAGAATGAAAAGGGGGATGAGCGTATGCCTAATGAATAAGCATCCTAGCGCCAATTTAGGACAAGCCGCTTAAGGAAACTTTGCATGACATAAAAGCATGTTAGTAAACTGCTCAATAGCAATGCAAGCACACGCATGAATGAGACTCTTTAGCATTCCCCTCGGGCTCTCCCAGTGGACTCCCCTCAACGGGATCCTCGTGTTACACATGAGAACTTCGCAACTCCGTGGCATTCATGCATGTCTCGCAAGGATAGTTGCGGCATCCCTGTATCTCTCGCAAGGGCAGTTCCTACCTCCTTAAGTAGGAACGCCTCCCGGCTCTCTATCACAGGAGTCGTTGCCAAATCCCTTTTGGATTTGCAACCCAATGCAACTAATATGCCACACATAACGCACAAAGGAAACACCACTGGCGATTACACCCATGGCTCCGTTCTATACCAAGTGCTAAGAGAAATCCCCCTCCTTAGCAACTAGGATGACTTACTCACCTTGAGAAGTGCTTTCTCAAGCTTACCGGTGGCAACAAGTGATTGAGAGAGAGTAGTGAGAAGTTAAGAGGACAGTTGGAGCTCTTGGGAGGAGAAGGAAGAAAGAGAAGTTAGGTTATGGCATTCTTGAAGAATGTCACCTTTATTTATACTTATCATTTCTTGGCCACCAAGCAAGATTCATTAAAGAGAGAATCTTGACATTAATTAGCATATCTAGCTTGCACCAATCATTGGCTTCCAAGCTCAAGCACTAAGGATTACATGGCAACCTAAGTAGGCTTAAGTATTCTCTTAGGCATAATGATGATGTTCAACCACCAATCCCATTATTCCCATTATTCCATTTGTCTTAACTCATCCATAGCCTAAGATTTGGACAAGATTGTGTCTAGGATTCACTTAGATTTCCTAGACTTAGATGGCACCACATCATGCATTTACTTGGCTAAGAAGGAAGGTGATGTGTTCCCTTGACATTTATTAACTAGATTTGGCCATAATTACACTAATAAATGTTAGTGTCCAAGTGGCCTTTTAGAATGCTCAAGAGAATTCTCCACATCCCACCTTATGCCACTTGTCCCATTAGGTCCAACCTTAGGTACATGAGTTGGCTTAATGCATTTAATAGAGCATTAAATGCAAATTAATGCACTAAGTTCACTTGACTTTATATGATTGGCCGATGGATTCACCCATGCCAAATGAAAATCAAGTGTCAATTTAAGCTAGACAAAGTATGGCCAAGCATGCCGGTCCGAATGTGGTCGGACTGTGACTAGCACGCTGGTCTGTTGAGTCTGGTAAGTAGAAGACTTAACACCATCAGATTATATCTGAGTCTAATCCAAATAGACTTTATTGAGTCTGAGACTTTGTTGAGTCTAAGATCCTCAAACTGAGTTTGACACCTTCAAATTGTACTGAGTCTGTGTTCGTCAAACTATCTCAAGTCAGAACTATCTCAAGTCAGACTTCGTCAAACTCCATGTAGTCTTGCCTTCTGAGTCTGATACCTCTAGATTCAAGATGAATTCTTTCACAACCCATCTCTCTGCCAATTTCACGATCCATTTGAGTGGTTCCATTTCTGACCGCTCTATTCATTCAGGCGGTCTTATGGTCTGTCCACTTGGTCGACATATGTGATCCATGGCCACTCCCTATGGCCGACGCGGACTCTCCCGCACAATATTCACACGGTCAACCCAGCTATCCTTACAGCCAAACCTCGCATCTTGTGGCCCAAATCACCGAATGATCGGAATAGGGGTTGGGATATTACAATTTCTCCCCCTTCAATAAACTTCATCCAGCATGTGAGAAGGATCAGGCTCGTACTTTCTCAACATAGATATGAGAAATACATCGTGTATATTTGATACCTTTGGTGGTAACGCCAATCGATATGCCACTTCTTCGATCCTCTCTAGAATTTTGAACGGTCCAACATAACATAGACTCAACTTGCCTTTCTTCTTGAAACATGACGTGCGTTCACCGGTGAGACTGTCAAGAACACATGGTCGCCAACACTGAATTCTAAGGGTCTTTGACGTTTGTCCGCATAACTATTTTGGCTACTTTGCACCTTCTTGAGCTGTTCACAAATGGTCTGCACCACGTCGATAGTCAGTTGGATCAGTTCTGGTCCGGTGAGTTTCTTTTCATCGATCGCATCCCAGCACACTGGAGTTCTGCAAGCCTTTCCACATAATGCCTCGAATGGTGTCATATCAATACTTTGTTGGTAGCTGTTATTATAGGCAAACTCAACCAATAGCAGATGTTCGTCCCAACTACCCCGGAAGTCAATCGAACAAGCTTGCAACATATCTTCCAAAGTCAAGATTGTCCTTTCGGACTGTCCGTCTGTCTATCAGTGGTATGCCGTGCTATACTAAAACTTAGTTTCCATGTCTGTTTGTAAAGCTCGCCAAATCATCGCTGTAAACTTTAGATCATGGTTCGAGATAGTAGTCACGGAACTTTGTACAATTTGATAATTTGTTGCATATACAACTCGACGTACCTCTCTTGAGTGTAATATGGTCATACAACCAAGAAGTGGGCCGACTTAGTTAAGCAATCGACAATCACCCATATGGAATCATATCCTCTAGCAGTATGAGATAATCCTAGGATGAAATCTATAGTGATGCGCTCCCATTTTCATTCAAGAATATCCAAGGGATTCAATAACCCACCTGGTTTAGAAGGTTGTGCTTTAACTTGTGGACAGGTCAAGTATTTGGCAACATATCTTGTGATGTCCCACTTCATTCCCTCCCACCAATACTATTGGTAGAGGTTTTGGTACATCTTCGTATTCTCAGGATGGATATTATATCCGTTCGGATGCGTTCTGATAAGATTTCCTCACTGCTCCGAGTTATTGGGTATGCATAAGTGCTCTCGAAACCTTAGAATTTCATCATTAGAAATGCTAAAGTCCAGTTTCTTACCTTTGGTGGCGACTTTACGAATTTTGTCTAACTCAGGGTCTGATTGCTAAAAAGCTTTAATTCGCTGCACTATCTTCAACTCAACTCGAAGTGTAGCCATTAAGTTGGATATGCTTCCAACTGTGAACTTACAATCCGAGTCATGAGAAACCGTGTGAGAATAGAGAACATATGTTTAAGTGTATGACTCTAGTGATCATTCGCTCGAAAAGTTTGGACAAGGGCTTGATGGATTTGCTTAGTAGGAAACTGAATAACCATGGTAGAAGAATTGACCAAATACCAAAATAGTCATTTTAACTCGTCTAGAAAATCTTCATTTGGATTCTAAGTGAGAGGATGGATAAATGGGTATTCTGGATGGAGTCTAGTAGGTTTTAGAAGTAATCATCTATAATTAGCAAATATGTTATATTAACTCAACGAGTTTTTCTAATAACCTATTTTCTTCAATGATAGCTTGAATTTTAGGAGGATAATCAAGACCGGGCCAATTATCGATTCTGTATGTGTCTGATTGGTTTCTTCACATACATGTTAATTTCTATGGTGGCTTTTGGTCTAAGGAGAAAATTTGCAATAACATTTTTCTTTCCGGTAATATGTTTAATTCCAAAGGAGTATTTGGAAAACCATTCTATCCACCTTAAAAGTTGTGAATGAGGAACTTGCTTCTGCTTGAATTTTAGCATTTGAGAAAATGAAGTCATATCAAATTCAACCAAGAAATAATGGCCGATAAGATGGAATTCAAATTTCTTAGTTCCATACTTAACTACCAATATTTCTTTGAATGTGGAATGATAATGAAGTTTAGCTAGAGAGAACTTACTACTTTTGTAAGCGCAAATATGGCGCTTACCATCAATTTCCTCAAATATGATTGCTACCCAATATTCATTACTAGCATCTGTTTGGAAGATCATTTTCCCTTTAGAAGGAATATGGAGAGGGAAAAGATCATGCATAAGCTCCTTATGCTTGGCAAGTGCTTCAGTTTGTTCCTTGCCCCAAGGAGGAGCATCTTTTTTCAACATTTTCTGGAAAGGAATTAGGAAATTCACAATGTGAGGAACACAATCTCTAAGATAATTAATTGTCCTGAGAAATATTTAGATCTGCTTCACAATGAGTTCTTTTTCTGGGAAGTTAAGTGATTCCTTAGTAATATGTTGACTGATTCAATATGTTCCCTGATCAATATACATGGCAAGAAATTCAATTTTCGTTTGGGTATTGACCATTTTCTTCTTAAGATGGCATGATACCATGCTTTTGAACAATATGGACAAATTTTTGGGGAAGTTCATCATTGGATTGCTCATCAGGCTGTAGAGCAAAAAGTCATCAATATAGAGAGCATCGCTATCCATAATTGGACTGAAAATTTGACACATAATTTTCTAAAAAGAGACAGAGCTATCTTTAATCCAAAAGGGAGAAATTTTCGTTGATAATGCTGGTTCAGAATATGAAATCCGATTTTGGATCTGTCATCACGATGTGTGCCAAGTTGCAAAAAACCTGCTTTGAGGTCAAATTTTGGAATAAATTATGGCTTTGGTCAAGCTGGAAAAGGGAGAGTTTTTGGAAGGCACATGAAATTTGTCATCTCTGAGGAAAATGTTAAGGGTTAGTAATTAATTATCAAACGCAATTTCCTCTTGTTTGCTCTACACACTTGTTGACATAAAAGGCTTCACAAGCCCACTGGGAATCAGAAGGCTCAATGAGTCCCTACTGTAAAAGCGCAAGGCATTCTTTTTGGGTAAGATTAAGATGTTTAGGATTCATACCCGAATGACTTACTTTTGTTGGGTTGATATCCTCATTTTTCTTGAATGGAATGCAAACAAAAAACTGAGAATTTTGCCACAAAGGCTGTTGGCATTTCTGGATAAATTCAAAATGATTGTTCACACATGAATTCAAAAGATTTTGCATGATGGGATCAAGTATGCTCATTTCAATAAAAAAGAACCTTTGAATACTAGTAAATTCCTTGAAAGAATCTTTGAATTTAAGGCATTTTCCACTGATGAGTTTGAGTTTAGGAAGTTGGGATAAATATCTCATCTTATGATGAGGTTTTTATCTGGAAGAGGACAATCGAGAATTTTGGTGTTAATAGAACAATGAGGAAAGATTTGGATGGAAATGAGTTTAGAACGAACATTCACCGAAAAAGTGTCTCCAAATTTTGAAGTAAAATATTAGACATGGGGTTTCCAATACTGGGAGAGTTCTAGGATCAATGAGAGAGGCATGAGTACCAGTGTCTATCAAGGTTATGACAAGAATTGGCTTGGAATATTTAGACAAAAGGATTTTTACAGGGAAATATAGATGAAGATAACATGATTCGTGAGTTAAGATTTAAAGGGTGAAATGGAAAATATCTTGCTCACCTTCATTATTATTAGATGAGGGGTAATGTGGAATGGGGTAATGGGTCTCGTCTAAAGGTTCTTCTTCAACAGAGAACAAGGATTCAAGATCATCATCCCATAGAGAAACACCAGTTTGATATTCCACATGTTAGATGATATTGATATTATTCCGCTTGGCCTGAGAATAGTTTTTGGCAAAAATGTCTTTTTTGTTGCAAATAAAGCAATGCTTGGATTTTTCTCTGTCTTCCAAAAGATCCAGAGGAAGAATTTATGTGTCGCTTTCGCCGAAGAAATCTCCTTTTTCTAAAACGAAGGAACTGAAACCTATCATCATGAAGACAATATTTCTTCTAATGCTTCTACTTTTTGGTCTGTCGGTTGTCTCTACAGTCACAAGTTTTTCCACCAGGGTACTTGCTCTTCAAATGATTTTTTGTACAGACTTTATATAGGTGACGGCTTTCCTTGAGGAATTCTTGGAAAGAATTATTTCTAGAACACAAGTCATCCAAGCTCATGTGAATTTCCTACTGGAGTTGGCCAATACTGACGTCTGCAATTTTAACCTTTTTGTTGAGGAGAGATTTCTCAAATTACTAGTTAAGCTCAATTGGAGTGGAGTTCAAGAAGATTTGCTTCAGGTTTGGATCTCCACCTAAAGCATAATAGAGCTTGAGCATCTCTTGAAAATGACGATTTATATCTTTTCGCTTTAAGGAACATCATCTTCTTTCAAAGAACTCTCACCGCTAGAGCTCCAAAATGTCTGCAGGGTATTCGCAAAAGAACATTTAGATGACATAGATGTTGTCTTTGAAGTTTCCTGACACTAGGAACTGACTTGATTTGCTTCAGGAATTGTTTGCCATAAATTTTTAAGGCTCTCGACAAACTTGGAAACAAATTCCAAGACAATATCATAGTTACTGTCCCTAGTAAGCTTTTGAGTAATAAGCCATGCATGAAACTCTTGGTGTTTGTCAGGCCATTTGACGTATGTGATTTCATCAAGAGTAAAAAACTTTGATCTAGAGCTAACAGAAGATGAGGGAGTTGGATCATCAAGATACACAACTTCGGCTTCAGAAGGGGTTTCTTCATGCATAGGGTTAGGAGGATTAGCCATTATAAGAGGAATAATACTAAATTGGCTGGAAAAAGAGGAAGGTGAAGACTCATAAAAAGTGATGTCTAGTTCAGATTCAACACTGCTTGGAGAGGAGTCAAAAGCTGCTATCATGGGAGTAGGAGAAACAAATGGATTAGAAAAAAAGGAGATAGAAGCTTATATGGCCAAATTTTTCAGAAATGATTCCAGAGGATTTGAAATCATCATTTGTTGATAAGGAATTGGATCAGGTTTGATATCATCAAAAGATGATTCTACTTTTGCTTTTTACTTTTTTTGGCTATGTTTTTCCATCTCACGGATGATGCTTCTTAGTCTAGTGAGATCAAATTGATTAGGTTCAAAAGACATGAAAAATGGTGTTGGAAAAAAGTTTTGTGGCTGTTGTAACGACCCCTTTCCATATACCATACTCAATTTTTTTTTTTAAAGTATAAGGGTTCATTACGTCGTAGTTATCATGTCCCGGTCCATTGGGCACGTGATAAATCCCAACATTCATGTTTCTTTGCGACAATATCAACTCAGGATCCAATTGCCGACTTTTCATCTTTTACTCTATAATTAAGCGGAAGCATCCCTAACAAACAATGGTAGTTAAATAGGCAAGTCACATAACAAGCAGCACAATATAATACCTATTAATACATCAACATAACGATAGCCATTATGGACACAACAATCATCTTTTAATACAACTTCAACAAGACGTGCCAAAAGCACTTTTAATCATGAATCGGCTAAGATCGGGGGTCGGTTATCCCTAACTCCTCTAGTCTAACCTCTTGACATAAGGGGTTCGATCACTGTCTCGACTTTCACCATCATGCCAAGCGAAATGCCAAAGTGCTAATCATCGTGGAACCCTAGAAAATATTAATAACCACGGGGTGAGATAACTCAGTAAGTAGAAATCCTAAACCTCGCTTAGGAGATGATCTCGCAATCAACATGCAAATATTTGAAAACCCAAGTTCAAATAAATTACAAAATAGTATTTCAAACCTCATTCTTTCTCAAAAGAACACCTTCTTGAAGATTTCAAAAACAACTCACCTGTAAAAATCAACGTTAACATCAAAAGGTTTTCGAACACATCGCGTGCATTTACTCTTAACTCATCTTAACGCGTATTGGAAGGGTAGAGGCGCGAACGCATTGCCATCCCTCTCCCAAGCCAATATATTCTCCTCTTTAGCTGTACACACGCTCACACCAAAGTGTGTAGCGCTGCCTTAGCCTCAAGGTTTTGTTTCTCTAGCCCGTAGGCTCAGAACGCGTCCCTTAGACCGCAACCCAAGCTACGCCTAGCCCCGTCTAGCACGTCTACTGACTCAAAAGCCAGGCATACCCCGTAGGGCGTAACTCCCCCGAAGTCCATCCGACGAGGAGGCTAATTCCATCGGAAATCCATCTGGACATATCATCATGCCTAGCCCCATCTAGCGCGCCTACCGACTCAAAAGCCGGGCATACCCCGTAGGGCGCAACTCCCCCGAAGTCCATCCGACGAGGAGGCTAATGCATCACATACAATAAAATCATTTTCGAAAACCATTTTTTTCACCTTGCTCTTGAAATCAAAGACATTTTCAAAGATCAATCATTTTCAAAATCATTTTCTTTGGAAAAGAGAGGTATTTGTCATCAAAAAGGTAGCATGAAACTTTAAAAGTAATTAGCAACATTTCAGCAAGACTGGTAAGACCAAAGTGTAAATATAATTTAAGAAAACCACTCCACAAGTTAACTACATAACGTCACGTCCCACTCGAGGGTTAGAAAGTCTATTTACTCAATGTAGATACCAGAAATATGGAAGAGAAGTCAAGAATACAGAGAAACAAGTGAAACGGTGTAGCTGTCAGGATCGCCCGTGCTGGAAAACGGTGGCCGTTTTTCTTCCTTCCGGCGACTCTACAGTGACGATGCCTGACCGTATGGGGGTGTGGTTGGATCTGTTGGAAATATCTGGATGTTATGAAGAGAATGGAGTAGTTTCACTCAATTCGGAGGTCATTTGGTCTGTCAACGAAGGCCAAACAAAATAGTCGACGGTGCAGTTTCTGGGGAATGAAGTCTGGAACTTCTCAAATTGATTCGGGACCAACTAGAGCTCATTTGGGGTTGAATTTTGGTGGGAGGGACGGTTTAAAAGTGTATAAGGGGATGGTGGAGGACTTTGGTGAAGCAAATAGCTGTAGGTAAGTGTTTGGAAGGCAACTAGTGGGTTGGTCTACAGGGTGACGAATTTGGGCAGCAAGAGTTCAAGAAGGAATGAGAGCTTTTGGGTTGAGAAAGAGATGCAAATGAAGGATTCTCTTCCTCTATTTATAAGCAAGGAAACTTGGGGAGCAAGTTTAGAGAAGAACTTGGAGAGCAAGTATGGAGAGAAACTTGGAGAGCAAGTTTAGGGAGAAACTTGGAGCTTAAGCCAACATTAATGGCCTATGATCTATAGACTTATAAACTAACCAAATCTTGTGGCCCAAGTTAGAGAATATTCTCATAATATTCTCTTAGTCAAACTTGGGGTCCAAGTTTACTTAAGGCTTAAGTTTATCATTAAATGCTGGTAGGCTAACTTGGTTAATCTGGGTAGGCTTACTTGGCTAGCCTAGGATTTATAGACTTGTGGTCCAAGTAAGAATATTCTCATAATATTTTACTTTTCAAACTTGGAGTTCAAGTTAAGGAATATTCCCAGAATATTCCCCTTCATTAATTAAGTGCATTTAATGACCCACGCTTCCTTATCTTCTAGATTCCTCGCTTGCATCATCTTTGATTTTGTAGCCTTTTCCCTAGTCTAACTCCCTTAGGTTGGTCTAACTCTAATTCTCTTATGGATAGATGGACCAATAATCTTTCATTCATTAGCTATCAAGTTAGAAAAAACATCCTAGGCATTACTCTAGATATGGTCATCATGGCCTAAGATTTATTCTTATCCATTAGCATTTAATAAGTCATATTTATCCATTAAGCATTTAATATCTATATATTCTAAGAGTCATCCTTATCCATTAAGCATTTAATGCCATGCCTATCCATTAGGCATTTAATGCATAGAGTTGGTCATCATGAGCTTTAGATCTCATTAATTAATGCTAGTGCCAAATGGTCCAATAATATGTCAAGAGAAGTTAGAACCTCACATCCTAAGCCATGTGTCCCACTAGGTCAAACCTTAAGGTCATGAGTTGTCCTAATGTAATAAATGTCATTAAATGTGCTAAGGACACTTGACCTCATGTTGAGCCCCTACGGTCCTCATGTAATTGACCTCAATCCTCATGTAATTGGCGAGATGTCGCTCTAATCACATAATTGTACCGATAACTCCAAGGTTGGTTCAAGATTAATTATTGCCACTCGCGACTTGGCAATAATCATCCACTAAACCTATCTTTGGGTTGTCGCGTAACAATTGTGTTAGTACATGACCATCTTGGCTGTTACAGCTGTGATGGTTCTCAAGTAGAGAAATCAAAGGGAAAGCTTGAGTTAGGAAGAACAGGAGAAGTAGTACTCTCTTGAAGAAGAGCTATCTAGTGTTTAAGTTTCTCCATTTTTGGCCTAGGGTCTTCTAGATAAGAGGATATGTGTCTTCCTTCTTTAAGGTATGAAAGCCTTTTCTTGAAGTCACGAAGCATTTTTTGAATAGTATCATGATGAAATCTAAGATCATGACAGACATTATCAATCTTAGCATCAATGGTTAGAAAGGCTTCATTTTGAGACAAAAGGGCTTTAGTTTGCCAATTCAGGATTGCTTCAATTACAATAGTTTTTCTTGGCCGTCCATGTACATCCACTTCAACAGGTGTGGCTATTTTAGACATATGATGTTATATGTGATTCACATCTGTAAATTCATAAGGCTCAGGAAATTTAAGATGTGTATTTTCTCTAGTATGCAGGGGAGGAAAGTCATCAGGTTGAAACATGTAGATACTGAAAAGAGGCTGAGGGGAAGGTTTTTTCTAGTTCAGCATAAACAAAACAGGCAGTAGGAAAAGCCAATGGGTAAGAATGCTTCTTAACTAATTTCTGGATTGGTTTGTAAAAAGGTTAAACAACTGGTTTTGAAGGTTTTTTGGATGGTGGTGGTGATGGAGGTGGAGATGATGGAAGTGGGTCATTTGGTGTTTAGGAGTTGAATGAGCATGAAGGAGTAGCATAAGATACCATACTAGTAACCTTTTTCATCACCAAGGGTACCAACATTAGAATCTTTGTCAAAATACCTTTGGAAAAGAGGATCTTTTCATTTGGGCTTTTGATGATGCTTGGCTATCGAATCAACTTCATCAAGAAAGCTGAGGCAGTACGAACATTGGCACAAAGGATCCCAAAAACAATGGCTAGAGGGATCTTTTATTATGATGAATTAGATGTCCCTCTAGTTTGAAAAACTCAACAAGCTTTTTGGATCATCTTCTTCAAGTATTGGATTTGGGACACATAACTCGATCATAGAAAGAGTAGGAAAATAGGAGAAAAGGCTTCTTCTTTTCCCTTAGTAAAATTTATCTGAATTGTGCCATCTTTTTTCTGAATAAACTCGAAATCTGTGGAGTGAACTAGCTTGTTGCTATGATGGAGTTGTTCATAGTTAGTTATCCAACTCTCTGGTAAAAGTTTGGCTAAGACTTTTCTTTTGGCATTTGGCGAGGGACGTGGATGCATAAAGCTTGATTATTTTCGAGAGAGATGAACAAAATATCTTGGTCACCATGAAAGTTAAAATCAAGAGCATGATTCTGAACTCGATTAACCATATGGTAATGGAGTGTAGATGCAATCGAGTTAGAAATTTATGGTGCACTTGTGAGCTGAAATTGGACTTTAAGAAAAGAAAGAAACTGCGGATCAGAAAATGCAATGTTGAAATTTGGATAGAGAGGTAAAAAGACTGTCACAACATTTAGGGTAGCTTGAACTGTCCCTATGCAAACATGTTGGTATTCTAAGAATCTTGTACCTAAGAGTGCCATACGAGCAACAAAAGGATGACTTTTTCATCTGTGAAACATAAGAGCCAAACGAACTGCACTATAGTGGATATGGGTATAATCTTGTTGGATCCATTAGCATGGAAACTGAGGAGGTATCTGCAGGGTAACAAAGTATTCTTGCTCAGTAGTAGGAATAGGATATTGTTCAAACTTTGAAGACTGAGCATATTCTTTGACATGGGATGATGTATGACCGATGAGTTGTTTGATAGAGCAGATAAGAGAAAATGAAAAGGATGGCTTGGCAAAAGTAGAGTAAGGATTCATGAGAGGGAGTTGAGTTTCATAAATTTTTGTTTCATTAGTCTGGGTAGCTTCATAGAGGAAATCAATCTTGGAAGCATTTGAAACTCGGAAATCATAAAGAGACGAATATGAAGATGAAGACTGAAAGGAAACGGGAGCATCACTAACAAGTGGATGATTACTCATGCTGGAAGGATTCTTCTTCTTCATACAGGAAACTTCCAACTAAGAACACCTACTAGGCGCATGAAATCAATCATCGACTGAACACAAGGCAACTGCTCTGATACCAATTAAAATCAAATAGACTGAGGCTTCCAAGTATGTTATCCCGCACTGGCGAGCAACTGCGCTCAAGCCTCCAAGGGATTGCCTTTTAGGATACAAACAGCCTGCCTGGTTTAATAGATATAGAATCGCTAACCTTGTGCGTTGTGCGAATGAAAGAACATGCAGTTCCTAGAGGTTTTTACAAGGCTATGATGAAGAAGGGGAGAATCCAGAGAGACATGTCTTTTGGATTTCGTCCGAGGAGAACTTTTTTCGAAAATTTTTCTTCTTGCAAGCCATAGTACATGCCTTTATATAGGCAAAGTTACAACGCCTTACGACAAATAACATTTAACACCCTTACCTAGCTATTATTACTATGACTTTGATATATTTGCAGATAGTGGCATTCTGATGAAGATTTAACACTTATGGGACACGTACTTCACTCGCCTAACACGTACCATATGTGCCTAAAATTTGCCTAATTTTTTGAGGCTTTGGACGAAGAACGTATTTTACAACACCATTATTATACAAGAAATTTATTATGTCACGTACTATCTTTTCCACAAAATAAGACTAGTCTCTATACTGATGATTAATAGGTTCTTCAATATTATTGCCCTCTTCTGAATTATCATCCTCGTCTCGTGCTATCCTTGACACGTAATGACTTACAGTGGCCGTGTTGAAGATACGCTCCCAAAAAGAGAGATATGCTGTCGAGTCTTGCGAAGTCTTGCGATGGATCAACAAGACTAGAATTTGCCACTTCTGGCTGTGCTGTCTCTTCTAGTTGTACAATGTTATTTTGCATGTCCTTATTGATCTATGATAGAGAGAGATTAGTTTTTCTACTTGCGTAGAGGATTCTTCATGGAAATAAAGTGGACCGTCTTTTTATCTTCTAAAATTTCGAATGAAGGCTGCAAGTTCATCTACCAAAATATGTGGCTCACGTCGAGAACTAGTATAAAACGGATCAGCAAATGGTCATTCTCCGTATGTTGCCCATGGATCTTGAGAGTCTCGGAAATACGTAGGAGGATACTTTTGTTGAGTACCTGAGGAGAAGGATGGAAAATCTTTGGATGCCCAAGCCAATAAAATTCTAAAGCTTCTTGGATGGATCCTTTTGGATGGAAAAAATCCCATGAGACATTGTCTGAATGTGAGGGCCATGCTTCTAGAGGTATAGCTTGATTTGCTTGACAAAAGGACACGCTAAGTCCAGTACATAACATATTTTTGCAAGTGGTTCTGAGGTTTATACATACTTGTGCCTACATATGTTGGGTACTCAGAATGATTGCCAAAGGGGTAAATGAATGTCCATGGCTGATGGAAAAGGATGATGGTATATCTTTCAGGTTCTTGATGAACATTTCGGTTCTCATTTCGGAACAGTACCCACCATGAACCAAGAAGTTGAAACCATGTGAGAAATGAGAACAAATGTTTAAGTATGTAACTCTAGTGATCATTTGCTCGAAGAGTTTGAACAATTAATGGATTTGTTTAGTGGGAAACTGAATAGCCATTGCATAAGAATTGAACAAATACAAAAATAGCCATTTTAAATCTTTTGGAAAATCTTCATTTAGATTCCAAATGAGAGGATGGATAAATGGATCCAGTAGGTTTCAGAAGTAAACTTCCATAATTAACGAATATGCTATATTCATAGAACTGAGGAAATTATTGAGTTTTTCTAATAACCTATTTTCTTCAATGACAGCTTGAATTTCAAAAGGATAATCAAAACTAGGCCAATTATGAGGCATTTTTTTTCACATACATGTTAATTTTTATGGTTGCTTTTGGTATGGAGAGGAAATCTACAAAAATATTTTTCTTTCCGGCACTGTGTTTGGTTGCAAATGAGTATTTGGAAAACCATTATGCCTACCTCAAAAGTTTTGGATGAGGAACGTGCTTCTGCTTGAATTTTAGCATTTGAGGAAAAGAAGCCATATCCAATTCAACCAAGAAATGATGGCTGATAAGATGGAATTCAAATTTTTTAATTCCATACTTAACTGCCAATATTTCTTTAATGTGGAATGATAATGAAGTTCAGCTGGAGAAAAGTTACCACTTTTGTAAGCACAGATGTGATGCTTACCATCAATTTCCTCAAATAAAATTGATGTCTAATATTCATCACTAGCATATGTCTGGAAGATCCTTTTCCCTTTAGAAGGAATCTAGAGAGGGGAAACATCCTGTATAAGTTCCTTAAGCTTGACAACTGCTTTAGTCTGTTTCTTGCCCTAAGGAGGAGCATATTTTTTCAACATTCTCTACAAAAAGAATTAGGAACTTGGCAATGTAAGGAACAAAATTTCTGAGATGATTAATTATCTCGAGAAATGTTTGGATTTGCTTCACAGTTAGTTCTTTTTCTAGGAACTTGAGCAATTCCTTGGCAATATGTGGACTAGACTGATATGTTCCTTGATCAAGATGCATGCCAAGAAATTCAATTTTTCATCTAGGCAATGACCATTTTCTTCTCTGATAGCATGATACCATGCTTTTAAATAATCTGCACAAATTTCTAAAGAAATTCACCGTGGAATTGCTTATCAGGGCTGAAAAGCAAAATGTCATTAATATAGATAGCAGCGATATCCATAATTGGACTGAAAATTCGACACATGTTTTTTGGAAAAGAGAGTGAGCTGTCTTTATTCCAAAATGGAGAACTTTCCATTGATAATGTTTATTCGGAATACGACATTCGATTTTGGATCTGTCATTAGGATGTATACCAAGTTGCCAAAAACATGCTTTGAGGTCAAATTTGGAATAAATTATGGCTTTGGTCAAGCTGGAAAAGAGGGAGTTTTGTATATTAATGGGTTGGTAATTAATTATCAAACATAATTTTCCTCTTGTTTGCTCTGCACGCTTGCTAACATAAAAGGTTTCATAAGCCCATTTGGAATCAAAAGGCTCAATGAGTCCTTGCTGTAAAAGCTTTGAGGCATTCTTTTTGGGTAAAAGCAAGATGTTCAGGATTTATACCCGAATGACAGGTTTTTGTCGGGTTGATATCCTTATTTTTCTTGAATGGAAGGCGACCAAAAAACTGAAAATTTTTCCACAAATAGTGTTGGCATTTATAGAGAACTTCAAAATGATTGTTCACACATAAATTCAAAAGATTTTGCATGATGGGATCAAGTATGCTCATTTCAAAGGAAAAGAACCTTTAAATGCTAGTATATTCCTTGAAAGAATCTTTGAATTTTAAGCATTTTCCACTGATGATTATGAGTTTAGGAAGTTGGAATAAATTATCACATCCTATGATGAGATCTTTATCTAGAAAAGGACAACCAAGAATTTTGGTGGTGATAGAACACTGAGGAAAGATTTAAATGGAAATGGGTTTAGAATGAACATTGACCAAAAAAGTGTCTCCAGAGGTTGAAGTAAAATATCAGACATTGGGTTTTCAATATTCTTATGGGAGAATTTTATGATCAAGAAGAGAGGCATGAACACCAGTGTCTATCAAGGCTATGATAGGAATTGGCTTGGAATATTTAAGCAAAAGGATTTTAACAGAGAAATATGAATGAAGATAACAAGATTCGTGAGCTAAGATTCGAGGAGTGAAATGGAAAAGATCTTGCTCACCTTCATTGTCACTAGATGAAGGGTAATATGGAATAGGGCAAATGGTCTCGTCTAAAGGGTCTCCTTTAACAGAGAACAAGGGTTCAAGATCATAATTCTGGAGAGAAACACCAGTTTGATGTTCCACATGCTGAATGATATTAACATTATTCTGCTTGGCCTGTGGGCAATGTTCGGCAAAATATCCTTCTTTTTTTTTGGTAAATAAAATATCCTTTTTTGTTGCAAATGAAGCAACACATGGATTTTTTTCTGTCTTCCAGAAGATATAGAGGAATAATTTCTGTGTCGCTTTCATCGAAAAAATCTCCTTTTTTGGAAAAAGTGGAACTAGAACCTATCATCATGAAGACGATATTTCTTGATATGCTTCTTCTTTTTGGTTTATCGATTGTGTCTGCAGTCATAAGTTTTTCCACCATGGCACTTGATCTTCAAATAATTTTTTGAATAGACTTTATTTAGGTGATGGCTTTCCTTTAGGAATTCTTGGAAAGCATTCTTCATAGAACACAAGTCATCCAAGCTCATGTGAATGTCCTGCTGGAGTTAGCCAATACTGACTTCTGCAATTTTGAACTTTTTGTTGAGGAGAGATTTCTCAATTAACTGGTTAAGCTCTTTTGAAATGGAGTTCAGGTTTGACTTGCTTCAGGTTTGGAAATGACGATTTAGATCTTTTTGTCTTAAGGAACATCTTCTTTCAAAAAACTCTCGCCGTTGTTGCTCTAGAATGTCTGTAAGGTTTCCGTATAAGAATAGATGGATGGCATAGATGTTGTCTCTGAAGTTTGTTAACACCAAGATCTTGACTTGATCTATTTCAAGAATTGTTGACCACCAATTTTTAAGGCTCTCGGTAAACTTGGATGCATAAAACTCTTGGAGTTTGTTAGGCCATTTGACATATATGATGTCATCAAAAGTTAAAAAAAAACTTTAATCCAGAGCTAATAGAAGATGAGGGAGTTGGATTATCAAGATATACAACTTTGGGTTCATAAGGGATTTCTTCATGCATAGGCTAAGGAGGATTAGCAATTATAAGATGAATAATACTAGATTGGCTAGAAGAATAGGAAGATGGAGACTCATCAAGAGTAATGTTTGCTTCAAATTTAACACTGTTTGGATAGGAGTCAAAAGCTGCTATCACGAGAGTAGGAGGAATAAATGGAATAGAAAAAGAGGAGACATAAGCTTTTGTGGCCAAATTTTTTAGAAATGATTTCAAAAGATTTGAAATCATCATCTGCTGAGAAAGATTTGTATCAGGTTTGATATCATCAGAAGATGATTCTGCTGTTGCTTTTCCCTTTTTTCACTACGTTTTTTCATCTCACGGATGATGCTTCTGAGTCTAGTGAGATCAGATTGATCAGGTTCAGAAGACATGGAAAATGATGATGGAAAAAAGCTTTGTGGTTGTGACGGTTCTTAAGTAGAGAAATCAAAGGGAAAGCTTGACTTTGGAAGAACAAGATAAGTGGTATCCTCTTGAAGAAGACCTATCTGACGTTTAAGTTTCTCTTTGGCCTGGGATCTTCAGATAATATGATAGGTGTCTTCCTTCTTCAAGGTCTGAAAACCTTTTCTTGAAGTTACAAAGCATCTTTTGAATAGTATCATGATGAAGTCTAAGATCACGATGGACATTATCGATCTTAATATTAATGACCTGAAAGGCTTCATTTTGAGACAAAATGGCTTCAGTCTGCCAATTCAGGACTACTTCAGCTGCATCATTTTTTCTTGGTCGTCCATGTTCATCCACTTCACAAGGTGTGGCTATTTTAGGCATATGATGGTATATACGATTCATATATGTAAATTCATGTGGCTCAGGGAATTTAAGACGTGTATTTTCTCTAGTATTCAGGGGAGGAAAGTCATTAGGTTGAAACATGTAGATACTGGGAAGAGGCTGAAAGGAAGGTTTTCTGGTTCAGCATAAACAAAACAGGTAGTAGGAAGGGCCAATGAGTAAGAATGCTTCTTATAACCCATTTCTGGATTGGTTTGTAAAAAGGTGAAATAATAGGTTTTGAAGGTTTTTTGAATGATGGTGGTGATGGAGGTGGAGATCATGGAAATGGGTCATTTGGTGTTTAGGAGTTGGATGAGCATGAAGGAGTAGCATAAGATACTATAAACTAGTAACATTTTTCATCACCAAGAAAGAAGATTAACATAAGGATCTTTGTCAAGGTACATTTGGAAAATATGATAATTTCATTTGGTATTTTGACGAGGCTTGGCTATCGGATCGACTTCATCAGGAGAGTTGAGGTAGTATGAACATTGGCACCAAGGATCCCAAAAACAATGGTTAGATGGATCTTTATAATGATGAATTAGATGTCCATCTAGTTTGAAAAACTCAATAAGTTTTTTTGGATCACCTTCTTCAGGTACTGGATTTGGGACACATAGCTCGATCATAAAGAGAGTGGGGAAAATAGGAGAAGCAACTTCTTCTTTTTCCTTAGTAAATTTTATCTGGACCGTGCCATCTTTTTTCCAAATAAACTCAAAATATGTTGGGCGAATTGGCTTGTTGCTTTGATGGAGCTGCTCATAGTTAGTTATCCAAGTCTTTGATAGAAGCTTGGCTAACGTTTCTTTTAGGATCTGGCGAGGAACGTGGATGCTTGAAACTTGATCATTTTCGAGAGAGATGAATAAAGCATATTGGTTACCATGAAAGTTTAAATCAAGAGCATGATTATGGACTCGATATAATGAAGTGTAGCTGCAACCGAGTCAGAAAATTTGTGGTGCACCTGTGAACTGAAGTTAGACTTTGTTAATAGAAAGTAACAGCGGATCAGAAAGAGCAATGTTGAAATTTGGATAGATTGTTGTAAAGACTATACTAGCATTTAAGGTAGTTTGAACTGTCCCTATACAAGCATGCTGATATTCTAAGATTCTCGTATCCAACAGTGCCATACGAGCAACAATAGGAAGCTCTTTTCGTCCGTGAAACATAAGAGCCAAATGTACTGCACCATAGTGGATACGAGTATAACCCTATTGGACCCATTAGCGCGGAAACTCAGGAGGCATCTGAAGTGTACATACAATGGGTACCACACACACTGGCCATTTCAACGATATCATTAGCTTTCAGGCCTAACTGGTATAACCCTCAGTCAATGACATGCAGCTCGTCTACTTCTACGAGCTATTGCTTAGCAGTCCATCGTCAAAATTTTAATTACTTTTCACGTGACTCTAATACCAAACAATACACAACAACAATTTTAGTGGCGAACTACATCAATAAGCCAAAATTGGTATAAGATAATCCAATGATCTTCCTTTACCAATTCACAAGTAAGACTTAGTTGGTAAGCCCAGGTTAGCATATGATAACTTGTCATCTATCAATGCACTTTGACTTTAGGGCGAGGCAACCGGCCAATGTCGTCTCTATGGTATGCCTCCCTGAGGCACCATCACTCCACCTTGTGACGCTCCAATAGTGTCTCTCTAACTCTCTTATTAGCAGGGTGCGAACATGCCGCCCTGTGACGCCCTTAATGGCATGGCCCTCAAAGTTGCGGCTACTCCGCCCTATGCAGCCACTTCGCCCTCTGATGTACCGGTAACGTGCCTCATCAAACCCTTTTATTAGTGGGGCGCAGACACCACCTTGTGACGCCCTCAATGACGTGCCCTTTAGAGTTGTGGGCACTCCGCCCTATGATGTCCCAGCAATGTACCCACCCACATATCCAACAGGGTCAAATGTCCAGCCTTGTTGCCCACGTCCCATGCCGTGTCAACTCGACTAAACAAGACCATCAGTCCATGCTTGGCCTTGCTGCACACATCTCATACTATGCCAACGCGGCCAAACAAAAGACTATTTAATCTTAATAATCTCTAGTCAAATGTCCAGTCTTGCTGCATAAGTCCATTCCGTGTCAACGCAGCTAAACAAATGACACCAATCCTAATGGTCATTGGTGAAATATTTAACTTGATCTTCAGATCTTAACCTACTATCATAAACTTTTCCTCCAATATTCACAAATAGCGAAACAAGAACTTGTTCTCCTGAGGAGTGCAATTCAACCTTATTATTCCAGGCACTATCCAGGGCTTATCTTTCCAATAAGTGATCTAATATATTCACCAAATCTGCACTTATTATCCTTAACAATGCTTTCCATCCTTATCACTCCATAGTCCTAGCATTTCCTATGTCCTAACCTTGCTCTGATACTAAGTGTCACGCCTTGCTCCTGGGCATGCAGCAGTTCTCGATTACCTTTCCTCATCTGGCCAGATAATAATTGTGACGTCTAAGGTAGGTCGCTGGTTTCAATAACATCCTTAGAGTATAAATGATGAAAGCGAGTAAATAATATAATTATGACCCTCCAATACCATACTATCAACATCGGCACTTCCCATACATATATAGATCAATATTTACAACCACTAGTTCATGTGCAACTAAATACAATCAACTCTAAAAGGGTCTCAATACATCACGACTCGCATAAGCTCTTCCTCCTACAACGCTACCTCTGTGGTTTTGGCTCAATCTACTCCTACTCGCCCGGCTTCTACTCGATTGGCTCCTATTCAGATTCCTTGTTCTTGCCTATGGAGAGTGTTAAAATGGTGGGGTGAGATATTGGAATATCTCAGTAAATTGACCCTAACCAAAAACTAGGAACACTACCATCCTAGGGTCCCTAATCTCGTCTCACCTATCAATTATCACCTCTAGTCGAGCTCCTATCTTAACACTCTCCACAATATCACCTACCTCCTTATATTTTCTCTTCATCTCCGTTAATCTTTATATTCATTCCTTGACTAATCTCATGAGTAACCTTGAGTTCATAACCACATTCTTATATCAATCACACTCATGGACTAGACCAATCAATCAACCAGTCCGCACGACCGGGACTCAACCCAAAGTCGTTTAACTTGTTACATCATGACCATAGTCCACAAAATCATCAAATCTACTATCACTCTTGCTACCACTTAAGTCATAGACCAGCCCTCAATTGGTTCAACTTCTATATAAGAATAGTTCAACTACATGCCCTTAATTCTGTCAATGATTCCAATCTTCCATCATATAGCCCATCTAAAGTCTCCCTTTATGCAAACCAAGCCTACCTATGAGTCAATCGGTCTATGACCATACTTGGCACTAAGCCTAATACGCCTGTCATATCCGAGTCAAGCCACATTAAGAACATACATTCAATTAAATCAATTGCATAATAATTAAATACTTAGGACTATTCACAACTGATCTGAGATCCTAACTTAGCCTTCCTAGCTCATCGTTGCCCTCACTGGGCTTTGTCGACCACATTGACTAATTATGGCCTATTGGCTACCTGATCAATTCATTTTAATCAAGCCTCATGTTGAATACCATCAACCTCCAATTAGCGATTAGGACTCGCATGCCACCTAATCGATCCAATTCATTGACACAGACAAATAATAGTATGCGATCCTCAATGGCCCTAATCGCCTAATCACATAACTAGACCATCCAAATAGTCCTAACAATTATTCTTATCACTTTCATAGCTCAATTGTCACTAATCACGTCTCATCAACAATTAGGGCTCGTCAGCCATACAACTAGTCCATTCAATTGCCAAATTAACCTCGATCATCCAATCATGCACCCAATCATCCAAGTATTCATGATAATTCTACTAAAGCAGTACGTGCGCCTAATAGAGGGTTAGAGTCCACTCATAGTTGGCCCATGCATCCCAAACGACGGCTCGCGATGACGTGCTTCTTGCACTTCCGATCACGCTCAAGCTTGGAGTGGCTTATTGAAGCACAAACAGTGCTGGTCGGGCCCTTTTTCGACAATTGATTGTGGGCTATGGTTTGATGAAGGTTAAGGTCGCTCTTCGGTGGTCCTTGAGTGACTCATGGATAGTGGTGGGTGGCGGTGAAATGGCTCTAAGACACTTTGGAGGCGCATGACCAGCATACCCAGAAATTGGTTCCAGCGAGCACTAGTCAAATCGGGGCCAAATTCGAGAAAATGGTGCAAAATTGGTGACGGAGACCTATTGGGCTTTACAGAGGGGACTTACACAAGTCTATTGGTAGTGTTGGCAGCAGTTGAAGTGGTTGGAGTGGCTAGTAATCGCTCCTTGAAGTTGTTGGTCGGAATTAGGGTTCCAAGAGGGGTATCAACGCTTTAGGGTTGATTTCTCCCAAACGGTGCAACTTCAGAGGCTGAGATCGGTGTCGTTGTGATCGTGGGACTCTAAGCTATCGATTGATGCCAACGATGAAGGCCGGGTGTTGCTAGAGATAGCATGGCAGACACGAACAACATCTCTGATGGAAATAGAGGCACACTGTAATTCGGGGGCAAAACCAGCGATTCCCAACCAAATCAATCCCAACTAAAGCCTACAGTAGGGTAAAGGGATACCTAGGAATCCATTAGAAGCAATGATAAGAGCTATAACTCAAAGGTTTGGGAGATCTCGCTACTTGAAGCTCGGGCAAAAAATCTGGAAAAAAGAGGTGAATAGCTCCATGGAGGCTTCTTTTGGGACTTCTCGGTGGCGACAGAGGTGGTGGATGGTCGGGGCTTGAAGCCAGTGTATCATGGAACCCAAGGCCACCAACGTCGTGCCAAATGTTGGCCGGAGCAGCAAGAAAGAAGAAGGAGAAGAAGCTCTCCTCCACGAGAGAGAGAGAGAGAGAGAGAGAGAGAGAGAGAGAGAGAGAGAGAGAGAGAGATTGGACACGAGTAGGTGATAACCAATTTGATGGGTCGGCAAAGAGAGAAAGAAAGGAGCGGTAGAATTACTGAGATGCCCTTGGGTCAAAATTCAAATCTCCAGGGGCCAAATTACAATTATCTAAAAGTTGGATGACCAAAATGCAATTTCCAAAAGTCCGATACGCCCGAAACGAAAATTTACGATTTAGTTCGAGTACTCACGAGGTTGACTGGTCACTAGCTAAACTCGAAAATTCACACAATTGGACCTTGAAAAAGGGGTCGGAATCGGGCTATTATATTGAGTTTGGTCGAACTTGTGTCTGATAGAATCTATGTCTGATAAAATTTGTGCCCGATGTAATTTGTGTCTGATAAAATTTGTGTCTGGTCCAACTTGCGTCAGATTATCTCCAGAGTCTGATTACATCATCCAAGTTTGACTTTCTTCAGACTTAGCCATGTTTTGTCATCTTCAAAATATAAATGGAGTTCTCTCTAACAATAGTAAAATCACCTATATTGGCTTAGGTAACATCATGTATTGGTGAACCCTGGGCAGTATATGTCTGGATAACCAAATTTTTTCGTTAAATGCAATTGGACATCATGCATTCGTTTTTAGCCTTGGCATCTTATGTTAACCTAATTTGATATGTTGCATAATTAGTGAATGAAGAAGCAATGATAATAATAATCGGCCCATGGTAGGATTCTAATAGCATATTTCATTCATCATTCTTAATGAAAATAATTTCTCAAAACTAAATTGGAATTCTTAATGAGCAAGCTACGTGGCTTGAACTATATACAAATGGGTATCTCACAATTGGAGTGACTTCTGCGCATACTCTGAAGCGCCTTCTTCAACTTTGGTCATCTTCTTCTTGAGGCGATTAACTTCAGCATGGCCAGTGATACTGGCAAGCAATACATATATGTTCAGTTGCACTCTCTTGAGATTGTTATACTCTCGAATGTATAAAGTGGATGCGTTATAAGTCTTCTTGTCACATTTGAGCTTGTTCATGGGGAAATTCAGCTTTCATGGGAGGCATCTTTCTCACATGGTCTTCATCATATTGAGACTTGCATGATAACTACTCCAATCAATGAAGTTGAGCCTGAATGGTGTGTCTTGGGACTTAAGCAAAGGCTTTTGTAAGACACCGTACTGTCGAGCCACTCTAGAAGGATAATACTTAGCCGTTCCAATGAAACCAAGTAATGGAACTAGCTTAATAGTTGGCATGCAAGCTTCTTTGACTTAAAATCAGCTAGCATGCTATTGGAAACATTTAGGAATCATCATTTTTTTAATGAAAACTAGCCATTCAGAATATTGATAATCTAGCACGCTATCTTTCTCATTCTTAAATTTCGAAAGAGAATGCTCAAAATCATTAACTAGGGAAAATGTCATGATATTTACAAAAATTACAGTAGGGTTTCAAACACTTTTTGACTTTCTTGTTTAATCTTTATAAGAGCTATGAAAGTCTCGGTCCCAATAGTGTTAACCAATTTTTACAGCACTAAGTTGTTGAACTACCTACACAACTGTCAGGTTAATAGAATTCTTTTGGTAAGGGAAAATTATAGCTCCTAGAAAAGCTATTAGAAAAATTTCATTCATTCGAAAAATTAGGATTTAATGAAATCAATTGGTTTAAAATTGAGAGACAACATGCATCACGGTGCAAACATGGATGTACCATATATTCTAATAGGTGGTCCAATCAATTATGAGTTCAAAGATTGATCGATGATGACCCTATATTCTTTCAAGGTCGGGTTAGTTCATGCTAACCAAATATTAAAGTGGAGATTTTGGGGCACCAGAAATGAGTTGGGGCTCGAATCGGATCAGATCAATGCGAATGCTATCTCCAAAAGAGGCAGCAACCATCGAATTCTGGATTACACTTGTATCTGGTTGATAAGGATAAGCCTATCCCATCATGCTAATAGATCATCCTTGGGGGCAACTATAATATGATATCCGTATCTCCCATTGAATATAGATCAAGAATCATTTTTTTTCTAATTTCATGTACTGTTGGCGAAATAACTAAATTACAAGATATAAGTATAAGAAGACTGACTTCATTTCAGGAGAGTGATCAAACATGGAGACATTTACTTGAGACGTGAGTCTCGATTTCTAACTAGACTAAAGCTTCCAAAGTAAAGCCACAAGAGAAGTTGTATCGAGCATATGAAGTTGAGGCTGTGTTGAGGGCCCTCGTGACTTTGGCTCAAGGCACAAACTTGGGTTATAGGGTGGTGCTTGGTGTGTGCGTTACTTGACACCAATAAAGAAGGTTTTGAGATCGAGTGAGATGACTCGGATTACAGGATGATAGTTGGCGTGGCCCTCGTCTTGACACCACCCTAAACCTATGCCTCTCAAGTCTAGTGGCAGATTGTGTGTATCAGTGTAGTGGGAAAGTGTAAGGCATGCACAACAATTTGCATCACACGGTACTTCTAATTGCAAGAAAGTAAATCATACACTCTTAAACCTCCTTACAAACAAATGTTAACAATCACTTCCCCTTATACCTCTCATTCTACAAAAATACTTAATACCTTAAATGTTAGGGACATACTTGGCATTCTTGTTGCCTAACAAAAATTGCATTTTTGAAATAGAGTTTGGCCTAAGTCCACTAAGATTATTTCAATGTCCTCATTAGAGTCGCCAAACTATTGTAATATTCCTAAATAATGCATCACCTAGAGGTTGGCTAGTGAATCATTAGGACTAATAGCTAATTTGGGCTCTCTCAAGTCCCTATCATTTGTAACTTAGGGTTTAAGTTTGTAGCATGTGGATGAATTTTAATTAGGAGTCGCAACTAATCTCTTTATAATGGGTTAATTAGAAACTCATGTAAAGTATCGATAGGACAACTTTACCCTTATGAACTAGAGAGTTTAAGATGATGAATTTGGTTATGCTAGATTAATCTAATGCCTTTTTGGTACTATTTATTTTATGAAAATGATTTGATAGGCAGTTTGGATTTATTTTGTTTTAACCACCTAACATATGTGGTAATCATGCAAGTGCACAAATATTATTTAACACTCAATAAGGAAAGCCTTAGATAAATTGCAGAGATAAGAATTTCCACAATGTTATTTAACACTCAATAATGGACTTACCTTTATAGCAATATAAATATCCACAATGTTAGTAGAAAATTCAAATAAAATTTTTTAATATGATTTCTACTGATATGCATTAACAAATAATAATATTTTTAGATTTTTACTTTATTTAATGAAATCAAACGATATGCAATGCATGCATTACGCAATTTTCTAAATGAATTACATTAACAACGACATGCATAATATTTGAACTAATTTAACATAAGAGCTATTTATTTAAATGACATAATTTTAATTATGTGCAACATGAACATGCAACTATTAATTGTCAAGCAATCTCTTATCAATTTAACATTAATTATTAGTCACGAAATTCTAATTTACTCCACCTAACATGCAATTCCTAAGTTACACGTGAATTTGTTAGAACTAACATGTAAATTATGTTAGATTACATGATTATCCATTAAATGAATCTAAAATGCAATTCTAAATCACTAAAAAAAACAAGGATTTAGCCACTCATTTTGCGATGGAAAGTTTGGCAAAATTCGTCGCTAAACGTTCTTGTGACGATTTTCGTCGCTAATTCGGAGTTGCAAAAATTAGCGACGGAAAATTTCATTTTTGATCGCTAATTTATGATGGATATATTTCGTTGCAAAATTTGTCTCTAATTAGCTACGGAATTTTTCCGTCACAAAATTTTTGTCGCTAATTAACTATGGATTTTTTTTTCTGTTGCTACAATTTTCATCGCATATTCCGTCACTAACAATTATTCGTGGCAAAATTCGTTGCTAATTTTAATTCATGGAAAAATTCGTTGCTAACAATTATTCGTGGCAAAATTTGTTGCTAATTTGCCTTTATTTTTGTCTTTTTGGACTGTAATTTGCATCAAAATTTGTCACTAATTTACCACAAAATTTTTTATTTGTTTAATGTAGTATTAATTCTATAAATCTTGAACCAGTTATAGATTTTTTTATTTTAAATAAACATTTTTAGTTTAACATAAAAAATGAGAAAACCCTTATAATGTTTTAAACTCAATTGAATAATCTCTTATCGAAAGTATCGGCGTCAAAGCCTTCTCCTCAATAGCTTTCTGATACATACGAAATTCTGTGAAAGCAAAGAACTGTAATGTATTTTATATGTGCGAATTGTTCAAATATCATTTATTAACATGATTAATTATCATTGTATTCTTGTAACAGCTGAAAAAAAAAACAAATGAACTTTGGACTTTATACTTTGTTCTAATTGGACATTTGTTTGATTTGGTATTAGACCTTTAACAAAATGGAAACTAATAAAAAACTTATAAGAGAGAAAAATTATTCATGTTTCAAAGTGAATATATTGAAATTGAGGTTATTCTAAAAACATTTGATGTTGAAAGGGATAATAGAAAAAAAATACGTAATCATGAAATTCGATGATAATCTATTAATTTGAAAAAACAATTATTTTAGATGAACTTTTAGATATTAAACATGCAAATTTGTACTTGCATTTAAATTTGTAGTTCACCAAACGACAAATTTGATAAGATATGACGATATCCGACTTTAAATCCGTAATTCACCAAATAGTAGATTTGATATGATATAAGGATATTCAACTTTAAATCCGAAATTCACCAAACAATATATATGAATTTCTTATAATATCCCGTCTAGAAATCCGGACGACCGGACGCAGCCTTAGTGAACATGCATGATGCATGTGCAACACAAAAAAAGCTAAAACAGGGGGTTGAGATCCGAAGCGATCAGCAAATCAGGGGTATCTAGAACAAAGGAAAAGAGCGACCCAATATTAATGAAGGCGAGGGGAGCCCTACTCGGTTTAGCGGGGTGGCCATCGATGGACGCACTTGACGGAGTCGAGCCAAGCCCCTATCAACGCTGGTTGCCCTCAACCGTGATCATCGGGGCAAAAGCTTGGCTTGACGACTTACCGGGCAAGTCGAGATGGACGCCAAAAGGGGGAGGTCGCGGACGAGGTGCGGCCTCAAAAGATCACGAGCGGGGAAACGTCACGGACGCGTTTGGGTCGAGGACTCCTCCCTTTTTATTTTTATTTTTCTTCTTCGGTCTTCTTCTTCTCCTCCGAAGACCTGTGCCCCAAAAGCAGAAAAAAAGAAGAGTCTGCCTCCGCCTCTTCTTCTCTGGAAAAGATAACGCCCTTCCCCCCTTTTTCTTTTGATTTTTCTTCGTCCTTTTTTATTTTTTCTTCCTTCTGTCATTTCCTTCTTTTTGTCTTTTCGCCGCTTGGGGTGTGTCAGTCCATTCCGCCGAAGACTCAGGGGGGCATGACCTGAATCGCCTGACACGAGCGGACCTCACGTCTAACGATCCGGGCCACTGAGGCATAGTGCATTTAATGGTCATGATCAACTAACGCGGTTGTGGGGGAGCAGGTCAATCAAGATGGCAGACCAAGCAAGAAAAATCGGGAAGAGAGAGAGAGGCTTGCACGGGCCGGGGATGGGCTGAAATAAGTGGCTCGCCGGCATAGGCCGTGAAAAGAAGGTATCCCGCAAAGCTGGGGGAAAGTGCTCATGTGGGCCACGAAAGGGAGGTGGGGTGACAAGGAGCCATGTGGGCGCGGTTCGATGACTTTTTATTTTTACTTTTATTTTATTTTATTTCAAGTAAAAGGAAAATTATGATTCTAATTGATAACAATGAAATAATTGGACCAGTAAATATTAGGTGTCAAAACAACGATTTCAATGCAAATTACAGTGTAAAAAGACAAAAATTGAGGCAAATTAGTGACAAATTTTTCCATGAATAATTGTTACCGACGAATTTTTCCATGAATAAATGTTAGCAACGAATTTTGCAACAAAAATTTAGCTCCGTTGCAAATTGGCGATGAATTTTACGACAGAAAAAACATCCATCTCTAGTTAGCGCCAAATTTTGCAATGAGAATTTTGTGACGTATATCTGTCGCTAAATTTTACGACGGTGAATTAGTGACGAATTTTGTCAAATTTTCCATCGCAAAATTCATGGCTAAATTCTTAAATTTTTGTAGTGCATGAGCTCCAACTCCAAGCTGGACAGTTAAGTCAGCATCATGTTAATACTAAACCAAATAAATTCAGGGCAAGGAATGAAGTCAGAGGAATCTCCGAAGGATGGTGCTGATATCAATTCACAAATGATGCTGGTAAGTATCCGCCAGAAGATGACGTTGCTCGGATAGAAAATTGTTGTTCTAGGCTGGGGATCGCAGCAGAAAAATAAGGAAAGAATCAGAAAAGCAACTGCATGTTGGCCAGTGTATCAGATCAGGGATTAGCAAGCTGATAGCTACAACAGACTCAATTTCGGGATACCTACAAATGGGGAAAATCGCCAAAAAAATCCTAAACTTTTGCCACTTATGTCGATTCAATACTTAACTTTTTTTTTTAAATTGATTCAGTCATAAACCTTTTTCACATTTGTCATTTAAGTCTTTTCAGTAGATTTTCGTCAGAAAATGCCTACGTGGACCTCACCGGCGACGACCGGACCTCCCTGACGATGATGGGACGACATGTGGTGACAAATTTCTTTCTTCTTTTTTTTTCTTCTCTTTTCTTTTGCTTTGCCGCCTTTTGGAGCGGCTAGAGCAAAATAAAAGAGAATAAAAAAAAGAAATTTGTCGCCACGTGTCGTCCCGTCATCACCACGTAGTCGCCGGTGAGATCCACATAAGCATTTTCTGGCCAAAATCCGCCGAAAGAACTTAAATGGTAAATGTGGAAAAGGTTTAGGACTGAATCACTTAAAAAAAAGGGTTGGTGACTTAATCGGCATAAGTGGCAAATTGTTTATGACTTTTTTGGCAATTTTCCCCCCACAAATGCTAAAGGAATAACTATATGTGCAATCCCGATTTCAGCAAAACTTTTTATCTACTCTCAATAGTATTGATCTTCATCAAAGTCTTGAACGGGAAGATTGAAGATTTATATACAAGAAGGATCAAAGGAGCTAGTGTTGGAGGGAATGTTCGAATCTGACAATCGAATACAATTTAAATTGACTTCAATAGAACAACTCAAATACAAATAGACTGACTCAATTACAAAACTAAGAAAAAAAACATAAAATATGTAAAACCGAGGCTTGTGCTAAGCACAGTTTTCCTTAAAATGGATTCGTCCCCTCCAGTACATAATGAGGATCTCTCCAGTACACGTGAGGCAACATAGACGTCTGTCTCCCATGATACAACGGTTAACAACAACGAAGAGTAAAACTTTGAAACTTTCAGCGAACTTGACCAATTTCGGTACTGAAACACTCTCTGAAAACAAAAACTATGCAATCATTTTCTTTCGAAGAATATGTAAAACTGTATGCTTCGACTGAGTAAAACGAATGAAAGAAGATAGATAATGTGGGGAGACTTTTCCGTTTCCAACCAAACCTTTCAGTATCCGATCAAACCATTCAAACATTTTTAGTATCCGATAAGGTTGTTATGAGATTTAAATGTCATATTAAAACAACAAGATTTAATGCAACCGTTTCAACTTAAATTCGGAAACTGAAAAGATTAAAATGCCATTTAATTTGAAACTCTTCAGCGTCTCCAGAATATTCTACGTTTTGAGTATGACCGCTTCCTGAACGTATTGGTCAGAACGTTCTCATCGTCTCTAGAATGTACTGGTCATAACATTCTACATTCTAATCACTGTTACAAAAATACGTAACATAGAATAAAAAAGGTAAAAAGTGGTTTGTCACTAAGCCTACTTCTCGAACGTTTTCGGGGTTGTATTCGTGTGCACAAGTCGCACGCTCGCGTCCGAGTTCAGGTTCGTCGGGAACCAAATTTGCACTACCCTGCCCGTGCGCGCGAGGCATAATACTTGTGATTTAACGTTAACACTCTAAAAGAGTTTAATCATATATATAGCACTCTAAAGCATTCCTTTTAGTCTATGTGGGACAAGTGTTTCTACACTTTCTACTCGCAAATGTTGTTTTTTATATGTGGGACCCACATCCCATTAAGGATTTGCTTCTTGAGAAACAATTTCTCATTCACCCTTATTTAATCACAAATTTCCAACAATCCCCCATATAAATGAAAATTGTTTTGACTCTATGACAATGTTCAGCTCTGAAACTTACATAAGATAGGTAGGTATCATCCTTTGAACCTTCCCTTATGAAAGTATATTTACTTCTAGCTGTGAAGTAGACACGATGTCTTTGAATTGTTCTGCTTTCTTATGTAAAGATCCATACACTTCGCACATGTATCATATCGTTTATTCAGTTCTTGGTTGTGTTCGTTTTGGCCATGAACACCGACCTAGTTTTACAATAGTTGCTAAAGAATTAAGCCCTTAATTCTCCTTTGAAGCGGTCACTCTTCTCTCTTGCATAGGTGATTCACTTAAGCTTAAGCAATTCTTTGCTTCTCTTAAGAATCATTAAAGCATAATAGCTATCACTTTCCCTTCCATTATCACTTTCTTATTAGAGGAATGGTCTAGAAATATCTCCTATAGTGACATCATTGAGTTTCTAAAGATAGATAGTCACTTTGAACCTAGATCTTGAGATCTTCAGTTAACTAGGTTATGTTTCCTTTATATTCCTCATTTATTTCATGGCTTCAATCCAATTCCTCTCTCCAACTTCTCAACTCACTTTTGTTTAACCATCTGGTTAGCGGATCTGCATTATTATCCCATGACTTTACATAGTCAATATAGATAATCGCAATTGAGAGTTGTTTTCTAATGGTATTATGTCTATGACGTGTATGTCTAAACTTACCATTTCATCCTATGCTCTTCCAATCACACATTGACTATCCCAATGTATACAGATTGGTGGCACAAATTTTTCTCATTTTCAAATATCCTTTCAGAAATGGCTTAGCCATTCAACTTTTTCACAACATTTATCCAAAGTTATAAAGCTTCCATTATGGAAATGACTATCACAAAATCAAGACACGGCCGTGTCGACAAGTGTGAATGTAAATTCACTTGTAGATTTCAAGTCTTTCACATCAGATATCCAGTTTGCATTACTATATCCTTCTAGAACACCACCATAACTTCGAGCACACCATAGTACTTTAGTACTATGACTATTGTTTTCCAATTGTCAACACTCGGATTGCTCGTAAATCTACTCAATTTGTAAACCGCATAGGCACTGTCTGCTCTTATACAACTCATCAAGTACATCAAACTGTCAACCACTCTAGAGTATTTTACTTGATAAATACTCTTTCCTCTGTTCTTAAACAGATAAAGGCTATTGTCTAGAGGCGTTCTAGCAATACCAGAATTTTTCATATTGAATTCTTTAAGAATCTTGTCCATATAGTGTAACTGGTCTAATATAAGACCTTTGGACAATCTTTCATGTCAAGTCTTAAAATACACTTGGTAAACTTGATCATCACTATAACAGCTATTTTTAGATGTTTCATCCACCTCACCATTAATAATATACCTTCAAGATTTTATTTTTTTTCCTCGAGTTCATTATCCTTATGACTTGACGAGCACGCAACTGGAGAAAGCTCTTTGTCTGTGGGTCAAGAGCGAAGAATCGTAAATAAGCTTAGACTCAGACCGTCTTCAGTCTTAGAACTTTCTACAGTTTCAGAACATTCTACAATCTCAGACCATTTACATACTCAGACAGTCTATAATCTCATACAGTCTACAGTCTCAGACTATCAACAGACTCAGTAGTCTATAGTCTTAGACCCTAAAGTCTGATCTTTTGAGTCTAACCTCATGACTTTGCAAACACATATAACCAACACACGTACAATTTAGCATATTGTTTACCATCTGAACACATGTTCAATTTATACGGATTCAATACAAGAATCACAACCACAGTATGCATATGTATTTGCCAATGCTTTCATCTAAAACCATGTAATTGCAAACACTTTATGTTACCGCAAAACCGCCACCATCTCAACCGCAAGGCCAAGTCCACCTTTGGTTTATGGTGTGCACAACCATAAGGTCAAGTCCACATTCGGTTTTTCGTGTGCATAGGCGCGTCTAGTCTAGTAACACAAGTTTAGCACATAGATGATAATGATCAACACGTGTGTTATTTTCATGCACATTGCTGGTGCACTTAATGCGTATGAATCCATACATTCGCAATGTTAGATTCACTCATTGTTCCAAGCCTGAAGCCTAAATGCAATCTTTGTATACTAGAGAATTCTCATCTCCTTTTCACGTATACTTCATCAGCATTATCCGTTTAACTCGTATAGCTATCGAACACAAATTCTAGGTATCCATGCATCTCCCATTTAGATGCATAAAAAATACCATGGTTTAGAGCATTCAACTTCTAACTCAGTTTCTTTTGCAAGATACCCCCACCCACACTCGCAGATGTTTGTAAGATAGTTTCCTAGTTTCCTACCTTTTCATTGAGTTCAATAACTCATAAGGGGTTTTATCCTTTTTCGAAGTACCTTTTCAAAAGGTAATCTTGCCAAAAGAGCTTTCTTTCCTCCACATTTCGTGAGGATTCCCTACTACATAGGGGTAATGTAGATCACATCCATGAAATATTGCTCAATTGTTCATAATTCACAGCATATATACATGCATAGTGAGAACAAGCATACTTGAATAAATGTACATTTAAATCGCACACATATGCACATCACATGAGCAGTAAGTCATAGTACAAATTTTCAAGACCATAATTTTAGTCTTACAAAGAATTACATTCCACACTCAATCTCAATCAGCATTCACTGAACACACAATCATCAAGCCAACAAGTACGTGCTCAGTATACACACAACAAAAATCACTAGTTTGTACAAAGAAGTTGTTCATTTTGTTAAACCAGAAAAGAGAGATTTATCCATCCATAATCTGATATTTCACCAAAAATTAGTTAAGATCTAGTTGAACAATTTTGAAGAATGATCTATTCTCAAATTCATTGAATAAAAGTGTCAAAATCAAGCAACTATTTGACTAGTAAAACTGTGTCAATTTCAGATAAAATGTGAACACAAATGCATGTCAAAAGGATAACGAATCTCATCGTATGAATATAAAATTTTAACATGTTGTAAACCTACATGTGAGCTACAAAACTCATGAAGATCATCAATCCAAATTCAAAATAAAACATGCTCAAATAAAGACTTCTTTGACTCGAGGTCAAAACCAATTTTCTGGAAACAGTTTGAACCATGTTTTGGAATTTAAACAAATTGTAGACTAATGTAATCTAGAAAATTTCCAAATAAATATATGTTATACACAAACATGAAAGAAATAACTTTCATTAAGATACCAACCTCAAATCCTTAGCGTACAACACTAGAGAAAATCATGAAGTAGAATTGGTATCTGCTTTCTCCAACCAAGATCCGAATCGTCGAGGGCCGTTCTACCCAGAATACATCCAAATCAACATATTAGGTTAGCGACTTTAATATTAAGTTTCTTCATCTCATATAAGCATAGCTAGAATCATGGCCTTAAGGAAGTCACCAATCCTCTTCAGATTTTTTCTTCCATTGTGATGAACATCCCAACTCCTTCACTCGGAGCTTCCCAAGGTTTTACTTCAGCTATTGCACTTCAACAATTAGCTCTCTCGTGCCAAACGTTATTTCTTAGGTGTTCTCGGACAAGTCCTCAACCATGCCTTGGATGACCACGATTATGACCTTAATCTAGGTCACCCCGGACTCCAGGTCCCATAACGAGTCCCTCGAATAAAGGTATTTTCACATGAATTTCGTGCAAAAACACTTAGATTTCATGCACTTGATTGATCACAGTCAAAAATAAGGAATCAACCATTTTAAAATCAAGGAACCGTCCGATAATAAATTTCTTTGCTCCGGTATCATCTGATTTATATTTATGGTATAACGATTCCCAAAGCTAATTCGATGTTCACTTTTTACTGTACACGTTGTACAGAAAAACATTCAAACCGCTTAAGATATAGTTCATTCACAAGAAGTCTTAGTGTTTCCAAGCTTCAACCACATTGATAGCTTACTTATCCATTTCTTAAACGGACAGCTTAGGAGTTTCCTCCATTAAGAATCTTGCAAGATTCATATTTGTTTGGTAAAACAACATATCATGTTGCCACCTTTCAAAGTTTGATCCGTTGAACTTTTCGGATTTCTTACCACCACCTTTTAGAGTTTGATCTGTTGACCTTGTCTTGTCTTTTGCCATGAGGGGTTGAACCCACAATAGGGACAGTAGAAGGTCCAAGCAGACGATGATCCAGGAAGACGGACTACAGTAGGGGCTGAATCTTTGGTGTCCATTAGCATCAACTACTTCCTTTCCAGCAAGATCAATGACGTTCTTTTCAGAATCCATTTGAACCACGGAATTTGTTTTAAAATTGTTGAAGGGTATAATCGAATCTAACAATCGAATACAATTTAAATGGACTTCAATAGAACGACTCAAATACAAACAGATTGACTCAATTACAAAGATAAGAAGAAAATAGAATATATAAAATCGAGGCCCGTGCTAATAAGAGTTTTCCTTAAAACAGATTTGTCCCCTCCAAAACACAATGAGGATCTCTCCAGTACATGTGAGGTAATGTGGACGTCTGTCTCCCAGGATAAAATAGTTAACAATAATGAAGAGTAGAATTTCGAAACTCTCGGCGAACTTGAACAATTTCGGCCCTAAAACACTCTGTGAAAACAAAAACCATGCAATCCTTTTCTTTTCGAAGAAGATGTAAAACTATATGCTTCGGCCGAGTAAAATGAATGAAAAAAGATAAATAAAATTTCCAACTAGACCTTTTGGTATTTTAATCAGACCAAAGCTTTCGGCGACCTTGAACAATTTTGGCGCTGAAATACTCTCTGAAAACAAAAACTATGCAATCCTTTTCTTTTGAAGAAAATGTAAAACCGTATGCTTCGGCCGAGTAAAACGAATGAAAAAAGATAAATAATGTGGAGAGACTTTTCGGTTTCCAACCAGATCGTTCAAACCTTTTCGGTATCCGATAAGGTTGTTATGGGATTTAAATGTCATATTAAAACAACAAGATTTAATGCAACCGGTGCAACTTAAATTCTGAAGCTGAACAAATTAAAATGTTGTTGCCACCTCAATTTTTGGCATCATCTTGCATAAGTTAAAATAGAAATTTTATTTTATTTCATTTATTCTTTTTATTTTTTTGCATATAGTTAATATGAGCATTTTACATGTTAGGGGAAATCTTAGGTGGTGATATATCTTGACTCTGGCCAGGAAAGAAATATTGGGGCATATTTTGAGCAAATTACATTTGTTTCAAAACAAGAAATAAGGAAAAGAGGGAAACAAAAATAAGGAGGAAAGTAAAAAGGGATAAAGTCATACTGCAATATTTGGTCAATATTCGATCAAGATTTGACCGAATATTGGTTTCATTCATCCCTAAAAAAACGTCCAAGGCAGAAGAAGAGAGGGGGAAGCTTTTCTGAAAGAAAAAAGGTGGGGACATGGAGACACACACCGACAGGGAAGAATACACGCGAAAAAGGGAGAGGGCGGCAGTGACTCGTGACCTTGGACTACTGCGCCTCCTTCGTTCGAATCTTCAGCTCTGGCGACATGTCCACGGCTACACCGCCTGTCCGTCTCCTTCCTCTCTCACCAGTGAGTTTTGGCTAAAACCATTTGTTAGTGGCCTCCCCAAGGATCACTATTGAGGAAATTTTGTGGAGAAGAAACGAGCTAGCTCAAGCTCGCTCGAGTGTGACGTTCTCCGTCATCCCCGAACCATGTAGGGGCACATATTATCACTTTATTTTGGCTTTCCGACACCCTTATTTATTGTCTGACTTTGCTGGGTTTTTTGGATCGAGATGGGTCATGGTTGATTTGATCAATTTTGAAGATTCCATGATGATTATTTTTTATTGTGCTTAATGTTTAGGTGGTCTTTGATACATTGTAGCCCCAGATCTTGTGTTGTTTTGATCCTATGAGTGAATCATTTGTTGCACTGTACGTATTTGATGAATTGTCTCAATGGTTTGGCCTTGGTTTTCCTCTGTTTTATTACTTGTTTGTTTGATTCATCGGCCCTAGAGAGCCGCCGAAGGTCTGGCTATCTCCCTTTCTCCCCGGCACTGTCCGCCGTGAGGAAACCGAGCATGCGGAGCCTTTGCAGGTGCTGGACGTGCATCTGGCACGAGGAAGAGGAAGCCATGCGAAGCTGGGCCGCGTAGAGATGGGTCGAGTCTACTGCGGGCTTGGACGCGAATTGGTGCGAGGGAATAGGGCTAGAGCAAGTCTGGATCGGGCCCATTCGTTGCTGGGCCAGCGAGGAAAAGAAGGAACGGAACTGGGCCTCTTGGGGGCCCAGCCCGCCCTCTTCTGATCTCGCTGGACCTCTAGTAAGTGGGTCGGGTCCAAACTGACCTGGTTCGGTTCCTAACCCGGGTGTCCTTTATTTTAATAGTTTTTTATTTTAAAAAATTAAAAAATATTTTTCTTTCAAAATTTGATTTTTTGAGTGTTTGATTTGTTTTCTGTTTAATTTGCTATTGTGGGTAAATTTAGATAATATTGCATGTTGCATTTTACACTTGATTTGATTTGATTTGATTTTATACTATTTTCTTTGCATGTTTAAATTTAAGGTTGCAGGTTTAGATAATTGCATGCTCAGTTTAATTTGCATAATTGATTTAGATTGCATATTAGATATCTTGGTAGAATAGTTTTAGCTAGATTTCACATTTTAGGATATTATCTTTAGTTGGGTAGGATTTTAGTCTAAATTAGGAATTAATTTAGATTATATGTTATTTAGCTATGGATAATTAGCTTCATTAGTTAATTAATTCATATAAAATACAAAAAAATCTGCATTTCATGTAGTTTAGAGTCGCATTAAATTAGTTACATTTATGGTTAGATTTTCATGCATTACAAATTGTTGTGAAAATCCCCAAAAGATCTTTTGACCTGATCTGTTGGTTCATTTTTTTTCTTGTTCATGTTTGTACATCTGTGTTGTCATCATTGCATGTTAGGGAGTTGATTTAAAATTAATTCAAGCTGCTTGCTGATTTTTGAACTAAATGAAAAGGTACCGAAAGGGTGCCAGAATAGGCTAGCATAACCAAATCCCCGATCTCTTTGATTTTTAGTTCGTAGGAGTAAAGCACAACTCCTGGATGGGTTTCTAATCGACCCACCATAAATAGATTAGTGGCGACTCTAGTTGAAAATATTTTGCATGTTAGAAAGGGAAATCTAAAGTCTCGAATTAGTATGGGCTTGGGAGAGCTCGAGCTACGTTTAATCTTAGGAATCCATTAGCCTAACCTTAGGTGGTGCACCTTCGGGGAGGTCGTCACAGCTTAGCGACTCCACTGGGGACATGAAAAATTCTTACTGGATTTAGGCCAATTTTCATTTGTTTTCAAAAATCTTGTTTGGCAGCGAGGATTCCAGGTATGTCCCTAACAAATGTGTCGAATGTTTTTTATAGAAGGTTGTTTAAGATGAAATTTTGAATTCCATATTTGAAGTGTTGCTTGATATCAATTGTTGTGCATATTCTCATTGTTTTAGCACAACACTTTTGCACACACAACTTGCCGCTGGACCTGGGCCGCAATAGGATGGTATTAAGTTGGGATACAACTTTGACCGCGAGGTTGCATAGTGGAGGTTGCCCAACTTAATCCTGAAAAGTTTCTTTCTTGGTGTCAAATGTGTTTGCCTTTGCCCGCGAGTTAGCATCGCATCGGGGCATCATTCTTGACTAAGCCGGAGTCATGAGAACTTGACTTAGTACGCGAGACTGCGACTAGTCATCACACCCTCATGGTACCACTTTGCTAAGCCTTTTAGAGTAGAAATCGAGCTACACTTTTTATGCGCATGTCTATGTGATTGCCCCTGATCTACTTGTGAAGTAAGCCTTGTATCCATATTCTTTGAATTTCATTTGCATTTTTTGTGTTTTAAGTCGGTCCATGATAGGTTTAGATTGGTAATGTTTCCATGATGGTTTTTGAGTCGAAATAAATTTTCCATCAAATTTTAAAAAAAAAAGCAAGCTCATTTGTTTTATTTTGTTTTTAAGTGTGTCTCATGTCACCATTTTCTCGAGCGAATCTTTTTTTTTAAGTGTTAATCAATTTGAGTCATGGAGCATTTCCTCCTTTTCGTGCATTATGCTTATCTATCATTTCTTTTCCGTTTAGGTAATCATGGAGCATCCTCATTCACCTATTCGCACGCGGTTAAGAGCTAAAATGTCGGATCAAATTGAACTCCGCGAGCGTGTCACTAGCATGGAAGAGCAGATGAAGCAATTTTTCACTATGATGCAAGAGATGACAGCTGAATTCAAGGTAGCCTGGTTAGGCTCAACTTCGGTAGCACCGAAACAGAATGACGATAACAACATTGTCATCGAATTTGATGAGGAATTGCCTCCTCTGGAAGATGATTCGATTACCAGTCGTGAGAGAAGAACCAATGCTAATAACATGCTTAAGATAGAGTCGGAAAAACGTCTCGAGAAGCTGGAGGAGAAACTGAAGCAAGTGCAAGGTCTCCAAGACTCGTCTCCGACATACCTCTCAATCTACTCTAGGGTGAAGATACCAAAGATGTTTAAGAAGCCTGAATTCGAGAAGTATAATGGCACAACATGCCAAGGGCTCGCCTACATATGTATTTGGTGCGGATGACCCCATATGTTGATAATATTCCTTTGATGGTTCAATCATTCCAGGCTAGTCTGACCAACTCTGTCCTGAGGTGGTACATTACAAAAGGCTTAAACTTGTTGGAGACCTGGGATGAAGTGTGTGAAGCTTTTCTGAAGCAATACAAATTTATAATGGATATTACTCCTTCCCGTGAGGTTCTTGTGCTTAAAAGAAAAGAACCGAGTCGTTTAAGGAGTATGCGATCCAGTGGAGAAATCTAGTTGCCCAGGTTGATTCTGAGCCAATTGATGTGGAGTTAAGGAAGATGTTCATCAAAACTCTTCCGCATGAATATCGCACTCGGAGGATAGCCATAACTGCCGATACCTTTAACCAACTCATTGCAGTGGGGGAGCAAATTGAAACCAGGCTTAGAGATGGATGGTTTGATGAACCAACTAGGAGGTTCACTGCAGAGGTCAACTTTGCATACACGCAACCGACCCCCAACAAGTCGTCTGTTGTTCATCATCAAGGTGGAGGCCGATCTTTTGCACGACGTCAGTTTAACAAAAGGTAGTTCACTTCTCCTCCTGGTCCTTTATCAAGGTCTTACCATTCCTCCAAAAGAAGGGTTTGCTTTCATATGAACCAAAGCATCCAAATGCTGAGAAGTTTTTCAACTATGATTCGTCCAAGAAATGTGATTAACACATGGGAGAAGTTGGTCACTCTACTGATGATTGTTATGCTTTAAAGCACAAGGTGCAAGATCTCTTGGACATGAAGGCTCTCTTTCAACACTGGTCAACTAAATGTCCAGCATAATCCCTTACCCAATCATGACAGAAGTGTAGATGAGGTCACTAAGTAGAGAATTTCATGTACTCCTCTAAGGAGTCTTTTGTTGCTTGTTAGGATTTTTTGCTTTCTAGAATTTCAATTTTTGTTTGAATTTTGATTACTGAGGTTTAAGCAATTGCATTTTCCATTCCAATAATGTAATTCATTTGGTTAAATTCAATGGAATTACAAGTTTGTTTTTATTTTGAGGGCATGTTGACATATACCGAGCCAACCCAATGATGATATCCAACAATTGAAAAAGAAAATCATCAAAGGAGAATTTTGAGGGCTAGGTTTCTTCATGTTTTCTTGTTAAAAAATTCAAAAAAAATTTCAAAAAAAGGTGAGTGTTGGATAATCTTTGTTTGTTTTCTAACACATTTATTTCATGTGTCAGAGCCTTACTCCTCTTGTCCAATCGAGAATTTGCACTTTCCATTGATGGGTGATGAAAATTTCTCCAATTTTAGATTTTCATTTGTTTGGAACCATATTCATGCACGTTCTTTGATGCAGGCGGCAGAAACAAAAATGCGGCATCAAAAACTAAGTTTTCATGGTGATAATTTGTGTGTTCATACCCAAAAGCAACCGATGGAATTTCATTTTTAATAACTTTCTCTTGCATATGGTATCATGTTCATGCTATGCTTGGATGATATGCTTGAAATAAGCTTAAAGTGCCCACAATTAATAAAAGGATTTTGCATAATGGTTTTTGTATTCACTGAATATTACCAAGATTAAACCATTTGATGAGTGTTGCAAAATTGATTTAGAATGCTAAATGAGGTGCATCGGGATGACAAAAGGTAAGCCATATCCATACACAGTCCCATTTTTATACACTTGCGAGATGAGCGTGCAAAGTTCCATGTCCGTAAGGTGAAGAGTTTTCTTGTGAAAAGTACGATGATTGAAGTGTTATGGGGCAGTTCATTTCTCTATCTCAAACACTATAATGATTCATTGGTTACCCAATTTGAGCCTAAACACTTGTGAAGTTTCATTTCATGCTACCCTGTCAATAACCACCCCACACCGGGGCAAATTGGAGGTACATTGGCATTATGGTGCTAAAAGGTGGAAAATGGATAGAGACTTTTTTGCTTTCATTTGCATTAATCTTTAAGTGTTGCTTTTACATAAGAAATCAAACGTTAAATCAGGTACCTTAGGATGATGAAGAGCATTTATTTCTCTATCCTAAACACTATTACCCTTTGTTAGCCACTTTGAGCCTGAAATTTCATTTCATTAAACCCACGTTGGTGATCGTATCTTACATTGGGGCATGACAAATTTTAAGGCTGTTTGAAATATCAGAGTACAAGAGTCACATCATGGGATTTTAGCTAAAGATGTCATACTACTCACACTTGTCAGTCAAGTCTAGCTATCCTAAAAAAAAAAGAGAAGAAGGAAAAAGTGAAAATGGGGCAAAAAAAAGCAATGTGCTTGGTAAAAGCAAGGCTAAAGCCCAAATTCAAAAGAAAAAGTGAAAGAATCTAAGGGCAAGAAAAAGCAGTATACCTGGTAAAAGTAAGGTCGATGCCTATAAAAGTCAGAGCTAAAGGTTCAAATATGTGAAAGTCAACCCTCAATGTGGTCAAGTTTTCCAAGAAGTTGAATAAGGCAATCTTGCAAAAATCCCTAGTGAATTTGACATCATATGTCATCCCTAGTGAAGCAAAGTTTGAAACTCAAAAATTGAGCCTGTGAAGAAATTCCCCATAAATTGATCGCTGATTTTCCACATGATACACATCTTTGAGCCTATTTATCCAATAATTTCTTACCTGTGAGCCAAGCCTACATTACATTCCTTTAAAGTCTCTTCTGATTATGACACTTGAATTAATGTGAGGTTTCTAATATTTTAAGCTTAGCTCGAAGAAGTGAAAGTAAGACTATTTCTATTGCATTTGTAAGGTTCTTGACTTGTAAATCCGGTGACATTTGTTGAAGATATTTGTTCTAAGCCTTGACTCAAAGAGTCCCCCTTTGCGTAGCCATTGACCAAGCCCAAATTACAGTCCTGTTAAAGACCTCTCTGATTGGTAAATTTGTACCACTTGAGAGAATACTCAAACCCTTGTCGACATGATGATGGTGAGATCGAGTGATGTAGTTTTTCCCGTATTAATGGACATGACAAAAGCCTTCTAATGAGAGCGAGTGAAATTCCTTTCTAACCGTATCTCATTTGGAATTCTTGAGAAATTCACACTATTGAATGGGAATCTCCTTGCTGAATGATTCACCCCTGTGGAAACTTGATACAAAATCAATGTACATAATTTGAACTTTGAACTTTGTCAATCTTTGATGACATAATGCTTATCTCTCATGATAAATAGTTTTTCTTATAAGGACTAGAGAATTTATGACAATTAAATTGTTTTTTGAAGCTTTGAGTATTTCCGGAATATTATCGAGCTTTTTTCTTGCAGAGCATCATTCCGGCGTGCTTTCGTAGCCTATAGTCCCTTTAGCGACACAGTGTGTTTTTATAGCCCAGAGTCATTCTTCATCGACACTATGTGCTTCCGTAGCCCGTAGTCTCTTCATCGATACAATGTGCTTCCGTAGCCCGAAGTCACTTTTCACTGACTTGGCGTGCTTTCGTAGCCCAAGCCTCATTTCAGTAGAGACGATATCGATGGTGATGTATTAGTACCTCATCTTGAGTTCATATGGCAATGTATAGGAATCTCACTTTCTAATGCCAATGACGATGTATTGGTATCTTACCTTGAGTGCTGATGGCGATGTATCAGTATCTCATCTCGAGTACCTATAACGATGTATATGTATCTCACTTTGAAATGCCGATGGCAATGTATCGGTATTTTATCTCATCTCAAGTGCTTATGGCAATATATAGGTATCGACCTGTGGCGATGTACAAGTGTTTCACTTTCAAGTATCAATAGCGATGTATCGGTATCTCATCCCAGATCCCTGTGGCGATGTACAGGAATTCAGACCTCAGTTAGAAATCTGAGTCTCTGTTTGTCTCTGTTGTGACTGATTGATGTTCGAGCCTCAAGCAAACAAATCAGGTCATCTTACTGTCTTTCTTTTGTGACCAAAGTAAGAGTTCAGGCCTAAGAATGCGGTTCAGGTTTTTCATTTGCCTCTGTTATGACCAATTAAAGTTCGGGCCTCAAGCAAACAAATTAGGTAATTTTATTGTCTTTCTTTTGGGACGAAGCAAAAGTTTGGGTGTAAGAATATGATTCAAGTTTTTTCACAGTTTGCCTCTATTGTGATCAATTAGAGTTTGGGCCTCAAGCAAACAAAATAGGTAATTTTACTGTCTTTCTTTTGTGACCGAAGTGAGAGTTCGGGCCTAAGAAAAGCGGTTCAAGTTTTTTCACTGTTTTCCTCTGTTGGGACCGATTGATGTTTGGGCCTCAAGCAAACAAATCAGGTAATTTCATTGTCTTTCTTTTGTGACCGAAGTAAGAGTTCAGGCCTAAGAAGGCGATTCAGATGATTTCACCGTTTTTCTTTTGTGACCGAAGTTGTTCAGGCCTGAGAACGCGGTTTCTAATACATTTAATACATGTCTCGATCTACTAATCCAACAAGGTAAGTAGTTTCAGGTATGCTTATCTTTCTCTTCATTTGCATTCATCATGTCATAATTACATTTGAAAAAAAATTGAGAATTAATCTCAAAAAAATATTAGGCATAGTCAAATTTGAGTCTTAATCAGTCTAGATGTCTCTCTCTTATTTAATGTTCTGTTCTAGATGCAAATGTTACTTGCTGACTTATTCAATTGTGTTAATTCGGTTAGTTAAATAAGCATTTTATTCTAGAAGGGTCACATTCTTTGGAGAATCTACGATGGGATTTGAATGTGAATTGAGCAAATTAAGATCAATCCCACGCCGATAGGTAAGTGACTACAAGTATGTTTTCCTTTTCTGCATCATGCATATGCATTTACATTTTCATAGCATTGCATTTAGAATAAAATTTAAAAAAAATTCAGAAAAAGTCGATTACATTGCATTTGCATAGTCAAAATTTAGGCCTCGTTGGTCTTTGAATGCAACATCTGCGAGCTCGCCTTCAAAGAGGGGCAGCTGTTGACACCTAAATTTTTGACATCATCTTGCATAAGTTAAAATAGGAATTTTATTTTATTTCATTTATTCTTTTTATTTTTTGTATATAGTTAATATGAGCATTTTGCATATTAGGGAAAATCTTAGGTGGTGATATATCTTGACTCTGGCCAGGAAAGAAACATTGGGGCATATTTTAAGCAAATTACATTTGTTTCAAAACAAGAAATAAGGAAAAGAGGGAAACAAAAATAAGGAGGAAAGTAAAAAGGGCTAAAGTCGGACTACAATATTTGGTCAATATTCGATCAATATTTGACCGAATATTGGTTTCTTTCCTCCCTAAAAAAACGTCCAAGGTAGAAGAAGAGGGGGAAGCTTTTCTGAAAGAAAAAAGGTGGGGATGCGGAGACACACACTGACAGGGAAGAATACATGCGAAAAAGGGAGAGGGCAGCAGTGACTCGTGACCTTGGACTCTCTAGCGCCTCCTTCGTTCGAATCTTCAGCTCTGGCGATGCGTCCACGGCCACACCGCCTGTCCGTCTCCTTCCTCTCTCACCGGTGAGTTTCCAAAACCGTCTGTTAGTGGCCTCCCCGAGGATCACGGTTGAGGAAATTTCGTGGAGGAGAAACGAGCTTGCTCGAGCTCGCTCGAGGTTCTCCGCCATCCCCGAACTGTGTAGAGGCACATATTATCACTATCTTTTGGCTTTCCGATACCTCTATTTGATCAATTTTGAAGCTTCCATGATGATTATTTTTTATTGTGCTTAATGTTTGGGTGGTCTTTGATACATTGTAGCCCCACATCTTGTGCTGTTTTGATCCTGTGAGTGAATCATTTGCTGCACTATACGTATTTGATGAATTGTCTCAATGGTTTGGCCTTGGTTTTCCTCCGTTTTATTGCTTGTTTATGTGATTCATTGGCCCTGGAGAGCCGCCGAAGGTATAACTGTCTCCCTTTCTCCTCAGCACTGTCCGCCATGGCTTCACCATGAGGAAACCGAGCATGTGAAGCCTTTGCAGGTTGCTAGACGCGCATCTGTCACGAGGAAGAGGAAGCCACATGAAGCTGGGTCGCGTGGAGATGGGTCGAGTCTGCTACGGGCTTGGACGCGAATTGGTACGAGGGAATAGAGCCAGAGCAAGTCTGGACCAAGCCCATTCGCTGCTAGGCCATCGAGTAAAAGAAGGAACGGAACTGGGCCTGTTGCGGGCCTGGCCCGTCCTCTTATGATCTTGCTGGACCTCCAGCAAGCGGGTCGAGTCCGAACGGACCCGGTTCGGTTCCTGACCCGGTTGTGCTTTATTTTAATAGTTTTTTATTAAAAAAATCTTTTTCTTTCAAAATTTGATTTTTTGAGTGTTTGATTTGTTTTCTATTTAATTTGCTATTGTGGGTAAATTTAGATAATATTTAATGTTGCATTTTACACTTGATTTGTTTTTATTTGATTTTATTATATTTTCTTTGCATGTTTAGATTTAAGGTTGCACGTTTAAATAATTGCATGCTTAGTTTAATTTACATATTTAGATTAATTTGCATAATTGATTTAGATTGCATATTAGATATTTTGGTAGAATAGTTTTAGCTAGATTTCACATTGTAGGATATTATCTTTAGTTGAGTAGGATTTTAGTCTAAATTAGGAATTAATTGAGTAAGATTTTAGTCTAAATTAGGAATTAATATATTTTGCTTACTAATTTAGATTATATGTTATTTAGCTATGGATAATTAGCTTCATTAGTTAATTAATTCATATAAAATACAAAAAAAAATTGCATTTCATGTAGTTTAGAGTTGCATTAAATTAGTTGCATTTATGATAAGATTTTCATGCGTTACATATTGTTGTGAAAATCGCAAAAAGATCTTTTGACCTGATCTGTTGGTTCATTTTTTTCTTGTTAATATTTGTGCATTTGTGTGGTCATCATTGCATATTAGGGAGTTGATTTAAAATTAATTCAAGTTGCCTGTTAATTTTTGAAATAAATGAAAAGGTACTGAAATGGCGCTAGAATAGGCTAGCATAACCAAGTTCCCGATCCCTTAGATCTCTAGTTTGTAGGAGTAAAGACAACTCCCGATACTTTACATGGATTTCTAATTGACCCACCATAAATAGATTAGTAGCAACTCTAGTTGAAAATATTTTGCATGTTAAAAAGTGAAACCTAAAGTCTCGAATTGGTGTGGGCTTGAGAGAGCTCGAGCTAGGTTTAATTTTAGCGATCCATTAGCCTAACCTTAGGTGGTACACCTTCGGGGAGATCATGACAAACGTCATTTAATCTAAAACTCTTCAACGTCTCCAGAACGTTCTAAGTTCTGAGTCTAACCGCTTACAGAACGTACAGATCATAATGTTCTACATTCTGATTGTCGTTATGAAAATATGTAACGTAGAATAAAAAAGGCGAAAAGTGGCTTGTCACTAAGCCCACTTCTTGGACTTTTCCGGGGTTGCATTCACGTGCACAGGTCGCACATTCGTGTCCGAGCTCAGGTTTGTCGAGAATCAAATTCACACCCCCTTGCTCGTGCATGCGAGGCATATTACTTGTCATTTAACGTTAACACTCTAAAAGAGTGTAATCACATATATAGCACTCAAAAGCCTTATTTAATCCCAAGTTTTTATACACTTTTCACTCACAATGTTACTTTTTACATGTGGGACTCACATCCTACTAATAATTTGCTTCTTGAGAAACAATTTCTCATTCACTCTTATTTAATATCAAATTTCCAACAGCTGGCAAGTGTGATAAATCCATTTGTACATGCATGAGAGTTTGTTGTACGTAAGAGTAACGGATATGTGTACCTGAGAGATAAAATGTTCGAGGGACTCTTTCTAAATCCTTGGAGGTATGATGTACAATTTGAGAAAAGATCTAATATGATGTGTGTACAAAATGTGAGAACGATTATTAGAGAGTTTACATAGTCTATAGTGAGGTTGTTGCCGAAGGAAGTCAATTTCTATGTGGCAACAAGTTCTACATTTGTCCCAAGGCCATATTTATACTCTTGGTATAACTAGTGGAATTCAACCTATTTAGATCGCTAGAGTTGGAAGAGAGGAGCAGTCACCCCCAGTAAAATCTCTGGAAATCTTTTTTGCAAATTTTCTTTCCCTCAATTCGTTGATTTCTATTGTTTACATTGTAGTCCGCTTTGCACATGGAAGTACCATTTTAATTTAGGTTACTCTACAAAATTAGTTTGGGTTTTTCTTAGAACCAATTCACACCCTCGCCTTGTATTGGTCGCTTTGGACCTAACACTATAGTTATTATCCCATCTAAGACCCATAAAACATAATTCCGGCAACAGCATAATAACTAGTTTATGAATCGTGAATTAGATCTTCTGATTCCGTTTATTTCGATTCATGAATATTAAAAGGGTAATTGGTGCGTCAGTTAGAGCATGCATGGATGGCATAAAATGAATATTTCTGACACGAACAAATAAAAATTGCTTACGAAAAAATAGAGACAAGAGGGAACGGAAAATATAATTATACAACAGTTGCATGTTTTAATAGAATAAGATATGGCACATTGTAGAAAACAATACAAAAGCAAATAATCATAAACTATTTTATGTCGCATCTCACGAACCACATGGCCAGCCCAAAGGAAGATAAAAGGCTTCACAAACAACCATCCTGTACACAATTTGATAGATTCATCTCAAACAATATAAGGATGTGCATCGCCTTGTTGATTAAAGAATGGTAGTGTTCAATCGGTGTGGAAGCCGTATTGGGACAAAGACCCTAACTTACCTTAGTTATCTCACTCTTTTAAGGAAATTTATATTTGAATGTGCCTTTTTGTGGAGTACCAATCACTCTCTTCTTATCCAGTCATTGCTCATTCATCTTGCCTCATGGAAGCTAGGTTATATTTGGTCACTAGCAAGCAGCAAATGGAAGGAGAACGAATTCTAATCCCTTTCTGATGCGAACATCAAGCCTTATCGAGGAGGAGGTGCTAGGGATCCGTTGCTCTATCCGCTAGGACCAATCACTCGAGCGAGAGCGAAGGAATTCAAACAAGCTGTTGGTATCATGGTTCAAGATATTTGGCATGAAGACAATCCGGATTCGAAACTTGAAGATTCTGAAGCTCTTTGGCGTAACATGATTATTTCTGGAATTTCAAATTGACAATTTCAGAATTGGCTCAAATTTAGATAGACACTTGGAAACGGGTCACTGATCAATACTCACTACTTTAGTAGTGAATAATGATGTTTTTTAGCGATTTGAAATCGTTTAGATAGACTTTTAGGCCTTTTTCTAGTTTTGAACGAATTTCTTTCAATTAGAGTTATTTTTGTAATTCTAATCCTAGTAGGATTAGGATTACGAATTTTTATTATTTTTGTGATTCCAATCCTAGCAGGATTAGGAATATGACTTTTTTTTAATTATTTTGATTCCTAGTAGGATTAGGATTAGGGTTGACAACCAATATAAGGTTACTTATAGGTTTTTTATGAGACAGACAATTTTTACACATAATTTTATACAGAGAGGTTTTCTTCTTTGAGTTCTTTTGAGAACTAGATCTTATCAAGTTTTCCTTGTGGCGATCGAAATTAACTTATCGGGCAAGATTGCGAATTCTCTTGTTCGTGGCGTTATAGCGTTGATTGGTTGACACAGGTTCGTCAACAGGTCGCGTTCATACCAAGATTGCCAATCACAAGTTCGATTGGAGGTTGAGGTCCGCAATTCGCAACCTATGGATCTTCGTAGAACGATCACTTCCGCTTCAAATATATAAATATATACCGTTTGGTATATAGATATATATCATCTGGTATCAGAGCTGGTTCTACAAGGTCTAGTTATCCTGCATTTATTGTTTTTCGTTCATCAAATTAGAGTTTACTTATTTATAGAGTTAGGGTTCTGAATTTGTTATTGCTGTTATTTCAATTTTGAATTAGGGTTTTTGGTCCTAGTTATTTTTTTTATGTAATTGAGTTCGTCAAAAAAAAAGAAACAAAAATTCGGCCAAAAAAAAGCCAAAAAAAGTTTTGGCAAAAAAAAAAAAGAAGGCCAAAAAAAAATCAAGAAGACGACTCGTTTCTATTTGTTATTTTTGATCTTGCTTGGTGGTTAATCGATTGTTGTGGGGAGCTTGTGAGACTGGGACAAGTCCGATAAAGAGCTTAAAAGAAGAAATCGAGAGGTAAAAGGCAAGAGTGTGTGAGCTTAATTGAGAAAAGAAAAAGCCGAAATTGAGTTAAACACGAGAGGAGTGACAAACACTTTGAGCGAAACACGTGAGAGAGTGTTGGTGAGGATTTTTTTTTTCTAACGTTTTCTTGCAGATTTTTTTTTTCAAAAATGTCATGCTCAGGTCAAGAAAGTGTAAATCAAAGGGATGATGGCACTCGCCCAAGAGATGATGCGATTCTAGCAGGCATCCAGCAATTGAGTTTGCAAATTGAAGCACTTGGCGACCGAGTTGCAAGATGTGAATCGAGAATTGATGATGACCGAGAGCCACCCAGAGGGAGATGACAAAATCATCAAGAGGAGCCTAGGGCACAACCTAGATGGCTGCGGCAATTTAATAATGCATACGTGTTCGATACAGAAGATGATCGAGATGGAAGGTTCGAGAGGAGAAACGAACGCCGAGGATTTAGACATCGAGCAGATGATGATCTTGGCAATATCAAGATGAAAATTCCAACTTTTCAAGGAAAGAACGATCCTGATGCGTATCTTGAATGGGAGAAACGGATGGAGATGGTATTTGATTGTCAGAGATACTCTGAGCTCAAAATGGTAAAAATTGCAGCTGTTGAATTCACTGATTATGCTATAATTTGGTGGGATCAACTTGTGACTAGCAGGAGACGCAATGGTGAAAGACCAATAGAAACGTGAGATGAGATGAAAGCGGTGATGATGAGGCGATTCATACCAAGTCATTACCATACAGACTTATTCCATAAACTGCAAAATCTCACACAAGGAAATAAAAGTGTGGAAGAATACCATAAAGAGATGGAGATTGCTATGATCTGCGCCAATGTGGTAGAAGACCGTGAGGCCACAATGTCACGATTTTTGTGTGGTTTGAATCGAGATATAGCAAGGGTGGTAGAACTGCAACACTATGTTGAATTGGAGGAGTTGGTGGACAAAGCCATCAAAGTTGAGCGACAATTGAAGTTGGACCGAAATTACAAAAGCAGTGGAGTTTCAAGTTCGAATTGGAAGTCCAATTGGAAGGGAGATGAGAAGCCGAATTGGAAGGGAAACAACACCAAGGCGGAATCTTCAAAGGAAAAGGAGAAAGATGTCAGAGTTGGTTCAAATCCTATTTCAGGTAAAACTGAAAATCCTAACACTAGAACACGTGAAATTAAATGTTTTAAGTGTTTAGGCAGGGGTCATATGGCAAATCAATGCCCTAATAGGAGAGTGATGATAATGACTAGATTGGGAGATGTTCAATCTGAAAGTGATAGGGATGAAAAGGATGATGACATGCCACCGTTGGAAAACTGCAGCGAAGTTGAGATGCCAGTCGCAGGTGAATTGATGGTTGTCAGGCATTCTCTTAGTGTTCAAACTAAGGAGGATGAGCATCACCAACAACGTGATAACTTGTTCCATACAAGATGCTTGGTGAATGGTAAAATTTGTAGTTTGATTATTGATGGAGGTAGTTGTACGAATGTAGCAAGTTGTACCATGATGGAGAAATTAGGATTGAAAACTGCAAAACATCCAAAACCATATAGATTGCAGTGGTTGAATGATAGTGGAGAAGTAAAAGTATTGAAACAAGTCCGAGTTCCATTTGAGATAGGAAGATATAAGGATGAGGTGGTGTGTGATGTTGTACCTATGCAAGCAGGGCATATCTTACTTGGTAGGCCATGGCAGTATGATCGGAAGGTACATCATGATAGTTATACTAACCGATATTCATTGGTGATGAATCAGAAGACTTACACATTGGTACCTATGACACCTACTGAGGTGCGTGAAGATCAATTGAAATTACAACGTGAGGCTGAGAGAGAGAAAAAGAATGATAAAATTGAGGGGTTGCGTAAAAATTCTGAAACGCAAGCAAAAAGAGAGGAAAAAAGTGATAAAATTGAGGGGTTGCATGAAAATTCTGCAATGCAAGCAAAAGAAGAGGAAAAGAATAGTGGAGTGGTCAAAATCGAGGGAAAAAGAGAGAGAAGAGAAAAGAGAGAAAAAATTTTCTATGCAAAATTGAGTGAAGTGAGGAAAGCTTTGGTTCTGAACCGACCAATACTTGTACTTTTGTACAAGGAGACGCTATTTACTACTAATCAACTTGACCCAAATTTGTCAAGTTCGATTGTATCTTTGTTGCAGGAATTTGAAGATGTTTTTCCTGATGAGATCCCTGGAGGTTTACCACCGATTCGAGGCATAGAGCATCAAATCGATTTGATTCCTGGTGCACCATTACCAAACCGACCCGCATATCGAAGCAATCCTGAAGAGACAAAAGAACTTCAGCGGCAAGTTAGTGATTTACTGAAGAAAGGATATGTGAGAGAGTCTCTTAGCCCGTGCGCTGTTCCTGTTTTGTTAGTGTCTAAAAAGGATGGATCTTGGCGAATGTGTGCCGATTGTCGAACAATCAATAATATTACGGTAAAGTATCGACATCCTATTCCTAGGCTAGATGATATCTTGGATGAATTACATGGAGCTTGCATATTCAATAAAATTGATCTAAAAAGTGGTTATCATCAAATTAGGATGAAAGAGGGGGATGAATGGAAAACTGCATTTAAGACAAAGTATGGATTGTATGAGTGGTTAGTCATGCCTTTTGGTTTAACTAATGCACCTAGTACTTTCATGCGACTTATGAATCATGTTTTGCATGCTTTTATTGGTCGATTTGTAGTTGTTTATTTCGATGATATCTTGATATATAGTCGAAACATTGATGACCATATTAAGCATGTGCGAGCTGTTTTGCAAGTTTTAAGGGATGAACAATTATATGCTAATATAAAGAAGTGTTGTTTTGTAACTGACAAATTAGTATTTCTAGGCTTTGTTGTTGGTGCTAATGGAATACAGGTTGATGAAGAAAAGGTGAAAGCAATCCGTGAATGGCCGACACCAAGGACAGTAGGAGAGGTGCGCAGCTTTCATGGTTTAGCCAGTTTCTATCGTAGGTTTGTAAAAGATTTCAGCACCATCACCGCACCTTTAACCGAGGTTATCAAGAAGCACATGGGTTTCACATGGGGAGAAGAGCAAGAGAGAGCATTCAATCTATTAAAAGATAAGTTGACTAATGCTCCTTTATTATCTTTACCGAATTTCAGTACTACTTTTGAGATAGAATGTGATGCTTCCGGTACAGGAATTGGAGTTGTGTTGATGCAAGGAGGACGTCCCATAGCATATTTTAGCGAGATGTTAAGCGGAGCGACATTGAATTATCCGACTTACGATAAGGAGATGTATGCTTTAGTGCGAGCTTTGGAGACTTGGCAACATTATTTATGGCCAGAGGAGTTTGTGATCCACACCGACCATGAGACTTTAAAGTACTTGAGGGAGCAACAAAAATTAAATAAAAGACATGCTAAATGGATGGAATTCATTGAGACTTTTCTATATGTAATCAAGTACAAAAAAGGTAAGGACAATGTGGTAGCCGATGCACTTTCTCGAAGGTATGCAATTCTAACTACTCTAGGAGTAAAGTGTTTAGGTTTTGAACATATCAAAGGTTTATACATTGATGATGATGATTTTGGTAGAGTATTTGAAGCTTGTGAGCATGCTGTGTTTGACAAGTTTTATAGGCATGATGGATATCTCTTTCGTGAAAATAAGTTGTCTGTGCCTAGATGCTCTTTGCGCGAGTTGTTAGTGCGAGAAGCACATAGTGGTTGTTTGATGGGGCATTTTGGCATCAATAAAACTTATGAAGTGTTACATGAACATTTTTATTGGCCACACATGAAACGAGATGTTACACGAATTTGTGAGAGATGTATTGCATGTAAGCAAGCTAAGTCTACAACTAAACCACATGGTTTGTATACACCTTTGCCTATTCCGACGCATCCTTGGATTGATATCTCTATGGATTTTGTATTAGGATTGCCTAGGTCTAAGCATGGCAGGGATTCTATTTTTGTGGTTGTTGATCGATTTTCAAAGATGGCTCATTTTATACCTTGTCATAAATCTGATGATGCGCTGCATGTTGCTGACTTGTTCTTTCGTGAGGTTGTACGTTTGCATGGTATGCCTAAGTCCATTGTTTCTGATCGTGATTTTAAATTTCTTAACTACTTTTGGAAGACATTGTGTAAGAAATTAGGTACACAACTTTTATTTTCTACTACTTGTCATCCACAAACTGATGGTCAGACTGAAGTAGTTAATAGGACTTTAGGGACATTATTGCGTGCTATAATAAAAAGAACATCAAGTCTTAGGAAGATTGTTTACCGCATGTTGAGTTTGCTTAATAATATAAGTGTATATTCTGCTACTAAATTCACACCGTTTGAGGTTGTCTATGGTTTTAATCCCTTAACTCCATTAGATTTAACCCATTTGCCTGTTGCTGAGCGTGTGGATTTAGATGGTGCAAAGAAGGCTGAATTTGTGAAGACCTTGCACGAGAAAACACGGTTGAATATTGAGCACAAGACAGAGCAATATGCGAAGCAAGCCAACAAAGGGTGCAAAAAAGTAGTGTTTGAGCCCGGCGATTGGGTTTGGGTTCATATGCGCACAGAGCGTTTTCCTAAACAGCGACGTTCTAAATTGCTACCGCGAGGGGATGGACCATTCATGGTGTTGGAAAGAGTCAATGATAATGCTTATAAACTTGACCTTCCAGGTGAATATAATATTAGTGCAACTTTTAATGTTTCTGATTTAACTCTTTTTTATGCAGATGATGATTTGAGGACAAATCCTTTGCATAGGGGAGGGAATGATGTGGACATCAAGCCTTATCGAGGAGGAGGTGCTAGGGATCCGTTGCTCTATCCGCTGGGACCAATCACTCGAGCGAGAGCGAAGGAATTCAAACAAGCTGTTGGTATCATGGTTCAAGATATTTGGCATGAAGACAATCCGGATTCGAAACTTGAAGATTCTGAAGCTCCTTAGCGTAACATGATTATTTCTGGAATTTCAAATTGACAATTTCAGAATTGGCTCAAATTTGGATAGACATGTGGAAACGGGCCACTGATCAATACTCACTACTTTAGTAGTGAATAATGATGTTTTTTAGCGATTTGAAATCGTTTAGATAGACTTTTAGGCCTTTTTCTAGTTTTGAACGAATTTCTTTCAATTAGAGTTATTTTTGTAATTCTAATCCTAGTAGGATTAGGATTACGAATTTTTATTATTTTTGTGATTCCAATCCTAGCAGGATTAGGAATATGACTTTTTTTTAATTATTTTGATTCCTAGTAGGATTAGGATTAGGGTTGACAACCTATATAAGGTTACTTATAGGTTTTTTATAAGACAGACAATTTTTACACATAATTTTATACAGAGAGGTTTTCTTCTTCGAGTTCTTTTGAGAACTAGATCTTATCAAGGTTTTCTTGTGGCGATTGAAATTAACTTATCGGGCAAGATTGTGAATTCTCTTGTTCGTGGCGTTATAGCGTTGATTGGTTGACACAGGTTCGTCAACAGGTCGCGTTCATACCAAGATTGCCAATCACAGGTTCGATTGGAGGGCAACCTATGGATCTTCGTAGAACGATCACTTCCGCTTCAAATATATAAATATATACCGTTTGGTATATAGATATATATCACTTTCTTAAAGACGATTTTCATGTTTAAAGACGATTTTCATGTTACAGCAAACACATCTCCAAAATTCTAAAAAAAAAAAGCTTATAATGACATAAGCATATGATTTACAATATCTTCTCACTTTTCAAGTGCATTCAATATTTTCAACCAAAACAATAGTACATTCAACATTTCTATATCAGAATGGATTCGGGTTCCAATGAAGTGGAGTGAATAATTGAAAACAGGTGAAGTAATTTCATTTTCCCCACAATATCCATATGAGATGGATTGCAAAGGATTTGTCAGCCATAAGCAAACTAGGTGGCTTTCAACTAAACCAAGTGCAATCCTTCATAAACATGGATGATCAATTTTGTGAGTATCGATGTGTATTGCAGATTGAAGAAGAGAAATGACTTGCTTACTTTAGTTCAACAACAATGAGCGCTGTTCACAAAGAATCCTTCGAGAGCATGTATATCCTGAAATTGGGCCATGAACAAACGCACTCAGCTTGTAATTGCCTCTTTAATCAAGTCAGAAGCGATGGACCACCGATTTAGACAAAGCGTTTGACCACTAAGGTTTCACCAAATTGAAGGACCAATCGCTCCAATTTTGAGCATTTTGAGATGACAGGTATCCTCCTTAAATTGGGGCATTGAGTGATTTGTAAAACTTTCAAGTACTTGCTCACCTACAAGAACAAACCACGGTTAAGTTTGGCTAGCAAGACAAAAGCCAGAAAAAGTGGACAGCACGGTTGATGTTGTACCAGGCATGGCCCCCACCCGGCCCAATCTTCAGTAATGTTACTTCCTGAAAGTTCGAGCACAAGTAATTGCTGGAGACATAAATTGGTTGCCTTTAATTCTGAGGGGCAATTACTCCAAGAGAACCATGTTAACTTGGAAAGAAGATTCTTAAAATCCCCTACTAAGTTGCTGCCCTCCAATTCCAAGAATCTTAAATTGGGCACATTCGAAAAATCTTCACTAGTGAAATTGTACTCTTTGGATAGCCCCGTCAATCTGAGCGCTCTAACATTGGGTGTCAGCTGGTGAAAGGAAAAGCATACATTTGAACTAGATGACAAATATGGTGCTATACAAGTCGAGCTAAACTTGATTATGTTGAATAAAGAAATAGAGATACATGCTTCGTATAGATCTAAACTGACAAAAGCATAAAAAAGAGTTAATCAAGTCGATATGATTTGTTCAAACAGTAGTAAAGAATTCTTTGCACTGTATAACGCATAATAATATTTCCAATCCATCAACATCTCGCAAGATGATAACAAAAGAACTTTATGATAACTGACTAAACCATTTGATATGAACTATTGCCTACATATAAATATTTCGGGAATATTAAGAAAAAACTGCCAGACCAATTTCTGATTGTGTCTTGAATTTACCCCGATTGCGACTCTGTGGATGGAAACCTACTTCTGGAGCGTGCGGAAGCCGGTTTCCCTCCGTAGCGTCTCTTTAACAGGTTTCATTTGTATTTCATAACAAGACGAGGACAAGAGATGGAAAGTCATACTCGTTTTAGGACTGCTTTCACAATAGTAGAGATATTCAATCGAACCTCATAAAAGTCTCCTATTTATTTTTCAAACGTCAGAGATGGTCCATCAATTACTAAATCCGCATTATTGTAAGGAAAAACTCTAACGGACTATGCTCATAACATTGTAGATCCCAATTAATTAATCGATTACCAAATTTCAAGTGATGATTTCCAACTTAGCAATAATACCAGCCTTGAGAAACTTTGATAGCCCAGGAAGTCGGAATCCAGAGCTCTTTTCAGTTGCTAAAACAGTTTTTGCATGTAAACATATTACTTGAAAATATTATTTATAATATCTTTCACGCATAAGGGTAACTTGCCAACAATTTTCATATATATATATATATATATATATATATATAATATGTGATGATATTGCCATCAATGAACTCTATGCAAGACTTTTCTTTTTCCTTTGCCAGAAGAAGAATTGGAAAAAAGGAAAACCAATTATTAATGCACGGCCGATTTTTTCTAAAAGAGAATAGTAAGGTGCCTAAAGCGTACCTTTTGCATTTGAATCACTTTTAAGGCAATCTCAGGTTCCCACAACCTACTACGCTTCCCAGGATCATGCAAATCTTCACGGGCAACAATTTCCCTTCCAAAATTTCTAAGTTGGACATTCATCCACAATTTATCATTTTCTACTATCTTTATCAAAGACCTCCTAGTAAGGGCAGGTAAGCCATCTTTCGGGTAATAGCCGGAAGCTTCCCACATAAAGCGCATACAGCACAGGGAGAGTTTTTCTCTTGTAGTGAAGAAACATGCAATGTCAAGGAAGATCTCTTTCTGATTATACTCTAAATCGTCATAACTTCTCCATAATGTGTCGTATACTAACGGGAGGAGCCCCCTATCTGATTTGCGCAACATCTCTTTCCAATTTGATAGACCTTTGCTGCGAAGGGAGGAACCGAGAGCCTCAAGAACTAATGGAAGTCCACCTGTTTTGCAACTAATTTCGCGTGCGATATCAGCAAAGTCGGCAGGTGGGGAATCCTTCTCGAATGCGTGTCTGCTAAAAAGCTGAAGAGCATGAGATGAATCCATTTCTGTCATTTCATAAAATTCAAACTCTCGAGAATGTGCTTGGAAACTCGTCCCTTCGTCATTATCTTGGGTTTGTAAAAAGTCGATGTTTCGTGTTGTAATGATGATCTGACTTTCTGGACCAAACCACTCCTTCTTTCCTGCTAGACTAGAGAGTTGGCTCCTCTTATCCATGCCATCAAGAATAAGAAGAACTTTCGTATTACGAAACCTTGTACTAATCAGGAGAGTCCCATCGTCAACAGAGCAAGGGGCCCCTTGATAATTGCCTAGAAGTTGTGATAACAGTTGTTGTTGTAAGTCCCGTAAACCGCCCGGCGACACAGATTTCCAAACATCCAAGAGGAAGCAACGGACCTTAAATTGATTGGAGATATGATTAAAGACAGCTTTTGCAAGAGTTGTCTTACCGATGCCGCCTATTCCATGGATGACCAGGTAAGGAACGTCGCAAGGACCTTTCCGTAACAACTTCATGAAGTCTCTCATGTGATCATCAATCCCGACTAATTGACTAGGCAGAGGCATCATCACCTTCGTCAGCTTGGTCAAAACCTTGGAAACAACGGAGTAAATGATCTCACCGTGGCTGCCAGATTGACAGAAGAGCATTAGCGAGAAACATTTGGCGGATGAACTCTATTGTTGAGGCATCCTGTAGCAACGAAACTAGTCCGTTTCTGTATCGAACGGTAGATCACTTTCTTAAGTAAGAGGAAGTCTGGACTTACGAAAGTATCAAATCTACACGTAGCGAAATAAAGAGAAAAGGAAAAAAAAAGGAAAAGGAAGAAGTAATGCTGTAATTGGTTGGAGTGGTTAAAAGAGAGAAAAAATGGCAGAAAATTCTCTTTGAATCTTTTCAATTGTAATCGTACAAAACGGTAACAAAATTTTCTGAAAAAAAGGGGGGCAGTATAGCATTCTTTCTTTTGGGGCAGTAAGCAGTACTGTATTGCGCGAAGGAAAGCATCACGTTTAATCCAAAATTAAAGAAAATAAGAAAGAAGAGAAAGCAGATTCCGAGTCCACACTCTTACCCTTTCCCCTGCACATTCCATCCCTCAATCCATCCGAACTCCATCAGAGCCTCCTTCCATTGCTGGACACAATCGTGGCCAAACTTCTTCTTGTGCTTCTCCAGATCGTCGAGGTACAAGCTTTTGTGCTTCACATCGTCTTTGAAGTCCACATCGTCGGGTGTCACGTCGTAGAAAATGGGCAGGATCACTTTGTCAGTCGCCTTGCTCGTGCACTCCAACATAAGTGTGAGCTCACGAAGACACCACGCACTGGCTGCATAGTTCCTAGAGAGGATGGGCATGTACACTTTGGAGCATTTGATGGCGTGTACAATCTCATCTCCAATCTTTTCGCCCGTTCGGATCTCTTCATTATCTCTGAACACTAGAACTCCAGCTCCGACTAGAACGTGATATAAAATATCGGTGAAGCTGTGGCCGGTGTCGGGACCTCTAAAACTCAAAAATACCTCATATTCGGTCCCCAATGACGAATCGCGGTCAGGGACATGAGCGGACGTCGACACTGCGTCTGGCGATTTCCTCGATCTCTTCATCCTCCTTCGGCAGTGCAAAATCTTCACCGGATTTGATGAGAGCGAGATGTTAATGAACCTGAGCGAAATCAAAATTCAGTCTCGAGCAATGACATGGACAAAGTGGAGGACGCCAACTATTTGTCCTTTTCCATGTCAAATCGAACGGAGGCTCACATTTATGGGGGACCGGATATCAAAAGATTACCCACAAATTAATTGGAGGATGGTGCTTTCCATGCGAGGTTGGAAAAATTAAAAGCATTATAATAAATTGCGGGACGGGAGAATAAAAGACAGTACGCCTCGGTGCTCAAATGCCACCAGGGCCAGCTCTCGAGAAAGTCCAGTCAAATTTGGCGTCGTGAACCACCCGCGGGCCATGATTCCCCAACGCTTGGTCCCCGCTTTTGCAGGCTCTGATACCATTTAAGCACCAAGGATCTGAGGGTAGATAACAGAAGAGAGGTAGCTACGGAATAAGATACCAAAAGGAAGAGACAACGAAGGAAATATCACAAGATGTAGACAAGAAAGGCAGAAGAGATGATGGAGAAAAGAAGAGAGAAGAGAAGATGCAGAGAAGAGAAAAGACCTATATGAATGCACGAATGTTATGCAGAATATGGATGTAGAGTGCGACTACTGCTATAAATAATAAAATTATTGCAATATAAAGATGCAACATTAGAAGAAAGGCGGCTCGCCCTGCCAATAATGTAGAAGAGAGGTTGCAAAATTATAAATAAATTGCAGATCTGTAAATAAATTACAGAAATATGAAGAGACAAGCACTAAACACCACAGATCACGGCAGAGCCATGTGAATTATGGGTTTGTGCTATATAAGGAAAAGACATATTCATAGATGGAAATATGTTTACAAAGGATGAAAACAGGAAATACAATGCGAATTTTCACAAAGTAGAAGATCTGTAGACTATGGAGTCTAAAAACTTCTTGTGCATACAGGGAGATCTAGTTGCAGATCTGGGTACTTACTCGGGTTCCGAGAAAGTAAGAAGGTGGATCTATCAGAGGGGGATCTTCTGCAAGATCTGAAAAGGGGAAGTGAAGTATGGGTTTATGGGAGAAGGTCTATGAGATTTGAGTCGAGATTTGTATGGAAGAAGACGAACTATAAGATATGGGTTTAGATTGGGAATAGGAAGGATGTATGTGGTTATGTGAGGCGAAGAGGAGAGGAAGAGCTCGAGAGGATGTGGGGGGATCTCAGAGGACTTCTGTCTTGCTCCAACAACGTCTGCCTCGCTACCGAGGAAGAGTGGCTGTTATAAAGACTGAGAATTCACTATTTGTACAGTGAGTGCACAGTGGTACTATTTCTACAGTAAAATTTTTACTGTAGCTACAGTAATTTATGGGGTTTTCAGGTCTATCCCGTAGCAGTCATCTTCATTTTGGTAGGGGTCCGGCTCGTTAGAGTCTTGTTCTAAGTCCTGCGACTCCTGGACTTCTGCCGAAAATTGAAGAAGCATATTCTGGAATTCTTCGTCAGTCTTGGCTCCTGCGAGCTTTGCCATGGCGAAGGATTTGAAGGAGAGACTTGTCCGCGGGGCTAGCTGTTCTTTAGGTTGTCTATTAGCTATCCATTTGGTCACCGCTGCCGGAGAACATTTGTCAAGGTAGGTATTGTTGTCCCACCATTTTGATTTAAATTTTCTGATAAGAGTGATCTCCTGATGGGCACCTTCACGGAACCTCAAAGTCCAGGCTGACACCCATGAAATTTGAAAATATATGACAAACAGCTCAAAGAGGGGTCATAAGTACTTCGGAGAGCAAGAGACAGGAGGCGATCGAGAAAATGAAGGCCGACTCGTTCATAGTAAGCCGCGACTTGTAGCAGATGCAGGTATTTGGAAAAATGAAAAGGAAGATGGTGAACCAATATATATATAATTCTTACTAATCATATGTTGATCGTGTAAATATAATTTTATCTTACCAAACACTAAGTCCCTTTAAGCATTTTTCTGAACAACAGTTATTCCACAAAGTAGTTGTTTTCATTCAATTTATGAACATTATTCCCACAGTAGCTTAAATACTAATCGACGAATCATAAATTAGACCCTTTTTTTCATAAATTATTGAAGGGATTGGTGCTTTAATTATTGTAAAACTTAAGGGGGACATACGTGCATGCTATTATCTGAATATTGGTGAAAGGAAAACATAGGAAATTGCACAGGAAACAGAAGCCTCAAGATATAGGGAAGAAGAAACCGAAGGAAGTTTTGCCAACCGTTATAGAATATCAGATGATCCCTTCTTTCTAGAGTTGATATTGGCCACATTATGACCAGGTATCCTTCCAATCTTTGTTATCACCATCAGAAGAGGCAAAAGAATCCAATTTCTGGAAATGGCAGATAGAGCAAATTCTGGAGCGAACAATGTGCAAGATTCAGCTATCGAAACTTCGTTAATCCTGATAGATTAAGCAATCTTTGAGGAACTACATCTCTTAATAAACAAAGCCTCTAAAGATTCCAATTTGGCGTCGTGAACCACCCGCGGGCCATGATTCCCGAACGCTTGGTCCCCGCTTTTGCAGGCAAAGGGAATACTCAGATCAGAATCTTCACATGTTCACACTTTCAATGCATTCATCACGCCGTGTTTCACGGATCTTCCCCCAATTTTCTTTTTTCTTTTTTCTTTTTTGCTTTTTGTTTTTTATGATTTGCTACTAATACAGATTTTTTTTCCTGATGATTCCTCCTATAATATAGTAGTTTATTTTGTTGGGAAAAATGCCCGTGACAACATACTAAAGAGTTAAAAGTTCAAGGATAAGAGAGAGATGCCCGCCCCTAGAAAAGTTGTACAATCGAAGGAACCAAATCTCTTCAAATTTTAGCATTTTAAGATGCCAAGAGTCCTTAAAAAGATTTGAGGGATGAGTGAGTTGTATGTCCTCCCTTGCGCGGGAAAACAAACCAAAAGTTAACCATGTCAAAAGAGTGACAACAATCGACCAAAAACAAAAAAAACAAAAAACAAAAGAGTGACAACATGGTAAGTTTGATTAGTGAGATAGATACATGCAAAAGTAAACTCTCCACTATAGCGATGTACCAAGCATGACCCAGTCATGTCCGATGTTCTATAATTTACCACGAGAAAGCTTGAGCATGCTAATTTCTCAAAATATGCTTTAAGTACTTCGCATTAACTAATATTCAAAGCACATGATTCCTAGAATTTTGAAAAAATTCATCATATTTAAAGTTATGACTAGTAAAAATCCTCGAAAAGAAAAAGAATTACGGCAAAAATAATACAACATTCTTTGACGTGAGGAGCTTTTATTGCATTCTTGTGAAAACGGTCTCCATCATGTGGTCGTCCTCCGTCAGAAATTTACAAAAGGGCAGCCAATACATCACGCCAGAAAAGAAGAAAAGGATATTTATTATATAATATAAACAATGATAGTCTTGGTCTGAACGCCTAAATCACACTGCCACTTTCGGTTTTTTTTTTGTCAACACGTATGCTTTTATTATAACAAAACATAAAGGTTGCACCATCTTACTATGAATCCATTCATTGGATTTGTTCATAATGAAGATCCTAGTAATCTGTCGATAGACAACAAAACACAATCATATGATACTTCGTCAACTTACTCCACGAACATTATCTCATTTCTACATCTAATCTAATTTCCAAAATAAATGTAAATACTAGTCCGTGAACCATGGATAATTTCTTCACTGTCCCCTTCTTTGGAAAATCCTGAATACTACAAAGAGGTTGGTGCTTCAAATATTTGAATACTTAAGGTGAGCATGTATGATGTAAACCCAAAAGAAGATTTGCTCGTAATGGAAAATGGAGGCAAACCTTAATCGATTGTAAGGGAATGAGATGATTCTCCCTTTCTGGAGTTTTTTGTTGATATCTTTCGCATGAATGACTGTACCTTTTCTTCCAATCTTTGTACTGGCCATTGAAGACACGTCATTTCCTGCAATTTGCAATGCTAAAATAGCACGTTTCTGGAAGACGTGGATTATGCGAATTTTGCAGTGATTCAAGAAGTGATTTCAATTTTCTGACGGGGTTTAGAAGTGTTCTAAGCCAATGACGAGAAACTAAAAGATGTCAAGTTCGTCTCCCCATCACGGAACCATCACTCTGATTTGCAAATACTTTTGGCGCTCCAGTAAACAGAGCAACACATTTATTACCGGTGAAATTGTATAGTCTGAAGAACTAATATATTCAAATATGAGCAAACCATTGAAATAAATACCGGCGTTTTACGTGGCATGGTTAGCACTAGTGTGGACAAATGTAACAACTTTTTAATCTGGTCTTCCAATTTTTTTTTATCTTTTATGTACTTTTTATTACTTTTCATTGTAGCTGGCGAAGGTTGCTGTCCACCGCTAGTTGCTATCGCTTACCTCTCATTCAAGGCCAATGAGGCCTTGTAGGCCCTCGCCTAGTGGCAGCAAGGGACATCGCAACCCTCCTTTTTGCTAGCCACAATGATAATGATGATGATGGTAAGTTCAAAAAAAACAAAAACCACTCATGAAATTTGTTTATAGTGTTATCAATATCAAAACTGCTAAAAGACTTAATACTGCATTGCTAAAGCTAAAGAGAAAATTTCAAATAAGGACCTGAAATGTTACTATTTTTTAAATAATAATATGAAATGGATATTATTTCAAATTAGGGTCTAAAGTGTCATTTTTATCTCAAATAAGACTGAAGTGATTATAATTGTTTCAGATAAGAGCCTAACATCGCTCGTTCATCGGCGACTCTAATATTCCAACTGTCAAGGGCATTTTCGTAAAAAAATAATTTTAATTTTAATTAAATTAAATTTTAAAAAAGTTAAATATTAAACAAAATACATAGAAGGCTAGAGCCTTCCACTTGAGGCCGCCGCCATGGCTAGCTAGGTCGCCAACCGTCGCCAAGGGGTCGGCGAGCTCGCCAGTCCTAGATCTGGGCAAGGGTCGCCGACCCTTGAGTAGGCCCTTGGGCGAGGGTCACCGGTAGGGTTGAGCAACAGTTCATGGTCGACCTTGGACCACTCCAACATAAGTGTGAGCTCACGAAGACACCACGCACTGGCTGCATAGTTCCTAGAGAGGATGAGGATGGGCATGTACACTTTGAAGCATTTGATGGTGTGTACAATCTCATCTCCAATCTTTTCGCCCGTTCGGATCTCTTCATTATATCTGAACACTAGAACTCCAGCTCCGACTAGAACGTGATATAAAATATCGGTGAAGCTGTGGCCGGTGTCGGGACCTCTAAAACTCAAAAATACCTCATATTCGGTCCCCAATGACGAATCGCGGTCAGGGACATGAGCGGACGTCGACACTGCGTCTGGCGATTTCCTCGATCTCTTCATCCTCCTTCGGCAGTGCAAAATCTTCACCGGATTTGATGAGAGCGAGATGTTAATGAACCTGAGCGAAATCAAAATTCAGTCTCGAGCAATGACATGGACAAAGTGGAGGACGCCAACTATTTGTCCTTTTCCATGTCAAATCGAACGGAGGCTCACATTTATGGGGGACCGGATATCAAAAGATTACCCACAAATTAATTGGAGGATGGTGCTTTCCATGCGAGGTTGGAAAAATTAAAAGCATTATAATAAATTGCGGGACGGGAGAATAAAAGACAGTACGCCTCGGTGCTCAAATGCCACCAGGGCCAGCTCTCGAGAAAGTCCAGTCAAATTTGGCGTCGTGAACCACCCGCGGGCCATGATTCCCCAACGCTTGGTCCCCGCTTTTGCAGGCAAAGGGAATACTCAGATCAGAATCTTCACATGTTCACACTTTCAATGCATTCATCACGCCGTGTTTCACGGATCTTCCCCCAATTTTCTTTTTTCTTTTTGCTTGTTTTTCTTTTTGTTTTTGACAATTTGCAACTAATACAGATTTTTTTCCTGATGATTCCTCCTAATATATAGTAGTTTATTTTGTTGGGAAAAATGCCCGTGACAACATACTAAAGAGTTCGAAGTTCAAGGATAAGAGAGATATGCCTACTACTAGCAAAGTTGTACAATCGAAAGAACCAAATCCCTTCAAATTTTAGCATTTTAAGATGCCAAGAGTCTTTTTTAGGATTTGAGGGATGAGTGACTTGTATGTTCTCCCTTGCGCGGGAGAACAAATCAAAAATTAACCATGTCAAGAGAGTGATAACAGGGTAAGTTTGATTAGTGAGATAGATACATGCAAAAGTAATCTTTCCACTATAGCGATGTTCCAAGCATAACCCTATCCTATCCAATGTTCTATAATTTGCTACGATAAAGCTTGAGCTTGGCCAATTTCTCAAAATAGGCTTTGAGTACTTCGCATTAATTAATATCCAAAAGCACATAATTCCTAGAATTTTGAAAAATTCATAATATTCAAAGTTTTGGTGGAGGGACTTTTTTTCCTATGGACCTTGACGATCCAATCAACTACACGATTACATGCTCTGTTACAATGGGCTATCTTTAAGCTTGAAAAAGGAAGCAACAGATCACACAGGCCTTACCAATAATTGCACGCCCTTACCTGTTAAATTGATCTGTGGACTTTAAAAGTTACTTGAGCTGAGGCAGTCGGACTCCAAGACAAGGCATTCGCGCCTTCATGGAGAGAGAAATTTCAGTACTTCCACCATAATGTAAAAATAGGTGCTCCTTAGGGGTGAGCAAAAACAGGGTGGGTAGGTTCCAGACATAGATCCTGTACCCGACCCTGTTATAACCGGTTCCCATTTTTTGGACCATGTACCCTACCCTGTTTGTATTGGACCATGTACCCTACCCACCCTGTTTTTCCAGTCCGGGAACAGGGTTAACTCTGTTTTATTTTGGAACCTGTTTTGCTCATTATATACGACTTCGAATTTTATATTAATATGCGAAAAAATAACATAATTCACCTAATTTATATTACTTGTAATTAATAAATAAGTAAACTCTTTGATTAAACAAAAATTAAGGATCCACAAAGTAAATTATCATAAACAAAATCATAAAATAAATCAAAAATCATAACATTACTATATATTAGTAACAAACATGGACATAATATTCTTCTTATTACCATAATATTACATGAAAATTTTTATTTGTCTAAAATGGTTAACAAATTTATAGCGCAAGCATAAGTAACATAACTCATCATCTAAAAATGAAATCAGGCGAGTCAATCCACGTGGTACAAAATCTCTAACAAAAGTTAAAATTCATGTATAAAGAAACATCAATAAGAAACCATGTTCCAAAAAAATATACATATGTTATGATTTAATAAGTTTATTTACATATAAAATCAGAGTTTTTATTAAATAAAATTTATTTTATAATAATCAGAAACAGGGTCCAAGGTTCAGGGTAGGTTCCACACCTGGACCCTGTACCCGACCCTGTTTACATTGGACCATGTTCCTGACCCTGTTTTCAGGGTGGGCCGGTCCGGGAGCAGGGTCTACCCGGTCCGGTTGCACACCCCTAGTGCTCCTGGGTCTTAATGGGCTCCTTACAAACAAGACATATTGGACCAGGTACAATATTTCTTTGGAGTAGACTTTCCTTCGTTGGAATTGCATTTTGACGTAAATCGCAAACAAAGTTTCTGATTTTCATGGGGATTATTAGCGCTCCAGATTCTATTCCACAAATTTTACGGTGTCTGATGTGATGACAGGCCTAGTCAGCGGCTGGTTTCATCTCTTCTATTCGGAGAGTGCTGCTGCCACCCTTGACTGTGTAATTTCCTGTTCTAGCGTCGGTCCAGACTAGCTGGTCATTAGTCATCCGTGGTTGAGTACGCGCGTAAAGATCTCGCTCTTAATTTGTTCATCGAACATACTCCTTAGTACTGGCTCCTTCCATGAGCATGAATTTCCTAGACTTTGAAAAAAGTCATCCACTTGAAATTTCTAAATAGTAAAAGTCCTCAAACAAGAGAAAGAATTACCACAAATATAATATTACATTATTTGACGTGTTCATTGCGTTCTTAATGTGAAAAGCTCCTCCACCAGATGATCCTCCCTCAGAAATTTACAATTGGGGAACCATTTGGTCCGATTAGAAAAGAGGTGAGTTTTTATTATAATACATGAAAGATGATATTCTTTGTTGTTGACATCTCAAATTTCCTAATTTTTAAATAAATAAATAAAATTTTAAAAAAAAAGGAGACACGGAATCAGGGAAAAAAAAAGCAAGGAAATAAGTTTTCGAAGGAAGGATTGAGCAAAAAAAGGAAGAGAACATAGCAGGGAAATAAGAATCATGAAAAAAAAAAAGGGAAGAGAATAAGAGAGAGAGAGAGAGAGAGAGAATTATGGTCTTCATTTCTTGCTTGAAGAAGATCTGACCAAAAAAAGGAAATAAAGTCTTCGGAGAGCAAGAGACAGGAGGCGATCGAGAAATTGAAGGCCGACTCGTTCATAGTAAGCCGCGACTTGTAGCAGATGTAGGTATTTGGAAAAATGAAAAGGAACATGGTGAACCAATATATATATATTACTAATCATATGTTGATCGTGTCAATATAATTTTGTCTTACCAAACACTAAGTCCCTTTAAGCATTTTTCTGAACAACAGTTATTCCACAAAGTAGTTGTTTTCATTCAATTTATGAACATCATTCCCACAGTAGCTTAAATACTAATCGACCAATCATAAATTAGACCTTTTTTTTTCCATAAATTATTGAAGGGATTGGTGCTTTCATTATTGTAAAACTTAAGGGGAACATACGTGCATGCTATTATCTGAATATTGGTGAAAGGAAAACATAGGAAATTGCACAGGAAACAGATGCCTCAAGATATAGGGAAGAAGAAACCGAAGGAAGTTTTGCCAACCGTTATAGAATATCAGATGATCCCTTCCTTCTAGAGTTGATATTGGCCACATTATGACCAGGTATCCTTCCAATCTTTGTTATCGCCATCAGAGAGGCAAAAGAATCCAATTTCTGGAAATGGCAGATAGAGCAAATTCTGCAGCGAACAATGTGCAAGATTCAGCTATCGAAACTTCGTTAATTCTGATAGATTAAGCAACCTTTGAGGAACTACATCTCTTAATAAACAAAGCCTCCAGAGATTCCAATTTCTGCAGACCTTGAGTCTTCATTAGCCCGGGCGAGCAAACACGCTTAACTGTCGGAGCCCATTTAATCCTGACCGAAGCCTTCGATTACTAGTTTAGAGAGAGAGCCACTGGTCACCAGCGAATTCTCACCACTTTGAAGAACCAATCTCTTCAACTTGGTGCATTTTGAGAAGTTAGGCGTCCTTCTTAAGTTGGGGCACTGAGTGATTCGCATGACTTTCAAGTTCTCGCTCATCTGAAAAATATAGAAATAAATAATCAATTACAAGTCAACAGGCAAATGGGTAAGTTTGTTCAGCAAGACAAATGCCAGGAAAAGTAAACTGCATTATGTGATTTTGTACCAGGCATGTCTCCCATCCAGCCCAATTTTCAGTAATGTTACTTCCTGAAAGCTCGAGCACGACTAACTTCTTGAGACATAAATTTCTCGCATTTAACTTTGAAGGGCAATTACTCCAAGAGAACCATGTTAACTTGGGGAAAACATTCTTGAAGTCCCCTTCCAAGTTTCCGCCCTCCAATTCCAAGAATCTTAGATAGGGCATCTTTGAAAATTCTTCACTCGTGAAATTGTACTCTTCAGGAAGTCCCCTTAGTCTGAGTGCTATGACATTTCTTGTCCCCTGGTAAATTGGAACGCACGAGTGAACCTTTGAACTAGACGACAGAAATTGTGCTGCACAAGTTTAAGGAGCTTGATTATGTTTTGTACAGATATGAATTGACAAAAGCATCAGAAAGAGTTATCAAGTTAATCTGACTCGTTCAAACATTTGAAAGAGTTCGTCATACTGTATAACCCATAATAATATTTTGATCCTTCAGTTCAAGATAAACTTTGTCGCAAGATGATGACGAAGAATTCTATCGTAATCGAGTAAAACATTTTGCCAGAGAATGAAGCCCTATATATTTATTTTTTCGGGAATATAAAAACCTGCAATGGTTTTGAAACCTGATTGCAATGATGCGTGGGAAGTCCAGTTTAATCCAAAGCGGCTCTTTGTTAGGTTTCATATAAGTTTTATTACAGTATCTGACAGCAGCTAGACTTGTTTTGGGACCCCCTATGGATTCTACAGAATAAAGGATCAATGTACAAAAAGGATTTGCTTTGATAATAGCAAAGATATTCAACAAACCTCATAGAAGTCTCTCGTATCTTGTTTGAAATGTTTGATTTGCTTTCATAATAGCAAAGATATTCAACAAACGTCATAAAAGTCTCTGGTATCTTGTTTGAAATGACGGACTATCAATTACTAGATCCATACAGCATAGGAAAACCATATCGAGCCATAGACAAAAGATTGCATATTACAATAAATTACTGAATCTATCACTAGATTTCAAGTAAGGGGTCTCATTGCAGAGTAATTTTTATAATAATTACCAACTCAGCAAAAGGAAAAAAAAAAATATCAGCCTTGAAAAGCTTTGATAGCATAGGAAGTCGCAATCTGGATCTGTAATATGTTGACCAGTTATTGTATTCAAACGTACTCCCAGAAGTGTTTGCTACTAACTTTTTTCCTGTCCTGTCGTAATTGTAACTTATCAAATGGTTTACTAAGGAAAATAGTAAGGTGACTGTAGGTTACCTCTTTCATCTGAACCACGTCTTTGGCAATCTGGGGCTCCCACAACCTGCTACGTAGTCCATGAACTTCGATGCCTTCGCGCTTAACAATTTCTCTTCCAAGATCTCTAATTTGATCATGCATCCACAATATATCATTTTTTACTATCTTTATCAAAGACATACGAATAAGGACAGGTAATTCACTTTTTGGGTAGTAGCAGGAAGCTTTCCACATCCAGCATGGAGGGAGTCGTTCTTCTCCAATAAAGAAACATGCGATATCAAGAAAGATATTTTTCTGATGATCCTCTAACATGTCATAACTTATCTTTAATTTCTCGAAGACTTCGTTGTTGGGCACCATATCTAACCGCTTCAACAAATTTTTCCAAGAATCTCTGTCTTTGCCATAAAGGGAGGAACCAAGAACCTCAAGAGCTAATGGAAGTCCACCTGTTTTGTTACTAATCTTGAGTGCGAAATCAGCAAAGTTGGGTGGTGGGGAATCCTTCTTGAATGCATGTCTACAAAAAAGCTCAAGAGAATGGGATGAATCCATTTCTGTCATTCCATAAAATTCAAACTCTCGAGACTGTTTTTGGAAACTCGTCCCTTCGTCTTCCTCTTCAATTGGCAAAAAGTTTATGTCCCGTGTTGTGATGATGATCTTACTTTCTAGACCAAACCAATCCTTATTTCCTGCTAGTTTCAAGAGCTGGTCCTTCGAATCCATGTCATCGAGAACAAGAAGAACTTTCTTATCACGAAACCTCTTACTGATCAGGTCAATCCCGGCATGAACAGAGCTATGGGGCTCTAGAGACTTGCCTAGGCGAAGTTCTGATAACAACTGTTTCTGTAAGTCCATAATACTACCCCTCCGCACAGATTCACGAACATCCGAGAGGAAGCAACCAACATCAAATTGATTGAAGATATGATTAAAGCCAGCTTTCGCAAGAGTCGTCTTACCAATGCCGCCCATTCCATGGATGACCAGGTAAGGAATGTCACGAGGACCTTTCCGTAACAACTTCATGAAGTCTTGCATGTGATCATAAATCCCGACCAATTGACTAGGCAGAGGCATCGTCCCCTTCATCAGCTTGGTCAAAACCTCGGAAATAACAGAGTGGATGATTTCACCGTGGCTGCCATATTGACACGAGCATTAGCGTGAAGGGTAGATCAATTTCTTAAGCAAGAGGAAGTCTCGACTTACAAAAGTATTAGATCTAGACGCAACGAAATACAGAGAAAAGGAAAAAAAAGGAAGAAGTAATACCGTGCTTGAAAGAGAAAGGAAAAATGGGAGAAAATTCTCTTTGAATCTTTTCTATCCTAATCGTACAAAACGGTAACAAAACTTTCCTAATCCAATCTTCTGGAAAAGGAAGGGGGGGGGGGGGGGGGGGGGGCGGTAACAAAACTTTCCTAATCCAATCTTCTGGAAAAGGAGGAGGGGGGGGGGGGGGGGGGGTGGGCGGGGCACTGTTTCTTTTGGGGCAGTAAGCAGTACTATACTACGCGAAGTAAAGCATCACGAGTACGCGTCTGTCGTCTCAATCCAAAAATTAAAGGAAATAAGAAAGAAGAGAAAGCAGATCCCGAGTCCACACTCTTACCCTTTCTCCTGCAAATCCCATCCCTTGATTCTTCCGACCACCATCAGAGACTCCTTCCATTGCTGAACACAATCGTGGCCGAACTTCTCCTTGTGCTTCTCCAGATCGTTGAGGTACACACTTTTGTGCTTCACATCGTCGGGTTTCACGTCATAGAAAATGGGCAAGATCACTTTGTCAGTCGCCTTGCTCGCGCACTCCACCATATGTGTGAGCTCACGAAGACACCACGCACTGGCTGCATAGTTCCTAGAGAAGATGGGCACGTATACTTTGGAGCATTCGATGGCATGTAGAAGCTCACCTCCAATCTTTTCGCCCTTTCGGATCTCTTCATTATCTCTGAAAACACAAACTCCAGCGCCAAGTAGATCATGATAGAAAGAATCGGTGAAGCCTTGGCGGGTATCGGGGCCTCTAAAACTCAAAAACACTTCAAAGTCGGTCCCCGATGACGAATCACGGTCAGGGACACCATCGGACGTCGACGCTGTGTCTGGCGAGTCCCTCGATCTTTTCATCCTGCTTCAGCAGCACAAACTCTTCACTGTATTTGATGGGAGCGAGATGCTTATGTACAAAAGGGAGGACACCGACTCTTGTAACTTTTCCATGTCAAATTGAAGGGAGGCTCACATTTATGGGGGGACTGGATATCAAAAGATTACCCACAAGTTAATTGGAGGATACTACTTTCCACGCGAGGTTTGAAATATTAAAAGCATTATAATAATTTGCGGGACAGGAGAATACAAGCGTTGGCCATTGGAAGCCAGGAAGCCTCGGGCTCAAATCTCAAAGTCCAGTCAAATATGGCGTCCTGAACCACCCGCGGGCCATGATTCACCAATGCTTGGTCCCCGCTTTTGCCACGAGGGCACTTTCTCGAGCGCTCCGCTTTCTCATGTTCCCACTTTCGATGTGTTCATCTCGCCGTGTTTCACGGTTCTTCTCGCAATTCTCTTTCTATTTTACTCTTTTGCTTTTTGTTTTTTACGATTTGCTACTAATACAGAATTCTCTTTTCCTGGTAATTCCTCCTAATATAAATTAGTTTATTTTGTTGGGGAAAATGCCCATGACAACGTACTTGTCACGACCTTTTCGAAGTTGTATCACCTAAGGCTAGGTTAATGGATTGCTAAGGCTAACTTAGTTCGATCTCTCCCAAACATATACCAATTCGTGCTTTAGATTTTAGTTCTTAACATACAAATTGATTTCAAAGGAGTCGCCAATAATATATTTATGATGGGTCGATTAGAAACCCATTACGGAGACTTGATTATGCTAGATTAATCTATCACCCTTTCGTACCTTTCACTTATTCCAAAAGAAATATTTGGCAAGCAGCTTGGATTAATTTTAAATTGACTCCCTAACATGCAAAGATAACGTGCAAACATTAATGTAAAACATTCAAAGAAATTGTAAGCAAAAATGGAATAACAAAGCAAATCAAAAGATCTTTTTTTGAAATTTTGACTATAATATGCCATGCATGTGATGAAAACATAACCCTAAATGTGACTAATTTAATGCAATTCTAAACTACATGGAATGCAATTTTTGTATTTTTTTATGAATTTAAGAATTATTTAATTAATAAAATTAATTATCTATAGTTAAGTAACATCTAATTTAAACTAGGAACTAGCCTATATTAATCCCTAATTTAGACTAAAATCTGATCTCTACTGAAGATAATATCTTAGAATGCAAAATATGGCTAAAATTATGCTAATTTAAGTCTAACGACATTAATCATGCAAATTAACCTAAATGTGCAATTTAATCTAAACATGCAATTTCTAATTAGGAACTTGCTCGATTTGGGCTCGCTTTGGACCAAGGCAAAGAACGACTACGTTGTTGGGAGCCTCGCTATGACTTTCCACCAAGCCGTGTGCAACACCGTCCACTTTCTTCTGAAGGAAAGAAAATGGATCTCCCCATGAGTTGAGTAAGGAAAGCTTTGGAGATTACTGGACCGTAACTGGGAGATGCTGATGACGCAGGTGGTGTTGTGCCGCACACACGAGCTAATGTGGCTGATCGCGGACTGAGGCGCACGCAGGGAAGAACACACTTGCGCCAGAGAACGGATCTGCCAAACGACGAGAGACTTCTTCTTATACGTCCTTGCGTGACCTGCCAAAGAAAAAAAAAAGACTTTCCTCTCCTTTGTGTGAATTTCTTTTGTTTCTCCCTGGGCCTCCTCCTTTCTTGCGGCTCCTTCTACTTGGTTTTGACCCTTCTTCTTGTTTTTGCCCAGAGACCACCAAGGGCTAAACTTGCCGCTCGACCAAGGCTTAGTTGACTAGATTATTGTTGCTCCGGCAGTGAGTCTTCAACGGTCAAGTCGCTTGCAATGCTGGCGATAATGATCGATGGTTGTGAGGCCTACCGAGACGATGCCGAGGAAACGAACAGGAGAGGCCTTGGATGAGCCGTCAGAGAGGGAAGCTTCAGACGGGAGGCGTCGCGAACGGGTCGTCGGAGTCGAAGGTCTTGGGCAGACGTCTCCCCTGTTCTCTCCCGTTCTCCCTTTCACGCGTATTATTTTTTCCCTACTGACCGAGTCCTCCTGCGTGTCTCTGTGAAAAAATCCCCCTCTTTCTTCACGTTGTCCAGCTTTTATCAGGATCAACAAAAATTTGGTCAAATCTTTCTCAAAATTAATTTTCTTATGCAATTAATTCTACATAATTTTGCCAAAATTTAGGTGTCAACAATGAAGAAAAAACTAAACCCTAGAAGAAGAGAGAAGAACAGAGAGAGAGAGAGAGAGAGAGAGAGAGAGAGAGAGAGAGAGAGAGAGAGAGAGAGCTCAAGTTTTAGAATCGAAATGGTTCATCTAAAGCCTTGATTCATTTCTATCTTGTTGATCAGTACATATACACCTTCAGTGTTCAGTTATTGTAATAAACTCAAATTTGTAACTACCTTGACAACTAGCGTGTCAGCTAAGTTTAATATGTACAAGACTCTGTTTTTACTAAGCTAAACTTGCCGCTGTATATCTCAACTCTGCTCTACAGCCTTGCATGTCTCCGCTGTAGTTACAGATCAAACTTGGAGTAGGTAGATAACCTAAGCCAAGTTTGACTCTAAAATAATGATGAGCAGAGTGAGACAATGGCTTAGTAAAAATGTCTGCCACTTGAAAAGAACTAGGTACAAAGATAACACGGAGAATACCCAAGGAGACTTTCTCCCTAACAAAATAGCAGTCGATCTCAATATGCTTCGTGGGGGCATGTTGAACGGGATTAGACGTAAGGGAAATAGACGAGCTATTATCACAAAATAGAGGCGTTGGAGTAGAGAGAGGAACCCTGATGTCACGCAGGACAAATGAAATCCAAGTTAAATCAGCGATGGTAGATGCTAAGGCGTGATACTCAGCTTCGGTTGATGAATGAGAAATAGTATGCTGTCGCTTAGCACTCCAAGAGATGAGATTAGATCCCAAGAAGGTACAAAAACCTGTTGTAGACCGGCGAGTAGTGCCACATCCTCCCCAATCGACATCAGAAAAGCCGTATAAACGTAGAGTACTCTTAGAATGAATAAAGAGACCATAGTTGGGAGTGGCTTTGACATAATGCAGCACTCGCTTAAGTCTAGAGAAATCCGCCACAGTAGGTTGATGCATCTTTTGATAGAGGGAGTTAGTGGCAAAGGCAATGTCAAGCCATGTGAATGTGAGATACTGTAACCCCCCAACTAAACTTCGATAATGTTGAGCATTAGAGAGAAAGGTATCATCACACGGTAGAAGGGTAGACTTGAGAGATAAAGGAGTTGAAATGGGCTTACAATCTTGCACCTGAGCTCTATGTAAAAGATCAAGAGCATACTTGGTCTGAGACAAAAACAATGTCTCTGGAAGATGCTTAACTTCAACCCCCAAAAAATAATGTAAGCGACCCAAGTCCTTCATTTGAAAAACCGAACTAAGAGACTTGATCAATGCTGTAAGCAACTCTGAAGAGGAACCAGTAAGGACGATATCATCAACATACAAAAGTAAAAGAATAGTATGTGATCCTTGATGCAGTATGAAAAGGGACGGATCAGCTGAGCTACAGAAAAAACCAAGTTCCAACAGAAAGTTGCTAAACTTTTCGAACCAAGCTCGGGGAGCTTGGCGAAGACCATAGAGGGACTTATGCAGTAAGCACACATGATCAGGTTGGTCAATGAAGCCGGGAGGTTGCTCCATATAAATTTGTTCATGTAAATGGCCATGCAAGAATGCATTTTTAACATCTAACTAATGCAAAGGTAACTGATGCAAAGGCCGCTGCCGAACCATAGCCACAGATAAAACAATTCTGATGGTAGCATGCTTAATCACTGGGCTGAAAGTTTCGAAATAGTCTAACCCTTCTTCCTGATGATAGCCCTTAGCAACTAACCGCGCCTTAAGCTTATCAAGACTCCCATCTGCAGCCAACTTAGTCTTAAAGACCCACTTGTACCCAATGACATTCATATGAGGGGTTCTAGGGACCAATTGCCAAGTCTGATTTTGATGCAAAGCATCCATTTCCTCTTGCATCGCATGAAACCAACCTTTATGAGCCAATGCTGCCTTAACAGACTTAGGTTCTACAGGTAAGGAGGACTGAGCTAGATAGGCATATTTAGGGTTAAGCTTAATGATTCCAGATTTCAAATGTGTCTGCATAGGGTGACTGGAAGAAATTGGGGAAGAAGTAGGAGACTGAGAAGAAGCGGAAGAGGAAGTTGATGACTGAGAAGAAGCTGAAGAAGCTGGAGATAATAAGGGAACATCAGAGGAAACAGAGGAAGAGGAAATAGAAGGAGACATGAGTGAACCATCAGAAGAATGTGCAGGAGCTAGAATGAAAGGACTACACATAGAAGAAGGTATAAGATGCTGAGAAGTTATGATAGGTGAGGAAGAAGGAAAAGAAGAAGTAGCTTGATGTGAAGAGGATTGATGAAGAAATGGAACTTCATGGAGCCATTTTTGATAAAGATTAGTTAAAGGTGGAAATGTAGTGGCTAGTCTAGAAGCAAAAGGAAATGATCCTTCATCAAAAGTGACATGGCGACTAAGAAATACTCTACCAGCAAAAGGGACAAGACATCGATAGCCTTTGAATTTATCACTATAACCAAGGAAAACACATGGTAGAGACCGAGGGTCAAATTTGTTTTTGGTGTAAGGGAGTAAGCAGGGAAAACATGCACAGCCAAATACGCGAAGATGGTCATATTTGGGGTGCTGGCCATAGAGTTTACTATAAGGACTATCGGTCTATAAGAGTGGTGTAGGAAGTAGATTAATGAGATAATTGGCAATCATAAAGGAGTCAACCCTGTATGTTAAAGGCAGACAAGCATGATACAACATTGAGAGTCCAAGTTCAACAATATGCCTGTGTTTTCGTTCAACTTTTCCATTCTGCTCAAGCGTGTGAGGATATGACAAATAATGAGCAATGCCACAACTTTCCAAGTGTTTTTGAAGTTTAAGTCCAGTGAACTCACCTCCACCATCAGTTTGTAAAATCTTGATTTTTCTATCAAACTGATTCTCCACATATTTCTGAAATAGTAAGAAGATAGTAAGATAGACAGACTTAAACTTCATAGGCTATAACCAGCTGAACCGTGAGTAGTCATCAACAAACACGACATAATACTTGAAACCTTGCATAGAAGTAACTGGTGCTGGTCCCCATACATCACAGTGTACTTTTTCTAAAAGAAAACGAGTACGATTGTCTGAGAAAGTAAATGGCAGCTTAGTAGACTTAACAAGCTGACATGTAGGACACACAGATTGTGCCTGTTTTGTCCATTGAATAAGACTTTGTCTATGTAAAGTTTGTAAAACACCATGACTTGTATGTCCTAGTCATTGGTGCCAAACATCTCCATCCACACCTTTACGTCTTTGAGTGAACAAAGCCGTCACAGCTTCCTGAGCCACTCGATAGAGTCCTCCTACTTTTTGCCCGAGGAGAACACTATTGTTTGTCTGATAATCATTAAGAAAGACACCATTCTTATCAAAGGTGAATGAACACGGATAATCATCAATCATTTTAGAAACTAACAGTAGGTTCTTGCTTATGTTTGGTACCACCAAAATATCTTTCATTGGCAAAGAACCCAAAGAATTATGTAACAAAGAGTCCCCTGTGTGTGTTATAGAGAGATGAGTACCATCTCCTATCATGACTTTATCTCGACCACAGTACTGAGAATGATGATGAAAATTACCAGTACTTGCAGTGATGTGTGCTATTGCCCCTGTGTCTGGGTACCATGCACTGCCTAAAGGATCCTCGATATGCAAAGCAGCTAAGGCCGTAGGAATGTCTTCAGTTTGATAAGAGTTATCATATCAAAACCAGCACTTCAAGGCTATATGTCTAGGCCTTTTACAAATTTGACATGTCACCTTAACTCCTTCTCCTAACCTTTCTTGATTCAGTAAAGGTTGTGAGTTAGAAACAAGATAGCTTTTAACATTCGAATAGCGCTGAGAGGAACTCGCATAGGGTCTAAACCCTTGATTGGCACTTGATACACCCTGAAAAGGTGTTGGTGAAGTCTCTTTGTTCTGATGATGAGGTCTATATCCTGAGCCTCGACCTTGATAAACAGAACTACCCCCTCCATTGAAAACACGACTTCTGCCAAAGCCTCTACTACCACCACCTCTTCCTCTAAAAAACTGAGGACTACCTCTTTGACTCACAAAAGCATAGTCCTGTGATTGAAGTATATCATTGTATGACATATCATAATCACAAATGAGTTCAAGTCACTTGTTCTTTGTCCATAATATGCCATGTTTGGATTTAGATGATTAGAACTATAGTTTTGTAGCCTTGACTCAAACCTCTCAAGCTGTGAAATTACATCATCATAGCCAGGTGGTGGTTTAATACAATAGATGGTTGTTATGAAGGTTTCATTTTCAGAACCTAACCCTTCCAACACTCCAAACACCTTAGTGATTTCATCAATCGGTATCCCTATTGCATTAAGCTAATCACATATCAGCTTGAATTCACGAAGATAGTCAAGCAGTGATCGATCACATTTTCTACAAGCCTGCAGTTTTCCTCTCAGTTCAAACTCCCTAGCGACAGATCGCTGACTAAACCGATTACACAATACTTGCCAAACTTCATATGCTATATCGATTCCGATGATTAAACCTAGAATGCCTTTCGAAACCAAACCGCTTATCCAAGAGGTAATCAGCTGATCAGTGCGCAACCAATCAATATAGTCCTCGTTATGTACCTCGACATCACTTCCTTCAACTTCGACATGGATAGTCTTTGGTGGAGGAATCAAATCTCCTGTGATAAACTCAATCAAATCTTGGCTTCGTAAGAATCGTTGGAACTGCGCTTGCCATAGTAAAAAGTTGTCATCTGCCAGCTTTATAGTGATGAAGTTCCTAATATTCACATGAATGGGAAAAGGATACTTCGGCATTCTTGTTGCCATTGTTTCTGTGAAGGCTTTCAGAGATACTGCTCTGATACCATGAAGAAAAAACTAAACCCTAGAAGAAGAGACGTGTTTGAGAAGAGATAGAAGAAGACGAAGAGAGAGAGAGAGAGAGAGAGAGAGAGAGAGAGAGAGAGAGAGAGAGTTTTAGAATCGAAATGGTTCATCTGAAGCCTTGATTCATTTCTATCTTGTTGATCAGTACATATACACCTTCAGTGTTCAGTTATTGTAACAAACTCATATTCATAACTACCTTGAGAGCTAGCGTGTTAGCTAAGTCTAATATGTACAAGACTCTATTTTTACTAAGCTAAACTCGCCGCTATATATCTTGACTCTGCTCTGCAGCCTTGCATGTCTCCGCTGTAGTTACAGACTGTACAGACTTGATATCTTCAACAAACAATACTAAAAGAGTTGAAAATTCAAGGTTAATCGTGCATCCTTTTTCATTTTCTTTGTGCTCTCTAATTGAGAGAGAAAGAGAGAGATGCCTACCTCTAACAAAGTTGTACAATCTGAAGAACCAAATCTCTTCAAATTTTAGCATTTTAAGATGACAAGACTCCTTTTTAACATTTGAGGGATGAGTGAATTGTATGTTCTTCCCAAGGAAAACAAACCAGGATTTAATCACGTCAAGAGAGTGACAAAAAGGTAAGTTTGGTTAGCGAGACAGATACATGTAAAAGTAAACTCTCCAATATAGGTGTTGTACCAAGCATGACCCGATCCTATCCATTGTTCTATAATTTATCACGAGAAAACTTGAGCATTGCTAACTTCTCAAAATAGGCTTTAAGTACTTTGTACTAATTAATATTCAAAGTACATGATTCCTAGAATTTTGAAAAAAAAAATCATCATATTCAAAGTTATGAGTAGTAAACATCCTCGAATAAGAAAAAGAATTACGGCAAAAATAATACAACATTCTTTGACGTCAGGAGCTTTTATGCATTCTTAATGTGAGAACGGTCTCCACGAGGTCGTCCTTCCTCAGAAATTTACAAAAGGGGAGCCGATACGTCACGCTAGAAAAGGAGAAAAGGATATTTCTTACATAACGTAAACAATGATAGTCTTGGTCTGGGCGCCTAAATCACTCTTGTCACTTTCGTTTTCTTCTTCTCTTTTTCTTTTCTGGTCAAAATGTATGCTTAATATGAATCCATTCATTGATTACGTACGTTATTATTGGTAAGGTTGAAAAAAATTTAATTGGAGGATAGTACTTTCCACGCAAGGTTGAAAAAAAACAAAAGCATTATAATGAGTAGCGGGACTGGAGATTGCAAGGATTGGGCATTGGAAGCCCGCCTCGGGCTGAAATGTCACGAGAAAGTCCAGTCAAATATGGCGTCCTAAGTTGAACATTATCTCATTCCTGAATCTAATCTAATTTCCAAAATAATGTAAGTACTAATTCGTGAATCATGGATAATTTCTTCATTGTCCCCTTCTTATTTGGAAAATCCTGAATACTACAAAGAGGTTGGTGCTTCAAATATTTGAAAACTTAAGGTGAGCATGTATGATGTACGTCCAAAAGAATTCTTGCTCGGATGAAAAATGGAGGCAAACCTTTACCGACTGTAAGAGAATGAGATGATTCTTCCTTTCTGGAGTTTTTTGTTGATATCTTTCGCATGAAGCCACGTCGATTCCTGCAATTTGCAATGCTGAAATAACACGTTTCTGGAAGACGTGGATCATGTAAATTTTGCAGTGATTCAAGAAGTGACTTCAATTTTCTGACGGGGTTTGAAGTGTTCTAAGCTGATGACGAGAAGCTAAAGATGTCAAATGCTTCTCCCATCATGGCCCCATCGCTTTGATTTACAAATACTTTAGGTGCTTTAGTAAAGAGAGCAATCAATTTGTTACCGGTAAGGTTGTATAGTCTGAAGAACTAATATATTCAAATTTGAGCATTTCAAGGCTAGAAAACCATTGAAATAAATACCGTCTTACGTGACACGATTAACACTAAAGTGGACAAACGTAACAACTTTTTAATTTAGTGTCAGTTGTGTATGTAGGATACTGTTATCAATATCAATGATTTTTTTATTAAAATTAATTGAATAGACTTAACTAGCAAAATGTTAAAAGACTCGAGACTAAATTGCTAAAACTAAAGGGATTACAAATAAGGACCCGAAGTGTTACCATCTTCTTAGATAAGGACATTTTCCGGAAATTATGGTGTTCGGGGGCAGAAAATAACTCACCAAGGAAAATAATTTCCAAACATAGAAAATGTTCTTGTAAAAACAGGAAAAATGTTTTCATTTCCCAAAAAAAGGAAAATATTTTTCGGCAGCCAACTGATCATCGATATCGACCAAATGATCAATAAACCTGCTACCGAACTGCTGCCGACGGTCCGATGGTAATCGGGCATTCATGAACAATAAAAAAACTGAAATAACAAAAAAATTGTGAATTTATTTTTAAGTTTCAAACAAACACGGAAAATATTATCATTTTTTGGAAAAATAATTTCCTAGAAAATATTTCCTGAAGATGTTATATTTCCATGAAACGAACGGAGCTTTAAAATGGTGGATGAATTTGAATTTGGTGGTATAATCACTGTAGGGGGCTTGTGTCCAAAATGTTCTGGATTCTTTATACAACACGAAGATAGATATGGCGATTTTGGAAAATCATAGGAAAAGCTTTGTCAATTTGCGCGTGTCTTAGTGTTTTCAAATAATAAAAAAACCATTTACATAGCATTTGGAAAAAAAAATAACATAAATTGACGTGAGAAACAAATTAAATTTACTGTTTTCCACAGCATGTTTGTGCCCAAATGGTTGACGGACTACGATTATATATGCAATCACCGCGATACGAAAATTACATGAAAATCAAGAAATATAACCGCGATTTCGCTGGATCACACAAATCCATCGTCACCACGAACATTTGACTACTTCAGACCAAAACAGAAACTAGTCTTTAATTAATTTTCATCAATAGTGATTTCAATAGTCCATCCTAACAAGTTTCTACTATATCGCCGAACGAAATTGTAGCTTGTCATCCTCCAGCAATTACCTCTCGTGCTTCTGCAAATAATCATACGATGGCTCTGTCTTCCTTCGAAGGTTGGCAAACAGAGAGTCCCCCTAAGCACTTTTCTTGAATGGTTCGTCATATCATATAAGAACCAGAGTTTTCTTCCGAAATTCGCGAACATTATAAAATAAATTTTGGTGCCTTAATTGTTTTAAAACATAGGTGGAACATGCATGCACGCTTGAAACTGAATATTCCTAATGGGAACGAATAAAAATATTGTCGTAGCTTATCTCTCCTCGTAGGAGATTACCGAAAGGGAAACCTAAGTGAGGCCAGTCAACGGCTTTATGTGTCATTCTTACATATTTTGAGAAAAAATAGTATTTGTCGCCAGGAATTAAATCAGAGTTGTGATTAGATGATTTTTCGATTTCATCATGGAGTGAAGACTGGATAGATATATGCACTACAAAAAAACTGGGTTTTAGCGACAGATTTTGTGACGGCAAAATTGTAAAATTTCGTAGCTAAAATCGTTTTGCTACGACTTTGGCAACAACACAGACTCTGTAGCCAATAAAGTGTCGCTAATTTTTGTGACGGAAAATTCGAAAAGTCGTCACTAATTAGTTACGGATGTTTTTCCGTCGCAACATTCATCACAAAATTTAGCGATAGAAAATTTTACTTTTCGTCGATAATTAGTTACGGACTTTTTCCCGTCGCACAATTCGTCGCTAATTAGCTACAGACTTTTTCCCCTAGCTAAATTCGTGGCTAAATTCATTCGTCGCAGATTTGCGACAGATATTATCCATCACAAAATTAGTCGCTAATTTGGCGACAGAAATAATTATTCGTCACTAAATTCGCAACGGAATGGAATGGTCAATCTCTAATTAGTGACGGAAGTGGAATTTTTGTCGCCAAAAAAACCGTCGCAAAATTCATATGCGTCGCTAATTGTTCGTGGCACAATGTGTGGCTAATTTTAGTTCGTCATTGCTAATTTGCCTCAAATTGTCTTTTTGGACTGTAATTTGCAAGGAAATTTGTCGCTTATTTACCACAAAAAGTTGTGATTTTTATTACGAATATTGTTTCGGAACAAATTTTTAATGACGAAATCTGCAACGGATAATATCTACGAACGATGTCGTTATTAAATCTAATTAACAGGAAAATTTATTTCTAGAATTAATTTTCAAGTACTAAATAACATCACAATATTATAATGATATGAAAATGAAATACGTGCATCAACATTATCCACAAGAATGACATAAATATATTTTTTACAAGAGCACAATGACAACAACTAAAGCACCAAATTCCTTTCCCTTTAATTAGAATGTCAATTGCAAAAATAAGACTACTACTTTGAAGCAAGACACATCTGAATAAATATCAAACATAAACGCACAAGCACTTGAGAGTAACATTCCAAGAAATATCTTTTGAATATTTTCACAATACCGTCCTAAAGAAGCACATGATTCCTTCGTGTTCTCTTCTTTGTTTGTTTTCCACCCGATATCGCTCCCGCCTTTGCTCAAACTCTCACACTTTCTTGATAATTGCTCTATCTTTGACCCTCTCTTGCTTCTAGCTCTTTTCTCTTCTGCTCTTCCTTGAGCTTTCGTTTCTTCATCTGTTGAGAAAAAAAAAAGTCCATCTGAAAACTTAACACACTATTAGCTCATCATATACCTATACATGGTTAGCAAAAACCTAATTCTAATGAAACTATTACATGCAAATCTTTCTCAAAGGAACTCATCGTTGAAATAAAAGTAAAAGCAGGCTTTGAGCCTTAAATTACGACATGTAGTTCATTAACACAATATCTATTTTAGGGTTCACGAATATTTCAATAACTCAGTCATCAATAAAATCAGCCCAATCCAACCTCTCTGTCAATTTGTGCGCATACCAGTCAACGTGATCCATGAATGCATACATGCATTCCTTCCTCGTCCAAGAAAACTACAATAAAACTAAACAATAACGTGGCACAAGAATCAAAGATCACGGAAATGAAATCTAACATGAGCAGAGTTGCTTTTAGTAAACATAGCTAGAAATGTTACACCAAGCGCGCATAAGTGCAAACATGGACAAGAACAAAGATGCTAATCAAGACTCCAGACTAAGCTGATCAAGGTGGAGTTATGGAGAGGGAGTGTTCTCTAATTCCAGCCGGTGGGATGGGACTGGCGTGACAGCTTACCTCAACTTTGGTGCTTCATAACCTGCATAAGAGTTATTTACCAGAATTAAGCCGGAGGAACATAACCTCATCAAGCTCCACAAAAAGCGGAACACGCATAAGCTTGACTGTCCAGAGCAGAGAGCATCCACAGAGTAGAGTGAGGACAAAGGACGACATAATCGTCCTTGTCCTTTATTTCTGCACTCAACCACTCATTGCCCGACGGCACAAGAAATGTGGGTTTTTGTCGTAATAAGGAATTGCTAACAAAAACCTCAAGAACCTCAGAAGATTAAGGAAATATTCGTTGATGGAAATAGAATAACTTGCAAAAGGTTCACAATCCCTGCATTTGGCCTCTCCAAAACAAGATACCCACCGGTCATCAAGACCTTCCCAGGTGCTGATGCAACACTGATCATCACATATCAAAAAGTCAGATCAAGCATCATTTTCTCCTCAAGAATGAAGGTTATAATGAGATTTATGAACAATTAACGTCCGCATAGCGGATTCCAACACTAATACTCTATTGACCAGCAAAACAAGAAATGCCACATGGGCAGATAAAGGAAAGCACCCAGCTTTTCATCTAATGCTAAAGAAGAAACAATTTCAGCCAAGAACCCACTACCCAATAGTTGGCCTTTCGAGTTCTTAGCTTTTCATCGGCAAATCAAAGCGGAATCAGCAAAAACAATCGAGGTCCGCCGATGGGTATAATTCAACAATCCAATAACAGCAAATATCAAATCAAATGGGGATTCAAGAGCTCTTACACTGCCATTGTCTTCTCTCCCTGTCTCTCCTCCTCCCTCTCTCTCGCTCTTAAGCGGAGAATCCCAAGTGAACGTCACCCCACTTCAGCTGACAGCAATTAAAGCCCAAAATTTTCCACTTTCAAGTCGTGCACAGGACACGCAAACACCCACAACCCACCAGAGAGAGAGAGAGAGAGAGCTCTTGCCAGATGAGATCCGTTCACACTCAATAATGCCCGCGACGGAGACGGTTGAGTGTGTAGAGTTTTTCTGACAGTTGAGAGATGAACGTAAAGAGAGGATCGTTACCTGTGAGGGGAGAACGAGGGCGACCCATAGCAAGCAGAGGGAGGGACCCAGCGACCAACAGCTCCTCAGATCTAGGGTTTCGTCGCGCTCGAGCGGAGGGAGGAACGAGAAGGAGGGAGGAGCGAGGAGAGACCTCGGTGGGAGGAGGAGCGGAAAGAGAGCTTGGCGAAGGAGCGGCGGGAGGAGTAGCGAGGAGAAAGAGAGGAGTCCTGCGGAGGGAGGAAATTAGCTAGAGAAATTTGAGAGGGAAAAATTAGAGGGAAGAGGGAAATTTGAGTGAGATGGAGGGAATTAGCGACGAATGTACATGAATAGTCACTAATTCGCGACAAAACATTCAATATCCGTCACAAATTAGTCACGAACAATCTTTTCGTCATAAATTTGCGATGATACTTTTCATTTCCATCGCTAAATTAGCGATAGACAATTATTTCATCGCAAATTTGCGACGGATAATTCTTTTGTCGCTAAATTAGCGACATACTTTTCCATATCCATTGCAAATTAGCGATAAACAATCATTTCGTCGCAAATTTGCGACCGAACTTTCCATTTCCGTCCCAAATTTGCGACGGATCATTATTCCGTCGTTACATTTGCTATGAAAATTTCCATGTCCATCACTAAATTAGCGACGAAAATTTCCATATACGTGGCCAAATTAGTGACGGACAATCTCTCCGTCGCGAATTTGCAAAGGATCATTCTTCGGTAGCTAAATTTGCCACAGAACTTTCCATTTGTTGCTAGTTAGTGACGGAAATTTCTACATCCGTCACAAATTAGCAATGTATATTAAATTCGTAGCTAGTTAGCTACAATTTTAGCCACGAAAATATTTTAGTAGCTAATTAGTCACGAATTTTTTTATCTATCGCTAATTTGCAACAGATTTTGCGAGAGAAGCACGTTTCCGTTGCTAATTAGCGATCGAGAAAAAAATTTGTCGCGAATTTGCAATGGATTAGTTTTCATGGCAAAATTCGTAGCTAATTAGCTACAGAAATAAATTTTGTTGCTAATGTGCAACGAATTTTACAACGAATTTTTTTTTCCGTCGCTAATTAGTGACGAATTTTATTTGTCATGACTAATTCCATCGCAAATACCGATGAATTATTTTTTGTAGCAAATTGGCAACGATTTTTTATTTTCGTCTCAAATTAGCGACGATTTTTTTATTTTTGTCACTAATTATGTCGCAATTAGAGACGAATTGTGGTCCGTCCCTAATTTTTCGTAGCTAAATTCCAGTTTTTTTGTAGTGATGTGGAACCCTAGGGCTACGTTTGTTCGGTTAGATAAAAATCAGGATATGATATGTTTTATCATTTCCCGTGTTTGGTAACTATCTAGGTAGGATAAAGTCGGATATAAAAAGAACATAGACTGGATAAAAAAATTCGAGGGAGGTGGGATAAGGTTGGATATGATTTCTTTTATCCGAAATATAAAACCCCACATTTTTTTTTCTTTCTCTATCGTCTACCCACAAACTACTCCAACTCCTTTATTAGGTCCGAGTCAGAGAGTCGAACAGAGTTTCCTCGTCCCGGTCCGAAGTTTATTTTTTTCGAATTAAACAAATACTAAAGAATAATAATACCATAAAATAAAAATTCAAATAAATCCAAAAAAATTCAAAAAATTAAAATTTTCATTATTTTAAAAATATCTAGGTGTTTGACCACAATTTATTTCATATAGTATTAATTCTATAAGTCTTGAACTAATTTTAGATTTTTCATTTTGAATAAGTATTTTAAGTTTAGCATATAAAAAATAAGAAAACCCTTATAAAGTTTTAAACTCACTAGAATAAACTATTATCCAAAGTATCAACGTCAAAACCTTCTCCTCAATAGTTCTCCAATTCACATCGAAATTTGACAAAAGCGATGAACTGTAATGTATTTTATGAGTGCGAATTGTTCAAAGATCGTTCATCAACATAATTAATTATCATTGCATTCTTGTAACAGTTCGAAAAAAAAAGTGAATGAACTTTTGAATTTATACTTTGTTCTAATTAGGCATTTGTTTGATTTGGTATTGAACTTGTAACAAAATGGAAACAGATGAAAAACTTGTAAAAGAGAAAAAGAATTCATGTTTCAAAGTGAATATATTGAAATTGAACGGGATAACCAAAAGATTATTTCAAAGGAACGAAAAAGAATAACACCTAATCATGAAATTCGATGAGAATATATTAATGTGAAAAAAAAATTATTATTAAACTTGCAAATTTATACTTGCCTAATATTATTGTTTTAAAATATGTGAATTTAAATATGTAGGTCACCAAACGACAAATTTGATAAGAAATGAGACCAAAGAGTAGATTGGATATGATACGAGAAAAGCTGACTTTAAATCCGAAATTCACCAAACAGTGGATGAGATATGAAGAAATCCATTGATTTCTTATCCTATCTTATCCAGTTATATCCCGTTTAGAAATCTGAACGACCAAACGCAGCCTAAGTTCTCCTGAATTGCCTCTCCTGAATTCCTGCGGAGAAGATCCTTGGAATTCCTATTATCTTTGATAAACTCACGTTGCATTCAGTAAGGCTAAATCTTGTGGCAATTTCCATTTCTTGATTCCCTAGCAACTTCCAGATCCTTTGCTTGCTGAATTATGGTGAATGCGCTAGTAAAGGAATGATGCTGGTCTCAAGGTGGATGGGTGAGGAGTTTCAATGGGTCGTCACTCATCAACCTTTGCATTCCTGTCAAGTTGGCTGAAATGTATTAATCTATGATTAGAATGCATATACATAGGTGGCTATGTTGATTGTGTATAGATCGTAAAAAGTCGAGCCTCGAGCGCAAGAATGTCTCTGAGTGTATACAAATTTGTTTATAAGGAGGTAAATTTTGCTAATCTGGAGCCTTTTGTACCGTTTCGCAATGTATGAGGAAGCCAACATATTTTGAACATGTCACTTGATTGCCAAAGTTTCCCTTTGAAAGAATCACAGCTGCGTGGGACTGCCAAAATATGGGTCCAAGGCAAAACGTCAAAATGGCTCTAACGCTTGAAGGCTCCGGGGAAGGGCTTCCATGTGTCGCATTGGAGAGCACGAAATGATACAAACTTTGCTGATTTCGTTGCCGCCAAACTAAACATCCTTTATGGTTGTCTCAGGGTGGGAATTACGGTACAGAAAGCAGCATCCCTGCACTAGCTTACACTTTTATATTCATACTGAAGGTTCTTGATACAAAAAAGTCTCCAATCCTTTGTGCTATATAAACTAGCAACCTTCGGAGAGATTCATCACCAGCAAAAGAAAAGTTGCTACAGAGCCAATTACAACAAGCAAGTCACCGAGGTCTCTTTTGCCCGTGTTTCGTCCGAGAAACACTGTTTCTTCTTCTCCCAAAATGGCCTTTATTCTTTTCCTTGCCTTCTCGCTCTTCCTCCAAGGAGCTCTGGGTATAACCTGTGGTTCTTTGTCGCCACTGTGCAACTATGACAAGCTATTTGATTTCTAAACTTACCTGTTTCTTTTTTTTTCCTTTCTTTTTCCGAATGTTTTTCGTTGTCAGGTGACATTGTGTGCGAGCAATTGCCCACAGCACTCTGCACGTTCTCAATCGCATCTAATGGAAGGCGGTGCGTCCTGGAGAACTACGTGAGCATGACGAATGGGAAGATGGAGTATGAATGCAAGACCTCTCAGGTGTCTGTGGATATCATGCATGAGTGGATTGAGACCGATGATTGCATCCGTGCCTGTGGAGTGGATAGGGAGTCTGTTGGCATATCTTCAGATGCTCTACTTCAGCCTCACTTCATTCCTAAGCTTTGCTCGCCCGCGTGTTACCACAACTGCCCCAACATCGTTGATCTTTACTTCAACTTGGCCCTCGGAGAAGGTAATTCCTCACTGCCGATCAATCTGCGCCATCTGCTATGAAGCAAACATTGTCCTCGCAGATCTTCACTATCACTCACCCTGCCCTTGACTCTTAACAGGTGTCTATTTGTCGAATCTCTGTGAGGTACAACGGAGCAATCCGAAGCGGATCATGACAGAGGTTCAAAGTTCTGGCGCCGCATCTAGTCCCATGGGAACCACACCTATTAGGATTCTTTCTAGTGAACACTATGAGATTGGATATGCCCCTGCTGAAGCTCCCATGTATTACTAGGTGTCATGCCTTTGTTGACTATCGCACCTCTCTAATTGATGTGGCTTGTGATGGGCAATCCATGTATTTGCCTCCAGATATGAGAATTGTAAGGTGCTATGTCACCTAAAACGTGTATGGTACTGTCCTCGTCTGGCTGATGATCATGGAAGAAAACAGTACGCTATTTGACAAAAAAAGGTTTTGCCAGACTAGTGACATTGTCATTATATGTTTAATGATTCGTGAACCAAACTAAAGTTCACATAATAATTTAAAAAATAATTAAAAATTTTCTGATCAACGAAGACATTGACCACAAACCTGATCGAAGAATTATAACGTGTTAATAACCAATTATATGCCCGAAGAATAGTTGTTATTTTCCTATTAGCAGAAACATATATGATCCTCTCGTGTTTTGCATTAGTATCGAGATTCTGCATTTTTGTACTTTAAATGATAATACACCAAAAGAACCTAATATTACTATGCAATACTAGGGGTGATTGGTTTCCTGGGCAATCCGGTTCCCCCCCGGAACCAAGAATGTGACCAACGGGACTGGTCCTCGAGTTTTAAGACCAGGGACTGGACCAACTAAAGGACTGATCCGATTCGGTTCTCAGGCGGTCCAATGAAAACGGGATCGATGAAACACTGAGCAATTTGGAAGGGCAACCTAATGGGTGCTGCAAATCCCTGATAAAACCCAAGGTATCTAGAAAACTCATCAACTCAAATAAACAAGATCGGTATTTACAAAGAATCCACAAAAGAGGTCAAACTCATCTACTTATACAACCAAAATTATGAGTCAACAGTAATCTCGTGTCTCTTAAAAGTACCCGTAGTCATATACAACGATATCAACCAACCACCTAGCATCAGTGGACGCCTTCGGCCTCACCCTATCAAATAATGCATAGACAATATGCTGATGTAATGAGATCATACCCATAATCACTCTTCCCAAGACTGGGTCTCAGCTCGAATTACAACATGCCTCTTCCTTGAGCCGGGGGTTGCTCCATGTCGCCTTGGAATGCATTCCTCACTAGCTGGCCTGTGTGCTGCCGTGATTGCATCCCGGCTAGATGGTGTAACTGGACGATGCGGGCAGTCTCTCAGCAGATGACCTTTTTGGCCACAACCAAAGCAGGCTCCAGTCATCCAAGGACACACACTTGTTCTATGGTGTCCTTCACATTGGCAACACTTATTGTTCGGGTGAGGCATCGACCTTCCAAAATTTCCCCTTCTATCAGGAGAGGTAGAGCACCAATTCTCGGACATAGGTTTTTTTCCATGTCGACAGTCCTCCTGACTTGCGGCAAATTGCAATTCAGAGGTAGCTGCTATCTCTGCCATGTTCCTTTCAATAGCAAGGGCATTGCTCAGAACCTCATCATAGTTGTCCCATGGTGCCATCTGGCTCTCAATATCGAGCTTCAATCCATCCCGAAACCTGATAGCCCTATTCACAGGATCCTCCACTATCTTTTTGCCGTATCTCAACAACTCGGTGAACTTCGCCTCATACTCCTCCACAGATAATTGATTTTGGCGAAGCTCAAGAAACTCGGTCATCTTCTGCTCTCTCACAACATTAGAGAAATATTTTCGGTTAAAGGCCTCCACAAAAGCGCCCCAGGTTGGCGTTACTTCTATAGGAAACACTATATCCTTTGTGGCCTCCCACCAGTGGCTGGCGTTGTCTTCTAATAGATACACGACCAAAACCACCTTATCAACATCAGTGCATCTCATCACCGAAAATACTTTGTTGATACTCCAGAGCCATGAGGTGGCGGCTTCTGGGTCACCCTTGCCATAGAATTTTGGAGGCTTCAACTTTAAGAACTGCTTTACCTGTTTATATATTCTCATCTTTTCGTTCTTGTCTTCAGCTATCGGGATAGAAATGGCCACATCCTCATTGCAAGCCTTTTCATCTGATGTATGAGCAGCTATACCCACTTTAGGAGCAGGGGCAGCAACATTCAAGACTGCGGCAACAGCAGCCTTCGTCGCAGCGACAGCAACAGCTGTAATAATGGCCTCCTGATTCTGGACTTGTTAAGCAACTATGTTTCGAAGGTCTTCAATGGACTGCAGGATGTCCTCAATCCTCGAGTCTCCTTGAGCCTCAGTTCCCACGCCAAAGCGACCCAATGTCACTCTTCTTAAGGAAAATTACTTTTTACTATTTATTTTTTGCAAAATTAATGGAGAATTGAAGTATGTTTCTTTGAATGAAGAGTTGAGAAGGAAAATGGGTGGAAATAGCTTTTTAGGGATATTTCCAAATCATCTTATTCCCTTGAAAGAAATTTAGGGCACAGAACTGACAATGCTTTGAAATAATAACCAAACACATAATATAAGAGGACAAATATTATTTTTTTAATATAATATCAATAAAGAAGCTAACAAAGATATTCCTCGACTAAGGAAAACAGCGATATTAACATTATTTTCAAATTACAAGTTTGCTAAAAAAATAAAATATAAGCTTTTCCCCTCATCGTTGACTTGGTACCCTCTGCAATTCGATTTCCCTCGCTGTGGACTCCCGATTGGTGATTTCACCAAAATATAGACACGTCTCCTCTAGGCTCTTTCGCCTCGTCTCTGGCACAATCATTTTGATGACCACACTCGCAATAACCGCTATCACCGCCAACGAGATGGCAACCCAGCCAAAGGCTTGTGGACTTTCAACAGAACCAGGGACAGTATTATGCTGAACACTTGGCTTATGGCAATGCCCATTGTGAATCCCTGTGCCCGGTGCTGCATTGGAAATATCTCAGCGCTAAATACCGCTGTGACCGGCCCTACACCAACCGAGTAGAAAATCACATGGAAGCTTACCGAGACCATGCACAAGATCTTGGCCCACGTAAGCTCCGCGTTCTTGTGGTCCATGTTTGTAAGGCCTATTCCAAATAAAAGAAGGGAGAATACCATTCCGATGATGCTAAACAACAGCAATGGTCGCCGTCCGACTCCATCAAGGAGGCAGGCGGCGATAATGGTAAATATTGTCTTCAAGAGGTCGGCGGCCAAGGTCCAAAGGTGCTTACTATTGAAGGGAATAATTTCAGCTTTATCGAAAATGATGAGAATTATCTCAATCGAAAACACCTGTTGGATTATGTGAATAGCAAGGAGGCATAGCAGAATATGTATGTTTCATCAGCGGAGTTAGGCTAAAAATGAAATCCTTCCATACTTCATTCAAGATACCTTGATCAGGGACATTGATAAAATCCTCATCCCTCTCCTCGGGGATGTCGGCGGCTCGCTTAATGCTGTCAAGCCGTAGCTTGGCCTCCTCATCAGAGTTGTAGGTCCTGGCGAGGACTTCCTTTGCTTCGCCCTGACGGCCCCGTAAAAGTAGGCACTGGGGAGTTTCTGGCATGTTGAGGGCCTTTTCTACGAGGACGGCCAAGGTGATTGCCCCTCCTATGTACACGGTATGCCAGCTGACATCGAGGGGAAGCCTAAAGAAGACATAATTGACGATGTAGCCGAGAATGGTGCCCACGCTGATGAAAATCTAAACCACCGATACCACATGAAAAGAATATTAAATACAGAAAATAAAAAGATGCTACATAAACAGGAAAAATGAAACAGAAGGGGTCAGTATACCTCGGGACAAGAGGTTAGGGAGCCGCGGAAATACGCTGGAGATATTTCCGCTACATAAATTGGAACAATTGTAACACCTTGAGGAGCGCAGTTATGACCTCTGATTGAATGTTGGCCAACTTCGTGTCCCTTTTTATGTGCATGCTTGGGTTGCTTGACATTTTTAAAACTGCCAAAATTATAAACATATATATATATATATTTTTTATTGTTAGAGCATTGTAATCGAATACAATGAACATAAAAAAATTGAAGAATTAAAAAGTTATTCCATGCCCTTTCTTTTTGGGAGGGGGGACGACTTACAGATTCCCAGCAAGATTGAGGTAAGTGATGCTCCGAGAGCGCATTTGATGGTATACTTTGTCAGTCCGGTGTTCCGAGGAGGAGGAGGAGGACGGCGCTCCGTCGAATCAGGCTGGTTGGTGCTATCCACCTCAGTTGTGTCACTGGCAACTGTTGATACCTGCGGGAAGCTCGAGTTAAATACAGAAAAATCTGGTCATAAAAGAGGAAGGCAATCGAAAATCAAAACCGTATCGATGGTATCATTCTCGCTAGCAGAATGCTGGAGTGTTTCCGCCCTTCGGGAGGTCGTCAGCAAAGAACGTTCGTGGGCTTCAGTACGTGCCATATCGTTCGGAACGAGTGACTCATATCTTTGTGAATTGAATTGGAGATGATGGGACTGCATCAACCAGCACTTCCCCACAATATATAGGGGGCGTCATCCGTAAAAGGGGCCGACTCCATAGCCGAATAAGCTGGTGGATAACCGTGAGTTTGGAAGGGAAGATTCGATTTGCAGCTGCTCCTTATCCGTTGTGTAACAGACCTATCTTTTCGTCTCTCCTCTCTCCTCTTTGTTTCCCTCGCCCAGCTGAACGATTCCTCCTTTCTCTCCTCTCTTCTCTTCTCTCTTCTTTGTTACCCTTTTTTCAGGAGGAGGTTTGACTGGATTTTTTTGTTTCTTTTTAAAAGTTGCTGGCTGCCGTCGTCACCGGCAGACGATCCTTCAGTTATAGAAGCATGTGGCTACTCTGTTATTTACAGAAAATCTACATCCTGTTCTTTCGGCTTCAAATACACCGCTAGGAAGTACTGCGCGTGCATCCTGCATGCGCCCAAGGAAACTCTTCGCGATGGAAGGTTGACCAATCCTAGCGTAAGGAGCTAGCATACCCACTATGACAACGTTGACCAAAACCTCAAATAAAAGGCCTGCAACATGCAGCTTGAATTCGGCCCAGAAGTCTTTGCCCCTCTTTTGAACTTCCGGAGTTGTCGCACACCAAGAATCAATAACTATCTCCAATTCCAGTTTTAAATTAAATGATGGATCAGCCGAACGTCGATTCTGAAGAAATGATACGAAATGCTTGACCTTTTAGATTTATATTTTTTGTTTGATTCAGTAAGTTATTATTTTTCTCAAAAAAACCTAAGTCTTGATAAGAGAGCAAATGCAAGAAACACGTTTTTTAGTCACTCTCATGTCAAAGATCATGTTTTTTCAAGTATACAACTTGCAATATGCTTAAACTACTGTCATTCATAACAATCGACAATAATACTTACACACTGCCAACACTTCCTATCACTCCATTTCGATGTTCAATTGCCCAAAACTGACCTATCGAACATGATTTATTGAGTGTCTAACTTGATTTTACAGTACATCTCTCACAAGAGTGGTTTTATTTGGGCTATTTACATGGAGGAAAGAGTGAGATCATTTTTGGTAATCCACATCAATTATAAGTTACATTCTAGACGATTGGGAGGATGAACCGACATATAAGTGATTTGCCCAATTTTTTTAAAATCTTGAAGTGATGACCTTGTCGTAAATCAGCAACACAATGGAAGCGGATTGGAATTTTGCAATTAAGTTGGGAATTATAGGAATCGGTAGAAAAATAATAAAAGGACACGAGAATTTTACTTGGTTCAATCCGAGTATGGAAATCTACGTCTGTGAGAAGAGCCAATAAATAATCCGTCAATAAATTAGAGAATTACATTGTTACACTCATGCACGTGCAAACTTTTATCAGTCCTAATTTATACTCAATATCCATAATGTCTAATAACTCAACTCGATGAGCTAAACTTCGCATAAACCTCTTAGAGCTCTCTCCTCTTTTCGTCTCTGGAGCTCTCACTTCGCACACCATCCTACATATCCCTCGTGGCTCTCCATCTATAGAAAGAATGGATGTGGAAACAAGATAAATGGCCCCTATCTTCACAAGCCAGGCGCCTCCATGCAATTAATGATGGCATGTGCGCATGACCATCGTGTGCACCGACTCCCCAGCATTAACTGCTGGGGAAACGGGGGAATCTAAAGAAGGGAGGGGTTCCCCTTTTCTAATACAAAGGAGGGGTGGGACCAAATCCCTGCAATCATACATGTGATTCTTTTCCAGAAAAATGAGCATAGCTTTTGCCTTCTCTAATTCTTCATTTATTGACAAAAGACAAAGGAAGCCCACGAAAGATGACAAAAGGGTCGAGACATTCAGCACCCACAATTTTCTTTGGCACGCATAGATTAGGGGCGATCGGTAGGATCGGTGAAACCGGTTCCTTGTTATTTGGAATCGAGAATCGGACCAAACTAGACTGGGGGGTCCAGTCCGATTCCTGCCCGATCTGGTCTGGTTCCTAAGTGGGTAATTAATCTTTTCGTTAAAGACTTTAATCTTCTCGTTCACGGCTCTTTTGAGTTCTGTCTTTCTAACGTTGTGGGTATTTTTTTGGGTGAGCTATTACTCATTTGCTTCTTTCCCAGTTGATCTACATTTTGGGGGTTGTGTGAGAAAGTGTTGACTTGGGACCACTGGTTTTGCTGGGAAGCTGCTCGTCTGAGCAGAAAGAAGAGAAAAGACGAAATTAATAGGAAGAAAAGAAGATGTTCGGAGGTTTTTGCGTGTTAGATCTGGGATTTCACAATGGTTTTCTCGTTTTCTGGGATTGATCTGTTTTCAAGATCCTCCAACATTATAAATTTGCTGCTTGCTGAACTATGCATGGACATTCGTATGTTCAAATTGCCTGCTCGGGATCACATATCCTTTTTTGTAGTTGCAAGTAGCTTGATGAACATTCTTTTCGTGTACTTCTAGTTCTTTTGATTAGCTAATTGGATCTACATTCAGCAAGTGGTCTTTCTGCCTTCTGCCTTGCCACAGCTTCTTGACTGCCCTGAAAAACCTGGTCGATTTCGTTGGGACCTCCCACTTGAAAGAGAAATCCTTCCATGTTTACAGTGAAAATTCTAAGAATCTGTAAACTTCAAACACAAGCTTCATTTGCCAGAACGGTTGGTAGTCTCATGTTAGTAAATTTCATTGTTCCATCTACAACTTTCTAATACGTAGACATATTAATATAAATAGACTTCCTTATGGCCCAAATTATAATATATAACTATATTATATATGATTTTTTATATTTAAATAAAATTTGGTGCGGTCCGGGTGGGCGGTCCCATCCTTGAAACCGGAAACCGGACCGAAAATTTCCGGTTCCATTTATATGGAACTGGGAACCGGACTATTCTACTTGATCCAAGCGGTTCTTGGGCAGGTGGTTTATATTACTCACCCCTAGCATGGATGATGTGCATGCATTAGATGAGGGAGATATGGACGTCCATAGCCATGGGAATGCATTAATGGAGGAGAGAAAAGTCAACGCCTGCATTCTTCATCAGCTAATAATTACCCGTTCAACAATACGCATTTTGCACGTGACTTTCAGCGCTCCAAGCATGTGTATCATATACGATTTTAAACTTGATACATAATTTAATTTTTGAATGGATTATATTAAACATGTAATTTTGTTTATTTATTTATTTATTTATTTGCTGACTCTGAATACTCAGATCAGTCATTCGTGCTTGTTTGGACATTACAACCCACCAGGCCATCTCCTGTTTGACAAGATTGATTATTCGGTCACGTCTGTTTCATAGTCTTGGCCACTATCGACAATCATACCAGATGAACATTCTTTGCCGCAGCGTAAAGTCATGAAGACTGACATATGGTTACGGTAGAAAAGATCCAACTAACGTACTGACGGAGCCCTTGCCTATCGCCAAACCCAAGCATAGGCGATACTTGTTGCAGCTAAGTTTTATTCTATTGGGGGAAGAAGATTCTTTGTAGCATTAAAGTCTAATTCAAGTCAAGATGGAGACTTGTTGAATATGTCTCCAATTCTCTATGAATTTGGGCCAACACGTAAAACCTAGCACTTAACTCTTTTAATTATGACAATTGAGTTATAAGTATTTTCACATTTTGTCAATTGAGTTCATCCGATCAATTTTGATTGAAAATTGTTAACGTGGATACTAATCATCTTATGTGACATAGTCAACACCAATTTGCATAATTCGTAACAATATCCTAATGTTTTCTCAATTTTTTTTATTTCTTGCATTTGTTTTTTTCTTTTCTTTTTTCCTTTATCGACCATCGCTTAGCCTCATTTATGGCTGAGGGAGGTCACCAATCTCAAGTGAGGCCACCCTTGGGTGAGGGAAGGTCAAGCCAAGACTGGGAAGGGCAATCTTTACCTATGTAGCAAGGGTGGCCCTCAGCAGCCTAGGCTTCAACATCCCTAGCAAAAGGCCAATTAGAGGACCAAACGTTTGAAGGAAAATTAGATTCTTTTCCCCTCAAGTGACATTTGTTTCTTCTCCTTCAATTCTGTTGTAGAGTATGCCAGGTCCATTCTTCATGAGGCAAGTCTCTAAGTTTAGCGTAAAGGGTTATATGAAGTTTAGATTAATGACCATCTTTTAACTCATATTTAATGAATTGGGGAGAAAATGGGTTAGTTCAAATTATAATATGGGTTTAAAATGGAGCCATCAATAATTAACTTAGGCCCACGGCTTTTTAACAATATTAACTAGATCAATAAAATAATCAAATATTTGTCCCTTCCCCAAGCATATATTAACTCAGTGAAAGTGTACTTTCACTAAAAGTTGTGCGGTCCCTCCATGTTTTCCACAATTTACTGAGGACGGATGTTATGTTCAGCCGAATCACCATAACAAAAAGAACAGAAATCAGGCGGTGACCTCTAAACTTAAGGCAGATAACCCGTTCAACTCCCCTTCCCTAAACTTAAGGCCGGAAATTTTCAATTCCGTTGGTTCAGTTTAAGGTAAAATGCGAAAAGGAAAGGGGCACGGAAGAGACCCCCGATCATTCGCATGAGAAAATTTCTCTCTCGGTGCTAATCATGTTGAGCGCACCCGATCTAGAGACACCTGCTCAAGTGCCACTCTTTCCATTATTTGGTAACTTAGAAATATTCAAGTCTGTACTTCAGAGTTGCTTCTACTTCACAAGTGAACATTTCTTTTTAATTGGTCTCTGCTCTAATTTTATGTTAATTATTCAAACTACTTATTCATCTTATATGAATGAACTCCCAATGCTTTAAACCCATTTTTCCGAAATAATCGCAAATTCGGAAATGCAGGGTGGAAATCTTTGGTGGGAAGCATGTGTGGGGGAATCAAGGAGACGCGGGAGATGATGGATTTCGCAGTGGAACACAATATAACATCGAATGTGGAGGTTATTGGAATGGATTATGTGAATGAAGACATGGATCGACTGGCAAGAGGAGATGTCCAGTATTGATTCGTCATCGACATTGCCAATACGCTCACCAATTCCTGATTCCGTGTCATGTTGCCGCTATACTATCCATGTCTGACAACAGAGCTTTTCTAAGCTTCTATGAAATATTAGAGACTCTCTCTTTTCCGAATTAAATATTATCAGGTTTGAGAAGACTCCATTGAGACAATTATTGTCCAATTTCTTTGCTTTTGATAACAAGTACTAGTTATTGATTTTAATGCTTGTGATTCATTACATTGTGTTTTTATTCTCAACGGTCCTTTTCTCTGTTTTTTTTTTTAATACTACGCGTAGATAGACGCGACCATTTTGGAAAATTATAGGAAAAGCTTTGTAAATTTGAACGAGTCCTTATGTTTTCAGAAAAAAGGAAGACGATTCACACCCATAGATTGACATGAGAAACAAATTCAATTTACTGTTTTCCAAAGCATGTTCGTGCCTAAATGGTTGAAGGACTACGATATCGTGTTTCTTAACTGTGATGCGAAAATGACATAAAAATCAAGAAAATAACCGCGGTTTTGCTGGATCAAACAAATCCATCGTCACCTCGAACTTTTCACTATTTAATGTGACCAAAACGGAAACAAATCTTTAATAATTTTTCATCAACAAAGATTTCAGCAATCCATTCTAACAAGTTTCTAATATATCGCCAAACGAAATTATAGCTCGTCATCCTCCAGCAATTACCCCTCTCGTGCTTCCGCAAATAATCATCCGGCGGCTCTGTCTTCCTTCAAAGATTGGCAAACTCAAAGTCCCCTTAAGCACTTTCCTTGAAGGATGTGGACAATAATTCGTTATATCATATATGAACCAGAATTTTCTTCCGAAATTCACGAACATTATATAAGAAATTTGGTGCCTTAATTACTTCAAAACTTAGGTGGAACATGCATGCATGCTTGAAAATGAATATTCCTAATGGGAACGAATAGAAATATTGCCGCAGCTTATCTCTCCTCGTTGGAGATTTACCGAAAGGGAATCTTAAGCGAGGCAACTCATCGGCCTTGCGTGTCATTACTACAAATTTTGAGAAGAAATAGTATATGTCGTCAATATTAAGGCTACGTTTGGTCGTCCGGATTTCTAGACGAGATAGGACTGGATAGGATAGGATAAGAAATCCTTCGATTTCTTCATATCTTATCATTGTTTGGTGAATTTCGGATTTAAAATTGGATATCATCATATCCTATCCAATCTACTGTTTGGCATACTACAGATTTAAAGTCGGATATCCTTATATCTTATCAAATTTGTTGTTTGGTGAACTAAATATTTAAATTCAAATATTTTAATATAAATAATATTAGACAAATACAAATTTGCATGTTTAATATTCAAAAAATCATCTAAACCAATATTCTTTTTCAAATTAACAGATTATCGTCGAGTTTCATGATTATGCATTTTTTTCCGTTTATTTAAAGTAATTTTTTGGTTACCCCTTTCAATATCAAACGTTTTTAAATAACCTCAATTTCAATATATTCACTTTAAAATATGAATTCTTTTTGTCTCTTACAAATTTTTCATTGGTTTCTATTTTGTTATAGATATAATACCAAATCAAACAAATGTCCAATTAGAACAAAGCATAAAGTCCAAAGTTCAATCGTTTTTTTTTCCAACTGTCACGAGGATACAATGACAATTAATCATGTTAATAAACGATTTTTGAATAATTCGCACATATAAAGTACATTACAGTTCATCACTTTCGTAAAATTTCGATATGAATCGGATAGCTATTAAGGAGAAGGTTTCGACACTGATATTTTCGATCAGAGCTTATTCAATTGAGTTTAAAACTTTATAAGGGTTTTCTCATTTTTTATGTTAAACTAAAAATATTTATTTAAAATAAAAATCTATAATTGGTTCAAGACTTATAGAATTAATACTATATGAAATAAATTATGGTCAAACAACTAGACATTTTTTTAACAAAAATGTAAATTTGAATTTTTTGAATTTTTGAATTTATGGTATTATTATTTTTATTATTTAGTATTTTTTTTAATTTGAAAAAAAATTTCGAATCGAGTCAGGGAAACTCGATTCGACTATATGACTCGAACCCAACAAAGAAGTTGGAGTAGTCTGAACACTTAGACATTTTTTATAACAAGAATGAATTTTTGAATTTTTTGAATTTTTAATTTATGGTATTATTATTTTTATTATTTAGTATTTTTTTTAATTTGAAAAATATAAAATTCTGACCAAGTCGGGAAACTATATGACTCGAACCCAATAGAGAAGTTGGAGTATTTTGTGGGTGCACGACGGAGAAAGGAAAAAAAAAGTGAGATTTTGTGTTTCAGATAAAAGAAATCATATTCCACCTTATCCCACCCTCCCCCTGGGGTTTTTTTATCCGATCTATATCCCCTCTATATCCGACCTTATCCTATCCTAAACAGTTACCAAACGCGGGATAGGATAAAACATATTTTATCTGCTTTTTATCCGGTCGACCAAACGCAGCCTAAGGGTACGAATGGTAACGTTTTTGTTCCAGGGAATAGTTTCCTTTTGAGAAATACTTTCTTTTCTATTCCTACTCATTGGAATAATTTCTAAGTGAAGTAAGGCGTTTGGAAACTGTACAAAATTTCTATTATTGGAATAAAAAAATAATAGGAATGCGTTTGGTACGATTTTCAAATTCTTTGTTCTTTTCATTTTATGCAAGGCCGAATGCCGTTCGCCCGACTGTCGCCCACTGCTGCCCAACCACTATACATATATTATTGTTACTAATCATATGTTGACCGTGTAAATAAAATAGTCTTACCAAACACTAAGTCCCTTTAAGCATTTTTGTGAACAACCATTATTCCAAAAAGTAGTGGTTATCATTCAATTAATGAACCACAATATCATACCCACGGCGGCGTAAATATCAATCGACGAATCATAACTTAGACTTTTTTTTTTTGTTTCTTTTGAAATTCACGAATATCATAAAAGGGATTGGTTGGTTCTTTAATTGTTGTAAAACTTAAGGGAACATACGTGCATGCTATAAACTGAATAATGGTGAAAGGAAAACATAGAACATTGCACAGGAAAGAGAAACCTCAAAATATAGGGAAGAAGAAACCAAAGGAAGTTTTGCCAACCGTAATAGAATATCAGATGAACCTTTCTTTCTAGAGTTGACATTGGCCACATTATGACCGGGTATCCTTCCAGTCTTTCTCATCGCCATCAGAAGAGGCAAAAGAATTTAATTTCTGGAAATGGCAGATAGAGCAAATTCTGCAGCGAACAATGTGCAAGATTAAGCCACAGCAACTTCTTTGATTCTGATAGATTAAGCAACCTTTGAGGAACTACATCTCTTAATAAACAAAGCCTCTAGCGATTCCAGTTTCTGCAGACCTTGAGTCTTCATTAGCCCAGGCGAGCAATCACGCTTAGCTGTCGGAGCCCATTTAATCCTGACCGAAGCCTTCGATTACTAGTTTAGAGAGAGAACCATCCATCACTATTGAATTTTTACCACTTTGAAGAAGCAATTTCTTGAACTTGGTGCATTTTGAGAAGTTAGGCGTCCTTCTTAACTTGGGGCACTGAGTGATTCGTATGACTTTCAAGTTCTCGCTCATCTGAAAAATATAAAAATAAATAATCAATTAAAAGTCAACAGGCAAATGGGTAAGCCTGTTCAGCAAGACAAATGCCACGAAAACTAAGCTGCATTATGTGATTTCATACCAGGCATGTCTCCCATCCAGCCCAATCTTCAGTGATGTTACTTCCTGAAAGCTCGAGCATGACTAATTTCTTGAGACGTAAATTAGTCGCATTTAACTCTGAAGGGCAATTACTCCAAGAGAACCATGTTAACTTGAGGAAAACATTCTTGAAGTCCCCTACCAAGTTTCCGCCCTCCAATTCCAAAAATCTTAGATAGGGCATCTTTGAAAATTCTTCACTCGTGAAATTGTACTCTTCAGGAAGTCCCCTTAGTCTGAGTGCTACGACATTTTTATAACCTGGTGATTAGAAAAGCATAAGTGAACCTTTGAGCTAGATGACAGAAATTGTGCTGTACAAGTTTGAGGAGCTTGAATATGTTTAGTAGTGAAACACGCACTATTGTTTTGTACAGATCTGAATTGACAAAAGCATCAGAAAGAGTTAATCGAGTTAATCTGACTCGTTCAAACAGTTGAAAGAGTTATTTGCACTGTATACCCCATAATAATATTTTGATCCCTCAGTTTAAGCGAAATTTTGTCGCAAGATGATGACAAAGAATTTTATTATAATCGAGTGAAACATTTTGCCAGAGAATGAAGCCTATATATTAATCTTTTCGGGAATATAAAAACCTGCAGTGGTTTTGACACCTGCTTGCAAGGAATCGTGGTCCGTCCAGTTTACTCCAAAGCGGCTCTTTGTTAGGTTTCATATAAGTTTTATTACATGATTACGATAGCAGCTAGACTGGTTTTAGGACCCCCTATGGATTCTACATAATAAAGGATCAATGTACAAAAGGGTTTACTTTCATAATAGCAAAGATATTCAACAAACCTCATATAAGTCTCTCGTATCTTGTTTGAAATGTTAGAGATGGACTATTAATTACTAAATCCATACAGCATAGGAAAGCAATATCGGGCCATAGAGATTGCATATTACAAAAAATTACTGAATCTATCATCAAATTTCAAGTAAGGGGTCTCATTGCAGAGTAATTTTTCTAAAAAGTACCAACTCAGCAAAAGAAAAAAAAATCAGCCTTGAAAAGCTTTGATAGCATAGGAAGTCGAAATCTGGATCTGTAATATGTTGACCAGTTACTGTATTCAAACGTTCTCCCTAAAGTGTTTACTACTAATTTCTTTCCTGACCTGTCGTAAGTGTAACTTATCAAATGGTCGACTTTTTACTTAGGGAAATAGTAAGGTGACTGTAGGTTACCTCTTTCATCCGAACCACGTCAAAGGCAATCTCGGGCTCCCACAACCTGCTACGTTGTCCATGAAGATCGACGCCTTCGCGCTTAACAATTTCTCTTCCGAGATCTCTAATTTGATCATGCATCCAAAATGTATCATTTTTTACTATCTTTATCAAAGACATACCAGTAAGGACTGGTAAGTTAGTGTTTGGGCTATAGCCGGAAGCTTCCCACATACAGCATGGCGGGAGTTGTTCTTCTCCAATAAAGAAACATGCGATATCAAGAAAGATCCTTTTCTGAAGATCCTCCAACATGTCATAACTTATCTTTAATTTGTTGAAGACTTTGTCGTTGGGCACCATTTTTAACTCCTCCAACAATCCTATCCAAGATTGTTTGTTTAGGCCAAAAAGGGAGGAACCGAGAACCTCAAGGACTAATGGAATTCCACCTATTTTGCAACTAATTTTGCCTGCGATATCTTCACAGTCGATCGGTGGGGAATCCATCTTGAATGCGTGTCTACTAAAAAGATGAAGACTGCGGGATGAATCCATTTCTTTCATATCATAAAGTACAAACTCTCGAGAACGTGCTTGGAAACTCGTCCCTTGGTCCTCTTCTTCGATTGGCAAAATGTTGATGTGCCGTGTTGTAATGATGATCTTACTTTTTGGACCAAACCAATCCTTCTTTCCTGCTAGACTAGAGAGTTGGTCCTTCGTATTCACGTCATCAAGAATAAGAAGAACTTTCTTACCACGAAACCTCGTACTGATCAAGTCAATCCCGGCAGCAACAGAGCTATGGGGCTGTAAAGATGTGCCTCGGCCAAGTTTTGATAACAACTGTCTTTGTAAGTCCATAATCCTCTCCATCTGCACCGTTGGCTCAGATTCGTGAATATCCGAGAGGAAGCAACAGACCTCAAATTGATTGGACGTATGATTATTTTCTAAGATACGATTAAACACAGCTTTCGCAAGAGTTGTTTTACCGATGCCGCCCATTCCATGGATGACCAGGTAAGGAGAATCTTCCCGTAACAACTCCATAAACTTTTGCAAGTGATACTGAATCCCGACTAAATGATCAGGCAGAGGCATAATCCCTTTCGTCAGCTTGGTCAAAATCTCGGAAATAACAAAGTTCTTGATTTCCCCTTCGCTGCCATATTGACAGAAGAGCATTAGCGTGAAACATGTGGCGGCTGAACTCCATTGTTGAGGCATGCTGTAGCATCGAAACTAGTCCTGGAATCTTAATCGTACAAAAGGGTAACAAAATTTTCCTAATCCAATTTTCTGGAAAAAAAAAAGGGGCAGTATAGCATTCTTTCTTTTGGGGCAGTAAGCAGCACTGTATTACTCGAAGGAAAGCATCACGCATCCGCGTCTATCGTCTCAATCCAAAATTAAAGAAAATAAGAAAGAAGAGAAAGCAGATTCCGAGTCCACACTCTTACCCTTTCCCCTGCAACTCCCATCCCTTGATTTTTCCGACCTCGATCAGAGCCTTCTTCCATTCCTCAACATCATCTTTGCCGAACTTCTCCTTGTGCTTCTCCTTGTGCTTCTTGTGCTCCTCCGTGTGCTCCTTCAGATAGTCGAGGTACAAACTTTTGTGCTTCGCATCGTCTTTGAGCTTCACATCGTCGGGTTTCACGTCATAGAAAATGGGCAGGATCACTTTGTCAGTCGCCTCGCTCGCGCACTTCACCAGATATGTGAGCTCACGAAGACACCACGCACTCTTTGCGTAGCTCTTGGAGAAAATGGGCACATATACTTTGGAGTACTCGATGGCGTGTTGAAGCTCACCTTCAATCTTTTCGCCCTTCCGGATCTCTTCATCATCTCTGAAAACATGAACTCCAGCTCTGACTAGATCGTGATACAAATGATCGGTGAAGTTGTTGCGGGTGTCGGGACCTCTAAAACTCAAAAACACCTCAAACTTGATCGCGGACGACGAATGGAGGTCAGGGACACGAGCGGATGTTGACGCTGCGTCTGGCGAGTCCCTCGAACTGTTCATCCTCCTTCAGCAACACAAAATCTTCACCGGAGTTGATGAGAGCGAGATGTTTATTGTCAAAGCTATTGAGTCAGCTGAGCAGCACGTGTTAAGTGAGGAGCTGGAGGAACAGAGATCAAAAGCGAAGACCAAGAGTTGACTTGCATTGACTTTTCTGTTATTGGTAACAAACTGTGCGTTAGACTTGTGAGCTGTAATTCCCGTGTATATGTACAGAAGTTGCGTGTAATTGAGGGCTAAGCTCTCAGAAGAACTCTTGAGCTAAGAGAGATATTCTCTCTACAGGAGATTACAGAAATAAAGCTTCGATGAGTTGAGATTCGTTGATTCAACTCTGTCTTCAACAGATTCATCTTCATCTTCATAAAGATTCTTCGATTTCCAGTGTGTTGAGTTCTTCTTTATGGTATCAGAGCCTTCTCTGAGAGCAAATACGAGTTGAAGCTCGGACGTTGTTGAAGAATGGCAGCAAGATCGTCGCGATTCCCGTTCCCAATCCACATCAACATAGCAAACTTCGTCACTATCAAGTTGAATGAAGACAATTTTTTGCTCTGGCAGGCGCAGTTCTATAGATTTCTGCGAAGTCAAGAGCTGTTCGGCTTTATTAGTGGTGAGATTCAATCACCGCCGCGCATGCAATCTGTTGAAGCAGAGGATGGTGAATCAGAGGTTATTAACCCTGATTACTTGGATTGGGTAAGAACTGACCAACTTGTGTCTTCTTGGATAAGCAGAGCTGTTTCTGAAACTATTTTGAGCTTAATCATTGGCTTGGATACATCGTATGAAGTTTGGCAGACCTTGCTTAATAGATTTACTCAGAAATCGATCTCAAGAGAGTTTGAGTTACGCGGCAAGCTCCAAGCTTGTCAGAAGCGTGATCGATCTTTGCAAACTTATCTTCGTGAATATAAGCTGCTGTGTGATCAGTTGCATGCGATAGGAAAACCTATAGATGAGATTACTAAGATGTTTGGAGTTCTTGAGGGCTTGGGACCAGAATATGAAAGTTTTCGAACTACTATTTACTGTTTGAAGCCCCAACCTGAGTATGATGAGGTTGTTTCACAGCTGGAGAGATTTGAGACTAGATTGCAACAGTATTCATCTAGTCGTCCTAACCTAAATTTGGCTTTTCTTGGACAACGACATTTTGATCAGCAGAGAGGGGACTCCAGTCGTAGTTGGCAAAATTCAGTCTTTGAGAGTGGACGAGTTAACAATCGAGGTACTCGTGGTTTCAGCAGAGGACGATTTTTTGGTAGTCGTGGTCGTCAGTTTAGCTATTCTGGCAGGGGAATTAATCACAAGCCACATAACTACTTGCTTGATCAGAATATGGGTCATGATAAGCAGTATAATAGTTCAACTACCTTGAATACTAGCCAAGGTTTTCGACCACATTCTGGTTCTTCACTGAGGCAACAGAATGTCAAGTCTTTTCCACCTCCAAAGTATGATCAGGGAGTTAAAATGATAGATAAATCTTCAGTGGAATGTCAGATATGTAAGTGACCTGGGCATGATGCACTTCATTGTTGGTTTCGGTTTGATAACTCTTATCAAGCTGAAGATATACCAACTGCCTTAGCTGCCATGCATCTTGAGGACTCTACAGGTGGTGAATGGTATCCTGATACGGGTGCCACAGCTCATGTCACTGCTGATCCAGGTATGCTTTCTACGACCTCTCTATATAGTGGCACTGATTCAGTTATGGTAGGGAATGGTGCATGTCTGCCTATCACACATATTGGTGATGGTGTGCTACATACTGAACTTGGTACCTTACCTTTACATGAGGTTTTGGTGGTTCCAGAAATCAAGAAAAATTTGTTGTCTGTGTCTCGGTTGACTCATGATTACCCATGTTCATTTATTTTTGACAATGATGGGGTTTCTGTTAAGGACAACTACACTCATGCAACTCTGGTGGTCGGGAGGAAAGTTAGAGGCCTTTATCGAGTTGATCAGCAAGCTACATTAGCCTTTTTCACTCAACGGCAGAAAACTGTAAGTGAAGATGTATGGCATCAGAGATCAGCTCACTCCAATGTGAAAGTTTTGCAGTCTCTCCAAGCTCAGAAGTTGATTCATTGTCATAAAGGCACTCGGCTTATTTGTAGTAGTTGCCAACTTGCTAAGAGCACTGCCCTACCCTTTCCTCTTTCTGACTCTATTGTGTCATTGCCACTTGAGAAGATACATTGTGATGTTTGGGGGCCTTCTCCCATTGCTTCTGTTCAAAAGTTCAAGTACTATGTCATCTTTGTTGATGATCTTACTCGATTTAGTTGGCTTTACCCTATGAAATTCAAGTATGATTTTCTACATATCTTCAGCTTGTTTAAAACACAAGTTGAGAACCAGTTTAATGCTCGGATCAAGTATTTTCAGTGTGATGGAGGTGGTGAATTTGTTAGTCGTCCATTTCTGCAGCTACTTGAAAGTTCTGGTATTGTTCAATGTGTGTCCTGTCCTCACACACCAGAGCAAAATGGTGTTTCAGAAAGAAAACACAGACATGTTGTTGAACTTGGTTTGGCCATGATGTATCATGCTCGTCTTCCTTTACACTTCTGGGTAGATGCCTTTGTCACAGCAAATTATGTTATTAATCTCCTTCCTACTCCTCTGTTTCAAATGCAGTCTCCTTACTTCAAACTTTATCACAAACAGCCTCAGTATAATCACCTCAGAGTCTTTGGATGTGGCTGCTATCCATGTCTTCGACCTTATACTAAACATAAACTTGATCCGCGTTCTCTACCATGTGTTTTTCTTGGTTATAGTGATCGTCACAAAGGCTATAGATGTCTTCTTCCTGCCACAGGCCGTGTCTACATTAGCAGACATGTTGTCTTTGATGAACATTATTTTCCTTTTATTACACTTCTCCATTCTACTTATCCTCATTATACTACTCTTTATAAACAATGGGTCCAGGAAGTTCAATTGTTTGCTCAGCCGACCATCCCTTCTCCTGATACTATTTCCCTCTCCCCTTCTCAGCAGAGTGTTCCTTCTCCTTCTCCTTTGGCTACTTTCTGTCCTACTGCTATTACATCTTCCATTCCTTCTAATGCTCTTCATGGCTCTTCTACTGACTCTTCCTTGATTACTCCTATTGTTTCCTTCAATAATTCTAGTTCTGACTCTTCCTCCACTAGTACTGAGTCCTTGCTTCCTATTCCTCCTTCATCCTCTTCTCCATCTCTTAGTTCCAATTCTAGTTCAGCTCCTAGTTCTTCTGTGCATCCAATGCAAACACGATTGAAGTCTGGTATCATCAAGCCAAATCCTCGTTATGCTTGTCTTGTGGACTATAATGTCCCCTCTGAACCAAGATCAATAAAGTTAGCTTTAGCTGACAAAGGGTGGCATTCTGCAATGAAGGAAGAGATGGACGCGTTGTATAGTAATCAGACTTGGATTTTGGTCCCTAGAACTCCCACTATGAATGTTATTGGATGTAAGTGGGTGTTTAAAACAAAGTTAACTTCGGATGGAGGACTTGATAGGCTGAAAGCTCATTTGGTGGCAAAAGGGTTTCACCAAGAAGCAGGAGTTGACTTTACTGAGACATTTAGTCCAGTAATTAAACATGCTACTATTCGAATAGTTCTTTCTGTGGCTTTGGTTAAACATTGGCCTCTTCGACAACTTGATGTTAAGAATGCTTTTCTTCATGGTTCTCTCACAGAAACAGTGTTCATGGAGCAACCTCCAGGCTTTGTTGATTCATCTAAGCCTCATCATGTTTGTCTTCTTCGAAAATCTTTGTATGGGCTTCGTCAGGCTCCTCGTGCCTGGTTTGATAAATTCAGTGCATATTTACTTGAACTTGGCTTCTACTGTAGTACTGCTGATCCCTCACTCTTTGTTCTTCATCAAAGAGCAGACACTGTCCTTCTTCTTCTTTATGTAGATGATATTGTCTTAACTGGCAGCTCAGCTCAACTACTGGACAGTTTGATTGTTTCCCTTGGGTGTCACTTCCATATGAAGGATCTTGGTTCCCTTCACTACTTTCTTGGCATTGAAGTTCATTGTACAGCCAGTGACTTGTTTCTATGTCAAACGAAGTATGCACTAGACCTTCTTACCAGAGCTCATATGCAGGATTGTAAGTCAATCTCAACTCCCCTGTCTCCCAAGCCATCTATTCAGGCTAAAGACTCTGCTCTCTTTCCTGATCCACTTGCGTATAGAAGTTTGGTTGGGGGTTTACAATATCTTACAATTACTCGTCCTGACATAGCATTTGCCACAAATCTTTTATGTCAGCGTATGCAATGTCCAACTGTTGGTGATTTTCTTCAGCTTAAGCGTGTTCTCCGATATATTAAGGGCACCATTCAATTTGGTCTCTTCTTTCATGCCAACAGTACTCTCAATCTCTATGGCTTCTCTGATTCTGATTGGGCGGGTTGTGGTTTTACTCGTCGATCCACGACGGGTTTTTGTGCTTATCTTGGCTCAAATATTATCACTTGGTCAGCCAAGAAACAGCCCACTGTGTCTCGATCATCCACTGAAGCTGAGTATAGAGCTCTGGCTTGTGCTTCTGCTGATCTTACATGGCTTTCCTTCATATTGCGTGATATTGGTATTCCTCTGGCTCCACCAACTATGCTGTTCTGTGACAACAAGTCTGCCATTTCCTTGACTGCCAATCCAGTGTTTCATGCGCGCACTAAGCACATAGAAATTGATTACCATTTTGTACGTGAGAAAGTCTCTGCTGGTTCTATTAAAGTTCATTTTGTTCCTTCCTCTGCTCAAGTTGCTGACATTTTTACCAAGGCCATCTCTCGCCTTGATTATTTTTCTCTCCGGCTCAAATTAGGCCTCGGTTTTAAACCTATGCCTAATTTGCGGGGGGATGTTAAAGCTATTGAGTCAGCTGAGCAGCACGTGTTAAGTGAGGAGCTGGAGGAACAGAGATCAAAAGCGAAGACCAAGAGTTGACTTGCATTGACTTTTCTGTTATTGGTAACAAACTGTGCGTTAGACTTGTGAGTTGTAATTCCCGTGTATATGTACAGAAGTTGCGTGTAATTGAGGGCTAAGCTCTCAGAAGAACTCTTGAGCTAAGAGAGATATTCTCTCTACAGGAGATTACAGAAATAAAGCTTCGATGAGTTGAGATTCGTTGATTCAACTCTGTCTTCAACAGATTCATCTTCATCTTCATAAAGATTCTTCAATTTCCAGTGTGTTGAGTTCTTCTTTATTTATGAACCTGAGCGAAATCGAAATTCAGTCTCGAGCAATAAAACTCTTTTTCCTTTTCCATGTAAAATTGAAGGGAGGCTCACATTTATGGGGTGACCGGACATCACAAGATTACCCACAAATTAATTGGAGGATACTACTTTCCACGCGAGGTTGGGAAAATTAAAAGCATTATAATAAATTGCGGGACCGGAGAATATAGGCACTGAGCATTAAAAGACAGTACGCCTCGGTGGTCAAATGTCACGAGGGCCAGCTCCCCAAAAAGTCCAGTCAAATTTGGCGTCCTGAGCCACCCGCGGGCATGATGATTCCCCAACGCTTGGTCCCCGCTTTTGCAGGCAAAGGGAATACTCCGATCAGAATCTTCACATGTACACACTTTCAATGCATTCTTTTTTTTTTTTTTGTCGATAAAACATACGCATCTTCATTATAAATTCAAAGTAATACAAATTTGATTTGACAAACTGACTGCTTCCAAAGTAAGCAATTCCAGCAGGTGCGTAGGAGGAGAATTAATCCATGTACCAGGCAGTTTCTTCATGGCTGGGCTTTTACAACCCAATCGGCAATCCTGTTACACTCTCTTGGGTTATATATGATCTGTAAGTATGAGAAGTGTTGTAGATGGGCTGGGCCTCCGAGATAAGTGCTCTCACTTCCCAATATTGTTGATCTTCACTCGCACAGATCAACTTTGGCATATCATAACAATTTGTCTCAACTATCACCTTTCGCTCGTGCATTCCGAAGAAGTACTTTAGGGTTTGAAGGAGGGCAACAACTTCCGCTTGGATCGGGGAAGCCACTCGCAACGATCGGGCAACACCATCAAGTAGGACTCCCCTGCTATCTCTGATTATACATGCCATGCCCCCTTCCCCTGTTTACATGCTCTATTACAATGGGCTATCTTTAAGCTTGAAAAGGGAAGCAACAGATCACACAGGCCTTACCAATAATTGCACGCCCTTACCTGTTAAATTGATCTGTGGACTTTAACAAGTTACTTAAGCGAGGCAGTCGGACTCCAAGACAAGCCATTCGCGCCTTCATGGAGAGAGAAATTTCAGCACTTCCACCATAACGTAGAAATTAGGTGCTCTTGGGTCTTAATGGGCTCCTTACAAACTAGACATATTGGACCAGGTACAATATTTCTTTGGAATAGACTTTCCTTCGTTGGAATTGCATTTTGACGTAAATCGCAAACAAAGTTTCTGATTTTCATGGGGAATATTAGCGCTCCAGATTCTATTCCACAAACTTTGCGGTGTCTGATGTGATGACAGGCCTAGTCAGTGGCTGGTTTCATCTCTTCTAATCGGAGAGTGCTGTAGCCACCCTTGACTCTGTAATTTCCTGTTCTAGCGTCGGTCCAGACTAGCTGGTCATTAGTCATCTGTGGTTGAATACGCGCGTAAAGATCTCGCTCTTAATTTGTTCATCGAACATACTCCTTAGTACTGGCTCCTTCCATGAGCATGAATTTCCTAGACTTTGAAAAAAGTCATCAAATTGAAATTTCCAAATAGTAAAAGTCCTCAAACAAGAGAAAGAATTACCGCAAATATAATATTACATTATTTGACGTGTACATTGCGTTCTTAGGGTCCGTTCGTTTGGCGAAAAATATTCTTCCAGAAAACATTTTCTAGAAACTGGGCTGTTCGGGGGGCGGAAAACATTTTCCTTAAGAAAATGTTTTCCAATCAACCAAAAATTTCCTTCTAAAACTAAGGAAAATGTTTTCCGTTTTTGAAAAGCGGAAAACATTTTCCGTATCTTCTTTCTTTCTCTCTCGTCGTGAGTCTATGAGCAATTTAATTGCCGGCCGTTGCCAGCGGTTGTCGCCGTCACCCGCCGCCGCCACCCGACGACCGCCGCCCCCCGCCCGACCCCACCCCCGGCCGTCGCCCGCCCGCCGCCACCGCTCCTGTCGGCCGCCACCCCCCCGCCCGCCACTGTCGCCACCCGTCGACTACCACCTCGGACTCACCGCCGCCCTCGGCCATCGCCCGCCCGCCGCCACCGCCCTTGTCGGCCACCACCCCCCACCTGCCACCGCCGCTGCCGCCCGACCGCCGCCACCGCCCCCCGTCCGCCGTGGCCCGCCCGCCCGCCACCGCCGCCCGCCCAACCGCCACCCGCCGTCGCCCGCCATCACCCGTCGGCCGCTGCCCGCCGCCGCCTCCCGCCGTCGCTGCTCGACCGCCACCCCCGGCCGCCGCCGCCCGCCGAACCACCACCGCCATCGCCCGCCGTCACCCGTCGGCCGCTGCCCGCCGCCCGCCGTCGCCGCCCGACCGCCACCCTCGACCGTCGCCCGCCCCTCGCCGCCACCCAACCACCACCCTCGGCCACCGCCGCCCGCCCTCCCGCCCACTATCGCTGCCGCCCCCCCGCCCGTTCGCCTGCCGCTGCCGCCGCCCGCCGCCGCCACCGCCCCCCGGTCGCCAGTCACTAGATAATTTCTCAAAAAAAGAATTTCGGAAAATTTTTAATTTCAAACGAACACCGAAAAATGTGTTGTCAAAGTTTCAAACGAACACCGGAAAATGTGTCATTTTCCAGGAAAATGACTTCCCGGAAAACATTTTCCGGAAGTGCTTTATTTTCCGCCAAACGAACGGACCCTTAATGTGAAAAGCTCCTCCACCAGATGATCCTCCCTCAGAAATTTACAATTGGGGAACCATTTGGTCCGATTAGAAAAGAGGTGAGTTTTTATTATAATACATGAAAGATGATATTCTTTGTTGTTGACATCTCAAATTTCCTAAATTTTTAAATAAATAAATAAAATTAAAAAAAAAGAGACACAGAATCAGAAAAAAAAAAAAAAAAGCAAGGAAATAAGTTTTCGAAGGAAGGATTGAGCAAAAAAAGGAAGAGAACATAGCAGGGAAATAAGAATCATGAAAAAAAACGGAAGAGAATAAGAGAGAGAGAGAGAGAGAGAGAATTATGGTCTTCATTTCTTGCTTGAAGAAGATCTGACCAAAAAAAGGAAATAAAGTCTTCGGAGAGCAAGAGACAGGAGGCGATCGAGAAATTGAAGGCCGACTCGTTCATAGTAAGCCGCGACTTGTAGCAGATGCAGGTATTTGGAAAAATGAAAAGGAACATGGTGAACCAATATATATATATATATATATTACTAATCATATGTTGATCGTGTCAATATAATTTTGTCTTACCAAACACTAAGTCCCTTTAAGCATTTTTCTGAACAACAGTTATTCCACAAAGTAGTTGTTTTCATTCAATTTATGAACATCATTCCCACAGTAGCTTAAATACTAATCGACGAATCATAAATTAGACCTTTTTTTTCATAAATTATTGAGGGGATTGGTGCTTTAATTATTGTAAAACTTAAGGGGAACATACGTGCATGCTATTATCTGAATATTGGTGAAAGGAAAACATAGGAAATTGCACAGGAAACAGAAGCCTCAAGATATAGGGAAGAAGAAACCGAAGGAAGTTTTGCCAACCGTTATAGAATATCAGATGATCCCTTCTTTCTAGAGTTGATATTGGCCACATTATGACCAGGTATCCTTCCAATCTTTGTTATCGCCATCAGAAGAGGCAAAAGAATCCAATTTCTGGAAATGGCAGATAGAGCAAATTCTGCTGCGAACAATGTGCAAGATTCAGCTATCGAAACTTCGTCAATTCTGATAGATTAAGCAACCTTTGAGGAACTACATCTCTTAATAAACAAAGCCTCTAGCGATTCCAGTTTCTGCAGACCTCGAGTCTTCATTAGCCCGGGCGAGCAAACACGCTTAACTGTCGGAGCCCATTTAATCCTGACCGAAGCCTTCGATTACTAGTTTAGAGAGAGAGCCATTGATCACTAGCGAATTCTTACCACTTTGAAGAACCAATCTCTTCAACTTGGTGCATTTTGAGAAGTTAGGCGTCCTTCTTAAGTTGGGGCACTGAGTGATTCGCATGACTTTCAAGTTCTCGCTCATCTGAAAAATATAGAAGTAAATAATCAATTAAAAGTCAACAGGCAAATGGGTAAGTTTGTTCAGCAAGACAAATGCCAGGAAAAGTAAACTGCATTATGTGATTTTGTACCAGGCATGTCTCCCATCCAGCCCAATCTTCAGTAATGTTACTTCCTGAAAGCTCGAGCACGGCTAACTTCTTGAGACATAAATTCCTCGCATTTAACTCTGAAGGGCAATTACTCCAAGAGAACCATGTTAACTTGGGGAAAACATTCTTGAAGTCCCCTTCCAAGTTTCCGCCCTCCAATTCCAAGAATCTTAGATAGGGCATCTTTGAAAATTCTTCACTCGTGAAATTGTACTCTTCAGAAAGTCCCCTTAGTCTGAGTGCTATGACATTTCTTGTCCCCTGGTAATTTGGAACGCATAAGTGAACCTTTGAACTAGATGACAGAAATTGTGCTGCACAAGTTTAAGGAGCTTGACTATGCTTTGTACAGATATGAATTGACAAAAGCATCAGAAAGAGTTATCAAGTTAATCTGACTCGTTCAAACATTTGAAAGAGTTCGTCATACTGTATAACCCATAATAATATTTTGATCCTTCAGTTTAAGCTAAACTTTGTCGCAAGATGATGACGAAGAATTCTATCGTAATCGAGTAAAACATTTTGCTAGGGAATGAAGCCCTATATATTTATTTTTTCGGGAATATAAAAACCTGCAATGGTTTTGAAACCTGATTGCAATGATGGGTGGGAAGTCCAGTTTAATCCAAAGCGGCTCTTTGTTAGGTTTCATATAAGTTTTATTACAGTATCTGACAGCAGCTAGACTTGTTTTAGGACCCCCTATAGATTCTACAGAATAAAGGATCAATGTAGAAAAATGATTTGCTTTGATAATAGCAAAGATATTCAACAAACCTCATAGAAGTCTCTCGTATCTTGTTTGAAATGTTTGATTTGCTTTCATAATAGCAAAGATATTCAACAAACCTCATAAAAGTCTCTCGTATCTGTTTGAAATGACGGACTATCAATTACTAGATCCATACAGCATAGGAAAACAACATCGAGCCATAAACAAAAGATTGCATATTACAATAAATTACTGAATCTATCGCTAAATTTCAAGTGAGGGGTCTCATTGCAGAGTAATTTTTGTAATAATTACCAACTCAGCAGAAGGAAAAAATAATATCAGCTTTAAAAAGCTTTAATAGCATAGGAAGTCGCAATCTGGATCTGTAAAATGTTGACCACTTATTGTATTCAAACGTACTCCCAGAAGTGTTTGCTACTAATTTTTTTCCTGTCCTGTCGTGAGTGTCACTTATCAAATGGTCTATTTTTTACTAAGGAAAATAGTAAGGTGACTATAGGTTACCTCTTTCATCTGAACCACGTCTTTGGCAATCTGGGGCTCCCACAACCTGCTACGTTGTCCATGAACTTCGATGCCTTCCCGCTTGACAATTTCTCTTCCAAGATCTCTAATTTGATCATGCATCCACAATATATCATTTTTTACTATCTTTATCAAAGACATACGAATAAGGACAGGTAATTCACTTTTTGGGCAATAGCAGGAAGCTTTCCACATCCAGCATGGCGGGAGCCGTTCTTCTCCATTAAAGAAACATGCGATATCAAGAAAGATATTTTTCTGATGATCCTCTAACATGTCATAACTTATCTTTAATTTCTCGAAGACTTCGTTGTTGGGCACCATATCTAACCGCTTCAACAAATTTTTCCACGAATCTCTGTTTTTGCCATGAAGGGAGGAACCAAGAACCTCAAGAGCTAATGGAAGTCCGCCTGTTTTGCTACTAATCTTGTGTGCGAAATCAGCAAACTTGGGTGGTGGGGAATCCTTCTCGAATGCATGTCTACAAAAAAGCTCAAGAGCATGGGATGAATCCATTTCTGTCATTTCATAAAATTTAAACGCTCGAGAATGTGCTTGGAAACTCGTCCCTTTGTCATCCTCTTCAATTGGCAAAAAGTTGATATCCCGTGTTGTAATGATGATCTTACTTTCTGGACCAAACCAATCCTCCTTTCCTGCTAGACTAGAGAGTTGGTCCATCGTATTCACGTTGTCAAGAATAAGAAGAACTTTCTTATCACAAAACCTCGTACTGATCAGGTCAATCCCGGCATCAACAGAGCTATGGGGCTCTAGAGATTTGCCTAGGCGAAGTTGTGATAACAACTGCTTTTGTAATTCCATAATCCTATCCCTTTGCATCCCTGGCTTAGATTCGTGAACATCCGATAGGAAGCAACGGACCTCAAATTGATTGGAGATATGATTAAAGACAGCTTTCGCAAGAGTTGTCTTACCGATGCCGCCCATTCCATGGATGACCAAGTAAGGAATGTTGCGAGGATCTTTCTGTAACAACTTCATGAAGTCTTGCACGTGGTCATGAATCCCGACTAATTGATCAGGCAGACGCATCGTCCCCTTCATCAGCTTGGTTAAAACCACGGAAACAACAGAGTGGATGATTTCACCGTGGCTGCCACATTGACAGAAGAGCATTAGCGCGAAACATGTGGCGGATGAACTCTAATGTTGAGGCATCCTGTAGCAACGAAACTAGTCCGTTTCTGTATCGAACGGTAGATCGCTTTCTTAAGTAAGAGGAAGTCTCGACTTACGAAAGTATTAGATCTACACGTAACGAAATACAGAGAAAAGGACAAAAGGAAGAAGTAATACTGTGCTTGGTAAGAGTGGTTGAAAGATAGAAAAAATGGCAGAAATTCTCTTTGAATCTTTTCAATCGTAATCGTACAAAACGGTAACACAAAATCCAATTTGCTGGGGATAAAAAAGAGGGGGAGTATAGCATTGTTTCTTTTGGGGCAGTAAGCAGTACTATACTACTCAAAGTAAAGCATCACGAGTACGCGTCTGTCGTCTCAATCCAAAAAATAAAGAAAATAAGAAAGAAGAGAAAGCAGATCCCGAGTCCAAACTCTTACCCTTTCTCCTGCAAATCCCATCCCTTGATTCTTCCGACCACCGTCAGAGACTCCTTCCATTGCTGAACACAATCGTGGCCGAACTTCTCCTTGTGCTTCTCCAGATCGTCGAGGTACACACTTTTGTGCTTCACATCGTCTTTGAGCTTCACATCGTCGGGTTTCACGTCATAGAAGATGGGCAGAATTACTTTGTCAGTCGCCTTGCTCGCGCACTCCACCATATGTGTGAGCTCACGAAGACACCACGCACTGGCTGCATAGTTCCTAGAGAAGATGGGCACGTATACTTTGGAGCATTCGATGGCGTGTAGGAGCTCACCTCCAATCTTTTCGCCCTTTCGGATCTCTTCATCATCTCTGAAAACATGAACTCCAGCTCCACGTAGATCATGATAGAAAGAATCGGTGAAGTTGTCGCGGGTGTCGGGGCCTCTAAAATTCAAAAATACCTCAAAGTCGGTCCCCGATGGCGAATCGCGGTCAGGGACACGAGCGGACGTCGTTGCTGCGTCTGGCGAGTCCCTCGATCTCTTCATCCTCCTTCAGCAACACAAAATCTTCACCGGATTTGATATTGAGAGCGAGATGCTAATGAACCTGAGCGAAATCAAAATTCAGTCTCGAGCAATAACATGGACAAGATGGAGGGCACCGACTCTTTTTCCTTTTCCATGTCAAATTGAAGGGAGGCTCCCATTTATGGGGGACCGGATATCAAAAGATTACCCACAAATTAACTGGAGGGTACTACTTTCCACGCGAGATTGGAAAAATTAAAAAGCAGTACAATAATTTGCGAAGCCAGTACGGTACGCCTCGGGCTGAAATATCAAAGTCCAGTCAAATACGGCGTCCTGAACCACCCGGGGGCCCTAATTCCCCAATGCTGGATCGGATTCATGCATGCGCTCCACTTTCTCATGTTCACACTTTCAATGCATTCACCACGCCCGTGTTTCACGGGTCTTCCCGCAATTCTCTTTTTATTTTACTTTTTTGCTTTTTGTTTTTGACGATTTGCTACTAATACATAATTTTCTTTTCCTGGTAATTCCTCCTAATATAGATTAGTTTATTTTGTTGGGGAAAATGCCCATGACAACGTACTAAGGAGTTGAAAATCCAAGGAAAATCGTGCACGCTTTTTCATTTTCTTTGTGCTCTCTAATTGAGAGAGAAAGAGAGAGATGCCTAGCACTAGCAAAGTTGTACAATCGGAAGAATAAAATCTCTTCAAATTTTAGCATTTTAAGATGCCAAGCGTCCTTTTTAAGATTTGAGGGATGAGTGACTTGTATCTCCCTCGCCGGGGAAAACAAAGCAAGAGTTAACCACGTCTAGTGTCACGCCCCACTCCCAAGCACGTGCATACCCCAATAGCTTCGGCCAATAAATACGACATCACAAAATTCGTCGCCCCTTAACTTAATCACAGATAAATACATGCAAAAGCTGAATAACTAAATTTTTCCTCTGACAACTCCGGGATATTCATAAAACTGCACTTATCAAATATCCAACCATTATTTTACACAAACTCCATTTGGAGTAACAAAACTCATAATCGAAAACCATAGCACTATTCATTCGGGTCCCCCTCTGCGGGCCATTCTGGCCTAACTCAGTCCTTGTCCATCTCTTCCAAGCTCGAGACCTGAAAATTGGGTTAACAACAACGAATAAGATATAAATCTCAGTGTGTCCACACCCTATATCCCAACTAGGGAGGCAATCGCCTTAAGGTCCCTAACCATTCAATCGACTCTTCCCAAACCGGTACTATACTATCTCGCAACACTAGCGGATACATAGGCCCATAGACCAGACTACTATGCTAATTTTTTGAATATGCTTTAAGCACTTTGTATTGATTATTATTAAAGGCATGCATGTCCCAGAATTTTGAAAAAGTCCTCAAATTCAAATTTCTAAATAGTAAAATTCCTTGAACAAGAGAAAGAACTACCACAAATGTAATATTACATTATTTGACGTGAAGAACTTTTCTTGCGTTGTTAATGTGAAAAGCTCCTCCACCAAGTGATCCTCGCTCAGGAGTTTGCAAACGGGGAAACGGTTCGTCCCATTAGAAAATAGACGAGTTTTAATTGTAATACATGAAAGATGATATTCTTTATCCGAACACCAAAATCACGACGTCACTTTCATTAGTTAGAGACAGGCATTTTGGACATCTTGCATTGCATGAATCATGGGATGAAATGGAGAGCATTAATCGAATTTTGGCTTATTTATACAAAGAAGAAGTTAAAAGTACCCCTTCACTTGGCTTCTATTAGTATGAGGGTAGTCAAAAGTAAAACTGTAGAGATAAGTACACCCAAAGTCCTACAACTTGACACGAAAATGCAAGTGTGTCCTAAAACTTGCAAAAATTGTAATCGAGTTCTAAAACTTGTCAAGTTGATTCAATCAAGTCCTTCCGTCAAATCCGTCTAATTTGACAAATGGAAATTATTGACGTGGACGACACATCATGTTATAGCAAACAAATCTCCAAAATTATAAGACAAACAAAAAAAGCTTATAATGACAGAACCACATGATTTATAATATGTTCTCACTTTTCAAGGGCATTCAATATTTTCAACCAAAACAAAAGTACATTCCGCATTTCTATATCAGAATGGATCAAGGTTCCAATCAAGTAGAATGCATAATTGAGTGGTCTGAACCCCAATATTACAAATTTCTACTTATTTATACAAACAACTAGATCGTCAGTGTGGAACGATTGAATTTTGTTATGTTTTCTTTTGGACACAGGTGAAGCAATTTCATTTTCCCCACTGTATCCATATGAGATGGATTGCAAAGGATATGTCAGCCATAAGCAAACTAGGTAGCTTTCAACTTAACCAAGTGCAACCCTTCATAAACATTGATGATCAATTTTGTGAGACTCGATATGTATTGCAGATTCAAGAAGCGAACTGACTTGCTTACTTTAGTTCAACAACAATGAGCGCCGTTCACAAAGAATCCTTCGAGAGCATGTATATCCTGAAATTGGGCCACGAACAAACGCACTCAGCGTGTAGGAGCCTGTTTAATCTAGTCAGAAGCCATGGACCACCAATTTAGAGAGAGAGCCATTGACCACAAGCGAGGTTTCACCACCTTGAAGGACCAATCGCTTCAATTTTGAGCATTTTGAGATGTCAGGTGTCCTCTTTAAGCTGGGGCATTGAGTGATCTGTATAACTTTCAAGTCCTTGCTCACCTAGAGGAACAAACCAAGAACAGTCAAGAAGGGCAAATCCTTAGCTAGCAAGACAAAAGCCAGAAAAAGCGAACAGCACGGTTGATGTTGTACCAGGCATGGCCCCCACCCTGCCCAATCTTCAGTAATATTACTTCCTGAAAGTTCAAGCACCACTAATTTTTGGAGACATAAATTGGTCGCATTTAATTCTGAAGGGCAATTACTCCAAGAGAGCCATGTTAACTCAGAGAGAATATTCTTAAAGTCCCCTACTAAGTTTCCGCCCTCCAATTCTAAGAATCTTAAATTGGGCATCCTCGAAAATTCTTCACTTGTGAAATTGTACTCTTTGGATAGTACCGTTCTGAGCGCTCTAACATTGTGCTTCAGCTGGTGATAGGAAAAGCATAAGTAAACATTTGAACTAGATGACAAATATTGTGCTATACAAGTTAGAGGAGCTTGATTATGTTGAATAAAGAAATAGAGATAATTGCTACGTATAGATCTAAACTGAGAAAAGCATAAGAAAGAGTTGATCAAGTCGATCTGATTACGCATAATAATATTTCTAATCCATGAGCATCTCGCAAGATGATAACAAAAAAGTTCTATTATAACTGTGTAAAACCATTGGATATGAAATACTGCCTGCATATAAGTATTTCGGTAATATTAAGAAAAACTGTTAGACCAATTTCTAATCGTGTCTTTGTGTTTACCTACTTCTGGAGCGTGTGGAAGCCGGTTTCCCTCCGGAGCGTCTCTTTATTAGGTTTCATTTAGTATTTCATAACAAGACGAGGACAAGAGATGGAAAGTCATACTCGTTTTAGGACTGCTTTTACAATAGTAGAGATATTCAATCGAATCTCATAAAAGTCTCCTATTTATTTTTGAAACGTTAGAGATGGACCATCAATTACTAAATCCATATTGTTGTTAGGAAAAGCTCTAACGGACTATGCACAGAATATTGCAGATTTCAATAAATTAATCGATAACCAAATTTCAAGTAAGGACTTCCAATAAATGACTTCCAACTTAGCAATGATATCAGCCTTGAGAAACTTTGATAGCCCAGGAAGTCGGAATACGGAGCTCTTTCCATATCATTTGCTAAACAGTTTTTGTATGTAAACATATTACTTGAGATATTATACTAACATCTTTCACGTCATAAGTGTAACATGTCTACAACTTTCATATATGAAATGTGATGATGTTGCCATCAATGAACTCCATGCAAACCTTTTCTTTTCCCTTTGCTAGAAGAAGAATTGGAAAAATGGAAAACCAATCATAAATGCACTGTCAATTTTTTCCTAAAAAAATAGCAAGGTAACTAAAACGTACCTCTTGCATGCGAATCACTTTTAAGGCAATCTCAGGATCCCATAACCTACTACGCTTCCATGGATTACGGAAATCTTCATGGGCAATAATTTCCCTTCCACAATCTCTAAGTTGGACATTCATCCACAGTGTATCATTTTCTACTATCTTTATTAAAGACATGTGAGAAAGGACAAGTGACTTTCTTTTGGGAAAATAGTTGGAAGCTTTCCACATATAATACGGGGGGAGTTTTTCTCTTCCAACAAAGAAACATGCAATATCAAGAAAGATTTCTTTCTGATGAGACTTTAGCATGTCATAACTTATTCTTAATGCCTTGAAGACCGATGGATCAAGATGCTTATCTAATTTTTCCAACATCATTACCCAATCAATTAAATGTCTGTGGTAGAGTTGGTAACCAAGAACCTCAAGAACTAATGGAAGTCCACCTGATTTGCTACTAATCTTGTGCGCGAAATCAGCAAAGTTGGGTGGTGGGGAATCCTTCCCAAATGCGCGTCTACAGAAAAGCTGAAGAGCATGGGATGAATCCATTTCTGTCATTTCATAAAATACAAACTCTCGATAATGTTCTTGGAAACTCGTCCCTTCATCCTCCTCTTCAATTGGAAAAAAGTTGATGTCCCGTGTTGTAATGATGATTTTACTTCCTGGACCAAACCAATCCTTCTTTCCTGCTAGTTTCAAGAGTTGGTCCTTTGTATCCACGTCGTCGAGAACAAGAAGAACTTTCTTATCACGAAACCTTGTACTGATCAGGTCAATCTCGGCATGAACAGAGCCATGGGATACTAGATATTTGCGTGGGTCAAGTCTTGATAACAAATGTTTTTGTAAGCACATAATACCATGACGTTTCACATTATCGCCAATATCCCCGAGGAAGCAACTAACATCAAATTGATGGAGGATATGATTATAGACAACTTTCGCAAGAGTTGTCTTACCGATGCCGCCCATTCCATGGATGACCATGTAAGGAATGTCACGAGGACCTTTCAGTAACAACTTCATGAAGTCTCGCATGTGATCATGAATCCCGACTAATTCTTTACTCAGAATTATCATCCCTTTCTTTAACTCGTTCAAAACCGTGCAAACAACAGAGTCGATGATTTCACCGTGGCTGCCATATTGACGGAAGAGCATTAGCGTGAAACATGTCCGTTTCTGTATCGAACTGTAGATCACTTTCTTAACTAAGAGGAAGTCTCGACTTACGAAAGAATTAGATCTACACGTACGGAAATACAGAGAAAAGGCAAAAAGAAAGAAGTAATAATGTGCTTGGTAGGAGTGGTTAAAAGAGAAGGTAAAAATGGCAGAAAATTCTCTTTGGAATCATTTCAATCGTAATCGTACAAAACGGGTAACAAAATTTTCCTAATCCAATTTTCTGGCAAAAAAAAAGGGGGGCAGTATAGCATTCTTTCTTTTGGGGCAGTAAGCAGTACTGTATTGCGCAAAGGAAAGCATCACGCGTACGCGTCTATCATCTCAATCCAAAATTAAAGAAATTAAGAAAGAAGAGAGAGCAGATTCCGAGTCCTCACTCTTACCCTATCTCCTGCAAATCCCATCCGTCGATTCTTCCGACCTCGATCAGAGCCTTCTTCCATTGCTGAACATCATGGTGGCTGAACTTCTCTTTGTGCTTCTCCAGATCGGCGAGGTACAAACTTTTGTGATTCACATCGTCTTTGAGCTTCACATCATCGGGTTTCACGTCATAGAAAATGGGCAGGATCACTTTGTCTGTTGCCTTGCTCGCGTGCTCCACCATATGTGTGAGCTCAAGAAGACACCACGCACTGGCTGCATAGTTCCTAGAGAAGATAGGCATGTATACTTTGGAGCACTCGATGGCGTGGAGAAGCTCACCTCTAATCTTTTCGTCCTTTCGGATCTCTTCTTTTTCTCTGAAAACGCGAACAGAAGCTGCCCGTAGAGCGTGATATAAAGAATCGGTGAAGCTGCCGCCGGTGTCGGGGCCTCTAAAACTCAAAAATACCTCAAAGTCGGTCCCCGATGGCGAACCACGGTCAGGGACGCGATCGGAAGTCAACGCTGTGTCTGGCGAGTCCCTCGATCTTTTCATCCTCCTTCAGCAGCACAAAATCTTCACCGGATTTGATGAGAGCGAGATGTTAATGAACCTGAGCGAAATAAAAATTCAGTCTCGAGCAATAACATGGACAAGATGTAGGACACCAACTCTTTTTCCTTTTCCATGTCAAAAGATTACCCCACAAATTAATTGGAGGATACTACTTTCCACGCGAGGTTGGAAAAATTAAAAAGCAGTACAATAATTTGCGGGACCGGAGAGTATAAGGATTGGGCATTGGAAGCCAGTACGCCTCAGGCTGAAATGTCAAAGTCCAGTCAAATATTCCCAAATGCTGGATCGGATTCATGCATGCGCTCCACTTTCTCATGTTCACACCTTAAATGCATTCATCACGCCTGTGTTTCACGGGTCTTCCCGCAATTCTCTTTTTTATTTTACTTTTTTGCTTTTTGTTTTTGACGATTTGCTACTAATTCAGAATTTTCTTTTCCTGGTAATTCCTCCTAATATAGGATTAGTTTATTTTGTTGGGGAAAATGGCCATGACATCGTATTAAAGAGTTGAAAATTCAAGGATAATCGTGCATGCTTTTTCATTTTTTTTTGTGCTCTCTAATCGAGAGAGAAAGAGAGAGATGCCTACCCCTAGCAAAGTTGCACAATCCGAAGAACCAAATCTCTTCAAATTTTAGCATTTTAAGGTGACAAGACTCCTTTTTAACATTTGAGGGATGAGTGAATTGTATTTTCTTGCTCCCCGGGAAATCAAACCGGGATTTAACCACGTCAAGAGAGTGACAAAAGGGTAAGTTTAATTAGCGAGACAAATACACGCAAAAGTATACTCTCCAGTATAGGCGTTGTACCAAGCATGACCCAATCCTGATTCGAACGGTATTCCATCGTTCGACATCCTATGGGCACAGTCACCTCAATTTGCCGCCCTTGGGCCAACAATTTTCGACATGCCAAATCGCCTCAATATCCTCGTATGCACCCCCGGTTTGCACTCAGTCCTAATTATTAATCATGCATTAAATTGATATCATCAACCAAACTATTTGAAAATGAATTACGCTCCTAATCTATAGTTAAGACGCAGACTCACTGTTGGGTCCAAGCATCCTAGTAGTTTGGCGACAACGCCTTGCGGCGGGCTCACAACATGTCGCCAAAGTCGCGCTTCGTGTTCACGGACGACCCAACACAGTGCGACAAATCACGGCACGTTATGCGGAGGCAAAGGACAGCGGCTGGTCCCGATGGAAGGCATCCACAGCAGCAGCTAAGGGCATGTTTGGTAACCACTCTGGTTCTTGGTTTCTCGTCCCTGGACGAGTTTGGGACGAGAAACATGTTTAGTAAATACCCTTAAAATTTCTGTTCCCGGGATGAAAAAAAGGCTGGGGATGAGCCAAGGACGAGAAATCAGAACCAAAAATTTTTTGGTTATCTGTTTCTCAGACAAGTTTGAACAGAGCAAAAGTAGAAATAAATTTTCATTCGATCTTTTTAAGTTCTTTCTTTGATATAACAAATGTACGTTTTAAATGACAATCAAACTTTCATTTGATCAATTTGATTGCATTTCTTTTTTTTTTGTACTTAATACTTTCCCTTATATATTGTGTGTATACCATGACAAATTCACCATATGCAATGTTTTACGGTATTTCTTTTTAAATGTTCATTTACGTCCTTCATTATTGAAAATAACGAAAAAAAAATAAGCTTGGCTCCTTTTCAATTCCTGGCTTTTCTCCTTCACTTTTGTCACATCCTTCAAACAACGTTCACACTACCAAAGAAATCGACTCTCAAGATGAGATATCGCTCAAACCGCAATTCACTTTATTAGTTCCTTGTACAGCATAACTCCATCGTATCAAGCATAAGAAAGGAAGAAGAAAAGATGATAATGAGAGTAATTGAGTCTAAAACTATATCAATCTCCATTTCAAACAGGATCAGCTCCAAGAAATGAAGTTGGATATTTTTATACTTTGTTTCCTCTTGGTTGTTCACCTAACAAATCATTTACCTAATGGTTTTATTTATTTATTATGAAGGCATGAATTTAATATATAAAAGTTATTGTCTTAGATAATAGAAAAGTGTTTCATATATCAATTTATTGTCTTTACTGATATTTCTTAAATTAAATGAAAAAAATCCAGGGACAGAAATTTTGTGCAGTTACCAAACGCGTTTCTTTTTCCTAAAACTCATCCGAATACCATTTCTCAAAAAAACTCATTCTCAAAGAAATCTATGTCTGAGACGAGAATGGTTACCAAACGCGCCCTAACTGCGACGACAGGGCAGGGTCTGGGTAGCATAGGTGGCCTTGAGGTGGCGGCCAGAACTCAAATCGTGGCCGCGGATGGGGGCAGCGACGTTGAACGGCCCTGGGGGAAGAAATCAGTGTCGACGCTGGTGGGAGGAGCAACGGAGGCCGCACTGGGCGGAGGCTATCGATCCCAACGAGCTGGGCTCGGGCCGGACGTTCAACGGGGCTGGCCGCAGTGGTGGAAGCGGCGGGTTGAGCCCGGTGGGCGCGGTTGAGTCGCGTTGGCGCAGCTGGATCGCGACGGTGGCCGAGGAGCGGTCTCGTGAGGGTGGTGGCGTCCACAGGCGGCACTGCAGCGGCAGCGGGCTGCGGCAAACCTAGGCGGCGTCTTCTCTAGGGCAAAGCTGGGGCAGGCCGTGAAGAACCAGCAAGGAAATCACGAAAAAGATTATGAGCAGTACCAGGAGGGGGATAACATCGGGAAAGGGCACAGAATGAGAGAGAAGAAGAGTGATCTGGCGAGAGGGGAACCGCGCGGTGGGTCCCATTCGCGCGTACGTGGGGGCGCCAGACAATGGGGGAGAGAGAGAGTGAAGGCTGAGGTGCTGAGGTGGAGTCAACAAAAGTAGGAAGGTTGACTATAATGGGGGAAAATGGGGACGGAAACAGAAAAGGAAAGGGGCAAAGGGAAAAACAAGTGAACGGTGTAACGAGAACATTCTCTGATCCGCCCTTGACACAGGACGGCGCTCATTAACATAATTCAGTCGGTCTGATTCAAATCAGACGGCTGAAAATTGGGATGTCACCTCTGCCATTACAGCAAAGAATCCATTTACGGAGAGGACGGGACAATTGAGGAAAAATGAGGGAGAGGGAAATGGGGCTGTTACAAGTATGCTCTTTGCTCTAGGAGAATTTGTCTAAGTTGGGTATCTATCCATCATCTCCGATCAAGAGAAAGGTTTGCTGAGTGCGATTTGTGGCATCCAGAATTGCAGCTCCTATGCAGTAAATTGCATGATTTCTTAAAGACAAGGGGGAACATGCTGCAGTAGAGTGAATATTCCTAACAGGAAAAAAAATGGAAAAATGCTCAAGAAGAAGAAGAAGAAGAAAGATAAGAGGAGGAGAAAACCAAATGAAATTTTATCTCCTGTAAGAGGAAATGAGATCATTCTTTCTTTATGATTCTTTCTTTCTAGAGTTAGGCTGTTGATATCGTCCCCAGTATGAGTTAGCATCTTTCCATTTTTCTGTAAAAGCCATTGAAGGCGGGAAAAGTCCTGCATTCTTCGAACCTCCAAACAACACGTCTGGAAGATGTTGATCGGGCAACTCTTGCAGTGGATAATGTGAGATACCTAACCGCCGCAGCTTCTTTAATTCTGATAGATCAGGCAACCTTTCTAAGGAATCGCGACTTTGAATAAAAGATTCCGCTAATGCAGATTCAAGGTGTGGAGCCCTTTTAATCTGCATAAACCTGATAAAGATAGCCTTTCAAGCAATTCACCATAAAGTTCACTTCGTAGAGTTTCTCCATCCGCTGTCCGAGCACATTTGAACTGCCTCAGCAGACAAATTATCAAGGCTCAAACTGGACAGACTTGTCAAGCTGGAAAACACTGACCTTTTCCATGGGTGACTTGACATTACGTAAAGTCAATTCTTCAAGACTCGATGGAAGGCCCGTATGAGAACAGGGGTCAACACAAATTATCTCAAGAATCCGAAGTTGAGAAAGGTTAGCCAAATTTATCGGAGCAATTGTGACTTCACCCATAATGAGTGTCAATCTCTCCAAATTAGATAACCCCTCGATTCATCCTATCTTTGGAGCTCCTTGGTTGAATTCTGACAATCGAGGGGTGCCTTGCCATACATGAAGATCCACTAAGTTAGTAATGTATGATAGGTTAAGGGTTGTCCACAGTAGATTAGATGAGAACTTCAACTCCTTCAAACTCACAGGGAGCTTTGGCAAATGTTCCTAGTTCATTGCACTGATATAAACAAAGTTGCTGGAGATGAGAAAGCCTGCTCATAGTTGTAAGCAATCTGCTGATCTTGCTACACGGTAGCTCTAGTGTCCTCAAAAAGGATAGACACTCAACCTCATTTGGAATTTCTCCTACGAGATATCTACAATTTTGGGCTATCAACACTTTTAAGATTCTCCAGCATCCCTATGGCCTTTGGCAGCTCCGGTATTTGATGTAAAATCTCCGACTGTTTGAGATTCCTGATAGAAGCTGGTAATTCTGTGATAGCTATTCCATGAAATGTTGCTCAAGCAAGGACTCTAGCCTCTCCTATTTGATTTGGCAGCTTCGCTATTTGAATCCCATATCTTTGTGATGCGAATGTGACTTAGGTGCAATTCAAGTAGTGATTTCAGTTTTCCTATGGAGTCTGGAAATGTTGTAAGAAAACAAGCACCTAAAGTCAAATACTCCCTGACGCCTCATGTCTCCAAAGGAATGACGAAGTTCTCGAAGACGTGTCCCTTCTAATCCCTGTCAGAAGGCACCGGAAGCAGGTTGCAAGCCTCTCTCCGGACAGCATCATGCTGATTTGGAAGCGCTTTAGGTGCTCTAGTTTAGAGAGAGAGAGAGAGAGAGAGCCATCCACCATTAGCAAGTTTGTACTATGTTGAAGAACCAATCTCTTCAATTTCAAGCATTTCGAGAAGTCAGGAGTCTGTTTTAGGCTTGTCTAGTGAGTGACTCAAACAACTTTCGCTCACCTGGAATGACAAATCAAGAATCGTCGAAGTCAAGACAGGCAAATGGGCAAGCTTGATTAGTTAGACAAATGGCAAAAACTATGAACTGCACGGTAATCCAGCCCAATCTTCAGTAATATCACTTCCAGAAAGCTGGAGGACAGCCAATTTCTTGAGACATAAACTCATAGCTTTTATTTTCAGGAAAAAACCACCAAAAATCTCAAATTTTACCCCGTGTAACACATTTATCCCAAATTTCTTTTATGACATGAAAAGCCCCAAACTTTATCCACCGTGACACATTTACCCCAAGCTTTTTTGTGTAACACGAAAAACCTCAAACTTTGCCCACTGTGACATATTTACCCCAAACTTTTTTTTTCTTAAAAAATATTTGGCCAACGAGCTCCACCGGCCGCTGGAGCTCACCGCGGCAACCCTTGCCCGCCGCAGGCGAGGGCCGCCCAGCCCTCGCGGTCGACGAGGGTCGAACAAGGGCCTGTCCTACCTTGCCTTGCTCCAAAGTCGATGGTTGTCCCATGCATGCTACCTATTTGACGAAATGCACGAGTGACATTCCCGATGTTTCCTTAGTGTATTTCGTCGAACAAGTGGCGCATTAGAAAACCTCGACACCGGAGAAAGGCAAGGCAGGGCAGGCCTCGTCCAGCCCTCGCTAGCCACGAGGAGGGCCGCGGCGGCCTCCCTAGCCTCGCCCGTGGTTGGCAAGCTCCGGCGGCCAGTGGAGCTCACCGGCCAAGTTTTTTTTAGGAAAAAAAGAAAAAAAATTGGGGCAAATGTGTTACGGTGGGCAAAGTTTAGAGTTTTTCGTGTCATACAAAAATATTTGTAGTAAATGTGTCGCGATTGGTAAAATTTGAGATTTTCCGTGTCACAAAAAAAAATTATGGTAAATATATCACACGAGATAAAGTTCGGGATTTTTTGTTGTTTTTTCTTTAATTCCGAAGGGCATTTCCTTCAAGAGAGCCATTTTAACTCGGACGGTAGATTCTTAAAGTCCCCTGCTAAGTTTCCGCCCTCTAATTCCAAGAATTTTGGATTAGGCTGCTGCGAAAACTCTTCACTTGTGAAATTATGCTCTCTGGAGAGTCCTGTTAGTCTAAGTGCCACGACTTTGTCAGTCCCCTGGTGATATAGTAAAAGCATGAGGGAACGTTTGAACCGGATGACAAACACGGTGTCGTAGAAGTCTGGGAAGATTGATCATATTCAGAAATGAAACACGCATTTCCTCTTCGTGCATATCTAATTTTGAGAAAAGCATAAGAAAGAATCCAATTAATCTGACTTTTTTTCTTGCGATTGAAAAGAAATTTATTGCCACCGAGTATAGCCCTTAGATAGAAAATACTGCCCACTTGTTTGACTTTTCTGAAACGTGAAATGAACTTGAAACGGTCTTTGTGTATTCTACAGAATACAGAATCTATTTACAGAATAGGATTTTCTTTCAAACAAACCGCGCAGGAGTCTCCCATATATTGTTTGAAATGTTGGAGATGGACCATCAATTACTACATTCATATACTGTATGAAGCTCTACCACACTATACACAAAAGATTGCAAATTACTATTAATTCTAAATATTTAGGGAGAAGGACACCATAAGTATTATAACTTATGTACGACTCTTACTTCAGTGCTAAAACTTTTCGTCGAATCACTTAAGTGCCAAATTGGAGAAAAAAACGAACAATCAAGTGCCAACTCCAGCAAAAAAAAAAAATGGCATGGCTTGTCGGAAGTGTCAAGTCAGCATTTAAAATGATAAAAAAAACTAAAGTCTATTCCACGTGGCATTTTAAAAAATATATATATTCCATGTCACATTTTTATCATTAACGAAACCCACCTGGTTTATTAGATTATTTTTATGTGATATAACTTTTATTTTATTAAAAGTAAATTTAATTTTTAAAATTAAAAAAAAAAGTCAAAGGGGAGGGCACCTCGCTATCACCGCCCTACCCTTGTGGGAGAGGGTGGGGACAAATGGCGAGGGTCCCTAGCACCCGGCCATGCCAATCATGGGTCGGCGACCCTTGCCGACGACCAACGAGGGCCAACGTCACAAACCTCCTCGAGTTGGGCGAGGGTCACCGGCCTAAGGTCATTGTCGCCACCTCTTGAGGCGTAGGCAAGGGTCGCCGACCCATGGGGACGGTCAACGGGGGTTTTCCAAGCCGGGGCAGCCAAGCTTTAGAATTTCAAGTCCAAAATGATCATAACCTATCAATTTCAAGTCCACAAGCTTTAGAATTTTCAGCTAGGTATGGGGCTTGGCTGAAATTCTCCCTCTAATTGGAGTTAATTTGACACAATTTGGCTTTTTAAGGAATTAACTAAAACAATATAGCACTTGAGGGTTTTAATTTTTTTTTTTTGTCATTCATCACGACAACGACTGGTGAGTGGCCACAAGCAAGCTTGAGCCTCACCTGATTCGATGAGGTCAAGCTCACTTGAGATTGGCAAGCTAATCCGCTAGTGAGCTCGAGTCTACCTGAGGTCGCCAAAGGTGGACAAGGCTCGATTGAGCTTGAGCCTCGATGTCTTATGGTGAGGCTCGACCTCACTATGGCCGACCGAGGAAGAAGAAAAATAAAAATAAACTTAAAAATAATAACAACTCAAATTTAAAAAAAAAAACAAAAGGAAAACATGGTTAATGTAAAAAAGTGATTTGTCTAGACGTAAAAGAAAAAAATGATGGAAATATTTTCTGTTTTTCTCCGCTTTTTTAGAAGTTTTTTTATTGGTAGGAAATATTTTTAATTATTTTATTTTCTCTAAACTAAATACCGAAAAATTTAGAAAATATTTCTTTGAAAGTTGTTTTTCATGAAATGAACGTAAGCTAAGTTGGTTAGGTTTGAAACAATTAGCAATGATGAAGAAGAAAGAACACTTGCGCGTTATTGGAAAGCTGACCTATGGTTGTTGCACAGTTTGGTTGATGCAGCCTAGGCCAAAAGCCTTAGTAGAAGAAAGAGAGAGAGTCTAATTCCTTGCATATCAACGTATCCGGTTGTAATTACCTTTACTAAAAAAATGTAAGCCCATGAATTGTATGCTGATTAGCATTATAAAGTGCTCTATATTACATCAAAATTCTCCTATTTGCAAATTTATTGGCATGTAAAATATTGTGGAAATAGTTCTGATGGTTTAGATAATTCAAGCTGTAAATAAAAATGTGATTTATAATTTGAATATTTTAACACTCCCTTTCATAGTTAGATTAGACTTTATCCTAAGAATAAAACATGGAAATACATACTAGGTAAGGGAAATAAAGTTCTGGAAAAATGTGAACTCAAAACCTATACCAATGTCAATCGCTTCAAAAGCTTGAATTGTAATATTATTATCCTTTGTCAGTAGCCCCATCAGATCTTCCATGTGAAATTTCTTCTAAAAGTTAAAGTTGCTGGAATAAATCATGGTTGAACATTTAAGTATTACAATGCATCTCAACATTCTCCTTCTCACATGAACCTGTCAACACATCCAATTGAACCAACTTTACTCAACAATTTAAATCAATAAGTTATAAGCCAATTAAATATATTAACTACTCAATACCATATTAGATCAATTTTTCGATGCGAGACTTTTCCAACACAATTTCCATGTACATATCAATAGGTACACAACATGTCTATAAAAAGGAACGATAAGGGGCGGGCTGATTATCTGCTTAAGAGGTGAAGCTATGATTGAGATTTTAGTAGATTTTTTCAGGAAACTCAAAGGGGGGAGAATAACACAACCAATCTACAAAGTTAACATGACCGATAAGGCATTTTCTTTTCGGACGTGGCGGAGGGCGACAACCGCGCCACCAGTGAACCCTAATCTCTTCTTGAAATGCAACGTTTCCGGACGTCGTAATGCTTCACCGAAATCACACTACCCACATTCCATCTCCAGAGTGTTTTGATAGATGTCTTTGTCCTTCTCCAGCTACTGAACTACCACAAACAAGAAGGTCATTTAAGGGGACGACGATCCATCCAACCACCGTAGATCATTCATTAATTAATAACAAGGCATCTTCAAGGATGCAATAGAACAACCACACTAGCCAAATTTCACATGCAAGGGGAAAAAATACAATGAAAAGTCAAAATAAAGAGAGGCAAACAGTGAAAATATCCCCCCACCCTTTCGATTTATATAACATGCAATAAAAAAGGGATAAAAATTGGAAAAGCGAAAAGGAAAAAAAATAAAAAGAGAAAGCAAGCGGTAATAAAAACAGTTACTTTGGAATAATTATTTCTCCTGTTGACTTGTTGACTGTGCTTCTGGTCGGGCTCTTTCCCTTTTGAACCGGAAGAGGAAAAGAAGAGCCGAGGCCACCAGCAGAACCACCCCGGCGGCCCCACATACTATGCTTGCGACCACCAGCACGCCCCTCACGCGATCCCTCCCTCCTCCTCCTCCTCCTCCTCCTCCGCCGCCGCCGCTGTTGTGATGCGGCTGCCAGGAGCTGCTCGACTCCATTGGCCCCGTCAAGGTGGTGTCCGTAGCTGGAGCATTGGATGAGGACGACGATGGCGGCCCTGGATATGCTGATGCTGATGTCCCGAAGAACGTCATCATGTCCGGCGATGGATCAACTTCCGAAGGCGGCAAGCTCTGGTACTCCAGGCCGTGATCTGCCGGCCGGAGCTCTCTCGCCATCGATGGTCCGACGGTGGCCAAGAGCAGGATGATGATGACGGTAAACACAGTGGCTAGGGATTTTCGTGAACCCACCATCTCTCTCTCTCTCTCTCTCTCTCTCTCTCTCTCTCTCTCTCTGTGAATAATGTACCGAAGATATCCAAGTTCGGTGGTGAAGCTAGAGCTACTGAAGTACACTCTCTGACAAAGCAGTGAAAACCAAAGAGACTAAAAGTGATTATAAACCACTGTCTGAAGCTTTTGCCACCCTGACTTCTCTTAAAACGGTGACGTCTGAGAGGTAACTTAGCGCTACGCAGTTTGGATTACAAGTGTAATAAGTTACCACTCATGTGGGGTCAGAAGTGTACCGGTCCGGTTCCAAGTTTCATCCTAAAACCACTCAACAATAACTTCCACTCATAGAAATGGTAATCGGGCCGGTCTACCTGAGCCGGGCGGTTCCTACCTTGAAATTGCTCACCCCTAATACTCAATAATTGTCGCCTCGAGAATCGTAAACGGAAGTCACACGTGGGCCATATCCATTGGCTGTGTCAGCCTTAACGACCGGAGATTATACTAATTCCGGAGTCTCAAAGGCCAGAAGCACAGTTCTTAATGCGCTGTTCACGCCAGGATTGGATGAATCTAACCTACTCAGCTAAGGAGCGCGCGTGACTCGCTGTCCGGGTTGAACAACAAGGGAAAAGTTATGGGTCGCCGCTGTTTCCCCTGTCGTCTTGCAGCGTGGAGCCACGTGGTTTTTTACCCGTTGCTTCACAGCTGAACCCGTGAGGCCTCGAGCAACAGTGAAAAGCTTGCTCCCCCGATTCGTCAATCTCGAACATCTGTAGCTAAACAAATCACATTGCGTGTGGACTTTTGTAGTTGGTTTTCTGATGAAACTTTGAAAAGTTAGCTTCCGGACATGGTGCAGCGCAATCGTTGCTGGTAATTCATTGGCTAAGTGGCCGTGGCTAGCCAGATTATTGCGTAAATGGTGCCTGGGATTCGAGGAGAAAGCGTTAGGTATGCACTCCTCGACCACGAGACATACATGGCCTTTCTTTTTTGCCCCGGAATTCGTACGTAGGGATATGGTTTTATATGATAACGGGGACGACATTGTGGTAAAATGATTGACTTGTCTCCTCACCTCAATGATGGATGGAGGTAGGAGATACTTTCTTGGTTTGAAATGGTGAACACAACCGACAGGTTTTGACAATGACCACATGCTCTTCAATCTTTGGCCTATGATCAAGACATGAATGATAAATACTATGTTTTCTCTATAGTTTTAATTTTTGGAAATCGGGTTTGGAATAGAAATCCCTTTAATAACACAATTTCGTTATTATATATATGGGATAAATGTTCACCTCAGAAATAAGTTAATTTAGAAAAGAAATCAGAAGTAAAAATTTTCTCATTTTCTATTTCTTCAATAAAATGAGTAATAAAAATTCTTCTCATCACTTGCTCTCTCATTCGCCAACTCCCATCGCTTGTCAACTGTTGGCAATGGTTGCCTGCTAGCCATCCATCACCGCGAACCGCCCATAGTCATCAATCACCCATCACCGCTCATTGCCAATAGCCATCCGCCACAAACGATTGACTACTACCACCACCCACCCCTCAACCAGCCACCCGCTATTGCCTCCCACTTCCCATTGGCTGAGGATCCATTGGCGCCCACCAATGCTAGCCATTGATCTTTGCTTGCTGGCTACCCATTACCGATTGATGCCAACCGCTGCCAGCCACCACCCCTCCCCTCATACTAACCAGCCGTCGCCGCCCACCGGCAGCAATAATACAATAATAGAAATTAAAAAAGCTTTACTAAAAGAATTTTTGTATAGGGAATTGAAATAGAAAAAGAAAAATCTGATTAGAATTATTTTCGAAAACAAAATGATTTCTCATTTATGCCTTTCGGCTTACAAACATGATCAACTCTTACAAAATATTTACTTGAGCTCCAGATATGCAACCGATCGATCAGAAGACAAATCCGAGAGAGTTTTCCTCGATCGCATGCAGAGGAAACTGCAGTCCATAAGGCTTCAAATTCTGGTGGGGACTTATTGTGTACCCTAGGCAAGTAAAAATTTGTACGGGTAATAGAGCCACACAATTCTCCAGATGCATCCCTGCCCTGACGCTGACGGTAGATGGTGTGGTCCATGATGCACGGGCGTCGGGTACAAAATGAACCATGATAAAAGGTATAAAGGGGCGCGAGTTTCGATCCCAAATGGTCGATGATGTCATCGCCATGCCGCTGCTTTCTCATAGACATTCCGTCAGAAAGCAGTATGGCGTGACCAGACTGAACGTAGATATTACCTTGAAGTTGAAGATGATGTAAGTTTGAAGAAGACGAAGCCTTCCGACCGTTTCCAATAAACTAAGTAGGCAGTAGATGCTTGCCAATTGAGTCGACCTGCTCGCAAAGTGGTGCCAGGACCCACGGCGAGAATGTCCTCGCCAGGCATCCCTGAGCTGTAGGCCCGATCAGTGATTAAACGAGCAATGAAAAGAAAGCTATCAACGAAAACACGCCTTCGACGGCGTCAATCATGTTACTACCGGGTCCAACTTAACTTCAATCACCAATCTCACTCCGTTTATTGAAAAGCCTTTCGTCGGCTTAAGCATCGGGGTGCCCACCTGAGATTAATAAACTCAAACTTCTTGACCCATCTCCCTTCTCCGGGGATGTCCAATCTGCCCATGCTGTGGTGGATTCCTGTCCTCCCGATCATGCATACTAAAATACAGAAAGGAACCCAACATCTCATTAGTGTCCGCACACCAGATCAATGATTATTCCCTAGTCACCCAATTAAGACTCTAAATCCAGTGCAATAAACTGATCAATGATTATGCACGATGGTATCTTTGCTTAGGCAAAGTTCCTGGCTGCTAACACCAGCTACGGAATCAACCTACCTCGGAGAATAACAATCATTGGGGCCTCAAGCAAACGACAAAAATCAAGAGTGCAGCCTGGACAGTAGCTGAACCACATGAAACCAGTACCTGAAGCATCCATACTTCTGACAAAATCTACCTGCTTTCGAGAAAGACGGACACATCTGAGTAAAGAGTACAGGAGAGTAGACGCTAGCATTCAAGACCCTTTTGAAGTGAGCACCGAGCAGCGAATTGCAGTGCCATCCACCGGAAGCTTATATGCACGGACCAACTAGAAGCTATGTGAAGGAAGTCCATGTCCAAGTTCGGTCAGAGAGGAATCAAGAAAGAGAGACGTGATCGCTCAATACACCTCCTTCCATTAGCCTTGATTTCTCTATATCCCATCTTCACCTGCATAAAAACAGTAGCTTAACAAATTGAAAAATGATCCAAAAGAAGCCTAAGACCAACGCAACAGCAGAGTCCCCAGGAGTCCAAGAGGAAAAGATTTACCACCTCCACCCCCTTCAAATCCTCTCTTATAGTTTGATAAATACGAGATCAAACAACCAAAAGAGTGGAGAAACATCCATACACTTGCGCAAAACCAGACGACACAGAATAGCCTGTGAAAGTTGCCTAAGCGGGTTCCGACAACTTACAGATCGGGAAAGTTAAAGTCCCAAGGTTAGAAACATGCATAATAGAATGAAATCTGCAATCTGAGATAGGGATGAGTGGCTTCGAAGCTGTACTGAATCGACCTTAAAACCTATCCATAAAATGTCGAATCTCTAACTTTGAAACTTGGAAGCAACGTTGAATACTTTGGAACTGATCATGCTGGTCCAGTTTGGTTTTTTGAGTCAATTTAGGGAACTGGCCGATTCTTTTTTTCCCCCCTTTTTTTATTTCTTAAAATGGATAAACTCTCTCTTTCAAGTTACATATGTCTATCAATACACAATATTTAGAATTGCAATCCTTAGCAACAAATGGTGAGGAGTAAAACAGTGGTAAAAGCCAAATAGAATTATAAAGCAACTTTGGAATTATCTAACTCATCTGTTAGTCAAGCAAAGTGAAAGTTAAAGCAATACGAAATACCTCCTGTTGCCAAAAGCAACAAAACCATAACGAGTAAAAGAAGATAACTACAAAAGTTATAGCACGTAACACGCGTGAATTATAAAAGCTTCATTCCTTATTCATCCATAAAAGATTACTCCAAGGTCTAATTATATGAAAATAAAACAAATAACAAATATAGTTAAAATAGATTGGTCTAAGGTCGGTCCAATTCGGCACCCTGACCTAGGAACCAAACCATAGAGTGTGGGTTCGCAAATTTTTGGACTGAGGACCAGACCGTCAAACCGGACCGCACAATGCTGGTTTGCTTCGGTTACAAGGTCTACCCTGAACTGGTTCTCGTCTTTATTGTGAGGGATAAACTAATTTCATAGAATTAATGTGTAAACTACAATGCCCATACCAGTTCAAGAATCCAACAGAATCTAACTGCAACAAATTTATGGTATTTGCACGGCGCAAATAAAAGCTCACCACAGTTCAATGAAATGCTTAAGCCCCATTTTGATGTGTCAACACATCAAAAGCTAAAGGGGAAAGGTCCATCAAGCCTTCACGATTCAGGTTTTATAAGCAGAGACTGCTCGACGGGGCAAAAGAAAAGGAGAATCGAAGCCCAACAGGTGTCTGCAAGTAGAACATGGAAGTCCCCAACGAGGACTGAGGAATCTGTCCCGACAGTGTCGGCTGATGAAGCACAACGGGAGTCAAGGAAACATTGAGATTGTTCATGCATTGCTCCATCATTTCCATATAATATCGACAGTAATCATTCTTCCAACAAATACTAGAGAATTGTGTAAGTTCCGTCTGTTCTTTAATAAAGAGTATATGAACTTATTTGTAAATCAGTATTGTAATATTGATTATTGATCAAGGATTTACACAATAATGAGAGATATGGAAAATAAAGAAAAATATGGAAAACCTCATAATATCTTTCAATCAACTCTAACACTAGTACACTACTAATAAACATAGCGTAAACGATGATGAGAAGAAATGCAAATAAACATGTATCATATCATCAAAATTGAGTCTAGATCATGATCTCAAATATCGCTATCACCGAATATAGTCAATATATCACAAAAGAAGGCAAACAAATCTACGTTGTACCGTATTCATATTAGCAAAGCTGAGGAAATATAGAGATGTGGAAAGTAAACTACCTGTTCTTTTCGTTACTATGTTTTATAACAGACTAATTGGTGACTGTCTTATAATTTAATTACTATGCGTTATATATTCCTTTGCTTGGAAACTTAATTTGGTGTTATGTCCATAAATTAATTCATTTAACATATGTAAGAAATAATGCTGATAGTAATCATTCTTCCGATGGATATTAAGGACGCAATGATCCTGGTCAAATATTGCTAGTAAAGATATATAAGCTTGAGGGGGATTTATGTAAGTTTATATAAGCTTGAGGGGGAATTATGTAAGTTCTGTACATATATATATATATATGTAATGAAGAGTACATTAACATATTTGTAGATTTCAAAATAATATGACTATCTATTATAATATCAATTATCTATCAAAAAAATTCAAAAAAAAGAGAGATAAAGCACGATGCTGAAAGATACAAAAGATCAAAAAGATATAGAAATTGTCCTAATATCTCTCAATTTTCTCTAATGCTCCTGATATACATAGCGTAGATGATGAAGAAAAGAAAGGAAAATAAAAAGTACAATGTCATATATCAGATCATTAAAAGTGAACCTCAAATATGGATCGAGATATTGCTAATTGGAAGAGACAATTGACAAATCACAAAGAGAAGGTAAACAAATGTACGATCTCGTACATCATACTTTATATCACCAAAGTTGAGGAAAAATAGAGATGGGGGAAGCAAACCGGCCTGTCCTGCTACACCACAGATTGAAGATACTTATTGAAATATTGCTCGAATATAATGAGCAAAACAAATTCAAATGGACTTCTAAAATGATGTGTTGGAAATTGGGAATAAAAAGAGTGAATGAGAAATTGTTCTCAAGAGACAACTCTTAGTGGGATGTGGGTCCCACTTGTGAAAAGCAACTTTGAGTTGTTAGTAGGAAGTGTAGAAGTACTAGTCTCACATAGAATAGAAAGAAGGCTTGTGAGTGCTTTAAATGTGATTACACTCCATTAGAGTGATAACGTAAAATCACAAGCATTATGCCTCGCGTGCACGCGTAGGGGGTGCAAAATCGGTTCCCGATGCCTCTAAACTTGGGCGCGAGCTATAACCTGCGCACACGAATGTAACCCCGAAAAACTCTGAAAAGTGGGCTTAGAGACAAGTCACTTTTTGTCTTCTTTCCATACTGTTATGTTTTGGTAACGGCTGGTTAGTGACGATGTTTAATTCCTAAAACAGCTAATTTAATTCGGTAACGGTAGAGTTAATACCGTAATGTCTTCCCACTTTGTTTTATTTTTCATTTTGTTTTTCCAAGCAGATGTGCACAGATTCGAAAAGTTTTCTCTCTATATTCAAAAGAGCATTGCAATGTTTTGACAAGTGTTCAGCATAGAAGTTGTTTGAGTTCGCCGAAAGTCTCGAAACTCCGCTCTTCGTTGCTGTCAACCATTGTATCCTAGGAGACAGACGTCCACGTAGCCTCATGTGTACTGGAGAGCGTCTCATTGTGTACTGAAGGGGACGAATCTGTTTTAAGGAAACTGTGTATTACACAAGCCTCGGTTCTATATATTATGTTCTCATCTTTGTAATTTGAGTCAGTTTGTAATCACGTCATTCTAGTAAAAGCCATTTGAATTGTTTATGCTCATTGTATTCGAGCAATTCCTCCAACATGATGTGATTACAGACGGACTTAAATACAAGAACGAGTAGATACAGAAAAAGTAAAAATCGAGGCCTGTACTAATCACAGTTTTCCTTAAAACAGATCCGTCCCCTCCAGTACACAGTGAGGAACTCTCCAGCACACGTGAGGCAACGTAGACGTCTGACTCTCACGATACAATGGTGGATAGCCAAGAAGAGTAAATATTTAAAGCTTTTGGCGAACTTGAATAACGAACAATGCTGAACACTTCCTAAAAAATGAAATCTATGCAAAGCTTTCGAAAAGATGCTAAAATTGTATGCAAGGTCGGGCAAAAAGAATGATGGAAGATAATAAAACAATGTGGGGAGACCGTTCGGTAATTGATTTACCGTTAATGAATTAAATAAGCCGTTTTGGGAATTAAATATCGTCATTAACCAGCCATTATAAGCTTTAATGCTGATTAATACGAACGTTACAACTTAATGGTAACCAACTGTTACGAAACAACATGTTAAAACGTCATTTAATCTGAATTTGGCGGTTATAAACTCTACCATTGAATTTGGTGTTCTTCAGACTGTACAAAGTCTGATCGTCTCCAAAACATACTAGTCAGAACATTCTGTGTCTAGCCATTACCAGAACGTCCACAGTTTAATCACACCTTTAGACTAAAACAGAACGTTCTGAATCTGACCTTTACCAGAATGTCCAAAGTCTAATCACACATTCATATTCAGACGAATCCCACCGCTACCAAAACATAACAATATAGAAAGAAGGCAAAAAATGACTTGTCTCTAAGCCCACTTTTAGGAGTTTTTCCGGGGTTGCAATCGTGTGAGCAGGTCGCACGTTCGCGTACAAGTTCAAGTTCTTTTTTTTTTATTGGTCAAAGTGAAGCATTCTATTAAAATCTGATAACCGGAGTTTGAAGGAAACCGGTACATACTTCAGCACAGAGCAAATTAGAGAAAATTAAAGGTGGATTACTGATCCACGTACTTGGAAGTGTTCTGGTTCTCTGGGCCTTAGCAGCCCAATCAGCAACTTTGTTGGAGTCTCTAGGAATATGGGCTAAGTGTAGGCTGTTGAAGAGTTTTAATTGGGCTTGGGCTTCGCTGATAAGAGCGGCTGCTTCTAATCCGACTTGATCTGCACGTGCGCCGATCAGCTTCAACAGATCAAGGCTGTCAGTCTCCAAGCGAAGTGATAGATCTCGTCTGTCACGCAGAAAAATTAGGGTTTCTACGAGAGCTACTATTTCCGCTTGAAAGGGTGAGGAGACTTGCAGCGATTTTGCAAAACCATCATTGAGAAGCCCTTTCTCGTCTCTGCAGACGCACGCCATAGCTCCATCTCCTGTAGCTTGGTCGAAGGAACCATCAATGTTGATCTTCAGAACGCCGGGAGGAGGGGGAGTCCATCCTGACGTTTGAGAGCTGTTTGTTGGCTTGGAGTTGGGTAAGTTCCTTGACTAGCGATTAAAATTTGCTTCTTCGGCTCTTGCTGATTCAATTACGTGCTGTGGGTTTGCTGGGTGGGAGCGAAAAACTTGTCCATTTCTGGATTTCCAGATCTGCCACAGTATCATCGCAAGGAAATCAAAGGAAATTGCAGTATGTGAGAAGGTAGCAAGCCATACCTCAATTCTAGTGACTGTGTATTGATTGACAGGGATATTGATTGATGGGTTTTTCCAGATTTTTTGCGTCCATGGGCAAATGAGGAACAAGTGTTCAATGGTTTCAGGAGCTTGATGACAAATAGGACAGGTATTTTCTGGTGTTAGCTTTCTACGGTGTAGATTTTCCTTGGTAGCAATAGCATTCTGAGTGATCTGCCAAAGGAAGAATCTGATTTTGGGTGGGACTTTGGATGACCAGATTCTCTTCCATAGTGTTTTTGGGGTTTGAAAGGAGGTGGAGGGTATATGTTGTGTGGTGCTAGGGTGTATGTCTCTCAAGTAATTGTATGCGCTTTTTACTGAATAGATTCCAGTGTTCGTGAGCTCCCACTTCAAAGAGTCTTCTGTAAGTGTGGGCTGAGGTGTATAGCTAGTATGCCCTTAGCTGTGTTATCATCAAATAGCTCTAGGACTTTCCCCTCATTCCACTTTCGTTCATTCCTCTCCATCAGATCAGACACCCAGATTGGGTTGTTTATGTTTGCTGGCCCTCCAATCACACCTTTGCGCAGCCATTTATCTTCTCTGATGTTTATTTTTTCTCCATTACCAACTGACCAACATAGACATTTTTGCATAGCTTCTCGGCCTCTAAGTAGACTTTGCCATCCCCAGAAGGGTCTGGACCTTCTTTTTGCTTGTAGAAAGTTGACATTGGGATAGTAAAGTCCTTTAAATATTTTCCCCAGCAGAGAATCACTATTCATCAAGAGCCTCCAAGCCTGTATGCCTAGCATTGCTAGATTAAAGGCTACCAAATCTCTGAAGCCTAAACCACCCTCCTCCTTGCTCCTTTTCAGAGTTTCCCAATTCTTCTAGTGCAGCCCTTTCTGTGTTTGATTGTTCTTCCACCAAAATGCAGCAATCTTCTTTTCTATGGCTCGACATATGGAGATAGGTATTTTAAACAGAGACATGACGTACTGTGGCAAACTGTGGCAATGCTTGAACCACAGTTTTTAGGAGTATATCTTTCCCTACCTTAGATAGCAAACCTTCCTTCCAGCCATTTAGTTTCCTGTTGATTCTGTCAATAATCCATGAAAACATGTTCTTTTTTTATTCCCCCCAATCTGAGGGAATACCAAGGTACTTCCTTATTTTTTTGATTTTCGGGACTCTCAGTTCATGTGACATGTTAATTCTTAATGCTTCAGGGCAATCTTTACTGAAAAACAATCCAGATTTGCTCAAATTTACTGATTGTCCTGAGGCGCAGCAGTACACATTCATACAACTTGCCACATTTCTGCATTCCTCCACCTTCCCGTCTAGAAAAATAATGAGATCATCTGCAAACATTAAGTGTGTAATAATAGGGCAATGGGGAATGAGTTTGATTCCTCTGATGCTTCCATCTGTCACTCCCTTTTTTAGTAAGGCTGATAAAGAGTTTGCCATGATGATAAAAATGTATGGAGATAGTGGGTCGCCTTGCCTTATTCCTCGAGTAGGCTGAAAGAAAGGTAGTGATTCGCCATTCATTTTAATGCTGTAAGAGACTGAGGAGATGCAAGCCATAATCATGTTACCCATTTTCCATTGAAGCCCATTTTAAACATACATTCCTTCAAGAAATCCCATTCCACCCCGTCAAAGGCCTTTTTCATATCCGCTTTTAGTACTGCACAGAAGTTTTTTCTCCTTATCCTGGTTCTGAGCTAGTGCAATACCTCCTGGACAATAAGGATATTGTCCTGGATTTGTCTGTTGTTCACGAAAGCACTCTGTTCTTCTGCTATTATCTCCAGGAGCCACTGTTTTAACAGATTGGCCAAAACTTTTGCAATGATTTTATAACTGAAATTGCAGAGACTAATAGGTCTGTATTGATCAAGTCTCTCAGGTTGGTCACCTTGGGGATTAAAGATATATGGGTTTTGTTTAGCTCAGGATTAAGGACTCCTGAACTAAAGAAACCTTATACCTCTTTGAACATTGTGTTTTTGATGTCCTCCCAGTGCAACTGATAGAATTTGCCATTTAAGCCATCCGGCCTTGGGGCTTTCAGAGCGCCTAGTTGGAAGGTTGCTTGAGAGACTTCTTCTAGGGTGACTTCTACAGTTAAGCTTCTGTTCATAGTTTCTGTAACTGTACATGGTATTTGTTCAGTTACTGAGCTGATATTTCTAGTCTCTGCAATTTGATAAAGGTTCTGGAAATAAAGATTGCTCATGTTTTGAATTTGCTGCATGTCTCTCACCCATTCATCATTATTGTTTTTCAGCATGACAATCTTGTTTCTTTGCCTTCTCTGCACCGTAGTGGCATGAAAGAATTTTGAGTTTTTATCTCCCCATTATAGCCATTGAATACGTGATCGCATCCCCCAGTACATCTCCTCTTGCCTCCACAACTTTTCAATCTCATTTTTGAGCCAATCAATTCTATTCATGTCTGCTGTAGAATTATGATCATTAGTAATTTCCTGCAGTTCTCTCTTAAGAAGGCCTATTTGAATGTGACTGTTGGAAAATTTCTTTTTGCTCCAAGCAGATAGGCATTCTGTTACCTTTGCTATTCTGGCTGGAAGGGTTGGCTGCTGAGCTGGATTTTCTAAGGATAACCAGGCCGCTTGCACAGTTTCCATGTAGTTTTCATTTTCAGCCCAATAGACCTCGTACTTAAAATCTCTTCTCCGCTTTCTGTTATCTGGAAATAACTTCACTACTAGAGGGTTGTGATCCGAGCCAATGGCAGGTAACGCAAAGATGAGTGCATTAGGGAAAAGGATCCTCCAATCTGAGGTGCATGTTGCTCTATCAAGCCTTTCCTTAACTAGATTGTCTCCTTCTTTGTTATTTGCCCAAGTGAAAGAACATCCCTTACTCTCCATATCCATGAGATTACAGGCATTCAGGAAATCTTGAAAAGCATTAATTCTGTAATTATCTGCCCTTCTCCTTCCTACTTTCTCCCAATGGTGTAAGACTTCATTAAAGTCTCCAATACATAACCATGGATATGGGTTGTACTGGCTAATATGCTGAATTTGGTTCCATAAGTTCAACCTCTGCTGAAACTCAGTTAGGGCATGCACAAAAGTAATACGCATTAGCTGTTTAGTCTCTTCCAGCATACAGGTAGCATCAACTATGAAGGAAGAGCTGCTTTCGATATTAAGGGTGACTTGTTCATTCCACAATACTGCAAAACCTCCTGCTATTCCAACTGGATGTACTGTGAAACAGTTCTGGAAGTGAAGTCTTCGCAGCACCTTTTTGATGACTTCTTTCTTATTTTTGGTTTCCATTAAACATAAAATGATGGGCTTCTCTTGAACCACTAAGGTTCTGAGCGCTTGGAATGTCAAGGGGGAGCCCATCCCTTGACAATTCCAAGATATGAAAGTCATTTGTAAACCGGTGGCTTATTAGGGCTAGCCACCAAAGCCCGATTATAGACTTCCTCAACTGTTTGGATCTCAGTCTCCAGCAACATAGATTCATCTATAGCCACCCTATTAACATTATGCACCTCGTATGGTGAAAATCTTCTTTTCTTCTTGCTTGATAAGGATTTTGGGCTATGCCCATTTTTGGGATTAAAGTGAGGTTCAGCAATAACAATTCCTTTCTCCATCTGTTCAACTTGCTTGATCATCACTGGCTTCTGCACACTATTCATAGGGCTATTATCTATAATCTGAATGGCTTTCCCTTTTGCAGCTGCAGCCTTTTTAATGTCCAGTGGAGAAGGGCCATCATACAGAACAATTTGTCCTGTATTCTTGGGGGTTTCAGGTACTAACTCCTCCTCCATTAGTTCTTCCAGGGTTTTGCCATAAAAAATCTTCCAATATGGGCTTACTTCGTTAGCTTCCGCTTTAAGCCATGAACCATAAGGGAAATTGTTCATGTTTTCAATTTTTTCTCCACTGCTCTTTTTCTCATCACAGTATTGTGCATAGTGCCCCATTTTACCACAAAGATAACAAAAATGCGATAGTCTTTCGTACCTGAAATCCAGCCAGAGTTTCTTCCCCTTGTTACTGAAGACAGAACCTGATAATATTGGGGCTGAAATATCCATAGTTACCCTAGCCTTCCCAATTTTGCAGGCAGTGAAACCTCTTGATTCGATTTTAGTGGCCGAGACCCTGCCTATCTCATTGGCCACCTTTGAGATAACACTTTCAGTTAACCACTCTGTTGGTAAGCCGAAAATCTACACCCAGAACTCACATGTAGAAAAATCATAGCAGGTAGGTGGTGTGTTAGGCTCCCATTCCTTCAATATTAGAAGGTTATTTGTGAAAGACCACGGGCCCTGTTCTAGAACTCTAGTTTTTTCCATTTCAGAGTAGAATTTGAACTCAAAGATGTTAGGGGCTATAAGAGATATGTCTACATTTTCCAGTCTCCAAGTTTTCCTCATTGTGTTTTGGAAAGCTTGGATATTCACTTTCGGATTTTGATAAAGCTGTCCTATTAAAGACAGCTTACATTCACTCACTTTTTCTGCAGAGATACCATCATCGACTGCAATGAATTTTGTTTGCTTCCAGAGGTCTCCAAGTTTGTTGCAAAGTGCTGCTAGTCGGACAACTACTTCCTCTTCTTTATCTTCCATTCTGGGAGAAGCTTGGGCAGATGAGAAGAAAGACTAGGGTTTAAGGTTTTCCATCATTTTAGGGGAAATAGGCGTGGGATGGTTTGAGAAGTTGAGCTATTAAAGAACGACAAGATGGGAAATGCAATAATCTGAGGATTCATAGTGGTCGCTTGGTGGGTTTTGGAGGAAGGATGGTTAGGGTTTAAGGGATGTGTTCATTTCGCGAGGTTGGGAAGTTTGTTTTGCGGGATTTCGTCATCATTGGTAGGAAGGGAAGACGGGTGGTGTTTCCGGCGACTATCGTGGGTAGGGTTTCCGGCGACTACAACCGGGGAGAAGGGTAGGGTTTGGATTGCTAAGCTGCTGATCGGCAGAGGGAGCTCTCCAGACGAGAGAGAGAGAGAGAGAGAGAGAGAGAGAGAGAGAGAGAGAGAGAGAGAGAGAGAGAGAGAGAGAGAGAGAGAGAAAGTACTCTCATTTGAATGTACAAGTTCAAGTTCGACAGGAACCGATTTTGCACCCTCCTTGCATGTGCGCGCGAAGCATAGTGCTTGTGATTTTAAGTTAATACTCTAAAGGAGTGTAATCACATATAAAGCACTTCAAGTCATTCTCTTTATTCTATATGGGACAAGTGATTCTACACTTTTCACTCACAAGGTTGCTTTTCACATATGGAACCCACATCCCACTAAGAGTTTCCTTCTTGAAAACAATTTCTCATTCACCCATTTTGTTCCCAATTTTTCCAACAAATATGTCACCGAAAACTATGTATACTTAACTGAACTAGCCCGTCCTCTACTAATTATGTTTTAAACATAATGATTAGTAACTATCCTATAACTTAATAATTGCACTTTATAATATTCCTTTGCTTAATAAAAAAGCAATTTAGTTTAATACCCATGAAATATTTCATTTGACTTATGCAAGACCATGGAGGAATTTTTACTTATTTCTATTATTCGAGTAGATTTTTTTTTCTAAATGCTTTTGGTCTCGGGCTCGACTGTGACTATGATGAACAAAATCTTCAAAATTTTTAATTGAACTTCTGAATTAATTCTTTGAGAAAGTTGTTTTTTTCTTTTGGTTCATGTTGAATTTATGTTGTTCATAGTTAATTTAACGAAATACTAAGTTTTGCATTTAATTCGCTAGATAGAACGTCTATTGAATGGTTGGTAAAGGACATTGAAGCTAGGCAAGTAAGTTCAATAAGATTGCGGATCAATAAAATAGTCTTACTTATCAGACTTTTTATACCCATCAAAAGAAAGATCTCGCTCGATGGATCATGCTTCTTGTTTATGTGAAGTTTAAAAATTTCTCAAAGTCTTGTTTTTGAAAAAGTCAGGCCTATTAATCTACTTAACTTGTTATCCTCATTTAACATATAATCATCAATTACAAAATTAAGGGTACAATAATTGGTAATGCATTAACATAGGGAAGGAACGAAATAGGCATCCGTTAGGCATCTACTCCCATTGGATTCTCCACTTAAAAAAAGGAGGAGGAAAAGTCAACGAAATGGCAACTCCCGTAAATTACGCATTGACCGGGGGTCAATTCGCTTTCCCGATCGCTCTCTCCCGCTCACGGCTCACCAAAAACACTTCCCCTGTTTTCTCGCTGTAAGAAACCTAAAAAGAAGAACCAAAGCACAGTCCACTCGGAAATCGCTGAAGGGCGGACGAAGACCTCCGGGAGCTCTTCGCCCATGGCGGTCCCCTCCGCATCGGCCCGCCCGCTCGTGACCTCGCCTCTGTCCCCAATCCCGGCTTCCCGCGGTTCTCTGTAGCGCTCTTGCTCTGTCGTGTCTCGTTCGGAGCGTCGATTGGAGCTCCCAGCTCAGGTTCGGTGAATTCGGCTGCTGACTTTTGCGTTAATTGAGCTAGAATGTGATTGGGGAACTCGAGTTCTGGTTCCCGGTCGAGTAGGAATTGCGTGCCTTGTGGTTGTGTTGTGGCTGAAGAAATGAAGTAGCTGCTGGTGAGGTGAGATGAACGTTTCGTTCTCCGTTTCTGGTTTGGGGATAAGAAATGGCCACGGATTTGGGTCGATGAGGCTTTGCTTAGCTTGCATTTGTTGGGGCTTGGTTAAATAACCTAAAGGTTTGGCTAGCGGAATTGCTAAGCAGGATGAAAGGTAGTATTGAGGAGCGTCGTCTTGTCTTTGCTGCTGTCTCTCTTCGGGTCTCTCATGTTTGTTGGTTCTTTAGTTTTCTTTTTGCTGATGGATGGCTTGTCTTTTTTTTTTTTTTAAATCTTTGTTGTCCTTTTTTTTTTCCTGCAGTGTTAGTTGGGGATAAGGATTTCACTATTTTACTTCAAGGTATGGAGGAGCAAGGTATTTTACTTCAAGGTATGGAGGAGCAAGGTAGTTTGGAGAGGTTTAGAGTTACGGAAAATGGTGCCACCTCATGCAGCGATAGGCCATTGAGCCATGTGAGTAATGGCAGAGAGAGTGAAAATCTGGACGTTGAACTTTTGGCGGATTTGGAATCTTATTTGCAAGATATCAATGATAGGCTTACGATTTCGAGAATGGTGAGCAATTCTGTTATCAAGGGCATGGTGAGCGCGGTGGAGCAGGAGGCTGAGGAGAAGATCAGTGAAAAACAGTTGGAGATAGCTGGGCTGAAGGAAATATTGCATGCATATCATACTGCGGAGGACAGGGATAAGCTTTTGCATATTCCACTGTCACTGTTGAACGAGGGGAATACCCAACAGGACTCATTCTTAGTCATCTCAAGCCCTCATAAAGACCATGATGGAAATTCAGATTTTCTGGCGAGCTGTATGAGTGAAGTGAAAGAGCTACTAGCAAAACTCAAGAAAGAGGTAAACAACATTAAAGGTGGAAATCGTTGTAGGAGGATAAATTCAGGTGATGAGCTGGTAGGGTTGGGTGGTATCTTGCTGGAAGAGGTGTCTGAAAGATTGATTGGTGTGGACAGTACGTTTGATCGTCTCCAGAGTACACTAGATGCTTTCTTCAGCCAGATGAAGGATGTGGTTCCCATATCCAAGACATCACTTCGTGAGATGCAGCAGGAATTGGGAGTAAGAGCAGAAATTGAGGCCATCGTGATAACTGACTGCATCAGGAGTCTCCACAGTGAGTTTGAGAGGAAGCTTTGGGATCATCACAGTTATTCTCGCAATTGTGAAAACCTCATTTCCCTGAAGAAGACAAATAAAATAATAGCTCTACGTGAGGAACTGGTTGTGATTTCTAATCTGTTGTCAGGTAATGATAATGGGCAGCTAATTTCTCAAGTGTCCTTGGAGGATGGTGAAGAATGTTTAATCAATAAAAGAACTGATCACTTGAATCGGAAACTGTCAGGTAACCATTTGCCATCAGCTTCTCCCTGGGAGGGTAGTGGCAAGCATGATGAGCTGATAATCACTATGCCAGAGAATTTGGACCCAGCGCAACTAAAACATATGGGAAGAGATGAATTGATTGGTTATTTCAAGACTGAGATGACCAAAATGAAAAGATTCCATGAGTCGAAGATACAGGAGATGACTGAAGAGCTTTTTAGTCTGAAGCGAGAATACTTGAAGGAAAGAGGACCTTCATTGACGGTAAGAAAGGACAAGGAATTTGAAGGATTGAAGAGAAAAATCCCTGAGGTAATCTTGAAGTTAGACGACATTTTGATGGAAAGTAACAGCGTACCTCACTCGAATGGTGATGCTGGCAATCTAGGCACTATGAAGGAGAGGTTGGAAGATCTTCTGGCTGAAAACCATCGGCTAAGAGGCGTTCTTTCGGATAAGAAAAGAGAGGTGAAGTGTCTTCTCTCACAAATTTCAGATGACGCAAAGCAAATCTCTTCTCATTCTTCTGCTGAGGCAAAACTGTTGGAAACAATTAGAAATCTCACATGCAAACAGGAAGATGCACAAGTTGAAGCTTCCATTTCTGAAGAGGTATACAAATGTATTATCAAGGATATGATGGCACACATACTCCATATTTCTGGCGATTACTATAATCAGAAAAACTTCAGGGTAGATGTTCATGAAGTTTCTCATGTTGCTGATTGTTCATGCCAATCTGAATTTGAGAATTTGAATATGGAGTCTGTTATTTTGCAAGGGTTGGATGGAATGATATATGCAGAAATTTTGAAGGATGCTAATGAGAAATTATGTCACTTGAACAATTTGTATATTAATGAAATGAAGGTCCGGTTATCACTTGAATGGGAAGCAATGGAAAGAGAAATATCACTGGAATCGAAAATTTCAGAGAATGAAAAGCTAAAGCAGGAGACAACCCAGTTGGAAGCGTTGGTGGAAGAAAAGGAGAAATTAGCTCAGGAAACAGCTAGCAAATTGTCTATACAGATTGAACAATGTGAAATAATTTCTCAAGAGCTTGACCACTTGAAAGCCATATCAACTAGACAACAAATCCAAGTTGCAGAGATGAATAAAGAATCCGAACTCATGAAAGCTAATCTTGCTCAAGGACTTGAGCAGATTAAAACCTATGAAAGGGAGTTGAATGATCTAAATGAGAAGTTAAATTTAGCAGTTGAAGAGTTGAGTAAAGCTAATGAAGAGAGAGGGTTGTTTCTTGCGGCTAATCAAGATAAGGAGAATGCTTTACTTTTGTCTAGAGTTAAAGAAACAGAGAACTTGGAGCAGCTTGAGTTAATGAGTGGAACTATCCAAGAATTGCTGAAGAAAGTAGCTGACTTGGAACTGAGTATATCCGAAGATATTCAGAGGAAGAACATGAGGTGAACACTTGAATTCCTCTACTTTATTGTTTACCTTTATGACACATACAGTTCTTTAAGCAGCTGCTATAGAGGGCTTCATGTGATTTATCTCATTCCTTGGCAAAATTATTGAAGTGCATTTTCTAGATTATACCTAGCACTGTAGAATAAATATGCTTTGTCATCCAACCTTATGTTATAAGTGCTTGACTTGTAGATTTACATTATTTACAAAAAGTGTTAGGGAGAAATTCAATAAGTTTGTTCAACAATAGAAATTCTTTCTCTGGCTTTCGATAGACAAAGGGAATTGGAACATTCAGTTGATGATCCCTTGAATATTGCAGAAGTAAGGGAGTGAGGCTGCTTTATAAATGTCTTTTAGAGCTCGGGCATTATTGTCTTTGGTATATTGAACTAGGCTCTGCTAATTTGATGGCAAGTTGATGTGGCACATTTATTGTTAGTATTGCCCATTACATCTCTGAGTTTGGACTGACCAGCAGCGGCTACCCAAGGGTTGATGTGCTATTTCCCATCAGGGCTTAATTTATACTTATTAGCTGATTTTTTTATTTGTTGGTAACTTTTTTGAGGTAGTCTGAAATCATCTAAAAATCATTGCAGTTGCTTGTTATCAGAGATAGCTACCATCACTTGTGTTTCTGGATTAAATTAACGACAGTTACATCCACCACAATCACCATTTCTTTCATCTTCCAATTTTGGTCGAATAATCCTTTAGTTAATCAAACAATCGATTGGTTATCTTGAATCTATGTGAGTTATCTTTGACAAAAGCTTTTCCTATCTCTTGTGAGTGAAAATAGTATTGTCAAAAAGTTGAACCTTGATGTAAGTATCATCTGGTAAAATATTCTTCTCAGACTCAAAATCTGAACTGGACATTAGGAAAAAAATCTCAGGTGGTGAATTAGTTATTTTCTTGAATTATACATGATTGCTAATGGCTCCTCGCAGCATACCATGTAAAGGCATTTAGCCACCCAGTTCTACAATACCAACTACCTATGTGGGTTTCAACCAGTGTCCTAGTTCCTTTGTGCCTAAATTGCTCGTGAAATCTGTTTTTCACTTTTAGAGAGCTATTTGCGTTAACATGTGAATTCAGCTTTCTTTTTAAATACCTGGTTGTTAAGAAATTATGTGATTTATCTTTGTCATTGAGGAAAACATAACTAGCTTTAATTGGCAGGCCTGACACATGAAGTCGACACCACATAAGATCATTAATTGACTATTAAAAGATCTGAAGACTGAGTCTCATGCTTTGGAACATAAAGATTCCTCAACCATATAGACTCTATTCACATGGTATCATCAAATGATTATTTTGGAACTTAAATGTATTCAATAGTTCAGGATGCATTTTTTTATCTGGAAAACTGAAAGCTACTTCTCTTTTTAGCCCATATATTATCTTGGCTTTTTCTTTAGCTTTTTGATGAGCTGCATTTGGTTTAAGAAAATAGACTTACCAAGCTGCTGTACTGGATCAGTTATTTGGTGCAATCATTTTATATAGCTTTCAAGGTTGAATGCAGGACTTTTATAAGAAAGAAACCCACATTGTCCCAAATTAAAATGAGCCAGTTTTCCCGTGATCCCAGTTTTTTGATGTTCACCCCAGGAGACGCCCTGAAAACTTGTTCCATTGCTATACCCAGGCTGGTGAAATATCTGATACATTTGCTGGAGAAAGATGGAATCTTCCTATAATTCATGGGGAGGTTGCAGCCTAATAGTGGAAATGGATATGTGGTTAAGGGGCTTTCCAAGAATTGCTCATCTCATTTCTGTGACTCCATTGAAAAGAAGGGCTAGGGAAGTTCATTTTCAATCTGAATTATAGACCTTCATAGACTTCATTCTAAAGAACAAAAAGGGATCACTCGAAGACTAACTTATTCGATGATTATTTTGGCAGAAACAAATGAAAATCTGCCTCCACTTGAAATTTCTGTTGCATCTGCTATGTCAATGACTTTGGTCAGGGAAGAAAAAGTTAAAACATATGACAATCATTGTTAAGGTGAGTAAGGAGACATAAAGAAAATACTTTTTTGTTTGAAGTCTATGTTGGCATAATCTATTTGGCAGGGATGTAGAGAAACTAATTGCTGGATCAAGAGAGCAATAAGAGAGTGGAGAGTGCGACCATTAGAGAAGATTTAGCAATATTATTGTCAATTAGGTTTCAAAGGATGTGTTGTTGGCCATTTAAGGTGGAAAATTAGAGTTTTCCTTGGTTTTTTACCCAGTATAGTCTTTTGAGGAATGTGTGGTAAGTAGTAGTCTTGAAGAGTGAAGGTTGCATTTACTCGTGGACCAGCTGTATCTGGATCTGAGATTGAGAATTTGATACCTAGTGCTACGGGAAAACATGCTTTAAGTATCCAAACGATTGTTCTTGTGATTCTCAAATCCTTGAGAAGGAAAGCTACCTTCTGAATACAACCATTAATCTTCTGAGTTGAAATCATGCCATCACACATATATCGACTTTTCTGCATTCTAATAAATTGGCAGGTGCAGTAACTTAGCCATACCTGTACATCCCCAGACAGTGGTGCTTTTTCACCTATAAACCCTGACCTCCCTATTAATGAAATGTCCTTAATCCAAATTCAAGTATCGACTGTTTTTGAGGACTCATTCTGGATGCAAAAATTTTCCATTTGCAGATCACAAAATTTCTGTACTCTTCCCTTTTTATAACCTGCGCATGCAAGTGCAGTGGCTCTTGCTAACTGTTTAACTAGGGAAATTGTGGGAATCTTAATTTCCTCCACAATAAACCCATTATATACTTATTCGAAGTGGTTACTTTGCTATTTTGTTCACTGTTAGCTGGTCTAATGCATAAAATTTGTGGTAGGCTGGTGTCTTGATATACAAGTTTTGTGGTGACTTTGGACTAAAGTTGTTTGTTTGGCAATTCTCTCTAGGTTGGGTACTGTGGGGTCCCAACTGAGTTCCCTTAGGCAGAAGGCTGTTGCACTTAGAAGAATGGGATCTATTTACCAGCAGAGACTTGAAAAAAGATGTTCAGACCACCGAAAAGCTGAAGCTGAGGTAAGCAAGTCACAAAGCTAGTATTCTCGGTAAGCAAGGCTTATCAACATATTTTCTCTAGAAATGCAAGTCAATGAATGTTACATTGAAGATCGCCTTTAGTTGCACGTCTTGCTTTTATTATCAAAAACAGGTTAGTAATTAAGTGACCTGTTTTTCTAGAAAATGGTAGATATTGAGGATGCATCTAATTCTAGAGGAGCTTGTCAAGTATTTGTTTTCATTACGCATATTCAGAGGATTCATTTGATTTTCCACTTAAATAGGAAATTTCATCCAACATTTTCTTTGTTTGCTGATATTTTGTATTTTAAATAGCTCTTCAATTGTGGCTGAAATTTTGAAACAAATAAAGTGTGAAAAAATATCATCACAAGATATCTGGTGGTGTTCGGGTGCCTGTTTTGCAACAGGTTTTGGTTATTAACGTTGTTAATAATTAATTTGGACACTATTGGGCTTCCTTGTTCCTTGATGAATGTCTTTCCTTCTTCTCTGGGCTTGAGCTTTCTGGGGCTTGGGTTTTCTCGTTCTCACTTTTAGAGTTGAAGGGTAAATTAATAAGTGAGATTCAGCCAGGTGCAAGTTTAAGGGTGCATAATATAATGATAGACAACACCAGTGGAGAAAGTGAAGAACCTTGTTTAAATCTGCAGGTTGATCTCCTAGGAGACCAGGTGGATACACTTTTGAATCTCCTGGAGAAAGTTTATATCGGTTTGGATCACTACTCTCCAATCTTGCAACATTATCCTGGAGTAAGTTGCTTTTGCTCTGTCATCGCTGTATGCATTTTTAAATTTCTATAGGATAGAAACTCAAGTGTAATTTAATAAGATATTATAGTGTTTTTTTTTTTTTTTGGTAAGTAAGATATTATAGTGTTCATATTCTCTAAAGTGTAGAACTGATAAAATGGGCACATTTTTCACTGAATCTGATGTTAGCAAGAGGACTTATCACATGTTAAAATCTATCATATTTTCCATGTGTAATAGATTTGATGTTACATAGGACAGGAACATCAGTGGCTCTATATATGCATCTTCTTTGAGACATCTGCAGGACTGAACATGCTAACTTCCAAGTCTAAGTTCAAAGTCCTTGTACTGGGAATTAGGATTGTCTTGAGTTTGCTCTCATTGGGACAAAGGTGCTGGGAGAGCTTGAACATTTCAAGAATTTGGGGCTTGTGGAGGCGGGTTAGTAGGATCAGCGGGAGGATTCTTGGTGAAACCCAAACTAGGCTATGGGCAGAATGTGATGCTCCGTAGCATTATTATTCCTTGTCTTGTAACAAGCTTAAGGTCTGGTTATTCATCATGGTATAAACTTGTCCTCATTTTAGTTAGTGCAGGAGGCTTTTGAGCCAATGTCCATCTGGCAAGATAAAGCCATTGAAAAACAACCTTCCAAGATGAGCCTAACCCTCCTGTTCACTAGTCATCCTCCTCAAAAATAAAAAAAGAAAAATAAGAGAAAGGAACGATCATTTGATTGTGCTGCTGTCGACTTTCCAGTGGAAAGATTTCCTTGTTTTAGTGTCCGCTGTTAGGGCTATTGTCATTCTATATTTGATTTTGGACTTGGAGCCAGTTTGTAAGTGAACATGTGAGCAAGTGAATTATTAAAAAAAAGGCTCTCAGAAACATGATTTGTCCATCTTCTGAGCAGTGTAAAGATTGTATTACCTGCCATGGGACATATACTTCAGATGGGTTTTCTAATACTTTGCGCGCTGGCTCTCCATTGCTTCTTGCAGATTATGGAGGTCCTGAAGCTTGTAAGAAGAGAGTTGACTGGGGAATCTTTGAAGTTAATTTGACGTATTGTCTGATAAGTTGATGCTTCAAACAGAAGCTCAGACTGATAAAACAGTACAGGTATGCATTTGTAGCTACATTAGTACTTGTTAAATGGGAATCTGGACACTACACCATCAACAAGATAACAAAAAGTTCCTTAATTGCTCTTCTCTTGGATCTAAAAATACTTAACCCCTATTTATGGTTGAGTTTTGGCATTCTGTAGTAGATATACTTCTCCTTCTTGCCCTCTGACCTGTTCCCATGACCTGGCGTAATCCTACAGAATCTGCTTCTTTTGGCAGTTGTGCAGCACCTTCAGTCAACAACTCATTTGCGCTGCTGCCGACATGACTGTTTTCTGTGGATAGGATGCCTTCTGTAAACGGTTATAGGGAAGATTATGTCATAGGACAAATGGCTTCTTAAGGAACAGGGCGAAATGTAGATGTATTGCATAGACCCATGTAAATTTAAGGAAGAAACTAGGAAGATGCCAGCCAATTTTGTTGTGAAAAGGTAATGCATTTTTTTGGACGTCAGGTTGCGTTCTGTCACCAGAGCCAAATCTTCAGGTCCAATCTATTGTTTTTTGGCTTTGTTTTACCTCTTGCTTACTAAGAGTCTTCACCTTTGCTTTTCCTGATGCAGCGGATGACACCGTAGATTAGATAGCTCCCACGATGTGATGGATTATGCTTCTGGTAAATTACTTGGGGCAAAGTTTCCAATTTGGCACCTAAATCAATTTGCGTTTCAACTTCAAAGTTAGACAATTTTCATCCTGGTGCTGCTTTCTCTTGGGCATTTCCGTTGGAAAACAATGTGGCGTGACCAAACCGATTGTAGACATTACCTTAATGGTGAAGACAACTTGAGTTTCCAGGAATTATTTTTCTAGTCAAGGTGGAGTTTTCCGACTGTTTCCAATGAACTAACTAAGCAGTCGATGCTTGTTGATCCGGTCTAACGCCCACCCGAAGTGGAGCTGGACACAAAGCAAGAGTGTTGTCGCTGAGCATCCCTGAGCCATAAGCCCTGGCCGTGCCGACAACGACATTGATCATGTAACTTACCCGGTCTGACCTAATGTCGGTTCGGTCTTAGTATGATATTCTTAAGCATCCGTGTCCCAATATGAGGTTCATAAATCTGAACTCCTTGACCCGATTACTCCTCTTGGGATGCCCAGTCTCCGTCCAAGTAGAGGATTCCTGTCCTTCAGATCAAGCGAACTAAGTACACGAGGACGCAGCATGCCCTAAGTAGCTGAACATCAGATCCAATCTACAAAGGCTGACTATTGTGTTAGCATAGTACCTCAATGATGAGCCTAGAATGTTACACATCATAACCAATCCCGAATAACATTTTGAACATGAGAAATTATGTTACAAATGTGTTTGCAATTACATGCAATCAATGGCCAGTGAACACTTTGGAAATAATTTCAAAATCAATGATCAAGTTAATGACCTGAAACAATTTCAGAACCAACCGCAAGATTAATGTTCTAAAATGGTCTCACAACCAACGGCCAAATTGATGATCTCAAATGGTTTTAGAATCAATGGCTAGATTAATACTCTAAAATGATTTCAGAATCAATGATCAAATTAATGTTCTAAAATTGTTTCGAAATTAATGGGCAGATTAATATTTTGAAATGGTTCCAATATCAATTAGTGGACTAACATTCTGAGACGATTTTAGAACCAATAGCTAAATTAAAACTTTGCAACGATTTCAAACTTAACAACAAAATTAATACTCTGAAAAAGATTTTAGATTTAATGGCCGATTGGATTTAGAGAAATTTGGATCTAAGATTGATGAAAAAGATAGTGATCAATCAAATTTTCAACATACACGCAAAACAATTGCTAGAATAATTGAAGTGGTAAAATCTCTCGATTTTTCTGTAGCGTCCAAAGTGTGATTGATAGTGTACCAGGTCTGACATATGTGAGGTTGGAATCAAAGAACATCAGAACAAGATTACTTTGGGCATGCTTCGAGGAGCTCCCACGCTTGTGGACTGCATTAGAACCAAATTGCTTTGGGAACGATACAAGGGTAATCCAATTGTCCCTCCTTTGGTTTACACGAATTTTTGTAATTAGATTATACGAATAATGCTTTGAAAATACATGTACGGGTTTTCACTTCCTCTGCCATTAATCAATTTATTTTACCTAAACATCTTTCATCATTTGTCGCATGAAAGATTGGATAAGTGGTATTAGAGCCAATTCTTAGACAATTTTGTGTGTTTAATTGGTTTTGGCTCATGTGTATATTTCTACTAGCTAATTCTTTTTGTTAAGAGAATTGTTTTAAGTGGCCAAAGATGTTATTTTGATATGCATAGTCGATTCTGCAAGGGTGAGATTGTTGATAACAATTCAAATTTTATTGCTTGTAAAGTCAAAGCGAGTTTTCAGACTTGTGGCCTTCAATCGTCACGATTTGATTTGATATTCTGGTGGTTGATTGTCTGGCTACAAATACATAGAGATAAATTACCATTGAAAATATAAGACGACTCCATTTTGAGTATGATGACTTGGGATTTGGACTGAACGATTTCCAATAAATATTGGGTGAGGGGATCATTTGTGTTCTAAATACTTGCATGAAATAACAGGTTACACCTAATTATGGTCACGAGGTTAATAACTATCAAGTGAGATTTTTATGATCTATAAGCAAATTGTGTAATTGGGATTTGTACGTGATGTGTTGGATGAGTTTATCTGCTCACTAAGCTCACTAAACGCCAATAACTATAATGTCAGGTGGGCTATGGGTTGGCAGAACTCTAATCCCCACTAATAATCTTTATCTAACGAAAATTATCTTTTCCAATCTTGAGGAGTGTAAAATCCGAATTGATTTAGTGGCAGATTCTATTTCATTCCAATGCCAAAATAAAATAGTTATTGAAAGTTAACGGCTAACAATTTACTTTTCTACACAAAAATTTTATTACTTTGAAAATGATTATTACAAACCCACTTGCTTCTATACTTGGTGAGAATTGTTTGATGAGATCCAATTTCACTAACTGGATAAGGAATTTGGGTTTTGTTCTCAATTTCGAGAAAATTGGGTATGATTGATTAGAACTTGCCGAAATCCTTTCCTATGGGTGGGACTCCAGAGGAGCGCGAAACTTATGATAGTGGCATGAGGATGATTTAAAAGTTTGGTCATATATACTTGTTTCGATGAATAATGAATTACAAAAGAAATACGATATCATGGAAAGTGCTTGGTAGATCATTGTGCATTTGAAGGGATTTCCTTTAAGAGAATGGTTGAATCTCCAGATACGAAATATCTAAGAAAGTGTATTTTATGAGGATAGCTGAGGAATCATTGGTAAATGATCATGTTATGAAAATGATTTGGCACATTGATAAGTTGGCCAAGCTAAATTTTATTATGGACAATGAATTAGCCACGGATTTGATATTCCAACCTTTGCCCGATTCCTTCACTTGATTTGTCCAAAAGTTCTGCATGAGATTAAAAAAAACTCTTGTTAAGTAACATAATGGTTTATGAGAAGGAGATTAACAACACAAGATGCATTGTAGTGGCTATGGTTGAAGCTTTCTCTAAAAAGAGCAAGACTGCTTTGAAGAAAAAGAATAGAAGAAGAGGCTTGTAAAATCAGCTTTACACCTAAGGCCTACAATTGAACAAGGGAAACATCATTATTGTGGTGTCATCAAAGGGCATAGAAGGGGAACTATAAGAAGTACCTCACTAGCTTGAAGATCAAGCCAAAAGACTAGCTTTATGAAAATATGATGTCCATATTATTGAAACTAACTTTATGGTTGGTTTAAATCCAGTTTATGAGTCCTCAATTATGCTGCAATTTCTCATATTTGTATATCTTAGCAGAATCTTGAAATAAACAGGATGCTAGAGCAAAATGAGATTGTCTTGACATTTGCAAATGGAACAAGAGTCGTGTCATTAGTTACAAAAACTTTTCGCATGTCTTTGCCCTTTGGGCATCCATTGATTTTGAATAATTGCCTGCATTAGAAGAATGCGGCTCAAACCTCATCTCTATGCCTCATTTAAATAAAAAGAATTATAGATTTCTTTTATTGATGATATGTGTCCCATTTATCACAATAAAAGATTAAATGATTTTGGTGTTGACTAATAGTCATCACAATGTCTAGTAATGTTATTACCATTTGTTAACAACATAAATAATTAAATGTCATAACCAATAAATAACTCAAAGATTTGTCCAAACCCAATGAATGTTTGGCACTGTTGGTTAAGTCATGGTGGAGAAGACCATATCACCAAGTTAAGTAAAATAAATATATTGAGCTATCCAGCTTTTAAGCCATATTTGACTTGTGAGACGTCCTTTGGGAAAAATGACGAAGTGCTCTTTGTAACATATAATGCATGAGCTAGCTCATGACGTACTAGATTTGATATATACTGATGTATGCAGACCATTTAATAGATTAGCTAGAGGTGGAAATTATGACTTCATTACCTTTACTAATCATTTGTCACGGTGTGATTATTTATACTTAATATAAATCTAAATCTTTTGAAAAGTTTAAGAAATTCAAGGCCGATGTTAAGCAACAAACATGAAAGAGTATTAAGGCTTTTCGATTTGATGAAAAAGTTGTATACCGTGGTACTTAATTCCTAAACCATTTTATCGACAATGTCAATTTATCGCAATGGACGCCTCTTGGAACTCCAGAATACAATGATGTATATCTAAGAGAAAAAATTGCACTTCATTGGATAATGATGTGATCTATGATTAATTATATTGATTTACCTCCAGATCCCTTTGGGGATATGCTCTTGAGAGAGCTACATATTTGTTAAACAGAGTTTCAATCACCATCCCAACTACTCCTCATGAGAGATGACATAGAAGGAAATCGAAACTTAATCATATTAAGATGTGGAGTTCAAAAAGCTGGAAATGAATAAAGTGGAGAGGTAATTAAGATTCGAACAAAATTGCTTAATTGGATAAATAAAAGAAACTCTTAAATCTTATTTCTATTTTCACTCTAACCAAAGAAATTTTGTCAATAGACATGCTCTGGAGAAATAGTTCATCCAAGAAAGTGGAGCTGGGAATATACTACAAACAAAAAAAAAATGAATGGAGTAGCAGACAAAACAAGTGGAAGAGCAAACGACCAAGTTCAATTGCATACATCAGCTCCAGGGGGAGATTCAGATCCACAGCATAATTAGATTCAAATACAAATCAGTGGAAGTTTCAGATGCACAACTTGTTAGGACAAGTCCAAGAATGTCTCGTTCACCTGTTTGTTATGGACACTTGATTGATCATATTAAAACTTTCTTCATTGTGAATGATAATGATTAATCTAGTGATCCTAACAACTTCAATGAATAAATGTCCAACATGTTACTACCAAATGGCTAGAGGCCATGAAATCCGACATAAATAAAAGTATTACAATGTTATCAGAACTCTAGTTGACCGGCCCTATGGTATTGGACCAATTGACCTTAGATGGATCCTAAGGATGAAGATAAACGTTGATGGTTAGATTGAAACTTACAAAGCACAACTAATAGCGAAAGGATATTGTCAAAAAGAAGAGATTGATTATGACAAGACTTTCTTACTTGTAACCATGTTACAAAACTAATTCGGATTATGTTGGTGATAGCTATGTAAATTGACTATAAAATATTCCAAATGGATGCTAAAATGGGTTTCTTAAATAGGTTCCTTAAAGAAGACATCTATATAGAACCACCATGACATTTTGAATCTAATGATAATGGTCGGAAGATGTGCAAGCTTAAAAGAGCCATTTATGGGTTAAAACAAGCCTTCAAAAGTTGGAACATCCATTTTAATGAGGAAATCAAATCGTTTGCTTTCATAAAAAATCTGGATAAGCCTTGTGTATATAAGAAGGTTAGTGGGAGAACAATTATGTTTCTAGTTTTGTATGTGATAGCATTTTTTATCAGTAATTATATATATATGATATCATTAATCAAACTGTTATTGTCATAAAAGTTATCCATGAAAGACTTAGGAGTGACGACCTATATTTTAGGTATCATGATTTATAGAGATTGATTGAGATAATTAGTTGGCATTTCTGAATCTACATACATTGACAAACTGTTAACACCATTTAGCATACGATATTCAAAAAAATGATTATTGCATTTTAGGTGTGTAATCCATCTTTCCAAAGATATGTATCCTAACACTCCTCAAGAAAGAGAGCGAATGGCAAAAATTCCTAATAAATCCTATATTGGAAGTACAATATACCTTACGTACATACAAGACCTCACATTGCATATGTTGTAAGCGTCACTAACATATATCGATCTGATTTATGCGACCACAAACAATGGGACAACAATGGCACAACTTATTACATTATTTTGTGACAACAATGGGACAATAGCTCCAGCTAACGAACTAAGATCTCACTCAGCACATTGAGAGATGCTTCCATCTCATCGTGGTGGATCCCTTCACTAAAACGTTGCCTGAGTCTTCTTTTGAAAGACGTCTCTTGACGAGATGGGTTTGAGGCACAATATATGTTGGCTTTCGTGCAAGTAAGAGATTGTTTGTCGTATACCCTAAAGCAATCATGTAATAATTATATGTAAGATATTTCATTCTATTATAGGCAAAAATATATTCATTTGTTATCCTATTTATATGAATGATTTCATAAGATCAATTATAATTGAACCTATGCATAATGTGTTAAGAACAATCGTAATAGGTTCATAGTTAGTCTGAGTCTTTAAATAGCTCCTAATCAATGAAATACTGAAATGATATTGATTATCATGTTGAGATTGATGTGTTTTTTAATTTCACCACTAAATGCTAGCTAGATTCCTAAGGAAATGATGAGTTACAAGTCATTGGATAACTTGAGCTAAAACATGTATGCTTCTGTATGATAAGTTCATTGAATATGACATGCTCCTAATGATTTGCGACATGAAAGTTTTAAGTGGGTCAATGACTAATTGTTTATATTTTGGTCATGTATAAATAATCCTTCGTCTTGAGACACGGTATTGACTTGTATATTCGATAGCTATGGCGTTAGGGATATTTTTCTCAAAAATGAATGGGTAAATAAAACAAAATTAATTAAAGGAAGGCCAAAATACATATACATCCATCTCCAAAAATTGTTTGTGTAATTCAATAACAAGCACGTAAAAGCCATAAGAGGGCTAATCGAATTACCCTTGAAGTATTTCCAGAATGTTAGTTATGATATCTTTCAGATGAATTATGGTTTTGACCCTATGGTTTTTATGCTCTTCAGTAATTTTGGTTTCTGACGCTCTTGTGGCATGCCCTCAGAACAATCTGGTCCTGAAGTTCTTCAAATCTAGCCCATAAATTTTAGACCTCTAATTCAGACACATCACCAATCACATGTCAAATACTAGAGAGAAATTTGAGAGGGTGTATACGACTTCAATTGTACTAACATTTTTTTTTGGTAAGGTTGTACTAACAATTGTTCTTGTGTGCATTTTCGGGATTTTTTTTTCTTTACATCCATTTGTCAATCTCAAATTTAAATCAACTTAGGCATTAATGATGAAGTTGTTTCCGAGTTTGAATTCGACCGTTGAGTCTAAAACCATTTCAGACTTTGAATCTGGACATTGATTCTGAAACCATTTCAAAACATTGAAGTTTGCATTAAATCTATAATCATTATTGACATTATTTTGGACATTAATTCTAAAATCATGTCAAAGCATAAATCTGGGCATCAATTTTTAAACGATTTTAGAGCTTGATATGGGCATTAATTCATTATTATGAGCCTTAATACTATAACTGATACTGAAATTAATTCGATTGAAACGGTTATAGATCATCAATTTGGGAATTGATTCTAAAATCTTTTCAGAAAATTAACTCATCACTATTACTTCTAATCCTGTTTTCGAACACTATACTGGCTATTGCTTCTAAACCTATTTCAGAATATTATTCTTCAGCCTAACTCCATCTGATTACCCATATTGCAAACACTTTCACAAAATTATCTCTTATATCAAACGCCTTTTTTGAACTGATTATGGTGTAAACATTCTTAGTTTCATCACTGAATTTGCAGTAAGAATTACACTAACACATTGGTGCAATCAAAAACTAATAATTGTCATAATTAAACTCCGGTTCCTATAAATCATGAGTGATATCCAGCAATATTTCATGGCTATCCAAATAGTGTGATACAATCATTCTATCTTACAATCATTTTGGCGACCATGCAATACAATCATTCCGTCTTACCATGTCCCGATTGAACAAAGACCACGGAATTGCTTGTCAAGCTGCCAATTTAATCATATGCACAAATCTAATTAACATGCATTTCAACGAGACATGAACCATTTATTCTCGGTTAAAACCTTCGATGATTTCAATACAATGTCTTGATTAAATCACATAAGCCATCATTATTGCATCTTTTATATAAAAAGAAGACAGTTGCACACGCATGTGGTTGTATGTGAACATAGTATGACCATCAAGTACGAAAAAACAGTTCAATGAAGCGTCAATATGTGCACTACCACATCCAGCCAACATACAAGTCAACACCGTGCTTTAGGTTTAAGGATTCTACACAAGACATGATGAATCATTCATTCTTGGTTAAAACCCCAACCGAGGATTTCAATACAACGACATGATTAGATCACATAAGACATAATTATTGCATCTTTTATATAATAAGAAGACAGTTGCACACGCTTTTGGCTTCCATCAAGTACAAAAAACAGTTTGATGAAGCATCAATATGTGCACTACCGATCCATCCAACATACAAGTCAACACCGTGCCTTAGGTTTAAGGATTCTACACAAGATTAAAGTAAGAATGATTAGCCATTGAGCCCACTAAAAGCTTCTACATTGCTAATGGTTGTGAGCATACCGTATTCAGTGAACTTCTCTTATACAAGCACATATATCCTAACTTAGGTATCACAATGCCAATCATTTGTGACTCATCATTTCCTTAGTCATCCAATATATCTAGTGAAGCTTGAAAACACACAAGTCTCAATAGGATCATCGATATACTCTCTATGATCGATCAATAGAGAACATTCTAAAGACTTAGTCTGACTATGAACCTTATTGATCCCTATATTTGACTAATCATCTAGGTTTATACTGCTTAAAAATTACATGAATTAATTGTTTAGTTTATAAATAAAAAAATATTTTAAAATAACAACACGTGGCATATAGTTTTAAGCATTTATGATAAAATCTACATCACATTGGTATCGGACTGACTACAGCATAAACCAAAATCAGTCACGGGGACTTGGCCCACACTTCAAGAGAAAGTAGGGCTGAATTTTGAACCCCCTAATTTAGGCAATCTAATTTTTAATAAGTAAATTCAGCCCATTAATTTGTTAGGCTTTGAGATTAATCGGAATAAGCCCTAAAATGGATTGAGGCCTATAAAATCAAAGGCCGCCAAGCAAGAAATTGTGGCCAGCCCACTATGAGAGATAAATTGTGCAATTTGGATTTCCAAGGACTTAATTGAAAGATTTATTATAATCAAGGTTCAATTGCACAAATATGACAAACTTGAGGTCCTTAATGACAATTCACATTTCATGTGTATGTCGTTATGCCTCAAGATCACAATTTTAGAACTTTTTTTAGAAAAATGAGGGAAAATGCATGAAAAGAAAAGAGAGAGAGTTACAGCCGCCGATGACTAACTCCATTTGTTTCACGGACAATAACTTCTAGAAAAATATTTTCCGGATTTTTCGACATTCATTTCACGGAAAACAAGATAGTTAAGAAAAATCTTTTTCACCTATAAAAAAAATATTTTCTGCTTTCTTAAAAGTGGAAAACATTTTTCATTTTTTTTATTCACCTTTAAACATTTTCCATCTTCTTTCAGAAGTGACTTATGATCAACGATCAGTCAATATATAACAAAAACAAAGAGAGAATAGAAAACGATTAAAGACAATAGATTATTTTTATAATTTTTATATATTTCAAACAAACACCGAAAAATATTGTTATTTTTAAAAAAAATAATTTCCTGTAAAATATTTTTTTTAAATGCTACATTTTCAATGAAACGAACGGAGCCTAAGAGCCTCCACCCATCGCCACCTTCATCGTCACGCCCGACGCTGTTGTTGATCCCTATTCCATTGCCGACCATGCTTAAATTCCTCATAGCCGAACCTGTGGATGTGAGTTTCCAGAGAGCTCCCGACATGTCCACCGCTCGCCACCACCTCAAGTCCTCAAGCCCGCTACCCAATGCCGTTGACCCCATGGTGAGGATAGCCGAAAGCCGATGTCGCACCTGGCCAGGCCCACCGCCCTTGCTCATATGACTTCCGCCAATCATCATCTCAATCTCAATTTTAAACTCCGTTTATTTCACGAAAAGTATTATTTCGGAAAATATTTTCCGAAAATTATAGTGTTCGGGGGAATAAATCGCCAAGGAAAATATTTTCCAAACAAAGGAAAATATTGTTGTAAAAATAGGGAAAATGTTTTCTTTTTTTAAGGAAAATAATAAATATATGTGAATTTATTTTTAAGTTTCGAATGAATACCGAAAAATATTGTTATTTTCTAGAAAAATGACTTCCTTGAAAATATTTTCCAGAAAATGCTTTATTTTCCAGGATACGTTTCATGAAAAATATAGCATTTTTGGAAAATATTTTTCTAGAAACTATTTCCTTGGATATTTTCCTAAAAAATAATAATATTTTCTTGTGTTTGTTTGTCAAAGGCCGCCGGCTTCGAGCGAGGTCAAGGCACGGAATTAGAGGCTGCGTTATTTAAAGGTATACATATAAAACGAAAAATGTTTTCTACTTTCAAAAAAGTGAAAAATATTTTCCCCACTTTTGAATGTGTTTTTTTTTGTGGAAAATATTTTCATTGACTATTTTATTTTCCATAAAACGAACGCCGAAAAATTCGAAAAATATTTTCCTAAAGATTATTTTCTGTTAAATGAATGGAGGCTTAATTCGCCGTTTAAATCCAGAAATATCATCCGCAAGTTGTCTCATATTTGGTGAAAAAATTTATCTCAATTCAAGTTGCAAAATTAGTTGATTTTGCTGCCTATTTTGAATGACATAATCTTAGTGAATATCTAAGAATTGCATGAAAATATTATCCGCAAAAGTCTACATGATGTAGCCTCTAAATTAGGAAACTTTCATAATATTCACAATGTGTCTTGGATCAGTGGACCGATGTCTACCCTAAGATCCGACCCGTGGTGGTTCGGTGAAAAACAAAACTTCCGCACCACTCCACCACCGTGTGAAAAAAATATTACAGTAAAAGAAAAAAAAAACTATGACATGATCTTTTGAACAATTACAGTATTTAAAAAAAAAAACTATTACACAAACTGCCGTACAGTAAAAAAAAAAACTTCCCCAAGAGTAGGTTTGGTCACTATTGATCTTATAAACTCATTCATATGAATGAGACACATGAATGAATATTTTCTTTGCTATTAGACAAATGATAAGATTGAAAGTACAACTTAAATTCTTAACATGTAACTATTACATGATTGCTTCAGGGTATATCACTAACATATAGTTCACAAAAGTTGATGCTTTGTTGAATCCTCTTCGTACTTGATAATCATAGTTTATTCACATATAAAGGCACGTCTGTGCGTAATATGGAATATGTCTTCTTCATATATGGGAGATACAATAATGATGTCTTATTCCATCTAATCAGAACATTGCATTCGAATCCTCAACTAAGGTTGTAATCATATAAATAGTTCATGTCTCGTTGAAATATATGTTAATAGGTTTGTGCTTATGGTTGAATTATTGGCTTGACAAGCAATTCCATGACCTTTGTTCGATCGGAACATGAAAAAATAGAAAGGTTGAAAAGACTTGTTTTTTAAATAATGTTCAATCAAAAGGTGAGATCCTTTGGGTCCTCGATAATCTGGGCCAGAGTTTGCAAGAACTGAGCCAAATCAGCACCATATATTACTTGATGATCTGCTGTGACGTTTACCTGATATGTCATTCAATTTTCCTCAGTGTTAGAAATACTGCACGAAGCTGGAAGAACTTCCACATAAACACCCAATCATAAGAATCATAAATGGATTTCTATTTTACCTGCATCTGATTCTTCATGCCAATCCGGCCATCTTTTGTGGCCACAACTGTGGGCTGGGATGCACCAACAGCCATGATTGCTCCCTCCATAAAGGCATGTGTCAAATTTTTTACACCATTCAATGCATTTACTGAGAATTAGAGGGATTTAAGGCAAGACAGTATAGAACAGCCTCAGATTTATGTTAGCTTGATGGCACTTTTTAGGGGACTCAATTCTGTCTAATTTTATCTCTTGATTTCCTTGGTGGCTGAGAAAAGTTGGTGATTGTCTTAACGATTATGGTATCTGTGGACTCAGCTTAGTTTTAGTGGTCTGTGAATGTTCCGAGTTCCCAGGTGGTCCTCCTAGCTCAGGCTTGGAGCATTCCAACTTCCAAGGCGTCCTCTTTTTAATGTTTTGCATTCAGTCATGAAAGCGGGGTATGCTGTGACCCCAACTTGACTCACGAGGTCATTTGTTTCCCTCTGGTTAATTTAGTAGTCTGCCCGGTGTCAGCAAAACTGTTTTACTGGCGGAATGTCGTATGTGGAATGCTCCAAGCCTTGAGCTAGGAGGACCCCCTGGGAACTCAGAACATTCACAGACCACTAAAACTAAGCTGAGTCCACAGATACCGTAATCGTTAAGACAATCACCAACTTTTCTCAGCCACTAAGGAAATCAAGAGATAAAATTAGACAGAATTGAGTCCCCTAAAAAGTGCCATCAAGCTAACATAAATCTGAGGCTGTTCTATACTGCCTTGCCTCTTTCTAATCGTATCATATCATTTGGGAAGTCATGATATATTGCTATATGTTGCTTGTGATTTATAGGACTTGAAGATTAATCGGGTCAATCGATTCTCTTTGTTATATTAATGCATTAGTACAAGTCCTACTACTAGCTCAATCATGAGCATAAGGATGTCATACACCATAGTAAATTTAAAATAATTTTTTGAACATGAGAGATTATAAATGTTGCAAATGTTTTTGTCATTATTGGCAATTAGATGGAGGGGCAATTGTCGAAGAAATCCTAAACCTATTGCAACTTTATTAATTCAGTCATAAATCTTCTTTTATTTTTTTTGTCAATTCAGTCCTCAACCTTTTAGAATTTTCCCATTTAAGTCATTCCAACGACATTTTGTCAGAAAAAGCCTACGTGAATGTCCATTCAGTATTGTGTACATGACATGGCCCAACCGGTTGGTCGCCAACAAATTGGGACAAAGCAAGTTAGGGTTCATTTGATTTTGGGGGCAAAATTTGGGGCAAATTGTCAAAACTACGTCGTTTTGTGCCACATAATTGCCAGCGACCAACCGATCGGGCTACATCATGTACATGGTGCTGACTGGACGTCCATATAGGCTTTTTCCAGTGAAAAGTCGTCGGAAAGACTTGAATGACAAAGTTCCAAAAGGTTTATGATTGAATTGGCCAAAAAAAAAGTTTAAAACTAAATTGATAAAATTGCAAAAGGTTTATGACTTTTTCGATAATTGTCTCATCATATGGAGTTGGACTAAAGATTAATGATTTGAATTGGTTTCAGAATCAATGTCAAATTAATACTCTGATACAGTTTCAGAATCAATGACAAAATTAATGATATTACAATCAGTGGGCAAATAAATATTGTCAAACAGTTTCAGATTTAATGGCCAAATTATTACTCTGAAACGGTTTCAGAGTTATGGCGAATTGATGAAGAAATTGGATCTAAATAATCGGATCTAAGATTGATGAAGTAGAGAGAGATCAATCAAATTCTCATCACACACAAAACAACTGCTATCTCGATTGAAATGGTGAGATCTCTCGATTTCTCTATACCATTCAAAGGGTTATTGATGGGGTATCTAAGGTAGAGGCCCCAATATTTGTGGAATTAGAATTGATGAACACTAAAATCAGATTACTTTGGACAAGCTCCGAGGAGGTCCAATCCAATGCTTGCCGGCTAGAACTTTATAACATCTTAACCAAATTGCTTTGGGAACGGTACAAGGATAATCCGATTATCTCTCCTTTGGTTTTTCCTGGATTTTTTTGGTTAAATTGCACGAACAATGCTTTGAAATTACATTTAGGGGTTTTCACTTCCGCTGCCATTTATCAATTTATTTTACCCATAAGTCTTTCAATTATCGCATGAAAAACCCAACACATAGTACAATGAAAAACTGTAGTCAGAGAGACAAAGTAATTTCACGGAATCAACGTGGAAAGTACAATGCCTATACCGGTTCATGAATCCAACTGCTTTGCACCACATAATTAAAAATCTCGTAGCTCTTTATTGAAAAGGTTGGGGCCCATTTGACACCCATGTCGACTTTAACACAACAAAAGCTAAAGGGGAAGGACACATTAAGCACGACGGGCTTTGGCGTAGCATAAGATATGGGAGATACTGTCAAATATCGTTAGTAGAAGAATATGCAGAAGAGATTTGTGTAATTTTTATATGTAAAAAGACATGGACCTATTTATAAACTTTATAAGATAATTATCTGATATAACATACTTTGAAATTATAATTAATTAGGATCGGTGAAACATATGCACAATGAAGTGAAATAATGTATAGTCCCGAGAGATACGGAAAATCAATGAAGATGTAAAAATTCCCTTGATATTGTTCAATTATCTCTAATGTTATTGACGGAAGTAGAGAGACAAATAAAAAGTACTATGCCATATGTCATTGAAATTGAGTATGGAACATTTCAAACATTGCTATCAACAAACATAGTCGATACATCATATCAATAGACATATTCGACGTAGTTTTTGCCATGTCGTCGCCGGCGACAACCAATCGAGCCACGCCATCGCCACATAAGCTTTTTCTGGCCAAATATAGCCGGAAATGTTTAAATAGAAAAGTTGCAAACGGTTTATGACTGAATTGGCAAAAAAAAAAAGTTTAGAACCGAATCGACAAAGTTGTAAAAAGTTTATAACTTAAATGGCAATTGTCCCAGAAATATAGACACATGGGAAGTCTTGTCCTTTTTTTTAGTATATTTGATAACAGACTAATTGGCAACTGTTCTTATAACTTAATTAATCACACCTAATAATATTCCTTTACTTAATAGAAAAATAATTTAGTGTAATATCCATTTAACAATCCATTTAACATAAGTAAGTATCGCGCAACATTAATTCAATGAGATATATTTTGCATTTAGTTTGTAAATAAAAAACTTAATTCATAATCCTCATGCAAATATATTTAAGATTACTATTAATAGTAATATACCAACAGGGAAGGAATGGCATTTCTTCCCCCCTAAGAAAAAGTCAGCAAAATGGCAAGTCCTTCATAGTGCGGATTGACTTGGGGTCAATTCACTTTCCCATCTCTTTCTCCCGCTCCCGCCTCACCGAGACTTCCCCTGTTCTTTCGCTGTAAGGAAACTAACAACCGCACACTACAACCCACTCCAACATTGCTGAAGGGGACAGCGATCTTCGAAGCTCTTCGCTCATGGTGTTCGCCTCCACATAGAATCACTCGGGAGTTCGCCTCTGTCCTCAAGCCCGGCTCTCTGTAATTCTCTGTAGCTTCGCTTTGTCGTCTTTGTCGTCTCTTTTGAAGCGTCAACGGTGGCTCTGTTTAATGAATGTCACTGTTGTCTTTGCATCAACTCAGCTAGAATGTGACTGGAAACTCGAGTTTGGATTGCGGTTGAGTAGGACTTGTGTACTTGCAGTTATGCAGTATGCAGTGTGCTGTTGAGGTGAAATTATGGCTCTGTTCTTCGTTTTTCTTTTGAGGCGGACTGATTTGGTTAGATTGTACGACTTTGGTTGGTGCTGGGGCTTGGTTAAGTAACGTAACTGTTAACTAGCGCAACTGCTGAGCAGCTAACAGCTAGTATTGAGGAATGTCGTCTTTTCTTTACTGTGATCGCTCTTCCTTGTCTCTCATGCTTGCCGGTTCTTTAGTTTTCTTCTCATTTCTTTTTTGTTTTACTGATGGATGTCTTGTCCTATCTTTTTTATCTTTGTTTTCCTTTTCACTGCAGTGTTAGTTGGAGATAGAGATATCACTATTCACTTCAATCTATGGAGGAGCACGGGAGTTTGGAGAGCATTAGAGCTACAAACAATGGAACGGTCTCAGGCAATGATAGGTCATTGAACCATGTGAGTAACGGCAAAGAGAGTGAAAATCTAGGTGTTGAATTTTTGGCAGATTTGGAATCTTATTTGCGAGACATCGATGATAGAATTACAATTTCGAGAATGGTGAGTGATACTGTTATCAAGGGCATGGTGAAAGCAGTGGAGCAAGAGGCTGAGGAGAAGATTGGTGAAAAAATGTTGGAGATTACTGGACTGAAGGAAACATTACGTCCATATCATACCATGGAGGACAGTGATAAGCTTTCGCATATTTCATCGTCACTGTTGAATGAGGGGAATACCCAACAGGACTCATTTTTAGTCAGCTCAAACCCTCATAAAGACCATGAAGGGAATTCGGACTTTCTGGCTAGCTTTATAAGTGAAGTGAAAGAGCAGCTAGCAAAACTCAAGAAAGAGGTAAACAATGTTAAAGGTGGAAATCGTTGTAGGAGGATTAGTTCAGCTGATGGCTTGATGGAGTTGGGTGGTATCTCGCTGAAGGAGGTGTCTGAGAGATCGATTGGTGTGGACAAAACGTTCGATGGTCTTCAGGGAACACTGGATTCTTTCTTCAGCCAGCTGAAGAATATGGCTCACATATCTGAGATGTCACTTTGCGAGATGCAGCAGGAATGGGAACTAAGAGCAGATATTCAGGCCATTGTGATAACCGACTACGTCAGGAGCCTCCACAGTGAGTTTGAGAGGAAGCTAATTTGGGATCTTAACAGTTACTCTCGCGGCTATGAAAACATCGGTTCCCTGAAGAAGATCAAAGAGATAACAGCTCTACGTGAGGAACTGGTTGAGCTTTCTAATCTGTTGTCCGGTAATGATAATGGTCCGTTAAATTCTCAAGTGTCCTTGGAGGATGGTGAAGAGTGTTTGGTTAATAAAAGAACTGATCACTTGAATCAGAAGCTGTCAGATAAACATTTGCCATCAGCTTCTTCCCAGGAGGATAATGGCAAGCATGATGAGCTGATAATCACTATGCCAGAGGATTTGGACCCAGCACGACTAAAAGATATGGGAACAGATGAATGGATAGATTATTTCAAGACTGAAATGACCAAAATGAAAAGACACCATGGATCCTATGTAGACAAGATGACGGAGAAGTATATTCGTCTGAGGGGAGATTACTTGAAGGAAAGAGGGCCTTCATTGATCGTCAGAAAGGACAAGGAATTTGAAGGATTGAAGAGAAAAATCCCTGAGGTAGTCTTGAAGTTAAATGACATTTTGATGGAAAGCAACAGCTCACCTCAATCTAATGACGATGCTGGCAGTTTAGACACTATGAGGGCGAGATTGGAAGAACTTCTGGCCGAAAATCACCAGCTAAGAGGCATTCTTTCTGATAAGAAGAAAGTGGTAAAGTGTCCTCTCTCACAAGTTTCTGATGGTGCAAAGCAAATCTCTTCTCACTCTTCTGCTGAGGTAAAACAGTTGGAAATGACTAGAAATCTCACTTGTAAATGGGAAGATGCACAGGTTGAAGCTTCCATTTCTGAAGAGGTAGACAAATGTATTATCAAGGATACAATGGCATACATGCGCTGCATTTCTGGGAATTTGTTTAATCAAAAAAATATCAGGGAAGATGTTCATGAAAATGCTCAAGTTGCTGAATGTTCGTGCCAATCTGAAATTGAGAATTTGACTCAGTCCGCTATTTCGCGAGGGTTGGATGGAATGATATTTGCAGAAGTTTTGAAGGATGCTAAGGAGAGACTATGCCATTTGAATTTTTCATATATTAATGAAATGAAGCTCCGAGTATCGCTTCAATGGGAAGCAATGGAAAGAGAAAGATCACTGGAATTGAAAATTTCAGAGAATGAAAAGCTAAAGCAGCAGACAAAACTGTTGGCAGTGCTGGTGGAAGAAAAGGAGAAATTAGCTCAGGAAACAGCTAGTAAATTGTCTATACAGATGAAAAAATGCGAAATTATTTCTCAGGAGCTTGAACACTTCAAAGCCGCATCAAGTAGACAGCAAGTCCTAATTGCAGAGATGGATAAAGAATCAGAACTCATGAAAGGTAACCTTGCTCAAGGACTCGAGCAAATTAAAATAAATGAAAGGTCGTTGAACGATCTAAATGAGAAGTTGAATTTAGCAGTCAAAGAGTTGAGCAAAGTTAATAAAGACAAGGAGTTGCTTCTTGCTGCTAATCAAGAGAAGGAGAATGCTTTACTGTTGCTTCAATTCCAAGAAAGAGAGAACTTGAAACAGCTCGAGTCAATGGCTGGAACTGTAAATGAATTGCTGAAGAAAGAAGCTGACATTGAACAGAGTATATCGGAAGAAATTCAGAGGAACATCATGAGGTACGCACTGAAATTCCTGTACTTTATTGTTTACCTCTATGACACATACAGTTCTTTAAGAAGCTGCCATGGGGGGCTTCATGTGGTTCGCCGTGTTCCTCAGCAAAAACTTCAGTGCATGTTCTGGATTATATCTGGTACTGTAGAATAACTATTCTTTGTTATCCAACCTTGTGTGATATGTGCTTGACTTGTTAGATTTACATTAGTTACAAAATGTCTTAAGGAGAAATTGAATAATTTGTCCAACAATAGAAATTCTTTATCTGGCTTTTGGTGGACAAAGGGAATGGAACATTCAAGTTGATGATCCCTTAAATATTGCAGAAGTAGGGAAGCAATGCTGCTTTATGAATGTCTTTTAGAGCATGGGCATTATTGTCTTTGGAATATTGAACGAGGCTCTGATAGTTTGATAGCAAGTTGACCTGGCACGTTTAAATTACCCACAATAACGTCCATCACTACCACCACCATTCCTTTCGTCTTCCAATTTTGTTGAGTAATCCTTTAGTGAATTAAGCAATGGACTAGTTATATGGACTCAATGTGAGCCATCTTTCACAAAAGCTAAGGAATTCTTCTGTTGTAAAAGAAAATAGTATGACGAAGAAGTTGAGCCTTGATGGAACTGTTGTCTGGTAAATTATTCTTCTCAGACCCCAAATCTGAACTAGACATTTGGGAAACAATGTTGGGTGGTGAATTATTTGTCTTGTTGAGTTTGCGTGATTGCTAATAGCTCATCGCAACATAGCATGTAAGGTCTGCAGTTCCCCACACAGTTCTACAATACCTACTACCTGTGTGGGTGTCAACCAGTGTCCTAATGCCTTCGTGCCTAAATCACTTGTGAAAATAGATTTTCACTTTTGGAGAGCTACTTCCTTGACATGTGAATTCAGCTTTCTACTTAAATAGTTGGGATGTTAAGAATTTATGTGATTTATCTTTTCATTGATGAGAACATAAAGAGCTTTCATTGGTGGGCATAACACATGGAGTTGACACCCCATTGACAGGAAGCACACACTAATATTAGAAAAATAATACAAGCAAATAATTCGCTCAAACAGAATAACTAATAAAATAATAAAATTAAAAGAAGACACCACAAAATTTATTATAGAAGTTCACCCAAACCTAGGTTGTGTTTCCACACAAAAGCACTTTCTGACTCCACTAAATTTTATAGAAAACATGAATTCAAAGGAAATCTTCTTTCAAGATCAAGACACAAAGAGATGAGAACCCTTGTAAAGAAAAAAATTCACTTTTTATTCTATCTTTTATTTTCTCTAATTTCTTCTCAACGCACTTGATGGATACTACATGCCTATAGTTGACATATGAACTAGAGTTTTAACCTAAAAGCAAAAAGAAGAGAAATTACCTCAACAACAACAAAAAAAAACCCTTTAAAATCTTTTGGCTTCACCAACCAGAAAACAAATATACTCAATGCACCAAGCAACTTAACATTCATCTCTTTTGAAAAACTAGTATGTGCCTCTATGATGCTCATAATCACTTAATATGGAGTAATACTAATAATAGGAGAGAAAGATATCAAAAGTGCAAAAATATATATAAGGCTATGACATTAGTACTAAAAATTTTCACTGACTCACTTAAGTATCAAATTAGCAAAAAACGATAACTTAAATTCCAATGACAAGATATCCAAATTGATTACGTGGCATTCATAGTAAAAATTTTACTATGATGGGGCATGTTTTTTAGAATATTCACTCCACGTGGTTATTTTTTAATCCTACGTAGTTTTTAATTTATTTAAATTAAATTTAAAAATAAACAAACTTAAAAATTAAAATAAATTAAAAAGGAGAAAAGAGAGAGACCAGGCATTGAGAGCGGTAAGCCCTAGCCATTGTTTCCCTCTTCCTCTTTTTTTTTTTTTTAATTAGCTTATTTTTAAATTTTAGCTAAGGATGAAGAATAGAAGGCCCCTACTGGGAACTAACAAAGGTTGTCGGGCTTTGGGATGGCCCTAGCGACCTCCCCTGGCCCTTCCAATAGTTGTGCCAGCGGCCAACAAGGGCTTGGCCACACCCTTTTTTTTTTTTTTTTGAATTTTTATTTTTATTTTTCAATCTAATTAACTTTGTGTTTTTTATTTTTTTCAATTCCATTTTTTTATGCTTTAAAAGCTGAATAGATCCTCCGACAAGCCATGTCAACACAAAATATTAATATAAAAAAAGGCCACATCGGATTTTCAATTAAACAAATCGTAATTGATGCTTAAGTGATTGTTTTTCAAAAGAAATGAATACGCTATATAATTCAAGACTTCTAATGTCCTTCTTCCCTAATAATAGTAGTACATGAAGTGTGTTTTTCTCTATTTATTACATCGGTAAACATATTGATTAGATTTTTCAAGCCATCAATCTTCTATAACATTAACTCATTATCTTTCAATATTGACCTAGATGAAATGACAACGCCTCTTTACATGTCTAGTCCTTGAGTAATAAGTTACATTCTTTGCTAAGTCTAATACACTTTAACTATCACTCTACAATGTACTCATTCGCTGCTTTTGATATAGCTCATCCATGTAATCTTGTAACAACATGATTTTTTAGGCTTTTGTGATCGCCATGTTCTCCACTCCTGTAATCAATAAAGCCACTTTTTTCTATAGTTAATATACCCAACTCGTTATTGTATATACAACTATAAAGATATATCCAATGGTGCTCTTATCACTTTCTTGATCACCTAAGTTATCTACACATCCACCTTACAACTCTAGAGATGTACCTTTGTAACAAAAAGAGTAATTTGATGTAACTACTGAATATATCAATATCCATTTTGGTGCATTCTAATGCTCTTTCCTGGGTTTTGCAAGTATAGACATACATCAAACTTTCCACTGCTACACATATGGGACAGCCATTATATCATCTTTCAAAGCTTGAATACTTGGACAGATATGCTTAGAAAGTTTGAAGTAACTTGCTAGAAGAGTTGCAACTGATTTTGCTTTATCCATGTTAAATCTTTGTAATGCCTTATTCACTTAGCCTTCCTACAATAGCCATAATTTTTTATTTTTTATGTTTCCTATATTTTTTCTTGCCTAAGATCTTATTGGCTTCTCGTAAGTCTTTCATAGTAAACCGCAATACTAACAACTCAACTTCTGCAATTCTTTCATACTAGAGCTAATTACATCATGTCAAGCACATATAAAGAAAGATATACTATATCTTGAGTGACTTTGGACTAAAGTTGTTTTTTGGCGATTCTCTCTAGATTGGGTACTGTGGCGTCTCAACTGAGTTACCTTAGGCAGAAGGCCATTTCACTTATAAGAATGGAATCTATTTATCAGCAGAAACTTGAAAGAAGACGTTCAGATCTCCAAAAAGCTGAAGCTGAGGTGAGCGAATCACAAAGCTAATAACTTCCAGTAAGCAAAACTTATCAATGCATTTTACATGATATGCAAGTCACTATATGTTAGACTGAAGATCGCCTTTAGTTGCACGTCTTGCTTTCATTATTGAAAACAGGTTAGTAATTAACTGACCTTTTTTCCTGGAAAATGGTAGAAATTAAGGGTGCGCTTGAATCTAGAAGGGATTATCAGATATTTGTTTCACTGAAGATTTTCAGAGGATTCATTTTGATTTTCCACTTCTATAGGAAATTTTGTCTGGCAATTTCTTTGTTTGCCGATATTTTTTGTATTTCAACATAGCTCTTTATAATTGTAGCTGAAATTTTGAAAATATATTAAGTGTGAAAAAGTTATCATCACAAGATCCTGGGGGAGCTTTGGTGCCCGTCTTGCAACAAGTTTTTGGTTATTTACCCGGTTAATAATTAATTTGGACACTATTGTGCTTTCTAGTTCTTCGTTAAATTTCCGAATTAGATGAATGTCTTTCCTCCTTGACCGAGCTTGAGCTTTCTGGTGCTTTTGTTTTCTCATTCTCACTTCTAGAGTTGATGGGTAAGATTCGGTTGGGCGCTGGAAAATGTCTTGTATTTGATAGACAACACCAGTGGAGGAAGTTAAGAACTTTATGTAAATCTGCAGGTCGATCTCCTAGGAGACAAGGTGGATACACTTTCGAGTCTCCTGGAGAAAGTTTATATCGGTTTGGATCACTACTCTCCAATCTTGCAACACTATACTGGAGTAAGTTGATTTTGCTCTTTGTCATCGCTGTATATGTTTTTAAATTTTCAATGGGTCAGAAAACATGAGTGGGATTTCATTAAATAGTATAATGTTCAAATTATCTGAAGTGTACAGCTGGTAAAAAAACAATTGTGGGCACATTTATCACTGATTCTGACGTTACTAAGAGAAATCGTCACATATTCTAAATTGTCATAATTTTCGTGTTCAGTAGATCCAATCGTTACATAGGAAAGGAATGTCAAATGGATGTACATATGCATCTAGTGCATGGCATCTGTAGGACTGGAAATGCGACCTTCCAAGTCTAAGCTCATAGTCCTTATACAGGGAATTAAGACTGTTCTTGAATTTGGTCTTCTTTGGACAGCGAGCTTGAGCAGTTTGAGAATCGGGGTCTTGTGGAGGTGGGTTAGTAGGATTGGCGGGTGGATCCCTGGAGGAACCCAAACTTGGCTTTGGGCAGGACGTGATGCTCTATAGCATTACTTTTCCTAGTCTTGTAATGAGCTTAGGGTCTGATCATTCATCATAGTTTAAAGTAGTCCTGATTTTAGTTACCCCAAAGAGCTTTTGAGCCAATGTCAAAACAACCTTCCAATCTGAGCCCCATCCCTCGCATTCACTAGTCATCCTCCTCGAAAATAAAGAAACAAAGAAACAACATAGAGAAAGGAATGATCATTTGATTGTGCTACTATCGACTTTCCGGTAAAAGGATTTCCTTTTTATTTCTCTGCCTTTCTGGGGTAGCGTCATTCTATATTTGATTGCGGACTTGGACAAGCGAACTTTTAATGCATTATTCTCAGAAACATGATTTGTCCATCTTCCGGGCAGTATAAAGTTCGCATTAACCTGCCATCTGACATATGCTTCAGATGGATATTCTAATCGTACACTTCCTGGCTCTCCCTTGCTTCTTGCAGATTATGGAGGTCCTGAAGCTTGTCAGAAGAGAGTTGACTGGGGAATCTTCAACGTCAACTTGACGTATTGTCTGATATGTCCATGCTTCAAACAGAGTCGGACTGATAAAACAGGACAGGTATGCATTTTTAGCTATATTAGTTCTTGTTAAATGGTAATCTGGATGCTGAAATGTCCACGATATAACGAAGAGTTCCTTAATAGTTAATAGCTGTTCTCTTGGATCTGAAGAATAATTTACCCATATTTATGTTTCGAGTTTGGGCATTCTGCAGTAAATATACTTCTCCTCCTTTTTCTCTGCGGATCCCATGCTCTGGTCTCTTTCTAAAGCATTTGTGTCTTTTGTCATAGTGGCAGTTTGTGCAGCACCTCCAGTCAACACCTCGTCGTGCTGCTGCGGACATGGATCTTTTCTCTGGATGCGGCGCCTTCGTCAAACGATTATAGGAAGATCATGATGTCATAGGACAAAAGGCTTATGAAGGAACAAGGTAATATGTAGATGTCTTGCATAGATCCATGTAAACTTAAGGAAGAAACTAGGAAGATGCCAGCCGAATCTGTTGTACAAAGGTAATGCACTTTTCCGGACGTCGGGTGGCGTTACTTATCCACGGAGCTACATCTTCAGTCTTCACCTTTCTTTTCCTAATGCAGTGAGCAGAATCGTAGACTAGATGGCTCCTACGATGTGATGGATTATGCTTCTGGTCATTTACTTAAGGCAAAGTCTCCAGTTTGGCAACTCTATCAATTTGCATTTCAACTTTAAAATAGACAATTTCCATCCTGAGTTTTCCCGCTACATTTCAAATTACTTCTGCAGCTGATGCAAACTATCCCAATCTCTCCACTAATCCACCTAAAAAAATAGGTAATAAACTCTCGAAACATGGTATGGGATAAATGTATTTCCTTCTTCTCAGCCCAACTAAAGGAAAAACGACATGCTGAGCGGTTCCATGTCACTTGGACTGGATTGAATCTGAACGTACCAAAATCTAATTAAATAATACTTATGACAGCAACCCGCATGCCTCATCTTTGTCAAACCTATATCCTGTTCCTTATTTCACACTTAGAAATGTTAGATCAACATAAGATTGGTGTTTCAGTATAAAAGTCGTCGCCTTGGAAATTCTTATTCCACAAAAGGGAAGTTAGACAAAACTCACTTGTACATGGAAATGGATCTCTTGCACAGGGGATCCTCTAGCCGTCTGATTTGAATCGAACGGCTGGGGGAAGCCCAAAAATAAAATAAAATAACTTTCCCCCTATGGCCATCCGATCTAAAATCTGACAGCCCTCGAAACTTCACAAATCAAGTCACTTGCCATTAAAGCAAGTGATCCGGATCCCTTGTACACACTTCTCCCTCAACCAAGAGGGTTTGGTGATTGGTGATCACATGAAAAAGGACTTAAATTATAAATGGGGAATTAAATTTTAGAGGATGTAATGCATGGTGTGTTGAATACACAACTATAAGTTCTGCAACTGTTTCCCTTTAAGTCATCGCGGTATCGATCAATTACCTTTCTTTTGGCCATTATGAAGAATCAATTAGCCCAAATGCTCCTAAACATATAAGCGTCCGCAAGTCTGGAATCAATTGTTCTTTCTAACCCCATTTCTCCTTCTTCTCTTTTTTAGCCTTTAGAGATTGTCTAGAATAGAGTACTATACGGATATCAGATTCAGCGGGAAAAGTGCCAAAAAAGTCATAATTCTTTGCCACTTGTGCCAAAAAAGTCCTAAACCTTTTTTTGGTGCCAAATAAGTCCTAAACCTTTATAAGTGGTGCCAAATAAGTCCTCCCACCGGAAAAAGCACACGTGGCTCGCCGGAATGCCGACGTGACTCGCCGGAGCGTCGACGTGGCTCGCCGGAGCTCGTCGGCGGCGCCAACGTGGCGTCGGAATTTTTTTTTTCTTCTTCTTCTTCTTCTTCTTCTTCTTCACCGGCGGAGCCCTCGCCGGCGATGGGCGAGGGCGACGGGGGTTGGGGCTGGGGAGGCGGCCACCGGCCTCCCCCGTCGCCGGCAAGGGCCGGGCGAGGCCGGCCTTGCCCGGATCTGGGCGGGGCAGCCCCGCCCAGCCCAGATCTGGGCAGGAGCGAGGCCGCCCCCGCCCAGATCTGGGCGGGACAGCCCCACCCCTGCCCAGACAGGGGCGGACAGGGACCGCCCCGCCCAGCCCAGATCTGGGCAAGGGCGGGGCTGTCCCGCCCAGATCTGGGCGGGGGCGGTCTCGCCCGGACCCCGCCGGCCGCTGGCCGGCCTCGGCGGGGCAGCCCCGCTCCTGCCCAGATCTGGGCTGGGTGGGGCTGCCCCGCCCAGATCCGGGCGAGGCTGGCCTCGCCCGGCCCTCGCCGGTGACGGGGGAGGCCGGTGGCCGCCTCCCCAGCCCCAGCCCCCGCCGCCCTCGCCCATCGCCGGCGAGGGCTCCGCCGGTGAAGAAGAAGAAGAAGAAGAAGAAGAAAAAAAAATTCCGACGCCACGTTGGCGCTGACGTGGCGCCGACGACGAGCTCCAGCGAGCCACGTCGGCGCTCCGGCGAGCCACGTCGGCATTCCGGCGAGCCACGTGTGCTTTTTCCGGTGGGAAGGACTTATTTGGCACCATTTGTAAAGGTTTAGGACTTATTTGGCACCACTTATAAAGGTTTAGGACTTATTTGGCACCAAAAAAAGGTTTATGACTTTTTTGGCACAAGTAGCAAAGGATTAGGACTTTTTTGGCACTTTTCCCCAGATTCAGCTTATGCTTGGTCCTCTTGGATTCTTCTTGTCCCATCGGAATGCAATTGCTCGAGCCAAATATAGTCCCATATGAACGGAGAACCAGTGAGTTTTACTTTTCTGAAGTTCTACTCTTGCTCAGAAAACAGTCGACTCCATGGAAATGAATGTTACTCCATCCAACTCGAGCCTTCAAACTGCAATGTACTCGGAGGCTAACATCGCTGTGTGGCATTGAAGTCGATGATATGGAAAGCATAAGGAAGGCTTTCTTCCTTGCCTTGCTCAGGTTTCTCCTCTGTGCTTTTTTGCCACTTGATGATTAGCCCAATGGGCCATATAGACTACATTTAGTAATATTTCAAGTCCAGAGAATTATTTCTTCTAAAAAACGTTCTTTTTTTCTATGTTCATTTCTTAGATCAATTTCTTTGCAAAAAAAACACATTTAGTAACAGTTTTTCCCGAAATGAAAAAAAAATAAAAGAATTGAATTTACTACAAAATTAAATTTCTAATACTCTCGGTGTCTTTCGTGAAAACTTTAGGAAACCACTCCTAACTCACCCGTACTCGCAAGATGCTAGACAGCCATGCTAATTTAACATTGAGCAAGACTCTTATCTAAGTGCGATACACATGACTCCCATCTCTTTGAATTGGGTAAGCTGCACAAAAAAGGAAATAAAATAAATCTTATTTTAGGAAGCTTGCCAAAAGTTGTAATCCTTGTGGGACTCAAAAGTCATGGCTTTGCTTCTACACACGCACAATATAAAAAGGCTACAAAAGAAAGAAAGTTTTGCTTCTAGACACATGTCTACAATCCACGAGTTTTCTAAAGCCAAAGTCCTTGAAGCCGCATGAAGCTTGAATAGAAATGTGAAGATTGACGTACATGAACCAAAGATGAACATTGGAGTTCTTGATTTTGGCGTACGTAGAGTGATTTTGCTTCTGCTTGAACACATAGTGTTTTGTGAATGAGTTAAAATTCAACTGAATTGTTTATTTATAAACACTTTGGGCTTTAGGGTTAAATCTAAATGTGGGAAACACTCAAGCGTGTAAACAATTGTAAATTATAGTGGATTATTTATTTCTGGCTCTCTTTATGAACATAAGTATCGATACTCAGACCGAACTACGTAAATTCTTAATGCCTTTATTATTTCTTGTTTATTTCTCTCATGTGCTTTATACGTTGACGTATAAAGTAAAGATCCTATCATTATTGAATATTATTGTTATATTCCAATACAGCACAATGTATTCTGTTAGCTCTGATCATTCAATTGCACGGCCTTAAGCGCATCATGGTAGTTTTAAGGATGCGCAAGACTTACTTACCAGTAAACAAGGCCCGTGCGTGAACAACGTGGAATCGAAAATATATTCGATATCCAACCCGAACTTAGGATGTAAATTTCCAGTAGATGATATGATACCAAGTGAAGTTGGAGTGAAAAATTAGCAGAAATTTTCGAATCAACGTCACCCTCAGTGAAGATTAATCGAGTACCCAGAACATTTCGATGCCCTATTTTCAGCTTACTAGTGTGCATCTAATAGGACTACCAATCTTTTCCCTCCTTCCTGGCGGTACGAGATTGGCTGGACTCAGAGTTAGATAAGAAATTCATCTTGTTCCTGGGCTACGAGACATTCACCACCGTATAATTCTTCATTGGGACCACTTAACACCTATTTGAAGAAGATGAAAGCAAAATACAGGGAAACGTATTTTCATGCCACGGTGACTTCCGTATAATTTCTTGAGATAGGCTGATTAGTATATATCCTTCAAGTAATCATTAAGGCACATGATAAATGTGCTAGCTCCGGTGTTAAATACCAAGAAGCAATATCGCCGAAAATTCGCCTCTCGACAAGGGTGAGCTTTCATTCCGACAAGGAAACTACTGGGAAAGAGGAAAATAAAACATTTCGCCTCATGTCATGGCCTATTGTCGCGATCCTGGCCGGTGGCCTCAGTCCAAGAACTGTGCAGTGGGCACTACTACATTCTCTTGAGTAATATACACTAGCCTATTCAAGCAGCCACAACGTAAGAGTCGTGGGCTCCTGCACGATAGCTGCGCTTGGATCGTCTAACGTCCCCCCTGGGGATCTAGACCCTTCGATATCTAGTAATTATGATTCAGGATTTTCGTTAGGAAATCTAAAGATAAAGCACGTGAAGAAAGGTCTACTCATTTATCAACCATGTCCTTCAACTGGGGATAGGCAACACGATCTAGACAAGGTTGGCCCGAGCACGTGCCACCGGCTCGGGCTAATGTGCTTTACTTTAAACGCTAAGTCCGTCAACGTAATAGAGTCCCCGGCTCAAACACTAGTCAGCTTAGAACTCGTTATTTAAGCATGAGAGAAAGCGAAGGCGCTTGTGCATTTACTCGACCGGTCGTTTCTTTCTCCTCTTCTTTTTCTTGTCGAGGCAAGGAGGAAGTAACTCCATCGAGTCGGCCGCGACACGAGACACATGCCAATTACAAGACCCTTTTGCAGGCAACGTGACAGATCGAACCAACGCTCTTCTCATCATCATTCGGGAAAAGGAGAATGAGCGAAGGAATGAAAAGGAACGTGCTGTACTGTAATGTGATATGCTCTTTAGTCATTGCCAAGTTCTTTATAGGTTACAATATTGTAGTGTACTCCGGACAAAACATGGATCTTCAGAGATAAAACGGTAAGAAAAAGGCCACAATCATATTGTTTTCTACTCTCTGAACCATAATCACAAGATGGGTGAGAAAAACAAAGCAAAATGCCTAACGATTCAGGGCAGTCAAAACACTCCAGCTAGCGACTGGCATCCATAGCAACAACAGCATCGCCACCTCGTCGCTTCTTCTTCCCCTCCCCATGCCTCGAGCGCCTCGGAGCCTCGTCCTCGCTTTCACTCTCTTCATTCCTCACACTGTTATCTTCATTATGAGCCCGTGGTCCTGGCTGATGCAATCTCTCATGATCAGCACCCTCGCTGAGCCCCATTGAGTCTTGATCCCTGCCCTGGTCGAATCCTGGACCAGGCGATGGCCTTTGATCTCTTTTCACTAACCTATTCAGGTTTTGAGAAGGTGGAGGTGGAAGAGCTCCAGCCATTCCAGTGGGTCGGCCAGCCCTTGCTGGGTTTACCCCTGCAGGACCCATTCCTCCCATAAATGGACCACGTCCAGGACCCATCATCATTCCAAACCCACCACCAAAAACTGAGCCAGGTTGGATGGGTCGTCCAGGAAACATCATGCCAGATGCAGGACCTGAAAAGTCCCCTGAAAACCTCGGCCCATAAGGAGGGAAAGGACGGGGACCCACACCAAAGAGATCGGGCATTCCAAAACCATCAGGAGCAACGCCTCCATAAGGAAAACCATCAGCTCCCATCATCCCAGGAGGAAAAGGCCGCATTCCAGGGATTGGCCGGGCTCCACGTGCTAGTTGCATTGGGGGCCACATCATTCCTCTGCCCCTTCCTCTACCAAGAGATGCTGATCCAAGAAGCGGAGTATAGCTCTCCTCCTCCTCCTCGCTTTCTTCCTCTTCCTCTTCTTCTTCTTCATTGTCATCAAATGGAACAATATCCGGATTCTCTGCCCCGTTATCAGGATTTAATCCTTTGGCCTTTTCCTCCTCGCGTTTAGATTCTGCTGCCAGAGAAATTGCCTGTAGCCCATGACAAAACAGGGATTTCAGTTAAATTCTTTAAATTTATGTGACATGGATAGTAAATATCACGAGGAATGCAAAATAAGCGTTATGTTCTGCTCCTGATTATTTTCCGTTTAACTCCCGCTATTGTTTCATTTGCTATCCCTCGAATATTTTAATTTCTTAAATGGAGAACCACCAGACTCCATTAACTTCTTCTAAGATGACTATGTATGAAAGTTGACCAAAACCGTGACAAGGAAATGAATTTATGAACTTGCCATCAGAAAATCACATTAGTTCACGTCCATCTTAATTTTAACATTGCCTATATCCTCCTCTTTCACCATCATAATATTTTACTTCCTTCATTACAACCTTTCAGCCAAAGATCCATCAGATTGCTGCCAGAGCTCCAATATCTTAAGGAATGAACCAACCTACACAATACTGTGATCTACCTAAAGTTAGATAATGACAATGGTAGTGCTCAGTATCATCACACCATGACTATAAAACTGCCTACAACTCCCTCCAGATTTTCTTAAGTCACTTGATCTCTAAAATGTTCAGAAAGCATTCCACCTTTAGAAATAGCTATAGGTACTTTCATTAAGATTCACTAACCAGCCTTCCCTCAGATAGTTCAATCTCTATCAATATTTTAGTTTTTGCAGAGACTTGCTTTTCAAAAGCTCAAGGAGATATGGACCATGGAAGTACTTTTGTTGAAATGCGATTAAAACACATCTCTTGCAATGGAACTTCTTCAACTGAAAGTTTCTTTCAAAAAAGATTTCCTAGTTGATTGGGACACCCAACAAGTTCGACTTACGTTCAAGCTGAAATAAAAGAAAACTATTATTTTGCACCTTGCTAGAGCACTACAGACAATATTTCAATAGTATAACATACCATGAGTTCACTATCGGGCTCTAGATAAAGCAAGGATGCCAACTGCTCACCAACAGAGGGCTCTAGCTCCTGACAATCTCTGCTGATCTGCATTCACAAGATGTTGGGTGAATAAGAAAATAAGCTGAAAGTTTAACTGCAAAAGCCAGAATGCCACACTAACACATCATCTTTTCTTTTTTTCTGCCAATAATAATAGCAAAATGAGTTTTATAACGTTATCTATTCTCCTTGGGCGTAGATGATCAAGGTGTATGGCCGAAGGAAAAGAAAAAAGAAATTAGCCTGGCCATGTGGCTCTCTTTTCAGCAAATACTATCCTAAGGAAGTGGCCCACCCTTTTCATTGGTGTCTGGAAACACATTTAAGGAGAATGGGATTCTTTGAACCAATGGATCAGCTTTAATGGACACAGCCGATTCTGGCACAATCTAGTGGGGTGACACATCTATTAAATATGATTTTCCTTCTCTTCACTTTATCTGCAATCAGGATTCTTTAATGAATGATTTTCATGCTTTGGATCAGGTAGTGCCTTTCACATTGCCAGGTTTTTGAGGAACTACGATAATTGGAACTTCTGCCTGCTCCTTACTTCTATTTGAAATGCCAAGTCACGTCACTCTCAGGAAAGACAATCTTATATGCTACACTTAACTAAAAAAGAGTACTCGGTGAATCTAATTACTTAATTATTGGTAATTTTCTGCTAGTTCTTCCGGTCAATTTCCTGTTAATATTATATAGATTTCCAGTGTACTTGTAAGATTATTTTCTTCTGCTAGATGGTGACTCGTGATAGAATCATCATCAGTGATAATCTAGAAGAAACAAAATTTCCTTTTAATCTAGTGTTGCTTGGGTAGAACGTCAAGAGAATACACTGAAGACTTAATTCTTCATTCCATTACACTCAACCATCCTGGAGATTCATTTTCAGCTCTGTTGGTTATTCCAAAAATCGTTCTTCAACTATTTCAGAATTCTACCAGGTCTCATCATTCCAGGAAATCCTGAATTGCTACCCACATAAGGCTCATGTGCTGCATTTGAGAGAACAGAATAAGAGACTGTTGTAAAGATCCAGGTCTCCATCTTTTTTGGTTGCTTTCAACTTTTAAGCAGTCAAGGACATACTTGACTAATTATTCTAATCATTGTGTTACACTGCTATTTTCATTTTGGCCCACTTTCCTTTGTCCATTCTCTAATCACACCAGATGCACGTTTATCTGTCCTTATGGCTAGTCTGTTAAGATCTTTTCTGATTATTTACTTCTCATTAATTAATGACTTTCTATACAATATAATCCTGAACAAAAAATTAGCATTGAAACTGCAGTTTCTTCCTTGCACAAAATTTCATTCAAACAAAACCTTGGCTTTGATTATATACCCTATTTCAAGAATCTAAGACACATTATCCCCAACATCATTAAAAGGGCACATCCAAATTAAGATTCCAGGAGCCACATCAGTTTTGTTAATTATGCTTTGACAAAGACAATCTATCAAAAATTTGCCTAACTTCTTTTATACAAATTTCTCTTGAAACCAAGAGATCAAAACCCTTCATTTCACTTCCATTCAGTGAAAGGCCCACTTTCAGCCAACCTTCTTTTGGGCCACTTTCCAACCTTTCTGTAACACTCAAGACAACAGATCTAAAACTCTTCATGCTCTCTGCAATTATCTCACCACCAGCAGAATCATCTTTCCCCATATAATTTTCTATTCCAGTTGACTTCTGCCATCTCTACAACCTTCGATTCCTTCAAAGTTAGGTCATGAAAATAGTTTCAAGGCCCCCACAGACAGAGGCAGCAAAAAGCAAGTTTAACTTTGATGTACTCAAATCCTCAGACCAAACTCCACCTTTGTGAACTCAACTAACCCCTGAATGGCAAGCTCCTCACCCATGCAAGAAATAGGTATTTCTGGGAAAAAAATGGAAGATACTTCAATGCTCCACACCAAAAGTATGGTCCACTAATAGGCTTTAGCTGGCCTGGCCTAAGACCAGATACGCTTGACCACAAAAATCCTCTTCTGATACTTTTGGCACCACAAGTCCCAAACCAGAAATCAGAGACCCTCTAAAATCAGGCTGGTTAGTTCTTGGACAGAAAGTCTTCACCAGCCCAATGTTCTTTTAAAAACCATTGCCCTTGATCTACCTAGTTTCACCACCAAGTGCAACGACATACTTCAAAAATTATTTCACCATAAAAAAAATAAAAAGACAATATGACTCTTGGGGATAATGGAAAATTGCATAGGCAGTTCTCCAAGCCTTCCTAACACATCCTTGCCGACACTTGAGATACTATTGCAACCTCCTTGTCTAACAAACATCATCCAACATCTAGCAGTTTCAGATATTCTGAAACGACTCAATCTTTCCCCTTGAATGACAAATCATGGAGTCACGTTTCGACATTAGCAATCATGAGACACCTGAAGAGGTTACCTCTAATCAACATTCACTATGTCTACTCAAGCCCAATGGTTGAGAGGGTTGGCAACACACCACAAAGAGAGAGAGAGAGAGAGAGAGAGGCTCTGAAAAATAGAATAATAGTACAATTACAAAAAAATAACTGAAGTTGGACATATGAACCAACATTAATTCTTGTTCAAGCACAATGGACAACGCTCCCTTAACAATTCACAAAATAACAAGCAGAAAGAAGCCCCATCATGAGCTAGTTCTTATTCCTCGGGTCTGGGATTTTGCTTAAACAGTTTGAATTACAGCACAACTTTTGTCATCCAGACTCCAGTAGATATACTTGAAATTTAAGAAGGTGGAGAAAAAAAAAAGAATTTAAGAGCAAAAGAAAAAACAGTAGGAAACACCAGCATATACCTTTCAATTCCACCTCAGACATACAAAGAAGCTTAAATTAAGGGTACATATACTACCTTGACTGGTAAGTTCTCATTGTATGGGTTCCTTAAATGACGAGTCTTTTGAAAGGATAGTTCACACAGCTGCAGGCAAAATAATTAGAATCAGCCAGTAACACAATATCTTGTCAGACAATAAAAGAACAATAAATAAAAGCATTCTCTATGTACATTTTATGCATTTTGTGCAATGTACTGCTGGAAAATACTACAGCTGAGGTCATGATTCACAATGTAACCACATACAGAAAAATGAGGATCCCTCAACCCACCAAGCCACCCCCAAAACCCTACCAAAAGAAATGGAAACAAAATTTTTCTCATTCTTGCAAAGTAAAAGCCTCCAATAAAAAGGTTCCAGATCTCTTTTTGGAACTAGCCACGTTATATAAATTTTAGAAGCCAAAACATCTTACGAGCTACAGCATTTCCTCAAACATTAAGGGCAGAGAAAGATAGAAAGATAATTAAAGAAATTCCTGTCAATAAGATTGCCCACAATCTTGATGTGATGAAGTGAACAATTCCAAGATAAGCAATCATATAAAACAGGGGACAGTTTGGCTTAATTACTGAATCGCACAAATGATGCCCATGCTTATTAGCAGAGGAAAACCGTGTACAGCAAGATTAAAAAGGAAGGGGCAAGTGAAGTGCATGTGAATTAACCATAGACTATGAATGCACCTTCAACCACTTCAATGAGAAATTTCGACCATAATGTGCAGTTCCATGTGCATATTTCCAATTCCCACCACTTGCAGCTCCACCAATTCTTGAAGTCATCTTTGCACAGCCCTGATAAACCACCCAATTTTGCATGTTAGCTATACAAAAGAATAAAATAACACAATATCAGACAAATCTGACAGCCAAATTGCTTTTTTAGAAAAATTTAAAACTTGACTAGCACAGGAAAAAAAAAAGTCCTTCAAGCTAAATAAGTCAAACTACCTGAAAATGACGCGTGCGGTTGACGGAAAAGATCAAAATCACATTTTCAGCAGAGTCAAATGCCTCATTCAGTTTAGCCTCATTGCTCCTCTGAGTTGCCCACACTCCTTGTTGTACAGATAACTCCAGATTTTCACGATTACAACTTTTAACAATGAAATACCTATGATTCCACATTTCAAAATTGAAATACATATATAGATTACACATCTCAAAATTGAAATAATATCCTCACAACAACAGTGCAGAATGCTAACTCTACAATGTGCAAGCAATAGCCCACAGTGGAGAAAGACATCATTCAAGTGATTTTCAAGGAACTGTTCAGTAGTTAAAGATTATGTTACCCTTGTGACCTTTTTGAGGTGCCAACCAAGTCATATCTAAACAGTGCATTTTTATGAAGCATAACCAGTACATGTAACTACTGATTAGGGCTCAAAAAATGTAATTTCACTGCAGTTTGATCATTGAAATCCACAGAAGTCTACAAGCCAATGAATTAGCATTTTAGATAAATGGCATATCTTATCCACCATGTAATGTTAAATTAGAGATTTCACCATCCAACAAACATAGATACACTGCACTCTATACTGCAGTAAAGTTTTCTACCAGATTTTGAAAAGCATGGGACCTCCATCCTCATGGACAATGTATATATAACAGGCTCATATTTTGTAAAACAAGGTTCTTTTGGGCTGACGAGTTATGGGCTCTAAAAATTTCTAGGTAGATTGCAGTCGGCTGCAACATTTATCAAAAGAAGGATTGGGATCACAATAATAGAATGGAGAGACTGCGCAGATACTTAAGCACTAAAACTACATGATTTCTGTACAAGCATTATGGAGGCTAATGTCTTAGGAAAAATAAGCAGACATCTCAGGAAAATGATACTGCGATTTAGAGTACAGACATTTTATACAACTGACATAGATGACCCCAGTAGCATCCCTAACCTCTGCGCTAATTAAAATATATTCTAATAGTGCCTAGTTGGAGCAACTTTTAAGAAAGTCCTACCAAAATAAAAGGGGCAAAAAATACTGAGGTTTGAAAAATACTAGAACTTCTAAATCATCTTAAAGACCTGTAAATGCCAAAGTCTGTATTTCATTGAAGATTTCAGATGTACAATGTCTACAAAAGTCAAATCTCAAACAATAAAGGAAAAGTAAACAGTTATAAGGTAAAAGGAAAAGACACACCAAAACATGGACTAAAAATGCCAAATAACGAAGCTCCAAAACGGTAAAAGTAAAATGTCTTAGAGAAACACATTTCCTAAAACTTCAAGGTAGAATTTTCATCACCAAATAACGAAATTGTATAGACATACCGATGTGAATCCTTTCGAAGAAACTTTCTCCATTTTTCTTAGGTTAAGAACACGCTTCTTACCAAACCACACTAATAACACATCATCTTTGCATCGTGAACTTTAACTCACTTCAGGTGTGTCCTGATTTTATTCACCCAATTCTGCATTGAAGGCGAAGAAGTGTAGCCTTACTCGTTTTTTAAAAATATCACCATATAGATTAATGAATCCGCCTAGTGTCAGCAATGCAAATTCTCCGTGGATCTCTCAATATGGATAAGACTAGACCAATCTGTCTCGTCAATGTTATTCTAGTAAATAGTTCATAGACTGCCTATCTAACATGGCCAATTCAGAGTATCTGCTTGGACAATTAAATACACCCTTATGCAGCCACTTGTTCTCTAATTTATACTAAAGAAAATCTAGTTCACAATATAATAGCTTAAGCATAGAGGTGAAAATTATTAAGACAAATAGTATGTCAAGCAAAACTTTGAATTCATAGTTTGGAAAATAATTTTAGGGGTTAGCAAGAGAAAGTGAAGAGAAAAGAGTACATCCTTGCTGATGACATTCCTTGTCTCCCTCAATAGCACCCTTTGAACTAATGCTATTACCACAATAAAAAGCTACTGACGCTGATAGCAAAAGAAACACATGATGATATCTTCATAAGGAAGTCAAATATGGAAGTGCATACATCAAAACAAGTATAAATACCCCAGAAGTGCAGTTTGGATTAGAATATAAAAACTATGATTCTATGAAGAGGCTAAATTCAGCCAACCTCCTTCAGAGGATTATTAGATATTAACAAGCCTCAAACCAAAATGTCCTGGAGAAATACAAGAATGATTTACATAAAGACCTAAGACTCTGAAATCCGAACAAACCTAGATACTCCTGGGGGCAAAGGAGTAGGACCTCTGCCAGCCTGATTAGGCGTGCTGCTAGGAGGATTCTGTTGCTGTGTCTGCTGCTGCTGATGCTGATGCTGCTGCTGCTGCTGCTGTTGCTGCTGCTGCTGCAAATTAGCGGACTCCGTCATAGAAGGTTTTACATTTGCACTTTGGTTTACAGCGTTATTTCCTACTGAAAACTGAGCTTTCTCATTATGTTGAGCAGCGCCTGCATTACGCTGCTGATAAAATCTGTTTGAATTGCCATAATGGTAAGAATTCAATTGTTGAATCTTTTGAAGGACTTCTTCCACAGGAGGTGGAGGTCCAGGTAGCTTCGCATGCCTATATCGGCAGTCAGGACCATTTGGACAAAAACCCAACTTATACCTGCAACCACAAAACCAAAGAACTCAGACAGAGACATATAACCTATACACTCACCTAACTTTAAATACTCTCCTCATCCTAAACAAACATCTCACAGCACACTCGTCACAAGAAAAGGTCAAGAAAACCCAAAAACAAGAAACTAATGCTTGCATCACAATATCTTCCAACAAGCTCCCCACGTAATATCAGTGTCTCAAGCTCCCCACGTAGTATCAGTGTCTCAAGCTCCAAGACACTTCGACCAGTTCACTCTGGAGAAAAACTACTTCAGCAAAACAGAAATTGTTCGAAACTTCATATGATCCACTGATCCATGCTGCTAGCCAATAGAATGCCAACTAAGGACCATGACCAATTATCCTCACTTCGTATGCCAAAGCTTACAACTCAAACCTACCATAACAATTGCACCAACTAAACCAGAACCAATTTAAACAGATGACATCTAAGCCACTAAATACATCACAAAGGACGCAAAACAATCCAAACCCAGACAGGATCCCAAGGCCGAGAGGAACTACCTACATGTTACACTCCTTGATATCCTCGTTCGTATGCTTGTACACGCAGTCCTGCTCACGGCACTCACCATAGAGCCGGAAGAATCGGCAAATCGGCATGCGAGACTTGTCGTACTGGTGGAGGAACCCGCAGGCGTCGCCCTTCATGCACAGGCTGCGGAGCCAGTGCCGGCACACCGTCTGCCGGAAGCTCCGCCTCCCGCCGTGGTTGCCGCCCGGCGCCGCGGAGTCCAACCCAGCAGCACCGTGGGCGCCGCCGCCGCCTCCTCCTCCTCCCGGCCCCCCGCCGCCACCCCCGCCGCCGCCGCCGGCGGAGGGATCGGAGTTGGCAGCGGGGACGGAGGCGGTGGGGTTGGGGGGGCCGGCGTCGAGGCCGCCCTCGAAATCGAAGCTGAGAACACCTTCAGCGTCCTCCATTGCAAGGGGGGGAAAGGATCGCGTGCTTTCAGAAAATGCAGGGCTTTTAGGGCTTGTTGATGCGTTGAAAAACAGAGGCAAATTTCCAGTTTTGTCTCTCGGGTAGAGAGAGAACGGACGGTTTTAGGAAGGAAGGAGGAGGGAAGTTTTAAAAGGGCTGCAAATTGCAAAATTGGATTTTGAGGAAGGTTTTGTTCGTTCCAATCTCATCAGGACATTAATTGGGTCCACCTCAGTTTTTAAAAATATATAAATTACACATAGATTGACAATAAGAATTTCATTTCGAAACTAATTAGAAATGCGCATATCGATCGTTCAACGATAATTAAATGTCGAAAAAGGTTTACTCATGAAGTTCTTAATGCCAAAAGGGACGACAATTCTAGTGGATCTAGCTGAGGAATGTGGTTTCGCTTGTTTAGGTGAATTTCTTCGCATTAGGCTATAAAACTTGACGAATTGTGGGTATTTATAGCGAGAAAAATTAACAAATTATCTAAAGGACGGGAGTCGGCACTAGGCCACCAAAATAGTTTAGAGAATAAATTGAGCCATGACTAGTAAGCATTCTTTTTACCCCCATCAAGTCAAAACTCCCTAAAACATCACAAAAGTACGATAATTTAATATCGTGACACCTATCTAAATCATTATCCAAGTGGCTCTTTCATGAGCAATGTTCATATCAAGTAAACCTACAATAAATCCCTAATAATGATTGTTGTAGTAAACTGGAGAAATAATATACATAATTAATATATGTCTCTTCGTCAATATGAAAGCAAAAAAGTACGCATCAACAATGTGGAAGGATATTTATACTGGCATTATATCTGATAATATTCATATTATCTATGTCATACATAAAAGCCAACTCTCAAGTTTAGTGTCAACTTTCCATCTCAATAATATTTATGATTTTGAAGAAATTAGTGACAATTATTGGACACGGGGCATATTTAGGATTATGGTAAAAGTTTCTGATCTTTTCTAGACAAAAAAAAAATTCGAGCAGAATTAAGGTAGGACCTAAAGTAGGGTTTTTTTAGCGTAATAAAACCCAAATGTAGGCAATTTATCGAGAATTTACACGTGCCGAAAGTATATTATATTGGGGACACATTTTTTCGTAGTTAGGCTAGTGATTCATGTATACCGATTCATACCAGATCTGCAAGTGTTCCTGAATGGTGGGGGCTTAATTTCCATATGAGGGGGATGCTGCAACAGTGGTCAGATTGCCTATATATTATGCAGAACATCTTATTACAGCTCTAGGCATCGGAAAGAGTTCGTTTAACTTTATTCATAAGCAAAGGGAGCCTTTTGATTTGCAAATGCAACTTCTTTTGATACTGCAACCGGTTTTAGCTGTGGTGCATTCAAGAGGCAAAAGAGAAACACAAGTGAAAAAATGAAAAAAAAACTCGAGGAAAAAGTAGCTTACCCCTGCGATGGGGCAAACCATAATGCAATCCGAGGAAATGAAAATGGCATGTCTTTGTAATGCAGCTTTGGCATTTGAGATCAACTTCAGAATGGTTAATGGACATATGAAGAACCGGTCTGCTTTTGATATACTAGCTACCAGAAAGAAATGCAAATGAAAAATCTGATCTCCCGTTGATCAAGCGGAATTTTAGATACCCTTTTCCCGTACTTATGTATGCAGGGCTCCAGTAATTTGCATATTGATACCGCAGGAGAACACGAGCAATTCTTCAAGCTACAAATGGCAGAAGATTATCGAGAGTTTGATTGCAGGGGGTGTGGCACAAACCTTGATAGGCGCTGAATATAAAACAGGGGAGCAACATCTGGATTTTCGGGGAAACAGTTGGAAGCACTGCAAAGTAGTGAATAGAATTGAACATCCAGAAGTAAAGGAAAACACGAGCTCTGTAGAGGGAATGCTGCGACGCAGAGCGATCTAATCACCTGAAATTCGCGGGAGAAGATAGTCCTATCCAGTCTTCATTTGATGGATTTGGGAAGCTATGATTCAACGATACCTGCTCAGCATATTTTTTAGTTGCTTGCGTCAACCTCAAGCCAAGTCTTAAATGCAGTGGACTAAATGTTTTTTAAAGCAGGACCCGAGTGAATGACCAAACCTAGAAGACAGCTTCGAGGAATGAGCGTTGAGCTCAACACAAAGAACAAGCATTTGAAGCCAAGAACTGAAGGAAAGGCCTCGATGCTTGCTCTTCCGTCAAGAACAAGCACCACGGGAACGGCAATCCCAGCCAGAGGGCGGTCTCCATGTGACCTCTCTCGTTTGACCGAGCTTGCAACCAACAGCAGCCAAGGAAACCCATCCCACTACTGTCATTACTCTCCCCATTCGCAATCAACACCAAGCCCGAGGATCGGAGAGCTGAAAAGCACAGAAAAGGGAAGACCAAGAGTTGCTGTTTGACGCGCAGGTGAATGACAATGGCGTTCTCGAACGACGCCAGATGAAGGGAACTGGAATGCCGCCAGACAGGTGGAATCAACAGTGCCTCGCTGCTAAAAAAATATCAACCTCGACGCCAGAATGAGTAGCTAGGGAGAGGACCAGTTGAAATGAGGCGCCGCTTGGTTCCTACTCTCGCACGAGTATTGACGGTTTACTCCTGCCTAGTCCCGCCGAGGCTGTCGGGTCACTTATGATCATTGGCTGAACACGAGTTTGCTTCGATGGAAAGGCAGGAGGGTTGCTGGTGCTCTGCAGGAGGGCGGAGCTCGCTCTTTCCATCGAAGCAAAGACATGCTCACTCTTTTCGCATCAAAGAGTGAGGTTGACATCAAAGATAGCATCAGTACCAACGTTAATGCAGTGAGGTTGCTAATCCAGGAGAGTTGCATTGAATGGGCACCGCGTTGGACGTAGGCCAGGATGGAATATCGAGTCACCCCGCCCTCATTATTCGCTCACAATCTTGTGTAGGGAGTCATCCCTCCCTCCCCCACTTTTGCCCAAGTTTATTACTGGAAAGGACTACACGGACGACTCGCCTGTATATGCACTATTCTAGCTGCAGAAACTGTCATGGCTCGAGATCTTTTCTAGTAACGCGTCGACTTTTTCTAGTAATTCATTTTTAGCGACGGGTGCGTTCGATGCAGGAGTCATTTAGGGGGGCGCACGAAGCGCTATATTTCATCTTCAAAGATTCATCATCGCTGATCATGCTTTCAAGCAGAAAATGCTTTCTCGAATGTTTCATTCTTGGGGGGGCACTTAAAGAGCAAGTCATATCAAAAGATCATTCCTGGCCCATTAGAATGTTAAAAGCCATTTTGAAAGATTATTAATCCAGCAATGCATATCCCGACTCAGGAAATGATCTCAAGAATCGTTTGGGAAGTTCTTGGAAAATCACTTTTGGCAATGCATGCTTCGACGCGAAAAATGATTTTTCGACAAGAAGCAATTTGCAAGAACCGTTTTAAAGGCGCGAATTTTGGGTGCTCAAATCATCATACAAAGGGAGTGAATCAGAGATTCTCGTTAGTAGACACATGAGAATTCCTTGTCTATATTCCAGAGCCCGGGCCATGGCCATGGGGGCAAGCACTCCATGGCCCTCACCGGTGCCTGTTCCAAATTATGTAGTCAATGCTAATGTGGGGCTGACATGACGGTCCGCATCTGTATTTATATTTATTCTTAACGGACTAACATGAACAAGTATATTTTAAAAACCACAAAAACACACGTGCGCAAAAGGACGAGCTTGAACAAATGGGAAAAATACAAGGACTAAAAATGTCATTAGTCCCTTTTTCGGCGATGCGCCCACTTCTTTTTTCTCAGGTGACTCTCAATAATCTTTCATTTATATTTGCATGTTTATTCAATTTTTGCCCAAGCACTAAAGCATTTCTTTTCATTAATACTATTATTGGAGTGCTGAAAACTAGCCTGGCTTTGCTCGAGGATTTCGACTCTTGGTCTTACGTTTACTGCAGCTTTATAATCTTGGCGCGATCGGTAACTTTGAGCTGTTTTTTCAACAACGAAAAAAGAAACCAATTAGGAAACCAATTTCGGTTTTTAAATAATAAAAAATTACCTTTTTGTTTATGAGAAAAAACCATTTCGGTTTCAAAATAATAAACAAGAGTACTTTTTACTTTCGCATTATATTTTCTTAACAAACATATTTGGCCAATGAAAATGCAAATAATTATCAGTCGACATTTAAAATTGCCAGTGCGTGATTATACTCCATCGGAAATACAAAAAAGACTCATTGATATATATCCCAAACGTGTGTGTTGTCTTTTGGAACCAAAACAATTAGAAGGATCAGATACTTGTCTCAATTACTTCTAAAGTCGAACACGGCTCTAATTAGTTTCCAAATGCTGTGGAACCCGCCTTCCAAAGTGTACAAGTCTCAAAGGAAGATGAAAACTGAAATATTCAAGAAATCATATAGAACCAAACAGACCAGTAGTTCAAATTAATCGTGTGATTTTTACGGGAAAAAAGATAGTTTATAGCAAGTGATGTCCAAATTTTTCATACTATTTAGGGCTTACAATTCAAGTACACGTTTCTACTCAAAAAGCTCAAGCCAGAAAACAGACATTGCGGCCAAAGAGCCATCCAACTACGCTCTCAGAACACTAACCACATTGATCACCGCCACTTCACCGTTCAGACAAACTTAAGGCGATCATCCAATCATAGATGCATGAAGTCATAGGAAACAGAAACTTGCAAAAAGAGGACAAAGCGGCTTTCAAGCAACTAAAAGAGATTATCTCGAATGGCACCCCGAGCAATTCTAATCTACAGGGAAACTTTACATTATCGATTCATAAAGAAATTATTGAGACATTGGGCATCAGTTATGTTTCTTCTCAGATGATCACTCACAAATCAGAAGATAATCTGCAAATTCCCACCATGGTTTTACCAATCAATGCCTAGTTCTCTTGAAAGGAAGAGTCTGTTGATGTAAAGAATGACAGGCTCTGAAGAAGCAATATAGTCCTGCATATGAGTCTTCGCCGAATTCTCTGCAGGAAGAAGAAACATGTCGAGAAGAAAGCCACCATCATTGAATGAAGTCAAATGTCAAGCAGAAGGGCAGGACATCAAATCTCAGAACGATACTAAAATCTCACACCTTCATTCAAACTTTTAATTAGTCATCTTCATTTACTTTATCTGGCCCTTACTAACATGTAAACATCACACCACTCCTCAAAGATAGGCAATTTGGAGTACATATTGCCTTCTATATACGCCAACAATTGCAACACTAAAATTAATATGCTGACTTTCCAACACCAAAATATTTTGTAACTCCATACAACATGGTATCCATAGTGAGATTCTGTCTCCAGAAATACACCTTGATAACAAGTTTCTAATTTGAGTGCAAGAAGTTATCTTTCAGCTTTGCTCAGACATGCTATCATGTCAATCTTCTTTTATGCAATTAACGAGATTAAACTTTCTATTTACATTATCAAGTATCAACAGAAGCCTCCACATAGTTGGAAGTTTGGGTCTGATGCAAATGGCAGCAATAAAGCATTTCCTTCAACAAGTTCAAGTCTCCATGGCCACCATTTTCTCCTTTTCTAGCAAGACACAGAGCTCTTTAAAAGATATTTAATTTACTTGAGATTCTGACACACATGGACAACCAATCAACTTATGCCAAAGTAGCAAAGTTACTGGTTTGCAACAACAAGAAGCGGGTTCAAAGCTCCATGTGGACATATACCAGGGCTTTCCCCAAAAACAGAAAAACACTGAGACAAGGCCAAGGGCAAATGGGATTCCCAACACAGAAAACAGATGAGGAAACAAAAATGCAGAGGAGATGTCATATCTTTTAAAAGTCATCAGTTTTTTTGTCAGATCAACAAATCCTTAGAGCCTTTGATGATGTGGAAAAATCATAAACTTCTATGCCTTAGATGATCCAGAAGTCTTCTCTTTATAGGACAAGTAACACCACTTGTATAATGCCACACTGGCAATGAAGCATATTCACTACAATGGCACTTTTGTCTTCCTAAGACCAGTTAGACCTGTGAATTATCAGCTTTAAAAAAATCACAAAAAGAAAAGGAAAACAATGTTCATTATTTTGATGTTTGTTAACCAAGAAATTGTAATTTGCTGATCCAATGACCGAGACTGATGCTCCAGCACTGGACCAGTAATTGCATAATGTCATGCATTGAAGCTGTCCCTGCTTTACAAGATATTTTTAAATAATTCACGACCCTTGCACTAAATATAGTGGCTCTTTCCTTTGTATAAAATTGAAAACTGATGTAAGGCTTAATCCACACTTACTACATTAATATATGATTATTCAACTTGTTATCTAGCTATGCATCTTACAGTTTAAAACTAATGACATACTTGTCCTGGATGCTAGAGCTTCCAGTGGTAATCCCCACTTTCGCATCATATGCTCTGTTGGTCGTTCCAAATTAAAACACCATTCAACTTCTTGCCAAGAATTGCAGATAATGAGCCACAGAATTTTAAAGCTGATCATGCTTCAATTTTATATTGACATTCATTCATTTAGGTACCTAATAATTCATCAGGGCAGATACTATGTCAATCCTGATTCCATGTACCAATTGTTCTTTCTCCACCCAGAAAGAGCAATGTGAAATAGCAGAATGACTCCACAATCAATGGATCGGCATCAAGATAATTTATGTCAGAAACAGACGAGCTAACCAGCACTCCACAAAACATGGCCTATGTATCTCTGGGCAATTTTCCTAGTTGTTCCAACACAAAAGTAGCACTGCTAGAAATACGTACAAACTCACCATCCTCATTGAGTTTCTTCAATAACTGTGCCTTTGTGGGAAGGGCATACATCCCTGCAGCTACAGCTTTCCTAATAGCCCACCCATGGTGAGGAGCAAAAACCTGTGCATAAGCCTTGGAAGCTGGATCCCTTAGGGAATTTCCCCTGCCAAAACGATTAACAAACCATAAAGATCACCTCTAACAACATAAAAAGGCAATGTTGAGTGCATTACTGGAAACAAGTTGGGATAAGCCAACAGATCCCACTGTTTAGTTTTATCCTTTCCAACCTCCATAAACAGACATTCTTCTTTATCTCATGCCTTCTTCATTTTCTTCTCATTGTGATGTCCTCAGCGTAGAACTACCTTATGTAGAGGGATTGACTAGACATATCCTGTGTCTAAACCACTTTAAATGAATCCCTCTTATCCTATGTTTGATCAATGCAGCACCAACTTTCTTCCAGAGACATACAATCTCCAACTATGGAGTTCTTAAACCAGAATTATTTGTTTTGGTTATCACAAGATATAACAATTTAATCTAGTCCAAGGAAAAAATATTCATTTTTCATGGTAATTGTTGATTAATAAATTGAGGGAAAAATATTTTTTTGCCACATTAACTTGTCCATTAATAAAAAATGACTTGAGTTTAAGCCCACCGCTAAGTGGGGCATGACCCAAATTACATCCAATCAAATCAGAAAATATAATGACCCATTTTAAATTTCTTTTTTTGAAGGTTCCAGCTGGTGTGGAGACCTCAGATGTAAGACTCATGAGGATGCGAACCAAAACCAGTTTCCCACTTTACAATAGGGTAATAGACCGTTTGGGGATTCAACATTTTGTTGCATTTAACCTGATTGTACGGATCAAAATACACAGTATCAAATTGGCTTACAGGAGATCTGGATTGAGAAGATATCCATTACTATAACTCCTCAAAGCATGACTTTGATGATCCTCCCCACTGATGTAAGTCACGTTGACATGACCACATACCTATATATATTCTCTGTTTACTACTTCAAGCATAACATTCTGCAACCCTTACAAGACACACGTATGGAGATTTGCGAACCACTTCTCTGAAAGATGAGTCAATAATCCCTCATTCATTCTCAACATAGTGCATTTTGTCTCCGCTCTTGCTCCACAAAATGTTGTTAATGGGTTCTTAGGAGGCGGCTTTCTGGGCTTCCCAAAATTGTGTTCACTCAAAACAAGTTGGATAGGGACAAATTAAGGACAATAGAAAACTTGAAAAAATGATATAAAACAATTTCAGTGTCCTTTCCCCTGCTACTTAATATCATTAACAGTTCAGGAAACACACATTTGCTAACTTGTCTCATCTATGTGCAAAGAAGTATCACAGAGAAACTAAACTTCATTAACATACTCTGATACGAGAATTTGTTCAAAGAGTACCCTGACCATGTCCAGGCCACGCTTCACCCTCAGAAGATTTCTCGAATGGCTACCTGCTTTCCTGACGGAGTTCATTTCCATATCATGTTCCAGCAAAGCCTGCAACGTCGTGATTGACTTGGATGCGTCTGCCAGATCATGAACCTGTTTTTCATGAAAAAAAGAAAATATTGCAGTAAGGGCACCGGCAACAAGATGATCATCCATCAGAAGATTAATATTTGAAAAGGCGAACAGGGTAATTTGCACTATCTAAAGAACAAGGTTGATCAGCAAAATCCCTTTTCGAGACCAAAAATCACTTATAATAAATAATAGCATTCTCCAGGAGAATGAGACCAGCTCCAACGTTAACAAGCAAGATTATGCGCAGGCCCTCAAAAACCGTCTGATCATAAGTTCGTCATCACCCAAGAACAGCCAGCACATAATCACAAAATAGACAAAGAAAGCGGAGTTCCTTTTCAATTCATACATTTTCCTCAGAAAAACTCAACAGAACAATACCCAAACGCCTTCCCCTGCACGCTTCCAGGTAACAATCGCTACTACTATCAACTCAGCCATCAAACCTTGACGCCACACGCTTCCACAACCTAACAATTTTAACCTCAAGGGATCCGAGGGAGTCGGGGGAATGAATCTGACACGGGGCGGGAGCCGCAGCCCTCGGGATCGAATAACGATACCTTGGCGACGTAGTCCATCTCGGCGAACTTGAAAGCGATGCCGAGGCAGCCAAAGAGCGGGGACACGAGGGAGCAGGCGTGGGAGAAAGGCGCGACCTCGACGCCCGGCGCCGGGGAGTCCACGGCCGCAGCGAGCTCCTTGAAAGACTGCGCGATCTTCCTCAGCGGCTTGTCGCCGCCGCCGCCAAGCTCCGCCATTCGATCGGGATCGGCTCTCGAATCGAGCACCGGCTCTCGCCCTCTGCCGCTCTCCGAAATCGGATTTTCAGGCGCAGAGGAGCGGGGAAGACGAGACGACCTCCTTTGCTGCGCGATGACGATCTCAGGCAACCACGTGACGTTGCTCGATTGATCTTCAATCAATTTATCGTTTTGTCTTCTTTAACGACCAAAAGACGGAATCTTTGGCGCATCATCCTCGCCAATATTCTTTTGGCGGGTAAATTACAATATTCGCCTATTGACGAAGGGTTGCTCGGAAGGAGGAGGGGCAACCGCCGCCCACGGCGGGGCAATGGCATCGGCGAGAGGCGGATCTTGACCGAGGCGCTCGCTTATCGATGGCAATGGAAGTGACTGATGGTGTCAAATATTGGGTTAATGTGACTCACGGGCAATGGCGACGACACCGATACGTAGAGAGAGAAGTGAACTCAAGATGGTGGCAACAAGAATTGTCCGTGGGGCCAATCTTTGGTGATGGAGGCATCCTCCAGGGTGCGGAGGTTAGTTATCCGCCATGGCGATGAGCCGAGGACGATTGATGGCGAGGGAGCGAGGGATGGAAGCGTTTGATTAAGATAGGGGTGAGGATGGTCCGGATTAGGCCGGCCCCGTGCTCAATTCGAAGACCAATCCACACAATGTTGACCTTTAATTTTTGGGCCTGGACCGGACCAATAGGGTCCGGTCCTGGCCTAAGGGTCGACTCGGGGCCACTAAATTATTTTTTGATAAAGCATGAATTTCATATCAGTGGACTGAAACTTTTTTTTTTTATAAAGAGTTATATGAAAAGCACAAAATATATATGCCAAAGCCAATTTATTGCTAAAGGAAAAGACTTTCGACACTAGGTAGCCCATATCCTATATCAAAGTGATGAGCTTTGCTATTTTTCAGAGCTTTTATCCCTTGCCGTCCTATAAGCTAATTCTATTATCCATTCATCTAGATGCTCCGAGGGCTCAGACCTGGCTTGAAGGAAGGTCGTTCTCTCAATTCATTCTCCTCTGGATGCGAGAGGAGATGCTACTCACCATGGAAGCACTTGGGCTTGCCAAAATGGATAGGATTTGATGTCATTGCTATTCGCACGAGAAGGTCAAAACTTGTGGTCAAAGCAATTGCTACATAATGGCCGGAGCCTTTGGCTCTGATTGATGGTGATCAGCAAGTTGAACTAAATGGAAAGCTGGAGAGTTTTTCTATATATATATATTGGCAGAATATATTTGAGGATATTAATATTGATAATATCAACAGTCAAATTAAATCGGCTGTGAATTTAGCTGAAGATGAATCAAAATGAGGAAAAAAAAAAGAATACTTAAAATTCTAAGTCTGAATCTGAATCATACTGTTCGGGGTAAGAATTATCTTCGTCAGAAGTACTTCTATATTAACACTCAAAATTTTCTAATGATAATAATGTTGCAGCTAAATCTATTTGTACATAAAGATCAAGAAAATAACAAGCAATTTGATGTGCAATTAATAATAAATAATGAAATAAAAATTGCATGAATCAAAATCAGAAAAAGATGCTTCAGTATAATAATAATTTAATCTATATGACAAATGATTGGCAGTAATATGCAATTCAAAATAAAGTGTCGTTGAATAACATGCAATATGATATGTAATAAACAATAAATTTATGTATAACGGGAAAGAGAGCATTGAGGTACCAAGTCTCTTCACAATAGGGTGGTAATCCGCACTCAAGATGAAAATATGGCCTAAATAAAATACCAAATCTTTCCGCAATAAAGTGGTAATCCGCACTCCAGACTGAAATATGGCAACAAGCAATAATATGAAATCACTTCGCTTCATAATGGGGTAGTAATCCTCACACAATATGAAGTTAGTGACAAGGACAAAACGGAAAGAAAAAGTAAGAATTATAAACTTAGCCCAAAAATTGCACTATCTAAATTTGTATACAAATATTCCAAATAAAATTACAAGTGCAACAAAGACCACAGAACTTCTATTGGGTAGAAGAAATTCTGTGAGTGAATATTTGCTTATCGTGAAAATGGGTTAATTTAGAGAATCATGGAAATAGGTAGATCTAAAATGGGAACGATCTCTTAATGGTAGGAAGATCGTGAATCAAAATGAGATCTTGGTAGATCTGAAATGGAAACGATCTCCTTATGGTGGAAACATCATAAATCAAAATGAGATCAGGGTAAATCTAAAATGGGAATGATCTCCTAATGATAGGAAGATTGTAACATCCCGTTTTCAGGCCATTTCTAAGGCCAAATTAACGAATTGGTCAATGACCTGTTAGCCCTGAAAATTTCCCCCGAAATAAACCGTAAGAATTAAATTAGAGAGATTATGGGCTTCTAGAATTCACGATTTAGGCCCCTAAGGTTTGATTAATTGCATTTTTGGCCCCAAAAGGGATGAATTTTGGGCCTAAGGGTAATTTTAGGAAAAATATGGAAAAGTTGACTTTTGGTCAACGGTCAACGATTGATCGGTCAACGGTCAGAATCGGTCAACTCCTGAGGAAAACCGGTCGGACCTCTTATGGACCGGGTTCGACCGAGAAAATCACGGTTTGACCGCGAGGAAGGTCGGTCACGAGGAAGGTCGGTCAGAATGCAAGAGAATTGGTCAGACCATGAGGAATATGGTCTGACCGTGCAGAGGACCGGTTCGACCGCTCCAACAGTCGGTTTGACCGAGTGGACCGGTCCACCTAACCCATCGTTTCCCCTCCATTTGGACGTTCCGTTGAACACGTGGCGGGCAAGGGAGAGAAGAGCTCGCCGAAGCCAACCGGCGTGCACTACCGCAAGCCACGCGTCCTCTACCCTTCAGCTAAGCTGGCCTAACGCCAGCAAGGTCACGCATGGGCAGCCGCGTGGCTGGAGCCACTCGCCCTCTCCCCCGAGACCGTCCTGTCCCTGTTTTTCCTTCCAACACGAGCTTGTTCTTTCGAGCTCAAGTTCTCCCAACTCCGAGCTCCGTTTAGCTCGAGCTTGGTAGCGTTCGAAAGCTCACGAGGCCAGTGTCACGATGCAGCCAACCGTCACCGCCATCGTGGTCTGCAGCGCCTCCAAAAGCCCCCGAAAGTCAGCCTAGACCTCAGGTTCTTGCCCTGTTTAGGCCGAGGCCCTTGTCCGGCCACCGTCGCCGTTCCGACCACTCCCAGCCACCTTCGATAGCACCCGAGGACTTGTGGAGGTCTGGTGAGTAGAATCTATGCCTTTAATTAGGTCAATTCCGGTCTGGGTTGGATAAATCGAAACATGATCAAATTGTGCCCTAATCTGGTTTGAGCTGACCCGAGTTGCCATTGCCGTTCTAGGGCCACCCAACCGCCACCCATGGCCTTACTAGCCAGCCAGGGACACCCAAGGCTAGGCTCAACCTCCATCGAGCCGAGGTTCACCGTCAAGTAGCCCAGTTGGCCTCCGGCCAGCTTGGCCGGGTTTCGTTCGAGCCTGGACAAGCCTGGCTGGAGCAAATCCGGCCACCAAGGGCCTCCGTGGCCTTAACCATGGGCTGGGCCAGCCTCCCACAGCCTCGGGCCATCTTCGGGAGCCTCGCCAGAGCTCCGCCGACGCCAAAGAGTGGCCAGAGTCCACCGGAGCCATCTCAGCATTCCTCGAGGGCTGGGCAACGCATCCGTGGCGTCGGATTGGAGATTGGACCATCACATCAAATCTGAGCGCGATCGGAAGTACAAGGATTGCGTCGCGACGACCCACCGCCATTGACCACCAGATCACGTAATTCGAGGTGAGTGGACCTTCTAAACCCTAATATGGTATGTTTATTGCTTTAGTAGAATTGTTAGGTCATTTATGTGATTTTAGTGGACAACATTTATGGAATCGACAGTTATGATTTGGCACCGAATACCAATTAAATAAAATGAGATGGATCGAATATGAGGTCGTAGGTTGAGGTGGAATTAATGATAATTCGTGGCCTAGATAGAATTTAAGATCGATGTGAGGCCACGAGCCGAGACAGAATGAACGGAGGACCAATATGGCTAAATAAACGAAATACCAAGCTATTGAGTTAGAAATTAGTCTAATGAAGGCAATAGGACCAGAAAGGGAATAAATACGAAATTGTGAGATTTGAGGTGCCAAATTGGACATCGGTATCCAACGAGTAACCGATCGGGTTGGAGTCAACAATGGTCGAGTTGGAAGACTGAATAAAGTTGCAGACCAACCATGAACGGTCTTATTGAGTGGAATAGACAATTTATTGATTGTCTAACCTTTTACGTGATTGATTTATTTATTTATTTATTTAATGGACAGTATATTACTTACGATCTAACAATTGACCGAGTTAGAAATTTGATTAAGTCTCAGACTAGTCTTGAACGGTCTTCTGGTGTGGTTTAGACAATTTATCTGACCGTCGATTTATTTATGCAATTTATTTAATTGCCGGTAAATTATTTATTAATTTACTCATTTCTTTCATGTTAATTAAATTTGGATTTGTATACGGATCGGTGTGATGTGTAGATCTATATCTCGCCGAGAATATAGATTGTTAAACCTATAGACCCATAGACAACGAGAGCACAAAAGAGAGGGTGTGACAAGAAATTTATAGACTTTATAAGCGAGAAGGTGAGGACGAACTATGCCCTAAGGCTGCGTTTGGTCGACCGGATAAAAATCAGGATATGATATGTTTTATCATATCCAGTGTTTGGTAGCTGCATAGGATAGGATAAGGTGGGATATAGAGGGGATATAGCCCAGATAAAAAAATCCGAGGGGAGGGGAGAGGTGGGATAAGGTCGAATAGGATTTCTCTTATCCGTAGTAGAAAACCTTACGACTTTTTTCTTTTTTCTTTCTCCATCGTTCACCAATAGACGACTTCCACTCTTCCATTTCCAAAGCATCAACGTCGAATCCTTCTCCTCGAGAACTCTTTGATTCAGATCGCAATTTTACGAAATCGGCGAATTTTTGAAGGTAAATAATCATGTTTTGTCTCTCTTTCTCTCTATCTTACGAAAAGCGACGAATTTTCGACGGATGTGAGGTTAGTTATGTGCTTGGCATCGTGGGTTTGGTCTAAAGTTTCATAATCTTTTTACAAACGATTCTTGCTTTTATGGAATAATTACAATTTGTTAGTTTAGCTCAAATCAAATTGAGCTTTTACTATGTCGACAATTTGTTAGTTTAGTTCTAAATATTTTGAAAATTTACCGATTTAGTCCAAACTTATCATTTGGATATTTAGTCGTAATAATTACATCGTCTAATTATCAAAAAAGTTTACGATTAAATTGTTACGATTGAAAAGTCCATGATTAAATTAACAAATTATAAAAATGTTTAAGATTAAATTGGTTCGATAAAAAATTTTACAACCGAATTGGCTTTCCTACAATAAATTTAGGACTTTTAGGACAATTATTCTATAATTTGACTTACTCTCGATTATGATCTTTCCAATCTATCTTTAAAAAAATTGTAAAATGATGTCATTAACGTAGATAAACTTGTTCATCAACACGAAAAATCTGTTAGAAATAACTAATTCTATAAGTTAAAAAGTTTGTTAATGTGATTTTATATCGTTCCTAATTTTAACTTCGTTAACGTAATTGTATATCGTTCCTAATTTAACTTCGACCAAGCGAATTTGGAGCTTTTCGTAAGTTAAAAAGTTCGTTAACGTAATTTTATATCGTTCCTAATTTAAGTTTGCGGTAAATCAAATGACAGATTTGATAAGATACGAGGATATCCCACTTTAAATCCGTAGTCCACCAAACAGTAGATTGGATAGGATATGAGGATATCCGACTTTAAATCCGAAGGTTACCAAACATCGAATGGGATATGAAGAAATCTGGGGATTTCTTATCCTATCCTATCTAGTCATATCCCGTTCAGAAATCCGGGCGACCAAACGCAGCCTAAGTGTGATCGAAGTGTGAGTCACAAATAGAGACCCTAGGGCAATTTGCATACCTAGTTTTGGATTAGGGGGTTTGCTTACTGAGATACCTCCAATATCTCACCCCACTCACCCCACCACCCCCAACCATTTCAGATTAAATCACGAACCCAGGAGAGGAGTCATTGGAGATAAAGGACGACGGAGGAAGATTGAGTCAATTAATTGGCAGCAATTGGTTGAGGACGAAGGAATATCATCTATGGACTGCAATTTGGATGAAAGCGGCCTTGAGATTCTGACGTGGAACAAATTGTATAAAAATTTCTTATATGAATGGAAATAATGTAGTTAATAATTTTTTTACCTCGCTTTTGTTGTATGACTCTGATTATTGAGAAAAGATAGGAAAGAAAAATTCGAGGTCTGTCGTGTACTCGAAGGTCGGGGCGTGACAAAGATCGTGAATTAGAATGAGATCTGGGTAGATCTGAAATGGGAACGATCTCCTTGTGGTAAGAAGATCGTGAATCAAAATGAGATCTAGGTAGATCTGAAATGGGAATGATCTCCTAATGGTAGGAAGATTGTAAATCAGAATAAGATCTGGGTAGATTTGAAATGAAAACGATCTCCTAATGGTTGGAAAACCATAAATCAGAATCAGTGATAAAATCAATCCCTTATGGAGAAGTAGATCTATAAATATGGGTTTGATCTTTTGTCGGCAGAGAGATCGAAATCTTGGAAGCAGAAGGATGGAAGAGGAAGATGGATGAAAGAGAGGTTTTCTGGAGAAGGAGTGTTTTCAGAGAACTTACAATTTCTGCCCCCTCTCTCCTTCCACAATGTGAGTTAAATAATGGCTGAAATGGTATTATGCCAATAGCGAAAGCTGAATAACTCTAAAGCGCATAGTGGTACGGTATTTTCTGTAATAATGAGAGTCCAACATTTTAATAACAAATGATGTTATCTCTTACGATAATTACAATGATTTGAAAACAATTATTATGTATGCCATTTCATTTTTTGCCTCTCCTTGGATGCCATAACAATCATCCTCATTGGTGTCTCCACCGTGATGGGAATCACTTTATGAGGAGCTCGATTCCACTTTTTCAAGAGCTTGCTTAAGTAGATCTGTCAAATCTTGAACAAGTTTTGATAATAGGAATCCTTTATCATGGAGAAAAGGGGTGATAGTGTGGGGAATTTCTGTAACAGGCTTAACTTTTTAGCCATCCAGTCAATAATAGCCTAGTGATCAGTCATGTCCCAGTTTTTAAATTGATCACACCATGTGACCCGATATTTTCTAATAAGAATAATGATTTCACTATCTGGTTCTTTTTTGAAGTTAAAATGCCAAGATTATATCCAATGAACTCCAAAATTGGAATGGTATAATAATGGCTTTGGAAAGTTTTTCTCTTGGGGATTAGGAGAATAATTTTTTTATGAAGAAATTGAAGCCTAATTTGATTTTTGAAGGACTAATTTCGATCAAAGGTCCGAATTCTTTCCACCAACAAATAAACTAGTAGGGTATTGTTCAGGTGTCAATATTGTCCAAGAAAATTAATCAGGTATAAGTTCCTTTGGAATTCATGCGGAACAATGCATTCCACCAAACTTGACGATAATCAAAATAAGTGAATTTGGATCGAAAAGAAGGTTGGGCTTCTGTGATCTTAATTTTGAATTTAGAGTATTTAGTGAGGGGTTAATCCCATGAAAATGGGTTAATGACCATTTTAATATGAATCATTGAATAATTAGGATTTGTTCCTCCAAATTGTTTGAATGTTGCTGAACTAGTTTCTACTAAAATTCTTTCATAATACTCCACAGTTTTCTGAGGATCATGTAGAGTACAATAAAAGTTTTCAATGAACATTAGTCTGGCACATTCAAAAGGGATTTCATCGAAAAATCCTTTTCCTTTTCAATAAATTTTGATCTAGGAGTAGATCTATCCATTGGGATGACTACCTCACTAGAATATGCAGGTCTTACCTAAACCAATGAAGTTTTCCTTTTCAGTTGAATAGGTGCACTCACTGGTTAAGTGGTCAATCGGAGAAGCCTAAGGGCATCCTCCTGAGTAATGGTAGAAAAATTAATTGGGACAATTGATGATTGTGTCTTAGATTTTTTAGCCTTATTTAAGGCTGCAAAGGATGAGACAAAATTATCTTTTAGTCCAATTGTTAAAGGTTTGTTTGACTTTTAGGCTGCTCGCAACCATGTGCGAATATCTGTGGGTCCTCCTTTGGAAGGCTAGTCTTCAACCTTTGATTTCCTCTTTTCAAAGGAGGATTTACTGGGTTTGGGAGGCATTGGCCCTGTAAAAATTCTCTAGTTGGAAAATCAGCAACAATATCAAAAGGGAACTTAAAGATTCATTAATGAATTCAATATCGAAGTCAAAAACAGAAAGAATAGCTTATTATGTTTTGATGCAATATTTGTATATTTTTTTTGCAAAACATCTTTTGCATATTTGCAATCAATGCGTATCAAGAATTTTTGGTTCAATAAGGCACTGCATGAATCGCACCTGTTTCTCGTCCAGAACTGGTTCTGGACCAAAAAAACCAGTTCTGGACGAGAAACCCGTTTGCTTCAACATTTTGTGAAAACCAGTTCTGAACCAATTTTCTTGGCCAGAACCGGTTTTCATCCGAGAAAGAGAAAGCAAAAAAAAGCAATTTCTTGGCCATCTCCTCCCTTCTAAGAACATGTTCTTTCTTTCTCCTCCCCCTTTCTTCCCCTGCAGATCGTGTGCGTGTAATCCTCCTCCCCTACAGCTCGCCGCCTCCAGCTCCCCTGCGCCGCCGCCTGCAGCTCGCCTCCGCCGCCGCCACCTCCAGCTCGCCGCCTCCAGCTCGCCTCCGCCGCCTCCTCCAGCTCGCCCCGCCCCAGCCACCAGCTCGCCCCAGCCGCGCCCAGCTCGCCCCCAGCCGCCCGCCGCCGCCCCCAGCCGCCCCAGCCGCGCCCAGATCTGCCCGTCATGCAGGCCCTCAGAGGCCAATGCTTCTGTTCAACACGACCCAAATGAAATGAAAAACTCTTGCAGGACAGGATGATGGGAGAGCTTCATTCGAGAGGAAGAACAATCGAAGAAATTGCAGATGTTCTGAAAAGAGCTACGATGCATCCACGATCGTTCCCGCCATCAAAACAACTCATGCTCTGTGGTAAATCGAAATGAAGCAATTTTATCTCTCTGCTCGGTGCTCTGTTTTGCAACGAAGATATCGAGCGGGGTTAATGTTTTTCAGGGTAGGATTTCTCAGGCGGGAGTTGCAGATTGTAAGTGATGCCAATCTTTGCTACATCGAGACAATCCTGAAGCATCTGGGCATACGGGAGTGCTTCTCCGAGATCAACACACACCCCAGCTTTGTCGATGAAGAAGGGAGGCTCAAGATTTTGCCTTTTCATGACTTCCAAGTCCTCTTCTCATGGATGTGGTCTCTGCCCTCCAAACATGTGCAAGGTAACGGAAGATATACATTTGGTTTTTCCCATAGAGAAGCTTCTTGAAATTTCAACGCATGCCGATGAAATTTCACACGGGATGGACATGACTAATCCGTCCACGGTTGTTTTCGGTGTCTTCTTTCCTGACCACCACTTCAATCTTCATCCCATCATCTCCATATCTATGAAAAAAATTGAATCTTTTAGGGTCCATCATGATTACTACAGATGGGTGTCTTCTAGGAATTGGTGATTCAAAGAATGCAAGCCTCCGTTTCAGCGAGGGCAAGAAGAAGAGTTTCATCTATCTGGGAGATGGGACTGCTGACTACTGCCCTAGCCTGAAGCTCCTGGAGGGTGACTTCATGATGCCAAGGAATAACTACCCTGTCTGGGGACTTGACCTGCAGGAACCCCTCGCTGTTGAAGGCAGGGATTCACGAGGGGGCGACGGCGGAGAGCTGGAGCGGATCCCGCTTCAATTGATCGACACGTAGAGCACTGAAGAGGAGGAAATCAAATCTGATTGACCTTTTCCTTACTGACTAGTTTCAAGTTACTAACTTTCATTTAATTTTGTTACCAATTTTTATTTGGTTGCAATTCATGGTTAGCATAAATCATATTTTTTAATATCTCACATTCCATTCAATTAAAACTTGAATTCTTCTACGCGATTCATTGCTATAATTTTATAAATTCACTAACAGGTACTAATTTCCTCCTGTTCTTCATTATAAAACGGTACACAAAATTGAAAATCCTATGCAATATTAAAATCCAATTCCCTGGCATCTTATAATCAAAATAGCAAATGTTATACACGTAACCCATGCACGTGAAGAGTTTAATGTGGATTAACTACATGGATACGATTTCAATTGGTTGGACTAAATACGATAGTGTTCTAATGAATCGGTAAGTCAAAACGGATCGAGCAAATCAATTTTAGGCCGGACCAATTTCTATCCGATCTAAATCCGGTCCGACCCACTCATTTGACGGCCCTGCAACCTATTCCCCGTTAGGGGTGAGCAAGTGGAACCGCCCGCCCGGGAACCGCCCGGAACCGGCGGTTCCGGGCGGTTCCCGGACGGGCGGTCCGGTTCCCGGTTCCACAAAAAGTGGAACCGGGAAATTCGGTCCGGTTCCCGGTTCCGGGGGTGGAACCGCCCGCCCGGAACCGAAACCGGTACTATTCAAAAAAAAATTCTGAAATTTATATTTGTGAGTTTGTAAAGTTTGTTTCTATTCTGTAATTTAGTCTTAAGGTGCATTTTTGGACACGTCCAAATGTAATGGACGTCACTGGACGTCCACGTCCAGCACTGGACATCCAGGACGTCCGTTGGACGCCCCATTCTGGGCGTCCAAACTGGACGTCCAGTGACGTCCAGTAGTGGACCGTGGATGAGTGGACGAATGCGACGAGCGGACCGTGGACGACGTGCAATTATTTTCTGTTTTAGAATTTTTTTTCGCGTTAATTGGAACCGGGAACCGCCCGGGAACCGGACCGGACCGGCAAGAACCGGATCGGAACCGCCCAATCTTGTTCGGTCCGGTTCCCGGTTCTCCATAATAGGGAACCGGTTTCACCGGTCCGGTTCCCGGTTCCTAGGGGAACCGGAACCGCCCGGGAACCGATCACCCCTATTCCCCGTCATGGTTCGCTGGACTGATTAGTGTGGCGCTAGTGCTCATAGGACGGCTAAGCCGGCCTTATTGGAGCAAAGCCGGCTAAGGAGGCCTTATTACAAATGTTTAATGCAATTAAAGTGATTTTTCAATTTTAGAGTAAATTACAATAAATTGTGCAAAAAAATATCAAATTTCCTTATTTTTATTAATATGAGCATCTTCCAATATCCCAAATAATATATTTTAAAAAATGAAACAGAATCAGAAATAGAAATTTTTTTGTCATATCAAACAGCTTTCTCTTTCTGAAATAGAAATTGTATGTCCATATCAAACGCGTTTTTTTCGTCAGAAACTCATTCTGAACCAGAAATAAAAAAAACTCATTCTCGACAGAACTCATTCTTAGAAACAGAATGAGTATCATGCGCAGCCTAAATCTCCTTGCAACTTGGAAATGGTAAGAACAGCTACAAGAATTTCTTTTTTAATGGTATAATAATTCTTATGATGATCATTCCAATGTTTTGAAACAAATTGAATGATAAATTCTTTATTATTTTTAACTTGTTTCAAAATTCCACCATAGCCAAGTTCAAAAGCATCGGTTTTGACAATTTTGAACAAATGTGGATCTGCAAGATGTAGACAAGGAATTTCTTCGATTTCCTTTTGATTTGTTTCACAATATTGGTATACATCTCATTCCATTCATGCAGATTCTTTTTCAACCACTAATGTAATGGTTTGCATAGGATTCCAAAATTGGGGAAAGAAAATCTGCTACATAATTCAGCCTTCTAAGAAGTCAGTGCAATTGAGTATCATCATAAATCTCATATGAAAATTTTTCTGAGAACATGATAGAACGTTCAATCGAAATAATGGTACCCTAGTGTATGTAATGACCTATAAATTGTATCTTTGTTTGGAAAAAAGACAATTTTGTAGGTGATACAACAAGTTCATTTTTTCTAGTTATATTCAAAAATTGTCCAATATGGTTGAAATGCTAATCAATGGATGTAGAATACACAAGAACATCATCAACATAAACAAGAATGAAATCTGAGACTGGATTAAAAATATCATTCATTATTCGCTAGAATTCTGAAGGAGCATTTTTTAATCCAAAGGGCATAACATTCCATTCATATTGTCCAAAAGGGACAATGAATGCAATTTTATACCTGTCAAATTCCTTGATCTGGATCTACTAGACTTCATGTCAAATTTTGAAAAAATCATGAAATTATAAAGGTATTGGGTACCTAATCCATTTTAAGACTTTGTTTAACGGCCTATAATTAATGACAAGCCATGGAACTCTTCTCTCAAGTTCTGCATTTTTATTTACATAAAAAGTTGAACAACTCTAGGGAGATTTGCTCTTTCTAATGAGTTTTTTTGTCAATAAGGTCTTGAATTTCCTTTTGACAAAAATTCAGTGTTTCTTGATTCATTTGAGAGGGTCTAGCTTTGGTAGGAATATCAATCTCAGAAAATTATGGTTCATAAGGAAAATTAACAATATGACTCTTCCTTTCCCAAAATGCATTAGGGAGAGTAGAACAAGTGAAATTTTTCAAAAGGTTTTCCAAATTGGAAATATTTTTCTGAATTTTTGAATTAGAAAGTTGTGTTTCAATTTTCTTGTGATTGATGTTCTCTTGAAGGTAAAGAAGATGCTTTTCTCTGCTCTTAATTAGACAATTAATTTCAGAAATGCAATGCTATTGGAGAATGTTCAAATTTCTAGTTTTCAGTTTGGTGATAAACTCAAAAACTAGGTTTTTGTTTCAATACCTTCGTCAGTAACTATGAGGCTGAATCAATGTGATGAAAGAAGTCCTAATAATAATTCCTTGTTTCAAATCCTTAACAAGAATAAAATGAGTTTTAAAAGAGACATTTTCCTTAATAATTTCAACCTCAGGGATTTTATACTCAATTTTGAGTTTTTCTCTTGAAATACCTTTTAAGGAATGTTTCGTCTTTTCACAATACTTGGTTGAAACCAAACATTCTCTAATGCAATTAAGGTCTGCCCAAGTATCAAATAATGCAACTGAATCCAAAAAGAATTCACCATTAATCTTGATAGAAATATTTATTAACCACTTTCTTGATGTAATCTCAAAAAGTTGTAATAAATATCCCTGTTCGAGAGATTTAGGTGAATTATTGGAAGATTCTTCTTTATGATCCTTTCTTTGATCAAAAATCTTATTTTTCAAATTAAAAACTTATGATTATAATTTTAACTGAGAAAGCTTCAAATCATGAATTTCTTGTTTAAGTTCGTTGATCTCATGTTGAAGATCATTGACTGTAACTGGTCGTGACTTTGATTGCTTTCCACGACTTAAAATCTCATTTAGATTGTAAGGAATTTTTGACAAATGAGAAGAAGATGATTTTGGTTTCATCAAATTGTTTAGAAATTCAACCTTTTCTTCTGTGTTAGGAATTTGATCAATTTGTTCTAAAGTAATTTCTTCTTCTTTTGTCAAAACATTGATTTCAAGGTCATCAAAGTCTTTGAAAATTTCTCGTTCATTTTCATCTTCCGAAGAGGAGGATTCAATGTTATTGACTTGAAGACCATCTTCTTCCGACGATGATCCTTCAGCCATGATTTGGAGGAAATTATTAAAGACTTCTTCTTCCAATTCTAACTCATTAAGCATTTTGGCTACTCTATAGAATTTAGAAGTATGACCATTTTCCCGCAATTAAACAAGTTAAGTTTTTAAACCTTTTCTTATTTCTAAAATTTCTTTTCTTCTGAAAAGATTGATTCTAATTTGAAAATTTATCCTTTTTGGGATATCTCCTAGTGAATTTCTTTTCAAATTTTTATAAACAATTTTTGCATTTGCAATTCTTCTTGCAAAATCTTTTTGCAGGAATGGGAAAAGAAGGATCATATTCCTAAGCCTCTGTGGGAATCTTTTTGCTCTTTTTTGAGTTGCTTCTGGAGATGTATATTTGTACACAAATTAGTTCCAATTTAGTAAACATAAGACACAAGTTCTCCATAAGATAATAAATCATAAGGAATTTCTTGCTCATGATCTTTTCTAATCTTTTTGCAAACTTGGTCTCTAATCAAACGATCAAGATTTTTGTCCTTTGACTAAGGAAGGATCACCAATAAAATGCTAAGAAACAGAATATAAAAGAGTGTTGATTGCATCTTGAATGGGACGATTATTTTCATCAACAATTTCTCGATCATCATACATATATATGATCCTCAATCCACTTATCTTGAATAGCTCTAATATTGGTCTTATTGCGGTCAAAAATTGCACTATATAAAATTGCATACAAATATTTTAAATGAAATTGCAAGTGCAATAAAGACCATAGAACTTCTATAGGGTAGAAGAAATTCGGCAAATAAATTTTGCTTGCTTACCGTGGAAATGGGTTGATTCAGAGAATCATCGGATTCTGTGAATCTTGAAAATGGGTAGATCTAGGTAGATCTGAATAGATTTGAATTGGAAATGATCACCTAATGGTAGGTAGATCGGGAAATATGTGATATGGGTAGAGCTGGAGACGATCTCCTAATGGTAGGAAGATCGAGAAATATGTGATATGAGTAGATATGGGGACGATCTCCTAATGGTAGGAAGATCGAGAAATATGTGATCTAGGTAGATCTTGGGACAATTTCCTAATGGTAGGAAGATCGAGAAATATGTGAATTGGGTAGATCTGGGGACGATCTCAATGGTAGGAAGATCAAGAAATATGTGATCTGGGTAGATCTGTAAATATGGGTTTAATCTTCAGCGGTAGATGAAAGATCTCAGAATGTGTATGGAAATAGGAAGAAATATGGTTTCGATCTCCAGTAGTGGCTGAAAGATCTCAAAATATGTATGGAAATGGAGAGAAGATTAGAGAAGAGTAAAAGGAAGTGTGTGAAAGAAAGGAGGAAGAGGAAGAATGAGAGTGGAGGAGAGTGTTCAAAGAGAATGACTCACGATTTCGCCTCCCCTTCCAGCCTTTCAAATAAATAGAGGTGGAAATGATACTATGTAAACAGTAAAAGACTGACATGATACTTGCAAATAGTAAAAGTGTACTTAAGTGCACAGTGATACGGTGTTTTTGTAATGGTGAGAGTCCAACATGATATGTTGTCTCTTACAATAATTACAAAACACTTTTGATTCTGTTGTCTTCACTTTCGGTTCCGCCTTGGATTCCTTCGAAGAGCCAGTGGCTTTTCTTCTTTGTTGGAATCTGAAATTTCTTCCTTGATTTGATGCCAAGGGATGCCAAAACAATCATCTTCATTAGCGTTTCCACTGTGATGGGATTCACAAGGTGAAATATGATGTGATTTATGAAATTTCAAATTGGAAAATTTTTGGCAAAAATGATTATTGCATTTTGACCGAAGAAAGAGATATCCCACTTTCTGAATCCATATCCTTGATTCAATTATTTAGAGAATCCTTAAGGAAACATGCTCAAAAGTGACAATATATGCATATTGGTCTTGTTCAAGTAAGTGCTAAACCCCTTACTAAAGAAGGATTAGACACATCTTTGCTTCTTGTCTTAAGAAATGCCAAACTTTTAAGATATGAAGAACATATTCTTGTGTTGAATGGATGAAAAGTCTATATTGTATTATCTCTCTAACCAAAATATAATATAATATATATATGCGTGTGTAACCCTAGTAATGTAAAAGACAGAATTACCCTTACTTATTTCCTAACACTCCTCCTCAAGTTGGGATATAAATATCAAATAATCCCAACTTGTTACAAAGAAAATTCACTCTACTCCCCCTTAAAGATTTAGTAAGAATATCCGCAAGTTGATCCTCTGTTCGTGTATGTTGAAGGACAATCTCTCCGTTTTGAATCTTCTCTCGCACAAATGACAATCAACCTCAATGTGCTTAGTTCGCTCATGGAAAACAGGATTATTTGCAATATGAATAGCCGGTTGACTATCACAGTGTAACACCGATGGACCTGATGTTGATATACCAATTTCTGATAATAACATCCTCAACCAAAGTAATTCACTTGTCACATTTGCCATAGATCTATATTCTGCTTCAGCACTTGATCGGGAAACTACATCTTGTTTCTTGCTCTTCCAAGCAACTAAATTACCTCCAAGAAACACGCAATACCCTGACGTAGATCTCCTACTGCCAGTACAGCCAGCTCAATCTGAATCACAAAAGCCTGTAATGTTTAGATGGCTATAATTCTTAAAAAGAAGTCCTCTACCCGGCGTTTCCTTCAAGTACTTAATAATTCGAATTACAGCATCCCAATGAGTAGTATGAGGAGAGCTCATGAACTGACTCACTATACTGACAACAAAAGATATATCAGGTCTTGTGATGGTAAGATAATTCAACTTACCCACTAATCTTCTATACTTCATTGGGTCATGTAATAATTCTCCATCTTCTGCATTAAGCTTCACATTAGGATCCATAGGAGTATCAACCGGCTTTACTCCAAGATATCCAACTTCATTAAGAATGTCAAGTACATACTTCCGTTGTGATAAGTTGATACCAGCACTTGAATAAGCAACCTCAATACCAAGAAAGTATCGCAAACGTCCCAAATCCTTGGTACTAAATTATGTATGGAGAAAATGCTTGAGTCGCTGAATACCATTAGAATCACTGCCAGTAATAACAATATCATCCACATATACTACCAGAAGAATACAACCAGCTGAAGAGACAGAACTAAAGACCGAATGATCTACTTGACATTGTTTTAAACCAAACTTAATAATTGCATCACTGAACCTGCCAAACCATGCACGAGGAGATTGTTTGAGTCCATACAAAACCTTATTAAGACGACATACCAAATTCTCCCCCAGAGCAACAAAACCAAATGGTTGCTCCATGTATACTTCATCAGCCAAATCACCATGTAGGAAAGCATTTTTGATATCTAATTGATGAAGAAACTAGCCAAAACGTGTTGCAAGGGAAATAAAAACATGAACAAATGGGATTTTAGCCACAGGTGAGAAAATATCATCATAATCAACACCATACGTTTGAGTATATCCCTTGGCAACCAAGCGAGCCTTTAAATGATCAAGAGTACCATCAGGATGAACCTTAACAGTAAACACCCAACGACAACCAACTGGTTGCTTCCCGGCAGGTAAAGGAGTAAGACGCCAAGTATGGTTTTGAGTAAGCGCATGCATCTCATCCTCCATGGCTTGTCACCAACCAGGGTGACCAAAAGCTTCAACAACAGTACGAGGCACAGAGATTGAGGCCAAGGACGAGACAAAAGTAGAGAACAAAGGAGATAAATGATCATAAGATAAAAAGGCAGAAATAGGATGACGAGTACGAAAACAGTTAGAGAGACAAGAATAAGGAGCAAAATGATCCACAGGACGACCAACACAAGAGCGGGTACATTTTCGAGTAGCAATGGGTAGGTCTGGATCAGAGGATGGTGCAACAATTGGTGAGGGAACGGATGAATCATGTTGTACAACTGTAGTGGAAGCCACGTGACGTCGATGATAGGTGTGTTCAGCAAATGGAAATCTTGTTGGTGGTGTAGGAACAAGGGAAAGTGGAGGAATAACCGGTAAGACACACCCGCCACCATCAGGAGTCATGGTGGAGTCCATCTGAGCATCACAAAAAGATTTGTCCTCAAAAAATGTCACATCCGAAAGACACGACAATGAGTAAGACTATAACATTTACAGCCATTTTGAGTTCGAGAATATCCCACAAAGACACATTTCGCAGCACAAGGATCCAACTTGTCAAGACCTGAAGTAAGACGATGGACAGAACAAACACAACCAAAGACACGCAAAGGTAATGAAAAAGGAGAACGATTCGGGTGTAAAGTAGAGAAGGGTGTCTCCCCCTCAAGAACAGAAGTGGGAAACCGATTAATTAAGCAGCAGGCAGTAAGAACAGCATGGCCCCAAAAATTTTTAGCTAGATGCATGTGAAACATCAAACAACGAACAACATCAAGAAGGCGATGTTTTTGCTAAGCAATACCATTCTGTTGTGGGGTGTAGGAATAGGAAGTCTAATAAATGATACCATGAGAGTCAAGAAAAGGCCAAAAGCCGGAAGTGACAGCAAGATACTTTTTGGCATTATCAGATCGCAGAATTTTGATAGAAATATGATACTGATTCAACACTTCAAAATAGAATGAGCGAAAGCAATGAAAAATCTTAGTACGATCTTTTATTAAGAATAACCAAGTCATTCGTGAAAAATCATCCACGAATGTAACAAAGTATCTGAAACCAGATTGATCAGAAACACGACATGGACCCAAAACATCTGAGTGAACTAACTCAAATGGACTAGTGGCACGACTCTGAATACGAGATGGAAAAGAAACTTGATGATGTTTGCCAAACTGACAAGCTTCACACTCAAAAGAACTAGCAGACTTTGACTCAGGAAATAAAAGACGAAGAATGTTTGATGGTGGATGACCAACACGACAATGCATTCGATACTCATCAGAGGAAGTGCACTTCATAGCAGCAACAGCTAGCACATTCTTGTCAAGGTAGTATAGCCCATGTGATACATGTCCCCCACCAATCATCTGTCTAGTCCTCAGATCCTGAAAAACACAATGAGAGGAGATTCAGGTCTTTGGTTAACGAACTAACAGAAATTAAATTATATGGAGATTTGAGTTGAAGAACAGATGATAAAGAAAGAGAGGAACTCAAATGAGCAATGCCAGTACTGATAACTTGAGAGTGTGATCCATTAGCTAATGTAACAGAATTTGACGTCACATTAGGTGTGGAATGAAATGAAGATAATAACTTAGAATTACCGGTGATATGATGTGTGGCTCCGGAGTCTATAACCTAGGAGTTGGATGCTGTAGAAAGTAAACAAGACACACTACCTTTGGAGGTTTGTGCCAGAGTCGTAGTAGGAGTTGAAGAATCAGTCACCTGATGGGAGCAAACCAATGCATCATACTCAGCCCGTGTCAGTGTTACGGAGTCTCCGGGACCCCGTAAAGTAGTGGAATCAGGTTAGGCCTTTGAGGGAGCATCTTCCACTTTGGCATAAGTAGCCATGGTATGACGGAGCTTAGGATGAAGAGTGTAGCAAAAATTCTCTATGGCCAGTCCTTTGACAATGACGACAATAGCGAGAGCCACGACCACCAATATTTTTATCACGACCTCCTCGATGTCCACTTGGAATAAAACCACGTCCTTGACCCCGAAAACCACGGCCACTAACTCCACGGCCACGAGATCCATGAGAAAGCATAGCACTTGTCTCTAAAGTGGTAGTGGAGATCGTAGAAGTAGGTGTTGAGCGAAGGGCTCGAGAGACGACCTCATCAACTGTAGGAAGACAGTTGTCAGATGTAATCTGCTGACGAAGAGAAGAGTATTCGGGCCCCAGTGCCTTAAGAAATAAGATGACTCGAAGATCTTCTTGGCGCTTGACTAAGACTTTATGATCAGTTGAAGCTGGGAGATAAGTATCTAGCTGGCGACAAAGTGTAGTAAAACGGGCATAAAATTCAGAGAGAGACGTATCCTCATGCCGAAGATCAAACAAAGTCTCCCATGTGTCATATACTCATGTCATACTATGCTGACCTAAATAAAGTAAAGCACATTTTCCCAAACTTCCTTAGCAAAATTACATTGAATAAAGTGAGGACTAATCTTAGGATCCATACTATTCCACAATAGTGCACGGATCATGGCATCGCCTGCAACCCAATCATCAAACTTACTCCCATCTGATGGAACGTCCAACTTCAAATAATCAAGTTGTCTAGTGGCAGTAAGATAAACCTCAACAGCTTTGGACCATGATGGATAATTAGTGCCATCTAACTTAACAGATGTCAATTGAAAATTTGGCAAAACAGACCCAGAAGACGAAGCCATCAGTATGAACACCACGAAAGGTCAACAAATAGATCAATCCAGCAACTCAGAACAAGACACGACAGAACCCAATAACAATGCCTCAATGATCACGCGTTCAGCTCCTCTGACGCAATCAATCAATCACTGAAATCATCAAATACTCCAAAATTACACTTGGCATATCAACCAGCACAACAAGTATCAATTTATGACAAGGAGGAATCTCATAAGGATAGTGAACAACACTGCAGCGAATAAATCTTTTTTTTTCGTTTTTTCGATTTTTTTTTGAAGAAAACAAAACCTTCAGGAACGGTAGCGAAGTGGCTCGAACGACAAAGAAACGTCGAAGAACTTCCGTTCGGCGATCGGTGGAGATGACTCGGCCCTAGTCAGATCTGAGTGGAGGCTCTGCATGCAGAAAGATCTCTAGCACATCCAGCGGAAGTTCTACACGAGATGGTGAACAATGATGAGAGTGAGAGGAGGCGGTGAGCGGCGGCAGTGGGTGGTGGGCGGCTAGGGTTTAACCCAGTGCTCTGATACCATGTTGAATGGATGAAAAGTCTATATTGTATTATCTCTCTAACCAAAATATAATACAATATATATATGCGTGTGTAACCCTAGTAATGTAAAAGACATAATTACCCTTACTTATTTCTTAACATCTTGTGACAGTTGAAACAAGCATCTGCAATAGCCCAATTCATTTTAATTGTCATCCTGGTTATTATGTTTCTCTTAGAGACAAAACATTTTGAAATCACTTATTTTGCAAATGAAGACCCACAATTACTCGACAGCAGAAGGATTGATACATCTTGCTATTATTTACAGAGTTTATTATAAACTTTTAAACTCTGCTTTTGGTAATAAGGCTTTTAAAATCAACCCTAAAGGATAAACCCTAGTTCTTCAGACTAATATTTCAAGAGCCAATTTTATCATTCCTCAAACTATCGAATGGGATGAAGTTACGCTTCCTGAGCAATGGGAATTAGAAAACCAAATTCCCCGACAAATTATCCAGCAAACTGAACCCACCAATCTAATTCAACATAGTCACAATTCAGTTTTCAAGAATGCGATTTACTCCTTATTGGAGATCTCTCGACATTAGATATGTTCCTTCCCATTCATCTTCATCGAGAAGGTCAGTTGATTTATTTCCAAATCTACCTCCTGTTACTATTTGAGGAAAGGCCTGAGTCATCCTAGACCCAAACTCAACCTTAGAATCCTTCTATTCAAGGAATTAATGAAAGGTCAAGAATTCCTAGACCAGTTTATCAAAATCATGAATTTCTAGAACCTACTCCTTCTAAGATAGAAGATCCAGAAATTAATGTCTTAGAAGTTGATTTTATTTCGAATCGCATTTTCGTTAATAAGGATTTTACTTCGGATAAAAATAATATCATTAGGGAATGGTATTTTGAAACATATATATATATATATATATATATATATATATGAACTCTCCAGCTTTCCATTTAGTTCAACTTGCATGTGTGTGTTATCAGTGGGCTGGAGTTTTTCTATAAAGAATTAGCTAATATCTATATTTATTGTTTAGGTATATTATATATATGCCAGGTTGATCCGAATTGGACCAACCCAAAATATCATGATCAAATACCAATCCGTACAATTCAGGTTAAAGATTTCATGATCAAGTACCGATCCATTCGTCTTAAGTGCCCAACCAAGACCGGTAGGGTTGGGTCAGTCTAGGGTTGGTCTAAGGTCAACCCTGAACCATTGCTTACCCCTAATTAAGATGGAATGAGAAGTGCAAATTTCATTTTATCGATCTTCTAAAATTATGGGTCAATTTTCTTTTCCAAATGGAAAAAGTGAAAAATATCCATTTTCATTTACAATGGAACATAAATTATATATGATGGCATGACCTTTTAGATAGAGGTGATCAGTTCTCCGAGCGAACTGGTTCCCCTTAGAGCCGAGAATCAAACAAATGATATCGATCCCCAGTTTTTAGGACCGAATCAACTAATTCTAGGACTAGTTCGGTGTAGTTACCAGGTGATCCAATGGGATTGGGGAGGAAGGGCATATCTATGTACACTTACTTAGAGTTGCAGAGTCTTTCTAATTTCGATTTAGGTGGTTCGATTTGATCCCGCCCTCTGAAGAATCGGGAAGCATACCGCCTGAGAATTAATTCTATTTTTAGAAACCGTGAATAAAACCAAAACTCCAAAAAACCGAACCAACCCAGCCGATCTGGGTTATTCTTGAGTTGGACGATTCATTGTACTCAGCCCTACTTTTAGAGTTATGGATGCAATACTTGGCTTATTTTAAGAAAATTGTGCAAGATTTCCCTTTGTACTTTTCACCCAATAACAAAATGACGCCATACTAACCTTAAGATATTTTTTATATTTCAATTTACCCAATATTCAACTACTTATAAAATATCAACATGAACCTTACGATAGAGAAATTCTTTTTGCATGATCATGTAGCGTCTTTTATGATGAATATCACTCCACCGACCTTCATAATTTTGAAACGTATACTTTAGTTACAATGCAATAAATGACAACCCGCGTATCATTTTACACTTTGGCACTATACGAAGTGCTTCGTGAACGATAATTTAAACATACTTCAAACAACAAGGGACCGCATCTTTTTTTTTTCATAAAAAATCTTTTCACAGATGGTTAACTCGGCACATCACGATTATCAAAATAGAAGCGATTGCAAGTACAAAAGTAGTCTCGTTGCCACTAACTCGTAAAAGAAAATGGATGAAACTGCAGATCTTTGGACAGATTTGACTTTTCACGACAAGAAGAGTACTCGACCTTCTTTACAGGGGCCCAGCAGATGACGCTCTAGCTGCTTCTGAACACGAATACGCCGTGCGAAGGGGGAGGACTACACCTTCCTCGATCCCAACACGGCAAAATTCGCTATATCTGGGGCAGCTTTATACGTGCTTAAAATGTTCTAAAAATCAGTATTTCGGTTGTCCGCCGAAACTCGAATTACCATCTAAATTTCAAGAAATTATACGGAAACTATTTTTAAATTCACATGTCTAAACATTTGTATAAAGTTTCAAGTCTCGGAAAAAGTCAAAGCGCTCTCGCAATAACATTTGGATTGAGCAAAAATTGGAATCACAATCATACCCGAATAAAGTAGTCGTCAGGAATAAAATTCCAGAGGTTTGTGTAGCTTTTCAGCATCCATGTGGACTTGCTCAAATGTTCCCCGCTACAAAGAAAAGAAAAGAAATGCCGCCCAACGGGAAAAGATAAGAGAAAAAAGAAAAGCAACATCATCGTCAACAGCAGATGATGCTTTTGTGAAAGATGCCACCACCTTTATCAGGCATATGTTCCTTCGGAAACTGCTCCTTCCCTCCTACTATGCTAATGGAAATCTCAATAAAAGAAAAATCCCCAGATAAGGCAGAATCCCAAGCATTTCCATCGAGATGACAAAAACCGCGCATCCTCAATCCAATCAAAGACGAGCTCTCTATCTCAGAATCAAGAGATTCCAATGGAATTATTCTCTCGTGACTAGATCTCAAGAGATTACACTCGAACCGGATACTTCTCGAAATGTGGCAATTCTTAATCAAGTTCTTCCAGCATCGTTGGGGAAGTCCCAAGGAAATCTTCGACCACCAGTAATTCAGCTGTCAAGATATTTGACCAAAAAAAGAGGGTTGGCAAGATCAACCAACTTTGCTGCTTGATGTACTTATGTACTCACCCAACCATTGCATTCGCTCGCCAAAAGGTGTAAAGATTGATGCACGCCAATAAGATCATGATTGAATAGAACATGATGCTGCGTCCGTCAAATGATATGTGATCATGTTGCTTTTCTCTCAATGAAATGTTTAACTGTATCCATCCACTTGATAAACTCCGTTTTATCTTTATTCCCCATGTACTGATGCAAGAAAACTGCAAGTTCATCATCTACTCCTCTCTCTTCCAGGAAATCATAAAGTGCGTCCTGCAACTCATCATCCAATTCCCTGCAAATAGAAATAATCACTAACCCGCTAGATAACAAAAACAAACTTTTCAAAGACAACGCAAGCAAATTATCATTCAAGCCAACAGCTGACAGCTCAGGCAAAATTCCTTCTACCTCCACATAGAATTTGCAAGTAAGAAGTAAATAGAATTTAGAAGAAAGAAATCCACATACTTGAATCCAGGACCAGTATACAAGCTAGATGGCATTCTTTGACAACCATGGACAAGAAGTTTGTTTATCTCAATACTATCAGGCCAAGCAGAGCATGTGATCTCCAAGACATTGCTGCCTTTATCTTTTGTGATATTGACAATGAAAGAGATATGGAGGTCTACATCTTCTCCAAGGTCAGCAGCAGTTTTTGAGGCAGGAATAGCTCCATCAAACATGGTGGCTTCAACTCTGATATCTTCATTCTCCCCAAATTTTCTTTTCAATCTAATCCATTGCTCTCCTGACCGGTCATCAACTGTGAAGGGCCCAAATCTATCCACTGGCTGTGGAAAAGGAACGCTTATATTAGACCAGAATCAGAAATACTCACCTTCCCCACTCAGTTTCATATATAAGAATATCTGTCATTTTATCCGACTAAGTGCATAGTTTCTTAAGAGCATGTCCAATTTAAGAAGTGACTTCAGAAAGGGCAAAGCATCGAGAATACCCCTTGACTATAGACCAAAAGTGCAGAATAACTCTTGTACATCTCAGGATTATTCTGAAAATCACTTTCACTTGTCAGGAGTTGTTTCAAAATAACAAAATTCCAAGAGATGTCATTTAAATGTAGACAAAATTTAGGACAAGCTGCTGCGTTTATTTCTTCCATAAAAGGAACTGGTTGTGAAATTGGTCAGCCAAATCAAGGACAATTCCATCCAAGATTAGAGGATTTAACACCAAAGCAAAAACTAAAGTGCCAATCTAGTGCATCTTAGAAAGTCTACTGTTATTGATTGAAAATTTTACTCATGCTTAATAAGGTAATTGCAACCACAAGCAAGTCTCAATACACATTGGTTCTTGAATCATCTAGCAAACAGATAAGAAAGAACAAATATGACAAGAAAGAGGCTACTTGTTTGGAGATGAAACATAAGATACCAAGTCTGGCTAAATATTAAGTGTTTCCGTTGACCTAAGAATCCAGGTCTAAATTCAAATCATTTGAATATTGATGAAGTCAGTTTAAGGTACAATCCTCCAAATAAGAAGTCAAATTGCAAATACTTACACCGAGAAAGGGAATAAATTGAGAATTTCAAAGTGCAAATTAATCTGTCATCCTGCTTTAGATCAGGAAATAGATAAGCTTCCAAAGAATCTAGATCTCAACCTCGGTTCTCGCGTGAAGAGAGAAAAGCAAAAGGGCATCTAGCAGACAAGCTGCATTATACAAAAGGCTGAACAAAGCTGATCGCAGTCCACATGAACGATCAGTGACTTTTTCTTTTGCATCAGTGTGGTAAATGCTAAGTAATACATTAGACACTTTCGCTGAAGTACCCTGGAAGATGCCATATATAAATAGAATCCTCTGACCATTAAAATTAAATAAAGACAACCAGTTCCCAGAGCCAGATTGTTTCATGACCTCCATTCAAGAAAGCCCAATCTCATATTCTTGAAAGGATCTTTCAAAACCTTACCCTTAAACAAGAGAAATTAAATCTGAACTAATTCTATCCACTCCATTGAACATTCAGGACACAAGATATTGTCCTAACCAACTCATCTAGGTCTTTCCCAAGAAAGCACGTCAGCCAGGTAGTCTTAGATAGACATAACCTCCGTTGATCTGGCAGAGAGTTTCCCATCAACTGTACTAATCAAAGAGTGAATGCTACGTAAACCCGCAGGAATCCTTTGCACTCTGCAATGGAGCCCAACTTCCTCGGTCAATTCAGCAGCTGAATCAAAAGCAACTACACTATCTTCCTCTCGCAGGCGCGCGCACACAGAAATGCCATAAAAATCAACGGCAGCTTCCTCATTTTAAGAAAAGATGTGCATCGCGCATTACAAGCAAGAACATTTCGCCATTACCGCAACCGGTTGACATAGATAACCAAACGCAAATCGACCGAATCAGACATCAACGCCAGCAAAGAACGCCAGACAACCCAAGAAAGACAAAGGAAGGAAATGGAAAGGAACGAATGCACTACCTTGGCAGGAGGCGCGCGTTCGAGCTCGTACTGAATCTCGTTCCGGAGCAGCCTGAGGATGTTGCCTTCGAAGGCGGACTTGCGCATCCCCGAGATGTAAGTTCGAGAGGGCGCACGAGGGACGCCACCCGGAGGCAGCGAGCGCTTCTCCGACGACACGCGAGAAGTGGACGAGTGAAGAAACCGATGCTGTCGTCGCCGCATCGACGGTTTCGGAAGACGTGATGGGGGATCGGCTAGGGTTCCGATCAGACGCCGGAGCGAGCGGGCCGTCGCCATTGGAGGTGAAGATGGCAGCTTGGAGAGGGCTTTGCTGGCTTTACGGTAGGGTTTAAGCTCTGAGACCGCTTGCGACCGGCCGTCGATTCTCGGGATCGCACGTGCACATTTCGCTCTAATCTCAGGAGCGTTAAATATTTTGTTTGGTTCAATATTTTCAATAAATTTTGAAAAAAATACAAAGCATTTAGCTTAAATGGCTATGAGAAATTGCAAAAACTATTTAATAAACTATGCTTTGAGTTTTTAAATTATTAATTGGTTCGAAGTTTAAAAAAATAATGTCACTAATTTTTTTGATTTAAACATTGACAACAATGTTGAAGATTTGTAATAAAAAAGGTAACGAAAATAAATTTTCTTTTATTCGCAAAAAAAATCAAATGGGAAGAAAAAAATTCACATTGAAGTGTATGCTTTCTCAATTTAAAGAAGACTACTTTCATTGGATATTTTCCTTCGCTTCCGCTTGTATCTTCCTCCTTCCTAACTGCATTTTGAGAATGGGGACTAGTGAAGATCCTCAGGTACTTTCAGTCGACTTCCGTACTTCCAATTCATTTCCAACGCTTTCTTTTTTTCTTTATTCTTTTTGATGAATCACGTGCCCCATGCTCGGATAGAACCAAAGGGCCGCTATATCTCAGGGAAGACTAGCACAAGACCTCAATATCATGACCCCCACTTAAGACGCTAGCAACTGCGAGTTTCGAACCCTCGACCTCGGTGATAAGGAAAAATATCTCGACCAACACAGTTTTCTCACAATTGGGTTATTTCCAATGCTTTCTTTACATCGATCAATCCAAAAATCACTTCTCTATCGTGTGTAACGAGGACTTTAGGCTCAATCCATTTGAAAAAAAAAACCATAATCGTTGGCCTGCCAAATAAAAGCAAGCATTTCGAATCCCAACAGTGCATACATTTGGACACAAACTTTAATTTCAACGATGCATAGCACAACGTATAACAATACACAATTGAATCCGGTGCCCCGCGACGGTGAAGGTCCGGTGTCCTACCGCGGCAGCACTTATCTATTGAGAAGTGTGGCCACCCCATTCAGATGTCATAGAGAGAGAGGAACTCAAGTTCATTATGCACAATCGGGAAACAAAATAAAGGTCAAATTATAAGCTTTTTTCTTTATGAATGAGGATGTGCGCAGTAGTTTATATTTTAGAAATAGCTCATCGGATCATGAGGTGCCAAGAGGAGAGAATCTTAATCGACGCATACTTATTGTAGTCAACATTTGGAACAGTAGTTGTGTCCTTCCATTTCCCTCTCTCATGTCCGACCAAGAGGCCGTGACAGTAGTACTTACGTTTATAGGTCTGTCAAAATAAATCATAAGCCCATTTCTCAATCTATATTTGACGAGTTATATTATGATATGAGTTAATTATAGTGAATAAGTATGAGTTTACAATGGTAAATTTTAAATTAATATGAGTTCACAATTTAACTTAGACAAGATCTACCTATTTGTTGTAGGTAGTGTTTTATGGACAGTGTTCTAGAATGCCATAAAGTTCGGGAACAACAGGGTATATTGAAAGAACAACAATTAACCAATGTCCACGAACAGCAAAATGGAAGAACAAAACCTAGAGAGAATGTCGATTGATTCGAAAGCTTCCGTCGACGGCGTTCTTGAAGTGGACGATTGAACCCAAAAACAGAATACTTGAATATGTTGATTCGAGCCCAATAAGTACACGTTGTCTCCTTAAGACAATATTACTCGCCTTTTACTCGTACCAAGGCCACCGAACAACTGTCTCCCGGAATAAAACGAATCTACATCTCTCCCTTGTAGTACAACAAGGAAAGGCTCACCGAATGCAACCATATCTTGTGAATGATATTGCCCACGACTTAACTCGAGAATGAATGAATGAATTTTCAAAAAAGAGAGGTAATTGAACCAGTGTAGGATCATATATGTTCGGCCGAAAGGTCACAAAGACCAAAAAGCTGAAAAAAGTTTAAATGAATAGTCACAATAGGACTCTCACGTCCACTTCTCATTCACAACTCATGGGAACACTAATCTCGTCTCCACTCAATAATCTCACCTTAATATGGATATGAATTTTCCTATATTGGGTTAAATAAAAAAAGTATTTTAATAATAAAAAACAAGTCAAATATGAGTTGAGTATGAGTCACTATACTTGCATTATATGGAAATTAATCGAAATAGGTTAAATAAGTCAATTTGTATTGAATCATTTTCAATTCGACATGACCTACTTGTTTGACAAATCTACATATATTTAAGCCCATGACGAGGAACACCTTGCCAATTCCTAAAGGCATCACCACTATCACCGCACGGTATCATGCCACTCACTTATGCAATTTAAGACAAGTAGATAGTCGTGCTTGAAAATTGTCAAAATTATTTTTAAAATGTCGCACTTTTGCTACTTTAATCCTAAACATTTTAATTTTGCCATTTAAGTTCTAAATCTTTTTATCATTTGGCAATTAAGTTTTTCTGACCAATTTTAGTCGAAATTTACTGACAAAAACATTAGTCTCTCTACATGACACTAGCAACATTAATGTGGACAATTATTTAAAAAAATTAAATTTCCTTTTCTTTTATTCCTTTTGCTGTAGATGGCCATTGCCCATGGTTGCATGGGGGAAGGGCTAGCCTTGGTTGGGTGAGGGCAAAATCTTGGCGAGGGCTGACCTCGTCACATCTCGTGAGGGGATCCCTCATTGGGTCGAGCCAGGCCTCACCTATGACAAGTGATGGTCGACCCATCAAAAGAAATAACAAAGGGAAAAAAACCAGAAAATAATTAAAGATTTTAAAATATATATTATTAAATTTTGTCAACATTAGTGCCAAACATGCTACATGTGATGAATAGCATCCACATCAGGGAAATCTAGACAAAACTGGCCAAATAGGCTCAATTGACTAATTTTGAAAATATTTATAATCTAATTGACAAAATTGAAATGTTTTAGAACTGAATTGATAAATATACAATAGATTCAATGCTTTTGGGATAGTTTTCCTTAGTCATATAATGACATTTTAAAGACAATTAAACATAAGACCCAATTCCAAGTTAATCAAGTAAACACGGTAAAATTAGTTATCAAGCATGTTAAAGGTGGGCATGGTTCTAGGTAGAACTTGATCAGTGGGAATTGATTAACTTTCAGGTTCCAAATGTAAGCAAGGTATGTTTCAAATTTCAAAAATTGAAGAATCTATTTCGATTGGTAGGTCCCATGTTCCTATATTTAGAATCTAAAACTTGGGCCGTGAAACTTGAAATAAAAAAAAATGTTTGCATTTTTCTTGATTTATATTTTTGCGCAATTCTGTAATATTCGATGGTGTCCGATGGTGAGTAGTAATTTGGAATCTCTAGTTTTAGTTTTCATCAACGGTAAAATTCATGACTAAATTATTTATTCATATTTCACATTCTTCTTACGTCTAAATATAAGTTGTTGTCAGTGGATTGTAAAAGTAACCGATAGATCATTAGAGGCAATGATTCATAGCAATCATTCAATCAAAAAAAATTAGAACAAACCTTGGAACATGTTCCAAGTCCCAAGGTGTGAAGAATATGTTCAAATCGGTAAATTTCAGATGTTAGGTGGAATTTAGAAGGAGCGTGGAACTACTTACCACTAAAGCATGTATTCCAAATACAAATTGATAAAAAAAAAAATCTTTTGAAATGGGTGATGATTCAGACAAGCATTTAAAATGCGCGTGGATCCTAGCTCGATCACCAAAGGTGGGCTTTGCCCCCATCATTCGTACTCATAATTCTCGAGAGGATTCATGATCCATGCGTTGAAAATCATGACTCGAAAATGATCATCTGCAGGGCCAAAATCATCATTGAAGAGAACCAGAACCAGAAGCAAAGTCTAAAGGTGCGGATGGTAATGCTTATGTTTTCGAAAAGAGGTTTTTTAAAAATATTTCTTTTTCATTTCTATTCTTCGAAACAATTTTTGAGTAAAATAAGACATTTAATTTTTACACAAAATTTCTACTCTTGAAATAGAAAAAAAATAAGAATGTGTTTGGTACGATTTTAATGCTCAAAAACGACAGACTGCCACTCATCCCCTGTCGCCGCCATCGGCCACCCACATCCCACTAGAGGTAGCGGGCGGCGACTGGCTATGGGCAGGCGGCAACGCAGCAACAGCGGCGACGGCAAGAGATAAAAAGAAAAAAAGAAAAACAACTTTATTTCTCAAATTGTTCTCAGGAACAAGAAACAACTTTTTTTTTTGTTTCTAGTTTTTAACCCAAACTTATTTTCAGGAACAACTTTCCATTCCCGAGAACAAAAAAAACAAGTTGACGTTATTAAACAAATTTATGTTTTTTTTATTCTAGAGCACAAAAGAACAGAAATTGTGAAAAATTAGAATGTTACCATGCACATCCTAAGAGGACAGGAGGAATTTTAATCCCGAGGCCCCTAATTGGTTAACCGAAGGGTGGAAGGGATTCGACTCCAAGAGGTCCCGATTGAAAAATCACCGAAAGGCGTCAAAATCCATCACTTAAATTCGATCGAGGGGCACACATTCTGCGCTGAAATACATTTTCCAGAGGTACATTTTATTATGCTGAAATCATTTCGGAAAGTCAATGGGAAGCGCACGGAGCTCTTAACGATCATCAAGAATCACATTCATCACGGCAGGATTTTTCAAATCATCATTTACCATATCCGATTGCATTATAGAAGCTCATTCGATCGTTCGTCATATTAGGAATCAGCGCAAGATGGTTGCCGGATCATCATTCAATCGTACGGTCAATGCACCAAGCATGTCGGATCATCGACCATCATACAGACGACACGCGTAATGGATTCTCGTCTCGCTCGTGGACTGTAATTCGTGCGCATGAGAAACGGCATAGGCGCAATCTAAATGACGTGACAAACATGAACGCGTCGAGACGAAGACATTCACATTGACAGGGAAGGACCCGTCGACGTTTGACCCAACCGGGTTGTTCGGAAACCGGTGGTCGCTCAGTACTTAATCAAGGTTTGAAAATATCCTTAATCATGCATAATTCTTGATTAGAACGTAGTTTGCCCCGAAGCCAAGCGACCACCTTTGGTTCTTCAACTGCCAAAAAAAAACATTGTTAGCTCCTCCATACGGATCCGGATCCCTTGCCATATGAGAAGGGGATTTTAAGGCGAAGGGGGTGGGGCCCACTTTTAATAGGGGTGGGCCCCACTTTGTTTTTTTTTGAAAAAAAAAACAGCCGTCCGATCTCATCCTGCCCGGAATCCAAATCCAACTCCTTTTTCCACCCTATTATCGACCACATATGTCCCTATCGCCTTAAATTGACCACGTTATCCTTTGCGGGTCTAACTATACCATGCTTTAAGACTCCGTTCGTTTTACGAAAAATGTAGTATTTTTGAAAATTATTTTTTAGAAAATTATTTCTTGAAAAATGATAATATTTTTGATTGTTCGTTTGAAATTTAGGAAAAATTGTAAAAAAATCGATTTTTAATTTTTTTTATTCTTCATTCACCGTCGCTAATTGCAAGCAACTTTTAAAAGAAGATAGATAATATTTAAAGGTGAATGAAAAAGATAAAAAAATGTTTTTCGTTTTTAAAAAACGGAAAATATTTTCCCTACTTTTGAAAGTGTTTTTTTCATAGGTGGAAAATATCTTTCTTAACTATTTTATTTTTCATGAAACGAATGCCGGAAAATCCAAAAAATATTCTTTTGAAAGTTATTTTCCATAAATCGAACGGGGACTAAGAATTGAAAAGTTTTCGATCATAATCCTACCCACACAACGAAGATTAGGTCTGATGTAAGGCTCACCGTTGATTTAGGTTTATTTCTTAGCTATTTTCTTCTTTTTATATGGTCCCTTCTCATTCTTTTCCCTGGTATAGGACAGAACCGGCGTCCCTCTCTTTCGAAAGACAAAGCTGTTTAATTGGCAAAGAGCCGACTAGTTGTTGTCCCTGAGATAATAGTGCGTAAATCACCAGCATTGCCTTGCCTAGGTGAAATAATTAGCTATTGGCAAGAAAACTATGACAGTTACAATTACATTATAAGACAACAGCGTGATAAGGTTGGACTTATAAGGGATAACGTGATCAATTCAAAATAGGAAAAAGGCTAGGAGTATCAAAGGGTCGGGTTGGATTTATGTGATACCCAATTTGAAACATAATAAAGGGATGATGGACCCGACTTGACCCAAAAATGCTATGTAAATATAACACAAAACATTTGGGTCGGAGGAGACCGGGTTTATGGGTATGTCTTATTGAGATTAAGATGAACACGCATGCTTTTCTTCAAGCTAACTCGAAACATGACCCGACCCAAAAGCATTATGGTGCCAAAGAATTTAAGTGATCACCAGATTAAAAAAAAATTCAGAATTTCATATCATATCGAGTCGAGCTTCGATTCAGCTATATTATTTGGTTTTGACACGAGAAGAAAAATAGATTCCCTTTCCTTTACTACCATGGATTGACCTTAAAGGCTAAAAGCAAACCGCAGGAGCAAATGGATTACGAAAGAAGTCGAGGGTCGTTCATCGATTGAGACAAGACAACCAGAGAATTAATGCACGAAGCGATCCGGAACAAGTTAAAACGTCGATGCAAGAAGAGCAGTCGCATTGTGGTCACTGCCTTCGTCGTACGAAAACAATTATGGCGGTATAGTTATGAAAAAACAAACCTAAATTTACTGTATGAATATTAATTTAGTCTTGAAATTTTCAATTTAGTTATAAATCTATCGATAATTTGACAACGTAATTTTTTTGATAAATTTTGAACGAATATGACTGACATGTACGTTGGCCATCTTATGTGATACGATTAGTATTGACATATATTCTTTTTTCTTCAATTTTTTATTTATCTTTTTTTCATTTTGTTCTTACTTCCCTTTGCCAACATAGCCCTGATCCGGCAAGAGGCCACGAAGCCCTCTTTGGCCATTGTGGCCGTTGCCAACTTCCAGCGAGGGTCACTAGCCCATAGTTATAAAAGAGAAAAGTTTTTAAGAAATAAACAACAAAGAAATTGCTAAAGTTGTATACATTTATGTAAGAATTTCCCGTTATTTAGAACTAAGTTAATCAAATTGATGGGTGAATAATTTAATTGATCTCCGTACAATAATTTTAAAAAGTTTTCATTGATTTTTACCGGTCACGAGCAACGGGTTTGATAGGGTCAAAATCGCCCCTTCGGTCCCATCAAACACATGCCCCATGAGACAAAGTAGGTACAGAGTCAAAATCATTCCCATTTTTCTTGAGAATACATAACTTTGAAGCCTTGTCCCCAATTTCCATCCCCCTTTTAGGGTTGCCCGGTTTGATTGCTCCTTCCGGCAAATGGCCCAAGCCGAAGGCGTGATCTGCAAAGCCACGTCAGCATCGCTTCTCACTGTAAAGGGAATAAGAATACCAGGAGTGTCATAACTTGTGTACATCGTTTATTTTAGTGACAAAACTTTCATTCTGATCATTTCAATATAATTTTTTAAAAAAATCGATTACTTCAGTGCCAACTCCGATAACATTAGCTGGAAATCCAACGTGGTTCGCCGAAAGTCCAGTCATAACTTAAAGTAATTAAAAAATTGAAAATCCTAAAAGAAGAAGAAGAAGAAGAGGTGACGGTCGTATTTTCAATTAAAGAAGAGGATTTACTCAACCATTCATCTTTAGCCATGGATCACCGGCAAAGCCCCCAACGCCCAGGGAGGCTGGACGAGGTGTGGATGGCATGTGGTGGCGGAGCAATGTCGGAGGTGGGCGGTGGCCGTGGGGTTCGCAAATAGAGAGGCAGTGGCACTGAAAACATGCACAACATAAGTAGAAAATTGGGAGCTAGTGACGCGGCAACGACGACCGGCAGGGCTCGAGCAATGACCAAGGGAAGCTCGGGATGATTTCTCGAGCGGCTGGGTAATTTTTCTTGGATCCTCACATGTCCATTCTTAACAAATTGAAAGGCACGATTTATGTTGGGCTTCTTCTTTTTAGGTAGGAGTGTCAATGGGTCTCGTCGGTCGGATTTCTGTGAGATTTGATCCAAAACATTGTAAATATGCGCTTGAAATAAATACATATACTTTTTTGAGTCGAACTGAACACAACATGTTTCGAAAGCATTATAGGGGCCCTATAATTTAAGTGGTTATCCAGCCCATTCGGGTCGACTGGTCATGCTTGGATATATTGTTCGGTCTTAACACTCCTATCTTTAGGGTTCTTTCGAGCGGGTCCATGAGTGATAGGATAGTTAAACAATGCGTGTAGATTATTTTTCTAGACTCACCGGTAACACAATGAATTGTCTCGGGATTCTTCTTGGTTCAAGAGCCGAGAGCGTCCATGATTTGATCGTGTCTGGGACGCAGCGTGCGTGTGAGATTTTGAGGAGGTTGGATTTACCGACTCCTCCTTTATCTTGCAGGATCGACACATCTTAAGAGTGGTTCTCCTCAACCATTCTCCTAATGTCATATCACTCGTCCACTCTCCATGTCAATCCTTGACCTGTGATGACCTAGGTGGCAGTGTACGAGGAGGAGGGATGGCGGTGCGTCCACGCCTTGGTCCCCGAACGCGTGCAAATGGGGCATTTCTCTTGTCTCACATTGCTTAGGGGGAGTCTTGGAGCCAACTTATAAGGCGTTTGGACCTTTTAATAGTATGTACATGTTTCTGTGAGGATTCAGTGTCCAAAGCGGACAATATCTGTACTGTGGGTAACGTCAAGGCATTACACGACACGCTCAACGTCGAGCAAACTAAATTCTCAAATGGCTTTGTTTTTCCATCTCTTTTGAAACCGTGAGTTGAGTAGGAAGTACCTCATCATCCATGCCTCGAAACTACGGAGATCTAATTGGACGAAACAAGTTAAATGTCGATATGTTTGTAACTTTTTCGAATCGATCGAGTTACTAAGTTTTCTAATTTATATGAATACGAGTCATCTTACTCTCAAAATACTTGAAATGAACGAGTAAGAATTTGAATCTCTTGCATTTTGTAAATGTTGGGAAAATAAAACGAGAGTGTTCGGAAAACAAGCAAAGTCGTGTTCGAGAACAACAAAGCAAGCAACAAGAAATTGTTGAAAAGCAATAATCGTCGATTAGTGTTCTACAACAACAAAACCAAACCCTTGATCTGAAAGCTTCCATTTAAATTCAAACTCGACGAATTCACGTCGTATCCTTAAAACATTATTGCCCGATTCAAACACATTCTAAGGCCGTCAGACAACTGCCTCTTAGGATAGAACGAATCTCCGTCTCTCGGTTGCAGTACTACAAGGAAAGGCTCGCCAAACACAATCATATGTTGTGAATGATACCGCACGGCTGACTCTCGTAACTAATGAAAATGACGCCTTTTCATGATTTGGAGAAAAAACCGAACATGTACGACTGTGGTACCCGTTGAATGAATGGTCACCAAAATCGAATGAAGATGTACGACCGGAGAGTTATAATGGTTCCTCATTCTCATTCACACATTCTAGGAGACACTAAGTCCCCACCAGTAAATTCAAGGACGGTGAACTTCTCAATTATTTTTTTTTGGGGGGGGGGGGCGGATCAACTGTGACAAGAATTTCCATCCGGATCAGGATTCGCCCTCCTCCCCCGAAAGAGGAAAGGTTTGGCGATGCCTAAGCTGGTGGCGGACAAAGTCTTGTCCTGCTGGGTGGTCCAGGAGGCGGCGGCGCTGCGGCGGCCACACTTATGCAATATTTGCAGTAGCGACTGATTTCGTCGGTGGCGGCATTTGATTTCGCGGCGGCGACCGGGGCCCCTAAACGCCACGAGCGGAGTTAAAAAGGCGTCGGCCGCCGATCCACCGCACGCGTCGCGTTCATGCAAATTATTCAAAACAGCGATTTTGAAAAACTGCCAAAACTCTTGCCCTCCACAGCCCCGGCCGTTTTCCGCCATTTCATTTTCCCCAAACACCTTTCCTAATAAAAAATAATAAAATTATTATTATCATTATTTAAATTTTCGAAATTCTCGTATCTACTGACACACGAACCTCTTTTCATAAAAAAAAGAAAAGACCGAAAAAAAGAAAGAAAAAAGAAAAAAGAAGAAAAAAACAAATTCCTTAAACCTCACTCCACTGTTCTTTTTTGGACTCATCTTCTTCAACACTCTTCCTCTTTTTACTTTTTCGCTTTTCTGTCTGGTGCGAAGCTGCGAAGACTCGCTCACTCGCTCACTCGTCCTCTCGCTGCTCTCGAGCACTCGCTTTCGCCTTCTCCGCTGCTCCGCTGGATCTGACCGCATTGCTCTTCCGCTCTCTCCGTCCCGGTCCTCCTCGCTGCATTGCGAGCTCGTGTGGGTGGACTGCCACTTCGGACCTGTCGGGTCTGTGGTCCGCGTTTTCCGGGGTTTTGTCCTGCGGGCTTTTCCAGCGTCTCTGACAGTGCTCTGGCTTGGATCATGTAGGTTGTCCGGTGGTTGGTCGAGGGAGCTGCATTTCGCGCTAGATCCGGGCGCCATGTGTACCCCGCGAGAGGCCGAGTTGCGGTCCCTGGAGGCTTAGTACGGCCCCATTTTTGTAAGTTCCTGGAGCTCGTCGTCTGGTTTGGTTTTTCTTTTTCTTGTCGAACGTTGCTTGAAATCGAGAATGTGGTTTCCGCTGAACTACTTTCAGCGGTAGTTTTGACAATTGGGTCAGGGACATTTTAAATCGAGTATCTTGTGGATTAGGGTATCGGAAAATGACCCATCTGATAGTTAGTTAAGCAGATGTGACGGGTTACTTGTTTTGTAAGTTTGCCTTCCTTCTAGATCAAATTGTTCTACTTTTACTGAGTAGCGGAGTCATTCACATTGGTTGTTGGTTGTCTTGGATTGATTCAGCTGCTTACTTCATTTAACTGCTTTGTGCTGAGCCGAAATGGACGACCCAGAAGGAGAATTTAGTGAGCATGCGGTGGAAAACTCTGCAAGTTCAGAGAAACATTTGTCTCTTACTCCGAGCGATACTCCAAAATCTGTGGCGAAAAGTGTGAAAGCCGTTTCTGTGGAAACTGCAGGGTTCGCAAGACCCACTTTGTCTAGTAGAAAGAAAATGGACCCAAGAAGTGTCCCAGACTCAAATTCCAGCTTAAGCAAATCCGCTGGTACTCCTGTAGGGAAGACTTCAAATTCAGTTCCTGCGACAAGGAGAAACAGCACGGGAGGTTTAGCCCAAAAAACATCTCCCCTGAAGAGCAATGTGGGAGCAGCTGGAGGCAAGAAGGCTGTATCTACTTCAGCTCCAGAAGCGGTGAGGCGATCTCTCCCAGAACTTAGGAGGACCTCATTGCCTTCTGTAGTGACTAAACCCACGGCCAGCAGAGCAAGTGTTTCAAATACCAAGAGTGCAGTTGTAGGATCACCAGTTGGACGGGGTTTAAGAACAACAACAGGTGCCGAGGAAACAAAGCAAGGAACCATGAAACAGTCTGCAGTTAAGGGAGCTGTACCTGCCTCATCACCTTCTGTAAGGAGAGCTGCTTCTACTTCTGCGGATAGTGTGGGCAGTGGTGGGACCAGGAAAACAGTTTCAAAGGTTTCATCCCCATCTTCCCGAACACCTTCTAGCTCTAGTGGACTTAAAACGGGTTCCTTGTCCTCTTCTCTAGATAGGAGTTCTAGTTTATCAGGTCGCCGGAGAATGATGACACCAGATAGTAAGGATTTGAAGTTCATGATGCTTCCTCAAGTGGACCTTAAAGCTAGCAATGAAGTGGTAAGCTTTTTGCTTTACGATGTTCATGGAATGAAAATAGTGCCCCACAATTACATGACTTTTCCTGTCACGTAGGAAATTCATTTACTTAGAATTTTGGAGGTCATGTTGACAATTCTTAGGAGCTTTGAGTAGTATACTTTAGTTCATCAATGTGTTTTCTTGGCTGGCTACATAGCATTTTACATTTTTCATTGTCCTTTGAATGGTTTAGGTTGAAGAAAAGACTGTCGCATTACACTTTAAACGTATGTTTTCATCTTATGTAGCTTACGTTCATTTATAATTACTCTGACTGGCGTCATCAATTCATTAGTAACAAACTTTTAGTAGCTTTTAGCTTTTGCATTTGTCTGGTCATAACATATATAGCACATTTGGTTGCAGTAGTGACTAGCCACTAAAGACCTATTAATCAGCAGACTGTGCATTGAGATGCTTCAATCCCTACTACAACCCAAGCAGAGTACCTGCTATAGGACCCTTCTATAGTAGCTATTATGTGACCAGCACAGCTAAATATGTATGAAATTTTTTGATAGATATAGTTTTAATTTAGCAGTATATATACTGTATTATAATTTATCATAACTACATAAAATACAAATATATCTTATTCACAATCTCGTATTATGATGATAACCATTACAAGTGCTTACTTGATTATGTAAGACAATATATGACCATAATTTCATGAAATGATTATAATATAAAAGTAAAGTTATGATTTTGTGAGAGACTGAAGCCCTTTATTTAATTATATTTGATAGCAATGATTGTTATAGGGAGCCATCATCTCCAATGTTGGTTAAGCATTTACATTTAGACATAAATTTCCACTGAGTTAGAAAGTTTAAGACTTTGAACCAACTTTCAATGATTGCACAAACAGGTGTCTGCTCTTCGACGAAACACTCTTTTTTTCTGCTACCAAAACAGCAAGAGGGATTGAAGTAATTCTCCTTTTGTTAGCATGAGGCAAAAGAGACCTTGCTAACCGTAATTCTTGTTCAATAGATCCTCCAATAGATTGACTTTTACATTTTACTTTTTTCCTTAATCAAAATGTTATGGCTTACACACTTCCAAATTTTTTTAATACTTGACTCTGTCACAACATATGAATGTTGACATATATATCCTGAATGATTTTGAGATTTATATAATATTTTAATTGCCGGGCTAGTAAGAAAAAGCTCTTCTTGCTTTTGATTAATGGCAAAAGACCAGGCCTTTACTAGATCTTGATTTGAACAGATGTTATCAAAACTTTCTTTCTTATCATAGACTGGTGTGATTACTTAGGTATTTTTCTATTTTTCTTACTGAGGGAGAAAACTGATCAAAATGTAAGGCCAGACCACTGTTGATACACATGGGCATTGAATGGTTTGAAACCAAAGATAGATGCGTAATTATCACATGCAAGAGTTATGGAATTTTAAATGCATTGATTTTGTGGGGCAAGCCTCCCAAGCCCTTCCCTAAGAGTCATCTTTGTGTGGAAATTTGCCCTTGTAAGGCCTTGGTTGTGAAGAAAAGGAGAAAAATTTGTGAAGAATGCATGTTGCATGCATTTATGGGGATTAGTCTAGCTTAAAGGTTCAATTCCATGTGTCATCAAAATACAGAAAGAAAAGTGGGTAAACTAAGTCTTTGCAAGAGATTGGTATTTGGTTGCTCGTCTCAACCAAAATTAGGTTATGCTCCAGTATGTTTTGCCAGGTTTTTTTATGTTTTGTTATTATTTTAAAACGCTGAACATGCAGTAAATTTGATAAATCAAACCCCTCACCCCTCTTTGTTCTCTAAAACCCCCATCCTTACAGACGCGTCCAACTCCAGACCAAGAATTACCTAATATTTTCCACTAAATTGACCATGCTATATTGCTTTATCTTTGAGTCATCATCTATATAACATCATCTGTTTTTGTTGTTAGAGATTGGACCTAAGGGGTCATAGAGTGCGTACTCTCAGTGCTGGTGGGCTGAACTTGACAGCAAATTTAGAGGTAAAAGGTTTTCTCTCACTTGAGCTTTTTGGATGCTGTAGTCACCATTCACTGATGTTCATCAAAGAGTCACTATCCCTTTGATTTGGTTCTCTTAGTTGTGACTCCAGGATGGCTCTGAGCTTCTGGTTGAGGTTGATAGACTGTAAAGCAACTGCACGATGTTATTGTCAATAATGTTATGATGTGGTCCTGATTAGAGAGAGAGAGAGAGAGAGAGAGAGAGAGAGAGGGGGGGGGGAGGGGAGGGGTGGGGTGGGGTGGGGTGGGGTGGAGAGAGAGAGAGAGAGAGAGGGAGAGAGATGGAGTGGGGTGGGAGCGAGAAGGAGAAAGGCTTGTGCAATTTCACCAAGAGCCAACCTTTAGAGAGAGAGAGAGAGAGAGAGAGAGAGAGAGAGAGAGAGAGAGAGATGGGGTGGGGTGGGAGCGAGAAGGAGAAAGGCTTGTGCAATTTCACCAAGAGCCAACTTCAGAGAGAGAGATGGGGTGGGGTAGGAGCGAGAAGGAGAAAGGCTTGTGTAATTTCACCAAGAGCCAACTTCAGAGAGAGAGAGAGAGAGAGAGAGAGAGAGAGATGGGGTCGGGTGGGAGCGAGAAGGAGAAAGGCTTGTGCAATTTCACCGGGAGCCAACTTGAGAGAGAGAGAGAGAGAGAGAGAGAGAGAGAGAGAGATGGGGTGGGGTGGGGTGGGAGCGAGAAGGAGAAAGGCTTGTGCAATTTCACCAAGAGCCAACTTCTCTCTTATAAGTGGAGTCAATTATGTGTTATGCAGCCTACTAGTGATAACGTACTGTTAAAATAGACACTGCCGTTTTGAATCCTGGCTTCTTAGACAATGCTATATTTGCATGGATAGCTTGTAGTAAAAGCAGAGCTTTGTATTCTGGTTTCGTGCTCCAGATCATATGGTTGATGCTATATTATTGTAAATGATCTAATTTTAAAGCTTTAACAATTAAATGGAGGAAATAAAATGTAGAAAAGGCCAGAATAATTTCCCTTAAACAGTCCATGCGAGATAAATTAAGACCCACATCATGTGCAACCTTGATGGAGGGTGGGAAATAAGATAAACAAGAAGCACTTGTAAAATTTTTGCTAAGGGAGGGCATGATGGCAATTAAACATAGATCTATTACCGTGATATGTTAAAAACATGGCTCTGGTGTTGTGCCAAAATGAGACAAGAATTTTTTTTGACTGAATCGTTATATTTTCTGTGCAGCTACTTGTTTGTTTGTTTTAAAGAATGAATGACATTACATCACAAGTATGCTACTGTACACTAAATATTCAGTTATAATAGTTAATAATATTCCCCTTCACACCTCAACCTAGTTTTTCCTCTCTTTGAAGTCTAAACTTTTTTCTTGGCAGTAAGTTTTGATATTAATCATACAAAAGGTATGATCATGGATTAGCAGTTATGAGCACATAATGTGTTATTCTCCGAAGGCCTGATGAACTTTGGGTAATGAGTTTGGTGCATGGTTAGATCTCATTTTCTATACATGACATATTGATGTCCCTTTGAATTTGAATTTTGGATGGCGCATCTCTTGCATGGATCGTGCCAACATTGACTTCTTTCTTTTTGAATGTTCCGTGAAATTCTATCAACATTTGCTTCTCATTGTTTTTTCTTGAGATTTCAGTAGCAAGATTTCCAGTTTGTAGATAAATATAAGCTCTAGCAGTAGAAAGGGGTTTTACTTAATTTGATATACAACTTACAATCCTCTTTTGCAGTTTGTTTACCTCAGAGACAATCTTTTATCCACACTTGAAGGGGTTGAGATACTAAGCCGTGTCAAGGTCTGTCATTGTGCTTCAAGCTTCTTGATTCTGTTGAGCAATATTAACTTAAAAGTTGGAGAACATTGTCTACTCGTTTTACTGTGGTTGGTTACAGCTTCCTTGCAAATGGCACTTTAGGTGAATTAATCAGCAAATACTAAGCATTTTTAGTTTTCTTTCCAGGTTCTTGATTTGAGCTTCAATGATTTTAAAGGGCCTGGGTTTGAACCGCTCGGAAATTGCAAGGCTTTGCAGGCATGTTTTTGGGTACTTAATCTGTTGGCTGCTCTGGACATAATGTCCTTTGTTATGATAGAGATTTAACTTGTGCAGCAACTTTATTTGGCTGGAAATCAAATCACTTCCTTAGCAAGTCTTCCTCAATTCCCTAATCTGGAGGTAATTCATTGGAACATCACTTCATCTTGTGATCAATGGTTGCAATTGTTATTTTATTTTATTTATTTTGCTGAAGTTTGAACTCACATCTACTTATTTGTGTTGCTATTTTCCTTTAGTTTCTCTCTGTTGCTCAAAATAAGCTCAAGTCTTTGGCAATGGCAAGTCAACCACGCCTACAGGTAGGAACAAAATTATGTGATTGTACTGCCAATAACTCCAACCTGTTTCTTCTTAAGCAGCTGATTCTTGATGGTTTCTTATCTATCTTTCATGCAGGTTTTAGCTGCTAGCAAGAACAAAATTTCCACTCTAAAGGGGTTCCCACATTTGCCTGTACTTGAGGTGGGTTGGTAATCGGTATACTCATCCTCAGTTTTTCTGTGTTCTATAAGAAGTAGAAGTCAATCTGTATTTTTACTGAGGCAGCATGCTGTATGTTTAATGGTCTGAATCAAGAAGCCGATATGCTTTACACTTATTTAGCCATGTAAGAGTTACATACGAACCTCACCCGCTTCTTAAACAACTCCCAGCCCCCAATTGTTAGATATTCTGATTTCTTCAAACATCATTTTTATCACTTGTACATTGGTTTAAATGGCCAGAGTCTTTAGCATCCTTTTAAGTCTCCTTTTTGATTGTCTCGAGTATTTTCCATGCTTTTCAATATTCTCTTTGGCAATATATTTCACAATATGCACGAGGAATGTGCAGGTTTTCCTAGTGTTAACTAACTCCCTTCCCAACTAAACTTAATGTTATTCATATTATAAAAATATCTTCTTTTCTAACTACAGTAGTGCTTGTGAATAAGAAAGTCTAAGGCAAGAAAATGGATATTCATTAGCTCAGGAGCTTAGGGGAAGATAGCTAAATGTTGCGGCCTAAATGCTGACCTATTGACCCTTTTTGGGGATGTTCATCCCAAATTGAGGTGGGCAATGTTAAGATGTCTTAGGAGATTTGATTGTAGCTCCTCTTTCCATCAGAGGGATTTGGTGGCCTGTGAAATTTTAAAAAATTCATGTTTATGATGGCAGACTGGAAAACTTAACTTACCTGGCCCAATCCCAAGGGGTTGACTAAGATCTCTTCTTCCTTTAGGCTGACTCTAACTAATCCACTGCTAACAAATGACTGTAGAGTCTTTTCAATATTTGGTTATGGACACTGCTTAGTGTACTGTATGATGAGGTTTATGGATCAACTACTAGAAAGCTTTGACTTAATGTATCTAATTTTGGTAGAACTGTTTCTTTGAACTCCAACAGTGAATTCAAGATAACATTAATGATAACTGGCTATGTTTGCTTTTAATTTTGTTGTTTCTGTGCTGTGATGTAGCATCTACGAGTAGAGGAGAATCCCATACTTAAAATGCCTCATCTGGAAGCCGCTTCAATCTTACTTGTTGGTCCTACTCTGAAAAAGTTCAATGACAGAGGTAACTGCAGTTTTCCTTGTCTGAGATATAATTTTTATATCTGGATTAATGTAGGTTTGCTTATATTTAAATCAATGCAATTTAGGCTCCTTTTATAATCAGTTAATTTTTATATCTGGATTAATGTAGGTTTGCTTATATTTAAATCAATGCAATTTAGGCTCCTTTTATAATCAGTTAAGTGTAGGAAATAGTGGAGATACTGGAAGGGAGTCTGTTGGCTGGGCAGTGGGCTGCTCAACCTCAGTACTCAATTCAACACAATTTTATATCATTTTAAATCGATTTTGGAATTGGATAAATTCTGTACGTTAAATTCTCGTTCAGCTCTGTCAGTTTAGTATTTTGCCAAAATCAGCTAGCCAATGTTTTAGGTACTGAGTTTTTTGCGTTTCCTGTTGAACTGATTTATGCGATTTGGCAATAGATCTTTCACGTGAGGAGGTAGCACTTGCAAAGCGTTATCCCAAAGTCGCAGCTTTGTGCATCAGAGATGGGTGGGAGTTCTGTCGCTCAGATCATGCAGCTGGTATGGCTCTTAAAACCATACTTTTTGGAGTTCTTATGCTGAAAATCATCAGTTGAATTGATTATTATAAAAAGTAACACGTCCCAATTTGCTTGGACCGCTCTCTAAGCATATCTAGATTCTTGAAGGTTTATTGAATAGTTAATTTGGTAATTAAGTGCACGCATGTCTTCATTTACAAGATATACCGATAAAATCCATATGATATTCAGTCTTTAATACCATCCTTTTTTAACCATGGCTCTGATACTAGCGAACCTGGTGAATGGCTCTGCAAGATGGATGTAATTATCCATTTAATGTACCTGTTTTCCTTGAATGGCGTTTGTATATTTCATTACATATTCTTGCTTCACGTGCATGACATTTTGGTTTGCAACTGAAGATGTTCTCATATATTAAATGTGAGATCTGGCAAATAGGTTCCTTCCCCCCCCCTCCTCTCTCTCTCTCTCTATTGTTGTAAGACATTAAGTGAATGTTAACTAGTATACTTAAATAAATTTCCTTTACCTATTAACTGTGAGCATTGCACTGTGTTATTACTATTGCAATTTCAAAATCATCACAAACCTCCCTCTTTTCTTTTCCATTTTGATTTGACTAAACTATCTGCTGATTAAGCTTGTCAACCACAGATCTATTAGGGATGTTCTTTGGTGGAGTTTCTATTAGTGTTATTGCACTTTGCGTAGGGAACTTGGTAACAGCAAAATCAATTCAATTTCCTTGTGGGCTCTCCAGTCACTTCCTGCCACCCCAAACAAAAAAGCATTTGTGCAAGATAATGGAAATGTCTTTGCTCTGAGATCCATTGCACATTTCTATGCAGATCTTGGATTGCCCTTCTGATTGGGATCTGTCAAATTTCCATTGAAGAAATTCCTTATCCATATACCCTCTCCACTTGCATAGTGACAGAGACTTTTGATTCTTTAGCCTTAACAAAGGCTGTTTTTTGACTTTCATTTCTCTCTCAAATTGTGGAATCCAGATTTTATTGCATTCTATTTTCCTAGTAAAGAAAGTGGCTTTGCTCTCATTAAATGCTAGCTTTTTCTCTCTAATTGATCTTGCCCTTGAGAATGGTTATCAAAGGATCTGATTGCCATCCTTCCTATAAGAGTATGAATTATCTGTGTTGGTTAATTTTGTATCTAAGTTTGCATTCATTGTGATGTCATAGTGGAGCAAGACAAATAAGTTGGTTGTTTCTACAATTTTATTGCTAGTGCATATTGTTCTATGACTTTATCTTGGATTTTCTTAGTTTCATGCAACCTTTAGTTCTTCATGAACTGTTCCCATGAGCAGATTCAACATTTCGGTTTCTGTTGGAGCAATGGAAGGATCAGTTTCCTCCAGGCTACCTGCTTAAAGAAGCCTCTGTTGATCGACCATTTGAAGAAGATGTTTGCCGCTGCCACTTCACCTTTGTTCAAGACAGTACTCTGACTGTTGATGAAGACAGTCAACAGCAGTTAGGATTGAAATATCAGTGGTTTGTTGGAGAGAGAACACCATCGAATTTTACCATGATTCCTGATGCTATTGAGGAGGTGTCATGTTTAATAAGCTTCTTAATACTGGCTGATGGTATTCTTATTCTTTCCTCTCTAAGCTCTTCCTATAACTGGTCAGGTTTATTGGCCAAAGAATGAGGACATTGGTAAAATACTGAAAGTGGAATGCACTCCTGTGTTGGGGGAAACTGAATATCCTCCTATTTTTGCCATATCCTCACCAGTCTCACCAGGTAAACTGTATGTTTGGAGTCCATATTTTGGGGAAGTATCTTCACAGAATGGCAATTATGATCAAAGTTCTCTTTAAGTGCACTTGCAAGACAATTTTCTTGGTCTCCCATGTACTATTTCACTCTTTTTTTTTTTTTTGGGAAACCCAATGAAATATTGATTAATTGCAAGACCGTTTTTTTCCTTCCCTTTCCTGCGAGGATGTTCATGAAAGTGCTGAGATATCTACCAGTGGCGTATTTTTCATTTGTTACAGTGAATAATTTAACTGCTTAGCTTTCCCTTGAGATTATTGGAATTTCTTTGGTGAAGTGTTGTTGGCATGTCTACCTCTTTCTTTTATCTGACGCAGCTTCTTTCAGACATAAATTTTGCTGTGTTAAATCAGGACATAGATTTTCTCCTAATGTCTACAACTCTTCTAATTCTGTTTGGATTCTGGCTGGGACATTGATGGCCCCTTTTATCTTTTCATCTCTGTTTGCTTCTTCTCTGAGTAACCGTGTCCTGTCTTACCTGGGAAATGAAGAATGTTCAACTACTTGGAATGACAGATTCATTTACTATATCTAGAATGTAAAGGTTCTCCCTTCCTCACTGTGTTCTTTCAATAGGATGTAAAATCCCAAAGGTCGTTGACATTGAAGTGCATGGTGAGTTGGTGGAAGGAAATGTAATTAGGGGCCATGCAAAGGTTGCTTGGTGTGGTGGAATCCCAGGAAAAGGTGTTGCCAGGTGAGTGTGCCTCTTGATTGCATGCATGATTCGCTGTGTGTGTCTGCTTGATGGTGTCTGAAGAAAGTACAAGATGTTTAATCTTTCAGTTGGTTAAGAAGAAAGTGGAACAGCAGTCCAACAGTTATACCTGGGGCAGAGGAGGAGGAATATCAGTTAACGCTGGAGGACATCGATACAAGTCTGGTTTTTATGTACACACCGGTAACAGAGGAAGGTGCTAAGGGAGAGCCTCAGTATAAGTACACCGACTTCATTAAAGCAGGTGGAAGTGACAGTAGTCATTTGCGTGAAACTTATAAATTCTGGTCTTGGAACTTTTTTTGTCATAAGACCTTGCCATTCTTGTTTGATTAACTTTTTTTTGACAAAGATGCTTTATTTGAATTGACATTTGATTTTGATTTTTTCCCTGGATCTGCACATTTGTATGGCATCTTTAAAGGATGAGGATTCCACGTTGAGGAATTTTCTTTGTTGAGGGATTGAGCATTTTGATCGATCGATTAAACCTATGCACGAGTCACATTCATCAACAACGTTGCTTCTTTTTGCTCTTATTTTGATGTTCTTTCATGACAAGCAGTGAAGTGCGGCAAAAACAGTTATTTCCACAAAGAAATAACATATATATTAAAAGCATTGATTAAAGAGGAAATTACCACTGTCAATCATATCTAGCGGTATTGCTAAAATGAGAGGAAGTGTCGCTTCAATAAGTCTGTAGTATTCTGTCTTAAAAATGAAGCATCCTCCCCTGAAGATCTTTTAGAAGTCATGGACCTGATTATGCTTTTCTTGTCAATCAACAGCATATTCCTAATTTTTCATCTTTTTTGATGCTCATTTTCTCGGATCTTTTCCCCCACTGAGGAGAAGTAAGAACAATATGATTAAAGAAATGGAAAAAGGTCTATGCTTTTTGAGAAACCTGGAGCAGTGAAACATTGTCCAACTTGATTGACTTGAAAAATCTTCTTCATTTTGCAACTGGATGAATTGTCCTGATAGCATTTACATGAAGGATACAAACTCCCTCTTGTATTCTTTTGGATCTCCCAGTGGTGTATTTTACTTCCTTTTTTTCCTCCTTTCTTTCCTTAGGCACCATATGATTTGCATGTGACATGCAATGAGAGCTATTTTGCTTCTCCCTAGACACTATTGATGATTTTATGTTTTTCTTGCTCTTTTATGATCTGTCCGCCTTTGAAGTTCTTATTTTAGTTTTCCATCAGTTGCCATATCTCTTCCAGATCTTCTTTTGGTGTTTGTACTTTCATGTGAGTGGATTGAAATCTTTATTATACGTGGCAATGATCCCAGTACTTGCTTCTAGCAGCTTTTCCATCTGTCAATAATGTTCAAATCATTGGAGAGGTTGTTGAAGGGAATACAATAAAGGGAGTTGGAGACTACTTTGGAGGACGTGAAGGTCCAAGTATGTTTGAGTGGCTTCGTGAGAACATTGACAATGGGTTAGTATAACCATTCCATTCATGCATGTATTCTCTCTCAGCTAGACAAATTTCAGAGCTTGCTACACACCCTTTTGATCTTCACTTGTGAAATTGAAGGTTAAATCTGTTACTTATTGTGTTTTTAGCATTCCATTTTTATTTTTTTTCATCTTCTTCTACATGTTTTCTTAGTAGTAGCGTTAAAGTTCTTGTATGGTTATTTAAATGTAAAACATGATTATAAAAATTTGTACTGTACTCTATTTACTTGAAAATTTCAGTCGCTACTTGGCAACTTTTAAGGTTTGTTATTGGAAGTACACAAAACATTGTCTAAGAACATACATCTGCTCACACTTGTTTCTCTTTGCTGAAATTAAGCTGGACCTCTGACAATATGTTCAATAAATTAAGGTCGTAGAAGGAGTTGTGATTTCATATTGAAATGGTATATTGATCCCCTTGATGTGCGATTAGTATTTAGCTTGAGACTAAAGTGTAAAAGTGACTGTTGGTGGGGATGCAAAAGAGAGTTGTAGAGATTCCAGCGTTTGAATTTGGGCCATGCTAATTCATCTTAAAGCTTAAGTTGGTTGATGGAAGCAGGGTTTGGCTGCTTTGACACTTCTCCATATTAGCCTATAGTCAGAATATCTTGGACGGATACAGCTTCCCAACACCGTGAAGAGGCATGAGAAAATCATTACATAGCCAAACCTAAATATTATGGCACCAAAAACTATGTTAAAAATTTTGAGTTAATTTAATGGTGCTGTCCTTGTGTGTGCTAAATGATTCGAGAAATGATTCTGACATAATCTGTTTCATTTGCATCTTTTTTCCCAGAGATTTTGCAACGGTGTCCAGAGGAACCTCTGAGTATACATTGACCAAGGAAGATGTTGGGCGAAGACTAGCTTTTGTCTATATTCCCATAAATTTTGAGGGTTTGTCCACTTGCCACTGTAGTAAATAATTGTTATGATCTTTACTCATTTTGAAGCATTTTATTTCTGCTTTTCCTGACGAAGCAGTTGGTAATTTTCAGGACAAGAAGGAGAATCAGTTTCTGTGATGTCTCCTAAAGTAAAACGAGGTAACTTTGATTTACTTTAATACTTAAGAGAAGTGCTGTTGTTCTGAGCAAGTGATATTTTTGCTTTAGTTATACCATCTGTCATTGTATATCTGATAAGGCTGTTGATGATGTTGTCCCAATGAATCCTTGGCTAGCTTTTGAGACCCAGCTATATCATGATTACATTAATTTGCTTGCAAGAGCCATCAATTATGTGTCCTTGTGACAATGCACCCTCAATCCTGGACTAATCTTTATGAACAGCGAATATGATTCTAATAGCTTAATGGATGGCTTTGTGTGGTTGGACTTGAACAATAACTATTCCTTTTCTGGATTATGGAGAAAATGAGCTGGTCATTTCTGTATTATGGAGAAAATGAACAGGTCTGTTCTGGATTGTGGAGTAAATAAACAGGTCTTGTACCATATTGTGGGTCATTGTTATTCTAGAACTTAAGGATGCAAGAACAATGACTAGATGCAATTGGCAGGCATGATGAGTTTAAAGATGTGTAGATCCATAGATGTATCTGCGTTTATACTGCACTCTGTAGGTACTAATAGATGAAGATTGTAGAAGCCTTATATGTCTTCTGTCAGTCAGCCAACAGTGATTCTCTTATTGTACATAGTTTCAGCAAGTTTTGTCCATCACCCACTGGGAACTTTTTCATCTGGAGCTATCGAGCTAATACCAACACTAGTGTTTTGAGGTGCCCACCTCTTTTATGTGAAGTGTCTGGGACTTATTCCATCGCTAGTCAGATTAGCAGACATGAGCTTCTAAGTATTGTCTTTGTAGCTGCTTGATGTCTATGTATAAATATTTAAAAACAACCTTCTTTATCAACCCCCATGCTAGTATGTTCTCAGTGGAACTAACATTGTTCTACACCATTCTGTTGGCTTCCTTCATTTCTAATGCTTCTACCTTGACTAAACTTCAGCTCCCCCTAAAGTGGCACAAGTCAAAATAATTGGTGATTTGAGAGAGAACAGTAAGATTACAGTTACTGGCTTTGTCACTGGAGGAACTGAAGCCTCCAGTAGAGTGCAATGGTTCAAAACAAGTTCTCCAATATTGGATGGAGAAAATGGTCTAGAAGCATTGAGTGCTTCAAAAATTGCCAAGGTAAATCATTCTTTCTTTGAAGAGATCATTTGTATGATTAAGTTAGATGTGTTGATATGTCTGTTTGGTCGTTTATTCAATGAAAATTCTTACTTGTGCTTTTCCTGTTTCTAGGCACTTCGCATACCTTTGGGGGCTGTTGGATATCACATAGTTGCAAAATACATTCCCATGACTCCAGATGGTGAATGTGGTCAACCAGCTTATGTTGTGTCTGAAAGAGCCATTGAGAGTAAGTTATATGATTCTCCATCTTGACTTAGCATTGTCTTAATGAATACAGAAGATATAATACAAAAATGGTCTTGTTGGCTTATTTCAGTTCTGCTTTTGATTTCTTAATAGATAAATGTACTTATCTGGCTTCGATAGATATTGTTTTTCCAGTTGTATTTGATCTCATGGTGTTGATCTACTGCTGAGCACTTCACCTTAGGGGGATGGAAGTGCCTTTAGTTGTCTCAACCTATTTTTATGGTTCATTATCATTTAATCCGTACCAGAATTCCTTAATACATAAGTCTTTGAGCTATGAAATTGATTGGTATTAGACAATCTGCTCAACCATATTTGATTCTAATAGTATTCACCAAGTTCTCCGAGATCTTCTGAATTCTAGTGCCACATGAGCGAGAACATTCAAAGTTAATGTATTTTCTAATGTATTACTAAAAAGAATATATAATGGGGTGCCAAGGAGGTTTTTTTTATTGAAGAGCTAAAAGCCAACTTTTTATCGGTTGACCTTGTCTTCCTTTTAAAGGTCAGATGACATTACATAGTCTGCTTCAAAGTGGATATATTGGTTATGTAGTCTTCTTAGAATTTCCTTTTTAACTCTTCAGCAACTTTACCAACATGCCTGATTATTGTTATATTTACTGCAGATCTTCCTCCTAGCTTGAATTTTCTGTCTATCACTGGTGATTATATGGAAGGTGGCATGCTGACAGCATCTTATGGTTATATTGGCGGCCATGAAGGAAAAAGTATCTACAAGTGGTATCTTCATGAGGTAAATATTGTCTTGCTTTTGGGTGTTCTCCACTTCTGTGTTTGTGGAAGTTCCGTATTTGGTACAGCAAGCTGATTTCTCATAGCGTCTGTGTTCTATCTGGAATATGCATGAGCATATTCTCATTAAGTTATCTATCAATTAATTGAATTCACTGGAGATTCAGATCATGGCTGGTTCAATCACACTATTAGTGAATGATGACATTGCAAAGAAATGTGTAATATCCATTGCAAAAGCTATCTATGAAAAGAAGGTAAATTATATTATGCATGACCGGTCTTTTGACCGGCTGGGAAGCCAATCATCTGAAAACTGGATGATATGTTTGAACCACTTGAATATGCAGTATTACATAAATGCTAGAATGGTTTGATCCTGACTATACTAGACCTATCGCAGTAACAATAAACTAATGGGTGGATAATTGACTGACTCTGAAGTTAAAATTACAAATTGCTAGTTAATAGTTAGCTGACAAAGTATATCCACAAAGTGCCTCTTGAGTATGAGCTTTATCCAAGGCATGAAACAATGTTGAAACTCCAATCTGACTGATGCAACGATTAATAGATTAAAGTTTTGTGATTTGTGGGATGATAAAAAGATCTATGGCTATAGGGACAGTTCCATTCTGATAGTTTGACTTGCTAAGTAGAAATTTCTTCCTGCCATAAATCTGCGGTGTAGAATATTATGATCCACATATAATGAAGTTGAATTAAGAGTAGAGTTTGATAATAGCTACGTATCTGCAATGCATGAGAGGTGCCATTCCACTTGTCATTAATTAAATTGCTTTGTCTGTAGGAACTTTATAGTCAAACTTTTAATTGCATTTATGTTTCGAGCATGCACGTCATACACCTATATAAGCTATGAAGGTGTTTCTACAAGTAAGGTACCATTTGGATACTGTCTTATGCTCGCTTCTGGTCAGTTTCTTGGCCTGAGAGGAGGGCGACGAAAGGGGGTTGGGGGGAGGAGATGGTGGAAGAGTGGTTATGAAGTCCAACAATTCTCAAAATTGGAGAGTGGTCTTTTGTAAACCAAAAGCTCAATAGTTGTAACTATCTATCTTCAAATTAATAAATTGTAGCCTTTTTGCTTTACTGTTGACTTTCCCATCAAAATAAAAAATGAGTTAATTTTAATTAATCAGGAAAACCTTTGTACTTATTTAATTTTAAATATCTGAGGTTGGAATTAATTCAATCATCAACACTAAGAAAAATTTTGAGTTGCCACAAATAGACCCTTGGGTTGATGACTGTCAAAATCCTCAAAATTTTGTCCTTCTAATATGTCAAAAATTGGCTGGAGGAACTGCAGCAAACAAGCAACGTACTTTTGTCATATGTTTAGTCCATATTGCCAAATTTCCATTGTATTACAGACTTTGAAGTTAATCCAACTTAACTAATTGTGAAGGGACACAGATTCTTTCAGTTAGTTTGGTGAAAGTAAAACTTTCGTTACGTTCTTTCTATTAAAAATGTGAAAACAACTACTGTGAAACTGAAAAATATAATTGGTTGATTAATTGGGTTGTGCTTTATTTTTGTGGCTCTTAGTGGAAAGAGGAGATTCATTATGAAAAGATATTCTGGACTGCATACTGTATTCTGACACACGTAATTGAAATTTGCTGGTTTCTATCAGGTTAGACCTGTATATTGCTGCTCAGCCTTTCCAAGCTCAAAGTGTGAATGGATGGGCTTGGGAAAGGATTTTACTTTTGAAAGTTTGAATTGGCGTGCTGGCCTGCCCTACCATGAAATCAATGCATACTTTTGCGAGTGGCAAGACTTTGTAGCAAAATCAGGCTCTATCTTTGAATTGCCATGCCCTATCGAGCAAGTCTATGTAGCATTCCTCTAGTAGTTGGTAAACTGCAAGGGTACCCCTTATATATTAGAAAACCACAATGACGCTTGGTGTTTGTAATAAATAGAGGAATTGACAATTGCATCCGTTTCAGTAATTGGTTACCTCAAAATAAAAAAAAATGTAGAAGTTGCTTTAGTTAAGCCTTTTGAAGTGTGTGGGCTCTAGCTGATGACCTTGTCAAATATTTTGCATTTGTTCTAGTATTTATTGATTATAATAACTTATTTTAGTTAGATTGACCACAATCCATTCACCAAAGCATCTAACTTGTCATTGATTTGTTAATTTTCATATCAACCACTGTAGTCTTGCTAAACCTAAAAAAGTTATATTCAGCATAACTTAATCATTTGGCAGTCAATATCTTCTCGTAGCATGACAGATTTAATCTTTATAAAATATGAGAAATGTAGTAAGAATTCCAGAAAATTTGAGGGGCATCATTGTAGTTTATGCAAAAAAATTTCGTTTGAGGTTATTGAGATATGGAGAGAGATTAGATAATCATTATACATATTTGGCCTCATTGTCATCATGCAGCTTCAGAGAACAAATTCATTCTTTGAGGCAGTTGGTTTATATGTACTGAATTTTAGTGTATTGCTGTCATTAAAGAATTTACAGAAACCTCTAACTTTTGTTTCTTGCCATTCGTGTGCTGTTTTGAGGCTTCATGATAAGATTGTTGGAAATTGCTCATATCAGGAAATTTGCCTTTTTTCTGAATGGAATTTAGTGAGAAAATGTATCATTCAAATATAATACATATTCTTCACCTTTGGTATGTGTAAAAAATGTTGCTTGGTGCTAACAGTGCCTGACAATCTGCAGGCGGAGTCTGACTCTGGTGCTTTAGTAGCTGAGGTCTCGGGGCTTCTTCAATATTGCATATCGAAAGATGCAATTGGCAAGTTTATTTCCTTTCAATGTACACCAGTGCGTGATGATGGTGTCATTGGTGAACCGAGAACTTGTATGGGGCAGGAACGCATACGTCCAGGTATGTTGTCATCTCTAATCATGGAAAAGGCATCTCAGTGTACCATTCTGATCAATAAATCTATTTCATGGACCAAAGGGTACTGCCCCTTCTACAGAACAAGTTAGAAATTGTGGAGACGGTCTAATGCATAAAGGGTGGTGATTTAACATGAGAAGTTTGTGCAGTAACCTCAATAAAGCACTCGAATCCTGCGTGAATAATGACTGTCTTGTGTCTGGATCGTTTTTCATGTGAAGTCGTTTTTACTTCCAACTACTTCTCCTGAAAGACAGTGCATAATTCTTTCAATTGGGCATTATTAACGTGTCTATGTCTTTCTAAAGCAATATTTGACCAGCAACACAGTACTTCATCACCCAATATTTGCATACAGTATGCAGCATCTTTCTGCTCAATGATGGATAAAGTGTATAGTCCTATCTATTTTGTATCCTTAATGTTCCTATGTTAACCAAATGCATCGTTTGACCAGCAACAGAATCCTACATCACCTTGTACTTGCACTCCTACTTCTGCTCAAGGACAGATGGAGCAAATATTGATTTCAACATCCTTTAAATATCCAATTCTATCCAATTGCAATATCTGACCTGTAATGAAATCCTTCATCATTTGATATTTGCACATCAGATGCAGCACCTGGCTTTTTGTCTAACCCTTTAGAGGGTAGGAAGAGTTATTTGTACGGCTCTGCTACTTTCTTCCAAAACACAGCAGCCTAGTCCTTTTTTATCACATTCAAAAGTTCAGATTCTTTCACTGGTATCCTTCCGCTTTAACAAAGCACTTTTAAGTGAATGTGGAAATTAACTGTAGAGCTCTTGTCAAGGCTGTTAAACTACTTTAGATTGGCAGAGGATCTGCAGTGCATAATATATGAACAGATGTAAGACTTGTAATCTACTACTGCTGCAGTCTATTGAAAATAAATCTGCAAGAGCTTTTTTGGCTCAGTCTTTTTTAGGCAATTATGAATTTCCCTCCATATTTTTGAACATGAGAAGAAAGATTTTCTGTTATAAAGATTATCATATGCAGATAAATAAGGACTTAACCTTTGACTCATCATTACTTACAAGTATATGTAATAAGTATGTTCTTGTTATGTTCTCTTTATGCTCATCCAAATTCAATGCAGCATTTATCATTTACCATTTGAATTTAGTGAACTTATATAGTTCAATGTAAGGAGGTGTTATCCTTTGTGCTTTTGTTGTCTGTTATTCTGAATGCTGCTTTGCCATACAGGAAGTCCCAAATTGCTTTCTTTGCAAATAGTTGGAGATGCAGTTGAAGGAGATCTGTTAAGTGTTGATAAGAGATATTGGGGTGGCGAAGAAGGAGACTCCATATTTAGATGGTTCCGGGTACTTTTGTTAAATAAAACGCTATTAACTTTCTTTCTTAGTCAACATATTACCCTATCATTTTTTTATGCATGATCCAGGGTATAGAGCTTTTTATTCTTATTATGTAACAAGTAAAACTAATGCAGACAAGCCTGGATGGTGCACAGTATGAAATTAGAGGTGCAACTTCTGCTTCATACATGCCCTCATTTGATGACATTGATTGCTTCATCTCTGTTTCCTGTGAGCCGGTCAGAGCTGATTGGGCTCGAGGACCAATTGTTCTTTCTGAACAAATTGGCCCAATTGCACCTGGTTAGTTAAGTTCTTACATTCTATGTTCTTAAATTAGTCCAAGTCTTGTGAGGTACTGTTAGCCAGACAGTCTGTATGATGATTTTTTAGTGCTTTATGCTGGGACTATTCCTCCTATTTACCAAAGATTTAGTGGAGTAGACATTAATCTTGCATTACTTTTTGATGCAGGTCCCCCAACTTGTCATTCTTTAGAGTTTGTTGGATCATTGATAGAAGGACAACACTTAAGTGTTGTGGTTTCCTACAGCGGAGGGTATGATTCATGAGAATCTGTCAGTAATTTCATATGACTTCCGAACTGTAGCATTTATTTTTTGGAGGTCGTGGAGGATTTGATATAGCACTGAGCACAATGGCATATTAGAATACATTTCCGAGCATATATAGAGCGATATGCTTGGTTTGCTATTGCTGCTATTATTTGTTTGAGTCCTGAAACAGTCGTTATTTTTTTCAGGGAGAGAGGTCAATGCATGTTCGAATGGTTCAGGTTGAGAGGTAATGGTGCTAAGGAGAAATTAAGCACAGAAGGTGAGTTCTATTTACTTTGTGCTATCCATGTTGCCCTTTATGGTTATGCAGTCGGTTACTCTTTTACTTTTTACAGATTTTCTTGATTTGACACTGGCGGATGTGGGAACTTGCATTGAACTTGTTTACACTCCTGTACGGATTGATGGAATGAAAGGCAATCCGAGTAGCTTGCTGTCTGATATTGTTGGGCCTGGTGAGCATGACTGTTTGCTCATTGCTTCGGATAATTTGAGTTATAACTGCCCACTGAGGAAAGCTACTCTAGAATTATGTAACTGATCAAGTCTCCCATGTAATGCTGGTGTGACAGCGGATCCTGTTGGGATGGAGCTTTTAATTCCTGATTGCTGTGAGAACGAGGAAGTAGTCCCGAAGAAATCCTATTTTGGTGGCATGCAAGGTCTTGGGGAGTATATCTGGTACCGGGTCAAAGACAAATTGCATGAATCTGAACTACTGGATATTGTTAATATTCATGAAGGTGTTATTGAATGTGGTAGAGCTTTGTAAGTTCGAAGACTTAGCAATCTGTAATTAATGTAGTGCTTCCAGCATTTCGTTTTGTAGAGTAGGTAATGATGATAGATTTACTCCTGTACAGAACCTACACTCCATCAATTGCAGACGTAGGTGAATATTTGGCTCTCTACTGGCTTCCTACTCGTGCAGATGGGAAATGTGGAAATCCCTTGGTTGCAATTTCCAGCTCTCCAGTTTCCCCTGGTAGGACATAATTCAGTATTATTTTAGGAACATTGTCTTAAATATGTTAAGAGATTCAAAGTGCTTGTCTCAACCCTCTACAGCATGTCATTTTTTTTTCTTTGTTTTCACCTGTCTGATATTCTTACAATTTTGGACTTAAAATTACACTGCAAATTCTTTTGTTTTAGTTTACATAAGCAAATGATATGTTATTTTACTTAGCATCATTGGAAATGGAAACAGTTCACAGGTATTGACACTTTTCTGAGTGATGTTGTGCAATAAAGCTCCCCTCTTGTGTCAATCTTACCCACAATATGACAATGTTTAATTTGTCAGTTTGTTGGGACATCCCTTCTAAACATCTTCTTGCAAATTGTTATGCCAGCTTCGCCCATGGTGTCTAATGTTTGCATAAAGAAATTATCTTCGAGAATTTATTCTGGAGAAGGAGAATATTTTGGTGGACATGAGGGGTTGAGTCTCTATAGTTGGTATAGAGAAAATGCTGAGGGAACTATCAACCTCATAAATGGCGCAAATGCTAAAACCTATGAAGTGTCAGATTCAGATTACAATTGCCGTTTATTATTTGGGTAAGTTCTTTTGCTGACACGTATTTTGCTAACTTGTGTTAACAATGTAAACTATGGTGATTGTCATACTTTTCACCCAAAACTTTGGAAACAAGCACTCAACCAAGCTTTCTTAGTCTTGGTAGCCAAACATTTCGTTTGAGTGAGACAAAAGGGTTACATAAAATTTATGGAACTGCTTATATTGTTATAAAAGCGTAGGCTATTAGACGAAAATGCAGTTTACTATTTAAATATGGTATCACTCACCTGACTTGTAGGCAGGATTTGAATTCGAGGCCTCATGCTTTGGTAGGATGTAATGTTTTGTGTGATCATTGCCGATTTAGAAGCTTAAAATATTGAAAGACATGGTTTAATATTTAATGTGGTGTATATTGCAAATTTTATGCTCTATCAGACATTTTCTTAGTGTCTCCATCGATTTCATAAGAGAATCTTGTTCACTGAAAGTGGGATGGTTTTAGTACTTCTATAGTGTAGAATTTTGAAGCAAGATTTTCTCCTATATAATGTTGATTTTGCAAGTGTGTTACAATAATAAAGAATTCAATAAATCTTGGGAAAATCTTTATTGTGCATGATGAACTGTGGAAAAAGGGGACCGTTACTTGATCTTTTGCAGAAAATTCATATTCTACTGATGCTCTTCCTAAATGCATAAAAGAAAGATGCAGACACTGCTGTTCCCAAGTCTCAGAAACTCTCGACTTTTGCTTTTGTCTCTCATATGACCTTGAAGTTACTGGTCTTTCTGCATTAATACATTTAAGGCAGCCATGTAAGCTTGAAAATTATCATCTATTAATAATCAATCTTTTGCCTTGCCTCCAAGTACAACTGAAATGCCTACATAATGGAAATTTCGGGGGAAATGGCTTTATGCAAACGGTTTGAGTCAAATTGTAGTCTTGTGACTTGTCCAAAAGTTGGGAAACATCTGTGTCAGAGTTTAGCCGACGGCTAACTCATTTTATTTGGTTGTATGAAACTGATTGTTGCTTGCCAAGGGTTAAGTTCAACAAAAACTATCAGTTGCTGTGGTTAGACTTGAGTGTTTGTCATGATTTTCCATTAGTTTATGTAAGGAACGATCTTCTTTTGTAATAAGCTAATTTAAGCAGTATATAGTGCTATGCATATAAATTTATTAATTTATGTCTGTTTCTTGGTCTTGAAATTGTTTGACAGATATATGCCAGTTCGTTCTGATTCTGTTGTTGGGGAACTCAAATTGTCTGAGCCAACAGACATTATCTTTCCCGGTGAGCCATTCCACTTATATCTAGATTGGCCAATGAGAAGGATCACTAGTCTTTTTCCCTTAAGAAAAAAAGAAAAAGAAAGAGAAGGACCACTAATTATGAACTACATAAGTATTTGCCTGTAAAGTGCTTCTTATTTCAACTATTCACTGTCAAAAGCAGATTATCTCATTGCAATTGAAAATTCTATTGACTTGGTAATGGATGAGTATTCAATATCAGACTGAGAGATATTCATCTTGATAGTGAAATCTGAGCAAAGGAGCATAGTTTTTGTAAGAATCAGAGGCCACGATGTAACTGAGTACTTGATCATATAAAACTATGTCGAAATAATGTCCTTATGACTGCCTGGTAAAATCTGCAGAGTGGATTGTTAGTTTTCTGTGGAAGGGTAGAGAGAGCACAGAGCATAATCTCTACTAATCTAAGATGAAGCTGGGTAGTTGAATCGCTCAAAATGCTGAATTTCTGTAAGCATGACATGAATATGTTCTATTATACAACTTTGATGTTATAGACATCTGATCCTTGGAAGTGCTAAACCTTGATTATATTATGCTGGGGTTGAAATTAGTCGAAACAATGTGAGTTGAATTGCAACTGCAGTGACAACAATAACTAAGCCTTAAACAATGATAAATTGCTGGTTTATTCAAATCTAAATTTGTCAATCTTTTATGTCAGAGGATCTACAAGTAGAGATGCTTGCTCTCACTGGAAAGGCCATAGAACGCGATGTACTCACTGCCGTCGAAGTGATTCCAGAAAATGAAATTCAAAAACATTTATGGAGCACATACAAGAAGGATGTTAAATATCAATGGTATTTATCTCTTCTCTATCCCAAGTTTACTTATTTAGTGCTAGTGCGTAATTGGTGATTCTGTAGTAGATTAGAAATTAGTGTCCTGTTCTGTTTATGGAAATGTCTCAATATGCATTTAAGTCCCACAATTGGAACTTTCATAAGAGAGAATGGAATTTCCATTGGAGAGGAATTCTTCTAAACAGAGTATATCAAGAGGATTTTTTTATTCTCTAGTGGCATATGAATACTATAACCAGCTGTACCAATCCAAACCTTTTATCGAACAAAACAGGACACTTGTGAATAGAAACAATTAGTTTGAAGCTCTAATTGGTAAAGTGAATTCTAGTTTAATATTTTATCATTGCTTTGCATAATTCCAAGTGATCATTTCTCATACATGCAAAGAATCCTCTCCAAGTTACTAATGTTTGGTATGATTGAGTTAGGATAATTGTATGTCATTTACTTGTTCTGGTTTTCTGTAGGTTCTGCTCATCAGCAGGAGATCAAGACTTATTTGAACCATTAACCTCACAACGCTCCTGCTCCTACAAGGTTCGGTTAGAGGATATTGGTCGATGCCTCAGATGTGAATGCATAGTAACAGATATCTTTGGAAGATCAACTGAACCAGTATATGCTGAGACTGCTCCTGTTCTGCCAGGTATCTCATTTTTCCACCAAAGTTACTGGACTGAGCTTGTAGAGACTTTGAATGCATTTGGCCCACAACTTTTTGCCATTGGTCATGCTTCCACTGGTCCTCAATTAATATCTTGATAGACTAATGTTGCATATTGATGAAGTCGATTCTTGGTTTCAGTTTGTCCTACAGTGGTCAAAACAATGTTCTTAAAAGCAGAGCAGTTGGCTCTAATGGTAAAAATATCGGTACACTCCAGTATAGCAGTGAAATGAAAAGTCTCATCAGTAATATCTGTAAGAACAGTAGTTGGTTCCACAGCTCCTTGTACTGCTTTAAACATGGACTAACATGTGTCATTATAGATGGTATTACAGCAGGATAACATTTGGAATTGTGGGATTTTTCCTACTTGCCTGGTGTTTTTGTAGGCCCCATGGGCCAACATTAACAGTGGCATGAGTGCCGTCCCACATCGGAGTAGAGTGTGGCTATTATGTGGTACTGATTTGTAGACCCACCCAAACAGTCACCACCTAAGTACTCCTTTTGTTGCTTCAGCTGTGGGGATCAAGGCAGGTCATTACAAATGAAAATAAATAAAGGCTTCTTGAGACGACTCAAGCCAAGGAGATGACCAAGTGTCTCAGTCAAGTATTATGACAAGGCTCATTCCAAAATTGTTGCTCTGCTTGAAAGATTTTGGGTGCCACTTGGTGCCTCTTCAATTTATAAAACCTAGAAGATTAGTGTTAAGGCGACTTAGTGTGCATTATTATCCAGATCTTATCTTTTTTGGCTTATTTACAGTTTCGATTGTTGTTGGCTTGTCTTGTCAGTACATTCAACTCCATTAAGAAGGTCTTTCATTATGCTTTGCCCATAGATGACGTTGGATGAGATCATTGGTCTCACTTCCGGATATAGGTCACTGCTGGCATAGATGACAAGATTGAGATAGGTTGGTATAGATATGGTCTCAAGTCATTGGATAAAAATTAGGATAGGCAGCATTTGGTGCAGACTACTGTAGTGCCTAAACAGAGAAAGGGAGTTCGTTAATCTCAAGTTGCTGGTGTTACCTTGTATCTGGTTGGTGACAACTACAATAAACTTCTCTTGAGGATAATGTTAATATATCTGCACTTTTTATCACTGCCAAGAATTTAGTTTTGAGGGATCTGTTTATTTACATTTTTTTTTTTACATTCTGAACATCTCAATATTTGTAAATTTTGTTAGATTTTGGGTGCTTTGCTTTTAATGAAAATTAGATCATGGAAGTCACAAAATTAGAGCTAATTCAAGTGCAAGTTACTACATACAGACCCAAAATTGTTGACAGTAACAAGGTGTTAACAAACCAGATTCTCAATCCAAAACCTGCGGGCTTTGTGCCAAATAAAGTTGTCGGAGCTGTGAAACACCGTGTGCACAATATAAACATAATCGGTTCTATGTCGTAATGGATATTTTATCAGTTTCTTGATGTACAACTGAGTCTATCAGAAAATCATATTGCGATTTGTGGGCTGCGAGGTGTGTTTTGGTTTTCTCTTGAATTGAATGTTGAGGCACATTGAGGGTTCTTTATAGTAAAGGGTTTCTGCACCTTGACATTGGTGATATGTTGTCAAATCTTTCAATTTTCCATGGTCCTTTAGGTACTTTGTTAGGATTATAAAGCTGCTTCGCCGATACTTTTCCCTGGCCAATATGGAGGAAAAAAAACTATGTCCATTTATACATGTCTTGGCTTGTTTTAGAGGGCAGGATTCTTACCTGTCCGTACTTTCTTCTGTCCAAGTTGTGGGAAGATCTTTTGATATTTTCAATGTGAAAATCCCTGTTCTTTCTCTAATTCTCATTGTATAATCTGCCACATTTTTTCAGGTTCTCCCAAAATAGATAAACTGGAAATCGAGGGCAGGGGCTTCCACACAAATTTGTATGCTGTTCGTGGAATTTATAGTGGTGGGAAGGAAGGGAAAAGCAAGATTCAGTGGCTTAGGTCTATGGTTGGAAGTCCTGATCTTATCTCCATACAAGGCATGTCATCCCCATGAGTAATTCTTTTGGTCTTCGTGTTCACTACTAAACTAATGATTAAGTCCATTGAGCATTAAATGTTAGTTGTCCCCTTATAATTACTCATGAAGAAATCTAGTTTGCTTTGGTTCTTCATATGAAGTTGCAAGCCTTAGCATTAGAGGAGGATGCACATTAAGAGAAAGATACGCTATGTACTTTTAGTTCCACTGTACATAGCGTGCATTATATGATTTATGAAGGTAAGCCTTTAAGGCTCTGGAAAGGGCTATGCTTTATTTGAGTTGGGCGGGTTCATAGATTTTTATCTGACAGGGTGTGGGTAAGAAATTACTAGCATGTTGGAAATTGCAATTTGGACATTACATTTGAAAGTAATGGTAACTTAATAAAATTATCCACAATCACCTTTCTTTGAATGTACTGATATTATTTAATGTGTTTTTAGCTTTAGAGTTATTATTACCTTGAGAATGATTGGTGATCTGCCTCACCATTACTTTGAGAAAATTTCCATGATTATACAACTGCATTTGAAGCTTTGTCATTCAAAAATTTTTAAAGGAAAAAAAGGCATTTAAAGGTTTGTGTCTTTTGGTTTGCAAAGTAATGAAGGAGTTATGTTTTTGACTGAAAATTTAAGCTGACTGAAATAGATATGGCATTGAAAGCTTTTCTTGAGTGGAGGACCTGGCTCAAGTGTCCACGAAAAACCCACTACTTGGAAGAGAACAGTTGTGGACATTGTTCCTTAAATAATACTTTCCTTGCCTTCTCTCTCACTCTCTGGTCTTCATAGAGAATGAAATTTAGCGGCTCTTTCCAAAAGGCATGAGTGCAAGTGAAAAGCATCTCCTGGATAAGGTTCTTGACCAGATGTTCTTTGTAATAGAAGAGATTTTTGGCATAAGCCTGCCACGAATTGTTGCTAAGCATATTATCTTCGTGCTCAGTAGATCCTTATGAACAGACATTTCTGGGCATGGCAATGATTCTATTTGAATGGCACTTACTTACTGGTAAAAAAGATCTCTCCTAAAAGAAAAAACTAGCAGTCCTGTCTTCTGAATTCAACGGTTTTAATAGATCCCCTACAATAGCTTGTCTCGATTGAGATATAGAACTATCCTCAATGGTTTACGTGGCCACAAATGGCGTTTCAAAAAACTTAAGACTCCAAGGGTGCTACTGAAGCCTTGAGGTTAAGGTTAGGGAGCTTTGGAACCCTTGCCCCTGCAGGGACTGGTAATATACAACTCAACATTTTGTTTAAGTTTGGGTTTGGAACTCTTCCCTCCAAGTAGAGGCCGGTGTGATTCAATTCAACCATTTGTTTGTTTGGGTTTGATTCAATTCCATTGAGAGTTTGATTTTTCACAATTTGTCTTCTATCTATATGCACATGTGTCTACTTGGCATACTTCTGGTCTCATCCTTGATTTCTTACTATTTGAAAACTCAAAACTCCAACTCCAACGAGTATAACTTGGATTTGGACTGCTTTTTTTCATGCCTGTGGGTACCTGTGAGGTTCCATTATTTCCATAAACTCTGCCACTCATAGTTGTTCTTCTTTTTCCCAATCCTTCACTTGTGAATCCTTCCTTGAGTACGTCAATGGTAGCTCCATCATTGTTTCTCATTGTGTAATTATATTGCCAAGTCCATGAAATAGTTCCCTAGCCATTGCCACTGATGGCAGAGAGGCAGTTTGAGGAGATGGTTATAAGTTCATGCTTTTAACTGCCACAAGTTCCTACTGGATTTTACAACTGCAAGCCTTTTTTGGCCAAAAAACCTGCTAGCTTTTACGAATTTTGTTTTTCTCTCTTCAGAATGAAGATCCATGAAACTAATAAATTTATATGAGTCCTTCAGTTTCCAATTTCATGAATTTGAAAATTTCATCACTGTCTGGCCATGGACACCTTGAATACATGAGTTAGCTCCTTATGTAGAAGAGAATTGCTATGTGTATATTCAGGTGGATCATTTTTTCTATCCCTGTATTGCATCCACTTTTGCCGTATGTGATGTGGGAGGTGCAATGTTTGCAGGAGAGACGGGAAGAATGTATGAAGCTAATGTTGACGACGTAGGCTACAGGTTAGTGGTAATTTACACTCCTGTAAGGGACGATGGAGTTGAGGGGCAACCGGTGTCTGCATCTACAGAGCCTATTGCAGTTGGTAAACAAATGAAAATCCCCAACTTATATGTTTGCACCTTTTCTGTCTGTCTGAGATAAGTTTTACTGAAAATGATTGTTTTCCCCCTTTGAGTTTTCTGATCTTCTTGTGCTATTCTTCCTCTTCAATGTTTACAATTGTATACATATGTTTTTGTGATGGTATTACCATGATTTTTCTTCATTCGGATGTCCTAATTGCTAGATTATATAGCTGACTAAGTTTGTAATTTGTGGCATGTGAGATTTTGTGGGATCACTGTCAACTGTTTTAAAAGCTTAAGCTGTTAGATGTAAATGTGAAGTAATATATAATTACTTTAACACTCCCTTTCACACTTAGTCTAGTCTTTCCGCCTAATACTGATCGTGGAAATGTATAATTGGAGAGGCAAATAGAGGCCTTGAAAGATTCTAACTCAGGACCTTTTACTTTGATATTATGTGAGATTTTGTGGGATTACTACTGACTATTCTAAAAGTTTAAATTATTAGATGAAGACGGGAATTAATATTTAATTACTCTAACATGGCATATTAATGTAAATGTTTGAATGCATATAGTTCAACAACTATTAGAATTGAGTTATGACAAAGAAAGGAAACTACTTAAATGAGATAAAAAATGATTGGGACTCAAAACAGTTATTAAAGTCATAATAATGAGATATGAGTCACTTTGGTGAGAAATTAATACTTAGGAAGCAAGAAAGATAATAAAGCATGGTGTATTAGTTTGTCTATGTGTAAACAAAGAATATGGATTGCTTCAGGGCATGGAACAGGGAAAATTGAAAAAAGAAAAAAAATGTCTCGAGGAGGATTATGGTCAATGCGGGGATTTTTCCAGCTATGGCAAATGGCGGGGCTTAGTTAATATAGTTCCTTCATTATTAGTTGTATATGGCTGGATTATCCATCCTTCAATCATTTTCCTTTCTTAAGTGATCTGTCAAAAGTAACTAAAAATCTCATAGTCACTTCTGTCTTTTTAATCAGTCGTCAGTACATAAAACACTGGACAAAATTTAGATGACATCACTGATTTTCCCCTTGGAGAACCAAAGATGAAAGAACATAGTTGAGTTTGAGTATCGTGTTCCTCACAAGGAAAGTCTCAACTTCTCTGTGGGTCTAGCTAGTGAAGATATAAAGACAAATATGGCATTCCATGATAAAGAATTGCAATCCTTGTTAAGCAAATTAGAATTGGGTGCCCGACAACCTGAACTTCTTAACAGTTTTGTTTGAAAGCTCACTAATAATAACACTTTGAGACGCTATGCATACTTTATAAAGGTGACACATTTTTAACATTCAATAAGTTCTGTCACATCCCTTAAGCAAATTAGTTCATGAGATTGGTTGTTATTCTTGCACTTTTATAAAGGCAATGTGCCTGCAACGTGATGTTTGGGGGGCCTGGGCCTCCCTGGCCCTCTCACATCTGTCCTCGTCTCCTTTTGGCTTGTTGCCATTTGATTTCTGTCTTTAGTGATATCTTCAAAAGCTCTATCTGGTTTACAATATAGATGCTGAATTTTCCGTATCATTTGTACTGCAGAGCCTGATGTTCTTAAAGAAGTTAAGCAGAAGCTTGATCTTGGAGCAGTAAAATTTGAGGTGATGCTTGTAGCTTTATGATGATTCTTGACTTGTAAACTTACCTCGGTCCTGCTGCAGTAAATGCTCATAAGTCGTTTTGTGTTGTAAACATCATCCTAATCCTATTCTAGGCACTGTTCATTTTGACTAAAGGGCATTGATGAGCAACAGTTCTTTCTTAGAACTTAGTTCACTGATGAAATTCAATTAGAAAATTGAGAACCATATCCGTCTAACTCAAAAGCATAGCTTTTACTAAGAAGAATAACTATTTATGATTTGTTAATGTTCTGCCACATATTTGCTTCAATCTTGTAGTTCATGGTAGTATATTTTGTGATGTACATGGAAGTCTGATGGTATGGCTAAAGGTGATAGATCATGATTTATAACTTGGATGTCACTGAGATTTTTCTTAGTCGCATTTTAAGAAGCATATTATCCATCATTTTGGCACTTGCAAATACTATTTATATCATCATACTTATATTATCTGCCAAATGTCTCCTACATTTATCTCTTTCCTCTTATTTCAGTGTGATGATTGGTTTTTGTTTTTAGTGCTTAGTTTTACAACAGCATGCGTCCTTTTTAAGTATGGCCATGTTGAATGTGTTTGGGGGAGAAGCTGATGCCTATCCAAAGTGAAACAACAATGAACACTGCTGTTTCTCTCCTTGTTCTCTTGATAATTGAACTGTCATTTTGCTCTTTATCTTGGTGATGTAACACTAAGTTCTTTGCAAACAGGTTCTCTGCGACAAGGACCGAAACCCGAAAAAGGTTATCATATTTGCTTTCCTCTGATGTCTCTCATGGCAAAGAGTTTTCAAGCTAGTTGCTTATTTGATTGTTGGTTACAGGTTCCTGGTGAGGGAAGTCTTGAGAGAAGAGTGCTGGAGATCAATAGAAAAAGAGTAAAAGTTGTTAAGCCGGGTTCAAAGACTTCTTTTCCAACTACAGAAATTCGTGGAAGCTATGCTCCTCCTTTCCATGTAAGTCTCAGTGTGAATGCTAGTATTGAGTAACAGCATATATTTGTATCGGAACAGGCCCATTCTCATCACGTAATTCCATCCACCCACCAGCTTGTGACCCTTCACTCACTGACGCATTGATAATTTTGGTTTGCAATTTGCTAGGATTGCCGTTTTAATGATTCCTTTTTACTATCTGTCTGAGATGCTTATGATGTAATAATGATGTCATTTTCTATTGTTTGGGAGGGTAAGAAATGGGTTATATGCTACTTGAAATTTGCTTGGAAATGCAACAGTGGAATATGTAATTATATGGAGTTCTGAACCTCTGACCAAAATGGCATTTGGTGGTGTCCTGTTGTCGTCTTCAACAAAATTTGTCATGTGAAACAAGTGAAATTTCCATACTTTGCTGTGGTTCGTCTTTCTTTAAGCAGTGTCACCAGAGTGACCGGTTTCTGAAATCTTGTTCTTTTTTTTTTTACATACCATAAAACAAGATAAAAAGCCTTATGCGGGCCATATAGTCATCCAAACAGCAGAGACCAACAGAGCACAGTCCGAATCATATTAATGTCATATGATACATAGCTACTATCTCTAGATTCTCTATTACTGAGATTCGGAAAAAAGTCTTTTGAGTCCATTCAAAAATATTAAAAACCCGCCCTGCATCACCTTCCCACTTCATATGCACGATAATTTTTTCAATTCTTCTGCTTGTATAACTAATGGCATCATTTTCTGTTGCAGGTGGAGCTTTTCCGCAGTGACCAACATCGTCTTAGGATCGTAGTCGATAGTGAGACGGAAGTAGATTTGATGGTGCAGTCCAAACACTTGCGTGATATAGTAGTCCTTGTCATCCGGGGTCTTGCGCAGCGTTTCAACAGTACTTCTCTCCACTCCCTACTCAAAATAGAAACATGAGTGTAATGGTCGACTGTATAGTGTTCCTTGCTTTGGTGTGATATCTAGCTGGGCTTTAGAAATTGCCAGATTACTTGCAAACGTTCCTCTTGCCCTTGAGGGAAAATTCTTTTTCTTGATCTCCTACCATTTTCTTGGCATCGTCATTCAAGTCTATAAATAGTGTTAGAAGTCTTGCACTGACTAAAGAGTGAGGGTCTCCCTGTTGTATATTTGGTGACAGTGATCATATTAAAAGCTATTTGCTGAACGTCAGTGTGTATCTTTCTAACATGATTCACAGTGATAGTTTATTTGCTGATATCTACTTTTCTATCATTGTGTAAACGACTGCTTCCTTTTTGCTTCTCCAATCTGCATCAGGAAATATCACCGTTGAATTGTCTTGTGGTATTAACTTTTGAGTATGATTTGGCAAAGAACAAACCAAATCATGAGATCTGGGCCGAGCCCACTCAAATTCGGCGGACTTCACTTCAAATTTGGGGGAAAAAAGGGTCTATGGTCCTAAAGTATCGGCTAGGGTCGGGTCAACTAATTTCGAAATGTGACGAAGTGATAGGTTCTCCTTTTTCTTGGATCACAAGGCAAATGATGGAAATTACACCTTATCAAATCTCGTTAGGTAAAGACATGATCATATGAGATGTCTAAAGGAAATCTTATAATTTTTCAGAAGTTCTGGTATCGAATTAATAATTAATGAGAACTATGCAATTGCAAAAAGAAATAGCTATAATATATTAGATTTTAAGATAAACATTATTTAAACAAGAACTATTTCAGCTTCAAATGTTCTAGAGATCATAGCAGCAGAGGATTTCTAACACTTTTAGGAGAGTGTTAAACAGGTTATTTGAGGATTTTAAGGTGTTAAGAAGCTTCAGATTATAGAAATTTATCTACTTATGTTAAACAAGGTTAGTCGGTATGTAAAAGAATTAGACAAGTAGGATAATAAAAGTTAATATCTAATATAAATCAAATCTTGTATGTGAGGATTTTGTGGAGTTGCATTTAAGTTCCAATTTGGTCCAGCAGATAACACGTTATTTATTCTAAGGTTCAAAGTCCTGGACTTTTTCCAAATTATTGGGGAAAATGTTAAACTGTTGAGTAGACAGAGAGCAGCAGTAGGAGGTCGGGCAACATTGACGTGAATAAATTTTTTTATAATATTTTATTTTATAATTTTTTTTATCAATTCCTTTTTTTTTCCTTTTTCATTTTTTTTTCCTGCGGCCGGTGAGCTCAGCCCCTAGATCTAAATGAGGCTGGCCTTGCCTGGTGGTCAAGAGAGCTTAGCCACTGTGAGAAAAAAAAAGGAAAAGAAAAGAAGGATGAAAAGGAAAAAGAAAAGAAAATAATAAAATTGAAAAAATAAAACATAATTGAAAATTATTAACATCAGCACGGCTGTCATTCACTTGGAGCCGGCTGGTCAAAATTAGCCGGATTGATTGAATTGGTACAAATGTAAAATGTTTAAGATTCAATTGGTTAATATATATATTTTTACTAAATTGATATAATTATAATAGGTTTAAAACGGTTTTGACGATTCACCCGATGAAAAATAGTACAAATCAACATGCGCGGAACAGGCAGTTGAGACTTTTTGCCATCACTAGACATCTAGATGATATAAGGAAGCTCTTTCATGAGTTTTTGACACAATCTTTCGGTGAGATCCAGGGGAAAGAAACCATCACGAAAGGTCATACCGGTGAAATTGAAGGTCTCTATTTGACAATGCGCGATAGCAATTTCTCCTCTTTTGACTCCTCAGAGGAATTCTGCTGCCCTCCCAAACATCCACGGGGTGTGCATCACGAAAAGGCCTCTGGAGGATAGGGTTCAGCCCATGTGATTGTACATGTGCAGAAACATAAACAGTGCAAAATCATCACAGGCGGCAGTTTTTCTAGTTAAAATTACTATGCAAAGTTAGTTGGAATGCATGTCGAGCCGACATCACAGTTGATTAATTCATTTTATTGTAGAAGAAATAGTGGAAAAATAGTGAGCGTTCAGAGAGATGATGAGCAATAGAAGTTTGATATGAACGAAAGTCACATACATACATCGAGCATACACCAGATTTGGGACTCTTCTGCAGACAATGCTTGACAAGTTCAAAGGCAGATCACCTCCTCAATCCCGTGAAAAGCGGAAGTCACGACTTGACGGCTAAAATGAGGCTTCCCATGCAAGGCATCGTGCCCTAATGAGCATCCCATTTTCGATCTCCAACAACGTTGGGAAACACCACCATGTTGTCATGCAATGGAATGCTCATTTGAGCAAGAGGCCTTCCACAGGAAGAAGGGAGGAGAACAGCACCGCCATGAAAAGCAAAGAAGAAGATATCGCATTGCCGACAGCACGAGAATGGAATGTAGATGGGCCTCTTCCGCATTTATAAGCACGGCTCTCTCATCTGCCATCGGAACGGAAATAGAAGGTTTGAGAGGTGGTTGCAACAGCCTAATATAGCTAGGGTACAAAATGGGATAGCTGAAAGTATAGTAAGACAAGGTCCCCCCCTCTCCTGTCCAAGACCAAGTAAAGGAGCTGTCCATGTGGATGTTGGGTTTGGCTGTTAGCTGAAGTCTCGAGTCTTCTTCAAAGTCCTCGTCGTCCATTCTTCGCCATGCATGTACATGCGGTACGTTCACCCGCTACTTCACATTGCTGTACTTCCCTTATATGCAGTGTAGTGTGCCTCATGTGCGGAGGTACTCGGCTCTACCCACCACTTTGGACTTCTGTACTTGCATGTTCACCTTAGTTTGAAAGTAAGGTTTCTCACGAGACATTTGCCATTCTAATGGAAAACGTAAGAATGGCAAAAGGAAGTGCATGACTTGTTCTCATTCTTTTATCTTTCCATTAGCGACGCGAACCTGAACAAAAACTTCAGCTAATCTAGTACGTCTAACAATTAATATTCACAGCATTTGCAGTACGTAGATCCCATTAAGATCTCATGCGGCTTTCACTTGATTTTACAAATGGTTCCTTCCTTCTGCGCAAAGCCAGGCGGCTTTCCTCGTTATTTCCGGGGGCGCCGGAAGCCAGCGCTGAGGACGAATTCCATTTCGCCTGCGTCCAAAGCTGTTGTCTCGTTTGGAGACTTTTTGTTTCGCTTTTTGGATTGGCGGTTCTCCTGTTGACTTTGATTAGCCGTTGCCCTGCGTTCATATTCTTTCACTTTTGATGGTGACGGACGGTGGTCATATATCATCCAAGTGAATGTCGGATATTCTTTTGTCGGCATAGTGGACATTTTGCATTACCTTGGAAATCTCTCTCTCTCTCTCTCTCTCTCTCTTTTTCTTTTTTCCTTTTTTTTTTGTGATAAGGTGTGTATGCTTTGGCTTGGGAGATGTATGCACGATTATTAGGGGTATGTATGGTTCATGACAGTCCGGTTCCCTCTCAGAATCAAGAACCAGACTAATGGGATCGGTTCCCGGTTTTTAGGACCATGGACCGGACCGGACCAGTTCTTGGGTGGTCGAATGGGACTAGAAAGAAATTTAAAACGGAGCAAAACCATGAGTATGAACCCTCAAGCCATGAAAAAGACGGAACGAAGAAGATGGAGAAAATTGGAGGAGGAAGGGACGCTTTTGGGAGAGAGAGAGAGGTGACTAAACGGATATGTTGTGAGCCAAATAGAGAGAGCCCTCAACAATATGGGCAATGGCGACCAGGCAGAAGAGATAAGAGGAGAGAGAGAGAGAGAGAGAGAAAAGGAGAAAAGTCAACAAAATGGGGAGGGACAAGTCGGCAGAAAACGGGGGTAACAGAGAGAGAGAGAGAGAGAGAGAGAGAGAGAGAGAGAGAGAGAGGAGAGGGAGAGAGAAAATAAAGAAAAAAGAGAAAAGGGAAGGGGAGAGAGAGGTCACTAGAAGAGAGGGAAAAGGATGAGAGAGAAGAGAGAGGAAAAATGAGTGATCGGTCTGATCAACCGAACCGTCCGAGAACCGATTTTATTATTAGGAACCGTGGATCGGATCGAGACCTCAAAGAATTGGATCAACCTGGCCGGTCCAGTTTAGTCGAGGCGGTTCCTGAGTTGGGCGATATATTATGCTTAACCCTAATGATTATATATCTTGAATTTGGTTCACATGGTAGTAATTTCTCGCAAATCTCAACTTCAACATGAATTTGTTCGGAAAAGATAGATTTAGTTCATCATTCTTTTAATCAGTGCCTGTTGAGTAATTGATTAAACATGCTAACTGAGCGATTATAGGCGAGTTCTGATATGGTCGGGCCCTCCGGCGGAGCCAAAATCACAGCTCAGCCCGCCTATCAATGAAAAAGTACATTTTACGAGTTGGGGACTAAGCGTGCCTAACTCATACCCTACTCTTTTAGTGCCTTGCACAGGCCGGCTCAAGTTGTGGCTCCAGTTGGCCTTAGGCGAGTCTTCAATCACCAGACTCGTGATCATGGTCTAATTGCGGCCCTCCAAAGACTTAAGAATCGTTTTGATTTCTGTTTTTCTTGACAATGAATTCGACTTCGCATTTGTAAGACAGTGTGAATGCATGCAGATGATGTTACATGGGTTCATATGGCCTTTATATTTGGTCCAATCTTTGGTCCCCGCATCCTATAAAAAGCTAGTGTCTCGACTTAGCATATTCCACCAGTTAACAGCATCACAATTCGAGGGACAACATTGAAACGTGTGGTTTAGGGGGTTGACTGCACTATTCACCTCGTCCGTACGTCTGCGAACTCTCTCCGACATAGCAGTGGATGCCAACCAGAAGACCCTTCTGTCATCGCCCCCAACCACCCATCTTTAAGAGGATCCCCTCCATCCAGATTTGACCATTGTCATCACACCCTTTCGCTCCTCCAAATTAGCTTAAACCACTAATTATTGAAGGGACCACCCTCCTATCTGTTCAGATACATCAATCTTCACCTTCGCTTGATAAATTCTCTAATGAGCTTTGTCCCTAGATTTCAACTTGCATCTCCAACCCTTTTTATTTGTTCAATGTGATTCATGAACTTTAATCCAGTGTATAATGTAGTTCTTGAACTTTCGATTTGTTTATTGTGATTCATGAACTTTTAGTACATATTCAAACTAGTTCTTAGATTATATAAAAATGTTCGATGCGGTTCATGAATTTAGATTAATGGAAGGACGACATTGAACATTTCATATAGTCATGGATTAATTCGAACATGTATCAAAAGTTCATGACCAAATTAAATAAATAAAAAATTTAGAGACCACATTCATGAACCAGATTGAATAAATTGAAAGTTCATGGACCACATTATGCATCATGCCAAAATTTAGGCCATTTGTGTCATTATCCCTAGTTATAGTAACAAGTTGCCTATATTTTTTAAGCAATCTTCTTTTTTAAATCTCTATTTATTTTTAAATGCTTTTTTATAATAAATAGCAAGGATTTCTCATTTGCATAAACAAATAGAACATTTATGAATCTGAGTTTTGTAGAATAGTTTAATTCTATTTTGGATATATGTACATTAGCAAGTTGTTTTGTTTTACGTGTGCAAAAAATTATAAATGTAAGCAAATAATAAAAAGAAAAATAAAATACAACACATGTGCATGAAAAGTATTAAAAGTGAAAATATCATATCTATGTATGATGCATTGTCAACATTAGAGCTAAGCATAATAGACCGCCCAACCCGAAAACCATATGGATCGGATCAAATCAGCCGGGTTGGTCCAGTTCTTTGGAGTTTCGGTCTGGTCCACGATTCCTAAAAATAGAACTAGTTCTCTAGCGTTCCGATTCCTGGTTTTTGGTAGAGCAGGACTGGACCAGACTGGACCAATCACATGTGTAACAGTCCATTTTCTCTCTCCTCCTCTCTCTCTTCTTGACTGACTCTTCTTTCTCTCCCATTCCCTTTTCTTATTTTTCTTTCTTTTCTCACTCCCTTTCTTTCTCTCTTTTCCCTCGTTTTTCACTGACTTGTTCCTGCCCCATTTTGTTGACTTTTCTCCTTTTCTCTCTCTCACTTCTTATCTCTTTTGCTAAGCTCTCTCTCCCCTTCTCTGTTTACATTAGGGGTGTTCGGTTCCCAGGAGGTTCCTGTCGGAATCGATTCCCTTTATTTGGAACCGGAAATCGGATCAAATCGGATTGGGCGGTTTCAATCCGGTTCTTGGGTGGATAATTGTCGGCTCTACAAGGGTTGGGAGAGTTGATGCTTGCAACGACTGTTTGAGTAGAGGAGACGTTTTGGTTGAGTTAATGCTTGTAACGCAAAGGTCCAGTTCTGTTTTGTTTTGTTTTAATTTCCTTTGAGTCGCAGTCATCAGAGGAGGGTGGAGATTGACACATATGTCGTTTTGTTTTAATTTCCTCTGAGTCGCAGTCATCAGAGGAAGGTGGAGAAAGACACAGGCTGTTGTTATCATGCGTGGACCTGGAGATTGGAGAGGATTAGAAAAGACGTTCTGTTTTTTTAATAAATAAAAAAAATTCGGTCTAGTTCGGGTGAGCAGTTCCACTGCGGAACCAGGAGCTAGACCGAAAATTCCCGATTTCATTACACAGAACCGGGAATCGGCTCATTATTTTTTAGAACCGCTCGGAACGATTAGTTCGAACGATTTCTCGGCGGGCAGTATATAATGCTTGCCCCTGGTTTACATGCGAAAGGGGCTCACAACATAGTCCCCTCACACGTTTAGTCACCCCTCTCTCTCTCTCTCTCTCTCTGGTCCGAAGGCGTCCTTTCCTCCTTTGTTTTTCTCCGTCTTCTTCGTTCTATGGCCTCCATGGTCATTGCCTGAGAGGTCTTGCTCCTGGTTTTGCTTTGTTTTTAATTTTTTTCATCGGGAACCGGTCCCATCGGTCCGATTCCCAGTTTTGAGGCAGAACTGGACCATTTTGGACCATGCACACCCCTAGTCAACATAACACCCAAAAAAGAAAAAAATCATCTTAAAAACTAACCTGTGTGCATGTGCAAGAACGTACACTGATAATCAAAGCTAAACATTTAAGACTTTTTTCACTCAATTACGAGGTGATGTCACAACTTTTATAAAGCATCGCGAAACATTTATACTTTAGATATTTAAACACGATAAATTCTAGCTTTTCAGAAAAACTTACATAATTAACTTTTTGTTCATTGGTTTTCTTAAATTTTTTTTCTTTTCGATTGTTTATGGGCTGCAGTCGAACGTTGTGTAGTCAGTTTGTGTTTGATTGAGAAGTATTCCTACTCATGGGTTTCTCACCATAAATGGAATCACGATCTTGTTCGTCGCAAATTGAAATTTCTTCTGCAGAATAAATAACATCTACCATCATTAGACATTCTCACCTAGCATAATAATTTTTTTTTTATTTTAAGGATGGGTGACCTGTTTAGTAGGGGAAGAAATTGACGGTTGACATAAATTCATCTTTATTTATTTTTCATCATGGACATCTTCAGAGGCCTTCTTTGTAACTTTGGGTGTACATTTCTGTCTGAAATTTCGATTTATTGATGAGGCATACCCATCCATAACAAACTTTTATGAAAAATTAGTTTGATAGCCTATGGCCTAATTCCCTAAAAATCCTCGATTTAGGTTCGATCTATATTGCGCCTATATTTCGTCTTAAAAATTTAACCCACTTTCACTCTAGCCCCAGATATTCCAATTTTCACTTAGTCACAATTTTGGATGCGCTAGTAGATACAGGTCTAGAGTGAAATTTAGGATTTTTTTAAGATAAACTTTTTGGGGTAAAATCAGGGTTTTTCATGAAATTAGACTAATAAGCCTATGCAAACTATTGATTAAGTTTTTTTTTGATGACTAAGGACTCTACTTGGGCTCCTTTGCGCTCAGTAAGTACTAAGGAACCGGATGCCTATACCTCGTTGGGATTCGAACCTGCACTTTTTGTGAGAAATACAAGACCCGAACCAACTACGCCACCACAGCGGGTGGTAACTATTAATTAAGTTATCATCACATATTACAAAAAAAGGAGGAAGAACATAAAATCATAGTTTTAATAGAGAAATATCTAACTTAATCCGGCAATAATCACAAAATCTTCATCTCATTTTCCTTTTCATGCAAACCCCTAAGACGCGAAATCTCATATTCTGTTCGATTATTGCTACAATGATTTAGTCCTCCTATTCTTCCATTCCACTTTCTTTCTTCATTTCATGGAGTGGTCCAAACCGTTAAATATTATTTTTTGTTCACACAAATAAAACATTTTTATTTTCTTTCAATTTTATAAGGGTTTTAGGAAGGCAAATGAACGCTTAGAACTTCTCCGATTCACCAAGAAGAAGATTCCAACTTTCTCACGAGTATAGAAAGAAAGATATTTCCGAGGGAAAAGAGTCCTTTTGCATACCAATTGAGAATATTCCACTCATTTAATGTGGAATTATATACAATTATTACCATATAAAAATACCATTCTCATGAAAATTCCTCTCGCATGATAAAAATGCTATAATCAAATCTCATGTCTAGATATGGAAGTGTCTGTAGTGATATATCCATACAGATCGAACCTAAACTAGAAATAATAAATGTCGACATTACTTGTGTTCATAATTCATTAATAAAAAAAAAAGAGGGATAACAACACAAATGATTCATAAACTTTGACCTCATGTGAAGTAGTCAATGAACATTTCATTTATTTAATATGGTTCCTAAAATTTAACCCAAGGTACAATGTGTCCCTCAAAATTTGATACATATTCAACACAGTCCCTGAACAAATTGATAGTTTATAGGCTACATATCATTCCAAGCTAAATGTTATGAACTATATTGAACAAAGTAAAAACTTATGGACCATATATCAAATGGAGTCAACTTTTAGCGATTATTAATGTCATTTTCTCAGAAAAAAAATCTCCCATAATTAGCAACGGAGATAAAAAGGGAACCAATTATTAATTACTAAGAGAATAACAGCTAGGCCACACATTGTTTACCAAATATGAATTAACTAAAAGGAGAGAGAAGTATCATTTTAGGAAATCAAAGATCACCCCAAGAAAAGCCAAAATGAGGGGAAACCCGCCCAAAATTGGCCCCGCAGTAGCCGGGCTCGGCTCGGCTGGCGGCTGGCGGCTGGCCAGCGCCTCCCAGCAGGCAATTCCAGTCAATGAAAGCCGTTGAATCTCTTCGGATCCCACAGGGCTTCGCCGTGATTCGACGGCTCAGATTCACTCTAAGTTCACGGCATCCGAACCACGCAATAATTTCCCTCCCTATTTTCTTTTAAGGCTTACGTGTCGTCTATAATTATACTCGTGATTCCGCTATTTATACTCCGCCAGAGATCCCAGAGATTCACTCAGATTCTTGAAAACATCGCTTCTCGGATCCCGCAACCCCGGTCCGCCTCTCCACCGCCGCCGCCGCAGTTCGCCGCCGCAGTTCTGTCCTCCGTTTGGGGGACTCGTCTCTCTTCTGATCCTCTCCCGGCTCCAGGTATTGTCCATATGGCGGTTCATTCGAGCTCTCTCTCTCTCTCTCTCTCTCTCTCTCTCTCTCTCTCTCTCTCTCTCTCTCTCTTTTTGGCCTTGGTTTCTTGCTCCTCGTGAGATTGCCCTGTCTGTCAGCGACCCACCACGAGAGATTCGCTTCCGGGTCTCGGTGTTTTCTGATCTTGCGCCTTCTTTTGATCCGAATTCATTGTGGTTCTTGAAAGTGTCTGTCGTAGACGTGTTCGTGTCGTCGTCGCCTGCGTGTATGATGATCCGTGGTGTCTTGGTTTCCTCTTTTCTGAGATTTCTGATGAACTCTGCCTGTTGCGTTTCTTGATGATAATCCAGGTCAAGATGGGAGAGGCTGTGCGTCGGAGAGGGTGTTGCTCGAAGCAGGACTTCCTCCCCGAGGAATCCTTCGCGAGCTTCGGGAATTACGCGAAGGCCCTCCGGGAGACGCCGGCGAGGCTGAAGGACCGGGTGTTGACGCGGTCCCTGGACACGACGGAGCTCCATGATGTCAAAGCGCGGAGCCAGCACGAGATGAAGCGGAACCTCAACTGGTGGGACCTCATCTGGTTCGGCATAGGCGCCGTCATCGGCGCCGGCATCTTCGTCCTCACGGGCCTCGAGGCGAAGGAGACCGGCCCCGCCGTGGTGATGTCCTACATCATCTCCGGCATCTCAGCCCTGCTCTCCGTCTTCTGCTACACCGAGTTTGCCGTGGAGATACCCTCGGCCGGTAAGTGTGGACACGATGCCATCTTTGTTGATTTCAACCTTCGTTGACAAAGACTATCGCTACATCTTTAAGATGAGGACGCACTATTTCATATTTCATTGAAAAGGTTCCATATTTAACTAAAAGACGACGACTTTGACGTGGATTGTCCGGTTGTCGAGTGCGTCCCAGCCTTGCAGGAATAGAATTCGGAGAAAAATATGATCTTTGACTAAAAGACGACGTCTCAATCCCCGCACGTCATCTTGAAAATGGTCTTGACTTCATAAAGCATCTGCGCCTGTGCATGCTTCTTGAATTTGACGTCATTGAATAGATTGATTGACTCGCTTTTGTCCTATCCTTGAATATATGTTATCTAGTCGTTTCGATAGATGACGAGTCAAATTCTCAAAGATGAGATATTTCATGCATGTTGAACCGGAATTCCAGACATTTCTTTTGTTTTTATGCCACTGAAAATAAACTTTGATTGGTTTATATATTCTAGTTGAACTGCTGAACACGCGCAATTAGTTTCTTTTCTCTCTTTAGTCATATGCGATGTGAGGTTTAACCATCTCCCTCTGTGATTGAGTTATGGAGCTTATCATTCTTTCGCATTTTGCGGAGCTTGCGGATGATGGGACTAAATAAGATTGCTTCTCCTCCTTATTCAGGTGGATCATTTGCATACCTAAGAGTGGAGCTCGGCGACTTCGTGGCGTTCATTGCTGCTGGCAACATCATCCTTGAGTACGTGATTGGCGGCGCTGCCGTCGCGCGCTCCTGGACGTCCTACTGCGCCACCCTTTTCAACCACAAGCCGACAGATTTCCTGATCCAAGCTCATGGCCTCGCGGACGGCTACAATCAGCTCGACCCCTTAGCCGTTGCGGTGTGCATTGCCATCTGCATCCTCGCGGTACTGAGCACCAAGGGCTCGTCCATCTTTAACTCCATCGCCTCGGTCGTCCACATCGTTGTCATTCTCTTCATCATCATCGCGGGCCTGACAAAAGCGGACCCGAAGAACTACTCTGATTTTGCTCCCAATGGGGCGCGCGGCATCTTCCAGGCTTCGGCTGTGCTCTTCTTCGCCTACATTGGGTTTGACGCGGTCTCAACTTTAGCCGAGGAGACCAAGAACCCGGCCCGGGACATACCCATTGGCTTAGTAGGCTCAATGGTAATCACAACTACTTGCTATTGCCTGATGGCCGTAACACTCTGCCTCATGCAGCCTTACAAGGAGATCGACGAGAACGCGCCGTTCTCAGTTGCGTTCCAGGCCGTCGGGTGGAACTGGGCCAAGTACATTGTCGCTGCCGGTGCGCTGAAGGGCATGACGACCGTTCTGCTTGTCGGTGCTGTTGGACAGGCTCGGTACCTCACGCACATTGCCCGGACCCACATGATGCCGCCCTGGTTTGCCCAAGTTAACGAAAAGACGGGTACCCCAGTGAACGCCACTGTCTCCATGCTCTTTGCGACAGCGGTCATCGCCTTCTTCACCAAGCTTGAGATCCTGTCCAACCTCCTTTCCATCTCCACCCTGTTCATCTTCATGGTTGTGGCGCTTGGGCTCCTCGTCCGCCGCTACTACGTTAGTGGCACAACAACTGCTGCGGACCGCAACAAGCTCGTCACCTGCCTTGTCCTCATACTTGGGTCTTCCATTGCAACAGCCACTTACTGGGGCCTGAGCGATGGTTGGATAGGATACGTGATCACGGTGCCCATATGGTTGATCGCTACCGCGTCATTGAGGTTGTTCGTTCCTCAAGCCCGCAATCCTAAACTTTGGGGAGTGCCTTTAGTCCCGTGGTTGCCATCAGCCTCCATCGCCATCAACATCTTCCTTCTCGGATCTATCGACAGGCAATCGTTCGAGCGATTTGGGATCTGGACCGTCTTTCTGTTGGTGTACTACTTGCTGTTCGGGTTACATGCATCGTATGACACCGCCAAGGAAGCTGGGGAGAGTAAGGGAGAAATGCAGGCGAAGGAGATTGAAGAAGGAATTTGAGACAAAATACAGCTTCATTTCGGTGTACATTGAAGGAAAGTCGTTCAATTGCTTCAGATTGGTTCATGATTTATTTTCTAAAGAATGTAGATATGGTGTTCATTGCTGTGTTCATTCCTAGGATAAATGTTATGAGATATTATCTGAGAAGTGCCTGTGTGACGCTTTACAAAGATATATGACAATGTGCAGGAGAACAAAGAAAATTCGGATTGGCATTTCTTGAATAGGTTTTACGACGAATGGAAAATTAAATCGAACCATGATCTTAGTCGGATGTCGCTTGTGCAACTGTCAAATTAGTAGAACATCGTCCAAAAATTTAGTGTCTTCGATGAAGCTGGTGCACTTTCGACCTTTATGCCATATTCCATCTAGGCATGTGATATCTATTACACTGATAATACACCGGCCACCATAAGAACATTCTGTCGAGGCAACCGTCTTATACGCACCGGTATGATCCTAAAAGCACTAGCAAGAAGTGGTGAACAAGACAAAGTTTATACTGAGATGATGAAGTATCTCCATTGCCATACGATCAAACAAATATCGTATGCAATTGATACAGGACATTGAACCACACTATAGACGCCTGAGGAAGATGGAAGAGTTGATTAACACGCATTCAGATGGATGTAACATACAAAAGCACGGATTGTATGTCTATGTGCGCAATATGAATGGTAAAGTTTCTTGCTATGCTCCATACATAGCGAGTATGCATAGGCCCCAAATAAATAAGCAAGGTAGGTTGTCAAATGTGATACACCGTTGAGGAGATTGAGCTTTAAATTTACCATGTAAAATTGATTCAAGTGGAACAACCAGAGGCAAGAATTTTATGGAGAAAAAGCTGTAACAGAAGCATAGTGTCATTGTCCGTCCAAAGACGAGTTTTTCTTGTGTTTACCACGCCTTTCTTTCAGCTTCTCGATCTTACCTGTCGCAGTTCCATTGTTTTGGCTGACAGATTTCTCTTCGGCACTGCACATCTGAGACTTTATTTTGAACCCGAATTTCTTTGTCCACACGCTCGAACTCTTTGTATGCCCCAACTTCTCGATCTCCTGTCTCATCTCAGAGCACTCCTTCTCAAGCTCGGACACCCGCATCCTCATGCTGTCCATCCCAATTTTCAGGACTTGGTTTTCCTTCACGGCTGTATCCCATCCTCCTTCAGCTGGTCCACCAAACCCGCTCCTCAATTGCCTCGACCCCTCAAGATTTTCTGATACCAAAAAACACCCAGCAATCGAAGTCCTAAGCTGGAGCTGCTCAAAGAATAGTACTTGCACCACTATTCTTATAGGCAACCTTTCATTCTGTGCGGCGTGAGTGCAAGCTTCAAGGGACAGCTTCTGGCAGTCCATGAGCCTGCAAAGTTGCTCCTTGTCGGACTCAGCCAGCCATGGATGTGACTGCAGAAAAGAACATCACAGAAGAAACATAAATGAAAAGACTAGATAGCTATAATGAAGATCTAGCGGATCCAAATGCCATCTGGATTTTACTACCCAAGAGCTTTGGGTTGAGCATATTTATTTCATCATAAAATGAAAAGGAAATGCGAATTAAATCGGTCCACTATCAACAAAATAAATAACCGCAAAAAGAAAGAGGAGGAGAGGGAAAAGGAAACCCCGGAAACTATTGGAGAAAACAAACACTCTAAGTCAGACCATTCCGTACCAGGTTCACACAAATAGACCCATATACTTTGGACAAAATCTAGAGACCAGAACCATATATTTAATATTTGTTGGGGGCATTATAATTAGTCGGAGACTTTAAGTTGCTTATGGAAAGACAGTCACAGCCCATCTTCTGTTCTCTTCATCAACATGCAGCTATAGAAGACAAGACAAGAATAACTTTTGACTCTTTATTAGACACACTTACTTTGAGGTAGATATCTATTGCCCGATAAAGACCATCATCTAAGGGTCTGGCAAAATCAGGAACAGCAGCAGCAAGAGCCTGGAACTTGGGGAGCTTCAAGTTAATGTCAGGGGCAACCTCCGCGAGATAGCCATCAATAAGCTTAGCAACCATTGTAATAGGAGTCAGAGAAGGCGAACCAATCAACTCGCCATTGTCCTCTGAACATGGAGAGGCCCCGCCAGTAGCTTGATCCATTACAAGGAAGTGTTCAAGAATCCGCTGAACAGAGTCCACGTTATAGAGCATCTCTGTCGAATGACATAGATTGGGCATTAAAAGATCTTCGAGAGTAGCTTCGTCAAGCTGCATCCCTATCCTTCTCTCCAAATTTGATATGCAAGATGGGCTAACTTGAAGAATAACACTGGTTCTGAGGAGACCAAACAAGAATCTAGCTGATACTAGGCTTCTTTGCATAGGAAGCAACCGATCAATATCTTCGACTAAGCTCCTCTGGTCCATTTCGGAAGGTAGGGCCACCAGACTAATGGCAGACAAGTTAGAACTAGACTCGGTAATACCCCGACGCCTATTCAGGCCAGGGAGGTACCTATTGGCATAGAATGAAAGTGATCCGGCGATAATTTCCGGTTTGATGCCACGAGATTCCATTACTGAAATCAACCTTTTGTACAGACTGAAACTCAAAACCGTCACATCCTCATACCACCAATCTGAACTTAGATTCTTGGGCCTGGCGCCAGTGCTTATACCATTCCATAAAAGACTGCCACCTGGACTCTGCAAAGGACCGCCGTGCTCCATGATGGGCCATCCATATAGATTAGGGTCAGTCGATGCCTTTATTGCCAGCGACTCAATGCAGCGTTTTGTGATGTTGAGTTCGTCAGCATATGATAAAAGATCATCACAGGTCTGGAGTGCCTTTAGGGAATCTTTCCAGCTTCTAAGGACTACTTGGTTAAGGAAATTATCGGTCTTCATAATGAGATTACCCTCCCCACGCTCCTCGGTCATTTCAAGATGCTCAGCTGCACATTTGAGTTGCACCACATTCGAGGCAGTAAGTTCGAGTTTCATCCCATAACAGAATTTAGCTATAAGTTCGAATGTCTTGGCACCACCAGGAATATCTGGAAGGACTATGGAACATTTTTCTTCCCCATCTTCAGATGCAATTGTAATCATTCTTTCCAGGACCGCACTTCTAGAGAGCAGTGGAAACTGCAATTAAGAGGTTTAAGAAATCGTTCTTGAAACATAATCAAGATATAGAAAGAATGTAGTTAAACATAATGGAAAAGGCCTGTTTGAAGCAGAGTTATGTAAATTGCTAACATGACATCTACTAGATTATTGGGATAGTATCTCCTTGAAGTCCCATATACTCCCACTGTGGTCAACATGAACTATGTAGAACTTCTGGATTATTTTATCCAGTGAATATGTGATAGCAATGTCAAAATAGCGGTCAAGTATAGCTAGACAAAGGAAGAAAAGGACGAGCTAAATCATTGTGTTGCTTACTCTTTGCGGTGAATTTAAAGTGCAGTTACGCCGATTTCCTTGTTTTCCGTCAGAAGTGAGTTGAAAATTTTCTCCAAGAGGTCAGAACCCAATCCCATCATGAAATTCTTAAGAGTGTCGCTATGTCATAACTAGGCACCCTTCACAGAGGTCCTTATTGGTGCCTCAAATTTCAACGGTATGTTAGAAGCTTGAAGCGGTTTTATTCTGAACAAGATCTCACACCCTCTCAGTTTGCCTATTCATGACCCCAACAAGATCAAAACCTCGTACAGAATGAATAATACCAGCTATTTTTGTATAAGAAATCCTGATCATCATCTATTCAACAGATTCATATTAAAAACTGAAGAGGAGAGGTGAAGGTTTGTACATCATTCCATGTAAAAATTAATGCTCGTCATGTTCTTTATGGAAATGATGAACAAATTCTTACATATAATTGATCGGCTAGTATTTCTTACTTATATGCTCATTTGATGAGTTCCTTGCACTAAACACATCTAATGAAATACTGAATAGATTATCAGATTGGCAAGGAATGTCACCTTGTGAAGATGAAAGGACATTTCTCCAACCTCAACAACAAGATCACTTGGAAGGCCAGTTGTGCAGAACCTAAGAGCATTCAGAGACATGAGAAGCAAAATACATAAGAAAATATCAACTCTATATGATCAGATTCAAGTTCCAATACGAAATGCACACAGAATGCACTAGCTTGACCAAAACATTTTGAAAGATCCAATTAATAAAACGAATGTTTTCCATTTTATGCTACAGAAAAAACTCTGTATTTCTATTCTGCTTTCAACGTCATGATAATATGAGAAAGTTTTAAGGTTACTATTCATCTAGAGCAATAAGGTCATTGAACTTTAGCAACTAATACGAATTTCAAGTTCTTGGACAAATCTTGTTAAGCATTAAAGTTCCCTTCTTCTCAAGGCTACAGATTGTGATCTGCATTGGTGGCCTCTTGAAAAGAGAGTTGTACAAAACAAAAGAAGAAGAAAGCAACACAGGCAACTGCTTGATCTCTGAACCGAGCGTCCAATTTTGACAGGGCAGTTATAAGTCAGATGGCCAAAGACAGATAATATGCCAATCCTGAAGGAGGATGAGGAGAGGAGAATTCATAAAAATTAATACAAGGAAACAAAATCTGGAAGCATCCTGAGTAAAGAGGCAGGATCACATTTCTATTTCAGTATCAATAACCTGTTTGGCCTCAGCAGCAACATTGGGGCAGAATCTTAGTGGTGTCTTGAATTACCTCAGACCTAAAGACATGTCATTATGCCATACAGACAAACTATCTTATGGATCCTTAAAGCCAAATGTACGACTGTGGTTGAAGAACTTTTGGTTGAAGAACTTTCACAATGTGATGTTTTTGTTGGTTCCAGAGCATAGGGTCACTTAAAAATTGTCGTAATGAGAAATGTCCTTTGGGTGAACTAATGCATAAGATCAGCAGAGGAAGTCGAGCATTTCTAGAAGCAGCAACTAAATAGGCAGTTGGAAGTAACTATGATTAACCCAAGGTGTCCCCTGCTACTCTGATGAACAAGAGAGAAAATCTGAACATCAATCAACTTATGACACTGGCCGCTTCAGAATTTTGTCTTCAGTTATCATTGTGGTAAAAATTACGATTCCACTGACGTTGAAACAGGCAGATTTAGCTCAAGAGATGAGTTCTCTGGGGTCAAGTACTATGTCTCACGTGGAGTCGAAACAGCTAGCTCTACCTCAAGAGATATTAAGTTTTGAAGTATAAAAAAGACTACATTAAATATAGAGAAAAAGAACTGGTACTGTCAATTAAAAATGAATAGTCCTGGATCTCCAGATTGAAATTTAAGAACAAGATATGTATATATGCTTTTCAGGATGTGGCTTGGACGTAAATGTACATCCAAACACCTCCAATGAAAGCCAACTTTCCATAAATTGCCTGTCTTACTCAGTTGCAGACTTACTTAAGATACACCAACTTAAGACAAAGATCTCCGTTTAACTTTTCAATTTGACTAAACATTGGCCACAACTAATCATTGTTAAAGTTATCTGGTTTGAGAGCACAGCACACACTCATGAATATCTAATATTTAACCACACTATAATTGCGACATCTGCATCAGTAACACTAACAAGAACTCATTCCACTGTTTTGGATGGGCAATCTGAACTGATATCTCTACTCTACTACACACAGTCCAGTACAGAACTTTTGCAAGATTAAGAGCTTATTTTGTTGCAAAGAAAAACATAATGTATAGGAAAAGATTATCACAAACAGTTGGCTTTTTGCAACTTATAACCTAAAGTTTATACCTTGTGAACTAAGCAGCAGGATGTAAATGATTAAAGTGCAACCTGACTGGGTAATTTTAAATCAATGCATTACATCAAAGTTAACAGGGTGCTGATTGCAAAAATTCAGCAAAAACCAAGGGTAGGATGAAACAGTCAGACTAAAAACAACGAAACAGACAAGTGTAATGTTACCAAGCTCTACAGGGGTCTATGAACCAAATATCTCCAATCCAACCAACAGATAGCAATGGCAAACGACTCCACATGGAGGATTACATCATTCCAAATTGTTCTTTTTTTTTTTTGGTAAATGTAAACATTCCAAAATTTTAACGCCCACCTAAACTAACAGACAGGTATTATGAACCACAGCAAAAGCAAATTAGCAAATTGAAGAGGCACATACCAGGCCTGCCCTTGGCGTTGGAATGCATCACTTTTGGATCCCAGTTTTGCACAGGCCATTTCTCCCAACAAATCCCAATCCCAATACCAATCAAAGTAAACCCAATATGTGCTATACCCCACAAGAATCTATCTTCGACACCACTCCCCAATAAAAGACCACCCAGGAAATTCAAAGTCCGCCCAATAAATGCAGCATTTTCAGAGACCTTTTTCGGCCACAGAACAGCTCCAGAAAAGCATAAACTCACTTGGTAGCCAACTAGTATTCAGCCAAATTAACCAGCAAATCCAACAAACTCAAAATGCCCACCAAACAACTCCACTCAGAGACACGTAAAATCCCTTTTTCACCAAATGCCCAAGTTTCGTTCCGAACTCAACGTACATTACCTCCGGCGCTCAGACAGCAAATCTAGGTCAACCCCTCTTCCCCCAAGACACATCTCTGCTCCAATAAACCCACCGAACCACTCTGAATCTCGGCAAACCAGCCAAAGTGGCTGTTTTTAATTAATGTCCTAAGACCACCAAGAAGATTCCAAAGCTCGGACTCACACAGAACAAAAAGAGGCCGGAATCGCTGGTACCCATTAAAGAAAAGACAACAATCCAGCACGGACCGAGCTTCTTCTTCGCCTGGCGATTAAAAAATAACCGGCAATGACTTCCAAGGCTAATCATGTACAGAGCTGGAAAAAGACGGGCAGAAACGCTCGGGAAACTCAAAGCGTCGGGTCACACTCGTTTTTTTTTTAATGGGCTGCTCCGAAAGCAAGCAAGCTCCCCGCGACGCATTACATGCACGGTGGGGTCGATCGCTTGGAGCACACTCATTGCATTTCGCAGCAGCAGCGCGAGCTTTGATGCGTTAAAGCGAAACCGAAGTGCAGTGACCCTCTGAGAATTATATGTTGGGTATTTATGAATCCTTTCTTTCCTTATAATTTTTGCTTTACGCTTGTTTTTTAAGCAACGGGCGTCTGCTTTTGCAGGGAGGCCATGTGGGGATGCGTTACCGGGTCTGCTCCGGCATTCAATGGGGGTTCATGATTCGGATGAAAGTGACGTTGTTTTCCTAGTGGGAGGATCTCACATGGTGGAAATGAGTACAATGCCAATGGAAATGACATCGTTTTCACACTAGCTCGAGCAGGGGCGTCAACGAGTCCGATCAGGGATCGGGCTCGGCCTGACCTGATCGTATTGCCTCTGATTTCTTATGTCCAGGACCGGCTCCGGCAGAGAGGTGATATGCCGGCTTTTTCCTATTCAATACCTAACACGTCATTGTTTATTGGTCCTTTTATCGCTTAATTGTAAATTTCGTCCCTTTTCACTACTTCATCAGGAAATTTTCATTTTTGATACCCTTTTACTATTTGATTAGGTTCACACATGTTCGAGCCTTCGAGTTTCTCGATCCTAAGCTTTGAGAACCTCTTGCTCAAGTCCGAAAATAAACAAAGGAAAAAAAACGTCGATTTATGCCTGATAAGTGCAGATCGATCTAGGACCTGGATTGAAGTTGGGTGAGCCGACACCATCGAAACCGGGCTTCCGATCCTAGGTCTATTTTTAAGTAACCTTAGTTTGGATAGCTAGGCTCAATGAAGGTACTGGCCACTCAAGCATGATTTTCAGATGAAACTTTGGAACATGGTTTGAAGGTCAATTTTGAAGAAGGCATTATTGGGCTTTGGGCTCAGGATCACTCGGTCCATTGGTCATTGCCAAGGTGGGTTGGCGTTTTAGGTCAGTGAGGTCTGGGTTCATAATCAAAGAATACCAAACTGGAAATAGAAGGAAAAAAGGGAGGAAATGAACTAAAATAAATCAATCTCGAACCATGCAATGCTCGGAATAATTATATATTATGACAAAAAATTTGTGTATACTAGAATGTCAGAGAATTGAATCATAAGGTGTGTCTGTTTGAATGAAATTTATCTGTGAATTAATTTTTCAAATTTTCACGAGTTTGATTCATTGAAAATATATAATCTAGAGTTAGGAAAATGAATTTCCTAATCTAAAAAGGAGAGATGATTTTCCTTTAACATGAGATTTTTCTTGGAACAATCGCATTCATAATAAAAGTTACTACATTGGAGGAAAAAAAATCACTTGCAATTCACAAATCTCGACAAGACTCTACTACAAGACTTTTGCGTGGAAGATATCATAAAAATTGTTGAAGATAACATGATGCAATACATATTGACCTGTCGTTAGTTAAAAAGGAAAACTTAAAAAAGAAAGAAAAAAAAATGGCAATCAAAGCGAATTCCATTAACATTCTATAAAATTAGATCAAACTAAAGGAAAAAAAAGAAAGCCATTGAAAGTTATGTAAATTGCTTTAACGTAGGAAATATATATATATATATATATATATATGGAAATTAAATGAAATACTTTCAGATGTCAATTAACTTTTAATTGACTATTTAAATTGTGGAATTAATAGAAGAAACAAAAGTAAGGTCAACATTCGACTTGGAAATTAAGTTCATTATTAAATTTTTGTTGAGATGGTATGCCCACTGATAACTGTAGAAACTCACAATCATTGCTTGAACCAGAGTCATGCGCAACCCTTCCTGGAAATCTGTCCCGAAGTGGCCCGAAAGGGTGTCGAGAATCATGCCATTCAAAGATGGAATCAGCACTATCCAGAGTATGCTTCAAAAGGTTCTTGTCAATACCTCGAGGCTTGATCAACCTCCTCCAGCAATTGGAGGGGTTAATGGACTGTTTCAAAGACCAAAGTCGAATGAAGAGCTCCAGTGAAGAGAAATCAAAATTCATAAAAAAATAAATTATATATATATATATATATGGTAAAGATCAATGTGAAAAAGTATGGTCAGAATGACATTTCTAATGTAAGAATTTAAACATCACATGAAGTGCTTGAACGATTTTTGGCAACAACGGCTCATAACAATGATTGACACGACCTTTGTGCCACTCTAGGAAGAAATTATGGTGCAGTGGAAAACTAAATTTCCTGTTATCTCCGTTAACTTTCCAACCCTCTTTTTGACAAATTTTGTTTTGAACGTCGATTCCACGCTCAATTGATGATACGACATGTGTTGACATAAGTAGCCGTCTCGTTTTAGTAAAAGTCTTAGCACGTGCAGCATCGCTCGTATACAGCCGGATGTGTAATGCTCTCATGGCTTGCCATATAGACAAAATGTAAATCATGCACATAGTCAAGATCAAATGCTAGCATCTGTCGTCGCGACATCCAACGTTAATCTTTTGTTGGATAGCGGCTTCAGTCCACTGAGCTTGTTCCGTTCAACTAACTGAGAAACCAAGCGGGCCCAACGTTGATCCGAGGGACCGCGGAGCAAATCCTCCCTCCAACTAACGATCTACCCCAAATTTAAGACTTCCTCATCTAACTTTATGTTATGCTCTTCCAACTCCTCCCAAGATCCACCGCTTACTGCTGTTTGCGTGCAGACTGTTTGGTCAGTGAACAAGTTCTCCACGCCTGCTTCGAAAGCATGCCGTTGTTGAGTTTTGATGCTTCGCTTTCTTCTTAGGAGTGTGCCGGCTCTTCCATCTTATCCTGTTAAATTCGAGAGTCTTGGGCATGCTGGTGAGGGAGCAATTCCCTTCAACCGACATTCTTCCAACCCTTCTTCGAGTGGTTCCCTTGTCGCAATCACCGATGAGGTGCGAAATGATTCGATTGGTTGTCCATTAATTTCAACGCTACAGCTCAGAGATGAAACCCACCTCATCATTCATTTGACTACTGTGGATCAAACCCACATCTCGTTGGGGGGAGGGACCCTCTAAAAAACAGCCGACTTTAAAGCCGCTTCGAGTTCATGCGTGCTTCTTCTTGGACGAAGCTGATGGAGCCCCTCTTGATCAATTAAGAGGTCTTGTACTTAACGTCCCGGAATGAAGGCACCTTTTGTGGGTGAGATTAGCCAAGGGAGGATGGATTTGAGTCTGTTGACTAATGTTATGGTGATGATTTTGTAGGCGAAGCTGGACAAGCTTACTGTCTGAGAAATGGGTTCGGAAGCTGGTGAAGAATTGGAATAAAATTTACAGCCTTATTTAGAGTTCATGAGCTCTAGATGATTAGGGAAAGAAATATATAGAATAAGGAAACAAATGATTCTCTAAAAGAGGAACAATCAAGATCAACCAATTAATTGATTGCAATAGTATCTTCAACACTCTCCCACAAGCTGGCGGTCTATACATATCAAGAATGCATAGCTTGTTTAGTAGATACATGTGTTACCTTTGATATAAGGCCTTGGTGAAGATGTCTATAGGATATTCTCTCATTCTTATTCCTCTTCTTTTAATCACTCCATTTTGGATCTTATCTCTAACGAAGTGACAGTGAACTTTTATGTGCATCGTTCTCTCATGGAAAATTGGGTTCATAGCAAGTTTGATTGATGCATTGTTGTCGCAAAGTAGAATGGTTGGTTCTTTAATTCACACACCAAGATCTTGAAGTAGGCCTCTTACCTAGACTATTTTGCAACTAGTCTCTGCCATTGCTCGATATTTTGCTTCAACATATGACAAAGAAAGAGTCAATTGTTTCTTTGTCTTCAAACAAAGTATTGAGTCTCCCAATTTCACATAAAATCTCGTTTCCACTCATAGGACAAGTAGCATAATTATCCTGAGGCAATAATATTCCCAATCCCAGATATCGTTTCAAGTACTTTACAACCTTCAACACTGCAGTCATGTGAAATTATTATGGGGCAAGCATAACTTGGTTGAGAATTTGTACAGTATAACATATAATGGGTCTAGTCATAATTAGAAAAATAAGTTTCCCAACAAGTCTTTGATAAGCAAAATGGTTTCTAAGCAGGGGATCTTTGTTCACAGGTGATAACCCCTTTATTCCGCTGTTGTCAACTTGAAATTATGTTTGACTAGAATGACAGCTGGCTTGGATCCTCATAGTCCTGCTTCTGATTTGATTTCTAGTACAAATTTGTGTTGGCTAAGACAAATTCCTATATGTGATCATGCAATTTTTGTCTCGAGAAAGTACTCGAGAGGTCCCCAATTCTTAATGTGGAAAGTAGAATGTAGGTACTTCTTAAATTTCTTAATAGTTGACGAATCATTTCCTGTAATTGACATATCATTTCCCGTAATGAGTATATTATCAATGTATATAAGCAAGTAAATTGATGATGTACCTTGTCTCCACAAACGTAGTTGTATTTGAATTGCTAGAATTTCGTAGCTGTAAGTGCTTTAGTAAATTTATGCTGTGGTTGATTAAACATTTAGAATGGACTTTGGGGCTATAAAGAGGTTTGGCAAAATGCAAATATGTTTGGTTCAATTTTTGGCGGGCTTTGGGAAGATGCAATTGCATTTTCGAAACCATCCAAAGGCCTTTAGGCCAATGGAACTTAAGAGGTGCCATGGGAAGTAGCGTTTTGTGAATGCTACTTCCCCACCTCTGGCAACTTCCCCCGCCTTACTGCCTCCAGCGATTGCCCCCCTCCATTGCCAACCCCCATCTTTGGCGACTTCACCTCTCCGTCGCCTCATGATGATCCAACTCTCCCTCAACCACTGCCTCGCCCCTACCTCTGGCCACTCCCTCCTTCACTGCCTCCTGACAACTCCAACTTCCCCCCCCCCCCCAACTGCCACCTCCCTCCACATCTGGCAACTCCTCCCTACGCCGCCTCTAGTGACTCCTTCTTCGTTACCTCTGGCAACCATCCCTCCCCTCTTCTGCCACCTCTCCCCCTCCAACCCCCCCTCCAACCCTAAAGAACTTAAAAGTTGTTAGTATACCATTGACGACAAGTTTGTTTGAGTCTATAAAGGGATTTTTGGAGACGATATACACGATTCTCCCCATGTCTGTAATGATTGATGAAAGTTTCACATAAATTCCCCCTTTTAAATCACCATGAAAAAATGTGTTGTGTACACCCATTTGGTGCAGAGACTCATAATGGAAAGCTACAATAGAAAGAATGGACCGAATAGTAACTTCCTTTGCCACTTATAAGAAGTCTCTATATAATTAAAATATTATTGTCATGTGAATTTCTTTGCCATTAATTATGTCTTATATCGCTAAGTTAATCTATTATCCGTATACTTGATTTTGTATACTCATTTATAGCTAATGGATTTTTGATGGGATGGAAAATGGACGAGATCTCTGGTTTTGTTTTCCATTAGGGCTTCTAATTCATCCTTCATTGCTGGTTGCTGACGCGGACCTTTGGTGGCCTTGTCATATGAACCAAGCTCCCCTTCTACAGACATTCTACTAATATAGCACATATGTTCGAGTGACAAATAAGTGAATTTAACATAAGAAGAGATAGGATAGTGTGTACCAGATGATTACAACGTGGGACAACTACAATTTGCTGTCCATGTTGGTGGAAGTGTTATACAACCTAAACATTGAGGAGGAGTTGGTGCAGAAACAATGTCATGCTTGTTGATGACGAGGATCCTTGGTGGCCTTATCATATGAACCAAGCTCCTATTCTGTAGATATTCTACTAATATAGCACATATGTTTGAGTGACAAACATGTGAAGCTAACATAAGAAGATTTAGGGTAATGTGCGTCAGATGATTACAATGTGGGACAACTATAATTCGATGTCCATGTTGGTGGTTGTGTTGTACAACCTAAACATCGAGGAGGAGTTGGTCTAGAAATAGCTCCACTTGAGTTAATTAGTGAGGTAGAAGGGATAGGCTCTTCTGATATAGGTCCTTGTGTATCTTCAAGGTTCACATCATTTTCAATCGAAGAAGACCGTGGAGTACTATTAGGTGTATTAGATCCCATGGGTGGTTTAATGGGAGGATTGAAGATTAGCTGTGGAGATGAGAATTATTCTTCACTTAAAAATGAACTTGATTACTAACTGGGTGCGAAGATGATTTGTCTTGAAAGGGGACAATATTCTCATGAAATTTAATGTCTTTGTTGACAAAGAATTGCCCAATGGATGGATCATAAACTAGATATCCTTTTTGCAAAGCATGATATCCCATAAATATAAGTCTTAGAGCACGGGACCCAACTTGTCATGATGGCTCATAGTAGAACATAGCATAGACACTACACGGAGATGGTGACTATTTGGATGTTTCCCAAATAGTAATTCAAAAGGTGTCTTACCATTAAGATTTTAAGTTAGCATCCAAGTGATCAAGTACGTTGTCATGACCACATAGTCCTCCCAGAATATTTCAAAAATTGAAGCTTGGTATTTGAGGGCACAGGTAACTTCTAAAAGGTGACGATATTTTGCTCAACTACCCCATTTTTGTTGAGGTGTATATGTGCAAGAGCTTTCATGAAGAAACCCATTTGAAATAAACAAAGAGGAACACTCATGATAAAAGAACTCACGAGCATTATTAGCTTGAATTTGTTGCATGAACTTATGGAAAATAATTGTTTAATTAATGTGAGAAAGTTCCTAACATGGGAAAAAAACTTGTGCCTTGGATTGCATCAGGAAAACCCAAGTTGCACATGTATGATCATCCATAATGGTAAGGAAAAATCAAGACCCATCATGATATGGTGTATGATATAGTCCCCATATGTCCATATCCATAAGTGAAAACGTTGTATCAGCACATGAGCTACTTTGTGAAAAAGATAGCCATGATCATTTAGCTAATAGACATATAAGGCATTTTGGATGAGGGAAGGAAGTATTATGCCCTAAATGCTAATGAAACAAAGAAGTTATTGTTCATATTGCCATTACAAAAATGTCCTTATTTAATGAAAGAGAAGAAATATCAAGATCCATAGCCTAAACATAGAGTCCTTCGCAATTTTTACCCTACCCATCGGTTTCCCAATTGAAAGGGCCTGAAAGAAGCATACATTAGAATTGAAGTGGACACAACAAGAATTATCTTTACAATATTTGGACAAAAAAATGAGATTAAACTGAAAATCAGAAATAAGCAAAAAATCTTTCAGTATGATTGATGGATTGAGTAAGACATTCCTAATTTTTGCAATGGAGGTGTGTCGTGACCTACTCGAACCTCCTCAAGGAGGAGAACAGTAATAAAGGTAGAATTAGAGGTATCACTCATAAAGAGATCTGAATTGTTGTCCCTAAAAAATAGCTTAAGAGTATCATCTAATCATAATCTGAATCGATCCATTCCTATCCTAGAAATCTACCAAACACGAGATATGATAAAACATATCATATCTTAATTTTTTTCTAGTCGACCAAATGCAACCTTAAATTCTTTATGGAATTAGTTAATGGATTGGTGAATAGGACCAAGAGATGATGTCTACAAAATGCAATCGCCAATTAACTAAAATTCTTTGGATGTTGGAAGAGATTTCCGGATCTTGGGACCCTGCAGACATTGAGAAATTCTGCTTTGCCATAGCTGCTCCCTTTATTAACTAAAATTTCTTCACAGGTTTGACGTGGGATTGCCAAGCCAGGAAGAGAAAGCAAACAAAAAGATGGAGAAAATAATTTCTAACAAAAAGAATGTAGCGAAAGTTAGATAATGAAGTTGGCTCTGATATATGTCAGAGAAATATATAGATGATCGGAAGCTAGCATACTTTGTGTCAAGTTATTACAGACCTACTTATAGTACATAACTCTAGATGATGAGGGAAAGAAATATACAGAATAAAGAAAAAAAAGATTCCCTAGAAGAGGATAAATCAAGATCAATTAATATCAGTTAACTGTGCAATGGTATCTTCAACACTTACTGGATATGGGACTTTTGACCTATAAGGTTGATGTGGATTTGGTTTAGCTGATGCTTGAATAAGGCTAAGTTATGAAGTGTATTCGTGGTTCCAAAGATCGAGTTCTTGATGACATTCCAATTTTCTAGCGGAAGAAGCCACTAATACCATCTTAGTCTGGATCTTTTGTTGCCCGAGTTTAAAAGATGCAGTCCTGATTTCATTCGGCTGGTGAGAGTAGCATCTAAATCTCAAATTTGGATCCTCTACCCGCAGAGTAGACCTGCTCTGTGGGTTTGTGAGAGGGAAGGGGTGGGCCCCACTTGGGGGACCGGTCCTTTTTGCTTCTTTTTTTTTTTTTTTGAAAAATAAGCAGTCGTCTGATTATTGATCGGACGATTGCGGGGATCAGATCAATCTACCATGGAAAGCTTCCGGGGTAGACGATCCATTTCCTTAAATCTTAGGGTCCCGAAATGACCGCAGAGATCTCAATAGAAGTCTACTATCATAATCTTTAGCCGTTCGAGATAGCAACACCATTCCCCTATATTATACTTAACTATAGCTATCTTGTTCCGCTGTATCTGCTGGATAGTGAAGGGTGATAAAAATTTGGAATTGTGATCTATGGAATTCAGCCACTGAATACACGATCACAAACCCTAGCACAACTCCTCTCGATTCCAAAACTGCTGAATTTTGTGCGACATTTTCCTTTCCGCGAGCTCCAGAGCTATTTTGAGAGGATGCGTGATTCCATTTTACTTTGATAAGTCTCTGGGCAACCATCGTTCTCCATCTGGGATGCCTCACATGAAGCACCTTTTACAAAGTGATAATAAAAGAGGGGCCATGTGCTTCAGCGAGTGGGATCCTTCGTTAGCCATCCCGAACGGCTGCATCATCTCGGCCTTGCTGGACCATGTGAATCGTGTGGCAAGGAGGCTTGTCCTATTGTCCCCCAGCTGTATAGCAGGAATGCATGTGGAGAAGACCCTCACCCTTGCCGTCTTGGGTCCGCCTCAGAGGGATCATCCTTGTTTTTTTGTGCAGTAATACTGTCAGATGAATGTCGCTTACGACTCGTGCAGCCGTGCTCGTGGCAGTGGCTATGCGTGGAGCTGGACGGATGGAGTTAGGCACCACTTGAATGGGCTCTGCACTTTATCCTTTGTGTTTCTCTTTTTCTTATTGAAACCTAAATTTTGATAACTCATTCTTCTTATTTAATTTCCATAAAAGATTAGGGCTCAACCTCGATCCCTAATTAAACCAAATATATATTTAGTTAAAAAAATCACATATAGTCATTTGGAACATATTTCATGAGTTGCGTCGACAACGGATGGACTTAATTGATTGGCCTTGAATTCAATTGAGCACATGAAAGCATATAATTTTGCCAAAGCTCACAGACTATCAAATTATGAAGCAAAATGGAATCATCGAGTTATCAAATTATCAAATAACATACTTGGAAGATCATTCATAGTATTCTTGAATATTTAGCTAGAAGAGATATTAGAAAAATTGCCTATGTTGAGCATCATTAATTAGGAAGCAAAAAAATTTTGCTCTTGAAAGAAAGAATCTTAGAGTAAAGCCTATAAAACAAGCTTGGGTTCACAATTTAGCAATGGACAATTCACATACATGGCCACAAAAAGGGTGTGAAAAAAAAAAAACAAAAACAGAAGAGTGGTGCGACCATTAAAGAGAAATCAAGGGAGAGGTCTTGCAAAAAAGAACAAAAAATCGTGAGTGTGGGGCTTGAGAATTCACACAGCCACCATAAGAGAGAACACATGTTCTCCACAACAAAGAAGAGGGTCTCTTTCTGAGTATGTGGAGAGGGAAAACGAGGAATATCTTCAAGTGAAAGTGGAATCTTGCTTTGTCCATCGGTGGGAACCATTGTCTTTCCATGCGTCTAATCTCATCTCCTTCAATGGTGCATCATCGTCAAATAGAGGAGGAGGTTCTCGGTCACCTCCGGCAATCCTCCACGCTGTGGTGTTTATCTAGCGAACGACGTGCCAGTTGCTTCCCTCCAAACCTTCGCTTGGCGTTTCCTGTTCCACACTGCCTTCGCTGCTTGCCCCGTCTCGCCGACGAACCACTTATCGTGTTATCGAATTTGCCGTTCGTGAGTCCCAATTGCTGATCCAACTTTGAGGTTGCCCTTCCAAGTTAGGTAATTACATATTTTGTATCATAATTTGGACTAATGTGATATTGAGTATATTAAACATTACCCAATAGTCCCCCGAGGCATAGGGGCCTGATCCTTTGGTGCCGTCTGGGTACGGGGGCACGTGGTAGATTCCTCGGTTATAAAAAATAACTTTACCCAATAGTATTTTATTCATTTCAATGAAATGTAATCATTGATTTGAGTCATGAGATAACAATCATTTTCTGGATTATTTTTTAATTTTATCTCCAGGTTGTGTAAGTGCTCTATCAAGGTTGTGATATTTGTTAATTTAAGGCGCGAGACATCATGTTATTTTTTTGGATGTCATAGTCTTTTTGTTTGAATCATGATGGGTATTTTGGGTGATTTTTACTATGTTTGAAATTTACCATAAATAAGATGCCAACCTTCGAAATATTAAAAAATAAAATAAAAAGTGATTAGATAATTTCATGGTTGAATTAGAATTGCATCTTAGTTAGACAATACTTCCAAACAAAATCGCAAGTTTCCAAGTTAAGATAAGATTTTGTTTAAACTATTTCTTAATTAAACCGGATGAATTCTCACGTTAGATTATTTCTATTTTCATTACTATTTAATCACGATTTTTTTATGAAAAGGTAAAAAAAATTCTTAAGATATGTTGAGATATTAAATTTAGAGTCTTCATTAATTTCGAACATTTAATTAAAAAAGTAGTGAAAGTACCAAAACACCCATTGTGTGTCATTTATTTAAACATAAGATTTAGATTAATTAGGTCCTATACCATGATAGAACAGGTCATGTAGACTGTAGTCACGTTGAATTCGCTTAGCATACATTGCATGTAGCTTAGTTTTAAGAAAAAATAATAAATAGTTGGTAGGTTCTAGTTAGAACCTACCCTCTTAGGATTGGAACTTGAAATTAACTTTGTTCACATTTTAATTGACTTTGAAACCAAACCTACCGGTTGAGGCCAATTCCAGAGTCAATCCAAGAATGGACCAATTCTTTTTTTTTCTCCTTTTGTTTCTTTTTTTTTTAATATTGTCTAAGAGGGCATGGCAAAATGACACATGATACGTCAAATTCACATAAAAATACTCAAAAGTCAACGTAGCCCAATAATTCTCCCTCCAGATATAGCCCAAACATCCCGAACCATCAAAAATAGAATTTTGTCCTTTAAGCTAATACTATTCGATCACATCAAAAGGTTAATATTGCAAACCTCTTCATTTCCAGCTTGAAGATACCAATTAAGCTGAGTTGTGTTGCCTTCTTAACAGTTTTCTCCTCCTTTAAAAAGCATTTGGACGGGTTTTCGAAATTTAAATCTAAATCATCCTTGCTCTTACCTCCATGTTTATAGGGATTGCCACTACGAGTAGCATTCACAAGTGGATCCCCCAAATTTTGGTAGCTAAATCAAGAGAAGATTGCTCATAAGATTTGTACTGATGCTCCAAGGCGTTCTTCACCTTATCTTGTTATCTCATTAACTTTTGCACGATTTTCATAAATTAGTCTATGTCAATGGCTCGCAAAGTTTAACTTTTTCTAGGATCCAATGTTATCAAAATGAGCACCATCATATCTACCTTTTCAAACTCCATAACATGTGTCAAACTTCTCTTTAATGTTGGCACCCATAGATTTATCCCTAGGACCCAAAGTCCTCATTGCATCTTGTAAATATCTATACAAAAGAGCTATTCTCTCAAAATAAACATTTGAAGTAATATACGAATTTCCTAACGTCCAATTGGTGGCATTATAATTTTTTTTTGAAGTATTTCGAAAAGTTGGCATTTTCCCAATCTCTTATTTTTAGGAATATCAAAACATTTTCCTTACTCTTGGGAGAAGAACAGATCTCCAAACTACCAGCAGTCTTTTCTAGCTCACCTTCTTGTGATTTCTCTTTTCTTTTTTCCTCTACTCTCGTATATACTAAGCTCATAGGATTTATTCCCATATCTTATTAATTTTCTTTTTGGTATTTAAACTTTTAATACAGACACTTCGTAGATTAATGGTGATGCAAATTATGGGTTTTTCTTTTTTTGGCCAAGGATGCTAACTACAACTCTCTCTGCAGACAATTATTATTGTTGGAAAAATTGTCCATTGCTAAAATTATAAGTAGAGGTTAAAGGACAAGAGAATTCAATTATAAATGCTGTCTACCGGGTGAAATTTAACATGAGATTCAATTTGATGTTTCAGCGTAGAGATTAATTTTTGACCTAAGGTTGACTGAGATTTGATCAAAATTTGACCGATGATGTACAACTGTTCATATATATCTTTATTATTATTTTTATTTTTTTGCTTCAAAAATATTGCATAGTGAATTTGCCGCAAAAATTGGGGCTTTAACAAGAACCCTTAAATAAATTGAGGAAGGTGAAGATAGAAGCAAAGGAATGCGTAGGGTCTAATTTCATAAAAAGACTCTCAACTTAAACTCTAGTCCTAATTTTATCCTGAACTTCTTCTATCTCATAAAAAAATCAACTTCAAGTTCAATTCCAAATCTATCGTGAATTCCTTTTTTTCTTAGAAAATACCCCAAACTCTAGATCAATTCCTAAATTTATTCCGAATTTCATTTAGTTTAAAAAAATTACAAACTTTCAATCCGTTCTTAAATCTACTTTGGTAGTTGAATCCTAGTTTGATGTAGTGTTTCCATATAGATAATAAATCTACACCAACAAGGTGACATGAAACATTATCTTTAAAATGAAGCTGTTCTAGAAAAATTAGGAATGACTAATGATGGTTTTGGATGAAGGGCTAATCTGGTCAAATTTTGGACTATAGTACAAAGTGATTAATGTTTCTCTCAAATAGAAGTAAAGTTCGTAGTAGATTTGAAGTTAGATCTAAAGTTTCAAATTTTTTTAGACAAAAAATGGTTCGGATAAATTTTGGTTTGGACTTAAACTTTGAACTTTTTTTTGTACATAAAAAGAAAAGTTCGGGATAGATTTTGAACTACACTTAAAGTTTAGGGTTTTTAGGGAATTAGGCTGAATGTGTGGTGTGGATCCTACATTAGATGACTAGACATTGAGAAACGTTCTTCAATAATTTTCCTTCACGTTTCCACAAATATCAACCGGAAAACGATTCACGGTCGCCATGCAATACTTGCATTCTTGATCCATCCTCTTGCTTTGTTTCTCGTGTATGTTCTAATCATTCCATAGGTTATTTCATTATTACATAAGGATCGACTTTTTTTTTTGCAAGTCTGTGCTTAATTGATGTGCAACCAAGATATATCTGGAAATGGCACATTACACCGTTATTTGGCCCCAAGTGGGGCGGTTTCAGTTTTTATACCTCCTTTGGTTTTCAATGGGGGTGACTTTACGACGGAGATATTGGTAAAAGCCAAAAGAAGGCGCAAGAATTGGCATATCTAATCCCGAGCCTCATCTAAAAAGGTCCGCATGTTATTTCCCATTCAACTATAGACCGAATGGGTCATAACCCGATCTAAATTGGCCCATTTGTTCAATTTCTATGCAATACAATCTAGTGTCCAATAAACACTTAACATATACTCCACTCATATGGGATCGACCCATGTTATGAAAACATTTCCATTTTTTGCTCATTTTGGAAAACTCATAAAAAAAAAAAAAGGAATCGAGTACGGGCACGAGAGGGTGAAGAGAGAGCCATGAAAGTATATTGGAGATTAGTAAGTTGTGAACCCATTTGCTGTTTGATTTGAGCTTCACTGCTGTAAACACATGTATGATCTATTTACTGAATATAACTGATTCATATGACAATCCCAGACCATCAAACACATGTTAGGAAATGAGTTCGTGAACCATTTTGTTGATCTACATTTATGCAGTGGAGGACATAATATAGCTGATAGCAAGTGTAAAATGATTCTTTTGAAGACAATCAAGTATAAGTTTGAACTCTACTCTGCATACCGCGAGGCCAGACGAGTACTCACTCATGTCCGGCCGGAGAGAACCTGGGAGGCAATTCTGAAGAATCATAAACACAAAGCATGGAGAAGCCTTAGCTTTCTGGGCGAGCTAGTTATATCCCTCGCCATTCCGTGATGCCCTTCTGACCAGTTCCCGCCTTGTTGCACGGTGGATGGAATAGATGGGTGAGATTCTTGAAAGCTACTGTCTAACAGAGGAGATACGCGCAATTCAAAAGAGCTACCGTCTTTCATTCATTCCACTATGAATCCACACCTTCTTTCCGAACTATCATGTAAAGTTCTTCGGCTGATCAAGAGAGAGAACATTTCATGTCGTATAGCAACTGCATCAAACGTTTCGAAAGTTTCTAACATCCGAGTGATGATATTCAAAGAATATCCAATTTGACACGTGCACATGATAAATTTTGTCAAAACATGAGACCTACGGTGAATTTACCACTGCTACTGAAAAGATAGTCGATCCACATGATCATGGAGTCCATCACTTCAATTTTGATAGATTTGAATGAAGTACTTATATAATAGATAGAGGGCCCGTCAAAGCTCTCGACATTTTTTGATCTCTATTAAAGAAATCATCATAATATTTGTAGCATGCACCATGTTTACTTGATTTCTGATAAAAGATGGAACGTGAAGTATGCAGATTTTTCTAGCAATTAGAATGCTATGGCGATCTTGTGCCGTGGCAATGTGGGGAGCCTCTTTAGCCATGCCTATATGCTGTAAAAAAAAAGGCATTTGGGCATATATTTTTTTCTTCTCTGTTATATCCACCAGAGATGTTCGCACTCCTTGAAATGAAAAAGCTTTGAGATCTCATCATATATGTCATAGAAAGACAGAAAAAAAGGGGTGCTTCACAATAGTTCACATGAGGAGTTGAACGCCAATATGAGCATCAAAAGAGCAAATGAGGTGATCGGCACGATGCTACTATTGCTTGACTCGTCACGCTCCTCCGGTACGTCTTTCCATACTCGCGTCAAAAGAACAAAGAAGAGTATTTGTACGTGTCGTTAATGATTAAAAAGTAGTGGGGAAAAATACTCAATTAGTCTCAACTTATTGTGCAGATGCCCATTTTTCGAGTTTGCTAAGTTGGTCATAAACCGTCACCCAAAATTCCAACATAGTTCTTCCCATCAATTCAAGCATTTTGATTGAGAAATAGGCAATGAGATGGTATGGATGCTTTTGCATTCTATTTGTTGAGGAACGAGACGAGGTCTAAAGAGTTAGTAGGAACCATCAACCCAAGGTCTCACCGGCAAGAGGAAGCCCGAAAGAATCGGGAAGAAGAACGCCTTTGCACCTAGGGTTCTCCGGTGAGCGAGCAACCGCAACGATCGAATAATCAATGCTGACGTGCACGTTTCGATACATTCCACATCGCTTGTTTCTCTGAGAAGACGAGTTGGTAATGGAGCGGAGATGGTGACGATGGGATCAATACAAGTCGTCCTCTCTCTAATGCAAATAGCTCTCTTCTTGTTGTCTACGTGGATTTGTGATGAGCACGCTCAGCTCTCAAGGGCCAACCATGCGTCATGAAAATTTGCATGGTACGACATTGGTGGTCATTGGTTGACCTGATCAAGAATAAGCGCAATATTCTAGGTGCACTCTTTGGTACATAAACCAAACCATTTGATGTCTTATGGTCGCGGATGGAACATGACTTATATAATGACACAAGTCTTATGTACAGTTGAGAGAGATTGTTAACTACTCCGGAAACCATACGCGCTCCTGTTCCCTTCTATTTTCTTTTTTCAAGAGGGGTCGATGATCTCATCTACGTATGGATTCACGCTAACCTTTAGTATACTTTTTGATACACAAACCGAACCATTTAATGTTTTTATGATCATGATGAATCTAACTAATTTCATATAATAAAAGACGTATGCAGTCGAGAGAGATCATTAACTACGTACGGTCGTCATAGTGGGTCGGGTCGAGAGTTAATTTAACCCATTTTGACCCATTTTCATACAATATAATTTTAGCGACCCATACCCGATCCATCCTGTATTGTAAAAACACTTCAATATTTAACCAAATCCAGGGAAATTTGCTTCATGATTATTTTTAAAATTTTATGCAATACAATTTACTTGGTAATTTTTCTAATTTTTTAACTTTAATTATTTTTAATTTTTAAGAAAGTATATTTTTAATTTTTCTTTTCTTTTTCCTCTTCCAATCGCTCGAGTCTAGTGAGTTCATCCCTCGCCTCTTAGCCGGCGACCAACTTAGAAAGAGGGAAAAAGGAGAAAAAAAGAAAAAGAAAAATAATCAAAATTTTATTTTTAAAAAATTAAAAAAATTAGAATTTAAACAACATTTACAATTAATTAGGTAATCCATTTGTGACACATTTAAAACACATTTAAGACCCATTAGGTTATTAGATGACCTATTTAAAACTCATTTAACATTTTAAACTAACCCATTTATAACCCACATTATCCAATATGAGTTAAAATATTGATTTTTGACCCATTTTGTCACTTCTATATACAATGCATAAAATGCATTTTGGATATCATAAATGGGTCATACTCATCAAGAAAAGTCTTTTGAAACCCATGTTGCTACCCTAATCTGACCGTCAATTTTATGTGGAAAGAGCAAAATTGCACATTCAATCAATATTCACAAGAGGAACTGCAATAGGATTCAGTATGTTCATATTTTGATCTACCACCTATCTATGAAAGTGATTCCACGCTGCGAAGACCTTAATGCTCCAACCATCCCTTCCTAACCCCCGATCTCTCTTCGCCATCTTTACCACTGAGTAGCCTGTAGAAGTACAGATGCTTTAGGGACCGCTAGTGTCGATGCGTCGCTCAACAAAGATCAACAACCAATGCTGACAACAATGTCAAAGTGTCGTACAATCATGGTAATCAAAAGAGAAGAGGGAGCCAAATTGCCATCTAATTAATCACATTTTTTCTTAAGTGGGTGGGTCAATTGATGATAATTTGAATTTTTTCACACTTTGGATCATCACATTCACACACATTGATGCCCAAAGCAAAAAAGTATGTTGTATGTATTCTCAATTTATGAATCCTAAAGTGGCCAAAGCTAAGAAAGAGCCCTCAATGAGGTGTAAATGGAAATTGAGTAATGTGTCGTTTTGAGTGAATTTCTTGTTCTTTTTTTTTTCTTTCTAAAGAAAAAGGAAAAAAGTAGACGAGACGTGGTGAGAAAAATTATTTTTCTATAATTCATAGTGCGAGTGATTTCCCTCTTCTTCTTCTTTTCTTTTTTGGCCTTTTCAACTTTCTACAAGCAATGAGTTCTTCCTTTCCACTACTAAGTTATAAGAACGGGTGGAAGTTCGAGTCATCTTCTTCTTTCTTTAATTATTTCTTTCGATCTGACACTTTGCTTCCATTTTAATTCTCGTTTTGCTCGCCTTTTGATTTTGTTTTATCTACTAATAAAAAATCATTATTTGCAAAAGGGTGTGCCGACAATAATAATGATTAGTATCGCGGGTTTAATAAATATATTTCGATATTCCAATGTACCATATCACTTTTTTGTAGTTGGTCCATTCAAATTAAACATATGCGCTAACTTTCGTACTTGAAACAATATGACTAATATAGTCGATAACGTAAAGTGATAAGTTGTGCGAGTATCATGCTCGAGGTTTCATTTCCTTCAATTTAATTATGGAAAAACTTATTTAATTATGTTTCGCTTGTTTCACGGAAAATGTAGCAATTTTGAAAAATATTTTTCAGAAAGTCGTTTTCTTGGAAAATGATAATATTTTCTGGTGTTCGTTTAAAAGTTAAGAAAAATTATTAAAAAATTATTTTTTAAATTTTCTCTTATTTTTTTATTATACATTGACTGATCGCCGGTCACAAACTACTTTTAAAAGAAGATGAAAAATGCTTAAAAGTGAAGAAAGAATATGTAAAATGTTTTCCACTTTCTAAAAAGCGGAAAATATTTCCCCCATTTTTGAATGTGTTTTTTTTCCATCGGTGAAAAATACTTTCTTTAACTATATTGTTTTCCATGAAATGAACGCCGAAAAATCTAAAAAATATTTTCTTAAAAATTATTTTTCGTGAAACGAATGGAATCTTAGTCTTAAACCAATTGGAAGGGAGCAATTTAGTTCTAAATATTTTAATTTTACTAATTTTGGTCATAAATCTTTGCGTAAAGTTCTAATGTATTGATTCCAATCAATTTTAGTTGGAGATTACTAACGTGACATCCAATTATTGCCAGTTGTCCTACGTGGCACACGCGCGTGCACGCGCACGCGCGCACGCGCCCACACACACACATAAGGATTAAATAAGTATTTGTACAATAGATTTAAGATTGATGGGATAATTTTCATGATTATCGGATTCTTAGGAAACAAAGTAACCAATACAACTTCCTTTTCTTTTGCCTTTACGTGTTAGAAAAGTTTACCATATACCATTAACATCGAACGCCCCCCTACATCAGGGGCATCCCTTGACCTATGGTTAGGGGATTCAGATCCGAAAACTAGTGTCTCTCTCTTTTACAAAAAAAAAAAAGTTTATGTGATAGATAATTAGTCATTGTATTAATGATTTGCATATATATATATATATATATATTTGTTTATTTCGTACTAGGAAATCGTTATCCTGTAAATAAATTAAGCTAAGAGTGAAAAGAATTGTCTATTAGTGTTAATGAATGTATTCGCCTTGATTAAAACTCTAAAATATTTTATTGCATTATAATCCATCCCACTCATTTTTCAATTTATTCGATCAATCTAATAGTCCTAATATTTTTTTCTTGTCATCACCACATGATTGATTGCTCCTCGCCATTTGCATCTTCGTTGTCAATAGATTCATTTAAACAATTCGGGTGTTCTCAAATATTAACTTCCACAGTAAGTGCATTATAAAGAGTAGGACAATGAAAGATGAGTAAAATTCTAATGTAAGTGAAAATTTAAGCCATTAAAAGTGCAAAATGCATCAAGTTATTTGAGCTCGACAGGCTTTTTTAGACTTTTCCTATTTCTACATATAGTTACGAGGAACATGATATGATTATGATTTATATACCAATCACAATATTAACTCTTTCGAGTAAATTCTCATTACGCACTGGAAATCGAAATCGAAAAATTCACAACCGTGGAAGATAACATAAGGAAAACAAAGCATAAAATGTCCAAATGAAACTAATTTCTTTTTTTCACTCGGGTGATTAATGCTTGCTCAGATAAAGATCAGATGGAGACAAACAAGAAAAAAAAAGTGCCAAAGCATAATAGGTGTGGAAGAGGGGTGATGGTAGTTTTATCTTTTAGTAAAGTTGAAAGGAAGTTCCCTTTAAAAAATAAAAAAGAGGAAGTTTCCTAACTGTTCTGATATTTCTATTTTTTCTTTTAATTTTGGGCAATTTTCTAACGGAACTTGCTGAGGAATTTTATGGTTTTATTAATACCAGGAATATTAAAATCAATAAAGGAGGGGTTTTTTTTTTTTAAAGTCTATCTCCCCTACAATTTGCTTAGGATACCCCTTCTTCTTGATCGGGCCTCGAGCTCTTCTTCTCTCCCATGGCCCTCCTTTTCAACAAGCACCGCGAGTCAGCGATTCGACTCGGGCACCCCGCATTCTCAGAAGGGAAAGGAATGGGGGGAAAATTTGTATAAATGATTAAAGAACAACCCATCTCGTTCTTTTTGACGTGGATAAAGAGAGAACGAGGAAGGAGCAGCATTCGCGGTCGGGCATTTTCCAGGTCGGAGTCTGACCTGCATTCTTCTTGTCTTGTCCTCGCCTCGTTCTTTTCTTTGTTTTTTATTTGGTCTCTTCATTATTTTGGATTAAATGGTACTTTGTCAGAGTGCCTGCTCTGAGCAAAGAGTCTGGTGAGCGAGAAGTACTCTCTGGACTGGTGACCTCTGGAGCTGGATATTGTTTGCTTTTCTTTTCCTTTCCTTTTCTTTTTCTGGGTTTTTCTTGTAGTACCCTGTCATTGCTGCTGCTCTCTCTGTGATCCCTTTTGGTGAGCAAGAGGAGGAGGTGGACGAAGGAGGGGCTCTTTTCTTTTTATTTTTTTGCATGCATTTCGGATAGAATTTATGGATCTCGGGCGAGTTACGTTTTGAGCTCGAGATGGTTCGTCGCTGAGTAGAAATTCAAGCGATCTTGAAGTAGTAGGTGGGTCGTCGGCTTGTTGGGAAACTTTTCGGAATGCTTACGACTTTCTGAGTACGAGAATCTGGGATATTCTCTGGGAAGGTCCTTTTGCCGATTCGACTGTACTTTCCGTGTTCGAGAAAGGAATTCGAATATAGATCATTCTCGTTTATCTAGTCTTGTTCTGGTTGTTGTGGCGCTCGTTACTTAGAAGGACGCGGAATCTGGAATAGCATTCTGGGTTGCGAACTGGGTCTTGGTTCTAGAAATCAGTGTAAGCTGAGCAAGAATTATGGAATATATGGTCTTTTCAGGGCAGTAACTTTCTCCTAGCGTGCTTCAAGACCTTCAATTGGTGAATGTATGTGAATCCCCCCCCCGACTAGAATTGCAATAGTGGTTTAATAGTAATGGGTTGTGTTACTTCGAGAATTGATGAAGAAGAGAGGGTTCAGGTGTGCAAGGAGAGAAAGAAGCTGATGAAGCATTTGCTGGTGTTTAGAAGGGATTTTGCTGATGCACTGTTGGCTTACTTAAGAGCACTGAAGAACACAGGAGCAACACTCCGGCAGTTCACTGAGTCGGAGTCGTTGGAGATTGAGAACAATCTATACGGCCCAGCATCACCTTCTTCTTCTCGTTCCCCCTTGCCTCCAGCACCTCCACCTCTGCCGGTTTTCAGTCCAGATATTAGGAGGCCCAATAAAAGCAATGAAGAGATTACTAGCAAACAAGAAAATATAGAGATTGATGAGGATTTTATTTGCAAGCCACCTCCTCCGCCTATCCCTAGCTCATCCTGGAAATTATGGGAACATTCTGAAGCTTCTATGCCATTGCATGAGGGAAAGAATGAAGTCGCAATGGAAGTGAACGATGAGGAGGATTGGGTGGAGACTAAAATGGAGTTTGAGGGAGAAGATGGGATAGAAGAAACTCTGGAAAGGGGGATGGTAGATCTCTTGCCTGAGAAGGAACAACCTATGGAATTGATTGACGATGCTTCATCGAAGTTGAGCTGGCACTCTGAGGAAAGTGCTGATATGACCATGGAAGTCTGGAAAAGCAAGAAGTCCTTGGAGGGTATTGTGAAGAACTTGGATGAGTATTTTCTGGAAGCATCAGCTCTTGGCGGGGATATAGCTATTTTTGTGGACATTAATTCACAGGATAATTTCCCACCTGATGAGACAAAAGGACACAAGAGTAAGTGCCATATTAGAATGCTGTTTCTTTCTATTGTATATTGTTCTTACTGCACTCTGCCTTTTTTCCCCTTGCAGTTCAATAGTCATTTTAATGTGATTGTTGGGCTTTAGTCTGTTTCGATTTATGTGCGGTTCCTTTTTCTGATGAGCTTCATGTTGTTCAGCCATTTCATTAAGGCCTGTTCTTGCTCAAATCCGATCCATCCAATTGTCGTTTTAGTCTGAAACTCTCTTCCAAACGAAGATTCTTAAGCAAAGCTAGGTCATTCCTCTAAATCTTGAGGCCATAGCATAGAAAGAACAAGTGGTGGACTTTTGATGTGATTGACTGAGAGAACATCTGCAAAGAGTTTTCCTCAGTTACTTCCTTTGACTTTGATTTGTCTTGGATTTGAATCTTACTTTCAGAGTGTTTCTGCTCATGTGATGCACCATAATTTGGTTACCTAATGTATTGTAGTGCGTTTGGTGGACCGGCACATGTGCACTTTAAAGTAGGAAGCTCGGCCTTTCAAAGCCTTTTTCCTGTTGTTATAACGGATACTTAAAACTTGAGTCTCATATTTTGACCCTGATTTCCTTTCTTAGTTGGATTGGTTTGGATTGATCATTTTCAACTAGATCTGAGGTTTCTGTGTCCAGCACGATTTCAGCTAGTTCTGCTCTGCCTCCATTAATTTCCAAGTCAATTGCTTGCTCTACTGTCTCCTGGCATCTGCTTAATTTTCCCATTGATGCTTGAAAGCAACTCAACTTTGTACAGGGAAGAGAAGCAATTCTGCTAAGGTTGTGAGTGCTCTTTCATGGAACTGGTCGTCTAAGTCACTTCAGCTTACAAGAGATGCTGCTGAGTGTCCTGGTCCTAGTGAACCATGCATGCCTGGTGCTCATCGGAGTACACTTGAAAAGCTGTTCACTGCAGAGCAAAAGCTTTATAAATACTTAAAGGTAGGATTTTGTCCATCTTTGCTCTCCAATTTAATCGAGTAGATGTTCTATATGCGATTCCACCTTTCAGATATATACTGAATAGTGTACAATTAAAGCTTAGCTGGAGAAGTAAACAGCCTTGCTCATTTTCGAGATAATTATGGCCTTATTATATATGAAAGATAGTTCACTGTGCAGCTATGACGGGTGTCTGTTGCCTATTTCATGCTTCACATTTCTGTACCTGCCCAGTTTCTTTTCCAGTCTCTAGTAAGAGTGTCACTTAGAAATGGGGCATCTTGTCTCATTGAAGTCATGCATTTTCTCCTATTTTATAGATCTCCCAAAGTAAAAGTGAGGCCACATCTAGTTCGTTGGAATATGACAATCAGACTAGGATAACAACAATTGGGATCGGCAGTGAGAAGTCAGGATTGCATTGAATCGTATCAGAATCACCAACATCTTGAAATTATAATGGGACAATGCTCAAATTTGATTTTGTATGGCAAATGTTCTGAATATAGGTGAATTGATATCCTGGCCATAGCCATTACTCTATACGCATGATTAACCTTTTCGTTTGGTTATGCTATTTATTTCTCAGAAAGTCCCACATAAGTTGAAGCACAGTGGCGAAATATTTGATATCGAGTTCTAACATCCAAGGGCCTGAACATGTGGGTTAAAAGCGTGCTCTCCCATTTTAGACCATGAATTCGAAATTCTCTTCATGTAACCTAATAATCCTGCATACTATTAGATCAAGAAGTAGCAATTATGTCAATGAGTACAATATCAAAGTTTTATCTAGATAAGTTGGTCATGCTTGCGAGTGATCCTTTATCAATTTGACATAGTGCTGCAATCTAGGAGTCACGGGCTAAAAGAGAAGTGTGTATGGGCAGTTATAGTAGGAGACTATTTGTTATTCATGTTGATATTCATTTATGTTAGGGTTAATATTCCCAAGACCCCAAACTAGGCTCACTATGACACAAATACCACGATCTTTTTTTTTTTTTTTGTGTCACTAAAAACTCTAAACTTGCCATTGGGACATAAATAACCCAAACTTTTATTTTTTTTGTATCATAAAAAACTCCGAATTTATATTGGTATTACATATATACACTCCAAATTTAATTGTAACAAAAAAATATATATGTCACAAATGTATAAGTTGGGGTGTTTTTGTGACAAAAAAGTTAGGAGTATTTGTGTTATAGTGGCTAAATTCAGGGTTTTGAGTGACCAAAAAAAAAAAAAAAGGTTGCAGGTATTTATGTTACAATGGGCGTATTGATGTTTTTGGTGGTATTTGTCGTCAATAAAGTTCAAGCATAATTGAAATGTATGAGCACGTACGTAAATTTGGATGTTGTGAGCACGTGGTCTTGGCGCAACTTTGGATGTTGATACTTGAATCTCTTTACCTGAATGCGGTATAAGTGGATATGCATAGTTTTCTAGGGAAATTTGCTATTGCACTAAAAGACTTTGATGATTTTGCTTGAAGATTTTTTCATATCAAATTCATTTCAAAGCAGTCCTGAATGTAAATGTCAGTAAAGCATTTCCATTTTTGAGATTAAGTGTCAATAGGTACATGCTTCTGTTTGCACTTACCTTATTAACACAGCCTGGACATGATTAACTTTGGATCAAATGGACTAGGACCACAATTTTTTTTTTCTCCCAAATGTATGCGTTGTGAGTACAATGGCAAATGATTGATTGTCATACTAATAGCTACTCTCTGGCTTTCCATGTCCCCCCTCCATGCTCTTCTCTCCAACATTTGTCCTGCAGGAGGAAGAAAACAAGAAGCTAGAGTATGAGAGAAAAATCTTGTTACTGCAAAAGCAAGAAGATGGAAACCATGACTGGGCCAAGGCGGACAAAACCAGATTGACTGTGGAGGGTCTGGAGTCTGACCTAATTATTCTGCAGCAATCCATTAGTAGAACTTGTGCAGTAATACTGACTCTAATAGATGAGGAGCTCCACCCTCAATTGGTTGCATTAACTTCTGGGTAAAAGTTGTTAAGCATTGATTTTACACGAGTTCCCTTTTCATATTGAAAGTGATAATTATATGCTCCCAAAAGTTAAAATAGCTATAGCATGATGGATTGCCAAAAAATAATACTAATGTCACTTGAAGTATATTCTTTTGGACGCCCTAAGACCTTTAAAAGGAGGAGATAGATTGCGACTCAGACTCCTGCGTAGTTTTGGCCTATGTTGAAAATGCAAATTATTAATGATATGGCTTGGGATAAATGAGAAAAGAAGCAACTAGGAAGATGAACAGTCAAGGAACTGTAAAATGTACTCATGGTTTGTGATCAAATGAATGAGTGAACGCACGCACGTCCATTTTTCTCTAATTATGGCATAGGTTGCCACAATGGAAACCTCCAATAAGACCATCTTAAGGGTCTTCTTTTGGTGTTTGCTGTTATGTTGCTGTTTCTAATATTAATCTGACACTGGCATCACTACTTTTCTGCCTTCATCTTATTTTGATTTTACAGGCTGATGCACATGTGGAGAATCATGTATAGATGCCATAAAGTTCAGAACCATATTGCACTCCAATTAAATCATATTTCAGTGAATCAAGTAACAGAGCTTTCTTCAGACTTCCATCGTCATGCTGCAATGCAGCTGGAGACTGAGGTGGAGTCATGGTACGACAGCTTCTGCAAGCTCGTTACATCCCAAAAAGGTTATGTCACAACACTCTACAGGTGGTTAAAATTGACGGATCGCCTTGCGGATGATCAACTCCAGAGTAATTTCTCTTCTGCACTTTCTACACTTTGCGAGGACTGGCAGCTTCAGCTTGATAGAGTACCCGATAAGGTAGTGCCATTGACCTGATAACCCTGTTATGCCAATGACTAATTTAGAATCTACTTCATAAATTGAAATGCTTATGAATGTGAATGAGTTGTACCATCCATCGCTTGGCTGATTGGAAGCTGTATATTGATAAATGATACTGTTACTTGATAACTCTGTTCATGTTCTTTTGGTGTTTTCATTGCCAATTGTGGTACAATGTGCTGTCTGAATGTGTCATACATACTTGGATGGTTAATACTGGCTATGACTGTAGTAAAGACAAGCTTGACATGGGCAAAGGCATGGTCATTGATAGTATCTTCTAATTAGTTATTATCTAGTCACAGTTGCAGTTGCTGGTAGAATTTACATTATCATCTATTATACAGGAATGTTTGGACATGGTCTGTTAATTTTTTTCTTGTATAGTATGACATTTCTTAAAAATGTACTCTGTTTCATAGCTTCTTCCTTCTATTCTCTTCTTATTTAGTTTTATGTGGATGGCAATAGGCTATTCTATTTTCATGAAGTTTCTATTCTTATTTCTCATGTTAATTGTCTCACGTTCTACGGCTCTGTGTAATTGAGCTTCAGAAGCTCTCCAATTCTTTCACCGTTGACTTTTTGGTTTCACGTCCTATTATGAACTGAGGTTTTGATAATGTGACAAATTGTTAAATACAATGCTCAGTTGGTTACTGCTGAGATATCTTTGTCCAGCAGCATTCTTGTTAGCTTATCGCATGTATGGTCAACTTTGATATTGAATGTAACAGATGGAAATGGCCATGATCGTTTGTTGTCAGCACTCAGGATACTAACTAGTATCCTGGTCAACTTTGAAATGAGGTCTATGGTAAATCTTGTGTGGTGAGCTGTGAGACAAGCTAGTATCAAGAAGTTCCCATTAACTTGTAATCCCGATGGTCCCAACATTTCAGAATATATCATTCTCTGCAGTGTTTTTCTTCACGGGCTGCATTCATTCTCTCTTATTTATTGTTTACAGTTGGCTTCAGAGGCCATCAAGAGCCTCCTATTGGGTACCCGCTCTATCCTCTTGCAACAGGCCGAGGAGCTAGACCTGCTAAAGAAGGCCGAGAAGCTCGAAAAGAAGTTGCAAAAAGAGTCATCTTCCCTGGACGAAATGGAGAAAAAGCTAGAGCGAGTCGACTCTTCCAAAGATAATCCTATTTTGGAGTTGGGTCCTAATCATCCTCTATCACTGAAGCGTGCGAAGATCGCGACCTTGAAGAAACGGGTGGACGATGAGAATGCCAAGTATGCGAACTCGGTCGAGGTCACTAAGGCCATGGCCCTGAGCCACATCAAAAACAGCCTGCCTCGTGTTTTTAAGGCGTTGATGGATTTCTCGGGCGCTTGCACTAAGGGATTCAAGGCTCTTAATAGCCGTGGCGAGCAAAGAGACACTCGTGCGGATGATTCGCGGGTTTTACCTGCGTGATTTCATGGACGTATAGGGTTCTGTATGGGACACTTGTTTCCTCATTTGGTAACGGTGATATGGTGACATTGTACTTGCAGGCAGGGATATGACACTGAAATTCTTTCAAACTTTTGGTCTAATCTAAGCTTAACTTTGATGCCTCGTGGGTGTCATTCTAGGTGCGAAGATTGCAGAATTACCTGTAATCAACGCCCAGAGATCGAGGAAGAAAATTTTGTTATGGCGAAAAAGGGGGAAAAGAATATTATAAGTGTTAAAACTCGTGTACGATGTTTTCTTTAATGCTAAAAATTTCGGTCAAAGCATTTATGTGCCAAATCAGTGCAAAAAAAATGTCACTTTAATGCCAACGGCAAGAAATTTCGGTAAAAAAATGACGTGACATTTGTAATTAGTTGTTTTATAATATTGTATTTTTAAAATCTAGTTAATGTAACTTTTTTTTATTTTTTTAATCTTTTAACTTATTAAACTAAATTAAGAATTAGTTAACTTTTTCTACGGAAAAAGAGGGGATCAAAGGGAGGGCAGCAAGCCCTTGTCGCCGCCGCCCACCATCGTCCGAAAAGGGTTGACAAGGGTGGCGACAACCGGCACGGGTTGCCAGCCAGGGTCATTAACCCTCGGTGATGGCAGGCAGCCCCTCTTTTTTTGATAAATTTTTAATCTAATTAATTTTATGTTTTTTTATTTTTTTTTACTATTTTAAATGTTGATTAGACTTTTCGGTGAGTCACATGGACTCGAAATATTAATAAGAAAGTGTCAAGTCGAATTTCCAGCTAGAGAAATTAAAGTTAATATTGAAGTGATTTTCTTTTTGTTAAAATATTGGCATTTTAGTTATTTGGATGAAACTTTTGTTATTAAAGTGAATTACGCACATAAATTTTCACACTTATGGTGTACTTCTCTCGCGAAAATGTCAACGCAGAAATCTTTTTGGGAATTTCATGAGTTTTAATGAATTATTTTGTTGCTTGACTCTTTTTTTTTGGCTAAGTATTACTGTTCGCATAAAATGTATTTAATCAATAAAAAATAGATAATCTCTAGCTTCACTTAGTCGTTCAAAGATTAAACGAAAATGACGTTTGAAGAATCATACTCTAAAATAAAACAAAATAATATTTTTGCAGAAGCTAAAGAACATTCAAAATCGCCTTTTTAATTTTTTTTTTCATGATACATCTGTTTAACAAAACTTTGATTTTAACCTTTCAATCTACATACATTCTCAGCTCATGACTCTTTTCCATTGGCGTTATTTAGCATTAAATGATGTTCTTCAGAATTACATAAGCTCTAATAAAGTCTGTGTCTCTGTTTTTTCTTGAGAGCTGGTTTCCTTTTCCCGTTCATTTTCTATTTATGTAATAGAATTTCAAAGCATTCCTAACTGATCATTGATTTCTACTTGAAATTTGTTAATGGAGATTCAAGGGGCACTTGTATATTTTGGCGATTAAATTTTTTGTAACGTGGAAATTTATCTCAAATTCGATAGGTTTTTAAATTGAGATGATATTTATATATTGACAACTAAACTCAAATATGATTTTTTTAGTTGACTTGCAACACCAAGCATAAAAAATTATTTTTATTACGAATTATTCTTCAAAATAATTATTTCAAGCGTAAAAAAATCACAACTTTTATTTTCTAGTGTCAATATTTTTCTATTTTGAAAGGCGCTGAGTGTTTTATATTAACTAAAAAACCAAAAAAAAAAAATGGAGGCATAATTGGAGTAGGAAGAGATCACGAGTTTGCTCATCTTCTCATATTTTCATCCTTCCGTAAGGTCTCTAATAAACATTTGTTAATAACCGGGAAAATATTTGCTCCTATGATCGCCACGTGGCAATTCACTTCGTCTCTGTGACTTGCCATCCAATAAACATTGATTTATTGATTATTATCTCCATGGTTTTATCTTCTTATCAAGTTGAATTTCAAAGAATAAAACAATTATTCATTCTTTCAATTAAAGTAGTATGTCGACACTTCAATTTCTTTTTATGATCATCACGTGACGAGATCTAAGGGCACAGTTTTGCCACTTGTCTGCTGCTCAACCAATAAATTCTGGTTTTTGGATTTGTTATCTCCTCACTTTTTTTCTTTTGATTGAGTTTGAATTTCAAAGAACAAAATGGTCAAAAAGTAAGAATCTCAAATATATTCTCTCATATTTATCTCTTCCGACTTTTGTACTCATTTTTATTAAACTTTAGTGAAACAATTACAAGATATTTTGAAATTACTATAATTATCCTTTCGTATCTTTTTCGACTGTTATCTCTAATTAATTTTAAAATCGACAATTTGATGTATAAAGTTATTGTCATACATAATTTATTTAGGTAATTAAGTTAAAGGAGAAGTCTATCTTATTAGATAAATAAGATGCATATCTCCAAGGATAAAGTATTTCAACATGTGGATAAACACATAATCTGAGATACTATTAATGTAATCTGAAGGATAGCTTATTTGGGAAATTTTTATTGAATATATTATAATTATTAACGTTTTCAATAACAATAATTTATCAGAAAAAGAAGTTCAAAATCTTAACTTACTTGAAACATGCTCGATTTTTAGGTCCTCTTGAAATCCACTTGATTTTAATATATCTCACATCCTTTAAAGAAATTCTCTTCAGTTAAAAATAAAAATTGTATGCATCATGGAAAGTTTACGTAATTTGAAATATATTCAACAAAATAAAAGAGAACTCAAAATGGTTTAATGCATTAGAATGTTTTCAATAGATATTTTAAATACATCAACTCATATAAAATTGACACAATGGACAAAAAGAGATGCTCTCGAGTTTTAATTTAGCATCTCAAAACATTGAATGACAATAATGTTTAAATGAAACGACGCTAAAGATAAGGAATGGCATGCTTCATGGTACAACAAATTTAAATTTGCAAAGACGCTAATTATTAAAAATATTGCTTTCTAATTTTTGTTTTACAGATACACACGCGATTAGCAAATGTTTGATTTAAAACTTTCTAGCTGCTCGTGTCCAATTTACATAAATCTTTCGTCCGATATGTTCTATCCTCAATGGGTTTCACAACCCCAAACAATACTAATACATACATGAAAATACGTGCAATTGGGGAAAAAGGAGTTGTCCTAAGCTTGTTGCTATCAAATTTCAAACAATGGTTGCTCCGTCTTGAAGATGGGGCAGCCCTTTCAACTAGTTTCACAAACACATGGAGTGTCCTAAGCTTATGAACTATCCATTTATCAATTTCTCATTGAACAAATTATTTTTTTTCAATTCATACGGTAGTCAGCCCATGCGATGTGAATTTGTCTTCATCGGAGTGAAGTTTCGCAGTTTTAATTACAAAGAGAATCTATTGTATGAACAAAACGATGACTAGAATTCCACTGTAAAATCTCTCACAAAGAAGAAATGTTTCCATTCTACTAATAACCAGATGGATTTGCCCAAATTGAATAGCAAAAGGCACTGATGATGAATTATATACAAGTCCAGCGGTTGCTGGCAAAAAATTAAGGTCTATACAAACAAAAAAACGAGAGCCCAGAAACTAGGATTGCACAATCCCAGTTGCATCGGGGCATATAGATGACATTGCCTTCCCTGCGATATTCAGACTCCAATGTCAATATAGCTTGATTCTCTCTCCTACTTAGCACGACTCCATTGGATGAGGAAGCTGCTCTTCTTGGCTCTTTGGAGAATCTAACCAGTGCCAAACTGTCAGCATCCCCGCGGCGTCTCCCGTGAAGAAAAGGCCTCCGGGAGCTGTCTGGAGAGTCCTGACTTCTCGTCTTGAGAATATCCTGCCCCTTAGAGCGAACCTGCAGTACGATGCACGGAGTCAGCCAAGCAGAAGAAGAGAACAGTCTTCACTGAGACAAGAATGTCAAACCAATTAGAGAAATTATTTGGACTTACGATGGGAGCTCATACAAGCGAACGGTATTGTCATTGCATGCACAGGAGAGGACCGGCTTACCACATGCATCTTTCATCCCTGACAGTGCAAGAATACCCTGCGCAGGACAAAATGACATGTGCAACATCAATATCATTTCCGTGAGACTATGAGCACAGTAAGAAATTGACAAAGCACTGGTAGGTGAAAGATGAAATTTCGTGTCTTCTTCACAAAGAGCAAGCACATGGAAGGTACTTGACAGTATGGCTATATCACAAAGCTTCAATCCACATTATTCTCCATAAAAATTTTCAGCTGTGGAAATAAAACCGAAAAGCAATATGGCGCATCTTCGCAATCTATGATTGTGAAACAGGTCCATGCACTTTGCACATATGAAATCAATAAAAGAAAACACAATTTCACCCTTATTGTCTACACTTGTTCCTATAGGAATACCATAATCCACGTAAGTCCATGGGAAAATAAAAATGTAGCGAGCAACATACATGGTCCTCATGATGTGTATATGCAACTTCCAAGCTGCCTTCTTCAGTGGCAAACCAGACCTTAACTGTCTGGTCTAATGAACAGGATATCAAGTACTGGTCCCAGCAAAGAAGTGACATCACCACATCAGTGTGTCCAACAAGTTCCTCAACACACTCCAGAGTGTGCAAGTCCCACACCTGCGGAGGAGGAAAAAAGAAAGATGTGAGGGGTCAGGACAATACTACAGTGGAGAGGGGCAGGAAAAAAAGAAGATGATGTAGCCAAATGAACAGAAGTGATGCAAAAGAAAACATGAACTATAAGGGCCAAGGCATGCCTTCCAAGGACACACGACTAGATATAGTCAGGGAGAGACATCTAAAGACAAACTAGCTTACCCTTATGGTCTGGTCAATGGAACCTGAATACAAGCGGTCACGCCCAATGGTTAATGATACCACGCCCTGAGTATGACCCTTGAGAGTTGCAGCCTTCTGAAAAGGATCAGCCTCACTACCTCCTTTCCACACCAAGATAGTGCCATCCTAGAGGCAAAGTTTGTTCAGTATAATCATCAAAAGACCAATATAACAACACGTTGAAAGTATCAACAGAATGAGTCAGTGAGGGATCATATGAATGCTGACTTAGGTGGGTCAAAATTAAAGAAGAAGAAGAGAAGAATTTCAGATCTGAACCAAAAATCCATCCTCACATAAAGCATAAACTTTTATATCACTTATGCTGCTACCTCGAGGAGAAACAAGATTTGAATGAATCAGACTACACAAAATTCCAGCAGATGAATCACCTAAATTGACATTGAATTCTTCCTAATGATAAATTACCTGGGCTCCGGCAAAGAGCATGTTCTTAGCAACTTCCATAGCATGAACCTGTCCAACAGGTCCACTGATATCGTAGCTAGCGCCATTCTGTATATTCCAAGCCTAAAACAGATACAAGAGCAAGCAATGAATTAAAGCTCGGCAGCACACTAATTCAAGAATTGCCAAAGAAAATAATTACAAAGGACAAAGGAGACCCAGACAACTGCTCACCTTAACAGTATTAGGCATGCCGACAAACACCCAAGGACCTTCAAAAGTAAAACACCCAACTTCTCCCCCTAGGTTGATCACTTCAACACATTGACCAGTGTGACAGTCCCAGATTCTTACTGTTCCATCTTTGCTTCCAGAGTAGAGCTTAGCAGACCCAGAAGGAAGTGCTATTCCTGAAACACCCTGCCATAAAAAGCATCAGGTGAGTCCAGACCTACTTTTATGCCAGACAGGCAATGATATTTCAACATCTTAGTTGGCACAGGACAGAAGCGATGAAACTAAGATTTCTCCAGCGGAAGTCTTGGACATAATAGGGAACACAAAAGACAAATGCCAATCTGTAAAATGTACCTTTTTATGCCCATCAAGCTTAGCCAACATGGCCAAATCCACCCCGTGAAACCACGAATGCAAGAAAGGACACATATCGCCTTTCACACAGTTGCCTGACATCCAGTAACGGCATACTTCTTCGAGGGGCTTTTGAGGGCTTTTCTCTGTTGACAAATCACCTCTCTCTGTAGAAGTTGAACTCACTAAATTCACCAGACTAGATTCAGGGCCCTTCCCAGGGCAATCCTCAGGGATATAACTTGACTGCTTTGCAGCTCGATTGTAGACATTTCGTGGAAGAGATGCATCATGCAAGAACCTGCATGGATTCCTGTTACACCTCCCTTCTAACCAGTAAGTGCAAACTCTGCGGCTTCTCGGTGCTGTTCGAAGCTGATTATAGTGAGCAGCAGCACTCCTTGCTGTCTTAATATCCATGCTATTATACAGAAATACAGACAAACAATCACTGAACTGAATAACCTATCAAAAGTTAACTCAAAGCATCAGAACTTGTTCTTGCAAGAAGATCCATAGCAGAAAAACCAAGGTCCAATATAGTCAGCAATCCCAAGCCTTTCAGTTCCTCTTATCACCAATTATAAGGACAGAATAAAGAACAATAGCCCTATAAGAGAATGCATAACCATCTCGATCCATCATGATTCCCATCTCTTTCCGTCCCATCCAAATCAAATTCACCCAGAATCAGAAGCAATTGAGAACCTAGCGCACGAGCTAAGCACGAAATGATGGCAAAATTCAGACAAGAATGTCGCATTGTCCAAGCTCTTCACCTAAAAATCCAGTCATCAAACCTAATTTCCAAACTCGCCATCCCCGTAACACCCGGCAAATCAAGGTAGCAAATCTCCGATCCACTGAGGCGGAAGAGAAACCCCGATTCCTTCGGGATAAAGAAACCTAACGATCCCCGATGAATGACCACCAATCGCAGGCCAAACGGCCCTCGCCGTCACCGGCGGAAACCCACCTTCCGGAAAACCCTCCGATGGCGAGAGGAAGATCGTCATCGTCATCATCGTCGAAAGAAGATGAAAACCCTAAAAGGAACTTCCTCGCTAATTCGCTAGAAGCTGCACGAGGAGAGCGTCGAGAAGAGAAGCAAGCGAACCTGAAGAAACCGCAAAAAGATGGAACCGACGATCGCCCTCGAATCGAAGTGAAGAAGATCGGCGGCGACGACAAGGACCGAATTGATGATCGGAAGAGCTTCGCAAGAAAGCAATCGACAGAGACAAACCTTCCTTCCTTTCTTTCTTGGCTCGCAATTTGCCTGCCCCTTCTTCTTACTTCTTACATGTGGGGAAGACAGAGCGCGGCCGCGTCGCGCGGTCGACCGTTGGAGAGATTTTACAAAATTTGAAAAATATTAGTCGATTTTATTGGTGGGGAAAAGCCCGATGAATATCAGAAATTAATTTCCGATTCAATGGGAAAAAGAGGACGTGAGGGGGAATTACTTTTGCTTGTACATTTCTTGTAACTATCGTGGCGAATAAAAATAAAAATATAATTTTTTTGAAAATTAATAATGCAAGATTTTAATTAAATCGACAAAAATACAAAATATTTGGGAGTCAATTGATAAAAATATAAAGTTATCCCTATTCCAATATTAAAGTCATCCCTATTCCTATTGGCAGTTCATATTCAACTTCACTCATTGAGAAACCATAGTCTCCAAGAATGTACTCCATCTGTTCTAATTCGATAAAAGTTTACAATATTTCCTCGTTGTTTCCACTCATTGATTTGTACTTTTAAAGTAATTTAAACTTCGCAATGTCCTTGAGGCATCCAGGCATATGAAAACCCATTTACTTCAAATTTGAAGTCAAATTTGACATTTCAATTGGCAATCGATCATCCTCAATTGGATTTTAATCACTGATTGAAACCATTGAACTTTTGGTGAAAACAACCTTGTACACATGCACGTAACATTGTCAAAGAGCTGAAATTAATTTATAGTTAATGCCGTTAATCGTACTTCAACTATGACTTTGAATATGACACTAAGTCGGGTTGATGGTCACGAGAGCATTGAGAAAAAAAAAAGAGGAATCTCTTGAGTCACTAAACTCTTTTGCAACATGGAAATTCATCTAATTTTTTTTGACAATTAAACTCAAAAATAATTTTATTAGTTGACTTGCAAAACCAAGCATAAAAAATTATTTTTTATTTCGAATTATTCTTCAAAAACAATTTTTAAGCGTATTTTTTTTGAAGTGTCAATGTTTTTTTTTTCTGTTTTGAAAGGTGCCACGTGGCAATTCACTTTGTCTCTGTGCCTTTCCATCCTATAAACATTGATTTATTGATTATTATCTCCATGGTGTTATTTTTTTATCGAGTTATTATTTTTATGAAATAGTTTGTCGTCACTTCAATTTGTTTTTATGATCATCACGTGACGAGAGCTAAGGGCCTAGTTTAGCCACTTGTCTGTTGCTCAACCAATAAATTCTGGTTTTTGGATTTGTCATATCCTCTTTTGTATTTGATTGAGTTTGAATTTCAAAGAACAAAATGGTCAAACGGGCATTCGAAAAGCTAAACGGACATTTTGAACTTGACCTCTACCATTCCTTTCAGATAAAATTTGGCTTTTGGCGCTATTATGAGAATTTGTCTCTCTCCGATCGAGCCACAGGTTTCGTGGATGGTAAGCTCGCGAGTCCAAAAATGCAATTGGATTTCTCACAAAGTGTAGGGACCATCGATTCCATTGAAATGAGCAATATGAGCAATTGATAGAAAAACCAATGATGTCTCTTTTAGGAGAACTCCCACCAAGGTGATTTTCAAGGAGTCATAAAATTCACGGCACCATGTTCTTGATCGGTACCAACTCTATGACAACAGCAATTTTTTGGACATGTTCGAAATTGGACGAATTTTGTTAAAGTTGCAATTTCTGGTGATCGAACAGTTTAATTTGGCCAAACTAATGACAATTAGAATTCTTTGACAAAGCATAATCCAATGGTATTCTTCATTCAAAATCTTGATGAGGTTGACTTGAGGCCGAAATTTAGCCAAACGCTTGCAAATCATTAGGTGTGTACAACATCTATGTAAAATGTCACCCTTATAAATGCACCAAATTTTGTAGGGAGGCCACCTCAGTGTGGGACAGTGCTCCTAAATCACTAGAGGGTTTTTACGGTTTGAGCCTGTATTTTATTAGTAGATAGTGCTTCTTCTAAAATTTTAATTTTTTATATTTTTAAAATTTTCCTCTTCCAATCACTGAAGTCTAGTGAACTCATCCCTCACTTCTTGGCAAGCGGCGAAGTGATAATCTAAAAATGACTTGTTAATAACAAATAAAAGGATTTGTTAATGACACTTAAAATTAATTAGGTAATCAATTTGTGACCCATTTAAAAATTATTTAAGACCCATTAAGTTATTAAGTAACCCATCCAAGACCAATTTAACATTTTAAGTTAACCAATTTATAAACCATACTATCCAATATGAGTTAAAACCTGGGGTTTTTTTAACCCATTTTGCCACCTCTAGTAGACACCATCAAGAGACTAATATAAATTTTCACATCTTGATTGTGGATGAGGGATCATGTTGATGTTTAGTCCTGGAAGGTGCTGGTCACTTAATCAAAATTTTAGAACAATGAGCATTATGATGGAAAACCCGCCAGATGAAACTGGTGGCCGCTACGAAAGTTGTGCAGCTCTATGGAATGTCGATGTTGCCAGAGAAGTGAGCACGGCTGGAAGATGAGAAGCCGACTAGTGTAGTAAGGCAAAGTGTTTGGGTTGACATCGTGTAGGTTGAATAAGCTATCCTCTAGTACTTCTGGTATGCACAATCCAACCTATCACATGCAGTTTAACAAATTGTCATCGCTTTTTTTTAGGTGTAATTTGAATTTTCTTTTCTTTTCCTGGCGGCTCAAAATTCTTCATTGCTTTTTAGGGTACAGTGTAGTTTTTCATGCATCTTTCACGATCTAATTTTAATTTAAGCGATTGTATTTGACACTTCATTAGATCCAAACAGAAGAATCGATATAATTCTATTTTATTTCAATCGGTTATTGGTTAAATATGAAGTTAATTGTTTCAACTTCTTCGGGTCCGTTCGTTTGGCGGAAAATATTCTTCCGGAAAACATTTTTCAGAAACTTAGGAAAATGTTTTCCAATCAACCAAAGATTTCCTTCTAAAACTAAGGAAAATGATTTCCGTTTTTGAAAAGCGGAAAACATTTTCCGGATCTCCTTTCTTTCTCTCTCGTCGTGAGTTTATGAGCAATTTAATTGTCGGCCATTGCCGGTGGTCGTCGCCGTCACCCGTCGCCGCCACCCGCCGCCGCCACCCGACGACCGCCGCCCCACGCCCGGCCCCACCCCGGGCCGTCGCCCCCGCTGCCACCCCTCGCTCGCCATTGTCGCCACCCGTCGACTGCCACCCCCGGACTCACCGCCGCCCTCGGCCATCGCTCGCCCGCCGCCACCGCCCTCGTCGGCCACCACCCCCCGCCTGCCACCGCCGCTGCCACCCGCCGACCACCGCCGCCACTTGCCGACCACCGCCGCCACCCGCCGACCACCGCCCCCCCTCGACCGCCACCCCCCGCCCGCCGCCGCCGCCGCCCAACTGCCGCTGCCTGCTTGCCCGCCGCCCCCGGCCTCCGTCCCCCGGCCTTCGTCCCCCACCCGCAGCCGCCCCCCCGCTCGCCGGGCCGCCGCCCCTCGCCCGACCGCCCCCCCCGCCCGCCGCCGCCCGCCCGGCCGCCACCCGCCGTCGCCCGCCGTCGCCACCCGACCACCACCGCCCTCGTCGGCCGCCGCCGCCACCCCCCCCACCACCCTCGGCCACCGCGCCCCCCGCCCGTTCGCCTGCCGCCACTGCCCACCCGCCCTCCCCCACCGCCGCCCCCCACCCGCCCGCCCACCGCCACCGCCGCTGTCGCCCCCCGGTCGCCAGTCACTAGATAATTTCTCAAAAAAAGAATTTCGGAAAAAAATTTTCGGAAAATTTTTAATTTCAAACGAATACCGGAAAATGTGTTGTCGGAGTTTCAAATGAACACCGGAACATGGGTCATTTTCTAGGAAAATGACTTCCTGGAAAACATTTTCCGGAAGTGCTTTATTTTCCGCCAAACGAACGGACCCTTCATTTGCTACATATTATTACAAGTTTATGTATTTAAAAGGTTTTAACATGAGCTTAGCTCCTATACATATTATTATCTATTGTGTAACACGTGAAGCTTTTACATGATTTTCATATAGCGCTAGTGCCTTCTAGCAGAATCCTTACGGGCAGAGTTTTTAAATGACAATAATTCTCCGTTTCTTTCTTGAAATTATGAATAATTTGAAAAATATTTTTCTAAAAATAATATATTATATCTCTTACAAAATTAACAAAAGTATATATTTTCATCGTCCGCAATGAATCTTGCAAAAATACTTTTTATTGATTAATTATTTCAAGCGTATACAAGTGATTGTTATAGGGAACATGCTTTTCAAATCATTCATTTCAAGAAACAAAATGAACCTTCATGTGACATTCATTCGATTTTACTTTCTTGTCGATGTGATCATCACTATCCAAGACCTCGTCTGGCACCTGATGAAAACATCTTTTGTGAATCATGAAGTTAAGGCAGACCCTTTAAATCGGGAATGGAATTGCGTCCACAGGATATTAAATCCTACTACAAGCATGCTGACGAAAAGGCTGGGAGTGTAACTCTATCTAGCAAAGGCCCCCCTCACCGCATCGCTTAAAAAAAATCAGCAGCATTTTTTTTCGACAGCCTAGCCGAGAAGATCTGGCCATCGTCATAAGTCCAGGCGACCACGTTTCCATGTGGCATTTTCTCAAACACCTTACGAGCTGAAACCCACTGTTGTCAGATATGCAGAAGATTGCTGAGGATTATTCGGAGAGATTTGTGTATAGATTGGAATCAATTAGAGATTTTGTCCTTCATTAGTTTATTTCCTTTTATTGTACAAATGTGTAATATATATTGTGCATTGCACTTGTGTAACAGATATACAGAGAATATACAAAAATTTTCTATCTCTCCTTGCTTGCGTTTCTTCCAATTCTGACATGGTATCAGAGCAGCTTTGATTCTATCCAAGCTTCCGCAATTCTTTTCACGATTGTCTCATCCTTCTCCTTGTTGCTGTCACCTACAGAACAAAGGAAAATATAGTCACGTGAGAAATCCGCAAAAACATTTAAGTCTTTTCTTGCCATGACGAAGACTCAGAAGACTTCTGGGGGAGGTCGTTCCTCAGACCAAATTCCAGATCCATCATCAGAAACTCTGCCTCCAGAGGATGTTCTGAATCAAGAAGAACGAAGTTAGGATACAAATTTGACCGATGAATATCAGAATCGTCCAGAGCAAGCTCAAACGGAGTCGACTCAGACGCATCCTTGGATATATGGACCTCCGCATTTTTATTATCCGGCTGGGTTCCCTTTCCAGGCCCAGACCGCTAATGCAAGCGGATCCGTCATGGGCCCGAACACCAATTTTGGGCCTTGGTTTTATCTCGCAGGGCTAACGCATCAAGCCCAAGGAATCAATGGTGGAAATCCACCAGTTGCTGCCAGTGCCGTGGGCCTCAATACTGGGCAGAACTTAGATGGATCGGCCTCAGATCCGGCGTTCGCAAATCAGCGAACTGGGTTGCCCATTTCGGGTCATTCAGCAAGTCCGGGAAGCCTGGGTATGGGTTCGGAACCCTACTCGGTTCCTTAACCCGGATTTGCGCCGCACTCAATTCCGGTCATCACCGGCCGTCCGGAGCTTGGCGACCCCCTTTTCACAACCACCAGCAACGGCTCGGAGCTTCGGCTAATCAGCCAGATGCTCAACGGACCCGAGAACTACACCAGCTGGGCAACAAAACTCCGGCGAGCCTTAGCCACGAAGGACAAGGAAGGATTTCTGGATGGAAGCGTTCCGGTTCCACCCGACGAGCGATCTCACCGATTATGGCTCAAATGCAGTCGCCTGGTAAGAACTTGGATTGGCAACACAATAAGCCCAGATGTAGCAGCCGGTTTACCACCCACCGAAAACCCGAAGGAGATGTGGGAAAATATTCGGGAGACGTATGGAAAACTCGATCAAGCATGAATCTTCGCTATAGAGCAACAATTAGCGGAGCTGAAACAAGGAAATTCCACCATTAAAGCGTGTTACAACAAGCTTGCATCTCTGTGGAACGAATTAGAATCGGTAGAAGAAAAGCTAGACGCTCCAGATTCGGTGCTCAAGCAGTATCAACGCATCCGAGAAAGGCAAAAGGTGACGCGTTTCTTACTAATTCTTAACGAGGATTACCTGGCCTTCCGGACACAAATCCTCGCCATGGACCCTCCGCCGTCGATTGGAAGAATATATTAGCTGGCCGTGCAAGAAGAGAGCCAAAGGCTCGCCGCTCAGGACCGTGGACGGACTGACAGGCTCATCCACGTGGCTCACGGACGACGGAGAGGAACAGATGGGCGATTTGCGTCTCTGGAAAGTGAAGAGGGGCGAACTGAGCAAGGCGGCAGAAACCCTAGAGGCAACGCAAAATCATTCAACGGCCCAGATGTCTTTTCTGGATCTGACGGCTCATGTTTTATGAGTCATGGAAGTAGATCTGACGGCTCAGGCACAGGAGGATCGGAGGGCCACCGTTTCTTCCCCGGGGCACACAAATCCAACGGCCACGGTTCCTCTACGGCAGCGCAAGGGGGAGCTTCATCTAATGGATACGACGTCGCATGGGCAGGTAATCATAGAGGAAAATCGCGAGGGAAGTTGTCTTGTGATTATTGCAGGCGGCCTCATCACACCATGTAGACGTGCTGGAAGTTGCACGGGAAACCAGGTGATAAAGGAAAAAAGGCTCAAGCTAATTTGGTGAACAATATCAATCCACCTATTTCAAGTGAGCAATTTCAACAGTTAATGCAAGCTCTTCAGCAAGTAGATGTCATGGACAAAGGCGCCAGCTTCTCAGGTATTTCCTACTGCCTATCGAACTCAATTTCGACAAATGCATGGATAATAGATACTGGAGCTAGTGATCACATAATTTGTCATGATAGTCTATTTTCCAGTGTTCATTGCAATCCTGTTTCACCGGCAACTGTCCAATTGCCAAATGGAAATACCACTTGTGTTACAAAAGTTGGCACTGTGCAACTCAATCCTCTCATTACTCTTGATAATGTCTTATATGTCCCTGAGTTCAAATTTAATCTCATTTCAGTTTCCAAAGTTTGTGCCAATAATTCTTGTTTTGTGCAATTCTATTCTAATAAATGCCTCTTTAAGGCCCTTTCGACTGGGAAACTGATGGGACTGGGTAGTGCTTTCCAAGGACTCTATTTTTGGAATAGATTTCCTGATATTTCTGATGTTCCTCAGATAGGAACTTTTCCTTGTAATGCTCATATCAATAACATTTCCATTTTGCATCAACGGCTTGGTCATAGTGCAACTATACCTTATTATGCTTGTGACATTTGTCCTCTTGCAAAACAATCTCGTCTTCCATTTTCGTCCGGTCAATCTCGTTCTAAAACTCTTTTTGCTCTCCTCCATATGGATGTTTGGGGTCCTTATCACACACCCAATCATGATGGGTCCCGGGTCTTTCTTACAATTGGGGATGATTATTCTCGAGCCACTTGGATATTTCTTATGCAGTCCAAAAATCAGGTGTTCTTTCACTTACAAAAATTCCTTTCCTTAACACACACTCAGTTTGGCAAATCTCTTCAAAAGATTCAGACGGATAATGGGAAAGAATTCTTTAATCGTGATTGTGATCATCTGTTCGTCACCCTTGGCATCGTCCATGAGAGTACTTGTGTCTATACTCCTCAACAGAATGGGACTGTTGAAAGAAAGCATCGTCACATTCTAGAAGTTGCTCGTGCTCTAAAAATTCAAGCGTCTATTCCTGAACATTTTTGGGGCGATTGTATGATCACTGCTACTTATCTCATTAACCGCATGTCATCACGAGTTCTTAATGGTAGGAGTCCATTTGAAATTCTTTTTGACAAAAAGCCCGATTTGGATCATCTCCGTGTGTTTGGATGTCTTTGTTATGTTACTACTGTTAGACCACGGCATAAATTGGATCCACGCGCTCGGAAATGCATTTTCATGGGTTATCCATCGCTTCAGAAAGGGTATCGTGTTTATGATCCAGAGACCGGTGATTTTTTTGTCAGTCGTGATGTTGTCTTTCATGAAGGCACTTTTCCTTTCAAAGCTATGTCCTCCATATCAGATGTCTCGGGCACCGCTACCTTGCGCCAGTCCTCCTTGGCAGATGATGATGGTCCTATTTCTTCAGCTCCGTTGGACACCATGCTGGTTATTCCGAGACCGGCTACTGATTCTTCTGACTCCAGTCCTTCTCCTGATTCGGTTTCTTCTGGGACTTTGTTACCTTCTTGCATTGACTCTTCGGCAGCTCCAGATGTCGATGTATTACAATCTCCTGCCTCCACTCCAGCACCGGCATTACCACAGGCTGCAACACTAACCCCTGTCTCTTCCTCTCCTCTACCTACAGGATCGACGTCTGACATTGTCCCAGTCTTACCCCGACGTTCTGGGCGCCTCACTAAGCCTCCAACATGGACTGCTGATTACATATGCAATGCTCGTGGCTCTCCAGGTATTCCTCATCCGGTATCCTCTTATGTCTCCTTTGATCGGATATCTCCCAGTCACAAGTGTTGCATGAGTCGTATCTCGGACACTACTGAGCCATCCACTTATCATGATGCTGTTCAAGACCCTCGCTGGCAACGTGCCATGGAAGATGAATTGAAGGCACTGATTGCCAACCAGACCTGGGATATTGTCCCTCTTCCACCAAACTTAAGGCGGTCGGTTGTAAGTGGGTTTATAAACTTAAGCATAAAGCAGATGGATCCATCGAAAGATTTAAGGCTCGTCTTGTGGCCAAAGGTTTTACTCAGAAGGAAGGTTTCGATTATCATGAGACCTTTTCCCCTGTTGCGAAATATGTCACTGTTCGGTCTTTCTTTACCGTGGCCGCTTGTCGCAACTGGAATCTTCATCAGATGGATGTCCACAATGCTTTCCTTCATGGAGATCTTGATGAAGAAATTTATATGACTCTTCCTCCGGGTTTACGAAGACGGGGGGAGAATAAAGTGTGTCGTCTTCACAAATCCCTCTACGGTCTCAAACAGGCGTCCCGACAGTGGAATGCTAAGTTCACAAGAGCTCTCTTGGCTGCTGGTTTCAGACAATCTAAGCGTGATTATGCCTTATTTTCATGGGCAAAAGGTATGTCCAAAATTTATCTGATCATTTATGTGGATGATATTCTCATTATGGGCAACAATTCTGCTGCTATTGATGATTTGAAAGCATATTTGCATTCGACATTTCATATCAAAGACTTGGGGGCACCAAAGTATTTTCTTGGAATTGAAGTAGCTCGTTCTAAAATGGGCATTTCTCTTAGCCAAAGGAAATATATTCTGGAAATCATATCAAAGGCAGGATTATCGGGTTGTAAACCCGCTGTTATTCCAATGGAGCAAAACCTTATGCTTACTACAGTAAAACGTGATGGTGGCCCATCTACAGACGACCCAATGCTTAAGGATCCTTCCAGTTATCAGAGGCTAGTAGGTAAATTGATTTATCTTACGATGACTAGGCCAGATATATGTTTTGCTGTGCAGAAACTTAGCCAATTCATGCATCAACCTAAACAATCTCATATGGACACGGCCCTGAAAGTTGTTAAATATTTAAAGGGTTGTGCAGGATTGGGCATTCTTCTTTCTAGAGAATGTGACATGGAGATGAAGGCATATTGTGACTCTGATTGGGGTGCATGTCCAAATGGAAGAAGATCAGTGACTGGATTTTGCATTAAGTTGGGACATTCACTTTTATCTTGGAAGACGAAGAAGCAAGGAACAGTATCATTATCCTCAGCTGAAGCTGAGTACAAAGCAATGGCTAAAACCACATGTGAAGTGGTTTGGTTGCGTGGGCTTCTTTCAGATCTAGGTGTACGGATTAAAGGACCCACTACCTTATACTGTGACAATGAAGCAGCCATCAAACTCTCAGCTAATCCTGTTCAACATGTTGCCACTTCACTCGTGAAAAAATTCAAAGAGGAATTATTCGCACAAGGGGAGTAGACATCACGGAGCAACCTGTAGATATATTCACTAAAGCCTTGTGCTCGAAACAACATGCATATCTTCTGAGCAAGCTAGATTTCTTAGACATATATAAGCCATCCACTTGAGGGGAGTGTTGTCAGATATGCAGAAGATTGCTGAGGATTATTCGGAGAGATTTGTGTATAGATTGGAATCAATTAGAGATTTTGTCCTTCATTAGTTTATTTCCTTTTATTGTACAAATGTGTAATATATATTGTGCATTGCACTTGTGTAACAGATATACAGAGAATATACAAAAATTTTCTATCTCTCCTTGCTTGCGTTTCTTCCAATTATGACACCCACAATCAGCACTGCCCTTTACAAACATGTGAATTAATGCATACCAAATAGACATCGGAATCAAGGTAGCCGCTTTTGGTTGTAAACCCAAAAGCCGCATCACCAATTGATACATTCTTTGGAATCGAGCAAGCCCAAGTGATGGTCACGAAGCCATAATGGTCAGGGAAAAGCCCATCTTTAAGCACATGAACGGAACTATTGACTGCTTCATAACCCATGGGATTATTGGCATAGTAAAGAGATCATGGAACTCCAAGAACCAAGTCCCCTTATAATCCATGTCCCTAAAAATCCTCTCTGCCTCAGTTTAGTCATTGGTTTTTGAGTAGGGATTGATGGGCGAGTTGAGAATCACCAAGTTGGGCTCCATATGGGATTGACCGAGCGAGTGCATGATGGATAGGCCAACGCGCAAGAGCAAATGCAGGACTTGAGGAGGAGAGAGAAGGTGAGTAGTTCGGGATGGGACCATGACGGCACATGAGGTCGAGGTGGTATGTTGCTGCACGGAGGCAGCACCATTGACGTGGGTAATCAAGCGGCAGTCGAGGTCTAGGGTGAGAGGTTTTGGCCAAAAGGAGAGAGCTTGATATAAGAGGGCAAAGAGAAGAGAGACATACTCATTACTCCATAAAAGACGAGCTTGGTGTGTAATATCAAACAAACACTCGTGAAGCAAGTAAAGTAACCATGAGGCCTATTCTTCTACGAAACATGGGACTTAGCAAATGCTAAATGCATCTATTTTCATCTAGTTTCATCAATTACATGGTTTGTTACGCTGCGGAATTATGCTGATTTTACATGTCACCCATACTAGGAGAATAGAATATCATATCATGCCCAATTCCATAATCTCCCTGTTATTTTGAACTTCGCCTCCTTTAGAAATTGATAGAGCACATGATGAAGTGAAGAATGATTCAAGTTAATTTCAGTTTCGACATCATCAACTGGTGTCGTGGACGGATACAGAAGTGGCTTCGAGGGTAGTCTCAATTTGTCGATATCTCCTTCAAGCATTTCTAGAACTCTGCTCATTGATGGCCGATCATTTGGGATTAATTGTATACACCAAAGGGCAACTATTGCCATCTTCCTATCTATCTCTCTTTCCTCTTCATCTTCTACCATGTCAACCTCATTTTCTTTGTTGAGCTGATCGTAGACCCACAAAGGGAAGTATACTTGACTTGAACGGTCTGCATCTGCATTTACATTTCTTCTTCTACTGACCATTTCCATCAACAACACACCAAAACTGTAAACATAAGATTTATAAGATACTCCACTAATGTCCTTGTAGAATAGCTCTGGAGCCACATATCCTAGAGTTCCTCTTGCAATAGTCAATGATACGATGCTATGCTTCGTAGGATAAAGCTTTGCAAGTCCGAAGTCAGAAACTTTGGGAGTAACATTTTGATCTAGAAGAATATTGTGAGGCTTGATATCAAAATATAGAATTTGCATGTCACATCACCAATGTAGATATTCTATCCCCCTAGCCACACCAAGAGATATCTCATATACTCTCTTATAATCGAGAGAGTAGTCGCCATCTTTAGAGTATATGAGAGATATCTCATATGCTCTCTTAGCAGTAGAGCATGCAATACGAGGTGGAGAACACGGCACACAAATGTGGAGCTGGCAGAATGAATCATCTCTCCGCTGTTTGATCTGATGTAAGGAAAGTTTTAGCTAATTAGCAATGCGATGGAGGCTCAATAAAAGGCCTGCCTATCATGATTTAAAAAACTTGGAGTCGTCGGTCATTGAAATGCCCAAGTCAACCGATAAAATCAAGTCATGGCTTTACTATATTAGTGGCAATTATGAAGAAGACTTCCTGGCAATTTCCAGATTTAACGTTGTGGCAAATGACTTTTCTCTAGGAATAACTATAACATCGTATAAATGAATCAATTTGAATAATTTGTCCCTAATTTGAATTAAAATCCTTTCAAGCCCAGCCACAATGTGAGCACGCAACGCATAATGAATATATATATTTATATTATGATAAGAAGACTTAGTTCGTCAAACTTCTAATAACGGTTGTATTTAAGCCAATATTTCCTTCCCTCAATAGATCTAGCAAACCTGGCATGAAAGTCAAACACGTCATCATCAACCATCTATTTTCTTCGAAGTTTACGAGTTATTATATTACTCTCGCATACCATATATCTATTAACAAATCTCGTCCAATCTGGTCTTTTACTCATCATCTTTTATCTGTTGATGTGCATGTGTACAACTCATCATACCAATATTGAATGCTGGTCCCAATACGCATTCCTCTATTTCTAATATTCGTGCGCCTCTTGCGCAAATTAGTCGAGTCGGGAGTTCAAACGGCCGGTCGGAAATCCGAATTGCGTGGGTTGACATTTTAGACAGACGGTGGTCAGTTCAACATTCCCTGTAGGTAATAACTGGACTTCCTCATTTTTCGCCCAAAAAAAAAAGGCTAAAAAATTACTATAAAGTATATAAAAAAAGAAAAAGAAAGCTGGAAATCGGGGGTTCAAGTCAACCCCCTTTGTTTCTCTCTATGAAGTGAAAAAAATGCTACGTTTGTTTCACGGAAAATAACTTTCAAGAAAATATTTTTCGAATTTTCTGACATTCATTTTATGGAAAATAAGATAATCAAGGAAAATATCTTTCATCAATGAAAAAAATACATTCAAAAATGGGGAAAATGTTTTTCGCTTTTTTAAAAGAGAAAAACATTTGACGTGTTCTTCATTTCCTTTAAATATTGTGGTCTTTAACTGCGTGCTTTGATAAACGAACATTGAAAAATGTTATCATTTTTCTAGAAAATGATTTTCTAGAAGGAACGCAGTCGAAAAAGAAAAACCGAGAAAATCAGAGATGGGAGTTGCCAAGGCCACCGACGTCGCTCCCATATGATCATGTCTACAGGAGGATCGGATCTTCCTATGAACCTGTCAGAGAAGGAGGAGAAGGAGAAGCAGCAGCAGCTCTTCTTCCTCGCTTGACCCTGTAACCTTAGAAGCATATTCCACATTTAGTTGGGTGAAAAGCATTCAACCTGCAAGGCATACGGAATTACAATTTGCAACTCATGACATGACTTTAATATATGAATGCAAATTTCCATACAACAGAATTGTTTTTATCAAATCGGTATTTTTTTCTCTTGAAAGTTTGTGTAAAAATAGTCCATTCGGCCTAATATAATTTGTATTTCATCTTAGGCTTCGTTCGTTTCACGGAGAATAGCTTTCAACAAATCATTTCCTGAATTTTCCGATGTTCATTTCACGGAAAATAAAATAGTTAAGGAAAATATTTTCTATCAATGGAAAAAAGACCTTGAAAAGTGGGGAAAATGTTTTCTTCTTTAAAAACATTTTCCGTCTTTATTGTTTACCTTTGAATATCACGGTCTTTAACACCGTGCCTCGACTTCGCCCAAGGCCAGCAAGCTGATGGCCTTTGACAAAAGAAAACCATAAAATTTTATTATTTTCCCGGAAAATAATTTCCAAAAAAATAATTTCTAGAAATGCTATACGAACAAAACCTTAGTGTTAAGTTATTTAACGGGGTTTCTCCGTATGTATTAAATTTTTTAGCTGAATATCGAATTATATTTCATCAAACTTAAGTTTACTAATATGATAGAGTGACAAGTATGATATGAGGATTTATGTGCTAGTTCTGACATTATGACATCTAATCTTAAATAAAGAGGGGATTCAGACCACACTAATCGTCGCCTGGCATTCCCTATGCTCCACAGATTTTGCTTTGCCCATTGCTCTTCCCTAAGAGAAAACAAGTTATCAAAAGCGCAAAAAGATGATTTTCAAGAATGAGAAAGTGAAGAGTCCGCTTACTTTGCACAAAAATGCGCAATATAAGCTCCTATTTGTGAGAGATTTTTGCGTTTGAAGGGAGAAGGGCTAGAAGGAGCACAAACTCCCTTCAAAAGTAAAGCTTAGCCCTTCGAAAAGATAAACGGGCATTTTGAACTTGACCGCTACCATTTTTTTCTCAAATAAAATTTGGCTTTTGACGCTATTACGAGAATTTGTCTCTCTTCGTTCGAGCCACAGATTTCATGCATGGAGAGCTTGTGACTTGAACTTTCCAAAAGTGCAATCTGATTTCTCACAAAGTCTAGGAATCATCGATTCCATTGAAATGAGCCATACGAGCGGTTGAGAGAAAAAGCAATGATATCTCTCTTAGGAGAACTCCCACCAGAGTCATCTTCAAGGAGTTATAAAATTTACAACATATGTTCTTGATTGGTACCTACTCTGACAACTGCAATTTTTTGGACATGTTCAAAATTGGACGAATATTGTTAAAGTTGTAATTTATGGTGATCCGATAGTTCAATTTGGCCAAATTAATCACGATTGGAAAGCTCTAACAATGCATAATCCAGTTGTATCCTTCATTCAAAATTTTGACAAGGTTGACTTTAGGCCAAAGTTTAGTCAAACGCTAGTAAATCATTAGGTGTGTACAAAATCCATGTAAAATGTCACCCCTACAAATGCACCAAATTTTGTAGGGAGGCCACCTCAGCGGGGTTCACTAGGATAGTGCTCCGGAACCGTTAGAGGGTTATAACAGTTTGAGCCCGTATTTTATTAGTAACTTGCGCTTGGGCCCATGAATAGCTAATACGTGAGGTAGCATTTTCTTGTGCCGCATATATACGTAATATCTTTCTCTTGTAATTGAGAATTATAATAGAGTGGTGAGATGTGCTAATTATAGTAGAATAAGATGTAACCCTCACTTAAGAGTGAATTAGTAAATCGTGTATCTTGATTTCCTTTTCTCGTTTTTAGTCTTCATGTCATTGTGTTTGTGCACCAAATCTTAAAAAAAAAAGTCTTTCATTAATTTTTCACTTCACCTATTGATGCTTGCATTTGCATTGTCTACCATAAAATTCTTTATCATGTGTCTCTCTGGTCAATTATTCCACCCTTAAATTCCCCCTTTCAAATTTGCGAATGCCCTCCTAACACGATGTAATGTTGTCATGTTTTCGATTTCATTAATTTGCACATGGAATGTTATAATTACCAACTAATCTTAATGGATACAAGTAATTTTTACTATATCTGACTAAATCATATATCACTCTTTTGTTTTTAACAGTCAATGTAAACACAATTTTTTCAGAAAAAGAAAACTCGGTTAATGTTAATACAAGATTCACGCCATATGAAAAGGAAACAGAAAAAAAAAAACAATAGTTTATATCTCTCACAAAATCAACAAAAATATGTATTTTCATTGTCCGCAAAAATATTAATAAATCCGACTCCAAGCATGTTGACGAAAAGGCTGCGAGTGTAAATCTAACTATTACAAGCCCCCCTCACCGCATCGCCAAAAACAAATCAACAGCACACTTTGGACAGCCCGACTGAGATGATCTGGTCATCGTCATAAGTCCCGGCGACCACGTTCCTACTAGGCATTTTCTCAAACACCTTGCGAGTTGAAACCCACAATCAACACTGCCCTTTTCAAACACGTCAATCAATGCATACCCACCACACACATCGGAATCAAGGTAGCCGCTTTTTGTTGTAAACCCGAAAGCCGCATCACCAATTGATGCATTCTCTGGAATTGAATAAGCCCAACTAATGGTCACGAAGCCGTAATCATTAGGGAAAAGCCCATATTTCAAACATATGAACGGAAGTATCGACTGCTCCATGACCAATGGGATTATTGGCAGAGTAAAGAGATCATGGAACTCCAAGAACCAAGTCCCCTTAATTATCCATGTCCCTAAAAATCCTCTCTGCCTAAGTTCAGTCGCCGGTTTTCAAGGAGGGATTGATGGGCGAGTTGAGAATCATCCACTCAAGCTCCAGATGGGACCAAGCAAGCATATGATGGACAGGCCAATGCACGAGAGCAAATGTGGGACTTGAAGAGGAGAGAGAAGGTGAGTACTTCGGGAAGGAACCATAACGTGAGATGAGGTCGAGGTGGCGCGATGCTCCACAGAGGCAGCCACCATTGAGGTAGTTAATCAAGCGGCGGTTGAGGTCTAGGGTGAGATGTTTTGGTGAGAAAGAGAGAGCTTGATATAAGAGGGTGGAGAGAAGAGAGACAGAGTCATTACTCCATAAAAGACGAGCTTGGTCTGTCATATCAAACAAAAATTCGGGAAGCAGGTCAAGTAACCACGGGGCCTATCCTTCTGCAAAACATGGGAATTAACATACATTAAAAGCATTTGGTTTCATCAATTACACGGCCTGTTATGCTATGAAACTATGCTTATTTTACATATCACTCATTCTAGGAGAACAGAAGATTATATCATGCCCAATTCCATAATCTCCCTGTTATTATGAACTTGGCATCCTTCAGAAATTGTTAGAGCATATGATGAAGTGGAGAATGATTCAAGTTCAATTTCAGTTTCCACATCATCAGCTGAGGTCTCGGACGGATACAAAAGTGGCTTTGATGGCAGTCTCAATTTGTGGATATCTCCTTCAAGCATTTCCAGGACTCTACTCATTGATGGTCGATCATTTGGGATTAATTGTATACACCAAAGGGCAACTATTGCCATCTTCCGTACGATCTCTCTTTCCTCTTCATCTTCTACCATGCCAACCTCATTTTCTTTGTTGAGTTGATCGTAGGCCCACAAAGGGAAGTAACTTTGACTTGAACGGTCAGCATCTGCATTTACGTTTCTTCTTCTACCGGCCATTTCCATCAACAACATACCAAAACTGTAAACATCGGATTTATAAGATACTCCACCGATGTCCTTGTAGAATAGCTCTGGAGCCATATATCCCAGAGTTCCTCTTGCAACAGTCAATGATACGATGTTGTGGTTCGTAGGATAAAGCTTTGCAAGCCCAAAGTCAGAAACTTTGGGAGTAAAATTTTTATCTAGAAGAATATTGTGAGGCTTGATATCAAAATGTAGAATTTGCATGTCACATCCTCGATGTAGATATTCTATCCCCCTAGCCACACCAAGAGATATCTCATATACTCTCTTATAATCGAGAGAGCAGTTGCCATCTTTAGAGAAAATGTGCTTGTCCAAAGACCCGTTGGACATTAATTCATACACAAGAGCAAGCTTAGACTCGTCAAAACAAAAACCAACAAGTTGAACCACATTTACATGGTGGATCCTTCCGATAGTAGCCACTTCGCTTATAAAATCTTGGCCATTAGATTTTGGTTTGTTCAAAACCTTCACAGCAACTTCAGTGCCACTTCTGAGTATTCCCCTGTACACAGAACCATATCCTCCTTCTCCTAATTTGTGTTTGAAATTTCTAGTAATTTTCTTGATATTTGAATAAGAGTACCTTATTGGCAAAAAGTTGTTATGAGCTTGTAAGAATTCTTCGATGTTACCATCCATCGCAAGGTGCCTTCTCCTCCACTTATAAACCAAAAATATCAACACACATGGTGCTCCGAGTACGAATTTTGCTGCAGCGAAGTGGCCTACAAAGAAATTTGATCATAGATTAGTGTAGTGCCGCCATTGTTTTTCTACATACGAAGTTTTTTTTTTCTTGTCAAAATGTTGCCGGAGACCTTCATATTTGTGAAGGGAAAAGGTCTAGTCGTACCCGAGACAAAGGCGATATTCAGACCTGCATTTAGCGCCACATTAACTATGGCACTCCGTGTGGAATTATCTGTGAAAAAGAGAGGAGAAAATTCATACAACCACTTCAAAGTGAGAATGATAAAAAAAAAATGAACTGAATCTATCATTATAACAATTAAACATAAAAGTAAGTTCTTTTAAGCTATAAAAGAAGTCAAAGATAAATTCATACAATCACTTCAAAGTGCAGAGACACGCATTTGGTCATTCAAAGTCGCAAGTGGAGAAGCATAGAATAACGAAGAGTGAATGAGTTTCCCTGTCTTGGATGCCACTCAAATCCAACTTTATTTTGTTCCCTCGTGGAATCCATGTTACTTAACATGATCATCATGAGTTCACGAGACACTCGTAATTCCTAATTTATGAACATCATCCAGGACTTGAGAAGTTCATCCACCCACATAAAAGAAGATGCCAAAAAAAAATCATCAGCTATTCGAATAAACCATGCTAGGGACCGAGCTTTCATCAAATCAAACGATTTTCACCAAACAAATATAAAGCAATAGTGTCGAGTCCCCAAAAAAAAAACCGATGATTTGTTAGCAAAAAAGAAAAAAAAAGAAAAAAGAAAAGAGCGAAGCTACCGAATCTGCTAAGAAATCATACTGAACTTCTTTTACATGGGTGATGTGGCAATTTTATCTATTGGATATTTAAAGAAAGTGATGAATCATTGTGTGCGCCCTTCATATGACAAAATCCAATTGAAATTTGCTACGTTACTTTGCGTGTAAATTTGAGCAAACATTTACGAAAAGAGGAGGAGGAGGATGAAGAGGAAAGAACGAAAAGGTACACGAAAAGTCGCTTACTGGAGTAATAGTGATGGCACCCCTCCCTTCGGTATTGGAAACCTAAAAAGCAAAATCCAAATCGTCTTCCTGGCGAATAGGGTGCCCAATACTGGAGACTGAATCCCTCGGCCATCGCGTCGTGGATGTCCTCATATGTTGAGCTCGTGCGATTATACTGATCCCCTGTTCCCTCCCATTTAGATTCCGATGCGAATGACATCATGGTTATGGTGCAAGAATCCTCAATGTCCCCTACTGTGGGAAGGTACCCAAGTAGAGCGTACGAGTACACTTCCGTTTGGGAAACATTATGAGGCGTGTCGGTAGAGTATGATTCCTCGATACATGGTTTGGTATCGACATATAAAGTAGAAGCAACTGGCTGTGAGCACTTTATGAAGACCACTGACGGTCCAAAATAATAATAGTATGAATTGTCGGAATTGAAGTCGAAGTTTGTTAATGAGTAACGAGGGAGTGACGAGCAATTACCCTTTTGAAGTCCATCATCGACTATTTTGATGTTACCATAGAAGTCTTCTTCATCACGGTAAAAACTGTATTGGATCGACTCGACGTAATATCGGCCGGTATGTAGATATAGAACGGTGCGGTTATTTTCGCAAGCTAACTCGTATCCAGGGCGGCCGCAACCTTCTGAATCGCCCTTCAAACGAAAAGGGAAGCTTATATTACGGATTTCGCCGCAAGATGAAGCGGGGCACAAGTGATTTTTCTTTGCACCAGAAGTCGCCCCTAGCAGTAGAGCATGCAATACGAGGTGCAGAACATGGCACATAAATGTGGAGCTGGGAGAATGAATCATCTCTCCGCTGTTTGACCTGATGCAAGGAAAGTTTTAGCTAATTAGCAATGCGATGGAGGCTCTATAAAAGGCCTGCCTATTATGATTTAAAAACCTTGGAGTCGTCGGTCATCGAAATGCCCAAGTCAACCGATAAAACCAAGTCACGGCTTTACTATGTTAGTGGCAATTATGAAGAAGACTTCCCGACAGTTTCTAGATTTAACGTTGTGGCCAATGACTATTCTCTAGGAATAAATTTAATATCGTATAAATGATTTAATTTGAATAATTTGAATTAAAATCCTTTCAAGCCCAATCACAATGTGAGCATGCAACACGAATTAATATTTTTGTTTTATGATATAACCACTTATAATGCGTTTTAAAGCCTTCTGTCTTTTCAATGCGGGACTAGTGTTTTTCACTTTCTACTTAAGGGTGTTCTTTGAGAAACAATTTCTTATTCACCCATCAACTTAGTTCAACATTTCCAAGAAAATATTCCCAGCGATAGGATCCTCATTGGATCACCTTCTTCTTCTTCTTCTTCTTCTTCTTCTTCTGAGTCCTCTGATCATCCTGAAGAGAAGATGAGGACGACGACATTAAGTGAAAACAAAGGTAAAAAACAAGCCGTCCCAGCCGTATTTCTATAAAAGAAAACAAGGTCGTCACCTGCGAAGAAGAAAAGAGAGCAGCGAAGCTTAACTACGCAATGGTGTACATGAGGGAACAGTCTCTTTCATGTATACGCGAGCACCCACACGAGTTCTCGGCGACGCTGCTGACCTTGCCCGTGCTGAATATTTGTCTCGCTTCTCGACTTTCCCATCAGATAATTTATCGACCACCTCCGCCCTGGTCCGTGCTCCCCGCTTTCCACATGCATTTCCCGTTACTTGTTTTTCTTCTTTCGGCTCCTCCTCGGTGGAGGAGATGAGAGAGTTTCCCTTCTGATGCTTCTTGGGTCGGTTCTTATTTTTCCTCTTCTCCTGTTCCTGCAGCGACGACGGTTTTATTTAGGTCAGTATCTCCTTCCCTCAGTAGATCTAGCAAACTTGGCATGAAAGTCAAACACGTCATCATCAACCATCTATTTTCTTAGAAGTTTAGAGTTATTACATTCGCATACCATATATCTATTAAAAAATCTCGTCCAATCTTGTCTTTTACTCATCATCTTTTATTAGGACCAGCATTCAATATTGGCAAATTAGTGCGCGTCTTGCGCAAATTAGTTAAGTCGGGAATTCAAACGGCCGGTCGAAAATCCGAGTTGCGTGGGTTGACATTTTAGACAGACGGTGGCCAGTTCAACATTCCCTGTACGTAATAACTGGACTTCAAAAAAGGCTAAAAAATTAATATAAAGTATATGAGAAAAAGTAAAAGAAAGACGGAAATCGGGGGTTCAAGTCAACGCCCTCTGTTTCTCTGTTCATTGCACCAGAACATATGAAAGGGCCCCAAGAAAAGATTGAAAGTGCGGAGGTTCCGTTCATTTCACGAAAAATAACTTAAAAAAAATATTGTTTGGATCTTCTGGCATTTGCTTTACGAAAAATAAGATAATCAAGGAAAATATTTTTCACTAATGAAAAAAATACCTCCAAAATGAGGAAAATGTTTTCCGCTTTTTTGAAAGGGGAAAGCATTTTATGTGTTCTTCGTTTACCTTTAATATCATGATCTCTAACAGCGTGCCTTGACCTTGCACGAGGCCGGCAAGCCGGTGGCCTTTAATAAATGAACACCGAAAAATATAATTATTTTGCAAAAAAAATGATTTCTTGAAAATGATTTTTCAAAAATATTATATTTTTCTTGAAATGAACGGAGTCGAAAAAAAAACGAGAAAATCAGAGATGGGAGTTACCAAATGTCACTTGCTACCACCAACCTCGCTCCCATATGATCATGTCCTGAGGAGGATCGGATCTTTGCATGAACTTGTCAGAGGAGGAGGAGAAGGAGGAGAAGGAGGAGAAGGAGAAGTAGTAGCAGCTCTTATTCCTCGCTTGACCCTGTAACGTCAAAAACATATTCCACATTTAGTCGGGTTAAAAGCATTCAACCTGCAAGGCGTACAGATTTACAATTTGCAACTCATGACATGACTTTGATATATCAATGCAAATTTCCATACAACAAAATTGTTTTCATCAAATCAGTTTTTCTTTTCTCTCTTAAAAGTACGTGGAAAAATAGTCCATTCGACCTAATCTAATTTGTTTTATATCTTAGGCTTTGTTCATTTCACGGAAAATAACTTCCAACAAATCATTTCCCGAATTTTTTAGCATTCGTTTCACGGAAAATAAAATAGTTAAGGAAAATATTTTCACCAATGGAAAAATATGTTTTCCGCTTTTTTGAAAGAAGAAAACATTTTACGTCTTCTTTATTTACTTTTAAATATCACGGCTTCTAATATCGTGTATCGACCTCGCTCGAGGCCGACAAGCCGATACTCTTTATTTACTCTTTCATACCGATACCAATTACAACTATGAGATTTGAATTTGATATCTTAAATGTGCAAATCAATCATGTAGGAATCATCTTGAATCTATTACAGATCAGTTATTATCTTAAGAAAAATGCAGAAGAACAATTTATTATTGTGAACTAGAGATTTCATTGATACGCAACATTGATTACACTATATAAATTGGAAAATTACCCAAAAGAAATTCACGAATGTATTGTATTTGAGTTGAATGAGTTATAAACATTTCAATTTTGCTAATACAGTTCTAAATCTTTTGACAATATATCAATTTAGTCATTTCAAATAATTTTGGCTAAAAACCGCTGACGTTGACACATGCAGTGTCACGTATACCCTTATGGTCTAGTCAATGGAACCTGAATACAACCGATCAAGCCCAATCGTTAATGGTACCACGCTCCGGATGTAACCCTTGAGAGGTGCAGCCATCTGAAAAGGATCAACCTCACTACCTCCTTTCCACACCAAGATAGCGCCATCCTGGAAGGGCAAAGTATGTTCAGTATAATTATCGAAAGCCAATATAATTCATTGGAAATACGACCATGCAACATGGCAAGAGGAAGCATATGTGGTTCCGAAGTACTTCTTACTCAAAGCTTCCTTTATTGCTCCAGTGTCGGGGTTGAAGATGGCCCTAACGATATTAAAGTCATCCCTATTGCTATTGGCAGTTCATATTCAACTTCACTCATCGAGAAACCATAGTCTCCTACGCCATTTGTTCTAATTCAATAATAGCTTACATTCATTGGTTTGTGCTTTTAAAGTAGTTTGAACTTCATAAAGTCCTTGAGGCATCCAGGCATATGAAAACCCATTTACTTCAAATTTGAAGTCAAATTTGACATTTCAATTGGCAATCGATCATCCTCAATTGGATTTAATCACTGATTGAAACCATTGAAGTTTTGGTGACCACAAATTTGTACACATACACGTAACAATGTCAAAGAGCTGAAGTTAATTTATAGTTAATGCTGGTAATCGTAGTTCACCTATGACTTTGAATATGACACTAAGTTGGGCTGATGGTAATGATATGAGAGCATTGAGAAAAAAAAGGAGGAATCTCTTGAGTCACTAAACTCTTTTGCAACATGGAAATTCATCTCAATTTTTTTGACAATCAAACTCAAAAATAATTTTATTAGTTGACTTGCAACACCAAGCATAAAAAATTAATTTTATTTCGAATTATTCTTCAAATACAATTTTTAAATCGTAATGTCTTTTTTTTTTCAAGTGTCAATGTTTTAATAGCTCGATCTACCCTAGTCTTCTCAATTCAACTAATATGCAAACACAAAATACCCAACACCTTTCACATCTTTTAGGAGAATACTATCGCAAAGTAAATGTTAATGTCACATAGAGATAACTACATTTGTTTTTGCAATAAGATCATAACCATAGTTTCACCTTTTATTTGCTAAAAGCAATGTGTAGTTGCAGAATTTCGCACTACATGTCATATCTCACGTAAAATCTCATGTAAATCTGTCGCTAAATGCTTTCAGAAAGTGTTTCTCTCCATACAAGGGTGGTGGTGCTGCACTGTGCGAGGACCGCCGCTGCGAGCCCCACTTCCTCCGGTCCTGCTTCCTCCGCAACGAGCCCACTTTTAGAAAGTGTTTCTCCCCATCCAAGTTTTCTTGCTGGGCATAGATCTGATTTTCAGCCATCTTTCTTCTTGCAAAAAGCTCAGGGAAAAATCCCTTTCTGGCTTTTTTTTTTTTTAACGGGGTCAGAATTGGATCGTTATATGCTCTTTTTGTCTCTCTTTTCAGGGGTGACCGCGTTCTGCAACAAAAGTGCAGGCAAGAGCAAATACAGATAGCTGAGGCCAAAGAAAAGAGTTGATAGAGGTCGCCATCGTCGTCTTCCTACCCATTCCTTCCTCCTCCACCTCCTCGAGGGCTTTGAGAAAATTAGAGTCGTCCCAAGAGCAACAAGGCCGTACGGGCAGGTATTTTGGCGGTCGCGTGAAAACCATTCTTTGACCCTGTAAAAGATCCCCCGGGGAGAATTCCTGGGAATCTGTATCTCGGAACCTTTCGATGTGTAAAGAGATCGGTCGGGGGCCGTCAGAATCTGATTGTGAGAAGAAAAGGAGCCTGGATTGAAGGGGCCAAAAAGAGAAAGAAAAGAAGGAAGAAAGAAGAGACCCCACCAGGTAAATTTTGTGGTTTTTCTTTTTCTTTTTTAAGTTTACTGCCTCCTCTTTTTTCCCACTTTCTTTTTGCTGAATTTCTATAAGCAAAAAAGATGGAGCACCCCTTTTTTGAGAATTGACAATATTCTTAATCTTGTTTGATCTTCGCCATCGTGAAAAAGCACGGGAAATTGGCATATCGAATTAATTATTGGCCCATGCTTTTACGTCAATGGAGGGACTTGTTGGAGGACATGGAATTGGCATAACAAGCATTTGGAGAAGAAAAAGGGAAATATAGTAATTCCAGGAGGTGGTTTTTACAATCTTATTGTATAAAAATATGCGGATCTCCTCGATAGATTTGATTTGAATACTAGCAATTTCTTGTGGTCAAATTGATTAATCATGAATTTGAATATGTTTATATTAGATTAGTTTCTTAGGAAAGGAGCCCGACACCATTTGTGGCGTTCTTAAGATAGGATATATTTTGGATCATGCGATAATATAGGGTTGACAATTTCTTTCTTTTGCCCTCCATTGATATTTACCAAATAGTTAAATGTATGGACAAAATTATTTCTCTATGTTTGCTTGTTTACTTGCTTCATGTTAATTCTCTCATTCAAAGACCTTTTTTACAGCATGTACGCCAAATGAATGAGTTTTAATCATTGTTGGAGGTCTATCCGATCAATGGTAAGTGCAACTACTTTAATTTATAACAGGAAGGGGGTGTGAGCCTTATAGAACAAGCTATAACTTTCGGCAGTAAATAGCAATTTATCTTTGTAGTTTAAGGTTTTATTAGAAACTTGTAATAGCACTTTTGACATGGCGAAATTTTCGTTAATGCCCATCCATCAAAATCATTGACAAACTAACGGTCTAATTTTCAATTAGGTAAGTAAATCCTAAGGGCGTGTATGTAGTCGTGCTCCTAGAGAAGATGAATTTTAACAAACCTTGTCGTTCATTTTTTTAGTATGGGAATGCGTTAAATGCAAATCCTGTGAGTCTATCCATGTCAATAATGAGCATGACTAAGTATTTATTAGAAACTTGTAATAGCACTTTTGACACAGCGAAATTTTCACTATTGCCCATCCATCAAAATCATCGACAAACTAACGGTCTAATTTTTCAATTAGTTAAGTAAATCCTAAGGGTATGTATGTAGTCCCGCTCCTATAGAAAATGAATTTTACCAAACCTTGTCGTTTTAAATTTTTCTTAATATGGGAACACGTTAAATGCAAATCCTGCGAGTCTATCCATGTCAATAATGAGCATGACTAAGTATTTACTTATTTATAGAGCCCTTCATCACTTGCTATAGCATGCCTTAGGTGATTGGATTTCTTCTTTCTCACTAGTCTTATGAGTGCTTCAAAGCAAGACCTTTTGATAAAGCTCTGTTGACATATACCTAGCAATCATTTCTCACATGCTCCAACCTTGCGTGTACATAGTATTGGATCAATGATCTACCAGAACAATGGTGTATCCTTGGTAAGATCTCTCTCTCTCTCTCTCTCTCTTCCCACATGCACACTTATGATGTTTTTAACAACTTGGATATCATTTTCTGAATAATAGAACGAGGCATGAGATGGCCAAGGGATGGAAGAGAACTCTTGCGGTATTGAAGTCTCTACCAAAGCACTACTATGTCATTGGATGATGTCCTAGAGTCCAATCATGGTTGATGTAGTCTCTATACCCGCCAGACTCCATGTCCGGATGCACATGAAGCCTCTGACGGGGGAGGTGTCCTAAGGCATATCCTTTGGGGCTTCCTTGATGTGCGGTTTGCCTAGGTTTCCATGCCGTTGTTTGCATGAATCCCATATCTTATTAAAGTGAGCACTGCTCTCCCTCCTCAGAAAATCATAGAGGAAAGAGAAGATGAGAACAAGTTCAATAGTCGATAGATTCGATTTTTCATGTATTTGATATAAAATTATAGGGACAATTGTCTTAAATCCTAAATATTTTACAACTTTGCCGATTCAGTTCTAAACTTCTTCTTTTTTGCCGATTCAGTTCTAAACATTTTGCAACTTTGTCATTTAAGTAATTCCAACTACTTTTGGCTGGAAAAAGCCTAAGTGGCGATGATGTGGCGCGATCGGTCGACGACATGGTGAGGACGTGACAAAACGACATAATTTTGGCATAATTCATTCTCCCACACCCCCAAACCATTGAAGAACTACCCCAAATTTGTTCTTCTTCGACCCAAACCACCGAAGAAGCTGTCGCCAAATGTGAAGCACGGCTCCGAATCACGTCATTCCCCAAAAACTCTACGATAAACATATCTGATGATCATTTGACTAGGCTTAGTAATTTTGTCTTCATGAAAGAATTGGGGCTCTCAACCAATCGTCTCGCCGTCACAATAGAAGAAAAAAAAGGGAAAAAAAGTGATTCCGAATGAGGGGAAATTTTGCTAATTCTGGTACTTTTGGCAGTCAAACCTCCAGCTTCCTTCGACCAGAAAAAAAAAAAAGAAGCTCGAGCTTCCGAATTACTTCGTGGTGAGTGGGGTTCTTCCCAATTCTTTTTGCAGAAAAACCAAAAAGGGGTTTCGCTTTTCGTCGTTGGTTTTCCCCCTCGATTTAATACCGAATTCCTTTATGTATTTTCCCAATATCCACCCGGAAAATTCCTGAATTTCAATCTCTTCTGGGCTCTTGTCAGATTCTCAAGCTGAAGAAAGGACTTTTTGGGGCAATTTTTTTGTTTTTTTTTCTGTGTGAAATTAGGGTTCGTCAGCTTCACCAGGCAATCCCTCGTTTCCCCCTGTAATTGAATTCGTGTTGCTTCATAAATTTACGAACTTTAAATTTGTGTTGAATTACGATTTGTTAATTCAGCATCGATTTCAATCACATTTTTTTTTTGGAGAAAATAGATAAAACCAACGAGGTTTACGGGAAAATACATAAAAACCTGGCAACTACGAATTTGAGGGTAAAAGCTAGGATTCTTCAATGGTCGAGTTTGTAGAATAAATCAATTCCAAGAAAATCTATCATTGGTTCTATCTCTAAGAATGGAAGCTAACTGGAGGCAAATATACAATTGTATTCCAACAACAAAGAGAATGACTAGTATTTTGCATATTTGTACAGCATTCAACTTTTGATGCAATCCTGAGTGCAACAAGACCAGGACCACTTCATCCATTTTGGCGACTCCACTTCGGTTGGTGGTGAGCTAATTTTGGTTAATTTGTTAGTATTTGTTTTGTTGATCTAGATAAATTTATACAATATAGTCCACAATTAGCTTCATCCTTTCATCGCGGTATATATAATCATGAATGGGATTCCGGTAGAGTTCAACTCGTGTAGATTAAATTTGGCTTTAGTTGTGATGATTTTATATGGGGAAACTTCTTTGCCGGCATCCTAACCCTATAATTATTGTAAATTATAGCTTGAAATGTATTTTCCGTTTGAATTAGTGAATTAGTGTACGCCAGCTTTCCTCTCCGACAGCAATCAAATTATGAATAACAATGCCATAACCTGTTAATTATTCATGCATTTACAGTCTGACAAAAAAAATGCATATACAAAGTTAAATGTCTAGCCGTAATTCTCTATGATGAAAAGTTGCATTCGTACTATGAAAGACATTGAAAATTCTATCTTCTCTAATGGTTGCATAGTTCTCAAAGTATCGGTACATGTGACAAGTCAAATCCGTCACAAAATAAGTCTAAAAGAATTTCATACTATACCCTTATAAAACTCAACAAATGAACCAGTCTAAATAATGCAATACTGATGTTAGCGTGGCCTCTGATCCTAATAACTCGATTTACCCTACTCTTCTTAATTCAACTAATATGCAAACACAAAGTACCTAATGCATCTTACATCTTTTGGGAGAATACTATCGCAAAAGACCTGTTAATCCCAAATAAGATCATAAAGATAGTTTCACCTTTTGTTTGCTAAAAGTGAAAAGTAGTTTTGCAGATATTGGCACTGTCGGTCATATCTCACACAAAATCTCACGAAAATCTGTTGCTAAATGCTTGCGGCGATGCCGTACTATGTCGAGTGCGAGGACCGCCACTCAAGCCCCACTTCCGCCTGTCCTGCTGCCTCTGCAGCAAACCCCATGGGTTCAACTCTGACATCTTGATGGACAGGTCGGTACTGTAGTCAGTCCGCGTTTTCTCGTTGGGCATAGATCTGACTTCCCGAGGTCTTTTTTCTTGCAAAAGACCAAGGAAGAATCCTCTTTCTTTTTGGGCATTTATTGAATCGGGTCAGAATTGGACCGGGATATGCTCTTTTTGTGTCTCTTTTCGGAGAGGACGCGGCGTTCTGGAGCAAACGGTGCAGGCAACTGGCAAGGGCAGATAGAGAAGGACGAGGCGTAAGAGAAGAGCTGGAAGAGGTCGCCATCGTCGTCGTCCTCGCCTTCTTCCTCCTCCTCCTCCTCGAGGGCTTCGAGAAAATCAGAGTCGTCCAAGAGCAACAAGGCCGTACGGGCCGGCACTGTGGCGGTTGTGTGAAAACCATTCTTGGTCCTGTATAAGATCGGTGGGGTGGTCAGAGAATCTGATTGTGAAAAAGAAATGGAGCGAGGAAAAAGGGGCCAAAAAGAGTTGAATAATGGAACAAATACAAGAGACGACCCCAAGGAAAATTTTGTTCTTTTTTTTTTTTATTGTCTCCTCGTTTTACATTTTTGTCTTTGCTAAATGTCTATAAGGAAAAAAGATGGAGCATTGGTTATATGAGGATTTGCAAATATTTTTAATTTATTTGATTTACTACCGTGGAAAAAGGGGGAAAATTGACTTTTCCAATTAATTGTTTGGTCGTGTTCGTACTTTTATGTCAATGGAGGGACTTGTTAGAGAACATGGAAATTGGCATATCCAATTACTTGAGAAGAAGAAGAAGAATTTAGTGATTTGAAGAGTTGTTTTAGTCTTATTGAATAAAAAATATGTATCTCCTTAATCGATTGATTCTTGTAAATGAATCGATTGATCAGGAGTTAAATAATTGAATATTATATTAGTTTCTTAGGAAAGGTTTCAGGGGCCATTCGTGGTGTTCCTAATGCGGGGTATATCTTGAATCATGCAATAATATAGAGTTTACTCCTTTTTAATCCTGGATCATGCCATAATCTCGTGAAGGTAATGGTGACATTGTTTTTATCCTTCGTATGTGACATTGATCATTGAATTACACAAGCTTAGAAACCTTCATGCTGATGGCTCGAAATCTGAGCACGATACTTATAATAAAAGAATATGCAGATGATGATTCAAATAGGTAGGTTTTTGCAATCATTTAGTGTGGTTGCTTGGTGGTAAGAAGATCACGTTCTTCAATGACGTCTACAAGCTCGAGTTACAGTGGGTACATTTATAGTTATCTTGTGCATTATCTACATTTTGTGGAGAGATTTCTTAATTTCTAAATCAAAAGTGGGGCTACAATGATGGACTTAAATACTTATTGGTGAATTGGGTAGTTGTAATTCAAATCTACCATTCCATCTAAAAGTAATGCTTTAAAAGGCAGCTACCTTAGTTGCAGCTCCCTAAATTTTTAACTATGGTTATGTTCGTTTCACGGTAAATATAGTATTTATGGAAAATATTTTCTAGAAAATTATTTTCCAAAAAAATGATAATGTTTTATGGTGTTTGTTTGTCAAAGGCCGTCGGCCTCGAGCGAGATCGAAAGACACTATTAGTGGCCGCAATATTTAAAGGTAAACAAAGAAGACGTCAAATGTTTTTCACTTTAAAAAACGAAAAACATTTTCTCCACTTTTGAATGTGTTTTTTATATTAGTGGAAGATATTTTCCTTAACTATTTTATTTTTCGTAAAACAAATGCTAGCAAATTCAGAAATTATTTTCCTAAAAGTTATTTTTTGTAAAACGAACGAAACTTAAGAAGAAAACTACTTATGTTTCAAAATAGAAGGAAACCTAAGATGAATATATAATGATGTTAAGGCCTAGTAGAATGCAAATAGACAAGATCAACAGTCCCCTCCACCCAAATTTGGTCAAATTTGGAAGTTCGAGCAATGGCCTTCCATTAAGATGCTAGATCCACTTAATTTTTGCCTAGCCGTTCGTGAGGTTTCATCGCAAAATTATAAATTATGTATGGGCTTTGCCAATACATTGGGCTTCACTTTCATGCCTGAGTCGATTTGGGCTTTCATAGTGATTGCCTCTAGATGCAAAGTATTAGATACATTTAGAACATAAGAGATATAACATATGGTTGGAAAATAACCACCGAGTTCCCTAAAAAGAATAAACTTCAAGGTCATGTCCCAATTTTCATCTCAAATTTTTTCCTAATTAAAAAATAACAGCCCCATGTCATTTTTTATTTATTCAAAAGAAGTTTCTTATTCCCAATTTATGTATGTATTGACAAAAATTTCAACATAATAGTAGGAACTTCTCTTCTTATTGTACCGAAGATCTTTTATACATTATCATCGAATATATGTGTGTAAGATTGAAATAAAGTGAGCTGCATTGGATATTTTACTAATAGGATGAATATAATTACATAATATATAATTGCATCACTAGATGCTTCAATAATATAAAAATCTGCATGACAACTACAATGAATCATAAATATTTCACTCTATAACATAATTTCAAAATAATAGTAGGAAGATCTCTTCTTAATGTACAAAATATCAGTTTGTTTTATCCACTAAGATCGAATATATGTGTGTAAGCTTGAAATTAAAAAAGTTGCATTTGATATATCACAAGTATAATAAATATAATTTTAAAATAGGAAAAAAACCACCAAAAATCCCAAACTTTACCCCGTGTGACACATTTACCCCAAACTTTTTTTTGTGACACAAAAAACCCAAAACTTTGCCCATTATGACATATTTATCCCAAACTTTGCTCATATGACACATTTATCCCAAAAAAATTTCTGTTTTCTTTAAAAGGAGATTTGGCGAGCTCTGCCAACTGCCGGAGCTCACCGGAGGCGGGCAAAGCCCTCGCCAGAACTAGGCAAGGCGGACTTCGCAAACCGTGGGCGAGGGCCGCGAGGGACTAGATGGCCCTCGCCCACAGCCAATGAGGGTCGGGCGAGGGCGGCCTCCCCCAGTCACGGTGGCCTACCTCGCCCAAACTCAACCTAAAATTCGGCTGCAGTCAAAGGCTTTCCCGCGCACGCCACCTATTCGACGAAATGCGTGAGTCTCCAGCTTCATATTCATCACAGCTCACTTGTGCATTTCGTCGAACAAGTGGCGTGCGTAGGAAAACGTTCGACTCCAGCCGAATTTTGGGCGGAGTTTGGGCATGGCAAGCCTTATCTGGCCCTCACCGGCCATGGGTGAGGGTCGTGGGGGCTGCGGGGCCCCCGATAGCCGAGCAAGGGCGGCCTTACCCAAATATGGGCGAGGTAGATCTAGGCGAGGCTGCCCTTGCCAGTCGCGGGGGAGGGCCGTGGCGGCCTCCCCAGCCCCCGCCGCCTTTGCTCGCGGCCGACGAGGGCTTTGCCGTCTTTCGGCTAGCTCCGGTGGCCGGCGAAGCTCCTTTAAAAAAATAAATTGTTTTTTTTTTTGATAAATGTGTCACATTGGTAAAGTTTGGGGTTTTTGGTAATTTTTTCCCTTTAAAATATATAATTGCATTACTAGGTACTTCAATAATTTAAATATACGTATGACAACTAAAATGAGTCATAAATATTTCATTGCTTTGTAACATAAATAGAATTAAAATTGGATCATGAGGGTGCAATTTAGTTTTCATGTAGCATCATTTTATCACTGATGAAGACTGACTTGACATATAATAGGAGTACATCAAAAGAATACATAACTTTCTATGGAAAAATATGTTAATTAAAACTTCAACATTGCTCAAGAAAATAATCAATACAAGCTTAAAATTAAAGTTAGATTGTACAATCATCTAATTAGAAAGAGTTTAAGATATTTCCACTCTTCTTTGTAATATACCTTTTCATTGGTGTATATGCAACAACAATGAGTTTCAATGTTTGAAATCAATTTTATGACTTTTTGGTTTAATACATTGTTTTTTTTTGTTTATGTAAACTGATGCGTTTCAAAATTAATTAATACGGCTATGTATTCTTGTCAAAGGCATTATTTTGTTTAGTAAAATGGTATAGCCATTCATGTAAGATTTGCATATTTTATTGAAAGAACAATTGTTAAATATGGAACATGATTTTCACAGCCCTTAGTCATATCTACCAGATAGTTAATTGGATAGACAAAATTATTTCTCTGCATTTGCTTGTTTAGTAGCTCGATATTAATTCTCACATTCAAAGACATATCATACAATGTATATGCCAAATGAACGAGTTTAACCATTGTTGGAGATCCTTCCAATTGGTGGTAAGTGGAACTACATTAAGACTTCGTTCGTTTCATAAAAAATATAGCCTTTCTGGAAAAAATTCTTCGGGAAATCATTTTCCAAGCAAATGATAATATTTTCAGGTGTTCATTTGTTAAAGGCCGTTGGTTTACTGGTCTCGAGTGAGATCAATGCAGACTATTAGAAGTCGTGATATTTAAAGTTAAAGAAAACAGAAAATATTTTCCGCTTTTTTGAAAGGGGAAAACATTTTCTCCAATTTTGAAGGTGGTTTTTCCATTGGTGGAAAATATTTTCCTTGACTATTTTATTTTCTGTGAAATGAATGCCGGAAAATTTGAAAATTATTTTCTTGAAAGTTATTTTCCGTGAAACGAATGGAGCCTAAATTATAACGAGAAAGAGATGTGAGCTTGATATAATCAACTATAACTTTCAGTAGTAAATGACAATTTATCCATGTAATTTATGGTTTTATCAAAAACATGCAATAGGTAATTTGACACAGTGAAATTTCCATTAATGTTTCCATCCGTTAAAATCATCGACAAACTAACACTCTAGATTTTCAATTTCCCAATTAGTTAAGTAATCACTGAAGGCATGTATATGGCCGCACTCCTAGAGAAAATAAATTCTAACAAACCCTATCGTTTATAATATTTCTTTGTTTGGAAAATATGTTAAATGCAAATCCCGCGAGCCTATTCACACTAATAATGAGCATCACTAAGTATTTTCCTATTTATAGAGCCCTTCGACACTTGCTGCGCTACACCTTAGGCGACCGAGTTTCTTCTTTGTTACTAGTCCAATTGCATCATAGCACGGCCTCTTTGAAAATCTCTTTTGATTTGCACCAATAATCATTTTTCACATGCTCCAACCTTGCATGTACATAAATATCGGGTCAGTGATCTATCAGAAAAATGATGCGTCCTTGGTAAGACTCCTCTCTCTCTCTCTCTCTCTCTCTCTCTCTCTCTCACACACACACACACACACACACACACACACACACACACACACAATGATGGTCATAACATCTTGGGTATCATTTTCAAAATGATAGAATAAGGCAATGGGATGGCTGGGGAATGAAGGATAAGTTTTGCAATATTGAAGTCTCTATCGAAGCACTACTTTGTCATCGGACGATGCCCTAAAGTCCAATCAAGGTTGACGTAGTCGCTATTCCTACCAAATTCCATGACAAGATGCACATGAAACCTCTCATTGGAAAGGTGTCCTAAGGCATATCCTTCGGGGCATATCCTAAGAAAAAGTTTGTTGTAATATATGTATTGACAAAAATCTCAAGTAATTATCCAATATCAAGCTCTCTTCTTATTGTATGAGAAATCAGTTTGTTTTTCGCAATTAGATTGAAGTTATGTGCGCAAGATAGAAAAAAAAATGAGCGTTGCATTTAACATTTCACTAACAAGATAAATCTAAATTGAGAAATACAATTATATCATTATGTCCTTCAATAATATGATGTTCTGCATGATTAATTAAAAAAAACTCTTGAATATTTCTTACTCTCTAATACATATAGTGCTTTGCATGTATTTGTATTGACCTTTTTTTTTTTTATAATTTTGAATGAAGAGCGGGGCAACAAGCTTGTGATTGTTTAGTTTTATTTTTTTGCCATTTTTTGAATTATAAACTAATACATGTCAAAGTTAATTAATATAGCCATAACAAGGGTAATATTTATTAGTGGAACTGTATATCAATTTATGTAAGAGTCGCATATTTTCTTTAAAAGATAGTTGTTAAATATGGCAAATGTAATTTCCGCGTGCAATGACCATGGATACTAGAGGTGGCAAAATGAGTAAAAAATCATTATTTTAACTCGAATGTGATAATATGGGTTATATGAGTTAGTTTAAAAGATTATATGGGGTTTTAAATAGGTCACTAACCTCACGGGCTCTTAAATAAGTTTTAAATGGGTCATAATGAGTTACCCGATTAAGTTTAAGTGTCATTAACAAGTTATTAGACTACGAAAATTATGATTTTTTCAAAATAAAAATTTGATTTTTTTTTTCATTTTTCCTTTTTTTTTTACTTTCCTTTTTTAACTCATTTTTTCCTCTTTCTCAGTCGGTCCCTCACAAAGAGGCAAGGGACGAGTTTACTAGACTTTGGGAAGGCTGAGATTTTGCCAAGTTAGCGAGCTCAGGCCCCGTTGAGGTCAGTGAGCTCAAGCTTGCCCTTGGTTGGCGAGGCTCGATTCTTGCCTTAGGCAACCTTGAGAGGCTGGGTCATAATGCAAGAGGTGCCAACTCGACTTTGCTGGTTGTTGTGGTGAGGTGGAGCTTGCATCATCAACAACTGGAAGCGGAAAAGAAAAAAAATATTTTTAAAAAATTAAAGATTATTTAAATTTCAAGAAAATTAATAAAAAATATCAACTAAATTACAATACAGAGAATTATTATTACAATACATTTAAAAAAAATCATGAAGCAAATTTTTCTATAAAAGTCAAGTCAAAATGACTGGTTGTGCATTGACACATCAGGGGATAATGCAATTCCTACCTAACCTATCATTCATATTTCTTGGTATGGCAATATATTGATTGCAAAATATGCAGGTGTATCCACCAATAATGAGAATGACCAATTCTTTTCCTATTTATGCGGCTCATATTTCTTGTTATGGCAATATATTGATTGCAAAATATGCTGGTGTATCCACCAATAATGAGAATGGCCAATTCTTTTACTATTTATGCCCTCTTGTCTTGTGATAATCCAAGCTTCGAAATCTAATTCCTTTCAAGCCACCATATTACCACTCTCCTTATATACAACTATCTCTATTGACAAATGGTGAAGTCTTCCCATCAACATATGTAGTTAGTTCCTCAAAAAACCTATTGATATGTACGAAAGAGTTCCGAATTTCAGTCGGATCAATGATTTACCAAAATGATCTATTCGTAGATACTTCTTCTTGGAGGGTATGAATTTTTAGCATAAATATGTCTTAGTTCGACTAAATATTGTTCCCACGTGTGATTTGGATAATTGGTCTAACTTTCCATGACTCACTAATTGCAGATCGTGTTGTCTCACTCCGCTCTGGAATACTTTTAAAGAGCTGGATCGAGAACACGATAAAAAACGAGAAGTATTTGGGAAACTACCGGTGAAGACAAGGGAAGTGTGCACAGGTTCTATGTGGTCCCATGGAACCCCAATTCTCAAACCAAACTTCTTTGGTAACCGATAGATAGAGGAAGAGAACATAGGGTTTGTTTTAGGGTGAGCAGATTCACTTGCAATTATTACATGTAAAGTGTATAAGAACTCGGTTTAGGGAGTGAGCTTCCCTTAATTTTTGTGTAACTTTGAAATAAAATATTGTTGCACTCAACATCTCTTTACTTCCCCGTCTTATGTGTGGATCTCTGGTGAAATTGGTTCCAATCTTTTCTATGTTGCTAATGAAACATGTGATATGAAGCAATTGTCACATTGATCCCGCGATAGTAGCATGACCTCAAAGTAATGGCAAGCCCGGCATATCTTTTCTGTCACGATGTTCTCTGATCAACAAAATCTGTTGTGGATCCTCTCCTAATTTTGCTGCCTAGAAGTCCCATATATACTTCTAATTCGTTCAAGCTAAAAGAAACTTGAATAATACGTTACCAACTTTATCTAGTTTCAGCAGATGTTTGGTTTACAATATATGGAATCACCTATTACACAGGTGTGCCATCTGGAAACAAGAACACAAGTTCAAATGGATGCTGAATAATTATATTAACTCTGCAATATTCTCGAACTCAAATAATAATGTGCACGATATCTTTCATCATTTTTGTCATGTGACACAAGAGTCCAAAATGTGGACTCATAGAACATAATCCATCGTCTAATGAGTGGGGCTCATACGGATCCTTTCCCCCGTTTCTCAATCCTCACCAAGGAGACAAAAAAATAGTCTTTCTTTAGGTTTTTCTTGGTTCTTATCTTGACTGCTTTTGGATTGGGATATTGTGACATTGTTAATCGTCTAATTGTCTTGATATATTTGCGATACTATAGAATTTTGGTGGTGAAATTTGGAAATTGGGAACTTTTTTGGATGAAATGAAAGTTTTTTTAAGCATAACGGGAGATCATTGATTTCATGAAATAGTTTAACTTAGTTTTCTATATAAATGTAGTAAATGTACTATAAAAGTTATCCATTAAGGATAAAACTCGTTATTCCATGATTTCACCTATTTAGACGTACGCAGCCATACCCAAAAAAAAAAAACCTTATAACATTGTTGAATACAACGTTTGCTTTGATTGATCTTCCGAACCAATAAAGGTATTTATCTATAACTCAATTCACAAATTATTCGAGAACTGCATTCAAACTATAGTCATATAGTGCGGTTCTGCACCACACAGTCTCACTCTGCTAAACCATGTCATGCATCTATGTGGCAATAACCTGAGTCATTGGTAGTTCATGACATTGACTCAAAAAATCTTCAACTTTAAGTATGAGAATAGAAAACCTTCACTACAAAAAAACAGTTCTTTAGCTACGGCCCTCAGATAAAATCGTCGCAGTATTGCGACTACTAGTAAAACTCGTCACCAAATTGCGACAAGAAACTGAAAGTCGCTGCTAATTAGCGACCAAAACAGCCGCGTAGCTACTAACGATGAACTTAGCTACAAAATCTTTAAGTCGTTACTAATTAGCGACTAACATAGTCGCCAATCAACGACGGACAGTCCAATGCGTCGCCAACTGCCGACGAAAAAATTGAGTTTCGTCGTAAATTAGCGACGACAAGCCTAATTTGTGGCCAACGTCGTCTCTACTTAGCGACTAAAGCTTAACTGCGTCGCCAATTGGCGACTACATATGAATGTCGTATCTAATTAGCGACAATAGTAGTCGCCATTCAACGACTACTATTTAGTTGTGTCGCCAATTGCCGACAAATATATCGAGTCCGTCGTAAATTGGGGATGAGTATTTTTTTTGTGGCCAAAATCGTCTCTATGTAGCGACTAAAATGTAGTTGCGTCGCTAAGTAGCGACCACGTTGGCGACTTCACTATCGTCATGGATGATTAGGCACGACTTTAGATTTTTCGTATCTAATATTGTAGCGACTTGGCGACTATTTTAAAGTCGTGGCCAATTGGTGACGACTTTGGCGACGGTTTTATTTGTCGTGGCCAATGTCCGCATATAAATAGAATCTGCAACTCGCACTTTCGCACTTTCGCAGTTTCTCCTCCCCGAACGGTGCCCTTTCTCCAGCTGCAACAAAACCCTAGATCAGGTTAGTGGCTTTTTCGGTTGGTTTACCTTGTTGTTTAATGCATATTCCTACATATAGACAAGATTAACCGTGGTAGATTGGAGGATTGGTTTTGGAGGCTTGTGCGGAAAAATGGTTTGTTTGGTGAAGGTTGTTAGGGTTTACATCAAGGTTGTTTAGCCGCTGACTCTAATTTGATCTTATGTAATGTTTGGATATGTTCACCATCGTCTAGATCTCTCCTGTGTACTTGCATCCCGACGCTTGATGGTAGTTATTTGTGTTTGCAGCCAAGTGTTTTAGAATAAAATGCATAATATTGATAAAATTACCAACAGTAAAGGCATTTGACTTTGTCGAATAACGATTACGTGTTGAATCGATACATCTATGATTGATTTTTTAGTGCATTATCATCTATTAATTTACTTATAACGAAGCTTAATGTTATTTATTTACATTTATTTAAGTGTGTAATGTTGTGAAAAAATATGTAAATGTTGTTTATCATCGTCTTCCACTTCAGACATAATGGAAAGAGACAGGTCTTGGATGTATAATAAGAACTTGCCGAATCGTGGGGGATTGACGGAAGAGTTTCGTTCTGGGCTGCAAATGTTTATGGAGTTTGCTACTTCAAATGTTGAGTACATGGACGGAAGTACAATGAGATGTCCGTGTAGGAAATGCAATAATTGTAGATTTCAAGATGTCAATATAGTTGGAGAGCATCTATGCAGATTCGGCTTTACTCCGAACTATTACAACTGGACTTGCCATGGTGAACCATTTATGTCTGACGAGGAATATCGCGAAACCCACACATTTTCTGTCAAGGGAGAATATAGCTCTGCCTTTCCCCAGTTGAATCCATACCAGCATATGGTCATTGATGCAGCTGGTCATAATTTTGCAAGTTGGGAACCTACCAATGCCCGCACAGACGAAGCGGGTGGTTCTAGTCATACATCACGTGGACATGATTTGGGAGACACACAATTTGATGAAAATGTTTGTAATCAGTTTCGTGAAGTGTTGAGCGCAGCAGATGAACAATTATGGGTAGGATGTGATAACCACACAAAGTTGTCCGTCACGGCTAGAATGCTAAATATTAAGGCGGAGCACAATGTGTCAGAGAAGTGCTTCAACTCTTTCGTTCAGGTAATGCGGGAAGCATTGCCCCCTGATAACATAATGCCGCGTGATTTTTATGACATGAAAAAATTGGTTCATAATTTAGGTCTTCCAGTTAAGACGATTGATTGTTGTACTAACGGTTGTATGTTATATTGGAGAGCTGATTATATGGCTGAATCTTGCAAGTTCTGTAGCGAACCTAGATACAAGGTTCAAACAGATTCGAGCCGTCATGGGAAACGTATACCAGTTAGCAAAATGTTTTATTTGCCATTAATCCCCAGATTGCAAAGGTTGTACGCGTCTGAAGCCACTGCAGAACACATGACTTGGCATGCGCGTCATCAAACAGAAGAGGACCAAATGTGTCATCCGTCCGATGCACATGCGTGGAAACATTTTGACCGAACATATCCTGCATTCAGCGTTGAGCCGCGAAACGTCCGGTTAGGCCCGTGTGCTGATGGATTTGCCCCATTTGGGAAATCAGGGAGGAAGTATTCATGTTGGCCGGTCATCTTAACCCTGTACAATCTCCCCCCTGGTATGTGTATGAAGACACAATCAATGTTTCTGACATTAATTGTACCCGGTCTGAGTAATCCGAAAAAGTTGATTGACGTGTACATGCAACCATTGATTGAAGAGTTGCAACTACTATGGACCGAGGGTGTCCCAACGTATGATGTTTGCACCGATCAAACATTCGTTATGAAAGCCATCCTTCTTTGGACGATAAATGACTTCCCAGCTTATGGAATGTTATCCGGGTGGAGCACAGCCGGACTCCTTGGCTGTCCAATATGTATGGAGAGATCGAAGTCATTTAGATTAAAACATGGAAAGAAGACGAGCTACTTCGATTGCCACAGACAATTTTTGCCAATAGGTCATCCATTCAGAAAGAATAAAAAAGATTTCGTCAAGAATAGAATTGACAAAACACCTTCACCATTGCGATTGACCGGTGAACAACTATGGGAGCGAGTGCAAGCTTATGACAGAGTCGTTGAAAACCTACATGGCATCACTTATGCGTACGGGTGTACGCATAAGTGGACTAAACGCAGCATATTCTGGGATTTGCCATATTGGAAGAGTCATATCCTTCAACATAATCTTGACGTCATGCATATAGAGAAGAATGTTTTTGATAATGTCATAAATACGTTGATGGACGTTCCCGGCAAGTCGAAAGATAACCTAAATGCTCGAAGAGATATGAGGGACATTTGTCTTCGGCCAACACTGGACGTCGCTCCAGGAAGCTGTGGCCCTAAACCTAAAGCAGTGTACACATTGTCAAAGGAGCAACGTCGGGCTTTATGTCAATGGTGCACAACTTTGCGCTTCCCTGATGGTTATGCGTCCAACATTGGGAGATGTGCCGATTTGAATCACTGCAAGTTGACTGGTATGAAGAGTCATGATTGTCACATATTTATCGAACGACTACTTCCAATAGCAACTAAGGAATTTCTGCCAAACTTTGTCTGGGGTCCGCTGACTGAATTGAGTTATTTCCTTCATGATATTTGCTCGACTACGTTAAGAAAATCACACATGGAGAAACTTGAGAACGATATTCCAATTATCATTTGCAATTTGGAACGGATATTTCCACCTGCGTTCTTTGATTCAATGGAGCATCTACTTATTCATTTGCCTTATGAGGCAAAAGTTGCAGGTCCCGTTCAATTCCGATGGATGTATCCTTTTGAGAGGTATGCGCTTATTTATATACGTACACATGACTGTATTCTTCGTTGCACTTATTATTAATTCTCAATTATCACTGATTTTTCATTTGTAGGTTCCTATACAATTTGAAGAAAAAGATTAAGAATAAGTCACGTGTTGAAGCTTCGATTTGTAAGGCATACATTAGGGAAGAAGTTAGTACGTTTGTTTCGTACTACTTTGAACCGCATGTACAGTGCAAGAGTCGAAGACCGGGCCGGAATGACGAGGGCCCAATTGACATAAATTGCAAGCCCTTCTCAATTTTCAACTATCTCGGTCGACCAAGCGGCGTATGTAAGGTTCGTTATTTAACAGACGAAGAATGGCATGCCGCACATACATATATTTTATTGAATTGCCCAGATGTCGAGCCATATTTTGAGTAAGTTCCCATTTATATTTCACATTATGGATTTGTGGGAACGTCCAACAAATGACTTCACCAATTATCTAATTTTATATACCCAACTCCAACAGGATGTTTCGTACTTCAATCTCCGGCCAATCGCTTCATGAGATTGACACATTGTGTAATGAACATTTCGCACAGTGGTTGAAAACTTTTGTAAGTTCTTTTAAGTATTATGTGCATTCTCCAGTTACGATGCTGATTTTTCATTGGTGACCTTATGATTCATTGATGATTCTAGGTGGAAAGTACACCTGAACTGGTTGAGGAGGAAGGCCTTATCTATCATCTGTCATTGGGTCCAAAAGCAAGAGCAAGAACCTGGCCAGCATATTTCATTAATGGGTACAATTTTCATACTCATGAGTATGGCATGGGCAAGTCCACCATGAATAGTGGTGTGTGTGTGCAATCCGGTTCCGGTTCTAGCGTTACGGACGATTTTTATGGATTGCTGGATGAAATCTTAGAGATAGAATACCACGGACCAATCATGCGGATTGTCTTATTTAAATGCACGTGGTTTGACCCTGTGAAAGGAATGAGGGTGAATTCGAAGTTCCCTTTGGTTGAAATTAACCAAAAGAAAATATACCCTAAATATGACCCGTTTGTATTAGGACAACAAGCAATTCAAGTGTACTATACAGCATATCCTAGTTTGAAACGGGACAAAAGCAGTTGGCTTGTTGTTTGTAAGACGAAAGCACGAAGCAAAATCGAACAACACTGGAGCGATACAGCATATCAGCAGGACATGATAGAGAACACGGTTGATCCACATGAATATGATATTTCCTCTTTACGAGATCCGCATGGGACAATGTTAGCTGTTGACGACAGTGAAACGACCGAAACAATGATGCATGCCATTTCTGATGAAGAAGCTGAATTCGAGATTGGTGAATTCGACACTGATGATGATGGCGAGGATGTTTACCAGGAAGACAACAACGAAAGTGATATGGAAGCTGCAGCTGACGATGATGCAGATGATTGTGACTATTATTGATTATAACTATCCATGTACTACATATGAATTCGAGATTAGGGTTTATTGATGTTATAGGTAGTGCAATATGTTCCACATTATGCAAATGTGAATACCACGGTCTATCAGGTCGATTTTCCAATTGGAGAAGTAGACATTTTCATGCCGATACCATTTACATAGAAAGCAATTTGGCGACGGCCCTAACCTAAAGTCGTCGCTATATGGCGACATCGTAGTCGCCAAATAGAGACTACAAAGTCGCGTTGTAGCAATTTGGCGACCAACTAAGAGTCGTCGTCCAATTGGCGATACTATGGACACTGACTTCGCCAATATCCACAGAATAATAATATGAATTTTAGCGACTACATACAAAATTTCATGGCCAATTAGCGACCAAGCTTATAATGTAGTGTCCAATTTGCGACAACACGAAAGTTAAATCGCCAATTAGCGACAACGTCTACAATTGTTGTCGCCATACAGCGACAACTATAATATTTCGTCCCTAATTAGCCACACAAACCTAATTGGGTCGCGAGATAGCGACGGATATTACACAATAGTCGCCAATTGGCGATTAGCAAACGTTGTCGCTACATAGTCTCTAATTGGCGACTACCTTCTGTAGGAGTAGTCTCTAATTGGCGACTATCTCCGGTAAAAGTAGTCGCAAATTAGCGACTCCAAATCCTGATGTTGTGGCGAAGTAGCGACAACCTTTTCGTGTACATAGTCTCTAATTGGCGACTACCTTCTGTAGGAGTAGTCTCTAATTGGCGACTATCTCCGGTAAAAGTAGTCGCAAATTAGCGACTCCAAATCCTGATGTTGTCGCGAAGTAGCGACAACCTTTTCGTGTGTAGTCGCTAAGTTGTCGCTAAAATCCACAGAATGCTCGATCCATTGGAGTGAAATCTAGGGTTCCACTTTAGCGACTACTTGCTTTATGTAGTCTCTAATTGGCGACTACCTCCGGTAAAAGTAGTGGCAAATTAGCGACTCCGGCTACTGATGTTGTCGCGAAGTAGCGACAACCTTTTCGTGTGTAGTCGCTAAGTTGTCGCTAAAATCCACAGAATGCTCGATCCATTGGAGTGAAATCTAGGGTTCCACTTTAGCGACTACTTGCTTTATGTAGTCTCTAATTGGCGACTACCTCCGGTAAAAGTAGTCGCAAATTAGCGACTCCGGCTACTGATGTTGTCGCGAAGTAGCGACAACCTTTTCGTGTGTAGTCGCTAAGTTGTCGCTAAAATCCACAGAATGCTCGATCCATTGGAGTGAAATCTAGGGTTCCACTTTAGCGACTACTTTCTTAATGTAGTCTCTAATTGGCGACTACCTCCGGTAAAAATAGTCGCAAATTAGCGACTGCAAAGTTGGTTTTGGTGGCCAATTGGCGACTACTTAGTATTTGTAGTCGCAAAATGGCGACGATTAAGTACTTAATCGTCGCCAAATTGCGAGGTCAAATGCAGGGGGGGCCCTCATTTTACGCCGTAAACGGAAATTTTACGCCGTTCTTCGCCGTTCTTCTCTGCTAGGGTTTGGGAGAGTTGGAGACGACGTCAACGCAGCGCCGTTCGAGGCCGTCGCCGAGCCACGCCGACGCCAGCCCAGCACCGCGCGACCCCATCCCCAGGCGTAGACAGCCATTGGCGGCGCCAAAGGCCACGCCGTTCGGAGGTAAGGGATTCCCCCTATTCGTAGAAAGGAATTAGGGTTTTGTGGATCGATTAGCGTTTGACGAAGAATGGGATGCGGATGGAGGCTGTTGAATAGAAATTAGGGGTTTTGGGAGCTAATTAGGGGGTTGATTGAAAGATTAGGGTTTCCAATTGGGGGTTTTCGAAAATTAGGGTTTCCGAAATTGGGGGTTTTGGAAAATTAGGGTTTCCAGTTATAATTAGGGCTGTCAATGGAGGGTTTTGTTGCATATTCGGGTATTGATACCAAAATAGGGTTTCCAATCTAGGGATTTCTCGAAATTAGGGTTGTGTATCTTTAATTTGGGGTTTAGGACGGTTGATTAGGGTGTTGGAATTAGGGGATTAGGGTTTGGCTGGGCTGAGTAGGGCATTGAGCGACATGATTATGGTTTATTTGTCCGAAGGCTTGGAATGTTTATGATCAAGTATGGTTTGTTGTAGCAATTATCGCTTGGGGAGGCTGAGTAAGGCGAGATCCGCAGGTAGTCATTGCCGTTTTCGGTTATCACTCATTAGGGTTAGCATTGGGCGTCAAGTAGTTTGATTGGTTGATTAAAAAGGGACGAGTGGTTGATTTTTGCGGCAACTGGCTGTTATTTGAACGTTGTTGCAAATTGGTTTTGTGATATTTGTAAACTCATCTACTTTGGATGTTTTGAATAGCTTGTTTGAGTAGCGAAGACGATTTGTCGTCCGGTTCAAAGATACTAATCAGCAAATAGACTTGCCACGTCGCGCCATGGTAAGTACAACGTATATTGCCGATTTGTGTAGATCTGATATGTTAGTTGATTAGGGTTTTGAGGGCGATGTTTAACATCTAACATTTTTGCCAAATTGATGTGTGTAGTATCCGCGTGGAAGTAGGCGGGGAGGCCGAAGGCCAGTCCAAGGGCAAAGGTTGTTCGATTCCCCCCCTACCACAGCAGAGGAGGCCACACCCGCTCGGGCCGATGGAGTGGCGCAGCCGGCTGAGGAGCCAAGTCCGACGACTCCAGTGCCGACCCCCCCAGCTACGAGAGCTACTGAGGAAGGTGATGGAGATGGGTCGGAAACCCAGCCTCCATCGCCGGAAGAGGGTCCAGTCGACCCACATGGCGGGCAAGTGTACCATCGACGGACAGAAGGGCCAAGTGGAGGCCAACCGTCATCGTCGGGAGCTCAAGCAGGTGTACCCGAATCTAACTGGGTACTAGATGATCAAGGGAGGAAGCTCATCGCACCTGATGGAGACTCGTAAGTGAAACAAAAGAACATTCATTTTCAGTTGGGTAGTTTAGACATTCAAATATACGTTTTTATTTCATTGTGTTAACAACTTGGGTTACAAAATGGCAGATTCTTAAATGCCACTGCCGTGGTGCGAGAGTTGAACGAAATCGTCAACATGTATTGGCGAGGACCATATGCGACATATAGCTCCGCCCCACAAGGTGCAAAAACTGTGTGGTGGCGTGAATTCTCGGTAAGTGTAAGTTTGAAATTGTAAATATGGATAGTGTACTTAAGATTCAATAGGATATATTGCTTGTAGTAATTTGTTTGGCTGGGCTGAGTTGGCGATGTCACCGGTTTCCCATTTATATTTGCAGCGGAAGTTTTGGTGGCCTGAGAATCAGGAGGGAGTTATCAAGAAGATTTTTGACAAGAAAGTCGGGGATCACATGCGCAATATCATGAATAAAGCTCACACGAGACAGAAGAGGCCACGATGGATATCGCACAACAATTGGGATGATATTTTGAGGATATGGGGATTGGAGGAGCACAAGAAGGCGAGCGAAAGGAATAAGCTCAATCGAGCTTCCAGTTCCGGAGGAGGTGGGACAGCAACATACGCGGGGGGCTCCATCAACATAGGAGAGCACAGACGACGCATGGTCAGTACATTATGCTGTTTTATCTAAGTGCAATCAATGTAGTATCTAATGCAATGTTTGTTATTGTTCATAGGCGAGGGAATTGGGGAAGGAGCCATCCTTCTCTCAGACGTTCGAGCGCACATTTATGAAGAAGGATAAGACTTTTGTCAGTGATAAAGCTCGAGCCGTGAAGGTAGGTTGAATATGGATAAATGGAAAGTTTATTCAAATGTTTGTGGCTTCTGTTGACTGAAGTGATGATTTATTTTGTTAATGCTATGGGTAGGAAAAATTTGACGAGCTGATGTTAGCCAGTACTTCCGGGGGCGAACAAGGGGGTGAACAAGGGGAGTTGGCGACGCCCGAACCGTCGCCAACTGAGCAAGCGAAGTTATGGGTGGAAGCATCAGGTGTTTGGGCTGGGAAATCTGGGGAGAGAATGTGCAAAGTCGGTGGGTGCATCATCATCAAGAGGTTCGAGGTGGGGGCGAGAGGATGCGGCATCGGCCTCAGAAGTTGCTGAGTTGAAACAGCAGCTAGCACAGAAGGACGAAGAAATAAGAAACCTCCAAATGAACATGGCGGAGGTCATGCGACGATTGGACGCCATGGCAGCAGCTCAGAATCCTCGTGGACTTGGAGGTCCACCAGCCCCAGCCCCAGCCCCAGCCCCGGCCCGACCCCCGGCCCCAAGACGTGTATTTGCACCTACACCCATAGGTGACCCCAGCCAGCTTGGAGATGACACGTTTGTCGATGATGCGACGTTTCAAGATGATGATGATGGCATGGACGAGACCCCGTAGGTGATGGCTGCTGTTCTGTGTTGATATGGGTAGTTTAGAACTTACTGTAGTTGCCATTGTATAGCTTTTATGGATTGCTCTCATGTTGGGCGGCAGTATATGTTAGTTGATATTTCTCGTGATTTGTTGGATGTCACTGTTGTTTGCGGAGACGAAACGGATGTTTATATTGGGCTGTACATATATAAACTGGATTTGAATTACATATATAGTTTTGAACTTGCCATTCCTGCTGTTGAGGTGTGATTGTTGTTTAAACTGTTTGAAATTAGGCTGCTGATCTGGGACTGACAAGTTCAGTCGATTTTTTTTTACATTCTGTGGGTTTTAGCGACTACACGAGCACACTGTAGTCGCCAAATAGTGACTACAACCTAAGCGCAGTGGCTATTTAGCGACAAAAAAAAACATAATAGTCGCCATTTAGCGACTAAAAAAAATTGTAGTCACAAATTGGCGACCAAAACAGCCCTAGTCGCTAAAATCCACAGAATGCAATTCTAAGCATTCTGTGGATTTTAATTCTGTGGATTTTAGCGACGACGAAAAAAGCAGTAGTCGCAATTCAGCGACTACAACAAAAAATAGTCGCTCAATAGCGACTACACACATATCGTGGTCGCTAAATAGCTACCAAACTTTTAGGTTGAGTCGCCAAATAGCGACTCCTAAATAACTTATAGTCGCTAAAACCCACAGAATGCAATTCAAAGCATTTTGCGGACTTTAGCGACTGCCTAGTACTACTGTAATCGCCAATTGGCGACTACTCAGGAACTTTTGTCGCTAATCAGCGACCAGTACGACAATTGTAGTCGCGAAATAGATTTTAGCGACTAAGGTCTATAAGTTATCGCTAAATAGCGACTACATAGGATTGTGGCAAAGTAGCGACTAGATATTTAATGTTGTCGCTAATTAGCGACTATATATTTATTGTAGTCGCTGATGAGCGACTATTTTCGCTACAATATTACATATTTGTGTAGCTAATTAGGGACGTATTTAGTGACGAGTAATAGTTGTCGCCATTTGGCGACAAATTTGTAGTCGCTAAGTTGTAGCTAATTAGCGACTACTTAGTTTTCGGTTATCGCCAAATATAGCGACGCCTTATTAACAACGACCCTTATGTAGTCGCTAAAGTCATCGCTAATCAAAAGTAGCGACGACTTTTCTCAGTTTTGTCGTCGCAAAAAGCGTAGCGAAAGGGGCCTTTTTTTGCAGTGCTTGGCATGTAAGTATATATTTCCTTTTTCCCTTCCAAGAATATTAATTACAAAATGCGTTCTTTTTGCTTAAAAACTCATCTAAAGAATAAAAAGGCCGGCCTCGCCCAGATCTGGGGTGGGCAGCTAAAAAGAAAAATTATTTCTGAACAGAAACTATTTGCGGGAACAAAAATATTAATAAACACACTCTTAATGTACGCACAAATCGAGCCCTTGTCCTTTCTCGGTTGCAATCATCGATCAATTGAGTAGAAAAGAACTATGGCAGGACCTTCGAAATTGTCAATCTAGTTCCCCAGTTAATGTTGTCAAGGTGATGATCGGTGGTGAACATTTTTAACGAACCATTCTGTGAAAAATCATGATTGACTTTTAGTGCCTCGACAAGATTTCTCACTCGTAGTAATTTGTGTTGTAAAAAAAAAAAAAGACCTTTTCTGACTGGGTAAAAAGACAATTGATAGGTGGCTTAGTAAAAATGAAGGGATAAAAGGAGGACACGATTGACAAGAGGAAAAGAAGAAGGAACAGAAAATGGAAGAGAAAGGATGGAAAGAGAAACGGGTTTTGCCCATAGACACTTTAGAGACCTCGCCAACCCAACAAATGAAATTTAGTTTATTTCATGGAACTCGGTAAGGATTCGAACCTTCTACTCTAATCAGAATAATTTTCATAGTTAAGTCATAAATTCAATGTCTTGTGAATTATGAACTGCAAGATTTGATTTAAGAGTTGTTAAGATGTGAAATTATATGGAAAATAATAGTTTTGGGCGTTATAGAATCGTTGGGTTTGACGAAAATTGATTTTGAGTATAGTTTGATGAGATCAATTTTTGAGATTTTGCGCACAAGCTACACATAGTGGACAACAATGAATGTTTGCTTCAGGTGAGTGTCTTGTCGACGCCCGAGAGTGGACAATAGTGAGTTTAGTTTGGTCGATTCATAGTTGACGTAGGATTTACTTGATTTTTAATATTACTCCTTGCTTATTTGACACAATTGTCAGTTCGTTAGCTCACATAATCTTTGTTGTTTAGTTACAAGTCTTAGCATTTCTAAGTAAATAGTGCTTATTTCTCATATGTCTTGAAAGTGATAAAGATTTAATATGTTATGAACTACAAATTAGCATTTTCTTTTGCATAATTTTTGGATATAGCTAGGGGGTGTGCATGATTCAGGATGGTCCAATTCCTCCTCGGCACTGGGAGTTGGACAGATAGGACTGATTCCTAGTCTCTAGGACCGTGGATTGGACCGCCTAAGTCTTGCGCCGGACCAGATTCTTAGAAAATCTAATGGACTAGTTGGAAATCGGAAAAATTCTAAAAAAATTAAATTTCTTTACTTATTGTTTAGAAAAAAAGTTATTTTGATAAAGTTAAATAAATATTAATATTATAGAAATTTAAATTGAGTTCTTTTTTCTTTTTTTAATCTTTATTTTTAATAAAATATAAAAAATTTAACCGGTTCAGTTCAGCCTTCCCAGGAATGGGGAACCGGATTGCCCGCATACTGGTTCCACTTTTGGGAAGTGGAACCGGCCCGGAATCGGACCGGACCATAAGGTCGGTTCGGTTCTCGGTTCCCAAAAGTGGAATCAATGTCAGGCGACCCAATTCCCTGTTCTTAGGAAGGTCGGACCAGACCGGTTAAATTTTTTTATATTTTATTAAAAATGAAGATTTAAAAAAGTAAAAATAACTCAATTTAAATTTCTATAGTTTTAATTTTTACTTAACTTTACAAAAATAATTTTTTTCTTAAAAATAAGTAAAGAAATTCAAAATTTTTTAGAATTTTTCCGGTTCCCAACCGACCCATTAGATTTTCTAGGAATTGAACTGGACAAATGGTAGAGATTGGGAATCAGACCGCCTTGGGCCATGCACACCCCTAGTATTTTGGGTGCAAATTATTGAGTGTCTGGTGTAGCTTTATAAACATGCATAGTAGATGCTCAATTTGTTTAGACGAGATTTGTACTAGACACTGAAGTGTGATTGCTCATTTGAATTTTTTTTTTCAGGTTCTTGGGAATTTCGTTGGCATTAATGTATTATTTTGTTGTTGGAGGTAATCGTTCCTCTAAATATTTACATAAAATATGTTCAATCAATAAAGTTTAACTTAGTGGTTCAAAGATCGAAAGAAACAAACATAGAAGAACACGACACCAAAACATGGAATCCCACATACTCTAAAATAAAACAAAACTAAATTTTTACAGAAGCTAACAACATTCAATATTGCCTTTTTAATTTTTTTTTACGATACATATATGACACAACTTTGAGTTTAAACTTTTAAGCTACACATTTTCCAGCTTATAAATTTTTTAAAATTGTCATATTAATATCCGCAATGAGTTACAGCACCAAATGATATAAGCACAAACATTTGAAAGTATAACAATTGCTCGGTGGGTAGCCCATCAAGAGACGGTCAAACCTATTTAGTGGGATCGACGGTGTGGTTGAAATTTTGATACTCCCAAGCACCTCTTACTAGGGGCAAAAGAAGTAGTCCTATTTAGTAGGGATGAGCAACTTGAACCACCCAAATCAGGCATCACTCAGATCGGGTTGGACTGGACCGAAAGTGTCAGTCTGGTCCTTGGTTCCCAAAAGGAAAACCGGTGTCTGAGCTGTTCGATTCTCGGTTCCTAGGAAAACTAGATTGGACCGGACCAAATCGATATTTTTTTTTATTTTTGTAAAAATAAAGATGTAAAAACGTAATTTTTTTTTGAAATTAAGCTTTCAAGTTGTTTGTATCCAATTTACAAATTTTTTTCTTTCAAAACATTATATCCTGGCGTTGCACTTAAATTTTGACTAATCATTGAGATTAACTGCATAAAAAAAAATCAGGGGTTAGTCCAACTCATAACAAAAATATTATTTATATAATTCATATTTGCATCACGTATAGATTACATGGTTCAAGCATGACGTTACGACGTACTGCTGTCGAAAGTGTTTCTTGAAGATGTGATGTTTAAATTTTGAGCTCATTAGATGGGGATTTTTGTTTGTTGTCAGTTTTCACAAGGAAGCGAGGGTGTGTACACGCTTCTAGAATCCACTTCATATTACTATATATACAGAACTGTTTACAACCTGACGTCACAAAAGAGAACCAAAAGTACAAACAGCAACAGACGTTCGGAAACACTTGCTTTCCGTAGCTGTACAGTCAAAATCTACGGAAAAAGGGAAGGGAACAGGACACCATCCAACTAGAAAGGAAAGAACCTATATTTATAACAAGCAACCCTTATGCTCCTATGGATCTACGAGGCTACCTCCCTTAGGATCCGCATACCCGAAGGCGGGGTTATAATAGTAAACATCCCCCTCTGGTTGCTCATGGTAATCCATATGGTAGACTAAGGGTCCCCCTTCTATCTCTCCTTCATAACGTTGCCAATATTGATGTCCTACCCACTTCCGTGCCATGGGGTTCCAATCCCAAACCGTGGTTTCGTGCTTCTCTATTATCCTTCCAGAGTTAGTCTCTATCCTAGTGATCACCCAGCCCAGATCCTTAGGTTTTTCTGGCCAGTTCCTCTCTTACCGCCGCCTCATCTCATCGAACTCGAGGAAGCTCTCCCACATCCATTGCTCCAGCTCCCTCTCTCTCTGTCTCCCTAACCTTAGTTCCATTGTAACAGCTACGTTCCGACCTTCTCGAGGGATGATAAAATAATTAGGAAGGTTTGGATCTTAGCTTAGGGCCGAGGGAATTTTGCCAAAGAGTTTTTGTAATTTCCGATGGAAGGTGGAAATTAGCAAAAATGTTATTTCGGACTCCCTAAAAATTCACCAAAAAGCTCCGTGGCCTGGAAATGCATGATTATGCCCTTGAGAAGTTTTTTTTGAATTTTTGAGATTTTTCCAGAATTATTTATTAATTTTTATCTATTATTTATCAATTTTATTATTAAAATAATGCTATTTAATTCCAACCGGGTCGACCCGAGAATCCGGCCCGGACACCCGACAGCCCGGTTCGCGCGAGACAAACCCGAGTCACCCACGCGAAGCCCGGCCTCTCACCCTTTCTCTCCCTTCGCTTTTCCCTCTCTCTCTTCGGCATAGTATCGAACACGTTGCGGGCACATGCGAAAATGTCCCATCGGCCAACCTATGGCTGGCTAGCCGTAGGCGAAGGCTGGCAGACCCTCCCCAGTCCTGTCAGGAGCCGCCCAGCCGTTGGATGGCCGACGGAGACGCCCCGAAAGCCCTCGATCGTCGGATCACCCAGGTCGTGGGGCTAACCCTCGAGGCTCCTGCAACTGGCCAAACCGCGTCGCTCACTCGGCCAAAACCTCCTCCCGCGACGTCTACGAGTTCCCCTGAACTCCTTCTTGAAGACCCGGCCAGCCGTCACCACCGCTTGCGCTTGAGTCGCCGCCGGCAGCCGCCGAAAGGAGGCCCCGCGACCAGCCCTTCCACTGTCTCACGGTAAGTGACCGAGTCTCTCTCTCTCTCGAATCCTCCCGATTCTTAGATCTAGGGCTCATTTCTTTGAGGATTTGGACTTCTGATAACTCCTATAACAAATCTATGGCCTTTGATTGGACTAAAACAGCCTTGAATCGTTGATTTTAAAGATCAAACTTGGTTTGCCCCAAATAAAACCCTAGAAACCTAGATCTAGAATTGCGGCCACTCCAGGGGTACCCATTTGAAATTGAAGCCACTAATAGGTTGCTAGAGGTCCCCTTAACCTAGATCGAGCCTTGGTTTCCTTCGATTTAGTCGTGACGTCTTGGATTGAAGCTCGAAAATTCTGCCCTCTTTCCGGATTCGCAGTTTGCCGTCCGCCGGCGTCGAGGGGCAATTACTCCTAGCTCCGGCCACCATTGACGACGTCCCGGCCCTCGATCAAACCGTCTTGGAGCCCTCTTTAAGACCCAGCTACTCTCCAGCTCCGATTTGGGTCGAAGAGGGAGAATCGTGCTCCCAAACCGGAGCAGCTGCCCGTGACCCGTGAACCCAACCCGGCGACCCGACCCATTTGATGACCCAGGGCTGTTCTCGCATCGAACGTGAAATTGAGGCCGTTCTGTCGTCCGTTATCGCTGCCCACAGATCCGAGGCGTCTTAGATCATTGCCGCACCTCGCTTCGCGGACTCGATTTTAAGGTGAGTGGCTCCTAAACCCTTACTAGGCATTCTATTGCCTTAGTAGTTAATCTAAGTGATTGATGAAGTAGTTGGAATAGGACGACTGAGTTGGCGGCAACGTTGATTTACATCGATTGCGGTATGGATGAATTAATTTAGTTGGACGGTTATCGAGCCGATTTACTGGATATATGGCGACAGTTACTAGTTAAGCAAGGGATAAGTCAACTTAGGGTCTCAGGCCGGTTTTTGACGGCCTTAGCCATTTAATTGCAATGCAATTTATTTAATTCAAAAATTATTTATTTATCGTTTATTAACTAATTAATTTGCAATCTATTTATTTAATTATGGTTTGTTATTTATTTTAATTGTAATTTATTCATTTATTGTCGGATTATATTATTTGAATGAGTGAATGCTATTTGATGGGACTGACTTTAGTTCGATAAGGGTGTTAGGGCTTATTGTCAAGTCCCGGTTGAGGACCGTGGCACTCAAAGCTAGATAGTCGAAGTTGAAGGAGTGTGTAGGAGTATATAAGAAATTGTGGGTGCTTAACTCTAGGAGAGAGGTTGTCGTAGGAGACACGGTAGGATAAGGTGAGAGGTCGTAGGGACCCTGGGGTTGTAAAGTTCCTAGTTTGGGGTTAGGTTCTATTCACTAGGATATTCCAATATCTCATACCACCACCACCAACCATCTCAGGTGCCAGTTATGGATCCGAAGGAGGAGCCACAGGAGGAGGACTTGGAAGAGGAGCCCCAAGTAGAGATAGAGGTGTCGGGGCTCGCACAGCGGGTCAGAGACTAATTTCAAGAGCTTGACATGATGCGACACCTGACCAAATGCGTCTACTGAACGGTAGTGTAGTCAACCCGTAGGTTTCTCTGACTTAGACTAGTTAGCAAAGGTAGTCTTCCCTCAATATCTTTTGTTGTATCCCTTCCCCCTTCTGCTTGCGATGTTTTTGGACTGTGTAGATGCAAGTTGAGGCCCTTCCATCTGGTCGGTCTTGATGGAGGCCTAGTGGAGGGCCGGTTGTATTTTGATGTCTATGGGGTTGACATTGTCAACAGGGAGGAACTGTGTAAGTTGAATAGATTCCACAAGATATTTGATGGCTATGTATAACTTTTAAATATTGTTGGGTGTCGTCGTAGCTAGACGTTGTAGCTCTCTTTCGCTTCCGCAATTTATTGCGATTACGACGTTCAGATAGATCCTAGGGACTGGTCACGTGTCCGTAAATAGGAAGGGACCGAGGATCGTGACATCCATCGTCTCTAGGTCGAGTTGGTCCTCCTCCCCCTCATGACTGCTCTGTCCGTGCTCTAAGACCATGGCTTGTTCCTGAAATGGGTGGTGAGGGTAATGAGATAAGATGTATCTCTGTGAGTGACCCTGTACTATATCGTATGTGTGCGTGTTGCCATTCTAATACTCTAACCAACTTCTACGGCCCCTGTTTAGCTTTTTCTAAGTATCTTGGCGCATAGAGAAATATATAAAATTAGTCAGGGCCCCTTGCCCCCTTCAATCTCATGTTCCTGCACATCTAGGTTAGCCAATAAATCAATAGTAATAATCAACACCAATCAAACTAACAGGTTAGATAAGACCGTCCACAGTTGGTTTGAGACTTAGTTAATTCTCTAAATGGTTGGCCTCTATTTTCCTCGCCTACTACCTTATGACTACTGATAATCCGTTCTCTATTTCCCCACTTCTATCACCTTCCAATTTCTCAAGAAGAGATATTCACTTCTCATTGTGACACATATCATTCCATACACATAACTATAACTTAAAATAATAATTAACCATAACTTAAATTTGTTCAGGTCACTTACCTGGGGTAGCAGTACCTGGTACCTGAGTAGAGTGCATCGAGATGAATTGAGGTCCATAAGAGGCGACCGTGTCAACAAAGGAGCTAAGATTCTACATGACGGCTTGAAGCTCCAAAATCCTCCCTAGAAAACAGAGCTGTCGGTTGGTCGTTGAGCTGGATTTCGGGGGTTGCCGGCGTCGCTCGGGTAAGAGTCGTTGAAGCCGAGTAGTTCCGCCTTGAAGACCGTAACTTGGGGAGTGAATTTCGTGTTTTCTCTCTCTCCTCTCCTCTTTTGTGAACGGTGGTCCCCTCAAGTCGGGTCGGTGGGACGGTGCCAAGGCAGAGGCAAGGGAAAACTCCGGGAGGAGACAAGTGGCTCGGGGTTACGCGGAGGTCCTCGTGCAGCTGGGTGGCGTTGGCCGACTACGCTAGAGGGCTGGGGACGCGTGGCTCGTGGCGGCACACGCCGGCTGGCGGTGGAGAGCTCGCGCCCCCCACGCCCGCCACGTGTTCGGGAAAATGTCCACATGGGAGGGACGGCTGGCTCGGTGGACTGATTTGCGGGCGGTGAGCCAGCCGGTTCGCTCTCTGTCTTGAACTGGTCGTTATCCTACTCAGTGGACCGTACCGTTGACCGGTCAACATTGACCGTTGACCAAAAGTCAATTTGTTTTTCCAATTTTTCCAAAATTGCCCCTAGGTTCTGAAATTGAAGTTGAAGATAAATTTTGAAGTAGTATATATCTTCATGGGAGTAGTAAATTCAATGGATAAAGCAAGATGGGAGTCAAATTCGATCAGTAAGAAAATTTGAAGCAACGAAAGATAATGGATTTTGAAGGAAAGTACACGCGCCAATCTCTCGGGAGATTGGAAACATCTAATAAAAGGAAACATTGCGCTGGAAAAGGAAGACCAGCAAAAAGTAAAACGAGAATCATGAGGAAAAGGAAATAAGATATTCGTAAGAGAAGGAGGGGAGAAAAGAAAAGAAACAGGGTCTTCTCCGACTGACGCAAAAGAGAAGGGAGAGAACAATAAACAAAAAGAGAGAGGGCAGAGAAGAGAACATAGGAAAAGATAAAAGAAGTAGAGAATAGCCAAAAAGAGAGAGAGAGAGAGAGAGAGAAGAAGAGAGGGTGCGTCTGTCTTTCAGGGAAGAGAAGAGAGAGGGGAGAACAAAAGAAAAGGAAGAAAGGAGATTTTAGCACGACGTGACTCACAGTCTCTCTCCAAAATTCACCTTTCATCCAGGTAGCTTTCTCATATCTCAACTAAGCACAAGCACTAAATTATTTTATCGAAATCGATGATTTGAGTCAGTTTGTTTTATGACATTTTCTCTTCTCATGTTTTTATGGCATATTTCTTCCTTGTCCGAGCCGGCCATTGATGAACCTCACCTCGCCAGAAATCTCCCCGTACCTTCAATGCGTGGCCGCTTTAGTTAGTTCTTTTTTTTATTAAGATGTTCTTTGTTTGTAATTTTTATTTATTGGTGATGGTTAAATCAGCCGCCAAAAAACTTGTTGGAAAATTTTGTCGACGGCCGGAAAATTTTGTCCGGGTCAACGAGTTGGACCGGGTTTCCCCGACCCGGTCCGAAGCATTTTTCGAACTAAAAAATAAAACAATTCTGAAAATAAAAATCCAAAAAAAAATCAATATACTTCAGAATTAAAAAATTAAAAATTTTGCAATCAAAAAATAAAAATACATAAAAATAAAAAATTCATTTTTAGTATTATAAGTCTTCAACCAATTTTAGATTTTCCATATTTAGTTTATCATAAAAAATGAGAAAACCTTCAAAAATTTTAAAGTCAGTTGAATAAGCTCTTAGAGCTTTTACATTAGGGGTGTTTTGTTTGATTTTTTTAAAGACAATATTAGGATTGTTGATTGCACATTTCTTTATGATTATTTGTTTGGGCATTTCTATTATATTGATTGCCATTTTTCTTCTAACATGGTTAGGATTTAAATAAAAATGATGCATGACCAATTAGTGGACTAGTCTCCTAGGGGATAAAAAGCTTGCATGAGTTAACAAGATGATCAAGCATAGGTTCTGAAAAGGACACTAGTTTACTTACTAGTGTAATCAAGTCCCCGTTCGTAGATCTCTGGTTGAGTATAAAGTGAAGCATTCTCTCCGGCTTTCACTTGGTTTCTAACTAACCTCAATAGGCTAGTGATGACTCCTTATATATGTTTTCCATTATTAAAATTTTTGTAAGAATTTCCAACATCGCACGAGATATGGGCTCGGGAAAACTTGAGTCTATAATGGATGAGTCAGATGAAATTACAATTAGACGATATATTCAAGTTGTCTTTTAGGGACACTGATTTGAATCTCCTTATAGACAATATCTCAAAACATATTTCCCTCGAGGGTAGCCCCTCAACAGGTAAGTCATGACATCAATTCAAATATATTATTACCTATCTTGACAAACTGTTATCTAACTTGGATTTTTTTAGGTGTCTAGATAAATCTTTAAATTGGGAAATCATAATTTACGATGTGTATCGGTTGATAGTCCAATCTCGCGCTAGAGATACAACTCGCGACCATACGGAAAATCAATCAATTTGATCTCATACTCGAGATACGATTTGTTGATCTTATTGGTTATCAAATTTAGATGGATTTGGTGATTTCAATTATTTTTTCACTTGTTTGATGTGCTGCGAATAATGCCAAATGACGATCTAATAGGTGTAGATAATAGCTTAGTTGAATTTCTTTCAAATTATAAAAAAAAAATTTAAACTGTTAGTTTTAAGTTAGAATAAGATAGTTCTGGTTAAAATTTGCACTCTAAGATGTTATCCATAGTTAATATAAGATCTTAATTTAAATCAGGGATTAAGATAGTTCAACTTCTTGTTTAAATAAGATAACAACTAGCTATTGATAATTAGTTTTTCAATAATTTCATGATTTCGTAATTTCTTAAAAAAAAAAACATATGCATTTCATATATTTATGGCATATCACGTTATTAAATCATGCCATGTCATAGAGTTGTGCATCACATCTATTTAATTAGAATTTGCATGTCATGTAGAATTAGATGCATAATGTCATATCAATCTTGCACGTCATTTATAAATTACATTTTTAGGTCATGAATAATGTTATGTCATGTTAGAATAATGAATAAACTTGTATTAGAATCGAGGTGACTTAATGTGTGTCATATTAGGTTAGAATTCATATTATCATTAGTTCATTTAGTTTTAATATAAAAATATACTTATGATAGGTTAGCATCATATATAACTTAGGCATTTATTAATTTCGAAATTCAGTAAAAAAAACATATCATTCGCATGTCATTTAGATAATTACATGTTTTTAGTTAATTTAGTCAAATCGTATGCCATGTGAACTAGTTTAAATTAGAATTGCATCTATATGACATATTAGGATAGTCGCATTTAGGTTTAAATTTTCATCATATGCATTGCCTATTAATATAGTCTACATACAAAAGGTGAAAATCCCCAAATATATATATTTAAAGCTTCATTCCTACATACATAGTTAACTCTCATGTTAGGATAATAATAAAAACCACAAAAAAAGTCATTTGGCTTGTTTTGTTAGATCATATTTGTAATTTATTTGTTGCTTTGTTTCGTTACATATTTACATTAATGTTTATTCACCTACATGGACACTCATATGTTAGTGGATAGAGTTAAAATAAATTTAAGCTACATAATAAACATTTTTAAAATAAAAGAAAATGTATGGAAAGGGCGTTAAAGTGATCCAGTGTAATCAAGTCTCCGTATTCATAATCTCTGATTCGTAGGAATAAAATATATTTTTGAATACTTTACTTGGATTTCTAATTGACCCACCAAAAAATATATTAACGGCGACTCCAAACGAAATCAATTTTGCATGATAAGAACCTCAACCTAAGTCATGAATCGGTATGAGTTTGAGAGAACTTGTGCTAAGTCAAACTTTTTAGCCGAACCTTAGGTGATGTACCTTTGGAAAGGTTGCAACAACTTGACAACTCTGCTAGGGAAAACTGAATGAACTCTAGTGGACTTTGACCAATTGTCATTTTTGAATTTTTTTTTTGTTTGGCAGCGAAGATATCAAGTATGTTTTTAACACATGTGTTAAATGTTCTTGCAGTTGGGAAGTATAAAGAATATCGTTTGTCTTAACCCTTATTTTGCAGGGAGATGTTGAGATGTATGCTTTAAATTTAATTATTTGAAGTAATGTTTGCCTATAAATTATTGTGCATGCTATGATTATATTTACACTACGCTTTAGCACACACAACCCGTCGCCAAACGAGGGCCGCATATGAGTGCCTAGGATGGTATTGAGGTAGATACCACTTTGACCGCATGCTAGTGGTACGAGTTGTTTATCTTGACCTCGAAATTTCTTTCTTGGTGTCGGGAGTACCCACCCTATTCGCATGCCTACTGCTCGAATTGGTTATTCGACTGTGCTAGAGTCATAAGGACCCGACTAAGAACGTAATGCCAGCAGCTAGTTAGATCATCCTTATGGCTCCACCTTCTAAAGTCATTTAAAGTTGAAATCAAACTACTTTGCATGTACATGTGTGTTTAATTGCCCACAATCTACTTCTGAAGTAAGTTTTCTAAACCTTCATCACGCAATTTATTTACATCACTGTAATTTTTTATCGGTCCATGACACTAGATTGCACACTAACTAGGTCTATATATTATGATAAAACATGACATTCGACTTGTTTATGCTCCTAAAGCCAAGCTCATTATGTGGCGGGACAAGTCTAAGATCGGCCACCTTCTTACGCTATTGAGAACTAAGGTTCATGGGGGCCTAGTTCAAGTTTTGGTGCACTTATGGTTTCCTAAGACGTCCACATTCATATTTGGTAAGTATGAACTGACTCCTACCTTAGAAGAATATTGCATTGCCATTATAAAACCTTTGGGATCGAAAGTCCACCTATCGGAGTAGAATTTACATCTACTTTATATGATTTCTTGAGAATCAAAGAAGCTGAAGCAAGAAAAGTTTTAAAGACAGATCGCAATATTTGCCCTTACTCATTTTTAGATGAATGTTTTAAAAACACATCTTTTCAAATGAATAAGATCTTTCTATTAGCTTTCTTTAGGTTCATGGTTTTTCCTCATTGCAAAAATGCTATAACTCCAACGACTGCTTGGGTAGTTAAACAAGTGTGTGTAGAAATAAACTATATTAATACTACTTTTCTTTCCTTCACCTATTATAAAGAAAATAAGGATATGGTTCTACATGCTTCCCCTAAGCTGTTATAAATTTGATCTCTCCCACATAAAAGGTTTTGGGATCTTAATGGCCATTCGTGATCCCAAAACCTTTTATGTGACAGAGAAACCAAACTTATAACAGCTCAGAGGAAGCATGTAAAACTCTATCCTTGTTTTCCTTATATGGGTGAGGGAAAGAAATGTAGTATTAACATCATTTATTCTTACACACTTCTTTAACTACACAAGCAATAGATGGACTAATAACATTTTAGTAATGAGGAAAAACTATGGACATAAAGAAAGGTAACATAAAGATCTTATTTATTCGAAAAGATGTGTCATTTTTAAAATGTTCATCAAAAAATGAGTAAGGGCAATTACTATGATTTGCTTTCAAAACTTTTCTTACTTTAGCTTATGTGATTCTTAGGAAATCATATAAAGTGGATGTAAGTTCTACTCCGATAGGTGGACTAATCAATTTCGATCCCAGAACATTTCCAACGGCAATGCTATATTCTTCTAATGTAGGAGTGAGTACATACTTACCAAATAAGGTCGACGTTTCGGGAAACTAGAAGTGCACCAAAGCTTGAACTAGTCCCCCATGAACCTCAATTCTCAACAGCAAAAGAAGGTGTTCATAGATTCCGTAAAGTCACGGTCAATTCAATCTAAATTGTCACAACACATATTGAGCTCGGCTTTGGGAGCAAAAAAAAGTCGAATATCGTGTTTTCCCATGATATATATAGACCAAGATTGGTGTGCAATCTAGTGTCATGGACCAATAAAAAATTACACTAATGTAAATAAATTGCGAGATGATGGTTTAAAAAACTTACTTCACAAGTAAATTGAAATCAAACATACACATGCATATGAAAAGTGTTTCGATTTTTACTCTAAATAACTTGACAAGATGGAGCCATAAGGGTGATCGGATTAGTCGCAGGCACGAGTACTTAGTCGGGTCTTTATGACTCCGGCACAATCGAAGAGCCAACTCGGGTCGTTAGCATGCGAACATGAGTAGGTACTCCCAACACCAAGAAAGAAATTTCGGGGTAGAGATAAGCGACTCATACCGCGAGTATGCAATCAGAGTGGTATCTACCTCAACACCATCCTAGGTACTCCTATACGACCTGGGTTCGGTGGCGAGTAATGTGTGCTAAAGTGTAGTGCAAATATAACAATGGCATGCACAAAAATTTATAGGCAAACATTTCTTCAAATAATTAAATTTAAAGCATACATCTCGACACCTCCTTGCAAGACAAGGGTTAACATAGACTACACCCCTTATACTTTTCAATTGCAAGAACATTTAACAAATGCGTTAGGGACATACTTGATATCCTCGTTGCCAAACTAAAATATTTTTTTAATTAACATAAGTCAACTAGAGTTCATTAAGTCTTCCTTAGTGGAGTGGTCAAGTTATCGTGACCTTTATGAAGGTGCATCATTTAGGGTTCAGTTAATGGATTACTAAGTTTGACTTAACTCGAGCTTTCTCTAACTTAGGTTAAGGTTCTTATCATGCAAAATTAATTATATTTAGAGTGGCTACTATTCTATTTTTGATGGGTCGATTAAAAATCTATGTAAAGTATCAGGAGATATACTTTATTCCTATAAACCAAATATTATGGGTACGAGGACTTGGTTACACTAGATCACTCTAACATCTTTTCGGTACATTTTCTTTCATTCCAAAAAATGTTTAGCATGCAACTTAGATTCATTTTAACTCTATCCACTAACATTTGAGTGTCCATGAGGGTGTGCAAGTATTAATATAAATACTTGATGAACAAAACAACAAATAAATTACAAATATGATCAAACAAAATAAGACAAATGATTTTTTTTTGTGATTTTTGGTGAATAAAGTTTTAAATATATTTTTTTTGGGATTTTCACCTTTTATATGTAGACTATATTAATAATGCGACTATCCTTAAATGTTATATACATACAATTCTAAATTAAACTAGTTCACATGGTATGCGATTTGACTAAATCAACTAAAAACATGTAATTATTTAAATGACATGCGAATGAATTTCACAATTGATAAATGTCTAAATTTGATATGATGCTAACCTATCATAAGAATATTTTTATATTAAAATTAAATGAACTAATAATAATATGAATTCTTATATAACATGACATGCATTGAAGACCTCAGTTATAATACAAATTTGATCCTTATTCTAACATGATATAACATTATTCTTGACCTAAAAATGCAATTTATAGATGACATGCAAGATTGATATGACATTAAGCATCTAATTTTACATGACATGCAATTTCTAATTAAATGGATGGGATGCGCAACTCTATGACATGACATGATTTAATAATGTGATATGTCTTAAACTATATGAAGTGCATATTTTTTTTTTGTTTTAAAGAAATTTCGAAATTATGTAATTAATGAAAAACTAATTATCGATAGCTAGATATTATATTGTTTAAATGAGGAGTTAGCCTATCCTAATCCCTAATTTAAACTAAGATCTTATCTTAACTATGGATAACATCCTAGAGTGCAAATTCTATTTAGAACTATCTTTTTGTAACTTAAAACTAACACTTTAATATACTTTTTATAATTAGAAAGAAATTCAACTAAGCTACCATCTACACCTATTAAATCATCATTAGATATTATTCAAAGCACATCAGACAAGTGACAGAATATTTGAAATCACCTAATCCATCAAAATTTGAAAACAGATAAAATCAACAAATCGTATCTCGAGTATGAGATAGATCGATTGATATTTTGTGCAATCGCGAGTCGTATCTCGAGTGCGAGATTGGACTATTGACTGATACATGTCGTAGATTAAGATCTAATCATTTGGAGATATATCTAGACACCTAAAAAAAATCCAATGTAGATAATAGTCTGTCAAAATATGCAATAATATATTTGAATTGATTAAATTATTACCTAGTTTCCGGATTACTTCCAAATTTGAATCGTCAAACGTGGATTATGAACCGCGGATTGTGGCGGTTGACATAGGGTGTCACATGCAGTAGGCGACGACTCGTGGCCATAGAATGGCGAAGCTTGTGGTGGTTCACCTTCAAGATGGCTTGGAAATCATAATGATGATCCGCGAGGGCAAATTGAATAAGATGTATAGTACGGGGCAAGGTTGGGATTAAGATAGATGGATTCATCCTTACGCAATTCCCTGTTCGTGACAACACATTTGGCTCCATTTCCATCCCCAAAGCTCACCAATCGCGGATTTTACACGCCTCATCCAACGCGGTTTGTGAGCATAGGTACGCCGCTCGAATTGCCTATCCCTAGTCAATTTTTTGTGGTTATAGTCCGAATTTTGTGGACAACATCTAGAAATTTCGGTTCAAATATTCCTCGCCATGAGAGCCCTGTTTGGTCCTCGGTTCGTCTATCTACTTCTAATTTACGACATTGAAAATATGGCGTTTTTCGTGATGTCCCAAATTTTTTTGCCCCTAGTTTTTTTTTGTAATTAAAATGCCTTCTGTTTGGTCGATACCGACAGGGCTTATTCAGAGGGCTTAAAGCAAAATTTCAGAATGCATGTGGGATTTATTGAGAGTGAGTTTCGACCCGTTAATGAGAAACCGTTTAAAATAGTAATTATCTAACGGAAATCATGGTGGTTCCACTCTCCTTTCTGTTTTCGTCTCTTTTATTCCTCCTCGATATCTTAACTTACTCGAAACATGCATATTGGCGTTTCATTCGATTTTTGAGTCCTCTTGGAATTCACTTGATTTTAATATATCTCACATCCTTTAAAGAAAAGCTATTCAATAAAAAAAAATTGTATGTATATTAATCTAAAGTCCATGTAATTTGAAATTTATTCAACAAAATAAAAGAGAACTCAAAAGGGTTTAATGTATTAGAAAGTTTTTCAACAGATATTTTAAATACATCAACTCAAATAAATTTAACACGATGGAAAAAAAAAGATGCTCTTGAGTTTTAATTTAGCGACTCAAAAGATGGAATGACAATGACGTCTAAACAAAACGACGCTAAAGATTAAGGACATTGGCGTCGTGCTTCACAGTAAAACAAAATTAAATTTGTGAGGAAGCTAATGATTAAGATACTGCTTCCTAACTTTAGAATTTAAAACTTTCTGGGTGCTTGTGTCCAATTTTCATAAACATTTTGTCCGATAATGTTCAATCTTCAATAGGTTTCACAACCCCAAAGAATACTAACACATACATGAAAATACGTACAATTGGGGGAAAAGGAGTTGTCCTTAACTTTATTGCTATCATTTTCAAACAACAGCGGTTGCTCCGTCTTGAAGAAGGAGCAGCCTTTTCAATTAGTTTCACAAGCACATGGAGTGTCATAAGCTTATATGAACTCTTCATCTATCATTTTCTCGTCGAACAATTCTTTTTTTCCATCTATACAATAATCGGCCGATGCAATGTGAATTTGTCTTCATCGGAGTGGAGTTTCGCAGTTTCAGTCATAAGAAATAACGATGACCAGGATTCCAATGTAAAATCTCTCACAAAAAATAAACGTTTCCATTCTACTAATAACCAGATGGATTTTCCCAAGTTGAACAACGAAAGGCATTGATGACGAATCATATACAAGTCCAGCCGTTGCTGTCAAAAAAATTCTCCTACTTAGCATGACTCCATCGGATGAGGAAGCTGCTCTTCTTGTCTCTTCGGAGAATCCAGCCAGTGCCAAACCGTCAGCAATCCCGTGGCATCTCCCGTGTAGAATAGGCCTCCGGGAGCCGTATGAAAATTAGTGACTTGTCGTCTTGAGAATATCCTGCCCCTTTCAGCGAACCTGGAGTACGATGCACGTAGTCAGCCAAGCAGAAGATGTCAAACAGTCTTCAAGAGAGACAAAGATGTCAAACCAATTAGAGGAATTATTTGGACTTACGATAGCAGCTCGTACAAGCGAACAGTCTAGTCAGTGCATGCACAGAGAAGGACCGGCTTACCACATGCATCATTCATCGCTGACAGTGCTACAATACCCTGCGCAGGACAAAATGACACGGGCAACATCAACATATGGTACTACATCACTTCCATGAGACTAGGAACACAGTGAGAAACTGACAAAGCACCAGTAGGTGAAAGATGAAATTTCGTGTCTTCTTCGCAAAGAGCAAGCACATGAAAGGTACTTTGACGGAATGGCTACATCACAAAGCTTCAATCCACATTATTCATGTAAATAATTTTAGCTGTGGAAATAAAACCGAAAAGCAATATGACGCATCTTTGCGATCTAAGATTATGAAACAGGTCCATGCACTTTGCACATATGAAAACAATAATAGAAAACACAATTTCACTCTTATTGTCTACACTAATTCTTATAGGAATACCATGTTCCACATAAGTCCGAGAAAAGAAAAATTAGCGGGCAACATACATGGTCCTCATGATGTGTATGCACAACTTCCAAGCCGCCTCCTTCAGTGGCAACCCAGACCTTAACTGTCTGATCTAATGAACAGGATATCAAGTTCTGGTCCCAGCAAAGAAGTGACATCACCACAGAAGCGTGTCCAACAAGTTCCTCAACACACTCCAGAGTGTGCAAGTCCCACACCTGCTGAGGAGGAAAAAAGAAAGATGTGAGGGGTCAGGACAATACTACAGTGGAGCGGGGCAGGAAAAAACGGAGATGACGTAGCCAAATCAACAGAAGTGATGCGAAAGAAAACATAAACTATAAGGGCCAAGGCATGCCTTCCCAGAACACACGACTAAGTATAGTCAGGGCAAGAGACATCTAAGACAAACCAGCTTACCCTTATGGTCTGGTGAATGGAACCAGAATACAACCGGTTATGCCCAATAGTTAATGATAGCACGCCCCGAATATGACCCCAGAGAGTCGCAGCCTCCTGAAAAAGACCAGCCTCACTACCTCCTTTCCACACCAAGATAGCGCCATCCTAGAGGCAAAGTTTGTTCAGTTTATACATCAAGGGCCAATAAAACTCATTGAAAGTATCAACAGAATGAGTCAGTGAGTGATCATATGAATGCTCACTTAGGTGGGTCAAAATTAAAGAAGAAGAGAAGAATTTCAGATCTAAACCAAAAATCCATCCTCACATAAAGCATCAACTTTTATATCACTTATGCTGCTAACTCAAGGAGGAACAAGATTCGAAAAAATTCCAGCAGATGAATCACCTAATTGACAGTGAATTCTTTCTAATAATAAATTACCCGGGCTGCAACAAAGAGCATGTTCTTAGAAACTTCCATAGCACGGATCTCTCCAACAGGTCCACTGATATCGTAGCTAGCACCATTTTGTATATTCCATGCCTACAACAGATACAAGAGAAAGCAATAATTAAAGCTCAGCAACCCACTAATTCAAGAATTGACAAAGAAAATAATAACGAAGGACAAAGGAGACCCAGCCAACTGCTCAACTTAACAGTATTAGGGATGCCAACAAACAGCCAAGGACCTTCAAAAGTAAAACACCCAACTCGTCGCATAAGGTTGATCACTTGAATACATTGACCAGTGTGACGGTCCCAGATTCTTACTGTTCCATCTCTACTTCCAAAGTAGAGCTTAGTAGATCCAGAAGGAAGTGCTATTCCAGAAACAGCCTGCCATAAAAAGCATCAGGTGAGTCCAGACCTACTTTTATGCCAGACAGGCAATGATATTTCAACATCTTAATTGGTACAGGACGGAAGTGATCCAGCTAAGTTTTCTCCAGCGAAATTCTTGGACATAATAGAGAACACAAAATACAAAAGCCAATCTGTAAAATGTACCCTCTCATGCCCATCATCAAGCTTAGTCAACATGGCAAAATCAACCCCGTGAAACCACGAATGAAAGAAACGACACGTATTGCCTTTCCCGCAGTTGCCTGACATCCAGCGATGGCATGCTTCTACTAGGGGCTTTCAAGAGTTTTTCTCTGTTAATGAATCACCTCTCTGTAGAAGTTGAACTCACTAAATTCACTGGACCAGATTCAGGGCCCTTCCCAGGGAAATCCTCAGGCATATAACTTGACTGCTCTGCAGCACGATTGTAAACATTTCGTGGAAGAGATGCATCATGCAAAACCTGCACGGATTCCTGTTGCACCTCCCTTCTAACCAGTAATTGCAAACTCTGTGGCTTCTTGGTGCTGTTTGAAGCTGATTATAGTCTGTCTTCATATCTATACTGTTATACAGAAATAAAAACAATCAATCACTGAACTAAATAACCTATCGAAAGTTAACTCAAAGCATCAGAACTTGTTCTTGCAAGAAGATCCATAGCAGAAAAACCAAGCCCAATGTAGTCAGCAATCCCGAGCCTTTCAGTTCCTCTTATCACCAATAATACGGACAGAATAAAGAACAATTGCCTTATAAGAGAATGCATAACCATCTCGATCCATCATAATTCCCATCTCTTTTGGTTACATCTAAATCAAATTCAGCCAGAATCAGAAGCAACTGAAAACCTAGAGCACGATCTAGACACGGAAAAATGACAGAATACGGACATCAATGTTGTACTTTGCAAGCCCTTCACCAAAAATTCCAGTCATCAAACCTAATTTCTGAACTCGCCACCCCCGTAAAAACAGCCCGTCAAATCAAGGTAACAAATCTCCGATCCATTCAGGCGGAAGAGAACCCCCGATTCCTTCGGAGTAAAGAAACCTAACAATCCCCGACGAATGGCCACCAATCGCAGGCCGAACGGCCCCCTTCGTCACCGGCGGAAGCCCACCTTCCGGAAAACCCTCCGATGGCGAGCAGGAGATCGTCATCGTCAAAAGAAGATGAAAACCCTAAACAGAACTTCCTTGCTACTTCGCTAGAAGCTGCACGAGGAGAGCGTCGAGAAGAGAAGCAAGCGAACCTGAAGAAACCGCAAAGCAATGGAACCGACGATCGCCCTCGAATCGAAGTGAAGAAGATCGGCGGCGATCGAGAAGGAACGAATCGATGATCGGAAGAGCTTCGCGAGAAAGCAATCGACAGAGACAACCCTTCCTTTCTTTCTTTCTTGGGTCGCAATTTGCCTAACCCTTCTTCTTACTTCTTATATAAGGAAGACAAAGCGCGGCCGCGTCGCTCGGGCGACCGTTGGAGAGATTTTACAAAATTTGAAAAATTTTAGTCGATTTTATCAGAAAAGCCCGATAAATATCAGAAATCAAATTTCGATTCAAAATATATTTTTTCTTGAAAAGCTTTAGAGGGTGGAGAAAATATAAAAATATAATTTTTTTAAAGTAATAATGCAAGATTTGAATAAAATTGAAAAAAAAAATACAAAATGTTTGGGAGTTGATTGATAAAAATATAAAGTTTAAGATTGAATTGACACTATTACCACAAGTTTAAGATTATTTTCATAATTTTCTCAACGTAAAATTCCTAAGATCACATCTCCATGTTTTTTGTTGTGTTGTAGAGAGTGAAGAGAAAAAGTAAATTTGATAGGCAAATAGAGGAAGAAGGAGACCGATGGATTTTACATTTTCTAAGGGCATTTTTTGAAGTATTAGTGGTCCCTTTATTTAACAGAAAACACGATATCATAAAGTAGTTGCTTCATTTTTGGGTGCTTAAATCACTATAGAAAAATGAATAAACAATACAACCCTTTATTGAGAAAAAGAAAAAAAAGAAAAGAAACATGTTTGATATAATGAATCAATTCCCTTGCGAAATAATTTTGAGTAATGCTTATTCTTTCGTAAAATAATCTGATAATGGAAAACAAACAATTCGAAAAATGCTTTCCTAATTTTTATTGTTGTCTTGGCCTAGAAAAATAAGTTAATGAAAGTTATTTCCATATCAGGAAAATCAATATCAAGCAATTTTGTTGGCAATCAAAATACTTTCCGTTATATTTAATATTCTAAACATGTAAGGATCAAAGAAAGGAAATTACAGACCTTCGAGTCGTGGGTCGCATCCATTTTCAAAAGTGATTGGTAAACCGAGTTGATGAACTCCAAGTCCGCGGGATTTTCTCCATCATTGGGTGAAGAACGAGATGAATGACTGGGTCTTCTACGGATCTTTTACGTGATTTCTCAATCCTCACTAAGGAAATACAAAAAGTCTTTCTTTAGGTTTTCTTGGTTCTTATATTGGCTGCTTTTGGATTCGGATATTGTGACATTGTTAATCGTCTAATTGTCTTAATATAGTTGCAATCCTATGGAATTTTGGTAGTGAAATTTGGAAGTTGGAAACTACTTTTTGATGAATTGAAAGGTACTAAACATATCAGGAGATCATTGATTTCATGAACTAGTTTAACTCAGTTTTCTATATAAGTTTAGTATATGTATTGTAAAAGTAATACATTACAAATAAAACTTGTTATTCCGTGATTTCACCTATCCATACCCAATCATCTACAAAAAAAACCCTAAAATATCGTCGAAAAGCACATTTACTATGATCGATCTTTCGAACCGATAAATGTGTTTATCTGTAACACAGTTCACAAATTATTCAAGAATTGCATTGCAAATGATAGTCATATAGTGTTGTTCACTGCAGCCTCTTTATGCTATACCATGTCATGCATCTATGTGGCAATAATTTGAGTCATTGGTAGTTCATGGCATTGCCTCGATAAATTTCAATTTTGAGTATCAGGATATAAAATCTTAGTATGTATGTTCATTTTCTCTTTCAAGAATATTAATAACAAAATGTGTTCTTAATTTTTCTCAAAAGCTCATTTAAGGAATAAAATAGAAAGAAAAATTATTTTTGAACAGAAACTATTATAGGCACAAAAATGTTAGTAAACGCACTTTTAATATATGCATAAATCGATCCCTTGTCCTTTCTTTGTTGTAATCATCTATCAATCGAGTACAAAAGATTATGGCATGACTTTTGAAATTGTCAATCTAGTTCCCTAGTCAAGGTGATGATCGGTTGTGCGCAATTTTTAACGAACCATTCTGTGAAAAAATCATGATTGACTTTAGGGCCTCAACGTGATTCCTTCGTGATCCTCACTTCTAGTAATTGGCGTTGTCAAAAAGAAAAAGACCTATGATGACTAGGTAAAAAAATAGGGATAGGTGGCTGAATAAATAAAAGAAGAGATAAAAGGAGGACACGATTGAAAAGAGGAAAAGAAGAAGGAATGGAAAAATGGAAGAGAAAGGAAGAAAATAGAGAAGGGTTATCGCGCATGGACACCTTAGAGACCTCGCCAACCCCGCAAACCAAATTTATTTTGTTCACCAAGGGTCGATCTGCGCCGGGTTCATCTCGTCGGCAAACACCGTCTACTTGAAGAAACTCAACAGAGGGGATACCATGGTGTTCCCTCAGGGGCTCTTGCACTTCCAGTGAATGCTGCGAAAGGTCCAAGTCTTGCCATAGTCGGCTTCAGCAGTCCGAGCCCTGGGCTTCAAATCTTGGGACTTTGCTCTGTTCGGAAACAACTTGCCTTCCGAGTTGGTGGAGTCCACCACTTTCCTTGATGATGCTCAGTTTAAGAAGCTTAAGGGTGTCCTTGGTGGCACTGGCTAAGTGGCTTAATTTCATTCTTGTAGAGAAACCATCCATTAACAAACACCAACTTTCAAGTCCCTGCTGAACAAAGGAAAATAATAATGCGTCTTAGATGCCCACCGTTAATGGCTATCCACGGATTCTTCTTGTGCTCTTGTACTTCGGTTTGTTTTTGTGTTGAAGTGAGTCGTCGGAGTGGATTTTTCTAGTGCTCTTTCTAACTTGTTATTCTGTTTGGACTTTGGAGCAAAAAGCGTCCCTTTGTTCGTCGAATGTAGACTTAAATGAATAAAAGCATTTTGTTGCTTCGTCAATTTCGCGAAATCTATAATCCTTGTCTGGGAATTAACTGTGCTCGATAAGTCAAGTGATGTAGAAACGTCATCCACACATTATTAGATGTGATTACAGTAGAATTGGGACTAACATTCGGTGCTGTTTCCATAAAATGACGGCTCATGTCTTACTATGAGTTGGACCAACCAAAGCATTAATTAGTCTCGGCATGTCATGCCAACATGCTCGACATGTGTGTTTGGCATTGTACAATGCCAAGTGGACCAATTCACGTCCGAAATTTTCTATGCATGACTTAATTAAGGAGAATTGTCATGGCCGTCACGCGCGAACTCTATTTTATACCCTGGCTTTGGACATGTTTCTTTTCCTAAGCACACTAGAATCTTGTGGGTGATCACTTCAACAGTGAGCAAATATTGAATGCACTCCGATCCTGTTAGCCTAGTTCACATGGTTAAATTATGGAAGTCCCACATGACATCCACTTCATTTAATGGTGCATGTGAGATGCATTTAAAGATTTTTTCTTCTACAAAATTCGATATGCGTAAAATTTGTTGGGGTGTCGTATTTGATTAGTTGTTTAATCAGAATTTCTAAATTTCGAATTGAAGTACCCTTTAGAATTCATTTTTGATTCTTGGAACTCTCATATTACCGGAAAACTCAATTGGTTGCTGGTAGCTATAAGTATCGTTTAGTTAGATCCTTGGATTTTATTTTCACTATGTGTTTTCCCCCAAGGTGGCTAATTAATTTGAGATGAACAAGGGTTTCGGGCGAATGATTTCTTGTTGGAAATCTTACAATGAACTTAGGTGCTTACTGAGTTTAGAGGGTACAATAATGTAATTGGAAGAAATGATAAACATGTCAACTTGAGTTCAGTATTGATCTACCTATCCATAAATATGAGTGGATAAAACTCGCATGATGACGACTCACGTAACCCACACTGATTTGCTTTTGATGTCAATTTAGCAAACCTCTAATGCTAGCAGATGTCTACTCTTAGCAAATGTCTAAATTTCGTATCTAAATCTTATGAGAATTTAGATGATGAATGATTGTCGAATTATGAGATACAAATGCTTTAATAAATTATTTCGGAGTAATCATCAAGTAAGTCTTAAATTTATCGTGTGGATGTCAATTCAATTCTCGATTTTATTAATTAAGTTATGTTAATATCGGAATTTTGTTGATGAAAATTAATATACAAATTAGGGATTTTCCCAACCCATTAAAGCTTCAAACTCAACAATCCTCTATGATTTTTTATATGAATTTTTTAGAGGCCTCTGGAAATAATCGGCTTTCTCTCTCCTTCGAACGAGATTTGCTTCGCCCTTGAAAAGGAAAAATGAAAGGAAAATATCAGTTTTCCTTAAAAAGTGGGAACCGAGGCGTAGCTTAAAAAATTCGCACGCCCTCGGCGATCCTTCTCGTTCTTTTTCCCTCTCAGTTCTATTCACTGTCGCCGGGCTTCCATCATTGCCATCAAAGAACACACGCATTTAGGATGCGTTTATTTAGAGAAAAATTACATGATAAAGAAAAATACCTTTTAAAAAAATCTTTCAGGAAAATATATAATTTTACTTTGTTTGATGATACGGGACAGAAAATATTTTCTGATGTTTGGGTCTCATTTGAAAATGATTTTAATCTTATCAATAACTTCTGGGCAAAAAAACAATTCGAACTTTTAAATTTTAAAATTTCTCTTTTTTTTTTCTTTCCTTTTCTTCTTCCTTCTTCATCCCACTTGCCTCTCCATCACCACCGCCACCGTCACCATCTCCAATGACCATACCTTCCTTTGCGCCAACTCTATCCAACAAAGCTTGGCTGATCTCTCAACCTCAAAGCAAGGCCACAACCACCAGCCAAAGACGAGTTTTGAAGCTTGGGTGTCAAGCATGACTCAAGCTCGCCAGCTTGAGGCAAGTTCAACATCACCGACGAGCTCGAGCTTCACCAGATTGGTGAGCTTTGAGCTTGCCCATGGCTAACTTGGTTCAACTCACATGAATGTGGCAAGGCCAAGCCTCACCAACCTTGCACGAGCATGTCCTTTGCCAATGGCAAGTCACCAACCATTGTCGAGGCCACCCACTGGCCAAGAAAAAAGGGGAAAACACAAAGAAAATAAAATAATAACTTAAGATATTAAACAATTTGAGTGAAGCAATTCAAAAAGTATTTATCCATGTTAGATTTAGGAAATTACTTTTCTAATCGTATGCATGAATAATTTTATTGATGTAAAGTATTTTCAGTTGACTAATTATTTTCAATGAACCAAATGGGTGAATGTTTGAAAACTTAATTTATGGAAAACACTTTTTCCCAAACAAATACACTCTAAAGTTGATGGAAATATTCCAGCATGTAAATTATAAGAAGAACAAGTAAAAAATCCTTTTTTTAAAAAAAAGGTATATACATGAATTGAGCATCTTTTGGTACTAAATGTTTAAACATAAATGCATATGTATATATATATATATATTCCAATTTGAAATAGGGAAAATTTTAAATAAGGACCCAAAGTGGCATGGGTTTCTCAAATAAGGACTCAAAGTGGTCATTGTTTTAAATAAGGACCTAAAGTGATTATAATTGTTTCAAATAAGGACCTCCAATCGCCGCTTCACCGGCAACTTCAATATTCTGGCTAGTCAAGGGTATTTTCATCATTTTAATTAACTTAAATTTAAAAAAGATAAAATAAAATAAAAAAGAAGAAGAAGAAAATACAAGGGAGGGCTTAGTCCTCCCGCTGCCCTATCGCCGGTGGGGCGGTGGCTATGATCGGTAGGGTCGCCGGCCCTCTCCCTCGTCTAGGCGGGCCACCCCCTACCATACCTCGGGTAGGGGAGTTGACCAGTCCACAGCCGTCGCCTTCAATTCCTGCATGATCTTCCTTACCTGGCTCTGAACAAGGAAGCCCACGTTATAAACCATCTTCCTCACCTAGAGGCTCGACGCTGGAGGACGCTTGTGTACGAGTCTGTAATCGACAAAGAGAGAGAGGATTGGGGGCGATTCATATACAAGGAGAAGTGGGGAGGGGGGAGAGGGAGATTGGGTGAGGAATACGGCAACTCCTCAGATAAGCTCAAATGTCTTTTGACCATTTTGACATGCGAGAGCTATCTTCCCCTATGCTCTCACCCCCACATGGCCCTCTCCCTGTGATGGCGAGGAGTCGCTAGCTCTCATTGAGAGATCGGCGACCCCGTTGGTCATGGCTGCTACCCCGCCGGCGATGGGGTGGCGGCCATAGGAGAGAGGGCTCTAGCCTCCCTCGTATTTTCTTCTTCTTTTTTTAAAATTATTATTTTTTTTTATCTTTTTTCGTTTTTTAAGAGAAAAAAAAAAGAAAAAAATCAAAAGACGAAAAGACCCTCATTAGTGGGTGTAGTCAAGTGTTATTTTTAAACTGATTAATTCACTTCGGATCCTTATTTGAAACAATATTTACTTGAGATCTTTATTTGAAACAATAAGGGCACTTCATGTCCTTTTTTGAAATAATGTCTATTTCGGGTCCTTATTTGAGAAAACTCTATTATTTCGGGTCCTTATCTAAAACTTTCTCTTTGAAATATTCATAGGATGAAAATTTAAATTGATCATAAAATTTCATAAATAGAGGTTTGATAACGAGATAGGGAAACATCATTTTGCATAGAACTCGTCCATATGCTTTAAGGAAATACATGATCTCTTTGGCCTTGCCACAATCAACTATAAGGAAGACTTATACTGTCAAACCAAGTTCACCAATCACTTCACACATCTAATAATTATGCCTCAATCCCAAATGCTCTCCGGACGAAAGATGCTGGGTCCATAAGTGGATTTAACCATTTGGATTAGCAAGGGAAGCTGTAGCCATGCGAATACAGCCACAGGCATAGAGGCTAGCAAAGTAACGGGAATGAAAACCCACTCCAATCTCTTATCCAACACAATCGTGAGAGTTGCAGCAAAGGCCACCAGCATGAAAGCCAAGGAGAGGAAGAGTAAAGAAAGGCCCATTATGATCTTCTTTGGCAACCTTTCAAGAAAATCTTGTGGTTCGTACCGTGAAGTTAAGATGGCTAGGAATAGCAAGATGGCCGTCACAGAGGAGAACAAACCTAAGGCATCTGAAACTGCAAAAACCAAGAAAGTGTTCTGCCCCATAAATAGTGGGACTCCAGTATTGCTGTCATTGCCTCCAGGCATAGTGAATGCAGCAGCAAACAATACTGTGGCAATTAGAGTTGATACTAGCATGCATGAATTTGCGGTTTCCTTCACCCACTTCTCACCATTCTGAAGCAGCTCTTGATGTTGCTCCACGAATTTAGTCCAATATGTTTTTCCCTCCACGTAGGCATCTTTCGTTCTAGGGACAACGCAACTTTCCACAACCTATATGCGAAAGTCAAAATCATCAGTTACAATTAAGTGGATAAATTAATGAAAATTTTCAACCAAAAAAAATGCTGACGAAGGAACATCTCCGGAGATTAAGACTTGTCCAGCATTTCAAGAGTCACTTTCATGCAAGCTTTCATGATGATTTTGTGCTTCAATTTAGTCAAATAACATTGAACAGAAAGCAATACGTGTCTACTTTCAAATAAATGTAGTTTCGTACTATGAGAATGGTTCATTTAATATTTCTAACAAATCGATCAAGAGTCAATGCTATCGTTTATGTGCTAGTCTTTAAGTTTTATCTAGGGATTGTTAGCCTTATTTGTTTAATAAAAGGTTAATGTCTTGGGACAACTTATACCTGGAATTTTGCCAAATTGTAAATCTATATAAACCGCTCTAAGATTTTATTGAGGGTACATGGGTGTTTTAATGAATTTTTGGAATCTTGGACTAGAGTTCCCTCAATATGTAGTTATTTGATGAATCATATTGAGTAGTGGGTTTGCCCTGTATCTTGAAATGGATTCCTTAAATGTTGAGCATTCTAACCTACATATGCCCTATATCATGACGTAGGTTTGTTATTTGGATTTGGATTCCCACGTCAGGGGATCCTGTCCATTCAAGCTCCCTCCCTTGTACTGGGGGGGGGGGACATTTTAATGGACAGGATCTGCTAATGTGGACTATTCCACGTTAGCAGATCTTGTCCCGGTTTGTTAGGTGGTGATTATCTATTCTATCATATTCCTTATATCTTGAAATGGATTTATTAGATGGCAAGCATTTCCTTTGTCGCACTTTTATTACCTTCTAAATCTCCTTTTTTCCGGGCATCAAAACCTGTCACTTTTACCCTAATATAACATTACATCATCGTCTTCAAACTATCCCTTTCACTTTTTATTAGTATTTTATTAAAACAAAATTTTAAGGTCAATAAAATAACATTAAAATGTGTGAGGTGTTTCTTCACTTTTTCTATTTCCCATTACCCTAATCAAACCTCAATTGTGAAATTCACGTCAAAAATGCATAACTCGAGTTTAAAATAGACATAATATTCATTTGGTCCCCTTAAATCACACAACCTTCCAAACATCACTCACGCCTCTCTCTTTCAATTTATTTTCTAGTAGAAGGTCTAAAGTTCTCCAGTCGCTTTCCTCACTTCTTCACCCAATTTTTACTCCTTTTTCTAAGTTCATTTATTTTGTTCCCTAATCTTTTCCCTACAGATCGTGATTCGATACAGATCATTTATTTCTTTAATTATGCCCATTAACCATTTGGAGAGGCCTATCGAAGTCCCGCCTCCGGGAAAGAAAAAAGGCGCAATGATTCCGCACTTGGGATGGTTTCTTCAAGGAGGGATACTAGCTTCATATACAAAATTCTCCTACTTCATTTTTCTGACTGATTGATTGATGTGGCTGATTTGGTAGTCGTTGTGGTGTTTGTCATATGGCGTTTCATCTACTAGAAATGATCCAATAAATATTATTTTTATCCCTTATTGTTTTCTCGTTAATTTGTAGCCCACAAATTCGATTAAATTTATGTAAAGAAATTAATATTCATGTTGCTCTATTGTATGTTAGAAAGAACTACATGAAACGCGCACATCAGGTGAGAGTAACGTCTTAGCATTAAATGGTTTTTTTAATTAAATAATTTATTACCTGAGTGCATAGTGGGGGATTTTATAGGAACACTACCAATTATTTTAAAATTTTAAGTTATTAGGTGATGTATGGTTTAACATATCTTCTAATATTTTCCCTCACATGCAAGTTGAACTTTGACCTAGCTAAGTGTGAAAATATATGATGGGAAGAAGGGGCCAATCTATTCTGAGATTTTTTGAAATCACTATTAATTTTTTTAAAACTTAAACTATTTAATGAAGCTGCATTTTATTATACAAATATTCAAACATTAGAAACGTTTAGGATATCTCCCTTGACTTTATGTATCTCCAGTGATGGAGCCTCTATAAAAAAGATCTTTTCACAACTCCCTTCAATTATTCATAAATTTGATTGATATGTTACCTTGATAGTAATCTAATAAATTAATATAGTCTTCATTAGTACTTATTGAAATATGTAGAATATTTTATCTCTTTCGTGTTATTTTTATCTTGATATTAGAGTAAGACAATCTAGAGACACACAAGAAGCACTTGGTGCATACTTGAGTACAAACCTCTTATCTCGTGTCCCTTTCTTTCTCAATAACTTTTTAGTCTTTCTCTCAATATCGATCCTAAACATTCTCCATCTCGTTCAATTACCATGTCAACCTATTCTACTATTGGGTGGCCTGCACAACAACCTCTTATCGCAATGACAGCCTTTGACTATGTACTCTCTTCATCTCACCGAGCCACTTTGGTGATCCACCTAGGCATTTTCAGACCTTTTATCCAAGTTTAAGTCATCTTTCTTGAGTTTGAGGGGACATTAGAAATAATTAAGATATGTCCCTTGATTTTTCATATCTCTCATGCTAATGCATGTATCATAGAGAATCTCCATATCTCTCTTTGATTGTGCATATAGTTGACTGATATGTTATCAAAATTATCATCTAATAAAGCCTAGGATTACATACTCTTTATTAACCTACCGAGATATACGAAACATTCACATTTCTCTTTTTTGCATTATTCTTACATTTTACTATAAAAAGACACAACTTAACTTTAGTGTAGGATTAGGAGTCAACTTAGATCCTATCAACTACATACAATCTGCTCTAATTTATGACAAGCTATCTATGCCAAAGCCATGGATTTAATCAATTTATAGGGCTTATAGGGTGTTTCATGAGTATTCTGTAATGGCGGATATAATGCTCGCAAGACAGCTGGTCAACCCTTGCTAGGTGGTGACAAGCTGCGTCCTGCCACAATTGAGTGAGGGCCCATGCCCTTGCCTTCAGCAGACGGTCCGGCCCTCGTCGGTGGTCCAGCTATGGTTGCTGCACCGAAGCAACACCAACAAGGATCCTCCAACCTTGCTGGTGGGGTGGCCTCTTCTTGTTCCCCTTCGACGAGCTCTCTCTCTAATTTTTTGTTTACCTTTATTCTCTATTCTTTTTTTAATTTTAGTTTTTGTGATATGGTGCCTAATTTGCTTGGTATCGGTGCCACTTATGAAAATTAATTAAAAATTTTCGTCCCTTAAAAGTTGATAGGGTCAACGGAAGGACTAGTGTGGATGAGATCGACAGTTCTTACGATTAATTAGGGCATGAATTAAAATTTTTAATACGAATGTGCAGGATGGGCACAAATTTTAGGACTCTTGTTTTACGTAAGTTTCCAAAAAAAAAAAAAAGACAAAGAGAACAGAGGGTTGAAATGGGAAAAAAAGGAAAATATCTTGTAAAAGCTTCATAATAACATTTTTAATAATGTTTTGCAAGTATACAATTTCAATTAATAGCTAAATGAATTACCTAGAAACGTGCTTAAATTAAAAGGTATCCGAAAAGAAGTAGTGGCCATAAGTTAACTTAGCTAACCGTTTGATTGAGCAAAGAGAAGATTCATGTCATATTACTTTAATTAAATCATTACCCATGCACATACATCTAATTAAATTTGAACTACAGTGTTATCTTAGATACAAAATATGACAAGAAAATGGAACTAGCAAAGCTATAATGAAAATATAAGCAAAAATGATTTAAATAAATTAATATATGTAAGTTATAAATGAAACGATTTGCACAATAAGCCCCTAATTGCATCATGGAAAACACCAATAGAAAGAGTCAGTCGGATCAATGAAAGAGTCACTTGGATTAGAATAAGTGGTGGATCACGTTTAATTAATAAGATTTACATGCAATCTAATTATGATGAGTTTCAATCAATTTTAGTGCCCCAATTTCTCTAATAAATCTCCCTCCATTTTTGTCAATTGTTCTATATATATAGAGTTGTTTCTTAAGTTAATTTACAGTCTATGTTTAGCATGTGGAATTTAAAAGTTCTATGTACCAGCAATGTTTTGGCTTAGATGGCAATGCTGTTTATTCTTCTATTTGTGGTCATCAATTCTTTTCAGAAGCATTTTGAAAGAAAAATCTTAAATGCACTAGATCAACATGGGATAATGTGCCCTAAAAATCACCTAAAGAGGTGGACATCGAGGTGCATGAAAGTTGAACAAGATATTGGCTGACTGCTATTTAAGGGGAAAAAAAAGTGCTAGCTATATTCCCGAGACTATGCAAATTAAGTTCCAGCCATGATATGTTAAGAAATTTGCCGAGAAGGCATGATAATTATTGTTAAGAGGGGTTATTAAATATATGAGAGGAAAGATACTTACCTGAAACCACTGGAGTTCTCTTTGCATTTGAAAAGCTGCTCCAGCAACGTTAGTTACATCATCGAAATGAGGGTTGTACTCTGCTGCTTTGTACCTTGTTGCTTCTAACATCATCTCTATTGATTCTGACTCTCTAGGCCCCGTAAGTAATGACAACTCGTTGGTTGAGCTTACCTTCAAAAAGAGTCTGAAAGTCCTTTCTTGGCGATATCGCACAGCAATTGTCGTCAACTTTTCACCACGAGATGGAAGCCATATAAGCTCCGGGAAAGCCTGAATACATACCTTCACGAGTTCACTATTTCCCCTGGCTGTAGCTTCGCCCAATATGTTTCCCTCTTGGAAAAAATGAGTAATCTCCATAGTTTTCTTAGAAGAGAGCCTATTGCAAAGTTCTCTTACCAACTTGACAGCCGCAACATGTCTCGACTTCACCTCATAAATCCTCTTGATTGAAGGAACTACAAAATGTTATGGAAAAAAGAAAAAGGAAAATAAATAATAATAATAAAAACCAAGAGGCGGCTCTGGAATTGTGCTAAAAGATAAGGTTCTCCAGGCTTGCAATCAAAATTGTATCTAACGACGGTTCACTAATTTGTCATGTTTTCCCACAGAACTCCTACCGATTTTGGAATTTGGGTTGGTGGGTAATTGGGAAAACGATCTCATTCTTTTCTTTAATCTTCTAGGAAAGATATTTTGATCATTTTTTTAAAGGATTCTGTCCTCAAATGCCAAGTGAGGGTTTTGGAAGATTAGGAAAAACAAAAAAGAAGGATGTGAAGAAAGCAGCAGTAATGAGAGGATGGGTGAAGAAAGTGATCTTCCCTTGAAGTTGTGTTAGAAGGGTAGAAAGAAGGGATGATAAAAATGGGTAGATCTTCATTTATTTAGAAAGATAAGGAAATTCAACCGAAAGCATGTTTCTGAATGATTGACTTTTCCCTTCATAATGTAAATCGTGATAAAGAGAACACAATTAGAAGTCTTAATGTTATAGAACATCTTTGCAAATAACCTTGCTAATTACATGTGTCTAGCTAGAGTGAGTAACAGTAATCTTCGCACATATAAAATTATCTTAAATAATTCTATTCTCACATCTTTCTGAAGTTGCCAAATGAAAGTGGAACATTTAATTGCGCTTAAATGATAAACCCTTTCCTTGACCGATTTCAATCTTATTTTATGGATGATGCGGCGAGAGTAGTCAGGCATGCGGGGGGGCTTTCCTCCGGTTTTATGCCCAATTCCTGCACCCTCTCAAAATGTTGTACCGTGGTTGTACCGTGTTGTGTTCAGATGAAGCGGCAATCAAACAAAATATCTTTTCAAAACGATTTACGTGCTTGAAGTGAACATGATTTCGCTAACCAAAGATTGAAGGAGGAGCTCTAGGCTGACATAACTGGTATTTAATAACTTCTGCTCACAGATTGATTAGCCATAAGCAAGATGAAGTTAGCGTAACATTTAATCTCGCCTCAATTAAAAATTCCAAGGATTTACTTTATTCTGTTTTTAATTTTCGTGACTCTTGCAATCAGTATTTGGTGAATAGCATATAAAATGTTGTTTGAATATGAATAGTTTCTTCAAGAATTTTAATTAGGTCCACTTTCTGTTAAAGAGTAAGTTACTAGTCCACCATTAGACGGTCGACACATGAAAACATTTTGTTGCAAAACTAACTTCAAATGCACATCACTCATCCAAAAAAAAAAACAAACAAACAAACAAGCCATAGACTTGTAAGATATTGAAGCGCAAAAATTTTCTCAGGTGGATGGTGACCCTTACAAAAATTCTTTTCCAAATTACGACAAAAAATATTAACTGGGAACATATTTTCTATAAAAGAAAAAAAACAAATAAGCCATAGACTTTTGCTGGAAAGACACAGATAGAGACAGTGATAGTATCTTGATAAAATGAAAGCATACCTAGAACTTTGGTGGCATTCCAAAATGACCTTGTAAGATATTGAAGCGCTACAATCAAGTTGCAGAAAGAATCAGGTTAGTGGATCCTAAATCATAGTGTGTATGTGGAATGAAAATACTTTAATAATGGGATCTCGACAATCATAGTGGTTGATAGCCACGTATATCAAAGTACACAATTTTGACATTCACATGGATCAATAATTGGGATTGTGAACTTAAGTTTAGGTTAGGATAAAGGACCCTAATCAATGTAGCTCAGCTTCATTTTGTAGCTCCTCCTATACTAATTGTGTCGTAATTCCTTCGCTAAATTCTCCATTAAGTTAAAACACTAATTATGCACTTGGTTGAACCATGGGATAGTGCATCCACAAAGTGGTTCGCTTTCACGCCATTATTAAGTAAACCTATGTCAAGAAATTAGAATTTATGCTACAAAGAAACAGCCATTTTTTATTTCCTTTTCAAGTAGGGAGGGAATCAACCTAAGATAAATTGACTTAAGTTCAAGATCATTGAAGTCCTAAATTTAGATAAATCCCAACTGTAAAAATGCAAACACACCCGGATCCTTTGACGTTTGCATATCCCTCGAATTTTCATCGGTTGGTTTGTAATTCATGTCCACCGGAATACCTTCAGTTCAGAAACAAAAGAGCAGGTGAAGAGCCAGGTATGATGTGCTTGAAGGGATCAGTAATGACGGGATGCAAGTGAAGAAATCACTGACATTTATATATCAATGCTTCCAAGACACTGAGCCTGGTTCCGCTGGGAAAGTGGGCATGCTTTGTCGCCAACTTGCTCAGTATAGACTTGCGTTCGCTTGTCATGGTAGCTAAGCGAGGGTAACGCTCAATTAGATAAAGGATAATATCTGTTCACCAGCAAAGTTGATTAGGAAAATGAGCTAAGTCTAGAATGGAGTTAAAAACAGATGGAATTAAGATAAAAAGTGATGGTGATCTTACCATGATGACCAGCGCCGATGAGATTCATCATGGTATTAATCGCAGAGGAATTGCTGAAGGGCTCACTTGGCCCATCGTTTGTTGTACTTTCTGCCAGGAACCAGGAAATCTCCTTATGCATAGAAGCTTCCAGAGCAGATAATTCAAAAGGAACACGTGCTTTCTTATCTGGAAGTTGCGTCAAATTAGGATAACCTCCAACTAATTTCTTGACCTTCCTTATCCTTCCACTCAGTACAGCTTTGTGGAGGGCTGTGCGGCCATCAATATCAGTCATTTCAAACAAGTCTGGATCTGGAGATAAGAGCTCAACCAGGTTCTCGAAAAATTGGTCTTGTGCACTCGAAGCGGCTACGTGAAGCACTGTTTCTAACCTGCTTGTTACTATGGCCTTCTTTGAAGCAGGATCTTGTTCGAAAAATCTGTTAGCAGATTCCCAATCACCTCTGAATGTAGCTAGCAACAATGGTCGGTAATAGTGTCCATCCACTTCCTCTTCCACTATTTTAGCAACAGAAGCAAACATTTCAGGCCGTTTTGTCCATACATTTTCCTTGCAAACATTGTGAAGTGTCCCAGAAAAGAACAATTTCATGAAGATCACCCCAGATCTTAATTTCACAATGAAATAACTCTTTCGAGGGATAACGCACCTGGAGCACCTCTGCTTGTTCTTTTGGCTATCTCTGAAGCAGAATCTTTCATGAGAAATCTTTCAAAAATTCGAGGCAATGATGGGAAATTGTGTCCATGTACTCTTTCAATAACTCGAGACAATAATGGGAAATTGTGTCCATGTACTTCCTCTTCCGATATTTCTGCAATAGATCTAAACTATTTAGGTCATTTTGTTAATAAGTTTTCCTTGCAGACACTGGGAATTGTCCCAGAAAAGAGCAATTTCATGATGATTCCCCTAGATATTAATTTTACAATGAAATAACTTTTTGAGGAACAACGCACCTGGAGCACTTCTGGATTGAGAAGGAGATGATATAATGCTTACACGAACATCTTCAAAGTATATAGGAGAAAGAGTGAGCACAAAGTCCTTGTAATAATGATTTTTTCTCTCTCTTTTTTCTAGACAAGGTCAGGTTCATGTTTTTGCCATGATAAAGCAAAGAAATAGTAACCATGAGAAAATACTACTTCTAGTATATCTTAAGACCACATCGCTTATACCTGGAGGTTCTTCTGCATGATTCGAATTCCCTTGTTTCTCACTTGGTTGCAGTGCCATGGGGTTGCTCTCCTGGTTTGAGTCTTTCAACAATGAAGTAAACGGAGAATGCAAGAATAGGTAAGATATTCAGTTACCAAAGAGTTCATTCCTTCCTTACATATATAAGAATCACCCTTGAAGTAAAGCTAAGCCTCTATAACTATAGCAAGTAATCAATTTTTCCCCACTTTATAGCATATGGATTACTATTATGAAAGTACTTAAATATTAATCCATGCTTTCACTTAATGGCTTAAGCTTTTAGGACAGTTGACAATGGTTTTACAAAACTTCATATTGTATCAAAGTGGGAAGTCCTGAGTTCAAATCTTACCATGCCCCTATTTTGTCTTTCTAAGAGTTAGGGGAGTGCGGAAGTACTTAAATATTGATCAACGCCTTCACCAAATGACTTAAGCTTTTATGACAGTGGGTAGTGATCCTACAAAACTTGACACTTACTAAACCGATAAAAGTCTCCATGATAGGCCTTAGTTTATGTTCCACGATGAGTTTTTTTTTTTTTACTAGAATGTGTTTCATTGGAAAATTTCCTTTTTCTGTTAGGTTTGGCCAAAAAATAGAAAAAGAAATTTGTGGTTTATATCCCAAAATAAGAAATCAAGAAATTATTTCTTTTTATAGAATTGTACACCATACAAACAATTGATGCAACCTAAGACGATTCATGCAAAGGAAAACGATACAAATTACCTTGGTTTTAGTTATGAATGACATGTCTTTTGAAGGGACACCGAAGGAATATGTATTTTTATGCCACTTGCACTAAAGTGACCCATTCATTTTTCTTCTCGAAAAACAAAAAGAAGATGAAAGCAAGAATGATCATTGGCAATGCAAAGAAGCAATACAATTAGAAAGATGTAAACATTCCAAATTAGAATAAATGTTATCATGCATATGCAGGTGAAGGCAAGAAAGGCAAAATCAAATGAATTTACGAAATAAAATTGCATCGCTTATTTTTAAGCAAATAAAAGAACCATATAACAAAATACAAGTTCCGAGCATATTTTTAAGACGCATCGCTTATACCGTATCTTTTATGGGTTGGAAGTTGAACGTGTATCTGCTGTTGTTCTTCTGGTTGCAGCCTTTCAACAGCAAAGTAACACGGAGAGTGCGAAAGAGACTCTCCACCTTCCTAGAAAGTTGAAGATGCCATGTCTATCGGCTTAAGTTGGAGGGCCTCTTATAACTAAAGCTCAGGGTCGACCACTTCCCGAATGATGCCTTGAACCTCGGTTGTTTTTTATATTAGTTTATTTAGTAATATCTAAAAAATGTAGCTAGTAGTTATTTTTTACTCACGTCTCGTGTCTTGGGCTAGATATGTTGACTTCAATATTTATTGACTTCTCTCTGGCCAGAGACTCCGCTTGTGCGAGGGAGGACGTGCATGTTTATTGTTGACATTGTTCTCTCAGCATGTGAGTTATTTATGTTGAACTCTGGGGCTCTTAGCATCGCGTGCATTTTCTCGCCGGATTCCAAGTTTTCTTCTGTCCGTTAATTTGTTTTATTTTATTTCAGAAAAAAGGAAACATATAGCGCAGTTAACCATTCTCACTTTATCTCATTATTTACATTTATGACTTAACTTTTATCTTATTATTTACATGTATGACTTACATGAAAGCTTCCAGACCATGAGCTTGGTAATTACAAAGTAGCGTTGTTTGACATCAAGCTTTTGCTTTCCCAATAAATAAAAGTGACATGACTCTTGTTTGCTCTCTCCTGGACTTTAATTGGAGAATAGGCCAGTCAAATCGTTGGATTAGGTCGAATTTGGATGGGTCGCAAGTGAAGGCGACACGAATCGACTCATTAAGAGAGAGGATAAAAATGTGTATGGTAGAAATCATGTTTTTGTACCTAATCAATTCAACACAACCCTGTTGTTCTCTTTCTAGTCTATGTGCCCAATTGATATGGACAAATGGCTACAGCTCATATTTGTCAAGGCAATTTGACCGGATTAAACAAATTTTCGATAACGTTTAAATTTCCTTTCGATAGGCCAGTATATATTTGCAGATATGAAAGGGTATGAGAGCGAACCTGCTACATGCTCAAAAAATTACCCATTAACCACCAAGACTCCAATTGAAGAGAGGGGGTCTGAATCTATCTATCCAAGAGGAATTCCTAATCCCAGAAAAATTAACAAGTCCTTTTCCGAATGCACTGCTAATATCATAAAATTTGGCATGTAGATTAGCAACAAATTGGAGCATTAATCAAGCACTTGTTTCGAGTCATCCATATACAATATAGAAAAGCATTCCAAGAAAGCTCGAACACCTAGTGAGGCAGCGGTTTCCCTCGGAAGTTAGACATAGCCTAGGAAGACTCCAAAAACTAAATTTGATGAAGGAATGCTCTAATTTCTTTTACTTCATTTCCATCACTCGGGTAAATCATGGTCCGAGTCAAATCCATTTAGACCCATTTTTAGTTGGTCTTTGCTTCTCATAAGTCATTTGAAGTCATTCATAATTCCTTTTGGACATGCCAAGATGTTATTGTGACCTGGCATCTTTTAGGAGTCTTCTTTTTATTTTTAGTCTGATAAGAGTATATCTGGAACAACTTCAGTGAGAAGTATCGAACGTGCTGGGCAGGAAGTCTCCGCCGCTAGACGGACTTGTCTAACTTTAGTATTATTCTCTTAAAGCTATAATATTAATATTATTTCAAAGCATGTGAGAGACGTTGAGAGTTAAGGATATAAGGGATTTGGTAGTCTCTCTTTAATTGGATATCAATTTGTAAATCTTCGCATTTAGTTTTTTTTTTCCCATGAATGCAGTCCATCGATTGAATCATGTAAATTTCTCGTATTTTGTATTCTGACTCTCAGTTCATTTTCAACCTTTTGGATAGCATAAGGTCTCGTAACAGCGACTCAATTTGCCAATAGGCATATGTTGTGAAGTTGGAATTGCTATTTCTATTGAGTTGGCATTCTTTTGCCGAAGAAAAACAATTTGATGAAAGATAAACACAGAACATGGTGGGAACGTTCTTTTTTTTTTTTTCTCATGACTTAAAGTCATGTGGTTGTTACGTTGACTTCAATATAATTTATAGGTTGAGTCGCCGTGGGTTGTGGATCATGTTCACAATGAAGATGGTAATCAGCGATTCCTGGACATAAAACAATTACAAAACCCATTAAAGTCTGCACTAAATTCCTACTTGGCCAGGGACTCCACTTGTCTTGAATCTAAATCCACTTGTTGACGGTGACTACTAGGGATTTGCGATGATGTCACGTGAAATACATCTGTCTCCTTCCCAATTGAGTCCTTAAGGGTCCCATCCTAATATTTTATCTTCTATTATTGACATTTTATGGTTGACCTTGATTTTTCGGGAATCTTACAGTAGCTAACAAATTGTTCAGATTTAGTGTTTATTTAACTCTGAAAAATAAAAGCCCATCAAGAATCCTAAATTGTACGATCTATTGCGTATTTATTCTAATTTCTTTTTGTGATTTCAAGAATTCTAAACTTATAGTCGTATGACATATTTACCCTTAATTTTTTTTATGACACATAAATTTTCAAAATTTATACATACGTGACACATTTATCTAAAAGTTATACTTTTGTGACACATTTACTTCAATATTGTGAAATAAATTTGTCAAGAATTTCTAATATCACACATAAGGGCTTGGGACAAATATGTCACATTGATTCAACTTTGAAGTAAATATATCACACAAATACAATTTTGGTTGTTCTTTTTTTCTCATGAAACTAATTTTGATAATTTAAGTAGCCATCTTAAGGTTAAGAATGGCACGAGGGGGAAGGTGCATGTTTACGCCATTTTGTCAAGTTGTGATTTATTATGTTTTCCTTGCTGGCTCTGACTCTCTCTCTCTCTCTCTCTCTTTTTTTTTTGGTGGGTAATCCTAAAATCTCTATTAACTTAATCAAAGTCTGTTTACATCAATGACTTAAAAATCCAACGTGGGTAGTGATAAGATAGCCATTTTCTTTTGAACGGTTATAAGGCAGCCAATTGGTGGGGTTCTTTTTTTTTTTTACTCATCGGGCCTTGGCCACTTAGAAATAAAGTGGATATTGATTCCTGGATCTAGGGGTGTGCAACCGGACAGGGTAAACCCTTCTCCCGGACCGGCCCACCCTGAAAATAGGGTCGAGAACAGGGTCCAATGCAAACAGGGTCGGGTACATGGTCCAAAAAAGAGGAATCGGTTAAAATATGGTCGGGTACAAGGTCCAAGTGTGGAACCTACCCCGAACCTTGGTCCCTGCTTCTGAATAAAATTTATTTAATAAAAACTCTGATTTTATAAGTAAATAAACTTATTAAATCATAACTTTTGTATATGTCTTTGAAACATGATTTCTTGTTGATGTTTCTTTATACATGAATTTTAGTTTTTGTTGGAGATTTTGTACCACGTGGATTGACACACCTGATTTCACTTTAGATAATGAGTTATATTGATTTCACTTTTGGAGAATTTATGCTTGCACTATAAATTTGTTAACCATTTTAGACAAATAAAAAGTTTCATATAATATTGTGGTAGTGAGAAGAATATTAGGTCCATATTTGCTACTAATATATATGTAATGTTATGATTTTTGCTTTACCTTATGATTTTGTTTATGGTAATTTGCCTTATGGATCCTTAATTTTTATTTAATCAAAGAGTAACTTATTTATTAATTACAAGTGCTTAATGTTATAATATAAATTAGATGAATTATGTTGTTTTCTCACATATTATTATAAAATTCGAAATCGTATATGATAGGCAAAACATGTTCCAAAATAAACAGGGTTAACCCTATTCCTAGATTGGAAAAACATGGTGGGTAAGGTACAGGGTCCAATGTAAACATGGTAGGGTACAGTGTCCAAAAAATGGGAACTAGTTATAACATGGTCATGTACATGGTCCAAGTCTGGAACCTACCCACCCTGTTTTTGCTCACCCCTACCTAGATCGATATCGATACTAATTGTAATAAAAATACTAAGATTGTGTTTAATAATTATCAAATAATTGATAAAATGAATTAAAGAGGTCTTTTTTATCTTAAAATTTCCCAAAATCGAGGAATTACAGCATCCAAAAAAAAAAACCTTTTTTATCTGCTGACTCATTTGCTTCACATGGAAAGTGGATCCGACTCGCAAGATCCATTTGAGGCAGCTTTGCCTTGCATTCCTCAATCAAGTCCCGGATATCCCATGGACTAGGAGAGACAATTGACCAGCAAAGTACAGTCAGTCAATACTTCTGTCTTCACAGCACAAAGCTCTTCTCAGCCCCGACTCTCTTCTACAAAGAAAAGGTAGCTTAGCACAGCTATGTTTTTAATCGCCATGGCGGAATTTGCAATGATCGAGCACGCAAAGCCATTGATCAGAGCTCCCCTGTGATGGCGCACCACTCTAGCTATGGCTAGTCTGTCAAGCCCTCCTATTTGGACTGATCCACATTAATTCTCAGAGATCCCGTTGCTGGCTCTGACTTGGCTACAGTGATCATGTGCATTCCCCTGTCAAGTCTAAAAATTTTCTTCTTTCTTTTTTACAAGGAAATGGTTAGAGCGGCTGATCACGTGCACTTTTTTACTACGCTTTTTTGGTCGTTATACCTGTGAAAAAGTGAAAAAAAAAACTGACATAATTCTTTCTTCTTCCCGAATGCAGTCCTTCGGATTTTTGCGAATTTACTCATGCTTGAAGAACTTGGAGCTTTACAAAAGTTCCTCTAAAACTGCTGCAAAAATTGTGGGTTGATTCCACCTTTTACGTAGTCATTTCCCTGGCCCATTCTCTCTTTTACTTGTCTGCTTCTGTTTCTTAGAATACTATAGCGATATACAAGTGCCTTCTATTGATGAGAACAATAAAAATCTAATCATCTCAACCAATTTTTCACTAGATTTAGAAGCATGAACATCTTTCTTTACGTATTATGCGTCAACGAATAATGTTTACTATTTAGCTAATATATATCTCATATTATATTTTCCTTTTCAATTTTTTGTATGTATAATTTTTACTATTCAAACATTTTCTCATTGAAACGAGTTTAGACAGTGATAATGCTTTCTCAAATTGACAGTTAACATTTCAAATGTAGCTAATAACTTACTTTAGGTATTTCCTCCTATGGGATTGGTCTGAAATCACGTAAATGCCTCGCAAGACATCAAATCAACGTAGGTAAGCAGTAACATGAATGTGTGATTCCCATACCAAATGTTTATATAGATAGATAAATTAGACGCCATTTGTCTTGTGGAAAATATTTTCCTCAATATTCAGTGTTTTGTTGGCTTAGAAAAATGAGCCAATGGAAAATTTGTAATTAAATTCAGAAAAATCATTTATTTTTAAAATATTTTCCAACATATGACTAAATATTAACCTTTGGATCCGAAACAATATACTTGGACATGGGACCCTCAACACTGGTTCCCGTGTCTCTGATGTTCAGGACTACGTCTCTGGCTATAGGGCTCAAGTACATCGAGGTTGGGCCTAAAGTGCTAGTGTCGAGTTGAAATAATATGTGGGCTATAGTATTAAGTTTAGTTTAGTCATTGCATAGTTGATGTAGGATTTACTTTATTTCAATATTATTACTTACTTATTTGATAGAATTACGAGTTCATTGGCTCAAATAATGTTTGTTGTTAGGTTTTAGGTAGTAGTATTTCTTAGTGAATAGTGCTTATCTCTCATCTCTTGAAAGTGATAGAGATTTAGGGTGCTCATGGTAGCATTTCTGGTTTGGGGAATAATTTCTTTTGAGAAATAGTTCTTTTCTATTTCTAACACCATGGAACAATTTCTGAGTAAAATAAGACGTTTGCTAGCTACACAGAATTTCTAATCTTGGAATAGAATTTAATAGAAAAAGAATATGAATGAGTTTAGTATGATCCACAAACTTTTTTTTTGTTTTTTTTTTGCTCACGGACGATCGAATGCCACCGGTCGATGATGGCTAGTGCCGATAGGCAATCGGAGGATGACGGTGGTCGGCATCGGAAGTCAGCAATGGTTGGTGGTGGAGGCAGCCGGCGGTTTGAGGAAGGTGTTGGCTGGTGGCTCCAAGCAAGAGAGAGAAATAAAAGAAAAATAAAAAATTAGCTTATTTCTAGAAATTGTTCGCGTGAATAAGAAACCACTTGTTTTTGTTTTCTTTTCAAATTTATTCTCTGGCTACTTTTCTATTTTGGGGAACATAAAAATAAGTTGATGTTACCAAATGAATTTGCTATTCTTACAAAAGAACATAAATCATGGAAAAATAGAAAAATTATCATGCATACCCAAGTATGCCGTAACACGTGTGTTAAATATTCTTACAATTGGGAAGTATAAGGGGTGTAGTTTGTGTTAACCCTTGCCATGCAGGGAGATGTTGAGATATATGCTTTAAATTTAATTATTTGAACTAACGTTTATCTATAAATTATTGTGCATGACATAGATTATACATGCACTACACTTTAGCACATACAAGTCGTTGTCGGACATGGGCCATATAGAAGTGCCTAGGATGGTGTTGAGGTAGATATCGCTCTGACTGCATGCTCGTTATACGAGTCGCCTATTTCGACCTCGAAATTTCTTTTTTGGTGTCGGGAGTACCCACCCTGTCCACATGCCTGCGACTCAGGTGGATCTTCGAATGTGATAGAGTCATAAGGGCCTGACTAAATACACATGCCTACAGCTAGTCAATAACCCTTGTGGCTCCACCTTGTCAAGTCATATAGAATAGAAATTGAACTACTCTTCATGCGCATGTGTATGTGAATTCCCCTAGTCTATTTGTGAAGTAAGTTTTCTAAACTCTCATCTCACAATTTATTTATATCATTGTAATTTTTTTATCAATCCATGACATTAGATTACACACCAATCTTGCTCTATATATCATGGGAAAATAAGACATTCGATTTGTTTCTGCTCCCAAAGCCGAGCTAAATATGTGGTAGGACAGGTTAGACCGAACTAGTCGTGATTTTGTGGAATTCAAGATTGGCCGCCTTCTTCTGCTGTTGAGAATTGAGGTTCATGGGGGCCTAGTTCAAGCTTTGGCGCACTTTTGGTGCCTTGAGATGTCCACCTTCATATTTGGTAAGCATGAACTCATGCCTACCTTGGCAAAATATAGAATTGTTGTTGGAAAATCCTTGGGATGGGAATTGATTAGTCCACCTATCGAAATACAACTTACATATACTTTATCTATCATGAAAATAAAAAAAGCTGAAGTAAGATGTAAGTTCTACTCCAATGATGGACTGATTAATGTTGATCCCAAAGGTTTTCCAAAGGTAATGCTATATTTTTCCAAGGTATGAGTGAGTCACACTTACCAAATAAGAAGGTGGACGTCTTAGGATACCAGAAGTGCACCAAAGCTTGAACTAGGCCCCCATAAACCTCAATTCTCAACAGATAAGAAGGCAGCCAATCTTGAATTCCACGGAATCACAGCCAGTTTAGTCTAAGTTGTCTGACCATATAAGCTCATGTTTAGGAGCAGAACAAGTAGAATGTCGCATTTTCCCATGATATATAGACTAAGATTGGTGTGTAATCTAGTGGCATGGACTGATTAAAAACTACAGTGACGTAAAAAAAATTGTGAGATGAGAATTTAGAATACTTACTTCACAAATAGAATGGGGGAAATCACATAAACATGCGCATGAAGAGTGGTTTGATTTCTATTCTAAATGACTTAACAGGGTGGAGCCACAAGGGTGATTGGACTAGCCGCAGGCATGCATACTTAGTTTGATCCTTATGATTTGTATAGTCAAAGAGCAACCCGAGTTGCAGGCATTCGAACAAGGGTGGATGCTCCCAACACCAAGAAAGAAATTTCGAGGTCAAAATAGGCAACTCGTACCTCAAGCATGGGGTTAAAACGTATCTACCTCGACACCATCCTAGGCATTCCCATACGGCCTAGATCCGATGGTGGGTTATGTGTGTTAAAGTGTAGTGCAAATATAATAATGTTTTACACAATAATTTATAGGCAAACATTACTTCAAATAAACAATATAAAGCATATATCTCAACACCTTTGCAAGACATGGGTCAACACATACTACACTCCTTATACCTTCAAATTGCAAGAATATTTAACACACGTGTTAAGGACATACTTGACATAATCACTGCCAAACAAAAATATTTTTTTTTCGAAAAATGAAAATTGGCCAAATTCCACTAGAGTCCATTAAGTCTTCCCTAGCGAAGTCGCTAAGTCATCACAACCTTTTCAAATGTGCACCACTTATGGTTCGGCTAATGGATTATTAAGTTTGATTTAACTCTAACTCTCCCACACTCATACCAATTTGCAACTTAGGTTAAGGTTCTTATCATTGGAGTCGCCGCTAATATATTTTTTGGTGAATTGATTGGAAACATAAGTAAAGTATTGGGAGATATACTTTATGCCTACAAACCGACAATTATATGTATGGAGACTTGGTTATGCCATATTACTCTAACACCTTTTTGATACATTTTCTTTTTATTTTAAAAAATGTTTAGTAGGCAGCTTAGATTCATTTCAATTATATCCAATAACATATGAGTGTCCATGTGGGTGCACAAGCATTAATGTAAATACTTAATGAAACAAAGCAATAAATAAATACAAATATGATCTAACAAAACAAGCCAAATGGTTTTTTTGTTGTGGTTTCTGTTATTTTCCTAACATGCAAGTTAACTAAGTATGTCAGAATGAAGGTTTAAATTGTTATTTTTTGGATTTTTACCTTTTGTATGTAGACTATATTAATATACAATGCATATGATGAAAACTTAAACCTAAATGTGACTATCCTAATATGTCATATACATCCAATTCTAAATTAAACTAGTTCACATGGCATGCGATTGACTAAATCAATTAAAAACATGTAGTTTTTGAAATGCCTAAATTAGATATGATCCTAACCCCTATCATAAGAATATTTTTATATTAAAATTAAATGAACTACTAATGATATAAATTCTAATCTAATATGATATGCATTAAGTGACCTTAGTTCTATTACAAATTTGATCCATTATTCTAATATGATATAACATTATTCTTAACCTAAAAATTCAATTTATGGATGATGTGCTAGATTGATATGCCATATGCATCTAATTATACATGACAAGCAATTTGTAATTAAATGTATGTGATGCGCAACTCTATGACATGACATGACTTCATAATGTGATATGTCTTAAACTATATGAAGTGCATAAGTTTTTTTTTGTTTTAAAAAAATTTCGAGAAATTATCTAATTAATGAAAAACTAATTATCAATAGCTAGATATTAGATATTAATCCATAATTTAAACTAAGATCTTATCTTAATTGTAGATAACATCCTAAAGTGCAAATTATAACTAAATTATCTTATTCTAACTTAAAACTAACACTTTAAATATGTTTTTTATAATCAAAATGAAATTCAACTAAGCTACTATCTACACTAATTAAATCGTCATTAGATATTATTAGTAGCACACCAGACAAGTGATAGAATATTTGAAATCACCTAATCTATCTAAATTTAATAACATAAAAAATCAAAAAATCGTATATCGAGTAAGAGATCATATTGATTGATTTTCCCTACAGTCGTGAGTAGTATCTCGATCATACAATCGACTGATACACGTTGTAAATTAGGATTTCCTAATTTAAAGATATATTCAGAGACCTGAAAAAATCCAAGTTAAATAACAGTCTATCAAGTTATGTAATAATATATTTGAATTAATTAAATTATTACTTAGTTTACGGATTACTTCCAAAGTTGAATCATCAAAAGCGGATGACGAACCGCAGTTGGTGGCGGCCAGCAACCAATGTACAGTGTCACGTGCAGCAGGAGACACGCGTCTCTTTCCCTGATTAGTTGTGTGTCCTTAAAAAATATGACTTGGCCTTTGTAGTTCATGTTTTCTTTTGTGTAACTTTTATTGGTTTGCCATGTCTTCTTCGTATTTTTCTGCCTTGCTTCACTGTAATACTTCTTGACCCCTCATGTCTATCTTATTTTTCATTTTGTCCGGCACAGAGTATTCTTGCCATGTCAATGATGAATGATGCAGGTGGTAGGCCAGTCTTTTCTGTGAGTGCATCGACAGTGCTGTTCACTTGTACTAGCTCCCATCGTAAGTCCAAAATAATCTCTGCTACTGGTTTGACGTCCTTGTCTCTTGGTGAAGACTATTTATCTTCTTCTGCTTGGCTGACTTCATGCATCGCACTCCAGGTTCATTGAAAGGGGCAAGACATAATCTGCGCGGGCCAATCTTCACCTCAAGACGAGAAGTTGGGACTCTTCAACAGACATAATCTCCATGGGCCAAGTCATGCCTTCCCAGGACATACAACTGGATATAATTAGTGGAAGAGACATTCAAGATAAACCAGCTTACCCTTGTGGTCTGGTCAATGGAACCTGAATACAACCGGTCACACCCAATAGTTAATGATACCACGCCCTGAGTGTGACCACTGAGAGGCGCAGCCATCTGAAAAGGATCAGCCTCACTACCTCCTTTCCGCACCAATTGTTACAATATGACATAGAACAAAGAAAGAACGCAAGAATTTGAGATAGAAAGGTAATTGTATTATCTTCAGTATATCATTTGTATAAAGTAACCTCTATTCTTATAATACAAGATCTATGTAATAAAGGAAAGAAGAATAAATGAAAGAATCATAATGTTCCTTTATAAACAATTTCCTATTCCTATCTTGCTTAGTATAGAAAATCATATCTTCTGTTAACACTCCCCCTCAAGCTAATGGCTGGTAGATGTCCAAGACATTTAGCTTGTTCAGAAGATGTGTATGTTGTCTTGAACATAAGGCTTTAGTGAAGACGTCTGCTGGCTGCTCCAAAGTATTTACTCCATGTATTTTGATTATTCCTTCCTCGATCTTCTCCCGAGTGAAATGACAATTCACTTCAATATGTTTTGTTCTCTCATGAGAAACAGGATTTGCTGCAAGTTTAACGGCAGCTTCATTGTCACAAAACAAAGTAGTGGGTCCCTTGACTCGTATTCCAAGATATGATAGAAGTCCATGCAACCAGATAATTTCACACGTAGTCTTAGCCATCGCCCTGTATTCTGCTTCAGCTGAGGATAATGAGATAGTCGCTTGTTTCTTGGACTTCCAAGATAGAAGTGATTCTCCCAATTTAATGCAAAAACCAGTTATAGATCTTCGTTTCATAGGACATGTAGCCCAATCAGAATCACAATAAGCAGTCATCTCCATATTACAATCCTTTGATAGAAGAATTCTTAGACCTGGGCATTGCTTTAAATATTTGACTACTTTCAAAGCGGCAATCATATGAGAATGCTTAGGCCAATGCATAAATTGACTGAGGTTCTGCACGGCAAACCAAATATCTGGCCTAGTCATGGTAAGATAGATCAACTTACCTACTAGCCACTGATAACTTGAAGAATCCTCAAGTAACGGATCCTCTGAAGATGGTCCACCATCACTCTCCATTGTAGTAAGACTGAGGTTATGTTCCATTGGTATGATAGCAGGCTTGCAACTTGACAACCCTACTTCAGAAATAATTTCTAGAACGAACTTCCGTTGACTGAGGGAAATACCCAAGGCTAAGCAAGTTATTTCTACTCCAAGGAAATATTTAGATGCTCTCAGATCTTTAATATGAAACGTTGAATGAAAATAAGACTTCAACTCATCAATAACACCTTTATCATTCCCCATAATAAGTATGTCGTCCATATAGATCATCAGATAAATACGTGACATACCTCTTGCCCATGTGAACAAAGCATAATCAGCTTGAAACCAGTGGCTTTAAGGGCTTTGCTGAATTTGGCGTTCCATTGTCGTGATGCTTGTTTGAGGCCTTATAAGGATTTGCGGAGACGACAAACTCCATTCTCCCCCTGTCTCCGTAATCTAGGTGGAAGAGTCATATAAATCTCCTCATCAAGATCACCATGGAGGAATGCATTGTGGACATCCATTTGATGAGTATTCCAATTACGACAAGCAGCAACCGCAAGGAAAGAGCGAATAGTGACATTCTTAGCCACTGGAGAGAAAGTTTCGTGATAATCGAAACCCTCCCGTTGAGTAAATCCTTTAGCCACAAGCCGCGCCTTAAAGCGTTCCACGGAACCATCGGCCTTGTGTTTAATCTTGTACACCCACTTGCATCCAATAGTTTTACGATGGCGTGGCAATGGAACGACTTCCCAAGTGTGGTTTGCAGCGAGAGCATGAAGTTCATCAACCATTGCCTTTTGCCACCGAGGATCCTGGACCGCCTCATGATAATAAGTGGGTTCGTGGTCCTCAGAGATCTGACTAATACAACATCGATGTGCTGGAGAAAGACGGTCAAAAGAGACATACGAGGCTATCGGATGAGGAATACCTGAAGATCCAAGAGAAGAGCATATATAGTCCTAGGTCCAAGTCCGGGGGCCTAGTAGGATGGCCAGAGCGTCGCAGTGCAGGTGGAGGAGATGAATTCTCAGAATCATGAGTAGGAGAAGGCAAAGCCAATATTGCATCATCAGAAGATGTTGGAGCCACGGGATCATCATCAGAAGAGACTATGGGAGAATCTGGCATGGGATGAACAATATCTCTAAGATGTCATGGTTAGCAGAAGCCGAAGTAGTGTTAACTAAAACCAGTGAAGATGATGACGAAAGAGGTGATGGTTGCATAATAGGACTTGGCATAATAGAAGCTGGAAGCATAATGTCCTCATCCAGTGAAGGTCATGGAGAAAAGGAAGAATGATCAGCCACTTTGGAAGAAGAATTCATTTCCTTGAAAGGAAATTGATCTTCGTGGAAAATAACATCTCTGCTGATAAGAAATTCTCCAGTAATGGGATCATAAACCCTATAGCCCTTTTGAAGTGATGGATAGCCCATAAAGATACATTGGCGAGCACGAGGGTCCATTTTATCCTTTGGCCCCACAGTAGTGATATAACAAAGACCATCAAAAACACGCAGATGATCCAAAGTAGGCTTCTTATTGAAAAGCAGTTCTAAAGGACTATTACCGTTAAGAACTCTACTTTGCATGCGATTAATAAGGTACATAGCTGTGATCACACAATCATCCCAAAAAAAGTCAGGAATAGATGCTTGGAATTTAATAGCACGAGCAACTTCAAGGATATGTTGATGTTTTCGCTCGACAACCCCATTTTGTTGAGGTGTGTAGGTACAAGTAGTCTCGTGTATAATCCCAAGAGAAGAAAATAAATTCTAGCAATTGTGACTGAAAAACTCCCTCCCATTGTCTGTTCAAGTTTTGTGAACAGTACTGGCAAATTGATTTTTGATCAAGGAAAGAAATTTCTGTAGATGCATAAAAACTTAGTGTTTAGACTGAATGAGGAAAAGCCATGTGGTCCGAGAATAATCATCTACTATGGTGAGGAAATATCGAGATCCATCACGATGAGGAGTATGATAAGGGCCCTAAATGTCCACATGACAAAGACTTAAACAAGCATTTGCATGAGTCATACTAGACAAAAAAAGGAAGCCTAAATTGTTTTGCTAGTGGACAAATTGGACAATTGAAACATGGAATAGAACTGCTGTGACCAAGTCGTTAATGAAAAAGAGAATTTTTATTGCTAGTATTGGCATTACAAGAAGGAAGAGAAGGAAAATCTATATTATCTAGAGATGCATTCCAAACATAGAGTCCTTGAGAAGAATTACCCATTCCTATCAATCTCCCAGTCGAAAAGTCCTGAAAGAGACATTTATTATCATGAAATATGACCCGACAGGAATTTTCGACACATGCCTTAGAAACGGAAATGAGATTGAATTGGAATTGAGGAACAAATAAGACATTGTTTAGAATAATTTCTTGACTGAGATGCACGGTACCCACTTTGGTCACAAGAGTCACATTTCCATTTGGAAGTTGCACAGATTTGGGGGAATTAGAATTTTTGAGGATGCTAGAAAATAAGCTATTATTGCAAATTATGTTATCACTAGCCCCTGAATCTATAATACATGCTTTATTGGAAACTGAGTTCAATAGACAATAAGAGGTACCTGAGAAACTTGCTCCCTTTCCATTGGTGTCCATTTGCTCCAGAGCCTTTAGAAATTGTTGATATTGACTATAAGAAATAGGCTAAGTCGTACTGGTCACCTGGTGTACCTGAGCTTTCTTGCCTTTTTCATTTGGTTTCCCATGCAATTTCCAACAAGTTTCTATAGTATGATAATGACACCTACAATGTTCGCAATATAATTTATTTTTACATTTTTGCCCTGCAGTACCTGTCCAGGAGGTGTTCTCTCGGTCATTGAGTCCTCCCACAGTTGAAATGTATCGTGGGTCGTGGGCTTTCCATTCGCCAGGCATGTTTGTTGGGCCTCCCGTCTAGCCTACAGCACTAGACCGCGGCCCGTGAGGTGGGCCATGGGCCGGCCCACCCAGCTGAAGCCCGGCGTCCTCCAAGTCTCAGCCATTGTAAGGCCCGTCTTCTGAAGACAGCCCAGAGGAAAGCTTGAGCCCATCATGTAGACCCTAGCCCCCTGTTCTCGTGCGATCGCCTCCCTCCTCCATCCGAAATTCTCGAATCCTCTCTCGCTGGCCTCTATCGTCCACTTCCTCCTGCTGCAAGGATGACGCCGTCCCCTCCACGGCCCTGAGCAACGAGCCGCTAGCTTTCCTCCTAAACAGCAAGTTGGTATATCCTTCCAAGTGGCGGCGGTGGATCTATCACGAGGATTTGAGTCCGAAACGTGAGGTAATCATCGTTCAATATAAGCAAAAAACGAGTCGCCTTTTGTCTCTCACGAATCCCTTGGTATTGTTTGAGGACATAATCAGGCGCCTCAAGCTTTTCTTCGACCATTTCGAGCTCATTCCAGAGAGTCGAGAGCCGATTGAAACAAATCCTAATCGGTTGATTTCCTTGTTTAAGCTTGGATAATTGCTGCTCGTTCACGAAAATCTTTGCGCGATCTAATTTCTCATACATCTCCCGTATGTTGTCCCACATTTGTTTCAGATCTTCGGTGGGTGGCAAACCTACAGCAATTTCTTAGCTTATAGTGTTTCCAATCCATATGCACACTAACCGTTTGCATTTTTGCCACAGTCGGTGAAGCCGTTCATCGGTTGGCATGGGTACATTCCCATCCAAGAATCCTTCCTTGTCCTTCGTTCCAAGAGCACGTCGAAATTCGGTCGCCCATACGGTATAGTTGTCGGGTCCATTGAGGGTGCGGTTGATTAACTAAAGCTCCGGTCTGTCACTACTTGTTGTTTGTAACGGGTCTCCTGGTTCTGGACGGCCAATGATGAATGGAAGGAGATTCGACGGTGGTACGGGTTGAGTAACCGGGAAGGGTTCCGTCCCAGCTTGAGAAATCGGGTGGACGTGCGGTGCCCCTCTTGGGCTCCCCTGTCCGATTGAATGCCCAGAGACACCCATTCTTGAGGCCAGCATGTTTGGTCCAATTCCATGACTCATTGCATTCCAATAGTTGGATGTGTTGCCTGTATTCATCCCCTGCGTTTGATTGAAAAATCCAGGATGATGTGTGGGTGGAAAACCGTACATCCAATAAGGATTGTATGTTGGGATTGGAACATGTGCTGCTTGTTGGGTTTGATTCGAATCTCCTGCTATCTCATTGCTTCGTTCTTCTTGTCCTGAAGGCAGATTCTCCACTGATGAGACTGGAATCGTCTCTGAGGATAAATCTTCCCCTGATTCAAATGCGTTCTTCGCCATAAATAATGAATGTGATTTCTTCTATGTGCGAGTTCGTGATCTATTTTGTAGGTTTGTAATTCCCGCAACAACAACACAAAAGAATAATCACAATGGAAGTGTAGAAGTGATTTGGATCAAAGGCTGCTCTGATACCATGTTACAATATGACGTAGAACAAAGAAAGAACGCAAGAATTTGAGATAGAAAGGTAATTGTATTATCTTCTGTATATTGTTTGTATAAAGTAACCTCTATTCTTATAATACAAGATCTATGTAATAAAGGAAAGAAGAATAAATGAAATAATCATAATGTTCCTTTACCAACAATTTCCTATTCCTATCTTGCTTAGTATAGTAAAGCATGTCTTCTGTTAACACCAATATAGCGGCATCCTAGAAGCGCAAAGTATGTTCAGTATAATCATCAAAAGCCAATATAATTCGTTGAAAGTATGGATGTGCAACATTGCAAGAGGAAGCTTCTGTGGTTCCAATGTACTTCTTACTCAGAGCTTCCTTTACTGCTCCAGGGTCAGGGTTGAAGATGGCCCAAGTGATATGATCGTCGACCTCTCGTCCTAATACTTAATAGAAACTCGACTGAAATCCTCGACCTTGACCCAATAAAAGCGCGTTCCTCGTGCCTGGCATGTTCGCCATCGCATTTGGCAGGAAGCTACCTTCAATAAGCTTCACAGAAGCGACGTTCGATGTGCTTGCAACCATTGATGGAACATTTGAAATGGAGGAGATAAAGTGTAAGGGCTTGGGGAATGATATGAAAATGTATTTGCCGCAATAGGCCCATTGATGGAATATATTATGACCTCATTGCTTTTGAGTTTCCAAGGGATAGAGTTAAAGTGAAATACATGACACATGGCGAAGATCGACCGACTTGAAGCATGCATAGAAATTGAAAACCGAGTCAAGAAGGATCCATTGGTCGAGTGATAACCATAGCTAAAGAATCGGGAGAAGTTACAAATCATCCATATTGTAGTAGGCAAATTGAGACGACAAGATATTTTTGCAAGGATGGAACTCAAAATGAAATGGTCCAATTAAAGATATAGGAAGAATCGAATTGAGGACACACGAAATGAAGAGCAATCATGTCATCACTATAAATGGTAGCACCACATTAGATTTTAACACTGATAGGAAGATGGGATGATCATTCATAACAATTTGATTTAGATTAGATTTTGTCTAACTTTGAAGTCGCAATTGAAGTTAGGTTAGGTCTTCCGATTACAGTAATCATCTTTGACTATAAAAGCTTTCTAATCGTAATCGTAGGCTTTTTACTTTCTACACATATAACAGTCATTCCTATTCCTATTGGCAGTTCATGTTCAACTTCACTCATTGAGAAACCATAGTCTCCTAGAATGTACACCATTTGTTCTAATTCAATAAAAGTTTACAATATTTTCTCGTTGTTTCCATTCATTGGTTTGTGCTTTTTAAGTAATTTGAACTTCCCAAAGTCCTTGAGGCATCCAGGCATATCAAAAACCCATTTACCAATCGATCATCCTCAAGTTGGATTTTAATCACCGATTGAAACCATTGAACTTTTGTTGACCAAAATCTTGTACAAATACACGTAACAATGTCAAATAGCTGAAGTTAATTATAGTTGATGCAGGAATCGTACTTCAACTATGACTTTGAATATGACATTAACTTGGACTGATGGTAACGAGAAAGTCCTAAGACCATTGAGAAAAAAGAGGAATCTCTTGAGTCAGTAAACTCTTTTGCAACATGGAAATTTATCTCAAATTTCAATAGGTTTTTAAATTGAGATGATTTTTATATTTCGACAATTAAACTCAAAAATAATTTTATTAGTTGACTTGCAACACCAAGCATAAGAAATTATTTTAATTTCGAATTATTCTTCAGAAACAATTTTTTAAGCGAATTGTTCTTTTCAAGTGTCAATGTTTTTCTATTTTGGAAGGTGCCAAGTGTTTCATATAAAATAAAACCAAATTATGAAGGCATAAAAGGAGGAGGAAGAGATCACCAGTTCTTTCATCTCCTCATATTTCATCCTTCCAAAAGGTCTCTAATAAACATTTGATAAAGAACTGGGAAAGTATTTGCTCTTGTGATCGCCACGTGGCAATTCACTTCGTCTCTGTGCCTTGCCATCCAATAAACATTGGTTTATTGATTATTATCTCCATGGTTTCATCTTCTAAGCAAGTTATTATCTCGTTCCATTAAATTAGTTTATAGACACTTCAATTTACTTTTATGATCATCACGCGACGAGGGCTTAGGGCCCAGCTTTGCCACTTGTCTGGTGCTCAACCATTAAACTGTGGCTTTTTGGATTTGTCATCTCCTCATTTTTTTTTCTTTTTGATTAAGTTTGAATTTCAAAGAACAAAATGGTCAAACAGTAAGCATCTCAAATATATTCTCTCGCACTTATCTCTTTCGACCTTTTTACTCATTGTTTTATAACTTTAAAAGCAAGTACAAGATATTTTGAAATTACTATCATTATCCTTTCGAAAGGCTTATCTTTTTTTTACTCTCATCTCTAATTAGTTTTAAAATCAACGATTTGATATATATAAAAATATTGCCAAAAATAATTTATTTAAGGTAATTATAGATTAAGTTAGAAGGAGAAGTGTATCTTTTTAGATAAATTAATAAGATGCATATTTTCAAGTATAACATATTTCAACATGTGGGTAAACACGCAATCGGAAATAGTATTAATCTAATCTGAAGGATAGCTTATGTTGGGAAATTTTTATTGAATACAGTATAATTATTAACGTTTTCAATAACAATAATTTATAAGAAAAAGAAGCTCAACATCTTAACTTACTAGAAACATGCGTATTGGCGTGTCATTCGATTTTTAAGTCCTCTGGGAATCCACGTGATTTTAATATATCTCGCATCCTTCAAAGAAATCTATTCAGTAAAAAATAAAAATTGCATGTATATTCATTTAAAGTCCACGTAATTTGAAATTTATTCAACAGAATAAAAGAGAACTCAAAAGGGTTTAATCTTTTAGAATGTTTTTCAACAAATATTTTAAATACATCAACTCAAATAAAATTAACACGATGGACAAAAAGAGATGCTCTTGAATTTTAATTTAGCAACTCAAAAGATCGAATGACAATGACAATGACGTCTGAATAAAATTAAGGACATTGGCGTGCTTTCACAGTAAAACAAAATTAAATTTATGAAGAAACTAATGATTAAGCCTAATTTTTGTTTTTTTTGTATACACAGGGTTAGATAATTTTTTCAATTTAAAACTTACTGGGTGTTTGGGTCCAATTTACATAAACATATCGTCCGATATGTTCTATCCTCAACGGGTTTCACAACCCCAAAGAATACTAATACAAACATGAGAGTACGTGCAATTGGGGGAAAAGGAGTCGTCCTTAGCTTTATTGCTATCAATTTAAAACGACATTGGTTGCTCCGTCTTGAAGAAGGAGCAACCTTTCCAATTAGTTTCACATGCACATGGAGTGTCATTTAATTATATGAACTCTTCATCTATCATTTTCTCTTTGCACAATTTTTTTTTTCATCTATACATCGGCCTATGCAATGTGAATTTGTCATCGTCAAAGTGAAGTTTCGCAATTTCAGTCATAAGAAAAAAACGATGACCGGAATTCCTATTTAAAATCTCTCACAAAAAATAAACGTTTCCATTCTACTAATAACCAGATGGATTTGCCCAAATTGAATAGCAAAAGGCATTGATGACGAATTATATACAAGTCCAGCCGTTGCTATCAAAAAATTAATGTCTATACCAAAAAAAAGAGAGAGAGAGAGAGCCCAGAAACTAGGATTGCACAATCCCAGTTGCATCGGTGCATAGAAGACATTGCCTTCCCCGAGGATATAGCTTGATTCTCTCTCCAATGTCAATATAGCTTGATTTTCTCTCTACTTAGCACGACTCCATTGGATGAGGAAGCTGCTCTTCTTGGCTCTTTGGAGAATCTAACCAGCGCCAAACCGTTAGCATCCCCGCAGCATCTCCCATGAAGAAAAGGCCTCCGGTAGCCGTCTGGAGAGTCCTGACTTCTCGTCTTGAGAATATCCTGCCCCTTAGAGCGAACCTGCAGTACGATGCACGGAGTCAGCCAAGCAGAAGAAGAGAACAATCTTCACTGAGAGACAAGGATGTCAAACCAATTAGAGAAATTATTTGGACTTACGATGGGAGCTCATACAAGTGAACGGTATTGTCATTGCATGCACAGGAGAGGACCGGCTTACCACATGCATCTTTCATCCCTGACAGTGCAAGAATACCCTGCGCAGGACAAAATGACATGTGCAACATCAATATATAATATTACATCATTTCCATGAGACTAGGAGCACAGTAAGAAATTGACAAAGCACTGGTAGGTGAAAGATGAAATTTCGTGTCTTCTTCACAAAGAGCAAGCACATGGAAGGTACTTGACAGTATAGCTATATCACAAAGCTTCAATCCACATTATTTTCCATAAACATTTTCAGCTGTGGAAATAAAACTGAAAAGCAATATGACGCATCTTCGCAATCTATGATTGTGAAACAGGTCCATGCACTTTGCACATATGAAATCAATAAAATAAAACACAATTTCACCCTTATTGTCTACACTTGTTCCTATAGGAATGCCATAATCCACGTAAGTCCATGGGAAAAAAAATGTAGCGAGCAGCATACATGGTCCTCATGATGTGTATATGCAACTTCCAAGCTGCCTTCTTCAGTAGCAAACCAGACCTTAACTGTCTGATCTAATGAACAGGATATCAAGTACTGGTCCCAGCAAAGAAGTGACATCACCACATCAGTGTGTCCAACAAGTTCCTCAACACACTCCAGAGTGTGCAAGTCCCACACCTGCGGAGGAGGAAAAAAGAAAGATGTGAGGGGTCAGGACAATACTACAGTGGAGCAGGGCAGGAAAATAAGAAGATGACATAGCCAAATGAACAGAAGTGATGCAAAAGAAAACATGAACTATAAGGGCCAAGGCATGCCTTCCAAGGACACACGACTAGATAGAGTCAGGGGGAGAGACATCTAAAGACAAACCAGCTTACCCTTATGGTCTGGTCAATGGAACCTGAATACAAGTGGTCACGCCCAATAGTTAATGATACCACACCCTGAGTATGACCCCTGAGAGTTGCAGCCTTCTGAAAAGGATCAGCCTCACTACCTCCTTTCCACACCAAGATAGTGCCATCCTAGAGGCAAAAGTTTGTTCAGTATAATCATCAAAAGGCCAATATAACAACACATTGAAAGTATCAACAGAATGAGTCAGTGAGGGATCATATGAATGCTGACTTAGGTGGGTCAAAATTAAAGAAGAAGAGAAGAATTTCAGATCTGAACCAAAAATCCATCCTCACATAAAGCATAAACTTTTATATCACTTATGCTGCTACCTCGAGGAGTAACAAGATTTGAACGAAACAGACTACACAAAATTCCAGCAGATGAATCACCTAAATTGACATTGAATTCTTTCTAATGATAAATTACCTGGGCTCCAGCAAAGAGCATGTTCTTAGCAACTTCCATAGCATGAACCTGTCCAACAGGTCCACTGATATCGTAGCTAGCGCCATTCTGTATATTCCAAGCCTAAAACAGATACAAGAGCAAGCAATGAATTAAAGCTCGGCAGCACACTAATTCAAGAATTGCCAAAGAAAATAATTACAAAGGACAAAGGAGACCCAGACAACTGCTCACCTTAACAGTATTAGGCATGCCAACAAACACCCAAGGACCTTCAAAAGTAAAACACCCAACTTCTCCCCCTAGGTTGATCACTTGAACACATTGACCAGTGTGACAGTCCCAGATTCTTACTGTTCCATCTTTGCTTCCAGAGTAGAGCTTAGCAGACCCAGAAGGAAGTGCTATTCCAGAAACACCCTGCCATAGAAAGCATCAGGTGAGTCCAGACCTACTTTTATGCCAGACATGCAATGATATTTCAACATCTTAGTTGGCACAGGACAGAAGCGATGAAACTAAGATTTCTCCAGCGGAAGTCTTGGACATAATAGGGAACACAAAAGACAAATGCCAATCTGTAAAATGTACCTTTTTATGCCCATCAAGCTTAGCCAACATGGCCAAATCCACCCCGTGAAACCATGAATGCAAGAAAGGACACATATCGCCTTTCACACAGTTGCCTGACATCCAGTAACGGCATACTTCTTCGAGGGGCTTTTGAGGGCTTTTCTCTGTTGACAAATCACCTCTCTCTGTAGAAGTTGAACTCACTAAATTCACCAGACTAGATTCAGGGCCCTTCCCAGGGCAATCCTCAGGGATATAACTTGACTGCTTTGCAGCTCGATTGTAGACATTTCGTGGAAGAGATGCATCATGCAAGAACCTGCATGGATTCCTGTTACACCTCCCTTCTAACCAGTAAGTGCAAACTCTGCGGCTTCTCGGTGCTGTTCGAAGCTGATTATAGTGAGCAGCAGCACTCCTTGCTGTCTTAATATCCATGCTATTATACAGAAATACAGACAAACAATCACTGAACTGAATAACCTATCGAAAGTTAACTCAAAGCATCAGAACTTGTTCTTGCAAGAAGATCCATAGCAGAAAAACCAAGGTCCAATATAGTCAGCAATCCCAAGCCTTTCAGTTCCTCTTATCACCAATTATAAGGACAGAATAAAGAACAATAGCCCTATAAGAGAATGCATAACCATCTCGATCCATCATGATTCCCATCTCTTTCCGTCCCATCCAAATCAAATTCACCCAGAATCAGAAGCAATTGAGAACCTAGCGCACGAGCTAAGCACGAAGCGATGGCAAAATTCGGACAAGAATGTCGCATTGTCCAAGCTCTTCACCTAAAAATCCAGTCATCAAACCTAATTTCCAAACTCGCCATCCCCGTAACACCCAGCAAATCAAGGTAACAAATCTCCGATCCATTGAGGCGGAAGAGAAACCCCGATTCCTTCGGGATAAAGAAACCTATCGATCCCCCACGAATGACCACCAATCGCAGGCCGAACGGCCCTCGCCGTCACTGGCGGAAACCCACCTTCCGGAAAACCCTCCGATGGCGAGAGGAAGATCGTCGTCATCATCGTCGAAAGAAGATGAAAACCCTAAATGGAACTTCCTCGCTACTTCGCTAGAAGCTACACGAGGAGAGCGTCGAGAAGAGAAGCAAGCGAACCTGAAGAAACCGCAACGCGATGGAACCGACGATCGCCCTCGAATCGAAGTGAAGAAGATCGGCGGCGATCGAGAAGGACCGAATCGATGATCGGAAGAGCTTCGCGAGAAAGCAATCGACAGAGACAAACCTTCCTTTCCTTCTTTCTTTCTTTCTTCTTACTTCTTATATACGGGGAAGACAAAGCGCGGCCGCTCACGCGGTCGACCCTTGGAGAGATTTTACAAAATTTGAAAAATATTAGTCGATTTTATTACAAAAAAATTGAAATTTAGAAATATTACAAAAAAATCGATTTTTTAATTTTCTTTAATTTTCTCTTATTTTCTTTTATACATTGACTAGCTAGTTACAAGCCCCTCTTGAAAGAATATGGAAAATGTTTTTCACTTTCAAAAAATCGGAAAACATTTTTTTTCTACTTTTGAAGATATTTTTTCCATCAGTGGAAAATATTTTCCTTAACTATCTTGTTTTCCGTAAAACGAGTGTCGGAAAATCTGAAAAATATTTTCTTGAAAGTCATTTTTCGTAAAATAAATAGAGCCTTAAACCAAATTTATGGCCTTTTCACTTTGCAAATTACAGACCTTTGAGTCATGCATCGCATCCATTTTCAAAGGTGATTGGTAAACCGAGTTGATGAACTCCAATTCCGTAGGGTTTTCTCCATCATTTGGTGAATAGGCAATGTACATAAGGACGAAGTACATGAAGAGAAGGAATAGGGAGAAAGCTTTCAATAAAAGGAAGCAGCAGAATCGAATACAAATATGGCTTTGGAGGGCAGGTGGATTTCATGTTTGGAAATTTATAGTGCCGAAAAGTTTAGCAAATGTAATGTAAGTTTATAATTTGAATATGTCTAGCCAACGTGGACACCCACTTCAAAAGATTTTGTATATATTATAGTATGACATCATCTGAAAGCCACGTTTGTTGGATTTGGCCAAAAATGGTGTGGAAGGACTAAACCAAATAATTCGTGGAAGAAGGGCTTGATTAGATAAATTGTTAATATGAGAATTTGATTAACAAATAAAACTAAAAGCATAGGGCTGAAAAGGAAATACATTTTTTATTATTGTCTCAAAGTAAGTCTGTGGTGCATTGTTGAAAACGTATGCAAAGACTAAATGATCCCTATCACAGTTTTGTTAAGGAAGCAAAGACATTGTATGGTAAAAGTAATATGAAAATATTATTGTTATTATGAGAAGGTTGTGTAATCCATAATTAGCTCCTTGAGTTTTGACGGCATAAGTTATGTCAATTTGACTTGACATGAGTAACAACAAGTCAAACTTTATTTGTTTCAATTTATTCATGTGGCACGAGATATGAGAATTCTATTGTGAAAAAAAATGTCATATTGTACACATATTAATCTCATAGAGTGAACCAATCTAATAATGCAATATTAATATTAGCATAAGTGAAATTCACAAAACTTTCATTGCGCACTATGATCTTAATAGCTCGATCTATCCTACTCTTCTCAATTCAACTAATATGCAAACACAAAGCACCTAACACCTTTTACATCTTTTAGGAGAATACTATCGCAAAGTAACTGTTAATGTCACATAGGGATAACTGCATTTGTTTTTGCAATAAGATCATAACCATAGTTTCACCGTTTATTTGCTAAAAGCGATGTTTAGTTGCAGAATTTCGCACTACATGTCATATCTCACATAAAATATCACATTAATCTGTCGCTAAATGCTTTCAGAAAGTGTTTATCTCCATTTAAGGGCGGTGGTGCTGCACTGTGTAAGGACTGCCGCTGCGAGCCCCACTTCCTCCGGCCCTGCTTCCTCCGCAACAAGCCCCTTGGGTTCAACTCCGACATTTTCATGTACAGGTCAGTTTCGTTAGTCCAAGTTTTCTTGCTGGGCATAGATCTGATTATCAGTCATCTTTCTTCTTCCCTTTCTGCCATTTTTTAACGGGGTCATATCAGAATTGGATCGTTATCTGCTCTTTTTGTTTCTCTTTTCAGTGGCGACATCGCGTTCTACAACAAAAGTGCAGGCAAGAGCAGATACAGATGGATGACGCCAAAAAGAAGAGTTGAAAGAGGTCGCCATCGTCGTCTTCCTACCCATTCCTTCCTCCTCCACCCCCTCGAGGGCTTCGAGAAAATTGGAGTCGTCCAAGAGCAACAAGGCCGTACGGGCAGGCATTTTGGCGGTCGCGTGAAAACCATTCTTTGACCCTGTAAAAGATCCCCCGAGGAGAATTCCTGGGAATCTGTATCTTGGAACCCTTCGATGTGTAAAGAGATCGGCGGGGGCCGTCAGAATCTGATTGTGATGAGAAACAGAGCCTGGAAAAAAGGGGCCAAAAAGAGAAAGAAAAGAAGGAAGAAAGAAGAGACCCCACCAGGAAAATTTTGTGGTTTCTTTTTCTTTTTTAACGCTTGCTGCCTCGTTTTTTCCCACTTTCTTTTTGCTGAATTTCTATAAACAAAAAAGATGGAGCATCCCTTCATTGAGAATTGACAATATTCTTAACTTTGTTTGATCTTCGCCATCGTGAAAAAGCAATTAATTATCAGCCCATGCTTTTACATCAATGGAGGGGACCCGGATCAGCTAACGTGGAATGGTAACCATTCCATGTTAGCTGATCCCCTTCCAGAGGGAGGGACTTGTTGGAGGATATGGAATTGGAATAACCAATATTTGGAGAAGAAAATGGAAAATATAGTAATTTTAGGAGGTGGTTTTTACAATCTTATTGGATAAAAATATGTGGATCTCCTCGATAGATTTGATTCAAATTTTAGCAATTTCTTGTGGTCAAATCGATTAATAATGAATTTGAATATGTTTATATTAGATTAGTTTCTTAGGAAAGGAGCCCGACGCCATCTGTGGCACTCTTAAGATAAGATATATCTTGGATCTTGCGAAAATATGGGGTTGACACTTTTTTTTTGTCCTCCATTGATATTTACCAAATAGTTAATTTTATGGAAAAATTTATTTCTCTACGTTTGTTTGTTTACTTGCTTCATGTTAATTCTCTCATTCAGAGACCTATAATACAGCATGTATGCCAGATGAATGAGTTTAATCATTGTTGGAGGTCTTTCCGATCAATGGTAAGTGCAACTACTTTAATTTATAATAGGAAGGGGGTGTGAGCCTTATAGAACGAGCTATAACTTTCAGCAGTAAATAGCAATTTATCTCTAGTTTAAGGTTTTATTAGAAACTTGTAATAGCACTTTTGACACAACGAAATTTTCGTTAATGCCCATCCATCAAAATCATCAACAAACTAACAGTCTAATTTTTCAATTTCTCAATTAGTTAAGTAAATCCAAAGGGCGTGTATGTAGTCGCGCTCCTAGAGAAGATGAATTTTAACAAATCTTGTCTTTTTTAATTTTTTTTAGTATGGGAATGTGTTAAATGCAAATCCTGCGAGTCTATCCACATCAATAATGAGCATGACTAAGCATTTATTAGAAACTTGTAATAGCACTTTTGACATAGCGAAATTTTTATTAATGCCCATCCATCAAAATCATCGACAAATTAACGGTCTAATTTTTCAATTAGTTATGTAAATCCTAAGGGTGTGTATGTAGTCGCGCTCCTAGAGAAAATGAATTTTACCAAAACTAGTCGTTGTTAATTTTTCTTAATATGGGAATACATTAAATGCAAATCCTGCAAGTCTATCCACGCCAATAATGAGCATGACTAAGTGTTTACCTATTTATAGAGCCCTTCATCACTTGCTACAGCATGCCTTAAGTGACTGAATTTCTTCTTTCTCACTAGTCTTACAAGCGCTTCAAAGCAAGACCTTTTTATAAATCTCTATTGACATACACCTAGCAATTGTTTCTCACAAGCTCCAACCTTGCGTGTACATAGTATTGGATCAATGATCTACCAGAACAATGGTGTATCCTTGGTAAGATCTCTCTCTCTCTCTCTCTTCCCACACGCACACTTATGATGTTTTTAACAACTTAGATATCATTTTCTGAATAATAGAACGAGGCATGAGATGGCCAGGGGATGGAAGAGAACTCTTGCGGTATTGAAGTCTCTACCAAAGCACTACTCTGTCGTTGGATGATGTCCTAGAGTCCAATCATGGCTGACGTAGTCTTTATACCTGCCAGACTCCGTGTTCGGATGCACTTGAAGCCTCTCATCGGGGAGGTGTCCTAAGGCATATCCTTCGGGGCTTCCTTGATGTGAGGTTTGCCTAGGTTTCCATGCCGTTGTCTACATGGAATTCCATATCTTATTAAAGTGAGCACTGCTCTCCCTCCTCAGAAAATCATAGAGGAAAGAGAAGATGGGAACAAGTTAAATGATCGGTAGATACGACTTTTGATGTAAAATTGTAGGGATAATTGTCATTTAAACCTTAAACATTTTGCAATTTTACCGATTCGGTTCTAAACCTTTTTTTATTGATTTAATTCTAAACCTTTTGCAACTTTGTCATTTAAGTCATTCCAACTACTATTAGCTGGAAAAATCCTAAGTGGTGATGATGTGGCCCAATCGGTCGACAACTTGGCGAGGACGTGGCAAAATGACGTAATTTTGGCATAATTCGTTCTCCCCACACCCCAAATCATTGAAGAACTGCCTCGAATTCATTCTTATTCGACCCAAATCACCAAAGAAGCCATCGCCAAATGCGAAGCACAGCTCGGAATCACGTCATTCCCCAACAACTCCACGATAATCGTATCCGATGATCATTTGACTAGGCTTATTAATCCTGTCTTCGTGAAAGAATTGGGGCTCTCAATCAATCGTCTCGCCATCAAAACACGACAAAAGAAAACAAAAAGGGAAAAAAAAGTGATTCCGAATTAGGGGAAATTCTGCAAATTCTGGCACTCTCGACAGTCAAAGCTCCAGCTTCCTTCGACCAAAAAAAAAAAAAGAAGCTTCGGCTTCCGATCTACGGTGATTGCATGCTGTTCTCGTGAAGCTGAAGCCGCAGATTAGAATTACTTCGTGGTGAGTGGGGTTCTTCCCAATTCTTTTTGCAGAAAAACCAAAAAGGGGTTTTGCTTTTCGTCGTTGATTTCCCCCTCGATTTAATACCGAATTCCTTTATGTATATTATCCCAATATCCACCCGGAAAATTCCTGAATTTCAATTTCTTCTGGGCTCTCCTCAGATTCCCAAGCTGAAAACAAAAAGGGTGGAGGAAAAGAAAAAAGACTTTTTGGAGCAAATTTTTTTTTTCCTGTGTGAATTAGGGTTCGTTAGCTTCACTGGGCAATCCCTCATTTGCCCCTGTAATTGAATTTGTGTTGCTTCATAAATTTACGAACTTTGTGTTGAATTACGATTTGTTAATTTAGAATCGAGTTCAATCACATTTTTTTGGAGAAAATAGATAAAAACCGATGAGGTATACGGGAAAATACACAAAAACCTGGCAACTACGAATTTGAGGGCAAAAGCTGGGATTCTTCGGTGGTTTGGGGCGAAGAAGAACGAATTTGGGGCCTAGGGTTCTTTGGTGGTTTGAGAGGGGGGGGGGGGGGGGGGGGGGGGGGGGGGGGGGGGGGGAGGAGAACGAAGAAGAACGAGTTCGGTGGTTTGGGAGGCAAAGGCAAGAACAATTGTGCCAAAACTACGTTGTTTTGTCACATCATCACCGATAACGACCGATCAAGCCACGTCATTGCCACGTGGGCTTTTTCTAGCCAAAAGTAGTCTCCAAAGGACTTAAATGGCAAAGTTGCAAAAGGTTTAAAACTGAATTGGCAAATAAAAAAGGTGTATGATTGAATCATCAAAGTTGCAAAATATTTAGGATTTAAGGGTCCGTTTCGTTTGGCAGAAAATATTCTCCCGGAAAATATTTTCCGGAAACTGGACTATTTGGGGGGCGGAAAATCCAATCAACCAAAGATTTCCTTTTAAAATTAAGGAAAATGTTTTCCGTTTTTGAAAAGCGAAAAACATTTTTCGCATCTCATCTCGTTTTCTTTCGTTGTGAGTCTATGAGTAATTTAGTTGCCGGTTGCCGCCGCCGCCTGCCTCCCGCCGCTCGCCCGCCTCCCGGCCACCACTTGCTAGCCGCCTCCCACTCGCCTGCCGCCTCTCGCCTGTAGCCTTCGCTGCAGCCTGCCCGCCCGCCCGCCGCCTCCCGCCCGCCCACCCACCTACCGCCGCCGCCTCCCGCCCCGCCCGCCGGTGCCGTCGCTTGCCGCCGCCGCCGCCCCCCTGCCCGCCCGCCGCCGCCGCCGCCGCCACTACCGCCCGCCCCCCGTCGCCTGCCTGCCCTCCGGCCACCCACTTGCCCGCCGCCGCCGCCACCGCCCGCTTGCCCGCCACCCACCCCCGGTCGTCAATTACTAGATAATTTCTCAAAAAAAGAATTCCGTAAAAAAATTTTCGGAAAATTTTTAATTTCAAACGAATACCGAAAAATGTGTCGTCAGAGTTTCAAACGAACACCGGAAAATGTGTCATTTTCCAGGAAAATGACTTCCTGGAAAACATTTTCCAGAAGTGCTTTATTTTCCGCCAAACGAACGGACCCTAAACAACAATTGTTCCTAAAATTATATGAGAGCCATTATTTTATGATTAGAGATTAGTTTGTCTTAAAATATTTATTCACAAAATCTTAAATATATGTCTCAATATGAAGCTCTCTTCTAATATAACTGCCTAAATTTTAGTTTTCTTGAACAAACAAGTACTAAACCAAGGGTGGACATGGTCGAGTTTGTAGAATAAATCAATTCCAAGAAAATCTATCATTGGTACTATCTCTAAGAATGGAAGCTAACTGGAGGCAAATATACAATTGTATTCGAACAATAAAGAGAATAACTAGTATTTTGCATATTTGTACAGCATTCAAATTTTGATGCAATCCTGAGTCCAACAAGACCAGGACCACTTCATCCATTTTGGCGACTCCACTTCGGCTGGCGGTGAGCTAATTTTGGTTAATTTGTTAGTATTTGTTTTGTTGATCTAAATAAATTTATACAATATAGTCCACAATTAGCTTCATCCTGTCATTGCGGTATAATCATGAAAGGGATTCCGGTAGAGTTCAACTCGTGTAGATTAAATTTGGCTTTAGTTGTGATGATTTTATATGGGGAAACTTCTTTGTCGGCATCCTAACCCTATAATTATTGTAAATTGTAGCTTGAAATGTATTTTCCGTTTGAATTAGCTGAATCAGTGTATGCCAGCTTTCCTCTCCGAATTACAGCAATCAAATTATGAATAACAATGCCATAACCTGTTAAATATTCATGCATTTACTATCTGACAAAAAAAAAGCATATACAAAGTTAAATGTCTAGCCCGAAGTTCTCTATGATGAAAAGTTGCTTTCTTACTCTAAAAGACGTTGAAAATTCTATCTTCTCTAATGGTCACAAAGTTCTCAAAATATCGGTACATGTAACAAGCCAAATCCGTCACAAAATAAGTCTAAAAGAATTTCATATTATACTCTTATTAAACTCAGCAAATGAACCAGTCTAAATAATGTGATACTGATGTTAGCATAAATTGTGGCCTCTGATCCTAATAGCTTGATTTATCTTACTCTTCTTAATTCAACTAATATGCAAACACAAAGTACCTAATGCATCTTACATCTTTTGGGAGAATACTATCGCAAAAGACCTGTTAATCACAAATAAGATCATAAAGATAGTTTCACCTTTTATTTGCTGAAAGTGAAGAGTAGTTTTGCAAATATTGGCACTGTCGGTCATATCTCGCACAAAATCTCACGTAAACCTATCGCTAAATGCTTTTAGAAAGTATTTCTCACCGACGGCGGCGACGCCGTACTATGTCGAGTGCGAGGACTGCCACTCAAGCCCCACTTCCGCTGATCCTGCTGCCTCTGCAACACAACCCCATGGGTTCAACTCCGACATCTTGATGGACAGGTCAGTACTATAGTCAGTCCGCGTTTTCTCGTTGGGCATGGATCTGACTTCCCAACGTCTTTTTTCTTGCAAAAGACCAAGGAAGAAATTAGGGGTGAGCAACGGTCCAGGGTCGACCCTGGACCAGCCCTAGACCGGCCCAACCAAGCCGATCCTTTAGCCGGTCCTGGTCGGGTTTTTGAGTCGAACGGGTCGGTCCTCGGTCCTAAAATCCCTAACTAGGTACTGTACGGGTTGGTCTTTGGTCCTAAGAGGTCGGGTTGGTCCAACCCGGACCAACCCGACAATATATATTTAATATTAATTATTTTTATAAGCCCATTCCATTTCCATCTCCCCTAATTCATTATTTCCAAAACCCAAATCCAATAATCCTCGGGCCTTTGGTTTGGCCATAGCCATAGCCCAAAGCAGAAGCAAAACACACGCGGCCCTCAAAGCCAAAAGGGCCGAAACTATTACTGTCTTCTCTTCTCTATCTTGCTTGCCTTGCTTTTGCTTTTGACTTTTGAGTTATGCTTGAGCTTGAGCTTGGGTAATGGGGATTGCGTAACAAGACAGCCAAGTCTTCATTCATTCTTGCCCTAATTATTTTTTCTTGAAGACCACATCTGGAAGACGCTCACCCGCCTTTGGCTCACCCTCGGCTCGCCGTCGCTGCCTCTTGCCGTCGGCCCGTTGCTCATCCTCCCTTTGCTGCAACTCCCGTTGCTTGCCCATAGCAGCTTGCCCGACCGACAGCCACCGCTCGCTAGCTCAATCGACGGCCACCGCTCGCCTCGATAAATAGCCACTGCTTGACCGCTCGCCTCGACCTCGACCCAACGGCCACCGCTCGCTCCGCTCGACCGACGGCCACCCCTTACCTGCTCGCCCATCACGATTTTGCTCCTCTTTAGAAGGTAGCCAAGATGCTATGTCCTGTCCTGTCTCTGTTAAGATCAATTCCAATGGGCACTACACGTGAGTTTTTTTTACAAGCTTTTTTTGATAGATTACAATAGTTCTCCTCATTATACTTAGACAATGTCAAAAATAGGAGAGATTGAATCCCTAACCCCTCTGTCAACTTGTTCTTGAATTTGATTTTTATAATATTGTCTTTACTCTTTAGATCGAAATCCATCCTACTAATTAAAGAGAGCAAAAGCAACCTTTAATTTTAAACCACGTCTCCTGTAGCATGTGCTACGTGTTTAAGGAACCCAAGAGCTATAAAATTTGTGTGTAAGTTTCTTTATGGGGAGTATTGTGAATTTTTTCCTTACATAAATTAAGAGGTCTAAAGCTTTTGCATTTAGTTGATATCGGGCATTTTACGATGCTTGTGCGGAAAATTTTGCGGTCCCAGGTTGACCCTGGGACCGGACCGGACCAATAGGGTCGGTATCGGTCCCAAGCTTGACGGGTCGGTCCACGGTCTCAAAAATTGAGGACCGACACTGTACGGGTTGGTCCTCGGGTTGAGCATAGGACCGGCCCAACCCGGACCATGCACACCCCTAGGAAGAATCCTCTTTCTTTTTGGGCATTTCTTGAATCGGGTCAGAATCGGACCGGAATCTGCTCTTTTTGTGTCTATTTTCGGAGAGGACACGGCGTTCTGGAGCAAACAGTGCAGGCAACTGGCAAGGGCATATAGAGAAGGACGAGGCGTAAGAGAAGAGCTGGAAGAGGTCGCCATCGTCATCGTCCTCGCCTTCTTCCTGCTCCTCCTCCAAGGCTTCGAGAAAATCAGAGTCGTCTAAGAGCAACAAGGCCGTACGGGCCGGCATTGTGTGGCGGTCGTGTGAAAACCATTCTTAGTCCTGTATAAGATCGGTGGGGTGGTCAGAATCTGATTGTGAAAAAGAAATGGAGCGAGGATAAAGGGACCAAAAAGAGTTAAATAATGGAACAAGTGGAAGAGACGACCCCAAGGGAAATTTTGTTCTTTCTTTTTTATTGTGTCCTCGTTTTACATTTTTATCTTTGCTAAATGTCTATCAAGAAAACAGATGGAGCATCGGTTATATGAGGATTTGCAAATATTTTTAATTTATTTGAATTACTACAGTGGAAAAAGGGGGGGGGGAATTGATGTTTCCAATTAATTATTTGGTCATGTTCATGCTTTCATGTCAGTGGAGGGACTTGTTAGAGAATATGGAAATTGGCATATCCAATTACTTGAGAAGAAGAAGAAGAAGAATTTAGTCATTTGAAGAGTTGTTTTAGTCTTATTGAATAAAAAAAATACGTATCTCCTCAATTGATTGATTCTTGTAAATGAATCGATTGATCACGAGTTAAATAATTCAATATTATATTAGTTTCTTAGGAAAGGTTTCATGGGCCATTTGTTGTGTTCTTAATGCGGGGTATATCATGGATCATGCGATAATATAGAATTTACTCCTTTTTGATCCTGGATCATGCCATAATCTCGTGAAGGTAAGGGTGACATTGTTTTTATCCTTTTTTTTTTGGTAAATAACATTGTTTTTATCCTTTGGTGTGACATTGATCGTTGAATTACACAAGCTTAGAAACCTTCATGCTGACGGCTCGAAATCTGAGCACCATACTTATAATAAAGAATATGCAGATGATGATTCAAATAGCTAGGTTTTTGCAATCAATTAGTGCGGTTGCTTGGTGGTAAGAAGATCACGTTCTTCAATGATGTCTGCAAGCTCGAGTTACAGTAGGTAAATTTATAGCTATCCTGTGCATTATCTACATTTTGTGGAGAGATTTCTTAATTTCTAAATCAAAAGCGGGGCTACAATGGCGGAGTTTAATACTTATTGGTGAATTGGGTAGTTGTAATTCAGATCTACCATTCCATCTAAAAGTAATGCTTAGAAAGGTAGCTACCCCAGTTGTAGCTCCCTAAATTTTTAACTAAGGTTCCGTTTGTTTCACGGTAAATATAGTATTTCCGGAAAATATTTTCTAAAAAAATCATTATCCAAAAAAAATGATAATTTTTCATGGTGTTCGTTTGTCAAAGGCTGCCGGCTTGCCGGTCTCAAGCAAATTGAAGGACACTATTAGGGGTCGCGATATTTAAAGGTAAACAAAGAAGAAGGCAAATGTTTTTCAATTAAAAGAAAACATAAAATATTTTCTCCACTTTTGAATGTGTTTTTTATATTAGTGGAAGATATTTTTCTTGACTATTTTATTTTCCGTGAAACGAACACCGGAAAATTCAGAAAATATTTTTCTAAAAATTATTTTTCATGTTACAAACGGAGCTTAAGAAGAAAAGTACTTTTGTTTCAAAATAGAAGGAAACCTAAGATGAATATATAATGATGTTAAGGCCCTATAGAATGCAAATAGACAAGATCAACAGTCCCCGCCACCCAAATTTGGTCCAAATTGGATGTTTGAGCAATGGCCTTCCATTAAGATGCTAGATCCACTTAATTTTTGCCTAGCCGTTTCTGAGGTTTAATCGCAAAATTTTAAATTATGTATGGGCTTTGCCAACACATTGGGCTTCACTTTCATGCCCGAGTTTATTTGGGCTTTCATAGTGATTGCCTCTAGATGCAAAGTATTAGATACTTTTAGGACATAAGAGATACAAGATATGGTTGGAGAATAACCACCGAGTTCCCTAAAAAGAATAAACTTCAAGGTCATGTCCCAATTTTCATCTCAAATTTTTTCCTAATTAAAAAATAACAGCCCCTTGTCATTTCTTCCCAATTTATGTATGTATTGACAAAACTATCAACATAACAGTAGAAACTTCTCTTTTTATCATACGGAAGATCAGTTCGTTTTATACATAATCATCAAATATATGTGTAAGATTGAAATAAAGTGAGCTGCATTGGATATTTTACTAATAGGATAAATATAATTACATAATATATAATTGCATCGTTAGATGCTTCAATAATATAAAAATCTGCATGACAACTTCAATGAATCATAAATATGTCACTCTATAACATAATTTCAAAATAATAGTAGGAAGCTCTCTTCTTATTGTACAAAAGATCAGTTTGTTTTATCCACTAAGATTGAATATATGTGTGTAAGCTTGAAATAAAAAAAAGTTGCATATGATATATCACAAGTATAATAAATATAATTTTAAATATATAATTGCATTACTAGGTACTTTAATAATATAAATATATGTATGATAGCTAAAATGAGTCAAATATTTTACTGCTCTGTTAACATAAATAGAATTAAAATCAGATCATGAGGGTATAATTTAGTCTTTATGTAGATTCATTTTATCATTGATGAAGACTGACGTGACATATCATAGGAGTACATCAAAAGAATACATAACTTTCTATGGAAAAATATGTTAATTAAAACTTCAACATTGCTCAAGAAAATAATCAATACAAGCTTAAAATTAAAGTTAGATTGTAAAATCATCTAATTAAAAAGAGTTTAAGATATTTCCACTCTTCTTTGTAATATACCTTTTCATTGGTATAGATGCAACAACAATGAGTTCAATGTTTGAAATCAATTTTATGACTTTTTGGTTTAATACATTGTTCTTTTGTTTATGTAAACTAATGCGTTTCAAAATTAATTAATACCGCTATGTCTTCTTGTCAAAGGTATTATTTTGTTCAGTATTCAGTAAAATGGTATAGCTATATATAAGATTTGCATATTTTTCTGAAAGAACAATTGTTAAATATGGAACATGATTTTCACAGCCCCTGGTCATATCTACTAGATAGTTAACTGGATGGACAAAATTATTTCTCTGCATTTGCTTGTTAGTAGCTCGATATTAATTCTCACCTTCAAAGACAAATCAGAAACTATATATGCCAAATGAACGAGTTTAACCATTGTTGGAGATCCTTCCAATCGATGGTAAGTGGAACTACATTAAGGCCATGTTCGTTTCATGAAAAATATAGCCTTTCTGGAAAAAATTCTTCAGGAAATCATTTTCCAAAAAAATGATAATACTTTCGGGTGTTAATTTGTCAAAGGCCGTCGGCTTACCGGTCTCAAGCGAGATCGAGGCAGACTATTAGAAGCCGTGATATTTAAAGGTAAACAAAGCAAACATAACATATTTTCATGGAAAACATTTTCCTCAATTTTGAAAGTGGTTTTTTCATTGGTGTAAAATATTTTCCTTGATTATTTTAATTTTCGTAAAATGAATGCCGGAAAATTTGAAAATTATTTTCCTAGAAGTTATTTTCAGTGAAACAAATGGAGCCTAAATTATAAACGAGAAAGAGATGTGAGCTTGATATAATCAACTATAACTTTTCGTAGTAAATGACAATTTATCTATGTAATTTAAGGTTTTATCAAAAACATGCAATAGGTACTTTGACACCATGAAATTTCCATTAACGTTTCCATCTGTTAAAATCATCGACAAACTAACAGTCTAGATTTTCAATTTCCCAATTAGTTAAGTAATTACTGAAGGTGTGTATGTGGCCGCACTCCTAGAGAAAATAAATTCTAACACACCCTATTGTTTATAATATTCCTTTGTTTGGAAAATATGTTAAATGCAAATCCCGCGAGCCTATCCACACTAATAATGAGCATCACTAAGTATTTGCCTATTTATAGAGCCCTTTGACACTTGCTACGCTACACCTTAAGCGACCAAATTTCTTCTTTGTTACTTGTCCAACAATTGCATCAAAAGCATGACCTCTTTGAAAATCTCTTTTGACTTGCATCCAATAATCATCTTTCACATGCTCCAACCTTGCATGTACATAAGTATCGGGTCAGTGATCTATCAGAAAAATGATGCAGCATTGGTAAGACCCTCTCTCTCTCTCTCTCTCTCTCTCTCTCTCTCTCTCTCTCTCTCTCTCTCTCTAAAAGATAGTTGTTAAATATGGCAAATGTAATTTCCGCGTGCAACAATCATGGATACTAGAGGTGGTAAAACGTGTACAAAATCCTTAATCGAATGTGATAATATGGATTATAAATGGGTTAGCTTAAAAGATTATATGGGATTTTAAATAGGTCACTGACCTCATGGGTCTTAAATAAGTTTTAAATGGGTCATAATGAGTTACCTAATTAAGTTTAAGTGTTATTAACAAGTCATTTTTAGACTATGAAAATTATGATTTTTTTCAAAAAAAAAAGTGATTGTTTTCATTTTTCCTTTTTTTACTCATTTGTCCCTCTTTCTCAGTCGCTCACTCACAAGAGGCAAGGGACGAGTTCACTAAACTCTAAGGAGACTGAGATTTCGCCAAGTTAGCGAGCTCGGGCCTCATTGAGGTCAGTGAGCTCAAGCTTGCCCTTAGTTGGCGAGGCTCGATCCTTGCCTCAAACAACCTCAAGAGGCTAGGTGTTAAGGTGAGAGGTGCCAACTTGACTTTGCCGGATGTTGTGGTGAGGTGTAGCATGCATCATCAACAACAGGAAGAGGAAAAGAAAAAAAAGATTTTAAAAAATTAAAGATAATTAAAATTTCAAGAAAATAAATAAAAAATATCAACTAAATTATAATACAGAAATTTATTTTAACAATACATTTAAAAAATCATGAAGCAAAATTTTCTATAAAAGTCAAGTCAAAATGACCGGTTATACATTGACACATCAATGGATTATGCAATTCCTACCTAACCTACCATTTATCATATTTCTTGATATGGCAATATATTGATTGCAAATATGCAGGTGTATCCAGCAATAATGAGAATGACCAATTCTTTTCCTATTTATGCAGCTTTTGTCTTGTGATAATCCAAGCTTCGAAATCTAATTCATACATAGCCTACCTTTTATCATATTTCTTGGTATGGCAATATATTGATTGCAATATATGCTGGTGTATCCACCAATAATGAGAATGGCCAATTCTTTTACTATTTATACCCTCTTATCTTGTGATAATCCAAGCTTCAAAATCTAATTCCTTTCAAGCCACCATATTACCGCTCTCCTTATATAAAACTATCTCTATTGACAAATGGTGAAGTCTTCCCATCAACCTATGTAGTTAGTTCCTCAAGAAACCTATTGATACGTATGAAAAAAAAAATTCAGAATTTCAGCTGGAGATGTATCACCGGACGCTTTAATCCTGAAAAGTCGGATCAATGATTTACCAAAATGATCTATTCACAGATACTTCTTCCTGGAGGGTATGAATTTTCAACATAACTATGTCTTAGTCCGACTAAATATTGTTCCCACACGTGATTTGGATAATTGGTCTAACTTTCCATTGCTCACTAATTGCAGATCGTGTTGTCTCACTCCGCTCTGTAATACTTTTAAAGAGCTGGACCGAGAACACGATAAAAAAGGAGAAGTATTTGGGAAACCGCCGGTGAAGACAAGGGAAGTGTGCACAGGTTCTATGTAGTCCCATGGAACCCCAATTCTCAAAGCAAACTTCTTTTGTAACGGATAGATAGAGGAAGAGAACATATGGTCTTTTTTAGGGTGAGCAAATTCACTTGCGATTATTACATGTAAAGTGTATAATAACTCGGTGTATGGAGTGAGCTCCCTTAATTTTTGTGTAACTTTGAAATAAAATTTTGTTACACACAACATCTCTTTACTTCCCCGTCTTATGTGCGGATCTCTGGTGAAATTGGTCCCAATATTTTCTATGTATCTAATGAAACATGTGATATGAATTCCAAGCAATTGTCACGTTGATCCCGCAATAGTAGAATGACCTCAAAGTAATGGCAAGCCCGGCATATCTTTTTTGTCACGATGTTCTCTGATCAACAAAATCTGATGTGGATCCTCTCCTAAGTTTGCTGCCTAGAAGTCCCATATATACTTCTGATTCATTCAAGCTAAAAGAAACTAGAATAATACATAACCAACTTTATCTAGTTTTAGAATATGTTTGGTTTACAATATATGGAACCACCTATTACACAAGTATGCCAACTGGAAACAAGAACACAAGTTCAAATGGATGCGGAATAATTATATTAACTATGCAATATTCGCGAACTCAAATAATAGTGTGCATGATATTTTTCATCATTTATGTCATGTGACACAAAAGTCCAAAATGTGGACTCATAGAACATAATCCATCATTTAATGAGTGGGACTCATACGGATCTTTTCCCCCTTTTCTCAATCCTCACCAAGGAGACAAAAAATAGTCTTTCTTTAGGTTTTCTTCGTTCTTATCTTGAATGCTTTTGGATTGGGATATTTTGACATTGTTAATCGTCTAATTGTCTTGATATATTTGCGATACTATAGAAATTTGTTGGTGAAATTTGGAAATTGGGAACTATTTTTGGATGAAATGAAAGTTACTAAACATAACGGGGGATCATTTTCATGAAATAGTTTAACTTAGTTCTCTCATAAATGTAGTAAATGTACTATAAAAGTTATCCATTACGGATAAAACTCATTATTTGATCATTTCACTTATTTAGACGCAGCCATACCGAAAAAAAAAACCTTACAATATTATCGAATACCACGTTTGCAATCACTAAAAAAAAAACAGTTTTTTAGCTACGACATACTTGCAACTACACAACAAGTTGTCACTGATAGCCACAAATATTGCGACGACAACTAAAATTCTTCAGCAATTTGCGATGACAAAACAAAAATTACGACTAATTAGCGACTACACACAATGCGTAGCTATTGACGACGAAATTCACTACGACATATGAAGATCGTCTCTAATTAGCGACACAAAATACGAGTTCGTCACTAGGTTAGTCACTAATCATCGACGAATGGTCAAATGCGTCGCTACTTTCCGACAACATTTGCAACGACAACAATGCTATGGCGATTTAGCGACAAAATTACTTCTGGCATCATAAATTAGCGATGACAAGTTCAGTTGGTGGCAATTTTTCTCTCTACTTAGCGACAATAGGTGAATAGCGTCACTATTCAGCAACAGTATTTGCAACGTCATTGATGTCATGGATGATTAGGGATGATATGTTGTGTTTTGTCTCTAATATCGCAGCCAATTGGCGACTACTTTTTGGTCATCGCTAGTTGTCAACAAACTTGGCCAAGACATTCAGTTGTCGTGGCTGTCCGCATATAAATACAATATGCATCTCGTAGTTTCTCACTTTCTTCTTCCCAAACGACACCCTTTTCTCTTATTTTTCGCAGTTGCAGCAAAACCTTAACTCAAGTTAGTCCCCTTTTCTCTTTTTTAACTCATTGTTAATGCATATACATACATAGACATGATTACTCGTTGGGGATTGGGTTTGGTTGATTTGTGCGCAAATTGGGTTTGTTCGTCGGAGCTAACAAAGTCTTTCGGCGAGGTTGTTTAGCGACCTCCTCTATTTTGAGCTTATGTTATGGTGAAAGAAGCTCACCCTCGTCCAAATCTACTGTAGTTGCATCCCGACGATGGATATTATTTGTGTTTGCATCCCAACGTTTGTTAAAGTAGAAAAATAAAATCAAATTTGCAGCTTAGAGTTTGGCATGATAAAAATGGGTTATGTTTGCATTTGAGGATGTGGAATGCCGCTTGCATAGGTCAGCTACGTGTTGGTTTTACTGTACAAAACAACCATTATTTTACTTAACACGAAGCTTAATGTTATTTATTTACTATTTATGATGGTGTAATTTTGTGATAAATGTGTAAATGTGTTTTATAATCGTATTCCAATTCAGACATAATGGACAGAGATAGGTCTTGGATATATAATAAGAACTTACCTAGACGTAGAGGATTGACTGAAGAGTTTCGTAGTAAGTTGCAAATGTTTAGGGAGTTTGCTACTTCAAATGTTGAGATCATGGACGGAAGTACGATGAGGTGTCAGTGTAGGAAGTGTAGTAATTGTAGATTTCAATATGTTAATATAGTTGGAAAGCATATATGCATATTCGACTTTACTCCGAACTACTACAATTGGACTTGCCATGGTGAACCATTTATGTATGACGAGGAATATCGCCAATCTCACACATTTTCTGTTAGGGAAGAATGTGGCTATGACTTGTCCCAATTGAATCCATACCAGCATATGATCATTGATGCAGCTGGTCATAATTTTGTAACTTGGGAACCGAACCACGGAAGCACACACGAAGCAGGGGGTTCTAGTCACACATCACATGGACATTATATGGGTGACACAACATATAATGAAATATCTGTAATCAGTTTCGTAAAGTATTGAGCACAACAGATGAACCTTTATGGGGAGGTTGTGATAACCACACAAATTATCCGTCACGGTAAGAATCCTAAATATTAAAGCCGAGCATCATGTGTCAGAGAAGTGCTTCAACTCTTTCGTTCAGGTAATGCGGGAAACTTTGCCTCATTGATAACATCATGCCATGTGATTTTTATGACATGAAAAAATTGGTTCATAACTTAGGTCTTCTAGTTAAGAGTATCCATGTAAATAAATGGTTGTATGTTATATTGGAGAGATGATGAAATAGCGAAATCTTACAAATTTTGCAACGAACCTAGGTACAGGGTTCAAAAGAGGCTGGGTCGTCTTGGGAAACATAGACTAGTGAATGAAATGTTTTATTTGCCATTAATCCCTAGATTGCAAAGGTTGTACGCGTCTCAAGCCACTGCAAAACACATGACTTGACATGCGAACCATCAAACAGAAGAGGACAAAATATGTCATCCATCCGATGCACATGCATGGAAACATTTTGACCGAACATACCCTGCGTTCAGCGTTGAGCCGTGAAACATTCGGCTAGGTCTATATACTGATGGATTTGCCCAATTTAGGAAATCATGGAAGAATTATTCATGTTGACCGGTCATCTTAACGTCGTACAATTTCCCCCTTGATATATGCATGAAGAGACAATCCATGTTTTTGACATTGATTGTGCCCGGTCCGAATAATCCGAAAAAGTTTATTGACGTTTATATGCAACCATTGATTGAAGAGTTGCAACTGCTATGGAACGAGGGTGTTCCAACATATAATATTTGCACCAATTAAACATTCGTTATGAAAAGCCGCCCTTCTTTGGATGATAAATGACTTCTCAGCTTATGAAATGTTATTCGGGTGGAGCACAACCGGGCTCTTTGGCTGTCTAATATGTATGGCAAGAAGATGAGCTAATTCTATAGCCACAGACAATTTTTGCCAAGAAATCATCCATTCAGAAAGAATAAAAAAGAGTTCATCAAGAATAGAATTGACAACACACCTCCACCATTGCGATTGACCGGTGAACAACTATGGGAGCGAGTACAACCCTTTGATAGCGTTGTTGAAAACCCACATGGCAGCACTTATACGTATGGCAGTACGCATAAATGGACTAAACATAGTATATTCTAGATTTGTCATATTGGAAGAGCCATATCATTCAGGATAATCTCGACGTTATGCATATTTAGAAGAATGTTTTTGAGAATGTCATAAATATGTTAGTGGACATTCCCAATAAGACAAAGGACAAACTCAATGCTCGAAAAGATATGTGAGATATTTGTCATCGGCTAACATTGGACGTCGCTCTAGGCAGCAATGGCCTAAAACCAAAAGCAGTTTACACATTATCCAAAGACCAGCAAAGTGCTTTGTGTTAATGGTGCAAGACTTTGCGCTTTCCTAATGGGTATGCGTCCAACATCGGGAGATGTGTCGATTTGAATGCATGTAAGTTGATGGGTATGAAGAGTCATGATTGTCACATATTTATCGAGCGATTAATTTCAATAGCAACGAAGGAATTTCTACCCAACTTTGTCTGAGGCGCCGTTACTGAATTGACTACTTTCCTTCATGATATTTGCTCGACAATGTTAAAAACATCACACATGGAGAAACTACATAAAGATATTCCAATTATTATTTGCAACTTGGAATGAATATTTCCTCCTTTTTTTGACTCAATAGAGCATCTATTAATTCATTTGTCTTACAAGGCAAAAGTTGCAGGTCCCGTACAATTTTGATAGATGTACCCCTTTGAGAGGTATGCATTGCTTAACGTATATATATATATATATATCACAGTACTACATCGGATATATTATGAATTGACAATCTCATTGTTTTTTTCATTGTAGATTCTTATTTCATTTGAAAAAAAAAAGGTTAAGAATAAGTCATGTGTGGAAGCATCGATTTGTCAGGCATACATTATGGAAGAAGTGAGTACGTTCGTTTCATACTACTTTGAGCCCCATGTCCAGTGCAATAGACAAAGATCGGGACGGAACGACGAAGGCCCCATTGACATAAATTGCATGCTGTTATCAATTTTCAATTATCTTGGTCGACCAAGCGGCGTACGTAAGGTGCATTACTTAACAGGCGAAGAATGGCGTGCAGCACATACATACATTTTATTGAATTGTCTAGTTATCGAGCCATATTTCAACTAAGTGTACATTTATATTTCGCCCGATGGATTTGCTCATTCTTCAAACTTTGTCCCGATGGAAAGTCTTTTGCCTCTCATTTTTCTGTACCCAAATCTAACAGAATGTTTCGTACTTCAATGGCTAGACTACCGCTTGATGAGTTCAATAATTTGTGCAATCAACATTTTGCTGCATGGTTGAAAAATTATGTAAGTTCGACATGATGTGTCATTTTTTTGAGTTTGTCATATACAATTATGCATGATAATGTTGAAAGACATATGGTTACCTTATGCGTTCCTACTACTAGGTGGAAAGTACCCCGATCTCGTCAAAGAGCAAGGCCTGATATATCATCAATTATTGGGTCCAAAATCAAGATCAAGAACATGGCCAGCATATTTCATAAATGGGTATAATTTTCAAACTCAAGAGTATGGGATGGGCAAGTCCACCATGAATAGTGGTGTGTGTGCAGTCCGGTTGTAGCTTAAGTGATGATTTTTATGGATTATTGGATGAAATCTTAGAGATAGAGTACCATGGACCAATATTGCGCATTGTGTTATTTAAGTACACGTGGTTCGACCCTGTGAAAGGAATGAGGGTGCATTCGAAGTTTCCTTTGGTTGAAATTAACCATAAGAAAAAGTATACGAAATATGACCATTTTGTATTGGGAGAACAAGCAATTCAAGTATACTATATATCATATCCTAATTTGAAACGGAACAAAACTGGTTGGTGGGCTGTTTGTAAAACAAAAGCACAAAGCAAAATCGAAAAACACTGGACTGGACTGATACAGCATATCAACAAGAGACCGTAGAGAACACGGTTGACCTAGATGAATATGACATTTCAACTTTACGAAATCTACATAGGACAATGTTAGAAATGGATGCAAGTGAATTTGGTGAAACAAATTTACATTATAGTGATGAAGAAGATAAATTTCAAATAGATGAATATGACACTAAGGACGAGGACGAGTATCAGAAAGACAACAATACAAGTGAAGGTGCAGAGGAAGATGACGAAGACGAATACAAAGATGAATATTTTTTAGATGAACTAGCTGTCTACTGTACGAATGATTATATATATTGTCGTAATATTTATTGCATTATGTTCCTCATTGTAGTACATTTATATGAATTGTTATATCAAGCAATTATGCAAATTAGCAAATTAGAAAAGGAAGAGTCCAATCGGCTAGACATTGGCGACGGCAAAAGACAAACATCGTTGCCACTTAACTACGACAAAGAAAAAGATCGTTGCCAATTAGAGACAAACCTCAGATATTGGTCGCTAAAAAGAGTACAAAATGGTTCGCGGTCGCTAAAAAGAGTACAAAATGGTTCGCTTCGTTTCTATTGAACCTTTCTTTCAATTTTAGCAACTGACGTCTTCAGCCATGTCGCACTTTAGCGACTACCACGGTCATTTGAGTTGCAAATTAGCCACTACAAAATGGTTCGACTCGTCGTTAAAGTCCACATAAGTTGTTTCCTTTGAAACACTCTATAAACTTTAGCGACTAAGCAACTTCCTTCAGTCGCCAATTTGCCACTACCCTGAGCCCGTTGCTAACATTCTAAGGACTTTAGCGTCTACACTACCCGTAAGGGTCGCTAATTAGCCACTGTCCTATACTGACGTCGCTCTGTAGCGACGAGGATTGGCATTGTCGTCGCTAAAGATGTTGGTTCGTTATTAACATTCTGTGCACGTTAGCGACTATGCTATCTTGCTGTGTCACCAATTAGCCACTACATTAAATTGATGTCGCCCGTTAGCGACGGGGGATAGCATGGTAGTCGCTAAAGTCCTCAGATTGCTCGAATTATGGTTGTGTTTAATATTCTGTGAACTTTAGCGACTATTAGCGACTAGGGAACTTTGTTGCGTCGCCAATTAGCCACTACGTCAAGGTGACATTGCCTGTTAGCGACGGGGCATGGCATGGTAGTCGCTAAAGTCCACAGAATGCTCGAATTATAGTTGTGTTTAACATTATGTGAACTTTAGTGACTGGGGAGCTTTGTTGTATCGCAAAGTAGTGACAAGTTGTTGTATGTAGTCTCTTATTAGCCACTACTTAATTTTCATGTCGTCGCTAGGTAGCGACGTGCTGTGACTTTGTCATTGCTGATTAGGGACGGTGTTTTGTTTGTTGTTGGTTATTGGTGACATGTTGTGCTATTGAGTCGTTATATAGCGACGACTTACTTGTCACTAAGCTGTTAGGCCTTAATCGTGGTGGGCCTTCTTTTTTCCTGAAAGCGACTCTCTCTCTCCCCTTTCCTTATGCGTTTTCTTTGCTAGGGTTTCTACAAAGCTTGAGCGATGTCCACATTTGACGTTCTAGCCTATCGCCGAGCCACGCCGATGCCGGTCACTGACCCCTCGTCCCCATCGCAGAAGCCTTCACCTCCGGTGGTCCACGCCGAAGACAGGTAAGATCGATTTTCCCCCTAGGCATGCATCCAGGGTTTGCGATTACGTTTGGGGGAGTTTATTAGGGTTTTATCCGGTTGATTAGGGTTTGTGTTATTTACAAATTAGGGGTTGGGGGAGTTGATTAGGGTTTTGATTCGTTGATTAGGGTTTTCAATTAATAGATTATGGTTTTTTTGGCAAATTAGGGTTTTAGGATGGTTGATTAGGGTTTGTCGAATTAGTCAATTAGGGGTTGGGGGAGCTGATTAGGGTTTTGATTCATTGATTAGGGTTTTCGATTAATATATTAGAGTTTTTTAATCGATTAGGGTTTGGGAAAGCTGATTAGGGTTTGTGCAATTAGTCAATTAGGGTTTGAGAGTAGCTATTAGGGATTTGAATGGTTGATTAGGGTTTTCGATTAATAGATTACGGTTTTCATCGATTGATTAGGGTTTGAGGGAGCTGATTAGGGTTTTGATTGCTTGATTAGGGTCTTTTAATAGATTAGAGGTTTGATTGATTGAGTTCGGCTCGTTTTATTTGGTTGTACTACAGTTATGGAATTTGTTCCAACATATATGATATAATGTGTGAGATTGGCATTTTGTTAATTGAATAGCTTACATTAAATTTCAACAACTTCATAATGCATGAGATTGGCATTCAAAGGCTGTTGGAAGATGATGATGGCATCATCAACTTATACATGCAATTCGGGAATCAACGTTTGTCATGGTTTGATATTATTAAGAAAGACTATCTAATCACATTGTGTTTAAGTGTATAGCTCCTTTGAGTGACGGAGACGATTCGTCGACTGTTTCAAGGATATTAATCAACAAGCTTCCATATTTTTTACGCCATGGTAAGTAGTAAGTAGGTATATGCAATTTTCAAGTTGGTTTATATATATAACATTCTGTTTATGGTTTAATTAGTTGTTTATGTTTGCAGTATCCGCGTGGAGGCAGGCGGGGTGGTCGTGGAGGCCGAAGGCCTCCACAAGGGGTGAGGTTGTTTGATTCGGGCCCCCCCCCGCCCCCCGGCAATGGCCTCCTCCCTGTCCCCGACCCTTGGGACAGACCAGGTTGACGAGGCGTCCCCTATGACTCCAATGCAGCCCCTCCACCTAGAGATGCAATTGAAGGTGCTGGCGTAAGGTCCGAGACACAACCACTAGAAACGCAAAAAAGTCCAGTCGACCCATATGGAGGCCAAGTATATCATAGACGAACAAAAGGGCGAAGTGTAGGATAACCGTCGACATCGGGATGACATAGCTGAATCGAACTAGGTGCTAGATGATCAAGGGAGGAAGCTGATCTCATTAGATGGAGACTTGTAGGTAACCTTAGAACGTTATTTGTTTGTTTTAAATTTTTTCAGACAATTAAGTATTTATTGCAATATATATATTTCTATTTATGTGTTTACAATTTGCAGATTCGGTAATGCCAATGCTGTGGTGTGATAGTTGAATGAAATAGTCAATATGTATTAGAGAGGGCCATATGCCACATTTAGCAGCACCCCACAAAGTGCGAAAAATGTGTGGAGGCATGAATTCTTGGTAAGTGTAATGTAAAGTTCTATGGTCCCAGAACTTTATTTTTCAAATGGCGTGACAGCCATGTAATTGGTCTTCTGTTGATTAGCAGCGGAAGCTTTGGTGGGCTAAAAATCATGATGGCGCAATTAGAAATATTTTTGACAAGAAGGTCGGAGATCACATGCAAAATATCATGAATAAAGCGAACACAAGGCAAAAGAGGCCGCATTGTATTACAACCGACAATTGGGCGGAAATCTTGAGGATATGGGGATCGGAGGAGCATAAGAAGACGAGCGAAAGAAATAAGCTTAATCGAGCTTCCAGTTCAAGACAAAGTGGGACAACGACATATGCGGGCGGCTCCATCAACATAGAGGAGCACAATCGACAAATGGTCAGTTCATTTTGAGTCATTTTTTTAATTGAACAAAATATATAAGTTACTTTAATTGTCTGTGATTGTTGGTAGGTGAGAGAATTGGGGAAGGAGCCATCATTCTCTTAGACCTTCGAGCACACATTCATGAAGAAGGATAAGACATTTGTTAGCGATAAAGCCGAGCCATTAAGGTTGGTTAAATTCGGTGAACAATGTGGCTATAACTAGTTTGTTTTTAAATTTATGGTTATAGTTGCAAAATATATAAGCATTTGTCATCGACATAGGAAAATTTTGATGAACGAATATTGGCTAGTACAAGCGGTGGTGAATAAGGGGGTGAACTAGGGGAGTTGGCGACGCTTGAATTGTCGCCAAGTGAGCAGGCAAAGTTATGGGTGGAGGCATCAGGTGGGGTGAAACACAGTAAGGTTTTTGGGTTGGGAAATCTGGGAAGGGAAGGTACAAAGTCCATGCGAGCATCATCATCGAGAGGAGCAGGTTCGAGGTGGAGTCAATAGGATGCGGCATCGGCCTCAGAAGTTGCAGAGTTAAAAGAACAACTCGCCCATAAGAACGATGAAATAAAAAATCTACAAATGAATATGGTTGATGTCATGCGACGTTTGGACAAGATGAAGGCGGCACAAATTTCATGGACGTGGACTTGCATCTCACCAGCACCTACACCTGTACCTGTACTTACACCCATATGTGACGACGGCCTTGAAGATGAAGAATATGATAATGATGGCTTGGAGGAGACCCCGTAGGTGATGGCATTGTACTATCTACATATGTTCAGTTTTGATTAGTTTATATAGGTTGTTCCGAGTTTCTAATTTATCTGTTTTGCGAGGCACTTCTGAGAAATGCGCTATTTTGATTGTAGTAGTGAATGTTGTAAATGCACAAGAAACTGTATTGGTGTAAACATGATTTAATTATACAATATATTTTGGATATTTTGATTCTACGGTCTGTCTATGTTGTTTTATCAATGGACATTAGGTTTAATCTATGGAACTGACATAGACATACGTTTTTTTTTATTTTTACATTCTGTGGGATTAGCAACTACAAGATAGGACGTCGTTGCTACTTAATGACTACAACAAAAAAGTCTAGTCGCTAATTGTCGACAAAAAGTACAATTACAGGCTACATTGACTAGCCGTTAGTCAAAGGCTACTTTTGAAAGAAGATGGACAACATTTCCCCTTTCTAAAGAGCGGAAAACATTTTTCCCACTTTTGAAGGTATTTTTTCCATCGGTGGAAAATATTTCCCTTGACAATCTTGTTTTCCGTTAAACGAACGTCAGGAAATTTGGAAAATATTTTTTTTGGAAATTATTTTCCATGTAATGAACGGAACATTAAACCAAGTTTCTCACCTTTTCAACTTTGCAAATTACAGACCTTCGAGTCATGCATCGCATCCATTTTCAAAAGTGATTGGTAAACTGAGTTGATGAACTCCAATTCCGTAGGGTTCTCTCCATCATTTGGTGAAGTAAAAGTTGAGTGAGTGGGGCTCATACAGATCTTTTCCTCCGTATCTCAATCCCAACCAAGGAGAAACAAAAAGAGTCTTTCTTTAGGTTTTACTTAAGTTCTCCAATTTCTTTCCGTTGACGGCATTGTCTTTGTGATTTCTCGCAGTCTGATTTGCAAAACGCCTAATACCACAATCAAATTAAGGAATGCATTTAATAGTATGGCTTAAAGCAGCCATCTTCAATTATGTGTTAACCCCACGCCCTCAACTGGCCAGAAAAATGCAAGCACATATAGAAAAATCCTCAGAGTCCCCACAAACATATGATCCATCGAATTATTTCTATTTATCGTCCTATCTATTGACATATACCCTTAGATTAGAACTTAAATCTTCTCTTGAGATTTATGTTATCGGAAAAGGAAAAGAGAAAAAGGTTTGACTTCAAGAAAGGAAATCTCATGATAAATGCAAATTATTAAATGATAGATAGATGATGGGAGTGAGTTAATAAGAAGAAGCCAAAATAATAATAAAAAAAAGTATCTAATAATAATGCACCATAGTGCATGAGTTGTTTCAAGTATTCCTTCTGAATATCATCATTAATTGAGAGATATAATGGCAAATCATATTTGTATATAATTCTTCTAAGTAGATGCAGTCACACACATAGGAAAAGGAAAACCCAAAGGAAAGGAAATGGCTTCATCACATGTAACTCTGGTGGCATTCCTAGTTTTTCACATTTTTGTTGCCATCAATCAGTCCCAAACCTTTGGCCTGACCATCAAGTTAATGCCAATAGACCAAGTTGATAAATCATTATTTCCTGAAAACCTTACTCTCGAGGAAAAATATGAGAGAATATCCGAGATATCCAGAGCTCGTGTTTGCCAACATGAATTTGCCACTTCCTCGAGTTTAGTGGAGCGGAAGGAGACAATTGAACATGAGCCTTGTACCTTGCGACCTCGAATCACTAGTCATCCTTTTGGTTACTTCGTCACGTCTATTTCTATCGGCTCACATTCTTATGTGCCATACCTAATTATGGATACAGGCAGTGACGATACATGGATACAATGTGAAGGATGCACGGAATGCTTTGAGATAAGGCAAGGTAACTTCAACAGACATGAATCACAATCGTATCGACCCTTACCTTGCAATGATACCCGCTGTTTTCCTAAACTATGTGTGGATGGCCATTGCATGTACGAGAATATGTGCATCGGATCTGGGTGCAACCAGTGCTATAGCAAGGGGGCAGTTGGGTTGGAAACCTTTAGCTTTCAAGATAGCAAAGGAGGTGTCAAAAGGTATCCAAACACCGCATTCGGTTGCGGCCTCCAAAATCATGACCTTGGATGGGAAAAGATCGGACAAAGTAACACAATAGCAGGAATGCTAGGATTAGGCACCGGGCCACGGTCAATCATTTCACAATATAGAAATGAGACTAAAATGCGTATGTCCTGTTGCCTCCCTTCATGGAGTACAACAGCAGAGAAGTCCGTGCTCCTACGCTTTGGGGATGAAGCTCAAATTAGAAGACAAGTTCGCATGACACGCCTGCTTCCAAACGTATTAAGCTGGTATGCATTAAATGTCACGGGCATCAGTGTCGCAGGATCGCACCTTAGAATAGACCCTGCGGTCTTTCGGATGAGACCGAACAACAAAGGTGGGTTCATTCTCGACTCAGGAAGCTTTCAAACTGTTCTTGTTCGAAGTGCTTATAATGCTGTTAGATCTGCAGTGACAAAATATTTCTTGAACCGCTATAAGTGGCTTCCTAGCTCTCGACCGCAGAAATTCAATTTGTGCTATGACTTGCCTCATGGGAATTATACATTTCCAGATATGATATACCATTTCGAAGGAGCTGACCTTTATCTCTATAAAAGCAACGTTTTTGTGTTCTTTATTGGGGGCTTTTGCCTAGCAATAATGCCCACTGAGGATGGTCGAACTAACGTACTGGGATCATTTCAACAGGCAAATTATCGATTCTTGTTGGATTTTGAAGCCATGACGGTTTCCTTTGCCGGGGAAGTCTGTGGTTACGATCAATAAGTCAGTTTTTCAGTACAATTTCAAATGGAAACAAGTCGTCGTCTTCTATGTTGTTTCTTTTTTATTGTGCTGGGTTTAATGCTTCACTTCAATGGGAGACCGCGGAATTGAGTAAAATGCAGTAACACCTCCCTCATCAAATAGTTCAACAATAATGCCACTATCACATGGTATATAAAATGGATTTCACAGAGTGTGCAATTAGAAGGACTGAAGGGTAATAAAAAAAATTAGGGACAAAGTTACCGGCGACCCCTTTATTTTTATATGCTAAATACAATACCGTCCCTCTACTTGGTCCAAAAACATGTCCCTGTACTTTTTTTCAAAATTACATCGTTTGTCCTCGGATTAATCTCTTATTTTTTAAAACCAATTGTTACTGACAGGGACCATCAAAAAGCTGAGAAGATGAATGGAAAAGATCAGTTGCCGACGGAAAAGTTGCTGTGAATTTATGAATAAACAAAAATTAAACAAATCCTAGAAAATTAAAAATAAATAAATAAAAGGACAGGGAAAATAGACAAATTAAGAGAAAATCCTAGCCCCCTAACACCAACGACATCACTTGCTAGTGTCATGCAATACTGCCTCGAGCTCAAGCATGCACGGTCATGAGCTCGAAGATCGTGGCCTTGGCTATGACGAGTTCAAGATATCATGGCCATGATTACTAGCTTGAGCTCGAGCTTGGCATCTATGTGGGCTACAAGACTCTAAAGGCCATGGCCACTAGTTTGGATCTGACCTCCGTAAAATTGGTCTTTGATTATCCTTGTTGCACTACAAAAAAACCAGCCGATTAGCTACGGGAAATTTGCCACGAAATAAAAACCGTCGCAATTTGCAACCAATTTTGCAACAACTTCATAAATTTGTTGGTACTTTGCCACGGTAAAAAATATTCCATCGCTAATTAGCCACCAAAATATGGTCGTCGCTCTTTGTGACATATTTTGAGACATACATTTTAAAAGTATCACCAATTAACGACGAAACTTAGTTCGTAGCTAAGTCCGTCACTAATTAGCCACCAATATTGTTGTTTGTCGCCAAGTACCCACAAATTTAGCAACAACTCATTTGTCATCGCTATTTTGCCACGTATTATTGATTTGCTCGCAAATTAGTAACCACTTTTGCCATGGCCTGTACTTTTTGTGAAAATATTGCAACATAGCATGTTTGCCGTAGCAAATTTGCGATTATTACAATTAACGTCACTACGGTCATCACTAATTTGCAACGATTTTAGTGTATGTCCCTAATAAGCGACAATCTTTGCGACGACATGTTTCGTCTGTCGCAAATTCGCGAATATAAAGCTGCCCCCGTATTTTAGTCGGTGTTTTTTGGGACGGACAACCCGAGACTCCATTTTCTCCTTCTTCTGTCCCCTTTAAAACCCTAACTGAGGTATGCCCTTCTTCTCTTTCTTAAGTTTTCTATTGTATAGATTTTGTGGTGTTGGGTGTCCTGTGGGCTTGGTGTATCATGTGTATGCACGTCTCGGTTCCGTCGGAATCATGTGAAGGACAACGAGGTGGAGTGGCCGCCTCGACCCTCACCTCGCCTAGATCTAGCTAGATCTGGGCGAGGTGAGGCGGCCAACGCCTCACATATCTACCTTTCTACGTATATTGACCTAGAGGGGCCAAAAGTTTACTGAAGTAGACATGAAGAAGAAGTAAAGTTGCAGATTATTGGTAAATAATCTATATATGTTTTATTTTTTGAGGAACAAGTTGGTATTTTGATGTTATAGAAAGAAGAAAAATATGCACGTTGGTCATTTTTGGGGTAATATATTTTTTAATGTCTTTGCGCGTATACAAAATATTTATCTTTATAGGAATGGACATATATTTTGTAAATATATTCTTGACGTGTCTATTGTATGGGTGAGTGCATTGTTGTGTGTAAATTGCCGGATTGTTACAATTTATTAATCTATTTATGTATTGTAGGTACGCACGTGTCCATTTATAAGGGAACAATTCAAGTGAATGTTGCATTTTTTGTGTACACGCTGACTTTAGAGTGTAATTCCCACAATCATTTTGAGACCAGGGTAAGTCTTCTTGACATGTGTTAGATGAAAGTGTTAACATAATAGGTTTTGTTAGATGGAAAATATATAGGACAACTAAGAATTAGCGCGTGTTGTTTGCCTTGTATACAGAGACAATGAAAGGATCCTGATATTGGATGTATAATAAGAACTTACCTAACTATCAAGGCTTGACAGATGAGTTTCGTGTTGGAGTTGATATGTTTTTAGAATTTGCTAGTAGTCAAGTTGAGTTTATGAATGGAAATAAGTTACAGTGTCTGTGCAAAAAGTACAATAATGGTAAATTCCATGGGGTTAATACCGTTGGCGAGCATATATGTAGATTTGGATTTATCTCGAATTATTATAATTGGACTTTCCATGTTGAACCATTTATGTCTAATGAAGTATATGTAAGCAGTGAAGAAGGTAGATATGATAACCACTTGAATATATATATCAACGGATGGTTATTGATGCAGCTGGTCATAATTTGGCTTAGGAATCCAATCATGCAAGCACTAGTCAAATTCCTCATGTTGATCATGTGTTCCCAAGTCATCCAGCATACATTGATGATATGAGAGGAACATAATTTAATAAGTATGTTAATAATCAGTTTCGACATGTTTTGAGAGCAACAGATAAACTTTTATGGGCAGGATGTGACAACCATACGAAGTTATCTGTGATTGTAAGAATGTTAAATATCAAGGCAAAGCATAATGTGTCAGAGAATTGCTTCAACTCATTCGTTGATGTAATACGAGAATCATTACCAAGGGATAACATAATGCCAACTGACTTTTATGATATAAAGAAGTTAGTTCATAAATTAGGGCTTTCATACGAAATGATTAATGTATGTATCAAGGGTTGTATGTTATAATCGAAAGATGATGAACATGCGGATAGTTGCAAATTTTGCAATAAACCTAGGTACAAGAATAACAAGAGGCATGATCATTGCCAGACTTGTATAACACTGAAGCAAATGTTTTACTTGTTATTGATCCTCATATTGCAAAAACTTTATGCATCAAAAGCCACTGCTGAACACATGACTTGGCATTCAAACCATCAAACAGAAGAGGATCTAATGTGTCATCCTTCTGATGCACTAGCATGGAAAAATTTCAACAGAACATACCCTCAGTTTGCGATGGAGCCCCGTAACATCAGGCTAGAGGTATGTGCAGATGGATTTGCCCCATTCGGTCAAACAGGAAGAAAATATTCATGTTGGCCAGTTATTCTAACCTCGTACAACCTTCCATCAGGGATGTGCATGAAGACACCATACATGTTTTTGATTGTTATTGTGCCTGGGCTGAATAACCCGAAGAAGTTGATAGATGTATATTTGCAACCCTTGATTGAAGAGTTACAACGGTTGTGGAATGAAGGTGTCCCTACGTACGATGTTCACACTGATCAAACATTTGTACTAAAGGTTGTTCTACTTTGGACGATAAATGACTTCCCAGCTTATGGAATGTTGTCTGGGCGGAGCACAGTTGGTCTCTTAGGATGTCCAATTTGCATAGAAAGATCTAAGTCATTCAGATTAAAACATGGTAGGAAGGCGAGTTATTTCAATTGTCACCGGCAATTTTTGCCAGTAAATCATTCTTTCAGAAGAAATAAGAAAGAGTTTGTCAAAAATAGAGTTGACAGAACATCTCCTCCATTGAGGTTGACAGGGGATCAACTATGGGAATGTATGCATTTCTTTCCAACTATTGTAGAATATTCTAATGGGGCAACCTATACGTATGGCAATTTGCATAAGTGAACTAAACGCAGTATATTTTGGGAGCTACCTTATTGGATGGCCCATAGTATTCATCATAATCTTGACGTCATGCACATAGAGAAAAATGTTTTCGAAAATGTGATAAATACGGTGATGGATGTTAAAGGAAAAACAAAAGACAACTTGAATTCACCAAAAGATATGCAAGATATTTGTGATCAACCAACACTAGCCGTAGATGCAATTAGCAAGGGACTAAAACCAAAAGTCATTTATACGTTGAACAAGGAGCAGAGACGTGTGCTTTATAATTTGTTGAAAATAGTGCGCTTTCCTGATGGATATGTTTCGAACATCGGGAGATGTGTTGATTTGAATGAATATAAGTTGATGGGAATGAAGAGTCATGATTGTCACATATTTATTGAGCGACTACTTTGTATAGGGTGCTCTTACAGATTTAAGTAATTTCCTGCATGACATTTGCTCGACAACGTTAAAGTCATCGCACATGGAGAAATTAGAGAGAGATATTCCAATTATTCTTTGCAACTTAGAAAGGATATTTCCTCCGTCGTTTTTTTGATTCAATGGAACATCTCCTAGTTCACTTGCCTTATGAGACAAAAGTTGCGAGTCCAGTCCAATTTCGATGGATGTATCCATATTTTTAATTTGTTTGTCATGTTCTAAGTGCAATATGTTCCAATATATTTTACTAGGTTCTTATATCATTTGAAGAAAAAAGTCAAGAGTAAGTCATACATCGAAGCTTCAATTTGTAAGGCATATATTGTGGAGGAAGTGTCCACATTTGCATAATACTATTTTGAGCCACATGTGCATTGTAAGAGGCGAAGAGCTGGACGGAACGATGAGGGCCCAATTAATCCCACTTGCAAGGCTTTCTCCATTTTCAACTATCTTGGTAGACCAAGTGGCGCATGTAATGTTTGTTATTTAACAGGCAAAGAATGGCATGCAGCGCATACATATATTTTGTTGAATTGTCCAGAAGTGGATCCATATTTCCAGTAAATGTACATTTGCACTTACACACCGTACATTGTTTAAAGGAATTGTAGTGTATTTATTTTTTTATAACTTGTTTCAAGTATGGATATACATTGTATAATAGCTTGACTGCTTTTTTTTATAGGATATTCCAAAACTTACATTCTGGAATTCCGCCGAACGAGTTTGATTGTTTGTGCAACGAAAAATTTACAGAATGGTTCAAAACATTTGTAAGTCAGCATTGCATTAGCAAAACATTTTCATTAGTCATGCATATTCATTAATTGAATGAGTAAAGATAGGTTTGTTATCTTAGGTTAGGTTGAGTGTAATCTTGATCAATTTCAAGACCAGAGATTTCTACATCATCTATCAGTGGGACCAAAAACTAGTGCACGGTGTTGGCCAACATATTTCATCAACGGGTGCAATTTTTACACTCAATGTATGGAATGGGAAAAACCACTATGAATAGTGTGTGTGTGTGTGTGTGTGTGTGCAATCAGGCTATGATGGATGTTTGAACGATGATTTTTATGGATTGTTTGATGAAATCGTGGAGATAGAGTACATTGGACCACTCATGCAGGTCGTGTTATTTAAGTACACTTGGTTCGACCCCATCAAATGAATGGAGGTGCATCCGAAACTTAATTTGGTTGAAATTAATCACAATAAAAAGTATTTGAAATATGAACCATTTGTCTTCGCACAACAAGCAATTCAAATTTATTATGCATCATATCTTAGCCTGAAATGGGAAAAAGATGATTGGTGGGATGTATAAAAAATGAAAGCACGAACCAAAGTACAGACACGCTGGAATGATACAACATATCAACAAGATGAAGTTCGAAACACCAGTGATACTGAGAAATATATTATTTCAAGTTTACGAGATCCATGTGGTGCCATGATAGATGTTGATCCATCTAAAATTCATGGTTCAAATTTAGGAATTGATGAAGAAGATGAAGAAGTTGAGACAGAGGATGAAGAGGCCGAAGAAATGTGGTCAGATGCTGACGGTGATACTCTAGTCGAAGATGATTATAATGACGACAACGATGAACAAGACGAAGAGGATGATGATGATGATGACGAAGACAAAGGTGATGACCCCGGCGAAAATGATGATGATGATCAAGACGAAGATATATGAAGGTTCATAGGAATTGCAATATTGTGGTGTCACTTACATTTATGAGTTGTTGCTCTTATACATACCGTGTAGTTTGTTATTTAATTCATCATATGTGGTTAGTAATGAAATATGGCGGTGGTTGTTTTTCGCCATTATATTGATATTGTAATAACAATATTTTTATTATCAGATACAACATCACGAATTAATACTAAGGAGTCTAGCCAAGCTTTTACAAATTAGTGACGACATACGAAAACGTTGTCGCTGATGTGTGAAAATATTGTCACGCACTTCGCTAATTAGCGACGAACAAAAAGGAAGAGTCGTTGATTTGCGACGAGTTAGGAAAAACTTCGTCACAAATTTGCTAGGACAAAAAATACCATTGCAAGTGTGCAACGTCAACAGAGAGTTGAAAGTTTTCGACGGATATATTAAAGACATAGTGGCAAATTAGCATCAGCAAGTTCAAGTAACCGTCATAAATGTGCGACCGTCGATTTAGTAGACCGTCGTACCTTGTCTGCGATGGCATTTTAGGGATAACAGTTGCAAAATTGCGATAGTCAGGTTAGTAACCGTTGCAAATTTGGAAAGTATAATTTATGCTACCGTCGCAAACCGTCACAATTTTGCGACAATAGTTTTAGTGCTTGCCGTCGCAAAATTGCAACAGTAGTTTAGGGTACAGTCACAAAATCGCAACTGTTCTATATAGTCGCAAAATTGCAATGGACGTTTTACGAATCAGTCGCACAGCTGCCACAGTTAGTCAAAGAAATAGTTGCAAAATTGCAATGGTTGGTTTAGTGAACAATCGTAAAATTGTGACGATTAATTACTATATAGTCACAAAACATCAACGACTTTGTGACAGTCGCAAAGTTGCAACTATTGGTACGGACAGTCGCAAAATTGCAATGGATGGTTACACGATAGTCGCTAAATTGCGATGCTTGGTTACTATATAGTCGCAAAATATCAACGACTTGGTGACAGTCGTGAAGTTGCAACTGTTGGTACAGACAGTTGCAAAATTGCAATGGATGGTTATGCGGTAGTCGCTAAAGTGTGACGCTTGGTTTCGGCCGTTGTAAATTTGCGATGGTTGGTTTATATCGTCAGGTAGTGAAAAATTCAATAATCACCACAAGAGAATCACTCGTCAAATAAGACCTTTCGGATCGAGTTAGGTCCTCCATGAGACCCATCGGTTTAAGGAACTTGATCCTGTGATTAAGGTTGAAGATTGATTGCATTTCTACTGAAAGAATTCATTCCTATTAAGAAAGTCTTTTTTTTTAAATTGTTTGGATTGTGTTGTGAATACTAACATAACATTTCCTGTTACACAAACGATGTAATTAACGAAAATAGCCAGCGGTCGGCCATATTACACAAATTTTTCCAATTGGAACATTTCGCAAATTGCAAACCGTGGCACATTTGCCACGGTTACATAAACCCAACGTTGCAATTTTCCGACTATTGATGATAAATTTCCAAGTATGAAGACATGATAATTTGATGATGAATATGAATATTTTCATAAATATTTGATGATGAATAAATAAAGAAGAAATCGTTAATGTGTAGAAAATACATAAATCTAAGACCCATTAATAACTATGGTTAAATTTAATTTTTTGTACCTTTTAGGAGTGCCACCATCCATGATTTTAAAAATTTATATGTAAGCTTAGTTTGAATAATGGATAAAATTAATGAAAAAAATTCATCATTCGTTTTACAAAAAATATAATATTTTTCGGATCAGTCGTTTGTTTCATGAAAAACAAGATAGTCGAGGAAAATATGTTAGTGCAATGGGCAAATGTTTTTCGTTTTTCCATCTTAAGTGGCCAATTAATGTAAAATAAAACATTTGAGAGAAAAGAACGGCGGCCAATTATATTTTTCGTGAAATGAACGAAATTTTAAGTGTACCCTAAATTACGTTTCTGAAGATCTCATAGTTTCAGTAAAATATTATGTGCAAAATCCAATTTCAAGAAAGTAATTTAAGCGAGATTCCCACTTTGACGTTCGGTTTTGATTAAAAAATTCATATTATTTAATATTTTCTATATAATTTTGCCTTCTATTTGCGGAAGGTAAACCTTGACTTTTACACTTATACGGGGGGACCACTCCACGTTCTTTTCTCTATTAGGGTTACGTCCGGCGAAACCGCCGGCCGCCGCTCCCGCCGATTGACGACCACACCGAACTGCCGCAAGACCGCCGATGGGCCGCTTCACCTCCGGCAAGGCTCTCTTTTTTTTCTTATGCCCTTGTGTCGAAAGTTTGCACCTTTTCCTGCACTGATTATTGGGGGAGAGGGTTAGGGTTAGGGTTAGGGTTCGGTCAAACCCTCTTCTTCTCGGCTACTTGAGCTTGTGCTCTCCAGGGACTTGTTGAGCAGGAGCTGCGATGAGTCTCGTAGAAAGATGACGGCTTCGACGAGGAGTTAAGGATTTTCGGTCGAACCCCCTTCTTCTGTGAGAGGGTTCTTTGTTCTGGTAGGTATTTTGTTAAGAAGATAAAGAAGTTTTTGCTTGGCTTACTGTTGATTGGGGTGGGGATTAGGGAGTTATTCCAAAGATGGGTTTTTTTTTTTCTTGTTAACTATTGAGTGTTTGTTGATTAGCATGTTGGAGAAGCAGATTGTACGTGACAGAGGGCGATAGTGAGTGGTGGAGGCTAAATTTATTCTGCTTCAAGTCTCTGTACTATAAGGTGAGTGAAAAGAGACGCTTGTTACTGATCATCGATTGAGCATCATTTTAATTTATGACATGAAATGAATTGTGCTTTTCCTATGGGGAATATTGTTAAGATGATTGTGATACATGTTGCTATTTATATCGATTGGTTTGATCTACTCGATCTTTGGTATCTTTTCCAGTGAGAAAGAAGGGAAATGCATCTTGATATTTAAGGCATCTTGATGCGCTTGGAGAGAGAGTGGAGGACGCTGGATGAAGTCAATGGGCAAATTTTTTTTTTTGTTTTTTTTTAAGAAGTCTTCGTGGGGCCAGGATTAGGAAAGTCCCCAAGCCTCAAGTTGTATAGTCAATGGGATGTGCTGACTATAGTTTGTTGAATGGAAATGTTAGTAAGTGCATGCAAACAGGATTCAGATTAGAGCAATGAAGATAAGGATTTCTCAATAACTATGGTCTCGAAATTCCTTGTTCGTTCAATTATCTTTGTCGATTGACCTGTTGATGGACGAAATATAGCTAATTAAAGTTCAATCAAGTCTCCTATTGATGTTGACTTAAGAAATTTTTAACGTGCATTAGTCAAACAATCACTCCCGAAGTTAGCTAGATGGGAGAGAAAAAACAAAGTATCTATTTTCCATATTTCCTCAAGGACATTACCTTCCTTTCTTTCCAATTTGTCAATCATGTACCGATATTTACCATAATGTAAATTCGCATAAGGGATAGACTTTATGAGTAGGTTGTTCTCATTTCATGATGATTCAACTATGTCGGTGTAGTTGCGGTTGAATTCGAGAGTAATATAAAGATTGTTGATGGGCCGACGCTGCATTTGCTGAATTTCAAACAAAATGGTAAGTTTAGTTCATGTGTTTTATTTTATTTTCGGCTGCAGCATGGTCATTTTAAATTGATGAAATTGTTGTTTGTAATGTATAGCGTCATCGTGGAGCAAGGCGGGGTGGTCGACGAGCCTGACGAGTTCAAGGAGTACGTTTGTTCGCAACATCCCCCCTTGAAGTTGGGACGGCCCTGACAAGTGGCACGTCCCTCGAACTGTCAGAACACCTTGAAGTAGCAGGCCATGAAGTTGGACAGCATGGACATGAAGCTGGACAACATGGACACGGACGCGAATCACCCTCCGAAACTTAGCCCCCATATTCTGTCAGCCCCGAACTCAACCATACACATCAAGCGGAAGGTCAAGTGTATCACCAGCGAACCGACGGGCCGACTATAGGACAATCTTCATCAGCGGACCAAAGGACGAATGAGCGAGAAATTCTAATTGTTGATTTAGAGGGGAGAAAACTGATAAATCTGGAGGGCGATTCGTAAGTACCATATTTAGTGTGTCCATTGTAAAATCCATATTCGCTAATGCATTAAGCAGAATGTGAAATTGACAATTTATTTATAATGTTGCAGATTTGAAGAAGGGTTGGATGTTATTAGAAAACTGAATAAAATAGTGAAAAACAGTTGGAGGGGGCCATATGCTACCTATAGTAGCTTTCTAGATAGCGTGAAGAATTTGTGGTGGAGCGAGTTCCAAGTAAGTTGAGTATTGTTATATTGACTCCTAAGCTTATTAAATGGTTTAGTAAGTTAGTTGTTTGTTTTATTCTTGCAGCGACATCTTTTTTGGCTGAAGAGCATGGCAAAGAAGTATTGAGAATTTTTAGCAAGAAGCTTGGTGATCACATTAGGATTACCATGAATAGAGCGAAAACAAGACAAGAGAGGTCACTTTACATTTCAGATAAAAACTGGACAGAAATGTTGAGATTTTGGGATAGTGAAGAGTACCAACGATCAAGCATACGAAATAATCAAAATCGAGTGGGGTGCTCAAGTACACGTTCGTCCATATATGCAGGAGGCTCCATTACCATCGGGGAGTACAAAAGAAGAATGGTAAGTATGTTTAAAATTTCATAAGTTAATTGGTCCAAAAAACTTAAGGCTGATTGATTTTTGCAAACAAAGGAATTGGGGAGGGAGCCGTCCTTTTCTCAGACATTTGAACGCACTTCCAGAGAAAAGACAAGAGCTATGTTAGTGACAAAGCAAAAGCTGTGAAGGTTAGTACGTTTGGTCACTTTATTTATTCCATAATTCGGGAATTGGTGGTACTTAGGGTTTTATGTTGGAGACTATTTTATAATCATTGTCTGTAAAAAATGTAGGAAAAATTCGATGAATTGGTGCTAGCCAGTGCCGATAGCCAAGGTGAGGGTGATGGGGCTAATTCTCGATCGATTAATCAAGCGCCTTTATGGGTGGAGGCCTCGGGTGGTGTGAAGAGAGGTAAAATTTATGGCATGGGATCATTTTCTAGACAATGTGAGGGGTTGTGGGCATGTCATCATCTAGTGGATCTCATAAGAGGAATCAACATGAGTTGGCATTAACCGAAGAGGTGAGAATGTTGAAGGAGAAAATTGCAGAAAAAGATGAAAGGTATTTATGCATGTAACGCGATATGCAACAGATCCTAGAACGTCTAAACATGCAATTGAGTGGGGACTATCATGTGTCTTCCATAGATACCATAGGATCCGAGAGTAATCATCATGGTTCGGTTGATGAAGAAGTTGCTGATGTAGATGGGTTGGAGACACCCTAGGCAGCACATAGGTAAAATATTTGAAATCTGGTATGCATTTGACATTCCCCAATGATTAGTAATTATGCCGTATTAATGATTTATGTTGACAAGTGCAAACATATGGAAATTTATTGTAATGCGTGATGTATTTCGAGTTTAATTGGTGGCTGGTTTATTATTTTGTCAGATGTACGTGGGAAAGTCACATGGACTGGGATTTTTTGGAGGTACTGTTTAATAAACCTTTTGATTATTTTGTTGGTCTTCAACTCCGGAGTTCTAAAGAGTGAATTGTGTGCACTTGCAGTGTTATGGTGAACATGATGAAGAAGATACTTTGTTTTTTGACTGGTCGTGGTTGTGGCTTCGTGTGGATGCAGTAGTTTTGGAGGTCCAGGAGAACCCGAAGAAATGTTTCTACAAACTGTATAGTTTGTTAGATAATACTTTGTAGTTATAATATGTAATATATACATTATGGGTTTATATATGGTGTTTCGTTGTTATAAGTATGGATTATGGGGTTAAGATACAATGTAAGTCACTGGTTTTTGTTTATGATATGTTCAGTTTGCAGTTGAGAGAGTTATGGACTTATAAATTATGCACAGGGGTTCGAAAATTAACACAGAACTGCATGAGTTGTTTATGATGTTTTTGCAAGATTAGCAATGGCAAATCTACAATTTATGTCGCTGATTTGCAGTGACACATTGTATGTCGATACAAATTTGCGACAAACATTATGTTTTGTTGCCGATTAGTGACGGTAAAAGATAGACGATCGCAAAAGAGCAACGACAAAAACCGTCGCTCATTAGCGACATCACGGAAAGGCAGTAGCAAATTTGCAATGGACTAAAACTGCTCAAGGACAAAAGGCGATGGCATATCGTTGCTAAGGAGCAACGACGGTAAGTTAGTCGTTGGTAAACGGTGAGCGGCAAACACACGATTCTGCAGTTGTGGGTAGACTTTAGCAATGACTCTTTGCAACGAATAAAGCATAAGCTCCTGACTAATTTGCGACCTTGGAAGGTCATCAAAAGTTAACGACAACATTTGTGACGATCTCTTTTTCATAGCAACATTGCGACGAAAGTGTAAGTGTCGCTAATTAGTAACAACGTTACCGTTGCTATGTTGTGATGACCGTTTGATTTGGTCCGTAGGTAACTTTTGCGACGCATTATTATTGACGGACAGTTGGTAGTCGCTAAAGTCGTTGCAAAATTAGTTTTGCAATGACTTTTCCTCAATTTCCCGTCGCAAATGCCCGTCGCTAAATAGCTGTTTTTTTGTAGTGAATCTTTTGTAAAGATGTTACATTGGTGATACTTTGGAGATATTGAAAGATGATAGTTTGATACTCAATATCAGTGTGAACCACCAACTGTCCCTTTAGCTTAGCCATCGGGTTGATAACAAGTGAAGATCTTATGAAGAGGAAAATCTTGCTTGCCTTGTTAATAGGCATTATGTCATGACCGTGATTGGAGGAACAATAGGTTGGTAGATGACAATAGGCATTATGTCACGGCCAGTGACATGTGATTTGATGGAGACTAATCGTTGGATCCGATCATTGGTGTTTGATTTGATCTTGTTGATAAATTGAGTATTTCTAATATGTATAAAGCTTTAACCATAACTTATATTTAATATGGTACCTACATTATAGTTTAGATTATTGACCTTCTGGCATTGCTATATAAAATATGCATAGAAATGCTCGACCTACTTTAAAAGGACTAGTGCTACTCACTGAGTTATGACTGTTCACTCCATTTACCTCAAATCTTTTCAGGTTCTTTACAAGTGGCAAGTATGATCAAAGCGATATCTTTTTTTTTTTTTTGGTCGAAATGATCAAAGCGATATCGATGGGGACCTTTTCATAGGTGAATCTTGAGTATAAGTTGAGATAGTTGAATATATCTATGAAATTGTATTTGTTGAGTTTTAGTTTGATCATGTGACTATATTATTGTCGATCAAATATATTGATGGAAATATAGATTTGAGACGTATGTTAATTTGAAGTTGTATCCACCAGGTAGAAGGACAATAGTTTAGAAGAGTTGGGGTGTGACATCACCAATTTCCCTGTGAATGCAACCATAGGTTATAAGTTGTAAGGTCAAATAGAAACATTCGCCCACGCAAAGAAAAGAAAGAATAACATCAAAATACATGTTACATCATTTTGATCGTCAGGATAATGGAAATAAACACCCCTTGATTCTTCCATCAGAACCAACAGCCTCCAACGTCGCACCACAACCACTACCTTCTCCACTGTCTTCACCACAGGTACTACCAGGGCTGCTCAACTTCACCACCACCGCTGCCAGTACAACTTATCGGCAAAGTGCTGGGTGGCAGCGCGAGAAGGTTGTGGTGATGGTGGTGGGGACCAAGCAGAGGTGGTGGCCAGATGATGGTCATTGTGGTGACAGCGAAGAGTGGCGGAAAAGGAATGTCAAGGTCACTCACATCGTCGGAGCTAGAAGAATACAAGATCATATGTTTTGTCGCCTTAACTTTGTAAGATCAAGCAACAACTAGAGAATCCAGCTGTTTCTCAGCCAACACCGATTGAAAGAAAATTCGGAAACAGATGTATTCCAATCTAGATGAAAACCGTGTCAAAATAGTTCCAGTTGTCGTCTTCATATTTTCAAAGACCAGCAATTTACGTTGATCCCAGGCCACAGTAACGAGTGAAATGTACAAAAAAAGAGGTCCAGGCGTTTTGCTGCCATGACCATCTCATTATTCAGGTCTTTTTTTGACAAATACACTACTTAGAACTATAAGTACAGAGGCACGCTGTTCTCTACATCTCAACCTGGTCCCAGTCAAATCTTCCATCTTCAAAATGATATTCCGATTGGTGAAGTCTGTTTCTCGACAACCTGCTCATCATGGCAAGACCTAATTGCAGAAACATGGAAGAAAGATATTGTCAGGCCCTGTATGAGCACAAAGAGAGCAACCGCATATAAATTGTGAAGTTATTGTTAGTCTGCCTTGAAGTCAAGCGATTCAGGTAAAATGATTAGAAAGGTAAACACCCAAAACTTTATACACAATAGCCAAACTAGTAAAGTATGGAGTAATTTGTTCAAATTGTGAGATGTTTTTTAATGGCTTTCTTACATGGCAGGAAAATGCATAAGCACAAAGGACTTACAGCCAATTAATCAGACTAAATCAGATGCATTTGAAATCTGTTCTATGAAAAGAACAATGGATTTGTGTAGTTATTTCTGCCCTAAAAATACTGACAGTTACTTTTGACAGCAATGCTGTTAGACAAGTTTACCTTCAACCATTCGGTACAAAGATGACCACCAGCCTTCACTAGAGATCTGATACTGATTTAGTGATTCCTCAATTATTTGATTATGCTTCCCTTCCAAAACTCCCCGCAGAGTTATCACTGCATCCTTGGTTGCCTTCAGAATGTTGTTCTCATCCTCAATTTCCAACTTTTGAAGATCATTTTGAGAAGAAGTGAGGCTGACAGCCAGAGCAAACTTAGCAGCATCGTTCCAACGTGATGAAGCGAGCCATCTCCTCTGTCCATCCAACCGCTTGTTCTCTTCCCTGCCAGATCTGCTTTCCTCAACTATCTTGCGTAAATACTGAGCATTAGCTTCCCCGGTACTTTGTACCATCTTAGAGAAAGCACTTCCATCTCTAGACAACAATTCCTCCGGAGGATCATATTCCAAAACCTAAAACACAACCCAGAGAAATAAATGCATGTACCTGGGATAACACACAAAAACCTATCGTCCAGCTTAAACAAGCTCATGCTGGAGAATTTCCAAAGCATGTAGTACTCTTAAGGGCAGGTTTGATGATATGAAATCACACATGGTGGAAAGACGATAGTATTACCCGGCCAGAATCAAGGAGAAGGATACGGTCGCAATCAATTATGGTGTTAAGCCGATGAGCAATAATAAGCATTGTACAGGATTTAAACTCCTCTCTGATAGTTTTCTGGATTAAAGCATCTGTTCTAACATCAACAGCTGCTGTTGCTTCATCAAGAACCAGTATTTTTGATCTTCGCAACAATGCTCGAGCAAGACTTAAAAGCTGCCTTTGTCCAACGCTGAAATTCTCTCCAGCTTCTGAAACCTGGAAGAGGCATAAATGTTGCTTTTAGGTCAAGTTACAGTTTTCTTGACACAGTAAAATCAAAATCTATAAAAACAAAATTAGAAAAGTGGGTAGAATGAGCTTTTTGGTTGAGTCACATCATCACAAACTCCAACGCCTCCCATTTCTCTTATGTTAATTACCCTTTACATTGATGAGATAAGAAAAAGCTTAATAATTCCACTTAAAATGCCCCATAATCTAACATAAGTTTTTATAATATCATTCTAAATGTGATGTAACATAAATTCACATTATAGTCAATAAAGCTAAAATAATCAAAAGAGTACTTTTTTGAGTTATAACAATGATTTTGCCAAATGATTATGGAGATGATTCCCCAAAAAATCGCCTAATAATATAATGATAAAATATATAAGTTTATGTTCCTTGAATGCATGTGAGAGGCATTGCAAAGGCCTGATCATATCAGCTTGCATTGAGAACCGTTGAGAATTGAAAAGGCCAAATCACACATCAGATATCTAACTTATCAAAAGAATTAGTGCACATATGGTGTTTTTCTTTGTTTTCAGTTGAGGTTATTAGAGATTTCCTACGTTGATTTGGAGTAGTACTTTGAGAGTATAATTGTTAATAATTCTTTCTTGTCATTAGAGGTGATACTCCCTTATTTGATGATCCAATTTAAGGTGCGCCTCTCTTATATTTTTTTGTAACTGTTCCTCGTATACAATATGATCCTTCTATGGCTAATCTCTCTTTTATTCTGATTGTGCTGAATAGCGCTTTGTGGCTCCTATGGGTCTTCAAAAGGAACCAGGAAGGGGGCCGGAGACATCCTAAGAAGTCTAGAGACCTCTCTTGAATGCCGCTACACCCCTCTAATCAAGAAGAAAATGTGAATCAAGTTATGCGGCTCTTGATTGGGTTAACAATCTTTCCTACCAGGATATGTACTTCCCTATTTTCAAGGGTACAATGGCAAAGGAAAGTCATATGAACATTTGGTTATTCTTTCTTGTCATTAGAGGTGATAAATTATTGAACATAGCAAGTATTTGCTTATGGATTTTGTGATACAAATCTTCTCTTAGGTGTGATGCTTAAGAATCCTGGATGTCATGCTTTAGAAGCTTTGGTTGTGAAGCCTAAAGTTATGGAACTCATCGTCCTATGTCATAAAGCATGACATAAATCATCCTAAGGTCATGTGTCAAACAATGTTAACATGCTGGTAAAAACAAAGAACTTTATCAGTAAAAATTCAAGGCAACAGGATGAAAAAGGAAGTGGACATGGTTATGTACAAGCAGGACAAAGTAAAACTGCAGACCGTCAACTAACTACTTCAACCTCAAAATGAAGAGACTGATGCATATATTAACTTTCCGCCAAATGGTGATATTTTGCTACCAGCAAAATTCTTAATACCCATGTTGATAGAGGCAGAAACATTAGGGTTGAAGAAGTAATGGTATATATTGCACGTCATGAATGCAGAAAAATCAGTACTCTTATTGGAATTCAATCTAAGCACTATACAGAGCCAATATCAATGTCAAACACTGTTGGTGGTCAGACTCAACATAAATGCTCGTCACCCCAGATTTAACTCTCAAGTGAACAGGAGATCCAAATCCCTATTATATCGCTTCAGTAAAAACCAATTTAAGGAAACCTACTGCATGAGGTAACTCTATGCATGTGGCAATCCACTTAAGTAGAATAATTTGAACAACAGCCTGAATCGTTAGAAAATAGGAAGAAACAAAATATGTACCTCCGCATCAAGGCCTAAAGAGTTTCTACGAATGACATCCTTCAAATGTGCCCTCTCCAAAGCCTCCCAAAGGTCAGCATCATTATGTTCACTGAAAGGATCAAGATTGAATCTCACAGATCCTGGACAAGAAAAGGAACGGATTCAGTCACAGGGAAAATTACTCAAACTATCAAAGAAGGGCCACTGCTATCCTAGTAAAGTGAACTCTGTTATATTAACATCAATTAACAATATGTTCCACTTGGTTTACCTGAAAACAGCACAGGTGACTGTGGTATTATACCAAGAACTTTGCGTAGATCCATCAGCCCAAACTTTCCAATGTCATAATCATCAATCAAGATTCTTCCTCTTTCTAGTTCAACAATCCTAAACAAAGCATTAATCATGCTAGATTTCCCTGCACCAGTTCTTCCGACTATTCCCACCTTGTCGCTTGGAAGAACGGTGAAAGATAGCCCATGCAGTACTGGAGGAAGTTCTGGACGATAACGTAGGACAACATCCTCAAACTTTATGGATCCAGATGATGGCCACCCTGGAGGCGGGCGGTTGCTCTCAACAATAGGTGGAGCCTCTGAAGGTATATCTATATATGAGCCTACCCTCTCAACAGCATTTAAACTATTTTCAGCGAGACTTGCAAGCCTCAGTACTCCAGTCAATAATCCTGTAATGTTTAAGGCATAGCTAAGAAGGAGACCCATAGTGGATGCAAATGCCTGCTGATTCTCTGCTCTTCCATTTTGCATGACTGCAAATGTTGCTGTAAACCATATCATAAGGCCACCCAAAAATTCGAGACGAATTGCAAGCCAACGGTTTCCACTCATGTTTACAAGAGTAAATCTAATGTTATTATCCATAGACTTTCCATTTATTTCGGCCATGCGATCATAAGCTTTGTATGCACGGATAGTTGATAGACCATTCAGTGCTTCTCCAAATTGTGCATAAACAGGGGACCTTGTTATGGAATCTAGACGTTTCACTTCACGAGCTGTGCTCTACATGAAAAGAACAGATAACTTTTATTGTGGGGGAAAAACAAATCAGTCCAAAGTTACTATGCATAGCAGTGGAAGGCTCAAGAATTGGGATCAAGATGCAGCAACCTGAATGCAGACAATTAATTCAGCAGTCATTCCAACCAAAAGGCATGGAAGAACTTGGTTGAAAAATAGAAACCAAGTACTTCTACAATGAAAAATCTTAAAATGGAAATATTATGTAAGCAATTTAAATTACTAAAACGCAGAATATTTGTGAAATCATTGGTAGCAACATTATCCAATAATTTACTCGTCTGTAATTTTTTCAAGCACAAATAGTGAATACTTGAGGTAGCTTGCCACAACTTTCACCTAAAAAGTCGAAATTTTAAGTCACGAATATGGGCATCCAAAAAGTAGCAATCGCGTGAGAATGATAAACCACACAGAAAGTGGAAATGTATCTCAAATTATCAGATTTTGCTACAAAAAGAAAAACAAGGAGCAACAACAAATTTGCATTTATTTTAGAACTGACAAGAGCCTAAAAAGGAAGGCAAAGAACTTGATCCATCTTTTTCTTTTGTGGATTCGTTGTGATTTTATTTATGTCCAACAAAACCTAAAGAAGAGGCCAAAGGAATCAGTCATAAATTAAGGACTTACATAAGTTTTTGAACTTTTAATAAAACATAATTGATTTTCCCTGCCTTAAGCACTATCGTCCATTTCAATCTTTTGAAATTGCCAGACTACAATCAATTCATCACGCCAAATAATATTGAACATTTCATAAGCTAAACTCTGAAAAGTACTAAACAACAAAATACCAGCTTCTATTATCTCCATAAGCAAAAGTGGGAAAACACTCATCAAAGGATGGACATACCTGATAGTACAAATAGGCTCCATAGAACAAGACCAGAAGTGGCATTATGGCCCACAAGGACATTGTACTCACAACCCCTATCAAAACAAAGGTGGAAAGAAGCTGCGACACCATTCCCAGAAACATATTAACAAATTGGGCGACAAAGCGATCAATGTCTCCAAGATCCTTGGCAAACCGATTAATGATACGGCCAAGAGGATTTGTGTGAAAGAAAACCATTGGAGCTCTTAAGATAGAATTAAGCATAGCCTCATGCAATCTTTTTGCTGCATACAGACTTGAAATGATCAGCCAGTATGAATTTGCCAGAGCCACTAAAACCTGAAAATGAATCCACGGATGGTCAGTACAGAGAATTCAGGAGATACTTTCTAATTCTTCCAACAAACTAATGATCTTCTCAATGTAGTCCATGCACCTATAAGTCTACATAGTAGCAGCAGACAAGCTAAGCAAACATATTTATTATAAAACAAAGAAGTCCCTGTGTATTCTGGTTCTTCTTTAGGTCATTGTTACTAGAGCAGAAAAGAAAACACTGCAAAAATTGTCAATTAACCATAACGATCCAGCATTATACCTGACAAAATGACAGAAGTGCATATATGAGATTGTAGAAGCCCGGGTTGTAACTCTCTTGGGTACCTTGATCTGTCCAATAACTTAACCACGTGCTGCTTGAAACTCTTAAAACTTCAGTAAGGATATAACATGAAAAGAGGATCATAACCACCCACATGCCTCCCAATGCATTTTTATATCTGAGAAGGAAGACATGCAATATTGATTACAGTGCACAAATAAATAAAACTGACAAAAACTTGGCAAAGAATTCTTTTCAGGACATTTTCTCATAAATATTGTTGCCGTGAAGCCATCCAATCCTAAAGAAGTTTCTAGCATTATTGCTTTTTCTCCCATCTGAACAAAAATGTAAATAAATGTATAATAAGCTCTATCATCCTCCACAGAATTAAGAGGCATCCACATGAAAATATCAAGCTTGAGCTTCTACTGACGGAACAGTTGCCTGCTATTTCAACTTTCTACCAAATTTGTTACCAAAGAAGAAACATAGCTTGGAAGACATGAATAATAAAGCATCTTCCTCAAATTTCTGTGTGTCAAACCCTCCTAGAAAATCAAAGGGATGTTTTTTAGATTATGAAAGATCTCTAGTATCATCAAGTTCCCCCTATGACTGTAGCTGAATTCGGTGGAAAGTTAGTTGGTACTCTAGTACTTTGAAGTCCTTGGACATTAGAATCATTATTTGGGAATATTTTCCTTCTAAAGCCATTATCGAGAATTTGCACTACATTTTAGTTCTGGAATACCTAAAGAACATACTATTACCTGGCCAATACTTTCAGACTAATAACACCTGTTTCCCTTTCTTCCTGCTTAATAAGCACTGATTTGGTTTCCTTCTCCTTACGTGGGTTGCTGGAATTGTTGGGTACATCATTAGCAACCCCATTAGCGACAGGTTTTGACGAACTATTCTCATCAACTGAATCACTATTTTCCTTCTCCTCCACATATTCCTCCATTTTACCCGCATTTTCCATCAACTTCTGAAATCGCTTCCCACTGCGAGAGAGCTCATCAAATGTTCCTTCCTCTTCCACCTTACCATCATGTACCAGGATTATCCTATCTACTTGCGATAGAAAATGAAGCTGATTTGTTACAAGCACTCTGGTTTTCTTGCTTAGTTCTCCCTTGATGCACTTGTCAAATACCTGGAGATGAACCATGGAGAATTAGTAAGAATAAACTAGATAGCATCTTGTGCATATACTGGACAAGCTAAGATCACACAAAGACAAAGCTAAGATATGATGCCAGGGAAAGTGGAAACAAAATCTGAATTGAAGTTGCATTGCATCCTTAACTGTCTGCACATGCCCTCATATAATAAAATTTACATCTGGAGAGTACTCTTTTACTTCTGGACTATGAACTCTTTTAAGTTTTCAAAACTTCAGAGCATCTACATAATTATCACAGAATATATAATTGAGTTGCAGAGAGAAATTAAAGAACCAAGACTCAGCTTGGTAGATCACCTATACACACACAGCTTATGCTTGCATCTCGACATCAATTGCTTTATTAATTCGGTGTGTGAAAGATAAAAACAATCTTAAAAAAGCTCAGGAAATAGCAAGACCACAAGACAAAGGATTTGATAACAGTAGATTGAAAATTAAAATGTCATATGTTCAAGCCATCTTTGATTTGATAAAAGAACAGAAGAAATATTTTTTTCAGCAAAACTAAAATTAGAAACAATTAATGCAACTTATCTAGGAGGATCAAGTACCTGTCGAGCAACATGTGCATCTAGAGCACTTAGTGGGTCATCAAATATGTAGACATCTGAGTTTGAGTACACAGCCCGTGCCATGGAAACTCTCTGCTTTTGTCCACCACTTATATTTACCCCTCTTTCACCTATCTCAGTTAGATCACCACCCTGATAATTATTAAATGTCAGAAATGAAAATTTTGGCAAAGAAGAAGCATTGCTAGCACAGTGGAAGTCCACAAGAACTACAAGATACAATTATCAGGACTAAACTTACAGGTAGCAAGTCAAGGTCATGCCGCAATGCAGTCACATCTATAGCCTTCTCGTATCTTCTTGATTCACAAGGAGATCCAAATAAAATGTTATCTCGTACCTGCAACAGATCATTTATTTACATGCTGAATATAATGATTTTGACAAATGAAAAAGCTTACAATGCATAGTTGGGTGTGAATAATCCAAGAGGTCCACATTGATATTAATATTAGAGTGCAGAGAAGCACACTTCAGTAGTAAAATTGATTATGTTCAGACAATAAAGCGAATGTTCACAGGATAGTGATAAAAGCAAAAAGAAAATTATGAGAATGAATTTGGAAAGCTTTAATACTCACAGTTGCATTAAAAATCCATGAAACCTGCGGAACATAAGCAACTGTTCCTCTAATGACCACATTTGCATCTCCAATTGCAGGAAGCTCCCCAAGCATTGCTGATATCAGGGATGTCTTTCCTTCTCCAGTACTACCAACAATGGCAACCAAATTGCCCACTGGAACATCCAAGTTTATGTCCGACAATGTGGGCCTCTCTGCCTGAAGTACCAGATCAAGCACTTCAGAGGTGTATCTAAGCAATTGTTGCAAAGAGACAGGCAATTGCATTTGCAAGAGTATTTTTCCTTTTGCATTAGATATAGGCTACAGAGTACATGGGAAGGGAAGTTGCCAATTGCTAAAGATTGCATCTGGTTATAAAAACATCCTAACTGTACATATTGACAAGCAGAAGATGGTAGTCTCTTGCTCATTTGAGGAGCATGTTGTAAAAGAATATCCACAAAAGGAATGAATTTACAATTGTAAATTGTTAAGCAACTAATAATTAAGATCTCCTCCTCCTCTTCTATATTAAAATTTTTTAATTTATCTATATGTTTGCTGCTATTATATATGCAGTGTAAAAGAGTCCCACATTGGTTATGTATGTTTTGTTTTCTATCATTTGCTTTCTCCAGGAAACAGCTAACGAACACAGAGTGAAAAACTACATGTCTAAGGCTCAAAGCACATATTGCTGTGTAAAGTAGTACCCTAATATTTGCATGCACACAGTTCCGCCATCTGCAAGGACCAATTGTTATAAAAGCAATGCTTGTACTCATATTCATGTACAGACAGGAACTTCAAGTTCAAAAAAAGACCTTTGCGTCCCAAGAAAAGTTGCCGTTCTTGATGGTTATTGCTGGTAGTCCAGGATCAAGAGGTGGATTAGGCAAAAGAATTCTTTCCTCAGCTAACAGAAGCTCCTCCAGTCGTTTCAAGGATACATTTGCATTTACAGTCTGCTCATGTAAAACAGCATTAGAAGCTTGAAAAGATTACGAAAACATTAAGAGCTGGTTAATCATGTATTGTATCTAGCAGAAGACAATATCAGCGACAAAAATAAAATGCTCGACATAAAAGACAATGTACAAATTACATTAAAATCACTCGTATCAAGCAGAAGACAATATCAGCAACAAAACTAAAGTGCTCGACATAAAAGACAATGTACAAACTACATTAAAATGACTCGCAAGAACAATAAAAATAAGGCAATGTAAATAAAACTCAACAGTCTCTATATTTTACTCTTTTTTACCATCAAAATTCTCTTGCATTTAGGACTTCCATTCATTAGTATGCAACACAAGAATCAAGCAGGGGCGGACAAAAAGGAAATCAATACTAAATGCTTCCAGAAAATTATAAGTGGACTAAAATTCTCTGGCACAGCATCATGCCACTGAATTCTTGTACTTGGCATCACAGTCTTTAGTAACATGTACCAATGATTCCACCTTCTTTTCATCAAATTATTGCTTGTATGAACCATTTCAGACAATGTCGAGGCACAAGAATTTCCCATCTTTTCAAAGCATATGTGAGTTAGAATAACATCACAATAGGCACATGTAAGCAATAAGCAAGAGATCCGAGCAAGCAGCAATTTTCTAAAGAATAATTCAAGCAATCAAAATTTCAAGCATAGAGAGCTTCTTAAACTGAATGAAGGAAACCTGAGAGAAGGAAAATATGAGCTGCCTAAGACATGACAAATGAGAATGTGTTTCTCTTAAGAAAACATGAAAAAGATAGAAGACGACTTTAATATCACACAGCTTGCAAGCACTCAAAATCAAAATACCTATGTTAGAGACATCAATACTTTATGTGCACACTGCAAAATAACAGCAAAGACTAGAGCTGTTTCATTATCAACAGAACTTCAATACTGCCATCCTCTTCTTAAGACACGATCATTGAGAATATGTTTTTCTTAACCTTTTTCTAGCTGAAATGTAAAAGACAGAAGATTTTAATATCGCACAGCTTGTAAGCACTCAAACATCAAAATACCTATATCAGAGACATCAATACTTTATGTGCAGACTGGAAAATAACAGCAAAGACTAGAGCAGTTTCATTATAAACAGAACTTCAAAATACTGCCATCCTTTTCCTAGAACACAATAAATGAGAATGTGTTTCTCTTAACCTTTTCTAACAAAGAACATGTAAAAAATAGAAGACAACTTTAATATCACACAGCTTGTAAGCACTCAAAAGTCAAAACACCTATATCAAGACTAGAGCAGTTTCATTATAAACAGAACTTCAAAATACCTGAGTTATTATATTAGGGAGCATGAATAGTGGAAACCGGAGAACAGCAAAGAGAGAAAGAGATGTAAATGCCCTTGCTGGTGTCAGATGTCCGCCAAGCAAAGTGAACATTCCAAAGGATATAACGGTCACCACAACTGGAATGCTATTCAGTATGAAACCATTTAACTGTGGAAAAAGACAGAAAATCAGTAATTAAAATGCCAACGGTCATCAAAATTTCTACCAATAAGAGACCACTGTCACATAGTATTTTAAAACAGAGCTGGACATTATATAAGAAACCCTTCTTAGTAATCATGATATTGTTCTTTAATCCAAGCTACAAAAATCATCAGCTCTTTAATCAAAAGAAGGAAGCTGAGCAAAGTTAGCCCATCCTAATTTGTATTTTCCATTATGCTTAGCATCTTTGTTTGCATTATTTAGCAATTAGATAATATATCTCACACTATCCAACAGTCTGCTGTCCATGTAACAACTGGTAAAATCAATTAGATACCCTCCAGGGGAAGTCCACATGAGATTTAAGCATAACAGAATACTTTCCTTTTACTTCCAGTACAGACAATACAAGTAAAAGAGAAGTGAAAGCCATCTTTAGATGTCCAGAATGTTGCTTTCCTCTCCAGACTTGATATATGACACATTATAATCTAAACCATATTATAAGATACGAAACAGCAGAACTCTTTTAAAGGAATGGACAGGAATCTCCATGCTCCAAGTCTTAAATAGCATTAGCATTACATAAACAAGATTATAGCACTATACCGCTCCTAATGTTTGAGCTTTTCGGAACCATGACAGTTCATCAGTCCGAACACTTTGAACTTTGGCCTGGAAACTACTCTCCCACGCATAACATCTGAAGGAGATTAAGCCCAAAAAAAAGTGTCAGATGCTTAATTTTCAAATGAATTAAAAAAAGCTGTTGTAAAATCAAAATCATACTTCACAGTGTCCATTGCAGCCAAAATTTCATTCATGAGGCCAATTCTCTTGTCTGTTCGTTGAAGCCCCTCCTTGGACAGTTTTTGCATTCTGCTTATAACAAAAGTCTGTTTCAAGTAAAATTAAAAGTTATTAGATGAAGAAATTCACAGAGAAAGGGAAGGCTAATGGGCAGGTTGCACAACAATAAAGTCTATTTATTACTTACATTCTCAACAAAATTAATATAAAAAATAATATGAATCGAGAAGAATATACTAGGACCAAGGATATCACCTAAAATTATTCTAAATTTTCAGTTTACTAGACATGCACTTTATTTGAAATATCTGCAAATCTTGTATGCAAGACATAAGAGATGTTAAAGGAAAAGGATTATAGAAATTCAGAAAAAAAATTTGTCGCAAAAACCCTCTCAAACTCATTATCAGCATCACAGTAGCATTCCATGACACCTCCTCAAAGGAAGAGACTCTCCCAACTGTTTCAACAATATACTCCAGTGCTTCTTAAATCGGAAATCAAAAATCCTAAGCAGGCAGCCTCTCTTTTTATGACAGGAGCTAATTAAGTGTCTGCTTTCTATGCAAGCAGACAAGGATAAATTCATTGATAAAAAATTGCTCATTTAAATCATCTGTTTGCAACATTGTTATTCCTTGCAAATGAAGTGAAAGCCTTCCAACTTTATCCCCACTATGAGGTTTAGGTAAGTGACAATCTCTTCCCACTCTTCAATCTAATCACCAAACTGTGTATGTAAGAAGTATATCTCAATTATAGATTGAGAACCCATTTCCTATCAGCTTAAGCTTTGGGAAGAACAGATGGTCAACATGGTATTAGAAAAGAAGCCGAAGCTTCAACTCTTTGCACTCCATCTGTCAGTCATTCTACATTTTCCTTGACATAGTGCTCTAGTCTCTGATTTCTCCGTTACTGTGATTATGTACAGATGTGTGTGTTTCACACAAAAGGTCTGGCTTAAATAAATGAGGGGACTGTAATAAAAATTGCTAGATATATGTGCTGAGCCCTTTTACTAAGGGCGTACGCTTTTGATAAAGACAGTTTCTCACGACAACAAATCCACCCAAATTATGCTTTGCAAACATTATTTGGCATAAACCCAGAAGGCAAATCGACCTCAGTGCATTTTATTAAGTATAAACGATGATCCTCACAGAATTTGCAACTTCACATATAATCATGCATTATTATCCTAATTTGAACCATGGGACTTCCAAACCAGAACTAGGGTGAAGTATCTGCCATACAGAACAAATTGTCCATCATAGTGCTCAAGAAAGCTGTATCACAAGCACATGTTAACTCTATCCATGTAATTTATCCAAAATAAAGCAGCTACAAACATTTAAGATGTTGTGCACCATACTTTTATGACACCAGAGGAAACATGAAATCAGAGCTAAGACTTTTGACCTAATCCAATGACTAGACTTATCACTTAGCATTACAGAAAAAGTAGATGGGTCAGTGTTCATCCGCTAGTAGTTTATGCGGAGGTCAGAGTGTTTTTTTAACAAAGTTTCATTCAAAACAATTGAGAGTTGCTTATTTATTCTAGATATTTTAGCTATCTTCATCACTTTAAAAAGAAAAGCATTATAAAGCACTATAACTGCCAGTGCCAAACATGCTTAATATGTCAGTTCAAGAAGACAATAAGATATACAAGAAATAGGAGACAGGTTTCACAATTTCCAATCATTAAGCCTGATCTGATGTACGATCAACATTGACCTTTATAGCACTATTACCATTATTACTTAGTATGCTGTAGATTAACAACATAGGTAGACAAACATTAGTTATAACAGAACTTAGTATGAAATAAACAGAATAAAATCTAGGATACCTGTATAGGGAATAAAAGAACAAGCATGAGAGCACCGAGCAGTGAAGCAACTCCAAGTTGCTGGTATAAAAGCACCATTGCCACAGTTATACGAAACGGAGCTGACCACAGAGTATGGAGGGACTGACATATTTGCTGTTGGAAAAAGGAAATACATTAAGAAATAGCAAGTGTGACTTCCAGGTAAGACTGCTAAATCAAAATGGGACTCAGCTATGGCTGACAACATTTAGAGCAGTATATTTATTCGTAAACAAATACAACACATGCCTGAAGTGCTTCAGCATCAGTTGTCATCAAGTTGGTGATTTTTCCAGATGCAAATTTTTTTCGAGCCTCATGGGTTAGCCTCAAGGATTTGCGGAAGACAGCAGCAACCTACGAAGAGAGAAGTCAGCAATACAGGTAAACTATAATGAAGCTTCGGCACAAGCAGAATATAAAATGGAGTCAAAAACAAAGAAAGGATTTCTCTAAGTATACTACAGAGGAAAATCAGGCCAGGCACATAACAGGGCCATAATTCAAAAAACTAGTCAGCAAAAGGAGCCATTTAATCATTGTTACATAAGGATTCAATTATGATGTAATTAGTTCGTGTTCTATAGAGAAACAGATCATACAAGAAGCTGTGGAGGGAAGGATTGACAATTGGATTTCTGGGTTACTGACCCCATACTCTTCAATTTAAACTGAAACTATGTGCAAGTACAGATGCATTTCATTATCTACATACTCCCACATGCACCCACACTGCTGTAAATGCACTCATCCTTTAAATGTAAATGGAGGAGAAGAAAAAAGAAACAAAGGAGATGTCTAAAACAGAACTAAATAGAAAAACTTTGGACTGAAATATAGAAAAGTTGTGGATGAGAAGAATATCAGGTCCTACTTTAGTAATAACAAGGAGAAAGGGAAGGAAAATTACCAAAGTAGACCTCAGGCGGTAACCAACACGCATGACATTTTGAAAGTACTGAGCTTCGCATAACACGCCCCCCACCTGGACAAAGTCATTTAAGATCAGAAGTCTCAGATTCTTCTGATTTGAGGATATAACTAAAATGAGAAGGTTCATGACGTCAATAGTATAATGATTAACATCAGACGACCAACATGACAATCTAAGAGAAAAAGCTATCAATTGCGATTTGGAATATTACCCTATGCAATGCAGAAAATTACTAGAAGCAAGTAAATTAAATCTGAAACACTTAATGAGACATAATACTTGATAGTAAGAGAAAGGAGAATGAATGTCATACCACGCCGACAAATATTAAAAATGCGTATATGTAACCTATCCAAGCTGGATCTCCACGCTGCATAGACTGCAGGTAATTCATTAAAAACGATGAGAAATTTCAGACAAACCATAATATGCATATGATGGAAAAACAAGTCATGGTCTTGCGTTAAGATTCTATATAAGCCCAGTTTAAACTAGGAAAAGAAAAGAATATCAGGGGGCATAAAAAGAAATAGCACAACAAGTAGTAACCACCAACTTGTTTCACCAAGAGTACCAAATTGCTGGGTAATAATATACTGATTTTCCATTTCGCTATGTCAGTCAATTTGTGCGTATGTCTGTTCACACATGCACAGAGATTTTTCTTCAGGGTATCTATAAAGGATGCCATAAAATCATCAAAGATGGAAACTAACCTGTAGAAGGCTGTTCAGGATGAGTGGCCCCACAAATTGTGAAACATCATTCCCAATCTATTCATGATTCAATAATCACATAAAATTGTTAGCAATGGATGAGATACATAAGTAATAACAACTTAGTGACAATCTACAGGAGAAAAGATTGTACAAAATGTAAAATTCAGCATGAGTCAGCAGCAAGAATTAGGAAGAAAATGTAACTCTGTAATAGAGAAGGGAACTTTCACAAAAAAAAAATGAAGAACATTTTTGCAAAAACAATTGCTTTTATCATCTAGAAAAATTAGTCAACATAAAAAAAAATTATAATCGCTATAATTTACACCTAAACCTTTTGGTTGATGATGAAAATCATACTTTGCAATTCATTTATGTGAGCTATTTAAGCAATCACTTTTAGGAAGACATTTTCGGAAATGCTCATTTCAAAGAAACAAACACACCCTCAATTGTGATGGTCAGTTTGTTTTTGCTTTTATTTTGCGGTTTTTCTTGCCAAAATTTAAAATATAATTCTATTTTAAATTTTTGTAAAATTTATATAGCTATTTACTTGTCAATGTGTGTATCTTTGGAAAGATTTCAAGTACTTCACCTTAAATAAAGTCAAAGTGCATGAGCAGCAAAATCTCAAAAAGGTTAAAAAAAACAATTAAAAATCATCCTGAACAAATAAACAAGAACTAGTGTAGAGAATGTCATAAAGTACGACAAAGATTTCCAACTCTGTGTGAACAATCATGGACACAAATTGGAGTTCCATACAAGCCAGACTACCAAATGTAAATATGACATCTACATATAATGCCAAGCGTATTCGTTCTATACCTTCCAGAATCCACCCCACCAAAACCTACAAAATGAAAAAAACAAAAATGCATTGAGAATAGTATTCACCAGCCAACTACCCATCTATAGAAGCACTCAGCAATAGATGACTACAAACATGATGCCACAGAATGATGCTTCAGAGTAAAAAATCTTTTGTTCACTCTTTTCTAAAAAACATAAAAGATAGAAAAGAAAGCATTCACAAGCATAATTATGGCATAATAGTAGCATAGGCAGACTCCTGGCTCTTTAAGAGCTGCAAATCCCAGCAATTTACAGCTTCTACTCATTTGAAAGCATAATATCAGCACAGAGCAAATCATGTAAGACAATATTTTTCTTGATTTGAATAAGACCCGAAAATGCAGTAGCTGAAAATCTCACAAATTCTTGCCACCCAAAGCACCGAATATTTCTCACATCTTGCTCATAACAGCATCACTCCCGGCATATATTAGCTATTTGTGCTGAATAATCTCACTTGTGCACATAAATAATGTAGATAAAACAGTTGTTTGACCATGTTCCACCACCGGAATATTTATGCATCTGTATAATTACCTTTACACCAAACTTTGATCTAGAAGTCAACTACAACAAAGGGCAAAAGGGCAGTCTAGAGACAACCATTCTCAGAAAGGCCATGACCTTGCTAAATAGCTTCACATTTCTCATCCTGCAGTGTCACTCTAGAAATTCTAATTAGAGTTCTCCATCTGATTAATGTCTTTGCATAGAATTCACTAATACATTTGTTTAAGTACACCAAGGAAACAAGTTTCATTAGCCAAAAAGAAAGGACATGAGGTTACACAAAAAGACAGCCAAACATATAACTGAAACTCCTATTTTCCAAGGAAGGTACTGAAACTCTTTTTGATGTATCAAGTTAGGAAAGCACATGGAAAGCCCCTCCTCAATGCATAAAATGTTGATCCTATCATCATGAATGTAGTATGCATTTTAAGTGTCTTGGATCAGTTTCAATATATTGTCATGTAGACACAATTGGGAAGAAAAGGAAACATCCCCAGCATGGAGACCTATACAGGAGGATCCAATGTCCCTATCTTTAGAACACAAAAATATGGGATTGTCCTCACTTAAGAAGACTCACAGCAACAAACAAAAAATTAACGGCTTCACATATTGATCTCCTGAAAAGTATATCTAACCCCCTGAAACATAATTCTATATATATAGTGACATATAGTCCACATGAATAGGACAACCAAAACCAGAATTTGCCTGAATGGAAATACTCCCTGCAACTGTCTCAAGCAAGTCGTCACCTGCTTTATTTTGTTAAAGCTGAACCATATTAATCTGATAATTCAAACAAGGCCATCATTGAAGATGCTAATAGCACCATTGGACATGACACTAAAACAGATGATTTCCCCACAAAGAAGCATTGCCAACTACAGATATGATTCACCTAGGCCATATTTTCCTCCATCCCAAATTTCTTTTAACCATGCATTTGATTGGTACATTACAAGATATAGATATTAAATGATAAGTGATGTCCATTTTGTAACCCACCAATCAGAGGAAGCCATGGTCGCATAAAGTTCCCTCCAACCAAGGATGAAGGAAAACATGGCCCACCCAACTCTATCTCATCTTGCCCATCGTTAGATATCTTCAACTGTTACAGACCAAAGGTGCTCTGTGCTGGACAAGTCCAAATCTCTTTCTAACGGAAGAAACCTCAATCCATTTATGCACCTTTCCTAGAAAGAGTAGAATAACTGGTAACCTCGATAATCAGGTTCTCCTTCAACTTAGACACAATTTTTATCTTCTAATTACTAATAAAGTCCTAAAAAGAGCTTAAACAGAACACAGACCATCTCTTGCAATTTTACTGGCTTATAAGTGTTCAATTCTTCAAGTGAATTTATGAGCAAAGTGTTCTTTTAAGCAGCTAAGAGAGATTTAAAATCCAATAACTCAGCTCATCCATCGAGATGAAAACTCTTGCAATGACGCATCAGATTAACATCTGTCAAAGATAAACCAGTCATTACACTGTTTGCGGAAAGTTTTAGAGGGTAAAGAAAATGTAAGTGTAGAAAAATGAGGCGGAGAAAGAAACGGTGAAGGAAACTATCTTACTTGTCATTGTTCGGAAAGAGTATAAATTAGAGGTGGAGAAGTGGTTAGATTAACATTTTGCTAAGATTGGAAAGAGAGAGAAAATGAGTTGGAATTACCTTTTTGACCTTCAAATCATTTATTGTATCTATTTTCAAAATGAAGAAGGGGATATTTTGGTGTATTTAATTCCTCAAATATTAATTCTGTAGGTTTTACTCATCATTTGGTGAAGAACAAGACAAGCAGGGCCCATAGACATTCTCCCCAAAGTTCAATCCCTGCCCACATTCCTCAAAAGTTCTCTAAATATGGTGATCTAAATCGTTATTTAGGTTTTCTTTCTACTACTATCATTTACCTCCTTCCCAAAAGTTGATGTTAGAGATGAATTTTCATAGACATAGCCAAAGAAAGCCCTCCATCTCCTGTTACAAAAGGTTGGACTTTAAGTTTTTCAATGCTTCAAGTGTGAAGCCTCCTTCTAAGAAGCGATGAGATATTCAAAAACCTCGAAGAATATTGATCTTCTTGTCTATCAAGATGAGAATTCATTTCATCTATGCATCTTTAACTTAATGTCTCCAAGGACAGAAGCAGCCCTTAGAAATAAATTTTGAGAAATGTAGCCAAACAAACTCAATCTCCAGTAATGAATTATTGCTCTCATCAACATACTACACCAACGTGACTACACAAACTTCTTGTGATTTACGGCTAACCTCCAAGTTTTGCTACATTAAAGCAAACATTTATTGCCCAACGAACCAAATTTAGTAGGAGAATGGCTCTTTCTCAAATTCAGCAGATTACACTTACGGTCTGTCAAAGTTTTCCTATTTTGAATATCTAACCAACAAACACATTGCCACCATCATATGCATGTCCTTGATAATTGATCTGCATTAATGCATTGTCATACTAAGTCGATTGCATTCTAAGTAGCATGACACAAAGACAAACAGCTTTTAAGAACTACTCCATTGTGGAGATATGCCACATAGCTAAACTAATTACTTAGCAATCAAAAGGAAATTTTCAATAGATAAAGTCAAAAAGATAAGTAGTTGTTACTAATGCAATAAGTTCAGAAGAGTTGGCAGATTCTATCATGTAGTGCCACGATTCCAACTTTGAGTTTCTATATTTTATTTTAAGTCGTAAAAACTTTTGAGTTAACCAGCTAATATTTGTGTGGAACTATGAAAAATACCTAATACATGAGAGTTACAAAGATTTGTTCAATTTCATTATTTTACATTTTCAGTAATTCAAGCAATCTGTAATTCTTTGCTTCTCTTGTCTAAGAGTTCAAGTGATATGATTCATACAACTGATTATTTTCCTTTTCCAAATCATCAAATGACTTATTTTGCTTCAACGCAGAGTTAACATTTAAGGACCTGATTTGGACAATTCATACTGTGACAAAGAATATACACAGAACCTCTATGCTTACCTTCCCCCCAAACTCCTATTCAAAGCTCTTAAAAGCCATGGTTTGGGCCTCCGGGATTCCTCAGCCCAACACCTCTGGAACCTAGAAAATCAACAGACTTTAAATGGGACTCATACAGATCACATAGATTGCAACAAATTAGAACTGGGACTATTCATACTTGCTGTTCAGTGTTTCTGTTCGATCCCATGTATCTAATTTCCAGATATCCTTCTCAGTTAGAGGTTTCCGATAGCCCATCTTCATGAGTGGACCCATCCATGAAAAAAGTATTCCTAGAAATGCACAGGAGAACAGAATGAATTTCATTCAAACACGCAAAGGTCCTTACATATTCTTCAGAAGATACATCGTCTATGACATCTCTCTGAAGTGTTTGAAAGCAAGCAAACCAAGGATAGAGTCAACTAATATGGCAAAGTAATAAGGTATTTTTTTATTTTTTTTTTAAGTAATAAGGTATTGAAGGACTAATTAATGCAAACGGAATGAGATTTCTGACCCACATTGTCCAGAGTCCATATTTTTCATACAAGGGAACAGCAGCAACAACTTAGATGTACAAAGAGGATAACTGCCAATTAACCAATTTATGTAAACATAATATACTTTCCATGCTTCCACAGTTCAATGTGCTCTTCCTTACGATGATAATCTTTTCTTCCTCTGTGAAAACAGTACCCCATTTGTAGCTGTCAACAACTATATGTTCTAGAGGAAGTGCAAAGCAATTGGAAACCTCATTCAGGAGCAACACAATCATGGGTAAATTACATAGTTAAGATTAGTCAATCTTCAGCAAAAATAATAATTATAGCTATTAATACTGGAGAACTTTTACCATATTCATAACAGACAAAGAAAATAAAATCATATCAGACTTCTTTTCTCTGTGCACCTGGAATAGGCATTGTTAAGAAATGTGCAGGAAGAAGGTATGAATTAAGTTTCCATTGCTTTCCTTTGATCACTGGGGAGATACATGAGAAAACTTTATATGTGGAACATTTCTAGTCAGAACAAAACTCTGAGAATAAGGTCATCATAGGTTGTCTTTGAAATCTACTTTCACATAACGGTGTACTCACCTATTTTCCAAACTGAAAAAGACTCCTCACCATCAATCAAAAGCAGGTATTTAAGAAACGTACTTATAAAAAAATCCAGATGACTGACTTTTTCCTTAAGCATATAAGTGCTCTATCGCCTCAAAAGTATAAGACAAAGAAATGCATTTGCCAATACTTTTAGAAACTTGCAACAAAGTCAGTAAATAATTTTAACTCAATCACTTCTTTACTTTCAGTTCCCAAATATCCCCTTATAACCAAAAAGCCAAAAAATGGAATAAAATCGTGATGCTCGAGTGAAGAAACTGTTTATACTTATTCAAATATAAAGACTAGGTTCGATGATTAAAACATTCAGAGATGATACGAACTCATTCTAAGTGAATTCAGGTATGGAGATTAGTTAGGTTAGAATATATGTATTTAGACTTTGAAAAGCTGGCTACTTTATTACGTTAGCCCTTGAGCTCGTGGCCACAACGTGAAGCCTGTCCAGATTACCTAATGTATTAGAGGTGCTCCGAGGAAAGGAGTGTTGTACAGGGATCATAAATGGGATATGCAAATGCAGATAAGGATGGTTTCGACCTTGATGCTGATGCAAGGTATCTTAAGACTGTTGGAATCAGAGATAGTCCCTAGCAGAGCATGACAGGATTATTACTGCAAACATGGACACTACTAAAGATATTGTTAGAACATATGACATTTAGTTTTGAACCGCACCTTCATCCATCAACTTAAGCTTTTCGACAAATTAGTAGTGGTTTCAGTCTCTACACAAAATTCAAGCTATGAAACTCGTGTTTTAATCTTTCTAGGGCACTGATTTTCCTTTCCAGTCATACTCAATTATGCTTTATTCTTAGACCAATCCCAATCTATCATGAGGAAGAGTCTTAAAGCATCTAAATCAGACACCAGGCCTTCATGTGAAGGCTAAAGCTCCTAAATAAGTTGGTACATGCTTTACAACTGACAGATCTGGCTCCCTATTCTTTTAACTAGGACTTAATTTTAGCAGCAAAATGCTACATGACATTTGCAAGCTTGATATGATAGGCATGCTAGGGAAAATAGACATACTTGAAAATATATTGGCATGCCTCTCTGGACATATCTGCTCTGACCCAGGAAGTTCTTCATATTCATTTTCTTGGATTGATTCATTCCGTACAGGAGTGTAGCCAGGATAAGGATCCAAAGTGGGCACATAAAATATCATCAGTATCCCAAACAAAAGCTACACCAGAACAACGATACCAGATGATTAGCCAAAGTAGAATTTATCGAGCATTGAGATTTAGATAGGTACTATACTAGACTTTTCTTTCCATCATTTCACGGACATATACAGAAAATAGTAATTGGCCATTCCATCCTAATGACACGAAATTCAGATATATGAATTTTGTAGCATCAACAATCGACTTTAATAACAATTATGATCAGTTGATATTTCCATCCTTTCCGAGATTTAAAATGGTGTAAACTTACAGAACAGAAACAAGTCTTCTCCCTGTCAGTTTAAGCTGAAAAACTAATTATCACACCTCTTATGAACCTGTACTAGACTTAGACTTATACAACACACAATAACAAATTTTTTCCTTCGCTAGCACTAAAATTATCGTTGGCTAAAACTAAAGAAAGAATTACATCATTGTCAAAAGAAGCAAAACCTATGTATACATTTTTGGGCGCCAAACAAATGGTTTAAGCTATATCTAAAGTCATGCATTAACTACATGGAGCTCTCTCCCTATGCCTTACGGTACCAAAATTTTCTCTACTGTTAAAGAAAGATACAAGATTATCAGCATCAAGCTTAAAATGTGAAAGTGGCAGGAATTAGGATGTAGCAGACGAACATACCTGAACAGCAACCTCACTGATGTACAAATACAGTATAGAACTGCATAACAAAAAAAGGCACATGCTTCAGTGTGCTGTACTAGATTAGGAGAGTGCTGTAATACTTTCAGAGCATATTATGGAACTCAAGTTACAAAATTGCTAGCAAGGGCTCACAAGGTAACACATGCATGTCTCAAGGTATATGTCAGCTAGAAATCTACTGAAACTAACAATTTCAGCCTGCTCTTTGATGGACCCCAAAAGGAAAAGATGTATGGACAGCCATGTGGGAGAACATGTCATGCTTTAAGGAGACTGGGCAACTAAAACAAAGAACAAATACTGTACTCAAAAGAAGTGATGCAAGTAAACAGGAGTTCAAAGTTCGAACCTTTTGTAGAGATCCTTCATAGAGAAAATAAGGTTGAACATCACAGCATCCCCTATCAAGGCATAAATGACTCCAAACCTCACAAACCAGCGAAATTCACAGATATAAACTTTAGTTTCCAATCCAATCATGACAAGCATGGAGCACCATGTAAGAGCTTGAATCATTAGGGAGACAATCTGGAGAGGGATCAGTATCAAAAGTTAAGCATACAAAAGGAAGTCTACCAAATGAAGTAAACTATAGGAATTTTGATAATGACTCAGTATTTCTGATGATTAATGAGAATCTACTAAGCACAGGTTCATTGACTATAAACATCAGCAGCTAGAACCAGGAAGCCACAAAATATGTAGTCCAACAACTAACTTGGGCAAATAAACTTAGAACTAGTTTGAAAGGATAAATGTGGGTATTGGCCAGTCAACTTTAGCTTAAGGAGATCCTAGTACGGAGGTCTCTGTCTCTTTTTCTTGACAAGCACCATTTCATCTTTCCTTAAAGTACCATAAATTCATGATATAGACCTACTGCTACATTCATCTAAAGTCAGAAGCCATTACATTTCATACGAAGGAAATTTAAAATAAAAAGGCATCATGTGATATAAAATTGATGATGATAATATTCGAAGGATGTAGAACGTGCAGTAAGCTTCCATGCCATAAGGCAAGGAACTGTGAGAAACATCGAGAGTAGGAAACAGAGCTACTAAAGTTGTTTATCCTGTAGAACAAACCAATCTGGAATCAATACTGCCAAATCCAGAAGATCGAATAGATGGCATCAAAGGATATGAGAAGCATCTCAGAAGTGTGATCTTAATTCTAATTTTACAAATTTTAACTCCTAAACTTTCTCCTATGCTAAAGTACAGAATAGTAGCAGAAGCTATCAAATGCCCATTGAAACACTTTGGTCGACTTAAATAACCATACACCACAGCATGCCAAAGCAGTGGCAGCATTGGAAAGTGAATATAACAGATCGTGAGAAGCCTATAAGTGGGATACCTCACTTGGCAGCAAGAGGAGAAAAAAGGGAGAAAGAAAAGAGAGCAACAAAAACAACAAAAACAGAAGAAGAAAACCCACCTCAAATGGGGCAAGGCCTTTCTGTCCATCTAAGTTAAAGATTGAAATTCCCATAATCAATCTGAATAATGGTTCCGCAGTACAGTAGACAGCCAGCCCCCCCAAAAAGTAATTGTACAACTTTGACCTCAAGCAGAACCTCTTCACTTCGAAATCCTTCTTCGTTCGCCATACTCGATATAAGCAGAGGCCCAGAAGGACCAGATGAGAAACAGTCACCACCAGGGAGTCAACTGCACATGGAGTATACACGCCAAAAGCATTTTGGACAACCTTCCCCCACACCCCGTAAGCCACTGGCTGACAATACCAAACAATCGGCTCGAAAGCCATCGCCACTCCCTCTATCAAGATTCTTCACTTCAAGAGCATAATCTTAACTTCTCAATCCTGATTAAAAATTGCTGCCAAAGCCTGGAACGAGTCTGCCGCCGTTGTTCAACTCAAGCCTACTCCTGCGAAAGCATCAAATATTTAACCCTACAGATATAAGGTATTAAATCACCTGGAGGAAGGAGAATGAAGCACTGTGCACAGAGGGAAAAGGACTCCCGCATTTCACTAGTATATGATGACCTATTCACCGGAAATCCATCCAAGAAATTAACCCATCTTCAGACACATATATTAAAAGCTGGTTCACTCCACAATTTCATCAACAATAGCAATGGCTGAAAGAATCAAGCCATTAGAGACATATCAAAACATTCATGAGATAAAACTTTATTCCCCAGGAGAAATCATTTATGTCAGAGAAGCAAAATGCAATCAAAAAGAGGAATTATGGAATTATTATCAAAAGAATAAGTAGAGCCAACAAGTTCTCTGACTGAGCAAGAACTCTCGGAGAAGCTCAATGATGATAATTTTGTAGAATGATTATAACAAACTTGAAGAACTAAATCAATTAAGCTTTAAAAGTATATAAGCTTTTAATTTTCACTTTTTCAGAGAAGCAACAGCAGCAAGTTACCCTCAAAAACTGGGAGAGAAAGTAAAACCACTCAAAAAAGCAGCCCGATCTTGGTTCTCTCTCTCTCTCTCTCTCTCTCTCTATCTCTCTCTCTCTGACACAAAAGTTGAAAAAGCCAAAGATCCTATGCAATCTTTAATAACCAAGTACAGGAAAGAGAGCAATTTCCCAGAACGAAGAAAAACACGAAACTAGCGGTACCGATGGAAATACAGAGGCAACGATTTTACAGAGAGCCAACAGCTCGGCTATGGAACAATATCATTGCTTCGAGTTGCAAATTTGAAGAGAGAAAAAAATGTCAACAGCGCATTTTGCAAAACAAGATCTCCCTATGAGAAAATCAACCACCCATCCCCGAGGGAACCCAAAAAAAAAAAAATGAGAAACTCCCCAGCTTCACGCGTTGACCCAACAAAAGAACGCAATAAAGGAAGGACAAAGAAAAGCGGAGCTTACGAGATTGGCGTTACTGCGAGCTCAACGCGAAACGAAAGCTCCACACTTGAGACGACCCAGAAAAAGAAAACAAAGAAAACGACGATTCTGACGATGATGCGAATGAAGAAGAGAGAAGAGGGAGTTGGGAAGGCAGAGAGAGAATCAGAACCTGTCTCGCCCAATTGCAGCAGAGATCGGAGAACATGGAGAACCTGTGCTTTGCACAGAGCTTTCAATGCATCATCACCAGTTCATTCATTCTCTCCCCTATCTCCTCTCTCTCTCCCTCTCCCCTGGCTGTGAAGAAGTCTGATGAGAAGACCAACCTTGTCTTTGCTCCGCTATTGAGGCCAAGAACAAAGAAATAGAAAAGATGCAATCTCTGAGGTGGGGGTGCAGCGATACGTACCTGCTGACGTCAAGATTCACGGAACGAGCTCGTGGGCTCGAATTCCGACCTCGACAGCGTTATTATATGCGAGTGTACAAATCGTGTGGCCCGGTGATGTTGGAGTCCTGGTCAGGATGATGACAGAATAATGGGAGCCGGTGAGCGTTGAGAGGGGGTGATAGATTTGAGGTGGTGGGTCGGCGGCTGACAGACTAGGCATGTTTGTTCATATTGTAAGAAAGCAAAGCACGTGAAAAAAAAAAACATGTCTGTATAGACCCGTTGTACGAATACCAGATACGGCAAACAATACGGGCCGCGAACACGGTCGCCCATAGAGAGCTGTTCATCGCCACAACGCCGCTAAAAATGCTCCGATGTTCCGCCGCCGGCGTTACTGTGCTCCAATATGGATGATCGAGTCATGTACCCCATTCGTATTCGGCAGCGCGTGCTCAGTGGACATTCATCGGGTGCCAAGCCTGATTTCTTAGTCGTAATTTGTATCGCCTCTAGTGGAATTTATGTGTTTGTATTGCGGGTGATTTTGAACAAATAGAATCATTTTTTCTAGGGGCGCGCAAACCCTGTGGGTGGGTATAGCATTTGCATTTGCATTTGCCCTTTTTATGTAATCTACACCGTATGTACCTTTTTTTAAGTAATTGGAAATCAACACTTACCCTACAAAGCTCTTGGGACTATACTTCAATTAAATGGTTTCGCAGGTTATAGGGTGCTTTTGTACTACTCTGTATTTTTTTTTTCAAGAAAATTATTTAGTTGGATAATAAAATGCGGCAGTTCTAGCTCTTGACACATTTTATAATCGATACAAAAGATATAGACTCCATGATAAAATACGTGTTTGTGTCTGATAGTGAAATAATCCGGAAAAAAAATTGATAAAGGGATGAAAGTAGAAAAAGGAGAGATAAATAAGTTTCCATCCGTCGTTTTTAAATTTGTGAGTTTACATGAGAGTCTATCCCACTTCATTTAGAGCATGAACTAAAACTTGTCGCTATAGACATAGCAAACCTCTTCGGGTAGAGAGGGAAGGTGGAGTGGAGTGTATCCAGATCACTTGCTTTTATGGCAAGTGATGTGACTTGGGAGCGGTCCAACTTTAGATCAGACAGTCCCATTAACACGGGTTTTTTTTTTTGTATTTTCTTAGCCATCCGATTTGGGTTTGACATTAGGTGATCCGTGTCCCAATGGAGTTGAAGATATGTTCCCCCTCCCCCAAAAAAAAATCTAATTGGACATTACTAATCAACTAGAGTTTTTGCGTATTAAGAAATGTGAAAATGTCATAAAGAAATAAAAGCAACAGACAAGTAATTGCACATATCCCCAATTAAGAAATATGATACGAGGTCCTATGTATCTTTCTACAAGACACCCTGCATAGTGTGTATGACGCAGGATGCAGATGGTCACAGTATGATATGACCCGAAACTATGAAACCTACCCATACTCAATGGTTCTTATGATTTGAAATTTGAAACCTATTGTGTAAACTTGTTCAAGCGCATTGGTTCCACCGGATTCACAAGTTCTCTTTCGCACCCTAGATTGAGGCATCACATATGAAAATATTGTATTCGGTATGATAAACTTAGTAACATTTACAAGCATTTTTTTCCCTAGTTGACTATGAGGAAACCTAGACTGCCTGCAAGAGTTCACTAGCAAAAATTATTGGACTACACGCAACCAATTATCCTAGTGGTCATTTGTCTGCTTCGCTTACCACGGATATGACGCAGACTTTGGGCATATTAAGCATTTTGTTGTTGTTATTGTTGTTTTTTTTTATGACTGAAGACTCCACCTGGGCCCCTTCGCGCTCGGCAAGTACTAAGTAACCGGGTGCATGTACCTCAGGCCAATACAAGCTAGCAACCACACTCACATCAGCAGTTAAGTTACCTAGCGACGTTGTTGGGATTTGAACATGCACCTTTTGCAAGAAGCACAAGGCCCAAACCAACTATGCCACGTGGTATTTTGTTGTTGTTGTTGTCATCTTGGTTTGCAAATAGTAGCTGGCGCCTCATGTTTTGCTAAGTAAATATTGGCAAGTGTCTTAAGATATTCACTTAGATGCATAATATATTAATATTGTGGAAATACACATTTTCTTTTGTTAAGATTTCGTGTTTATACTATTCCAAGTATCTGAAAATACTTATTATCAATAAACACAATTTACTTTTCATGTCGAGAATAGCCTTCTTAAGATAAACTCTGGACAATTAAAGTGCCCCCATCGAATTCATAAATCAGGTAAGACGCGAACCTAAATTTATGCGAGTAACTCAAGGGTAAAACTACATTTAATTGACAATCTTGGAAAAGAACATGCATTATCACTCTAATCAACATATTTATTTCCATTCCGGGTTAATCACCAAAAGCAAATTCACTTTTCGCTTTTGCCTCTTTTCGGATGATCATTGATTCACGATTTTGTCCATGCCTAACCTCCTGCCCGATTGGGTTTCCTCTGTTTTGGAGAAATCTGTCTGTTCAATTTTTAACTTTTTAGCCTTACAGTGTACTCTGGCCAAAAAGCGAATAGAACTCAATGCGTGCACTTCATCTTTGTAGGACCGCGAAAAAGCAGACTATTCAGACCACTTATATCATTCTGCGAACTCAATGAGTGAAAGAGTATTTTATTGAAAGCAAAAGAGTGTTCGAGCATATGTAAAATACTCACTTAAAATTGACTTTTAAAGTGAGGAATAAGAATACAAATAAAAAAAAGACAAGTATGGATTCGCTAATGCAAAGAGAAGCACGGCTCAAAGATAGAAGAAACTATCATCCACACCGAGATCGCGTGATTCCAAGAAATGTGCTACTAGGGTTTGGTGACCTTAGGTAACTCGTGGATCATAACGCTTGTCATAACTAGCGACTAGGCAAGATTTCTCCTAGGGTTTCTCAACCTCGACGAGTGAATCGCTTGGGATTGCACCACCTCCACAAGGCAATGCCAAGGTTGGACAATCCTGAGTGAAACCTAATGGACCAGCCGCGAGCCATCAACACCTAAGTGAGATCCATCACTTGTTTGCCTTCCTTTAGTCTCAACTGGGTCTCATGACCTTGATGAAGGTTTTGTCCATCACATGACTCGGGCAAGATTTATCTCTCTTAGGTGGCTTGCCTGGGGTCACACAACCTTAGGGAGAACATAGTAGTGGTGGGGGACAATTCAGGGAAATACCATAGATTTTCCCTACCTTAATAGCAAAGAGATCTAGGAAGGGGTCTATGACTTGAGCTCATTGATAACTTAATTGGACTTACATTTGCTTATAAACTAAAACCATTTGAGTTAAAAAGGTCAATCAGGTCACATTAATTGTTCTTCTTAGCTAATGTGACTTATTTCTTTCACAGCACTCACATGTGTGCTCAACATAATCCTCTTCACATGCAAGTCTTCCGTATATTATATGAAAGCTAAAGCAGATGGAGCAACATTGGAAATGCATCTCCATCCCATTTTGGTCATTTTCGCCTGGACAAGACGAAAGTGGACGTGATCGTGTTAACAAGATAATCAAGAATTGAAGAGTAATCGGAACTATACAAGAATGACAAGAGAGATAACATTGAGAAGAAGTAATCCGTATTCTAACAACACCTTATGTATAATTTGATATTATCGTGTTGGACTAATCGTTCACTTGAGAATTTAACACCATTTAAAATTGTGCTAGCATTATATGTACAACTATTCATCCGGTCACTATATGTCGACAATTGACGGTACCTTATTATTATTGTTTGGACTAATTACCTAGAGACATTTGTTAAAATCACCTGTCAACGCCAGTTATAACGAGGACGATCGAACAGACGCGTGCACAACCAACAACTTGATAGCGCGTGGTCGTTGCGCTCAGGCAGAATTTTTTATGCTAAAGAGAAAGAAGGACGAATCCCTTTGGCTGGTCAAAAGGTTACATTTTATTTATATTCAGATTAATAATTCTTTGGGCGACAAAGTGGGTGTCGCCTTTTATTTTATTTTATTTGTTTTGCGGTGGAAGAATTCTCCGATAAATTCTTTAAAAATGAGGAAAGGAAAAGCACAAATTTGCTTGAAGAACAAGACTTTTATGGCTGATGTATGTGCAAACGCAAGTGCATCTAATGAACAAGATCTCTTTTATATATAATAATACACTAAAAATAAATAAATAAAATTCCATTGAGATATGTTCGACTTCCCACGCATGGAAGTCGATGGTTTTCATGAAGACATGCTAGCGGTGCCTTCACGAGCGAAAATACTTGTATGAATCTAGGTTCATGAATCATGGACATAATACATCGATATTTATAAGAGCCGCATGGGATTCATATGATTAGTGGCTGCAATTTATTCTGATCCATGTGGACCGAATCTGTTTTATAAACATACTATTTGTATCCTCAATTTGATTAGGGATAAGATCTTGATGTGACTAGAGGGATAAAACAAATAAAACAAATCAAAGCTCAATTTAGAAACTGAAATTTATGGAGCAAATCCTAGTAGATGACTCTTATATATTATGCAACTTTTGGGAAGAGTCAACCACATGACATTACATTCACAGACGATTAAACAAGACATGACATGATTATGGTTAATTAAAATTCGACATAACTGTACTTATTTTGATGAGTTCTCATTAGATGGACGAAATCTGTAAAATTTCGACAGCGACATGAGCCAATGCGGTTACGGAGATGTATATAACAACGCGACACACGGTAGCAACCGCCTCCTCCCTTTTCGCGAACCCGCATCTGGCAAAGTGCATGATGTTACAACTTTGGAAAAAAAAAATGAAATGTCATTGGGAGTAAGGGCCTTTTCATTTGTAAAGATATGGAGCATAAAGTAGTCTTTCCAAAGTTGTCCATGTCGTCTTTTCTTTCTCATCATCATCAAGGAGCCGTGTCCCATTGACTTCAGCCGCGCAGTGTGATGTACAGTGGCGCGATAAGAAGACCGTTAGGTTTGACTCCTAGAACTGACCGGCAGAAGGTTGTCCTATTCAATCACCATCGCTAGTCAAACTCAAAAGAACAGCTTATTACAAGTGGCTAGGGTAAATGTAGGATTCAATTATTGACACGCCGGTTCGATCTGATGGCATTCCACTCAATTTCAGTACTTTCGGGAAGAGCTTCCATCCACCATCTGTTAATCCTGCCAATAGAAGGCGAGATTTGAGAGATGATGTCTCAAAAGTCTGTCATATCCACTGTTTTCTTAACTTCATATGCTGTTCTTTTGCAATCTATTTTTTTCTTTTTCTTTTTTCTGAATGTTCTACTTACCGGTTGAATTTTTGTGATAGGCCCTAATGTGCGGGGAGGACCACGTCGGAGTTCTCATAATGGCTGCTTTTTTCAATAGGAAAGGGTGCACGTCTGCTGTCAGGCAAATGCAGATCAAGCCCAGGGAAGTAAGGCCGCGTGCTTATTTAGCCCGAACATCACTGCCCGCTGCCGCAAGGCCGTCCTTCTTGCCCCCACCACGGTGCGTGTTGGAAACGCAGTAAGGGTAATGTTCCTAGGCCTGAACACCTCCTTCGTAGATTAGTCGAGATTTCCTGAGATCGAAGAAAAGACTGAAACAAAATTGAAACCTTTGGCTTACAAGACGAGTTCTCGACCTGCTTGACCCACTATCGCGGTGGTGGATTCGTTGTAACATATAACCAATGGCTCCTTCATTTATGATTAGTGAAAAGGGAAAAAAAGGTACTTTCACACCCAAATTCACAATGCTATCTTAAGTTTTTTAAAAAGAGAAAATTTATATGTAAATTTATGTTTCAAATATTGTAACTAGCGATCCAATCTAGAGGGTGTGAAAAGGTTGATTTATAAAAACTTAACAATTTTTACAAAATAGGACAAGTTAAGTTTGATATATGCGCAAATATCAAGTGCAAGATGCTTCTATCAAATGTAGAATGAGATAAGTAAAAAGATAGAAGATAATGCATGCAATGTTTATAATGGTTTGACTTATGATCAAGCCTACATCTATTCTCCTAACTTAAGAGCCACCAACAGCCTATAATAGCAACTTAGCATATGCTGGCTTTTACTTGAAATTGTTAGAGCACAATATCAACAACTCAAAACTGCTCACGCATTTGTACGCTTTTAAAGCGAGGATTCAATGAGTAATGACAACTCTCAATGAAGTAGAAAACAAGTAGATAAGCCCACGCTCGTAACACATAATGAATGTAACTATATACAAGTTTTAGCTTTCTCATCATCATCTGTCTTTCAACATGTGTTAAGTCTCTTATATAGTCTTTGATCCTTCAATTGGTTGATGGACAATCTTCAAGAAAATCAATTTTTCCACTGGAGATGATAAATACAATTACTAGAGTTCCAATTGTTTATGTTGGAAAAATCTTGTACAGGAAGAAATAGAATCGAAATATAGTTGGAATTTGAAGCGCGTAATTACTCAATTTTATGATCAATTTGCACCACTAAATTTCTATAAGTTTATGGAAAATTCCCTTCACGATACAATAAAATCTTGTGAAATTAGTGGATAACAATTCTAGATAATCTCTTTAAACTCTTTAAGAAATAATTGGAGACAAGGTTGTATTTCTATTGAAGAAAACAAAGATGGAAGTTCTAAAAAAAGTGATAAAAATGTCCAATATATATATATATATATATATATATATATATGACAAATTGAACACACCTATTGATGTCTAAATTAGGTGTGAGCATGGGTCGAGTTGGCTTGATCTAGCACTTAACCCAAGGACCAACCCATATAGGATCAGTTGTTGAGTATTGGTCCTCTATTTTTAGGACTGACAACCGATCCTGTTGAGCATGGACCAAGGACTGGACCAACCCTATGGATTCAGTCTGATTCCAAGGTCAACCTAGGATAGCCAGGTGAGCAAAACCAAGAGCAAAGGCGAGGATAGATCGAGGTGAGTGAGGTCAAGGCGAGTGGCGAGTTGGTGAGCAATGAGGCAAGCAACAAGCAAGGTGATCAACGAGGTAAGCGAGATTGAGATGAGATATGAGCTAGACGTGTGAGATGTGTCAAGCTAGATGAACAACAAGGGGACACAAGTGAAGTCAAGACGAAAGGCGAGTTGGCGGAGTGCCGAGTTGGGCAAGTGGCGATGAGAAGGTGAGCAATGAGCTAGGCAAGCAGTAAGCGAGGCAAGCAAGGAGCGAGGTCGATGGCAAGGTGAGTGACGCCGACGGCGAATAGCAAGGCAGGTGGTAAGCGAGGGTAACGATGAGACGAGCATGATCCTTCTATGAAAATAGGGCTTGATAAGAAAAAGAAGGAAGATGGCTCCTTTGCCCCTAGGCTCGATACTTCATAGAATGTATTATGTAGGCACCTATGTAAAACTCCTATGTACATTGTGCACAACATGTATTATATTGGGCGATTCAATCAGTCCATCTTATTTTAAATATTATATATTATGTATAATATATATCGGGTTGATCCGAGTTGAACCAACACAAAATTTAAAGACCAAAGACTAACTCACACAGTACTAGATTAAAGATTTCATGATCAAAAACCGACCAAATTGTCTTAAAAGCCCGACCAGGACTGGCCGCGTTAAGCTGATCCAAGATCGATCCTGGACCATTGCTTACCTCTGGTCTAAACTGCCAAAATCAAACGCACCCATTCGTGTCTTAAAATAGGCAGGTATATGTGGGATCTAACCCACTAGCCCATTTCTCATTTTTTAAATAATAAAACTTACTTTAACCTTATAAAGTGACCATAACTTTTCTTTCTTTCATATGCAAGATAAGGAAAGTGTCATAAATGTTTGTTTAAAACAAACATATCCAATAATCCCCCACTTTGTTTGTAAAACAATATTTTGAAAATTTAAGTATAAAAAACAACCAAATTTTCATGAGATTAGTATACATACTTTCAGTTAACCTGCATTTAGTGCAAGTATTTCAAACTCTATCAAAATCACAAGTATAAAAGTACAACCAAATTATCATAAGACGAGTTACCGGACATACTACACATATATCAACCTCTTGTTTCAACAAAAAGTTTATCATTTGCTTAGTACTGTTATGGCCTTGTACTTGTACCTTTTCATGAGCTCTCTAGAAAGCAACCCTAACTTTTGTAAGAAGCAACACCACTTTAAGTTCATATACGTGAACTATTTATCATGTGTTTTTGTTACTGATAAACAGGACACATTAATGTCTTATACTTCATTAAGAATACAATTCAATCTCTGAAAAACATAACAAATGATACTAACTCCTTATATCAGAGCTAATATCAGTATCAAATAATTATTTTCAATAATTTGTTATTACCCATTAAATCATATAACTAGTGATGTGCTAGTATCAGGTCAAGTTACCATTACTCGTGATTTTAATTAAAGAGTTTAAGCCCCATTTCTTTTGAGCTCATTTTTACTACTTCTCTTGGTAGTGCCTTTGTAAAGTGGTCAGCCATATTCTTGCTTAATTTTACGTAAATAATTGTTATAGTACCATCTTAAATCAATTGTCTCACATACTTATACTTCAGGCTAAAATGCCTAAATTTACCATTATAAGTGCTACTATATACTCTTACCAAAGTAGCCTGACTCACAATGGATAGAAATGGGAGGCATAAGACTATGCCATATTTGATGTCCAACAATAAATTTCTAATCCACTCAGCCTCTTTCCTAGCTGTTGCTAAAGCAATAAATTTTGATTTCATTATTGAGTGAGATATACAAGTTTATTTCTTGCTCGCCAAAGAAATAGCACATCCTCCTAATGTGAAAATCCAACCATAAGTGAAATGTTTATTTTCTTATCATTGTAATCCAACTAGCATCGATATATCATTTTAGTACATTTGGATAAGTACTATAGAACAAACCCAAATTTTTTATAGCCAAAAATTCTAATAATAGCATTCTAATGTTCTACACTCAGATTACTAATATATATACTTATCTTACACACAGAAAATGAAATGTCAAGTCTACTATAGTGCATCGCATACATTAAAGATGTGTTAAGAATACCAGAAGTGCCAAAAATTATGTATGACGCTCACTTTGGTGCCAAAAGTTTCAAAATACTTATTTGAGTGCCAATTATGGGAAAATAAACGAATTCGCAAGTGCTAACAGTGAGAATTCCGACCAAAAATTGACATGACATTTATAAAACTGGCATTATCCAACGTGGTAAATGTTGCAAAAAAAAAAGGAGAGTCCAGCTGAACTCCCTGAACAACGCCGCTCTTCAAAAATAAGAATCTGCATGGACTCCCAAACGATGCCGCTTGTCTTCAGTAGAGTTCTTTCCAAAATTAGGGGTGAAATCGACCAAATTAGTGTTTCCTCTTACTGTCTTCGTCTTCATCAATTTGCGTCGGTGTGGTTGTTGTTCATCATTGCTCGCTACGATGCTGACATCGTTGATTGTTGCTCATGTCATCAACGCTGAGTCACCCGCGGTCACTCTTTCCTAGGGCTTGAGCTCTTGTTACTCTCATTATCAAATTGGGGGGTGGGAAATCACGCTGTAGTTGGGACCTCCCATAACATCTTGTCTCTCAGTGCATGTTCTCTCTCTCATTACTTGTTGTCTCTCTCATTGTCGAATGTGGGGACCTCCCATGACATTATTGTATCTGGCATTGCATCTTCACACTCTCAGTGTTGATGTGGAGACCTTCAGTAAGAAAGAAATGATGATTTTTCCTATATTACTATATATGCGTTTATAGGGCCCTCCATGTGTTTGTTATAATTTTAGTGTGCTTTGTGGTCCTGAAGTTAATTATTTTTTTATTGGATGCAGTATCAGTATGGGGACAAGGAAGTTACTGTTATTATTTTATATGATGGGGAATTCTTAATTGGAGCAAAGCCGTCATATATTAAATTCCTGAGAAGTATAAAGTATTTGTTTCAGTGCAAAGTTAAAAAATTTGTATTCCTGAAAAAAAGTTGAAGGATGGGTTAAGACCCTTAAATGATGATAATGGTATCAGCGATATTGTTTACCATTATCTTCATGGCAATGAAGCTAAGGTGTATGTCAAGTGTTATGATGAAGATAGCACCGACATAGAGGAAGATAAAGATGAAGCTGGAGGTGAAGCTGGAGTTGGATCTGGAGCCGGAGCTGAAATTGGAGATAATACGCAGGTTGAACCTGAAGACCAGTAGGAGAGGGAGGATGAGGAATTGGCTATAATAGATTGGGAAGTGGCCATAACTAGTGACTCAAAGGATGTCATTTTGGCTGGTGTTAATTGTTCGTCCGATGACGATGATGAAGAGTTGACACAATCAAGACAAAGACAGAGAGAGTTTGAAAGGAATAAGTTTGCAAGATTTGGACAGCAACTTGAAGAGCAACCTAAAGTGCAAGCAGGGGTTCCAACCGAAGAAACTAAAATCATTGATTTATGAATGTAATAATGTTGAGAGTGTTGGTTTTGAGGATAAGCAACTAGGAGGCAATGAGATACGTATGCCTAGAAGAAAAAAAAAAGTAAGTATGCCTCATATGATCTAAATGTTGAGCGTCTTGCTTTATCGGTCGGCATACAGTTTGATGATGTAAAGCAATTTAGAGATGCCCTTGTAAGGTGCTCTTTTTGTGAACAGAGGAGTCTGGAATTTGTTAGAAACACAAAAGAATTTGTGAGGGCAAAGTGTGCACAACCAAATTGTTCTTGGAAGATTTATGGTGTATTAAGTAAGATAATTGGATCATTTCAGATTAAGTCCTTCCATGATCAATATACTTGTCCTATTTTTTTGATAATAAAAGGGTAACAAGCGCATGGTTAGCCAATCAATTCTTTAATAATATGGAGGCAGCTTCTGAGATTAAGGGTCCTCAATTGAAACAATTAGTCATGGAGCAATTAGGGGTGAATGTGTCGAGGAATCGGTGTAAAAGCAAAGCAAAAAGTCATGAAAACATTTATGGGTCAATACAAAGAAGAATATGACCATGTTTGAGATTATACTAGCCAGTGCACATTGCAAAACCCATATAATAGACTTTTTGTTGAGTTTGTAGAAAGACTCTTGCTTGACATGGAACTAATTTTGATAGATTTTATATGTATTTTGAAGCATGCAGAAGATGCATTTTGGCTGGTTGTAGGAGTATTGTCGAGTTGGACGGGTGTTTTCTAAAACGGTTATATAAGGGAGAGTTATTTGCTACAATTGGGAGAGATGCGAACAATTAAATATTATCAATTACTTAGGCTGTAGTGAAAATAGAGAATATAGACACTTGGTCTTGGTTTCTGAAAAATTTAATATCTAGCCTTAACATAACCAATGGAGGAGGTTGGACATTCATAAGCGACCAACAAAAGGTAATGACAATGCTTAATTTTATAGCTTTCCTTTCCATTGAGTATATAATAATGTTTGGTCCAATCTTTTACAGGGACTTGTTCCTGCTTTAGCTGAGTTGATGTCGTTTGCCAAACATAGAATGTGTGCACGACACATATGTACAATTTGGACAAAGACTTGCAAAGGAGATAATATGCTAAAGTAGATTTGGAAGATAGCAAAGAGCACGAACATGATTGATTTTAGAATAGCCAAATAGGAGATATTGCAGTTGACAATGGAAGGTTTTCATACACTAATGAAAACTAATCTTAATAGTGTAGGGCCTTCTTCAGTGAAAAATTCAAGTGTGACATTATTGACAACAACTTCAATAAATCTTTTAATGGTTGTATATTGGAGGCTATGTGCAAACTAATAATTAACATGTTGGAAGATATACAAGTCATGGTAATGATTAGACTGCACAAACAATGAGATGAGGCTATAAAGTGGACTAGACAATGTAGTTTGAGGATTACAAAGAGAGAAAATGCAAACCTGACAGCTAGTTGGTTTTGTCATTCAATTTGGAATGGAAACGATGGATTTGAAATAGTGAGCAATGTTGACAAGTTTGTTGTCCACATATAGAGGCGAAAATGTTCCTATCGAGCTTGGTAATTAATTGGAATTCCTTGTACACATGACATTTATGCTATGTAGGTCAATGCACAAAACCCAAAAGATTACTTTCATGATATGTACAAAAAACCAACTTATCTAATTTCATACAAATTCATGATACAACCCATTAGAAGTAGCAAATACTGAGAGCTAACAAATTATGAAGGAACTAATCCTTTGCCACTGAGGAAGCAAATTGGAATGCCAAAAAGGAAAAGAAGAATGTAGGAGGGGAGAACTCAGGTTAGAGAATGAGTAGAAGTGATGTGAAGATGACTGGCTCTTATTGCCACAAGTCAGGCCATAATAAAAAAAAGGTACGAGTTAAGGAAGAAACATGAGACTGAAAAGGCATATGGAGGCCAAACCAAATGTGGTTTAGCTGCAAGGCCAGCTGCAGGGCCAGATGATGGGCCAATCGAGGAATTAGTCCTACCTCAAATCGAAGTGCCCACCACTGAATCAACTGTCGAACAAATCAGAAGAAAATATCTAGTAAGTTGTATGATTTGCATATAGTTTTATTAAATATCTCAAAACTATAAAAAAAAATTATTTTGTTAGGTGAGAACAAGGCCAGTTCATGGGTTAGTTGAAGGGCACATTGTAGAACCTAGTGTAGGAGAGACAAGTGAAAGGTCAAGACCAGCTATAGGGCCAGCTGAAGTGCCAGCTCATTGGCCAACTATAGGGCCTAGTGTATGAGAGACAGGCCAAAGGCCAACTTAAGGGCCAGCTCATGTGAGAAGAAGGCCAGCTCGATGACGAGGACCAACTACATGGCAAGCTCGAGGACTAACTACGTTACCAGGTGATAGACCTAGTGTGCAGTTTGGTGCAAGGCCAACTCGAGCTTCGAGAAGATCAACTCGAGGGCAAGCTGCAAGGTCAACAAATGCGCTTAATGTAGAGCTAGGTGCAGGGCCAACTCGAGCTCGAGTTTCGAAAAGATCAACTCGAGAGCCAGAATATGGTTATGGCATTTATACAGATGAACGTACAAGGGCAACAATCTTAAATGTAAGCTGGTTTCAACATATTAAAGTTGTGATATTATGTATTTACGATGTCTAAATATAACAATATTGTCGTAACCTGGAAGAAAATCAGATGTGCTCATATCACCCAATAGCGCATCGCAGAGTTAGGAGTTGCACCAAAGAAGATAATTCAAAAGAAGAAGCTATCCGCTGCAGCTCCAAAATAATTAGTGGTTCTAGAGCAACATGTACATCCATATATAATGGTGCGAACCTGCATGTCTAACAAGAAAGAGTGCAAGGATTATAAATCAACCTACACATCAATCAAAGTAAAAAGCAATTGCAGTTGTGTATATTGACTGATGAGTTGTATTGATCCATAGGTTATTATTACGATATGAAGGACATTGATTGAGTATGTGTCCGATTCATTATTGGTTATTGTTATTCAGCTTTACTGACGTAAATGTAGATTGTAATGGATGCTGATTTGCAAATAAAATGTTCATTCACGGCTTGTTATTCATAATGTATGGCATGTGCAAGCTACTGTTAGTGTCCTTAGTGTGTATCAAGCTGTTGTTTAGTGTGCATCAGTTGCTTAGTGTGCTACTGCAATTACATGTGATAATGATACTGTTAACAAGATGGCACTAACACTGTCACATTTTGGAATCAAAACTAGCACTGAAGTGATTAATCATAACAACAACTGGTACTGAAATGATCATTATCAACCACTACTAGCACTCGAATGCTCTTACTTAACAAACTACCACTCAAGCGATCCAATCTTTACAATGTGTAGCACTTAAATAGTCACGCAGGATACCCTTCATTTGCGGAATGGTAATTGTCACTAACGAAACAAAACGAACATTGTTGATCAAAACGACTAGCCATTGATACAATTTTTCATCATGAACAAATAGAAACCTACAAATATAGTAGCTAACATGTCCATATTGCATTCTATTCTCATGGAATTAGTTGATACAGCATATTGCATCATATATACATTGAAACTTCCAACAAAACAACACAACATAACTCATGATAAATCTTTCTGATAACATGCTCAAGCACTTACTGCATTCCATTCTCATTTTCACAATGTAGCTACAGCAACAAACTCTTAATAACCAAGATTTACATGACTAACTAACAACAGCTGCTATTGTGTATCCAACACAAGTACAAATTTCAATCCATCATCTGGACTATTATGGAAGACGAAGAAAGTTGTTCTCATCACTAACTTTATTTTTCAGTATGACATAAGCTAAGCAACATAAAAATAGCACAATCAATACTCGATGCCACAATAGTTCAATGTTTATCTTTGAAATTCTTCATCTTTGAAATTCTTCTTCAAATGGTTGGCCAACGAAGATAAAGCTTTTACTTCTGCTTGCATTGAGTTGGCATTCTCCAACTCGTCCATTACTGTAGGTAGAAGTTGATGTCGTTCTTCAAGCAACTCCAATATTACCTCTATAGCTGGATCGGAGAATTTAGCATACACTCAATTGAAATATTTGCATTTCGACTTTTCTCTAAACTTACAACATCCATGGAATCTTCTCCCGAGATTCAAGCAACTCCAAGATGTTCGTCTTGGACTTGATACCCCACAATAATAGTAATGAGCAACATTATCTTCACTCTGGTGTTCAGACGAATTTGCACCGCTGGTGAAGCTCCTGCTCTTCATTTGACAAAGGGGAAAGCTTCAATTTGGGGCAATGGAGAATTAGGGTTTTGAGGTTCTTATTTTGGAGGCAATGGAGAATTAGTGTTTCTGGGTTTTTAATTTGGGGGCGATTTAGGGTTCTTATTTTGGGGGAAAATTAAAGCAACGATTTCCTGTTACTATTTATAAGCTGACTGGACATTCGGACAGCTGCATATGACGTCGTTTTGATGTTCATAAGATGACTGTGCCTCCGATAAGCCACGTCTGCCTTGGAAATTAATAAACAATAGGCCGCATCGGATTTCTAGCAAGTATATCGAAGTTGGCACTTGCGAATTCGTTTTTCCCCGAACTAAGTACTTAAGTGAGCATTTTGAAACTTTTGGCACCAAATCTTTCATTATAAAGTTAGATTAGATATTTCCGTGTCTCATTTATTTCAGTCATATTAGTTCCAAAAATAAGCATATTATCGATATATAAGCAAACTAAGAACCCATAGTCTTTAGTAAACTTAAAGTAAATACACATATCGACCATATTATGTTTGAAACCATTCAACAGTGTAACTGAATCAAATTTCTCATGTGACTACTTTGGAAATTGCTTAAGCCCATAAAAATAGTTAATTAATTTACATAATTTCCTTTCATTTCTAGGAAGAACAAAACCCTATGATTGTTTAATATAAAATCTCTCATTTGAATATCCAATTAAGAAAGCTGTTTTGATATTTTTATTTGATGAACATAAAGATCATAAATTGATACTGAGGAAAATAAAGTTTGAGGAGATATTATATGTGCCACAGGAGCATACGTATCAAAATAATTTATTCCTTCATTTTTGCCTAAATCCTTTGGCCACTAACCTAGTCTTAAAAGTATGGATGGAACCATTTGAATTGTATTTTCTTTGAAAAAATCCATTTGCACCAAATATGTTTTGATCTTTTTGATAAATCGACTAATACCCAAGTATTATTGGACAATACTAACTCCATTCCATCATTTATAAATTCTTTCCAAAAAGAAATATCTCTAGAAGACATTGCTTCATCAAAGTTTTTAGGATCGTCTTATAAGTTTAAAAACAAATATTACTTATTTACCACGTAATTATTATTGTCTCCTTCTATAAGGAAAACATAAGTAACAAAGTCAAGACCCAAGTCCTTCATTTTTCTCGCTCTAGTACTTCTTCTTGGTTCGGTCATATCTTTGGAATCATTTGTTTTCTTCTCATTGGAATCTACTTGTACTTCTATGGGTCTTAAATTATATTTTCAATAATTCCAAAATCCGTGAAACATTTATCTACAAAGAATTCAACATCTCTAGATTCCACTATGACATTTGACTTTAAGTCAAGAAGCCTATAAACTTTGTTACTTTTAGCATATCGAAGGAAAATATTTTTAATAGCTCTAGGATCAAGTTTTGTTCTTCAAGGTTACGGTACTCAGTAATATAGCCAAACACTCCTACACTTTAAGATATGACAAGTTTAGCTTTCTACCCTTCCACAATTCATATGGACTCACATTAGTCTTCTTGGATGGTACCTGATTATGAATATGACATGCAATAAGTAATGCTTCTCCCCATAAATTAATTAGTAACTTAGAATCCGAAAGCATACAATTGATTATTTCTCCTAAATATCTACTTTTTCTTTCAACCAAACAATTTTGTTGTGGGGTATATTGTGCTACAGTTTGATGAATAATACCGGGTTCTTTACAAAATGATGAAAATTCATTTAAGATTTATTCACCACCTCTCTCCGAAATTAGAACTTTAATTTTTCTTTCCCGAAGTAAAGTCCAACATCATGGAGCCTTTGCCATGGACCTTTGCAAGACTGTCATTTGCTATTTGGACCTCTTGAAGATGAGCATCTAAAGTCACATCCTAATGCTTGAATGTAGACTTATCAAAATATACATCAAACGTTGCTCCAGAGTCTAACCACAAACCCAATTGGATTGGAACATTATTGATTTCAGTAATTGTGGCCGCAATACTATTATCTTTCTCGAAAATATCCCATTTCAAAAGCATGTTCGTGGCCATAGCCACGAAATTTTCTTAAATAGCATTGGCATCCACTTTCACAATCGGTATTACTGTTTTCTTCTCATTGTATGTATTGTTCTTATGATGCCTAAAGTCCCTTGCAAAATGCCCCTCTTTGCCACAGATGAAACAGTCTTCCTTCCTCTTCTTCTTTTTCACCTCATTGAAAATTCGCTCTCTCTTGCGTTTTAAGTTCGAGTGATCTTTTAGGCAAAAAACCAGTACTCAAATGGACATTCACTTTTGTATTATACAATCCAAAATTTCCACACAAGCGTGACTCTTCTTCAATGCGAAGATGTTTCCAAAGTTGAACTAAACTTATGTCCTCAATCTTGTGCAATAGCCTTTTCCCATAGTCCTTCCAACTTGAAGGCAGTTTGGCAATGATTGCACCAACTTGAAATACTTCCGATATGTTGATTTTAAGAGCACAAATTTTGTTCACTAGAACTTGTAGTTCATGGACTTGCTCTAGAAGGGGTTTAGTCTTAAAGAGTTTAAAATCAAAGTACTTAGCGATCATATATTTGTTTGTACCTTGTTTCTCTACTTTGTACTTGAACTCCAGTGCCGACTTCATTTGTGTTAACAGGTCGTATAGTCAATCGGACAACATATTCATAATGTGTTCGCGGCATAGTTGTTCGTCTTCTTCACGCTTCTTCCTGCCTTATTCACCCTTTCAACTTATTCTAGACTTGGTTGTCATCCTTTAGTGGTGGGAGCAGGATTTTCAACAAGCTCCAAGTTAGAATACATAATGTACGAGATCTTTAGGGCCATAATAAGGAACATCATCTTGTCTTTCCATCATACGAAGTTGTTGCCATCAAACTGATCCAACTTGATCATATCTTGGTTCATCATTTTGATTGATTCTGACTTCATTATTGCAAAAATTAATCCTAAAAATTGTTGGGAAAATATTGTATTGGAAGAAATGAAATTGAAATATATTTGGACTTTGAGGCGTGTAATCACTTTATTTTAGGATTAATTTGCCCCACTAAGTTGTTATAGAATTCTAGTAAATTCCCTTCAATATACAACAAAGTCTTATGAGATTAGCAGATAGTAATTCCACCTAATATCCTTAAACTCTCTCGTAAACAATTGGAGACAATGATGTATTTCTCTTAAAGAAAACGAATATGAAAGTTCTAAAAAAAACTGAACAAAAAGTCCAATATATATATGACAAATTAAATACACCTCTTGGTATAAACTGCAAAAATCGGATACATTCATATGTGTCTTAAAATAGGCGGGTATAGTGGGGTCTAGCCACTAGCCTATTTCTCATTTTTTAAATAGCAAAGCCCAGTTTAACCTTATAAAGTAACCAAAACTTTCCTTACTTTTCTATATAAGGAAAGTGCCTTCATTGTTTGTTTTACAAACAAACATGTCCAATAGTTTATTCAATCATATTTTCCAATTAATAGTGAGGTTTTCCCAAATGGACACGGCTATACTTGGGAAGCTTCCATTCTTCCAAATTGATAACAATCAATTAGACCATATGATGTCAAATCATAAGGCTAGTTGTTTGTCCCCTTATGACCTGTGGTAATTAGCCAAACAAGTATCTAGGTCTTCTTATTTAGATTGCATAAATTATGTGAAAAATATCTTCTGATACTTGATATAGCTCATAAGCCTATCCAAGGTTTCTATCAATAGTTGACTACGAGCTATATTATCCATTTAGTTCTACTTGGTGCATTAGTGATTGCAACTTCACAAACTTCCTATTCTCTTTGAATTGTCCACAGTTTACAATACTCCATTCGCCTCAGTTAGTTTTCTCACTTTGTACTTCAGATTCGATTGATAAAGCCGTTGAGATGCACGTATAAGTTGTGTTAAAAGAGTTCAATATTGAAAAATTGATGTGATGGGGAGTAATTAATATACTATAGTTTGTTCATAACTCATTAACTTGAGTTTTTGTTTATTTATTAAAGGTCAGTTTAGTTAGATATATTGACGAGTTTGACTTGGGCTCCCTCATGGCATTACCTAAGATGAAGGATTTGGACTTCTTATGCATGTTCTCAACAAATAGTATCCAAGTCAATGGTTATTGCTATTCCACTCCCAAAGTGTAAATGTGCTTGGTGAATATCTCAAGAAATAAATCTAGTGAACAATGTTGTTTTCCGGTAGATGATTGTTATGGTATAGTAACACAGTCCTGATGGTAGCCTTCATGATTCGGTCTAGAGAAAGAGACTAGGGATGAAGGCGAACATTGGAGGTTCAAGTGAAGATAAGTTGATATGAGAGGATTTATTTATTAAAGAAGAGCATATGTAATACTGAGCTCATACATCTGAGTTGTGTTAAAAGAATCCTACAATAGAAAATTGGTATGGTGTGATGAAGCAAATATTATGTCTTGATGGGCACATAACTTATGAACTTAAATTTTTGAGTGAAATTGAGTCCAATTTGATATATTGATGGACTTGGTATGGGGCTGGGCTGGGGTAAGGGCTCATTTTTGGTAATTTCCTCTAATGAAGATATTGAATATCTACTACTCGCTTCCAAGAAGAACATGTTTTATATAAACGGGTGCATTTTATCGAATAATAATGAAAAATATGTGGTTTTGTCAATTTCAAAATATCATCGAAGATTTTTTAAATGTTAAATTTATATATTGTGGAAATTTTAAGTATGTTGAATTAGATAAAATCCAAATGCTTGAGCTCAAAGATTTTGATTAAATAAATGTAAATGGTAAATAGGAAAAGTGAATGCTGACTCGCTTTAAAATTATTTTCCCATTTAAAACAAAAGTTTTGACATGAGAATTCGAACAATAACACATTTGAAGCCCATCAACCACATTTTACGGTCAAAAGTTAACCTCACACACATAACCAAGTCTTGTGTGTTTTTTTCGCGATCATTATGTTAAAAAGTTAGGGTAAAAGGCACAAAATTCATAAATTATGCTCACTGTAACACTTTTGTCACTACCTTCTCAAACAACACACTACCTAAGGGTTGACTAATAGATTATTATTATTGATATCTAATTTGAACTCTTCCAAGCTCATACAAATTTATAATTTAGGGTTTAAGTTCTTAGCATGCAAATAATTTATAAGAGTTGCCACTAATTTATTTAAAGTTGGTCCATTAAAAACACATGTAAAGTATTTATCTAAATACTATATCTCTATGAGTTAGAGAGATTGAGATCAGGTACTTGATTATGTTAGATTAATATAACATCTTTTTTTTTGGCAATGTAAGTATTTGTATTGATATTTAAGAACCAAGCTATACAATATAATAGAGCCTAGTACCAACAGAAGGGACTCACATTAAGCACCCAAGTGCTAAGTGAGAGGGTACCATGGGTCCAACAAAAAAAAACAAGGTGCATCAACCAACTAGTATAAGATGGCAAACTACACGGACTAACAAACCTCTTAAGAAAATATAGAAGCGTCTATCCCACAATTGCATTGAAGTCTTCTATTCCTTGGAGTATCCATAACATCATTAAGTGTATTGGCCTTGTCTCTAATCATCATGATTAGCTTCATCTTCATTGCCGAAATAAAACCATCACAATTCCTAAACAAGATATTTCGAGTTTTCCAAATGATATGACAAATTGTAGCTAGGGAGAACCTCAAAATCACTTGGTAGAAGTGATTTCCCAACAGGTTGTAAATTGCCCACAAAAGTGTCTCGGACCAAGGAGCATTCCTCCAAGACCCAAAAATTTGCAAGGTGAGAATTGAGTCAGGTGTTAAATGACAAAACACTCAATTTGCCTCAACAATCCTTCGGCAAGCTTAAAGAAACAACTGAGTGGCCAATCTACCGTAGGTCATCAACCATATTAGAAATTGGTGTCTAGGAATGAGAGTCTTATTCCAAACAAAGGAATGCCAATGCACAACTTGCCCCATAGTTCTCAAAACATCCCATGCCAAAGCCGATTTAAAATTGTCAGAAGAGTTACCTTCCCACATTAGTTGATCAAGAGCATCAACAAGGATTGGAAGCTCCTCCTCCCATTCCACGAGCCTCTCCAAAATCACGCTCGGCTGGTTCCCATTCTAGATAAAATTATATAGCTTTGCTTCCTTGGCCAAACAAGACTGGTAGATTTGTCTATTTGTGAATAATAAGTTCAATGGGCCACAAGAGTGCCACTGATCAAACCATAGAAGAATTGAATTTCCATCACCAATCCACCACCCAAATAAGTGCCGGTATAGTTTCCCCAATTCGAGCAACTTCTTCCATGACCAAGAACAAAATGTGGGTTTACAAGCTACCCAAAAACTTTGTTTTTTTCAAGAAGTTCGTGTGAATCCAAATGCATCATAATGATTCTTTGTTTGTAAACAAATTCCATATGTGTTTGAGCATCACAGCCTTATTGTTTTGCTTCAATCTCCGAATCCCTAGTCCACCTTCCTCTTTTGGTAAGCAAACATTAGCCCAGGCCACCTTTGCCTTGCTTGATCCTAGACCAGGACCTTTCCATAAAAATTGTCTTACAACTTTCTCAATTTTCTCAATAACTGAGCAAGGTAATATGAATACATTGATCAGTAAACCTGGATAGCATACAAGACTGACCTAATAAGTTGTAGTTTTCCGACAAAAGAGAGAAATCTTTGAGTCCATGGCTATGCCCTTCTAGTTATAGCATTCACAAGAGATACATAATCACCTTGCCTCACAGTCTAGAAGCTATGACAGGGACGCCAAGGTACCAGAAGGGGAGAGTTCCCAATTGGAATTCCAGTAAATCAATAATTGACCTCCGAAGTGTATCCAATCCTCCAATCAAGAATAGCTCACTCTTACTTGTATTTGGGTTCAGTCCAAACCAACCATAGAACTTAGATACTGCCGACTTCAAAATAGAGACAAAACCTATATTAGCTTCACAAAACAACAACACATCATTAACAAAAAGAACAAATGTGTCAACCCCACAGTTTTACACCTCCAATAAAACTTGAATGATGGGTCTCTAGTAAGCTTGAAGATACCCGAAAATACTTCCATGATCAAGGTAAAGAGGTAAGGAGAGATAGGATCCCCTAAAGCTTAAGAAAAAACCATGTAGCTCACCATTTATGGATATGAAAAATTTAGGGGAACCGATGTGTCCCATGATTAACTTAATGAAGTGCATTGGAAAATCGAAGGTAGTCAAAGTAGATTCAAAGAAGGACCAATTGACCGTATCATAAGCTTTTCGGAAATCCACCTTAAGGGCACACTTAAGGGAATAAGCATCATGGTGGAAACCACAAAATAGTTCCTGAGCAAGCAAGATATTGTCACTTATCTTACAGCCTTTAACAAATTCCATTTGTGAAGGACTAATCAATGAAGGTAGAATTGCAACAGCATGGTTCACTAATAGTTTAATAATGCATTTGTAAACTGTATTACAGTATGCAATAGGTCTAAACTCATCAACTGATGCAGCATTTGGCACTTTCAAAACTAGAGAAATGATCGTGGTATTCAGCTACCGAAGCAAGTGGCCCAATTGCAAAAACTCTAGTATAGCAGCGACCACTGATAGTCCAACAATCTCCCAAGACTTCTTAAAGAAATCAACATTAAATCCATCCTGGCTTGGGGCTTTTCCTGTGGCCAAAGAGAAGAGTGTATTGTAGACTTCTAATTCAGAGAAAGGAGCAGACAAGAGGTCTACCTGATTGGCATCAAGCGTCTTTTGAAGAAAGGCTTTGATTTCCCGCACTGAAGGACCAACACCTTGACGTAGAGACGCAAATAAACTCTGGAAGTGATTGATAAAAATTTTCCTTAATATTAGTGATAGAGGAGATCCGAGATCCATTACCATCAACTACTAATAGTATTTTGTTTTTGATATGTCTATCCTTGAAAGAAAAGTAGAAAAAACTTAATATCTCCTTCTTTCAAACATCTCACTCGAGACTTCTGTTTGTAGAACGATTCCTGTTGAAGACGAAGGCTTGCAAAACTATCCCTGGAACTCTTTTGTTCCTGCGCCAATGCCGGATTGAACGGATCTAGGAATAAGGCTTCATGAACCAGCCGTAACTTCTGCCTCGCCTCCCTGGTCCGTTTTGATATCTTAGAGTAGGACTATAAATTAAAACTCTTAAATCAACCTTTCAGCAGTTTCAACTTGGCACATAATTGGAACATAAAGATCCATCAATCTATTGACTCCAAACCTGATCCACTATGTTCAGAAAATATGAGTGGGACATCCATAAATTGAAAATTTTGAAAGGACGCCAAGCTTGGGTCACTGGAAGAATACGAATGACCATAGTGGAATGATCAGATATATCTAGAGATAGAAAGCTTGCTTCCGAGTAAGAGTAGTCCATGCACCATTTAGCATTAACCAACACCCTATCGATATTACGCTGAATACGAGCTTCTCCCTTCAATGTAGACTAGGTAAACCTATTGCCAATATATCTGAGATCATCCAAACCTGCATTTACCAGGCAATTGTTAAGGTCATCAAAAGCTGAGATTCATGAATCCGTACCTCCCAGTCGATTAGAGATGTGCCTTATTGCATTAAAATCCTCGGCAACTAGCCATGGTGTAGTTGCATAAGAGTTACTTTTAGAGACAATGTCCCTCCATAATGCCCATTTGGTATTTGCTGTATGCTCAACATAGATCACAAAAAGTGCACAAATAGTTGAAGTATTCAAACTATATAAGGTACCATGGATCACATGGAAATTAATAGAAGTCACCTCAAATTTGACAAAAGCTGGATCCCAACCTATCCAAATTCTTCCCAATCTAGAATGATCATAATTCGCACACCACACCCAACCCCATACTAGGGTTTTGGAGATGCAAGAAAGCCAGCTTTAGATACCTTGGTTTCAAGTAAACCAATACGGTTAACATTACAGGTTCTCACCATGAATCTCACTTCCGCAAATCTAATGGGGTCAACAAGACCCCTAATATTCCATACATTAATAGACATATATACAATAGTGTAAAGATCCCTCACCGCTTTTTAACAAACTACATTCCTTTCTTCTTGGTAGTAGACTTTTTTTATTTCTTTAATAGGAGTAGGCATAGGTTCCTCCTGTTCAGTTGGTACATCAAGCCATTTATTGAGAACCTATTGAATCACCTCAATAGGAGGGAAAGTAGAGACTACACTCACCTCAAACAGCTCATGAAACAAATCAACTGAGCTATCCTCATCAGAACTATCCTTAAGATCAACATCCTAAGGGATTGGATCATCCTCAGAGGCAGATAAGAGGCAACAATTTTGTTGGGAGTCACCAGGATATTGCTAAAAAGATGAACACTATCAGAAAGAGATCCCTGTACCTCCTACATCTGACTCTCACCAGCCTTAGTTAATTTCTTACTAGATGCATTTCTTTTAGATTGAATCGTCAACCACTCCTTAGAGTTAGGATTAGAGTTGGATGGTGGATTAGAGTCACCTAGAGTTGGAAGTACATCACCTCAATGCTGAGAGACTGGAGACGATTCCTCAAGTAGAGGATTAATAGTTTCCACTCGAACTAGGCATCTATGGCCAAAAGTTCTGCACTGTGTACATAAAAGAGGTTTCCATTCATAATCCACCAAGACAAACCTTTCCTCTTCCCCTAGGAAAATAGATACTATCACAGGCAAAGGATTCTTTGCATCAATCTCGACACAAACATGCACAAAGGAGATGAGTTTTCTACTTTCAGTATACTAGTCCACATAAAGTGGTTTCCTAACAGCACTCACAATGACACTTAGACCAATAGGAGACCAAGCAACATAAGGCACATTTCTCAGTTTAATCATGTATGCCTTTCTTCAATTCAAGTAGAGGAGAATAAGGGGAATCCTAGCCACATCCAAAGGTCCATTTTCCAGGATTTTCCTTCTAAATTCAGCACACGGGATGTGAAAAAAAAAATAGAACCCATCATCGTTAGCCATAATATCTACTAGTTGGTTACCCAAAGATGTTTCAAGGCTGCCTCAACCATTTTAAACGACAATTTCTTCCCTATAAAATAGCCAACAATAGATTCGTGCCATACCTTATCTGCGGCCTCCATAATATCATCTAAAATATGCACACAAGGTTTGTTATCCTCATAGAAGGAGGGATATAAGTCAGATCATAACCGATTGTTGTTGTGGATCGAGCCACACTCACCCAAGTTCTCACTTGGTTGATTGCATTCTTAGGTAGATTAGGGATGTCATTAGGCAACAGATCCCTACCAGCCTTCATATTTGAAGTACCCACATATCTCTGTGGCCCAACACTTCTTCCACGTCCTTCTCTCTTTATACTACAAGAACAATTTCTCTCACAACTGATAGGTTTCTGAACATCTGGAACATTATGAATCTTAGTTCCCATAGTAACATTAACATCGGGGAGGGTCATGGCCTTCCCTTTGCCAGAGACAAGTGGTGGAGCATACCTAGGATTTTGAACAGGCTCCTTAAAAGAAATGCCACCTTTCTGCAATTTGGGTCGAGCATCCTTTAAGTCTTCCTTCATAGGAGGTTGACTCTCTTGATCAGATTGTAATTTGGCCAACAATGCCATACATTCAGCCATTCTACTTCAACTCCTAGCCCTTCTCGCACTCCTAGAGGACTGAGTAGGTGCATTGGAGATAATCGGGTTAAAGCCTCTCTCTCTAGACAATAAACCCAATGAGGACATAGGTTGAAGTTCCACTTGTTCAGCTTCTTTCATTTTGTGTTCAAAGCATGCCCACATCAACACACATTCAAACACTACATCATGCACCATTCAGCTAAACATCCAAAAACCAGTGAATCGGTTCGAGGCAAAAATCCAGAAATAGGCAATCTTCAATGAATATTGTAGATCTTCAATCCACAGTGCCCTAACTCAGATCAAATCTCAAGCGTCCATAACCGAAAAGTCTTTCCACCACTACTAAGACTTTAAATTAGTTATTACTAAACTCCTTTATTGCACAAAAACACACCATCGAGCGGAACGGTGAAATGCATGACATGTATATCTTCAATCTACAGTACTAGATGAGCACATGAGTACATAGTCAACCAAAACCAACGATTGAACCAATGGACTACGAAGTTTCATCAAATAAATAAGACTCCTTCATAGCATAAGTCACCCTTTTGATCAGTTCACAAGAGATCTCCAGCACAATTGTCGCACGAGAAAAACCCTAACACAGCCACAACATACCTTCATCCACCCAATTTGGTCGATTAAGTGCAAATTGGTGGAAGAGGATCCTTCATTCCATTCTCAGTGGAAACCGAGTCAACGCAAAGCAGCACCCAACAAAAATTCAAAGAAAATCACCTGAGTCACCCAAGAGCTTGTAGAGAGCATTTGGTGAACAGTATCTATTGCAATTGGTCCTTTAATCTAACGTCTCTTCAATACCATTTACTTCATAAAAATGCTTTAGTAGACAACTTGTATTAATTTTAATTCCAATCACGTGATCGTGGAAATGCACAAATATTAAGTAAAACTCAATAATCGAAGCATTAAATAAATTATGAATATAGGGAAGATGGACTTATCTTGATAGCAACATAAGCATCTATAGCATTAGTAGAAAAGGCATAGTAACAATCCTAATATGGTTTCTACTAACATGCATTAACAAATAATGTTCTTTTTGGATATTCACTTTATTTAATGAAATGCAACAATATGCAATGCACGCATTATGCAATTACGCTAAATAAAATTATGCTAACAATGACATTCATCAAAGGGATATATTGGAATGGCTTAATTTTAATGACATGTAAAATGAACATGAAATAATTAAATGTCATGCAATTTCTAATTAATTTGACATGCAATTTATACGACATGAAATTTTAGTTTGTTTATTTTAATAGGCAATTCCTAGATAATATATAAGTTAATGCACAAATCACTCTATGTGACACGTGACTATAGATTAAATGACCTAACATGTAATTATAAACGGTTCAGCTAAATTTATAAAATATTAGGAGAATTCAAATTATTAAACATAACATGCAAACTATATGGCATGCAAATGTGATTAAATTAAATACTAAACTACATGGCACACATTGTTAATTAAATGACACGCAATATGATATGTAGTAGAAGTTATTTAATCAATAATACAGACTACATGACATGCATTATGAATAAGGTGGACCTAAACATTAATTACTAATCAAATGCTTGCAATGACAAAATCGTGAAAAATGATGCATCCAAACTATATGATATGTAAAAAAAAAATGGCCTATCTAAAACATGATATGTGCATGCCATATCATGTTTTTGGTGATTTCCTTGGGAAATTGAGAATTAATAAATGGCCTATCTAAAAAATGAATTGTAAAGTCAAATTGAAATCTAATATGATATCTATGTGGATTTTTTAATGAAATTTGGAATTATTGAAATCCATCCTAATTTAAAATGCAATGTAATTAGATATGTAATATAATCTATCTTATCCTAACATGCTGTCTAAATTTATTTACAAAACTTATGTTATCTCTAACATGCAATCTACTAAAATCTTTTAAGAAAACGTATTTTCTTAGGATTTTACATATTAGGAAATAAAATCAAACAAAGATAGCATCTTTCATCCACAATCAGTAAACATTATACACAAGATAAATTATCTACAATCAAGTATTATTCGTAAAAATATATAAACTCAAATTTGGATGCTGTGAAAACCAATGGCTCATTCTATAGGATGGGGAAAAATGCAAAATATTTGTTTTACTTTGCCATTACAGGTTGAATCTCAAAGTGGTGATCGGTCCAACGATTTGAGGCACGTTGCCAAATTAGGACATATTTTCTAATTTGGAAGGCTATATATCCCATTATTTGAAGATAAAATTTTGTATAATTTTCATGCAAGATATAGCAATATTCAAATTAGGCAAGAAAATCGTAATGTTAAGCAACAATATTGCCAACCAAATAAAGTTGGATTGTTACCTAATTCAAGATATGCCGCCGATATTCTTCCTAAATTTGAATTTTGCGAATCAGGATAAGCATGGGGCGATGACTAGCGGCAAGCTCGCGTGACGGGCGGTGGGTGGCTGGAAGCAGCGACGCTGCGGGGCGGTCCAGGGCTGACTTCAGGCTGGTGACACGAGGTGTCCGGTCGTGGGCTTGGTCAGGATCAGCGAGCACGGTGTTAGCGTGCGGGATAGCGGATGATGGCGGTTCGAGGATCATAGCCACAGGTCTGGCTGTGATCAATAGTGGGCAAGATAGCAACAATAAATTAGGGCTGGCAAGAACAATGGTGAGGCGGTGTTGAGGCGGCACAGCGGACGGATCTAGGAGCACAGCGAAGTCGAGTGCAATGGTAGAGCTACAAACGTTGGGTTCGCGCTCCTAGTTGCGGTTCATGTCATTGCCAGTCTGATTCTCTATGCTATCATCAATACTTTAAAATTATATGCTATGTAATATTATTTAAAATATTACTATTTGTGAACTCAATAATTAATTCTTAATTTTTTATGCAATATGAACCTATATGTGTCATCAAAATTTAGGTGTCAATAATGTTTGTCTCAAACATTTGGTGACAAAAAAAAATCCTAAACTTATACCCATGTGACATATTCAGGTGTGAGTTTGGGATTGAAAAAATAAGTTCGAGTAGATATGTCACACGGATACAAGTTTTGATTTTTTGATGTTACAAGAAATAGTTTGAGGTAAATGTATAATAGTGGACACAACTTTTTTAAAATTTCCTAAAACTTATGAAAAACACATGTTTTCCGATCGATTAGATTCTTTCAACCATATAAAAACAATCAATTAGACTCCACAGATAAATAGGTGGCGCATTCAATGAAGATAAAACACTTTTTTCCAATTAATACAAGTATCAATTTAGAAGGTCGACTAATATATCTAGCATTGTTCATGAGAAATCATTAGCTGTCCTTGCCTCTATCTCATTAGTAAAAGTAAACGCTTGTTGTCCATACGGGAAAATTTAATATTGAAAACAATTCCGCATAGTCGACTTATTTGACAACACTTTAAGTATTAATCAAAGGAAAGAGTTCATTGACACTGCATGAAGAGATTAAACGTGCATGAAGATGGAGAAAAGTATCTCAAGATACAAACTTTTTCTCAAAAGGTTGTTCACATGTTGAAAAAGAATTCAAATTGTAAAATTAAAATACGTATATGCGAGAGACAAAATAGAATAATTCTACACATATTTGGCCGTTCATAGAATATTCACAAATAATTGATTGCTTATAATTTTTTAAGGCGAGAAAATAAAAAACGATTCCGATATCTTTAAATTGGAGGTCCTCTTTCATGATTCTTGTTTTGCTAGTACAATAGTTATCGTGCAAAGGAAAAGATCCTCTCAATGATTTAGTGGCATCTACCTTTTTCTGTGATCACTTAGATTCGACCCAAGAGCCACGATCTACGCCAAAAGGATATCACTAAGATTCTTTATTCATGAGCCACGACAACAAAGAAAAGAGATTCCCATTGCTTGTCATTATTGCTTTTGGTGTTTACCACTATTTTCAAATTCAATTTTTACCAATTTTAATTTAAAGAGAAGGTCAATAAAACTCTCAAATCTTTAACACCCTCCTCCCTTTCTCTCAAACCCACCTCGAACTTTATTTTGCATGGTTATCATCATTTCTAAAGTTTAGGCTTAGTTATAACTGATCGTCTTACCTCGCATACCGCCATCTTGGTGATTTTCGATAAAAATTGATTGAAATAATTATATTAAACTTCATCCAAAGGTTTAGATTAAGTTTTGATAAAATCAAAAAGTTTAAGACTAAAAGTAACATGTGTACTATAAATTTAGGACTAATTGAAAAATATTTTTCTAATTTTCACCGATAAACTATTTGATGGCAAATCTTTTGTTGCAATGTTCATAAGAGTATTATCTAATGGGAATCTCTCAAATTCGTTGGTCCCGTCCATTATTCCTTAATCTTTAGGAATATAGTGGGGTCTTGCCATCGCTTAGGGGAAAAGGATTGCCTGATGGAAACAAAGCAAAAATAAATTTAAAAAAAACTCCATATTAAATAGGAGCCGTTTGATCTGAAATCGACCAATCCCCATTTCACGTCGCCTAACATGACGTCAGCTTATCCAGATCCTTGTTTGGGGCATGTTTTGTTTCATTAAACATTAAAATAAACTAACTATAAAAATGCACCAAGTATCGGTGGCATCGCTCCTACCAATCCTTGGATCTCCAATCAACCTAAACGTCATCCTTTTCTTTTTCTCAATTATATCTTTCAATTTGTGGATTACAAATATAAACATTGCCTATATGAAAGGTTGAAAATACGTTCTTTAACTATGATTGCGGAATTTTCGTGCCATAACAGGAGTCGCAAGTGACCCAAACATGGAGCTTTCCGCTTAAATTTTCATTCCAATTTTTCTAGGAATGATCGGTGATCGGGTTAAAAAGTCATCGCTATATGAAATTGGCGTCCCCCTCCGCCTCTCATTTTCAACGTTCCTCAGTTCTCACCAACATACCACTTCCTAATGCTCTGCTCTCTGAAGTTGTTCGCCAATCCCATTTTTCCCTTTCCTGTTACAACGATTTTTGCCGATATCAAATTGATGACAACAGTAACAATCTATTGGACGGTGATTCACATAGAGAAGAATGCCATTTATCGGATAATGACGCATAGAAGTTGCATTAGAAAAAAATGAGTAAGAGGTGTACTTACTTAGGAGATGACCCGTATCTTTTGAAGATAATGCCTCTTATCAGACACGATTGCATAAAGGTTGCATTTAAGTGAAGATTGAAAGGGTGAACTTACATAAGAGGAGCTTTGTATCACTCGAAAACGGTGCCTCTTATCAAACTCAGCCATGCAAAGGCTATATTTGAGTAAAAATCAATGGGTAGGGGCTTACTTACTTGGAAGGTGCCTCTTGACTTGTTTTTGGCTTTTTCATGGGTGAGCGCTCGTTTTCACTCCTTTGAGGTAGGACTACACTTAGACAGAACGTGATTCAACAGGTTCATTTACATTGAGACTCAATGTGTCACTTGTAAACACTTGGTCATTGCGAAAAACCTTATGGTTTCTGAGGCATGAAGCAAAGATATCAGAAACACAAATAAGGTTAATCTGACATGCATCTTATGTTTCCTCAAATTTTCTTTTTTTTTCTTTTTTCTTTTAATTTTTGGAAACGGATTTTTACAAAGCGTTTCATGCAAGATCGGACATGAAGAAGCCCAAGCCATTCTCCATGGATGATATATATATTTCTCTGTGTGTGTGTGTGTGTGTTTTCGTTGTTAAAGATCCTTATTGGGCTAGTTTGGTGCACCTAAACATGCCCTTAAGACAAAACTTGTAATTTATTGATATTTAGCAATGAAATTACACTTATGGAAATGCATCATTCAATCCTATGAATGGAAATGTAAATTCCTAGAAAGCAATATGACTTCCCACATAAGGAAGGATGTAACCAACCATGCCCCCACTTGGATGGAGAAACTAAACTACTCAGGGCCATGAATCATGTGTGCTCGAGTTTTCTGCCCTCCTTGATCGTGTGAGGTAGACCCTTTGAATAAGACATTCTCCCTTCTAGACATGTGACCAATCTTTTCATGGCGGTATTGAATCCGTCATAGTGCCATTACTTAACAAGACAAACTATAAGAGCACGCAATCCATCAACTTGACTTTACAGGATAATGATCCACTTGTTCGTGTAATTTAATTTGAATATCCACTCTCCGAATTTCTAATCCGATGGATATGGACCATGGATGGTAGTGATGTCATGACGTGGACAATGATTCTTGGATTTGCTTGTTGCTTGACTCGGGGTAGCTTATTGCCTGAGATGTCTCGGCTTGATGGTTAACCAACGCATGGAGGTCTATAAAACAAAGACAGAGATGACGTCTATGCAAGGAAACCGCAGCTCTGTGAGGGTAGCTAGTGGTGGGAGAAGTTATTGCTGGTGACGAGTTATGAGGCTCGTGATGACGGAGAAGTAGCGGCAAAGGGATTTGGCGATGCCGCTTCTTGGCAAGGTTTGGAGCGAAGGGGTCAATAGTTGTGGGTAATCTGTCATTGCCTCATTCGAAATGGAACGCAGATGAGTATATGTCTTCATGAAGAAGGAGTCTTTGACTCAGTCAAGTTATGACCTTTCACTTTTCATATTTTTGGGTATTTATTATTTGAAGCAAATATAAATTTCTCAAGAAAATTGTGCTCCATGACGCACCTAAGAAAATGAAGGCATATGACTGAAAGTAAATTACATGAAAAGCTTTCTTCCTTTTTTTTTTTTGGAAAAATGAATTTATTTACAAAAAGTCGTGATTTCAGACGCACTTAGAAATGAAATCATCTCATCAATGCCTAGTTTTATGATATCTGCCTTTCTTTTCCTTTAAGGACATCATAATTTTCTTTGCAAAGAAAGGACTCAATTAATGTCGACTCAAAATGATTATAAAGAGAATAACCGAGACTTAACATGGACCAACTCTACAGTATGAGAACATGAATAAATTGCGTAGTATAAATGTAGAAAATCTATTGCACCAGGGCGATGATGTTAATTACATAGACATGCACATGAAACGTAAGGCTTGATTTTTATCCAGACTCAACTCTGCAAAGTGAAGCCACAATAGATGCCAAACCAAGCACATGGGGTTGTGGCTATATGGAGGGTCCTCATGACTTCAACTCAATAAAGGCGTAGACTTGAGCCATAGCATGGTGGCTAGCATGTGTCTTACTTGACACCAAGAAAGAAGAGTTTCGAGATTGAGAGGGACTTGGACTACAAGGTGATAGTCAATGTGGCTTTTGTCTTAACACCATTCTAAACCTATGCCGCCTAGGTCCAGTAGCAAGTCGTGTGTACAGTTGTAGTGAAAAATGCCAAACATCCAAAATAATTTATATCAAGCAGCACTTCTAATTGCATAAAATTAAGACAAACATTCCTACACATTCCTAAAAAAGAAAGGTTAGCAATCACTTTCCATTATACCTCCCATCTTGCAAAAACATTTAACATCTTAAATATTAGGGATGTACTTAGGATTCTCGCTGCCAAACAAAAATGCATTTTTACATAAAGTTTGGCTTGAGTCTACTAAGTTTAATTGAAACCCCCAATGGAGTGGCCAAATTGTCACAATCTACCCGAACGATACACCAATTTGGGATTAGTTAATGGATTATTAGGATTAAACCTACCTTGGTCTCTCCCAAGCCCATACCAATTTGCAATGTAGCCTTTACATTATTAGCATGCAAGTAATTTTTAATTAGGAATCACCACTAATGTATTTATGATGAGTTGATTAAAAACCGATGTAAAGTATTAGAAAAAATATTTTATCCCTACAAATTAGAGAGTTTGGAATCGAGGACGTGGTCACACTAGACTAATTTAACGCTCTTTTGGTATCATTTATTTCATAAGGATGCTTTGTCAAGCAACTTTGATTGATTTTAATTCTAACCACCTAAAATGTGAGGTGATCATGCAGGTGTGCAAATATTTATTTAACACTCAATAATGAAAAGCATTAAATAAATTACAGAGGTAGAAAGGATGGACTTACCTCAATAACAATGTAAGAATTAGCGAGGTTAGTAGAAAAACCAAGCAATAATTCTAGCACGGTTTCTACTAACATGCTTTAGCAAACAATTTCCATTTGGGTATTCACTTTGGTTAGATGAAATGCAATATGATGCATGTACGCATCATGCAATTGCACTAAATAAAATTATGCTAATGATGACATGCATATTATTGAAACTAACTTAACATGAAATTAACTAATTCTAAAGACGTGATGAACATGCAATAATATTTAATGTCATACAATTTCTAATTTATTTAACATACAATTTATGTCATTTTGGGAATTCACTTTATTTAAATGAAATGCAATATGATGCATGTAGACATTATGCAAATACACTAATTAAAATTATAGTAATGATAACATGCATATTATTGAAATTAACTTAACATGAAAAACATTTACTTAGATTAAGTAATTCTAATGACGTGCAACATGAACATGCAATAATACTTAATGTCATGCAATTTATGTCATTTAATTTGACATACAATTCTTAGATGACATGTGAATTTATTAGAAATAGCATGCAAATTATGTTACATGACATGATTATTGATTAAATGGACCTAGCATGCAAGCTTAAACGCGGAGCTTTGCTTGATTAACCACATACTATGTTAGCAATATTATTCAATCTAACATGCAAGAATAATATCAAACTAAAGGTCACCAAAAAAATAATATCAAACTAAATCACACACATTAATAATTAAATGACACGCGATATGACATGCAATCATGATAATTTAATGCATGATGCGAATTATATGACATGCATAATGAATTAGGAGAACTTAAACATTTATTTCTAATGCTATGTATGAATGGTGTGATGACATTAATGATAATGTGACTAAACTATATGACATGCACATGATGTATTTTTCATATTGTTCATGAGAAATTTGGAATAAATAAATGGCATTAAATATGCATTTTAAAGTTGAAATGTAATCTAATCTATTCTAGATGACATCTTTTTTAGATATTTTTTTCTATGAAAAATTCAGAATTGTTAAAAGATCTATCCTAGGCGTGCAATTCAAATTGATGAGGAAATATATCTATCTTATAATGATATTTTTTGAGATTTTTATTTGTAAAAGTTTAGAATAAAAATATTTTTAATTTAAACATGCAATTTAGATAAATTTGGAATCTATTCTAACTTATCCTAGCATGTTATCTATTCTAACCTAATAAAATGCCCAAAGTGGACGAATCTCGGCGTCAAAGGGGCAATAACTCTCGACCACTGGTTTGGCCGAGAGTGTGGAGCCGGTTGCGCGAGGAATAGCAGCAGTTTGGCAGGCGATAGGCAGATGGAATTATTGGCCGTCGGTGACTTCATGCCCCCTCTTTCCTTGTGTGTTTTCTCTTAATTTTCTAGAGCGTATTCTGAATTATGCTTGTCAATCGGAAACTCTGAGACATGACGATCTATAAATATGAGATGATTACTTGCAATTAAGGACCTCTAGTGTTTGGTATCTGCTTATTTGACCCTAACTTCTAAAAGTTATTATCGAAAGGTCTTGTATCAACTCTAAACAGAAAATATTACAAGCAAATGTGTCAATTGCATTAATCAAAATTAGACTGTATAAAAGCAAACCATGCCAAAGTGTAATCAACAACAAGGCTGAAAGATACATAGTTGACAAAAAAAAACTAGACTTAAACAAACTATGCCACAGTTCAATCGATAACATAGCACTCAGGATAGAGATATAAGCCAAAATTTAATCAACATCGTGAATCTAAGAGTTGCAACTAGGAAAATCAAGTGTAGTGCAGGAAGATAAAGTGCTGAAAAGATGGAATATTAATTTGATTTGGGTGTGGGGGTGTCTGTACGATGTGGCTATTTAAAGTGATCTACAGTTGACAATTATCAATGAAGGTCATAAATGAGGTAATATTAGTTCCTTAAAAAGAAATGACTTTCTAGTGGTCATGAGAAGTTGCAAAAAGAGGTTACAAAGAAAATTACAAAGAGAGGTCACAAATAGTTACATTGATAGTCACATGGACTCCACTAAATTGATGGTTTCTTCAACTTCACTATATTGATAGTTGCTTTCTTCCACTACGATGACGGTTGCATATAAGATTGTTGACCCCACTTCTGTCGATTTTTCACCTTATCGATTTTTCAAATTATCAAATGTCGATAATAACTAAAAATTGGACAACTCTTTGTGCAAAAAGTGAGTATGATTTGTTATTGCAAGAACTGACTACAGTTGCACAAGAAGAAGAGGACAATGGCGAATTTTCATACGAATCATGGTGAGAGGCACAGCCAAAGACACCGAATTAATAAGACACTTTCTTGGGTATAATTTGTTTTTAGTCAGTGCTAGGGCATTCGTACGTGATTTTTTTTCCTCAAACTTGAGAATGTAAATGTATTTCATTTGCGTTTAATACAATTAATGCGTGTATTGTCATCAACTCATTTTAATTCTAAACTATTTTAAATATTTGAAAATAAATGTTAGATATTTAGAACTCACCATTCACAAACCTCTCGTAAATCCAAATCGAAACTCTTCGGCTCTTCACATTTCACAATCCAACCAAACTACATATGGGCGGTCTGAATGTCAATTACCCGAGTTGGGTAATCAACTGAGATGAAGAGGCACTGGCTTAAGAGAATTATTTTAGATTAAGACTCCATTCGTTTCACGAAAAATATAATAATTTTCAGGAAATTATTTTCTAGGAAAATGATAATATTTTCTGGTGTTCGTTTGTCAAAGGTCGTCGGCTTGTTGGCACACTATTAGAGGCTACGATATTTAAAGGTAAACAAAAAAAACGGAAAATGTGTAAGTAGTGTCTGAATACTTTTGTATATAATATAGTGATATGCACACTAAAAGTGCTAAAACTTATCATGAAAATGCAATTAAGTTCTAAAACTTTAAAAAAAACGCAAAGTATATTTAAGTCATAAAACTAAAATTTTTACAAAGTGTAATCAAGTCCGAAGGAGGGACTTTATTGAATCAATTTGATAAATTTTAGGATTTAATTGCATATTTTAAAGATTTTAAGACTCAATTGTACATTTTGAAAAATTTTAGGACTTAATTGCACTTTCATGTCTAATTTTAAAATTCTTAATATACTTATTATCTCTATAATCTAAACAATGGGATGAGATGTTTGTTGCGGTATGGAGAATATGTCAATATCCTATGTACCAATACGGACACGTGACACGCGACACGACACGATTCGCCGACACGTCATTTCTAAAAAAATAGAGACTTCCGACACGTTATATATTAAATAAATGTTTTTACATATAATTGCATAAATAACTAAATAATAATAATAATAAGAGCCTATAATTAATATATACTAAAAATTAATCATACATTTGTTAATATCATTCATTATTTTAATTTGATAAATTCTAATTTGGAGGAAAAAAATAAGTAATCCACATTCTACTATTAAATTTAAAAGTTAACGATAAGAAAAAGAATCTAGATAAGAAAAATAGAGTGTTGGACATGACACGAAGGGTCTCGGAGAGTGTCGGTGCTTTTTAACTAATATCAATGCCAGTCTCAAGGGGGAACGGCCACTGACGAAGCATTCCACCAAAAGCTACACAAAAAAGAGGGCAATCACGATCAAGTGTGGAGCCAAGGGGGTAGGCAAAAGACAAAATCGACTTGTCAAGTAAATCAATTTCAGTCAACATCGTCCCGTCCATGTGGTCCTTCATCTCTTTTTGGATGCCTTTTATGCTAACTTCTAACGCTCGGATCTAACTGTCCTCGGAATCTCCGGTCCCGCTTTTCCGAATGGGCTCACTGGATCACGAAGATCGAGCTTGCGATTGGCTTCTCTTTCCCCACACAAGATAGGCTCAGAACTGTGAAGCCATTGAGCTATCATGAGAATACCAAGTTATAAGCTTGATATCAATTGTAAAACTTAATGAATTCGACAAAACAAGAAAAGTTAAGTTCGACATGAACCGAACTAGTTTGATATATGCAGGAATATCAAGTGTAAGATGTTTCTATCAAATATAGTACAGGATAGTAAAATGGGAGAAGATGAAGCACGCGGAGCTTATAGTGATTCGACTTATGATCGATTCCATTTTCCCCTTTCCTATTACTGTGATGATGCCGTGTTTTATATATCGAAATGGACAACGACATCGACAGCGGTGGCGTCAACAATGCCATGAAAAGTATTTAGGCATGTCCACCCTAAATCCACCCTTCACTCAATAAAAGCTCGTTAAAGTCGTTCAATGACTTTTGCGACGATGACATCTATGGTGTGGGCTCTAGCTAGGCAACAGGCCCAATTCGACGATGAAGAATTCCAAAAAGGCAGATGATCGGGAGGAATCGTTGAGGTAAATGCCGATAGTTCCCACCAAGATGCTACCTCGGATGAAATTCCGGAACCCCGAAGAAAACCCCCAAGCAACTATCGCAACAACTTCATGGAGAAGAACGTCTTGTGTCTGGAGGAAATTTCAACTCGAGATTGATGTCGATAGTGTCAAAATGGTCATTTGCACAGTATATGGCACTATAAGGCGCGTTTGGTAACGTTTCTGTTTCGATGAACAATTTTTGAACATAAATAGTTTTTTTCTATTTCCGTTCCTGAAAATAATTTTTGAATAGAAGAATATGTTTGGTAATAGCTAACGTGTTCTTTTGCTTGTTTATTAAAAAGCATTGAGTTTTGAATTTTTCTTTAAAAGTGTTCTTTGGTAATAACTAATCAAGTGTTTAAAAGAAACAAGTTTTGAGTTTTTGTATTTTTGTTTCTTTAAAGTGTTACCGATAACAAAAACAAGTTTTTTTTCCTTTTATTTATGTTCCAAATCTGTATATTTTTTTGTTCTCGGAAACAAAAGTATAAAGAAACACGTTTCTGTTCTTTTTTGTTCCCAGAACAAAAGAATATAAATTTTCATTTCGGGGAACAGAAATAATTTTTACCAAATAAGCCCATATTGTCCGGTGGATCCACAAGTGAGATGGGCCACTAAAGATGTGCCAAGCCAGACATGATGCAGAGATGTTTGAGGGTAGAGGGAGCTCTTTAAGGACGACGTGACATACTGGAAGCCCGTTCAAGTACGCTGTATTTTGTTGTCTTGCCGTAGAGTAGTAACATTTTGGGCTTTACAAAGAAGCCTTGATTTGTCCACTGCATGCGAACCTCTCTATAATCTTGGTTCCGGCCCGTTTTAAGGACGACAAATACCAGAAATCGAAGGCCCCCTAATACAAAAAGAGTAAGTATCCACTGGTAACTTTCTAGTCTTTTTAACTTATGATTTTATGGACTTAGCCCCCTAATTATGCCTACTATGTTGGCACTAGCCATTGGATTGATGAAGATTAGGAATCCCGTCGCCAAACTATGATGTTTTAAATATTGAAATGACATTTCATCTGACAGTTTAAAGTTTCCAAATAATTCAAAATGATTCCGTAGAGTCTCACTTCTCCATTAAGAAAAGAGATGATATCTACCTTATTACTTGTCAAGAGCATATGTGTTGGATCGCTAATCAATTGTCAGGGGCGAATCATCTTGATCCAAATATAGAGTTCAAGAGAGTTGTCACAAGAGGATGACTTTTTGGTTGTTGAAATAATTATTTGCTCAGAATAGTTATTCTAAATGAACATTTCGGTATTGACTCAGTGTTCAAGAACTGTATCGTGCACGTGTAAGATTGGGTTACTATACTAATATTCCTTTAATTGCTTATATTAATCAAATTTGGAATTGTTTTCAACATTGTTCCTTAAATTATGAGATTTGGCAAACTACCACATGCTAATTCTGTGTCCTCATAAAAAAATGAATCTACAGCCTTGTTCCAATGTTGTTCAAGCTTCTGGTAATAAGTCAATATCCATGACTATGAAGATAGATTTATTACAAAGAGAAAATACACCTTGAAGCGTAAAAAGCCAGCCTTCAGAGTCACAGCCGAAGTCACAGCATTGGCATATCACCCAGGACAAGCTTTACTTTAATAATCATGAATGAGTAAGATCTTGGGGCAGGCTCTTGATGAAAGAAAGATTTCGAGGTCTACATACAGCTGCTCCATGAAAATAGCTCAATTTATCGTCAAATCGATAAAATACCAAAAAGATAGTACACCCAATGCAAGTTAACACAACCTTATCCATTTTCCAACCCGTAATTCTAAAATATCTTGGCCAAGATAATACATAAAAAAAATACTACTATAAGCTCGCACGGAAAAGAATGGAGCCACCATGATATGAAATTTGGTCTCCTAACTTCCGAAATGGTCATCACACTACTAGTTTAAGCTTACATAGAATCCACATCCCACTGGCAATTGCTAATGTCAGAGAATATTCAAAACAAATAGTGACTGTTCGCCTATGGTTTCCAGAGAAAAAGAAAAACTGTTCATCGACGGTAGCGGTAACGTTCGAAGTTGAAATAAACATTGCAAAATCCCTCTTTCGAAAGTGCATATGAAGCCCTTCTTGTGCGAATATTCCCATTCTTCATTCACAATCCTAAAAGCCTGCAATACACCAGCAACATGTGAATCATATAATCGCCAAAGGGTTTACAAATTCACAAAAGGCAAATTCACAAAACCGAGGCTTACCAGGAGACAAGGAGCGATCCGGCGAAGGAACTCCTCGCTGGGTGTCGCGGCTGGGATCTCCGTCAGGCGCTCAGTCGTCGAACGCCGGTCGTGAAGGCGAAGCGAGACCTCTCTTTCTTCCCTCTTATATTCTTCTTCCAGAACTCGCGTCGTCTTCTTCTTTCTTCTCTCCCACGTTTTTCTTCCTTCTTCTGGCGATCCTTCTGTTGACCAATGGACACATGCTTATATATTTGATAACTATACATGTTCATGGACACATGCTTATATGTAAGACCTATTAAATTGGTGGGCTTGGTTCAAATTAATAGAAAACAATCTAATTTAAATTCATTCATTTAAATCGTTTTAATTCATTTTATATATAAATTAGTGACAAATGGTTAACCTGAATTATATTTGGCCTGACTTATATTACTGTAATATTTAAATATTTTATTCAGTTTAAGAAAATTTATATCCATGGTGAAATGAGAATCCGAAACAAGCAAGCATAACACCAAGTGAAATTTAGAGAGAGTGAAAAGAAAATTATAAAACTTGACTGATTTAAGTAACCCATAACGTAAGTAACCCATATAACAACCCAGCTTATCAAATTTGACTTAAAAAAGAGTTTTATAACCCATTTTAATAAAATAAATTTTATTTCTATCTAATTTCATTATAAATTTTACAACGTAAAAGGTAAAACAATTTAAAAGCGTCATAAGCGTCAACAAGATTTTTGTTTACGTTACCTTGTCACCTTTGTCATCCATATTTTATTTTTATTATATGGTTTTGGCAAATAATACAAAATCAAATTCAAATTGATTTTTGAAATTCATATTACGCTAAAAGAAGAAAGGACCCGGGGATGGTAGAAAGTAATCATAATTGGCATAGAAATAGCATGAACGTTAATTACTAATTTTCACGATTTGATTTAATTTATAATTAAATCGTCATAGGAGCTTAGATTAATGAAAGACCAAGAAGTATAGGACAAAAGCCATGAAACTCCTATTCCAATAAGAGCAAAATGTCGTTCATCTCAATTACATAAAATGAGTTGCCAAAATATTTTGCATTTTTAATTGAAAACACATGTAAATTTTCAATATTATGTTTTGGACAATCCGTAAAATCAAATCGAAATCCGTAAAATGCTACAGCTTCACAACATCCTAGGCTATCAAACAAGTAAAAAAAATTCAACTTACTAGCTAAAATATATAATTTTTGAGGTTGTCATCCGATTTAGATACATTGATTCACGTTTAATTGTGAAAGTGATGTCATCTGATTTAGATACATCGATTCACGTTTAATTGTGAAAGTGATATGATTTAGCCAGTAAGTTATAATTTTTTTGTAAGTTTGATAGCTTGGAATGGTGTGAAGCTATAGCATTTTACGGATTCCGATTTGAGCTTACGGATTGTCTAAAACATAATATTGAAGTTTTACCACAAAAAATGAATAGTACGAGATCGCTTGCAGTAAAACTTCAATCTTATGTTTTGGACAATCCGTAAACTCATATCGAAATTTGTAAAATGCTACGGCTTCACAGCATCCCAAGCTATCAAACAAGTAAAAAAATTTCAACTTACTGGCTAAAATATATAATTTTTGAGGTTGTCATCTAATTTAGATACGTTGATTCATGTTTAATTGTGAAAGTAATATATTTTAGCTAGTAAGTTGAAATTTTTTTGTAAGTTTGATAGCCTGGGATGGTGTGAAACCGTAGCATTTTACGGATTCCGATTTGAGCTTACGGATTGTCTAAAAAATAATATTGAAATTTTACCACAAAAGATGAATAGCGTGAGATCGATTGTGGTAAAACTTCAATCTTGGCCGGATTTGTGATGCAACCTAGTTCATTATGTCTAGTATTCCAGTTCATAATGTTTCGATGTTATGCAGAATTTGCTTAGAAAGTAATATGGGAAGGAATCATTTTGTGTTGGAATGCCATTATTTTCTTCTTTTCATTTTATTATTCTGTTTATATCGATTGCTCAAATGTTGGTTATTTTGTTCCAGGTCCTTCTATTTTCTGCCACATTTAATGACAAGGTGAAGAATTTTGTAACAACAATAGTGAAAGATAACAATCAGCTTTTTGTGAGAAAAGAAGAACTCTCTTTAGAGTCAGTGAAGCAATACAAGGTGCATTGCCCTGATGAACTTTGCAAGGTTTCAGTAATCAGAGATAGAATTTTCAAATTAGGAGAGAATTTGGGACAAACAATAATATTTGATCGCACCAGACACAATGCAAAACTTTTGCATGAGACACTTGTTAATTTTGGCTATGAAGTTACCACTATCCAAGGGGCTCTTAGGCAGGAAGACAGAGACAAGATTGTCAAAGAATTTAGAGATGGTTTAACATGGGTTCTCATATCAACCGACCTTCTGGCTCGAGGCTTTGATCAACAGCATGTAGTGCTTTCATTATACTTTTCCATTATCTGAAGTTCATTGGTCTCATCTTAGCTTAAGGGAATGCTACTTTATCTTATTTATTTTGTAATATGTTGACATGCTGTGATGACTACCTGTAGGTCAATCTGGTGATCAATTATGATCTTCCTGTAAAGCATGATAATCCATCAGAGCCTGACTATGAGGTATACTTGCACAGAATTGGAAGGGCAGGGCGTTTTGGGCGCAAAGGTCTGTCTCCTGTTTTAAGATTGTTATTTGCTCCAACTTTTACATGTTTGTTTGGTGGCTGTTTTTCTCATTAAGACAATATGTATAGTAGTACGTTGAATAGATTGGTAGGCCTCGCATATCAATTTCTTATGTTCATCATTTCTAGGCCTAGTTATGGTAGATTTATTTTTTTCATAAAATGAGGGTTTAAGAGAAATCTTATGATTTTCTTTTCTTGTCCTCATAACATACGATGTGATACAAATTGCCACATGGATGGTGCCTTAAATGTCCTTCAACGCAGTGAAGTTACTCTTTAAGTACGTGCTATTAGCTAACTATTTAGCAAGACTCGACCACTGAATTGGTCTGAAATCCTTTGTAACTTACTGTATCATAGCAGCTCCCATTGTTAAAGTGCCTATAGGTTCCCACATTGACAAGACAGGTTTCAAGTGCTAAAAGAACATACTTTCAACTTTGACAAGGTAGATGCAGGTTGTAGGTTTTCTTGCCTTTCTCGCTCATCTTGGAGCCAAACTTGCAAGAATGACTGGTATCAACTTCAATGTAACTTTCCTGCTCGTAATAATGAAATAAAATTGACTCAACCTTAGAAAGAGAAAGAAAGAGCAAGTTTCAGGTTCTCCTTTGGTATTGACCTTGATGTGGTAATCATTTCCTATCAATATCAGGGTCCTTATGTATCTGCTTATTCATTGTGGTATCATTTGCTTGAGCCGAGAGTTATTATAGTTGGTGAGCTTTCTCCAAATCATATAGACATTGTGCTGTACTTATAAACAATATCTGCTGCATTCTGGACCACTTTATCCAATATCCGTATTTCGTGAACTGAGATCTCGATAAATATAGCAATGACGTTGCAAAGCAGGGTGTTTGATTTTTTCACTGTCGGTTGATAATTTCCGTTCATGATTTCCATTATTATGAATTAAGTTGTGGCCATTGGAAATCACATTTCTTCAATATTTCTGATGCATGCATACAATTCGCGTGTACTCTGTATTCTATGCGTTCACCTTGCACATAAAGAGTGCTTTTGGCATATATTCTAGTTGCCTAGTTCGTCATACAGAATTATCCTGATGACAAGTTGCGTTGCTATATTATCACGAGCCATTTTCAACTCGCTATTCACTGAAAGGGACATGGCCCTCATGGCAAAGATTGAAAATAATTTTGCCTCTAAAGTTGCTGAGGTGAGTAATTTGACAAATTTCACAATCGTTATTGATCCTAATTACTTGTTTTATTGGTCATTTGGCATTATCATTAATGGTTATTTGTGGTGTGTTTCACTGAAAAGTAAATGAACTTATTTAAAGGAAGTGTTGCTAATCCTTTACTGGGTGTATCGTTTGACAAGCAAAATTGGTCGTTGGAAGTTTTTATGCTGGTCAACTTAAAATGCGCAATAATTCTGTATTCATCTAAAGGAAATGAAATGGTTTGAAGGCACTTGCTGACACTGTCTGTTACTATCATCAACCACCCTGAGTACCTCCATGTGTTTTCCATGTTCAACCTAATCACTGTGCCTACCAGTTGATCACCGCCACATATTTGGTTATCCATCCATCATCACCACTATTACACTGTGAACTTATGGGAATCAATTGTCACGACTGCAAAAAATTGTGTTGAAGTGATGCGAGGGAAAACCTCTCTCTGACCAATTTTCATGAAGCAAGCAGAACTTGCACATTGTTAACTGCTTCTGCAATGTTGTTTTCAACGCAGGTTACACCATGGAATAGTGAGGAGGAATTTAAGAAGGCACTGCAGGCAGCTGGTTTGCTGTGGTGATGTTGCTATAATTGTATGAGGATGTAAAGTGACGTCTATGATCTGGTGTTGTCAAGGTGTGTCTGCTGTTCTGCGTGAAGATGAAGTGTTTGGTTAGCTGCTACTGTCATGGCAGGTTTTTAGTCGGGATAATTACTTTGAGGAAATTGTAGTCGGGATTAATTATTTTGAGTAAATATGCAGCCATCCGAGTCAGATTTTTTTTGTGGGTATTATGGCATTTTCGCAGTGGCTTTGTGGAGGCATTCTTTTGAATTTGGAGCTTGAAATCTGGGTGTAGTTTGCTGACCTTCTACGTAAGAGTTGGCCAAGTGAATTGCTAACGATATGTTTCAAATATTATTATAGGAGAAATTTTGTGAAACCTTGTACTCCATGTTACCCAAGAAAAAATTGGAAGTTAACAGTCATTGGGTTGAGTTTCGTTGAAGGGTAACCTAAATGTTGCAAAAGCAACTGTTGATTTTTTGCAATCTTTTTTTTTTTTTTTGGTATTGATGTCGACACGACAGTGGATGTGCTTTACCGTCAGGAGCTTAAGTGTACTGTTAAAAAAAAACACATACTTTCAGGCGGATGAACGACTCATACATCAACCCTGCTAAGAGAATTTGCGTTAATGTGAACAGACGCCATCGTCTGAACAGTAGTTCATGCATTTGGTTGCATTCGTTAGCATTGTTCTGTTATTTTTTCGGATGTCACTTCTTTGTTTCTTTATGAAGACTGATGTAACTTGATTCGGTCGTATAGGAGAGGGGTCCCTTAACGCCAATCGTCAGTGATAGTATTAACATAAGGAAGATTGATGGGTTTGTGTGGGTTCAAAGCAGTAGTGGACCTCCCTGATTCAATTGTTCTATGGAAAATGTCTGCGTCTGCCATCTATATCTCTCCATGCCCACTTCGTGGGCTTCATCAGGTCTCTTGCACACACACGCAGAGAGAGAGAGAGAGAGAGAGAGAGAGAGAGAGAGAGAGAGAGAGAGAGAGAGATGGGGATGGCAACGGTGGCGTTGGTGATCGCGGCATGGCTTGTGATGATGATGGGAATCACCGATTTAGTTGGGGCATAGGAGGACGGTAAGGTGATTCATGTGGATGGAAGAGTTATGTGCCAGGATTGCACCAAGGGCTATGACAAATGGGAAGGGTGGAAGTCCTATTAAAGGTCTCTCTCTATTCGCATGCAAGTCGAACTCGACTTGAGAATTATCTTGCCCAATTACATATTGAGCTTAAGCAACTCAAGTATTCTATTGAGTGGAGTTTGATTTTGACAACAGCCAATTCGAACAAGGTCGCATGTAAGTACATACCTATTTAGATGATGATAGAAAGAATAAGCATGTTTTGAAGAAGATGCCCTACTTTACTAGTTTGGTTCGGTGAGACTTTGAGGTTCTCAACCATGATCTAGCAGCTTTATCAAGGGGATTCCATTTTGGCCGCAAATCTTACCACTGTTTGGGACTTTTGAGGAAACACTTGTGTTGACATGGACTGGAAATCCAGTCTCGCTGGAACTTCTGTAGATGACAGTGAAAGAGAACAACATGAGTCCATTTCTGGATGCTTTGTTTGATAAGATTTCCACTTGTGGGTGTGGTTGCAAAGATCTTGGGCTTGATAGGCCCAACATGACATAGATGTTCGCCAACCTAAGGCCTTATCATAGATCCTTTTACTCCAATTCCTAGATCAGCTGCCAAGGCCTTCAGAAGCTGCCTTTTTTTTTTTCCCCTGTATCCGATCCGTCATGAGTAACATGTCAAGAAGCAAGCCAATCACTAAATTGACCTTTTCTTGGACTCGGAAGATCTTGGCCACATTTGATTAAGGATGACATTCGACATACCCGAAAATCTTTTCTATACTGATGATGTACGAACTCATCGACAAGCGGGCCCGCTAGATTGATCGAGCGAAAAATAGTAAAACAATTCTGAAATGTAAAAAAAAACAAATAAATAAATTCTCCTTGATGATGCACAGATCCAGTGAGGTGGCTGCCTCCACACCACAAACAGAAAATGTATATGGGCTTCGATTTTAGTTCGGCCTTCTTAGCTATTGGACCCGTTGGACTTTTTTCACCCATATCACTCGGAAGTCTTGGGCCCCTCCACGAGACAAGTGAATGACGAAGATCCAGAAAAGTCAGAAAACTTTCAATTAAACCGCTTATTGGGGGGGATTACAAGTCATGAAGATCTTTCACATGTAAAATTATATAAGGAGATGTGCAGTCCATATTCATAACCAATTAGATGATGAACTGAAGGAAGTTTTCTCCAGCCAAGGATGGAGGAAAAGATAGCCCATGTCCCATGTATCGAATCCAACAATGAGAAGAATGGTCTAAGGAAATTTACTCCAATCAGGGACTGAGTCCTATGCCAAATGAATGCCAATTCTTCATAAGGATTTTCTGTCGATCCATTGTCTCTCCATTTAGGATTAAACTTGTAACTTGTTATGTGCATTGTGGATGTTGGTGTTGTGTTCATTTTAATGTTTCTATGCGAGTGCCAAGAGTGTTTTTAAACTTCTATATACTTAATTACTACTATAGCGAGAGAACTCTCTCTCTCTCTCTCTCTCTCTCTCTCTCTCTCTCTCTCTCTCTCTCTCTCTCTCATCTTCTTCAACCTTCAGCCATAGGTAAGGGTTTGAGCCAACCTCACCCTCCCTCCATCTCTTGTTGGTTCGAGGAGCTCTGTTCTCCCAATCTATTTCTAGATCTAAGAATTGTAACTCTTAACAATATAATTTTGGATTGAGGAGCTTTTTGCTTCCAATATACATTTGGGAGTTTAATAATATTTTTAAGGGTTTGATACCTTTGTGCTATGTTTATATATAGGTGTTCTACCTCTAGCTTTAATAATGATTTGGAAGCTCTAACGTCTCGATAAATTATGAAAACTATCTCTTTCAAATGTTATATTTATGTTTGTTCAATCTATTTAGATTATCTCTGTACGGTGATGGTATAGAGAGAGCAAATCAAGGCACACATTGCCAATTGGCAACACCCTAGTTAATTAGAAAGGAATTTCTGGTGTGCTCATCACTAATAATGATACGAGATGCTCTCTTAATCCTCCTTGTTTCATGGATTTGGCTTTGTTTGCAATATTATGAGCTTTACTCTGTTTTGATATGCTTTACTATGAAATCTATGTGCTTCTCATAAATCTTTCTTACCAACGAATACAATTTTCTTTCAAAAGTAAACTTCTATTTACTTAAACTCCGATAAATCTTATTTCAATTCCTGGTACTTGACTTTAACTTTCCCTCTAAATTTCACATGTTTCTCCTTAGCTTCTTTTTTTTTTATTATAAAAGTTTCCTATACTTTGCTCCAAATTTCCTATAATCATAGTCATTGCGATTCAATTTTCTTGTAATTTATTTTCCCAGTCATTGAGATCCAAGTACAGAGATTTTCCTTTGAACTCTTACTCTCAAGACCAAGTACATCTAAGTTTCTCATATACTCCGAAAAAAAAAACTTCATTTGTGGAACTTTAATTATTTTGTAATTGAGTTAGAATCTAAAAACAAGCTTTTGTTTATTTTCTCAATCAAATGTTTGTTAGATTTCCCTTATTTCGATTGTATCAAACAACTTTAAAAACTTTGGAGGTGGTGTGATATGCGTCATAAGCTTAAACAATAGATTTTCTTTCAACTTTTCACCTCTAAGAAATTTTGTATTTGATGTACTTAATGTAAGAATAATTAAATAATAAATCATGACTTTATCTAACAGTTTAAATTTTCAAAACGTTTGACTGTAATCCTACAAAAATCTAGCATAGTATCATAGTCAATATATATTGGCAAATGTGTGGCCACCTTTCATTAGTCAAAATTTCTTGTGTAACTCATAATCTAACATGTATGTGAGAGAGGATGATATATTGCTAAATAAGAAGTCCTAGATGCTTTTCATATTCATGTAGTCTTTCTCCATTTATTAGCTTAATTTTTTACGGGAACTTACTAACTTGATATAAAGCTCACACTTGAGAGAATATTGTTGAGTTGCACATGCGAGTTCACCTTAAAAGTTACACATCGAAGAATTTATGTATGTAGAATAATTAATATATCAAAATTGGCTCATAAGTCAATGGCATAAGCTTTTGAGTGAAAATGGATCAAACTTGATGTGATAACGAGTTTAGGCTCTCTCTTAGCGATCTCCCTACATGAAGGCATGAGCTTTAGTTGCGCTCTCAACAAATGGGGATTACATTAAAAGGTGTTGAGTTTAAATCTTTTTAAGACCTTATTTGTCTCCCTAATTATATTTTAATGCTCTTTAGACTAAGGCCAGAGTCCAATTTATGCACAGGAGGAGGGGGTACAAGTATTATAATAATCAAAGATTAAACAACGCATTCATTTGACAATTTAAACTTCTGAAATAGTTTGTATAATCCCACAAAAATTCATCATTAACACACTATATTTGCAGAAGTGGTTATTGACTCTACTGTTCAAGATGCGGTATTATTGCATCCTTTTATTATTTATTCTTCTCAAAAATTACTCTCAAAGCTTTAAAATATATAGAAGTTCCAAAGTCAACGCACGTAAAAGGCTGAAAAGCTCAAGAATACTGGATTTGTAAAAAGTCCAAAAGTTCAATCCTGATGTAGCATTCTAAAGTGTCACTTATGGAAAGCATGCAGTATCCACAAAGTTAGGGCACAACATAGTACATTTATTGGATTACTATAGTTTAAAATGCACCATCTTCAAAAGTTCGTGGCCTTAAGTATAATTATGTTCGTGATTTTACCTCCTTCCCTTGACTTTTTCTTCCATTTCACTCCTTTCACTTTGTATAGAATATGTTCTGCGAAGTGATTTAGTATTCATTGGGTACTAATAAAGTATGCGCACTAAAATAATTCAAGATATGCCCTCAATTAATTAATTAATCGACTGAAAAAGGGTCTGCTTAATAATTCACTGTTTGAATATAAGCAAAACAAAGTCAACCACGAATTTACTGATCACACTGATAAAAAAAAGTCTTCCAATTCTGCAGAGGTATAATCAGACTTCGGTCGTGTGATCTCACGCTAAAATTTTACTAATTGAAGAAAGCAACAGACAAAATTGAATACATCTATTTTTTTTAAACAATCATAAAAAGTGACAAAATCGAACAATTTGAGATTTATAAAATGTCAAGCAGATAAACTCGTACTTTTAGGGTTCCAAGACTGACGAATTTGGGTTCAACACACTCGGATTTCCCCACCAATTTTTTATTTTTATGTTTTGTTTTCTATTTTTGGGTGGATCGTAGTACAGTCCTATAAGGACATATTATAATGAGGTGATGTCATGATTTTCCAAATCAAAACGGGTTTTTATTTGTTATTTTCTCTTTTCAATTGGGTGTTTAATTTTGTATGGTTTCCCTCGGAAATGACAGATTTTGTCCGTTTGTCTGCCCATCAAAACAGCGAGAATATTGGCTTGTGTTTTCACTTGTCAGTTTTTTGTGCCCATTAGTCGCCCACCTTTCACGATAATTAATTTTGCCGATTTTGTACTATTTAGTTCAGCGTGCACTTTGCACTTTGCGGAAATCATGTGTATAGATCAGAGCGAAAGCAAGATCTTGCTGCGTTAATTTCTGCATTTGCTTCCTCGTGTCCCATGCGTTATGTAAAACTAGATGATATATACTCACTTTTCAATAGATAAATATGATTTTATTATTGCTCACCTCACGGCATTATCGTATCATATGATCATGTGGTATGATTCGTGTTAATAATATTTATGCACAATAGATGGACAAAACTCAGTTCACTTCAAGTGCTAAGAAGGATTAATTTTTCCATAATGATGATTAAATGAGACCAGAATAACAGCTTTTGCATTTAAAGTTTTATGTCACGTTCCCTGAAAATGTCACTTCGCCAATTCATGCTTCCTTAGATTGCGATGTGATATTATGTTATCTTTAATATGTCAGTCCATAACTCCCACCTATTTGCCACATGTATCAGTATCTATAACTCCATCGTATGGCGGTTGACCATTAGACCTTTTAGCTGTGCAAAGCAAGATACTAAGAAAGGTTTGACTAGATCTCGAGGGCAATGGATTTCCTCCCAAGTGTCCATACTTAAATGAAATCGATGAGATTGGCACAGACAAAGATATAAATCTCAGTCAAGAATCAAACAATAGTTAATGAAAATACCATGTGCAAAATAATCAAGATACAAAGGGACAGAATCCAACATCTTCAAACCTAAAAGGAAATCAAGCAGACATAGAAGCGGCAGTTCTACGATTGGGTCAGTCATGTTTCTATTTTAATATCTTTGGATGGATGGATTTATTCCTCCCATATTTTTTTGAATAAATTTTTTAAGCAAGTTATCGTGCAGTTATAATTAGGGTTTCGTGTGAGTTTCATGGATATAGATCCCCTGATGTGCAGTGCATGTGATGTATGGGAATCTCATCCGTTCGATTCAGATCGAACTGCTGGGAAAAAAAAATTCAACAACAAAAGACCCCCTATAATGAGGGCCGTCTGATCTGATCTTGAATCGGATGGCTCACAAGGCCTCTGCCACACGTCACATGTGACGTCTGTCAGAGGTCCGGGTCCGAGTTTTATGCCATGGAGTTAGAATCGCTTCACGATTTATTAATTAATTATATCTAATGATTTTTTATTGCTAAAGACATTGTTTAATGTTTGATCTTCCTTTTTTTTTATGGGGCGTGACGTGAACTTGTCGGTTTGCCTGCCCTTCAAAACAGCGGGAATATTGGTGGGTCTTCTCCCAATTTTCTTCTTAGGAAAACTCTTGTCCTCATCGTCCAGATTAATTATTATTGTTGTTTAAATCAAGTTATCCTCTGAAAGCTTGCATTGGTCACTTCATGGGATTCCTGCGGTTCACTATTTCAGTAAATTATAACTATATTCTAATCATGCTCATGAATAAGCGTGAAAGAAAGATCTTGCTGCGCAATTTCTATATTTGCTCCACCCGGTGATAATATATATTAGCCTGAACGATGTGTACTCCCACAGTAGAGGAGATTCTGATGAGACATCAGTGGTGTCCACTTCAGGACACAAGATCTATGAAACTTTGCAACATTGCGGTCTTTGTCTAGTATGGGCCCTTTTATATTATACTGTCTCTGTCTCCCAAGGGAAATTACAAAATGAGTCATCAATCTATTACGTTTGTGCTAATTTAATCCTAAACTTTTCGAGTTGACGAATTTAGTCCTACCTGTTTAAGAACTTATCGGTTTACTTATAAGTAATTCAATTGTACCAATTTAATCTTGAATCTTTTGAGAGTTTGACAATTTTGTCGTGCTAAAAAATTTTAATTGAAAATAATTGATATTGTGGTAAAGTCCATGGTGGTCACACTACGTGACTAAATTGAAGATGATGTGGACAAATTTTTTTAATTTTTTAAAATTTTCTGAAACTTTCTTTTTTTTTTTCTTTCTTTTTATGTTGCTAACACTGCTTGTCGGCCACATTTGAGTTCCAATCCCTTGATTGGTCTGGGGGAGGGCCTCCATGCCCTTGCTTGGATTTGGCAAGGGCATCATGGCCCTTGTTTGTGGTCCATGCCATCGCTTGTGGGTGGTGAGGGCCACGATGCCCTCGCCCAAATGAAGTGAGGATAAGTGGTTTGACTAGTCTCGGTGAGGGTCTCTGTGCCCTCGTTTGGACAAGGGGAGGGCATCACGGCCCTTATTTGTGGTCCACACCATTGCTTGTGGTGGCGAGGGCCAAACCGGGCAAGGATGGTTGGACCTACCTTATGACTTGGGAGGATTGGCCAGAGACCCTACTGGCCAAGGGTTAAGGAAAAAAAAACAGAAGATAAGAGATAGAAGAAAATTCTAAAAAAATTATCCACATTATGTTAATCTTGTCATGTAGGATAGTTGATACTATATTAGATTGTTCTATCAACAGCTTTCGGCGAAACTTAGCCGTAATGATGAAATTGATAAATCTTCAAGAAATTTAGGACTAAATTGGCAAATCATCAAAAAATTTTACAAATATATCGATACAATTGAAAGATTTATAACTGAATTTACAAATCATCAAAATATTTAGAACTAAATTGGAAAAATTGAAAGATTTTAACACTTAATTGGTACAGATACAATATGTTAAGAACTTTCATGATAATTTTCTCGTTTCTCTCCTAAGTCCTATCAATTTTTTGATTTCAGCTTAGTCGCAATATAATCCATGAACAGAAAATATGTCGCACTGTCTTTGCATGATGGATGTATCTAAAATGGTTGCAATTCGAAGTCAGCTGAAGATACTATTAAATACCATTCGAATTATTTAAGTCTCCCATTGAATTTCAAGCCCAGATTTTAACAGAATTTGGTGTCACGGGAAAGGGCTTTGATCGAAGGATTCTGTTTTCACTGTACTTTATTAGTGTCAGAACCCATTGCTAATGATGAATGTGTTGCACGTAAATACTATTACAAAGTCCTGTTCCTTTTGAGAAAGTGAGAAGATGGATTGTCAAGCACATCTTTTGCAAGATCTCCTCATTTTGTGATCCCATGGGAAAGAGATGTTGCCTAGTCTAAAGCCCGTCCCCTAAAAGTACCAAGATCTTCCCAAACCTAAGGTTTTTTTTCTTTTAATCAACGACGGAAAACAACTCTTAGATTTTTGAAAAGACAGTAAAGTCATCATCAATAAATAAATAAGTGTTTTAGAGTATTTATTTAAGTGAAAGAATTTTGCACGGACTAAATTCCAGGATTTTCACATGTTTGGTTTGTTCACAATAGTTATTCAATGAAAAACCATTTACTATGAAAGAATATACTTACGTGAAGTTAAAGATCAAATTCCCTAACTCGAAAAGGTGAAAACAGTTTTTTGGGAAATAATTTTCTAGAAAGCGTGCCTTAATCATAAATTTTTCTAGAAAGAAACACACAATAAATTAGATGTCATGGGGCGACTATTCAAACTTCGTACGATGTTAACAAGCTGCTTCTGATATCAGAGGTCTAGGGACGATAAATAGTTTTATGCAGAGCCCATGCCCGGAAGCATTGGGCTTGTTGGTAATTTGCTTTTAAAATGAACTGAACTTTATAATCAAGAGGGATGAATCGGTGGTCGTAAGCTTTTGTAAACATTTTTGTGCAAAATGGCATGTAGAGGATGAATTAGGGTTTGTAGACAAAACATGCTAGGCAGAGAAAAATCTTATATCAACATATGTGTGAATAGAGAAGGGGATAGAAGAGTTATGCAATGTAATTTACATTGCTTTAGCCTTTCCACTTGGCCTACTCCTAGAGGCAATGCTGGAATCCATTGATATAACCCTTGAAGCATTTGACGACTTTTGCGAATGGAGTTGCCTCTACATCGGGCACTCTTTTATAATAACCATAATAGCATTCTGTCCCAAAATACAATTCGGATTACACAAGGTTTTCGTAAATAATAAATAAATAAGTAAAAGAAATAAGCACGAGAAGCGAGGACAAGTTTTAGGGCATTTAAATCCTCCTCAGCCACCTTTCAGCCTCCCTTTGACGCATGGAAGTAATTCTCAGAGCTTGGTGATCACGTTGTCAAGGTACTCATCACATGGGCCACCCCTAGCGTAGGATGTCAGCGATTTCCCAGGGCAATTAATCGAAATAAATGCATAATAATTTCATGCAGAAATTTAGAATTATGTTGGCAAAATTGAAAATTCGTGACTAAAATGATATACTTACAATTTGGATGAATATATTTTTCCCGGCTCATTGTTCTATTCTATCTCTTTCTCTTAAATCCTATTAACTGCTTGATTTTAGCTTAGTCGCAATAGAAGCTATGAATGGAGAAAAGTTTACCAGTTTTTGGATGGGGTATGTATCTGATAAGGTATTACATGAACAACTCTTTAAACCAATGAATGTGTGAGACATGAGCTTGCAATTCAAAGTCAGTTGGCAATCTCATTCATGGCATTCGACTATTTAAATCTCTCATTAAATCACAATCTCGCTTATGTTACATAATTTGTAGCCTCGGAGAAGGTCCGATTAAAGGGTCGCCTTCATCGGGTCAAACCCAAGTGAGTTTGTGCTTTCTTGTTTGCATATGGTACACGAGGTTTTGCCGTTTGCATTTGCACCGTACCTTGAACGTTATCCTGACGATGAAATACGTTGAACCCGAATATCATTCCAGAGTTTTTTCTAAGGGTGTTCAATTTCCTAATCTGTCTAGTTTCCCACTTGAACTAAGAATCGGACCAATTGGAACTAATCCTTGATTTTTTAGATCGGAGATCGGACCAACTAATCCTAGGACTAGATCGACCACCCAGTCCAATCCAGTTTGCGGGCAGTTCAATGGCATCGGGGAGGAAAAGAGAAGAGAGAGAGAGAGAGAGAGAGAGAGAGAGAGAGAGAGAGAGGGCGTATCAATATAGACTTACTTAGATAGGTAGAGTTTCGACTCTCGATTGACTAAAGAGTGAGGCTCGAATGAGGAAACAAGAGAGATACTTAAAAGGAGAGAACTCAAAGAAAGGGAAATTAGGCCAGTTCTAATTTCGGTTCGGGTGGTCCGATTCGATCTTGCCATCACATGAACTGGGAACCGGACCGCCCAAGAACTAGTTCCATTTTTAGGAACCGTGGATCAGATCAAAACTTTGAAACCCAACTCCCTCTCATGAACCCTTATTCTGCTTTTGCTAAACCATCTTCTTCGTTTTCACCCATACGCTCCATCAAGCAGCTTATTCGCCATACACCAGCTCAAGTCAAAGAGTATGTTCAGTCCTCTAAGTTTGATCAGCACCCCATCCCAGCTACTGATCAAGAGTATTTTGTCACTCTCCAGATTCCTCCTGAGTTTCCACGCCAATGGTCTCAACAGGGTTATACCCACATCCATTATGGTGCAGTTCGTCTAGCTCTTACTTTTCATGGTCGAAAAGGCCTTCCTGTTGTTGCTAGAATGGCTCTTTTGGATACAAGGTTCTTAGAATACCAGCATGCTTGTATAGGCACAGTCCAAACCACTCTAAATGCTGGCACAGTTTTTGTTACCCTTTATCCAAATTTCAATATTGCTCTTTCAGATCCTCAGTTGCTTTCTTTCCTGAAAGTTCAACTTCAGCTCATTGGAGCCCCTCAAGTTTCTGACTCGGTGGCAGCCACTCTTCATTACCAATTGGTATATCGAGTCCAGAATCATGCTTTAGATCTGAATTTCCATGGAAACCAAGATGCCTTGTTCATTTCCCTTGAGAATGACCAAGCTTCATGTATCCATGTTCCTCGCCAAATTCCAAAAGACAAGTTAACCAAGCTCTTGCCAGAGACTTGGATAACCAATTACGAGCAGCTTCACCAGAGCAACAAGCCGGTACACTCCACAGATTCCGAATTTATTCGGAAGAAAGATGGCATCGTCCAGATCAAGTTTGGAAAGGGAAAAGAAGAGGCCCCTCCAATTTTCCCTACACTCTTCATGATTGATCCATGTGTTCCAGATCCAGTACCTGAAGATGGTGATCCAAAACAGCTTGTCGAGTTCTTTAAAGCTGATGGACATCCTGTTCATCACTATAAAGACCCATATGGTCACTGTTTTTGGGATCCTTGGTGCCAGTGCTCTCATTGCCTCAAATCTCCAGACGAAGTAGATCCAGCACAGAAGCCCCGACGAAAGGCCAAGCGGAAAGACCCTCTTTTTCAAAGGTATCTTGATAAAGATCCTACTGTTGGTCCTCTTGGTGATAAAAAGGGATACCAGTTTTTGGTGTCATATGGAAATCCACCTGACTCTTCTTCTCCCACCCAAGCCCCTCAAACACCACCTCCATCACCACCACCAGCACCCAAAAAACCAAAAAAATTGGTTGTCTCACCTTTTTATAAGCCAATACAAAAATGGGTAAAGAAACATTCTTTCCCGTTGAACCTTCCCACTGCCTGCTGTGAAGAAGTTCAGGAAAACTCTGATCTACCTATACCTTTTCCTAGTATCTGCATGTTTCAGCCGAGTGATTTTCCTTCCTTGAAAAAGGAAGACACATCACTCAAATTTCCTGAAGCACAAGAATTTGTTGATCCAAGTCGCAGATACCATCATGCGCCCAAGATCACTACCCCAGTTGGTGCACATGTCACAGCCCCTGCAGATGCTGTTTTGAATTGGCAATCTGAGACTCTTTTGTCTCAAAATGAAGCCTTAAAGGTCATGGATGCAAAGATTGACAGTGTTCATAAAGATCTTGTGATACATCACGATACTGTCCAGAAGATGCTTCGAGATTTCAAGAAGAAGCTTTCAGATCTTGAACAAGGAAGAACTTTTTCTTCCTATCTTGAAGATCCAAGACCAGAGATCGAAAAGCTAAAAAGACAAATAGCTTTTCTTCAAGAAGGGACCCCTTTCTCAAAACCTTCTGAACCAGCTCCTCTTTTTGGTCTATTCAGTCCACCTCAACCCCAACATATTGTTCCTTCCACTTTCTTTTCTGTCTCCTCTGAACCTGACAGATCTGATCCTTCCCGTCTCAAACGCATTATCCAAGAAATGCACAAAAAAGGAAAAGCAAAAGAGACAGATAGGTCACAATCATTTGTTCTTTCTCCATCCGCTCCCCCTGAACCAGATCCACAGATGATGATCTCAAATCCAATTGAGTCTTTTCTCAAGACCCTTACTACACAAACCTCTGAACCTGACCCTGACTCCCCTCAGATTTCTGTACCACCTACCCCCATAATTGCAGCATTTGACTCTCCCCCACCTAGTGTTGCATCTGATCCAGAATATTCTCTTTCGGACTCTCTTCCACAAACTCCATCCTCTTCTAGTAGTTTCAGCATCCCTCCTTTGATGATGAATGAACCTATGAAAGAAGAACCCTTTTCTGAGCCCGATATTGAGTTCCCCAGTGAACCATTTCCTTCAGTTACAGCCAGTCAGAGTTCAGGCTCTAAATTTTTTACAATTGATGATATTCCTTATCACAAATGGCCTGACCGTTTCCAAGAATTTCATTCCTGGCTAATCACTCAGAATCTCACCAGAGAAAGCCATTATGACATTCTCTTGGAATTTGTTTCCAAATTCACCGGTAGTCTTAAGAGTTGGTGGCAGACTACTCCTGAGCCAGATCAGCTCAAATTTCTTGTTTGTACCAATTTTAAAGACAACATCTATACCATGCATCTTTTCTTCTGTGGAAACCCACAGGACATCCTTGGCCAACAGAAAAGAGAATTTTTTGAACGAAAATGCTGTTCTCTCAATAGAAAGGATCTAAATCGGCATTTTCAGGACATGCTTAAGCTCTTCTATGCTTTAGGAGCAGATCCTAACCTAAAGCAAGTGTTTCTCAATTCCATTCCTAAAGAGCTTAGCCAGATGGTAGAAAAATCCCTTTCTGCCAAAAACCTCACAGTACCTGCAGCTAGTCTCGGCCAGTTACAGCAAGAAGTTCATAATAGTCTAGAAGAACTATGCTCTAGAAAACGAGCTTTCAAGGAATTTCTCAGAGAAAGCCGCCATCTTGACAAAGTCTGTTCCAAAGATTATTTGAAGATCAAGTGTTCTCGTGACAACAACTCTTGTGACTGTCACCATTGCCAAAAGTCCAAGAAAAGGAACCATTTCCGACGGTTTCGCCTTCATGATGATAGAATTCACAGGCGATCCAAAAAGAGAAGATTTCTCCGTCGAAAACGGCATAATAAAGCCTTTTCATCGTCCAGATCAGCCTCAAAACACAAGAAGTCTAATCGGTGCTATACTTGCGGCCAAAAGGGACATTTTGCAAAAAACTGTCCCCGAGCACAAAAGGCAAAAATCAACCTCATCCAGCATGTTGAACAGCAGACAGGCATATCTCTTCAAGATGATGATCTTGAATCTCTCTTCTCCATTGACGAAGATCCTTCGGAAGAAACACTTTGTCATATTCCATACTTCAGTGAAGAAGAAAGTGATCCTGAAGAAATTTTTCACTTTGCTCCCCAGGTTTTATCTCAAACTCCATGTTATCTTCCTCCATACATTCCTGTCAAAATCCTTCCATCTAAATATTCTGAACCAATTTCTGTCATAGCTATGATAGATACTGGTGCTCATGCCTCTCTTCTTGACCCTAAAATTCTTCCAGCCAACTATTGGAAACCTCATATCCGATATTTTACTTCAGCCTCCGGAGATACTTTTTCAGCCAAAGTTCAATCTGACCCTATCTCCATTCAGATACTTCCACAGTGTTCCATCACTACCAAAGTTCTTGGCAGTCCTCTTCCGGACAAGGATCTCATTATAGGATGGGATATTTTATCCCAACTTCCTAAACTCAAAATCATTAATGGAAAAGGTCTTAAGTTTAAAGACTCTTTTAAAGAATTTACCAGCATCCAACGATTCTTTTCCATTGAAATGAGTATCCTTGATCCCATTATGCAAAGCCTGTTAAATTCATGCGCGAACAGTCATTCTGAATTCTCTCAGAAATGTCCACATCCTTTGTGGCAAAATCCCCAGTTCTTTGTTCGCCTTCCGTTTAAAAATAGTGAAGATATCAACCCGACCAAAGCCAGTCATCCGGGTATGAATCCTGATCATCTTGCTCTTGCTCAAAAGGAGTGCCTTGAACTTCAGCAACAAGGACTCATTGAACTCTCAGATTCACAATGGGCTTGTCAAGCCTTTTATGTCAACAAACGAGCTGAGCAAACCAGAGGAAAATTACGGTTAGTTATAAACTACCAGCCCCTCAATGTTTTCCTCAAGGATGACAAATTTCCACTGCCTTCAAAAAGCTCTCTTTTTGCTAGTCTCACAAAGGCTAGAATCTATTCAAAGTTTGACCTCAAAGCAGGATTCTGGCAACTTGGTGTTCACCCTGAAGACAGATCCAAAACTGGATTCTGTATTCCGAATTGCCACTACCAGTGGAAAGTCCTTCCTTTTGGACTCAAAACAGCCCCCTCTCTTTTCCAAAAAGCCATGTGTCAAATCTTCAGTCCAATTTTGGACACTGCAGCCATTTACATTGATGATATATTGCTTTACAGTCCTGATGAGCAATCGCATGGCCAACTCCTCCAGAAATTCATTGATATCATTCAAAAATATGGAATCATGCTGTCCCAAAAGAAAATGGTCATTGCCCAGACCAAAATTGAATTCCTTGGTATGAACCTTGATAATGGTACATATCACCCTAATCCTCACATTGCCCAGGAATTACTTAAGTTCCCCAATGAGAAATTGACTATCAACGAAGTCCAGACTTTTCTTGGGATAATTAATTATCTCAGAGACTTTGTTCCCCACATTGCCAAATTTCTCATCCCACTTCAGAAAATGTTAAAGAAAGATGCTCCTCCTTGGAGTAAAGAACAAACTGAAGCAGTTGTCAAGCTCAAGGAACTTATGCAAGACCTTCCTCCTCTTCAGATTCCTTCTATGGGCAAGCGAATTCTTCAGACAGATGCTAGTGATAATATTGGGCAGCGGTCTTACTTGAAGAAATCAATAATAAGCGTCACATTTGCGCTTATGGAAGTGGTAAATTCTCTCCATCTGAACTTCATTACCACTCTACCTTCAAAGAGATACTTGCAGTCAAAAATGGCATCAAAAAATTCGAGTTTCATCTTATCGGCTATCATTTTTTGGTAGAATCCGATATGGCCTCTTTTCCTCAAATGATGAAATTCAAACAGAAACAAATTCCCCATGCACAGCTTTTGCGCTGGGCAGAATGGTTTTCCAAATACTCTTTTGAGGTGAAGTACATCCCAGGAAAGAAAAATGTTCTTGCTGATTTTCTTTCCAGACCAAAGGCTCCCCTTGAAATAAACATGTATGTTAAAAAGAATCCTCGATTTAACATATATAGAACACAGGACATGCCCAGACTTAATTCCCGATTGGAATATCCCCCTGATGTTCGAATGGCCATTCATGAAAACAGACTTGCTCAAAGTCTTTCAGATCTCTTTCACTCCCAAGAATACAGCATTTTTGCTAATTATGGTGGTTTATTGCTCAAACCCTCTGGACTCCATCCAGAATACCCTTTCATCCATCCCCTTTGCTGGAACCCAGATGAAGAATTTCCTGAAGATCTCAAATGGTTTCTTTGGTATTTATGCAATGCATATACCATTGCTATCCAGTTCCCCACTGAAAAGATTTTCCGAGCTCTCACCGAAATGATTCGCCTTCAGAATCGTGCTACCCATGAACTCAAACACTTGTTCTCATTCCTGGAATGGTTTATGCCTCTTTCGATATGGAGACCTACTTTTGGATCCGAAAATAGGAAATCCCGCCCTGAACCTATGAGACACACTATTGTCATATTCCATCGTCCATGGTCATTCATATTGCCCTCCGGAGATCATTCTACGAAGCCAGCTTTCACAGGAACATGCGAATACAAGCCTCAAGTTCATCTCCAAAAACACCAGGTATATAAAACTCTTTCCCGTACTATTGCAGCAGATGAAGCTTCTTACAGGGAACTACAAAGAATCTTGTGCCAAGAAAATCGAGTCATCCCTCCAGAAGTATGGCCCTCGCATTTTGAACCCGTGACATGGGAATCCTATGGTCCCTCTGATTCTATCCGAGAAGCCCTCCGAATTTACAGGATTGACCATCCTCAACCTGAACCTGAACAAGAACCAGCATCATCTTCTTCTGATCCATGGGGAGGACCTCTCTCTCAAGACCCTTGGGATTATGGCACTTTTAGTTCTACTCGCAGACCTCCGTGTTCTGATGAAGAACTAGAAAGGCTCGTCCGACAGTTCAGACTTCAGAAAGACGGACCACCAGATGGACCGCCAGTCTTCCCAGGAGAATCATCAAGAACTCATCCTGAAGATCTCTCTCTCAGCCAAATTGAGACTGATTTACACCCCCTCAGACAGGTAGAGAATTGGCCCCAGCCAACTTTGCCAACTGAGCCAACCCAGTCAACACAAGTTCTACCAGGCTCTCCAGGACCAACTCCAGACTCTCCATCGTATCTCCCATATTGGAGAGAAATAGAAGAATCCAGCACACTCCCTCCTGATGACACTTCTCCTAGTGTGCAGGCCTTAATTGCTCAAATCACAGAAGAAAATTTTGAACAAGAGTTAGAAAGGAGAACTCAGGAACGATATCAGAGAAGAAGATCCAGACTTGATACGCCTGGTTCTGATCCATCCTCTGAAGAAGACTAGTGTATAGACTAGTGTGTGCAGTATGTGAATAAACAGTGTGTGCTTGTTGTATCTGTAAAAAGAAGACTCGTGAGTCTTCTAGAGTCTGTAAAATCACGAGACTCTCCCTCGTGATAATTGTGCTTGTGAAAAGCCGCCGGACGCTTGTCTTTGTTAGGCGGTACTATAGCAAAAGTACTGTAGCAGGTTACTGTAGCAGTACTGTAGCAAGGTTACTGTAGCAAAATCACTGTAGCAACAGTAACTTATACTCGTCTATTTAAGGCGAGAAATGTAGCGTGAAGAAGAAGAGGGGCAGAGAACCTTTCTCTCTCGAAATCCTCTCAATCTTTCTCCATGATTTTCTAAACCTTTCCTTCCTTCTCCTTCCTAGCCTGGTAACAGCCTCTAGGAACTGCAGCGTCTCTCATCTTGTCTAATGCAAAGCTAGCGATCCGTTCTCTCATCTTCAGGTTAGCCTGTTAGTTTCCCTAAAAGGCAGACCCTGTGAGGCTTGAGCAGAGCTCGCCTGTGTTGGGTTAGCATACCTGGGGAACGACGCAGCTCTCCTGCGGTATGTTGTACTCAGTCCTAGTTCTTTCCCTTTGCAGAAAATGACAAAAAAATTATCATCAAGCACAAATTTTTTAGGATCTCAAAGTTTGCAAGTAGGTGTGGTCCTGTCTAAGTCCATTTCCTAAAGGAAAAAAATCAGTAAAAATCCTAGATTATGCTCACTATCACACATTTATCTCAAAATTTTTTTGTTGACACATAAAATCTTAAACTTGTACTCATTTGATGCATTTACTCTAAATTTATACCATTGTGACATAGTTATTCCAAAATATAGATACAAGTTCAAGGATTTTTTTATACCACAATTGTATAAGTTTGAGGTAAATTTATGTTGACATCTAAATTTTAATAACTCATTTAAGTTCATATTGTACAAAAATTATGAATCAATTATTTAGTTTCTAAGCAAAAAAATATTTTAACAGCATCACATAAAATATAGTTTCAAGGATTCAAAATAGCATCTAGCATCGAACTGATGGTAGCATGAGCTAGGATCAATCGCACGGACCTAGCCCACATCTCAAGGGAATTCTGGCTAGCAATAGGGAGGAAGGCTGAAATTTGCAGCCCTTAAACCTAGATGATTTAAACCTTAACTAGAGAGAATTCAGACCATTAATTTGTTAGGCCTTGAAAATAATTATAATGAACCCTAAAAATAGGCCGAAACCTACAAATTCTTAGCCCACAAGACTAGGAGTTTCAGCTAGCCCATCTTTGGAGAGGCCTTAATCGAACTTATGACATCCCTGTCCCATATCGCCTAGGGAAGTAGTCCTGGGAGTGCTTATGTAGTGAGGTCCACACATAACTATCGACAACATATTTTATTAGGTCGCGTGCTCGTGAGTTGCCGCGAAAAGTCGCAAGGATGGTGAACTCGAGGAAAAACAAAGCCGTGAGAGTGGGGTCCAAAGTAAACAATATAGTTGGTGGTGGGCCGAGAAGGACATTACAAAGTGGTATAAGAGTCGACTCCTGACTACATATGGTGATCGCTTGTGGTGACCAGAGTGGGCGCTCACTGGTGTCATTAAGGACACAGTAGGGACACTGTGCCATTGAAGAGAGAAGTATGTGACATTCATGTCCCACATCACCTAAAGAAAGAGTCATGGAATAGCTTATGTAGTGAAATCCACCCTTAACCACCAACAACACGTTTTCCTAGATTGTGTGCTCGTGAGTTGCCGCAGAGGGCCATGAGAATGGTGGACTCAAGGAAAAATAAAACCGCGAGAATGGGGCCCTAAGCGGACAATATTGTCAATGATGGGACCAAAAAGGATGTTACAGAACTCCATCAACTAATTTGGGAAAATTTGTATAATTTGACCCTCTAAGAACTTAATTGAAAGAATTTATAAAATCTATGGCCAATTATAAAAATACTAAAAACTTGAGATATATAATTGTAAAAGGCCAACTTATGAATATATGCAATTATGCCTTAGAATTTCTAGTCAGTAATTATAATTTCAGAATACGTTCCGGAAAAAAAAACAAAAAAAAAAGAGAAAAAAATACGCAAGATGAAGGAAGCCGAGAAACTCCAACTTCGACCGCCTCCCCCTCGGGCGACAGTTGCCACTACACTAGTCGAGTTGGCACTGCTGACTTCCAATTTGTCCCAAGCCACTTTTTGTTGTCCCACACTAGCTAAAACCAAGTCGTTGCCACTTCTCCCAATACACTGCTCGACGGGCCATCACCCTCAATGTGTTGCCGTCGGTGTGCTATTTAGGACGGTCAGTAATAACTGAACTGCTATGTCAGCTATTTTTTATAAATATTGATCAGAATGGCAACATTAGAATTTCACACTAAGTTTGAAGTAAGGTGACAAAATTAGACTTAAATTGACACACGGTACAATGTGTTTATGACTGAGGGGTAGTTTTCCCTAGTATGTAGATTTCAGATTAGAGCACCTGGCATGTATAACTTGTTTATTATAATGAGTCCTTGTAGGAAATGCCTTTCATATGTATAACTTCTCCAAAGTTGAGCAAGTTTCAATAGGATCATTTTTGTTTGAATGGCTTTAGAGTTTCTTGTGAGCTCCCTTTTATTGAATGGCTTCTCTGTAACTCTTTTTTCTTTTTTCCTCATGTCGAATTTTTTGTTCAACAATGCTATTCGTGGTTTTCTTCGTCTTTAGACAAAAAGTTCCCAGTGAATCAGAAGCATTAGCGACAACAGCAATAACCTTTTGCCGCTTTTGAGTTTCCTCGTCATTGCAGAGTTCCATTTCCACTAGCCATCATCGTTTTAACAAGTTCATCCAGTCCCATTGGTTGAATCCTCATCGATTCTCTAAGTGCGAGATGTCTCTATTTTCTTTGGCAAAGCTCGCAAAAGCTTAATTATTTGTAAAATACATGTATACATTATGCCCAGCTATGAGAACCCATTGCCGATGTTGGTGAAGCCAAGTAAACATTTGATTTATGCTTTCTCCTGGCTTCATCTAGAATGGCTCATATTTCCCAAGAAGGATGTTCATCTTCATTTCTCGTACACGTTCGGCTCATTCATACGTAAGCTCAAGTGGATCCCAAATCTCTTTCATTGTGACACAAGATAAGGCTCTATTAAACTCAGTAGGATAAGGAACAATACGTAATGGGAATAGTTTTAGAAATTTATGTTAGTATTCTCGTTTGCTCTTAGCACACAATCTCTGTCTGTGTTGGAAGAACTGTCGCTGTAGCGGAAGTTGCATCTGTAGACAGAGTTCGAGTTGTGGAGGGCCAATGTCGAGGTGTCGAGATAGAGGTTTCCTTGGTGGCTCAAATGGTTCAATTACGTACCACAGCTCATGATCGGTTGATTGCACAAACACTTCCGTCATGCATTTCTAATAAACATAAGTAGTTTTATCAAATTTTGGCTCTCTTGGGATGGATTGACTTCCCCCAAATATGCTCCTACAATGCCAACCATTATGAATCTTTTACTCTAAAGTAGAGTCTTTTAATCATATTTAAGCACACAAGTTTTATACCAATTAAAATAGACTGGAGTAACAAAGAGAGGAGTGAATTGGTTGTTGCAGGATTTTAAAGACCTTTCTGTGTAGAACGTCGTGTAAAAAGATTATGGAGGGTTCGTAGAGGCAACAGCCAGCGCAGGGCGAATATGCTCTATCAACGGACATGTAAAGAGACCAAGGGAGAGAAGAGTTTGAAAAGCAATAGTGATTTCCGCTTTTCACTCGTTAAAGGATCAACTGTCCACGCGAAAAATGACTTCTCCACCGGTTCTTTCTCTCTCTACATGACTTTAGAGACCCAGTTGATGGAAAGGTAGTGGGAAGAACTTCTGTTTTTAACATTTTGTTTCGATGGTGGCCGGTCAAAAAGCTATGAAATAAGCAAGCGACGTGATAAGATCTTCGAAAGTTACGTGAACGAGAGATTCATCGTACGATGAATGTTTGATAAAATGAAGGTTGTCGGGAAGAATTATCGCAAGATCAAGGAAAAAAGAGAGAGTGGGGCATGCATGTAATTAATTAATAGATAAATAAGGTTAGATTGCTTGTGATCTGAGTGATTGCTTCGGGTCTAAACGCTGATTTCCTCTTTCCAAGCCTCCAATTATTGGCGAAACGCAGATGATGCCAACTCCCACGGTCCACAGGATCTCTTCAATTGGGATTAGAAATTTGTAATATAGTGGGCTAGCTTTGAATTGTGTAGTTAGTGCTTCATGACCTAATTAAAAAAAACCATCTATAGGTTCGGAGCCTAGAGTCTAATAAATAATTTATTTTATTCCACAGTAATCATGCCAATCAAGGAGATAATCTTGTCTGCCCACAGTGTTCGGATCTTCTCTCTCTTTCAAATGAAATGTTTAACAAGCGGTCTCTTCAGCAAATAGCAACTATTTGTCTCGTGAAAAGGAAATGACTTAATATTAAAATTCTAAAGTTAGTACTAATGACAAATTTATCCCATGCCATTATTCTCTCTTATAGAAAAGTCCAAAATTGATACCCCACTATATGTTGATCCAAAACTAACTCAACTCTCGTGGAAATTCTAAATTGGTACCTCTAACATCAAATCTATCTTCTACGTCAGATTCTAAATTGCTCATGGATGACAGGTTTGGATCAGGATCAACAATTCAGGACTTTTCCGTGAGACGAAGGTATCAGTTTAAGACTTTTCGTGAGAGCGGAACATCAATTTAAGGTAAGTATGTCATGGGATATCGCCATATTTGTTCGAAAATTTGTAACAGTAATAATCAAGAGAAAATCTTCTGTGTTATTTTGTTTATTTTCCGTCGTTAGTTTGGCATGACCTTGCATGAACGACGCCGTCTCTAAAACATGAAGCGGATGATTGGTCACTCATTGCATCGTTGCAGGTCCCGTCGCAGTGGTTCGACGTACGTTGAGAATGGATCCAATTCTCCATTCGAGATTCCACGACAAACCTCTCAGTGAATTACTTCTCCTTCATAATTCACTCGTTGCCTTATTGCTGCGTCACGTCTTGTAAGATGCCAAAGAGGTCCACGTCCGTCACATGTATTTGAGGCACTACGTAGTTATTCCTGTCATCAGAGGCCATACGCCACGTGTCAAAATGATGAGAAATAGTTTTTATAGAGAAACAAAAGACCAGTCGAGTTGAAGCCATGTGTGTGAACAGTTCCAATTTGATCATGTTTGTGTCCAATTTACTGTGTCTATAAGTTTTTCTTTTCTGTCTTATATTGATCTTCTTGTAGCATTCAGAAAAGTTGCATGAAAAACGTTGGCAATGAAGGCAAGGTCAATGTTAACAATGTTAACCTGAAAATTCTATTTTAACAATGTCACTCCAACAACTTAGTGGATAAATAGTTCTGATATGGATCCAAAATAAGGTCAATGTTAGATTTATATTATGATTTCATTCATTTGATTTTTCGCTCCAAACTAATACAAAAGGTGTGTTTGTTTGGGCAAAAGAGTTCCCTGCATATTAATTTATCAGATTATCATGTGCTTAGTTTACTGGGGTAATCAATCGATGTGAAATTGTTTATGAACAAAGCAAGTATTCATACTTAAAAAAAAATGAATTCCCTATATAAAAATGAAAGAACATTTTCCAAGGCTTCTTACCAAACGCTCTCCTTCACATTCTTCACTGAGGCTCATTCGCTTTTCACCTTCTCCAATCTTTTGATAAAGCATTAGGCTATGCAGGTTAGCTCTTGATATTATGAGCAATGAACTCACGGTTCTTCAATTATTTCTTTTAGTGGCTGCACAAGCGACTCTTTGCGACGCAATTTATCCCGATATTTCTTCGTACAAGAATCATTTGTTCAAGAAATGATAAATGAATGTTTTGTTTAGGTACCACTTGCGATATTGCCAGGAAAAGAAGTAACAGAGTCTGACTTAGTTATCTTATCTGTATTTTTTTTTTAAGCTAGAAGCTGCTCTCGAAGGCACGCTATTGTAATTTGTCAATTTGAATGCTAATCGATTAGACAGACTTAAGATCAATTATAAGATCGAAAATTATTTTCTAAATAAGATCTAAACATCCAAAAGTATTTTCGGTTACACTTTCGAATACATCACCAAGCAATACGCCCTAGCATTACACATCCACTGATTTCCCCATCAGTGTTCTCCGTCAATGCTTGTCTAAATCCCAGCGAGGTGCACTTTTTGCTGGCCTTTTGGGAGGCAGCTAGGGATAATCATCTACCATCATGGGTCCTCCTGCGTCATCTTCCTCAAAATGCGTCAAAGGAAAAAGAAATTATTTTTTCTTTATAAAGACACGCAACTTTATATCATGCAGAAATCTTTTCAGGTAATATCATTTTCATAGCAAGAGACAAACTGCTATTTCCAGCTGTAGCAATAACTGCTAATTTTTCCGTGACACGTCGTGGATTGCATCGGCTTCAACATGGCCATGTGGATTTTAATATCTAAGCAATTTGTCTCCTTTCCTGCTTATCACATTGCTTTCAGAGAAATGTGAAGGCATTATCAGAGGACAATGATTCAAGAAAGTGTGTCGACTCTTGAGTGAAGCCAGCTGCATATGGTATGATTAAAGATTACAGGTGCCCAAGAGTGACTGATGCCTCAGAGATGTTCTGTTCTTTTGTTTGTGCCATTTAATTGTTGGCATAGCCAGATTCTTTGGTGGTGACACCCATAAATAGACGGTTCTTAGAGGATGAAACCAGTGAAAAGGAGATAAGTTGGGAATTCATTTAGTAAGAAGATTTGCGGGTATTTTTAGAGATCAGTCACACCAAAAGTTTCGAATACATTGTTTATCAAAACCCCCAAAATCGGATGGGGGAGAGCCTATCATTTTTTTTTTCTTTTTGACATTTGACACTTACCCTCGAATGAGTGGTCACATTTAAGTAATCTTTATTTGGTCCTAATCGATCGGAATCGGTCCTTATAGATAGTATTAGCGGAGGATCCCATTTAGTAAATATACGCTTTGAGGAAAGATTGGTTTCAAGCTGATCTGAGCTGACAAGGATAAAATTGGGTGAGAAGGCTCAAATAAAAAATGGTTCATGGCAGACTTCTAGGATAGGGATGGGTTTGGTACGAAGCAAACTCACATGACAGAGAATCGTTGGGATATATGTGCGACATTGATCAGACATAAGGTTTTCTATGGAGAAGTTTGTAACACTTTAGACTCCCATCATCAGAGTGGTCCTAGGACGTTATTCAGATTTAAATGCCCATCTGTAAATGGCCGCCATCTTGACATGTCACATCCGAGAAGTCAGGGCATTGCCCAAGTGGATCGAATTAGGTAGTTATATATTTCGTTAGAGAATGGTGTACTTGACATTGTGTCCTAGAAGAATAGTCATAAATAGTCCCTGAGACAAAGTGTGAGTTTAATTTTCAATGAATTTTCATTTGCAAAACCTATGGCTGGAGGATCTTTGATTAGTGAATAACGAGCACATGCAGAATTAAGTAAGTACAATAATAAGTGAGTCATCATGTATGTAAGTTGCCAATTAGAATATTTGTTTGAAGAAGTTTTCTCTAATAATCAAGGATGGAGGAAAATATTCCCTTTTGACTATTTATATTTATCATATAAAGGATTGTGATGAATTTTTTTTTTTTTACATATAGATATTCTTCTAACATGTAGTCTAAAAGATATTAGGTCAAGCCGATCAAAAGGTCAAACCGTGGTCTTCATACAAAAAAAATGAGCTCACTCTTTACTAAAAGAAGATTATAGCCTTGATTTAGGCTTTTAGAAAAGTGGAACACTACATAGTTGAACCGATATGAATCTTGATATTTGCCTATCTTGCCTTCATTCTTTGATTTACTTTTGATATACGAAATGGTGCATTTGTTTAGCAGAAAATGAATAATTTAAAAGATATTTTCCTTAAAATGTATTGGGAGAACAATAATAATCCGAATGGTATCAAATTAATGTGGCGAAAACAAATAATCTCCCCTCTTGTATAAACCTAATAGGAAATCATATAATAGAGCAATATAGATAGCAAACATCCACAAACAGAATGCGATTTTTTTATCTGGAAAACCTCATTGATGTGAAGAGATAAAAAGACCACGGGACCATAGTCTACTCAAAATTTTCAGTATCAACAAAATTGGGTGAACAAAATTCTTCTCTAGTTAATACTAAAGGTGCATATTAACAACACTATTAAGAACACTTTTTTTTGCAATACACGTGATTTCACTAGAGATCAGGGATAAATCTCACATTTTTGTCATCACGTGATTTTAGTTGTAGAAAATGCAACACATTTTTGCAATCTTGACTTTCATGACACAGTCCTCCCGGCAAAAAAAAAAATAAAAAAACCAAAAATAGTTATACGGATATCAACATTTCCAGCTAAGTGGGAATTTGTTTATCTAACTAACTCAAGTCTTCCGGTCTTGAAACTAAGTTTCACACTAAATGTTCCCCTTAGATACCTCATGATCCACTTCATTGCATTCCATTGTTTTTTTGTTCTGGATTTGACAAATAACAACTAATAAGGCCAATTCCATGCTCTAAGTCTGGCCATGTACATACCATAGAATACATCAAGCTTCCACAACCGAGGCATATGCAACACCTTTTTCATGTCTTTCCTTTTATCATCAGTCGTAGGACTCTACTTACTATTCAATTTAAAGTGGGTAGCAAGAGGAATACTAATCACTTTATCCTTGTCCATGTCAAATTTCAGAAGAACATTCTTGATGTACTTCTCTTGTGATAAGAACAACTTCTTATAACTTTTGTCTTGAGTAATTTTAATGCCAAGAATCTATTTTGCCAGGCCCAAGTCTTTCATGAAAAAAGCTTGATCATTTTTTTCTTCAATAACTCAATTTTTGAAGCATTCCTACCAACAATCAACACATCATCAGCATAAAGGAAGAGAGTAATAAAGTCATTATAATAAAAAAAAAAGTTGGAAAAATATATAGTTCTCCCATGAAGCTTTCTAATAGCCATGCTCCATTATAATCGACATAAATTTTTGTCTCACTGTTTGTTTGCTTTAGGCCATGAAGACTCTTCTTTACCTTGCACACAAAGTCTTCTTGTTTTTTGACTTGCAACTGGCGAGGCCCTGGTGAGGCAGATCTAAGTGAGGTAGCCTCGCCTACCGAGGAGCATATGTAAACCATTGTGAGGTGCAGTGACAAGCAAGCCTAGCATCGTCAATCAGAGGTGAATACAACCATGGCCTCATCAAACATGGGTAGAGGAGCCTTAGCCTATTCACAAGCGAGGATCGGAACCCTCACCAATCATAGTAAGGGAAAAACATAAAAGAAGGAAGGACAAAAAAAAAAAAGGAAACATGAAATAATTTTTTTTAAATTAAAAAAATATTATTATAATTGTAAATCTCAGCACCAGCCATCGATGCTGTTGACCATGCCACGTAGGATGACCGATATCCATGCTAGTAGTTTTTAGCTTAGATTACAAAATGACTAAATTAACATAAATGCAAAAGATTTATGACTCAATTGACCCAAAAATTATGACTAAATTGACACAATTACAATAGATTTAGAAAAAAAAAAGTTTATAAATTTTTTAGTCATTTTCCCCCTAAAATAGTCTTAGGAAATCTACAAAGGACAAGTAGGTGTATTACCATGACGAGTTGATCTAGTAGGGAGTTAATTTTTTATTGGTGTTTTAAACCTAACAATCTGTCAACAAGTGAGGTAGGCCCAACCCTCTTCAAACTTCTTTTCTAAGCAGAAAACATGAAAGAATACCAAAATCAAGTTGATCCTTCGTATTAATTTTTATAATCCATTTTTAAATGTTACTTGTTTCTCACACCATTAACAAGGAAACAATGAAAAGATTGATCATAAAATTCTAGCTTTTCATAATTAATGGATAATTACACACAATTAGTATAGATTATATTAAAAACTCAAACTATAAGATGGATGCTTGAATTATTATCTAATACTGTAGCTGATCAAAAACTGATGTAGCTCTAATACCTCATTCCGAAGAAAAAAGGGAGACGAAGTAGAGAAAGAGCAAAAAGAGAGACGCCAATCCCAGCGGGAAAGAAGAAACGCAAACAGCAAATGTTCACTTGTAGGCAACCTACATAGAGTTCTACCAAGAAAATAAATCTAACTAACAGAAATAAATCAAGACAAATGTCCCAGATTCTTAATAACTTCAAATAACCAATGTACACTAGCAATTCTGAATCAATAAAGAGGTTAAAAAATTTCTGTCCGGCATCAATCTGCCCATGGAAAAAAAAAGGTGACTTGATGAATTTTTAGACCACTTTTCCAACGAAATTAAAGTCTCATTTATTTCATGAAAAATGAGTGATTTGAAAAAAAGAAGTGAAAAAGTAACCCCCCCCCATATCATTTATCATAAATGAACTAATTTTCCATCATCTACACAAATGTTTAAACAAAAACACTATTGTTTGTAATGAAAATATTTTCAATTGATTAATTATTTTAAGCGATACATGCAATTATTTTCGGGAAAACATTTTTCAAATCCCTCAATTTGCATTGAATAAATGAAGCCTAAGTGATGCATCGTCTTTGATCTTACGAAGATGCTATAGTTATCTTTGCCTCGAAAAGTTTTTTTAATTTCAACATACAACAATCTCAAATAACTATAAGTTAGGCAATGAGTTCTCAACAATAAACATTGAACTGATTCTTATAAAACCTGGCAATTCTTTAAAATGTCCATATCTCTGATCTCGAATTTTTCAGAATCTATTGTGAGCTAAAATTTGGTACATAAACTAAAGGACTTTACAATCGTTAATGAACTTACGAGAAAAAAAAGACTTGGACAGAAATGTAAGAAGCTCTTAAGATACCCCTACTGTTTTAGAATTAAATTTGCAATGCAATAGTATTTACTCCAAAGATTCAGTAAACTTAACTAAATTACTAGGCGAGGTACTGGTTTATTCAAGGTTGGTCAACAAATCCACCTAAATAGTTGATTTAATTACCTTAATCACTTATTGCTCAGTCTTTCAGATCAAACTTAATTTTCGGATATAGATCCTTAGATAACAACTTTGAAGTCTTCTGAATTAAATTGGATAATGTGATACGTATTAAGAGCTTTAGAACAAAGGGTAAAAACCTAACTCTTTTATTAGGTTTGACCAAATTTGGCCAAAAATGAACTTCGTTAGAATTACAGTAGAGGGATATTTGGGCCATGCTTGGAAGAGAATTCCAACTGTGCCCAATTTTTTCAAATTGAATGACCAGATCTCGAGATATCACAACTTTTGATCATGGTTATCCTATCTTGATGGCGATGCTGAAATTGTGATTTTTTCTAGATCGAGCGTTAAATTCATGAAGATCACATCTCGCACTTTTCGACACCTTGGGATTGGTGTCAATGGGAGTTTTAACAATAATGATATTGTAACTTTTCATCACTATATTCTACAAACACTATTTATAGAAATGCACAAACCACAAAACTTCTTTAGAGGTCGGATAATATTTGCAAAAGTTTGAGCGGCAAGCTTTCTATGAGACAACACTGGATTTAAGGGAAAATCGACCAAAGAAGTTATGAGCTGTTAAATTTTGATAATCTTTTTTGCAAATATGCAATGTACACATAGCTAAACCGTCACTAGCCAAGTTGGCAATGGACCGACCTGGGCAAGTAAGGGTGCGCATGGTAACATTCTAATTTCTCTCAATTTCTATTCTTTTATTCTCCGAAATTTAAAAAAAAAAAAAAAAGAACAGAAACATGTTTGATAACGTCAACTTAATTTTTTGTTCCTAAGAACATAAACAAGAAGCAAAAAAAAAGTTGCTTCTTGTTCTTAGGAACACAACTGAGAAACAACTTATTTTTTTGCTCATAATTATTCTCAATTTAGGATTTGCCCCTCATACTATATTTAGAACGGGATGGAATTGGATCATTTCTTCATGTATAATTTAAGAGATTAGATTATTATACTTGTTAATATAACTAAGTCGTCCTATTGAATGCTATCCAACTCTAGCTCTTTCTTTTCCATACAAACCAGGATTCTATTTTATTTTATTTTTTTGGCCAGATAAAAGTGATGTTTTTTCACCATGCATTTTATTTTAAGTTAATGAAGAGGAATGGTGCTGCAAACATTTTGTGCATAGATCAATTTCCCTTTCACTTTTGCCTTATATTGGTAGTTCCTGAGTGTGGATTTGTTTGTTGTGGCTAGCTTATACTTAGTCCCAATGAAATCATTACAAATTAATTTGGCTGACTATATCCCTTGTGCTTTTTTCGCAATATTTGCTGTACCAAACATTAAAATTCGTGAGTAAAGATCCCCACACACAGATATAAGATTATAGCTCATGTTCCAAATCACAACCACTATGCTACGATTTCAACTTTGACTAGAAATCTTACACCTAAGCAAATGTATTACTAATGTAATAATATTTAGATCTTGTCAATTTTATATAATCTTTTTCTTATTTTTTATTTTTTAAATTTAAAATTTGGAATAGAAATTTTTAGGCTCGTGACAAACATGTTTCAATTCTTTTTCTCTTCTAGAAATAAAAATATTGTACAATTACCAAACACGTTCTTTTACTCAAAAATTGTTCCCGGCAATAGAAATAGAAACGAACCATTTTTGAAAAAAAAAATAATTCCTCAAAAGAGAAATATTGCCATGCACACCCTAATAGGCCAACCCACGCAAATACAACAGTGTCATGACCAATAGATGCTTAGCCGTGGAATAGCCCATGCGGTGCCTGGTAAGCGAAGAACATTAGGGTGATCTTCTTTTTATAGTTGTTTTACTAGCAATATAGCGAACTCGACCATTATATTAGATTGTACCATGCCCAACTTAGTTTGGGTAGCCAATCCCTTGAGCGAGACACACATAACGCCTAAGCACAACAACTAGTTTTGACCTGCCATGGCCTTATTAAGAGAGTGACATCATCTCCTAACCAGTTTATGCACAGGAGGCCAACCTTGCTTTTAGAACCTCTTAGAGTAATAATCGGTCTATCCTAGAACTCCTAGCACAAAAGCTTTGATGCCCCTCCTACGAACAATTGTATCTCCCTCACTCTTCACACCTTATGACTCCAACCTCCGCTCATAAGTGTACGAGAGTGCAGAGAATTTGATCCTCACTTAATTCCACGACACCCTCGTCGCAGGTTGTTCTGTTACTTCCCTGCATTCTTCAACCATCAAAGTCACTCCACTCTCTCAAGACTTGCATAAATATAAACTCTCGGCCAATAGAATTGGCCCCTTCACTCCACTGGTGACTTCCCTTGATCAAAGCTATTCACAAATATGTGGTTACTTGTGCTTTCCCTGACAAGTGTGGCATCCGAAGCTAACTACGCTTCCTTGGCGGTACCCTCTTTAGCCATCTAAGCTTCTCCTAATCTCAACAAACTCACGGAGGTTCTTTCCGTTGTTGGAAACATGATAACATAATTCTTCTTGAAATTCACCTATTGATCCAATAACGTTTTCCCTATTCAATGAGCAACTCAATTCCTTCCATGCCTTCATTGCTATCCTAGAAACTAAACAAGACCCATAGCTTGTTCGAGCCCTCTTAGCTCCAATGCTTACTCTCCGCCCTCATAAGACTGAGTAAACCACAGGCTTTTGTCAAATTATTCATGTACCGGAGGAATCCTACTTTGACACCATTTGTACGAGACAAATGGATCCTTGGCCACAAAATAGCTCGTATGGTGCTTGGTGAGCTGAGTCTTCTTTCAATAATTGTTCCTAAAAGTAGTAAGGCAAATTCCATCCTTGTACTAGCTTGTATTGCACCCATTTTAGCTTGGGTATTCAATTCCTCAAGTGAGACATGTTGGATACTTCAACGCAACAATTGGTTTAAAGAGAGTAGGATCAACGCCCAACTAGTTTATCACAAGTGATCAACCTAGCCTTCAGAACTCCTCAAAATTAAATATTAGAACTTTTAGCACAAAGACCCTATTGCTACTCCTATGAACTAGGTGTATCATCCATTCTGCATCACCCATTCTTCAATATTATGAAACCAACTTCTACTTACAAGGGTATAAGAGTATAGGAGAATTCGGTCTATGACACTAGGGGGAACTCACTCCATTTGATGTTGGTGATCCATTATGACATTGTCAAACCTTTCATTATGTTCTTGCTTCAAAGTCAAACCTCTTGGAACCTAATCGGTTATTTTTGGGAGAAGGATATAAAAAATGTCAAAACTTGTGTACAACACTTATTTTAGTGGCAAAAGTTTCATCTAGATCACCTAAGTGCTAATATTTCAAAAAGACAATCACTTTAGTACAAACTCCAATTTATTTGGTTGGAAATCCAACATGGCATTTTTTATTACTATTTTTCAGCTGACGCGGCTCGCCGGAAACTTTAGTTAACATTTAACATACTTAAAAACTAAAATTTAAAAAAAAACTAAAAATGTAAACATAATTAGATTAAAATTTTAAAATAAAAAATGGTAGATGAGAGACAATGAGCAACAAGCCCTTGTCGCTACTACCGCACCCTCGCTGATCCTTCTCGGTAGAGGTGGGGAGGCGACAGCGATGGCGACGGCAAGAGTTTACAGCCCTCCCTCTCTAAATCCCCATACTTTCTTATATTTGATAAAAATAAATAAATTAAAAAGTCACATGGACTAGATTTTTTTAAAGAAATTTCATATTATAATAAAAATTAAATTATAAATGACATAGTAAAGTGGCTGGAATTTCTCACCATTGGTACTTAGATGATCGTTTTTCCTCCAATTTGACACTTAAGTATTTCAATTGAAACTTTTGACATTTAAAGTGAACGTCATACACAAGTTTTGGCACTCCTTTTATCATTCTCCCGTTATTTTCTCTGTGAATGAGAACATAGGCTAAGATGAGAGATGGGAAATAGAAAGAATCACTCAAAACAAGTTCAAACATGATTTATAATACCAAATTGATGCGTGTGGGAAGATGCAAATGTGTTTTGATTGAAAAGGATAGATCAAGATCACCACCAAGGCATAAGAGACATAATTTACCAAGGACACAGATCGGATAGACATAATTCACCACAAAAGTTTTAAGGACAAGCCACTCGTGAAGGATAAAGGACTTCGAGACAGGAGAAATTCACTATTAAGACCTAAAAGAAAAGTGCTAGTCAAGGGTAAAACACTTTTGATTTACCATAAAAGAAAAATCCACCACTTAAGGATAAAGAACAAATATAGAAATTCATTTACTTGAGAAAAATATCGTATATTCATCAAATGAGATTACACATGAAAAATTTCGTACATTCTCTACCATACAAATGAGATTACACATTTATTTATAGAGTGATTCCACTAAACAAAAAAGAAAAGACTTGAAATTCTAGAACCCAAATATCTCTGGAAGCATTTACATAATGAAGACTCTTGAAAGCAACACCATAATGAAAACTCATATAATCTAGGAATTCATACTCATAAAACTAAGAAATAAAGCACTTCATGATTTAGGACTAACACATCAAACTAGGTTTAGATGCATTGTAACTAAGATAAGACTCTCCAAATATATGCACTAGCCTTGGAAGCCAAATAACCACCTTAGGAGATGAACAGACAGTGAAGAAACTCGATCCAAAGAGCCTACAATTGCTAGGCAGTCGATTGAGAGTCTCAAAGCTGACGATAAACTTTTGAATTGATATATCGGTAATCAATCGACAATCATGAAATCAATAACTATTCTTGTGAATCGATAATTAGCTCATAGAGTCCACATCTTGGAACTTGAAAGCATTGAATTAAACTATTTGCTTGCAATACAAAGGATTGCACTGGATTAGTCAATGAAGTCTAAGTAGAGTTCGAGGGTTAATTGATGGAACCCGATGCACCTGCATCACCCACCACGATGTCATCATTGTATGCAATACCTTCACTGCCACTTACCTACCTTGTGTCTCCGTCGCTCCATTGAATGTTAGAACCCACCCCCCCCCCCCCCCCCTCTCTCTCTCTCTCTCTCTCTCTCTCTCTCTCTCTCTCTCTCTGTGGCGACATTCGATCAAGGTGATTCAAGGTCATCCGAGGTTGGTGGCTGGAGATCAGTCTCAGTCGATGATTGCCAAAGGTCCATGACCTCAGGTTGTCCTTAATCAGATCTCGTGGAGGTAAGGTAAAGAGAGAGGCAGCTTGGTCATAGTGGCAAGGCAACATGGCGAGGCAACATGCGCAAAATTAAGGGGAGCCATACATGGGATTTGGTCGAGAAGACGTGGATATGGTAGTGGGGTGGATAGTGATGACCGTGGCTATGGGTGGATCACAACTTCGACAATTAAAAAGACAAATGACGCGGCGAGGAGAGAAAACAGATGAACGGTACCAAAGACAGAAAAGACAAAAAAAAAATCTGAAATATTAAAATAAAACGAAGTAAAATGACATCACTTTATCTCAAATCTTCCGCGTCACACGTCAACCTCACTATTAGGATAGCCGGCAATGACAAGACCATCTTGAATTTCAAGCAAAAAAGGTAGAATCAAGTGTTACGCCAGTCCTCACTTTGATCTTATCCAAGTGTTAGCGTCATCTAACTCTCGATGCATTGACAACTTGTAACAATCAGTACCAGCACATTCTCAATCCCAAATGCATGTCATTTTTTTATCTCAATATCGATTTCGTGGTCTCTCCTCAATACTATCGCCACATTAGTTTTTCTAAAAACAAGCGTAAAAAAGAATTCCTTTCTGTGCTAAAAAAATTTCTCACCTTGTCATTGCAGAGAGCAGCTGAATGCCTAACGAATTTTTGAACTCCAATACAAGGCAAAAGGGGGGATCCTAGAGAATTGGAGTTTTACTTTTAGCAATTCATCCATGATACCATTAGGCCGCTTTTGTCGGAAAAGTACCCAAAAAAGTTCTAAATTTATTGCATTGATATCAATTCAGTTCTAAATCTTTCAATTAAATCTATTTAGTTATAAACATTTTCATGTTTACCGAATAGAATCTATTCAACCAATTTAAACCAGAAATTACTGATGTAGTACGGCAGCATTCACATGGAACGTTTTTTATTTTTGATTTTTTCGTTTTCTTTCCCTTCTCTTTCAATTGGTGGCCGACACAAGCCATGGTTAGTGAGGGTTGTCCTTGCTTGAGGGAGGGGTTGCCCTGCTGGCCATTGGCTCAAAAAGAAAAAAAAAAGAATGGAAAAAAATTATTAAAAAATATTTTTAGAAATGTCTACGTTAGCACCAGTCATGCCACTTAGGAGAGATAGCATCCACGTCAACAACTTTCGACTTAAATTGAACGGACGCAATGCGTAATCTCAGTCTTGTTAGCCCAAGCTAGTAGTCAGATGACAGATCTACTACCAGAAATTCAATGCATAATCTAACGAATAGACTCAAATTGGAAAAACATAAAAATATTTAGTACTAATTGGTCCAATTAAAAGGATTATCACTAAATTGTATCAATGACTGAACTAATATTAATGTAATAAATTTCCGACCATTTTGGTGCTTTGCTCCCCACATTTGCTCATCCAAATTTTCTAGATTGGATGGATGGAAAGAGACCTAAATAATCCATGCTTTAGTTGTATCAAATACTTTTTCAAAAAAAATTAATATATAAAAATCGATAAGACCGGACATTATCCTATAGTGTATTTCGTCTGGCTTAGATTGGTTCAAAGTTTAAAACGCAAAACAAATGGCCAGAAATCCACAAACCTCTGACAACCAATGTGGTGGCTCCCTATTGAGGATGGCCGCAACCACCATGGAAGTTACTAAACAATGGCAACCGCCTTGTCGATGTTACCCGATCATGGTGAACTCGAGGGGGAGAGAGTCCATAATATCAATGTTTACGACATCGAGCAATTTCCCTTTTGAAACTTTAAGTGATCCTTGAATGTTGAAGAGCCTAAGCATACAATTCAAGATGATGTGTGATCATCCTTGTAATATTCCTCAAGTTCTGTCTTGATTGCAAAATCACAACCTGAGTAAAACACATTTACTGAACCGAACTGAATAGGGAAAGAGAAGCTCTCCTCCTCAATTTGGGCATGGCTGGTGAGTACTATCAAGAGATCGCAAATACCATTTCATGCAAAAATCTAATGTCCAATGTCCACGATCATGATTAATAAAAAGAGAGAGGAGACCAAAAGATGGGCAAAGGTCCACTCAATTATATAGGACAACCGCATTCCATATGGGGCTGTCTCGCAATTTGCTACCTAACGACTCCAACGAGCCACGGCCACGCAATGACAATTCAGAGAAGTTGTATTTGGGTGTTAATGACTTGTTTCTTAATTACTATGGCAAAATCCACTTGGTATATTTGGGCAGAAGAATATCGGAAATGTCACAAGTTACATACGATGTAAAAATGTTTCAAACTTTTTTGTAATTTCCACCTTTTCCCTTATTGAAGATGAAGTTCATGCTGAGGTCCGAGAAGGATTCATCGTTTCTTACATATACGTATTTTGTGGCTTAGTTCGGTCTTTGGTGCATAGTGAGTATGCTTAATATGTATGTAAACTTGTGACTGGCAAAGAATAATAGGAGCCATCATCTAAAAGAGGAGTTTTTTTCAAAATCTAGGAGAGTTGAGATTATGAGAAAATTCATTTCTTTTTATCGATGTGTGTTTGACATAGGGCTTGAATATACTTTTAAATGAGTGTGATTGAGTGACTATAATCTCATCTTTGTTGATTATTGTGGAGCCATCTCGTCAATCTCAACTTATGCAGTAAGCACAGCGTCAAACTACGTAAATCCATTGTGTTCAAAATTTATTTTTCTTCAACTTATTTTTTACTTAAATCTTTTCATTTGTTCATGCTTCAACATTAGTCATAACAATTTGGTGCCACAACACAGGATTATTGTTGACTAACAATTTTGGCAATTTTGTCCGTCTGCAATTGTCGCTATGGCTTTTTTGAAATTTGAGTTGGAGAAATTCATTGACGATAATAATTTTGATTTGTGGTGGATTAATAGATGCACATAGTATCGGAGAAATGGTTTTTCGATTGAGCGTTGGAGGGAGCTATTAGACTATCCTAGATTACAAAGCGGAAGGAAAGGCTAACATTTTGAAGAAGACTAGGAGTACTATCCTGTTGAATTCAAAGGATGATGTTTTGGTTGAGGGGGCGGATGATACGAATGTTCATCAAAATCGGTCTCGAGGAAACTTATTTTGATTAAGCACATCTTCACTTTCGAGATGATTGAGGGAACGTCAATCTAGGATCACCTAAGTTTAATAATGTCATCACTAATCTGAACAATATTTATAAGAAGATATGTGATAAATGCGTGCTATGATGTTACTATGTTATTTGCCCTGTACTTTGGAGCACTTTCATGATTCTTTGATGTGAGGGAGCAAGACAATATCCGTAGAGGAGGTCAAGTCTATATTGTAAAGAAGTCCTTCAGATGTTACGAGTGTCATAAAGAGGGACACTTGTGGGAAACTGCCTGCAGCCAATGAAAGTTCAAACATCAAAGAGCTATGTTGATGACACACGTAGGGATTAAACTACGTTCGATATGTATCTACCAGTTTGACTGGAAACGAGTAAATCGCAGAATATGGGGGCACATACCACATGATATCAGCTAGGACTGTTTTGCGAGGGCAGTGCAGTATCTACGGACAAAAACGCTGAGGCCAAAGTCGTTAATTTTGACTCAATACAGATCAAGATGTATGATGGGACCATCAGGACTTTGCGAGATGTTCAACACACTTCGGCATATGGATCGAGAAGAATTTGATCGTTTAAGGTATATTGCATTCTTTGGATCATTGGTGCACTTATAAGTATACAACTTTGAAGGTTATCAGACATTCATTCATGGTCTTGAAGGGGAAGTAGACGTGTGATTTCTATGTTGAGATGTGCGGATAAATTGTGTTAGAAATTCTTATAGTGGAGAATTGGTGCAGTGCAAAGCGATTAATATATTTTAATTGACTTGTGATTGATTGACTTAATATTTAGATAAATGTGAATCTAATTGGATAGATGAATGGGATCAGATTTGTGCTTCCTCTTGGAAATCTCCCTAAGTGAAGATATCAAACTATTGTTATGCACCCCAACTAAATGATATCAGAGACAATAGTTGATCGATGCTCCACCCCTAATTTGTTTCAGTGTTCAATGAATATGTCAAGGAGAATAAAGGCTAACTTTAGATATTCGAGTTGAGAAATCTTGATGCATAAGGTTACATGAATTAAGGAGAAGTAGATGCAACATTGAACTGCTCACACAAAAGAGAGAAAGAGACCAAGGACAAAGGTCGACTTTAGAGATTCACGGTTGAGAAATCTTGATGTAGAAGGATATTTAAATTTAATATTGAGCCCACACACAACGGTGAGATTATTGAGGTGAACGCATGAATTGCGTAAGAAAATCCCACATTGAAGAATAGGTTCAATGTATCGATAGGCTTAGATTTAGGCTCTCCTGGGCGATCTTCGTAAATTAAGGTATTAGGCTCGGCTCTTGCCATTCAATCCACTCGTGAGAGTCAAGGTCAGACAAGTTTGCCTGAGAAATATATGGTGGAGAGCTAGCCAAGAATTGAGAAAAATAGGGGTGATCAAGTCTAAATATGTTAGGTTCCAAACCTGAACCATGTACCCAACTATGTCATAACCGGTTTCCCTTTTTTGAACCATGTACCTTGCCCTATTTACATTGGACCTTGTACCCTATTCACCCTGTTTATATTGGAACCTATATACAACTTCGAATTTTATATTAATACGAGAGAAAACAACATAATTCTTCTAATTTATATTGAAACATTATGCACTTGTAATTAATAAGTAAGTAGACTTTTTAACTAAATAAAAAAACTAAAGATTCACAAGGCAAATTATCATTAAAAAAAATTATAAAATAAAGCAAAAATCCTAACATTACGTATATATTAGCAACAAACATTGATATAATATCAGTCTCATTCCCACAATAATATATGAAGTTTTTTATTTGTCTAAAATGGTTAACAAATCTTTAGTGCAAGCATAACTCCTCCAAAAGTGAAATCAACATAACTCATTATCCAAAAGTGAAATCAGGCGAACCAATCTACATAGTACAAAATCTCTAACAAAAATCAAAATTCATATATATATATATATATATAAATCAACAAAAAGCTATATTCTAGAGATATATGCAAAAGTTATGATTTAATAAAGTCTATTTACTTACAAAATCGAACTTTTCACTAAATTAAATTTATTTTATAATGATCAAGTTCATGATAGGTTCCAGACATGAACCATATTTTAACAGGTTCCTTTTTTTGGACCATGTACTCAACTCTGTTTGTATTGGACCATATTCTCGACCCTATTTTCAGGATAGGCCGGTTCGGGAACAGGGTTTACCTAGTCCGGTTGCACACCCATAGAGAAAAATGTATTACTCTTTCATATATATATATATATATATATATCTGATTTATAGTACACGAGGTCTAAATGAATAGGGAATGAAATATACGGGATAAAGAAAAAATCGATTCCCTAAAAGTAAGATCAATTAGCGCCGACACTATCTTCGATAAAAACAATCAATGACAATAGTATTTTCAACAAAGATTATCACACATACAACTCGGGCACATGTTTGAGAGAGGAATCAATATATTGGATTACCTGGAATCCGGACTCCCACGAACATTGTGTATGTTTGGCAAGCAGCACAAATTGCGATTCGGCAATGCAAATCACACGACCAAAAGTCCAGTCGATTACCATCCATTTAGATTTGTGGGCGCCTCCGCAGGTGCAACCGGAAGGACATGTCAGGTACGTGCCAACCTTTTATGGAGGAATTTGGCCGAAGGGTCCGGATCTACCATCCAAAGCGCAAGAATTAGGTTTATGTCTGTTTTGAGCCGTCTCAACTCTTGACAGAAAATCAAAAGACTTGGCAACTGATAACAGGTTAGGATTCTACACTGATGAATTCATCGACATCGTGACGGCCGCAAAAGAGAGAATGATTCATGGAACACCAAACTGGCAGCAGTCAAAGGATGTGACCTTTTCATGAGTGAAATTTTTGAGTTTTCAACTTTTTTTTCCCATTAGGTGCAAAAGTCAATTTGGTCCTTCTTGTTTTTTAATTTTGCAAATCTAGTTCTAAACCTTTACGTGTAATGTTAATATAGCCATTTTGATCAATTTTTATTGAAAAATTAGAACATGGTGATTCGGCCATCATGAGTCGTCGTATGTTGTGTATCGCTACATTAGCAATTTCCGACGAAAATTGGTTAGAAGAGCTTCATAGGAATTGTGCACGAAATTTCATAACTCAATTAGGAAAACTCAGAAATCTAGGATTGAATTAGTTCCGTACAATAGGTTTAGAACTGATTGGTCAATATTTTCTAAACCTATGTATACTTCTACGTGAGGAAAAAGGGGAGAATGACACCGCAAGTGTCATAACTTGTGTACAACACTCACTTTAATACTAAAAGTTTCCGCTAGATCACTTAAGTATCAAATCGGAGAAAAAATGATTACTTAAGTGCCAACTCTGACAAAAAATGCCACGTTAACATTTTAAATAATAAAAAATTAAAATATTTTCACGTGGCATTTTAAAATTAAAAAAAATATTTCATGTGGCTTTTTAAATTATTTTTATGTGATATAAATTTTAGGTGAGGCTCCCCTTTGATCTTTTTAATTAAAAAACTAATTTTTAATTTAATTTTAATAAATTAAAATTTTATATCACATAAAATAAATTAAAAGGCCATGTGGAATAGATTTTTAATTTCAAGATGCCACATGGAAAATATTTTTATTTAAAAATGCCACGTGAAATATATTTAAATTTTTTATTATTTTAAATGTTGACTTGGCACTTCCGGCAAGTCACGTGGAATGCCACATCAGATTCCCATCAATTAAAATCGGAGTTGGCATTAAAGTGATCATTTTTATTTTTTGAAAAAGTTGCATTAAAGTGATCCGAATAAAAGTTTTAGCACTAAAGTGAGCGTCATACACAAGTTATGGCACTTGTAATGTTATTAATATAATATGAAGATCACATGATACTTCACTTTTAATATTTCTCTTTTGATTATGAGCTTCTCCTGTGAATGTTTTCAATTGTCTGGACCTAAAGCATTCTTTTGAGGACAAGATTATCTACGTTTACTCAACATGTTCGGTTCGCAGCAGACGACATGTTAGTTAATCATAGTCCCGCCGCATGACACCCTCCAGAAAAGAGAGAGAGAGAGAGAGAGAGATAAATTAAAGAGCATGTAAGAAGGTTCTATACATTAAAAAATAAAATATAGGAAAATGGATTTAAAGAAAAAAAAAGAAAGACTTTGAGATCCAAGTCGCCAAATGAAAAAGATCCGCAATGAACGGCAAGTTGTACATGTACCAATCCGGATATCTAGCATAGAAATCTGGCAGTTTAAAAATGAAATCTTTAGATTGATTTGCCTGCCGATCCATCTAACATGAAAATAAATATTCTCAAACCATGAAATGCACTGTCCCATGTCCTTCTAGGATGCGTTCAGAAGTGGTAGTCGGTTCCAAGATGAATATGTTTCGAGATCGGTTCTAAGAAAATTGGAAACTTGAATCCAATCGGTTATACTTAGAACCAAAGAATCGACCTGGAACCCGACTAGCCGATTCTAGGCCGATCCTTGGTTCTTAGATAGAATTGGGTTTGTTTTGTAAAATTTGTGTATTTGATATTATGTTTAAACTTTAACCTATGACTAATAAAGTCTTATTAGTTAGGTGGTCTTGGGTGCCTACTTTAAGTTAGAGGTTGTGGATTCTATTCTCTCCTTAGTTGCATCTTACTATTATCTTTCTTTCTTTACGTATAAACCCAGTTCGATCTTGGAACCAACCTAAAATCGAGAACTAAACTGGTCCTTCACAGGAGAATCTTTAGGGATTAGATCAATTCCCCATTTAAATAGGACTTAAAGACGCATGCAAAATGAGTAATTTGATTTTTAGAAGTACGGTATATTATATGGGCTTAACTAAAATTTAACCCTATTTTTTGACACGTAAGTAAGACCGATAATTTGAATGAAATCAAGTCTAAATAGGGTCGATAACATGTTAATTCTATTTGATTCATTTACAAAAGTGACAAATAATTCTAAGAGATAATTACACAAAAAGATCCTTATCTTTGGTCCAATAAATAATGTCATATTTGAACTTTTAATTTGTTCAATATAATTTTATGAATTTTTTTTGTAAATATTTGATCTAATCCCTCAACTATATTAAAATATCTAACAGTGTCATTCTATCGGATCAAATTAACGAAATTTGCAAATTTTGGATTCTAGTTCTTTTTTTTTTTGGTCGATTTTTTGGATTCTAGTTCATCAAGTGTGAACGTTGGACAAAAGAATAATGTTATCCATGGATTACTAACTCAAGATATTCAACTCAAGTTAAGATATAATAATCAACATAATCAAATAATGTCGACGATTATATTTTTCAAATTAAATAAACTCAAAGGATTATCGTATTCAAACTTGAATAGTTAATCTTACATGGATAATCAACATGTAACCTTATTTTCCCATATCATGAAATTCTATCTACTCGAAACAGTGGAACGGCGATTTCGAACATCTTTACCTAATTCAGAGATTAAATTGAACATATATCAAAATTTTATGGACCATATTAAATAATAAAATTTGAAGGATGACATTACCTTTTAGTTAAAGCTCAAGAACCATTTGTGTCACAAAATCAATGAGTGGACAATTTTATTACTAGTGTTGTCAACTGAAAATAAGCGGGCGCAACGAAAAGTTCACCAAACTTGTGATTAGGGGTGAGCATGAAGGACCGCTCAACTCGGGACCGGACCGGATCAACCGAGTTGGTTTGATTGTTCAGACTTCTGTTTCGGTCTACAGTTCCAAAAAATGGAACTAGTTCCCGGCTCCTGGGTGGAATTGGATCGGACCGAAAGAACCGGCCCACCTCCAGTCCTTTTACTTGACTTTCAGAGACGGAGCCCTAATCTTTCCTCCGTCTCTTTCCTCTCCTCCTTCCCACCCAATGTGTGGCAATTTGTTTCTTTCATAATCTTATTCTTTCCTCCGTCTCTTTCCTCTTTCATCCAGTCTCTTTCCTCACTTCCAGTCCTTTTAACTTGGCAGCTTGTTCAACCATTCTTGTCGTCCAAATATTCATGCATATATTTCTTGCTCAAACTCACTTCATCTAAACAACAAGAAAAATTATTCTTCCCATAGATCCCGATCCCATTAGTCCAGCCCAATTCCCAATTCTAAGGATCGAGAATCGGTTTTGTCAGTTCAATTCCCGGTTCTGGAGGGATCGGACCGCCCAAGGAACCAATCATCCCTACTTATGCCCAGAAAATCAATAAAAGAGAATGAAATGAAACAAATTTTCCTGAATTTGATTAAATATTAAAGTATTTAAACAATACGAGTCGGGTATTATATTATATGAAAATGAATCAAAACGGATTAAAATATGTTATTTGACTCAAACTCGACCCCACACACTCATTTAACATTTCTATTTGTGATCCGCGCTATTTTTTTAGCCTCGAAAATTAAAAAACAAACTACGCTAGACCTGCACCTGCAAAAACAGGACCGCACGCTCAGAGCGCTCGAGGAACGACAAATGGAAGCAACACGCGCACCCCCTCACCCTCCCTCTCTCTCTCCTCTGCCACGTGACAACCGACCCGACGACCTTCCGCGCACGTGCCACGTCTCCCACGTCATCAACCGCAGGTAAAAATCGAAACCCGGTCCCCGCTGTAATAAGGCTGTCCTCGCGTCAGACACAGCCGAGCTGCTTTCCTTTTCCCCAACCTCACGTGTCTCCTCCCCAAAAGAAAAACAAAGACAAAAGAAAAAACATCTAACCGCGGTTAAAGAAGGAAGAGATCAAACGTCTCGCGCTCCCGTAAAATCTCGTCAGGCGATAAGCTGGCATGCAGGCAATTGGCGGTCGGGAGTCAAATCTTGACTCAGTTTCACACCGTTAGAAATTTCAAATTAACCCATCAGGAATACCAATCATCTCAAGACTAATTTTCACGTCACGAAAGAATTTCAAAATGACCCTACTAGTCCAAATTTAACTAACCATGCCAGATCCAAATTCGGGTTAAGAGTATCGTGTTGACACCTTTGAAAGTTTAAATTAATGCATCATGAATACAAACGGAGAGTCTCAAGTTGGTCGCCGTTAATTTTAATTTTACTCTCTATGTCTAATTTGAATTTGAATTGTAGATACCGATGCGAGGTGTTTTTCCAGATAAAAAAGTTATTCGCGAGACAAAAATTAATTTGGGATAAACGTATTTGAAGTATCGATTAGGGATTTTTGATGGTACCGTCCCTTGATTCATGTATTCATGCCAGATTTTCGTGTAAATTTTCTTTTTCAAATAATTATGCAAATAAAGTTCGACTAAATATGATGAGCATAAAATGTTTTACTTCGTGTTATTTGCAAACTTATTATGTACTCAGTTTCATCAATAGTAGTAGTATTAGGGCTTATTTATAATTATAATCTTAATTTTTTAGAAAAATTTCTGTCATTGGACGTCGAGTTAGCTAGGAAAAATTCAAAAGTACCGAAAAAAGTATCACTTTTACGTAAATAATGTATTCACTCCATAAGTAAATAACTGCACATAGATGAAAAATTTTTGAGTCAAGGGCTAATACCAGAAAAATCTAAAATTATATTCATTGTGATATAAATATCCATGAATTATTTTTTATATCACTAAAAATCTTAAATTTTACCCCCTATTGTGACACAAATATCTCAAATAATTCAGTATGCTATAAAAACACCAATTTTATATCGGTGTGACATATATATTTTTTATAGAATAGAAATATACGGTAAATAATTATATGTGTATAAATTTAAAAAAAATATCGTAACAGGGAAAAATATTTTGGATAATTATATTACGATGGCTAAGTTTAATAAATTTTATGCACACAGAAAAAGGGTTTTAGATATTCCTGTCATGATGGATATAATTTGACTTTGGGGTATTCGCTATTAATTAATCAAAAGATTTGGATTATTTTGTACAGCGTAGTACTAAGATTTTCATTTGTTAATTGAGGGAAGTTTGAAAAATGGCGTAGTCGGAGTCCCCATGAAACCGAGGAGAAAAGGCACAGGAAGCCCCAATGCCGGTTTTGCCCTCGTCCTCTACCTCTAGCTCTCTCCGTACGACCCTGCATAAATACCTCCTCAACCACCAGCTTCAGCGAACTCTCTCTCTCTCTCTCTCTCTCTCTAAACGCAGAGAGACAGATCTCTCTCTCTCTCTCTCTCTCTCTCCAGCGAGCAATAAGTGAGAAGGGCTTACGGACTCTGTTCCAGCAGCAGTCAAGAGAAGAAAACAAAGCTAACCCTAATTTTCTGGTCCAAACCCACAGAGCAGGGGAAACAAAAGCTGCTCCTTTACTCATCCACCATTGATGAGCTCTGTGCCCATTTATTCAAAGCGGGCACTGCTCATTTCCTCCTCCTTCAATCCGGTTTCGAAAGACTCGAGCGTTGAAGGCTCCCCCGATCGATTCCTAAGTCTCTTCTTTACCTGACGAATCTCTCTGTCTCTCTCTCTCTCTCTGTTTTTTTCTTTTTTGGCATCTGATTCGGCTTGCCAGTTCGAGCTAAGTCCAATGCACGAGTGATCAGATTCGTGCTTCGTTTTCACTTTGTTGACTTCCTTCTTTGACCTTTTCGCCGGCTTTCATATTGCGAGTCTCGTCTTCTTCTTCTAGAGAGGGAACCGGTTCCGTGAGAGCGCGTCGGGTGCTTTTCTTTCTTAAGAGGATGATCGAACATCGCCGCGACTCGGACGGTGAGCTCAGCAGCGTCGAGACTTTGAATTCGAGCCACGCCAGTTCGATGAGCAGCAGCTCCCGCGGCAGCTGCAGCAGCTTCAGCCGCCTCTCCTTCGACGCGGCACTGCTCGACCACCCCCGCGGCCCCGGCTCCGCCTCCACCGCCGAGGGCCTCGCCATAAAGCCGCACCGGTCCTCCTCCGACTCCGTCTACTCCGCCATGCTCCGCCGCGGCTCGAGGCCCGGGTTCCGCGACTTCCGGCTCCACCGCCGCATCGGCTCCGGTGACATCGGCACCGTCTTCCTCTGCAGCCTCAAGGGCCGCGACGGCGCCAGCGCCGATCCGGCGGACGGGGAGCCACTGTACGCGATGAAAGTGGTGGACAAGCAGGTGGTGGAGAAGAAGCAGAAGAGCCAGAGGGCGGAGATGGAGCGGAGGATCCTCAAGATGGTGGACCACCCGTTCTTGCCCACGCTCTACGCCGAGTTCGAGGCCTCCCACTTCTCGTGCATTGTCATGGAGTACTGCTCCGGTGGCGACCTCCATTCCCTCCGCCACAAGCAGCCCAACAAGCGCTTCCCTCTCGCCGCCGCGAGGTACCCACGCATTCCCCCTCTCCCCTCACTGTGCCTGTCCTGTTCATTTCAATAACGTTCTCTCTCTGGTTAATCATTCTACCTCAGTCCTTTCTCCATTTCCTCATGCGATGTTGTTTCGCTTCTCTGCATGGTGTGATTCTCCATGGTTTTGTTCTCATCTGCTTTTCTACCTCTGAGCGGTTACCATCTTGTCTGCTTCTGCTGCGATTGGCGACCTTCCATGGATCTTTTCTCTGTAGTCAGGTTTCATTTTTAATAAAAGGAGAATCGCTTTCGATGTTTCCCTTTTTCCGCTCTGAAGCTGAGATTTTCCCGGATTATATATCTGACAATGGCCGCAAATTTCCTTTTTGGAGAATATAATGTAATTCAATTTATCGTAAATTAATTAATGAAAATATACTAAGTAGTGAGCGAGGATGAAGAAAAGAAAAAAGATTTAATTTTCGTTTTGTGGGGTCTTGGTTTTTTCCAGGTTTTATGCGGCAGAAGTGCTGGTGGCGCTGGAGTACCTCCACATGCTTGGAATCATCTACAGGGACCTAAAGCCCGAGAACGTGTTGGTCAGATCGGACGGTCACATCATGCTCTCTGACTTTGACCTGTCCCTCTGCTCCGACGCCATCCCCGCCGTTGAATCCCCATCGACGACGCCGCCGCCCCCCTCCTCCGCCTCGGCTGCCTCGTCCGGCTACGACCCGCGCACGCAGGCGACCGCCGCCCCTCATCCCGCCTCCCCGTTCTCCTGCCTCCCCAGCCCGAACCGTCTGTTCCGTTCGCGCAAGATCCAGAGCCTCGCCCCGAGCAACCGGCTGTTCGTGGCCGAGCCGGTCGGCGCACGGTCGCAGTCCTTCGTCGGGACCCACGAGTACGTGGCGCCCGAGGTCGCCTCCGGCGGGTCCCACGGCAACGCCGTCGACTGGTGGGCCCTCGGGATCTTCATCTACGAGATGGTCTACGGTCGCACCCCCTTCGCCGGCGCGACGAACAAGGCCACGCTACGCAACATCGTCGAGAAGCCCCTCGCCTTCCCCGGCCCCGACGCGCCCGCCACCGCCCAGGAGCTCCGCGCCCGCGACCTCATCTCCGGCCTGCTCTGCAAGGACCCTGCCCGGAGGCTCGGGTCGAGGCGCGGGTCCGCCGACGTCAAGAAGCACCCCTTCTTCAAGGGCCTGAATTTCGCCCTCGTCCGCTCGCTGACCCCGCCCGAGATCCCCGGCCTAAGGCTGAGACGGCAGCGGACGACGGCGACGTTTCCTAGGAGACAAACAACAGCCTTCGATTACTTCTGACGTGGGGAAGAAGCAAGAGCGGTGGGATCTCGGCCACGTGTACATTTGTTTTCCTTGTTGTTTTTAATCCTACATTTAGGAAATTAGGGTTTGCCTATGTCTTTTTAGGGGTAATCAATTATCATGTGTACGAACTACGTGCCTAACTTACGACCAGGCGAACATGGGGCGGGAGGAAGTCCCTATTCATCCACCTACTCTAATATCACCCTATTAATATAAAATCACATTAGCCAAAAAGGACAAAAATATTTTTTTCCTTTCAATTTCGTCCTTCCGCGGCAGACCCACCATCATGTTTTAGTACACAGATCATGGGATAGATTACTCTTTTCTCTTTGGTTGTTTACGAGAGCATGAAAGGAAGGATTAATTTAATAAGAGTAAACAAAATCTCTTGATCACGATGGTGGGAGACCAAGTGACCACATTCACCTGTTATGGACGACAGAGAGAATCCCTCGCAGAGGAAGGTGTTTCTCAATGCCCAGCAAGAGAGATCTAACGATAGAACTTGCTTTCTAGACAAGAGGAATTTCTTTCTTTTTTTGGGGGGAAGGGGAGATGCTTAATGTAAAAAGTTTGGTTAATGCATTGAATAATCGCCTAAAGAAGTATTGTTTCCTGTTCCTTTTGTTTCTTCACGTTAAAGCACAGTGTTTTTTGTGTGAGCTGGTCTTGGTGATTAAGGAAACAAAAGGGTTCCCATTAAAAGTTCCAAACTGATCCTGAAAAAGAAAAAATTTCACAAAAGATCCCAAACCAATACTCGGTGCATTTACCCCGAATTACTTTCTGTCATGTGTGCAAAATGTGAATCCGGGATCGCTAATTCACATCTACCCTCCACGTCAGATCCCGAATCGTAGACTTGGGATATTGCATCATGGGGTGCCGGTTCAAATGCATCAAGGCTACCAGTTCGGGATTTTTGGCGAGACATAAATTAATTTAGATAAATACGTTATCGGATATCAATTTGGGATTTTAATAGCACTAATCCCAAAAAAAAACTGACAAGAAGACTACGCATAGAGGAATTTAGACAATAAAAAAAAAGATGTCCGAAAGCGACTTGTGCCTTATCAAGATAGAAAAATAAACAAATTGAGCTCAATGGGGTTAGTTATGAGATGATGCAATCCTCCATTGGTGTGGCTGTGGACAAAAAGCATAAATTAGTTAAAATAGGGGGTTCAAAACATAAATTTTTCACTTTCCTAGGGTTTGGGTTTGACCACCTCCTACGCTTTCTATACCGATCGAAAGAATCTGATCCGGTAAGTTTTCAACCGGTCAGCAAAAGGGAGCCCCGAAAAAATATATTAAAGAAATATTAGAAAATAAATAAATAAATAAAAACAAACAAAAAAGTTGCAAAATTCTCCCTAAATTCCGTGGCCTTTTGACTAAACCTCGGGTTATTTTTAGTAGGTCCAAAGTTAGGAGATTTCAAAAAATATGGGCTAAGCAGAGCCTAAGAACCATGTCTTTTTGCTTGGACTATTATGTTTCGATTTCTTATTTTTCTCGAGAGGGGGCCCCACTTAGAATATGGCCCGCGTAGACACCGGGGGGAAATGTCATGTGGGGAAGTAGGATTCTGCAGGGCATAAGCTCGGCAAAACTCGAGCATTGGGAGTTTTTATTTATAGCTGTAATTAATATGTATGGACTTTGTTAACGAGTACTCCGTGACATTTATTGACTCGATTTCTCGAGCTGAGGAAAACTCAGTCGTTTTCGAGCTTTTTACCTTTCTCGTGTTACATGTACAATCAAAGCATTGAAAGTGTCGTTTTTCATTTTGTACGCCGGGGTATCGCTGGACAAGCAACGTGGGATAGCCAGACTGAGAATGAGAATGATTCGCGGGATTCATTGAACGATGACCCCAATTCCTATACTCTGTTACAATGTCCAATCGAAAAAAGTTTAAATTTTTGGTGGGTGGAGACCATTGGGAGTTTTTATGTATAGCTGTAATTAATATGTATGTACTTTGTTAACGAGTACTCCGGGACATTTATTGACTCGATTTCTCAAGCTGAGGAAAACTCAGTCGTTTTCGAGCTTTTTACTTTTCTCGTGTTACATGTACGATCAAAGCATTGAAAGTGTCGTTTTTCATTTTGTACGTTGGGGTGTCGCTAGACAAGCAACGTGGGATAGCTAGACTAAGAATGATTCACGGGATTCATTGAACAATGACCCCATTTCCTATACTATGTTAGCGTCCAATCGAAAAAAGCTTAAAATTTTGGTGGGTGGAGACCATTGGGAGATATACTCAACAAACACGGTCGAATTCGAAATTTATGATATTTTTCAGGTTAGGTAATCACTCAAATTCTTGAATACTACAGTGCTTAGGAGTCGGGTTGTGTCTCTGAACGACCATAAAAAAGCACGTGCATATTAAACTTAATCTCTTTTAAAGAACAAAGTATATACATAAACACGCCCCCCGATCCAACCTAGCCGGACCTAATTGGACCTAACTTGAATGTTTACATTACGTTCCTATAATGTTTCAAGTCAGGTCAAGCGCGAGTTTCTAATATTTCGGATTGAGTATCATAAAAGCCTTATTCGATCCATTGACATCCCTAACCGTTCGTACATAAAGAGCGTATATATTCTCTAAAACAAACGATGCGAGACACCTTGATATGTATGATTGATGAGACCGATGAAGCAAATAATCATCGCTTCTCTTCGATTTGGATCATACAATTCCAAAATCAAAATCATGCGTGGCCTAGAAGGAGAGGGAACATCATTGGCTTATAATTACACCGGAAAGAGGGGCCAAAGCAAAAAAATCATTGGGTGATAATAGCTCTGGTTGAACCGAAGCTGGAAAAGCGCGCGAAAAATTATTGCGCTTGGGAGAGAAGAAATGAAAAAAAATAAAAAAAAATAGAGCGTGGCCACGCGCTCCGCGTCACGTGGGGTCCAACCTCCTAATGTTGGTTTCACCGCTCTCCTACCGTTTTCATGGGCGGGCTCCTCCAAGACAATTGAGTCTGACTTGGGCCAAAGCTCCCTACACTTTTGCCACTATCTCCTAAATTCATTATATCAAATCAATATAATTATATATAAAATTCAAGCTGAATACAACAAATTTTTTTTGTATAATTTCTATGTTATTATATCTATCTATTTAAACATAAAAAAATATGTTTAGATTTTACAATAGAGCCTGATTATGAAAACCGATCGATCCAGGGTTATTATAGGGTTAATTTTGTATATCGTGTTTTGAATCCAACCCTGTAAAACCTTTGCGCTTTTTTTTTTGGGGTTGTGAAAGCAATGTCCATGCATTCCCGATATTGATTTCTAGGATTGGTTGGCAAATTGGTTATTGGTCTTTTTGTTGGATATTGCCCGCGTATTAAGATACGTATCTCGCGTTATATGAACCCTTTTTTTTATGTCGGTTTTGATGTAGTTAGCACAGTTCTACTTGTAATTATTGTACCCTTTGTGACATTGCATCTTCTTTTGGAGTTAGTTGTCCATGTGAGGATCGACACGAACGTGAGCTCAATGGATAGTTAGGTTATTTGTCATTTCCATTATAAAAGGGGAGCTTTAGGGGGACTTCATAATGCCGCTTCTCTTCAGAAAAAGTGCCTCATGCGTCAGTTTGTGCTAGTGGCTTAGAGATGCCCACAACACCAGCTTTGTGATTTTCGTCGACGAGTGCTCTTGGAGCACAAGCAATTTCAATGCGATATTATTCTCATGTTATGTTTAATGAATGCCGGGGCAATTTAAAAAAAAAACATAAAATTTAGGTTGAATGGCAGATCTAATTTCAACCTTTTTTTTGTCTTATAAAAAATTATAAATTTTGGGTTGAGTGACAATTCTAGCCCTGACATTTTTTTTTTGTCTTGTAAAAAGTACCAATTTTAGGTCAAGTGACAATTCTAGCCCTAACTTTTTTGTATCTTGTGAAAAATCATAAACTTTCATCATTATCCCAAATATGGCCCCATGTCGACTCTTCATTTGAAGTCACCCTTATTTTAGAAAAAAGAATATTCTAGTCACGAGCTTGACATATCCCATCAATGGCATCTATGGATAGGTGGTGGTTTACAACTTCAAATTATGACAAAACGGCAAAGTCTGGCCCAAAGAGATTTCATTTGGAGACATTTTTTACTCGTCGGTGAAGTGTGGTAGATGATGAACCAGTTAAACATTATTTTTTTAAGCTGTAACTTAAAGAATAAGACAATTACTAATATTTCAAATACAGCCAGCAAGTCAGATAGATTTATTACTAAGATTGGACAATCAATGGTTCTAAATCAAAGGGGCTAGATTTGGGATTTAGTCACTAGTTAGTGGTTATTTTTTTAGACAAAAAAAAAAAGTTCACATCAGAATCGTCGCTCGGCCTAAAGTTGATTTTTTTTTTACAAAACAAAAAAAGAAGTTGGGGTCAGAATGGTTACTTGAATTAAAATTGGTGTTTTTATATATATAAAATAACAGAAAAAGAGTTGAGGTCAAATTTATCATTCGATTTAAAAAGTTGGTGCCTTTTTTTTGTTGAAATTAGCCCAATAAATGCTTCGGAAGTTGTAATTATCTTTATCAAGTATGGCTTACAAGTGCGTGAGAAGGCATTTGTTTATGGGACCCTATGACTCTTTATTGATGTCGTTGTCTTATTTTTTTTTTATTTGGAGTTTCATTAAAACCCAATGTTCCAATTGGCTTCTTATGTCGATTTAATTTAAGGCAGGCTTCCTCAGAAAAAAAAAAAAAAGAAAAGGAGCTGTGGAAGGCAGTGAGGTTTGGGGATTCATGTTTGACAACACATGGCATGTCCTTGAGAACACCTGCCAACCAGGCAGCTGACTTAAACGCCCCTGTCCCCTCCCTGTCCCCACCATCAACTCTTGCCCCCACCCCGTGCACCCAATCCCACCATAACACGTGTAGCTCCCCAGCTCTGCCACGTGGAGTCGCTCCCCATCTTTCCCTGGGACTAGGCTTAGTTAATGAGGGTAGTACTGATGCGATGGTAGTGAAGCGTTTATTGTTCATTGCAAATCGACAGGAGATGCGGAAAATTAAGGTACTAAGGCCCCATCAATTTCGCGAAATAAATGATGTTAAAAAAAGATTCTAAAAGTAATCTTTGTATTATTTGAAATTGTTAATCAATAATTTATATCGTGAAGATTAAAAATGTATTTGATTCATTCATTTTTGTAAGTGATAAAAACGGTTGTGATCATTTTTAAGAATATATTTTTCAAATCATTTATTTTATACAAATTAAATAGAACCTTCGTTTGTAATTCTTTAGACAATCGGTCAATGAGAATTAATTTTAATATCGACAACAATTCATATCTAAACAATTCTTTAGACAATCGCATTTTGTGTATTGATCAATGTAGTGAACATCATATTTCATCATTAAGTATGAATAACATGTATTGAAAGGCACTTATTAATAAATTCATATTATTATATTCTCCATGAGGATCTTATCAACAAGTGCCTCGGAGCACTTGATGTATATCGTGTAATCAGTTAATCGGAAGAGCAAAACATCCTTTCCTTTTCCAACGTTGTTTCTTTGACAAGCCCCCCTCGTCGTAAAAACAATCTTACTTTTCAAGATGGTAACTTTGGATGCTTTTCTAATGAAGAATACACAAAGCATAAGATTCTCCTTAACCCGATCATATAGTATATAAAATTTGTTCATGGGTAAGAGATCCCGTGCCAGTTCTCAAGTCCAGGCTGCTTCCTCGATGGGGCCAACCAAGAAGACGGATACTTTAAATTAGGGTTTGACTTTTGTGCCCGCAAAACCGGCATCACACAGAGCTCAGACTCATCAAGCTCGTCTTCCACGAGCGAATATATTATATCCCTCGTGAGTTTTTGTGCAGATTGACTAATTGGAGAGCCAGGAAGATGCCTTTGTCGACTTGATCTTGGGTCGGCCATTCACAAGTCGCCCAACAAGTCTTGCGGCTGTGATGCCGGTTCAGTGCTCGACCACACACGGCGTTCTCAAGAACTCTTGTGGAATAAAGAAAAGGGCCGAAGAACAGCAGCATGTGCATGCAGTGCGTCGTACTGATCTCCCAGCCATATGGTGCATTCTCAGTGATCGAGGGTTTTCCGCAAGAGCTCGAGGGTTTTGGAAGGAGACAAGCTGACGAATTGAGCTAAAGATTAATATGCGTGATTCTCGTTCTTGGAACTTATCCATTGGCAAGTCAATCATAGGAAGTTTCTTCTAGCTAGAGATTAGGAAAACATGGCCATTATTTTGACTTAGCAGATGTTGAGAGAGAGAGAGAGAGAGAGAGAGAGAGAGAGAGAGATGATCACAAGACTTAAACCAAAGTCCATCTGTATAATGAGAACTGCCTAAAGGGATTTGAAAATGGGCATACTTCTGGAAGTCTTTACAGACTAAAATAAACACTCCCTCGACCTTTAAGTCCCCAGACATCTGGCTATACGCACAGGCAAACATTGAAATGGTTCTTGAAGCTTGAAATTTTCGTCCAATAGAATCAATTATCGAAGGTTGACGGGGAGTACTATTGTCGGAGTTACTAAAAATCTTTGATTCTCTATGCTGACAAGTCGAATTGTTCATGTGAGTGATGGAGGACAAAGTCCCAAGGAAAGGCAGCTGTTTTCTTCCCTCTGCACTGCATCTCCTCCTTCATTACCTTTTCCCATTGGGAATTCAATTAACCAAATTAAAATGTTGGAATATGGTAGTGTAGCATGTGATGTGTGCTAGTAATATTTGAAAGAAAGTCCAAAATGAGGGTGCATTTGTTCTGCGAAAAATGAATAATTTTAAAAAATATTTTCCTAAAAATGATAGTTTGCACCATTTATGATAATTTGTCGATAAAAATATTTTTATTATTAATAATAATTTATGTTTAAATATTTTCGAGAAAAAACGGAGCTCTAATAATTGAAAGAAAGAGGAAAAGGCTATATACATGTGCAACTATGATTAAGTCTTACTTAGGGTTTTTGGCTCGTTAGTGGGCTTGTGTTATACTTTCTAAGTTGTATAAAGTCAATATAGCTCGTCTATAAATTAATTCAGAAAAGGGGGGAGAAAGAAAACATGTGATGTGTCTGCGCCCGTGTTGGTCATGTGCATCAATGGGCACCGTCGTACTCGGAAGCAGCATGATGTCAACCGACGGTAGTCCTCATCCAAATCGACCTCGTCCATTAATAAAATATTCTTCTACTCTAAAATCCTTTTTTCTTGTGAAAATGTCTTTATGCTTTCTGTCATCCTTGTCCCCAACGACAAAATAATTAACTTCAAATCGTTCAAATTTTGAAATGCTTTTGTCCTTTTAATCCATTTTTTTACCTTCAGATTTCTTATCATTTACATCGTCGTTCAAAATCAACCGAAAGCACTTCACAACTTCTGTGGATTCATATGGATCTATTAAAAATCCGTTCATTTAATGAAAAATAACTTTCAGGAAAATATTTTTCGAATTTTTCGATTCGTTTCACAGAAAATAAGATCGTGAAGGAAAATATTTTCTACCAATGAGAAAACACCTTTAAAAGTGGAGAAGTTTTTTTTCCTTTTTTTTTAAAGTATAATTGTTTTCTATGTTTATTTTTAAATATCGCAGCATCCAACACCATGTATTAAACGAATACAAAAAAAATTATCATTTTTTAGGAATATTTTTTGAAAATACTATATTTTCCGTAAAATGAACGAAACTTATATTCTCTTAATCTTTTCGGTAGAACATATGTTGTAATTGCAAAATTTTATTGCCCTCCTAAATTCATCTTACTAAATCATAAAATAATTGTCAAAGACAAAACCTCTTCCTTCTTCTTGTTTTTTTTCCCTCTACCCCAATTATGAACTGCAAAAGCTGCAAGACCAGGTACCATTTCTAAAAATCGACCAGAGAGAGAGAGTGGGCCTCTCGTCGGACAGCGTCGCTGTGAAGTTGTCGCGCTGCTGTTTAGCCACGAGGTTTTCGGCCTCAGTGGTCGCCTCAAGCTTTGAGAACTGTCGCTTTAGTTTTGTCTGTTCCATGCGTTCCTTATTTTGATTTTGAGACTTGAAATTTCAATTCAATGTTTTGATTTCTTTTACCTTTTCTTGTCTCACTGTTCGCCTAATATCTCCCGTAGACCAGCGGTGTTCAATGATTTAATATTCTCCTTCTAACGTCACGTGGAATTTGACGAACATGGGTTGCACGTGAGAGATAAATTGGACTAAAATATGGTTAAGATGTAGTGTAAAAATAGTCCAACTCAAAAAGTTTAACATATAAGTATCAGGAAATCACATGTTTATATAAAGAAAAACATATAAATCTCGTGCACGATTGACGTGCAATCTGTTATCAAAAGCATTCTGAAGATTTGGAGTATATATGTATGAAAGGATAAAACAAGAACAAGACTAGTCGACCATTACAAGGCTTAGTACTTGTTACCACTTTGATGATAAACGTGGCATAGTCAAAAGCATACATCAACTATTTGATGGGGAAAAACGAAATGGAGAGAACATTGCTTACATCATTACAAGTAGCAACAAGATGTGCCGTGTGGGCTCGACATAATTTATGGCCATGCTAAATAGTAGGGAAAAAAAAAAGATTACTTTTGTTTCGTAAAAAAATGAATAATATGAAAAGTATTTTCCTAAAAATAATCGCTTGTGTCATTTAAAATAATTAGTTAACAAAACTTGTTTACATTATGGACAATAATTTATGTTTAGTATTTTCATGGATGACAAAATGTTTCTCGTTAATTTATTTTTGCAAGTAATATAATAAAAGAAAAATATCAATCATCCATTTTCCATACATCAAACGGAGCACGAACGTGCATTGATAGTCTACGGCCATTTTGAACATAGGCAATCTATCTCTATAATAAAGGGAAGCCAAAGAAAAACTTCAACTTAAAGTTTTTCCATTAAATCTCATGGAACCCTCTTGGTGATATACGATGCTAAGACATTGGATTAAGGATAAAATCATGATTCATGGGTAGATGAAATCTCTACACTTGAAATCACGATTCCTTAAAATGCTCAAAATCTTTTTTATGGTTTGTGAATTAATTATTTTTTATTTCAGAAAGTCACACTAAAATTTTATAAATTTTTCTTAATAGGTTATTTATTTCTATTCAGAGGGAGATGAAAGGTAAGAAAGGGAATGAAGAGATAGGAAACAATATATGCCATAGATAGTTCGGAAGTGTAATGAAGAGAAAAATAAAATAAAATGATGGGTGGTTAAGCATATAATAAGTAAATAAAAACAGCCTTAGTCTTTAAAAGAAGCTGCTCGGATAATCTTCCGTGAACTCGGACGGAACTCATGCTATCTTGGGTCTAAGGCACTTGCTTTCCATTAGAAGAAAACTTGTTTCATCTTATTCTCAATTGGAATGACACAAACCTTTTTCCCGATAGCCTCATTTAATCTCATCTCTTCTTGTGTGCTTGGACATTCAACAAAGCATTCTCATCTTCCCCACACTCAGATTATATTTGTAATACCAATATCTTTTTATTAGGTTAAGAGAAGAGGTGGGCCCATAATAAAAGAAAAAAGAAACGGAAAAGAAGGTCAACTGTTAAAGAATAAAAGGGCAAAAGAGGGGAGACCTCTCAATTGAAAGGAGTTACAAAAAAAAAAATGGCAAGGCCAGGAGACATACAAAGAACAAAAAGGCACGTTCGGCCAAGAGGGAGAGGAAAGAAAGAAAAGAGAGAAAGAATGAATGGAAGGAAAGAAGAAGAAGGGAAAGAACGAAATGACGATTCTCATCATAGAAATCTTGTCAAGCCAAATCGACTCTAATTTGTGACGTCCATTAAGTATTCGTGCCTTTTGTTAGTCCAATTGGAATAGTTTTCAGAATTAAGGCTTAAATTTGGAGTTGTATGTGAAGTTAGGGCGGCGAAGTATGATTTTAGAGTTATTTGACACAGAAATTATGAGATTATGATAATTAAGGGTGTCGTGAAGCCATAGCGACTGGCGGAATTCAATTTGAGTTTACAGTTTATGCGGAACAGAATTTAGAAGTTTGTTGCGTGCAATGAACAGTGCACAAGCAGTAACTTTGTGGCCATTTATGTCGATTTTCGCTTGGAGTTTGGGTTGGTCGATTTGGGAATCTTGTAGTACATCGAAAGGGCTTTTCCTTTGAATGTAAGATCGTTAGAAATAGAGTTCTGTGGAGAAAGTTATGTCATAATAGATTGATTGCACAAGTCGCACACAATGAATAATATCGATTTTCCTTATGGGCGAACCTTTTGATTGGCTCATGAGTGCCATTTTATTGACAACATGCATGATTAGTGAAGTAATTCATTAGACTATTATTTCGCTCAACCTAATATCATTTATCTCTTATTTAATAGGATTGCGAATTCGACTGTACGAGTAATGTTTGTTAGGGAATATATGCATTTTCAAATGAGTGGTGTTATCTCTTCTTTGAATTTGGAAAACTCATGCTATAAAGAGAAAAAAAATTATATATTGTTATGAGTTATGAAATAGCAATTTTATTGCATAAAAGTATAGATCGAGCATTTATTACATCTTGATCATTTGAGAAAATTTGAACGACGCTTTATGGATTATGTTGTGAAAGTTTCTATATATATGAATTATGTTGCCAATTGATTTATAGAACAAGTTTGTATATGTAATGAAAGTTATACATACATATATATATATATATATATATGATTTACGTTGTAATCTGATTTGTAAAATATGCTAGAAATAATTACAGAAAGTTATGTTAATTTGTGAGTATGATTTATGAAGATTTTATTAGTGGTTGAGACATGTCTTGTGAAATGTATTTTATTTGATGAACTGGATTGAAAAATATCACATGGTTTGAGATTTGCGAAGCATTTTATGAAATATTTATGAAAGACCCTTGTTTTACAGGCATGCTTATGAGGGGCTATAGTTATTGATATTTGAAATGTTCTATCAAACACATTCTATTTGATAAAGTGGATTTTGAAAGTAATATAATTCCGTTAGTGAAATCAATTTATAAAGTGGCTTTTTGATGTTGATTTATGGATTGTTGAAGTATGCTAATGATTAATATTGCTCATATTGCTATAGGGAGAACCTATTGAAGGGGTAGTATGCATACTTGTTAGGACGTCCTTCTTAGCCAAGCCACCACCATTACAGGTGGTGATCTTACCAAGAGAGGAATTTTGGTTGCTTTGTCACATGGCGTTGTGTCGAGACCATAGTTAGATATTGAGCAATAATTTGGTCGATGGGTTAGTCTATTGATATGTGATTTGAGATTGGTCGATGGATTGGACCATTGATAGGTGATTTGAGATTAGTTGGTGATATATGCCATCGACATATGAATTGATGAGATTAATAAATGAAATTAGACCATTAATATGTGAATTGTTGAGATTAATCAATGGGATAGACCATTGATATGTGAATTGTTGATATTAATCAATGGAATAGATCATTGATATGTGAATTGTGCTCCATTGATATTTTATTTTGAGTATTTTATGCATGCATATGTGACATTGTTGAAAAGATAACTTGTTTTTGACTTCGTACAAATACTATACAAACGACTTTTGATATGTGCTAAGTTTTGTGAAAAATTATAATTTATTTTAGGTGTTATACGTATAAGAACTGTGGTATTTAAAGTAATAAGTATCTCGAGTTTTTACTATTTACATGATTACAAATTGTCTACGAAGTTGTGCTAAAAGGAAATTATTTGTATTTGAAGTTTAAAGTATATCATTAGTTGGAATTGAATTTATTGATTTTAGTTATAGTTTTGGTGAATATGCATAGTGGGTGCTCATTCTTCTTAGAAAATATACATACTAGTTATTGAGTTGTGATTGCTTATTCCATTCATATTTACTCTTTTTTAGGTTCCTCAATTAGCTCCTAATAAAGCGAGAGCGATATTGGCAGGGAATTTTGGAAGTTGATTTTCTTTTAGGTATGGTTGAGGCTGCAACTTTTAATGAGGGAAGGATGGCCGTATCATTATCCATATTCCTATATAATTTGGGGTGTAATAAATTTTTTTTCTTTGTATTTGGTGTATGAAGCTCTATATCTTATTTTTGTTCCTTTTCGATTTCCAACCAACCGAAGTGTTCTCAGGCTCAATCTATGTTTCCTTTTTCCCTAAAAGTAATGGCTATATCAAGTTAACTACCACCAAAAACATTTTGAGAGATTTTGAGAATTAAAGAAGTGTGTATTTTTCATATAATTATCACTCAGTTGCTTAATTCAAATGAAAATTTTGACATTTTAAAGACACAAGTAGAGAGGCAGTACTCCTTAATGTTCACCTTCTAATAATTTGACATTATAAATGATTATAGCAATGGCAGTCTTTCACCTCAATGCCAAGGACTGATAATGTAGTAACCAAGAAAAAATCTAGCACAACCAAGAAGGCTATACAAACCCTATCTTTGTATTTGATGCTTCAAGTGGTGCCTTTGCACACATGAGGAATTGGATTGCATTCAGAAATTGTTAAGATGCATGTGCATGGTGTCTGGTGAAAGAAATCCTGCATTGGGAATGTGGTGCAAGTTACACATTTTAGTTTTTTCATAATTCATTGACTTGAACATTTGATTGAAGTTAGGTCTAACTGATTATGCTAATGGGCTCTGACTGATCCTCCCTCTTGATAATATTCTGAAATGAAGATATTATGTTTTTTGCTATGCCCACTTAAAAGTGATATTAAAATTGAGGTTGATTTGTGGCCTAATCCCAATGTCTTTGAGTGCTTGATAGATATTTCAAGGAAGGAAAATCTTGGATGTGACTCTTTAACCTTGGCTTCTCTCCAAGCTTGGTTGGGTGAAGATAAAGTAAGGTGGAGTTTGAAGAGTTAATATGGTCCTCACATGCAAATTTAGCTAGGCCAATGTAAAGATTCTTGAGTTGAGATAATGTTGGTATCAAAGGATATTTGGATTAAGGGGAGTGAGCCTAAAGCTGGAGGCTCGCAATGAAAGGGGAATTTGTGAAGGTACGTGCATAAAAGCCAAGGCAAAACAAATTTCATATTAGCAATGTGAGGTAATATGGAGCATTTGACATATCTTATTTAGTAATAATTTATTAACTTAAAATTTTGGGTAAAAGTGAGTAGAACTAGATATATTAACATATTCAAACTTGAGTTCCTCTTAAGCGATTTATCATGGTAAGTGTATACATGTGTGTGTGTGTGTATTACATTTCATGTTGAATTGGCACATTAGAAACCCGGTACACTTACCATGATAAATCGCTTAAGAGGAACTCAAGTTTGAATATGTTAATATATCCAGTTCTACTCACTTTTACTCAAATTTTTTAAGTTAATGAATTATTACTAAATATATATGTATACATTATGTACATATGTATACACATTTATGTATACATATATGAAGGGCTCCAGTTTTTGGGATATAATTCCACTGAAAATGATATAACTTAGTTTCGATAAAAGACAATTTTACACGGTGATCGCATTATGTTAAAGGAGCTGATGGGAAGGATAGTGAGGTTATTCTAAGCTTCATGACACATCCTCTCCCATAATCCTAGACTCAAGAGCACACCTCAAAAAAAAAAAATTCTAAGTTACATTAAGTGTGCCTTTTGCCTTATGAAGAATCAATAGTTTAGAATCATCCGGTAATACTTTCATCATTATAAATCATTATCGATAATGAAATATATTGCGCTGACCCATTTTCGTAAACGATACAAATCGATCATTTTCAAGAAAAATGTTTTCCAATTTTTGAACCATTACTTCCTTGACATTTCAATGGGCTGCACTGATTCCTAGGGTTAAGTTCCATTTAATACTCAGAGATTAGACAACTCTGATGATTGATGACTTTATTTGTCCCAACCAAAATGACCGCATGCCAACATGTTCGGTTCGTCTTCTAGGCCTCTTAAGCAGAGATCGTACCTGAAAATTGGCACTTGCTCCAGCCTGTAGTCGTGGTTGTTGGCACAAAGCCCAAGGCCTTAAGCATAATTAAGACATCTCCCATCTCATTTATCTACTAGGCATAGCAAATATAGGGATAAGAGCCTCCTGAAACCAATGTCTACAAAATACGACTGGCCATCGAATCATCTTCCTAAGTGTTATTGCAGTTGAATCAAGTTAGATCGACTGAAATCGGGTAATGACGATCAAAACATTCAGAAGGGAATGCGAATTGAGCTGGTTGAACCATTTGAGACACTTCGATTTTTGAAAATACTGGCCGACTAGAGTTCCCACCAAGAAGTCATGCTCGTTGTATCTCCAATCAGCAATCATACTTTATCTCGGGAAGTAACTCCATAGTGAATGTTAATCAACTTAACAAACTCAATTTTACACACTATAGTATCATGGTAAGGATTTTGGTTTATGAAGGCTTCATAATAGTAATGTCTCCAAAATACAATCGGATATCGAATTGCCTTCCTAAGTCTTATTGTAGTTGAATCAAGTTAAATCGACTAAAATCGAGTAAAGATAATCAATAAATTAAGAAGGGAATGTGAATTGAGCTGATTGAACCATTTGAAGGGATTTGATTTTCGAAAACACTAGCCAACTAGAGTTCCTACCAAGAAATCATACTCATTGGATTTCAAATAAGCAATCGCACTCTATCTTGGAAAGTAACTCCATAGTGAATCTTAATCAACTTACAAGCTCAATTTTACACAGTATCGATATAATGATAAGGATTTTGTTTATTAGGGTTTCATGAGTATTGGCTAAATAATCGTTCTTTGAAATTGCATAGTTTCCAATGCATTTAATATTCCCGTTTCGAAACTAAGTCATTCTAAATTAAGCAGTCCAATAAGTGTTATAAAGCACACGTGCCCCCGGCGCATTTCCTTGATTTTTCACAAAATCCACATCGGCCACATTTGAAACCATCTTGAGGCCCTTGGACATCCTATTATAGGAAAAAGTTTTAATACGGCAAGGATTTTTGTTTATGTGGATTCATAGAGCACTTATTAAATGTTCGAATTTTCGAAATCACATAGTTTTCAATGCATTGTCTTTTTTCACGGCACATCAAATAACGTTTTGAAACTGAATCGTTCTAAAGTCAATATCTCTATTAAGTAATACGAGACATGTGTGCTCTTAGTGCACTTGTTAATTACATTTAATGAATTACACAAGAACCATCGTCGATTTATTAATAATTCAACATTTTCCTCGCTAGGAAAGAGGAAAAAAATTACTTACATTTATAAAAAAAAAAAACTTAGTTTCTTATTGCATACATTTAAAACCATGACGTCTGTTATACGCAAAGCTTTTGACTCGCAGAATTTATGTGCATCGTAATTCTTGCAGGTAAAGCTGTGGCCTAACGCGCAGGCCCGACCAATGCTGCCACCGCAGGTCAACAGACTGCTGCCGTGGCATAATCCTACTGGCTGAGCAGCTGCTCAGAGTAAAAGTCAACGGGGAAGGGGCGAGGTGAGGTTTCATGTGCTTCGGATTAGCATCAGACGGCCACGATTTAAGGGGAAAAAGAAATGTAATTTTGGAGAAAAAAGGGAAGAAGGTGGTGGGTCCATCTGACACGCGCGTAAATGTCCGTGTCTACCACGACATGATGCGTAATTATTATCAATTTTTAACCCCTGGTAAACAATAATAGCAGCAATAATTACTGCGGAATAATTAAAGAGTTTGGTCCCCCCGACTCTAATAAATCTGCGCTCGTGCAATTATCATCGAGCAGAGCGACACATAATGCGATTTCCCAGTGTGATGAACGCAATAATTAAAAAGTGAAACGGGGAGAAAAGGAAAAGAAAAAAAAAAGAGAGAAACAAGGAAAGTAGGAAACCAACTTTATTAGCGAGCTTCTCGAAGCAATGAATCAAGAAAAATACATATTTTTTTTCAACTCATTCTATGCGATTAATCTTTTAATTTTAAATTATTATTATTATTAGGGAAAAAATCACCAAAAACCTTAAACTATACTCTTTACGACACATTTACTCTATACCTATTTTTGTGACACAAAAAACCCCGGACTTAACTCATTGTGACGTATTTATCCTAAACTATATATCCATGATGTATTTATCCCATATTTTTTTTTCTTTTTCTTTTCTTTATTTTTTTTTAAATTTACTTTTTCCAGCAAGTTGAGGTCGGTGAGAACCACCGAAGCTCCCTAAGGGGTCGCAAAGCTGTCATCGGTGGCCCTCATCGGCCAAATTAGATGCTGAAAAGAAGAAGAAAATTTTTTAAGATAAATGTGTCATAATGATACAAGTTTAGGGTTTTTAATGTCACAAAAAAATTTTGTAATAAATTTATCACAATGAGGTAAATTAGGGATTTTTCGTGTCACAAAAATAGTTTGGGATAAATGTGTTACAAATGCATAAATTCAGGATTTTTGGTGCCACAAAAAAAATAACAAATGTGTTACAAATGGAATAGTTTATGGTTTTTGGTGGTATTTACCCATATTATTATTATTATTATTATTTTCAATATACATAACTAACATGATCTCATAACTGAAAGATAGGTTTATTTTGTTCATAAGTCAATGGTGAATGCATACATGTTTCCATAAAGGATTTTACGAGCACCTTTGGAGCACTGACTAAGCATACTTGACGAAGAACATTACTTTCTTAACAGAGTATTGCTCAAAATGCACACACATGGAAATTTAAATAAAATCATTGATGATTTTGTCTTATCAGCATTCTTGGGTGAAACTCTTTAATCATACTTTATAATGAATTTTTCCATTTTCAAAGCATTGCGATACATTATATAAGAAAAGTTATGCATTAAAAATTAAAAGATTTTCTTATTTGGTTGCATTCTTAATGAGTATATATATGATTCTCAAAGCATTAGCTGTTTATACATTACCAAACACAATTAGCGCATCGGACATTAGAATATGTCCATCTTCGATTGTTCTACAATTGTACTTTATACAAAACTTAATGGATATTCAAGATATGTATTATATTCCAACACAGAAGGCTCTTTTTATCTTAACCATTAAAAGGGACCGGCAATTGGTTTCCGAATACCTTTAGTCTCTATCTTTAGGGCTCTTTGGTCTCAAAATTACTTTATAATCCATGAGATTCTTTTAGAGTGACAAGCGGATAGCATACTTTCTAAACCAGCTCGTCGTATCAAATGAAGATTACAATTCTATTATTTGAACACCATTGAAATTAGAGGAGCTAGATTTGGAAGAACGTTTGAGAAGACATAAAAGGCTTTTGGGAATTTTCTCTTCTCATGGCTCTTGTTTTTAATTCGAGCAATTACCTTGCCCTATATAGTCAAGGTTGAGGATAATAAAGACATTTTTCATGACCCGCCGTGGTCGACAAAGCATATCATAGATTAGCAGGGAAAATTATATTTTGATGAAGTTGAAAAGAACAGTACAAAAATTTGATCACGCGACAAAACTTATGACTTCAATTCTATGAAAGTAGTGATGCGAACTCCGAACTATTCCTTCATTTGATTTACGGGTTTATGATCTCGGTCAAGATCAGGATCTTCGTCAGAGCTAACATGCCGTCGCCACGTGTCACAAGATGAGATTCTCCGGAGCCTCATGGGCCTCGGAAAAAAAGCCCATCGGTCCAGCTCATTCCGCCTGCATTCATCTAATGCACGGTGGATGGCATCTCTAATGGTAAGATAGGCGGGAGAATAATTCCATGACATTTCTTCTTGAGGAGTACCGGGGCATAAGAACCTCAAAACAGTAAGGCATAAGAATTTCAAAACAGTTCTCGTTCTCTTGACATAAGATCCTCTGAAGTTCTCGATGTTCCACGTTGATTTCTCTAAACTTCCTCGAAAGGATCATGTGCCAAACTTCCCTCAGAGATTTTATCTGCAACTGTCATATGAAGATCCGTGCACAGAAGATCCCAGCCTGAGCTTGCGGCCTCCATAATAATCAACACAGTTTGACAGTGCTAACTACAACCTCTTGTGGATTTGACTTACCGTGTGCCAAAAGTAGAGCCAGACCTCCTGCTTTTGCCCATATGAGGGTGAGGCTATTTAAAATCAATATGTTTTTTCTTCCTTAGCTCTTTGATTCCATCTTCACAAGACTTTTGGGCTGCATGGCTTGCGCCATGGAGAGAGGCGATTGATTGATTACTGTAAAATCCAAATGCCCAGCTCCAATTCCAAAGGCCCCATGAACTTCCAATCCCACAGAAATTGTACATCGGCGATACGATGTATTCATGTGAGTTTGTCTATCTAATCATCTTTAGTTTCAAGAGTCTTTTTGTACAAAGGTTTATCATGTCGACATCGACAAGTTAGTGGTATCCGCTTGTCCATTCAATTCTAAAGACATGCGTTCATAAGTGTTTCGTGGGTAATAAACACGATTGCTAAATCACCACGGGATATATAAAATAGGCAGTTTGTTATCTCGTCAACGTCAAGGATGTTAAATGTTCATTCTCTCCTATTAGCCGATTCTATCAGAAAATAAATATTGGCGCCGACTCAGCAACACAATCTGTTAGGCGGAAACGCGAGTGCTCGACAAACAAAGCAAGATCCTCTAATATGGGAATGACAAAAGCGATTTTCTAATTAATGTTTGAAGAACGCGATGACTATTGTATGCGAAAATGCACAATGACACACGATACTGGATTATCAGCTGCTGTTAGGACACCAATGTTGCAGATACCAAAATAAGACTGGGCACTGGAACTATATGCAGAAAACACAGATCATAGTCACGAAAGATGTTCTGGAGAAGAAAATGCAGAGCAGAACGGAAGGAACAAACTAATGCACTTCTTGGAGAGCGCTGATCTACGAGCACAGCTCTTCATCAACAAATAGAAAAGACGCCCACTTGCGAAGTTTAGGTCAAGAGATACACCAGAGAGCATGCAGGAATCATCTTTGCCGCCCATGAAAAATCTTCATCTGCATATCCACGGCAAAATCACATAAAACCGTACATCACAAGAGACTCCCATAAATCAAACCACGTATCAAAATAATTCTATAGTGAAGTCAAAGCAAGAATCATTGTCGGACTCGTCAGTTAGAACTGTAGCATCAAATTCATAGTCATCCGTGGGGTCATATGGATGCCTTAAATCTTTGATCTGTGCAGCGCATCTTTCCCCTAAATCATTCCCCAATTCAACATTGAAGCACTGGCGCAAGTCGAGGTACTTAAGATGAGGGCAACCATCAAGAATTGCCTTCAGACCTTCATTTGTCATCTGATTCCCAAAGAGTTGGAGGTGGCGTAATTCATGCATGTTTTTTGCTATAGCATCTGCCTCATCATCAGATTCTGTGTGTGTAGAATATCTATATCCCTGGATATTCAATTTATTCAATTTGAAGGACTTCAGAAGGGGACAACATCGGCCAACATTCTCTAGGGCTTCCTTCGAGAATAAGCAATAAGATAACTCAAGGTCCTCCAACAAAGGAAGTTTTGCGGCTGCTTCAGAGAGACCCTCACCCGAAATGAAATTGCAACGTACAAGTCGTAGACGTGTAATATGATTGCACCTGTGAGGGAATAAGAAATGCGTGAGAACAAAGATGATTTGACCGAATAACAGACATGTTGCAGAGTAGCAATAACGATATTAACCATGAAGATAGAGAATTGAGAGGTTATTGATCTAGAGCACGGGCTGTAGAGAGATTATCTTCATCAGTATAAAAATTTATTGTATTTCAACAAAAGGAGTCTGTTGATCAGTAGCCCTCAGTTAAGTGGCTAATTAATGGAACACTACAAGTTTCAATGCACAGGTGTTTTAGTGAAGTGTGTAACTAAGTTTTTCGGAAAATGGGACTTTCCTTATGTAGTATGCTTAATAAGTGCCCCACAGGCACATGTTAACAAGACACATCAACAGATAGGGAAAGATTATAAAATCAGCCAGAAACCTAGATCACAAGAATACTCTATCGTTCCAGCCTCTTCCTATGTTCAAAACAGTCAACCATGCAACTTTTGTTCAGGAAGTCCACTTCTGCATGCCCATGGCATCACAAGAATATAAACTAAACAGAGACCTATGCAATTGGGAGATGCAATGCTCAGTCCACTATAGACCTATCGGAATAGCCTCTTAAAAAGAAAGACTGCAAAATTTATCTGATATAACAATAAAATGTGGAACACATATAGTATGTAAAGGAGGTTTTTGAAAACAAATATAATGGTACCAAATAAAGACATCAAGAAAAGTAAGATCAAATTCGAAACCTAAATCAAATCAATGAAAATTATGCCTATTCCAGTCTCAGGCTATAAAAAGCATTCCAGAATAAACGTGATATAGGCAAAAATTCCAGCAGTCAAAAGCTCTGTTCTGGACTTCAACGCTCGCTAAAAGAAATAAAACTCCCTTGAAGAGACAATCTTCAGTCAATAAAGAGAGCGAATCTGATCACAGAAATAAGGACTACCATATAGAAGATTTTGTTCAAAAAGTGGCCATGGGCACTTTGCTGTATCCTTAATAAAGAAAGTCTCTGGATTCTATAGCACTGTCTTTCTCATATTATTCATAATTAGCTTATTGGAGATAAAAACCTTCACTTATTAAGTATGATTAACAAGTATCCCAGAGGCACTCGTTAACAAGACTCCTTATAAAAACCTTCATTCATAAGAATCCTACCGACAAAAGCAATGCTGTTGGACTCTAAAACTCATTTTAAGAACCAAAAGGACTCCAAAACGTATAACTTCCATGCCATTTGCAGTAACTCAAACAGTAACTTTAGTTGTATGCTCCGCAATCATACACCAACAGCGCCATCGGCTGGTCAGACCAGGACAATTATGTACCTATCCAAGACCTCTATAAATGTCATCAAATGAATCTAAACTGTCTCTGCAAGCTCAATGAAAATTTAATGATGAGGACTACCGTCTGGATGAGGAAATAAAAGACAAACTCCACAGTGAACTAAACTAGAATATTTTCTTTGCTGAACAAAATAAGGAGAAAAAATAGTTTAATAATAATATCACCGGAACCTGGAGCATACTTAAGTGCTTCGGCAAGCATGGGTTGAAGCCACACTTGTCCCTAATCAGAAGGCTGAGATGGTGATGGATCCACATGGCTACCCTATTTTGTTGACTTACATAACTTCTAAGACACCAAACTTTAAACAATAATATCCTCATAACTAGTAGCAATCACGAGGGGAAATGTGTTGCACAAAACTGAACAAAAAGAAAAAGAAGCGCGGAGAAATAATATCTGAGAGTGAAGTAAAAAAGTAGTGGTTTTGCCATATCAAGCACTTATGGAAGCGCTGTCACGATCTCACTTCACTTACGAATGCTCAATACTCACCAGATGGCATTGTATTGTTCATTCATATTTTCAATTGGGCTGAACTTTTGCCTCATCCTAATGTCCAAATAACAGCAGAAAATGAAGGACACTGAGGCTGAACATACAAAATGTAGAAATAGCGCAAAGAAGCCTTTTGAGAAATCCCAAGGAGAGAGAAACTAACAAAGATGATGTCCTTACGCGTAACTCTCAACCCTCATTCTCGGGAACTATCTCGGGATGATTACTCAATTTCCATGCATGATTTTCTCATCAGTTAGTTTCTGGAACATGTAGCTGATTGAGTCGACATCTCACTTGAATATATAAGACAGCTCACACAACTCAGAAGAACCAAATCAATCTAAAGTTTAAGATCCACTAGATCGATTCTTGCAACAAGGCAAAACTCTGGGTACAAGAAAGAGGGTTTTCCAAATACAATTAGTTCTCACAATCTGGTGTGTTTGTCTTCTCCTATTTCAATTCTTAAAGACACTGAGCAAGAGAAAAGAAAAAGGGGGAATTTCAAGTGTGCAGAATGTTCACTTCCTAAGGACTCCTTGAAGCCTCATATATACCTTTTGCTTCCCAATGCTACCGCAGCGAATAAGAGTAGTAAACTCGTGCTCAATGTGATTCCTAAACAATTTCGCCATTCCTATACGACTTTAACCCAAAGACATCGATTGTATACACAATGGGGACCCCGCTAAGAAGGTCTAGAGGATCACAACCACCGATCAGCCAATACTGTAACAAGCTCATCCTCAGTGAGTAACCATCAATTTCAATTCTCGCCACCAACAACACATGCAAAAGAACCAGACCACGCGCTGCAATCGACCACCAGCATCACTTACGAGCCCTACCAAAATCACACAGAAAAGCTGCGGAAAAATTAAAGCGTGTATCGGTGGATTACCGGTCGGTGATGTACTTGAGGAGCTCGTCGGTGCCGAAGTACTCGATGTTGAAGTCGACGCAGCTGCCGCGGCTGCGATCGACGGCGTGGCGGCACATGCCCGCGAGGTCGTGGTGGTCCATGTCCTTGAGATCCTCCGCGCTGCCCAGGTCGATGGACCTCCACATCGCGGGGTCCTGGCAGATGGAGCGCCAGGCTGTGCACACCAGCTGCGCGGTCTCCAGGATCTCCACGGCGCCGAGCTTCAGGAGGATCGTCGCCGTGATCGCCTCCGGTAGCTTCAGCCAGTCGACCGGCGCAGGATCGTCGGTGGCCATTGCCGCTAACGGAGTGCTGGTGGGGCTTAGGGCATCTGCAACAGAGGATTCAGGGGGGAAATATTGAAGACGGCGAGCGAAGGAGGCGAAAATTGGGTCGACTGGAGGAAAGGATCATTTTCATGCCATTTTGGCCTTTTCATTTCTTTTTAAGAATAATTCCAAATAATAACTCGCAATGGATATTTTTTTTTTTGGTTTTCCTCGTACGAGAGTCCGAAGTGAATTTTATTTAGATAGAGATTTAAAGTCGCCCACTTAATAATTTTATTTAAGTTCCGAAGCTCAACGGTCGGCCAAAATTATTGTCAAGTCTCGTAATCAGACCACTAAAACAAGGGCGATTCAATTTTGCCCAAATTAGTCCTTCACCAAAAAATCATTATTAGAACCGTTTCCTTGTTACCTATTTAATGTAGATTTGTTATCGATATGGAAATGACACGTCAAACTAGGAATGGACTATAAGAGGAGATTTGTGAATGAATTAAAAGTTAACGAAACAATTTTCAGGGCAAATTCGGTATTTGCTCTAATGTTTAGCTTTTTTTTTTCCTCTTTTTTGGGGAAAAAAGAAGACGTTCAATTTGTGGCTTCTTCGAATTGGGTCGAAGCAAATTATTGTGGACACAATTGCCCGTTGAGACACGCACTCGAGTCGTGGTGCACAAGCTGATCGGCGAAGAATTGTCCCCTCGGCGGGCTCAAAGCTTTATTTGAAACTCAGTTGGCCAAGACAAGATCTACTCTTGACTATAGTTTTTTATTTATTTAAATTTTTTAGAAAAGGCCCTCACTTTAATTGAAAACTAGTTGTATATTTGTATTTTGCATAGGCGATTTACAAACTTTTTTTTTCTCAACCAAATCGAAATATTAAGAATCTTCATATGTAAAGGTAAAATCACGTCATTGCTTTCACTGCTAAAGAAAAAAGAGCTGGCTCAAGAAAGCTAATAAAATGGGGAGAAGGGCATTACAAGTGTCACAACTTGTGTACAGTGCTCACTGTAGTGCCGAATTACTTAAGTGCCAAATCGGAGAAAAAAATGATCCCTTAAATGCCAAGTCAGCATTTTAAATAATAAAAAAATTAAAATATATTCCACGTGGCATTATTTATTTATTTTTGTGATATAAATTTTTAATTTATTAAAATTAAATTAAGCAACATATATAAAAAAAAGTCAAAGGTGAGGTGAAATTTTTTAATATAAAAAAGTAATTTTAATAAATTAAAAAGTTATATCACATAAAATAAATTTAAAAACCACGTGCAATAGATTTTTTTAATGAAAATTCCACATGAAAATTTTTTAATTTAAAAATGCCACGCGAAATAGATTTTAAGTGTTTATTTTTTTAAATGCTAACTTGGTACTTCTGGCGAGTCACGTGAGTTGCCATGTCGGATTTTCCACAAGTAAGATCGAAATTAGCATTAAAGCGATCATTTTTTTAAATGACACTGAAATTATTCGAATGAATCCTCTTTACCAAAGAAATAAAATAATCCTAATCCAAATGAAAGTTTTGGCACTAAAGTGGACATCGTACATAAGTTATGGCACTTGTAATATTGGGTAGAAAGCTTGGAAATATAAAACATGCAGCTTGTTATCTCATCAACGTCAAGGATGTTAAATGTTCATTCTTTCCTATTAGCCGATTCTATCAGAAAATAAATGTCGGCACCAGCTCAGCAACGCAATCTTTTAGGCGGAGATACGACCACGAGTGCTCGACAAGCAAAGCCAGATCCTCTAATTTGGGAATGACAAAAGCGATTTTCTAATTAATGTTTTAAGAACACGATGTCTATTGCATGCGAAAATGCACTAATGACACCCGAATTCGGATTATCAGCTATAGAGTTCATCGTCACCATGCCCAGCTGCTGTCACAGATACCAAAGATAAAGACCGGGCACTGGAAATATATGCAGAAAACGTAGACCATAGTCACGAAAGATGTTCAGGAGAAGAAAATACAGAGAGTATAATAGAAGGAACAAACTAATGCACTTCTTGGAGAGCGCTGATCTACGAGCACTTCTCTTCATCAACAAAATAGAAAAGACTCCCACTCGTGAAGTTTAGGTCAAGAGCTACACCAGAGAGCATGCAGGATGGGCATTCAATCATCTTTGCTGGTGCGAAGTCTGATCAGCCATGAAGAATCTTCCCCTGCGTATCCACAACAAAATCATATAAAACTGTACATCACAAGAGACTGCCGCGAATAGCTGCAACAAACCATGTATCAAGATAATTATATGGGACATAAAGCAAGACAAGGGCTCCTCACCAAGCAAGTGCGTCAACCAGCGTACCACTAATCATAGTAAAACCCTTCTATAGTGAAGTCATCATAATCAGTGAATTCATAGTAGTTTTCATAATCAGACAAATCAATGTCAGAAAAACCAGATGGGTAATCATCATTGACGGACTCGTCATTATGAACCGTAGTATCAAATCCATAGTCATCTGTGGGGTCATATGGACGCCTTAAATCTTTGATCTGTGCGGTGCATCTTTCCCCCACATCATTCCCCAATTTAACATTGAAGCACTGGCGCAAGTCGAGGTGCTCAAGATGAGGACAACCATCAAGAATTGCCTTCAGACCTTCATTTGTCATCTTATTTCCAAAGAGTTGGAGGTGGCGTAATTCATGCATGTTTTTTGCTATAGCATCTGCCTCATCATCAGATTCTATGTGCGGATATCTATATCCCTGGCTATTCAATTTGAAGGACTTCAGAAGGGGACAACATCGGCCAACATTCTCTAGGGCTTCCTTCGAGAATGAGCAATAAGATAACTCAAGGGCCTCCAACAAAGGAAGTTTTGCGGCTGCTTCAGAAAAACACTCATCCGAAATGCGACTGCAATATACAAGTCGTAGACGTTTAATATGATTGCACCTGTAATGGAATAAGAAATGCGTGAGAACAATGATGATTTGACTGAAAAACAGACATGTCGAAGAGTAGCAATAATAATATTAACCACGAAGATAAAGAATTGAGAGCTTATTGATCTAGAGCACGGGCTGTAGAGAGATTATTTTCATCAGTGCAAAAATTTATTGTATTTCAACAAAAGGAATCTGTTGATCACTAGCCCCCGGACACTTCTTAAGTGGCCAATTATGGAACACTACAAGTTACAATGCACAGGTGTTTTAGTGAAGTGTGTAAATAGTGATTCGGAAAATGGAACTTTCCTTATGTAGTATGCTTAATAAGTGCCCCACAGGCACATGTTAACAAGACATATCAATAAATGGGGAAAGATTAAAAATCAGCCAGAAACCTAGATCACAAGAATACTCTATCATTCCAGCCTCTCACTAAATTCTTTCAAGCCATGTTCAAAACTGTCAACCTTGCAACTTTTGTTCAGGAAGTCCACTTCTGCATGCCCATGGCATCACAAGAATGTAAACTAAACAGGGACCTATGCAATTGAGAGATGCAATGCTCAGTCCACTATAGACCTATATCAGTATAGCCTTCTAATAAGAAAGACTGCAAAATTTGTCTGACATAATAATATGACGTGAAAAGCACACATAGTATGTTAAGAAGGTTTTTGAAAACAAATATAACAGTACCGAATAAAGACACAAAATAGTAAGATCAAATCAGAAACCTAAATAAAATCAATCAAAATTATGCCTATTCCAGTCTCATAAGAAACATTCCAGAATAAACATGATATAGGCAAAAATTCCAGCAGTCAAAAGCTCTGTTCTGGACTTCAATGCTCGCTAAAAGAAATAAAACTCCCTCGAAGAGACAATCTTCAGATAATAAAGAGAGCTAATCTGATCATAGAAATAAGGACTACCATATAGAAGATTTTGTTCAAAAAGAGGCCATGGGCACTTTGTTGTATCCTCAATAAAGAAAGTCTGTGGATTCTATAGCACTGTCTTTCTCGTATTATGCAAAATTAGCTTATTGGAGACAAAAACCTTTACTTATTATGTTTGATTAACAAGTATCCCAGAGGCACTCGTGAACAAGACTCCTTATAAAAACCTTCATTCACAAGAATCCTACCGATGAAAGCAATGCTATTAGACTCTAAAACTCATTTTAAGAACCAAAAGGACTCCAAAACGTATAACTTCCATGTCATTTGCAGTAACTCAAACGGTAACTTTAGTTGTATGCTCCACAATCACACACCAACAGTGCCATCCGCTGGTCAGCTCAAGACAATTATGTACCTATCCGAGACCTGCATAAGTGTCGTCAAATGAACTGTCTCTGCAAGCTCAATGAAAACTTAATGATGAGGACTACTGTCTGGATGAGGAAATAAAAGACAAACTCCACAGTGAAGTAAACTATAATAATATCACTGGAACCTGGAGCATACTCAAGTGCTTCGGCAAGCATGGGTTGAAGCCACACTTGTCCTCAATCAGAAGGCCGAGATGGTGATGGAGCCACATGGCTACCCTATTTGGTTGACTTACATACCTTCTACAACACCAAACTTTAAACAATAGACTCCTCATAACTAGTAGCAATCACGAGGGGAAATGTATTGCATAAAACTGAACAAAAGGAAAAAGAAGCGTGGAGAAACAATAAGCTAGAGTGAAGTAAAACTGAAGCGTTTTTGCCATATCAATCACTTATGGAAGCGCTGTCACAATCTCACTTCCTTTACTAATTGCTCAATACTCACCAGATGGCATTACAATCTCAGTTCATTGTTCATTCATATTTTCAATTGGGCTGAACTTTTGCCTCATCCTAATGTCCAAATAACAGCAGAAAATGAAAGATACCGAGGCTGAACATACAAAATGTAGAAACAGCGCAAAGAAGCGTGTATCGGTGGATTACCGGTCGGTGATGTACTTGAGGAGCTCGTCGTTGCCGAAGTAAAAGATGTGGAAGTCGACGCAGCCGCCGCGGCTGCGATCGACGGCGTGGCGGCACATGGCCGCGAAGAGTTGGTCATTGTACATGAGGTCATCCGCGTTGCCCAGGTCGATGGACCGCCACATGGCGGGGTCCTGGCAGATGGAGTGCCAGGCGGTGCATACCCGCTGCGCTGTCTCGAGGATCTCCACGGTGCCGAGCTTCTGTAGGATCGTCGTCGTGATCTCCCTCGGGAGCTCCAGCCAGTTGCGCGGCGGGGGATCGTCGGTGGCCATTGCCGCTGGCGGAGTGGTGGTGGGGCTTAGGGCATCTGCTCCAGAGGATTCAGGGAATATTGAAGACGGCGAGCGAAGGAGGCGACCGTTCGATCGACTGGAGGAAGGATCATTTCATGCCTTTTTTAGCCTTTCCATTTCTTTTAAAGAATAATTCCCAAAACAAAATGGGTGTTTCCTCGTGAATTTTATTTTAGATAGAGATTCAAAGTCGCCCACTTAATAATCTTATTTAAATTCTGAAGCTCAATGGTCGGCCAAAACTTTCGTTAAGGTGCATAATCAGACCATTGAAACAAGGGCGATCCGATTTTGCTCAAATTAATCCTTCATCAAAAGATCATCATTAGAATGATTTCCTTGTTTGATATGGAAATGCCACGCCAAATTACAAATGTGCTGTAGAATATATTTCAGAATAAATTAAAAGTTGATGAAAATTCAGTGCAAATTTGAGATTCGATCTAAAGTTTAGGTTTTTTCTTTTTTCTTTTTTGGAAAAAAAAGAAGAAGTTCATGATAGGTTTGAGATTGGATTTAAAATTGAGGGTTTTTTTTTTATAAGACAAAAAAAATCGGAGCAAAATTAGAATTAAACCTAAACTTGAAGATTTTTTTTAAAGGAAATTAAGCCTTAGGATACCTTGCGGTCACCGGAGCAACGATTGCACAAGCCAACTGGTGAAGAATTGTCCTGTCAGCGGGCTTAAAGCTTTATTTGAAACTCAGCTGGCCGAGACAAAGATCTACTCTTGACTATTTTCTTTTTGGATTTAAAAAAAGGCCCTCACTTTTATTGAAACTAGTTGTATATGCTGCGTAGGCGATTTACAAATATTTTTTTTCTCAATCAAATCGAAATGTTTTTAAGATCAAATCCAAATATCACAAAATTATTTTAGAAGAATGCAAAAATCTCTCATAATCTTAATCTTCGCATGTAAAGGTAAAATCACGTCATTACTTTCATTGCTAAAGAAAAAAGAGCCGGCTCAAGAAAGCTAATAAAATGGGGAGGACACTACAAGTGTTATAACTTATGTACAACACTCACTTTAGTGTTATAAATTTCCGCCGGATCACTTAAGTGCCAAATCACATAAAAATTGATCACTTAAGTACTAAGTCCGACTAAAAATTGCGAAGTCAACATTTTAAATAATACAAAATTAAAATATATTCCATGTGGCATTTTTTATTTATATTTGCGATATAAATTTTTAATTTATTAAAATAAAATTAAAAATTGGTTACTTAACTTAATTTTAATAAATTAAAAAGCCATGTGCAACAGATTTTTTTAATGAAAATTCAATGTGAAAATATTTTTTATTTAAAAATGCCACGTAAAATAAATTATAATTTTTTATTATTTCAAATTCTGACTTGGCACTTCTTGCGAGTTTTATGAGCTACCAGGTCGGATTTTCAATAAGTAAGATCAAAATTGTCGTGAAAGTGATAAAAAAAATTCCAAAAAGTGACGCTCAAATGATGAGAATGAATTCAAATGGACACCGTACACAAGTTATATAGCACTCGTAATGTTCTTGTCCCTAATAAAATGGATAGAAATCTTGGAAATATAAAATAGGCAGTTTGTTATCTCACGTCAAGGATGTTATAGGTTCATTCTTTCCAATTAGCCGATTCTATCAGAAAATAAATGTCGGCACCAGCTGAGCGACACAAACTATTAGGCGAAGATACCAGTGCTCGACAAGCAAAGCTATAGAGTTCACCGTCACCATGCCCAGCTGCTGTTAGCACACCAATGTCACGGATACCATAAATATATATATGCAGAAAACATAGATCATAGACGTCACCAAAGATGTTCCGGAGAAGAAAATGCAGAGAGTATGATAGAAGGAACAAACTGATGCACTTCTTGGAGAGCGCTGATCGACGAGCGCTTCTCTTCATCAACAAAATAGAAAAGACTCCCGCTCGCGAAGTTTAGGTCAAGAGCTACACCAGAGAGCATGCAGGATGGGCATTCAATCATCTTTGCCGGTGCGAAGTCTGATCAGCAACGAAGAATCTTAACCTGCGTATTTACAACAGAATAATCATATATAAACACACATCACACGAGACTGCCACGAATAGCTACAACAAACCATGTATCAAGATAATTATATGGGACTTAAAGCAAGACAAGGGCTCCTCACCATGCAGAGTGCGTCAACCAGCATACCACTAATCATAGTAAAACCCTTCTATAGTGAAGTCATCATAATCAGAGAATTCATAGTAGTTTTCATAATCGGACAAGTAAATGTCAGAATATCGGTAATCGTTCATAATGACGAGTGTAGCATCAAATTCATAGTCAATTGTGGGGTCATGTTGACGCCTTAAATCTTTGATCCGTGCGGTGCATCTTTCCCCCAAATCATTCCCCAATTTAACATTGAAGCACTGGCGCAAGTCGAGGTACTCAAGATGAGGACAACCATCAAGAATTGCCTTCAGACCTTCATTTGTCATCTTGTTCCAAATGAGTTGGAGGTGATGTAATTCATGCATGTTTTTTGCTATAGCGTATGCCTCATCATCACATTCTATGTTTAGATAGCTACATCCGTTGCTATTCAGTTTGAAGGACTTCAGAAGGGGACAACATCGGCCAACATTCCCTAGGGCTTCCTTCGAGAATGGGCAATAGGATAACTCAAGGTCCTTCAACAAAGGAAGTTTTGCGGCTGCTTCATAGAGAGACCCCAATTCGAAATGCTATAGCAACGTACAAGTCGTAGACGGCTAATACGATTGCACCTGTGATGGAATAAGAAATGCGTGAGAACAATGATGATTCGACTGAAAAACAGACATGTTGCGGACTAGCAATAATAATATTAACCACGAAGATAAAGAATTGAGAGCTTATGGATCTAGAGCACGGGCTGTAGAGAGATTATTTTCATCAGTGCAAAAATTTATTGTATTTCAACAAAAGGAATCTGTTGATCAGTAGCCCTTGGACACTTCCTAAGGGGCTAAGTAATGGAACACTACAAGTTTCAATGCACGGGTGTTTTAGCGAAGTGTGTAACTGGTGTTTCGGAAAATGGAACTTTCCTCATGTAGCAGTATGCTTAATAAGTGCCCCACAGGCACATGTTAACGACACATCAACAGGTAGGGAAAGATGATAAAATCACCCAGAAACCCTAGATCACAAGAATACTCTATCGTTCCAGCCTCTCGCTAAATTCTTTCAAGTCATGTTCAAAACAGTCAACCATGCAACTGTTGTCCAGGAAGTCCACTTTTGCATGCCCATGGCATCGCAAGAATGTAAACTAAACAGAGACCTATGCAATTGGGAGAAGCAATGCTCAGTCCACTATAGACCTATGCAATTGGGAGAAGCAATGTAAATTAAAGCGTGCATCGGTGGGTTACCGGTTGGTGATGTACTTGAGGAGCTCGTCGGTGCAGAAGTACTCGATGTTGAAGTCGACGCAGCCGCCGCGGCTGCGATCGACGGCGTGGCGGCACATGGCCGCGTAATCGTTGTCCATGTCCCACGAGGCCCCCCTCGCTGCCCAGGTTGATGGACTGCCACGTCACGGGGTCCTGGCAGATGGAGTGCCAGGTCTTGCACACCCACTGCGCGGTCTCGAGGATCTCCACGGCGCTGAGCTTCTGGAGGATCGTCGTCATGATCGGCCCCGGGAGCTCCAGCCAGTCAGGCGGCGCAGGATGGTCGGTGGCCGTTGCCGCTGGCGGAGTGGTGGTGGAGCTTAGGGCATCTGCCACAGAGGAATCGGGGGGGTATATTGAAGACGGCGAGCGAAGGAGGCGACCGTTCGGTGGACTGGAGGAAGGATCATTCCATGCCATTTTGGCCTTTTCATTTCTTTTAAAGAATAATTCCAAATAAAAACTCGCAATGGGAATTTGTTTTTTTTTTTTTTGCGTGTGTGTTTCCTCGTACGAGAGTTCGAAGCGAATTTTATTTTAGATAGAGATTTACAGTCTACTTAATAATCTTACTTAAGTTCCGGAGCTCAATGGTCGGCTAAAATTTTTGTCGAGTCGTGTAATCAGACCACTGAAACAAGGGCGATTCAATTTTACCCAAATTAGTCCTTCATCAAAAAAATCATTATTAGAACGGTTTCCTTGTTACCTATTGATGTGGATTTGTTATTGATATGGAAATGCCACGTCAAATTAGGAATGGACAATAAGAGTAGATTTGTGAATGAATTAAAAGTCGGCGAAACAAATTTCAGGACAAATTCGGGATTTGATCTAAAGTTTAGGGTTTCTTTTTCTTTTTTTGGGGAAAAAAGAAGAAGTTCATAATAGATTTGGGATTTGACTTAAAATTAAGGGTTTTTTTATAAGACAAAAAAAAAAACAATTCGGAGCAGAATTGGAATAAAACCTAAATTTGAATATTGTTTTTAAAAGGAAATTAGGCCTTAGGATACCTTGCAGTCACCGGAGCAATGATTGGTTGGGCTGAAGTTCGGCGAGCTCAAGGAGCTGTGATCAATGGAAGAGCTTTATTTGAAACTCAGTTGAGATATACTCTTGACTATTTTTTTTTTAAAGAAAAGGCCCTCACTTTTATTGAAAACTAGTTGTATATTCGTATTTGCGTAGGCGATTTAGAAACATTTTTTTTCTCAATCAAATCGAAATATCATAATATTATTCTAGAAGAATGCGATAATCTCTCATAATCTTTAATCTTCGCATGTAAAGGTAAAATCACATAATTACTTCCACTACTAAAGAAAAAAGAGACGGCTCAAGAAAGTTAATTAAATGGAGAGAATGACGTTACAAGTGTCATAAATTGTATACGGTGAACACTTTAGTGCTAAAAGTTTCCACCGGATCACTTAAGTACTAAATTGAAAATAAAAAAGTGCCAACTCCAACCAAAAGTACTTGTCGACATTTTAAATAATAAAAAATTAAAATGTATACTCGTGGCATCATTTATTTATCGTGATATAACTTTTTAATTTATTAAAATTAAATTTAAAAAGTAGTTATAAAAAAAAAGTTAAAAGGGGAGGGCACCTAGCCTTTGACCATTTTTTATATAAAAAACTAATTTTTAATTTAGTTTTAATAAATTATAAATTTATATCACATAAAAATAATTTTCAATTCAATTTTAATAAATTAAAAAGTTATATCACATAAAATAAATTAAAAAGCCATGTGCAATATATTTTTTAATAAAAATTCCACGTGGAAAGATTTTTTATTTAAAAACGCCATGTGAAATATATATTAATTATTTATTATTTTAAATACTGACTTGACATTTCTATCGCGTCACGTGAGCTACCACGTCTAATTTCAGACATAAGTATTGACATTAAAATAATCATTTTTTTAGTAGAACTGAACACAAGTTATGGCTCTTGTAATGTTTTTATTCATGATAAAATGGGTAGAAAGCTTGGAAATATATAATAGGCAGTATATTATCTCATCAACGTGAAGGATGTTTTTCCACGTTAGCCGATCCAAGCGCGTTATAGGTTTTTTTTTTCCTATTAGCCGATTCTGGTACCTAATCATATGGTATCTAAATTAAATAATTCTATGACACCAGTGCCAATTCGGGTCTCTCCGGTTCAACTAGGACCCTAGTTCCTGAATTTCAATGTGAATTAAGATCGAGAAAAGGAAGTTTTCCAATCATTGACTCAAACTCATTGTCGAATCCCAATCAGCAGAATATGGAGGTACTTATGGCAGAACGAGTCAATCTAGTCTTTCACAATAAAGTAATAGATGGAACTGCCATTAAAAGACTTATTAGCAAATTAATAGATCACTTCGGAATGGCATATACATCACACATTCTGGATCAAGTAAAGACTCTGGGTTTCCAGCAAGCCACTGCTACATCTATTTCATTAGGGATTGATGATCTTTTAACAATACCTTCTAAGCATTGGCTAAGATAAAAAAAAGAGTGTGACCCTTTTTCCAATAAAGGTTTCAAATAATTTCGTCGACATGAGTGTTCTCTATCGAAGAAAAAATTTCAATTATTCGTTTTAAAACCCTTCTTTCTATATTAAATTAACATAGCAGTAGAAAGAATACCATGTTATGTTTAAACTTCAAACGATTTAGTTTTAACCATATTAATGGTCCCACATTATTGGTTAATCGAGAATCAAAGTGGATTTACCAATGAATCACGAAATGCTATGGTTCTTAAATATTATTTATTAATTTATTCACTTAATTTATTCAGAAGTAATTGGCGGGATCATGCATCTTTTATTTTGTACTAGTTAGAATGAAAAAAAGTGCAGCTGGTTTGGTCCAGCCAATTCTTGAAATAAACAACTCGCACACATCAGAAAATAAATATCGGCACCAGCTCAGCGACACAATCTGTTAGGCGGAGATAGGAGTGTCCGACAAGCAAAGCCAGATCCTCTAATTTAGGAATGACAAAAGCGATTTTCCAATTAATGTTTTAAGAACACGATGTCTATTGCATGCCAAACCCGATACCGGATTATCAGCTATAGAGTTTATCGTCACCATGCCCAGCTGCTGTTAGCACAACAATGTCGCAGATACCAAAATAAAGACTGGGCACTGGAAATTTATATGCAGAAAACATAGATCATATTCACCAAAGATGTTCTGGAGAAGAAAATGCAAAGAGCAGAACAGAAGGGACAAACTAATGCACTTCTTGGAGAGCGCCGATCTACGAGCGCTTCTCTTCATCAACAAAATAGAAAAGACTCCCACTCGCGAAGTTTAGGTCAAGAGCTACACCAGAGAGCATGCAGGATGGGCATTCAATCATCCTTGCCGGTACGAAGTCTGATCAGCCATGAAGAATCTTCCCCTGCGTATCCACAACAAAATCATATAAAAGTGTACATCACAAGAGACTGCCGCGAATAGCTGCAGCAAACCATGTATCAAAATAATTATATGGGACTTGAAGCAAGACAAGGGCTCCTCACCGTGCAAGTGCGCCAACCAGCATACCACTAATCATAGTAAAACCCTTCTATAGTGAAGTCATCATAATCAGAGAATTCATAGTAGTTTTCATAATCAGAAAAATCAATGTCAGAAAACCCAGATGGGTGATCATCATCGACGGACTCGTCATTTTGAATCGTAGCATCAAATCCATAGTCATCTGTGGGGTCATATGGACGCATTAAATCTCTGATCTGTGCGGTGCATCTTTCCCCCAAATCAGTCCCCAGTTTAACATTGAAGCACTGGCGCAAGGCGATGTACTCAAGATGAGGACAACCTTCAAGAATTGCCTTCAGACCTTCATTTGTCATCTTATTCCCAAAGAGTTGGAGGTGGCGTAATTCATGCATGTTTTTTGCTATAGCATCTGCCTCATCATCAGATTCTATGTGCGGATATCTATATCCCTGGCTGTTCAATTTGAAGGACTTCAGAAGGGGACAACATCGGCCAACATTCTCTACGGCTTCCTTCGAGAATAAGCAATAAGATAACTCAAGGTCCTCCAACAAAGGAAGTTTTGCAGCTGCTTCAGAGAGACCTTCACCCGAAATGAGATTGCAACGTACAAGTCGTAGACGTTTAATATGATTGCACCTGTAATGGAATAAGAAATGCGTGAGAACAATGATGATTTGATCGAATAACAGACATGTTGCACAGTAGCAATAATGATATTAACCACGAAGATAAAGAATCGAGAGCTTATTGATCTAGAGCACGGGCTGTAGAGAGATTATCTTCATCAGTGCAAAAATTTATTGTATTTCAACAAAAGGAATCTGATGATCAGTAGACAATTGTACAATTGTACTTTATACAAAACTCAATGAGATATTCAAGATATGTATTCTATTCCAACACATAGGGCTCTTTTCTTCTTAACCGTTAAAAGGGACCGGCAGTTGGTTTCCGAATACCTTTAGTCTCCATCTTTAAGGCTCTTTGATCTCAAAATTACTTTGTAATCCATGAAATCCATTCAGAGTGACAAGTGGATAGCATACTTACCAAACAAGCTTGTCATATCAAATCAAAATTACAATTCTATTTATTTAACCACCATTGAGATTAGAGGAGTTAGATTTGGAAGAACGTTTGAGAAAACATAGGAGGCTTTTGAGAATTTTCTCTTCTCCTGGCTCTTGTTTTTAATTCGAGCAATTAGCTTGCCTTATATAGTCAAGGTTAAGGATAATAAAGATATTGCTCATGACCCACTATGGTCGACAAAGCATATCATAGATTGGTAAGGAATATTATATCTTGATGAAGTTGAAAAGAGCCGACAAAAAAACTTTAATACTATGAAAGTAGTTATGTGAACTAAGAAATATTCCTTCATTTGATTAACGGGTTCATGATCTCAGTCTGAGCTTGCGACCTCCATAATAATCAACACCGTTGACAGTGCTAACTACAATTTCTTGTGGATTTGACTTCTGATTGCCAAAAGGAGAGCCAAACCTTCCTCCAACACACAGGGCTTTTCCTTACCTCTTTGATTCCATCTTCACAGACTTTTGGGATGTATGGCTTGCGCCATAGAGAGAGACGATTGATTACTGTAAAATCCAAATGCCCAGCTCCGATCCCAAAGGCCCCATGAACTTCCAATCAGACACAAAATGCTTTGATCCGCGCCGCACTGTGGCATAAGAATTGTACATGGGCGAGACGATGTATTCATGTGATTTTGTCTATCTAATCATCTTTAGTTTCAAGAGTCTTTTTGCACAAGGTTTATCATGTCAGACAAGTTAGTGGTCTCCGCTTGTCCATTCAATTCTAAAGACGTGCGTTCATTAGTGTTTCGTGGGAAATAAACATGATTGCGAAATCACCACGGGATATATAAAAAAAGCAGTTTGTTATTTCGTCAACGTCAAGGATGTTAAATGTTCATTCTCTCCTATTAGCCGATTCTATCAGAAAATAAATATTGGTGCCGACTCAGCGACACAATCTGTTAGGCAGAACCGCGAGCACTCGAGAAGCAAAGCAAGATCCTCTAATATGGGAATGACAAAAGCGATTTTCTAATTAATGTTTCAAGAACACGATGTCTATTGTATGCGAAAATGCATAATGATACACGATACTGGATTATCAGCTACAGAGTTCATCATTACCATGCCCAGCTGCTGTTAGGACACCAATGTCGCAGATACCAAAATAAGACTGGGCACTGGAACCGTATGCAGAAAACATAGATCATAGTCCTGAAAGATGTTCTGGAGAAGAAGATGCACAGAGTAGAACAGATGGAACAAAACTAATGCACTTGTTGGAGAGTTCTGATCTATGAGCGCTGCTCTTCATCAACAAAATAGAAAAGACTCCCACTTGCGAAGTTTATGTCAAGAGCTACAGCAGAGAGCATGCAGGAATCATCTTTGCTGCCCATGAATAATCTTCACCTGCGTATCCACAACAAAATCATATAAAACTGTACATCACAAGAGACCACCGCAAATAGCTATCAAACCATGTATCAAAATAATTATATGATACTTAAAGCAAGACAAGGGCTCCTCACCATGCAAGCGCATCAACCAGCATACCACTAATCATAGTAAAACCCTTCTCTAGTGAAGTCATCATAATCAGAGAATTCATCGTAAGTTTCATACTCATACAAATCAGATGGGTAAGCATCACTGATGGACTCGTCATTTGAAACCGTAGTATCAGATTCAGAGTCATCTGAGGGGTCATTTGGACGCCTTAAATATTTGATCTGTGCGGTGCATCTTTTCCCCAAAGCATGCCCCAATTTAACATTGAAGCACTGGCGTAAGTCGAGGTACTCAAGATGAGGACAACCATCAAGAATTGCCTTCAGACCTTCATTTGTCAACTTATTCCCAAAGAGTTGGAGGTGGCGTAATTCATGCATGTTTTTTGCTATAGCATCTGCCTCATCATCAGATTTTTCGTACATATATCCATATTCCTCGCGATTCAATTTGAAGGACTTCAGAAGGGGACAACATCGGCCAACATTCTCTAGGGCTTCCTTCGAGAATGAGCAATTTGATAACTCAAGGTCCTGCAACGAATGAAGTTTTGCGGCTGCTTCAGAGAGACCCTCATTCGATATATTGCAATATACAAGTCGTAGACGTCTAATATGATTGCACCTGCAATGGAATAAGAAATGCGTGAGAACAATGATGATTTGACTGAAAAACAGACGTGGCAGAGTAGCAATAACAATATTAACCACAAAGATAAAGAATTGAGAGCTTATTGATCTAGAGCACGGGCTGCCGAGAGATTATTTTCATCAGTGCAAAAGTTTATTGTATTTCAACAAAAGGAATCTGCTGATCAGTAGCCCTCGGACACTTCTTAAGTGGCTAATTAATGGAACGCTACAAGTTTCAATGCACGAGTGTTTTAGTGAAGTGTGTAACTAGTATTTCGCAAAATGGAACTTTCCTTATGTAGTATGCTTGATAAGTGCCCCACAGGCACATGTTAACAAGATACATCAACAGATAGGGAAAATCAGCCGGAAACCTAGATCACAAGAATACTCTATCGTTCCAGCCTCTCACTAAATTCTTTCAAGTCATGTTCAAAACAGTCAACCTTGCAACTTTTGTACAGGAAGTCCACTTCTGCATGCCCATGGCATCACAAGAATGTAAACTAAACAGAGACCTATGCAATTGGGAGATGCAATGCCCAGTCCCCTATAGACCTATCAGTATAGCCTTTTAATAAGAAAGGCGGCAAAATTTATCTGATAAAATAATATGATGTGGAACACATATACTATGTAAAGAAGGTTTTTGAAAACAAATATAATGGTACCAACTACCGAATAAAGACATCAAGAAAAGTAAGATCAAATTCGAAACCTAAATCAAAATCAATGAAAATTATGCCTATTCCAATCTCAAACTATAAGAAACATTCCAGAATAAACATGATATAGGGAAAAATTCCAGCAGTCAAAAGCTCTGTTCTGGACTTCAACGCTCGCTAAAAGAAATAAAACTCCCTTGAAGAGACAATCTTCAGCCGATAAAGAGAGCTAATCCGATCACAGAAATAAGGACTACCATATAGAAGATTACGTTCAAAAAGTGGCCACGGCACTTTGTTGTATCCTCAATAAAGAAAGTCTGTGGATTCTATAGCACTCTGATATTATGCATAATTAGCTTATTGGAGATAAAAACCTTTGCTTATTATGTATGATTAACAAGTATCCCAGAGGCACTCGTTAACAAGACTCCTTATAGAAACCTTCATTCATAAGAATCCTACCGACAAAAGCAATGCTATTAGACTCTAAAACTCATTTTAAGAACCAAAAGGACTCCAAAACGTATAACTTCCATGCCATTTGCAGTAACTCAAACAGTAACTTTAGTTGTATGCTCCGCAATCATACACCAACAGTGCCATCCGCTGGTCAGATCAAGACAATTATGTACCTATCCAAGACCTGCATAAATGTCATCAAATGAATCTAAACTGTCTCTGCAAGCTCAATGAAAATTTCATGATGAGGACTACTGTCTGAATGAGGAAATAAAAGACAAACTCCGCAGTGAAGTAAACTAGGATATTTTCTTTGCTGAAAAAATTAACGAGAAAAAATGGTTAATAACAATATCACTGGAACCTGGAGCACACTTAAGTGCTTCGGCAAGCATGGGTTGAAGCCACACTTGTCCTTAATCAGAAGGCGGAGATGGTGACGGAGCCACATGGCTACCCTATTTTGTTGACTTACATACCTTCTAGGACACCAAACTTTAAACAATAATCTCCCCATAACTAGTAACAATCACGAGGGGAAATGGGTTGCATAAAGCTGAACAAAAAGAGAAACAAGCGTGGAGAGTGAAGTAAAACAGAAGCGTTTTTGCCATATCAAGCACTTATGGAAGCGCTGTCACAATCTCACTTCATTTACTAATTGCTCAGTACTTACAAGATGGCATTATATTGGGATATCTACAATCTCAGTTCATTGTTCATTCATATTTTCAATGGGGCTGAACTTTTGCCTCATCCTAATGTCCAAATAACAGCAGAGAATGGAAGATGCCGAGGCTGAACATACAAAATGTAGAAACAGCGCAAAGAAGCGTGTATCGGTGGATTACCGGTCGGTGATGTACTTGAGGAGCTCGTCGTTGCCGAAGTATTCGATGTTGAAGTCGACGCAGCCGCCGCGGCTGCGATCGACGGCGTGGCGGCACATGGCCGCGAAGCGTTGGGCATTGTACAAGAGGCCCTCCCCGCTGCCCAGGTCGATGGACCGCCACATGGCGGGGTCCTGGCAGATGGAGCGCCAGGCGGTGCACACCCGCTGCGCGGTCTCGAGGATCTTCACGGGGCCAAGCTTCTGTAGGATCGTCGTCGTGATCTCCCTCGGGAGCTCCAGCCAGTTGCGCGGCGGGGGATCGTCGGTGGCCATTGCCGCTGGCGGAGTGGTGGTGGGGCTTAGGGCATCTGCTCCAGAGGATTCAGGGGGATATTGAAGAGGGCGAGCGAAGGAGGCGACCGTACTCGTTCGATCGACTGGAGGAAGGATCATTTCATGCCCTTTTTAGCCTTTTCATTTATTTTAAAGAATAATTCCCAAAAAAAAAAAAAAAAAAAAACGCAATGGGATTTTTTTTTTGGGTGCTTCCTCGTGCGAGAGTTCGAAGTGAATTTTATTTTAGATAGAGATTCAAAGTCGCCCACTTAATAATCTTATTTAAGTTCCAGAGCTCAATTGTCGATCAAAATTTTCGTCAAGTCACGTAATTAGGAAACGGATCTGGTGACGTAAGTCACTGGATCCGTAGCGGCTGCCAACCATCCATTTTTAAATGGATGGCCAACAGTTTTTGTTAAATAAATAAATAGAAAAATCTGCCCCCTAAAAAATGGGGGACCGTCCGATCAAAAATTGAACGGGTCCCATTGTATGTTATAGTCAAGTCACGGATCTCCAAGTTAGTGGATTTGGATACACGTTAGACCATTGAAACAAGGATGATTCAATTTTGCCCAATTTCCTAGTTACCTTGTTGACGTGGATTTGTTATTGATATGAAAATGCCACGTCAAATTAAAAATGAACCGTAGAATAGATTTGAGAACGAATTAAAAGTTGACGAAACAAAATTTAGGGCAAATTTGGGATTTGATCTAAAGTTTAGGTTTTTTCTTTTTTGAGGGAAAAAGAACGAGTTCATGATAGGTTTGGGATTGGACTTAAAATTGAGGGGTTTTTTATTTTTTAAATAAGACAAAGAAAATTCGGAGTAGAACTAGAATTGAACCTAAAATTGAAGGTTTTTTTTTTTTAAAAAGGAAATTAGGCCTTCGGATACTTTGCGGTCACCGGAGCCACGATTGGTGGGCTGAAGTCCGCCGAGCTCTGGGAGCTGTAATCAATGGAAGATCTTTTTTCCTAGGCCACGGAAATGAACAGCTTCAAGCGGGAGGAGGTAGATGGATCATGGATGTTCCTTTGACATATGTTGGGACCGTAAAGAAAGCCGCCATCGTCGTCGCGACCCGTGATCGGCGGCCTTGCGGCGTTTTGGAAGGCCGATGAATCCTCGAAGAAGCCCTAGCTTCAAATTGTGGCCGATGAATCCTCGGAGAAGTCCAGATGGCTCGTCATGTAGTTGCCATGTAAGCAACTACATGACGAGCTGGCTCAAGAAAGCTAATAAAATGGGGAGAAGAGCATTACTAAGTGTCATAACTTATATACCATGCTCGTTTTAGAACTAAAAGTTTCTGTCGGATCACTTAAGTGCCAAATCGAAGAAAGAAATATTCACTTAAGTTCCAAGTATTGCCAAAAGTGCTAAGTCAGCATTTTATATAAATAAAAAATTATAATCTACTCAATGTGGCATTCTTAATTGTGATATAACTTCAATTTATTAAAATTAAATTATAAACTACTTATAAAAAAATTAAAAGGGGAGGGCACCTCGCCTTTGACCAATTTTTATATAAAAAATAATTTTAATTTAATTTCAATAAAGTAAAAATTATTAGCTTTATATCACATAAAAATAATGTTTTATTTATTAAAATTAAATTAAAAAGTTACATCATATAAAATAAATTAAAACCACATGCAATAAATTTTTTTAATGAAATGCCACGTGGAAATATTTTTCATTTAAAAACATCACGTGAAATAGATTTTTATTTTTATTATTTTTATTGCTGACTTGGTACTCCTTACGAATCACGTGAGCTGACACGTCGAATTTTCCACAAATAAAATCGACATTGGCATTAAAATGATTTTTTTTTTGAAAAAGTGACACTGAAATAATTCGAACGAATTCTCTCTACCAAAAAAAGGATATTCGAATGAAAGTTTTGACATTTAAGTGAGTACCGTAAACAAGTTATAACATTTATAATGTTCTTGTCCCTAATAAAATGTGTAGAAAGCTTGGAAATATAAAATAGGCAGTTTGTTATCTCATCAATGTCAAGGATGTTAAAATGTTACATGTTCATTCTTCCCTAACAGCCGATTCTATCAGAAAATAAATATCGGCACCAACTCAGCGACACAATCTGCTGGGCGGAGATACAAGTGCTCGACAAGCAAAGCCAGATCCCCTAATTTGGGAATGACAAAAGCGATTTTCCAATTAATGTTTTAAGAACACGACGCCTATTGTATGCGAAAATGCACTAATGACACCCGATACCGGACCATCAGCTATAGAGTTCATCGTCACCATGCCCAGCTGCTGTTAGCACACCAATGTCACAGATACCAAAATAAAGACCGGGCACTGGAAATATATGCAGAAAACATAGATCATAGTCTCAAAAGATGTTCCAGAGAAGAAAATGCAGAGAGTATAACAGAAGGAACAAACTAATGCACTTCTTGGAGAGCGCCGATCTACGAGCGCTTCTCTTCATCAACAAAATAAAAAAGACTCCCACTCGCGAAGTTTAGGTCAAGAGCTACACCAGAGAGCATGCAGGATGGGCATTCAATCATCTCTGCAGGTGCGAAGTCTGATCAGCCATGAAGAATCTTCCCCTGCGTAGCCACAACAAAATCATATAAAACTGTCAATCACAAGAGACTGCCACGAATAGCCACATCAAACCATATATCAAAATAAGTATATGGGACATAAAGCAAGACAAGGGCTCCTCACCATGCAAGTGCGTCAACCAGCGTACCACTAATCATAGTAAAACCCTTCTATAGTGAAGTCATCATAATCAGAGAATTCATAGTAATTTTCATAATCAGACAAATCAATGTCAGAAAAACCAGATGGGTAATCATCATCAACGGACTCGTGATCATGAACTGTAACATCAAATTCATAGTCATCTGTGGGGTCACATGGACGCCTTAAATCTTTGATCTGAGCGGTGCATCGTTCCCCCAAATCATTCCCCAATTTAACATTGAAGCACTGGCGCAAGTCGAGGTACTCAAGATGAGGACAACCATCAAGAATTGCCTTCAGACCTTCATTTGTCATCTTATTCCCAAAGAGTTGGAGGTGGCGTAATTCATGCATGTGTTTTGCTATAGCGTCTGCCTCATCATCAGATTCCATGTGTGGATATCTATATCCCTTGCTATTCAATTTGAAGGACTTCAGAAGTGGACAACATCGGCCAACGCTCTCTAGGGCTTCCTTCGAGAATGAGCAATAAGATAACTCAAGGACCTCCAATAAAGGAAGTTTTGTGGCTGCTTCAGAGAGACCCTCATCCATAATGCTATGGCAACATACAAGTCGTAGACGTCTAATATGATTGCACCTGTAATGGAATAAGAAATGCGTAAGAACAATGATGATTTGATCGAAAAACAGACATGTCGCAGAGTAGCAACAATAATATTAACCACGAAGATAAAGAATTGAGAGCTTATTGATCTAGAGCACGGGCTGTAGAGAGATTATTTTCAACAGTGCAAAAATTTATTGTATTTCAACAAAAGGAATCTGTTGATCAGTAGCCCTCGGACACTTCTTAAATGGCTAATTAATGGAACACTACAAGTTTTAATGCACAGGTGTTTTAGTGAAGTGTGTAAATAGTGTTTCGGAAAAATGGAACTTTCCTTATGTAGTATGCTTAATAAGTGCCCCACAGGCACATGTTAACAAGACATATCAACAAATAGGGAAAGATTATAAAATCACCCAGAAACCTAGATCACAAGAATACTCTATCATTCCAGCCTCTCACTAAATTCTTTCAAGTCATGTTCAAAACAGTCAACCTTGCAACTTTTGTTCAGGAAGTCCACTTCTGCATGCCCATGGCATCACAAGAATGTAAACTAAACAGAGACCTATGCAATTGAGAGATGCAATGCTCAGTCCACTATAGACCTATCGGTATAGCCTTCCACTATAGACCTATCGGTATAGCCTTTTAATAAGAAAGACTGCAAAATTTATCCGATATAATAATATGACGTGGAACGCATATAGTATGTCAAGAAGGTTTTGGAAAACAAATATAACGGTACAGAATAAAGACATCAAGAAAAGTAAGATCAAATTCCAAACCTAAATCAAATCAATGAAAATTAGGCCTATTCCAGTTTCAAACTATAAGAAACATTCCAGAATAAACATGATAGGCAAATATTCCAGCAGTCAAAAGCTCTGTTCTGGACTTCAACACTCGCCAAAAGAAATTAAACTCCCTTGAAGAGACACTCTTCAGTCAATAAAGAGAGCTAATCTGATCACAGAAATAAGGACTACCATATAGAAGATTTTGTTCAAGAAGTGGCCACGGGCACATTGTCGTATCCTCAATAAAGAAAGTCCGTGGATTCTGATTCTATAGCACTGTCTTTCTCGTATTATACATATTAGCTTATTGGAGATAAAAAGCTTTACTTATTATGTATGATTAACAAGTATCCCAGAGGCACTAGTGAACAAGACTCCTTATAAAAACCTTCATTCATAATAATCCTACTGAAGAAAGCAATGCTATTAGACTCCAAAACTCATTTTAAGAACCAAAAAGACTCCAAAACGTACAACTTCCATGTCATTTGCAGTAACTCAAACAGTAACTTTAGTTGTATGCTCCACAATCATACACCAACAGTGCCATCGGCTGGTCAGATCAAGACTATTATGCACCTATCCAAGACCTGCATAAATGTCATCAAATGAATCTAAACTGTCTCTGCAAGCTCAATGAAAACTTAATGATGAGGACTACTGTCTGGATGAGGAAATAAAAGACAAACTCCACAGTGAATTAAACTAGAATATTTTCTTTGCTGAACAAAATAAGGAGAAAAAATAGTTTAATAATAATATCACTGGAACCTGGAGCATACTTAAGTGCTTCAGCAAGCATGGGTTGAGGCCACACTTGTCCTTAATCAGAAGGCCGAGATGGTGATGGAGCCACATGGCTATCCTATTTTGTTGACTCACATACCTTCTAGGACACCAAACTTTAAACAATAATCTCCTCATAACTAGTAGCAATCACAAGGGGAAATGTGTTGCATAAAACTGAACAAAAGGAAAAAGAAGCGTGGAGAAATAATATCCTAGAGTGAAGTAAAACACAAGCGCTTTTGCCATATCAAGCACTTAAGAAAGCGCTGTCACAATCTCACTTCATTTACTAATGCTCAGTACTCACCAGATGGCATTGTATTGAGATATTTACAATCTCAGTTCATTGTTCATTCATATTTTCAATGGGGCTGAACTTTTGCCTCATCCTAATTTCCAAATAACGGCAGAAAATAAAAGATACCAAGGCTGAACATACAAAATGTAGAAACATTGCAAAGAAGCCTTTTGAGAAATCCCAAGGAGAGAGAAACTAGCAAAGGCGACGTCCTTTCGCATAACTCTCAACCCTCGTTCTCGGGAACTATCTCTGGATGATTACTCAATTTCCATGCATGATTTCTTCATCAGTTAGTTTCTGGAACATGTAGCTGATAGAGTCAACATCTCACTTGAATATATAAGACAGCTCACACAACTCAGAAGAACCAAATCAATCTAATGTTTAAGATCCACTAGATCCAGTCTTGCAACGAGGTAAAACTCAGGGTACAAGAGAGTTTTCCAAATACAATTTGTTCTCACCATCCGGTGTGTTCGTCTTCTCCTATTTCAATTCTTGAAGACACTGAACAAGAGAAAAAAAAAAGAAGGGAATTCAAGTGTGCAGAATGTTCACTTCCTAAGGACTCCTTGAAGCCTCATATTTATACCTTTTGCTTCCCAATGTGACCGCAGCGAAAAAGAGAAGTAAACTCGTGCTCAATATGATTCCTAAACAATTTCGCAATTCCTTTACGACTTAAACCCAAGAACATCGATTTTATACACAATTGGGACCCCGCTAAGCAGGTCTAAAGGATCACAACCACCGATCAGTCAATACTGAAACAAGCTCATCCTCAGCGAGTAACCATCATTTTCAATTCTCGCCAACAACAACACATGCAAAAGAACCAGACCACTCGCTGCAATCGACCATCAGCATCACTTCCAAGCCCTACCAAAATCACACAGAGAAGCTGCGGAAAAATTAAAGCGTGTATCGGTGGATTACCGGTCGGTGATGTACTTGAGGAGCTCGTCGCTGCCGAAGTGCTCGATGTTGAAGTCGACGCAGCCGCCGCGGCTGCGATCGACGGCGTGGCGGCACATGGCCGCGAGGACGTGGTGAATGTCCACGAGGTACCCCTCGCTGCCCAGGTCGATGGACCGCCACATCGCGGGGTCCTGGCAGATGGAGCGCCAGGCAGTGCACACCCGCTGCGCGGTCTCGAGGATCTCCACGGCGCCGAGCTTCAGGAGGATCGTCATCGTGATCTCCCTCGGCAGCTCCAGCCAGTTGTGCGGTGGGGGATCGTCGGTGGCCATTGCCGCTGGCGGAGTGGTGGTGGGGCTTAGGGCATCTGCTCCAGAGGATTCAAGGGGGTATTGAAGACGAGCGAAGGAGGCGACCGTTCGGTCGACTGGAGGAAAAATCATTTCATGCCATTTTGGCCTTTCCATTTCTTTTAAAGAATAATCCCCCCCCAAAAAAAAAAAACTCGCAATGGAATTTTTAAATAGAGATTTAATGTTTCCTCGTACGAGAGTTCAAAGTGAATTTTATTTTAAATAGAGATTTAATGTTGGCCACTTAATAATCTTATTTTAAATAGAGATTTAACGTTTTTTTTTATCTTAGAAAAAACCTCTAATTTTAGGTCTAATCTCAATCTATCTTGAATATTTTTTTTTGAGAGGGAAATTATCACTTTGCACTCTAATATCAAATTTACTCGGATTAATCCTTCATATAAAAGAAATCATCATTAGCTATTCCTAATTTTTATATTCTAGAACGGTTTCCATGTTTCCTTATTGATGGAGATGCCGACGTCAAATTAGGATGGGACAATAAGAGTATATTTGAGAATGAACCGAAAGTTGGTGATTTTTTTTAAACGAAACGAAATTCGGGGTGAATTTGGGATTTGATATAAAGTTTTTACATATATATATATATACATATATTGGAAAAAAGAAGAAGAAGTTCATGATAGGTTTGGGATTGACTTAAAATTGAGGGTCTTTTATAAGACAAAAAAAAATCGGAATAGAATTAGAATTAAATCTAAATTTGAAGATTTTTTTATTTAAGGAAATTAGGCCTTTAGGATACCTTGCGGTTACAGAAGCAAGGATTGGTGGGTTGAAGTCCGGCGAGCTCAAGGAGGTTGTGATCAATACAAGATCTAATCCTTGGCACGGAAATGAAAAGACTCAAGTGGGAGGAGGTAGATGGATGTTCCTTTGACATATGTTGGGCCCGTAAAGAAAGCCGCCCTCGTCGTCGCGAGCCGTGATCGGAGCCTTTGTGGCGCTTCGGAAGGCCGATGAATCGTGGAAGAACCCTAGCTTCAATTTGTGGCTTCTTCGAATTGGGTCGAAGCAGATTATTGGGGACACAATTGCCCGTCGAAGTACGCACACAAGTCGTGTGCGCAAGCCGGCTGGCGGAGAATTGTCCGGCCGGTGGGGTTAGAGGTTTATTTGAAACTCAGTTGGTTGAGACAAGATCTGCTCTTGACTATCTTTTTTTTTAATTATGAAAAAAGGCCCTCACTTTTATTGAAACTAATTGTATATCCGTATTTTGCATAGGTGATTTACAAATATTTTTTTTCTCAATCATGTCGAAATATCATAAAATTATTCTAAAAGAATGCGATAATCTCTCAGTCTTAATCTTCTCTCGTAAAGGTAATATCATCATTACTTTCACTGCTAAAGAAAAAAGAGCCGGCTCATGAAAGCTAACAAAATGGGTCGAAAGCTTGGAACATTCTCATTTTACTAATTCAAGAGGAATGCCCCTTTCTATAAAGGGATAATTATAGAAATAATTTCTACTTTTTAGCACTATGTGTAATGTGATCCATGAATTTCGTCTAATGTGTAATGTCACCTATGAACTTTATCTTTATTCAATATGGTCTATGAATTTTTAGTATATATTTAAATTAGTTTTTAGACTATATGAAAATGATTTCAATTAATGAAATGACAACATTGGATATTTAAAGAAGAAGGTAAATTTTTGAAATGGGCTAAGCACAGTGAGTCTAAGGAGGTTGAATTGGTTGTTCTTGGAAAACTAAAATTTTTCTTCGCAGACGTGATGGTAAGTCTGTACACTGTGATGTTGAACATAAGGAACATTTATGTATGAGGAGAATCTTGTATCGAACTGATATCAAAGGTGTTAGAGAGATGGAAGGGATACAAATTACATTATAATAGTTCGGCCTTCCACTTGGCCTATGCCACTCTCCCAGTTCTTATAACATCAGCATTGCTAGAATCAACTATGTAATTCTTAAGATGTTACGGGTTGTATAAAGTGCTGCTTCCACAAAAATTTTAGGAGTTGTTTCCTCAAACTCAGGCACCTCTAATAGTATTATATCACTCCCTTTTCAAATAAGAGAACACTTGAAATCTAGGTTGCTTTTGGCTTTTTTCAACCCTTGAAAACAACTTTGAAAAACCAATTTGAGTCGAATTCAAATCGATAAATATATGTGATTTTCCACTAGAACTGTAAAAGGTCAAATATAGAACAATCGTCTTCATTTGTAGTATGAGCAGCTTTCGCAAATACTCCTTCTAAATATTTCATGATTTTTTGTTTTATGGATTGTTCACCTTTCAGTCAAGCAGGTCCTTCCAAGCAAATTGACATCCTTATATTCTAAGAGCCATTTACATTTTATTGGTCCGTTCAAGCTTTAAAGAACCACCGTTCTACAATTTGTCCACCATCTACAATTAAAAGGTCTTTCTAAACTAAGACAGTCTTCTAATCCAATAGCTTGTTTTCCTTATATAGAGGGCAAAGCCTTTCCATGCTTTAGACATCTTATTGCCAACACCCTATATATGGCTTGCACACATAAAATCTATTCTACACATTCCAATAAAAATTCGCATAATTTGATTATTTAGTCATCTTAAAAGTATCATAGAGGATTTTTTCAATAATTTTTTTAAACAATTTTCTTGACCGATTAAATTTTAACATCAACTACACATTTCGCAGTACATAATGAGACTTCGATTTTTCTATTTGACCTTTTTGTTATTGAGCCTTTTCCTTTTTACACAATTGTGCTTTTTTTTTTCCCAAGCATCTTACTGCCTCTATTAATATTACCTCAATTGAGTATTTTAAATTTTAAATACTTTTTTTCGATATTCATTTTTTCTGATATTAATTATTAGTTAATTTATTCTTCATTTTTTGGTTTTATAATTTTTGTATAGAAAGCAAGGGAAAAATATTTTTTTTAAATAATGAGATGAAAATACACGTTCATATTTTTAAAACCATGTTCATTGCACATGCTAATAGAAAAGTATAACGTAGGGTTAACATGTGTAACAAAATAAAAGTTCCCTGGGAGAGGGGGGCGGGTCAAATGTGTAATATTTGAAAGCTTAGAGGCAAATAAATGTGTACTACTCCAAAATTATTTCTAGCCAAAGAAAATTCTTCCAAAGGTGTTGAAATTTAAACAAAAAAAAAGTCACTTAAATTGTAGATAATTATGAAATTTTCCGTGGCGACTTAGGTGTCATTAATTATATATTTGGATGTTCCCATAACACATTTGGTAGAACGTGAATAGCCAATGAAAGTTAGATTTCAAAGGCTACAAACGGAGAAAAATTAAATATGAGAAGGAATTCACGAGTAGAGAATGTTTTGGAGCTTTTTACCAAATTACTGAAATCAAACTAGCTTGCAATTACTTTTTTGTGAATAGAAAATTTAAATAATCTTCTTTAAGATTATATACAGATTATTCCAACGATTTCATCCTAAACTGACAACAAAACTGAAATATTGTGGATGGTTTTCATTTTGCATTGATTCTAAACCATTAACTATGAAAAAAAAAAGGGTATAGGAGCAGTCAGGACATAATGCATCAAACACAATCTTTGAGTTCAGTTCAAATTACTTATATGTAACTGGGTGAAACTCTCACTAGTTTAAATTTCAGGGTAACTTTAGCATGTCTTCATTAATAATGAATTGACGAACATGGTGAAAAAAGAGTTTAATAATGTGAGGATAACGACTATGATATCTTGCGAATTTGAAAAATAAATAATACTGAAAGATCACCAAAAAAAATATCATTTATATTACATGCTTTATAAGAAAATAAGTTACAGTAATAGCAAATGTGCATTGAAAAAGTCACCTATCATTACAACAAAAATGATAATAGAAGGCATATGTATATCTTAACAGGGCTGTATTCAATGACCAACATATTTCAAAAGTAAATGACAAAATCCATAGAAGTGAACCAATCTCATGAATAAATGATTTGAGATCAATTTGACTATTGTCTACTAACCTATGATTAGCTGCATAGTTAGATGAAATATACACAATAAGAGGTCATGTTGTGACCCGCATGACTAAATGTGTAATCGCATAACTCTTATTACTTTGCAATTGATGACAACATCATTCAAAAGAGTTGAATAATAAATCGATGTGTAAATCTTATGGCTGTGATCATCATGTCGATGGATTTTCAATATCGTGCGATGCATGATTTTGCTCTCCATCGGATTCAAACAAAGCGCAGGTTCTCGTCTATTGAGTGAATATAATTAATTTGACATGGATAGAACTTTATTTATCTTTTCAATCTCATTAGAAACGTTTCTTGACAAGCATAATTGGTGTTCCCACCACAAAATGAATACCAAAATAAAAAAGAATACAACAAAAATAAAAAGAACACAAGCAAAGCTAGCGTATGACAATCTGGGTCCGAATCATAGCGGTCCACTAGAGATCGGAACTTGTCGAAGAAAGAACAAGATGTTTGTAGCTGCCCTAGATTTTTCTACTAGGAGTCCATTTTCTTCTCAGGCAACAAGAAAAGGCTTGCTGGTATTGATCGCACCCTTCGGTTTTGGAGCGTTAACGTCCTTCTGTCTAGGATTTGATAGCTTCATCTCAAAGCATTGGAGCAAGTTCTCTAGTTCAGATATCTCCTCACAGATATCCATGGATCGTTCGCTTTTCGCCTCAACATGTTGCCGGAAGCTGGCGATCTCCATGCGTAACTCTTCCATCGTCGTCCTCAATTCCCTATTTTCCTCCTGCGAGTCTTTAAACTTCCTCTTTAAAGACCGGTAGCCCTCGAGCGACTTCAGAAGCTGTTCTGAGAGTTCTTTGTTACGCTGTTGAAGCGTGGTTTCTTTGTGAGCTTCTCCTCCATGCTTCTTCTCCCTGTGCTCCACGGCACAAGCCTGTAATTTGGCCAACAGCTTCTCATTTTGTGCCTTGACATCGTCGAGATGCTCCTCCATTCCCTTCAACTCATGTACCTTTTTTGATAGCTCCGCCGCCATTATCTCCTTTTCTTTTCCTAGGCTAGAGCACATCATCTCGAGGCTCTTTTGGGCCGCCAAACTCGCGTTCAATGCTTTCCTTAGATTTTCCTTCTCATCGACGACCGCCTCGTCGGGCTTCTTGTCCTTCTTTCCACTTCTAGACCTAAGTTCCGTGCAGCATCGCCGCAGCTCTGCTTCCCTCTTATTATCGCCACCCTGAGACTTTTGGACTCGGGTCTTGACATCGTCAAGGATGGTCATCATCCCAGCTAATCTTTGCTTCTTGCGGTCATCGCCATTTTTTCCGCATGCTTCATTGTGATCTTGCACTAATTTCAGCAGCAGCATTACATTTGCGGCAACACCTAAAGAAAAGTAATTAGGAACATTAGATATATCTCCTAATAAAGATGGGCTAATTAGACATATTCAATTGAAAATTTCCCTCTTCTTCCTACAGATAATGAATGACAATCTAATGAACTTATTAACGCAGCATATAACGTAGACATGGGTGGAGATCAGGCTTCAAAGAGAGGATCGAGTAAAGCTGCTCTTGAGGGTATGGTTGCATCACCTTCTAGCGTGTAATCATCTCGCCTTTCAACATTGCCAGTCGAAGGACGAACTAATTCCGGCGAAGAATGGGCGCGAACCCGGTTCGCATCTGCCATAAAATCTCTAGTTCCAGAAGTGATGTCTCGAGATATGGAAGAGGAAGCTAGAAGGATTGAAGAGGACGATGACAGATAGAAAAGGAGAGAGATTTTCTTTTCCACTCTCCTCTCAATCTCTCATCCTATTCAATGTCTCGTTTCTATGTCTTCTGAGAAGTTTTCATGATCTCATTTTTCCTCAAAAAAAGAGAAGGAAAAAACATTCATGGTCATTGTTTCGGGCTAAAAACGGTTGTAGTTTGACTTTTTATTGGCCTTCCATTCAATGGTCATCCCTTGTGTGGTTCCCATAATTTCCCAGCAATTTCCTTTGAAACAGATATTATAAAAACAATAATAGTAACCAAAAAATAAAAAATTCAGACAGTGTTTGATCATTTCATGAATGTGAGTACTCTGATATGTTGGATAATTTTGAAACAAGGGGGGAATTTTTCAACCGACTCGACTTTCAGTTTTTCTTCGATATTAGTTATTTGTTACAAATAGTGAAGAACACAATGTGATAAATAAATAAGAAAAGTGAAATAATATGAGGAACTTTATTTTGACTGCTTTCAAAATAATAAAGAGTAGTGTTAGAATAATTGAAACAGAGTTATTATTTTAACAAATAGGGATTTTCTATATGATCAATTATGAAATAAGTCATTAATAGGCTGAAATTGAAGATGTCTGTAGAAAGAAACTATCAAATAAGAAAAAATTGATAAAAAATTTATAGGGACATGGACTAAAGAGGGAGAAGTTTTTAAAAAATTCTAAACCTATTGCATTGGCAGCAAATCAATCATAAACCTTTCAATTGGACCAATTTGGTCCCGAAAATTTCTATTGGTACCAGTTTAGTCTATATGGCCAAAAGGCTAAAAATTACTAATATGAATCTAGCCACCTACATAGCAAGACTAGCATTGATGTTGACAATTTTTAAAATAATTTTTAATGACTTTTTTTTTGTTTTTTTTTCCTTTTCCTTGTTTCCATTTTTCTTTTCCATTAATGGCCAGTAATGCTAGAGCTTGCTAGCCATTGGGTGAGGTGCAAGTGGCCTAGGCAAAGGCATCCTTGCCTAGATTCGGGTGGGGTGAGCCTTGTTATGGCCTAGCCAGCCATAAGTGAAGGCGGCCTTGCCCCCCACAGTTGGCAAGGCTATGGTTACCTTCATCTGCGATTGGCGAGGCCTTAGCAAAAGCTACCATGGTATGGCCTTGTCAATGGCTGGTTAGGCCATCATGAGGCTCACCTTACCCGAGACGCCTGTTCCTTGCCCTCATCTAGAGAGGCTGGGCAAGGGAATACCGCATCAGCTAGTGAGGGCTTCATAGCCTTAGTTGCATCTTTTCTAAAGGCTAGGCCATGGCTCGACCAAGATCTAGGAAAGGAGTTGCTCAGCCATCATGGCTCAGCCAAGATGCGAAGATTGCTTGGCTGTGCCCCACTGAGATCTAGAGGAGCCAAAATGTATTCTTGAATTAGTATTCCACTTAAAATAAATTACTTTGATTGAAAAAAAGTTCGTATTTCAAGAAATAAGTATTTTCTTTTGGTAAATAAGAAATAAATATTTTCTATGTCATCATTTATGACAAAAAAAACTATCAATGGACTGAAATTGGACATGTCTATAGAAAGAACGATCAAAATAAGGAAAAAACAAAGAAAAATATAGGGACATAAGCACATAGACTTGGCTACCTAAAGATTGGAATGGCTAGGTCGTGCGCTTTATTCCAAAGAAGTACTAATAATTAACTCTTTTAGGTTTATTACAAGTAAACCGCAAGGAGCTTGAGGGTAGGTGTGAGCAATATATACCGCTTGCTCGGGAACCACCCGATCCAGGTGGTTCGGGCGGTTCTAAAAGGTAATGGGCCGATTCCCGGTTTCATATAAATGGAACTGGGAATTTTCGGTCCGGTTCCTGGTTACGGGGTGGAACTGCCCACCCGGAATCGGATCGAATTTTTATCTATTAAAAAAATTAAAAAATTAAAATTAAAAAAATTTCGGCCCGTCTCTTTCTTTTTTCGCGCCCCGTGCCCATGCGAACTCCCCTCAGCCCATCTCCGTCGAGTCCACTCGACCCACTCGACTTCCCCAGCGCCCTCTCCTTTCCCTCGCTCTCTCCTCTTTTTCCTTCTCTCCCTTCTGCTTCGCTTTTTTTTCCCCACTGCCTCTAGCCCTTCTTTTCTTAGCAAAACAGAACACTAATTCCCCAGTGCCCTCTCCTTCCCCTCACTCTCTCCTCTTTTTCCTTCTCTCCCCTTCTGCTTCGCCTTTTTTTTTTTTTTTTTTTTCCATTCCGCTTTCTGGCCCTTCTATTCTTCTTTTCTTAACAAAACAGAATAGGACACAACATCCGAGTGCCAAAGATGATCTTTCCATGTATAGTTTTGTTTGAGTAGTTCGTGAAATGGTCGATAATTACCAACCCAGGAACTGGACCGGACCCAACCAAGAGGAAACCGAACCGGACTGTCCAGTTAGATTGGTCCGGTTCCCAATTCCAAATAATTGGGAGTTGGTTCCACTGGTCCGGTTCCTGGTTCTCTTAGGAATCGGGAATCGCCTGGAAACCGATCACCCCTACTTGAGGGGTTCCGCAAACAGCCATAGCTTACCCCTCTTGGCTCCATGGTTGGGATTATGCCAAACAAATGGGCGCTTAATTGTTCAAACTAATTATTTTCATTTTTTTTTAAATTCAGTTGGAATTTTCAATAATTCTTGATTTTTCAATTTGGCCCTTCCACTAAATAAAAATCCAATTGGCTATGCGATTGTGCTCCGCTTCCCCTCGTCGCGGCCTCATGGCCTTGCCTAGACCCGAGCTAGACCATGACCCTTGCCTATGACTGGTGAGATCCCTGGTCACTATGAGAAAAAAGGAGAGAAAAGAATAGGGAATCAAAAATATAAAAAAAAAATCAAAAAATAAAATATTATTAAAAATTGCCACATCAATGTTGCCTAAATGGCTAATGCCGGTTCGCTAAAATTAACTAAATTAATTGAATTGACATAACCATGAAAATGTCTATGACTTAATTTGTATCATCTGGAAATTTAATATTTGGTAATAATAATGACAATGATTTTCTGGGATAGGGTTGCCTTAAGCTTCAATCATTAGATTAACCTGTATGTCAATGGGGTAGTGAGATGACGATTGAATTGCTATAATATTTGCGAAATCCAATGTAAATCATCGATGATGGTGCTCGCGGCAGCAAGCGGTGGTGAAATTGAGAGAGTTTTTTTTTTTTCAATACTAGATTTAAAGCTAAATCCAACTGTTGTCATTTAATCAAAATTTTGATCAAATGCACAGAGCATTTCATGTAATAATGTGTACAATGTCATGATAAAGAAAAGAATAAGAAAAAAAAATAGGGTAAATGGGTCATAACGATACAAATTTAGAGTTTTTTTATATTAAAAAAAGTTTATGATAAATGTATTATAAGGTGATAAGTTTGAAATTTTTCGTGTCATAAAAAAATTTGTGATTATCACACGGTTACAAGTTCGGGATTATTTTTGTGCCCCAAGAAAAAGGTTTAAGATAAATGTGTCATATATGGTACATTTTGAAGTTTCTGGTGGCATTTTTCCTTTTCTTTGAGACAAAAAAAGTTTAGGTTATATTCAACACAAAACCAAAAGTTTTGGATTGTTTACGGAATTAAGCCTATATCTACGTCACATTTACATCTGGACCATCCTATGCTCTACAAAAGTGATTTTTAAAATAATTTAGGAATGGACTCGAGATTATATGAAAACTTTTGAATAAGAGAAATATAACAATCTCTTTGTAAGGAAAAATTAAACTAGAAAGATGTATGTGGATTTGAGCGAATGAAATCGGTTTGTCGTAACGATTAATTACGATCGAGAAAAGCTTATGTGAAATTGTAAATAATCAACCATTATGTCGGATTCGGTGAAGCGTTCGGGCAAAGAATTGTCCGTGTTAAAAGAGTAGCGACAAAACGGATGATCCCGTGCATTCCCCGGCCCTTCAGCAAAAGTCATCGACGAGCATGATCTCATGCGCTCTAAGCGTCCCTCGTCTTTGAGCCTCTTCTCTTCTGCATTCTCTTCATCGCCAACCTCACTTTCTCACGCAGCAACCGGGTCCTGCTGTTCCTCGACACCCACCTCGCCGCCGTGTTCGGAGAGTTCCGAGCCTTCCATCACCGACCAATGCATCGCGCTCTTTCAGTCCCGCGCCTCCTCCATACGCGAGGTGAGGCAGATACACGGGTTCTGCGTCCGACATGGTGCTCCGCTCGCCCACCCAGATCTTGGGAAGCACCTCGTCTTCAAGATCGTGGGCCTCTCTGGGCCAATGGGCTATGCCCACCGGGTGTTTGATCAAATTCGGCGCCCCGGTATTTTCGCTTGGAACACCATGATCAGAGGCTTCGCTGAGAGCGAGGATCCGAGGCCGGCGACCAAGTTGTACCGCAGGATGCGTGCGTCTGGCGTCGAACCAGACACGCACACTTACCCGTTTCTTCTGAAAGCCATTGCTAAGTCAACGGACGTGAAGGAAGGTGAGCAGGTGCATTCGGGTTGTATCAAAAATGGGTTCGAGTCGTTGATCTACGTCCAGAACACTTTGGTTCATATGTATGCTTCGTGTGGTGATTCGGAGGGCGCGCACAAGCTGTTTGTATTAATGCCTGAAAGAGATCTTGTGGCTTGGAATACTGTGATTAGCGGGTTTGCGTTAAATGGTAGACCTAATGAGGCCTTGACACTTTTCAGAGATATGGAGTTGGAGTTCATTGAGCCGGACGGGTTTACCATGGTCGGCTTGATCACTGCTTGTGCTGAGCTTGGAGCTTTGGCATTGGGCCGGAGGATACATGTGTATTTGACAAAGTTGGGTCTGACTGAGAATTTTCATGTCAGTAACACCCTTTTAGACCTCTATGCAAAGTGTGGCAGCATAAGGGAGGCCCAAAGATTGTTCAATGAAATGCAGGAGAAGAATGTGGTATCATGGACGTGTTTAATAGTTGGGTTGGCCGTTAATGGATTTGGTAAAGAAGCACTTGAGCTTTTCAGTGAAATGGAAAGAGAGGGATTGGTTCCGACAGAGATTACTTTCGTTGGAGTCTTGTATGCTTGTAGCCACTGTGGGTTGGTTGACAAGGGTTTTGAATACTTTTGGCAGATGAAAGAGAAGTTCCATATTGTACCTCGGATTGAACACTATGGTTGCATGGTCGATTTATTGGGTCGGGCTGGTTTGGTGGAGCGAGCACACAGATTCATACAGGATATGGAGTTGCGACCCAATGCAGTAATTTGGAGGATCTTATTGGCGGCATGCACGATACACGGGCATTTGGCTTTGGCAGAGGCTGCAAGGGCTGAAATCTTGCAGTTAGAGCCTAAGCACAGTGGGGACTATGTGCTACTATCAAACCTCTATGCTTTGGAGCGTCGTTGGTCAGATGTGCAAAAAGTGAGGAAGGAAATGTCAAATGAAGGAGTCAGGAAAGCTCCTGGGCATAGCCTTGTTGAGTTGGGCAATGAGGTTCATGAATTTACCATGGGTGATAAATCTCATCCTCAGAGCGAGGCAATATATTTGAAGCTAGCAGAGATCACAAAGTTGTTAAAATTGGAAGGTTATGTCCCTTGCACTGTAAACGTGTTCGCAGATATAGAAGAGGAGGAAAAAGAGTATGCTTTGTCTTATCACAGTGAGAAGATTGCAGTGGCATTCGTGCTCATCAACAGTGGACTAGGTACTCCTATTAGGATTGTGAAGAATTTGAGGATATGTGCAGATTGTCATTTGGCAATCAAGCTGATTTCGAAAATTTACAATAGGGAGATTGTTGTGAGGGATCGTAGTCGATTTCATCATTTCAGGGGCGGGGCTTGCTCTTGTAAGGAGTATTGGTAAATTTCAGAATCATCATTTGGACAAGTCATACCAATTCAACAAAACTTATATGATCCACATTTGATGAACTAAATGTGATGCACAAATGCAAGTTTCATTTGGCTTTATTGTATCTCTGTTTTTACTCATTTAACAAGTTGTGGTAACGAAACGCAGCAGTAGATCTTAAATAAACTTGATGCGGAACTTCTCTAGTATCAGCAGAGTTAAATTTATAGATTGACGCCTGACCAGGCAACATACATTCCATAATTGAGTTTTTGTTTGGTTAATACTCAACAGAACTGTTCATACTCTTCTTCGTCCCAATCAAATTGATGCGTCGTATTTGGCTTGAGCATAGGTTCATATTTGGTCATCATGAGGCTTACGACTTTTTCTTTTTACTGAACTTAAGGTAAATATAATTGTTCCTGTTTCTTGTTTAACATTGGTGCTACGAATATTGTGCTTTTTCAGGTAATAGTTGCTTAGTCTAAGAGTCCACAGTGTAAAATAGAACCGAAATTTTATGTTTGTAACATATTTCTGAAGTGGCAAAGATAGTGGGCTATTTTTCCCCTGCCAAGGACAAATAACTAAGTTAAAATGCTAAAAAGAGAAGCAAACATCAAACAGATAAAATGAGGTAATGGGATTTGAGCAATATTTCTCACTCCTTCCATGCTTTGCCGGCGCTTGCATAGACACGGAGTTCGTATGTTCTTGCACCAACTTCCACACCATGACTACATGTCTCTCTCTGAACAGCTATGCAGAATCGTATCGCATGGATGCCTCCGATAACTGGATGAGTCGTGGAGGCCCGACCCAAAGCATTAAGCGCATTTTCCTCGAACCCTTGTAGAAACAAGGATGCAATCGAGATTCACCTCGGATTGTCAAAATCCAGGCGAACTCGGAGGGAAAAGAAAACGATGGAAGGACCCAAAAAAAAAAAAAAACAAACTCACAAGTAGAGGCCGCAGGAGAATTGCAGAGCAATTCGAGGGGGAGGGGGGGGGGGGGGCAATTCGTCATCGGAAATTTGCCAACGAAAAGAAAAAAGAGGACGAGAACTTGAAATCGCACGTAGACGGAGAAAAGAGAGCATAGAACAATAGAACAGAGACAAAACTTGGATGATCCCACGCCGATCGAGTCAAAGACATTAAAGACAGAGAACAGAGACAATTGGGCACCACAATAGCTACGGAGATGGGAGAGAGAAAGCACTCACCGATTCACAAAGCCGTGGACCCAGATCTCGTTGCTCTGCAATTTGACAAACCCCACAGCTTCAGCAGACAAAGAGAGGCAGAGCGCAGAGGGCAATGTAGGCGTCTCTGTTCTTGCAGCTCTCTTGTAAAAAACAGAGAGAGACGGAGAGTAGAGAGAGAAGTGACCGTTGGTGCTTCAATGGTGTAGCTGGTTTGCTCGTTGATTGTGAACGATGGAAGGGAGGAATGTCAATTTATAGAGAAGGGAGGTGATTGTAACTCGTAAGGGCAAAAAACAAAAAGGTATGATTTTGCGCCTGATTACCTAATGAATCAACTAAAATTTCTAAGAAAATTGATAATTAGTTATATCAAAAAACATAAAATCTTTATGACATGAACTTTTTTTACAAGTAATTATCGATTTTAGATTTTGTTTTAATATATATGTGTCCACTATCATGAGGTGACACTTATTCAATGCTACAGTCACATTATAACTATTTAAAAGATATGATTTATTATCACGAGGAAGTGCCAAAACATTTTATTCTTTACTAATTTCAAAATGATAAGTCAATCAAATAATCAGCGGAAAATGATTCTGTTTGAAAACAAATGAATTGCTAGCGGATGAATTGGATATACTTAATCAAGAGTAATTCTTCTGTAGATCGGTTGAAATAGTATGATTATAATTCTCCAAGAGGATGTGAATGTAAATGAGAGATGTGCATACTTATGACAACTCAATAAAGACAAGGTCATTGTTACCCCCAAAAAATATAATAAACGCAACAAATCAATCCTAGAGAGGGAGATAGAGAGATTTTTATACTTCTTTCTTTGAAAAGGTTATTTAAATTTTTTTAAAATACATTCATTGATAATCTCAACATGTAACGTACTAATTAACTTTTTTTTGGTGATATTCTGATTAAAGCATTAAGAGAGAAAGTATAAAAATATAAAGTTGGGGATAGTGTGGACTTTTCTAACATGCGCATAAAATTTTCCCTTTTTTCATAGACTTTTCCGAGAGATTTTTGTTCACATTCAAACCACAATGCGTTAATATTATTTTCGTTCGCATGATTTTGCTTTTAAATGCCAAGATGAAATGGTAAATATATTGACTAAGCTGTGATAAGTGCTTTTTTAGAATAAATGACTTCTTATTAGAGATGTTCCACAAGTTGGTTAGAACATTGAATAACATAATTTCTTTGTTCCAATTCTGACCCCTAAAAAATTGAAAAAAAGAACAAGACCCTTTTGTTCTCTTTAATGGGAACAAAAATTAACAATATAGAATTATAATTAATTTGACGGTTTTTAGGGAATTTATCCATCTTCTTTCGATGGATAAAATAATTGTAAATCTCTTGTCTACTTTCAAGAATGATCACCTAAAGATGATTAATTTTCTTAGGGCAACAATCACGGGACAGATCAGAATTTTAATTAACACCAAATATGAAGTCAGCTTCTTTGCATTGGTGATCTAAATTGGACGACGACCTCAAAAATTATATATTTTAGCTAGTAAGTTGAAATTTCTTTGTTAGTTTGATCGCCTGAGATGGTATGAAGCCGTAGCATTTTACAGATTTTGATTTGAGCTTACGGATTGTCCAAAATATAAGATTGAAATTTTATCGCAAGTGGTCGCCACTATTCATCTTTCGCGGTAAAAGTTCAATCTTATGTTTTGGACAATCCATAAGCTCAAATCGAAATCTGTAAAATGCTACAACTTCACACCATCCTAGGCTATTAAACAAGTTAAAAAAAATTAAACTTACTGGCTAAAATATATTACTTTCACATTTAAACGAGAATCGACGTATCTAAATCAGATGACAACCTCAAAAATTATATATTTTAGCCAGTAAGTTGAAATTTTTTGTTAGTTGATAGCCTGGGATGGTGTGAAGCCGTAGCATTTTACAGACTTCAATTTGAGTTTACGGATTGTCTAAAACATAAGATTAAAGTTTTACTGCAAGCGGTCGCACACTATTCATCTTTTGCGGTAAAACTTCAGTATTATGTTATGGATAATCTGTAAACTCAAATTGAAATCCGTAAAATGTACGGCTTCACACCATCCGAGGCTATCAAACTTACAAAATTTGTTTGACATACTAGCTAAAATATATTACTTTCACAATTAAACAAGAATCGACATATCTAAATCGGATGACAACCTAAAAAATTATATATTTTAGCCAGTAAGTTGAAGTTTTTTTGTTAGTTTGATAGCTTGAGATGGTGTGAAGCCGTATCATTTTACGGATTTCGATTTGAGTTTACGGATTGTCCAAAACATAAGATCGAAAATTTACCGCAAGAGGTCGCCACTATTCATCTTGCGCAGTAAAAGTTCAATATTATGTTTTTGATAATTTGTAAGCTCAAATCGAAATCCGTAAAATGCTACGACTTCAACCATCCGAGGCTATCAAACTTACAAAAAAAAATTCAACTTACAGGTTAAAATATATTACTTTCACAATTAAACGAAAATCGATGTATCTAAATCGGTCAACAACATAAAAAATTATATATTTTAACCAGTAAGTAAAATGTTTTTTGTTAGTTTGATACCCTGGGATGGTGTGAAGCCGTAGCATTTTACGGATTTCAATTTGAGTTTACTGATTATCCAAAACATAAGATTGAATTTTTTTCCTCAAGCGGTCGCACACTATTCATCTTTTGCGGTAAAACTTCAATCTTATGTTTTGGACAATCCATAAGTTCAAATCGAAATTCTTAAAATGTTACGGTTTCAAACCATCCCAAGCTATCAAACTTACAAAAAAAATCTCAACTTACTAGCTAAAATATATTACTTTTACAATTAAACGAGAATTGACTATCTAAATCGGATGACAACCTCAAAAATTATATATTTTAGACAGTAAGTTGAAATTTCTTTGTTAGTTTGATAGCCTGAGATAGTGTGAAGCCATAGCATTTTACAAATTTCGATTTGAGTGTACAAATTGTCCAACACATAAGATTGAAATTTTATTGCAAGCGGTCGCCACTCTTCATCTTATGCGATAAAACTTCAATCTTATGCTTTAGACAATCCGTAAGCTCAAATCGAAATCCGTAAGATACTACGACTTCACACCATCCCAGGCTATCAAACTTACAAAAAAATTTCAATTTACTGGCCAAAATATATTACTTTCACAATCAGACGAGAATCGGCGTATCCAAATCGGATGACAACCTCAAAAATTATATATTTTAGCCAGTAAGTTGAAATTTCTTTGTTGGTTTGATAGCCTGAGATGGTGTGAAGCCGTAGCATTTTGCGGACTTCGATTTGAGCTTACAGATTGTCCAAAATATAAGATCGAAATTTTACAGATTGTCCAAAATACAGATTGTCCAAAATATAAGATCGAAATAGTGCGCGACCGCTTGTGGTAAAATTTCGATCTTATGTTTTGGACAATCCGTAAACTTAAATTGAAGTCCGCAAAATGCTACGGCTTCACACCATCCCAGGCTATCAAACTTACAAAAAAAGTTTCAACTTACTGGCTAAAATATATTACTGTCATAATTAAACGAGAATCAACGTATCTAAATCGGATGACAACCTCAAAAGTTATATATTTTAGCTAGTAAGTTGAAATATCTTTGTTAGCTTGAGATGGTGTGAAGCCGTAGTATTTTACGGATTTCGATTTGAGTTTACATATTGTCCAAAACATAAGATTGAAATTTTACTGCAAGTGGTCGCCACTATTCATCTTGTGTGGTAAAACTTCATTATTATGTTTTGGACAATTCGTAAGCTCAAATCAAAATGAGTAAAATGCTACGGCTTCACATCATCCCAGGCTATCGAACTTACAAAAAAAATTACAACTTACTGGTTAAAATATATTACTTTCACAATTAGACGAGAATTGACATATCTAAATCGGATGACAACCTCAAAAATTATATATTTTAGCTAATAAGTTGAAATTTTTTTTTGTTAGTTGGATAGCCGGAGATGGTGTAAAGCTGTAGCATTTTACGGATTTCGATGAGTTTATGGATTGTCCAAAACATAATATTGAAAGTTTACCGCAAGTGGTCGTGCACTATTCATCTTGTGGGGTAAAATTTCAATATTTTATTTTGGACAATCCGTAAGCAATATCAAAATCCATAAAATGCTACGACTTCACACCATCCCAGGCTATCAAACTTTAAAAAAAAAATCCAACTTACAGGCTAAAATATATTACTTTCACAATTAAATGAGAATCGATGTATCTAAATCGGAGGACGACCTAAAAAATTATATATTTTAGCCATTAAGTTGAAATTTTTTTGTTAGTCTGATAGCTTGGGATGGTGTGAAGCCGTAGCATTTTACGGAATTCGATTTGAGCTTACGGATTGTCTAAAACATAAGATTGAAGTTTTACCACAAGTGGTTACGCACTATTCATCTTTTGCGGTAAAACTTCAATCTTATGTTTTGGACAATTTGTAACCTCAAGTCGAAATCTGTAAAATGCTACAGCTTCAAACCATCCCAGGCTATTAAAGTTACAAAAAAAATTTCAACTTACTTGCTAAAATATATTGCTTTCACAATTAAATGAGAATCGACGTATCTAAATTGGACGATTCTCGTTTAATTGTGAAAGTAATTTATTTTAGCTAAGTTGAAATTTTTTTGTTAGTTTGATAGCCTGAGATAATTTGAAGCCATAGCATTTTATGGATTTTGATTTGAGTTTACGGATTGTCAAAAACATAAGATTGAAATTTTACCGCAAGCGGTCGCGCACTATTCATCTTGTGTGGTAAAATTTCAATCTTATGTTTTGGACAATCCGTAAGTTCAAATTGAAATCCGTAAAATGCTACGGCTTCACAATATCCCAGGCTATCAAACTTACAAAAAAAAAATTCAACTTACTGGCTAAAATATATTACTATCACAATTGAACGAGAATCGACATATCTAAATAGGACGATGACCTCAAAAATTATATATTTTAGCTAGTAAGTTGAAATTTTTTTGTTTGTTTGATAGCCTAGTATGGTGTGAAGTCGTAGTATTTTATGAATTTGGATTTGAGCTTACTGATTGTCCAAAACATATGATTGAAGTTTTACCGCAAGTGATCGCGCATTATTCATCTCTTGCGGTAAAACTTCAATCTTATGTTTTGGACAAATCGTAACCTCGAAATTGCAAAGGCTTCGCATCATCCCAGGCTATCAAACTAACCAAAAAATAAAAGTCAACTTATTGGCTAAATTATATAATTTTTGAGGTTGTCGTCCGATTTAGATTGGGCAAATCCCACGTCTATATCCCATGTCATATAGATTGGACATTTAAATCTATAAGGTCGTACATTTTATTGCACAAATTTCGATTGAATCGCGAATCTTTTAATTTTGTGGATTAAGTCATAAACTTTGTGGTAATATATTATTTTAATTTTTTTTCGATTAGGTCATGAATCTTTTTGACACGTTTTTAATAAATTTAAGACTAATTTGTTTGTTTGGTAATTCTTTCCCCTCAAATATATAATATATACCGAAATAATTGAGGAATAATCTCACCCACTCACGGTAAATCACAGTTGATTCGGCCGATCTTCATGATCAAACAAGATACTGTATGCGCCTACCGCCAACGGCTACTTTCCGCTCCACTAATAGCAACGCCCCGCCGATTCTCCAAAATCACCTTCTTCTTCTTCATCGTCTTCATCACCTTCTCCCTTCTGAAGCTGCTCTCTGAGAATCTCTCATTCTCGCTTTCTGAGAATCTCTCATTCTCTCTGTCTCTCCTCGCTCTCTGTGCGCCTCCGATTTGAGAGCGCAGTCGATAAAGTGACGACCCATCGTCAAAGCTCGGCACCTCTTTGACGACCCATCGTCAAAGCTCTCGCTCTCCCTCGCTCTCTGTGCGCCTCTGATTTGAGAGGGAGCGTCTCTGTTTTGAGAGCGCATCGTCAAAGCTCGGCACCCTTTGACGACCCATCGTCAAAGCTCTCTCCTCGCTCTCCCTCGCTCTCTGTGCGCCTCTGATTTGAGAGGGAGCGCCTCTGATTTGAGAGCGCAGCGACGAAATCTCGTCGCTTTGGGTCGAAAAAGTGACGACCCATCGTCAAAAATCGGCACCTCTTTGTTCGTCTTCTTCTGAAATTTTCACTCTCTGTTTTTTTTTTTTTGGTTGCAGGATTTTGACCTAGCGGCTTGGGCGTTCGGTGGACCATGACTTCAGTGGGCGAGGAGCGATCTCTGGATCCTCTCCAGGAATACCTCCGGAAGTTGAATTATCGCCAAAACGTAAGCTTTTGTTTTCTGAAATTAAAAGCATGCTAACAGACGTGGATTTGTTTCAAGAATTTTTTTTCCTTCTCTATAGCATACGACTCTGCTTTTTAATTTCTGAGTGTCACTTATGTCAGACTACATCATTTTGAGCATAATGAAAGCCCTTGTTCGCATTTCTTTTCATTTAAATTCCAACAGACATGTTCATGTCAAAGATGAAGTAATCAGAACTGTCTGTCACTACCCCTAACCTTGTCCATCTTTTCTTATTGAATTCTTCAATGAACTCTATCAAACATATATGATACAAGCATGACTGCATGAATGCACATCCCATAGACTTCAGATAGTATACAACAAGGAACCTGAAAGCACATTATGTCAGCAGACCATAATCCAAGCTCAAATAAGATACTTCTCTTTCTCCACTGCCAGTCCAGCATATGGCGAGGTATATGATAGCAGAGTTTGCTTCGATGGTTTATAGCAAGATAGTCGGCCAATGTGTTGTATGAGAGAACTCTGCTCTGCACAGACGGCACCATTCTAAGAAAGGTTAGATTCAACTTTGGAAGCAGGAAATAGTTGGTGACAAAACATTGTAGGTATGATCGTGAGGAGGTGTTGCATGAGGACCTCAATCTTAAAATTCTGATATTGGTTCTAATCAAACTAAAAAAAAAATGGTCTTCTTAAGCACAATCTACCATTGAAAGTCTAACTTCAATAAGATTAGAAGTACGTTGAATTCGAGGCGTAACTACCACGCTACATATGCAAATTTGTTTTACAAGCAGCTAAACCACTTCTCCCAATGAAATATCTCTCATACAGAATTACTTTTACTTTCTCAGGTTTTCTTCTTCAGAAATATTTGATAAAACTAAGATTCTTACTGTAGCTGCAAAATCCCAATTGCATTATAGGAAAAGCAACAGATCAGGGGATCTCAAAAGTTCTCCAATAATAAAATATAATCGACTTATGTTGCTAAAGGGTATCTGACAATTATACATTATGGTTATGTTTGGTGTTTGGAAAGTTGAGGAGGAAAAGACATCGGAGGTGTCAATGGAAAATGGGTTTCTAAATTTCCCACTATACTTCCCCACCCACCTTGTCCCAAACTAAGCATTAAAAACCAAGCTTGCAAATTTACAGAGTTCGTGCATAAAACTCATCAAGCTTAGAGCTACTCCCTCCATAGCGAACAGATCACACACACCATCTGCTGATATGGGGAGGCGCATCTTCATAATTCTCATTGAGAAAAGCATGGGACACATGATTGCATACCACAGTCAGAAGCTGGTTCTGTTTTTGCATATTCCCAAATTCTATAGTCGGGAGGACTTTGCGGCCTAGACTTTTGCTCTTCTGATGTCTGAGCAAAAAAGTGTAGTAGCATACTTTTTGGAGTTACAATGCAGATGATTGGATACTTTTTAGCAAGTTGTTTTCTTCTAAATATGTTTCTTCATCACAGTTGGACAGATTCATCCCGAACCGCTCAGCTATGGACTTTGACTATGCGCGTTCTCTCTTGACTGGAGGGAAGGAGTGGAAGAAATCTGCTGTAATGTCACCATCAACCGAGGCGTACCAGAAGCTTCTTGCAGAGGCACTTGACCAGAACAGATCCAGAATCCTGGCCTTTAAGAACAAGCCGCCGACCCAGGTAGAGCTAATACCACGAAGCTGGCTCTCTCCCACTAAATCCACCAAGCCTTGTCGATCAATACCCAAGGTAGCTTACAATTCATGCCTTTTGTTGTTTCTTTTATTCATGACATAAAACTTGACCTATCTATAAGTTAGCTAGTGTTTTTTGGAACAAAATTATGTGCTGGTTTTGCTTGTGCTATCAAAGACGGTATGGGTAGTGTTTTGACATTCTTTCTTTGGTTTTTTTAATTGATAGAGCTGCCATAGGATGCTTGAAGCCCCTTATATTTTGGATGACTATCACTTGAACTTGCTGGACTGGGGTGCCAATAATATAGTAGCAATTGCTCTTTCAGAGGCTGTGTATTTGTGGAATGCCTCCAATGGCTCTGTTACAGAATTGGTGACCTTCGATAATGAGGATGGTCCTGTCACAAGCGTGAGTTGGGCTCCTGATGGTCAGCATATTGCCATTGGCTTACAAAATTCTCATGTGCAGCTATGGGATGTCTCTGCTCAAAGACAGGTAAGTTAGTTGCTTGGTGTTTGAAGCATTAATCTCTCGTCTGTGGTTGACAGGTTTTTTGCTTTTTGTTTGTGTTTCCTCATGCAGCTGAGAACTTTTAGAGGAGGCCATCGACTCCGAGTTGGTTCCTTGGCCTGGAACAATAAGATATTGACGACAGGAGGCATGGATGGTATGATCACCAATAATGATGTAAGAATTACTTCTCACATAGTGGGAACCTATAGGGGGCATCATCAAGAAGTATGTGGGCTGAAATGGTCGCCCTCGGGAAAACAGCTAGCCAGTGGAGGAAAGGATAATCTCCTCTGCTTGTGGGATCGGTCTAGCGCCTCTATGAATTCAGGCACTCAATGGCTTCATAGGATCGAGGCTCACGCAGCTACTGTAAAGGCCCTCGCTTGGTGCCCATTTGAGGGCAACTTGTTGGCTTCAGGAGGGAGCGACCGATGCATCAAATTCTGGAACACGTGTATGGGCACGTGTCTAAATTCAGTGGACACAGATTCTCAAGTTTGTGCGCTGTTGTGGAGCAAGAGGGAGAGAGAATTGCTAAGCTCTCACGGATTTAATGAGAATCAACTCGTTCTCTGGAGATATCCATCTATGAGAAGGATGGCTGAGCTAACTGGACACACGTCTAGAGTTCTATTCCTGGCACAGGTACTTCTTGTGTGCTTATCATAGTCATCCACAATTTGACGCAAATACTTTTGAAGTTTGATTGTCGAGTTGATTCTTTTGCTGCTTTTTGTTGTCACGTGCTTGTTTTTTGCAGAGTCCAGATGGATGCACTGTTGCATCTGCAGCAGCAGATGAAAGATTGATGTTCTGGCAAGTTTTCGGGACACCAGAAGTGGCTAAGCGAGCAACCAAAACCTTCTCGGAGCCATTTGCCCGTTGGCATGGTATCCGCTGAACTCTAACAGATTGACTGGTGCTTGAGCATTCAAGATGCTGTAGTCCAACATAAGTGACCCTCGGACAGTAAAAAGCAGAGTCGTATGCTATAGAGAAGGAAAAAAAATTCTTAAAACAAATCCAGGTTTGTTAGCACGCTTTTCCAATCTGTCTCAGTCTTAAATGCAACTTAGAGGGATGTTTCATTGTGATGCTTTATGCTTTAACCAGTCAAATTGAACGGAGGTATGTTGAGGTGCCATTTGGTGCTAATTCGGTTGAGGCTATCAGGCGAACATCTGAGTTTGACACAACCTGGAGATTCTTTGTTGACGGAGTTCAGGTACAACTTTCACTGAGTAATTTATCTACCAGTTTATAGAGAACTGCTTTGACTCTTTTGCAAAGGGCAAAGCACCTTGCCCTTTGCAAAGTGCCATCAAAAGGGAGAGCGTGGTAACATTTTCTTCTCTAGTTGCCAAAAGCTTTGCCTTCCCTGTAGTTGCTGGTCACACGAAGGAATTAGCAGTATCTCAGTTTTGATTCAGTGGAATTGGGAGCAATGAAGCTACTTTAGTGCATTTTGAGGTAGCATATGTGTTTCTGTGGAACACTTTCTTAATTCATCTGCTTGTGTTGCTTTTTATGCATTGATAAACATTCAAATATAAGCTATTGTGCTAACGATTTAATAACTATCTTTGTAGCTCCAGAATGTTTCAGTTCAGATTCATACAAGAGTTACATGCATCTATGTGGTATTTTCGGTCAGTTTCTAGGTGGCATTACTCTGATGCATCAATCATTATATGTTCGAGGCAGTGAATATGAAATTTTGCTTTTTTCCTGTCAGACCAGATTTCATTCTAGCTGAGCACAGTATTTAACTTGTCTTTTTGTGTTGGTTCATAAAGAAATTTTTGGATGTGAATTATAAATAAAGAAAATCACAGTTTGGCATTCATCTTGCTTTGTTGTAATGGGAGTTCTCTGTACATGATGCATTGGAGAGTTTGACTGTGGGCAAATAATTTAGTGAACGCTTGAAAATCCTAAAAGGAGTTCTTTCAGTGGTTTACTCTGCATTGAAAGATTTGAGTGAACAGCCTAGTAGTTTAGCTTCAATTAGTGTCCTTGCTGATGCATTATTGCTTGCTTATCAAGTAATGATTGCTTTATTCTATGTTATCCAAGAAGCTTATGATAACTTGTTCGTTGCAATGTAAAGGTCTTGGCATTTGATAGCTTTTAAGTCCATCTAGTAGCTTGGTTTATGTATGATTTTACTTTAAAAATTTCTGTGCGACTCAACTAGATCACGATACATAGGGTTGTAGTCAAGGAACAAAAAATTGGAGTTTACTGTTGTTGCGAATGTGGAATGAGAGTGGCAGGCTTATCAAGCAGTACTTTGCTTCAGGCATATGTTTGAATTGTATTACATGTCGACAAAAGGGGCGCTGCAACCTCTACAGAACTTAATTTCCTATAATTGCCATAGCTTAAAAGGGTACTTGGTAATTTCCCTGCGACAACTATAGCTGTGAAAATGGGTGCTGCAGTGCTTGCAAGGAGTTTAAGTACATCTTATAGCTGTAGCATCTGTTAGCTACAGTATCATGCAGCTATATCTAAGAAGTTGCTCCACCAAGTTTCAAGACCGTGAAGCTTTAAAACATGTGACTAAATGTATAAGTTACAGTACTCAGCATCGCACAAAAACTTCATTTCTGTGAAGAGTTGATCAAATAGATTCTAAGTATGGTTCACAATGTTTCAAAGTTAGTTTATGCTCTTTCTAATTGAGCACATGAGTAATGATTTGACTGGGTCGACAGTATTGGTGATTTGAGATGTAAAAAATTGGGATAAAGCGTCTAGTTCGTGGTTCAGGGATGGATGAATAATGTAAGTTAAAATGTTGACAACTAACTACTTTTGAGCTTGACAATCTGCAAAAAGTCGGCCTTTGAAGAACTAAAGACACATCTTAATACTCGATGTTGTTGCTTCAGCAATTGTTTAGCATCCAGACACTGACCTTTCCTCTGCATATCTCATTACAATTCAGGTGAAAGCAGGGGGAACATACCATAGTTGCTGTGCTGTTGTAAAGAAAATGCAAAGATGGGTATATGCAGTTCCAAATGCCTCTGTTTTTGACAGTTACGAAATAATGAAGCTTGA